>OU892278.1:57786332-62786332 GCA_917834065.1 Ceutorhynchus assimilis
TCATCGTTTTAGTAAGAAGGTACCCCCCTTATGATTTTTTTGGAAAACTTTGAAAGGTCATAACTTTTTTTCTATTATAGATAGAAAGCTGAATTTTTCAGCCATTTTTATTCCAGTAGAGGACTACAATCCCTGAAAATTTCATCTCGCTTGGACTTATAGTTCCTGAGATAAAATCGTGTTAAGCAATTGGGGTGATTTATCAATTTTTCAATTTTTCTGAGTGTCTTTTTTCATAGATCTTGGCTTCAAATCTGAGAATAATTTAGTTTATGGAGTTCAGGGTATCACGAAGGACCAGTAGGACACAAAATCTCAACAAAAAAAAAATTGAAATTTCATCGTTTTAGTAAGAAGGTACCCCCCTTATGATATTTTTGGAAAACTTTGAAAGGTCATAACGTTTTTTGTATTATAGATAGAAAGCTGAATCTTTCACTGAATTTTATCCCTTTCAAAGGACTACAATTCCTGAAAATTTCATCTCGCTTGGACTTATAGTTCCTGAGATAAAATCGTGTTAAGCAATTGGGGTGATTTATCAATTTTTCAATTTTTCTGAGTGTCTTTTTTCATAGATCTTGGCTTCAAATCTGAGAATAATTTAGTTTATGGAGTTCAGGGTATCACGAAGGACCAGTAGGACACAAAATCTCAACAAAAAAAAAATTGAAATTTCATCGTTTTAGTAAGAAGGTACCCCCCTTATGATATTTTTGGAAAACTTTGAAAGGTCATAACGTTTTTTGTATTATAGATAGAAAGCTGAATCTTTCACTGAATTTTATCCCTTTCAAAGGACTACAATTCCTGAAAATTTCATCTCGCTTGGACTTATAGTTCCTGAGATAAAATCGTGTTAAGCAATTGGGGTGATTTATCAATTTTTCAATTTTTCTGAGTGTCTTTTTTCATAGATCTTGGCTTCAAATCTGAGAATAATTTAGTTTATGGAGTTCAGGGTATCACGAAGGACCAGTAGGACACAAAATCTCGACAAAAAAAAATTTGAAATTTCATCGTTTTAGTAAGAAGGTACCCCCCTTATGATTTTTTTGGAAAACTTTGAAAGGTCATAACTTTTTTTCTATTATAGATAGAAAGCTGAATTTTTCAGCGATTTTTATTCCAGTAGAGGACTACAATCCCTGAAAATTTCATCTCGCTTGGACTTATAGTTCCTGAGATAAAATCGTGTTAAGCAATTGGGGTGATTTATCAATTTTTCAATTTTTCTGAGTGTCTTTTTTCATAGATCTTGGCTTCAAATCTGAGAATAATTTAGTTTATGGAGTTCAGGGTATCACGAAGGACCAGTAGGACACAAAATCTCAACAAAAAAAAATTTGAAATTTCATCGTTTTAGTAAGAAGGTACCCCCCTTATGATTTTTTTGGAAAACTTTGAAAGGTCATAACTTTTTTTCTATTATAGATAGAAAGCTGAATTTTTCAGCGATTTTTATTCCAGTAGTGGACTACAATCCCTGAAAATTTCATCTCGCTTGGACTTATAGTTCCTGAGATAAAATCGCGTTAAGCAATTGGGGTGATTTATCAATTTTTCAATTTTTCTGAGTGTCTTTTTTCATAGATCTTGGCTTCAATCTGAGAATAATTTAGTTTATGGAGTTCAGGGTATCACGAAGGACCAGTAGGACACAAAATCTCGACAAAAAAAAATTGAAATTTCATCGTTTTAGTAAGAAGGTACCCCCCTTATGATATTTTTGGAAAACTTTGAAAGGTCATAACGTTTTTTGTATTATAGATAGAAAGCTGAATCTTTCACTGAATTTTATCCCTTTCAAAGGACTACAATCCCTGAAAATTTCATCTCGCTTGGACTTATAGTTCCTGAGATAAAATCGTGTTAAGCAATTGGGGTGATTTATCAATTTTTCAATTTTTCTGAGTGTCTTTTTTCATAGATCTTGGCTTCAAATCTGAGAATAATTTAGTTTATGGAGTTCAGGGTATCACGAAGGACCAGTAGGACACAAAATCTCAACAAAAAAAAAATTGAAATTTCATCGTTTTAGTAAGAAGGTACCCCCCTTATGATATTTTTGGAAAACTTTGAAAGGTCATAACGTTTTTTGTATTATAGATAGAAAGCTGAATCTTTCACTGAATTTTATCCCTTTCAAAGGACTACAATTCCTGAAAATTTCATCTCGCTTGGACTTATAGTTCCTGAGATAAAATCGTGTTAAGCAATTGGGGTGATTTATCAATTTTTCAATTTTTCTGAGTGTCTTTTTTCATAGATCTCGGCTTCAAATCTGAGAATAATTTAGTTTATGGAGTTCAGGGTATCACGAAGGACCATTAGGACACAAAATCTCGACAAAAAAAAATTTGAAATTTCATCGTTTTAGTAAGAAGGTACCCCCCTTATGATTTTTTTGGAAAACTTTGAAAGGTCATAACTTTTTTTCTATTATAGATAGAAAGCTGAATTTTTCAGCGATTTTTATTCCAGTAGAGGACTACAATCCCTGAAAATTTCAGCTCATTTGCAAAAAATTATAATACTTTCAAATTTAGATTGTTTCTCGAATATCAATAGTTTTCGAAATAATTAATGAAATAATTTTAAACGTTTTTTAGAAATCACCTTGTATTTCATAAACTAAAAGGAATTTGGCAACACTGTAAACGAGTCTTAAATGGGCATCAAACAAGGCAACTTTTTTCTAATTTAACCGACCCTGTAGCTCTTACCGCTTCGGATATAGCAATAGTGGTATCACTTAAAATATACACCCTGTAGATAGAAAGCTGAATTTTTCAGCGATTTTTATTCTAGTAGAGGACTACAGTCCCTGAAAATTTCATCTCGCTTGGACTTATAGTTCCTGAGATAAAATCGTGTTAAGTAATTTGGGGTGATTTATCAATTTTTCAATTTTTCTGAATGCCTTTTTCCATAGATTTTGGCTTCAAATCTGAGAATAATTTAGTGTATGGAGTTTGGGGGATCCCAAATGACCATTAGGACACAAAATCTCGACAAAAATTTTGTTTGAAATTTCATAGTTTTAGCAAGAGGGTTATGTTTTAGATTTTGAAAAACTTTGAAAGTTCATAACTTTTTTTCTATTATAGATAGAAAGCTGAAATTTTCAGCGATTTTTATTCCAGTAGAGGTCTACAATCCCTGAAAATTTCAACTCATTTGAACTTAAAGTTCCTGAGATAAAATCGTGTTAAGCAATTTGGGGTGATTTATTGGTGTATTATTAACTTATTCTTCAATGGTTTTATCAACAGTCAGATTAATAGTTACTGTTATTTTTCATTAGGTTTAGGACACGAACATTAAGCGAGAGCAGTTTTGGATCTCCAGAACCGGCGTCAGCTTCTCCTCCCTGTGAAAATAGTGATATTCACTCCTTAGTGGAAAAAGAAGCCAATTTAGTACTAAAAACAATACGAGACAGTAAGCTATTCCATGATGATTTATTAGATTTTGAGACTTTGAGTCTAGTGTCTAATGACGAAGACTCCGAACACAATTCTGGTAATTCAATGAACTACAGAACATATCAAAGGAGTTGGAGTTCGAAAAAAACACAAGACTTGCCTGTGATTTCCGTTGAACCAAATGGGCATTGTGCTGTTGAGGAAAAAACTCAAATTCCTGATTCTGAATCAAACTCTGATGAAGAAAATTTGAATGAAAAACTTTTGGCAAAGCCCAAAATTGTTAAGCCATCTAGCTTAGAGGTAATTGAAAATGTTGAAATTGTAGAGGAACCAAAAGGCATTCGAGGCAGACGGAAACCTTTGTATTCAAAATCAAACTTGAATAATAAAGTGTCTCCGAAAACGATCAAACCGGCCAAAAATATGGCTTCAAATTTGGTCAAAAATATCACTTCTAGTTTAAAATCAGGCGCAGCATTGAATGCTCGTGATAAATGTACGTCCATAACAAAGCCAGCTGTCAAATCTAGCGGCTATGGTTTTAATAGAAGTAATAATAATAGTGTTACCCCGAATAGAAGTCCAAAACATACAGCCAAAAGTAGTCCGCCATTGGAAAGGCAAGGCACATTTACCAAGGACGATTGTCCAGCTAATGCCATTTCTAAAACAACAACAACAACAAGGTAAGATCTTACTTTTTGGATTTTTTGTTGACAACAATGATATAAGTATTTGTTGTTTTAGATTGCCAACTCCATCGTCCAAAATTCCGTCTTTTGCCAGACAAATCGCCCGAGCAGTTACAAGCAAAATTCCTACAAACAACAACGCAACACCCAGCAAGTTGCCATCCAAATCTTCAAGTGCAGATAGAACTAGTAAAATTTCCAGAATATACAACAGGTAATGTTTTATTATAACAAACCTTTTGCAATGTTTGAATCTGGTTTGTAGATCTACAAGTGCTGACAGTAGAGAGCCATCCAGCAAGAAAATACAACCGTCTTCTTCCACCCAAAGCTTAAAAAACGAATCGAAAATACCAAACGGTGCTTTAAAAAAATCGGGCATCCCGAGCCCAGCTCAAAGGTCCCACAGTAACGTTAGCGTTTCCTCAAATGGTAGTGCCAAAAAACAAGTAACCAGTAAAATTGCCAGTTTATGGAAAAAAGTCGAAGAGAGCAAATCCAAACAACCACCTAAACCAGGTAATAATATTGTCTTTTTTTTTGTGTGGAAAATTTCATATTTTTTTTTTTTAGACAAAAGAGTTTGGATTCAAAGTGAAAAGGAACCCGAGCCTCCAAAGCTGATAAGAAGAGACACTTTTGAGAATAAAGATGGCAGCGGGGCTTGTGCTCTGGAACAAGGTATTCCGTCTTAGGTGGCTAAATAACACTGAACCAAACAAAACAAATATTTGTTCTTTTATGTGGCTTTAAACCATTATTATTATTATTAAACTATTAGATTAGTAATTTTTAAGGTTAGTTTTATGAAATGCTATTGGTTACTATTAATTGGTTCCAGAAAAAAAAATGACGTGGCGTTGAAGAGATTGATTTATATATTTTTGTAGAATGTTTTTTAGTTAAGGCATTGATTGTCAAGATTAAAATTCCTTCCAACTTTACTGAAAATTGAAAATAGACAAAAATATAAAATTTGTGAGAAAAAGATCTTAAATTATACAGAATCACTCTAATTCTAACAAAAATCACCTCACGTCATTTTTTTCATTCGGACCAACTTCATTTTAGTTAGGTATTACATTTCAAATTGAGTGCAATTTTAATTTTTACATTCAAAAATCGTTTTATTTCATTGTAGGTATTTATTTATCATTTATCCAGTCTGAAAGTATATCACAGGTTTCATGCTCGCTTTCATTTTATTTATTTTCGTGCATTAAAATCCCATTTATTCTAGTCTTCATAAATGTGTAATGTAGCTTCGAAGTGAGATTTTTAATGAAACAAGATTTTGGAGTTGGTTCAAGTGTCTTGACTATGCGCAAGTTTATAGAAGAAGCAACTTACCCCAAATATCTTGTTAATTTAAAAATCGCTTTGTATTTTATAAAGACTGTATAGTATTTGTTTTTTTTTTCGTGATATTATTTAGGTTCTATTCTTATTATCTATCTGTGTTTCCTTTTGTATATATGAATTATTTTAGAAAAATAATGTCAAATATATGAACACATTAGTAGTTTTATATAATAAACAGTTTATATATTTAAAAAAAAAAATGTAAATGTTTCCGTTTTGTTAAATGTTATAAATTAATGTACTTATGGACCTAGTTGGCTCTTGAATTTACATGAATAAAATCCAAGATTTGCTTTTACGTACAAGTGTTTTATTTAGTTAACGGGTTCTATAATACATAGATAAATAATAATTAAATAAACTATACATAATTAGCAATAACATTTTATATTTCTTAAATGTAAATTATACATGGGTTATGGATTGATGAGGATTATGTTTTCAGAATAAGTGAGGTCTATGGGAGGGGAGGTTTGAATGTCATATCCCATTTGATATAAATAAATACACATAACTTCAGTTACCTTAACCAACATATTTTATCTTACTTTGCAGATAACTGTTTCAGTTGCTTAAGCACAGTTTCAAGTAACTTTTTCTTGTCTCTCTCATTCTTATTCAACACTGTAAAGATGTTCTTCTTGTCTCCTTCCTTCAACCTAAAAAAAACATCAACAAATTAACATGTTTTACCACTATATTTAATTTACTTACTTCTCAAGTAGTATAATGGCAATTTCAGGTCTAACATTTTTATACCGACTATTATCTTGAGCGTAATCGTGGAAATATGTGGGCCAATCCCACGAAATAAGTAAATCCAAAATTTCTCGTAACTTGACAAAATATTTCAATAGTTCGTCTTGTTGGAGGCCTTTCACAGGCTCAGAAGCGGCAAATACTGTAGTGACAAGAATTTTATTCTCCGTTTTACTAACTAGAATTACTTACATTCACATTGTAATAAATCCAAATTTAGTTGATTCAAAGCTCCCATTGATATTTGTTTGATATCTTCACTTAATAGTATGGTGAACATCGAATTTGCTATGTGATCGCATGCTGCTCTGCAAGCTACTTGAGCTACTTCAGGCTAAAACGGAAATTCAAATGATATAATCCAACTAAACATGATGGTATATTTCTATATTCAATCCGAATACATTGACCCTTACAGTAAAATAAATCTAAAAATTATCTCCGTTCAAGGGAAATATAGAATTGAATATAAAAAAAGTAATTTTCTTCGAGCCGTGACAGCCCAGTCTCCCGCTGCACCAGTACTCTTCCATCTCACTTTCTCTCTCGCCAATTGTACAATACAATAAACCCTTTCATGTATTATATACTTTTGAATTCTGATTTCAAAATATTCAAATCTCAATTGCTTAGTAACTGTTGAGCAAATTGCGTTAAAACTTTCAGCATTTATAGGTCTTATTAAGCTCTAAGTGGCTTGTAATTTACACTATTCCCAGATTTACAGTTTTTGAGCAAATTGAGTTTATGACAAAATTGGGACTAAAAGTCAAATTTGAGGCTCAATTGCTCTAAAGCTATTCGAGGTATCGAACTCAATTTTGCACAGATTTATAGAGAATTTAAGGCCCTTTCCAATGATGAATAGTTTATTTCAATTTACTCAAAATTTACCAAAGATATGGGCAAAGTCAAAATTGAGCAAAACCAAAAAATAAAAAAATCGAATGTTTCATAAGGGTACCCCCTTTGAATTCTGATTTCAAAATATTCAAACCTCAAATGCTCGGTAACCGTTGAGCAAATTGTATTAAAATTTCCAGAATTTGTAGCTTTTTTATCAAGTTGTAAATGGCCTGTAATTAACAATATTTCCAGATTTCTAGTTTTTGAGGAAATTGAGTTTGATGTTTTTGACAAAATTTGGACTAAAGGTCAACTTTGAGGCTCAATTGCTCAAAAACTATTCGAGCTATCGAGCTCAATTTTGCACAGATTTATAGAGAATTTAAACCTTTTTCAAATGATGTATAACTTATTTCAATTTGCTCAAAATTTACCAAAGATATGGGCAATTGTTCATGACCATGTCAAGATTTTGAAAATTTTCTAGAGCCAAAAATAGGATTTCATTTTTATTCTTGTGTCTGCTTAAAATGGCCATTTGGAATTGATATCAGGGTTGTTTTCCACTACTTTTGACCCACTCTATCGATTCATAAAGTGAAAATTGAGCAAAACTGAAAAATAAAAAAATCGAATTTTTCATAATATTCCTTTGAATTCTGATTTCAAAATATTCAAACCTCAATTGCTCAGTAACCGTTGAGCAAATTGCATTTAAAGTTTCCAAAATTTGTAGCTTTTATCAAGTTCTAAATGTTCTGTAATTTACAATATTTCAAGATTTCTAGTTTTTGAGCAAATTGAGTTTGAAGTTTTTGACAAAATTTGGACTAAAAGTCAACTTTGAGGCTCAATTGCTCAAAAACTATTCGAGCTATCGAGCTCAATTTTGCACAGATTTATAGAGAATTTAAACCTTTTTCAAATGATGTATAACTTATTTCAATTTGCTCGAAATTTACCAAAGATATGGGCAATTGTTCATGACCATGTCAAGATTTTGAAAATTTTCTAGAGCCAAAAATAGGATTTCATTTTTATTCTTGTGTCTGCTTAAAATGGCCATTTGGAATTGATATCAGGGTTGTTTTCCACTAATTTTGACCCGCTCTATCGATTCATAAAATCAAAATTGAGCAAAACTAAAAAATAAAAAAATCGAATTTTTCATAACGGTATCCCCTTTGAATTCTGATTTCAAAATATTCAAACCTCAATTGCTCGGTAACCGTTGAGAAAATTGCATTAAAGTTTTCAAAATTTGTAGCTTTTATCAAGTTCTAAATGTTCTGTAATTTACAATATTTCAAGATTTCTAGTTTTTGAGCAAATTGAGTTTGAAGTTTTTGACAAAATTTGGACTAAAAGTCAACTTTGAGGCTCAATTGCTCAAAAACTATCCAAGCTATCGAGCTCAATTTTGCACAGATTTATAGAGAATTTGAACCTTTTTCAAACGATGTATAACTTATTTCAATTTGCTCAAAATTTACCAAAGATATGGGCAATTGTTCATGACCATGTCAAGAATTTGAAAATTTTCTAGAGCCAAAAATAGGATTTCATTTTTATTCTTGTGTCTGCTTAAAATGGCCATTTGGAATTGATATCAGGGTTGTTTTCCACTACTTTTGACCCACTCTATCGATTCATAAAGTGAAAATTGAGCAAAACTGAAAAATAAAAAAATCGAATTTTTCATAATATTCCTTTGAATTCTGATTTCAAAATATTCAAACCTCAATTGCTCAGTAACCGTTGAGCAAATTGCATTAAAGTTTCCAAAATTTGTAGCTTTTATCAAGTTCTAAATGTTCTGTAATTTACAATATTTCAAGATTTCTAGTTTTTGAGCAAATTGAGTTTGAAGTTTTTGACAAAATTTGGACTAAAAGTCAACTTTGAGGCTCAATTGCTCAAAAACTATTCGAGCTATCGAGCTCAATTTTGCACAGATTTATAGAGAATTTGAACCTTTTTCAAATGATGTATAATTTATTTCAATTTGCTCAAAATTTACCAAAGATATGGGCAATTGTTCATGACCATGTCAAGATTTTGAAAATTTTCTAGAGCCAAAAATAGGATGTCATTTTTATTCTTGTGTCTGCTTAAAATGGCCATTTGGAATTGATATCAGGGTTGTTTTCCACTAATTTTGACCCGCTCATCGATTCATAAAATCAAAATTGAGCAAAACTGAAAAATAAAAAAATCGAATTTTTCATAATATTCCTTTGAATTCTGATTTCAAAATATTCAAACCTCAATTGCTCGGTAACCGTTGCGCAAATTGCATTAAAATTTCCAGAATTTGTAACTTTTATCAAGTTCTAAATGGTCTGTAATTTACAATATTTCAAGATTTCTAGTTTTTGATCAAATTGAGTTTGAAGTTTTTGACAAAATTTGGACTAAAAGTCAACTTTGAGGCTCAATTGCTCAAAAACTATTCGAGCTATCGAGCTCAATTTTGCACAGATTTATAGAGAATTTAAACCTTTTTCAAATGATGTATAATTTATTTCAATTTGCTCGAAATTTACCAAAGATATGGCCAATTGTTCATGACCATGTCAAGATTTTGAAAATTTTCTAGAGCCAAAAATAGGATTTCATTTTTATTCTTGTGTCTGCTGAAAATGGCCATTTGGAATTGATATCAGGGTTGTTTTCCAGTAATTTTGACCCGCTCTATCGATTCATAAAATCAAAATTGAGCAAAACTAAAAAATAAAAAAATAGAATTTTTCATAACGGTACCCCCTTTGAATTCTGATTTCAAAATATTCAAACCTCAATTGCTCGGTAACCGTTGAGCAAATTGCATTAAAGTTTCCAAAATTTGTAGCTTATATCAAGTTCTAAATGGCCTGTAATTAACAATATTTCCAGATTTCTAGTTTTTGAGGAAATTGAGTTTGATGTTTTTGACAAAATTTGGACTAAAGGTCAACTTTGAGGCTCAATTGCTCAAAAACTATCCAAGCTATCGATTTTGCACAGATCTATAGAGAATTTAAGGCCCGTTCCAATGATGTATAGTTTATTTCAATTTGCTCAAAATTTAACAACGATATGGGCAATTGTTCGAGACCATGTCAGGATTTTGAAAATTTTGCAGAGCCAAAAATAGGATTTTCTCTTTATTTTTGTGTCTGCTTAAAATGACCATTTGGAATTGATAGGGTTTTTTTACACTAATTTTGACCCGCTCTATCGATTCATAAAGTCAAAATTGAACAAAACTAAAAAATTAAAAAAAATCGAATTTTTCATAAGGGTCCCGATTTCAAAATATTCAAACCTCAATTGCTCGGTAACCGTTGAGCAAATTGTATTAAAATTTCCAGAATTTGTAGCTTTTATCAAGTTCTAAATGGCCTGTAATTAACAATATTTCCAGATTTCTAGTTTTTGAGGAAATTGAGTTTGATGTTTTTGACAAAATTTGGACTAAAGGTCAACTTTGAGGCTCAATTGCTCAAAAACTATCCAAGCTATCGATTTTGCACAGATCTATAGAGAATTTAAGGCCCGTTCCAATGATGTATAGTTTATTTCAATTTGCTCAAAATTTAACAACGATATGGGCAATTGTTCGAGACCATGTCAGGATTTTGAAAACTTTCCAGAGCCAAAAATAGGATTTTCTTTTTATTTTTGTGTCTGCTTAAAATGGCTATTTGGAATTGATATCAGAGTTGTTTTGCACTAATTTTGACCCGCTTTTTCGATTAATCATAAATTAATATTCTATACGCCCACAAAACTCAAAATATATTAAAAGGAGCACTCTACTATATAAGTTTTCGTTTGATTTACCCTGAGAAGTTCAACTTACTGGCAAATCTGTAAAACTATGAAACGTCGTCTGCAAAAACGCAATAATATCGGAAATAAAACTGGAAGCGTGCCCTTTGGGTTCGACCAAATTCCAATCGTAGCTTTCCAGCTCGAGAAACTCGTTGAGTTTCTGCTTGAGTTTTTCGCAAATTTGCCTGACAGCGTCCTCCCTTGCCACACGAAACATCGCATGTTCAGATGTAATATTCCTGGTTTCTTCGCCAGTTACGTTCGATATAAACTGATCCAGATAAATGTTTGCATCTTCCAAATAGCCAGTGTCTATGATAATTTGGGTAATTTTTTGCAAATTTATGTGAGGGCTTCTAAATGAGGACGAAAGACATCCGCTGAATGTCCTAGTCAAAAGCAAATTCATTGATTTCCTTATCATTTCATCGACTTCCACTTGACTTAGGTTTAAGTCTTCAGAAAACTTCAAACAAGCGTAAATAAACTCTTTAACTTGCTGATAAACTTTTGGCACCATACTGGAAAATGGGAAGCTATAAGGGAATTGAATATCATCAGGCAAGTCAACGTCCCAAGGAAAAGATTGCAAAATTTGCTCATATTCATCTTCGCCGTGAACAACTATAGGCTGAAAATCTTCTTTGGACAATATCTCTCTAAAAACTTGTACCCAACGTTGCATTAAAACTTCAGTATAATGATCTCGTAACTCTCTAACCAACTCCCATAGAGGCTTAACACTATAGCCATAATTCCTCAAAGTTGTACAAAATAGCATTATAAGATCTTTGATTTTTAGGACTAAAGTAGCATCAGTACAATAAGCAGAATGAGTTTGTAAGGCTGTTGTGATTTTAGACAAAGCTACAGACCACATTTCTTCAAGAAAAACTTTTGTAATCAAGCCTCTGCCTGTATTTAAAACATGATCTTCTAATATAAAGAAGCCTAATACTGCGTAAATATAGTTGCGATAGCTTTCTTCAGATTCGTGCATGTTTGTGGGTGGTTGCAGCACAAGCCTGGCTTGTTTGGTTCGTTCTGAACGGTAATATACTTCAAATGTCGTTACTTTTCCTAAAACTTCCGCAATATGCATGCCTCTGTATATAGGCGAAAAATCTATAAGCTCCTGAGCACTCAAATCCTCTTCCGAATAATTACTTCTGGGTTCCGAGTTCAGGAAATTCCTCTTCTTTTTTCTTCCTACAACTGTTGGATCACTTGCTAGTTGTTCACTAGTGTGTCTCATTGCCACTTCTCCAATTTTTGGTGAAAATTTACGGATATTTTCTAGAAAGTCTTTTAGGTCCATCATTGAGGCCGCTTCGATTTTGTCACGGTATTTTGGGATTTTTTGACGTAGTTGGTTAGAGAAACGATAATTGGCTACGTGAGGTAAGTGGATGTGTTCTAGTTCTTCTAGCGTTTTCAGAGCTGGATAATATCTGGAACAAATAAGAAGGGGTCAAAATTAATGGGGCCGGAATGGGAATAAATAAGAAAAAGCCATATGCGAATGTGGTTTTGCAAACGCTTCGCGTACCGGTAAAATATGTAAATGTTTAGCAGCTATTAGAAGTATCCTTTAATGCCAAAGTTTCGTGAAAGTTTCTTACTTTTGAGATTCAACAATTTCACCTGTTGAAGCATACAACTGTCAGTTTGTCATTTATATGTCTTCACATCATATTTATAAAAAATTCTCTCTGAAATAGAGTAATGCAACGTCCATTAGAACAAAAAATCGAAGCAATTCTAATATTTGGAGAAGCCCAGCGTGATTCGTATAAAGCTGCAAAAATGTTCAATAAGCGTTTCCCGAAACACCCAATTTGTGCCAAACATTTAACCAAACTCATAGCAGTTTTTCAAGACACTGGAGAAGTTGGTGCTTATAAGGACAACATACCAGATACTAAACATACATTGTAATAATTCAAGTGTTTATAATATAATTATTTGTTACCTTTTTTCTGAAATTTGCTTTTGCAATTTTGAATAAGAAACAAATACTGGTAAACATAGATTCATCTGGGCGATTACAACCGCAATGTTGCTTTGGACTTTTCTAGATTGTAACAGCTCTGAGCCTGATTTTGAGAGGGATTGGAAGGATTTTTGGAGTTGCTTGTCGACGCTGACAACTTGTTTCTGAAATAAAAAATAATTAGGCATTTTTGGGGATTATAATACACTCTTCAGCTTACATTTAAATTTTTTGATTGGGACCTAACTTCTAATAATTCAGTGACAGATTCGATAAATCCTTGATAATAAACGTTGCAAAGTCGTTCTATGTCTTTGTCATGATGTTTGATTCTTTCTTCTAGTTTTCTTTTGAAGTCTAGATGTTCATGATTATCAAAGATTGTTCTAAAAGGTATTTAATACAATTGGGTTAAAATATATTGTAAAAGCACATACCTAAAAGTGGGACCCCAATAATCATCTATGCCTTCTATTTCTTGCAAATACAGGTCATAGGAGGTTTTCTCGTTTGGGTCTGTTTCTATAGTAGATTGTTCCATTGCGTTTGAATACTGGAAGAAAATATTCGATTAATACAAAACTAAGATTTGAAACACATTTCTAACAAATCAAGAGCCAGTACTTGATTATTAAATTTTCAGCTATTGAGGGCCCCTAAAAACAATGTTCAACACCTCAGGAGCCGATAATAATTAAAATTTGGATCATAAATTAAATTTTGAACACTGGAAAAAATTCAGCACAAATAAATCCATGAAAAATAAGATTTGAATTTCAGTAGAGACCCGGATAACACGTCATCCATTACTCATTGGAATATTGCCGGGGCATTTTTTAATCCAAAGGGCATTCAAATAAATCCGTAATATCCATTTTCTAAATTAAAAGTTGTTTGGGGTGACTGAATTAGAATAAAAAATAAATAAATATGTATTGCTTCATATTGATTCTAGAAATTGTATTTTGAGTAATTCAGGAGCGTGTGAGAGTGAATATCCTCGTGAAAATCAGAAACGTGAAGACTGAAAATTATTGCTTTTAACTGTTCAAAGAAGTTCCGAGAAAAACTGCTATTCAAGAAAAGCTTTTGAGGACTGGAGCAGAATTTATTGATTATTTTGCTTCATTTTATTCTTGGAAAGTAAATTTTGAATGATTGAAGGCCTTTTACAGGAATTGATAGCTTCACATAGACTTTCAAAGAATTTCATTTTGCATAAGTAGTGTATATAAACTGAGACTAGAATATAAGAAGCGATTGTTACAAAATAGCTAATGTTACCTATATAGATGATAGATGCTACAATACCTGTTATTTTTGTTTTACCTTTAAAATGTTGGCCCAATGTGGGGCACAGATGGTTGAGTGGAAGAATGGCCATTGGCTAAACTTCGCCACCTGTGTTCTGTATGCGTGAATCATATATTATATTATATTATATATTATGAATGTATGAATATGCAAATAAAGACGTTTATTATTATTATTATTATTAGTGCAATCTCCAACTAAATGTTTAAAAAAAAAGATAAAGGATAATGCACACCTAACATGGGATTTTTGGGCTCTATGGATTTTGCCCATTTTTTGATATGTTGTAGAGGATTTAATTCTTAACAACCTTCAAATTGGAAAAATATTGACAGGTTCACATATTTTACGTCACTAACAAATGTCACCATAATGTTGACATTAATCTGTTATGGCCGTTTGCACCGACCATTTTAAGGAAGCCTTAGCGATAAGTATTCCTCAAAGTGACATTTCTTCATGTAAAAATGTCACGTTAAGGAATACTTAACGCTAAAGCTTCCTTAAAATGGTCGATGTAAACGGTCATAATGGCCGTAAAATATGTGGACCTGTCAATATTTTGATTGATAAACACCAGTAGCACCAGTATTTCCAACAAAAAGTTGTAAAAAAGTTCATTTTTCAAGGCTCATATCTCAAAGACCGTAACACCTATAGGTTTTTTACGTTATATTTAGGATGACGTCAGAGAACAAGGACTGAAAATGTTGTCAATGCGTATTTGTTTTCTTATAATTTACCAGAATGTCATAATGAATTATCAAGACCACTGACAGCTAAAAATAACGAAATGTATCGACACGCGTTATTTATTTGAAAATTTTCATTTAAATCATGTAACATCGCGCGCCGTTGCCAACCAGAAACAGATGAAATTCCCCTACATTAAATGCGTTAAGAAGTACTTTTAGTTTTGTTAGATTTGCAGCAGAAATTTAATAAATGTGACGTCATCCTAAATATAGCGTGAAAATCCTATACAAGATTTCGTCCCATTTAAAGGTTGTTAGGAATTGAATCCTCTACAACATATCAAAAAATGGGCAAAATCCATAGAGCCCAAAAATCCCATATTAGGTGTGCGTTATCCTGTCTGTCTGCTCCCTAAACTACCAAATTTACGAGCAAATTTGTATTGATATGCTGGAAAGGCTTGAAAGACAGCTACCACAGGAGAAGTCTTGGCATGTGCTTTTTGTAAAAAATACCCATTGTAATTTAATTCATGGTACCTGCAAGATATGCAAGACAGAATGAATTGTTCAATATAATAATATATCACATCACGGTACAAATAATAAACTTAGTACTAAATACCTACTTATCGGACAAAAGTAGAGTAGGTAACTCTATAATATAAAATAAAATATAAATCACAGTTATAGAAATTTAAACATTATCTTGAGAAGCCTGACATGGAAAATGATTCAAAATGGACCTATTTGACGTTGTGAATGCCTCGTTTTCATGGTGAGAGTTCGTATTTTATTATTTATGTTACTTAATTCTTTTACAATTTTTGATATAAATTTGCAGAATTGTATAAATTTCAAATTGCACTTCTAGATTCTGTCAGGAAAACCTATGGATAAAAATTTTAGGATCGGTTTATCAGTGGACGATTATTTAGTTTAGCTTTTGGTTAACTAATAATAATTATCATTATTCAACCGACAGCTAAGCGTTCACAGATAAACCGATCCTTAGACTGAAGCTTTTTAACGACTCCATTAAAATCGTGCTACTAGCCTGAAAAAGTCTCCAAAAAATCTAAGACTTGAGACAAATTCAGTTTTGAAATATTAAAAAAGAAATTTCTGAATCTTCTCGGAAAAACCAAGAAGAAATGTTCAAAACTACCATGTTCTGGATGGTAACATTTGAGATACCTATTTTGACAACATTATTGAAAAAATCCAGGAAAAAGCAATAGAAGAGTTGAAATATACAGCAATTCTCATTTAGTGATAATCTAATAGTCTACGATAGGCCTCAAATTGTCAAATTTGATGGAGCTAACTCTTAGAGCTATGTGGCCATGTAACGAGTACCTCAGGGAGCCGTTCTTGGACCCCTGCTCTTTGCGTTGTTTGTTAATGACACCTAATTATGTGGGTAGTTCAGAGTGCTCCCTATATGCAGGTGAACTAAAGATCCTCAAAATTATTAAAAAGGAAAATACTTCTACAGAGGGATGTAGATAAAATCCTAACTTTCTGTGAAGATAATAGGCTATCACTAAATATTGGTAAATGTAAATGTATAAGCTTCTGTTGTGGTCAAAATCCTATTTTAAATGACTATAAAATCTGCGATGCCAAACTACAAAGATCGAGTTTAAGAAATTCTAGATTCAGGTATATTATCATATCGAGAAACTTCATGCTGATGATATGAGAATGGTATTTGTGATAGAGAACCTGTAATTACTTTAAAAATTTAAACATTTTCTGCTTATTATACCTATAACTCATTAGTTCGATCAAAGCTAGAATATGCCACAGTAATCTAGAATCCTGTAACTTATGTCCATACAGACTTAATTGGAAAAGTTCAAAAAAAGTTTTTTAGGTATCTCTTTCATAAAAAACATGGTTCTTTTCCAAGCTTTCCACACCTTATTTCATATCAGACGCACTTAGGGGAATTAGATGTTACCATATATAAACTTCAATGTACCTGATGTAAAGTTAAGGCAAAGAAACCCTGCGTTTTTATTCTCATCAAATTTTACTGATGGATCCACCATTCTATGTCGGTCATTGTCATTTTCCATTCACTAAACAAAGATACCTAACTCATCGGTGAATCAACCGATGAGAATAAAAACGCAAAAGACTGGAGTTTATAGGGAATTTTATAATAATTTATATTAGTCGTTATTTGTAAAGTGTATTTGTATGCTACTATAGGTTTACTAAACTGTACTTTTTTTAAGGAAGTGAAATCTGTTATTTGTGCAGTATGAATGAAGTTTTATTATTATTATTATTTTAAATTATTACTATTATTATTCAGGATTTATATTGTTGTTAATGATACTGGCTGGTCTATTAATGAAGAATTTCAATAAAATAGAAGGCAATGTTAAGACATTTTGTCTGTAAAACGATGGTCTGCAAGACTCTCGTGCTCCAACCTTACAAATAGGTATAAAGATTTTTGTGAAGTTATAAATTCTCCCATATACAGATTAAACATTCCTTATATTTTTGTTCCATGAAAAGGTTCAAGAATAAATTAATTCATATCTTCAGTATGTAAGACTAATGATATTAGTAGTGAGTTATTGATTGATACACAGGGAGTGCCTCAAGGATTTGTTCTGGTTCCACTGCTATATTTACTATGTTTTAAACATAACAAAGCTCGCAAATTCACATGCCAAGTATTTCATGTTTGCTGATAATACAGCGTCAGTTTAGGTATAGAGCAAAAGATGAGAGTTGTGTAGGAAATGTAGTAAACAATGACCTGGAATTGGTTGTAATAATAAGTTGAAAATCAATAATCAATGTAAATGAAACCAAATTATATTATCTTCAGGCTTAAAAATAAAATCGTAAGTGAGTTGGATATTAAGATAGATCCTAATAAAAGTTTAGAGAAAGTTTTATTTATCAGATACCTTGGACTTGTTATGGATCAAATTTTAACTTGGACGCATCGTATTATTTTTAAAGTAATTAAAACATTAAACCAATGAATTCAATAATTTACAAGTGCAGAAACTTTCTTACACACAAAACAAAAACTCTGATACATTACTCATGTTTTGTCTCATATGAAGTATCTCCCTCGGTATCTCCTCCCTGTCTATGAAATATGGTATAAGACTTTTGCTCAGAATTTTTTTAATGACTTGCCTTGCAAATCTTTTGAAATAAGATTCTGAAAATTTTATTCAATTTTGATATTCTTACATCTGATGGATTGTATGAAGAATTAACGTTAGCAAGTTTGCCCAAAATATTGAAGTTAGATCGATGCAAGTTAGTCGCTTTAAATAATTGTAACTTTTTTCTATCATAGATAGAAAGCTAAAATTTTCAGAGATTCTTATCTCAGTAGAGAACTACAAACCTTGGAAATTTTAGCTCCTTTGGACTTATACTTTCAGAAATAAAATCGCGTTGAGCAATTCAGGGTAAATTTATCAATAATTACCTTTTTCTGAGTGCCTTTTTTTCATAGAATCCGGCTCCAAATCTCAGAATAATTTAGTGTATGGAGTTTGGGAGAACCCAAAGTATCATTAAGAAACAAAATCTCAAGAAAAAAAAAAAAGTGAAATTTTATCGTTTTGGTACTGAGCAAGGTACTGAGGTAACATAACGTAACTGGAGAGGCAAATTTTATGGTAAGTGAGAATGACAATCGACAATAAAAGAGGTTGTTTGTTCTGTCGTAAACGTACAGTCGATTTTTTTTTTTAGCTACCTTATGATTTAGATTTCTTTTTTTAGCTACCCAATGATTTAGATTAGATTTAATGTACTTTATGTGTTTCATGTATTTTATTTAGTATATGCTTTTCTTATTTTGTATAAATAGAGTGGTATGTTAGTATTTTTTTATCTATTGTACTATTGACGTATAAAAACACTATATTTTGTGTAAGTTATGAATAAACTTGATTTGATTTGATCGTCTAAAGTCAAAATCTGAAATTGGACTGTTTTGGAAGGAAGAGCACCAGGTCTATAAATCTAGCAGTCCCAAGGAGGAGAAAAACTTCAGGAACTATATAATAATTAGGTGCTTTTTAGGTGCTAATTAGGTGCTCCTTTAGTTTTTGAGAAAATCAAAAAAAACTAAAGGACTGCTAGGTTTATAAAAGCTAGCAGCCCCTATAGTAAAAAAAATTTTTAAATTTTTTCTTTTGTATCAGAATTAGGTGCTTTTTAGTCCTGAGTAGTCCAAGAAAAAATAGAATTGATTATTTAATTCATTATAGAATAGACCAATCAGACAACGTCATTTTTTGACTAAATTTTGTTTAAATAAGTGATTATTTCACAAGACCTGTTTATCAGCGATTAAATTTTTGTTTACCTTTTTTGACAGAATTTGGATAGAACACAACGGATAGAAATATTCTGACATTTTATAATAAAAAATAGAACTTTTTGTTTGTGGCTTCAATCCTAATAATTATTCAGGAAATAATCTAGCCGTATACCACTCGACCTATAAATTTAAATGGATTAAACTATCCAAATATTTTTCGCACAACTTTGCTTTTTGGCAAATAGTTTCATGCACAATAACTTTGAAATAAAAGCTATTAAGTTATAGTGCATTCAACTATTTTCCAAGCAAAATCATGCTCAAAATATGTTGCATAGTTTAATCGATTAAATTTGAAGGTCTTGTGATATAATATATGATTAATTACTCGATTAATTATTAACTGAGTTACAGATTTTTTTTTAATTATTAGGGGACTGCTGGCTTTACATTTACATGTTGGTGTGTCAGAATGGCAAAAAAACTTCGGGATCTATATAATAATTAGGTTCTTTTTAGATTCTAATTAGGGCCTCTAATTAAAAATTAGGTGCTCCTCTGGTTTTTGGGAAAATCAAAAAAAACTAAGGGATTGCTAGGTTTATGAAAGCTAGTAGTCCCTATAGTGAAAAATATTTTTTCTACAAACGTGTTAAAAATGCAATTTTTAACACCCCCCCGTAGCATTAAAAATGTTACTTTATCGCACTAGTGCCATAAAGTCTTTATAGCACTAGTGTTAAAAGTAAAACATCAAATTTTGAGAGCGGACGTCAAAAAAAGTTTGTATTTTCAGTTATTTACATTGATATTAATGGTGAAATTTGAACAGCTGAGGTAGCCCAATTGGCCGCCTCATATATATTTTTCGAAGGATCGATGCAACCCTCTTTTTCTTCTGTATTTTGTTGCATTTTTAGCAAAAAGCATTCCTGACCACGACAGACTTTCAAGAAACTGAAAAGACATTTCGTTACCTGTAAAACAAGGTGCTGGTTGTATGGATTTTTTGACAAATGTCAAATTCGAGAATTTTATGTAGGAAAGATGCTTATTATTCATTTAAAAATCCAATTTGTTACTGGTTATTGCTTTTTATTGCGGTTTGTAGAAAAAATATTGTATGATATTTGTGTTAAAAGTATTTTTAAGGCACTTATGTGAATTGCAGAATTCGCTTCGCTCATTCTGCAAACTTTCACATGCGTGCCTTAAAAATGTACTTTTAACACTTATATCATAAATAACTATTTTCTACAAACGTGTTAAAAATGCAATTTTTAACACCCCCCCGTAGCATTAAAAATATTACTTTATCGCACTAGTGCCATAAAGTCTTTATAGCACTAGTGTTAAAAATTAAACATCAAATTTTGAGAGCGAACGTCAAAAAAAAATTGGTATTTTTAGGTGTTTACATTGATATTAATTGTGAAATTTGAACAACTGAGGTAACCCAATTGCCCGCCTCCTCTATGTTTTTCAAGGGATCGATGCAACCCTCTTTTTCTTCTGTATTTTCATTTTCTTACATTTTTAGCAACAAACCAGAGATAAATACTATATAAACTGTCGAGAATGGAATCTCAGTGTAAATTTTGTTGTCAACAAAATTAAGCCAAGCCAGCGCCATCTACCATATCGGAAAATCACTATTTACTAGTTTTGCATCGATGCTACAGTCATCTACTTTACATAGGACTTTTTATGATAGATGGCGCCCTGTTCGCATTACGTTAGGTCTGTTTAAATTCGTTTATTCTAGAGTTTGGGGCATTAATGTTTGCTTAAATTAATTGATAATTTGTTAATTAGATCAAAAGACAGTTTCTTTATCGATGGTTAAGGGTATCCTTACCATATTTATTCAAAGTTCTGATTGATGTTTAATTGAACCTGTCATTTATCTAATCAACAAAGATAAAAATAGATCTTCCAATCTATAAAGTTTGAAGTTCTTCTTGAAACACACAAAACAACTTTGTAATCACTTGAGAACACTTGACAACACAAAGAAAGATGAAATGCAAGACCGGCGAACAAAAAACATTATGAATTATTAGTTAGATCAAATTAATATTTTGGCATATTGTCATATGTTGACATGTCAGTTATCGACATCGGACGTGTTCTTGATGTGCTGGTATTTTCCAATTTTGACAATTCTGTGGTTGTCAGCGACATCTAGAAAAACGGAAAAGAGTTATTATGTGGTTTATAACTGGCAATGAGAGATCGCAGGGCCTGCAACAAACACTACTGACCACGACAGACTTTCAAGAAACTGACAAGACATTTCATAACCTGTTAAACAAGGTGCTGGTTGTTTGGCTTTTTTGACAAATGTCAAATTCAATAATTTTATGTAGGAAAGATGCTTCCAATAAATTATCCATTCTTAAAATCCAATTTGTTACTGGTTATTGCTTTTTATTGCTGTTTGTAGAAAAAATATTGTATGATATTTGTGTTAAAAGTATTTTTAAGCCACTTATGTGAATTGCAGAATTCGTTTCGCTCATTCTGCAAACTTTCACATGCGTGCCTTAAAAATGTACTTTTAACACTTATATCATAAATAACTATTACCAAAAATTTCTTTTGTATCAGAATTAGGTGCTTTTTAGGTGCTCCTAAATAGTCGAAGAACAAATAGAAGTGATTATCTATTAACTGAGTTACAGATTTTTTTTTTAATTATTAGGAAACTGCTGGCTTCACGTCTACTTGTTGGTGTGTCAGAATGGCAAAAAAACTGCGGGATCTATATAATAATTAGGTGCCTAATTAGCACCTAAAAAGCACCTAATTATTATACAGATCCCGAAGTTGTTTTGCCATTCTGACACACGACCAAGTAAACGTAAAGCCAGCAGTTTCCTAATAATTAAAGCACCTAAAAAGCACCTAATTCTGATACAAAAGAAAATTTTAGAAAAATATTTTTTACTATAGGGGACTACTACCTTTCATAAACCTAGCAATCCCTTAGTTTTTTTTTGATTTTCTCAAAAACTAGAGGAGCACCTAATTTTCAATTAGAGGCCCTAATTAACACCTAAAAAGCACCTAATTATTATATAGATTTCGAAGTTTTTTTTTCCATTCTGACACACCATCATGTAAATGTAAAGCCAACAGTCCCCTAATAATTAAAAAAAAATCTGTAACTCAGTTAATAATTAATCAATTCTATTTTTTCTTGGACTATTTAGGAGCACCTAAAAAGCACCTAATTCTCATACAAAGAAAAAATTTCAAAAAATATTTTTTACTATAGGGGACTGCTAGCTTTTATAAACCTAGCAATCCCTTAGTTTTTTTTTTGATTTTCCCAAAAACTAAAGGAGCACCTAATTCTTAATTAGAGGCCCTAATTAGCACCTAAAAAGTAGGGATGAGCCGAAGCATCGATTCGGCCTCGGTATTCGGCCGCTTCGGCCTATTTGTTACGGCCGAAGCGACGCAACAAAAATTTCTTGTCGAAACTTGTTGAGTTGCGCAGTGAGTGTTTTGGTTATAGTTTTTATTTCATGTTTGAAACGTAATCGTGCAACGTCTTGAGCAATTTAGAGTATTTAAACGTGAATATGAATAAAAAGTTGAGTTATATTTGGAAGTGTTATTTATTAGGTGAAGATAATAATAGATATGCAAAGTGCAATACATATAAAGGTGAGATTTCTCGAGGTGGTTTGGTAAAAATGCCTCCACAACATCTATGATTAATTATTTAAAAAGAAAACACGTAGAAGAATATAAAGAATTCCAAGGGGAAAATTCAAGCAAAAGGTCATTTTTCTGTGTTTTGATTTTTGGGTGCAATATTCCGCAGATTATTTCTTTCGTTTTTTTATTTATGTTTTTCATATAACTATGGTAAAATTCAAATATATAATGATTAAATAGGTATTTCAAGCAATGCTGTTTTTTTTTTTGTTTAAAAACACATCCCTTATTATTTGTGATTCGGTCGAAGCTTCGGCCAAATCACTGCAAAATTGAAACCGATTCAGTATTCGGCCGAATCGGAAAAAAGGCGCTTCGGCGCATCCCTACTAAAAAGCACCTAATTATTATATAGTTCCCGGAATTTTTTTTCCACCTTGGGACTGCTAGGTTTATGGACCTAGGAGCACCTCTTTGGACATGAATTTTTGAAAATTTCGAATAATCATAACTTTTTCCTAGCAAAGATAGAAAGCTGAAATTTTCAATGACTCTCATCCCAGAGGAGGACTACAATCCATGAAAATTTTAACTCATTTGGACTTATAGTTTCTGAGAAAAAAACGTGTTAAGGAATTTGTGGTGAATTTTTGGATTTTTCTGAGGGTCTTTTTTCATATACAGGGTGTCCACTTAGTGCGATATCGGACGATATCTCCTTACAGGGTGATGCAAGAAAAAAAAATTAAATTACAAAGTTGCTTGATACACTAATATGCATTAGTTAAAAATATTTTTGAATATACAGGGTGCTCCGTTTATGGGATATGCGACAGAACTTTGTTATTTTAAATGGAACACCCTGTATGTGATTGCATATTTGGATTCTACATAAAGTTCTGAGCAGATTTGATGTAATATACCCTATACCCTCGCCTATACCTAAGTTCAACTGTTTTGGAAATATTGACAGTTGAAAATTGACTTTTTGCAACTTTGACAGGCTGTAAAATCTAAATGGTTAATTTTAGACGAAAACCGATTTTACATTCCTATCTTAGATTTCTATAAAGTATTATTTGACATCAACTTTGAATTTAATCCATGATTAAAAATTCCAGTTAAATTTGATCTCCGGTTCAAAGTTGTTGTCAAATGATAGTTTATGAAAATCTAAGATACGAATGTAAAATTGGTTTTCCTCTAAAATTTATTGTTTAGGTTTTACAGTCTATCAAAGATGCAAAAAGTCAATTTTCAACTGTCAATATTTCCAAAACAGTTGAACTTAGGTAAAGAGTATATCACATCAAATCTACTCAGAATTGTAGGATTTTTATCGTTGTCTAGGGGTATTTTGGGGCAAGCAGAAAATCAAACGTAACGGTCCATTGAAAATATAAGGAATTTTAATAATATTTACGAAGAATAGATAGATTAGATGGTAGATAAATACGTCATTGATAAATATACAATTGGCACGGAAAATCACAATAACAACTTCACAACTAAGTATAGGTACGTCTTCACGACCACGTCTTGGTCGTTTTACGGCTTTAGAAATATACGTCTTGATAATTAATTGAACGTCGCGTCTTAAATTTACCCCGTCTAGGAAAAATCTGGCGGCCGTCTTCCGCCTTCAGCGTTCAATTAACGATTGACCTAGGGATGTCAATAACCGGTGGTTAAAACCGAAAAACCGGTGTTTACTCTTCGGTTAACCGGTTAAAACCAGTTGTTTTTTGCTTCCAGTTATAACCGGATAACCGGGATTTATACCTAATAACCGGTGAAAGTGAAATAAGTAGACTTTTCTCTCGTCTTATTAAATAAATTGTAAAATATTGAATATGCGACAACAATCGAATATTTCATCAGTCTTCAACCGATAGTAGTGCCCATCTCTAGTATTTCATCCCAATTTCGGTTAGTTCGTTCAGCAGCTGGTTGTTTTTCATCTTTCCCTAATGAACGGAATTATTGGCCGTTTGCACCAACTATTTTAGGGGAGCCCTAACGATAAGTATTTCCTAAACTGACATTTCTCCATGTAAAAATGTCATTTTAGGGAATACTTATCGTTAAGGCTCCCCTAAAATAGTTGGTGGAAACGGCCATAAAAAAGACATATACATGTTGGTTGAGGTACTTGTCAACGGCTACATGTTTAAAATGACAGAAGAGAAATAATCAGTTTAGAAAAGTGTAGGTATTTCTTCAGCCATGTTCGTTTTTGTCATCTTTTTCGTCGATTTGCTCCGAAATTTTGATAGGCACGTGACTAGATCAGACAGTTTCAATTTAGAAATCACGTGCCTGTTAAAATTTCGGAGCAAATTAACGAAAAAGATGACAAAAACAAACACGGCTTTTGATGCTTTTTCTTTTCTTCACATATAACAGTTCCCGATTTTTTCACAATGAAGATGTTGTTGTTCAACTTTATATTACATTATAGTATAAATTATGCAATTATTCTGATGAAATTCGGGAAAATAACTGATCAATCAGTTAATCGAAATAACCGGTATTTTATATCAGTTATAACCGGGCAGTTAAAACTGTTATTAAATTAACCGGTTAATGGAATAACCGGTGTTTTAAAAAAACTTGACATCCCTAGATTGACCTCTCTTTTTAATATTATTCGTTCGTGGCTACTTCCCCACTGGCGCCGTGCCATTCGGTGCCACCCTGTTACCGTCGCGAGTCGCTCCCGCTCGTATCTTTTATCCTCTTCTATCAACCTATATAGAGATATTCCCTTTTCGTCGCCCTGTTGCTACCCTGAGATCCAGCGCGCCTCGCCTATTCAACCGTGACGGTACAGTCTATGTAAAAATAAATAGGTACAGTCGGAAGAGAATTATTTGGAGAAATGAAGAAATATAATATTTACATAATTACAAACGGAAAAAAATACTTATACCTATAAATACAAACACAGATACCGATTAGGTTTCGTACCCTACAGAATTTTATGTAGAATCCAAATATGCAATGACATACAGGGTGTTCTATTTAAAATAACAAAGTTCTGTCGCATACTCCATGAACGGAGCACTCTGTATACTCAAAAATATTTTTAAATAATACATATTAGAGTATCAAACAACTTTGTAATTTAATTTTTTTCTCTTGCATCACCCTGTAAGGAGATATCGTCCGATATCGCACTAAGCGGACACCCTGTATTTCGGCTTCAAATCCCACAATAAAGCACTGGAGTTTCTGAGGTCCTAATTGATCGTCTGAAGTCGACATCACCACAAAAAAAAAATCAAAATTGACCATTCTGGAAGGAAGACCCCTTGGAAGACCCCCTCTTTGAACATACATTTTTGAGAAGATATTAAGATATATTTATATATAAATCAGTACATATTATTTTACATAAGCAAACAAAACTTTAACTACTTTTGATGGTTCAGTAAGAATATTTTAGGCCAAAGTCTAATCTTGGGCACCTGTAAGTACACCCACTTAAAATTATATATTTTTCTCCGAGTTTTTCTCTTACCTTGATTGTACTTTGAACTTGTTTGAAGAAAGTTACTTCTAACAATTATAAATTTAATAACAAATTACAGAGCCAAGTGATGTTTTTTTATTATTTGGAAGTTTATTTATAAATTATTTATATTTATTTATCAAAACAAAATGAACTGTCAACTTAACATAACCCTACTTTTCACAAGGCACTCAGGGCTTGTTCCGTTTTCATGCAAAGGTCTTAAACCGACCATTGTCTTCATCGATTATAAACTAAAAATAAGTACAAATTCCAAATAACAAATCACGTAAAGTTTACATAGTATAAAAAGCTTTTTGTCTATTAATTTAAATAATTGCTGTTTAAAAATTATTTAAAAGATAAATTAATTTCTTCCTATGACGTCACAAAAGTTGGTCGAACGTTCGAACTCGCCCAAAATCGAAAAATCAGATGGTGTCCTCCTGACAGATCGAAGTTGGGTTTCTGACACGGCCATTTTTGTTGTCGTTTGCCTGAGGGAGGTCTGTGGTTTCTCTTCGAAAAATCTCGTTCTTTTCGGAATTTATAAGTGAAACTCGTGAGTTTCGGTGGTTCCTCGTTTGCGGCCGATTCAGCGGAGCCCGATGATGTTGAGCTGAGGGGCTCGGTCGAGCCCGAATTCCCGTCTCCGGTCGCCTTTGTGCTGCTGAAATCCTTTGTCCTGCTACAGGGTTGTTAGGTAGCTATTTGATCATTAATTATAAACTTGTTTACCTGGTATTGTTTTATAAAATGGCAATGGCCTGACCTCTTTTGTGTTGTTTAACAATTTCAGTCAACAGAACAATAGGGACATGATTACTTTATTATTTCGAACAACTTTTTTTAGATTTTTTTTTTGGACAAATATCTGGTATACTGAGACAGACCATTCTGTTTTTTATGTCTAACTCAATCAATATAAAATAAATCGCCATTTAATGATACAATGTTCTTTTATTATTCAATGGAATATTTTATTTCGGTTACCAATTTCAATAGTTCTATGTAGAAATGGTTAAAAAGTTTTTGATTTTATCCTAATTTGTGTGTTGTCATTTTTGCTTTAATACCTATAAATTTTTTTTATTAGTTTATGTACTTGGATATCAATAAGTTTTAATTTCTCATTGAAGAAGACAAAGGAAATAGTGATTTCAAAAATAATTCCTTATTAGAAACTCAAATGTTACTGTTACTCAAATAATTTTTAAATTAACTTTACCAATTTTTGTATTTTTACAATATACAGATCACCTTCATCCAAATCAAATATATTTATTATTGATTTTAACGCCTATTAAGTGAAACCAGTGGAACTTAGAAAACTGACATTGAATTTTTAATAGAGCATGATCTTACAGGCCACTGAGGGGTAAACAATAGTCTGAAATCAGAATCAGTGTACAATCCCCTTGCAATTAGATAATTGAAATCATACTGAAATTTTGCAAAAATAATATCTGAAAGCATGTGTAATCTATTGTAAGCATCTGAAATCCATTTGCATTTCATGAAATCCATTTGTAATGTTTGAAATCAAGCAGCAATCTTTAAAATCTATGTTGTTATCAGTGTTCAATCTGTACATCTAAGAATGTTTTTGTAGAATAATTATTTTGTTATTTGTAATAGGTTACTTTAAGAGTTCTTTCTCAATGTTTTTTATGCATTTGTTTTCATTTCTAGTTCTATAATTCTGTATTTTTCCAATTGCAGGTGGTAGAACTGATGACGCTATTGTTTAGTCTATGAAGTTATTGTTCACTAGTATGCACTATAGTGAATCATCCCTTGAATCATCTCCACTGCACCATTTTTAATTTATCTGACTAATCTTTTTTTATACATTGTTTATATCAGGGGCGGTCACTTTATGTATGTTTTGATAAGGCATTCCACAAGTAAACTACCCGATTGATTATAATTTTTTTTTCTTTGGTATTTTGCAGCCTTTTCCTTGTCCAGTTGGTTTGAATGTCCACAAAGCTGTTGGTTTTGATTATGGTGAAAGATCTGAGATCTGCCCAATATCGCAATTATAGTACCCGCTTGTTATCTTTTATGTTTCTATTGAATCCCCTCTATGTCTTCTTTCTTTTAATGTTGTCAATGGAATTCTTGTCAAACTATCAGTGTAAGTTAGATTCTGTAGCTCTGGTGGTATTTTGGTTACCTACTCTTCTCTGTATTTTTTCAAATGTTTCAATGTCTAATGTATTAAGGATTCCACATTGTTAAAGCGTGATTCTGTAGCTCTGGTAGTATTTAGTTACCTACCTACTCTTCTCTGTACCTATTTTTTCTAATGTTATTGAAAAGTTTATCAACGGACAAGTCTAGGGACAAGGCATTTACAGTGAATAATATAACACAAAGATACATGACTATGACTTTTTTTTTCTTTAGTAAATAATTCGTACCTACACTTTATTTTTTCCCAAGATAGATTTTGACATTGAAAACTTTGAAACATAAACAATAACACTTGACCCTGATTAGTCGCAAAATGAGGTGTTTCTGCAGGTTGCATCAGTTTTACAATAGCGACCAATAAGCGGCATTGTTTATGTTTCAAAGTTGACAATGCCAAAATCTATCTTGGAAAAAAATAAACCATAGTATTGTTCAGAATTATACGCATGCATGCACATAACAAGTTATAAAATTAAAAGAAAAATACAACAACTTAGAATTTAACATTTACAGTATACATATAAATACAATGATATTAGCGCTGCAGACCATTCAACAACAATTTACAAGTTTTCTTGCCAAAAAAAATCCTTATTGTTAGGGAAGCTGATTAGCTTCTCTGCCTATTCTCCGCATAGGGGCAGAAAAAACCATAATTAGTACAGTTTTATGATACTCAGTATGAAAAAGATGCACTTGCCTAGTCTGTTTCACAGGAAAATGCTGTTCAACAAAGGGGGACAGTCAACTAAGTTATCAATGGCCGTTTGCACCAACCATTTTAAGTTAAATTATCCAGGGGTAAATCAACTGGAATCACTGTACACTTTGCTGGGAATACTTTGAGAACAGGGATCGACCGATACGGTTTTTCTGTTCGAGTTCAGATAAGCAGAAAGTTTAGTTTTTTTTTTTAAAATAAATAAATATATTTGAGTTTAGATACTCAGAATGTTAAGTTTTTTTTTTATATAAATACCTAATTAATTTAAAATAAATTTATGAAAAACAATTTCTAATATTTACTTTCTTCTTATGGCCATTTCCACCAACTATTTTAGGAAAGCCCTAACAATAGGTATGTCCTAAACTGACATTTCTCCATGTAAAACTGTCAGGTCCCAGACTTAAATTTCTTTTCATGTTTTTCAATGCCTCTTTGACTTTTTTTTCTGTGAACTGTATACTGTCAATTGAGTTATGCAGTCGGGTGTGTGCAGGAAGTTGAGGGAGGGTACCATTTTGGCTCTGATTAAATGATCTGTCAAAATGGTCTTTGAGAGTGATTGTTGTCACCTTGGAGTTTAAGTTCCTGCTTAAAGTGCGACAATTGAATGAATCTCTGTTGAAGGAATGCGCGCAAAACTCTCCTGATTGGAGCCAGATTAATATATAAGCGAGTCGTCCGTTGGGGACCCATATCCGCAATTTCATGATTGGGTAGTTTTGGTTTTCCCCTCTGCCACTTCACACGTCGCCAAAGTTCATTCAGCTGTCAGACTGTATATACTTGTAAATTCCTTTTAGCGACTCCGATGTTATAGGCCTGGTAGTTTTCTTGTGATTTCTTTTTTCTATCTATCCTACAGTTTTCGCTTTCTATTAATTTCTTTGAATAGATTTTGATTTATCCCTGGTTTTTGCTGATTTACTTCTGTAGATTTCAATGGTATATATTCTTGTACTGTTTCATTAAAAACCATCTGAAAGCTCTCAAATTTGGTCAGTCTTATGTCGTTAGGTTTTTGTCTGATGTAGTTGTTGACATCTTCATATCTTGCAATGTTAAAATTTCTTCTGAGCACCTTCTTTGTTGATTTCTGGGGTATTTTTTTTTTGTACTTTAGCACTGTGACGTCAGTAGTGAGTATGTCCTATAGGTGGCTCTGATTCCAGATCAAATACGCTTTTTTTTTTCACTGCAAAGAAACAGATCCAACAGTGAGCTCTGGTAATTTTTATAACGGATGGGAAAATTTATTAGTTGATTAATGTTGTTTGCATATACCTCGGCGGATACATATTGATAAATCAAATCAAATCAAATTATGCTTTATTGTCTTAACTAAATTGTTGTTGACAAAGCAGCCTTAATAACTAACATCACTACTTACTATGTCATAATCATAACATGTGAAAAAAAATCTTTTAAATGCCTTAAATACTACGTTACAACAATATTGTTCCTGTTACAACCTACCATTATTATTGCCTTAAAAACTAAAAATCACTCGTTATTAAAAAATAAAACAAAAAAATAAAAATAAAACAAACAGCGAATTTAGAAGTTTGAAGAAAAAAATTAATTAACAATTATAGCGCACACTATACCCAGAACAATCCAGAAAAACACCCAAAATTTAAAACCTGTTCGCCAGAAATTCGTCAATTTCGTAATATGTCTCTTGGATTTTCCTGGGACCACCAATAGGTTTTCCCAATTTATGTTAAAATCTCCTAATAAAAATGTTGTTTTTTTTTTTTTTTTGGTTCCAAAAGCAGTGTATATCATGTTTATCATCTGACTATTAGATTTCTCTGTGGTGGTAATTCCTGGCCTGTAGATGCATGCAACAAGACTTTTCATGTGATCTATTTTTCCAGCCATACAGCATCAATTGGTGATTCAGTTTGATAATTTTCAGTAAGAGTGCAGCTCAAACTGTGTCCGTCAACCTGGTTTTTAACTAAAATATATGCCCCTCCAGCTCTCTGATGTGGACGATCTTCTCGGAAGATGATGTTGATGTAGGTAACTAGACTTATTTGGATATCATCTACGCCATTTCTAGTACTTAAAGGTTGCTTTCCTTACCCTGCAATATGATTTAGATACTGTGAGTTTTGGCTGTCAGTGACGTCCCAAGATTTTCGCAAGAGACTTATTGTTGTGTAACAAAAGCCATCTAATCATATTTATTTAATAGAACAGCTTTGGAAAGTTTATCATATTTCTATTTTATATTCATTTTTGGGATTGAAAGTGACAGTATTGTTCTAAGTAGCTATTATTTCCAGTTAGATCGTCATGAAGACTCATTCATCATTTACCTTTTTAATAGGTTGTATGTCATAATAACTTCAGTATCTATTTATTTTCCCTTCTTTGCAATTCCTGCATTTTTTTATAATACACGTATTCCGATGTACTCTTTCTGTGATGCATGTATTATCCTTGCTATCCATGTAATCTTTGCAATCCCCTTGAAATCCTTGCAATTCCCTATGTAATGCTTCTATAATCAGTTTAGTTTTCAAAATGGTAAAAGCACGGAACTCGGCACGAAAGATGCTATGTATCAAATCAAATGGTAAATAACTTAAAAGCAATTTCTGTATTGCAGCATTTTGCCTAAATCCACTTGTGAACATTATAAATTTCTCAGAACAGGGTAAAGTTCCAGACTTATGAAAATTTGCTCTAATACGACCACTCCCCAGAAAAAAACCCAAATCCAACAATCACAGATCTTAGGCCTATCAGTACACTGCCAACTGCTCCAAAGATTTTGGAAAAGGTGGCTCATGAACAGATCAATGAGTATGTGGAACTAACTGACATTTTGCCACCTTTTCAGTCAGGATTTCTCCCAAACTATAGGTGCACTACTGCTCTACTCAAAGTAGTCAATGATAAGGGACAGTGGACAGCCTTGGTCCTACTGGACATGACAACGTCTTTCGATTCAATAAATCACGAACTTCTCTTAGCCAAGCTCAATTATTAAAACATTGATCATATTAGCCTCCCCTGGTTTCGTAATTATCTATAGAGGCGTTACCAGCTGACGCGAATCAACATCTCAGGTATCACTTAGCTCTCAGAACTAAGACAGATACGATCTGGGGTACCACAGGGGTCCATTCTTGGACCGCTGTTGTATTCCATTTATACATTTGACTTAACAAGTGTTCAAGAATATCTGTCATTTTTCAGGGATAACTTTGACTTAGCTTTGGGAAAAATTAATCAGGATCTTATTAAGGTTACTGAGTGGGCACAGAAGAATGCATTTGTTGTAAATCCATCTAAAACTAAAGCTATTTTGCTTGGAAGGAATATAGATGCAAGAGATTTGAGCTGCGTGCAGGTGTTGGGGCATATTGAATGGGATAGGGAAGTAAAGAGTCTAGGTCTGTTGCTAAATCCTGCTTTATCTTTTACAGTGCAATTTGTCAGACAGAAAACTACTCAAACCTTAAGTGATCCTAATATAATTAAAATAGGAGCCCACCCACTGTATCAGGACCAATTTTATTTGAAATTACCATCAACTAAATTTTTACCATTCAAGTTCCTGGCAAAATTTTGGTTATGCAAATGATTCAATTGTAATCTTTATTACCAAAACATGGGAAGATGTAAAATTAATCCTAAATTAAATACAATTACATTGTTTTTTGATAGTTACAAATTTCCATTACCTCAACAAAAATCAAATTATATTGCTTTCTCGATATCAGAAGCAAAACGACCAAATTTTAATTCAATTTTAGTTGACAACTATAAAATTCTATTGAAAGAAGTTGATAATAAATTAGTTCAGATAAACACTCAAAATAGGATACATCAGGTATATTTACAATGAAACAAGATACTTAATTCTTTAATTCATAAACTGTTTAAATCTTTTGGTCTTTATTTCATCAGGCATCAAAGAATAGGTTTTCATCCCAGATTGTTTACTGATCTTTTGTAGAATTCGCTACGACACTTTGGTATCTTTATTTAACTTATTATTTGTATTATACCTCTGTAATCTGGTGAGCAACTTCAGGAAACAGTTCTGACTTAATGGACAAAGTTCCTTCCTTTAAAAAATATTACACAATATATTTTATCTAGTTTTTGGACTATTAATATCCTATAAAAGTAGGTATGTATGTTGCAAACCTTTAATATGCAATATTTATTTATACACTAAAAGGTCAGTGCAATATTCAATTTGTGTTTTTGTCACACACAGCAAGATTTTATTTTGATTATTCTTATCATATTTTCTGAGAATTTAGGATTTAAACAATGCAATTTGTTTTTAATTAATCCTAGAAGCGTTCTCCTATTTCCGGATATTTTGAAATTACAATAGAATAATAATGATGTATTGTTATCTTTATCACAACTGTGAATATAATTTCAAAAATAAATAAGTACAATTATTGATTAAGTTATTTGATAAGATATTTTGCACCTTTTTTTGATGACATCATTATATCTTATTTATTTCCTAGTTCGAATTATCTTACTATTAATATCTATTCAGAAATGGGAATTTATAATTTAGAATAGGAATCTGTATTTCAGAAAATATAATAATACTTATGCAATTTGTAAACATCGAAAATAGGAAAAAGTTTTGAATACATTTTGTTTTGGCAGACAATTGTAATGTCCTTGTCCTACAAACCTCCAAAATGATGCAGTCTGATGTTTGTTTTAATAAAATATCAATATGATTCTCAGTGCCAATTAAATTACTCAGTTAAGTAATACGCAAAGAATGCGTCAATGACTCGGTCAATGATGATGAATTTTTTGATTCATAGGTAGGAAGTTCCAAGAAGCAGCATTTTTGAAATTTAGATTTCAGTTTAAACGCGTCTAAGCTAGTGGCAATGGCGCAAATTTAATCAGAGAGATGTTTTTATATTGAATATGTACTTATAATTTTTCATAATTTCTTTGTTGTTTTCTGACAGAAAATCAAGTCAAAATGGCGCGTCGAAATGTCCAAAACGCCCCCCAAGGCCAAGAGGACCTCGAAGACGAAATCATAGAATGGGACCCAGCCGAAAATATAAACGGCGATCGGTAAGTGTATCCCCCAAAACCAATAAACAGCCACCTTATAAATAAATTAATTGTCATTATCTTAGGTTCAGCTTCGAAGATTCTGACCGATTCGAAGAAGATTCGATGTGCAGTTGGAGTACCGAGCCTGAAAGTGTCTGCAACAACTGGAGAGGATGGAAGAAACCTACGAACAATCAAAATGGGTATTACGGTAGCGGTGGGAAAAGAAATTCAGATGGTAATAGGATTTTTAATAATATAAGACATTTGTATTAATGATTGAAAAATTGTTTCAGAACCAACAGTGAATGTTACATCATTAACAGAACTTGCAGCTAAATGCGTGGCATCTCACATACCATTCGAATTGGTAGAACAGGTGCTTCCGCCTATACCTGAACAACTTCAGTTGAGAATAGCTTTTTGGAGTTTTGCTGATAATGAAGAAGATATAAGGTAAACATTGTGTTGGTAATTTTTTGTTAAATAATATATTTCTTGTAGGCTCTATTCCTGTTTGGCGAATGGTTCAGCAGACGAATTTCAACGAGGCGACAATCTGTTCAGAAACCACATGGTTAAAGATCCGTTGCAAATAGGTTTTCACTTATCGGCCAGCGTACAACAGACTAGATACAACAACACTGCAGCGCCCATATACAATGTTGCTGTCACTTTTGACAGGCGTCGAATATCTTCTTGCAACTGCACTTGCCAGTCTCAGGCCTACTGGTGTTCTCACATTGTGGCAGTGTGTCTTACGAGAATCCATTGTGTGAGTTGAGTTAAACAATATTAGTTTATTTATGTATATTTTACCTCAAATCCTCACTATCCCAATTGAATACAAAAAGTTAATTAGCTCTTATACTTTTTCTCGAATTTCAGCCACATTTAGTTACATTACGAGCTCCTGTATCAGAATCCTTATCCAGATTACGCAGAGAACAACTTCAAAAATTTGCCCAATATTTAATCAGCGAATTGCCTGAACAGATTTTACCAACAGCTCAAAGGTAATGGGTACCGACGTCCAAATTTGAACTTTAATTGAAATATGACATTTCCCCTAGATTATTAGACGAATTACTTGGTTCGCAACCGTCAGCTATCAATTCAGTAAGCGGAGCCCCAGATCCAACTGCAGGAGCGTCGGCAATGGATCAAACTTCATGGTACCTTGACGAAAAAACCTTGCACGATAACATCAAGAAAATTTTAATTAAATTCTGTGTACCTGCGCCAATGGTTTTCAGCGACGTTAATTATTTGAGCACTGTAGCGCCACCAGCCGCGGCTGAATGGTCGTCCCTATTAAGACCTTTGAGAGGCAGAGAGCCTGAAGGGATGTGGAACCTATTAAGTATTGTTAGAGAAATGTTCAAGAGAAATGACAGAAATGCTGTGCCTCTATTGGAAATCATTACAGAAGAATGCATGGCTTGCGAACAAATATTAATTTGGTGGTTTAACACAAAAGTAGCCCTTCTAAGTGGGAATACTAGCCATGGAGGCTCAGGCGGAGGCAAGCACAACAATATAAACAGTAACACTCATGCCTCACAACATGCCGGATCCTCGTTATGCGACGAAGTTGTCGTTTTATGGAGATTGGCCGCTTTGAATCCAGGGCTGGCGCCGTCTGAGAGGGACATGTTGCATAATCAATTCACCACATGGCATATGAAAATATTGGAAAAAGTTTCCAAATGTAGAAATACTACAAACACTTCGACGTCGAACTATTATAAAAATGCGAGCTTACTTAAGGCTGATTTGGAAATATTTACTGGATTTAAGACTGCTATCGAATCGACTTATACGGATTGGGACGATTATCCCATGCCTGGAATTACGTATACTCCGGATATTAATCCCATGTATCATTGTCCTTTTACTTGTTTTAGACATGGACCTGATAGTATTAGAGGAGAAAGTCAGGTATGAATTTTGTTTTTTTTTTTTATTGTGATGTTTTATAATTTATGCCAACCTAAATTTGCTGTCTATTGAGGAATACTTTTCCAAAAGTATGTTAATTATTATACAGGGTGTCCCAGCCGAGAGTGACTCATTTTAAATGCTTCAAATCAAATCAAAATATGCTTTATTATTTTAAATAAAATATTGTTGTAAACCAAGATTTCGATTTTGATTTTTTACAGCTGAAACTTCAAATTTCAGGGACAATGTCTATTGGTACATGGATACATTGAGCATGAAAAACGGATTTTTTTGTACTCTGCCTGTATTAGTTTCAAAAAAATTTTGCAACCCACTAAAAAAAACTTTAGGCTAAGAGAAATCGAATGGCACAAACCGCAGGTAGCTAGCACACCTGGTTTACAAGTTGTAAGCATTTAAAATGGGTCACTCTCGGCTGAGTCACCCTGTATTTCTTGAATCACCCAATAGGTCAAATTTATTTTCTATTTATCTAGGAAAGGTTTAAACTGAACAATGTTTCAGGTTGCTCAAATAAATTCATCCAAAGCAATCCTAAACTGCGAACAAGTACCACTAGCCCACCACCATACCCACCACAGACACCACCACCATCCGTTCAGGAACCGCCATAGATACGAATTCAACGTTATGTCTATGAATCCTGTAGAATACGCACCGCAACCTCACCCTTATCCTCAACTAAACGAAAGAGATGGCAATAGATCTAGCGTGAGCAGCGAAGGTTTTTGTGAAGTTGACGACGAGATAAATATCTTGAGAGTCGGCTACAACGATTCTGATTCACAAGAAGGCGGAGGCAGTGATTCGTCTAGCAGTAGCAGCAGCAGAGATAGTAATACGCCTTTAACGAGACCGCATTGCGGCTTGGATAATGCTAGTGAAAATACGGTTATAAAGGATGCTGAAGTTATTGCTAGTAGTAGCACTGGAACTAGTAAAAATTGGTAAATTTTATTTCATACTTTACTAGCTGAAAAATCATAACTCCATTATTCTAATTCTATTTGTTTTTCCGTTAGGCCAACACCAGCTTATGAAGTACCTCCATCAACCACCGACACGGAAGAGGAATCCCGTAGACAATCTAAAGACGAATCCAGCTCGTCAGAATCGCCAAATTCTGGAGACGAATACAGCATGTATTTTTTCAATGCAAAAAAAGTAACTAATAAACTGCATACTGTGTTTAATTTATTTCTAAATATTTGTTTCTCCAAGGATAATGTAGTTGTTGCAACAGCTGAAACATCAACTAGCCAAGCAGTAATCGATCAATCAGACAGCCAATCAGAGGTATTTTCTGAAACAAGAAAATGCGAAGATCCGTGGGATACATTGTTCGCCAGGGCAGAAGGTTTGCATGCACACGGACACAGCAAGGAAGCCTGCATACTGGGCGTGAAACTTGCAGAAGAACTTCTGGCCAATCCACCCAATTTAATGGTCGAAGTGCCCCAAATTCCCAAAAAGAAAGGCAAAAAGCTGCAGCTGAATCCTGCCACTCATCAATTGAGCGTATTGGCATCAGCGACTTTGTCAAAGGGGGCGTTTTTATGTTCTGTTTTGTCAGAGAATCCTGAACATTATCATCTTGCATTCAGGTAAAGATGATGAGAGACATTAGAGTTTGAGGAAATAAAATTTATTTTATTTTTTAGGGTAGGTATGTTTGGCTTAGAAATGGCAAGGCCTCCAGCAAGTACCAAGCCTCTAGAAGTTAAATTAGCTAATCAAGAGACAGATTTAGTAAATTTGTTAAGAAAAATACCTTTAGGTCATAAAGAATTACAAATTTTAAGAAAACGTGCTGAACAAATCAAAGGTGACGTATTAGACAATTAGTTTTACATAAATTCCAATAAATAGTCATTGTTGTAGATGGTACGTTAAGATCCAGAGGTGAAGCAATGTTGCCAACAATGCTGTCAAGCTTTATATTTGATGCGTTAGTTATTCCATCTGTGGTTGGACGAGATAGATCTAAAATAATCAGCATGAGATTGCCTAGCGACGAACCTCTAGCATTTGAGGCTGCAGTTGTAGCTTTGGGGCTCAAAGCCAATGTATCAGAAGCTGACCATCCTCTATTGTGTGAAGGCACAAGAAGACAACGGGGAGAACTAGCTATAGCACTTTTGACGTTTTATAAAGATGATTGTTATAAAATTTGCAGGTAACATTAACATTTTGATGTTTTGTTTGTTTTATAATAAAAGTTTTTTTTTTTTCTAATAGAATTATGGATAAATTGCTTGACAGAGAAGTTCATCAGCTTCTTAAAACGCCACTAATAAGTTCATATTACACAAACAATCCGCCCATTCGGAGCCAATATAACCATCCTAGACGAGAAGACTGTGATAATACTTTAGCCCCAATTAGTCCATTTATTCCTCCAACTGAAATTATATCAACTGATTGCAGTGAGAACCCATTTATTTGACTCATATTTAAACTAATTTAATTTTTTTTGTTCAGATAATGGTAGCAGGCCTCATAGTTCAACAAGTGCTGAAGTTGAACAAGGAATGGGCAATTTATCGTTAAACGGTCAACCCAATCAGCTAGCTCAAGGTGCTGTATCGAGAAATAAGGAGAGCAGATACAAGAAACGAGCTTACCCTTCAATTCCCAATCAACCCTCTGAAGCAGGAGCTCATTTTATGTTTGAATTAGCTAAGACTGTGCTAACAAAAGCTGGTAAGGCGCCAACTCTAGGGTAATTTTTTTAAATTACTGATTTAATTGAATTTTTCCAGGTGGTACAAGTAGTACATCTCTCTTCACCCAACCATCAACCACCCAAAGTCACCACGGTCCTCACAGGGCCCTACACATGTGCGCATTCCAACTGGGCCTTTACGCTTTGGGGCTTCACAACTGCGTCAGTCCCAATTGGCTGAGCAGAACTTACAGCTCTCACGTGTCTTGGATCACCGGCCAGGCAATGGAAATCGGCGCCGCCGCAATTTCCTTCCTTATCGATACTTGGGAGGGACATTTGACGCCGCCCGAAGCTGCCAGCATTGCCGATAGAGCATCTAGAGGCTGTGATAATAATATGGTTAGTGCAGCTGCGAATTTGGCTCTTTCCGTTCTGCCGCACTCTCACGCACTCAATCCGAACGAAATTCAACGAGCCATATTGCAATGCAAAGAACAAAGCGATGATATGCTTGAACATGCATGTTTGACAGTGGAAAGTGCTGCCAAAGGTGGAGGTGTTTATCCAGAAGTACTTTTCCAGGTAAATATTTCATTACATTTTTTAGCAGTATGATTTTTGATTGACAATTTTATTTAAGGTTGCTAAATATTGGTATGAATTGTACATACGGAACACTCCAGGGGGTGAACAGCTTATCGACAATGATATTCCTCCTCATGATTCTCTCATAGATCCACATGCGCAACTAGTAGCCCTTATTGGTTAGTAATTATAATGTACGATGATTAGTCATTTTCTCGATTTTATTTTTTTTTTAGAACAACCTGTGACAGCTGATGGTCCTCCTCCTTCTGCACCTGTAGTTGTTACCACAGCTCCTCCACCTTATCAAGTTAGTATTAAAGTTTACATAAAACTGTAACCAAATGATTGTAATTTCCAGCATGGTACTCCACCAGTTGGTATGTATGTGAGCCATTACAATTTTGTGCCAGCTCATCCCAGTGCAGGGTCAGTAGGCTATGCAGGTAATATAATTTTGATTTTAAAAACGTACATATATAATTATATGATTTTATTTAGGTCCTCTTCAACCAATAGCAGCTACAGCTCAACACGTTCACGTTCAATATCAGTTCCCATATCCGCCACCGCCGCCGCCCGGAGCTCAAACTTTACCGCCTTTCCCGCCACCCATGGCTCCTCAAGCTTACGCAAGCTTACCGCCGCCCCCAACAACGCAACAGGTTAGAATATACACCCACATTTTGGACTCAATTAGAATAATTTGCTGTCCAGGTTCCGTTCTCCAACAATCCACCTGTGACGTCGCAATACACGTTGCAGTCCGCTTCACAGTACGTGCCGCCCCCAGCTCAATACGTGGCGCCGCCAGTGCCTAATCAGCAACTTCAGCAAGCGCAAGCTGCGGTCTATTCGAGTCCGCCGCCTCAAGGTGGGCCGTCTGCTCCGCCGCCTACAGCTCATCCAGGTCATTTGCAGTATTTTGGTGCGCCTCAGGTTGCTATTGGCCAGGCACCGCCTCAAGCTGCTAGACCTATGCCGCAGCATATGTACCCTCAACCACCGCCAGGTAATAAATAATAATAATAATAATAATAGTCATAATATTCTTTATTTATAGCACTTGGCTAGCAAAGTCAGAAGTCAACAATAACATTTGTAAGGACTACATATTAACATCAATCTAAGATACTTGGTTATTCTGCCTGTATGATTTCAATAAGTTACTGTCTCAGTTACTGTATACACTAGTTAACCCATCCGTGTCAGTTTTAATATTCACTGTATCTCTCATACTTACGTGGATCATCTCAATCGGTTTTCTTTTGTAACCATTAATCTCTGCATCCACAATCCTGACATCCCCGAACCTAAACTTGTGGCCATTCTCAAAATGGTGCCTAGCCAGTGCAGCTTCTCCTCAATATATTGTCTCTCATTTCGAAAGTCGTATTTGTGTTGTTTAATTCTTTTTTCGAGATATATAGAAAGCTGAAACTTTCACTGAATTTTATCCCAATCAAGGGACTACAATCCCTGAAAATTTTCAATTTTTCTGAGTGCCTTTTTTCATAGATTTCGGCATCAAATCTGAGAATAATTTAGTATATGGAGTTTGGGGTATGTTGATTGAACATTAGGATACAAAACCTCGACAAAAAAAAAAAATTGAAATTTCGTTTTAGTAAGAAAACTTTGAAATGTCATAACTTTTTTTCTATTATCGATAGAAAGCTGAAATTTTCACTGAATTTTATCCCAATCAAGGGACTACAATCCCCGAAAATTTCATCTCATTTGCACTTATAGTTCATGAGATAAAATCGTGTTAAGCAATTTGGGGTGATTTATCAATTTTTCAATTTTTCTGAGTGCCTTTTTTCATAGATTTCGGTTTCAAATCTGAGAATAATTTAGTGTATGGAGTTTGGGGTATGTTGATTGACCATTAGGATACAAAATCTCGACAAAAAAAAATTTGAAATTTAATCGTTTTAGTGACCTTATGATTTAGATTTTGGAAAACTTTTAAAGGTCATAACTTTTTTTCTATTATAGATAGGAAGCTGAAACTTTCACTGAATTTTATCCCAATCAAGGGACTACAATCCCCGAAAATTTCATCTCATTTGCACTTATAGTTCATGAGATAAAATCGTGTTAAGCAATTTGGGGTGATTTATCAATTTTTCAATTTTTCTGAGTGCCTTTTTACATAGATTTCGGCTTCAAATCTGAGAATAATTTAGTGTATGGAGTTTGGGGTATGTTGATTGATCATTAGGATACAAAATCTGGACAGAAAAAAAATTGAAATTTCATCGTTTTAGTAAGAAGACCTTATGATTTAGATTTTGGAAAACTTTGAAAGGTCATAACTTTTTTTCTATTATAGATAGAAAGCTGAAACTTTCACTGAATTTTATCCCAATCAAGGGACTACAATCCCTGAAAACTCAAGAGAAGGAGGTAGAAACAGTTGGGAACATCGAAAAATTAAAAGGGGTAGTAGACTCCCTTAGAGACTCTATGGAACGAAGGAGGAAGGAAAATGAAGCCATCAAGGATGAGATAACAAATATTAAACTTAAACAGGTGGATCAGAAAATCCTTGTTGGAGTGAGCTATGGCGATGCATCGAAGAAGCTTGAAAAAAGAGTTGATACCATAAAAACATCAGAAGATAAAGAAGCACTTTCACTGAATTTTATCCTAATCAAGAAACTATAATCCCTGAAAATTTCAGCTCATTTGCACTTATAGTTCCTGAGATAGCGTAAAAAATCGATTTCCAAAATCTAAATCATGAGGCAGGTAAGGTCCGTTGTTTTTATGGTATCAACTCTTTTTTCAAGCTTCTTCGATGCATCGCCATAGCTCACTCCAACAAGGATTTTCTGATCCACCTGTTTAAGTTTAATATTTGTTATCTCATCCTTGATGGCTTCATTTTCCTTCCTCCTTCGTTCCATAGAGTCTCTAAGGGAGTCTACTACCCCTTTTAATTTTTCGATGTTCCCAACTGTTTCTACCTCCTTCTCTTGAGTTTTTTTAAAAGTTTTCTCTTGACTTTTGCAGTATGCTTTGAATTTCTGGAAGTTTTTTAATTGAATTTTTGCAGCTAGGGCGCAAATATAGGATTTTTCTGGAAAGGCTTGGAATCTCCCTAATTTTGCCCGACAATGCACTGGTGCATTCACCGCAGGACTTTCAACTTTTTCCTCCCTAGAAACGCAAGGCGTATCGCATTTATAGCAGTCTTGAGACATCTTAACTTCACTTTTTTTAATTTGGGTAATTTAGAATTCAATAAGCAGGGAAAACCTGGGTTTTGTATGTAAAAACACTAGCAGTCCTAATTATTACAGTTTAAAATGATCTGCAAAGCTATATTCTGTTTAGGTATGTCCCCTCATCCACAACAAGCCTTCATCCGACCCCATCGACCCCAACAACTAAATCAGACGCAACTGCGTTATTTGTTGACTGCGTACAGGGTGGGCATGTTGGCATTGGACACGTTGGCCAGAAGAGTCCATGATGACAGACCTCAGGCGAAATATGCCCGAAACCCCCCTTACGGTGAAGATGTTAAATGGCTGTTAAGAATCTCAAAGAATTTAGGTAACAATATTATTTACCTAAACATTATTATTGGGAAAATTAAATGATTTTTTTTTTCAGGCACGCACCATCTTCATCATTTCTGCGTATGCGCAGTCAACTCTATTGTGAGTCCCTTTGTGTTGCACGACGTGGCCATAGAGGCGGCTCAGCACCTATCCAGGAACAATCCCGGGCTTGTTATGCAACATTTACGCACAGCTTTGATGCCTTTAGTTAGCAAGTGTCATCAAATGTATATTCAGGTAAGAATTGCCAAATTTATATGTGTATAGTTTATACGAAGTCAATCCGGATAGCATAAAAACTGTGTCTTCATCTTCTTATGAATATTGCATATGCTTACAATAGCCAAGGAATTCCCAAGAACAAAGAATTTCAATTCTAATTCCTAGGCTGTTGTACGCATATGCCTAATTTCATAAGAAGATGCGGCCTTCACGATTTTTATGCTATTCAGATTGACTTCGTATAAACTATACTGTAAATGTTAATGTTGAATTGTAAGTTGTACTCTTTTTCTTTTAATATTATAACTTGTGCATGCATGCGTATAATTTTGAAACTACGAATTATTTACTTAAGAAAAAAAAAAGTCATGTATCTTTGTGTTATACAGTGTGTCCACTTAATAAGTTCGCAGCATACAGGAAACTTTTTTATTATAAATTTTACGAAAAAAAGTTATTCTTTATAAAAGTTTCTGCTTCTTGAAAAAATAATATTAAACTACTAAAACTTGAGATAGCTTGTACAGAGTGGTCAAAAAATAGAAAAATATACAGGGTGTTTCCTCAGTACGGTTCGCATGTGATTGCTTACAATATTTTAAGAAAAAAAGTTCCCATAAACATGTGTCCGGAAATGCGTAGTTTCTGAGATACAGGGTGTCAAAGTTTTAGAAAAAAATGTTTTTTTAGCTCAAAAATCCCTTTTCCAATTTTTTTTTTTCAAATTTGTAAGGTTTGTTTGTGATAAAGAAAGGTATCTTTTGATTGTTATATGACTTGCTTAATCTGCAAAAAATATCAAAGGTTTTAAAACATAATGGACGCGCCATTTTTTTTCTGCTTTTACCAAAAAACTCTGTATATTTTTCTATTTTCTGACCACCCTGTACATGCTATTCCAAGTTTCAATAGTTTATTCCTATTTTTTCAAGACGCAGAAACTTTTATAAAGAATAACTTTTTTTCGTAGAATTGATAATAAAAAAGTTTCCCATATGTTGCGAACTTAAGTGGACACACTGTATTATTTACTGTAAATGGCTTGTCCGTTAACAAACTTATTTAACTTATATTTAAAAAAACATGAATTTTTGATAGAGTGATCTTTGACTTTTTTCCAAAAAAAAAAAATGTTTCTCAGATAGTTCTCTGTATAACTTTTCAATGAGGAGTGGGCAATACTGTCAAAGTCAAGGCCTTTGGCTAGTATGCATCCACTCCAGGCTGAATTTAAAAAAGTAAATAGTTTGTTTGAAAACTTACAATTATTCACAAATTAATGTCTAAGATAACTTTGAAATTTTAGGCATCTCATAACTCTTTTTCACTTCTTGTTATAACAGCTTTTTAACAATTCTCTTTCTCTAAAATCTCCTTTAAGGTACCAAGGGTGACATCAATATCAATAAAGATATCCTGAAAATTTCAGCTCATTCGGACTTCTATTTCCAGAAATAAAATCGCGTTAAGCAATTTGTGGTAAATTTATCAATTTTGTGAACCCTGAATGAAATGATATGCTAGTCTTTCTCTAGGTCATCTAATCTTTATGAATGTAATAAGAACAATGTGTAGGAAACAGTTGATATTCTAGACAAATGAACCAATATCTGTTGTAATACCCCAAACTGTTGTCATTAAACCAATCAAAATGTAGCTACCTGAAACTTAGTTCATTTTTCAAAAAACTTTCACTAAAATTTGTATTTTTCATCAGTGTATGCACCAAAAGTTATATCACTTGACGACTGCCGACTACGAAGACTTTGTTAGTATAGTTTTAGCTGCGAGAGCCGCATTCCAAATTACCCCCGAAGGTAACGTACAGTTTAAAGAATGGCTATCATCGATTCGAAGGTAAAACAATGAAAAATTACAAATTCAAAACAAATAAAATATTCCTATTTCTAGATCGAAATCTTGCAAAAAAGATCTGTGGCAACAAATCAATCAGGCCTTGCAAGCGAATTCCAAATGACAAAGGCCCGACTTAGTGACGCAAACTAATAATTGTACATTTCGTAGACTTTCACTTACAGATTCCGAAACTATGGACCTGGCCCTCCCTCAGACGACGACGCTCCGCCCGGTCGTTTATCTAGACCTCGACAACGTCGAAAATCAGCATTTAGTGGAAAACGGACAACTAATGTCGGTTGCAAATAGTCCGAGTTTTATTCAAGAGTCGATTGAGGCACCTATAATGGTTCCTGTTGCTTTTGATAACAACTCGCGAATTTCTTTGCCTCCTGGTTTAAGTATGCCTCCAAGGTTTATGTCTGAGCTTGATTATGGGAATTTTCCTTGTGTTTTGACACCTCAAGGTCACCCTTTGGCTATTAGGCATCCTATTACGGCTGAAACTGCTTACGTGTTACCACCCCAGCAACATATTGTAGCTGATGAGGCGAATTTATTAATGCAACCGGCAGTAGTAGAAAATTACAGGCTGAGAAAACTCAATCCTGCTGAAGAAAATGTGGAAGTTGATCCAAGATTGAGGTTTGTAAGACTAGACGGAGCGAGCGTTTCAGGCTTGAGATTTCGAACGAATAGGGATGAGAATAAAGATTTCCCTAACAGCTGATTTAAATTAGTTTAAAAAAAACAAAACAAAGCAATATTTGCTGATAAGATTTAATTAGTGCTTATTTTAAATTATTTGAAAGGCTGTTTGTAGAATTATTTTGGGATTTTACAAATAGTCTTATGATGCAACTTAATAGTCAAATAGGAAATAAGTTAAATAGGATTTTGCACCACACAAATTATAGTGATAAAAGTTTGAAAATGGTATCTAAAAAATATACATAATTTCCTTCTTAAGACGACATATCAACTTTGATAAGCATTAATTAAACGAAGTAAATGTAGGTTATCAGAAAAAAAACCTATAGAGGGCGCTATAGACTTTTTTTTTAATTGATTATTAGTTTAATTTGAACAATTTTTTTTAATTGTTTATAGGTTAAATTAGTTTTATTTATATTTTAGTTAAATTAATATTACATAGCCAATTTTATTGAATATTATACAAATTAGTTTTATTCATCTTTCGTAAAAGCTTCTACGTGTTTTTATATTTTAAATTTTTATTTTATTTTTTTAAATTTTATCAGTGTGACATGCATTAAACTGCAACTATCCCAAGCAAAATTCTACACTAAACATTATAGAATCTAGAAAATCAACTTCTATACCGCCTCTGTGGGGCAAGTTTTGAACAAAATATATTTTAAACATTTTTCTTTTAGTGTAATTCTGTTTATATTCCAATATAAAAGGGTATTAAACATTTTTCTGGATATTATTTTGTTGTATGCCTTTTTGTACAAGAAAGTGACAAGTTTGTTAAAATTGTTTCAAATTTTCATCTGACATTCTTTTTTAGAATTATCTTATTTCTGGAGCAGTTTTTTAGGGTATGGATGAATTATATTTTTTTTTCAATTATTGTAAATACTATTAACATTTAAAGGAAAATTGAAGTAGTTTATATTAACAAGAAAAATGAGATACCATATTCAAACAGGATATATGTATAATTCAAAAAGCAGCAACAGAAGATAAACAAACCATCCCCATTTTCAGAATATATCGGCAGTTTTTTCTCTTGTAAATCAATTATTTACAGAGTGTAAAAAATAAAAAGAAATAAAGCATACATTAGAGTTAATAGTGTCTGAAAATATTTCAACAAAACTCATTAATAAAATAACTTTGTCCACCAATTGAAATCAATAGGATCATTAGACATTGTTTATTAAAGATAAACATCTGTTTTACCTAAATTATGCTTTGGAAAAATCATCTCTTTCTTTTTACACCCTGTACATAAATATCAACAAACCAAATCCAATTGTTTCTAATATTATTATAGTATTTCATTAGAAAAAATATTTAAAGAAAACAAATTTAACATTTAAGGACTGATTAAAAAAGACAATTTTTATGAATGACATTAGTTATTATTAAGGAACGAAAAGGCTAACTAAATGTTAAATTTGAAAGGGTAGTGTAGAATATTTATATGGTTGTGTTCAAAAAAATAATGTCAAATGTGTATTAAGTTTGGTTTTTTCATGACGAGTATTATAAAACTATTTTGACAGATAACTAACAGTTAACTTCTGGAATAACTATGACAAGTAACATTATTTCAGAAGTTATTCTTACAAAATAGTTTTATAATACCCACCCTTAGACAATTAATTGTCACCCTCATTCCCTCACACTGATTTGTTATGTTTTAGTCTCTGCTATATTTTGAGTTTAAATTTCAAGATTTAAACTCAAAATACTTTTTAAGAGTTTGTCCATTCCCTCCCTAGTTTTTAGTTTAAAAATATGGGGATATTTAGGTCAAATATAAAATGATCTCTAAAGCTGTATAAATTTATTGGAAGCATGCTCGGTTGGCTTCAAGGATCACTCACTATCTAAAAGAATATTTAGAAATTGAAGTATGGTTCATTGGCAAAATTGGCTCAATGGCGTACTTTTCATTTTGTAAAACAAAACATTGTGCCTTGAAATTTCGTACTTTACCTTTTTTTCCCTGTCTAAAGTATTATCTCACATAAAATAAGGTGACTCGTCCGTGAAGCTAACCTCCACACTACTTGTAGCTCATTATTATCTGTTTTTTTTTTTTTACTGTGCTTATTTTTTTGGAAAACTATAAGCGTTAACTATACTGTGAATATTATTAGAATACATTTTTAGTTTAATTTTCAATATTATATTATATTTTTTATACACTGATGATGTGCGTGAAGTGTGAAAGTTATTTGGAAAATCGCTTCATTTTTTTTTTCTTCTTTTTTTTGAATGCGGTAAGACTTCTTTTTTTTTTTGTAGTGTTACAATTACATATTATTATTCATATTGTTATTGTCCATTGTACTCTTAAATTCATAAATAAAAAAAAAAATACATTTTTTCTTATCAATATTTGAATTTGTCTTTAGATAAAATAAACTCCTGAACAAAACTGATACAATTCCTCTTTTTTTTTTTTGTACTTATTTTCGATGCAACTTTTGGTTAAAAAGTTATTGGTTTTGACTTTAGCTCTAGTTCCTTCTTTTGTTTACTTTTCTAGTATTGGGAATCTATGAGAAATCTCTCAAATATTCTTTAACATATTTTGATAATTAAAATTCTAAATAGGTTCAGAAGTGTTTTAGAGTGTTCTAATATGTTGATGGAAGTTTTACCTACCTACATAGTTCTAAAGTGTCATGTGTCATGTTTTCAAGATATTTTGAAAGTCTCCAGTTCTAAAATGTTTCCAAAAGTGCTCTAAAGTAGTCCAAAAGCTTTAGAAAATGTTCAAAAGTGTTCTGGTCTGTCCTAGAATGTTTTGGAAACTCTAAATTTGTTCTATAGTGCTCTGTAACGTTTTACAATGTTTTCAAAGATTCCAATTTGTCTCGAACAAATGCAGGAGGATTGAAAATTGAATTGAAAGTCTCCTGAAGCTTATCAAAGTTATAAATTGCTCTAGTGTCTTGAAATAACTTTGCTCTTGCACATTCTGAAGGTTTGCAAAAGTCTTCCCAACATTTTCAATTAGTTCCCTAATGATTTTGAAGCGCTGGAAGATTTTAGAAGTTATCAGAAATCTTCCAAATGTTCTTAAGCTCTTTGATACTTTTATAGTTATCTGTTTGAAAATGTTAGGTTTCAATTCTCTACTACAGGGAAATTGTATAATTAAAACAAACTTAATCCCATTTCAATTGAATTTCTTTATTTGAAAACCTCATTTCTACTTCTTCTTCCTCTTCAATTTCTTAGCATTCCTCCAACTCTTATAATGCGTCTTCTGTTTCTCTTCCATAATTTCACCGTATTTCCTCTTGTTGTATTGTTGGAATTCAGCATCAGCTAGTAGCTCGTCTACTAAAGTTTTCTTGCGTTCTTTATTGGTAAGTCTGTTATTGTAGAACTCTAGTGGAGAGTCCAAAACTTTACCAACCTAAAAAAACAAATTTTTGTATTTTATATTTAGTTTGAACTCCGATAACCTGCTATACTACAAAGGTAACGAAAACAACAGTAACTTTGGAGTAGGATTTATTATAAATAAAGCGATAAGTAAACACGTCCAAACTATCAAGGGAGTCTCAGATCAGGTTGCTTATCTCATATTTAAAATGAAAAGAACATCGCTTAAAATTATTCAAGCCAACATACGACGACGAGAGCATCGTAATATTCTATGAAGATATCTCAAAGGCTATGGAAGAACATAAAACTCGCCTTACTCTAGTAGTTGGACATTTCAATGCCAAACTTTGTAAGAAGCTGAATAAAGAAGAGACAAAAATCGGGAACTTTGGGTACGGTTAGAGGAACAATAGGGGCACTACCTTAATGAACTATCTATAAGAAAAACATCTATATGCAATGAACTTGATCTATAAGAAGAAACCGCAAAGAAAGTGGACATGGCTCAGCCCTAATAGAACAACGAGAAATGAAATTGACTACATACTGACCACTTAAAAATATATTTTTAAAGATGTAACAGTCCTGAACAGATTCACCACAGGCAGCGATCACAGAATGGTCAGAGCAAAAATATGTATCGATGACAACTTTGAAATGAAAAGAAAAACTAATGGAAACAAGGGACAACTAGACATGACCAAACTTGCACAAAATAAAACCATGCATATACAAAGAGAGACTGAAGGAACAACTGACTCATAACTTGAACAGCGATAATAAAAATATAGATAAAATCTACAATACATTAGCGGAAACCATGGTTAGGGTAGGAAAAGAAATCGCACAAAAAGATAAAAGGAAGGAAGATTGCATATCAGAAGAGACAAATAAACTCATGGAAAGAATGCGGAAACTGAACGAAGAGGGGAAAAGGAAATCGATAGAATACACAGAAATCAATAAGATCATCTGGAAAATGATAAAAGAAAACAAAATAGAAAGAGTCATAGACAATAACAGGAATATGAAATGCCTAAGACCGACACTGGGAAGATACGAAATAAATAAAATAAAAGATAAGAACGGCGTAGTAACTAATATTAAGGAGGATATCATAAATATCACACTCTTTTATACAGAACTATATCAAACAAAAAAGGAACAACGGGAAGAAACCATAAAACAACTACAAACTAAAATAAAGAATGTAAACTCAGAACTACAACCCGAAATAAGCAAATCTGAAATAAAGAGTGCTCTGAAAGAAATGAAAAACAGCAAAGCACCTGGAAAAGACGGAGTTACAGCAGAAATGCTAAAATAGGATGGAAAAACGTTTATCAATACTCTTCATACCCTCCTAAATAAAATACTGAAAGAAAAGAAAATCCCAAACAACTGGAATGAATCCATAACCATCATCCTTCATAAAAAAGGTGATAAAACAGACTTGAAAAACTATTGACCTATAACACTCCTCAATGTAATTTATAAGCTCTTCACAAAATTTCTCACCACCAGGCTAATAATAAAATTCGATGGTTACGAAAGAGCAGGTTGGCTTCAGAAAGGGTTTCAGTACAAGTGACCACCTATTAACCATGAAAATCCTAATAGAACGAGCCAACGAATATCACATCCCGCTATATATTGCATTTAGCGACTTCGAAAAGGCTTTTGATAGTGTTGAACACTGAGTAGTAAAGAGCTCATTAATTAATAGCAGAATAGACTACAGATACACAGACCTAATAACCAACATATATAGCAAAGCAACAACATCCATAAGGGAACAAAACTGATACTCATAGGAAGAGGTGTCAGACAGGGCGACACAATATCACCCAATCTTTTCAACCAGGCCCTGGAAGATGTTTGTAAAAAACTAGACTGGGATTCCTCCCAAGGAATAAAAATATGCGGAGAACACTTGAGCAACTTAAGATACGAAGATATCATCCTAATAGGGACTGCTCACAGGACACTGCCCAGTAAAATACCATTTAAGGTTAATGGGCAGAGCGGAAGACGATCTCTGCAGATTCTGCTCAGACGCAATAGAAACCGCAGAGCACCTGCTCTGCATATGTCCAGCCCAATTCTGCAAGAGGCTCGAATTCCTCGAGGGGGCAACACTGTCACCAGAAGAAGTGGGCCAACTGACACCCAGGAAAATAGCTTCCTTCGGCAGAAGTCTACGCTTCCTGGAGACAAATTAAGATGTAGAGTCACGCACAAAATATCTGCAAACGTAGCAGTGCTGAGCGGCTGAAAAGCCGAAACGACTCCCTCGAAATCTACAATCTACAATCTATCGTCCTAATAACTGATAAGAAATAAGAACTGACGGAAATGCTGGAAGAACTTGATACAGCAGCTAACATAGGTATCAATATGAACTACATTAAAACTAAAACAATAACAAACACAGATGATGACATTACAATCAGAATAGGACAGGAAAAAATAGAACAAGTCGACAAATATATATATATATATCTAGGACAGATTATCAAACTCAACAAAGAAAACCAAATAGTAGAAATCAAGAGACGAGTTAGATTAGCTTGGGCAGCATTCGGCAAATTAAGCCACATCTTGAAAAATAGAAAATATCCACAATACCTCAAAACCAAAGTTTATAATCAATGTATACTTCCGCTCTCACCTATGGATCCCAAACATGGACACTTACAAAGTCAAACATGAATAAAATAACAAAGCACAAAGATCAATGGAAAGACAAATGTTACATGTGAAACTGATAGATAGAAAGAGGAACGGGTGGATAAGAAATAAAACAAGAGTAAGAGACATTAGAAAGGAAGTAGCAAAATTAAAATGGAAATTCGCAGGTTACAATATCAGACAATAAGACAACCGATGGAATAAGTGTATCTTAAGCTGGAGACTTTAGGAGAATAAAAGAAGTAGAGGAAGACCCCAGATGAGGTATGCTGATGACCTGAAGAAGCACGCTGGAACCAGGTGGATGAACATGGCAACAGACAGAGAGGAATGAAGAAGACTGGGGGAGGCCTACGTCCAAAGATGGACTGAAGAAGGCTGAATAGATAGATATTTAGTTTGTTAAGATTCTCTTACCTGGAAATATTTAGGCAAAACCTTAAGGTCGTTCTTTTTGTAGAAATGTTTAGGGTCTAGAACTGATCTCATTTGTAATATTTCTAAATCTTGTTTCACTTCTTCTGTCATCTCGGTTGCTGGCAGTCCGTACCAATTTTTGCCTTTGGTTTTTTCTCTTTCTTGCTATAATTAAAAATTATATATTATTAACGATAAAATAATTGATAGTTTAGTTTTACTTTTCTTTCTTGCTGCAACTTTCGTTTAGATACATCATAGGGAGGAATTTCTTTTAGTTGTTCAAAATCTGGAGTAACTATAGCTTTCTTTAAAACATTTTGAACTTCCAAGGCTAGTTTTCTTGGAGGTTTCTCTTCTGCAGCCTTTTTCAATCCATCGGCAATATTTCTTGTTTTGATGAATTGTTTTTTCGGCTTTTTCTCGGGCTTCCGGGTACTTTTTACTGCAGGCTGATCATCTCTAAACACAATCAGTTTTGATTGTTTTTCTTCAGCATCTGGACTTTTTAGGTCATTGAGAAGTTCATCTCTAAATTTGGCAAGTTTTTCAAAGGGTGTAAGTGATTCTGTTGATTCTAGATGGAAAAATAGAAAGTACTTTTTTGAGTAGTGAAATCGTTATTTACCTAACAAATGCGGAAAGTGATACTTTACCGCACGCAACGGCAGTTGACCGAACAAGGCGAAGTTACTTTTCAGTTGCAAATGAGTGCGGTAAAGTGCAATTTACCGCAAAAAAAGTGTGCTTACCAAGACATGTGTTCAATGTTTTTATTTCCTTTGGAACGCTTGCCTTATTGTTCCCCCTATCTCCAACAGTATCCAGAAAGAAGCCAAACTCTGCCATTATTAACTTTTCAATAAGAGAAAACCGAGAAAAACATAATAAACTTGGAAAATGTTGGACACAAGAAGGAAAAAAAAAGTGTGGTTATGTTGACAATCTGTATGATGTTGCTAATGCCAATCATTGTTGACAGTTGCCAACTGAAAGAATCCGCATCCAACCCTAACCTCAAAAAAATTCTTGTTTGATGTCAGAAAATAGCATTTTAATTTTTTTTTTCCCCGAAATCATTTTCAATAAATTATTGATAAAAGAAAATGAATGGACAAAAAAAGCCGGCGGAAATTGATTATGACGACCCCAAATATAGAATTACTCCGACCCAACAGGCATTGGCTTCTTGTAGTGGGGCCTTGTTGACATCCCTTATAAGTGAGTATTTGGTATAGGATTTTATAGTTATTTTTAGGAAAATTGAGGATTTTATTTGGTTTTTGGCCTTGTTAGTAGGTTTTTCTTATGTGTAGGATGTTCTGGCACGTGATTGCAATCGGTGTCCTTGTTATTTTATGGTTTTATCATTAAAAACACTTATATTGTCGTTAAAAAAAATCTTTTCAATTTTTGTCTATTCCAGGCTCTTGAATATTTTTTATTTGTTAATTTAGGAAAGAGAAATTTAAAGAGGATTTGAGATAACCTGAAAGAAACAAAAATTGAGATGGAAAAAAATATTAAGAGAAGAATAATCTGATTTTTTGTCTTTTTTCTAAAAAACTGTTGAAGCTGCATTGAAACTGTTAACAGGAGATTTGTAAAAGATTAAATTGGCTCTTATTTGATCCTAATTACGTTAAGATCAGCCTGAAATCAACAAAGTTGTAAGGCAAAATGTGTGTCCATGTTAGGTATTTTGGAAAAAATCAAATTTCCAAAAATCCCAACATTGAGGAACGTTGTATTTCTTTGTTGAGAAAAATGTAGGCAGGATTAAATTGAAATATTTCTGATAGATAGAAGAAACATTGAAATTTAGTCTCCTACTTCCTCACTTTGATAAACATCAAAGTTAAAAGACTTCCAAGTTTTGCAGCTGAGAAACTATTGAAGCAGCACTAGAACTAAACCAGAGGTTTGTAGAGGATTTAATTGGCTCTAGTTTGAACCTAATTGAGTTGAAATTGGACTGAAATTAACAAAGTTGTAAGGCAAAATGTGTCTTCAGGTTATTTTGGAAAAAATCAAATTTCCAAAAAACAACATTGAGTATAGGGACGTTTCATTTTTTCTTTGAAGAAAATGTTAGAAATTTTGGATTGAAACATTGCTCATGGATAGAGAAAAGATTGAGGAAAAGATTGAAATTGAGGAAAAAAAAGTTTACTTTGATTTAAATCAAAGTTACAAGACTTTTACGCTTCGCAGCTGAGAAACTATTGAAGCTGCCGAGGAAGCTGCAAATTACCAAAGGTGAAATATGTGTCATGTCATGTTGAAAAAGATTTCCAAAAAACAACATTCAGGGACATTTTATTTTTTCATTGAGGAAAATGTTGGAAATATTGGATTGAAATATTAAATATTGCTAATGGATAGGGAAAAGCGAGCGGTCAACCACTAATTATGCTTAGGAATGTTCCATATTTGGCAATCACTGATCATGATCAATGATTCTCATCCCAAGAATGGCGACTGATTGCCAATGATTTTCAGATATTTTTGTATGATTACCAGGTGATTTCCATTTTTTCTGGGGATTCCTACATCATTTCCTATCTATTGCTTGATTTCCTCAATGATTTCCTACAATCATCCGATTTCCAGCTGTTCTTGGATTTCTCTATTATGTTCATCTGAATCAGAGACATCTTCAGTTAAGATTTCACTCGACAAACTTATTTCTGATTCTGATGTGCTATCTTCTTTGCTTCTCGCGCTGCCGAGTATTTATTATACTTTCTCTTTTCAAGTTCTTATTGCCTTAAATTAGCACAACGAAAATAGCATACATCAGAAAAACTAGAGTACTAAATTCGGGCCTATTTAGTTCTAATTTAGTACGAAAAAAAATTATTTACAACTCTATTTTTCAAAAAATTACATGCATGTGTGCCAGCTTAAGATTAAGCTGGCACACTCTAGTTGGATAAGGTCGAATCTTTGAAAATCTAGTACCTTATATTTAGTGCTAATTTGGTATATTCATGGCACGCCTAAAAAACTGACAATGATGTATTTATTACGAAATAACCCCGGAAAAGTGCTAACTTAAGACTTGAATTAGCACACATACATCGAATCGACCGCGCGAGAACGGAATTCGCATGCGCATATTTAGTGCTAATTTAGTAGTTCAGAAACGACGACCCGAAACGAATTAGTATCACATCAGCACAAAGTTAGCACTTGTGTGCTAGCTTAGTGTTTAAGTTAACAAACATTATCACCGATGACGCGATGAAACTAGAGTACTAAATTAGCACACATTTAGTGCTAATTTTAGACGTTAGTTAGGGTTAGTTTCGGTTTGTTCGGGTTATTTTGGGTTAGCTCTGTGCTGATGTGATACTAGTTCGTTTTGGGTCGTCGTTTTTGAAGCACTAAATTAGCACTAAATATGTGCATGCGAATTCCGTTCGCGCGCGGTCGATTTGATGTATGTGTGCTAATTCAAGTCTTTAGTTAGCAGTTTTCTGTGGTTATTTCGTAATAAATACATCATTTTTAGTTTTTTAGGTGTGCCATGAATGTACCAAATTAGCACTAAATATGAGGATCCTCTGAGATGAGGATCTAGATTTTCAAAGATTCGACCTTATCCAACCAGAGTGTGCCAGCTTAATCTTAAGCTGGCACACATGCACGTAATTTTTTTAAAAATAGAGTTATAAATTATTTTTTTTCGTACTGAATTAGCATTAAATAGGCCCGAATTTAGTACTCTAGTTTTTCTGATGTGTGCCATTTTCGTTGTGCTAATTTTCTAGACCTGATTTTTTTCTTTTGGGTCTTTCTCAGGGACATTCCCATAGCTCTTAATACTCAATCGACAAACGTCCCTGCTTCTCTGAGGCGAATCGCAATTGCTAAACCCTGATGTGTGAAGAAATTCTGTGTCTTTTTTTGGCAAGTCAGATTCGAGAGAAGTTTGAAGATTCGTGTTTTCATTTTTATGATCTACAACATTGTCATACTTTAGGTCTGTTCTCACAGAAATCACAAACCAGTTAGAGCAAATTTCATTGGTTGAAAATACTCAGGAAACTGGTTGTTGACGATTTGCACCAATCAAAAACGCTCTGACTGATTTGTGATTTTTGTGAGAACAGACCTAATCTTCATCTCGTTTTTTTTCTTCTTCAAGTTCTAAACTCTTCGTAGTCTCAGGTTCAGTTATTCGCTCAGAAATTGGGAAACTCGTTGGGATATCAAATTTATTTCAAATTGTCTAACATTCTTATCTTAATCTTAAAGGCAAATACACTACTGACTGGTACGCTGTATCGTTTAAAATGTGTGATATTTAATTTATTAATTTTTTTCTGGGTAAGAAGGAGATGATATTCCCAGCGATTACGGCATGATTCTCAGCGATTGCCAATGGATTCCTATGTGATTCCCATGGAGTCCTAAGAGATTCCTAGCGATTCCCAGTGATTCCTAAACAAATGTACAATGATTTCCGAGTGGCTTATCCCTCGGGGAAAAGATTGGAATTAAAAAAAATCCTTCTACTCGCTCACTTTGATGAAAATCAAAGTTACAAGACTTTCAACTTTCAAGCTTTACAGTCTACGGGTAAGCAGAAAATAGCCATAAATGTTGTTAACCTCCCGCCTAGAACGCAATTATTTAAGTCGTGTCAGGGCTGCGATTCTGGAACGAATAGCGATATTTCCGCTATCTCTATTGACGTCCCCTCTCTATTGATTTCGAAAAGAGAGAAGAAGACAGCAAGTGCCATAGTGATATCGATAAAGATCTCTATCCGTTACAGAATTCCGCCTTAGGTCCTGTCGAGGCTTGTCAAGTCCTTGAAAGTCCGGCCATGTCTTTCAAAGTCCTCTCAGCTCCTGCAAAGTCATGTCAGGGCCTGTAAAGTCGTCCTGTCAGGCCTTGCAAAGTCCTGTCAGGCCCTGCAAAGTCCTGTCAGGTCCCGCGTCTCTTCCTGTTTTTCCGCAAAAAGCGAAAAAAAGCACAACCTCAATAAACACAGTTTGTTTTACACAAAATCATGTTTTGTCCACCCTCGTGTCCACCATTGTGCACAATCCAAAAGTAAGTAGTTAAATGAGGAAATCAAAAATTAAATGACATCTAAAACTCTTCAAATGGGAAAAATGAAAATTCGCGTAACCAATCAGAGATACCTGAATGGTTCTGTAACAAGACTACACCTTTTTCGAATAATGTAATACAGGAAATCTCACTTGGAGTTAAGATTTTTCAAATGTAATTCAGAAAACTTCATTTGTAATGGCTGGTTTAAAATGTATAGAACAATGTAATTAAACATCCGTTTGTTCACAGTTCAGAAACCCTGTAGCTATCTATGTATGTACACACATAGGTTTCTGCTTATATCCAATTTACCTACATGATTTTTGAATTATCTGAAATTAAAAGTTAGTTTTTCTGAATTAGATATGAAAAATCTGAATTACAAATAAAGTTTTCGGGGATAATACCACGAGAGCTTCAAAATTACCGATAATTTTTCACGATTGCGTGTTTTCTATAATTTTCTATAATAATTTACAGAGAAAACACGCATGAGTGAAAAATTATCTGGTTCATTTTAAAGCTCAAGTGGTATTTAGAGGATTATTTCACGTATGAGAATGCAAAAAATATGGAAATAAATATGTATTAAATGATTTGAACATCTAAACAATCAATACAAATAATTGGTTGCTATCAGGAACCGTTTGTTTGTATCAAAAATTAGCATGACAACCATGTATAAAATAACATGGGAGAATTATCAATAGTAATATAACAAGTGCAATGGAAATTATTGATAATTTTTGGGAAATTTGCCGAATGCATTTTACTTGAAAAAGAGCATGAGTGCACACGAGTGCCTTTTTCAGTTAAAAACGCATGAGTGCAAATTTGTCGAAAATTATAAATATATTTCCATTGCACGAGTTGTATTTAATGAGAGAATTTCATAAATCAAAAATTTAAATTTTTTGTCAAAAAATGTCAAAACACCAGTTTTCGCACCAGTTAGTATGCAATTATCTGATAATTTGCACTAGTGCAAATTATCGCGTAATTACAATCTAATTGGTTCAAATCAACAATCAAAACATGTCAATTTATTGTTGGAATACCAGTTTTGACAGATGTATGAAATTCTCAATAGTAATATAACGAGTGCAATGGAAATTATTGATAATTTTTGGGAAATTTGACTGAATGCATTTTTAGTTGAAAACTGGTTTTTCAGTTAAAAACGCATGAGTGCAAATTTGTCGAAAATTATAAATATATTTCCATTGCACAAGTTGTATTTAATGAGAGAATTTCATAAATCACGTAATTCCAATCTGATTGGTTCAAATGGTTCAAATCAACAATCAAAACATGTCAGTTTATTGTTGGAATACCAGTTTTGACAGATGTGTGAAATTCTCGCTGTAATTCTCTCTAGTTAAACAAATGGAAAAGAGAATTTTCGCTGTAATTCTGAAAATCGTCACTTGTCTTATGGGATTTCTAACACATGAGTGGAATAATCTGAATTACATTTGAAAAATTTTCAGCGATCACAAAGCAGACATGGTAAAGTATCCCTCCACCAATTTCCCTGTAACTTTCTACTTTATAGATTTTATTTTACTGGTTTTTAGCTGAATTTGTGCTGGTTTTAAGCTGAAAATCACAAAACCAGTGACATTCAGCACAAAACCAGCTAAACTCAGCACAAAACAAGGAGAAAATCAGCTAAAACCAGCAAATCCTGCTTAAAACTAGTAAAATAAAATCTATAAGGTAGAAAATTACAGGGAAGTTGGTGGAGGGATACTCGTATACGCGTAAGGGAAATACAGGATGAGATAGAGGGATACGAGGGGTGTCTCACGCTCTTAAATTTTCTACATCTATTTCCTTTTTGGAAATGTTTTTCTGATGTTGCCCATAATTTCCGAAATTTCCTGAATTTTTTCAAGTACATATTTCCTATAATTTTTAAAATTTCCTAAATAACTTATGAAACTTCCTTAATAATTTCCTAAATTTCCCAAATAATTACTGATTTCCTATGAAATTTCTGAAACAAAAATTGATAATCTTCAAAATTTCTGAGAGATTTTTAATTTCTCCCCAAAATTTCCGGACATCTCTACAATATTCACTGTAGTGGTGACAGAAGTTGGCTGTTAACGCCAGTTTGTCTGAGAGTTTGTCACTCTTTGAAAGTAGACCTTCAACTGTTTTAATCTTCAATGGATTATGGCAAGATGGATTAGAAATGGTAATTTCTCTAATGAAAATTACTTTTTGATGATCTGGGTTCTTGGGCCATATAAAATTGTCATGTTTTCTTTAAGGATCTTCATGGTGCAATGATCCCTATCAATGTCCGACACACGACCAATTTTATTGTTTATATATTTTTTTTATTTATGACATACATAAGTATTGTTTTTTATCTCTGTCTGTGTGTAGCACTAGCGTAGCATATTGTGTATTTTTTCAATTGTGTATTTCTGTATTGTTTTATACTTTACCTATTTATTTATTTATCTTAATTTGACTGACATACCTACTAAATAAAGGTTTTTTTTTTGTTGTTGTTGTGTCCACTAGTCTTTGAAACCTATGTCAAGAAATGTTGTGTTAAATGAATGTATTTATTATTTTTGTAAATTATTGTCTACGGTAATTTTAATTTGATTGATATTGTTGACTTGCTGGCTTCTAGGTTTAGTTGTAAAATTTAATTTAAGTTAGGTTAGCTTTGTCAAGATTTTTGTATTGTTGGACAATAAAGCATATTTACTACTACTACTACTACGACCTATATAGGTACCAATAATCCTCATAATAGTCAACATAATACTTTCCAACAATAATGGTAATTTCCCCGATTTCCTTTCAGGTTTTTCTTGGGGTTTCCTCAGTTGTTTCCTCTTGACAAGAGGAATTCTCTGGAATATTTTCTTTCCAAAGTGTGCTCTACACTTGAATCCATATTTTCTTCAAAAATCGTGCCAGTTTTGGTACCCTTCGTTTTTGGTTTCTTTTTATTTGCTCGTTGCTTCCTTAGTCGTTTTTCACTGGAAATGAAAGTAGGAGTTTTAATTTTTCACCCTGTATCCTCATCAAACGACGATCACTTAAGATGCTACCTTTTTTTTTCCTTCAATAACCAGCAAAGTGTAGACTTTCTTACAGTTTTGATAGATCTTATTCTCAAAAATGATGAAGAGAAACTCGTTTCATGGTTTAGGTAATTTTTTAGCTTCAGATCTTTTACTTCTTTTATTATGACACATCTATTCGTTTTCATCAAGGTCTATCTCAGTTTCCAGCGTCTCGTCGACTGTAGTTATCTCATCTTCTATGGTTTCATCATATCCCAGCTTCTCACCTTCTAATGTGTTGATTGATATATCCTCAAAATAATCAGAAGTACCTATGCCTTATGGAAAAGTTCAGAAAATTATTATTTGACATGAAACATGAAAGCGACCAATCAAGCCTTATTATAGCTTGATTCGGCTCAAAAAACACATATGTTTTCAGCTTTGCGTGTCAAATTCAAAGGGTGGAAATCCTGATATACTTATACTGTGATACTTCTAGTTTACGACGAGGTTTATGATATGTGTCTTAGACATACCTTAATTTTGTTACCAGGGTCCTCATTTTTGAAACAGGAGAGCAGCGTTTGTTATTTCTTTCTCAATGATATGCAACTGATAATATGAGTAACAAAGAAGGGACACTCGTTCTCCTGGAAACGCTGGGTTGGAACTCTGTAACGAATAGAGATATTTTCTTTATCTCTATTGACGTCCCCTCTCTATTGATTTCGCGAAGAGAGAAGAAGAAAGCAAGTGGCATAGCGATAGGGATAACGATCTCTATCTGTTACAGAGTCCCAGCATTGCTCTCCTGTTTCAAGAATAAGGACCTAGATACTTTAATTCACAATATACCGAACATAAACTAAACTAAACAATATTTGAAACACAAAAATTCTCAAAGATTGCTGTTGATAATTTCCTAATTTCCTATAAATTTCAGTAAATTTACTATAATTTCAAATAATTTCCCAATATTTCGAATAATTTCCTAACATTTCCTAAAGTTTCCTAACATTTTCTATAATTTCTGAAAATTAACATAATTTCTGACAATTGACAGGAAATTTCCGTAATTTCTCAACATTTTCAGAAATTATTTTGAGATTTGTACACCTATTTCTAACCGTGAGACCTCGGAGGGATGGTTGTGTGTAGTACCTTGAGTGACCAGTAGGGGGAATGTATTGTAGTGTTTCTTTGTATCGTGTCTGTTTTGAGCCAGGATCCCTGTAAACTCCCCACATATACAGGAGATTTGTAGACTATTTAATTGGCTCTAATTTGAGCGTAATTACGTTAAGATCAGGCTGAAATTGACAAAGTTGTGAGGTAAAATGTATGTTCATATTTTCTATAACAACAAATTTACTTGAATGTTTTCAAGACTGGACAGACAACCATGATAATTGTCAACCCACAGATGTGATCTATCTCGATTATGAGAAGGCATTCGACAAAATCTCACATAATCTACTTCTAGGAAAGTTGAAACACTTTGGAGTGAGAGGTCAAGTCATTGCATTTTTTTTTAAAGTAAATCAGCTTTATTGATTCCAAGAAGAATTAACAAAAAATATTCTTATCCTAGGAATCAGCTTATCTATAACAAACAAAATAACAATTATCATTTAGGATGGGCGCGCTTTAACATAGATATTTATCTCAGTATTAATAATAGATATAAAACATCTAATCATTAATTTACTAAATAGTTATGCCTAACTGAAAAATATACATATTTATTTCCTACTTTTATCACATGAAAGGAACCAGTCACAAGTAAATAACATTTTATTTTCTCTTTCTTACCTAAGTATATTTAAGGTTTGCAAGAGAGTGAGAGACAGCGAAACATAAAAAAATTAAAAAATTAAAAAAACACAAACAGATTCAGCCTGAATGCCCCAATAAGAAGGCTAGGAGAGACCTAAAATAAATTGTTTCAGTTTTTTTTTGAATGATGGAAAGCTCCATATAAATCCGCTAGTACATGCAGGGCAGCTAAGGGCTGACCTAAAAACTGTTGAAGAATGATCTACAGATTGGAGAATGAGTCCAAATGTGCAGTCTTAAGAATCGGTCTAAACAATCCAAACGAAAAATACGAACTAAACAGTGTGACATTACAATCTGTGACAAATCAAAATGACCTAGGAATCATGATACCTTCAGACCTGAAATGGGAGAATCACATTTTAAAGATTTCAAAAAAGCCAATTCTTTTGTTTAGGTACCTCATTAAACAAGGATTTGAAAACCACTCGATAGAAATGATAGGCAAACTTTATAGAAGTTACATACGACCAACACTTTCTCAGTATGGAATCCCTACTACCAGACCTATCATACACAGAGAGATTGACAAGACTGTCTACAACAGAAGACATAGAGGAGACTAAAACGAAACATACAAAATAACCAGTAACTACTATAATTGCAATATCAGAGAAATCTTTGTACAAAACCCAAACTATCTTTGTGGGCACTCCAAGAAACTTGAAAAAGTGCCTAGAAGAAACTTTCTGAACAACCGAGTTGTTTAATCATAAACCTTTGTTTATGGATGTTCGCAGTCATCTACGCTCTTGAGTATATAATCCACACACTACATTCATCTTTCATCTAATCATTCTTGCCATGATTCTTTTTTAACACTAATATTTTTTTGCAGTGACTCCCTTGGATGTAGTAAAAATCCGTTTGCAAACCCAACAAAAAGCATTGAACAGTTGCTTTCTATATTGCAACGGATTGATGGATCATATTTGTAGCTGCCAACCGATGGATCCACGAAATCCTTGGTACAAACGACCCAGTCATTTTAATGGAACAATAGTAAAATTCCTTTAAAATTTCCAGCATTCAATTTTTAATTAAAACCATTCTAGGATGCTTTTATTCAAATAAGTAGAAACGAAGGTATAACGTCGCTGTGGAGCGGTTTAAGTCCCACTTTAGTATTATCAATACCAGCAACAATATGTTATTTTGTTACTTACGAACAATTACGCTTAAAACTGAAAACCAGATACAATAAAAATAAATCATCTACTGAAGCCGTCAAGCAACCTTTTTGGATTCCTCTTGTGTCTGGAGCAACTGCTAGAGTAGTTTCAGTTACTCTTGTTAATCCTTTAGAGTTAGTTAGGACAAAAATGCAATCACAAAGGTTGAGTTATTTAGGTAAACAATAATTAGTTTTTTTGGTTACTATTTTTTAATTGTAATTTATTATTTTAGAGATAGGTGAAGCTTTAAAAAACCTAATCAGAACAGATGGCGTTGTAGGACTTTGGCGAGGAATATTTCCAACACTTTTAAGAGATGTACCATTTTCAGCAATTTACTGGATGAGTTACGAAACAATAAAATCTTATTTGGATGCTGATCACCCCTCATTTTCACAAATTTTTATTAGTGGAGCAATTTCCGGCAGTGTAAGCACAGTAACAATTATTTTCAGTAATCCCTATTATGTATTTTGTTTCTATAGATTGCAGCTACAATTACTGTTCCTTTTGATGTAGTCAAGACGCATCAGCAAATCGAATTCGGATCGAATCTTTTTGACGGTAACAATGGCAAAGGTGCGAAAGGAAAAGACAGAACTTCAATGATGATTTTCCGGGACATTTACACGCAGCATGGTATTAGGGGTCTTTATACCGGATTGACACCGAGATTGATAAAAGTAGCACCGGCTTGCGCTATAATGATTTCTTCGTTTGAATATGGCAAAGTGTTCTTCAACAGGTTAGCAAATCAAACTGAATTAAGAGAATCTGTGATAGTTGGAAATTGAATTTAATTATGGGGAGAGGGTCGGGTTTGTTTTATATTGAGATTATTAAAAGGAGTACATATTGAGAGATTTTTTTGTTATTTTTCCAACCCTGAATAATGTTTTTTTTAGGGACAGAAACAAATCTGAAGACCCCCTGCTGACCATATATAATTTAGATCAGTTCAAATTATAATTAGTTAAGCTTTTGGGAGAATTTTTTCAGGATAGTGTTTTATTTTGGAAAAATTTTCTCATTTTTTGTTATTGTTTTGGCTATAAAATTTTGTTTTTGTTTTAAGACTTCTTGTACCTACATTAAAAAATTGTTTATTCGACTCCAGTGCATATTTAACCAAAAAAAAAAAATCTAAATTAAATAAACTGATCGTTTTAGATCCGAAGAATTTGATGGACCCGTGATTTCACCCTCTGAAAATGCAGTGGTTTACGATATAAATCTTATATTGGCTAGTGTGGTATAAATTTTCTACCTTCCATAGAATTTTAAGTGTATTTTTAACGTGATATTAGGTTTATCGACAATTTTTATTTTTAATTAATAAATAGGTTTAAGTATGGAATAATTATTGTAATAAATAATTGCTAATAAAATAAACAATGAAATTTAGGGGGTGAATTTATTGAATAATGTTTATGGAAGAATGTTCTTTGAAACTGTAACAGTTGTCTCCTTATACTGGAAAAGTTCTTGCAACCAATTTCCTTCCATGGAATACAATTTTTTCAAAATCTGCCTCAATGTATGTATGAGCATATAATGGAACTTCCAATGTTTTACACAAATAATTTTTTATTTTTATGAATTATTTACTTTTTCTTAGAATTCTTCAAAATGTTTTTAGAAAATTTATCAATCCTCAAAACAAAAATTATCATTGTTGTAGACAATGATGAAATAATGACACGTGCATTGTAAGTATGAATTTCAAATCTAAATGCAAATATGCTGAAAATATTGATACATTTATTAAGGTATTAAACGATTTTTTTATACAATATATTTTGTTAGGTCAAAAATATATTTTAGGCTTGTATAAGGGGAGTGGAGACTTTAATTTAAAGCTTCAGAGGGACAAAACAAACTCAAATAAATTGACGCGCGTTGAAGAGATTTAAAGGCTTTTCTTAATTAAATATTAGTTTTTTGACGTAAAACTGTAAGCCCACATTTGGCTATACCTACATAATGATTTCATGGAAAATTAGATGTTCAAAAGATAATTTTTGATTGAATTAACTAATGCAGATGTAATTAGATATAATAAATAAACAATAAATTATTTTGTTATTAAAATTTAATCAAAAATTTAGTATTGCTTTGACTGTTTGTGTTTAAGATGACATTTTTGTGCAAAATTCCAAGAGGTGAGTTGAATTTTCTTGAAAAATATCTAAAAAAATTATGGCCTGTTTTTTCCAGGGAATCCTGCTGACTTCCAAACAGCAATTTCAGCAACAAAATATGGGAAATTCAACTTATTTTTATTACTTCTCCTCATCCCAGCTTCTTTGCTGGTACAAATCGAATCTAGCTTGATATCGTACATTATTCCTGCTGCAACTTGCGATCTTAATTTGAACGTGTCCCAAAAAGGGTTGTTAAATTCAATGGCATTCCTTGGTAAGGGATAAAAATAATATTTGATGATAAGGTAATGTATATTGGTGTTTTCTAGGCATGTTATCTACAGGATTCTTATGGGGATTTCTGCTAGATACTTTGGGCAGAAGGAAAGTTTTGCGTGTAGGTTTTTTGGCCGAAGCCGTTATAGTGTGCGGCCAAGGATTGTCTACGAATGTTGCAATGTTGTATATTTTCAAGTTTTTAGGAGGAACTTTGTAAGTTGATATTCAAAAAAGAGTGATGGGTTTTTGAAAATATTCAAATCAATTCCAACAAATTTTTCCTCAGAAGCCAGAGCTGTTCATTTTCATTTGCAACTTTTAGGGCCAAATTATGGACCAACTGATAAGTGTCTGGTTGTTACCTAGCAGGTACTTTCTATTATCTAGAGCATAGAAAGTATCTGCTAGGTAACAACCAGACGTTAACCAGTCAGTCCGTAATTTGGCCCTTAAAAAATCATGCCTAGTAATAATTAGGGACGTGATTTGCCTGGCAACACATGCCAAACTAAACAAGGAGGAATGTTCTTCTACAACAGTCGATATGTAATCCTAATTGAAGTCTATGTGGATTTCAATCACAATATTTGAATGCCAGATAGAAAGAAAGTAAATGAGTTGCTTGTTGTCTTTTAAACTTCTGCTCATTTCTCCAAGGCGTCTTGAAGACGTCATATGAAACAAAACCCAACGTCTTTAAGACGTTTGCCTAAAGACATCTTCAGTACTGATAACCTTTCAATTTCTGTCTATTCCAAATGCTAAGCTCTCAAATTCTTGATTTCTTTTAAACGAAAACATCCGCGAAATTCATTTTGGAATAAAAACATTAGAAGAGCCAGGAGTAAAAATTACAAAACAAATCAAGAGCTTGAAATTTTGAAATACGGGAATAATGAGAATTCAAGAACTTGGAATGAAGAAATTCAAGAACCAAAAAAAGTTAAGAAATTAGAATAGAGGAATAAGGCAAAATTAAGAGCCTGGAATAGGAAAAATTATAAAAATTCAAGAATTTGAATTGAAAGAGAAACATTTTCTTCCTAATACCTATGTAGTTCAGTTCCTTATTATTACCATTTTATAACTTTCAATTTTTGTCTATTCCACGCGCTAGCCTCTCTGAAATAATTCTGAGATTTTTAAATTGTTCTGAAGCCTTTCAAAATGCTGCTGCAAAGTGTTTTGGAACGTTCTAAATGGCTTATTGAAGTTCTAAGGAGTTCTACTTGGCTTGAAGAGTTCTCTGGAGCATTTTAGAAGTTTTTCAGTACTTTCTAAATTGAGTGAAAAAGTTTTTTCCGGGCTATAATGCCGTGGTCGAGTAATATTTCTACCTAACGTTTCGTCTACTGCTGCGGTAGACAATTTCCCTGAGGACGTCCGGAATGCAATTTTGTTGTCCTCCTCAACTTCCATTGTAAACTATAACGTAGGTTCTTTTGAGTTTAGATGATTAGGGAAGTTTTCGAACTCTGCCTGTCCATAGTTCCAAACAACAATAGTGACATCTACTTAGCGAAAACAACAAGTAGGTTTCTTTGTGGCTGTTCGCAGTGCCATTTGTTCAAAGTGTTCCATGTAGAAGTTGGCGATAACCGGGCTGAGTGGACTCGCCATTGCGACTCCATCTGTCTGCTCAAAGAATTCATTTTGCCATTGGAAGTAGGTACGTATTCGTCAGACAATGGTGAAATAAGTTTGTTGATTTCCTCCAGAAAAACATCTTTCAGATTCTCTAAGGCCTGATTCACTCGTACCTTGATGGTAAACAACGAAACGACATCAAAACTAACTAGAATGTCTTTAACATAAGAGCGTGATTGGCCAATCCGTGGCTAGTGGAGAGTGATGAGGTATTTAGCTATGCTGTATATGTGAGCGAAGCAAGGAAACCTAAAGAATGGGCCTATTTTTACATGGACAGATTTTTGAATATTCTAGACCCCTTTATTCAAGCTCCAAAGTTGTTCTGAAATAACTCTGAGGTTTCTAAATTATTCCAAAATACTCCTGAAAATTCTGTTTTGGATGCTTATTGAAAGTCTACAGAAACCTAAATTCGCTCTTAAAACCCTCCTGAAGGGTGTTTTGTAACTTTTAACCTGAATCCTAAGACTCTGACACTTTTCAAAATGTTTCTGGAGATTTCGACTAGAGTGTTTTGAAGCTTCCTAAACTGGGTTCCAAACTTCTGAATTGTTCCAAAACTGGAATTTGTAAATCGGTTTTTGAATATTTTGGAGCATTCTAAAATGGTTCTGAAGTTTCCAAATTATTCTTAAGCGCTACAGAATACTTTTGAAAATTCTGAATTGAATTTTAAGTGTTTTGAATTTTCCTAAAGCCTCAGTAATAGTTCTAAAATGTTCTGTAGCATTTTAAATGGTTTATTCCATTAACTTTCTTAATTGAATGAGAAACGAACTTCTAAAGACGTTTTAAGGACTCTCAGATCTACGAAAGACGTCTTTAAGACTTTGTGAGCTGTCTGGGTAACTGAGAACCCAGGCAGCAAGCTGACGTATTTTTTTGGAGATTAGACGTTATTTTCACTGTTCAAATGACGTCATTACGATAGGATCACGTGGTTAGGTCAGAACCCAGATGACGTCATTTTATAGCCCAGATGACGTCATTTTATGACGAAAAATGAGTGATTTTATGACGTAAAAATACGTGATTTTATGACGTATAAATACGTGATTTCACGACTTATAAGTACGACGTAAAAATAGGTTATTTTATGACGTTGAAGTACGTGATTTCATGGCGTAAAAATATGTGATTTTAGGACTTCAAATTGACGTCGTTTAGATTAAGAACAATGACGTATGATTACGTCATAAATAAGTCAGCCATGTCGTTTTTGAAATGTGAAGCCTGATTCTATTCTACGAGTCGAGTCGAAATTCGTATATCGAATTGTCAAAATACCAAAATAGCGATTCTATTTTTCGTTACGGATTACAATAAACGTCCAATGAATGGACAATGGACGTTTTTCTCTAGTGCAAAACGTCTTTTTTAGAACTTCCACTGGCGTTTGGATGTGTTTGAATGGCGCAGAGGCCACTGTGACCTTTTCAGATTTATTGCGATGTCGACGGAGAAATGCTTTGTAAAACGTTTAAAAAACGTAGTTTTTCAAGGAAACATCCTTTTACGAACCCATAAAAAAAGGTTTTTTAATATTAAACGTGTGTTTATTATCGTTTTTTAGCTGAGATTTAAAAAAAATCTTAAATCATCTAAAAAACGTCCTTTTTTAACCTTATCAAAAATTACTCTGACATAGGAGAAGAAAAATAGAGACACGAATTTTAAGGAAATTGGATCAATTTTCTCTTCTATTCCAGGCTTTGGCTGTTACTTGATACCCCATTTTATGGAAAGAAATTTCATTCCAGGTTTTTGACTTGATTCTTTTTTAAAAAGAAATTTGGATGGAAACAGAAACTCAAAAGCCTGCAATCGAGTCTGAAATAGTCGAAAATTGAAACTAAATAAAAGGGAAATCGAGATAAGAGTTTTAAGGAAATTTTGAACATTTTTCTTTTATTCCAGGCTTTTGACTCTTCCTTGATTTTTGTATAGGAAGAAATTTTATTCCAGGCTCTTGGACTGTTCCTTGATTCTCCTATCAAAAAAAATTTGGAAAAAATCAGAAATTCAAGAGCCTGTAATAGATGAAAATTGAAACTAAATCCAGTAAACACACTTTGTCCCAGGAACGTCCTATTTAAGTTCCCTTAGTTCGGGAACGTTTCTGTCCTAAACGGTACTTATACTTATAGTTAACACTTGAATCTTCCCATTCAAAATGCATTGCGGTCAAAGTTTCAATTAATCGACAAAAATGCATTGTAAATAAGAAGGTTCTAGTGTGAACTAAGTTCCAAGATTTTAGCTTGGAATGTACATATGTAGGCCTTTATAGTTACCCTTAAAACAACCCTTTTGGAATATTCCAAGAACGTCCCTGCGGAACATCCCAGAACATCTTATGAACGTTTTTGCAGAACGTTCGAGGAAGGTCTTCTATTGACGTGAAGACGTATATAGTCAGGGGACATTTTGAAACTCTCTGAAAATTACCTTGGAATATTCCCAGGAAACATTCAGAAAACGTTACATTTGTACACAAACTCCTCACAAGGAACGTTTTGGAACATTACAGGATGTTCAGGGAACGTCTGCTAAGTTGCAGAGGAATGTTCCAAGTAAGTTTTAAAAAGTACGTTGAATTTGTTGGGAAGAGAAGAGAAATAGAAACACGAATTTTAAGGAAATCTGATCAATTTTCTCTTCTATTCCAGCCTTTTAGCTATTACTTCCTCTTTTTTATGGAAGGAAATCTCCAGGCTTTTGAATTTCCTATTGATTCTTCTATAAAAAGAAATTTGGATGGAAATAGAAATCCAAAAGCCTGGAATAGTCGAAAATTGAAACTAAAGACAAGAAAAATAGAAACAAGAGTTTTAACACGTTCTCTGCCATGTCGGCCTATTGAGCAAATGGCACATGAAAACTTTTTGAAATTTTTTGTAGATTTCTTCCTACATGTTTTTTTTTTTTAAATTGGGTAGGTAAACACGTTATCTCATGAAAAACATTTACTTATAAACATAAAAGTATCATATGAACTGGCGCCGACAGGAAATTTCAGTCTGGGAGTCCTCTCAGCATGCGAGTAGGGTAATGAAGGTCGAGTCGAAATCGTGACCGACGTGGCGTACAACGGTCAAATTGAACAAATTGTGCCCTCCACGCCGCGTCGGTCATTTTGACCGAAATTTCCAAAAATGTAATATTTTCTATTTTTGAAAACATAAAATGTTGAAATATGTTTCTTTTATTTCTAATACATCTTTTGGATCAAAAAAACCTCTTGGCGCAGGATGACCAAATTTCTCAAAACGCGTTGGCAGAGAACGTGTTAAGTTAATTTGATCATTTTTTTTTCTTTCTTATTCCAGGCTTTCGACTCTTCCTTGATTCTTTGAAGAAAGACATTTAATTTCTATTCCAGGCTTTTGACTGTTCCTTGATTCTTCTATCAATTCTTCTATTAAGTTCCATTAAATCGGATCGTTCTTATCCTAAACGATACGTCCATCAAACGTTCGAAGCCAACATTTAGATCCATAAATAATACATTCCAAGTTCAAATCCTTGTTCAGTGAAACCTAGTTAACACTTGAATCTTCCCATTTAAAATGCATTGCGGTCAAAATTTTAATTGATCGACAAAAATGCATTGTAAATGAGAAAGTTCTAGTGTGAATTAAGTTCAACTGAACTAGGATTTTAGCTTGGAATGTACAGGGTGGCCCAAATTCGAGCCTCATCATTGGGATCTCGATAACCGTAAGGGATACGGGCTCGGTTAAATTATGGCAAAGTTGCGCAACTTTATGACCAATAGAATGCCGTTTTGAAACTAGAAAGATTACGAATACTTCCAGAGATATTCGGAAAAAACCGAAATTTTGTAAAATCGTTTTTATTTTTTCCCGGGCTTATTTGAAAAGCAATTTTAAAATAAATGTCACTTCATCATTGTCACTTTTCCCCTTTAGAAGGTGGTGCTACTAAATTTAAAATTCGACGTTTCGTCTTCAGGCGGCCATCCTCAACTTACGTTTTTTAAATACGGACCTAGATTTTTTATTTGCGATTTTGTCATCTTTGGGCATCCTAAAACCGATGCTGTTTATAATTTTTCAATAACACGGTAAAAAAAGCAGGTCCGTATTTAAAAAAAATAAACTGATGATAATTCCAGAGGAACGAAATGTTGGATTTCAAATTTAATACCGCCATCTTTTAGAGAAGAATAAGTGACAACGGGAATGTGAAATTAGTTTTTCAAAATCTTTTTAAATAGAATCGAAAAAATTTAAGAAAATCGAGAAATTCATGTTTTTTTCGTATAGTTTTCATTTTTTCCTGATTTTATTTAAAAAGATTGTGAAAAACTAATTTTACATTCTCATTGTCACTTCCCTCAACATCCGAGAACGTTTTTGCAGAACGTAGAACATTCGAGGAAGGTCTTTATTGACTTGAAGACGTGTATGGTTAGGGAACATTTTAAAACTTTCTAAAAATTACCTTGGAACAATCCCAGGAAACGTTCAGCAAACCAGAGCTGGGCAGGGCTTGAGTGCTTTGTGCTTGCAAAAGTGCTTGAAGCACTTTGAGGACTTGAAAGCCCTGTGCTTCAAGCCCTTTTATAGATTTGTAATTGGGGCTTGCAAAGTCAATTACTTTAGAAAAGTGCTTGGTAATTTGTAATTGAAAAAAGTAATTCAAGCCCTTTCAATGAGCTTCAATTACTTTTAGAGGGCTTGAAGCACTTTTGGGAGCTTGAAGCCCTTTGAAAGGGCTTGAAGCACTTTAAGTGGACTTGAAGCACTTTAAGTGGGCTTGAAGCACTTTTGGGAGCTTGAAGCACTTTGAAAGGGCTTGAAGCACTTTAAAAGGGCTTGAAGCAATTTGAAAGGAATTTGAATTGACCATCATTCAACCTATCCCCCACTTAAAAATTTTCGATCGTGTTTTGTCCCTTAATTTTTTTTTCTATTATTTGAACTTGAACCGTCTTATGTCTTTTCTCTCTTAACAATGGAGGTTTTGGGCTTGAGCTTAGAATGGAATTAAAAAAAAATGAATGAACTTATTATTCAAATAAATAATTAATTTATATTGGTACCCTATTTAACTTTATCACTGGATTTTTTTCACTTTTCCCCATTGAACATTTTGAAAACCTTAAAATTTAATTACCATGTAGTACCCCAACTACCCCAAGTACCCCAGAACTACATCTCAAAAAAAACATACTACTGCTACTCTGTGAAATGTAAAGTTCGTCTCTACTATACCAATTCTGTGTGATGAGTGTGCGCGGTAGCTTATGCCACTTTGAGAATTTTATTACAAATTCAAAGTGCTTTAGGCATATTTAAAGAGCTTCAAGCACATTTAAAGAGCTTCAAGCCCTTTTCAAAGCACCCCAAGCACTTTTGAAGTGCTTCAAGCACTTTTTAAATCACTTTGAGGGCTTTGTGCTTGTCAAGCCCAAAGCACTTTGAGGGCTTTGTGCTTGTGAAGCACTTTTGAAAATAAAAAGGAATTTGTGCTTGAAATTGAAGCACTTTGATAGAGGGCTTAGGGCTTGGTGCTTCAAGCCCTTTTACTGAGGGCTTTGCCCAGCTCTGCAGCAAACGTTATATTTGTACTCAAACTTCTCACAAAGAACGTTTTGGAACCTTACAGAATGTTCAAGGAACGTCTGGTAAGTCGCAGAGGAACGTTCAAAGTACGTTTCCAAAACTAAGTTGTGTTTGTTGGGAGACATTAGAGAAAACTTATCAGACGGTTGCTGTTATTCGTTTTAAAAAGGTCCTACAACAGTTGTTTCCTTAACTTCTTTTTTTCAGAACTTTATGTTCATGGATGTTTTTTGAACATACCTAGGTATTATTCCGGACATTTTCTTATGTTATTTGTAAAAGTGTTTTATTTTACTCCTCGGACATTCCTACTAGCTGCAGATCAGTTTCGAACTAGTTCACAACAGTTTTTCCTTCGAAAAATATTGAAGACTCAAAATTTGGACTTGTCTCGGTACGGTACTCTGTACAAAAGTTATTCAGCAAGTTGAACGCATGCAGACTATACGGGATGTCCGGAATAACTTGAAGTACCTATATGGGGATTTTGAAAACCAGTGAAAATACAGGGTTGACCAAATGGGAAAAAAGTTGCGCAATCAAGTACCTACAAATAATTTGTCATCAACTTCTTTGAACTCGGAATAGCAACGGATATACGGGGAAAAAAAAGAAAAAAGTGCGTTCTATAAAGTCCTTTATATCTGGTTTATTATAAAAGAGACAATCAAGAAATAAGAAATTCAAAGTAGATGATCATAGATTATTTGTAGGCACTTTATTGCGCATTTGTTTCCCCATTTCGTTCATCCCGTATCTTCAATGGTTCTCAAAATCCCCATGTACCTACTTCGAGTTATTCTAAACACCCTGCCTGGGGGGCTGCCGGGCTGCAGCCCCCCCCCAAGACAAGTTTGGACTTTTTTTTTTACCGTATTTTTTGTGACATGTACATTTTTTGTAAAAGAAAATAAAAATAAAATATATTTCTATCTATAAAAAGGTTTTTCTATGGCGAGCGCCTAATGCAGTAAAGGAATCAATCAATTCATCTTAATCATCTTAAATGTCCGAAATACTTCCTTCCTCAGGAGAGAAGGGGCTCCGTGAACAAAATGTCTCCTCTTACCAAAATAAAGCGAATAAGTGGCCCGATGCGAACATTTTTGTCGCCCCGCAAAAAAAAATAGGTGCGTAACATTTGAGTATGTTACCTACAGGTGAATTCTGACAAAAATAGGCAACTTCCAAATTTTTAAATTCATCTGTGAGTCATTCTGATAACATCAGTATGATTTTTTTTTCCAAAAAAACGCTTATTTTTGAAAATAAAATTATTTGAATATCGGATTTTTAAACTGCTGTGAAAATGCGGGATAGGAGGAGGGACGGCTTTCTCCCAAATATGCGGGGATGCTGAATTTCTCATTAGTAAACCATTCCGAAACATGGCTGACATAAAACTAGTCACAACCTATAACCTATTTTTGTTCTTTACTAGTGCGCAGCGGTTTTTTTTTTTTTCGTCAACACCTTTTGAGCCCCCCCCCCCCAAACCAAAATCCTGGATACGCCAATGCACCCTGTATAGTCACGGTATGGACTATTATCGTCTCTTAATAGAATGACGGCCTCTAGAAAAATTGCTCAACTCGATAGCCGATAGTAATCAAAGCTCTGACCTTGACTTACCCTTGATCCCTATCAAAGAAGTATAGTCTATCGTTTCTCAAATGAGACAAGGCAAAAATTGTGGTCTCCACAAATTATCGTATTGCACGTTAAAATTATTATACTCAGTGGCGTAGCCAAACCAAACGTGGCCGGCGGCGACATCCGAATTGCGAGGCCCTTTTTATGTAGGGTGGCAGTGGCGGATCCACGAGGAGGGGGGGAGTGATGGGGGTAATCTACTCCCTCAGAAAAGCCCAAGAAAATTTTAATTATTAAAAAAACACACAAATAATTTTTTTGGAGGCTTAAAATACGTTTTGAAGGGGAGAATTTTTTGAGAGTCATGCCACTTTTTCGGGCCTATCAACGGTATTCGATAACAATATTAAGTAAAAATATCAATATTTTTCCGCTAACAAATCCTTCAAACAAAAAATAAATTTCTCATTCGTTACAGTATTACCACAGCATCACACAAACATAAACCGACAATTTTTGGTAGAAATCAGGCATTTTTTTAGGAAACCTATAGTTATTTACATTCCAAGCTGCGAAAGCGTACTTTTAGGTGCAAGGAGTATTCAAATAGCCGAAGCGAAGCCGAGATTATTTGAATACCTCCGAGCACCTGAAAGGGCTTTTGCAGCGTGTAATGTATTAAACTTTTCATTCTTCCCCTTCAAAAATCGTGAATTTCCGAATCTCTGCATGTTAGCAAATTCATTGTACAAAATCAAATGCTGGACGGACTTTCAAAATGCTGTAGAATGTACAATACAGCGAAATACTGTACGAATTCTATGATATTAAAAGAAGTTTCGTATAGGATTAAGTTTATTCTACGTTTCATTTTGGGAACTTGAAAAGTGCCAATTTTCAAGTTCGGTAACCTATATTTTGCGAGGCCCCTTATGGCGCGAGGCCGTCGGCGGTCGCCGACGCCTAGCTACGCCACTGATTATACTATTATTAGGCAAAATATATTGAGCGTGCCCGTATACAATGGATGCGAAGCCACGTGCAAATAAAGCATCTTATTGGTTGTTTTAGAATTTTTATCACAGTCCACGTTGGTTAGATTTTTTAGCGGTGCTCTGGCGGCTTATTTTTTTTGAAGCGGCTGCCGCACAGGAATCAGTTTCGCCTGAAAAGACAGTGCAGTAGATATTTATTATAAATTTGATTCCTATTCGAGTTGTATCATGCCCTATGTTTTATTTTATATAAAACTGTTTTAATAAATTTATTTTACTCCGCCCGTGCTTCATAAAGAAAACCGCTAAAGAAATTCTATTTTTTTTACTGTCTCATTTGACTATCGATAGACTATACCTATCTAGCGAATCAAGCACCGACGGTAATGTCCAAAATTTGGACTACTATTGGCTCTTTATTGCCTCTAGAAAAATCCTTTAGCTAACCAAGTGCCGATAATAATCGAAATTTTCACTATTATTGACTCTTGAGTGCCATTGGAAAACTTTCTAGCGAATCAAGAGCCGATACTAATCAAAACTTGGACTATTACCAGTTTTATTATTGATTATTACTATCAAGCAAACATGCGCCGATAATATCCAAAATAATTGACTATTATCGGCTCTCGACTCTCGAGTGCCTTTGGCAAAACTTTTTAGCGATTCAAGAGCCAATAATAATACGGTATCCGCTAAAATAAACAGTACCGAAATCTAGAGCTCTGAGTAATTGCGCACGCAAGTTTTATTTATCATATTTCGCTTACTTGGCATTAGTTATGAGGTTGACTTTAAGTTAAGTTTCAAATCTTCATCATTATGTATCTTGCAACTTAAGAAACAGTTTTCTTAGTAGAGCACTATTTGAGGTCATACGGATTTGGAAGGAAAAAAGGCTCAAGTTTGAAACAAGTCTCAGAAAAATTTCAGCCACCACTCTTACCTAATAAATATTTTCAATGATTTGCGGAATCGTTATGAACCTTTTTTGCATCGCTATGATGCATTTTTTGAACATATATAAGTAAGCATGATAAAAATTAATAAACGATATAATTTATATGTTCAGTACTGTTTATTTTGGCGGATACTGTATTCGAAACATGGACTATTACATGTTTCATCATCGATCCAGCAAATTAGGCGCCTGTAATATCAAAAATTTGGCTAATCAAGAGTCGATAATAATTAAATCTTGAAAAAAACGTCCATCAACCTTGTGGTATTGGGGTCCGTTTTATAGGTCGTCGTTGCTTCTAGATAATTGCTTCGGTGGTTCCAAATTTGCTGGACTATCGTGCGGTGAAATCTTATTCTAGAATTTTCCAGTCAATAGTTAATTCTGCCAAATTATGCACAATTTACCCAATTTGAGAAATTTATGACCATATGAATAAATAGGGGCTAGTAATGGGAAACCATAGAAATGAGGCTGACACAAAGAAAATTAATGCTGCAAGTATGGTAAACGCCAAAAAAAAATTCACCGAAACTTTGTATGCAAAATTCTAATACTGGTTGATTTAGCCTTGAAATTACCTATTTCCAAAACAGAATTTGCCCTAAATATTATATAGTCTAGGAAAATTGTCGATTTTCAAAAAAAAAAAATCCTATCCAAAAGAACTTTTCAGGGATGATAGGGGGAGGGTGGGTGATCATAAAACCGAAAATATCAAACATTCACCCCTCTGGCGTTTTGCGCTATAGGGGTTGAAAGTGCGCTATTGGCGATTACTTGGTACCTATTGATTTTACAAAAAAATGTTTCAAATAAAAGATGTGCAACATTATTTGATCTACAATGTTTATCTAAAGACTTTTTTGATTAAGGGCCGTCTGTGGTCATAAGGGCCGTTTGAAATTTTATAATGATAATGAAAAATTTTAACCAACGTGAAAAATTTGTCTACAACTCATACAACATTTTTGCTTTATGAAGCTTTTACTCACCCCCTGCCGTTTTTCAATAGGGGTAGTTTCAAGTTTTTTTATTTTTGTACAAAAAAATTTTCTCAATAAAAGTTTTATAAGATGACATTTCCTACAATTTTTCCTGATCAACTTTTTTTGTAACTCACCCCCATTCAGCGGGGGGACACTTCTCTCGGGGAAATTTTAGTTTTTAGGGGTATATATATATATTTTTTTTTTTCTTTTCTCGCCTTTAGTGCATATAAAAAGGTGCAATTAACATTGTACTAAAAGGATTTTTTTTCCACCACCTTTTTGTTTTTAGGGGTAGTTCGCCTATTTTCAACTTTACAAAAAAAAAATTATTGAGAAAACTTGTTCATTTTATTATTTTGAGCAACTTTTCTCTATAACTTTTTTTTGCAAAGTTGAAAATAGGCGCACTACCCCTAAAAAGAAAAAGGTGGTGGAAACAAAATCCTTTTAGTACAATGTTGATTGCACCTTTTTATATGCACTAAAGGCGGGAAAAGAAAAAAAAATTAATATATACCCCTAAAAACTAAAATTTCCCTAAGGGAAGTGTCCCCCCGCTGAATGGGGGTGAGTTACAAAAAAAGTTGATTGGGAAAAATTGTAGGAAATGTAATCTTATAAAACTTTTATAAGGAATTTTTTTTTGTGAAAAAATAAATAAACTTTAAACAACCCCTATTGAAAAACGGCAGGGGGTGAGTAAAAACTTCATAAAGCAAAAATGTTGTATGTGTTGTAGAAAAAATTTTCACGTTGGTTAAAATTTTTCATTTTCATTATAAAATTTCAAACGGCCCTTATGACTACAGACGGCCTTTAATCAAAAAAGTCTTTAGATAAACATTGTAGATCAAATAATGTTGCACATCTTTTATTTGAAACATTTTTTTGTAAAATCAATGGCGCACTTTCAACCCCTATAGCGCAAAACGCCAGAGGGGTGAATTTTTGATATTTTCGGTTTTATGATCACCCTATTTTCCTAGACTAATAGTTTTATCACGTGATGTTTATCAGCACATTAAGTTTTGCCAACGTTTATTATTTCTCAGAATAAATTGTGTATTTTTCTTCTTTGCAAATTCAGAATTGGTGGTGTTTACGTAGCTTTAGCCACCTACTTGCAAGAATTCCACGCAACAGAGCTAAGAGGAAAAATCCAAATGGCATCTGGAATGATTTACGCTGGCGCTAACGTTCTAGTACCATTATTATCATCGGCCATTCTACCATTGAAAATCAACGCCAGCCTATACATTTTAGGTAAAAAAATTCTTTCATGTGACTAAGAAGATAATAAGTATTTTTTTAGAGCTTCACGCCTGGAATATACTCACACTGATTGGTAGTCTAAGTGCCCTATTATCGTTCATAGGCATTTATTTTTTGCCTGAAACACCCAAGTTTTTGATGACTTCGGGCAAGAATGATGAAGCTTTGAGAGTTTTGAGAAAAATGTATAGGATTAATACTGGGAATATGGAAAAATCTTATCCAGTAAGTCTCAGGATTCAATTCACTCACTATCGATTTTGCTATAAATCGAAATTTTGATTAAAAGCTTCCAGCATTATTCATCAATCATGTTTCCTATAGATCGATTCATTAATCCAAGAAATCCCCGATGAATCGGAATTGGCAGCCAACAAAAAATCCTGTTGTGAATTTCTGAAATCAGGCTGGCAACAAATGAGGCCACTATTCGGAAAACAATACAGGCTCCAATTGATGCTCGTCTGTCTAGTCCAGAGCTTCTTCGGTATGGGGATTCACACGTTCAGATCGTACTTGCCGCAAGTGTTTCAGGCTACGCACGAGTACGAAATCGCGCACAACGGTACCACCCCTAATCTTTGCAGTATTTTGGATATTCTCAGGTCGAATGCAAGTTCACTGCTTAGCGAACACGAGGAGGTTATTTGCGTGGTTGTATGTGATAATTTGACTATTGAAACAATTTATTTGAAAATATTTTTAATTTTAGAATGTTGAAAATAGCTCAAGAGTTTACTTGAACTCTGTCATAATAGCTTCAGTGGCTCTACTGAATTTTGCCATAGTTGGATTCTTGATAAGTACTTTTAGAAGGAAAGTGTTGCTGAGTAAGTATATAGGATGTGGAATGGATTTGCTGGAAAAATCCAGTTCATGTTATAGGCATTTTGCAAAACGACTGAAAACACATACTTATATTGCTCTTGTTGCAGAGATTCATAATTTTATAGGGTTTTGCAAAATTTTTGATTGCTTCCGTGTGGCTTTTTCACAAATTTTTTACACGTATTGTCTTTTTTTAAGCTTTTGTTCTCTAATAAAATGTTTCGTTCTTTGTTAAAATGTTTGTTCCTTATTTTTTTCGGTATTTATTAGGTATATCTGCTTGTTTCTGTTGTTATTTTTTTCAGTACTTTGTTTATATTTTTTCTTTTTTTTTAGCTATTCTTGGTCTCACGGCAGCCATATCAGTAAATTGCTTATATTTTTCCCAAAATACTCCGACAACCTTAGCTGTAAGCTCAATCTACTTAAGTACCATAGGAGTGTGTTTCGAAATTTTCATCACTGTGGTTGTTGTGGTATTTCCAACAACTTTAAGGTATACAAACAATTATATTTTAGCCCTTTGAATAAGTTAAATTTTCAGAGCAATGGCTATAAGTTTGTGTCTATTCATCACCAGATTGTGTACCGTGGCCGGTACCAATATATTGCCGGTACTTGTTGAAACTGGTTGCGTACCGCCGTTTATTTGTTTGGGACTCGTATGTTTAGGTAAGTTCAAAGTAAATTTAATTGAAACCTAATGATGGCTTTCCATTTTTAGTGGCAGTACTGCTTTCTTGGTTTGTTCCTGATACTGAAACCGAAGACATGAAGTAACGATTTTTTTTTTGATGTTTCTTTGTTGATGACAAATAAATTGAACAAAATGTTTTTACAAATTTATATAATAGGTTTTGTGTTATTTTGAAAAAAGAATTAGATGACAATACGCTGGCATTCAATAGTGAATACCTACATACAATGTATGACCATTGACTTTTCGAACTTTCGACTGTATTGACCATAGAAAATTCACCAAATAAGATAACACAGATTATATCAATAAACCTGCCGAATCATTAGAAACTCTAAATTATGTAATTCATTACAAATTAATATCAAAACAAACACAGAATTTAGAGAAAATTAATAAGCAACGTGAAAAAGAATCTGGACTAAAGGATCCTATTTTCATTAAGCAATTTGACAGAAATAAAATTAGTCCTCCCTCGATATGGTACTAAAACACAAGTCAGATTTGTAGACAAATGGTGAAGCGACAACATTTTGTTTCAGAAAAACCAAAATATTCCGGGCTACCTTCATCATCCTCCTCATAGGAATTTCCAGTAACGCCTACACGTTAACTCCATTAAGAAATCCTATTTTACCGATTTCTATAGGAACCACTTACATCACAACACTTCATGTTATCACATTAATATTACCCTTATTAGAAAAAGTATTAAAACTCTCGAAATAACTTTAAAGAATTTAAACAATACCTTAAATCAAACCAAATGGTCTAATAAAGACGAAATTGTTACTTTATTACAAGTCAATATTGGAACTAGTCAATCACCTATTAATACATTAAAGAAATTTGTAAAACAATTCTCACACAAACGAAATAAACGCGGAGTATTCAATTTCATGGGTACAGCACAAAAATGGCTGTATGGTACATTAGACGCAAATGACGGTGATAGATATGATTCTTATATTCCAACGTTAAATGAGAATCCGAAAATTATTGATAAAAATCTAAAAGATCAAACAAACGTAATTAAACAAGTAAAATATTTCATGATCAATTTTCAAATATCGAAAATAATCAGATATTAATTTCACTTAACAAATACACTAAATCATTCTGAGCGTCAGAAAAATTGAATAAGGAACTATTTATAACTTATAAGTCTAAACGAGTTGAAATCTTCAGGGATTGTAGTCCTCCACTAGGATAAGCATCGCTGAAAATATCTGCTTTCTATCCTATAATAGACTTTGAGACTTTCTAATCAGAGCAATAAGCAAGTGTAAAAATATCTGAGCTTAGTCCCTAGCAGTCATGAACAATATAGCAAGAAAAAAGTTTGCAACAAAGAGTTCCATTCATAGCAACTACCAACATAATGTTAAATCAATATTTTTTATTCCATAATAAAATCTTCTTGCTAATTAAATATCTAACTTTTCAAATCTCGGCCGATCTGAGAATATGACAGTTCTAAATCATAATAATTTGCTTATAAAATTTTCAATAAACCTAATTAAATTATATAAACAATCTGGAAATTGGTAGGTTTAAAATTATTGGGGAATTACAAAGACACCTGGACAGGGAAAACAAAATTTCCAAAATCAAACAAAAATTACCACAAGCAAAGTCCCTCTATTATTGTTAAAATACAATAGGATTAGGCGTCTAGGCAAATAATTGGCATAAGACTTAATTTAAGCCGTCAAACAAAATTTAATGTAAATTATTTAAAAGATGATGCAATGAATGAAATGAGTTGATCACTTATAATAAATAATTCACTTCATGTCTGATTTTTCGGTACTCGGCAACAGACAGGACAGCGCTAGACCCACTGAAAATAAAAACACAAATTCAATAATCACCATTTTGTCAAATAATAATTACTTACCTAAAATCACGCAACCCAAACTCAAAAACGGTGGTACACAACCAACTTCTACTAATACTGGTAGTACGTTATTACCCACAATTGTAAAAACCCTCATCATAAATAAGCATACACTTATGGCCATAGCTCTAAAAAAATAAATTGAATTATTTGAATCAGAAATTTTGAAATTCACCTTAAGGTTGTTGGAAACACTACAGCCACTATTGTCGTAAAAATCTCAAATCCTATACCCATACTGCTCAAATATAGTGTGCTCATTGCTAAAGTCGTCGCAGTGTTTTGTGAGAAATACAAGCTATTTATTGAAATGCATGCAGTTATCCCCAAAATAGCTAAAAAAATAGGCATTTTTATAAAAAAAAAAATAATTAAAAAAAAAAAAACATACTCAATAGAGTCATTCGTTTAAAGAATCCTATTAAAGTTCCAGCCAATACAAATGAAAGCATAGTAAAAACAGCTACGATAAAAGAGTTCAAGTAAACTCTGGAGCTATTTTCTACATTCTGAAAAATTATCAATTTTAATTTTTAAGATTTTGAAGTTGTATCAGGGCACTTACAATAATACACACAGTATCGTCTCCGTGAAAACTAGAATTCGATCTAAGCACATCCAAAATACTGCAAAGATTGGGGGTGGTACCGTTGTGTGCAATTTGGTACTCGTGAGTAGCTTGAAATATTTGCGGCAAGTACGCCCTAAGAATATGAATCCTGAAAATTTTATTTGAGTTAGGTGTTTATTATTAGGTATTTAGGGACTTACCCTGAGCCGAAAATGGCCTGAACTACGGAGACGAGTAGTAGTTTTCCTATGTATTGTTTTCCGAACAAAGGGCTGAGCTGTTGCCAGCCTGACTTTAAGTATTCTTTCCAGGATTTGTTGTCTTCTGATTTCAATTTTTCGGGTACTTCTTCTAATAATGATTCGATCTGGAAATGATGAGAACATGATTGAATTTCGATTTTATATTGTACTCTAATGTGATGCCCGGAACCTCGTTTAAGTCCAGGAATTACAGTTTTTTTTTCCGGATGTGACGAACTATTGCCCGTACTCTAACTAAACAAATACCCAGTTTTGATAGAAATTTTCGTAATTATTTAGGTACCTAGGTACTTCTCAAAACATATTTCAACTTACCGGATAAGATTCTCCACTATTACCAGTATTGATCCTGTAAATTTTTCTCAAAACTTTCAATGCCTCGTCGTTTCTGCCCATCGACATTAAAAACTTGGGAGATTCGGGAAGGAAATAATAAGCTATTGTAGCTAACATTGGACTAACACTGCCCATAAGCATCAAAATGTTCCAAGCGTGAAGCTCTAAAAAAATTTGAAATTTGAAAAAACTGCACACAAACCGCATTCGAAAAACTCACCACAAAAATATAAATCAAATTTGATATTCAAAGGTAAAATAGCTGAAGATATAAGAGGTATTATAACGTTAGAGCCCGCGTAGATCATCCCGGCAATCATTTGAATTTTGCCTCTATGCTCTGTTGAATGTAGCTCTAATAAATATGTGGCTTGAGCTACGTAGGTACCACCAGTCCTAATAATTGATATAATTTTGTTAGCAAATATCAGATTATGATATCCAATACTTACACAGCACCACCAAAAAACTTAAAAACAGACAAAATCGAAAAACTCGTGGAAAATCCTTGACCCCACACGATTAACGTTTGAGCCAAACAACCCAACCACAAGATTTTCCTTCTGCCCAAAGTATCTAGTAAAAATCCCCACAAAAATCCTGTTGATAGCATACCTGAAAGAATCACTTCATAGTAATTTTGCACGAGAAATATTGTTAAATTTTTTTACCAAAAAATGACATGGAATTCAAAAGTCCTTTTTGAGTTACATCAAGATTGAGGTCACATGAAGCAGTTGGAATAATGAAAGCAATTAGAGTAGAATCTATTTGTATTGTAGTAGCAGCCGGAATGAATATCAGCAATAGGAGAAGGTTGAATTTGCCATAGGAAGTTGCAGAAATTGCTGTCTGAAAATCTGCACGAGACTTGAACTCTGTTTGAACTAACAATAAAAAATTAATTAATGTACATTGTATAATTTCTACTCTTACCCTTTTCGTTCTTTTCACGAAAAGAAACGTTTGTTCCAGTCATGGCAGCTATCGCAACAATTCACCAACTTAAGACCAACTGGAATTCAACTGGATACATTTTGGTTTAAATACTTTAAAAAAATTTAAGTTAATCTCATTATTTATTTTTGTAGCATTCTCAAACATCATGTGCTCATAGTTTAATGCTAAAGTTAATATGTACTCAGCTTAGGTAACCTATTGAAATTGAATTAACGCTCTGTTGGAGGTCCAAAAGTCGCACCGGAGAAAGTTTTAAATTACGTCTGATGAAATTTTATATACATCTACAATAATATGGTGTTTTGTTTGGTAACCATTTGGAGTAAAATCATTTTTCTGGATCCAGTTTTCCCTTCTTATTATTATTAGATACGATAATGGTTGGTATAAAGTTGTGAAGATTTAAGTGGAGATTCGTGTCGAATGACTCCCTCCATACATTACTTAGATCACAACATGGGGTCACTCTTCTTCAAAAAAAAACTACTGCTCTACTAGCTTTGAGTAATGAAAACGAGATTCTCCCAATTACCTAATAATGAAGCTTTTTGTCAGCAAATTCTGGATACCACCTGGAAGCGAATTCACAACAAAAACAGCATTCATCAATTGAAGAATAACTCTTTACATTGTCCTAAAATTGGTGAAAAATCTAAAACTGTTTATACCTAGAACCCTGTTGACTTATCATATAGTTTATTGCGACAACAACAACCAGACTGATGTGATGAAATCTTTACATCTTTACTACTTTCATGGAATTCTTAATTCACTATCATGCACAACCTTTGCTATCTTATTAGAAAGATTGAAATGGTTATGGAATTGCCATTAATTATTTATTGTTGACCATACTAGTTCATATTAGATTCTTTGAAGCTCTTTAGTTCAAAAGTGACCTTTGGAAGCCGCTCTGGCTAAACTTTTACTCTAGAATGGTCGAAAATAAAAGTTTTATAAATCTCTAGTCCAATTTTGGTTCTAGTTAAGCCAAAAATTGAGCATTTCTAGTTCAAATTTCAAATTTTCAAGCCTTTTTTAGTTGACTGTCACGTCTTAGGAGTTCAAAAGTTACTTTTGAAAGTCGCTTTGAATGAACTTAAATGATCAGAAATTAAAGTTTTATAAATTTCTAGTCCAGTTTTGGTTCTAGTAATTCAACTTTCATGCATTTGCATTTCAAGCCTCTTCAGTTGAATTTCATGTCAACGAAGTTCAAAAGGGATCTTTGGTGATTATGGATAATTGCCTTAAAATAATTATTGTTTAATCTACTTCATTATTCAATAATTTAATGTCTGTCATTTGAAGAATGGCTTAACAAATTTGTGTTACATTTCCAATATTTGATTTATTTCTATTTTGATGAAAGGAAAATCCCTTCTACCAATGATTGTCTGATATCCATATTCAGGCAACCGCCTTGTTGATCGCAGAAGTCTGAAATATGCTTCGAGATTATGTAGTTTTGAAAGGAAGATGCTGTGGTATGAAATAATCGTCTATTACTTTATTATTCAATAATTTAATGTCCGCCATTTGAAAAATGGCTTAAACAATTATTTGTGTTGTATTCGGAATATTTGATTTATTTCTATTTTGGTGAAAGTTTAGCAAATATTTGAGGAACATTTAACTGAGATTCCTTAAGCCAATTCAAATGTCTTGATGATGAAATTTTTAATGATCTGTTAGCAATATCCTCATGAATATTGCCCAGTTCGTATATTATAGATTTAGGAAAAAAAAATTGCATCTTGCATTAGGTAAGTTCCACAGACCTTGATTCCGCAACTATTAACTTGTAATCTTTCAAATTCACTTCACCCGTCAAAATTGATCCCAAACTTTTTGCCATTTCCTTTTAACTTGAATCTACAGACAGCACACTAAGTCTTTCTTAAGTTGGATTCGAACGTTTGGTGAACGTACCGTTTAGGACAGGAATGTTTCTGACCTAAGGGGAACTTAAATAGGACGTTCCTGGGACAAAGTATGCTTACTGGATTAGATTTAAATTTTCATCTATTCCAGGCTCTTGAATTTCTGATTTTATCCAAATTTCTTTTGAGAGACGAATCAAGGATCAGTCATAAAAGCCTGGAATAACATTTCTTTCTATATAGGAATCAAGGAAGATTCAAAAGCCTGGAATAAGAAAAAAAAAAAGATCAAATTTCCTTAAAACTCTTGTCTCTATTTCTCTTTTCTTTAGTTTCAATTTTTCACTATTCCAGGTTCTTGAATTTCTACTTTCATCAAAATTTCTTCTCATGAAAGAATCTATAGGAACAGTCAAAAGCCTGGACTGAAAGTTCTTTTCATAAAAAGAACAAGTAACAGTCAAGATCCTGGAATAGAAAAGAAAATTGATCAAATATCTCATTGAAATTCTGATCTCTATTTCTCTTCTCTTCCGAACAAACACAACTTACTGAAGGTAGATATACTTTAGCTAAACATTAAACCTGAAAGATCCATCAAAACTCCATTTAAAAAAAAATAAAACTTTATTCTCAATAATATAAATGTTTAGGTAATTGTTTTTGTTCCTGCCTTCTTATTGATATAGGTACCTAATTTCTTCAAAATTTATTTAAGTGCACTAAAGTCGGTCGCTGGCAACAAAAACCCTAACAAGGCACAACCTGAAAAAAACGGAGAAATAATATTTAAAAAAAATATTTTTCAGAAAGCCATTGACAATGTGAGTCTTTATCTTCAATGAAAAAATGAATTTATTCATTTCTATCGAGCGGACTTTCATCAACATTTCATCAAATCATCACCACATTCTTTTCATAAGCAACTCCTCCGCTCCTGTTCAACAAGAGGAGTTTTTATTTGAAGAAAATCTGGTGATCTGACGAAATATTAATTAATAGCAACACGATACATACTCAAACTCAAAAATCCATTGAAAAAGAAAGGCGGCGCGCAGCCTCCATGCAACAAAACTGGATACAGAGTGTTGCCTAAAGCAGCACCAGTTCTACCACTCATCATTGCCAGAGCTACGGTAATTGTCCTAAAACAAATAAATTTAAAATAATAAAATGTAAGATTCACTTGGAAAAAATTCACCTTAAAGTTGTAGGAAACATGTCCACAATGAAAGCAAGCATGCAATTAATCATAACGCTGCCTGCAGCAACAAAAATCGAAGCTAACGTTAAAGTCATTAGGTTGTTTATTGAAAAGAAGAGTGACATCGCTGCTGATCCGGCCAGAATAGCTAAGAATACTGGAAAAAAAAAGCTACACTAAGAAAATCTATTGGATAGGAGATATTATAAATAAATCCTTGAAGCAACATTTCGATTACCTACCATATAATCGCCTTCTGCCTACTTTATTAATCAGCCCACCAGAAATCACATAAGCAATTAAAGTAACAATGCAAACTATAGCTGAGTTTGTGTACACTGACAAGTTAGTGTTCTGAAAATGGAATAAATCAGCTCAGCTATAAGCCCTTAGAAATTCACTTACCACTACACACTTTTCAGTAACATTCCTTACAGTTGTATTGGCGTGGAAAACATCTAGAGCGTCGCATAGAGGTGCCGTTGTATTGTGATTGAGCTCGTAATCGCTCATCGCTTGGAAAAGTTGAGGTAGCCACAATCGTAAAGTGTTCAAGCTTAAATAATAATTATTTATTTGGATATTATAGATATTTCCTAGAATTTCATTATAAATATATTTACCTACTCATTGTGAAACATTGTATAATACAAACTAAAATCAGCTTCGTAAAATACGGACGATGAAATAGCGGCTTCATTTGCTCAAAGCCTTCAAGAAATGCTTTAGTTTTCGATCGATTCGCTGTTACTTTTCCGTATTTGTTGCCCGAATTGAGTTCAATTTCATCCACCAAAGCTTTAACTGGATAAGTATCTTCCGGGTTACCAGTATTCATTCTGTAAATTTTCCGGAAAATTTTAAGCGCCTCTTCATTTTTGCCTGTCGTCATTAGAAACTTTGGACTTTCCGGGAGAAATATGAAAGCTATGGCACTTGTTAGTGGAGCAAAGGCGCACAGAAATAAGTAGAGACTCCATGAATGAAACACTAAAAAATAATTATTTGGAATAGTTTTTTTATTATAATTATTATTGATACTCTTTTACCAAAATATTGAGATAATTCTATTCTGAAATCAAGAGGTAGTACCAAAATGGCAAGGACGGGTAAAAACAATGTTCCGGTACTGTAAATTATGCCCAAAAGAAATTGTGCCCGACTTCTTTGTGTGGCACAATGTAATTCTGATAAGTACGTTGTGAGAGCTGAAAATGGCCCATTGATTCTAAAGAAAAAAATATGTATCTTAAAAAAAATCAAATGTTAATTATTACCTACATTAATCCGCCAAAAAACTTGGATATCATTAGCATTGTGAAGCTTTGCGAAGAAGCCGACAGTAGTACAAAAAGACCATCCAACAAATATCCGGTTACCAAAAGCTTTTTCCGTCCTAAAGTGTCACAGAGGTAACCCCAAACAAATCCAGTTGAAATCATACCTAAAATAGAAAAATTTGGATATTTTTCGAAAATGCATCATTCTGTAGATTCATTATGAGTTGATGTTTTTATAGATGGTCACCGTAGCTTGTTTTATGCATATATCGGTCTAAACTGCAAATCAATGTAGTAGACAACCTGAAACATACGACAAGCATGCAACACTGATGTCTACTTTAATTTGTGGAGATTTCAACTACACAGAGATCAACTGGAAAACATTAACAGTCAATCCCACGAATTCATGTAGCTCAGATTTCATAACCGCCTGCAAAGGAATCAATGCCTTTCAACATGTTGCTATTAGTCAGTGACAGGAGGCTTGATGTACTGCATCTGCCAATTGGACTAAGTGACCATGTGGTCATAACAGCCAAATCCCAAAACCAGGTTACTCCAAAACCAACAAATTAAATATAAAAGAGCAGATTTTGGTCAACAGGCTATGAACTTATTAACAGCAAGAATTCTCCAGCAGCTCTTTTATTTCATTCAAACTGAAGATTATCAATCCCCCAACTTGGCTAACTCAGGTTTTTAATCTCATTGAAAAAAAAAAGAGAAATTTGTGGCACAAGGAATTGAAAAGCAACTCTGAAAATGGCAACTTGAATTACAGGAATTAAAATAACTTCCTCAAACCAAGATAAAACAGTCTAGAAGGAAATATGAATAAGAATTGCTAGCCTCTTCTGATAAGCAGTTTTATTCCTACCGAAACAGATCTCTTGGTTCGAGACTTAAACATTGATGTTGAAAAAGACGTTGCCAATTTGTTTGCCAAACAGTTTCAGAGAGTTTTTACAAGAAAAGATATAGGCCATATGCCCAATCTACTTAGGCAGCACAAACTACCAAGGGAATGGAAGAATACAATTGCTTATTTACAAAAAAGGCAACAAACACCTGCTTGAAAACTATAGGCCCATTAGCTTAACAAACACCCTTTGCAAATGCATGGAGAATGTTCTCGTATCTGAGCTGACTGGCTTTTTGCTCGGAAATGGAATCATCCCACCTTCCCAAAACGAGTTCCTTCCTGGAGGGTCCACGTTCACGAACACGCTTACCAAGGTTCACGACAGGATAAGGACAGATGACTCTGTCCAGTCTGTTGATGTATTTTACCTGGATTTTGAAAATGTATCATTTTGGTGGTTTCTTTATGAACTATACCAGTATGGTATAGGACAACTTCTACTCAACCCTATCCAAGATTTCCTACATATCAAACTCCATCATATACCTGATTTCCAATGCATTTAGAAATCTCACACCCCAAATGTTTGTAAAGCTGTAGGTACAAGACTTACATAACACCCAGGCTGGAATAACCCAAAGCATATAGAGTCCTTATTATATTATATCAAGGACATTGAAGCACTTGAGAAAATCCAAGGCTGCAGAGGCTGAACCTCCCTATACACTTTGTGAGAGAGGAACGCGTGGGGATCTAGTAGAGACATTCAAAATAATCAGTGGACCCTACAAGCTGTGCTACAAGTGCCAGTTAAGCATCTTTGAGTTCAGTAACAGCCAGGATCTAAGGGGTCATAACAATAATCTCTGAAAGGTGAGATGTGCCAGGCTTTTGCGTAGAAATTTTTTGTCCAATCGAGTAGTTTATTATAAATGGAATCGACTCAGTTGGGACACTATGTTTAACCTATTTAAAAACAGACAATGAAATGGCTGAATGGACAAGATCATTTGTGCACTATACCAATTAATATATTTATTTACGACTAATGTATAATGTGCGTATTATATTCGTGATTTTGGCAGTATAATGACATATGTTATTCCTCCAGGGATTAATGACGAGTAGCGGGATTAATGGTCATTATTCCACAAAAGTGTCAGTGTCAAACGTGTAGTGCTTGTGGATTTGTATTGAAAATTATGAGACGGATAAAATCTGTTCATTGAAAATCTCAAAGAAATTAATTTGTCGTAAATAAAGTAGACTATACTACTCGCAATAATGGCTATTATTCCCTCGGAATGTTACTCCCTCGCCGCTAACGCGGCTCAGTTCGTAATAATCCTCGGGAATAATACCTATCATCATTGACTCGTGGTATAATCTACTATTATAAATAGACATTTTATCAGTGCTAGGATAGTAACCCATAATAATAATAGTTGTTTAATATTCAGAAATAGACATAGGAATAACTACAATTTCAAGCATAACTAAGACTGGGGACTAGAGAGACACCAGTCATCTGTTCATCTTCCGATACCCTCTTCAACCATGATAAAAAGATTCTTAATACAATATGAATGCCGTAAAATGTTCAATAAACTAAGAGGACCTGATAATTTTGATATGGTTTTCGAAAAAACTTAAAAGACTGCCTTTTGGAATATTGCATTTACAATTTGGAAGAGTTCTGCGCAGCTAGCTGAATGTTGAGTGTTGGTGTATATTTATATACTCACTTATGTAATGGTGATGATGTTTTGTTTTTATATTAGGTATACCTACTTACATTATTACATTTTATATTTTCGATACTTTATCAGCTGCAATTAAATAATACGTTGGTGACTCACTTATTTAGTTTAAATTTGTATTACTCTACTTATATTTTGTTCAATTTTTCTATGATTTGTAGACATAAGATGTTTTGTCAATAAGATTTTCATCTTTTATGGAAAATTTTGTAAACATACATATCATACATCAGATCTTTTACCCTATTGTGGGCCAGCCAGAATCCAGACGTAATGTATTAAAATTATTTAGGAAAATGTAGAAAATAGTCTTGAAATGAAAAAAAAAATTCTTTGGATTATGTTTTAATTGAGATGATAAATATCCATTTAAGCATGTTTGTATCTTTTAGAAACATTTCATTAGGAATGTTGCTGGAGCAAAAACAAATATTTTGTACTATGGGTTTAGAAGAAAGAAGAAGAATCTGGAATATTTTACCAAACTAATTATCTTCTTATAAGCTCGAATTAATTTTTATTGTTTCTATTTTTACAGGAAAGTATTAATTATTAAAACTCAATCGATTGTTTACTCCGACTTTACCAGATTAATTTATTATTATAATAAATTAATAAATTACCTACCTGCATAAGTTATAGCATTCAACAAGCCCTTATGTTCCAAATTAAGATTCAAATCGCACTCAGCCGCAGGAAAAACATAAGACATTGAGGTGGTTTCTAACATCGACGACCATCCTGACGTAATCGCTATAGCGTATACCATCAAATGGAACTTACCCCATTTTGCTGTTGTTATAGCCTTTTCAAAGTCGGCTGGCTCATTATCTCCTGAAAATTAACATTGCATGTATTGCATCATCAATATGAGTTAAATTATACTAAAATGACTTTAATCCTACCTTGAACCAAAGCATAGTTTTCACTTCCTAAACTTTTATCATTCATTATTCACTTGAATATGCTTAACTAAAATAATAATTACAATAAATACATTATTTTAGTATTACTGACCCCACCGACAAGCTTTCTGTATAGATAAACAAAATCGAATGTTGCAATATTTCTGAAATCTACAATAATTACTAGTTATTGGAAAAAAATAAATGCACTGTTTACCCAAGTCATACTATACGGGTATTAATAGGAAAAGTGTATTAACTTTTATTTTGCCATTTCAAGTAATTAAATAGAAATATGTATTCCAGGAAAGGACTTACTAAAATTAGTCAGGGTTGGACTTACCTGATGCATTATTTAATGCACTTAACTCTGACGTCATAGTACAGAGCACACACTAAACCTCTAAAGCACATTAATTAAGTAGATTCAATTCTGTGAAAAAAACTAGATGAACATGTGTTTGCTATCGACACAATTATTAGTTAATAAACAGATTAATTATTATTGTGAGAATTAATTATTGCATCTTTGCGCAGTTTAGTTCAACACAGACAGTAATATTTTCGGAACTGTTGTGGAGTGAAAATAGATTTTGGCATTGCCCAAAACCTATTTTGAATGTTCAATGAACTTTTGTAATTTTTGCATATCAATGGGAAATTTATTGAAAATTTACTTGAGTAGTTTTTACTGTCGGAGATAATAATATAGGTTTATAACAGCAGCAGCAGCACATATTAAAAAAAATATAATTGTTGCATGATTGAGAAAAAATTAAGATTCACTGCAAAATGGAAAAACAGTTACCTACATGGTTGGTTACCAGTGTTACTGATATCTCAGACTTGTGGGAAAACAATTTCAACTGAATATGAACACCCAGACAATAATTATGGAAAAAGCAATTTCGTGCGGGAAAGTATCACTTTGCGCACTTGTTAGGAAAATAACTATTCCGGCCTAGGCCGGGAAAGTGATTCTCGTACTGCTGAATATTTGGAACCAAAAGACAAACATTTAACAGGTATTCAACCGATCGCAGAAAAAATAGTATGTGTATTTCGGTGGAAAAGCATATTCTGGGCCTTCGGTGTTTGCCGGCCTCGGCTACGCCTCGCCCGTCAACTTACACCGTCGTCCGAGACTGTGTCACTTTTCCACCTAAATACACAACATACTATTATTGACTTGAAAACGTGTACGGTTAGGGAGCATTCCAGAACTCTCTAAAAATGATCTTGTAACATTCCCAGGGAACGTTCAGAAAACGTTACATTTGTACATTGGTTATAAATGGCACCCCCCTCTATCTTTTTTATTTGACATTTTAGAAAAAAGTGTCCCAAATAAAAGTTTTATGGTTGAAATTAAATTTTTTGAAAAACTCCCTTTCGTATGTACAGGGTGTTTCAGAAATGCTGGTCGTGCTCCAACTTTCTTATTTTAAATGGAACACCCTGTATATTATTAAATATTCGGATTCTACGTAAAATTCTGTGAAGATTTCATGTAATATAATACCCTATACCTAAGTTCAACTACTAGAGTTTTTCAAAAAATTTAATTTCAACCATAAAACTTTTATTTGGGACACTTTTTTCTAAAATGTCAAATAAAAAAGATAGAGGAGGGTGACATTTATAACCAATAACCCTGTACACCAACTCCTCACAGGGAACGCTTCAGGAACCTTACAGGATGTTCAAAGAACGTCTGGTAAGTCGCATAGGAACGTTCCAAGTACGTTTTTGAAACTAAGCTGTATTTGTGTAAGCTTACAAATTTTGCTGTGGTCTTTCCACAGCTCTAGAAGAATCTAAATCAAAATTAACATTAGTAATGCAAGAATGTAGAATCAAAACTACTAAGTATGGAAATACAAAAAGACTGCATAGATACGGCAGTAGAAATTACAGAGGGCATAAATGGTGAAGTATTTATTGGGGGCAAGACAACTTTTAGCAATGAATTCATTCTTCAGCAATAAACCTCAAAGAAAATGAACTTGGGATAAGTTTGGATGGGAAAATCAAGAACAAGATTGACTATTTCCCATCAACGAACAAATCTTATAATGATAAAATTGTGCACTTAATCAATTTCCCAACTTGTAGCGACCACAGACGCCCAGGAAAATCTAAACGTTAATAGCCAATTGGAAAAAAAAGAAACAATGGAAACTAATCAGAAGCTAGACAAGGGAAAATTCAACCAAGAAAAACATAAGTAAAAGGAGAAAAAAGAATAGGTACCAAGGTTTAGAATCTAAGTAAAACACACAGTAAGACACACACACAAAGCTGGAAAAGAAGTGGCACGAAGAAGTACAAAGAGGAAACGCTATATTCAGGTATCCAGAATCAAAAAACTGAGTAGAAGAAAAACAGTACTAGAGCAAAAGGAAAATATAAAGGAGTGATTAAAATTATTAGGAGAAAAGAAGAATACCTACAGAAAGAGAAAAATAATCATACATATCCCAAAAGAGACCACAAATGCTATGATCAGATGATCTAACGAAAAATGATAATACTCATGTGAAGAAATCAAGGAAGAATTTATTTGCAGAAGTGGATTATACAGGGTGGAAAATTAAAAAAGATCCACCTGGATTTTCTCGAAAATTATCAGGAAATTAAAAAAACGCCGAAACACGTCGATTTTGTTTGCAAGGGGGACACTTTTTGGCTATTTCAAAATTTTCCTAGATTGCATCCCCTTACCGGGGTGAGTTACATTCTCAAAAGTTGAATAGGGAAACTGGGTCGAGTGGTACCTTGTTTAGGAAGTATTTCAGATGACTTTATAGATCTGTAATTTTTTTCGAAATCTGACTTCTAGTTCTCAAGATATTCGCCTCGGAAGTTGCCATGGGGCGAAAAGAGAACGTGTTTTTCGTGAAAAAATGAAAAGTGGGTCATGTTTGAAAGGTTGTTCAAAAGGTTCAAACTAACAAAGAAACAAAGGTTCAAAATGAACAAAATTGACGTGTTTCAGGAATTTCAATTTTTTCTTGTAGAAATGTACGAAAAGCACGTTCTCTTTTCGCCCACTGGCAACTCCCGAGGCGAATATCTTGAAAACTAGTAGTCAGATTTCGAAATAAATTATATATCTGTGAAGTCATCTCAAATACCTCTCAAACAAGGTACCAATCGTCCCAGTTTCCCTATTCAACTTTTGAGGGTGCAACTCACCCCGGTAAGGGGGTGCAATCTAGGAAAATTTTAAAATAGCCAAAAAGTGTCCCCCTTGCAAACAAAATTGACATGTTTCGGCGTTTGTTTAATTTCCTGATAATTTTGGAGAAAATCCTGGTGGATCCTTTTTGATTTTCCACCCTGTATATAGATAGGTAGGAGCTTTCCTATAAGGCCAGAAGTTCTCCTATCAGAAGGATTCAGGGTCCGACTCAATAGGGCCCAATCCAGGGACTGACTCGGAAAACAACTTAGGAATCTTTTCGTGAACCTTCCTAGCTGTAATTAAAAAAAGCTCATAAACTGGAAAAGCAGGCAGAAACTAAAGTAATAATTACACAAACGTTTCCAAAATTTAATTTATCTGGATCACATAATTCTAATAAAAATAGGAACTGTATTAGGTAATATACAAAAGTCATTTCATGTTAGTGCCTTCATATCAGTATTTGGGATCAGTAGAGATACAAGGGCGGCAGCTGAAAAAATAATTTGATTAATGAAAATAGTAAGCCCCATTATAAACCCTTGTACCAATCATAAAGGCACCGACGACAAAAAATGGAGGTTCACAGCCACTTGCCAATAAATAGGGAAACACGAAATTTCCTGCCATAGCTCCTGTCCTACCAATCATCATTCCCACAGCTATAGCCATAGTCCTAAAATAAATTTTCAATAATCAAGAAAAATTCTAGGAGCTTACAGCAAATTACTATTGTTCTACCTTAAAGTTGTCGGGAACAGGTCGACGGTTACAGATACCATAACGTTATTCGCTACAGATCCACATGCAATGAATATTGAAGAAAAAGCTACAGCCAGTTCTTCGGAGCTTGCAAAATACATCGACACACTAAATATGCCTGCAGTAGTAAGAGCAGCCACTAAAAATAATCACCAATTATCAAGTTGCTTGTTATTGTAATGAATCTTACACAAAATCTTCTTTTTGCCTATAAACCTGATAAGAGTGCCAGCTAAAGCATTTCCAATCATTGCAGTACACCCCACTATAATCGAGTTGATATAAACTTTAGAATTGTTGTTATTCTGCAATAAATAATTACTGCAATAAAAATTAAATAGACTATTGATTATTACAACGTACAACGACACATTCTTCGGCTAGAGTTGCATTTGAAGGCTTCAAAGTGCCACTTTCGAGCATGGTACATAAATTTGCCGACTCTTCGTGGACTAGTTGATAGTCGGTGATGATTTGGAAGATTTGAGGGAGCCATAAACGTAACATGTTTTGACTTGAACAAAAAAAATATAGACTGAGAAGTTTTTGATTATTTTACTTGCCTCATGACAATAAACAACATCATGGCGCATGTCAGCGATATTTTAGATAGATGAGGCTTGAAAAATATTGGCTTGATTTGCTGGAAGCCTTCTCTAAGGGCTTGGCCTTTCGATCTGTGGGCTGTCACATGACTACCGTCCATGCTGACTTTTGTTTCGTCTAATAGACTTTTAATCTAGAAAGAATGCAAGTAAGTATAGAAATATATTTTATTCAATTTCATACTGGATAAGATTCTGGAGGATTTCCCGTATTGACGCTATAAACTTTCCTGAAAATTTCCAAAGCTTTTTCGTTTTCACCGCAAGTCATCAAAAATTTGGGACTTTCCGGGCAAAATGTGAACACAATTCCACTGAGAAATGCAGGAAGACCAGTTATCAGCAAAAATACGCTCCAGGAATGGAAATCTGGAAGAAACGGTCACCACTAAAAGCAAAAATATTGAAAAAAGACTTACTCAAATTAATCAAAGTAAAATCTAAAGGTTGAGGCAATACCAACCAAGCTAAGCAAGGCAGCAACACTTGGCCTAAGCTTATAGAAGTGCCAATAATCATTTGGAAAATAGGTCTGTACTTGGCACAATGGAATTCCGATATGTAGGAACTTAGAGCGGCAAATGGACCATTAATTCTACAATAATATGAGTGTAGCATTTATATTATTTATCCAAAGATTTCTTACATTAATCCTTGCAGGTACTTTGTTATCAATAAAAGAAGCAAGCTTTGGGAAAAAGCGCTGGTAAACACAAAAACTGCATCTACTAAAAATCCTAGAATTAATAGTTGTTTCCTTCCTAGAACATCGAAAAGGAAACCCCACAGCATGGCACTCGTGATCATTCCTAGAAAAATACAAATAGTATTTTCTAAAAAAACCTGTCAGAGAAAATCGTAAACCTCTGAACAAAAATCGAGACACCATGTATAAAATCAACTCGAATTCATTTGAATCTCACTCCTATTAGCTCTTTCTTACCTGCGTAAGTAACAGCATTCAACAACCCTTTATCACTCAAAGACAGTTCTAGATCACACTGAGCAGCCACAAAAGTATATGACATTGTAGAAGTGTCCAATACGGCACCAAAACTGGCCAACATCACCAAAATGGCCAACATAACGTTGTATTTGCCAAATTCCGTAGCTGTGATGGCTTCTTCGAATGTTGCAGGAACATGAGTGACTTAACATCTAATTAGTAATAATAATATTTCAATATCCAGGTTCTTACATTGTTTTGAAGTTCTTTTGAAAGCTGCACTAGCTTTTCTACTATCAATAAAATCGATTTCACTCTCCATTTTTTTTGCTTTAGGTACACCAATACACGTTTTCAAATGAAAACTGTTCTAAATATTTGAATATATTTTGATTAAAGTTACTGGAATGTTGACTTAGTTTATACAATGAAAATAATTGTGTAAATATTGAAAATTGATTTAAGACACAAACACGTTTTTATTTTGCAACTTAATTTCTGCAACATGATTTTTGAAAATTGACCCTCTAGTTAGAGCTACTAAATAATATAACCATTAGAAACTGATCAATTCAAATGACGTCACAATTGGTCAATGGATTAATGTCGTAACATTACAAATTACGCTGAAATTATTCTAGTTACATAATTATTCTTATCTGGACAAGTTGAATTCCATTGTGTAAATTTTTCATTGATAATGACGTCAAGATAATAGTTTGCATTTTTACGTCATGATTATCTGCGTGAAAGTTCAAAGAATTAATTTGAAAAAAGCTTTCTATATATAAAAAAAAAAATTGTTCTTTTCTGGGGGATCAAACACTATGGAGATTTTTGGTTAATTCTGTCCAGAATCCTGGTGGCGTTTTGATACTTAAACCTTCTACTAGGTAGGTAGGTACTTAAAAAGCTTCAAATTTCAGAATACTTTAGTGTATTGAGGAAAACCACCTATTTAGAATATTATTTCTTTGAATCTTAACTTTTTAAAAAAATGTTTACTGAATAAAATTAAATGTTGCAACCATGTAAAGCGCTGTAAAGTTTATGGGAACGGGACGCGCCGCAACGAAAAGCGTACCGAAAGGGTAGGTAGAAGAGAATGGGAAAATACGTTGAGATCAGAATATAAGACATACGTATTTGTTAGGTACTCATGGCCGTTTCCACCAACTATTTTAGGGGAACCTTAACGATAAGTATTCCCTAAAATGATATTTTTACATGGAAAAATGTCAGTTTAAGAAATACTTATGGCTAAGGCTCCCCTAAAATAGTTGGTGGAAACGGCCATCAGTGACCTTGTTACAGAATATATCCTTTTTCTTCTTTTTTCTATTACACGGGTATTGCACAGGGACTTTCAAATTGTTGTATTTCTATTTGTTATTTTCTTTTCTTTTTTTTTCACTTTTTGTTTATATTCAAAGGAGACTTTTGGATTGATATAGTAAATCCGTTATTTTCTTTCCTTTCTTATAAATTTTTGTTTATAATCAGATCTTTGGCTGTAAGGGTGGAAAATGGTTAAGTGGAAGAGTAACCCAAGGTTAAACTTCGCCATTCCTCCTCTCTGTATGGTGCGTATGTACCATCGTCACCAAAAGTAACTGGGACAGCATCACATTAGCTCTTGTCCTATTACATAAATTTTGTTGTCAAATATTTGTCAAACTAATGAATTAAATGCATTGAAATAAATGACAGTAGAATTAGTCTAGGAGATTATTATGCATTATTTGTGTCCCAGATACTTTTGGTGACGATGGTACGTGTACTTTTTATATGTATGTATTGTTAAATACCCTCGGTTCGGACAAAAGAAACAGATTACTTTCGAAAGCCAAAAAATATATTCCAAAATTATATTCAACCGCCTCGACACAAACCTCAAACTTAACTGTCTTTTCTTACAAAACATCCTCGTCCTTCTACAACGGAACGGAAAAATACCAAGGGACCGTTTTATGATACCATGTCATAAAACCGTCCCTTCTCGGTACCGCAACTGGAATTCCGTATACTTAACTCTTCGTGGGAAAAATCAATATTTATCATAATCTTATGCTGTATAGGAAAAATACAATAAAATGGTATTATTTCTTTAGGTTCGGTTTACAGTATGTATTTCAATTAATACAGACTTTTATTATTATTATTATTATTATTAACTAGATGGTAGACTAGAGAAGAAGCTATGGGATGGTCCCTTAAGACGCTTGTCTGCCATTGTTCATTATTCAATTTTTATTTCTATTTTGTATTAAACTCATTGTTCAATCCAATTTGTGATTAGTTTGTGTGTCAAAAGGAACATTCACACGTCAGTTGAATAATTGTTAGTGTATTTTTTTTTTTAAAGATAATTCCCCAAGTCAAAAATTTAGTAACTATGTTGGCAACACAAGCCTTTCCTACATAAAAAATTTGAAAGCATTGACAATTTTACATTGTATTGTCAACATAATGTCATTTTGACTTTTATCTTTAAAAAGAAAACAGACTTTATTTTGTTTTTGAGAGTTCAATTTATACAAGTACTAAAGTCTGTTTTTTTTTTAAAGATAATTCCCCAAGTCAAAAATTTAGTAACTATGTTGGCAGCACAAGCCTTTACTATACATAAAAAATTTCATAGCATTGACAATTTTACATTGTATTGCCAACACAATGTCATTTTGACTTTTATCTTTAAAAAAAAACAGATTTTAGCTGACCCGGCGAACTTCGTACCGCCTCTGAATTATTAAATATTTATTAAATGTTGTGTTAACGTATCTATTAGCTGAATTAAATTCGGTTTTTTTCGATGGTGAATTTGGCTTTGGTTGAAGAAAATTAATGTTTACTCTCTGGATCAGAAGTCACCTACAATTAAATTTTTTCGTCATCCCTTTTTAGGCAGCTTGTGGGCATTATTCTTGTAAAGTGTACTACTAAATAAATAAACTCAGGCACAGGAATGTTCAAAGAAAGTAGAGAGAACAAAAAAATCTGCAGCGCAGCCTTGTTTCACTCTATCTGCACTGCATGCACTGCCCTACTCCATCTGTTCTACTCTATCTACACTACTCTATCTGATCTACTCTTTCTGTACCACTCTATCTGATCGGGATAGTGGAATAGTTCTGTTCGGAATAGTTCCAGTTCCTGAGCAGCATTGTTCTACTGTATCTGCAATGAAATTACCGCGCAACGGCGAGCTTCGTTCTAGGTATCAGAGATGGCGCCGTATACAAAATGGTTTGCAATGAAAATGTGGCGGTAAAGTTGGTATCGGTTATAAGAGATGGCGCCGTATGCGGGCTTAGTAATTTTTTTTCATAAATAAGTAAAATTACTAATTTTGTTTTTTGTTTTTTTTTTTGGATTTTTTTTTTTTTTGATTTATTATGTTATACGGGACAAAGACAAATCCAATAAAGCAAAAATCATCAAAATCAGTCCAGCCGTTCTCGAGTTATAAGAAGTGGAACCAACCCAACTGTGTTTTATATATATATAGATTACCCTGTACATAGTGGAACTAAGAACATTTTTGATGTGACATTGTGACATTGAGTGGCTCTGTAATTTTTGTCTCTGACTAATCAAGAGCCTGGACTTATATAGTAAGAGACAGCGATATAGAAAATTGTATGAGTGAGAAAGAGATGGAGATAAAGTAGGATAAAAATAAACGTGAAACTAGTTTTTGGGTATTACTGGCGCTCCAGTGGACATAGGAAACACAATAAGTAAGCAAGAGACCGATATAAAGTAGGATAAAAAATTTGTAACAGGAATTTTGATTATTCTCGTCGCTTGAGCGGCCTTGTAATTTTTGGGTCTGACCAATCAAGAGCCCGGCATAATAAGAAAAAGACAATGATATATGAGATTTGATGGCAAAGAGCGAGATGGAGGCATAATAAAATGAACATCTCTATCGACACATATTTTCATTATTCCTGGCGCTTGAGTGACCTCATAATTTCTATGTCTAACCAATCAAGAGCCTGGAATAATAAAGTAGGAAATTGCGATATATATAGAAAATGAAATTAGTGGGAAAGAGACGGAGATGAAGTGGGAATAAAATAAACGTGAAACTAAATGATGTTTGGGTATTCTCCGCGCTCGACTTTTGAGTGACTCAATCATGGGCTTGAAATAAGAGAGTGAGAGACGACTTAGGAAACCCAATAAGTGAGAAAGAGACGCAGAGAAAGTAGGAAATTTTCGATTTTTCTCGGCGCTTGAGTGTCTTTGTGATTTTTGTGCCTGATCAATCAAAAGCCTGGAATGATAAGAGAAAGACATGAAATTCAATAAAAAAAAACAGAGATAATGACATAATAGAATGATGCTTATTTATCTGTCAATCAAGTGCTGGAAAAATAAAGCAAGAGACAACGATTTAGAAAACTAAACGAGTGAGAAAGAAACAGAGATAAAATAATATCTCCATTTTGTTTTAATTGCTTAAGATAGAAGAGGACATTGATATTTTTCAAATTATTTTTATAAAATTCTAACCATTTTACATACCGCGTATTCGGATGTATTTAAAAAATTTGCAAAAACGCACCTTAAAAAAATTTTAGTATCTTAACTGTCAAATCATTAGCGCAATTCAGGGGCGCCGGATTTTAGAAAACCTCGTGGGTGCTGATGCTCATACACCGACATTTGTGGAGGGGGTGGGGGGGACGGGGTGGATTTTTTTTTTCGGATGCCACTCCCAAAAACGTTTATATAAGGCTATGCTTCGAATATAACCAAACGTTAACCATTAGCTCTGTTCCAACAGAGATGAGAACCGTTCCAGAATAAATAAATAAGAGGATTTCAAGCGTTTGACCGGTCGGTTACACTGGACAGATGAACAATGAAGTAAACGTCATTTGTCAACCAATTGGTCTTAAATGACGTAAAATATATTGTTCACCTGTCAAACTTACCGACTGGTCAATCGCTCAAAAATCCCCAAAGCTGAAGTAACTGAATGGGTTGAAAATTGGTTACTGAAAATTCTTGGTACTTGGGGAAAGCAAATATAAAATAAAAAATAATTGACAGAAATTACAGATAAAACCAACAGAACCGACATCCGATGGCCGGTAAATATTTTGACATTTTGTTAACCAGATTTCAGGACACCGAGGTTCAAAAGTAACCACTTTTTCAGGAACCAGAGTAATTTTATTACTTTTATGACCGGGAAACCACAACCCTGGGTATATGCGGAACACAGCCTTAGTATCCTCTTGAATAAAATCTATTTTTTTTATTGAAGATAATTCAATTCCAATTTCAAGCGATTGGCCAGTCGGTAATCTTGACAGATAAGCAATGCATTTGACGTCAGTTAAGACCAATTGGTTGACATATGATGCTTCAATTAATGGTTTATCTGTCAAGATGCAAGATGACCGAAAAATTGGCTAATGTCATTTTGACTTTTATCTTATCTTCAATTTTGAGACAGACTTCAACTAACAAATAAATGAAACCATGATTACGATTATCAGTTTTTATCTCTATGCTCGTGGGTGCTTCGCACCCACGGTTTACGTCTCTTGGGTGCTCGACACAAAGTGCTCGAGCCCCCGTAGAAGGCGCTCCTGGCGCAATTGTATATCTTTTTTGTTTTAATCGCTTAAGAAAGACAAAAATATAAATGTACTTAAGTGTGAGGTGGAATAAGTGTAGTATCTTTGTCCTTGTCTTTCTTATCCCAATAAAATGCAATAGAGATAGTATTGGCATTATTCCTGGCGCTCGAGTAATTTTATAATTTCCGTGTCGGGCCAATCAAGAGCCCGGAATATAAAAAAAAGACAATGATATATGAGATTTAATGGCAAAGAGTGGGATGGAGGGCGGAGGCATAATAAAATGGACATCCATCGACACATATTTTCATTCCATTATTCCTGGCGCTTAATTATACCTTGTAATTTCTATGTCTAACCAATCAAGAACCTGGAATAATAAAGTAAGAGACAGCGATATAGAAAATGGAATAAGTGAGATAAAGTTGGAAAAAAAAATAATGTGGCACTAATGTTTGTGTATTCTCGGCGTTTAAGTAACTCAATCATGGGCTTGAAATAAGAGAGTAAGGCGACATAAGAAACACAATAAGTAAGAAAGAGACGGATATAAACTAGGAAAAAAATATGTGACCCAAATTTTGAATATTCTTGGCGCTTGAGTGGCTTTATGATTTTTGTGTCTGACAACGGTCTGACCAATCAAGCGCCTGGAATTATAAAGTGAGAGACAGCGAAATAGAAAATGGAATGAGTGAGAAAGAAACGGAGATAAAGTGGAATAAAAATGGTCGGAAAAAAAAAATAGTCGGGAAAAAAAGTCGGTCGGGAAAAAATATGGTCGGGACAAAAAATTGTCGGGAAAAAAATGGACGTGAAAAAAATGGTCGAGAAAAAAAAATCGGGAAAAAGAAAGTCGGGAAGAAAGAAATTCGGAAAAAAAAGTCGAGAAAAAAAAGTCGGGGAAAAAAAAATGGTCGGGAAAAAAAAGTCAAGAAAAAAAATGGTCAGGAAAAATAAGTCGAGAAAAAAAAAGTCGGGAAAAAAAGTCGGAAAAAGAGAAATTCGGAAAAAAAGTCGGGAAAATAAAGTCGGGACAAAAAAAAAAGTCGGGAAAAAAAAGCCGGGAAAAAAAACTCCGATTATTCTCGACGCTTGCGTGACCTTGTAATTTTTGTATCCGACCAATCAAGGCCTGAAATAATAAGAGATAATATAAGAGTTTTGATGAAAAAGAGCGAGATGGAGACATAATAAAATGAAAACTTATTCAGGCATATTTTCATTATTCCTGGCGCTTGAGTGATTTTATAATTTCTATGCCCGACCAATCAAGAGCCTGGGATAATAACGTAAAGAGACAGCGATATAGAAAATTGAATAAGTTAGAAAGAGACGAAGACAAAGTGGGATAAAAATAAGTGTGACATTAATTTTTGGGTGTTCCCGGCGCTTGAATGACTCAATTAGGGATTGAAATCAGAGAGTTAGAGACCACATAGGAAAGACAACAAATAAGGAAGAGACGGATATAAAGTAGGAAATGAAAATAATTTGTAACACGAATTTTGATTATTCTCGGCGCTTGAGGGGCCTTTTTTTGTGTCCAATCAATCTGAATCCTGAATCAAAAGCCTGAAATATATTAAGAGGAAGATACTGATATAAGAGATTCAATGAAAAAGAGAGAGATACAGGGATAATAGAATGAAAATTTATTGAGACATAATATGTTAATACAAATCCCAGATTGTTTAATAAGTAAATAGACTAAACCTTTATTTGCCCAAAAAAAATATCTCACGTATAAATTCCATTTTCTTTCATACATTTTATATCGTATTTTTGTCTCGTTGATGCTAAATCAATTGTTATAAGTTTTAGAGTGTGATTTATTTGTATATCGTAAAAGCGTGGCTTTTATCATGAGGGTATTACTTTCCGATGTTCGATATGATTTATATATTTTATTATTTTACGTAGGAAAAATGATTTTGACATAGAAACCGGTCAATATTTGCATGCAATAAATCGAACAATATTTAACAATATGGGTAAAATTAATTATTGTTATTGGCCGATAAATATGATTAAACAATAATCAATGTTTGTGCATATCGACAAAAAGTAATTTATTTTTATTTGAATGAACATTATGAGAAATAATTTCTTCCTCTCATTGCCTAAATAGAATGAAAAACTAGTAAATGTTTTATTTTGTTTATTCGATATACACTTTTATGATCGGGCTCAAATTGTCTGTGGGATTGAATTTATGAATAAAAATCAACTTATGCAGAATATATTCGATATACTGATGGAGACTTATTTGATAAATCGGTGGGATATTTTTAGGAGGATTTTGTATCAATTTATTTAACGTAACTCACTGTATCTCGTACAGAACCTTCAAAGATGGTTTTTAAATTTCCATAATAGCCAGCATAGTCCACTACTACTCCAGTTATAGTAGGCCGGAAAAAGCAGCATCTGCTGAAAAAATCCGAGTGAGCCTAAATTTTGTCTACACCTTTATTTTACCTCAAGAAATAATGTCTCAAAAGTCCCCATCAATATCGCGCTTGCGTTTTCAGATATTCAAGGTCAAAAGTCATGAACATCATTTAATAACGATTGGTAGCCAAATGACATTTGCTTCATTGGTTGTCTGTCAACTATGATCGATCGGTTAATCACATTATCACACTTAATGATGTAAGTCAGTTCAATTCTATTTGGCAAAAAGTCTAGACGTTTCGTTTTGTGATTTAATTAGCCATCGCGATGGATGAGTCTTGTTTTATTTGCAGTCAATCGCTCTTGAAAGGTGTTACAGTGACTGCAAAACGCGGTATAGATGCTTTAAGAGAAGTAAGTGTGAAAAGGGAAGATGAACATGCAGAACGTCTAAGGGATACAGATTCGGTAACAGTACATAAAAACTGTCGCAAGGAGTATACATAGTAGCATCTAAAAGTCCCCTAATTTTTCTCGACAGAAGTGTGGTAACTTGCTTACCCTGCACTTGGATCGCGTATCAGGCTGACAATACTTTGCGTGGGTCCCCTCACTATCGGGATTTTTTAGGCGGCCTGTGAACGAGCCCCTCTAGTATTGTTGGTGCGAGCTGCTTACGAACACGAAGAACGAAAAGAGAGAGCCAAAAATTAAGTCCTTCGGGCGCGAAATAAGGTTGTCGGAAAACCCAGTTGGTCGTACGAATTGGAAGTTGGTGTCCTAGAAGAGTAGCATAGTGTCATCTAAAAGAAGACGAGGTGACGATGCTGCCGGGACATCTCAGTATTTTCTTCGCAAAACTAGCTTGGGATCTTTTGATTTAAAAACTTTGTTATTTTTTTGTGGTGAAGAAGCCAACGAGGAAACAGAGACAAAAAAAAAACTAAGAAATATCAATGTATAATTAGAAGTTTGGCAATGAGTGGAGAACCACGCAACTTCCTCTTACAACACCAATCAAAAAGATCTGTACCGGCAATGCTGAGGACGTCTTCGAATTGTACAAACTGTGACCAAAATTATCAGAGAAGACATTCGTTTCATGACTGTTGATTGTCAATCTTATCCTCCTCCCAGTAGAATGTTTCATAATCTAAACGAGATATCAATGTCTACACAATAGATGGCCACAACATGCTTCACATTATGTAGCTTATTAAAATAGTAACACCAAGCGGCGCCGTTGCTTCTGAAGAATCTATGAAGAAATATACCACGATGTAACGGTCAGCCCATCGGTCGATACCAAAATAAACGGCCTATCGGTGAAACGGAGGACGGATGATGACATAATCTTTACGGTCAGTTGCTGATGCGCAAAATGGTCCCTGCTCGGGCGCCAAATTTGTAACGGGTTTTCCAAGGTTTTTCCTTGAGCTGTGGCAGCTTAAGAACAGTCAGTATTTATATATAATATATATAATTATCGGTTTATAACGTTCTACGTCTTTCCATTACCGATCTCCAACCATCTCTGTCAATCCAGGCATCCTCTTCTAAGCCTCTGTCTCTCATTTCTTCGTCTACTCCACTTCTCCAGCTCCTTCTCGGTCTGCCGCGTCTTCTTCTTCCCCCTGGCTTCCACTCAATAATTTGCTTGGGTATCCTTGTATCTGTCATTCTTTGTACATGTCTGAACCAAATTAGCTGTTTGTCCTTTATATGATCTACTATTGTGTGTTTTACGTCCATAATCTCCCTTATTCTCAGATTTGTTATCCTTTCCATCTTTGACCTGCCTGCGGATCTCCTCCAAAAGTCCATTTCAGTTGCTTCCAGCATTTTTACGGATCTGTTCTTTAGTGGCCAGACTTCTGAGCTATATGTGACTATGATTTTGACTATGGTGTTGTATATTCTAGTTTTGTTGATATTTTGGTCCCACAGTACACTATTTAGTAGGGATATTGCCTTGCGTCCCTGTATATTCCGGTCTTTAATTGCTTCGTCTAGGGTTCCGTCATGTGAGATTTTCATGCCCAAATATTTGTATTCAGTACATTGTTTTATTTCTTGTCCGTTATTCAGTTTCAGAGTTTGCTGTTCACCTCCTATAGTCATATATTCTGTTTTAGTTAGATTTACTTCCAAACCCCATTTCTCGTATTCCTCTATCAGTTTTCGTGTCATGTACTCTAGGTCATCATAGTCCTGTGCAATTACTACTTGATCATCTGCAAAGCTTTAAATATATAAATTGTATTCATTGAGCGGTATTCCCATGTGTCTGCATTTGTTTTTCCACCCCTTAAGCGCTTGCTCCAAGTATACTTTAAAAAGCGTTGGTGATATGCAACATCCCTGTTTAAGTCCTTTAGTTGCCATAAAGCCTTTACTGATGATGTTCAGTGGCGTAGCCAAACCAAACGTGGCCGTCGGCGACATCCGAATTGCGAGGCTCTTTTTATGTAGGGTGGCAAAGGCGGACCCACGAGGGGGAGGGGATAATTACCCCCCAGAGAGGCACAAGAAAATTTTAATTATTAAAAAAAACACAAATTATTTTTTTGGAGGCTTAAAATACGTTTTGAGCGTGGCACCCGAAAAAAATTTCTGGGGGCATCGCCTACTGGGTCCGGGTCCTATTTTGGGTGTGAACCCCTTCAGGTATAGACTACGAGCCGCCACTGGTAGAGAAGCTCTACCTCCCCCCCTCAGAATGGTGCTATAGATTCCCCACTGCAAGGTGGCCATATTTCTTGTGAAAAAGCTGGATTTAACATCAGGGACGGGTAGTAGGAATGCCGCGATACTTAAAAAATATCGATATTGGATTCGATCCGGATCATTTTTTTTCACACCGATCCCTATTGATATCGGCTTGCAAAGTATCGATACCTAAAATATCGACGATCTGAAATCAATGCCTCTTTTACTCAAGGTTGTTTGAGAGAGGTAAGTTGCCTGATAACTTTATAACTTCATCTGGAGCACCTCAACATAATGCAAATCTCCATAAGGCACCCCAGATGCGTCATCAAGTTACCCATTAGAATCCAAGGATGATACATCTAACTTCTACAGGATAACCCTCGGGATAGCCTATCCTCATAATGACCTGTGTGGAACAAATCCCTCCTTCCTCCCTTCCACGACAAATCACAAGTTGTGACGTAGGCAGCATGTTATTTCTCGCCTTAACGTAGGCTTTTTAAATTGTTGACGACTTAGTTATGACGTCGGAAATGGTGACACACTAATATGGCGGCGATTACCAAAAACGAGAACGATATGCAATCCTGTAGGTGTGTATCATCCTTGTTAGAGACTCATATTATTATCAGGCAATCAGTCAACCAAGGTTCATACCCATAAACGTCAACCATGATAAACGTGAATCTCAAACATACCAAAATTGCATATTGAGGTAGAAAAACTATATTGGTAAATTATCTGGATCGAAAATATCGGATACGAGCATACTTTACCGATACATCTTAGTATCGAACAGCCGTAGGATCGATACAAAATATCGGGTATCGCCTAAGAAAATATCGATATTCCAAAATATCGATAAAATCGCGGCATCCCTAACGGGTAGTCGCCGGCAAGCCCTCCGAAGGCGAGAATTTTTTGAGAGATACGCCCCTTTTTCATAGGCCCGAAAACGGTATTCGACAACAATATTTAGTCAAAAATATCAATATTTTTCCGCTAACAAATCCTTCCAACAAAAAACAAATTTCTCATTTGTCTCAGTATTACACAAACATGGACCGATAATTTTTGGTAGAAATCAGGCAATTTTTTAGGAAACCTAAATAATTTCCAAATTTCTGTATGTTAGCAGGTTTGCTGAACAAAATCAAAATGCTGGACGAAATTTCAAATTGCTCTAGAATGTATAATACAGCGAAATACTGCACGCATTCTATGATATAAAAAGAAGTTTCGTAAAGGATTAAGTTTATTCTACGTTTCATTTTGGGAAATTGAAAAGTGCCAATTTTCAGGTTCGGTAACCCATTTTTTGCGAGGCCCCTTAAGGAGCGAGGCCGTCGGCGGTCGCCGACGCCTAGCTACGCCACTGTTGATGTTTCCCTGTTTAATCTTGGTCTTTGCATCACTATAGAGGGTTTTTACTGCCTTTATTAGTTCTAAATTGATATTGGTTTTTTCCAGTGCTTCCCAAAGCTTTTTTAGCGGAACATTGTCATATGCTTTTTTTAGATCTACAAAGAGTAAATGGAGTTCTTGGTTATACGCTAGTTTCTTTTCTATTACCTGGGTCAAACTAAATAAATGGTCTACAGTTGATCTTCCTGCTCTAAAACCGGCCTGTTCTTCTGCCTCACTATCTTTGAACTCGTTCTCTATTCTGGCTTTTATGAGTTTTCATACACTCTGCTCAGTGTGTTTGTTACTGCAATTCCTCGGTGGTTCTCGCATTTGTTTCTATCTCCTTTTTTATATATCGTTGTTAAATAGGTTATTTTCCACTCATACAGTCAGTATTTATCTTTTGGTTGATCAAGCGGTAATCTCGGGCGCCACCCTCAAGATTATAGTGGTTGAGGGCCCACTAGCACCAGGTAGCTTGTTACAGTGGAAAAATAAACACCAAGGATCAATGCGCAGATAAAGGAATAAAACAACTATCGAACAAATAAGCCCTAGGTTCAACACCAGTCCCCGAAAGCTTCTAGCGACAAATTCAGAATCGCGTGTCTCAGCGGGGTAGAAAGTATAACTGATATATGTCCGTACGTCCAACCAGGACATAAGGATTGCGCTTATCCTGCTGGACTTGTCTGTACAGCCGAGACTTGTCCTGATCAGTCTACCCACTACACAACTCTTTTCGGTACGGGGCGCGGTATTTCGGAGCCAGAACTATACGGTACAAATGTTAACACCAAATACATTATGGGCCGATGCTGTGTTTAATGTTAATATTTGTACATCGTGGAAGAGGGGACAGATTACGAGAATGAAGATCGCACATTCTACATCTAAAAGTCACAACAAGAAAGGTCATGGATTAGGCCTACAGTAGAAATACAATGAAAAAAAAAAAAAACGCGCCTTGCATCTCACCTCTGAGGTGGTGTGGAAACGGGTGCTACCCTCTGTTTTTCTGGCGTATCAGGTGGAAACGGCTGGTATGACGTAAAATATGTGAATAACATTTTTTGAAGAGAATTTCTCAATTTTTTTTGAGCCAAAATAGTCGTAGGACATACTGAAAGCAAAATATTTAAGAAAAACTCATTTCTGTGATATTTGACCTTGAATATCTTAGAACGCAAATAAGATATCGGTGGGGACTTTTAATAGATTAATTATTGAGGTAAAATAAAGGTGTAGACAAAATTTAGGCTCACTCGGATTTTTTCAGTAGATGAATCCTTGTATGACTGTACTATAGTGTTTTCGAAAATTTCAGCGAGATGAATGAATTGTCTGGAAACCAAATTAATAAGTCCAATTTAAAATATTTTTGAAAATTAACGAATAAAGTTCAACAAAAATTGATGGAGTCAGGTACTGCTTTATATTAGTTAATTCCACCCACAGGAATTTCATCTAAATGCTCAATGAATAAAATGATCATAAAACACGTATGAGGTTAAAGCAGCTTTAAAATATGTACAATATACCATATTATGCATATTGAAATTGTAAAGGATTAGTATTTATTTACCTAATTAGTAGGTATACGCTCTCATCAAATATGTATTTTGATTATAAAGTTTTTTTGTCGAAAAAAATTATTAATATTTTGTGATACCAAGACAATTTTATTTAGCCTGTACGATTTATTATATTTTAGCTTCATCCTTTGTCGTTATTTTAAACGTCCTTCTTGTCTTGAGGTAAATTATGAAATAAGAGGCAACATATGTTTTTGTCACGATTTTGCTCCACACCTGATTTAAGATGTCATATATTTATGATTTCATTATCATTATTTTCGAGATCAAAATATAAATTTTATATGAAACACTGTTATGTGAATAAAATAGCTTCTAATTGTCTTAAGTAGATTTAATATTATATACAATAGAATAATGTTGCCTAATGAATTCTAGAATTATCATATTAAATCTTGAATAAGTGGCTCAAAAATAACCGGCTAAAATAGCATAAATTAGAGATTTCCCACCTTCATATTATGTACTTACTTGTTTAGTGAAGGAAACTTGCACGAAGATTACAAGACGAACAAACTCGTAAATCGTTCCACCCTAACAGTACAAACTGTTTAGTTTGGTGTAGCTTTCGAGTATCTTTAAATATTTTATTAAAGTCTTCAGACTGCAACTGCAAATGCAAGTTTAAACGTGTGTATGTACTAAAAAATAAATAAAACACATAATATGAATTCAAAAGCACAAAATAGTTTATAACTTTTATCCTAAATCGATTTGTTTAATAACGCAAAGTTAAACTATAAAACTTGCATTCGGTAATAATTAAATTCTCGCAAAGTAAATTTTAAATTGTATTGAAAACTAATAAAACAAATCTATTCTACGAATTTTAATTGTTTTAGTTTTTGGGCCCTAAGGTCATTGTTAAAACTAAACATTTCCTCTTTTAGTTCGATTAGTTTATTTTGTGCTTTACAATAAAGAGGTTATTGAATAAAAGTAAATTAGAATTTGATTTATTTATAACGAATTAATATATAAACGATATGCAAACGAGACAAAATAAGGGAATGGTACGGTTTTGTTTGGAAGTTTTGAGTTGAAATTCTTTTTTAGGGGCAACGGTTTATTCCACAATGAACGGTTTTGGAAATATTGAGGCAAAACCGTCTCCGGAATACCACATTTAAAGCATTTTACTTATATGAATTTTTCTTCTTAAAAATACCTCAGGAACCTCTTTAATTGAAGCCGCATATTTAGAAAAAGTAAATGAAAAGAAGGAAGGTAATCCTCAACAAAGAATACGAAGTATCACAGAAAAGTTCATGACCCATAGAAAAATTTTACTCGATTCCGCAACGGAGGAATTCCAAGGAAAAATCAAAGCAATCGTGAAGCTAAGGGCAATGGAATGGCAGGCAAATTGGCAGGCCTAACCCCGATTTTTATTCCAATGGTATCAAGGCTTGAATCCCACAAAAAGGTGACAGAATTTCACAAAAACGATTTTTGTTTCTTTAATATCATAATCTAGACAAATGGTCTGTCTGAGTGATTAAGAATATCTACAGTGGCTGAGTTCGTTTTTGTCATCTTTTTCATCGATTTGCTCCGAAATTTTGACAGGCACGTGACTAGATAAGACAATTTCAATTTACAAATTACGTGCCTGTCAAAATTTCTGAGCAAATCGACGAAAAAGATGACAAAAACGAACTCGGCCAGTGTAAGTATTGTCAACAATTGTCACTAATGTTGGTTGTATTTCAATAAATTTGTCATGTACATAAGGTAATAGCCAAGTTGTATTATTTGGTAACTAGCTTAAAAGTAACGTTTTGTATAGTTTTAGGAGGTATTTCAACTGTATTGAAAAGGAATCTGTAAATAATCATTTAATAATATTTATTTTTCAAATCAATATTTAAATTTAATTTACGAAGATGTTTTATACCTAATATGCCATCAAAATACTCATGAAAAGGGTGAAGAATGAACTCTTAGGGTTCAAATATGGATTCAGTAATGGAATGTATGCGTTACTTGTGGTCTTTTTGTTTCCTGCACAAGTTTGAAAAGTTGTTTTATAAGGTACAATTGATTCTGGAAATAGAGTTTCGGCTAATGAAAGTCTGAGTAAGGATGCATGAGATCCTGTGTCTATAAGTAGTCGAATATTATACTTAGAATTAGGAATATTGATATATGGTAATCGATTGATTTGAGAGCTATTTAAACTTAAGCATGATTTTTTGTTTACTCCGAATAAGCTTGTAATTGAAAATTTTCCAATTGTTCAGCTAGAGTTTCATCAGTAGTTGAAGATTGGTCATTTTCGTCATATTCAAATATTTGATTATCTGAATTATCAAATTCAGTGTTGTCTTTATAATTATTCACATCTACATGAGTTTATTCTTGAAACGTAAAGTTAAGAGGTTTTCCTGTTGATTGAAAAGGTTTTTGAGTATGTCCAGTTGACATATTTTTCCTGGGTTGAACGCTTACACCTGACATTGGTTGAGGGTAAGTTTGTTTAGATGTTGATTGATTTTTATTAGTCTGACTTATAGGTTTAAACAATTTTTATTTGTAAATCTTCAATCTCAAATATCTCGGTAACCAAAAGCGGTATTGGAACAAAATTTCCAGAAATTGTAACTCTTGGTGAGGGTTTCAAGATGGCGTTTGGTTGAAATCGCTAACATTTACAGTTTTTGAGAAAATAGAATTTGAAGATTTGGACAAAATGTGGACTAAATTTCAAAATTGAAGCTTAATATCTTGGAAATCCTATAAGCTACAACAACCAATTTTGCACGAGCTTATAGAAAATTTAATGCTCTTTCCAATGATATATACCTAGTTATTATTAATTTGCTCGAAAATAATCAAAGAACAATTAAGTAATTTCAGATTTATTTTGGAACAATTAGGATTCAATTTTAGAATTATTTTGAACAAACTTAGAATTAGAATACTTAATGGAACTTCAATAGGGCTCCAAAATAATTAAAAATCTATAAGAACAATTTAGAAATCACTAAAAAAACTTCTAGAATGCTCTAGAACTCTTTAAGACAAGTTAGAACACTTTAGAACTTCAATAAGCCATTTGGAACATTTTCAGCGACATTTTCAGAATTATTTTAGAGCCTGGAATAGACAAAAATTAAAAGTTATAATCAATAAGGTCTGTTCCAAAAATCGTCCCAAGAACGGTTTCGGAGCTACTCTGCATACGAATTCTTTGGTTTTGCGCAGAATCTTGACGATACATTGTACGGTTTTCTGCTTTGTTGCAACAAAGTTAAAACTTAAAAAAAAAATTAATACTAATTTGGTACTGTAACTAACTAGAAACAGAGGATTTACATTTACCGTCGGGAAACTTCTTAATCACGCAGTTAGTTTTTTTTGCCTATCTCACTTACTCATATTTATTACCTTATCTGTTTACCTTTTTTTATTGGGGTTGAGATTCTAATTTCTTTGTCAGACAAGATTTAGTCGAGTACGGATCGCCGATAGATAAAGTACTTACCGCGAAGTCGCGTCCGGGAATTATTATCTATTTCCGGTTGTCATTTTCCGATTATTGTGTCGTGTGCCTATAGTGTACCAATCGACTTCTGGATTTTGGTAAGTACCTAGTACCAACAATTATTTTTTGGTAATTGGGATTTATTGAATCTTGAATGAGCAACCCTTGATTTTTCTAATGTTTGAGTATGAAACAATCCAGAACTTTTTCATTTAAGTTTTTTTTTTTTTTTTTTTTTTTAAATTTAAATAGTGATTTATTTGATTCCCTATAAGTGGGCAATTAGTAAATTATACAGGGTGTCCAAAAATTTGTTTTCTAGAAAATATTTCGCACCTATTATTTTTTTTTTGATTTAGCTTTCCAAAAGTGCGTTGATGCAGAAAGTATAGATGAGCTTGTGTGAAGGATAAATGATCCAGGGATGTGGACTGTTATGTGATAGAATGCTGGGTTCTGGATATGTAGGTACTGATGGAATAGAATGCTGTATGCTGGATGTAGGTATTGTTGTAAAAGAATGTTAGAGTGTCCCAAAAAAATATTGATTTTGTCTAGTTGTCAATTGAATGGCTGCTTAAGCCACTTTACTACCACTAGCAATAATCCAACTAACCCAACACGATTAACCCATATTAACACCTTGGGGTAATAGGGATGTTCACAAAATAAAAAAATCCCGTTTAACAATCATCAAATTATTAAGCATCGTTTCTTAAGTAAATTTACAAAATTTTACGAAAATCAGAAAATTCTTTCTATGAGAAAAACGGAGACGAAATATCAGTATTCGTTTAAAAGCAAGAAACGCTCGCTGACGTCATAATGTGTAACGAGTTAGCGCGCAAGTACAGTGGCGCTACTTTCTACTTGGATCAGCTTTTTGTGACGTTGCTTCTACGATTTTTGTTGGCAATAAAAAATATTAATATTATTATTACTATTAGTGTCTTTTTCTTTCATATGCATTTAGATAAAGGTACTGATGAACCAATTGGTGGAATGTTAGGAAGCACCCTGAATAGTGAACTCTATTAATTGTCCAAATACTTTTTACAATGAGCGGAAGGGAGACAAATACATTGTAGGCAATTATTATATCGTAAATAATTCCGCAACGTGACGTCACAAGCGCTACTCTCGCCGCAAGGGGTCGTTTTGCTAGCCTCGCTAAATTCGTTTTTTTGTTTTCGATTTATTAGAAAAAATTAAGGGTTTTTAGCTGTTTTAACGTTTAATACGTGTTTTGTGGACCTAGAACCACCACTATTTATTACAATTGAAAAATAGTGAAAATTCCTATTGCTAATTGTAGCCTCCTTCTAACGTTACCCAACAAAGTCCAGAATCTTCTGAGCCCAATCAAGTAGAATAGGCTCCTTATTATTTCTGGTGAAGTCCCAAAAGAAAAAACGCAAGTTAAAAGTATCTTTTCCACATAGGTACATAATAATTGTGCATTTAGTTGTAAACTTTTCATTCACTCAATCAAAAAAATTGAAGTTCCATTTCATCAATATCCACCAAATCTTATAAATCATAATATGCTCATTGCGAAATTTGGCTTATATGGTTTCTCCGATGAAATATGCTTGTGGCTCTTCAGTTACTTGCGATCTCGTGTACAAATTGTAACTCTCGATGGGGAAAGATCTGAAACAGTGACTGTTGAACATGGGGTACCTCAAGGAAGCATCTTGGTTCCCTTACTTTTTAAATTGTATACATCTGATTTGCCTAGTGTCATGAAAAATTGCTCCGTACATTTATGTGGTGACGATACTCAATTGTTGAATGGCTTTGATCCTATGGATTCATGTGTAGTCATGCAAAATATAAATAGTTATCTTAGTGCAGTGTATAAATGGCCAAGATATCATAGTCTTTTGTTTAATGCCAAAGGAAGTTTTCATATGATAATAGGCACGAAAGCAAATAGAAGTAAATACCAGTTAAACAACTTTGTGACGTTGCATGTTCATAATACCCCTCTACCTCTTGTAGAACAGAGTATAGGACCTTTTTGTAGGACCTATTTTTGATAGTGAGTTTGATTTCGAAGGACATGTTGACAAAAAGTTATCTTCAATTTATTACAAGTTAAAGAGCTTGTATACCCATTCAGAAATACCCTTCCGGTGAAAATCAAACTATACTACTGGTAGAATCACTCTTATATCCACAATTGGACTATTGTAACGTGTGGTATACTATAATTACTTAACTGAAGAGTACAAAAATAAAATACAGTTAGTACAAAATACGTGTATACGATTTGTTTATTTGTCATATGATCATATTTGTCACATTTATTTAGAAAATGACTTGTTAAAATATAAATATATTTGGAGTAAGATTGCACTTTAGTGTACTAGTCTCTAGGATACATAAATTTAAATGTCGGAATTACTTATGGGAATATTTTATCGAAATAAGAGAATTACATAATTTGAATCTGAGAAGTGTAAATACCTAAGGAGGTAACCAATTTTTCAACTCAACAATCCATTCATTTATTTTCCCCTCAGAAAATACTTTATCAAGATGTTGCTTTTTAGCTTTTACACGACGCAATACTGTACATCATAAACCAAGATTAAATGTGAAAAATACTACAGAGGATACGATGCCATTTGAAAATTTTTAATTAAAATTTCCAGTGTTGATATGACAGCAACGTCGTCGTACATATTTATCTAAAATCCGGCTCTATTACGAAGCAAAGTCATAAACTAAACAATAATCTTGTTAGCGGCAACCTGACCTCCCACGACTTCAGCCACCCGCTGTAAAATATGATAAAGAACCACCCGCTAATTTAATATTAAGCCGAAATTTTACACGAAAATAGATTCGAATTAATTAATAACGTATCTAATTTGGAAAATATGCTTCTACCTAGGAGGGCCTGATTGAACATGCATGGCTTATGCTCTCAATATCTTTGTCAGTTTCCTCAAAAACTACCTGAAAATTTGCATATTCTTCAGAATTTCCATTTTCTTGCAAATAGTTGTAATTCCTGAAATTTCTTGTCAAATTCAGACTAATAGATATTTTTTTCTGCTTCAATTTTGTATCATTTGGGTCAGGTTTGAAGTAATTATTGGGACATGTACGCTGTTGTCTCATTTGCATTTGTAAACGTTGTACGTGCTGATATATTGAATCGGCTGTCAGCTTTGTTAGCTTTCGGTTGTGGTAGAAACAATTTTTTAATTTTGTGAATCTGATCATCATCCCGCGACTTCTAAACCTGCCCTAGTGTGACTTTATAAAATATAAATTGCACCCTCTGAAGACATAAAAGAAAAAAAAAACGAGATATCCCAAATGGTTAATTATTAATTAGGCTTAGTATGTTGCTTTGAAAGCATTTTTATTAAAACAATATTAAGGTTGAAAGGAGTAACAAAAGCACGAAAAACGAAAATACCAGTGCATTTTAAGAATTTCATGAAAGCCGCAAATCAGATAGATTTAGAAGAAACTATTATCCAAAATGGTTGAAATATTACAAAGATTCTAAACCAACTGCACCCACTGAAAGTTCACAACGTTAATCCAAAAAGTAAAGTTCGTTAAATTGAACATCGCCGAGTAAATACGCGAGTAAAAATTAAATCGGGCTTTATGAATTAATTAAAATCCTTGATGAAATGTATCTTGTAACTCATCCGGGGCAAAGAAAACGGAGAACCTCTAAAAGAAATGTGAATTTCTTATGAGATTAGGGAGCTTTTTAACAATCAATATCTATAGAAAGTTTATATCATTTGATGACTTACGCAAACATAGCATTATTTACATTATGTGATTCTTGAACTATTTTACTCAAAATTTTTCATTACTTCTAGACAACGATAGGCATTTGATTAAAATTGAAAGCAAGGATTTTTGACATCTTTTTTAAATTTCCCTAAAAAAAATTGAGGAGGTCATTAGTTGTCTTTTTTTTTTGGTATAACCAGATCGAATTTCGACGCGAAGATTTCAAAAAATAATGAGACAGTGGGTAGGAAAAAGGGTTTAGATCACCGCAGCAATTAAATGAAAGAGTTTTTCACATTCATCATAATTTATAGGCACAGCGAAACCGACAAAGAAAATAAAGTTACAAAAGTTACATGGGGCTATACGCTAAGCCTGAAAATGTTAGGCTGGCGGCCCGTATAAATAATGATTAGTATTGATGCAATGACAAAGTTTCGTGATGTATGTGTTGTGGGCCTGAATTTTTTCTCGTAAATATAGGCTTTGAAATCTTCAGAAATTGAAATATTACTGGCTAGAGCTGAATATTCAAATCAAAAAGTACTTTATTGTCCAGGAAAAACTTTTCATTGACAAAGCATATCAACTTAAATAATAAAACTTAATAATATCTATAAGAATCATTTGAAATTTTACATACGTTCAAAAGGTGTCTCCAAAGAATTCTTCAATAATATAGTTTGATTTTGTCTTTGATTACCTTCTTATAATTAAATATATACCATATAGCATTACTGGCTCTTCTGAGTGTTGTTCTTATTAGGAAACAGTACCAGGACATACCTGAAAGTACGTTAAACAGCAAGTCGAGTTTTGTTTTTTGTCATTGTATTTTATTGTTGAATTTAATAGTAGGTTAATCCGAAATACAATAATTTGGCGCAGTCGGTGGGATAATGAACATGGAATAAATGACAGAAGTTCTCACAACTTTCCTAAAGAATCAACAAGAACTTCTAATCAAAAGTTAGCAAGATTTTTTGGTCAGTTTTCATCAAATTTCCGAAATATAACTCAAAATCAAGCCAAACCAAATGAAGAGTTTCGGATGGAAACCCTGGTTAATAGTATCACAAAATTTCATTTGGATCAGGAAACAGGGAGCACTTTTGATGTATGGTACAAAAGATAATGCAGATGCCAAAAATATTTCAGACTTCGCAAAAGTAAGACCTCTCCTAAGAAAATTAGACTCACAAATCCATGAAAGGTATGTCAATTTCATCTTACCTAAGGAAATCAAAGATTTAACCTTCAGTGAAACTGTTAACAAACTGACTCAGTTGTTTGGTAAAAAAACTACAATTTCTCACACAAGATACCAATGCATTAAGTTGAATAAAAATGAATCGAAAGATTTTGCATTGGCTTCACGTGTTAACAAAATGTGTGAAAAATCCAAGAAAAATCAAATCACAGAAGACGAATTTAAATGTTTGATTTTTACTTGTGGCTTACAGAGTAAAGATAGTGAAATACGAACCCAGTGTCAATATATAAAAAAAACAACCTGTACAAATAAGTGGATTATTGCGGAACTGATGGGTGGACCTGCCATCTACTCACCAATATACTGTTGAACTCTTCAAATAAGACACTCACCTGAAACGTGTACTTTTTGAACTAATGAGAAAAATTCTCAACTGAGTGAATCAGGTTAGTATTGTACTTGTACAACATATTGGTGAATAGATGGCTGGGTCCATCCATAAGTTCCGCAACAATCCACTCGTTTGTAGTTGAATAATTTGCCACAATATACATATTACTAGTTTAGTAAAGTAACATTACTAATTCCTGTTAAAAGGCCAATTGACAAAAAGTGGATAATCTTACAAATTCTGACTTTATATAATAAGTTATTGTTCAAGTACAAATAAGTGGATTGTTGCGGAACTTATGGGTGGACCTCTGCGGGACGAGCGCAGCGAGTTCCGCAGCCATCCAATCAATATACTATTAAACTGTTCAAGTAAAACATTCACCTGAAATGTGTTATTTTTAAACTAATGAGAATAACGCACATTTGAGTGAGTTAGTTTAGTATCGTAGTTAAACAACATATTGATGAAGAATAGATGGCTGCGGAACTCGCCACCCATAAGTTCCGCAACAATCCACTCGTTTGTACTTGAATAACTTATCACAACATATTCCTAGTTTGGTAAAGTAACATTACTAATTCCTGTTGAAAGGCAAATTGATAAAAAGTGGGTAATCTTACAAATTCTGACTTTATATAATAAGTTATTGTTCAAGTACAAATAAGTGGATTGTTGCGAAACTTATGGGTGGACCTCTGCGGGACGAGCGCAGCGAGTTCCGCAGCCATCTAATCAATATACTATTAAACTGTTCAAGTAAAACATTCACCTGAAATGTGTTATTTTTAAACTAATGAGAATAACGCACATTTGAGTGAGTCAGTTTAGTATCGTAGTTAAACAACATATTGATGAATAGATGGCTGCGGAACTCGCTGCGCTCGTCCCGCAGAGGTCCTCCCATAAGTTCCGCAACAATTCAGTCATTTGTACTTGAATAACTTGTCACATTATGTTACTAGTTTGGTAAAGTAACATTACTAATTCCTGTTGAAAGGCAAATTGACAAAAAGTGAATAATCATAATCTTAGAAATTTTAATTTTATATAATAAGTTATTGTTCAAGTACAAATAAGTGGATTATTGCGGAACTTATGGGTGGACCTCTGTGGGACGAGCGCAGCGAGTTTCGCAGCCATCTACTCTCCAATATACTGTTGAACTATTCAAATAAGACATTCATCTGAAACTTGTAGTTTTTGAACTAATGAGAATAACTGAGTGAGTCAGGTTAGTATCGTATTTGAACAACGTAAAGTCTGTTTTTTTTTAAAGATAATTCCCCAAGTCAAAAATTTAGTAACTATGTTGGCAACGCAAGCCTTTTCTACATTTGAATTTGAAAGCATTGACAATTTTACATTGTATATCCAACATAATGTCATTTTGACTTTTATCTTTAAAAAAAAAACAGATTTTATTAATGAATAGATGACAGAGGTCCACCCATAAATTCCACAACAATTCACTCGTTTGTACTTGGTAATGCCGTTCCAAACAACCCTTGCTGGTATCGCGACTAACTACTTTTTGCTCATGTCAATGATGCCATAAAGAAGGGTTTTACGATTTTAGAAACCAAAATAAAAGTTTTAAGACAAATGATAATCCGAAAAATGCAAAATAACATCAGTGGCGACGCCAGGGCTCTTTGTTAGGGGGGGGCCAGACTGGGCCAGAAAAAATTAGGGGGGGCCAGACTGGGGCAGAAAAATTTAAGGGGGGACACTTGATTTTACTTTATTGGTTTGCTTTGGTACCCTATTTAAATCAATTTATATCAAAAACGCTATGCATGGTAATATTGAGGTAATTAAAAACAGAGAAGTAGGTATAGCTGATAAAGATCACCTTTAATAACTTCAATTATCTAGGTAGGTATATTGAAACATACAAAAAAAAAACATCACCGCAAGACATATCCAAGTAAAGATAGTTATTTTCCTAACAAGTGCGCAAAGTGTTAATTTTCCGCAAGCAAACCCAGTTTGTATAGATGATATAGAAACAGAGAAAACATTTTTCATCATGTGTCAAAGTCGACAGGTGCACTTGTTGCTTGATAATTAGTTTTACTTCTTCGCACTCATTGCGGATGAAGACCTTATGCGCACAGAGTGCGAAAAAGTGTAACTTTGAGCAAGGAAATGCATGCGGAAAACGGAAAACTACTACTTACCGAAACCTAAAACCTAAAGTAGTAAAATTCTTCGGTTATTATGATTTTTAGCAAAAGTATATGCTTTTCAGATATTATTGGCGTAGCATTATCCATGGAAATTTGACTTATTAAACAATAAGCTTAACAGCATAAATAGTTGTATTCCTTTCACACCTAGGAGGAGCTCCGGAACAGCTCCGGGGCTTCACGCGCTTATTCCTTTCGAAAAGTGTTTGTTGCACCACGCATATGTTCCCTGCAAATCGGGGGCGACTAAGCACCGAAGCGAGTAGCTCGAGTGTTTCAAGCTCTTGAAAGGAATACAACTAATATGTTTTCGCAGTAACTTTTTTTTCGGGTTTGGTCGAACAAAAATATTGGTTGCTGGTTGTAAGAAATGGCTTTACATCTATATTTAAACTATACCTACCCCAAATGTATCTGGTAGTTGGGCTTCAATTATTATTCCCTGAAGAACCTCTGGTTTGCTTTTAGCCGTAACATTTCCTATTTCCCTTATTTTCTCTTGAGAAATTATTTTGGGCATCCTAAATATGAAATAAATTTGACAATGCCGAATTTTGAAAAATGTCAATGGATTTTGCAGGTATGCAGAATAGTAAGGTACCGTTTATGGTTTATATATATTGAAAAATGTGTCAAATTTGATTGGCCAGATAGGCCAGAGAGTTTTAATACTGCGATACGTACGAAATTATGTGAAACACACTTAAAACTGTTTGGAATTTGACATATACTGTCATTATTATACGAGGGTCAAACTGTCAAATTTCCATGGATAATGCTACGTCAATAATATCTGAAAGGCAAATATCAACAATATTATCGGGATTCATATTATATATAGGTATATCATATATAACATTTTGTCATATTTTTGATGTAGACTTTTTTCATGCGACTTTTGGCACAAGCGCAAGTTTTCAGGGGGGGCCGGCTAAATTTCAGGAGGGGCCCCGACCCCCCCTGGCCACCCTCTGGCGTCGCCACTGAATAACATGCTATCTCTGATGTTAATCATATTGGGTCAAGTTCTGAGAGAAAATTTCTTCAAGTCAGAATCGATAATATTCCAATCAGGTTACAAATTGATACAGCTTCAGATATCATGGTGATTTCACAAGAAACATGGATAAATATAGGAAAACCAGACTGTCAGCCCACAAATCATGATGCCAAAAGCGCTTCAGGTGATAACATTAATTTAAGAGCAGAATTTCAATGCACAATAAGCCTCAAGCAAAATAGTTTTCAGGGCAAATGTTTCACACTTCAATACCTAATCTCAATTTACAGGGTATAAATTGAAACACAAAATTTGGTTTATGGAACGTAACATTCAAGTCAGTCTGCAATGTTGTTAAATCAAAACAATTTTCAATCAGTACAGAAACATCAAAATTAGCCTTTCCTAAAGTTTTTCAAGAAACATTAGGTCACTGTAAAAAAAACAAAGTTAATCTTCATATAAAAGAAGATGCAGTTCCTATTTTCAAAGCAAAAATACCAGTAGCTTATTCAATCATGGATAAAGTTGACCAAGAACTTCAAAAATATTATATCATTAATTGAATATTCTGATTGGGCAGCTCCAATTTCAGTTACAAAGAAACAAAACGGAGAAGTCAGATTATGTCGCGATTACTCTACTGGTCTCGATAAAGCCCTCGTAGGTACCACATCATTACCCTCTTCCAACAGCCGAAGAAATTTTTTTCAAAATTACAAAATGCTACAATTTTTAGTATCATTGACCTTTCTAATGCTTTCCTTCAAATTGAAATCAGTGAAGAATCATTTAACAATAAACACTCATCATGGATTGTTTCAATACAATAGAATGCCATTTGGTATAAAAGTTGCCCCAGCCATTTTTCAACAAGTTATGGATACCATGTTATCAGGTCTGAAAGGAAAATTTATCAAAGAAATACACGTGTTACGTCACCCACTAAACGAATTATTGAAAAAAGGAATCAAATTTTTATGGACAACACAATGTCATGAATCATTTGAAAAATTTAAAAAAAAAGTCGGATCTGCTGGGGATCACGAGACTCGATTGTCGACTTATGTCTATCGAGTTTGGTCGATACTCGATAAATTTCTTTCACGAACTTCAATTGATAGACACGAAAATCTCTCACTGCATTGGGGGAGTCGAGTTCATTATGTCAATGTTTTTTGTTTTGGTTTTGTGTTATTAATCTGTTATGTTTGGCTAGTGCTCTTGCTTAATATGCAAAAATAAACAGGAAAATCTCATCTTTCTTCTTAAATGGAGAACTCTGGAAAAATCAACAACCATTTGAACTGCCTGAAAGACGATTTATTGAACTATTCAGGTTATCTGAACATAGCAAGGAACTTAATCGAGTTTATAAGGCCCAATGTACATGAAAGACAACTGGCTAGAGGAATAACTTTTGAAGATATGGTATTACTTATATAGTTTGCGTTTTTATTGAACAGGGGCATAATATCAAAGATGTTTAGGGGAAGAATACAACATTGACATTGTTCATGAGTATGTGCATCTCGATCTTATCATGAATATTCCACTAGATGTTAGTGCCTCAAAAAATAGTGTTTCCCACAAGTGAAGAGGAAAGAGATCATTTAAAAACTGAATTTTTGAGGAAATGGGGATTTCTGGGTTGTATTGGGGTCATATACCTATTTCAGAGCCAGTCATTGAAAAACACAACTTGATTAACCGAAAAGGTTATCATTCAGGAACTCTAAGCACAATAATTTAGTATACACTTTAACATTTATCATGAGAATGTAGGTTGTTATGTAGGTAGAAATTCGAATTTCGAACCTGCCTGCAAAAAAAAGTCAAGATTGACGTTGGTGTCGGTTGTACTGGTTGCTAGCCAAACTCTCCAAACCGAACTGAAGTTAGGCATAATCGAGAAACTCGATTCTCTATTCGATCGGGGTTCGTGATTAGAATTATTAGCCTATCCAAAACACGTGACTTTGACAAGCAAACAAAGGATTTGTGTGCCTCTTGGCGGACATTTTCATTTAAATTTGACAGCACCTTGGTCAACCTATCCAAAACATGTGACTTTGACAAGCAAACAAAGGGTTTGTATGCCTCTTGGCGGACATTTTAATTTAAGTTTGACAGCATCTTGGGTAGTCTAATAGACACGATAACGAGTGAACTCGATTATATTGAGTCGAGTTCAGTAATCCCACTGCTCTGAGTTCAACCAACTACAACCCAGTTCACGAAATCATTGTAGCGAGCGACGCACGTATTACTGGAATAGGAGCCTGTATTTTGCACAGATTTTTGATTGCTCAGATCAACATCGAATCAGTAGTTTGTCATATATTTGATGAAGTTTTAGAAAATTTGCTAATTACTTTTATGATGATTTATCAAGAAACTCAACATGACTAAATTTATTCTAAAATTATTCATTCTGTACCGGGTGTCCAAATAAGAAAGGTCGCCGGCTATATCTCAGGAACTATTAGTCCTAGAGCTTCCAAGTAAAAAATTTTCCAATAAAATAGGCCATGAGAAATTGTTGGAAATAGTTTTCAAGTTTGTAAGTTGACCGCTAGGGGGCGCAACGGACACTCGAAAACTACTGTGATTATCTTCAAAAAACGCCTACTAAAGGTATACAAAAAATATGATTTTTGAAATCTTGATGAGATTTCGAAAAAAATTGTTGATGATTTTTTTGCCCTAATTCTTTAAATAAGAGGTGGGGGAAGGTTCAAACTTGTTAGGAACAAAAGTTATATAACTTTTTCGTTTTTCAATTGATTTCAATGAAACAGGTGTCATTTGAAAGAGTTTTTTTCTGTTCAATAAAATGCATAACAAAAATAACAAAATTAAATTGCTATGTTGCCGCTAGGGGACGCTGTGTCCAAAAGTCGGCAATTTTCCATTTTTTCTCGGAAATTTCAAATATAATGATGCTTTTTTTATAATTTAGATGGAAAGAGGATAAAAAAATAAGGAATCTGGTGAAAACCGCAAGTCTGAATCTTTATCCTAGCCCAAAATATAAATAAACAAATATTTTAACTAAGAAACATTTCAGAAAATAACCTTCTTGCCTTCCTTTTCGGGATAAAACAGAAAAAATCTTATTTTTTTACGTCACTATAGAATTAGTAAGAAGAAGAACTAGTTGTGTGTCTGAAAGTAGCTACCAATCCACGATGTCAGGAATTGAAATTGAATTGAACTATAGTTATTTACATTCCAAGCTGCGAAAGCGCACTTTTAGGTGCGAGGTGTATTTAATACCTCCGAACACTTAAATAGTTATTTACATTCCAAGCTGCGAAAGCGTACTTTTAGGTGCGTGTATTCAAATAGCCGAGGCTGCTTTGAATACCTCTGAGCACCTAAAAGGGCTTTTGCAGCGTGTAATGTATCCAACTTTTCATTGTTACCCCCAGGAAAACATTTTTTTATCTTAAACATAGGAGCGAAAGCGAAATTCAAACACGCTAGTCATTACTTTCACTTTCGCTTGCCCGTTCAAGATAGAAAAACATGTTATTTACAATCATACATGTAATGTTGACTTTTCTGAGTTTTAAAAAGTTTGAAAATGTCACTTTTTTGACTTTTACTTTTCACCCACGGGTTGAAAGTTTACTTTTCTCCCGTGGGCCTAAAGTAAGTGAAATTGTTGAAATTTATTGTATTTTCTTAGTTTTCATTGAAATAAAAATTACAAAATTCGAATGATTGTAAATAAAATAGTATACATACCTCAGTGAAAATTTTCATTACTGTCTCGAAATTTTAGTTGACTCCCGATTGCACCTCGGTCTAACCGTTGTAAAATCTCTCGACAGTTATAAAACACTTTCTCCACCTCGATATGTAATATACTAATATTTTAAACCATATTGGCGATTTCGACTACCGATGGGGGCGCTGGCGTTTGTAAACAAATATGGCGGAGAACGAGTGATATTTTGACATTCAGCATTGTATTTCTATGCATTCGTATTTCTTTCGCTAATTTTCTCGTTGTTCTCGTAGTTTTTTCGGTGGTTTTTTACTATATTTTATAAATTTTGAACGTTGTGACTTTCTTTTGTGCATTTCGTATCCATACAACACGAAATATGGAAAATGGAGGCCTGTTTTTGAGTTTGGTCACAGTTTTATCCTACCTGCAGGCTGGAGTAGAAAGCACGATAACTATTTTTTTTAGGAAAATAATGAAAATCAATAGTTCTGTCTGCACCTTTTCGGGAATGGCATTCGTATACACAAGAGTTTGTGTTATGCTTGGAACGCTTGGAGGCAGATGCCATTGAATTTCTGTAATAATAGCACCCCACAGAATGACAATAAAAGCTTTCCCTTTAATATTTCCCACTTTTCAACACAAAACACGTAATTTAAATTAGGAACAATAAAATATTCCAATACGGTATGTAAACAACCGATCTATTACTTGTTAAGTTAAATCCAAATATTTCCGCCAGGTGCCACATTGAATTTTGAAATCGCCAATATGTAATTTTCACATTCCTTACTGGTTTGAAGGTTCGAAAATGTCACTCTACTTTTGTTTACTTTAACGCTTCGGTCTGCGTGACTGTTCTTCTGTCACTTTCGGCCTGGAGAACTCACTTTCGACCCTGATAAATTGTTCTTTCACACCTAAACACAAATTCAGGTGCAATGTTTGTATTTAGAAGTAAATGTCACATGTGTTTATATTATTGAAATTTCATAAGAGCTGCTTTTGGGTGCCACCCGTTGAGCGCTCCCGAGTTACTCCGAAGTACTCCGGCTACAGTTTGACCCGTGGGGTTTCAAACATTCGAGTGCAAAACGCATGGAGTATGACAGGTCACTCACATGTGTGAAGTGTTCTAGGAGCACTCGAAAGCGGCTAAGATGTCAATGTCGGTGTCAGACTGTCCATTCCATTTCTGTCATATTTTTACCTTATTTTTTTTCCAATAATTAATGGTTCAAAATAAAATAGTATATACACACATCAAAATAGTCTAGGGAACAAGATGCAACTGAATACATTTATAAATTGAACAAAATATACTTTTGAAAGATTTTTAAATTTTGTTAAAGCCTGCTGGAAAAGCCGATATGATAAATTTTACAAGATTTGTTCAACAAATACCCATTTGGTATCTTTTTAAAAAAAGTTACTCTGTCTAAAAATTAAAAGACGAATATTTCTTGTTCCCTAGACTTTTGTGATGAGTGTATATTTTGGTGGAAAGTTTTTACATTATTGTCTCGAGAATTGGTTGACCATAGTATCTCTCGACAATAATGAAACACTTTCCACCTCCGCATCTAATATACTATTCCTGAGGGGAACAATAAAAAGTTTAATTCGTTATACGCTACAAAAGCCCTTTTCATTCTGGCCCTACAAAAGTAGATTTTTTTTATCTTGCATAGGTGAGCGAAAGTGTAAGTGAAGCATGCTTGTAGGTACCTTCACTTTCGCATGCCTATTCACGATTTTTGAGGGGAAAGGATGGAAAGTTTAATACATCACATGTTGCACAAGTCCTGTTAGGTGCTCGGAGGTATTCAAATAGCCGAGGCGAAGCGAAGCGCAGACTCGGCTATTTGAATACACGCACCTGAAAGTACGCTTTCGCAGCTTGGAATTTAAATAACTATTTAGGTGTTCGGAGGTATTAAATACACCTCGCACCTAAAAGTGCGCTTTCGCAGCTTGGAATGTAAATAACTATAGTTCAATTCAATTTCAATTCTTGATATCGTGGATTGGTAGCTACTTTCAGACACACAACTAGTTATTCTTCTTACTAATTCTATAGTGCCGTAAAAAAATAAGATTTTTTCTGTTTTATCCCGAAAAGGAAGGCAAGAAGGTTATTTTCTGAAATGTTTCTTAGTTAAAATATTTGTTTATTTATATTTTGGGCTAGGATAAAGATTCAGACTTGCGGTTTTCATCAGAATCCTTATTTTTTTATCCTCTTTCCATCTAAATTATAAAAAAAGCATCATTATATTTAAAATTTCCGAGAAAAAATGGAAAATTGCCGACTTTTGGACACAGCGCCCCCTAGCGGCAACATATCAATTTAATTTTGTTACTTTTGTTATGTATTTTATTGAACAGAAAAAACTCTTTCAAATGACACCCGATTCATTGAAATCGGTTGAAAAACAAAAAAGTTATATAACTTTTGTTCCTAACAACTTTGAACCTTCCCCCACCTCTTATTTGAAGAGTTAGGGTAAAAAATCCTTAACAAAATTTTTTCGTAATCTCATCAAGATTTCAAAAATCATATTTTTTGTATACCTTTAGTAGGCGTTTTTTGAAGATAATCACAGTATTATGTTTTCGAGTGTTCGTTGAGCCCCCTAGCGGTCAACTTACAAACTTGAAAATTATTTCCAGCAATTTCTCTTGGCCTATTTTATTGAAAAATTTTTTACTTGGAAGCTCTAGAACTAATAGTTCCTGAGATATAGCCGGCGACCTTTCTTATTTGGACACCCGGTACAGAATGATTGGCCAACAAACAAAAAGGAAAATTGAAAAATATGCACTCAATTTTTATTATAGACGAGACTCCGTTGTTCAAGTTTGTCTAATGTTTGAAGACAGAATAGTCATACCGTTGAAATTTCAGAATTTTCTTCTAAAATCACTACATACTGGTCATCCTGGACAAGAAATAATGAAATCCATAGCTCGTGGATATGTTTACTGGCCAAATATAGACAGGGATATTATCAATTTTGTCCGAATATGCGAAAAATGTGCAGAAGCTTCAAGAAGTCTATCAAAAATTTCTCCAGTAGCATGGCCTGTTCCAGAGGGTCTATGGCAACGAATTCATATAGATTTTGTTGGTCTTATGAACGATTATTATTATTTAATTATTGTTGATGCCTATTCGAAGTGGCCTGAAGTTTTTGAAACTAAAACAATCACGTCAAGCTTTACAATATCAAAATTAGTAGAAGTATATTCACGATTTGGAATTGTTGAAACAGTTGTATCAGACAATGGCAGTCAATTCCCTTGCAACGAATTTAAACAATTTTGTCAGAAGAATGGTATTGAACATATTCGCACAGCAGCATATTGGCCACAGTCAAATGGTCAGGCAGAAAAGTTTGTTGACACCTTTAAAAGCGCACTTTCAAGTCATAGGCAATTACAAGATATAAACATATTTTTAAGAGTGTACAGGTGTACTCCAAATCCAAATTCTCCAGATGGAAAATCTCCGGCTGAACATATGCTAAGAAAAAGAATGAAAATTCCACTTGATTTGTTACATCCTCCGAAAAATATCCAGATTAATGAAATTTCGAACAAATTTAAAGAAGAAGATTTGATTTATGCTAGAATTTACATAAATAACAAGCTCCGCTGGATTCCTGAAAAAATCATAGAACCAATTGGCATGGGTGATGTACAACATACTAGTGCTTTATCCAAATAATCACAACATATTGAGAAGATGTCATACTAATCAAATTAAAAAAAGATATGTTAAATAACCAAAGCAAAGTTTTCCGATCTTTTACATTTTTTAATAGAAGAGTTTAATTTGCAAGAGAACTTAGAACAAAGCACAGATCAGTGTTTAGATCAAAAAGTTATCACTGAAAATATACCAGATAATAACAATTCATAACAGGAAGAAATGGTCGACTGTCAAGAACATAGTGCAAATACTGTTAGTTCTAATGGAGCTGTTCTGAAGGAATACAATTTAGATAGTGAATTTAGAAGATTGGGAAGATTAAGAGGAAGACCTTCGAATTCAAGATTTATTAGAAAAAAAGCAAGAAATGTTAGGAAACAGTACCACACAGTACCAGAAGTACCTACATACCAGCAAGTCGAGTTTTGATTTTTGTTATATTGTTTGTCATTGTATTTTACTGTTGAATTTAGTAAAATCTTTTCAAAAACAAATATTGTTGTAGTTAATCCGAATATTTGCAATTTTAATAGTTTCTGAGATTTTATACGGAACGGAACAAGAGAATTAAACACAGAATCAAAGGACATCGGCGAAATAACTGAAGCAATACTCTCGAAACACATAGAGATAGTTAAGTTCAAAAATGTTCATTCGAGTTTGTATAGAAAAGTAGAGCCTGATATTAAAAGAGTTGAGATAATTTTTTTTAAGTCTTAAGGAAAACATATTTATTTGGGCATAATCTGCCTAGCAATGCTCGGAGATTCTCAGCCTGGGATGGTCCCTAGTAATCGTACAGTTTAAACAGAGCGCCACTAATAATTTAAAAAATTTGAAGAAATATCCACATTCAATCATCATTGTTTTTTTTTTTTTGCTGCGAACCAATGCTTTCAATCAACTTCGCTTCAATTAGCCAAACCTTTTAAGCTGAAAAAACATCACATACATTTGCCGTATAGAAGTTCAATTTTTGATTTTACATAAGCCCTACTCAAACTCAAAAAAAAATCCAAATTAGACGAAAATCACTAATAAAAACATCCCACACGATTGGTGGGCGTTGTTTAGTATAGACCAAAAACTACCCTCTCCGGATTCCGTATAAAAGCCGGCCTGTTGCCGGCGCCCCTCAAACTTTTGTAAACTGTTGCAGCTTTTCGGCAGTAGGAGAGAGCAGCAACAAGTTTGTGTTATTTAAGCGCGCATTCCGTTGAAGAAGTTAACAGTTGCTGACCGGCACGATAGTTGGTCAGTTCGTGGTTGATTTTCTTTACGAAGAATGTGTCACAGCAAGAAAGTTAAGACACCAGTTACCGCTCCGATGGCGAAATTTGTTGTTATTTTGGTCGCTGTTTTTCTTTCGGCCGAATGTGCTGCAGGTAAGAATTTTTTCTTGGTGCAAGAAATTTTAAGATTAAAAATGAGTAGACCCAAACATTGTCTTTGTAATTTCAATTTCAATGACGAAATGATGTTTAGTGATTTTTTTATAGTAATTCATTAAGCTACGATTCACCCCTTGTCTTTAAGTTGCATTTATTTGTTGAAAATATATTTTTTTTTCTATATAAAATAAATATATATTTAAATATCCACCACTTATCTTTATTTCACAAGCTGATTTTTGTTTGATACTTATTCACACAAATACATTATTCTAAAGGAAATAAAAAAAAAACTGGAAAAAAATGTCACTTGTGATTCTTTAGTAGGTTTTATTTTCTACATATGATTTTTCACGAAAAATTGGAAATATCCTAGGTTTTAGGTAAAGAATAAAAAATCAGTTGACTTCTCTTCCATCAAATTTTCGTTACTTCCTGGTACCTTCAAAAATCGCGAAAATGAAATAATTCTGAGGACCCCCTGTGAAAATTTCTATTTTTTATTATTTTTTAGAGATTTTTCTCAAAAGCTGTATAGTCTTTCACTATTTTGGGGTCGCAGGGCAACATTATAACATGAGTTAACTTCTCAACCTCTCTTGTTGTATGGTCAAGGGTAGAACATCAGTTGACTTCTTTTAGTCCATTCTTGGATCTTAAATTCTTGCTTGTTTCTAAACTTCTCCAAATACAAAGAAAACTCGAGAGGAAATACGAGAACGAGAGCCGAGAATAGAAAAATTATGACTACACTTTGCTAATAATTTCTTCTCAATTTGCCTTGAATTTCCTTTCCATTAATCAATTTCTCGGTCTCAATTTTTGTCTACTCTTGACTCTTGAATTCTTGCTTGTTTCTAAACTTGTCCAAATACAAAGAAAACTCGAAAGGAAATACGAGAACGAGAGCCGAGAATAGAAAAATTATCTACACTTTGCTAATAATTTTTTCTCAATTGGCCTTGAATTTCCTTTGCATCTATCAATTATTTCTCGGTCTCAATTTTTGTCTATTCTTGGCTCTTGAATTCTTGCTTATTGTTCTTAAATTTCTTCAAAAATAGAGAAAAATACAAAGAAAACTCGAGCGGAAGTGAGGACGAGAGCCGAGGATAGAAAAATTATGTCTACACTTTGCCAATAATTTCTTCTCAATTTGCCTTGAATTTCCTTTCCATTTATCAATTTCTCGGTCTCAATTTTTGTCTATTCTTGGCTCTTGAATTCTTGCTTGTTCTAAACTTCTTCAAATACAAAGAGAACTCGAGAAGAAATACGAAAACGAGAGCCGAGAATAGAAAAATTATGTCTACACTTTGCCAATAATTTCTTCTCAATTTGCCTTGAATTTCCTTTCCATTTAACAATTTCTCGGTCTCAATTTTTGTCTATTCTTGGCTCTTGAATTCTTGTTTGTTTCTAAACCTCTCCAAATATAAAGAAAACTCGAGAGGAAATACGAGAACGAGAACCGAGAATAAAAAATTATATCTACACTTTGCTAATAGTTTCTCCTCAATTTGCCTTGAATTTCCTTTCCATTTATCAATTTCTCGGTCTCAATTTTTGTCTATTCTTGGCTCTTGAATTCTTGCTTAATGTTCCTAAACTTCTTCAAATACAAAGAAAACTCGAGAGGAAATACGAGAACGAGAGCCGAGAATAGAAAAATTATGACTACCTACACTTTGCTATTAATTTCTTCTCAAATTGCCTTGAATTTCCTTTCCATTTATCAATTTCTCGGTCTCAATTTTTATCTATTCTTGGCTCTTGAATTCTTGCTTGTTTCTAAACTTCTCCAAATACAAAGAAAACTCGACAGGAAATACGAGAACGAGAACCGGTAATAGAAAAATAATGTCTACACGTAGATCCTTAACAATTTCATCAAACTGTCATCCAAATTGAATCGGATCTAAATTGAAAAATATCTATATTTAAAATGTCGATCTTTTCTTGTTCAAACCATGGTATTCAGCATGCTTTATATAGCCCCAATAAGTTTAAAGGCTTTTTTCGTTTAAACATATCACCAAAACTCGTTATTGAGTACCCACATAAAGCTGGAAAGGCTAGACAAGCTTTTTCCTATCTCACCTTACTTTCAAAGGAGACTATAGAGTGTCCTACAAGGCTAACCGATCTTAGTCCCTACAATTTTGTATATTTTCCTAATGTTGTTTTAAAGTTTAATCCATCCGTAGCCCTGTGCAGGCCCAAAGTTCAAACTCAGTGACGCTTGAGTAAAAATCTAACGTTCTACTTGTTCCATTTACTCAGGACTAAGTTTCGATGTCTTTAAAATACAAGTAAATTTACCAAATGCACTATCAACATTGATTTAGACCCCATTTAAATGATGTATTACCTATTTACTTGACTTATGTTACATTAGATACTTTAAGTTAGTATTAGTTTAGTTCATTGATTGAGGTTTTGAAGTAAATTTTCAAATTTAACTGTGGGAGTGTTTCATACAACCTTTATTCTCTGATACGTACATAAGTGACATCGTACTTAAACTTCCCCTATCTCCTGTACCTATTTTTAATTAAAAAAAAAACATTCTAAAATTATACCTAGTACATTACCAAAGGAAGGTTTACGGAATTTAACATACCATTACATAATTAGAACTTTGAATGTCAACTAACAAAAAGAAGTTTGAATTAAAGTAAATAAATTTTTCATGACAAAATCATCAAATTTTTTTGTTTTCGTTTTTCTCGTCTTTGTCTTCCTTTAGGTCTTACATATCCTTGTATCTCTGTAGTATTTCCACTTTTCTCTCTCTTCTTAATTTTTAGATCCTTTTCCTTGATTTCAGGTAGTTTTACCAACAACTTTCTGTTTTTCCTTAGAACATCATATTTTGTCTTGACCATAAATGAATTTAATTCTCGACATTGTCTTACAATGTTTCCATTACATTTTACATCTTTTATGTAAACTAGGTCATTGTCATTCAATTTTGGTAAAATTTTTATCTTCCTAACGTTTTCATGGTAAACCAGTTTTGGTTTTAGGTTTTTCTTTGTGGTAGGTAAAATTTCTCTAAGTTTTCTTTCAAATAGTAGTTCTGAAAGAGAGTTTCCACATGAAAGTGGTGTATTGCGGTATGCTAATATTCTCAAATGAAAATCTTCACACTTTTTTAACAGTTTTTTCACTAACTGTAAGCTCTCTCTGCTGAACCATTACTTTGTGGAAACCTGGGGCTACTTATTATATGGTTGAAGTTGTAAGTTTTTGCAAACTCCTTGAAACTGTAATTATCAAATTGTGGTCCACCGTCTGAGTATAATATCTTTGATGTCCAAAGATTTCTCTCAATTTTTCAATAATGTCTTCACTTTCAGTTTTCTTCAGTGTAATAATTTCTTGATATTTTGAGTACACATCCTGTATGACAAGGTAGACTTGATTTCTGTACTGGAATAAATCTGCTGATACATGCTGAAATGGTAAGTCTGGCAATTTTCGAAGTGTCATAGGATCTGTTATCTGATTCTAGTTCTTCAGACATCCATGACAATTTTGTACTGTTTCTATGATATTATTATTAATATTGGGCCACCATACAGTATGTTTTGCTCTAGATTTGCAACTATTTATGTCAATATGTATTTGATTTAAAGTTTCTCTGTACATAGATGAAGGAATTATAAGCCTGTCTTTGTAATACAACAAACTGCCATATTATGTAATTTCATTACGATACTTGAAATATTTTTGACATGTTTCAGTTACTTGTGATGCTTTTTCTGGCCATCCCTGCATTAGATAATCACTAAGTTTTTGAAACTCTTCTTGCTGTGCTTTTTCAACCATTTGGCGTGTTAACTTCAAGTTATCTTCAGTTTATTTCCTTATAACATTCACATAGCATTCAACTTCTTCTTCCAATACATCTTTTCCATTATCTATCATGTTCAATCTCAAATGTAAATCTAGTTAATCTAAGTCTAAATCGTTGCAATCTTACATCATTTAAGGATTTCTTCTTTAGGATACTCAAAAGTGGAAAATGATCATAGTTTGTATAGTAAATGATTTACCTATTAGGTACTCTTCCAGTCTTTCACATAACCATACAATACCATATGCTTCCTTTTGAATTTGGGCATAGCGTTATTGTGTTTTACTTAAACTTTTTGAACAATTTGTAATTGTTCTAAACCATTTCCGAAAGAACTCGAGTTTGCGAGAATTCTGGTTTCTTTATAGTAAGTAAGCTTTCAAAACTAGTGCACTTGTGACAAGCATTTTTAATTTATTGAACACTGTTGATGGATATCTTTAAACTGAAAAGTATTGTTACGTTTTAAAAGTTCGCGTAAAGGTTTTGTTTCATCTGCAATATTTTTTAGAAATTTTGATGCTTCCGAAATGCCTATCTGACATTTTGACTCGCTTAAGGTAAGTCCATTGTCTCGTAACACTTTAAGCACTCCTTTAACCTTTCATCATGCTGTCCAACATTTTCTCCAAAAACTGTAATGTCATCAATGTGTACTAATACCCCTTCATGGTTATTGAAAAGTCTATTCATTGTACGCTGAAAAATGTCTGGAGCAGAAGTAATTCCAAAAGGGAGTCTCTTGTAAATGTACCTTCCAAAAGGTGAAAAAAGGGAGTGTAATGCTTCGAACCTTCTGATAATGGAAGTTGCCAAAAACTTGATACACAATCTTATTTTGAAAATACTTTTGCATTTATTATTAGTGCCAGTGTAGAATCCATAAGTTTTTCTCTTAAAATAAACTTATTGAGTTCAGTGAAGTCAGCACATATTCTAACTTGATCATTTGTTTTGGGGACACAAACCATTGGTGCACACCATGGAGTAAAATTATTGTAATCCACCTGTTTTTCTCTTGATCCACCATTTTCTGTTGCTCTGTTTTAACTTTATCTATCAATGGAAGTGCTACTCTTCTGGGTGCTGAAATTGATTATGGCACACAGTTTTCTGTCATTTCTATCTTGTGTTCTAGGAAAGATTTTATAGTTTTTCTCAAACATACTCACAGTTTTCTGAGCATTGATGCTATTAATCAGTTTTAGCAAGTTCAAGTCTTGTATTGCAGGTCTGCCAAGTAAATTTTCTTGATTTTCCATGACACATACCTTGATTTTATTATTTTCACCCTTATAACTGATTTGAAGTGTACATTTTCCAAAAACATTCAATGGACATCCTCCAATTGTGAGAGATTGAAAAATCAGGAAGACACATCACTATCACTACTCACTACATAGTATAAAATAAAGTCGCTTTCTCTGTCCCTATATCCCTATATCCCTATGTATGCTTAAATCTTTAAAACTACGCAACGGATTTTGATGCGGTTTTTTAATAGATAGAGTGATTGAAGAGGAAGGTTTATATGTATAATAACATCCATTAAATAGTGGAGAAATACTGTTATTTTTGAGGTTTCCAATGTGATGTCGGAAATAATTACATTTCTTCCGCTTACATTGCAAACACAATGTAAAAAGTAAATAAGTAAAAATGTAGTGTATGAATTTAGATATTACAAAGATAGCAGGAAATCTTCATGGTATAGGGAAAGGGGAATTATTTTACTCCAAATTTAACGCGTGCGGGCCACGGGCAGTAATGAATAAATCAAAACTACTGGATCGATTTTAATCATTTTTTCAGTGAGTGAAATAGGCTATATATCATATACCCGTGCGAAGCCGGAGCGGGCCGCTAGTTTTTCATAAAACTCATCCCTTTCGAAATTATATTTTTAGACAAGCATTACATTCAAAATAATGTCGTGGTCAAGAAGCATTGACCCGCCCTTGTGTGGATCATGATCGGACCGTGACCTAAACTTTAGTGTGAACTGGCCTTCATTTATGCAGCCGCCCATTTATTTTAAAGTTTCAATTCTGGAAAAGTTTACCGCAAACAATATTCAAGTTAAATTACATTTTGAAACTACCAAATAGTATTTAGAAAGTAGAAATTTATACAAGAAATGTACCTACCTACCTACAGCAAAAAGAAATTAAACAAAAGAATGTATTTGAATAATAAAAAGCTTTTCCTGCCTAATCAAATCCTGGAACTGAATCTTATTGTTATAATGTAACAAAATATAAAGGCAAAATACATTTTATCGAAATCCGCACCAGGTGAAATTTTACTTTATTTTTCTTCATGTCAGGACATTTTCCAGATGTGGATTAGAGATCTTAAGAAGCAAAACTTGAAAACTGTGAGTTTTCTATATTTACCTACCTACTTCCCTTAATAAAAAAACATTTCAATATATTATTTTATATTGAAACAAAGACTTATATTGTAATAAGTACATAGATTACATGCAATTCAATGTAAGCTTTAATGTTAATGATTCAATCATACAGTGTAAATGTTGCTTATACAGTGAAACTAATATATTTGCAGAAGCAATCGATACTTTGCTAATCTTTTGATGTATTGTGGAAGTTTTCAGCTCGAATTTCAATTAATCTTTTTAAATATTTTATGTATGAAATTAAAGGCAAATTTAAACTTGAAGTGTTATGAAAGAACATGAGATTTTTATGATGAGACCCACTATTCCGTTCCGTTCAGGTCCCATCTGTCCCTGTTGACTTGTACGATAAAATCAAATCTTGGGAACTGGACAGACAATATGGAAAGACACAAGCTACATATTTTAGTCAAAATTCTATGCAATTGAACAAAAACCACTCCAATATTGAACCGTTTATATTTAAACCGCACATTTAAACGAACTAATTGGAAAGCTGAGTCGTGAATTCATTTATTAAGGATTCATATTATTATATATACGAAATTGCATATAATAATTTCGTCGCAATAATACGCAGTGGTGGAAAATTAAATTACGACAATGTCATTCATTTAGTTTTCGGGGCCGAAACGGTTTTAATCAAAATTTATACTCGCGACAGTTTAAATTAGAAGATTTAAAAGTTTATTGAAAAATCTTCTTCGTAAATTGTTAATTTTCTATCTAGTATTCGGAAAGCTTTTGAAATGTGTTGTGATTGGGAAATGAGAAGATTTCAAGCTTTCTACAATAATTTATTTGGAAATACTTATATAAAAAACCTCGGGTTTATCAATTTTATTTTTTTTTCACCTTGATTAGTCCTAAGCTTTTGGGGCCAAGTAATCCCACTTTAATTTGGGTACAAGAAAGGATTTTGAGAGAGTACCTACCTATGCTGTATTTAAAATACTCTTTCTGGTTATTTCTCTTGAAAAGCTAATGTCAAGGCACACTTGAGTGCATACATTCAGAATTATTTATAGATATGAATAATAAATCATTGCATTGTCTCAAATTTCGCTCTTTTGATTGAAAACAGATCCGGATTATTTATTCTAATAGTTCTAATACAAACAAACTTATGTGTTTCAGGACGATATGAAATTAAAAAAAGTAGGGGTATGTATTTTAGTAGTTTTGATGGATTACATGTATGTCTATTTAATCGCATGTCGTAGTTTTATTTATCAAATTTTTCCCATATTATTAATGTTGTAGATCGTAGACTCAAAAGCTTAGAAATTAATTTCTAATCCAATAAAGCCCATAAAATTTTTATTAGATCTTATGTGTGCACGTGTGCAAATAAGAGGGAGATGTTTTGGGGACATGGCGATTTCCAATTAATTCAAAAATATTCTTTATTCCCGCGTGTTTATGGAAAATTTACATAAAACTGCAGCAGCAATATGAAATGTAATCATTATTATTGTAAGCAAGAAAATGCTAATTGGCACCCCATAAAACTTGATTGCATTAATTAATTAATAAACCTGTTGGCTATTTGTTAAAGAATTCTTCTACAATTTTTTTGGTTTTACATTACTAGGTCATGAGCGCGCTTCGCGCGCTTTTTTTTTAAATCAAGTCCATCAAAATAATTATAAAATGGAAAATATTTATTAGGTGTTGTACAAAAAACAGCATAATTTTTGATTTAAATGTACATTATACATTAAATGTAACAGTGAGATAAGTTGTATAGATGTTATTCTAGTGAAGAAATTTCAAATGCGATGGATGGAGTTGGTGACTAATTATTTTTGTATGGTATATCATAATGATTTTAAATCGATCACATTTCTTGAATGTACGGTGTGCGTATGTCTACTTATCTCATTCTGTTTTATGGAACTCGTAGGTGTAGGTATACATTATTCGAAGTGGTTTATTTAAAACAGAATAATCATAACCATAATCAAGGTGTTATTATAAACCGAGTTAGTAACTATTTATGTGCTGTGGTATAATACGAGATATCGAGTCTTAATTTTTTTTTTACATTTTCATGAAGTTCCTTTTTTTTTATTAGGCCAGTTATTGAAGTCTACTCGATCAACATTTTACTGCAAACAATCGAAAAAAAAAAATTTTTAAAAGATTTTAAATTCAATTGCTCAATTATTCAACTTACATTTTTTGTTTGTACCTACGTGGTAGACATAAATTTTAAATGTGATCAAAGTAGTTGGTGAATTATTACTTTTGCGGTACATCGTAATGACTTTAAATCGATCTTATTTTTTGAATATACGGTGTGCATATGTCCAGTGCAACTTATTCTATTTTATGGAACTCGTAAGAATCCAAAGTTTAAAGAGTGCTAAGTCTTCATGTCGTTCTTCGTTATTTTCAATCATTTATGTTTATCGTGTTCAGGTTTTTGTCTTGTGATCTTCAAATATCTTGTAAATAAGTTGTAAAGATCTTCTGAAATCACCTATGACTGCGAAATTTCAAAATTAAATTATCAAAAAAACAATTCTTTAAAAACATGGTTTTTGACAACACTATTGCCTCTTTGTTTCCCTGAATAAAGTTTGAATGAGTCCCACGAACGAACTCTGAAAAGCGCCACATAAAGTTGTCCGTGACTAATACATCCTTTCTGGAGATCAATTACTATCCTATCAAATGTTTGTCCTTGAGATTTGTTAATCGTAACTCATTGCAAAGGCTAATTTTATTTTAAAATTGTCTTTGTTTGAACGTAAAGGGGTAGACGTTTTCGCAGTAGAGTGTTATTCGATTTATGAACACTATTTCTCCCTGTTTATCTACAGTCAATATCTCACAGCGTAACAGATTATCCCCAAGTTCCAGAACTAAAGGCCTTGTGCCATTGCAAAGGCCTGCACTGATGCTTAGATTTCTAATAAGCATACAATAGAATTCGTTTTCAATCGTAAATCATGGAGCGGGAATTCGGCGGATTAAGCGAATTTAAATATTTTGGAAGAATAGCATCATTTAGATCACTATTATCACAGTTCTTGACACTATCTATACTGGTGTAGAGTTTTTCGGTCTTGACGTCCAACAGTTCGACAACTTATTCGTTTATTTCTTCGACATCAACATTTCTTGCAGAAAGTATTGCAGATTTGGTCAAGTCCCTGAATCTTCCTTCTTTTAGTATTGTTCGTCGACTTTTCGTATGAGGAGCGAGGGGGTGAAGCGAAAACCAGGGGTGACCTTAGGTGACCATTGGCGTTCAAATGTAGGGTGCCACCAGCTCACATTCCTTTCGAGTATTAGATTAAAATCGACGGACTTTACTTCTCATAGATGTTTTCAACAATATCCGAATTATCAATACATTTCTCCGACAATTTTAGATTGTCGTTAGAATCATTTAGTGTTCGTTATCGCATAAAAATGGCTCAATTTCAGCAATAAGTGCTTAATATTGGCCTTTAAGGCGGCAACCGTTCGAGATTTGTCAACATAGACTTTGGATTTTAGAATGCCCAGAGAAAAAAATCCAGTGACGTTAGGTCGGCCAATTGTGGATTCTGAAGGACGATCGTTGACATCATAAATTGCACGGAGTGCACGAAACGTTTTCCGAATAGAACATTGGTTTTGATAATGATAATAATTTTTAACAATTCCGACGCGTTGCTCAATCGTGTAGCGCTCCATAATAAAATGCGGAGACTAATTGAATACGGCTGCCAAAGATAGCACCTGTGTGACTATCGAGTTTTTCATGGGCTATTGTCAAACATCGAGCGTTACTATTGGAAAACCCTATACATACCTAGATTCTTCTATTGGACCTAGAAAAAATATTAAACCACTTCCTTGCTTTGAAAAACAACCATCTACAGAGCAATATCTAATAGCACAGCTAATAGGCATATTGTCAGAGAATTGTCACATAAGTAACAAATTCACAGTCCTTCACAAAGATGCAACCGAGGAGAACATTGAAAATGCCGAAGCAAACTTCAACGCTAATGCTTGTGATTATTGTGAGCTTTGAGATCCGCTAAAATTCAACCCTTTCCAGATTTTCCAGAATTTTTCCGACCCAATCCAGAAATTTCCATGCGTTTTCCAGACGTTTCCAGAAATTTCCAGACTTTATCCAGATTTTTCCAGACTTAGCTAGACTTTATGCAGACTTGTCAAAATTTCTCCAGACCTTATCAAGCCTTTTCCAGAGGTTTCCAGACATTTCCAGACTTTCCCAGACTTTATCCAGACCTTTCTAGACTTGGCTGGATTTTTCCAGACTTTATCCAGACTTGTCTAGATTTCTCCAGACCTAATAGAGCCTTTTCCAGACGTTTCCAGAAATTTTCTGGCTTTTCCAGACTGTATCCAAACTTATCCAGACTTTTCCAGATTTAGCTAGACTTTATCCAGACTTGTCTAGATTTCTCCAGACCTTATCCAGCCCTTTTCTGACCTCTCCGGACTTCTCCCAAACACTTTCCCGACTTCAAATACACTTTTCCAGACTTTATCCAGACTTGTCTGAATTTCTCCAGACCTTATCAAGCCTTTTCCAGACGATACCAGAAATTTCCAGGCTTTTCCAGACTTTATCCAGACTTTTCTAGACTTGGCTAGATTTTTCCAGACTTTATCCAGACTTGTCTAGATTTCTCCAGACCTAATAGAGCCTTTTCCAGACGTTTCCAGAAATTTTCTGGCTCTTTTCCAGACTTTAGGTATCCAAACTTGTCTGAATGTCTCTAGACCTTATTAAGCCTTTTCCAGACGTTTCCAGAAATTTCCAGGCTTTTCCAGACTGTATCCAGATTTTTCTAGGCTTAGCTAGATTTTTCCAGACTTTATCCAGACTTGTCTAGATTTCTTCAGACCTAATAGAGCCTTTTCCAGACGTTTCTAGAAATTTTCTGGCTCTTTCCCAGACTTTATCCAAACTTATCCAGACTTTTCCAGACTTAGCAAGACTTTATCCAGACTTTATCCAGACTTATCTAGATTTCTCCAGACCTTATCCAGCCCTTTGACCTCTCCGGACTTCTCCCAAACACTTTCCCGACTTCAAATACACTTTTCCAGAACTTATCCAGACTTGTCTGAATTTCTCCAGACCTTATCCAGCCTTTTTCCGACGTTTCCAGAAATTTCCAGGCTTTTCCAGACTTTATCCAGACTTGGGTAGATTTTTCCAGACTTTATCCAGACTTGTCTAGATTTCTCCAGACCTAATAGAGCCTTTTCCAGACGTTTCCAGAAATTTTCTGGCTTTTCCAGACTTTATCCAAACTTATCCAAACTTTTCCAGACTTAGCTAAACTTTTTCCAGCCTTATCCAGACTTTATCCAGACTTGTCTAGATTTCTCCCGACCTTATCCAGCCCTTTCCTGACCTCTCCGGACTTCTTCCAAACACTTACCCGACTTCTATTATGTATAAGTAATTGCCTATCTATGAGTCGGCACTCAATGTATGCAAAAGCGGTAACAACCTTGAACTAACATAAACATATCGATTTTATATTCCGATTGCCTTATTTGCATAATTAAAGCGGTGACAACCTTGAACTAACATCTCGATTTTATAGTCAGATCCTACAAAACTGTGTAGGTTCAATTTTTTTTAGACTGATGCAGATATGGAGTTTTCTAATATAAGATATAGATGGTGTTATAAGTAGTTCATTATTCGAAGTTAATATTGAAAACTGTATTATTTTTCTTTTGGTAATTTGCAAAAAAAAATAATTATATTCGGCTTTTGATCCAAGGAATATCTTGACTAAATTTTGCTTAGATTCGCACAACGTTAAGCTCTCTTCTGAAAAGCGAAATTCGATAAATCCGGGGAGTAAATCGGCAATTACTTCCGTTGGAGATGATGTAAAGTGCTTTGGTGTTTTGGTGCATTATATGCACTTTCCAGTTAGAACAGCAAAAAATTACTTTCGGATTGGATTTGTGACCTTACATGTTTTAACGTGAAAGATTACCATTATTGAGAATGAGCTTTTTAGGGTTTAGTAACCTATCAAATTCGGTACAATTTTTAATTTTCCAAAATTCTCAAAATATACAAAAGTGTTATCTAGAAGTGAGAGTTACTTGTTGATTGCGTTTCGGCTCCGATTGGTTCGAGGTGTTCTTCTGTCCTTATTAATTTGTGAAGTTCATCCAGGGGTACCCGGGGGAGTTTCAGAGGCTTTACTTGGGGTTGGCGATCATCGTTTCTTGTGTGTATTCTGGGAAGTGTTAATGGTTCTTCTTGGATTACAGTTTTCTCATTCAAGAAGTTTTCACTGGAAGTTCTCAATTCGCATCCTGGTGGTATTAAGAATACTCCTTTGAGAATCATTATCTTGGTTGTTGGACGAGTTGATACTTTCTTAGCCCTAGGAAATATGGCTACATAATGAGCATCGGATAGATCTTGTATTAACGTGGTGTTGATTGACACAGGTATTTGCCGGCAAGTTGCTTAGTTGAAGTATTTGGCTTATACAATCCTGGTTGTTATCTTGTAAGCATCCTTCGTAACATAGGTATTCGGAATCAATTTTGCAGCATGGAACTTCCGGTAGATAGATTTTCGCTCAGGGCCAAATAGGGAGCAGGAGGAATTATGGTGGTATGATTCGTCGTGGCTATTGAGAAAAGATGGAAATATGTGAAAATTTCTGGTGACAGAATGGGGAAATGCAGGATGAAAGGTATCCATCAATGCTAATTATATTATAGTACTCAGGTATATCTTCTTCGTAGGTATAAGGAAGCTGAATTTCACAGTAGCGTTCGAGCATCTTTTTAACGGCCCATTTCAGTTCGTCGGGTTTGATAAGAGAGTTATGAAGAGTGTTTGTTTTTGCAAAGGTTATAGCTACCTCGAGGTCGTTGAGGATTTGCAAGATAACTTGGAGGGCTAAATTCGTTTCTAGCTTGTAGAAAATTAGTAAAGTTGAACATAAATTTACTTAGGTCGGAGCTAATTTTGTTCGCTTCTTTTTCTATAGTTTCTTCATTGTGAGATATAAGGAAGATTGTGTGATTGAAGTTTTCCATTATTTTAGTGTTAAGACTTGCGGCGTCGTACCTTTGGGCGTATTTGTGGTCCAGGTTTCCAGATATGGTTTCAATAACACTGCCGAGACCATTGAAAATTCCTCTTCTATATCTTTGGATAGGTATAATGGTACGAAGTTTTTCTTTGGCGGTTATTAACGGAAACTTTAAACTTTGATCGAAATTTTGCAGGCTTTTGAAATATGGGTGACTCAGTCCATTTTCTATTGCTGTTCTCACTGATTCGTATTGTTCTTCCAAAACTGAAGTTCCTTTATTACTGGGAAGAAGTCAGAAAAGTGAATGAAGTCGTGAGTATTACTCTGAATCCTTGCTCGTCCTAGCTTGAGGGAAAGTATTCCTGGGTTGTCCTTCAGGTCCTGGATCAGGAGGTTCTGAGCAACGGCTGAGGATCATCTGTAAGGAATTTCTAGAGTTATTTCCTGGAAGATTTTTATTATTCTTTTTATGTATTGTCGTGTCTTGAGTACCAATGATCACAATATTGTCAGTGTTAACTGTATTGGGAGAGAATCTTGGAAGTAATTTGTTCCGCTTTACAGTTTTCTGGTGTAGATCTTCGTGCTAGGTTTGTAGGTGAGGGGGGTTTGCCTAGTTATGTTTCTTTTTCCTATGTACGTTTCTTCAGATTCATGTAGCTTTTGATTCAATTTCCTGATAGTTTTTATTTTTTCCCTGTGTTTTTGGGTATAATTATCTATAAGTGTTTTCATGACGTCAACATGACGTCGACGGCGAACGGATTCTGCGCATCGGTGACAAGTCAATAGAGAGTTATTGGAATAGTCCACTATTAATGCCGACCTTACACTAGTAGTGCGCCTTTAATGGTTGATCGAAAAATGACAGTTATTGGAAGACGCAACAAATTATTAATAGGCGTTAATTGACGTTTTCAGTTAAAAGAGATGGACAATAAAGTATGAAAACAATCATTTTCCCGCCAACATTTGCTTGCTTGTCAATGCCAGTGTGTATTGGGTGTTTTGAAAGAAAATGTTACTACTTCATTTGCAGAACTTCGCTATGGAGAAAGTGGTGGATTATTTTGGAAGCAAACAGCTCCCGTAAACTAAACTTGAACGTGGATTACTTTGTATACTTGATAGGCCGGGGATTTCCCTTTTTTTTTGCGAGTATTCTTTCTGATTTTATGTATCCAAAATTTGACAAATGTAGGATTTGATGGAAATTTATGAAAAGACACGTCCGCCGGTAAATAGGAATTATTTTTACAAAAAGGCACACTACACAATCACTATTGTTACGAAAAAACTTTGAAAAAACCGAGGAAATAATAGTTTCCAGTTTCCTCATGTACTAAAGTCTTGTCAACAAACCACTGTCAGCGGCTGTCAACCGTTGTTTTCATACTCTTTTGGCGTCTGACAGTTTGACGCCAGAGAGAGAGGGTTTTAAATTGAAAAGGTCAATTAATTTCTGTGTTGTTTTTTTCTCTGTGTATCTTCCATTCGATAATGGATGTGTTATGTATATGTTCCACTTATAGTGTAGCCACTGCTTAATTTGAATATGCCATAACTTATTCATACTTGTCAGATAATTCATTGTAAAATCCCGCTCGAATGAACATGTTTAACTTGCTTTAATGAAAACTAGAGAACTAGAAAATCTTGTTTTATTAAACATGGTGTCAGGTGTGGGGTTCGAACCTACAAAAAAAAAATAATAAAAAAAAATAAATAAAAAAATAAAAAAATAAAAAAAATAAATAAAACGTGTTATGTATATGTTCCACTTATAGTGTAGCCACTGCTTAATTTGAATATGACATAAGTTATTCATATTTGTCAGATTATTTATTGTAAAATCCCGCTCTAATGAACACTTGCTTTAATAAAAACTAGAAAACTAGAAAATCGTGTAAATTTATTATCAAAAACAGGATGAGCTTCTAAAAATGATTGTCTTGAATGGTGCAGATGACGATGACCTGGAATTTGAAATCTTGGATAACTTGCCAATAAACAGGAATGTCCTGCCTCAGAGGCCCTTTTTTGACTTAAACAACTTCTCCGATCAGGAGATAAAAGAAAATGATTCAAATATATTTCAATGATTTATTCCGTATTTGTCACGCGCTTGATGTAAATTGTCAAAATACGACCAGGCTGTACCCGATTCTTAAACTTCCACTAATAAAGGCAGGCACTAACACTATCAGGCTGTTCATTTGTACTTGCTACCTGCTCGAAAAAACAGGAAGATCTGTTATTTATGAGCTTATATGAGAGTTATGGGACAAGTAAACGCTGCTGAGATCTGCTTGAAGCAAGAAAAGCAGTACAAATGAACAGCCTACTAGTGCCGGTATTAAAACTGATAGTTTCTGCGCATGCGTAAATGTCAAAAGTGTCAAAATACTTCCCAGCACTATTATTGCCTGGCCTTATAGAATCTCCAATATCTCTCTAATATGTGTGAATATATACATTGGTCGCATGTTTGTCATTGAAGGGATAGAATTATTATATCCGAGAAGTGTATATGGCATTCTTTAACCCAACCAGCAATTTTAGTCGCCGCTACGTATCCTCGACTACAAAGAGAACTTTAAAGTTGGCGTTACTAGTATCGGGAACCGTTTAGGCACCGTTTCTTCACCACGTTGTTACCAAAATGGGGAATGATTTTGCAGTAAGGTTTACGTGCCTGGATCGTCCTCGGAACTGTTAATTTACGTCCCGAGACCGTTTCGGGAACGTTGTGAAACCGTAAATGTGTGGTAATATCAACCAAAATGGGACTTTTTCCCATGCGCCTTCAACCTTGAAGATATTTATTTGATCTTTCTCTCTCTTTCAACTAAAATTATGTATATTATGTTACCGTTCATCCAGCCAGTACTTTAAGTTCACAATATGTCCACCTTTATTTTGTTTACTTGATCATTATTACGTACCTATATGAATATTGAAAGGCTTTGATTTTCGTACCCAAGCAGCTAAAACCCAAACGAGTGAAATTTTTCTGTGAAAATTAAGTATGCTAGATCTGAAAATAACAACGCGCCCTCAAACTAAAACATTTTGATGATAAAAATATTTAAAATAGAAGATATACTAAAATACAAAATTATTTATTCAAAGGAGTTAGCACTTTTAATAGGTCCATTTTAATTAGAAATCATAAAAGTCCAAGGTTTTTATTAGTAAACAGATAATATAAGGCGCGAATTTTCTACTTTTATACAAAATTAAGTTTTTCCAAAAAATGGCGTCTTAAATTTTCTATAAAACATGGCGTAAATTATTCAATGCTACGTTGAAGTTGCCTCTAGATTCGTTAAAGTAGAATTTACCTATACATAAGTGGCGTTCACGAATCCGTTACCTTACAATGTTACTTGGAAGTGGCGAACTCTAAAGTGTTTTCTATTGTCCCTCTGCGGTTGTGGTTACCTTCAAAAACACTTAGTAGTCACGCCTACTCAAAAGTTGATTTTTTCACGTTACGGTGACAATTATTTGTTACTTTAAAGTTTTGGTGTCGAATAAGTAGCTAAACCTTGACGCCCCACGGTTCCAGCAACCCTGAAACTTACCACAATGTAATGACACCATATAGTCACCAAATTGGGTAAGTGTTACGGAAGTTCCACTAATTCTTCTAACTTACTAAAGGTTTAAACTTCATAGTAAGTTATTTGGTACCAATTACTATTTGTTTACCCAATCATAGTAGCAGTGTCGATCAGTGAGGGTTTCTATAACTTTGATGCTAGTTGGGAACGCTTAAGGATTTTTTTATTTTCTCGAAGTATCCTCAGGTGTTCGATAATGGTGGAGTGGAATCTTTCTATCATCCTGTTGGATTGTGGGTTATCAGGGGTAGTATAATGGATCTTATGTGTATCTACAAATTCCTGTATAAGTCCATTCTTGAATTCTGTTCCACTATCGGTGACTATTATGTGTGGTATTCCATGATGAGCTATGAAGATTAGAAGAGCTTTAAAAACATCCACTGAATTTGATCCCTCTATGGGGTAAGCTTGTCTTACATAATATCTCGTTTGTGGTTAGGCCAGTAATATTTCCTTCGGACTTGTGCTTCGGTCTCGTTGATTCTTCGATTATTCGTTTTTTTCGACTCTGGATTCTGGACAGAGCATTTGCATTAGTATTTGATTTTCCCTTCTTATAGATTATCTCATAATTAAACTCTTCCATCTTTAAACGGCATCTAACTATTTGTCTTTAATGGAAAAAAGCCATTGGAGAGGACGGTGATCTGAAAGTATCTTGAACTTTCTCTCAAACAAGTAGGGTCTGAAGTACTTGGTGACCTAGATTATGGTTAACATTTCCTTTCCAATGGTGGAATATTTCAACTCGATTTTGTTGAGTGTCCTGGATGCGTATGCAATGGGCTTATCGCTGCCAATTTTTTGTTAGAATAGTATAGCTCTATTTGCATAGTTGCTAGCATCAGTAGTTAGATTAAAAGACTTGCTGAAGTCTGGAAATTGCAGAATAGGTTGATTTGACAGTAAATTCTTCTAGTTTCTAGTTCTAATGCAGTTCAAAAATTCTGGTGTCAGTTCTGTTTTGAGGCAGGACGTTAGAGGTTTAGTAATGTTTGCGAAGTTCTTGATAAACTTTCCGTAATATCCAAGGAGGCCTAGAAATCCTCGGATTTCCTTCGTGGTTCGCGGTATTGGATAGTCAAATATGGCTTTAATTTTAGCCGGATTTGGTCTTATTCCTTCTGGTGTTACAATATGTCCAAGAAAGGCAACCTTTCTTAGGAACTCGTATTTGTCGATTTGAATTTTGAATTCAGTTTCTCTGAGACGTTGAAAGATAAACCAGATGCTCTTGAAGTGATGTGCTGAACAAAATGATATCGTCCATGTACACTAAGCAATTTTCTCCTTGGAGGCTTTTCAAAACGTTATTCATTACCCTCTGGAACATAGCTGGAGCGTTTTTTAGGCCAAACGGCATCCAGACATACTCGTAATGGCCATTTTCGACATTGAAAGCAGTTTTGCATATATCTTCGTTAGCCATTTCGATTTGGTGAAAACAACTTGCCATATCCAAGGTCGTGAAGTACTGGGTACCAAGTTTGTCCAAGATGTCTTTTATGTTTGGAGTTGGGTATTTATCGTCGATGGTTTTCTCGTTTAATTTCCTATAGTCCACTACCATTCGCCATTTTTTTTTCCCGAGGCGTCTGGTTTTTTTTGGAACTATCCATATCGGGGAAGACCAAAGTGACTGGTTGGTCTGATAATTCCTTCATCCAACATGGAAGATGTTTGGTTTTTCACTTCCTCTTTATAGATATGTGGATATCAACATGACTTGGTGTACACTGGAATCTCATCTTTCGTTTTAATATGGTGTTTGATCTGGTTTGTATAGGTCAGGGACATGTGTGGATAATGGAAAATGTCTGCATACTTCTTACATAAATTTTATATTGCCTTTTCTTTCTCTGTATTTAGGTGATTATTTCTGTTTCTTCTGAAATCTTGAGAAATTAGATCCGTGGTGTAGATATGAAACTGATCAAGGTCCAACTGCGTGCTAATGACTGGACTTGTCAGGGCTATCTGAAGTTCTTCGTCGGTTGTGTTGACAATTGCAGTCCAAGCGAGTTGATCACAAGCAGATCTGAGTGTTTCGGTAATTTGTTCTTACTGGGAGAATGGCGTCTTTTGTGATAAGTAATGACTCTGCCAGGTCCAATTTGACTTGGAGTAGCTTGAAGTTTTCGAGTCCGATGAGGCCATCAAATGTTTGGTGGAACTTGAAAAGGTAAAATTATTCCTTTTGATTTGAGTTGAATTCTGGAAACATGGGAATGTGAGCACAATAATGAGAATGATTTTGAGAAATTGAAGTAACGATGAATGACTCATGGTAGATGCAATCTTTGAAGTATTTAAAGGCTATATCTGGATTGATAAATGATTTCGATGTGCCGGTATCTATAAGGAGCCTTGAAGGTGGATTGGCGATACATATGTATGGTAGCTCCTTCCGATCGGTATAATTATGTAGTTCTATTATGGTTCTGTTTCTGGATCGGCCGCTTCTGGAAAATTTCCTCCTTCAGTCTAGTGGTGTTGCTCGTATGCTTGCGACTGGTAGTCATTTTGTTGTTGTTCTGATCAGTTTCATATCATTGTCCATTTCTGATTTTGTGTATCCATAGTTATGGTTAATTCTTCCACAGTGAATTTTGAAGCAGATTGTTGTGGAAGTTTTACGATGGCTCTTGATGTAGTGCTCATTGGTGTTGGTTGCGGAAGCGTGCGGTTTGGAGTACCTTGCCAAACATTATCTATTGCTATTGCTATATCTGGTTGTCGCTGCTGAGCTAATGATATTCGGTGGTATTCCGGATATATGGGGTCATTGATCCGTAATGCACCCTGTATTTGAATTTGAGATTTTGGTATCTGACCACCCAATGCCCCATCAGAACGCCTTTAGGACCTTCTTAAAGATCCTTGTATCTGCGCTGAAATTCTCCTAAGCATTCGGTGATATTTTTGAGTACGAATTTTTATTTGTAATTGATTTTTTGACACGATAATTTTCAATAATTTGAAAACCAATGGAAGTAAAGGTTCAGGATATACGTCACACATCTTACAGTTTATGGAAAAGCAAACAAAAAACAGGTTTTCTTATTTACATTTTTGTCTTCCTTTTTGCATTCCATTTCATCTGCGAAACCACCTTTTTAGTAAATTAAAAGTCATCAACACTATGAACTGACAAAACGAATGCTTTCACTGCATTTTTCCGCGAAACTATCCACATATATGTTTCCTCAAAGCTCTCTGACACATATTTTATAAAACTTTAGCCTTTGCTTTAGCTGCAAATAAGTTTCATTTAAATTTCGATTTACTTTCTGCAACTAATAATGCAACCTCATAAATCACAACATGTGGGCAAGTAAATAGTCCGAGACCATTTTTACCCACATCATATAAAGTTACTGACTGAGTATAAGAGATGAAATAATAAGTTGACTTTTCAAAAACCAGATATTCGCTCACATTTTTTGATACACTAAATCAATAATCGAAAATAGGTGGGTATCACTTTATTAATGTGTCTTTTAGTTCTTTTAATAAGAGAGTCAGTTTGTTGCATCATTAAATATCAACGATATTAATAAATCCCAAGACTGTAGCACCCCCAGTAAATATAAAAATCTTTAGTTTTTACTTTATAAAGGTTTTAGTGTTCGCCAGTAAAAACTGATAAATGAAATTTATGTGCCGGAAAACTGGATCGTGAACAAAATAAATAAACAAAAAAAAATTTTCTCATTAAGTTATTAGCCATTTCCTATACACTGTTGTTGTTATGTGACATCAAATGATGTTAACATCCTGTTGCAAGCGTTAAAAATGGATCTAAGAGGATATTGCATTTTTGTAATCAATGATCAAACGCTGAAATTCCAGGTAGGTACACTTTTCAAGCGTTTTCCACTATAGGTATGAGATATATTCAACTAAATTTAATGAATAATTTGGAATGCAATAATTGAAAGCGTTTTACATCAATGTGCAATTCAAAGATAAAAGAAAAATTGAATTTGATACAAAAAGATCAAGGCATTTTTATGAAGCGAGAACTACCTACTCTACTCTATTTAAAAATTAAATAATTTGAGCTCTGTCTATACCTACACTAATTCGCAATAAATTGGAATTTGTAATTGAATTTCTTCTTGCAATAAATACATTTTCCTAGATTTGATTTGAATTTAATTCAGCTCGACATGCGACAATAATTATTACGCTTTAAATAGTAATTTTTGAAAACTTTTCCTTGAATCTGTATGAATATTTTATAACATGTGCGTTTATGCGACATTCGTTTCCTCTTAGAGCCAGTTTTATAGTATTTTGGAGAAAACATGATTTTATAATTATTTTTATTTAACACCCTAGATATGTGCATGTGGAATGTTGATGGAGAGTGCATATTTGTGTTATTTTGCTCGTTTGGAAACTGGATTTATAATCCGACAAGTTCAAATTAGTAACAATAAGGGCAGCCGATGTCGAGACCGACGAAAACTCTCGTCAGAAAAATAAGCCCTTGTTTTATCTACGGCAAAAATTCTTTTGTATAAATTTAATTCACAAAAATATTCGCTTTTCAGTAGCTAATCTATCAACAAGGAACTAATAAATTCAGATTATGTGTATCATAAACTTATGTGTTGGGTAAAATTTAACGACCAATGATAGTCGGAAACTTGTTTTTTTTTAGTTGGCCGGCAACGTCTCACCAACGTTGTCTAATAGTCTAAAGTTATCCAAGTCATATTAGGTCACTTGGCATCGTCGCATCCAAGGAGTAGTTTTTGGGGTGATCTTTCCAGGTCAGCCTCGATCCAAAGATTGAAAAGAATGTGACAGATGATCCAGGAGCGAAAAAGGTTGTGGTCCCAAGAAACACTAAAACGGTTAAACGGGTGCAGAACCACTCCCGCACCTCCATTAGTATTATGGTGTGCGGAAATGCAAAAGGGGTTCTACTGCCTCCAATAGTTGTTTATAAATCTGGAAATTTATACGAAAACTGGACAGAGGGCGGCCCTCCTGGAACAAAATATGCCAGTAGATATGAATTTGTTTGAGATGTGGTATTTTAAAATACTCCTCCCGCACATAATTGAAACCCGAAAAGAGGACGTTACAACTATTGTTGTTGGTGATAATCTCGCCACCCACTTTTCACCTGCAGTAATCCAGTCCTGTAAGGAGCATGGTATTTATTTAACTCCATTCCCTGCAAATGCCACCCATCCCATCTAATGCAGCCACTTGATGTGGATTTATTTGGTCCCATGAAAAAGTGCTAGAGAAAGATTCTAGACAAATGAAGAAAGTAAAGCCGATATCCAGGAAATCTTCCCAAAGAACAATTTCCAAATTTGCTCTCTAGGTTATGGAATGGCATATCTGAGAATGTGAGCCAAAATTTGATATCTGGATTTAAAGCTACTGGGCTTTTTTCACTAAAACCTAACGAGGTTTTGAAGAAGATTCCAGATGGATTAATAGGCACCAATGATAAAGACGGCATCGGAAGAAATCTCGATGCGTCATTAGTTGATCTCTTAAAGGAACAAAGAGGAATTGGGAGTGGTGCCAATCCTAAAAAAAGAGGAAAAAAAGTTATAGCGGGTAAAAACTTGGCCATACATGATGTCAATGAAGTTGCATCTACAGATGTTGCAACTGTCCCTTTAGACCTTGTAGATCCTAATGAAACTATTAAATCTTCCACAACTAAAGCCTTAGAATTTGAAGAATTCCCAGGATGTTCTGGTATAGTCGGAGAGAAAAAAAGACAGAAGAGATGCGTTTCAATTTTACCTACAGAAAAATGTAAGAGACAAAAGGAAGGTGAAGCAAATACAAAGTGTGGTATTTGTCGTTGCAATTGGAAAAACTATCAGGGGAGAAAAGAATGGATCAAATATATTCAGTGCCTTAAATGGATCTGTGGCCCTTGCAACAAGGAAAGTAAATACTCTTATTATACATGTGATTATTGTGATGATTCAGAAGCGGAGCCGATGGAATATCAGGATGATTCTGATGCGGACAAAGATTTTGTGCCAAGTGACTAAGATCCATTTTTTAAATTTAAGTTTATGATTTAGTTTAAGTTTTTTCTATGTTAAAGATTTTTAGAATTATCTTCTGGGTTTTCGAAGTTGGTTTCTGTTTCATTTTAAATTTTGGTCCAAATTCCATCAAACGTAAAAGAGGAAATCCAAAAAAAGTCCGAAAAAGGTGACCAAGTAGCCCCAGATTACGGTATCGGCGCTTGACTACAATAGGCAATCCTCTTTGCGCGTATAATCCTTGATTTGTGTCAATCAATAGCTGTCTTTCTCCGTCTCTTTACGTCATATTTTTCTTCTCTCTCGAGTAACGAAATTTGCCTGTGACGCCTAAGAGGTTTCATTTCAAAAAAATTACGGTTTGTGCTGAAGACCACACGATAGAAGTGAACACTTCAAAAATCAAAACAACTGAAAACGTAGGTTAAATAAATCAAAATGACAGATGCTTACAGCTTGACCGTTGCCGCCATATTGAATCTTGGCATTTGTGATTTGGATCAAGGATGTTTGAAGGAGCGAGGTTGCCTGCATGGTTGTATGAAAAAGTAAGCTTGCCTGATAAGTTTATGACATCATCTAGGGTGCCTCAACATAATGCAAATAAATCTCCATAAGGCACCCCAGATATGTCATCAAGTTACCCATTACCAGACAACCTTAACTTTAGGAACCTTGCGTTGCCTGATAACTTTTATGACGTTATCTGTATGCCTAAACATAATGCAAATCTCCATAAGAACCGTCCGATGACGTCATCTATTTGCTATTACCTAACAACCTTTCACCAGTTTCCCAATGATATCGGAAACGTCGCCGAAATTTGTTCTAGAGAGTCGCGATTGAATTCCAATCGCACTATCTCTCTCTTACTCGCACTGCTGACAGTGCTGACTGTTTCTCCCTCTCGCTTGGCTGAACTCGACTCGAGTCGGCTGTTTCCGACTGAATGAGCGTTAAAAATTCGGTCGTGACGGCTCAATTTCATTCACCGAAGAATTTTTCATTTCAGAAAAAAGAAGACATATACACACCATCAAAGTAGGCTTTGGAAATTGTTGGCAGTCGATGTAGACTGTTAAACAGTGACGTATCGAAAACTTTACCATTTTCCATATTATAAAATTCAATAAATCTTAACTAATAGAATTCTGTAGCGTTCAAAAAAAAAAGAAGAACTACAGACCATCAAAGTAGGCTCTGGAATTCATTGACAGGTAAAACAGTGACTTATCGAAACCTAAATATTGTCACATGACGTCATAATTTTTCGGCACGAGAAAATGGTTTAAAAACGTGGATTTGATTGTATTTCGAAACGGTTTAAACCAATTTTGATGTGACGTCATTGCTTCATCGCGAGAATATACTGTTTCAAACCTGTTTTAAGTGTTTAGGGTCAAAGCGTTTAGTGTCAAATGTTAATTTGACTTGTTGAGTGTTACTGAACAGAAAAATAGGACAAGATTTGATTTACTTGCACTTGTAGCTTGCACTTATCACTTAACACTAATCACTCAATAGATCCGTTTACAATTTGGCATATAAACACTAGCACTACATTACTAATCGAAATGTAAGCCGGCCTTTAATTTATAGAAATCTTAAGTGTCAAGAAAAAAGAGCTACACCATCAAAGTAGGCCCTAGAAATTGTTGACACAGTCGATTTAGGGCCGGTTTATTAATAGAGGGTTACCCCATCAGTTAGGGATAACCCTGGGTCAAAGTTGTAACAAGTGTTTATCCATTTAAGGGTCAACTGCTAACTTGAAAGTTATTCCAGGAAAAAGTTGACCTGCGCTCTCATGACAAGTTAGCGTATTAGGCATTCCAACGACCTATCAAAACTATTCCAAAATGGCCACCGTGGCGGAAGTTCCTCATTTCGTATGAGAATTTAAAGCTTTTTTTGGTTGTTTTGTGACTAAACCTTATTTATTTTTTAATTTTATTGACTTCATAAGGCTTTTTTCTAATCAAAAATGCCACAGAAGTGTCTTGTAGTTGATTTTAGAAGGCGTTTCAACAAGGACGACGTCAGGTTGTTTTCAATGCCAAACCTTTCAAATTTTTCCAATTGAAACGTAAAAATTATTCAGTATCACTGATCCTGCATCTAAAATGAAGCCATACTCGAAATACTTGTATGAATCTAAGCTTTTGTAGGCCTTCATTTGCTCATTGCTGTAAAAACTAGGTCAAAATGTAAACAAATGTCAACTAGACATTTTTTCAAACTTATCGTTCGCCCACATCCCGATTTTCCTGCATTAAAGTCTTTGAATATTCACTCTGCATCTCAAAACAGTTATTTATGTATCAAGGGTACTAAGTAGATGATTATGCCCTGAGGGCGACAGTCTTACAAAGCCGAGGGCCTCTGGCCCGAGGGTTCGTAAGTCGCCTGAGGGTATATATATCTAATAGTACCCGTGGTGCATACAAACTTTTATGTCATACCAGTTGGTTGTGAATAATAAATATCTGGGAAAAAAGTGTCACTTCGCAAGTTGTCATCAGGGTGCAAACCACGTGCAAACATCATAATTTTTTGACAAAAATAATATGTTTATCAGCGTAAATTTATATTTTGTTAATAAAGAATAAGTTAATTGAAAACTGTGTTTTGCGTCTTTATGCCCGCGCGGGCCATGATGTGTACTTTATGCCCGCACGGGCATAAAGTAATGAATTATGTAGATGGTATCTAAGGTATAAAAACACAATAATGTATTGGTATGACATAAAGTATATTATAACAAAATAAACTGTAATTAGCTCGAAAATATTCCAAATAATCTCAAAATAAACAAACAAACATCAAATTTTCCTTAGTCGCCATATTGAAAAATCACGTGGTTTGGAGAGCCTAATTTGACCCTGGAATAACCTCAAAATTTTCTGTTATTTTTTATCTGCATTTTTTTGAAAAGGGATGTTTTTGGCTTAAATTTTGACATTGTGAAGACATGGAGGAAATTGAAACCATTTAATTTGTTCTAGAATAAATCGAGCATGGGCCTCAAATTTCCAATTAGGCAATACGAATCAGCGGATAATTTAAAATGGCGACGTGGGCATGAAAAACGCGTAGGTGCCTTTAAATTCAATTCCCATTGATTGCAATTTGAATGGGAATTACTGCTCCAATGGGGAATTAAATGTTAACGTGCCTTTACGGTTGTCAGGTGCGTTATTCCCACGGCGCCATATTGAATTGAGAGAACGTCAAATCGCTCTATGGTTGTTTTGTATTTTTATTTTAGACATTCAAAACAAAATAACAGATTTTTCCACAAAATACACGTAACCGAATTTTCCACATCGGAAACGGATAAAAAACAAAAAAAAAAGTAAGATTATGAGCAGAAAATGTCAAAAAAACGACAAAAGTGAGTTGGCAACGTTGCATAAGTAATGCCAACCCTCGAAGAGGCCGAGAGTTTACCAGCAATGGGTTAAAAAAGTCTGGAAAAACACTTTCCAACTTTAGTTTAGCTGTCGATAAACTTATACTTATTATTGGTCAACCGACAGCTGAACTAAATAACTGTCCACTGATAAATTGGTCCTTTACTAGGAAGATAGGCCGGACTTCTGCGTGTGACGTCACCACTATCAGCAACCAATAGTGGTGACGTCACCCGCAGAACATAGGTTCTTTCCGGCCGAAAAAAAAGTTCGGTTTAAAATCGCCGAAGCGAATATTGCTTGGGCGAGCGTATTTTTATTTATTTTTTTTCTTTTATGTTGTTTCCAAAAAGCGGCAGAACTCAGGACACGCCGGAACCCTTCGGGGCCCGGATCCTTGTGCGCGGCACGACTTGCACGCCCTGTTGCTACGTCCCTGCCAAAGAACGTGAGCCCTTCGAGGTCCACGTTTTTCCACTTTGGTACGACTTCGGTCTTGTCCTGATTCACCTAAAGCGAGTGATTATTACTCCACTTTACTTCTTATATCAGTAGCAAAATCAGTACCTATATTACTGTGTATGTGAAGTAGTATATAGAAAAGTTTCACTTGATTACTGGCGCAGAAATTTTAATGCAACACATGGACTATATTTTTAGATGAAACACCTAATGAAATATTTATAATTTGTTGCAGGTTCCTGTCTAAGCTACGGCCACGCCTGCTGGGGAGGTAAGAAAATAGTTAGCCAATAATTCTGAAATAAAAATTCTATCTATAACTGTTTGAGAATTTAGAATGTTCTAGAGTTATAAAAATCAATATTTCTACGAAAAGGAATTACCTATCACAATAGTATCATCATGTCAAAAGTCAGACAACCATAAATTGAAATCTTTTTTCTAAGGATTCATAACTTCATTCTTTGTTCAGTTTCTGCTGTTTGGTTACTTTGATCAAGTTTCAGTATCTGTCCTTCATAGATGAATTTCCTGACTTTTTGCGATAAAAGCTGGGTTTTCAATAATGATGATTTTTTATCGTCATTTGTCATCACTTCGTTATCTCCATAATTATCCTCAACTTATTTCTCTCGATGCTCTTGTCAACTAATCAGTCATCAACTTCATTCTTTATTCAGTTTTTGCTGTTTGCTGTTTGGTTACTTTGATCAAGTTTCAGTATCTATGCTAGATCGATGAATTTCCTGAGTTTTTGCGAGAAAAGAGGTTTTCAATAATGATGATTTTTTATCGTCATTTGTCATCACTTCGTTTTCTCCATAATCATTATCAGCTTATTTTTCCCAATGCTCTCGCCAACTGATCAGTCATCAACTCAATTCTTTGTTCAGTTTCTGCTGTTTGGTTACTTTGATCAAGTTTCAATATCTGTCCTAGATAGATAAATTTCCTGACTTTTTGTGAGAAAAGTGGTTTTCAATAATGATGATTCTTTATCGTCATTTATCAGCACTTCATTTTCTCCATAATCATTCTCAGCTTATTTTTCCTGATGCTCTTGGCAACTGATCAGTCATCAACTTCGTTCTTTGTTCAGTTTTTGCTGTTTGGTTACTTTGATCAAGTTTGAGTATCTGTCCTAGATAGATAAATTTCCTGACTTTTTGTGAGAAAAGTGGTTTTCAATAATGATGATTCTTTGTCTGATGACTTCGTTTTCTCCATATTCATTCTCAGCTTATTTTTTCAGATTCTCGTGACCATCTTCCATCACCCTTCTCCTGATTGGGGTTGGTCTTTAACCTTTGTTTTACGGTCGACATTGGAATAAATGAATGGTTGAGACTTCCGATTTGGGAGATGGAAATCAAATAAAGCTCAAACTCGTAAAGATTACAGACCGGAGTTCTTTAGGAGAATGAATTATTTGCTTTAGCAAAAATATGTTAACTTGTTCCATTTTGTATTAGATATCACAGCCGATATAAACCTATTTTAAATCTTTATCCTAAAACCTGTCTCCCAAGAGAAATATCAGCCTAAAAACAGTCTTAAACATTTCGCAGCCCACGGGAAAAGGAGTGGCAGCCAAGAAGCACTAGCTCAAAGAATGGATAACGAAGCAACAAGCGGTGACGAAGCCGCCAAAGCCGAGTGGTTTCTTTCGAAAATTATCAGTCCCTTGGACTTTCGATTTTATAGGGACGCCGCAAATAACGATCTGAATGCACCTAAACCGGAAATTGACGATCTTTTTACGGATATTGACAATGAGAACATCAAGAGGTAAGTCGTTTTTCTTGTTGATGTTTCATATAAAAATTATTTATACCTTATATAATCTTATTAAAGCTTTTAAGAGGGTTGCACATTTAGGGGTTGATGAACAACAACTAAAGTTTTATTTGATAAATCAATGAGAGGATGAAGAAAATTTCCTTGTTCTAAACACTAAGTAGAACTTCCGTGTTAGCTTCAAATTTAACTCGAAGACCTTTAATCATCGTAATCTAACTTTCAACCTTCCTAAATTGTGTTTGCAAGACAAAATTACTTTGTATCATTTTGCAGTGGCAACGAGTTGGAGAAAATCAGGCAAATTATCAAAAACAACCGTTTGGCTATGGATAATCCACGAAACATTGATGTTATTAAGGTTCCGAAATTTCTGGTAAGGACTATTTTTTCAGGCAATAATGTATTTGAATGGCATTTATTGTTTCAGGAAAAACGATCTACAAAGCTACAGTGAAATTACCCCATGATGCGGCTCTACCTATAATATTTTTAGTTTTAATGGTATTTTGTAAAAAAAATAATATATTAAGTTTAAAAAAGCGATAATTTCTAAATTATTATTGAATCATAAGAAGTTGATTAATAGGTAAATAATTATTATATTTATAAGGCTTCATAAGCATTTTCAATAAATATGGCTGGAATTGAGAATGTTTATTGTCGAAAACGTATTTATTGTTTAATTATGGAAAGTTTGGAGAATAAACCAGTGAAAACTATTAATAAACAAAATTATGTAGCACAAATATTTTACTTATTGTTCAACTTAACTGATATATTAAACTGAGTAAAAAGAAAAAATAGAACTTTATACAAAATTATGTATTTTATTTGCTTTACTTACCCAGTGATAAACTATACGTTTTTGCTGAAAGTTTTCCTGCTGAGAACTTACTGTCCGTCGATTTTATTCTGATACTCCAAAGAAATGTGAGCTGGTGGCTTCTTACGTTAGAACGCCAATGGTCATCTGACGTCACACCTGTTTTTGTCATATGCATCCTCATACGGAAAGCGTCAGATTGAAAACGACGGACAATACTTAAGCCAAAAATGTTAGCTCATCGAAAATGATAAACCAGAGTTTAATGTAAATATAAAACACTTTATTAAATAAGTATATAAAATCAACAAAATTTGATAAATAATAATTCAAAACAAACATAAATAGAATCTAACAATAAAAACACAAACAAATTATTCTTGCCAAGGTGTAAGATCCAAAGATGGGATTTCGTGACTTCGGCAATCAACAAATTCGTTTCTGAAAAAGAAAAACACATGTAAAATAAGCATTTGTAACGGGCCTAATTTTAAGTAGGTAATAGTAGATTAACGCAGTTTGTTCAAAAGGCACAAAACTACACCAATTTCTACAAAAACGAATAATAAAAAGAATTTAATTTATTTCCGCGATGAAGCTTGGGTGTGAATATAGCGGAACAGGAAATGAAAAATTTTGTTGGATAATTCGCTATCGGCATCGAGCTGTTCATTTTAAGATGATACCTATCATTTTCTTATACAATTTCACAAATATATTAAATATACTGGTTGGAGCCAAAAACAAAAAAGTGCTCATGGATTTCTATTAGAGTAAACAATTCCAACGGAGTAAGTTTTCTGAAGGTACTATGTTCTAGTTAGGTAAGATTGATAGTGATGTAGTTTTTGTTTTAGAAAAAAGAATTACTACCTATCCGTCCGTCGTTTTTAATCTGACACTTTCCGTATAAGGAGCGAGGGGGTGAAGTATATGGCAAAAACAGGTATGACGTCAGGTGACCATTGGCGTTCTAATGTAGGGTGCCACCAGCTCACATTCCTTTCGAGTATCAGATTAAAATAGACGGACTATAATCGTGATAAGTAATAGGGCTGGTTTCTCAATAGCGAGTCACCCTCGGGTTGGTTTTAACTCCAGGGTTAACGTGTCAAATTGCAATGTTTACCCTGGAGTTAGCTTAACCCGAAGGCAACCTACTATTGAAAAACCGACCGTCAGTTGTTATTTATTGTTGATTGTTTTATTGTTTATAATGAAAACGCTTTTTGAATGCTGGAGGGAGGACACCAAATTGGTTAATCCATAGTTCATTTTTGGTTCTTGATCTGTGTAGAAGAAGGTAGATAGTCAGAGGTTATGGGCCCGGCCCAGATAAAGCTGACTGGAAAGGCTGAGAAGGGTGTAAGTAAATTGAAAAACCTTGTACACAGGAGATTACAATTAGAAGTGGGGAGGAACTTATCCAGTATCAAGATAAGAAATAAGTGTAGACAGGATTTTCTAATTGGTAATTCAGAAGGAAGTTGCTTCTCGAGCATAATGGAGTTTTGGAGATGCTGACAAAGGATTAGTGTTTTAATAGCCCGGAAAAAACCCGGCTTTTCCGGTTTTTTTCTGAGAGTGTTGAAAAAAACCAAAATATGGAAAAAATCAAATTTAATTTTTTCTTAAATATTTCGTACAGAAAGGTGAGAACAGAACAAAAACGAAATAATAAGCATAGCATAAGCTGCATAGGTGACAGTAACATTAGATATCAGATGCTGAAGACTCATCAGAACATTCAAAACTTTCTACTTCAGAATCAGAAGAATCTTCATTAGGATTTGGAGCCTCGTTTGGACTTGTCAAAGCCAATAATAGTGAAAAGAATATTAGAAACACTACAAAGGATGCGCATGACGAGCAATCATCTGAATATGTAAAGCTCAAAAAGGATGATAATGACAAGGCTCGTAACTTCATAGTCAATAGTTTGGCTGATAATATACTCGAGATGGTGAAAGGTAAGGTTAATGCCAAGGAAATGTTATAAGAATTAGGTGGAACATATACGAAGTCTGGGCATAGTCAACCAAGTAAGTTTACAAAAAACACTAACAGAACATTAAGATATGATGGAAAAAGTCCTTTAAACGATTTTCTTGTAGAGTATGAGCAAACAGTTTTAGAACTAAAGAATTGTGGTGGATGAATCCAAGAATCACAGATTATTAACTGCAATGCCTAATACGTATCAAAATGTGGACAACAACAATAGACATTTTGTATTGTCAAGAACCCAATAAAGTGACACTAATGGCGTTTTCCATTTGTCATCTCAGTGCAGCATTCAGTGCGCACGAGAATTTTTCTAGTGCAGTCAAAAACGCGCACCAGTGCAGTATAAATGGAAAGCAAAAATGCAGAGTCGGCTCGGATTCTGGGGTTATGTAAAATCATATGTTGGTTTGTTGTTTTTGTTTAGCACTTGCCGGTTTCTGGTTTCCTGCTCTGCATGTTTTATAGTATAGGCTGTTCATTTGTACTTGCTACCTACTCGCAAAATCAGGAAGATCTGCTAGGAGCTGCTGTTTATGAGCTTATTATATGGGAGTTATGGGACAAGTGAACGCCGATCAGCTTATGAGATCTGCTTGAAAAAAGAAAAGCAGTACAAATGAACAGCCTAATTGTAATATTAATAAGTTTAGTCTGGGCTGTCGTTCTATGGTTCTAGGGTTAACTACAGAAACTATTTAAAAAATTGATGTATTTGAAATGAATTTTAGAGTAGAGTTAATGAAGAAGAAGTCATACAAAATAAATATTTAGTTCGATGGTCCAGATAATTTATTTAATATAACAGCTTTTTCTAGTTCTTCTCCGCGGTTTCACCCGCCGTTAAATTTAGAAGAAAGTGACTATCTATAAATAATTTAAAGTAGGTACTTCGCATCAGACAATATTTTTAAACAACAATAATAATATATCTAAAAACAACGTGGATAAGCTGCGGAATTCGTTCAAATAATATAATTTCGTCAGAGAATTATAGAATTCAACTTCGCTGCTGCTACATATCAAATCCAAAACTGCAACAACTTTTTCTTTGGAAATTAGCAGACATTTTTATGTACGGTACATATAAACAAAAACAAAACAAACTGCACTGGCTCTCCACGAGCCTTCCTAGCTCGTGCCAAAAAATGCGCACTGAGTGCATAAATAATTGCACTGAATTTCAAATGGAAAATGAAAACTGAAAATGTGCAGTCAAATGGAAAATAAAAATTGCACTCAGTGCACCTCCGTGCAACAAATGGAAAACGCCATAAGTAGAATTCATTAATGCCCGTATGCACCGTTCACTTTTTTCTATTCTTAGTTTCCCTTTCAACTCAAGTTTTAAATTTCGTATGCACCGCCAATAAAATCTGATTAAGTTCTTCTCAAAGTTCAGTCATCGAAATCCTCGACTTAAGAAATAAAAATCTGTCTTTATTGCGATTGTGAGGTTAGGTTAGGACCGGTTAGGTTTGTTGACATTGTTTGTTTACGAGTTTGATGAGTGTCGTGTAACATAACAACTATCGAACAAGATATTTCATCCTTTGCTATACAAAAAAATGGAGTTCGACATGCTAGTTGAAGACGATTTTGATATTTCGGACATTTTCGATGATGGGTTTCCAAGAATTTTTAGTTTTAACTTTCAATGGAGAAAATTATTTCCAGTCAATGGATGGTTTGTCTTTTTTTCGGCGATTCAGGGTGAGAAAACCCACCGTCTTGCAAGTATTGTCTTCTCATTTTCAATTATATTAGCAAATTTGCTTATAATGGAAATGAACAGTTGTTTTTCGTTTTGTGAAAAATTAAATTCAGACTGTTTTCTATCATTCATATTTGTAACAAGCCTTGCCTTCAAAAAACATCTCGAGAAACATAAAACAAAGAGCGGCCTAGAATATTTTATAGGTCTATAAACACGAAATAACAAATACATACACTAAAAAATACGCGGAAAGTGAATAATTTTTAAATTTTCAATCAACGAACTAACCAAAGCTGTCAAACTCGAACTGTAAAAATTGACAAAAAATCAAAAGTCACCAAGAAATTGCAATGTTGTAAATTTTATCAGGTTCTTAGCTAAGAAACCAAAATTTGTTGACGGTGCATTCAAAATTATTTCTCAACTCTAGGAATAACTTTGCTAAGACTATCCTAACGATGAAACGGTGCATAAGGGCATAAGAGTAGACTCCTGATGGAAGAAAAGAGACAAAATAATTACTTAAATAAATAAAGTAAGTATGAATCAAAATATCAGAGGTGTTTCTAGGATATAAAAGAAACTTTAGGCCACATTTTAATCTAAGGGAACAAAATTGGAAAATGAAAAGAACTTTCCATTTAGATGCTATGGTTGTTAAGAATCTAAGTTAGTGTAAGCCTCACTTAAGTTGAATGTAACCTCATTTAATTTATTGTCATTGTGAAATGTCAACCAGCTACGCTTTCGTTTTCATTAATAGTTGATGTCTACGTAATAGTTATTCAAATTACAAGTGCATTTAGGAACATCATTACAACAACGAGTGTGGAAGATAAGAATGACGAGGTCGTAGACCGAATCGTTCTAATCACACGAGTTTTGTAGTCATGATCAAACGCAGCACGTGTGACGTACAGTCGTGAGCATAAAAAGTGGGACACCCCCTTTTTCCTATTGTAAAACGAGCTCATTAGCTATAGGTACCTACGGCAATGATAGGTATTGTCATATTTGACAAAAAATCCATTGAAAAGACTGATTTACTCAAAATAGCGAAAAATGACGAGACCTGTCGGGTTTCCACTTTTTAGGCTCACGACTGTACACTTGGCCAATCATAAAACTGGTATGCATTTTCATATTGTGTTGTATTGTGTAAATCGACCTTCTTTATCACCTCAATAATGACGAAAAGAGTCAAATCAGTGTCATAATTAAACCAATCATAACATAAAAACATGTTGCATTTACTTTTATTCAACTTTGACGTTGAGAAAAACTGTCTAATCTAAGTTTTTCAGAAGAGACTTTTTGTTGTTAAGCCTGACTCACACTAGACAAATTTGAAAAATATATATTGCCTGTACCAGTTTTATGTTTGGCCAAGTGTACAACGTTTTATCTACAAAGCAAAAATTAAGAATGTTTTTTTAATTATTTTTATTTATTAGTAGTTGTCTACCTTCATTCTACCTTCACCGGTTTAACTTTGATATTTGTCAAATCACCAAAAATAGTTGTGTTATAGATTCATAACCTAGTCTATAATACCACTAATTGTGTTATGAATTCATAACCTAGTCCATAACAGCACTAGAGTTATTTTCATGACATAACTCAAATACTAGAAAAATGGTTGTGTAAAAAACGTCATAACCAAACGCTTGTAGATAATTAGTATATTATGCAATGATCATGTAATGATAGCCATTAATACACGAGCATGTTGTAGGATACGAAACGAGCCGCAGGCGAGCTTCGTATATAACATGCGCATGTTATATACGAAGCTCGCCTGCGGCTCGTTTCGTATCCTACAACATGCTCGTGTATTAATGGCCATTACATGAGAGTTGCATACATAATTTTTTCTACTGCCATTGATAAAACTTATGATATTTAGATATGTCAACATTATGCTTAACTTTGAATAGAGATTTTATAATTGAGTTATCCATACAGTTGAAGGTTTCATTTTTTGTTGTAATTCTTCAACATATACGATCAAAACATTATCTGAGAAGGACGATGTGTTTTTGATGGTTCCAATCCATAAATTGTCGGGGATAATACCACGAGAGCCTCAAAATTACCGATAATTTTTCACGATTGCGTGTTTTCTATAATTTCACGAGTCCGTAGGACGAGTGAAATTTGCAGAGAAAACACGCATGAGTGAAAAATTATCTGGTTAATTTTAAAGCTCAAGTGGTATTTAGAGGATTATTTCACGTATGAGAATGCAAAAAATATGGAAATAAATATGTATTAAATGATTTGAACATCTAAACAATCAATACAAATAAATGGTTGCTATCAGGAACCGTTTGTTTGTATAAATATAAAGCTACAACCTGTGAAAATTTTGAAGCTGTATTTTACCCCCCTACGAAAGTTCTCCTTGCAATTCGCGATTTCTTAAAAAGAGAATTAGATAGGTTGGTTGAAAGGAAAGCTGGAAAGCTATAATCAAGGTCGATGAAATTGCTGCAGGTGCTAGTATGAATAGAATGGTTGTGGTTGAAAAGCCCAATAGCTAAATAAGGCTTTGTCTAGATCTGTCAGATTAAATAAACAAAATATTCGTACGCCTAAGTTAATCCCCACTATCGGAGAAATTTCTTCAAATTTACTAGGAAGAAAATATTTTTCAGTTTTTGATTTATCTGAGGGCTATCACCATTTAAAGTTAATAGAAGAATCTTCTTAGAAATGTTGCTTTTCTATACCATTCGGAATATACAGGGTGTCCCAGAATATGTGGGCAATCTCTCGGATCCAGATAGAACACAAAAAAATAACATGACAACTTCCTATAAAAAAAAATTCCGACGGCCCCCCCTACGAAGTTACGTGTCCCTAAAGGACGCCTCTGAAAATCGGTTTTTTGTTGATAACTTTCAAAATACTTCGTGTAATTTTTTTTTCTTTTAATATGATGGATAAGATAAGACCCCTTAAAATGGACCCTTTCAAACACACTTGGCCAATTTAGTTTGCCAGGGACGGACTAGCTTTAACACAATAATGCTTATTTTTTTACACCCTGTATGATATAGGCATAGCAATAATATTTTCAGATAGTTTCAACCTTGAACTAGAAAAAAGGTACTCTTATTCGATGTCAAAAAAAATACACGAAGTATTTTGAAAGTTATCAACAAAAAATCGATTTTCAGAGGCGTCCTTTAGAGGCACGTACCTTCGTAGGGGGGGCCGGGGGCATTTTTTTTTATAGTCATTTGACATGATAGTCTCAGGTTTTACCAAAGAAGAGCATGACAAAGTTTGTTGAAGAAGCCAAAAGTGTGGGTGCGATGTTTGATGAAGATAAATTTCAATATTGTCAAAACCAAGGCAACTTCATGGGCCAAATTTTTTGCGAACGAGGTCTAGAGATAGATCCTGATAGAGTCCAATCACTGTGTTAATTAGAAAGTCCAAAAGATAAAGCTGAGCTCCAGCCATTAAGAATATAGAATATGTCTGAATATATGAAGTCCATCCTAATTGTTGAAAGATAAAGTTGAGTGGCAGTGGCTACCAATGCATGAAGAAGTTTTCGAAAATTTAAAAAACATTATCTCTGAAACTCCAGGTGTTACTGCATTTGACCATTGATTTGACCCCAAAAGAAAGATTGTGTTACAATGTGATGCATCTAAGAAAAGAATTGGATGTTGTATGTTCCAAAAGTATGAATGCAATATCAAGTTAGTGGCTTGTGCGTCTAGAACTATGAACTATCATGAAATAAACTATAGCCAGACTGAGAAGGAGCTTTCATCTATTTATTTTGTTTATCAAAAATTTCATGACTTATTTATAGAAATGATACAGATGTACAATCAAATCACAAACCGATTTATCGATAATGAAAACCCTATTAACAAAATTGGTTCAGTCAGGTTACAGCGTATCAGATTAAAACTACTTAAATATTCCTTAAATGTGTATTACGTACCAGGCATAAATATTCATTTTGCAGACATGCTTTCTTGGGCTAGTTCAAAGACGACAGGCAATACATGAGCAAGGAAAAAAAGATGAATTCAGGTCCGAAATTATAGTAAAGATAAATCTTTAGTTAACATTTATGAATATTATTATAATGGTTGGCCGAAAGTAGAGTTTCTATCAACTGAATACAAATCCTTTAATCCAATAAGAGATTCAACTGAGGTAGAAGCAGGAATTATTTTTCTAAAGGATAAAGTTCTAGCCCCAAACTAGTATTATTAAATTACTACATAAAGAGGTCACATAGGAATTAGCAAAACAAATAATAGAGGTCGAAGAATGTTCTACTGGCCTAATATGACCAACGACATTATTTGGTACGCGTTTGTGAGAATTACATGCCAGGAAACAAAACGCCGCTCTTACCACATTTAGTTCCAATGCTAAGATTCAATAAAATAGGTGCTGACATTTTGGAATTTACTAGTAAACCATATTTGGTTGTCATTGATTATTTTTCCCATTGGATTGAGATCATCCTCATGAAAGACAAAACTTCTGGTTCCATTATCAATAGTTTCCAAGACATATTTATTAGATTTGGTTACCCTCAGTACATCATTGCTGATACCTAACTTACCATTTGCTTCCTGTCGTTGCAAAAAATATTATACAGAAAAAGACATTAGGGGAGAGTAGTACACTATGAAACGCAGTACACAATGGAACATTCCAATTATTTCGTTTAAATTTCGCGCCACATTGACTTCACCGCGACCCAACGTACGTCAGTGTTTACCACTTTATTCAGTGTGTTTTGGCGGTGATACCGGCATTTTGATAAAAGTGGCAAAAAAAATTGTGTTTTTTGGACCCTGAAGTTTTTTCCTGAATTTTGTTGTAAAAATGATTGATATTTTTTTATATTATTTTTATTGTTTGGGAGTGATACATTTAGAATAGGAAGTTTATTGGCAACATAACCTAATAATTTTAGATTGATTCAATAATATTTAACGTGTTTTTTTACTTTGAATATCAGCAGCTGCCCGGTGGTACACAATGAAACATATTCGGTGGCACACAATGATACATGTATTATTATGTAGTTACCACATTGAAAACATTTTCTAAAACATTGTTTTTTATTGTTTTTTTTTTTATGTTGTTTTTATTGTTTTATTTTTATTAATTTAAATATTGTATTAGTTGTAAATGTTATAACAATAGTTAATCGTGTAGTACGCACATGTGTTAATAATATTTTTTTTTGATTATTTGGTGGGAGCTGTTTTTTTAAAGGTGCAAGAAGACTCATTATGCAAATATATAAAAAAATGCAGTGAAATGGCATATGGATTAAATACAATAAAAGTAGGAAAAATACAACAAAAATAAGAAAACTTGCATACGAGATAACACATAGATATAAAATAAAATGTCCTGAAAGCTGGAAAACTAACAAACGGGCTAGTGCGAATTTGTTTTTGAAATAATACCTATAACAATTTTTAAGAATTCATGTTTGATTTTGGAAACATTTGCGAACATTGTTTAGTGTTGTTTAATTAGAAATAAATATTTATTTTGTAAATTTTCAGCATTTTATTGTACACCACAGGTAGTTTCATTGTGTACCACTGTTCGTTTCATTCTGTACCATATATGGTACACAATGGATCATTTGTCGATACAACAAAAAATCACAAAATTTACTATCTCTAATAATTCTAGAACATTTATCTATTCAATTCGACTTTGTTAAACATAAACCTTTAGCCTAAAACTTTCACATTAATTAAGATCCTATTAAGTTTTGCCAAAAAAAACTAAGCCCGAAAATTGATCCATTGTGTACTACTCTCCCCTACTATAAAGACATGCTCTCCCCATTACCTCCCAAGTAATGGACAAGCAGAAAAATCTGTTAAAATAGGTAAAGAAAAAAAATCAAGACAAGAACTGTGATTTAGGAGAACTTATCATGGAATACAACAACTCTCCCATTATTAACTTAAATGCGTCCCCAGCTCCAAGTAGAATTTTAAAGTCACAACTTCCCATAACTAATACTAACTTGGAACCTGAAATCCAACAAAATGTTTATGAATTTCTTTTTAAACAAAAAGATAAAATGAAATTAAATTATGACAAAAGTTCTTGTGAAGACACTGTAGAGTATGAAAAGGAGGATAAAATAGTGATTAAAACTAATAAGGAAAGTATTTGGAATAAAGTTATCATTTTAGAAAAAGCTTATGAGCCAAGATCCTATTGGGTTAGAAAAGAAAGTAACAATAAAATAGACGTAATACCTACTAATCAAATTGAACCATCTTGTACAGGGTGAATCACCATATTTTGACACCCACCTGCAGCCGTAATTACAGGTGATAGGTGAACGGTGTAAATACAAAAGTTGTAGTATTTCATCTGAACCGCCAGAATTTTCAATTAGATTGTACAAATGAGCAACAAAAAGTGAAAAAATATGTCAATGTTTACTTTTTTCAAATGGAATGCCCTTTTTTTTTTTTCAAATTCTTAAAGTTCTCGTTTTTCTGATTCAGATTATATAATATGTTAGTGTTTCTTTCGATAGTTTTGGAAATATCTGGAGTTTAGTTATTCAAAGAGAGTAGTTTTTTGAATAAATTTCACCTTGATTTACCTGTAACCTGTCGCACAACATTGTGATACGTGAATAGATCTTTGAATAACTAAGCTCCAGATATTTCTAAAATTATTGAAAGAAACATTAACATATTATATAATCTGAATCAGAAAAACGAGAACTTTAAGAATTTGAAAGAAAATAAAGTGCATTCCATTTAAAAAAGGTGAACATTGACATATTTTTCCACTTTGTCTTGCTCATTTGTTCCATCTAATTAAAAATTCTGGCGGTTCAGATGAAATGCTACAACTTTTGTATTTACACCTTTCACCTATCACCTGTAATAGGGATGTTCACTATTTTTCAATTGTAATAAAAAGTGGTGGTTTTAGGTCCACAAAACACGTATTAAGCGTTAAAACATCTAGAAACCCTTTATTTTTTCTGATAAATCGAAAATAAAAAAACGAAATTAGCGAGGCTAGCAAAACGACCCCCTGCGGCGAGAGTACCACTTGTGACGTCACTGTGCGGAGCGAAAAATCAGCTGGCACGTTGGCGAGATTTGTTTACAAGTTTACATTGGATTTATTGTGTTACTGACTGTTGCTTTATCCCAAGAAGCTTCATTTACTCCAATTATCTGTGTTTTTGTAGTGATGGGAGACTCAAACAAAGTTGAACCGAGTCGAAAAGAGTGGTATCTACGTGCGTGTTTTTCTACGAGGTGCGAAAATGTGCTACTTTCCGCACGCAAATCGTTGCGTGAAGACGCGTTTCTAACAGGCTCATAGAAAAAATGGGCCTGACACGAGCATAAAGTATGTTTTCCGCACTTGCGGCTTGCACGAATTCCGCTGGCTCGTCGTTCGTGCAAATGCCGATGCGTGCGGGAAAGTATAACTTTCCGCCCTTGTTACAGGTAGTAAGTATATCATTGTTCAAATGCAACTATACCTACATCTAATAACGTCTGTTTTACTTCTACGCCAATGGACTGGAGCTGATTCAAGTCGACACTTGACCAAACATTCTGATAGGTACCATAGTAGATAACGAAATAAACAAAAAAATAGTAGATAACGTCCACAGTTGGTAGATTATATGAATCGGCCTTTTGAAAACCTTCATCCATTTTAGCCATAGTACCTTTTCTACCTTAATTTCGATAAACCCTAAACAGACTCTCTCGTTAAATTAAAACCGAACCATAATAATAATAACAATAATATTAATATCAATATTCTTTATTGCCAACAAGCAACGTCACAAGAGGCTGATCCAAGTAGCTAGTAACGCCACTGTACTTGCGCGTGCTAACTCAGTACGTATTGTGACGTCAGACAGCGTTTCGTGCGTTTAAACCATTGGTTTAAACGAATATCACTATTTCGTCTCCGTTTTTCTCATAGAAAGAATTTTCTGATTTTCGTAAAATTTTGTAGATTTACTTATGAAACGATGCTTAATAATTTGATGATAGTTAAACAAAATTTTTTAATTTTGTAAACATTCCTATTACGGCTGCAGGTGGGTGTCAAAATATAGTGACTCACCCTGTACAAGCACATGTTTTAAAGAATCAGGTGAACCTGAATTGTATTTAGACTTCCTACCAAATAATGTAATAGGAAATAATCTCATTTGACTGAAAGCGACAATAAAAGTGGAAGTGATGAAGTTGCATTTATTACTGAATTTGAATCAGAGGCACGCACATTGGCTTGTTATGCAAGTTAACTTTGTAGTTGACAGCGGTACTACAAATTAATCATCTTGTTAATTCAACTGTGGGAAAAAAATGACTAGTGTAGAGGAAGTGAACTATTGAATAGGAGGATGATGTTATTTTAGCAAAAAGAAAAGGTAATTCGCATGTTAAAGCTAAAAATGGTAGAGAAATTGTTGTGAAAATTTGACTCGTAGCTTATTGTCTGTCAAAATTCTAGAAGAGAAAGGTCTGACGGTGGTGTTTTGAAAATAAGAACGTCTTGATACAAAATCAAAAGAAAGTATAACCTACTAGTTATTGGAGAATTGAATAAGAATTTATACACTTTAGATTTATTTTAAAGAAATCCAGAAAAAAATACAGCAACTTTTGCTGGCAAAGATTTATGGCATAGGCGAATGGGACATTCTGCTAAATATCCATATGAAGGAGTTTGTGAAATATGCTGAAAAGGTAAGCGAACAAGGATCCTCACGTAATTCTTACTGAAGAGAGAAAAGCAAAGGGAATTCTTGAAGTTGTATCTTCCAGATGTATGTGGACCAATAACACCCATTATTTATGATGACAAGGGATATTTTGTAACCTTCATAGATCATTGCAGTCGTTTTACAGTTTGTTATTTAATGAAGCACAAGAGTGACCATTTCAAGAACTTCTTAGCAAAGGTTAGTGCAAAATTTAACAAGAAACTGGAACGAATAAGATGCGACAATGCAGGAGAATACGTCTCAAGTGAATTTAAGGACTTTTGTTCAAAGAAAGGTATTGAAATAGAATACACAGTAGCATATACATCACAACAAAATGGTGTAGCCGAAAGATTCAACAGAACTGTAATGGAACGTGCAAGATGCCTATTATTTGAATCGAAAATGGACAAAAGTTTTTGGGATGAAGCCTTGAAGACAGCTGTAGGTATATCTTATAAATAGAACTTCAACAACAGTGCTGAAAAATGAAGTTTTTCCAGCTGAAATTTGGTATGTTTATAGGCCTAATTTGAATAAAATTAAAGTATTTAAATGTAGAGCGGATGTTCATGTCCAAAAGTAGAAAGATCTAGTAAGTTTAATGAGAGATCAAAACTATTGTTGACAATGAATATCGACTTTGGGACAGAGACGAACAGAAAATAGGGTATTTGCATGGAAAATTAAATTGATTATTGTTTATTGCAAACTGTAGGAAATCGAAAAAAAATCGTTACTTTTTTTTTATTTCGCCCAAATATGATTATTCCAGAAGTTATTCAAATATTAAATTTTGTATATATAGATATACTGAGCATGTGCAACGTCACTAATTTATTAGATAAGTGACGTCATAGGCGGATTTCATAGTGTTGTATCTCCGTCAATTTTTGACTAAGAAGAAAAAGAAAAAACACGTGTTAACTTATTTTTCATGGACTATCGAAATCAGCAATGAAACAATTTGATGCAAGGAGCCTATTGTGGTTGCCAGAAATGTAAAATTTAACGAGAATAAAAAAAATATCATAGATAAGAACATTGAAAGACAAGATAAAGAATTCTAAGCAGTGACATATTTGAAATCAATAATGATGAGGAAATACAGAGTACAAGAAAAGGAAATTCGCAAGTACAAGATGAAGAGAAAAATGAATCAGAAAATCAAACTGAAATTGACAATAATGTAACAATACCAGAAAGAAAAACTCCTAAGCACTTAGAAGAATATGATAGTGAACTGATGGCAGCACTACTATCAGTGGGCATATCATCAGACATTCCTGAAAATTATGATAAATCTATGGAAGGAAGCAGAAAGCCATACAAGACAAATTGGACTCACTTGTACAGAAAGAAACATGGGAAACTAATCCAAAACCAAACAATATAGATTCAAAATGGGTTTTTACAGAAAAAGAAAGACATGGAAAAGTGATAAAGAAGGCAAGACTTGTAACGAGAGGTTTTATGCAATCAGATTTGCAAGAAGAAGTAATATTCATCAGTCGCAAGGATGTTAACCATCAGAATTATCTTATCATTTAGGTGTTCAAAAGGACCTAAAAATCAACCAACTTGATTTTAAGTGCGCATTTATCAATGGTGTATTGGAACAACGGTTTATATGGAAGTGCTAAAAGGTCTAAAAAAAATTCCATAGTGGAGTGTGTGCAAGCTAGACAAATCTTTACATGGTTTAAGACAATCACCTAAATACTGGTATGATAAATCTCATCATAGATTTGGCAGATCCTTGTATATATTACAATGATGAAATGTTTTTGTTGATATAGTTCGCCTTACGAGTCTAGTACTACCACGTCTGAAGGGCAAGGGAGAATAATGCCATTGATTTCGAGCTTTATGCTGCCTGTCATAGGCGTGCGCGCAGCGTTTTTAAATATTACTTTTTCCTTATAAATGTAGGTGTGTAACATAGATAAATATTAAGGTATTTTCTATTGGAAGTCAAATAGGCAATTTTTTATCCGCATTCTTTCCATAGTGTTAGACTCGTAAGGCGAACTTTACATGTTGATGATTTAAGCAAAAATCAATGAAAATATTTAAGAATTTATGACAATTTTTATAAATCAGAATAATTTGATTCAGAAAATTTTGAAAATTTTTCACATGATTGATGCAAAACCTAGTACCTACAGTAACCAGTTCAAATTTACTTCTGAGTAACGAACGGTTCTTGGTCTGTGTGAAAGAAGGTAGATAGTCAAAAATGTCAACTGTACTAGCGCGAGATCAATCCGATTGAAACTGTTCGATTTTTATGTATTTTAGATATACTTCTCTATATTGTTACCTATACATTAACCCATTAACGTCCTCTATAAATACACGGTCAACGAAAAATTATTAATTATTGCTGGTAGAAAATAGACTACATCTTAATACGAATAATTAATCGCTGGCTAACTCACCCTGGCACTCCCGGTTTCCTAAAAGCATTACGCGCTTGTCTGGAAAGCAGCCTTTTGTCGCTGTTGTCGCAAATTATCCGAGACAGTGAGGCTTTTCTTACTTCGTGCAGTTGTTCTAGGCAAAATTAATTAAATGTTAATCCTAAACACGAAATTCGTTTTTGGACTTACCCATCGTGAAATGTCCGGGATTAATGGACGGATCGTTTTCGAAAAAGTATCTGTCGCCTTTTTTCAAACGAGCGAATTGGTCGGCGATCATGTCTCTGAATGTTGGACCTACGAGACTTCCTGGAGCTCTTTCTTCTAGAAGACCTCCGACCCAAAGATCCATGTCGTCAGGGGATTTGTAGACTAAACGCAACTTTTCTCCTAACTGAAAATACCAATATTAATTGGAAATATTTATATGATATAAATAGAAAATTATTACCTCAGGTCCATATTCACTAAAATCCCTGATGCGTGGCAATCCTGTTAGTTCCCTATAATCATTGTAAGGCCTAAGACCGTGGTCTCGGCCTCTTTGTATGTTGATTGCCGCCAAATCAACTCCGAATGGGTTTCCTCCTCTGAACATGTACTTTGTAAGCTAAAAAAAAATTATAATTTTCATTCGACAAATAATTACAATCAAATGGAAATATTCACTTGATCTGTTACAGAGCCATCAACGTCTTGGATCGGCTCAGTGGTTAAAGTACTAAGGATTTCGTCCAAGAATTCTTGGTGCCTCATTCTGGCCGGGTAGAACATGACTTCTGGAATTGCGATTACTTCTTCCATTTTTTGGGGACCGTAGAGCCTGAAAGAAGTCGTTGTAAAACTGTTGCAATAATTTGAATTTCAATTACTTCAATTGACCGTCTACAGTAGAATGTCCGAACCTGAAAGCAGCTGCAGATAATTCGTTGGTAACTGAAGGTTCGACTTGCGGATTGTAGTCTACAGAGTATCTGTCACCTCTTTTCAGGTGGAGACCGAAATCGTCCATAGCTTCCATACCTGGAAAAGGTCAAAATTGTTATGATTATGCTCTTTTGATTCGACAGAAATATTTTTGAAAATTCGTAGATCAATTATTTTACCTATAACAGTGGGTAAAAATTCCTTATAAACAATCACTTGCATTTCGGCAATCAAAATTTGCCGAGCCTCCAAAAAGAGTTGATCGTCGTTCCAGTGCGGATTTAAATGAGCCAACACCGTGGCCAGCCTGTTGTGCTCCCGTAAAAATATCGTGTGCATCACGACCAAAGTGATCATTTGATTGGTTCTGGTGTCGCCCGATTCGAAACACGCCGAGCCTTGTTCCATGGTGAGACAAGCCTCCGGATCTTTAGCTAGCGGCGGCAAATCTCTGCCGTAGTCCGAGAACACTTTGAGTTTGCCAGCGTGGAAGCTTCTGAGTTCACTAGTTTGTTCGGGAGTCGATCCGTACACTTGAGAGACGTCAATGTAGTGAGTGATTTTGTTCATCTGAAATATTTCGTGATCATATACACAAAAGTTATGTGAGATTATGGGTAATGTGACTTACAATCTTGTTTCATAGATTGCAATTATTATGTTAGAGTTCTTACCTGCTGAACATAACCTAAAGAACATTCATGAGACGGCGCCAATATCGTTCGTACGAAATTCATGCAACGTTGATGGAACCTCGAAAAAAACGGGTCGTTTTCTGGTATTGGAATAGGCATACAAGCGTAATGAGTGGCTTCTGGTGGCAGCATACTGTTACCGTCTGATTCACAACACGCTATGGCACTGCCATTTGCTAAAATAACTCGTTACAAGATTCATATAATAAAGCTCAAACTACTTACTGAAAGACATATCCATTGAATGAGTAAAATCGTGCGACAAAAATTGTCCAAATTGTGGTACTGCCAACGTATAATCGTGATTCGGCGAATCAACATCACTTATCACAGTAGTACTAATCTGACGTGGACTGGGAAGTGGTTCCTCATCGACTACAGAAACTCTCGGTGACCAAACTCCGTCGTGATAACTGGCTGGCAAAATTCTGGAATAAGGCGTAAACGGAGCGCCCCAAGTTGGATGCAAAACGTTGTTGCAAGCCCCATCGATCCTTCGATATCTGTCCGGAATCATGGGACAAAACGGCGGTTCGACACAAGCGTGGCCTAAAGGTGTGTGTTTCAAATCCTCGCTAACGTAACCCATTTCCAGTTGTTCGTTTGTCAGACCTTGACGATCCTTGAAGGCTCTTGTAGCGATTGCGAGTTCTAAAGCGCTATTGGCGACGTGCATTACTTGGGAAAGATCGGCCATGTCGAAAGATCTGGAGTTTCTGAAGTGGCCGTAAGTAGCGGGACCAGGATTCAGTATTGTAGGTTCAGGGGATGATAGTAAGTCGGATTCGCGCGATTTGAGTTTGGACATTTCGTCGGTGCTTTTTTTCTCTAGGGCGCTTAAGGTGAGCTTGTCTAGATGAAGCATGTGGTTTTTGCGGCCTTTTTGGACGGTGGACTCTATGGAAAATGTTTGTAATGAGTAGATTTGTTATATAGTAAGCTTGTTGATTTTTGATAACTTCAACAACTAGTTGGTTTGAAATAAATAAATTCAGGTTTGAATGGCCATAAATGATATCAAAAATTAGATATTTAATCTAAATAAACTGAGTCAGCCTTTTTTTGAATAATTTTTTCCAAAGCCTGCTTACACTCTCACCAAAACTTTCTCACGTTCTGAAAAGTTGGAAATTGGTTAGTCTTTTGCTTTCTAATAATTTCAATAATCCATCATGCTTTTTTTCTGTTACTTTGAGCTAATAATTTTTTTTCTCCAATTTATCAGTTGATGTTTTATGAAACTTTTCCATTAAATTTTGATTTGGAATTATGTCTGGACATATTGTATTTATATAGTTTGATTACCTTGTTCTAACAAATTTTTCAAGGTTGTGATGGTATAATATCGAGTGTTGCGTTAATTGTCATTTCACTTTTTGTTTCCAAATTTCGAAAATACACTTCTTCAATATTAATAATGAGTATGAGTATGTATTGGTTGATATTTACTTTCTACTGATGTGAACAGTATTTTTCCGGGTATAATATTGGCTGTTAACTATTTGTGCAACGTTCCAAAGTTGTTGAGACGATAGAATTTTGCCGATTGGGCTTTTGCTCTTGAGAACGTTTTTGTTCTAGAAGGTCTATTGAATTTCCTTGATGGTTCTGAGCAGGATACCATTTTAATAGGTGAAGCCAAGGCCTCACATTAGATCCATCACTGTTTATACATGTGAAGGAATGTGAAACTGCTGCAGAACTCTGGAATACCCTATACAAGTTATACGAGGATACAGGCATAGCTCGTCACATTGGCCTGTTACGTAAGCTAATTTCATTAAGGTTGGACAATTGCGAATCTATGGAAAACTATATTAATCAAATCGTAGATTCTTCTCAGAAGTTGCAAATATGTGGTTTTGTTTTAAGCCAGGAATTTATATAGGCAGTTTAATGTTGGCAGGATTAACCGAAAAGTTTGAGCCAATGGTTATTGCCACTGAACATGCAGGAATTGCCATTGCTGCAAATTCTATAAAATCAAGATTACTTGATATGCATATAAGTCGCGCAGATAGTCAAGCAGCTGGTGCTGTTGCATCAAAAACTTCAGGGACAAAGGTGGCTGTACGAGACATCCATGAAAACATCAAAATAGACCTTCAACATCAGCTGTTCAGCAGCAGAATCAAAAAAAAAAAAACTGAAGTTACTTGCTTCAAATGTGGAAAATTAAGACACTAGAAGCCAATGTCCAGAACTTAAGAAGAACAAAAATAATGACCCTTCAATTGCTCTAATTCAGTATTTTTAAGTGGACATTTCAGTAATTGTGATTGGTATATGGATTCCGGCTGTGTATGATGCCCAAAATCAGCTGATTGCTACAGCAAGCTTGATAGACAATGTATACAAGTTGAACATTAAAGTTTCAGAAGCCAACCTAACAGGATTATGCAGTATCTAGGGAGACATGGCACAGAAGGTTTGGTCATTTAAACCATAAATTTTTTGGTGAAAGATTCTCTTTGTGAATTTTGTTGTGAAGGGAAGCAGACCAGGGGCCGGTATTCTAGTCCTCGAAAACGCTCACCGCTTTGTAGTAAAAAGCGATGAGCGTTTTCGAGGACGAGAGTACCGGCCCAATTGCCTTTCGAAAAGGGAAGTAACATATCTTTCTGGTGTTTGCTAATTTTCTTTTGCTCATTTCTTATTAAAAATTAAAATTTAATGGAGATGAAAATAAGATTTTTATGAAAAAACACAACATAAAGTACAATCACATTGAAGAAGTGAATTAATTGGAAGCAGAGATATTGAAAGTGTGGAAGACCTTGACGGTTTTGATATAGGTATATACCTACTGTGGCGGAAAATATGAAAATTGTTCAGTGGACTGTATGATTTGAGAAAAATGGAAATAAATGTTTAAACCCGGTACGCACAGATCACTTACCTTTGAAAAGGTTTCTGTTGGTTCTCTGGGTACTGGTCCAAACTGAAGCGTGTTGACTGTAGCAGAGTACTCTGTAGCTTCTTAGGGCAGTAAAATAGGGGCAATTTCGTTGTAGTGACCGAACCGTCCGATACGACACGAATTTGTACGGGTCGCGTAGCGAGAGTGTGTTGTCTACTCTCCGGCCGAGAATATGTATTATTTTTAAAATCTCGGACAAGGCAGCATAAAAATGCAGCTGCTTCCAGCAAGTGACGTGTGCGCATATGATAAACGAAAAAAGTCGCAAATGAAAAATATAGGCACAATCGAACTTTGTAGATTGCGCTACACAAACTAAAATAGGCAAAAAGCCCTTTTGAGAGTTTCCTAAACATTCACCTCACCAAAACGCATGTTTTTCAAGCAGGATGAAAAAAGGTTTACTAGTGGTAGATACTTATTATAAATATTAAAACGAAACTTAAAAAATAAACTAAAAATAGATAGGTAGGAAAAAATAAATAATTAGTCTTCCGGTAAAGGGCAAATCTTGACCACAGGTCTTTGCATAACACCTTTGGCAGTTTTCAGAGTAACGACTCTAATAATATTATCCTGTCCTGGATGAATATCTATAACTCGACCCATCTCCCAATGCAGTGGGTGGAGTTGTTCATTTTTTATTAGAACAAGGGCTCCTAGCTTGATAGGGGGAGACTGATCCAACCACTTGTGTCTTTCTTGCAAAGAATGTATATATTCTTGCGACCAACGTTTCCAAAAATCGCTCTGGAGTCGCTGAATGAGTTGCCAACGACCCAATCTACTTAATTTCAAGTGACTTAAATCTGGGTTAGCGACTGGGCTTATTAATGGTTCAAAGATTAAAACATGCCCCGGAGTAAGAGGTTGTAGATCATTTGGATCTGCACTGATACTGCACAAGGGTCGTGAGTTTAATAAAGCTTCCACCTGGGTTAAAAAGGTGTAAAATTACTCATAGGATAAAATCTGAGAACCCCAAGATACGATAAAAATGATTTTTGAATGATTTTACTCCAGCCTCGGCTAGTCCATTAAAATGAGGAGAGCCGGGTGGATTGAAGTTCCAAGAAAGAGACAAAGTGTCAGCGGCGGATTGTGCCAATTCAAGAAGTTGTCGATAAGCGCCTTTAAAATTGGTACCTTGATCACTGGTTATAGTGACGCAATTTCCTCGTCGGAAAATAAAACGTCTGAAAGCTGCTACAAAAGAATCAGAAATTAGATCTGAGGTCAATTCTAAATGAATAGCCTTTGTGGCAGTACAAACAAATACACAAACGTAGCCTTTAAATATTTTGGCACCTCGGTGCCTACTATAATATGTCTGTCAGAAATTTCCAAGCTATGATTGGACAGAATTGGGAATCGACACTTGGCAACTCTGGACATATTTTCACTCCCTCCCAGGTAGGTACTCGCTCCTTGCAAGAATATGTATTTTTAAAACCAAGAGAATAATAATATGGGAGTAAAAAAATATGGGAGCTGTTCAGCAATTTTTCTATTGGTTTCAAGAATAGGGGCACTGAAAAGCATTTCTGATTGGCTATAGCGAACACATTAAAGGCTTCATGATCCCATTAAAAATGAAGTTTTTACTAGTAGGGATGTAGTTATACATGAAAATGCTCCTAGAATTAACAAAGTCATTATTTCTGAGCCAGAACCAAATTTAGACACACAAGATTCAGTGGAGGCTGAATGAGTTCAAAATGAATTGAGTGAATTTTTATCCGAACCCGAAGAAAATTTGCATCACGACCCAGAAAGCAACAGCGATGAAGAGTTTATTGCTTCTTTTGAGGAACTAGAAGTTATCAGGAGATCAGATCGAACCAGAAAGCCTCGACAGTATGAGGATTATGTTACTTATTTGTGTCTATTACAATCTGTCAATTTTGAGGGCATGCCATTGACAGTAACTGAGGCCTGATGCCCAAAAATGGAAAGAAGCTATGGAGGATGAAATGCGAAGGTCAAAAAATGCAGTGATAGTGTAGTATATTAGGGCTAGGTTAGTCGCTAAAGGTTTTACACAGGTAACAGGTATTGATTATAATGAAATTTATGCACACGTCATTCAACCTTTAGAATGTTAGTAGGTTTAGTGGGTTTAGCTGTAAATTTAAATTTGAAAATTTACCATTTGGATGTGAAGACGGCTTGTGTCAATGGTATTTTGGAAGAAAAAGTTTAAAGTATGAAACAGCCAGAGGCCTTCATTGTTTCAGGCTCGGAAGATAAAGTTTGCAAATTGAACAAAGCAATATAGGTACGGTCTTAAACAATGTTCCAGAGCATGGTACATGAGGGTCGATGAAGTTTTGTTGGAAATTGACTAAAAAATCAGCACATGAACATTGTCTATATATTATAAAGAATAGAAGTGGGTATTTAACCATTGTTGCGTTATACGCAAGTGCAGATATTGTCGTAGCTAGTGACCCAATTTTTGATGATAGTTTGCAGGTATTTTTCGTCGATTTTTAACTAACACTTTTCGTATGAGGAGCGAGGGGGGTGTTTCATATGGCAAAAACAGGTGTGACGTCAGGTAACCATTGGCATTCTAATGTAGGGAGCCACCAGCTCACATACCGTCCGAGTATCAGATTAAAATCGATGGACAATATGTTGACGACTTTTTAATTTTTTCAAATTATTTTTAAAGTACTGATTTTTTAAAGACTCATTTGAAATCTATATTCAAAATTAAGGACTTAAGGAGAGGCTAGGCAGTGTTTAGGAGTCAGGATTAGTGGAGGTAAAAATTTAATTTTCTTAGATCATGGAGGTTCATTGGAATTGTGCAAAACGTGTTATAAAGTATTTTCAGGCTACAAATGGTTTTGGATTAAGATATTCTAGAAATGAATGCAGTGAAATTTTAGGATATGTTGATGCTGACTGGGCAAACTTTAAAATAAATCGAAAATCTTACACAGGTTTCGCATTTCTGCTTTCAGGACGTGCTGTATCATGGGAAAGTACAAAACAGAAATCCGTAGCCTTTTCAAGCACTGAGGCTGAGTATGTAGCTTTGGGTGAAGCTTGTAAAGAAGCTATACAGGGTGTCCCAGGGAAAATAGTCCAGCAAGGTTTACGGCTTTGGACGGAAAGATAAATAAAAACCCTCAGACCGGTAAAATTTTAGTTTCAGGGGACACATTATATTGGTATCGCCACCCCTCGGGGTGATAGGTACCCCCAAAATCTCAAATGAAGAGGGGGGTCGAGTGATACGTCATTTATTAGCTATTTTCATTAAGATTATGACCCCGAAGTTTAAAGTTGCTACTATTTACCCTGCCAAAATGGCGTCTTGTCAAAGTTAGGAAAAATGATGCGTGGTTTTCACTGATTCTTGGTTTTCACCTGTTACTTTCGCATAGGTGTGACAGGAAGGAAAGGATTTATCCTAACTTTGACATGCAGCCATTTCGACAAGGTGAATAGTAGCAACTTAAAACTTCTTAATGTAAATAGCTAATAAATGACGTATCACTCGAAACACCTCTTCATTTGAAATTTTGGGGGTACCTATCACCCCGGCTTAGGGGTTGACAAGTGAGGGGTGAAAATACCAATAAAATGTGTTAACCTGAAAACAAAGTTTTGTGGGTCCGAGGGTTTCTATTTATCCTTTCGTCCAAAGCCGTAAACCTTGCTGGACTGTTTTCCCTGGGACACCCTGTATATTTGAAAAATTTAATATTTGAATTAGTTGATTACAATGATAGTATTGTGTTGTTTAATGATAGCCAAAGTGCGAAAATGTTAGTAGCTAACCCAGTTATACGCAAAAGATCCAAACACATTGATGTAAGGCATCATTTCATAAGACAAGTTGTTATGGATAAACAAGTTGATATTATATATTTGCCGATGTCCTAACAAAAGGTTTAACGTCATCTAAGCATTATAAATTTGTTAAAAATTTAGGCTTAGGTAATTTTCAATAAGTGGGGGGGGGGGGTTGGTTGTAATATTGAAAATTGCCATGTAATATTTACTTTATACTGCGTGTGGCTCCATCTATTATAGCAAAATATGTTCTGATTTATCTCAGCAAATATTTAGTAGTCATGACGAATAAATAACAGTCGTACAGAACTCGTGCGTATGGTTGTTTTAATTTTCCTGTCTCGATTCACGTTTTCTAACAGTATGTATTAGGTAATATCAGAAACTTTGCAATGAAGTTAATTACAAGTATATAGAGTGTGTCACAAAAGTGTGGCGAAGCAAAGTTATACTTTTTTAAATGGAACACCCCGTATATTATTGACCTATTGGATTAGCCTTTCAAACCTGATTCAAAATATACTATGTTTTTCAGGTTTATTCCTCATAGTCCAGCCTTTGAATATCCCATTCTGCAGAAATAATATGGATTTTTCACTTGAATGATTACCTTTATATTTTGCTGGTGGTCTCCATACTTAACCTTTTTCAATAAAAATGCATATATTCCACCATTTTTTTTATAACTTACAATTTTCACATTTGACATTTCTCAGTATCTCTTCGAACAGGTGAGATAGGTGTGGGTCCAAAATATAGACAATCACCCGAATTTTCGTGAAAAAAAAAACACAATTTTCCCTTTTTCTTGATTTTTTTTAATTTTAAGTTTGAAAATCCGCATAATAGGGATTGAATTTATTTGAATTGCTTTAGGTACGTCTCTTATAGGACAAATAAGTGCAGCAAAGACAGACTTATGACAAAAAGCGTGTGTTAGACAGAGAATGACGAACTATAAATTTTCTTGTTTTTCTCTATCAATTCTTCAGAATTTTGTTTTCCGCATTTTGTTTCTCAATTTTGATTTGAATCTCCAAAATTGGATTTTTAGGAAGCAATTTTTAAGTACCTAAGTACTTTTTTTTAAGATTGCGACAAAGATAGACTCATGAAAGAAACCACGTGGTGGACAGGACAGAGAAAGACGAAGAATAGAATTTTTGTGAAAAAAATTCAGGCCCAAAATTCTCGTTTTTCTCTATCAATTTCTTCAGAATTTTGTTTCCTAATTTTTATTTTAGTCTTCAAAATTGGATTTTTGGGAAGTAACTTTTTAGTAAGTACCTACTTTTTTTTTAGGGTAAATGATTGCGACAAAGACAGACTTTTGACAGAAAGCGTGTGATAGACAGAGAGAGAGAGAGAGATGAAGTATGGAATTTTTCTGAAGAAAATTCAGGCCCAAAATTCTTGTTTTTCTCTATTAATTTCTTCAAAATTTTGTTTTTCGCATTTTGTTTCTTAATTTTGATTTAATTTGATTTTTCAAAATTGGTTTTCTGGGAAGTAATTTTTAACAGACAGACTTATCACAGAAAGCTTGTGCTAGACAGAGAGAGACGAAGTATAGAATTTTTGTGGAAAAACTTCAGGCCCAAAATGTTTGTTTTTCTATTTCAATTTCTTCAGGATTTTGTTTTATTTCATTTTGATTTGAGTCTTCAAAATTGGATCAATGGGAATTAGGTGAGTACTTTATTTTTCAGATAGGATTGCGACAAAGACAGACTTATGTTAGGAAGCGTGTGTTGGGTCAGAGACAGACAATTTTTTTTAGAATTTTGTATGTACAGTTGCGATCAAAAAAAAGTAGTACAAAAATTATTAACCCCAATTTGAGCTCCCGGTGTAACATAAAAAAATTTGACAGGCAATGACATATTCTAGGTTAAAAACGTGTGGAAAAATGTCAAAATAATGTCATCTGAAGCTTTCTAGGTTAAAAATTTGTCGAAAAATGCCACAAATATGTCACTTTTGGTTATGAATTAAATTAATGTACAATAGACCCGGAGATTTTGGAGATTTTTCTTGTACTATTTTTTTTTGATCGCAACTGTACTTCAGCCTTTAATTTTTTTTTCCCAAATTTTCAACTTTTTCATGAAAAATCACTCATTTTTTCGAGTAGGTAAACGAAAATCAATTATCAAAAAATTTTTGAAAATAGTAAGTAAACTTTCGACCCGTGGGCCGAAAGTAAAAGTCAAAAAAGTGACATTTTCGAACTTTTTAAAAGTCAGTAAAGTCAACATTACATGTATGATTGTAAATAAACACTTTTTCTTACTTTTCCTTTAATTTGAGTTTGCGAATTTTTAAAATCGGCCATGAGAATTTTGTGAAACAAAATCGTAATTAAAATCAAACACAATTAATTATTTCGTCAAAAAACTGTCGCGAAGACAATTGAACTGACGCACAGATAATACTTGAACTGTCGCACAGACATAATAATTGTTAAACTGTCGCAAAGACAGTTTAAATGTCACTGAGACAGACAGTCAAAGATCGATAAAATGGTTATACTGTGACATAGAAAGTTAAAATGTAGCGAAGACAGTTGAAATATTGCAAAAATTGTTGCACTATCGCGAAGACAAGATAATTAAACTGCCGAAACGACAGTTGAAATGTCGCTAAGACAGCTAAAGTGTCGCAAAGAAAATTGAACTTTCGCTATAAGATTTTTACGCTATATTTAGGATGACGTCACATTTAGTAAATTTCCGCTGACAACCTTCCAAAACTAAAAGTACTTTTTAACGCATTTGAAGTACGAAAATTTCAGATATTTTTGGTTGGCAACGGCGCGCTATGTTGCATGATTTATATAAACATTTTCGAATAAAGAGTGTCGATTCTTGTCGTTATTTTTAGCTGTCAGTGGTCTTGACAATTTATTATTGCCCGAAGAATGAAAACGACTCAGAAATAGTATTTTGGAACTGCATAGTTCACAGTGTCCCAGAAGCTGGAAAAAACATTCCCTGAAGCTGAAAAATGTCTCAGAGCTGTTTAAAACAACTTTCAGGCTGCTCATAGTGTTTTAAAGCCAAAATAACTAATTTGGAAATTAGAAAAGCTGAATGAATAATTTGCAGTATTCGAAACTCGTGAAAATGACTCAGAAAGAGTTTTTTGGAGCTTTTTACAGTTAACCTATATGTAGATTGAAATTCTGAATTGTCTCAAGATAAGAATATACAATTTCAGAGTAAAAATAAGCAATTTCCGACAATCTTAAGATCAAAATAGTGACTGGGTTCAATGTTACGAAAAATCTCAAAGGAAAGGCAATAAATAATGAATAATCTGATGACAGCAGAATTCTGAGAAAGGAGGAAATACAAAAAAAAAAGGAAAAATTCAAAAGCCTGGAATGGAAAAATTATGGAATTCCATGCTTCTCTTTATCCTAATTTTTTCTCTATTCCAGGCTCTTGAGTTTTCTTAATAAAACCATACGGAATATTAGTTCATATTGGAAGAGAAAAATGAAGAGATCCTGGAATACAAAAATATTGAAAATTCAAGAGCCTGGAATCAAAGAAGTGTAGAATTAGAATTTTGAGTTGTATCAGGGTAAAAATACACAATTTCAGAGTAAAAATAGCAATTTCCGACAATCTCAAGATCAAAATGGAGATTGGTTTCAACAATGTTAGGAAAAATCTCAAAGGGAAAGCAATAAATAACGAACAATCTGACGACAGAGCAATTCTGAAAAAGGAGGAAATACAAAAAAAAAGGGAAAAATTCAAAAGTCTGGAATGGAAAAATCATGGAATTCCATATGTTTCTCTTTATTCTAAGTTTTTCTCTATTTCAAGCTCTTGAGTTTTCTTTTTGATAAAAACATACAGAATATTAATTCATACCTACTGGAAGAGAAAAATGAAGAAAACCTGGAATACAAAAATAATAAAAATTCAGGAGCCCTGTTCTTATTCTATGACGTCATTTTAAATATAACGTAAATAACCTATAAGAGCGACAAATTTTCACGAAAACAAGATATATGAGTTGGTTTTCTGGATATTTTTGCAAGTATTCAACTTGATTTTATTGGAATTATTTTGTAACTATGTGATGTAGGTATATAAACGTTCCTTACCAGTATGATTATGGCCAGTAGTACACAAAACGCCCTTTTTATTCGTTTTAGTTTTGCAAAATTTGGGTTTTTCCATGCGTACGTGAGCCGGACAGCTAACCAAAGGCGTACAATTGGCTTTCGTTTCATACTTGTGATGATGGTGGTGGCTCACTAAAACTAGAAAAGTTTGATTTGAAATTATCATTATTTCTTTGTTTAATTGAATTTTACCATCATCATCAATTTCATCTTTTTGAGGTACAAACGCTCCATGTTGATCGACTTCCAGATCGTCACTGTGAGTTAGGAAATCTCGTTGTCTGATTGCTACATGACAGTCTCCAATGTATAGAAAGGCACAAAGAGGTATTATCCAATGCATTTTCTGGAAATAAAGTTAACTAGACAAAAAAAATTGATACTAATAACGAATGAAATATTTTTCAAAATGGCGACTAGCAGCTCTCTGTCCTATAAATTGTGGATGTACTTGCAAAAATATGCGTTTTCTTTCAACATTAATTTTTCTAGGAGTTCATTCTCTATTCTTGTGAATTTTGATTGTGCTAATCACCTTCTAGAAATTAATGTAGGCAAAGTAAATTGAAAAAATATTTTCCACGTGTAAGTTATGGTTAATAATAAAATATGGGTACTTACTTTGGAGACACTCACAGTACGACTGAACAATTTCGTTTTTCAAAGGAATTATTTTTCATATAAGTACAAAAAAAAAGGTTGTAAATTCTTCAGGTACCTATCGAAGCACTGTGAATTTTCAATAAACTACTCGACAAATTTTATGCGGATAATAATGTATAAAGAAATTTTTGTATATAAATTCAAATATGTATACCTATAATTACTTTAATCAAAGTTAATTTTGATATAGCGATTGACAAACAATTATTTTAAATGTATTTTTCTCTTCTTCATTGCATTAATTTATTGAAGTTCAAGATGTTCGTTTCCCGCGACGACTTCTAAATAAATTTCCCTGGGCTAAAACAATAATAAGTATATTTCCTATTTATTTCAGCTATAGCTTACCACAATTTGGCTCAAGATCGGTAGTTCGCTGGGTGGTAATCGCGTGAAAGGTTCCGAAATGCCTCCTTTTTGAAGCATAAGAAAAATGTACGTCATATAATGCTTACGTAAATTTATTTGATTCAGGTTTTCGTCATGATTGAAAAGTTTCTCGCACCAAATTCGAATTAATTCTTTTTCTGGAAAAAGAAAATATTGTTGGTGTGTAATCCATTTTTTTTTTATATGCGAACCTCATTTAGGATATGAGAGCTCATTGAAAGTAAGAATTTGATTTCGCAGGTCCGTTTCTATTGGAGTTGGATATTGGAAATATTAGCCCTAGCATCAAATTCGAAGATCTCTCTGAAGAACTATCAAAACATATACTATCAAAATGACAAAACTTTCAAAGAGTTTAAAATTTTGATGAGAATTAGTCGTCCTCCCCAGGTTTATCTATTTTTATTTATTTCGTTAATTTAGCAATAGCTAATCGTGCAACTTACATATAAAATCACAAAAGTTATAATGTGTCTGTAGTGTCAATTAAAATAAGAACAATTCAAAAACAACAAACAATTTAAAAATAAGAAAATTAAAAACAAAGGAGACAAACCGAATTAACATAAATGACAAAATAAATTTTAAATTTAACATATAAACAACAATCATTCTGAAGGTAATAATAAAATTTTAAAAAATCTGTAAAAAGCCTATGAAACTCCTAAAAGTATGGTTACCTATATATTCCTTTTTCCCTTCCCAAAATAAAAAATCAAAAGACCAAAAAACAATGTTACTTATTCGTGCCTTACTCTGGAACATATACTGGGGTCCCACCGAAAACTGTCAATTGCCTATATCTTGAAAACGGTAATCAATAAAAAAAAGTGAAAAACCCGCTTGGGGGGTTGGAAGGGGGACCCAAAACAAGGTACTTGAATCACCCCTCCGGCCGTAGCTACCCTAACCTTAAAATCTTAAATGGCACTATGGGTCATGTGATATCTTGTTTGAAAGATTTTTAATTCTCTAAACGAATCTGCAAAAAAAAAAAAATATCTAAATAGAAATTTAAATTGTCACAAAATGGCGCATGCTTCGAATTAACAACTTTGCACAGGTGAACACTGTTAGGTACAGTGAGAGGAAAGGGGTTCAAAAAAATAAAATCTTGATGATTTCTTCAAAAATATTCATGCTGTTATTCAATTTGTATAAATCGATTTTAAATCACATTTAGGTACCTATTCCACCCGATCAAATGAGGTTCTCATCAAAATAAGAGTCACATTCAAATCTGGATAATTTTTTTTTGGCAGATGCTTTAAGATAATTAAAAGACTTTTAGAACAAGGTATCACATGAACTATAACGCCATTTAAGATTTTGAGGTTATGGTAGCTACAGCCGTAGGGGTGATTCAGGGAGACCTGAAAAGTACCCTTACAACCCTCCAAACGGGTTTTTAATTATTTTTTTTTTATCGATTACCGTTTCCAAGATATAAGCCATTGACAGTTTTCGGTGGGTCACCCGGTATATCACATTGAATCAGCGGATGAACTTTTAATTTTCTTTTAAAATTGCTAAGAGTATCACATGACTTCATTTCATCTGGTAATTATTATAAACCATCTTCCTTCTAAGATATAATGGAGCAAGACCAGTTTTAATTTTAAAAATAAAAACCAGCTCATTATATTTAGCATATTCGACAACTGGAAGCCACTGAAGCAGTCTAAGCCTGCTCTTTACAGAAGTATACTTGCTACATGAGAGTATGATTCTCATAGATCTATTTTGCAACTTTTCATTCTTTGGATTTCATTTTGGTTAAGTGAATAAAGTATTGTTGCGCAATAATTGAAGTGTGGCAAAACTATAGTGTTAAAATCAACAATTCTAGACCAAGTTGAGAGAGATGCCGAACAGCGCCGAAGATAATTCGTCTTAAAACTAATTTTGGAAACCAGAATATTGCAGTGATCCTTAAATTTTAATTTGTTAGAAGAATAACCCTAATTTTTTGAACTTCTTCCAACCTAATGTTACCCATTTTAATTGAATAGTTGGTCTCAGTAAAAAGACTTCTGTTACTAGGTGTAATAATAAACATAAATTTAGTTTTACTAATATTAATCTTCAAAAGATTCTTTGATGCATAATTGTTCATTCTATTTAGGGCATTGTTAACACATCCAAATCTTTTGAGGTGTAGAAAAGACTATCATCAGCGAGGTTGTGTAAATCAATGCCATTTATCACATCCGGCAAATTGTTGATATAAATAATGAACAATAGTGGACTCAAAACACTTCCCTGTGATACACCATGCTCTTTGATTATCTCTTTTGAACATTGAACCTATTCTATTTGGTCTGGTTAATTGTCCTCTTGATGTCAGATAGTCTCTGAACCATCTCATCACCACATTCCCAATTTCAATTCTCTCCAGTCTCATCAGTAATCTGTGCCGATCAACCATCTTAAAGGCTCTCTGTAAGTCCAGAAAAACCGCCTGTACACTGTAACCTTGGTCATATTTTATTTTAAATTCATCCAGAATGTACTGTATTGCAGTTTCACAGCTGTGACCATTTCTGGAACCTGACTGTTTCTCTGTTATAATATTATATGAATTCAAAAATTCAATAAGCTGCATATATAGTTCATACCAAATAAACTTATTGTTGGGTTGTCAAGCTCGACCGGCACAGCGTTGCCGTCTCTTGCATATTTTCCTTTGGTCAAAATATTTTCAGAAAAAAAAAATGGATTATATTATAATATAATGCAAACATTTATTACTTGAATTATAAACATTGCTTCAAAGCTTGGTTTAATAGATATTTAATAACAACTCATTTGTCAATCATCACATAAAATATAATCAGTACCCATTTTATTTACAGCCACTCTAAATACTATAAATAATTAAATATTATGAATATTTGAACCATCAAAAATATTTTCAATTATTCTGGATCACTGAAATCGCTAGAATCGCTAAAGTCTTCATCAACATTGATAAAAAGTGGAAGAACCTCTTGCCTGTCCATTACTTGTTCCCTGTTATACCACTCGTCAATTATTTCCACATTTCAGGGGTAACAGTTTCCAGTGCCTCTCGCCACATTTTTGAACAAGCATCTTAAGTATAACCATCTCTGCCAATATGTCGGTTATAATAGTTTTTTGCAATTCCCCAAATAAGTTCAATCGGGTTAAAAGTGCAGTGGCATGGAGGTAGTCGTAAAACTTTATATCCATACTGTTCTGCCAAGTCATCTACCACATACTTTTTTGTTGGTTTATTCCTGAAAAAGCAATACTTGAAAAGTTGAGCATAAAATGCATACAATTTTGGTATTGTAGGTACTTACCTTGCAACAATGGTAACAAGTTCAGATTTCAATGCTGTATTTGGATACTCAACTTTCTATTCGGTTAACCAATTTTGAATTTCAGCCTTGGAAGACGAACTATTAGGTGCCTTCGTTAATAACATGCTGTGGTAAGGAGCATTGTCTATAACAATGACAGATGGTTCAGTCAAGTTCTTCAGCAGCTGATTTTCGAACCAACGTACAAAGTTTTGCTGATTCATTTCCCCATGATAGTCGTTAAGTTGAGTTTTCGATGAAAATACGAGCGATGCACCTTCAATCAATCCATTTTCATTGCCAGCATGAAGTATATAGAAGAATATATCTAAAAAAAGCATTTAATTTGTACATCTAATACAACTGCTCTCTGTATTCATGTTTATATTCACCTTTTACCATCAACTTTGGTAGTTTTAACACGTCGCTTGTTATTGTCTTACCAAGAGCGATTAATGGTACGATTTTGAAACATTCAAGTCTCGTCCAAGAAAACAAACTGGTACAAACTCTACAAAGCCTCCTGTTTCAGTCTTAGATAAGACCTCAAAAATGATATATGCGTTTAACAGCAATATCAGGAAGTTCCATCGTATAGCACTGCTATCGAGCTTTGAAACATCACAGACTCTCTTTGAAGTGCATTGTTTCTTAGAAGGCGATTCCAAAACTTCGTTATTTTTGATTGCCTTTGAAATAGCACAGACAGTGGACATACTTAAGTTCAAAGCCTCTGCTACGCGCTAAAAATGAGAGATAATAAAGTTCAAATTGGAAATTCCTATTTGGTCAAACGACATCAACAACTTGTGAACTCACCTTCCTAACAGCATTTAAGGGACATAAAGGGCCATTATTATCGCGTTCTCGTTCGAAATATTCTAACAAGGATGCGATTAGTTCTTTGCAACGGCTGTTAAGCTGCTTCGGCATCTTGTACACTTCGCACTACAACCTGTTTTTGAAAAACTAGCTCACAATAAATAGCACTCAAACCAACAACTCGTAAACTGCCAAAAAGCAATCAAAATTCAAAATGTCAAGAATTTCATTTGGCAACATTACATTTTTTGAAGTGGTGTTACCAACTGAATGACCAGCGGGAAATTCAAATTCCAATTAAGTCAATCCGACGCCGAATAATTTCACGGTTGGCCATAACGATTTTAAAAATGGCGTCATCGATGTCACAACTACAAGTTTATTTGGTATGAACTATATACAACTTTCTCAATTATTTTCTTAATGACAGGAAGTGTATTAAGGATTTAGGGATAGAGGTGACTTCAACTTCTCTCCACTTCATATGTACACTCCTGGACATAAAAAACCGGACAAACAAAATTTTGTTAAATTTCAATCCTTAATAATTTTTCCAATTTTGCATCGAAATTGATAATTTTTTGTCAAATGGTAGGCGCGTTTATCTTGATCATTATTTATTATTGTGTTTGCAAAAAGTTCGAATGGATTTGGTGTTATACAGGGTGAAACCATAAGTTGCATTTGGTCCCAAACTTCTGAACACTCTGTGGAATAACTCAAGGACACAATCATGCGTATTTGCAGGACATTCTTAAGCCTTATCATTTCTTAACATGTTTTTTTTCAATTCATATCAATATCTTCAATCTTAAAGGAAGCACAAGTTCTTAGAGTAGCAATGCAATTTATACCAATAACAAAAATTAAAAACATTACAGATAACTTTAACAAATAAACAAACACTAATATTGGGTATTACCTCCATGTGCTCTAATAACTGCTGCCATGCGACGTGGTAATCTCTCAATACAATTGGCAATAGCTCTTTGCGGAATGTTTTCCGACTCTTCGAGAAGAGCTCTTCGAAGATCTGGAATGATTTCCGGTTGTCGACTGCGAATTAGCCTCCCTAACATGTCCCACACATGCTCAATGGGGTTCAGATCAGGGCTGCGTGGAGGCCAGTCCAATCGTTGAATCCCTGCTTCATCAAGATAATCACTGACAACTCTTGCAACATGAGGCCTGGCATTGTCGTGCATTAAAGAAAAAATTTCTCCAACAAATGGAGCAAAAGGAATAATGTGGACCGCTTAACATTCCTCAATATAACGGTTAGCATTTTATCGTCAATTTCGATAAAAACCAGGGCAGTACGGGCGTGAGGTGTAATTCCAGCCCACACCATGATACTACCGCCTCCAAAAGGTGTTCTAGGAGAAATGCAACAGTCGGAAAATCGTGAAAATCGTCTCCCCGTCTTCGCCATACAGGTTCTCGTCCATCGGGTGACACATCTCCACTCTCCGTCATTCCAGTCTCTCTATGGACACGGGCAAAAATTAACCGTTGAGTACGATGGGCTGCTTGTGAAGCTGGATAAGCAGCCGGTCTCCTTGACATCAATCCTTGTTCATGTCTACGGCAAACGGTTTGTCCAGAAAGCTATTGTGCCGCGTACATTTTCAAGTCGATGACTAATAACAGCAGATGTTACTTCTCGGTCTCGTAAAGCAGTTACAGTAATAAAATGATCATCTCGCTGGTTTGTGACGCGGGGTCTCCCAGATCCTGGACGTCGTGTATACTCACCAGTCTGACGAAAGCGACTAATTGCATCGTGTACAGTGCTTCTGGCTCTGCCCAACACATTAGCGATGTAGCGTATATCACGTCCATCATCATTCAATGCAACAGCTCGTGCAACATCTTCGGATCGCATATTGAAAAACAATTCATCCTCTCAATAAGGATCCACTGACACTTATGATAAAGAAACAAACGAAAATAAACACTTCTGAAGTGTATTTTTCCTCAAGGTGGACTTGGACATTGAAAACTTTGGAAGGTAAACAATACCGCTTGTCCCTGATTGGTCACAAAATGCCGTGTCCCTGCAGGTTGGAATCAGTTTTACATGTATTGTTGTGCAAAATGGCATCTTGCGACCAATAAGTGGCTTTGTTTATGTCCCTACTGCCCTGGTTTTTATCGAAAATGGCTCTTAAACTGCTAACCGTTATATTGAGGAATGTTTAGCGGTCCACGTTATTCCTTTTGCTCCATTTGTTGGGGAAAATTTTTCATTGATGCACAACAATGCCAGGCCTCATGTCGCAACAGTTGTCAGTGATTATCTTGATGAAGCACGGATTCAACGATTAAACTGGCCTCCACGTAGCCCTGATCTGAACCCGATTGAGCATGTGTGGAACATGTTAGGGAGGCTAATTCGCAGTCGACAACCGGAAATCATTCCAGATCTTCGAAGAGCTCGTCTCGAAGAGTGGAAAAACATTCCGCAAAGAGCTATTGCCAATTGTATTGAGAGATTACCACGTCGCATGGCAGCAGTTATTAGAGCACATGGAGGTAATACCCAATATTAGTGTTTGTTTATTTGTTAAAGTTATCTGTAATGTGTTTAATTTTTGTTATTGGTATAAATTGCATTCCTACTTTAAGAACTTGTGCTTCCTTTGAGATTGAAGAGATTGATATGAATTGAAAAAAGACATGTTAAGAAAGGATAAGGCTTAAGAATGTTCTGCAAATTCGCATGATTGTGTCGTTGAGTTATTCCACAGAGTGTTCAGAAGTTTGGGACCAAATGCAACTTATGGTTCCACCCTGTATAACACCAAATCCATTCGAACTTTTTGCAAACACAATATTAAATAATGATCAAGGTAAACGCGCCTACCATTTGACAAAAAATTATCAATTTCGATGCAAAATTGGAAAAATTATTAAGGATTGAAATTTAACAAAATTTTGTTTGTCCGGTTTTTTATGTCCAGGAGTGTATATAGTTTAGAACAAGGCAGGCCTTGAATAATACTTCAAGGTTTGAAATAATTGCCTCCACACCCCAATGAAGCATTGCAGGAATTACTCGGTCAACTCCTGCGGACTTGAATGGTTTGATAAAATCGAATCTTGTCCATAAAAAAATTGAAAAAGTGAAGAAGTTGTGAAAGAAAGAAAATTCAGTTCGTTCTACAATATGTACAGGGTGTCCCATCTAAGATGGTATTGGGGGCTATCTGCTAAACTCATAGAGGTAATTTTTTTTTTTGATTTCACATTTCTCGACCAATTTTTTTATGACGGATCGAATGCCGCAAACTGCATGTCTCTATCTTATACCGTTTTGGAGATACAGGGTAAAACTTGAAATTTTTCATTTTCCTGGGTAGTCATTATCTAGCGTATGGAGAAAGATATCAAAAAGGTGAAAGTTGTATCTGGACGCAGTTTTTTACGTTGATTTCATTGGCGTACTGCAATCTTTTTTTCCGAAGTACCGTTTAAGAGATATGACTAAAACCTCATCTTTTTTAAATGGGACACCCTGTAAATTTTTACATTTTTAGAATGCGCATAAAATTACCTTTCCAATGACATATAATTTGTCTATATTCTTTTGTAATTTGCCAATACTTATGGTCATTTAGCTTCTCAGGAAAGGAGGACCCGGTATTCAACCTTATTAATTTAATTGTCGATTCGATCGAAAGTTTTTTGCAAGTCAACAATAAATTCATATAAATAGTGATTCAAATCGAGCAACAAGCAGACTTGAACCAGTGTTAGTACCGCCACCCTGGCAAAGCCCCCCTAGGTGAGGATCAGTTAAACGACGATTAATATTCTACGTGACATTGGCATCAAACAGACATTCCTTCCTAAGTAGCGTCAGACGTGTGCCCCTTCCCACGGAAGAGGATTCATGACGTAATAACTTCTGAGCAAATATACACGTTTTTATTTAAAACTGAGCGAATTTCTATCCACCCTACACCCCCCGTCACATAGAGGCTGTGACATATGGTGGAGGCGCCGGGTAAACCAGAGGAACAACTGTACAAGCGAGAGACATACGCTCTAGTAGCGTTATCCAGACACAGCAAGACTTTAACTTATGCCACGATGGTCACAACCGACGCTTTGGCAATATTAATATTGGCGAACCCGTCCGAGAGGGAACTGAACGCTGCCCTGGTTAGGTCGGAAGGAGGATATAGTATAGTTCCAGAACGAAAGGTTAGAATGAGTGTGGATGATATGGATCTGATGAGAGTGATTGATACTTATTTGGGCTACAACCTAAAACCAATGTTGTGCATTAGAGAGTAGAAGTAGAGGATAGTTAGTCTTTTGTTAATGCTTTCTTATATACCCACTACTCAGGAAGCGCTGAATACAATGCAAGTCTTATATGCTGAGATATTCCCGGGTCCACTATATGAGTGCCGACTCATATTTGGTTGCTCATAGTAAACCCGACATCATGGTGGAAGGAGTAGAATTGACGAGGGACAAGGATAGTGTTTTGTCCAGATATAAATATTCCTAATTTGTTTTTTTTTTTTATATAGCTGGTTTGTTTGAAATTTCTTGAAGTGGGAAAGTTATTAGTAAACAGTTTAATTTGCATAAAACAATTATTTATTGGTCTCCAAATGACACTTAAACAACCGTAGATTACTAAACTTTAATTTTACCTTTAACCTGATAACATTCTCCGTATGTTACTAGGTATGATTGTGGACTGTATCCTTATTTACTACATAAAAATGAGTAACACGAACCGAACTAACTTTTACGGAGAGCGAATTTTGATATCTTGCTGCAATAACTTGACAGCAAACTTGACAGACTTAACTCAAACTGACAAAACTGATATGACCGGTACTGGGTGGTACGGAATCAACAATAATTAGAACATGCTAAAACATGCAGCATAATTGTGAAACCAACATTCTCCCCCCTTTGAGGATTCTTCCTCAAAAACCATAGCAAAAGATTAACTTTCTTGAGATTTTAGCGGCAAAGCACTCAACTTTGTGATTGGCCGCGTAAACTCTCCTTTAACAGTTTCAATTTTAACAACCCTGACCCGATTATCGCGTCCAGGCATTACCTCGATAACCCTAGCTAGGCACCACTCCAGAGGAGGCAAATTGTCCTCTTTGACCAATACCATATCACAAACACACAAATCAACTTCGGAACATTTCCACTTAGGTCGGTGTTGAAGGTGATTTAAGTAATCGCGTGACCACAACCTCCAAAAATCTTGCCTTATTTTGGCACAATGTTGCCACAACGATAATCGATTTTCCGAGATTCCCGAAACATTCCTTTCCGCAAATGCTTGTCATCGGCTGACCTATCAGAAAGTGCCCCGGTGTTAGACAAGTAAGGTCAGTAATAGAATCTGAGGCTGCCTGCAACGGCCTCGAATTGAGGATCGCTTCAACCTGTGTAAGCACAGTGTAGAGACATTCAAACGGCAGAATACTATTTCCAACCACCCTTCTAAGATGGTACTTTGTACTCTTTACCCCGGCCTCCCACAGTCCACCCCAGTGTGGGCTGTTTGGAGGAATGAACCTCCATTCAATATGAAGTGTTGACAGAAAATCCTGAATCTCATTACAATGATTCCGAAATAATCGAAACACAGCATGCTGAGTCCCTTTGAAATTTGTGGCATTGTCACTTATTATCGAGGCAGGGTTACCACGACGAGCCACAAAGCGTTTCAACGCCAAAATAAAATCTTCTGTAGACAAACTCGAAACCAATTCAATATGGATGGCCTTAGTTGCCATACATATGAACAATGCTATGTAAGCCTTTGAAACTCTTGCCTTTCGTAATTTTGACTCCTTCACCATGATTGGACCAGCAAAATCTATCCCAACATTATAAAATGCACGAACTAACGTAATACGCTCTACAGGTAAATTCCCCATTAGTTGTGTAGAAACAATAGTCTTGAATCTGTAGCATTTCACACATCTAATCAAAATGCTTTTAATACGTTGCAAAGAATTAACTATCCAAACTTGCTGACGCAAACTGTTAAGCACCGTCCGAGGACCTGCATGTCCCAATAATCGATGTTCATGTTCAATCATCAGATCTGCGACATGACATTTTGGAAGAATAACTGGATGCTTTGCATCGAAAGACATTGGTGCATTCTCCAAGCGCCCTCCAACTCTTAATAAACCTTTGCGATCCAAAAATGGATTTAAGCTTAACAATGAACTATTTTTAAGCAATGACCGCCCTTCAATTAAATCTGCAATCTCTTGCGAGAAATGTTTAGCCTGTACAACCTTAAAAATGTAAAAAGAAGATCGATCAATTTCCTCAACCAACAGAGGACCCGAGATTCTTTGACAATTCTCCTTCGCATTGTTGATAAATCTAAGCATAACAGCCAGAGTTCTTTGCAATCGTGAAAATGTTGAAAACCTTACAAACAAAATTGTTCCATCTATTTCAGTCTTCCTCACAATATGCGAGGTCTGTTGTTGTTCAAGTAGATCATCCAGATCAAAATTGACGTTCTCTGTCAAATTCCAATTTGGATCTGTAAGGAACTGAGGACCCTCAAACCAAACCTTGCAATTTAATAGCGTCACAGGATCCATACCACGAGAAATAAAGTCTGCGCTATTTATCTCTGAAGAAACGTGTTTCCATTCAACCTTTGCGAACAAATCTTGGATCTCAGAGACCCTATTAGCAACGAAGGTTGTCCACCTTGATGGTGGCGATTGCAACCAAGCAAGTACAATTTTCGAATCCGTAAACATTATAATCCGATCTAATTTTAAATCAATACATGATTTGAACCTCTCGCACATTCTCATCAATAACAGAAATGCACAAAGCTCCAACCTTGGCAGAGACACAGTCTTGAGTGGAGCAACCCTCGACTTTGAGACAACAAGATGGGTCATGACATTGTTATTCTCATATATAGCCCTAACATATAAGCAGGCGCCATATGCCACTAGACTTGCGTCCGAAAAACCAATCAACTGCATTGAAACCACCTTTTTATTAATGAATATCCATCTTGGAATAGCAAGGTTTCTCAAGTGAGGCAATTGTTCATAAAACTTTAACCAATCATACAATAAATCCGGAGGCACAAGCTCGTCCCATCCAACCTTTACCGACCATAATTGCTGCATAAAAATCTTTGCCCGAATGATTACTGGCCCAATAAAACCTATGGGATCGAATATTCGAGCAATGATCCTTAAGACTTCGCGTTTTGTGAAAACCTTCCCTAATACAATATCAGGTACCGATACTTGAAATGAATCCGCTACAGAGTTCCATGAAATACCCAAAAACCTTAGAATTTTCTACTTGCAACGGAATCAAGGAGCGTTCATTGGAATTCCATTTATGAAGTTTGAAACCTGCACTCTCAAGCAACCTTGTTAATTCATCTTGAAGTCGAAATAATTCTTCAGATGAATTTGCACCTCCCAGAATGTCATCCACATACGTTTGCTTTAATAAAGTATTCGAAGCCAACGGAAAAGATAATTTAGATTGATTAGCCAGTTCCACTAATGTCCGAGTTGCGAGGAATGGTGCACCGTCAGTAGTTCAAGATGACGCAAAGGACCAGATGAGTCATCTCTCCAGATAATATTTTGAAGAAAAGTATCTTCAGCATTAATCCTAATACACCTATACATTTTTTGAATATCACTCGTCAAGACAAATTGGAATGCTCGAAACCTAACAATAATGTCAAACAATTCTGGTTGAACTGGACTTCCCTTAAGCATAATGTCATTCAGACTCAACCCAGAAGTAGTCTTCATTGACCCGTCGAAAACAACCCTATATTTCGTCGTCAACTTATCCTCACGCACAACACAATGATGAGGGAAATAGTACCTATTTTTTGTCAAACGATCAACCTTGTTTGTGATATCTCTTGCGTGCCCAAGCTTCAAATATTCGTCGATGAATGCCTTATATTCTGCTTTCAAATTTGCGTCCCTCTGGAACCTTTTTTCTAGAGAAAAGAAACGTTTCGTAGCTGCAGCAAGTGAATCACCTAGCATTGAAGCCTCATAGTCAGGTTTAATAGGCAATCGAACTTCGAAAACACCCGATTCCAATTTTTTAGTTGTGGCAGAATAAATTTCCTCACATTTAATGTCCTCAGGAGACCTGTGCCGTTTACTGGGGACCTCCTCTAACCTCCAAAATTGTGGAATTAACGAATCCAGATCTGAGTCCTGAGAAACCAATGATACGCTGAAATTCGAACAACCCTGCTGAACTGTAGACGTCCATCCACCAACAACCAAACTCAAAGCACTGTTCTGTAATACAGGAAGGTTGTCCCCCAACCTTAAAATTCCCCCTGTAATGATGTCATAATAAATATCTGCCCCCAGCAGAATATCTATTTCAGGAGGAACATAAAATCTGGGATCTGCTAAAACTAAATCACCAGGAACTCCCAAGCTATCGATATCTAAATAGGACAATGGCAACGGACATGTAATTTTCCTCATAACCCCACAAATCAACGAAAATCTTGTCTTTGTATGCAGTCGAGATTCTATAGTGACCTTCACAATATTTGAAATTTTGACACCAGTTTGACCAATCCCTGCAACCTCAATAGTTGCTGGACTTCCCTGTGTTCCTAATTTACTTGCAAACTTGGACGCAATGAACGAACTCTGCGAACCAGAATCTAGAAGCGCTCTTGCTTCAACCTTGGATCCGTTGGAACAAACCAAATTTACTGCGGCTGTAGCCAGAATAACCTGTTTAGTGTTGTTGGATAACAAACATGGCACCCGTCTTTGACAATCTGCCTCGACCGAAGAAGTTGTCACAGAAGACGATGTAACAATTGGAAAATTGACATCCTGCAAATTAGTGTGATCATTATTTGCACCCAGTTGTGCTGTATTTACCTTACCTTGTCCTTGCTCCTTGTTGTGTAGCAAACTGTGGGGTTTGCCTTTACACTCCCTACAACCCAAAGATTTGCAATTATTTACCCGATGATTAGAACTCAAACAATTAAAACAAAGTCCCTTTTTAATTACAAAATCCCTTTCATCCTTTAATTTTAATTTAGCAAACTTATAACATTTGTACATTGGATGAAAACCCATTTCACAACATGCGCATTTGGCCTTATTTCCTGTAAAAGAATCAGAAGCAGAAGGATTTGTTGAATGAAAGCTATTTTTTAAAAACTTTTGTTTGTTGTCAGGTGCTGCTATTGCTTCAAGAGCCAAAGATCTTTTGTCTATAAAATCAAGAAACGCGTCAAAAGTGGGAAGTACCTACCCCAGAATCCCTTTGTAATTCGTATGTTCTGTGCGTATCATAATCCAGTTTGGATGCTAAAATGTGAACTAAGATGAGATCCCATTTATCTACAGGAACCCCCAACGCCACCAATGCATTATAATTTTGCCTAACTTTAACTATGAAATCCCTTAGGGCGACTGAACTACCTTTTACAACTTGCGCTTCTAATAAAACCTTAATGTGGGTATTGATTGTAACCAATTTGTTATCGTAACGTTTACGCAACAAATCGATCGCAATATCATAATTAGCTTCAGTAATTTGTAGATCTTTTATCAGCAAAAGAGGTTCATCTTTTAAAACTGATTTAAGATATAAAAATTTTTGAACCTTGTTGATTGCACATTATTAGAACTGACACCAGTACTACACTCAGAACCGCTCAAACCTTTTCTACTTGCATGCATATTATTATAATCTATTTTATTTTTAATAATTGTTTTAAGTTTACTGTGTAAAGAGGTGTACTGTAATTCAATTTTAACCCTATCCTCCTCCTGAGTACTATCAATTTCCTCCATTCTATCCTGAACAGTTTTATATTCTCCAAAAGATTTTACTAACATAGCCTCCCTAATTACAAATTCATTGATGTCAATAAGCATATCAGTTTCATTAGCCTTTGTATAATTCTCAAGTCTTGTTAATTTTGATTTTATTCTACTTCTTTTTTGAGTTAGAGCAGCAAATTCAGCTTGGGCTTCAGCCATTTTAATACAATGACTAATACTTTTCTTACAAAATGATATGCAAACTAACTAATATTGTACCAGAAGTACACTGAATGATTCTAAAATTCGCTAAGAGTCTGATAAATTCAAAATTGAAAGTAATAAAATTGAATGTACATGCACCCTAATACACAGTGAGAACACGAAATAACCTTTGAACACTGGCATAAAATAGAAAAGTTTTATACGACCTTATTTTCCGTTCAATAGTGACATGAAAACTTCCTTGTCTGAAGAAAATGCACCCTTCTTTCTTCTCCCTGTTTTCCTCGAAGATAAACTCCTTTTGTATTTGATGAAAATCCTTTTCAGTCGTTGAAAATCCTTTGTAACCTTTTTTCCTTTTGAACTTCCTGCGAAATGTCACTTTGGTATACTTTTACCTGAATTTTCTGCTAAGTCCTTCAATGAAAAACCAACAAATCAGCTCCTGAAATCCGGCTCGAAGGACCAATGTTTTGTCCAGATATAAATATTCTTAATTTGGTTTTTTTTTTTTATATAGCTGGTTTGTTTGAAATTTCTTGAAGTGGGAAAATTATCAGTAAACAGTTTAATTTGCAGAAAACAATTATTTATTGGTCTCCAAATGACCCTTAAACAACCGTAGATTACTAAACTTTAATTTTACCTTTAACAATGGAAGTGAGGACAAGAAAACACTTGGGAGGAAGTTAGTTTCGACCTGATAACAGATAGATTCAAGGAAAAGAAATACGATTGTATGCAACCAAATTTGCAAACAGCTCAACCTAACTCTAGGACCACTTCGCAGAGGGAAACTACCGGATCTTCAGTGTTTGGTCGAGGAGAAAATTTATTATTGTCCATGATGGTAGAGAGATTCGTAAGTCAATGTATGGATAGTGACGGTGTGGAGATGTCGAGGTTGTACCGTAATAATTCCATACAGGTAAATGTTCATTCCATGAGAGAGTGGTTGGATGGTCAGCCAAGGGATGTCAGGAACAGGTTAGAGACTGAGGTACCAATCTGGAGTAAATGGCTAAATAACTAAAGTTTGTTTCACCAGGGTTTGTACTAGCCACCAGCATTTGCCTTCCTTGTTTAACAAATAAAAATTCAGTGAAACAAATCAATGACGTCAAAAATGTTCGTCGGTTCTTAAACCAGAAGTCATTCATTTTAATTTGTCAAAAAATTGAATGTGTCAGACGAATTAATCTACGACAACCCTTTTTTTTCAAGTTTCAAGGTCAAGTATGAACCCTGGTGAAACGGACCTTACAAATTCATGAGTAAACCCACGGTTAAGCCTACACTGGATAGAAGTGCACCGTACGAATACGCTTCATTGCAGACTATCATATATTCGGAGAAAGACGTCAATGCAATAATGTGCCGAATATTCAGGGAGGTGAAAAGGAGATTGGTTTCAACACTTGAGAGAATCGTGAGGATATTTTGCGACAAATCACCTCAGGATTTCTGTGAAGCTCTGGACATGGATATTGAATTGACTTCTGAGTTGTATGATGATGAGAGGAAGTGTTCCTTGGAGATTGATATGGGAAAAATCGACAAAAACCAGGGTAAGCTTCTACTGCTCTTTGAAATCGAAATTTATAGGATGATGGGCGTGCCTGAATGGGTGCTAACCTTATGGTATAATGCGCACGTTGATGCAGTGTTGAATGATGCAGCAAATGGCGTGAACGCTTGGGTTTATTATCAGAGAAGATTTGGGGATGCGGCCACATTCATCGGCAATACGATGGTTTTGATGGGAATGATATGCACTTTGTTCGATGTGAGTAAGCTGGACCTGGCTCTCTTCTCTGGGGACGATTCATACCTTTACAGGGACAAACATGTCCTGGAAGGGGACAGGAATTGGTTGTGCGCAGACCTTTTCAACATGGAGTCAAAATTCTTTTTTTTTTCTAATTATGGGTAATTCTGTTCAAAGTTTATATTGAAAATCCATGGTCGCTGGTTTTTTGTACCGGACCCTGCTTAGGCCTTGAGTGAATAAAGAACATACCGAGGAGTATAGACGGCCATGTATGGACTTGGTCAAGGATTACAACGCGGTCGCAATATTGTCAACTACCTACTTAAGTAAATACCACTCTGTACATCAATTTTACTAAAGTGTGTCGACGAGTTAGCATTAATTTGGTATAAATACCACGCCGAAATCCATTACCGGCAGACTAAGGCTAATGCAAAGAACCTCAATTGGGAAAAGCCCCTCTAGCTAAGTCTCCTTCCAGTAAAAACTACCTTCAATGGGAAACGCCCTTCTGGGAGTATTGAACGCAGCAGACTAGGTCCAGTGCAAACTACCTTTAGTGGGAAACGCCCTTCTGAACCTGTCTCAAACCCAGCTTCAGCCTTCAGTCACGCCAAGTGTACAGAGGGTACATAATACAGAGTGGCCTATAAGTAGTACGTTCCTCCGTAGAAGGGACGTCGTGATACAATTTCAATACATATCTTATACCAGCCAAATTTCAGCCTTCTATCATGTTTGGAAGTACCCAGCTTAGAATTTTGATGAACTATACATGAGTGAGTGACAAAATTGGCGTTTTTTAAGGCAATGTGACTTTTTTGTTGGTTGATGGAAATCGATGAAATTTCGTTTTGGTATTAGATCTATAAAGATGTACGACTGTGCATAATTTCAGTTTTCTAGAACACTTCAAAGCTGAGTTACAGGTAGGTCGAAAATGACCCGAGTTGTTTCGGGAAAAGGTATACAACAGAGCGCGAACTTGGCGGGGGGCACGCTAGTTTAGCAGATTATACCTATACCAAGCGAGTTTCTCTCTACCTGAACCCCACCTACGCCCCCAGGACACGCTCCTGTTGTGACGTCCCAGGACGAAACGTATAGGGGTTGTGACAATAACACCTACCATGAGCCAAGCATTGGGGATCCAATGCTTCATGGAGCATATAGGATTTGAACTAGCCTCAAATTAAAAGATTGTTCTCCAGTTTTCGCCGTTTTGCGTTCTTGTTCACAAGAGACTAGAAACTAATCGCGAAGCGACGCTGCATGTCGGGTTGCGGCTAACTGATCACTGACGAGTTTCGTTACCAGCGAGTTGTGTTGTGTGCGGCTCATTGAAATACACAAGCGGCAACTAATAAGCCAACTGATTGACGATTCAAGTTTCTAGTATGTTTCTTTCCAGTTGCCTAATGTGCGGAAGGTCAACCGCCTAACTGTCTACAAGATAAATTTGCCAATCTCTAATCCTATTGGTCTGCAGATAACTGGCCAACCAATAGGATTATGAATAGATTGCCAGTTTATCCGTCATATTGCATTACCAGTTTATCAGAAGAATGAACCGGGCGTTAGACTATTAAATTCAGTTACCGAACATTAGTGAAATATTTAATTATTTCTTTTATGATATTTGCTGTAGGTAGGTGCCGGTTGGTTAATCTGAAATGACATGACAAAGATGAAGTTTGTGTCATATCTCTTAAACGATACCTCGGAAAAAAAAATTGCAATACAGCAATGAAATCTACGTAAAAAACTGCGTCAGATACAATTTTCACCTTTCCGATATCTTTTCTCATACGCTAGATAATGACTACCCTGGAAAAGTGAAAATTTCAAGTTTCACCCTGTATCTCCAGAACGGAATAAGATACCTGCGGTTTGCGGCATTCGATTCCTCATAAAAAATTAGCCCAAGAAGGTGAAATCGAAAAACATCTACCTCTACGAGTTTAGCAGATAACCTCCAATACCATCTTAAATGGGACACCCTGTACATGCTGTAAGCTCTAAGTAATCAAAAGAATTATTTTATTAGAATAATTTAGTAAAATTAAAGAAAAATTGTAAGTACCTACACGTAGAAAAATTGTGACTTCAGTACTTCATCATTTATTGCAATGACTATGATGAAAAAAGAATTAATTATACAATTTAATTTTAATGATTTTTAGTAACAACTTACATGAATAATCTCGATCCAAATGAAAGCAAAGCCACATATTAAATGTTGTACATATCAGATGCACCCTTGTAATAACCATTTTAGTTACTTACCCCTTGGTACTAAAAATTCTTGAAGCTGCATAACTAATTCGTAATTGAAAAGAAAATTTTCGTTGATGAGGGCGATCTTCGCGTCTTCCAAATCTTTCAATCTCGCTTCGTTGTCTTGCATTTTTCAAATTTTTATGTACAGAAATTTAATGACACACAAAGACATTTTTTTTTTTAATTTATGAAATCTAAATGTCATATTTGAATTATTTTAATGTCATACCATACTTTTTAGACTTTTTTTGTTAAAATCTGTAGTACAAAAATGTCATACACAAATTTCTTTTACAACAACATGCTGGCCAAAGCATTGGTGCAGCTTTTACCAACACATGGTATAAGAACTAATAATAATTCAGCAAACATTATCATTTGTATTTTTTTCAGAGAAACCATCAATCAGAGCCTGGTTCACCAGAATCCAAGAATTAACCAAAACCGATAAGGAACTGGAAATGCGCGACGAATACATGTTTTTCATGCTAATGATGCTCCAATGTCAAAAAATCCGCGAACCTTTCAATCGGCAACCTCCAGCCGAAATTGAACCTTTAAGAGACCTGGTTGATCCGAAAATTTACGAAGAAATCCTTGTGGCTAACGGCGATAACATGGCATGGCTGGACAAGTCGACTCTGGATGATACTACAAAAGAGGCGGATAAATATAAAGCCTCAGCACCCTCGAAGTTTTACAACAACCAGCCCGTACCTTTTGAGGGGGTTATTTGTTATATTGCAGCTTTTAGCGACCAAAGATATCCGTGAAATGAATGAATGCATTGCGTGTAAACAAAAAGTTCAATTTAAATGCATAGTTCAAACCGATTTGATTTTTTACGTAAATTAATATAGATAAGGATTTATTTATACGTTTTGTTATAAATAAAAGTTGTTATTAAATATGTTTATTGCTTTTATTGGATTTGTATAGTGTTTACATAATAAGTAATTAATTGGATAAAAGTTTACTTATTTGAGGCAATTTTTGTGGTAGGTACTTATATTGACTATTATTCATAAAACAAGCAAAGGAAAAAACCGGAAATTTTATCCCATACTACGGGCACTTTCTTATAATTACACACATATTACATGTGCTTGGTGCTTTGACTTGCCCCTTTTTCAAAATAATTAAAAATTTTGATGTTGCTTCACATTTATGTATTTTTATGTTTAATCACTTTGTTCCATTGGTGTTTGTTTTTGTTTGGCTTGTGTGTAGTATACAGGGTGATTGATAGTCGATGGTAGGTTAGCCGTTTATGGAAAACGGAATGTTGGATATTTTTGACTATTTCACTAGAGTGTATTACACCAGCAATAAATTCGGTATTCACCTGACAATAACGCTACCTGGACAATACCAACAACATGGTATTTCAGCGACCATCTTTTGACATTGTCAAACTGGTATTTTTAATTTGAAGTTTTTATTCATAATTTTGCATTCTATTTATTTCAAAATCTTACGTGAAATAGTCATGACGAATACCACTCGAGAAAAAATTGTGTAGGCAAAATTGTTCTCAAGGTTTTATTCAAGTTTGTTGCTTTTCGGCAATTTCGCTCATGATATTTTTGATAAAATCACTCGCCTGACGGCTCGTGATTTTGTCAAAAATGTCATGTGCGAAATTGCCAAGCCACAAACTTTCATACCTTTCGAAAATTTTGCCGACAAAATTTTTTCTCTTGTGATATTATATATGAAAATTTGCATGCCCAAGTAATTGCTCCTGGAGTGCGTTCAAAGACGGCAATGCTAATGCCAAAACCTACTATTCCTTTTCTACCGGCGATGCCAAATCTGGTGTGAATTTTCTGGAACGCCAAATACCGTTTGTCAATTCGGCAATCCAAACCACGTAACATTCAAGATGGCGTCAGCGTGGCGACCACAAATGGACCAAAAAACACAAAAAATATCTAGTTTCTGCCCGACTTAATAGTTTACGTACTTAGTTAACAAATATTGTATTGAATAATCAAAATCAAAGCTGCAAACAAACAAAATAGGTAATTGAAATATGCATGAAAACACATATTCAAAACTAACTTGCTGGCCGCCACGCCATATTGAATTTGGTCTCATCCAATCAAAATTCGTATAACCATTTCTAGACTCAGTTGAAAGAGCCTCCAAAAGTTACTTTACCGCGGCCGATTTGGAACGTGTAAAGCCAACCGTTTTTGGCACGCTGGAGCCGAACTTGAACGCAATATGCCAATTTTGGCTCGGCTTTAGCCATTTTTGAACGCAGCCCTGATCTATCATTCTAAAATAATTTCAATGATGCGACGTTGCCGCTTATACCAAAAAAGTAATATGAACTTTGAAATTTTAAATGAGACACCCTGTATATTATTGCATTTTTCGCTCCGCTATTACTTTCTGATCATTTTTGTATGATACTGTCCTATACCTATCTCTAGTGATTTTCGAGTTATTAATTAATTTCTTTATTTTTTCTTCAAAACATAGCTCTAGTTAAATTTGTATTTCTACGTCCCTGAGACTCGTAGAAAGTTTAAATTTTGGATATAACTTAGGGAGGTCCTGCATATTACTTTTGAGCAAGAACATTTGTCAGTCGCGTATCCAGCATGAGGCTCTGGGGGGGGGGGCAAACCAGATGCTCGCCGGAGGCGGAAATTTTTTTGAGGTGCCACGCCCATAAATCGTTAAAATCACACATCTTGATGGCATATTCGCGCGCTTCTAATACTTATATAGGACAAAAAAAATATTTTTATTGAAAAATAAGGTAGTGCCATGGTTCCGTATGCCTGCGATGAGCCGCCAGTGAAAAAATGTTTGTACTACTCATTGAAACGAGAAGACGTTTATAACTGAAATTATTTATTTTCCTCAGAAATCGACTTTCAAGAAACAAGTAACATATAACACAAAACCAAACTAAAAAAGGTAAATTCAAAGGTGTGTAATACTTACATAAAAATAGTTATTTTCCTAACAAGTGCGTAAAGTGATACTTTCCCGCAGAACGACGCGAAGCGGAGTTCGGATAAACTTTCAGTGCGGAAAAGACACTTTGCGCAAGTGTTAGGACAATACTTTTTCTTAGAGTTTTTGAAAATTTGCATAGCATCCAAAACTGGTAATTTTCTCTCTTAGTTCAATGTGTCGTGTTTTCAATTATTTATTTTTTCAGTGATCAGCTTGACTTTATTTGCAGTAGTGGTTGTGCTAGCGAGGTTTACTTAAAATTTGTTGATATTTTTTTATGTGTCTTTTTAAATCAGTTTACTTAGCAACAAGTGCAACATGATCTTCCCAAAATATTCTATGCACTTTTGCTTTCATTGTCATAGATCTTACTTTGTCCATTGGTACACCATTAAGCTGGGAAGTATATGGAGGAGTATAACTTACTGTCCAAGTTTTATGATGTGATACTCCAAAGGAATGGAAGTTGGTGGCTCCCCACGCCAATGGTCACCTGAACTCACTACCTATTTTTGCTGGATTTTTCCTCCCCGCGTTCCGCTCCTCATACGGAAAGTGTCAAATTAAAACCCTTTAGAAGACGCGGTGGGAACTATCCACCCCGGACCAAGTGGTGTTCTTAATAACAATGAGATTCTCTTTCAAATGAGCCCAAATTAAATGAGTTTGGACAAATGGTATGGAAGATACAGCAATTTATAAAACTATTTTTTCACCAATTTTCCCACCCTTATTAGTGAAGATACAAAAAAAGCCTAATGACCAAACTGGTGCAAAAATTAATGAACTTTTAATTTCTGTTGTTGAAACATTATCTTAATACGGCGATTTCTTAAGAAAATTTGAATTTTTAGTTATATCATCGTAATTGCGCCCCCTAGCGGTCATCTTAGAAACTTGAAAATAATTTCCATCAATTTCTCTTGGCCGATTTAGTGGAGAAAAAAAAAATCCCAAAGCCGTACGGTTTATGGTTTCCATAATATCGTACCTTGCCGACCTTAGTGGGTCACCCTGTATAGATACTGTCCAAAGTCCTTTGGAAAGTGGCTGGGGCGTTCTGTAGTCCAAATGGATTAGAAATTCGCATTGAATGCGGTGCGGTTTTCTCTATGTCATTCTTTTTTATTCGCTTGCCAAGTCCAATGTAAGCTTGAAAGTAAGTGAATTTAATGCACAACCTGGCAATATTTCTCTTACAATTCCATTTTCTGGAAATTTTAGACTTGAGCCTTTTGGAACTTTTACACAAATTATTTATTTTGAAAATTCAATTTGTTGCTATTCCAGGCTCTTGATTGAGTCAAATTTATGGAATCATTTGATTCAATTAATCAAATGGAATCAAACTAATTCAAATAGAAGTTGAATTTATGGTCTTTAAGCTTGAAAGTAACTGAGTTCAAGGCACAATCTGGCAACCCAATTGGTTTCTCAACAATTTTGAACCTGAAAGAATATGACAGGTAGTTAACAAGATTCTAATGGCGATAGCCTCTCTTAGAAGAAATCACATTGTGAAAGCTTCAAACTAATAAGAAAAAAAATCTTGTGGAAATTTAACAACTTGTATCTGAAAAGGAAGATTCCAGAAAGAATTACACATCACTTGTTACTGGAAACTATGACCTTTAAAGTACAAACCATACTCCCTGAGGGTTTAGTTAAGAACCGTGCCTCATTTTTGAAAAAAATTAAAGAAATAAAATGTAGGTTGGTATTATAGAGATTCTAAAGCTACCTTTTGTGTAAATGGAAAAATCAGCAAAATCAACCTTTGAAAATGAGAAATAAAGATGATTTCTAAAAATTATTATGGTTATTGTTATCCTACCTCTGTGAAAGAGAAAATAATCAAAAAAATTCTACAGAAATGAGAATTCTCCTATGAACGTTCTTAACAGTAGATATTATATTTGTCTTATGAAAATATCGAATTTCGTGTCCCTTCTTTCACAAACAGGAACAGAAGATTATAAGTATATCAGTGGGATTATCCCAGAAATTCTAGACAGAAAAATATACCCACCACAGTTGTTTTGATTGCCATAAATAATGATTTTATTATATAGGGTATACCATTTAAAACGAAACAGGCTAAATATCTGATGTTACTTTTTTTTATTTTTAAATCGCTCGTACACGTGATTTGATTGTGTGAGTGTTTGAAACATTTTCAGCACTGACTTAGGGCGGGTGAGAGTGGTGGGACCAACCCTTATCATTCCAAATGGAACAAGGGGTGGAGTGATACCTGTTTTAAAAGAGCGTTCATTTTTTTTCAAATGAAAGAGAATTGAACGCTTCTTTAAAAGAAGTATCACTCGACCCCTTGTTTAATTTGAAAAAGTAAGGGTTGGTCCCACCCTTCCTAGACGGTTAAAGTTGAAGTGCTAAACTACGGTTGCAGAAAACTTCCCCCTTTGAAAATTAAATTACGTGTACAAGCGATTTGTTTTTTTTAAATAAACGTGGCATCAGATATTTAGCCTGTTTCGTTTTTACTGGTATCTACACCCTGTATTTCGTCTCTACCTTCTGCTAGCTATAGAGATTACCAGCCAAAAAATATTTCCTATTTCACGTTATCAGGAAATCACACGAGTTGTAGTAAGAATATAGGTTTTACCATACCTGTAAAGTACAACATTTTATCTACGATGGTTAAGAATATCTTGATCTTCTATTACTGTTTCATCAGTACATTGGCATTTTCCTTATTTGTCTAATAGGTACCTACGTTATATTCGATAGAGATTTGTTATTGTTTTGGCAGAAGCATCCTGTTTCTTTGGAACCACACAAATAGGCGATGACCAGAGACTGGGCAGATGCGTTTTTCGTCCAACATTTTCTTTATGCGCGATCTCATTGAAGAAGATTATAAAGAGAAACAAGAAGAAGAGCAGGAGGACCAGGTACAGACAACGAATTTTGCATAAAACAAGTCATAGAAAAGACATCTGCTAGACATAAAAAATTCGAAATTCCATCACTTTTGTAGTACTAAGGTAGCTGGGGATATAAATTTCTTAAAACTTTGAAGAATCGTAATATCTTCAAAACTATCATAGATAGAAAGCTGAAACTTTCAGTTTTTTAGTAGAAGATTATAAACCCTGAAAATTTCCGCCCATTTGGACTTATAGTTCATATGGGGTGCTCCACCATAAGCGGACCTTCCACAAGCGGCCGTTATTACAGGTAAGAACGTAAATACAAAAGTATATATGTATACAAGATGATTCATGTAGCCTGTGTATTAGTTAGGTGGATTATATGTTTTTTTTTTTTTTTTACGGATATGCGCACTCGCAAGGGAATATCCTATCACGCTCGAGAAGCGGCAAGTACGCGGAAATGTCGGTGTATGTTGGTCTTGAAACGGTTCAGGTTGTAACCTGCAGGGAAAACCGTCGCAGGGAGTTTATTCCACAGCGATGCTGTTCTCCAGAGATATGAATTCTGATATAATGAGGTTCTTGGTGCCTCTAGTTTGACAGTAAATTCATGGTTACCGTCTGTTTGACGGGTTCGCCTGGTAGGCGCTACTCTCGGTGGAATCATACGAGCCAACTCTTCAGAGCATTTTCCGTGATAGTACCTGTAGAAGAGAGATAAATCGCCCACAGATCTGCGATGTTCGAGACCATGTTACGAGTAAGTGCGGGGTCATTGATCAGCTTGATAGCTCGTTTTTGCACGGTGTTCAAAAGCATTAAGGTATGTTTGGGTGCTGCACTCCATATATGTGAGCAGTACTCCATAGTTGGTCGAATCTGGGCTTTGTAGAGTGTCAGCAATTGGCTTGGTGTGTACAGATGTCTTGTACGCCCTTTTAGCAATATCTGCCACGTGATTGTGCCAAGACATGCACTCTGCAGACTCTGCAGTAACCCCCAAGATGTTCAACTGACTCTGTAATGTGACAGCACTTCCAGATTGCATGATGTTTGGCTCACCGGTGCTGGTCTTTTTTGAAAACAGAGCTGCTTGAGTTTTCTGCGCGTTGAACTGTACAAGGTTTTTGTTACCCCAGTCCTCTATTATCTCCAGGTCGTTATTTATCTGCGATATTTGAGTTAGTCTAAGATGATGGAATTCACGTGCGGAAAGACCTGTGGGTGGTATGAGTGAGGAGACTACATTGCCATCGTCTGCAAAGCAATAAAGTGGATTTACTGTTTTATCTATGAGGTCATTTATGTAAATCAGAAAAAGAGTTGGCGAAAGGATTGCTCCCTGTGGCACACCAGCATTTATTTGGTAAGAGTTGGAGTTCTGGCCATCCAGTGCAACATAAATGGATCTGTCCTTTAGGTAACTTTCAAACCAAGTGCAAAGTTTCGGCAATAATCCCATTGCTTTGAGCTTGTTGAGCAGATTTTCATGCCAAACTTTGTCGAATGCTTTAGATATATCTAAGGCAATTGTTCTTGTTTCACCCCGCAACTCAATCGCTGTTTGCCATAAGTGAGTGACGTATGTAAGTAAATCGCCAGTTGACCTATATTTTCGAGATGATGTTATCTCTACTAATCCACCTGCAAACTGGAACATTTTTAATGCACTGGCTACGCCCATTTTTCGACTTTTTGTATCCGAATCCCTTGAAGAAAAAATCATAGTTTGTTCATGATTAATAAGTTATCTCACTAGTTGCAGCTAATTTTGATAACCTTCCATTTTTTTGAGACACCCTGAACGATTTCGAAAACAATGCGAATTCCGCATATTAAATAATAATTATCCAACCTACTATTATATCTATACCTTGTATAAACAACCCCTTCCTAATGACTCTATTATGCAATGCAAAAATTTTCCCCTTGACTCAAAATGGAAACAAACCTACAGTAATGTTTATTTACACAAGCAATAAACAAAAAGTATATATGTATAAGGGGCTTTGACTATCGCTCCAATGCAACAATAACATTTATTATTGTTATTATTTTATTAAAGTCTGTATTTAGTTTATATCCTGACTTGGTCAAGAACAGATAAAGGTAGCAGTATGATGTTTAATAGCGGAGTGTTTGTCGACGTTGACCTTGATAAAGGTAAGAATTTTTGTTTTAAATTTTGTGTTTTGGAATTCCGATAGTTTAGGACTTGTTGTTGTCTTTATTAAATTACATAAAAAAAGTACAATCTGTCCACCACAACTTACCTATATACAGTCTTCAAGATATCAATTTGCTTTTATTGAGAAAATGTTTGACTCGAAAAAAATAGGTAATATTATCAACTTTTGAATGTACTTGCTCAGAAGCTATACCTAACCCTATATTTTAGTTTAGAGAAATCGTCTACACAACATCTCAAAATCAATGTTAATATATGAACATATTATTATGTATCATATGTGACTCATATGGAAAAATCATTCTGTTTCTTTTTTAGGAACTGGAAACTACATAGAAGAAACCGACAGTGACTTCGAAACAGCTATAAATTACGCCGGCAAGTACACTCTAGTATAGTAGTTCTTCTAGCTTTTACCAAAAATATTTTCCATAGGTGTTGGAAAGTTCCAAAAAATTCTGCTATGTGTTAGCGGAGCGGTTTACGCCACCTGTGCCATAAGCTCAACAACGTTGTCGTTCGTTTTACCTTCGGCGGAATGCGACTTTGATTTATCCTCGGCTGATAAAGGCCATTTATCAGCAATGCCACTGGTTGGTAAGTTAATAACAAATACAGTACAGGGTTTTTGTGCCAATGTCACAATGGGATAGACAAAATATCTATTTATATTCAAGTTTTGTTTCAAAGGTTTGGGCAAAAATTTAACTCAAAGATATTGATTGCATTAGAAGTATTCTTTCGAGCTGAAGAAACTGATCGAAGTCACTTGAGGTTTGTTTCAAACAATTTTCATCCGATTTTACAATGATTTCATTGGTCCCAGCTGTTTTTTTGACGCCTCATGAGCAAACCTCATGTGATTACAATCAGTTCGTTCCGATCGAAAAAATACCAGGATTATCTTCACCTTGCAGACATTTTGTACCAATTTCTATAACATTTCCTTTCTATCAGTGTCTTTTACTTGTTTTTTTATTTTCATTTTCTTTTCAATGTTTCCCAATTTGATTAACATATTATGAACTTACATAAAGCTTATTATTTAATTGTTCAACATGCTTCTTCGCAGGACTTTTGTACATTTTTTTTAAAAAAATATTTATAAAAATGCACAAGCTTTTTTAATATTATTTTATTTTGCTCACGACGACTACATTTCTTAAAACTTAGAAGTTAGAACGCACTTTTTACAAGGACGTCTTACAGACGCCTAAATCCCGATATCACTGATATTATTATTATTAATTTAATCCTAGTCGCCAATGTATTTTTGTTAAGATTTTATGGGAAAACACTTTTTATGTAATTATTGTTTGTCTACCCTATTATCGCGAATGCTAATTACCTTTTCCGATGCTGGTTATACAAAATAATATAAATATTTATCACTTTTGTAGGTATGCTTTTTGGTTGCTGTCTTTGGGGCTCTCTAGCAAACTCACACGGTAGAAAAATCGCAATACTCACTTCACTAATGATGGACTTTTTTGCCGCAGTAATTTCCTCTCTAGCTCAAAGTTACACATTGTTTTTGGTTTGTAGGTTTTTCAATGGTTTTGGGTAAGTTTTTTTGTTAATAATTATTTATGTTTGTTATAAAAAATCTAAATTGTTGTAGAATCATTGGCGCAACAAGTCTAATATTCTCATACATGGGAGAATTTCTGTCAGTGAAGCACAGAGACAAATATTTGGGTAAACTTGAAATTTTCTGGAACATTGGAGTCCTAATTTTGCCAGGTAAGTTGTCTTATTACTAAAATTCTGCGCGATTTATGAAGAACGTCCACAACGTGGAATTAAATCTTATATCTATTATCTCGCAAGCCCTTTTAGAATCCAAGAAAACAACAATAACAATGTGGATTCTTCCCTGTACTTCTTTTCCAAATTTTAAAGATATGTTGACTGGAAACTTCAGTGGAATATTTCTTCCTAAAACCCGGTTGCATACGTATACTAGCTTGATCCACTACTTTCTTCAATAAAGCATGTACATGAACAGTTTTGGTACACAACAAACAACAACAACAACAACAACAACAACAACAACAACAACAACAACAACAACAACAACAACAATCAAGAGCCGGTTGTAGTCCAAATTTGGTATATTACTGGCTTTTGATTGCATTCTTATCGGCTAGTGGTCGCTGGACAGTCATTCTAAAAGCAATCAAGAGCTGGTAGAAAAAACATTCAGCTAGAATAGCCTAACTTTCATTTATAACGAGCTCTTGGCCCTTGATGCACTTAGAAAAAGGCGATTAAGAGCCGGTAATAGTTTAAACTTTGATTATTAATGGCTCTCCATTTGGTGAACAATATTTCTAAAGACAATCAAGAGCCGGTTGTAGTCCAAATTTGGAATCACAGTTTGCACCATTACCTACCAGCTATTGATTCTTGATTCCCTAACATTTAGACTAGACTACCTATCGCCGTTTCTTGATTGCCTCGAAAAAAAGCCCATAAGGATTATTATACCAGCTGTTGCCGTAGATTTTCCAGCGAATCAAGAGCCAATAATAGCGGAATCAAGAACCGGTGATATTCGAAATTTTCACTATACCAAGCTCTTGATTCCTGATTCCCTCTGGCAACTTTTTTAAATTCGGTGATTATCAACATTTATACTATCGCTGCCTTTTGATTGCCTAGAGAAAAATTATCCCAGCGAATCAAGAATCAAATTTTGATTATTACTGTCTCTTGATTGCCTAGAGTGCTCGGAACAGCTAGTTTGCTCAGAACAGATGGGGTGCTCGGAACAGTTAGAGTGCGCAGAACGGATAGAATGCTCGTATCACTAATTACAAAAAATTCTACTAAAATTTCCAAAAAATTCTATTTTTTCATTTTTTGGGGCTTTCTGGACTTTTTTGGCATTTTTTAGAATCTTACATACAGAACAGTTAGAGTGCTTGACACAGATACAGTGCTCGTGCTCGTATCACTAATTTGAAAAAAAAATACAAATATTCCAAAAAATGACAAAAAATTCCAAAAGTGGAATTTTTTGGAAAGTGGAATTTTTTGGAAATGTTTAGGGTTTTTTGGAATAAGTGGTACGAGCACTCTATCTGTTCTGCGCACTCTAACCGTTCCGAGCACACTATCTATCCTGAGCAATCTAACTGTTCTGAGCACTCTAGAGTGCTTCATCTATCATCTGTGTCCATGTTGTGCATAATGGCGGATAAAATTGTAATTGAAATTCGGTAGAAAAAAAGATCATGTGTAGCGCCGCACACATGGTAGAAGTAAAACTTCTTAAAAACGATTCCTTCCTCATACAACTTAGACTTAGCGTATGAGTCACTACATCTGTAGTGACGTCACAAGGGTATCGGCGATTGAGAATTAGGGCCCTGCATAGGGGGGTGCGGCCGGTATAAATTAGTGGGGCCCGGGTTCCGTAGGAATTTTATAAAATAATTTGAAGAATATCATTGTCCCCCTCTATCTTAAGCAATTGAAACAAAATGGAAATATGATTTTTTCCCACTTTATCTCCGTTTCTTTCTCACTCATTTAGTTTTTTGTATCGTTGTCTCTTATTCCAGGCACTTGATTGGTCAGACAAAAATGTATCATTTTATTATGTCTTTATCTCTCTCATTTTCATTGGATCTCTCACATCATTATCTTTCTCTTCTTATTTCAGGCTTTTGATTGATCAGACACAAAAATTACAAAGTCATTCAAGCTCCGAGAATAATCAAAAATTCCCTACTTTACAGGGCCGTAGCCAGGGGGGCATTGGGGGGCAATGCCCTATCTTTCAAATGATCATGCCCTACCTTTAAAACGCAACATGCGTTAAGGTTTCTCTAGGAAGTTTGAGAGCAGATAATGAAAAGCCCTGAAATCGAGTAAGTGCGGGGATAAGTGTTTCCGAAAACTCCTAAATGTATGCAACAATGTTTGAAGTTTACACAGAGGAAGTTTTTCGTTCCGAAAGAGTGCAAATGCAAGGATAATACGATAATACACACTACTACACAGGATTGCTTATCGGCCTCATTTGTGGAAATTGCGGCCATATGGTGTAACACTATTAACGACATAATCAACTACATCTTCAGCTGTTTGCGCGAACGGTCGTAGTTTAGAATATACATTTATGATGAAAAATGTTATCATGGGATCATAACTTGTGGTGAAAACACCCTACGTCAAGGCGAGAAACGACACGCTGCCTACGTAATCACTGGTTCTTTGGCGTGGTGGGGGCTTGAGATTTGATATATACACAGGCAGGCCTTATGATGATAAGCTATCCTGTAATAGTAGTAGTAGTTATGGCGGAAACCATTGGTGAAATTAGTGCAAAAAAAATGTATTTCTGTCACTTTCTTTTACATGCTAGTAGAAGAGGACATGAATGCACTCAGTGCGCACTGGACTTACCAATGGATTTCACTATTAGTGTGAATTATCCTTGGTGCGAATGGTCCAAAGCGGCGCGAGAATCAGCGCCATTTTGTTTACTTGCCAGAGATGTTATTTATTGAAAAATTTGCCTTCGGCGCCATTACCACCAGATTGTTTACCAACGTTTACCTATAATTTAAGGGAGGGGGGGCAAGTAGTGTATGCCCTATGTTAAATTTGTCATGCCCTATCACAAATTTGACTCTAGCTACGGCCCTAGTACTTTATCTCCGTCTCTTTCTTTCTTAGTGTATTTCCTATCGTCTATCACTCTCTTATTTCAAGCCCATTATTGACACTCAAAAGTCGAGCAAACATTAGTTGTCACGTTTATTTTTATCCCATTTATTTATTTCCGTCTCTTTCTCACTTATTCCATTTTCTTTATATCTGTCGCGTATTATTTCAAGCTCTTGATAAGTCGGGCGCAAAGATTATGAAATGACTCAAGCGCTAAGAATAATGAATATACATATTATGTCTCAATACATTTTCATTCTATTATGCCTGTATCTCTCTATTTTTCATTGAATCTCTTATATCAGTATCTTCCTCTCAATATTTCAGGCTTTTGATTCAGATTCGTTGGACACAAAAATTACAAAGCCCCTCAAGCGCCGAGAATAATCAAAATTCGTATTACAAATTTTCATCCGTCCCTTTCTTATTTGGTGTCTCTCCTATGTTGTCTCTAACTCTCTGATATCAATCCCAAATTGACTTACTCAAGCGCCGGGAATACCCAAAAATTAGTGTCACGCTTATTTTTATCCCACTTTGTCTTGGTCTCTTTCTAACTTATTCAATTTTCTATATCGCGGTCTCTTACTTTATTATCCAGTCAGGCACAGAAATTATAGAATCACTCAAGCACCAGGAATAATGAAAATATGTCTGAAAAAGTTTTCATTTTATTATGTCTCCATCTCTATCTTTTTCATCAAATCTCTTATATTATCTCTTATTATTCCAGGTTTTTGATTGGTCAGATATAAAAATTACAAAGCCACTCAAGCGTCGAGAATAATCAGAGTCCGTGACACAATTTTATTTCAGTCTCTTTCTCACTAATTGTGTTTCCTATGTCGTCTCTCACTCTCTTATTTCAAGCCCATGATTGAGCTACTCGAGCGCCGAAAATACCCAAAAATTGGTGTCACGTTTATTTTCATCCCACTTTATCTCCGTCTCTTTCTCACTCATTCCATTTTCTATATCGCTGTCTCTTACTCTATAATTCCAAGCGCTTGATTGGTCAGACCGTTGTCAGACACAAAAATTACAAGGCCACTCAAGCGCCAAGAATATTCAAAATTTGGGTCACAAATTTTTTTTCTACTTTATATCCGTCTCTTTCTTACTTATTGTGTTTCTTACTTTATTATTCCAGGTTCTTGATTGGTTAGACATAGAAATTACAAGGTATAATTAAGCGCCAGGAATAATGAAATGAAAATATGTGTCGATAGATGTCCATTCTATTCTGCCTCCGCCCTCCATCTCGCTCTTTGCCAATAAATTTCATATATCATTGTCTTTCTTTTATATTCCGAGCTCTTGATTGGCCAGACACAGAAATTATAGAATCACTCAAACGCCAAGAATAATGAAAATACTATCTCAGTAGAGTAAGATGGTTCCTTCTACATCATAGGTTCCACCCCGTGGGTGCGAGAGAAACAACACTATACATAGGCTCTGCGGGTGTGAGAGAGAAAGCAAAATGTCTGGCATTTCGCCGTTCTCTCCAACATGCCCATAATTTGCTTCTTGCTTGATTTTTTCCACTTCTTGTTTTGCTTCTTGTTCAACCTGATTTCCAACTTTTACTTCCACTTCGCCAAAATCAGTGACGTCATCATTATCGAGTTCCATTTTCACTGTTTGGCGGAGTGGAAGTAGAAGTTAGAAATCAGGTTAACCAAGAAGCGAGACAAGAAGTGGAAGAAATCGAGTGAGAAGAAAATCATGAGCATGTTGTAGAGAACTGTGAAATGCTAAACATGTTGCTTTCTTTTTCACACCCGCAAAACCGATGTATAGTGTTGTCTCTTTCGCACCCACAGGGTGGAACCTATGATGAAGAAGGAACCATCTTACTCTATTTATCTCTATTGCAGTTTATTGGGATAAGAAAGACAAGGACAAAGATACTACACTTATTCCACCTCACACTTGAGTACATATTTATATCTTTGTCTTTCTTAAGCGATTAAAACGGAATGAAGATGGAATTGCGCTAATGATTAGGCAGTTAAAATACTAAAATTTTGAGGTGCGTTTTTGCAAATTTTATAAATACATCCGAGTAGGTGGTAAGTATGTAAAATGGTTAGAATTTTATAAAAATAATTTGAAAAATAATATCAATAGCCTTTTCTATCTTAAGCAATTAAAACAAAATGGAGATATTATTTTATCTCTGTTTCTTTTTCACTCGTTTAGTTCTCTAAATCGCTGTCTCTTACTTTATTTTTCTGTCTGTTTTATTGAATCTCATGTTATATTATCTTTCCCTTATCATTCCAGGCTTTTGATTGATCAAGCATAAAAGTCACAAAATCACTCAATCACTTGAGGAAAATCGAAAATTTCCTACTTTCTCTACGTTTCTTTCTTTCCTATTGTGTTTCCTAAGTCGTCTCTCACTCTCTTATTAGTCTTATTTCAAGCCCATGATTAAGTCACTTGAAAGTCGAGCGCGGGGAATACCCAAAAATTATTTAGTTTTACGTTTATTTTGTTCCCACTTCATCTCCGTCTCTTTCTCACTAATTCCATTTTCTATATCGCAGTTTCTTACTTCATTATTCCAGGCTGTTGATTGGTTAGACATAGAAATTATGAGGTCACTCAAGCGCCAGGAATAATGAAAATATGTGTCGATAGAGATGTTCATTATATTGTCATTGTCATTGACTGTTTTTCTCCCAAGGCTGTTTGTGAGAGGTAGGTTGCATGATAGATTTTATGACGTCATCTGGGGTGCCTCAACATAATGCAAATCTCCATAAGGCACTTCAGATGACGTCATCAAGTTACCCATTACCAGTTTCTTCTCTCTCGTGTGAAGAAACAACAAAAACGTGACGCGTCTTTCAAATAACTCTCCATTCTCGTCCAAATAGGCATCAGACCGCCGCCTAAGAAGTTTCACTTCAAAAATAAAAAACAAAGAATAAAAGAAACAAGAAAAATTAACAACAGAATGCCAAAAAATTCCAAAATGGATTTTTTTTTGAATTCCTTGGCATTTTTTGGAAATTTGTGAAATTTTTTGGAATCTTTTGGCATTTTTTGGAATCTTACATACGGAACAGTTAGAGTGCTCGAAACAGTTATAGTGCTCGTGGTAGTACCACTAATTCCAAAAAATTGAAAAATTTTCCAGCGAATCAGGAGCCGGTGACAATCAAAGTTTACACTATTACCAGCTCTTGATTCCTGATTCCCTCTGGCAACTTTTCGAAATTCGGTAATTATTAAGATATAGACTGTGGCCTGCCTCAAGAAAAAATTTCCAGCGAATCAAATACCTATAGAGAACTGGTGAAAGTAGAAACTTGGATTATTATTATTGGTTTTTGATTGTCTTTAGGAAGATAGTCCAACGAATCAAGAGCCAATAATAACCCAATCAAAAGCCAGGAATATTCAAAAGTTGCACTATTTTAACAGCTCTTGATTACTGATTCCCTCTGGCAACTTTTCTCAATTTGGTGATTATCAACATTTAGTCTATCGCCGGTAATAATCAAAACTTGGACTATTCCAGAATAGGATAAATTTCAATCAATCCTAAATATTCCAGATTATGACAAACTTATTAAATCATATTCCATCTTCCATTCAATACAAGGGAGTCAAATTCTTCCTTGTGCTTTTTCTCCAAATCATCTACTACAATAGCTTCATTCATTCTTGAAAATTCAAAAATTTTTAGTTTTTCTACGAATTCTTCCATTCTACATTAATATTTCAAATAATAACATTATCATTCCATTCCAGGTGTGGCGTGGGCTTTGTTGAACAAAAAAACAGTGAAAATTTTCGAAGACGGCGGAAATTTCAGCCCCTGGCGGATTTTCGTTTTGGTCTGCAGCTTACCCAGCATAATCAGCGCAGTCTTGATTTATTTTCTACCGGAAACCCCAAAGTTTCTGATGACCAAATGCAAATACGACAAAGCTAAGTTGGTGTTTCAACGAATTTACGCTTCCAATACCGGAGATAAAATGGAGTATTTTCCTGTAAGATTTTTTTTTTGTATTTATGTCCATTTTGCTTAAGGATTTTAGTTTTTTTTTAGGTCAAAACCCTTGAAGGTGAAGACAATAATAACTCATCAATCACAAGCAGTAAACTGAACAATACTTCTTATAGGCATCAAATGACTGATAGTATTTCAGACTCATTTAAAATAGTTAAAAATTTAGCTACGCAGCAGTATTTTAAGTATTTAACTATTACATGTTTAGCTGACTTTGGCTTAATGGCAAGGTAAAGTATAATGACTCAACCCTTCTTAATCAAATAAAATATTTCTCATTTTAGCTACTACACTTTAGTAATGTGGTTTCCAGAAATCTTCGATCGATTCAGTCAGTACAACCAAATGTACCCGAATCGAACTGTAAGCGTTTGCAAAGTATCTCAAGTAAACGTAACTTCACGCAATCTCAATAACGAAATCTGCCAGCCTTTCATTGAAGACAAAGTATTTTTAGACACTGTGATAATAGGACTTAGTTGCATCCCTACGTCAGCTTCACTCAGCTATTTTATGTACAAAATTGGCAAAAAGGCAGTACTAGTTTCCAGTTTAATATTATCAGGAATAGCCACGTTATCATTAAATTGGGTAACAACTGCCAATGAAACTTTAATAGTTTCTTGCATCTTTGAAGCTTTGACCAGTATTTTGGAAGCAGTACTTTTCTGTGTGGTGGTAGATTTGTTTCCTACAAACTTGAGAGCTATAGCTTTGACAATTACGGCTACTTGTGGCAGGTTTGGTGCTATTTTTGGTAATATTTTGTTTGGTGCGCTCATAGATGTTAACTGTGTGATACCGATTTATTTGTTTGGGTTTTTGCTGATTGTCAGCGGATTACTTTGTGTTGCAGTGCCCAGAAACGAAGACTATATCACTATACATTAGGAATTATTTCCCGATTCGTTGTTTTTATTTGTATATACGTTGATTTATTTTTTATATAGGTGATAATTGTGATTGTGATTGTTTTTTTATAAATATTGTAAATGTTTTACTTATTTTAATAATAATTACCAAATGTCGATTAATGATTTGCTGTTGTCCAACTTTGAAGCTAAATTTCCAAAAACTCTAGAGAATCATGTTTATGTATAATAGATAGGAATCAGGAATCAGAGGATCGTACCCATTGTACTTTTGGATTCAAATTTCTAGAAGCTAGAGTATCTAGAGGACTGTTGGATTCTTTAAAAATAATGAGAGTGGACTGTAGTTTTTTTTATTTACATTTATTTACACGACAATTTACACTATTTACAATTTCTTGTTTTTTATGAGGAATAAGTCACTTACCGAACACTTGACAAGCGGATGCACGAAGAATTTATGACGCACACGCGCACTTCCGGTGTAGACACATACCGGAAAAATGAAAACTTATTTTTAATTTATTGTTGGTATCTTATTTCCAACAAGGACTACAAACCCTCCAGCTCATTTGGACTTACAGTTTCAAAGATAGAATCTTGCTAACGAATGAGACGGGAATTTATAACTTTTCTGCGCTAGAAATAACTTCTTAAAGATTCTAGTAACTATTGCGCCATCTTTGCATGAATACTCACGTTCAAAAGGTAAATAGATACAGAGCTCTGCAATATCGATTTGCTCTATGTCATTTGAACCAATAGAGGCTCGAAAGAGGTCGCTGTTATTGAGCAAGCAAATTGCGCTATATTGATTGAGAGCTCAATCCGCTCTATACTCACTTAACTACGACAGAAATTATCTGAAGCGGCCTTTCATAAATGAAAAACATTGCAACCTTCCGATTGTCTTAAGATACGTACAGAGGGCCCTAAATCTTCGCCTTCCAGTTTTTCAGGGCTTTATGGATTATTCCTCAGTTCCATTTCTTAAACTGAAAGAGGTCGCTCTATTCAAGTTTTGAAAAAAAGCTCAGCTCTAAATATTATAAGAAAGATGAAAACTTGGAAACACAAGATACATTATAAAACTATGTTAGATATTTGAGCTCTATTTGATTTACTTACTTACACATCTATATATTAACTACAGATTTTCATCAGATAATTAAACTTCAACTCGTCATTAAAATGTCCTATTTCTATGGATTACAATATTTGAGTAATTAGAACTGATTTTGTATGTAATTATGATAAATTTCCATTTTCTGAGATATTGGGCTTCAAATCTTATATAGGGAAACTTCAAGTTTTGATGTTCTTCACAATTAGAATCTCACAACTTTTGAAAGGAATCACACATAGAGTTGTCGTTTATATAAAATATAGAGCATCTCAAAAACTGCAAATTTGCTTTTGTATGTGATTATGATATTTGTCTTTTCCAAGGTTAGAATACCTTTGATGATTATACAAACCTTCAGAAAGATATCTGTTACATCTCTTGAACAGTTTTATAGGTACCTACTTATTTGTAATCTGATTTTGCCTATGTAGATTCATTTGGTTAGCAATTTTGAGAAATCCATTAATTTATTTATAATTTTCTTTAGTGAAATTTGATCAAATGAGTGTGATGGAGGACTAGTTTCAGATGGGCTACTCTGAATAAGCGCAAACAAAGCATTCATCAATTTTTCAAGCCGTTTCAAAAAGACAACTTGTACGTATAAAGGATAACAGAGTCGCACACTAGAAAATCGCCCTAGGAAACTGTATATTGCGCCCTCTTTAAGCACGAAAACAGAGTTCTAAAAAAAGAAATTTAAAACTTTAACTTCCTGGGAAAACGGACCGTTTATAGCCTGGTGCAAACGGCCCCACTTTCTAATTATGCACATTTAAAGTGGCGCTTTTATTATGAATTATTTCGCAAAACTGGGGAATTTGCATGCAGATTGTGAATGATTTTTATGCATAGAACGCAGTTTATGGTGAAAATTCAAGAAAGTTTTTTGAGTAAACCTTTCTCAATTGTAATTCAGAATAGGAAATTATTAATCAGAATATATAGGTATTCATTCAGAAATGAGAATTTGTAATTCAGAATAGGAATATGAATTTCAGAAAGGGGAAATTCAATTTCAGAAAATATGAATAGTAATTCTGATATGTAATTTCAAAAACTAGGAATAGGAGAATTTAATTCAGAATTGGTAACATGTAATTCAGAATCAGTAAATATCTATACATGAGATGTTTTTTTTAAGAATTTCCATCTTGTGTAGAGGGGATTGCTAATTGCTATCCCCGTTTATTACTTTATAAGCTGTGGTATAAGAGTTTTATATTGCCACGGCTATGAAGTGCGTGACAGAAATCTTGGGTCCGTTTATTCAAAAATCAAAGTCCAATTAACACAACAATTTATTTCACGTTACCACTCTGACACTAATTACTTCACTAATTAACTCAAAAAACTTAACTCTTTACAACTCTTAACAATAATCACTATCTAAGTCATATCACAGCAAATCTTGAACTTAAAAAAACAACTAACTAATACCGGCCTTCATATACAGTGTCCCCCATAATGTTCGCTACATATGTGGAATTTTTTTATTTGTAGGATATGGAATTTTTTCTTATGTGCGATCGATCCTGCATGTCCGATAACCTAAAAGAACATTTTGACATTGGTCACGTGATCACTGTTGCGGCGGCAAATTCGAAAATTTAGGTAAGGAAACGCGAAAAGAGGCTAGATAGCTAAATTGCGGAAAAAGTAATTTGGAAAAAGTGATTAGAACGATGTTTTAGGGCTGTCTGCCAAATTTAGAAGAATAATAACAAAATACAAGTAATTACTTGTTTTAAGCCATGGGTCTCTCATCAAATATTTAATATACAATTTTTATTATTGAAATACTCCAAGTAGGTAACTTAATATTTAATGTGTATTTCGGCACCAGTTTTTAACGTCTTCATGATTGTGAAACCAGTAGAAATGTTTTCGAACCAGTTGGCTCTTAGTAGATTTTCCATCGGCACTTTCCCAAATTCTTTTCAGTAAATCATTTTCTACGGCCAGAAAATTCCACTGAGTCCACAACGCCTTGTAAATCAAACTCTTGTTCGACACTTCCCACCATTCTGGCCTATATTTATCATTTTCTTCAACATGTAGAATTTGCCTGATGTCCTGGTCTGCCTCTTGGTTCGCTCTTATTTGTTTGGTAGTCAATTTATCATCAACGATGAGACCCGTTTTTCTCATAGCTGAAACAGTGTTTTTTTCAGGAATAGGTATCGATTTTTTGATGATGCTTGCAGTCTTCTTTGCATGGCCGACTAGACAGAGCTTCAGCATTTTCATGCAGGTTTCTAGGTCGATGTCCAAAAGCGTTGGGAACGATCTCTAGATGGAGAGGACATCCTTAGTCTACAATCCCATTGCATATGTCCAAGCCTATGGCACCGGTAACATTTTACTCGGTTTCTCGGTGTTGGTGTTTGAAGTCTTTTTTCATTTGTCTACTTTCTAGTAATATTTCCTTCATTTTCTCCATAAAATTTCTCATGACCTTCTCGAAGCTACCATCCTCTTTTGACGATTGTTAATCCTTTGGGTCTTCAATGGACGCTGCTCGTATTCTAGGTCGTGAGGCACCAAAGATTGCTTCCAGTTCCAATGCTCGGACAAGGGTTTCGCTACTTCGTCTGAACTTAGACATTCCCAGGTTTTCCTTGATCTTGCAATCTCTGAGACCATCAGTGAACGCAGATACTCCCATCCATTCCTACATGTCTTCCCCAGCTGCAGGAAATGCCAAACACTCACTAGTCTCGTAACTTCCGATTCGAATTCTTGTAAACTTTCGCCGGATTTTCGAATTCTTGATTCAATTTGACTTCTAAATACTTCTTGCCTGTAATGGTCTCCGAAGCGCGATTCCAATGTCTGACTTCGATGCTGGTAATTCTGTTGGTAGATTGAAGAAATGGACTGAAGATGGTCTAAGGCAGGTCCTCGTAGCGCCACTATCAGTGCTGTAGCTTTTTCTTGATCGTTCCATCCTTTCGTATTTGCAGCAGCTTAAAATTGTCAGATAAACATGGTTCAGGACGTAGAACCGTCAAAAGTTGGTGGTTTTATCTTCATACTTGGGAATGCTCTAACACTACCTGGATTGATGGACTGTATTTCCAATTTATTCACCTTATCTTCAAGTGCTTGAACTTAGTCCTCAACTTCTTGTCTTAATTGCTGAACATCGTATTTAACTTCTTGAACATTTTCTTTAACTTCTTGAACATCGTCTTCAACTTCTTTGAACATTTTCTTTAAATTCGGCTTTAAATTCCTTAACCTGTTATTCCAGGTTAGCGACAGATCCTTGCATGGTTTGAAATATTTTCTGCAGTTGTCCAATGTCTTCCTACCGTTCTTGTTGTCACCTAGCCTCTTCTTGTTTTCATGTAGCTTCTTCTTCTTGTTTTTCTTTTTGTCGTCTGGCCTCTTCGTCTTGTTTTTCTTGTTGTCGTTTGGTCTCTTGAAGCTCCAACATTTTGCGCAGAAGTTCTTCAATTTTTTTGTTCTTCCATTTTTGCTTGTTGTCTCGTAATAGGCATATCAAGAATAATCTGGAATTTTCCTCAAACTTTCTTCAAATATCTTTCCTGGTCTTTGCTTGAAGTTCCAAACACGCCAGTGAAGTAACAAATTGGATAACTTGCTTTATTCTCGAATAGAATGATCTAGAATTTTCTTGAAATGTCGTTTCTGAATGTCGCTTGATATAGTAAACAGGTTGGTGAAGTCACAAATTCGATATCTTCCTTGATTTCCGAATAGAATTTTCTAGAACTTACTTGAAAATTCACCTTCAAAATCGGGCTCTTCCGTGGTAATTTACACAATCGGTACAGTCTCTTTTGGTAATTATCACTGCTTACACTGACTAACTGTCCACACTTATTCTGAAATTGGATTTCACTTTGTAGTCCTCGACTTATATCGCACTTCTGACACAAACTACTAACTAATACCGGCCTTTATATAGGTATATCTGTAATGCATTCTTATAAAATCCAGAATAAACGAGATTATACAACTCACTGTACATTATTCCCATAAGACACGAGAGGCTTAAAAAGTGATAAGTCTTTTGGGATTAGCGCACTTGATGGCATTTATAGCAAATTCTATTATAGAAAATTTTTTAAATTTTAAAGTATTTAAGTTTAGTTCGTTGTATAACCTTTTGAATACCACTCAACGCGTTACCAGAAACAGCACTCCTCCTTCGGAGTCGTGGTGTTGCTGCGTAACGCGTTTTGTGACAGGTAAAAGTATTATCCGGTAATCCTGAAACTCGATAATGCCCTTTCTAGAACAAAGCAGTCTTTTCTGGAATTTTAGGCATGGATTCTGTATATGCTGGCGAAAGCGAACCGGAACAGTATAAAGAAGAAAATGAGCAAAAATCTTTAGGCCAGTAAAATTAAGACGATTTAAACCCCAACCTCAATCAAATTTGGTTCAAGCTGATTCTCTCAGGATCTTCTTTATATATCATGGGCTTTACATAGAAAAAAATTCCCATGAATCCTATGAGGGGAAGTGACCCATTCTGGGACATAAATACAAAAATATTGGATTTTCTTTAATTAAACTGAGATAACTTTATAACAGTTTGAGATTTGAAAAAAATATATGAATATAGTACAGACAATATTTATAAGCTCAGATCTGTTGCAGCAGAAAAATCAAATAATCGGGTAATTGCTAGACAAAACTTATTTAGGGTGGGTGACAATTAGAAGTTAACTTCTGGAATTACTAGTAATTCTCGCCACCCGCCCTCGGCAGTTCTGAGTTATCGATACTACCACCAACTCAACTACTGAAGCAGCACAGCTTCACATTGAAATGGGTTATTTGCAGGTTCATATGTGAGGTGGAAACAGTTGATTCTGAAAGCGGAAGACTGGGGATGGGTAAATGTAAGAGGGGTTGTATGTTGTTTGGAACCACAAAAAAATTTGAAAGAAATAGCTCCAGATTTTATGTTAATTTTTTTTTTTCGTGATGCAAATTTGGCTGATCAAAAAGTTGTAGCCGCAAACAAATTGATATTAAATGCACCGAAAGTTGCAGTGCATGTGTAGGGCAGTATTGCGACAAAGCAATGGATGTGTCGTCAGCAGAAGGAGACTGTTGATTGTTGATACCTATTAATTTTTGTTACCTTTTGTTTTTTTAAATTTGTTGTGTCAGTACTTTTAAAATTGAGCTTAAATGCATCAGTTTTGACTTTCTATTAATGATTTTTCAACTTTTCGAACTTTCCTGGTATAGATTTATTACATGTCGTAGTAGATAAATGTGTTTGTTACATCCCAACAAACACAGTACGTATTGAAGACGTACATCCGTACGTCCTTTTTACGTCGGTTCATCGGGGATCTAAAACTACCTATGTTTTGAGTACGTACCTAAAAGGCTGTATTAATATACAGACAAAAAAGTACGTAGGAACGTACGTAAAAATCTGTATTGCGTACGTCTTTCAAAAGACGATGTTCGTTTCAAAGATGAACAATACAAGACGAGCTGGATCATTCCCATCTATTCATGATTTTTTTATTAATTTATGATCATAATATATTTTTAAATAATATGCAATGTGCGAGCAAAAAATATAGGAGCTTTTTTTTTACCTCGTATAGCTGAAGCTTTTGGTAGGGGTCAAAATATAAGAAAACACCCTGCACAAAATCTAAATTTTCTAAGACATCTCACGATCTTGTTAATTGGGGTATTCATCAAAGAAATTTACTTATTTTTAACTAATTTATGCGATATTACTAAACAATATTACATAGTAATTGAAAAAGTTCTAGTTGAAAACGCGTTTTATTGAATATCTCAGAAGTTTAAAAATGTGACGTGACACCTTTATCGACTTATGTCTTCGATTATAAAGGAAAACTCTGAACACTTTTAAAGTTGTTCTGAGGTACCTAGTTCCCCTCCTCGCTTGTATGGGGTTTTTTAAAAACATATTATAAGTACTCAATGTTTGGTTGGTCGTTCGTGTCCTTCAAATGTAATTAGTAGTTGGGATTATTATTAACCGACGATCCCAACTACTTATATTATAAGTACACCTTTTATTCAGTAGCATAACGCAGAAATTAACTTATCTCACATTAGTTTGATGTTGACTCCCAATTTTCAATTTTACTTGCCTACTCACTCTCTGTACATAGCTATAACTCTTGAGGTGCATATTAGACTAGATAACATACCCGGGTTCGTTAAGTAAGATTGAACTGTGTGAATTTTTATTACCTTTTAAACAACAAATCTCCTGAAAAACGAAATGAAAAATAAATAGGACCTACGTTGTGGAAACTTACGCAATTTTAGTTACTGGACATGCGCCCGACATAGCAAATATTTGGAAAATATAAGAGAAATTATGATATGTAAAAGAAACGAAAAAATTGTGAAACGTCTACTTTATTATTAAAGTAAATCGTCCGTTCTTATCCTGGAACTAACGAGGGGAAGAGCACGGCAGAGAAACCCTCGATCTAACATTCCTCAGAAATCGAAACATACTGTGTAATTTTAATAATAACTGTGAGTCAATGATTCAATAATTTGAGTCAATAAAAGTTTAAATTAGTTCTTGTGCTAGAATTTCAATTACACACACTACATTCAATCAACACTACCTATATTCAATACTGAGGTGTTTTTCTGTTAGTTAGCCAGTTTCCCAGCAGGTACTGAGGTCCCATACGGGAAGCTACTCAGCTATAGTTGTTTTTGAGCCAATATCTCTAGATTGATTATTTCAATTTGCTAGGATATTCTCTCGTCAGGGTAGGAAAATGATAGTAAATTCAACAAGGCCCTAATACACGCTTTAAATCCAAAAATCAAAATCCTAGCACAAAAGACATCACATAATTTTTTCTAGGTTTTAATTTACTTCTTTATCCGTGTTGTTTACAGCATGAAACGATTTTTGTTAAATACATGAACAATGCACATGTTATAAAATATGTTATAAACAAACAAAAAAAAAACATAAAAATGAAAAAAATGATACCTACTTGTATAAATGATTGAACTCTCAAAAACAAAATAACAATTATTGAACTGACCTGTGATCGCTCCTTGACACACACACTAATAACAAATTGGATTGGACAATCAGTTTAATGCAAAATAAAAATAAAAATTGAATAATGAATAATTACAAACACGCGACACGTGTCTAAGGGACCAGCACCAGCTTGTTCTCTAGCCTAGTTGCGTATTCCCTATATCCCGTTTGGATCGGTACCTTTCTGTTGCAGCGCGCTCTCGTTCTCATCAATTCCACAGAGCATTACATGGTTGCAATATTTACTTTTATTCCGTAAACGTTTTTTAAAAAGATTCAAAGAAATAATATTTTAAATAGGTGGTTTTCCTAAAGTCTATTCTGAATTACATATGTATCTCATTATCCTAAATTAAATTTGAACCTTCTGAATGTACAGGTTGTCCAAATTTGGATGGTTTAGGATATAGGAAACGTCAATTTCTGAGCGAGATACAAAAAAATTAACCCCCCACTTCGAGGCTAGAGGGCATTTCTCGATTTTGAGCAGTACTGTAAAACCTTCATAACTTTTTGTTTATGAAAATAATTGATTTCGGTAAAAACTTTTTAGAAGCTCTTTTTCAAGCAGAACTCAGTGACGTTATTGGTTTTTTTCTATTTGGTCCCGATTTCAAGATATTGACCAAAGTCCGATTTTTTTCAATAGGACACCCTGGGTGACAACGAAATCGTTATACAAGGCGTCATTCAGTTTTCTTTGAAGTTAAAAAATTGAAAATCGGATAGAACGGGTAAGTCATTGAACACATTTTTTGAAAAAAAACAATTGAATATCACTTCCGGTTACTCCAAAATTGGAACCAAAACAAGAAATTTTTTTAGAACCCTATATATTTTTTGACACAGTTGGATAGAGCTTGAAATTCCCCTTTTAATGACATATCACAAGTTGCAATTGTCTTCAAGATAGCGACGTAAAAAGATATTTATTTTAAATTCAATATGGCGGCATTCTGACTTAACCGATAATGTTTCTGTTAAACAAACAGTTTAAATAATTCATAATTTTTGGATTTGGAATGGTTTTAGATCGAATTTAGAATTTTTTTTTTAAACAAAATGTCTACTAAAATGCATATTCATTTGTCGGTTACGTCAGAATGTCGCCATATTGAATTTAAGAAAGTACCTTTTTACGCCGCCGTCTTGAGAACAAATGGAACTTGTGATATGTCATTGAAAAGGGAATTTTAAGCTCTATCCAACTGTGTAAAAAAATATATAGGGTTCCATAAAAATTTCCTGACTTGGTTCCATTTCCGGAGTAACCAGAAGTTATATTAAATTGTTTTTTTTACGGAAAATGTGCGTCTCAATGACTTACCCATTCCACCCGATTTTTAAATTTTTAACTTTAAAGACAACTGAATGACGTCTTGTATAACGAAATTTGAGCATCGGAGTGGGGGGTTCATTTTTTTGTATCTCGTTCAGAAATTGACGTTTCTTATTAAAACCATCTAAATTTGGACACCCTGTACAATTTCCTTTTTCTAAATTATAAATTGACAATTTCTGAATTCCAATTTATTATTCTGAAATACAATTTTGCTTTTCTGAATTACAATTAAAACAGCAGTAGAATAGAGTCTTATACTGTCGGAAAAGTGAAACTCTTATAGAATATTTGGGTTTCGGATTGATAAGTCGCATCGTGTCCAAGGTTTCTGTAACCTAAATCAAATAAGAAAATTTTTCATTTCATTTCCTGATTAATATCTATTAGTGCACAATGCCATACAATTTCATTACATTACAAATAAGATTGTTATATGGAGTTTCCAACTGGGAAAAAATCGTCAAAATGGCACGATTAGATTGATTGATGAATCTATAGAAAATATATTTACCAGATGGGAAAATGTTGTGTCTTGGGCCGATCAGAAACGTATAGGTAAATATAATTTTCCTTGAAGATTATTTGAGATCAGACACTTTTCAGTATTTATTACGAAATTATTGAAATCTAGAATTTTGTCTACTCCAAGTTGTATTTGAATTTAAAGATTATTATTGGCAATGAAAATCTAAAAATAAAAAAGTTCTGCTTTACATCAAAATATACCCCTAATTCTTTTATATAAATGACTTAATCTAAAATTCAATTTTGACTGAATAAAACATTCGCAATTAGTTAATTGCGAGAAAATTTGGCACGAGCCACCATCTCAAATTGTTCCTCATTGTTTTATTCGTTTTAAAAATGAAACGAAGCGAAAATATTTAATAGACCGCAGCTACGGATTTGTTTATTTTTGAATCGGGTCCCCAAATGCGATTTTAAAATAATCCCTTTTTCTCCGCCATTAGAATACAAAAATGCTTTGATTTTCCAAAAACACCTTGAATTTCAAGGCTTTAATTAACTCAGGCCTGATAGGCTGCGAACAAAGCTTAATTAAAAATCCATCGCTTTAAAACGAGCATAAGATCTAGGATATAAAATCGGACCCTTATTGGCCGATCAAATCGATAGTTCAGAACCCATTTATAAATCATTTATGGGCTACATTATAGGGCTCAAGGGCAGATGGAATGGTTTCAGTTCTAAATTAAAGGGTAATGGTTATTTACTGCCAATATTTGCCCTCAAAGGAAGTGATTCGAGTACCGAGGCTCAATAATTTGTATTTTCCGCAATTTTAGGATGACATTAATATTGAGAAATTTGGCCAAATCTAGTTGGGGAAAACTTAATTCAGATTAATTTGAACTAACTTCTGTTAATGAAACGAGTGAAAGTTATGAATTTCTCCTCGGAAAATGTCACTTTGGAATCTTTTATAATTCGTAGTTTTAAGAGAAAAACTTTGTGACAAGCTTTACAATTTCATTTTTATTGACTTGAAAAAATTCCCTTGGTAGTGGTTTAGAATTATTGTTTGGCAGATAAATTTCGTGGTTTTTCTTAGTGAGTTTCCAATTATTAGTAATTTAGGAAATGTGAGTAGGTATACCATCTACAAAGTTGCTTTAAAGTCGAGGAAACTCTAAACTCACCCCCTCAAGCCAATGTAAATGTTTAACAGATGGGATTAAATATCGATTTAATGTGAAACTTTCTAATTTCGCAATAAACTTCCGAACTCCTACATCAAATATTTAGTTCGCTAATCACATACATGTATTTGCCAAAAACCTTTGAAGAATATATACGAGGGTATTTTGTTTCTTTTACAGGTACCTACCTACATTATTTTTAGTTTCTTAGGCCCTAAATTTTGAAAATAGGACAAAATATTTCAAAGACTTGCTGAAAACTAATTTAATTAGTTTCTTTATTACAGACTTGACCCTGCGCTATAAAGATTATAAACTTAACGGCTGGAAAACTATAAAAGCAACTTAACTTTTTGTTTTATTTTTTTTCTGGTACAAAGAGTTCAACGTGAGCAGAATCCGAAAAAATAGAAAATCGCGCTGCTTTATAGCAAAACCCTATAAAAGATTTAACGACATCATAAAAGCCTAAAAGTTTTAACAAGGCTATTCGTATGTTTTAATATGAGGATCCGAGGCATGCATTATATTCCGAAGGATAAAAGCCTTTGATGACAGCTTTTAATTATTTAATATGATGCTTTAATTATACAAATAGTAATCCTTAGAATTAGGACATTTTAAAGGCGAACAGTTAAAATGATGAGTTGAAGATTTATTATCTTAGAATTAATATTTGGATCTAATTATGAAATTACTCATTAGTTCAATAACTCATTCATTCATTTTTGATTCAGAATTTTCACTCATTAATTCAAAAATACTCATTTTCAGGTCAGCACATTTTTACAGTTTGTTCATGCAACTTTGTTTTGGATCCTCAAATGAACTTGAAATTAACTTTTCCACATAAGAAAGACTTTGATTCATTAATCCTGAAAGTTTCAAGTCCCTGGGATCATTAATATGTATGTGTAAATATTTTGCACAAGTGATTTTTACGCACTTTTTTCAATGTTTTCCCATGCATCAAGATGGAAAAAACCTTTCAAATTCAATTGAGAGCTTCAGATTCACTTCCAGTTGAGTTTTCCATAAAAACAAAACTTTAAATCATAAATCCTCAAAGTTTTAAGTCACTGCCACAACAGCTCACTATCTGATTTCTATCTATCTATCTCTCACTATCTCATATCTCTCACATCTCTCACTATCTGATTCTAAGGACTGTAACTTTCTGAATAAGTGGAAAATATCAAAATTCGAAGTTGCGTCTACAGAAGGTTTAAAGCCTTGTAACCTCAGAATCTGGAAACTTATCATAATTACATACAAAATCAAATTTGCAGATTATGAGATGCTCTTCAATTCAAAATATATCACAACTCGCTATTTGATTTCATCTGAGAACTGTGACTTTCTGAATAAGTGAAAAATATCAAAATTCGAAGTTGCTTCTACAGCAGGTTTAAAGCCTTGGTACGTCAAAATCTGGAAACTTATCATGATTACATAAAAATCAGATTTGCAGATTATGAGATGATCTTCAATTCAAAATATATCACAACTCGCTATTTGATTTCATCTGAGAACTGTGACTTTCTGAATAAGTGGAAAATATCAAAATTCGAAATTGCTTTTACAGAAGATTTAAAGCCTTGGTACGTCAAAATCTGGAAACTTATCATGGTTACATACAGAATCAAATTTGCAGATTATGAGATGCTCTTCAATTCAAAATATATCACAACTCGCTATTTGATTTCATTTGAGAACTGTGACTTTCTGAATAAGTGGAAAATATCAAAATTTGGAGTTGCTTCTACAGAAGGTTTAAAGCCTTGGTACGTCAAAATCTGGAAACTTATCATAATTACATACAAAATCAAATTTGCAGATTATGAGATGCTCTTCAATTCAAAATATATCACAACTCGCTATTTGATTTCATTTGGGAACTGTAACTTTCTGAATAAGTGGAAAATTTCAAAATTCGGAGTTGCTTCTACAGAAGGTTTAAAGCCTTGGTACGTCAAAATCTGGAAACTTATCATAATTACATACCAAATCAAATTTGCAGATTATGAGATGCTCTTCAATTCAAAATATATCACAACTCGCTATTTGATTTCATCTGGGAACTGTAACTTTCTGAATAAGTGGAAAATTTCAAAATTCGGAGTTGCTTCTACAGAAGGTTTAAAGCCTTGGTACGTCAAAATCTGGAAACTTATCATAATTACATACCAAATCAAATTTGCAGATTATGAGATGCTCTTCAATCCAAAATATATCACAACTCGCTATTTGATTTCATCTGAGAACTGTGACTTTCTGAATAAGTGGAAAATATCAAAATTCGAAGTTGCTTCTACAGAAGGTTTAAAGCCTTGGTACGTCAATATCTGGAAACTTATCATAATTACATACAAAATCAAATTTGCAGATTATGAGATGCTCTTCAATTCAAAATATATCACAACTCGCTATTTGATTTCATCTGGGAACTGTAACTTTCTGAATAAGTGGAAAATTTCAAAATTCGGAGTTGCTTCTACAGAAGGTTTAAAGCCTTGGTACGTCAAAATCTGGAAACTTATCATAATTACATACCAAATCAAATTTGCAGATTATGAGATGCTCTTCAATCCAAAATATATCACAACTCGCTATTTGATTTCATCTGAGAACTGTGACTTTCTGAATAAGTGGAAAATATCAAAATTCGAAGTTGCTTCTACAGAAGGTTTAAAGCCTTGGTACGTCAATATCTGGAAACTTATCATAATTACATACAAAATCAAATTTGCAGATTATGAGATGCTCTTCAATTCAAAATACATCACAACTCGCTATCGGATTTCTTTCAAGAACTGTTACTTTCTGAATAAGTGGAGAATATCAAAATTTCAAATTGCTTCCACAGAAGTTTTAAAGCCTTGTTACCTCAGAATCTGGAAACTTGTTATAATTACATAGGAAATCAAATTGGCAAATTATGAGATGCTCTTCAATTCAAAATATATCACAACTCGCTATTTGATTTCATCTGAGAACTGTGACTTTCTGAATAAGTGGAAAATATCAAAATTCGAAGTTGCGTCTACAGAAGGTGTAAAGCCTTGGTACCTCAGAATCTAGAAACTTATCATAATTACATATAAAAGCAAATATGTAGATTATGAGATGCTCTTCAATTTGAAATATATCACAACCCGCTATCTGATTTCTTCTAAGAACTGTGATTTTCTGAATAAGTGGAAAATATCAAAATTCGAAGTTGCATCTACAGAAGGTGTAAAGCCTTGGTACGTCAAAATCTGGAAACTTATCATAATTACATAAAAATCAAATTTGCAGATTATGAGATGCTCTTCAATTCAAAATATATCACAACTCGCTATTTGATTTCATCTGAGAACTGTGACTTTCTGAATAAGTGGAAAATATCAAAATTCGAAGTTGCGTCTACAGAAGGTTTAAAGCCTTGGTACCTCAGAATCTGGAAACTTATCATAATTACATATAAAAGCAACTATGCAGATTATGAGATGCTCTTCAATTCAAAATATATCACAACTCGCTATTTGATTTCATCTGAGAACTGTGACTTTCTGAATAAGTGAAAAATATCAAAATTCGGAGTTGCTTCTACAGAAGGTTTAATGCCTTGGTACGTCAAAATCTGGAAACTTATCATAATTACATACAAAATCAAATTTGCAGATTATGAGATGCTCTTCAATTCAAAATACATCACAACTCGCTATCTGATTTCTTTCAAGAACTGTTACTTTCTGAATAAGTGGAGAATATCAAAATTTGAAATTGCTTCCACAGAAGTTTTAAAGCCTTGTTACCTCAGAATCTGGAAACTTGTTATAATTACATAGGAAATCAAATTGGCAGATTATGAGATGCTCTTCAATTCAAAATATATCACAACTCGCTATTTGATTTCATCTGAGAACTGTGACTTTCTGAATAAGTGAAAAATATCAAAATTCGGAGTTGCTTCTACAGAAGGTTTAAAGCCTTGGTACGTCAAAATCTGGAAACTTATCATGATTACATAAAAATCAAATTTGCAGATTATGAGATGATCTTCAATTCAAAATATATCACAACTCGCTATTTGATTTCATCTGAGAACTGTGACTTTCTGAATAAGTGGAAAATATCAAAATTCGGAGTTGCTTCTACAAAAGATTTAAAGCCTTGGTACGTCAAAATCTGGAAACTTATCATAATTACATGAGAAATCAAATTTGTAGATTATGAGATGATCTTCAATTCAAAATATATCACAACTCGCTATTTGATTTCATCTGAGAACTGTGACTTTCTGAATAAGTGGAAAATATCAAAATTCGAAGTTGCTTCTACAGAAGGTTTAAAGCCTTGGTACGTCAATATCTGGAAACTTATCATAATTACATACAAAATCAAATTTGCAGATTATGAGATGCTCTTCAATTCAAAATACATCACAACTCGCTATCGGATTTCTTTCAAGAACTGTTACTTTCTGAATAAGTGGAGAATATCAAAATTTCAAATTGCTTCCACAGAAGTTTTAAAGCCTTGTTACCTCAGAATCTGGAAACTTGTTATAATTACATAGGAAATCAAATTGGCAAATTATGAGATGCTCTTCAATTCAAAATATATCACAACTCGCTATTTGATTTCATCTGAGAACTGTGACTTTCTGAATAAGTGGAAAATATCAAAATTCGAAGTTGCGTCTACAGAAGGTGTAAAGCCTTGGTACCTCAGAATCTGGAAACTTATCATAATTACATATAAAAGCAAATATGCAGATTATGAGATGCTCTTCAATTCAAAATATATCACAACTCGCTATTTGATTTCATCTAAGAACTGTGACTTTCTGAATAAGTGGAAAATATCAAAATTCGGAGTTGCTTCTACAGAAGGTTTAAAGCCTTGGTACGTCAAAATCTGGAAACTTATCATAATTACATACCAAATCAAATTTGCAGATTATGAGATGCTCTTCAATTCAAAATATATCACAACTCGCTATTTGATTTCTTCTAAGAAATGTGACTTTCTGAATAAGTGGAAAATATCAAAATTCGGAGTTGCTTCTACAAAAGATTTAAAGCCTTGGTACGTCAAAATCTGGAAACTTATCATAATTACATGAGAAATCAAATTTGTAGATTATGAGATGATCTTCAATTCAAAATATATCACAACTCGCTATTTGATTTCATCTGAGAACTGTGACTTTCTGAATAGGTGAAAAATATCAAAATTCGGAGTTGCTTCTACAGAAGGTTTAAAGCCTTGTTACCTCAGAATCTGGAAACTTATCATAATTACATGAGAAATCAAATTTGTAGATTATGAGATGATCTTCAATTGAAAATATATCGCAACTTGCTATCTGATTTCTTCTGAGAACTGTGACCTTCTGAATAAGTGGAAAATATCAAAATTTGAAGTTGCCTCTACAGCTGGTTTAAAGCCTTGTTATCTCAGAAACTGGAAATTTATCATAATTACATATAAAAGCAAAATTGCAGATTTTGACATGCTTTATAGTTTAAAATAAACTAGAACTTGCTATCTGATTGCTTTTAAAAGTCGTGAAATGTGGATTGTGAAGAGCATCAGAACTTGAAATTGCCACTGCACAAGATTTGAAGCCTAATATCTCAGAAACTGGAAACAATATCATAATACTATAGGTACAAAAGAAAATTTGAAGGTTTTGAGATTTTCTATAATTTAAAATGGTGGGAAAAACCACCCCCTCGAATTTGTGCAAACAATTCCTCAAATTTCCCGCAAATTCCTCCAAATTCCTCACAAATTCTTTCAGATTCCTTGCAAATTCCTCCAAACTGCTCGCAAATTCCCTGCAAATGACGTACCTCACAGGCCCTTGCATTTGAAATGTCTCCTAGCAGAATGTACATTTTCTATGTACAGCTTTACCTTCGTCCTACATGAGCTTTGCTTGGATCCATCCTCCTACTACTTTTTCAGTCCTTTATATCCTTAATTTTTCTCGCCTTCGCAACCATGCTATACTATCATGCTAAAGTTTAATCTTTAATAATTCAAATTGAGAAGAAAATACGTATTCGTATTTAACAATTTCATTGCATGTGAGAATTCAGCTTGCCCTAGGAAACTGTTCAGATAAGTAAGGATTTTCTATGTTATTTTTGTGGTAGATATTCATTTGCATAGACAATTTCTCTTAAGTGAGCTTTTAATTCAAGTATAGTGTTCTTATTTCCTATAGCATAAATCATAATTTGACTCCTTGTACTTTTGGCATTGTAGACAAGAGATATTTCCCATAAATCCCATGGGCAAATTCAACATATTACAAATAAAACAGATTCAAAAACGAAAATGAATACTTATGTAAGTTCGCAAACAACCCTAGGATTTCATCTCTTCCTTGTTCTATTGTATTTCGCCTATCTTGTAACAAAATTTATGGCAGCAAAAAGTTTCACAAAATCACCTAAAACTGATCCTAGCGCAGCTCACACAAAACGTAAAACCTTATCGCGAATATAAATACGATTTTGCAGAACGCACAGCGCACCATTCTGTCGCTGTTTTCCGCGCGAGGAACGTTCGAATTTTCCGCAAGAGAAAAAAAAAATCCGCTCGTAGAAGTTCGGAGGAAACTTAGTTTTCTTGTATAACTAGTGCGAAGAAATTCCTAGTTTGGCAGGAATATAAACACGAGTCCGGAGAAGTTTTTGCTTTTGGGTTTAAATTAGAAAAGTTTTTGTCAGGTAAGTTTTAGAGAAAGTTTCAATTAATTTTTCTACAATGTTTAATTGAGAATAGTGTAATTTAGTTTCTCAAATTATTATATTATACTTAGTAAATTAAAATTGTTAAGTTATAACACATGAAACGTACGCCCAATTAAATATTATGACCCCCAGAAAAGAAAACACCACTAAAAATTTTATACTTTATTTTTCCCTCTTTCCAATTTTCTCCGGAAATCTTTATTTTACGGTTTTGCTTTTGTCAATTTTGCCCAAAAACTCATAAAAATCCTTATTGTTTTCCGGGGCCATTATTTTTTAATTTTCTAATTGTATAGTATATTTGCCAAAAAATTTAGCATACATGACTTGAATCTTATAACGTTATAACAATGACAAAATAATTGTCGCAATTTTTTCGTTGGCTCAATTTCAAACTTTTTGACGGTTTCCTTCAGTAGAAATACGAACAAAATTTATTTCAGTTGGATAACAATAAATAAAACTGAATAGGTACTTTTTTGACCACAGACAGAGCAGCTGTCAATATTTGGAGTAAATTACTTGAAATTCTATTTCAAGTACCATCGTCACCAAAAGTAACTGGGACACAAATAATGCATAATAATCTCCTGGACTAATTCTACTGTCATTCATTTCAATGCATTTAATGCATAGTTTGACAAATATTTGACAATAAAATTTATATAATAGGACAAGAGCTAATGTGATGCTGTCCCAGTTACTTTTGGTGACGATGGTACATATGAATACTTTAGTGTTTTACTTGAATTACTTTTTTTGTTATGTACTTGTACTTCCAATACCTATCTATTCTAAAATACTTGGATGTTTACTTGATCATGTCAAGGATTTTGCTTTGAGCATCTACTTGTTTCTTGATTTTCTTCAAATAATAATTATTACAGATTTTCTTTCACAGTCCACTGTAATATAACATACCCGGGTTCGTTTAGTAAGATTGAACGGTGAGAATTTTTATTAGGTACTTTTCAAACAACAAATCTGAAAAACGAAATGAAAAACAAATAGTACCTACGTTGTGGAAACTTACTCAATTTTACTTACTGGACATGCGCCCGATATAGCAAATATTTGGGAAATTTGAGGGAAGTTGTAATATGTAAAAGAAACGAAAACTTTGTGAAACGTCTACTTTATTATTAAAGTAAATCGTACCGTTCTCATCCTGGAACTAACGAGGGGAAAGAGCACGGCAGAGAAACCCTCGATCTAACATTCCTCGAAAATCGAAACATACTGTGTCATTTAAATAATAATTGTGAGTCATTAATTCAATAAAAGTTGAAACTAGGTACTGCTCCTGTTCTTGTGCTAAAATTTTAATTACACACACTACATTCAATCAACACTACCTATATTCAATACTGCAGAGTTTTTTTGTTGGTTAGCCAGTTTTCCAGCAGGTACTGAGGTCCCATACGGGAAGCTACTCAGCTATATGTAGTTGTTTTTGAGCCAATATCTCTAGATTGATTATTACAGTTTGTTAGGATATTCTCTCGTCAGGGTAGGAAAATGTTAGTAAATTCAACAAGGCCCTAATGCACGCTCTGAATACACAAAATCAAAATCTCAGCACAAAAAGACAGCACATAATTTCTTCGGTTTTAATTTACTCTTTATCTGTGTCGTTTACAGCATGAAACGATTTTTGTTAAATACCTACATGAACAATGCACATGTTATAAAAAATGTTATAATCAAACCAAAAAAACATAGAAATGAAAAAATAATAATTCTATAAAAAAAAACTCTCAAAAACAAAATAATAATTAATCAACTGACCTGTGAATGCTCCTTGACACACAAACTAATCACAAATTCGATTGAATAATCAGTTTAATACAAAATAAAAATACATTTTGAATAATGAACAATGGCGGACAAACGGTCTTAAGGGACCACCCAAGCAATGGACCCAAGCGTCTTCTCTATCTTCTCGTCGCCTTCTACCTTCTTTTGTGCGGTACTCTCGTTCTCCCCTAAACCTAAACTTCGTGGCGCAGTACATGGTTGCAATATTTACTTTTATTTATATCAGAATATGACATACATTCTCGAATTTTGAATTAGTACAGACTATTTAATTATATATAAGTTTATGCCTTTATTTATAGAGAATTTAATGCTCTTTCCAATGGTATATAATTCGCTGCGGAATCTGCGTCTTAATTCTTCTCGCAATCTTTACTGAAAAGTCACTAGTCGACACAAGGACTAACTGTCAACCAGGTCTAAATATTGTACACCATTCTCAGGACTATCTTGAAGTGACATTATAGCGGCATTATAAAGTCCTGTGGAGAACTCACATTGCTTCAGTTAACTAATCACTGGCTGCTAGCAAGTAATAAAAAATGCAATCCGTTACTGCTGTGTTAAATTCCATCTTCAATAATAGTCTTCGTCATTTCAATAATAATCAAATGGTAAAATGAATTGGGATGCCGTCGAGGGCAGAGCACCATAAAAGTTATATAATTGCATATAATATTAAAAAAATTGAACATAATATTAATTCATATTTCCATAGAGAACAACAACAAAATGCACAGTTGACAACCAGAACCTATTTGAAATTTAGGTAAATTTTATGTTCCCATGTTTATCTAAGTGCATATTCTGGATTCCCAGGTCGTGATGGAGTTTTTGTTGATCCATCATGGCGGATCCTTGAGTGGGATGTTGAACTTGGCTACCTCAGAGTTTGGTTCCGTGGGATGGGTGTCTTATTACAGGTGGAGCTGGATTTTATAGATCCTATTCTTTGTTCTGGTTTTTCATCATGGCGTTCAGTTGTTGTTGGATGAGGTTCATTTATCGCACTAGTGATTCATATGATGTTTGCGCTGGAGGTTGTTGTTGCTGACAATGTTGTTGCTGGGTGGTAGTTGGCTGCATTTTTGGTTGTTGTCCCAGACGAAGTTTGACTGAGGGACAGGTTTGTAGGCGGGCTTTCTCTGGTGTTTTGGGTAGAGGTGTGGTGATCGCCGGCGCACTTTACACATTTGGGGATGGCTTGGCACTTGGCCTGTGAGTGACCGTGGAGCTGGCATCTGTGGCACTGCGTGGAACGTTCTTGTGTCCTTTGTGTTTCAACTCTCACTTTAATATGATTGATGAAGTTGAGTTTGTAAATGGAGGTCTCAGCGATCGGTAGGATCACCAGTAAGTGCTACTGGGGCTCCCTTGGCATTGTACCATCTTATTGCTGAAGATGGGTGTAGATTCTCTTTTTCCGGTTCTTCCTTAATGAAGTCGGTCGTCCAGTCTTCCAGTGGGCCTTGGATGACAACCCTCAGTTTCTTTTTCTCTGGGAGAGAGAAGAGGTGGAACGGTTTTCCGTTCTTCTCGAGGAAGACCTGCATTTGTCTATAGTCCTCATAGATGTGGGATGTAGCTTCATCCCTTCGCTGGTGTTTGTTGCTGGGCTGAATAAGATTTTCTGCGCTTTGAAATGGGCAGTGATTTCGTTGTACTTGTACTTGTTCCTCAGCACAATAGGAGGGATTCTTTCCCGTGGGAGAAGGGAAGCCGGGATATGGACTGGTTTGGAAGCCTTTTCTGGCTGGCCCTTGGGCGGCCGAAGTTGAGGTGATCGGTTCGGGAGTAATCGAGGCTTGGGCCGGGTTTCGAACTATGACCGTCGGGGTGACGGGATTTTGGGAGGCTCTGGTTTTTGTTTAGGTTGCTTCCTTCTTGGCTGTATTTCTTCGCTATTAGCCGAATTCTTCCTCTTTTGAGATGCTGCGGACGTGACAGATTCGATTTCACTGATATCGTGTTCATGGTCACTGTCGCAATTTGAATCCTCGTCGGAGGCTACTTCCATCGTATGGTCATCCACCAATTTGGTTGGATCTCGGACGTTTTGATATCATCCTAGGTTTGATATGCTTTGGCGGCGGTTTTTAAACTATGGTTCTCTTTGAAGGTGGCTTGGCATTGTCTTTTTGCAGTGGGATGAAATCTTGTTTAAGCGTGTCATTTTCTTGACGAAGGCCTTGGATTTCCTCTTGGAGACCCTTGAGTTGTTTGACGATCTTCTGTTGCCACTCACAGGCCTGTGGTGGGTCCATGATGAACTTTCACAACTTCTCACATTGAACACAAACTTCATTTAATACACTTTGGAAAAACTCTGAAAACTAGCAGAGTGCTCGGTCACTGAAAAACGTTTCACGAAATTCTCTCAGCAACTATCCTAAAAATGACTGTTGCTTCGAAGACAGCAAGCACTCGAATGACGCAAGAGCTGATTTAGCACATCAATAAGTCTTTGCCAAAAGCACCCCATCAGGAAGCAGTGGGAGGGTTAAGTCGCCAGGGGCCCGATTCCCGTCGCAGGAAGTAGAGCTCCCCGATAGAACGAATGTTCTGTCTTTGTCAACGTAATCGAAATGTAAACGAGAATGATAAAGACGAAAAATTTATTCTCTCGGGGAGCTCTACTTCCTGGTCCGAGAATCGGCCCCCAGGTTGGTCAAAACAACTTTCGGAAACGATTTTATTCCAGCCCAATTTTCCAATCGCCCTATCTGTCCCCACAAAAGTTTGTACCGTTATCACTATACATTGTCCTTGGTCGACTGCGCCATGTGATTTTTCGTTGCAAAGCTTGCATGAAATGTTTCTCCGATAACGAAGTACAAAGTTCAAAGTGTAGCGCAGGATAAACCGCACAGGTGAAAAGGGATATAGTGACTTTTTCGCTGTCTTCCACACCGGTCACCTCGAATACTGCTGCGTCACGAACACGATCCAAAGGTAATGGAACAACACTTGCTTGGAACGGTTTGCTAATATGTCGCTCACACACGCATCTTAATATTGCCGACATTATTGCATGACGTCCACCCAAGACCCAAAAATTTTCACGCAGAATAGACATAAGTTCTTGAGTTCCAACATGTTTTACGTTGGTATCAAACACAATATTCGTCACTATAGGATGCTTGGAGAGCAATAACACCGTAAATCTAAAATGTTCATTGTCATCCCTAGAACTTATTCATGTTTTCAGACGAATAAGAATAAAACCATCTTTGTCATTAAATGGATTGAGCGTCGACAAATTCTTCTCTTCAACATCTGCAAAACTTTCCGTTTGCATCAGGATACAAAAAATACAAAATACCAGTTGTCGCCTTGTTTTTGGTTTAAGAAAGTATGATAGAATATCCCATAAGATTAATGAGCTCGACTGGCAAAACATGAAGAATAGGAGACTCCATCATCTAGGTAATTTTGTACATGATGTATTATCTAATCTAACAATGTTAATGTATCTATCGATGAATCTTAAAAATAAATTCAAATCTAATAATGATATTCATTCACTCGATACCAGAAATAAGCATAAATTCTCTGTGCCTAAATATAAAACAGCCATGTTCAAAAAAAGTTTCATCTACAATGCCATTAATCTTTACAATTCACTGCCCAAACAATTTAGAGCTTATAAACGCTCAAGATTTGAAACTAGCCTTAAAACTCACTTGTTTGACAAGCAGACCAACTCACAAGGGCCTTATCCCTGAACTTTCCATTTGTTTACTATCTCCCGGAGTGTGAAACTTTATAGTTTTAAGTGAATCTTTAGTTATTGTTATAGAAATTATCGTTTGTTGTTATTATTTTTATTGTATAAGTGCCATTTAATTTAATTTAATTGAAATTAATTGCTATCTAGGCAATTTTAAATGCATGATTTTTTTTACTTCTTATACCTTTTGGGTTGAGTATGAGTAGCCACTGGCTAGACTTCACCTTGGGGGTAATATATTATATATATTTAAACTATCCCTAATTCTGTTTTACACTATGAGGGTTTATAAAATGATATGGTTGATGTATTTTTTTTTCTTAAGAAATAAAAGTCATTTATTATTATTATTATTATTATTAATAATTATTATTATTTCTAATAATCCTGTGTGTTGAGAAGAACCAGTGGACTTTCAGCTAGACTCCTGTATAAAACTCTTCAATGCGACATCATTCGAAACACTTGTCACGCAGTTATCTACATAAATAGGGTGTTCATTTGTACTGCTTTCCTTGCTTCAAGCAGACCTCAGCAGCAGATCGGCGTTCACTTGGCTCATATATAAGCTCATAAATAGCAGCTCCTAGCGGATCTTTCTGATTTTTCGAGCAGGTAGGGTAGAGCAAGTACAGCTTAAGCCTACAGCTCTGAAATAACTTTCCCAAATTTTCCACAATAGGGTCCCTTTCCTGTCATACACTTTTCAAGAGTCTTGGCAAGATGATACTCAGTGGCTGCTAGCAAAAATGGACTACTCTACTGCTGACTCCAAAGCATATTCGCATATGATGGAACACCTTCGCATTGTCTTTTGATTATGACGTTGATTTTCTTTCAACCAGTGGCATTCTATGATTAACGCAGTGACAGATCTAACATGAAGCAAACGACACACTCTGCGTCGGGCCCCCAAAGCTAAGGGGCCCCCACACAACCGAATTCTAAAGACATCGATAAAAATTATTTAAAAAAATAGACTCATAAATATACAAAAAAAAAAAACGAAAATTAAATTTTGAAAGAGATCCAGAGATAATTTACGGCACTTGTCGGTGGAGTACGGACAGTACAATGAGGTGCTTTTAAGTTTTTTTTTTGGTGCCCTGTGTGTGTACTAAGGGCAGGTACATAGAGGGCGGGTATTATAAATCTATTTTGACAGATAACTGAAAGTTAACTAGTTAACTCCTGGGAATTACGTTATTCCAGAAGTTATCATTTAGTAATTCTGTCAAAATACTTTTGTAATACCCGCCCTAAGTGGAGTAGGTGGCAGTTAACCAACCAATTTAGCTGGAAATACGCAGCGCCCGCTAAGGAAAATAGTGGTTGTGACTTGAAATATTTCAAACATTTTTTGGTTTAACTTGTTTTCATAATATTGTCTCATATGTTCTTAATAAACCTGTGGTTCAATTAAATTTGTTTTTATATTTGGCCTTGGAAAATTTCAAAAATTGTTTGCGTCGGGCCCCCCAGGGGCTAGGTCCGCCACTGGATTAACGTCAATATTCGCTGAGCTACTGCATTGGGCGCGTTAAGTGGAGGGGCTGCTGGAATTGCTAAAGCTGTTAATGTTCCTTATAAGTCAGTTCTGTGCATATGTGTGAGCAAATCTATACCTTTCTAAAAGCCTATAGCTGCCTATCGACAAATTGCATTTGTGCACTTCCTGTAGCTTACAGAAAATCTTATAGAATCTATAGGTTTAAAGAAAGTTATAGATTTTCTTACAGATGTGCACAGAATTGAATTATTAGCAACATTAACAGCTTTAGCAATCCTAGCAGCTCCTCGACTTAACACGCCCAATGCACATAACCCAGCGAATATTACTGTTAATGGTAGAATGCCACCAGTTTTAGAAAGAAGGATGATGATTAAATCAATGACCTATAACCTCACACTCAAAATTTTTCGATGATTGGTTTGTCGGTGGACTTTTCAGAAACATATCGGTAATGTCCCATAGACAAGGTCTTTTCCTAGTTATTTTTTGAGTAATCCAGATTTGGTGGTCGAAAAAAAAAAAAGGTAAATTTTTATGAGTTTGGTCCAAGGTTCCTAAAGTTGATAGTTGATAATGGATAACTTCATGACGCATCTGGGGTGCCTTATGGAGATTTGCATTATGTTGAGGCACCTTAGATGACGTCATAAAGTCATCAGGCAGCCTCTTTGAAATAACCTTGAATTTGGTGCCATTAGGTGCCATTAGCAGTGTTGCCACAGGTGGCCCCATATGGCCAGATCTGGCCGTTTCCAAGACGGAGTGGCCCGTTGGCCACTCTTTTTAGAATCTGGCCTGTTTCTCCATAACAAGCCAAGTCATTATTTTTTGATGTAAAATAAACGTTTTTAGGCGTGACACCCGAAAAAAATTTGTGACTCCGGCGAGCTTTCTCTATTCTTTTCAAGGTGGGTTTATACAGCCACATAACATAACATAAAATAAAAAGTTGACCTTATGGAAACCCCTTATGGCATTTATACAGAAAATAACATAACATAAGAAATAGGAAAGTTGGTTAACTTTTAACTTTTATGTCTTATTTTATGTGAAAACGGATCTACGCATGCTCGTACCAGCTGATTGGTTAGAAATTATTTCTTATGTTATGTTATTTTCTGTATAAACGCCACAAAATTCTTATTTATTATATTATGTTATGTCTTATTTTATCCTATTTCTTATGTTATGTTATGTGCTGTATAAGCCCACCTTTAATTTGAAAACGGTTTGCCCGAAAATTTGAAATCTGGCCCCTTTTAAATTCATAGTCTGGCACGAAATTTTCAGAGCCTGTGGCAACACTGGCCATTAGAATCTCATCAGGGGGCCGATTCTCGGGCCAGGGAGTAGAGCTCCCCGAGAGAACAAGTTTTTCGTCTTTATCATTCTCATTTACTTTTCGATTACGTAGACAAGGAAAAAACATTCGTTTCATCGGGGAGTTTTACTCCCTTAGACGAGAATATGGCCCGAGAAAACATAAAAAATCTCTGTCGGCTTCATGTATAGGTACTGATCTAAAAAAAAACTTTGCGTATGTTTGCTATAACTCCAATTTTACCTTCTTGAAATAGTAGTGAAATATTTGGAATCAATTCGATAAAATTGACCCCCTTCTCCACATCATCGGATATAGAATACCTTGTTGAAATGTCCTCTATAATGTGTTCATTTTCTCATTCATTGAAAACTTGATTGTAGTAATTTACAAGGTCATTATTTGCCAATTTGTTTAAAGTGCTGATTGGACGTTTCTTGGCAAGATGATAATTCGTAGGCCAAGGGAGATATCCCTTGACCCAAGGTAGTCTGACTTCATAACGTCCATCTTCATCAATGTTCACCGTTTCAAGAAAAAATTCTGTAGCTGCCTGAGCCAATTGGTCACGTGATTGCCTTTCGGAAGGTTCCTTTATACCTAGAGTATCAAGCTGCCAAAGTTAAGTAAGTGATGCGTCGTTAACAAACCAAGAAATAGCTGTGATAGTTCCATTTTTAGTTTTGTCTATAGGTATTCGGCCTATAAGTGTCCCTCCTAGCAATGTTTGGCCACCAACCCACACTTCAAAATATGTCTTCGTCCAGTGTAGAGTTTGCCAGCAACGTCCGATTCAATTAAAATTTCTATAGGGGTAGCATCGTAACAATCACTAAGCTAAATACCTAACTTCTTCAATTCTTCCATCCAAGGGCCCTCAACCTTCAAACACAGGTGAAACGTCAAAGCAAATAACAGATTTATGACAAGGCTTCAAAAGTACAGCTATAATGGTGCGAATCTGCGCGACCAGAATATGTGGGTGGAGGTTGCATATGGCCGACTAGTGTTTCCGGTTTGTCAGTGGCGTATATCTATTTAAATATGATTATCAATATTATGATTCACTCTTTTCGCTCTAATCCCAGTGGTTATTATCACTTAAAACCGCTAAAATCCATTAAACATCCACTTGAATGAGAACACAGCGAACCACCAAAACAAATTATGAGTCATACTTGGAGGCTCAATATGGCCGTTTCCGTCTCTCCGTTGTCTGTAGTAACAGATAGAAAACGCTCCTTCCTGTAGTTTTATATTCAAAGAGTAGCACAGATCCATTCACATTGAAGTAAATTTGAAGTTCACTTCGAAGTGCACTTCAAATTTGGGCGAGCTGCTTGCCGAAGGCAAGCAAAAATTTGTGAAATGTCAAATTTTCAGATTATTCATATGATTCTTATAAAATTCTGACATTTTGACTTGACGTTTTTGTTTTGGAATGTAAATGATAAAATATCAGACGTCAATTTTAACTTGACGTTAGAAGTGAATGTAAATGCTCCTTAACTATCATAACTTAATTCAACATCATAAAAATCATGTTTTCAACTCCGCGTGTGGCTAAATTCATCAAAATGGTGCACCGCCACTGATGCGGTGATTACGGTTTACTAATGCCAATGCCAAAACTACAGCTTGTCAAACCCTGTTTAATTTAACAACACTGGTTCTTCTACCATTCCAACACGGTGCCAACACCAAATAAATTTAGCCACACGCGAATTGTGTAGTTGCTCCTCCAAACAAACAATGATTAACTGTCTGTCGACGCTTGGATTTGTAGCTCAACAATTCTGCTGTATTTTTTAAAACATAACTATTTCGAGAACCTGCATCCACTAGTGCTCGTACGCTCATGAACCCATACACTTCTTTAGTTTGGAGTAACACATGGCTAGACGTTCTATCAGTAAGGTTATCATTTCTACCGAATTCTGATTAGATGTGACATCGGCGATCATCAACTGACTTGCCTCCAGGGACTTTATTCTCGAAACCGAGGAACATCGTTCTCATGAGAACGATCGCTCTGTCATTGTCAGTGTTATGGAAATATGAATACGGACGACGAAGACAGAACCTTCGTTTTCATGAGAACGCTGCTCCCCTGTTTTGAGAATAAAGTCCCTGGCAAATTGGAACACATTAAAGTTACATGGGATTTGCCACAAACAATACATTTCAAACGGAGTCGACATTTTCGGCTGGTGTTTAATCTTCAAACACCGGAAACACGCTTTTTTTGAAATGACAATTTCATTCCTTTTTTCTGGTGAAAAATGTTGTGCTTTAGAACAACTGTGGCTATCATGATTGCTTTCACGAAAAATGCATATGTTCGAAACTAAAGGTCTTTCATGGTTAATGAGACCAGTAGCAGTGGGAACTTCCTGCTAAGAGAAGTTTATGATCTTCTTCCTTGCTCCCACCATTCCATGAGCACTAGCGATATTAGCATTGGTGTGTTTTGGCTTCGAGCTTGTACGCAAACCAAAACTTCCAGTGGCCAGCAAAATCCTCTATTCATTGTTGACCTCGTTGCGCTAAGACTGTATTAGATTATTTAATCTAGTCATCGAAGAACTATTTACACATTGTTGGGTAGGATTAGTATTGGCTAGAGATGAACGTTGACACACCATTGACAAATTTTCTAGCAAACATGACTCAATAAGTGGGAATAAAATTGCAGAACAACTATCAGATTTAACGCCCAGAGTGTCCAGAGCGCGCATTTGAGTCTATATGCTATCTATCAATTCCACTAAATCCATTCTACCACTAGAAAGAGCAATGTTTACAATGATTTTGAGTAGTTCACGTACATACACTTCTATCTGCAAATCATCCCTGCCAAAACAAGAAATCAAACAGTCAATTATTTCGTCATAACATAATTTTCGCCAACGCAAGGAAAACTTTCAACAAGTTGTCTTACTCTGCTGCCTGGCAATGTAGCCTGCATCAAATATTCTACTTTATCATTTAAATCTATCTCAGGATCGTGATGCAGCTTACTAAATTGTGACCAAAATGGCAGCTAATTTTCAATATTACCATCAAAAGTTTTGAATTCCAGAGCAGGAAGTTTGAATTTGCGCTTACCTTTATCGCTGCTAGTGGAAATACTTGACTGGTTAGCTACTGATTGAGTCTCAGATTGAGCCTGGGACTTATTTTCGAGGAATTCGGTATGTACTTAAAGCTCAGAGCCAAATATATTTTTGTAGGCTTCACATGAATCCATCTCTGCCAGCAGATCCTCCTCACTCGTTTCTTTCAGCATCAAGCAGTAAGTTTCTTCGTCCAGATCATCCAACTTGTTATAGACTTCTTAATAAACAATTCCCAGAACACTTGCACTTCTTGTTTGTCAGCTTTGTCCACGATTAGTTTATCAAGCTCTTTAGCCTCCTTGGTAAACGATAAACGTAACACTTTTCTTTGTTTCTTCAAATCTTCCGTGTTTTCTTAAATGTTTGTCCAACCAAAAAATACATAACAAAGTTGAGAAAAAATATGTACTGTGCAAACTTGAGTAAAATTGGGTTGTCTGTGTAAATAACCACACTGTGAACTTGCCTGAATTCAAAACCAATCTAGTTCAAAACTTAGATGAAGGCAGCTCAAAAAAAAAACGGATTTTAAGCGTTAAAACTGCTGTTGAATACAAAAAGGGGAGAGCTAGTTCAAAAACACACACGTTTCGAATTTTCCAGGTCGAAATTTGGCCTAACTACAGTGAAAACGGAGTGAAAGTTGCTTTTCTGTATACGTTCAGGCAGGAGGTCCTGTCACGATCGCCACTTTATGTCGTGCCCCAAAAAAACTACCCATCTTAATGGGCTTTCGACAGTTCGAGGTTTATAAAGATAACAAATCCTCTAATAACTTTGTTTAATGAACCTTGTGAATTTTGTAATGATTATTATAGACTAAAGATGCCTACTATCCATATTGTACACAAATCTTAACTCAGACTTATGGACAAACTTTGTAGCTAAAGCCAAAATCATTATAAAATATCGCAAAATGATTTATGCACGTCACATAATACTTGAACCATTATTAAAAAAAACTTCTCGACAAATTGGCAATTCTTTTGCCGATGTAGTAGTATAGGGAATAAGCCCAATAAATTGGCCAAAGAGTAACTTTCGTGCCAAGAACCCGAAACTCCCTCTTAAATAATAAGAAGTGGGTCAAAAGTTCTATTGGAAATTTCGCGTTTCCAGGATGCGGCGGCCTATACTGGGTGAATCCGAAAGTGAGGTTTTTTTTTTAACGGGATATATATCTCACCAAAATAAGTTGTTTGGCAAAAAATTGTTTATACAAAAAATTTAAGATAACGGAGTTACAGGTATTTCAAGGTCTTAAGAAGACTCCAGGGTCCTTATTCTCAAAACATGGGAGCAGCATTCTTATGAGAACGAAGGTCCTATCTTCGCCGCCTTATTTGCCCATACTCATGTTTGCATAACACTGACAAAGACCAGATCAATCGTTCTCATGAGAACGCTGTTCCCCAGTTTCGAGAATAGGCATCCAATTATAAAACATTTTGCTTACATTTTCTCGGAAAAAAGCAGTTATTTATCCAGCATAATGAGTTTTTTTCCATAATAGATAATCTACAGTTGCATTATTCCATCAGAAAAATCAATCAAAAACTCCTTTTTCCATTTTCAACTTAATTATTTTTATATCTTCAAATACCTGTACCTCCGTTATCTTAAATTTTTTATGTAAAAAAATTTTTGCCAAACAACTTATTTTAGCGAGATATATACCCTGTTAAAAAAAAGCCTCACTTTCAAATTCACCCTGTATAAATCGGAAACACAATAATTTAGATCGTGGATTAATATAAGCCTCTTAACAGGACTGTTAAGTCCGTTGTAATGGACCAACTAAAGAGGACTTGAGGCAGTTTAGTCCAAAACATTTAATGTAGGGATTATATTTGAAGTTCCTGGGATTATTTTTTAATAACAGCAAATTATTATCTCGGCTATTTATATAATTGAAAAAAAGTATGTTGGCATGCGTTTATTATTGTCCAGGCCCTCAGACTGCAAAATAAAGTTCCGGTGCATTTAATTTGAATTAAATTAAATAAGATTTTTTTTTTTAAATTAATTCTAAATGTATTTATATTTAGGTATTGCATTAGAGTTTTGGGATAAAACATAGTAGGATACATTAACTTTCATCAAGTGAAACAAACAGTGAACATAAAACCTAGAAAACCAAAAAAATTGTTGATATTGTGGTGAATGAGTAGCCTAGCTGAAAAAATAATACTGCCATCTACTAGGAAGATTTCCAACTAAATAGTTGCCATCTATTAGAGAGATAATGAATATCAACCTGAACATAGAAATCAAAGTATTTTCCTGACAGAATCAGCAAGATATCTCAGAATTTTAAACTGAAGTTAATGACTGCAAACTGAGAAGCTGCTGACCATTAGATGAAGAAATTACGACTTCCAATGATTTTGAATAAGCGTTCGAGAATCTTAAAAGAAATGGAGGAAAAATGGAGATCATCAGACAACAAGGAAGAAATGAAAGTTGAGTAAGTTATTTTCATGAGAAAAATAGAAGTACCTGAAGACATCATCCCAAGAAGCCCAAAACCAAATTCTTGTTAGACAATTTTAAAAAAGATTGTGTGAAGCAACATCCGGCCAAACTCATCATGATGAAAATGAACTCCAACCCTCATAACGCATTATTTGCCTTTGGCACAAATTTCCATAACATGTTTTTCTAACAACAGAAAAATGTTCACTAGACCTTGAAAGCCCAATTCGAAAACACAACATCGAACCATTTCAATCCATTAGCTTAACAAGCTTTTTTCAATATTACAGAATCTAAAATTTATTTAATTTCCACAACAAACTCCCATTCAATTATGGATAAGAGAAACAGTTTTAAAGTTAACTCCGGAGTTGAGCTTGCAACGCAATAACGGTCGCTTGCAATTTGCCGGATTATGTTGGCCGACTAAGCAACCCCCGAAAAAAAAAACTTAATTACTTCTTGTAAATTTGAAAAGAAGTTTCCGCGAAGCGGAAAAACTTTTTGAGCGAACTATTTTCAATCTTTCAGGCCGGGTTTATTGAGTTACTGCCGGCGTATAAGGAATGTTTTATTAAACCAGGGGGATGTTTTAAGAATAATAAAGGGAGAAAAAAAAAAAAGATTGACCTCTCATATTGTACGTGCTATTTTGCCCAAGGTTTTTTTTATTAAATATATAGTTAATTGTTAAGGATGCATTAACACGAAGCAGTTGCCAGACAATGAATACAAATTTGTCTTGATTTTTTTTTTCGAATTTAAATGTTGTAGGACAAGAGTTATTTATATTGGTGCTCGGAAATTAGTTTGAACAAGTGTACTGTTTGTTTTACAATACCGCGAGGGGCTTATTTTCGAATATTTTTAGATGGTGTGTGACCGAATAAAAGTTAAATTATTAATTAGAAAACAATAATTAATTATTGTTTGTTAATAATAGTTCAGGAATGTTCGTAAAGATTTTTAAGGATACCTAATGTTGAAACATGGTTTATTTTCCACTAACTGTTCTGGTAATCCAGTCAAATAAATGTTTTTTCTTATTTTTTTTTTACTCCAAAATCGTCCATATTTTGATTATTATACTGATTCACTGCATTTTTCCAGTGAATCTAAAGCCAGTTTTATTCAAAATTTGAACTAATACCGACACTTGATTCGCTGAAAAAGTGCAAAAGTTGGGACTATTACCAGTTCTCCATTCAATGAAAAATTACTCTAGAGGCAATCAAGAACCAATAATAGTCCAAATTACCAGCTCTCTAATTATTGAAAAATTGCTCTAGTGGCAATCAAAAGCGGAATTTTATCTTCGAATTTATAACTCTATAATAATGAGTTAAAATTTTCAAGATTTGTAGTCCACCCTCACAACAGTAAGAAAACTAGTTTCAACCAATGAAATTCACTCTGACTGGTTTGTGATTTCTGCAGAAATAGACCTTTTTATACTACTAAGCTGGGAGAAGCCAAAGAAGTAAAATTAAAAAATGAGAATTTTTTGGGTAAAAATAGAATTTTTCAAGGCATGTGAGGAAATTCTGTTTTGATAGAGAAAACAGTTGGCAACACTGCAGCACTTTCATGTGAAAGATTTCAAGTTAATAGAAAAAAATAGCAAATTTAAACACAAAATTATGTGACTGAAAACAACCTCTCATTGGCTAAAAACCGATACTCATGCGGTCTGTTGTCACATTGGAAATGTGGACGTTCTGGTATTAAGTTGGAAAAAACCTCATAATTTTATTTCTGAACTACAGATTGACTCCAAATTTGCCTAGTTTCATGAAAACTTCTTGTTTAATAAATCCCGAAAGTTTGAAAGCGATCTGATACCCCGAAGTATTTGTCCAGATTTTTCAAATGTGATTTAACGTGAATTTTCCAACTTTTTCGGGTATTAAGTTGGAAAAAATGTCATAATTTTATTTCTAAACTTCAAATTCACCCTGTTTGATGAAAACATTATGGGTAATAAATCCCGATAATTTAAAATTGATCTGATACTCCGAGTATTTTTCAGGATTTTTCAAAGATGATTTAACATGAATTTTCCAACTTTTTCTGGTACTAAGTTGAAAAAAACCTCATAATTTGATTTCTGCGCTTCAGATTGGCTTCAAATTTGCCTTGTTTGATGAAAACATCATGGTTAATAAATCCTGAAAGTTTAAAATCGATCTGATACTCCGAAGTATTTTTCAGGATTTTTCAAAGGTGATTTAACGTGAATTTTCCAACTTTTCCTGGTGTTGGAAAAAACCTCATAATTTTTTTTCTGAGCCTTAGATTGACTTCAAATTTGCCTTGTTTATTGGAAACATCATGGTTAATAAATGCTGAAAGTTTGAAATCGATCTTATACTCCCAAGTATTTTTCAGGATTTTTCAAAGATGATTTAACGTGAAGTTTCCAACTTTTTCTGGTACTAAGTTGAAAAAAAACCTCATAATTTTATTTCTGATCTTCAGATTGACTTCAAATTTGTCTTGTTTGATTAAAACATCCTGGTTGATAAAGCCTGAAGGTTTGAAAGCGATCTCATATTCCGAAGTATTTTTCAGGATTTTTCAAATATAATTTAACGTGAATTTTCCAACTTTTTCTGGTATTAAGTTGGAAAAAACCTCATAATTTTATTTCTGACCTTCAGATTGGCTTCTAATTTGCAATGTTTGATGAAAACATCATGGTTAACAAACCCTGAAAATTTTAAATCGATCTGATACTCCGAAGTATTTATCAGGATTTTTCAAACGAGATTTAACGTAAATTTTCCAACTTTCTCTAGTAATTAGTTGGAAAAAACCTCATAATTTTATTTCTGAACTTCAAATTGACTTCAAATTTGCCTCGTTTGATGAAAACATCATGGTTAATAAATCCTGATAATTTGAAGTCGATCTGATACTTCGAAGTATTTTTCAGGATTTTTTAAAGGTGATTTTACGTGAATTTTCCAACTTTTTTTGGTATTAAGTTGGAAAAAACCTCATAATTTTACTTTTGCGCTTCCGATTGAGTTCAAATTTGCCTTGTTTGATGAAAATATCCTAAAAAATAAATCCTGAGAGTTTGAAATCGATCTGATACTCTGAAGTATTTTTCAAGATTTTTTAAAGGTGATTTAACGTGAATTTTCCAACTTTTGCTGTTATTAAATTGAAAAAAACCTCATAATTCAGGTTCTGAGCGTCAGATTCACTTCAAATTTGCCTTGTTTAATGAAAACATCATGGTTAATAAATGCTGAAAGTTTGATATTGATCTAATACTCCGAAGTATTTTTCAGGATTTTTCAAATATGATATAACCTGAATTTTACAATGTTTTCTGGTACTAAGTTGGAAAAACCCTCACAATATTTATTTCTGATCTTCAGATTGACTTCAAATTTGCCTTGTTTCCTAAAAACATAATGGTTGATCAATTCTAAAAGTTTAAAATTGATCTGATACTCCGAAGTATTTTTCAAGATTTTTCAAAGGTGATTTAATGTAAATTTCCAACTTTTTCTGGTACTAAGTTGGAAAAAACCTCATAATTTTATTTCCGAAATTCAGATTTACTTCAAATTTGCCTTGTTTCATGGAAACATCATGGTCAATAAATCCTGAGAGTTTGAACTCGATCTGATACGTCAAAGTATTTTTCAGGATTTTTCAAAGGTAATTTAACCTGAATTTTCCAACTTTCTCTGGTATTAAGTGGGAAAAAAACCTCATAATTTTATTTCTGAGCTTCAGATTGTCTTCAAATTTGCCTCGCTCAATGAAAACATCTTGTTTAATAAATACTGAAAGTTTGAAATCGATCTGATGCTGCGAAGTATTTTTGAGGATTTTTCAAATATGATTTAACCTGAATTTTCCAAATTTTTTTTGGTATTGAGTTGGAAAAAATCTCATAATTTTTTTCTCAACTTCGGATTGACTTCAAATTTGCCTCGTTTGATAAAAACATCATGGTTAATAAATCCTGAGAGTTTGAACTCGATCTGATACTTCAAAGTATTTTTCAGGATTTTTCAAAGGTGATTTAACCTGAATTTTCCAACTTTTTCTGGTATTAAGTTGGAAAAAAACCTCATAATTTTAGTTCTGAGCTTCAGATTAACTTCAAATTTGCCTTGTTTGATGAAAACATCTTGGTTATTAAATCCTGAAAGTTTGAAATCAATCTGATACTCCAAAGTATGTTTCAGGATTTTTCAAGCTCGATTTGACGTGAATTTTTCAACTTTTTCTAGTATTAAGTTGGAAAAAAACCTCATAATTTTAGTTCTGAGCTTCAGATTAACTTCAAATTTGCCTTGTTTAATGAAAACATCTTGGTTATTAAATCCTGAAAGTTTGAAATCAATCTGATACTCCAAAGTATTTTTCAGGATTTTTCAAAGGTGATTTAACCTGAATTTTCCAACTTTCTCTGGTATTAAGTGGGAAAAAAACCTCATAATTTTATTTCTGAGCTTCAGATTGTCTTCAAATTTGCCTTGCTTAATGAAAACATCTTATTTAATACATTCTGGAAGTTTGAAATTGATCTGATACTGCGAAGTATTTTTCAGGATTTTTCAAATATGATTTAACCTGAATTTTACAATGTTTTCTGGTACTAAGTTGGAAAAACGCTCACAATATCTATTTCTGATCTTCAGATTGACTTCAAATTTGCCTTGTTTCATAAAAACATAATGGTTGATCAATCCTAAAAGTTTGAAATTGATCTGATACTCCGAAGTATTTTTCAAGATTTTTCAAAGGTGATTTAATGTAAATTTCCAACTTTTTCTGGTACTAAGTTGGAAAAAACCTCATAATTTTATTTCCGAAATTCAGATTGACTTCAAATTTGCCTCGTTTAATGAAAACATCATGGTTAATAAATCTTGATAATTTGAAATTGATCTGATACTCCGAAGTATTTTTCAGGATTTTTCAAAGGTGATTTAACGTGAATTTTTCAATTTTTCCTGGTACTAAGTTGGAAAAAAACATCATAATTTCATTTCTGAGCTTCAGATTGACTTCAAATTTGCCTTGTTTGATGAAAACATCCTGATTAATAAATCCTGAAAGTCTGAAATCGATCTGATACTCCGAAGTAGGTACCTATTTTTCAGGAATTTTCAAAGATTATTTAACGTGAATTTTCTAACTTTTTCTGGTATTAAGTTAGAAAAAACCCTATAATTTTATTTCTGAGCTGCAGATGCACTTCAAATAAGCCTTGTTTGATGAAAACATCCTGGTCCTATCTAGGATGCAATTGTACCTAAATACCTCCAAAAGTGTTGAAATTTTAACTCTCAATGAGACCAAACTTGACTCAGTATATGTGGTCGAGGATTTGATTGGGTTTAATGTATATTAAACTGGCACATTTTAAGATTTTTTTCCATTAAACCATCAAAACTTATCTAACATCCAAGGCGAATGATATTAGATCCAGACAAGCCTGCATCGGAACTTCACGAAACCTTGAAGTACAATAATGTCCTTAACTTTAAATCGGATTTTACAACGTTTTCCCTTCCGAATGCATATCTATAAGCTAAAAAGCTATAAATAGAAAAAAATCTTTTTGATGCATATATATGAGATTTCTTTAAGCTTGAAAGAGTGACTGATTGAATTGAGTGTTAACTCATTTAATTAGATTTTTGCCGCCAGTTAACTACTTCCTCAAATTGGATTCGCGTTAATCTAAGTTGCAAAGGGTATTTTTTTAATTTACCAAAATTTAATCAGCCTCGGGGAAAGTTTAAATGAGAAACCGCTATGGTGAGAATATAAAGTGCCCAAGAAAAAGAGGATAAAGGAAGGATTATTAAAAAGCTTCCTATATAATTTCGAAATTAAATTTCACCTGCCTAAGAATCACTATTATATAACATTTTTACCCTTACAATATTGATATTTTCAGTCAGTGGAAATAAAATTATAGCAATATTGTCAATTGAATTATTATTGATACGTGTAAAAATTCTAGATCCTGACAACACAAATCTGATTTTTCCAATAATAATCCAATCGCAACCCTCCTTGTTATATGACAAGGCCAATAATAAAATATAACAGGAAAAAATCCCCCTGAAATTCTTGTCACATCCTAAAAACGTGAGATGCTTGCTTGAATGCCCTATTGATAACTGAACCATTGCCAAAAAAAAAGTTTAATCTTTTTGCGTGCGTATCCGATTGGAAAAGTTATAATTTTATTTTTAATTAATCTCGTTCTCGTATAATATGTAAAATCATCCCTAAATATGCTAAGTTCGCCTAGATTTTCCCGGGCTTATGAAGCTGTAAATTAATCGCGCTTTGGCTGGATGCCTAGGCATAATAATTTTCACTCCATAGAGTCTGGTATAAGGTAATTTGTTAACTATAAAAAAAAATATAATTTAGTTTTAGAACTATGTTCATCTTTCCAGACTTAATTAAGCAACTTATTCAACTCTCAATTAGCGGGCCTGTGTACTCTTGGTAATTGAGGGTTCGCCCTCTCAATTATTCATCACCCTTGAGGTCGACTATAACCGAATCAATGCCAGAAGGGCTTTTATCAAAAATTAACCCATTTTTGGTTTTAACTGCTATGGGAAAACGATCCACGCACGAAATATCCCGTCCATCAGTATCAATCATGTTTTAATTAAATCGGCCGAAACAGCGACGCCAAAAGTCTAATGAAGCGTCGAAATCAGGGTCGCAAATTAATGCCACCACCAAAGGAATCGATATTGAAGACGATGAATAAACATTTCAAAATTTCGTTGATTCGGTTCGGGTATCTGTAAGTAGCCCTTGGGGGCTAGTATTTTTTGCCAACGAATTGGGAAGTTTGGGAGACCGCGGCGATAAGGTATCTGCAAAAATTATGGGCGATTTATTGCAAATGAATCCTACAGGAAAAGATTAGGGACTAGATTTCTGTATAAGTAATGAATTATTGTCGCACATAAATTTTATTCGCAAATAAACAATGGGTTGGTTGAGCTGGCCATTTAGTTTTTCTTCCCTCGAAATTTTAACTCATTTGGAGATGCAATTATTCGAATCTCAGTAATTTATTGTAAATTAGTGGAAAATTAAACATAGAAGTCTTTTACTATTGCTACTATATTGACAAGAATGTTGAGTGATAATAATTTTTATGAAATATATAAAGACTTAAGACAGATGTATGCAACATCCTCTTTTAGCTTAAAAACTCTTTTTAAAACTGGTCACTTTTAAAAATATGTATTCTAAGCAATAGAAATTTTTGAAGGTATCAGTTTTAAAAATCGCTTTTAAGTTGAAAGAGGATGTAGCATACAGCTGAGAGTCACATAAGTTTTTGCATATGGATTTACCTGGAATATAAAGTAGTTTATGCACAATCTATGTTGACTGAATTAGGATTACACAAATAAATGTTGTGACAAAATTCCCTAATCCTCACGCCACTGATCGGCTGGTCCCCTGTATGATGTCAACCAGGATTTGGCGCCCAACGTGGGGCCACGGTGAGTTTCAAGACTGGCAGAGTGATTATTGTGTGCCGATCGCGATTTTCGTGTGGTTTTTCGACGAAACCCATGGTGTTTTTCGCGCTCGTTTGGTACGGGAGTCATCACCGAGAAACAGCCGAATTGTGAACAGCTGTGACGCGTTAAATACTGCGAGAGTTATCACGGTTTTCTGTACTTTTTCTGTGAATTATCACCAAAACTTTGTCGAAATCGTTACGAATACAAGTTGTTTTGTACATGGTTTGATTTCCTAACGTTTTTGCCGGTTTTGTGTTCGAGTTGAATCCTGCAAATCCGCCGGAACCTTCGACATCCAGTGTTACGTGTTACGGGTGTGGCGCGCCGGGATATATAAGAAGTAACTGTCCGAATTGCAAACCGAAACAAACCAATGTAAATACGGTTATCGTAGGACGAGATGTCAAGTTTTTGTTCAATTCCGTGGACGATGAAACTCTGGAAGTAAGGCCACTGGTACCTATCGCGATCAAAGGTCATCGTGGGTGTGCATTCATTGACACGGAAGCGAAAGGCAGTGTTGCCAGTGCTACATCATCTCGCCTATTGTTAAATGACTCCGTTCCGTTTACCACCAAGCGTTTATTAATGACTATAGCAGACGGTGTTACGAGGAGAGTTGATACTCGCCTATTTCGTTGTGATGTCTTGCTACATAATAAATTGGTTTCCACAAAATTCATTTCTGTACCTGAACACGACAACAGCCGCACACTTCTCGGTACTGATTTCATCAGAGCGGCTAACCTCAACGTGCCTCAAAACCGGTATAGTTTTGGTGAAGATCCTATAAATACTTACGTTTTCGATTCGAATGTTGATAACACATGTGTTATGAATGCTGTTCAGTACGACCAACTCGAACTTTGTGACAACGAAGCACGGATTTTTAGCGAAGAACAACGATGTACACTCAACTCACTTCTGTGTGAATTTTCTGAAATTTTCGTTCCTTCAAAAGATCCGACTCCGATAGCATCGTACTTATGGATGATACACCCATCGCAGTATCGCCGTATAGGATGTCAGAGCCCAAAAAATCGATTCTTCGTAAAGAATTCGACAAGCTACTAAAAAGCGACTACACTGCAGAGTGTGAGTCACCGTACGCAGTGCCCGTCGTCTTCGTGCCCAAAATGAACCACGAGGTACCATCGTCACCAAAAGTATCTGGGACACAAATAATGAATAACGATCTCCTGGACTAATTCTACTGTCATTCATTTCAATGCATTCAATTCACAGTTTGACAAATATTCGACAATAAAATTCATTTAATAGGACAAGAGCTAATGTGATGCTGTCCCAGTTACTTTTGGTGACGATGGTACGTCTCACGATAGACTACCGAGCCTCAAATGCCATCACCAGACCAAACAGATACCCCAACCCGAGAATCGATGATCTTTTGCACGCAACTAAGCAAAGGGGTTACATCACGACCTTAGACCTCAGAAGCGGATATCATCTAATCAGCGTGAAGCCTTCGGATAGGGCAAAACTGCATTCGTTTGCCCTTTCGGTACCTACCGTTACAAGCGCATGCCATTTGGACTCCGCAACGCGCACAGTACTTTTCAGCGCCTCATCGATAGGCTTAGGTCAGGAATACAAGACGTCTCCATGTTGGCATACCTTGATGACTTGATCATCATGTCATCGTCTTTCGAAGCCCATTTGACCGACCTAGGGAAAGTATTCCTGCGACTTGCGCAGTACAAGTTAACACTTAATCGACCTAAATGTTCATTCGCCTGTGAAGCCGACACATTCTTTCCATGGAAGGAATACGTCCATGTGAAGATAAAGTCGCTGCCATCATGAACATGTTACCACCGAAAAACGTCAAGCAACTGTTAGGATTTATCCAAATCTGCTCATGGTTTTGTCGTTTTGTTGAAAACTTCGCCGATGTTACTAAGCCACTAACGACACTGACCAAGAAAAACGTCAAGTGAACCTGGGGTCCAGATCAAGCTGCAGCTTTCAGTAAGTTTAAGACGATTCTATGTTCCGCCCCAACCTGAGGCAAGCAGACAGCAGATTGCCATATATCCTATGAACGGATGCTAGTGACTACGCTTTGGGAGCGTGTCTACTCCAGGGGGAGGGACCAGATCAGCGCCCAGTAGAATATGCCTCCAGACTGCTGACACCTGCTGAACAGAATTATAATACCACAGAGCGCGAAGCTCTTGCAGTAGTATGGGCCTTCAAGAAGTTCAGGGGTTACCTACAAGGATGCCAAACTTTTGTGCAAAGCGATCATCAAGGCTTGAATGGAGAAATAGTAAGAATCCCAACTTTTACAATTTTCCAACGAATCTGGTGCGAGTAATAGTCCAAAACTCTTGATTCACTGGAAAAATGCTACGATGACAGTTAAGAACAGTAATAATCTAAATTTGGACTATTACCGGCTCTCGGTTGCTGATAAAACAATTTTCCAGCGAATCAGAAGCCAGAGAATAGTCCAAACATTTGCCCAGTGAATCAAGATTCAGTGAAAATCATCATTTGGATTATTACCAGCTCTTGATTGCCCCTAGAGCAATTTTCCAATAAATCGAAAGCTGGTAATTTAGATTATTATTGGTTCTTGATTTCTCATAAAGTAATTTTCCAGTGAATGGAGAAATAGTAAGAGTCCCAACTTTTACAATTTTCCAACGAATCTGGTGCGAGTAATAGTCCAAAACTCTTGATTCACTGGAAAAATGCTACGATGACAGTTAAGAACAGTAATATTTAAAATTTGGTCTATTACCGGCTCTCAGTTGCTGCTAAAGCAATTTTCCAGCGAATCGGAAGCCAGAGAATAGTCCAAACATTTGCCCAGTGAATCAAGATCCAATGAAAATCATAATTTGGATTATTAACACTGATCTCAAAAATAAATGGATAAACAAAGAACGCTTCTAATGCTGCTAATTTAGGAAGTCATAATGTAAACAACTGGGACAGCTGTGAGCGTGCGCAGTAGATGTACTGTGCGTGTGCAAAGTATAGCAAATGAAAATGAAGGATATTTCAAAATTTAAAACAGTTGTTCGAAAGATAAACACTGCGCAGGCGTTAGGCTGTTCCGTTGCACAAGTGTTCGTAGAATATTGACCTCAAATTTTCGCTCAAATTGAGCCAATAAAGCCGTACGATTGTTTATCCACTGATTTTTGAGATCAGTGATTATTACCGGCTCTTGATTGCCACTAGAACAATTTTTCAATGAATTGAGAGCTGGTAATTTGGACTATTATTGGTTCTTGATTTCTCCTAGAGCAATTTTCCAGTGAATTGAGAACTGGTAATATAGGCCAGTGCAAATAATTTTGAATTTGCAAAATTTTTTATAAAGCTGCAACTATCGAAAATAATTAGCGTTGGTACTCCTAGTGAACATACCAAAAGTCCCCATTCGTCCGGTTGTTGCGTCATTAGAAAAAATAATCCGCCATCTTGAATTACGGCACTTTTCGGAAAAAATCGCGAATAAGTCAAAAACGATACATTCTATCGAAAAAACTCAGGAGAGGAAAATTGAATAGAATGAAAAAATGAAGGAGGTATCATAAAAACTGAACCCGTACCATAACGTAGTAACAATCTAGATTTTTTTTGAATTTTCGGAAATTTAGCAAAATCAAGAGAACCAGACCATGATGCTGTAAAAGTGTTTTTATCATTCTCCGGTTTTCCGAAGAGAAGTGACTGAAATGACAATAACTTAAGTGGTATATAGTCTATGCCCCCATTCAGAATATCACTAGCTGAGGGGTACTGATCAAGACTGTAGGATTTTGATCTGATCTCTTCTTTTAAAATTTTTGCGCTAAGTTGTTTTTCTTCTAATGTCAATGTTGTCTCCCTCCATGCATCTCTGATTATAGTTCCAGTACTGCCTTTGAAGCAGACTATAGAAGTTTGTTCATATCTATCAACAATAAGTATTTCATCTTTGTAATGTTCACTTAGTTTCTGACGAAAATATCTTTTACTCCAAACCTGTGATGCATCGCTCGCAATCCGTTTGAATTTATGATACAGATCATTTAACGAAAATTTACACACATCATCTTTGGTATCATTCAAATACTGTAAAATTTTGTTCAAACCGAATAAATCGGTTTCCGTGGTTGGCCTTCCCGCATTTTTGTTAGCAGTCGTCGCCACTGAGAAAATTGCGTAACAGTCTCTATGATACCTTGCTCCACAAGCCACTAGATCGCACTCTGTTTCTATTCTTGATCTCACTTGCCTAGCCCATTCATCGTTCCTTTGATCGCAATTTCGCAAGACTTGCGTTTCTATTTCTATGGTAGTTACACAAGAAAACTTTTTTATTTTGAACCATATATGTAATTTTCATATTTCTTACTGGGTTGAAGGTTCGAAAATGTCACTTTGCTTTTGTTTACTTTAAAGCGGACCGAAAGTGACTGTTCTTCTGTCACTTTCGGCCTGGAGAACTCATCACTTTCGGCCCTGATAAATTGTTCTTTTACACCTAAACACAAATCCAGGTGCAATGTTTGTATTTAGAAGAAGATGGAGTAGATGTCACATGTGTTTAAATTGTTGAAATTTCATAAGATGTCAATGTCGGTGTCAAACTGTCAGTTGAAATTCCATTTTTGTCATATTTTTACCTTATAGTCGGGGAGCTGGCGTCAAAAACATGCAAGAGTTTTCGCAAGGCGGATATTTTCAAAATAGGTCGTACTTTAGTGTTAGAATGCTAGTGTACAGTCAGCACTCACAGTTCCGGGACAGCTGGCTCTGGGACGCGGGCAAAGTTGTAATTTTAAGAAGCATCTAAACTGTTTTCTCAAAGCTCAAAATTTATAGAAATTTTGCACATTATCTGTTTGAAGGTCACAGATAACGTATGTAAATCGTCAGACGTCTAGTTCGTTGCAAAAAGGGGGTCAGACGGCCTCAAAGTTTTTATTTTATGGCATTTTCTTCGGTGTCCTGTCAAAATATATTTTTGCAGGTATTTGACAAATATATTTGAAGAAAATGCCATAAAATAAAAACTTTGAGGACGTCTGACCCCCTTTTTGCAACGAACTAGACGTCTGATGATTTACATACGTTATCTGTGACCTTCAAACAGATAATGTGCAAAATTTCTATAAGTTTTGAGCTTTGAGAAAACAGTTTAGATGCTTCTTAAAATTACAACTTTGCCCGCGTCCCAGAGCCAGCTGTCCCGGAACTGTGAGTGCTGACTGTACACTAGCATTCTAACACTAAAGTATGACCTATTTTGAAAATATCCGCCTTGCGAAAACTCTTGCATGTTTTTGGCGCCACCTCCTGGACTATTAGGCGATTTCGCCTCAGTTTGGTACCCCAGTTTGGTCTGTCAAACAAGTACCATTCAATTTCGGATGGGTGAATGAATGATGCTGTCACAACAACTTTGGTAGGCCCTTTGGTCTGTCAGATGCTATACCGCGGTTTGACTGGGTAGTGGAGGTTTGGTAGCTTTCTGTTTCTTTTTCTCTCATGTCCAAATAAACATGTCAAAGTCAAAATGTACCAAACGCCCTATTCACTGAATTCGGATGAGGCTGTTAAGGTACGTCACTTACGTACCAATTGGTTAACCATTCGCCTACCAAACAGCAGATGAAAATCTGGGGCGAAATCGCCTCTTATTTTTGTCAATAATTAATGGTTCAAAATAAAATAGTAGGTATACATAATTCGGTGGAAAGTTTTCACATTACTGTCTCGAGAATTGGTTGACCTCGGCGCTTCGCACCTCGGTCAACCATGGTATCTCTCAATAATAATGAAACACTTTCCACCTCCGCATGTAATATGCGCTACTTTTTTGTCACAGTTTTTCGCACAAAAGAAGCACTGATTTTTGAAATCAAATTATTCCGTAACACTCCTCAATTTTAACAGCATCCTCTCTAAGCTAGTTTTTAATTTCTTTTTGTCGTCTTCGATGCTAAATTTTCTTGTGTAGTCTTGCCTGCATTTTTTATGTAAAACTATTCGAGCGATATTCATAAAACACTCAATTTTTCCGTCATTCCTGGCACTGCTGGCTTTAGCTAATGTTTTTAATCCCTTCTCTTTGACAGTGACTATTTCCTTATCAGAGAGAAGGTTATTGCATATAATGCAATTTTCCATATCTGAAAACAAATTCAACACTTTAACAGGGGGTTTGTACACGCCAGTTTTCAATTAAAAAAAAAACAAGGGCATACAAAAACTTGAAAGATGTTTTCTTGAAACGCGCGCATTCAGAAACTGCTTTAATTCTATAATAAAATATTATAGCATAAAATAGTTCTGGCCGCGACTATCACTAGCTAGGGCCAACATTACCTTTGTAATCGGATATTGCCTGCGTTTTTCACGATGGCGTAATGTAAACACTAGTGAGTAAACACATATAGATGGATTAACCTACTATGATCATAACATGACCTCCGATATAAAACTCAAAAACTGACAGGTGTATTTTGCATTTATTGTCTTTTAAATTTTATTATCAGAGGCAAATAAATGTTGACTGAAATTGAAAACATGGAACTAAAGTCATAACCATTTTGTTTTGTTCTGCGATTTTCGCGCCTCAAATAATTAAATTATCAAAACCGAATAATTAACAGAATTGAAAATTCATAAGTTGATAGATCGCTATGATACAAAATTACTTTTCATTGTATCTGATAGATTTTTTAATTCTCTTCAATTTTCATGTCTTTATTTTTTTCAAAAAAAATGTACCGTTTTCGAGTTATTCGCGGTTTTTCCCAAACAGTGCTGAAATTCAAGATGGCGGACGACTTTTTTTGGTGACGCAACAGTCGGAGGTATGAGGACTTTTAGTATGTTGATAAGGGGTACGAGGGCTATTTATTTTTGATAGTCGCAGCTTTATAAAAAAAAATTGCATTTTCAACATTGTGAATTTCATAACAGCACTGGCCTAATAGTCCCATTTTTGGCAATTTTCAAACGAATCTAGCGCGGTTAATAGTCCAAAACTCTTGATTCAATGGAAAAAGGCTACGATGACAGTAAAGAGCACAAATATTCAAAATTTGGACTATTACCGGTTCTCGGCTGATGCTAGAGCAATTTTCCAGCGAATCAGAAGCCAGAGAATAGTCCAAATATTTTCCCAGTGAATCAAGATCCATTGAAAATCATAATTTGTATTATTACCGGCTCTTGATTGCCCCTAGAACAATTTTATAATGTCTCAATTCATTGGAAAATTGTAATTTGGACTATTATTGGTTCTTGATTTCTCCTAGAGCAATTTTCCAGTAAATGGAGAACTAGTGATAGTCCCAACTTTTGCAATTTTCCAACGAATCTAATGCGGGTGATACTCCAAAACTCTTGATTCACTGGAAACATGATGACAGTCAAGAGCCGGTAATAATCAAAATTTAGACTATTACCGGCTCGTGGTTGGTGCTAGAGCAATTTTCCAGCGAATAAGAAGCTAGAGAATAGTCCATTTTTTGCAATTTTCCAGCGAATCGAGTGCCGGTAATAGTTCAAATTTTGAATATTACTGGATTCACTATTGGAAAAATGCCGAAATGACTACAAAGAGCCGATAATAATCAAAATTTAGACTATAACCGGCTCTTAATTGCTATTAGAGCAATTTTCCAGCGAATTGGAAGCCAAATAGTCCAGACATTCGCCCAGTGAAAATCATAATTATTTTAAGTCAAAATTTCAACATGGAAATCCTTGGGGTAAACCGCAACGGAAGGGAAATCTGGTGTACAAATCAGGGGAAATCAAGAGTGTAAGGATTAATGGGGCTGCTAGAAATAAGTGTACCTACCACATCGAAGTAGATTCTAGACTAGACTGATATATTGTTCTGAATTCAATTGCAACTTTCTATAACTTTAAACTAGATTAGAATCAGCACGTCTTGTCCTTAACCTAATGTAACGTGCTAAGACGTATAAACTAATATTACATATTCAGCAGTATTTCTATGCACCACAAGAGGAATTATTGTAAGACGATCAAGGGAAATCATACAGAAATCAGAGGAAATTGTGAAGAAAACAAGGAAAATCTCAATTTATTTAGGGGAAATGTTAAGGAAATCATGAGAAATCTTAAGGAAATGAGAAAATCTCTAGATCTAACGCATGCACAGTTTTCAGAAGAGCTCTTGGGCAATCTTACTGGTAATCAGAATAAATCATCCATGATTTTCCCTAAAACCGCAATCTGGTGTACGAAAACTGACCTGCGGTTTATCCTTCGGATATCTATCACATACCTACATTCGAAGGTGATTTGACAGGAATCCATATTGCCTTTCTGAGAATCATTTCAACTGCCGGTGTAAATTGAATTTTGACAAAGTGTCCAATTTTTAAGATTTTCGGAAGATTCAATTCACTGTTATGGATCAAAATAGGTATGTACATTCAGGAATTTAATGATCTTTTGAGGATCAAAATTGAAGAAAAATAAAATAAACCTCTTCGTGAGCATCATATTACTTGATTTCAATTTTGAAAAAATTTACAATTCATAAATTTTCAAAGTGTCAAGCTGCTGAGATAGATTCTGAGGATAGATCCAAGTATTCACAACAGGTGATTTCATAGGAATTTTGCGATTTTTTGAGGATCAAAGTTCAGAAATCATAAATATCTTTCTGAAATTGATACAATGCAAACTACTAAATTTAAATTATGGAAGATTCCTTAACTTAAGTGTTTTTCACAGACCTTCAGGAGTGATTTTGGAGGCATTTTATGATTATGTAAGTACCTATCAAAGTAGAAATATAAAGGAAATCTGGTGTACAAATTAGGAGAAATCAAGAGGAAATCCGAGAAAATCTCAAGACAATCAAAGGAATTCATAAGGGAATCTGAGGAAATCAAGGGAAAATTTTATGTAACTCTGGAAAAATCTTAAGGAAATCCAGTGGCGGTGATATGCATGAGCAGATATAAGCGATGCTTCCATTCCATGAGTCAGCATAGACAGCATGATCTTTCCATATTGTCTATCATACATAGAACAGCATCCAATATGGATAGTCGGTATTTAGTTGCTCCAAAAAAAATTATTTAATGGATAAAGGAGCCATAGATAAACAAAATTTGAACAATTACCGGCTCTTGACTCTCTGGAAAACTTCCCTGGGGTGCGATTTTCGAAACGATTCGAGTAAATTTCGTACACGAAATTTGACTGCTCTCCATTTAATTTACATTGCTGTCAATCAAATTTCGTGTACGAAATGTACGCGAATGGTTTCGAAAATCGCACCCCTGGAGCCAATCAAAAGCCGGCAATAGTCAAAATTTGAACTTTTATCAACTCTGGATTCGCTAGAGAATTTTTCTAAGGGCATTCAAAGCTCAAGAGCCGATAATAATCAGAATTTGGAATGGTCATTAACAGGTTCTTAAGTTGATAAGAAATCAAATTTCTTCTTCCGCAGTTTCTAATTGGCTCAAGAAAACTTATCCAATGGATCAAGACCCACAGATAATCAAAATTTGAACTATTACCGGCTCTTGACTCTCTGGAAAACTTTCCTGGAGCCAATCAAAAGCCGGTAATAATCAAAATTTGAACTTTTATCAACTCTGGATTCGCTAGAGAATTTTTCTAAGGGCATTCAAAGCTCAAGAGCCGATAATAATCAAAATTTAGAATGGTCATTACCAGGTCCTTAAGTTGATAAGAAATCAAATTTCTTCTTCCGCAGTTTCTAATTGGCTCAAGAAAACTTATCCAATGGATCAAGACCCACAGATAATCAAAAAATTTGAACTATTACCGGCTCTTGACTCTCTGGAAAACTTTCCTGGAGCCAATCAAAAGCCGGTAATAGTCAAAATTTGAACTTTTATCAACTCTGGATTCGCTAGAGAATTTTTCTAAGGGCATTCAAAGCTCAAGAGCCGATAATAATCAAAATTTAGAATGGTCATTAACAGGTTCTTAAGTTGATAAGAGTTGAAATTTTTTCTTGCGCAGTTTCTAATTGGCTCAAGAAAACTTATCCAATGGATCAAGACCCACAGATAATCAAAAAATTTGAACTATTACCGGCTCTTGACTCTCTGGAAACCTTTCCTGGAGCCAATCAAAAGCCGGTAATAGTCAAAATTTGAACTTTTATCAACTCTGGATTCGCTAGAGAATTTTTCTAAGGGCATTCAAAGCTCAAGAGCCGATAATAATCAAAATTTAGAATGGTCATTACCAGGTTCTTAAGTTGATAAGAAATCAAATTTCTTCTTCCGCAGTTTCTAATTGGCTCAAGAAAACTTATCCATTGGATCAAGACCCACAGATAATCAAAATTTGAACTATTACCGGCTCTTGACTCTCTGGAAAACTTTCCTGGAGCCAATCAAAAGCCGGTAATAGTCAAAACTTGAACTTTTATCAACTCTGGATTCGCTAGAGAATTTTTCTGAGGGCATTCAAAGCTCAAGAGCCGATAATAATCAAAATTTGGAATGGTCATTAACAGGTTCTTAAGTTGATAAGAATTGAAATTTCTTCTTACGCAGTTTCTAATTGGCTCAAGAAAACTTATCCAATGGATCAAGACCCACAGATAATCAAAAAATTTGAACTATTACCGGCTCTTGACTCTCTGGAAACCTTTCCTGGAGCGAATCAAAAGCCGGCAATAGTCAAAATTTGAACTTTTATCAACTCTGGATTCGCTAGAGAATTTTTCTAAGGGCATTCAAAACTCAAGAGCCGATAATATTCAAAATTTCGAATGATCATTAGCAGCTCTTAAATTGATATTAACCAAAATTTTTTCTTCCGCACTCCGCAGTTTCTAATGGATAAAACAATTTGTCATTAATAAAACCCAGGGGAGCCTAAGAAATCATGAGAAATCTTAAGGAAATCAGACAATCTCTAGATCTAACGCATACGCAGTTTCCAGGGGAATGAAAAATTTGTATAAGTGTATTGATTTGACACAAAGCTGAAAAAAATTAATCGAATTTGCTTAGAGGATCCGAATTTCCGAAATTAGTCATAGAATGGTGCAAATTCATTATTAAAAATTCCAACCAACCCTTGTAATTATAACATTTGCTGAACTTTATCATTTGTATGGTCGTAAATATTATAACACCACCAACAGGGCGCCATATTCTCCAAGAGTTAAACCTAATTAGCAACCGGCTGACACGACAGAATAAATGAGATTTATTTGGCAAAACCGAGATTTTCCCTTGTGCATTCTGCATTTTTTCAAAAAAATTTGCCCTCACCATGATGGCACGTTTTCTCCATTTTTAAGTATATTTTCATGTGACTTGAATAATCAAGAAAATCCATCCATTAGTTTTAATGATCTTGCATGCAATTTCGGTACAAGTTTTCTCTCCAAGGAGGAATCGTCCTTCCAATTTAAATAAAATCCACACACACCACCCGTGCAGAGTTTCAAGGGAACGTATCTATTTAAATACCGAATCTTCTTTCTGATCTCAAAAGTTTGTTCTCGCATTTGGTTTATTTGCTAAGCAAGCAAAGAAAACCCATTAATTCGAATTTTCTTTGTATTTCTGGAGTATAAAAAGGGGGGAATTTATTTGAATAAATTTGAACCGGGCTTTTCTTTAAAGTGTTTTTTTAATTTTTACTTAGAAATGGTTAAATGAAGTTAGCCACAATCCTGCAGGTAAAGGTATTTTGCAAAGTAGCTAATGGCAAAAAAAAAGATAACGTGGTAAAAATGGAAGAAATATTGCTATTTCTTTTTGAGGTGCAGTGATAGAACCCTCAAAACTCCTTTCTTCCATTCAAAATCTTCAATTGATTTCTACATTTGTGAAATAGACAAAACCCACATACACAATCCTTGAACACTAAAAAGATCCAGAGTTGCATACTATTTGAACATATTGATTAAACTACAAACATATAAATTCCCACTGGAACAATTTTCCGATTCCAGGTTTCCCTACAAACACAGACAAATTGCATTGCTCCGGCTAGATAAGAAATGATTTAATATTTGCGCCCCCCAAATGCCGCTTTCCAAAACATTGAATATTCATAATCTTCAAACTGCTTTGGCAGTTAATTAATTTTTTTCTGTGGCCACATTATACCACAAACTTTCATTAATTTCGTAGCTCGGGGCCTTTGGCCCTATACCAGATAAGGCCATATCTCTGGGGGCCAATCGTCCTTTCTTACGTTAACTTACGCTAGGGGGGAGCCAAGAAGTATTGAGGAAAGGCCCTTTTGATATGATGTCGGAAAACAGGTCCGAGTGGGGTGAAGAAAGTAATTATTTATTCAAGCAGGTAACAGAATTTAGGTCGATAGTTTCTGATCGATGAACATTAGAAAGAGAAAATCATCAGTTTAATAAATTAATATTAAATCTTCTTTGTCATAATTAATTCAGAATAAGAAAATAAATAAAACAGCATGATTTGGTTTAATTGAAGAATGGCAAGTTTAAAAAATTTATTAGAGCTTTCTGTTTAGAATATTTCGGAAAATCCATCCGTAAATTATTTGGCCTAAAACAGTGAATTGTAGATACAATAAATACATTGGGATTGTTTGTAGTTTTTACGAATCTGTTATGTTTTACGTTTTATTTCATCAAATAAATATTGTTGTTTAATTAATGGGCATTTTTTGTGTATCGGAAAATATTATTTTTAGGCTGCTAACACGTTTTTTTTTTCCTTGGAAATTGCATTGAATAAAAGAGAAGCCTGGAAAGTATGGATCCCTTACCTTGTATTTCAAATAAAGATCCTAAATAAACATTTAGGTAAAAGCTTCCCTTAAAAATATACAGTTGATTGAAACGGTTTAGTCTCGAAAGTTGAAACTTTTTAGATAAAAAGTTACATATATGAGCTTATCTTCCGGCAAAAATAGCCGTCGTACATTTTAATAAACGTTTGCCACAAAAACTAGAAAGTTTTCCAATGCATTTCTGTCTCTGTAGCCTGAATTGTGTTAAAAAGTTTAAATTTTTGTCCAAATTGTATAATATAATTGTCTGTGGAATTGGGGAATTCTCGTTTGTGCGGAATAACGATGAGTTTGAAAAACGAAAATCGATTATTGGTGAGTTTGAAAGTGGCAGAGGAAAGTTTGCTAGCAATTTTGATATTTTTGTTGAGTCTGAAAAATATTCATTAAATTTGCACGTCGTATTCATTAAAAGTTTTTCTTTTTTGTAAGAAACTCATGGTCAGGTATATTTTTGAAAGATTCACCTCCTCACATTCCTGTTATTCTGACAAAAAATTCGAGAAGTTCGAAAAGTACGAGAAAGCTTTGAGAGGTGAAATCCGAGTAAAACAGATTTTTCACAAGATTATGTACAGTTGAGCTTTGAGGAAAATTTATTTCCTCTCATTCCTGTTATCCTGATTAAAATTCTATAATTTCGCATCTCTTACAAATTTTGCATTTTGTTCAGGAAAACAAAAACGTGAGGAGAGGATTGTTGAAGAACATTCTATATCTTATATGAAAATCTTATGAGTTGTAACCGAAGTCATATTTATTAAATACTAGCTAATGACCCGCTGCGTTGCCAGCATGTAAATACATTTTGAAATAATACACTTCTTTTCAAATTTTGTGGTTGATTTTCTATTTAATTTTTTTTTTTTTTAAATCCGATATCATAGTCGCTTGCCAGTGAGTTCAGTGACGCATTTTAAGCACTCCAGAGCTGATCTAGAGCGCCCCGAGCTGTTTATAGGCGTTCCAGTGTATCAGAGTTTTACGCAACCGAACTTTTTTTTCGGGATAAAAAATAGCCTATATCACTCTCCGCTATAGCCGATTCGATTGACCGGATTAGATCGATCTGGTTCAATTTAAGTGAACCACACTGTGTTCGATTCAAGCTGTATCAGTGCACCCTCATCAACAAAAAAATGATCTAGATCAGAAGAAGTTCACTTAAATTGAACCCAAATCGATCTAATCTGGGTCAATCGAATTCACCTTATATAGAGATACGTGGTATTAATTCAATATCGGTCCAGCCGTTCTTGAATTCAAAAAATAATAAAGTTACGTCGGTTGAATGCAAGCCTAAATAAATGAAATATGGTAACGTTGTTTCATGCTGTCAAAAAAAGTTGGGTTATGTTGTTATATAATGTGAATGACTTTGTTTACAATTAAATTAATAATTAATTCAAAATTAATTTCTTTTCCCAAGATGCGTAACCTATCCACAAACCTTCCTTGGAACGGCCATAACAACCTACCAAAGTTTCATCGTAATCGGATAAGTGGTTTTGGAGCGCATATCCGGATACCCCGTGAACTTTGATTTTTATATATATAGATTTTATTTTTAAATTAGAATCACAGTTTTCGGCAATCATTGCATGAGTGTGTCAAATATACCTTTCGTATTTTCTTCTTAATTTGAAATTTGAATCATTATTAACACATTGCATGCCACGTATATGTTGGGAAAATATCCCAGGAGGCCACGCGTGTTTTTCTCTCAATTTTTATTAAAAAGTTGCTAGAATGATAGATTATATTAAAATATTGTTTGTAGTTTTTTTTTTCTTTAGCTTTCCCCACCATTTTTTCTATATCAGTTACATTACGACTGACGTGGCCCCCAGGTTATTTTCATGGAGGAAGCCACGTCGGTCAAATTTGCGCGACGATTATTATATAGCCAAATTTGCCCGAACCAAGTATATCGATATGTTCCGCACAGGCCACTCTTCAGAAACCCATAAGGAAATATACGTATCGTCTGGACGCTAAAGTGTGTGTCAAGCATATACAGGGTGACAATTTGAAAAGTAGCAATCGGAAATATCTCTTAGACAAAAAATACTATCAGGAAGATCTCAAATACAAATCAGGGGATTGGAGGGGAAACCAAAATGAGAAACTTTTTGATTCACCCCGCCTCACTTGTTAGGGGGAAGCTACCTACCCTAACTTATTTTTTTCAAATACGAACTTACCTTGTGTTGCACAACGTTGGACAGCTCGTTGCTCCCCTTTTACAGTCTTATAGTAAAATCCTAAATCTTACGATCAGTTTTTGACATATGGGTGTTTGAAAATAAGCATATTTTAAAAACTACCTAAGTAGTCATTTTAACTACCTACCTATCTTTTAGATAAAAGAATTTTGTCATAAAAGTGTCAAATACACATCGGAGAAACCAATTGTGTTTATTGCCTAACCCCTACCCCTTCTGTCTTGGGAGAAACCACCCCGTGTGATACCTCCTTTAATAGTAGGTATATTAAAGTATAAGTGGATATTAATAATATAACACTTGTTATATTTTATTTGACGTCATCTACCTACTCCTGACAAATCAATAATTAAAAAGTTGACATTTAGATTTTACCTTTCTTGGGTTGTTGATGTCATGATACACACACGCTCGTTTTTGAATGTTGGATTTAAACACGCTGAGGAGTACTTTAAATAAGTAAAATAGGTTATCAATTAAAAAAAAGGTTTTTTATTTCTCTTTATAGAGGTGTGACCATTTGATTTCAGCTACAATATAGAGCATGATCACTTGACTCTTCATCTGCAAAACATAAAAACAATTTTTCCTGGAAAAGTTGAAGAGCATTCAGTTATTCTATTAAAGCCCCGTTAGGCTGAATTCACTTGAAACCACGTTGTGAAGCTGATACCCAACAGCAAATCATAATTCAACCATTTCTTGCCGGTATTCGGTAGTGCCCCACTGCAACACTTATCTTTAATAGTAGAATCGTGTAACAAAGTAGAAAGTAACAAATAAGATCCTAACCTATTATGGCGTACGGCTTCCCCGGGGGACACCAATTACCAAAAAGAAATATAGTCTAGGAAAATAGTCGAAAAATACATGCATTGCAAAAAAAAAAAATCCAACTAACCCAAACGAACCCAAATGAACTTTTCAGGGATGATAGAGGGCGGGTGGGTGATCCTAAACCGAAGATATCATACATTCACCCCTCTGGCGTTTTGCGCTATAGAGGTTGAAAGTGCGCCATTGGCGATTACTTGGTACCTATCGATTTTACAAAAAAATGTTTCAAATAAAAGATGTGCAAAATTATTTGATCTTAAATGTTTGTCTAAAGACTTTTTTGATTAGGGGCCGTCTGTAGTCATAAGGGCCGTTTGAAATTTATAATGAAAATAAAAAAAATTAATCAACATGAAATTTTTTTTTATAACATATACAACGTTTTTTCTTTATGAAGTTTTTACTCACCCCCTGCCGTTTCTCAATAGGGGTAATTTAAAGTTTTTAAATTTTTTCACAAAAAAAAATTCTCAATAAAAGTTTCATAAGATTACATCTCCTAAAATTTTTCCTTATCAACTTTTTTTGTAACTCACCCCCATTCATAGGGGGGACAATTCCCTTAGGTTAAAAATTTGTATTTTCATTATAAATTTCAAACGGCCCTTATGACCACAGACAGCTCTTAATCAAAAAATTCTTCAGATAAACATTGTAGATCAAATAATGTTGCACATCTTTTATTTGAAACATTTTTCTGTAAAATCAATAGGTACCAAGTAATCGCCAATGGTGCACTTTCAACCCCTATAGCGCAAAACGCCAGAGGGGTGAATGTGTGGTATCTTAGGTTTTATGATCTTCCACCCACCCCCTATCATCTCTGAAAAATTTATTTGGGTAGGATTTTTTTTTTTGAAAATCGACAATTTTCCTAGACTAATAATCAAACCATGATTTGTTGCCCTGAATATCAGTAAAACGCAACTTCAATATTCAAGAGGAAATTATTGGAAACATCTACAGACAAATGCTTAAAGTCTAATACCAAACATGCTCAACTAGAAGTGAACTGAAAGGCAGTTAGATCATAGTTTAGGTAATTATTATTTTTTTAATAGCTTATTCCTCTACAATGCCGAATGACGAATATAAAATGGATAGGAGAAGAAAGGTACAATAGCTTGTTTACATTAACATGGTCCTTTTTTTTCTTACGTCATTCGTCAATGATGATTCAGTGCAGCTAAGAATAACTTGGTGCTGCAAAACCGCATAATGTATGTCAGAATCATATTTATTATGTGGATGCAAAGATATACAATATCCTACCAATGCCGCTGAGATCAAAACCATATTAATAGTCGACCTCAGATATTGGACAAACAAATGACACTTTGAATGTGACTCACAAGTAGAAATCAAATTCAACAATTACCAAGTACATTTTTAAATCGATACATCAACAGACGCAGCACTATTATTTGTCATATATTATTGATGAGTGGAAAACTGGTAAAAAACAAATTAAAGCAGAAATTTACAAGCTTGAATGCGCTTAAATTCGACATATTTTTGGATCAAAACTACCTACATTTGAAATCACAAACGTCTCTTGTGTTGTATTTATTTTATGGTCCACTTCTATTGATTCTCACTACGAATCCGCTCCCAAAAAACGTCTGTACATATAACATGTTCCAGTTATCTTCAAGAAATAAGACGATTTGCAGATAAGTGCATGACAAATAATACAATTTTGAGAATTACATATATTAGAAACAGAAGAGCAACAAGCCAAATTACGAATATTGGACAATGATTTACAAAATTTCAAAAAAGTAGACTATGGTTTAGATTCAGAGGAGGACAGCCGAGATAATTTTCTGAATGAAGAAAATGATAATACTAGGTACATATCATGCAGATCTTTTGAAACCAAAAAAGAGAAAGAAAGAGAAAAGAGGTCGCAGAAAAAAAAGTTCATTAGAATCGAAGAAGACTATAAAAACAACAATTAGGAGAAGACGAAGAAAATTTAAAAAATTATTTGAAAGTAAAGAGGACGTAGAAGAAACATTAAATTCAAACAGCACTGTACCTGCTTGTAAAGCATGAGGAGAAACATCTAGTAAAACAAAGTTGTGTTCAAATTATAAGGAGAACATGAACTGTCAACCTGAATTTTCCACAATACGAAGACGCAATGAACACATGAATATTCACACAGGCGAAACGCCTTATATTTGCACCTACTGCGGAAAAGTTTTCCTAATTATCTCCATCTCATTTTAAACTAGACATCCATTAGCTTTAGGTGAAGTAGAACTTAAACCTGACTATATGCTATATGGAAAATAGAGTGAGACTGCACCTGAGATGCGAATTGTGTCCCAAAGTATTCGCTAGTAGATCCGGTTTTGTCAACAACAAAATCTTTCACCAAGGTGTTGAAATTCATTACAAGAAGTGACCTAAAACAGAGAAAGATGGTCCGAAGAAAAATAGCTTCCTTTGTAATTATTGTGCGAAAAGTTTCAGAACTAAAGTACAGGTTGATAGACATATAAGAAGACGTACACATAAACGTCCTTTTCCTTGCGCATATTGTTTTCTAAAACAAAAGTAGCTCTAAAAACCCATGAGATGAACCATCTTGGAACCACTCCACAACGATTCAAATGAATGCGAAACTTGAAACTACGAAGTACACAAAAGGACTCACATAGGAGAGAAACCGTTTTCGTGTCATTTTTGCGGGAAATGTTGCAATTATAGAGGAACCTGGAGAATTCATTTGAGAATGCATACAGGTGAAACTCTATATGCATGTCCGGTGTATTATACAGATACCACGACAAAAGCAGTCTAAACAAACAGAAAAAGAAAGGACATGTAGGCGAAGCCGTTAAACAAGGAAAGCTTCTTCTTTAGATTAAGTGTGATATTTGTCTTTATTTTATATTTTGTGATCTCAAAAGTCGATTTAGTTTGGTTTAAAACCAAGTCTGTGTTTGATATTAGGATCCTAAAGTCGCTTATTTGTATGGACGTTGTTCCATATGGCTAATTCAAGAACGCAGCTAAAGGTATTTCCCAAAGCAGTTGGTTGCACTTGGCATCAACATCCTCACTGGGTGCTTTGACAGTTTAGGCCTTACTCATTTGCATTTGTACTCGAATACACACCGTCAGTTAGACTAAAAATTTCCTTGGCTCTGGTCTTGCATAATTTGAGTTCAGGTTCAAAGGAGTATACGGGCTATCAAGAAAAAATGTGGCAAACAATCAACCACCAAAGGGGTTCATGTTCATGCTTGGTGCGGTTTCGGCTTGCCTCATTTGCGTTCATGCTCACAACTTTAGGAAGCCCTATTTGGATTTAGTTAGATATATTAGGAAAAAGTTATGCAAGTGAAGCTTTATTATTAACTAGCTGTACCCTACGTGCGTCGCTACGCCTCTCCGAAAACAATTGTTTTCAGGGCCAGTATTCTCGTTATCGAAAACGCTCTCCGCTTTTCGGTCGCTCGGCACTTCTAATGTAAATTCACATCAAAAGTGCCGAGCGACTAAAAAGCGGTGAGCGTTTTCGAGAACGAGAATACCGGCCCAGATCTATCCCACAGGAATTGTGCATTTTTCTGGGGTAATTGAGACTGTGGTATAAATTTCAAGGAGATCCGTTCAGGAGTCTCAGAGTCCATAAACAACAAACAAACAAACATTGATTTTTATTGTTATAAATTTATTGTCTTTTGAAGTCTTGGTTTAGCCCGTCATTACACGCGTCAGAAAACTTACGTCATTACACGCGTTCGGTCAAATCGACCGACTGCCCAAAAGTTAATATAAATTTTTAGCTTTTTTCGCGGAGACGATCCCAAACATATCCTGAACACTAAGGCATGACCTACGCAGATTTACTAATCAATAGAGACATGAAACTCTCAAACATTACCTGCGTAAGTCATGCCTTAGAGTTCAGCATACGTTTGGGAATGGGATCGTTTCCGCGTAAAAAGTGTACAAATACTATAATTCCTAGAATTCATAATCATTATAAAGGGAATAATTATATTATGCAGTACAGTTACCGTATTACTGACAGCTAAAGGTACTCCCAATATCAGAAAGGGCCAATTTTGAACACAAATATTTTAGATACTTAGGTTCACGCGCGTGAAGCATCGATTATGAAAACAACAGGCGAATTGAAAAGTCACAAACTGGCACACTCGGATATTTATTCTTTTGAATGTAACACTTGCAAAGCAAAATTTGAACGAAAACTCGACTTGAAGAATCACCAACTGATACACTCGGATATTTTTCTGTTTGAATGAGACACTTGCAAAGCAAAATTTAAACGAGAAACCGAATTGAAGAATTAAAAACTAACACATTTGGATATTTATCCTTTTGAATGTGACACTTGCAAAGCCAAATTCAAACGAAAACTCGACTTGTAGAGTCAACAAGTGAAACACTCGGATATTTTTTTGTTTGAATGTGACACTTGCAAAGCAAAATTTAAACGAAAAGGCGTTTTGAAGAATCTCAAACTAACATATTTGGATATCCATCCTTTTGAATGTAATACTTGCAAAAGCTTCTACAGAAAAAAAAAACATTTTTGGGCCAATGAGTAGTAGAAAACCTGCATCAGGCATTCTTGGATGGACAAAACTGCCACCCTCTTACCAGTTACGTATTTATCAGTGGTAGGTCTTTTTGACCGACACGCTTGTACTCCCGGCTTAGGATGGAGATTTTGATAATCTTCGTCAATATCAATTAGGTATAATAATATTGAGATAAACAAATTCTTTCATCTTTACTTGCTGAAATGCACAAAACACCAATTTCAGATTGTTCCGAAAATATGATGAAAAACCTTTTGAGAATGATCATTATTCGAGTATGTAGGTACCCACTGTATACTGGTATTACTATATGTATATATAACTTTTCAATCGATCCACACTGACCAAATATACGTCCAATTCAATGACGTTAAATGGACGCTTCATAGACGTCTTAATACAGGGTATTTTTTCTGAATGGGTCATATTGGGTTTTACATGGTAACTTTGGAACCTGTTGGTTCATGTCATATTCAAAAAAACGTCCACTACGTGACTTCCCAAACAAGTCATATTTTGCAACCTCTTTCCGACGTCGAATTTTAGTTACTCGACGTAGGTAAATCTATTTAAAATCGACGTCATAACGACTAACCTTTGCTGCTTGAGATGTTTGTTGGGATAGGAAAAAAAACCTGCTGGAAAACATCCTCGACTTTTCGCAGATCTGTTTTCGTATTAAAATTATTATTAGCTAACATCCAATGTTCTCTATCTCAGGCCCAGTTTATTCATCTTGAGATAAACTTGCTAATAACTGTCAGCAAGATAAATTTACAGATCTATAATCTTGTTGGTCACTGAATAATTGGTTGACCAATGAGATTAAATATTGCGTTTTTATCCGTCAGATTGCATTACCTGACATTTTATTAGAATGTGAATAAACCGGCTCTTATGAATATGTACTACTAGCTAATGACCCGCTGCGTTGCCAGCGTGTAAATACATTTTGAAATAATACACTTCTTTTCAAATTTTGTTGTTGATTTTCTATTTATTTATTTTTTTTTTTAATCCGATATCAGAGTCGCTTGCCAGTGAGTTCAGTGACGCATTTTAAGCACTCCAGAGCTGCTCTAGAGCGCCCCGGGCTGTTTATAGGCGTTCCAGGGTATCAGAGTTTTACGAAAACGAACTTTTTTTTTCGGGATAAAAAATAGCCTATATCACTCTCCTCTAAAGCCGATTCGATTGACCGGATTAGATCGATCTGATTCAATTTAGATGAACCACGATTCAAGCTGGATCAGTGCACCCTCATCAACAAAAAAATGATCTAGATCAGAAGAAGTTCACTTAAATTGAACCCAAATCGATCTAATCTGGGTCAATCGAATTCACCTTATATATAGAGATACGTGGTATTATTTCAAGATCGGTCCAGCCGTTCTTGAATTCAAAAAATAATAAAGTTACGTGGGTTGAATGCAAGCCTAAATAAATGAAATATGTCAACGTTATTTCATGCTGTCAAAAAAAGTTGGGTTATGTTGTTATGTAATGTGAATGAGTTTGTTTACAATTAAATTGATAATTAATTCAAAATTAATTTCTTTTTCCGAGATGCGTAACCTATCCACAAACCTTCCTTGGGATGGCCATAATAACCTACCAAAGTTTCATCGTGATCGGATAAGTGGTTTTAGAGCGCATATCCGGATACCCCGTGAACTTTGATTTTTATATATATAGAAGAGGCGCTTGAAGAGCCAGAAATACAAAAATATTTGAAAACTGAAAAACAGATATTGAGGATAAATTGAGTAGATAAGTAGACTTAAGTACTTATATGTTGTTTCTATGCCAGGCTCTTGAATTTTCTTCGTGTAGATATATATTTACAAATAAACAATTCAAGAGCCGGAAATAGACAAAAATTTAGACCGAAAACTTTGAGAATTGAAAAACAGAAATTTAGGGAAAATCGAGTACATAAGTAGACCTAATAAGTATGTCGTTTCTATTCAAGGCTCTTGAATTTTCTTTATGTAGAGATATTTAGAAGGAACAATTTAAGAGGCGGGAATAGACAAAAATTGAGACGGAAAAATTCAGAAATTAAGAGAAGAAATTTATGGAAAATTTCTAAAAAGCAGAAGTATCCGTGAGAAGAAAACCATCATTCGACTATCTCACAGATTTAATGGGTTTACCTAGGTATTCTCTGACATAAAGTAAAAGCTTAAGCTTTCGCAGATAGTTTAGAGCGGAAAGATTGCCTAAATGAACTTCCAGATAAGAATGAGATTGATCAATCCACCAACAAACTGCGTGAACCAGGGTTAAGGTCAATCCCTATCAACTGTAATGAAATAGACTATAGAAAGTAAAGAAAGTTGATTTTATTGCCAAAAGTTTTTCAGAAAACTCATTAATACACCCACGTCTTTTTAAATTTATTTATTTTTTGATTTATAACCTATATTAAAAACCTTCCCCATTTTTTTTTTCTTCTCTAAAGAATCCGTGGAAAAACTTTTTTAATACTCAATCTCTCTGTCATCTTCCATTCTGTGCCACATATAAAAAGTAGGCTTTTGAATAAATTCAGTATAAAATTTATTGATCGTTTATTTTTACCTTGTAAATTTTTTCCAGCGATTTATTATTAAGTTAATTCAATTTAATTGCTTGGCAAGCTGAATTCAAAACGAATTTCACCTATTAATCAAATTTAGAATCCGGTTGCAATTAAAAACGGATAAAACGAAGGATGATCGATAAATAATTTTTGTTTAGGCGAAATAATAAACCCTTTTCAGCTCAAAAACCGAAATATAGGGCGAGCCATTTAACCTTTTATAACTATTCAAAAAGAAAAATGCAACCACAACATTGCTGGAAAATTTATTACGTTGGTTTTATTCTACCTGGGGGCCAAGTATTTCTTCCTAGATCCAAAATGGAGGTACTAACGTTATGAATACATGTTTGCAAATGAACCCTTTTTGGACGAATTTAGGCAGGGTTAAAAGCTACCGACCCTTTTAGAGGGTTTCGACCTCTATTAAAATGCGGTTTTTTGGGAGGACAGATATTAATTATTTATGTATTTGGACCGAGAAGGATGTTTTTTTAGGTGAAGCTTGTTGCATCTATAGCTTTATTCAATAAAAATAAATAAAAAGGTTCCTTAACTGGAAGACGTTTACAAAATCAATCAAGGATCAAAATTCTCATCAATTTAAATGCAATAATGACGTTTAGCTTTGAGACTGAAATGAAAAGCCCTAGATTTTTGGCTCAAGAGACAGCGAAATTTATTTTGCAAAAGATATTTATTATAATTTCAGCAGGTAGAAGGCATTCTAAAGCTCGAGTATAGCGAGCAAGCCAAGAAAGATTTATTTGACATGATGGTGAGAGGACATGAAGCACGTTTCATTCTTTGAATTTAATATTATTAAATTATAATATATTTTCTCGAGATGGTGTGTTTATGCCGAATATATGAGATAAGATTAAATATTCAAGTGTTTCTTAGCTTTGTCAGGAACTTTCTTCAGAAACTGTACGAGAAAACTAATACAGTCACTTAGAGCAAACTAAGAGCAACTCGTTAGATCTTAGACCCTAGAGTTTAATATTGTACAAAAGAGAGATTTTGGGGTAGTAATGGTGGAAATTTATTCTGTTGGAATTAGGTCGAGAAACTTAAGATAGAAAATTATACCTAATAGTGTAGATTTCTGTTTATTTTGAACCCCCATTGTACAATATTAAAATTAATTAAAAAAAAAAAACACATACAAAACAAAAAGGAAACATTAAATCCAAATTATTTTATCGACCAAGGAAATCACTATGGATACAGAATACAAGCGCTCTAATACTATGCGTAAGCTCTGAAAAGCCTCAATGATTTATGGTTTCAGCCTAAACTGTCTCTGTTCAAAAGGGATCTAAATCAAAGCAAATAAAACGAGACAAAAGTTTTATTGTAATATCAGCAATGTCTTTTTGTCACGCGATTATCACGACTGTTTAAAATGGACAAAGGAAGAATAATAATTTTAATGATGGAAATCGCAGCAGCAGCAGCTATAAAGCATCAGCTTCATGCCCCAGTCATAAACTATTTTATTTTTCTACTCTTGATGCATTCATAAGGTTGTAAACGTAAAGTTTTAATAAAATTCGAGGGGCGTAAATTTTGACTGAAGTGGAAATTTAATAAATTTGTCGGAAGAAAAACGTTTTTTTTTTCACAGGCACCAGCTGCTAGATTAAAGAAAAAGACCTTAATGTTTTTTGAATTAAGAAATATCGAAAATTCGGTTTCAATTTAAGTGTAGAGCAAACTTTAATATCCGATATAAATGAGGTTTTTCAAGAGTATCAGCTTCAATGATTCTCTTTGAAGTATATTATATTTATCGTGATTAAAGTCTTAATTAAAATATGCTCGAGGAAATTTTATGAAATTTTTCACATATAGTATATGGGTAACATAAAGTTGGAATTTTGTAATAATGTAGAAGTGATTGGAATTTTTTTTTTAACAAATATTGTCACGTATGCGGTATGTAATCTCCGTCGTTTTTAATCTGATACTTCAAAGGAATGTTAGTTAGTGCCTCCCTACGTTAGAACGCCAATGATCACCTGACGTCACACCTGTTTTTGCCATATGCTTCACCCCCTTGCTCCTCATACGGAAAGTGTCAGACTAAAAACGACACCTATCGTAGATACGCGAGACCATACTTACTTTTTCAAAATGATTTACCTTTATTTAAGACAATAACGCAAAAATTACAATGAATTTAGCTCTACTATAGTATAACGTACTTATTTGGCAATTGCCTGATTATACTGCATACGGCTAGTCAGCATCAGTTCGGAGGCCATGGGTTTACGGGTTCCTTGTATACATCTTACCTTTGGGCGCCACCAAGTTAATTGTGACTTAACTAGGAAGATTTCTTAATGATGTCATAAACAAAACCTGTGTAATTGGAGAGCTTAGCAATAAAACAACTAATTAGGTACAATAATGTATCTGGCTTTCTTTATTAATAAATAATTACAATATATGGGGATAGCCAGGACGTTGTTAAAAATGAGTATAGGTTAAGGCTTGTACCAATTTATAAATATTTGATTATAAAAAAAAATATGAATGTAAATAATGCATATATAAATATGAATTTTAAATACACATGACTGAAACTGTTTGGTATTTACACTTGTGAAATATGAAAGACTACAGTATGGGTTACACTTTACCAACAGGCAAATTAAACACCAGAAAGGTAAAAATTATTGTTAGGGCAACCTCAGGGTAAAATTCTAGAATTTTATTTAAGGGGCACGTACTGACGTAATTCAGTGTCAGTTGATTTATATAAGATTTACCTAAATAGTAAAAAGTGCAACTTACATGTATGCAAGTGTTATTTATCTTCAAATGTAGGTGTAAATCCAGAAGTTCCTAAAGTGAGGTTATCTACATGTTTGGTCTCACTGTAGATCCAGACAGAAACAGCAGTTCTGCAGTTCTAAGTTTGTTCCGACTATTATATGGTGAGTGAGTCCTATGAAGTCCTATCCACGTTTTATCTATCTAACGTAGAACTCAACGTGGTTCAATCAGAGTGGTACCAAAAGGTTGCTGAAGAGAGGCTACCAAAGCCCTTATTAAGAGCAATCTAGATCCAGCCTAGAATCTCTCTAGATACAGCCTAGAGTCTTCTAAGTATAGCCTAGGGCTGTCTAGATATAGCCTAGAACATCCCTCAGTGTAACCCATAGGTACTGTATTTTTCTTATCACTCATAAGTGTAAATACGGTACAACCCCACTTTGGCAAAAAGTATAACATACTTATTTGGCAATTGCCTGATTATACTGCATACGGCTAGTCAGCATCAGTTCGGAGGCCATGGGTTTATGGATTCCTTGTATACATCTTATCTCTGGGCGCCACCAAGTTAATTGTGACTTAACTAGGAAGATTTCTTAATGATGTCATAAACAAAACCTGTGCAATTGGAGAGCTTAGCAATAAAACAACTCATTAGGTACAATAATGTATCTGGCTTTCTTTATTAAGAAATAATTACAATAATAAATAGGGATAGCCAGAACGTTGTTAAAAATGTGTATAGATTATGGCTTGTACCAATTTATAAATATTTAATTATAAAAAAATGAATGTAAATATGAATTTTAAGTAAACATGACTAAAACTGTTTGGTATTTACACTTATGAGTGATAAGAAAAATACAGTATGGGTTACACTCTACCAACAGGCAAATTAAACACCAGAAAGGTGAAAAATACCGTTTCGGCAACCTCAGTATCAAGTGATTTATATAAGATTTGCCTAAATAGTAAAAGGTGTAACTTACATGTATACAAGTGTTAGTTATCTTCAAAAATATATGTGTAAATCCAAAAGTTCCTAAAGTGCGATTATCTACATGTTTGGTTTCACTGTAGATCCAGACAGAAGCAGTTAGCAGTTCTACACTTCTAAGTTTGTTCCGACTATTATATGGTGAGTGAGTCCTATGAAGTCCTATCCACGTTTTATCTGTCGAACGTAGAACTCAATGTGGTTCAATCAGAGTGGTACCAAAAGGTTGCTAAAGAGAGGCTACCAAAGCCCCAATTAAGAGCAATTTAGATCCAGCCTAGAATCTCTCTAGATACAGCCTAGAGTCTTCTAAGTATAGCCTAGGGCTGTCTAGATATAGCCTAGAACATCCCTCAGTGTAACCCATAGGTACTGTATTTTTCTTATCACTCATAAGTGTAAATACGGTACCAGTGGCGTATCTACCGGTGTGCCATGTGTGCGAAGCACACAGGCCCGGCACCCAAAGGGGCCCATGAGCTCCACAGCAAAATTGCAAAGAAAAAAATTCAAAAGATAATAGACCCTAAATTATTAATTGTGTTTTTATTTTTTTGCTGGTATAATAATGATTAATATATGGACAATAGTCTATCTACGCGCAAAAAAAAATACCGGCAGCGGTATAGTACTTTTATTCTGACTTGAAACACTGTATTACCTATACAAGGATGTTTCAACATCACGTCGCTCTTCTAATAATTTCATAGAAAATCTATTGTAAGTTTCCCTGTATGTACAAAATATAAGCAGCGAGGAAATATCGCTGCAGTAGCCCAAATTAATAATTTAAGTCGGCACGCGCCTATAGGTTCAATTATTGGGGTGGGCTACTTACGTCTTCCCGGAAATGATGTAGGTGCTCCTGTGACTAGACTACCAAGGGTGATGTATGGCGACTAGATGTTTTTCAAGTGTTTCAAGTCGGTTAAAAAATACTATACTTTCGAAAATGGTGAATGACAATTTAACGTTATGAAAATATTTACAGGGTGTTTCCTTATATTTGGACCCCTACCTACAGCTTTAGCTATACGAGGTGGAAAAAAACTTTAAATATGAAAGTTGTAGGGTTTTATGTCTATTAACTTTTGCGAGTGTCAAAACAGGCAAATGACAGGTGCCAACTGTCACAATGACAAACACTTGCATTTTTCAAATGGAACACCCTGTATATTTTTGGCTAGAATTATAGCTTTTTCTTTTCTGATTCTAAATATACCAAATATGCTGGTATTTGGTTTGGCTTGCTTACCTCATAATTGATATAGGAAACCAGGACAGATTTAATTAGGGGTAATGTAAATGCATTTTTAAACTTGAATGGCGTAAAAACAGCTGAACCAAATATCAACATATATGATATATTTGGAATCAGAAAAAAAATCGATCATTCTAGCCAAAAATATACAGGGTGATGAATGCAAGTGTTTGTCATTGTGACAGTTGGCGCCTGTCATTTGCCCATTTTGATACTCGCAAAAGATAATAGACATAAAACCCTAGAACTTTCATATTTAAAGTTTTTTTCCACCTCGTATAGCCAGGGTCGGCGCTACCATTAGGCGAACTAGGCGGTCGCCTAGGGCGGCAAACTTAAGGGGGCGGCAAAAGAGCAAAAAAAATAAAATCTTTTGAATTCTGCTTTTCTCCAGAATATTCAGGATTCCATTTCTCTTGCAAACCCAAACACAAACCTTGCCCTCTTCTTATGAGCACATACTGCTATACCTGTTTCTGCTAGTAGCTATAGGGGTCGTGCGACTGGGTGGCTGGCGGTCAAAAACTACCTATTTTATATTAAGAATATTTTTGGCACAAAATTAAAGTTTTAGGCGTGGCACCGGAACAGGATTTTTTGGCCTCTGCCGGCATGTGTCTATATTTTTTTTATGTTGATATTCTATAATCTATATTCTTAAGTCAGGTATACCTATATTATGTACAAAAACTTATAAAACTATAAAACATGTTTTTAAAAATAGCTATGCATATTCGTATTTTTACTTGATGGGGGCGGCAGACAGTACATTTGCCTAGGGCGCGAAAGTCGCTTGCGCCGACCCTGCGTATAGCTAAAGTTGTAGGTAGGGGTCAAAATATAAGGAAACACCTTGTTCCTAAAAAAAAAATTAGGAGTGTTTTTTGAACGACTTTTGGGTTAGATTGGGTTAGTGAAAAAAAAAAATTCGCCTCCGATAGAGGACCTGTAATGGGCCCGCGGAGATTTTGGCACACAGGCCCGGAGCTGGGTAGATACGCCACTGGGTTGATACACCACTGTACGGTACAACCCCACTTTGGCAAAAAGTATAACATACTTATTTGGCAATTGCCTGATTATACTGCATACGGCTAGTCGGCATCAGTTCGGAGGCCATGGGTTTATGGATTCCTTGTATACATCTTATCTCTGGGCGCCACCAAGTTAATTGTGACTTAACTAGGAAGATTTCTTAATGATCTCATAAACAAAACCTGTGCAATTGGAGAGCTTAGCAATAAAACAACTAATTAGGTACAATAATGTATCTGGCTTTCTTTATTAAGAAATAATTACAATAATAAATAAGGATAGCCAGGACGTTGTTAAAAATGTATATAGATTATGGCTTGTACCAATTTATAAATATTTAATTATAAAAAAATGAATGTAAATATGAATTTTAAGTAAACATTACTAAAACTGTTTGGTATTTACACTTATGAGTGATAAGAAAAATACAGTATGGGTTACACTCTACCAACAGGCAAATTAAACACCAGAAAGGTGAAAAATTCCGTTTCGGCAACCTCAGGGTAAAATTCAGTATCAAGTGATTTATATAAGATTTGCCTAAATAGTAAAAGGTGTAACTTACATGTATACAAGTATTAGGTATCTTCAAAAATATATGTGTAAATCCAAAAGTTCCTAAAGTGCGATTATCTACATGTTTGGTTTCACTGTAGATCCAGACAGAAGCAGTTAGCAGTTCTGCAGTTCTAAGTTTGTTCCGACTATTATATGGTGAGTGAGTCCTATGAAGTCCTATCCACGTTTTATCTGTCGAACGTAGAACTCAATGTGGTTCAATCAGAGTGGTACCAAAAGGTTGCTAAAGAGAGGCTACCAAAGCCCCAATTAAGAGCAATTTAGATCCAGCCTAGAATCTCTCTAGATACAGCTAGAATCTTCTAAGTATAGCCTAGGAGCTGTCTAGTTACAACCTAGGATCTTCTAAGTATAGCCTAGCACCCTATAACGATGTTCGTATAAAAAAACAGATCGAGCCTCAAATATTAGAAATAATCTTACCTCAAACTGAGGGATGTTCTAGAAACCAAAAGTGAAGTCTTAAACTTCCAAAAGCTGCTCGGAACGATCCTATCGAAGAAATTAAACACGTGTTGTAGGTAAATAATCCTGAAGAAAATCTCAAAACTTACCGAAACAAAATCCAAAATGACCAAGGGACAACTCTAGACAATTATCAACAAGAAATTAGTCTAAAACTTGAGTTCCCTCACACAAAATTCCAAAAAGTCTCGGCCAAAAATAATTAGGGCCGAGACCGGACGACCACATAGCGTGAGGTCGCAAAGCAAAAAGGGGCGACTCTTCATTTAGATTTGGGAAGAAGGCTTCCCTTTGTCAAACTTCTAATTTTGACACTGATGAAAATTATAGAAAAGGACGTGTTAAGTTTCACCCCAAAAGTACGAACTGAAAGTGGGTTGTGTATAAATGACTGAAAATTAAACAACAATTATCATAACCTCAGATTATTTGATTGGATTTGCTAACAGAAATGATGATACTCTCTCCTTTTTATAAGATTCTAATCAATAACAGCAGGCCCTGCCGTACTGAATCAAACCTTCATAGATCAATTAACTACAATTGCAAACCTGAACCAAAAAACTTTTAGTAGAAGGCAGTACTCAAGGTAATAAAATCTGGGCACAGAAAGGATAGTTGTTTATTCATTTATTTCTTTATAGTTCTATATATAGAATCATATCCACCAGAGCAAAACAAAGTAGCATATTAGCCAAGAAATTGAAAATGCTACACTAATTACAAAACTAAATCACAACGAGTTCTTACTATCGATTCGCGTCCTAATGAATATTCGATCAATCGCAATTCATCACTAACTGATTTTTGGCACGCTGGCTGGCTGGCGTCCAATTTATCACTTTTCAGATTACCTAATTTTTTTCTGATTTCAAATTTTCTTACAAGAGATTTTCTTTTCATGCCATGAATATTCAAGTAGATACCTTTTTCAGAGCATTTTTTGGTCATCATTTTCGTTTGAATGCAAATTTTAATGGAATTCTAGATAATAATTGTACTTCATACTGTTCAGGGTTCACTAAAACTCACTTCACAAACAGAAACAACTTTTCTTAAACTCGACTTTAAACAAAATTCACTGATCATTTATCGAAGAAAAACACCGAATCAAATATAATAGAATTCCAGAAAAAGGCGCGCTGCCCGACGTGAACAAGTACCTAATTTCTTGGAATCCTGGTGTCGATTTGTCAATTCAATTTCGTAATAGTGCCTTCCTCCTAAATCAGATCGTCCCGATCTGACCATATATTTTCGTGATAAGCCTCTCAGCGGTCATTTTTCCTTTGGGGCCGCGTTGGATTCGATACACAATATCGTTAAGGTCTTGTTCACTCCCAAATGAGCTCAGGATGTCCCATTGTGAACTTCTTCGAAAACTCGAGCAGCTTTTGTCCTAGGCACGACCAATTGTGTTTTGGCCATTTTACCATTTGCACTCTCCTAGGTTCGTTTCAGTAAACCAATTTCGACTAGCAGGAAATCCCATTAAGCCCACAGCACTTTGAAAGTTAAGCTTCTAGGTGATATTCCTTGCCAGGTTGGACTCGATTTTCCGGATTCCTTTAGATTCAAAAATGGTTTGATGTCCCTATCTTGTAATTGGGTCACTTCGAAGCTGCTCCATTCTTGATACGTTTCAAATCGGAGGCTTCTAATAGGCTGGTCTATTCTGAGGCAGTGCTTACATGGTCGCCTGGATAAGGCATCTGTGGTAATATGCAGTTCACCAGAACGGTGTTTGATCTGAAAATTATACGGCTGCAACTTCTCCAGCCATCATGCTACCTGTCCTTCCGGTAGTTGCATGTTTAGAAGCCATTTGAGTGATTCATGGTCTGTTCTAATGAGAACATTTTGTTCATTCAGGTACCTACTTGCGGATATGGTCAACCAACCCTCTGACTAATGCTAACAGTTCATTTCTTGTAACGAAGTAATTTCTTTCCTGCTTGGTAAGCACTCTACTGTAGTATTCAATGACCCTTCCTCCTCTATCTTGTATTTGCAACAAAACAGTTCCGATATCTGCGTTGCTCGCAACTGTGTCTAAAATAAATTTTTCCATATAACCGTGGGTAGACGAATATAGGACTGATATGGACATAGGGCTGCCCTAAGCCTCCCAAAAGCTGCGTCACAGTCGGTGGTCCAATCAAGTAAGTTTATGCAACGGCACTGCTACCTTAGCAAATCCTTCTTCAAATTATCTGTACTATGTACAAAGCCCAAGGAAAGTTCTCAGTTCATGTTTGTCTCGAGGTCGAGTCATTCAGGAATTGTTTGGATCTTTCTCTCGTCATTACAAATTCCTTCATGGCCAAAAAAATCAACGCGCTGTTGGAAGAGTGAACATCTCTTGTCATTATTTTAATTGGAAGTTTGCCTTATAGATACGAGTGAATACTGCTTGTAAGTTTCGTGGGTGCTCATCGAAAGTTTTTTTCCGATCACTAACACATCATCTAGGTAGACAAAACATACTTTTCACAGGAGTCCTCGTAGTACGATTTCCATCAACCTCTGAAAAGTAGCGGGAACGTTCCAGAGTCCAAAAGGCGTTACCTTGAATTGGTAACACCACTTCCAGTGAACAATGTCTTCTTTTTGTCATTATCATCAATGCGCCCCTGCCAGTATTCGATTTTAAATCCAAAGTAGAAAATAAATTTGAGTTTACCAATGTCGTAAGGGTATATTCCATTAGTGACGACGTTCTAAGTCTGGGTCATGTTTTTTAATTAGATTCTTTTTAATTTTGTCTCTTTACTGTATAGAACTTTTAAATCTGGTAATTATTCTTTACATTTTTTATGTATGACTCTCTTGATCCTTGTATTTTTCGAGTTTTCAATAAAGTCAAGAAGACTTTTCACAAAAATGTCGGCGACATCGTCTGGGTTGTTTGATTCCAGCACCCAATTGCAGAATGTCAGGGTATTTACGACCAGATCATAATTGATTGTTTTTATTACTTGTTTTGACTGTTTCGTTGTGCATTATTATGTTGTAAGTTATTTTTTATATTGATCAGTATTGGGTAGTTGTCTGTTAGGTAGATTTCTGAGATAAAGGAAAATTAAGGTGTTGCGCTTCACTGTTTATGGAAAAATGATCTAGGCAAGACTTTATATCATATCTTGTAGTTGATTGCGTAGGGTAAAAAGCCAAACTTGTAATGCTGCGAGACGAGACGAGACGAGAATCCACTCTCTCTCGTTTTTTCTTGAAGTTTCGAGAAAAAATGAGTCTCTCGTCTCGACGAGAGACCCTCAAATACGAGACGAGAGAGCTCGTCTCTCGTCTCGTTTCTTGGATTGGAGGATTCTAATGATTTATCTCAGGTAATGGAACAAAATGCTGTTGTTTCGATTTGGCGTGAACTTATTTTGCCTACAGCTTAGATAGAAAATTATATAAACACCAAATAAAACACTCTCTATTTAGTTATTTTAAGAATTTAAAAGCAATATAACAATAAACTTATATTGCTCGAGAGCTCGAGAAATTCTCTTTTCGGAGAAAATTCGTTAGCAGTTGCATTATGTATCGCTTTAATATTTATGTTAGTATCCCCAGTGAAAATTTCGATAAAACTGTTCATATTATTAGAGAAGTATTCATAAAAGTTTTGCAAGAAATAATTGTTGCTTACTTGAGGGAATTTATAATATGGCTAAAATTCCATAAGTGAGCTCGCAGAGTTTGAGAGTTCAAATCAATCAACCGTCCAATATTTCCTACCACAGTGTTCTCTAGATTGCTAAGTACTTCTTGGTCTCTGAACCACTATAAGCCATATTCTATTTTATTTCTTAAACATCTTAAGGGCGGGTATTATAACAGTTATTTACATTACAATTGCGTTTATGAACATGATTACAATAACGAATGTGAAAGATTAGAACGACGAGGTCGTAGACCGAGTCGTTCTAATCACACGAGTTTTGTACTCATGTTTAAACACACGTGTCATGTACAACGTTTTATCTACAAAGCGTAAAATAAGAATGTTTTTTTCACTTATTTTCGTTTATTAGTAGTTGCCTACCTTCATATTACCTTTACAGGTTTAACTTTGACATTTGTCAAATCACCAAAAATAGTTGTGTTATGGATTCATAGCCTAATCCATAACACCACTAGTTGTGTTATGAATTCATAACCTAGTCGATAACACCACTAGTTGTGTTATGAGTCTCATGGCATAACTCAAATAATAGAAAAATGGTTATGTAAAAACGCCATAACCAAACGATTGTAAATAAAACTATTTTCACAATTAACTAAAGGTTAACTCCTGGAATGACGTCACATGTTATAGTTAACTTCAAAATTTCGTAGTTAACGTTATGAGGTATGGCTTAAAGGTAACTTTGTGGGAAATCGTGGTTATCCACAGTTCTTCTGTCAATAATTTAGCATTTAGTAAAGAAACGACACCGGGAACAACACTTTAAAAAATAACGAATAGGTACCTAACAGAAACCATCAAAACTTGAAATCAAGCCAAAAATTGTAGGTTACCTTTTTCTTTTTGTCATCTTCTTCTTTTTATTTCAGAAATGGGATTTTTATAAAACTGACATTTTAAAAGCTAAAGTTAACTTGAGTGTTACAATCAAAGTTAACTTTAAAACATGTTTATAATACCCGCCCTAAGTGGTATTCATATGTTGGGCAGTCTATAGGTCCATTTCTGCAGAAATCACAAACCAGTCAGAGTGAATTTGACTGGTTAAACTAGTTTTCTGACTGTTTTCAACCAATGAAATTCGCTCTGACTGGTTTGTGATTTCTGCAGAAACAGACCGATTATCATTTGCCGCGTGATTAGGTTCATAGTTGGTAGAGTATTTTCTATTTGCAGACAAACAGTTTTTGCACTTTTTTGAATTTGTTTCACATGCGGTTACATCATAGTCCCCACTGCAATAAACAAAAACTGTTGAACTATTCACAACTGGAAAAATCCTTGACAGGTGAAGCATCTCTGTATGCTAAGGTCTTCATATATTGGATACCTCTCCCATCACAGACCTACCAAGCACATTATTATTCTTCTTTATATGTTTTAAGTATGTGACCGCTAGTCCACCGTTTTTACTTATGCATTAGTTTTGTTGTTTGAGGTTTTTTTCAATTTCATCTGGATTCTGGTTTTGTTCTCTGTTAACTCCATTGATCTTTAGCTTTGTTTGTCTTTTTGTTATTGTTTCTATTGCACACTTGTTTGCTAGTTTGTTAACCATAGCTGCTTTCAGTTTTTCACCTTGAGTTTTAGTAGGACACTATATTATTACGTCACCATTTTTGTATTTCTTACTTTTTTTATTCCTATATTAGGTTCTAATGGATTTAGTTTTTCCTCTATTAATTTTCTAGTATTGTTAGCGTCTTTTTTATTTTTTGCTTTCACAATAATGGTTTACTCTGTATTTGTGGAGGTCTTCTGCGTCACAACGCTGGCAAGGGCTCTGTGCTACTTTGTGTAATATCGGCTTTAATCCCCTCAAGGGTTTTTTTAATGTATGGCATCCAAGCTATCCATGTTCTACATTCTTCACAGATGAAAAATGGTATTCGTTTTTTTAAAGGCCTACACTTTTCTTTGGTGGTTGATAGTTTTGCGCACTCAGTAGGTATGTGTGCTTCTTATAAGCAGGTATCGCACGTGTATATTTTATTATTTTTTTCAATTTAATTTTGCAAATTGTGAGGGCTGTCCGCATTCACTAGGTGTTAGCAAGTGATTATTTACCTTACACTAATGCATTTTTTGTTTTTCAACTCACTATTAAACTTGGAGAAAACTCCTCGATTTTATAAATAACCTAAACAAACAATTAGTGCTGTTGCCGACGTCTTTTCTTTAAGCTTTCTGTAATCCACGCAAAATCTGGTAGATCAATCTTTCTTCGTTACTAGTACAATGGAGATGACCTCGGACTTCAAGACTCTTCAACAACTCCCTGTGCAAGCATACTGTCTACTAATGACTCCACTTCTTGTTGTTTTGTCCTGGAAAGTCTTCTAGGTAGTTGACGGATCGGATGAGCACTGACGGTATTGATTACATGCTTGATGATGTTCGTAAGTTTTGCCATTTTTAACCTCAAAGATAACCTTGATCTCACACTCTGCAGAGGAAAGATGTCTGGGGATGGGAGTCCTTTTGTGGAAACTGCCACGTTCGATCCACCTTTCCAATAAATTGCTGCTATCATTATAATTGTGATGAATTAAATACCGTAAAATCGGTGACTTGAGACGATTTTGACTTTCAGCAAGCGATATTTTCGAAACTATTTAACTTAGTGATGACTAAAACACGTCAAAAGTTGAGTCTTAACCCGTAGAATCGGTTTTATAAGTTGAGTTTTATGTGAATAACGAGTTACCCAGGGTTTTTTTATTTTTTTTTTGACTGTGGTGGCTATTGACTCCTAGCGCGAGTAGGCTTGATATTGTCACACCAACGAGTGCTTGAAATCTGAAAATGTCTCTTCAAAAAAAGCCGGACCTAATCTTTTCCAGGCAAGTTATCTTTCTTGAATTTTTGATCACACCGTCCGTCTTCACGACTTTACTAAACGTTTTAAGTCGTTTCCAATAATTAGGAAGCTCCTACAGCAAGAAACTCCTAAATTTTCCACAAAGTCTCTGCTCCTATTCCACTGTAAAGACTATTTGACCACCAGGATTTTTTGTATTAAGAATATTCACTTTTCGTTGAATGGTGCACCTGGAAATGCCATATTTTTTTGATAATATTCGTTAGGATTCACTCGTTCTTCAATCGCTCGTTTCAATATTTCGCTATCAGAATCAGCATAGGGCCTGCAGCGAAGGAGCCAAGTTTTTTTTGTATTTTCCCATAATAGGCTGAAAACACAATAAAAACAACTGAAACAGGCACATAATAGGCCTGTTCGCACAGCAATCACAAACCAGTCAGAGCGAATTTCATTGGTTGGAAACAGTCAGAAACAGTCAGAAAACTAGTTTCAACCAATGAAATTCGCTCTGACTGGTTGGTGATTTCTGTGCGAACAGGCCTAATAACACTCTGAATAGTTTTGGGGTGACTTGAGACAAGTCTCAAGTCACCCGCATCAGCCGCCATTTTACCTTTTCATATATATTTTTTTTTTCTTGAAAAGGGAAAGTAACTTACTATATTCCAGAAGATGCACAAAATATCAATCTATTTCTGAGCAAAGTTTTAATAGGCAGTCCTAGACAGTATAGAGACAGTATGCAAAGTTATTCAGCAATTTTTTAGTTCAACAATTACATACATGCGTAAAAAATGCACAAAAATTAACTTATCGCTTCCGCGGTGGTCCAAACATTACTATAATACGTCTTGACAACCCTTAAGTCGAATAAATACGATTGCCGCCCAAATGCGTCGGATATATTATTGCCAGGTATATATTTGGTTTCCTCAAAAGTTTTGTCTCAACTCGCCCGGCCGTCTCAAGTCACCCAGTTTGACGGTAATTATCGAACCCCAATTTGGCTTGAGGTTTATTAAATACTGTTCACAAAGTTAGCTGACTACTATAATACTAATTGTTCTATCAATTTACAAAATGGAAGAGAAAGAATGGCTGATATGGCGTCGTGTCGATTGTCGACTTGTTGGAAGAATGCTGAATGCGCATAGTAGTATTGCACAGCTGTTTTTCTTTGTGCGCGTGTTGGGTGCGCAGAACTTCTTCATAGAGAAAGGCGTCGCTGCTGCCATCTGACGTTTCCGATCCCTTTCAGGCGCGTAGTTGCCAAAATTCAAATTAACGGAAAACCAAAGAAAAGATGTTCTCAAGATGTTTCAAATTGTCTTAGAATGTCGCTGGATGATTTATCTCCTTTCTTTCCTTGATGCTCTGTAGCTTCACACTTCGAAATTTCTTTGACAGGCTCATAGGGGATTATGACATGGCCCTTACTGTTAATTTGAATAGTGTTGTGGTAGGCATTGGCTATTCGGACTGATATAATTCTTTGTGAGTTTACCAAAGTTTCTCTGACGAGGTTTGGTGTGGTTGTAAAAGTCCAACGCAGCTCTCAGAATCATTCTCCAACTGTCCACATATAATTTGTTCGTTGCTACCTTTCATTTTCTCAGTCCGTGTAGCTTTTATGGAGACGAACTTTGGACTCTTGAGTTTACACAGTACAAACTCTTCAGTGCCAAATTTTAAGATGTTGAACTGGTTGTCGAATGCAAAACCCTGTTGACTGATTAAGTCCATATCTCAGTTCCATACCAGTTTCCTCAAAAAAAAAGAAAAGAAATTACAACTTTTTGGAAGCCAGATTTTGATTCGTTCGTTCTTTTCAGTCATACGGATCGACATGGAAACTGACTTTCTTCCTTGGTGGCCGACTCTGTTTTATAACACGTTGTCTAGATAATTCGTTAGTCTTGGCGCAGTAAAATTCCATTCGTAAATTTTCTAGTCATCCAGACAAAATTCATACAATTTACCCAAATTTGAGAGATTCATAAAAATACGGAGTGCAGTTAATCGATGAAAACTGTGCAATTTTAATTTGGCCCTACATTGATACGGCTGGGCAAAAAGCTATTTTCAGCACACAAATATTTTCCATTTCTATTTAAAGCTTAATATGTATTACAATAATAAATATGCACGACAAGGCCAAACTTTCAAATGGAAAACGAATTCATGAAACCGCTATAAAGTTCCTTTTTACAAGTTTGTGAATAAACTTTTTCAATGAAAAATAGAGGGTCAGTTACAATATAAGCTGGAGGAAAAGTTGTTATGAGAAAAATGCAGGCACTGAAAATGCACGCTACGTGCTCGGCATAATGATTAAGACAAAGTACGTGAAAGAATTAAGTTAAGGAAACTGCAAAAATAATAATCTTCTTATTTAGTCTTTTTGGGTCATCTACTTGACATTGATATATTTACTGTAGAGACGGCATTTGTGTATGTCCTTCTTGAAATAAGGCTAACTTTTTATTTGGAATTTAAAAAAGTTAGAGCTTGCATTTATCCTCTGCTTTCGTTTTTTCTCTTTAGAACTTTAGTATGTTTTCCAAGCAACCAACGTCCATGTATAGTTTTAGCAAATTTTCTACTTACATTTTAAGCCTTGGGCTGATTACTTCAATTCAAGCTCAATTCACTTAGGATCGTGTTAGCAAAAGAGCATCCATGCTGATTTTAATCCCAGTGTGTATCCGCGTAAAACAAAATCTTTATGAGATTCCGCTTGCAACTTAATAATCGTAAAGATGCTTCCAAGAAAAAGGCATTTTCTGCTGGCCATAATCTTCTTATCTTACTTTATGCTGCAAATATATGAAAGAGAAAATCTCACTTATACAAGTGACAACAAAATAGTCTTTGGGGTTTTTTTTGAAGGCAACGAACTCTTTATTATTTTTACGATTAAATGCCTTAGAGCCACACAAATGCAATTACAAGATAACTACATCATCCGTATAATCACCTATTATGATGTTCTTGGTTCATATACGGATAGATAAAGTGTATTACATTAATAATGACTTTGTTATCTCACAGCGTAGTCTATAGGATTATCCACCTCCTGCAGGTATTTTGCCAGATTAGTTCTGTTTTGTCATGAAACAAGATCCGGTTCATTTCATTTCGACTGATGGCCCAAAGGAGATTGGAGGATCCAAAAAAAAAAGAAAATATCTCTCAATCTTTGCAGAAGTTTTACGTCAGCAAAAAGTAAAATAGCGATTTGCATGGATTCGGCGTGGACTTTTCCGAATTGAATTTTAAATTTAGATTTAACCCCGCGAAACGGTTTTCGATTTATTTTTTTGCAATTAAATTTTTGTCAATGCAAAAATGTAAAATTACCATTTAATTTTTAATGGAAATTGTCCGTGCGGTATGGCAAATTTTTGGCCGGTCGATACGATATTTGTGTAGTTGAGCGAAAAATTAGAAAATCGCCGATGAGAATAATAATTTCTAATTAAAATACACGACAATTTTGGAATCTTTCCGAATTAACATTTTATTAGTCAGTGTTAATTCACTTAAATTTGTTTGAACAAAGTAATCCTGTTATAAATGGGATTACATCAGAGATTTTTAATTACTCGGCCATGGAGTACACAAATTATATTATTCGTTCAGTAAATCTTTTTTTTTTAAACTATTCAGTTACAAGTTACAACAAAAAATACTAGACTCTAATTACTGCGGCGAAAAGCCGATAACAAAAGAATCTTGATTCAAATTGATATAGTCAATACAAATGAATGGATGAGAAGCTCTGCGAACCGTATTTATGATGAAATATCGCTGATGGTGTAATTATGTTGGCGAAACCTTGATATGATGGTACTTTTCCAGTGCAGTACCGCTTATTCAGCATCTTTATAATATTGTGTAAAAGATCACAGACGCGTACGCTTATATTTAACATCGAAAAGGAGAATTATTTATATAAAAATAACATAGGGATTTATAATATAGGTTACTCCTCCCTCCTGAAGTGTTTGCAAATTGGGATCGACTAATCGCTGATTGAAGAGCTTCATGGTCGACTGTTTTTAGTCTTACAGTTATAGTATTCTCTAGAAGTTCAGGAATGGGTAATTCTAGTTCTAGGTTGAAGTTCTCATGTGTGTCTTCCAAAAATGTTCGAATTGTTAATTGTTATTGAACAGTCACCTTTGGAAATTACGATTGGACTGGAAATGATTTCCATGTACTTCTTCTGGTCACATTGCAGCATTGCTGTCACATGTCGTTTTGGAATAACCAATACCTATTTGATTATCGGATATTTCTTCAACTGTCGATTCTTCATATTGAATTTTCGTGAATGGGCATAATTGTTGTTCATTAGATATAATGTCGTGAACACAGGGCTCATCTTGTTTCAATAGTTCCATTTTGCACAAATAATAAATGTCTTCAATATTTGGACATTTTTCTAAAGCGTTGTAATACGTGTCTGTGGTAAGTAAAAGGTAAGGATACTTAACACTAATTGTATAATTTTGGATGGGTATAAGAAATAATTTATACAATATAAAAGGTTTAGGAATAATTATTGGTGTGAATATAGTAAAAATAATTATTTCCTTTTGAATTATTACATTGTCTCATAGAATTTAAATACGTTATCAAACGGTATTTGTTGTCTGGCGGATATATTTTTCAAAATCAAATTCAATTCATTATGCTGCAGAATCGTATAGTGCATTTTGCCTATGTGTGCAAAACTGATAGCGTTTTGTATGTGGCTAATTATCTCGCGTAGTTTACTACTATGCATATTAATATTTTCCAAAATTAGATACATCATTGAGGTAGTTTGAATATTTTGATTACCCGTCGAAATATTTCTTATCTTCTCTGAAATTATTATCTGATTATTCTCGATATTTGAAAATTGATCATGAAAAGTTTTCGTTACTTGTTAAAGTATGTTCGTTTGATCTTTTAGATTTTTATCGATAGTTTGCTGATTCTGATTTAATGTTTGAATGTAAGAATCGCATCTGTCGCCGTCATTTGCGTCTGATGATCCATACAGCCATTTTTGTGCTGTACTTATGAAATTGAATACTCCACGTTTATTTCGTTGTTCGTGTGAGAATTGTTTTACAAATTTCTTCAATGTATTGATACGTGATTGATTTGTTTCAATATTTACTTGTAATAAAGTAACAATTTCTTCTTTATTAGACCATTTGGTTAGATTTAAAGTATTGTTTAAATTCTTTAAAGTTATTCAGATTAGAGTTTTAATTTACCTAGGAAAACCTATAAGCCATCAAAGTTTCCTCGATGGTTCACACCGGAACTAAAAGGTCTCGTTTTATCAAAAAAGGCTGCTCATTCAAACTTCAAATCTAGCCGGTCAGCTGCTGATTACACTTTGTTTTCTAGTCTTCGGACTCAGTGTAGGGCATTGACGGAGCAATGTTATCATTCTTATATTTCTACTATTGATGAATCAATTCATTCTGATTCTAAACTATTTTGGAATCATCTTAATTCCTTGAATAAAAGCCATGGAATTCCTGATGTAATGCAGTTCAATGGCGTGACAGCTGAATCAAGCGTGGACATAGCTAACTTGTTTGCTGGTCATTTCTCCAGTGTGTACAGCACTGGAAAGGTAGACGTTGAGCCTGGCTTTGCAGCGAAAAACACGGTTGACATCCCGTTCATTTAGTTTGATTTTCTGAGGTTTTTGAATCTATCATTGGTCTTAAAGATAAGCTTAGCTGTGGCCCTGATTATATTCCTACATATTTTTTGAAAAGATGTGTATTTAGTTTGTCTAAACCTCTACAAATCTTATTCAATCTGTCTCTGAAATTACAGACCTTCCCTGGTAAATGGCGTGACAGCTTTATAACTCCCGTATACAAAAACGGCGAGAGAGATAATATAAAGAATTATAGGCCAGTAGTTATGCTATCTGCTATCCCTAAGCTTTTCGAGTCAATCTTGAACAAACACCTAGCATGGCACTGCAGGAATCTTTTAATAGACCAACAGCACGGGTTTAGACAGGGCAAGTCTACCTCTACTAATCTTGTTTTGTATCACAACTACATTGTCGGGGCTTTCGAGGGTGGTTACCAGGTCGATTCCATCTATACCGACTTCTCGAAGGCCTTTGACACGGTCAACCACGCATTGCTCATTCGTAAGCTAAGTTTGTACGGGTTTCCTGAGTGGTTGCTTTCCTGGTTGAGTAGTTACCTGAAGGATAGGGTTCAATTTGTGAATATCAAGGGTTCGACTTCGTCCGCCATATCGGTTACATCTGGGGTCCCACAAGGTTCGCATGTGGGCCCTCTTCTTTTTAATTTGTTCATTAATGACATTGGAGAGGAAATAAAGTTCTGCAAATTTTTACTTTTTGCAGACGATCTCACATTGTTCCTTAAAATCTCAAATTTGTCCGACTGTCTGATGATCCAGGAAGACTTGAACTCGCTTTTTAACTGGTCTCTCTACAATGCCTTACTTCTTAATAAGGATAAATGTTTTGGTATATCATTTTCTAAAGCTAAACAGCTAATGGTGTTCGATTATCATATTGGTTCACATTTTCTCTCAAAAGTCACTAAATTTAAGGATTTGGGAGTGTTATTTGACAGCTCCCTGTCATTTATTCCCCATATCAATGGATTGTCAAGTAAAGCTCTTCGTAGTCTTGGTTTTATCACTAGGAACTTACGAGATTTTTCAGTGTCTGCTTTTAGAATCCTGTACCTAACACTTGTCCGTAGTATTTTGTCCTATTCTTCCATAGTATGGTCTCCCCATTATTCAAGTCACATTTTCACCCTTGAAAGGGTGCAGAACAAGTTCCTTAAAACTTGTGCTTGGAGACTTAACTTGCAAAATATATCGCTGGTGGATCTGAGATAGAGGTTGAACCTCATTTCTCTGGAAGATTACAGAGTTATCTGTGACTTGAACTTTTTATATAAGCTGCTCAATTTCGATATTCATTGTCCCGATTTGCTGGGTCTAATGAACTTTAGATGCAGTGAGCGTACTCTCAGAAACTCGCCTTTGTTTTCGGTTGTGTACCATCGCACAAACTATGGTAAATTTTCTCCTATTAATAGAATTCAGATTTTGGGAAATGAATTCAACCAGTATTATGATCTGATTGGTATTAAATATACAGGGTTTAAGCAGTGTCTGAGCAGGTATATTAGAAATATAAATTGAATCTAGGTATTAGCGAAAATGTTAGTTTTAATGGAATATTTTTATTTTTGTTTTATTTAAGTTGCCAGATTATCTCTAAATAATTTTATATTATAATTGTTAATTTGATTGGTTGGAATGGAATATTTTGTAATTACTTAATGTAATTATACTTTTGTAAAATGGGGACATCCCGTGAATAAATAAATAAATAAATAAATACTTTTTCCAATAAGGGTAGTGTTAATGTGATAACATGCAGTGGTATGTTGTGTTGTGATGTAAGTGGTTCCTATAGAAATCGGTAGAATAGGATTTTTTTATGGAGTTAACGTGTAGGCGTTACTGGAAAATCCTATGAGGAGGATGATGAAAGCTGCCAGGAACATTTTGCTTTTTAAGGCACGATGCTTGAAACTGTATTACTTTAACTTTGTACGTTGGATCTTGTTGCTTCTTTTCTTCAGTAAATTTTTTGGAACTGGACAAAACTTTTTTTTTCGAAAATTCAATCTCAGGCAGGATATGTCGAATGAAGTAATCAGTAGGTAGTTTGGCAACACTATGGATATTATCAAGAGCATTACAAATATCATTGTTAATCCCCTGGACCAAACTTCTGTCTTAGAAACTGCCTCTTTTCGTGCCATTCTTAACCGAGCGGTCTTGATACTGGTCTTCAACCCTGACAACCCTCGTTACTATAGACTGGAACCTCCGTTATAAATTGTCAAAAGTCTTTGGGAAATACTTGGCTCGTTAAATACTTCGAATTCAAGGATTTCTTTTACAGACACTCAGTTTTGCTTCTGAGAAACTCGTAGCACCCAACCTGGGTGTTTTAGATCTTATCTCAAGAATCCTGGAGATTCTCGAAGATCCAGAAAACCTTTGATTGATTCTCACTAGAGAAATTTCTTGAGTGATTCTTAGCTTGAAATCTTCCTTTAATAAACCACCTGACTGAATACAAGATGAGTCATCCACTCCTGGATGTCGGTCTTCCATATTTTCCAAGCCCTTATATCTTTAGCAATTTGGATTCACGTGTCTCCTATGATATTTTCTATTGTCTCTGGAGGTTTGCCATGCCTGTGTCTGTTCTCGTTATATGGCAAAGACATTTCAATATTCGAATTTTGTCCCTGTTTGATATTATATTAATAGGCTCATACAAATGTGAATTACAAGCTGATACGGCTATAGTTTTCTATGTTGTGTTGTCTCCTCTATTATAACTTCTTGCCCAAAAAAAATCAATGTCTCCCAGCTCATTACACAGTCTGAGGGTACGACGAAGGAAATAGTGATAGGCATAGTTGGTTCTGTGAAATTGAAGATAAAAAGTTTGAGTTGTGCGGGTGTTATGTGATGGGACATGTAGAACTAAACTGCTGGACACTTGAACTTACACATACAGATTTTAAAGCAAAACTGAATTTTATCGCCCCGTATATCGTAACCCTATGGTCCTATGAGAAATTTACGTCAAGCTTTATCCGCAAAAAACAAGCTATTAAAATCCACAAACCGCGTTAAAAAAAACTTTATTCGTGTCGAAAATATGGAATTTTGAATTTGCTCTAAAAATCTATATGTGAAAGTTCGAGCGTCCAGCAGTTTATTTTAGAACTCAAGTAGGGACACTCAATTGTGGAATTTAGGATTTTATGTATCAGTTTGAGGTCCTTCTGCTTCCTTCTTGAGCTAAGGGATAAGTTCAGAACGTCACAAAGTGATGCATAATAAAATTCTTCATTGTTAAAAAATTTGTTATTGAGATATCTAAAATTTACGCTGCACACCTTCAAGGCGATGAATATGACAGGCATAGTTTGGACTCCAAGCAGATGCAGCATACTCAAGATGTATACGAACATATGAGAAGTATAACGTTTTGATGTAGTTGATAGTTGCAAATTCCCTTGTACTACGCTTCACAAACCCAAGCATCCGGAGTGCTTTGCTCACTGTGGCATCGATGTGTGAAGAGAAATCAAGATTGGAGCTCAGCGAAACACCCATTTCCCTGATCTGATTCACGAAGTCCAATGGCGTATCATTGATGTAATATATGCAGTCATTGAAGGTTGTGGAATTTCATAACTTTACACTCCGTAACATTTGAACAACTGAATTAACCTGTCAAAATCCTCTTGCAGTCATCAGGAGTAACGATTTTGAAATTTTGAGTCATCGGCAAATAGAAGAAATGAAGAGTTTAGGAAACAAGAATAGATGTTATTGATGAACAGGGTGAAGAGCAGTGGGCCAAGATGCGAGCCTTGAGAAGCAAACACCTGATGACACCAGGATTTGGGAAGAGGTAAAGTTGTTAATATCAACTATCTGTGTCATTCCTGTAAGATAGCGTCCCACCACCCATTGAAGCAGAGAGCCAGAGTTGCCAAGTCTCTCCAGTTTTTTGATCAGGACTAAATGATTGACTCTGTCAAACCTTGGAGAAGTCAGTGTATATAGTATGTACCTCCTCACCCCCCTCCAAGGCGCCTGGCAGAAAGTCAAGAGTATGTGAGAAGAATAATTTCCATTGATGACCTCTTTTTGAAGCCAAACTGCTCGGATCTAATTTCGCTGCTTAAAGATGATGATAGAAATTTTGTGACAATATTCTCAAAGATTTTAGGAATTTCACTGATGATGCAAATTGGGCGATAATTTGGCTTTGAAGTCATAATAGCATCCATCTCCCTGTGGATTTGAATTGCAGTGATTCTGTTGCTAAGTGGCTTGAAACAACAGGGATGGATGGTTATCATCCAACGGAAGCAGGTATTCATCTTTATCTGGCTGAGTTATAGAGGTATCCTTGAGTGACAGAATATCAAGTCAATGGTGAGATTATTGATATTATAAATGTTATTAAGCTGGTATAGATTGTGAAAAGCACATACTTCTAACATATGTTGTATTTTATCGATTTCAGTAGGAGCAAGGTAACCCTGCATATTATGGTGAGCCACTGAACAAATGTCCTCTAAAGTCAAGCTGGCTTTGGGGAGATTGAAGTCCACCATGATGCAACATTCAGTATAGCTGAATTACTCAGAGATATCTTCCAAGTTGTTACTAAAACTTTCGTACTTCTCAATTGGGGAGTTTGGTGGAAGGAATACGCAGGCCAGGATCATTTTTTTTCTACTACGGCCTATAACGACAAAAACTTTCTCCATGTCACCTGTTGTCCAGCTTTGTTCTGAGACCGCGAACATTCTGGTAGTATATGCTATAACTTACTGGTTTTCCTCTACGTTCTGCGGTGTGGTTGGTGTTGCTGAGGCTTGACCCCTCGGGGGGTTTTTTGGCACAATTCGAGAAATGCCCTTGACGAGTTTAACTTGTATGTTCTGCTCACCCTGGTCCTGGCGTCTTTTCAGATCCTCCAACGCTAGTATTTCAAGTTCTTTCTGTCTAAGTGTTAAGTCACACTTTATGTAGATTTGTTTGCCTTTGAGTTTAAGACGATTGCGAAGCACAGTCTGAACTTCATATGGTGATCCCAATACAGCTCGTATAGGGCATGCATTCTTTGAGTTGGGCTTGCCAGAGACACTCGACAAAGCGTAAATTGAGTGCCAATCAGTAGGTAGGAGTAGTAAATTATTAGCTTTACTCTGACGGTCATGAAGTTCAGTTAGCAAATCAATAGATGGAGTGGAAGGTGGTGGTGAAGTCGTTGAAAGAACCTGTTGGGTCGGTGTATTTGTGATAATGGATTCTGTTGATGCAATGATTTCGCGTTAACTTTTTTGTGGCCCTGTATAATAGAGGCATGCATTTTACGTTCCATATATCGCTCAAGGGTAGAAGCGCATCGCGCACTTCCTAGGAATACTAGCGAAAAAGCTAGAACGGTGCGTCAGTACCATCGACACGATTGATTTGGTCTGGTGCGAACAAACATTCATTCGGCGGTTTTTTCGCAAAAAATTTTTGCGACCGTGAAGTTTTTCTTCCAATTTCTCGCCGTTTAACAATTGATCGTGTGTTTAAGCCTACAAGGGGCGCCCCAAAGTTACAAGACCACAAAAGCCAAATTGGGTAAGCGACAAACAACCTTTTTGCATGACCTCACTTTATTTTTAAATTTTTCGTGTAATAAGGACGCAATATTCGCCATACAGTCCACTAATAATTCAACCGTATTAATTGCATCCCCAGATTCCTCAAGTAATTTTCAAGCTGCTCCACACGATCCGTTAGGCCCAGTATTCGCTTCACATTAGCCAAGCATAATTTGCAGTAGAATGGAAAAGCTTGTTTTGAAATAACTATGGCTCTTATTTCAGTTGGACCACTATAATGTCCCCACAAGTTTGGCATGGTACCTTTTTGCAGTGGTCGCAGGGATATCTGAATAGTTCGTTTTTCGATTTATTGGGTTCCTCAAAAATGACTGCTATTACAGTTGCTGCATGAACCTGACATTTTATTTTGGGTCATCTCAAAATGTTTGCAATCCCTTGACTTTATTGCGTTTTTTTTTTATTCACAAACGGACACTAAAGTAATATTTTCATTTGATTTTACAGAAGATAATGAAAAGAAAAAACTTTTAGAATTTTACTTGGTGTTTGTAAACAAAACCTAACCTGTTGCTTAAAATATTTCCTTCCATTTAACATTTATTTGGTTAGCGAAGTTCGTACAACTTCTATGTCACCTCCAATTTTGATCGTTTCACTTATAGGATTTTGATCATCACTTGGGGTCTTCTCCTATTTTTCAGTTTGATTCAGTTCTCAGTATCTATTCCGCGAATATCTCTTGTATTTTTCTTCTTTAGTATCGATTATCTTGGATTTTAAAATGACCCTCCTTTTGATAATTTAATCTTACATACTTTTGTTGTATCTTTGATCATGGAATACTCCGGCCGATGAGGAAAAACCCCGATTATACGGGATAAGTACCTAATTCACAGGTGTCTGTGATTATTCCTCTTTAAGTATTGCAAGGGAAAGACGTGCTTTGAAAACTGGTTTCACAGACTTCCATACCATAAAAAGGTGTCCCGATATAGAGGTGTTCTAGCACAGATCTGTCCCAGTATGTTAGCATTGGCATCAATAAATTATTTGATGATTATACAAAAGTCAAAGTTCAAGTTTCCAGATACATTTTCAAATGAAATCATTTAAATTATTTTTATTCTAATCTCAATGCATCCACAATTGATTCGCCTGCACTTGCCCTCTTCGAAGATGTTTGGGTGCACATTGCTCTCTATGGATTTGATGTTGTGGTTGGCTGCGTCTACGTTGCCCCAAACTCTGCTGTCGAAACATACCATGAATTCATGGACTGGGTTGAGGTACCTCGAAACAGGTATCGCAGAGCAGCGTTTTCGATAGTTAGGGACTCTTGGAGTCTTGAGGAATGCTTCCTTGCCCCAGCACAATCGAGAACCTTAGTTGAAGAAGCTTTCATTGAGTCAATGTATTACTTGGATATGCAACAGGTCAATCATGTTAAAAATTTGTTGGGCAGGATTTTTGACTACATACTAATTGACGACATCGAAACTTACTCAGTTGAACAAAGCAACCACCCTTTGGTCAAGTGCGAAGTGCGATCCTTACCATCCAGCTCTCGAGCTTACCTTTGACACCGGTGTGACGGTAATAGTGAGAGATCATGGCATTCAATTTTCATACATCTGACTACAACGCTCTGAATTCTCACTTTTCCGATATGGATTGGTATTTTATCGACGAACCTTCGAACCTTGATGAGATAGTGGAAAATTCCAAATTTCTATCGCATTGTTTATTCTGCCCTTGAGAGATTTGTGCCTAAACGCAGATAATAGGTTTCCGAAGCGGTATAGTAGTGATCCGCTAAAAAAACATTAGTTCCAAAAACAAGTACTACAAAAAATACAAATATTCCAGGAATCCTCACGATTATACGATCTATTCAAACCTGCGAAGAGAAGTGAAATATCAAATAGATCTTTGCTATGCCATCTTTATATCGAACATGGAGCATGTACTACCTACAAATATCAAGCACTTTTGGTCCTACGTCAACTCCGGAAAAAAGGACTCGGGCGTTCCAGCTACGCTTCAACATAATGGGCAAGTTTTCGCCAACAATCAAACCAATTCCGATACTTTTCCCACCCACTTTCAATCGTGCTACACAGGCTACAAAGGAGCCGATCCAGGAAGATTTCAACATACCCTTTGTCTCTACGCTATCCTCCTATGACTTCTTGGAAAATAATATCGAATCAAAGCTAAAGTAACTGAACAGTTCCAAAGGTCCAGGTCCTGATGGCATTTTCCCTCTGCTGCTTCAAAAATGTCACCGTTCCATGACTCTCTGTGTATATTATTTTCAAAGATCTTTCATCAGGGTTACTTTCCAGACTACTAGAAAAAATCAATTATTTTTCCAATTTTCAAATATGGCGACAAGAAAGATGTTCGCAACTACAGAGGAATTTCTCTATTATCAGCTATCCCCAAACTACTAGAGGCCAGAATTTCAGAGAAGATCTTCGAAGCATATAATCACCATATAATGGACGAGCAGCATGTTTTTTACCAGGGTCGATCTACAGCAACAGGCCTGGCCGTTTATCAAAACTACCTGGTCCATTCACTGGGAGTTGGTCACAGAGTCGACGTCGTTTTTACGGATATATCAAAGGCTTTCTATAGAGTCTGTCATCAGCTGCTCCTTATGAAGCTCTCCAGGATGGGCATTTCAAGCTCTATGAGGTGCTGGATTGAGTCGTACCTTAGCGAGTGCAGGCAGTATTGTACTGTGGGTGGGGCAGCATCCCGGGAAATTAAAGTCCTCTCAGGTGTTCCCCAGGAGTCACACATAGGCCCAATACTATTCCTCCTGTTCGTCAATGATGTGGCCAGCTGCTTCCACAACGCTCAGTTTTTTCTGTACGCCGATGACCTCCAACATTTCAAGGGGATTTAGACCGGCTTGTTGCATGATGCAGGAGCAATTTTTTTGGAATTGAACGTCAAGAAGTGTAAGTCAATGCAATTCTTCAAGAACTGGACTGCCCAGCCTTTTTGCTACACCATCGAAAACCAGATAATTGAACATGTTGGCGTTTACTATGATTTGGCAGTGATCTTTGACAGTAATTTAACTTTTGAGAAACATTGTGAAAATATTGTGAACAGAGGGTTTAGAATACTGGGCTTTGTGAAGTGTAACACAAATGATACTCAGATCCAGGCGCTTCACACGCTTTAGAACTGTCTGGTGCGCAGCATCCTTGAATACTGGAGCGTGATCTGGTCTCCTTTTTACAACTGTCACAAACAATGGATTGAGAGAGTTTAGGCAAAATTTGCTGAATACCTCCTGTACAAATATCTCTTTTCCTATGAAAACTTCGACCACAGACTCCTCCTGTGGCCTGAAATCATTGGAACAAAAACGGCGTGATCAGCTGCTATTGTTTCTTTAAAAGCTGGTCCAGGGGATAATAACCTGAAGTCCTCTGCTTTCCGAAATCAGTTTTCGTGTGCCAATTCGACAAACCAGGCAAACCCAGCTCTTTTTTGTGGCCACTCATCGAACAAATTATGGCTGGGGTTCATTTGTTGACCACATGGTGAGCAACTACAATCCCCACTACGCAGCAATCGACTTGTTCTCAGCTATTCTCCATACGCTGAGACGTTTGTTGTAGACATTCATTTTGGTTATTAATTTGTTTTATTTTGCTGTTCTCTATTCTTTGTGTTCATTGTTCTTATGGTTTGTGTTAGCTTATATGTGTTTTTAACATTGATTAACATGATTTTTGTTTCATGTACCTACAACGTTTTATTATTAATGCCATTTGGAGTTCAACTCTGTAGTGTACCACGCTCAATTAATGAATAAATACACATTTTCATCCGATAAATGTTCTAACAATCTATTTTCAGAGCGATCTACTATCTCTTCCAACTGACCTACAAATTGTAAATAAAAATACATTAAGTAAGCAATTTTTGAGATAAAAAAATATAATTCCATCCGTTAAATTACAAATTAGTCCCGTACTCTACCCTACAAATTACAATTTAATGTGACAATTTTTGAGCCAAATGAGCTCGTTTTAACACCCTTAAAACAAACGATATTTAAAGCCATCCAGATGATACTTTGTATTTTTATTCAACGCCATCGCTCGTAACATAAAACCACCCTTTTCAGCAACAGTCCCGAATCCCCTCCTATTTACCCCATTGACACTCGAATACCAAACAAGGCAAAAATATTTTTATATTAGAATAGGAGCTGTTTGGGAATTTAAACACAATTTCAAACATCGATACCAGTTTATTTCACAAGTATAATAGAATTAGTACATTTATCACACAGAAAAATAGATGATGAGTTAAGAAAAAATCGATCCATAATATAATATCACAGTCTTATTATAAATTACCTGAAACTGATTACATACCAATTTCGAAATCGGCAAAATCGTTACCCAACCACCCGATACAGATACAATAATGTTGGAAAAGTTGTATTAAAAGCTCTTGTTCATCTAAAAACTCGATTTTTTCGATCCGTGCTCGTTCAGCGGGCTCTATGGAATGATATACTTCCACCATATCCCAAGCTTTAGCACCCGACCAACCGTTATCGATAAATCTACTTTTTTGCGTATCTAAATTTTTACAATTCGATATACCAGCCAAATTGCATCCGCGAGCCCTCAAATTTCCCATCATTATGTCTCCAAAAGTGTCATTCATGTTGCACATTTCGTAATTTATAAAAAAACCTGTTGAAAAAGCTGACGACAGCCATTGAAGTAAACGATTAACCCATTCGCTTTCAATGTAAACTAAAACACATTCCGCAATAAAAAGTGTGGGTTTATCGAATTTGATTTCAGCTTGTTGCAATTTTTCTTTTATTTGTTGTATATTTCTTAAGTCTACACCTAAACAATGAAAGTTGCCAGAGTGCATATCAGTAGAACTAAATCTAACTTCACCGTCTTGCTCATAAATTCGATCCAATAAAGGCTTGTTGCGTTTGATTGTGTAACATTTTTTCGAAGTCACAGTAGGAAAATCCAATTCCACGTAGCCGGATATGACGATACCTTCATCTTTCAAACGCCAATACAAAGTATCGAAACCGGCACCGAAGTTGATAATTTGTGCGTTGCTGCCAGCTCGATTGATGAATTTTTGAATGAAATTATCGACGGCTTTTATTCGTGCGAAATACCCTCGGTTGATTTCCGGGGCTTTTCTTTCAATGTGCCTGACGAAATAGGGGATGTAATTGTCCGTCCAGTAGCCCAGTTGTACGGCGCCTCTTTTGCATTCGCTGGCGTCGTCGTTTGTTGCCATTACTGGTTCGTCACCCATTTTTTAACTGGAAAATTTAAAGCATTTTTGAATGTTTAAGAAGAATAAATTGAGTTATGTGTGTTGACTTGTTGAGGAAGATGTAACTAAGTACAGAAATATAATACAAGTGTGCGAGCAGGTGTCCTAGAAAAGTTTTAAAAACTCAAGTTGTATGTTGACACAAATTGGAACTCTTAAATAATGTCAGATTGGCAAGTTTGCAATCTCCTTGACATACTATACATGTAGAATGTCGAACGAGTTTTTATTTGTTTTGGCCAAGAATAGACTGGAAGACCCTTTCAGAGGGTCGGAATTGCCAGTGTGTCTAAACGTTCCGGAAATGTTTCGTTTCCAAGATATTATAGCCCTTTAAATGTGGAGTAATTGCAGTTACTAGGATAAGGGAATTTAAATGAAATTTCACAAGTGGTTGTTAAAGTATTATGATGCAAAAATTGAGTGAGTATATGGCTAGAAAATTATACATAGTTTTGTTTGGGGAAACGTATCTTTTATTTACCAATTTTAGAACTTAATTGGAACATAATTGGAACATAAAATTGGAAAATACATCGATATACATATTACATTGACTAAAACAAATAGCCACTTCTATATACAGGGTGACTTGAGAAAAACAGACAAGATAGAGACACATTTTGCAGGTAAATATATTTCAAAAACCAGACAAGATAGAGAGATGTTCTAGGAGAATAAGGATTTTTAAGCATTTTTTCTAAGAATTGCTAGATCCTTAAATTTGCTGAAACTCTGTGAAACTAAATTTGCGATTTTTTGAAATAAAATGATTGGATAGTTCCGCAAAAAAAAAAATCAAGAATCATAGAACTTATTTACATTGGCAGATATTCTATTAACAGGACATACCAAGTACCACAGTAAGGACAGTAAGGAATGTGTAGTGAAGATTCACTTCGTGTCCGATAACTTTGAGCGTGCAGATAAAAGCATCCAAGACATTCGTGGCTTTCTATGTAGTAGTTAAGGATATTAAAAGCAAAACAGATATCAAAGGATTCCCTTCTGCGAACAAAAGTAGTTAAGTCTAAGTAAGTCATAGTCTGGTCAACGCTGAGAATCACACCACTCAGAGACAGTTTGTACCTAGCAAACTTGATAAATTTGTGTTGAACACTCTCAAGCCTATTGATGTGGTTCTGATAGTAAGGTGACCAAACTATGCAAGAAAATTCGAGAACGGATCTGACCAGTCATGTGTAAAGAATCTTGATGGAGCGTATGCTTGTAAGATCCCTAGTAGCTCTCTTAATAAAACCCAACATTCTATTAGCCCTGTCAATTACCACTTCAAAATGCTTGGTGAACATTAACCTAGTATCTAGATACACACCAAGATCTTTGATGACAGAAACTTCAGACAAACGAACATCACCTAAGCAATACTGAAAGGGAACCTTACAGGTGAGCCTATTAATCATACAACAAGACATGAGGAACATATCTTGAGCCACACATTAAGCTGACACCAATCAAATGTTTAAGATCGTTTTGCAGAATAAGTAGGTATACTTTGTATGAACCCTCATGAAACGAACTTTATGTCTTGAGCTGACGTCACCTGATGATACAACTTCAAGCCATCAGCAAAGAGTAAAAAATTCGAGGAGAGCAACGTTCCTAAATCATTGATAAATAAGGTTAATAGAAGGGGGCCCAAGTGGGAGGGGGTACCCCAGAGGATGCATGGAAAAGAGAGGAAAGATAGCCATCGATTTTGACTTGTTGGATTCTGTAAGTAAGGTAAGATTTCATCCATGAAAGTAAGAATCCAGAACGACATAACTTGAGAACTTTGAAAGAAGGAGGTTATGGATTACCTTATCAAAGGCTTTACTGAAATGAGTATATATTGCATGAGTTTCTACATTGTTATCAAATGATGAATTTATAAAATTTCTAAAGAAAAACAGGCTCGTATCAACAGATCTACTGGCTGTAAACCCATGCTGTTGACTGATCACAATCTGATGAAATATTTTTGAAAGAATATTTTGAACGCACTGCTCAAATAATTAAGGGCCGAATTTATAGTTGTTCCTTGACTCTTAGTCCCCAGTACATCGACCCTAAAATTTTGTAACTCATGTACAGGCCAAACTTCCTGAGCGGCTTCATAACACCAAGTCGGACAATTTTGTTCATATCTTCAATCTGGGCGATGGGACATTGTCGTGCTAGCTCTTCGTGTGTCCGACCCCCCCCCCCCCACAACAGTCGATTAGAATTAAAATTACATATACATGTATCACCGTTCTCAGGGACATCAGAATGACAACTTCCCGAAGAGCTAGCGCAACAATGTCCCATCGCCCGAGTTGGAGATATGAACAAAATTGTCCGACTTGGTGCTATGAAGCTGCTCAGGAAGTTTGTCGTGTACATGAGTTACAAAATTTTAGGGTCGATGTACTGGGGACTACGAGGGGGACTATCTTCCTTGGAGGTCGTGAGTTTAGAATGGACACTTGCTAATATTTGACAAATTAGTCATGTCAATTCTTAACGTTCAAGGCTTCCTTAAGTTCTGAGGAAACCTCAAGGAGCTACTATAAATTCGGCCCTAAGGAATTGCAGACAGGATGCTGGTATACCTAGGTCTGTTATTTATTATATCATTCTTGCTGCCTGACTTGTGAATAGGACAAACATAAGAGAGCTTCCATATTTCTGGAAAAATTCCAGAGTTTAAGGATTTGTTAAAAATAATACATAGAGGAAGATACAAAGTGTTAGAACAAGATTTAAGCACTTTGTTAGGAATAGGGGCTGAAGGTATTCCTTGTTGATATCCACTTGCTTTAAAGTCCTCTCAATATCGGTTGGGTCTATTACAATGCTTGAAACATTCTCAAATCGATCAGCAAAAGTTCTGGCGTTGGAATTTCTCTGGGGGTTATAGACAGAGGAAAAATAAACACCAAAAAGATTAGCCATGTCAACACCGGTGGACGCTATTTCTGTCGCCATGATTGGATTGTGAATGAATAAAGTTCCAGAAGACTTTCACATTAGTGCCTATGGCCCTTTCAGTATCACTTATGAATAATGTGTAGCACTCCTTGGTGAAGTTTTTACTGTTCCTGTACTTATTACCTGTGACGAACCTTTTGAGTTAAACAGATAACATTGAAATTATTAAGGGCTCGATAGAGGGTTAAATATAAGTTTTCCAAAAATAAAAGAAGAGGGAAACGCTTCCTCCATGGCGTAAGTTCTTCGCTTTTGCTTCAAATGTTTTTTTGATACAATAACTAAATGCTGCACTAATTTGGATTTTTCCAAAAATACAGATAAAGTTAAAAATGAGCCCCTGTTCAGCCTTGTTGGAAAATCCTGTACACATGTGATAGGGACTACAATTTCTTGAGATTTTTTTTTGAGTAACAGATAGAAGTAAGTAGACGAAATTAAGGAGGAAAATGTATATTTCTAGTCCAGACTTTCCAACAACTTACATATACAATAATGGGTGAGATCTTAGGTATTACAGGTCTGTTCTCACAAGTGTCTTTGACAGTTTGTAAACTATCAAAAAGCATGGCCCATACATGTTTTCAATGCCGTCGTTCCAAGATAAATCAATAAGCTGAGCGATTAGTTCTGACGGTTTGCAAACTGTCAAAGACTTTTGTGAGAACAGACCAATGGAACAGACCTTACAAGTGCTGTGAAAACATTAATATTTTAGCTTATTGAAATTATTGTGTAATCTTCTTTTTAACCAACCAAGGGCTTTCAAAGTTTTTGTAATCAATAAGCTAAGATATTTGTTTAAAAAATTTTAGTACTTAGGTATAGTCTATCGATAGTCAAATGAGACAGTAAAAGAAATAATATTCCTTTGGCCGTCGGCGTTTTCTTTATGAAGCACGGGCGGAGTAAAAGAAATTTATTAAAACAGTTTTATATAAAATAAAACATGAAGCACGATACAACTCAAATAGGAATCAAATTTATAAAAACTATCTACTGCACTGTCTTTCCAGACGAAACTTATTAGCAAGCGGCGGCCGCTTCAAAGAAATATGCCGCCAAAAACGCCGCTAAAAAATCTAACCAATAAGATTCCTGGAGTCAACGTTGACTGTATAAAACAACGAGTAAAACAACCAATAAGATGCATTGTTCGCACGTGGATTCGCATCCAATGAATACGGGCACGCTCAATATATTTTTCCTAATAATAGTATAATAATTTTAACGGACAATACGATAATTTGAGGAGACCCCAATTTTTGCCTTGTCTCATTTGAGAAACGATAGACTATACCTGTCCGGTAGCCTGTAGGCGAGGGGTGGTTAACTTCTTGAAATACGTAGGTACACCAATTTTAAATCTTTATTGATTTTGTAAGATTTTGATGACTTTGAAAATCTTCATACGATTTTACAGGATTTTAGATTGTTTAGAAGATTTAAGGTTTTCAAAATTTTATGTGATTTTGGAGCATTTTAGGGGATTTTGAAAGGGTTTTAAAGATTCTAAAGAATTTTTGGAAATTTAAGCGGATTTTTGGGGATTCTAAAGGATTTTTGGAAACTTGAAGGATTTTTGAAAATGTTGAAAGATCTGCTGTCGCCATTATAATATTGTAAGCTGGATTAGTCGGTTACTCTAAGCGTTCCGGAACCATTCTTGGGACGGTTTGGAACAGACCCAAATATATTGTATATTACAGTCTCGATTACAGTTTACAGCTTGGTTTACAGTAAGAGTATTCAAAAGCTAAAGATTTAGGTATACTGTTTTTTCCTAAAGTTTTTCCAAATACTTATAATTTTTTCTCTAATTTTTTCAAAGCTTTAAATTCTTTATCAATTTTCGCATTTTCAAGTATACGGAAAGGTTCATTACCAGATAATTCTATTGGTCCCTAAAACAAAAACACATATTTTTCACTTGATTTTCCATTAACTTCTCGAATATCCTAATTTTTTTGTTCGGCCAGGTGTATTGGTCTAAAATTGTTATTTTAGAGATTTGATAACAATCTTCTCTTTCATAGAAACTATGCGTCCCCCAAAAACCAATTTTCTTTGTAAAAAAAAAACCGCATAATAATACTCAAGTTGCCTCATCTTGAAATTTGAAGTTACGTCCTCCAGCAGCAGTAGACTTATGAAATAAACAAAACTAATTTCCAATTTTCTTTCGTGTAAAACCCTTTTTCCTGGCAACTTGAGTTGAATTGGGGAGTCACCTTCATTTAAACACCCTGTAGGAATGAAGAAAATAATGGAAGGAATAAAAATAATTAATCAAGTACCTTATTAGTTGAACTCGGCCTTTTGAATTTTTTTTTTTTTTTTTCATCAAATTTTGCCAGAATAATACTTATTCTGTGAAATTGCTTTTCACACTGAGTTACTTGATTATCTTTTGCATTCTACAAAAATTAGCAACTTAATCAATAGGTATCTCAAAATATTCATGAGATAGATAGGGCAAATGTGATATTTTCTGAAAGAGAACATTTTCAGCTTTTCGATAGAAAAATAATATACAGAATGTTGCATTTGAAAAACTCAATTGAAATTTACTTGAAAATTGACGTGTTTAGACACATATTTTGGACACCCTGTATACTTAAATCGAAAAATGAAGATAATGTAGGGGCACCTAGGCTAACATTAGATTACATGTAATTTTTTAAGGGAAATTAGTGTATAGTGGCGGGTCATTTCAAAAAAGTAAGTTTTGGTCTATTTTTTTCTTCGAAAAATCATAACTTGGCAACACTGCATTCAACCCAAATACGATTTTAAAGTTGAATATAGAACACATAGAGGCTTCATTTGCCACATAAAAATATACGGTATTCAATTTAAAAAAAAAAACATAAAATTTGTGATTACTCTTTTTTGAGACACCCTGTATACTTGAAAATAATTTTGGATTATAGCAGAGATGAAATGCTGAAACTTTTATAAAGGACATTTTTCCATAAGTTCAACAGTTTGGCTACTATTGACCGAGGCACGCTTGTTGTACAGTGGGAATCATTGCAATTCACACACATTATATAAATATCCCTCGTAATGTGTCAAATCTGACACACAGTAATAGCAAAATGCTGCACTAAATAGATTTATTGGTTAGAATTTTGACTTAATACGAGGGATTTAAAAGAGTGTGTGCCAATTGCAATGATTCCCACTGTACTACCCTGTATAAGATAATCCTATTGGTCAGCGAATAAATGACCTACCCCGAGACCTACCCATAGGATTATAAATGGCATGTTTATCCGCCAGATTGCATTACCTGACAGTTTATTAGAAGGCATGGTTGGCAAACAATTTTCTCTACTCATTGGTTTTTGGATGGATATTTCCATATAAATTACCACAAATAACCACCATAAATCCTACCAGAATATTGTACCAAACATACTCCTTTTACAGAGATAAAATTAAAATAAAATTCTGAAACCCATAACTAATGCTCTTGAAACGCAGGAAGCTATCAGAAATTTCTCAAATCTTTTTCAGCGTTCTTTGATACTTTTAATAGAAATTCTTACATCTGAATGTGTTTTAGAGTGTTCTACTTAATATGTTCATGAAAATTTGAAGCTAGTTCTAAGGTGTCATGTAACGATTTTCAAGACATACAGTAAATTCAAATTCGAAAAAAAGTGAATTCAAATTCGGAAAAGGTAAATTCAAATTCGGAAAAGGTAAATTCAAATTCGGAAAAAGTAATAAGCTCGGTAATAAGTAAACATAGTCACATATCTACTTAGAAAATCTAGCCGATATCGCTATTGGATGAATTAATGCTGGAATTTGTGTCCGATCATATAACCATGTCTAAACTAGTCCAGAGGCATTATCCTGCAGTTATGAGACTGGATGATTATGATATTTAGGAGTACCTACATGTAATTTTTTTAATATTTGTGTATACATAGTTTTTGATAATGTTATTTTTCTATGTAACTAACTAATTTTTTGTTTAAATAATACTTATCACTTTTTCCGTGGTCCAAAAGTTTTTCAAAATGTTGCCGAAAGTTCAGAAGTGTTCTAGAATGTCTCTCAAATTCCAAATTGGTTCTAAAGTTTTCTATAAGGTTTTACATATGTTTTGAAAGATTCCAATTTGTCTGAAACAAGTGCAGGAGGATTGGAAATTGAATTGAAAATCTTCTGAAGCTTATCAAAGTTCTAAATTGCTCTAGAGTTATCTTAAAATGCTTAAAAATGTTCTAACTTGGTTGAAAATGTTATAAGTTGGTTCCCTAATGATTTTGAAGCGCTGGAATGTTTTAGAAGTTATCAGAAATATTCCAAATGGTGTTTTATATATCAAAAACACAAATATCAGCCAAAAACATCAAAAATCTAATTCTTCATCTACTATAATGCAATTAGCCGGATTTTTTCCAACCCTGTTAGAAGGTAAATAAACCTGGCCTAAAACGGGTAAAGAGCATGTTGTAGGGATGTATGAAAAGAACATATACTTTAGCCTTCATTTCTCATAAAAATGCAAAACCTACTAGTAAAAATACAAATTATACTAAAGAAAAAAGAAATCTATCACTGCGGTAAAAATAAATTACTTATTGGTGCAATGATTTCAACCCTTGGAATTTGCACAAAACTACAAATTTCAGTGAAAACAGGCCAGATGATGATGAATTAAGGTATATTTCATGCAGTTATGAAATACTAATATTTTCAGAGCAAAAACAAGTCCAAGGCTTCTATTTTCCATTGAAATATCAGCCAAAAATAAGCAAAAAAGTAGGTAGTGCAACCTGTATGTTCTATTATAACATAAAATATATATTTTTTAATACTCACAATTGATTAAAATAGTTGTGCTTTACTTTGGAACAAACTAAATGTACTTTGGATAGTTAAATTCCTGCAAATAACAATAATTTCAAATTTATTTATTGATAAATAAATATTTAGAAAAATCGCAAACGCAAATCGGGAAACTGTCAAAAATGTCAAATGTAATTTGACTTTTCAATGACTTTAACCAAATGCAACGTTGCCAAATGCGTTTTCAATTATTCTATTGATCTAATAATTAGCAGAATATTTGAAAATTTACCTTTTAAATAATCGAAACCGGAACACGGGCGGATTTAAATTAGCGTTAACTAGCGACAAAACCTGAATAAAGTCTGAGCCAAAGCCAGGCCAGGGCGACGTTGTCGTTTTTTTTTTAGATCCTGGCCGAAATGCGATCCGATCGTTAGGCAACACACCGAGCAGGCGCGTGAAATGTGGGTTAACGAAAACTGAAGGTCGATATCGATAAATTTGAAATAAAAGGCGCGTCTTTTTTATTTTTCAAAATTTTGTTTCCAAATACTTAAATATAAGTTAAATAATGCATAATGATTGTTTTATTTATCTTATAAGATAATAATTTGCTATATGCAACAATTAGACATTAAATAATGGGGCTGCCCTAATGAATGATACAATAACCACTATTAATGGGCCCTTATTAATAGTTTTCCCCCTTAAAAATAGAAAAAAACAATTAGGTTTTCTTTTATATCCACTGCCTTTTGTCCGTCGTTAGAATTTTCTTTTGGCTTTCGTCCAGAATAAAATATCTGTAAATTTGCGGCGCCGAATAGCCTGTCTGCTCTCGAAGTTCGAAGTATCATTTTTACTCAATGTGAGCCGGTATTACCGAGTAAAATGTGTTTTACTGCCCTTGGGGGTTGGAAAGAAATTTGAAAAGATAGAGATTCTCGAGAGTTTTTAATTTTTAATAATAGGACATACAGTCATACAACAGCGGAAAAATAAGAAAGTTTATCTATCAATAAGCTATGATGGGCCTCAAACAGAAAAAGATGAAAGATACATCGATTTTATTAATGTCATAAACAGCAAAAGTCTTTCAATTGAAAAAATTTGAGGAAAAATTAGCAATTTTAAATTTCATCAGGCTTTTCAACTTTCCTCATTTCTTTATTTCCAGGCTCTTGAATTTTCTCTATTTCTAATCTCAGGCTCATGAATTTTAATTTTTCCGAGAGGTTGCCAATCAGATTCCTAAATTTTGGTTTTTTTATTATTTTTTTTCCTTGCCCTCCTTATTATTGGGTTTTTCGTTTTTATTCTGAAAGGAATTTTCTGTAAGTCTGATGCACGTACACATATCGTCGCTGATCTGTCAAAGGGGCGTAACGGTCAATTATTCCGTATTGGAGTTAGGGTCGCCGAGTGATTTCTTAGAGTTGTATGTATGATCTGACAAGAGGGCGTATGCTCAAAGGTATTACTTCTCTCCATACATAAAATCAGCTAAAGGCGTAAGTATACAGCAATTGCATATAGGATCTGACTAAAAGGCGTATATCCAAATATTAGACTTACGTCATTTAGTTAGATCCTACATTGCGTCTTTTCGGAAACATATTTCTTTAATAAACGCGATTGATGAAAAATCGAATCAGCGTTTCCGAAACTTTCTCTCTCAAAAGAAATACCCTAAATGCAATGACACAGCCTTTACAAAAATGTAGTCCCTATAGTGTGGTCAAATTGGCAGTTGGGTTGAAACAAATTAATAAAGAAAAGGGTTTTTTACCGAAAATGTCTTGTTTTCATGGTCATTAATGATATGCTAAAAGTTCCATAAAGTCGAAAATAAAATATTGCAATGCAAATTAAAAAAAAATTGCTATAATTTTTAGTTGGAAACCTAAAATAATTTCTTCAAAAAAAAAACTACATATAATTAGATGTTATTCTTCATTTTTGTGCGAATAGGAAACAGCTAACAGATTCAATGATTCTTTAGAATGCAAATTTACATGACAGATTCTCAAAAATGACAACCAACTCAGCAGACATTTTTGAGGATGAGAAACTATACAATAAATTCACCAGAAATTCTTGAAAATGAGAAACCAAACAACAGAGATCTCCAAGAAAGAAAAACAGCTCAACAAATATTTTTGCAAATGAAAAACAAACTAGCCAAATTCAACAGGGATTTTGATTCTTTGCGATTGGGAAATTACGGCAGATTCAACAGAGATTCTTCAGGATAAAAAACTGATGAAAGATTCTCAAAGAATGACAATCAGTTCAATAGACGTATCTTTGAGATAAGAAACCACACAATAAATTCACCAGAAATTCTTGAGAATGAGAAAATATTCAACCGAAATATTTGGAAATCATAAACCAAACAACAAATCTACCAAAAATTCTTGGGAATGAGAAACATCCTGAGGAAACATCCAACGGCATATTTTTACAAATTCAAAAGAAACTAACCAGATTCAACAGAGATTTTTATTCCTTAGGAATCGGGAACTACAACAGATTCAACAGATGAGATTCTTCAGAATGAAAAACCGAGTGAAAAACTAATAACAGATTCTGAAGAATTCGATCAAAACAGACATCTTCGAGAATGAGAAACCACACCAATTAATTCACCAGAGATTCTTGCGAATGAGAAAACATTCAACCGAAATTTTTGACAATCAGAAACCAAACAACAAATCTACCAAAGAATCTTGAGAATGAGAAACATTCAACAGAGATCTTTAAAAATGAAAAACAGTGTATTATTAGGGACACTTGTCTCTTCAAATTTCTACCATTAAGCATTTGTCTTCAATTTGTTCCACCTTACTCCCCAAAATCTGCTAATCTTACTACACTACCAATTAAACTCAAATTCGGAAAGTATGAATGTCTTATGGATCTTTGTAAAGGACCAGCACCACTAGTGAAAGACCCAAATTTCCTAAAATATTTTAGGGATCTTCCTCACGAAAACTAGTGTTTTAGTTATTTGAATAGGTACCTACTTATTTAAAACCTTTGTTTCCGTATGCTCAAAATCGAGAAACATTCTCTAGCGACAAAATGGTTGAGGGTATCAAAAGGCGGTTTGCAGTGTTTGAATCAATCAAGATTTCATGAAATTTGAGCCTCAGCAGAGTGGCGGGTTCATTTTTTTGTATCTGGCTCGGAAATTGACGTTTCATATCAAAAGTGTCCAAATTGGACCACCCTGTACCTATACATTCTTACTTATTCTTACGTATAAGTAACGTAAAAATAAGTTTTCAAAACATCATTGTTGATAATTCTAAGCCTGCGCCCCCCCCCCCCCCCCTGAAGAAAATCCTGCATCCGCCACTGATCTCAAACACATGAATTTCAATTTTTCTTGTAGTATTCCCAGGTTTCCATTTGGAATCTTGAATTTCCGTTTTCTATTTTTTTTTTTTTTTTTGTCTGTCTGTCTGGCATCCCTTTCGAGCAGACATGGGCCGTACAGAGAATCACAAAATATGAATTGTGATAGAACCAGACTGTCACATAACGATTTCCTGAGATTAGCATTCAAGAGGCGTCTCTCATTGAAAATGACCTTCAGCTTAGCGAATGCCTTTCTAATACAATTATTAATATGTTCTGTAAACCTAAGGTTAACATCAAGTAAAAGTCCACGGTTTCTAGCTTCCGCTGAGCAACTCAAAGCCTGACCATCAAGGCTGATTCGAAGCATGTCCTGGCATTGAGATCGACTTTGCGCACGTCCAAAGAGCAAAACCTGACACTTTTTAGGATTAAGCAGGAAACAGTGATTAATTGAGACCCTCAGCAGCCGGTCTAGGTCCGCATTTATTTTATCGTTTGCTTTTGATTTTCTCTATTTTTAATTTCAAGTCATACATTTTTATTATTTTTGTATTCATGGGTCCTTGAATTTTCTTTTTTTTTTTTCATCACTGGCCCTGCTCCTTACATTATTCTTTCAGTGCGAATTTTTTGCTGGCTGTTTTCAAATAGAAAAAAAAACAACCAAAATGTAAAAGCCTGGGAATAGAGGTTGAAAGAAAAATAATGAGAAATAAAAGGGGAACAATTTGACGGAAGGCAAAAAAATCTGCTTTTTTATCTATTTATCCACTGAATGTGTTCAAAACTATGTATGGTTGCTTTCAGTTGAAGTTTCTGTCTGGTTCTAAATACCTACCTATGCACTGTAATGTACCATCCCCCACAGACTAAAAATGCTAAATTTGTGGACTATTTTTCATATTATCTAGACCAAATATGTGATAATGGCAAAATGAACATTATTATGGGAGATTTTAATTGTAAACTGTCCTACACGAATTACGGATAAAAGTAAGTTATATTATCACAAATAAAAAACACCTCCCGTACAAAGTTCATCTAACACCAAAGATCAGCCACCACAGTATATTATCCATACAAATAGGAAATATAAACGAAAATGATCCAGTGGAAATTGTTTATAGAAGATCTATGAAGAACTAGTACTGAAATATTGCAGGGTTGCCTTATGGAAACACCTTGGAATGATAACACCACTGATGTAAATATTCTGGCAAGTTTGTTTATAGACACTATTCCTGATATTTTGAATCAAATGTGTCCAAAGCTGAGAATTAGTTATCATCTGAAATATCAGGACAAGAAATGGATAACTCCAGAAATTAAAAGGATGATGAACAATAGGGACAGACAACAAGAGCAGTATTGGAACAAAATGATGGTTTATGGAATGAATATAAGCAGAAAAGAAATGAGATTGTAAGCTGCATCAAATTTGAAAAGGATAGGTACTTTATAGAGACTATTGATAATAACAGATCTAACTCCAGAGAATTGTGGAAAACTCTGAAAACGCTACTGTCAAATAAAGAAAGTCGTCCTCCTGGTGAAATTTATTTTGACCAAAAAATTGTAAAGGATGAATCAAATAATTTAGCCAATGAATTTAACAATTATTTGGTCAGTTGTGTCAATGATATTGTGAACAACATCCCAAGATTGTCTATTGTTAGTGATGTGTCGGTGACATGTCGGAGATATGAAGATTTTTCCCAATTTGCCACTATATCTATGTCAGATATGAAAAAACTTTTAAAGGATATGAAGAACGTCGGAGGGGATGAAACTGAAATCTCCAAGGCAATATTGAGTGATGCTTGCGCAGTTGTGGGAAATCGTCTTTTGGATGTTATCAAAACATCATTGGCAAGGGGTGAATTCCCCGATGCTTGGAGGGTGTCAGTGGTGATTCCAGTGCAAAAGATTCCAAACACAAAGATCTCTACGGAATTCCGGCCAATTAACACAGTCTCGGTCTACGAGAAGTTGTTGGAGAAAGTGGTTAAAGAGCAGTTTCAGGAGTACTGTGATACAAACAATATCCTGGTCAATAATCAGTCCGGTTTTCGTTCCAATCATTCATGTGAGTCTGTTGTTGTTAGTATTTGTGATGATTTTCTGAGAGCGATTGATGATGGAAAATTGGTGTTGGCTGTATTTTTGGATTTTAAGAGAGCATTTGAAACCATTGACAGAGTTAGATTGCTTGAAAAAATGAAAAGAAAGGGGGAATGATTTCAGTCATATTCAGTCGAAATTTTGTCTTTTTGGTAGAGAACATAAATTAAGTACCTAAAGTTCGTTTCACCAGGGTTCATACTTGACCTTGAAATTTGAAAAAAAAAGGGTTGTCGTAGATTAATTCATATGACACATTCAATTTTTTTGACAAATTAAAATGAATGACTTTCCTTTTAAGAATTGACAAACGTTTTTGACGTCATTAATTTGTTTCAGTCAATTTTTATTTGTTAAATAAGGAAGGCAAATGCTGGTGGCAAGTACAAACCCTGGCGAAACAAATTTTACCTAAATATTAATGTTGATGAATTGAATGTTTGTATAAATAATGTTAGACTAGAACATGAAAAAGAAATCAGATACCTGGGTGTCATTTTCAATTCAAACCTAAATTTCCATGCGCATGCTGACTATGTCATGAACAAATTTTCCAAAAAAGTAGGTTTTATTTATAGAGTATCGAAAAGTTTGTCCATCAATACTAAATTATTATTATATAATAGCATAGACGCACCTCATTTGGAGTTCTGTTCTACAATTCTGTATAATCTGCCAGATTTTAAACTTAAACAAATTCAATTTATCCAGAATAGAGCCATGAGAACTGTTCTGAAATAAGACCGATACACACCGATTCAAACTATGTTAAATGTCCTCAATATTTTGTCTGCAAAAAATAATGTTTAAATGTTTGTTTGTTTATTTTTAGGGTTAGGGAAAGGTTATTGCCAGATTATGTTCGCTATAGAGTTAGGGTTTTCTTCAGTGAAATTCACAGTTATAATACTAGAAATTGCAATGATTTTATACTGGGAGACTCCAATTCTAGTCTTGCATTTACTTCTATTTTTCAGAGAGGATTGTCTGAGTTTAACAGCTTTCCTCCTGCCATTAAAAACTGTGATAGTCTTGCATTGTTTAAGAGACTTTTAATTTTGTTGTGTCCAGACTGCTGAACGATTCAGCTTTTCAATGATAGAACGACACCTTCTGAATGTCATGTCACCACATAAAACACAAAATGTTGAAAATTATAAACACTCTCAAATTATGCTTGCAAAAATGGCGACCGTTTGCAAAACATGTTTGATTTCAACACAAATTCAACGTAGCGTTCAGTAGAACAATCTCAAAGCGTTTACCAACGTTTGTATCTTACAAAACAATCCGCTGCGCATCGTGTTTTGAAATATGTCGCGCATGCTTTAAAGGCCTTGTACACTTATATCATAATATACTATTTCAAACTCATTATGAGCATTTTCATCTTGTACCCCCACTTTAATCAATACATATCTGCTTCTCCATCAATATTATCATCAGTTGCTTCCAGTTCACATTTTTGTTATCCTTGGATGATTCTATAGGAAATGATTATATTTTCTGTTTACTCGTTATTTGTTTCTTTTAGGCTAGTGCTTTCTTCTAATTCCTTGATTTCTGGCATATCGTCCTATGTCCAATATCCCAATGATTGATAATCCATTAAGCTTAGTCCACACCAAAGAAATACATATAGGAACATTTTGTTGCTAGTTACCGCAACCTGTTTATAGAAACAGAAACAACAGCAAAATTTCCGTAAACATTCTATCCACACCATGGCTCCTCATTGCGAATGTCAAAAACGTTCATTTTTAAACCAAAAATCATTCACAATACAAAATCTGAACGCTATTGAATTTATATAAATTAAATCAATATACGACAAACCTTTTTCTCCAAGTCATGACATTATCGATATCAAAAGTACAAACCTTCGTGAAATGAACTTTAGTTTAATTTACGCACACACAACGGCTAAGTTTCGAATTTTGGGACCCAGCAACAACGTGTCCACACTGATAAAAGTCGAGAAACACAATATGTTTACCAATGTTCCTATATTTCCTTTCTCATTTGTCGTTAAATATGGAAACAAGCAACTGTAGTGACTACAGAAATTTTAATCAAGAATAACAAGGACTTACCAAACAACCATCCCAGGAGAGATCATCACTTATGCCCGTATTACATCTGTGTATTTTTCCGTGTATTTCTTCATGTAGTTCAGGGTGCCAACATTATTTTGTTGTTCATAATGCTGATTTATGTTGCGTTTGAAGTTTTTCGGTTGTCACCCTGAACTACATGAATAAATACACGGAAAAATACACAGATGTAATACGGGCATTAGACAGCACAACCAGAAACTTCAATTAAAATTTATCTGAACATCGATATCCAGAAATTATTAGAAGCCGATACCCTATGTTGACTAATACATTGTAATATGAATAAAGCAAAAGTTCATGGAACTTTTTTTCAAGTGCTTTCAACAATTAACATTCCAAAGGAGCCGAAAATTTTCTAAAAGGATCAATAAATCATGCACGAGCCTATATGATGATACCCACTTAACAAACCACTTAGCGACACCCTTGATAACTAATTAAAAGGGGACCAAATACACTAATTGATCGGATGATTCAACCACGAAAAATCGAGGAAAGAAAAAATAAATAAATTCAAGACAATGGAGGGACCAATGATATAAAAAGGCAACTTTGGCAAGAGAAAATCAGTGTTCGAGAAAGAGCGAGTAAACGGGCAGAACTACGGCGTGAAAGACGAGTGTCGGTTGAGTAATCGAGAATCGAGAGACCTGTGTCCAGAAAGTCAGAACTACGGCGTGAAAGAGTTGTCGAATTAACCGAGAGAAGAAGCACGACGTGAAATAACAGCGCGAAAATATTCGAGTTTTTTATTAATTGTTCATAATTAAAGTAAATTCCTTCGACCAATAAGATTTCTATGTAATTAGGTGTGGCCAGCAGTAAATATATTATTGTTAAATGTAAGTAGAGTTTTTTTATGTTCAGCCAGAAATTGTGAAGGCAAGAGTGTGAGTCGAGTCAAACTGTAAATTAAAATTTTACTTGGAATCATATAAATTTTCCTTAACAGTTAATTGATGCTTATTAGAGATTGAATAATTTTATTGTAAGATTATTTATTACCGACGCCTGTTATTTAATAACAAGCATTATTTATTTTAATAAAATAAACTTTATCTTTATCTTAATTGACCACAATATTTCTGTGTTTTACTCTCCACCCGCAAATAGGACCCACTTTAAACTGTTTCTCCACTCAGAAACTAAAGTCACCGCTCGCCAATTTAACATCTTAAATTGCCAAGTTTCTGAATTTGGGGTCTCACACAACTTATAAGAACTGTTGTTGCTGCAACCGTAAACAATAAGCAACTTGAATAAACGTTTGGAAACATACAGAAACAGGTTCCAGGAACAAGCAACATAAACACAATGTTCCTATATGTTGCTTTTGGTGTGGACATTGCTTTAGACACACACAACAAATTTCGAGTTTTGGGAACAAACAGCAACATGTTCACACTGTTAAGAATAAAGTTGAGAAACAGAAAATGTTTCTATATTATTTGATCTTTGTCGCTAAATATGGAAACAAGGAACTTTTGTTGCTGGAACCGTGAACAAAAAGGAATTTTTGGAAATATGCAGAAAAAAGTTCCAGACCAAGCAGCATAAACAACGTTCCTATATGTTATTGCTCTCGGTGTGAACGTAGCTTTAGACTATTATCAAAGTCTACTAGTATATCTTCAATTCCTACATTCTACTAAAAAATATTCATATTTTCTTAAAAATTCATTCAGCAAATCTTTATGGATAAGTACCTACCTACAATATTTTTAAATATTTTTTGTGCTTTCTGTAAATTTTATTTTGTCCCACTTCAAGCTATTTATGCAAAACTTTTATTGAGTAGTGACACAACGAGCCATTTCCAATTTTATGTTATTATACCCTATGATTATAGATACCATAACATTTTTAAATAAAATTATTATTTGCTGTCATAATCTGATATTTATGTTTATTGAAGGTATTACCAAAGTTTACGTATTACAGTCTATTATTTCCCTGGAGCAACGTCTGGAGTATATGGACCCATAAAAATAATAATTAAAGGACATGTTTCAGAAACCAAGTTTATAACGAAAACGCATAAATAGAGCGACGTTATGATTAAAAAATGTTAAAGGGCAAAACGACATTGATAAAATAATCCTCTTGTAACCATAGTCCACATGCAGAAAATTAATTACGTTCCAAAAACAAAAGCGACTTCAGCTGGGACTGGGATTTAAAAGCTTAGATTGGGATTTTGCTTTGGTGCAGTTTCGAAATAATTGAATTGATTTTAAAATTGGTTACACGTTATACAAAAAAAAAATATATGTATAGCGTTGACAAGTTTTATGAAAAATGACCATAGTACATTGTAAGGTGAAAGGCTATACAACATGTAATTAGGGTGGCAGTTAAGTTATTCGAGAGGAAATGGTAAATGGAGGTTCGCGTGTGTTTTGTTATATTTTCATATACAAGAGTATCTCAAAAGGCTATTAAGCGTATAGCGTTGAGAATCGTTAACTTAATTTTAATCTAATTAAGGCAAATTGTTTCTAAACTTCGGTGTATTCAATGTGCAAAGTTTTATTATGGAAATTTAGTTGAAATTTAAGATTACCTACTTTAATGTTCCTGCCTATTCTACATAGTAAAATCCAATTTTAAACATTTTTGAAGCTTGTGTAAAAAAAATTGGAAGTAACTTCAGGAATTATTTTTTGATAGACTCAGGTTTGTCATGTTTCTTAGGACTTGTTTCAATGTGTTCATTGGTATTCTTTCTGATATTCAGATATGCAAATATGTTATATAATAACACAATAATAGATACAAATATTTATTTATTTTTAGCTAGCTACCTAAACAATGGATAAAAAATGGGCTAACATAAAATTAGGCATGAAATTTACATCGTCACAGGTACGAACTTAATGTGGGCTGTATCGTCTTTTTGTCTATACAAGGTGGAAGGTTTATGTTAATGTGTTGTAAACGTAACATTGTTGATATCCCAGATGCTATCAATTCGAACTTGAGGTGCATTAAAGTCAGTCATTTCGCGGCTAGTAAAAACTTGCATCGGGCCCCTCTGCGGAACAGTCCATAAAAATGAAGTGCCATAACTTTCAGATTAGATTGAAAATCCCTTTTGATATAACCGTAAATCTTAGAAACTTTGTCGAGGCTATATCTGTAGTAAAAACAAAATAATTGGACTTTAGATTAGTGGTTATTTTTATTGCAACATTTTTGTATACAATATGTATTTTAGGTTTGATTTTCACCTTTAGCTTCTAAATTCATTCGAGGTTCCATGCTCAGCAGGACTTCGTCATATACTTGCCATGGCTGAAAGAAACAGAAAAATTTGACGGTTGTCTGGAAGACAATAAATGAGGCAACAAGTTTTTAGATAATCAACCCATAAATCTCTTTAGAATTCTCATCAATAATAATTCTTGTTTATTCCTGAACCTACTTACCAAGAATTGAGTCAGAGGCGGTAGCTCAATCGGTGGTAATTGCATAAAAGGATCCCTCACACCTCCAGCTTGAAGCATAATAAAAATGAACCACATATACTCGCAACGCAATTCCATTTGATTCACATTCTGGTCCATCGTCAGGAGCTTTTCGCACCAAGTTTGAATCTTATTTTGTTCTGAAAATAATTATTCTCAATCAATCACTTCGAATTAATTTCGAGATTTACCATTTGGTGATAAGGACTCTTGAAGCCTCTCAACTAATTGATAGTTGTAGCGAAATTGATCGTCAAGGGCTATGCACGGGTTTGGCCCACCTTCCATTATGCTCGTCTCGTTAATTTCCATGAAGCAAAAAATTATAGAAAATTTTTAATGACAAATGCAAATGTTATTGTCACAAATAAAAGATGAATAGCTGGTGTTATTATTGTTTCAATTATTTGCCACTGTATCTTCAAAAAATCGACAGGGATGTTTCAAAAATTCAGTTACCTATTTGATACCTGTGGGCTGTGGCCTCATGTTTTTGCTATATCCGTTGACCCCGATAATCAAAGAAATTGTGACATCTTCGGTGGAACAAATAATTATATTTCTTAGAAATAGCAAGGAAGATTTTTGGTCAACGTATTAACATGACGCGAATTCATGCTGATGGGACCAAAAACTGTTTGAACAATCAAGTAGAGAGTATAAAAGGCAGTCATCAGTCCGAAATAGTCTATAGAGTCAAAAGTTTAATTGGTCATGAGATAAAATTCGCGCTTGAAAGTCGTATCTTGTCCGTAAAAAACCTTAAAAGTAAAGAAGTCGTGCAAGAATAATTTACTGAATTATGGAAAAATTGTAAGTACACGTAGAAAAATTGAAACCTTGAGTATTTAACCATTTATTGCAATGACTATGATGTGAAATGAAACGACTTTTGAATATTTTTGCTGAGACAGTGGCGCAGCCAGACTTTTTGTATGAGGGGGGCCATGCAGGAAAAATTATAGAAATATACACAGATCCACTATTCTTTAAGTTTTTTATGATATGAGCAGTTCACATATTTTGTCTACTTCATTGTTTTTCTATTTTTCTCTACATGCTGGAATTTTATGGGAAAATAGCTCAAAATAACGGAGCTATGATTTTTACAATCTGATAAACACATTGAGTGATATTTCTGCTTCAGAGGCAATGGTCTAGTTTGTGATTTTTTTTCTGGAAATCTGTAAAACCTAGAGAAACCAAATTTTTTTTTATTTATCAAAGAAGCTTCCAGTTTCAACATACTAAAATTTCATGGAAAAATAGCCCAAAATTATGAAGCTATGATTTTTACAATCCGATATACACACTTAGTGATATTTTTACCTTAGGGTCAATTTTCTAATTTTTGATCTTTTTTCTGAAAATCTGAGAAACCTGGGGGAACTAATTATTTTTTTATTTATTAGGAAAGCTTTCAGCTCCAACATACTAAAATTTTATAGAAAAATAGTTCAGAATAACGGAGCTACGATTTTTACAATCCGATAAACACACTGAGTGATATTTCTGCCTTAGAGTCATTGGTCCTATTTGTGATTTTTGTTTTAGAAATCTGGAAACCTGGAGAAACCAAATATTTTTTCGTTTATTGAAGGAGCTTCCAGCTTCAACAAACTGAAATTTTATGAAAAAATAGCCCTAAATAATGGCGCTATGATTTTTACAATCCGATAAACACACTGAGTGAGATTTCTGCTTCAGTGGCAATGGTCTAATTTTTGATTTTTTTTATGAAAATCTGGGAAACCTAGAGAAACTAAATATTTTTTTATTTATCAAAGAAGCTCTCAGCTTCAACATACTTAAATTTTATGGAAAAATTACCCAAAATAACGAAGCTATGATTTTAACAATCCAATAAACACACTGAATGATATTTCTGCCTTAGAGTCAATGTTCTAATTTTTGATTTTTTTTCTAGAAATCTAGGAAACCAGGAGGAACCAAATATGATTATATTTATTGAAGAAGCTTTCAGCTGCAACATACTAAAATTTTATGGAAAAATATACCAGAATAACGGAGCTATGATTTTTACAATCCGATAAACACACTGAGTGATATTTCTGCGTTAGAGTCAATAGTCTAATTTGTGATTTTTTTTCTGGTAATCTGGGAAGCTTGGAGGAACCAAATATTTTTTTTGTTTATTAAAGAAGCTTCCGGCTTTAACATACTGAAATTTTATGGAAAAATAGCTTAGGATAACGGAGCAATGATTTTTACAATCCGATATAACACACTGAGTGATATTTCTGACTTAAAGTCAATGGTCTAATTTTTGATTTTTTTCCTGAAAATCTGCGAAACCTAGAGAAACCAAATTGTTTTTTATTTATCAAAAAAGCTTCCAGTTTCAACTTGCTGAAATTTTATTGAAAAATAGCCCAACGTAACGGAGCTATGATTTTTACAATTCGATTAACACACTTAGTGATATTTCTGCCGTAGAGTCAATGGGCTAAGTTTTGATCTTTTTTTTGGAAATCTGGGAAACCTGGAGAAACCAAATATTTTTTTATTTATTAAAGAAGCTTCCAGCTTCAACATACCAAAACTTTATGGAAAAATAACATAGGATAACGGAACTATGATTTTTAAAATCTGATAAAACAGACTGAGTGATATTTCTGCCTTAGAGTCGATGGTCTAATTTTCGATTTTTTTTCTGAAAATCTAAAAAACCTGGAGAAACCAAATATTTTTTTATTTAATAAAGAAGTTTTCAGCTTTAACATACTGAAATTCTATAGAAAATTAGCCCCGGATAACGGAGCTATGATTTTTACAATCCGATAAACACACTTGGTATTATTTCTGCCTTAGAGTCAATGGTCCAACTTTTGATTTTTTATCTGAATATCTGTGTAACCTGGAAAATCAATTTTTTTTTTATTTATTAGAAAAGCTTTCAGCTTCAACATACTAAAATTTTATGTAAAAATAGCCCAGAGCTATGAGTTTTACAATCCAATAAACCCACTTACTGATATTTCTTCCTTGGAGTCAATGGTCTAACTTTGGATTTTTTTCTGAAAATCTGGAAAACCTGGAAGAATCAAATAAATTTTTATTTATTAAAGCAGCTTCCAGCTTCAACATACTAAAATTATAAGTCTCAGAACATCCACAGTTACTATTTCTGAGAAAGAATCTTGCTGAATTTGACTTTGAAAGACTCTGAAATTTACATTTCTTAGTTCTGAGAACAAATCGTTGTTAAACCTGAGCTCAGACATTCTAAATGATTTCCAGGTTTTGATTATGAGTTTGAAATTTGAACAAAATTGACTTGAAAGTCTCAGAACATCCACACTTTCTAAATCTGAGAAAGAATCTTGTTGAAATTGACTTTGAAAGACTTCTGAAATTTGCATAGTTCTGAGAACAAATCGTTGTTAAAACTGAACTCAGAGATTTTAAATAATTTCCAGGTTTTGATTATGAGCTTGAAATTTGAACAAAATTGAGTTGATAGTCTCAGAACAACCACACTTTCTAAATCTGAGAAAGAATCTTGCTGAAATTGACTTTGAAAGACTCTGAAATATACTTTTCTTAGTTCTGTGAACAAATCGTTGTTAAAACTGAGCTCAGACATTCTAAATAATTTCCAGGGTTTCATTATGAGCTTGAAATTTGAACAAAATTGACTTGAAAGTCTCAGAACATCCACACTTTTTAGTTCTGAGCGGTTAATGTCTTTCACATTGCAAGCTTTCTACAGAAATAAGTCTCTTATCTCTAAAAGTATCGAAAATTTACATATAAAAATATGATTGAATCCAATCCTTGAATTTCCCATCCAAAAGGTCCTTCATTGTCTCCTTAGAAATAATTTTCAGTTCAGATTGGGTAACGTCGATCAAGGGCAAAGCATACTCTTCAGAAAAATCACGAACCAAATTGCCTTCTTCTGAAGGTTTTTCCACAGCGTCCTTGATTACTTCTCTTTGAACATTCTGATCAATTGTCATCTAGTAACTTTTTCCTGAGGGAATCCTCAGAGAAGCCTGCATTTTTGATATCCGTTTGTTCGAAAAGCGAAAAATTCATGGCACTTTTACTCATTTTGTATTTTTGAACTACACTCAAACTGCTTTCATACGTTCTGTGATATTAGAGCTGATTTAAATAAAACAAGTTTGGGGTATTTAAACACTTTACATGGAAGGGAGGTTTAACATTGAATCTACTCAACAATAAAACCCCAATTTATTAAATTTGTAAGAAAGTATATTACTTATATTGAGAAGTCAATTGACATTTGAATATTTTTGCTAAGAGTATAATTCGAAAAATATAATGCACATAACTATTGTCAATTATTGAAGTCACTTTTCTGAGGAGTTTTGAATTGAAATTGTTGATTATTCTGGGCTTTATCTAATGATAATTTAATAATATTCGTTCGATGACTATTGAAAAATAAATCCACTTTGGACCTGTTAGAGGTTTACCCGTTTACCCCTATAGTTTCTGATATCATCATTTTAGAAAGTATTTATACATACAGGGTGGGGCACGAAAAACTTCCCACCCAGAGTTTCTCAGGTGTTAGGTGTTTAATCAAAAATCGCTCAGACACGTCCATCTTTGTTTTTTGGGGGACACATTTTATCGGTATTTCACCCCCTACCTGTCAACCCGTAAGTGGGGGTAACAGCTACCCCAAAATTTCAAATGGAAAGAGGGGTCGAGTTATATGTCATTTGGTAGCTATTTTCATTAAGATTATATCCCCGAAACTTTAAGCTGCTAGTGTTTACCCTGTCGAAATGGCGGCATGTCAAAGTTAGGATAAATGCTTTTTTTCGATAATCTAAACTGTATCGTTTTTACCTGTCACACCTATGCGTAGGTAACAGGTAAAATAAACCACACAGCAATTTTCCATTGATTTTTCCTAACTTTGACAAGCCACCATTTCGACAGGGTAAATAGTAGCAACTTAAAACGTCAGGGATATAATCTTAATGAAAATAGCTATCAAATGACGTATCACTCGATCCCCCTTTATCATTTGAAATTTTGGTGGTACCTGTCACCCCCACTTAGAGGTTGACAGGTAGGGAGTGAAAATACCCATAAAATGTGTCCCCCAAAAAACAAAAATTGACGTGTTCGAGCGATTTTTAATTAATCACTTGACATCTGAGAAAACCTGGGGGTGGAAAGTTTTTCGTGCCCCACCCTGTATATTTATAATACCTTAGATGGTTTTCATGAAAACGAATATGCGTTTCTCTTTTTTTTTGCTATTTATGACTGAAATAATTTAAGCTCAACAAACATCATAATTTGTACGTTTTTATTGTATTTTCCTATATATCCATGAAAAAGTCGGACTGCACACAAAAAGCATCATTTTTTATTCTCTCTTCCACTCGATCGAGTGCACTATATTCACAACTCCCTATCTTCCATTTTCCCATTTCAACATACATCCCAAATAACTCCATTTTCCTCCATTCAAAGGCGACTTGAAGCAATTTAACTGAAAAATACTTTTTGGAAAGCGAAAGTGTAGTGCAAATAATACATTTTTAGAATTTTAACATAAGGTTTTAAAGGGGAGAAGCGAAAATGGTACTTTTTCCATATTGCTCTAATGCTCTCTACATAAATTTAAATAAATATTCTCCAAATTTAATCATCACTGGAGCTTATACAAAATTAGTTCTAATTAGCATATTTTGTTAAACACGTAAATGTTTGGTTGCATCAAATTAAGAGCGATGAAAATTTTGGAACTGGAAAATTCCAAAACGAAGGCAAAAGAAATTAAATATTTCCTCGAACAAAAGGCAAAAGGAGTTAACGTAATTTTATAATTACGCTGTAGCATGAGGATAAGTTAATAAAGATGAATCCGTTTTTTGGCTAATTGCCGCCAGCTGTTTTAATGAACCATTTTGCGAGAATTTTTTTTTTATAGAGCAGCACATGTTATCGACTGATTTCTAGACGAAGAATTACTTTATGACACTGATACATTATTCAACGTACAAAATTTGAATAAATGAAATATGGAACATGTGTAGTTACGTACGAGTAAGCACTTTGCCACCTAATGTGTTGAATTTTCAAGCAATGTATTAATTTTAGTTTTTTACCGCTAATTAGTAAAAGCTCTGAAGCATATTATGGATCCACCTGCCGGCTAAAAACGCCGACATTAAATTCCGTAGGATAACAATATTTTGTTAACAAAAGGCGGACGAATATTCGCCCCCTTTAAATTAGGACGAATTTATTTTCGGGGCGGCTTAACTCTGCTCCCAGGGCTCCAGATTTACAGTCTTTTTTCCCCGGCCAGGAAAATTTGTTCCGTGGTAATAAAGCCTTTTACGAACTGAGTAAGTACGGATCCATCCGTATATGGGATGATACAAAAGAAAATGTATGTTACAATACAAAGTATACAGTGATTTGTCCTATTATCACTATTTCATCTGGAAATTTAGTATTATTAAATAAATTATTAGGTAGGGAGAATATTCGTGTAGAAGTTTGTTGCCTAGATTATTGTAAATATAAAAATGTGAATGGAAACAGTCTTCTACTGACCCAAACAAACTATATTATTCCACTGTGCAGGGGATTTTTTGTTTTACATCCTCCTTGGTGTAAAAAAAGCCCCAGACCAGTTTTGTATGGTTTCAAGAATAATCCTTTACCCAGCAGTCCCTCCACCTAACACACCCAATGCAGTTAGCTCGGCGATTATTGGTAGAATGCTACCAGTTTTAGGTATTACCTACTCTGATTATTCTAGCTTCGAAATTTCATAGAAAATCTGATAGACTTTTATTGAATTATTTTGAAAAACTTAATGTTGAGGTTTTTCCCAAAACCTCCAATTAAAATTGGTATTACTGTAAAGAAAATTATAATAAATGTATATTCAGTTATAATTGAATTTTTGATCATTTCCAATCAAGCTCCCTGGATTTCCCAAGAGTGATTGTTGTCTTCGGACCCCTTGAGAGAATTCTTTGTATTTTAGCACAATATTGACTCTTTCAATTAAATTTTCATGAAATTGTCAAGGGTTATTAGAATTTTGAATAAGTATATCGAGTTACATACAGTAGCCACAAAATTCTTAAGGTAACCGCAGAACAAAACTGAAGATTAACGGCGGCTTCTGATTGGTTTATGCTCGTGCGTTTATACTTTACTATTACGTACGTTTACGTGTAAAATTAAACCTAGTTATGGGAGTCATACAATACTATTTAGGTACGGTAGTAGTAAATATATTTTGACTTCGAAAAACCATATGGCTTCCTCATATCATAAGCTTAAATAAGGATAGTGGGTCTATGTAAACTTCTATATTTTTTTCTGCATCAGACAAAATGCCTGGATGCGCCACTGAACCATTGACTCTAAGGCAGAAATATCAGTCGATGTGTTTTATCGGATTGTAAAAATCATAGCTCCGTTATGTTGGGCAATTTTCCCATAAAATTTAAGTATGTTAAAGCTGAAAGCTACTTTAATAAATAAAAAAATATTTGGTTCCTTCAAGTGTACCAGATTTCCAGAACAAAAATCAGAAGTTAGACCCATTTACTCTAAAGCAGAAATATCACTCAGTGTGTTTATCGGATTGTAAAAACCATAGATCCGTTATGTAGAGGTATTTTTCATAAAATTTCAGTATGTTAAAGCTGAACGCTTCTTTAATAAATAAAAAAATATTTGGTTCTCCCATGTCTCCCAGATTTCCAGACAAAAAATCACAAATTAGACCATTGACTCTAAGGCAAAAATATCACTAAGTGTGTTAATCGGATTGTAAATTTCATAGCTCCGTTATGTTCGGCTATTTCCCCATAAAACTTTAATATGTTGAAGCTGAGCGCTTCTTTAATAAACAAAAAAATATTTGGTTTTCCCAAATTTCCCAGATTTCCAGAAAAAAAAATCACAAATTAGACCATTGACTCTAAGGTAGAAATATCACTCAGTGTGTTTATCGGATTGTAAAAATCATAGCTCCGTTATTTTGCGCTATTTTTTCATAAAATTTAAGTATGTTGAAGCTGAAAGTTTCTTTAATAAATAAAAAAATATTTGGTTCCTCCAAGTTTCCCAGATTTCCAGAAAAAAAATCACAAATTAGACCATTGACTCTAAGGGAAAAATATCACTCAATGTGTTTATCGGATTGTAAAAATCATAGCTTCGTTATTCTAAGCTATTTTTCCATAAAATTTTAGTATGTTGAAGCTGAGAGCTTCTTTAATAAATAAAATTTTTTTTAGTTTCTCCAGATTTCCAGAAAAAAAATCAAAAATTAGAGCATTGACTCTAAGGCATAAATATCACTAAGTGTGTTTATCGGATTGTAAAAATCATAGCTCCTTTATTTCAAGCTATTTGTCAATAAAATTTTGGTATACTAAAGCTGAAAGCTTCTTTATTAAATAAAAAAATATTTGGTTCCTCCAAGTTTATCAGATTTCTAGAAAAAATATCACAAATTAGACCATCGACCTTAAGGCAGAAATATCACTGAATGTGTTTATCGAATTGTAAAAATCATAGCTCCGTTATTCTAAGCTATTTTTCCATAAAATTTTAGTATGTTGAAGCTGAAAGCTTCTTTATTGAACAGAAAAATATTTGGTTTCTCCAGGTTTCCCAGATTTTCAGAAAAAAAATCAAAAATTAGACCATTGACTCTAAGGCAGAAATATCACCAAGTGTGTTAATCGCATTGTAAAAATCATAGCTCCGTTATGTTGGGCTATTTTTCGATAAAACTTTAATATGTTGAAGCTGAGCGCTTCTTTAATAAACAAAAAAATATTTAGTTTTTCAAGGTTTCTTAGATTTCCAGAAAAAAAAAATAACAAAAATTAGACCACTGACTCTAAGGCAGACATATCACTAAGTGTGTTTATCGTATTTTAAAAATCATAGCTCCGTTATTCGGGCTATTTTTCTATAAAATTTTACTATTTTGAAGCTGAAAGCTTCTTTAATAAATAAAAAAATATTTGGTTTCTCCAGGTTTCCCAGATTTCCAGAAAGAAAATCAAAAATTAGACCATTGACTCTAAGGCAGAAATATCACTCAGTGTGTTTTATCGGATTTTAAAAATCATAGCTCCGTTATCCTGAGCTATTTTTTCATAAAATTTTTGTATGTTGAAGCTGAAAGTTTTTTTTATAAATAAAAAAATATTCGGTTTCTCCAGGTTTCCCAGATTTCGAGAAAAAAATTAAAAATTAGACGACTGACTTTAAGGCAGAAATATCACTAAGTGAGTTTATCGGATTGTAAAAATCATAGCTACGTTATTCTGGGCTATTTTTTCGCAAAATTTCATTAGCTGAAGGCTTCTTTGATAAATAAAAAAAAAAATAGGTTCCTGCAGGTTTCCCAGATTTCCAGAAAAAAAATCAAAAATTAGATCATCGACTCTAAGGCAGAAAATATCAGAATATCAATAAGTATAAGAAAGTATAAATATCGGATTGTAAAAATCATAGCTCCGTTATGTTGAACTATTTTTTCAAGCCAATGAGCCAGAAACAACAGTTTTTTACTGATCCAAACAAAAACAAAAAAAATTCAGGAATTTCATTGTGTGATTTAAATGAACAAGTACTCACGTTATTCTAGAGATTTCTCAGATTTTTCAAGTTTTTTCCCTGTGCAGGGATTCTTTTTTGTGGTAAAAAAAGCCCCAGATCAGTTTTGTGTGATTTTAACAAGGTTGTTTGAAAGAGGTAGGTTGCCTGATAACTTTATGACGTCCTCTTGGGTGCCTCAACATAATGCAAATCTCCATAAGGCACCCCAGATGCGTCATCAGGTTACCCATTACCAGGCAACCTATTAACTTTAGGGACCTTGGATTTCAAGAAAAATCCTTTACCCATGGCTATGGATTCCTTCGTTTGATTATGGCGTTGATTTCTTTTAAACTGTTGATAAGCTGACTGAGCATCATTACCAGCTTTAGCAATTCCAGCAGTCTCTCCACCTAACTCGCCTAATGCACTTAGTCCAGCGCCAGTTTTACTACTAGGCGGCCGCCTAGGTTCCGGACTTAGGTTCCGGACGCTCAATGAAGCCCGAAATTCACTCTGAAATTAAATCCCTTTTGGCAACCTCGCACCCTGAGACGTACCACACCACCCGAATTAGGCACACTATCGGCAACACTGTTCGGTACATAGCTGTGGGATTCCCAACTCAGGTAGAGTCCATATTCAACTTAATGTCATGTTACTGTTGAACATCCGTTAGAAGAGTAATAGATAATAGATACAAGATGGTCAGCTACCCAGACAGCACACAAAGTCCTTAAGACGTCTTTTTTAGGTCTACGTTACGTCTGAACGTCTGAAGACTAAAAAAAGACGCCAAGAAGACATTGTTTTGAAAATGTCCATAAGATTTCATAAATTCATATTTTAATGACAACTATTTGGTACAACCAAGCCCAAAAGTGAATAATGGTTTATGTATTGATAAGAGAATCCAAGACGTCTTTAAGACATCTCGTTGAAGAAGTCTTTAAAATGTCTCAGTCCTGAAAACGCCTTTAGGCAGATCTCTGAAAGACGCTGGGTTTTGTAACATTACGACGTCTTCAAAATATCTTTGAGACGCCTTATAGACGTAAGCAAGACGTGTTAAATGTCGTTTGTGGACATCTTAGGGACGTCTTTAAGATGTCTAGAAAAATTCCCCACAGAATTCGTTTCTCATTTAATTTAGAAGTTACTAGAAAATTTAAAATGCTACAGAACACTTTAGAACTTTAATAGGTCTTTTGGAAAGTTCAAAAGACTTAAAATTCAATTCAGAATTTCCAAAAGCATTATGTAGCGCTTCAGAAAATTTTGGAAATTTCAGAACCATTTTCGAATGTCCCAAAACATTCTTTTTACAATTTTCAAAAGCATTCTAGAATTACTCAGAAGTTTGAAACCCATTTTAGGTCGCTCCAAAACACTCAAACACTCTATAATCCCCAGAAACATTTTGAAAAGCGCGAGAATCTTAGGATTCAGGTTAAAAGTTACAAAACGCCTTTCAGAAAGCTTTTAAGAGGACATTTAGATTGCCGTAGAACTTTAGACCTCTAATAGGCATTTGAAACATTTAAATTTAAATCAGATTTTTCAGGGGCATTTTGGAACAATTGAGAACCTTCAGAGTTATTTTAGAACAATTTCAAAGTTCTAAATTGAGTCCTAATTTAGAACTGGAAATCTTTTAGAACATTTTTGAACCAATTTAGGACTCTTTAGAGCTTCAATAGGGCTCTAGAATATTTAGAAATCTGTCAGAACAATTTAGAAATTACTGCAAAACTTCTAGAATACTCCAGAATTCTTCAAGCCAACTTAGAGCACTTTAGAACTTCAATAAACCATTTAAAACGTTCCAAAACACTTTCCAGCAGCATTTTTTACTTTGGACAAAAAAAGTAAAAAGATATAGTATCCGCCAGACATATTTGAGATTCGGACAGAAAAGTATGTTTATATTATCAGCCGGACTGCATTTAGTCAGGGAGCACGTGTCAGGAACCACTTGAGTACCTACAAGATTAGATTGGTTTGAAATTATTCGATTGATGCTCTTGGACTAAATTTATTCTCAACCCTTATCTGTAGAGTTTTTGCTGCGGTTTTTGTTTATCCTGGCATCGCTGACAAAGAAATGATTTTTTGTAGGAATCTCGATTATCTGTGGCGGCGACTATACTTGTTTGAGATTTTTTCTTCATAATTCCAATGTTAGTCATTCATATTACGTATCTCACCTCATCATTTACCATTAGATAGGTACCTGCTTCAAAAACTTAGTTTTAGAAAAAAACATAAAATGGTTTTAAAATACTGATCTCGCAGGGCCGGTGCCAACGGTTTCCCGGGCCGGTTTTATGCTCCCCATCCGCCCCTGACCATTAACGAACGTTTGCGTGTAAAATTGTAATACCTAGTTATAGGAGGTATACATTATATTTACTGTAGTTTTCGTAGGTAAATATATTTTGACTTTGAAGAACCAACTTAACAATGAGCGAGAAACATTAACAATTAAATCCTGATATAAATGCTGTGTACTAATTCCTACATTAACTATTAGTAATGCCTCTTAGAAGAACTTAATGTCATTATAACTTTTAGCATATTTTCCTGCAACTTGAAAAATCATCACTAAATCATCAAACTAATGCTTTAAAAATTGTATTTGATTCGCTCATCATATATTAGTGTGTGTATTTATATTCTAGGACAATTACTGGCCATGGAGACTTTAAATTATGGAAAAACCTTTCTTCGCGAAATGATGACCCGCGTAATGCCCCGAAACTTGTTTGGTAACACTGTCGGCGGGGCGGTATGTATTCATCCAAAAAATTCAATTGCTTCTTCAATTAATTAGAGGAAATTAAAGCTGTAGAATCCAAAGGAGATGGCCAATATTATTTAAAGCTTGAGCTTATTAGATAGCCTAGAATATTTGAAGCTGATGTAGTGATTTTGGAAATTGTCTACAACAATTTAATCCGAGCTTGTGCTTATTAGAAGCTTTAGTGCATGCATGCAAAATTTGGGAAAGAAGTTCTAGGATATCATGTATTGTAGATATATTATCTGCAAAACTATTTTTTGGAAACAAGGATTTTCCTGTTTTAGAACTGCATACATATTTCAATTTATATTGCAAAAATGAATGTTCAAAAAAAAAAAGAATGAAATCCTTGAATAATGAGATTCATATGATAAATGACAATTTTTGAGCTTCCAAGCCATTTTTATCTCATCTATCATCAATCAGCGTATAATCACAATTCATAATAGATGTTTATTATTCAAAATTCTGTCAAATATAAAATTAATAGATGTAATAAACTCTATAATAAATACATGCACCCATTTATGAATAAATTAATACGTATATAGGTGAAAACTTCTACCAAATAAATGTATAAATTGATTGCAAATGTTGGACATATAGGTTTCCATTTAATTTACATTACGTATTCTATTTATAGTTTAATTTGGTTATTCATGCATTTGATCGATTTTAATTATGTCCATTAAATTTGTTATTAATGTCGACACAAACATTTCAATTTTGTGAAGATGTCCTATGTCCTTTTGTTAGTCGATACATTTTCCAGCATCCCCTTGGATTGAATTATTTAAAAATAAATTTTCTCCTGTATGTAGGACAAAAGTGTCACTTTTATGTGGGCGGATTTCATATTTAATTCAAAGGTGAACTGCACATTTTTAACGAGAGAAATTTCGCAAGTGCAAGGCACGTTTTCCAATATCTTTATTCATTATATAGGTATGTCTCTTGAGGGATGAAGAATTTATTCTATACCTGGTTGGATTTAAATTATTTAAAATCTATAGTAGTGTAGATTAGAAATTGCATTTTTTGCATGCTTGAAGCCGGATTAGAAAATATATTTATACCAAACTTCCATTGAATTTCAATTTTCTTTTCCAGAACCGACGACCTCTTGCCAACATGCCAATCTCGGAATTCAGAAAGAAGAAACTCCTCTATGTTTTCCACGTATTTTTCGGTGAGTATAAAAAAAAAACATAACAACAGAATATTGGATTTGGTAAAACGTCGCGTGCCAGAGGGAGGGCTTCCCATCAAGTTTTCGGGACGAAATTTAATTTTCGATATTGATTATTAAATTATCTAATAAGTAATGTAATAAACTTGCAAAACCTCGAAATTCTCTTTTGAGGTTTAATTTCAGTTTAGAACCGCCTAAGGCGTGATTTTGAGGGATAGAAATTGATAGAAGTTATACCGTTTCGCCATCAGATAAAATGTAATTAAAAATCCAAAGGTTTAAGGGTGAGACGAGAAATTACTGGGAGAGACTTTTTTGGCATGTTTAAAAGGTTCCATAAAAACTAACTAATGATCCAGAGACGGTACGCTCTTGTTAGACATAGAAAGTTTCTTTTTGGCCTGTTAAAGGGTAATTCCCAGTTTTCTAAGACAAAACATTAACTTCAATAATATGGTCAATGTGCAAGAATTCCAGTGTTGTACCCGAAAAGGAAAATTATTGAAGCTTTGTGATCAGTAAAAAAAGGACAAATCACTTTTGATGGATGAATCAATTTGCGAAATTGTCATCGGGCCCTTTCAGGCACTTTACGTAGTCCTAAAATATAGTTAGTTTATTCTCGATTGAGCATTTCAAGGATCTGGAATGTGCCCAAAGTGCCCCAAATACTTGAAATTCAAATTAGAAACAATTTTATATGGAACTCTGAAAAATCACTTTCGAGAAATTATACTTGGAATTGGTGCCCTATACGAATTAACATTTCAAGAATCTCTTTGTGACTCACTCCAAATTTATATTTCCCCTATCAATCCAGCTGTTCTTATGAAGGTGGAGATAAGTGTGGGGGAAGCATGGCTTTATGTATTCGGGTCGAACAGCTGACTCCCCGAAAATAGCATGCCTGATTCTGCCTATTGCCGGACACGTGCATAGGAGGTGTTTTGCAGTTTCGTCCTCTTCCATGCATAGGCGACACCTGGCACTTTGTGCTATTCTGAACCTGTGCATGTGATAACGGAGTCTGCAGTGTGCAGTGTATAGACTCAGCAGTGCTTTGAGGCTTTTTCTCTCCATTCCCAGAAGTATGTCTGCCACTTTCCCTCCTTTTGGACAGAGTATAGAGGATTTTGCATGGTTCATGCCTGGTAGTCTCGACCAATATTCTTTGACCTCTATATTGGCCCAGGTCAAGATTGTGAAGTTAGCCGTATTCAGGGCTATTCCCAGTACTGGCTCCGGTCCAATGAAGTTAAGCTCCGATCTAGCTTTTGCAAGTTTTTTCATTACCTTCTTGTCCGGTATGTCCCGGTACCCAGACTAATGTAACGTTGTTCTTTTCCCCTAGCTGGGTCAGGGCTTGTATGCAGTTCCATACTGTTTTCGATGTGCAATGTATGGATGCCAGTGCTTTCAGCGCAGTTTGGCTATCAGAAAATATTTTTATCGACTTGTGCGTTTGTTGCTTTTCCAGCAGCTTTTTCGCGCCAAGCTCGATGGCCAGCAATTCGGCCTGAAATGTGGATAGGCTAGCCAAGGCTGACCGAAATTTCCAGCCTTGGTTTTTCATCATATACCCCTGCTCCGACACCATGTTCAGTTTAGGAGCCATCTGTATACAGGCAGAGATCTGCCCTCAGTAGCTCGGTCCTGTCGCTAGCCCATAGCTCTCTGTCAGGAATCATTGTTTTGAAGGGCAAACCAAAGTTGGTTTTCCTTGGCATTATGTCAAAAGGCATGTTGAGGGTGCCGTGTCGATTTATTTCATCCACAAGCACCGTGTGTTTCATTGCGCTACTCCCCTTCAAAATGCTTTTTTAAGCACGGTACAGCCGATAGGTTGACCTCATTGCTTTCCTCTTCACGTAAATGTAGAGTGGAGTCAGGACTTCCATAGCTGCTGTAGGCGTGGTGCGCAACGCTCCCGTTATCGCCAGGCGGGCTATTCTCTGCAGTCCGCTAAAGTGTGGCTTGAACCCTTTTCTGATTCGCCTGGCCCCACAATACTACAGAACCATAGTAGGTTATCATTGGTCTGATAACCATGATGTAGATCCAGTGAATCTGTTTTGGAATTGTTCCCCGGGTCTTTCCACAGATCCTGAGGCAGTTCCAATGCGTCAATTTTGCCTTTTGGCTAACTTTTTCCAAATGAGCGTTCCAGCTTGGAGTCTTGTCCAGGATGAATCCCAAATACTTTGCTTCATTTGAGAATGGTACTAATTTTTCCCGAATAGTTAGGGGTACCAAGTTATCAAGTTTTCTTCTGCTGGTGAAGGGTACTATGACCATTTTGAGAGGATTTATTGTCATTTTCTCTCTCACTTCTTGCAAATTCCTCCAAATGCCCCACAAATTCCTCCAAATGCCCCACAAATTCCTCCGAATTCCTCAAAACTGCTCGCAAATTCCATTTTCCACTTTCCCAAAAAAAAAAAAAACAAATAAAAATTCCTTCAAATGTCGCCTTGTGAAGATTTTTTCCAAAATGACATCACATTTTACCTCCACTGATGTCACCCTGCTTCTGACAACCCCCTTTACCTTTCCCATTAGAATTAATTTAATACCCATGTTAGGTACAGTTTTTGAATAATTGTCATCTGATTATAAAACTCAACAACTTAAAAATAAAAATGTTCCCGACACTGAAGCAAAGGACGAATCTCCTATAGACTTGACATTGGAAGGGACAAAAGCTACTGAAAACCTACGTGGAAGTATCAGCAACATTTTGACCCAAGAACTGAAAACCCAGTCTGAAGGGTTAGGGTTGAACAAGCTTGATATGTTGTGGAAGCTATTATAAGCTCCAATAAGGATTTGGTGAGATTTCTCACACGAAGCATCCCTACTCTAAACGACCCTACAAACTCAAATAAAAGAGAATTACAAAGCAATAACACAAATGACACACTCCCCAAAAGAAGCCTTCCGACGAAAAAGAATCCTATAACTAGTGAAGATGTATCCAATGCAGTTATATTAACTGAAAGTTCGGCCATTAAAAATATTGTTATAGCAGGATCAAATAAACCAAAAATCCTGCCAAAGGATTTAAGCATGGGAGCAATGAACAGAAACGGTATCCGAAGTACAAATAAAAATATACCTTCATTAACTTTAGGAGATCGTGAATGGTTATATGTGGGTGGTCTTGGCATTGATGTTTCTGGAACTGACTATTCAAAAAACAACTCAATTTTTATACAAACTTGTGAAAAACTGGACTCCAAATATCGAAATCAGTCTGCTTTTAAAATCTCTATCAAACCAGATTTAGATGTTTAAACCCTGACTTTTGGCCTCAGAATGTAATTGTCAGCCTCCAACATTTTCCTCAAGGCAGCATTTTACCATACAGAAGAAGTTATTAATGTATTACCAGAATGTTAGAGGACTTAGAACCAAATTTGCAGAATGTATACATCAGTGACAACAGTGTTATAGCACTTACAGAAACCTGGCTTAATGATGATCATCAAAATGCAGAACTTGGGCTACAAAACTTTACTATTTTCAGAAATGATAGAGACCTGGATGCAACAGGCAAACAAGAGGAGGAGGGGCACTAATCGGTATCAGAAAAGAATTTAAGTCATGTATTGGACAGCCTCAGGAATTGTACCGCTCATGAAGAATTATGGGCAGAAATAGATAATAAAGTCCTAATTTTGTGAGTAGGTACATATCATATTTTCCTCCGAAATCTTTATTATCAGAATATAAAGCTCACGCTGAAAATATCGAACATTTTTCTAAGTTATATGAAAATTATTCTTTGTACCTGTTAAGAGACTATAACTTACCTACGCTAACATTTTTTGACTGTGATAATTTTAATAACTCTCAGGTTAGAAACTGCTTGGCGAGTGAATGTATTATAGCTTCAATATGTTACTCTAATTTAAGACAAATCAACAATATATCAAATGTAAATAAAGTATTTCTTTATCTCATCTTCACAAATGATTATGATTTTGGATTGAATACACTGTCCCATTAAAGTATGGTCAGCCGTAACACAAGAAGGGCATTTTTGTCCCCGCTTTTATTCAATTTGTTTATCAATGACATTCAGACTTGCTTCGTGCACTCCAAATTTGTTTTATACGCTGGTGATTTGAAGGTCTATAAAAACATAACAAATCAAGATAGTTCCAACCCACATAACAAAATTGCATTCTTAGAATGTATTAAGAATGTTCTTTTTTTAGGAGGAATGTTCGCCAAAACCATTGCGAATGTCCTGAGAATGTTCTGAGAAAAGATTGTAGAAATACTGTTTGCAATACCCAAGAACTTCCTGGGAAATCCATTAGGATATTCCTAGAATATACCTATGAGATTCTCAGTACATCCTGAAAATAATATTCCTGTTTGATTCTAAAAATATGCTCGAAACGTACCTATATTCTCACATTCAAAGAATGTTTCTATGACATTATAGTTATGTTCTCAAAAGAATATTATACCAATATGCTTGAAATATTCTTAGAATATATCTACATATATCATTCTCAATATGCATCCTAGACATAACATTCTTGTTTGATTCTAAGGATATACTTGTAATGTTAATTTTCGCTTCCAAATAATACTCGTTTCAGCCCTTTTATATTAAAGGCAGTGAAAGAGTTGTTGGAAAACTTCTCTAGAAAACACGAGTATTTAACCAAAGCTCCGGTTTCGAGCTTGTTATGCTCTCGTCGAAGCACGCCAACTGAGAAACAGGTTCCAAGGTGATTCAAATGCGACGCAAGATGTAGATCTTTAATAGCGCGTCGCTCATACAAAGCAAAAGAAAAATAATATACCTATAATATTCTTAGTAGGTTCTAGATAGAACATTATTGTTTAATTGTATAATTAAGATTTTTGAGTAGGTACTTTAGAAAATTAGGCGAACAATATTACCTACCTACATAAACTTCTCAGCACAACTTGGTAGGTATATTCTTAATACTTGATAGAGATATTAGCTTAAAGAACATTTTTTAGGGTACATTATAATAATGTTCATATGAGAATATTCAAAGAATGTTATATAAAGTAGGTTCTTAGCACAATCTTTCAGGTAGGTGCATAGAAGCAATATTCCTAGTACATAAATAGAACGTTCAAAAATGAATATTTCAATCGAAACAATCTAAGAATATTCATTGAACATTCCTAAAAGAACATTCCAAAAAGTACTTTGAGGGAATATTCTGAGAATATGAATGTTCTTTCACTGTTATGTGGGAATCTACTCCAAGAAGATTTGTATATATTTTCAGAATGGTGTATTCAAAATAAAATTATCCTTAATGTAGATAAGTGTAAGTATGGATTAGTAAGTTTAGTAGATCATTTGGTTTCCAACAGCAATATGGCTATAAAATAAATAACAAATATTTGGAGAAGTTGAACATAATTAGGATAATCTTGGAGTATTAATAGATTATAAACTTACATTTTCTGCTTATACTTATAGAGAACTGTTATAACAAAGCCATGCGTAGGTATGTTAGGCTTTGTCAAGAGAAATACTAAAGATTTTAAAGACAAAGAAATAATAAAATTATTATACACATCTCTAGTTAGATCTCAGCTAGAAAACTGTTCTGTCATTTGGAATCCATTCTTTCCAACATATGTTGAAAAGTTCGAAAGTGTACAGAGAAAGTTTCTAAAATATATTGCTTTTAAGAAGGGGTTATCATCTGATAATTTAAACTACACACTATTAGAAAAGACTATAGATTTGCACAGTATAGAAATGAGAAGAGAGACATCAGATACTTTGATATGTTTTAAAATTATATCTAATCCCATTGACTGTTCAGAATTACTAGAATTAATCCAATTTCATGTGCTTTCGCGAACTTTAAGGGAAGGTAAAACATTTGAATTGAAATTTCACAGAACTTCCTATGGCCAGAACTCCCCTCTGACCAGGATAATGAGAACGGCAAATTCATTTGATGGTGATCTATTTACCATAAGTCTCAATACCTTAAAATCCAAACTTAAAAAAAAAAACAAACTCGGACCTTTGATACCTTTATTAATTTAGAAAGAAAATCAGTATTCAAATCAGTCGTCAAATTGTCAAATGTCCTTTTCTTTATTGTGTTAACTTTGTATTTAGTATGTTTGTACTTGTTTAAATCCTTTCTGATGTTTTTATTATGTGTTATTTTAGTTTTAAGTTACTTCTATAATTTTAATTTTGTTAAGTACATGATGTACGATTGGGTACAACCCGTTTATATGATGAATAAATAAATAAATAAATAAAGCCAATTAAATCCTCTACAAACCCTTAGTGAATAATTTCAATGCAGCTTGGATAGTTTTTTGTTGTTCATGCTTCAAAAATGGTGAACAAGGTCCAAATTGCTCGCAAATTCCTTGCAAATGCCTGTTACAAATTTCCTGGAAATCTCCAAAATTATTCGTGACAAGAAATGTATTTTTCAATTTTTATTACGCTCAGTGTTAAAACTAATAAAGTCCCCCAATTTCTCATACACTCTCCCAATTTTTCATAGATTCCTTCAAATTCCCCACAAATTCCTTACAGTTTCGGCGGAGAATTCCTAGGTGGCCTTTTTAATATTTATCCACATCATTTTCTCTTTTCTGTCTTAAATAGGTAAGATACCTACGTGCTTTTAAATCCAGAACCACTATTCTATTAGATTCCATAAAAGAAAAAAAATAGACATGGTGTCAGCAACCCATAAACAATACGAAATGATCCCATCTATTATGATGGAGCCATAATCTGAAAAATAGGGCTCTCAAGTTTCAAGTGTAGATCTAAATTTGTAAGCTTGTCGACACATAAAGTGCCTTTTAGTGCCAGATTTTCCTAGTTTTGGCATTGGAGGCTGTTGGAAAATTTCACTTACAAAAGCTATAATCGATAGCTTAATCTGTTAAAAAAATTCTTTAATAAATGTAGAAATATTTAAGATTGGTTTTAGTGTGGACAGCTTATACGATATATCAAAAATAAATTTCATGTAAGCATGAAATGACCATAAACAGAGTTTTTTATTGGCAACTTTAAAGGGCAAAATATAATCTACTATTTTTCTTTACGTTTACGACTGATTTAGAAGTTTAGGTTTTTGTGATAAGGCCATTTGGAATGGTTTATTGGATGGTAAAGACTTTTATTAGAAATATGAAGTTTGCAGTTTCTAGATTCATAAAATAATAATTGTTTCATATATGAATTTATCTTTTTTAATGGTGAAGCTAACAAATGCTACTTAAAACCACGATCTTTGTAGAAATAATGAAACTATTATTAGACTATCAAAATTGAAATAGGAAATACAATAGTCAGATATACAATTTAAGTCTATTTTCTTTATTCCAGATGTAAATCAAAGTGGAACGATCGATAGGAAAGACTTCGAAATTGCTATAGACGTAAGTATACATAACTTTGAATCTAAGCTTTGCAATCCAATGAGAACTGGAATTCCAGTTTCGACGTTAAGAGGCAACTTTAGCTCTCACACAAAAATTGTCCATGAATGAAAACTCCTCGACTTAATTTATAATTATTTTTAGAAAATATGCACCCTAAGAGGCTGGGAGAAAAATAGCGAAACATACACCAAAACATTCCAGGCAATGCTTGAGGTTTGGGAGGGTCTGAAACAGAGAGCCGACTCAAATAAAGACGGCCAGGTAATCTTTCAACAGACTTAAGCGTTTTAACTCAAATCCCTTTATACCTACTCTAGGTGAGTGTAGAAGAATGGGCCCTCATGTGGGACGACTACTCGAAGAATCCAGACAGCGCTCTGGAATGGCAGAACCAATATCGGCGATTCATGTTCGAGTTGGAGGACGCCAGCGGCGATGGTTGCATCGACAAAGACGAATACTCCAGTGTTTGCACTTGTTACGGTTTGGAAGCTCAGGAATGTCGGGAAGCTTTCGATAAAATGTCCGGGGTACAGATCACACATAATCCCACTACTTAAACATAAAACTAATCGTTTAAATTTCAGGGCAAAGACTCAGTGTCCTACGACGAATTCAAAGTTTTGTGGGAGCAATTCTTCAAGTCAGAAGACCCATCCGAGCCAGGCAATTATATCTTTGGCAAGGCAAACTTCTAAAATTATATTCAAAGAAAAAAAAAAGTATTATATTTGTTACACAAAATACAGAACGAATAATTATTGTATTAATGTTATCTTTATTATCCTGCATATCTTTAACAAAAATATCTTTAATTACGAGAGAATTATGATTGACCTTGTTCTTAAAATATTGGCAAGTTTTGAACCATCATTATATTGAGCACTTATACTTATTACATAACTATTGTAGATTTTTGTTTATTATTGTTGTAAATCTAAAATAGCTGAGACAAAGGTGCGTTCTCACACAGGCAGTTGATGTTGGCGCTAATATTAGTTTTGAAATTCGTTTTCTAGGATTTTTTAAGAGGTGTTTTGCAGCAGTTTATTGCTCTGCTGTTTTAGGATTGTTCAAGAAATAGTCAGTAATTATTATTGTCCTATAACTTTTCTTTTGACTGTTGATCAGCCCCTTTCAGTAATAGAAATAGGAGGAATGTTCAGGAAGTTTTTAGTTCTTAAGTCAAAATATTATCTATTATATAGCAGTAAGTATATATTTTAGGGTAAAGCACTTAAGTAGTTAACGTGTGTGTGTTATTTGATTTTTGATGGAACAAAACTTGCAAATTAAAGTTTCAAAATAATGGAGCAACAAGGTCTCTAAACCGATCACACACAAAAAAAAGTGTATATTATCTCGTTTTCTAAAAAACTAAAAACTCATAATTTTTAGTCAATATTATACCTACTCTTCTAGTTATCGTTAAATGTAAAAATAACATTTATATATTATTAAATAACCATCATTGTACTAAACTAAACGTCGTATGTTGTCCCCATAAATATATTATTGTACCTTCTAAGAGTAGATATTTGCCTTCTCCTAAGTTTAAAACAAAAACCAACTTTCTATCAAAAATATCAAATAATATGTGTAGAAGGATGTTTATGTACCTACCTATTCTGAAATTTTCTGTTTAATTTCGGAACAAATAAACCATGTTAATGTACGAAATAGAGTGTTTTTTATTTTGTCATACGATTTCTGCTTAAAACTGAGGTCTTTCGCTCCGCTAATTTGATTGAAATCAAAGAATATTTTACTTATATAGGAAATGCAAAATTTCTATGCTTCCTTATCTGTGAACTTCTAAATTATTCCAGTGAGGGGTTTTGTCAACTTTTACGTCGCTGTATTTATCTTCAAAACTTTCTGATAGATTTTCTGAGATCCACCTACGCAGGTCGGTCAAGTTAAACAAATTTCGAAAATAAATAAACCATAATTTGGCACACATTTTACACAATTTTGCATATAAATACCTCTTTTCTCTTATGCATTACCCGTTATGAATTACACATTATCAATTATGAATTAAAATTGTAAATTATCTGTTAAAAGTTGGCTAAACTTTGGCTAAACCCACCTTTATTGTCACTAAAACCTAAAACACATAACAGAGCATTTCTGAAAAACTTTAAATCATGGAGCATGCGCTAAACTTTTATAATAAATTGATAACAGAGTAGATAATTTTCCGATAATAATTCTATTTTGATAGATTATGATGCTAAGATTTGCTTTAAGTAGTCGTTTCCGATCCCCTTAGAAATTTCGAACAAGACGGCACCAGCGCAAAACCGAATAACGACCTAAATCCGAATTAAAATTATGATGCAATATTGAGCAAGTCCTGACGTGTCTGTTTCACATGGGCTTGGAAGGTGGGCCGAGAATATCCGCATATTGACCCGTCGCGTCGTCTGGTAAAAGAATAGCCGTGTTGCCAATTTGTGGTAAAGTCGGAGAAGTACTTAAATGGTCAATGATTGAATGGTCAAAATATATTTTTGAATTACCACGAACAACTGCTTAAAAAGGTTCCATGACTAACATAACAGTCACCCCAAAATACTGGAGTTTTATTGGGTTTATCGTGAATTTTCTCCATCATCCTTTACAGTTTTCTACATTAATTTCTTCTCAAATTCTTCGTGAACCCTCTCTATTTCGACTTTGATTGATCTGGGATGTTTCAGGGATACTGGAAAACTTCTTTCAGTCTTCAATTTCCTTTTTTCTTTGCGTCACCTGTCTTTTTCTTCCTGTTTTTTTTTTTTTTTTTTTTTCATTCGTGTGTTTTTGTAGCTCTCGCTATCTGTATTGGTTTTGAGAAATTTTCTGTAGTCTATTTTTATTGTTCTCCTTTTTTTCTTTCAATTTAAATCATATAATTCACTGTCTCACTAATTATCACGTCAACACGACGTGATTCTTGACACTGGCGTCTAATTTATGATTTTTTCTTTCGGGTGCCAACTTTTGCTGGACAAGTCCATTCGCGAATTTTCTAGTTATCAGAGTTGCGAGATATTACACATGTTCCCCAACTTGCGAGATTCATAACAAGACCCTTTTCGATGTGAAAAACTTTATTCTCTGGCTGTGTCCAGTCAAATGGACCAGTATACCTAATAACTAGTATATTTTGAGTTGGTATTAATTAGGTACTCTCAAATAGCGCTAAAAAAAAAATAATTAAGTAGTTATTTATTGAAATTTGGCAACATAGCGCGTAGTTACACCGCGAAAGCTCCAAATCATCCTCCAAATCCAAGGCTATCTTTCCCCCGGAGCCTGAATGTTCCAAGACTACTAGTTTGGTCTGAATAGAAGTGCAAGGGTTTAATTTTTTTCAAAAAAAATAAATAAAAATTCTGTTTACAAGTTGATTAAACTCGCTGAAAAAAAAGTGTAGTTTGTGTTTTTGTGTGGTAAATTCTAATATGCGCGACGTTCGCGATATTGACTTTGAAAATTTTTCGTATCCACAAAACAGCCTTATTTTCCATAGTCGTTTGATTAAGGCTGTTTCGGTTACTGTTACCCGAAGAAAATCGTCGAGGAAATTTTGTATTTTTCGGTCCGCGGGTACCAAAACCGGGATGATGTAAGTAAAAATAATTATAGTTTTAAAATGCAACAAAAATGTTTCATGGTGCGAAAATTTAGGTATTTCTTGTAAGTTTTCGATTGCGTTAGCAATGCCGATGCGCTTATTTGTTATATTGGTCACGTTTACTCCACACCTCAGAAATCGAAGAACTTAAACTCTATTGCCGATTGAATATTAGCAACGATATTAGTCCGAAATAGCCGAGTGAAATAAACTTAGTCAATTGCATGACTACGTTTATATCACAGAGCTGAACCGAATTAATTTTTATTCGCGGCGCGGAAATAGCTTCTACATAAACGTAGTTATGAGAGAAATATATTGGAAAAATTACATCTTTTTTAATTTTAATGTTTCTCAAAAGGCAGTTTTTTTAAAGGATAATCATTATTCTTGCCAGTGAACTCCATTTTAAACTATGTAGGTACTTATTATGTTTCCAAAGTATTTATTTAGAAAAACAACCCCTCAAATAATCACGTTTTTGTATTTTTCCATTTTTCCATAATACCTATAAACAATAATATTTTTTTTGGCATAGTATCTCCATAAATTTTTTTTCCATTTTCAAGGTAATAGAGATTTTTGAATGAACACTTTTGTCTGGAAATCTCCCATGATCATAACTTAATAATGAGGTTATTATACTCATTAGTGCGAAAATCATCTAAAACAGATTTGACACTATGTAAATATAGTCATTGGGTGTGTTTGCAGCAATATTCTAATTACTTCGGTAAATTCCAAGTTCATTGCCTTTGCTTCACAAAAAAGAAAATACAATTTTCCAAGAAGTAAAGAATAATTTAAGTTAAAAACGCTGCAGGAAGCCTATAACAAACCACATCTTTATAACTTTCATTAAAAAAGGTTCCATAATGCATAATACATGGGGAATTCCGTAAATTTTATAATGACCGCAGTTTACTGTTTGCTGCATTTAAGTTGCCAGATTGTGTAGATTTTACGGTAACTGTGGGAAATAATGAAGACCTGAACTTGAAGAAAATTGATGTCATGAAATGGCACCAACATGCATAAAACCAACATAACACAAGTAGCTAATGGAAGATTAAAAGAAAAGATTCCAACGTATATATTACAAGGCCAGAAAGATACAGGTTTTAGAGATGATAATGAAAATCTTAAAAGAAACTCATGTCTATAATAGAAGTGGACATCGTTGGGCTGAGAGCCAGCTAAATAGGTATGGAGTTTTTTCTTCATTCATATTTCAGTTCATCCTTGGATCTATCTCTTCCAACTTTCAAACCCAAGCAATATGAAATTGGCCCGAAGTCCTTGATATGAAAATTCCTATCCAATTCAATTTTCAACATTTCAACCTCATCAGTATTGTTATGAAAAATAAAGAAATCATCGACATAAAGTGCCACAATGACCATTGAGGTTTGATTATTTTTGAAAAATATGCAAGGTTCTATTTCAGATTGTTTGAAGATGAAATCCGATAATACATCATGTGCTTTTTGATACTACAATCTTCACGATTATCAGCCATATATGGCTTTTTTGGGCAAACAAACTTTATTTTCAGAGTCTCTCTCAAAACCTTCTGGTTGAGTCATATATATAGCCTCGTCTGTCTCCATTCAGAAATGCAGTCTCCACATCTAAATGTACCGTCTCAAGATCTAATTCAGCGGTCATTGCCAACAAAAGTCTTAGATTACTGTAACGAATAACTGGAGGGTACGTTTCTGATTATCTACTCCAAATTGTTGAGTAAATCCCTTTGCAACCTGTCTTGCCTTGTATGTTGCTATATCTCCATTTTGGTTCCTTTTATTTTTGAATACCCATTCATTTTTAACAATATTTTTATTAATGGGTTTGTCGACTAATTCCCAAGCATTATTTTTTCTGAGCGCATTTAGCTCATTTTTAATGGCTGATTTCCATTCCAGTTTTCGGCCACTTGATAATGCTTCAGTAATTGGTTCATGAGATATAGCGAGCATAGCAATATCTGGTTCACTGTCAAAATCATCATATAATACCATTGTACCTTTTTGGCTTACATGAATCTCGTTTAGGATATCTTCTGTCTTTAGCACTTTCATTTTCATAAACACTCTCCTACAATACCAATGATACTACGAACTTCCTGAATATAACTTTCTTCTTCTACATGAGATTGAGAATCTGAAGAAGTCTTAGAAGAAATTGGAGCAGCATTGTTTGGGACCTCATTGGAATCATTTTCCTACTCCATGGGAACAACAGCTTGCACCTGGACATCATTTTTTGTGAAATCCAACTGATTTTCTAGAAAGACTACATCACGAGCAATCTTCAGACTACGATTATTGGGGTCCAGTAGCGTATACCCAACAGTAGTATCAGAATATCCTACAAACAAATACTCTTTGCCCTTCTCATCAAGCTTTCTTCTCTTAGCATCAGGAATGTGCACATGAGCTCTACATCCAAACACTCTTAGATGACTCAAATTTACATTACATCCCGTCCATTTCTCCTCTGGTGTAGAACCATGTAATTTTTTATTTGAAGAACGTTTTAAAAGATAAACAGCAGTGTTGGCTGCTTCTGCCCACGTTTGTTTTAGTGATTTAGAGTCTACCAGCATTGATCGGACTTCCTCCATAATGAAACGGTTGTACCTTTCAGTCACACCATTTTGCTGTGAGCTGAACGGTCCGGTGAGTTCATGTTTCATTCCCTTATCTTTGAGGAATTTATTTAAAAGTTCATTGCAATATTCACCCACGTTATCAGTTCTTAAAACTTTGATTTTTCTTTCAGTCTGATTCTCTACAAATTTGCAAAACCCTTAAAAAATCTCAGTTCATCTTTGGATTTCAAGAAATAACAGAATATTTTTTTGCTATGGTCATCAATCAATGTGAATATATATTTTGATCCACTCTAAGATGTAACCTCTAATGGTCCTAAAATATCAGAATATATCAAGTCAAGGTTACCCTTTGCTACTTTTTCGATGGAATTGTAAGGAAATGGCTTCCTTGCTTGCTTACTGGTTGCAGTTGCTGAGGACTAATTAGGACACAAATGAAATACACATTACTTTACACAAAGAACTTTTGTTGTAATTTAATGCTGGGAGATATACTTTGTAAACAGTGACAAGTTGACAACTTCTGGATTATTAACAGACGAGACACTTCTCCTTTTTAAGTGATACATCCGGCCTCAACTACTATTTCAAGGATAATAGGTTACATTAATATTGTAATCACAACAGTTTTCAAGAAGAATTGCTAGTGGTACTCCTCTTTCGTTTCTGCCTGCGCTTCCCAAGTTCCCAACGGCTGTTTCTGATGATTCTGTTTTCACTACGATTTTCGCATTGAAGTCGCCGCATTATTGTGAAGTGTGTAGGGTTCTCTGCGATGGCGTTTAGTAGGTCTTTATAGAATGTATCTATTTCTTCATCAAGGGGTGTGTCGATGTTGAGTTGGTGCATATGCCTGGATGATCCTTAATATCTGTCTTGTGTTTATTTGTATATTCAGCAATATTACTCTTGTAGTTATTGCTTTAAAATTCTTCAAGTTGGACAGTTTTTTGTTTACTAGAAAACCTACTCCACTGACGGAGCTATTATCGTCGTTATAGTAGAATACGTGGCCTAAGTTCACTTAATCCGATCACGTGTCCTATTTTGTGTGTCCTAGCGCTTGTTCCATTTCGATAAAACTTTCTTGTGACAGTAGCAGGGATATAGCATTGAAGGTAGCGACTTTGAGGGCCAGCTTTTTCTTGTGCGTCCTGTTGCGTTGTGATTTATTTTGTGAATTTTTGCCTACTTCCAGATACCACTAGGCAGCCCTTATTGAAGGGGTGTGTTTAGAGGTACCCATCGGGTATGGGACTATAACCGATTGTGCCATGCCTTAGGGGGCTTAGCTTAGTTCCACTAAGAAGTAACGAGTATGTGATTTTTTTTTCGTAAATGGCTCTCAAAGCATTTTTTAAAACGTTTGAATGACTGTTTTTAGTTCTGCTAAAGTATGTTTCCATCATTCATGTAAGAATCGTTCTCTAAACGTTATTGCGAGTCGTTCTTCAAACAACTTTTAAAACTTTTTGAAAAGGCGTGATATTTGGGTCTGGAAAAATACATACTGTTACAAAAGTTATAGAAGGGACGATTCTTGAAAAGACGTAAGAACCTTTTTTCAATAATCACTTCTAAGAAGATTCAAATGAGGTTTCGTGTAGATCCACAAAAGTAGGTTTGTGCAAAAAAAGTATATTTCCATTTAGTTTGTTTTAGAAATTACTCATGGGGAAGGGATAGCATAATAATTTGATTCTTCCTATAGTTCCAATTAATGAAAGATAATTTTTTGGCCGCCCTATAAATTTGGAGAGCAAGCGATTTCATTTCATGACTGAAGAAAATCGACTCAGGTTATAATTGTTTAAGACTTTTCCCAAGTTTGAATTTCTTGAGGACTTAAAAAAAAGTTCATTCTGAGGAAAAAATCTCTTAAAACTTCATACAAAATGTTTTCTAAGTAGGTACCCACCTCAACTTTATTAACTTTAAATTAAGTTGTTTGATGCGTAGGTACTTTTCCAGACAGACAACATCTAACTTGATCTCAAAATCTAATCAATTAGCAACCAAAATTGAGTCCATGACACGAAAAAATTTCAAGCAAATATTGAATTAACACCATTAAGAGATTTCCAGCCGGGACATTCGGCAACACAGTGGGAGAGAAATTTATCCGGCTCGACGGACCAAAATTGTTGAGTCATTCCGAGAACTTGTGACCGGAAAATAACGCCGTACGATTGGCCGATCGTGACCAAACGAGCCTCCAATCCTATGCACACCTTCCTATATAGTAGCGCGTGCTGGAAGGAAACAACGATACTATTATATCCTTTTTTAAAACTGCCGGGAATCGATTATCTGAATGGGAAGGCGCGATTTTACGTCAGAAGAGTTTCTGCCATCCTAGACCTAACAACTCTGGTTTTGTAATTTTTGCTAGAAAGCGATTGAAAACAGAATTTTTTCAAATTTGTTTTTGTGTTTGGAAGTTCTAAAAGTTTTTCCGAGAGAGCGAGCGAAAAAAGTGACTTTCGAGTAAGTAAGATTTTGTTCTTATTTTCAAACTTCAGAGAATACTTATTTTCATTCTATTCTTTGAGACATTTAAAAAGTATTTTACGTTATTCATCCAAACCTGATTGTTTAATGCGCAGTATGTACTTACTTTCCACAACTTATTTTATCAGTTCCATTAACTTTGTACTAGTTAGCAAATATTTAATCTCAAATTCAAATTAGATTCCAAGTGGATACCTATTACTTTATTGCATTTTTAACCTTGAGACTTGAAGTACATACCTATGAAAAAATTTCAATTTAATTCCATAGCATTATCTACAATTATCTTTAATTTAGCATGCATTTATGATGAAAATTGCCAGTTCAATCAGATTTTTTGAAAAGTTTGCGAGGGAAATTTGTTACATTGTTGCCAGATTAAAGAACTTTGTCCTACGTTTTTGGGATTTCACCTATCGAACAGGTGAAATTATTCCTCAAATGTGTAGGATTTTTTGTTTCTAGGGAAAAATATCCGGCAACAGCGCTTTGTCGAGCGAACTTGTCTGAGCTTGTAAAATACCGGCGTGACGTCAGCGACGTTGCGGCGTCGCGCTCCATGGGAGTACGTGGGCGTTTATTTGGAATTATTAAAAAGTTTATTCGTTTATTTTTACACTTTTACAGTTAGGCAGTTAATTAGCAATTCTGCTCCATTATTAAATCAATACTTTCTATTTTTACACATTTCTGTTTGTTTTTTGATCCTATAACAGGAATGATGTTTCTAGGAAGAATGTTGTGCAATAATTAATTGAGTACTTGAATTGAATAAGCTATTAATTAGGAATTTAATCAATTGTTGTTACATAAAAGCCTTATTCCAGGAAAATGTAGGTACCTATTTATTTTTGAAATTCCTAGAAAAACAAATAAATAGGTACCTAATTAATTTATCTGTTTTTCTTGGTAGAAAGATACCTAGTTCCACTTTTTTATGTCTCATAAATGAAATTCGAATAAATAGTCCATGGTTCTCAAAGTCTCAGATATCTGAGACCATTCTGAGACTTTGACTTTGGGCTTTATTTTCCTTTCTATCATAAATAAAAGTTGACAAAGTTGCCAATGGTATTTTTTTTTCAGGTTGGGCGTTTGTAAACCTCAACTCTTCCTTTGGTAGGCCCTCAGGCTAGAAAGATTTCAGCAACCACTAAAGGCGAATCTAATGTAAGTAAATCTATTTTTTTTTTTTTTCTGAATTTAGCATTTTCTCCAAATATTACAGTGTAAACTAACCCAACTAAGGTGGGTTTATGTAAAAATTTAATTTCATTTAACTGGACTTAACTTAATTTTATCTTTTTTGAATTTTGAATGAAATATGTTAGTAATTGCCCAAACAAAACTTGTTTTCGCTTTGATTCCAAAGCTAAAATCTGTCTGGGAGCTTGTAAAAAATACTTCTAGGCGTCACAGTGACTATGAATTTCCAGGATTTTTGGATTGAAATCTCTTTCATTAGGAAAAATACACTTCCAAGAGCTTGGAAATAGCGTTGAAATTGTTTTCCTTGATGTGTATCTTTACAGATACATAATTCAAATTTTTTTCCTAAAATCGCATTTGGGGCCTGCGAAAAATACTTCTAGGCGTTACAGCGACTTTAAATCTCCCAGGATTTATAGATGAAAAATCTCTTTCTTTAGGAAAAATACTCATCAAGTTGATCCAGAGCTCAGAAATAAAGTTGAAATTGTTTTCCTTGTGTATTTTTAAAGATACATAATTCAAAATTTTTTCCTAAAATCGCATTTGGGAGCCTGAGAAAAATACTTCCAGGCGTCACAGTGACTTTAAATTTCCAGGATTTATGGATTAACATCTCTTTATTTAGGAAAAATATACTGCCAGTTCATCCAGAGCTTGTAAATAACGTTGAAATTGTTTTCCTTGTATATCTTTAATGATAATTCAATCATTTTCTCTAAAGTCGCATTTGGGAGCCTGTAAAAAATACCTCTAGGAATCACAGTGACTTCATATTTCTAGGATTAATTTATTTCATTAGGAAAAATATACTTCAAGTTGATCCAGAGCTTGGAAATAACGTTGAATTGTTTTTGTTAACACATAAAAGCTTCAATAGCTCATTTTTACCCGAGAGGTTATGTAATAGAAAATAATTACGAAACACCGGGTTGTTCTTAATAAAAGTGGACTGTATTAACTTTTCAAAACATTACGATGACAATCGGCAATAAACAAAGTTACATTTTTTATTTATTGTCTGTATTTTGTGCAATAGCAATTTCTTGCTAATTAATTTAAATTTGGACGCGACTTCGCGACGCCGCTTCTTCAATACGGCGGGTAGCACAGTACCTATTTATGCGATAGCCAACTCACGACTCCCCTAGGAATTTATACAGAAATGGCGCTTCCCTTAAAATATCTAGGTGTGGAAGAGTCCATTATTGGAATTTGGGGGGAAGAAGCATATTAAAAAACTTGTTCCTTCTTGTGGGTTTTTTTATGTTTTGGGAGAATTGATATTGCACCAATACTTGTAACCAATACAATAAGGATAGATTGCACCATAATATAAATAATAATATAAAAATCAGGAATAATTATTAGAAAATCCAACAGTTTTCTTTGTGTCAAATTTTTTTCCCAAAATCGCATTTGGGAACCTGCGAGAAATACTTCTAGGCGTCACAGTGACTTTAAATTTCCAGAAATTATGGATTAAAATCTCTTTCTCTAGAGAAAATACACTGCAAATTCATCGAGAACTTGGAAATAGCGTTGAAATTGTTTTCCTTGTGTATCTTTAATGATAATTCAATCATTTTCTCTAAAGTCGCATTTAGGAGCCTGTGAAAATACAGTGACTTAATATTTCTAGGATTTATTTATTTCATTAGGAAAAATATACTTCAAGTTGATCCAGAGCTTGGAAATAACGTTGAATTGTTTTCTTTGTGTCAATTTTTTTTCCCAATATCGCATTTGGGAGCCTGAGAAAAATACTTCTAGGCGTCACAGTGACTTTAAATTACCAGGAATTATGCATTAAAATCTCTTTCTTTAGAGAAAATACACTGCAAATTCATCGAGAGCTTGGAAATAGTGTTGAAATTGTTTTCCTTGTGTATCTTCAATGATAATTCAATAATTTTCTCTAAAGTCGCATTTAGGAGCCTGTAAAAAATACCTCTAGGAATCACAGTGACTTAATATTTCTAGGATTAATTTATTTCATTAGGAAAAATATACTTCAAGTTGATCCAGAGCTTGGAAATAAGGTTGAATTGTTTTCTTTGTGTCAATTTTTTTTCCTAAAATCGCATTTGGGAGCCTGAGAAAAATACTTCCAGGCGTTACAGTGACTTTAAATTTCCAGGATTTATTTATTTCATTAGGAAAAATATACTTCAAGTTGATCCAGAGCTTGAAAATAACGTTGAATTGTTTTCTTTTTGTCAAATGTTTTTCCCAAAATCGCATTTGGGAACCTGCGAGAAATACTTCTAGGCGTCACAGTGACTTTAAATTTCCAGAAATTATGGATTAAAATCTCTTTCTCTAGAGAAAATACACTGCAAATTCATCGAGAGCTTGGAAATAGCGTTGAAATTGTTTTCCTTGTGTATCTTTAATGATAATTCAATCATTTTTTCTAAAGTCGCATTTAGGAGCCTGTGAAAATACAGTGACTTAATATTTCTAGGATTTATTTATTTCATTAGGAAAAATATACTTCAAGTTGATCCAGAGCTTGGAAATAATGTTGAATTGTTTTCTTTGTGTCAATTTTTTTTCCCAAAATCGCATTTGGGAGCCTGAGAAAAATACTTCTAGGCGTCACAGTGACTTTAAATTTTCAGGAATTATGGATTAAAATCTCTTTCTTTAGAGAAAATACACTGCAAATTCATCGAAAGCTTGGAAATAGTGTTGAAATTGTTTTCCTTGTGTATCTTCAATGATAGTTCAATAATTTTAGGAATCACAGTGACTTCATATTTCTAGGATTAATTTATTTCATTAGGAAAAATATACTTCAAGTTGATCCAGAGCTTGGAAATAACGTTGAATTGTTTTTGTTAACACATAAAAGCTTCAATAGCTCATTTTTACCCGAGAGGTTATGTAATAGAAAATAATTACGAAACACCGGGTTGTTCTTAATAAAAGTGGACTGTATTAACTTTTCAAAACATTACGATGACAATCGGCAATAAACAAAGTTACATTTTTTATTTATTGTCTGTATTTTGTGCAATAGCAATTTCTTGCTAATTAATTTAAATTTGGACGCGACTTCGCGACGCCGCTTCTTCAATACGGCGGGTAGCACAGTACCTATTTATGCGATAGCCAACTCACGACTCCCCTAGGAATTTATACAGAAATGGCGCTTCCCTTAAAATATCTAGGTGTGGAAGAGTCCATTATTGGAATTTGGGGGGAAGAAGCATATTAAAAAACTTGTTCCTTCTTGTGGGTTTTTTTATGTTTTGGGAGAATTGATATTGCACCAATACTTGTAACCAATACAATAAGGATAGATTGCACCATAATATAAATAATAATATAAAAATCAGGAATAATTATTAGAAAATCCAACAGTTTTCTTTGTGTCAAATTTTTTTCCCAAAATCGCATTTGGGAACCTGCGAGAAATACTTCTAGGCGTCACAGTGACTTTAAATTTCCAGAAATTATGGATTAAAATCTCTTTCTCTAGAGAAAATACACTGCAAATTCATCGAGAGCTTGGAAATAGCGTTGAAATTGTTTTCCTTGTGTATCTTTAATGATAATTCAATCATTTTCTCTAAAGTCGCATTTAGGAGCCTGTGAAAATACGGTGACTTAATATTTCTAGGATTTATTTATTTCATTAGGAAAAATATACTTCAAGTTGATCCAGAGCTTGGAAATAACGTTGAATTGTTTTCTTTGTGTCAATTTTTTTTCCCAAAATCGCATTTGGGAGCCTGAGAAAAATACTTCTAGGCGTCACAGTGACTTTAAATTTCCAGGAATTATGGATTAAAATCTCTTTCTTTAGAGAAAATACACTGCAAATTCATCGAGAGCTTGGAAATAGTGTTGAAATTGTTTTCCTTGTGTATCTTCAATGATAATTCAATAATTTTCTCTAAAGTCGCATTTAGGAGCCTGTAAAAAATACCTCTAGGAATCACAGTGACTTAATATTTCTAGGATTAATTTATTTCATTAGGAAAAATATACTTCAAGTTGATCCAGAGCTTGGAAATAATGTTGAATTGTTTTCTTTGTGTCAATTTTTTTTCCCAAAATCGCATTTGGGAGCCTGAGAAAAATACTTCTAGGCGTCACAGTGACTTTAAATTTTCAGGAATTATGGATTAAAATCTCTTTCTTTAGGAAAAATACACTTCAAATTCATCGACAGCTTGGAAATAACGTTGAATTGTTTTCTTTGTGTCAATTTTTTTTCCTAAAATCGCATTTGGGAGCCTGTGAAAAATACTTCCAGGCGTCACAGTGACTTTAAATTTTCAGGAATTATGGATTAAAATCTCTTTCCTTGAGGAAAAATACTCCTTCAGTTGATTCGGGATCAACTTGGAAATAAAGTTGAAATTGTTTTCCTCATATATCTTTAAGATAATTCAAACATTTTCCTTAAAATCGCATTTGGGAACCTGCCAAAAATACTTCTAATCGTCAGAGTGATATTAAATTTCCAGGATTTATGGATTAAAGTTTCTTTCTTTAGGAAAAATACTCTTTAAGTTGATCCAGAGCTTGAAAATAAAGTTCATATTATTTTCCTCATGTATATCTTTGAAGAAAATTCAAAAATTTTCTCTAAAATCGCATTTGGGAGCCTGCCAAAAATACTTCTAGGAGTCACAGTGATATTAAATTTCCAGGATTTATGTTTTAAAATATCTTTTATGCTTGGAAATAAAGTTGAAATGGGAATAAACATCTGACTTTTATTAAGTTTTTTCATATTATTCTGAAACAGTATTCTAGAACACTCTTCCAAATCCCTCTGTTACAAAATGCGGTGGTACCGTATCGAAAATTGGAGAGACAATAATATGTTTTTCAAGTTACATCCGCGGTTATTATTAATATTAGAATACTCTGTAGTCCCTAATAAACTATAATAAATAACTGTAAAAACTGTTTTGGTGCGGATGGCATGGCATGCGTCCCTAATTCATTGTCCGAAATCGAGGATCACACACGTAATTTTCTTCCCATTTCAATAAAAACAAGTCCAGTTTTTCCGTTTCTTTCCCATAAAAAGCTAACTATCGCCAAGGCCATTTCTCTAAGACTAAAAGTGAAAAGTTACGGAAAAAGAAAATACCGAAACAGATAAAATTAAGGAACTAGAAAAGGAAATTGGTACATGAACCATCCTCTTATTGCATTGTTAACACTTTAAAATAACATTGACACCCAAAAGTTACACAATTTCCTAACATTTTTCTTTTGGTTTTCAGTCCCTTTCAAGATGGTTTTCACCCAATCCGTACCCGCTCAAGCAGCCTCATGGCGAGAAACCAGCGCCCACACTGTACGAAACGTACCAGAGCAATCATACGACAGAACTCCACCAACACTCAACTCATATGCAAGACTTAGGAGACTTCATCAATATGGAAACGATGCAATTCGTAAATCCTTACGAAGTCAACCCGATCCTGGAGACAATCACCGCCGAACAACCGCAACAGGTAACTTTTTTTTTTGTGCCAGTTTATTTGGATGATTCTGGTGATGCCACTTTGAAAATCAGAAAAATTTGAATTATTTCTTGAGTCCGTTATGTAGTTGATATTTGACTCATCTATATTGTCTCGAGTCACTCAAGGCCAAAATTATTATGCTTTAGGTATCAAATATGCAACAAGTCTCTACAAGTTTAATAAAAACCGGTGCTTTTGTTCAAAAACTTTGGGATGAATGCTTTCATTTGTAGTTCAGGCTTCATTCATGTTTGAGAGTCAGTAGTAGCAGCAGGTCAACAAAAAATAACAATTTAAAATCAATAATTTGTATTTTAAATTTTGATTTCAACTAGGTGATGTACATGACAAAATCGGTCCATCCTCAACGGCAAACCAGAACAAAGTGTATCAAATAATAAAACTTTAATAAATTAGTGTTTTTTTTTATATTGGTGAATTATTGACTGATTTTAAAAATTCATCAGAGTGCATGAGTTCTGAGTCTGGAAGGAGAATCTGAGACAGGAGCACACGTATCTATATGGCACGTTTTTATATTTTGGTGCTTGGTTATTATTTTTCAAATGCAAACTTTTGTAGCTAAAGCCAGGTTGACATACGGTCTAAGTGCACTTGGATGAGAACTTAGACCAAGTTAGTTAGCAGTCAGTTTACTTACTTGGATGTTAAGACCTAAAAAAACTGGACTTGGATAAAACAGTTGATAGATCCGAAATATCGTCGAAGGTTACTTGATCCAAGTACGGACTTGGACCGTGTCAACTTGGCTTAAAAGGAAAATAGAGCACTTAAGTTGCTTTTACACTAGGAAAAAAATCTTTAATTGGCGGAATTACGCTGACGAATTATTGAATAAAATATTATTTAATTGCAAAAAAGTCATAAATACCTACTTAGAGCTAATATTTTTTGGTAGACCATGTACATGTTTTTTTAATGAAGAACTCATACCTAATTTTTCATCCAGAAAATTGTTTCTACCTAGATTTCTCTTAAAGTTTCAAACTCAAACTTTGATTTAACTTAAAAGTTGTAAATTTTTAGCTCAATACTTTAGTCTTTTGCTGTGATCATTTCAATTTGTGTTCACCATATTGAGATTTTACTAATTTATGACAAAAAAAGCAGCTTTACTTCATTTATTTTAAAAAATTTGACAAAAGAGCACCTCTCTAAGTTGTCTTTTTCTCTTTAAATTCTAGGTGAGTGTAAATCAGGACTATTTAACATTAAAAGACGAGTTAGCGACAAACAAGCTGAAAATGGAGGAATTCAGCGATCTGTCGACCATTTTGTCGGTCGAAAATCTAGATTTAACAGGCTCTGTAGATGAACTGAGCACTCCAGTTTTCGGTAAGTAACAGCGTTGAAAGAAACGCCAATCGGGAAATTACTGCTTCCCACCATCATCACACAGCAGATTTAATTAAAAAAACATTCAAATACATTTTTAATTAAATTTCGAATTTTTCTCTATTTTTTCCAGATAAAGGAGCCTTTGATTTCTGCGCAACCAATTCGGCCAAGACCGCATCAACTCCAACAACCAACTTAAAAGTAAAAGTCGAGCTCAATGCACAATATTACCCATGCGGCTTGTTAGCCAATGATAAAAATAATGAAACATTTAGCGTTAGTACCGCATCGTTGGACGACGACTATGCCCAAATAATATCTTATAACAAACCACTGAATAATCCAACACCATTCGCTAGTAATTTAAGTTTAAGCAGTAATAACATTAAAAAATCTAATTCTACGGCAACATCGCCTCAGGATGACCGATACTCGTACGTTTCATCTCCCGATCAACAAATGGATTTGGAGGTACCCCAACAGTACTATTACGATTACAATCCTAATAATTTGAAGTTGAACTTGATGACGGAAGAATTCAAGTATCCTTTTAAAGAGGAAGGATTGTCCACTTTGAATACTCCTGATGTTATTGACGGAGTCGTCAATATGGGGAACGAGTTCAATATTTTGGATTTGGTCAATAATGAGGTAAGAATTTTCATTGCTTTAGGTTAGGTATGTTTTCTAGGGGAGGCTTTTGAGTTATCAAGAGTAGTACTTTTGAATATTACCAGGTTTTGATTGCATTATTATGCATTATGCACATGTTTATTGCCAACTAAAGTTGGAAATAATCAAAATTTCAACTATTATTGGCTCCTGATTTACTGGATAATTCTCCTTACAGGCAATCGCGTTGTTACAGATATTGATCTGAAAATGATTGTCCAAATTTTGATTATTATCGGCTCTTGATTACCTTCAGAAACATTATCAACCGAATCAAGTGCCGATAATAACAGTGCAATCAAAAGCCAATACCATTTGAAATATGGATTACTTCCAGTTCTTATGATTGTCTTCACCAAATCAAGAGCCAATCAAAATTTGGATGACCTCCTGCACGAATTCTCTTAATGCAATCAAGAGCCGTTAATAATCAAAATTTGAACTATCAAAGGCTCTTGATTGCCAAAGGAAATCATTCCACGAATTCCCATTATTTTCAACTAGGTATTCTCCATTACTGGCTCTTGAATCTTTGGATAATTTTTTGAAGATCCTTTAATTAAAACACACAAAACTAAATATTCTAAAGACGTAATACTGAAGATCCTAAAGTCGATCTTAACTGACGAAGTCAGTTGAAGACTTGTGGATCATAACTGTAGACCAAATACTTATGTACGTTTCTGAAGAGATATAAGACTCAAAAGATTCTGAAGTCTGAGTACTCGTGACTTATGAATGTCCCTGTTCTACAATGTGAATCTGACTCATTTATCCTCAGTTGATTACTTTGTGCAAAGTTTCAACTATTATCGGCTCTTGATTCACTGGATAATTCTTCTTGACATCATGTAGTTTGCGGTGTCCAAAATGATTAATTGTTGATGTCAAAATTTTAACATTTCTGAAGGAAACTCTTATAAATCATATTTTCAACCTTGGTGAAAGATATTGATCTGAAAATGATTGTACAAATTGGCTTAACTGACGAAGTCAGTGAGGACTTGTGGCTCATACCTGGAAACCAAATACTTATTTACGTTTCTGAACAGATACAAACCTCAAAAGATTCTGAAGTCTGAGTACTCGTGACTTGTGAATGTCCTTGTTCTACAATGTGAATCTGACTCATTTATCTTCAACTCTGATAGATCATGTTTCCAACTGTGGTACAGATATTTATCTGGAAATTATCGGCTATTGATTGCCTTCAGAAATGTCAACCGAATCAAGAGCCGAAAATAATAGTGCAATCAAGAGCCAATAGCCTTTGAAATATGGACTACTTCCAGTTCTTATGAAACGGTAATACTGAGGATCCTAAAGTCGAGCTTAACTGACGAAGTCAGTGAGGACTTGTGGCTCACACCTGGAAACCAAATACTTATTTAGGTTTCTGGAGAGATTCTGAAGTCTATGAGTACTCGTGACTTATGAATGTCCTTGTTCTATGTTGTGAATCTGACTCATTTATCTTCAACTCTGATAGATCATGTTTCCAACCGTGGTACAGATATTTTATCCGTCCACAATCCGATGTCCACAGGTACAGGTCAAATTTATCACCTTTCAATGCTATTTGATAGGGAGAGGTGATAAATTTACCTGCACCTGTGGACATCGGATTGTGAACAGGATATATCTGGAAATGATTGTCCAAATTTTGATTATAATCGGCTCTCGATTGCCTCCAGAAATGTCGACCGAATCAAGAGCCAATCATAATAGTGCAATCAAGAGCCAATAACATTTGAAATATGGACTACTTCCAGTTCTTATGAAACGGTAATACTGAGGATTTTAAAGTCGAGCTTATCTGACGAAGTCAGTGAGGACTTGTGGCTCATACCTGGAAACCAAATACTTATTTAGGTTTCTGGAGAGATTCTGAAGTCTATGAGTACTCGTGACTTATGAATGTCCTTGTTCTATGTTGTGAATCTGACTCATTTATCTTCAACTCTGATAGATCATGTTTCCAACCGTGGTACAGATATTTATTATCCGTTCACAATCCGATGTCCACAGGTACAGGTAAAATTTATCACCTTTCAATGCTATTTCATAGGGAGAGGTGATAAATTTACCTGCACCTGTGGACATCGGATTGTGAACAGGATAAATCTGGAAATGATTGTCCAAATTTTGATTATAATCGGCTATTGATTGCCTTCAGAAATGTCAACCGAATCAAGAGCCAATAATAATAGTGCAATCAAAGAGCCAATAACATTTGAAATATGGACTACTTCCAGTCTGACGAAGTCAGTGAGGACTTGTGGCTCATACCTGGAAACCAAATACTTATTTAGGTTTCTGAAAAGACACAAGACTCAAAAGATTCTGGAGTCTGAGTACTCGTGACCTATGAATGTCCTTGTTCTACAATGTGAATCTGACTCATTTATCTTCAACTCTGATAGATCATGTTTCCAACCGTGGTACAGATATTTATCTGGAAATGATTGTCCAAATTTTGATTATAATCGGCTCTCAATTGCCTTTAGAAACATTTTCAACCGAATCAAGGGCCAATAATAATAGTGTAATCAAGAACCAATTTTGAATATGGATTACTTCCATTTCTTATGGTTCTCTTCACCAAATCAAGAGCCAATCATAATCAAAGTTTGAATAACCTCTTGGACCAATTCTCGCAATCAAGAGCCGGTAATAATCAGAATTTGAAATATGAAGGGCTCTTGATTGCCAAAGGAAATCAATCCACGATTTCCCGGAATTTTCAATTATTATTCATTATTATTGGCTCTTGAATCTTTGGATAATTTTTTGTAGTTTCATGGCACAATACTTAAATTAAAACACAAAACTGAAGATTTTAAAAATGTTATACTAAGGATCCTTAAGTCAAGCTTAACTGATGAAGGCGGTAAAGATTTGTGGCTCATAACTCGAGACCAAATACTGAAGTTAATGAAGAGTCAATGAGACTCAAGATTCTGAAGTCTAAGTACTCGTGATTTATGAATGTCCTTGTTCTGTTCTACATAATGTGAATCCGACTTATTTATCCTCAATTGACCAGAGCCTGTCTCACCTTCTTTAGAGTGAAGAAACAGTTAAATCTAACTCATTTTATACTCAATATTTGATTGAGAAAAAAAAATTCTATGTAGGTATTTATTCCAATAAGGCATATTTGATGACATTTTCTCTATGTAGACTTTTGTTCTACAGAAGACATATTTGTTGGTAGGTACTGTTTCTTACAAAGTCACTGTAATCTATAATGACAGCTAAATAGATGAAATTGAATAGCCGAATAAGTGCCTCCCTTTAAAAACGTTGCAGTCTCAACACTTATATGTTTTTTTTTTCTAGGACATAACTATATTAAGCGCAGACGAGGAGTTCCTTTCAGCACTGACCAGCCCTACGACTACCGCCTTCTCTTCCGAACCTCCTACACCTATACCAGCCAAAAAATCTCGCAGAAGAAAACACTCAACTTCGGACGACGACGAAGACTACGTACCGCCTTCAAAAAAATCATCTACAGTTCGCTTTTCAGATATCGATATCGAACAGAGCAGTTCTAGTGACGATTATCTACCGCCAACAAAGAATACCAAACCTCGTGGTCGACCGCGCAAAGTGTCCGCTAGTAGACAAGACTCAAAGTCGACGTATCGCGAATTACGGGACAAAAATAACGAGGCTTCGCGTAAATCGCGTCAAAAACGCAGAGAAAAAGAAAAGAAATACGAAAAGGAGGCTGATGAGTTGCACGTTAAAAATATAAAACTTAAGGCTCAGGTTGAGGAATTGGAAAAAATGGTCAGCAGTTTTAGAAACAATCTTTTTAAAATTCTTGTTTCAAAGTAAGCAGGTATTTGTATTGTGAATATTTTAAATGCGAGCCACAAATTATATTTATGAAAATATTTGTTGGCTCAAATATGTTACTTTTGGCATGAAAGCTTTATTAATTATATTATTATTATTAATTAGTTAGAGCCACATTGGTTTACATGGCTATAACATCTTTGTTAGATTACTATTAAAGCTTGTATTTTATCAATAACATAAAAATATATAGATTTAAACATTAAATAAGATATTGTTATATATTTTTGTGAAATTTGTTTAAAGTAAATTTGTATTTATATGCTAGCTGGAAACAAATTTCAGTCTACTACAATGTAGTAGAATTTATGCTAGTAAAACTGTTTTTATACAATACTGGCTTTTTTTTTTTAAATAGTTACCTATATTATTACATAATATAAATGTGTACCTGCTTGACTTTTTTTTTTAACTATTTTTATACTTTTTGTAAACGATTGTTTTTGAAATGTCTGAAATGAACATTATAGTATTTAGTTTTATATTATATTTTTTATACAATATATTATGCTTGTGTTGGACTTTGGAATATTTGTTTAGATCATCTAATGATTATAGTAATATTAATTGGTATATTTGTTCAATAATAAAAAAAAATTATTTGATTTTATTTGGTGTTTTATTTGAGTGTTTCCTTGATTAAAAACAAAGAATGATGTGGTAAAACAAGTACCTAAGTGGTAAAAGTAAAAATATAATTTCTTACTGGAATAATCTACAGGTTATGGGACCAGCTACACCAAATTCTCTCTAGCAGAAATTATGTGTTGGAAACTTGTAAAAGAAAAAAAGATTGGTTCATAGTGTAGCGCCCGCCCTGGTATCACTGTTTAAGATGTTGATTGTTGGCGAGCGATTTCCAATTTATTACAGATTTTTACCAGAGTGGCTACAGTGGTAGGGTTCGTAATTGCTAAGGGTGGAAATAAGTACACAAATCCTCTGCATTTCAAATGGTTAATATCTCTTTATTTATATAATCAGGTAAACAAACTTCTTCACTCCAAGGCTCTCTTAAATTAGTAACTTCAATTTCAAAAACATTGCATCAAGTCCCTTATTTAATATCAATCGTTACCTACTTTGCAGTTACTCTCTAAAAGTGTATACGATTTACTAGCATAAAATTAATTCAAGCAGTGAATGAATATTACTAAGAGTCAATGGATAAGTTATAGTTCAAATCTTTAAAGTTCACAATTATTTAAGTCCACAATTTAAGTTCACAAGTTAAGTCCACAAAAGAATTTACCTTAGTATACAATATTCAATTTTCTTCCCAGGGGTGTCTCTACTTGTAGTCGCTACGCGTAATTTACTTTAATTTACCGATCCCGAATTAATGTTCGATTTCTGATAACTACTTCAAGTTCGCGATTAAAAACTCTATTTCACGAATTGCCATTTGACCATGATCTCAGACTGTTTCGTTTACATACAATAGCTGCGTCAAGTTAGCCCCCCCATAACATTTTGAATTTCTGTATGATTTTTCTTCCAAATTGACACTGTAAATTCTTATAGAATTCATCTAAAATCACCTTTGCAACGTTCTGAAAAATACCTACTTAAAGGCGGTCAGAGCAACTTTAAACTTTCAAGATTATTAGAGTTGCTTTTAGGAAGTTAATGGTTGCTAGTGAATTGGCATTGGCAGGTTTTCATTGAATTTGTACTAGTTTATTTTTGTAGAGATTCATAATATAAGGCTCCTAAATGTTAGCATAATTAATAAATAAATGGTAAACTGTATTGAAGATGATTATTTAAAGAAAAAAAACGCAAAAATTTATTAAAATAATTTATATCACCAAAACAACTGTACAATATGTATTTATACCATAAACTTATGTATAAACATTTATTTAAACAATTAGGCCTGAAAATTACAATATTGTAAAATCCATTCTAATAAAAAAATATACATCAGATAAAAGTATTGTATAATTCAAATTTATAACTATGTATTTTAACTAGAATCAGTATTTAAGATGTTGTAGGACGTTTGCTGGCGAGACTTCTTTGATAGCTGGAAATTTAAAATTTTGATTCTTTCCTTCTGCATATTTGTTTTTCATTTACCTGATTGCTTTGTAGAGTTGATATAGCTGAGTTATAGCTACGAAAACGTTGACGCTAAACAAATTGTAGTTTTTCGGGATTATAACTAAAGAGTATCTGGACCAGATAACTCCTGTAGCTGCCAGGGCCATTGTTTGTGGTGGACTTATGTTTTCCGCTGGTCTCTTTAAATCTGCTATACCTGCTATTACAAGACCCTTGAAAAGAATTTGAATTAATAATAATATAATAAATAATGCTACTATTATTACTAACCCATTTGAACATTGGTGCCCAAAAGAATATCGTTTTTGGACCTGCAGGATGTTGCCATACAGGTTGCAGTTTTTGGGGCACGAATTTATCCAAAACTGCCATGGATTTGGTATATATTCGAGACATTTTGTGTGGCTTTAAAAAAAAATATTATTATGGTATGATGTAGCATGAAATGTAAAAGTGTTATGAGAAATCTATAACTTACTTGAAGGTTATCGAGATAAAACTAATGGCAAATAAAATTTGTTCAGATCTAATCACCAGTTTGTAAAAATAAATAAATTAAAACAAAATTTGTTATGTAAATGTAAATATTTGATGAATGATGAGGATGACTTTAAGAAGTCAAAAGGTTATGTGTAAAATGTCAAAATCAACAATCAACAACTGGTTTCATAGCGCTTTCAAAAATGCGACTCCGGAAGTTTTAGAGTGAGTTCTGCTCTACTCCTACGAACTGCACTATTAGTTCCATTACTTTGACCCGAACGGTTCGGAGTGTCATGTGTCAAAAAAGTTGCCAACAACCGAATTCTCTTTTTGACTGTTCTGGTTCTGACCGAACTCGCTCAAAAATACAGTGGTCGTCAAAAGGTCGTGCAAATTGCGCGAAATGTTTCAGGAAAATTATCCCTAATCTTCTCGCGCCTTGTCAAGTAAATTTTCTACCACAGCAAAATAAAAATCCGGGATTCCCATTTGTGGGTATTAGGCTTGCTCAATGCCCCAAGATTTCTTCTAACTAGAACCTAGATGTAAATGTAAAATTAGAGATAAATGTACAGGATGTCCCATTTGGATTGTACATAGGGGATAACTCGGTTGCTATTGGACTTAGAATAAGGATGTGGTCATCGCGGAGCGTTGGCTATACTTTTTTATCAAACGAACTAACAACGAAAGATGCCGTCAACAGAATTGTCATCAGTTTTTCTCTAGTGATAATTTTAAAAATTATAGGTAAACCAAACACAAGGTCGTTTGAGAGAGGTAGGTTGCGGTTGCCTGCTGCCTGATAACTTTATGACGTCATCTGGGGTACCTCGACATATTGCAAATCTCCATAAGGCACCCCAGATGCGTTATCAAGTTACTCATTACCATTACCAGACAAACCTATTTAACTTTAGGAACCTGGAACCAAACATACATTCTTTCAAATGAGACAACCTCTGTACAATAAATTTAGATATCAAGTTCGATAGGTTTTTTCTAATGGTTTTCGAGAAAAAAAATTATATCTGTTTTTGTCATAAGAAACAATTTGTGTTAGAGGAGACCTTTCTCATTCTCCTTACAGATATAAAGTCCTTTTCTATTACACTGTTTCTTATGATAAAAACAGATAATAAAAGTAGTCAACGTTCGCGAAAAACGCATCATTTTAACTCCAATAGCAACCGAGTTATCCCTTATTTAGATACAACTAAATTCCAAAGTAGGACACCCTGTAGGTAAATCTTTTCTAAGTTTATTGTATAATTTATAACTTTGTTTGCGGTAAGATTCATAACAAATCGGTTTAGTTAGTAATTTGATTTTCCATGCAAGTACCCTATTATATTGGGGTCAAGGTTGTTGCTTTTATCTCTGCAATAGAGAAGATAATTAGTATATTACATTAGTGTACGAGTGTAGAAAGTGACAAATTTCACACAAGTGTATAAAGACGCTTTCTCACAAGTGGATATACACCATTTTTCCTAAGACCAGAAACCGATTTACACCAATTTTCTCTTATTTCATTTCTTTTCATTTTCAACGCACACGCTGGAAAGTAAATTGTGAACTGAATCACAAATAATGTCAGCAGTATTTTCCACACGTGTGCTGAAAGTACTTTTAGCACACATATTGAAAGTACTTTCGGCACGTGTGTGATATTTAGCGCTTTCCAAAGAAACCAACTAGGGATGGGTTCGGTAATTGCATCTGCGAGCACATTCAGCAAAATTTGACAGATGTCACACGTAATTTGACACGTGAAAAAAGTTAAGTGATCACGTGACGTTTGTCAAAATTTGCTCGCAGATGCAATTACCGAACCCACCCTAGTGCGGATTCTGACAGTTTCGTATGAGGTCGTAGGGTACAAAAAAATAAAGATGGCAACAAAGAGCCCAGCGATTTTCGCATGAGATTTATTTATATTTTTTTTTGACTGCGGCAATATTTTCGCGTCATATCAAATTTAAATATTTTTGACCAATAGGAAAAGTTCCGCAAAATAGAAATCGACGATTCACAGACTGGGCTCGGTTATTGCATCTGCGAGCAAAATGAGCATAATTTCACAAATGTTACGTGTTTTGACACGTGAAAAAAGATGAGTGATCACGTGACGTCTGTAAAATTTGTTCTTTCTGTTCGCAGATGCAATTACCGCACCCAGCCACAGTTATGAGTAGTGAGCTATGACGTAAGTACAAACCTTCGTGGAACGAACTATACCTACTCACTCATAACTTGAAGATTATTTTTGGAAACTGATAAATGACCAAATGACGGCATTTACCAGAGTTGTTTGAGAGAGGGAGTTTGCCTGCAAGGTTGGTTGCCTGATAACTTTTATGACTTCATCTGTTATGTTGAGGCACGTGCCTCAACATAACGCAAATCTCAATCCATAGGACGGTTTTTGACCTGTTTTTGACGTGTTGGAATAGACCTCATAAATTTAAGCTGCATTTTTTTTTCTTTTTAGGTGAAACTTCTAAAGCGGCGGTCTGATATTTGGGCGAGAATGGAGAGTGATTTAAAGACGAGTCACGTTATGGTAAATTTCGTTACATGAGGGAGAAGAAAAATATAACGTAACGGGACAGAGAAAGGCAGCCAATGACAATGACAGCCGACGAATGATTGACACCAACCAAGGATTGAAAACTTGTGACGTCACTACGTGCTCATACCACGAATTCCAAAAAATTGCATTAAAATTTCTAAAAAAAAATCATTTTGGAATTTTTTAAAATTAGTGGTACACAAGCACGAGCACTGTATCTGTTTCGAGAACTCCTAACTGTTCTGTTCCGCATGTAAGATTCCAAAAAATTCCAAGAAATTCTAAAAATTTCGAAAATATTCCAAAAAATGCCAAGGGATTCCAAAATTTTTTTGAGTTTTTTGGAATTTGTGGTACAAGCACGAGCACTGTATCTGTTTCGAACACGCTAAATGTTCCGTAATGTAAGATTCCAAAAAATGTCAAAATATTTTAAAAATTTCCAAAGAATTCCAAAAAAAGCCAAAGGAATTCCAAGAAATTCCAAAAATTCCAAAAAGTACCAAGAAATTCCAAAAAATGCCAAAGAATTCCAAAAAATTCCATTTTGGAATTTTTTGGAATTAGTGGTACAAGCACGATCACTGGTATCTGTTTTTTTTTTTTTGTTTCTTTTAGGGCAAGTTCTCATGAGCGTAAGTTGACATTTCTGGCGTAATCACGTGATAAAATGGTTGGATTTTATTGGTGATATATTCGCCATTTTACAAATCAAATTACACCTTATTATCATGTGATTACGCTAGAAATGTCAAATTACGCTCATGAGAACTCGCCCTTATTCTCTGCTGTTTATTATGATATTTACTGAGTCGCGGTCTGATATCTATTTGAACGAGAATGGAGAATTATTTGAAAGACGCGTTACGTTTCGAAAAATTTCGTTACACGAGAGAGAAGATATAACGTAGAGAGACGGAGAAAACAACCCATGAAAATGACAGCCGACGAACGATTGACACAAACCAAGGATTATAAGCAGAGAAGATTGCCTATTATTCTCAAGCGTCGATACCCTTGTGTCGTCACTACAGATGCGCGTCTCCATCTTGTGTGATTCTTCATCTTCACCACGACTCATTATGTTAGGTTTGAAAGGTGTATGAGGAGGGGCGATAGTTTTTGAGAATTTTCACTTTTACTACGTGTACGGCGCTGCACATGATTTTTTTTAGGAGTCACAAGCTCTGGAGCAGCTAGTGGCTCGGAGTAGATAAAAGTCAAAATGACATTATGTTGGCAATACAATGTAAAATTGTCAATGCTTTCAAATTTTTTATGTAAAAAAGGCTTGTGTTGCCAACATATGGTGCGTACGATTTGTCTGAACCAATGAACTATAGTCAAAAACTGGAATGCGCACACATTGCCATATCTGCCAAAAAAATGTAGCCATGAAAGACAGATGCCACAAAGGGGAATGTTGTTTTTTTCTGTTGCTCGCTGACATATGACGTTTTCGAAAGTTTTGTCATATTTACCTTCACAGGTTTCATCAATTGGAATACGTGTTGGAAGCAATTTCCGCCATTTAACATAATGAGTGCGACAAAAACAGGTATCCCCTCCGCAGCAGCGGCACTAGGCTTCACGTTCGTCAATATGTGTTCGCATTCCAGTTTTTGGTTATAGTTCATTGGTCTGAACCGGTTAGCGTTACTGCGGTGCAGTTATGTTTTGGAACGCAACCATAAAATAGACCGGAAAATGGAACGCTGAACGGTACGAATGGTGTAAAAAGTGCGACATTAATGACGGGTCGGGTAAAAAGTGTCAGTAGTTCGGACTTATCGTACGCACCATTGTTACTAAATTTTTGACTTGGGGAATTATCTTTAAAAAAAAAACAGACTTTAGTATCTTCAAAACAAAACGCGTGTTCAAATCCGTCATAAGCCCCAACCAGTGTGGTAGGGCAAGAGCAAGGTTCCTAAAGTTGATAGGTTGTCTGGTAATATATAACATGACGCATCTGGGTGTCCTATAGAGATTTGCATTGTGTTGACTGTTGTGGCACCTTAGATGATGTCATAGAGTTATCCAACCTACATACTTCTCTCGGAACAGCTTTGGGGCGAGAGCACTTAACCTAAAGCTTCGTATACGTAATTGAACATTACGTCGAACAACAAACAGAGTTAATAAAGTGTGTACGAACCAGAATACGAAGCTTAATAGGACTGCTATTGAGCTGAAAGTATCTGCCATGTCCACGCGACAACTCCTCACTATTTGTGACATCAGCCGTAAACCTCAGCTCTTGGTGTAAAATACATTATCCGAGTTCAAGGGCCGAATTTATAGTCATTCCTTGGAGTCGCGAGTTTAAAATGGACACTTGCTACTATTTGACAACTTAGTCATGTCAATTCAAAGCGTTCAAAGCTTCATCAGGGTCTGAGAAAACCTCAAATTCGACCTAAGACTCTAGCCGTGTTCGGCTCTGTCAGCTTTTCCGTCGAAATTTTGACAGGCACAGGATGATATACACCCCTACAAGGATTGCTCATCGGCCTCGTTTTTGGTAATCGCCACCATATTGGTGCGTTACCATTTCCGACGTCTAAACTAAGTCCTCAGCTGTTTAAACAGCCTACATTAAGGCAAGAAATAACATGCTGCCTACGTCACAACTGGTAATTTGGCGGGTGGGGGGGATTTGTTACACACAGGCCTTATGAGGATAAAGGCTATTCTGTAGTAGTACGTATAGTGTGTATCATCCTTGCGTGATTTGTACATTGAGGGCGAGACCCCACGGGCGTAATTGACGTAAGCGTAACTAATCACGTGGTTTAATTTGTACGACTTCATTGGCGGCAGTGCAGCCATCTTGAATTTTTGACATTATGCTGCCACTACGGCAAAAAGTTGGGGTTTGTTGAACTTTTTGGCGTAATCGTGGCGAAGTTGTGACATTTGTTTTTGTTTGTTCTGATATATAAGGTGGGTTCGGCTTGCTCACTCCGAGTGACTTCATTCGCACTCCAGCCGTTCAGGTATTATTGCTTTTTGGCGTATTAGGGGTGACTCCATTAGCGTTCCATTATATCGAGTGGAGTAAATGGAGCTCACTCCAAAAGTTCCGCCTCGGAAAGAGCAATTTTCAGAGTAAGCATGCGCAGAGGTGAAATGTGGAAACTGTCAAGCTTGTGTTGTCACGTTGTGGTTCTTGTTAAAAAAATAAAAAATCGTTTATGTGTGGATGCGGGAATTGGTAAAATCATCGAGTAAAATAATTGATCTGATTTTAAAATTTATTTAACATCATGGAAAAATTTCCTTGACAAAGTTAAACAGACGCAAAAGCATTATATTATTCATTATTGTGGAGGGATTGAAGTTAATTTATAGCACACGAAAGACAAAAGTGAAAAAAAAAAATGGAAACCCGGAACGTTGTAAAGTCACAGTTGACTGTTGTTTTGGAACACAAAACATATCATTCGTGTATTAATTTTTCACTCTAATCACTCCTAGATCACGTGCCAAAAATCTGTTCTTACTCCACTCCAACTCCGTGCTGAATAGCCGAACCCCGCTAAAGATAGAAGAATCACAGAAAACCACAATAAACTAAAGGAAAAAGACTACAACAACAAATTAGTGAATTCTAATTACAACCGGGTTAGAAAATGTTTTTGATTTGGTTTTGATGCACTACATGCGGGATGTTACGCCAAAATTGGCGTAGAATTATTGTTCATGCCGATTGCGCTAATTACGCCCGTGGGGATTCGCCCTGAAACTGTCTGATGTAGATCAGGCACATGCCTATCAGAATTTCGGAGTAAAATCGACGAAAAAGTTTACAATGCCGAACACGCCTAATAGAATAGGGTGTTCATTTGTACTGCTTTTCTTGGTTCAAGCTGATCTTAGAAAATTGGCGTTCACTTCCGTCCCATATTATAACCTCATAAATACCAGATCTTGCTAATTTTCGAGCAGGTAGAGCAAGTACAAATGAACAGCCTATAGATCAAATCATCACCTTTTCTACATTCAAAATCCACGAGAAAATTAACTTAAAAGCACAGCCTGAATCGCAATCATCCCATCGAGACTTGCGAGTGACGTCACCGCTATAAGCGGCTGATAGTAGTGACGTCACCTGTAAGCCTTGCCGACTCAAGAATTGGCAAACCTACGACGTAAAGTCGTGAGCATAAAAAGTGTGGCACCTGCTTTTGCCTATTGTAAAACGAGTTCACCTGGGCTGCGTTCAGGAACGGCTTCAACCAAGCCAAAATTGGCATTTTGCGTTCGAGTTCGGCTCCAACCTACGTGTTTCGGCATTACCGGTGGAGCGGGAAAAGTAAGTTTTGGCCAATGAACTATAACCAAAAACTGGAATGCTAACACATAAGGACGAACGTGAAGCCTAGTGCGGCTGCTGCGGAGGGGATACCTGTTTTTGTCGCACTCATTATGTTAAATGGCGAAAATTGCTTCCAACACGTATTCCAATTGATGAAACCTGTGAAGGAAAATATGACAAAACTTTCGAAAACGTCATATGTCAGCGAGCAACAGAAAAAGACAACATTCCCCGTTGTGGCATCTGTCTTTCATGGCTTCATTTTTTTGGCAGACATGGCACTGTGTGCGCATTCCAGTTTTTAGCTCTAGTTCATTGGTTTTGGCATTAGCATTGCCGTCTTTGAACGCACCCCAGCTATACCTACGGCAATGACAGGGATTGTCATATTTGACAAAAAATCCATTGTAGAAAAAAGACTGATTTACCCATTCTTGGATTTAAAACTCTACAGGATTGCTCAATCGGCTAAATTTGTTCACAATTGCTATGACGTCACGTGCATCCCGGATTTTCAAGATGGCCGCTGATACGAATGATATTCAGTTTGTGCTGACAATTATTTAATCGGAAATTCCAAGTTTATCAAGTGTTATAAGTATAATTTGATGTTTCATTTAATGCGTGTACGCATAAAAGACTCATTACTCGCGGAAACCCCAAACATTTTCTGGTTTTAGTGGTTTTGTAACATTGGTTTTGTTGTATCAGGACATCGCTTTCTTTTATTCGTGTGTATTGCTTAGTTTTCTACTGTTAGTATTTCCTAATCCTAGTCAAGCATTTGTATTGTTTTTTTTTGTAAATCAAATATCTACTTAGTTGTAAGTTTCCTTTGCATTTAATTACTAAAAATTAGTGTTTGAAGAGTGAATAAATAAATATGTAAATAAATTCCTTTACTGGCGCGTTTACTATGTAAACGCATGGAAAATATGGGAAACTTGCAGTGTTTTTCTGGATTCTGATTATGAAAATCTAAACTATGGTTTATTTTTTTCCAAGATAGATTTTGACATTGTCAACTTTGAAACATAAACAATGCCGCTTATTGGTCGCTATTGTAAAACTGATGTCAACCTGCAGAAACACCTCATTTTGTGACTAATCAGGGTGAAGCGTTATTGTTTATGTTTCAAAGTTTTCAATGTCAAAATCTATCTTGGGAAAAAATAAAGTGTAGGTATCACAATTTGGCTTCGTGAGCTAAGCTTACTTTGAATGTCCATATTGAATTGTTCTAGTACCTATCAAAGTATTGAATAATATAATTGAGAAGTAAGAAGAGATGACAGTAAAAAATAAAACACACTATTGCAACATTTCGCTTATATTTTGATAATGAAATGCAAAAAATGTATCTGCATTCGGTTTGTCCTTTCTTTTACAAAAAAACTAGGTATCCATACTAGTTTTGAATAGTTTTGGAAACAAATTTTTTTCCTTTAGGAAAGCGATGAAATTTACATTTTTGACTGCTTGCTTTTCGATCAAATAGTTGTTATTACACCCATACACAGCATATCTCATTCCAGGCATATCTATTTTATAAATGTACCGTGTTGTTGCCTTAAGAAAAGCTACCTAAAGGAAATGCATGCTCATTTCAATATAATATTTATGTGGGTATTTTGAAATTACCTTGCTGATAAGCAAAAGCAAACAAACTCGTCTTCCTAATTAGCCAACCATTCAAGCCTCAAGAAAAGAAATAACCTCAAAATAACAATTTTTCACGTTTGAAAATGCAAGGAAAGTGCACTGTCATAATAAAACATAAACCGATCAAGGACTGCGTGACGTCATTCGCATACCGCCATCTTCGATGTTTTTATGAACGTTTGTCTTATGGGATTGAGCAATCCTGTAGAGTTTACGATTCTTGGGATTTACCCTCTGAGGATTTACCAAAATAGCGAAAAATGACAAGAGCTGATAGTCGGGTGTCCCATTTTTTATGCTCAATGCTCATGACTGCCATTAGCTCTGTTCCAACCGACATGAGAACCGTTTCAGAACCAGTAATTTCCAGTTGCCCACCCATTTTTCAATAAATTGAACGTTTATCCTGCTTGACAAATGATTGATCGACTAGAAATTATCGAATGTAATACCACAAGAGGTTTAAGGATTACCGGATAAAGCCTAGTACTCACAACTGCGAAATCCGCATTTTTTTGACATTGCTTCGACAATTTGACGTCTGATACACGCATAAAACGTCAAATTATCAACGCAATGTCAAAAAAATGCGATTTTCGCAGTTATGAGTACTAGGCTTAATACTTGTACCTGTCACGAAACGCGTTACGCAGCAACACCACGACTCCGAAGGAGGAGTGGTGTTGCTGCTAAAGGCCGTTTTACAGCTCGCAATTCTATCTGCAATATGCAAGAAACTTGAACGAGGGCATGCGCAGAAGTGAGCCAGCTGATTGTTTTCTGCAAGATTCTTGAAACTTGAATGGCATTGCATGCAATCGGTTTGGTGCCATTTTTCTTGAAAGTTTTCGCGCAAGCTGGGGAATTTTTAGCAATTATGATGCTTAAAGTGGCGGCAATTGCTTTCTTATTTTTATATCGACTTATATTCACTTTTTTCATTTTTGGAAAATGCAAACATCAACAACACAAAATTAAAAACAAAAAAGTATGGTTAAGGTTAGAGAAGGAAACAGGTGAAATTGTAAAACGACGTACAAAAAATCTTGAATGCAATTTTTTTGTATGCAAAAAATTGCATTCAAGTTTTCTTGCAAGCTGTAAAACGGCCTTAACGCGTTGAGTGTCAGGTGAAAGTATTAGGTAATCCTGCAACATCGAGTGGTATTCAAAAGGTTATACAACGAACTAAACTTTGATACTTTAAAATTTTAAAAAATTTCTATAATAGAATTTCCCATAAATGCCACCAAGCGCGATAATCCCAAAAGGCTTATCACTTATTAAGCCTCTCGTGTCATATGGGAATAATGTACAGTGAGTTGTATAACCGGTTCTAATGCCTCATTCTTACTTGCGCGAAATTCGCTCTTTTTGCGCGAAATTTGCTCTTTTTTGACTTTGCTTTGACAATTTGACGTTTTATGCATGCATCAAATGTCCAATTGTCAAAGCAGTGTCAAAAAAGAGCGAATTTCGCGCAACTGAGAATTAAAGCTTTATGCCTAGTTCTCACTTACGCGAAATTCGCTCTTTTTTGACATTGCTTCGACAATTTGACGTTCTATACGTGTATCAAACGTCAAATTGTCGAAGCAATGTCAAAAAAAGAGTGAATTTCGCGCAAAAAAAGCGAATTTCGCGCAACTGTGAATGAAGCATAATGCCTCATTCTCACTTGCGCGAAATTCGCTCTTTTTACGCAAAATTCGCTCTTTCTTTGACATTTCTTGGACAATTTGATGTTTTATGCGTGTATCAAACGTCAAATTTTTGAAGCTGTCATGAAATAGCGAATTTCGCGCAAGTGAGAATGGGTACATTCAGGCAGTCCCAGCGGCTTAGCTTAGCCTCTCAACAGGAACTTTATTCTTGAAACCAAGGAACAGCGTTCTCATAAGAACGATTACTCTGTCATTGTCAGTGTTATGCTGGACGACAAAGACAGAATCTTCGTTCCAATAAGAACGCTGTTCCTCGGTTTCGAAAATAAGGTTCCTGCTGAGAGGCTGAGCTAAACCGCTGGGACCGCCTGAATGTACCCAATGAGATATAACGGTTCTCATGAATCTCATGTCAGTTGAATTAATTACATTCATTACATTCGCCATTGAGTCAAGATTATTCGTTTTATCGATTTTTCGCTTGCTAGTTACCAAAGCAAAGCAGCTTCGTTTTGGTTTAATCGGGAACCAATCTTAGTCCTCATGTTGCAAATCGCCATGTTTAATTTTGCCGTATTAAATTTTCTATTGGTCGTAAATAGGATTGCCAGACGTCCCGATTTTAACGGGACAGTCCCGATATTGGAGACTTTGTCCCGTGTCCCGATGGACTATACGTCGGGACGCTAAATGTCCCGATTTCACAAAATCCTTTTAAAAGTTAGAAAAAATTAAAAGTACTTACTTATTTTTCAATTGTACCTACTTGTCAACCCCGAGTTTGATTTTATTTCTCAACTCGTAGTCTCTATTTCGTAAGATATCATACTGTCTGGAGTCTGGAGATATCCAGGTTCTTTTTCTGTTGGTGTAAAAGAATGGAATTTTTGTCCATTTCGATTCTTACTAATAAAAGGTGAACATTTTTGGAAATAATTTAGTTTGGGTTTGTCTCATATTTTCCATTTTATCCAGATTTTAGCCCTTTTCTCATTATTTAAGCCCCAATTTGTCCAGTGCTTTATTGTTCAGCATTATTTTTATATCAAATTATTCCTTGAGAAAAAAAGTGTCCCGATTTTTAACCAAAGTCCCGATTTTTTAACAGCTTTTTGATTGGTATACCCGATTTGTAAATATTTCAATCTGGCAACCCTAGTCGTAAATATTAATAATTTTGATATACTGCGAATATCGATTACTAGAATATCGGTTAAAATTACATATATCGATAGTCGTGAGCAAAGCTAGATGATCCAAGTATCGATATTTGCAACTGATGGATGAGTTTTTTTGGCTTGCTCGATTGTGCAATAGTGCAAGGCCGTTGACTCCATTAAGCCCTGAATACACGCACAAATAAATTTAAATAAATATCTACAAATAAGATTAATAATTTTTGTTTTCTTTAATAACATATTTGCTTTTCAACCAGTTCACTCAATGTCGAAACCAAAATAGTGAAATTTTATGATAGTTGCCTTTGATTTGAAAAGTTTGTGGTTGAATCTGTAGAAATTTTTCTATTGAACTGACCCCGTAGAGCAACGGTAAACTGGAGCATGAACATTGAACTCTTACAGTATATTGTTCAATGCTCCCCGGTACAATTCTAGGTAGAAGAAAATCGGTAAATGCCGAGCGCACGCGACTTCACCGACCAACTTTATGATGCCCTTCGCTCCTTCCCTGCCCACCCCTTCGACCCATCGACCATCCACACTATACCAAACAAATCCATGATTTTAAGCATGTGTCGTCAGGTGGCTGCACTGTTCGACGAACGACGCAACGCATCATCCGAAAAATGGCTGCGGTTGCTAAGCAGAGAACGTTTCTGTAATGTTTTTTCAATGAATTTGTTTTGAAACAAACTATTGTGTATTGTTTGAAAAGTGAATGTCCATGAGAACGTTGTGACTTTATTGTTTTGGGTGACGAATTTTAGTGTAGAAATCGGTTACTTTATTTGAAAATCGTCCACTGTTTTTCTTGCCTTCTGTGATGTTTTGAAAATTATTTTGTCTTCTTTCAACAAACAAACGTCATTTAAATAGATTTCCTGGTGGACTTGTACACTGTAAGGTCAATAGGTTACAAGTATTTTTAGCATGATCCATGGCCAACTGGATCAAGTGAGTGAATAAAAACCTGTTGAACAGATTTTTTTTTTGTTTTGACTGAAAAGTTACAAATGGACATAATCATTATTACATCAGTGAGAAAAAAAAAGTACAATTGAATTTGTAGAATATTTATAACGGTTTTCGTTTGAAAATGTACATTTTAAGTGCAAAACAACAACTTTTGAGTTAAATTAAAAATAAACAAATAAACATTCACCACAAAAATATTTGATCAATTAAAACTACGTAATTATTTTTATCATCAATTAATTACTATTATGTAACAATCTTAAAAATGTACGCAATTCCAAAAAGATAAAATACTATAGTCGAATTAATTCAAAAGAAAAAAAAAATATATCGAGTGAGGTTATGTCATACGGTAACTGTACTACTTTCTGAAGAAGAGCAATGTGACAGAGACCGCAGGCGAGATCAACACACTGGATCGAGCTAGCTCTGGACCAGGGGGTTGCCTCGACGGCGGTGGGACACTTCCCTCCGTCGTCCCACAGCCCCCGGGACTGCCTCAGCTCCATGGTGAAGTTACCCCTAAACAAGCCGTAGTTGAGAGGTAAGAACTTTTCAAATTATTAACAATATCAATTAAAGTGTAAAATTGATGATACAAGTATGAATGAATCATTATTATTGTGATATGGCTCTGTGTAATCTTGATTCTTTTATAATTTTACTCTCATGATCCTTAAACATGATCTTAGTAAGAATGAATGATGAAATATGAAATTAATATTAGTTATTTTGTATTGCGAAGTTGGCAAAATAGAAAAACTCATTCAAAGAACTCTACAGGCGAGTGGTTAGTCATAACATATTTAAGTGTACAAGAGATATCTTTATGCACAAGATATCCACAGTTTACCCGAGATCCCCCGAAGATTTCTTTAGATTTCCTCAAGTTTTCCAAGATGTCACTAGATCTCCCTAGTTTTTCAGGGATTTCATAGAATAGGTACCAGCATAAGTGCACAGCCAGAACACAACTTCCGAAGTTATCTCCTTAACACAACATGTGCATTTTCTCTTGATCAAGGGTTGGCAGTTGGCATACAGAAAAACCCACTCATAGAGAAATATTTATTCACTGCCCTAATTTGGAATTTTTTTTTATTAAATACTCATTTCTGTCATACTTAGTGACCACAGATTAACAAATATCAATCGAAAATCTAGGATTATTTCAAACAATAAATTATACATATAAAGAATTATACAGGATACCAACAATAAGCCACATTATTAAAATAATTTTCCTATTCCAGGCTCTTGAATTTGTTTTAAATGTTCATAATTTAGTAGTCTGGAATAGACAAATTTGGAGTGAAAAATCAAAGTAGGAATGGGAAAAAGACACTCCACTACACCAACATTCTTGCTCTAGACTGGAGGAATTCAAAACGTGGGTCCAAAAGTTATGAGCCAATGAGGCTCGCAATGAAACTTTCTCTCAAATCGTTCTCTAAATCTGAGACTCAAAAAAATATAAATCCGATAGTTGGAATACTCAAAAACTCGATGTTTATCATCCAAGCTGTATCGAGAGCTGTATTATAGCTCTAAATTTGACAAAACCAAAATAGCTGTAAATAGGATGAGCCCGACGGGTGGTTAACTGGCCAAAATCCATGTACAAATTGGTCAAAATCCCAGAAAATCTCATAAGATCTACTCAAAATCCCTAAAAATCTTTAAAATCCTTAAAAATCTTTAAAATCCTTAAAAATTTAACAAAACCTCACAAAATCTCTTGAAATTGCATAAAATCCGAGATAAAATCCTACAAAATGGAATCTTCAAAAATCTGTTAGTCTCTCAGAATTCCATGATTTAGTGGAATTTCGGGGAATTTCGGTAGAATTATGTTATTCTAAAAAAGAAATTACCTACATGTGAAATTTTTGCAGAGTTTCCATAGAATTCACATTAACTTTTAGTTCCTCTCGAATTACATGACATTTCAATGAAATTCCGATCGAATTACACAAAATCCTAAATGAATTGCATGGAGGAATTCTAAACAGTTATATGAAATTACACTGAAATTCCCTTCATGAAAATTCAGTTCTTACTGAATTTTAGTAAAATTCCAGAAAATTCCACAAGTGGAATGCTGAGGAGGAATTTCCGGCTAAAAACCTGGAATTTCGGTGATATTCCAAAAAATTCCCATGTAATTCAGTATATTTCTGTGAATTTTCGAAAAATTACTTGAAGTTTCGTTAATATTCCCAGAAATTCCTGGCTATGTATTAAAAGAGAATTTCAGTGAAACTCCGAAAAATTCTTATAAAAATTTTGTAGAATTCCAGGATATTTCAGTCGAGATTTCAGTGGTGAATCTGAAAATTTCAGTAAAGTTAAAAACAAAAATTATGGAATTTTGAAATTGAAATTTTTGTGGAATTCCGAGAAATTTCATGAAATCCTATTCTGTAATTCCGAAAAAAATGTGTCCAAGAATTCTTCTGGTGAAATGTTTTCGCGGAATTCCTATGGAATAACTTGAAATTTTGTGTAATTTCGAGGAATTTTTTTTGAAGAGTTGCAATGAATTTTAGTGTGGAATTCCATGAAATCTTATCGTGAAATTTGGAAAAATATTATGATATCTTAAAGTAAAATATTTAGGAATTTCCGTTTTTTCCATTCAAATTTACCATTTGAATGTAATTTCGAGGAATTCCAAAAAAACTTTGGGTGAAATTCTAAGGAAATTCTATGAAATTAACTAATATATTCACGGAATTCCCATGAAATAACTTGATAATGGAATTCCAAAGAATTTTATGAAATCTCATTGTGTAATTCCCAGGAATTTTTGTGCAAGAATTCAAATTTTATGGTGGAATTCCATAGAATCTTATGATGAAATTTGGAAAAGTATTATGAAATCTTATACATAGTAAAATTTCTAGGAATTTACGTTTTTCCATTCAAATTTATCACTTGAATGGAATTTCGAGGAATTCCATAAAATCTTCTGGTGAAATTCTGAGGAATTTCTATGGAATGGACTAAAATTTTCGCGGAATTCCCATGGAAGAAATTAAAATTTTAGTGGAATTCCAAAGAATTTTATGAAATCTTAAATTATAATTCCGAATAAAAAAAAAACTCCAAGAATTCCATTGAATTTTATGATGTGACGTGTGAAAGTTTTGCGGAGTTTCCATAGAATTCACATTAAATTTTAATTCCTCTCGAATTGAATTACATGAAATTTCGAGAAATTACATCAAATTTCAGTGGAATTTTGATCGAATTACATGAAATCCTGAATGAACGCATGAAGGAATTCTAAACAATTACATTGAATTACACCGAAATTCCCAACATGAAATTTCAAGTAAATTACATAAAGAATGGAACATGATTTCCAAGGAATTTTCGTCGAATTATATGGAGCTCCGATGCAATTGCATGGAATTCCAAGGAAGTGGAATTTTGAACAACTCTTATCGTTTCATAAGGAATTGCAGTGAAATTCCGAAAAATCCTAATGTAATTACATGAAGTTTTATTTTTATTCCAAGGAATTCCCAGTTAAAAACATGGCATTTTAGTGAAATTGAAATTCCGAAAAATTCTGAATTTTAGTGAAATTAGAGAAAATTTCACAAGTGGAATTCCAAGGAATTTCCGGCTAAAAACTTGGAATTTCGGTGAAATTTGGAAAAATTCCCATGTAATGATATGAAATTTCAATATATTTCGGAGGAATTTCGGCGAATTTTCAAGAAATTACTCATTAATATTGCCAAAAATTCCTGACTATTGAAAGAGAATTTTAGTGAAATTCCGAAAAATTCTTATGGAAATAAATGAAATTTTGAAAAAAAAAAATTGAAGTTTGGAATTTTGAGAAATTTTTAACTATTAACGTGGAATATTATTGTTTGAGTGTTTGAACCATCTTCAGGTCACTTAACACTCTAGGGGGGTGAGACCAACTCTTATCATTCCAAATATAACAAGGGGTCGAGTGATACCTAGTTTTAAAAAAGCGTTCAATTTTCTTTCAAATGAAAGAACGCTCTTTTAAAAGAGGTATCACCCGACCCCTTGTTCCAATTGTAAGGCTTGGTTCCACCCCACCTAGAGGGTTAAAGTGGAAGTGCTAAAACTGGCTGCAGAAAACTTCCCCATTTGAAAATAAAATTACGTGTACAAGCGATTTTTTTTAAAAATAAACGTGGCATCAAATATTCAGCATGTTTTGTTTTAAACAGCTAACCCTGTATATTGAGTATATTTGCGTTAGCCATTTTTCACATATCTTAGCTCAAATTATAAAAAAATTGCTTTGCAATTTATTATATTTTCGATTTAACAAGAAACGCTGGGACACGTCAATTTTGTATTCGAGGCGGAAACTTTTTGACCCCATCAGTATTTCGCTAGGGTGCATCTCCTGCATGGCTTGACTTTCACCCCTCTTTTTAAAATAGGAAAGATGGGTCGAGTGGTACCTTGTTTTAAAGGTATTTCGATTCTCGTCACAACTGTGTACTTTATTTGGAAATCGAATGATTAGTTCTCAAGATATTTACAGTGAAAGTTGCCATGGGCTAAATAGGAAACAATCTTCTGGCCCTGTTATTCTCAAATTAACACTTTCCTGTCTAATCATTCGATTTTCAAAAAAACTACACAGTTGTGATGAGAATTAAAATACCTCTAAAACAAGGTATCACTCAACCCATCTTCCCTATCTAAAAAAGAGGGGTAAAAGTCAAGCCACCCAACCCAGGGGGTGCACCCTAGCGAAATGCCGATGGGGTCAAAAAGTTTCCCCCTTAAATACGAAATTGACGTGTCCGAGAGTTTTTTTACTACCTCGAGAGTCAAGAACTACTAAAAATCGCTCAAAAATATTTGGGAGATTTCTGATAACTTCTAGAACATTCTGTCACTTCAAGATCATTAGGCAACCAATTGAAAACTTTCGAAAGCATTTTGAAAAGCTTCAGAGTGCGCTTGTGACAAAACTTTCAATACAATTTTCAATCCTCCTGCATTTGTTTGAGACAAATTGGAAGTTTCAAGATCATTGTAAAACGCTTCAGAACACAATCAAATTAGAATTTCAGAAACGGACCAAAACATTTCCGAACTTTCAGGAACATTAAAGAAAGCTTGGGATACTTTCAAGTTAAGGTTTAGATCCAAGTTAAAATTTCCAGGCGTATTTTGAAAAGATGTACAAATTATACGGAACTTTGGGAAAGCATCTAGAACTGGAAAAGAATACCCTGAAAATCGTTACCTGACTCTTTAGAACTAGTTGAAACTTTCATGAACATATTAGAACACTCTAAAACACGCTCAGTTTCATACCCATTAAAAATCCATCCAAAAATCTAAGTAGAGAAAATTGTTTATCAACCCTGGTAATAGGAAAAACCATGGCATCCATGCTAACAGTCGGTTGAATGGAAATTTCGCATTTCTAATGTGGCAACAACAAAACGCATGGATATCGGCTTTACACAAAAAAAATAATCATTCTCACTTCATCAGCTTGGGATTTACTTGACTAGTTTTTGTTTTTCCTTTATGCCATTCTAGGAAAACTGCTGGGAAAGCCTCAGTGTTTACTTTCATGAAAATATGTAGATATATTTTAATAGAATATTAACATTATTACCTATAAGAAATACTGCAAATTGTTAAAGTTTTTGAAAATAGAATGGATCAATTTTAGTGCTTTCTCGCTAAGCACTCAACAATATAATTATGGCATTCTGGATAACTCAGAATGGCTTAGGCTATTTTACCTTCTTTGGGTAATACTTCTTTGGAGTTATGAGTATTTTCTCGTGTTAATAATAGGTATAATACTAGGTAAATATATTATATACAAATTACCCTCCATTAAGCTAGCACATCCACAATAGACTTTCTCATTTTTTTGTGGAAGTTTTAGAATATGTCAACAAAAGCATCACCTCCCTAGGCACCTCCAATGTTTAAAATCGCAAGAAAAGGAAATTTAACTAGGTACGCCAAATTTTTGGGGTATTTTTTGGGTCAGCTTCTAATTCCAAACAATTTCTCAAAAACAACCCTAAAATCCCAAACTCAACCCTATTTCACAGAAAGAAATCATCCCAATTTTTCAAGACTACAATTTGCTCGACAACCTGCAGGCTTTCTTTTGGGCTTGTCGAAAAACCAAAACTTATTTTTTCAAATACTTACAACCCTTAGGGTTAAAATCTACTCCTTTTTACTCCATTCATATATTACGCTTGCTAAAAAAAATATATTCTAGCATTTTCAAATAATGTCAATGGAGTCTCTGATTATCGAATTTTACAAAAATACACACATAATTATTGCTGATTTTTGGACTCTTCAAAAATAAAAACCTTGAATTTTTTGCTCCACCCCTTCATCGTGAAAAATACCCTACTCATAATGACTTGGCTAAATAATAATCTCTCATAAATTTTTCACTAGTCTGCTTTTTGGGCTCTTCAAAAATACAAACCTCAAATAATCAAGTCACCTTGAGAATGTTCATGATGATAATAATTATTGTACTTCATCCTTGTCTCTAGGCTTGTATAATAAATAAGAACCATTATGAAAAAAAATAATAGTTTTGTCAATAAATATGAAATAAATTATGCGAAACATTCATGAGAGAGAGTTTCCCAGCTTCTAGACTTGGAAATCTAAACACTTCAACTTTGATATTCCATGGCTCTCTATGACTGTGTAATTTTCTTATAATTTTGATAAAACCGAATAAAAATATGTGAATTAACTGAAAAATTCCTTATACTCCTTACATAAAATCACAAAAGATTATTTGCTGTGTGACTGCGCAATAAAGTTTTCTTTTTACTGCTAGAAATTGCCGTTACATAAGGCAACACAATCAGATATTCATGCAAAAACCCAGCTTATTGCCAACCCTGCTTAAATTTGCACATTCATTCTCAATGCAGGTATAAATTAGGTAATAATCACTTCCCACCTATCTAATGACTTCAGAGATCTTTCATGGAATATTGATAATGATAAGAATGATAAACAACTAGGTACAGGTACCTAGTTTTTAGTTTGCAAGCACAGTTAGGAGGGTTAAATCATATTAGATTTATTCTCTTGACTTTTTTCAATTTCTGTGTAATTTTCCATTTTCTAAAGTGAGTATTTTTTTGAAGATTACGGAGACGTATAGAGTCCTACAGAAGAAGGCAAACCGACTGCATGCCGCGCTTCGATCAGTCCTTTACAGGACTGTGCGAGCAGAACCTGCAGGACACTCTCCACTTGAAGCAACGCTTTCTGGACGCCAAAGCCAAACGGGTGTCCAAGGCCAAAGACAAAAAACAGGATTCTATACAGAGCAGCGTCCATGTGGTAAGAATAATCATACTTACTTATTTATTATTGCCAACAAGATTATATATTTTTGTTTTCTGAGAGTAATGGTTTATTCAGACAGAGAAACTATTTTGTAAGGTGATAAATCACGAAACTTGTTCGATTATTATCAAGCAAGTCATACAGGAAGTCAGTCGAAGCAGTCGCACAGGCCAGGCGGGACAGGAAATCCCATATAAATTTCGAGTGCATTAATTAATTCTGAATAGTAAAAGAATGGGTGACAAACTTGAAGGAATTCTAAAAATATGGATTTTCAACCTCGTGTATATGTCTTTTGTTTTAGTTGCATCTATTCTTTAATCATTCTCAAGTGATTGAAGAAACTAAAATAGAAAATAAAGCCAAATTTATTGATATAATTTGACATTGAATAAATTCTTTTTTGTAAAAAAAAAAACTAATAGGGAACAAAATAAGTATGTGATAGAGAAGAATTTCCTTATGTGGGTGAACAATGGTTCAAATCCTGAAATTCCTGGACAATGCAGGGATTTCAGATTATAATATGAACATATAAATGGCATGTCTAATACAGTATATGTAGGAAGGCCTAAAATTATGTCACTATAATCTTCGAATTAATTACAAAATTTTCTTGAACTGAACTCCCAGTAATGACATATTTTCAAGTAGGATAAGTTGAAGCTGACCTTCGATTTACCATCACAAATTACTCGGATGTTTGCTGACGTAGATTTTTACGTCGCCGATACATTTTTCTAGTTATTCTCTGTTATCTTATCTCAAACAACCTTAAAAATTCGAATACAGTTTTCAACATCCTGCGGTTACTCACCGGGTCGAATTGTCAACGTTAACACCGAATAACGTCCCAGGAATTTGCATGACGTAAATATGGCCTCTCTTATACTTTACTTTAATACAAATACACACACGATTATTATTGTGTGCTGCTTTCATTTCATATAGTTGGCAACCGAGTCACTGTAGCCATTACAAAGGCAAAGACCTTTATCTCCTGGGCTGCATGGGTAATGTTGTATATTATACTGCTCTGGGGCCCACTTTGAGATTTATTAGTTGGAGCACTTGTGTGCGTGCATGTATATGTTGCCTCTTCCTGTGAAATGCATCGAGATGATAAGGCCCTGTTATAAACTATGAAGGAATCGCTTAATATGTTTGGCTTGTGTTTGAAATTGATGAACCAATTTAATATTTATGGATTGTTAGTTAACTAATGGACTTGTAACGGAATATTTTTATTATTATTGAAGTTACGCTCTGAAAAGCTTTAACCGATTTTGAGACAAATAATTGCATGTGTATTTTTACTTTGAAGTTTTATAGAAATTCTTCAAAAGAGTTTGATTTTTCAAAAGCTCTAGGAAGTGGAGAGAAAAAATTTATCCAAATCTATGAGTCAGGCAATAATGTCCTTCATTAGTACAATCAACCAATTTTCCAATCAACTTAAAATTACTATCCGTAAAGGGAATAAAATGTCTGACTATCGACACAAAGTCCATGGAGAATTGAATCGTTTTTGGCACTTGCCGTACGTTTTTTTGCTAAACTGTAAATTTCATCGAGTATCATAATTTGCCGACATTTATGCAGAATTGCGACGACATATCTGTAAAACTAATTAAATGCAAAACTAGTTGCTATCGTTTCAATTTGCTGTCAAGGTCTGACGACGGTAATGCAAATTTTGCTCGTGTTCGATATTCTAGAGGCGAGTTTCAACTGGGTAATATTTTTATAATTTGAACTTGTCTAGCGCTTACTGGAATCTGGATGAGATCATTCAGGATGCAGACATTTTATAGAACAATTATTTTAGCATCATATAGGGCGTGGTTAAAATATTAGGCAACAAATAGAATCGTTTCTCAACTCAAAATCTGATTCTTTTGTTAAATAGGGTTTATACCTGAAAATGACCATCACCAATGTAAATTTACCTGATTTGCAAGATTTCTTAACCTTTTTTTTTGGTATACTATACAGGGTGTTTCTGAATTGTGCGATCAATTTTCTAAGACGAGGAGTAAATCACCTTGGAAAATGTGTAGGTACATTAGAATCCCAAGAAATCATACTGGAATTCCACAAAATCCTAACGAAATCCTACGCAATCCTTCTGAAATCCCACGGTATCCTACTGGAATCCCACAGAATTCTACTGAAATCCAATGGAATTCCTCGATGAATCCCACAGAATCCTACTGGAATCCCACATGATTGTACACTATAATTCCAAGATGGTTTACCCCTCGTTCTAAGATGAATAATCATTGAAATAAAAAAAAAAGTTAATAGAAACATGAGTCCACGAATGCTTACTTAGTTTTCTAGAATGTTCTTTTACAGTCACTTTTTCCCTCACAGCTCCGTAAATTTCCTTCTGATTTCAATGTGTTTAAGCTCTAATTAAAGACAATTAAATTCTCTACACGTCTATTTATTGAGATTTTGATTTGGTTTTAACAGTTTTGTACCTGAGAAGCTTCAAAATTGAATTTATTGAACATTGAAAATTTACCAAAAATGACATAGAACCAGTTTTTATTTGCAACCATCGAGGCGATTTCGCCCCAGATAAAATTGACGGAGATACAATGCTTTGAAATGTGCTTATTTTTGATATCCTATGACATCACTCCATGCTGAGTATATCTATATATACAAAACTTAATCTTTGTATATTTTTCGGAATATTCATATTTGGACATAATAAAAAAATACGTATAGATTTTTTTTCCGATTTCCTACAGTTTGCAATAAACAGTTATCAATTTAATTTTTCATGCAAGGTGCCTATTGGTACGCGAGTGACGTAGCTCAACAATCTCATCCGAATTCAGACTGTAGGGCGTTTGGTACATTTTAGGCGACTTCGGCAAGCTTTGGTATATAGTTTGGTACCTTACTTGGTCTGTCAAATGCATACTAACCAATTTCGGATATGAAAATCATGACGTCACCGTGACTCTGGTATCCTTTTTTGGTCTGTCAAATAGGATACTGTTTTCAGCAGCACGGTTCTTGGCGTTTGGTATAATGCTATCCTATTTTGTCCTGCTCTGGAAACGTAAATAAATGCAAGTTTGTTAGAATTTGAAATTTTTGAACAAATAAGTATGGGCCCGGATTCTATTTTACGAGTCGAGTCGAATTGTCTGTTATGCTCTGCACGTACCGTGTAATACGTATCGAAAAATCGTAAAATAGAAATAGAATCGCTCTTTTGACAATTCGATACGAATTTCGACTCGACTCGTAAAATAGAATCCAGCAGCTGTTTGTTTTTTCGCCTTCATCTTCCTGTTTCCTTGTATATTCTGACTGCATGCCAAACAATTCCTAACGATCATTTGCATATCATTTGAAAAATGGCTTTGAACGATAGATACGGGGTAACCTTGCTGAATGGAATAAGCTTTACATTTAGGGTAGAGTGGGGCAGGTTAGGACATGGGGCTCCTCCGGACATTTTGAATTTACCGCCTTCCAAAACTAAAGGCGTTTCGGCATTTTAACAGTTAGAACCAGTGCCTGCTTTATAACGCCAGACAAAATTTTATGGTGGTATCTTGAGTAATTTGGGAGTGATCACCAGAAATACATAAATAGTGATCCCAACCAAGGATTATGTTCTCTAATCGTAAGGTTTTGCACGATTTGGTGATGTAATTTTTAAGTTTTAAAGGGGTATACGTTAAAAGTATGATAGTTCCACACCACTAACCTATATTTCAAGAATCGACAAGACATGATTTTTAGTTTTTTCTAGTTTTTTTTTTACATTTTGTACATGTGGGGCACATACGGACAGTACAGGGTGGGGCACATACGTACAGTACAGGGTGGGGCACATTCGGACTATCAACTTCTCATGCTGGAAATGCTCGCATAGCTAAATTTTTAAAATTCAACGTAAATTTTAGTTCTTTTAATCTAAAATAAATTCTTACATTATTTTTTTTTGTAGGCTAGTGCCAAAGTTCATAGGTTCGTATGTTTGGAGTTCCTTTAGACTATAAGGTTTGATGTTTAGATAGATGCTAAATTATTTAAAATATACCTGTCAAAAAATGAACTGTTTATAAAAGTACATATATGTCTGGAGTTACCCTATGAGTGTTCAAAACTACCCCACCGTGGGGCACCTTCGGACAAATGGCAACTTTTTTTAATTTTCACGAAAAATGATGCAAGTTTTTTCTAAAATTGCTATGGTATTGGTTTGAAAACAAATGAAGCAATATATTTGCATTTTTGGAAATTTAGTTTAGCTAAAATGAAAGCTCGGTATCACCTTAACCAAATCCGTCCGAACCTGCCCCACTCTACCCTACAGAAAACGCCGAGTAAGCCAAGAGGTTACTAAAAGATATATATTTCTTTTCAGTTTTTCTTTTAGACATTGCAAAAAAACACGGCACAGAAACACAGAAGAAAAAATCACGAAAGAATGTTTTTTAATCATGGCCATAGAATACCACGGCACAAAAACTTAAGAACAACGAACAACAAAAAGTTAGGTTAAGGCTCGTCTCTTCCCCCTCTCTAATGACTTACCAAACAAATTCGGAAGAAAATGGTGTCTTCCGTCATTACTATGACGTTGCAGGTACCAATTGGTTAACGAAATGGAATACCAACCAATTTAACTAAAGCTTGCCGAAATCGTCTTTTGACTTTGATATGTTTATTTAGACATGGGACAGAAAGAGACAGAAAGCTACCAAACCCCCAGCACCTAGTTACAAACCGCAGTATAGCATTTGACAGACCAAACCGCCTATCAAAGTTGTTGTGACGGCATCATTCTCCCATCCGAAATTGATTGGTACCTGTTTGACAGACCAAACTATGGTACCAAAATCGCCTCTATTAGCCTATCCAAAACACGTGATTTTGACAAGCAAACAAAGGGTTTGTGTGCCTCTTGGCGGACATTTTAATTTAAGTTTGACAGCACCTTGAATAGTCAGATTGAGTCAGCCTATCCAAAACACGTCACTTTTACAAGCGAACAAAAGCTTTGTGTGCCTCTTGGCAGACATTTTAATTTTAAGTTTGACAACATCTTGGATTGTCTAATATGTAATCTTGACATTTCTGACTTTTTGAAAATTTGTCACTTCCCTCTTCGATTTCCCTCACCGATTTTCCGTTGATTTTCCTATTCGATTTCCCTCACCGATTTCCTTCACTCTAATTTATTTACCTTTGCTGGAAACAATGAGAACCTGTCAGGTAAAAACGTCAAAACAGTAAATGACAGATTTTGGCAAGTTTGTTTCTCGAGATCAATCTGTGAGATCAATAGTCAATCTCTCGACAGTAATGAAACACTTCCCTACTCGGTATGTAATATACTATTGCCTCACAGTTCCGTTAATTTCCATCCGATTTCAATGTAATTAAGCTCTAATTAAAGCCAATTAAATTCTCTACAAACCTATCAACTAAGATTTCAATTTAGCTTCAACGGTTTTGTAACTGGGACGCTTCAAAATTGAATGTATCGGGTCTTCAAAAAAAAAACCAATCAAAGATTGCTTTGAATACGAAAACGTATGTCGCATTATTGTTTCATTATTGGTCAGGATTTTTGACATGACATTTTGACATTAAAGTTCATTGACAAAATGAAAGGAAAGTATTGCTAAGACATACGTTTAAAAAACCATAGCAATCTTTGATTGGTTTTTTTTTTGAAGACCCGATATCAAACATTGAATATTTGCAAAAAATTACATTCAGACAGTTTTTACTTTACAGCTCCGTTAATTTTCATCCGATTTTAATGTAATTAAGCTCCAATTAAAGTCAATTAAACCCTCTACAAACCTATCAATTAAAATTTAAATTTGGTTTGAACAGTTTTGCACCTGTTGAGAAGCTTCAAAATTGAATTTATTGAACATTGAAAATTTTCCCAAAATGACACTGAGACAGATTTTGCCTCACAGCTCCATCAATTTTCATCCGATTTTGATGTAATTAAGCTCTAATTAGTCACCTAAATTCGCTACAAACCTAATTATTGAGATTTTAATTTGATTCCAACAGATTTGCACTTGCTGATAAGCTTCAATATCAAGGGGCAAACCACCTAGAAATTATTTGCCAAAACTGTGGGGAATTTAGAGGAATTTGTGGTGAATTTAGAGGAATTTGTGAGGAATTTAGAGGAATTTGTGGGGAATTTAAAGGAAATTATGGGAAATTGAAGGAATGTATAAGAAATTGGGAAATTATTCCATAAACCTTGTGCACCTTGGTAAAAATCAGAGAGTAAAAAAAAATTCCTATTATTTGATGAACAGTGTTATTAACTGCTATCTGGATTTGATTAACATGATAATCCGTGGATGTAGTCGAGGGAGCTGTTAGAACTGTCCGATTCAGCCTTTCTACTTGTCCATTTGCTCTTGGGGTAGCTACAGCATTAAGAATTAATTGGATGTTATGGTTTTTGCAAAATGTTTTAAACATATTACTTAGATGAAAAGGCCTCTATGCATCTGCAATGATACGAATGGAAACTCCAAAGGTGTCAAATTTCCTTTCTAAACATTGTATGACATGTTTGCTTTTTGTAGATTTTACATCGATAAATACAATTAAAGGGATATTACCAGAAGATGTTTTTTGGAATGGTCCTAAGTGGTCCAGATAAATTGTATGAAATGGTACCGGTTCCTTAGAACTTCTTCTCGACGACCGGCCGGGATTTTATGGTATAAGCATGGAATGCAGCTGGCAATATATTTCTCGACATATTGGAGGAAACCAGTACTTCGTACATAATGCGTTTAAAGTTTTCTCTGCAGCAGTCAGTGTCCTCTCTCGTCATGTGCCCAACTCACTACTTGACGTCTAAAACCTTGAGGAAGGACCCATTGAATTAATATGGGAGTGGTTCGGTACACTCTACCGTTTCTTGGAGCATAATTTTTGTATATATTCTTCTCATAGTCGGTTTCTGGAGGCTTAGTTAGAACCTCATGTATTAATTTGATTTTTTCATCCATAAGCTACTGGGCTGACAAAACCCAATCTGCTTCTTGAGTTCTTAGAATAAAATTTTCTGTAGGAGGTTCTTCTGTTTTCAATGGATTCCTGCTGAGCATCAACATGTTGCATCTTGTTACCGGGACGATATTCTATAGTAAATGTATACTCTTGAAGTTGGAGCCACCAACGAGCTATTCTGAGTATGAGGTGTCTTTTAGAACTAGCTGTTTTTAAAGCGTTGCAGTCGGTAACAACTTCAAAGTTTTAGCCCAGTAAATAAACCCGGTATTTTAGAAGTGTCTCTACAACCGCTAGAGTTTCTAACTCGTAGAAGTGGTATTTCCCCTCTGTATTATTAGTGTGTCTACTGTAATGCGCCACTGGTCTTAATTGAGATTAAAAATGCTGAAGTAGGATTCCTGCAATGCCGTCTTGACTAGCGTCTCTGTGAATTTCTGTTGCTAAAGTTGGGTCATATATAGCAAGTATAGGGCGTTCAATTGATCTGCTTTTCAAATCTTCAAACGCCTTTGTTTCAGGATATCCCCATTCCCACGGGATATTTTCTTTTGTTAATGTAGTTAAGGGTATTACAATTTCTGAGTAATTTTTGATAAATTTCCTAAAATATCCAGTTGAGCCTAGAAACTGATGAACTTGTTTAACAGCTTTTGGTACACGGATATTCTAAACAGCCTCTATTTTTGCAGCCCCAGGTCGTACCCCATGTTGGTCAATTTCAAATGCTGATTAATTTATGGTTGAACAAAGAAAAGCGCATTTGTTGATGTTGAGCGTCAAATTTTCATTTCGTAATATTTGGAATATTGTTTGGATGCTACATAAATTTTCCTCAGGACTTTTGCTTGGTAAAATTACGTCGTCAAGAAAAACTGCAGCTATGTCGCGATATGGCCCTAATATTTAATTCATCATGCGCTGGAAGACTGCTAGTGCGTTACTGAGTCCAAATGACATTCGGTTGTAGTCGTATTGTCCTTCAGGTGTTACAAAAGATGCAAGGTGTTTACTATGTTCGGCTATTGGAATCTGGTGGTATCGTGAGCTAAGGTCTAAACTGGTGAATACTGAACATATCTGTCTTTGATTGTTTTGAGGTTAAGTTTTCTGTAATCCACACACATTCTGTCATTGCCATCTTTCTTCTTAACTAAGAGCACAGGAGAAGCATAACAAGAAGTAGATTCACGCACTATTCCAACTCCTAGTAACTCAGAAACAATTGTCCTCACTTTTTCTTTTTCCGTTTCTGCCATTCTATAGGGTCTGTAGGTAACAGACCATCTCAGCTGATTTAGCTTGCCCAAAATGTGTCAGTGCGGGCAGTCCCTAGGGTTATCGTTATCGTCTTCAAGCATCTTACGGTTCCAGTCACAGATAAGAGAATCAATTCGTCTGGGAATAGCCGATTCATAGAGGGAATTATTAATAGTTTTGTTGAAGGATCCCTCTATGTCGATGAACGCTGCTGGCGCAATCCCCTGGCTGATTTTTGTGACCAATCTCTGAAGAGCATGTTCCTCTGCCTACTGAATACATACCTTAAAAAATGCATTTCTATTACCCAAGTGGTAGTTTGAAGGCTAAATTGGAGGAATGTATAAGAAATTGGGGAATTATTCCATAGACCTTGTTCACCTTGGTAAAAAATCAGAGAGCAAAATAAGTTTGAAGCTTGAACAGCTAAAAACTATTCAAGCTGTATTGAAATTACTTACTAAGGATTTGTAGAGGATTTAATTGGCTTTATTTCAAGCCCAATTACGTCACGATCGGATTGAAATTCACAAAGTAATGAGACAAAATGTATGTCGATGTCATTTTGGGAAAAATCAAGCTTCCAAAATACGACATTGAAGGACGTTTTATTTTTTTTTTTTTGAGAAAAGCGTTTGAAGGAATGGCTTGAAATTTTGCAAATGGATAAAGAAAAGATTGAAATTTAGGAAAAAATCTAAATTTCCTTCTGATCGTCATAGACCTCGTTAAACTTTAAGGAGTAAACCATCTAAGAATACTTTGACGAGGGGTTAATCACTCCCCAAAATCGTGTCACAAATTCGCTCGAAATCTTTCCGAAATCCTACCGAAATTCCCGAAATCCACGAAATCACTCCTAAATCCCCCGAAATCCCTCAGAAATCTCTCAGAAATCTCTCAGAAATCTTTCCGCGGACCCAAAAATCCCTCGCAATTGGACCAAAATTCATAAACCGGTCAACGCGGCCGTTTTCCAGTTGATACTAATGATTAAAATATTTGCGAAATCACCAGAAATTCTCCGAAATCCTTCGAAATCACCCGAAATCCTTCGAAATCAACCGAAAGCCCTGAAAATCGTTCTAAATCCAAAATCTTGTCATCCCTCGAAATCTTTCCGAAATCCTACCGAAATCCTACCGAAATCACCCGAAATCCTTCATAATCCCTCTAAATCCGACATTTTGTCACATTTTACCCTTAGTGAATAATTTCTCAGTGAATCACTCATGGAAATCACTGTACACTTTGCTGGGAATACTTGGTAATACTATGGGAATACTCTGGAAGTACATGGGAATAATTTGGAAACACATGGAAATACTCGTAAATTTCTATAATTTAAAACCAAAGATACTCCCAAATTTTATTTTTTTATTTTGCTCAAGAATTACGGGAGATGCAAGAAAAGTATTACTTAGGCCCAGTTTCACAATTGGTGGTAACCTGCACTGGCACGCACTGGTTATCAAACTCATAGTTGCGGGTTGACCACACTGAATAATCAGAGGCTTGACCAATGGTTTTGGACTCGGTTTTGGATAAACTACACATTATGAAACAGATATTATTGTAGGTTACCAGTATCTTGTGGTTATACCGTTGGGTTACCACTATTTGTGAAACTGGCCCTTAGTGTTGAGAAAATAACGTTCAATAAAAATGGTAAATGAACAAAAAATAAAAAAGGAACCTATTCTCATTGTAAGTAATCCATAACTCCATTTCTGCATGGTGTTCGGCACAGTTAACAGTTCTTCTTCTACCTCATTCATATATTTCTCTACCACCTTATGCTGCTACCGACAATATGCCTTTCCCTCTTGTTCCAAAACAAAGAGTCTTATTGTGGATCTTGGGATGTCATAGAAAAGGACAGCACTTTATATCGTTCTCTTAGCGTTTTGGACATCTTCAATTGGTTTTTTCAGGGCCAACTTGGTGGATCCTCCACCGTCCGCAGTTATCATTATTATTATTATGGTACAATAGTAAACAGTTTACACTGATGAAACTATTGGATTACTTGTAAGTTTATCGTCGTGTTTTTGATAAGTTATTGTCCATGATCAATATCCACTTGGAATAATTCACTCATATCGGTGTCGACCTTATTCTTGAAAGAATTCAAACTCTGCGCGGTGACTGTAGAATTTGACAGGCTGTTCCATGGGTAGAAAATTCGATTTGCTAGAAAGTTCCTTCTTGGAAGCTTGGCGGATTTTTCCTTACACAACTTTAAAGTATGACTTCATAGATGGGGGTTGTAATTGAAGGTAAAGATTACAGGAGTGCAGTTTCGAATAATCTTGTATATCGCGATTAGTTCTCCTCTCAGACGCCTTTCCCTCAAAGAAGTGAGTCTCAAAGTGGATAGTCGAATAAGGGAATTTTCATTACGGAGTGATGGTGGAATCTTTGTGTGGACAACTGTGGAACCCAAGCTGTGTTTCCATTACTTGAAATTCTAAGCTAAGAACAAACCTGGCTTACCTTCACAACATCTTTCTTTGACGGTTAAACATGCTTAATGCAAAATTATTCACTGTAATCACCATATCACTAACCATTGATTAAAAAAATCCAAACTTCTGTCATCTGTTGTTATGAGGATACACTTTGTAAAAGTGACAAATTTCAATTTTTTTCTCAGAAATTAATCTGGCAGCGTGCTTTCTACTACATGCAGGGTATAAATGAGAGACACACTTGTAACGAATTTTTATGCGCGCCAAATTCAAATTTCAATAATAAGACAAACACTAGCATATGGCCCAGTTACCCAGTTGAAGTTGACCAAGTTGACCTTACTTGGAAATACCAAAGCGAATACTTGGAAATACTGTACAAATTTGAGAAGTATTCCCAGAAACTGGAAATCACTGTACGTTTTTTCGTGAATGTGATGAAAATGTGTGTCAATGTCAATTTGGAAAAAATCAAGCTTCCAAAAAGCGATATTGAAGGTTTTTTTTTTTTTTTTTTTTTGAGGAATATGTTTGAAGAAATCTTGAAATTTTGCCAGTGGATGAAGAAAAGATAAAATTGAAATTTAGGAAAAAATCAAAATCTCCTTCTGATGGTCATACACCCTGTTAATCTTTTAGTAAACCATTTAAGAATACTTTGCCGAGGGGTTAATCACTCCCCAAAATCGTGTCACAAATTCCGAAATCTTTCCGAAATCCTACCGAAATGCACGAAATCACTCCGAAATCCGCCGAAATCTCTCAGAAATCTTTCCGCGCACCCAAAAATCCCTCGCAATTGGACCAAAATTCATAAATCGGTCAACGCGGCCGTTTTTCAGTTTATGCTAATACACTTTTGAATATACTTATAAGATAAGTAACAGTCTAAAATCAAATTAAAATATTTGCGAAATCACCTGAAATTCTCCGAAATCACCCGAAATCCTTCGAAATCACCCGAAATCCTTCGAAATCAACCGAAATTCCTCAATATCGCTCTAAATCTGAAATCTTGTCACAGTGAATAATCCCTCGAAATCTTTCCGAAATCCTACCGAAATCCTCCGAAATCACCCGAAATCCCTCAAAAGTGCTCTAAATCCGAAATCTTGTTACATTTTTCCCTTAGTGAATAACCCCTCGTACTTTGCCAAAAGTGTGAGAAATTTAGAGAAATTTGTGGAGAATTTGGAGGAATATGTGGGGAACTTGAAGGAATTTATGGGAAATTGGAGGAATGTATGAGAAATTGGGGTATTTACTGGTTTTAACAGTGAGCGTAATAAAAATAGAAAAATAAATTTCTTATGAGCAATTTTGAGGATTTTTATGGAATTTGTAACAGACATTTGCAGGGAATTTGCGAGCAGTTTGGAGGAATTTGCAGGGAATTTGGAGGAATTAGTGGGGAGGGAATTCAACCATTGAAAATTTGCCAAATATTACATTAAGACAGTTTTTGCTTCACAGCTCCATTAATTTTCATCCGATTTAATTTTGGCTCCAACAGTTTTGCACCTGAGAACGAGGGGTGTTCCACTGTCTAAATTTTTGTACAAGTATTGCAAAAAGTATGGTACTGCAAGTACTGTCAGTGTTAGCTCTACTACTGTAAGGTACTGTGAGGTACTGTCAGTATAAGGTTTAGTATTTGTGTATAACTGCGTGTAATATCATGGTATTGTCCACGTATTGTCAGTATTGTTAAGGTCGAGGTTAAGGTATTGTCTTGGACTGTGAAAGATTTTTAGTCAAGTTTTTAGTATCTACTATCATGTAAAATATTTTAGTATTGGCTGCATTTTTATTGATTGAATGTTTTTATAACTGAAGTCCATAGAATGAATCTGAAAGTTAGTCTTTTTTTAAAGAGGATAGGTATAATAATAGAGAGATTTTGAGCCACCTATTTGATCAACGTTATACGTTATCGCTTATTTTGCTCATGCGCAATAGTGAAAAAATAACCGGCCCGCTTAATAAGCGGTAACGTACTACGCTAATTATGTGGAAATAAACGGAACGTTATTAACCGATAACGTTTCAGCATTTCCACGTCTTATTATATTTTTAATGTATTCATGAAGTGCAGTACAAAATTACACAAAACAAAACACAAATAAATACCCAACCATCCTAACATAAACAACAGAAAACATAAAATTTGACGCTAGTTACACAAATTCAAATTCCTAACCACAAATTTTCATTAACGTTTAGCGTATAACGTCCTTCACAAGTTTTGGCTTCAAAAACTAAAAAAAGGCTAAATGTCATCCGCTATTTTTCAAAGACTGCGCTTGCTCAGTTTATCGTTTAGCGTGTAACGTATTTCAAAATTTATGTGGCTCAAAATCTCTCTAATAGCGTAATACGTTACCGCTTATTAAGCGGACCGGTTATTTTTTCACTATTGCGCATGAGCAAAATAACTGATAATGTATAACGTTGATCAAATAGGTGGCTCAAAATCTCTCTAATATCTAACTAAAATAAGTTATTCAACAAAGTATTACTTATAATAAAAAATAAAATGCAAAGTAAATGCTGAACCCTTCAAATTATTTGGATTTATTCTGGAGTAATATATTATATAAAAAGTATACTGTCAGGTATTGTGATGTGTACTGTGAAGTATTGCGACATGTACTGCGTAGTAATGCTATGGAATGTGAGCGTACTGTTAGGTATTGGCATGTAATGTAATGCATGTGCACTGTAAGGTATTTTGGGGGTACTTGGATGGTACTGTAATGTACTCTTAATGTATTGTGAGCCATTTTGTACAGGTATTGTGAAGAGTGGAACACCCCTCGCCTGAGAAGTTTCAAAATTGAATTTATCGAACATTGAACATTTTCTAAAAATGACACTGAGACAGTTTTTGCCTCGCAGCTTCGTTAATGTTCATCCGATTTTAATGCAACTAAGCTCTAATGGAAGCCGATTAAATTCTCTACAAACCTATTAATCAAGATTTTAATTTGGTTCAACAGTACCTGAGAAGCATCAATATTGAATTTATCAAACATTTTCGAAAAGTGACACTGAGACAGACATAGGCACTATTTATCCTAGAAGTTTGATCCCACTATTCAGAAACACCCTGTATACAGGGTTTTATTCTGTAATACACATGTGGAACAAGTTAATCTCTGATTGCATATAATGATTGTTTTTAGCTTCATATACAGGGTGGCGTAAAAGTTTTAAAAAAATCAATGGAAGAATAATAATTATTGTGTTTAGTTGATAAGTAAGCTATTTAGGATTACTTCTTTTAATTTTATTCAATTTAAATTTTGATTGCTTGTGTTTGCCCTATTCAGAATGTTTTCTGTGGATTTGCATCAGTGAGTACTACCATGCGGTGTTGCCAGATTGTGCACAATTCACCCAACGTTATGGCGCTGAACCTATTGATGTCAAATTTTCAAGGTTTCCAAACTAAACAATTCATAATTATGTCAAAAGGAAGATTCTCTTGAATTCATCGATTGACTCTATTATGCCTATCGAATCAGATTTATATCCCAAATGGATTTCCAGATAAAAATTAAAACAGCGAGTGGCATTTTTTTATATTTAGTAGGCGAAACACTTTAACTTTAAAGACACTCTTATTGTAAACTAAAATAAAATAATAATATTATAGGGATAGCCATGAAAGTAAAAAGACCTTTAAAATAGAATGTCGCTCAACCCTCCTTCCCATTTGAAATTTCAGGGGTGACGCCCGCCCCCGCATAACGGCTTGAATTACACAGCAGACATATTAGGCAAGATGTTTTCCCTTTCAAAAACGATTTGAAAATTTAAATATATCTCCAATAATGCATTTGCAAATGGACAAGAACTGTCAAAGTAGGTAGGTTTACGGAGCTTCAAAAAAATTTAAACAATTATCCAACTTCTTGTTATTGCAAAATTGTTTGGTTTAGGTCAATAATTGTTTGTCCTTATCGCATACCAGCGGAAAAAAAAACCACCATAAAAAACCCAATTTAACTACGTAATAAGTAATTAAACGGAAAAACAGTACGGCACAAACCCAGGGACAGGAGCGGTAAAACGGCAACCGATTATTTTTGTGTGGCAGAGTATCGCGATTCGGTTTTGTTGTGTATAGCGGTGCAGGTGGTACCACCTCGGGTACGTTGTTGCCGCATCTAAAAACGCCTCAATTTAAAACTGTTTATACGCATTTTATCAGCTGGGTTAATGTTTAATTTCAAAGTCGCGTGTAGAAACGATTTAGACTTTTGCTGGCATTGCCACAGTTTCGAGTTTTCACGCTGAATTAATTGTTTGGGAAAAAAATTATCGATTCTGGAAAATAATTTGTAATTTGAATAATGTGACAACAATGGAGCTCAATGGATTATTTATTAGCGGAGTTTGGCTCTGGTGACGTCAATGCTATGACGTCAGAGGACGAGACTGAACCCAATGAATTATTAGAGGTAATAGTTTTTAACCATTACTTTTAATAACTATTTATTTTTTTTTGGAGATGCTAAATTGGTCAACCTAAAGAGTTTTCCCATGTTTGTTTTTAATGGATTTTCCAAGGGTTTCAAAAAAAATTCTAGTAATTCTAAAATTTTGAATCAAATTTTTGCTGGTTTCAGCAAACAAGTCATATGAATATTTTTTTTTTCAAAGTTGTAACATTCAAATGAAATACCTAATAATTATTATTATTGTTACAAAATTTCAGAATGTCTCCCCTGGCTTTCTCAATACAATATAACGAGAAAGCCGAGCAAAATTATTATGTATACGGAATATATAGCGGAGTTGAAATCGAGGCTAAAATAGTTTAAGTTCGTTCGATTTTTGTGGGTCACTGAGGCAATGCAATTTCTGCCTCTGGTCGTGTCAAGAACCATGACCAATTAACTAAAAAAAAAAACTTTAGTTCATGCAGATTTGTATAGTGTTTTCCTAGATTAGTTATAAGTTTCAATATATTTGCACTTTTAAAACTTTGCCCATTAAATACTCATTACAGTTATTTCAAACTTTATTTGTGTAAGTTTCAATTGAACAGAAGACTTTTGTATTTTCAATCTTGTTGTCGGCTTCTGACTACTTTATTGATGTTTCAGTGAAATTCTCTTTTCTTGGTTAAAAACACAATTATTGAAACAAACAAAAATCTATTTCAATAACTTTTAAAAAGTCGGTAAGAAGCCTTGGTTATTTCTATTACCTTTCTTATACATTTTTCACTTATTGGCATTTATACAGGGTGTCCCAAAAAATATGTTCCTGTATCATTGTCTTGCCAACTTGTCATTTTTAGTGACCATTCCTGATAATCTTACAGTGTTACCAAACATTTGTTAGTTTCTGAGATATTGGGAAAAATTCCTCAAAACATTTTCTTCTGATACCCCAACTATGAACTTGATAGAGAAAGTTGAAGATTCACAAAAACTGAGCAAAGTGATATTTTAATGATGTTTCATAAACCTCAATCGACAATTAACCCAAATTTTCCATTGGGACTTCCTTATTTGACAAATATTGCCTGAACTTCCTCAGATCTTCAGAAACTTCTCCGCACTTTTTTTTTGGATATCATGAATGCGAACATGTGAACGAGTGAACATGTTAACACCGCGGGACTCGCCGCTCCAGTGTGACCATCGAGGGGTCAACCACTCTGTAAAAATGTGTATAGGGTGGGCATTTTATTAGGGGCCTATGTCTTTTCTCAGAAACTACACGGTGTACAAAAAAAATATAAATACAAAAGTTTCTTGGTTTTAAGCAATGTTGTCAATTATTTGAGTTTTATTTATACAGGGTGTCCCAAAAGTGCTGCACCGACTTCAAAACCGGAATTTTAAATGGGACACCTTGTATATTTTTACATTTTTGGACTCCCAGAGAAAAATAAAGGTAACTTTCATAAGGACTCCCTATTCGAATTTTGTGTAATTTAGGCAGAAATTGAGGTTATGTATTTTTTTTTAGCAAATTTATGCCCTCAGCAAACAGTGTCTCGTGCGGCTTGTAGTTGAGATTATTTAATAAAATTTCAACCACACCTTAAGAAGACTACCTCCCAACGATCTATGATGGCTAGGTGCTTTAAATTTATACAGGGTGTCTCAGATCATAGGACATTTTTTTCAATTTTCAATATACAAGTTTTTCCTAATGGAACACCCTATATTTGATATTTTTTTGTTAAAAAGGCTAAAAATACCTATCCATTCATATATACAGGGTGGGCCAATGGAAACCTTCCACCCCGATTTTTTGGATTTGAAATGAAAATCTAGAAAAACGCTCGGACACGTCGACTTTTGATTTGAGGGGGAACTATTTTTCAGTTTTTTTCATCCCCGTAACTTCAACCCCCTAACTGGGGGGAGAACAACCCCTCAAATTTGAATAGGGGATAGGGGTTGTGTCATACCTCTTTTCAAAGGTCTCTTCGAGTTCTTTATGACTCTAGAATTTCGTCTTATTATTTCCATCCGTAACAAAATGACAGCTTGTCAAAATCTTGGAAATAGACCATTATTTTAGTAGGAGTAGAAGCGATACTTGCAATTAAAGTTGTTTTATTATGTTTAATAATTAATAATAATAAGAAAACTTTAATGGTAAGTATTTTTATTAAGGCAGGTAGGTATCGATTTTATTCCTACTGGAACAATAGGCTATTTCCAAGATTTTGACAGGCTCTCATTTCGTTACGGATGGAAATAATAAGACGAAATTCCAGAGTCATAAGGAACTCGATGAGACCTTTAAAAGGAGGTATGACACGATCCCTATCCCCTATTCAAATTTGGGGGGTTGTTCTCCCCCCAGCTAGTGGGTTGAAGCTACGGGGATGAAAAAAAGTGAAAAATGGTTCCCCCTCAAATCAAAAATCGACGTTTTTCCAAATTTTTATTTGAAAGCCAAAAAATCAGGGTGGAAAGTTTCCATTGGCCCACCCTGTATATGTCCTATACCTAAATCTAATAGTTCACGAAATATTTAGACCACTTACTTCATCGATATATTTTGATATACCTATATAATTTCAAAGAATAATCTTAAAAGAAATACATCAACACCTAAATTAAAGCTAAGTAACAGTAAGTCTTCAACATGTAATATGTCCTCCATTTTGAGCTATGCATGTAGCGTAAATGGCCTCTAAATTGTTTACAGCATTAAACACAGAATTCGTTTCATTTAATAAGTGCGCTACAGCTTCTCTGATAGGTAGGTCTTTGAACATCGTTTACCATAGTAGGCCTTTGTTTGTATACAATTTCCTTTAATGTTCCCCACAAGAAAAAATCTAGTGGGGTGAGATCTGGACTTCGAGCTGGCCACGAGATCGTTCCATTTTCCCCTATTCAACGGACGTAATTTAGGTTTAAATAGTCTCTTACATTGTTCCCCTTGTGGTACGGAGCTCCACCTTGTTGTTTAGGTATAGGACATATATATATGAATGGATCGGTATTTTTAGCCTTTTTAACAAAAAAATATCAAATATAGGGTGTTCCATAAAAAAAACTTGAATATCCTATGATCTGAGACACCTGTATAAATTTAAAGCGCCTAGCCATCGTAGCTTGTTGGGAGGTAGTCTTCTTAAGGTGTGGTTAAATTTTTTTTTAATAATCTCAACTACCAGCCACACAAGACACTATTTGCTGAGGGCATAAATTTGCAAAAAAAATACATAACCTCAATTTCTGCCTAAACTACACAAAATTCGAATAGGAAGTCCTTTATTTTTCTCCGGGATTCCAAAAATGTAAAAATATACAAGGTGTTCCATTTAAAATTCTGGTTTTGAAGTCAGTGCAGCACTTTTGGGACACCCTGTATAAATAAAACTCAAATAATTAATAACATTGCTTAAAACCAAGAAACTTTTGTATTTATATTTTTTTTGTACGCCCTGTAGTTTCTGAGAAAAGACATAGGCCCCTAATAAAATGCCCACCCTGTACACGTATTGCGAAAATGTCGGTATTTCGTAAGTATTTCGCGAAATTCAAAGTATTTCGGTGGTGGTAATTCGAACCCGAGTTCTTTGTGGTATTGCCGTACTTCGAAGTATTTGGAGGTAATTCGAAGTATTTCGAGGTAATTCGAAGTATTTCGTGGTAATTCGAAGTATTGCGCGGTAAGCCGAGGTATTTCAAGCTATTTAAAAGTAGTTTTTATTTATTTACTGAGAACAATTAATTCCTTATCACCTAAAATTGGAATATTATAGAATGAAAACTATAGTCCATCTTCGAACAAGCAAAATATGTTGACATAATTAGGAGATACTGCGGATTAATTGAAACAAATGGAGAGATATACTACCTGATATGTATAAGTGATCAACTAACCAGTGTGTGTCAGTTAGTTAATAGTACAGGGTCATTCAACGAGGACTGAACAGGGAATTATTTCTGACTTTCCCTGTATTTTTGAGAAAATTTAAAATAGCCATTTGGAACAACAACTCAAAAATAATGGTACCAAAAAATCATTTGAACCAAAAACCAAAGAATTACGCCCATGGATGAGCTGTTTTTTAAATGGAACACCCTGTTTTTTGTATGATTTTTGGAGAAGTCTCATTTTTTTTTACATGTATCTATTAAAAATATGTGATGTTCCGATAGCTGTTTTTATTTTATTTTAATGTTTTATTCTTATTAATTTTGCCTTTACCTGTTTAATACATGGCAAGAAAATTCAAAGATTTCATCACCTATGAACACTGGCGTAGCCAGAGGGGGCAAGGGGGCATTTGCTCCCCTAAGACCATTAAATTTTTTAAATAATTCCTCAAAAGCCTAAAAAAAGGGCTTTGCACCCGCCGCTTTGCCTCTGTCAGCGGTCGCGGAGGGGCCGCAAGAAACACTTCCTGCAAATTTGCCCCCCCCCCCCCCCAAGACAGAATCCTGGCTACGCCAGTGCTTATGAACCAATTAAAGCCAACAGGTAAAGCTAAAATTATTAGGCATAAAACATTAAAATAAAATAAAAACAGCTATCGGAATATCAAATATCAGGGTTGGAAAAAACCCGGGTTTTTTTGAAAAAGTCCAACCCGTCGGGTTTTTTTGGGTTTTTATGGGTTTTCTGGGTTTTTTTGGGTTTTTTCGGGTTTTCCGTTTCTTTCTTCAAATTTGATTTATAGTTTCTACTCTAGCAAAAGTAATACAAAAATTATGACTTTTGTTGCAAAAATAAAATATCCGAGAAAATAATATCCTTACAAAATAAAGCAAGCCACTTGATATAAATAATTACACTTGGCATTAGTGCACTGCACCACGCCTCTGGCTGGCCAACCCAGAGACTCCGTGTCATGTAGAATTCTACATATCAACAGGATTCTATAGACTCGGCACATTCTATATGTTGAATTCTAAAGTTTACATGGTACGGAGTCCCTGCCCAGGCCTCCACGCCAACAGCAAACAGCCGGGGACTAGGGAATCATCGGGGAATCCCTGATATTTCCTGTGAAAATGACGCTCATTCAACTGAAAATTTGCTATTTTTAAAAAAACCCAAAAAAAACAATAATGGTGGGTTTTATCAATTGAAAAAAGCCAAAAAACCCCACTGGGTTTTATAACCTGGGGAAATTCTATGCTAACCCTGTCAAATATTAGGTTCCACAGAATAGATGTAAAAAATGAGACTTTTCCAAAAACACGGTGTTCTATTTAAGAAACAGTTCAATCATGGCGTAATTCTTTGGTTTTTGGTTCGACCGATTTTTTGGTACCATTTTTGAATTCTCCAGAGAAAAATATTCCAATTGGCTATTTTGGATTTTTTCAAAAATACAGTTAAAGTCGAAAATTGCCCCTGTTCAATCCTTGTTGGATGACTCTGTATCTAACAGCATTGTAGAAGTAACAGTCATCTGTATCACTAACTATTGATTCAATTGCTCGTTCAATTGTCCATCCTGTGTGTCCGAATAAAGTCCATCATATCAAAAGACACAAAAATCCGAGCAAAAATTCTTCACTTCGATCCACAAGAATACTTAATAGTTATCAATGAAAATTTTTTAGAAGTATTGCGGGATTTCGCGCGATAGTTCGAAAGTATTTCGCGTACTTCGACGGTAATTCCATGGTATTTCACGTACTTCGACGGGAATACCTGGTATTTCGAGGTACTTCGCGGTATTTCTAGGTACTTCGAAGTATTTCGGAGGTAATTCGGGCCAAGTGTACACTTATTTCGGAAAGTGGTTGACCCCTCGGTGACCATATTCATTTGAAATATAATGTTAAAATTATTTTTGGGCATCACTACAGCGGCATCGCGCAACGCTCACCGCTCGAGCGGTGTCAATATGAACGCGCACTTATACACAATAATTTGCTAAAATATTCAACATTTATTTTCCTCATGAAATAATGTTGGTATATAAGCTAGAACAAAAAATACAGCACAAAACTTGATCCTCGACTACAAGATAAAACTAGTATCTAATAGGCAAAAATTGCTACACAACAGTTGCGAGGCGGAATATTTTCTGTTAAAGGTAAATGTGATGCGGCTTTGCGGCAAATTTTATTCGGGCGAACTGGTTCTGTCACGACAATGAACTCTCAGGCTGATATAAGACGATCTGCGTTTTTTTTATAAATTCCATCTCGGTACTACTAGAGACGCTTCAAGAATTTCCTTTTTGTTGCAGCAACAAAAGTTCCTTAAAAGATCCGCTGATGAATTGGAATCCGGCACTCCGATTGACAATTTCGAACCGCCGGTCAAATTACAGTGTACCACACAGCAGCACGGTACTAATCAAAACGAGGGACTAACGAAATTTTCAGTGAGTTTATTGTAAAGTGTTAATATTTTTTTCCAAATTGTAAATCATTACAGATTTTTTTATAAAACAAATTCCATTTTCAGGTTGAAATTGTTCAGCAGCTCGAATTCACTACATCTGCAGCTAATTCGCAACCCCAACAAATCAGTACAAATGTCACAGTTAAAACTCACGCCAACACCAGCGTTAAAAGTGACATTTCTTCGCCAAAATCCAACACTCCCGGTACTTCAGGCCACACCCAAAAGGCTAATATTGGCTTGGATGTTGGTACGTTGGTGGAATGCGTCAAACAAGAACCCGACAATGATTTTGCCGACTTAGATCAATGCGCAGCTGCCCTGGAAAAAGATGCAGCTGCTAATGGTGGTGCTGGATTTGGTGCTTCATTTCCCGACCTTATCGGGGACGATACCAATGACGAAATTATGTCTTCAGCTGCCTTCAAGGATCTCATTTCTGATATAAGTAATTACCCTGACTATCCAGAGCTGATGAAAGATTTTGACTTTGAAGATAAACCATCAGATCTTGGCAGTAACTTAAAAATCGAAGAAAAAGATTCCACGCAGCAAACACAAGCAAATAACAATGCGAACAAAAACACTCAAAGCCCCTTATTGGGCAATCAAAACAACTATTCACCTCCAGTTTTTGATAAAAATCCCGCAGCAGCAGTAAATGCCAGGCTTCCTTACTCGAACATGGACTTTGCCAAAACCGAACTCAGTCCGGCCGCACAGACTTTAAAACAAATGGCCGAGCAACATCAGCACAAAAGTCAAATGTCTCTAAACTACAATCCAGGAAATCGTGTGCCAAACGCTAGATCACCATATTCGGATTTCCAGTTTCAAGGAAACGATTATGGCAGTCCTAATTCGAACCAAAACTTCCACAAAAACAATCCCGGATTCCCTCAGCCAGACATGATTAAACAAGAGATGATTTATCAATCCAGTGATTTCAATGACATGAAACAACGCAAACAAGCTCCAACTAGCAATATGTACTCAAAGCAACAGCAATACTCTCCATACGGCAGTCCGGGACAAGGTAACAGTCCAGGATTTTTACCCTCAGGTCGTGGAAATAACCAGCCCAACCAAGGGCCTTTTAGCGGTGGCACACCTCCTAGACCACCTTCAGGACCTGGCGCGGGAAATTCTCAAGGCGCTTCGGTTCAAATTAACCAGGCTCAACAGCTGAATATCAACCAACAAAGTCACGGACCTATTCAGGTAAGAAGTTTTCTCTGAAAAAAAGATAAATCGGGTAAGATAAATTTATGGCCTTGCTTCTTGAACGCTGGGCACTGGCATGGGGTGATTTGTGCGCGGTCATTTTATAAGGGATGTTTTCGGGGGCGACTATCAAATTAGGGGTGATTTAGTTGCAGCGGCGCGAGTGATTTATAAGGCGATAAATTTTCGAATGGGGAATTTTAATATACAGTATGCGGACTGAACTTGATAGTTTTGTTTTTTTTTTTTTAATGCTCAAATCTGAAAGCAATATATTCGAGGAGCTTTTGGGAAGCAGAGTAGTAGTTTGATGTCGGTAATTGAGGAGAATAAATCGTAGAATATTTAATATTATAATTCATACAGCCAGAGAACACACACTTTTCCACGAACTTGGAACTTGATTGACATAAAACATTGACTCCCCAATCGGCATCTGACATCCCCAAAAGTTCCCCATTTCTCTTGGTGTAATTTAATCCGAGAAGATTACTTGATTTAAGGTAGCGAAATACTCATTTCGCTGCAATCCAGGCTTGATTTAGGGTGTCTATTGCAATCTGATTATTTGTTGGATCGCCTCGTTTCTTTCTAGACATTTTCTGGCTTCATCATAGATTTTAAGCTCTTCATATGATTCGGACAATAAACAATAAGCCTCATAAATTTCATAATCATCTAGATGATTTGGTCTTTTAATTCTTCTTCCACTTCTAGATTGAGCTTGATTTTCTATTTCTTCTTTATTATTATTTTCAATGTCTTTTTCACTTTCTTGATAAATTTCCTCTTCTCTTGGGTGTTCTGCATCGTAATATTCCTCTTCTTCTGTTTCTTCTTCTTTTGTTTGATAAAGTTGAATTTTTAATTCAACTTTTTTCTCATTTGTGTTCCCTTGATTTTGTTTATATTCTAAAATACTTTCATGAAAACGTACGTCCCTGGACTCTATTACTTTATCTTCTGAAGGTATCCAGAGTCTATAACCTCCTCCACAATATCCCACCATTATAGCTTTTACCTACGAGCGTGCGGTAAAGTGCACTTTACCGCACTTCTTTGCAAATGGAAACTAGCATTTTACCGCACACTATGCGGTAAAGTTGCTTCACCGCATAGTGTGCGGTAAAGTTGCTAAATCTCATTTATCATCATTGCTAAATCTAATTTAATTTCATTAATTAATCTGATTCATTAATTATTAATTTTATTAATGCCCTTTTTGGAGATGTAGATGCTTCGCGTCGTTCGGTCAACTGCCGTTGCGTGCGGTAAAGTATCACTTTCCGCATTTGTTAGGTAAATAACTACTTTGGCCTTTGGTTCAAGCTTATTTTCCTTTGGTAGTTGAACATACAATTCTTTAAGTTTACTAATATCAGTAGGGCCATACCATTTTAGTGATGGGGTTTCTCCTTTATTGAGGACTGAGGTTGGTGTTTCATTTAATGCATACAATGATGATAATAATCCTTTTCCCCACAGTGTCTGGGGTACACCTGAGTCGATAAACTTGGTTCTGATCACATTTAAAAGTGTTCGGTTCATACGTTCTGCTTTACCATTCATCTGTAATCTATGGACTATACGACATAGTATATTCTAAATGAATGCCCTTACTTTTGGCAAAGTCTTTAAAATTGTATGATGTGAATTCACCACTATTGTCTAAACGAAATCTTTTGACTTCAACACCAAATTGTCTCTCGGTTTAATAAATATAATCAATTCGATTTTCTTCGGCTTCACTTTTACTAAAATCTTTACAATAAGGAAACATAAAAAATCATCTAAGATTACCTGATAATATTTTCCTCCAGTTATTGTACAAGGTGTTATTGGGCCACATTGGTACTGTGCACAAGTTCTCCTATTTCTGTAGCACGTTTTTCATTTGTTGAAATGTTAGCCTCGCAACTTTTCCTTCCATACCAGCAGGACACATCTTTTTGGGAACTTCGGATCCAAGTTGCCTGGAAGTTTTTTTTCCAGCATTTCCTAACCTTTGATGCCAAATTTCAGCAGCTACACGACAATTTTGATTTTTCTATTTTGGTGTCATATCGAAGTCTTTTCGACACTAAAAGTAGTTTCGAAAAGAAGCTCTTTGTGACACTCCTTTTTTACTTATCGGAGGTTGGTAACACTGGCTGACTGATGGCCATCGAACTGTCATTCGCGATTAAGGGCGGGTATTATAAAACTGCTTTGACAGTTAACTTTTTGAATTACATGTATTTTCAGAAGTTAACTTTAAGTTAACTTTCAAAGTAGTTTTATTATACCCGCCCTAAAGATAATAGAAGATTTTTATATTTGGCCTGTAGTGTTGCCAACCTAAACATATGAAATCAGGAAATATGAGAATAAAATTTCCAAGAAAAGTTTTTTTTTAAATTAAATACCAAAATAGAAAAAATAGTGTAAAATATTCGTTTCATAAGACATTTTATCGCACTTGCCCTTTAGAAAACTCGCCTCCGGCTCGTTTTCTAATATAGGGCTCGTGCGATAAAATGACGTCTTATGAAACTTGTATTTTAATGTACTATTATCACATTGTCAACATACAGTATATATATACGGTCCACCTTTATTATGACATTTATGAGAGAAATTGGGTCAATTTTCCTGTTTTGTTTCCATTATCTTATGTCCTTTTTCAGTTATTTTTGAAGCTGAAATGAGATTCTGTTTCCAATTTGGAACAATCAGGGCTTCAATGACAATACTTTGACCCTGACACTTACCACTTAATTTTCCTAGCCTGTTTGACTTTAAAATTTCATCGGTGTGACGCCCAGGATGATTTCGAACGCACCCCAGAATGGGCTCTTTCACTAAAATTTAAATACGTAATTTAAGTATAAAATCTCAAAGGAGGGACTATTTTAGGCATATATACCAAAAAAAAATGTTCTACAAGGTTCAATAAGTTTTTCATAGGCAATCAAAAGTGCCTAAATTCAAACTATTTTAAAACGCGCCGATTTGCCGACGTCACATAAATATTCTTCATTTCGCTTATGTCGTTGCAAGGAGGAAGGGCTCGGCTGTGTTTGCGCTCTGTAAAGATACGTTAAGGTTCGAATGCGCTGTTGTCGGTTGTGACTAAATGTAGTGCAGCGTAAAATAAATAAATAAAACTAAACATAAAAAATTGCATTAAATTGTATTTAAGCATAATTTAAAAAAAAAAATGTTATAAAATCTTGAATCTATAACTAATTAATTTAACTACTTTTCATGAGATTTTGCCAACATTTCAGAATTAAATCTATTACAAATTTTCAATGTTGACAATTAGTGGCAACAGGGTCAAATTGCGAGCTGCGACGTCATAGAAATAAATTCTGGGTTTTTATTTGGAGGTATTTCTTTGTTTTCTGTTTTCTCAAGAAGGACTTTGAATTTTTCAAAAGTAAAAATACAGAAAATTCTGTTTTTAGTTGCTTTATCCAAATATGCCAATTTCAAAAATTAGTGAAAGAGCCCATTGGTGCAAAGAGGAATTTTTTACGCATAATTCCTTAAAATTCCTGCAAATTCCTCCAAATTCCTCCAGATACCCCATCACAAATTCCTCCAAATAACCCACCACGAACTTCTCCAAATACCCCCCAAATTCCTCTAAAAAAAGGGAAAACTTTGAAACTTTTTGCATGTAAAAAGGAAGGTGAGAAGCTCATTTTCCCAAAATTTCAAATTTTTCCAGTGGAAAATAACAAGATAAGGAATATTGAAAATCAACCTACAATAACTGAATTAATTGAAAATACAGTCTCACACATTTCAAAGTTTTCCTGGAAAACTAGTGGAGGGAAAATTTTGAAACTTTTTGCATGTAAAGAGGAAGGTAAAAAGCTCATTTTCTCAAGATTTAAAATTTTTCCAGAAGAAAATTACATGAGGAATCTTGGAAATCTATGAGGAATCTTGGAAATCAACCCACAATAACTGAATTAATTGAAAATACTGTCCCCCACATTTCAAAGTTTTCCTGGAAAACTAGTGGAGGGAAATTTTAAAACTTTTTGAATGTAAAGAGTAAGTTGAGAAGATCATCTTTCCAAAAGTTCAAATTTTTCCAGTGAAAAACAGTAACATGAAAAATCTTGGAAATCAACCTACAAAAACTGAATTAGTTGAAAATACAGTCTCACACATTTCAAAGTTTTCCTGGAAAACTAGTAGAGAGAAAATTTTGAAACTCTTTGCATGTAAAGAGGAAGGTGAGAAGATCGTTTTCCCAAAGTTTCAAATTTTTCCAGTAGAAAATTACAACATGAGGAATCTTGGAAATCAACCCACAATAACTGAATTAATTGAAAATACTGTCCCACACATTTCAAAGTTTTCCTGGAAAACTAGTGGAGGGAAAATTTTAAAACTTTTTCCATGTGAAGAGCAAGGTGAGAAGATCATTTTTCTAAAAGTTCAAATTTTTCCAGTGAAAAACAGTATCATGAAAAATCTTGAAAATCAACCTACAAAAACTGAATTAATTGAAAATACAGTCTCACACATTTCAAAATTTTCCTGGAAAACTAGTGATGGGAAAATTTTGAAACTTTTTGCATGTAAAGAGGAAGGTGAGAAGATCATTTTAAAGAGGAAGGTGAGAAGATCATTTTCCCAAAGTTTCAAATTTTTCCAGTAGAAAATTACAACATGAGGAATCTTGGAAATGAACCCACAATAACTGAATTAATTGAAAATACTGTCCCACACATTTCAAAGTTTTCCTGGAAAACTAGTGAAGGGAAAATTTTAAAACTTTTTGCATGTGAAGAGCAAGGTGAGAAGATCATTTTTCTAAAAGTTCAAATTTTTCCAGTGAAAAACAGTATCATGAAAAATCTTGAAAATCAACCTACAAAAACTGAATTAATTGAAAATACAGTCTCACACATTTCAAAATTTTCCTGGAAAACTAGTGATGGGAAAATTTTGAAACTTTTTGCATGTAAAGAGGAAGGTGAGAAGATCATTTTAAAGAGGAAGGTGAGAAGATCATTTTCCCAAAGTTTCAAATTTTTCCAGTAGAAAATTACAACATGAGGAATCTTGGAAATGAACCCACAATAACTGAATTAATTGAAAATACTGTCCCACACATTTCAAAGTTTTCCTGGAAAACTAGTGAAGGGAAAATTTTAAAACTTTTTGCATGTGAAGAGCAAGGTGAGAAGATCATTTTTCTAAAAGTTCAAATTTTTCCAGTGAAAAACAGTATCATGAAAAATCTTGAAAATCAACCTACAAAAACTGAATTAATTGAAAATACAGTCTCACACATTTCAAAATTTTCCTGGAAAACTAATGAAGGGAAAATTTTGAAACTTTTTGCATGTAAAGAGGAAGGTGAGAAGCTCATTTTCCCAAAATTTCAAATTTTTCCACTAGAAAATTACAACATGAAACTTGGAAATCAACCTACAAAAACTGAATTTGTTGAAAATACAGTCTCACACATTTCAACGTTTTCCTGGAAAACTAGTGAAGAGAAAACTTTGAAACTTTTTGCATGTAAAGAGGAAGGTGAGAAGATCATTCTCCCAAAATTTTAAATTTTTCCAGTAGAAAATGACAACATGAGGAATCTTGGAAATCAACCTACAATAACTGAATTAATTGAAAATACAGTCTCACACATTTCAAAATTTTCCTAGAAAACTAGTGAAGGGAAAATTTTGGAACTTTTTGCATGTAAAGAGAAAGGTGAGAAGCTCATTTTCCTAAAATTTCAAATTTTTCCAGTAGAAAATTACAACATGAGGAATCTTGGAAATGAACCCACAATAACTGAATTAATTGAAAATACTGTCCCACACATTTCAAAGTTTTTCTGGAAAACTAGTAAAGAGAAAATTTTTAAACTTTTTGCATGTAAAGAGGAAGGTGAGAATATCATTTTCCCAAAATTTCAAATTTTTCCAGTAGAAAATTACAACATGAGGAATCTCGAATATCAACCTACAATAACTGAATTAATTGAAAATACAGTCTCACACATTTCAAAATTTTCCTGAAAAACTAGTGAAGGGAAAATTTTAAAACTTTTTGCATGTAAAGAGGAAGATGAGAAGCTCATTTTCCCAAAATTTCAAATTTTTCCTCTAGAAAATTACAACATGAAAAATCTTGGAAATTAACCTACAAAAACTGAATTAGTTGAAAATACAGTCTCACACATTTCAAAGTTTTTCTGGAAAACTAGCGAAGGGAAAATTTTGAAATTTTTTGCATGTAAAGAGGAAGGTGAGAAGCTCACTAGATTTTTTTTTTAATTTTCATTTGTTACTATTTCCTATAATAAGAAAGTGAACCTCAGTGACGTCATGACCCGACAATTTCCTTTAAATTCCTCATAAATTCCTTACCAATTCTCCCAAATTCCCCATAAATTTCTCAAAATTCCCTATAAATTCGCCAAGTTCTCATAGACTCCGATAAATTCCTTCAAATTCCCCACAAATTCCTCTAAATGTCCCACAAATTCCCCACATTTTTAGCAAAGAATCCCTAGGTGTTTTGTCCCTTGTTCCAGATTTTCTTTTACAAAGTGATTACTAGCTCCTGAGTCCAATATAAAGCTAGTAGAGCCAATATTTACATCTGTGTCACAGAAATTAGCAGCGAAAAGAACAAGGATAACACTAACTGGCACACACTATCACTCTCATTTATGTTTGATCCAAGGTCTTTAAGGTCACGTATTATTGAATCAAATTTCAAGAAATGGCCCTCCAAACTCTCATTTATTCCTGGGCGTAAACTGAACAGTTTTCTCCACAAAGATAATTTGGTCAATGAACTTGTTCTAACGAATATGTCTTTAAGATCTCGTAATTGACTTTTAGGAGTAACACGATCTTTAACAATATTCAAATGCTTATCGGATACACCCTGAACGATTATGGACTTCGCTTTAGCATCAAGTCTCTTGAATTTCTGTTGCTCCTCAAGTGGTGCGGTTGTTGCTGCCTGATCATTTTTGATGACACCATTACACTGTTCTCTAGTTAACAAAGTTAAGATAGCCATTTTGTTGTTCACTTTTCTCTTTTCTCCTTACAAACTCTTCGCGATTACGCAATGAAAAATTACCCTCAGTTCATTCAAGGAACAGCCCTGGGCCCATAACCTATTGTAGAAGTAGTTAGATATGGGTAATGAAGGACAATAATTCATGGAATATCAAATATTACAATTCTTACAGTCAGAGAACAGACACTTTTCTACTGAATTGATTGACATAAAACATTGACATGATAAATATATGGTATGGTGGTCATTAAGCTAACATTCTAGATTTATATACTTAACAGAGTAGGCAATACAACTTGAACCTTAAGCTACTGTAGGTTCATTATTTGGTCGAGATTATTTGAAACTCCAAAGAATTTATGGTCATTTTTCAGTTGAAATTATTAGAAAAATTTAATTCTGCAACTTGAATTTGGCAGTTTCTTAATTGTTGTAAGAATAAATTAAGAGTGCATTATTTTTTTGTGACTTTGCCCTTCATAATCTCCTTGCTTTTAGATATGTAGCAGATTGTAGCTGACTAGCTTAAGCCCGTATTACATCTGTGTATTTTTCCGTTTATTTCTTCATGCAATTCAGAGTGCCAACATATTGCGTTTGAAGTTTTTCGGTTGTCATCCTGAACTACATGAAAAAATACATGGAGAAATACACAGATGTAATAAAGGCTTTAGATTCTCAGAAAATTAATCTATTTATAAATCGTTACTAGGTCTCTGCTGGACAACACCTTCATCTCAGCGCTGATATCAAAGGCAACGTCTCAATAGCAGCAAACCAAGGAATGCATTTCTCTCACGGCTCTACGCCTGGAGATCCTCATACTCCCCAACAAAACACCGCTAGCTCGCCCATGTCTTCGGCTCAACACCAAAACGGTAGCATGCCAAACACCCCGCAATCTTCCATGAATCAAAACTCAGCCCAAATGGGCGGTCAGCAAAGCGGTATGGGCGGAATGCAAAACGCAAGCGGTTCAATGGGTAATCAAGCGGGCATGCAAAGTAATAACATGCAAAGCGGCTTGGGTGGTATGATGGGTGGACCAAATATGATGGGAGACTCTTACTCCATGTCTCAAACGCAAACAATCAATTTTACCCAACAAAATTTGAGAAGGACCAACAGTGGACCACAAGGTAAGACTCAATTGTCCCAATTTCAAAAAAAAAAATCATATAATTGTGTATTTTGTAGGTATGGCTGGTAATATGGGTGGTCCAACTGGAGCCCAAATGGGCCCAGTGGGCGCTCCGATGGGTTCAAGACTCATGCCCAATCAGCAAGCGATAGATCCGCAAAAATTGCAACAAATATTCCGAGCTCAGCAAGCTATGCAACAGCAACAACTGAGGCCGCCCCCGCCTGATTATAAGACCAGTGCTGGACTGAGCCAAGGGATGCAACCCAGGTACGGAGCTCCGGCGCCACCTAACATGAGACGGATGCCACACCAACCTATACCACCTTCAGGTAGGACGCAACAACAACAAAGTGAGGAGAATAATATATGTGTTTTTTTCAATTGGCTCTTTATTATGTTGCAGTTTTATAAAAATAATATTTTTTCAGGCCCAATGATCAGATCCAATATGTACATGTTGCAACAGCAACAGCAGCAACAATTACCGGGAAGGGCCATGTACGCCCGACAGCCAGGACCAATGGGCAACATGGAAACGATGCAACAAAACAATTCGGATTGGCGTCATTTGCTGATGTCACAACAGCAGAATGCTAATTTTGGAGGGATGAGGCCTGGGTTTCAAGGAAGTAAGAAACTAATTAATTACTCAAACAAATTAATAATTTAACTGGGGTGTTTTGATCGGGAGTGTACTGGGAAAAAAATGTGATATGATACACGTTGATTCCTAAATTTCCGAATATTTATTTCAAAATACTGTACTCCATTCCTAAAAGTAGAAAATACGCAGTCAGGGTCAATGGAATCTGTTCAAAATTGAACAAAAGGCAAAAATATAGCAATAAAGATTTCTGAAGTAGCACTAGAGTGTATTACAATCAAATCGTCTATATAAGCAAATATGGTCAAATCTTGGAGTTTGGATTTGAATCGGTTAATGAGTCTTTGGAAGGTGGAGGGTGCATTTTTCATTCCAAATGGCATTCTCGTATAACGGAAAATTACAAATGGGCAAATAAATGCTGTTTTATCTCGATTAGATTCGCGGACAGAGCCTTGATGGTATCCTGATTTTTAATCAAGAGTGCTCATATACCTACTTTGTTTGTTTTGCAATGTGTAATGGATCGTCAATCCTAGAAAGTGGGTATTTATCGGAAACTGTTTTCTCATTTAGGCGTTGATAATTGACACAATGGCAAATACTACCATCAGGTTTAGGTACTAGAATAACTGGAGCAGCATACGGGGATTCCCATTCTTCTATGATTCCATCTTTCAGAAGCTTATCCAGTTCTGCTTTCAATATGTTATTGTTTTGTTCAGACATCCGATAAGGTGGTACAGAAATTGAATTCAGTTGTACAGAAAATATTGGAGTATAGATTCCGCAGTAGTTATTACATAATTAGTTTCATCTTCAAATAAATACACAAATTGTGGAGTTTCAGCATAATATCATTGTCCCTGAGGAATGTATCACAATATTTCTTTAGTGCGCCCAGTCATTCGATACCTTTTTTTTTCACCAAACACTGAAAAACCAATAGAGCGCGGCTTGTTCACCCGTTAATAAGGGAACGTGAGCTGGGTTTAGACCATCGTGAGACAGGTTAGTTTTACTCCACTGATAACTGGTCGTTGCGATAGTAATCCTGCTCAGTATGAGAGGAACCGCAGGTTCGGACATTTGGTTCACGCACTAGCTTGAGCGGGCTATGGTGCGAAGCTACCATGCGTTGGTTTATGCTTGAACGCCTTTAAGGCCGTATCCTTTCTAGTCAAAGGTGGCAACGATAACTCTTGGAGTTCCAAGAGTAAGGCTCAAAACAATGTGAATTTCTTGCCACGTCCGACCAGAATTCTTGGCGGTCTGAACCAAGTAAAGTCCTACTATTGATCAAATCAAATCAAATCAAAATAAGCTTTATTGTCCAGAAATATTTTTTTTTTTTTTTACGGATATGCGCACTTGCAAGGAAATGTCCTATCACGCTCGAGAAGCGGCAAGTGCGCGGAAATGTCGGTGTATGTTGGTCTTGAAACGGTTCAGGTTGTAACCTGCAGGGAAAACCGTCGCAGGGAGTTTATTCCACAGCGATGCTGTTCTCCAGAGATATGAATTCTGATATAATGAGGTTCTTGGTGCCTCTAGTTTGACAGTAAATTCATGGTTACCGTCTGTTTGACGGGTTCGCCTGGTAGGTGCTACTCTCGGTGGAATCATACGTGCCAAACTCTTCAGAGCATTTTCCGTGATAGTACCTGTAGAAGAGAGATAAATCGCCCACAGATCTGCGATGTTCGAGACCATCCAAGTTACGAGTAAGTGCGGGGTCATTGATCAGCTTGATAGCTCGATTTTGCACGGTGTTCAAAAGCATTAAGGTATGTTTGGGTGCTGCACTCCATATATGTGAGCAGTACTCTATAGTTGGTCGAATCTGGGATTTGTAGAGTGTCAGCAATTGGCTTGGTGTGTACAGATGTCTTGTACGAAATAGCACCCCCAGCTTTTGGGAGGCCCTTTTAGCAATATCTGCCACGTGACTGTGCCAAGACATGTTGGTCTCTGCAGTAACCCCCAAGATGTTCAACTGAGTCTGTAATGTGACAGCACTTCCAGATAGCATGATGTTTGGCTCACCGGTGCTGGTCTTTTTTGAAAACAGAGCTGCTTGGGTTTTCTGCGCGTTGAACTGTACAAGGTTTTTGTTACCCCAGTCCTCTATTATCTCCAGGTCGTTATTTATCTGCGATATTTGAGTTAGTCTAAGATGATGGAATTCACGTGCGGAAAGACCTGTGGGTGGTATGAGTGAGGAGACTACATTGCCATCGTCTGCAAAGCAATAAAGTGGATTTACTGTTTTATCTATGAGGTCATTTATGTAAATCAGGAAAAGAGTTGGCGAAAGGATTGCTCCCTGTGGCACACCAGCATTTATTTGGTAAGAGTTGGAGTTCTGGCCATCCAGTGCAACATAAATGGATCTGTCCTTTAGGTAACTTTCAAACCAAGTGCAAAGTTTCGGCGATAATCCCATTGCTTTGAGCTTGTTGAGCAGATTTTCATGCCAAACTTTCTCGAATGCTTTAGATATATCTAAGGCAATTGTTCTTGTTTCACCCCGCAACTCAATCGCTTTTTGCCATAAGTGAGTGACGTATGTAAATAAATCGCCAGTTGACCTATATTTTCGAAATCCGTATTGCTTATCGTTGATAATTTTGTACTTTTCCAAGTACTTGGTTAGGTGATTGTTCACAACTCTTTCCATTACTTTTGATATCACCGGAAGTAGAGCAATTGGTCTATAGTTTAACGGATCTGTCTTTTTTCCTTTCTTTGGAATGGGTTGTACTGCGGCAGACTTCCATGATGATGGATATACTCCTTGCCTGTAAGACAAATTGAATAATTTTGCGAAAGTTGGGGTGAGTTCGTTGGCGCAATTTTTGAGTACTATTGCGGGAATGCCATCCGGACCCATTGCTTTGTTTGTATCCAGCTTTTTCAGGGATTTTCGTATTTCTCTGTGACAAAAGGGTACCTCTGGCATACCATGGGAAACCCTTTCAATGAACGGTGGAGTTTTTCCGCTTGGCACTGTTAGGTTGGAGTTGGAGGAAAACATTTGGGCAAGCATATTGGCTTTTTCCTCTGATGTTGTGGCTAAGTGATTATTTTTATCTGTAAGTGGTGGTATGGATGACTTGGTGAAGTTAGATCCAGCAGCTTTTGCAAGAGACCAAAAAGACCTAGAACTACTTGGACAATTCAGCAACCTGTTTTTTATTCTTTGATTGTATGTTTCTTTAGCGGAGTCAATAGTAATTTTGCAACTATTTCTGGCTTCTATAAATTCTGTGTGATTTTGAGCGGTTTGTTGTCGTTTCCAAAGGTTATATAACTCTCTGTGTTTTTTCTGTACAGCCGTTTGACACTGGCTGTTGAACCAAGGTTTTGCATTAGCTCTACGTTTAGTTGTATGTGGGATATATGCGTCCATTCCAGATAAGATTACTTGTGTTATTTCATTACAGCAAATAGTGGGATCAGCTGTTTTAAAGCAAACCTCTTGCCATGGAAAATCCAGGTAATACTGTTTTAGGTCATTCCATTTTGCCGATTTATAGTGCCACATTTTACGAGGAAGTGGTTGTAGGCTTGGTGGGATGAGCATTTCGCACTTTGTTATTATAAGTTTATGATCGGACGAACCAAGTGGAGCATCTACTTGAATTGTGTACGAGTCAGGATTGGTGGTTAGGAACAAGTCTAAAAGCGCTGCAAATTCGCCCCTTTCTGAGATACGGGTAGGTTCATCGACAAGCTGCGTTAGACCACAACTTATGGCAAAAGCTTCTGCTTCTCTGCCTTCGTTATCTGTTTTGTTGTGGTGTTTCAGCCAGGGTATATTGTGGACGTTGAAATCGCCTAAAAAGACAATTTCCGCCTGTGGATAGTTTGACTGTTTACTATCACAGCTTTCGGATAATGTCGCGAAAAAGTTTGGGTAATCGGTGTTACTTGGCGGTCGGTAGAGGCAGCAGATAAACTTGGTCGATGACTTTGAGGTGAATTTTAGCCATATGATATCAAGGTTCGCTGGTTCTAGCTTCTCCTCTCGATGACATGAAAGGTCATTTTTAATGTACACACAGATCCCAAAATTATGTCGAAATCGGTGGTGTAGGTCATAGCCGGGATAAAGATAGTTCACAATAGGTGTTGCCGAACTGATTTTAGTTTCAGTGAGAACAAGGATATCAGGTCTTTGTTCTTCAAGATGTTGGTGAACTGAATTCATACAGGGTGGCCATTTGAAAACGAAACAGAGGTGATTTTGGGCTCCCCAAGACATTTAAGAAAAAACCCTCGTACCCGTCGATTTTTGATTTAAGGGGGAACCATGTTTCTGGTGGTTTCATCCCCTAGGGGGCAAAGCCCTAGCGGGGGTGACAAGGGCCCCCAAAATTTTAAATGGAATGAGGGGTCGAGTGATACCTTATTTTGAAGATATTTTTATGTAGATTATAACCCCCGAGTCTTACATCGTTACTATCTACCTAGCCATTACAGGGGCTAATTAAAGTTACAAAAACATGTTAGAATATTTTTATTTAAAAAAATGCTTTAAAAATAAAATCAATCAAGTAAATGCTGAAAATGACCTCAGAAGAAAAAATCTAACGGGCTTAAATCTGGAGAACGCGGGGGCCTCTCCTTCGAATCCATTGTCCTGGAAACCTTTGGTCCAAATATTGACGAATCACTGCAGCATAGTGGGGTGGCGCACCATTTTGTTGAAATATTAGACGGTTTTCCATGTATCCGTTATCATTCTCTAGTATCTTCACCAATTCTGGATGAATCGCATCTTCTTATCACTCTAGGTACATTGCTTCTGTTAAATTTATAGGTAAAGAAGGGGTCTATTATACGGTTACCAAAAATGCTAGCCTAAACACTCAATTTCTCGGGATGTTGCGTATGTACCTCACGAAATATGTTTTCTGGGATTTGAATTAGCCCAATAGCGGCAGTTGAGACGATTCACCGTACCGTTCAAGAAAAAAGGAGCATTCATCAGAGAAATATACAAACTGCTGCTCCATTTATTGAAAAAAAATAATTGGGTTATGAGTTTTTCAATGGTGAGGGAGGAGGAAATTAAACGAAAAAGGGGGTTAGTAGCACATCAACCAAAATACCATTTAATTATACTCCATTATTTAATACAATTTTTTTATATTCAATACAATATTTATTTAATACAATATTTCCAGGTATACATACAATATTTTCAGGTATAATACGTACGAAATAACGTCCTAGGGCATTATGGAGATGTAGATTATTTGAGTGTTTGGGCTAGCATTTTTGTAAATAGGCCCCTTTCTTACCTATAAATTTAACAGGAGACATGTACCTAGAGTGGTTAGGAGTTGCGATTCATCCAGAATTGGTGGAGATACTAGAGAATGATAACAGATGCATACACTAATATTCCAACAAGATTGTGCGTCATCCCATTATGCTGCAGTGGCTCGTCAATATTGAGTGGCCCCCGCGTTCTCCAGATTTAAGCCCGTTAGATTTTTTCTTCTGAGGTCATTTTCAGCATTTACTTGATTGATTTTGTTTTAAAAGCATTTTTTTAAATAAAAATATTCCAACATGTTTTTGTAACTTTAATTAGCCCCTGTAATGGCTAGGTAGATAGTAGCGATGTGAGACTCGGGGGTTATAATCTACATAAAAATAGCTTCAAAATAAGGTATCACTCGACCCCTCATTCCATTTAAAATTTTGGGGGCCCTTGTCACCCCCGCTAGGGCTTTGCCCCCCAGGGGGTGAAAACACCAAAAAAATGGTTCCCCCTTAAATCAAAAATTGACGGGTACGAGGGTTTTTTCTTAAATGTCTTGGGGAGCCCGAAATCACCTCTGTTTCGTTTTCAATTGGCCACCCTGTATTTGTACTTATTCCTCTTATATTGCTAAAATCAATTCTGAGTTGAGTTTTTGATCTTCTCTTTATATCTTTGCATGAAGGATCCCCAGGAGAATATGTTATCTCACTGACAAAGCAATTTCCTAATTCTAGAATCACACTAAGTACATGTCATAATATTATTAAAGAATAAAAAAACAAAAATAAAATGACAAAAAAAAACTAAATTTACCAAAATCTTTATCCAATCACCACTATGGAGGGTGCGGACATGTAGCCATTAACATGTAGTGTATAAAAACATAACCATAAAATACAAAGTATAAAACATAAAATAATATAAATTATAAAACATAAAATACAAAAAACCAAATATAAAACACAAAATAAAAAATTTTAGAAAAATAAAAAAATGCAAATATCAATAACAATGGAAACATTCATAAGTTTGGATTTAAATTTAAAATCCAGTGTCGTAATCAATGACATCAAAACACAGATAGACGGATCATCCCATTCATAAACTATTATTTGTTGTGTTGACAAGACCACCCATGGGCCAGGGGAGGTGAGTTGCTCGCGGGGTCGGGGTAGGGAGACATCATTGCTCAAAATGGTGTAAAAAACCCCGCCCACACGTGAATATATCTCGAAATTTAATTGGATGAATAAATAAAATAACAAATTGACAAATAAACTCAAAATATTCGATACGAGCCCTTTATTCTGGGAGTACCAATATCGTGTTAGTCGTTTCTTGTTTAACGCTAATGAATAATCCCTGTTTGCAATAAAGATAGCTAGCTACTACAATCAACACCTGCCTGCCATTCAACAAGCCGCTTCTGGGCGGTGTTTTGCTATAATCTGCTGTTGCCAAATTGAGTTCAGAAATAAAATTGAATATGTTAATTAGAGGAGAAAAATATATTATTTAGGGATTCAAGACAAAATTTGGCATTCTCAGTGGTGGGGATAGCACAAAGACCCAAAAGAGACAGAGAGATGTTGTCATACGAAAATTTTGTTTATTGTTCGGTCTATCTGTGTTTTGATGTCATTGGTCGTAATACTCAGCGATACTCTAAAGGGGTCTAGGCACTAAAAGGCTTTTCACAGAATTTCGAAACATTCTATAATTTTGAATATTTTTTAACTCTCCTGATAATAGTATATTATATACCTAGGTAGAGAAGTTGGTCATTATATACCGAGGAATATATAGAATTTTTTTTACTACTGCTAGTAGAAAATAAAAAATTTGTTTAAAATCTGTGTTCTAATTATTTTTTGTGAACGCCCTCTTGATAGTGCTGCCCTCTATCAACAGCTTATATAACTTCCTATGTACCTACAGAAACCTGTATTTTTTTTCAAATTGACATGAAATTGAAATTGAACCAATAGAAACATGACAATATCCTTGCGTCATGACGTCATTTTCATTATTGACCTAGGTATTTTTTCATTATTTTCATTATTAACCTAGGGAGAGAAATTCAATTTTTTCTTAGAAAAATAGATTGAATAATGTCTATTTCTCAGGTTAGTAGTAAAAAAATGATTGTATAGTTTAATGCTTTCATAAATCACCGAACTTTTTGTTAAGAAAGACTTTGGGATTGGAAGATTATTGTGTCTTAGGTCATAATTTCTTTCTTGAGTGGTCCCAGAATATTTTCTAAAGATTAGACACACTGATTCTAAGATAAATAACGATGGTACTGTTAGTATTTCCTCCTGCACAAAGAGTTGTCTACACGATTCTCTACAACTTTTCTTGCAGAGACAGCGCACTGCCCGTTTCTGGAGAACAAAGACTGAGTGTACCGATTTCTGGGTGGAATATCCCCAAAAAGCAATTCCATATCGCATCTGAGACTCCATAAGAGAGAAGTACGCCGCTCTAGCAGCTTGCTTTCCCAGATCCAGAGATCTGATTATGTGACAGCTCTGTGCTAATTTTTTATTTAGGGCGTGTTTGGGTTGACGCTCGGCGGAGCGAGCAGAGCGATTACGGAGTAACGTGACGTCACAGGGAGTACACCGTGTCAAGCCAAATAAACTTGTGCAAAAATGCTGGGTTGAGCGATCAGCTGATCATTGTTTATTTTTCTTAGCATATATTTTTTGGATTCCGAGCCCGCATTTGCACCAGAGTTTTCTCATTTGTTTTGCATTTCAGTCGATAATTTCCAAACAGCCCCATTTTCTTTTGTATTCTGCAAAAAATGTGCTACATAAACAATAAAACGGACCTAAACACTCTGAGGCTGCCAAGTTCCCTTGGAAAAATATGTTCAATAATACCAGTGATGAGGACTATCGAGAAAATTTAATTAAAAGTGAACAATTATGCAGAATTTACTAGCTATTTGATTGTTAACATTTAAACAAAATAGCTAAAAGTATCCACCTAATAAGTAGGTATATGTCAAAATTCAGGATTGTTTATTTATCTTATCATGGAAAATAGGTTAGGTTATACAGACAGATTAAACACATCTGAACTGCGCATGCATGCTCCAGCTGCCCACTCCACAAACTCGGAGTTTATCGAGCTCGCTCTGAGCTTTCAAAATATGTCAAACCAAACACAAACAAGCGTTGTCGGAGCTTCAAAAATAACGGAAGAGAGACAAAAGTGCAAGCTCTGAGTGCACCGAGCGTCAACCCAAACGCGCCCTTAGTTGTTCAATATGTGTATCAAACTTTAATCGTGTATCTATATATAATCCCAAGAACTTATTAGTTGTTTTTTGTTCAAGGGGAATATTGTCTATGGTTTATTTTTTTCCAAGATAGATTTTGGCATTGTCAACTTTGAAACATAAACAATGCCGCTAATGCCGTTTATTGGTCGCTATTGTAAAACTGATGTCAACCTGCAGAAACACCTCATTTTGTGACCAATCAGGGTCAAGCGTTATTGTTTATGTTTCAAAGTTTTCAATGTCAAAATTTATCTTGGGAAAAAAGGTACGACTCAAACCACCCCGAGCACACTCCCGAAAACCTATAGTGACTCAATTTCTGCAGCAGTATTCTGTGATCCACACAGTCGAATGCTTTCGAAAAATCACAGAACACCGCCGCAGCCACATCTCCATCGTTTAGGCCCAGAAAAAGTTGCTCCAAGAATGAAAACATAGCGTCGTTTGTTCCAATATTGTTTTGGAATCCAAATTGATGCTTGTCAATGATTTTATGTCCAATTGACCAATAAAGTACTATTTATAGAACAGTTTTGCGTCAATAAAGTGGCACTTTATTGTACTAGTAAAATATAGTGCTAGTTTATTTTACTAGTAAAATAAAGTGCTACTTTATTGCCTACCTGGACAACCTGACAAGGTGAAACAGGTCCTGACAAGCTGCCAAGGTGAAACAGGTCCTGACAACCTGCCAAGGTGAAACAGGTATACCTATGCGAATTTTACTTTTTTCATTAATTTTTTTTAAATTTTTAACAAAAACCAGTCGCAATCGTACATAAAATCTTGTATAAAACGCTTACATAAACAGGCTTTATTGACTCATTATTTAATAGCCTCGCTCGCAAGCTCGCTCGGCCATAAAATTATTCCTACAATAAAGCCTTACTTTATGTACTTATTATATAAATAGCTATTATTCGATTCCAGAAAGAATGTGAGCTGTTTTTTTAAAACCTTTTCAATTATTTTCGAGATTGTGCTCAACAATGATATGGGATGATAGTTCGATGGGTCATTTTTGTTTCCTGCCTTGTAAATTGGTACCACCACAGATGTTTTCAAACATTTAGGAAATACTCCTGTAATCAGTGAATTATTTATGGCTGATGTTAACACCTGTAATGCTTGTTCTGGTAAATTCTTTACAATTTTTACTGATATATTGTCATATCCAGAAGAGTTATGTTTCTTTTAGTCCTTCAGTATCTGCTTCATTTCACTTATATTTGTTAGAGAGAAAGAGAATGTATCTTCATATGTCACAGGGTTTAGATAGTTGGTAGGGAGTCCAGAGATGTCGCTGAATTAGCTCTGTTTTCCTCGCAATTTCGTATTCTCTAGTTTTATTTCCGGCCCTTGAAACCCTATTTATATAGTAACGATTTTTAGCTTGTCGGATAACTTTTCTGTATGTGGACCAATATTTGTTAAAGTAGATGATAAATGTTTCACTATTTGTATATTTGCGTATCGTATGTAAAGATCGTAAATTTTTCCCAGATATTTTTATACCTTGTGGTACCCAACACTTCCTAATCTTTCTTTTGATTTTACGCAGTGGAAAACTTTTATTACAAATTTTTATTATATTGTTTTGGAATGTTTCCAGTGGGTCTCCAGCACCCTGCTCCCAGTCTATCCTGTTTGCTAGTCTTTTGAATGTTTCGAAGTTTTTTCTACTAAATATCCTTCTCCTCTCTACCCTTTTTTTATTTGTGTTGCTTGCTATAAGGAGCTCTGCCGTTAGGGCCTCATGGTCGAACAGTCCTGATGGAATCACCTTTATCATTTAAATTCATCTGACTCGACGTTACTGCAAAAATAATCAATCATTTTAGCCGAATGATTTGTTATACGGGTCGTCTCTTTTACGAAAACTTTTAAGTTAAATGAATTTAAAAGATCCAGTAGGGCTTTTGTATCCCTGGACTCAGGATTGTTATAGTCTATATTCAAATCTCCTGCTCTCACAAGTTTAGATGATAAAGAAAAACCGTATAGAAGTTCCTCTAGTGGTTCCAGAAACAAAAATGGGTTACCTGACACATAAAAGATATATGTTATAGTTTTTAATTAAAATAAGTGAAAATTCGAAGTGATTTTCTGAGATTAAATTTTCATAGCAAGTTATGTTTTCAATATTAATATCGCTTATACAATCCTCATTTATCAATATTGCGATGCCACCATAGCCTTTTCCTCTACAGTACCTCGAGACACAAGTGTATCCTGGAAGGCAACACAGTTCGGCATCTGTTTGCCATTAGTTTGCCAATGTTCCTTCAGCATGACAAACATTGGCAAATTTGTATTATTAATTAAAACAAATAATTCGTCCTGCTTATTTCTCAATGATTGTAAATTTAGTAAGAAAAAAGACAATTTATGTTTTATCTCCGGTGTATGAGTATTATAAAAATTTATTTTCTTTGTGTCACTTTACCCTAAAAAATTTGATGCAACTGTGCCACTCTCCATATCACCATTACTACTGTAATTCCTGCTAAAAATGATTTTCTCTATATGTTTTCCAATTCTTACCTTTGCCCTATATTTTATGACCAAAGATCTACCAAAGAAAAAGAAAGTGCTATTTAGAAATGAATTTAGATTTAACATTTTACAAAAATTCTTTAGGGCTTATAGACCCTAATGTTTATTTTGTCTATAAGTCCATTGAGAACAACTCTATTCCCCCAAAGTGGTACCAAGAGGACAATTACATTTGTGCGTAGACCAAGAAGTGAGAGTCTATCTAGGACCATATCCTATATTTATATTTCCTGGAATGGCAACAAGTGATGTTGAAATAATTTTATCATTCAGAATGATTTCAACATTGAAAACTAGAGAAGTTACAGTCCTCTCTATGCATCTGCAAGTTTAATCAATAATTGTTATTGAATATAAGAAGTGTTTTCTTTCAAGAGAAGTTTCATAACCGTAGCACCAGCTAAGCTACGCTTTGCTCCTGTGTCCAAACAGGCAAGACCAGTATGACCAAGAATATTGACTGAAACTATAGGTTTAATTTGAGAATCAACATCTGAAAAATGATAGAAGAATTCAGCAGCTTTGGTACTTAAATTTTTTTATTCTTGGGGATCTTCTGACTGCCGACCTGTTTTTTTCCAGTCTAGAGTTTTGTTTCAATTGTATCAATTTTCTACAGTCTTCTATGATGTGGCCATAATTTTTGCAATTAACACATTTCAATGAAGACTTCTTCTGTTCTGTTTTAGCTTCTTTGTGGGGGCTCGATTTAACAGAATCGTGAGTTTTCTTTTCCAGTAGAGTGATTTCTGCAGTTTAAGCATTTTGAATAGGCTCATTGAAATTATCAACATTCTCTTGAGGAACTCTGTTTCTAATATTGTAGTTCACTAGACCATAAACCATATCTAACTGACAGATTGCAGAAACCTGGTGATTAATTGGAAATTTGGAGAAAATGGCACGACATCGGCTTACAAAAATTTCAGTTTTCTCTTTATTATATAGTTAATGTGGAAGTTTTTGTTTGTCCAAAAGCATTTTATAATGCAGATATACCATCATCAAATGTAACAACACTGGATTTTAGTCCTTGCCACCATATTGCAGTTTGACCTTGTAGAAGCATAAGAAAACCCTTGAGAGCATTATTTTCAGAAACATTCACGCAGTCTTTATAAATAAGGATGGTATCCATAAACATATTCACATCACTGCTATATAAGTTGTGCATTTGGCAAAATTACCTCGCTCTGAATTATTTGAATTGGCATTTTGATTTATAGTAAGGCTCTGTATGAGAGTAGTTTGTAACATTTCTGGCGACATTACTACTTTTTGAATAACGTAATTATCATTATTGTCTTCGTTATTTTCCATTTCATTAGATTCAGTGTTTTGCGACATCCGACCTGAACGTAAGTGCATGAAATTGGTGTCCTTGGTGAAGCTGGTGAGATGGATTATGACCACAATTGAAAAACTCACAGGAAAACTCTACAAATCTATCTAGTCAACAAGAGTACAGTCAAAATAAATTTGATTTTAAATTTGCCCCAAGCGTTGGGCGCCACTTTAACTGGGGTGTTTTGATCAGGAGTGCACTGGTAACAAAATGTAATACGGTACAGGTTGATTAACCAAATTCCTGAATATTTATTTCAAAATACTGTACTAATCGAACAAAAGGCAAAAATATGGCAATACAGATTTCTAAAGTAGAAAATATGTGTTGATAACACTGATGCTTTCTATGACATCATCCCTTTTCACATCTTTTTTTTTTGTGTGTTTTATACCGAGGTAGAGCGTGCTTTGGTGTCTTTATGGTCATAATAATTTTTAGATAATGGCGGTTTCAACATGAACATGGGCGGCGGCAATTCCATGCAACAAATGACAGCTCTGCAACACCAGCAACAGCAACAGATGCGCGCGCAGCAAGCTAGTATGGGCGGCGCTCAAGGCGGAATGAACCACATGATGGCCAATCAGGGCGGACCAATGGCTCAGATGAATTCGATGAATCAAGCCATGTTGCACATGCAACAGCAACAGTCATTGATGCAACAACAAAATTCTCAGGTAAGAACAATTACTATTGAAAGTGGACATTTTTATATATAAAATTGTTCTGTTAGATGTCCATGTCGAGTATCCACATTCAACAATCCCAATCGATATCGGTCAACAATCAGTCGCTTCAACAGCCAATGCAACAAAGTAACGGAATGCTAGGAAATTCCACGTCGAACGGCAACACCGCGGCAGGAGCGCTGGCAAGTTTCAATCCGCAAAATACCGATTTCAGTTTCGAGTTTTTGGATAATTTGGCCGGCACCGCCGATAATGCCTCGTTCACAGACCAAGAGCTTTTGAATTCTTTTGACACTGACGCTGCCGCGTTTAATTTGGATTTTTAATGAACGCGGGTAAGTTAGAGCGTATCTCTTCAGGATTCTTGTGCAATTTTTGTTTGTTTTTGAAACAATCACGATCTGCTGTATCAGCAGGATAATTGATACTTTGATGTAATAATATGCGCGATTTTCTACAAAAAAAAAATACCATGATTTAACTAGGATCGTGCAAATACTACACAAGTCCCAATTCAATGCGAAAGAGGCTTAAAAACTATTAAATCTATTGCCTCCCTTGATCCTTTTTGTTGAAACATATCTTGTACATATTTATATTTTTTTATAATTTTTATTTCAAAATCTCAGATGCCTCAGAGGAGGTAAAATATAGCGGTTTTCAATTTCTCAACCAAAATGTGCAATAATGTTTCGATTAATATATAAATAAAAATCACATTTGTGCGTACAAACGAAAAAAAGGACAAAAGTATTACATATTTTTTAAGGAAAAATCATTTTTCTTTTAATCCCCTTAAGAATCTCACAAGTATTATTACAATAGGGGTTTTTAGTCCCCTAGAATATTGTAGAATTTAAAAATGTAATAATATATAGGGTGACCCATATAAAATTTCTGGTCAAACTTCCCTATAATACAAAATGCAAAAAGATTGAATTTCATGTCTAAGCTAGAGATTGCTAAATAATCTTCTGGCCACCTGGTATTTCTATAATTGGGACCAATGCTTTTCCAGAATAAAAGCAAAAATGATTTCTCTCATTTTTTCAATAATTTCAACAAGAAAATATCTTAAAAATGTTTGTTGTCTTTCTGCTCCATTTAATTTCAAATGCCAGTAAAAGGCTTCTGCTTCAAGGCCGATTTACACGTATCCAGTAGCTGGCCGCCAGCACTGGAGCGAATAGAGAGTGTGTCTATTTTTCTTGCCAGTAGGATACTGCAGTGTAAACTCACAATCGACTGGACTCGTGTAGACTACCTGGATCCAGAGCTTGGATACATGTAAATCAGCCTTAAACTTAAAATAACAGTTTCGTAACCAATCGGATAATATTATTAGAAATTATCCTGCTTTGAAGGAATTCTATTTTTGTTGTTATAGACGATGAGCTCTCTATCATGATATTTTGTAACTAAAAAAACTTTTTTGTATTCCACTGTAATTAGTGATTTTCTGAACTCATTTGGAAAATCACTGAGAATTTTAATTTTTTCCTGATTTAGTCTGGGGATTCTTTTATTCAATAAATAATAAGTCACTTCCCAGCCTAAACTTTAATTTCAAATTATCCTTCCTAAATCAATTAACAATAGTTATTGACTTAATTGCCTACAGACAAAAATATAAGGGGGCATTTAAGTAGTTCATAGTTCTATGTTCTAATAGATCATTTATCATATTCAAAATGTTATTTATAATAAATAATAATATGGAATCGGGGATCTCATTAAGAAGGTCCCACACACTATTAATTGCTTAAAGTAGTCAATATTAGATAAATTTTCAATCGGAGTAGATGAGGAGTGGAGTAGAGTGTTTTGAAGAAAAAGAATGTATAATAAATAGGGAATTAAAATTAGAATATTTTAAATAGTTTTTTAGATGATGTTGGTATAAGTACGGAAATAATAGGGTTGGTTTAAAACAAAAATGCATATTTTGATTTTGTGTATATAAAATTACTCTCTGGAATTAGATTATTTTCGTATTTATATCCTAAAGAAACACTAGGAGATCTCGATAATAAACAATAGATATTAGGGTTATTTTACATTATTATGTAACCAAATTAATATTGTAGGAAATAAAAGTGACAATTTTCTTCTTAGGAAAAATTATAATAACGCTCTTGTCTTCTTCCATTCTGTTTTTATTACTGTTCCAATACGAAATCAAAAATAAGTAGTTATTATTGCTGTTTTTTGAACACATTCCATTTTCTCAAACTCAAATTATTATTCCATATATTGTGTCCAGTATTTTTTGTACATATTACAACTTTTTTATTGTGTATAATATTTTCCTAATTAATGATTATTATTAGCTGTTTATGTATCTTTTGTGACGGACCACTGTTTTTACTTTTTTTTAAAATTATATCCTAATTTATATTATTGTGTACTTAGGAAAATCAAATTGTTATATTCTAATGATTTTTACAGACATACAAGAGTTTATATTGTGAGTATATTTACCAAAATGTTTTGTGAAAGTCGTTTGGCAATTTTGTGTGTTACGTTTTTACGAAATCTTCAAAAGGGTTTCGAAAATGAAACATACATTATTACAAATGATATTTTCAAACAATATACTTAAAAGTTTATATCATGTTTTGTTGTTGTTGTTTTTTTTTTTTTAATCCTGGGAGTAACAGAAGATGTTGAAATGATAATTTGAAAATTTAGAAAAATTCTTTATCAAAGCAATTTTAGATCTCCTCCTGAAATGATTAAATATCAAATTAAAAAAAGGAATCAGATAAAATGTCACAATGGGATCAGTTTTGCCAGCGTAAAGAAGGTTTCCCACGGATTTTCATCAGTCAGGAAATTTTTGTGGTAATCTAGGAAAATTCTCCACAAATTCCTCCAAATTCCTAACAAATTCCTCAAAATTCCCCAAAGTTTTGGCAAAGAAATCCTAGATGGTTTCTCCTTGAAGGTGAACGATCAGAAGGAAATTTCTATTTTTTCCTTAAGATAGAGGCACTATTGACATTGAAAATAGGCCCTTGTAAATTTCAACCAAATTTCAATATTTTAAAGATATCATCATTGCAAAAAAAAAAAATTGAAATGTAAAGAGGATCGCATGTCTGAAGGACCCCAAAAACGTCAATATCGGTTTAGTATTTCTCGAAATATTCAAGAAAATCTACATAGGGATATTTCCTATGCATACCTACGTACTTTGACAAGCTAAATCTGTTATCACAAACATACAATACGATCCTCTTTACATTTCAAATTTTTTTTGGCAATGATGATTGGTTCGTCCACACTTCTGTGACATGTCGTCCAATTTCTTATTTTACTAATTGAATAGTACATTATACACCTAGAGAATAGAAGGGTACTTTTAATCTCCTGGAAATAAAGTAAAAATTTAATCCCTGGGGAATAAAGTAAAAATTTAAACCCCGGGAAATAAAGTGAAATTTAATCCCAGGGATTAAAAGATCCACTTTACTCCCTTGAAACAGGGATTAAAAGTGTACTTTCAATCCCTGAACTGAAGTGCATAACATTTTATATTCCTTTTATAATTTCTAATTTCTTCATTTTCAATATCTGTCAATAGCCAGTTTATCTCAATTTATAATATCTAATCCACACGTGTATGGCCTCTTTTGAACCCTTCTTCATAGGTACATGGAAGTAAGTACCTATTTTGAAAAGGAACCAGACAGTATCGAGAACGATCAGGCGAGCGACACGCGCGACCGAAAGATTCAATATATATTTTTTTTTTTTTTTTGTATTCTCGAATTTTCGAAGTCAAAACCGATACCCCGTTTTAATTATTGCATCTCGGGTGTTACGAGATTTTCATCACGATTATTCATTGAAGTTTTGTTTTTAATGCGATGAGTTAGGAAATAAAATAATACCAATAATAAACCAAAAGTGCGAATGTGGTGCAATATATTAAACCTGGAACGTCCTTTATTTGGTTTTGTATTTTTTTTTAGGTTAGTCATGGTTTAACGTTTAGTAAACGGTCAAATCTGGTTGTGTATACTGACATATAAGCTAAAAATTGGTAAAGTCTTGCGACCTGCGACGTCGTTACAACCATGAAATGATTCTCCATTTTGGTGAAAATGAGGGTTGCATAGTAGTCTATTTGACGTCGCGCCTCAACTTCAAGATATCAATGACGACGTTGTTAGGATGTGAAAGCGCTGCTTGGGTAGGTATTTAACAAAAATTGTTTCATGTTTTGACCAACGCAGATAAGAAGTAAATTAAAACCTAAGAAATTATGTGCTGTCTTTTGTGACAAGATTTCAATTTTTGTATTCAGATCGTGCATTAAGGCCTTGTTGAATCTACTAACACTTTCCTACCCTGACTGGGCGAATATCCTAACAAACAAAACATCAGTCTAGAGATATTGGCTCAAAAACAACAACTATAGCTTAAGTAGCCTCCCGAACGGGACCTCAGTACCTGCTGGCAGACTGGCTAACTAACCAAAAACTCTTCAGTAATCAGTATTGAATATAGGTGGTGTTGATCGAATGTAGTGTGTGGAATTAAAATTTTAGCACAAGGACAGGGACGGTACCTAAATTAAATTATTGACTCATAATTACATGATATTATTGAAATGACACAGTATGTTTTGATTTTTGAGGAATTTAGATCGAGGGTTTCTCTGCCGTACTCTTTCCCGTCGTGAGTTCCAGGTCGAGAACAGAACGGTACGATTTTCTAATAATAAATTAGACGTTTCACAAATTTTTCGTTTGTTTTACATATCACAACTTCCCTTAAATTTCTCTAATTTTGTTTTTGTCAGGCGCATGTCAAGTAAGTAAAACTGAGTAAGTTTCCACAACATAGGTCCTATTTGTTTTTCATTTCGTTTTTCAGAATATTTGTTAAAAAGAAGAGATAATAAAAATTCAAACCGTTTAATCTTGCTAAACGAACCCGGGTATGTTATACTACAGTTCGAATGGCCAAATATGGAGAACATGTTTTTTATTTATTTATTTATTTATTTATTTCATTACTTTACAAACACCAAAAATAGTAATTACATGTAAAGTTAAAACAGCGAAGTGTAAAACACAGAAATAAAGATAGAGTACACAATATAAACATATATGACTAATTTAAAAGGGCCTTCAATTGATTGAAAGTTACATTAAAAAGATCTACCTGGACCTCATTAAGTGCTTGGTTCGCAACTGTCATCATGCGATTAAATGGTGACATATTATTACTAGGATCAGTACCAAAGTATTTCTTGTTTTTCATAATTCTTAAGTTAATCTTTGGTACAATTAAGGAGACATAGTTAATTAAATTACAATCCTTATACTTTAGGTTGTTTAAAATATAAAACAAAAATATCACAGCCTGATTATTCCTTCTTTCCACTAATGACTTTATCTCAAAACTAACAAGCATATCCCTGTAAGGAACCATATATGGGTAAATATTATTTTTAACCACATAGAGATACCGCAAAAATCTCTTCTGCACTTTTTCAATTTCATCAATATGCGTGGCTTCCAATGGCATCCAAATGTGTGATGCATATTCAAGGTGTGGTCTCACCAGAGCATTATACAAGTTAATAATTGTACTTATTTTAAAGTTCTTACTATTCCTGATTACAAAGCCAAGTGCTTTTACTGCTTTATTGACAGCATGATGAAAATGCTTATTGAACTTCATGTTGGCCTGGAAAAAGACACCCAAATCCTTCACCTCTGTTTGACGATCAAGCTCAGTATCACCAATCTTGTATGTTTCTTCTATTGGGTTTGTTCGTCTCGTAAAGCTGACAACAGAACACTTATTAACATTTAGGGACATTCTGTTGTTGTTGAACCAGTCCATCACCCTATCCATGTCACCCTGAAGCCTTCTGCAGTCCTCCTGCCGCTCAACAATCCTACAGAGCTTGAAGTCATCAGCAAAGAGAAGTCCCATAGAGTCCCTCAGGCAGTCAGGCAATGAATTGATGAAACACAAAAAGAAAAGAGGGCCCAGTTTACTACCCTGCGGGACACCTGAGGTTGCAACAAACGCCTCAGAGTTGCAAGCGCCGACCCTCACTGTCTGGACCCTGCCTATTAGGTATGACCTCACAAGATGGTAAGCATCCTCTGACACCCCAAACTCAGCAAGCTTGCAAAGCAGCAACTCATGGTCCACCCTGTCAAAAGCCTTCTCACAATCTGTGTAAATGACATCCAACTGGCTCTTATTCGCGATCGCCTCAGCCGCCATTTCCGAGAATATAGAGAGGTTTGTTATTGTTGACTTATCATTTAAGAATCCATGCTGGTATTTAGAAATTTTAGGTTTTAGAAAGTCTGAAAGATCATCATAAAGTATTGTTTCAAAAATTTTTGCTAAAATATTAATGAGGCTGTTATACCATGTTATACCATACACTAATCGTTTGATTCGATATTCTTTGACCGGTTCAGAAGTGGAAAGTCTCCATAATAGAATCCTTTGATAATCTTGATGGTCAGGATGGACAACAAGTTGTCGGAACATCTTTGAGATATCAGCGGTTAGAACAAAGTTATGAAGTCGAAAATTGTAACTATATCATTTTAAAGTTTAGGACCAACATAGAGCTGCGAGTTGAGTGAAGATTGATTAAGTAGATGAGCTGAGCCGTTGTACACAACACGGAGTTTGGTGGTTGACCTATCAGGACGCATAACACAATGATGTGGTAGATAGAATGAGTCGAGTACAAAATCGAAAACGGGCTCCATGTGGTTGAGATCTCGTTTGACGATGACCCGTCCAGACTTATCACATTGATAGGTATCTAAAAATAACTTCTTGTATTGTGTTTCATCAGGAGAAAGACAAGTGACTTTTGGGACATCATCGATCTCCCCTCCAAAACCAGGCAATCTAATCATCTAGAGAGCTAGAATTTTCGATATGACAAAACATAGTTGAAGTTTGCGGATTTGAAGAAACAGACCAAACTTTTCCCATCAAAATATAACCCAGAACAGTATTGATTGCATCAGGTTCATCTGGTAAACCAGGTATTCGACTATCGATTAAAAGACTGCCAAAAATATCAGCAACCAATTACACATCAACTACTCCTGGAATGTAAATATCGCCATCAGCAAGTCGAATATTTGCAATATGGAACCAACTCTCAGTGGACAGTTGATATGAAGGCAAATTATCGCAAATTTTATTGACAAAATAAGGAAATCGGTTGTGAAAGCTGGATTATGTTGTTGAAACGGTCGAAAAGCTAATGCGTTAAAGTCCCTATTGACAACAGCTTTCATTGTTCCCAATCCGGTACCATTGACTGAAGTGCTTTTTGATTTGAATCCTAAACGCTTGGCAAATTTTGAATTAATAAAAGATGACATACTTCCAGAATCAAGTAAACAGCGCACAGGTTGATAAGTTCCTCGACTTGATTACAAACGGAGCAGCCAATATCTTTAGTGGAGGTTTAAGCCGTAAACGTATTGCTGGATCGTGAAGAATTCTGATTTTCAACAAAAACCGATTTTTTTAGATGCGTTTCGAGCTTGTAGAGATTTTTGTTTGGACGCTGAAGGACAGTTGACATGATCAAGGGCCATGCAATTTTAGCTCAAAAAATCAGTCAAAGTTTTTTATAGTCTGGCAAGTGGTAAATTGGTAGGGATGAAAAAGGGAAGAAAAGTGGGGCGTAATGTTGCCGGATTTTTTTCTATTTCAAAATATAGCAAAGAAAAAATATTTCGCCAACTTGTTAATTATGGTTTCCGTCAAGTTTGGCAAGGCAGCAAATTCTATTGCAGTTCGCCGTTTGGCTAGCCAAACAATACGTTAGTAATATGTCATGCCACTCTTTTGTCATCTTGCCAGACATTGATGTTCTAAAGGCCGAATTTATAGTTGTTCCTTGACTCTTCCTTGGAGTTTGTGAGTAGAATGGACACTTGCTACTACTTGACAAGTTAGTCATGGCAATTATAAACATTCAAGGGTTCCTTAAGGTCTGAGGAAACTCAAGGAGCGACTATAAATTCGGCCCTTGAATTTCTCAGTGAATTTTTAGCTACTAGACTCTCACCTATAAAAAGTCAAAAGACCTAAGAATTTTCTTGGATGAGGAAAATAAAGCTGAATGTTTCAAAACTTCTATTATACAAACCTTCAAAATCAACTACTAATAATTTCACAAATCGTTTCAATTCCACAAAGCTTTTTCTTCTTGTTTTCTAAGCTCTGTGGTTATCGTGAACAAATTCTTCACTTCAAAATGCGTAATAATTGAAGCTAAGAATGCTTGTGCTATAAACCAATACAGCGTCTTTGTTTGTATTTTGCTTAACATTTTACTGTAAATATTAAAAACTTGCTTCGGGCTATCTGTAATGTATGGCATATCATAAGTTACATATCTTACAGCCAACTGAAAATAATTATTGTTAAGTGATTAATTATACAAATTTCTATAAACATACCACTGAGCACCCTATAGGTGCCATAATCAAAGGATAAATTCCTCCAATGATTGCTTGTAAAGCTGCCGCTCTTGATTGCAAACAAACAGGACAAGTATAGGATTTCATTAAAAGAACATCTTTAACTACCAACTAAAATATCATAAGTAAATCCATCAATGATTGAATTTATTTTGGGATGGTTTATTCACCTTCTGATAAACTGTCAGGCAAATTTATTTTGCAGATACAAAAAGGATTTTTCAGCGACTAACCGTTTGTAACCGTATAAACGGTAACTGAAATTAGGCCTTTTCGGAAACGCTGATCTTATTAACCGGATCACCAGCTGATGTACTATGTCTTTTTTCAATCGCGTTCATTCAAGAAAGACAGCACACAGAACAAACAGCTGCTGATCAGGTTAATCGCATAAGCTTTTCCGAAAAGGCCTAATTTCAGTTAGCGTTTAAAACATGGTTACAAACGGTTAGTCGCTAAAAAGTCCTTCTAGTTTATCTGAAGATGAAAAAACCGGGTCCAAAAATCAAACCCACTTCTGTATGCAATATTGCCGATAGAGTCAGAGGAACAAAGCATATAGGCAAGTATGTGGCCATTCTTCCGTAATGGCCCAGCATAAATTTGCGCCTGAAATAGTTGTTGTAATAGGCGCCGGTTAGTAAGGATGCTCCTGCCAGAATATGAGGGCCATATTTCAAGCAAAATCTAAAAGAAAAATGGATAAATTTAGTGTTGATTGTATTTATTGTAACGAGCCTACACTTGAGACGTTTTAGGCCAATTTTTTATGATATCTAGTTGATATTTTACCGCTTCTTTTTCACTGAGGACTACAGCATCTTGGGGTATTTCAGTGGTCTTAGATTTCAGTAGGGCCATTTTATTTTCACAATAAAATAAATAAATAATAAATTAAACAACTTGGGTAAGATTTTAAATACTTTTTGAGGTTATGTTAGGGTGAATGGGAATGGTAAAGTGAAGAAGAAGGCAATTCAAACCACGTGACATTCAAGATGGCGTGGCGGCTACACATGGGCCAAAAAATACAAAAAAATATCTAGTTTCTGCCCGATTTAATAATTAAGGTACCATCGTCACCAAAAGAAACTAAGACAGCATCACATTAGCTCTTGTTCTATTATCATGGCCGGATTAAGCTTTCATGGGGCCCGGGGCTAGTGAAGTTTTGGGGGGCCCTTCATAAATTAAGTGCAAAAAAATATATTAAAAAAAACTTTATTCCTCTTGTCTTCTGTTATTGGGATTTCTGCAGAAACAGACCTTATAATAGGTCTGTTTCTACAGAAATCACAAAACCAGTCAGAGTGAATTTCATTGGTTGAAAACAGCCAGAAAACTAGTTTCAACCAATGAAATTCACTCTGACTGGTTTGTGATTTCTGCAGAAACAGACCTAAAATTGTTCACACACATGCACAAACAAATATTTTTTCATTCTGTAATCTGTAATCTGCAAGCAAAAATTTAACGAATATTGATGAATCGATAATGAAAAAATAATGAACTAATAAATGGCTATTGACGTAGAAAAAATATAAATGTGGGAAATAGCTATTTACCTAACAAGTGCAGAAAATGAATTTTTCCGCAAGTGTTAGGTACAATATTTTTCCTACAGACGAAAAAATGTAAAATTTTTCTTTTTTTTTTTGACATATCAGTGCGGTAAATTTTTTTCCGCACTGACAGCCGTGCGGAAAAACTTTTTCCGCACTGATATGTCAAAAAAAAAAGTTTTACCGCACCGTGCGGGAAAACTCATTTTCCGCACGCATATCAGTGCGGAAAATCGATTTTTCCGCACGGCTGTAGGAAAAGGTATTTTGCGCACGGTACACCTTTTTCCACCAACAACCTGTTTTCGAACGCACCCCAGTACGCGAAAATGTTGATAGCAGTCGCAGATCTGGCAACCTTTTCTATCAGCAGGTAAAAGACAAAGACGGAAACAAAATTAAGTTTTGTTCTTCCATTAGGGTGCGTTCACAGTTCTCAACCCAAAATTGTACGTTTCACCTCGGTTAGTTTAATAGGCGACGCACGCTAATTGATCGTCGTTCACAGTTGTCAACCCATTAAAAGCAAGCCCCGCCTTCATGTTTGTCTTCAACCTCTTCCAAACCTATCTTTCTGGAAATAGTTCCTCGTTCTCCATAATAAGTTAATAATTTAAAATTGTTTTTATGTAAAAAAAAAATGGATCTGGGTACCTATTGCTTTTTTCTTGAATGACAATTAATGAATCGCTGAGCAATAGCAATACAATTTTTCCAATATCAGATGGAATGGGACTGATTATCCGCATCCACGACAAAGTATTGGGAGTGGGTCAAGATATTTTCCATTTTTTGAAATATTTAGTTTACAAAACAGTTTGAACTGTTTAGACCAAGTCAATAATAGTTATTTGTTAGTTTATGTTGTTTTGTTGTTGGACATTTGAACCTTTTGAAAGTTTACACACATTGCGCAGCCGCGATAAATCTTTACTAACTATTTACTGGGTGAAAAAGTTGTTCGCCGTACGAATTTTCACTTGAACTGTGAACGCGGACAAATTTTACCCGGCTAGAACTATGAACAGTCTTGACGAAGCCGGGCGTCGTCGGACGATCGCACGGCGATAACTGAAAACGCACCCTTAGGCAATTCAATCCATCTGTCAAAAAGGAACATTCAATATGGCGTGGCGGCCAAGCAAATTTGTTTTGAATATGTTTTTATGCGTATTTTTAATTATTTTGCTTAGAGTTTTGCTTTCAACTTTGATTTTGATTATTTGATAAAACATTTGTTGACCATCTACCATCGTCACCAAAAGTATCTGGGACACAAATAATGCATAATAATCTCCTGGACTAATTCTACTGTCAAGGCCCATCCTCAATCAATCTAGTAGCGAAGTGGCACTTCGGCACGCATGCTAGGACAATGTTGTTTAACGTTGGCATCCTCAATTCAATTTCGTGCTAGCATGCACGCCGACTTCGAAGTGCAAGCTTGCAAGCTGCAAGTTTTTCCGATGCCGTTTTACAGCTTGCAATTCTTTCTGCAATATGCAAGAAACTTGAACGAGGGCACGCGCAGAAGTGAGTCATCTGATTGGTTTCTGCAAGATTCTTGAATGGCATTGCATGCAATCGGTTTGGTGCCATTTTTCTTGAAGGTTTTCGTGCAAGCTGGGGAATTTTTAGCAAATTATGATGCCTAAAGTTGCTGCTATTGCTTTTTTCTTTTTATATCGACTTATAATCACTTTTTTTATTTTTGGAAAATGCAAACATCAACAACACAACGTTAAAAACAAAAAAGTATGGATAAGGTTAGAGAAAGAAACAAGTCAAATTGCAAGGTGTAAAACGACGTGCAAAAAATCTTGAATGCAATTTTTTTGCATGCAATAAATGGCATTCAAGTTTTCTTGCAAGCTGTAAAACGGCCTTATAACAACTTGTGTCATGCGCAGTACATTACCCGTACGTTCGGTATTTGGACCTGAGTTCTCCGAGCATCAATTTACCGTTCGTTTATTCAAAAAGTGTACTCGGTGCAAGCTCATTCACGTTCGTTTATTGAAATTTCGAGCCCGCTGAGCTGCTTTGTGCGCTCACTGGTCACGTGATTACGGCTGCGCTCTGCACGGTCTGCTCTTTGAACAAAATACCGAACGCAAGGTAAACTACCTATCATCACATAAATTGACAGCATTGAGGATGGGTATCAATTTGTATCAATTTTCCAGCACGCGTGCCGAAGTGCCACTTCGCTACCAAATTGATCGAAGGCTCATCCTCAATCAATTTAGTAGCGAAGTGGCACTTCGGCACGCAAGCTAGGAAAATGTTGTTTAACGTTGGCATCCACAATTCAATTCCGTGCTGGCATGCACGCCGACTCCGAAGTGAAGGTTGCAAGCTGCAAGCTTTTTCGATGCGTGCCGACTTATGTCATGTGCAGTATGGTAAAATAGTTATTTATGTAACAAGGGTACTAAGTAGATGATTATGCCCTGAGGGTCTTACAAAGCCGAGGGCCTCTGGCCCGAGGGTTCGTAAGTCGCCCGAGGGTATATTGTATATCTATTAGTACCCGTGGTGCATACAAACTTTTATGTCATACTAGTTGGTTGTGAATAATAAATACCTGGGAAGAAAGTGTCACAAATTGTCATCAGTGTGCAAACATCATCATTTTTTGAAAAAAATAATGTGTTTATAAGCGTGAATTTATATTTTGTTATTAAAGGATAAGTTAATTGAAAACTGTTTTCTGCGTCTTTATGCCCGCGCGGGCCATAATGTGTACTTTATGCCCGCACGGGCATAAAGTAATGAATTATATGTAGATGGTATCTGAGGTATAAAAACACAATAATGTATTGGTATGACATAATAGCTATTTATGTACCAAGGGGATTATGTAGATTATAATGCCCGAAGGCGAAACTATAGCCCGAGGGCCTTTGGCCCGAGGGATATTTTTCGCCTGAAGGGCATTATAATCTAAAAATCCCCGTGGTGCATACAATGCTTTATTTTCTACTCAACACAATGTTCTCTTATCAGTTTGTTAAACTTGCTTGTATAATAAAATATTGACATATTTCGACATGTACCTGTACGAACCTTGTACCTGTACTACCTGTACCTACCTCATTATAATTTTATCCTGTCATGTCAATATTCACGTTTTCAAATTTTTAAAAGAAAAATGGAAAGAATTCCACAAACAATACGAGATAGTGCAGCAAAAGCTACAGAAAATTTGTTGCCTGTAAAGTCAAGAGCAACATATGACAGAGAGTATGGGATATTTTTAATATAAGGACAAAAATGCCATTGCTGATATCAACGAAACAGTTTTAATGGCATACTTCCAGGAATTGGTAAGTTATCGGATTAATTCTGATTTTAGAGCATCGATTTAATACTTCTTTCATTCTATTTAAGTCAGAGAAATTCAGCCCAAATTCTTTATGGACCAAGTATTCGATTCTTAGATCTACGTTTATAGTCAATGAGAATATCAATATTGCTCAATTCCTCCGCCTGATATCATTTCTGAAAATAAAGTCTAAAGGATATGTTCCGAAGAAATCCAAAGTTTTAGAAGGGGAGCAAGTTTTAGCTTTTATGAGTAATGCGCCTAATGAAATTTATCTCTTGCATAAAGTAGTGCTGGTCATGGGCGTTTTTGGTGGGTTGAGAAGAGACGAGCTGGTTAAAATGACTATTGACGATATCGAAGATAAAGGGCCTGTTCTACTTGTCAAAGTGCCAGAGACTAAGACTTCAACGTCGAAAAGTTTCACCATTGTTGAGGAGAAAAACATAAATGCTGAAATGCTCTGAATATAGTAAGACAGTACGCAGCATTAAGACCGACAGGGGTAAAAGAGCGGAGATTTTTTCTAACCTACAGAAACGGTCGGTGCACGAGTCAGCCTGTTGGTAAAAATACAATAGGAAGTGTACCAGCAATCATAGCAAAGTATTTAAAATTAGATGATGCAAAAGCTTACACCGGCCACTGTCTGCGGCGCACGTCTTCTACTCTTCTTGTTGGAGCAGGAGCTAGTTTTGAAACCTTGAAACTACATGGAAAGTGGAAAAGTTCGACGGTAGCGGAGGGCTATATAGAGGAGAGTATTTCCTCAAAAAACAAGGTTTCGCATATGATTGCCAGTTCTGTAACTTCACTGGAAAAGGTTAAAGAGAATTATTCAACAGAATCAAATCAACATGAGGCACTAATGGAGAATATTCACTTTCAAGCATTTGTGAAGAGCCAAAAAGCGTCACTAGGAACTCGGATCATTCTGTTGTTGGTTCTGCATTATTTTCGGGAAGTTTTGAAAATTGTAATTTTTATTTTGGAAATAAAGTTTAGTTGGTTACGTTAGCAATGTTACCAAATGTGTTTATTTGAATGTAGAAAAATAGGAATTGAATAAATAATAAGTTTTTAATAATTTTATTTTCTACTCATCACAATGTTCTTTAATCAATTTAGTACCATACAAAATTAGTTGAAAATGAAAGAAATTTCCATTTGTGGACAAAATTCGAAAAGTTTAAAATTAGTTAAACTCATGTGACAGAATATTGTTTTGTATTTTGACATGTACCATCGTCACCAAAAGTAACTGGGACAGCATCACATTAGCTCTTGTCCTATTATATAAATTTTATTGTCAAATATTTGTCAAACTATGAATTGACCTTTTGTTTGGACGCCATATTGCGGTGCGCGAACATAATTGCCAAAAGTAGAAAAAAAAAAATTACTATCGTTCTGTCAATATTAAAAACAAAAGTTACTGAATAAATTACATTTAAAATTTAAAATTGCCGCCTATTACGAATGTTTTTGAGAAGAAAAGCCATCAACTTTAGCTAGTATTGGGCCAAGTTCAGAAATAACGCATAGGGTGCGATGCGATTTTATGGGTGTACCTAAATTGACAATTGGCCATTGGGCCCATAGCACCGTCTAGCATTTTTGAACAGCTAGGACGTTGCACCGGTGTCACACTCACACTGGGTGTGTCATTCCTGAACTCGCTCTTGTGTTGTAATGTTGACAGCCCGCTAGTAATTTTTGTTTTCTTCTTTTGGCAACTATGTTCGCGCACCGCAATATGGCGTCCAAACAAAAGGTCAATTAAATTAAATGCATTGAAATGAATGACAGTAGAATTAGTCCAGGGCCGAGATTCTAAAATCACGATTCGACACACGACTCGACAATGATACCGGCCTTGTCGTGTCGAAAGGTATAATTCCAATGAGATTTCTAACCTAGAATCGTCGGAAAAATCGTCTCGTTGTCGAATCGTATGTCGAATCGTGATTTTAGAATCCCCGACCAGGAGATTATTATGCATTATTTGTGTCCCAGATACTTTTGGTGACGATGGTACCTGTACCTAGAAACGAAATAAATTAATAAACCTATAAACATTTCATAAGGCAAGGCAACGGTGGTCCTGTGGGTTAACGCGCTCGACTACATGGGAAACGTTGATGGTAGACCGGGTTCGAATCCTGGCCAGACCGAAAATTATTTTCGGTCAGACATTTAGTGGCTGCTAGGGTAAAGTGCAAATTAATAAAACAACAACAACAAAAACAGCTCAGGTTATTATAAGCGGGCGTTATAGATCATAACGCCCGCAAAAGCGGGCGTTATGGATCAGGTTGTTATAGGTATGTTAACGATTTAGTTTCCTAGGTATTATGGATCTATAATAGTTAAGTAGAAAATAAAATAATTTAGGCTATCCTTGCGTTCGGTATTTTCCTCAAAGAGCAGAGCGGAGCCGTAATCACGTGACCAGCGAGCGCACAGAGCAGTTAAACGCTGTATCAGAGGGCTCGAAATTTTATTAAACGAACGTGAATGAGCCTGCACCGAGTACACTTTTTAAATAAACGAACGGTAAATTCATTCTCAGAGAACTCAGATCAAAATACCGAATGCACGGTATGTGACCGTACTACACGCACAGCAGACTGAAAATTGACAGCATTGAGGATGGGTATAAGTTTACCAGCACGCGTGCCAAAGTGCCACTTCGCTAACAGATTGATTGAGGATGTAGCTTCATTCATTTCAATGCATTTTTTGATTCATATTTTGACAAATATTTGACAATAAAATTCATATAATAGACATGCCTGGATTAAGGGGGGGGGGGGGCTAAAGGGGCTGAAGCCCCGGGCCCCGCGGTCCAGAGGGGCCCTACTTTTGAAAAACGCACATTGAGGCGTTGAGGCTTATGCTGGTCAAGGGCCCGTTCGCAAACAATAAATCTTAAATGCACTAGTCTTTCTCGTCATGTTTCGCAAAATTTCAGCTCAACAATTCAACCTATTTTTAACAGAAAACTTCTCAAATACAGTGGCATGACCGGTTCTGGCGACACTTAGCGGTTGTCCTACTTCATTTTGCAAGCATGCAGCAGATAATTTACCTGGAAAATTACCTGGAACAGTCTTTTTTTTTTAAATTTTTGGAGACGCGAAACTATCACCAAAAATTCTTCAAAGCTGTTTTCACGCGTTCACTTTTTTGAAACTGTTTCAAAATAGGTTTGAAATAGTATACCTGACGATGAACCCATGACGTCACACAAAATTGGTTTAAAGTCGCGTAGAAATACAATCCAATCCACGTTTTTAACCCATTTTCTCGCGGCGAGAAGTTATGACGTCATTGTGAAACTGCTTTAAACCAGTTTTGAAAAATGTTCCAAAACTTTAAGACGCGAGAAAACACATCTGGACTGCAAGTAAATACACAAATTAATTGGTTGACAGATTTTGACTTACTTTTCCGTACCTGTACCTGTAGTATACCTGTATACCTTATAAGTACCTGTACGTATATCTTAAAATTTTAGGTATTCTACTTTTCCCCACTAGTGCCGAGCAGTGGTATTTTCATAACCTGTCAGAGTGAATTTCATTGTTTGAAACTAGTTTTCTGACTGTTTTCAACCAATGAAATTCGCTCTAACTGGTTTGGGATTTCTGCAGAAACAGACCTTATAATAGGTCTGTTTCTGCAGAAATCACAAACTATTCACAGCGAATTTCATTGGTTGAAAACAGTCAGAAAACTAGTTTCAACCAATGAAATTCACTCTGACTGGTTTGTGATTTCTGCAGAAACAGACCTATCTTTTCATTCATTCATGAACTCTACAAACCAAACAATCATCTCAGCTCAAAAAATCTACAAAAATCGTACTGAAAACTACCGTTTGTTTACTGTCAAAAATGATAAAAATGCATGTTGTCCTGTCCGTCGTTTTTAATTTGACACTTTCCGTATGAGGAGCGAAGGGGTGAAGCATAGCATATGGCAAAAACAGGTGTAACGTCAGGTGACTATTGGCGTTCTTACGTAGAGAGCCACCAGCTCACATTCCTTTGAAGTATCAGATTGAAATCGACGGACTGTAGCAACTTACCCAAACTTTACTGCACCCACACCACACCACTGTACGAAATTTCCCAAACTTTAATAGGCGCAAGTCGGTATTTTTTGGATTCAACTTTCAATTAAGTACATAGGTACCTATAGTCTGGCTAGCCAAGCGGCGAACTGCAATAGAATTTGCTGCTTTGCCAAACCTGACGGAAACAATATAATAAACAAGTTGGTGACATATTTTTTTTTTTGCTATATGGGGTGTAGAATTTTGGAATAGAAAAAAATCCGGCAACATTGTGAAATGATGGATATGGGAAGGCGTGATTGGCGTGATTATTCAGAGGCATAATTCTATTGGTTAGAGCCTGAACGACAGCACGCAGTGGCGTGGTTATTGGCGATACTAGAGATTTTTTTTTCTAATAATTTTATTGGTTTTTAATTTTTTTGGTGTTTTCGGTACCACTGAACCCAAAGCTATCATCAGGCGGTATCAGTGAATATTTTTAGGTTACGCCCCACTTTTCTTCCCCCTTTCGTCTCTACCAAGTTACCACTTGCCAGACTAAAGTTGACTTACTGATGTGATTATAGTCACAAGTTCTAACTTAATAACAAAATAATTACATCTCAACAATCTCTCCCATTCTGTGCTACACATGATTGGGTTTTTATCTCTTTCTGATCACAAAATGTCAAAATGTGTCAAGTTGGCAGAAGACAAATGTCATATTTATTGATAAAAAACTACAGAATATAAATATTTGAAATGTTATTGCTGTTAGAAGCTGCACAATATGGCAACGTTGTTTTTGATTAGCCAATCAAGAGCTTGTAATAGTCAAAATTTGAAATATCTTTCTCATTTTGTCCTTGACATGATTGTTTTTTTTATCTTTTTCTCATCACAAAATGTCAAAATGTGTCAAGTTGGCAAAAGACAAATGTCATATTTATTGATAATAAACTACAAAATATAAATATTTGAAATGCTATTAGGTCTGTTCGCACACCAATCACAAACCACTCAGAGCGAATTTCATTGGTTAAAAACAGTCAGGAACAGTCAGAAAACTAGTTTCAACCAATGAAATTCATTCTGACTGGTTTGTGATTTCTGTGCGATTTTGTCCTACAAATGATTGTTTTTTTGACTCTTTCTCATCACAAAATGTGTCACGCTGGCAAAAGACAAACAAATGACAGAAATGTCATAAATATAGGTAAAGGCCGTCACACACGGTTTTGTATGACGCATACGTATGAGCTCCAACCAATTATAAGATGTACCAAAGGTCACTTGATTTTCATTTGACAGTCAAAGGACCTTTAATACAACCTGTGATTAGTTGGAGCTCATGCTTATGCTTATGCTTTATGCAAACCTGTGTGACGGCCTTGAATACTTGGAATTTTCTATTAGGCGTATTCTTTCTACGGTTTTTCTCATCTCATTTTAATATGAAGTGAGATGAGATTATCAGAGTAAATCATATGTTGAAAAGACCGGAGATTTCATGAAAGTTTTTGCTCTAGAGGGCTGAGGTGAGATAGATGTCGACAATCTCACAATGAGATTTGTAGAAAAAACCACACATCTCTGTTAAGTAAAAGCGAATTCTATTAAGCCCAGTTGTACAATCTCGGTTTAAAACAAAGTTCAGCTGAACTCGACTGGTACTTGAGCTTTCCCATTTAAAATACATTGCTGTCAGCTATTAATCAAATTCCATCAATTTTGACAGCAATTCATTTCAAATGGGAATAAAAGTTCAAGTACCAGTCGAGTTCAGCTGAACTCTGTTTTGAACCAAGATTGTACAATTGGGCCTTAGAAGGTTTAGTGCGCACTGAGTGTTTTTGTGTCTTTTTGTACCAACTTGTATAAGAAAGAGATAAAAATAATTTTTTTATGCACTGGTTCTATCAATAGAATTCGCTATAATTGAAGTGAGATGAGATTAAGTAAGATTTTCGGTAGAAAAAACACACTATTAAGCCTAGTACTCATAACTGCGAAATTCGCATTTTTTTGACATTGCGTTGACAATTTGACGTTTTATGCATGTATCAAACGTCAAATTGTCGAAGCAATGTCAAAAAATGCGAATTTCGCAGTTATGAGTACTAGGCTTTATGCCTAGTACTCATAACTGCGAAATTCATTTTTTTGACATTGCTTCGACAATTTGACGTTTGATTCACGCAAATTTCGCAGTTATGAGTACTAGGCTTTAGGTCTGTTTCTGCAGAAATCACAAACCAGTCATAGTGAATTCCATTAGTTGAAAACAGTCAGAAAACAAGTTTGAACTAATGAAATTCACTCTGACTGGTTGTGATTTCTGCAGCAACAGACCTATTGTATCCATCCCAATAAATTCCATTTGTGAGAACTTCTCATTGTCTTTGTTATTTTCAAGCAGTAAAACAAAGAGGGGATGTTTATTATTGTAAAAATTACAGTTGCAACATCAAAACTATTCCCAACAACTTAATCCAAATAAAATCCACTCAGTTCTCAGTTGCATACAATTTTATTAGTAAAAACAAAAAATGCAAACAAAAAAATAATGTTACAGAGATAAATAGATGCCCTTCTACACAAGACGCATCCCCAAAATAAGTAGCCACATATTTGAAAAATAAAGTGATAATTCCTATAATAATAAAGTTTAAAACATAATTAATTTTTTTTTTTTGCTCTGGTTAAATCTGAGATAATAACTGTAAATTAAGTCACTTTCCAGTGCAGTCTTTAAAATCACTGAATGTATTATTTGAAAATAACACTGAAAAGTGGCTTTTGCACTAACTAAAATAAATCTAAAACATATTGGCTTTCTAACGATTCAATTCAATTTCCAATTTATATACGGGTATAATGCTACTTGCTCACTATCAACTTTGTTTTTATTTCTCAACGTCCCTGAGGTATCTATTGTTCCAAAAATAAGGAAACTTTTACAGCTTTGGTTGATTAAAGAAAACATGAATAATGCTTTCTAGTAGCTTTCTTTTGTACATTATGATATAATGATGAGATCACAACCACAACTTTTTATGTACGAATACAGGTGGAAAACAATGAAAACTCCACCTAAGGACGTTGTATTATAACAATTAAAATATAAGAGCTACCGAGCTGAGCATTATCATTTTAAGACTATAAAAAAAAATTATTTTTAAGTCTTAATGGCCTAACTACTATGAGATGGCAGTGAAATTTAAGTAAAATGCTAAACGCTTTGTAAATTTTTTTTTTGGTCGGACTTTATCGTTTAGATTCATCTTCCCTGATACGCTCATTCCAAATGAAAACTATTTTAGGGGAATGTTTTTGATATTTGCATCCATGGACACTTTTTTGTGATTGAAGTTTAGATTTGGAGCCAGGGTCATCAAAAATTAAACTATTGGTCAAACCTTTAAATTTAAAATCCTTGACAATGAATTATCAATATTTGATTAACACGAAAAATAGAAATACATAATGTATTGTTCAAGGTTTGACTTTACGCTTAAACCTAATACCAACTCCCAAAAAAATTTAAAACAATTACATAATTTGATCTGGTTAACAAGTTTTGGGTGGGATTTTGATTAAATTAAATATAATCCTTGAGCGGCTCACTCAAGTTTACCCTTAAAACCGCATGCACAGTACCGACTTTGCATTAGTAAGTCATCAATTTGAATTTCGTTTGTTGGTAGATTTTACCATTTTTTTTTTATCACAGATGGCGCAAAAGTACTGCACAAGTTGGAAAAATGTTTGTGTCGTTTTAGGCACATTAAAAAAAAAAAAAAAAATCCACATTCTGCTGCCATATGTGTGGTGTCCTATGGGGTTGGTTTACTGTTCAATTAATTACAGGTTTTAATAAGAATAATGGTTGCTCAGTTGATTGCTGTTTGCAAAAAGAAACTTAGCTTAGTTCGTTGCTGAGCTGGAAAACTGTCAATATTTTATCTAAGTTGGACTTAATTTAGATACGTTTATTTAAAAATAAGTCTTTGTCAAAAATTTCTTTTATAAAATGGGTTTTTTATGGAGCTTAATTTATTTCTATTGACATTTTAAAGTTATTTTTCAAATTCATAAGATTTTTGATAGAGCTTTAGGTATCATAAAAAGCTATGGTAGGTTTTTTTTTTAAAATTCTACAACTAACAGATAAACAAGTGTCCAGAAGAGACGAAATACTCAAATTTGATAAAAAATACACAATGAGTTCATTGTTTACTAGTAATGTAATGAAGTTTATCTGCAAGCGTTTGGTTATGACGTTTTTACATAACCATTTCTCTAGTATTTGAGTTATGTCATGAGAATCATAACACAACTAGTGGTGTTATGAACTAGGTTATAAGCTCGGTTATGTCTATAACACAACTAATGGTGTTATGGACTATGTTATGTCATATAAACTGTGGAGTCATTAAGCCCGTCACAGAACCTACTCCTGCAGTCAGTCCGTTAGTAACTGTTAGGCAAAAAGGTAAATTAGGAATCTGCATAGATCCTACATATGTTAACAAAAACATTATCCGCTTAAAACCATGGAATAAATTTCAGCACAAATACGTGGAGCCAAATATTTTACACTTTTAGATTGCAAACGAGAGTTTTGGCAAATAAAAGTTGCAGAGCAGACTAAAAAATATCTCACGTTTTCAACACCATGGGAGCGTTATAGTTGCACTCGTCCACCATTTGGAACCTGTTCAGCACCAGAGGTATTTCAAGAAATAATAAGTTCCTTGTTGAAACACATTCCAAACACTCACTGCTACTTAAATGGACGATATTCTTTTTTATTCCGACTCCCAGGAAGGTGTAAAAAGAATTACTAAAAAAGTAATGGAAACATTGGAAAATTCCAATTTCAGTAGTCCATAGCATCCAAGAAGCAATTTTTTAATCGGAAAGAGATGTTCAAATTGCGAAAAATCTGTTAAAAAAATGTACAGAGGACAAATCAAGATTGCTCTACTCAACTACACGTTCTCAACACCATGGGGGCGTTATAGTTGCACTCGTCTACCATTTGGAATCTATTCAGCACCAGAGGTATTTCAAGAAATAATAAGTTCCTTGTTGAAACACATTCCAAACACTCACTGCTACTTAAATGGACGATATTCTTATTTATTCCGACTCTCAGGAAAGTGTCGAAAAACTTACTAAAAAAGTAATAAAAACATTGGAAAATTCCAATTCCAGTAGTCCATAGCATCCAAGAAGCAATTTTTTAATCGGAAAGAAATGTTCAAATTGCGAAACATCTGTTAATAGTTATTTATGTATCAAGGGTACTAAGTAGATGATTATGCCCTGAGGGCGACAGTCTTACAAAGCCGAGGGCCTCTGGCCCGAGGGTTCGTAAGTCGCCCGAGGGTATATTATCTATTAGTACCCGTGGTGCATACAAACTTTTATGTCATACCAGTTGGTTGTGAATAATAAATACCTAGGAAAAAGTGTCACTTCGCAAATTGTCATCAGTGTGCAAACATCATAATTTTTTGACAAAAATAATATGTTTATAAGCGTAAATTTATATTTTGTTAATAAAGAATAAGTTAATTGAAAACTGTTTTTTGCGTCTTTATGCCCGCGCGGGCCATAATGTGTACTTTATGCCCGCGCGGGCCATAATGTGTACATTATGCCCGCACGGGCATAAAGTAATGAATTATGTAGATGGTATCCAAGGTATAAAAACACAATAATGTATTGGTATGACATAAAAAAATTTACAGACGACAAATCAGATATACAGATTGCTCTACTCAACTACACGTTTTCAACACCATGGGGGCGTTATAGTTGCACTCGTCTACCATTTGGAACCTATTCAGCACCAGAGGTATTTCAAGAAATAATAACTTCCTTGTTGAAACACATTCCAAACACTCACTGCTACTTAAATGGACGATATTCTTATTTATTCCGACTCCCAGGAAGGTGTAGAAAAAATTACTAAAAAAGCTATGGAAACATTGGAAAATTCCAATTTCAGTAGTCCATAGCATCCAAGAAGCAATTTTTTAATAGAAAAGAAATATTCAAATTGCGAAAAATCTGTTAAAAGAATGTACAGACGACAAACCAGATATACAGATTGCTCTACTCAACTAAAGAAATACACCTAAAAACCCGTCACTGGGCTCACCTAATCAAAGAATTTCTAGCAGAATTACCAGGACATTACTTCCAGTAAACAGTGGAAAGTTGAAACCAAATATTGTAAAAGATGTCACAAATGAATTGAAAAGATTGAGGGAAAGAAGAAGAAATGGTAGTCAAGTTCATAAAACAAAAGCTGATTTCAACATAAATAATAACGAGTTGTGACGCCTACCAGTCCAGAAAATCAGGAGCATAATCAATCACTAGTCGAAGAAACTTCAAATGGTAACTTTACCGTATAGTGTGCGGTAAAGTGGTACTTTCCAGTAGAGTAAAACTTCCCAACAGACAATGGGAAGGTGCAACAATAACAAAAGTTGATGACCAAACAAAAATGTCAGTATTCTTACGAACATCGGACGCCAAAGAAAAAATGGTAGTCAAGTTCATAAGCTGATTTCAACATAAATAATAACGAGTTGTGACGCCTACCAGTCCAGAAAATCAGGAGCATAATCAAGAACTAGTCGAAGAAACTTCAAATGGTAACTTCACCGCATAGTGTGCGGTAAAGTGCTACTTTCCATTCGCAAAAGGGTGCGGTAAAGTTCACTTTACCGCACGCTCGTAGGTAAAAATGACTACAAAACTCGTGTGATTAGAAAGACTCGGTCTACGACCTCGTTATTCTACTCTTTCACACTCGATATTGTAATCATGTTCATGACCGCACTTGTAATTTGTAACTATTACCAGACTACAATTAATTAAGATCTACTTGAAGTGCTCTTGGATCAATCTACAGATGAGGATGAAGTCTGATGAAGTTTGATCATGTTTATCTGTCAGGTGAATTTGAAAACGTCAAAAAAATATAAACGCCCTCAACTCAAACAGAAACAGCTAAAACTACAACAACAATAAAACCAAGCCAAGCAGATTGTAAGATGAGGGCCTGCTATAACTTTGAACAGTAACATAACCTCATAAGGCACCGCATGGGTCACTTGTGTCTAGGAAAAATCGAACCTCCGCCGCCGCCGTTTTCGTAAAATGGCGACTCGGTCATCGCCAAACCGTTTCCGACGACCGGAGGTCCGTAATTTAAACGTGTATGGCAGGAATTGGCCCCGCCGCCTGGCGTCACGTACTGATCGTGCCACCACAGAGGCACGGGGGCAGGTAGTACGTACTGGTGGGCGACCGTGGAACCGAACGGCGAAAGGGGCGGCTGAACGACAACGAACGTGGGTGGCGGTGGAGGCGGCATTGTGGTTTGGTGGAGGTACGACGGTGGCGGTTGATGGTGAGAGAACGGTGATGTTTGCAATTGTGGGGGCGGCGCTTGAGGAGCCGGACGCCCCCAAACTAGTTGCTAGCACCGTTGGCTATTCCAATAGTTCATATAGTCTTGATAACCGACGGTGATTTTTTCACTCTGGTAACGTGTCAGTTTAATGGTGCGTCTCACCTCGCCTGAAATTGAAGACTTAAAACCCCCTTTACGTAGAAGAGAATCTATAGTCTGCAACTGGTCCCAACCTTAACAACAAAAACTTCAAATTAAATAAACATCCAAAAATCAAATAAAAATCTTACCTTGTTCCGAAGCAACTTCTGGCAAATAAGTGGCAGTCCTCTTATTTCCTTTTTCGTTAACAAACTCGATTCGGATTCCATGGATACCCACTTCCCAGTCCAAGTAGTCGTCGCCGTCCTCGAAATGTCTCAAAATCGACACGGAAACACTGAGTTTAGAAAATTCGTCACGAGTTATTGGACTAAAACGCGAGTCTTTAAATGCACTAGTGATGGCATACTCTCGCAGACCAGATTGCAGGTTCATTGCGTTAAAAGTTCCGATGCACCCGCGCAAACGTTTATCTTTTCCTATTTTCCAGGTCACAAATAATGGACTAAAAAAATAAAAAGATTTTGTTAATAATGGGTTTTAGTTTTGTCAGAAGTTCTTATGACTAACTTTTTTTTTGTTTTTTTCTTTAAGCTTGGAAAATTAATTAAAAGTTGTGGCACATGCTCTTCATTATCCTGAACAAGGACTGGTTTGCTCAGTTGTCAGGAAGAGTGCATAAAAAAAAATACAAAATGAGGATGAGTTTGGTGGATTGCGAAAAGAATTCTGATTAAAGACAATAATGATATAATCTAGCAAGTCCTCAATAGTAAGTAGTATTTTTTTAGTCAACAGGCGGGTTAAATTAAGAACAGGTTCTCAGACAATTCAAAACCTATCAAGAAATTTTTTCTGACTATTTTTACGCGATAGCATAGGTATTCCTCAGGTTGCTTATATAGTTTGTAGTTTATTTTACATGATGGAATTATTTGATTCAAACCTTATCTTCATCCTAAGAAAGTTCAAATTACATAAATTCAGATAAACTACGCATTAATCGAAAATCCAACTTGAATACCCCTATTTTTGGTCACTTTTTGTGAAACTATAACTCAAAATCTAGCAAGGCGATTTTGTTCAAATTTTTAGGAGTAAAAGACTGTACCAGTTGATAACAGATTTCCATCCACTTGCTAAAAGATACAGGGTAAAACAAGTAGGCGATTTTTTTGCGAAAGTTTGGGTTCACCCCATTCTGCTGGAGGGAGGGTAAAGTAGATTTTGGTACCTTAGTTCTCAGGACGTAAGAGACGGTATTTCGATGTTATCTTAAACTGAAGACTTACCTAAGGTACCCTTAACGTTAAGGGTACTTGAACTTGAAATCAGTTCATTCAGGTGGCTCAAAATCCACCTTGAATTAAGGTAACTTTGATATACAGTGAAACTTCTGTCAAGGATGACTTAATAGTACAAGCGGTACGCAGAAAAAAGTAACTTTTCTTGCAGAAAGCATGCCGCTCTGCAGGTCTAGTGCAGAACTTCAAAAATTGATTTCACTCGAAGGATAACGACCATGTAGGTTCAAAATGGTGGCCTTTAAATAAAAATAAATAAAAAAATTAATATAAATTATCTTAATTGTGCCAAGTTTGGTGTCATTTTCATACAAAAAAAGGTCACTGAGATCAACCTTGAAGTGAAAAATGTCGCGAGATTACTAGTTTCAGTCCCACAGCAGCACAGGGGTAATTTTGATCCTAATGCAACCCATTTGCCGTCAACCGTGTAATAGTAGTCACCTTGGAGGATAGGATCGGGCAAGATATTCGCAAGGTAAAGCAGTGGTGTGACTCCAATAAACTATCTTTTAACATATCAAAAACAAATTTACTCTCCTGTGGCAAATATAAGTTTAAATGATAAGGCACTTGCTAATAGGGAGTGTTCCAGGTTCTTGGGCTTATCTATAGACTCTAAGTTGAAATTTGGTGAACATATCAATGACCTGCGAAAAAAACTAGCTCCAGCGTGTTATGCGTTAAGGACGGTTCGTAATGAATTGGGTCATGACATTGCAAGGGGTGTGTACTTTGCACTTGTTGAGTCACGACTCAGATATGTCATTGAATTTTGGGGTTTTGCCAGTGGTCAACTACTTAATGCAGTTTTTGTTTTACAAAAACGGGCTGTTCGTCTATTGTATGTAGTCGGCTCTAGGGAACACTGCCGGCCTCTGTTTATCCGGGAGGGAATTCTTACATTGACCTGTATTTTTATTTTATTGACGGTGGGCATGGTTCACAAAAAAATATAGAGGATCAGATAATAATAATGACACCAGGACAACTAAGTTCAACAGCAACAATCTGAGTCTGTGCATCCCAAGGAGTACATTAACAAAAAACTCAATAATATATGAGGGGAAAAAGATGTATAACCACCTGCCTCTTGAGATCAAATATCTAGACAATAGTGTCCTTTTTGCTAGATAGATAGATAGATTCTTTATTCGATCATGTAAAAAAGACAAATACAATTCACAGTATACTGCGTATCACAAGTTTTCTACATTTTTACCTCTAGGGTGTTGATCATGTCATAAATAAATAAGATTATTACATATACTACTACATATAACAATAATAATTTCAAACATACAAACACAAAATATAAATAGTCACAAAAATCTTTAAAATTTACATAATACAATAAGGAACACATAAATCAAATATTGCTCTTGCAATTTTCAGTTGTCCTGAGCCCTCGAATGCCATTTGTCTGTGTTAGTTTGGTAATGATTGCTTGTGTGTTTTGATATTAAGAAACTTTACTTTACCAAGTTGTCAATTTGTGGATCAGTGAAAAACTCATCCAGACTGTAGTAAGCTTTTGAGTTTGGGAATGTTTTAATTTCTCTTTTGATATTCTGTGGCGGTTGCCTTCGAAATGAAATGGGAATAGCATTCCAGACCCTCAGAATGCTATGCTTAACGTTCTTTGCAATGTATGAGTACTGAGCGGTTTCTGTTTTTCAGTTTTCTTTAAACCTAGTATCATGGGGGTGGTCTGCTTTTAATTGGTCAAAAATATCTGGGTTTTCTGAAACAAATTTTATGCACTCTAAGATGTAGATATTAAAAATTGTTTGCACACTACTCTCAATAAAAAGATTTTTACAACTTTCCGTACTTTTTCTTTGATAAATTGTCCTTAAGCACCTTTTCTGAAGCTTCAGAATTCTTTGCGACTCCGAGACACTACCCCAAAAAATGACACCATATCTCACCCTTGATTGGATGTAAGCTTGGCAAGCTGTTAGCGCTGTCGAGCAGCCTGCTGAGTCTCTAAGAACCCTTAGGGCGTAACAGTATTTACTCATGCTTGTTGCAAGCTGGTCAATATGTGCACGCCAGTCCATCCTCTCATCTAGCACCACTCCAAGAAAGGTAACATTTCCCTTTGTAGCAATTGTAGTGTCATTGTAGTCAATCATTATTTCTTCAGGTTTTAGATTGAAGTTTATAATTTGTGTTTTTGCCACATTAAGTTGAAGATTGTTGTTTGTAAACCAATTCTGAAGACCTTCAAGTGATTCACGGACATTAGTGACACATTCGTTTTTGGTTTTGTTACAACAGAGCACAGAAGTATCATCGGCAAAGAGTACCACCTCATTTTCTAGTACATTTGCAACATCATTTGTATATATTAAGTAAAGCAGTGGGCTCAGTATTGAGCCCTGGGGTACGCCCCTTTTTATGTAGGCAAAGTTCGATTTTTTTACCTCCCCTAGGCTATTTTCTGCCAAGACACCCTGTTTTCTATGATTTAAATATGACTTGAACAGTCTCAGAGGTGTGTCTCGTACTCCGATCCTCTCAAGCTGTCGACAGAGCAGGCCGTGGTCTACACTGTCGAAAGCTTTTGAGAGGTCCAAACAGACGGCCATGGTGACATTGTTCTTGTTTCGTGATTCCAAAATTCGATTTAGTGCTGTGTAGATAGCTCTTATAGTGGATCTTTTCCTTCGAAAACCATTCTGTTTTTCACTCAACAAGACATTTTCTTCTAAAAAGTTTAATAATCTTATATAAATTGATCTTTCAAAGATTTTACTAAAGTTGAATAACAAGGAAATTGGTCTGTAGTTTTTTAGATCAGTTAGAGTACCCTTTTTGTGGATTGGTTTTAGCAGTGCAATTTTAAGATTGGCAGGAAAGATGCCATTTTGCATCGATAGATTTATCAAGTATGTTAATGGCTCTGCAAGTGAATTTGCGCAAGCTTTTATAATGCTAACAGGGATCTCATCATATCCGGTAGATTTTTTATTTTTTAGATCTTTTATGATTTTCAAGGTTTCTAGAGCTGTCAAGGGTCGGAGTTCAAGATTCTTTTTATACCCAGTGTCAGATTTATCAGCCTGGCTACTACTGCTCTCTGACATCACATCAGGGCATATGTTTACAAAAAAGTTATTCACATCATTCAGGAACTCAGTCTCATTCTCATATTCAAAGTGGTTTAGAATTGAGTCTTTTTTTATTGTTTTTGTGGCAGTTATTTTTTTAATTAAGCTCCAGGTTGCCTGCTGTTTGTTTTCAGCATTTTGTATAAAGTTTTTGTTGCTGAGCTTCTTTGCTTGTTTTATTACCTGTTTGAGTATATTTGAGTATTTTTTGTAGTGCTCCACAGTTGTTACCCCAATTCTAACATTTTGAAATAGTCTTCTTTTATTTTTACTAGATATCTTTATACCAGCTGTGATCCAATTGTGTGTTGGTTTGTTTCTTTGCTTCATTTTTTTTACTGGAAAAAGGTGAAACAGCTTCTGCTTTCAAAAGCATATTATTCTCTGGAAGAATTTTATGACGATAGGCTCTAGCTTTAATGATTTTATGAATTATGATGTCTATACTGCAATTAAAAAAATGTTTCAGTCTTTATTTTTGTTTGTTCGCTTTTTTATTTGTATGTGCCATATAATAATATAAGGACTTGACTGGATTTGTGAATGACATTTTAAGTAGCAGTTTTTGGTGGTTTTTAATGTTTTTATCTTGATTGTCTTTATTAGTTCTTAGTATTTTAACATGTAACATTACTTTTCAGTGTCTCCTTATAATGTTTTTGTATTATTTTTGTATTACTTCCATTTTAGCTTTGTAAATAAGGGTCTTAAGGCCTTTTTGTACAATAAAGCATTTTTTGATTTGATTTGATTTAGTATATTACATACCGAGTAGGGAAGTGTTTCATTACTGTCAAGAGATTTATATAGTCAATCGAGACGCGAAGCGTCGAGATTGACTATTAATCTCGAAACAGAAATGAAAACTTTCCTGCGAGGTTTGTATACTATTTTATTTGCAAACACCATTAATAATGATTAGTTATTTAATTTTTTTAATATTAAAAAAATAAAACAAACATGCCAAAATCTGTCCTTCACTGTTTTGACATTTCTACCTGACAGGTTCTCATTGTGCCCAGCAAAGGTAAATAAATTAGACTGAGGGAAATCAGTGAGGGAAATCGAATAGGGAAATCGGTGACGGAAATCGATGAAGGAAGTGACATAGGTAAAGTGACACTTCCAAATTTTTAAGAAGTCAGGTCAAGATTACATGTACCTATGGTTGCAAATAAAATTTGTTTTATTGCTTATAAACCAATGAAACTTGTTATAAGACAAAAAGAGTTATTCATCAAATAATGAATCTAAAGATCAAATAGAACAAGAAGAACAGTTCTTCGAAGAATACTAGATTCAAGATCAAAATTAATCAACATTTGGAGATACCAGAACAACAGATCCAAGTCTATGTAGAAATGACACATCTGACAGAAAATGAGCATAGAATAGTTTAAGAAGACCTAGAAGATCAAACTGAAATAAGAAAACAGCTGAGAGAGAGAATAGAGCTAAAAAAGACTGTTCGTTTTGAGGACCATGTTATGACAGTTGCTGCAGAAATAAGCGAACCACAAAAGCCACCAAACTAGAAAGATGCTATTACTTGCAATGATAAAGACAACTGGATTCTGGCAATGGATAAAGAAATACAATCACTACAAGAAAATTGTACTTCGGAGGTGAGGTCTTAAAAATTACTAATAATTGTAAAATGCTAAATTCGTTGACACTTGTTATATTTTATTTGACGTTATCTACAAGTACCTACTCCTGACAAATCAATAATCAAAAAGTTGGCATTTAGACTTCACCTACCTTTCTTGGGTTGTTGATGTTGTCATGATAACTTTAAAACACGCGCGTTTTTGAATGTTGGATTTAAACACGCTGAGGAGTACTTTAAATAAGTAAAATAGGTTATCAATAAAAAAAAATACTTTTTCCTACTGACGTTTCATAATAACAACTTTTCGATTGTCATTTTAGTTTCAAAATGACATTCTTTTAAGCACTGAGTGCGTGAAAGTTACTTTTGAACACTCAGTGCGTAAAAGTGACTTTTGAATGTGTAAAAGTGACTTTTGAGTGCGTAAAAGTAATTTTTAAGCACTAGTGCCTAAAAGTGTCATTCATTATTCAGAAATAAAAAACACACTAAACACAGATTTGAATTTTGTTTTGTATTTATTATGAATAATAAAAATGTAATTTTTGAATTGAACGTTTGGGTTACTCAAAACAGAACTTTGTGTTGTTACCTACTTTCTGGGATTTTAATTATTCATATTGAATCTTGAAAAAAAAATCGCATGAAAAGTGTCAGGTGTCAAGCGAAAGCAGGTAACAAAGATTTTGGGCGTAAGTAATCGACTTATTTACATAAAATAAAATTGTTTTTTTTTATTATAAAATGCCAGTAGAAAAAATCTTGTATACAATACGTTACGAAACGATGTCTTTTAGTCACTCGACGTGTTGTCCAACTCGGCTTTGCCTCGTTGGACAATTTTCACGTCGCGTGCCTAAAAGACGCTCATTTCGTAACTTATTGTATAAATAGCTATTTTCTCCAAACGTTAAAAAAATGACACTTTGTTAACACCTGTCAAGATGTTGCCATTTTAAGGTACGGTTTGTTAGGAGAGTCTGCGTCGCACAACTGACAACGTAAACGTCGTCATTGGTCAGGTATGACCATAGGTATGACGTACACCCGTTTTCTCACGTCAAAAGACGGGTGTACGTCATACCTGAACCAATGATGACGTTTACGTTGTCAGTTGTGCGACGCGTACTCTCCTAACAAACCGTACCTTTAGTATGCTCGGTTCGCAACCTCATCAGAATGAAAAAGTAAAGCTTCTACTCCTAATGCAACAATATACTATATTCCACCAGTATTGAGAATTATTAGTAATATGGTAATAATAGAGTACTTATTCGGCACCAAAATGGTCTTTTTTCAAAAATTTTAACCCTAGGGTTTAAAGGATAAAACATACAGTATTCTTTATTCTGCCATTCATTTTAAAGTGCTTTTTTCATCCGAAAACAATACCAAACTCCGTACAACAAATACAGTTTTAGGCATTTTATTTTTATTGTATCTTTTTTTTTTTTTTAAACCGCCATTTTGAATTCACAAGGTAAGTGTGCTTCAGGTCAAATCGACTATAAGATAATCTCTGTTCCAACTGACATGGGAACCGTTCTAGAACAGTAATTTCCAGTCGATCAATTCATTTGTCAAGGATAAACGTTACACTTATTGGAAATTACTTGTTCTGGAACAGTTCTCATGTCGGTTGAAACAGAGCTATATTGAATCTATATGCGAGATGGCATGCTTTCTGCAAGAAAAGTTACTTTTTCTCAATATTGTGTACCACTTATACGTGAATTTGCATTCATCTACAAACATCTCTGTCATTCAGCTACTCCTCAGTGTCTATGAATATTATCCAGTTTATTTGTGCTGTTCGATACTCTGCTTTCAATAAAGGACATGCTGCTCGCCTTCTGGCTCCTAAATTTCTCTCATAGAGACGTCTTTAAATTGTTGCTTTTGAAGCTCAACTCCTACCGCTATTTTTATTTACAAAGAATTAATAGTTCTTTTTCGTCGCACTGTTAAAAGGATTCTGTTGGCATCCCGGGCCGAAGTAATTCTTGATTCACTACCTACAATGTCTATAAGCAGCGGTGCCAGTGCTAAATAGCCATTTAATTGGATATAAAATTGCGCGACTTTGCCCTAATTGAACCGACCTCGTATCTTTTATAATAACCGAGATCTATTCTTATGGTTAGAAAAATAGATACACTGTCTATTTTTGTATGACCCTGTATAATAATATGTTCTAAGTGTGTTTCCACATGCGCCATAATTGTAGTTTTTGTTCCGAAAAGAAATAATGATGTCAAAAGCTATATTTTACATAAAATCGCATAACTTATGATCCTAGTGGGCTGCGATATTCAAAAAATCTCAAAAACGTTCCGAGGTACTAAGGCACTTTTCTAAACTGAATACCAAAAATAAACCCAATAGTCCAGGAGGTGGCGCCAAAAACATGCAAGAGTTTTCGCAAGGCGGATATTTTCAAAATAGGTCGTACTTTAGTGCTAGAATGCTAGTGTACAGTCAGCACTCACAGTTCCGGGACAGCTGGCTCTGGGACGCGGGCAAAGTTGTAATTTTAAGAAGAATCTTATCTGTTTTCTCAAAGCTCAAAATTTATAGAAATTTTGCACATTATATGTTTGAAGGTCACAGATAACGTATGTAAATCGTCAGACGTCTAGTTCGTTGCAAAAAGGGGGTCAGACGTCCTCAAAGTTTTTATTTTATGGCATTTTCTTCAAATATATTTGTCAAATACCTGCAAAAATATATTTTGACAGGACACCGAAGAAAATGCCATAAAATAAAAACTTTGAGGACGTCTGACCCCCTTTTTGCAACAAACTAGACGTCTGACGATTTACATACGTTATCTGTGACCTTCAAACAGATAATGTGCAAAATTTCTATAAATTTTGAGCTTTGAGAAAACAGTTTAGATGCTTCTTAAAATTACCACTTGGCCCGCGTCCCAGAGCCAGCTGTCCCGGAACTGTGAGTGCTGACTGTACACTAGCATTCTAGCACTAAAGTACGACCTATTTTGAAAATATCCGCCTTGCGAAAACTCTTGCATGTTTTTGACGCCAGCTCCCCAACTACAACCCTCTCTCCAGCAGAATGGGGTGAACCCAAACTTTCGCAAAAAATCGCCAACTTATGTTTCAGCCTGTATCTTTTAGCAGGTAGACGGAAATCTGTTAACAACTGGAAATTAAATAGCAATTAGAGCAGCCTTTCATTCCTGAAAATTTAAACAAAATCGGCCTGCTAGATTTTGAGTTATAGTCTTACAAAAAATGACGAAAAATTGGGGTGTTCGGTGTTCAACTTCGATTGATGCGTAGTTTAGTTGGCCACTCTTTTCATGGATATAGACAATTTATCCCATAAATCCATATAAAACATCCAGTCAATGTTGCCCCATGAATAACAAGCACTGTAAGAGGTAACTAAATGAATTAAATGGAGTTCAGTGTCAAGTACAAAACATTGTCTAACTTTTTCAAGTTCAGTGAACAAAGCTAAATCTTTATCTGGAGCTATGGAAGATGACAAACAAGCTTTACCCAAAGAAGTTGTAATCTATCTTTTATTATCTGATCTTATAAATTTATATTCCTCCATATTCAAGAACTTGCATGAGTAAATTTACAAATTTATTTTCCTCGTCAGTGACTGCTAATAATGTGCAGCTGGCAAATAGTGCAACATCGTCATATGATGATGTTACACTGCTAGCAAAATTGCTCTTTTAAGTTCACCATCTTCCAGACAACTTTCTCTTGCTAGAGTACAATCGTTTTTTTGACAAACTAAAATATTTTCTCTCTTTGTATCTTTGCCCATCCTGCCAGCCCTTCCAATCATATACTGATAAGTTAACAAATCAATGGGTTTTCCACAAAAATATGAACTCTACATGCTTGTAAATTAACATCAGATGACAATGTGGATTTTTCTATAAGGATTCTAATAGCTCGTTCAATAATATCCCTTTCATCCATTGTTAATCCTGCATGATGAAATACAATTCCTAATGAAACAGTTTTTCAGGAACTTCGTCCAAACCTACAGGGCATAGTTTTAATTGTTCAAACATCTCCAAAATCAAATTTGTTTTTATTTGGTATCTTGAAACTTCACCCAACATAGGTTGAGAGTTGCCAATTTTCCAAACCCTGTTGCTGAGCTAAGTTTTTACACCAATTTTTTGTTGGACAGAATATCAGCACCGAACAAGAATCTTTAATTGTTTCCAAACACAACTGTAAAATATGGTCTGTGTCTGCATCAATTTCAGGTAGGGGTTCCAGTTTTTTCATAAATTGGAAATTCTTATCATACTTAAATATCTCCACCAACGCTAGCTTGTTCAAACAATGTCACTGGCCTGAAATCTGTAAAATATAACTGGGCCCCTAACCATTTGGCTAGTTGATCTAAATTAGGCAAAGTAGCTGACATTCCAAATATTTGTATTTTCATCTTTTAAAGCAATATATCTCAGTTTAGTCAAAAGAAGCTCCAAGATGTAACCTCTATGAGTATCTCCTAATAAATACATTTCATCAACCAATACACCATCCAACTTCTGTAGTCTGTTTATTAAATTGTTTACTTTTTTAATAGTGCATGCATATGGCAAATCGTAGAGATGCGAAACCGCCAGGTGATTTTTTTAACAACCCATGAAACTGTCGGTCCTTATGCCGCAGCTGCTCAATAAAGTTGAAAATAATACATTTTTTCTCTGACAATGAATGGAAGAATAAAGATTACCTTCTTATTTCTTTCAAATATGGTTTTTAAAGCAAGAATTGCTGCTACTAAAGTTTTTCCAGCTGACTTAGGCGCTGAATAAATCAAGTAGGACCAATCGCTTTAAATTCTGGGGTTGTTGGGGCACTCAAATTGCCATGAGAGCATAATTTTGATTTTTCGTGAGGCATATTTTTCTATAATAGGATTACTTACGTCTGGCAGGCCCCAGGAGGAGAGTTAAAAGATTTTCATTTTGAAATTTTGCAGTATTTTGTAGAGGGGATTTTTCGAGACAATTTGGGAGTTTTTTAGACAAAAGTATACAGAAAATGCACTCTTGAAAAAACCAGAGAAAAGTAAGGAGAGCCAGGAATAAAAATTTAAAGTCCAGCGACCTGAGACAACCAAATACAAAAAAATCGAGAGTTTGAAATCAAAATTCATATAAGTTCAAGAGCTTGTACTGAAAAAAAAAACACTGTAAAAGAGTAAAATTTGACACATAATGCAGTAAAATTGGGTTTTTAGCTCGGTTTTTAGTAGCTCCTACTTGGATTTTTCAATTATGAATTAATTCTAAGGCCTGGTTGTACCAAATCAAATAGAGGTTCAGTTGGGGTTGAACTCTACTGCTAGGTACTTGATCTTTCCCATTTAGAATGTGCTGACGTTAAAAAATGTACACTTTGGCATATAGACAAGCTTTTTTGAAAGTGCTACATAGCCATATGCATCCCATTTTAAAAGGATTCTAATTTTTCAAATTCCTTCCTTTTGCTACTCTTTATGTAGCATCCTTTGGAGTACTTAAGGTGATGCTTTTCGAAATCACCTAGTTTCAGCAATCATTTCCAAACAGCTGGCTTTGACAACCAATCAGATGTAAAAAAAATTGAAAGTAATAATAACCAAAAATTTAAATTATTATTTACACTAGAAAGTTGAAGTAATAATATGCAGTATAATTTTTGAAACAAATCCAATAGATTACATAATAATGTAACCCATGTGAAGTGAGCTCCTTGTTGCTGGCAACAAGGAGCCAGCAACAAAAATTTTACAGTCGACCAGTTCATTACTGGTGATGATTATTTTAAAATGCAAAATCACAATATATCTTCTTTTAAATGGTTAAATAGTTTCAAATAGGGACAAAATACATTTCCCCAGGGCTATTTCACTACTTATTCGCCAATTTACAATAAACCATAAATTGTTGAAAAAATAAGTTGCTTTTTTATTTTTCCAATTTTCAAGGTATTCAGGCCTATGATGTATCATATTCTGTTATTTTAACAGCAACGTTAAGTTGTCTGTCACTGTTCATTGTATATGTCAAAATAGAGAGAGGTATAGATAATGAGCTATAACATAGCTGTTAAAATAACAGGGGAGGATACATCATAAGCCTGATTGTTTCACTTAAATTGTGATTGAATATCGAAAGGTGATTGAAAAGACGTCAAATAAACCTAGATTTAACCCCCCTTCCCCTCTGATAAGTGAGATACCCAAATAAAATGTCAAAAATATAGGATTTTTTTCAATTTTCTCAAACTTCAAGGTATTGTTTCACTTAAATTGTAATAGAATATCGAAGAGTGATTGAAAAGACGTCAAATAAACCTAGATTTAACCCCCCTTCCCCTCTGATAAGTGAGATACCCAAATAAAATGTCAAAAATATAGGATTTTTTTCAATTTTCTCAAACTTCAAGGTATTGTTTCACTTAAATTGTGATAGAATATCGAAGAGTGATTGAAAAGACGTCAAATAAACCTAGATTTAACCCCCCTACCCCTCTGATAAGGGAGATACCCAAATAAAGTGTCAAAAATATAGGATTTTTTCAATTCTCTCAAACTTCAAGGTATTGTTTCACTTAAATTGTAATAGAATATCGAAGAGTGATTGAAAAGACGTCAAATAAACCTAGATTTAACCCCCCTACCCCTCTGATAAGGGAGATACCCACATAAAATGTCAAAAAAATAGGATTTTTTCAATTTTCTCACACTTCAAGGTATTGTTTCACTTAAATTGTAATAGAATATCGAAGAGTGATTGAAAAGACGTCAAATAAACCTAGATTTAACCCCCCTCCCCCTCTGATAAGGAAGATACCCAAATAAAATGTCAAAAAAATAGGATTTTTTCAATTTTCTCACACTTCAAGGTATTGTTTCACTTAAATTGTAATAGAATATCGAAGAGTGATTGAAAAGACGTCAAATGAGCCTAGATTTAACCCCCCTACCCCTCTGATAAGGGAGATACCCACATAAAATGTCAAAAAAATAGGATTTTTTCAATTTTCTCACACTTCAAGGTATTGTTTCACTTAAATTGTAATAGAATGTCGAAGAGTGATTAAAAAGACGTCAAATGAACCTAGATTTAACCCCCCTACCCCTCTGATAAGGGAGATACCCACATAAAATGTCAAAAAAAGAGGATTTTTTCAATTTTCTCACACTTCAAGGTATTGTTTCACTTAAATTGTAATAGAATATCGAAGAGTGATTGAAAAGACGTCAAATGAGCCTAGATTTAACCCCCCTACCCCTCTGATAAGGGAGATACCCACATAAAATGTCAAAAAAAGAGGATTTTTTCAATTTTCTCACACTTCAAGGTATTGTTTCACTTAAATTGTAATAGAATGTCGAAGAGTGATTAAAAAGACGTCAAATGAACCTAGATTTAACCCCCCTACCCCTCTGATAAGAGAAATACCCACATAAAATTTCAAAAAAATAGGATTTTTTCAATTTTCTCAAACTTCAAGGTATTGTTTCACTTAAATTGTAATAGAATGTCGAAGAGTGATTAAAAAGACGTCAAATGAACCTAGATTTAACCCCCCTACCCCTCTGATAAGGGAGATACCCACATAAAATGTCAAAAAAATAGGATTTTTTCAATTTTCTCACACTTCAAGGTATTGTTTCACTTAAATTGTAATAGAATATCGAAGAGTGATTGAAAAGACGTCAAATAAACCTAGATTCAACCCCCCTTCCCCTCTGATAAGTGAGATACCCAAATAAAATGTCAAAAATATAGGATTTTTTTCAATTTTCTCAAACTTCAAGGTATTGTTTCACTTAAATTGTAATAGAATATCGAAGAGTGATTGAAAAGACGTCAAATAAACCTAGATTTAACCCCCCTACCCCTCTGATAAGGGAGATACCCACATAAAATGTCAAAAAAATAGGATTTTTTCAATTTTCTCACACTTCAAGGTATTGTTTCACTTAAATTGTAATAGAATATCGAAGAGTGATTGAAAAGACGTCAAATAAACCTAGATTTAACCCCCCTCCCCCTCTGATAAGGAAGATACCCAAATAAAATGTCAAAAAAATAGGATTTTTTCAATTTTCTCACACTTCAAGGTATTGTTTCACTTAAATTGTAATAGAATATCGAAGAGTGATTGAAAAGACGTCAAATAAACCTAGATTTAACCCCCCTTCCCCTCTGATAAGTGAGATACCCAAATAAAATGTCAAAAATATAGGATTTTTTTCAATTTTTTCAAACTTCAAGGTATTGTTTCACTTAAATTGTGATAGAATATCGAAGAGTGATTGAAAAGACGTCAAATAAACCTAGATTTAACCCCCCTTCCCCTCTGATAAGGAAGATACCCAAATAAAATGTCAAAAAATAGGATTTTTTCAATTTTCTCACACTTCAAGGTATTGTTTCACTTAAATTGTAATAGAATATCGAAGAGTGATTGAAAAGACGTCAAATGAGCCTAGATTTAACCCCCCTACCCCTCTGATAAGGGAGATACCCACATAAAATGTCAAAAAAATAGGATTTTTTCAATTTTCTCACACTTCAAGGTATTGTTTCACTTAAATTGTAATAGAATGTCGAAGAGTGATTCTGGCTCCTAAATTTCTCTCATAGAGACGTCTTTAAATTGTTGCTTTTGAAGCTCAACTCCTACCGCTATTTTTATTTACAAAGAATTAATAGTTCTTTTTCGTCGCACTGTTAAAAGGATTCTGTTGGCATCCCGGGCCGAAGTAATTCTTGATTCACTACCTACAATGTCTATAAGCAGCGGTGCCAGTGCTAAATAGCCATTTAATTGGATATAAAATTGCGCGACTTTGCCCTAATTGAACCGACCTCGTATCTTTTATAATAACCGAGATCTATCCCTATGGTTAGAAAAATAGATACACTGTCTATTTTTGTATGACCCTGTATAATAATATGTTCTAAGTGTGTTTCCACATGCGCCATAATTGTAGTTTTTGTTCCGAAAAGAAATAATGATGTCAAAAGCTATATTTTACATAAAATCGCATAACTTATGATCCTAGTGGGCTGCGATATTCAAAAAATCTCAAAAACGTTCCGAGGTACTAAGGCACTTTTCTAAACTGAATACCAAAAATAAACCCAACCCTCTCTCCAGCAGAATGGGGTGAACCCAAACTTTCGCAAAAAATCGCCAACTTATGTTTCAGCCTGTATCTTTTAGCAGGTAGACGGAAATCTGTTAACAACTGGAAATTAAATAGCAATTAGAGCAGCCTTTCATTCCTGAAAATTTAAACAAAATCGGCCTGCTAGATTTTGAGTTATAGTCTTACAAAAAATGACGAAAAATTGGGGTGTTCGGTGTTCAACTTCGATTGATGCGTAGTTTAGTTGGCCACTCTTTTCATGGATATAGACAATTTATCCCATAAATCCATATAAAACATCCAGTCAATGTTGCCCCATGAATAACAAGCACTGTAAGAGGTAACTAAATGAATTAAATGGAGTTCAGTGTCAAGTACAAAACATTGTCTAACTTTTTCAAGTTCAGTGAACAAAGCTAAATCTTTATCTGGAGCTATGGAAGATGACAAACAAGCTTTACCCAAAGAAGTTGTAATCTATCTTTTATTATCTGATCTTATAAATTTATATTCCTCCATATTCAAGAACTTGCATGAGTAAATTTACAAATTTATTTTCCTCGTCAGTGACTGCTAATAATGTGCAGCTGGCAAATAGTGCAACATCGTCATATGATGATGTTACACTGCTAGCAAAATTGCTCTTTTAAGTTCACCATCTTCCAGACAACTTTCTCTTGCTAGAGTACAATCGTTTTTTTGACAAACTAAAATATTTTCTCTCTTTGTATCTTTGCCCATCCTGCCAGCCCTTCCAATCATATACTGATAAGTTAACAAATCAATGGGTTTTCCACAAAAATATGAACTCTACATGCTTGTAAATTAACATCAGATGACAATGTGGATTTTTCTATAAGGATTCTAATAGCTCGTTCAATAATATCCCTTTCATCCATTGTTAATCCTGCATGATGAAATACAATTCCTAATGAAACAGTTTTTCAGGAACTTCGTCCAAACCTACAGGGCATAGTTTTAATTGTTCAAACATCTCCAAAATCAAATTTGTTTTTATTTGGTATCTTGAAACTTCACCCAACATAGGTTGAGAGTTGCCAATTTTCCAAACCCTGTTGCTGAGCTAAGTTTTTACACCAATTTTTTGTTGGACAGAATATCAGCACCGAACAAGAATCTTTAATTGTTTCCAAACACAACTGTAAAATATGGTCTGTGTCTGCATCAATTTCAGGTAGGGGTTCCAGTTTTTTCATAAATTGGAAATTCTTATCATACTTAAATATCTCCACCAACGCTAGCTTGTTCAAACAATGTCACTGGCCTGAAATCTGTAAAATATAACTGGGCCCCTAACCATTTGGCTAGTTGATCTAAATTAGGCAAAGTAGCTGACATTCCAAATATTTGTATTTTCATCTTTTAAAGCAATATATCTCAGTTTAGTCAAAAGAAGCTCCAAGATGTAACCTCTATGAGTATCTCCTAATAAATACATTTCATCAACCAATACACCATCCAACTTCTGTAGTCTGTTTATTAAATTGTTTACTTTTTTAATAGTGCATGCATATGGCAAATCGTAGAGTTGCGAAACCGCCAGGTGAATTTTTTAACAACCCATGAAACTGTCGGTCCTTATGCCGCAGCTGCTCAATAAAGTTGAAAATAATACATTTTTTCTCTGACAATGAATGGAAGAATAAAGATTACCTTCTTATTTCTTTCAAATATGGTGTTTAAAGCAAGAATTGCTGCTACTAAAGTTTTTCCAGCTGACTTAGGCGCTGAATAAATCAAGTAGGACCAATCGCTTTAAATTCTGGGGTTGTTGGGGCACTCAAATTGCCATGAGAGCATAATTTTGATTTTTCGTGAGGCATATTTTTCTATAATAGGATTACTTACGTCTGGCAGGCCCCAGGAGGAGAGTTAAAAGATTTTCATTTTGAAATTTTGCAGTATTTTGTAGAGGGGATTTTTCGAGACAATTTGGGAGTTTTTTAGACAAAAGTATACAGAAAATGCACTCTTGAAAAAACCAGAGAAAAGTAAGGAGAGCCAGGAATAAAAATTTAAAGTCCAGCGACCTGAGACAACCAAATACAAAAAAATCGAGAGTTTGAAATCAAAATTCATATAAGTTCAAGAGCTTGTACTGAAAAAAAAAAACACTGTAAAAGAGTAAAATTTGACACATAATGCAGTAAAATTGGGTTTTTAGCTCGGTTTTTTGTAGCTCCTACTTGGATTTTTCAATTATGAATTAATTCTAAGGCCTGGTTGTACTAAATCAAATAGAGGTTCAGTTGTGGTTGAACTCTACTAGTAGGTACTTGATCTTTCCCATTTAGAATGTGCTGACGTCAAAAAATGTACACTTTGGCATATAGACAAGCTTTTTTGAAAGTGCTACATAGCCATATGCATCCCATTTTAAAAGGATTCTAATTTTTCAAATTCCTTCCTTTTGCTACTCTTTATGTAGCATCCTTTGGAGTACTTAAGGTGATGCTTTTCGAAATCACCTAGTTTCAGCAATCATTTCCAAACAGCTGGCTTTGACAACCAATCAGATGTAAAAAAAATTGAAAGTAATAATAACCAAAAATTTAAATTATTATTTACACTAGAAAGTTGAAGTAATAATATGCAGTATAATTTTTGAAACAAATCCAATAGATTACATAATAATGTATTATTTTTCGCCCACAGTAACATCATATTAAAATGATCAAGGATTAATTAGTAGGATAAACAAGTAATAAGTATAGTGGGTAGGTACATCAATGACAAAATGAGACTGGCCTAGTGGCCTATTAAATTTAAAAACAGCCTTGATGTCCATTTGAAATACATATTCCAAGTCAAATTAATGAAAGCAGTACTTAAAGCAATGTATTTTTAAACTATGATTGCTACTTATCTACTCTTTGATTTTTATTTGTTTAAATAAATGAAACTATTCCATAATTCAAAGGAAAACATTGAGCAATTAAAAATAATGATAAATTAGCAATAAACATCTCTGATGCAGGAATAAATGAATAAACTCGACAAACACAAAAGAACAAAGGCATTTCATTTCTGATAGCAATATTAAACAAAGTAAATAGGTAGTTGAATGACCTTTTCAGCCAGATGTCATTGTTTCTGTATGAACTTTAAATAAATTTTGCTGAAAACTAGGAAATCTTAAAATTCAATATCGAAATACTCACTATGCATCATTACTGAAACTAGGCGTCTTGGGTGGCGCCAAATTGTACAAATGGCAATAAAGTACATCGAAACAAAAGAAACACATTTCTGGCAAGGCCACCATTCCTGCTGTGCCGTTGCTGCAGCTGATCAGTCCATTGGTTGGGGCTGGCATGGTACCGTTGCACGTTGGAACCGTCGACGAATTGTTCAGCTTCTGTTTTTTGGTACCACAACAACCCGCAGCCATTTTACCAACCAATGAACAACCACAACCACCACACTCGGGCACCCCAGACCAAATTCGTTGCTAACAGCTGACGATGGATGGTGGCCCTGTGGCCTGTGTGCTGGCTGTCAGCTGTCACTACCAAAGTCAGATGTTCTTTGTTTTAAAATTGTTGAACATTCATTTAACAGTTTGAGAGTATTTTTATCTTCTTTTAAGACAAATAAACATGAATTCAAGATAAAAACTAGAGTAGTAGTTTTAAAGAAAATCTAATGTACAGGAAATAATTTGAATCCAAAATACAGTGAGTTCAATTTTCAAATTACACAGAAATAAAACTAATTTATGTTCAGTTTTCAACAAAAACCTGCAAGTTCTGCAAAAGAAAACAACATTTTAAATTGTCCGCCCAAAAAAGTTGACAGGTGTGTCACACAGGAACAGACAGGGGCGTGTTCGAAAACACGGATCTTGGAACAAAAATTATTTGCAAGAGTGGGCGCAAGCTGGTGCTGGTGCAACTAATACCACTCACTGACTGGTGCAACCTGCTCTAAGGGTGCAACACATTTTGCTCGGGAATTTTTATTTTGCAGAATCGCTTCTATTTTTGTCGATATCAGTTATTTCCTTATTCTATGGTTATTTCGTCTGTTACTGTTACTGATTTAAATAATTAACGTTTTTTTCTTCTTCCCTGTAAAAAAAATTGTATTAAATTTCGATCAAGTAGGTATCGGCTAAATTGAATAGAATTCTATTAGAGGGACGTCATTTTAACATGCCAGATTGTGACGTAATAAAGAATTTTATTTATTTATTGGGATTACAAACAATGAAATTCCATTTGAGTGACGTCATGTGACACCAGCATTCTATTTAAATGACAGCAGGTAAAGCGCTGTCTTAAGGACATAAGGAGTAGGAACGCGCTACGAACGCGCCATTCTGCTTATGAAACTAAAGTGAAGCCAAGTTTTTGGCACCAAAATACAGGTGAAGCATTGAATTGCCTATACCGCCATTTTTTGGGGCCAAAATACCTGGAGAAAAAGGCTCCATTTTCCAGTTACTACTCCTTTACCTTTACCTGCTCTAAGGAAAATACACTGTCGATTAATTGCATTGAGATCGATTGCTAGGGAATATCAAAGATGATACACACTACTACTACAGGATAGCCTATACTCATAAGGCCTGTGTGGAACAAATCTGCCACTTTCCTCCCGCCCCTCGCAAATCACCAGTTGTGACGTACCAGCATGTTATTTCTCGCCTTGACGTAGGCTGTTTAAACAGCTGACGACTTAGTTATGACGTCGGAAATGGTGACACATATGGCGGCGATTACCAAAAACGAGGCCGATAAGCAATCCTGTAGGTGTGTATCATCCTTGAGGGAATATGACGTAACTGAGATAGAATTCTATTTTAGTGTGATAGGGGCACTGTGCAAGTCGACCTAAATCGATATTGGACATTAGAGTTGAGATTGACCATCGAGATTTTCGACCGATACGATAAAAGGTCTCTTTCTGCAAAAATCACAAACCAGTCAGAGTGAATTTCATTAGTTTAAACTAGTTTTCTGACTGTTTTCAACCAATGAAATTTGCTCTAACTGGTTTGTGATTTCTGCAGAAGCAGACCTAGAATTATCGGTTAGAATTCATGTGAAAAATAATTGTTAAAATCGATTTCCAGAGACCTGAAAATTTGATTCAAATTTTAATTTTAATAATTATTGGCGAGTTCGGAAATGACATGGCAGATGCGAGAGATTTTTTCACACGTGACTTCAATTTGATTTTATAAACACATTTTGTCAAAGTTTTCATCTTTTTGCTCTTGGAGCTATTTTCTGAACTCTAAAAGTGGGACACCCGACTGACAGGTCTTGTCATTTTTTGCTAGTTTGCGTAAATTCTTTTCTCTACAATGGATTTTATGTCAAATATGACAATCCCTGTCATTGCCGTAGGTATCTGGATGAAACAATAGAAAAAAACGGGCGTCCCACTTTTTGTGCTCACGACTGTACCTATGTTGACTTTTGAAAACGATGAGTTCAAGCATCAGATCGGCGATCAAATGTCGTGAATCAATGGAATCTTCATTATACTAGTATAATAATTAATAATTATTTATTTCCTTAGGCCTAGAAGTAGGTCTTTTTGTGCTGAAGCACAACAAGACCAAGGATAATACAAGCTACTACTACAGGATAGCCTATCCTCATAAACCCTGTGTAGAGCAATGTTCAAAATTGAACATTAGCGTAGCCAAGGGAGGGGCAGAGAGGCATTTCCCCCCCCCCCCAAGACCTCTAAATTTTATTAATAATTCTTAAAAACTGAAATAAACAGTCCCAAAAATACAGTAAAAAGACCCAAAAAAGGGCCTGGCACCAAAAAATTTCGCTTTGCCCCGGCAGCGCTCGAGGTGGATCAGAAACATTTCCTGCAAATTCCCCCCCCCCACAAGGCAAAATCCTGGCTACGCCAGTGAATAAATGATATTCTCCATCATTAATTCAAATTCTAAACTAGGACCGCTGGAGCAAACAGCTGACGGCTAAGTTAATGACGTCGCCAATGGTGATACACCAATATGGCCGCGATATAAAGTCCACAGCCCGGAAGATGAAGGACGACGCCTGAAGCCCGAAAGGAAGAAAATGCAATAAAAACTTGTAGCGACAGATTTTAGGAACATAACGAACTCACTAAAACGATTGAGAAATATCGGATAACCTGTTGACTAGACAAATACAACAAATAATGGGGACGAGTTGTGTTGGTTCACGTACAGGGCAGTCGCATACTTCCAATCCTTTATTTTTCATGCTGCGGACTTTACATTATTTTATTTTCAAACGTCATTTAACAGTAATTTTTGTGATCATTTTGACAAGGTATATAAGTGTCACTTCAATGACTTTCAGCTTGAGCGGCGTATAAAGACGCTTTCCAGCTGACGCTTTTGAGCACGCAATGGAGCTTTTGCCCGCGCAAATGCTTCAAGCGCGTGTTCGTGTTCCAGCCGTACTGCGTTTCGAGAGCCTGCTAACTTTTGCGTTTCAAACACAGAACACTGTGCTGCACCGTGCTTGAAGCACACAGCTGGAAAGCGGCTTAAGTGTTATACTCCGCCGGAGTATAACACTTAACGCCGTTACACGTTTTTCCATAGCGATTTAAGGTAGTTTACCTGTACATACAGGTATAGGTGTTTATAAAGGTGATCCTTCTAAATATGAATGTCATTATTTAAATTAAAAATTCTGCACTATTCCAAATAACGATTGTTTGAAAATAAAATATTGTATTTCATTCGGAGTATAAGTATTCTTCATGTGATTTGATTCGCCTCGCTGCGCTCGGCGTTCAAACTTCCATGTGCGTTACATAAGTATTACTTATACTCCTGATAAAATAAATCAAATCAAGGGATTGTAATATTTTCTTTCACAACTTCATTACCTTTTTCACCTCAATACTTTTTTCATAGATTTTGGAAAAAATAAAAGAGTGCCACCAAAAATAGGATTGCTCATCCTAATAAGGCGTACGTTCGCCAGTTCTCGAGTCAGCAGCCGGTCTGCGGGCGACGTCACCACGATCAGCAGCAGATGAAGTCATCCGCAGACCTCGATGCGCTTGCAATTCAGGCTGTGCTTGTGAGTTAATTTGTTCGTTGATTTTAAATGTAGAGAAGGTGATTTCATCGTTTAGGAATTTCATTTTTGTTGACCTATAGGGCCGGTTTCTCAATAACAATAAATCACCCTCGCGTTAAAGATAACTCCAGGGTAAACATTGGAACTGGGCACGCTATCAGCCTGAAGTTAAAACTAGCCCGCAAGTAATTCGTTATTGAGAAACCGGATCATAGTGTTTTAACCGGCAGATAATAGAGAGTTATTGAAACTATTAAATACTGCCTCGCAGTATTAAGGATCTACGTTATTTTATTAGTTCATCAGCACTATTTTTCCAAGAAAAAAACAGTTGGAAGACTGTAGTAGGTGCTAGAGTATTACCTTATTTTGTATTCATAATTTTGACAGATGATAGCTATGTTTATAAATTTAAGCCTCAAAAAGTGTTTATTTTTGTTTGTGATTTTCTGCTGATACTAATTTTTTGATGTTACCCACAGTAAAATGGAAAACTATTGTAAAATAGTAGTTTTCCTAATCAGTGCGCAAAGTTATGTTTTCCCGCACGCGAAAGCAGTTAGACGAACGACGCGAAGCGGAGTTCGGATAAGCTTTAAGTGCGGGAAAACTACTTTGCGCACGTGTTAGGAACTAGTTATTTTCCTAACAAGTGCGCAAAGTGATACTTTCCCGCACGAAAAGCAGTTAGACGAACGACGCAAAGCGGAGTTCGGATAAGCTTTGTGCGGAAAAGTGTAACTTTGAGCCCTGGAATGCGTGCGGAAAAGTACTTCTTTGCGCACGCTCGTAGGAAAAATAAATTTTCTAAGTAACATTACGTCATCGTCGAAAAGCAAAACGTCAAAGTCGTCCAAAATGTCAGAAAGGACATGGCACGGATTATATGGAAAATAAAGGCCAGTCGATTTTTTTTAAATTTTAATATGTTGTAGAGCTAGGGAAAAGAAACAAAAGTTACCATGGGCCCATTGTGCCCCGACCAATAGGAGACCCAGTAAATGGGTTTAAAGAAAGCTTGGAAAAAGACCGAAAATGGCGCCCCCGCCCTTCTTCCCCAGACAAATTCGCGATTTTCAATTATCTTTTTTTTACGAAAAAGATGTATCAATAACCTAATAGAACTCTTAGGCATAGTTAGTCATATGAATGAAGTGTAGCAAATGCTTTTATTCTACTTCCGTCTATTTTTGTTGCATTAAAGCTGAATATTTTTATCTCAAAAAAACTCAAGTAAAAGCATCTGCTTCTGTTTCATTCATATTACCAATGAATATTCAAAAACCCTGAATATGCAAAAATTAAATCTACTGAAGATAAATTAAATAAATAAAAATAATTAATGTTGCAATGGTTCGCGCAAAGGCCGGTTTGCAGCATCTTTTGTAGCAAACAAAATGTTCAGAGGTGGATATCGAACATTATTTTCATGACGTACATAACCCAGAAACCACAAAACGCTTGCAACATGGGAACAGCAACCCACTGTCCTTGATCCCGTTTTACATGTGCAATAATACCCCGTTATTGGCTGTCTGTCATGTTCAAGGTTCTCATTGGGAATAAAGCTAATCCAGATGTTATGTCTTATCCTTTGTGTAAAACGGGAATACACTCTTGACCTTAGCAGACCAGGTTGTAGTTCGGTGGCTTGTAAAGTGAAGTGTTCTACTTCTTCTCGTTGCAGGCGATCTTGGATATAGCTAGGAGCCAACTTTAATTGGTATACTCCTACAGTCAGATCCCGAAGGTATTGTAGATCAAGGTGTGGAAAATTATTGATATTTAGTTCATCTAGATTTTGCCATCTGTCGTCTGGAATAATTTGTCTTTGTAGATTTTCATTATTCACTCTAGCTTGAAGAAGATTATCTCTCGCAGCCAATTCCTTCATTGCTTGTGCAGATTCTACAGTTGCTCCATCCATATGAATGAGAGGAAAATACCGGTTAATAATGGAGCATATTATTCGGAGAAAGATATTCAAAAAAGATATATGCTGTGTGACCATTTCTTGCTTCAATAATCCACCGTGTCTTGGTGATCAATCTTGCTTTATTTGAATCTTCGGTAGATAATTGTCGTTGACCCCGTGGTATTAGAGGAGGCATTTCTGTATCGATACCCAACCCGTTTAAAAAGGGCAAAGCGTCACGATATCCTCTGTCAACGATCAATATATCATCTTCCTGAAACCAATTCCTTACACGATTAAGATCCTGATCATTAGCTTGCTGAAGATGATCTTCAATCATAGCAGCATCATTATTTCTTCCATCTGAAAAATATGGCCCATGAACATCTAGTATATATCCATCTGGTGCAACTATAAGTCCTGGTTTTAGTAGATGGCACCCCTTATAAAGACAATACGATTGCCTGAGTGCTCGAAAATTAGAGCTTTTCGGAATTTTGATATAAGTTCCATCGACATAGGCTATTGCCTTACGTGTTTCAGGATGATCGTTATACAGCTCATTCGCAAAAGGTGTTACATGTAAGTCTATATAATTTTCTCTTTCTATTGCTCCTACACCAATATTTTCATCTAGAAATCTGCCACTCAATGATGTTCGAACTGCTGTTATTGTCAGACTCACATATTGTCTGCTAGGAAAACACATGAGCACCTTCAATGTACTATCCGACAAGCCAAGTTTCAGTTTAATTAAAAATGCTATGGCATCTTTTTTGGAAATATTTCGCGTTGATCCATATAAAACAACATCATCACAATAGGTATACAAGTCGCGAAATTGTTCCTTATTGAGATTAGTCAATAACTTAAAATCTTCTTCTGAAAAATGATTTTCTGACTCATACAAACCAGCCTTTTGTTGGATAACACTTTGACGCAATGCCTTAAACCATTGCATGGCTTCTTGAGCTGTCATAGCAATTGCTCTTTGAAAACCGCGAATTGGGGCTGTATCCTGGGATTTCAAAAAACCCTCATCATTATAATGCCGTAAGCAGCAAAGACTTGTTCTTGGCACGAACAAGTCCCTTTCAATGTAAAAATTAATTCTAGCAGCAAATGTTATTTGTGCCAGTTGCCTTCTTCTACCGTCCAAACAAATGAAACATCTATTATTTCTTTGAGGAACTACTGTAAATCTGAAATGATCTTGGTTTTCCAGATTTATTTCATTCAGTAGAACCCTGTGGCAGTTTCGATGAATCCTCTCATGCTCATTTATTTCCCTATCTGGCAGATCATGTTCCATTCTAAAAAAAAAATGTAAAAGGATCGGTAGACCGGGCTTAAATGGCAAAACATTGGTATCTTTCAACACAAATCATGCTCTTGTTTATTCACCTACCGTTTTCAAAAAACCTTTTGATATTTGGAATCCACAAACCTGTGAGAGTGTGGGGAAGTATTTTTTTCTACAGCCATGTGAAACGTGTGTAGAAAAACTGTTGTAGGTACCTAACACTTGCGGGAAAGGTTTTTCTGCACTCGGCTGCTTCACCGAACTCCGCTACGCGTCGTTCAATGAACGGCAGACTCGTGCGAAAAAAATCATTTTCCGTACTTTTTGGGTGAATATCTATTTTATAAAAATTCAAATTAGTGTGCTGAACAATCGCATATTCCGATTTTCACTGGACTGTTAAGCATACTAATTTTAATTGTTACAAAAGAAAATGACTTCCCCACACTCTCACCGGTTTGAAGATTCTAAATATCAAGGGTTTTTTGAAAGCGGTAAATAAACAAGGGTATAGGATTTGGATCAAAAGGTAGGTACCAATGTTTTGCTATTCAAGCCCGTGCATTTTATTTTCGGCGCCGTCCCAATTTTTGTGTTGCTACCGATGCTTTTATTGAGTATGTAAGTGTGTTTTTGCCGCCACTTTTTGCGACTCTTTTGTTACATTTTATTTTTAAATCAACCTTTTTAAACACATGCGTACAACCTATCCTTTAAATGAAAAAGCAACTAACTTCAACTCACCTCATAAGCAGTGCAAGCTCTCTAATTCTTTGAACCTCCTCTAGATATTGGAAAGCCCTTGGCATTCCACCTTCATCGCATACAAAACAATTCATTCTGGGTGAACGGAAAAGAAAATATGAGTTTGCTGAAAATCAGATTTTTTGGCAAAACTTTTAAACTATGGTGACAGCTACGATAATTATAGAACTGTTTTGTGTCCTGACTCTCAAGGTCTCAAGGGGGTCGGGAGCTCGCCTTCTTTACCATCTTTTTTCTTGGGGTAAAGGGGTAAATCCTTATATTTTATTCGAAAGAAACTTTCTAGCTGAAAAGGAAACAATAATTTTCGGTCTTTTTCCAAGCTTTCTTTAAACCTATTTACTGAGTCTCCTATTGGTCGGGGCAGAGTGGGCCCATGGTATCTTTTGTTTATTTTCCCTAGCTCTACAACGTATTAAAATTTAAAAAAAATCGACTGGCCTTTATTTTCCATATAATCCGTGCCATGTCCTTTGAAATAAGGGAAGTTTACTGCCTCGCACTAACCATACACAAATAAAGACAAGCCTTATTAAGGGAATCCTTATTTTCGGACCCAAATGCGCATGCGTAGATAGAGAATTATGGCACTTTGAAATAGCGACGGTCACTAATAAAAACGTCCTTATTTTGACATTATTGACACCTACGCATGCGTATTTGTGACTAAAAATTGTCAGTAATAAAATAAGGATCATCCTTATTTGTGATTGGATAGTGAAAGGCAGTATTTATTCCACTATTTTTTGAGACATGCGCAAATATAAATCATATTATGTCAGTTGTCCAAGAATTTTTCAAATTCTAACCTCACATAATCTGTTTATATTTTTTGTTTGTGTTTTGTTGATGGATAAAATCGAAAAACATCATTTGCTCCCCCTAGAATGGCAGTTTCTAACTTTTCTTTCATTACAATTGAGTAAACAATGCGACACTGACGCGAAAAAATTATCAAAATAGTGCCAATTGAACATGTTGTGCCATAATTCGTTTTATTCATAAGAAATAGTGACTGTCAGTAATTAAATAAAGCCGATCAGTACTAAAATCGATCACTATTTGGAAAGTGCCATAATTCTCTGTAGATGTCAAAATAAGGCTAATTTAAATACTGCTTGTCCTTATTGCACGTCCAATAACTCTCTAATGCTTTTAACGCCAAGCAAGAGTTGAGGTCTCCGGCTGACGTCACAATTAGTGGGTGTGTACTGTACGCGATAAATGGGACGCGGGTGACGTCATGAAAGCGGAATTCTACTCGTTGTGATCCCAGCGGATGATGGATGGATGGAGAACCGTTATCAACTGTCACTTCTGAAAAATTATAAGACTGGTGACAACTTTGACAAGGGTTTCAGGGCTGCGTTCAGGAACGGCTACAACCAAGCCAAAATTGGCATTTTGCGTTCGAGTTCGGCTCCAACCTACGTGTTTCGGCATTGCCGGTGGAGGGGGAAAAGTAAGTTTTGGCATTAGCATTGCCGTCTTTGAACGCACCCCTGGATTTTTTTTCGATCTGCGTTTGGCTGATGACCTTGTTCAGAGGTGCTTTCCAGTGACCCATTTGAGTTACTCCTGAGCAGGTCAGGAGTGCTCCACAATTACTTTGCGCGTTCCAGTGCTTAGAGTGTCGTACACTTGAACTACTAAGTTCTGTTATCCCCTGCCCCCTCGTGCACCTACCTTTATTTCGGTGTTTCATGCTCCTGAAGTCCGAAATTGTGGGGGTTAAGACGAGAGCGTTCCAGTGCTGCTTATGTCAAACAGTTCAAGAGCGTCACACTCCAGGAGCATGATACTCTAACAATTTAGGCACTGGAAAGCAGCTCAGGGCGCACTCTGCGTATGACGTCACGATATCCATGCTCATACCGTTCCGCTCCCAGGAGTACAAACCCGAACTCAGTCAGTGTTCTTGATAGGATGACACATAATATACGACGTATGTCAAATTTGTTTACTTGAAATGTCAAATCATGACATCGCCCGGAACACATTTCACTGCTCGGAACATATACGGCTTATGTAAGAGAGCAGAACGACGAAGTTAATTATCCAAACTTATTCTCGTGCTGGCAACTGGAACAGATTTTTCGATTAACCGTTTAATCCAAGGTGTGCACTGACCATTTTTAGAGAGGTTTAACGCCGCTGATCGTGTTTTAGATAGCGGTTTTTGGTTAACCGAAATCCTGTTATTCGGTTTTCGGTTAGAGGAGGTGAGGGGGAGCGTTGATGACAGAACTTCAGATTTCAAATCTGTCAGTTCAGTGCCTTGACTACTTTTTTTTTTTCTAAATTCGTCTGCAAAAAGAAAAAAAAAACCTCACATCAAAATTGGCTCAAGTTTGACATAAATATTCTTTGATCGATTATCTACAATCCAAATATTTCAGTTTTTCAAATTCATGTGTTTTTCTCGTAATGAAAAATACTTATGTGTTCTGGTTGGCTATTTTCCAGGGTTTAGTTTACTAAAGGTTTACTCCCCCTTAGGTCCAGTTGTACAATCTTGGTTCAAAACAGAGTTCAGCTGAACTTGACTGGTACTTGAGCTTTCCCATTTGAAATGCATTGCTGTCAAAAAGTAGTAAAAAAAATCATTTTGTACTACGAACCTGAGAAATAGTCATTATTCAATCTATTTTTGTAGGAAAAAATTGAATTCCTCTCCCTAGGTGAATAATGATGCAAAAAAAACCTAGGTCAATAACAATGAACTATAACCAAAAACTGGAATGCTAACACATAAGGACGAACTTGAAGCCTAGTGAAGCTGCTGCGGAGGGGATACCTGTTTTTGTCGCACTCATTATGTTAAATGGCGAAAATTGCTTCCAACACGTATTCCAATTGATGAAACCTGTGAAGGGAAATATGACAAAACTTTCGAAAACGTCATATGTCAGCGGGCAACAGAAAAAAACAACATTCCCCCTTGTAGTGTCTGTCTTTCATGGCTTTATTTTTTTGGCAGATATGGCAATAGTTGTATTCCTTTCACACCTAGGAGGAGCTCCGGAACAGCTCCGGGGCTTCACGCGCTTATTCCTTTCGAAAAGTGTTTGTTGCACCACGCATATATGTTCCCTGCAAATCGGGGGTGACTAAGCACCGAAGCGAGTAGCTCGAGCGTTTCAAGCTCTTGAAAGGAATACAACTAATGTGTGCGCATTCCAGTTTTTAGCTATAGTTCATGGGTCAATAATGAAAATGACGTCATGACGCAAGGATTGTCAGGTTTCTGTTGGTTGAATTTCAATTTCAATCTGTCAATTAGAAAAATAAAAACAGGTTTCTGTAAATACATTTGAAGTTACCATGAGCTGTTGATAGAGAGCAGCACGTTCAAGAAGGCATTAAAAAAAAATTGAACACAGATATCAAACCTATTTTTTATTTTCTACCAGCAGTAGTAAAAAAAAATCTATATATTCCTCGGTAGAGAAAGTCATTATACACTTATACAGGGTGATTTACGTAGCCCGTGCATTAGGACAACTTCTTAGTGCACGGGCTACGTAAATCACGGTGTATACATTGCGCATTATAAACCTTGGCGCTTTGCATCTTGGTTTAGAAAAGCGCTCGGTATGTAATGACCAACTTCTCTACCTAGGTATATGGTATATAATATACTATTATAGTCCTAGGAAAATAATGGATCACTTCTGTATCAAGTGTTGACGACAGGTAAGTTCAAATTATAGACCGCTTGAAGATGAGTCATAAAAGGGAAATTTTTAAACATGAAAAGACGAAAAAATTTATTCGTGGTTGATGCTCTTGATATTTTTTATACCAAAACCAAATTCTACCGCAAGCTGCGCGCTCTATCTTGACAAATCCCCCTTACATGAATTTTATCCAGTATTTGACGTATTTTTTTGCACCAATGCAGGAACTACAACCCTGATTTCAGTAGTTTGTGTTTGTAGTTTTCCGATATCTAAAATAGGAAAGTACCGAACATACGATATAGTAACAATAGACGAATAGTAACAATATAAACGATATAGTAGCAGGACCATAATTTCTAAATATTCAGATTTGTAATCAAATTCTGAATTATTTGGCAAGTTAGAACTACTTGAATCAAAAAATACTTGTATTTTAAGTATTACAAGACAATAAATTGCGGCATGGTATACCCACATTTCAAATTACTTCACCTCATCTTCTCTTTGGTTTCAATTTTCCCTTGTGGTAATTTCGTTTTTGGCTCAGCCCTCATATACGACGTCGTATAGGTCTCCTGAGATGTAATTTTCGCAAGTAGGACAACATTCCAGAGCGTCTTGAGCGGAAACGACAAATTGCCTTTGTTGTCCTGATTCAAATGCATGTTCAAACACACAATAATAATTACTTCTACTCACCTACCTATACTTTCTATGTAAAATAAACATTGGTTTATTCAAGAACTACAATGGATAAAAACGTTTTGTTGAAGAGTTGATTAAGGAAATTAATTTAAAAACTAAATTAGTTTTCCATGAAAAGCAAAATCTAGAAGATCTCAACTACAAATTAACAGCTCAACTCTAGATCAGCCAAGTAGGGGTTCGTTATCAATTACAGGAACCCAATGCTAGAGCTAGAAGTGAATAATGGGAAGAATGATGCAAAATCCTATCAAATAGGCGATGGATTATATCGGAAAATCGCCTAAAACTGAAAAATCAACAAAAAAGCATCCGATCGGAAAACGGACCCGATGGGGATCTTTCGAAAGGAAAATAATGGTGTACGTATAAATCTTTTGAGCTTAAAAAATGTCAAATCTTTTGTTCACAAAGAAAATCAACTTGTAGAATTTTACGACTTATGGAAAATGTATCCTCTGACAATATTGTCACAAAAAGGAAATTTATGAGGAAGATCGTGTTGGGTGAAAAATTATTATTCTAAAAATAAAATATGTATTTCCTAATTGAAAAATGTCTGTGGCTCATGTTTTATTGAAGATTTGGTTGGATTAGGTTTCAGAAACAAATGACTCACTGTATGAGACGAAATTTCCAGTGATTCAGGTTTATTTATGTGTCTCTCTAATAGAGGGCAACATCATTTAATTGCTATTTCACAAAACTGTTGCCATAATTATTTCATAGTAAAATTTCATTTCGATCAACCAAATTACCACTCTCAATATAAATTTTAAAAAGCAGTGGAGTGAGGGAGCATCCTTGCTTTAGACCGTTTGTTGTTGGAAAATGTTCGATCTTGTTTGACTGAGCTGTATATATTAGTATACATAGCTTTGACAGAATTAACATATGAGTTGCTTATCCCATTTAGACGCATTGCTGGCCACAACTTACGTAGTTGTATCATAGGGTTTCCGTAAATCCACAAAGGTCAGGTGAACTTGTCTATTTCTTTCTATACTCTTTTCTCAATAAGATTTTTAATAGTTAAACACAGGTCTATAAACCTAGCAGTCCCAAGGTGGAAAAAGCTTCGGGAACTATATAATATTAGGTGCTTTTTAGGTGCTAATTAGGGCCTCTAATTAAAAATTAGGTGCTCCTTTAGTTTTTGAGAAAATCAAAAAAAAACTATGGGACTGCTAGGTTTATAAAAGCTAGCAGTCCCCTGTATTAAAAAATATTTTTTCAAAATTTTCTTTTGTATCAGAATTAGATGCTCCTAAATAGTCGAAGAAAAAATAGAATTGATTAATTATTAACTGAGTTACAGATTTTTTTTTAATTTCGAGGGGATTGCTGGCTTTACGTTTACATGTTGGTGTGTCAGAATGGCAAAAAAACTTCGAGATCTATATAATAATTAGATACTTTTTAGGTGCTAATTAGGGCCTATAATTCAAAATTAGGTGCTTCTTTAGTTTTTGAGAAAATCAAGAAAAACTAAGGGATTGCTAGGTTAATGAAAGCTAGTAGTCCCCTATACTGAAAAATATTTTTCCAAAAATTTCTTTTGTATCAGAATTAGGTGCTTTTTAGGTGCTCCTAAATAATCGAAGAAAAAATGAAATTGATTAATTATTAACTGAGTTACAGATTTTTTTTTAATTATTAGGGGACTGCTAGCTTTCATAAACCTAGCAGTCCCTGAGTTTTTTTTGATTTTCTCGAAAACTAGAGGAGCACCAAATTTTTAATTAGATGCCCTAATAAGCACCTAATTATTATATAGATCCCGAAGTTTTTTTGCCATTCTAACACACCAACAAGTAAACGTAAAGCCAGCAGTCCCCTTATAATTGAAAAAAAAATCTCTAACTCAGTTAATAATTGATCAATTCTATTTTTTCTTCGACTATTTATGAGCACCTAAAAAGCACCTAATTCTGATACAAAAGAAAATTTTGGAAATATATTTTTTACTATAGGGGACTACTAGCTTTCATAAGCCTAGCAATCCCTTAGTTTTTTTTGATTTTCTCAAAAACTAGAGGAGCACCTAATTTTTAATTAGAGGCCCTAATTAGCACCTAAAAAGGACCTAATTATTATGTAGATCCCGAAGTTTTTTTGACATTCTGACACACCAACAAGTAAACGTAAAGCCAGCAGGCCCCTTATAATTATAAAAAAATCTCTAACTCAGTTAATAATTAATCAATTCTATTTTATCTTCGACTATTTAGGAGCACCTAAAAAGCACCTAATTCTGATACAAAAGAAAATTTTGGAAAAATATTCTTTACTATAGGGGAATACTAGCTTTCATAAACCTAGCAATCCCTTAGTTTTTTTTGATTTTCTCATAAACTAGAGGAGCACCTAATTTTTAATTAGAGGCCCTAATTAGCACCTAAAAAGCACCTAATTATTATATGGATCCCGAAGTTTTTTTGACATTCTGACACACCAACAAGTAAACGTTAAGCCAGCAGTCCCCTTATAATTAAAAAAAATCTCTAACTCAGTTAATAATTAATCAATTCTATTTTTTTCTTCGACTATTTAGGAGCACCTAAAAAGCACCTAATTCTGATACAAAAGAAATTTTTGGAAAAATATTTTTCACTATAGGGGACTACTAGCTTTCATAAACCTAGCAATCTCTTAGTTTTTTTTTGATTTTCTCAAAAACTAGAGAAGCACCTACTTTTTAATTAGAGACCCTAATTAGCACCTAAAAAGCACCTAATTATTATATAGATCCCGAAGTTTTTTTCCATTCTGACACACCAACATGTAAACGTAAAGCCAGCAGTCCTCTAATAATTAAAAAAAAATCTGTTACTCAGTTAATAATTAATCAATTCTATTTTTTCTTCGACTATTTAGGAGCACCTAAAAAGCACCTAATTCTGATACAAAGAAAAAATTTAAAAAAAATATTTTTTACTATAGGGGACTGCTAGCTTTTATAAACCTAACTGCCCCCTAATTTTTTTTGATTTTCTCAAAAACTAAAGGAGTACCTAATTTTTAATTAGAGGCCCTAATTAGCACCTAAAAAGCACCTAATTATTATATAGTTCCCGAAGTTTTTTTCCACCTTGGGACTGCTACGTTTATAGATCTGGATAACTCCATCTAAGAACGTCTTGCCCTGCAAACATTTTCTTCCTCTGATTCTTGGAAATCGATTTCTATTCTGTTTTCCAGAATACGTCCATATAATCTGGCTATTGAGCTTATGACGTTGATTCCTCAATAGTTTTTAAAGTCCCATCTGTTTCCTTCTTTGAAGATCGATGAGATTAACCCTTTCTTCCAGTCTAGTGGTGATTGCTCTCCTTGAAGACATTTGGTGAAGATCTTCGAAAGGATCTCTAATATTTTTTTTTGGGGCGGCTTATAACAGTTCAATATTTAGGATGCCAAGCCCAGGAACCTTTCCGTTTTTCAAATTTGAAAATGTAAACAAGTCATGAAAGAAAGAAAATATACCATCATATAACTAATTAATAAAGTACTCTAGATGCACAGCTACATTACATTATATTGTAGATATTGGTTTTTTTTTCAGGTGTTGGTGGACACTTTTAGTTGCTCAACTCTATTAAAACGTCCGCCTGTGACAATTTTCTAAACAACGTTAAAACAACTCCGATATCACGTTACTTGCTCGTTCGGATGTGCATCAGCGGACGTTTATTTATATAACATGGCGGCGCAAAAGTCTTTTATCTAGAAAATATAGAAGCGGAAAATGTCGGATATAAAAGAGAAACACGCCGCCGCTCGAAGAATAAAAATATACTTTTAATTACATCGAGGCGAATAGAGACGCGACTCTAGAGTAAAATAACTTTTTATATACAAACAGGTGCCTTATCGGAGGTTTTAAGTATTTTAGAATATTAGAATTATGTATGCCTGGGGGGGTAAATATTCTTAATTTAACAAATAAATATCATATAAATCATAAAGGCTCTATATTTATCAGAGCAAGTCTTCTGTTGCCAAGCCTCCTAGATCCATTTTTCAGATAGGTAGGTATAACGTTTTATAATTCAACATGTAAAACCGATGAAGGTTATTTTACATATTTTCTGTATCAGAATACATAAACCTTAGACATCTACCTCTCCACTACGGGTATTTATATGGGCTCGTTGAATATTTAGCAGATTTGAAAATCTGCCTGTTGTATTCAAAATGCTGGAGGGTCGTTCGCCCTTTCGGGGGCGCTGAAATGTAAATTAAATAAGTTTCGTCTGGGAATAGCCCATAGTTTTGCATTTTATTTTGTTTTGTCTTGGTATGTCGACACATTTTGAATTTATATAATAATTGTCTTGAATTTCTAACATTTTTCAAATTTGTATAAAATCTGTCCAAAACTACACTAACTAGGTTCTATTAAAGTGAGGTAACGAAAAGTAAATCACCTCAACTTTATCAACAGTTAGTTTAAACTTTACTAGCTCTGTTTAGAGTCAACGATCTTTCTAAAATTGCCGCTCAATTAACCTGAAACAAACAAGCTCTTGATTAAGCTAGCTCTAGGCTCTAGTAACAATATCTCTTCTCGTAAAATATATCACTCCATTTATTCTTGTAGAGACGGGTTTAAGGTCCTTTCTGGCGGATGGATGCAAGTGTTGCAGATGCGCATGGCATCTGGACCGTGCCGTCTCCTCAGACACAGAACCGACACTGACTCTAGTGTTTCGTGCGCCGGAAGACTGAGTGGCGTCGCGACGAACGTCGTCTCGGGATTCTCACGTGTATACGCTTCAATTTACAGTTTTCGAGTTTTTTTTTGTTTTTGTTTTTGTTTTGATAGTACAAGACCGTAAAAACGAAGTTTAGATTGTGCGAAAAAATATATTTTTTTCGGAATTTGAAAAACCACTTTCAGGAAGTTAGTTAGTTTTGGATCGGGGCCAAAGTTTGTCATTTGAATTTTTGAAGGTAAAAAAAAAGTGAAACAAAAGTTAGAATTCGAGGACTTTCTCACAAAGCTACTAATTTTGATTTGACAGATTGTCGGTTAGTACCTGAAAAACATACAATTTATAAGTATATGACACAATGAAGAAGTTCTTTGTTAGTTGGCAGTGGTGGAGCGTCTCAATCTATGAATATCGGATTGTCATATAAAATGTTATAACTTTGTAACAGTATTTCCGTCATCTCATGAGATGAAAAAAGAAGTTTTCATTATTTAAACTCAAAGGTAAAATCGATGCAAGAATAATTTACTCGAGTAAATCTGCGCCAAATTAAGTTCTAAGTGTGTCATTGAATAAAACACTTTTCTGATTTCTGGGAAATGTGAGGCGGGTTTCTACGCAGTTGCACAACACTTAAATGGACACGACTGTACCTTCATTAAAAAAATCAAACGCTAGTTAATGCTTATTATCGTTAGCTCATTAGACCCTATATTTCATCGTCCAAACTAATTTTCAAAGATTATAACTAATCCAAAGACTAATCAGAGTAGCTCTTCGAAAAATTCAGGAATTATTGTCGAGGGTTCAAGGTACTTAAGCAATAGTAAAATTTCAAGCGGATTGAGATATTGTTTTAAAAGTTGGAATTTATTCAAGATCCATTAAGAGAACGTCAGTAGAGTTTAAAGTGGATTGAGATGGTATTTTATTGATAAAGCAAATTTCTGGTGTCCTTATTAATTGATATCCAATCAGAGTAGCTTTTTGAAAATTCCAAAATATATTTTAGAGGGTTGAAATTTCATCGCTTCATCGATTTCAATGATTTAGATTTTGGAAAAATTTGAAAGGTCATGACTTTTTTTCTATTGAACAAAGAAAGCTGAAATTTTCAGCGATTCTTATCCCAGTGAAGGACTACAATCCCTGAAAATTTCAGCTCATTTGGATTTATAGTTCCAGAAATAAAATCGTGTTAAGAAATTTGGGTTGATTTACCAATTTTTCAATTTTTCTGAGTGCCTTTTTCCATAGAATCTGGCTCCAAATCTCAGAATAATTTAGTGTATGGAGTTTGGGGGATCCCGAAAGACCATTAGGACACAAAAGCTCAATAAAAAAAAAAATTAAAATGTCATTGTTTTAGTAAGAAGGTAGCTAAGATTTAGATTTTGGAAAACTTTGAAAAGTCATAACTTTTTTGCTATTGAAGGTAGAAAGCTGAAATTTTCAACGATTCTTATCCCAGTAGAGGACAGAAATCCCTGAAAACTTCAACCCATTGGGACTTATAGTTCCAGAAATAAAATCGTGTTAAGCAATTTGGGGTGATTTATCAATTTTTCAATTTTTCTTAGTGCCTTTTTTCATAGAATCTGGCTCCAAATCTCAGAATAATTTAGTGTATGGAGCTTAGGGGATCCCAAAGGACCATTAGGACACAAAATCTCAAAAAAGAATAAATTAAAATGTCATTGTTTTAGTAAGAATTGAAAATAGAAGAACATTTTTGCCTTCTTTTTCCTTGTTTTAGGGCCGGTTTATTCACATTCTGATACATTGTCAGGAATGCATTCTGACGGATAAAAATGCAATCTACTGTAATCCTATTGGTCGCCCACCAATAGAATTATAAAACGGTAAATTTATCTTACAGATAGTTACCAGCAAGTTTATCTGAAGAATAAATGAACCTTAGAAGAAAAGTGTTCTCAGCTGTTTAAGAATTTTGTGCTGCTCATTTCCAACAAGTCTAAAAACATGTTACTGCTTCTTTTTGAGTCAGGTTATTAGGAACGATAGCTGCAGATTGTTCTTCGGATTCTTCTGATCCGGCTTTGAGGACATTAATATTTATTGAATTTTACGTAGCGTGAAGGGGTTTTCAGCAGTTATTCGGATTATCAAGATTTGTTCGGATTATGCTTTGGAGCGTTCGTTGTTCGGATTAGCGGAGGTTCCGATTAAGCACTTTGCGGTTCCCTGGATGATGCAATAGGATGTACGGGTCATCGCACGGTAAAAAGGCCAATGGTCAGAATACAAAAATATAACAGCTGCCTTTTAAAAATGCAGCAGCTTTTAGAAGAGTGACATCTAGACTATTAGGCTACAGGGCGTCTTCTTAGATGGGGTCTTCAGGGTGATTAGTTTTCTCAAATAGTGTATTTCTCGTCGTTGTCCGGGTTTTGGTCGTGGTGGAAAATTATCACTGTCGAAGCCTTGGAGCCTGAGTCTTGTAGTTTTTTTTATGTCGGTATTTGCAGTAAATGTGAATGATGGTTAGGGTAATGATCAGATCTATGGAGAAGATAGTGAACCAGTGGATATGCCTTGATATATATAAAGGGTTCATGGATCAGTTTCTCTAGTTCTTCAGAGTATTGGTTGAGTCTGTGTTGAGCAACATTTAGGTCTTCTGTGTCAATGTTGCTTGATTTCAGAGGTTTGAGTTCTGGAAGATGGAATGTGTGTTTACAACAATCATACGGAATTATAACAAGATGACTCTTGTAGGTGATGTTAGTATATTTTTCTATAATATACTTGTAGTGAATTCTGGTGCTTCCAATGAATGCACTGCATTCTGGTTGTAGCTTCAAGAGTGAATAAGTTCGAATAATGTTGTAGTTTCTCGTTTTCCACATTTGACTGTTACTGGAAGTGGATCTGAAACTGTGATAAGCCAGTAATTTTGTTCTAGTTCTTGAACATGGTAGTCTGAGGTTATCAGAATGGATTTTTGGCAGGTTTTCGGCAAGAGACTGGATTGTTTGGGCCTCACATATTGCGTCGCTGTCAATAGGATACTGAAGCAGGTAGGCAGAAATGTAGATTTTTAATTGAATTTGTTTGCAGCCTCCTAGGTTTTGAGAAAATCTCTCGGAGTGATAATCGAGCCGTGTAGAATTTTTAAACGAGCAAATTCAATAGCATGCAGGAGGTCATTAAGAATGTTTTCTATGTAAACGTAACTTTCCATAAGGGATTCGCAAAGGTTTAAGGTTCCTATTTGTCCTTCATGAAATATCATGGAGTCTGAAATGTCAATAATGGATTCTCTTATTTCTTTGATGTCTTCATTGAATGTTGTTTCATCAATTTCTAGCTTTTGGACAGTAGAGTTGAAACTTTTGATTACCGAAGTGGAAACTGATAATTGGCTTTTCAGGAGGTTTTGTAATTTGTGTTTGCCTCCAATTAGTTAAGTTATGCATGCATTGAGATATTCGTCATCTGAAGAATCTAAATTGCCAGTTATCGATTTAAAAATGCTACCTATTCCGTTTACTAAGCCACGTTTATTTCTATGCGCGTAGTTTTTTTCGGAAATGATTTCTACGAATTTTACGTTTACGGATTCAGCAATATGGGATAAGAGACTGAAATGGGTTTGTACACTGGTTTTGAAAGCGTCATCCTGCATGATTTTTCGTTGCATCAAAAAAGGCTGAAAGCAGTTTTTCAATATTTCTAATGTTTTGCTTCAAATCTTTATAGACGAGTAGAGTCCATTTGTCGTTGGATATTCTAATAGTCCTTTCTCTATATTCTTATAGAGTTATTGACTGGTGTTAGATGGAATTGTACTATGGTCGCTGGGATCAGATAGCAAATTGAAGCATAGGCTAAAATGTTAAAGGGGTGTTCGTCAGGATTTTCCATTTTATTGACTCGAATCATGTCTGTTAAGTCGCATGGAATCTTTCCAAAGATCCATTTGATTGTGGGTGACTGACACGTTCGAATTTGATGTCGTAAAGTTTGCAGAGTTGAAAAGGGCGTTATCAAATTCTCTACCGTGGTCACAATGTATTTTCAAAGGAGTGCCATAGTGTTTGGAAAACAATAGATGGTTTCTTATTTGATATGGCGTACACGGTTGGGTGAATTTGGTAAGTTCATCCCTTAATATATATATAATAGTTAAAGCGTAATTTTGTGTAGGAAATTTAAAGAGATCGATATTGATGCGTTCAAGGGGTGTTTTCGGGGTTTCTGTGATAACTAAAGGAGTGCTAAGATTGTTTGTGTTGGGTTAAAAATCAAAATTTTCTTCTAGAATATCGTCGATAATTTTGAAATGAAGATCTTCCATTTTTGTTTGCCAGAATAAAGTTCGTCTGGGATATGTCTAAGAAATGTGAATGAGAAGTTTCAAGTTTAGAATAGTCAATAATTGATTGAGTTTTGTATTATAAATCGACAAAAGAATTGAATTATCTAGTAATTATTTCATCTTGAGTTTCGTTTCCACCGTGGGAAGGAGTATTTTCGTCATCAGAAGAACCTCTTCTTTGCTAGTTGTATTGGGAAATGGACTAAGAAATAAAAGAACTTGTTAATTATTGATATTCAATATATTTCTTATATCAAACACAGCGTGGAAAGCAGAGCGTGTGAACTCATAGAACCAACTATAGGAACTAACTCACATCGAAAAACAAAAAATTACAAATCCTTTTTTAAGTAAACGATTCCTCATCTGTTTATCTTACATATAAAAACTATTATAAACACGTTCAATCATCCATAGCTGCAATATAAAATAGCAAAGTATAGGCTTATAATCAAAGTTTCGTTGAAGGTGAATTTCGTCATTATTGGTTGCAAGGATAGCCATTTTTGATTGAAGATTTGCGCATTCTTTGATGTACAGGGTGATTCATTAAGAACGGCACTCGGCCATATCTCAAAAACTATTCATCGTAGTCTTGTCGGAAAAAAATTATCCCATAAATATGGCCAAGAGAAAATGCTGGAAATATATTCCAGCTTTCTAAAATGACCGTAAGGGGGCGTAACCCAACTGTCAAAGTACAAAAATGGTTTTATTTTTTAAATTTCAAATGGAAACGTATCTCAAAAATGCTAGCAATAGATTTTTGATGAAATTTCACACAATTTTGATTCATAACTTTTTACCATAACTTATCAGATAAGATAGTTATGAGCTGTCAAATATTGCAACACAAGAAAGCGGATAACTTCAAAACGACTCAACAAATCTGGTCGATCTTAGGTTCGTTGGAAAGACAAGAGTCTGTTCTTTAACTTTGTTGTGAAAAATTCAAATTCTGGTTAGTAGGACTGACGCTATGCGTCAATATTTGAGAACAATTGAATGTTTCCAATTTTTCTTAGAATTTTCAAATGGAATGGTATATTTAAGATATGTTAAATCGATTTTTAAGGATGTTTTACATAGTGTTTCTTTATTATACCTTCCTACAAACGAATTCCAGAGAGTGTTAAAATTAATTTTATTAAAAATAATCAGTATTTATGAAAAAGCTCTCGTAAATTGAGCAGATACCAGTTAAGTATGTCAGGCTGACACATTTTTGAAACTTCAAACGCTATTTTCTAAAGTCAAAATCATAGAGAAATATAATAGTAGTAAACTACGAGAGAAGTCATTCCCCTGTACTTAACTGGCACAATGTCGACTGTAGCGCCTCTGGTGGCTACGGACAGCAATAAAAGAGTGAACGTTGTTTGAATGCAGGTTTCTTCTTTACCGACAGTAAAAAGGCGGCTTTTTTGAATATAGTTATTTGTGTACCAAGGCCGTAAAGTTGATCTTTTTTGGCCGAATCAGAAATTTGCGGCCGAGGCGCAGCCGAGGTCAAGCAAATTTCAGGTGAGGCCAAAAAAGATCATTCGGCCGAGGTGCACACAAAATTTTTTAGGCGAGTGTTTGTTCTTGAAAAAAGAATAAAATTCAACAGTAGCTTTAAACTTTATTGATCAAATAAATAATCCAGCAAAGATAGGTAGATACACAATTATTAATAACAAAAACCACGATAAAGAGAGTGTGATTATAGAAAAAATTGTTTATTTTCACCAAAGTAGCGGCCGTAAAGTAAAAGCGGCCGTGAAGTAAAAGCGGCCGTGAAGTGAAAGCGGCCGTAAAGTAATAAAGTAAATGCGGCCGTGAAGTGAATGCGGCCGTAAAGTAAATGCGGCCAAAAAAGATATACTTTAGGGATGATATTGAATCCGTAAAACTAATCTTTTTGTGACAGTCGCCTAAAAATTAAATTATTAACCTTGATTTTATTTAAGATTTATTAAAAATAAAGTACTGTAAACGCTCAAAACAGTCAATTGCAAAGCAAAACATTTGTTGAAAAAACGTGCTAAAATTTACCGAGCAACTGTTTAGAACGATAACAGAACTTATTTTTAAAAAATCCAAATTAGATGCAATGAGATTCCTCAAGGGGGTCAAGGAGGTAATTGAACAATACAAAAATTGGGATATCTTCAAACAAACTTATTTTTTTATTCCAATTTTATAAAAATACAGTAACTAAAAATGTTTGTATTATAAGCTTTGTGTTTACCTTTTTACTGCATCTCGCATCATCGCAAATTCGAAAACACACTATTATTTGTGTCGGTTTTGTCTAATTAATTAATATTTATGATCACAGAATGTTTTCTCACTTCTCTAATATAAATAATACAAGAAATTTTACGTTATGATTGTGAGCATTTAATTTTTGATTGATGGTCTTTGGATTCAATAATTTATCAAATTTTGACAATTTTGTATTTTGTATGTGTTAAAAAAAGATAGAACATTTTCGGGTAAGTTGCTGACAAAGACAAATTAAACCGAGTTGTCAGAAACGATCGAAGTAATTAGTTCAATAATCTGCCACACCATGCGAAATACGCTACGGGTATGTGCACAAACACACTTCCAGATTGTTACATTAAACAAACGTCTCTCGTAGTTTACTACTATTATATTTCTCTATGGTCAAAATGCATTTCTCAAATGGAGAAGCACAGGACATCCTTGCATGTATGTAATGGAAATGCAACAATCGCAGCCACTAAAATCTAATTATTTTGAAAATGGACAATGCTTATAAAAAAAATAATAGACTGGTTTTGGATTATCTCTGTTAGTATTTACAGAAAGATCAGAATGAATAATGAATAAATCCACAGTACGCGGGTGCCGAATTTATGCGGAAATGACGTCTAGATTTTAATTTCCAAAATTATTAATAGATGGCACCACCACTTGAGTAGTTTACTATTCTCAAAATAAATATGTATTTCTTCTTCAAATTTTTTTCCCAAGATAGATTGAAAACTTTGAAACATAAACAATAACGCTTGACCCTAATTGGTCGCAAAATGAGGTGTTTCTGCAGGTTGACGTCAATTTTACAATAGCGACCAATAAGCGGCATTAGTGCCATTGTTTATGTTTCAAAATTGACAATGCCAAAATCTATCTTGGAAAAAAATAAACCATAGTTACTATTATAATTTCCTAACGCACTTTTTCCATTATTTGACATTCATCAATGATGACAATCCACTGTTAGAAAAGCAAAATCATTATTTACGAGGGCTTTTTCATAAATATTGATTATTTTTGATAAAATTAAATTTAACACTCTCTGGAATTCGTTTGTAGGGAGGTTTAATAAAGAAAAACTGTGTAAAACATCCTCAAAAATCGATTGAACATATCTTAAATAACCGTTCCATTTGAAAATTTCAAGAAAAATTAGAAAAATTCAATTGTTTTCAAATATCCACCCAAAGAGTCAGTCCAACTAACTGAAGTTGGAATTATTTACAATAAAATTAAAGAACAGACTCTTGTCTTTCCAACGAACCTAAGATCGACGCAATTCGTTGAGTCGTTTTGAAGTTATTCGTGTTCTTAAGTTGCAATATTTGACAGCTCATAACTGTCTTATCCGATAAGTTATGATAAAAAGTCATGAATCAAAATTGTGTGAAATTTCATCAAAAATCTATTGCTAGCATTTTTGAGATACGTTTCCATTTGAAATTTAAAAAATAAAACCATTTTTGTACTTTGACAGTTGGGTTACGCCCCCTTACGGTCATTTTAGAAAGCTGAAATATATTTCCAGCATTTTCTCTTGGCCATATTTATGGGATAATTTTTTTCCGACATGACTACGATGAATAGTTTTTGAGATATGGCCGAGTACCATTCTTAATGAATCACCCTGTACCTAGTTGACTTTAACTCTTGAAAGGGCATCCGCGTTTTTATTCAGATTTTTAGGTTTGTATTCGATTTTGTAGTCGTATTCTTCGAGTTTTAGTCTCCAACGAGCCAATCGACTACCAAGATCCTTGATTGAAAAAAGCCATGTTAAAGGGCGGTGGTCAGTGACTAGAACAAATTTTCGACCGTAGAGATATGGGCGGAAGTGTTTTACAGACCAAACTCTTGCTGATAGTTCTCTTTTTATGGTTGAATATTTTGTTTCGGCACTGCAGAGAGTCCTACAGGCGTAAGCGATGGGGAGATCTTTTCCTATTGGGCCCTGGGATAGAACAGCTCCAATACCAAATGCATCGGTCGCTAAGAAAGGTTTCTTCGAAATTTGGATAAATTAAAATGGGGTCAGAAATGCCTTAGTGCCTTTCTGAGGTCGTCGAAGGAAGAAGAGCATTCTGAGTCAAAGTTAAATGGAACGTCCGTTTGTAGAAGTCTTGTTAGTGGTTTCGAAATTTTGGCAAAATTGAGAATGCAACGTCAGTAATAGCCGGTAAGTCCTAAAAAAGATTAGATCTCTTTTGGTGTTGTCGGAACGGGAAACTTGTGGATGCATTCGATCTTTGCTGGGTTAGGTTTTATTCCTTCTTGAGTAATAAGGTGGCCAAGATATGTCAGTTCTTTTCTGGGAAATTCGCATTTATCAGGATGTATTTTCAAATTTGCTTTTCGAAGATGTTTGAAGACTTTGGTTAATCTTAAGATGTGCTCATGGAAAGTCAATGAATATACAACGTTCATTCTGGATGCCAAGAAGAATGTTATCCATGACTCGCTGAAACGTTGAGGGAGCGTTTTTGAGGCCAAATGACATACGGACAAACTCTAAATGACCATTTTCCACTGTAAAAGCAGTTTTCGGAATGTCTACAGGTTCTATTTCGATTTGTTGGCATCCTGAAGCTGACAGGGATGCTATCAGCACTAAAAAAATTGTACCAGAAAGTAGGGAATTATTGTACTAGATTGGCGACATTGTGTACTAGCTGAAAGCGCATCAAATTTTGAAATTTGAATACAAATGTAGACTCTGCTAAATGGGGGTAAATATCACTTGTTTTAGGGTCGGTTCCTCAATAGCGAGTCACCTCAGTCAGCTGCGGGTTGGTTTTAACTCTAGGGTAAAAACGTGGCCAGTTGCAATGTTTACCTAGAGTTATCCTTAAGGTGACTCGCTATTGGGAAACCGGCCCTGAATCACCTGAATGATAGAAATAAATAAATTTCTACATATTTAGTTATAAATCGACTACCGATTACCATGATCTGCTGAATAACCGAATAACCACCGATACATGAGACACGTCAAATCACAGAATAAAAAACTCCCCCACCCTCAAATTCTGGGATACTCGAGGATCAAGAACACTTAATTTGTTCTGTGAGAACAGATCGAAAATTACCTTTTCTACATTTAAAATCGACGAAAAAATTAACTCACTAACATAGCCTGAATCGCAAGTATTCGATCGAGGTCTGCGGGTGACGTCATCGCTATTTTCTGCTGATAGTGACGACACTCGCAGGCCCAGAATTTGATGGAGAGGGAGTTAGGGAAGTATGACACAATTGACACATCACATAACCCAGAATAATCAGATTATGCTTGAATATCCTCGCCAAAAATTGGCTCATATTCGAAACGCCAATTAACGCCAATTTGTTGTTTGGCTTTTAGCCGCACCGTAGTGGGACCTGGAACATGAAACCTAACCCACAAGTAGAGAGTGGAGCGCAGAACTCGGGTACGGTACAGAGCGAAGAGCGACACTCGACTCGTAATCGTAATTGTACTAGATTTATGAGAGAGGTACTAGCGTACTAGGTGAAGCGTGATTGTGCTAGATCTAGTACAATTGTACTAGAAATAGCATCCCTGGAAGCTAAGTCAAGTGTGGTGAAGTACTGACACTTTCCTAGTTGGTCGAAAAGGTTGGATATATTTGAGAGAGGATATTTGCTCTAAGCTTGTTGAGCTTACGAAAATCGATGACAACACGCCACTTTTGTTTTCCTGAAGCTTCTAGCTTCTTGGGAACTATCCAAACGGGAGAGAGATTGATGGATGGAATAATGCCTTGATTCAGCATTTTGCTGATTTGCTTTTTCACCTCCTCTTTGTGTACTTGGGGATAGCGATAAGATTTAGTGAGGACGGGTCGAGAAACACTAGTATCAATACAGTGTTTAATCTCACTGGTAAAAGTCAGACTGTCTTCCTCAAGGTAAAATATATCGGAAAAGTTGAGAGACAAGTCTGTGATAAGTTATTGTTCTTCATCGGTTAAATGGTCAATTCGAAGATCTTTTTTCTATGACCAATTTTCTTTTTCGTATATTGAGGTAATATATTTTGTTAAAACAAATATTTTTGGGCTGAACTAGCTAAAAGTACACGACAGTAAGTGAGATATTCTAAAAGTTGTTATTCTTTACAAAAGCAAAATTTGTGTGTCTTATAATAAAAACTACAGAGGGGTTAATTTACCCTATCAAGATCAGGGCTTTATGGTTCAAATACGTTAAAAAGTTTGGTTTCTCTGAAATCTCTCATACTGTAAACCTGATGGCAAAGGAAAGATTCCTGCTTAATTTCAACAAAATAATACAAAAATATTGCTCAAGTCAACGATAACCAGAATTGTCAATCGATCCAAAATTTAAATAAAAAAAAGCAATTCCAAACAGTTTAAATTCTCCTCAGAGATGATAAGAGACAGGCGTGTGGTTTATCCACAAAATGGTGCACAGTCACAAGGGATCCATTACCCCCTTAAGACGTAGATAAACCAGATAAATCGAATACTTAATAAACATACCAACGTTACATAAAAATGGTAAATTAAAAGGTATTAAGAGAGATTCTGTGATAAAGCCTTTTAAAAAATGAAATAAAGCTAATTGAGGAGAATGAATTTGCCTTGCAGGAAAGAGAGGAAATTCGGAAAATTATTCCAAGTTCTCGAGAAATATTCATTTTTTTTTAGGGCCCTTCGGCCAACTTCGGCACTTGAGTCTCTGCATTTTAATCCAATAAATGGGAGATTTTGAAATAATAATTATTAATTTTCATTTTAATCCCTCTTGAGGGGCAAAATATAAATATAAGTATGTCAAGTCTTTATAAATTATGATTTTTTCCCTGTATTAACTTTAACTGGACAGAGGTATCTTTATAAACATTTTTTTTTTCCTTCAAAAAAAGTACAAATTCAATAAAACCGAATATGTGTATCTTTATACGCTACAGCACAAAATGAATGTTTTCAGGCGATTTTTACAGTCCCTTGCTTTTGCTGTGTCAGCCCTAGGGTTTTTTCAAATATAGTTAAGCACTTATATAGGTATGAAAAAGGCAACCTTTTGTTCAGTAAGGAAGCTACCCCTTAGAGGATAGAATACGTTTCTCCCAAGCGGAATAAGATTAAATTGAGCCACTTGAGTTAATATTGATTGGAGGGTATGCTAGGGAATTGCACTTAATGCAAATGATTTCATTCGGATATTGCAATTTGTTGGGATTATTCATAACGATCAATATCGAAGCTTTTGCCATAAGTTGTGGTCTAACGTAGCTTATCGATGAACCTACCCGTATCTCAGAAAGGGGCGAATTTGCAGCGCTTTTAGACTTGTTCCTAACCACCAATCCTGACTCGTACACAATTCAAGTAGATGCTCCACTTGGTTCGTCCGATCATAAACTTATAATAACAAAGTGCGAAATGCTCATCCCACCAAGCCTACAACCACTTCCTCGTAAAATGTGGCACTATAAATCGGCAAAATGGAATGACCTAAAACAGTATTACCTGGATTTTCCATGGCAAGAGGTTTGCTTTAAAACAGCTGATCCCACTATTTGCTGTAATGAAATAACACAAGTAATCTTATCTGGAATGGACGCATATATCCCACATACAACTAAACGTAGAGCTAATGCAAAACCTTGGTTCAACAGCCAGTGTCAAACGGCTGTACAGAAAAAACACAGAGCATATAACCTTTGGAAACGACAACAAACCGCTCAAAACCACACAGAATTTTTAGAAGCCAGAAATAGTTGCAAAATTACTATTGACTCCGCTAAAGAAACATACAATCAAAGAATAAAAAACAGGTTGCTGAATTGTCCAAGTAGTTCTAGGTCTTTTTGGTCTCTTGCAAAAGCTGTTGGATCTAACTTCACCAAGTCATCCATACCACCACTTACAGATAAAAATAATCACTTAGCCACAACATCAGAGGAAAAAGCCAATATGCTGGCCCAAATGTTTTCCTCCAACTCCAACCTAACAGTGCCAAACGGAAAAACTCCACCGTTCATTGAAAGGGTTTCCCATAGTATGCCAGAGGTACCCTTTTGTCACAGAGAAATACGAAAATCCATTAAAAAGCTAGATACAAACAAAGCAATGGGTCCGGATGGCATTCCCGCAATAGTACTCAAAAATTGCGCCAACGAACTCACCCCAACTTTCGCAAAATTATTCAATTTGTCTTACAGGCAAGGAGTATATCCATCATCATGGAAGTCTGCCGCAGTACAACCCATTCCAAAGAAAGGAAAAAAGACAGATCCGTTAAACTATAGACCAATTGCTCTACTTCCGGTGATATCAAAAGTAATGGAAAGAGTTGTGAACAATCACCTAACCAAGTACTTGGAAAAGTACAAAATTATCAACGATAAGCAATACGGATTTCGAAAATATAGGTCAACTGGCGATTTACTTACATACGTCACTCACTTATGGCAAAAAGCGATTGAGTTGCGGGGTGAAACAAGAACAATTGCCTTAGATATATCTAAAGCATTCGACAAAGTTTGGCATGAAAATCTGCTCAACAAGCTCAAAGCAATGGGATTATCGCCGAAACTTTGCACTTGGTTTGAAAGTTACCTAAAGGACAGATTCATTTATGTTGCACTGGATGGCCAGAACTCCAACTCTTACCAAATAAATGCTGGTGTGCCACAGGGAGCAATCCTTTCGCCAACTCTTTTTCTGATTTACATAAATGACCTTATAGATAAAACAGTAAATCCACTTTATTGCTTTGCAGATGATGGCAATGTAGTCTCCTCACTCATACCACCCACAGGTCTTTCCGCACGTGAATTCCATCATCTTAGACTAACTCAAATATCGCAGATAAATAACGACCTGGAGATAATAGAGGACTGGGGTAACAAAAACCTTGTACAGTTCAACGCGCAGAAAACCCAAGCAGCTCTGTTTTCAAAAAAGACCAGCACCGATGAGCCAAACATCATGCTATCTGGAAGTGCTGTCACATTACAGAGTCAGTTGAACATCTTGGGGGTTACTGCAGAGACCAACATGTCTTGGCACAGTCACGTGGCAGATATTGCTAAAAGGGCGTCCCAAAAGCTGGGGGTGCTATTTCGTACAAGACATCTGTACACACCAAGCCAATTGCTGACACTCTACAAAGCCCAGATTCGACCAACTATGGAGTACTGCTCACATATATGGAGTGCAGCACCCAAACATACCTTAATGCTTTTGAACACCGTGCAAAAACGAGCTATCAAGCTGATCAATGACCCCGCACTTACTCGTAACTTGGATGGTCTCGAACATCGCAGATCTGTGGGCGATTTATCTCTCTTCTACAGGTACTATCACGGAAAATGCTCTGAAGAGTTGGCACGTATGATTCCACCGAGAGTAGCGCCTACCAGGCGAACCCGTCAAACAGACGGTAACCATGAATTTACTGTCAAACTAGAGGCACCAAGAACCTCATTATATCAGAACTCATATCTCTGGAGAACAGCATCGCTGTGGAATAAACTCCCTGCGACGGTTTTTCCTGCAGGTTACAACCTGAACCGTTTCAAGACCAACATACACCGACATTTCCGCGCACTTGCCGCTTCTCGAGCGTGATAGGACATTTCCTTGCGAGTGCGCATATCCGTAAAAAAAAAAAAAAAAAAAAATCGAATATTAAATAATCATAAACAAAAACCCTCTCTCCTGAGTACCAAATTAATCACCCCTTGCTCTCAGCATAAATATTTTCCTAGCTAAAATTTGATCGCGTCAGCTCACATTTTGCCGGTAAATTGTCAAATATATTAAGCTCTAAATTCAGCTAGACATAGTGAACGAGTCGGAACACTCTGTTTGCAAACTAAATGAATTATGCGCATTATGTATGGAAATGTTGCATATTATAAGGCAAACTATTGCGGCTAGAAATAGTTGAAATAACAATTCAAAATTTCGCAACAACGGCTTCAACGTAATAGATCAGAACAGCTTTTAATACAAATTAATCCTTTCACCTCATAAAGATCTAAATTTTCCAATGATATAGTTAGTCCTAAGCTAATAAATTCAATATTGGTAGCCTACTCAAATGGTATTTCAAACTCATGAAGTTACTATCAGTTTTATTTAGAATTTCGTTTAACTAAAATAAATTTTATTCAATCTAGATGGAGGTGCTTTAATAGACAAACAGTGCCTGTGGTTGAATAAAGTTGCAATCTCTTTGTTTGAACTAGGAAAGTTGCGGTTTGCAAATTTCGTGCGGCCTGAAAAACTAAAATTTAACAAGGCCTAAAGCTTCTCGAGGCACAAAATCGATAACGCTCTCCCAAAGACCGAAATAGAGTGAGATTTAAATTATTTTTGAAAGTTTTAAACGACTGGAATAAAATAAGTGACAGAAAAATCGAAGTACCTATTCTGTAAGGATTCTTGTTCTCCCAAATTTCAGGTTAAGTTATGTTGGAGTCTATCTGAAACTTTTAAATTTTATGAGGCAAATTCAAATGCTTTCAAAGAAACCTTTTTTTCTGTTGATTCTGAAAAAATAAATGCCTTTTTCACCAAAAGTTAATTAATCCCCCCCAGCTAAATGCTAAATGTGCACGATTCGACAAACGACCCAAAAACGAAAAAGATTAATGCACGTTACGTTTTAACCCCAAAATTATATATCGAGGCCCTGGACCTTAAAATTAATCAGCCAGCTGAAAATTAGCTAATAATTTATTTTTAATTAGCCTAACGTTCAGCAGATCCATTTAGAATCCGAACGTTTGCGCAAAGATCGTGTGGCGAATGTTCTTAAATGGCGAGGCATAATTTATATTTCGATAGGGGGCAAATGCCGTTTTAGTGAATATTAAAACATTCTCGTTTCAATTCCAGATTATGTCGACAATGACTTCGGATAGCGGCGACGAATCCGATTCAACAGCCGACTGGCAGCCACGTAACGTAGAACACTAGTACGATGTCACGGGACGATTTGCAACACATACGGGACAGATTGTTGCAGCTGGCAGACAATTCGTCAGGTCAACGATTGCCTTTCAATGTCAAAAGAAAAGGACCGTTGTCCAGACAAAGCTCGAAAGCTTTGCCTGGATCGAAGCTTAGCATGCAGGATTTTGTACGGATGGATCCTGGGTAAGAGTTTTATATTAATACTAATAATCTGATGGCGATTTAGAATGTTGTCACAAGGACGCTAATACAAAGTGCCTCAAATCTACCGATAAAAAAGACATCAAATAATCGAAACCGGATAGCTATACGAAAGTCGATTTTGCTGTGGGAAATTTTCGCCTTGCGCTAAAATAGGATAGACATCGTTTTATTATTTTTCTTCCATAGAAGTTGATTGAAGTGACAAAACTTCAAAGCAATTGGCTCGAAATGGACTTGGTTTCTCAAATGCAATTTTTGTTCTGATTCATATATGTAAGATAAGAAAGTACAAGTAGTTTACTGACACAATTCTATGTGAGTATTTTCAACAATGTTTCTAAAGTCAGATTTTGTGAATTAAGGGATTTTCTAAGTCAAATCATTTTTTGTTTCTAAATAGGTATATGTATACAGCAGCAGAGTTCAATGGACAACATTTTTCGAAACAAGGAAAAACAAGTTTCTGTAACATCAGCAGAGTTCAATGGACAAAATTTTTTCAAAAAAGGAAAAACAAGCTTCTGTAACAGTTGAAAGTCAGCATTTTTTTTGGGGTGATGAACTATTATACCTTATAATAGTTTTCTTCTTTCCTGGGATTCGGTTGGGCATTGTTTATTTATGTATAACGTTTCGTTATTTTTATTACCATCTTCAGATATACCTACAGATCTAAAATAAATTTTATTATATTTTTTATAAAATTTTTTATTGATTTTACATTCAACTATCTCGAAAACTTTTTTGGAATTTCACAACAAAAAATCAAAGCGAACAACAATGACAAAGTAGTGTCTATTTATCCATTTTTACAAGGGGAGCATAATTTATCATGTTTTGTTTTAATTAGATTTTGGTAAATATCACTGAAATTTTCTGTATCAGATCTAAAATTTATGGGGTTTGGATGTTTTTGAATTTGGATCATCTCCTGAATTCTTCTTTTGTGATAATTATTTTCCTTTGTCAATATTTTCGCATTTTTGGAGTCAAAGCTATAATTATATTTACTTTCATGCAACTTCTGTTATTGAAAAGTATTATTTTAATTAAACAAGAAATTACATAGATGTTTCTACTACAAAGCTAACCTGAAGACTAAATTCTATACTGCTGCAATAATACGTCGACAGAGGTGGCCATATAATTCCTGCCTCACTATGTTTGAGAAAATGGGGGATGATTTTCGAAAGATTTCAATTCTATGCCCACTTTTACATCATTTTGATTTTTCTTACAATAATTATAAACTTCAACTACCTGTTCAGTTTTGTCTACGCGCCCTGTATATAGTATCAAATTGGGTATTTAGGATGTCAAATCCTATTTGGGAATGGAAATTGATTCGTTTTTCTTTTCTTCTTTATTTTTTGTTTCTCTTATTCTAATTGAATAATTGCGCATTTTTATGCCTAAACATTGATACGGCCTTGTTAAATTTGGCTTTTAAGAATGCGCGCCTTAAATACTGAAAAAGGATATCTGCAAGTCCTTAAAATGTCGACCAGAAAATCAGTCGCCAAAAACACTTCGACTGATTCGAGAAAACAGATTCGTTTCTTTTCGCTTGCCGTGACCGGTTTCAATCAAGACGGTTTCATTTTTACTCCTCCGCATTGGACTTGAACTTCCTGAAAGAGTTGGCCAGCTGAATGGAGTTTGGAAGTCAGGTAAGGTGAAAAAATATCCTTTGCAGTTTCGATATCTTTCAATTTCAATTCAAATTATTTCATCGATTATCATTCTATCAGCAACCTGTGGATTTTCCAGTTTTAATTTCGCACACTACCTATATCGAATTCTTTAAGAGGGTGGATAGTTAGCTTTTTGGTATTTTCTAAATCTTCTCTAACAGTTTCAAGATTTATTTCTGTTAGCTCTAAAGGTTCGACATTTTGCTTTTGCATTACCTTTACGTCAAAATTGATTGATGGTTGTTATAATCTTATAGTTATTTATGTATCAAGGGAATTATGCAGGTGTTAATACCCCAGGGCAACGTTTGTGTCCCGAGGGCCTCCGGCCCGAGGGACACCAATTGCCCGTGGGTATTAACTCCTGATAATTCCCGTGGTACATAGATAATTTTATATCCTACTGAATTTACTGTATTATGTCTATTTTTATAAAGGAATAAGCCATAAATCAAAATTTGTATTTTTTGTCAAAGTGTTACCTATTCAAGGTAAAAGCGGGAGTTATGGAAATCCTTAACTCCCTTGGGAGTTATGATATCCTTAACTCCCTTCCTTAACTCCCTTGGGAGTTAAGACCCTGTTTATGATTATCGTAACCAAGGTATTATATGGTTTTAATAGTTCAGTAGGATATAAAATTAATATTATGTCTGATTTTTGGGGATCATAATTATTTCCTTGAATTTCGACTTTATCAATTGAGGGTAAAATCAATGAAATGGTACCTATTACTTCAATACTATGTTGACTGGGACATTGGAAGTAAATTCTCTCTTTTGATGTTGTGTGACAGAAGTTTCCTTATATTTGACGGGGATCATTGGGCAATGATTGGTTGAATTCATCGTTTGATAAACGCAGGGTTCATTTTGATTGAGTAACTTGATGTGGCACAATGATGTCTTCGAATTTAAGAGTTTTCTTTTATATCATAAAAGTTGTCATTAGATCTCATTAAATAAGGGTTTCTTAGTTTCGCTATCTGGTTGTGTAGTGGAATTGAATATATGCGATAAAGAATGTAAGGTATATCTGATATCAAAGAAATTGCAACGTAAAATATGATTAAGTCATTTTTAATGGTGACGTTTGCGTATGCAACTTCGTAGTATATTGTTATGTTATCAAAAGGGATTCGAGAGCTGGGGTCAAATTTCGAGATTATGGCTCATGGCTCTTGATATTTGAATATTCTGTGATGCATTATGTTTATTTCTGCGAAATTAATTGCCGTTTGTACATTTGTGCGTGTCTTATGAATGATACGTATATTATTTTCTAAGTCATCAAGTAAGAGAATGAAGTACGTCGTTGTTGTCTCATACTACGTTATTGTCATGCGATCATTAACTCGGGTTAATAAAGTTTCTTGGTTACTTTTGATTTTATTTAACTATGTATCGATATCTTCGGTTAATTTTTTAACAATTGTTTGGGTTGAATATATGTCTTGTAATGTGTTTCGATTTTCTTGGAGGGCTCTGATGTAATTATTATAACGTTCTCCGTCATCAGCATCTAACGTCTAGTATAGGTATTTTTGTGTTTTTCCTAAAAAGTTGGAGATAGTTATTTGTATACCTAGGCCGCGAAATGCCTTTTTAGCGTACGTAGAGAAAGAGAAAAGTTATCGCCGGGGCCGCTTGCGGCCGAGGCAAGATAATCTCGAGGACGCTAAAAAGTTTCGCGGTTATGGTATACACACTATATTTTGTGCAACTATGAAAATTATAAAAAGTTAGAGAAAAACCGTATGGATTTGACATATTGTGCCCGTCAGGTGTGGCGGTCGCGAAAGCTCATTGCGCGGACGGCTGCACAAAAATCCTCTTTTTGTTCTTTTTTGTGGAGTTGTATAATAAATATATATAAGCATGTCGTTTTAGAACGTCTTTCTTCGTTGTCTGACACCTAATTTCCATCCTCTTCTATCGTCGCAATCCTCTGATGAGAGATTTCTTTCACTCATGGACTTTTGTATGGTATTCTGCCATTCCAGTTTTGGTCTTCCTCGTTTTCTTCTACCTGTTGGTTGCCAGTGCAGCATTTTTCTGGACCACCTGTCATTTGGCATTCGTTGTACGTGTCCGTACCAGGTAAGTTGTTTCTTTTCAATGTCCTGGATTATCGTACCTTGTATACCCATTTGTTGTTTTATATTGTCGTTCCTGATTCTGTCTCTTCGTGAGATTCGCATGGATCTTCTAATAGCATCCATTTCAACTGCTTCCACTTTTTTCTTTTGTCTGTCTGTAATTCTCCAAGTCTCGGCTCCATATAGAAGGCTGCTCTTTATCATTGTCTCGTATATATTAAATTTTTCCTTCTTTGTAATTTCCTTGCTCCATAATATTCCATTAAGGCATCCTATAACTTTTTTAGCTTTAACTTTTCGCTTTTCTATTTCTTTCACGTCTGTTCCGGTGTTGTCGAATGTGATACCTAGATACTCATATTTTTGACATTGCAGAATTTCCTGACCATCGTCCATTTCCAAGTTTCCGTTCTAGTTGCCTACACATAGATATTTTGTTTTATTTATATTAACTCTCAGGCCCCACTCTTCTATCAGCTTTCTAATCATATATTGCATGTCCTCTTTGCCACTGGCCACTATGACCTGATCATCTGCAAACTGAAGAGTAAACAGGCACCTATCATTTATCTCTATACCCATTCCATGGATCTTCCTCTTCCAATTTTTCAGTGCTACTGCTACGCATATTTTAAAAAGCGTAGGAGAGATACAACATCCTTGACGTAGTCCTTTATTTACTATAAATGTATCTGTGAGTTTTTTACCTATATTAATTCTTGATTTTGAGTCTTTATATAGTTCTCTGCGTGCCGTTATATAGGTGTGATTGATGTTTGTGTGTTCTAATACCTTCCATAGTCTGGATACTGGGACTGTATCGTATGCTTTTTATAGGTCAACAAATGTGAGGTGGGTTTCCAAATATCTAGCAGATCTCTTTTCTATGACTTGTTTCAGGCAAAATACGTTGTCCGTACCTGATATCCCTGCTCTAAAGCCGCACTGCTCTTCTTCTTCTTTCTCTTTATAATCTTCTTCAATGAGATCACACAGGATTCTACCGTATAGTCAGCTTAGTGTGCTTGTGACTGATATGCCCTGATCCTGATAGTTATTGCGATCCAGCTTATTTCCTTTTTTGTGAATGAATGATATAAATATATAAAAGCCGTTTTCCAGTCTTGTGGAACAGGATGTCCATTTAGGCATTTATTGATAATACATGTGAGACCTTTGTTGACTTGCTGGCTTCTAGGTTTAGTTGTAAAATTTAATTTAAGTTAGGTAAGCTTTGTCAATAAGATTTTTGTATTCTTGGACAATAAAGCATATTTACTACTACTACTACCACTTTAAAGAGCTTCTCAGTTCCCCATTTCAGCATTTTTGAGTATATCTCTTCTGGGCCGCTAGCTTTACCTGACTTAAGATTCTCAACATTTTTTTTTACTGTTTCTTCAGATATCTCAACTACTTCTCCATGTCTTGGAAAATCTAATATATCTACGGTCTACATTCTTGTAATAGACCCTTGTAATGTTTTACCCATTGCTCTGGTTTATTAATCTGGATATTAGCTCCGTCTTTTCCTGGGTTTTTGACATTTGATATAAATCTCCATACGTTTGAGCATTTCCTTCCTCCTATGTAGGTGTTAATTTGTTCACATTTCTTATCCCATGACTCATTCTTAGCTATAGTGATGCACGTTCTTAGTTGTCTTTTTGTGACTTTATAAACTTCAAGGTCTTGTTCATTTTTTGTTGTTAGCCATTTCAGATATTTTTGCTTCTTCTGTTGGACTAATAGCTCTATCTCCTCGTTCCACCAGTATTTCTTGTTGGTATTTTTTTCCTTTGTTCCTATTGCTTCCTGGGTAGCTTCTATTAAACTCCTTATAATATTCTCATAGAGTTTATTGAAGGTAAATTCTCCAGGGTTCAATAGTTTGCTATCGAGTCGCCTCTGATATAGAAATACAGTGCTATCATCTCTAAAACTGTCAAAATTATAATTTGTTGTATCCACTGGTGGCATTGGTGTTTTGTTCCTCTGGGTTCTTGTTCGTTTTCCTAAATTGCAACTTTATTTTGGCTCTTACTAAAAAATGATCTGACCCGCAAGTTATTCCTCTTAGGACTCTTACGTCGTTTATCTCTATGTTTGTTTTTTGTTTGCTTATTACATAGTCAATAATAGTTTTCAGGTTACAGGTATTCTGTATCCATGTGTAGAGGTGAATATCTTTGCGTTTGAAAAAGCCATTATTTATTCTAAGATTGTGGGTCTCACAGAGATGTATGAGCCTTTAGCCATTATCATTGATTATTTCTTCTCCAAATGGTCCTACAACTGAGCTATTGTTCGTCCTTCCATTGAAATCCCCTAGCATTATGATTTCTCTATTGCTTCCAATATCTACTAGGACTTCATCCAATTTGTCAAAGAACTCCTGCTTAATGCCGACTCTTTTGTCTTCTGATGGAGCGTAGGCTGCTATAATGGTGATGTTATAGTCATGTAGTTTCAAGTTGACCGTTAGGGTATTTTCGTCTACAGCTTCCCAGTTGTTAATTTTGTTTTTCCAGTCTTTCCTTATCAATATGGATACCCCTCTAGCTGCTCTCATGTCCTTTGACACTCCAGTAAAAAGGTGAATATATTCTCCAACATTTTCGGTGCCATTTCCTTTTTTCTTAGTTTTGGTTAGTGCTACTAAATCGATGTTCAATTTCTGAATTTCTGATGCAATGATATCCGTTTTCAGTCTAATACCCTGCACATTCCACGTAGCGAGATTCATAGTCCATTTTCTTTGCCGTGCTCGTCGTCTTGGTGATCCGTCCAATGTTCCGAGGGTTCGCTTAGGTTTTTTGGTAGTTTTGTATTTTTCCGAGTATTAGAGAACCAGTCTAATGCCTCAACCCCCATCCTGGAGGACCGGGTCAGTTTTTGTTTCACGGTGGGTATTTTATTTTCCCACTACCCTCTGAATCTGTTGGATTACAGACCCAGCGAGCTTCCCCTAATTCCCATAGGGACGCACCCGATGGAGGAAACTGACAAATCCCCACACGGGTGTATAATAAATAATTGGATTATTTCTAATTAATCATAGTAGAATATACCACGAGTCAATAATGATAGCTATTATTCCCGAGGAATATTTACGAACTGAGCCGCGTTAACGGCGAGGGAGTAATATTCCAAGGGAATAATAGCCATTATTGCGAGTAGTATACTCTACTTTATTTACGACAAATTAATTTATTTGAGATTTCTAATGAACAAATCCATCAAATCCACAAGCACTATACGTTTGACACTGACACTTTTGAGGAATAATGACCATTAATCCCGCTACTCGTCATTATTCCCTGCGGGAATAACATGTGTCATTATACTGGCAAAATCTCAATTATAATATTTACATTATATGTTAGTCGTAAATAAATTAAATTATTTGTTCTCACAATTAAGAGTTCGTGTATAGGTAAATAAGGTGATATATTACTTGAATTGCTTGAAGAGTAGTGATTTTATTAGTGAGCGCCATGGCTTTAAGATATTGAACAGTTTATTGTTGAACTTGTCGACGATTACGATCCGTCGTTTTCAATCTGATACTCGAAAGGAATGTGAGCTGGTGGCTTCCCATATTAGAACGCCAATGGTCAACTGATCTCACACCTGTTTATGCCATATACTTCACCCCCTCGCTCCTCATACGGACAGTGTCAGATTAAAAACAACGGACAATACCTATACCTGCCTTTTAGAATTTTCAGAAGTGCTGGTCTTGGATGAGGATAATGCTGATGTCATGAATTTATTCCATATTTTATATTATTTTATTAAGTTCATTTCACTGCGAATATAGTTCCCTTCGTCCATTTAAGTAACGTGCTTTATTTTGAGAAGCCCCGATTATTAACCCCCTTTCACAAGCCTCTACAACACCAGAGGTAGGATAAAGTCCTATAACAGCCGGACAATGTCTTTGGAGGATCAGAATCAAACGGGTGCAGGTGACGGATCTCCGCCTCAGCTAACAGTGGAAGATATTGTTGAACCTATGGTAAGAAGTGTTATACTGCATGAACAATTAAATCCTAGACAACCCCTCCTGAGCCCTCATAACGTAGGTTTAAGAACGAAGAGATAGCTGCTCTTCTGCCTAATTTCAGTGGGTCAGGGCAAGATATTGAGACTTGGGTTTAGATGCAGCTCAGGCAGTATTACCAAGTACCCGACCAGGTTATACAGCTTATCGCTATTGGCAAGCTAGATATTGGTTCCTGTCTAAAATGTTACATGTCACAATGGAATGGAAGGATCTGCAGACAAACATGGATTAATATGTTTGGATTAAGACCTGATAAAGTCCTACTAATGGACAAGTTTAGGTCCAGAGGATGGAAGAAAAATGAATTATTTTCAGTGTATTTCCACGATAAAATACTCCTTGGGAATATTATTGGACTTAGTAACTCGATTTCATTGACTATCCTTGCGTTCGGTATTTTGCTCAAAGAGCAGAGCGTGCTGAGCGGAGTCGTGATCACGTGACCAGTGAGCGATCAGAGCAGTTGAGCGCTGTATAAAAGTGCCAGAAATATTAATAAACGAACGCGAATGAGACTGCACCGAGTACACTTTTTAAATAAACGAACGGTAAAATCAAGCTCGGAGAACTCGGACCAAAATAACGAACGCAGGGTTCATGATTGACGGATTGGACCACAGATCAGGGGCGGATGGGGAGCATAAAACCGGCCCGGGAAACCGTTGGTACCGGCCCTGGCCTGTCAGATCAGTATTTTTTCTGTTGGAGCTTTAAACAATTTTTATAAATCTAAGCTTTTTAAGTAGGTATCTATCTAATGGTAAATGATGAGGTGAGGTACTCATTACTAACATTGAAATTATGAAGAAAAAATATCAAACTCAGCAACGGTTCAAGGTTCTACCGGGCATTAGGCGGCAGTTGAGAGTATGAGAGAGCCTTGCAGCCCAAAGAAATTTTTCTAGACATCTTAAAGACATTCCTAAGATATCCACAAATGACATTCAAGACGTCTTGCTTACGTCTATCAGGCGTATCAAAGACATCTTGAAGACGTAATGTTACAAAACCCAACGTCTTTCAGAGATCTGCCTAAAGACGCCTTTAGGACTAAGACATTCTAAAGACTTCTTCAACGAGATGTCTTGAAGACATCTTGGATTCTCTTTTCAATACATAAAACATTATTCTTTCAAGCTTGGTTGAACCAACGAGCTATCACTAAGATATGAATTTACGACATTTATGGACATCTTCAAAACAACGTCTTCTAGGCGTTTTTTTTTTTGGTCTTCAGACGTTCAGACGTTATATAGACCTAAAAAAGACGTGTTTAAGACTTTGTGTGCTGTCTGGGTAGCTGACCATCTCGTATCTATTATCTATTAGGTACTCTTTCAACGGATGTTCATCAGCAACATGTCATTAGGTTGGGTATGGACTCTACCTGAGTTGGGAATCCAGCTACAAAACAGTATTGCCGATAGTGTGCGTAAATTGGGGTGCTGAATGTGTGTCTCAGGGTGCGAGGTTGCCAAAAGATATTTGATTTCAGAATGAATTTCGGGCCCCATCGAGCGTCCGGGCCCTAGGCGGCCGCCTAGTGGTCAAACCGGTCACCTAGACCTTAAGGCCGAGCCTAGAAGCAGCAGAGGATAAAAGCTTTCGTTGCGACCGATACGTAGGAATGCGCGCTTACCTTGTGTCATCACTAGGGGCTAGCAGAAAAATGCCTTAAATATTATTTTATTTCCCAGTAAAAGAGTATGACTGAATTTCTTGATAAAAAATAGTTTTTAAAGATGAAGGATTTTATTTTTCCATATATGCTTCGACCGGCCCGGAAGCAAGCGGCCCTTCGGGAAACTTCCCAAAATCCCTGCTGGCCCATCCGCCCCTGCCACCGATTAACAACTAAAAACGACAGATACAACAGTAAACAAATAATTTGCGATCCAACATCTATAAGGTCGATTTTTGTATGAAATGCCTGGTTGCCAATATTCTGATGTGATCTTCAATATTGTCTTCACGGATGATTATTATTTCAAAATATGTTTTAACATGATGTTAATGCTTTTTTATATCAATCTTTGTTGAGACATGACTTAAATGCCTTTTTGAATAGGATAGTTAGTCTTTTTTCAATTTAAATTGGTGAAAATTCTAGAATAACACAGGAATATATTGCTTGAAAAATTGAACATCGGAACGTTGCATCTACGAGCAGCCAATCAGATGATCTTATGTGACATATGTCATCCATAACGGGTTTGGCAGTGTTGCTGCGAAGTGATAGAGCTAATTTTGTGATTTTAAGTGTTAGGTAAAGTCCGTCGATTTTAATCTGATACTCGGAAAAAATGTGAGCTGGTGGTACCCTACATTAGAACCCTAATGGTCACCTGACGTCACACTTGTTTTGGCCATATGCTTCACCCCCTCGCTCCTCATACGGCAAGTGTCGGATAAAAATCGACGAACAATAATCAGTTGTATTTTTGGATTTAAAACTGTGGAAAGTGTAACATTAAAATGGTACGTCGATGTATTATTTTTAATGATTCCAAGCACATTTCAATATTTCGGCAGTAGGAAATTTGACATAATTTTACTCTTGACATTGGCGTAGTTAGAGGATATTTATGGTAATTTATTATGAGTTGAACTTCTATTGAATTCTGGGAAAAATTCAGAGGAAACTGACCACGCCGCCACTGAACAGTGTTGCCGTTTTATAGGTCTATATCTCTCTTACTCATGTCATGGACTAAAAGATGATTGTAAACATTGGGCGATTTCTAAATGGCATGCTTGCTCTCTAGTTTTATTATTAGTCTGAGGCTTGGACCATCCTATCCTACAGTCCCAAGCAAGAATGCAGAGTTTTGTGTCACTTCAAGAACTATTGTGTCATGAATAATGTCATTGTGAGTGACCGCTCAGTAAAACACAATTTAACCTCATCATTTTCAAAAACGCGAACAAAAAATGTGGCTCGTGACTCTCAATCAGGAAGGCGTTCCACACCCACCACCAATAATAATCGATGTTTTAACTGTAACGATGTGGGACATATGGCAGCTCAGTGTAGGTACAAAGCCAAAAAGGGAGGTTACTGCTTTTCTTGTGGTCAGATGGGCCACTGATTGTCCAGCAAGGGCTCCAAAGTAGGCTAATCAACAAGTAAATAATACATACTTATCGTTGAACCAAATCCAAGCGGCAGTAATGACATTAAATAACCTAAATGGTAAACAAACACCAGCTGGTACCAGCCTTCCTATTGGTTGAAATGCGCATGCACGGAGGATATTTGATGAGTCGTGATTTTCTAAGAAATCCTAAATATACTATAACTTCAGGTGAAAGAATTCACCTTGTTGAAAAAGTTAGGATTCAAGAAAATAGTAGTATTGAGATAGATAGTACAGAGTTAGACTATTTTGAGAGTGTTCGCGAAATTATGCAAATTAGTTATATAAATGAGGGTGATCTAGAAGGTCGACAAACTGAATATAAATAAGTGTTTACCCTTTTATAAACAAGAAAATTCAAGAAACCCAGAATATTTGTCAAAGTTTGATAGTAGCATAGTTGAAAATAATTTTGAAATGGATATTGTTCTTAAAAATAGCCAAGCTATCAGCTTCCGTCCTCGCCGCCTGTCCTCCCAAGAAAAAAAACAAGAGCTGAGAAAAATTTTAGATGATTTGTTATTGAATAAAATTATTAGGGAAAGTAGTTCACCTTATGCCAGTCCGATAGTGTTGGTAGCAATAATGAGTATAGACTTTGTGTAGACCGTTAAGGACAACTTTCAAACTCCCCTAATCGATGATCATCTGGATATGTTGAGAACCAAATTTAATTTTTTTATACTGGATATGAGAAGTAGTTTCCATCATGTCAGAATTACAGAAGATAGTGTCAAGTTTACTTCTTTTGTCACACCATTAGGACAATTTGAATACTTGAAATGCCTTTTCGACTCACATAGTCCTAGATTTTTTCAGCGTTTTACCAATAAGATATTCAGGTAATTATTTAAAGGAAATAAAAATATTGTATTTAGATGATATTTTAGTAGCTACACTTTTAACGATGAACACTTTGAAATCTTGAAACAAGCTTTTATTATTTCACGAGAAAATCAATTACACTTTAGGCTCAACAAATGCAAATTTCTTTTTTTTGGGATATTTGATCAGTAATGAAGGAATTCGACCAAATCCAGAAAACGTGCAGTCATTACTGGATTACCCAGTACCGCGAAAGAGGCACATCGCTTTATTTGTTTAGCCAGCAATTTCAGGCGGTTTATGGAAAATTTCTCCATTATAGTGGATGAAAATGTTGCAGCCTTAAAGAAAATATTCTATTGGCCCAATATCGAGAAAGTCGTACAGAGTTATGTCAAAACATGCGAGATATGGAATAAAACGAAATATGAACGACAACCATACAAAATCATATTTTAACCAACACTTATTGGTACGAAACCCTTCGAACATATTTATATTGACACATATATGATCAAAAACCAGAAATTTCTGACCATAGCTTTTCAAAATTTGGTCAAGCCTTTCCGGTATAGAATTTATAATACCTATTTGGAAGTATCAGCCGTCCTAGTGACCTGAGGTATGTCGCTTCTTGAATACAAAAAATAAAATTAGGTTAGGAATTTCCTATTTGTGCATGATAATGACGTATAAGCAATCGCCGTCCGTTCTACTTAGTAATTTTTTGTTTCATCTGATTCGTGATTGATGAATAAAAATGAGGTGATTCTAAATGGGTTTTAAAAATACTATAAATACGAAAACAGCTGTTGAGATAACATCACAGTTATTGAAATATTTCAGTGATCATGGAATACCTCAAAAAATCATATCAGATAATGGAGCAGAGTTCAAAAATGCTATGACAAATCTTTGTACATTATACAAAATTGAGTTTCATTCCACAACTCGAAGAAATCCGAACTCGAATAGTCCAATCGAAAGATTCTATTCGACACTACGTGAAAGTAAAACCAGTTTAAAACTCCAAAACCCGAATAAAATTGATTTAATGACAATCACTATATTGAATTATAACAAAAGTACCCATAGTATCATGAATCACACCCCTTTTCAAGTGATTAAAGGAGATTTGAATTACGCCATACCAATTGAACAAACAGAAAATAAACTAACAACTGGCTATATAACAAGTTTGGCAGAATCCCTTGCAAGTTTGAATAAAGAAATTCAAGAAAAATTGTTAGCGAAACAAACAAAGTATTTAGAATTACGCAATAAAAATCGTGAACCTGAACCAGAATTACAAGATATAATTTTCGTAAAATAATTTAATAGAGACAAGATGAGTCCGCGTTATGATAACAAAACACAGAATCGCTTTACTAAACAAAATGTTAAACGACAATAATTTATTTCAGGTACTCCGAGATGAATCCTTTAATATTCCTTACTCTTATTGGAGTCACCCAAGCGTATCCATTGATGACGGTAGAAAATCCTATCTTAATTTCCTTGGGAACTACTTACGTAACAACGCAACATAACACGGCCTATTATCACAATAACACGACAATTATTATGCAAAGTATTCATAAACTGGAAATAACCTTAATGAAATTATGTGAGAAACTCAATAAAACATGGTCAACCAATTTGTTTCACTGTTTCTTACAAATATCGAAACCAGTTATTCTCAAATTAAGATCATGAGACAAGTTATTAAAACCTATCAAGACCCAAAAGAGGTCCATTAAATTTCATGGACACAGCACAAAAATGGCTCTACGGAACCCTAGATGCTGAAGACGGCACAAGGTATGATTCTTATATCCAGACGCTCAATGATAATTAAAGAACTCTCAATGAAGATATAAAAACACAAGCTCAAGTATTGAAACAAGTTACAAAAAAATTTCACGATCAATTTATAAATATTGAATCTAACCGTTTGCAACATCTTAAGGAGGGAAGAGTTATATTAATCATTTGCCAAGCTAATTATTACACAACTATCCATTTTTTATATACTTTAATATGCTTAACCTTTTCCACCATGGTTTTTAAAATTCATCGTGTAAAGTAAAAATCAAGTTGTTAAATCGGCATTCAATTCTTATTTAAGCCAGCGCAGTCCCATAAGAAACGTTCATTTGTTTTCAAGCTTTTGCTGTAGCAATTTGATCCATGTATTTTCTTTTGTCACCTCTGTATTTTAGTCAATAAATAATTTTTTTTTGAAATACAAATTTCTGAATCGAGAATATAATTCGTCTGGTTATAAAAATACCGGACTTTACATATAAATATTTTGTTTTGATGCGCTACCGAATCCCAGGAAAGAAGAATACTATTTTCGAAACTTGACGGTCAGGGAAACTACCAATCAATTATAAGGTATAAATCTAGAGATTCAATTTACCTATATTCTTTATCACTATCAGTTATAATATACTTTCAATGAATTTCTTTGAGGTCAGTTTTTTTTTTTTGACACAAGATAGAATAGTCTAGAGACTCAATTTACTATATCCATAATCTACAATCAACAGAGTTCCAGAGTCAATATTATGAAGACAAGATAAAACAAAAAGATGAGTGGTTCAAAATAAAGTTCGTTGGAGATAAGAAGACGCCTAAATCTAAACATGGATGATATCAGGCCAAAGAAGAAGATGAACTAATCTCACTGAACCATATAGGACATGAGTGCGAACAATATAACCAACATTTTTTTCACAAAACCTATGCCAGATTGTATAAATACAATGGCCATATAGCCTTAATGTTCGCCTGGGCTATTAATCACACACTGGTTCAGCCTAAGCAAACACACGCCAGCCATAATTTTAAAACTGATTTATAAAGCTACGTTTGTTTTCACATTTCGTAGATTAATGACAATAGTCGTGGGTTGTATTATAATCCTACTTTATATTCATTCGCATTCCTTGCCCGATTGTATTGGTATCAATTTATTTTATATGTCAATTTGACGAGGGTACTATAGAAGTAAAAATCTCTTATTAAATGGATATTTTCCTCAGTTATGCCTAAATTTAGTAGCAGGGAACATTTGGGACAACTTGATTATAACTGAAGGTAAAAGGAAATTTAGTTAACACCTTTCGCTTGCTAATGAGATAACGTCAATCCAAAGGTAAATTTTGTGCTGCGAAAACAATAGAATTTCTTTTTGTACATAATCAAATTGATGAATGCCTCGTAGCACCAATATCAATGGCTATCGAAAACCATTTCAACTCGAATCATTTGATTTACGGGTTTAATTAAAAGCCGCCATCTATTTGCGTCACAACAAAGAGGAAATGGTGGCTCTATTAAGGTGAAAAGGATACTCGAATGCAATAGGCAAAAATGTGCCAAATTAAATTTCATTCGGCATTCCCATTAAGAGACTTTCATTTATAAGTTTTATGTTTATCTCTATTTCGAGCGCCGTAAAGTTTTGCTTTTTTGCGACTTTGGCTTTAATGGAACTCTTCTATTAACTTGAGTTTCATTGTATTTAATTTTGATGTACATTTTGAGTGAAACGTTATATTTTTGAAATTTATAACTACTTTTCGCTGTAATGGGAAGCCACATTTTTGTCCCTTTGTTACTGTGAGCTTGTAGTAAAATGAACGTCCTTCGACTCTATTTACCATAAAGGTGAAGGGTTTTTTATTTGAGCGACGTAAACTTTGCGCTGCTGGATATTTATTTTTTTGCAACGTTTACAACACGTCCTACATCTATACGACACAACATTTCTGTTCTTGATATGGTTAATTAAACTTAGAATTTCAAAGAGAAATATCATTTTTTAATTCAATATCAGGAAACCCCATTCATTAAAAACTGGAATCAGCTTTACTTGTAGTCGAGAAGTGCGTGGATAATGCTTGAGAGACTTTTTTATCAAATTGCGTTCAGTATCCAGTGGAAGGATTTCAACACTTCTTTAACTGACCTATGTTTTTGTTAAAGCAGAAATATTGAATTCCCTCAAGGCGGACAAATGACGTTCAATTTGAATCAAGCAGTTACCGTCATATTATCAGGATATTCATGAGTCGTCCATTTATTCAACACGTCGTCGACAATTTGTTTGGGAGAAATGTCGTAAGGAAAAGTCCAAGTTCGTTCATTTGTATGCATTATGCCGACAGACGAGAATGCATTATTATTACTTGCGTTGAGTCAAATATGAATGATCTCTTTTTTTTTTCGTCCAAACCAGGAAACTTTTTTTGAAAAATCTTTCTTTCGAAAACTCTAAACAGATATTTGTTTGGCAAAAATGATGAAGAACAGAAGACTCTTTTGATGTAATAATTATTCAACATTTAATAGCCCTTGATCCATTTGTAGCGCTACTTTGGTTTTCCGCACTGTTAAAGGGTTTTCGTAAAACTCGGGCGCCACCCTTAGGATTATAGTGGTTAAGGGCCCACGTAGCTTTTAACAGTGGAGACGGAAAACCAGAGGTCAATATGCGCATCCCCAAAATGAAACACAAAAATGTAACCAACAAATTAAGTTTATTAGTTCGAAAAATAATAGATGCAATACGTAATAAAAATGAAAAAAAAGGTAATATTCAATGAACTGACAGAATGACGAAAAGAGAGAGAGAGAGAGAGCGTTATGCGGTGGTAAACGCGAAAGCTTATACGGGTCGGTTACGCGGGATGATAACGGTACGCGGGGGTGAAAAGCTCTGCAGTGCTGGTGATTTGGCCTTTTAGGCGATCTGTGTGGGGTGCATGACGTATCTTAGTAAACAAAGGCATGACTGAGAGAGCCACCCTGTAAGCGGCTGGGCCCCCTGCGGGGCTCAGCCCCCAAAAAATGAGCCCTGCGGGGCGGGCCCCTCAAAAAAGGGGCTCCCGTGGGGCTCTGCTCCCCAAATAGGATACTCAAACAGGGCTTTGCCCCCTAAATAGGGGGCCCCCGGATTCATTATGAATACCAGAAAAAAAAGTGCGCGGGAAAATATTTTTCCCGCATAGTGTGCGCAAAGTGGTTACTTTGCGCGCACTTTTGGGAAAGGGTTTCTTTGCGTACGCAAAAGTGTGCGCGAAGTCGTTACTTTGCGCACACTCGTAGAAAAAATATTATTTAAATTTATTATCATGTAGATTTAATCCGGCCGAAGTAATTAACTTAATATTAAAATACCTGGGAAATTATGTAGCTTCGTTACACACCCCCTCTTCTTCGGTAAAAATATTTATACCTATAAATATTTTCTAAATTTAAACAATAATTTAGTTTATACGATCCCATAAAAGAAATTAATATATTTCATACTCACGGAATTGACCTAAAAAAATAAAACAAATACTTCCTGTTCTCCTGTGCCTGGTTTAGAGGTAAATTGGCCTTGCCGCGTTGAGATCTGCGTTGGCTGGTGGTTTCCTCAGACGCCGCCTGGTACCTCACTAGCTTATCGGTATCGGTAACGGTATTTTTATTCATGACTCCGTCGGCCGTACTGGCAGCCACACAAACGACATGGTCGGTATTTTAAAGTGTGTTGACAACACTGTATTCCAACAGAGACTCGAGTCGTTTGCCTCCCTTGCAAATCGACCCGAGGTAATCGCGGAGGGGATGGATGGTGCAAGTGCATTTCTTGGACAGGTATCCAACCCTACCACACCTCGAGCATAATTTCCCGGCTTGCCAGTGCAGGATTCCCGGCGGTGTCCGGGTTATCCGCACCTCCAGCATAATTCCATTTTTTCGGTCAAGTATACATCGTCTAATGGATGATGACGTTTCGAAGAGAAAGGTCGGGTCTCCGACTTGTCATCGGATGGTCTTTTGAACACCTCCGAGGGTACAACGGGTTCGGCCTTCTCTCGGAATGGGTTTGAAGTAACGGGAGTTTCGGGCTGTTTTCCCTCGGTTTTCCGAAAAGATCATCGAATCATCAATATGGTCGGTATCGGTATAATAAATTTCCTTAAACGGAGGCGAGTTTTCCTTGGCCGGCCTCCCGCAACGTTCGGGCTCAACCAAAGCTCAAGCACCGAAAAGCGTCGCCGGATCAGAATGGAATTTCTTCGGCGAATCCATGGTTTTCTACAACAGAAAAACAACCGGTGATTATGCACGAACATATGCCGGTTTGAGGTCTTTAATATAAACACGGCAGAGCTTTTTGCCCGTACCGTCTTTCAAATCATAGACTACGGGCGATACGACCTTAGTCACGGTATAGGGTCCGGAATATTTCGGTGCCAGTTTTGCCGCGGAACCTTTAGCGGCAGAGGAGAGTGGGTTTTCCCTTCGCATAACCTTGTTCCCAATATGACATCTCCAGTCACGTCGGCGAAGGTTGTAATTGTGACTTTGGGCCGTGAAAGCGCGACTGATATTGACCTTGGACTAATTCGTAGACTTCCTGTAGTCGTTTCAAGCGATCGGAATGAGTGACCACATAGGCAGGTGGGTCTATCTCCCGGCCAAAATTCAGAAAAGCTGGTGGAAACCCAGTTGAGTCCTGTTTTGAACTGCAAAGACCAATTCAGACAGGTCTGCATCTCATTTATCGTGGTTTTCTTCACAAAATTGAGCAATCATAATCTTTATGGTCTTTTTTGTACGTTCTAAAGGATTTGCCTTCGGCGTGTAGACTGGAGTAAGGCGGTGAGCAATACCCATTTCCTGTAGGAGCTCTTTAAATGGTCGACCCGTATATTGAGTGCCATTGTCTGTTAGAACGGTTCGCGAACATCCAAATTTAGTGACTACTTGCTCAAAAAGGGCTTGACTGACGGCTCGGGCTATTGCTTGTCTAATCGGGCGGCATTCTACCCATTTTGTGAAACGGTCCTGGAACATAACTAACCAGTTATTTCCCTTTGACGACCTGGGTAGTGGTCCTATCAGATCGGTTGTAATGGTTTCCCACGGTTGAGAATTTCGGGAGGGTTGCAGTTTGGAGTTTTCTGCTGTGATGGCTTAAAGCGTTGGCAGCGGAGACAGGCTTTGACATATCGAGCAATGTCCCTCATCATACCCGGCCAATAATACTTTCTACAAATTATTGAGGTTGTTTTAACAATACCTCGGTGTCCGGCCATAGGAGAGTCATGATTTTCCTCCAGTACAGACATTCTATCTTAGTATACAAAAGCATAAGGACAGAGAGAGTCACCCTGTAGGCGGTCCAGCTCGTAACCCTCTCAAGTCCGTCACAGAATAGGGCCACCTTATGAACGGTCCAATCCGTGTATCTCCCTGTATAGCAAGAGCATCATGTACGAAAGAAACGATCTGTGTGAAGTGGAGATAACTGAATATACATTGATATAAGGACGAGTGCCACCATGTAAACGGTCCAGCACGTAACCCCCATTGTTCGTCACAGGCAGAATACGGCCGTAACACCATGCAGTCCGTGTACATCACTGTATAAAAAGTAGTCCCACTCACCCAGATCGTACGATTTACTGAGGCGTCGCGACAGTGCTGACGACGGCGGAGATGAATCCAAGCCAGCGGCTTACCTCGGTAGTCGGTGGTTTCGGTGCTGGTGTACCTGTGAACAAAAGGAGAGTGTCCTCATTGTGGCCGTGCGCCTTCTTTTATTACCGGTCGTCGTACGGCGAAGGTAAGAGCGGCGGTGGAAAAGTCCGAGACACTGCGATGCGGGACGAATATGTCATGCGTTCGGCGTTCGGTTCTATTGGATCGTACGGTTTTATCAAGGTCACGCGCAAACTATTATTTAAATTAATTATCATGTAGAATTAATCCGGCCGAAGTTATTAACTTAGAACCGCGGTAGCAAATACCCGGAAAATTATGTAGCTTCGTTACACATTTAATATTTTATTTCAAACTTCAGAAACAAGAACTTCACTTAAATTCTTTTATTGCCCCGTTTAATATCACGAACAACAAAGAAGTGTTTATTGCTATATTTAATGTATCACCGACCCATTACTGGCAATCTAACGATAAAATAGGAAATGGCTAAATGGGATCATAAAATAGTGTTTTACAGCCGCAAGCGGTACGGCTGTTAACAGGAAAATCAATGAATGCTCACGCTGAGGCTGCCTTAATCTGCATAAGTTGTTTCTATTATCGGAATTTGCATGGACAATGGAATAAAGGTCGAACCAAATTAGCATAATTATTATTTTTGCGAGGATCATCAAATAACATTACTAATTTTGATATCTCATTCAGAATAATAATTCCTATACCACATTAACAATTTAGTTGGATATGATGGGCATTTTTTCTATAAATATTATTTTTATGGTTACGTTATATCCGTTGTTTGTGGTCAATGTTTAACCTGAAAAAAAAAAAACAGAAAAATTATTATTCCTGAAAGCCTGCAGCGGTTTTAAAAAGCTGACAGAAAAATCGATTGATATTCGCTCCATTTTTCAATTTAAATAAACCATGTTGTACATTATGATGTGGGTTTATAAAAATAGGGCTCTCAGGTTGATATAGATTGATTAAATAATGTGTAATGGTATTCAAACTAATTAAATCCCCTGTATAGTCTTCACAAGAATGTATCGATTATACCATCAACACGTTTATCGTTCGCGACCGTAAACCCTTATTTTACGGTGTCGTTTTAAGTCTATTTCATCGTTAGGCTGCATTAATAGGGCCCCCGGCAAATACCACAGGGCGCATCCGACGTTATTTATTTTCTAATTTCCTCGAGCATGCTACAAAAGAGCTATTTTAAGTGGCACGCTACGTAAACTCGAGTCTATATATTGACCATCAGTAAAACAGAAGACATTTTAAAACCAAGGAGAAGGTTTTGTGCCAATCAAAAAGCGATTTAGTGCAGCTGGGATGGCAAAGTTTCAAATTAAATTTTAAAACAGTTTCGGGATAAATTTTTATGTGTTGTTCGGCATAAATGAGTTTGGAGTTCTTTTACGGACACTAATTTTTTGCAAACAACAAGAACTAAACTTGTATCCGGAAACAGGTAAAGCTCTTTAAATTTTATGTGTTTGGTCTAGAGCTTAGGTACTTGTAGTTTTAATTTTTTAATGGCACAAATAAATTAGAATACAGTTTGCACAAATTGTTTAGAAGAATAGAAGGACAATTTTGTTTCCTATGTAAAGTTTTGAACTTTGATATGGGATTCCTGGTTCAAGACTTACTTGAATTGTTTGAATGCAAAATTTATCTTCCAAAAAATTTGGTAATTGTTGGTAACGTTGCCTGGAAAGTTTCATTCTGAATTTCTTGGGTTATGACGGGTGATTTTTGTTTTGATAAATTGGCAATCCTTGTAGTTATTATGAGCCTCCTTTACTTGTGGCTTTTTGGGAGCCTGATGTTATAGCACTTGTTGAATTGGTTTCACGAAAAGTTTTGAAAGTTTTTGGTAAACAAGTTGGATATTTCTTGGGGTAATTTCGAAAAATTTTTGATTAAATTTGGTGAACTACATCTACGTTGTCGTCATGGATCATCTCTCGCTTATCTGTTATGATAACATGACTACGCCATCTTAGTTTTGTCACGTCTACCTATTTCCTATGAGATCTTTTTGAAAACATACAGACAAGACCAGGCTGTCATTTGTTATTACTGCAGGGTATTTTAATAGATAGGAGAAATGTGGATCAAATTATTTGAGTGTAATTTTTTTATTTTTCAATTAGACAACGTCAAAAGCAAGAACTGGTAAAAGCGAAAACTATAACAACCATTGTTGCATTCGTCGGACTTCTGGTGTAGTCTTTGTTACAAATAATTTCAGTTATTTGTACTTTAAGACATTCAAAAAATAAAGATAACGTGTAGCCCTTTTTATGTGCAAATGAAACCACTCAAATTCCAACAAACAATAATTTTATTTTCACAATTTAAATATTTGCAAATATAAGTAACAATGCAAGTAGCAAGTTGCTTTTGAAAATTTGACAGTTAGCAGATTGGTTGTTTTGGTGACACACTGATACTGTATGAACATTTTCCAATCCGGAGCTCTTCATTGGATGTTGGGGTTTCACTTCCGTGAACTGGAGCTCTTCGTGTTGTTTCCTTTATCCAGGAAAGAGGATAGATTGCTGGTGTGACGTCACTCCAGCTGATCCAGACTCCAAATAGTGATCTTTTATGTCGAGTAGGTACCCTGAAAAGAATAAAGCAGTATCAGGTTCACCAAGATTTGGAATATTAAATCTCTAAATTCTGTCAAAAAGCAAGTGTCTTGCAAAGAAGATTTAAATTGAAATTAGTTTATCATAAAACTATTGTTGTGCAAACACTCCTTTCCAACAGAATAAGGTAAGTTAAGCAACTAATAGACAAATTTTCCTTTCAAGTTAAGGTACCTACTATAGGTACTACAAAATAAAGCTGAGGATGAAATTAATTAAATCCCGAAATTGTCAAAATTCTTGAGGTGTTTTATTTAAAACCTTTTTTTAAATGAATTTTCTGACCTATCCGGATTTCGATTTTGAAATCTCAACCTCCCAACACTCTTCTTACTCGAGAAGATAATTGAAGTAGTCAAACAGAAAGGATTCAGTAAAGAGTTGATAGGGATGGACACACAAATTTGGTTTGCACCGAGTCTATTTAGAGCAAATGGTCCAATAATCCCACACTAACAATTGATTCCAAAAACTAGTGCAGCAGTACCTATTTATTAGCCCAAAACTCTGAAGTGACTCACCTCCGAAAAACGTGGGACCACCAATCACAAAATGGAGGGACACAATTAAATAATAGTTATTTACATTACAAGTGCGTTTATGAAAATGATTACAATAACAAGTGTGAAAGATTAGAATGACAAGGTCGTAGACCGAGTTGTTCTAATCACACAAGTTTTGTAGTCATGTTCAAACGCACGTGTGATGTACAACAAATCTCATGACATAACTCAAGTACTAGAAAAATGGTTATGTAAAAACGACATAACCAAACGCTTGTAGATAAAAAAATTAAAATATAATATTTATATTTCAAAAGAAGATAAGATTTATCAGGTAAAAACTCAACAGTGATATGATAGTATGTATACAGTGATGGTAAAATAAATTGAAAAATATTAACGGGAAATCTAGAAATCTGGAGGAAAAAATTACAATAATCAAAATCGACTTGCCTGCTCAGCCACTGCCAGAAAATTAGACCGTTTTAGAAGCAAAATCCTGCAGGAAAACGAGTTTCGTGTTTTTTATACTTAACTGCGTATTAACCAGATCGACCAATCAGAAGACAACACTCAACACACGCAAAAGACCATGCTCATTCAATCAATGAAACACCACGTTGATTAAAAGGGAAAAGATAAAAACCCACTAGAATTATTTTAATTGTTTACAAATTACAATAATTTAAATTAAGGTTATGCTGCAAACAGAAAACCGCTAATTAAGTAGGTCATTAGGTTAAAAACAATGGACCTTTCTCATTTTACCTGTGCTGCGTGCGCAGCTTGTGGGTGACAGATAATAAAATTGTCATTTGAATGAACGCGGGAACGCGGTCTGACCCTGACGTTTTTTAGGCTAACCTCAATAACCAATCAATATTGCTGAAAATTATTACAAAAACTGTTTATTATACAATGGTTCAAATGTGTTGTGTGAGATCTTGTCAGAATAAGGCGAAAAAGAAGTCAAACCTTTCTTTTCACAAGTTCCCAAGCAATCAAATTTTAAAAAAACTGGTTACATGCTCTCAACCTGACTGAAGAAGATTTAAGTTGGAACAGAGGTTTGAGGGTTCGTTTCGTAAAATAACGATTTCTATATCAAATACAATAATAATTGTACAATTAAAGGTATGTTAGCACTTGTAAATTCGTACTTCTCGAACTTTTCTAAACTTTTCCCCCACATATTTGTCATATTTACGTTTAAAAATAAACAAATAAACAGAAACATAACCGAAATTACACAATTTGACAAGTGGAACCAATCAAAGTCATTCCACACAGGTATCGCGCGCCATTATAGGTGTCTCTTTCTTTATTACATAAATTTTAATAAACTATCCTTGTTGTTCATTGCATGAGAAAGGTCCATTATTTCAGAATCAGAAGTTAGAGAAAGACTGAAATATATCCATTTGTTAAAAGTGAGATAAATATAATTTCTTTAAATGAAAATACGAATGACTGTCAATGAGAAATAATAAAAATCATATTTAAAAAAATAAACTTATCAGGTACTAGATGGCGGTACCTTCTATTGATAACAGATACCTTGCATTTTTATACTCATTATGGATAGAGGCAGTACTGATATTACTGATATTCGAATCACAAATCATGGGTTATTGGAACCTGAATCGGAATCTATGAACCAGTACTCGTAATAAGAAAAGAGAAAAAATTAATTGTAAAAAAGGAAATGTTGCTGGTTGAGTGTCTGTTCTGCTATGCTTTTTGAGACTCGCCAATCTCTTTATAATAATTCTTAAAACTAAAGGAAAAGTAAGAACGGACATCACAGAAGAAACTGTATAGGAAAGACCCATACAGTGAAAAGATTGAAACGCCAATTTAAATTCAGTTCTGGGCGGAGTTCCCTAGAGGAAGTGAGAGAGACTTTCATCCCTCGCATACAACGGAGATCAGCCGCCATATACAAGTTATCCATGAAAAGACTCAATCAAGAAGGTCTAGAAAAAGAAGTCAGTGTGCGGACGAACACACCTAGGAATGAAATTATCCCAAGAAAAGCACCGTTATTCCCAAGAACCACCCGACTCTAACTCCTGCAACCAAGCCTGTGTCAATAAGGTGGTACACAGCAGCCTGTCCATTTGATTTCCCTCAACGGACAAGAGAAATCACTTAGACAGAAGTTAGTGCAATTGTATAAGGGAAAATTTAGGATAACTTCACCCCGGAGCAATGCGCGCGGCAAATCAATAATCAATAGTCATATTAAATCACATTTACATTTGCAAATATTTAAATTGTGAATGTGAAAATAAAATTATTGTTTGTTGGAATTTGAGTGGTTTCATTTGCACATAAAAAGGGCTACACGTTGTCTTTATTTTTTGATTTTTTTGAATTCCACGAACCTATAGGTTCTCTTCTCTTAAAGTACCAATAACTGAAATTATTTATAACAAATTGGCGGCCAACGTGCGACCACCAATCACAAAATGGAAGCACACAATTAGATAAAAAATAAAATTAAAATATAATATTTATATTTCAAAAGTAGATAAGATAAGATCTATCAGGTAAAAACTCAACAGTGATATGGTAAAATAAATTGAAATACATTAAGGGAAAATCTAGAAATCTGAAGGAAAAAATTACAATAATCAAAATCCGCTTGCCTGTTCAGCCACTGCCAGAAAAAGAGATCGTTTTAGACGCAAAACCCTGCAGAAAAACGAGTTTCGTGCTTTTTATATTTAACTGCGTATTAACCAGATCGACCAATCAGAAGACAACACTCAACACACACAAAAGACCGTGCTCACTTAATCAATGAAACACCACGTTTATTGGAAGGGAATAGATAAAAACCCACTAGAATTATTTCAATTGTTTACAAATTACAATAATTTAAAATAAAGTTATGTTGCAAAAGTGAGATAAATATAATTTCTTTAAATGAAAATATAAAGGACTGTCAATAAGAAATAATAAAAAATCATATTTTAAAACATAAATTTATTAGGTACTAGATGGCGGTACCTTCTTTTAATAACAGATACTTGCATTTTTATACTCATTATCGATAGATGGCAGTACTGATATTATAGCTTTGTTTTGGTTCGAAAAAAGGACGGTTCTAGAACGGTTCAAAACAATCGCAGATAATTTTAAATTACTTAAATTATGAATTATTATTTTGCTGATTCTGAAATGGCAAAAATACAACTTTATATTGAAAATTAGAAGAAATGGAACATGTTACGTAAATGATAAATTTATCGTAACATCTTTCAACACAGGCTACTAGACACATAGGCTTCAATGAAATCAGTTGACCCTTGTCACTGCATGATATTGAAATTCGTGCATCTTCGGCAGCTCGACTATATTCGGCTTTGGCAGTTCTGCTTATTGGCTTCGCTATACTTGGCTTCGGTAGCACCGTCTTGATTCGCTGAGACTGGGTAAAAGCTAATTCGTCTTATTATTCCCTATGCGTCTAGTAGGTTGGTTCGGTCTGTATATTTGTGGAATTCATGTTATGTCATTGTCAGAAAACATATATCAATATATCATATCACAAATATTAAAAATAGGAGAAAATTAAATCAAAATTATTATTCTTCAGTTATTTATTCATCAGTCATCCGTATATTATACTTATGAACTCTAATCCAGGAAAATTATAAATTGGATCGATATGCAAAAACAATTTTGTTACCTACTTTACACAAAATTTCAATTTTTAAAGACTTTACAAATTTTCAAGTAGCATTGGCAGAAGAGGACAAATCGTGTCGGCTTCTATCGATTTACATTTCGAATGAAAGACCCCCGTATGGGCTAAGACTGAAATAGCTTTCCGATAAGGGCGCATTGTGACTGTGCCAGCCATATTTGACAAATACACAATGGATATGAGTTTAAATAAGGAAATTATGTAATATATAATTCCAAATAAATTTTATCTTTTGAAGTATATAAAAGGGCCACTTTAAAAGCTGTTTACCCCATTCATTTCTCCCCACATGAAAGTTAAGTTTGCGAAAAATTAACTTAATAACACTCGACAGAGCCCACACATATGCCGCAGCATGTATATGAGAAGTACTTATAACCAAAAGCAAGTCATTTTTAAAAGCATAAAATTGCCCTCGGGGACGTTGAATATAAACTTCAACAACTCCGACGATAAAAATTGAGAAAAGTTATCCGTTTGATGTTTTTTTTTTCCCGAGGACTTTCGAGTTTTCAACACTCAAAGACGAATTTAATGGCTTGTTTCAGATATACTCCGGACATCGAACATTTGGTGTTTCCAAATTCGAGGAGGCGAAGTCCGCAACAGGTAGCGCCGGCCGTTCCTGTTACCGAACCTCCACCGACGAAAGCGCGTTCTCGGCTGGCCGAAATGTTCGCTCTGAGTCGACACCTTCAACGGTCCTCCACTGAACGACAGGATAGCAAGAGACAACAAGTAGTTAATGTAAGTGTAATGAACCTAAATAAGAAGTTAGTTTTTAGCTTTTTGAGTTGATATACAACAAGAGACATTCTAGCCCTGGAACCGTTAAGGTGCGGTTTGTTAGGATAGTGCGCGACGCACAACTCACAACGTAAAAGTCGACAGAAACTGTTTGGCACGATGTTGACACACTGCTGACGCTGTACGTCACACTCACCTGCGCAAAGCTAACAAACCGGTCTAATTTGCACTCAGTTGATTTTAGCAGACATGTGCGGCGTTCGACAGAATGTGAGTTGTGCGTCGCGGACTGCTCTAACAAACCGTACCTTTAGATATCCTAAAGTTCTTAAAGGACCTAAGACTAGAGAGGATGCGTTGAGCAGAAAATCGGAACTTAGGGATACAATTCTTGGTCGCAGTACAACTGACACCTCCAACACATACATACAACATATTGTTCAATATCCTCATCACTAATTGGGTGGCTTTATAGGTAGTTTTTTTGACATTTTCTATAAAAAAATCCAAAATTAGCCTTGGGCATATTGGCTACATATAGTCCACTTACTCTCTTTCCTAGAGCGATGATTTCCATAGTCCTATAAAGACGCATAGCCTTTTCAAACCAGATACAGATTTAGTAATGCCAGCAGCTCCACCAGATAATGCTCCTGATGCGCTGAGACCAGCAATTTTTCGTACACTACATAAAATGAGACCGTAACAGTAGTCCTAAGCATGCGCATACCAGAGTTATTCGCGTCAAATATGTTACCGTAAACGCAACGTAAGAGATGACTAACTCTCATCTCTCTTACGTTGCGTTTCCGGTAACATATTTGACGCAAATAACTCTGATATGCGCATGCTTAGGACTTATGTTATGTCTTTACGGTTACGTTACGTCCATTGTAAAATGGGCTTAATAAAAGTCCTTTTAAGCATCGCCATACATTACGTAAACGATCGTATCCTTAGATGAAACGTTTTCTTACCTCAAAAAGTGTTGATTTTGTAGCTGTGTTCGTAGGTTTTCTTTTTATCTGTAAGTACTGGTTTATGTTGTTAAAACTATTTTAGTGATAATTAAAGCCCATTTTACAATGGACGTAACGTAACCGTAAAGACGTGACATAAGTCCTAGGCATGCGCACATTAGATTTATTTGCGTCAAATATGTTACTGGAATCGCAACATAAGAGAAGATGAGAATAATTCAAATTTTGCTTATTCTTGGCTTTTGATTGGCTCTGAAATTCAAATTTTGAATATACCTGGCCCATGATTGGTTTAGAAATTGAATTATTGATTATTCCCGGCTTTTGATTGGCTTCACATTTCAAATATTCCCAGCTCTTGATTGGCTTAAAAATTTAAATTTTGAATATTCCCGGCTCTTGATTGGATTCCAAAGTCAATTTTTGAATTTTCCCAGCTCTTGATTGAGTTTAAAATTCAAAGTTTAATTATTCCTGGCCCTTGATTGGCTTAGAAATTCAAATTTTGAATATTCCCGGCTTTTAATTGGCTTTCAAAGTCATTTTTCGAATTTTCGCGGCTCTTGATTAGCTTCATATTTTGAATATTCTCGGCTCTTGATTGGCTTAGAAATTCAAATTTCAAATATTCCCAGTTCTTGATTGGCTTCCAAAGAACTTTCCTGGCTCTTGATTGGGTTTAAAATTCAAATTTTGATTATTCTCGGCTGTTGATAGGGTTTAAAATTTGGATTTCTTAGCCAATCAAGAGCCGGGAATATTCAAAATTTGAAGCCAATCAAAAGCCGGGAATAATCAAAAATTCTATTTCTAAATCAATCATGCGCCGGGAATATTCAAAATTTGAATTTCAACCAATCAAGAGCCAGAAATATTCAAAATTTAAATCTTGAACCCAATCAGGAGTCGGAAAAATTCAAAAATTGATTTTGGAAGCCAATCAAGAGCCGGGAATGTTCAAAATTTGAATTTCAGAGCCAGGAATAATCAAAATCTTAATTTTAAACCCAATCAAGAGCCAGGAATATTCAAAATTTGTATTTCCAATCCAATCAAGAGTCGGGAATATTCAAAATTTGAAGCCAATCAAAAGCCGAAAGAAATCAAAAATTCAATTTCCAAACCAGTCATGAGCCGGGAATATTCAAAATTTGAATTTTAGAACCAATTAAGAGCCAGGAATATTCAAAATTTGAACCTTGAACCAATCAAGAGTCGAGAAAATTCAAAAATTGATTTTGGAAGCCAATCAAGAGCCGGGGATATTCAAAATTCAAATTTCAGAGCTAATCAAGAGCCAGGAATAATCAGAATTTAAATTTCAAACCCAATCAAGAGCCGGGAATATTCAAAATTTGAATTTCCAATCCAATCAAGAGTCGGGAATATTCAAAATTTGGAGACAATCAAGAGCCGAAAGAAATCAAAAATTCAATTTCTAAACCAATCACGAGCAGGGAATATTCAAAATTTGAATTTCAGAACCAATCAAGAGCCAGGAATATTCAAAAATTGAATCTTGAGCCCAATCAAGAGCCGGGAATATTCAAAATTTGAATTTCTAAGCCAATCAAGACCCGAGAATGATTGAAAAGTGAATTGCTAAACCAATCAAAAGCCGGGAATAATCAAAATTCAAATTCCCGTGGGAAATGAAACTAATTTTTTTTTTACCAAATGTTACTACAAACTAATTCAATAGGTACATTTTCATATAACAAGTGTTGCTACATAAAATCTCACCCTAAAAAACCACAAAAAAAACTACCACCAAAAGGACTTGTTGCTAAACTTTTTCTTTTAAAAATTTTGCTACATAAGTTCATTGAAACCTTGCTGTAAACCTACTAGAAACTACTCCCAACGTTTGTAGAGTTACACTTTTTTTTTCGTGTTGCTACATAAGAAATTCAACAAACTCCTGCCCTGAGCAAAAACTATTCCACAAATAACTTGTTGCTACACAAAAACAAGTGTTGCTACACTTTTACTCAAGACGTATTGCTGCATTTTTTTCCTTAGTGTTTTTTTTTTTACGGATATGCGCACTCGCAAGGAAATGTCCTATCACGCTCGAGAAGCGGCAAGTGCGCGGAAATGTCGGTGTATGTTGGTCTTGAAACGGTTCAGGTTGTACCCTGCAGGGAAAACCGTCGCAGGGAGTTTATTCCACAGCGATGCTGTTCTCCAGAGATATGAATTCTGATATAATGAGGTTCTTGGTGCCTCTAGTTTGACAGTAAATTCATGGTTACCGTCTGTTTGACGGGTTCGCCTGGTAGGCGCTACTCTCGGTGGAATCATACGTGCCAACTCTTCAGAGCATTTTCCGTGATAGTACCTGTAGAAGAGAGATAAATCGCCCACAGATCTGCGATGTTCGAGACCATCCAAGTTACGAGTAAGTGCGGGGTCATTGATCAGCTTGATAGCTCGTTTTTGCACGGTGTTCAAAAGCATTAAGGTATGTTTGGGTGCTGCACTCCATATATGTGAGCAGTACTCCATAGTTGGTCGAATCTGGGCTTTGTAGAGTGTCAGCAATTGGCTTGGTGTGTACAGATGTCTTGTACGAAATAGCACCCCCAGCTTTTGGGACGCCCTTTTAGCAATATCTGCCACGTGACTGTGCCAAGACATGTTGGTCTCTGCAATAACCCCCAAGATGTTCAACTGACTCTGTAATGTGACAGCACTTCCAGATAGCATGATGTTTGGCTCACCGGTGCTGGTCTTTTTTGAAAACAGAGCTGCTTGGGTTTTCTGCGCGTTGAACTGTACAAGGTTTTTGTTACCCCAGTCCTCTATTATCTCCAGGTCGTTATTTATCTGCGATATTTGAGTTAGTCTAAGATGATGGAATTCACGTGCGGAAAGACCTGTGGGTGGTATGAGTGAGGAGACTACATTGCCATCGTCTGCAAAGCAATAAAGTGGATTTACTGTTTTATCTATGAGGTCATTTATGTAAATCAGAAAAAGAGTTGGCGAAAGGATTGCTCCCTGTGGCACACCAGCATTTATTTGGTAAGAGTTGGAGTTCTGGCCATCCAGTGCAACATAAATGGATCTGTCCTTTAGGTAACTTTCAAACCAAGTGCAAAGTTTCGGCGATAATCCCATTGCTTTGAGCTTGTTGAGCAGATTTTCATGCCAAACTTTGTCGAATGCTTTAGATATATCTAAGGCAATTGTTTTTGTTTCACCCCGCAACTCAATCGCTTTTTGCCATAAGTAAGTTCCTTAGTGTTGCCACATATTTTGATCTTGTGCTGCTACACTAATGAAGTGTTGCTACAAGAATAATTAATTTGAATCTTGCCCCAAATCTACTAACGACTTGTTGCTACAACAAATCCAGTGTTGTTACACCTCCAACACATACATACAACATATTGTTCAACATCCTCATCACTCGATTGGATAGCTTTATAGGTAGTTTTTTGACATTGTCTTTAGAAAAAATCCAAAATTAGCCTTGGGCATATTGGCTAGATATAGTCCACTTACTCTCTTTCCTAGAGCGATGACTTCCATAGTCTTATTATGACGCATAGCCTTTTTAAATCAGATATAGTTTTAGTAATGCCAGCAGCTCCACCAGATAATGCTCCTAAGGCGCTGAGACCAGCAATTTTTCGCACACAACATAAAATAATGAGACACCAAATTTAAACGTCCAAGACTGAAAGTGAACTGTCCCCAAATTGAAGGGGCCTAACCCAAGTGGTGGTCTCGTGTCCTTTTTCAGAATAATCATACAGTTTTGTATATTTCCTGTTTCTGACTAATCCCCTCAACCTTTCCATGTTAGTATGTATTCAATCCTATGTACAGTTTTTGAATAAACATACAGTTTCCTATGTACAGTTTTTGAATGGTAATCAGAGAGTCTAGTACCCTTGTTGTATATCTACTATTCATTCTATTCGACTAACTTCAACTTAGAAGGTGGAAAGTTTCCTAAAATGCATGTAAATAATCAATTTCGACGTAAAGTAGGTAATAGTTGATGTAGTTAGTATGTAGTGCAGCAAAAGGAACAAAATATCGATAATATATACCTGTGTCGAATGTCAAGAGGTGGAAAACTTCTTTCCCTTCAAGTTAGGTTACAATTTTGCCTTGAAAGATACATATTTCCTTTTGTTTTGTTACCACCGCCACCTGATTGTGACGGTTGGGTAAGGGAGACTTTGTTTTAGCACTGGTAAAGACCTTTTTTGTACTGCGCTAGCGTGCCACCAGGGACTTTGTTTAAAATCCCACTGAAAATGTAGGTAACTTTGAATGGATACTTTTTAGTAATCTGATTAGATCGCCTCTTCCAAAGGAAATAAAAGAATCAGTTTTTCTTACTAAACTCTAACAATGGTTTATTGAGCAATTGGCTAATCTTGGTAAGGAAATGAGTGAAAAGCAAAGAATATACAGTAAGTTATTAACAATGTTTACTGAAATGAGATGAAAGAAAATACATACGGAGATTTGGAATGATAGGGGGTGAAATCAATGAGCGTCCTGTATAGGGCGTTCCTTGATGGTACAAGTTACATGAGAAATTAAGGATTAAAAGATACAGAAAATAAAGACTACGTTATAATTATTAGTGGGTAAAAAGTCACTCGACAAGGGAATGACAAAACGGCCTTGTTATTTAAGGTAAGATACATGTTGGACAAGAGATTTGAGTTTGAAGCTAACCTAACGGTTTAGTTCTTTACATAGGGGAGCAAATAAATAATAGACCAAAAAAAACAATCATGACGAATAAATTAAAATACTTGAAATTGAAATATTACCTAAGGTCTCGGAGAGAGTCAGCAGAAAGACGTCAAATCGAAACACCAGAACTTCGTAATAGAACTGAATGAATCTAGGAGGCTCACAGGCCTATGTATATTGGCACCTTTATGACGCTTTTGGGATTCTCATCGGTCGCAAAACATGCGATTTGTTCATGGAACCAGGAGTCGATAGTCGTGCTTTAAGACACAGTCATCACACTGTTTCGAAAACCGACTGATAACCCTTGGCCCTTGACAAAGTTTCGTTAGAAATTTAGCGACTTAATCTCGCTAGGTAAAAAAGCCAAATAATTGTATTATGAAGCAAAAAAAAGGATTTTTTAGGCCGTTTTGCGACAGTTTTAATAACTCTTTAAATTTATTTAACTGCTTCCTTGGTAAATTAGTTGATAACCAGTATTCTTGTGGAGACACATTCTACAGATGTATGTATATCTATGCTGATAGAAAATTGATAGACCCTCGTTAAAACTTCTTTATATTATTTGAGATGCGAGCTTTATCGAGAGAAAGGCCATAAAACGGTTATTTGGGTCAAAGAAATACGAAAAATATAGTTTTTAGAATCTTTGCTTTTCTTTTCGTCCCCTAAAGCTGACGAAACGAGGTGGAAAGTAAACTTTGCCTTCTTTTCTAAGTATATATTGCATATTTTCTTTCGCGGCAGCATAAAATAGAGCGATAACAAAACCGGTCGGCGTTTTCGGTTATTCCCTAGAGGCTCCGGGTTTTCCTTTCTACACTCAACTTCTTATTTTATTTCGGTCGGAAATAAATATTCTATTTGTAAATATTATATTTGCATTGGAGAACTTTTTCGTCTCCCAATACGGATAGCAAATAATACTGTATATATTAGAAAATAAAATAACAGATGTTTCATTGATTAATAATATTTCCGGCACAGTTCCCTATTCCACTAAATGGGATATTGATAAATCTTGAGCCAATTACCACTATAATGGAATTGTTGGGGTCTTGAGTCTTCATTGTTTCAAGCTTAAGTTTGCGGAATAGAGCGGAGCGATGTTGAAATAGACATCAATCCTAAATTGAATTCAACCTTTTTTAGCTTGGTTACAAATCAGCAATGTCAATGTTATTTTTCAATTCCCGAAAGAAATAATTCAATTTCGCTATATATCGGTTTACTTAGCTGATGCTGACCTTTTTCCTTAGTTATTATACCACCGCAATTCACAATTTCAATAAAGGCTATAAATGACGGAATCCTCAAGTGACTTTTTCTTCAAACACGATCGCGATCAGACAAGTGGAAAAATGCGATTTTGCTTTTACAATTTTCGTGCCTTGTTGTTTTTTTAATAGGGGAAAAGGCAGCGTTTTCCAATTGAACGTTCCTGTTTGTAGTGCATTTTGTTTGTTTCGAACTTGAACTTTTATGAAATATGAAACACGGAAAATACAGTAAATGAGTGAAGAAGTTGAGAATTATTATTGAGTGACAGATAAAATATTCTGGAATAAAATGGATAGTCAAGATAAACTGCAGCTATGTCGCGATATGGCCCTAATATTTGATTCATCATGCGCTGGAAAACCGCTGGTGCGTTACTGAGTCCAAATGGCATTCGGTTGTACTCATATTGTCCTTCAGGTGTTACAAAAGATGCAAGGTGTTTACTATGTTCGGCTATTGGAATCTGGTGGTATCCTGAGCTAAGGTCTAAACTGGTGAATACTGAATATCCGCTTAATTTATCTATCTGGTCATCAATACGAGGCAGTGGATATCTGTCTTTGATTGTTTTGAGGTTATGTTTTCTGTAATCCATACACATTCTATCATTGCCATCTTTCTTCTTAACTAAGAACACAGGAGAAGGATAACAATAAGTAGATTCGCGCACTATTCCGGCTCCTAGTAACTCAGAAACAATTGTCCTCACTTTTTATTTTTCCGTTTCTGCCATTCTATAGGGTCTGTAGGTAAATGGCTGGTCGTCTGTGAGCTTGATTACCATCTCAGCTGATTTAGCTTGCCCAAAATGTGCCAGTGCGGCAGCCTCTAGGGTCGTCGTTATATACCTGTCTTCAAGACTTCAAGCATCTTGCGGGTCCAGTCACAGATAAGAGAATCAATTCGTCTGGGAATAGCCGATTTATAGAGGGAATTATTAATAGTTTTGTTGAAGGCTCCCTCTAAGTCGATGAACGCTGCTGGCGCAATCTTCTGGCTGATTTTTGTGACCAATCTCTGAAGAGCAAATTCCTCTGCCTACTAAATACATGCCTTAAAAAATGAATTTCTATTTTTCCAGTGCTAGTTTTTCCCAAAACAAAATACTAGCTTATAAAAATCAACAGCAACAACAAAATCCTAGAAAAATCCTTTCATGCAAAACCGCAATTGTATACGAATTTACATGCTAGACGGCCAACCTAATTCAAAATGAATAAATTTAACGAGCACACGCCATCCGAACATCTAAAGCGAAAATACACGTGGGAGCGAAGACAAGGATGGACCTGGAAATTTCACTTCTCTGGAAGGGTAGACACAGGATTGAGTTTGGAATGCTAAAATATGCATACAAAGAACATTTCTTTCAAGGCGGAAACAGTTCATCTTTTGTGTAGTGTGTTTCTGTTAGCTTGCTTAAATTTATACAGGGACGTGCGGTAATAATTTATGAGGGTTAAATGTTTTAAAAATCGGAAATCGGGTTCAATTTTTTTGATTTTCAAGCTTATACATTTTCAATTACTCTTCAAAATGGGATATAATTGACAAATAAATATTTATGTCAAGACTCTTCTTCTCATATTTTATTTATTTATACCACTTGGAAACTCTCTAGATAAAATGTTTCTAATAATTTCATATTTCACTTGACTTCAATGGACATAATATATTAGCTTGCCTACTTTTCGATAGGTAACCTCCTATATAAACTGATTGTAGATAGTTTTAAAGCTATTATTGTAAATAGATAGTTTTATTAAATTATTTTAAAACCATTTGTAAATTCTCTAGAAGCAGTACGTCGTTCCTATTTCTTAAATTATGTCCCTTGCTTTTGAATAGGGAACAGTCAAGAGAACTTTTATTAGAAATAATGCGAATTTTCCTTTATTTAAAATAAATTCATGATAGATTCATAACGATCCTCTCTTCAGGGTGCAAGAGAGGTCTGTGACTTTTCCGAGTTCAATTTCCCCCGTCGTCTCACTTGCTTAACGTTCGGTTGAGCTCGTGTTTTTATTCCTTTTTTCCAAGAGCTTTTCGTCTGTTAAATGAACAACTGGTTAGGGGAAATTAATTTGTCGGCAAATTGGAATGTAACGAACGGATCCGGAATGTACTGAGCAGACACTGGAAACTTTTTCTGTTGCGCTTTTAGAATTCATCCGCCGCTTGACGTTAGAAGTTTCTGATTTTGCACGTCTTCCTGAAACTAAAGGTATTTGGGGAATTTAGGGAAAGTTTTTCCTAAATTTTTGTTCAAATTTAATTATTCTCCATCCGGGAATTCGCTTATATCGAAACCTTAGAGAAACTATCTGGTACATTTGAGTTTTAAAGACAGGGAGAAAAAGGAATGTTTAAAAATATTCTTCAAGTTTAACTTCTTTTCGACTATTAATGAAAAACGTTCATTCAGCATACCGGAACTCTTTTTAAAAATCTTATACAGGGATGACGGTTAAGAATTTTATAAAAAGTTCAAGAGGCTTTGATTGAATCAGAGTTACTTTTTGCCCCAGATTTAGGGTCCCAAAAGACATAGGAATGCTTCACCAGATTCTAAAATTTGAGCTTTAGATTTTGAAATTAAAGATTATAAGTAGATGATGTTTGTACCCAAATTAACAGCAAAATCCACGCTGATAGATAGTTCTGGATAGAGAAGATAATTTTGACCTAAAAATGGATATGGTTTTTCAAATTTTCTTTATCTTTTTGTTATTTTTGCTTCTGTCATCTCCAGCTCTTTCGTGCGATTCATGTTACTTGCTCTTTTATCTTATTAATTTTTAGATTTTATAATTTTATATAATGATTCAGTCCATATGGCGGCATTTATTAGGCAATGGCGCCTGGTTGGCAAACAATAAACAAACAACATATGTTTTTTGTTGACGAGTTCTCAAATCTGACACTTTTCTGACATCGTTGACATATAACAACCCGTTTTGGGCACTTTCCAAATTTCACCGATAAATTGACCGGTTAAATGAGCCGGTAGCTGTTAAAAAATTCCGGTGAAACTTAGGTGTAAATCCGGTTACAAGATTTTTCTGATGCATTTTGGAACGCTTTGGTGTGTAAAAGTTTGGTTGTGACGGTTGTGCTGCAACAATTTAACGAAGGACTGCCAATACCATCATTCATTTTATTCATAGTTTGACAAATATTTGACACTAAAAATCATATACAGGGTGTCCCACGGTGGATGGCGTATTAGACGTGTATAGAGAACCAAAAAGCGGATCATTTTGAAAATTTGGCAACCGGGATAAACGACCATAATCTACACTTTAAAAATATTTTTGTTTATGCGGTGTTGCCGCTTCTACTCTAAACCAGTGGCAACATCGCTATTTTAAATGAAACACCCTGTATGTGATTGCATATTTGGATTCTACCTAAAATTCTGAGCAGATTTTATGTGATATACCCTATACCTAAGTTCAACTGTTTTGGAAATATTGACAGTTGAAAATTGACTTTTTGCAACTTTGACAGGCTGTAAAACCTAAACGGTTAATTTCAGAGGAAAACCGATCTTACATTCCTATCTTAGATTTTCGTAAACTATCATTTGACACCAACTTTGAACTTAACCGGAGATTAAATTTAATTGGAATTTTTAATCAAGGATTAAATTCAAAATTGGTGTCAAATGATAGTTTATAAAAATCTAAGATAGGAATGTAAAATCGGTTTTTCTCTAAAATTCACCGTTCAGGTTTTACAGCCTGTCAAAGTTGCAAAAAGTCAATTTTCAACTGTCAATATTTCCAAAGCACTTGAACTTAGGTATAGGGTATATCACATGAAATCTGCTCAGAATTTTATGTAGAATCCAAATATGCAATTAAATAAGGGGTGTTTCATTTAAAATAGCGATGTTGCCACTGGTTTAGAGTAGAAGCGGCAACACCGCATAAACAAAAATATTTTTAAAGTGTAGATCACGGTCATTTATCCCGGTTGCCAAATTTTCAAAATGATCCGCTTTTTAGTTCTCCATAAACGTCTAATACGCCATCCACCGTGGGACACCCTGTATAAGAGTATAAGAGATAATATGTTGCTGTCCCAGTTACTTTTTGTGACGATGGTACCTACCTACGTCAAAAAAAAAGTGTCAAAAAATCTCCAACCGAAAAAACCGACAAAAATTCCCGGTGGATCCGGTGCCTCACCGGTTTCAAACAGCTGATCATTCTGGTCACTTTTGGAACGGACGATTTGGTTCAACCGGTAAAAAGTCGGTACATTTTGGAACGGTTTGGTGAGTAAACCTTCAAACCGGTATCGCATCGGTTCAGAAACCGGTGAATTTTGGAAAGTGCCCATTCTAATCTCATAAGAATTTCAAAATGCCGGCTGGTTGGCAAAAGTCACGTGGTATGGATTCCCCAATTACCGGCTGAATTAATTATCTTATCGGTGACTTCGAGAAGGCCATAGGCGCTTTCTTTCAAAATGCCTTAACTACTCGACCTAGTACTTCGTTGCTCTTTAGCCTCTTTAATAGTTTTCGAACGTAGTGCTTTTCATATAGCTGAGGGTCGACAGGTTGTCCTCCAAAAATGTCAAGTTAAGATATATATTCTAAAAGAGAAAATTGAAGAGCCCTTTTCTAATCTTGCCGTTGCCCTGAAAGGTCGACTGTGGCGAAATGAATGCTTAAGGCAATAATCCATTGATTACCGAAAAAATTTAAATAAAAAGTCTCGTGATTACCGTTTTATTTGAGTTTGAATTTCGAGCCCCCTCGTGGCAAGTCCTTTTTAATTTTATTTTTAAAGTAATGGTTGTTCATGGAATGTCTTAGGGTTTTTCCGGGGAAGTGTTTTCTAACCCAAGAGCTGTTTCTTTACCGAGGAGCCGTTTCTCTCAGGAAATCTAATTTTTAACAAGCCTTAAAGATTACCGTTTTCGTGCAGCGTTGGCATAGAGTTTTTGAAGGGATTCCTACAGGAATCAAGTCCCTCACGTGTCGACACCTGTACCCCCACTTTTGACCAAGAAAACTGTTCTTCTAGGCTAGAATGTGCAACTTCCCTCGTTCAGTGACCAAAAATGGATGGCTACCGACTACCGTACTCTCTTGAATCAGGCTTCTTTCGAAAGAGGATTAAATCAACTACAAAACTGATATTCCAAGTTCTCTGAAAATGTATTGAAACTTTCGAAGTCGATTTTCTCAAAAACGGTGTCCCGTGGAGGGGAAACTCTAAATAGCTTTTTTGTAGGTCTTAATGAGTTATACAAGTTTTGTATTCAAGGTTTTTCTCCCAGGCTTTTCGTTTTCTGGCTAGGTTGGTTTGAATATTAAAAAAAAAAAAAATAAAGGCTGTTTCGAATTTTTTTGTCACGATGGTCTAAAAGGGATTCCAAATATCTCCTACATGGGTTCAGTTTGTGTTTTTTTTTCTCGTTTTTCGCTTTTTTTTTCAAAATACATATACAGGGTGTCCCACTAAGGTCGGCCAGGTACGATATTATGGAAATCATAGGCCTTACGGCTTCGGGATTTTTTTTTCTTGACTGAATCGGCCACGAGAAATTGATGGAAATTATTTGCAAATTTCTAAGATGACCGCTAGGGGGCGCAAGTACGATTATATAGCTAAAAATTCAAATTTTCTCAAGAAATCGCTATATTGAGGTACTATTTTAATAACAGAAATCAAAAGTTCATTAATTTTTACGCCAGTTTGGTTATTAGGCTTTTTTTCGTATCTTCACTAATAAGGGTAGGAGAAGCTGGTGAAAAAATAGTTTTAGAAATTGCTGTATCTTCTATACCCCTTATCCAAACTCATTCAATTTGGGCCGATTTGGAAGAGAATTTCATTGTTATTAAGAAAACCACTTCGTTCGGGGTCGATATTTCCCACCGCGTCTTCTAGAGGGCGCTGTTTATCCAGGATCCAGTTTTTTCTAATTTTCATGAAAAATCCAAATGGCAGGATATTATTTTTTTATTGCTGTGCTCAGAGAGCAAAAAAATATCTACATTTTGGCGTAAACCGCAATTCAATATCTGCATTCGTTTTCAAGTTACGTAAAGTCTATGGTTTCCATAATATCGTACCTGGCCGACCTTAGTGGGACACCCTGTATGTTTTTGCCTTTAACAGGGATAGGAAAAATATGTAAAATGCATTCAACAGAAGATCAGGAATAATGCTTCGGTGAACGAATGTATTCTCTATTTTGTTAAGTTGATTTTTGGTACTAAACAATGCACCATGAAGCTCCTTCATTTCTCTACTTAGAAGGTTCCCCGGAGGGCGTGAATGCACCATAAAGCTCCTCCATTTCTTTACATAGAAGGTTCAAGGTTCGCCCGGAGGCCGTGAATGCACCATAAGGCTCCTCCATTCCTCTACTTAGAAGGTTTTCTCGGAGAGCGTGAATGCACCATAAAGTTCCTCCATTTCTCTACATAGGAACCTAAACAGCCATGCAACCATACGTACCGTTTTAAAATACTTTGAAAAATAATCCAAGTGCCAATCTTGGAAGGTCATAGTGATTCCAGAATTTGTATTAATTAATGTCGTCACCAACTTCTTTTTCTTTTCACGGTTTACTTCTTCCTCATTAAATTGAATCATGCCTTGAGGCCAAAATTCTAGGTTTCCATGAAGCCAACTTGGGCCCTCCCACTATTTTGATTCTAAACACTTTTTGGCAGAACAACCATGTGATGGCAAATCTGCAGAATTTGTGGCCGTTTCCACTAACTATTTTAGGTTTTAGGGGAACCCTAACGATAAGTATTCCTTAAACTGACATTTTAGGGAATACTTACCGTTAGAGCTCCCCTAAAATAGATGGTGGAAACGGCCATTAGTGTTGCCGGAACATGACGCCACAATTTGACTGAGGTGTGCCGTCTAATCTTAGCTACTCGATTATACCATACAAAAGTTTTCCATGTCTCATTTCTGGTGATCCAGGAAAATACTGTAGAAGAATCGGTTCAAAAGAAACAATCAACGTCCAATTCAAGACTTTTTATTAACGAAGAACACAGTCTGGTACTGATAAGAGCGGCCATCAATTTTTATCTATTAATGATTAATTCATGAAGCCACCCTACTCTTCGCAGCGACCAGGTGTACAAAAACATTACCTTCACACAAGCATCTTAAGAAAATGACTGCTGCATATGGTGTTCGACTTGCATCGGCAAATGTATGGAGACTCAAGTGCTGACCCTCTGCTGATCCGTCATGTATCCATCTAGGTATTTGAACGTCAAGCAAATAGGGAAGGTCCTTCAACCATTTATGGAAGTTTTGCAGTTTCAGGATCCACATTCGCGTCCCATGTCAGTTTCATCTCCCAGGTCCTTTGAAGGAGCAATTTTGGAATTAATGTCGTAGGGCTTGTAAAACCAACTGGATCGTAAATATTTTGAACTAAAGAGAACATTTTCCGTTTAGTTACAGGCTGATTCAACAACTTGTCCAAATCTTCTAAATACTCTTTACTAATGCCTAGTATGTCAGTTTCAGTTTGCCAGATCATTCCTAGTAATCCCGTGTGTTGAGAAGAACCAGTGACATTCAGCAGGTGAGAGAACTTTCACTCCCGCAAATCAAATTTGGCCTTAGCCATGATCATACTAGACTCCTGTATAAAACTCTTCAATATGACATTATCCGAAATACTTGTCACGCAGTTATCTACATAAAAGCTCTTGGATAAAACTTTTCCAAATTTTCCTTACAATAAGGGCCCTTTTCTATCATACACTTTACAAAAAAAGTGGCTGCTAGCAAAAATGGACTACTGCTGACTCCAAAGCATACTCGCATTATGACGAAACACTTTCTCATTGCCATTAGAATCCACCCAGAGGAAACGTAAAAAATCTCTGTCGGCTTTATGTATACTGATCTGAAGTAAAGCTTTGCGTATGTCTGCTATAACTCCTATTTTATCTTGGCGAAATCGTAGCAAAATATTTGAAATCAATTCGATCAAATTAACCCCCTTCTCCAAACACTGATTTAATGAAGAGTCATCTCGTTCCTTGGCTGAAGCATCGAAGACAGGTCTTAATGCGCGTGGTACTACCCTCTTTTATTACAGCTCTGTGTGGCAAATAATGAGCAACATCATCGGATATAGAATATATTGTTGAAATAATATATAATGTGTTCATTTTTCCATTCATTGAAAATTTTGTCTATAGGTATTCGGCCCATAAGTGTTCATCCTTACAATATTTTCATGGCCACCAACCCACACTTCAAAATAATATGTCTTTGTCCGGTGTAGAGTTTGCCAGCAACGTCCGATCCAATCAAAATTTCGATAGGAATAGCATCGTAACAATCACTAAGCTGAATACCTAACTTCTTCAATTCTTCCATCCAAGGGTCGTCAAACACAGGTGAAACGTCAAAGCAAATAACAGGCTGTGACAAGGCTTCAAAAGTATAGCTATAACTATCCGAACCTAATTCACCATCATAAAAATCATGTTTCAACTGTGTAGTTGCTCCTCCAAACAAACAATGATTAACTGTGTTTTGATGCTTGGATTTGTAGCCTAACAATTCTGCTGTACTTTTTAAAATATAACTATGCTGAGAACCTGTATCCACTAGTGCTCGTACGTTCCTGAACCTATACACTCCTCTAATGGTAGCCCCTAAAGTTTGGAGAAACACATGGCTAGAAGTCCCATCAGTACAAGTTAACATTTCCACCGAATCCGGATTACATTTTTCATCATCTGGGCGATCATCAGCCAACTTGCCTCCTGTCTACATAATTTGGTTTGTCTACATAATTTGGTAGTAAAATGGGCAAAGAATCTTGCACTCCGATATAAATGTAGAAGTTGATTCTACACAATTTGACTGTTAATGACTCACTTGTAGTTATGAAAAAATTGAATTTCAAGTTAATCTTAAAGAAGCAGCTTCGGGCATACTAAGTAGAAATGAACTTATCTTTACACAATTTGATTAAAATCAGTGGAGATTCTTTTGCTAATCTACCTAATAATGACAATAAATGGCGCAGATAGAGGAGTTTTCAATCAGCACATCACACTAAATATCAAAAAAAGATGTACATTCGTAGATACCTTATGTCTTTTATATAAGTAGGTTCGTATAGTGTAACAATATCGTCGTTCAATTGCTATTTGACACACTTTCTTGGTACAAATAATTCAATTTCAACGAGTTCCATAAGCTCCCTTGCATGCCTTTTGGTAATTAAATAATGTAGTTACAACAAAACAAAATTATATCAATTTAATAATGCAAATTGGATTCCATCAAATGCCTTAATGGTATTGCCGATAATAAAAGGGTTGTTTCAAGAACTTTAGCTGCCTTCTGTTAGAGGAGTTTCAGGCCGATGAATACTTAATAATTCTTTAAGTAGGAAATTCCATCTAAAATTATTTTTTATGTGCTCAAAGTGCTTCATTTATTTCTTCAAGAACCACCTATGCTGTTGTTCTTTTCTATTTATATGGTACTCTTGGGAGTATTTCCAGAAAATACTTAAGCCATAGCTATTGAGTAATTATAGGTAAGATTCATCGTCAATATTATATTTGCATTTTAGTCGCACACATTTCAAATGTAAATAAAATCAAACTCCATTAACTTTTTCACATTGTCGTCTAGACAACAGAGATATAGATATGGAATTCATCGAAAATTCATCTCACGGTTATACGTTAGATCACGTTCAAAGTGTTCTCGTATATAAGCCAAATAAAATTGAATGGGAAATTCGATTTCAAAAACAAAACCCTCTATATAAATTTAACAGATTGAATTACGTTTTTGGAATTACGGTTGATTTGTGTTTCACGATTTATTCGTTTTGCAGAAAAATTTAACGCTTTTAAGAATTACAAACCCCCCATTTTTCGTATAAGTGAATTGCGCGAATCTTGAAAAATACATGTTTTTACACGGGAATGAAAGCTTTTCGGTCTGTAATAAGAGGAAAACTCGTCATCCTGTCATTGTTGTTTAATATTTAATCTCGTATATGCGGTACCAACGTCAGCTACAGAAAGAGTGACGAGCTTTCATAAATATAATTACTTTTCTAGAGAGGTTTAAGGACCTTTAAAAAATTTAACGAAAAGAAACAGAGGATTTGAGTTAAAAAAAAAACTTTCCCTGGCTACTGTAAGTAGGTAGGTATGGAGAACCACACGAAAATATATAAAATTGTATGATTATTCGAATACTGTAGGTACATACCTAAAGTTCGTTTCACCAGGGTTCATACTTGACCTTGAAACTTGAAAAAAAAAGGTTGTCGTAGATTAATTCATATGACAAATTCAATTTTTTTGACAAATTGAAATGAATGACTTCTGGTTTGAGAACCGATGAACGTTTTTGACGTCATTGATTTGTTTCAGTCAATTTTTATTTGTTAAACAAGGAAGGCAAATGCTGGTGGCAAGTACAAACCCTGGTGAAACAAACTTTACATAGGAAACTGATTATTCAAAACCTGTACATAGGATTGAATTCATACTAACATGGAAAGGTTGAGGAGGTAGTCAGAAACAGAAAAAGTGTGGGTTGGGAGCGTAGAGAGTAAGGTGCCGGGCGGTATGATACTCGGGAATTCCAACCGAAAGCGCTGGTCGAACCAAAAAAGAATCTCAGTTGAGAGTTTTGGCTGTTAGGGTAATAGTAAGGTAGAGAAAACGCGAGTTTTTCCTTGAGCTTATGTTAGGGCTTTTCTTGACAGATTGCTCCGCGCAAGATTGAAGCTTTATGTGAAATTAAACTAATACCGAACCGAGCTAGTGTGTTATTTGTTGGTTTTTTTTGGTGTTCCCAGTTCTTTTCCAGCAACGAATGCAAGAAAACACGACCCGCAGAAGAGGATCATTTCATTGGCGCTCAACGTGGGGAATGATAGCAGGGAAGAAAAGTGAAACTAACAAGGAAAGATTGAGGAGGTAGTTAGGAACAGGAAAAGTGTGGGTTGGGAGCGTAGAGAGTAAGGGTGCCGGGCGGTACGATACTCGGGAATCCCAACCAAAAGCGCTGGTCGAACAATCGGCGCGTGGCGTGTGATTAATTAAAAAAAAAAAAGAATCTCAGTTGAGAGTTTTGGCTGTAAAATCGCTATTAGGGAAAAAGTAAGGTAGAGAAAACTCGAGTTTTTCCTTGAGTCTATATTAGGGCTTTTCTTGACAGAGTGCTCCGCGCAATATTGAAGTTTTATGTGAAATTAAACTAATACCGAACCGAGCTAGTGTGTTATTTGTTGGTGTTTCCAGTTCTTTTCCAGCTACCAATGCAAGAAAACACGACTCGCAGAAGAGGATCGTTTCATTGGCGCCCAACGTGGGGCATGGTACTGGTAGCAGGGAAGAAAGGTGCAACTAACATGGAAAGGTTGAGGAGGTAGTTAAAAACAGGAAAAGTGTGGGTTGGGAGCGTAGAGAGTAAGGGTGCCGGGCGGTACGATACTCAGGAATCTCAACCGAAAGCGCTGGGCCGGTATTCTGGTTCTCAAAAACGCTCACCGCTTTCTAGTCGCTCGGCACTTCAAATGCAAATTTACATTGAAAGTGCCGAGCGACTGAAAAGCGGTGAGCGTTTTCTAGAACGAGAATACCCGCCCTGGTCGAACAATCGGCGCGTGGTGTGTGATTAATAAAAAAAAAATCTCAGTTGAGAGTTTTGGCTGTAAAATCGCTATTAGGATAATAGTAAGGTAGAGAAAACGCGAGTTTTTCCTTGAGCTTATGTTAGGGCTTTTATGACAGGGTGCTCCGCGCAAGATTGAAGTTTAATGTGAAATTAAACTAATACTGAACCGAGCTAGTGTGTTATTTGTTAGTTTTTTTGGGTGTTCCCAGTTCTTTTCCACCTACCAATGCAAGAAAACACGACTCGCAGAAGAGGATCGTTTCATTGGCGCCCAACGTGGAGCATGGTACTGGTAGCAGGGAAGAAAAGTGCAACTAACATGGAAAGGTTGAGGAGGTAGTTAAAAACAGGAAAAGTGTGGGTTGGGAGCGTAGAGAGTAAGGGTGCCGGGCGGTACGATACTCAGGAATCTCAACCGAAAGCGCTGGGCCGGTATTCTGGTTCTCAAAAACGCTCACCGCTTTCTAGTCGCTCGGCACTTCAAATGCAAATTTACATTGAAAGTGCCGAGCGACTGAAAAGCGGTGAGCGTTTTCTAGAACGAGAATACCCGCCCTGGTCGAACAATCGGCGCGTGGTGTGTGATTAATAAAAAAAAAATCTCAGTTGAGAGTTTTGGCTGTAAAATCGCTATTAGGATAATAGTAAGGTAGAGAAAACGCGAGTTTTTCCTTGAGCTTATGTTAGGGCTTTTATGACAGGGTGCTCCGCGCAAGATTGAAGTTTAATGTGAAATTAAACTAATACTGAACCGAGCTAGTGTGTTATTTGTTAGTTTTTTTGGGTGTTCCCAGTTCTTTTCCACCTACCAATGCAAGAAAACACGACTCGCAGAAGAGGATCGTTTCATTGGCGCCCAACGTGGAGCATGGTACTGGTAGCAGGGAAGAAAAGTGCAACTAACATGGAAAGGTTGAGGAGGTAGTTAAAAACAGGAAAAGTGTGGGTTGGGAGCGTAGAGAGTAAGGGTGCCGGGCGGTACGATACTCAGGAATCTCAACCGAAAGCGCAGGTCGAACAATCGGCACGTGGTGTGTGATTAATTTTTAAAAAAAATCTGTTGAGAGTTTTGGCTGTAAAATCGCTATTAGGGTAATAGTAAGGTAGAGAAAACGCGAGTTTTTTCTTGAGCTTATGTTAGGGCTTTTCTTGACAGAGTGCTCCGCGCAAGATTGAAGTTTTATGTGAAATGAAACTAATACTGAACCGAGCTAGTGTGTTATTTATTGGGTTTTTTTTTGGTATTCCCAGTTCTTTTCCAGCTACGAATGCAAGAAAACACGACCCGCAGAAGAGGATCGTTTCATTGGCGCCCAACGTGGGGCATGGTAGCAGGGAAGCAGAGTGCAACTAACAAGGAAAGATTGAGGAGGTAGTTAGAAACAGGAAATGTATGGGTTGGGAGCGTAGAGAGTAAGGGTGCCGGGCGGTACGATACTCGGGAATCCCAACCGAAAGCGCTGGTCGAACAATCGGCGTGTGGCGCGTGATAAATTTAAAAAAAAAGAACCTCAGTTGAGAGTTTTGGCTGTAAAATGGCTATTAGGGTAATCGTAAGATAGAGAAAACGCGAGTTTTTCCTTGATCTTATCTTGATGGAGTGCTCCGCGCAAGATTAAAGTTTTATGTGAAATTAAACTAATACCGAACCAAGCTAGTGTGTTATTTGTTGTTTTTTTTTTTTGGTGTTCTTAGTTCTTTTCAAGCTACGAATGCAAAAAAACACGACCCGCAGAAAAAAAAAACGTTTCATTGGCGCCCAACGTGGGGCATGGTAGTATGGAAGAAAAGTGCAGTAAAGAAAAGGCTGGCAATTTGGTGAGAGATTTCCCAATTTTTTATTTTTTCTCAACGTTTATAAGCTCACTGAGTATCGACCAATTGACTTTGAATTGAAGGCGGCCGTTGGCGTTCACTGTCGCTGCTTTAACGATCAATAATTTGACGATCGTCAACCGAGGGATGACAATTGACAGTTGTCGTTGTCAGGTTTCAGCTGTGCGGCGTTGACAGATGGGAGGATTTGTTTATTCGCAAACTTTTAGATAAACACTTGTGGGAAAGTTTCTATGCTTTGTTTGGAGTTGGAATTATTGTTATTTTTAGGGAATATTGGCGAATTGGATTGAGTATACTTTTGTATTTTTTTTAATATTTCTAGCCCATTGATTGGATTGTTTATGGCTAGCTGGTAAGTAGCCAGTACCTTTCCATGTTAGTATGAATTCAATCCTATGAATTCATACTAACATGGAAAGGATGAGGGGGTAGTCAGAAACAGGAATATTGAACTCCTTTGTTATTTGTAATATGATTCTCAAATTCCTTGAGCTATTCACACAAAATACTTAAAATTAGTTTAAAATTGAAGAACGTAGATTCATTAGGCAGGCAAAGCTGTTCAGTGAACATTAAGGTACGCGTGTTTATCCTCCCCACTTTGCTTATTCACCTTACAAACATGTATTTTACACAAGAGAAAACCCCGTCGTCATTGCCATGTATAATGACGTAAAGACTTGATAAGTCCTTTTCGTTCAGGGTTGGTTTATTCTCCTTGACTTTACTGGCTCTTGAATTATTACGGACTGGGATTGTTTTCATGGAAATAGAACACGGTCATTAAATGAGAATAATTAGGTCTTGTTGACTCGTTGAATTTTGCATACGGTCAGGTCGAAAATGAGTGCACCTACTGCGACTCATTGGTCTATTGTGGCTCATGCCTATTTATATTTCTTCAATCATGCCTATTTTTCCAAAGATAGTTCAAATATGAAAAAAGTCACACCCCCTAGACTGAAAATAATTAAATAAACGGGCCAACAAACAAACTTAATTCCAGGAATAAATCCTCGACGACATTTTAAGACCCCAGGCGTTTTCGAATTTTAAAATTTCGCATATGAAAAGCAAAGTTTAATGTAAGCAGTTGAGAATAAACTTGGAGAGCCGGAATTCGCGTTGCATAAAATTCCCATTGTGGATGGCACTTTCGTTAATCTAGAAATATGAGCCATTTATTTTGATATGCATTTTGCTTTTCGAAATGAATATTGTGTATGAAGTATTAAAATGATTTGGAAACTTTTCGAGGACTTTTAATTCTGTTATAGCGAAAATTGAAAAGTTTGTAGACTGTAGAGGTTGTTGCCGTTTATGTGCCCTTTGAAATGACTTGCGGTTCAATACAGGACAAAACCTGTCCAAAACAAGATTTTAAGAGTTTTAATATAAACTTTTCAATGAAAACATCATTCAAGTCAAGAATCGCAACTGATTGAGTTTGGTTATTTCTATAGAATTTTTTTTACAATTTCGTAATATATTGTTCAAATTCTTAGTGCTAATAAAATCACTCCCAAAAGACAAATCCTTTTCCCGTTTGCTTTCCAAATTGATTTTTATGCCAACATCAAAAACGTCTTGAAATGAAATCTAGATTTATCTAGTCTCGAAAGTTAATTAAAATGGGATTATTTTATAGCCACGTCAAAATGCATTTCTGGTTTAATTAAATTTGTGTTTTTTTTTTTGTGTGTGTTTCAGAGGAGCGTCGACAGCGCGATGGAATCTTCAGTCAAGTCTCAAGGCAGGCAATTTTCTATGACAAACGACACCAACAAACGATGGGTCTACAGTGTAGATGCGGCTATGAGACAAAATTCTTTGGCTAATAAGACTCCGACAAGAATTAGTCCTTCGACTGAAAATAAACCACCACCATCATCAGTTAATAGGTAGGAGGGATTTTATTTAATAAAATTGTTGCATTCTAGGTAATAAAGCTATTCTAATAAATAATATTTCATCCATTGAATTGTCAATAAACAAAACATCCATGTTAATTAAAATACTAATTATTAACACGCAGGGGCAAAATCAACGATGCACTTTCCATTTAAATTCACAAATCGATATGGAACAATAGACTATTATAAAGGCCAGGTATTCTCTACTATATAGCTCATCCAATTTCGAGTTTTATTATTAAAAAAAAAACTTTCTGGATAGAATCAAAGGAACAAAAGAGTATTATCTGACAAGCGCAATCCTTTTGGTCCACGTCGTCGTATCGTGTGTTTCGAACTGGTTTTTGGTATGTTGAGCATAGAGGATTATCGTATTTACAAAAAGAACGATATTAACATGGTAACATGACGTATTTAGGACACAAAAACTCTATTTTAATAAAAGAATAAGCTGAAAAAAATCCAAGTATTCTAATAATTCTACAAGTGGGTCACTAAGACGTTGAATATTGAGCGACTTAAAGATGGAGAAGCCAGAACCAACTTCAATTGCCTATTGGATGAGAAATTGCCTGCTAAATATCCCGATACTGGTCAATGCTTGCAACAAGGAAACATCGAGACATAAGATAAATAATAAAGTCTCAATTTCCTACATGTACTTACACTGCTATTGCTAAGGAATATATTTATTTGTTCAACCGAAGATGTCGTAATTTCCTTGATTATTTGGGTCAACGGATGTCGTGAAACTGTGAGAGAGAACCGAAACTCGTGTCAGTCATAAATAATGTTTTTTAGATGAATCTGTCACTTGCTCCCCATAATTTAATTACTTTAGCCTTGCTCTCAATGTCTTTCCGGTGCCTAACATATGGGTTCATGTTCAGGTTCGGAGACCTCGTGAAGTCACAAGTATGCTCACTATTTGAGAGTAGGGTGCCAGTTTTTTATCACAACAGAAGCAACCTGGTGCCTCTATAAAAAGTCTAAATTTTCTAAGATTGATACAGATGGGTAAGGAGCATTTTTAGGAACTCTTGAATGAAGTTTTCAACAAAGTTCCTTGAAAACCCTCTCAAAAACATCAGAGTGTCGCTCCTTCGTAATAAGAGATTGCAAAAGCTATTAACCAACAAGTCATATTTTAGAGTTCTTCGATCAATCTCTCGGTCACACAGTCTTTTATAGCGGTAGGTATATTCCACCTCGATGCTTGAAAACGAGACTATTGATTGAAACACTATGCATGTATTAAAAAATTCAACAGAGTAAAGCAATCTTCCAATTTTCGAAATGAAAAATTCTTAGTTTTCTGTTCTCATCTTCATAATGTGGATAAAACTCACTTTGATTCTTTCATTTCGAATATTTCCATTTTTTATTTTATTTAATCTTTCTAAGTATTATCATCTCTTATTCATTTCCTTAAGTAAACTTTCTATTTCTGCTTCACTTTCTTCTATACATGGTTATTGGTAATTCGATACATTCCTTTGGAGGTGTGATAGAGGATGAGGTAAGGAGTAAATTTAACCATAACATGCTCTAAACAAATCTCAATAGTTTTAAAAATGTTTCATTGTTTCGGTTTTTCTTGAAAACATAGACTCACCTGCCTTAAAAATTGATTAACAAAAAATCTACCGTACATTTTTTCAACTTTTCTACTTGATTACTTTCCTAGCACTTATGGCCTTATGTATGTAATAGAAACTATCCGGAAACATATCCAGCATGGAAAAATTTTAAATAAAATCTCTTCAAAAATAATTTTAAAAAATACGGTCATCAGAATTTCTTATCGGTTATTTTTACGAAACTCATCAAGCAAGTGTAATTTTTTTTAAAAAAAACTTCCTTATTTCAATAGATATCCAACAAGGTACAAACGATACCAAAAATTATTGAAGGTTCCAAAAGAAAAAATAGTATACATGATACAAATGAGAGAATTTATCCACCTGGTGTCTTCTCTTGGTTACTCATTTTTGCTGATACAAAGACAGTTTAAATCTATTTGTCGGATATTTTTTATTACAAACATAAGACCATAGTGCTGGGCAAGTAACCCACATAACAGTGAAAGAACATTCATATTCTCAGAATATTCCCTCAAAGTACTTTTTGGAATATTCTTTTAGGAATGTTCAATGAATATTCTAAGATTGTTTCGATTGAAATATTCATTTTTGAACGTTCTATTTATGTACCATCGTCACCAAAAGTATCTGGGACACAAATAATGCATAATAATCTCCTGGACTAATTGTACTGTCATTCATTTCAATGCATTTGATTATTAGTTTGACAAATATTTGACATCAAATTTCATATAATACAAGACAAGACAAGGACAAGAGCTAATGTGATGCTGTCCCAGTTACTTTTGGTGACGATGATACTAGGAATGTTGCTTCTATGCACCTACCTGAAAGATTGTGCTAAGAACCTACTTTATATAACATTATTTGAATATTCTCATACGAACATTATCATAATGTACCCTTAAGAATGTTCTTTAAGCTAATATCTCTATCAAGTATTAAGAATATACCTACCAAGTTGTGCTGAGAAGTTTATGTAGGTAGGTAACCATGATAAGAATATTTTCATATTGTTCATCTAATTATCTAAAGTAGGTACCTACTCAAAAATCTTAATTGTACAATTAAACAATAATGCTCTATTTAGAACCTACTAAGAATATTATAGGTATATTCTTTTCCTTTTGCTTTGTATGACTTCCAAGAGAGGGAGCGACGCGCTATTAAAGATCTACATCTTGCCTCGCATTTGAATCACCTTGGAACCTGTTTCTCTCAGTTGGCGTGCTTCGACGAGAGCATAACAAGCTCGAAACCGGAGCTTTGGTTAAATACTCGTGTTTTATAAAGAAGTTTTCCAACAACCCTTTCACTGCCTTTAATATAAAAGGGCTGAAACGAGCATTATTTGGAAGCGAAAATAAACATTCCAAGTATATCCTTAGAATCAAACAAGAATGTAATGTCTAATATGCATATTGAGAATGATATATGTAGATATATTCTAAGAATATTTCAAGCATATTGGTATAATATTCTTTTGAGAACATAACTATAATGTCATAGAAACATTCTTTGAATGTGAGAATATAGGTACGTTTCGAGCATATTTTTAGAATCAAACAGGAATATTCTTTTAAGGACGTACTGAGAATCTCATAGGTATATTCTAGGAATATCCTAATGGATTTCCTAGGAAGTTCTTGGGTATTGCAAACAGTATTTCTACAATCTTTTCTCAGAATATTCTCAGGACATTCGCAATGGTTTTGGCGAACATTCTAGGCACATTCCTCCTGAAAAAAGAACATTCCTCGGATGCAATTTTGTTATGTGGGAATCCAGTAGAAAAGTTGAAAAAATGTACGGTAGATTTTTGGCTAATTTATTTTTGAGACCATATGTTTATGTTTTTAAGAAAAACAGAAGCATTGAAAATATAAAAAAATATTGAGTTTTGCAGAAGCCATGTTACGGTTAAATTTACTCCTTACCTCATCCCCTATCACATCTCCAAAGGAATGTATCGAATTACCAATAACCCTGTATAATAACAAGGGAAATATAACTTTTTTTTTTAGTTTCTAACTGAATGACAAAATCCCGAATTCTCATTGCTTTACCAGCGGCAGAGCCTCTACTTCTTCTATTGCTTCTAACCAAAACTTGTTCATATTTTTTGGAATTTTCGTCTTCATGCTCATCATTATTTATGTTTTCTTCATCTATAATCAATCTACTTGTTTGCTTGGTTTGTTCATTGTTTTCACTTTTTAAATCTAGTTTTGATATTTGTTTTTTTCTGTGTATCTCCTAATTTTCCATCTTCCTAGACTACATCTTGAAATTGCTACTCGTTGTTCTTCTTTGCCAAACAATGTAGGTATAGCCATATTGGGCATATACAAATAGAATGTATTCTTGACTTTTTGGATCTACATCTCATGTAGAACATGTGACAACCCAAAACTGAAGTTTGTACAGATCAATATGCTTTCCTGGCTAATTTTTTGTGGGAGTTTAACCAGTAGTGGATACATAAATTGCTTATCAATGAGAATTAAATAATGAGGTATGAGTACAAATATTTTAACATGAGCTAAAGCTGTCCTATCAAACATGGGTCAATTGGTAATACTTTCATTACATACATTACATTTTTGCACTAAACATTCAAGAGAAAAATTGAATTATACTTACTCAGCTACTTGCCGAATCCTTATTATGAAAATATGAATTTTTGTTGAAACATTAAAACAACACGCAGATTTTGCACACTCACACTTCCCGTATCACGCAATCCTTATAAAAGTAAAGTGGGTCTTTCAATCCCCGAGGTTAAAATTCTTTATTCCCCAAGGGACTGAATTTTTACTTTATTTTCCGAGGAATAGATGAAAGTGTACTTGAATTGAAAGTGTACTTTTAATTCCTCTAAAGTACATAAAATAGTATATACGCCTCAGGACTAGAATGTTTTTTAATTCCTCGACAAGCTTTTTATCTCGGGATTAAAAGTACCACTTTAGTCCGTAGGTGTATTATTATCATTTCAGGAGGGTGCCGTTCTATTGGGTAATCTTTCCCTGTAAATTCTGGCGGCAATGAGCATTTCTAATACTTCAACTAACTGACTGACAAGACAAATAAAGAGTTAATCAATCAGTTCAACCAAGGTTTAACAACCTGTTCTTCTTTGTGCTTATGTTGCCAGATGTTTAGAAACCGAATTACGATTAAAATTGTCATGTTGTTTTTTCAATTTTTTTATTATTGTTGTTGATTGAAAATTAGGGCTTCATCAAGACGAGGAATCTCGACTTGACTCGAAATTTAAGATCAAGAAATTGAATATGTCTTGACTCGATGGGTTCTTGAAAGCAAAAGTCTTGACTTGAATTCAAGATATCTTGAAATTTCTTGAAATTACTTGAAAAGAAGCTATCTTTGTTTTTCGCCGCTTTAATAGTTTCGCAGCTGCAAAGCTTCAATGCCTTTGACTACGATTTTTGTCAGGATGAGACAGCAGAAGTAAATTTTAAATTTTTCGATCTTTTTGCTATCCAAATACAAAATTTCAATCCAATCCCTCAATCATTTTCCTCGAATAAAAATAAAACTTGCCTCAATAATGTAATGTATTAATACATATTTCCAAAACAGCGGAACTTAGGGTATATCATATGAAATCTGCTCAGAATTTTACGTGGAATCCAAATATGGAATCACATACACAGTGTGTAACGCTCTTTTGTCGAAACAAAAGAATACTCATAATTGTGCTCGACTATGCTCAGTGGTTCCTTAGCTTGAGGTGGTCTTTGGCGTTGGTACAGTAAAGAGAGGGCGCCACTAGTTTGTATGAAATTATTTTGATTATCAATGAATAGCCAAACTAGACACTATTCAGATAATTAGCTATTATTCAAAAAGATAAATTCAAAAATCTGAAAAGGAAAAATAAATCCAATACCTATCTGACATTAACCCCTTCAATAAGAACACAAGTTTGGGAATTCTAAAAACAATAATTTATTAACCAAATGGCAAACTTGTTGTTCATTAACAATTTGTTGACCGGATGGCGAACTTGTTGTTCATTACATTGAAACAGATAAATTGTTTAAAGACGATTAGTGTTCAGCATCCAATTTTAATTTAAAAAAATTAAGCAACTTACGGAAGCAAAACTTAATTCAAATGGGTATATAAAAGGATTGAAATTTAAAAACAATTATATAGATCAAACAAAAACGTATTTCGAGCAAAAATTCTTTAATAGGTTAGCAGAGCGCTTTCGACCTTCCGGCCATCATCAGTGCTGACTGAAAGAGAGGACAACAATGGGTTAACAACCCTTAAAAAGAAAAAGAGTTGTACTCACTTGTCAATCAAAAAACACACAAGACCCAATGGTGGTAACATATTGGTCACATGAACAAGTGTCAAATGTCAGCTATATAGAGTCCGTCCATAAACTACAGTAGCGCCCTCTTTCGACAACAACGTAAGTTCTTGTATTATGATAAGTGCTTGACTCCATTTACGCAAATGTAATTTTTCTTATTAAAAACTATTTCAAAGCGAAATATATTTCGTTATAAAGGTATGGTTGTTTACACGTAACAATTATATTTGATTACACTTCTTTTCTTGTAATTATTATTTGCCAAACACTTTTTATTATCATTAATTCAGGCTTTTGTGCATACCCACTACTTGTCATGCCTTTACCCAGGAACAGTTTCACAAATTGTGGTGTTGTTAACTGTGGCAATAATTATGCCAATACAAGTTAGTCTGGGAGACGACCGCGCCGTAAATATCTTTTAACAAAGTATTAACAAATTGAAAAAAACGTAACACTACCCACATCGAGTTATGCCCTAAGTAGGGTATCAGATTAAAGGTCTCGATGACCTCTATCTTAAAAGTCGATCCTGCCTCGTGAGAACTTGCCGGAAGAAGGTGGCAGGGCAGCTTATTGGGGCAAGTGCCTGCGGTCTTAGCTTTGACACCTATCAAGTTTTGCACTGAATGATGTGTCAAATTAAAGGTGTCAATAAGTTGATTTAGGGTCTGTTCGCACAGAAATCACAAACCAGTCAGAGCGAATTTCATTGGTTGGAAACAGTCAGGAATCTAGTTCCAACCAATGAAATTCACTCCTTCTGGTTTGGGATTTCTGTGCGAAGAGATTTTAAATTAACTTCGACATCTTTAATTTGACACATCAATCAGGGCAAAACTTGATAGGTGTGAAAGTTGAGACCGCGGGCCCTTGCCCCAATAAGCTGCTTTGCCTCCTTTTTGCGGCAAGTTCTCACGAGGCAGGATCGACTTTTCAGATAGAGGACATCGAGACCTTTAATCTGATACCCTACTTAGGGCATAACTCGATGGGGGTAGTGTTATGTTTTTTTCAATTTTTTAATATGTAATTTGTTAAAATATATTTCCGGCAGCATTCGCTCTCAGGCAGGAATACCGTTTAATAGATGCACATAATACTATATATTGATAATAGTGTCGACACATAACTGGATCGGGGTAGGAAAAATGCGGTCGTCTCCCTAACTAAGTGGAAATGTTCACTTCTACAGTTTTCCTAGTCGGCCCCATGATCAGGAAAGACGTAAGAAATGGATTAAAGCTGTCGGAAGAAAAATGTAAGTTCCCACTTACTTCTATCAACAATAATCTTCACACCTATTCATAGGAACTACACACTGGGTGGCCCTCTCCAACTTTTTGTTCAAGTACTTGCAATACATGTTCAGCTTTCACTAGAGCCACACCTTTTTTGTATGCAGCTTCGTGGTGATTAAATTTTATATTTTGGAAACCAAAATGTATTTCCAGCTCCATTTTTCGAATGATTTTTCGAAATTCTAGTGAAAATTTGACAAACTATTAATACAAAAACTTTTGACATCTCTCACTAGGGGTCGCGGATTTAAATTTGTGACCGGTCCCTATAATAAAAAAAAAAAGTTAAATAAAATTTAGCCCCAACAAAATGAAAAGGGGGGTACAACAGATTAAAAATATACTTACAAATATTACAAAAAGACTGTTGAAACAATTGAAATTTCTTAATTTGATCGGAATCGCCTAGATCGTTTTTCTACGTCATAATCAACAAATATTCAGGACAAAACGAACAAATCTAAAACTTAAATTACTAAACGTTAAAAAGCAATGAAAAAAGCCAAAATGTGAGACATTACCATCAAATAAGTATTTATTAGTTTAAAAAGATAGATCGGATGTTCCAGGATCACATTCTTACAATATTTCAGCTGATTTTCGACGCCAATCAAAAATACAAAGAGAAATGTCAAAGTCAATCAAGCCAAAACAGATGTTTCGACAGGATGCAAAACTTAAGGGTTAAAAACTTTTAACAAATCTATCAACAAACCTATGACAATGAGACCCCAGTGGCGTAGACTATTCCCAAAAATTTTCCTAAATATAAAGCAAAAGGCCCTTCAATCGCAAAAGAGAAAAAGACTCAACCAAGACCTCATAAAAACTTCAAAAAACCTTTAAAACCCAAAATTGTAACTACATTAAATTGTTAATATACTATAAAAAAAAGAAAATAAAAAAAAAAAAATTTAATTATTTAATCTCCTATGTAAAGGGATATAAGATCTATTCAAGTTGACCTGTATGTTGAGACAAGAAGGGTTGTTACTCAATTCATTAGTGATTTGGATATCTTCCAGAAAATCCAGGCGGTTATGATTCTTGGAACTGATAGAATGAAGAATCTTAGAATTGGTTTTAGGACTGAAAGTGTGATTCGTCGATCTCAGATGTTCTCCAAAAACCGAAGAGGCTCTATTTAAGTGTTCAGTGATCCTTGTCTTTAATGGTCTATAAGTACGTCCTACATAAGAACAACTGCAAGAATCACATTCCAACTTATAGATACCACTTTTGGCTAATGTGTCAATTTTATCTTTTGTGTTAACCAAAAGAGAACCCAAGTTATTCTTAGTCTTATAAGAGATACTCAAATCACCAAGATGCTTTTGAAAACTATTTGAAACCTTTTTGTTAAGATATGGATTAATGAAAGGGACAGAAATATATTTATTTGATTGGCCAGTGTTGGGAAAAATTTCCTTCTTAAGTTTTCTGAGTTTAATCTTATCAATTATTATTCTAATTAGGTTAGGATCATAATTATTTAGTATGCAATCTGTTGAAGTGTTTTAAATTCCTCGTTATAGCTTGCAGGAGACATAGGTATGCTCAAAAGGCGGTGGGCCTTTTGCTTTATATTTAGGAAAATTTTTGGGAATAGTCTACGCCACTGGGGTCTCATTGTCATAGGTTTGTTGATGAATTTGTTAAAAGTTTTTAACCCTTAAGTTTTGCATCCTGTCGAAACATCTGTTTTGGCTTGATTGACTTTGACATTTCTCTTTGTATTTTTGATTGACGTCGAAAATCAGCTGAAATATTGTAAGAATGTGATCCTGGAACATCCGATCTATCTTTTTAAACTAATAAGTACTTATTTGATGGTAATGTCTCACATTTTGGCTATTTTCATTGCTTTTTAACGTTTAGTAATTAAAGTTTTAGATTTGTTCGTTTTGTCCTGAATATTTGTTGATTATGACGTAGAAAAACGATCTGATTGTTTCAACAGTCTTTTTGTAATATTTGTAAGTATATTTTTAATCTGTTGTACCCCCCTTTTCATTTTGTTGGGGCTAAAATTATTTTTTTTTTTTTTATTATATCGCTGACATTTGACACTTGTTCATGTGACCAATATGTTACCACCATTGGGTCTTGTGTGTTTTTTGATTGACAAGTGAGTACAACTCTTTTTCTTTTTAAGGGTTGTTAACCCATTGTTGTCCTCTCTTTCAGTCAGCACTGATGATGGCCGGAAGGTCGAAAGCGCTCTGCTAACCTATTAAAGAATTTTTGCTCGAAATACGTTTTTGTTTGATTTCCTGACTCTTGGACGAGCAACACAGCCATTCACTTCTAATTATATAGATACCTACGATGAGAATTACCTAAGTATAAATATTGAAGTCAAAATACAATTAATCCCCGAATTTTTGACTCAAAGTCAATCAAGTCAATAAAAAACAAATCAATAAATGTAGAAAGGTAATAAATAATCCCTAGGCAGTTATAAATATCAAAAACTTGCTAGGTAAAATCAAGGGGTCACGGTTTCGGGAAGAGCTAGCAGCTCTACCTTCTTACCTTTAAAGTTCAAAATAGGTAAACATAAAACTAAAATTTGACTACCTAAAGATTATACATTGGTTTACCTTGTAAAACTACCACATTATTAATTTGAAATTAAAAGTTAAATTAACCTTTTAAAGGTTAATGAATCCACAATATATCATATCGATCAGTGCTTGATATAAAGGAAATAAATTTATAATAATTATAATAATGCATAATTATTAGATACTTAATGAATAATGATAAAGAAAACGATAAGAAAAGTTAATATTTGACTCTGATAATAATTAATTAATTAAACCGATAATTAATTGTAAACGATAGTTAGCTATTATAGCTAAATACTACTATACGGTAAACGAATAAGTCGGTAATTGAATTTACAAAGATAATAATTAGCTAATGAAGCTAAACGATAGGGGGCGATAAAGAATAGGTAAAAAATAAGTTACGGTAATTAAGAATTACAAAGATAGTAATTAGCTAATAAAGCTACTCGATAAGAGACGATAAAGAAAAGGTAAATGGTTATACAAGCCTGGACGGAATCCTTGTAAAGCCTCGGGAGTTTTCACAAATTTGAGATCTGGAGGTACGAAACTGGCTGGAGACAACCAAATAATGGCTGGGGATCAACTTCTTACAGGACACAAACTTTCCTTAAAAAGGGGGACCCGATTTTCTCTGAGTTTCCAGGACAGCGTGGTCTCAAATTCGTCAATTTTCAGTCAGAGAAGTGCAGGCGCGGATTTTTCGTCCTGCCCAAGGTGCCTGAATGAATTGAGGAAATAAGGACTCATTTATCAGAGAGAAAAAGGAATTTACATACCTGAACGGCCGATAGTAACCTCACTTTCCAAAATCTTCACAAAAATCAACAACCGGTTGATTTTCCAGGAAACTTTCTAGTAGACACGATCAAGCACTCTTCTGGCTAGTTAATTTTCGAGAATATGGACTCGATGGCCAAAAACAAAGATAAAGTTTTAAGATTTTTAAAATTCTAAAAATCTAGACAACCTTTTCGGTCCCAAAACAAAAGAGAAAAAAAAAGGTCTAGTCAAAAGTACCCGAATTGGTTCTGTCTTTTTCTTTCTTCGTCTGTCAAGCTTGTCGAAATCATAAAAATGACAGCGCTACAGGTTTCTCGGAAATAACAGAATTCTCGATATTAGGTTAGGAAAACTAGATCATAGATGTCGCTAGGTGTATGAAATAGTCATTGAGTTAGGATGGTAGGGAGATGCGATCACGTGGTCGAAAGCGGATCCAGGTCCGCCATATTCATACGAACCTTACGTCAACGAACTGTCACTTGGTTGTCTGATCAAGTTTTTGGGTTTTTACTTGCCTTTTGTACTTTCGTGTGATATTTTGAACAATATAGTGAAAGACAATAATGGTTTCATATGCCCTTTGTAGCTGCAATAGCAGGCATGCAGTTGATAAAAAGAAATCGACCGGAATTACATATCACAGGTTAGTAGACAAAATAATAACAATAAACAGGGAAGTATTTCAAAAATGTATTTCTCTATTTCTTTATTTGAATAGTTTCTTGCTTTTATCCCGTCAATTCCTATTATTCTGTTCCAAACTTGAAAAAATGCATTCCCAATATATGCGTCCTCAATTAAAAGAAAAAAATCTTTTACTCAAAATTTAGTATAATCAATTCTTATAAATTTAGACAGTCCGGACCTGGCCTGGCATCCATATTGTTATGACTATTAGCCACGCCCAGTGCGCCGTTTATCTCCCTACGAAATAATACCTACTTATAGCGTGTCCCTACTATCCTAACTCAATGGAAATAGTACTTTTAAATGAGTCCAAAATATATAAAAATAATTGAGAACAATATAGTTATTTTTGTCACAAGTACCTAAAATGAAGTTTTTCAGTCCTGAAAAACTTCGTTAGGTACGTGTGACAAACACTATTTTTTGTCATACGCTTTTTAGAATTCTTAAGAACGCTAAAATTTGCAAAATTTACTTAATTTTTGAAGAAAAAGAAAATCCTAAAAAGAAGCATTTTACGGACTTGAATGAGTCCGTAAAATGGCTGTTTTTGGGAGCGTATGACAAAAAATATATTTTTGTGACATCTCAAATGTTACAAGTGTCTCATTTAAATTAAGCAAGTTCACGTCTTCTTTCAGTATAACCGGAAGTGTCAGCATCTTGAAAATATTTTAGCCGGGTTGCCCCCATTGACATTAGCATACTGTCAAATTTTCAAAAAAAATTTGCAGTTTTTCATCGATTTGGTTCCCGGTGGGACACCCTGTAGAGTGGCCCGCTTGATCTACTGATTTGACAAGCAAGTGAGAATGCCACGTATCCACTGAATACTAGGCCATAAAAGAGAAAAGAATAGTGTGACGCACATGTGCGCAGAACAAATCTGATGCCACAAGAGTGGAGCAAGAAAGAGCGAGATATACACTCAATACGAAGGGATAGAAGTTTCACTTCTACCACAAGTACGGTGCTGCAAATAATTTTTTTATTTCTATGGGGTTTAGAGGGGTTAATGAAAGACTGTAGTGTATAGGCTCTCAAACTCAAAATTCAGAAAGATTATCAAAAACTGCTGTGCGATTCAAATAGATTTTTATTAGTGGCTATAATTTTGAATTCCATGTGAATGGAAATCTAGAGATGCCACGAATATTCGGCTACTATTCGGTATTCGGCCTATTCGGCCATTTTTTTTTGTATTCGGTATTCGGCCGAACAGTATTATCCGGCCGAATATTTGGCCGAATACCGAAAGCCGAATAATGAAAAAAAAAACGCACATATTACTCAAAAATGTATCTATTTAATAATAAGTCACAATGAATTTAATACTTAAAATCTATCAAATAGGCGACTTTTTATTAATTACTGGTGCCATTTTGATAACTTTTGGCTAAAGATAAACAGTAGTATAGGTAATAACGTGCGATCAAAAGAATATAGCTAATAATGGGTATTGTAACATGATATATTTTCAAGTGAACCAAATTCCGTCGTTACCGGAGGCGACGCATTGAGAATGAGACAGGTCCTGACTTGTTGTTCACGCACAAAACCCACAGATCTGTCGCCGAATATTCGGCGGCAGAATATTCGGCGGTACAAACGAGAGCGTGGCCGAATATTCGGTATTCGGTATTCGGCCAAATCACTATACGTGGCATTTCTAGAAATGACTCAAACTTCCATTATTTGAATGGAATACAGAGTACAGTTTCACTTATTTCGATTAGTGACGAAACAAGAGACCGATTTTTTCTCGAAAAGTAACTTCGAGACGAGACGAGAGAATACTGTCCCTCGTCGAGAGTTTCTCGAGTTGTTTCGAACTCTCTGGCTCTCTCGTCTTCTCGACAAAAATATAAATGTATCGTTATATTGTTTTTAAATCCTTACTAAAAATAACTATAATGAAGAAATAATTATATAACTCAATTCATATAATTGAAATAGGTTTGATCATTCCTGTGGCATTCCAAACCATTTGTTAAAAAAAAAAAAGTAGGTAGGTACGTTATGGGTAATATTCCATAGTACATTTGAGTTAAGGAGCGAGAATATGTACATTTTCTTGACCTTTGAGTCGAAACTAACTCACTATGCGTCAAAACTAACGAGAGAAAATGAAACTAGAGAAGAGCGAAGCGAGAATCTGTCGTCGAGACGAAGGTGAATCTGTACCTTCGAGAAAAGGCAACAGAGAGCGTATTCTCGTCTCGTCTCGCGGCATAATTAATTCCGATAGAAAATGCCATTCGAAGCACAGTGACACCTCAAATAGCCATAAAATTTGAAATAACATCAAAACGGATAAATCCATCTGGATCAATTAGCTCTAATTTGATTCGAGTGTTGTACAATTTCATTTGGAATTTGCAAAATCATATTGACAATGTTTGCTCAACTTTTTTCAAATGAAATAAGGGTGTATTTATTGAAAAGTAATTTTTGAAAGGGGCTCTATCGCAACAAAGTTTCCTGAAATATTGAAAGTTCAGTTTGAAACAACCCTCGTCCCCCAAATGTCGAAATCAGGTAAGAAGAAGCCCTTTAAGCTTTAAGCCACTTGACCCAAAAAAAAAAAATATCAGAAAATCCATATCTGAAATACTAAATTCAGTTCAGTTAATTTGTACCTACACGTGTGTATATATACCTACCTACATGAAGAGGTTTTCCAATTACTAAATATTGAAATTCGCGTTTCACATCAAGGCTCCATTAAGTGAACCGTTTTCCTTCAATAAACATATTAATCCGGCTCAAAGTGGAATTTATCCCATTAATTAATTTTCTCTAATCAAACGGCTCAACTAATTTCCAAGTTCGGATGCCTTCCAGGCAAATTATAGGAAATTCAACAAAACAATGAACAAGGGGTTTCTTAGGAACAATTGAAAGTTTTTGTTTATTGTTACTTTCCATATTGGTTCCCCAATTTTCCTTCAGAAATCCCCGAAACAAAAAGCTAATTCAAAATGATATACTTTACGGCACCTGAGAAGGCGTGTGAAAAGGCACCGAAATAATGATAATGGTCAACCGCTCGAAAATTAACTCTATATTTGGAGAGAACTGAATGAAATGGGGATTCAAGGCACGTAGAACAATATTATTTTGTTCAGGGATTGGGTTAAAATCCAGGGTTACATTAATTTGAACCCTAATGATATTTTCCAATTTTCTAATCAAGTTGTTATATAAATCAATATATTATCACCTTGATTCTTCAGCATGCCACCTTCCCTTTCTTCGTACTTATGTTTATTTTCAAAACGCAACGTGAAATTAATGTAAGACGTCCTTCAGTTTCTCCTTCTGCAAGAATTCCTTCGGCGGCACCAGCACTGGCTGCAATTTTGATCTTTGCTGTGACGGTAGTACCGCCGCGATTTTCGTACTAATCTTATGGCAACGACCAGGAGGAGGTGAGTGGTACCTTTAAGAATTTGTTTTTTTTTTTGTGAATGGAAAGAGCTACCGCGAGAGTCGGCGTGTTGAATTTCATCTCGAAGAAATTGTATTAAATAATTTGTTTTATGTAATAATAGTAAGTGAATGCACCAATTTAAATTTCTTCTAGTCTTCAATATTTCTTTAAAACTATATATTCATTTACATTTAGAGTCTTCATTATGATGATGTATTTGTTTAGGTAAATAGACCTACAAATTTCTAATGATAATACATCGTCTGAAATTTGAGAATGTTAAGTTTATACAGAGTGATATAACAACAATTTTTTTTCACATGTAGTGGGATAAATACCCTTTGAGATATTTATATGCAAAATGTTGCCCCATTTCATAAAGGCCATTTTTCACAAGCTGCAAAATTTCTTTTACCGGAATTATAAATTGAAATTTATTTTCTAAAATCAATACTGTCAATTACTGTTATCTAAAGCATCCCACACACGATTCTAAAATGTTTTATCGCCTTCCCACGTGAGATCCTCACCGTTTAGATTATCAAATAGGCAAATAATCGAATTTCGTGTCAACTTAAATATTTACTTCCATTAAATTTGCTGGCATAAAATTATTCACCAGCGAGATTTTTCTCAATCAATCAAATCTTGTCGAAAACTAAATGCTGCTTTAAAATGCACATAGTTTGCCTTCTATTGCAATTTTTCTAAAATACTTGTAAGTAATGTTAGTTACTTGCCTTGGAGCTTGTAACATATTTTGCATGTAAGAATATAGAAGCTGAAATAAATAAATAGTTTTACTAATTCAAAAATAACTACACGCTTTTATGGCTTGTTAATAGGTACATTACTCTTCCTTATTCATCTTGTTCTTACACAATCTGTACAGAAAAAAAAAGAAGAGAACATCAGTGATTTGTTTAAAAGAAAGCCGAACGTTTTCCTTGTCGGAATGTCTTAACAAGTGAAAATACAAAGTCGCAAATGGTTGAATGTAATCCGAAAATGCACTTAGATTGTCAAGAGTTTTAGGACTTTGAAGATGGATGAGGATCGCTTTTAAGATATTTGAAAACTTATTTGAATCAATAATAAATTGTTTGCTTAGTGTCATCTTATATTTGTTCGAGAATTTTTTTGTTTTCTTTCATATCGAAGTCGAGGAATCTACTTTACCTGATTAGGTATATAATTTCTGATGCACATTTAAGTATATATTCTTAATCAGAATTAAATGCTCTTTAAAATAAGACAAAATTGAATCATTTATCACGAATAGTTTTCGAGATTTTGAGCCTTAAAATTGAAACTTTGTCTCAAAATTTGGAAAACCTTCAAAGCCGATTATCTCGAAAACGAAACCCTAGGGCTCGGTGCCCCAAATAACCTTTTTTGAAGCCCTAATCGGGATCTTCAATTGGACAAAATTTGATGCCGATAGCTTTCCTGGTTTTTAGAATATGGCCCTTTGAAGTATTTGAAAATGAAATTTCCTTGCATAACCCTTAGAAAAATTTCAATTTTGGATTTTCTAAATTTTACAATTTTTGACTTTACCAATCGAAAGGGGGGGGTAAAATTAAGGGGAAAAGCATTTTCGTGATTTTTCTTTTTGAGGTTTTACGGCATGTAAAAAATTAAAAATGATTTCTGCATTTTTTGCCCTGAAAAATTTTGAACATCTGACATTGCTTCACAAAGTCGCTTATAACTCAATTATTATTCTACACATTCCAATTCATATTTATACAGTCCTAATCAGAATAAAATTATCTTTAAGATGAAATAAAATTGAATCATTTATCTCAAATAGTTTTCGAGATATTGAGCCTCAACGTTGAAACTTTGTCTCAAAGTTTCTAAAACCTTCGTTGATTATCTCGAAAACGAAGCCTTAGGGCTCGGTGCCCCAAATAACCTTTTTTGAAGCCCTAATCAGTATCTGCAATTGGACAAAATTTGATGTCGATAGTTTTTCTGGTTTTCAGAATATGACCCTATGAAATATTAAAAAATGAAATTTTCTTGCACGTACCCATTAGAAAAATTTCAATTTTGAATTTTCTGAATTTTTCAATTTTTGACTTTACCAATAGAAAGAGGGGGTAAAATTTAATAGAAAAGCTTTTTTGTGATTTTTCTTTTTGAGGTTTTAGAGTCTGTAAAAAGGTAAAAAGGATTTTCCCTTTTTTTACCTTGAACAATTTTGATCATCCGACATTGCCTTACAAAATCGCTCATACCTCAATTGATATTTCATAAATTCTGCTTCATATTTATCCATTCTTAATCAGAATTGAATGGTCTTCAAGATAAAACAAAATTGAATCATTTATCTCAAATAGTTTTCTAGATATTGAGCCACAACGTTGAAACTTTGTCTCAAAGTTTCTAAAACCTTCAAACTTGATTAGTGGAAAACGAAGCCTTAGGGCTCGGTGCCCCAAATAACCTTTTTTGCCCTAATCAGGATCTACAATTGGACAAAATTTGATGTCGATAGTTTTTCTGGTTTTCAGAATATGGCCCTTTGAAATATTAAAAAATGAAATTTCCTTGCATAACCCTTGGAAAAATTTCAATTTTGGATTTTCTGAATTTTTCAATTTTTGACTTTACCAATCAAAATAGGGGATAAAAAAAAATGCATTTTTCTGATTTTTCTTATTGAGGTTTTAGGGCCTATAAAAAGGTTAAACCGATTTTCTCTTCTTTTGCCCTGAAAAATTTTGACATTGCCTCACAAAATCGCACATAACCTTATTAATATTCCAGAAATTCTGTTCCATATTTATATATTCCTACTCAGAATTGAATGCTCTTTGGGATAAAATAAAATTGAGTCATTTATCTCAAATAGTTTTCGAGTTGTAGAGCCTCAAAGTTGAAACTTTCTGTCAAATTTTGGAAAACCTTCTATTGTCTCCAGAAGGAAGTCCTAGGGTTCGGTGCACTAAATAACCTTTTTTGTACCGATAACTCATTTCCTGGTTCAGTAAATTTCACATGAATATTATTTGTATTCACAAAAGATTCATGTTAATATGATATTAAAAACTAACAAAATGTTATTACATAAACATACTCACAAACCTTTAATTCACATAGTATGGAACTAATGCTGGTAAAAAAATTTATATACGTATACCGTTTCACTAATGTGTTTACTAGGAATTGTTGCTCAATCTTATCTCGAAAATAAAATCGCAGTCTTGTCTCGATCTCGTTTTGTAATCGAGACGAGACGAAAAATCTCGAATTTCGTGAGTGTCGTGCAACTAATGATTTTCTATTAAATTAGTGTAAGTAAGAGGTTTGGTTCTATAGTATATAATTCAACGAGCGGGTAATGATGGCTATTACTCACGAAGGATGAAGTTTGTACTACGAGCCGCAGGCGAGTAGTGTAATCATCTGAGTGAGAAATAGCCATTACCCACAAGTAGAATACTATACTTTTTCTATGATTAATATTTAATAGACACGAGTTATGCGGTTTTTTATTTAATTTTCATAACAAAATTATTTGACAATTTTGACAGGTAAAGGTTAGGTTAGCACAAGTCGTTTAAATCAGCTGTCAACATGGCCGATTGGAAGGTTGAAGTATGTTGTCAACTAGTCGAATTTTCTGATTGGCTCTTAAATAGTGGAGTAATGAGACCAGGATATTTTCATTGGTTGAAAACAATTGAGTAATGAAAAAAAAACTCACTGTATGAGTAATCATTCACATTGGTCAATAGAAAATGGATGTATATTATGCATATTATTATTCAACATTCATAGAAAAAATTATTGACTAAACTGTCTAAGTACCAGTATTCAATTCCATTTCTCAAATGTAACTTATTGGTTTTTAGTGAAACCTTTGCTTAGAAGGGGTGACGTAGATGTCTACCTGTACTACGACATTTTCCCAAGTTTTTCTATTTTCGTGGTAAGCAGTACCTTTGTGGTACCATCTTCGTCCAGTTTTCCCGAATGGGTGTTATGTATGTATATCCGTACTAGAAATAACAGTCAGTACAGCAACACGATCAACACTATTTTATGCAACTCTTTTTTTTCTAAAGGAACAAGAATACATACGATAAATACATTGAAACCGATTGAACGTGTTATAACATGTAAGGTTCAAAACCATGACAACTAGCAAATATAATATGACAACTAGGAAAAACATATGACAACTCGGAGAACATTTTTTCTTATCAAGCATGTCTTCTTTTTTAGTTTATTTCCAGGGTTGCCACTGTTGACAGTCCGATACATAACACTCAGAAATTTGAACTTGTGCGAAGCTGATCTGTATATTTACGTAAAATGTTTCCATCTGGACTGGATACCCTGTAACTCAATGGGTCTGTGGCTTGTGTAACTGTGGAAGGGATCCACTTTGGCCCTGCTATGTAAGACCTTGAGAATACATACTTTCTTCTTCTTGTGAAGCTCTAGGTCTGTTGATATCTGCCTTAATTTCTTGTTTGGTCGCCATTTCTTGAGTAAAGTCTGGATGTAATCTATCTAACAGTTTGCGCCCCATCAATATTTTTGCTGGAATCTTTCCCGTGAAACTGTGTGGAAAAATGTGCTGTGTAAGCAAGTAGCATGACAACTTCAAGGTTACATCTGTCCCTGATATCTTCTTAAGCGCCGTTTTTACATTTTGTACCATCCTCTCTGCTTGGCCGTTACTACTTGGGTGGTACGGTGCAACTAGTGCTTGCCTCATGCCGTTTCTTTGGAAGAACTCTATGAATTGTACTGACGTGAATCCACTACCATTATCAGAGACTATTACGTCGGGTATACCATGTGTCGTGAAAAGCTCTCTGAGGACCTTTACAGTGCAGAATTGAGACGTGTTTGGGACTTTTCTAACTTTCAACCACTTCGAGTATGAATCTATAACTGTAAGATAAAAGTTCCCAGACACTGGCTCCGCAAAATCTACATGAAGGCTAGTCCAGGGAGCTCGAGACCATTCCCATGGGTTGGGTGGGTTGGTGACTTCTTGGGCATGTTGTGATGTTCTTGACATTCTGTACATGTGTTCACTTTTTCTTCGATATGACTGTCCAGGTTCGGCCACCAAGGATCGTGCATAATAATACCTGGTAAGACTCGTGCAGCAGGTCTAATACTCGTTTCCTCCCCCCTGGAGGAATAATCACCCTTATACCCCAAAGTAAACAGTCTTGGTAACTTGTTATTTCATTTTTTCATTGATAAAATGGAATGAATTCGGCTGATAAGTTTTTTGAATCCTTTGGTCAACCTTTCCATGTTCACTGGAAAATTCTAGCTAGTAACGGATCTTTTAATGTTTCTGACGCAATCAGGCCTATGATATATCCTGTCTTGTTATTTTAACGGCTGTGTTAAGGCTCAACATCTATTTCTGTCTCTATTTTGACATAGAATAATCAGTGACAGATAACGTTAGTTTAAAAAAACGAACAGAAAATGATACATCATAGGCCTGAATATCTCTTGCAGTTAACAATTTTTCCGTTACATTTTCTAGCATCAAAACTTCTGGCAATAGTGGAGCTTCTGGAAACGAGCGTAGGACGAGTTATACATTTTTCTCTAAGTTCTGTAAATACATTCTGCTGTTTGGTCTGCCAATTATTGAAAGAAGCGCATTTCTTTGTTAAATCTGTAAGAGGTTTCGCAATAAGCGCAAATCTTTTAATATACTTGCGAAAATAACTGGCGAGTCCTAGGAACAATTGTATGTACATACGTCTGTCGGTGTTGGAAAATCTCGTGCAGATTCAATCTTTTCGGATCCAGGTTTGATTCCTTCATAGGAAATTTCATGTCCCAGATAACTTATTTGACTCAAAAGAAATCTACATTTAATAAAACGTAATATTATATTGGCTTCACGTAACAGTTTTCTAAATTCGTGAATCCATTTTTTTCCTTTGTTGACGGTATCAAAATATCATTTAAGTATGCCGTAGCTCTAGTATAACGTAAATAACCTAGCATTTTATGAATTGTCCTCTGAAAGACTGCAGGCGCATTTACAAGACCAAATGGCATAGTTACATACTCGTAATGGCCATCGAGGGTTATTAAAGTTGTATTTTCGATAGAATTCGGGGCAACTGGCACCTGATGATATCCAGAAGCAAGATAAGAAGATTTCCTGTTGATATTATTGTCAAGTAATTCTCGAACTATGTCTCTAACTTTTTCCCGCTCAGCGAAGGCTAAACGATATGATCGATAAGTAACAGGTGTTTGTTTTGTCATTCAAAACAATGCAAATTTCAGCAATATGAGTCTTCCCTAGTTCAGACATACTTGTAGCAAAACAGTATCTGTATTTATTAAGCAAAGAAAGAAGTTGCATTTTTGTGCCTGCATCAGTGTCAGTCCTGACAATATTTTCTAAATTTTCTTAAGAAAATTCTTTCATAGATTACATAGGGTACAACAAGAGCTTCAACTTTTTCTTCAGCCAGATCAACAGACAACTTTATGGTTTACAATTAAAGAACCTCCTGCAAATTCACTCAGACGTTTCTGTACAGGATGTAGTTGTAACCCTAAAGCTTTGACGTCAGATGCACGTAAAGTAACGACACTACTGCCGGAATCGACATATCCACGTAAAATATTTAATTCTGATTTATGGAGCAATCCATAAAGTAACATACATTTGTCTCACAATTATTTTGAGCAGTTTCAATATTGAAAATAGGTTTAGAATTACCAGGTTTGTAGAAATTTTGCTTTGGGCAATTTTTTTGTTCGTGTCCCAATAACTTACATTTTTTTACATTCCTTCCTAGGCTTTGAAGATTTCGAAGCTATTGACCACAATTGAAACACTTTGTTTCAAGTTTATTTTGCTTATTTCCGATGTGGTTTCTTAAATGTGAAGATTCTATTCACATTTGGCAATCTCACTTGCTCTTTTTGTTTTGGATAAACATCAATATTTAGTGCTGACAAGTATTCTTCGTATAGGGTTTCTGGGTTTCAATAACGTCCAGCTCTGACACTACTTTGAATAATTGAATCATCTATCCCATGTATAAGGCAAGAAACTGCTTCTTTTCCAGAAACGTGGCAGTTTCTTAGGAGTTCCATTTTTGTAACGTGAGATATCATTGATTCAGATAGTATTTTCTTCCAATTCAACATTGTTTGCAGAAGGGCCGCATAATTAGTATGCTCTGGAAAATTACGTTTAAGAAGAGTTTAGGAATACAATCACTTTTAACAGTTAATCTAGGCACTTCAGACCTACTTCCAATTGATTGTCTCTGTCTAGTTAATTGTTTGACCATATTTTCCAACCTTTCGATTCGTTCCTGATGTGTTGTTTCAGAATTGTTTTCTTCAGGAAAATTCCAAATACAGGGATATGTAGCTGACGTTGCAGTCGCGTTGCTGTAAGGCACCTGAGCCTCAACTACTCGAGATCTTACATAATTTCCTGAAGTTGAATAATCCGATTATGGACGTCTCTTTGATTCTAGCGTGTACCTATGTTCTGACGGTTCTGCTAACAGGTGATTCGGAACGTTTTCTTGAATCATTCTTGCGAGTTATTATAGAACGTCTGTTAGAGGTATCATCAAGCGATTTGGAACGTTTTCCAGCACATATTTCAGACTACCTTGCCCAAAAATATTCGTAATCATCTAACCCTATCCTATTACATACAAAAACAACCAAACAAAAAAAAGGTAACATAATAAACACTTCCAAGGGCACGTGAAGAAATGCTGGTGGAAACAAAGAAACCCCTCATCGCTTGGCACTATATTTTTATATTTCTTCTACACGTTAATTTCATTTTGGTCAACATTTCTTCATTGTCATTTCCTATCTTTCTATGTGTCAGTAGGAATTCTACAATTTCTTCTCTCTTGGGTAGGAGTAGGAGGTCGTTATCCTCCACTTCATTGCCAAACCTCTTACTATCAATCGAGACTTATTTTTATCTTTTATTTGTTCTTCTAAAGGTTGCTTGGTAAATTAATGTATCCAACATTTCAGCATTTCAACGTGTCATTGCTTCTATCCATCAATAATTCTTTTCCCTTGTATCAGTCAAATATTTTATTCTTCTGGTGTACATCTTCAACATTATGATATTTCATGGGAAACCATGTACATTTCAACTTTACTTCAACCATCTATTTCTGTTTTCTTGTTCTATTTTAAGTATTTGTTCATTTGGTCCTGTATAGTGTCCCCTTTTGTCGAATAATTTTTCACCTTGTTGATGAGCTACAAAACTTGGTGGTTTTCCAGTTTCCATTGCTATGTCTTTCGGAATGCTGGATTAACCTACGGCTTTTTCGCGTTCGAATTTGACCCATAACTTCAGTTTTAGCTTAACTATCAAGTCTTTTGAATGTACTTATATTTTCTATAGCTTAATCATAACTGTTTCAAGGGATTCAGACATAACAAGCAACAAATTACAAACGATCTCATGTTTTTTTAAATCTGATTTTTAAATTGTCTATAATGATCTCTTCAAATTCACAGATTGTACTATAATAAAGACTTACATTACCTAAAGTCTGTCGTTTTTAATCTAACACTTTCCGTATGAGGAGCGAGGGGATGATTCATATGGCAAAAACAGGTGTGACGTCAGGTAACCATTGGCGTTCTAATGTAGGGAGCCACCAGCTCACATTCCTTTGGAGTATCAGATTAAAATCGACAGACATTATATCTATTATCTTTTTTCTTTGCTTTTTGCTTCAGATTTGAGGCTATCACTATCATAATCGTTTTCATCAAACTTCTTCTTCATAGAGTCGAGAATTATCTTTTTTCAAACAAAATACCCTATTCTAAATCCTCATGTGTGATAATTCAATCCACGAGAAGTAATAATTGACTCGTATAACATGAATTTTTGAAATTATTTAGACAATTTCGAGGGGACAACAAAAAGTTCCTTAGTGAAATTAACTTATTAAAAGTTGAGAACGCGAGGCTAAAAGTTTCGCTGAGCGAATTCGCGCACCTGCCGCCTCAGAAATTAACTTTTTATTAATCACAAAAGTTAATTACGAACCGAATAGCAAACTTCCAAATTGGTGGAAATAATTATTTAATCCTCTGTCAAAAAAAAAAAAAATGTTTATTGTCACGTTTATACCACATACCTACTATAATTATTATGCATGAAATATTTTGAATAAATCATAAATTTGCAGTTAATAGTTAATGAAACTTTTACTTTCCGTTAAACGTATAGGTAAACATAGGCTCTTTTGAATTTAAATAAAAATTCACACGTTTATTAACCGCGTGAATGTTAATGAAAGCCATTTTGCATTATGTAGTTTTTATCGGCTCTCAACGGTATATTATAATAAATTTTTTAAGTACATCCATTTATTTTCTTGAAGCAACAAGTTGACAGAATGACATAATATATGAAAAATATTACTGCAGGGATGGGATGTTTGGAAACAAAACATGCTTTAAATATAGAGCCAAAGTCTATAGAGCAGGTGTTTTATTTTGTTAGATTTATTACAGAGAGGGAATTTTTCCTGAACAATACCAATTACCTAACTAGTTGAATCTTTAATTTCATTAAAAATGTAGTAGGACTACAAACATTTACCGAACCTTCTGGTTTTCCTTAGTGCCTTGGGCGTATTTGTATAAGCCAAGAAGAAAAACGTTTCGCAATAAAACAAGCTTTTTGTGTTTTTCCTTTTTAAGCAACTCAGTCGCCTTGTCTCAGAGTTGGCCCAATTTAAAATGTAAAATTCCTGATTAATTTTCAAGTTTCATATTTGTGTATTATATTTATCAAAATTAGGTATTTATTCGGCCTCTGTTCATTGAACTTGAAGCCAAACATTTTATTTGCAAGAGTGGGCCGCGTTACCTTATAAGTTAGGACTACTTGCTTTTAAAAATCCCACGTATTTGTATATCTTTATGTGTTTTATCATTCAATAAAGGCGTGCCGTTATTTATTTGTACCGGTAATAACTATTACAAACTATAACGGAAGAAAACTGCAAAATGAAGAATACATTTTGTCTTTATAACATAAGAAAATTGTTGTTTCAGAGGGCCAAATGTGTCCGTTTTACACCTGAAAGGTGCCTCGGAACCACCTTGGGAAAAAGGATCGACGGTACCGCAACACTCATCTGCCGCAGCCCGATCTTATTTTGCTTCCTCAAGAAGTAATACGACCTCCAGCGTACCATCATCGGTAAGAGTTTTCAATCGTGAAAATTATTTGTTAAATTTATTTTTGTTATAGGGTCCTCCACTGATAAAACATCAATCGTTGGGTAGCAGTACCAGTAGCGGTACCGCTCATAAATGGTCGAACTCGCCGAGTTTTCATTCCGGTTCTGAAGTGAACTCGCCAGGAATATTCACGTTCAGTGGCAGTTATAATCGCGAGCTTTCGCCAATGAGGTAAGATTTATTTTCTAACTCTACAACTAGATCTACGACAATCGGATATAGAGTCAATTTTGCCAACATGATTTATGTAAATTGTCCAGAAGGCTAAAATTTTTCTGAGGAGATGAAGAAGGTTTTGTGAAAAAAAACTGGGGACTTATCCCAAAGGTGAATCTATGGTTATACAAAATGGTATAGTATCCGCCAAAGATAATCGAGATTCATACAAAAAATTATGTTCATATTATCAGCCGGCCTGCATTTAGTCAGGGAGCACGTATCAGGAGCCGCTTGAGTACAAGATTATATTGGTTTGAAATTATTTGGTTTAAATTGTTGTAAATAATGTTTAAAATTATTTTTCAATTTTCTCAAAAGATTTTTCAAAGATTTAATGCAAGAAATTAAGTACTTAATCGAATCCAGAACATAGCTCTTGGACTAAATTTATACTTACTTACTTACTTACTAAGAACCAGCGGTTCATCCGTCTAAGTGCGCGTTCACATTGGCACCGCTCGAGCGGTGAGCGTTGCGCGCTGCCGCTGTAGCGATGCCCAAAAATAATTTTAACATTATATTTCGAGTGAACATGTTAAACACCGCGGGACGCGCCGCTCCTGTGTGACCAAGTTCATTTGAAATATAATGTTAAAATTATTTTTGGGCATCACTACAGCGGCATCGCGCATCGCTCACCGCTCGAGCGGTGTCAATATGAACGCGCACTAAGGCTAACCACATAGTGGAGCGGCGAGCAGAGCAGCGGACAGCGCGGAGAGCAGAGCGTCAATTGAGCAGAGAGTGGATGAGAGAATTGTATGCACATAGTGTCGAGTTAATACTCGAGTGAAAAAAATAAAAATGAATAATTTGGTTTAAACCGAAACGTCGGCGTCGTCTTTAAAAATTTTGGTATTTAAAGAGAAGACAGAAAGAAAAAAAGAAGGTGTAGTGCACACCATATAAACAGAAGCAAACTTCGATTAGGCGAATATCACCATTTATATGAGGAATTACGACAACATCCAGAAAAATTTCACTCTTATCTTTTAATGAATATTAAAACTTTTGATTACATTTTGGAGAAAATAGAACAAAGATTGGTAAAAAAATGGACTAACTTTACCATAATCCCAGTTAGTCCAGCAGCAATCAATTAATAATATAATACATTTTTCACTTGATTGTTGACTTCATTTCTCTTGCTACATCATCCCACAACTTTTCTAATATGTATTGGTTATGATGTTGAGTATCTTTTTGGTTCCACAATAGATTTTTAACAAAAATACTACTTATTAATTGTTCAACGTCTATTTTTACAACACAGAGACAAACGAGCAAAGTAGAAAAATCAAACTTGCTTGAACGCGTCGCTTTGCTCGATATTAACAGCGCTGCTAAATCTCCGCACTGCTCTTCACTATAGCTTTGTTTTGGTTTCACTCAGAACTAGTTCGGAATCATTCTGCACATGCGCATATTATAAAATGCGTTTTGGTTTTTTCAGAATCGTAATCGAACTATGTTGAGAGTGTTTTGGTTTATCTAGAACTTTTTAAGAACAACTCTGGGATTGTTCTAGAACGGTTCTCTCAGTTCTTGCTCCGAAGGAGGAACTGTTTTAGAACTTTGTGTTTTGGTTTTTTTGGTTCCGAATCGGTTCAGAACTAGTATTAGAACAGTCCTCTATTATTTTTTTGTGCGCAAGCAGTTCTGCGCAATCCTAGAACCGTTCCAAATTTCGAACCAAAACAAAGCTTATGTGCCAAACAATTTAATCTCGTGTGTTAGTTTTCGCTGCTTTGATCTCCTCATTGCTCACTACTTTGCTCGTCGCTCCACTATGTGCTTACCCTAACCTGTTTTCCACGACATATGATTTTTTTAAATAATGTTTCAATATTGGTTAATTAAGAAAGTACTGCTCTGGCAGGCATCTCGTGGTAGCCTCATCATCCCTCATGCTTTTGAAAATATAAATTATGTTATTCAAAAAGTCTATTGCCACAAGGCTACAATTTCTACATGTTTTAATTAGGTATACAATGTATCCAAGATAAAGATGGGATAGCATTAGGATCTAGAACGGTTGGAGTTGCAATGTTGGCTAGTTTAGGAAAAAGTTGCGCGACTTAATGATCAATAAAATGGTACTTTGGTTAAATAGAAAATAAGGGTCCGTATTTAAAAAAATCAAGTTGAAGACGGTGGCCCAAAGACGAAACGTCAAATTTTAAAATTAGGCAATCCAACGATGTATCAAATATGGCCGACTGTTGGCACACATGTGCCCATAACCCTAAATTTCTTGTGTCATTAGTCATCGTCCCTTATGTTTACCTTTGACGTTGGGACTTTTAATAGTTATTAATGATACAAGTTCGATATGAACGCCATAATGAAACGCGTGTTTACCACGTTAAACCACGAGGCGTTAGCCGAGTGGTTTAGTTACACAAGTTTCATTAATAAAGTTCATATCGAACGTGTATCATTCAAAATTTAATCTACAATGGTTCAAATAGATTTGATTTGCCTTGAAATAGCAAAAACTTTTCAAATTAAAATTTGAAATTTAGCAGGTGCCCGTACAAGTCGAGAACCTGCTTGTTGGTTTTTAGAATTTTGACTTTGGCAGCTTCAATATTGGAGTCCATTTTTGTGCCATAAATTCAATTTTATGGTGGAAAATAATATTATTATTGGTGAATCTGAGTTCGAAAGTGTCTCTTCGAATATAGAGACAGCATTATTGAAAAGGTTCTTCTGGCAACTAACTTTCTTTTTGTATATTTTTCATTTCAAAATTTGGGTGTTATTATGAATTCTTAAACGCACTAGTGCTATTATGAAGGACCTAATGACATTCAAATGACAATGCTAAATGTGTCATAATGACACCGACGTAGATTAAAGAATTAATTCCACTTTTTCACAAATTTCCTTTAGAAATATTTCTAAATAATTGTGAGTGTGTGTTTTTTTAGGTCTCAAAACTCAAAAAATTAAGCAATAAGCAGCAAAATACACAGTCAGCACAGAAAATGACACACCGTGCATTCGGTATTTTGATCAGAGTTCTCCGAGCTTGCCTAATTAGGCAATCCAAACCACGTGATTTTTTTTGACGAATTGTTGGCACACAAAAGATTTTCTTGGTTTTCCTTGCATTCAGTATTTTGCTCAAAGAGCAGATCGTGTTGAGTGGAGCCGTAATCACGTGACCAGCGAACGAACAGAGCAGTTGAACCTTAGAGCAGGTAAAGGTAAAGGAGTAGTAACCTGGATTTGGAAAATGAAGCCGTTTTTTTCCAGGCATCTTGGCCCACAAAAAATGGCGGTTATGGCAATTCAATGCTCTACCTGTATTTTGGTGCCAAACACCTGCCAAAAACTTGGCTTCATATTAGTTTCATAAGCAGAATGGCGCGTTCCTACTCCTTATGTCCGTAGGACAGCGCTTTACCTGCTCTAAGAGTTGAACGCAGTATCCGAGTGCCCGAAATTTTAATAAACGAACGCAAATGAGCTTGCCTCTGATCAAAATACCGAATGCACGGTGTGTCATTTTCTGTGCTGACTGCGTATTTTGCTGCTTATTGCTTAATTTTTTGAGTTTTGAGACCTAAAAAAACACACACTCATAATTATTTAGAAATATTTTGAAAGGAAATTTGTAAAAAGCTGGAATTAATTATTTTAAAATTCCTAACGTCAAAGGTAAACACAAGGGACGATCGGGACGATGACTGTTGACACAAGAAATTTAGGGTTATGGGCACATGTGTGCCAACAATCGGCCATATTTGACACATCGTTGGATTGCCTAATTGATAATAGAGAGTTATTGGACGTGCAATAAGGACAAGCAGTATTTAAATTAGCCTTATTTCGGCATCTACGCATGCGCAATTGGGTCCGAAAATAAGAATTCCCTTAATAAAGTTACTGCTTGTCTTTATTTGTGTATGGTTAGTGCGAGGCAGTAAACTTCCCTTATTTTAAATTTCTGACATTTTGGACGACTTTGACGTTTCGCTTTTCGACGATGACATAATTTTATGCTGTGATTTTACTTTAGAAAATTAATTTTTTCCAGTAGTTTTCCATTTTACTGTGGGTAGCATCGAAAAATGGGTATCAGCAGAAAATCACAAACAAAAATAAACACTTTTTGAGGTTGAGATTTATAAAAATAGCTATCAGCTGTCAAAATTATGAATACAAAATAAGATAATACTCTAGCACCTACTACAGTCTTCCAATAACTGTTTTTTTGCTTGGAAAAATAGTGCTGATGCACTAATAAAATAACGTATGTAGATCCTTAATACTGCGAAGCAGTATTTATTAGTTCCAATAACTCTCTAATGTCATCTTGTAGAAAAATTGGTAACGATGAAGTGACATTTAAATATTTTGAAATATCTCCTCAACTAAGCTCAGGAAAAAATTAAATCGATTTCGCAAAATTTCGTTTTTTTCCGGATATCTCGGAAAATGTTCGGAATTTTTCAAATGTCAAAGTACCTACCATTTCATTTAGCGTTAAATTGCATAACTTTTTCCTAATCTAACCAACATTGAAACTCCAACCGTTCTCCAGATCCTAATACTACCCCCTTGGCCACACTGTATAATAGTCATGACGCTCGATGGGAGTGCGAGCGCAACATATCTCTATGGGTTCCAATGTTCAAAAGAGAGGATACATCTATTGTGTGAATATTCCAACGGTATTTTAACGGAAAAAGTGATATAATTACTTTTATACGCGGTTTTCTATTGACGAAATAAGTGCGCCATGAGTGATTTTTTATCTCTCTTTAATGCTATAGAAAGAGAAAGATAAAGATACATTTGGGAGCGCTGATCTGTCACATTTAAACGTCAAGTGTTTTATGGGTCATAAACATAATGTCATAAGTACCTACTATTGCGATCAAAAAGAAAGTAGGTAGTACAAAAAAAATCTCTAAAATCTCCTAGTCTATTATACAATAATTTAATTTATCTACAAGCGTGCGATAACTAAGGTATGTCACACGATTTTGCGTGCGGTAAATACCATAATACCGCACAATTTAATTTATCTACAAGTGTGCGATAACTAAGGTATGTCACACGATTTTGCGTGCGGTAAATACCATAATACCGCACGGCATGCGGTAATAATATTACCGCACGCTCTACCTACATAGGTACGTACCTTTAATTACCTACCTATCACCTAAATTCTACATGTCCACTGTCAAAAGTGACAGACGTAATTTTTTTAATAATTTTTTTAACTTCTTTCGGATGTTTTGTTACCGCACGGTTGTAGATAATAGAGAGTTCTCGTGCTGTCCAAATTTCAAATACCGTAACGTTATTTGACAAGTATGACATTTCTTACGGTATTAGCGTTAGCGGAGCCTGCTACCTAACAGGAGTTACCGGATGCCTTACCGTAACCGTAACGCTATGCTATGTCAAAATTAGCTTACGCTCTATTTACGTCTGCAAGAACAGCAACTTCTGATAATTGCTCCATAAAAAACATCAAGGGAAAAGTAACGAAACGGGAATCTTCAGGAAAAATAAAAGTACATAAAACCTAGCTTATTCTTTTTTTGACATTTCAATACAATTAAAAATCGATAATTTATATTTTATTTTATGTCAATTCATTGTTCACTATTTAATTATTTTATTTCGTTATTAAATTAACAGAAAAAAAAAGAAATATAATTATATTACAATGAATTATTAAGTACAGTAAGGTACCTGGAATGGTCGCGCCGATTTATAAAATTGAGATGGTCCAAAAATTTTTTTATTTGGGGTTAGGAATATACCAAACCTCACAGCAACGAACTAGAAAGAGAAAAGTAGCCATCAGTATATAGCTATCTTTGGACACACTAATAGAGAGAGACAAATGCCATATCCGACAACGGTGGGATCCATTCCTGTTACGTTTAGTATACCGGGCGTTCCACCGAAAGCTGTTAATGGCCTATATCTTGAAAACGTTAACCGATAAAGAAAAAACCCGTTTGAAGGGGAAACCAAAGCAAGGTACTTTTCAGGTCTTCCCGAATCACCACTCTGGCGGTAGCCACCCCAACCTCAAAATCTTAAATGGCACTATAGGTCATGTGATACCTTGTTTGAGGGGTTTTTTAATTCTCTAAACGAATCTGCATAAAAAAATTATCTAGATACAATTTTAAATTGTCAGAAAATAGCCCATACTTCGAGTTAACAACTTTGCCCCCTTGAGGAGGTGAACACTGTCGATCGATCTTAAATCACATTTATCTGTTCCACTAGATCAAATGAGGTTTTCATCAAAATTAGACTCACATTTAAATCTGGATAATTTTTTTTTACAGGTCCATTTAGAAAATTGAATCATCACATGACCTATAGTACCATTCGGGATTTTGAGGTTAGGGTGGCTACAGCCGGAGGAAAAGTTCGCGGAGAGCTGAAAAGTACCTTGTTTTGGTTGAGTTTTTCTTTTTTTTTTTTATCGATTACCGTTTTCAAAATATAGGCCATTGACAGTTTTCGGTGGGACACCCGGTAGGTATAGTTCATTCATTGATGTATTATTATACAAACCCTTTTGTTCCACTCATTCCTTGTCTTTCCATCTCATTTGCTCTCGTACGGGATCACCGACATGTGGCCGCGGCATATTATCCGCTCCCAGACGCGGGGAGGGGATAATAATATGTGCGTTCACGGACGCGTAAAATAACGAACTTCTGCGTCGTCTGGCAAGGATTAATCCTCGAAAAAACCGTCTCGCACTGGGTTTGTTTGATTAGCAATTTTTTTCTCTTTAATGTAAAAAAAACAGGGTTCGGCAAGTTTTTCGAATTTTTTATTATTATTTTTTTTGCATTTTGGGAGCGTCTGGCAAGGCTTTAAACCCGAGAAAACCGTCTGGCATTATTACAGCCTTGTCAATGGCACATTTTTAAATGATATGACGCAAAAATTGACCATCGGCAAGTATTTCGAATTTGGTGAATTTTTTAATGACTAATTAATTATGCCTACGATAAACTTCCCCACTACATGCTGCCAGACCACAGCATATACAAAAACAATCAGCAGGCTAACTCTCACGCGCATCTTTTCTGCGCACGCCGCCATTAGGAGATACCATCCTGTCATTAAACGGCAGGGGCGCCGAAATTTTATTTTATTTCTTTATTTCTGTCGGAGGTCATAGGCGTGCGGTGTAGAGCGGAATTTTAGTTATGATTTTCGAAGTGATTTTAGTATTGTCATTTATAATGTTATCTATTATCATTGTTGTATATTTAATAATAATAATAATAAATTAGTAATTATAAATATTATTATATGTAACTATGTAAGTAATAATAAATTAGTTTATTTAAAACCAATACGACTCTGTGACAGGAAAGAAAAACCTAAATTATCGTTAATCAGGCCCTGTTTCGTATCCCAAAATGGCCGCTACTGACATTTCGACGATGAATTCCTTTATTACACGGGCTGTGACTCAAGTTAGCCTGCTGATTGTTTTTGTATATGCTGTGGCCAGACTATGGTTTTTGATCACGGAGGATAAAACTACATCATTTAAGCAAGAAATTGTCTATCGGCAACTTTTTACGCTAAAAGTTCACTGGCTCTTAGTAGACTATTATGTATAACGCGCACTTGCCGCTTCTCGAGCGTGATAGGACATTTCCTTGCGAGTGCGCATATCCGTAAAAAAAAAAAAAAAAACAAAAATTACATAATTTTGACATGTTTTCACCCATTTTTAACCTAAAATATCTCATTGTCTGATGAATTTGAAATATTGGAATTTTGTTTTGATGTCACCGGCCTTTCAGTCGCTCCATATTTGACCTGCACTATTGCCGTTTTCTCTGTTTGCATCATTTTGGTGGCACTTGAAGAATCATTACATGTTGGACCATTCAGCATGATGCAAAAGATGATGAAATTGATGGACTTGTTGAAAATTTTGATGACACACAAAATAACTTGCAGGAGCCGAATTTAGAAAACAGTCATTTTGACGAAGATTTATTCTCTTTGAGTATAATTAGAGAGAAACCTTACAACTAATAATACAGGACCAAGTACTTCAAAATTAACACATTGAAAAAAAAAAACGATTCATTTTTTTCTCTAAGTTTTGAAGGTTTACATTCGTTTTCAGTTTTCAAGAACTGATGGAATTCTGCAAATAATCTATTAATGCATTTTTATATGTATATGTGATGGTACAAATGCTAGATACGTCGAATTAAATATAAGCTGTATCACTTAAACTGACCTTACGAGAGACTTTGCATTTTCTTCCTCATTAGGTACCTACCTAAGAACCAAAAATGGTGATGCATCAAAAGAAAATAGAGGAAACATTTTGGAAGGTTTCCAGGTCATGGATGGACTGAAAACAGAACTACAGCTACCTAGGGTAGTGGAAGACCTTCAGAATTAAGGCTTTAATAAGCTTAAATTCAGTACAGATTATTCTGACAACACAGATTATCTTGAAGATATGAAGGTGGCTTATGATTTCCCTTCACCATAACACGACCCGGATTCATCAGTAGGTTTCACTGGAGATAAAGCTGGAAGATTTTCTTTGTGAGAGTCTTTAGAATTTTTGGGAAAAGAACGATTAGAATCATTGATAGGGAACGATGATAAACGTTCTGAATTGACTGATGTAAGGTTTTTTTTAGGAATAGTTAACTCATTAAAATCGTGTTCTGGTAGTTGTATGGCATTTTGATCTTGTTCTGGTAGTGTCACATCATTTTGATCTTGATCTTACAGAGCTGGCAGTGTCACATCTCCCCTTGGTGCTAAATGACGAGTTGATACAGTAATTTCTCTTCCATTTGATAGGCGTACATGAGTATAATCTGAATTTGCTTCTTAAAGATCAACTTCTTCTACTAGTGGATCATATTTGCTATGTCTAACATGTTTCTTAAGAAAAACTGGTCCTGGGATTCACACCCATGTAGACATTAAGGTTCCATTAGTTGATCTTCTAGGATGGTTGAACATGCGTTCATGAAGTGTAGAATTAGTTGCAGTACACAAAAGAGATCTTATTGAATGTAGAGAATCTGACAATACATATTGCCATTGTTTTACGTCGAGATTTCTAAATTTAATCCTAAGTTTTCCATCAATAATATCTTGTTTCAGCCCTTCGAATGCTTGAATTTGTTCTCTGTTCATAAGAAAGATTCTTACGTTGACATTGGGATGTATATTTTCAGAAAATTTGTATATAAATTTTGAGTAGTGTGTGAACATACCTCGTACTCTTCTGAAAGAAGCAACATATTTAGGGGCTGCTAAATTGATTAGGGGTTGAAGCCTATCTACATCAGGTTTTATGTTTTTTCCTTCTATTTTATATCCCAGAAGATTGATAGTTATTAACATTGAGAGTTCACATTTTTCATCGTTAAGTATTAGATTATTCTTTTTTTGTAATATTCATGAATTTCTGTCATGTTCTTATTTTGTTTTTTCACAAATTGTAACATCGTCCAAACATGCATACCTATATATCGGATAGTCTTTCATTATGGTATGATATTGTTAATTATACGTTGAAAGTAGGCTACTCCATTTGTAATACCAAATGGAATTCTTGTGAATTGATACAAGTTGTTACATGTTTCAAAGCCAGTATAAATTCGCTCACTTTCCAAAATAGGTATTTGATGGTACGCACTACGTAAGTCTATGGAACTAAAATATTCATATTGTGAAACTTGACTGATGATTTTATCAATATTAGGTAGTGGATATGCATCTGATAAAGTGAACTTGTTGATTGTCAACAAATAATCAACAACCATACTTTTCTTATGATTTGAGTTGCTTGTCACTAAAATTTGTGCTCTCCATGATAAATTACTTGGTTCAATGATGTTTTCTTTCAATAATCCTTGTACGTATTTCTATTTCTATAAAGTAGTCATCATTAGAAAACCGTCTGGATTTAATAGCAATAGGCTGGCAATTTTCTGTCAAATTTGCAAACAGCGGATAAGGTCGAATATTTGCAGTTACTAGATTACAGATAGAAAGTTTTGATTGATTTCCACCAAAACTGAATTCTAATTCTACTCCTGAATAATTTTGAAGAATATCATGTCCAATTATAACATAAGAACAATGATTTTTTAAGAAATACATCTTGATATTCGTGTACACATGATCTGATATTTTTATAATCACAATCAGTATCCACAAACAGGAGAATTTAAAGATGAAGCAACCATTGTGACATTTAGATTCGTAGGAAACACTTTGATATATCTTTGTATGGTGATAGTTCTTGAGATATCGTTGTCCAAGCTTCCAGTATCAATAAAGTGCATCAACTGGAATATGATTGACTTCAATTTAAATAATAGCTTTCGATAAGCAAGATGTTGAGGCAGCTAACATCATTCTAATAATAGCAGCTGGGGTTTTATTTGAATTATGAGATTGTTTTTGATGTTTTGATCTACATACTTGTGTGAAATGACCAATCTTTTCACAGGAATGACAGATTGCATCTCTTGCTAGACATTTATCTCTAGAATGTCTGTTTCTCCCACAAAAATAACATTTTGAAGTAATTACGGCAAGTGTTGTATCCTTTCGTTAATTTGATTGTTGAACATAAGTAGATGATTGATTTGATACAATCGAATTTACTTATGAATTTGAGTTATAATATTCTGACTATTGTTGAGCCATTTCTAAAGAGCTAGCTGAATTATATGCTTCTTCTAGGTTCAGAGTCATATTTTCTACAAGTCTTTGTGAGATGTGGTGAGACCATGAATAAATGAATCTCTTATGTAGTCATTTCTATTCTGTTCAGCAGTGACTGCTTTAAAATTACAGTATTTACTTAATTTTATCAAAATTTGTAAGTACTGGTCTATAGATTCACTTAGTTGCTGTTTTTTAGTGGATAAAGTATGATGAGCAAAAATTTCATTTGGTGTTTTTACATATAAATTTTCATGGCAACTGCTTCTATGTAACATTCACTGATAAACTGATAAACTGGAGAACTCACATAGTTTACTAGAAGGTTTAATTTGTCGTTGTTTTCTGACATTTTTGCAGCTTTTAAAAAGTTTTCAAACTTCCGTTTCCAGTGGATCCATAACCTTGAAAAAAAATCATATCGGTGGATGAATAAATGCGCCATTTACAGGAGTTTCCTATGTAAAACAATTTTCTGATGGCAAACTCAACCCAGAAATGCTCAAAATCAGATGATCTTGTGCTTGATTTTCAGTTGTATCAAGGCAAAAGCTGAAGAAACTCTGAAAATTTAGGAGTGGGTCTTGTGAAGCTGTAAATTCCTTATCAGAAACATCATTTCCTCCTACTCATTATTATAGAAAAAACACATTAACAGTAAAACCTGGAAGAGTACACCAATTTCATTCCAATCAGGGTCCTTATTCTTGAAACAGGACAGTAGCGTTCCCAGGAGAATGAGTGTTCCGTCTTTGTTATCAGGGTCCTTATTCTTGAAACAGGGGAGCAGAGTTCCCAGGAGAACGAGTGTTCCGTCTTTGTTACTTATATTATCATTTGCATATCATTGAGAATGACGGAACACTCATTCTCCTGGGAACACTACTTCCCTGTTTCAAGAATAAGGACCCAGTTGCATTACATTGAGAAAGACGGAACACTCGTTCTCCTGTGAACACTGCTCCTCTGTTTCAAGAATAAGGACCCAGGAGAGGAGTCAGGCGGGAAGATGTGACTTTATCAAAAAAGCTCTTCATGCTGAAAACGGAGGATGTATTTAAGAAACTAGACGAATATGAACGGAACAAATGGGCCTGAATATATGAATTTGGAGAAAACAGAAGTATAATGACTAATAACATCGAAGAAAAACTATTGATTTTATCTAAGTGCATATTCTGGAATATCAGGTCCTGATAGAGTTTGTAGTAATCCTGCATGTCGGATCTTTGAGTGGGAGGTGATTTTTGGCTACCTCAGATTTGGTTCCCTGGGTGAGGGTGTCTTGATCCCGGCGGGACTGGGTCGTGAGAATCCCTGATCAAGGAATTGCAAAAAGAGCTGAACAGCTCCTAAACATGAGCAGACCAGACATCAGATTGGTGGTGGGACTGCTCACAGGACACTGCCCAGTAAAATACCATTTAAGGTTAATGGGCAGAGCGGAAAACGATCTCTGCAGATTCTGCTCAGACGCAATAGAAACCGCAGAGCACCTGCTCTGCGAATGCCCAGCCCAATTCTGCAAGAGGCTCAAATTCCTCGAGGGGGCAACACTGTCACCAGAAGAAGTGGGCCAACTGACACCCAGGAAAATAGCTTGCTTCGGCAGAAGTCTACGCTTCCTGGAGACAAATTAAGATGTAGAGTCACGCACAAAATATCTGCAAAGGTAGCAGTGCTGAACGGCTGAGAAGCCGAAACGACTCCTCCGAAATCTACAATCTACAATCTATAATCTACAAGGAATTGTTTTGTTGATGGTGCTGTTGTTCTGTTTTGATTGGCTTCATTTTTTGTTGTTGGCCCCAAACAAAGTTCGACGGGGGCTGCAGTTTGCACAAAGTCAAAGTCGTATTTGACACATTTGGAAAAGAGGCTTGGCAGTTGGACTGGGGATATACGTATAATTGGCATCTGTGGCACTGTGTGGATCGCTCTTGGCTACGTTGAGTTTCGACTTTCACTCTGATATGGTTGATGAAGTTGAGCTTAAAGATGTTTGTCTCGGCGATTGGCAGAATCACCAGTACAAACACTACTGGGGCTCCTCTGACGTTGTACAACCTTATGACAGACGCCGGGCGGAAGTTTCGTTTTCTAGCTCTTCTTTGATCATCCAGCCATACAGTCTTCTAAGGATCCACAGGAAACTACCCTGAGTTTTTTCTCTTCTGGGAACGAAAAGGAATGGAATGGTTCTTCTCTGTTTTCAAGGAAGGTTTGCATCTGTCTGCAGTCCTTGATTGAAGCAGGGTGCAGCTGACTCCTCGCTAGTGTTGGGCAGAATTTTCTGTGCCCTGAAGTGGGCAGTAATGGAGCTAGAGGAGCCGGTGTTGTCATGGTCAGTGGAGGTTCAGGTTGAAGCTCTTTCTGACTGGTGCTTTGGAGGCCGATGTTGTAATGGTCGGGCTGGCTGTGTTCTGGTTTTGAGACGGGTTTCGTATAATGACTGTTGGGGTCAAAGGCCTTGTACTGCTTCTCGCTTTTGCTTGGGTTATTTCTTTCTGGGCTGTGTGTTTTTCAGGCGAACCACGTCTTGTTTCAATGCTTCGATTTCTTGGCGTAGTCCTGGTACTTCTTGTTGAAGACCCTGGATTTGTTGCAGGATCTGCTGCTGCCAATCACAGGCCTGTGGTTGGTTCATGATGATCTTTCACTTATCACATTGGCTCACTGACTTCAAACTTTCACTTTGGAAACTAGCAGAGTGCTTGGTAACACAAAAAATGGTGAACGAATTTTCTCAGCAACTAATATGAAGAGGACTGTTGCAAGCACTCGAATGAGAACTGCCTACCTATATCCAAAGATGGATGCTTACAGGCCAAATAAGAAGAAGAAGTTCTATAACATTTCTTCCGCAGTTTTCTACAAACTGAGTGAAAGCCTTTCGTGCTCAATAATTCAAATTGTTTATTCTTGTTTAATAAACCTAAACAAAATTGCAAATAATCAGATTAAAAACCAATTTTGTTTTTGTAAGGGGAAAAATATTAAATTCCTCCAAATCAAGAGCAACTTCTTTGTGTTTCGATACCGAAGGGAAAATTATTCTAAACGGATTTTATTTTTAAGCGGTTTACCGAGAGAAAATAAATTGGCACTCCTGCATTATCATTTAACAGAAAAGATAAATCGATTTATACCTATGAAAAACCAAAATTAAATAAAACACATTAGAAGAGGAAAAATAATGTTTTCCCTATTTAATTGAAGGACGAACTCAATATATTTACTGGCCATGTTGTCCACGAGCAAACATTGCATAAAAAAAATTCATTTAGTTGAAGAGTTTTCTCCAAGGAAAACATATGAGGTTTATTTTGTCTATTTTTCTCTATTATACTTGTCCTAAAACAAAATATATTTATACTATCATATTAAATCATGATTTAATAAAATTTATAAAGCTAAAATATATAAATGAAAATGCATATAAAACCTAGAGCAAACAGACTGTGATCGATGATTGCAAAAGCATACCCGGAGGCATCACGTGCGCCTACATAAAATAAAACAAATATAAAATGAAAATAGAAAATGGGGTGACAATTGTTTTTATTATTTTTTAAGTATACTTGCAAAATGAGGTTCCTGCCTGGGACAATCAAACTAAGCAAACTTTATGCTTTCATAAAACTTTCCTAGTTACATAAACTTAAAAAATAAAACTTTTCTTTTTAGAAGTCGGTGGTTACTTTCCTGCTTAGTAAAAGCTGCGTAATTTTCCTTTTACGAAACGTCCTTTTGAAGCTTTCAAATCAATTCACAGATAGTAGTTTTCTCTTCTTTATACATTCGCTCCACATATATACGTTTATTTCGTGTACCCCTAATAGACCCTTAAAATCCAATTAGGAAAATGAGCCAGAAACCAGCTGATGGCAACACCGGGATACGGGAACCGTATCCGATTACAAATAATCACGGCGCTACTTTTGGGCTTTGTAATTTGTTTGCACGCTGTTCGCGATTTGATTACAAAGGGGGTAGAAAAATGAGGACAATTTTTATTATTTTTTTTAATTTATAGCGCAATAACCACGAAATTTCCTCCTCTAGACAATGATATCAGCTTCCTTCCTTCTAGGTGTATTAGTACTATATTCAGAGTCCACCTGAGGGTTCCCAGGATCCCTTTGATCAATTCGAATATGGCAAAGATTATAGTGAGCCTTTTTCAAACCAATTTTTTTTGTTCCAGATGGTGTGATCGAGAAGTTGACGGAGTCTACTTGGGCAAATCAGGCTGGGTACAAGTCCAACAACGATCACTAGAAGACAATCGTCGCGCCAGCTATTCCGTGAACCTGGCCAAATCGATACAATCGCGTCGTACCGGCGTCAAGCTAGCCAATTATCATTTTTACAGTGAACCGAACAAGTTCGGTTCGCGGACGAATAGTGTCGATTATTCGCAACCGATTCGCGCAGAACCTCCTAAAAAAGAAGTGCCTCATCCTCAAAGACCTGCCGCGCTTCAACTCAAACAAAATCGAAATTTCAGAAGTCCTTCGCCTACACCGCCCGATCCGGGTTCGCCAAAATCTGTCACGCCAATTATTTCGCCGCCTCCGGCGTTTCAAGACAAAACCAGAAGCCCGGCGAAATCCAAAATGTTTTTCGGTAAAACTCCGTTTTTGCCGCGCTCCAAAGCAATAGAAGACAGTGATAATACGCCGCCATCGTCTCCGATAGGTGGAGGCAAATGGGTTACCACAGCACCAAACGCACCGTTACTAGTCAAACCAAAACCTGTTATCAAAACTTCACCAGGAATCGAAAAACCTCCAAGAGCAATGAAGAAAGTACCACAAACCAAATCTTTAGAAGACACCACTGCTTCTAGACGCATGCAGTTCAAGCACCAATATGGTTCGTCTTCAAGCTCATCGAGTTCGATGGGTTTTCGAAGCTTAGATAGTTGTTTGAATAGGGCCAGCAACGTAATGCCGAAACTTGTTGAAAACGCTGCCGATGCTTGTGGCGATGCCGACGAGGAGGATAATAATAGTTCGTCGGCTGCTAATGTCAGTTTGATTAATCCAAACCTGTTGCAAGCTGAGTTTAATAGGAAATTGTCACCTTCGGGAAGGAATAGGTCTGCACATTATAGGTAATTGGATTGATTTAGTTTGAAACAGGAATAAAGTCGGTATTTTATATATCCTGTGGGTTTCAAATTACTGAGATTACTAGAAATATTGTTCAATGATTATTTTAAAGAATTTTTAGTGTTTTTCAAGCATCAAATTGAAAGAAAGTTCTTAACTTTGCTTTTGGGCTAGAGATCGACTTCTGATTAATGAAATTGGCTCAAAATAAATCAATCGATTGTGCAATGTTCTATTATTCAAAATGTTTATCGACGCTTTTCAATCTAATGATTCACTGAATATGAAACTCCATATTTTAGTTCATAAAATATTGGATATAAATTTTAAATTACCGGGCAATGTAATAGTGTAGGATCAAATTTTCATGAATATACATAGTGAGTAATTTTCTCATTTCAACCAGAAACCAACTTAGACGTTCACCAGCAGGATCAGACGCTAAACCATCATCAGGCTCGTCATCTTCAAGCAGTAACGAATTTTTATCACGTTCACCGCCCACTCCTCAACATCCCACAGTTATCCGAAGAACTGCCGCCGGTAGACAGTTCCAACCGCCCTCAAAACCCAATCCAGAAGACAGTTTATCAAGAGTGAGACGTTCCAGAAGTCTTCAGCTACCAGAACGTCAGCCACCTCCAACTTTCGGCCAGCAAAAGCTTTCCCCGCAACATCCCGATCACAGAGTGGTAGTCAAAGTAGGACCTCCGCCTGAAAGAGGTCAATATTCAGCTTCGATAGACAGACCTCAGTTTAGTAGTGTGCAAACGCCGTCGGTTGAGAGGGCGGAAATGTTGGAGGATGAAATGTTGAGGGAGGCTGAAGTGGTTACAGGGTTTCTTTATGGGAATCGATCGAGGGCTGCAGCACAAGCATTACTTATGCATAGGTAAGATGAAATTTGCTTACGAAATAGATTGTCTCTGGTCTAGATGTTTTGGTTTGATAAACAAATTCCTGAAATTTCTATATCAAAAACCATTAGATGAAATGTTCAATTTGATTAATTTAGGTGAAGCAAGCCATAATGTTTTCGGAGATGTCAGGTAGGTAGGAAATTGAAAAAAATTGGTTTGACGATGAATAATTGCAATTGTGGTGCATGGGTTTTTTGTATACTGAAGCCATAAGCCATGATGTGTTCATATGAATGTTCAATTAGACCATCGAGGAAAAGTGTTCATATTCCATGGTGAATTAGTTAGTTAGGCTCATCTTCGCTCTTTGTCCAGATAATGAAGATATCACCCATATGGCTCAATCACAATTTCGAGACTTCACTTTTGACTTGGAAAACGTTTTATGTAGTATTAGCGATCACGGCGTGGAAAACACTCATCTAAATGGAAGACATCTTGCGCCTGAAACTTGTCTCTTACCCAAACAGGGACACATTGAATGATCCATTCCGGGATAGAGGAGGAAGAGAATGAGAAGGCGGAACAAGAGAATAAAGAGGAGGTATTGCGCATACACAAGTGCGTGTGTTTACTCCATGTATAACCTGCCGTCACCTGTCATTTGTTCTGGCGCCATCTTGTGGCACCAGAGTGTTAGTTAATGATAGTGTGAAAATGTTTTGCCCTTATGTCCCTTATTGCGAAATGCGTATCGTAGGCTACCAAATTATGAAATACGACAAAAATTGCAAAATAATTTTTGTAATTCAAATTACAGTCACGGTGAGCAGAACCTCTAAAATTTCCAATGAGGTACAGAATGGATGACAGTAATCTGTATTCAATTTGATTCTTAACGTTTATTTTGCTAGTAGACGACACAGCTAGGTAAAATCCGTCGATTTTAATCTGATACAAAAAAAAAATGTGAGCTGCTAGTTCCCTACGTTAAAACGCCAATGGTCACCTGACGTTACACCTGTTTTTGCCATACACTTCACCCCCTCGCTCCTCATACGGAAAGTGTTAGATAAAAATCGACGGACAATACTATTGTTCACATTTCCCTCTATCTGTATTTAAATGTTCTTGACGTAGGTACTATTTAGTATGAAACGTAAACGTAATTTTCAATATTTTTATAATTGCAAAACTGTTTTTTCTTTGTTAAAAAGGTCTGCCTCGACAGTTGTTTTCTGTTCATCAATAGTTTGGTCGTGTCGCTTTTCCTCTAATCTGTTTTTTGTATACTGAAACCATAAGCTATGATGTATTCATAAGAATGTTCAATTGAGCCATCGAGGAAAAGTGTTCATATTCTATGGTAAAGTTAGTTAGGCTCCTCTTCGCTCCTTGTCCAGATAATGAAGATATCACCTATATGGCTCAACCACAATTACGAGGCTTTACTTTTGACTTGCAAACCATTTTATGTAGATTGGCGATCACTGAACTGAGTGGACGACACTCATTTGAATGGAAAACACTGATCTTGCGCCTGAAACTTATCTTTCATTCAAAAGTAGGTGTTACGTTTATATTTATAAATCAAGATGAAGTGTGGGAGGGTCTTTTAGTGTGTAATCCACTGCTAGTTACTATCAAAAAATGTCCATTGAGATTGACAAAACCGCAAGATGCTGAAGGAGTATGATTGGTCTAAAAGGAATGTTGGTAGTGTGGATATTTGGCATATTGGCTATAGAGCTGTGAGGGTTTCTTAAAATGTAGAATCAATCTAGTCTTAGAGGTATTTGTAAGAAATAATATCAACATGGCCTTAAGCAATCGCCTTAAATAACCAAAAATAAGAAACGGTGTGGTGCGGGAGTGCGGGGAAAAAAGTGTAAACAGAAACAGACGACGTGTCAGCTGTCAAATTCAGAAATATGACAAGCAGAATCAAATTCATAGCGATTTCCATTTGCAGAATCAGTGCAAAAAAAAAATGTGTTTTTGTCGTTATATTTTCATGCTTTCACCAGAAACGATTCGGAACCGATTCTGAACAAATTCCACCGGTCACATTCGCAATTCGTTCACGTATTCGACAGTCTGGAGCAAGGTTCTGGAGTTTTTGTTCGGTTCCAAAACTGTTCGCGATAAAATAGGAACCTGAACCCATTCACAAGTTGGGTTCGGGTTGCTCACTCCGAGTTACTCCAGCCGTTATCTGATAAGCTAAAATCTGTTTTTTTTTTTAAAGATAAAAGTCAAATTGACATTATGTTGGCAATACAATGTAAAATTGTCAATGCTTTCAAATTTTTTATGTAGAGAAGGCTTGTGTTGCCAACATAGTTACTAAATTTTTGACTTGGGGAATTATCTTAAAAAAAAAAACAGACTTTAAAAGGTAATACCCGAACGGCTGAAGTGCGAACGGAATCACTCGAAGTGCACGGAGTGAGCAAGCCGAACCCAGCTATAACTGGGCATGCTCTCTACGATAGTCCTCAATTAGTTCCGGACTGGTTCGGAATCGGTTCAAAATATGATCCGCGAACAAAGCTATGAGCAGTGAGTGGCACTTCAAAAAAATTTAACGTCAGCTGTCAAAAAATAGTCTTCATATTTTGCAGCCACAAAGCAGAACAAAAAATGTGGTTTACAGAGAGGTGCTGCAAAAATAAGAGTCACATGACCATATGTCTGACGCAACTATCGCCTTAGCTCTTTGAAAGAAGATTACCTAATGCTACCTACACCCTACACCTACAAAATTTGTATAGGGCGTGCGAAGCCGCGGGCAACAGCTAGTTTGTGTATGAAAAGCAGAATTAGATTAGAGAAAAAATTAACAAGTTTGCAAAGGAAATCTGTCGTTATGTCTCACCTGTTGGAATATGTTTTATTTGCCTCGAAAATACTCTGGATTGGTCTGGATCGAGGTCTGTATTTGAAATCCTGGAGTGAGTGAAGTGGTCTTTACTCTACTCCTTACAGCAGCTTTTCACTAACGATTGAATAGAGAAGGTCAGAATCCACTGTGAAGAAAAACGTGCAAAGTAAAACTTACCGAATGGATGGTTGGGAAAATCCGAAATCATCGGCGAAATTATGGCACTTTACGAGAACGTAAGGCAACGTAAGGCAACTCAATGTACCATAATTTCAATATTTGAGAATATTAAGGTCAAAAATCCCTCAAAGGCGAAGACAAAATTTAACTTCTTCAGAAAGACCGTTTTTCTCGGAACCACCAAACGTAGAAGAAAGAAGCACCACAGGGAATTAATTAGCTGTCCTAGACTTGAAGAATAGAGATGAGTCAAAGTAACGACAAATGTCAAAAATAAATCGCGTAAAATTTCTTAGTTCCAAAAATTGCACACAATAATCGGGAACTGAGTTCAGCAACCGAACAGAGTACGTGCAGACTGCAGCGTGCACTTCGTGAACGGACCACTATTTCGAAAACCTAACCCAAGAATAAGAAATATTTGATTTGTTAATATGAAGATTTATTATTGAAAAATGGATGGAAAAATAGAAACAAAGTCTAATAAAATCAGGGAAAAATTAAATATCTATAGGAATTTTGAATGGAAAACTGAAAATAAGTGTGAAATAGTTAAAGGCAATTTTGGCACTTTACAACTTGAAACCGGGGAACAACGTTCTCATGAGAACGAAGGGTTGGTCTTTTGCAGTGTTATGGAAATATGAATATGAGCGACGAAGTCAGAATCTTCGGTCTCATGAGAATTTTCATGAGATTCCTTGTTTCGAGAATAGGGATCCAGAGCTGCTTCATCTCCGAGTTTTAGAGTTTTAACCGTGCTGATTATGTTAAGAACTTCTGGAGCAATGGCAATGTTCCCCTTTACCAAAACAATTTTTTTATTTTTAGAGATAATATATTTACAAGCTTATGTGACTTTCTGTTGTTATTGGAGTCAAAGGGTTCTGAGTTGTTTCATATCCTTCCCATTCCAAAAATATGCATCTTCAAAGACATGTTCACTCTGTTTTGGTATCAAGACAAAAGTTCAATACATTTTCAAAGCAACGAAGAAGATACAACAAACTCCAAGGTCAGTCAAAGATGAAAAGACTCAGCACTCCGACGCTATTATATACTGTGTAGATGGTAGATGTGCAGCTTTAAACTATGAAACTAAAATTCAGGAAAGAAAGGATCACAATATACTTTTTGTAAAAATTAAGCTTTTTGCACCCCCTTCAGGATATCACAGCCCAATCGTACGAGAATCACAAATCTTTGCGTTGTCAGAATAAAAATATTGGCACCTGACATGAGCGACATCAATAGAAAAGAGGTGCACTTTTAAGTATATTTACCAACTGGTAAGTGTCTGGTTGTTACCTAGCAGGAACTTTCTATTATCTAGAGCATAGAAAGTACCTGCTAGGTAACAACCAGACGTTTACCAGTCAGTCCATAATTTGGCCCTAGAAAGCATTTTTCTCTTCAGTCACGTCCAAATTTGTCGCATCAGACACGAACGACTATATTAATGTTTCTTCTATTCCAGATATAACAACAACAACATATCAGTAGAAGAAAAAAACAAAGAATCCAACAAACCAGCCTTGAATAACGAACTCACCGTTTACTACGTTGGCAATAACAGAGCCGAGCGACAAAGGGTGCTGTTGCGCGGCGCTACTAGTCCCAGCTTGCCGTCTTCGAGCAAAAACAGCTTCGACAATGCGAAAGACAACGTCGAAAAGGGCCCTTGCAATCCGGAAACTTGCGATTACTGGCCTCACTGCGTGCACAGAGAAAACGTCAATCGTGAACCGTATTTCGTGATGCGATCTTCGCAGAGTTATCCTTCGCATCAGAGATCTTTGGATTCTGTTACTACTAGTGATTCTAGCAGGTAAGAATTTTTTCCTTTTAATTTAAAGAATGAAGAATTAACATAATGTAAGTCCATAATGTATAGTAGTATGATGTGAACTTTCCTGTCTATAGCTGTTTTATAAATTCGGTAAAATTGAAGGTAGTCACTGCTAGTTGAAAGAGAAGACTTCAACTAGGGACAAGCTCAATGGTCTATTCCAGGATAAAGAAGGAAGAGAATGAGGAGGCGGTGCAAGAGAATAAGAAGGAGATACTGTGCATACATAAGTGCGTGTGTTTACTTCATCTGACACTTGCCAACTGCCACCTGTCATTTATTCTGTTGTTCTCACGCCATCGCCACCACCTTTCATGATTTAATAAAGTCCCCTATTGCAAAATGCGCATCGTAGTCCCCCAAATTATGAAATACGACAGGAATCGCAAAATAATTTGTATAATTCAAATTACAGTCACGGTGAGCAGAGCCTCTAAAATCTCCAATGAGGTGACAGTGATCTCTATTCAATTTGATTCCCAATGTGTATTTACGTAAGATGTTTCTATTAGACGACACAGCTAGGTACCATTGTTCACATTTTTCTCTATCTGTAATAAAATGTTTTTGACATATTATTTTATTTTGTATGACCTAATATTTTCATTATTGCAAAATTTTTTTTTTCTTTATTCAAAAGGTCTGCCTCGACAGTTATCGAAAAGAAGTCACCATCGGAACAATTCAAACAAAGACGTTCGGACAGAAAACCGCCCCAACAACCGGAATATCGAAGGATCAGCCCCAATAGGCCTCCAGCAACCGGTGGCAGCATAAGGCGCAACGGATCGACGGAAATGCCGGTAAAAGTTTGACTTATCGATTCCGTTCGTTTCGCTCCCTCGACTTTCTTCCGCGTCTTTTCTTTGCACCAACTTTCATAACTGTTGCTCTGTCGAGTCCTTCGTCGTAAACGATTAAGGGCTTGTTGAGACAATCTTAACCATCATCATCCATTCACCAATAATAGCTTTAGGTGAAATTAATTTTCCGCTTGCAGTTGCCTAACGACTGGTACCTGCTGAAGTATCAACAACAAAAAGTCGGCAAGTTAAACCGTCAAAATTCGGTACTGTCGCAGAACTTAATGAAAATGAGAAAAAATCTCGGACAGTGTTTCGGATATCCGAGTGTGCCTTAGATGTTAGTCCTTCCACTACCACCCTGCTTAGTGTTCATCAATCTACTACTACTACTACATAAAATTCTATCATGAACACTAACTACATAAATAAAAAACATATTGCTGGTCAGGTGAGATGCTAGACCCAGAAAAAATAATTGATACCCAATGAAGTGCTGTTTTTTTTTTTCTTTTGTTATGGCTCTAGCACACGTCCATCAGCTTCATTAATTTAGTTGTGCTAATAATTTCACATTAATAGCACAAGTTTTATTGAGATTTAGACAGTGGCGGCTTCTATACTAACTGCTGGACAATGAAGTTACAATCTAGCCTGTATCTAAATGATGAATTATTTAAATTGGTTCAAATCAAAGTCCGGAGGTCACATGCCGCCACGACTCAATAAATGCAAAATAAAACAGTTCATAATAGTGCCACAAAAATAACAAATTAATCGAATATTCTCATCTTTCAGTTGTGAGGAATAACAAAGTACAAAGATTGCTGTTAGCCTAAAACTGTGGCACTATTAAAACTGTTTGACACATGAAATTCACTTTTATTATCTCTTGACTCTCCTCTATTATTGCACTTTAATTGTTTAACCACGTGATGGGTGTTTTTTTTTTCTCTCTTATCATTGGTTGCTTATATCACATCTCCGACTCTAAATAATCCGTTCGGGCTTTAAAAATTGTATTATGTACGGGAGCTAGCTTTATCCCTGCATTATTTCGAGGGAATTTTGTGGTCCTGAAATGATTATCCCAGATTAGAAGAGGCTTCGCGATCACTTAAACTCGCGTAATCCTTTGCAAAATCCTAAAACGGATTATTAGAGTTAATCATCATAGTGCTAATGTTCTTTCCCCTCTTAATTCTGGTCTATGTGTAGATTGAACCCTTATATAGATTTTTTGGATGTCTTCTGATCGTATCATAAGCAGAGTCGATTTTTGCCATGCAGTTCTTGTGGTTGTCCGGTTATGTCTTCCTCAATCATCAAACCATTTAGATATAGAGTTTAAAATTATTTTAATGTATTGGTTGTGCATTGATGAAGGATAAACCACTGAATTTCCTCAGTGGTTTATCCCTCAGTTATTTAATTGTATCAATGTAACATTGCAGAAGTTTATTACTAATAATGCGTTTGGTCCAGATAATAACGAGCTTATAAAGGATTAATTAATTATCCAATCAATATATTATATCTGTTCATTATCTATGTAATTGAATATCGCGCTATTTGTTAATTGATAAATTCAACGTTTAATTTGGTATTGTATAGCCTTATGATAATCATGTCCTCTCAATTGACATTTTCTAACACTGATAGTCGATAGGCATCCGGCAAATATATTACGTGCAACTATTATCTGTCTATCTGTGCTATAAGGTGATTGGCTCCTCCTAATTTTTGCCATATATAAACAAAAACTATAAATTCAATTTTCTATCTGATAGGTCCTCGAAAGGAAATCATCACCGCGAGCCAGTTCGTCTTCGGGAAGCGACGTGTGGTTGAACACGTCCAGGGTGTCGTCGGTGAAAGGTTCCCGAGCGTCCACTCCGGTGGAAACCTTTTCCGATAAGGACGGCAGGACAATATTGTCGCGTCCCGGAAGCGCTCCGATGCAGGAAGTGTCCGCGTCCGAGCTAGTGTCTCAGCAGAGATCGATGTCGCTACCGAAATCGTTTCTTACTAGTGCCGGCGGTGGTGTTGGTTGTGCATCCGGCGGGAGTTATTCGCAAAGGTAAGTTTTTGTTTGGATGACCAAAGAATTTCATATTTACAATATTGCTATGGAACCATAGTAACTGAAAACTTGGGAAAATCCCAAAAACTCAAATCCATCGCGTGGAGGGGGTCTATTTGTAAATGAGATAAACAACTAATTTACTACATGTACTTACAATTTTTCCTTATCTTCAATAAATTATAGCGTTCTCAATTTCTATTCGAAAGAGGTATTCTTCTCGCAGTTTGGAAACTTGCCGGTTCTTCGTTGTTTGCATAATCCTGGTTAAGTAGTTGTTCGAAGTACTCTTCCCATGTTTGCAGAATTTTATCTTGCCTGGTTACTCTGTTGTCGTCCTTGATAATGTTTGTTCTGGAGCTAGAGCCATTCTTTTTTATTTTTATTGTCTCATAGAATTTCCTGATATTGTTTTTTCCATCGACTTCCAGCTCTTGCAACTCCTGATCTTGTTTGTTAAAAATAATGTTGTATTGTTCTGTAAACATAGTGAAGGGTGAATCAATCAAATTCCTAAAAATAAAATATAAGTGCCTCTGGTTGGATATGGGTGGTGACCAGGTATCGGTGGTTATTTACTAAAAAACATTGGAATGTAAAAAGGAATATAGGCTACGTTCACCAGAACCAAAACGGATTGTAAACAGTTTACAAATACCAACAGAATATGTTCGGTAAACTTTTGGTTCTGCTGAACGATTCAACTTTTCAATGATAGAACGTCACCCTCTGAATGACAGGTCACTACGTAAAACACAGTGTTGAGAATAGGGCAAGTACACGATCTGACAGTTTGACACTATTGACAGTCGCCTTGAGGTAAAACAAAGATATAATTTACAATGGTTTTTTAAGTTTTTAGTTAGATTTTTTTAAATAAATACCTTTTGTGTGATTTAGAAGTTTCTTGGACATGCGTAGAGTTTGTTTAGTTGTTAATTGTGGTAGTATAGCACAAGGGATACAATATCCTTTCATAGGTTTCCATCAATTTCAAATAACAATGGTACGTTCGATTTGTTAGCTCAAGAAAGAAGAGAAAAATTGATTGATGTTGTTAAAAGAGAAGATCTACAGAAAAATAGATTGAATATAGAGTAACTATACTTATATATTTGTTCTTGTGACGCTTGGTTTTTATATTTGTTGGAAAAAACCTGAATTTGATCTTTTAGAAAAACCTAGCAAACTTCTGGATAAAAGACCACATAGACTGAAACATAAACACTTTACTTTAACTTTTTTAAAAACAAAATAACACAAAAACTTGTAAAAAAGCTGTGAAAACCGCATAAAACATAACCGGCCTGCGGCCTAATTTACACCAATGTAAATAAATGATTTGTTTTACCTCAGGGCGACTGTCAAACTCATTTGTGACGTCACATCGACATGCCCTATCGACGTTTTCAATTAAAAGAGATGGACGATAAGTATGAAAACATTCATTTCCCCTCCAACATTTGCTTGCTTGTCAATGTCAATGTGGATTAAGGCCCATCCTCAATCAATCTGGTAGCGAAGTGGCACTTCGGCACGCATGCTAGGATAATGTGGTTTAACGTTGGCATCCTCAATTCAATTCCGTGCTAGCATGCACGCTGACTTCGAAGTGCAAGCTGCAAGCTTTTTCGATGCGTGCCGACATATGTCATGCGCAGTATGGTAAAAAATAATTCAGGTTATCCTTGCGTTCGATATTTTGCTCGAAGAGCAGAGCGGAGCTGTAATCACGTGACCAGCAAACGCATAGAGCAGTTAAACGTGTATCAGAGGGCTCGAAATTTCAACAAACGAACGTGAATGAGCCTGCACCTGGTACACTTTTTAAATAAACGAACGGTAAATTTATGCTCGGAGTACTCAGATCAAAATACCGAACGCACAGTTCGTGACCGTACTACACGCATAGCAGACAGAAAATTGACAGCATTGAGGAAGGGTATGAATTTCCCAGCACACGTGCTTTAAGCTACATCCTCAATAAATCTGGTAGCGAAGTGGCACTTTGGCACGCGTGCTGGAAAATTTATACCCATCCTCAATGCTGTCAATTTTCAGGCTGCTGTGCGTGTAGTACGGTCACATACCGTGCATTCGGTATTTTGATCTGAGTTCTCTGAGCATAAATTTACCGTTCGTTTATTCAAAAAGTGTACTCGGTGCAGGCTCATTCACGTTCGTTTAATAAAGTTTCTAGCCCTCTGATCTTTAAATATAAAACTACAGGAAGGAGCATAACCTGGAATCTGCGCGACCAGAAAATGTGGAGGTTGCATATATTCCTGTAGTTTTATATTCAAAGCCTCTGATACAGCGTTTAACTGCTCTGTGCGCTCGCTGGTCACGTGATTACGGCTCCACTCTGCTCTTTGAGCAAAATACCGAACGCAAGGATAACTTAAATTAATTTTTTAACGTACTGCGCATGACATAAGTCGGCACGCATCGAAAAAGCTGGCAGCTTGCAACCTTCACTTTGGAGTCGACGTGCATGCCAGCACGGAATTGAATTGAGGATGCCAGCGTTAAACAACATTTTCCTAGCTTGCGTGCCGAAGTGCCACTTCGCTACTAAATTGATTGAGGATGAGCCTTTAGGCATTCCATCGACCTGTCAAAATGTGCGTTGTGGCAGAAGTTCATTATCCCGTATATGAGAGTATGTAATTTAAAGCTTTTTAAATTGCATTTTGTGGTTGTTTTGTGAACGAACTCTGTTTATTTTTTTATTTTATTGACTTCATTAGTGTTTCTTCCAATTAAAAATGCCACAAACGGGTCTTGAAGTTGATTGTGGAAGTAGTTTCAACAAGGTAACAAGGATGATGTCAGGCTTTATTTCATTGCCCATCGTTTCAAAATTTTCCAATTAAAACGTGAAAATTTTTCACTACCACTGTTCCTGCATCTGAAATAAAGCCATTTTCGGAATATTCGTAAGAATCTAAGCTTTTTTAGGCCTTCATTTGCTCATTAATGTGAACTGTGAATCAAAATGTCATCTGGACATTTTTTTAAACTAACCGTTCGCCCAGATCCCGATTTTCCTGCATTCAAGTCTTTAAATATTCACTCTGCATCTCAAAAAGTATATTACAACAAAGTAAACTGTAATTAGCTTGAAAATATTCCAAATAAACTCAAGATAAACAAACAAACGTCAAATTTTCCACGGTCGCCATATTGAAAAATCACGTGGTTTGGAGAGCCTAATTGGGTGGTTTAGCAATCCCCTCGTTTTTATTCGAATCGGTGACTTCATCAATGAATTAGCTATCTTTGTTAAGTGAATAGAAAATGACAATGACCGACATAGAATAATAGATCCATCGGTAAAATTTGATATGAATAAAAACGCAGGGTTTGAAATTGGAAAGAAAATGTGGGAAAAGTCACTGCTTCTATGGTCACTGCTTCATTCGCAGAACTTCGCTTTGGAGACGGTGGTGGATTATTTTGGAAGCAGGCAGCTTCTGCCAACTAAACTTGGACATGGATTATTTTGTACACTTGATGGGCCGTGGATTTCCCTTTCTTTTGCAGCTATCCTTTCTGATTTTGTGCATCCAAATTTTGACAAATGTAGGGTTCCAAGAAGTTGAAGGAAACCATAATTGACGTGTCTCGCAGAAATAGAAAAAGAGAGCTTAATTCTAATAAATACAAGTTAGAAAGTAATAAAAAATGAAATGCGCGCGCAACTCGTGGCTGCAGTGTAGCCAGATTGTATTGTTGCAGAACTACAGTGACTCTATTACCCACAGTGCCGACAATTGCTGTCTCATTTTTGATTGGTTCTAAAATCCCATATATTTATATTGAAAACGCCGCCATCTTGTTCCCAACCTCTTGTTACTTTTAAATATGAATATATGGGATTTAGGTGAACATCCATCATAAATCATGGAAAACACGTATTTGATGGACCTAATAATGGTCATCAAATACGTTCAATCTCAATTTTTTATGATAGATGTTCATTTAAATCCTATATATTAATATTTAAAAGTAACAAGAGGTTGGGAACAAGATGGCGGCGGGACCTCTATTAGACTATCCAAAACACGTGACACAAATATGGCCGACAAGAGACACACAAACATTTGACACAAACACAAACCATAACGTCATTAGGTTATGTCATTAATGATCATAATCAAATAGTCATTTTCTATTGTGTGCGTCTCAATTTTTGGCCGTTTCTACCCAATTACGGAATCCCTATTGTTTGGGCAAGATTGCTCTACCTACATTTCACTTGGACACCCAGGACCTACCCTTAAAATGTGAAAATATTTATTTGTTGCAACTCCACCGTCCAGTGCTGTGCTACCTACTTTAAATAATGGATACAGGAGCATCTACAGAAAGACGATGAAACAGGCAAGGAAGATTTATTACAATGAGAGGTTGGGCATCCGCATCCAATAAACAAAAAGAGTAACGACCAACGCGAAAAAAAAAAAAAAAAAAAGAAATACATATGTGCTTCCAATTTGAAAGCAGATAATATTAATTCATACTACTGTACGATTGCTCAGAAACTTAGTATCAAAAATAGAAAATCCTCTGGATGGGACGATATCTCAGTTAGGCTGTTGATGTGTTGGCGGATTCCATTATTAATTCTTTTCTTACCGGAAGTTTTCCCTCATTTTTGAAGCAATCGTGGGTAGTACCTTTGTTTAATAAGGGGGTGATAAGAATTTACCATCTTATTACCGGCCAATATCCTTACTGGCAACTTAGACTAAAATTGTAGAGTGGCTAATTAAGGTGGATGGTGAGCTTCCTTGATAGACATAAATTGCTTTCTCTGTCTCTGTTTCAGCAGTCAAAAAACACTGATGATGCCATATTTCATCTCCTGGATGAGCTGTATTAGAAGATAAATGACGAAGAAGTGGCCGCAGTAGTTTTTTGTGACCTGAAAAAAGCTTTCGATTGTGTCTGTCATGAAGTACTGCTTCTAGGGGTTCAGTACTTCAGAGGGGTTGGATATCATTGCAGGAGTGCCCTAGGGATCTGTTCTATTTCTAACATTAATAAAAATACGAGTAAAAAGAACGAGTATCAAAACGCAAATGAACAATGAGCACTATTTTTTTGAAAAAAATTTCATGACACATTGAATGACACATAAAAAAAGGGTTTGTGTGCCTCTTGGCGGCCATTTTAATTCAAGTTTGACAGCATCTTGGATAGTTCAATTGTCGCCACTGTATCTAAAGGTTTATTTAGCCACTGTATGCAGAACAAATGTAGACAATACAAATCGAACATTATAACATTAATGAAGTGATATATTGTCAAGTGTTTTACAATGCCTTAAATCAGACAAAAAAAGAGCTTTAAAGTGTATGTTAACATCGATGGCACTTTCATTTTGATAAATGTTTCATCCGGCAACATCGCACAATGAAATTGCAAAGGAATGTCAAGTATAATCTAACATAACCTTAAACGACACTGGGATAAGTTCAAGTAATACGTAAAGTATTAGTTTGCTCTTTGTCGAATTACATGTTACAAAGAAAGAAGGAACGATTAATTCTGAACTCGTCCGTGAATACGAATATGACGCAAGCCCGTAACAAACTCGATTTTCATTGGATGCTCACCTGCAACCCACGAGTTGCGCGCGCAGACCAGGTATTACGAGACACGTCAATTGGATAAAAGGCAGACCGTAAGATTAATATCTTTTTTATTATTTAAAACATGATCTATTTGATTTATTTTAGGGATTTGAGTGATTCTGAAATTACCTACCAAAAAAAGAATTGAAATAAAGGAATTCAGAACACTTCATGGAGTTTAAAATTATCCATTTTGAAAATATTAATTTAGTTTCCCTACATTGTTGTTCTCTTTTTTTCTTCTTTAGTTTATTAGTTTTAGTTTATTAGCGTCTCTTCTTAGTTGTCTGAGTTTACAGTTATTGTCTTCAGCAGGATCCTGCATCATTATTACTCTTCTTAAGTACCCTCTCACATTCCGGATCGTACACCAGTGGTTTCTATTTTTGTTTCTACAGTCACACTTGCTGCCCCTATGATTGCTTCCGATAGTACTTTCCAATTCCAACTCGTGTCGATGTCATCTGTGTTTGTAATTTCTTGGCTTCGGTGCTTTATTTCCGCTTGAAAACGCCTTGTGATTTCTTCGTTTTCCAGTTCTACTGTATCCCACTGTTATTGATCTGGTTTGGATTGTATATCCGAGAGAGCTACTCAATCCACCCCTCAGATTCCCCAGTTGACATAAATCTCTGTCCCGCTATTCCTAAAAAATATAATTATTTGTTCAACCGAAGATATCGCAATTTCCTTGATTATTGGGAGTCAGCGGATTAAAATGCGTAATATTGACTTGAGAAAGTATTGTTATGTCTGAATGTAGATCGTGAAGAATTAATCAACATGTTTGATGTTTTGTAACTCTGGCTGAGTTTTCAATTTTGAGTAAAGCTTTGTACAAATAAGCGAAATCAGGGGTTTTTATATGCTTATAGAATTGGACGTTTTGAAAATTGTAATGTTTTGACGTGTAGGAGTTTTGGTTAAAAATATTGTAACCTAATGCAGTAGGGCTCTATAAACGAATTATTCAAGTACAAGGCTTTTTGATCTTTGAAAAAAAATAACAAAAAAGTCTCTAATTCTTTTGGTCTGTCTCCTCGCTACAGTTAATGAAAAGAGTTTCCAATTCGTTTTATGCATGAATAAAATTTTTGTTCATAGAGATTGAAAATGCGGTTCCTAATGGAAGATTTTAGCGAAATACTCCTAATAATAGCCTCTTCGGAAATTGCCTGCAACTAAGAAACTTAAATACTCCCTAATTTCTCTTGCCGGCTATCTTGATGAATATTTTCCTTAAGTTTAAATTTCCTCTTTCGCCAGATGCATTTCGAGATAAATCCCGAAAAGTAAGTTTTAATATTTATAAGTGAGAGCGAGACGGGGAGGAATGTAAATTAAATGGCAAAATGTCTTTTGTGCATTTTAGCTTCGTACCTTTGAAAATCAAAATCATTAATTCCTTGTACGATATTAAAAATTTTACCAAACTTTATTGATGAGTTGCCAAATTTATTGATTAATGAGCATTTTTCTGCACAATTTTCAATTTATCTTGCAGCGAGAATTTACGTCGCAGGAAAACTAATATCCTTTGTAAAATGTTCAGTTTTTTTTTTGTCTGTTGTATTTTGATGTTAGATTGCACGAAAACGTCTGTCATTTGTTGAATTTACTGTAGCAGCTATTTTGTATGCAACATCCAAAATCTTGAATGCAACTGACAGTAAGCCAGAGTACAATTTGTGATGATTTATGCACCAGATAGTCATTTCGATGGATATTCACTGCAGTTCGATGGACCGTATAATCCGATTATTGTCTCGAACCATAATCTGTAATTGTTTGCAAATTCCCAAACGAAACTTTTTCTTTAACTTTTAATAAATAAAAAACCCGGTGATTTTTCGAGGGGAAAATTTAATTTGTGAAATACTTAGACAACATTTGTGGAAAGTCAAAAGTGATTTAACACCAAACGAGAGTACAGGAGCGAAATAAAGTGAAAAAAATTTAATTAAATATTCAAATCAATATTTTCAGAGGGCAACAAGAGTTTTCGTTTTAATTTAATAAAGGCAAATTGCTCTACCTGAATTAATGTTTTTACAAAATAGGGGATTATATTTCTATCAATTAAAAACATTGAAATAAAAGAGGGGTTTTGATGTGGAAATCAATGAATCGATTTTCTGAAAGCATTTGCACAAACAATTTGCTTACTCCAGCAGAACCTAATCTGTCTTTTGCCGCTCGACTGCTTCTTGAATTTGGGGCATCCCTAAATAATTTATCTAATGATCCAGCGAGGAAAATGGCCAGGATTAATTTTGTATGATTTTTCTTGTTGCAATATTTGGCATGTGCTGGAATAGGTAGATTCCTCCGTTAATGTCACCAAAATAATGATGTTTACTCGTATCCACATTTTTCAACCGATTCAGCCATATTAGGATTTTAATGTGATTACGAGTCACAATCTACTCTATCGGCTTCAGGAATGAGATATTTTATAGTTGGGATGGTATTAAATCTAAGTTATCGGGATCTCTCCCAAGCAAATGTCCCTTTTCTTTCTAGGAGGCGGTCCCAATGAATTAATTACAATCACGATGCTCCTGAACTTGAAGATGAACGCATAAATTAGGCACCGGAAAGACATTAAAAGCAAGACTAAAGTAATTGAATTGTGGGGACCAAGTGACAGATTCATATGAAATAGTATATTACAATCCGAGACGGGAAATGCTTCATTGTTGGTCGAGAGGTTTTATAGTTCCTCAAGACAGCAATGAAGTTTCCCGTCGAGGGTTGTATACTATTTTATTTTTAACCATAATTTCTTGAAAAAAAAAATAAAAATCGGGGCAACCAAATGAGGTCGGGAAATGAGGAGGGAAATGAGGACGGGAAATATTTCCCTGCTCGATTTTCCGTCCGTGGACGGGAAATGAGGACGGAAAAAATTTCCCGTCCTCATTTCCCGTCCTGGGACAGGTAATGGAGCAGGAAAATGAAAAGACAGAAATGTGACATTATTAAGTGGCAAAAGGGACACTGCCACTTTGTTACCCGCAAAACGTAAGGGAGAAGTTAATGATAAGATTTGAGGAAGGGAGATAGTGTATGGGTAACTAAAACGGAGAAATAAAGAGAGAAGAGAGAGAGTTGGTTGGTGGCTGAAATCCAGAAACGTGATTTCGTGTATAGGGTTGCCGACTAGCTTCCAATGCGGAGAGGGGGTGGGTTAATTAAATAACTAAATATAGAGCGCCACCTGCTTTTTCCCTGCAGTACACGAAATCAACCGATATAACGAAAGCAGGAAACTTCTACGGAACTATAGCAGCACAACCTGAAATATAAACAAGAAGGAGGGACAAAAGTGAAACGCTTTGCTACAATCAGGTACGGGTTTTAATTAGAACCAGAATAGGTTGACTCTAGAACAGGTTCAAAGAAGTAAAGAAATCGCCTAGAAACTAGGAGTACCTAACCTATATACTCTAAAAATAGTAAATACAATAAATTAACTCGAGTCCCTTAAAGTAAAGAGTACCGTACAACAGCAATAATACCTGAAATATAAATGATCAATAGACAAGCTCACTAAATGCAGTACCTTCGTAAATGGCCATTTAACCCCAGTGTACAAGTATTTACCTGTATTCAGTGCAGCATTAATCAAAGTTGAAGTAACAATACGTAACCTGAAGGGCTTTAATATTATGTAACAATATAGGTAGGATAAATACCTAATGTCTGCCCAGCGACTCTGTGTCTACGGGGCAACGGTAAGGGGAATGCAGTTGTAAAAAAAATGGCTGATTTCATTCATAAAATACCCAGCTGCGTGCGGAATTTTTTGGAAGTGTTATCGTATTGCAACTCCTACACGAAAACCGCCAATGACCAAACCCCCGCCACTGGATATTTCAATATAAATCAATATTCCAAGATGGGAGGATAACATGACGGAAGCCTTGGCCAATAGCGAGACATAAGGTGACGTTAGCTTATTGACAACGGCATGATTCACCGTGGCAACGGCCATCCTGCCAAAAACTCCACCAATCAGGTTCATCCAGGCCGGATGCTTTCCAAATTGTCAAAAACTAATGGTATCTTTAGAAAATTTATCATTTTTTACAATGTATAAAATTGAAGAAATCAGTTATTAGAATAAGAATAGATCTAACAACCACGTTGAAATATTTATCGTTTTATTGGTATCTATATTTTGTTATTAAAAAATGGATTTTCAAATGAACTTTACTACATGCCTAGTATTTTCGCTTTTTTATAATTAAACGTGACAACATGGCACATTTACGTCCGAATTCCTTCCGTAGACTCAGATCCGCTGGGCAAACAATAGATACCTAATAAAATTGAAGTACCTAACAATACCCAACCTGAATGGTAAATTTCATATAGTAAATGGTAAGATATATAATTGATTGAAACTGAAATAATAACATCTAATCTGAAGGATAATTTTAATATAGTAGAACTGCGTTGCTGTGGTGATTTACTCCAACAAGGGGTTGGTAAGGTTTGATATTAAGACAATACAACACACTTATCAAACCTGAGTAGTCCCTAAACTCTTGGGGGAACTTGACGGATGGAACTAATATCTTCCAGTGTTTCCGATGGCCTGGGTCTGGATCAAGGCCGCAACAAGAAGCCACTGGCCCTGGGCACTGAAGTTCAGTAATTAGGAGTCACTAAAGCTTCCAATGGTCTAGAGGAGGCTGAAGATTGGAGGTACTACTTGAACCACACAGTAAGCTCAACGTTTAACTCTTTACTCAAGTTAGGGACTAAGCGTGACGAATAAAAGGTGACGATTAAAACGTAACGTCTAAAACTGAAGATTAAAGGTGATGAATAAAGGCCTGAAACAAATGGACGTTATGAGACAGGGCGTGGAGCAATAGGTAGGTATGTCCAATATTCGGAATTTAACCATATTATTAACAGAAAACTATGCTTTTACATAGGAGATAGAGAAACAGAGAAGATTAATAAGAAAAACGACTTACCAAAATACTTTGGCCTTTAGGAACAAACAATTGGTCGGTCACGTTGCTCTTTTTCGACTCACAAAAAAAATCCGCACAAGGCGATTGGGTGCTAAAATAACGGATTAGCCACCCTAGATCTATGAGCGAAAACTAGACAACTCAGAAAATCGGCAAAATGTGCCTGAGGAATTTTCCCGAACACTTAATCGTGGAAATGACGATGAATGACCTCTGCTTGTCCCTGCAATGTTCTTTAAAAAGGTTCTGTCAAAACTCCAAGGTGGAAGGTACTGGGGAATTTTGATGGTAGTTGGGGCATGGGACTGATTCAGATTAAGTTAGTACCGGTCATTGACCCTATTTGGAGTGCTGTCAATCTAGACAATCTACTCCGATCAGACAATCAGCTGTTTTAGTGTGAATATTGTGATTTTGTTTTATTAATAAATTAATTGTCTATTTATTTTAACCCTACTAACAGAAAATCAATTCCATTAATAAATCTCTAACTTAATGATTCTGGGAAAAATGAAAAGTTTGATGAAAAGTTTGGCCACAACTATTGAAAAGACAACAGTGGCTTGACGAAGGTATGCTATTCATTGAGGCGAATACGCTTATTTACTTTCATTTTAACCCAGGAAAAATCATCCCGTAACAACATTTTCAAATTTTTTAAAAGTCAGTAATGACAACATTTCGGTTAAAAATAAAAAAATATTTTAATATAAAAAAAAAATACAATTAAATAATTGAAAATAATGGTTAGATAATAGTAAAATTAAAATGCTCCCCACAGATTGAGCAGAGTACTGCTTTCCTGACAGTAGCTCTGGCAGGCAAAAATATGAACAAAATAAGGTAAAGCAATGAGAAATTAAATATTTGGATTCTCCCCCAAATAGACAAAATTTTCCTTTCAAATTAAGGTAGCCACTATAGATACTACAAGGTAAACCCGGGGGTGAAATTAATCAAATCCAGAATATGTCAAAATTCTTGGGATGTTCCAATTAAAACTTTTTACTGAATTTTTGACATGTCTGGATTTCTATTAAAAAATTACACCCTTTAGTCGAAATAATAATCGAGGGAGTCAAACAGAAAATGGCTATTCAGGCCTCTGCCTGGATTCAATAAAGAGTTGATAGGGATGGACACACAAATTTAGTTTTTTACCGACTCTATTTAGAGCAAATGGTCCAATATTCCCACACTAACAATTGATTCTGAAAACCAGAGCAGTAGTACCTTTTTAAAATCCAAAAAAAACTGAATTTACTCACCTCAGATAAACGTGGCAATACCAATCGACACTGACACAAAATGGAAGCCAAAAATTTAAAATATAATATTTATATTTCAAGAACGGATAAGATAAGATTCATCAGGTAAAAACTTAATAATGATATGATAATATGCATTGATAGCAAAATACAGGGTGTCCCAATAGAAAGTGACCGATTTTAGATGCTTATAACTTTCAAACCAGGTGTGCTAGCTACCTGTGATTTGGGCCATTCGACTTTTCTTGGCCTTAAGTTTTTTTTTTTCAGTTAGTTGTACAGTGCGAGTAAAAAAAATTCTGTTTTTCAACATCGAAATTCTCCACTATTTTTAATGGAACACCTGTTGAAATTATGATATCAAAAAATGTTATTTGTTGCACTCAGCGCCATCTATATATTATTGTGTGAAACATAGACCCAAATGTATCATGATGATCTCTGTAATACTAGAATGTCATTCATTGTTCTAACTGTTGTCTTTTATTAGTTCATACTACCAATGTAGTTTGCTCCCACTTTAGCTCATTACTTTCATTTTCTTCTCTTGTCAGTTTGACATTAATAAATATGAAGTCTGTCTTAGCAGAATATTACAAACGTTTAGATGTGTTTTCTTTATTTTTCCTAGATTTTCTCCAATTTTCAGTACAATTTCAACAACACCCTGTATGTTGCAACGCCAAAATTATGAGTCGTGACTAAGGTATTCATTTGCCAATAAACGTCGGCCTTTTTTGAACCTAAAAAAATGCATTTATTTTTGGGCCAGATTTCTATTTCAATTTTTTAGGGCTAAAACTTCCTGATGTTTATTGGTACATCAATACCTTGTACGCGACTCTTAATTTTGGCGTTGCAACATACATGGTGTATCAATAAAAATAGTGGAGAATTTCGATGTTGAAAAACGGCATTTTTTTACTCGCCCTCTCGCTCGCCCTGTATAAGTGTGAAAAAAATAAACTAGCTGAAAAAAACTTTAAGCCAAGAGAAGTCGAATGGTGCAAATCGCAGGTAGCTAGCACACCTGGTTTAGAAGTTATAAGCATTTACAATAGGTCACTTTCTATTGGGACACCCTGTATATTGAGAAATCTATAAGGAAGAATCCAAAAATTCAAAGCAGAAATTATTCAAAATAAAGAGGACTTGCCTGCCAGACTTCTGTTTAGGAAAGAGATCGTTTTAGAAAACAAAGCCCACAGGAAAACGATTCTGTGTTTTAATACTTAACTGCATTTTAACCACTTCAACCAATCAGACTAGTACTCCCAAAAGATCATATTCACCTCACAATGAAATCACAATGAAAAACCACGTGGAATAAAAGAGAATAAAAAAAACTGTTAATTAATTAGGTCATTGAGCCAAAAAATTTCAGAATCAGAAGTTAGAGAAAGACAGAAATATATCAATTTGCTAAAAGTGAGATAAATATAATTACTTCCAATGAAAATACAAATGACTGTCAAATGCGAAATAATTAAAATCATACTTTGAAAAATAAATCCATCAGGTACTAGATGGCAGTATTGGTAGATGAATAAAAGATATTTGCATTTTACGCAGATGATGGATAGATGGCATCACTTGTATTTTTTTTGAACTTTGTGGATATTTTAGATTATTTTGCTGATTCTGAAATGGAAAAAATACGACTTTATAATGAAAATAAGAAGAAATGGAACATGTTACGTAAATGATAAATTTATCGTAACAATAAATGATTTGAAAAATATATAACTATACTGGGTGTTTGGTGCATCGATAGGATGTTATAATGAGTGATAGTTGGGGTCATTTGGAAGCTGTTTGACCACATTTACTCTCATGCAAAGTTTCGTCGTTTTTGAGATATCAGCATTTTTAGATATTTTCATAGAACATATTGTTTTTTTATGGTAGTAAACACTTTCTCAATTTTTTTTCCGATATTCCTAATATGCACTCTTTCCAAAAAATACGGAAAGAAAACCGGAATGATTAATACAAAAAATATGTTGCCCAAATTTTGTGTTAAAATACATGGACTCAAAATATCTAAAAATGGTGATATTTCAAAAAACGGCGAAACTTTGAATGAGGGTAAATATGGTCAAACAGCTTAAAAATGATCCCAACTATCACTAATTGAAATATTCCTATCGATGTACCAAATAACCTGTATATTGAAATTTGTAAAATATTAATTGAGTTATGAGCGATTTTGTGTGGTAATTTCGGATAAATAATTAGGGCCAAAAATGCAAAACTGTAATATAAATTTTACATCTAATTGATCTTCATATCATTATGCGTTACATTTAAGTTGAAGTTCACCCCATTGCGACTTCAAAAAAAACTTGGAAATTGGATAATTAGGCAAAGTAGTAACGTAAATTTTTCCCTTAACTTTATGTACCTATGTGTTTACTAGAAAGTATTCTTTCCTCCCATATCTTTGTTACTTTATATAAAACAGCATCTTGGAAGTTTCCAAATCTCTACTATTCCTAGGCGAAAGTTTTCATTATCTATTATCCGACTCCAAAAAGTATGCAAGCCAAGCCTAGATAATTTTGCTAACTTCCAAATTTTATGAAGGCAAAAAATCCTTGTTGCTGTATTGAAGTTTCTAGAACCCAACCCTATCTCTGTTAATTCGTATTAAATTAAACATCCCCCAAGGACAATTTTTCTCCGTTAGCTATAACAGAAAGAGAATCTTGAAGCTCAACCCTATTCTCCATAGCTTTGGATTAGTTTCAATCCGTTAAGTTTAATCACCTCCAATTTCCATTTATATACTTATATACCATGAAAAAAACGTCATCACCTCTACATCTCCATTAATCCCGATTAGTGAAATCACCTCAACGTTTCATCCCTTTGCATATAGCTGGCTCGAAATTAATCCGACCACTAAAACCTTGAATTACGGTTACCATATTGATTGGCCTCTATATCGTGGCACCGGCAACAAAACACTCTAGCAGTGCTCTATTTTAAACCGCGGCTCACTGTATTGTTGCACGTTTCTCCGTCCTTCCGGCGATATGTACAAAACACCATCCGCACCCTTTATCGAAAATGGAAAATGATATTTGAATGATTGTGTATGTTTTTCGAATGTCCTGCTCGAAATTCAGTTTTTGCGTGTCGTCGTCATGGAAATCGTAAAGGGACATTCGGGAATAAGCTAAAAAACATAATGGCTGATGGAAACTGGCAATTTATGTAAGTTCTTGATTAATCCTAAAATGAATAGGTATGTGACTACTAGATTGTAAATGTGAAATGTCCATATTATTTCCTTTGTACTGATGTTCAAGGATCGCTTCAAATAACATAAATATTTCGAATTCCTGGAAAATACTTTTTGCATTGTCCGAATATTTTCCCCAATTAATTCCAACGGAGTTCAGTTTGTGAAATCGATCTGAAATGCATCGTTTCGTTTTCCTCGTCAGTTTTCCAACCATCGGCATTATATTATAAATTATCAAGGGCAATTTGCCAACGTGCGGGGATACCTAATGAACCCTATAAAATTTTAAAAATATATATTTTTTTAAAATGTCATCGCTATTTAATAATCGATGGCTTTTTAGTTTTTAGAAAATAGTATAAATACATAATATAAATTATTTCACACTGGCAAACAAAATTATTATTTATTAACGAAACACTGCAAACTGATGAATAAATGAAATGCAAATTAAACACGGAACGTGGAGTGTATGTGTTTCAATTGAATATTTACGCAAAGAACAACAGTATTTATTGGTTTTGCCGAAAAAAAAATAATGCCAGTTGATCAAAATTCAAACCTTTTTATGAATTCAGTTTCCGATTGCATGTATAATAATCCTAAAAAATTAAACAAATTTCACTCGAAGCACATAGAGCAGTCTAATTTAGTTAAATTTCACGAATAAATCGAGTCTAGCTTCTTTTAAAATACCGGAAAAAAAAAGAATAAAATATTTCCGGCAAAAGGATTTTCTATCAGGAGATTATAGAAAATCCTTCCGTTGGAATTTCGTTGCGGTTTTTAGAAAAGCGCACCATTATTGCCCTTTGTTGGCGCAAATAGAAATAACATGTTTGTATTTTGTTGAAAAGTAAACGACTTTATATACCTACGACGGAACAAACGAGGATTCGAAATAGGAATGAAAAGGGAATAAGAGCCGAGGATACAATAGAGAAAAGAGTCATTGAATTATTTTGTTTTTTGAGAGATAGTTAGAGGAAATTATTTGGAAACTATTCAAGTTGCCAGAGGGTTAAGAGGGTTGAGAACAATAGAGAAACTCAATCAATTCTATGGAGAGTGGAAAGCACATTTGAAAAACTATGAATAGCTTTTAATCTAAGACAATTGACATAAATCAACTTAAACATCAACAGTAACTTCAAGCATTTTATCACAAACTGTCTAACCCGAAATTTATGGTTTATTGGGATTCAACAAAACTATTTTTACCAATCCAAATAGTTATTTATGATACTAAGCCGAAAAATGCATGGTTTTTAGACGGTTGATGCATTTACAATCGGCATTCGACAAGAAAATGGATTTTGGACCCGTTCCATAATGCAACATTTTCCATTCGCTCAAAAGTTACATTACAAGTGCTGTAATGGGCATGATTTGTTTGGATCTGTGCTGTAATGAACTTATTACATAACTTATTTTGTCTTCAATGGTAAAAGATGATGGGTCGTTTGATGGTTAACAAATCGGCTCTCATTAATGGTTTGCATTTATCAAATCTAATTTTTATTTATTTTTTTATCACTAGTGTGTGTAGTGAGATTGAATTTTCAATTTTTTGGGGGAGGCTTAGCCTTTCCTGCCTCCTCTGACGAGCCGTCACTGGTGGCATCTTCCTAGCCATAAGACTACCTTTGGCTAAAAGTGAAGAAACTGAAAAGATAATCCAGGATATGGAGAAAGAAGAAGTTATCGAACCCTCTACCAGTCCCTCGATTTAAGACTTGAAAAGTGGCTATTGGCAAGTGCATTCACTGTCGGAACTGGATTATGGCAGTTTACCGTCATACCATTTGGATTGTGTTATGCTCCCGCTACCTTCTAAAGGCCCATGAAAACTGGAATAAAAAACTGAGATTGAATTTTTAATTTTTTGGTGGAGGCTTAGCCTCCCCTGGCTCCTCTGATGAGCCGCCACTGACTGTAAGATGGATAGATAAAAGGTTATATTCAGCAAAATAATGCTACTAGGTACGGTTTGTGTTTCCACTCGGTAACGGTAAATGATAAGACCTAGGCTTATTACCATTTCCTTCCACCCTAGCAGGGTTGATCCAAGACAACCTGAGTAGGTTCGTGGAAAGTTTCATAGGTAGGCAAGAAGGCATTTAGATTTCTTCCAAACATCATTTGACTCGGTGGTTTATCTATATCAGAATTCAAAGGAGTATTATGGTATTCCATAAGTGCGACATAAATATGTCAGTATTGCTATTTGTACATTTTTTTAGGATATTCTTAAAGGTTTCGATATGCCTTTCTACCATTCCATTGGACATAGCATAGTATGGGTTGAAAGTTTCGTGGCCAAAATGCCATTCTTTTGAAAAATACTTGAACTTATAATAATAATAAGCCTTTATTTCCAACAGAAATAAACCCAATTAGAGGAAAAAAACAAATAAAATTTAAAGAAAAACTATATACTGAGAACTGTGAACTGTGGCCCATCATCTGTATATAAAGTTTCTGGAATTCCATACCTTGCAAAATTTGACTTTAGTTTCTTTGACTAATTCTCCAATTTCCATAAATTTGCTAAAATAATCAACTATAATTGAATAGGCCTTGTTTTTAAAATAGAATATGTCACTACTAAGAACTTTTATTTCCATGGACCCTTCGGAACTTCTCTTAACATTAGGGGTTCATGAACATGATGTAATGACCCGGGAAAATAGACCCGTAATTTACAATGTCTTTACTGTGAAAATTAAATGTAATCCAATAATCAAAAACTGAATTTCCTGTATTTCAAATCAGTATCAACAAATTGAAAATTAAACAAAATAACATTATCCTAAATCAAATCAATAAACTTATTGAAAGCGAGCCCAAAGTAATTGAATAGGTGATTTATGGGCGCAAGTGTTTTTCGGCTTTCTTTGTGTTGTCCTCACATTCTTAAACCAAATCTGTTGACCCCAATAAACCAGGAAATTGCGACATAATTATTCGATTTCAAACAAATAAAAGAGGAAGGTTATTAAATGATGAAATTGGGAATTTTTGGGTAACGAAACATAAATACAGCGGTTTTAGAAGTGGAGGATCAGTTAAGTTGTTAGTTCAGTCCAGTTTGAGTTAAATCTACAGTACCTAATGAGTCAGTCCGGATAAAATTCGCGAAAAGTTTCTTTTATTTTTGCCTCGGGAAAACGCGTTTGATTGAACTCTGAACAAGTAACGGAAAATTGTGAAAGAAAGAACATTTAAATTCATTCAAAATGATGTGCGAGCTCTAAAGATTTTTGAAGTAAATTAACTCAGTATTTTATCGAGTGACAATTTAAATGTAAGTACTCTAGTGACTATTATTGTTTTTTTTTTGACTTTATAAATGATTCGGAATGATAAGAAGTGAATTGACATTGAAACTTTAATGCATAAAAACTTGAGTGAATTGACTGTAAAAACTTTATTGCATAACTTTAATTGCCTTCGAGTATAATGACATTTTAATTAATTTTGCAAAGAATTAACAAAGGAAAATTATAATGCTGTTAACAATATTCGATTTTGAGTAGGAATTATTAAAGAATTTTGAATTGGATTGTCCAGTTGAAGTTTAAGGGCTCTAGTAACCAACTAATAAAAATTAAATAATTGTGTTTGTTGGCTAGGAATCCGAGTATAGTAATTGTTCTGTTCAAAATGATCCTTAGTGAAGGATGGGAACCACCAAAAAGTAAAAGAATAAATCATTAAAAATATGGGAAAATTTTGTTTTGAAAATTGTTGTTCATAAAGTACCATTGATGACCTTGAGTGCTGAAATTTTGAATTAGATATATTTTTTTTTTTATGTAGAAATTATTGTAAGGTTTTTATAAAAATATAATTAGTAATACATAGATACTTAATCCAGTGAGTCGGATTAGGACTTAAATAATTATTTTGCATAAGCAGTGAGTAAAGGACTTAGGAATTTTAAGAATTTATAGATATAGGTGAAGGTTAGTTTTAATAGGAATATGAATCGGAAGTGTTGTAATGTATAAACTTATAAGTTTTTAAGAATAGAAGAAGTAGGGCGTTATTTTTTGTGTATGGATATTTCCTGGTCCGTAGTAATGAAATTTGAACGGATGTGAATTAAATTGATTTGGGAAAAGTAGAAGTGGCTGTCAGACATAGAAAGATATTTGCTTTATTTTAATTTTGGTTTTAAGTATAATAAAATATAATTTAGTAAACCTCAATAGTTTGTTTCTCTCTTTTGCGAATAGACCCCCTCCACAATTTTATAGGTAGCCGCTCAAGGAAATAAACACCATCAATATACTGCTCGCCATTTACCATCTAACTAATTAAATAGAGTACTTGAGTGGGTTTTTGCTACATTGGTGTCAGGTGTGGGGTGTATTATTTGTACATTGAGAGCAACTGTGAGGTTATTTTAATTGTATTGTGAGAGCATCGGTAGGGTTAAAAATAATTGTGAACAGAGAGAAACTGTAATTTTATCAGTTAAATTTAAGTTTAGAGCAACCAAGCGACGTTAAATATGTCCAACCCTCCAAGCAGTACCACAATTCAACACCACCATGCCTAACCTGTTTATAGGATTAAATTCCATACCTACCTATGATGGAACTACGAGTGCCGAAGAATTTTTGAATGTGCATTATGTGAAAGGGACCGCAATGAAACACTTCATCAAATATCGAACCTCACGAAAGACCGAATTTGCACTTGGTACGATTACACTTCACATTAGCTTGTCTTGCACGTTCCAAGACCAACTTCAGTCTTTCATTATGTTCTTTTCCTGTAGATCCCCAGACAATTATATCATCGATGTAGACTTCAACTCCAGGAATGTCTTCAAAAATTTTCTTAAAACACCTATGAAATACTTCAGGAGCAGACGATATTCCATAAGGCATTCTTGGGTAGCAATACCTTCCCCATTTACCAGAATTAAATGTGGTTAACAGCTCACTACGTTTAAACAACTTGATTCGACAATATTTTTTATTTCCGTCTAAAATACTGAAAACTACACTTACAATTTACCTATTTAAATTTTGAGGATCCAAGCATAATCTAAGTGAGTTATCAGGCTTTTTACAACTACTAACGAACTCACCCACTCTGTCGGTTTGGTCACTTTCCTTATAATGTTTACCGTTCCATTTTGTCCAACTCTTGCTTGACTTGATCCTATATGCATAGTGGAATTTTTCTAGTGGGTTCAACTACTGGTACAGTTCCCTCTCGAAGTTTGATATGATATACGGTCCAGCTCACTAATACACTTGAACACTTAGCTATAAGCAATTCAGTTTTTGGATCATGCTGTACTACATCAACTCTTTTAAGAAGCTGCAATTCTTCTATAGTTGGAAGACCAATTATACATGGAGCGTGAAAATCTATTACCTGGAAGTTTACATCCTTTTCACCATCGTCCAATTGACATCCTATTTTAGTTTTACCAAACACGTTTATTACAGTACCATTATAATTTTTCAATTTCATAGTTGAATTAACAGTCTTTGCGTTTACCTTATGAGCAGTATTTTTATCAACACTTGTGCTCCCGTGTTAAGTTTGAAACCAATCAGATGGACATTTTAAGAAACAGTTTTGCTTCACCCTGGTAAAACTGTATAAACATTCTGACATTTTCCTTCCACAGATTAATTTTAGACATTGAATATCTTGACTTAATTCTTCAATCGCATGTACATTTCTTGTTTTGTACATTTTTGCGAAGTGACCATACTTCTTACATGATGCACACATTTTTCTAAAAGCAGGGCATCTAAATCCATGCACTAGCCCGCAGGATGTACAATGTTTTTCAAAGTCTCTCCCTTGGTCTCTACGGAAATCTCCTTGAAACTCTGTTTTTTCTCTCTCGTCAAACTGCTCATTATTTCTGTCCACAAATTTCCTTCTAACTACAGCTACTTGTACTTCATTTGCCAATTATTTCGTCTGTATCTCCGCTAACTCCGATGCTTTTCAAATGTTTATGAATTTTTCTAAATCTAATCCCTGTTCTCTCAACAACCTGTCCTTTACTCTAACATCTAGGATATCACAGATAATTCTGTCTCTAATCAGACCAGCAAAATTACAATCTTTACTTAATCTCTTCAAATCCGTGACAAAAGAATCTATAGTTTCTCTCTCTTTCTGACACCTAGTTTTAAATTGATGTCTAACAACTATTTCGTTTGCTTAAGGACTAAAATATAACTCTAATAGCCGTTTGCACCGACCATTTTAAGCGAGGTTTAATGATAATCAAAGTTTTAAATGACATTTTTACATGTAAAAATCAACGTTTAAAGGGACACTTTTACATGTAAAAATGTCACTTTAAACGTTGATTATCGTTAAACGTCCCTTAAAATGATCGGTGCAAACAACTATAGAGCATCCGAAACTTTAATCCAGTCCTTTTCAATATGATCAGTTAACTCTAGAGTGTTATAAATATCTATAACTTCAGGACTAACTATGTGTAAAAGAATTGCTACCTTGGTTTCGCCTGTGATTTTATGTGTATATTTCTCATCCTATTTCCAACGCTTATAATTCTTTCGCACATCTAGGAACGTTTTAGACATCAGGCTTCAAATGTCCTGCCATTTTTAGGTTTAAACTCGGGTTAGGAATAGGATATAGATTTTCGTCCTTTGACACTTGCTCCCCAGCGCCACCAACGCCCAATACCTAACTAATTGAGACAGGGCCGTACTTAACATCCTGACATCTCCCTTTTTTTTATTATCTTTTTTTTACTAGTAACTACTGGAGTACTGAACAACATAGTCACTAAAGGAACTGGGTTTTCTTATTAGACGACTAGATCTGGTAGCACTGACATTCACATTATTATTATCTACATTCAATTTTTCTGCACTCAAAGAACGATCATAAGAATGCTCTAGGGTCTCAGGAGATGGAGTACTAGGAACACTAGGAGCTTGAGACGAGATGTTTAAGTTTCGGTCTAGCTTAAATTTTGTTTCAGGGGAAGCTTACTATTTCCTTCCACCCTAGCAGGCAGAGAAAGTATCAATCACCGAAATTAGGTCAAACATCCCTGTCGGCAACTGAATCCTATGCATCACTGGTGACTCATACGGTAGCCACCGTGTAAATAGTTTGCATGCAATTTCAATCAGAAATTATCAAACTTACCGATAATAAGCCAAACTAACCGGGTTATCATTGGTAAGTTTAATAATGTCTGATTCAACAGAAAAGACGTACTTATACGCCGAATTAACGCCACGACGAATATACTCTACGACGAACTTACTCTACGACGAATTTACTCTACGACGAATTGACTTGTACGACGAATTGACTTTACGACGATTTGACGTATACGACGAATTGATTTTACGGTGAATTGGCTTTACGTCGAATTGACATACGACGAATTGACTTACGACGAATTGACATAGACCCAATTTTTCCATATTTTCAACTCATAAGGGCCATAAGTGCCCTAAAACCGTACCTAGTAGCATTATTTTGCTGAATATAACCTTTTATCTATCCATCTTACAGTCAGTGGCGGCTCATCAGAGGAGCCAGGGGAGGCTAAGCCTCCACCAAAAAATTAAAAATTCAATCTCAGTTTTTTATTCCAGTTTTCATGGGCCTTTAGAAGGTAGCGGGAGCATAACACAATCCAAATGGTATGACGGTAAACTGCCATAATCCAGTTCCGACAGTGAATGCACTTGCCAATAGCCACTTTTCAAGTCTTAAATCGAGGGACTGGTAGAGGGTTCGATAACTTCTTCTTTCTCCATATCCTGGATTATCTTTTCAGTTTCTTCACTTTTAGCCAAAGGTAGTCTTATGGCTAGGAAGATGCCACCAGTGACGGCTCGTCAGAGGAGGCAGGAAAGGCTAAGCCTCCCCCAAAAAATTGAAAATTCAATCTCACTTTTTAATTCCTGATTCCTAATTAAAATAATAATTCACAAATTACACTTTCCAAATTTCAATATTTCAATGTAATTTAGAAAAATCTGACAACATTATTTCAACTAATCCCGCACCTCGACGACAAAAATTTGTGAATCTGGGATACTTAGTAATACGAGCCCGAAGGGCCGGAGTTATACACGAGCCCGAAGGGCCAGAGTAATACGAGCCCAAAGGGCTGGAGTAATACCAGCCCGAAGGGCTGAAGTAATACGAGCTCGAAGGGCCCTAGTTATACGCGAGCCCGGAGGGTTAGAGTTATTTTAATCACGAGGCCCAGTCTATATTTCTATTCGTCAGCGGATAATTTGGAGCCATTCAAAAATCGGGAATATTCAAAATGGGATTTTTAGTCGATATTCCGAGTTTCAGTTCTCCCCGATGTACCGGAAAAAAGTTTGCCTCCCCATCTTTCTTGATTTTGAAATTTTTTTTCCGAATTTTCAAAAAAAAAAACCATTGGATAGAGGAGCAAAAAAAACGTTGAAAAGCTTATGGGACCCTGTTTGCGATGACGCATTTTAAGGCCGGGAAAATGAAAATTAAAAAAGGATATTTCGATTTTGGCCAGATAAAAATTTCGGCGATCTGACACGAAGTTATTTTTTCGCTTATAGCTCCGCTATTTCTCAACCGATCGTTTCGAGTCATATCTCTTTTGGAAGAGAATGAAATGAAACCTATATATTTTTTTAACATGATTCCAGGCCGTTTTCGTCTTTGAGATATCCGCTGTCAAAGTTGAAATTCTTTGTAATTTTATTAAAACTTTTGAGGTCGAGTATTTCGAAAACGGTGCCCCGTGGCGGGATACTTCTTATAGGCTTTTTTGTAGTACTCGATGAGATCTACAAGTTTTGCACTTGAAGTTTTTCTCCCGAGCTTTTTGTTTTCGAGTTAGGTCGCTTTGAAAATTATAACAAATAAATCGAAGGGTTATATCCCTATAGATTTTTTTTTTCGCAAAAATTCAAATTTTGAATTTCGAAAAACAATAAAAAAAAACATTGGAAAGAGAAGCAAAAAATACGACGAAAAGTTAATTTGACTCTCCTCGCTACGGCGCATCTTGGGGGCGTGGGCAATGGGCACCCCAAAACAAATTTTGCCTGCTGCGTAGTGGTTACCTTACCGTAATTCATTATTTTCTAGCCTCCTCACTTGAAATAGTCACGAGCCGCCACTGCTTACAGTTACCAGGAAAAATACAAATTTTATACCATTAAAAGTTTTTTTAATAGGAAATTTCAACATTTTTTAACACATAAAGAGGTTTTCGAAAGTATCTGTTCAGACAGGAGAAAAGTATATCTTCCAATAGGGTTACTTGCAAGGAAACTAGTTTGATTATAAGAAAATTTTCAGCTTTAAGATTGTAGTATGATGAAATTAGAAGTTTAAAAAAATAACTTCTTGCTTTATCAGATCGCTGAAAAGTTTCCCGGAACACAAATGCACTTGAACGTATTATTTCGAAAGATCTTTTTTTCAAAAAAGAATAGTATGTTATTCAACGAGCGGGTAATTATGGCTATTACTCACGAAGGATGAATTTTGCACTACGAGCCGCAGGCGAGTAGTGTAATCATCCGAGTGAGTAATAGCCATTACCTACCCACGAGTATATTTTTTTTTATGATTAATAGATAATAGGTACGAGTTATGCGGTTCTTTATTTAATTCTCATAACAAAATTAATTGACAATTCTGACAACTGGAGGACAAAGTGAGGTTAGGTTAGCACAAGTCTTGTTTGAATCAGCTGTCAAGATGACCGTTTGGAAGGTTGGAATATGGTGTCAACTTGTCGAATTTTCTGATTGGCTCTTAAATAGTGGAATAATGAGACCAGGTTATTTTCATTGGTTGAAAACAATTGAGTAATGAAAAAAAAAACTCACTGTATGAGTAATCATTCACATTGATCAATAAAAAATGGATGTATATTACGCATATTATTCAATACTCATAGAAAAAAACATTTTGCTCCACACTCAAGTTTTTTTGTTTGTTTCAGTAATCAAGTTCCTCGAAAGAAACAAGGAACCGACAGTGTCCGCTCTTCTCCGGGAATAATACGGAAAATTCCAACACCTGAAGTGGCCCATACCGCTCCGGTGACTGTAAGTTATTCATCGATTTATACGTAATTTGGTTTTGAAAATGTTTAAAATCCGGCGCGATTACACACGCGCCCGATTTCAAACCATCGGGGTTAAAATTTTAATTAAATTTCCATCTCTCTGTGTAATATGCTGGAGAAGACCAGCTGGGATTTAAATTAAAGCAAGCCGCACATTTTTTAACGGCAGGAACTAACTATAACTGTGGCATACTTGGAAAATATTTTGGAAAGTTTATAACTGGCAAAATTTTCCTGTATAAAATAAAAATAAATGCCGGTGTTTTTTTTAAATATATTTTGTATACAGACAAAACCGGGCTACTAGACACATAGGCTTTAATGGGACTAGTTGACTGATACCCATATTATCCATGTCACTGCATGTCGAACTGCATAATTATTAAAATTCGTATATCTTCGGCAGCACCGCCGAATCGATGAGACCGGGTACAAGCTAATTCGCCTTATTACGCCCAATGTGTCAAGTCTAATAAGTTGGTCCGGTCTGCATACAACTTGTAGGATACTAATTACCTCGCCAAAGCTAACTTTTTTCAGAGGTTCTTTAGCTTGGTGTGAACCTAGAGAACCTAGAGTGTACGTAACATTGTATAATATATATTCGACAATTTGTGATATAAACTTCCAGTATTTTGAAGTTTATAAACATCGAAACAAACAAAAAACACTAGATAAATTTATACATAACGCAGGAATTTCCATTATACAGTTTCTACATGCAAATTAAACCGACATTTGTTTATGGTGTATTTACCATTTGAAAACTATGTCTTGGCGTGTTAAGGATTTTTGGCACGTACGTCGCCTAAATACGAACACGAGAAAATGTTGTTCCGCTTCTTCGAACGGGCAAAATCAGTGCTCGGGCGATATTTCTTCGGATCGAACCGCGATTGATACAAAGAAAAAACATAGTGATTTTGTGTTATTTTTGGAACAATATACATTCAATTAATCGTCTGGCAGGCCTAAGTTCGTAAAATAAAAACAATAAAAAAAACTAAACGAGTAAAAAAGAGACGATAATAATGGGTTCGAGTTAAGGACGCGATAAAAGTGGGCACTTAAAATGAATTTTCCAGCCAGCTAATAAAAATCTGAAACTGCTTTAGTGTTTTGAAAAAACCAAAGCTTCATGCAATATGAAATTTTCTCCTTTTTCATCATAATTTTTTTTTTTTAACTAATATTTCTCATATTAAATTTATTCAGATTTTTGTTATACCTACGTCCGTCGAGGGCTTAATCCCTCTTTTTCATCGTTATTTTTGAACCGTCAGTCAAAAGGCCTCGGCTTAAACTTACCCTTTTTATTCCCGAATTCGAATAGGTGCCCTAAAATATTCGGCAATTCAATTCGGCCTGACGGATTAGGTTTGGGATAAAAGATCGGGCATTATCCATCAGCGGAATATGGTGATATATTTATTTGTAAGTAGATTTCTTGTTTTCAGATCAATAATTAAGCACTCATTTTTAGTCCTGGAGCCATGTGTGTGTGTTCTTTCGTATATTTCAAAATTGTATTGTAAATATTGTCACAACTACCCGCTTTACAGGGGTGACATGGGGGGTTTGTAGCTTTGGGGGTAGATGGAGAGAAACTCGCTCAGGTTATATAAAAATATAGGATATATATTTTACCAAATATAACCTTACATGTACGCTAATCCTGTAAGATACATGACCCTTCGAACACTGGGGTCCTTATAGGGAGCCACACGTCAATGCTGCTTGGGGGACTGTAGATAAGTTTATCGTCACCCTTATGCCTTGTCCAGAGGGGCGTTCCCAACGAGAGGTAATTGCACTGGACAACGATAAGGCTGAAGATACCCAGAGGGGCGTTCCCAACGAGAGGTACTTGCACTGGGAAGACTTAATTCCAGAGGGGCTTTTCCAACGAGAGGTACTTGCACTGGTTTAAGTCTACCTTTGCTGCGGCTTGCAGCGCAATTTATATTAATTTATTGCTGAATTGCAATAAATATTCGATCGAATCGGCAATTAAATTAATAAGGTTGAATACCGGGTCCTCCTTTCCCAAGCAGCTAGTTGACAATATGAACTAAATGTTGTTTTGCATTGGAGCATTCTAGAGCTTATTCATCAATTTTACGGCATGGAACTTCCGTGTATTGGAATAAATTTTCTCTCAGGGGCAAATAGGGAGCAGGAGGAATTATGGTGGAATGATTTGTAGTGGGTATTGAGAAAAAATGGAAACATGTGAAAATTTCTGGTGACAAAATTGGAAAATGCAGGATGAAGACCATGGTGTGGTTTGAGAAGTATCCGTCAATGCTATATCATAGTCCTTAGGTATATCTTCTTCGCAGATATAAGGAAACTGAATTTCGAAGTAGTATACGAGCATCTTCTTAACGGCTCATTTCTGTTCGTCAGGTTTGATAAGAGAGTTATAAAGAGTGCTTGTTTTTGCAAATGTTATAGCTACCTCGAGGTCGTTGAGGATTTGCAAGATGACTTTGAGAGCTAAGTTTTGCTGATCTAAGACGTTTCTAGCTTGTAGAAAATGGGTAAAGTCGAACATGAATTTACTTAGTTTGGAGTTAATTTTGTTCGCTTTTTTTTCTATAGTTTCTTCATTGTGAGTTATAAGAGAGATCGTGCGGTTGAAGTTTTCCATAATTTTGGTATCAAGACTTATCCGCTGATTCACTTGGGAGACGATATTCTCTTGGCTATTTTGCAATGTTGCGATTGCAGTGTTGTACCTTTGGGCGTCTTCGTGGTCCCGGTTTCCAGATATGGTTTTGATAACACTGTCGCGACACCATTGAAAATTCCTCTTCTGTATCTTGAGATAGGTATGATGGTACGAAGTTTTTGTTTGACGGCTTTCAACAGAAACCGTAAGCTTTGATCGAAATTTTGCAGGCTTTTGAAGTATGGGTGACTCAGTCCATTTTCCATTGCTGTTCTTACTGATTCGTATTGTTCTTCCAGAGACTGAAGTTCTTTAATTACTGGGAAGAGGTCAAAAAAGTGAATGAAGTCGTGGGTATTATACTTTGAATCCTTCCTCGTCGGGTTGTCCTTCAGGTCCTGGATCAGAAGGTTCTGAGAGACGACTGAGGAACATCTGTAAGGACTTTCTAGAGTTATTTACTGAAAGATTTTTAATAGTCTTTTTATGTATTGTCACGTCTTGACTGTTAATGGTCACAATATTGTCAATGTTAACTGTCTTGGGAGAGAATCTTGGAAGTAGTTTGTTTTACTTTACAGTTTTCCTGTTGTAGATTTTCGTGCTAGGTTTGTAGGTGAGGGGGGTTTGTCTGGTTATGTTTCTTTTTCCTATGTACTTTTCTTTGTATTCATGTAGCTTTTGATTCAATTTCTTGTAGATAGTGTTCGTTTTTTCCCTGTGTTGCGTATAATTATTTATAAATGTTTTCCTGGCGTCAGCGTCAAACAGATCCTGCGGATCTAGGTGACCAGTCATTGAATGGATAGAACTATTGTATCCGAGAAGTGCATATGGCATTTGTTCTTTAACGCTTAAGGATTTTTTATTTTTTCGAAGTATCCTCAGGTGTTCGATAATGGTGGACTGGAATCTTTCTATCATACCGTTGGATTGTGGGTTATCAGGGGTAGTATAATGGACAGATATCTTATGTGTATCTACAAATTCCTGTATAATCTATTCTTAAATTCTACTATCGGTGACTATTATGTGTGGTATTCGATGATGAATTATGAAGATTAGGAGGGCATTAAGAATATTCACGGAATTTGATCCCTCTATGAGCTAAGCTTGTCTATATTTTGAGAAGGAATCAATAATTATTGTTAAATACTTTTGCCCTCCGACTTGAAAGATATCTAGATGAATAATTTCAAAAGGTCTAGTCGGTGTTGGAGTAAGCATGAATGTAGGTTTGGCTGGATTCCTATCGTATTTGTTTGACTGACAGGTGTCGCAAACATATGATATTTTCAATATCTTGTTTGAGGTTAGGCCAGTAATATTTCTTTCGGATTTGCGCTTCGGTTTCCTTAATTCCTCAATGATTTGTTTTTCCTTGATGGTAGGCCTGGATTATTTCACCTTGTCTTTTTTTGCTATTGACGTCTTCTAGGAGAAAGTTGGAACGTAGCTGGAGCGTTTTTTAGTCCAAACGGCATCCGGACATACTCGTGATGGCCATTTTCGACATTGAAAGCAGTTTTGCATATATCTTCCTTAAGCCTAGTTCTCATGAAGCAGAAAAACGCGTTACGGGTGCGAAATATCGCTTTCCGCTCAAGAAGTAATTTTTGCAGGTTCACATAATGCGAGATTCCGGAAGCGGATTTTTAGTTATATTTAAGGTTTTTCAGACTTACTACTGGCAAAGAACTCGGCTATCTGCAGCCATAGTTTGTCTTTTTCTGAGTTACTCCTTTGTGATATTTTTAGTTTTGAGTTCTAGAGAACAGGTCTTGCCTCTACATTTGCTATTAAAAGTTCCTCGAATGTACAATCATTGAAAGAAGGCTCTGATTGCGACTGATCATCAATTCTTTTGTAAAGAAAATGACAAAATAAATGGAATTTAATAAAATATCCAATATTGCAGTCTATAGCTAAATATGCTTACTGCTCATCAGTTTCCGTTTCCACAGTCTCCAACGACAAAAAAAAAAGTCATTCTCTTTTCCATCCAAATGATTACAATCACCCTTGCCACAAATTAAAAATATCTAAAATTATTGACAAATTACAAACTACAAACTCTGAAATTTCAAATTACCTACCTCAATGACATTCATTATTAGGTTAGGTTGAGAACTGAACAGAGAAGTTGACATTTTCCCGCGGCGGGAAAAATTTTGAAAATTCCGCGTCCGCGACGCGATTTTCCGCTCTATGAGAACTAGGCTTTAGTCATTTCGATTTGGTGGAAGCCACTTGTCAGATCGAAGGTCCTGAAGTAATGGCATCTTCCAAGTTTGTCCAAGATGTCCTATTTAAGTTTGGAATTGGGTATTTATCGTCGATAGTTTTCTCGTTTACTTTCCTATAGTCGACTACTATCCGCCATTTTATTTTTCCGGAGGCGTCTGGTTTTTTTGGAGCTTGGTCTGATAATTCCTTGATCCAACATAAAAGATATCTGGTTTTTCACTTCCTCTTTATGGATATGTGGATATCTATATGATTTAGTGTACACTGGAATCACATCTTATGTTTTAATATGGTGTTTGATCTGGTTTGTCGAAGGTCAGGCACATGTCTGGATAATGGAAAATGTTTGCATACTTCCTACATAAATTTTCTATTGCTTTTTCTTCCTCTGAATTTAGGTGATTAGTTCTGATTTCAGGAATCTTGCCATACGGAGATTCTTGAGAAATTAGATCCGTGGTGTAGATATGATTCTGATCAAGGTCCAACTGTGTGCCTCAGTGTTGTTCCAGTAATAATTTAGTAGCAACGTCGTAGCGTTAATAAACCCGGAGAGTTCATTGGGATTCCCGTTTGTTACAAATAAATTGAAATTTGTTACTTTAAGACAAGATAACCTAGGGTCGTGGAACTCAAAATATTAAGATAACGTGTAGTCCCTTTATGTGCAAATGAAACCACTCAAAATCCGACAAACAATAATTTTATTTGATATTTAAGAAGTTGTGTTTAATAATATAGTGACAATGCCACTTTTTTAAAACATGACAGTTGACAGCTTGGTTTTTCCGGTGAATCTGATACCATGTACCTTTCCAATGGGTGTTAGGGTCTCACTTTCGTGAACTGGAGCTCTTCGTGTTGTTTCCTGTATCCAGGAAAAGGATAGATTGCTGGGGTGACGTCACTCCAGCTGATCTAGACTCCAAACAGTGATCTTCATGTCGATTAGGTACCCAGAAAAGAATAAGGCAGTATCAGGTTCACCAATATTTGGAATATTAAATTCCTGAATTCTGTCAAAAAGTGAGTGTCTTGCAAAGGAAATAGAAATTGAAATTTAATATAAAACGATTGTTGTACAGACCCTCCCTTCCAACAGAATCAGGTATGAACAGCTATTGCAAGTTAAAAAAAAAATATATATATATAAGAAAAATACAATTAAATAATTAGGAATAATGGTAAGATAATAATAAAAATAAAATGATAACAAGATTAAATTAAAATGCTCGTTATGATTGAGCAAAATGCTGCTTTCCTGACAGCAGCTCTGGCAGGCAAAAATATGAACAAAAATAAAGTAAAACAATAAGAAATTAAATCTTTGGATTCTCCCCTAAATAGACAAAATTTTCCTTTCAAATTAAGGTAGCAGGTTGCTACTATAAATACTACAAGATAAACCAGGGGGTTGAAATTAATCAAATTCAGAATATGTCAAAATTCTTGAGATGTTTTAATCAAAACGTTTTAACTGAATTTTCGACCTGTCTGGATTTCTATTAAAAAATATTACACCCTTTAGTCGAGATAATAATTGACGGAGTCAAACAGAAAATGGCTATTCAGGCCTCTGCCTGGATTCAATAAAGAGTTGATAGGGATGGACACACAAATTTGGTTATCACCGACTCTATTTAGAGCAAATGGTCCAATATTCCCACACTAATAATTGATTTTGAAAACCAGAGCAGCAGTACCTATTTAAAGTCCAAAAATCTGAATTGACTTACCTCAGATAAACGTGGCACTACTAATCAGCACTCACACAAAATGGAAGCCAACAATTAGATGAAAAAATTAAAATATAATATTTATATTTCAAGAATAGATAAGATTTATCAGGTAAAAACTTAACAATGATATGATAATATGAATTGATAGCAAAATATATTGAAAAATCTATAAGGGAGAATCCAAAAATTAAGAGCAAAAATTATTAAAAATAAAAAGGACTTGCCTGCCAGAATTCTGTTGAGGGAAGAGAGCGTTTTAGAAACCAAAGCCCACAGGAAAACGATTCTGTGTTTTTTATACTTAACTGCATTTTAACCAGTTCAACCAATCAGACGTTCACAATCTTGCAACACTGCCTGACGTCTAGAGAATTCTTAAAAGGAATTTCATCGTGCGATAGTTTAGCCAATTCGAAACAAACGGAAGCGAATTATCTGGAGAATTCTAGAAGCAACAACGCGCTATAAAACAGAAATTTGAAGAATCAGTGATAAATTGAACTGGAATGAGTTAATAGTCAAAAAATTAGTGGAACGCGAATTGATAGTGAGACAGTGAGTTATGATTTTGTTGTTATTGTGTTGAATAAAGATAAACAAGTTCTATAGAAGAATCTCACTTATCTGCGAACTCGCTTACATAACAGTATACTTAATTCAAAGTTACTGAGACTCGTAAAGATTTAGTTTGCAAAAACCCAGTGTATAGGGCACATAACTTAAATTACGTAAGCCCAGCGAATAGACACACTGAGGCCATCAATTTGGTAGTTTGCCAGCAACTAAAACAACGCCTTTTTCTTGGAACGTGGAAAAGTTTCGAAACCGCACTAGTTCGTATGACTCTCGTATTAAATTAAGCAACTTGTTTAAAGGGCGAATTAAATCGGGCAGACAAGATGGACCAGTCGAGAAACGCACCCCTTTTCACCGTCAAGGGCAACTTGGGAAGATATAAATTTTCGTGGCTGAGGAAATCTCGGGGAAAGTTTTCCCTCTATTCTTCGGTTTTCACATACAGCAATTTAGACTGATTTTACAATTACTTCTTAAGTTGAATATGTCGTCTACTGTAGGTTACTATATTTTTTCTCTCAAAATGTATTTTTAGTTCTAAAAACATTATGTGCATTTAATTTTTTATTTCAGCCTTTGCATGAAGGTCGACGTCTTCGATCTCCTCTAGAATCTTCTAGAAGACCTAAAGCTACATCCACGCCGCAGTTACTAGAGCTTCAAAGCGATTCGAGGTAGGTACTTTAAATGATTTTTACCTAAGATCCTTCTCTAATGTGCTTCATATTAAAATTCTTTATAAAACTTGAGCCATGAATAAGTAATGTATCAAGCAAGTCGTTAACACGACCGAAAGTTTAACTATAATATGAAGGTGGAAAAGTTTCACGTGCTGCCCTCAAAAACCTCATCACTCGTCTCGTTTACGGTTTCTCTTTTTAGTGTTTTATATTTACATAAAAATCGCATTTGGTTTTAAGTGAGAAAAGGTCCGGCGTTTTCGAGCGGTTTTTGAACACGTATCGGTGCTCAGTTTACCATTTTATATAAAGGCTCCGGTTCTAATTATTTTATTTGATTTTTAGACGTTGGAGCGAAGGGCTTAGAAACAAAAGTGCCGAGTCCTTGAAACCTTGCATCGACGATGACGGCAGCTTTGAAAATCTTCCTTATGGTGAGTTTTATTTTTGCGACAAAATTTATGGTTCTTATATAACGAGGCAAAAAAACTTAATACAATTTTCCCATTTGTCTTAATTCTTATAAGCTTTTGTCCAGAAATAGGGGCTTGGAATTGGGATTTGGGGTGGAAAAAATGAAGGGGAACTTTTTTTTTTGTTTCTTTGCCGCTTTGGGAATTGTGATTTAATCTTGCTAATTTTGAATATAACGTTCATGTTAAATTCATTTTAATCAGGGATGCTATTTCTAGTACAATTGTACTAGATCTAGCACAATCACGTTTCACCTAGTACGCTAGTACCTCTCTCATAAATCTAGTACAATTTAGAATACAAGTCGAGTGTCGCTCTTCGCTCTATACCGCACTCCACTCTCTACTTGTGGGTTGGGTTTCACGTTCCGGTCCCATTACGGTGTGGCTAAAGCCAAACAAGAAACTGGCGTTTCGAATATGAGGCAATTTTTGGCGAGAATATTCAAGCATAATCTGATTATGCTGGGTTATGTGATGTGTCAATTGTGTCATACTTCCCTAACTCCCTTTCCATCAAATTCTGGGCCTGCGAAAGACATCACTATCAGCAGAAATTAGCAATGACGTCACCCGCAGACCTTGATCGAATGCTTGCGATTCAGGCTATGCTAGTGAGTTAATTTTTTCGTCGATTTTAAATGTAGGAAAGGTGATTTTCGGTCTGTTCTCACAGAACAAATTAGTGTTCTTGATCCTCGAGTATCCCAGAATTTGGGGAGTTTTTTATTCTGTGACTTGACGTGTGTCATGAATCGGTGGTTATTCGATTATTCAGCGGATCATGGTAATCGGTAGTCGATTTATAACTAAATATGTAGAAATTTATTTATTTCCATCATTCAGAGCCGGTTTCCAAATAGCGAGTCACCCCCAGGGTTAACGATAACTCTAGGTAAACATTGCAACTAGACACGTTTACCCTGGAGTTAAAACCAACCCGCAGGTGACTCGCTGTTGAGAAACTAGAGGTGAGTTGCGATTTTACGAACTGTGACTTTGTCACTGCTACTCGCCTGCTCCGGTCCCACTCAAGTAGCAGTGACATTTTGTCACGGCCACTTCGATCTCTAACCGATACAGTGCGGACTAAACTCAACTTAAAGTGATGCAAATAATGAAATATTATTATAAATCACATTGCGGTGATGCAAAACAGAAACTGCCACTGCAGAGGACAGACTGGAACATTTTTCTCGGCCGTGACTGTGAGCTGAGCGAACTGCGATTATGTAATGTACCATGTATTACCAGCACGGCCAATCAAGTCACTGTTATTTGTTACCGTAACACGACTAGAGCAGTTACGTCTTGTCACAGTTCCAGTAAAATCGCAGGTTGGCTCACTTCTAGTTAAAACCAACCCGGAGGTGACTCGATATTGAAAAATCGGCCTACAGGGACGAAAAAATGTAGCAACCCTGGCACAAAAGTTGCAGCAACCCTGACGCAAACGTCAAAAAATTTGACATGTCAAAGTCAAAGTAGGCCTTGTAATTTTTGACAATTAATTTAAAATGGCGTTTGTTTGTTTTTTGTTTTGAAAGCCCCCTTTTTTTGATTCAGAGCCTCGTTTTTTCAGCTTAATTTAGTGTTTTTTAAGTGCAAAGTAGCTCTAAAACCCTCTGAGTAAGACAAGGAAAGAGATAAAGTAGGATGAAATTCAAGTGCTCACTTTTTTTAAAAGAGGCAGAAAAACGTTATTTACCCCTAATTTTAGTATTTGAAACTAGAAATTTATGGATGAAAATGAAGAAAACTCAAAGCCTCGTACTTAAAATCGGTTTTTCCGATCGAAAAAGCACTGGAAAAGCGAAAAATCCAAAGAAAATACCGTAAAAATTACAATCCAGAGTCTACTTAATAAAACTTGAGTTTTTGTCACTTACCCCATTGGAAAACTGAAAATTTTTGGCAAAAAATGAAGGAAATTCAAAGCATCGTCTTCTCAATCGGTTTTTCCAATTGAAAACGGCCTGAAAAAGTGGAAAATTCGAGGAAAAACTGATTAAAAACATTCAAAAATGACCGACTGTCAAAACTGGGAAATGACATTGTGCGACGTTGCCACATCTCAATTACATTTTAAAGTTTTTTGTTTAAATAATTAATTAGGTAATAATGTTTATAAAATGATAAATTCCGAAAATAATGCATTGGAATCTTGTTTTTAATAAATTTCAATAAAAATGATATTCCAAGGCCTGCTTAATAGTAAGAAAGACAAAGAGGGAGATAAAGTAGGAAAAAATTAAATCTAAAAATTGAAGTTTTTGGTGGAAAAATGAAGCAAATTCAAAGCCCCGTTTTTAAAATCATCTTTTTCTAATTGAAAAATGGAAAAGTAGAAAATTCAATGGAAAACCAACATTCCAAAGCCTACTTGAAAAATCAAAGTTTTGGTCACTTACTCCATTGGGAAATTGGAATTTTTTGGTGGAAAATAGAGAAAACTCAAAGCCTCGAACTTTAAAACGATTTTCCCGATTGAAAACGGCCTGGAAAAGCGGAAAATTTGAGGAAAAACTGGACCAAAATGTAAACTCGTCAATTGAAAATGGCTGACTGTCAAAAATGGCAAATGACATTTATTACAAGGTCTACTTGAAGTTGGCTACAAACGATGTTGCCACGTCACAAAACTTCCAAGAAAAACATTTAAAATCGAATTCTACTTGTAATCTAATAATTAAAAACCCGTTAAATAATTAATTACCTTATAACGATTTTAAAATTAGAAATTCCTTAAATAAATCCTCAAAAACTTGCTTTTCAATAATTTTTTTTCACTTGCCTTTTGACCGTAAATAAATGGATTTAAAACTGGAAATTTCTAGCAGAAAAAACTCGAAGCCTCGTACTTTAAACTAGTTTTTTCGACTGAAAAAAACCTGAAGAAGTGGAAAAGTCGAGGAAAACCTGGATAAAAATGTAAACACGACACTTCAAAATGGTCGACTAATATTTTGGTAATGAGTATGACAAAGAGAGAGATAAAGTAGGATACTATTTTAGTCTAAAAATGGAAGTTTATGGTGAAAAATTGAAGCAAATTTAAAGCCCTGCACCCAAAACAGTATTTTTCCGATTGAAGAAGCCTTGGAAAAGTAGAAAATTCAATGGAAAACCAACATTCTAAAGTCTACTTGATCAAACCAAGGTTCTGGACACTAACCTCGTTGGAAAACTGGAAATTTTTGTCAAAAAATGAAGGAAACTCAAAGCCTCGTACTTTAAACAAGCTTTTTTGATTGAAAAACCGGAAAATTCAAGGAAAAGCTGGATAAAAACACTCGGCTGTCAAAAGTGGCAAATGACAAGGCCTACTTGATCGAAAACAACGCTGCCACAATTACAATCTCAAATAGAATGTTTTTCCTTATTTTCCAACAAATAAAAAAAATTCATTTTTTATTAATTTGATTGTATTTTCAGCAAAAATAGTAAGACAAAGAAGTAGATAAGGTAGGATACACTTGCAAAAACAACAAATGCGGTTATAAATGAGTGAAACAAAGAAGAAGATAAAGTAGGATGCACTTTAAGTACTCAATTTTAGAGGTGGGTTGCGATTTCACGAACTGTGACTTTGTCACTGCTTCACCGATGCAGATGCAGATGCAGCGTGGACTAAACTCAAGTCAAAGTGATGCAAATAATGACATATTATTGTAAATCGCATCGCGGTGACGCCAAACAGAAACTGCTACTGCAGAGGAGGGCAAACTGGAACACCTCTCTCGGCTGTGACTGCAAACTGGGTGGACTGCGATTATATAATGTAGCATTTATATGTATTACCAGCATGGCCAATCAAGGTGAAACTGTTCCAAAAAATCACTGCTATTTATCACCGTGATACGACTGGAGCAGTCACGTCTTGTCACAGCTCCAGTAAAATCGCAGGTTGGCCCACCTCTATGAGAAACCGACCCTAAAATAAATGATATTTACTCCCATTTAGCAGAGCTTACATTTGTATTCAAATTTCAAATTTGATGCGCTTTCAGCTAGTACACAATGTCGCCAATCTAGTACAATTATTCCCTACTTTCTGGTACAATTTTCATAGTGCTAATAGCATCCCTGTTTTAATTGGTAAATCATTGCCAGTACCGTTTCGGATTTTTTGTATGATATTAAACCTGGGGTTTTTCCAAAAATCCAATTCATTAATCGAATAAAAATTGAAAGAACTGATCCTCTTATTCTATATTTCAAGTTCTCCTTCAAGATTAATGCGATTTTAATTCGCCTCTTTGCATAATCACTCTCCCACAAAGCTTTGGGAGATAATATTATTATTATTATAAGTGATTACCATCATTTGAATTAGATTAAATTTAGGAAATAAATAATCAGAAAATATTATAAATTATGATACGGTAATACCGTATCATAATTTATAATAACCGTAACGGTATGTTTATAATATTCAACTCGACTGCGCCCATTTGTTATTTTTGTGTCAGTTCAAGGCGAATTTACGACAAAGGTGTTATAGAATCAATCTTCATCACTGACTTGAGAGTGAAAATTTCTATTAAAGTCCTACAATATTAAAGGAATTTGAATTTTTTTTATATAATTGTTAATGTTGATAGAGGATTGTTAAAAAGACCAATGAAAATTCATACATTTTCCAATTTGTAATTTAGTAATCGACATTTTTCACTTACCAGGAGACCAAAAGTTTAAAGAGCTAGAGCTTCTGTCTTTTTCCGATTCAAACGGGGACAATTTCCATTCCAACCTGATAAATTATGTATAAACTATCCGAACTGAAAAATGGACACATCAATTAAAGGGTACAGGCTCGATAATCCTCGCAAATTGGCGAAACAAATATCGATCGTCCCCGGGGCGTCAATACAAATTAAACCCGAAACGATTGCGGATTCGCTTTGTACAAAATTAGCCCGGCGGATTTATGTGCCCTCGCCCTCTATAACCATGTACTTATTCAACAATCCAATAAATCCTCAAACTCAAAACCCCAAACCCTTCGCTTTAGAAACTCTAATTTATATGGTCAAAATTGATATTTAAAAATTATGCTCGCTCTAAGCTTGGTGAATAGAGTTAAGTTGGTTGATTGGGGAATTTGTATTGCAATTTGCAAAACTAATTTGAGTTTTGACCGTGTTGTTTGAGTGTGACAAAATTCAATTTCTATTGTCAGGGAAATTGGTTTTAAGCATTAAACAAAATCAAAATTATAACTCTACAATATTCTCTATTGAACCCATACTAAAAATATATTATTGACTGCTTATCACAAAGAACTTTGTTAATTTTCTAAAGCTTCTATGTGTTTAAAATCAGTCAAACAAATACACTTTTATCGTCAGATCGTTGATGAAAAAATTCTGAACAATATGTCAACTGTCAACAGAGGTTTACTGGATTTTGCAATGAAAAATTTTACAACGCTCTTTCCTAACTTCTGTTTGTTGGTTTGCTCAGAAGAAGGAGCGCTCGCTTCTCTTCCGCTTCCGTGTAGGTACTCATGATGTTTTCACAGAAAGACCAGAAAGAAGAAGTATTGAGGAAGTGGAAAGTAAGTCCGAGAAAACATGGAAAATAATTATCAATAATTTTGAGAAAAATTTTTTTGTTTGGATTTTCCGGAAGAAACCCATGCTGGGAAGTTTTTAGCTCTTCCCAATAAAGTGCAGGAAAAGTTTGTGGAAATCCGAAGAAGTAAAAGAAAAGCGCATTCAAGCAAATATTGAGCAAGTTTGGAGAAATTAATGAGGAAAATCAAATTAATTCCGAGGAAGTACAGGCAATATGTGTTAAATAATAGAGGAAGTTTGTAAGAAAATCTCCAAAGCTGAGATTTTCTTCCGGATTTTTGTGTGTAAAATTTGAGGTTCCCTCAATAATAATTTAACTATTTGAGTGTATGAAGTGCAGTTTTTGACGATTTACAATTATTATAGTAGATGTGTCAAGATGTAGAAGATTGTAGAAGAAATCTGAGGAAGTTAAAAAACTTCAAAGGAAGTTTCTACATCATCCATATTTAAACAAGTTTGTGGTTATCCGAAGAAATATCCAGGAAGTCAAGTTTTGAAATTCGAATCCGCTCTAAAGTAGCCAATACGTGTTCTTAAAGATATGTTCTCTTTGTATATAAGAGATTTTAAACCAAAAGATAAAGAAAAAAAGTTGAAGGTCACTTTATTTTACATAACTTATTATTTATTTTGGAGCTACTCCAAAGAAAACTTACAAATGGAGGACAAGAAATATGCAAAATGAGAAACAAAGATGGAGAACTTACGACCAACAGAAAGGAAATATTAAATATAGTGGAGGAATTCTATAAACACCTTTACAAAAGTTAATATGACGAACAAATCCTCAACCCGAAATCCTGACATCGAGAGGGGGCAACCTGATATGACCATAGAGGAAATTGAATTAGCATTAAAAAACACAAAAAATAATAAAGTGCCAGGCGAAAACAACATAGTTACAGACGCAATAAAAATAGGAGGCCAACATCTGCTAAAAATAAAAGAGCTTTTTAACCTCTGTCTATTCAATAGTAAAGTCCCCAAAAATTGGCATAATTCCATTGTAATCCTGCTTCACAAAAAAGAAGATATAGCAGAGCTAGAGAACTACCGAACAATATGCCTCTTAAGTCACCTTTACAAACTGTTTACTCGAATTATAACCACCCGACTGGAAAATAAATTGGATTTCTACCAACCTGTGGAACAGGCAGGTTTTCGTCGTGGATTTGGAACGAATGACCATCTTCAAAGCGTCAAAACACTCATAGAAAAGACAATGAAATACAACAGAGCTTTAGTAATGACATTCCACACTTCCACAAAGCCTTCGACACAATAGAGTTAAATGCAGTGTGGAATGCACTTCAGGAATGTAGAATCGACTACCAATATACCAAACTTATCCACAATATCTATAAAAATGCGACAATGACGGTAAAACTACATAAAAATACCAACCTCATAACTATTAAACGTGGTGTTCGGCAAGGCGACACGATGTCACCAAAACTGTTCATTACAGTCATGGAGAGTGCATTCAAACAATTGGACTGGAGTCAGAGAGGTATATAGATGGCAAGAACCTAAACAACTTACGTTTTGCAAATGATATAGTGCTATTCTCGGATAATCTAGAAGAAATGCGACTGATGTTACAGGACCTGCAAGAGGTGTGTGGAAAAGTCGGTCCTGATATCGATATGCCAAAAACAAAATTCATGACAAACCTTGCTCCCAGCTGTGGCTTGAAGATTGACGAAGCTGAAATTCAATTGATAGATAGATATGTGTACCTTGGCCATGAGGTCAACATCTCAAGGGATAACCAGTCATGCGAACTAAAGAGAAGACTCACTCTCTCATGGGCAGCTTTTGGAAGACTTTAAGACGTTTTCAAGAGTGATATTTTCGCCAATCTAAAAAGAAGGGTTTTCGATCAAATCTACCAGTAATGACATATGGCTCAGAAACCCTAACACTAACAACATCAACAGCAAAGAAACTCAGAGTTATACAGAGGAAAATGGAGAGATCCATGCTTGGTGTAACCTTGAAGGACCACATAAGAAACGAGGATCTGCGCGAAAGAACCGGTGTGAGCGATGTCGTTGGAGCTATTGCGAAACTTAAGTGGAACTGGGCTGGCCACGTTGCACGGATGCGGGATGATCGATGGGAGAAGAGGCTTCTTGAGTGGAGACCTAGAACGGACAAGCGAAGTAGAGGAAGACCGCCTACGCGTTGGTCGGACGATATTGAGAGGATCCGTAGCAAATGGATACAAACAGCACAAAATTGATTGGAATGGAAAATGATTGGGGAGGCCTATGTTCAACAGTGGACGCAGGAGGGCTGGTTGATGATGATGATGGTGATGATAATTATTTATTTTATCTTGTGAATATTTATCATGAGGTCAGGTTTCTGGTTTATGAAATTTGCATTGGGATGATATTCATAATTTGTTCCTTGGGTCTTTGATTCATAATATCGATTATTATCGGCTCTTGATTGATTCCTTTGAGTCATTGCTTTTCATTTCCACTTTCCGCACTTGGTTGTTTGTTCTGAATTAGTCCTCTCTCCTGGAACCTCCTGGAAATGGTTTTTAAGGCACTTTTTTTCTGTTTTGATTGTCAATTGCTATTAGTTTAGCTCCTTCTGAAACTTCTAGTGATGATTTCTCAAGCTATTTTCTCTTCTGAAGTTGAGTTTTTGAATATTTTCTGGTCATACTAAACTGCTGGAACTTCGATACACAATTCAGAGCTGTGCAGATTATTTGGAAAAAGTAGTAGAGTATAACTACCAACTACTTTGTACACAAAGTAGAAGTAGAAGTAGTTTAACTACAAAGTCGTTGAACTACTTCTTAGGAAATGTAGTTAGATTACTAACTACTAAGTAGTTAGCAGTAAAAAAATTAACTACTTTTTAACTACAATTACCTGATGAAGTCATCTGTTTGCTAAATTATCAGACAACCTCCTCCTTGCTTACTACTGCTTACTGGAAGTTTGAGGCATCACACAAACTATTTTCAAAAACTTGTTCTAACTCTTTAACACCAGCACGTGGTATAGAAAAGTAGTTAAAATATTTTTTCAAAGTAGTTAAATTGCACAAAAGTAATTAGAATACGCAAGCCGAACGTTATCTACAATATACAGGGTGGACAATAAAATAGTGCAAAGTTTAACAAATATCAGGGCATCGCCATTTCTTGTTTTAAGAAGATTTTATACAGAGCGAAAAAATATTAAGTTTTTAATACTAATTATTGGGTGGTCCGTAGAGATAATTGCGCCTCAGCGTAACTAGAGATAGCACGCGTCGTAACACGTAACATGAACTGCTATTTATAGGGGGCACAGTTTTCTTTGTAAATTGATATGGCACAAGTATGGCACCAATCTTTCTCTGCTTTATTGTATAACCATTCTGAGAGCAAAAGATGATTATATTATGTTTCCTAGGTGGAAAATCCCTTCTGTTCTCGAGACGCCAAGATATTTGGTGAACTATTAGCACGTACCATGTCATAAGGGGGCTACTTATACAGAGGTGGTAAAAAGTACTGGAATGGTTGAATCTCTTCAACCCCACTTATGCTGCTTTCCCAGATTTCGTTATCTGGAAGTTTATAGGCAAACGAAATTGGACAATAATGTAGGGCAACGCTGGTGGATCTGGCAGCAGCGCCGATATCATTCAATTTTGTATGTTCGGAAACTTCTAGATAACGAAATCTGAGAATGCAGCCCAGGTTTTTTAAGCGGGTTTGAACAGATTCAACCGTTCCGGTACTTTTTACCACCCCTGTATAAATAGTCCCCCTTATGACATGGTCGTGCTGATGTGATGTGTCAATTGTGTCATACTCCCCTTACTCCCTCACCATCCTATTCTGGGTCTGCTAGTGACGTCACTATCAGCTGCTTATACTGATGACGTCCCCCGCAGACCTCTATGGAATGCTTGCGATTCAGGCTGTGCTAGTGAGTTAATTTTTTCGTCGATTTCAAATGTAGAAAAGGTGATTTTCCGTTTGAAGAAATTAAGTGTTCTTGATCCTCGAGTATCCCAGAATTTGATGATGGGAGAATTAGGGGAGCATGACACAATTAACACATCACATAATCCAGTATAATCGATTATGCTTGATTATCCTCGCGAAAAATTGCCTAATAAAGCCGAGAAAGGTTGACAGAAAGGACTGTGCCTCCTATAAATCGCAGTACATGGTACGTGTTTGGACGCGCCGTACTGTCTTCAGTTACTCTGAGGCGCAATTATCTTTACCGTCCACCTTGATTTTAAATATATACCCAACGAGTATCGTTTGCTACTTTTTCGTCTGGCAAATCAACTGGAATCCAAGTTTGTAATTTCTTCGGTTTTTGATAGCAAACAATAAGCTACATATAAGTCATAGTCACTTAAATTCTTCGGTCTTGCTACATTTCGCCCTGATCTTGTTGTTTCGACTCTTGGCAACATAATATATATTCATTCTCACTTTGGTCACTCTCTTCTGAATCTTGAATGACTTCAATATTTTCTGTCTCATTTTGAATTGGTTGGTTTTCTTGATTATTTTCTATCTCGTTTTCAATAATAATATTTTCATGTGTTTCTTTTTCTGTTTTATACTCCATGATAGTCTCATCAAAACGAATATCTCTTGAACGAATAACTTTTTCTTCATCTGGCAGCCACAACCTGAAACCACTAACACAATATCCTACCATCACTGCTTTTCTCGACCTTGGCTCCAACTTATTTCGTTTGGGCAAAATATTGAACCATGTTCTGCAGCCAAAAATTCTCAGTTTGCTGATATCATTTCTACCATTCCATATTTCTTCTATTTAACTCGTACACAGAACATTTCAAAGCTTCTCGCCATAAGTATTTGCGCATTCCTGACTCGATCAATCTAGTTCTAATCCTATTAAGAAGTCTACGGTTTATCTTTTCAGCTTTTCCATTTGATTGAGGAATGTATGACATTGTATATTGTATTTTTATGCTCTTTCTTTTGCAGAAATCTTTGAAGACGTTTGAGGTATATTCTCCTCCATTATCAACTCTGAATCTTCTTACTTTCACATCATACTGTCTCTCCATATCTTTCACATAGTCCTCGAGATTATCTTCTGCTTCATTCTTGGACATTAAAATCTTTATTATCAAAAAATTCGAATAATCATCCAAGATCGTCTGGAAGTATTTTCCGCCATCAAAGTATTTGGTATAATTAGACCACACACATCACTATTTTGTGTGATTGTCATTTGCAGGAAAAGGCGATCTGGTGGCTTTACCCTCTATGGCCTCTACACAAGGTGAACACATTTTATCTGTTGATTTTAATCCTAACTGATAGAGTGCATCTTTACTCATGCATGTCCTAACCATCTATGCAATCAACTGTAACATTACATTCTTCATTCGGTACTATAATTTCATCTAACATCAAAACATATAATCCATTCCTTCTTTCACATATTATTTCAAAATTTTTACCTTCGATTGATGTTTATTCCTTTTCAACTATTATTTTATGTCCATTTGATGTAATTTTTGAAGCTGATATTATATTGTGTTTCCCACCTGGCACGATAAGGGCTTCAATTGTAACTTCTTGGTTCTGACACTTGCCCTTCAGTTTCCCAATCATATTTGCTTTTGAAATTTCTCCATTTGCAATATACCTATATTTCAACATAATTTGGCAGTCTCGCTACGTCAAACATATACTTCTCGAACTTTTCTTGCACGAAATGGTTACTGGCACCTGAATCTATTACAAAAGAAATTTAATTTTGATTTTCATTACAAATATTTGCTGATAAGTTTGGGTTAGTTGAGGAATGGTTTATACACCCAGGTACCTTGCTATAAATTAATTTCCAAGAAGCTCTACGCCTCTGACGCAGGTAAATAAGGGCAAAGGGAGTTTTTTACCTCAGGTACCACCTGTCAGAAAGCTACCATCAGGGCTTCGCAATCTTTACTTCAGTTCAGTCAACAGTCGCCGGTTCTCGTTTTTAGACCTTGGGTTAAATTTGTGTTTATCTATAAATGCGGTTTTATTAAATATAAATATTTTTTTTTCTCGTACGTACTTGCCGATAAAAATATGCATGTGCCGTCGTTTTGGGCGATTTGCTAATGAATATGTGTTTTTATTTTTAGCCCGAGAGTTTTAACGTGTGATGGTGCTTCGTTTTATACTAATTTGAATGTTTTAGATGTGAATAATTATTAGAATTATAGTGATGTTTTCAGTTATTTAGAGTTTAGATGCGAATAATTAGGATTTATAGTGATGTCTTCTTCCAAACAGTGCCCCGGAAAAAAGTTATCTCTGACTCCTTCAAAATCATGTGGATCTATTGTTTTGGAAACGGAAAAAACCACAGTAATTTGTGAGTGAGAAAACGATCTATTTTAGTTATAAATAACAATATATCTTTCACTGACTCAACAATATTTATCTTCCCAGGAATTATATTAATTTGAACCTTAGTTTCATGATACCTACAGGTGTAAGTGAGTTTTGGAAAACTTTGGAAAGTCATAACTTTCTTTCTATTATAGATAGAAAGCTGGAACTTTCACTGAATTTTATCCCAATCAAGGGACTACAATCTCTGAAAACTTCAGCTCATTTGCACTTATAGTTCCTGAGATAAAATCGTGTGAAGCAATTTGGGGTGATTTAACAATTTTTCAATTTTTCTGTGTGCCTTTTTTCATAGATTTCGGCTTCAAATCTGAGAATAATTTAGTATATGGAGTTTGGGGGATGTTGATTGACCATTAGGATACAAAATCTCTACACATTTTTTTTTGAAATTTCATCGTTTTAATAAGAAGGTACCTACCTTATGATTTAGATTTTGGAAAACTTTGGAAGGTCATAACTTTTTTTCTATTATAGATAGAAAGCTGGAACTTTCACTGAATTTTATCCCAATCAAGGGACTACAATCCCTGAAAACTTCAGCTCATTTGCACTTATAGTTCCTGAGATAAAATCGTGTTAAGCAATTTGGGGTGATTTATCAATTTTTCAATTTTTCTGAGTGCGTTTTTTCATAGATTTCGACTTCAAATCTGAGAATAATTTAGTGTATGGAGTTTGGGGGATGTTGATTGACCATTAGGATACAAAATCTAGACAATTTTTTTTTTGAAATTTTATCGTTTTAGTAAGAAGGATACAAAATCTCGATATGTGTATGGAGTTTGGGGGATCTCAAAGGACCATTAGGACACCAAATCTGAACAAAAAGTTTTTTGAAATTTCATCATTTTAGTACTGAGGTTGGTGCTCTAAGGCCCAGTTGTACAATCTTGGTTCAAAACAGAGTTCAGCTGAACTCGACTGGTACTTGAACTAGTGCCGATATTTTCTGTCAGCTGTCAAATATCTACCAGTAGTCCTTTCTTTTTTTGAATAAGATAGAGAAGCATGATTGCTGATATTATTAAAAGACTTCATTTTCTACAGACAAAAACGGACGTCTATGGTCTACTTTCATTTACTCTGACTGTAGAAAATATGTTTGTATTACTTTTATTGCAATTTATTTATGATTTGAGACCCTAACTTATTTTATTTTATTAGTGTGAAAATATGAGATAATGATAATATTGAAAGCGTCGCGATACGATCAGAGCCGACGCCCCTAATTTATTTAATGGGGCAGATATAAAAAGTTATGGCACCACTCCCTGATAATACTGAGAAAATGCACCTTTTATATGGTATCCGTGGAAATTTAGAAATCCCTATAGCTACCTCTATGTATTCAGAGAAATACCCACTCCTGAAAACTCCAACTACCAATTTCTCGTTATTTTAGTTATTTACATGCATTTACATTTAGATAACAAATCGAGCAAATTGATTCTCTACTTTATTGAGTCCTCATTTCTATGAGATATAGACCTTTCTCATGCAATGAACAACAAGGATAGTTTATTAAGATTTCTGCAATAAAGAAAGATTCACATATGTATAATGACGCGCGGCAAATTGTGAATTTTCGGTTATGTTTTTGTTTATCTTTAAATGTAAATATGACAAATATGTGGGGAAAAGTTTGGAAAAGTTTGAGAAGTACGAATTTGCAAGTGTTAGCAAACCTTCAATTGTACAATAATTATTGTATTTGATATAGAAATTGTTATTTTACGACCCCTCAAATCAGTCAAATCTCTGTTCCAACTGAAATCGTCTTCGGTCAGGTTGAGAGGACATAACCATTGTTTTCTTACAATTGGATTGCTTGGGAACTTTTGAGAAGAAAGGTTTGACTTCTTTTTCGCCTTACTCTGACAAGATCTCACACAACACATTTGAACCATTGTATAATAAACAGTTTTTGTAATAATTTTCAGCAATATTGAATGATTATTGAGATTAGCTTAAAAAACGTCAGGGTCAGACCGCGTTCATTCACGGCCATTTGCACCGCTATCACTTAAGGGATATTAAATCCAAGTGGAGCTTAGAATGTGACTCTCGTAGAAACAAAAGTCACATTCAAAAGCTACACCTAAATTGAATATCCCTTAATATCCCTTAAGTGATAGCGGTGCAAATGGCCATTAATGGCAGCAAATATCCAGTTAAATTCATCAAAATTTTGTAGAGGGCGCGAGTGAACTTGGAGTGCTTTAAATTTTGGCGGAAAATGTCAATAGTCTTAAACCGATTAAATTGAGTAGAAGGAATAGATGACTACATATGAACAATGGACAATGGATAAGCTAAAATATCTTCCAAAGCGTTCAGTGCCCCTTTAGAGAATATTTTTAAAAGTGTCAGCGTGAGTTTGTCTTGAAACCACACATGAAACATGGCGATTTCCATTTGTCAATCAGTGCGCACTGAGTGTATCTGCATCTTTTTCTAACAGCATGTAACATGTAAGGATAAGAATACATTATTTTTGCACTGGTTCGACAAATGGATACCGCTATTAAGTTTTGAGGTTAAAATTTCAATCGATTTTTTACGCGCCAAAATTTAAAGAGATCCAAGTACAGAAGCGCCCTCTCCAACTCAATTGTCAATATTACATGCCATTGACAATTTTATTATCTGTCACATTTATCTCTGTCTGCACCATGTCTGCACAGAATACATATCCTCACGGATAGAAGGCAAACTGCCTAATAAAATTTTGGGGAACAATGCGCCATCACCGGCGCCGTGGATGCGATCCGAACTATTTTAAATATAGGTTTCTGTAATCAAATCAGCTTTTAATTTTAATTTTCAATTTTATAGGTCTCTGGCGACTATTTGCAAGGCTATAACAAAGGATATCTAATCTAAGTGGAGCTTTAAATGTGGTTTGTAGAAACAAAAGTCACATTTAAAGCTCCACTCAGCTCAAGGATCCCTGAAGTTTTAGCGGTGCAAATGTCTATGGTGCAAATAGCCCTGGGTAATTTTTTGAAAACCGATGACATTCGTTCATTGTGTCGATTTTCACACCCAGTAACACAACCAGTGCCGGCCCGAGCCTACTTTTAGGATGGAGCGAGGATCCAACTTTGGCGCCCATATATCAAATGTGAATTGTACTCGCATGAATTTTACCCAAAAAGATAGGGACAGATATCTATCTTATCAATTGAAAATTTGAAAACATCCATGTTCATTGGTATATCGTTGGTATCTACTCTTTTCCTTTTGAGACTGGATTCAAAATAGAATGACAAGCAAATAATGGAAGTTGTGTGAAAAATGTATTTAATTTATTACACCTAATATTTACTTTCTAAAGAGATCAGTAATCACCACTTTAACAATTAGGTAGGAAGCTCTCTTTTTTACCAACATTTGTTTCACGTTCTTTGATAAGATCAATCAATAATCAACTTTGATCATAATCATTAGTATTACCTAACACTTATTATAAATGTAAAAATTTAAAAAAAAAAAAAAAAATTATTTAATTAAATCACTGCTTGCGCATTTTTTGTATTTGCAAATTTGTATGATCTCCCCATATGACAATGTCTGAGCTATAGCATATCCAATGGACAGCAGGGTCAGATCAGAAAGGTTGTCTTCTGCTAGAGTTGACCCCTAAGGTACGTTCTACAAAGCATGCTGAAGCGGAGCAGTGGTCACGTAACGTTTTATCAGACCCAATGGGTACATTCAGGCGGTGCCAGCGGTTAAGCTCAGCCACTCAGCACAGGGAATTTATTTTCGAAGCTGGGGAACAGGGTTCTCATGAGATCGATTGCTCTGTCACTGTCAGTGTTATGGAAATATGAATACGGACGACGAAGACAAAACCTTCGTTCTCTTGAGAACGCTGCTCCCCTGTTTCGAGAATAAAGTCCCTGCTGAGTGGCTCAACTTAGCCGCTGGCACCGCCTGAATGTACGCATTGATTAGAGCCCTCGAAATTCTAATAAACGAACGCGAATGAGCGTGCACCGAGCAAACTTTTTAAATAAACGAACAGAAAATTTAAGCTCGGAGAACTCAGATCATAATACTGAACGCAAGGTTAATTAACCTAAGCTTGCTAATGCTCCGTTCATCTTCGCCGCCCACAGGGATGGTTACACCAAAACGAGGGGTGAACACATGGGGATTTATGGTGTACACACACAAGGATTTATGAGGATTTCCTGGGGATGTACAGGGAGATCTTTAAAAATCTTAGGATGTATGGTGATGTATAGGAATTACTTCGGATTTACCGGATTTACCGTGGATGTACCCAGGATGTAGTTCGGATTTATAGGAATTATCAGGGATGTAGCGGGGATGTATTACATATAGCGTTTTCCATTTGTTGCAGGTTCTGATATAAACACACGAATATATGATATCTGGTATGCTGTCTTTTTCATGAGAATTTGACGAAAGTGGCTAGAAAACCACCCGAACTATAAACTTGGAGAAAACTTTATAACAACAAATTGTTATAATTGCTGGGAACTGAATGCTCATTATTGCTCATGCATTAATTAACCTTATTTGTTATTTTCGTGAAAATCCTATTCTAACACAAGACATGTGTAATTTATTCCTTAACTATTTTCTAGTCAAACATGCGAGAAAATTTTTCGAGCGACAAGATCAATGACTCCAACGTTTGCAACAGTAGCCAACTACAGCATTAAAGATATCATGCGGCGCTTAGATATGATTAAGGCAGTGAAGAATATCTTAAATGATATTAAAGATGTTAAGCAAGAACTACCTCAATATTATCTGATGAATTATACTCACAACGAGACTCACAATTTCATGACCTTTTTGATACTTGTATAGAAAACGTAGTATTAACTGCTTTGAGAGATGCAATAAGAAACATATGCGATTTGGGAATTGAAATTGATGATAACAGTTGGAATACCATATTGATGCCTATAATAAAAAACACTGTTACTAAAAACAAAAGCGGCCATCAAACAGAAACCGTTGTCGGAGACAAGGTGAGTGACATTGAGAATGATGAAATCTCAGATCCAGTCTTGGATGAAATCATTTAAAACATTTTTAGTGCCCTACCAGTACAGACAGAAAATGAGAAAAATAACCTTGATAATCAAGAGAGTAGTTTGTTTTTAGATATGTGTAATATTTCATCAGCAGGAATGGGAGAAAAACTAGTCATGAAAGAATTTTCGTGGAAGTTTGTCGAGGGTGATAACGCTTGTATAAATGAGAATCGAGCCATGGTTCGAGTAGCTATTGGAAATAAGTCAGCTGTTATAAAGAAATCATCATTGTGTTGTGTTGGCTACTTGATGAGAGAAAAAATAAAGTCAGTCAGTGTGGATCGTCTGAGGCGCTTTATTCTAAATAATTCCAAGAAAGAGAAAACTCGAGTCAAGAAACAAGTTTCGTCGACGCTTTGTCGTAAAATAATAGGAGACACAAAAATCCCCAGCCAAAACAAAAAAAGAAACTCGGAAGAAAGATTTCTTCGAGATTTGCTTCATCATCTGAAACATCTTCGGAATATGATGATATTGATGACAGCACTGACACCGACAGTTTTTGCAGCATTAGTAGCAGAAAAGGATCAGAGAATGATTCGGATAATGACGAGGATAATGATATTGCCAAGGAACATGAACTCGAGCAGGAACTTCAATTAGAAGTTAACAAATTTTATGCAGTATACTACGATACGAGCTGGTATGTAGGGAGTATTGAAAAAATAATAGGCGAAACTTTCAGAATAAAATTTCTAAGGCAAAAGAAAAGTGAAAGTACCTACCTTCTTTTGGCAGAAAAAGGCAGACAGTGCAGATGTCGACAAAGAATTTAATTTTTAAGGCTTAGATGCTTTACGCCTAATTCAGATGATAATCAAGATTTTCAGTAAACCAAAGATGAATGTGAAACTATATCTCTTGCATATACTAAAAAAAGCAGCTTATGATTCCTTCCTAATTTACTTAGGTTAATTTTTTCCTAATCCAAATAAGATTTGAACTTTCATCTATTTCCATTTAGGTATGTAAGGATTCACTTTTGTGTTATGTTGTTTTTTTTTAGCATTTGTTACGGTTTTTGTATGATATATATTGTGTAAAAATGTGAATAAAATAACAAGACCTCACACCAATAAAGAATTTATGTCGTTACAGTTTATTTGACAATAATCAACCTAATTTCAGGTTTCTTATAGATATAATTAACCTGGGGATGTTATTTTCTCATAACGCCCTAGGGCATTATAAACAATTAAAAAGCCAGTTGTATTTATACCGGTTTCACACCGGTTAAATCGCTTCCAGGAATTTAACCTTTATTTTGGAAGATATATGACAAAAATAGCAAAATTTTAACTAAAAAATGGCAGGTAAAATTCAAATAATTTAAATTTAGATAGGTACGAAATAAAAATACTAGTGAAACATAAAACGTTGAAGTCACCACGGGCAATATGAACTAAAGGGTCAAATGCCCTTGGCTTGTACTCTATCGGACCTCGGGGACTTATTTGGCTCATATTGCCCTTGGTATCTTAATAACTATAATGTTTCTAACGAATATGCCTTATTTATGTACAGGAATATTATTATTAGGTAATAATAATCATAATAACGATAAAGGATTTACTGGGATGTAGGCAATTTATCAAGGAATTACTAGGATATGCAAGGATTTACCAAGGAATTACTATGATGTACTAGGATTTATTGGGATGTAGTAGGATTTTCTAAGGATTTCTAAGAACCGGGGGAATACTTAGGTGATTTACTCGGAAAATGGATGTAGGTGTACACTTTTTGCCAAATGTGTTCACCCCTCGCACCAAAAAGGAGTGCTGTGCGGATATTAGGGAACTTATCTTGCCAATTATTTAATGCTAAGGTCTGAAGGACTGCCTTTGGGTGACCTCTATCACTATCTTAGAACTTTTCCAAACACATTATTTCTCCTTTAGGACCGGTTTATTCACCTTTTGATGAACTGTCAAACAATGCATCTGACGGATAAAAAGGCAATCCGCAATCCCTTTGGTCGGTCAGTTATCCGTCGACCAACAGGATTATAGATTCGTCAATTTGTCTTGCAGACAGTCACCAGAAAATTTATCTGGAACTGAAGAAACCGGGCCTAAACGTTCTATGGGATTCACATACTAACTACACGCTTGCTCGCAAGCAGAATAGCAGGATATCGAAAAGACAGGATTCAAAGCAGAAATATATTTTTCTCCTTTTTTTATTATCAACGATTCGGAGGCGCCCTCCGAGGTCTAGCGCCTGGAGCGCTCGCTCCGTTCGCCTTATGGTAGGGCCGGCCCTGAACACAACACTTTTTGGGATGTGTCCAAGGACTTGAAGACAACATAATTGTTATTTATCGGTGAATTTATACACAAAATATAATTTAAAAAAAATTGACACATCATAGGTAACAGATAAACTGACTGTGACATAATTTTATGGTGGCGTTCATTCCGCACCTGTAGTTGTGTTAAGAGTTGTGTTTCACTCCAGCGTCCCCAAGCGGATGCGATCTGAAGCTTTTTTTTTAGGCCCCGCCCTCCATTAAGCTTTTTTTTCTATCCGTGAGGATATGTGTTCTGTGTCTGTCTGTCACCCACAAGCGACGCACGCAGCACAGGTAAAATGAGAAAGGTTTATTGATTATCTTGACTATAACCTACACCTTCTATTAGCTACCTACTGGTTCTTCAATGGCTTCATTTAAAAATGAAGTGGCCTTAGAAACCAACTTAAAGTTTCAACACAGAAAAAATCTCACATAGGTACTACTGGTTCTTTAATGTTTTAGAAGAACATTAAGTTTCGAAGTCCAGATTTTAATTTTCCACTGGATTCTGTTCTATTTTCACTATTCTTCTTCTTTATTTGAATCATCAGATTCTCGTATTCCTTCCTCTACTGTTCCATTGCTAATTTAGTTTGTTCATCTTTTTTTTCCTTGATCTACAGATGATTTTAAACTTTTCTGCATCGTTTCAGTGGATTCTGTTTTTTTTTTTTTAAATATAGAACGTGTCCCTTGTTCTTCTTCCACATCCCCAATAATTTAGCTGTCATCATTATCTATGGTTCCTCTTCTTCAATTTCTCATTCTTTCTCCTCAGTTTCTTGTATTTTATTCTCACTCTCTCCTGCGTGATCCTCTTAGTCTCCATCACACCCAGTACATGACCTATTTTTTTCCCCCAAAAAAAACTTCAGGGCACCCTCTAATTTCCTGATTGAACCCTTTTATTCGCAAGAGTGATTTCTCTATCGTCCATAACTTATTATTTATCGGTATTCGTTTTGATTCCCAGTCGAAAAAATTTGGGGAAAAATAATGGCCTGGCTATCATTATCCATCAAGAGATAATTAAAAAGAAATTTCCCATAGCAGGATCGGTTATTTGTAAGAGTCTCTCGAGTTTTTTGCACGTGACAGCAAAAGAATAATTCTTTTTTTTTGATTGCGAGACATATCATCTCTTGTTTAATTTATATTTTTCTACGCCAAGCGAAACTCGAACTCAATTAAGACAACTTTCATAATGAAGTTTTTGCTTGGTATTACTATTGACGATCTGAAATATAAATTCCCATTAATTAAAATTGTTTATCTCGGCGGAAAAAGTTGAAAGCGCGGAAAATTCGTCTATGTAAACAGATTTGATTACAAAAAAGAGTCTGATTACATTTTTTCTTTTTTCCAGTTCCATCCAACGAAAGTGTCTTACAAAAATTCCGTAAAACGATTTCCTTACATTTTTCGCAACGCAAGTCCAGCAAAGAAAGTTTCGCATCGGATGATACTGCCTCGGACGCGTTGCCTTCCGAAGAAGAGTCGTCTCCGAGACATACGGGATCAGCAACGTCTTCTGGAGAACGTTACAATGTTGAAAAAGACGAAAAATATCGGTAAGTGTATGACTTGGCCTTTTTCGTTTGGATTCAAAGTGCATTATGGGGATTTATTTTTAGAAAAGTTTTCAGCCTGCTGCATAGGAGTTTATAAACTCTCATTAGCATAATAATGCGATACGGTTTTACATAAATACTGTTTTAATACTTTAAAGCTTTCGGGGTAGAGTAGCATAAAACTATTATATCTGGGTCAGGAGTAGTGATAACTTTTTGTTGTCAAATCTAGAATGTCCACAAGTTGATTCAATATTTACCTGGATGGTCTAGCTTTAGCAAAGATTGCTTTTATTAAAATAGTTTTTTTCTGGAACCCATATTGATATTGATCAAAATTAAACTTGGTTTCAATAAATCTAACAATCCTAATTTTTATTATTTTTTCCAAAATTTTTGAAAATGTATGAAGTACTGAAATAGGTCGATAGTTGTTGAGGTCATTATGAGGTCCATTTTTATATACAGGTGTTATTTTTCCAGTTTTAAGTTCATCCAGAAACTTACCACATTGTAGACAGTTATTTACTAGTTTTACTATAGTTTCTCCAATAAGGTCAAAAACTTGCAATATATCAAGCTTAGTAATATTGTCTATTCCAGGTGAGGAGTTATTTTTTATTTCCATTACAATTTTTTGGACTTCAACCAGATCAGTAAGTAGGTACTAGATATATAGTGCTCTGTTCTTTTTCATTTTTGAAGTGATGATTCACTGTGGGTATTTTGTTTGCCAATTCTGCTCCTACATTAGCAAAATGATTGTTGGTTAATCAATCAATTTCCTCTATATCTTCCACAATATGTGTGTCTGATACTTTCACTTGTCTAATTTGTTTCTGTTTTTTTTTTCTTTACAGCATAACTCATTTACTTAATACCTACATTCCAAGTTTTCTCCATGTCATTTCCTGCATTTTGGATTTTTCTTTCTGCATATTCATTTTTTTAAATTGTTTCCCAAATTTTTCACTCTAGTCTTTGCCATTTTATATTTCCCAAATTTTTCACTCCAGTCTTTGCCATTTTAACATTTCTTTGGGTGAAATGATTTTGGTTCTGTTTCCATCTTACGTGATACCTACTTATCTCTTTGCTTTATTTTTTTTTGTATTCCTGTGTAAACCAGTAGTTTTGGTTTTATTATTTTTATTGTGTACTCTGTTGTGTTTTTTTTTTCTAGTATCATTTATCAGTCTTGCTAAATTTTTAAATGTTGTAGTCGTCTCTCTTGCTAACATAGTTTGTATATTTTGCCTCCATGGATCACTGTTTGTTTTAGTTCGTGTTACTTTCTTCTTCTTTCATTGGATTTTCTCATTTTTAACATTTAAGAAATTTACTTTATGATCACAGATTATGTGGTGCTTCATGTGTAGATTACATACCAACTTGTCACTAGTCACAACATGATCAAGGATGCTGAACCTTGTATTCCCCACTCTTTTCATGAATATTTATTTTATGTTGAATGTTAAGGCCATTCATGTCAATAATGTTTTAGTTGCTATATCACTTAGGAGATCAAAATTTATATCACCAAAAAAATATAACATCTTCACGGTGTTGTTCCATTAGTTTATCGAAAATTTTCAAAAAATTTAGCACCATCACTTGAAGGTCATCTATAGATTACACATACTGTACATTTTAACGTTTTTATATACACTTTTACAATATCTACATCGTCCCAATTATCATTGCCAAAGTCTATACAAGTATAATCCAAACCATCCTTAACAAAAAGCCACACTCTTCCACCACGAGTATCTCTACAATGGTAGATTGAAGAATATCCAGGCAAGTTATAATACTTTTGTTCATTGGTGTAGATCCAAGTTTCCGTCAATACAATTATTATGTGGATGTCATCGCCCTTTCCTTGTACAATATTGTTTAGTTCATCCAGCTTATAGCGAAGGCTTTTGATATTTATATACAGTATAATATAATTTGTGCTTGTATTATCCATTAGGTTTAGTATACAGGGTGTTTCAGAAATAGTGTTACAAACTTCAAGGGCGGATATAACTCATCAAAATAAGAAAAAAAGTTCCTATGAATATGGGTCCGGAAACGTTTCGCTTCCGAGGTATTGGAGCTAGACATTTAAGAAAAAGACGTTTTTTGTATTATATTTCTCAATTTCCTAGATAAATAGCTAAAATTTTGTACAGAGCTTACATAAAATGTTCTGTCACAATCGTCACGATAAATCAAGGGGTTAGTCTTTTTTGGGGGTGACACCACCCAAAAACCACGCTAATTTTTTTATCAGCACATTTTCAATTAATTTTTATTGAACCACTAGCTTCTCCGTTTCATTGCAAAGGTTTTTGGTATCTTGCAATTTTTTCGTATCTCAAGTAGTTTTGGCAGTATTTTCCAAAAAAGACAAAACATCCCTTATTTATTGATTGTGAAGCTTATGGTTGTTTCTGAAAAAAAACAAAAGATATACGCTGTGTATGAAACTTCCGAGGAAATCTCAGCTAATTATCTTGGAAAAATGAAAATATTATGCAAAAAAAAAATATATATGTTTTTAAGGAGTTATACAAAACAGCGTACAAAAAAGTACTTTTTTGTACGCTCACGGCCGGACAAAAAAGTGACATCACAGAAATTTCCTAGATTCCATCGCTTTGAGCACCGTTTGCGGAAAAAATCGCATGTTTTACTCGGAGAAAAGCACTTTTTGTGGCTCGTCAAACATTTAGTCTCGCCACAAAAAGTATCACTTTTACTCCTAATAAAACAATATACCTACTATTTACATTAATTCTCAAAAGTGCGTGTGTTTTAGAAAAAAAGTTTTTTGTTTTTTTTTTTGTTTATTTTTGAGCAAAAAATAGCTTGGTAAAATTTCAGGTAATTCTGTGGCAATTTATTTTTTTATTTTTTTATGCAGGTCAGTGACGTTTGTGGTTCGCCTGAAATGGTTTTTATATTTTATCTCGAGAGCAAAGCAGCATACGGAAAAAAATGAAGAGACAAAAAAGTTGTATCTTTAAGTTTTCTATCAAAAAACATATCCAAATTTTTCGTGCAAAAAAACATCCGACAGAACCTGTGGCACGTCCCTTGAATTACTGGGTCAACTCTGAGCAATCCAAAAGATACCTCATGAAGGTGTCAACAAACTATGAAAATTTCATTTAATTGGTCCAACGCATTTCTAAGAATTAATAAAAAATTGACTTTTTTTTTACAAAGTTTAACACCCTGTATCTGGCAAGCGAAGCATTTCCGGATACATGTTTATTGAGAAAAAAACTTTATTTTTACGAGATCTACCATCCCTAGAAGTTTGTAACAAACCTTCCGTGACACCCTGTATATCAGTAAAGGTGCAGCACGGGTTCAACAGCAAACCCCATGTAAATCTCCATAAGAAAACGCTAAGGTCGATTCTGGCAATTTTTGTACCGTTCAAGGTCATCACTCGGCAGCCTACAGCTCAGGCTGATCGCACTGCCAGATCTCGGTATGAGGTCATCGCCCGTCACCTGTCCCCATCACTGCATCGGGTATCAAGTTTGACAGAAAAGTAAATACCTTTAGAGGTGTGCGGGGTCCATTTGTTTTCATTTTTGCAGGGGTTTCGAGCAAAATCGTTGCAGATGAGACTTCCTGATGGTCCCCCAACCACTTCACAAAATTCCAGCCGTGGCCGCCAGCTCATAATCTATAATTAATCCTGATAACTTTAAAAATCAAACACTTGAAAACAAATCAATATGAAACACTAATACCTACAGGGCAGGACAAGTTGCAATTTCAAAGACAATAATAAACAAGCCTGTCGTTCTTGTTCAACCACATTATTTGATTATCGGTTGAGGAATAGTTTCTAAAATAAAAAGTCAAAAGTTAGCGATGGACCGATTTCTATGCATGCAAGTTTATATTGGTACTGCCTCCCAACAGGTCACACTCATTTACCTTGATACCTTTGATTTCTTTGATAATTATCTGTAGTTTTAGTCTTAAGTCCTTATTGTTAAATTTAACTAGTATGGGTGCGTCTTCTCGTTTTGTAATTCTATAGATATCCTGTGTATCATTTTCTCTTACTTCCACTTTCATTGCGGCTAACAATATCCTGACGAGAGTTTTTGGTTCAACCCTTCGACCGTTCAACCTCTTGTTTGGGTATTCCAGCTACAATCAAGTAAGGTAGGTACATTCCTTCTCTCTTTGTTCGTTGATGCCTATTTATTGTTCCATTCGTTGTTTAAGCTGTAGTGAGTCGTTCTATTCCTTCAATTTGCGCATTTCAAGTAAAATTGTTTCAATTGTCTTTTTTTGATCATCAAAATTTTCGCACACAAATTGTAAAGATTTTTTTATTACAGCCGACGCCGAGGGATCAACTACTATGCTTACAAATGTACAATAATTTCCATATTTGGCAATCACTGATCAATGAATCTCATGTATTGGGACTGATTGCCAATGGTTTTCAGATATTTCTGTATGATAACCAAGTGATTTCTATTTTTTTCTAGGGATTCCTATATCATTCCCAATTGATTACCTGATTTTCTTGATGATCTCCCACAATCATACGATTTCCAGCTGATTTTATTACGAAAACGATGTCTAATTGTTAAGCTTCGCATTAATATGACCAAAATAAACAGTCTTTTCTCTTATAAAAACATGTTTCCACTTCGGGAACTATATAATAATTAGGTGCTTTTTAGGTGCTAATTAGGGCCTCTAATTAAAAATTAGGTGCTCCTTTAGTTTTTGAGAAAATCAAAAAAAAACTAAGAGACTGCTAGGTTTATAAAATCAGTGAAAAATGTCCGATTGCGAGTGTGATAAGACTTTGAAGGACGGTTCTGCAACGAGTGTTTTGAAGGAAAAGCAGTTGGCATCATTTGTTTTGGCCAGTAGAAGAAGAAAGGATGGTAAAGCTGAAATTTTCAAGAGAAAGATTTCCCTAGAAGTTCATAGAAAATGTCGCAAACAATATGCGACTGATCGAATCAAAGAAGCCCATTTGAAGAGGGTTCAACTACAAGGAGGTAGCGTCGCAACCCGCTCGGATGTAGAAGCATTTAATTTTAATGCCCACTGCTCTCTGTGTGGAAAAAAAGTATCCGAAGGTTATGCCAGGCAACAGTCGAAAGCAAAAATAAAGCATAGAGATCTAGTTGATGTTGTGGCGTCTTTGTTTTGATTTTCAACACTGAGTTGGCTAACAACATACCTAGACGGATTCTGCCTGTGTGTGCAGAATTCGTCAAGACATGCAAGGGCTGCAAAAATGCTGCCATCAGATGAATTTGCATCTTTCACGACGAAAGGTGGCTTCACCATCAGACGAAGAGACCATTTGTGGTCGTTGAATGATATGACAATAGAACAGTTTCTGATGAAGCAGATGAAGACAGACGGAGGACTAACTCGAGGTCGAGGAGTCAGCGATGCCATATTATCCAAATCCAAAAAAAAACACAAGGAATGGCTGCTTGCCAAGAAGTGTGCAATGTGATCGAAACGTCCCGCGGCATAAACTTTCGTACGATGGAGCAACATGTTGACAGCAGGGACAGCAGATTCAGACGAGACGATGACATGAAGAAGATGTTAAAATGGTTTCGCAACCATCCACCTTTCTTGCTTTCTAAAGACATAATATCCATCGGTACAAGGGTCATCGGAGATCCCAAAACATTTACTTGCTACATGAAAACGTTAAGACAGAGGATGGACAGGACAAAAAATTTGAGACTGTCAAGTACAAGAGAATGTATACACGTTTTTTGGTTTTTCTGAGTTTTATTTTTTACGTTGTTGTTCTTCGACATAACCTCATTTTCACTTTTTAAGTCTATTTAATTTAGACCAATGTTGTTTTCTCGATAAGAATTTTCAATTTTATACTTCCCAGACTGAACTGAACAGATTATCAGATTATCCAAATCCAAAATACTAACTTTGGCTTTTACAAGGACATTAAATCGTAGAATTAAGTTCTGCTATATAGTTCCGAACACCTGCTAACTACCCTATTCCGAATTCAAAGCAATAAGAAACATTTTATCACGGAGTATTGGTAATACGTGTGAAATATAAATGTCGAGCCATTAAATAGTAGAATATCATGTCAGCTCGATAACGTCGCTTTTTATTGTAATGGATCGGTATTTTTCTTCTACATGCATATTTGAATAATGTCAAAATGCCTGTGTGTGTGGGTTTTATGGGAAGTTTTGCATCCATAAAGCAATAAAAGTTCATATGAATAAACGGAAAAATCGACCCATATTATGTAGATTTTCTTTATATAAACGTGTAATTGCTTTTCGTCTATTTCATTACATAAAGGTGGATTCATATTATAAATACACAATAATTATATATTTATTAGCCAGCCATTTGCCAATTATTTAAAGGCAGGAACAATTAAGGCATGTATAAGGTTCTGCCTGCACTTTACAATTCAGATGTCAATGAGGTCGAAAAAGTCACTAAAATTTAATTAGCTGAAAGCTTTGGATTGGAAGTTTCAACTTCTCCACGAGATATTACGCTTTGAGCTTAGTAGTGGTTCAGGTGTTTGGAAACTTAGTTTCGAACCCGATTCGCGATAATAGGATCCAGCTTACCATTGAGCCAGCGTAAGATTAATTTTGAATTTTGGAGATTTGCAAGGAAACTTGGTTTCATACATACCTAATATAAAATTTTCTTTTATGTTCTAATTGCCTTTTTCTCAAATTCTATATTATATTAACTCGCAATTCATGCGAGAGTTTTTAGCCGAATCGATAAAAGCTCGCGCTCCAAATAGCAGTTTCGAGTATACGTTTTACGTACAAAAATAGGCACTTTGTTTCTCTAAAAAGTTCAATTTACTCGCGCATAACGTATAAAAGTTTTATCTTCGTAACAACCTTTATGTGTACGACGGTGGATTTTATAAATTCATTCTTTCGCCGAATTAAAGAAGCCATTACTCTGAATTTACTTCTCTTTATTCAGTTCAATATAATTTTTCAATAAGATTGGAACACAGAAAAGTGACTTCAAATGTCTCCTATAAAGTTAAATTTCATGCTCAATGAAGTTGAGAAGTGAAAGAAAAATATGAATTGTCTAGAAACACCTTATTAACAATATAAATTTTATGCTTAAACAATGATAAACTGTACTTGAATCTCAAATATCCCGGGACTAGTTATGGATTATATACCCGTCTATGCCCACAAATTGAAATTCCTAAATCCACAGCTTGGATCGAAACATTCAAGCACGCCCATTTTGCTATTAGTATTCACTAGACAAAAATGTCAATAGAGAGTCTCAAAATGGCGGTTTATTTAATTTGAGTGGTTGATTAGTTCCAAATTTTCGAATTCTATTTGTCAGAATCAAGTTTTGATTATTCCCGGTTATTGATTCAGTTCCAAGAGCCGGGAATAATGACTCAATGAAATACTTTTTCTCCTTAAAACGCCATCTAACTGTATATGTAACAACCTTTTGAAAATGTTGCTATGATAAATCTGCCTTTTTGCTATTAGTATTCACTAGGCAAATGTCAATGGAGAGTCTCAAAATTGCGTTTTACTCGATTTGATTGGTTGATAAGTTCCAAATTTTCAAAGTCGATTGGTCAGAATCAATTTTTGATAATTCCCGACTTTTGATTCAGTTCCAAGAGCCGGGAATAATGACTTAATGAAAACTTTTTCTGCTTAAAACGCCATCTATCTGTATCTGTAAAAACCTTTTGAAAATATTGCTATGATAAATCCGCCATTTTGCTGTTAGTATTCACTAGGCCAATGTCAATGGAGAGTCTCAAAATGGCGTTTTACTCGATTTGATTGGTTGATAAGCTGAAGCTCCAAATTTTCATATTCCATTGGTCAGAATCAATTTTTGATTTTTCTCGGCTTTCGATTCAGTTCCAAGAGCCGGGAATAATGGCTCAATGAAACACTTTTTCTCCTTAAAACGCCATCTAACTGTATATGTTAAAACCTTTTGAAAATATTGCTATGATAAATCCGCCATTTTGCAGTTAGTATTGACTAGGCCAATGTCAATGGAGAGTCTCAAAATGGCGTTTTACTCGATTTGATTGGTTGATAAGCTGAAGCTCCAAATTTTCATATTTCATTGGTCAGAATCAATTTTTGATTTTTCTCGGCTTTCGATTCATTTCCAAGAGCCGGGAATAATGGCTCAATGAAACACTTTTTCTCCTTAAAACGCCATCTAACTGTATATGTAAAAACCTTTTGAAAATATTGCTATGATAAATCCGCCATTTTGCTGTTAGTATTCACTAGGCCAATGTCAATGGAGAGTCTCAAAATGGCGTTTTACTTGATTTGATTGATTGATTAGCTCCAAATTTTCATATTCCATTGGTCAGAATCAATTTTTGATTTTTCTCGGCTTTTGATTCAGTTCCAAGAGCCGGGAATAATGACTCAATGAAATACTTTTTCTCCTTAATACGCCATCTAACTGTATATGTAACAAGCTTTTGGAAATGTTGCTATGATAAATCCGCCATTTTTCTATTTGAATTCACTAGTCAAATGTCAATGGATAGTCTCAAAATGGCGTTCTACTTGATTTGATTGGTTGATAAGCTCTAAATTTTCATATTCCATTGGTCAGAATCAATTTTTGATTATTCCCGGCTTTTGATTCAGTTCCAAGAACCAGGAATAATGACTCAATTAAATACCTTTTCTCCCTAAAACACCATCTAACTGTATATGTAACAACTTTTTGAAAATGTTGCTGTCATAAATCCGCCATTTTGCTATTAGTATTCACTAGGCAAATGTCAATGGAGAGTATCAAAATGGCGTTCTACTTGATTTGATTGGTTGATAAGTTCCAAATTTTCAAATTCTATTGGTCAGAATCAATTCTTGATTATTCCCGGTTTTTGATTCAGTTCCAAGAGCCGGGAATAATGACTCAATGAAATACTTTTTCTCGTGAAACGCCATCTAACTGTATAATGTAACAACCTTTTGAAAACGTTGCTATGATAAATCCGCCATTTTGCTATTTGTATTCACTAGGCAAATGTCAATGGAGAGTGTCAAAATGGCGTTTTACTTGATTTGGTGGTTGATAAGTTCCAAATTTTCAAATTCTATTGGTCAGAATCAATTTTCGATTATTCCCGGCTTTTGATTCAGTTCCAAGAGCCGGGAATAATGACTCAATGAAGTACCTTTTCTCGTTAAAACGTCATCTAACTGTATATGTAACAACCTTTTGAAAATGTTGCTGTGATAAATCCGCCATTTTGCTATTAGTATTCACTAGGCAAATGTCAATGGAGAGTATCAAAATGGCGTTCTACTTGATTTGATTGGTTGATAAGTTCCAAATTTTCAAATTCTATTGGTCAGAATCAATTCTTGATTATTCCCGGTTTTTGATTCAGTTCCAAGAGCCGGGAATAATGACTCAATGAAATACTTTTTCTCGTGAAACGCCATCTAACTGTATAATGTAACAACCTTTTGAAAACGTTGCTATGATAAATCCGCCATTTTGCTATTTGTATTCACTAGGCAAATGTCAATGGAGAGTGTCAAAATGGCGTTTTACTTGATTTGATTGGTTGATAAGTTCCAAATTTTCAAATTCTATTGGTCAGAATCAATTTTTGAATATTCCCGGCTTCTGATTCAGATCCAAGAGCCGGGAATAATAACTCAATGAAATACTTTTTCTCTTTGAAACGCCATCTAACTGTACATGTAACAACTGTTTGAAAATATTGCTATGATAAATCCGCCATTTTGCTGTTAGTATTCACTAGGCCAATGTCAATGGAGTCTCAAAATGGCGTTTCACTTGATTTAATTGGTTGATAAGTTCCAAATTTTCAAATTCCTTTGGTCAAAATCAATTTTTGATTATTCCCGGCTTTTGATTCAGTTCCAAGAGCCGGGAATAATGACTCAATGAAATACTTTTTCTCCTCAAAACGCCATCTAACTGTATATGTAACAACCTTTTGGAAATTTTGCTGTGATAAATCCGCCATTTTGCTATTAGTATTCACTATAGGCAAATGTCAATCGAGAGTCTCAAAATGGCGTTCTACTTGATTTGATTGGTTGATAAGCTCTAAATTTTCATATTCCATTGGTCAGAATCAATTGTTGATTATTCCCGGCTATTGATTCAGTTCCAAGAACCGGGAATAATGACTCAATGAAATATTTTTTCTCCTTAAAACGCCATGTAATTGAATATGTAACAACCTTTTGAAAATGTTGCTATGATAAATCCGCCATTTTGCTATTAGTATTCACTAGGCAAATGTCAATGTAGAGTGTCAAAATGGCGTTTCACTTGATTTAATTGGTTGATAAGTTCCAAATTTTCAAATTCCTTTGGTCAAAATCAATTTTTGATTATTCCCGGCTTTTGATTCAGTTCCAAGAGCCAGGAATAATGAATCAATGAAATACTTTTTCTCCTTAAAACTAGTGTTTCACAAGATTCTTGCAAATTTCTTGTTCTTGTCTTGTTCTTGCTGCAAGAACAAGACAAGACTCTCTTAAATTTCTTGTCTTGCAAAGCAAGACAAGACAAGAAGTTGCCAAGCAAGACAAGAAATTATTCCGCAAGACTCTTGCAATCTTGCAAGAAATCTTGCAAAAAAATGAAGTCTCCTTCTCTGCATATTTTTGAATTAATTTTGGCAACGTTGCGGTAGCTAACAACGAGATAAAAATGTCAGTATGTCAGTTTATGAAGTTAAAGGCATTTTTTTTGCGACAAAACGTTTTGAAATTGTAGTTTCAAAACACTCAAACAGATGTTAGTTTCTAACAGTTCCTGCAGCAAGTATAGCTAGGAAAATTATTGGTCATGATGGACAGCGACACTGCACACACAATATTGAATTTTAAGCTCAATGTGAAAGCCTTTTCGTTTTCAACCATCAAGGAGTCAAGTCGAATTTGTTTTAAGGTCTGTTAGCATTGTAGTGCATAAAATAGTGACGTTAGAGCTGAAACTGTTTTAATAGCTATTTATGTACCAAGGGGATTATGTAGATTATAATGCCCGAAGGCGAAACTAGCCCGAGGGCCTATGGCCCGAGGGATATATTTCGCCTGAAGGGCATTATAATCTTGAAATCCCCATGGTGCATACAATGCTTTATTTTCTACTCAGCCCAATATTTTTTCATCAATTTATTATTAACAAAATCAGTTAAACTTGTGCGACAGAATATTGATTTGTATTTTGACATGTACCTGTACCTGTGACCTGTACCTGTACCTGCGACCTGTACATAGAAACGAAATAAATTGATATATCTATAAACATCTCATAAGGCAAGGCAACGGTGGTAGTCCTGTGGGTTAACGCGCTGGACTACATGGGAAACGTTGATGGTAGACCGGGTTCGAATCCTGGCTAGACCGAAAATTATTTTCGGTCAGACATTTAGTGGCTGCCTAGGGTAAAGTGCAAATTAATAGAACAACAAAAACAAAAACACCTTAAGGTATTATAAGCGGGCGTTATAGATCATAACGCCCGCAAAATCGGGCGTTATGGATCAGGTTGTTATAGGTATGTTAACGTATTTCGTTTCCTAGGTATTATGGATCTATAATAGTAAAGTAGAAAATAAAACGGTTTTTGAAACTGTTTCCTCGAAAAAAAGCCTTTGAACCAGTAAAGATGACAACCACGTTATTAATGACAATGACACCAATGATAATCTTATATACACTACGTTCTTTCTCATCGGTTTTCATTGCCGTGATGAAACACGTCGGTCCAAAACCGAAGTGTGTGGTAGGAAACCGTCGTGTTCTTCTATCACACACTTCGGTTTTGGCACGACGTGTTTCATCGTCGCGATGAAAACCGATGAGAAAGAACGTAGTGTATGTGGCCCAATAAAGGGCCCCACAGACTACGATGAAACACGACGGTTTTTATCGTCGCAATGAAACACGTCGTTCCAAAACCGAAGTATGTAATAGAAAACCGTCGTGTTTTTCTACCACACACTCCGGTTTTGGAACGACGTGTTTCATCGCCGCGATGAAACACTTCGTTCGAAAATCGAAGTGTGTGATAGAAAACCGTTGTGTTTTTCTACCATTCACGCCCGCGGCACGCTTTTGAACGTAATGAATGATGCAAGAGTCTTGCATCAAGAATCTTGCAACAAGACTCTTGCAAGCAAAACTCTTGCTATGACGTCACAAAACAAATAATGCAAGAACAAGAAATTGCAAGACAAGATTTTTTTCTGCAAGAGTCGGGCAAGACAAGAATGAATTTCATTTCTTGTCTTGCTTAACAAGACAAGAATAGGCCCAGCAAGACAAGAAATCTTGTCTTGTGAAACACTACTTAAAACACCATCTAACTGTGTAACAACTTTTTGAAAATGTTGCTATGGTAAATCCGCCATTATTTTGCTATTAGTATTCACTAGAAAAATGTCAATGGAGTCTGAAAATGGCGTTTTACTTGATTTGATTGGTTGATAAGTTCCAAATTTCCAAATTCCATTGGTCAGAATCAATTTTTGATTATTCTTGGTTTTTGATTCAGTTTCAAGAGCCGGGAATAATGACTCAATGAAACACTTTTTCTCCTTAAAACGTCATCTAACTGTATATCTAACAACCTTTTGAAAATGTTGCTATGATAAATCCGCCATTTTGCTGTTAGTATTCACTAGGCCAATGTCAATGGAGAGTCTCAAAATGGCGTTTCACTTGATTTGATTGGTTTATAAGTTTTAAATTTTCAAATTTCATTGGTCAGAATCAATTTTTGATTATTCCTGGATTTTGATTCAGTTCCAAGAGCCGGGAATAATGACTCAATAAAATACTTTTTCTCCTTAAACCGCCATTTAACTGTATATGTAACAACCTTTCAAAAATGTTGCTATGATGAATCCGCCATTTTGCTGTTAGTATTCACTAGGCCAATGTCAATGGAGAGTCTCAAAATGGCGTTTTACTTGATTTGATTGGTTGATAAGTTCTAAATTTTCAAATTCCATTGGTCAGAATCAATTTTTGATTATTCCCGGATTTTGATTCAGTTCCAAGAGCCGGGAATAATGACTCAATGAAATACTTTTTCTCCTTAAAACGCCATCTAACTGTTTATGTGATAACCTTTTGAAAATGTTGTTATAATAAATCCGCCATTTTGCTATTAGTATTCACTAGGCAAATGTCAATGGACAGTTTGAAAATGGCGTTTTACTTGATACAATTGGTTGATAAGTTCGAAATTTTCAAATTCTATTGGTCAGAATCAATTCTTGATTATTCCCGGTTTTTGATTCAGTTCCAAGAGCCGGGAATAATGACTCAATGATATACTTTTTCTCGTGAAACGCCATCTAACTGTATAATGTAACAACATTTTGAAAGCGTTGCTATGATAAATCCGTCATTTTGCTATTTGTATTCACTAGGCAAATGTCAATGGAGAGTGTCAAAATGGCGTTTTACTTGATTTGATTGGTTGATAAGTTCCAAATTTTCAAATTCCATTGATCAGAATCAATTTTTGATTATTCCCGGCTTTTGATTTAGTTCCAAGAGCCGGGAATAATGACTTAGTGAAATACTTTTTCTCCTCAAAACGCCATCTAACTGTAGATGTAACAACCTTTTGAAAATGTTGCCATGATAAATCCGCCATTTTGCTATTAGTATTCACTAGGCAAATGTCAATAAAGAGTCTCAAAATGGCGTTTTACTAGATTTGATTGGTTGAAAAGTTCCAAAATTTCAAATTCCATTGGTCAGAATCAATTTTTTGATTATTCCCGGTTTTTGATTCAGTTCCAAGACCGGGAATAATGACTCAATGAAATACTTTTTCTCGTAAAACGTCAAATAACTGAATATGTAACAACCTTTTGAAAATGTTGCTATGATAAATCCGTCATTTTGCTATTAGTATTCAATGGACAGTCTCAAAATGGCGTTTTACTTGATTTGATTGGTTGATAAGTTCCAAATTTTCAAATTCCATTGGTCAGAATCAATTTTTGATTATTCTCGGCTTTTGATTCAGATCCAAGAGCCGAGAATAATGACTCAATGAAATACTTTTTCTCCTTAAAACGCCATATAATTGTATGTGTAACAACCTTTTGAAAATGTTGCCATGATAAATCCGTCATTTTGTTCTGGATTTTGTTATTAGTATTCACTAAGCAAATGTCAATGGAGAGTTTCAAAATGGCGTTTTACTTGATTTGATTGGTTGAAAAGCTCCAAATTTTTATATTCCGTTGGTCAGAATCAATTTTTGATTATGCCCGGCTTTTGATTCAATTCCAAGAGCCGGGAATAATGACTCAATGAAAAACTTTTTCTCCTTAAAACGCCATCTAACTGTATATGTAACAACCTTTTAAAAATGTTGCTATGATAAATCCGCCATTTTGCTATTAGTATTCACTAGGCGAATGTCAATGAAGAGTGTGAAAATGGCGTTTTACTTGATTTGATTGGTTGATAAGTTCCACATTTTCAAATTCCATTGATCAGAATCAATTTTTGATTATTCCTGGCTTTTGATTCAGTTCCAAGAGCCGAGAATAATGACTCAATGAAATACTTTTTCTCCTTAAAACACCATCCAACTGTATATGTAACAACCTTTTGAAGATGTTGCTATGATAAATCCGCCATTTTGCTATTAGTATTAACTATGGTTTATTTTTTTCCAAGATAGATTTTGGCGTTGTCAACTTTGAAACATAAACAATGCCGCTAATGCCGCTTATTGGTCGCTATTGTAAACCTAATGTCAACCTGCAGAAACACCTCATTTTGCGACCAATCAGGGTCAAGCGTTATTGTTTATGTTTCAAAGTTTTCAATGTCAAAATCTATCTTGGGAAAAAATAAAGTGTAGGCAAATGTTAATGGAGAGTCTCAAAATGGCGTTTTACTTGATTTGATTGGTTGATAAGTTCCAAATTTTCAAATTCCATAGGTCAGAATCAATTTTTGATTATGCACGTTTTTTGATTCAGTTCCAAGAGCCGGGAATAATGACTCAATGAAATACTTTTTCTCGTTAAACGCCATCTAACTGTATATGTAACAACCTTTTGATAATAATTAACACACAAAGGGAAAATATAGTCTGGATGTTTCTTGTCCACCTTCAACCTATGAGTAAATCAGTTTCCTAATTATTTTTCCTTCTTTTCCAGTTTCGGTTCTTTAATCTGGCGCAGCAGCAAAGAACGCAAGAAAAAGCCAAACAAAGCGGCACGAAGTGCCAAATGCAACAGCGGAGACAGCGGCATTCAAATCGAGGTAAGAACCCACTTTTCCCGTTCCTTACTTACCCCCATTTTCGATGACACTTTTTCTTTTTATTAATCTGCGAAGTGCCCTTTGTTACTACGACTTGTCTGAAACATTTTAGAGTTTTAACAATGCTCGTTACAACGGCCGTATTGTTACAAGGAAGAGCGAACGTTGTTAAAAATTATATTGCTTTTTTCTTTTGGGGTAGTTTTTGGGCTAGTTGCCAACGGATAAATAAAAGGCGCTATGAATAAGTCTACGAAAGAGTAGCTGCTTTTCTTCACAAACGCTTATAAAAATGACTCAAAATAATCCAAATGACCTTAGCCAGTTTTGAACTCAGGTTTGGCGTAGGAGTCAACGATGTCAGCTTTTACTTCCGAAAACGACCTTCCATTTGTCATGCACGGCTACTCGCACGAATGACAGGTGACGGATGACATGTGTGAACGATTAACAGGTGACAGAACTTCTAACTGGAAGTGACCGTTAAAGTCCGAACCAGAGTTTCTTTTCCTTGCTATCCTATTCTCCTTCCAGATCTCATCATTTTTTTATATTCCTGTCTGGTTCAATCTATATGTAGGTACTCATTTTTGTCATGAAAAACCCGTGATGAATTTTTAAATGTTTCCAACCGCTGCTTATTAAAATTTAATCTGACTAAGGCGGAGGAAATAAGATTTTATACCCTGCTCACTCAATGCGGATTTTCAACTTAGTAACAAAGGGCATTTTCTGAATAATTCTCTACCATTTATTATTTTTTCATGCACTATGTAGTTACTTCATCATTTGCCTCTTAAGTAATGTGTATGTGAACATTAATAATTTTATATGTATAATTTTTACTAGACGGCCGCTAGACTAGCTTGGTAAGATATTTTACCATATTATTACCCAATCTTCCTGTAGAATTAAGTTGTATTTTTAGGACATAAATTTAAAATCCAAACATTGGCATATCGGTGTAGGTAACTAGTTCGATCGCTAACAGCAAACATGGCCGTGCTAACATCGCCCTAGCTACAAATGCTAATTTGTAGCTGCTAGAAAAATAGCGAACCAGAGGATTTTAACGAATGGCAAATATTGATTTTCCTAATAGATGTTCGAGCACTTTTTGTTTACGGAAGCCATTAACAATGGAAAAATTCTAATAAGCAATTTATTGTATGGGTATATAAATAATTAAAAAAGTTCCACCCGAAACTCTAAGCGGTAAACTTTATGAAAATTGGACCGGTGGGAGTAAACCTACATAAATTAGCCGCTAATTACGACACCGGCAATAATAATTTAGGGCTTCAACAACTTTGCGCTTAGTGGCAGGAAGCCAAAAAATCGATCACCCTTTTCACTTAAATATTCAATTCAATTATCAAGGAAAGTGTTAAACTGACATTAAAAATTCTACAATATAATTTGAGCTTTAAGAAAGGCGATTGATAGAATTGAAGAAATCTTCACTTGAAAGGCATAAAAATCCTATTCCTGGCTCTTGTTTGGAATATAGAAGTATACACAACAATCAAATTTCGGCTTTGTCTAGAGTTAAACTTGAGCTAGAACACTACAGAAACGTTGAAATATTTTTACTATATAAATGGACTATAGAGACGATCCCATCAGGGTGAGAGAGCTGTCAGGTACTTTAAGAAAAATACTTGAAATTGTACCTACTCCAAGTACCTATAAGTACTTGAAGTACAGTGGATAAACGGTACTTATACTTGGTACTTGAACTATTTTTAACAATGTAAACTTTGTTTCACGAGGGGTTTATACTTTTGACATAATTTGCCTTTCTTTTTTAAAAAATAGAAATTGACTAAAACAAATCAATGACGTCAAAAACGTTCGTCGGTTCTTGAACCAGAAGTTATTCATTTTAATTTGTCAAAAAAATTGAATGTTTCATATGAATTAATCCACGACAACCTTTTTTCTTAAGGTATAACGTATAAACCCTCGTGAAACGAACTCTACTTTGCATTGTACTTAATTTTATCAAGTACGAGGACTTGAAGTACATTGAAAAGTACTTCAAGCGCATAAAAATACTTTCAGTACATAATAAGTATACTCCAAGTACTATAAAAGTACTTCAAGTACGATGCAAGTATAGCAAGTAACGTCTTTCTATATTTTGCACCCACACCTATATCTCACCTGTTTGAAGAGACACCCAGAAATGTCAAATGTGATAGTTGTATGGGTAATTTCAGAAACTTTGGAATAAAGTTAGTTACAAGTATACACGGTATATCAAAAAAGTGTGGCGAAGCAAAGTTATACTTTTTCAAATGGAATACCGCGTATATTGACCTATTGGATTAACCGTTTAAACCTGATTCCAAATATACTAGGCTTTTTAGGTTTATTTCTCATAGTCCAGTTTTTACTTGAATGATTACCTTTATATTTTGCTGGTGGTCTCTATACTTCACCTTTTTCAATAAAAATGCAATTATTCCACCCCTTTTTTCCTTATTTTCTCCCGGACTTTTCGGAATTAACGTAAAAAACCAAGTACAGGGTGTTTCTTTATATTTTGACCCTTACCTACAGCTTTAGTTATACGAGGTGGAAAAAATCTTTAAATAGGAAAGTTGTAGGGTTTTATTATCTTTTGCGAATCCCAAAATGGGCAAATGACAGGTGTTAACTGTCACAATGAAAAACACTTGCATTTTTCAAACGGAACACCGTGTATATTTTTGGCTAGAATGATATATTTTTTTCTTCCGATTCCAAATATACCATATATGTATGTTGATCTTTGGTTCAGCCGTTTTTACGCTATTCAAGTTTAAAAATGCATTTACATTACCCTTAAATTAATCTGTCCAGTTATTATTTTGACTGTCAGAAAATTTAATCGATTAAAAAATAAATGACAAGAGTGTCATAAAATTGAATGACGTGATCATCAAATTCATTTTGACTGTGACATGACATTGTCAGAAAAATTGGCTTACATCTCTAGTGATCCTTTTAAAAAGTATAACTTTGCTTCGTCACACTTTTGTGACACACTCTCTATACTTGTAACTAACTTCATTGCAAAGTTTCTTATATTACCTACAACTTTCGCATTTGACATTTCTGGTTATCTCTTCAAACAGGTGAGATAGGTGTGCTTGCAAAATATAGACAATCTCCCAGTACTTCAAAAATGTACTTGAAGCTCGACTTGAAGTACTTTACATTTTTAAATATTTTAAGTAACACAGACATTAGAGAATGCCTGTTGGGTTTTTGGTTAATTTTTGACAAAGGTTCCAAGAAAGATAATAAATGAAAAAATTGTCATGTTTTATGTTTTATATTTATGATAAAGACGCCATTATATTGTATTTGAAGTACAAGTACTTGAAATACTTCAAGTTAAAAACTCTGAAAAATTCAAGTACTTTTATTGAGTACTTGGTAATTGAAGTATATTCGAGAAAAATATTATATACTTTGTACTTCAATTACTTATACAAAACCTTGAGTACTTTCTACTTGTACTCCAAGTACTTTAGTAGGTAATGTTCTTGTGACAGCTCTGCAGGGTGAGTAGATTATTTTGCAAGCCACTTGAAACTTTCAGAATTTGTACATCGAAGTTTCTTCCAAAATGTAATCATGTAAGTTGATACAATTTTCAAAAGGGGATTTATGATTTCTTTCTTAACATTTTTAAAGTTTCATCTTTGCAGCCGCTTGAATTTTGCGGGATTTATAAATATACCTATATACTTGGCCAAACATAAAACTGATACAGGCAATATATGTTTTTTAAATTTGCCTAGTGTGAGTTAGGCTTAAAAACAAAAAGTCTCTTCTGAAAAATGTCAAAATTGAACAAAAGTAAATGCAACATATATTTTTATATTATGATTGGCTCAAATATGACACTGACTTGACTCTAGTTGTTATTTTTGAGGTGATAAGAAAGGTCGAATTACACAATACAACACAATAGAAAAATGCGTAACAGTTTTATGATTGTCCAAGTGTAGTTGTATTTTTGGAAATATGAATCACATTAAAAATTGATATGATGCTTAGGAAAGGATTCTTCCTCCACTCTGATCGGATTTAATTCTTTTTTAAATGAAAGACGTTGGACGTTGGAGGTTCAAAGACAGAAACACTTCAAATTAACCCAGAAGATCAAGTACAAAAATACTCTTAATGATTGAAAATGAGATCAGAAAATAAGTTGAGGATCTTTTGCAGGCGTCTGAAAATCAAAAACAAAAAAATATTTTGAAAAATTTAAAATGAAAGACATTGGAGGATCAAAGACTTTAAATCACCCAAGAGATCATAATATATAAAAATATTCTGAAAGATTGAAAATTTAGTAAGAAAATAAGCTGAGGATCACAAAATATTTTGCAGAAGACGAGAAGACGTTGAGGATCTTTTGCCAGGCATCTGAAAATCAAAGACAAAAATATTTTGAAAAATTCAAAATGAAAGACGTTGGAAGATCAGAGACAGAAGCACTTCAAATCAACAAGAAGATCAAATACAAAAATACTCTGAAAGATTGAAAATTTGGTCAGAAAATAAGTTGAGGATCTGAAAATATTTTGCAGAAGACGAAAAGACGTTGACGATTTTTTGCAGGCGTCTGAAAATTGAAGATAAAAACATTTTAAAAAATTTAAAATGAAGGACTTTGGAGAATCAAAGGGAGTAACACTTCAAATCAACAAGAAGATCAAATACAAAAATATTCTGAAAGATTGAAAATGAGATCAGAAAGTACGTTGAGAAAATATTTTGCAGAAGTTGGAAGACGAAAAAACGTTGAGGATCTTTTGCCAAGCGTCTGCAAATCAAAGACAAAAATATTTTGAAAAATTTTAGATGAAAGACGACGGAGGATCGAAGGCATAAACCCTTTAAATCAACAAGAAGATTAAATAAAAAAATACTTTGAAAGATTGAAAATGAAGTCAGAAAATACGTTGAAGATCTCAAAATATTTTGCAGAAGTTGGAAGATGAAAATACGTTAAGCATCTTTTGCAGGCGTCTGAAAATCGAAGACAAAAATATTTTGAAAAATTTAAAATGAAAGACATTGAAGGAAGGATCAAACCCATAGAATCACCCAAAAAATCGAATACAAAAATACTCTGAGAGATTGAAAATGCGGTCAGAAAATACGTTGAAGATCTCAAAATATTTTGCAGAAGTTGGAAGACGCAAAGACGTTGAGGATCTTTTGCCGGCGTCTGAAAATCAAAGACAAAAATATTTTGAGAAGTTTAAAATAAAAGACGTTGGAAGATCAAAAATAGAAACACTTTAAATCACCCAGGAAATCAAATACAAAAATACTCTGAAACATTGAAAATGCGGTCAGAAAATACGTTGAGGATTTCAAAATATTTTGCAGAAGTTGGAAGATGAAAAGACGTTGAGAAGCTTTTGTAGGCGCCTGAAAATCAAAGACAAAACTATTTTGAAAAAATTTAAATAATAGACATTGAAGGAAGGATCAAACACATTAAATCACCCAGAAGATCAAATACGAAAATACTCTGAGAGATTGAAAATGAGGTCAGAATATACGTTGAAGATCTCAAAATATTTTGCAGAATTTGAAAAATGAAAAGACGTTAAAGATATTTTGCAGGCGTCTGAAAATCAAAGACAAAAATATTTTGAAAAATTTAAAATGAAAGATATTGCAGGAAGGATCAAACACATTGAATCACCCAGAAAATCGAATTCAAAAATACTCTGAGAGATTGAAAATGCGGTCTGAAAATACGTTGAAGATCTCAAAATATTTTGCAGAATTTGGAAGACGAAAAGACGTTGAGGATCTTTTGCAGGCGTCTGAAAATCAAAGACAAAAATATTTTGAAAAATTTTAGATGAAAGACGACGGAGGATCGAAGGCATAAACCCTTTAAATCAACAAGAAGATTAAATAAAAAAATACTTTGAAAGATTGAAAATGAGGTCAGAAAATACGTTGAAGATCTCAAAATATTTTGCAGAAATTGAAAGATGAAAAGACGTTGAGAATCTTTTGCAGGCATCTGAAAATCAAGGACAAAAATATTTTGAAAAATTTAAAATGAAAGACATTGAAGGAAGGATCAAACACATTGAGTCACCCAGAAAATCGAATACAAAAATACTCTGAAAGATTGAAAATGAGGTCAGAAAATAACTTGAGGATCACAAAAAATTTTGCAGAAGTTGGAAGACGAAAAGACGTTGAACATCTTTTGCAGGCATCTGAGAATCGAAGACAAAAATATTTTGAAAAGTTTAAAAGACGTTGGAGGATCAAAGACAGAAATACTGCAAATCACCCAGAAAATCAAATACAAAAATACTCTGAAAGATTGAAAATACGTTGAGCATCACAAAATATTTTGCAGAAGTTGTAAGACGGAAAAACGTTGAGGATGTTTTGCAGCCATCTGAGAATCGGAGACAAAAATATTTTGAAAAGCTTAAAATAAAAGACGTTGGAGGATCAAAGACAGGAAACACTTCAAATCACCCAGAAAATCAAATACAAAAATACTTTGAAGGATTGAAAATGAGGTCAGAAAATACGTTGAAGATCTCAAAATATTTTGCAGAAGTTGAAAGATGAAAAGACGTTGAGAATCTTTTGCAGGCATCTGAAAATCAAGGACAAAAATATTTTGAAAAATTTAAAATGAAAGACATTGAAGGAAGGATCAAACACATTGAGTCACCCAGAAAATCGAATACAAAAACACTCTGAAAGATTGAAAATGAGGTCAGAAAATAAGTTGAGGATCACAAAAAATGTTGCAGAAGTTGGAAGACGAAAAGACGTTGAACATCTTTTGCAGGCATCTGAGAATCGAAGACAAACATATTTTGAAAAGTTTAAAAGACGTTGGAGGATCAAAGACAATCACCAGCAAATCACCCAGAAAATCAAATATAAAAATTCTCTGAAAGATTGAAAATAAGTTGAGCATCACAAAATATTTTGCAGAAGTTGGAAGACGGAAAAACGTCGAGGATCTTTTGCAGCCATCTGAGAATCGGAGACAAAAATATTTTGAAAAGCTTAAAATAAAAGACGTTGGAGGATCAAAGACAGGAAATACTGCAAATCACCCAGAAAATCAAATACAAAAATACTCCGAAAGATTGAAAATAAGTTGAGCATCACAAAATATTTTGCAGAAGCAAGACGGAAAAACGTCGAGGATCTTTTGCAGCCATCTGAGAATCGGAGACAAAAATATTTTGAAAAGCTTAAAATAAAAGACGTTGGAGGATCAAAGACAGGAAACACTTCAAATCACCCAGAAAATCAAAAACAAAAATACTTTGAAAGATTGAAAATGAGGTCAGAAAATAAGTTGAGGATCATAAAATATTTTGCAGAAGTTGGAAGATGAAAAGACGTTGAGAATCTTTTTCAGGCGTCTTAAAATCAAAGACACAACAAACTAACCCAAACGACAAAGACAAAAGTTGCAAAATTGGAAGAAATACTAAAAAATGTAAATGAAAGAAGAGAAGATGATTAGGGTTTTTTGGACACGTCAAAAAATGAGAGATAAAAGCTCTAAAGAGATTTTACACAAAATTAAGAATAAAACCAAAACCAAAATTATATTGAAAATTGAAAATAAAATCCGAAAGGACGATGGGAATCTTTTACAGACGTCAAAAAATCAAAGAGGGACATGTTCAGACCAAATTTTGCACACAAATTGAAAGATAAAAGGAAAAAAGACTTTAAAATGGCAAATAAAAGACAAAAATATTATAAACATCCAGAGAATCAAAGACAAATTTAGCAAATACTTCGCAAAAGCTGCAAGACCAAAGACGAAAAAGTCTTTTAGGATCTTAAAATCGACATAGCGTTTTCGAGAATATAAATAACAAAATTCATATAACTTTTTTTCATGCGGAAATATAATAAATCATTTCCTGCTTCCCTTAAAAAAAAGCAAATTGACAAGAGCCGCAACTAAAACGTTTGTGCGAATTTGAATTTGCCCCCTAAAAAGGGGGATTTTATTCGAGATTTAATGGCTTTCTTTTCAGGTAATATTTCATCACACCGTGTATGCTGAAATATTATTTTTCTTTACAGTTTTAAAGGCAACTGTAGCGTGAAATGGGCCTGTTTATGTAAGCGTATATATGGAGGAGAATCAGAGAAAATGGGGTTTCAAATTTTAATATCTCATTTTCCAAATTTCAATGAATTCTTGATGATTTTGTATAAAAAGTCGATTTCATGTCAAAACTCAGATTAGGATAAAGGTAAATAGGAAACCCTCGCCTTGCATCTATAGTTTGTTCTTTGTCCTTTGGGACCAATAACCCTCCACTAAATTTGTCCTTTTCTTTTTAATCATTTCGCCACCCTAAGCGGATTATAGGGACAAGAAAAAAGGATGAAAAGCTGAGCATTTAGATAAGGTACCAGTTAATTGGTTCGTAAGCTCAAACATTGTTTTTTGGGCTCAATGATAATCGCCTTTCTAGAAGAAAAATGTTTGCTAATCCCCAATTATTTTTTGTTTGGTTTGAGAAAACCAACATTTAAGTTTGTGAAGCCTTCTTAATAACCAGTTAATAACGAAATTTTCTGGCATCATTTTAAACCTATTTAAAGGGTTTTAGTCGAGTTTATTTTCCAGGAAAATTGTGTATTGAAACTAATTACCTTAACTTCATAAATAAAATAATTGTAGAGTCAAGAATTATTATTCGTCTTTTTTGATTTGTTTGCATTGAAATTCCTATAATTATTTCCTTTGTAGCTCTATTTGATGTTTGTAGTAAATGGTAATTATTTCAAACTCTTCATGGCTCATAGTTTTGAAAGGTACTTTTCGATCTTTCTATTTTCGACTAATGCGCTTAAAATGTTTGAATGAAAAGTGGAAACGCATGGAAAAGCTTCAATAGATTAGGTAGGTACGTTTTCAGTTTAGCAATTTTTGTGCTAAATTCCTTTTTCATTTTTCATTCAGTATTTCGCTTTTCCATAAGTATATTGATTGAATATATGAATTTTTACAAAAAAAAAAATCATCAATTGGATTAATTTCGAATCACAAAATTGTAAACTCAATAGAGCATTTAGGCAGTGCCGCTCAAAGCATTTATAATTACATTTTTTAATTATGCGCAAAGGAAAACAAAAATAAAATACAATAATAAATTACAGACCATAAACCACATTTACGGTATTTACTTTATCTTTTCTGATGAAGAACTTAAATAACGCAAATTACTTTTGCGTAAAAATAACGTAATAAAAACCAGGGACATTTCATTTTACGAGTGGAATTTATTTTTTTCGAATCTGAGGACGTAGATTAGGGAAAAGCAATTATATTTGTATTACCCACGCCACTTTTGGTCGTAATTTAGACCGGGGTGCGACTTTCTAAACTTAGCTGCTTTAATATTTCCTATTTCCTTCGCTTGCATGCCGCAATATTAAAGTTGCGAAATAAATTCTTGAGCGGATCTCGGCAAAAATTTCAAGGAAATTCGCTTAATAATGTATTAAGTTTAAAATTAACTAGTTTTTCACCGCTTCATGAATTTTCCAACCCCCCTATCCATCCAATTATCGCGTCTACCTACTCAACCGCTCTCGAATTCCTTATCGGGGGAGGCTTTCAAAGAGTCCCCTTTAAACTTCTAGTTTAATTTACCTAAGTTTACATCCGCTTGTTCTATCTTGTAAGGTTTAATCTGATTTATTTGAGACGGGAAAATTTTTACTTTTCCAGATGCCGGGTGGCTACGGGGGCGGCGAAAGTAGCGAATCTCACGACACCGATGGACCGTTGTACGACAGCCCGCCAATTCTACGCCGCAGACCTCCTGGCGGTCGGACTCATCTTGTACGACCCCATTCTGATTTTGTGAATCGGACTTTAGCTGACAAGGTAAGAATTTGACATTGACACTATTGACAGTCATCTGAACTGTCCCGCTTCATTGAAGTCATCTGTCACTTTATACCAGTCAGAGCTTTCTATCGATTTGTAAATCACAAATCATGTTAGAAGTGACGTCATCAGTAGAATGTCGCCCTATCGAAAGTGACTTTATGTGATTTATGACGTAATAGTTAGCGCCTAACTCATGTATGCAAATAGTCCTTAAGCGCTTTGTTTGTCCCCACATCGAAAGTGAGGCATAACTGACGTCACACACATAAGTGTGTGACGTCAGTTATGTCATTGCGTCAGCTAGTGCCTAATTCAACGTGTCGGCGCGGCGCTAGCTATTACGTCACAAATCACATAACGTCACTTTCGATAGGGGGACAAATATGTTATTGGGACAAAAAAACAATATTTATTACATTTATTTGCGTACTTTTTTACCTGATGTGTGTAAATAGTCCTTAAACATTTTGTTTGTCTTCTCATCGAAAGTGAGGTTATGTATGTGACGTCAGCTAGTGCCTAATGTGATTGCGACAGATGGTGTTAATGACAGACAAATGATAGAAAGTGACTCAGACGCAAATATTTGACTGGTAGGGGTCTGTTGATAGTTAAGGGGTGTCGCGATGACTTAAATGAAATAATTTTGGGTCTATTCTCACAACAGTTTGCCAACCGTCAGAAACAATCGCTCAAATAAGTAACCAATTGTATCTTGAAACGACGGCATTGAAAATATGTATGGGCGATATTTTTTGATAGTCTGCAAACTGTCAGAGACCCTTGTGAGAACAAACCTTTAAAGTACGCCAGATGTCCACTTGATCGAAATTTTCATAATGTACTTGAAGATTTCAAATATTTAATACCTCATAACGAATCTGTTGCATTCCATTTATGCCCCCCTTTTATTCACAATTATCTCCTTACATAAATAGAAAAAAAGGACGCGATTTCCGTGTACTGTCGAATTCTATAGCGACATGTCGCGTTCGATATTTCGTATTCCGTGTACCGTCTTCTACACGATTTCCCTATATATTAAATGTAGAATTCGACATGTAGAAAGCGACAGAAAATAGAATCCGCGTCCAGCTAGGGAATTCTGTAATTTTCTTTTATATAGCGAAACCAAGCGAAAGGTAAGATAAACCATAGCGCGACGTGTCGGCGCATTTTGCTGGTTTTGTGCTGGATTTTGCAGGTTTAGCTGGTTTTGTCCTGGCTTTCACTGGGTTTGTGCTGCTAAACCAGCAAAATTCGCCAACTTTCCCACGGTATCAAAAAAGTTCCCAGGCTCAGCTGACCCTATACCTACTAACAAAATGTTGACTTCAAATTTCCTGCGCGCTAGCAATTGCGACAGCTAGTGTGAATGACAGATAATAGACAGTCACTGTCACTCAAAGGCAAATACCCTGCGTTTTTATTCTCATCAAATTTTACCGATGGATTCACCATTCTGTCGGTCATTCTCATTTTCGATTGACTTAACAAAGATAGCTAACTCATGCCATGAACGAATCTGTTGCTAGTCATTAAGGCTCCTCCCTCTCATCAAATCCCGAACAAGAGGCGTTTTCTCGCGTCTCAAATGTTTCGAAACATTTTTCAAAACTGGCTTAAGTAATGTCACCATGACGTCATAATGACCCAGTGAAAGCCAACACAAAATCCAGCACAAAACCAATAAAATCCGCTGATTTTCCCACGGTATCGAAAAAGTTCCCAGGCTCAGGTGACCCTATACCTACTAACAACATGTTGAATTGAAATTTCCCGCTCTTATAATTGCGACAGCTGGTAGACAGTCAATCAAAGGCAAATATTTGAGTGATGGGGGACTGTTGACAGACAATTACTGGTATGAAGTGACTTTGAGGACACCCAGATGACCACTCAATCGAATTTTCCATGATGTTATCAGGGTTTTATATTTTCCAAACATTGAATACTTCATTGAACGAATCTGTTGCTATCCATCAAGGCTCATTTACAATTTTAAACCTAAATCCTAAACAAGGTTTTTCCATTTCAGATAAGATTTTCTGAATCATTTTTATGATTGAAATTTCATCCTTTTTATAGATTATAGAATATTCCTTAGAAATTTGGCAACTTCTGATTGAGTTTTTCTAATTCTTCCACATTCCCCTTTTTTTTCTCACCTTGACTTGGGGTCTGGCAATTTGGGACACTGTAGAGTACCTACGAAATTTCCGACAGTTATCTGTCAGTTTATATCACTCATCTGTTTAAAACCTGTATCAGAGCTGTCTATCAACCAGTAAGTGTGATGTATGATTGTCTTCGATGACAGGTAACGACAGTAGGTTTAAAGTCACCTGACTCTGGGAACTTTTTCGATACCGTGGAAAAGTCTGAGGATTTTGCTGGTTTTGTGGTGGCTTCCACTAGGTTTGTGCTGGCTTTCACTGCGTTTGTGCTGAATTCAAAATCTCATCCTTGTTATACCTAATTATAGAATGTCCCTTAGAAATTTGGCAATTTGAGTTGAGTTCTCTTAACTCTTCCACATTCTCCTTTTTCATTTCTCACCTTGACTTGCGGTCTGACAATTTGTGACATTGTAGGGTACCTATGGAATTTCTGACAGTCATCTGTCAGTTTATACCACTCATCTGCCTCGGTTTAGTACCCCAGTTTGGTGTGTCAAACAGGTACCAATCAATTCCGGATGGGAGAATGATTCCGTCACGGCAACTTTGGTAGGCGGTCCTAGTCTGTCAAATGCTATAACGCGGTTCGTAACTGGTTACTGCTGTTTTGGTAACTTTCTGTCTCACTTTGAAGCACAATAATTCAATTCTAAATAAACATGTCAAAGTCAAAATGTACCAAACGCCCTACCCACTGAATTCGGATAAGATTGTTGAGCTACGTCACTCATACATACCAAATGGTTAACCATTCGGCTACCAAACAACAGATGAAAGTCTGGGGCGAAATCAAATCACCCTATTGGTTGTCTTCCATTGCATGCAACAACAGTAGGTATATAGGGTCACTTGACCCTGGGAACTTTTTCGATACCGTGGGAAAGTCAGCGGATTTTGCTGGTTTTGTGCTGGATTTTGCTAGTTTTATGCTAGTTTAGCTGGTTTTGTGCTGACTTTCACTGGGTTTGTGCTGGCTTTCAGTGGGTTTGTGCTGAATTTCACAAAACTAACTAGACCAGCATAAAACCAGTGAAAGCCAGCACAAATCCAGTGAAAGCTAACACTAAACCAGCATAAAACCAGCAAAATCCAGTACAAAACTAGCTAAATCCGCCGGTTTTCCCATGGTATCGAAAAAGTTCCCAGGCTCAGGAGACCCTAAAGTCTGTTTTTTTTTTAAAGATAATTCCCCAAGTCAAAAATTTAGTAGCTATGTTGGCAACACAAGCCTTTTCTACATAAAAAAATTTGAAAGCATTGACAATTTCACATTGTATTGCCAACATAATGTCATTTTGACTTTTATCTTTTAAAAAAAAAACAGATTTTATGTAACATAACAACATGTTGAATTTAAATTTCCTGCGCTTACAATTGGGACAGCTGGTATGAATGACAGATGATAGACAGTCACTCAAAGGCAAATATTTGACTGGTGCATGGGCGACTGTTGACAGCAGATGACTGGTATGAGAGGCGTATTCTTTCTAGTCAATTATCAGTGATCAAAGTGATATAAGTTAAAGTGATAACATTCTTTAAAAACCTATGTTGCTAACTTCGTTCTGAACTCAACTGATACAAAGTGATCATAAAAATTATTTGATCAGTTCGATCACTTCGTGGTATTTTGACGTTTATTTGAATTTTTCTAGGTTAGGAAAACACAAAACAAACCGAAATTACCACATATACAGAGAAATTATTGTTAGTTTGAGTTTATTTTTTCAATTAATTGCTGTATGGGGATAAACACTGCCACTCTGTTTATGTTTTGTTTTGAAATTTGAAATACAAAAAAGCTAGGTTAGGTCTTGTGGTCTTCGCGCATGCGAATTTTATCACTAATCAGTTCCTGTTCTTTTAAGTACAAGTGATCAGGATCAGTTACAAGTGATCAAACTGAAAGTGATAATTGTTAGGAAGAATACACCTAATGTGACTTAGAGGACACCTAGAGCTGCTTTCGGGTGCAGAGGGCGAAGCTCCTAGAACACTTCACACCTGTCATACTCCATGCGTTTTGCACTCGAACGCTTGAAACCGAACGGGTCAAACTGTAGCCTAAGTACTTTGGAGTAAGTCAGGAGCGCTCAAAGGGTGACATCCGAAAACAGCTCAGATGACAACTCAATCGAAATTTGTATGATATAGGTAATTGAAGTTTGACATTTTCCAAATAATCAATACTCCATTGAATGAATGTGTTGCTTTCTATTAAGGCTCCCCCCTAACATTCACAATTCTAAACCAAAATCCTGAACAAGGTTCTTCCATTTCAGATAACATTTTCTGAATCATTTTTATGATTGAAATTTCATACTTTTATACTTAGTTATAGAATGGCAATTTTTGAGTTGAGTGCTCCTAATTCTCCCAAATTCTCCTTACCTTGACTTTCGGTCTGGTAATTTGGGACATTGTAGAGTTCCTACGGAATTTCTGACAGTCATCTTTCAGTTCATACCACTCATCTGTCTAAAAGCTATATCAGAGCTGTCTATCGACCTCTAAGTGTGATCTATGATTGTCTTCGATGACAGGCAACAACAGTAGGTATAGAATCCCTGAGCCTGGGAACTTTTTCGAGTCGGCAGATTTTGCTGGTTTTGTGCTGGATTTTGCTGGTTTTATGCTGGTTTAGCTGGCTTTCACTGGGTTTGTGCTGAATTTCACAAAACCAGCATTAAACCAGTGAAAGCCAACACAAACCCAGTGAAAGCCAACACGAAACCAGCTAAACCAGCATAAGACCAACAAAATACAGCACAAAACCAGCAAGGACGATAGCCTGTACGCAGAGACGTTGCGTCAGGGGGGTAATTACAGGTATCACCTGAGCCTGGGAACTTTTTCTATACCGTGGGAAAGTCGGCAGATTTTACTGGTTTTGTGCTGGATTTTGCTGGTTTCATGCTGGTCTAGCTGGTTTTGTGCTGGCTTTCACTGGGTTTGTGCTGGCTTTCACTGGGTTTGTGCCGAATTTCACAAAACCAGCTAAACCAGCATAAAATCAGTGAAAGCCGGCACAAACCCACTGAAAGCCAGCACAAAACCAGCATAAAACCAGCAAAATCCAGTACAAAACCAGCAAAATCCGCCGAGTTTCCCACGGTATCGAAAAAGTTCCCAGGCTCAGGTGTTCCTATACCTATACTAACAACCTATTGAATTCAAATTTCCCGCGCTTACAATTGCGACAGCTGGTGTGAATGACAGGTAATAGACAATCACTCAGAAGCAAATATTTGACTGGTGGGGGACTGTCCACAGGCGATTACTGGTATGAAGTGACTTGGAGGACATCCAGATGACAACTTTAGAATCCTTAGATTTTTTCTCAGGACAATTGATGGACAGATTATCTTAAAACAATTTTTTTTGTTTTTCACTTTCCACACTTGTTAGGTAATATAGTTCTCCGTGAAAACCCGTATTTTCCGAGTACCTGCGTCACTTTTATTTCCCAATAAAGCTCGTTTTCTGTTTGTCAGTGTATTAACTACTATGATCATAATCCAATTTAACCATCCAAGACATTCCATAAACAAGCACTCTACTTAGCATAGTTTGAAGCAAATCAATAGCCACAAATGAACACTATAATCGGTGTATTCAGGGATAAACAGCTTGATAGATTGGACAATGGAGAGCAATTTACGCCCCCAAAGTAAATCACCTACTCTTGCTATTATGGATTACTTTTGTATAGACGAAAATATCCAGCACTAAAATTGTCATAAAAGTTCAAAGTTGAGTTGTCTGTGACAAAGTATTACAAAAACAAACTTCAACATTATTATTTAGGCAAGAAACTTGGAAACTACTTGATATAAAGGTATAGAAAGTTAAACATAAAGGTGCTTATTTGCAATTTGAATTCCCCGAGGAGCATAGATTCATGCTATTTCCATATATATGTGCACGGTTATTAAAGCTCTGCCAGAAGTAATATTGAAATATAAACTTTGACTTGTACAATTGAAAAGATTTACATAATAATCCAGTTTCATTCATACAAGTTTATTTTTATTTATTTTTTCAACACAGTAGACATTATTGGACATTGGAACCCTATATCAAGGATTTTCAAATTAACCATTCTTTTCACGAAAAGGATTGGACTTTCAAGTTAGCTCGTAAATCTCATATTACCCTATTTATCGATTCCCACTAAATATTGAGTGTCCAAAGACACTCAAATAGATGAAATCGATTAAAGAATGCCTGAACATAAGATTGGACAATTATTGAAGCGCCTCTCGGAAAATTTTTCATTTTGTTTGAATTACGTAGGTACCGTGTAATAATTCCGAAATACGTGTCTAGTGCGGCAATAAAAGTTAAAATTAAGCCTGCAGAAAGTTAATACACTAGACTATTTTATGGTCCAGAGAGAAACGGGCAATTGACCCAAATTTGCTGTCCATAGGTGGGATATCGTTAAAATTAGAATATTAAATGGGATAATTTTGTGCATTTTCTTGTATAGTATAGGTTGTCCAATATAGCATTGCGAGTGCTGTGTGTCTTGCTTCTGTAATCACATACCTATCTTCTAAGTTTTCATTATTTTTTCTCAAATAACTGTTGTTGTTGTTTGAGTTGTCCTTTTAAGAATAAACATTTGTTTTGAAATTCTGAGAAAGTTCAACCTTATTTGATTTGAAATAAACTTATTTATAATTAGAGGTAGATGATTCGTTCTGCGACAGAGGATGAGAAGGAGGTACTGCGTATGCGCAAGTGGTTCTGTCATCTGCCAAGTTATCTGTTACCTGTCATATTTTCTGTTCCCCTTGCGCCATCTTGTGACATCACCGCCTGTTCTACTGGGTGGTAGAAATTGAAACTGATCTTAGTATTCTAAGATTTGCGTTGCCTGTGAATCAGTTTCGTGTAATATGACCTTATCCTTTTTTGTATCTTTTCAGATAGTTTTGGTTCAGTTTTTTCTTTCTCTGGCTGGGTTCGGTAATAGACCGATCTCCTATTACCTGCACTGCGCGCGTCGCTTGTAGGCTGCAGGTGAGCGTCCAATGAGAAGCAAGTTTATGACAGGCTTGCGTCATATTCTTATTCAGGGGCCAGTTCAGAATGAATCGTTCCTTCTTTCTTTGTAACGTGTAATTTGACAAAGAGCAAACTAATACTTTACATATTACTTGAACTCACCGCAGTTTCGTTTAAGGTTATGTTAGATTAAACTTGACATATTCCTTGCAATTTGATTGAGCGATGTTGCTGGATGAAACATTTATCAAAATAAAAGTGCAAACGATGTTTATCCACTTTAAAGCTCTTCTTTTGTCTGATTTAAGGCGTTGTGAAACACTTGAGACTGTATTACTTCTTTAATCTTATAATGTTCGATTTGTATTGTCTACATTTGCTCTGCAACAATACAATCTAGCTACACTGCAGCCTACGAGTTGCGCGCGCATGTCATCTTTTATTGTTTTCTAAAATCTGTTTTTTTTTTTAAGATAAAAGTCAAACTGACATTATGTTGGCAATACAATGTAAAATTGTCGATGCTTTCAAATTTTTTATGTAGAAAAGGCTTGTGTTGCCAACATAGTTACTAAATTTTTGACTTGGGGAATTATCTTTAAAAAAAAAAACAGACTTTAACTTGTATTTATTACAATGAAGCTTCCTTTTTCTAATCATGGGAGATAGGTCTATTGCATCTGCGAGCAAAATGAGCAAAATTTGACGTATGTTACGTGATTTTGACACGTGGAAAAAGATAAATGATCACGCGATGTCCGTCAAAATTTGCTCTTTTTGCTCGCAGATGCAATTACCGAACCCAGCCTCTATTTTCCCTTCAATAACGTTCCCTCCTCATAGCTCAAGAACACAATACCAGACTCAAAATCAATCAACGAATTGAAGTTTCGTTATTAGTAGAATTTGGAAATATCTATTGCCATGTCGGTATTACAGGAGTCTCGTTTGAGTGCCAAATTCAAACTTTGAAAATTTCCATATCCTACTTTGTCGCTTATCAAACTGTCGTGTGGCTACATCGACATCGATTAACAGCTTTGCCAACTTTGAGAAATGTTGTTTTTATTACAGGCTCTTGAATTTTAAACAAGTGCAGAGCAAATGCCTTTTTATCTCTTTCTTATACAAGCTGGTAGAAAAAGACACGAATATACTCAGTGCGCACTAACCCCTCCAATAGAATTCGCTATTAGTAGGCTTTGGAAATATCTATTACCATGTCGGTATTACAGGTGTCTAGTTTGGGCGCCAAATTCAAACTTTCAAATTTTCCAAAGTCTACTTTGTCGCTTGTCATACTGTCGTGTTGCTACATCAACATCGATTAACAGTATTGCCAACTTCAAGAAATGTTGTTTCTATTACAGGCTCTTGAATTTTATTTATTTGGAGAAATTTAGAAAAGATTCGAGAGCCGGTAATAGACACAAATTGATAGCGTTTTCTGTTGGTAAAACTCGTGCTGTCCGAGTTCTGCACTCAACACTGAATCAGTCCACGTTTAGTGCAATCCCAAAAGAACATGAATTTGGCGCGTTTTGTCATTCTTTTCAAATTTATTATTTAACGATCCTTGATCCCTAACCTAACCTAAAGATATTTTCAATGGAATAAAAATTAAAAAGGTTTGTGTGTATGAAAAAGTTGAAAACGGAAGTTTTTCCTGTATGTAAAGTACATAATTATGCTGTCTCCCGAGATGTGCAGAAATAATTTCAATGATACCTGCGTTGAAATTAATTTTTATGTCAATTTCAATAATAAAATTTTGAATTTTTGGTATCTCATTATCCCTGGCAAACATTCAGGCCTATGATGTATCCTGTCCTGTTATTTCAACGTCTGTGTTAAGGCTCAACATCTATTTCTGTCTCTATTTTGACGTTGCTGTTAAAATAACAGAAAATGATACATCATAGGCCTGCAATTGTAGATAATAATAATAGGTCTGTTTCTGCAGAAATCACAAACCAGTCAGAGTAAATTTCATTGGTTGAAAACAGTCAGAAACAGTCAGAAAACTAGTTTCAACCAATGAAATTCACTCTGACTGGTTTGTGATTTCTGCAGAAACAGACCTAATAATTCTTCCTCTTCATCGCTGTCGGTCGACGAAGATAAAAAATATAGAATTTTATCAATATCGATATCCATAATTTTTTGGTTTTGTTTATACACAGACTTTCCGGCACTTTACGCCATCTTTGTTGTGCCCTGACATTGGCACGAGCTCGTGCTGGAAAAGTTGCACGAGGGCAATAATTGATTGCCCTGGTTTTCCAATAGAACATAAAAACCCGCTCGGAAACTGCCAACAGAACATAATTGTTGCACGAGTGCAGCACGAGTTTTACCAACAGAAAACGCTATGAGACAAGTGCAGAACAAATGTCTTTTTATCTCTTTTTTATTCAAACTGGTAGAAAAAGACACGAATACACTCAGTGCGCATTAACCCTTCCAATAGAATTCGCTATTAGTAGGCTTTGGAAATATCTATTGCCATGCCGGTATTCCAGGTGTCTAGTTTAATAGTACGGGATACGAGGCCTATTTCATCAAATCATTTTACACCGTCTTGCATTGTTATCATCAGTTAGATAACATGGTACTGAAACGCACTTGTGCAGGGAAATAGATGGGAGTGGGGGATTTCGCTGAAAAAAATGTTTCAGAAAATGTCATCATAAACGAGGAAAATATTTAATTATACACCGTCTTGCATTTATTTATTGAGTTAATTTGTACATAAACAAAATTGGATTAACACATGCAAGACGTTTTCATGGGGGTTTTGGGGTTGTAATATAAGATGGAAATTGTCAATTTTTGAGAGGGGTGAAATATCATTTTACACCACTCCATTGTTGATTTATATCAAAGCTTGAATGTAGAATAGCCACTGGATACTGATACAAGATGTCCTGTAGAGGGATAACGGGCTGCAAGACGGATGTCAATGTGTTGTCTCATGAGGGAGTGAAAAATTATTTTACACCACTTCATGCTTATGTCCGCCGAAAGAATCTATGTTAAGAAATGGTATTACATCAGTCCAAGACGTTTTATCTGGGAAAAAAGTTAAAAAATCCATTTTAATTTTTTGACTGAACTGTTGAGTTATTTACTGAACCGTTTAATGTTTATTCTTTTTTAAATCATACAGATGAAAAAGGACAGTTGACATAGCAGCTCAACAGGGGAGTCTGTTGAATACAGGAATTATAATTTTTGTTTACAATTTCAGACAGATCATTTGTTGTGTCATTTTCACATTTTTTTGCTGCTTTAAAATGAAATTCTTCAAATTTAATGCTTACAATCTGTTATGTGCACAAAACATGTTATGTGTCATGGGATATCCACCTCAAAGAGCACCTAAATGATTAAAAGCCGTCAAAAATAAAACAATTTTCAATCTTTTTTTATTTGATGTCCGTAGAAACATTCATATATACATATTATTAGGAGAATTTCGCAAAATAGAATTATTCTACGTGGTGAAGAGCAAAACTATTTAAAATTAATGTGTATAATTTGTAATTTGAAGTAGTATTCACCTTTGTACCTGATGGATTGACCCCCGTCAAAATTAGTCAACTTCATCATCGTCTTGCAGTCCTTTCTTCCTATTTAGAATGTCTTGTATTTTTAAAAATGTTATCAATGTGTTCTATTTTTCCCATAAGTACGGTGTAAAATGATTTCTCCCTCCCTCATAAGACAACACATTGACCTCTGTCTTGCAGCCCATTATCCCCTCACAGTGCTTCTTGCATCAGTATCCAATGGCTATTCTACATTCAAGCTTTAATCTAAATCAACAATTGAGTGGTGTGAAATGATATTTCACCCCTCTGAAAAATTGACAATTTCTATCTAATATTACAACCCGAAAACCCCCAGGAATATGTCTTGCATAGGTTATTCCAATTTTGTTTGTGTACAAATTAACTTAATAAGTAAATGCAAGACGGTGTGAAATTGTATATTTTCCTCGATTATGACGACATTTTCTCGAACATTTTTATCAGCTAAATTCCCCAGTCCCATATAGTTCACTGCGCAAGTGCGTTTCAGCATCATGTTATCTAACTGATGATAACAATGCAAGACGGTGTAAAATGATTTGATGAAATAGGCCTCGTATCCCGTACTATAAGCGCCAAATCCAAACTTTCAAATTTTTTAAAGTTTACTTTGTCGCTTGTCAAACAGTCGATTACCAGTTTTTTTTTTCCATAGCTCTGGTTGAAACCAACTGGCCAGTATCTTCGATTAACAGTGTTGCCAACTTTAAGAAATCTTGTTTTTATTACAGGCTCTCGAACTTTCTTTATTTGGAGAAATTTAGAAAAGATAAATAGAGCCGGTAATAGACAAAAATTTAAACAAGTGCAGAACAAATGCCTTTTTATCTTTCTTATACAAGCTGGTAGAAAAAGACACGGATATACTCAGTGCGCACTAACCCTTCCAATAGAATTCGCTATTAGTAGGCTTTGGAAATATCTATTACCATGCCGGTATTACAGGTGTCTAGTTTGGGCGCCAAATCCAAACTTTCAAATTTTCCGAAGTTTACTTTGTCGCTTGTCAAACTGTCGATTACCAGTTTTTTTTTCCATAGCTCTGGTTAAAACCAACTGGCCAGTATCTTCGATTAACAGTGTTGCCAACCTTAAGAAATGTTGTTTTTATTACAGGCTCTCGAACTTTCTTTATTTGGAGAAATTTAGAAAAGATTCAATAGCCGGTAATAGACAAAAATTTAAAGAAGTGCAGAACAAATACCTTTTTATCTCTTTCTTATACAAGCTGGTAGAAAAAGACACGGATATACTCAGTGCGCACTAACCCTTCCAATAGAATTTGCTATTAGTAGGCTTTGGAAATATCTATTGCCATTTCGGTATTACAGGTCTCTAGTTTGGGCGCCAAATCCAAACTTTCAAATTTTCCAAAGCCTAATTTGTCGCTTGTGAAACTGCCGTGTGGCTATATCGACATCGATTTACAGTGTTGCCAACTTTTAGAAATGTTGTTTCTATTACAGGCTCTTGAATTTTCTCTATTTGGAGAAATTTAGAAAAGATTCGAGAGCCGGTAATAGACACAAATTGAGACAAGTGCAGAACAAATGCCTTTTTATCTCTTTTTTATTCAAGCTGGTAGAAAAAGACACTGATATACTCAGTGCGCACTAACCCTTCCAATAGAATTCGCTATTAGTAGGCTTTGGAAATATCCATTGCCATGTCGGTATTACAGGTCTCTAGTTTGGGCGCCAAATCCAAACTTTCCAATTTTCCAAAGCTTACTTTGTCGCTTGTCAAACTGTCGTGTTGCTACATCGACATCGATTAACAGTGTTGCCAACGTTAAGAAATGTTGTTTCTATTACAGGCTCTTGAATTTTTTTTTATTCGGAGAAATTTAGAAAAGATTCGAGAGCCGATAATAGACAAAAATTGAGACTAGTGCAGAAAAAATGTCTTTTTATCTCTTTCTTATACAAGCTAGTAGAAAAAGGCACAGATACACTCAGTGCGCACTAACCCTTCAAATAAAATTCGCTATTAATAGGCTTTGGAAATACCTATTGCCATGCCGGTATTACAGGTGTCTAATGTCTGCCCAGCGAGTCTGTATCTACGGGACAACGGTAAGGGGAACGCAGTTATAAAAAAAATGGCTCATTTCATTCATAAAATACCCAGCTGCGTGCGGAACTTTTTGGAAGTGTTATCGTATTGCAACTCGTACACGAAAATCAGCAATGACCAAATCTCCGCCACTGGATATTTCAATATAAATCGATATTCCAAGCTGGGAGGATAAAATGACGTGAGCCCTGGCCAATAGCGAGGATGTAAGGTGACGTTAGTTTATTGACAACCGTATGGTTCCTCATGACAACGGCGATCCTGCCAAAAACTCCACCAATCAGGTTCATCCAGGACGGATGCTTGCCAAATTGTCAAAAGCTGATGGTATCTTTAGAAAATGTTTATTTTTTACAATAGACCAAACTGAAGAAATCAGGATTAAAATAAGGATAGATCTAACAACCACGTTAAAATATTTAGCGTTTTATTATTGTTATCAATATTTTGTTATTAAATAATGGATTTTCAAATTAACTATACGCATGCCTAGTATTTTCGCTTTTTTATAATTAAACGTGGCAACATGGCACATTTACGTCCGAATTCCTTCCGTAGACTCAGATCCACTGGGCAAACAATAGTTTGGGCGCCAAATCCAAACTTTCAAATTTTCCAAAGTTCACTATGTCGCTTGTCAAACTGTCGAGTAATAGACAAAAATTTAAAAAAGTGCAGAACAAATACCTTTTTATCTCTTTCTTATACAAGCTGGTAGAAAAAGACACGGATATACTCAGTGCGCACTCAAGGATGATACACACTACTACTACAGGATGGCTTATTCTCATAGCCTGTGTGTAACAAATCCTACCACCCCCCCCCCCCCCCCCCCACCCCACGCTAAACAATCAGTTGTGACGTAAGCAGTATGGCGTTTCTCGCCTTGACGTAGGCTGTTTAAACAGCTGACGACTTAGTTATGACGTCGGCAATGGTTGAAAACCAATATGGCGGCTATTACCAAAAACGTGGCCGATAAGCACTCCTTAGAGTGTGTATCCTCCTCAGTGGCGGTTCCTCCATAAGAGCACATGTGCACGTGCACTCCCAAATTAATATCAAACAACTTTAAATTTAATTTTATCATTCTTCAAATTTTAACAATCTACCTGTAAAGTATTAATTTAAAAAATTAGTGGCCAAATGCGCCAGCAAAACAAACGCAACCGGCATTTATTATGAATTACAAATTATGTGCACCCCCAATATGTTATACCACGAGCCGCCACTGATCCTCCTTGGTACGCACTAACCCTTCCAATAGAATTCGCTATTAGTAGGCTTTGGAAATATCTATTGCCATGTCGGTATTACAGGTCTCAAGCTTAGGCGCCAAATCCAAACTTTCAAATTTTCCAAAGCCTACTATGTCGCTTGTCAAACTGTCGTGTTGCTACATCGACATCGATTAACAGTTTTTTTTTTTTTTTTCTCCATGGCTCTGGTTAAAACCAACTGGCCAGTATCTTCGATTAACAGTGTTGCCAACTTCAAGAAATGTTGTTTTCATCACAGGCTCTCGAATTTTCTTTATTTGGAAAAAAGATTCAAGAGCCGGTAATAAACAAGAATTGAGACAAGTGCAGAACAAACGTCTTTTCATCTCTTTCTTATACAAGCTGGTAGAAAAAGACATAGATATAGTCAGTGCGCACTAACCTCTCCAACAAACTTCGCTACTAGTAGGCTTTGGAAATATCTATTGCCATGCCGGTATTACAAACAGGTGTCTAGTTTGGGCGCCAAATCCAAACTTTCAAATTTTCCAAAGTCTACTTTGTCGCTTGTCAAACTGTCGTGTTGCTACATCGACATTGATTAACAGTGTTGCCAACTTCAAGAAATGTTGTTTCTATTACAGGCTCTTGAATTTTATTTATTTGGAGAAATTTAGAAAAGATTCGAGAGCCGGTAATAGACACAAATTGAGACAAGTGCAGAACAAATGCCTTTTTATCTCTTTTTTATTCAAGCTGGTAGAAAAAGACACGAATACACTCAGTGCGCACTAACCCTTCCAATAGAATTCGTTATTAGTAGGCTTTGGAAATATCTATTGCCATGCGGGTATTATAGATGTCTAGTTTGGGCGCCAAATTCAAACTTGAAAGCCAATTCCCACACACGAATACTAATGGTCCAAAATTAATGATACTCTTCTGCAGATCAAAGTCAAAAAGAAATCCGCCCTCGTGTTTCAGCATTAAATTTACACTAAAATTGCTTCATTAGTGTGACGTCATAAATTGAGAGCCTCTGTTTCTAAACAAACTTCCATTTCTCTAACATTGCAATGCTTGCATTCTCTGTACCATTGTTCTGTAAAAACATAGTGTTGTTTTAGACTCTTATACCATAGTATACTATATAATACTAAGCTACTTTTACCTAAAAATAGGAGCAAGAGGAGAGTCTAAAACGGAAGTAGTACATAAATAAACAATAATTCAACTTACGATAAGTGAAATATAGAGATTGTGCCGCCTCCGCACTCCTTTTTCGTAAAGATAAGTACATAATATTCTGCTTCAGATTCCATATTAGTGCAGCCGACGGCGCCACAAGTTTAATTTAGTGCCGTACAGTATGTTCCACATTAATCGCGACCCGAGGCAGGTGCACAGTGCTTGAATTTAAATTTACTAGTCGAGGTGTATAGTTTTTGGTCTTACGCCGAATCGTGTGTTGTATAAGTGCAAGTAGGGTTCGATGTTCCGTTCGAAAAGCAGCTGCCGGCTGCAGTTCTAAGGCTGTTGTCCGCGTGTTTTTTTGCTTTTCTTTTGTATTTTGCCCCTAATTTTAATCCCCTTATTGCTAGAATAATTTAAAAGTTTATTAACACATATAGTGGAATTTTTATTATTGATAAACTTGTGCGGTCGTATGTTGCGATATGAACGATGATGATTAATAGAAATTGATTGTTCGCGATTTTGTTCGAGTTGATAATAAAACTAAATGGATTTCTAGGTGAATGGCACTTTAGGTACATAGGTATGTACAATTTTTTCTGGTTCGAAAATTACATTATCTCAAAAAAAAGTTTCTCTATAAGTATTTGTCGACAAAGTGTTCCATGCAAAAGTTTCCACTGGATAATAAAGTTTGCAACCAGTTTTCCCCATTACAAAAAATTGATATGAAACTCAATTTTATATGCCCTCATATGGTCAGTGCTCTCAATTTGAATATTATTGAGAACTTTATTGGCTTTAAGTGAATAATATGTTGATAAAAAAATTCAATTAGATTATAGAGAATATATTTCATGGAGGTGTCCTATGAGCGGTTTGAACAAAGATTGGTACAGATTTGTTTAAGGGAACTTTTTCAGGTGTAGTCGGCTTAAAAAAACCTGATCTTATCACTTTTCACAGTAATCTTATTGAATTTCCTCCATGATGGTCCAGTTGGTTTTTGTGGCAATTTCAAACGAATCAGCTAAAAAACGACTATCGGACGACCCCTATAATAAATTTCCCAACGGCAACAACAAGCAGTTTTAAGGCATTTCTCTTTTCTACGATTTACTGGCCATTTATTACCAGAGAAACGGATTGGGGAAAGAAATTCCTATCAATGTACCTAACCCAATATTTAGTATTCAAATAAAAGTTTATTTGTTTCGACAACACGTTGTCACAACTTCAATAAAACACTGAAATTTAATCATTCTAATTCTCAGTCGCGGTTAAAAGTCACCAAAATGTGACATTTATATCCATCATAAACAACTTATAGTTTTGTCAGCAACGTCGTGACAACGTTTATGTGTCATTAAAATGTGCACTACATGTGTGGAAAGTTTTCTAGAATTGACTTTGGTCAATGCTTAACAGTTAGATAACGTTCCAAATTTAAATTTGGTGCCTCCTTCCTAAACCTTCCGTATGAACGTAAAGACCTAAGGCTAGATGGTATAAAACTGAAGGCCTTTTTGGTAAAATAAACAAGAAACTTCTTCTTCACCAATCACCAAGGTGCTTCTGGGAATTGGCAGTGGAACATTATTAGCTTGTCTAGTAGAATAGTGCCTTACCGAAGAATGTTGGTCATATCTAGTATTTCCTATACTATAGAACATTTTCGAGTAGGTATGTATAAGCAAAACTATATGAAAAATGAGGCTAGGTTTGCAAGATCGTCAAAAGGGAACACTAAGCATATACCTAAGGGCTCTTTTCTGTAAAATAAATATGCAGTTGAAATTAGTAGTACTGCAACAACCCCAAAATGCAATTGCATAATGTGTGACTCCACCAGAGAAAAATATGTTCTAACTGCTCTGTGAGTACCTACTCTCAAAGCATAACATCTAATTGATAACCTACCAGAAAGTGCCACAATATCCTGCTCAAACTTGAAACTCTCATCCACTTTCACTCCAAGAAACTTAGCACAGATGGTGGGATGAATAAAATCACCACATAAGGAGTTGTTGGATAATGAGCACTTGAAGTTGGGCACATTGGTCTTAGATATGTTAAAGGATAGATTGTTGCTGTTGCACCAGGTTTTTATCAAATCTAAATCGACATTAATCATGCGTTCTAGAATTCTTCACACTGTTCGCAGACAATAGACCTGTTGTCAGCGAAAAGTCTAATAATTTTCCTGACCCTAAGACAGGCTAGATCATTAATAGATCAAGAACAAAAAGGGGCCAAGGATAGAGCCCTTTCATCTGAAAACCCACCCCTATTGAAAACTACCTGGAGCCGTATTCTTGAATTTCTGGGAGGAAAACTTACTCGGGAAGTGGACGTGGTTCACCTCAAAAAGGTACATGTAATATTCTTGAAAATGGGACTGTGAGATGAAAGTTCCCGGGAATTCTGAAGTTCCCGTCCTCTCACCCAAGAGAAAACGAGTTCCCGTCAGGGTCTCTAACCTCAAGACTTGACGTTGTTTTCAAGCTTGACGTTTTCGTTTTCTCCTTTCAAATTCAAGGTTTTTTCGTTTTTGTACGCGTTGTGTCTTTTCATTAAAATGAATGTGAATGTGGATTATTTTATTGAGATTATCTTGAATAACATACCTAACATAATCCAAGAAGACATGAAAAATGCTTCAGAAGCAAAGGAAATAGGATGGGATGTTCTGCCTTTTCCATTGGCCAGAAATTCGTGAAATTTTTTAGAGTGAGCAAAAATGTATGCCACGAAATAGTGGATATGGTTACTCCCGTATGTTACCGCTCCAAGGCGAGTCTCGGCTTTAACCAAAACTACAAAGGTAGGTATGCATTGAACACAGTATTCCAGAAGTTGATGAGCCAGATGAAGTTCAGGAGCAGGAATAAGGAATTTATGCTGCAGAAAATTATGCGGAAATTTCCCTCATGTATAAAAAATCTCATAAAAGGAATGCAGTTATCGAGAACTTACAACGGTGATGTTCATAGGGTAGTTAAAAATAAATATATTATCAAACCCAAATGCCTTTCAGCTTTCAAAGTTTTGAAAAATAGACAATAATAAATATCAAACGTGGGGTTAGATATTGAGTTAGATAACTTCCCCTTCCTTTTTTCGCTTGAAACACGTTTTGGTTAGTTTGATTGACACTCTCATAGGCGGCAACATTGTGAGCGCTTGTGGGTATTCAAGAATACGACCTCTTAGCTCCCGGGAGCGAAAGTGAACTAGCTTTCCTGGGAACGTTCCCAGGAACACTCCCTTCCCGGGCAGTCAAGAATACGGGGCCTGCTGACTATCACTAGTACGACTGAAACCAATTTAGAGCAGTGGCGCACCCAGAAAATATGTTTGGGGGGGGCACTGCATAGGTTGTGGATTGTGACTGAAAATCTAAAAAAAAATTGAGCTGTCAGGGTGCCACGCCCAAAATTTGCCTCTTTTTTTTATACGTAAGAATATACAGTTTTGGAAGGGCGGCCTGGGAGGGAGCCATGCCCGATGGTTCCCCCTGGGTGCGTCACTGTCCAGGAAATCTGGGAAACTTTGGAAAATGAAGAGCTTTTTGAAATATCCAGAAGCTTTTGATAAGCTTCAACATACTAATATTTGATTGAAAAAAAAACAAAGATAGCGGAGTTACGAATTTTTTAATTCCAGAGAGACACTGTGATATTTTTACAATACAGACTATGGCCTGATTTTATATTTTTTTCCTGGAAATCTGGGATACTTTGGAGAATGAAGGATTTTTTCAGCCTTTTACCCTAAAAAAAAACAAAAAAAAAAATTGATTGAAAAAAAGTAAGGATAGCAAAGTTACAATATTTTTAATCTAAAAAACAGACTGAATGATATTTTTGCCTTAGAGTCTATGGCTTGAATTTTTATTTTTTTTTCTGGAAATTCGGGATACCTTGGAGAATGAAGATTTTTTTTATGTATCCAGAAGCCTTCTAGCTTTAGCATACTAAAACTTGATTAGAAAAAAACTAAGATAGCAGGAGTTACAATTTTTTTATTCCCTGAGAGACACTGTGATATTTTTCCAATACAGACTATGGCCTGATTCTAGTTATTTTTCCTGGAAATCTAGGAAATTTTGGAAAACGAAGAATTTTTTATGTATTCAGAAGTCTTTTAGCTTTAACATAATAAAATTTCATTAGAAAAAAACAAAGATAGCGGAGTTACGATTTTTTTAATTCGAGAGAGACACTAACTGATATTTTTACAATACAGACTATGGCCTGATTTTTGATTTTTTTCCTAGAAATCTGGGAAACTTTGGAGAATGAAGAATTTTTTTATATATCCAGAAGCCTTTTACTTTTAACATACCAAAAGTTGACTGGAAAAAAACCAAAGATATCGGAGCTACGATTGTTTAATCCCTAAGAGACACTAGTAGTGATATTTTGAAAATACAGATTATGGCCGGATTTTTGATTTTTTCAGTGGCGCACCCAAAAAATATGTTTGGGAGAGGGGGGCCTTACATAGGTTGTGGCTTGTGACTGAAAATCTTTAAAAAAAATTGAGGCGTCAGGGTACCACGCCCTGAATTGGCCACATTTTTGTATACCTACGTAAAAATTAAGCCTGGGGGGGGCCGTGGCCCGATGCCACACTGGAAGCCGATTTGATTATAGGACCTGCTTAGATTAGATCTAATTTTGACCATTCAGTTTACCAAGTGAAGGAAGAAGAGAAATAGGACGGAAATTTGCTGGAGTTTGAGTCTCTCCCTTTGTGAAGAAGTACAACCACTGCATTCTCAAGAATATTAGGAAATATACCCTTATCAAAGGATTCATTTATTGCATCTCTAACCCCTTAGTTTAAAATGAAGTAATAGTTTGTTAAATGACATATCATCATAGACCGAGGAATTTTCGTTTTTGAAGGTTATAAGGGTTTCTTTGATCTCAGGAAGCCAAGAAGAAGGAATTTGAGATATTCTTGTTTGTCAAATAGTCTAGGAGATTGACCCCGGAAGCGAGCTGGGACCAAAACGCTCCAGCTATAGAGCAAAAGAAAATAATTAGACTGTTATAAAACGGGTTGGATGAAGAGACCTAGGGGCGAGAACTTTTACCTGTTATTTCATTAATTTATAGACAATGCCTCTAAATTTACAATAATTGAAATCCATTTGGAAAAAAACTAAATAAATTTGAATTTAAAACTAATATGAAAGACTTACATAATAAATAGATAAAAATTTTCTAATTCTACAAGAAAACATTACACAATCACAGATTAAGATATTAAACCTATTAACTGAAAGAGGATGGTGTTAAATACATAGTTAATAATATAAAGTACAAACATTGTGATTTTAGGGTACCTAAAATTAACTTAAGGATTCTTAGCATAGATCTTTTTAAAACTAGCCAGTATAAACTGATGATTAATAAAAGTGTGTGCTAATGAGTATGACTGATGATTAATAAAATGATGGAACAGTGCAATATCGAAAACAGGGAAAACCCATTTGATATATGTATATAGTATACGAATATCACACCTTGTTCATTTCTTCTTTGTACAAGGGATTTTATATTGAAACTTGTTAGCATCGCCCTATATGAGACCGGGTACGCTCCATTTTGCCTAACATACAGGAATCTCAAGGTTTTTCAACTTTTTCTATGTGATTTATATGACACTGAACTAGTGGCATCCAGATTTGAGCAGCATACTTCAAGTGTCCAATTTAGTATTTCAATACGAAGATCTTTACCATTTCTTAAGATGAAGCCACGGCACTTGTATGCCTTATTTGCTGTATATATTAAAGTCATCTGCAAATAGTAGTCCCACTGACTGCCAGAGCTGTTGTACTGAGTATTTTAAATACTTGAAGTAATTACTTAAGTACAAAACTATACTTAAGTATTTGACTTAAGTACTATTCCAAATATGGGTACTTGTACTTGCAATTTCAAGTTTTTCAAATTTTACTTGTACCTAATACTTAAAATATAAGTCAAGTATATTTCACTTGAAAGATTTGGAAAATTTGTACTTAAGTGATATTAAATTACTTAAGTACCAGTGAAATTACTTGAAGTAAATATTTTTAATTGAAGTATTTTTAAATACTTCAAAATTTACTTGACAACTGAATAAAGTTTTGTCTATTCATCGCGTGACGTCATGAACACACGCAAAAATTGCAGAACTTATTTAGACTGACGCAGCAATAGGTATGAGAACGCAAAAACAATACGATAATGTCGATAGTAGCTCTGTTCCAACCGACACGTTCTAGAACAGTAATTTCCAATCGATTAATTCATTTGATAATTAGGATAAAAGTTCAACTTAGGTGGGCAACTGTAAATAACTGGTTCTGGAACGGTTCTCATGTCGGTTGGAACAGAGCTAATATATGCAGCAAGAATCAGAAAACGCGCGCTTTCGGCGTTAGTTTGTGCATATGACGTCACAGTGCTAGGAGTGGACACTTTATACCACGGTATCTTCGCAACGGTTGGTCGTAGCCTAGTGCGGTTTGAAAATTTGTTCTTGGATTTTTTTTTTCTAAAACTTTTATTTTTGGATCACACCCCCTTCTAAATTATCGACAGCAATAATTTAATTTGTTAGTTTAATTCGAACAATACTTGAAATAAAAAATACTTAAATTATTTTTCAAAGTATTTCTACGTAAATGTCATTTCAAGTACGCAAATTTAAGTAAATACTTATACTTGACTCTGACTTTCATGGAATTTGGTACTTGTACTTGATTTTGGACAATTCAAGTGAATTTACTTCAAATTTTTAAGTATTTCCTTCTGTACTTATACTTATACTGGTACATTATTCATATTAAAAAAGAAACTTGTACTTAATACTTTTTCTTGGTACTTACAACAGCTCTGCTGACTGCTTCAAGGAATAGGGCAAGGTATTAATAAAAAAAAAAAACAGTAAAAAGCAAAGGCTCAAGAATACTACCCTGAAGTACTTCCGATGCAGCCCTGTACTTCTCAGAAGTCAGGAAATGCTTTTCCAATTTTTACCATTTGGTAACGATCTGATCTGAGGCTACCTAACTAAAACTATATATTTAGGTTTTAGTGTCTTAATGTCTTAACTTGCCATTGGTTTCTCAGATATCAAAAATCATAAGACGTTGTCTCAAAATTTGCAAACACTGTCTAAATTCCACAGATGGTCAGGTATCTTTGGTTTCTGAAAGTGTCTTCACTTTTCAGACGAATGTCTTTACTTTTAAGGAAGTGTTCGAGACAATCAAAATGTATTTTTAAAAAATCTTATATTATATTCATATTCATTGTCTAATTTACTAGACAACTTTCCTGAGTTTTCTTAACGTATATTGTCATATAGGTGGTCTAAATTTTTATGAAATCCCTAAATCTCTTTTAGACCTAATAGATACCTATGTAGTATAACATACCCGGGTTCGTTTAGTGAAATTGAACGATGAGAATTTTTTATTACCTTTTAAACAACAAATCTTCTGAAAAATGAAGTGAAAAACAAATAGGACATACGTTGTGGAAACTTACTCAATTTTACTTACTGGACATGCGCCCGACATAGCAAATATTAGGGAAATTTAAGGGAAGTTGTGATATGTAAAAGAAACGAGAAATTTGTGAAACGTCTACTTCATCGTACCGATCTCATCCTGGAACTAACGAGGGGAAAGAGCACGGCAGAGAAACCCTCGATCTAACATTCCTCGAAAATCGAAACATACTGTGTCATTTTAATAATAATTCAATAAAAGTTTAAATTAGGTACCATCATTATTTGTCTTTGTGCTAAAATTTCAATTAAACACACTACATTCAATCAACACTACCTATATTCAATACTGAAGAGTTTTTTGGTTAGTTAGCCCATCTGTGGCAGGTACTGAGGTCCCTGGTTACGTAAACTCACAGCTATAGTTGTTTTTGAGCCAATATCTCTAGATTGATTATTTCAATTTGCTAGGATATTCTCTCGTCAGGGTAGGAAAATGTTAGTAAATTCAATAAGGCTCTAATGCAGGCTCTAAATCCAAAAATCAAAATCCCATCACAAAAAGACAGCACATAATTTTTCTAGGTTTTAATTATGATACTTGTATAATAATTGAACTCTCAAAAACAAAATTACAATTATTCAAGTGACCTGTGATCTCTCCTTGACACACACATTAATAACAAATTGGATTGAACAATCAATTTAATGCAAAATAAAAATTGAATAATGAATAATTACAGACACACGTCACGCGTCCAAGGGACCAGTCTCAGCTTGTTCTCTAGTCTAATGCCTAATCGCTTCCTCTCTACATCCCCTTCGTACGCTTTTTCTGTGGTGCCCCTAGGTTCATCTCTACTTGACGGAGTATTACATGGTTGCAACATTTATTGTTATTCAGTAAACGTTTTTTTGAAAAGTTAAGATTCAAAGAAATAAGAAAAATAAATAGGTGGTTTTCCTCACCTACCTGTCTGAATTTAGGAGACAACTGTACTAAATCTATCAGACGAATATCTTAAATTTCTAAACCAGTGTCTTAATTTACTGTACAGCTATCTAAGGTGTGTAATTGTCTCACGTTGTCTCAAAATCAGACGAGTCTGAATTTATTGCACAATAGGGTAGCGGACAAGGTATAATTTCAATGAAATCGATGATCTATTCTTCATCTACGGAGTAAATAAAAAATATTCGTATCAAAAGAAACTTCAGATAAAATTACTAACCTTGTTTAAAACGGCGGTAAAAGTCGAGTTTTGAGACGCACTATTTGAACGGAAATATTTCGCGCCCTGATTCTACGTCATAGCTGTTGAATTTCAGTATGAATTAAATAAAACCTACGTCCGATATTCGACACAAACTTACTCTTTAGTGCAAAAAAGAGAGATATATCAGCGTCTCTCGGGTATTATTACATTTAGGCGCACCCTCAACATAACCCCACTTTTTGAGAGAATTCTATTTATCAATCAGTGCGTACCTACTGAGTTTATCGGCATCTTTTTCTAAAAGCATGTAAAATATAAGGACGCGCTATTGGACATACATAACAGCTATGACGTAATTTCTTGGCGGTAAATTATAGCGTTTAAAATAAGTACAAATTTGTTAATTTTTTTTAACGGATATTTTTGTTTTCTAAAATCAAAGAATCATCAACAATTGTTTATTTTGTAATGAAGATTAATAAAAAAAATATTTCAAAAAATTGTCCACTAGCCTATTGTTTTGATTTTTTCAAAAAGTGTCTAAAGTTTCGCAGACATTGATTGTCTTAAAAAGTTTAAATCTATCATACAACAATCTTATATTCAAAAAGTACCTAAATTTAACGCTTCATCAATCTCAAAGATTCTAAACTTGCTAGACTAGGTACTGTTATTTGCTTAGAATTTTTAAGACAGCATCTAAAATTGATTTGCAAAGTAATTGAAATCCTACGAAATTGTCCAAATATACCAGAAGATTTTTTTTTGTGTTTCTAAAATTCCATCATGCTTCAAACTTCCAAGAAAGTATCTAAATTGTCTTGGGGAGTGCCTCAAATCTCCAAGAAAGTGTCAAGATTTATCAAAAAAAATTCAAATCTTATATATGTTTTCTTTAATTCCTCACAAAACGTCTACATTTTTTAAACTTACTAGACATTCATAACTATATTTGTGTTTAGATTCATCAGACAAACCTCTAAGCCAGCCTCTCAATTTACTAGATAAATCTTTCGGATTTTCAAGTGACAAAATTATTTATACGTTGTCTCAATTTTTGAAGAAAATATTTCTTAAACTTATCAGACAACGGTCTTACATTTCCGTCTTGTACAGGGTGTTTTCTAATTGAATGTCAATATTTAAGGAGGTAATTTTTGGGTCCATAAATATTTTAATGAAATTTGGGAATCATGTCAAGAGGAATTTTTTGGCACACCAGTGGCGTTCGTACGGAACTTGATCTGCCTATTCTGGCAAACATTGATGGTTTGCTTGGAAATTATTGGGGATTTCAAAAATAATTTTTATTTTGAGAGAAATTAGTAGCCTACCGTCAATGTCTGCTAAAATAGGAAGGTCAAATTCTATATCTCAAAAGTTAAGACATTTAGGACATAAGTTCATAATATGAAGTTTTCTTCTCGAATTGACCCAAAAATCTCCTCCTTGAATATTGACATTCAATTAGAAAACCCTGTATACTTATGTTGCTCTGAATTTTTAAGAAAATATCTAAATTCATCAGACGACTGTTTCAAATTACTAAAAAAAAGTTTTAATTTATAAGACGGTTGTCTTATATACCTACCTACTTTGGAAAGGGTTTGTCTGGAATTACTAACAAATTGTGTACTTTTGATAGACTATTAGGTATCTTGAATTTCTAGAGAAGTCTTTAATTTATCAGACGACGACTGTCAATCCTATTTCCAAAACTTTTATTAAAAATGGACGTCAATTTGTCAAACTTTATATTCCGTATAAACTTTGATCTATTATAAAGTTCATTGTTGAAAACCAACACTGAATCCTTATTCAGCAAAACTATTGCTGAAATCAGTGAAACCCAATATAAGAAAAGACGATAAGAATTTCTACCGACAACTGAACAAACAAAATTTTTATGCAAACATTTCTATTTGAAACTTTGGCCTATTTAAATGTTCCACTGGTTGAAATAAATGTACATTATCTTCTTAGACATAAAATGAACTTTAATTGCTTCATCGTAAAAAAAAACAAATCATATATTTGAGAACCCAATAAAGATAAAAAATCAATTACCTAGGCACCTTATCATAAAAAAATTTCAATCAAGCTTGAATTGCTATACTTAAACATCAAACTTGAATTACTATAAACCGTTGCGCTAGAGAAATTTTCCATTTTCCACGATAATAGAACATCCGTTCTTTTTTTTTTCTGTAGATTTAACGCAAAAAGGGTTTTAGTGTTTCTAAGACTAAACCTGTGTTGTCCAGGCATGTAAAAACAAACTAATGTGTTTTTTATCGGTTGTAGGTATAAACTCAAAAAAGTAGGACGTGTGAAAGTTTGTAAATTGTACTGGCAATAATTTCCTACTTTTGGAAACTACTTGAGGAAATATGTTTAGTATTATATTATTTCAGAGAAACAAGTATTGTACATACATAATCAAATTATTTAGTGTCAAAATATTGAACTAGATTTGAAGTAAAATGTTATTTAAATAAGAAAGTTGTAGTGGGTCACAAAAATAATTTCCTGTTTTACAAGGAGACATTCCATGTTAAAATTAAATCAGACGTTTCTATATTAGGGACAAAAACGCCGGAAATGGCGTGCCCATATAAGAAATCCTCATAGTTTTGTAAATCTATTTTAGGTATTTTCCGCCAGTTACGAAATGTTAAATTTCAATTTATTTGGAGCAAACAAAATGAGCATCTCTGCCCTACTGTTTATCCGATTTCGCTTTGGAAGTATCGCGGCTTTGGGTAAATATTTATATAAATTATTTCCGACTTTACATATTTACTATAAGCAATATGGTACTTATTGCTTAGACGTTTTGTAAATATAAATATTTTTTTTTAAACAAAAAAATCTGGTCCATTTTCAATGCCCACAATACAAAAAGCGTCAGGTGATAAAGGTACTATAGGGGGTACCCAAACAAGAAACACGTGTGCACGTTATAATAAGATCAGCTGCTGCGGCATCTGGTTTCTGGTTGCGGTACTGGAAGTCCGAAAAATCTACCGGATGCTGAGATGTCGTCACACCTGGCGCACGGGCCAAAAACGAAACAGCTGTCCATCAGACAGTAGTACCTTTACTTTTTGAGTGGTACTTACTGAGATTGTTCTGTACTAAAAATTGTACATTTAGAAAGGAGCTTCATATTTTTTGCTAGATTTTTAAATAAGTTTTGCGTTTTTTTACCTCGGGAATTTCAGATAATATAGGTAGGTACTACTTACATACTGCCAAAGTCTGGTTTTACAAAAATCATACTTTTTGTAATTTCAATGGTAGATACTATCCCATGTACTATCCCTACATGTTGGCAGTCTTCAACTTGACATATCCGCAACTAAAAATCTAATTGATTCTAGATGATCTTTTTCAATGTTCAATTTATAATTATTCCCGGCTCTTGATTTGAATCTTCAACTTAGCAACTCATTTAAAATGTTGCTACGATAAATTCGCCATTATGTTTTCAATGTTCAAGTCTTTTATGTTAATAGAGGTCTTGTCGCCATAATTTTGCTATTTTTGAATATTTCATTGATGAATATCAAGGTTCCTGATGTTAACAGATTGTTTGGTAATGGATAACTTGATGACGCATCTAGAGGCCCTTATGGAGATTTGCATTATGTTTAGGCATACAGATGACGTCATAAAAATTATCAGGCATCCCGCAACCTACCTCTCTCAAACAACCGTGGGTGAATATAGAAGTGAGCCAGGCCCCCGCCGCCATATTCTTGCCAATTTTCAATATGAACATATAGAATTTCAAAAATAGGACGGCAATTAATTGTCGCCACTGTAGCCATTCCCTATGAAAAATGGCATTTTATTTCAATATTAACGTGCCGATTATGGAAAATCAAATTCCTCGTATTACAAGCAACATTTTCCGCACTAAAATCTATTGAAAATCGGAAAATACCTATTCGAGAAAAACCAATGACGGCCAAAAAACACAATTTTAAAATGCCCGCCCAAGGCCTGCTTTGATGTTTTTGAAACGTGAAGTTAGCTAATGAATAATTTTTACTTTACTTGATGAAAAATTAGGTTTTCCTTCAAAATTCAATTCTTTGCACCTTGCACCCCAATACACGTTCTTTTTCGTATAAAACTAACAAAGCGCAATAGGGCAATCCAACGGCCTGTCAAAACATCAATTCAATATGGCGGCAACTTTCAAACATCTGCGATGTGTGTTTATGTCACTAATCTCAAAAATCAATGGATAAACATAGAACGCTTCTAGTGCTGGTACGAGTACAAGGTCATAATTTAAAGAACTAAGACCGCTGTGAGCGTGCGCAAATAGATACATGTACTGTGCGTGCGCAAAATATAGCCAATAAAAAATATTTTAAATTTTAGAACAGTTGTTCAAAAAATAAGACACTGCGCAGGCGTAAGGCTGTTCCGTTGCACAACTGTTCTTAGAATATTGACCTCAAATTTTTGCACTAGCTTAGCCAATGACGCCGTACGATTGTGTATCCATTTATTTTTGAGATCAGTGGTTTATATATAGAAATATCGAAACCCAATGTGGCGGTTATGGTCAAACAATGGAATTGGCGCCAAAAATATCGTTTACCTTCAGACAACCGTGTTATCATAAAACGGTTCTCTGTGTGTAATTTGTGGATTTTTCAGGGGATTTTCTATGGCTCGAAAAGAATAATTTACGTATTTTCGTAGTGTATAACCAAAAAAAAACAAACACACATCGCAGATGTTTGACCGTTGCCGCCATATTGAATTTATGTTTTAACAGGTCGTCGGATTGCTGGGATAATACACACTACTTAAGGAGTGCTTATCGCAAGGTTTCTGAAGTTAATAGGTTGCCTTGTAATAGGTAACTTGATGACGCATCTGGGGTACCTTATAGAGATTTGCATTATGTTGAGGCACCCCAGATGACGTCATAAAGTTATCAGGCAACTTAGTTCTCTCAAACAACCTTGGCCTATCGGCCTCGTTTTTGGTAATCGCCGCCATATTGGTGTGTCACCATTTCCGACGTCATTAACAAGTCGTCAGCTGTTTGCATAAGAGGTCGTAGTTTAGAAGTTAAATTTTAAATTTATGATGAAAAATCTTATTTAATTTTGATTAACATAATAGGCAAAGAGGAAGATGAAAACGAGACCTAAAAAAGAGTTGTTTTAGAATGTTAATTAATGGGTGGGTTCGTTTATTGCATTTGGGAGCAAAATGAGCAAAATTTTACAAATGTCACGTGATTTGACACGTGAAAAAATATAAGTGATCACGTGTTGTCCATCAAAATTTGCTTTTTGCTCGCAGATGCAATAAACGAACTCAGCCTATGTGGTAAAACCAAGTATGCATATAGCATAAGCTCGCGGAATCATAACCTGTCGTGCAAACAGCCTACGTCAAGGCGAAAAAGAACAAGCTGCCTACGTCACAACTGGTGATTTGATGTAGTGGGGAGCTTCAAATTTGTTCCACACGGGTCTTATGAGGATAGGGTATCCTATAATAGTAGTGTGTATTATCCTTGGTTGGATGGTTTCATTTTGAAATGGCCATCCAAATTTTTCTTTGATGTTTTTGAAACGTGAAGTTAGTTAGTTAACGGAAAATTTTCATTTTTCTTGATGAAAAATAAGATTTTCTTTAAAAATTACCGAAAATTCAATGCACCACAAAAAAAAAACCGTTATTTTTCGTATCGACTTGTCAAAACACAAATTTAATATGGCGGCAACGGTCAAACATCTGTGATGGGTTTGTCTTTTGTGTTTATACACTACGAAACTACAAAAACTATCCTTCTCAAGTATTAGACCAGTTTTATGATAACAAAACGTCACGGTCGTCTGAAAGTAAATGAAATCCTTCATTGTTTGACCATAACCGCCATACGGATTGGATTGCCCAACTTTGAAATGGCCGCCCAAAAAGCCTACTTTATTATTTTTGAAACGTGAAGTTATTTTCAATGAAAAATTATACAAAAACCACTTGTTTTGCACTAAAAATTTGGAAAATGCCAATCATATCTCTGACAGCAAAACCGATACGACTGCCATCTATGAGGAAAAACATGGAACCCAAAACAAATATGGATCTTTATTTGAATTATGGCTTAGTGCGGAAAGTGCCAGTTTTCCGCTCGCGATTGTAGTTGGTAGGGAAAAGAGACTTTCCGTACGAGTTAAGACAGGAAAGTTATTATTATTATTATTATAAAAAATGCGGTACTGTAGTGCGGAAAAGTAATACCTACTTTCATAATGATCTAAAATGTATTCGAAAAGTTGGAGTTTTGCGCACGCTCGTAGAGAATAATAATGGGAAATGATTCAAATTCAAAAATACCAGATAAAATTATGTTTCTATGAAGTTTCTATGTCGGACAGGACCGGAATGGAACATTTTTTCGGCCCGAGTTGGAGTTCCTATATCGGCCTACCCAGTAGAAGATTTATATATGTCCTTTCCTGAGAGCGCCGTAGGCGGAAATTTTTAAAATTTTCAAGGTCACGCGTTCTCCTGGCACTTTAGAATGTCCCTGAGAAAATCCATTTATGCAAAAATATAGACTTTTACAAGAAAAATTTAATTCATCTCTCAAAATATTAATAATGTGGAGTGAGTGGTATACATCGAAGTCCAAAGCTGACCGGCCCACCGAGTTTTACTCGGTAACTCGCCGGCCCATTCCGGGCCTGGTTAATTAGTGAAGTGATTAGTGTCGGAGTTTATAGTAACGTGGAATAAATTATTGTTGTGTTAATTGGACTTTTCTGTCACGCACCCCGGAGCCGTGACATTGGTGTCAGAAGTGAGATATAATTCGAGGACTGCGAAGTGAAATCCGATTGCAGAATAGTGCGCACACTAGTGAGTAGTGTGGACATTAGGTGAACACTGGGACAGTTAGTCAGTGTAAGCAGTGACAATCACCAAGAGACTTAACCGATTGTGTAAATTACCTCGGAAGTGACTGTATACCCGATTTTGACTGTGATAGTGAATTTTCAATAGTAATATAACTAGTGCAATGGAAATTATTGATAATTTTTGGGAAATTTGCCCAAATGCATTTTTAGTTGAAAAAGAGCACGAGTGCACGTAGTGCATGAGTGCATTTTTCAGTTAAAAACGCATGAGTGCAAATATGTCGAAAATTATAAATATATTTCCATTGCACGAGTTGTATTTAATGAGAGAATTTCATGAATCAAAAATTTAAATTTTTTGTCAAAAAATGTCAAAACACCAGTTTTCCCACCAGTTAGTATGCAATTATCTGATAATTTGCACTAGTGCAAATTATCGCGTAATTACAATCTGATTGGTTCAAATCAACAATCAAAACAAGTCAATTTATTGTTGGAATACCAGTTTTGACAGATGTATGAAATTCTCAATAGTAATATAACTAGTGCAATGGAAATTATTGATAATTTTTGGGAAATTTGCCCGAATGCATTTTTAGTTGAAAAAGAGCACGAGTGCACGTAGTGCACGAGTGCCTTTTTCAGTTAAAAACGCATGAGTGCAAATTTGTCGAAAATTATAAATATATTTCCATTGCACGAGTTGTATTTAATGAGAGAATTTCATAGATCAAAAATTTAAATTTTTTGTCAAAAAATGTCAAAACACCAGTTTTCGCACCAGTTAGTATGCAATTATCTGATAATTTGCACTAGTGCAAATTATCGCATAATTACAATCTGATTGGTTCAAATCAACAATCAAAACATGTCAATTTATTGTTGGAATACCAGTTTTGACAGATGTATGAAATTCTCAAGATAATTCTAGAACATTCTATTCGAGAATAAAGCATGTTATTCAATTTGTAACGTATTTGGAACTTCAAGCAAAGACAAGGAAAGATATTTGTAGAAAGTTTGAGGAAAATTCCAGAATATTCTGTACATGCCTATTACGAGACGACCAGCAAAAATGGAAGAACAAAAAATTGAAGAACTTCTGCTTAAAATGTTAGAACTTCAAGTGGCCAAATGACAATAAGACGAAGAGGCCAGGCGACAAAAAGGAAAACAAGAAGAAGAAGAAGCTAGATGACAACAAGAAGAGGCTAAACGACAAAAAGAAAAACAATAAGAAGAAGCTAAACGACAACAACAAAAACAAGACGAAGAGGCTAGGCGACAAAGAGAAAAACAACAAGAATAGGCTACGCGACAAAAAGAACGGCAAGACGACTTTGGACAACTGCAGAAAATATTTCAAACCATACAAGGATCTGTCAGTAACCTGGAACAAAAGATTAAGGAAGTGGAAGCCGAAGTTAAAGAAGGATTGATTTGATTTGCTTATAAGTTTCAATGTTCAATTCTTGAGTCTTCCCGGCTCTTGATTCCAATCGAGTGCCTGGAATAACCACTCAGATAATTTTTGAATTTAGCAACTCATTTAAAATGTTCCTACAATAAATTCGTCATTTTGTTCTCGAAGATGAAGGCTTTTATGTCAATGAGTAGCTACAAAATGACATCAGAATTGATTCGATATAATCTTTTTTCAATGTCTCATGTTCGAATATTCCAGGCTTTTAATTCGAATCAAGTACCTACCTGGAATAATCACTCAATTGGATAATTCTTTAAAGTAGCAACTCGTTTGAAATGTTGTTTCCATGAATTCGCCATTGTGTGTTGTGATGTTTCGAGCCGAAAAATGGCATCAGAATTGATTGGATTGGTTGCAAGGGAAACAGTAAACCAGTTTATGCAAATCGGGGAAATGAACAGTTCTATTTACGAGTTTATCTACCCGATATTTTTAAAATGGATCAAATACCTAAGAATTTCTTTTTGAACGATACCTGAAACCTTGCTCCCTCTGTCCAGATAAAAAAATGAAATTCGATATTATTTTGATATAGTTTCCTCAAACATCTTGCAATTTTTTCATTTTCAATGTTTCTCCATGAATTATCCAGTATTTTCTGACTAAGCATTTCAAACAAGTTATTTTTGCTTAATTGCAATGAGCCTATTCGATACTTGCTGATGTAGTTATTTTTTGATTGCGTCATCTACTTTCCAGCAATTAATCCACTGGTACCAATTTTAGTACAATTCCCAGCACCCTCTAAAACCCGAAACCTTTACTTTGGTACGGTGCTGGCAAGTGGTACCCCGCTTTGGGTATTCAAGCTACATAGCTTCAAGGCGAAGAACCACAACCGCGAGAACCCAATCACTGATTTAAAACTTGGCGCGAGGTGCAGTTCATTATGCATTTCGTCGATAATCAAGTGGATTTCTAAATACGTGTCGTGAATTTTTTGTTTTAGTTTAGTGAAAACTGTAATATGGCCAAAGATTTAGTTAGTTTTCTGATGTCTCTTCTCAGGATACAGGTGAGAATTTATCAGCATAAACTTGACTTTCGAAAAATTATCTTGATTGATCTCACATGCTATTATTCTAAGGTCAATCTCCACAAAGAATTTCTTTCACTATGGACATTGAAAATTTTAATTAATTTATTCTATTCATTGATTTATATTTAAAACAAAATTTGCACGCAATTCAAAATGCATAAGAAATATTGAATTTAATTGTTTATTTAATTAAATTTAATCAAATGCAAAAAAGCCCAAAATATTCATTACAAAGAGATTTTGGTTCAAAACTGGTGTTTTTTTTAATTAATAGAATATTCGAATAAATTGGTACACTACCGATAAGCCCGCGTGTATTTATAAATTAAATTTTCAGAAAGCACGTTAAAATGAATCATTTAGATAAATTACTACAGAGGGCAATAACTGCTATAAAGAATTTATCTTGTAATATTATGATAAGGAATACTGGGGGCATTAAATTCATTCATTGTTCTTTAATGGAAAATATATGCAAAAGAAAAATGAAATTATTTTTTTCTTGAATGGTAATTACGTTCACAAGTGGGTCAGAAATTCTTTGCATTACTTATAGCGGATTTATGGAGAAATTTTGTCTGGTCGTTTTTAATGTTTAACTGATTTGATTCGGTTTTTCAATTACATATTTTACACAACTTTGTGGTTATCTTTAAAAAAAACCCTTTACGATAAAAGACTGAAAAAAAAAGTACTGCACCTATTCTAACTTTAAAATAGCGTATCACGACTTCACAGCAGTACAAGGTTGTAACAACGTTGTTTTGACCACGAGAATGTGGCCTCTAAAAATTGGAGTCTCTTTCCAACGTTGGCATGACGTCCATCCCCAATTTATATGGATGAAGATGAAAGTAATTTTCAGACGTCGCTGCAACTGGAGTGGATCTTAGAAGGCTCAAAAAGGCAGTTGAGCTTTTTTTTCCATATTGGTACTTAAAGGAAATTAGAAAATCTTCCTAAAATCGTCTGTTAAAATACTTCCAGCCTGCACAGTGACTTTAACGGTTTACGAACTATACTTAGAATCAGAATCCCTGAAAGTCAATCTAGAGCTTGAAATAGATTTAGGAATGTTTATAGATGTTGAAGTTTTTAGAAAAATGGGAAATTCTCCTCCTAAAACCCTTTGAAACTTTGTCCAACTTTCAAAAGAAGAGTAAAAATTGAAAAATCCTCCTGAAATCAACAGTGAGAACTTAAATATTAAGATTTCAAATGTTGTAAACGGATAAGAATTGTCGACAAATAACTGCCCTTCACAATGCGTCTAAAAGCTAATAATTGCCTTTCTCTTTTTAGTCTAAGGGCCTTATTTCAAATTTTCTCGCGTCATCATCGTTTCCGGTTAACCACAATGAAAATAAACCTCCTTGAAATTTTTCTATTACAAACACGTTTAATATTAAATCAAATCATACTTTAATTAAAAAGCCTGTTTTCCGGAAAATACATATTCAAATTGTGCCTGCAGGAATTACCTTACCAAAAACCGTAAAAATGTAAATATTTCGACTATCTGCCCCACCTATTTTGAATAGTAATCCCTTGGTGAAATATAACTAAATAATTCCTACGAAAATAATAATATGTATCTATATCAGTGCTTAAAGTGCACTTTTTGAGATAAGCCTTTCAAAACTTTAAATTACAGTCCCAAAGGGATTTAAATTAGATTTAGGTGAGCCAATTTTATATTTCTAGCCGCACAAAAATTGTTTATTAAACCTTGATATACGCGGATAAATTGCAATTTTGAAATATTAATATTTTTAAGTCTCTGGCAGTTAAATTTTTAATGTTCGAGTTTGTTATGCTGCATAATGTTTTATTGACACAATACTATAAAAATTGTTAATGACTTTGTTATGATTTGTATGCCTAATTGCTTTGAAGCGGAAAAATCTTTAATTAGGCAAACATTTATACTGAGATAAACCATGTAGAAATAGCAATCTATACTAGGAAGTATTTGTTCTTAAGATTCTCTTATCAATTTGTTGCAGGCTGACGTCAAAAACCAGCAGCAGCAAAACCAAACCCACCAACAACCGCAACGCTCGGCGACCAGACAAGTTCGTCGGACGCGCAGCGATCTGGGCGGTCAACGTCTGCTCGGCTGGGAGCAGCGACAGGCTGCGCGCAAGTTGCTGCGCAGCATGGCGACGTCGCGACGACCGCTCAGTCCGCGCAAGCGCCCGCCCGACGAAAACGACGAGGACGGTTTGGTGGTGTTGCGCAGGAACGTGCACGGAGCGCCGCCCAGACGACCCGCTTTGCGACGGTCGCTGAGTCAACCGATCGATATCGATAAAATGTCACCGTTGTTGATGAATACCAAATCTTTAACAAGTATGTATATGAAGTTTGTTTAGTGTTTTGAGAGTTTGTTTGAAATTCTAGGGATTAGTTTTGAATCTTTTAAAATATGTAGAGACACAGAGTAGAGGTTAAACTTAAGGAGCTTTGCACCACATCTTCCGTTTTTATATGAACAAGTAAATAACAGCACACAGGAGAAACACATGCAAATAAGTTCTGACACAGTCCACTACGTAAGACAACACTGGAACAAATTGGAAGAGAACCTTCTACTTAGTTCCACAGAGTTAAACGCTGCTACCTTCTGGTTCCACATTCGCTGTACTTCAATCTGCAGATCTTTATATTTAAGCATCTTTTCAGCTTCCTTCTGCGTTAGGTTATAGTCAGAAGGGATGGCCACATATATTATTAGGCAGCAGTGCTTTTTCTTCCTATCTTTGACTATTAGGTCTGGCCTGTTTGCAATAATTATTTTCCTGTCAGTGTGTAATTGTGTATTTCATATGATTGTTACATCTTCTGTTCCTACTACAGGGTCCAGGGTATGCTGGTACCACTTCTCGTTTACCTCTATCTTAAAGTGTTTGCAGAAGTTACAGTAGAGCTGCCTGGCTACTGTGCTGTGTCGCTCCAGATACGAATGTTTTGCTATAGAATGGGGTAGCCCGCAACAATATGGTGGATGGTTTCACTAAAGGACCGGCACAGTCTGATGCATTTTGGGTCTGTATCGGTTTTCATGATTTTCGTTTTGATGTAATTTGTTGTGATGGCTTGGTCTTGGCAGGCAGTTATCAGCGCTTCTGTCTCAGTCTGTAGGTTTACATGGGAGAACCACGCCCACGAGTTATTATCGTTGATGGTTTCTTTGACGGCCTCTTTTGCTATTTGTCCATGCAGTGGCTTAGCTTCCTATTTCATTATTCGTTCTGCCTTCATCTGTTGTTTTAAATTTTGTCTGACTTCTTTTACTTTTGTTGTTTCAGGTTTGTCGCGGTTGTTGTGCTGTGGTAGTTCTCTTGCTTCTTCATATTATTCCTCCGTGCTGTTGTATTCTTCAGGGGCACCTTGTTGTTGTCTGTACACCATTCCCAGATATTTCTCGTGTTCTTTCAACTCTAGGTAACTGCTGATTCCCTCCTTAGCAATGTTGTAGGTTGTTTCAATACTTATAATACCTCTGCCTGTACAGTCGCTCAGCTATCAGTTTTGTCAGCAGCTTGTAGATGTTGTTTAAGCATTAAGCAGGTAATCAGTCTGGAGTTCTTCGCTTGTTCAGTGTGCTTATTCTTGGATATTAGGAACGTTCTTCCTTTTGTCAGCCATGCTGGTATGTCTTGCTCGTTGTTGATCATATCGTTGAATGCAGACGTTAGCTTCGTATGGGATTATGTCAGTTTCTTTAGCCAGAAGTTGGTAATGCCATCTGCTCCTGGTGCTTTCCAATTTGCTGCATTGTTGATTGCTGTTCTAAGTTCATATTCTGTTAGGTTCTCCCGTTTAATTCTGCCGATGTTAGCTATCTTGTCATATTCCTGTTGAATCCATGGGGCTGTTGCATTATGGGTGGTATCTTGTACCCATATTTCCCTCCAAAATGCTTCGACTTCTTGCTTGGGTCGCGGTGTAATTTTTTTTCATGATACTATTGTAGAATCGGCTGATGTTCTCCGCGAACGTTTTGCTCTGCATGTTTTGGCTGCCACTTTTTGTTTCAGTTGTTGTTTTTGTATGTTCTTTTTGGTTCTTTATTTCATACTTTTTGTACAGATCTTCCTTCCGTTGCATCATCTCGCCTTTAAGGTTTGGTCGTTGAGACTCTTTGAGGTGTGAGCGGCTCCGTCTCATCTCCGTTATTTGTGATTGTATTCTCTTTTTTCAGAGTGGATTACAGACCACGGCTTCGTTTTTGAAGTGGTTGATTTCACTGGAGGTGTTATTTTGTCTTGTTTCCGCAGTCGCATAGATGAATTTGTTCAGTTTTTTGATTCTCTGGTATGCTTCAGGCTGCTTTGAAATGATTTCTTCTATAACTTTGTTGCCTAGTCTTATTGGATCTCTTAGTTTGGGATTATCGTTGAGTTTCCTGAGTGGTTGTTTTTGCATATTATGTTCTCATCATCTTGTATTTTTTTGTTTACCTCATCTAGCATAGTTTTTAGTTCCAGGTCGTCTTGATGATAGAGTATTAGCGGGCTTTCTGTATTTATGATGTCAATGTCGTGAGCATTCTGATTGTTGTTTACTTTGTTAGTGTTCAGATCTTCTTCGGCATCGCTTTCTTAGCTTGAGTTATCCTGTTACACTTTTTCATTTCTCAAGAGATTCTTCACTCTGCACATGACTTCATCTAATTCAGTTTTGAACATCTTCTTGTTAAGGATGAATCGCCTCTGTGTTGCCAAGGTGTTAGCTGTTAAGGCATGTGTGCTGTGTGGGGTTTGCATTTTTCTGTTTCCACAGGGTATAGGTGTCTTTCAGCTTCGCCGTTCCCGTTTTCTCTATTGTGTAATAATGACATAGTGCTATCTCTTTGTATTGTTCTATGATCCATTTTACTGTATTTTGGTTTCCATCTTTTGTTTTACTAGTTGTTGTTCTCTTTGTGTCCTTCGATAAGGGTTCTTTATTTGTACTCTGTGACTTTTGGAGTTTTTTCCTTGTTCTGGGGTTTCTGGGCTTGCTTTGGTGTTTGTTTTCGGGGTTGCTACTTTTGGTGCTGACATCTTTTTCACTCACTTGATTTCTTCTAGCATTGTCTTAAGTTGGCTTTACCATTTCTTTTTGGGGTGGAGTTTCATCTCTTTTCGGGTTTCTTTGGGTTTTGCTTGGTTTCTTGTTGTTGGTAATCGTTATCATCATTGGAGCCACAGGGCTCATCTTCAATGCCACCACCAACACCATTAAAGAAATTCCAGGAAAACAATTTCTCCTGCAAATGCCTAAAAACAGTGGTCTTGAGTACTACCCATATAGTACGGAAAGTAGGTACTATAAAACCCATCCCAGTCATCAGCTACCAAAGAAACACCATAGGTGCACGGAGTGCACTCGGTGCTGCTCAATACAAAGAAAACCTTAAAAGAAACTAAGTGGAAGAAACAAATAATAATAATAGATAATTTGTAGACAAAGTTTTGAAATTAAAAATATATAAGGATTATACTATATATCTACATGTATACAAAAAAAAAAACTTGTAGATTGTCCATCAGAATCGGCTTATCATTCTGTGTAGATTGGCGTAAATTAGCTTCATGATATGAGTTGCCAACCATTAACCAATGGAGTTCTATGATTGTCAATTAGGTATTTGGTATTGAAAAGAGGAAGTTCAATGGTCCAAAATCTGAGTTTATAGTCTAAGATCTGATAGCAATCAAAGTTTGGAATATTTTGCTTCTGAAACCAGCGCCAGATAGTTTTTTTCTGGAATAATTAATACAGCATGAACTTCGCATAATAAATCCCTTAAAGATCAAGACGTGCCTTGAATATCTAGAAATAACCAATGATTATCTCTAGAAAAACTGTCCAGCAAATCAAGAGCCGGTAAATGAGCAAAATTCAGACTATTACCGGCTCTTGATTGGCTGGAAAGCAATCAAAAGCCGGTAATAATCAAGATTTTCTTCGATTGAAAATTGATTAGCAAATCAATAGCTGATAACAATGGTTTTCCAGTTTTTCATATGAATCACATCTCTTCCATCTTTCCATTCTTTAATTTCTTTAGCACGATGTCTTCCATTGTCGTTGTACGATGATGTAACGATTTTTTTTCCACATCTTTCTTATATGTAAATTTGCTCTTTGTATTAAGGTAAATAAATTTGAAAAGATGTGTTACTTTGCTTGATTCAATCCCTCCAAACTTCACATATAGAACCTGATTTGCTGGTAAAGGTCAAACAGGCTCAGACAATTATAGTTAGTAGCTTCGTAGAAGATAAACAGCAAAGTGATCGGAAGTATAATTCTTATAAGTTGTATTGTCTTTCTTCTGGAAGAGAAAAATGAGTAGTAAGTTTTTTCAGGATTCTGGAATTTCCCCTTTTTCAATATGGCATTTGTTCAGTAGAGTTATTAGTGTTTCTTCTCCAGCTTCCAGCATCTTTTTCAGGATTTGATTTCCGGGAGATACACAGTTCTTCAATTGAGTTATTACGTTACTACTGATGGGTTCTAGTTCTTCTGAGCTTATGTTTAGGACTGGTTTTTGCAATTCATCTTGCTGGTCTTATGTGTGTGTTGGAGGTGTCAGTTGAACCGCGACCTAGGTTGATCTATTGTACCCCTCCTTCTGCTGCTAAGTTCGAGTTTCCTGCTCAAAGCAGCCTCTCTAGTTCTCGGTCCTTTAGGAATTTCAGGATATCTAGCGGTTCCAGGGCTGGAATGTCTTCCAGCTGTAGGTATAAGGGCACTTCCCAGGTTCTTGATTATTGTTGAGCGACTAACGCAGTTCAGTAGAAAATGGTGACATGTCTCTTCTCCGTCTTCACAGAATCTGCAGGTGCCACCTTCTTCTAACCCCAACTTCTGTAGGTGTTTCTTAAGTCTGCAATGTCCCGAGATAAACCCGGTTAAAGTCTTGAGACTTTTCTTGCTAAGGTTGACCAGCAATTCTGATCTTTTCTGGTTGAAGTTGCCCAATAGATGTTTGGCCTGTCGTAGTCCTGGCTGTTCTAGCCATTGTTTGTTCCTTAGCCGGTTCTCTTCTTTTTTGAGGATTTTTTTGAGGTGCGCATTTCCGACGCCGCAAAATGGTTGTGGTCCAGTGAAGGGAGTAGACGCTCCCGTTCTTGCGAGTCTGTCTGAGCATTCGTTGCCCTCGACACCTATGTGTCCGGGCACCTAGAGGAGGGTTACTTTATTTTGCTCTCCCAGCTCATTGAGTTTCTGCAGACAATCCCATACTGTCTTAGAATTGATGACCGGGGATCTCAATGCTTTGATAGCTGCTTCACTGTCAGACATTATTACAATCTCTCGTTTTCGATAACTTCTGTTCAAGTTGAACTGCACGCATCTGCCAATTGCATGAAGTTCCGCTTGAAATATGCTGGGTGATTTCCCCATTGGCTCCGAGTATCTTGTCCGTGGCCCGAATACTCCGGCTCCAGTTCCCTCAACAGTTTTGGAACTGTCTGTGTACCATTTGACAGTGTCTACTCTAAGGGATTGGATAGATTCCATGTTCCATCTGTTTTTTGTACTTAGTTCGATGGAAAAGTTTTTCTCGAAACTGAGTTTATCAACAATCACGGCTTTTGGTAGATACGTGAGGTGTGCACAGTTTGGGAGAGGAAAAGTTCTACCAAGGTGCGTGGATGGCCGACATAAGAACAGTGGCAGGCAAACAGTGGCAGGCAACCAGTGGATGAGATTGGCGAAGGATAGAGAAAGATGGAAACAATTAGGAGAGACCTACATCCAGGTGTAGATGGATAGACTAACTTGCTTCCTGATTGAAAATATCCCTTATTCCACTTGTTTCTTTGCTCGATTATGCGTATTTTGATCTTATGATGCTCTTGTTTAGTTCCTTCTTGAGATTTGATTTGTGTTTCCTCATGAATCTCTCTCTGTTCTTTTCGCTTGTTAAGATTGGTTCCTAAATTATTCTCTGTCCAAGAAAAGTTGTTGCAAGGATTGAACATATCAAAGTTCTTTTCAAATTTTTTGTTTGTTTCAGGTCAGCCAGGTACAACTACGACTACAAACGACCTAGAAAATCGCATAACGAGCTCAGACGAAGACACTATGTCAGATTCAGACGTCTCATCCATAGCTTCGCTAGGCCGACACAAAAACTCCTTGGATCTTCCAGACCCTGACGAAGACGTGGTAGTCTTAGCTGAAGCGGTTTTCGATCATGTAGCAATAGAAGCTGACGAGTTACCATTCAGAGCTGGCGACGTTATCGAAGTCGAAGATACGGCGGACCGGGAATGGTGGTGGGGTTCGAATAATTCAAGATCGGGGTAAGGATTTTGATTTTGTTTTTAATTCAATGTGTATTAATAATGGAGACATTTGTAGTTGGTTTCCAGCACAATTTGTCCGATTAAAAGTCAGCCAAGAGGATACGGTCGAAGATTGTCTAGCGGCTATAGCATCTGGTCGACCGGTGTCGACGCAGATTCGTCGTAGGACTAGCATTTCGTTGTTATCGAACGATCAAGTGCGGACTAGTGTGGTGCGCGAACTGGTGAACACCGAACGGGATTTCGTCAAAGTTTTACGGGACGTTTCCGAGGGTTACATATCGGAATGTAGGAAACGGAAAGACATGTTTTCCGAAGAGCAAATATCTAGGATTTTTATTAATTTAGAAGATATACTCGAATTTCAATTGGAGTTTCTCCGAGATTTGGAGAATTGTATCAATTGGGAGGCGCCTTACAAAACTTGCCTGGGCGATTGCTTTTTGAAACACAGCGAAGGGTTTAAAATGTATTCGGATTATTGTAATAGGTAAGAACAACTTTTATCTAATAAATACCTAAATATTTGATTGAGGATCACTATGCTGATATAATTACTTGATTATAAAGGGGGACTAGTGAATGGGCGTATTCTTTTGAGGAGGTGAAAGTAGAGCCTATCATCATCATCATTAATCAGCCCATCTGCGTTCACTGCTGAACATAAGCTCCCCTTAGAGTGTTCCATCGTCTCCGATCTTGTGCTGTACTCATTGCTTTCGGTACTTTTCAGGTCAGTCCACCTCGTTGGTGGACAACTAAAGGAGTCCTGGCGTGATCTCCATTCCAGAATTTTCTCACTTCAGAGATTTCGCGCGGTTCCTATACATAAAACACGAGCATATGCTTTCACTTAAGTTTTTTGAAATAAACATATCCAGCTTTGATGCAGCAAAAAGAGACGGAGGTAGAGTAAACGCATTTGCTATACTTTATTCATAAGACTGATTTTCTCATTGGGTACTCGAGCTTTCAATGAAAGGCCCAGCATTACCCTCTCCATCTTTCTCTGAGCCATTTGTATCTTTTCAGCAGATTTTCTTGTATGTGTCAATGTTTCTGCTCCATAAGTGAGAACGCTGAGGACACACTGGTTAAACATTTTTCTTTTCAGGAAATATGGTATATTTGACAGAAAAGTATGACTGAGTTTTCCAAATGCTGCCCACACAAGCCCTGTTGGTCTGGTTATTTCTCAAGTTTGGTTATATCTTTCAATACGAATTTCCTGTCCTGGATATTTATAAGAGCGGACGTGCTCTATGTGATGTTCGTTGTTCATTTATTGATATGTTATCTTATTACTAAGTTGAAGTTGGACATATACTGGGTTTTGCTCACATTCATTTTAAGCTCAACATTTTTTAAGGCTTTGTCCAGCATCTTTTTGGCTTCACCCATGTTATCGCCCAAAAATACAATATCGTCTGCAAATCTTAAGGTGACTCAATTTCTCGCCGTTTAAGTTAATGCCCATATTTCCAAAGTCTTCCCTTCCAAATATATTCTAGAATTACTGTCGTCAGTACAATCATGTAATAATTCATGGATCTCATTTGCTAACGATTAAACATCATTTACCTCTATACCATTCTTAAAACGGTTTTTGGGAGATTTTTAAGAAGTTCCTTCAAAATTTCACAATGTTTCAGTTGGATTTTAGCTCTGAGAGGGTCAAACAAGCTTTTCAACCAGTTCCAGCCCAACTTTACCTCTTGAATGGTCAAAAATCAAAGTTATATATACTTTTCTAGTTTAATTTCAGGCATTAGGAGCGCCGGGAATAAAATTTTCATGCTTTTCTAATTTAAATTTTAGCCTGGAATAATTTTGCGAGGTAGATATTTAAAATTAACTACAGGACCGTACCTAATCAAGGTAAATATTAACTGTCGAAAAGGAAATAAATATATTTCTTAAAAACCGTTAGGAATAATATATAGAGGTAAATAATGCTTAATTGGTATAGCAAAAAGGCTTTAATTTTACCTCCTCGAAGGAAAACACTTACAAGTCACCCTGTAGAGAGACAAAGATTGATCCTAGTTCAGAAAAGTAATGATTTGTAGGACAAACTCCGATTTTCATCTAAAAGTAACAGATTTGATAAATCGACAAGTGCCTATATTGTATGCGCCTCAAGCACGTCATCGTAACACCAATACGTTATAAATTGAGAAATCTTTCACAGGCGTTCTTATTCGCAATATCCAATATTGCAGAAAGACATTTTATTTAAAATTGAAAATTTAATCTTTAGTCATCCATTGGCAACTGCAGCGCTGCAAGACCTCTACCAATGCAACAACTACAGTAAGTTTTTCGAAGCCTGTAGATTAATGAGAGGGCTGATCGAGATACCTTTAGACGGCTACTTACTTACTCCAGTTCAAAGAATTTGTAAATATCCATTACAATTGGCCGAATTATTGAAGTACACTCGTATGGATCATGAAGACTATTCCAAAATTAAGGAGGCTTTGAAAGTAATGCGTGACGTTGCTATGTTGATTAATGAAAGAAAAAGGAGGATGGAGAGTTTGGAGAAATTGGCGGCATGGCAACAGAGAGTTGATGGATGGGAGGTAAGTTGAAAATTATATTTTAAAAAATTAACTGATAAGTTATCTTCTTCCTGTTTACCAATGGCCCCTTGTCGTCAAACAACAGTCAGCCAGAATCTTTGTATCCTCGAGTGCATCGGGTTGAGGTTACTCCACTTGCCAATAGTTTAGGTTTCAATTGGGGATGAGTAGGTAATTTTTTCCTGTGGCGTGTACAGCGGGGAATTTGGAAACGCAAGGGAAATAGGAGAATGAACATATAAAAACCAAACACATTTTATAAGCATTAGCACTTAATAGCATTCTAAATCATGTGCAGCACACTACTGGTTATATTCAGATTCTTATATCATAACCATCTCTGATTCCCTGCTGGTTGGATTTGCAAGAATTTCTTTCATCTACCTATATCGGTCCTCCTACCATCTTGTTCAGTCTTGAATAAAACCAATCTGTCGGACCTCTGTCCAGCTCACAGTTTAAGAGCACATGATTGATATCACTCACTTCACCACAATCACAATTATCACTGTCCTGCATGCCAAGTTGTATGAGGCAATGTGTAGTTCTGATTCTGCAAAAGACACAAGTTTTTTGTCTGTCGGCCTATTTAATTTTTGCAAACCACGGTGTTCTTTGGGGTTTCTTCTTTAATTTGTAGTATTGGCTTTATTGATTTCCACCTTTATTGGTAAATTCCACAGCCTATTGCCCTTTGCCTTCATGTCTCTTCCTTAGCTACTTTGAATAAATCATCATAGTGTATAGTTCTGTTGATAGCATTATTTGCCTCTCGGCCTCTTCCAGCAAGTCTATCTGCCTTTTCTTTTCCTGTTATGCCTGTATGACTAGGCACCCACAGTATTTTAATTTCCTTTCCTCCATTCTGCATATCTAATATTTCCTTCGTCGTTCTCAACGTGATTTTATCGGTCCCTCTGTTGATGCCGGCTCTGACAATTTTCGAAATGGCACTTCAAGTATCCGGTATTAAAACAGCTTTTCCTGTGTCAATCTCTAGAGTATTGAGGGCCGTATAGATGGCTAGCACCTCCGCTGAACAAATGGTTAGATCCTGGCATTTTCCTATTATTGAGATTTTTCTTGTGTTGTTGTATATTCCATTTCATGGTCCGAGTATTCCTCCAACAACTCCTGTAATGAGAGTTGGCCATCTGCGCTGAACTTTTGTATATTCGAATCCACCCAACCTATTTTCCGCAGTTGAGTTGTCATATCCTCTTCCAAACATGGCAGATTGTCCATTCTTTCCAAGATTCCTATGTAGGCCAACACATAATCCACCCCCTCCATTACCGCTGGAGCGCACTTGGTCCGCCAATAAGGAGGATCCTGATTGTAACAAGCATAAAAGTTGAGTATTACCCTATTGACCTCATCCCCTCTAATGGCTACCTTTCTGAGCATCAACTTTGTACTAAGTAAGTTCTTTCGCTTTATCAATGGCATTTCTGCCGCTTCAGATAACAACGTCATTATAGGAGTGCTCTTCGTGCAGCCAGTCACCACTCTCAAGGCCTGGTACTGAATGCGATCCATTTTGCTAGATTTCATCTTGCTTATATGGTACATCGATTGACTACCATAATCAAAATGGGTTCTAACCAGAGCTTTATGAATGTTCAACAATATATTTGGGTCAGTGCCCCACCAGGTTCTTGTAATTGCTTGTTTCACTTCAACTTCCTGTACAATATGACACCCAAGTACTTGTTTTGCTTGCTTTGTTCACAGTATACCCTTCTCCATGCTCTTCCGCACATATCGGACATCTTTGTTTATCTCGGCACTGTTTGGCCGTATGGCCATATCTCAAACATTTGAAACCGAGGGGTATTTCAGTAGTGGAGTTGTGTACACTAAATTTCCACTTCTGACAGAAATTACCACAAATTATCAGTAATTACCTCTAAACTACCACTTTTTTCCTGTATTATACCTTCCATTGCCTCAGGGATTACCATACTCAATGCCACTTAAATTACCACTTATTACCTCTAATTTCCACTAAATACCACAAATTTATTTAAATTTTCAAGTACTTATACCCGAGATTTAGAACTCAATAACATGTTGCTAAGTTTAACAGCAACTATAAGTGTTGGTTGGCATAATTGCTTTTATCTAGTTTAATTGGTCGACCTTTGAAGTTAAAGGAACAAATCGAGACATTAAAAGAAGAGCAAATCAAGATATTAAAAGTTGAAAAAGAGAAACACTCGAGGAGGCATTTCAATATGTCTCAAAGAAAAAAGGATTCCAAAATCCTGCAAAATTCAAGTTCCATCTTCTAGAAACTGGATAAAAATAATTTTATTGATTTTGAAGGAACAAATCGAGATGTTTAAGGAAGAGCAAATCAAGATGTTGGAAGTCGAAAAAGACAGACACTCAGAGAGGCATTCTAACATGTCTCGCAGAAAAAAGGATTCCAAAATCCTGTAAAAACTCAAGTTCCATCTTCTAGAAACCGGATAAAAATCATTTGATTGATGTCGAAGGAACAAATGGAGATGTTAAAAGAAGAGCAAATCAAGATGTTGAAAGTTGAAAAAAAGAGACATTCAAGGAGGCATTCTAACATGTCTCGAAGAAAAAAGGATTCCGAAATCCTGCAAAAACTCTGTTTCATCTTCTAGAAACTGGTTTGATTGATGATGAACGAACAAATCGAGATGTTAAAAGAAGAGCAAATCAAGATGTTGAAAGTTGAAAAAGAGAAACACCCAAGGAGGCATTTCAACATGTCTCGAAGAATAAAGGATTCTAGAATCCTGCAAAACTCTAGTTCTATCTTCTAGAAACTGGATAAAATCATTTGTTTGATGTTAAAGGAACAAATCGAGTTTACCAGTGATTTCAGAACATTCCCTCTATTTTGGATTTCATCTAGAAGACGATAATATGATAAAAAAAAAACGAAATTTTACACGCATTTGCAGTCAAAATCAATAAATGTTTGGTTAGATCGATCGTTCAACAACTCGTTCAACAGACACAATTTTAGAAATTAAACGAAATCTGACAACTTTGTATCCAGAGCTGTGCGGTACTCAGGTACAAGTACTCTTCACTTGTACTCTAAGTACATTTTGAGTTACTCGGTACTCAGGCCAAGATACTTTTCGAATTGTGTACTTATACTTGAACTGCTTAAGAATATATTATAAAATACCCGGTACTTTTAATTGTACTGAGTACATTTAAAAATACTCGAGTTCATGCTTTTATACTCGTATATATTTGTTATACCTGGGTATGTTCATTGTTTTCGAATACATTTGCAGTTACAGAGTAAAATTATTGGACTCTAAGTACATTTTATTTATTTGGCCACAAGTACATTTCCAGACAAGTTGACACCTGACATTATATGTTACGATACGACCAATTTTGTGGCATTTCTTGTTAATCTTGTTTAGCGTACAGATGCGCAGCATTCGTTCCATTGATCGTTGTGATTTACACACGAAAATCTTAAACTTTTCTGTGCAATGTGGCACTGTGTCTGTGACCGTAAATTTGAAAATTCTAAGCCCTTATAAACTCTGGACTCTGGCTAACCAAACCAAACTTTAAAATTGCGGAATTGATTCAAAGTAAACCAAAATGTGTTTTTTAATTTTTGATGTGTACCTACACATTTATACTGGCGGTTTGATTTGATGGTAAATTTCGGAAAATGGGACGGAAGTGTGAAACGGGATGTGACGTCATATCCCCATGCGCAGTGATTAGTGCGCAGCTATTTCAGCGCTTGTGGCCTAAGATGGCATATGATTTTCAAATGGATTTTCAGATCAATGATCTAGGCTGTTTAAAAGAGGAGGTTGCGTAATAACTTTGATGACGTCATTGATATGTAAGGTGGTACTAGAATGTATTCATAAATGTACTCGGTACTTTGAGTACTTGGGTATTGGATGCTTGTAATTGTACTCTGTACTTGAGTACATTTTGAGCTAAGTACTTGTACTTGATACCCGAGTACATTTGGCCTATACTCAAAACAGCTTTGCTTGTATTGAAATTAGCCATAGAGAATACACATAACCTCCAAATATGTTGGCAAATTCCCGTTTCAAAAATCTCTAAAGCTCCTCACAAATATTTGCATATTTGGCTCGGTATATGGCATCCATCTAGGATAGGTGAAAATCTAGAAAATTGAAACTAGACAATCAGAGAGACGGAAACACATAAACACCCAAATATGTGTAGCTATTTGCCGAATGTGTGATGGAGGCTTAAGGTATCATCATAATAGCTCTGTTCGAACCCGACATGCGAACCGTTCTAGAAGGGTAATTTCCAGTTGCCCACCTTTTTTTTCAATAAGTTGAACGTTTATCCTAATTGACAAATGAATTGATCTACTGAAAATTAACGGTTCTCATGTCGGTTGGAACAGACCTAATAATATAACAAGAATGCATTCTATCTATCACATTTAGGGTTGCCTACGCTCCCGATTTAGACGGGAGTCTCCCGCTTTTTTACTAAACCTCCCGCCTCCCGCGCACTTAAACAAAATTCCCGCTTTTCCCAAAAATAGAAATTACATGAAATATAATTCTGAATTAGGTGCCCTATTTATTTTTACCATAATTTTGATACTTCATTATAAATCTGGCAACCCAACGCAACTGGGGAGCTTCGATTAACGTCGAACGGCGGGCGCACTTTGATAACTGTTTATCCAAGTCCAGGATAGGTCCCAACATCCGTAAGTAGGCAGGCTGGCTGCCAACTTACTTGGTCCAAGTATAAGTTGTCTATTCCAGTGCCGACAAAAATTTTCCTCTTGTAAAAACTAAACTGGACAATTATTGCTTTCGAGCAAAAGGAAAATTTCGCCTCGATATGCTTGCAACCAAAATATTGACAGCAATTTTTTTCACAAAAAGTCAATCTGTCAGCCCGTGAAAACCGAAGGGCGATATTTGGTCTGGTTCCAGAAATATTGACCTTGAAAGTTAGGTGAAAAAATTTCCTTGCTTGGAAGCAATTGTCCAGAAGTTTATTATTGGTACGATTTTGTTCAAATTGCACCACTGGTTTCAGAGATAAGTTCCATTACTTTTCGTACACTCTATATAGTATAAAATAGAATGTGACAAAATTAGGGCGTGGCACCTCGAATATTTTTCCCTCCCTTTCAGTACAGTGGCTAAATAAACCTTTACATACAGTGGCGACAATAGAGGTCCCGCCGCCATCTTGTTCCCAACCTCTTGTTACTTTTAAATATTGATATATAAGATTTAAATGGACATCTATCATAAAAAATTGAAATCGACATATTTGATGACCATTATAAGGTCTATCAAATACGTCGTTTTCCCTGTTTTATGATGGATATTCACCTAAATCCCATATATTCATATTTGAAATAAGCAATAGTTGGGAACAAGATGGCGGCGTTTTCAATATAAATATATGGGATTTTAGAACCAATCAAAAATAAGACAGCAATTGTCGCCACTGTGGGTAATAGAGTCACTGTACCTTTCAGTACCTCCCGCTTTTAAATTTTGAAAATCTGGCAACCCTAATCAGATTAACCTTTTCTGAAAAAAATCTTGGATTAATTATCTCTGCCATTCCATCCATAGACGCGTTTCGACCATCGTATTAACCTTTTCGTTTAGATTTAGAAACACTGAAACACAAAACTGGGCCTTAAATGGAACGAGGCCTTGAAACTTAAAGTTTTAGAATGAGCATTGAAAACGACGTTCATGGATAATGTCAAACCAAGTGTTGAACTATTGTAAGGTTGCCACTTCTCAATGTAATGAAACCTCGTCAAATGAAACATTCCTTAGAAAATAATGCAAATTCGAAGGCATATCATAATTTTATCACTACAGAACTTCGAGTTATTACCCCAAAATTTGCTTTAATTACCCCCAAAATTCCCTTAATTGCCTTAAGGCTTAAATTACCAAAAATTACCCCGAATTATCGAATGTAATACCTACCACAAGAGGTTTCAGGATTATTGGATAATACTTTTACCTGTCACGAAACGCGATAGGCAGCAACACCACGACTCCGGAGGTGTGGTGTTGCTGGTAACGCGTTGAGTGTCAGGTAAAAGTATTAGGTGATCCTGACACATCGAGTGGTATTCAGAAGGTTATACAACAAACTAAACTTTAATACTTTAAAATTTTTAAAAAAATCCTATAATAGAATTTGCTATAAATGCCACCAAGCGCGATAATCCCAAAAGGCTTATCACTTGTTAAGCCTCTCGTGTAATATGGGAATAATATACAGTGAGTTGTATAATCGAATGTAATACCACAAGAGGTTCCAGGATTACCGGATAATACTTTTACCTGTTACGAAATGCGTTACGCAGCAACACCACGACTACGAAGAAGGAGTGGTGTTTCTGGTAACGCGTTGAGTGTAAGGTTAAAGTATTAGGTAATCCTGAAACATCGAGTGGTATTCAAAAGGTTATACAACGAACTACACTTTAATACCTACTTTAAAATTTAAAAAAATTCCTATAATAGAATTTGCTATAAATGTCACCAAGCGCGATAATCCCAAACGGCTTATCACTTATTAAGCCTCTCGTGTCATATGGGAATAATGTATAGTGAGTTGTATAACCCGTGAAATTTCCACTAATTACCAATTACCGCGATTGTGTACACTAAATTACCACAATGAAATCTCCCTCGTTTGAAACACATCAATACTGGACTTATATAGACTGAGATCATTACATCATAGAAATCTCGGTTTACTGACCTTGGAATCACTTTCCCTTGGAATGTAAACAGCACTGATTCAGTGTTTACATAGATTCTATCACCATTTTCAGTTATTCTCTTCTTTAGCTAGCCTCCTGTCCTGGCCTCAACACCATTTGCAACGGATTTTGTATAGGTACTCGACTATTTCTTCTTCTGATAAGCCTTCGTCTTCGTATATAAATACCTCTGGCTATTCCTTTGCAAGTGACTAGGCTAGCTGGAATATATGCATTAAGATTTTCCTCTTATAACATTTTATTAGTTAAAAATTCGTTTGCATTAAGATAATCAGAAAAGTCTATTCCAACTATGTTTTTTCCTCTACTCCTCTTACTTTTCTATTTCTTTAAAGTCTACCCATACTCATAGGATGCATATTACCATTATTATTCTCATTTTTGCTTTCAACAATAACCACGTAAGGTTTAGAATCTCTGAATGTGTATGAAAAACTACCTACTTGTCTTTTTTTTTGTTCATATTTCCACTAGGTGGGGACGCTGGAAGGCTCCCTGATTCTACAATTATGTGGTTGTGATACTACTATTAGTTAAGAAAAAGGCAAAGCAGGAAAAAACTATACTAAGGCAAGCAGGGGTTTGAATTTTATTCTAAGGACTTACCCCCAGATGCACTTAATTATTTTCTCTTCCACAATTAAGTATTTTCACATACTGAACACTTTTATTTCGCAAAAATAAATCGAAAATTATAATATATTGAGCTGTCACTGTCTGGCGCCAATCGTCGACCATCACTTAAAAATTATAAATTTGTTTAGGGTGAAGATCTCATTGAAGTAAGCTCACAACTGATCAGGCAAGGAGAAATGATAAGAGTGACTACAGGCATGTGGACTAATAATATAACACTATTTCTTTTTGATCATCAAGTTATTTATTGTAAAAAGGTAAAACCAATAAGAATATGATTATATAATAGATTTTGACAAACTCTTAATTTTTAGGATATACTTAAGAGAAACACTTACGTCTACAAAGGACGAATTTATCTAGACTGTAGCGAAATTATAGACGTGCCTGACGGAAAAGGTATGTAATTCCCAAGCAGTACTCCCAAGTCAGATTCTCTTTGTTGGCCCAATAAAAGATGTGGACATTCTGCAGTATTTGTCCAAGAACGTATGTCAATATATACCCAAAAACAAATACCAACGTTGGTACAATAACGTAACCAAATGTTGGCCCAAAAAGAAATAATCAATATCATATCAAGAACTTTATGCAATATAGAACCAATTGAAATTACCAATATTGGCCCGAAGACGTATGTAAATCTTGGCTTTATATTATATTTAATTAAGATAACGGACCAATTATAAGGACCGACTAAGAAGTGTTTTCTCTCTGCCGGACCATCCGTGGACCCGTTTTGCTGTATCACAACTCATCAGCACGGTTAAGTCCTGCCAGGGTCCCGCAGAGAGAAAACAACCAATTTTTGGCTTCTTCCCGGAACCAGGTTTAAGACAGGTAAAGTGAAGACAGAGTCTCCATCTATTTTTTGGTCGGCACACCAAGTGCGCACATTGAATTCCCTATATTGGACCAACATTTTCAATTCAGAAAATCTAACCTTGGTAAAAATTAGTATGTAAATATTGGCTCTTCATTGGGCTTTTCAAAAAGTATCAATATTGTGAAAAAAATTGTAAATAAATATTGGGTGTACAAAGTTTTTGAAGTGAATTTAAATATCAATAAAAAATTGAATGCCAATATTGAATTAATATTATATTACAATATTGTTTCGATAATATAAAATGTAATATTTGGCCAATATTTCATTAATCAATATTGTAGTGAGTAAGTATTGGGCCAATATTCAAATTACTGAAAAGTTAATTAATCTATGAAAACAATATTTGTACAAGATTATTTTTGAATATTGTTTCCACATACTTAGTTAAAACTAATGTTGCCCCAATATTGGTACTGTGTTGATTTAGCAACAAAAATGAATAAATATTGGCCCAACTGTAAAACGATGTTTACCCCATATTATGTGCTACTTGGGTTTATTTAATAAATACCCTTGTTACAAGAATTTCTTTGTCTTAGATTCAAATCTGAACGTAAATGTCCGACACGCAATCAAACTCCTAGACGGTGCCCGAGACAAGTGGTTCATATTTTGTTGCCGGTCCGCCAAAGAAAAACAAAGGTGGTTAGAAGCTTTCGACGAAGAAAGGCGCCTGGTCAATCAAGATAAGAACGACGGGTTAGATTTGCCACCTGCGGCGCGCCATTTGGCCAGGGTGGCAGCCTATCGACAAAAAAGACCACCTAGGAAACTAAGACGTGAGTTTTTTGATTTGTTATCTACTATGATGTTAATTTTTCATGTTTCAGACACAAGTAGCAACATAAAACAACAAAGTGGTTATTTAGGTTCTTCAATGCTCCAGCTCAATGTAACGCCATCGAATTCCCATTCGCTTCTAGGTAGAAAAATGGCCACTTGGTTCAATTTTGGTGCGGGGAAAAAGTCACGATCTCAAGATGTTTCGTAAAAAATGTTAGATGTTTTTCCAATGAATTCTTAGTAGCTAATTGGTTAGACTATATATATATTTTTTTTTTAAAATTAATTGTTGTGTATAAATTTTTATGTAGAAATGACAATAACGAATTTATTGGAAACTAAAGTGGTTTTAAAGAGAATTTATATAGACGAGGAAAATGTATTGTAATAAAACACGAATTTCCTTTTTCAACTTTTCAGGTGCATATTTAAATTTGAAATTCATATCCTTCTAGAATAATATGCAACTGAATAATAATTTTTAAAATATTATAATATATGCCAAATATTAAATTATAATGTATTTTGTACTACAACTATATACAGTGGAGTTCTTGAATGACATCAAATTTACCAGAATCTCTGATTATGAGTCACTCACATATATAGGTCAAAAAAAATTCAAGAACCTTTTACTGCATAAAATAAAATTAAGTCTAGTATCGTATCTTAAGCCTTTGTAAATTAAATTTTTTCCTCGTTTAAGTTATACAAAGTGTTGTTAAAATATCTTAAAATGCAATATATTGATTAAAAGTGATATTGGCCGAGTGCCAACAGTGCTGTGGTATCAATTTGAATGGAGCAATGGGCCTAAACCTGTAAATATTAACTAAACATATAAACGGCCTTTGTTAAACAAAAACACTATTTTAGTCTTTAAAACGACTGATTATAATGTTTGTCTTGTTATTGTCTATCCTAACGCACAATTCTTCGCATTTTCTCTCTCTGATTCCTTATGTCTGAAACTTTTCTATATGGCACAGGGTATTAGATGTCGATTTTGAATGATCTACAAAATATCACTGTTTTTTGGTGTGTAAAAAAATTTAAAACCTTTATGCCTATATTCATATCCTTGGACCAAGCCCATTTTTATACCTAAACACTTCTTGAATGTTTGTGTATTTTTATTTTTGACTTTTATTGTAATATTAAAACTTTTTAAGAGTTTGTATTTTTTTAGTTGTTTTATTTTTTAATTCTAAATATCGTCGACTGATTCTAAGAAATAATACAGGTGCCAATAATCCATTATATCACTTTTCTATCATTGTTTAGTTATATAAAACGATGTAGGTTGTAAAACTATTTATAAGGGTTAAAATTTAAGATCATATAAAAATGCATAATATGCTTTATAAGTAGAGGAGTAGTTGCAATAAGCGACTAAAGGAATTTTTCTTAACACAATAATGGAATTTAAAGTTTAAAGCCGATTAAATTGTTGAAGAACGGTTTTGAGGTTTACTAACCATGCTCACTTCTTTACTTACCCATTTATGAAAAATAGTTTTTGTGGAAACGTCGGTAGTGTGGGTTACCTTAAACCATTTCAGAATAATAGAAAATGACTATTTTGTGACATTTCTGTATGGGTCTTCTGTGTAAAATTTTTAGTATTCAGTCTTGCAATAATAATAATAATAATTTATTTATGTTAATTACACAGTCTAGAGTGTTAACATACGTCACTAAAAAAATTACAAAATTTCAAAATTCAATACCATTTAAAACACACATTAAAAAATATTACATATAATTAGTACTAATTTGGAAAGAAATTCATCTATACAAAATCTACAAAACTGTTCATCCAGAGAATAGAAACATTGCTCAATTAGGTATGGTTTTACCTGTGGTTTTACTACAAGCTTAAACTGTTTTGTAAGCAACATTTTCACTGTGGAAGGCAACCTGTTGAAAAAGTTAGCACCATAGAATGCTATTCCCGAGGGGTGGTTAACTACTTAAAACATGTACCCTGTAAGAGTTTGAGGATTTTGAAAATCTTCATATGATTTTACAGGATTTTAAAAGATTTTAGGTGATTTTGGAGCATTCATTTCAGGGAAGTTAGAAGAGTTTTTAGAGATCCTAAAGGATTTTTAGAAATTTTAAATTTTTGAGGATCCCAATAAGGATTTTTGGAAATGTTAAAGGAATTTTTTTATTAGGAATTTTATCGGATTTTGCCGGATTTTTTTTTTGTTCTAATAAGATTTTGTTAGATTTTTAAAAATTTTAGAGATTTTCAGGGATTTTAAGTAGATCTTACAAGTTTTTCTGGGATTTTGACCAATTGTATAGGTACAAATTTTCATCAATTAACCACTCGAAGTTCAGTTAACTCCATAAAATGTGTACATAATTAAATCTTTATTGATTTTGTAGGATTTTGAGCATTTTGAAAAATTTCACGTGATTTTACAGGATTTTAAAAGATTTTAGATTTATGAGATTTTAGGTTATTTTGGATCATTATAGGGAATTTAAGAAGGGGTTTTATGGCGTTTTTACCAACTAATTTAAGGGAGCCTGATAAGTATTTTTCAAACTGACATTTCTCCATAGAAGACTGTCATTTTAATGAATACTTATTGTTGAAGCTCCCCTAAAATAGTCGGTGGAAACGGGCGAAACGGCCATTAGAGATCCTAAAGAATTTTTAGAAATTTTAACGGATTTTTGAGGATTCGAAAGGATTTTTGGAAATTTTGAATCAATAATTTTTGTTTAGGAATACATATTAATGATTTTATAAAATTTTGCCGGATTTTTTTTTGTTCTAATAAAATTTTGTGTGATTTTGTGAAATTTTCTGCGATTTCAAGTGATTTTTAAGGGATTTTGTGAGGTTTTGTTAAATTTTGTTCAGAAGATTTTAGATTTTCAAAATTTTAGGTGATTCTGGAGCATTAGGGGTTTTTGAAAAGTTTTTAGAGATTCTAAATTCAAATGACAAATTTGAATAGAAAAACAGAAAGTCCTAGAAATTATACCATAAGATTTCATAATACTTTTCCAAATTTCACCATAAGATTCCATGGAATTCCCCCATAAAATTCAAAGGAATTCTTGTACAAAAATTCCTCGGAATTACACTAAAAGAAAAAATTTTATGTAATTTGACAGAAATTACTCAGAATTTCACTAAAATTTAATTCTTCGGAATTCCATCGAAATTTCTCGTGGTCCCATGGAAATTCTGTTTAATTCCAAGTGGATTTTTCGGATTCCAAGTAATCTCACTGGAATTCCACAATAAGATTTCAAGGAATTCCATGTATGTAATTCGACGAGAATTCCTTGGAATTTTACTCGACATTTCATCGAAATTTTATGTAAGTCGATACAAAGTGAAATTATATACAGGATGTCCACTTAGTGCGATATCGAACGATATCTCCTTCCCACATAACAAAATTGCATCCTTAGAATGTATTAAGAATGTTCTTTTTTTATGAGGAATGTGCCTAGAATGTTCGCCAAAACCATTGCGAATGTCCTGAGAATGTTCTGAGAAAAGATTGTAGAAATACTGTTTGCAATACCCAAGCACTTCCTGGGAAATCCATTAGGATATTCCTAGAATATACCTATGAGATTCTCAGTACATCCTGAAAAGAATATTCCTGTTTGATTCTAAAAATATGCTCGAAATGTATATTCTCACATTTAAAGAATGTTTCTATGACATTATAGTTATGTTCTCAAAAGAATATTATACCAATATGCTTGAAATATTCTTAGAATATATCTACATATATCACTCTCAATATGCATCCTATAGACATAACATTCTTGGTTGATTCTAAGGATATACTTGGAATGTTAATTTTCGCCTTCAAATAATGCTCCTTTCAGCACTTTTATATTAAAGGCAGTGAAAGAGTTGTTGGAAAACTTCTCTGGAAAACACAAGTATTTAACCAAAGCTCCGGTTTCGAGCCTGTTATGCTCTCGTCGAAGCACGCCAACTGAGAGAAACAGGTTCCAAGGTGATTCAAACGCGAGGCAAGATGTAGATTTTTAATAGCGCGTGGCTCTCCCTCTCTTGGAAGTCCTACAAAGCAAAAGAAAAAGAATATACCTATAATATTCTTAGTAGGTTCTAGATAGAGCATTATTGTTTATTTGTTAAATTAAGATTTTTGAGTCGGTACTTTAGATAATTAGGTGAACAATATGAAAATATTCTTATCATGGTAACCTACCTACATAAACTTCTCAGCACAACTTGGTAGGTATATTCTTATTACTTGATAGAGATATTAGCCGAAAGAACATTTTTTAGGGTACATTATAATAATGTTCGTATGACAATATTCAAAGATTGTTATATAAAGTAGGTTCTTAGCACAATCTTTCAGGTAAGTGTATAGAAGCAACATTCCTAGTACATAAATAGAACGTCCAAAAATAAATATGTCAATCGAAACAATCTTAGAATATTCATTAGACATTCCTAAAAGAACATTCCAAAAAGCACTTTGAGGGAATATTCTGAGAATATGAATGTTCTTCCACTGTTATGTGGGAGGGTGATGCAAGAATTGACAGTTGAAAATTGACTTTTTACAGGCTGTAAAACCTAAAGTTTTTTTTTTTTTTAAAGATAATTCCCCAAGTCAAAAATTTAGTAACTATGTTGGCAACGCAAGCTTTTTCTACATAAAAAAAATTGAAAGCATTGACAATTTTACATTGTATTGCCAACATAATGTCAGTTTGACTTTTATCTTTAAAAAAAAAACAGATTTTAAATGGTTAATTTTAGAGGAAAACCGATTTTACATTGCTATCTCAGCTTTTCATAAACTATCATTTTGACACCAGCTTTGAATTTAATCTCCAGTTAAATTTAACTGGAATTTTTAATCTTGGGTGTTCCGTTTGAAAAAAAACAAAGTTCTGTCGCATATCGTATAAACAGAGCACACCCTACACCTTGTATATTCAAAAATAATTTTAACTAATGCATATTAGAGTATCAAACAACTTTATAATTTAATCTTTTTTTCTTGCATCACCCTATAGGAGATATCGTCGAATATCACACTAAGTGGACAACCTGTATAATTTGATGGAAATTCTGTGAATATTTCATAGGTAATTTTTTTTTTTTCGAAATTCCACTGAAATTCTCCAAAATTCTATAGAAATTCCAAATTCCATAATTTTTTTGAAACTTTACGGAAATTCCCCTAAACTTCACCACTGAAATATCCTGGAATTCCACAAAATTTTCATAAATTTCTTCGGAATTTCATTGATGACATTTCATGTAATTTCTTAAAAATTCCTAGGAATTCACTAAAATTTTATGAGAATATTTTGAAATTCCACGTTCATAGTCGAAGATTTCACGAAAGTCCAATGAAACTTCATGGAATTTTTCAAAATTTCATTTATTTTCATAAGAATTTTTCAGAATTTCGCTGAAATTCTCTTGTAATAGCCAGGAATTTCTGAGAATATTGATGAAACTTCAAGTAATTTCTTGAAAATTCACCGAAATATATTGAAATTTCATGTCATTACATGGGAATTTTCCGGAATATCACCGAAATTCCTTGTTTTTAGCCGGAAATTCCACGGCATTCCACTTGTGGAATTTTACTAAAATTCAGTAAGAACTGAAATTTCATGTTGAGAATTTCGGTGTATTTTCATATATTTATTTAGAATTCCTCCATGCATTCAGGATTTCGTGTAATTCGATCGGAATTTCACTGAAATTTCATGTAATTTGAGAGGAACTAAAATTTAATGTGAATTCTATGAAAACCCTGAAAAAAATTTACATGTGTAATTCCGAGTGTAATTCCTATTTCAGAATAACATAATTCTACCGAAATTTCTCGAAATTCCACTAAGTTTCTGAGAGACTAACCTTTAACAGATTTTTGGGGATTCCAAAGGATTTTTGGGAATTTCAAAGGAAACATTTTTTAGGAATGTTTAATGATTTATTTATGAGATTTTAAAGGATTTTTTTGATTTTAATGAAATTTTGTTAGATTTTGTAGGATTTTATGCAATTTCAAGAGATTTGGGAGATTTTGTTAAATTTTTAAGGATTTCAAAGATTTTTAGGGATTTTGAGAAGATCTTATGAGATTTTCTGGGATTTTGACCAACTTGTACACGGATTTTGACTAGTTAACCACCCCTCGGCTATTCCACTCGTAATCTTATTTATTCGATGGAAGTCTGTGTGAACATGATCTTTAATGCCTCGTGTTATAACCGTGTATATCTTCGTGCAATTGATATTCAGACACATGTTCCTTCAAGTATATCAGGCAATGAAATATATATATACAAGACATACTAAAAATTTTCAATTTCACTAATCCACCCCTATAATCACCTCTGTATCTCTATACCTTCATAAAGATTGTTTATATGTGAGCATTCCAAGTTAGCTTGCTATCAATATACATACCCAAAAATATAACAGGTTCATACATCATTCCCTCTCATAGATCCCTCATTGAGAAATATATTAGTTCAGTCTTTGTTGCGTTCAGGTTAAATTGATTGCATGAAAATCATTCAGAAACAGTAACGCCTGAGCCTCCCTCATACTATATTCTGTTTCTTCCTTTGAAGCTGTCTTCTTAAGCATTGATGTGGTCTCATCAGCAAAAAGGACAAAATCAGTAGTCGGGTCATAACTGCCCAGGTCATTAACATAAATCAAGAAGAGCAGGGGCCCAAGAACAAATCCCTATGCCACAGAACATTTTGCATTTCAGACCAACCCCCATTAAATTGTACAAGCTGCCTTCTGTTTATTAAATAAGAGCTTAGTAGATCAACTGCATTCTGATCGAATTTATATAATTTTACCTTACACGGTAGGAGCTCTTGGGAGACACAATCGAACGCTTTTGTTGGATAGACCTTGAAGATCTGCAATTTCTTTGTAGGCTTCAGAATCTTTGAACTTTTCAGTAGCTTCAGTCTTACACATTGGAAAAATCTTTAAAATATATTCATTCTAGAATCTTTAAGTCTTCAGAAATTCTTTAGTTTTATCATTAGCATCGTTTGATGTTGCTTTATTCATTTTTCCAAGTTATTATTTCTGTCTACGATATTTTTCGACAATTCAATTACAACTTTTCAATTTAATAGTTTTATTCTCTGCCTCTCTCTATAGTCTCAAGACCTTTCGAAATTTTCAAATTCTTTAGAGTTTTGAAAGTCTCCGTTTAATTTAATTTGAGCGCTGTGAAATTGAAACTTTTGCAAAACTGACTTCAATTTTAGCTTATTAAATCAATACATTTAGGAATGCCTGATGCCATAGTGTAATAAAGGTTGACTAGTTAATTTTTGATCATGGAAACTAAACTGGAATAAAAAATGTTTTAGTTCAAAATTTAACAATGAAAATCAATGTCGAGATTAAGATTTTTTGAAGCCTTTTTAGATTTTTCGATGTATTTGGAATACACAGAGGTTTCAGTATGAAATGTTGAATTAAGTAGAGTAGCCTCTAGCACAAAGTTAGAAAAAACCCGGATTTTTATAAATGTCTATTAAGTTTTTGAGTTTTTGCGGGCTATTGTGATAGTTTTTGTAGGATTTTCCAAAAAATACACTGAGACAGTTTCTGCCTCACAGCTCCGTTAATTTCGATCCGATTTCAATATTATGGAGCTCTAATTAAAGCCAATTAAATTCTCTACAAACTCTTCAATTAATATTTCAATTTGTTTTGCACCTAAGAAACTTCAAAATTGAATTTATCGAACATTGAAAATTTTACAAGAATTACATTGAGACAGTTTTTGCCTCACAGCTCTGGTAATGTTCGTCCGAATTCAATGTAATTTAGCTCTAATTAAAGCCAATTAAATTCTCAACAACCCTATTAATTAAGATTTTAATATGGTTCCAATGGTCTTGCACCTGAGAAGCTTCAAAATTGAAATTATCCAACATTGAAAATATTCAAAAAATGACACTGTGACAGTTTTTGCCTCATAGCTCGTTTGATTTTTATCTGATTTTAACACAATTAGGCTCCCATTAAAGCCAATTAAATTCTCTACAAATTCATTAATTAAGATCTCAATTTGGTTGTAACAGTTTTGCACCTGAGAAGCTTCAAAATTTAAATTATCCAACCTCAATCCAACATTGAAAATATTCAGAAAATGACACTGAGAGAGACAGTTATTGCGTCATAGCTCCTTTAATTTTTATCTGATTTCATCGCAATCAGGCTCTAATTGAAGCCAATTAAATTCTCTACAAATCTAATAATTAAGATTTTAATTTGGTTTCAACAATTTCGCACCTGAGAAGCTTCAAAATTGGAATTATCCAACATTGAAAATATTCAAAAAGTGACACTGAGACAGTTCTTACGTCATAGCTCCTTTAATTTTCATCTGATTTCAACGCAATTAGGCTTTAATTAAAACCAATTAAATTCTTTACAAATCTAATAATTAAGATTTTAATTTGGTTCCAACAGTTTTGCACCTGAGAAGTTTCAAAATTGAAATTATCTAACATTAAAAATATTCAAAAAATGAGTCTGTGACAGTTCTTACGTCACAGCTCCGTTAATTTTCATCCGATTGCAATGTAATTAACCTCTAATTAAAGCTAATTAAATTCTCTACAAATCTATTTATTAAAATTTTAATTTCGCTTCAACAGTTTTGCACCTGAGAAGTTTCAAAATTGAAATAATCCAACATTGAAAATATTCCAAAAATAACACTGAGACAGTTATTGCCTCACAGCTGCTTTAATTTCCATCCGATTTCAATGTAATAAGGCTCCAATTAAAGCCAATCAAATTCTCTACAACGTTTACTCTGAGAAACTTGAAGAAAACTCAAGCCCCTAGAATAAACAGAAATTGAGAAAAAAAACTTGAGCAATAAAAAGAGGAAACTTGAGAAAACATGAGTGGACAAGAGACAAGTGGGTAGGCATATTTTTTCTATTCCAGCCACTTGAATTTTTTACACTCTGAGAAATTTGGAGAAACCTCAAGCCCTTGGAATAAATAGAAATTAGGAAAGCAAACTTAAGCAGTAAAAAGATGAAACTGAAGAAAATATGAGTGGACAAGAAACAAGCGGATAGACAGGCTCTTGAATTTTCTTCACTCTGAGAAACTTGAAGAAACCTCAAGAGCATGGAATAAACAAAAATTGAGACAGAAAACTTGTGTGATGGAAAAAGGGAAGTTTAGAAAAAATAAGTAGATATTTTTTTTCTATTCCAGGCTCTTGAATTTTCTTCACTTTGAGAAATTTGAAGAAACCTCAAGAGCCTGGAATAAACAAAAATTGAGACAGAAAACTTGAGGTGAGAAAAGAATAAATGGTCGGATCGGGACGAGCTGATTTAGGAAAGAGAGGCAGAAAATTGTTACTGTTTGTAAAGTGTTTTTAGTGAACCCGGATCCGTGACAATATGATTTTGAATATAATCTTTGCCCCAAAAAATTTAAAGAAAAATGAAAAAAGTGACTCATTCAGATTAATTTGAGTGTGATATTTGTTACAAAAAAAAAAACTACAGCTAGATCCTAAATGATTGTGCATTACATTACAAGTGCGTAAGGAGTATTATTATAACATCAGCGCGGAATATTGCCAAAATTTGATTTTGAATGTAATATTTGTCAAACAAAAATTACAAACTTGTTCTCAAGTTTTCATAATGGATTTTTAGAATGTTGGTAGAAAATTTTGAAGCATTATTGAACAGACTCTCAAGAATTCAAAACTGTTCCAATCGCTCCTATAAGTTCAGTAGTAGAGTGGCCTGAAATTGCGTCTAAATTAAGAATTAGAGTTATTTTAAAACTGAATTCAAAGTGTCTACACCATTCCCAATTGTAATTTGAACATTATAATTTGTAATTTGGAATGGGAATTTTCTTTTTGGAGAATTCCGGTAATTTTCATCCGTTTCCAATGTAATTAAGCTCTAATTAAAGCCAATTAAATTCTCTACAAACTTGTTAATTAAGAGTTTCACTATGGTAGGAATGAGTTCTGTATGAGTGGATCTTTGACACAAAAAGCCTAAAGCTCACTGGGTTTTTGTGTGTGCCAATGCCAACCCTGCTCTAGCAAGATACTTGAAAAATCTTCTTCGAATATAAAGCCTTGAAAGCCTTCAGAATTTTCAGAGGCTTGGGTTTTGAATCAAAGTGATCTTTAAAGTCTTCATTGTAAAATTCCAATACTAAAGACTTTTCAGAAAGTCTTCAGCTCTGAAGTATTTGAGATTTTTGGAGTCTATACAGGGTGTTACAAATTTGAGATGGATATTGATAACTGTAAAAAATACTTAATACTTAATATAGATCAAGGCAGAACAGGGCAGTTTAATGCTGTTTTAAAATTTCAGCTACTTTTAAAAATAGATACCTACTTCAAAAAAGAAACTTCTTTTGTAGCCTCTACAATTACCAAAATCCCTATGTATGAAGGTATCCAAAACAAAACTGTTTTCCCTTGACTAAAAGTCAACAACTAAATCTATCAGGAAAGTAACTGGCACTTAAAGTTGTGAGCAAAAGAGTTAAAGAAAACCAATATAAAAAAAAAACATACACACAAGATGCTTCTCAAGCACTCCTTTGTTATATTTTTGACATAATCACAAACATTATATAAAATTAATAAGTAGAGAACTCCCTAAAACTAAGTATGTAGCTGTAAGTACCTATATTGTTATAGGGTTGTTATATTGAAGCCAGATCACTCACGTATGAACCAAAAAATACATGAGGAATTTGGTTTGAACCCACTGTGCAAAAAAAAAAAAACATTAAAATAGTTTATTTTGCTAATAGTTACCATGTTGAAACTGTATTAGTTGGTTGAAAAAAAAAAGACAATTTTAGTTTATATACACTATCTAAAAGCAAGAGCACAAATTATTGTAAAATAGTGCTATTTGTTGTTGGAAATGTTATCGTAATTTTTCATCAATGTAATCATGTGTTCATTTATCAACATTATTATAATAAATAAACATGTTTTTTACTTAATTTATGTTTTATTTGAGGCAAGTTATATCAGAATCAGAAAAAGCTTTATTATCAAAGATAGAAATCTTATTGACAAAGCAGTCTTATATCTACATAATCAAATAAAATAAAATTAAAAGTAAAGTATTACTAATTTACACTAAATATGTGAGTCGCATTCATAAGGTATGTAAAATTAAAAATTAAATATAAATACACAAAAATACAACTATAAACAAAATAAGATAAAATAAAATAAAATAAAATAAAATAAAATAAAATAAAACATCAACATCATTACATATAAACTAACAATCGACATTCAACTAGCTGCGTAAAACTATTCTAAAGTGTAGAAACAATTCTCCAAAAGATAGTCTTTCGCATTTTTTCGGAAGGCATTAAAATTATCAAGTTCTCTCAATTGTAAAGGTAGATTATTGAATATTTTACGGCTTTCATATATTAAGGATTTTTTTATCATTGTTGAAGAGGGTATCGGAAGATGGACAACCTGTGTCTGTCTAGTTCTATAGTTATGCTGGAAATTGTAGTTATCCCTATATCTATTTTTGAATATCAAACAAACTGATTACAATATATTATAAAACCCTATTTTATTATTATAATAATAATTTTCCTTTCCAATGTTAAATATAAGCATACTCCACTGTAAAAGCTCACGATATTATAAAGATGCTGAGTAAGCGGTACTACCTGAAAAAGTACCGTCATATCAAGGTTTCGCCCTCAGTTTTGCCAACATGAATGCTAGCGTCAGCAGTATTTTATTATAAATACAGCGCGTAGGGCCTTCTCTCATCATTCTCTTGTATTGTACTTAGACTATAGCAATCAGAATCAAAGATTTTTATGTTCTCGGCTTTCGCTTCAGCAATTTAGAATCTAGTTTTTTTTTTTGTAACTTCTTATTTTTCAATAAAATAAATAGTCTTTAAAAACAAGATTTACTAAACGAAAAATATAATTGACATTTGAAATAAGACAATTTGTTTTTCTATAAAAAACACATTCGTGTTGGTTTTATTAATATGTATGTAGGTACTTTTAAAATACACATTTTTACAAACAATTGTTACATATATATTATTGAAAACTATAATTTTTTTTTAGCTAGTAAAAATTATAGGTACTTTATATTATAAAATAAACTGTGATGCAATGAGCACTTTTAGAAAATAAACATTATTGAATTTACAAGTAATATTTTAGGAAAATAAAAATATAAATCACATACATTTTAGCACTGTAAACAAAATAAACATTTAGAAAAAACACTAAGTTCAGTTCCAACAGGAAACTTTGTGAGCTGCTCCGAGTAATCTGAGTACTTCTAACAAAAAAGTGGAACACACTAATTTATTAATAATCCGAAATTAATTTGTTGTTGGAACGAACCACAAATATTGCAACCTAAATAACTAAACATTAAAAAAATTAATTTGTAGAAAATGCATAATTTTCTATATATAATTAATTATATACAATAACTATATCTGGTTAAGTCAATTGTTATTACACATAAACTAATACTATTCAGTTTTATGTACAGAAAATTTATACACACAAGAGATTTCCTTAGAAAAAAATAATAATTTTCTGTATTTGTACAGTTAACAAGAAAAAAAAAAGTTATTTTATCGTCCACAAAATAATAATTGTTATTATCATCACTTTGACGTTGATCAAAAACCAGGAACCTGAAAAAAGAAATCATTATTTTTTTTTCCAATTGAATATTAGTCTACTGACATTTCCACTATGACTCCAAATCGTCCTCCCTCTGACTGGAAAAGTAGGAAGCCAAACCTGCAAATTCCCCACCAGATTCTTCTTCGTAATTTTTACCATTATTTCCATCGGCTGGGGTGGCTGAGGGTGATTGATCATCGTTGACGTAAGGTTCCTGATAGGAAGGACCTGGTTCTGGAGGCAATCTAAAAGAAAAAATATTGTTTTAGAAAGACTTGTGATTCATTAATCAATCTCTTACCCTTCATAAGTAGCCGGTGGTGGTAAATCTTCATCCACAGGCGGAGGTTGTGGATAAGTCGAGTAGTAACCTTCCGGAACTGGCGGAGTCGGACTTGGTGCTCCCGCTGGAGTTTCCACTGTTGCAGGATATGGCTGAGGTTGTGAATTGGGTCCAGGTGGATACGGTTGTAACGGAGCGGGTTGCCCATTATTACTCAGCACTGGAGGTGGATATGGTTGGTGCGGAGGAGGTGGTGGTCCGTTGGTGGACACTGGAGGTGGTGGAACGTATGGAGGACCGTTGTTGGTAGGGGGCGGTCTGTACAGATGTAATGGCGGTCGGGGGCCTGGAGGTGGTTGACTAACAGGAGCAGGATATCTGTCAAAATAATTTTCATGTTTCAAGTCCAGGGTCGTAACTAGGGGGTGGCGAATTAGGCGCGAGCCTAGGACGCCTGAGTTGGGACTCTGTTATGAATAGAGATATTGTCTCTATTTCTATTGCGGTCCCCTCTCTATTGATTTCGAAAAGAGAGAAGAAGACAGCAAGTGCCATAGCGATAGGGATAATGATCTCTATCTGTTACAGAGTTCCAGCCCAGGCTTCTAAATAAAACTAATCTACAACCTAAAATGAGTCAAATGAGAGTATGTGGAATGTGGAATTGTTTTCTATTACCGGCTTTAGTGAAAGATTTTCCACATAAAAAACTAGAGAGAATAAACTATTGATCACTCTGTATATTTACACAGTGGTGGAATTGTTCTCGATTATTAGCTTCTGTGAAAGATTTCCTACAAGAGCCGGGGATATTAGGATATTGATCATTCTGTATCTTTATACAGTGGTAGAATTATTTTCGATTATTACCGGGTTCTGTGCAAGATTTCCTACAAGAGCCGGGAATAATAAAATATTGATCACTCTGTATCCTTACACAGTGGCTTATTTTTGTGGAATTTAATTACAGTGGGTAAAATTGTTTTCTATTGCCGGCTCTGGTGAAAAATTATCTACGTTAAAAACTAAAGATAATAAAATATTGATCCCGCTGTATCTTTATACAGTGGCCATGTTTTCGATTACCAGATTTCGTGAAAGATTTCCTACAAGAGTCAGGAATATTAAAATATTGATCATTCTTTATCTTTATACAGTGGTAGTATTATTTTCGATTATTACCGGCTTTGTGTAAGATTTCCTACAAGAGCCGGGACTAATAAAATATTGATCCCTCTGTATCTTTACACAGTGGTGGAATTGTTTTTGATTACCAGCTTTCGTGAAAGATTTCCTAAATACAAGAGTCGGGAATATTAGAATATTGATCCTTCTGTATCTTTATACAGTGGTAGAATTATTTTCGATTACGGCATTTTTGAAAGATTTCCTACAAGAGCTGGGGATATTAGGATATTGATCTTTATACAGTGGTAGAATTATTTTCGATTATTAGCGGCTTCCATGAAAGTTTCCTACAAGAGCCGGGATTAATATATAAAATATTGATCACTCTGTATCTTTACACAATGGTGGAATTGTTTTCGATTACCAGCTTTCGTGAAAAATTTCCTACAAGAGCCAGGAATATTAAAATATTGATCATTCTGCATCTTCATACAGTGGTAGAATTATTTTCGATTATTACCGGCCTTGTGCGAAGTTTCCTACAAGAGCCGGGAATAATAAAATGTTTGATCACTCTGTATCTTTACACAGTGGTAGAATTTTTTTCGATTAAGAGCTTCCGTGAAAGATTTCCTACCAGAGCCGGGAATAATATATAAAATATTAATTACTCTGTATGTTTACACAGTGGCTTATTTTTGTTGAGTTAAATTACAGTGGGTAAAATTGTTTTGTTTTTTCGGCTCTCTCGAAAGATTTTCAGCGTTAAAAACTAGAGATAATAGGCCTGTTTCTGCAGAAATCACAAACCAGTCAGAGCGAATTTCATTGGTTGAAAACAGTCAGAAACAGTCAGCGAACTAGTTTCAATCAATGAAATTCACTGTGACTGTTGTATATGTTTACCAAATTTTTCAAAAAAAATCTAATGTGAAGTTGAATCACCCAACCCCTACGTATTTTGGCCAGAATGAGGTGTCATACATCTTTTTTTCTAATGGCGCCACTACCAAAAAATTTGATGTATGTATATGTTATATAATAAATAACTTATTTGAATGTGAGGTGTTTCCGGATAGTTTGAAGATAGCATTTATTAAACTTTTACATAAGAAAGGAGACCCTGAAAAACTCGATAACTACAGACCGATAAGCTCGCTGCCCAGTTTCTCTAATATTTCTGAAAACACAATGTTTTTAGAAGTCAATGTTAATGAGTTTTTGGATTGGTCAAGGCATATAGACATTTTAATAAAAAAACTAAACTCAGTGAGCTTTGGAATATGAGTTGTTGTCAAATACATGAATCAGAAGACACTAAGAATAATAATATTTTACCAACTTTGAGGCAGTATTGAAATACGGTATTATGTTTTGGGAAGGGAATATTGGGCCTACAGGGTGCTTTTGTCGCTCAGAAACGTGTGGTTAGAATTATTAATAGAATGGTATATTTACAGAGTTGTAGGGGTATATTTAGGGATTTAAGTATAATGACTGTTGACACTGTATATATTTACGAATGTTTAATGTTCTATTTTAAAAATATAGAGGTGTTTTCAGATTACATTAGTCATGGTTATAACACTCGAAATTTAGATGTTAGATATCCTATACAAAGATTAACTTTAACAGAAACATGTCCACACTACATGTGCCTTAGATTGTATAATAAGCTTCCTGATATTTTCAAGAGAATTGAACAACAGAAACTCTTTAAGAAAGAAGTGAGAAGACTTTTAACAGACTTGGAGCTTTATAATTTATTGGAATTTTATAATGGAGCTAGATATTATTATTTTTTTTTTTGTGTGACGACGTTTCACTTTGTATTACCATGTAAGCAATTTAGAAATAAAGGATTTATTATTCATGCAAAAAGTAATTAATTTAACTCTGTAGGCTACTACACTTGTAGACTCTTACCTATTGATTGGTGGTCCACCTCTCGGTTGTCCTTGTTCTGACAAATTAATGGGCCCGCCCCCAGAAGGACTCGGTCCCAACGGAGGCCTGTGATGACTGAACGCATGGGGTGGCGGTCCACGTATACCAGGCGGTGGTCCTCTCGGATACATTCCTGCGGGCGGAGGAGGATGACGATAAGGCATTGGACTATTGCCTCGTGGCGGTGCACCAGGATACTGACCCACGTGAGGAGCTGTGGGAGATGGTGAATTTTTCGGACTGGACTCGTCAGAATCGTCATCGCGCATAGTTGCAAACTGTTTAGGACGTATTCTGCCCACTGGGTACAGTGATATACCTGGTTTTGACTGAAAAGAGACAAATTCAAATAAATAATTAGAAGTGACTCGATTTATTCTAGCAAATGTCTCACCTGTAACATTCTTGTTATCACTGAAGGTGTAGGTTGAGCCTGAGAAAATGGTTGAGGAGGTGCCGCGATTTCAATAGCAGGCTCTGGATTTTTGCCAGAAAGATTCATAACATCCTCAGGTTTCTTTTTGGGAGGTCGTCCTTTGCGTTTTTTGGGCGATTCGCCGCAATTTCCAAAATCGGATCTGATTTCGTCAAATGTCGGCAATGCAATACCGGGCGGCTCAGAAAGATCCTCATTTTCACTGTCGTTTTTGATCAAAGCTGACACATTGCTTACAATAGGCTCGTGCATTGCTGTTGGCTTTTTTAGGGCTGCAGCTAAAAGCTCGCACTTTTGCTGTCTGGGTGCCATTTCATCAATGTTTTTCAATTTCGATAATTGTATTCCGGCTTCACTAAGTCTTGCCTCGATGTTTGATTTCAAGATTTCTTTTACTGAATCAGTTGATTTTGTTTTAGCTATTGCTGAACTTAGTTGAACATTGGCATCTGATTTGACGAATCCTGAAGGTATTTTTTCAGGTTCTACCATTTCTGGTATTAGAGGCTTTCCACCCTGTGGTGGGGTATCTCTTTTTGGGCCCAGAGGTTTCTTGATATAAATTTTTGGAACTATAAGTGGTAATTTTTTACGCCGTTCTTCCTCTTCAGAATCATATTCTTCTTCGTCCGCCTCTTCTTCATCATCTTCCACTTTTTCCTCGCTATCTTTTTCATCTTCAACCTATGAATGAAAAAAATTGATAACCACTGCAAACAATTAACTACAAATTAACTAACTTCATCTTCTTCATTAGCCACAAAATCTTCATCATGATCATCGTCACTTATTATTCTTCTAGGATTTTTCTTTGTTACAGATTCTTCTACTTCGCTTTCGTCCGTCCCCAAAGTGTCTACATATGTTGCTTTCTTGCCTCTAGTGCGCCGCCCTGTAGCAAAGTTTTCTTCTTCACTCGATGTTAATCCTCCATACTTAATTCTGAAAATTAAAACAAGCATAAAACATTAAACAAAAACATTCATATTCTGGTACCTTACCTACGATTTTTTTTTGTATTATCCTTTGTAACTTTCTTATTTTTTTTCTTTTTAAATTTTCGTTTCCCATAACCAGAAGCATCCGATTCGTCGCTCTCTGTTTCATCCCAAATTGATGTTTTCTTCTTTTTCTTTGGCGCATCATAATCTGTATCGTCATTAATGAAATCCTCATCATACCTAATAAGATTTTGAAAAATAAATAAATTAATGATTATTGAAACTTACTTTCTAGTTCTGGCTCTTGTAGAACGTCTAACTGGTGCATGTTTCCGCCGTTTTTTACCAACATAATCATCACTGTCTTCACTATCAACTGAAGCATCATCGTCTTCCTCTTCTTCCGATTCACTGCTGCCTTTAAAATCTTCATCAGAAATGTCCTCTTCTTCACTATCAAAATCTAAACAATTTAATTTCCTGTGCTTTTTCCTCAACATTTTCTTCAAGTTAGCTGTTGTAGGTCTTTCTTCAACCTTTTTGTTTTCTTCTTTGGCCTTTTTCTCTTCTTCTTTTTCTTCTTCTAAACCTTTAACAATGGTTTGTATGTCCTTGCCGCGACCTAAATTACCAGCACTATCTTCAGTTTTAGTAATATCCTCTCCAATGGCGTCTTTAATTAAGTCATCATATTCGTTGAATTTATAGCTTTTAGTTTGTCTTCTTTGTCTCAATTGATAAATAGGCTCGTCACTATCCTCACTTTCAGATTCAGAAACGTCAGAACTTTCAGAGACCTCGTCAGAAGAAAGCCGCCTCTTCTTTTTCTTTCTGTGGTCAGAGGCGGGTTCTTTGGTGGGCAAAACGTTATTCAAACTAATACCCACATAAGCTAACCGCTCTTTTCGTCTATCTTCGATTTCCTTTTTGCTGAGCTTTTTATCGTATTCAACTAATTTGGCTTGTAAACGTTCCAAAAGAATGATGTGCTGGCACGGAGGACAAAACCAATCCCCTTCTGGAATCACTAACAAGGGCGGTCTCAAGCAAGAACAATGCCAGCCGCTGTCACATTTATCACAAAGCAAAATCCATTCCGGGTGGTCACTTTTTATGCATTTCTGACAAGGAAAATCATCTACTGGCTCAGCATCAGACTCTAAAGCAGTTTTATGTATTTTTGATTTGTTGTGTAATAAATTCAACTAACCTTTTCTAGCAGTTCTAGCCCTCTTTACAGGGGTCCATTCTTCACCATCATCATCTTCACTTTCAGGAGAAAATTCATGGTCTGATTGGAGAGGACCTGAAGGAGCATCATCTTCTTCATCGATCATTTCTTCTTCTTCCTCCTGCAAAATAAAAAAAATTAATAGGAAATTGTTACTTTTAATGCTTTGAGCTTACTTCAGCTGCATCCTCGCTATCTTCACTGCTAGACTGCCAAGGACGCTTCTCATTGAACATGACTGGTTTTTCTTTTTTCTTCTTCTTTTTCTTTTCAGACTTTTTGGCTTCTGTTCCAGAATATTCTTCTTCATCTTCCTCCTCTGATTCCGGTTCGTTTTTCCTTTTTTCATCATCCAGTCTTTGCCTTTCTCTGGCTAAAAAAAAAAAAAAACAATTCTAGAGTGAATGAGATTTAAAATAGCTAAAATTTGTACCTTCTTGAGCAATTTGTGAACGTGGTTTGGCTTGCTCTTTGATTTTCAACTGTGCTATCCTACGGGACTGTCTCAAAGGCCTATCATTTGAGTCATCTTCATCAATTTTTAGGCCCACCAACATACGGCTGTATTTCTTTTCGGGATTCGGTTTTGGTGAAATTTTCTTTGCATTCGACTCCTTGGATTTAGAATCTTGATTTTCCTCTTCGTTGTCCTCCTTTTTGGGCGACTTTTTCTTGACAAAGCGACCCGCTTTTTTTGTTTTCGCTTGCTGCTCTTCCTCGCTGTCTTTACTATCGCTGCTACTGCCATGAAGCTGTTCAATTCTTTGCTCAACGCTTCGTCTTAGAGCTGCATCAACTGAACGACGTCCTTTTAATTTTAGGCGTTTGCCTTCTTCAGGTTCTTGGGGTTTTGTAGGAACCACATTTATACCTGAGGAAGGTAGGCTGATAAAGTACAATAAAAATTATTGATGCAACTGACTCACCTCGTTTTCTAAGTGCTCTTAAGGGAGATGGTTTTTCAATGGGTGTAGTAGGTGTTGGAGATTCGTTGAAATCCAACGAAAATGAAGTCAGTGTTGGTTTAACTTCTGAAGTTTTAGCTTCAGCATCTAAAGAAAAATTTGTCAGATATAATAATAGGCTTTAAAACATTAATCATGCAAATAGGGATTCAGAAACAAAATAAGACATGCTGGAAGGCCACCCTTAATATTTCATTTTACCCTTATTTTCCGAAATGGTTTCAGCAGCAACTTTACCAGGTTTTTGAATACTGTTGTCGTTTGCTGATTGGGGTGAATTTGGGATTGATGATTCGGCACTATTTCCTGCCTGATTTTCTGTAATCAGCCAAAGAAAAATAGGTTTCAACCTCGCGAAATGAAATGTAGTTAACAGCAAATCAATTTTGTGCTCTATAATGTTTCAGGAACTTACATTATGCAGGTGAATGAATTTTCAGAATCAGACCAAAGCAGTTTCAGCTCTAAAAACCTATGCTAGTAAATTTCTAAAACAGATAGCTCACAAAATTGATTTTCATGACTGAACTATTTTCTTTGAGAAATTTTATGTAAAACTCGTTGACTAGAAATAAAATTGTTATGCCATACACACCTTCACCCGCCTTATCTTCAGATTCTGCCTTGGCCACATGTTTCCTTTGAGCACCTTTTGCAGCTTTTTTTATAGGCCGGACTAGCTGGTCCTCTTCTTTGGCTATTTGCTCTTCAATATCATTTTCGTTGGTGTTGGCATCTTTCACAGTTTCATTATTTTTTGTATCTTCGTCACTTTCAATGATAGCTTCTTTTCCATTTTCTGCTTTTGAGGCATTATTTTCAATAGGCAAATCTTTATTTTCCTCTCCGCAAATATAAGCAGTTCTTTTAATGCAAACTGGTTCTGGAGCTTCAGTTTTATCAGATAAATTATTTACATCTAATTCAGTCTTTCCCTCTTCAAGCTCTATTGTTCCCTTTGGTTGTGGCTCTCCTAAATTTTCCTCGCTATTGGACGAATTATTAGAGTTACTTATATTATTTTCACTAGCCTTTGGTAATAATTTATTGTCAGATATTGTCAGAGAAATTTCACTTTCACATTCATCATTTCCATTCTCTTTTTCTACTGTTTCCACACTTTCTTCAGTAGAATTTGAAATTTCCGTATTATCTTTAAGCGATTGTTCTTTCAAAATTCCTGAATTATCTTTTGTGGTTTCAACATTAGTAGATTCAGTATCGGAATTGTTTCCAGTTTGACAATCTACTCCAGAACCATTGCCATGAACAAAAAATATTTCTTCTTCTATTGCCTCCCCTATTATGGGACACTGATTGTCTGAACCAGAACCCTCGCCCTCTACTGTCATTACTGGTTCTTCAATGGCTTCACCTAAAAATAGTGTCCCTATAGAAATTGAATCAAACTTTCGAAACAAAACAAAAATCTTACCTACTACTGGTTCTTTAGTGTTTTCCAAAGCCAAATTTGGGATTTTGGGTTTTGGAGCTGATGTCTCGGAGTCTTCGGTATCATTTTCTCTAGGTCTTTTTAGATTAGTTTTTAATTCTTCACTGGATTCTTCTTCATTTTCAGTATTTTCTTCCTCATCAGATTCAGGCACACCTTTCTCTTCATTTACGGGGGATTTCAAACTTTCTTGTTTTGTTTCAGTAAGTTCTGTTTTTCCATCTTCTTGTGCTTTTTGAGTAGAATCTGCTTCTTTTTCTTCTACATCCTCATCTTCTTCTATAACTAATCTGTCATCATTATCCTCACTATCTGGTTCTTCTTCTTCATTCTCACATTCTTTATCCTTAGTTTCTTGCACCTTATTTTCATTTTCACATTCTTTTGCCTCAGTTTCTTGTAACATATTTTCACTTTCACATTCTTTTTCCTCATTTTCTTGTACCTTATTGTCACTATAATATTCTTTCTCTTCAGTTTCTTGTGATATATCTTCACTTTTGCATTCTTTCTCCTCAGTTTCTTTTACTTTATCAAGGCTCTCTTTTTCTTGTTCCACATTAGTTTCCATCAAATTCGAATCTTCATCGTCAGATGTCCTTTTCGAATCAGTATCTTGTTGACCAGTGTCAATAATAGGCTTTTCCGACAAACTATTGCTGTCTTCATTTCCAGCAGAGTCAGAGCTAACTTTGATATCGCCATCCTTCAAGTGGGATATCAATGATACCAATCCAGTTTTGTCTCTATAAAAAAATAATTAGTATTACTACTAATTAATGGAGGCGAAAACTGTCACAGTGTCATTTTTGAAAAATTTCCAATGTTCGATAATTTCAATTTTGAAGCTTCTCAGCTGCAAAACTGTTGAAAGTTGAAACTAAATTGAAATCTTAATTAAAAGGAAAATTCACGGAGCTGAGAGTCAAAAACTGTTCCAATATTATTTTTGTCAAATTTCCAATGTTCGATAATTTCAATTTTGGAGCTTCTCAGCTGCAAAACTGTTGAAAGTTGAAACTAAATTGAAATATTAATTAAAAGGAAAATTCACGGAGCTGAGAGTCAAAAACTGTTTCAATATTATTTTTGTCAAATTTTCAATGTTCGATAATTTCAATTTTAAAGCTTCTCAGCTGCAAAACTGTTGAAACTAAACTGAGATTTAGATTAACAAGTTTGTAGAGAATTTAATTGGCTTTAATTAGAGCCTAATTGCGTTGAAATCGGATGAAAATTATTGGAGCTGTGAGGCAAAAACTGTCACAGTGTCATTTTTGGAAAATTTTTATTGTTCGATAATTTCAATTTTGAAAAGTCTCCGCTGCAAAACTGGTAAAGCCACATCAAAATCTTGACTAATAGGTTTGTAGAGAATTTAATTGGCTTTAATTAGAGCTTAATTACATTGAAATCGGATGAAAATTGAAGCAGCTGTGAGGCATAAACTATCTCAGTGTCATTTTTGGAAAATTTTCAATGTTGGATAAATTCAATTTTGAACTAGGTATCTCAGGTGCAAAACTCTTGAAACCGAGGGGTAAGCCACTAGTGGGAATCATTGTAAATTTTTTTTGGAATCATATAGTAATGAATCAGGAATACATGGAAATCGCTTGGGAGTCTCTGGGAATCGCTAGGAATCTCCTAGTACTCCATGGGAATCACATAGGAATCCATTGGCAATCGCTGGGAATCATGTGGTAATCGCTGAGAATGACATCTTATGCTAACCTAAAAATCACACATCGTACATTTTAAATCATACAGCATACTGGTTGATTGTGTATTCGCCTTTAATAGGACTAAGTTTTAGGCAACATTGAGTGCTAGACAATTTGAAATGTATTTGATTTCCCAACTAGTTTCCCAATAACTGAACCCGAGACTACGAAGAGTTTAGAACTTGAAGAAGAATAACGAGATGAAGATTGAATGACAATGCGTAGATAATAAAAATGAAAACGTGAATCTTGAAACCTCTCCCTAATCCGACTTGACAAAAGAAGGTACAGAATTTCTTCACAAATCAGGGTTAAGCAAATACAATTCGCTAACTTTTGGAAGAGTTGCAAATACAGAAGTTGTCTATTTTTCAGTGGAAACGTGCCTTTATAAAAGAAAAGACTGTTTATTTTGGTCATATCAATATGAACCTTGTCAATTACACATCGTTTTCGTAATAAAATCAGCTGGGAATCAAATAATTGTAGGAAATCAGGTAATCAATTGGGAATTAATATAGGAATCCCCAGAAAAAATGGAAATCATTTGGTAATCATACAAAAATATCTGACAATCATTAGAAATCAGTCAGTGATTGCCAAATATGGAAATCATTGTAAATTTTTACGCATAGTGGTTGACCCCTTGCTTGAAAAAACACACAATTTTGTCTAGTAAACACAAAAACCCTACAAAAACTGTCATAATAGGTCTGTTTCCACAGCAATCGCAAACTAGTCAGAGCGAATTTCATTGGTTGAAAATCAGGAATTTGGTTGTTAGCGATTTGGACTAATCAAAAACGCTCTGACTGGTTTGTGATTTCTGAAACAGACCTATAAACCCCCAAAAAACCTAATAGAAATTTTCAAAAACTCGGATTTTTGCCAACACTGCTCAAAATTAAGGAAAAAAAATGCATACTTAGCAACCAGAGTCCATTTTTCATCGTCCAGATCTGCATCTTCCTTGTATACTCTAATTTGATAGTTATCGTCACTTTGGAACCAGTAAGCGTGTCCAAATTTATCTCTACCCAACGGTTGAGACCTTAAATCTGTGGACGTTATCTTATTGATTTCCAATTTGAATTTTGTGTTTTGATCAAACTGGGCATCAAGAAGCTCCTGAAATTATACAGTTTAAATAAAGTTTAATAAAGTAAATTATTGATTATGTACCTTCAAAACCCTAACTTTAGAACTAAGTTTGGCTTTCTTATAGCCAAACCTCTCCAGTTCCCATGCGTCTATGTTCGAGAATGTGTGGCAAAATTTGATCAGAGATTTTTCCCATTTTTCCGGAATAACCTTTTTCTTTACCTTTCTGAGCAGTTTTATGTGCAATTCGGACAAAAACTTGGGCACTAGAATATTGAAGAAAACAAGTATTTAAAGTAAATCAAGATAAACTGTATAAGGAGTGCAGAATCTAAGGCAAATAGATTCTGAATATGTAGCACCAATTCCTACCTGAAGCCTTCTTAACTTATAAAAATTACACATTTATGCAGAACAACTATATATTTCTAATTGCAACTAATTAGTAGTTTGAGAGGCAGAGTTTCCCCAACTGCAATTTTCCATTAAATATTTCTATGTAAATCATCAACCTAAATTATATCATAAATAACAACAAAAACAAAAAATAAGTAAATCCAATATATATTTCTAATACTGAAACAGGTCATAGGAACAAATTCGCAATAGGAAATAATTGCGTTGAAGACACAATAATTTACCATACTTATAAATAAACAAAATATAACTAATAGGACATAATGTACTGATTGCAACACATCATAAATATATTATAAATAAACAAAACTGAAAATGACTTATAGAATAAACAACAACTAGAAATACAAAAAAATCATATTGGCAAGTTTCCAATAAAGTCAAACTCAATCATGGCATCTAGAGGGCAGGTAATACTTTGTGGGACTGATACCCGACAGAGACAGTTAAAGCCAAGGACTACAGCTAGAGCTAAGGCCATACCAAAAAACGTGATGGTACCTAATTTGAGGCAACAGCAAAATTTACTTGGTTTTTTCGGAATATACTCCTCGACCTTTTTCTCTGATGACCACTTCAATCTTTTTTGTCTTGAATCAGTATGAGCTTGACTAGGATTCTGCAGCAAGTATTTTAGCTGTATCTTGATTTCTTTCAATAAATCGTATGCAGGCATTATGGTTTCAGCATTTCCATTACACTGATGATCTTTTAGACAAGAAGAAACATCTCCAACCAACATCAAAATGTTTTTGTATTGGCTACATAATTCTTTGGTAAAGTGGAAATCAGTGCAGCAATTAACTAAAGACAAGGAATCAGATGCAATATTGAACTTGTCTTCATAGTGATCTTGTAGCTCATTTTGCTTTCCAATGATCAATTGTTTATTTGATTCTAAAAGAATTTCCAGTTGTTGATTTTTAGTTTTTTCTTTTAATTTATCATCTGAATTTATCAATTTTCCTTCTAATTCTGCGACACTTTGCAACTGGCAATATTCGTCATTTGTGTTTATTAATTCAGACATTTGAAGTTTGTTTGAGTTATCCTCTGTTTGGACTTCTAGATATAATTTTTGTAAATTTGCTAATTCCTCAGTCAGGTTTATTAATTTCAACTCCGAGATTGTATACTTTTGCTGGAGATCTCCAAAATGTTCAATTATTGTATTCTTTTCATTAAGTTGATGAAGCAAGATTTGTTTTTCTTCGTTTATAACTTTTATAAGATTGAGTTTTTCCTCAAATATGAAAAGGTCTTTTTTGGTATGATTTAGCTCTTCAATTTGATTTTTATTAGTCTGTTCCAATTGCATATTCTTGTCTTGTAGCTCTCGGATAATATCAATTTTGTGTTTTATTATTGCTTCTAAATTTTCTTTGATTTTTGCTAAGTCTTCATTTGATTTTGTAGTTTCCATTAAAGTTTTTTTAATTGTCATAATTTCAAAATCTTGTACTTCATGTAGATTTTCAGATAATTTTTCATTTTTTAAGCTTAGCTCATCATTTTTGATTGCTAGTTCTTCATAATTTTCATTGGACTCATTTAATTTGAACATTTCATCATGAAGTGTTTGATTTTTGGAATGAGTTTTCTCTGTATCAATTGAGGAGTCCTTATATTGAATATTATTCTTATCCTTCAGCATCAAATCCATGTTATTAGGAAATTTCTGGGCTGTTGTGTTTTTGCAAGCGAGTACATTATTTTCTTCCTTCAACATGTTAATAAATTCTTGTTGGTCAGAAAATGTATGTTTTAGGTCATTATATAACTTGTGAAATTCATTTAACATGTCTTCTTTTTCTTCTAATTCAGTTCCAAGGTAGTCTAGTTGTTTTGAACAGTCATTTTTCTGCTGCATAACATATTCTAATTTTTTTCCAATTGTGGCTTTTTCATTTTCGATTTTGTTCAACTTGCTTTCATGGTACAAACAATCTTTTTGGAATCTTGACACTGTTTTCTTTAGCTCTCGAATGTTTGTTTTGGCTTCAATCAATCCTTCCTTCAACTTTTCCTTGTCTTGCACACTTTTCTGAAGATTTTGGCTGAGATTTTCTCCAATTTGTTGTTCAGCAACTAACTTTTGATTTAGCTTTAGAACTTCTCCATGCAAAATTTCATTAATTTCTTCATTAGTGATTAACTGTTGTTTGGTCTGACCCAATTCATTAAAAATTTTCTGCATTTGATTGTTTAGTTCTTTTATTACTTCTGTATTGTCTACTTCTGGTTGTCTATGGCTATATCTGAAAACATTAGATTTGTTTAGTAAATTGTAAGTTTTAGAAAATGTTTTTTTAATCTAACCTAGATTTAGTTGATGAGTTAGAGGAAGGTAATTCATCATTATCATCTATATTCATCTCTTCTTCCTGGGCAGAATCTAGTTCCATTTTTTTAGTCCACTGGTCCATAACTTCATAAAATCTATCACTATTTACAAAAATATTCTTGCCTTCTGGATCCAAAGTGCGATGCAGCTCATTTAAAGCTGCCCAATTTTCCTCTTGGAAATAAGGCTTAATAATATTTATGAGCTCAGAAACTTGCACCAAATCCATTTTTTCTACATCACAAGAGTCAAATATGGTTCTTATTATATCAGTGAGCTTGAATGTCTCTTGACTATTGCCTAAATCTTCAAACACCTCCATTTTTTACTAACAAAAAAAAAACACTCTAAACCATAAACAAATATTATTATTGACTCTTCACACAGGCCAGTAGGTACTGTCACTATAAATACCACAAAATCAGATTTATTTTGTCCATTAGAGAAAAAGAGTTTTAGAAAAATAGCAAACATAAACACCAGAAATGTTTTTAGTTCAGTTTAAACCCAAAGGAATAAAACAGTAGTTTTAACTTAAATTGTATTGGTTAGAGGTACAATTGGGCAATTACCTTCGTGGGTGTTCTCCAGCATAGACTGTAACTCACAAAAGTCAACGTCCGTTATACCGATTAATTGACCGAATTTCTCGAAAAACGCACAAATAGCGGCGAAATTGGGATCCTCTTCGCAAGTAGCTTCGGAATCGGACGCCATTACACGGATTTGTTTATGACCATAGCACCCCGCTATACACTAATTTTTCTTTAGCATTATTACAGTATTTATTGGATAGGGCGCACACTAATGTTAAGAATGTTATTTAGCACAATGGGAACAGTTTTTTAGATAATTTAAAGAGTTTCTAGGATTTTAGGAACATCAAAAAATTAAAGCTGAAATTTTTGACGTTTTGTAAAATGGAGTGACAACCGTTTGTTTGACGTTTTTGACAGTGCTCGGACTCTCCACGGGGCGTGTACCGTTTTAATAACGATTTCGATTGGAGTTGGAGTGAAGTCAGAGCAATTTTTTTGAAACATAGATGCGAGAAAACGGCTCATGTTTTAAAACCATTTTCTCGCGCCGAAAAGTTATGACGTCACGTGACAAGTAGCTGCTTACGAACTAGCACTTTTCTCATCCTAGTTGAAGTTAGTTTCTGACTTGAGCTAAGTTGTTAAGCATACGTGCAATTTCTGGGATCTTATTATTTCCTCTTTGTTATATTTAAAACTTACTTTGAAAATTTCATATTCCATTTTGTGCAATAAATAATTAATTTCATAAACACACTAAACACCATTTCAAGTTTTCCTATTCCAACTTACAACAAAAAAAAAGCATAACCTCAATTTAGAAAATATTGAAAGTCAGGCCTGCGAGTGACGTCACTAGCAGCAGCTCATAGTGATGACGTCACCCGCAGGCCTCGATGGAATGCTCGCGATTCAGGCTATGCTAGTGAGTTAATTTTTTCGTCGATTTTAAATGTAGAAAAGGTTAATTTCGGTCTGTTATCACAGAAAAAATTAAGTGTTCTCAATCCTCGAGTATCCCAAAATTTGATAGGAAGGGAGTTTCCTCTCATTCCTCTGAGGGAGGGAGTTATGAAACAATTGACACATCACATCACATAACCCAGCATAATCAGATTATAGCCGCTTTCCAGCTGACGCTTTTGAGCACGCCATCGAGCTTTTGCGCGCGCAAATGCTTCAAGCGCATATTCGTGTTCCAGCCGTACTGCGCTTCAAGAGCTGCTAACCTTTGCGTTTCAAACACAGAACACTGTGCTGCACCATGCTTGAAGCACACAGCTGGAAAGCGGATAACGTTTGATTATTCGCGCAAAATTGCACATTTCCATGAAATATGGGTTTCGTTCCAGTTCCGGTCTGCAAAAAGAAACGGTTCCCTTCCGGTTTTCGGCTCATTATCGTTCCGGTCCGAGTCCTTGCGACGGAATACTTAGGGTGCACGGAGTGAGCAAGCCGATCAGAGTAAGAAAAACAGTTAAGGGTGTTCATTTGTACAGCTTTTCTTGCTTCATGCAGATCTCAAGAGTAGATCGGCGTTCACTTGTTCCTTTTGAAAGCCCTTAAATAGCAGCTTCTAGGGCCGGTTTCTCAATAGCGAATCATCTGCGGTAAACGTGTCTACAGTTGCATTGTTTACCTTGGAGTTATCCTTAACCCGGGGGTGACTTGCATTTGAAACACCGGCCTCTAGCAGATCTTTCTGATTTTTAATCATGTGATATTGGGCGCGTTTGGGTTCACGCTCGGTGCACTCAGAGCTTGCACTTTTGTCTCTCTTCCGTTATTTTTGAAGCTTCGACAACGCTCGATTGTGTTTGGTTTGACATATTTTAAGCGCTCAGAGCGAGCTCGATAAACTCCGAGTTTGTGGGGTGGGCAGCTGGAGCGTGCATGCGCAGTTTAATCTGTCTGTATAACCTAACCTAATTTCCATGATGAGATAAATAAACAATCCTGAATTTTAACATATACTTGTTAGGTGGATAGTTTTAGCTATTTTATTTAAATGTTAACAATCAAATAGCTAGTAAATTCTGCATAATTGTTTACTTTTAATTAAATTTTCTCGATAGTCCTCATCACTGGTATAATTGAACATATTTTTCCAAGGGAACTTGGCACAGGGATTTTCCGAGAGAATTTGTAAATGTGCACTTGACAGTATAAAAAGTGGGCATATGTGACACAAAATGTGCGTGGCATCCCCATCGATTGTTGAAATCTAAGGTGGCGTACCAAGGATGATACCCAGTATCCACAGGAATGCTTTTGCTTATCGGCCTCGTTTTTGGTAATCGCCATATTGGTGTACCATTTCCGATGTAGTTGTCAGCGGTATAAACAGTCTACGTCAATAACTACTAATTTTACCGGATAACCTGTAGTGCAAACAGCCTACGGCAAGGCGAGAAATAACATGCTGCCTACGTCACAACTGGTAATTTGGTTTGGGAGGAGAGGGGGGATTTGTTCCACACCAGCCTTAAACTTACTTTTCATGCATTCGTTTGTTCGTCAATCCGTTGATCCGGAAGTATTCCTATTGGTCCAACATTTTGGCGTCAAAATATTGGACTCATCCTCCGGATCAACGGATTGACGGAAAAACGGATGCATGAAAAGTAAGCTTTATGAGGATAGGCCATACTTTAGTAGTAGAGTGTATCATCCTTGGTGGTGTACAGGTTAGTAGAGTGTACTGAGTGTAGAGTATGGGAGTATGGAGATGGAGTATGTATAGAGTACAGTGTAGTTACGCTCAGTACAAATTTACTGAAATGAAATCCCAAATTCCGAATATTTTGTGTTCTATTTATTGACTGAAAAATTGTGGCAGATTTATTCTAGAAATCAAAATGTGCATATCTAGAGATTGGGGTGCATACTGTGCATATAAATTGGAAGTGTGCATCAATATGCACAATTGTGCAGTTTGGAACATCCCTGACTTGGCAGCCTCAGAGTGTTTGGGTCCATTTTATTGTTTATGTAGCACGACATTTCTTGCAGAATACCAAAGAAAATGGGGCTGTTTGAAAATTATCGACTGAAATGCAAAACAAACGAGAAAACTCTGGTGCAAATGCGGAATGCGGGCTCGGACTCCAAAAAATATATGCTAAGAAAAATAAACAATAATCAGCTGATCGCTCAACCCAGCATTTTTGCACAAGTTTATTTGGCTTGACACGGTGTACTCCCTGTGACGTCACTTCACTCCGTAATCGCTTTGCTTGCTCCGTCGAGCGTCAATCCAAACAGGCCCATTGGTGTGATTTGATTGGTAAAATGTCCAACATGGCGATTATTTTACCAATAAAACCCAACCATTTTATCACGTGATTACGCCAGAAATGTCAACTAACGCTCATGAGAATTCGCCCTGACTCATGTTCCCTCTATGTGTTGTTTTTTTCCAAATAATAGAGGCGATTTCGTCCCAAATTTTCATCTGCTGTTTGGTAGGCAAATGGTTAACCAATTTGGAACGTATGAGTGACGTAGCTCATAAATCTCATCCGAATTCAGTGGATAGGGCGTTTGGTATATTCTGACTGACATGTTTATTTAGAACTGGGACAGAGACAGAAAGCTACCAAACCTCCACTACCCAGTTACAAATTGCAATCAACCACGGTATAGCATTTGACAGACCAAAGCGCCTACCAAAGTTGTTGTGACCAATCAACTATAACCAGAAACTGGAATGCGCACACATATTGAAGAACCTGAAGCTTAGTGCCGCTGCTGCGTAGGGGATGCCTGTTTTTGTCGCACTCATTGCGTTAAATAGCGGAAATCGCTTTCAGCACGTATTCCAATTGATAAAACCTATTTATGTAGCTAATGACCATTTCCACCAACTATTTTAGGGGAGCCCTAACGATAAGTATTCCCTAAAATGACATATTTACATGGAGAAATGTCAGTTTAGGGGATACCTATCGTTAGCGCTTACCTAAAATAGTTGGTGGAAATGGCCATATATCTATAACAAAACTTTACAAAACGTCACATGTCAGCGAGCAACAGAAAAGAACAACATTCCCCCTTGTAACATCCGTCTTTGATAGCTTGCATTTTTCTAGCGGATATGACAGTGTGAGCGCATTCCAGTTTTTGATTATAGTTCATTGGTTGTGACAGCATCATTCTCCCATCCGAAAATGATTGGTACCTGTTTGACAGACCAAACTGAGGCGAAATCGCCTTAGGTATGCGCGGTCAGAAATCATAAACCGGTCAGAGTGACACTTAGGGCGAGTATTATAAAACTACTCTGAGAATTAACTTAAAGTTAACTTCTGGAATTACATGTAATTCAAAAAGTTAACTGTCAAAGCAGTTTTATAATACCCGCCCTTAATACTTCTCTGACTGCTTCTGAGGGTAGGTTTCTCAATAGCGAGTCGTTTCCAGTTGCAATATTTACCCCGGAGTTATGCTCAACCGGGGTGACTGGCTATTGGTTGTATTCCTTTCACACCTAGGAACAGCTCCGGGGCGCTACTCGTCTTCCATTCGAAAAGTGAATGCTTTTCTGAAATGCTCAAGCCCGAATCAAACCATTTAAATGCACGAAAGCCAGCGCATCTTTTCCTTTCAAATCGGCTTCTTGTACCATGTACAGGATGAGCCAGTTTGGATACTTTAAAAAAAAAAAAACGTCAGTTTCTGAGGCTCAATTTTCATGAAATCTTTATATTGGTGCAAACCGCATTTTGATATCTTCAACCGTTTTGCAACTAGACGGCGTGTCCTAATTCTGAACATCTGAGCAACTCTGAAATCTACATAACTTTTTTCTTAACGACAGATTTCTGAATAAACGTTCTACCGATATACTTCTTCAGCTGAATCCAATGACGTACTCAATTCTTTTCAATTTGGAAACGATTTCGAAATATTGTCCAAAGTTCTTTTTTTGTATTTAGGACACCGGGACACACCTATTAAATTAATAGCTTATTGGATAGCTCCGTTTGTGCCGATTTTAAAAATAGTTGGTGGAAACGGCCATTAGTCTTGTATAGGTGATCCAATCTGGAGAGTTTTGATAGGAAACGTCAAATTTCTGAGCGGAATACAAAAAAAATTAACCCTTTCTGAACGCATTTTAAGTCTGTTCTCACCAAACCAGTCAGTGCGTTTTTGAATGGTGCAAATCGCTACAACTTCAAATAAACGTGATCGTAACTATCTGCAAGATAAATCCACCGTTCCATAATTCTATTGGTCGACGGATAACTGGCAATGAGATTACAGATTGCATATTTATCCGTCAGATTGCATACCTGCCCTGCCTGACAGTTTATCAGCAGGTGAATAAAGAATAAACCGCCCCTAAAGGTTTATCTGGTTTATCACTACAATTTTTTAGAGCCAAATATGTTGGAGACGGCTCAACCAAATATAAACTATATGTATATATTTTTGGAATCGGAAAATTGTGCTCTTCAAGATCATATAATCAAATAGAGGATATTCCATTTGAAAAAAGTTGAAAAATGGAAAATTTCAAATTTCTGACAATAAATTTTTGTTTCGGACGATGGATTCTAAAAATTTAGTAGAACACCACAATTTAAATTATTCAAAATCTCTGTATTTGAAATAAAATGTATGGGTGTCTGTCTGGACATTTATTATTCAAATAAATAAATAATAAATAACCCAGACACCCATACATTTAATTTGAAATACAGAGATTTTCAATAGTCAACCCCGCCCAATTTGTCATTACGAACAAGAATAATAAAAAGAGCTAAAAAAATAACGTTTCGTGTTTATTATTGTAAAAATTAAACTAACATTCTAAATGTACAAAAAAATAAATTAACTTTCAAAACTTCATCCAATTAACAATAATTCATGACATGAAGTCAACAAACAAACAATAATAATAATTTATAATGTTATACTAAGTATATTGCATTATTTTTCGCGCTTCTTTTTCGAGGTTGCAGGAACTGTAGCATTTCGAGTAAAATCATTCAATGACATATTGCTATCGTAATAAAAAAAATCATCTTGTTGTACTTTGGTGCGCATTCTAGCGGCACGAACAATAGGCACTGGTTCTGGCATCGGTTTTTTAACCAATCCTTTTTTTTTCCCCGTTTTACGACGTGTTGTAAAGACTTCTGAAACGCCCCAATCGTCACTTGATTCATTTTCGTCGTTATCCAAAGCATTATTATTCGTAACTGGACAAGCCATTTCGATTGGTTCTGGTAATAAATGATCATCAACAATGGTTTCTTTTATATCAATGACAGATTGGGCAAGTTCTTTATCATTTGTATTGTTTTTTAAACTACCAAACAATAAAGAGTCTGATTCTTGTACAGCAGACTTTACACTGTCAGCAATAATAGGTTTAATTATTTCTTCTTCTCTGATTTCTTCATCAATATATGCGCCTCCAACAACATTGTCATCTTCAAAAGGTTTAAAACTATGAAAGATACTTTCTGCTCTCCAAGAAGGCAATGGTACGATGCAAGCATTTTGTTCTAAACTGTGTCTTTCTTGAGCATGCATGATGCAGTCTTCCTCTCTAAAACTAACGAAAGAACATTCGGTGCACTGAAATCGGAACCATGAAAAATGGCCGGACATGTGAGAGTGCAACTCATCGTTTGTGTTGAACTTTTTATCACATGGTATGCATAAAAGTTCCAATGGAGTCATAAAGGGAAGAGCGCATTCAGGAAATGTTTTTTTCTTGTGTGAAATGTCCTCTTCAGGTTCAATGGTTTGTGTATTGGCTTCTTCTTCTGCTGCCTCTGTATTTTGTTTTTCAGTCTCACTAATCTGTTGATCATTTTGATTTATTGCATCAGCCTGTTGGACGGTTTCTGTTTCATTTATTAGTTCTTCATCAGCTTGTTCTTCTTGTTTTATTTGAACAGCCTCGTGGACATTTTGTTGTCTAGTTTTTATATTATTTGTTTCTTCATCATCAGCTTGTTGCTCTTGCTTGATTGCTTCAGCTTTGTTTGGATTGATAATTTTTTCATCTTCCTCCTGTTGCAGGTTCATTGGATATATTATTTCCTCAATAATGTTATTTACAATTAATTCACCTTCATCAACAAAAATAACGTCGGTATCTGCTTCAGGCAGTTGTTCTATTACTGTATCCTGGTTGTCCAATTGCTGATAAAACATTTCAAAAGAAACTCCATCACTTAATAAATCAGGTTCGGATTCAACGTCATCTTCTAATTCAATTACCTCCAAATTGTCTCTGGAACTAGCACATGCATCAGAGAAATTGGAATTTTGCTGTGGAGAATGATCTAGCAATAAAGATTCTACATTATTTGATCGAATTGATGCGGTATCATCAGAGTGTCCTGAAGATAAAGAAGCCTCAGCACCATCTTCAGTAATCTTGGTAGGAATACCATTTTTGTTTACTGACTCAGTTAAAACTTCTTGCATTTCATTTTCAATATTGACAATATTATCAGAAGTCTCGGTAATGACGTGATTTAAAATTGTACTGGACACAACATTATTATTTTCCAATAGATTTAATTTTTCTTCAATTCCAGTACTATTTTCCTCATCAATGTTTTCCAGCAAAATAATTCGTTTCTTAGGACAACTATGAATAGTAGGCCTCTTTCGCTTTAAAGCACCTGTGATTTTCTTGCTCTCCATAGGCATCTTATTTGATTTCGCCTTATCTACTTTTTCTTCCTTCTTTTTAGTACACATTTGCAAATGCCCCTGCAAAGCGGCTTTCCTTTCGAAATGCGTTCCGCAGCCTACGCACATGTGGAAATCTTTGTCCACTTCCATATCATTGACCCACTGTTGGAAAAAGAGAATCAATTATTATTTTTCATAATCTGTTGTTCATTTTCCTTTTTTTTTCCAACAAAATGTAAATCTTTAATTTTTTGGAGCTAGTGATAAGCAGTTGTGTTGATTAAATGAAATTTCTAAAATGCAATGAACAACTACTAAAATTTTGTCAAAGTCCAGTTTTTATACAGCTGAAAACTGACTTTGCTTCCATTATCCAATACTTGAATAATTTATAATTCCATCATCAGAGAAAATGCAGAGAATCAAGCAAACCAATATTTTCAAGATTAGCTAAAATAATCTGAAATAAAAATGAATCTTACCTGATGTACACTATCGTTATTACTCTGAGTAGGTTCAGCACGCTTCTTTATCTTAATAGAATTTTCATCTTTGCGTAGTACTTTACAATTATTATTGATTTGATGACGCATTTTTTCAACTTGAGTGCAGGGCAAGTTGTGTACTCGTAGTAAATGCCTATAGACGCACCGAGGATTAGCTAATGTTTCTTTGCAGCTTGGACAAAAGTATAGCAATCTGCTCGGGCTGTGGATACTCTGAAAATGAAAAGCCTATAGTGGCCAGTAGTTCTTGGTAGCCGGAACGCCACCTTCACGTGATTATTCAATGACTTTCGTGTGGCAAATTTCTGACTGCATGTGTGGCACGAGACATTACATTTGGGAAACAATGACTGATTGTAGATTTTGTTGCTTGTATATCCACAAATTTTTCCTTCAGGGTCTAATACAGGCACGTCATTTTCTAGTTTTTTATAATTCTCCATTACCTTAAAATAATATTATAAAGCAACAAGGATTTGATTAAAATTAAACACTTCTACCCACCTGAGTTTTTGTAAATTCGCTTGATTTATTGCATGTACCATTAACAAGAGATTGAAATATTCCAGAGTCAGTACTGTCGATTTTTTCCAATACAATATGATTGAATCTAGAAGCTTCGTCTTCAAGGTCGTCAACGTTCCACGTTAGGCTTTCCTTGGAAGCTTCAGACTCTGCTTCAGTTTCACGTAACCTTTCAACTATTTTGTCTAGCATGGAAATTCTTGCTGATGGCCCCACAATCTATAGCAATATTGATATAGAAAAAAAGATGTTTTGAGGAGGGCTGTGATTTAGGTACCTGAATTTCATCATGATGTATGTTACAGGCCGGATTAAATTTCTCCAGGCAATATTTTCTTTTGTGCAACACAAAATTTGACAAGCAACGGAAAATCGATCTGCAGATTCTGCACTCGTACATTAAATCACATTCGTAGCTTATGAGGTCTTTGACCTGGAAAAAAGTCAACATTTGAGTCTTAAGGCAAAGTTGTAAATTTAAGCTCCGACCTTACCTCATCTGTACCTGTTTGTAACAGAGCAGCAAGTTCCTTTGCTCCTCGAACACTAGTTTCAATGGGTTGTCTTAAAGCTGATATATCTTTCTCATTCTGTTTTGGCTTATCAGGTGCCTTTCCTAATGTCGTTTCAATTGGTTTTTTGGTCCTTCTTGTATTCTTGGTGACCACCATGGTTCTGTAACATTACTAGAATATAAATGAAAAACACAAATACACGTGATTTTTATATATAAATTCTATTCTTCTGACATTGACAGTTGGAAATTTGAACTTTTGAAATTGTTAACTCAGAAACTCGTGGGTTCTCTTGAGGGATGTTTTCTCACAGATGAATTATTTTTATACCTTTTGTACAAAAAGACTGGAAATGATTCTTTTTGTTTTCAAAGGAACATACTTAATTTTACAAATTTGAAAGGTATCTTCCTCACATTTTGTTTTGGCATACCTTACATATGTATTTTCACACCTAATCAAATAAAGTATGTATAGGAGGAAGAATGTTTTTAATCATCAACCTTCTTCAGGAATTAAAAACTTTGTTTTTTTCATATTCTTTCTATGTACTGCACTAGAAAAGAACATATTGGAATCATTAAGAGGAGAAACAGCCAAACTGGGTTCTGCTCAATACATCAGACAAAAGCATAGATAAGTAAGGAACATTAGGTCTTAGGTCAAAAGGAAATTCAAATAAGCTGCATCTATTCTAGAAAATCATTTACATCAAACCATCACTTGATATAGGAAAGATATAGAACAGTCACTTTCATGTGTTTGGCCTAGCGGTGCAGTAGTCACCCAGTTTTTCATGAAAAGGAAAAAATTATTTATGAAAATATTAAGAATCATACGGAAAGCAGAATGTGTAAGGAGCAGCATGGCTTTATCAGTAACAAATGTACTGTCACAAATTTGTTGGCTTTTACAAATAATTGGATTTAGTGTATACGTATTGTGCTACTAAGGCATTCGACAAGTTAGACCATCAGATATTGTTGAGGAAGCTTACTGAATTTGGCTTTTCAGTCATACTTAACTGATAGAACACAATCTGTAGAAGTTGGTGATTGCATTTCAGAACATTTCACAGCAACATTTGGTGTTCCCCAAGGTAGCAATCTGGGTCCTATATTATTTACTATAGTTATAAATAGTTTACCTAGTGTCATTGAACATTCTAATAGTTTGCTCTTTGTCAATAATTCTATATTTTTAAAAACTGTATTGTGTGAAAATGGCTGTGCTCTGTTACAAGTTGATTTAAATAGTATTGTTGATTGGTTCTCAAATGTCGATAAATGTTGTGAAAATAAAACCAATCCTTAATACCGTTAAGCACTTAAATGGATTTGCACTCTTGTCTTGAAGATTAATACACATGCATCAGAACTTTGCAAAAAAACAAGCAAGGTACCAAGTACCAAATTATTTCTCTGAAAATATTGAACCTCATAGTGAACAGAACATGAGGGACTTGTTAGGTATTCCTGCCAAAGTCTCAATGTACTTTCTTCATTGCAGTTTTGGAACAAGAAAATGGGAAAAAGTCCAATTCTACCAAATATTTTTTCTAATGGTCCCACAATATCCAATAGCAATGAACATTTGAGTTCTTCTCTAGGGGATTCCCAGGATGAATAATATGTTTTCTAAGCATGGAAACAAGTGTAATGGAGAAAATAAATCTGTAGATGCTAATGGGTGGTATTCTCTTGAATATGTGACGCAAATTAAATAAATACGTTTGTAAAAAATCTTTTGAGGACAAAAGTGTAATGTAAATGTTCAAAAAAATATAATTTCCAATGTAAAATATTTATCAAACGTTAACAGTACATCACATAAGAAAAATGTTTATTAAATAAAAAAGATCTTATGAAAGTCAAGTCTGGCAATATAATGTGCTACTAAGTGGTGATCTAAATGGACTCTCAGAAACTTAACATACTCTGCACAATTCTCCAGAACAATGGAATCGGATTCTTTCGTAATTAATGTGAAACTCATAATTTCACACCCTAAGTGTTTTTTCTAGTCTGGTTATTGATGTTATGAAAGAATAGTATCAAGTTGTATCATCTGCAATTTTTTTTTAACTATCTCTTTGTGGGAGAACACAATCTTGGATGTATATAAAGCTACGTGAACACTGAAAAAAACATATAATAGGAACATTGTGTTTATGTTGCTCGTTCCTTTAACTTAACTTGTTTCTCTATGTTTCCAAAAGTTTATTCAAGTTGCTTATTGTTTACAGTTGCAGCAACAAAAGTTCCTATAAGTTACTTGTTTCTATATTCAGCGACAAATAACAAAGGAAATATAGGAACATTGGTAAACATTTTGTGTTTCTAAACTTAATTTTTATCAGCGTGGATATGTCTATGGTGTGAATATGTTGTTGCTCGTTCCCACAACTCGAAACTAGAAACGGACACACTGCTAGTGTAGACACAGCGTTTACTGTTGTCGCAACAGAACAAAACCTTCACAAAAATAAGTAAACATGGTGTGGACACGGAACTTTTGCTGTTGTTTCTGTTTCCGTAAACAGCTTGTGGCAACCAGCAACAAAATGTTCCTATGTGTTTCTTTGGTGTGGACTAAGCCTAACGAACACTGTGGTGGGTATCTTCTGCTCAAAATACATTCAATATTGAATGTATTTCGAGCAAATATTGGCTTTGTAAAGCAGAAAGATTCATATGGAAACCTAAACAGGCTTTGCGCAAAAATACTCAAAACAACACTGATGGGTTAACTTTGGAACTCTACCAGCCTTGTTGAGTACAATTTACAGTTTATTGCTAATAAGTGGGAATAAAGACATCAAATGAAAGAAGATTTTACTTGTTCAGCAATGTTTTAATTTTTCTTCACAATCACATAAAATTCATCTTTTTTTTACTACTTAGAAAGAGTTATTGATTAAAATGTTTGAGACACAAACACAAAATCACAGGAAAACATCGGAAACAATGAAAACAAGAATCTTTACAATATATTTTTTTTGAAACCATCTTTATTAAATACTTGCAACTCGACTTTCAATAAAAGTTACCTACTACATTTTTTTAAGACAATTCTCTAAGGAGTCTTATGCAACACTGGTAATGAGGTTTACCAAACTTAACAACTAAGATAACAGTGGCAAATTAAATTTAAATTTACCAGAAGTAAACAAAAATATAATGTACCTATATGAATCACAATATAGTATAATGATACATATTATATACATACAAAAATAAAATAAAAATATATCAATAGGTAACAAATTTTGAAATTTAAAAGTAATATCTAACTAAAAATAAAAATACAGTACATGACAATAGAAAGAAAGGAGGTAGGTACCCTATATCAAAATATAAAACATCACAAAAAATATCACATAGGTTTCAATGGCAACTATCCCAAAAGCTTCAACTTGAGATTCCTTTTGAAAGATATTGAACTTGTTGAAAATAAATCCAGGTTACAGTCAGTACAGTGTTAGTCACTCTATCAGGTACTTAGCTTATGTTTTTGACTAAATATCATAACTTTTGGATGTCCAACTTCTTATTTCCTGGTCGAGGCGATTCTTAAATGGATTTCTGGAGGTAGAAGTTATGGTGTCAACACTTAGGCGGTTCCAATTGTAGACCACTCTATTGATAATGAAATTTCCCTGCAGAAGCTTATTGCTTTTGATCATGACCTCTTAGATGTCTCTTAGATTCCATGCGCATAGTGACCATTGATTATTTTATGTATTTCAATGAGATCACCTCTGATCCTCCTGTCCATCAAAGTTGTGAGGTCTAATCTGGTTAATCTGGTTATTTTTCTCTGAACTCTCTCTATCTGCTCTATATCTTTGACGCAGTTTGGGTTCCAGATAGTTTGGGCATATTCATGTGTTGATTTTACATACGACTTGTGAAGTTTCAAGATCATTTCTTTTGATAGGTCTTTAAAGGCTGTCTGAATAAGGTAGATCATTGAACTAGCCTTTTTGGACATTTGTGTGATATGTGTAGGTATTCCATTTTAGGTCAGATCTTTGATTCCTAGGTCTTGTTGTTTTGTTACTTGTTCTTTCCATTTGTTCAAAGAAATAATGGAATTTGGGATTGATTTAACTAATATGTAGGACAGTGCATTTATAATCATTCAGAGGCAACTGCCAACTGCCACTCATTTCTCTATTTCAACATAATTGTACTAGGTATATCCGTTAAATAAGTTCTAATTGATGTATGTACAAGTCCCCTAAATCCCATATTATCTAATATCCTTAACATTCATTTGGTCCTGTCCTGGGGTAAAATCTGGGCAGAATTACGGTTTAATCTTCATCCATATTTAAATGGTCTATGACATGATCAAGAACTTGGAAACTACAATAAATTAATTTTACCATGATAAGTCTATCTCCTAAGGAAGAAGAGAGGTCAAATGGATTTCTTTTTTTACTTCAAAGTCTAGCCTGAAGAGGTTAATCTTAGTGAAGATAAATTCTCTTTTTGCAAGATTTCAACAATAGTTGTTGGACAAATGATGTAAAGATTGCTGAACAAGCAAAAAAATCCTTTATTTTGCTGTCCTGAAATTTCTTATCGGCATTAGTAATGCAGTCAATGCGGACAAAAATTGCTAAATTACAGTATTATTGACCTATATTGTAATGCAAAAACAGCTCTGATTTTGCAAGTTTATTCAAGAATTAAAGAAATATGTTTACCACCTTTGAAACTTACCTACCTATCCGGAAATATAATACATTTTTTGATTAGGTATAATATCAAGGTCCTGCTGTGCATCACATGTATAAATATACCTATAAATTTCCATCAAAGAAATATGGTTTCTCAAATAGGCAAATTGAAGCTAGAATTTAGTCTTTAATTAGCTGTAATGAGCATTCAACTAGTTTTGAAGTAATTTTGATAATTTCTTAGGGGGACTTTTTCTATCTGCCTACACAGTAAACTGATAAATATCTATAGTTAATTACCTACTTAAGTCAATAGAACCAGAAGTTTACATTTAGTAATATATGCAATATTATTTGAAAGAGCCACTAGAAAATCCATTACAAATATTAAATATAGAAATTATGTTCTAAAGGGCAAAAAGAATAAAATTTACACCCAGTGTCTGTCTCAACTTTACACAGTAAATGAACGCGTAACCCTTACAAATTATATAGGGAATTAATCAGCAGACTTCAACAATTACGTGAAAGTTTATTATTTCCTTTTAAACAAATTTAAAATATTAAAAAATTATTAATAATTACCAATCCTAGATATAGGTAATTCACATCACTTATGCAAAACGGCCATTTTTCTATTCTTTTTTCTCTGTCGCTCTCGTCGAGAGGAATGCCGGTAGAGTAGTACTCCCAATAGCATTATTTTTAGGCTCTAGATTAGAGATGGCAGCACAAGAATTGAATATTTTTATCTCTTTTTATTCTTGCTCTTTAAAAAGAGATAGCCAAGTATTATTTTGATAGAAGGAATTTTATTTTTTAAAAAAGTTAGGTTATGTGTGTTATGTCATGGGGAATTTGAAAACTCAATTTTTTTTACAATTTTACAAAGAAACAATATAATTGCATTATTACTATGAGCTTTCCACGTTTTAGGAATGTTTTGCTTCACAGCAAGGTACCAATCTCCATCCGTGTCAATTTATTTAAATATAAAATTTTTGCTTTTTTTCCTGTAGGCTCTAATAAATGTTGCAGATTTAAATCGGAGTTTGAAAACTAAAAACACACTCAGGCCTTTGCTAGGGGCTTTGCAATGTAGCGATATAAAACTAGTTTCCACCTATGAAGTTAAAAGTACTCAGAAAAGTGACAGTTTGGTTCAGAGGATACTTAAGAAAATACCTTTTCTGAATGTCGACAAAGTTGTAAGTAACTTACTGCTCAGAATATTGTTATTTAACTACCAGTGTATTGTAATATATGCCATGCCACTTAATGCCATGTCATTTAATAATAATCAATGATTTGACATCTGATAATCTGAGCTGCTTTCTGGTGCCTCCCTTTGAGCGCTCCCGAGTTACTCCGAAGTACTCTGGCTAAAGTTTGACCCGTTTGGTTTCAAGCGTTCAAGTGCAAAACGCGAGGCAAAACGCATTGAGTATGACAGGTGCGAGGACAGGTGTGAAGTGCGAAGTGCTCTAGGAACACCCGAAAGCGGCTCAGATTTCTAGGAAGTACCTATTACATCCTGAGCTCTGGGAAGTACCTATTACAATACGTATACTTCTAACAGCACATTATAAATCTAAATTGAAAATAGGAACAGGTAACAAAAGAGCAAGGGGCAAATCACCTAGGAATTCTTCGCAAAAAATGTGAGGAATTTGTGGGGAATTTGAAGCAACTCGTCGGAATTTATGAGAATTTGGGGAATTTATAGAAAATTAGAGAAATTTATGGGGAATTTGGAGGAATTTGTGAGGAATTTAAAGGAAATTGTAGTCATGATGTCACTAAGGTTCACATTCTTATTATAAGAAATATGTACTAATAAATGGGAATTTAAAAAAATCTAGTTTTATGTCGAACGTTGGACATTCACTTTCATTAAAAAAATTCTCCCAAAATTTCACTTCATGATTCACAGGTCCAAATTAAAAAAAATAATAATGAGTACAGTTCGAGGTACAGTTTTTGTAGGCTGATTTCCAAGATTCTTCATGTTGTTATTTTCCACTGGAAAAGTTTCAAATTTTGGGAGAATGAGCTGCGAACCTTCTTCTTCATAGGTATGCAAAAAGTTTCAAAATTCTCTGTTCAGTAGTTTTCGAGGAAAACTTTGAATTGTGTGAGACGATATTTTCTACTTGAGTTTCAACTAATTCAGTTTTTGTAAGTTGATCTCCAAGATTCTTCATGTTATTTTTCGCTAGAAAAATTTGAAATTTTGGGAAAATGAGCTTCTCACCTTCATTTTCACATGCAAAAAATTTCAAAATTTTCCCTTTACTAGTTTTCCAGGAAAACTTTGAAATGTGTGAGACTGTATTTTTAATTATTTCAGTTATTAAGAGTTGATTTCCAAGATTCTTCACGTTGTTATTTTCCACTGCAAAAATATGAAATTTTGGGAAAATGAGCCTCTGACTTCCTTTTCACATGTAAAATTAGTGTAATTAGTTTTCCAGGAAAACTTTGAATGGTGTGAGACTATATTAACAATTATTCCAGTTTTTGTAAGTTGATTTCCAAGATTGTTCATGTTGTTATTTTCCACCGGAAAAATTTGAAATTTCGGAAAAATGAGCTTCTCCCCTTACTCTTTACATGCAAAAAGTTTCAAAATTTTCCCTTCACTAGTTTTTCAGGAAAACTTTGAGATATGTGAGACTGTATTTTCAACTAATTCAGTTTTTGTAGGTTGATTTCCAAGATTCTTCATGTTGCTTTTTTCCACTGGAAAAATTTGAAATTTTGGGAAAATAAGTCTTTAACCTTTCTACTCTTCAGATGCAAAAAGTTTCAAAGTTTGGCCTTCACTAGTTTTCTAGGAAAACTTTGAACTGTATGAAACAGTATTTCTAATTAATTCAGTTATTGTAGGTAGTTTAGAGTAGAAGCGGCAACACCGCATGGTCAAAAATATTTTTAAAGTGTAGATCATGGTCGTTTATCCCGGTTGCCAAATTTTCAAAATGATCCGCTTTTCAGTTCTCCATAAACGTCTAATACGCCATCCACCGTGGGACACCCTGTATATAAAGCTTTAAATTCATAATCTTTGTTGCTGAAAAATTTCACAGTCTATTTTGAGTCAAATTTGGAATATTGTTGTTATGTGGATACAAGGTTGTTTTGTATATTTTGACAGTATATTGCCTGCTTATGAAGTAATGATATAATGTAAATACAAAGTAAATAGGGATTATCGGGGATTCACGAGAACCGCTAGAAAATATAATTTTTATATACATATGCAGGTTGCGCGGAACATTTATTATGATAACAATTAAAATATTTCTTAGGATTATTTTTTTGAGAAACGATAAGATCAAAACTGTATAAATAAAATAATATTAGAGAAAACAAATTAGCATTTCTATTCCGGACTCGCAAACACCCAGAACTTATGTGGTCCTGAATAAAATATGACATATTACATGTGCGGTAGAAAACGTAATATAGGTATCAACTTGTCTAATGTATAAAATAGTATCTACAACATTTTTTATACAATATTTAAATTATTGTTTCCTAGAGATTTGTAGATAACAGTAGTTTGTATGCTTTGAAACCCATGTATCACGTATAACATTTTATCTACAATGTTTTTTTTGTTTTTGATTTTATTTACTTTCACGTGAATAAATACGTCAGCATTTTACACATATAGAATATAGAGCCAAATATACTGTATAAGTCACTAATCTCATACAAAAAAATTATTTTGAAAGTATTTCTCTTTTCCGCAGAAAATAAAAGCCTCAGGTTACTTACTCTACGAAAATATCGCAGACAGAATAGACTACATCAATTTTTTCGAAAAATACAAACTCCCCGACACATTCTATTCGTGGTTCGTCATAACCGAAATGCACATTTGGATGTTATCGGCCAGGGCGATGGCCGAAGAAACAAACGGACCCATCTTGCGAAATTCTATCGTCGAAGCTTTGTGGGCTGATGTGGCCAAAAGGACCAAGAGACTCGGAGTAAGCAAACAAAAACCTGGATTTATTAGATGCTTATATATTAATTTTAGGCTGCAAATCCATCGATAATGAGAAGCCAAATAGCAGAATTGTCTGAACAACTTCAAGGGGCTTTTATTGGGTATGATGAAGGGTTGCAGTCTGATGATGTAGTGTTAGCTGGAGCCTTGTGGAGACGGATGTACCAAAAACAATATGCTGCGCCTCATAATTTAGAAGGTTTTGTTAGGTATATTAGAAAACATGTAAGTTACTTCTATTATTGTACATATTTATTGATAAAAATATTATTTTTGTTCCAGATGTATTTATTAGATAATTTATCTATGGAGGAAATACTTAATGTGAAACATGTTAAATGGGAAGGAGAATTCAAGAGGTAATTTGTTGTAAATATTACTGTAATATATAAGTATTTAATTGTTTGAAATAAAAGTTTTAAGATTTTAATTTTTTCATTTATATGTTAATCATAGCGTTTTTATAATATTAATCAGCAAGTTTGTGGCACATTTCATTGCAGCCTTCGTCAAGGACATTCGTCTGAGGACAAACCTTAAAAAATCTGAGAATGAATCAGCATAAAATGCTCTCATCTACAACACTATAATTTTAAACTGTTAGTGAACGTCTTTGTTTCCATAAAAAAATATTACATATTCAGGTTTTTGCATTATTGTGGTATAATTTTTCAATAAACTTTGCTGTTATATCGTCAGGAGTTCGTTTGACGATGGAGCAAATTTAATAGGGAGTATGGTACCTGTAAAATAGGACTCAGAGATCAAGGAAAATGAAAGGTAACTTATTCAATTATCTTTTGATTTTTTTTTTTTCAAGAACTTTTATTCAGAGGTCAATGATTCTGTTCTTATAACGTTGATAAGTAATTCTTTGCGGCACTTTTCATTACACCCTTCTGCAAGTGCAGCGTCACCTTGTCTCACGAAAAACCTTTTAAAAAAAAATCGTTATCATTAGAACTTTCATTGATACCTATAAAATGATAAATTACTTACCTCCAATATTGATCAAATAAATATCCATCATGTCTTAATCTTTGAGCCAACCAATGAAAATTGTGCGGAGATAAATCGCTAAACGAATACGCTTCTTTCATAGAATAAAGCCGTTGCCATCTGGGCGTTCTGTTGGGATACTGATTCGCTTCAGTCAAATTGAAATAATAAGTTTCTATATCGATTATGTCAAAGGTATCCGGATCCACAGTCAAAATTTTATAATTTGGATTATATTTAGTATAAGGGGTTAAACTGGCACCATTGAAAGCGACGTTAATTGGACTACCATCAATTTTACTGTAGAATATTTTCAAACCATCAGTATGGGTATGACCAAAGAATTGACCTTTGATTATGTGGGAGAATCTTGTAATCAACGAATTATAATTCACTTCCCATGGTTCTATGCATTCTTTTTCGCCTGGAAATACATGAGCTAAAATATGAACAAACTGGCCTTTACTTTCAGCTTCGGTTAGTTCGTTTGTTAGGAACAAGAGTTGCTCTTTGAAAAACGTTGTATCATAAAGCAACCACCTAAAAATTGATTCAGATATCTACAAAGTAACACTTAATGCTCCTTAAATACTTGCCAATTATAAATATAACAAATATTGTTATTTAAAACGATAACTCTCAATTTGCTATTGACTAAAATTGCATAGTAGCCTTGTTTTTTCACAGTGGATAGAGCTTCTTGAGGCAACCAACTGCTCCATAGATTAGCATTTAATTTGTAGAGCCAGTTTTGAGAAAAGGTTTCACCACTTATGTGTGGCGGTGCAAAACTAAAATTGTGACAATGATTTTTAAATGATATCCTCTATTTTGTACCCGAGGGGTAAACCACCTTGGAATTATATTGGTTAAGGTAACAAGCATGTGGAATTTCAGTGGAATTTAAAATTTTGTAGTTTAGAAACTGCTCATTTTCATTTAAGAACGGCGAGAGGTCCAAAAATAAGTAGAACAGAGATAAATCATGAAATGCAAGTATTTTTTACTCATTAGTTGAAAATTTAATTAATTTTCAGGTCAGAATTTTTCTTATCAATGAGTGAATTAGTCACAGAGCTGAAAAATACTTCGGAGTATCAGATCGATTTCAAACTTTCAGCAGTTATCAACTAGAATATTTTCATGAAACAAGACAAATTTGAAGTTAATCTGAAACTCAGAAATAAAATTATGAGTTTTTTTGCAACTTAATACCGGAAAAAGTTGGAAAATTCACGTTAAATCACCTTTGAAAAATCCTGAAAAATTCTTAGGAGTATCAGATCGATTTCAAAGTTTCAGGATTTATTAGCCAGCATGCTTTCATCAAACAAGGCAAATTTGAAGTCGATCCGAAGCTCAGAAATAAAATTATGAGTTTTTTTCCACATTAATACCAGAAAAAGTTGGAAAATTCATGTTAATCACCTTTAAAAAAACCTGAAAAAATACTTCGGAGTATCAGATCGATTTCAAACTTCCAGGATTTATTGACCAGAATGTTTTCATCAAACAAGACAAATTTGAAGTCAATCTGAAGCTCAGAAGTAAAATTATGAGGTTTTTTCCAACTTGATACCACAAAAATTTGGAAAGTTCACGTTAAATCACCTTTGAAAAATCCTGAAAAATACTTCGGAGTATCAGATCCATTTCAACCTTTCAGGATTTATTAATTAGAACGTTTTCATCAAACAAGGCAAATTTGAAGTCAATCTGAAGCTCAGAAATAAAATTATGAGGTTTTTTCCAACCTAATACCAAAAAAATTTGGATAGTTCATGTTAAATCATCTTTGAAAAATCCTGAAAAATACTTTGGAGTATCAGATCGGTTTCAAACTTTCAGGATTTATTAACCAGGATGTTTCCATCAAACAAGGCAAATTTGAAGTCAATCTGAAGCTCAGAAATAAAATTATGAGGTTTTTTCCAACATATTACCAGAAAAAGTTGGAAAACTCACGTTAAATAATCACATTTGAAAAATCCTGAAAAATAATTCGGAGTATCAGATCGATATCAAACTTTCAGGATTTATCAACTAGGATGTTTTTATCAAACAAGGCAAATTTGGAGTCAATCTGAAGCTCAGAAATAAAATTATGAGATTTTTACCGACTTAATACCAGAAAAAGTTGGAAAATTCACGTTCAATCACCTTTGAAAAATCCTGAAAAATACTTCGGAGTATCAGATCGATTTCAAATTATCAAGATTTATTAACCATGATGTTTTCATCAAACAAGGCAAATTTGAAGTCAATCTGAAGCTCAGAACTGAAATTATGAGGTTTTTTCCAACTTAATACCAGAAAAAGTTGGAAAATTCGCGTTAAATCACCTTTGAAAAATCCTGAAAAATACTTCGGAGTATCAGATCAATTTCAAACTTCCAGGATCTATTAACCAGGATGTTTTCTTCAAGCAAGGCAAATTTGAAGTCAATCTGAAGCTCAGAAATAAAACTATGAGGTTTTTTCCAATTTATTACCAGAAAAAGTTGGAAAATTCATGTTAAAACACATTTGAAAAATCCTGAAAAATATTTCGGAGTATCAAATCGATATCAAACTTTCAGGATTTATCAATTATAGGATGTTTTTATCAAACAAGGCAAATTTGAAGTCAATTTGAGGCTCAGAAATAAAATTATGACGTTTTTCCAACTTAATACTAGAAAAAGTAGGAAAACTCACGTTAAATCACTTTTGAAAAATCCTGAAAAATACTTCGGAGTGTCAGATCGATTTCAAACTATCAGGATTTATTAACCAGGACGTTTTCATCAAACAATGCAAATTTGAAGTGAATCTGCAGCTCAGAAATAAAATTAGGAGGTTTTTTCCAACTTATGACCAGAAAAAGTTGGAAAATTCACGTTAAATCACCTCTGAAAAATCCTGAAAAATACTCCGGAGTATCAGATCGATATCAAACTTTCAGGATTTATAAGTTAGGATGTTTGCATCAAACAAAGCAAATTTGAAGTTAATTTGAGACTTGTAGAAACAAAATTATGGAGTTTTTTCCAACTTGATGCCAAAAAAAAGTGTAAAATTAATATGTCAACTTGGCTTCAAAAGTCCGGTGAACGAGCGGAGCGAGTTCCGCAGCAATTTACTTATGAATTTCACTCATAAGTTCAATAACTTATTCATTTTTAATTCAAAATTTTCACTGATTAGTTCAAAAACTCCTCATTTCAATATGAAAACATTCAATTTCAGTGTAATTCCAGTACGATTTCCTGGGATTCCTTTAAAAGTGGGATTCTGGTGCACCTACATATTTTTCAAGGTGGTTTACCCCTCGCTTGTACCTATTGTGTTCCTTCATTATACATTACTTACACATTCAAAGGAGTTGCTTCATGATTTCCTATGACAGGCAAGACGGGAACATTTGGAAAATATTCCTTCAAACTTTGAAATGCGTACGCAATTTCCGCAGAGTTATCCTCCTTAGAGGCCTTCCAAGCAGAATGATCGATTATATCGCCAGTAAAATAAATGAGATCAATTTCTTTGTGAGTATTACTAATATAATTCAATGTGTTGGCGTACAACCAAGGCGGTATGTCGCAGTTATAGTCGCCCCATGATCCGGCGTTTTTGCCCCTCAAAGGATTACCTAAGCCTCTTTTGCAGCAAACTGGATATCCACAGTTTGATACTCCTCCTACTTCGTAGTCATGCGATATGTGGATGTCGGTTAAATGGAGGATTTTTAAAGGTGCTGATTGGTTGCTACCAGATTTTAACAGCTAAAATATACAAAATCAGATATAAATTATTGAAGTAGATAAATTCTACCATTGATTTCATAATTGGTGGTCCTCCTTCTGGCATATCTATACGCCAAGTCAACGCTGGGTGGCTGTAATAGCAATTTTCATTTTGTAATAGAACTGAACAAGCGTATTCTGGAGTCAGTATTTGGCTGTATCTGATAATATACTCGAGTATGGGCTAAAAACAATTAACAATAAATATCCTTTGTGAAAGAGGAATTGTATTTCAACTTGCCTTATTAATTTTCACAATCTCGTGACAAAAATCACCCAAAGTCCAAGTACTAAAAGCAATGTACAATTTACAAATTTCCCTGCCAACAATTTCAACATTCACCAAATTAGTTTGTAGACTTCTCACTAATGTTTGGCAAGCTTTGCAGATCAATTTGCTTGTGGAAAATAGGATTCTGGGGTTACTTATTTCTTCGATTATGCCAACTTTAGTTAGGGCAGTTTCAAAATAAGTCAAATTCATGGGGGTGTAAGGGTTGATTTTCAAAAATTTAGCTAATTGTTTTTGGAGCGTTGCTGAAAAAAAATCAATGAGAAGTTCATTTGAGTAAACAAATATTAACAAAGAAGCCTTTAGATGTATGAGAACTTAATTAGGTATAATTTATTATTCTCCTGAATGCAACCTCCAGCTGATTATGCATTTATACATAAAATCAGCTTATAAAATTAATTGCTAATTGACTGAGAAAGGCAATAACCTTGCAATTATTGCGGTATTTTTCAACAACTTTTTACGAAAAATCCTTACTGAAAGCACTCTCGACAGATTCTAATGTTTCACTATTCTCATCTTCCACTGGAAAATGACAAGAAACACTCAACGCACATAACAGCAGTACGGAAAATTCAATTTTCATTGTCGCGAAACAGGCTTTCGCGATCTTGCACTTAACATTGGCTCGACCAAGACTGTTTTTTTATATCTTTTGATTTTATTTATATTATGGAAAAGCTTTGAACAAAACAAGCCTTTAGCTTGCATTTAATCTGTATCTTTTAGACTTTGATAAATATGTATCAGTGCATTTATTATTATTCGATTAAATTCAATAAGACTTAATTAGGAAAGACCCATAGATTCATTTTTCAAAAAAAATTGAATTATAATATTTGAATTTGCTGAAATGTATCTTTTTTCTAATTTATTTGATTATGTTTTGGAGATAAGCATAGGCAATCCAGGGGGCATACAAATGGTAGATAACTAGAAAAAAGTGAAAAATATCTTTTATTCTGCTTTGACATTTTTTTTTCCATCTTTGGCCTCAGTAGCTACAGAAAACAGATAATGAAAGTTACAACTAACATACAAAATACAAATGCGAAACCAGATTGATTTGTCAAGTTGTTAAATTTCTAATTTTGTAATTACTTCCACTCAATATATTTCTTAATCGATATCCTGCACATCCGTTTTCTTGGTAATTCAGACACCCAGAAGATAGTTCAATAGGAGAAACACTATATAGAACGTAGAACTTCAAAGACTATTTCAAACTAATTTATATGTTTTAAAGTCTGGTAGTCAGTCTACTCCTTTGGCAGAGCATTCTGTTAATCTCATAGATGAAACTCCAATTTCTGTGCCTCCGTATCGGATGTCTGAAATAAAAAAAGAGCAATTATTGCGAAAAGAAATTGATAAACTCTTAGCCGATGGAACTATAGAAGAGTGCGAGTCTCCCCATGCTGCTGCTCCTGTGGTTCTTGTTCCAAAAAAAGATGGTGGCATTAGGTTGACTGTTGATTACCGCAAGTCGAATAAGAAAACAATAGTCGACAGATACCCTTTGCCTCGTATTGATGATACATTACATGCTGCAAAGAAAACTCGTTTTATGACAACTCTGATCTGGTTATCATCAAGTATAAGTCGAACCATCTGATCGAGATAAAACTGGTTTCATTTGTCCTTTTGGAACTTTTAGATATATAAGAATGCCATTTGGGTTACCTAATGCTCCATCCACATTTCAAAGACTAATCGATAGATTTCGTTCTGAATTTCAAGATATTATTATTTCATCAAACTCATTTGAACTCCGCATGTTAGTGATTTACAAAAAGTTTTTGATCGCTTAAAATTATTCAAGCTTCAATTAACCGTTCGAAATGCAAATTTTCTTATTCTTCTGTCAATTACCTCGGTCATGTAATAACTTCTTCTGGTATTGCTCCAAACCCAGATAGAGTTTCTGCTATTTCAAAAATACCAAATCCACGAAATTTCAAAGAACTACAAACTTGTTCCTGGTTTCGACGTTTTATAAAAAAATTCGCAGAAATTTCAAAACCTCTCACTTTTCTCACTAAAAATAAACTCAAATGGATCTGGGGCTCAGATCAAGTCAAGGCTTTTAACAATCTGAAATCGCTTTTAACGTCTAGCATATGGTGTTTAGCTTTGCAATCCTTTGATGTATGTATTGAATATAATCCTGGAAAAGATGATGTTGTTGCTGATATGTTATCTCGCCCTGCAATTCCTGCAGCAGAAGCCAATCTTGTTATTGCCGATTCACTTAGACAAAAAGTAAATCAGATCAGACGTGAACAAATGAATGACCCAGATCTGGATAAAATAATCCAATGTTTTGAAAACTCTGAAAATGGTTCTAATGTTGATTTTAAAAGATGGACTGAGAGAAGCTACATCATGAACTTTGGCGTACTATACCGTTATGTCCCTGAATTAGATGAAGATGAAGCTCAACAAGTAGTACCGAAACCCCAAGTTCCTCAAATCCTTGCCGAGTACCACGATTCTTCATTAGCTGGCCATTATAGTGTAGAACGTACTTATCAAAGAATTGCAAGTCGTTTCTTTTGGCCTGGAATGCGAAGTACCATATCTGATTACTGATTATGTTAGTAAATGTGTAGACTGCCAACGTTATAAAGCTACAAATCTCAAACCTACAGGACAAATAGAGGCTCCTATTCAAAGACAGCGTTTTGAAACTATCTCTATTGATTTATTTGGTCCATTACCTGGAACGCACGATTATTACAAATGGATTTTCATAGTAGAAGATGCTACAAGTTGATGGGGTACACGTAATTTGGTTCCCAAGATAATGAGGGTTAGCATAGCAACATATTCCAAGGTCAGCTGAGCACCTGCTTTGTGTACGAAAAATGATTTTCTTTGTCAAATAGGTGACTTTCAAGGCCAAGGTCGAATGACGTCACTTTCAAGGTCAGAGTAAGTGTCTACTGCGCATGCGGAGACCAGCTAGGGTATACTAATACTACTAAAACCATACTTATAGTTATCCAAAATCAATAATTGCTATCCACGTATACCCTAAATTATTTCGGGATTCTCTATAGAAAATATTATCAGCAATTTACGAACTTCAAACACAAGCGGTAACACATAAACTAAATTCAACAAGATTACTAACTTATTAAAGTCCATACAGTCCATACAGTTTGTAAGTGCAATAATGCAACAAGTTGCATATTGCCTAGGATATGACCAAATTTTAATTCCCAGATACCACCCAGAAGCTAACCCTACAGAACGGAAAAATCGAGATCTAACGCCTCAGCTTTCCATACTTGTTGATAATGACCATACAAAATGGAAAGAAAAACTTCCAGCAGTCAGTTTTTCTATGAACACAATGTATTCCCAAGCTACAGGTTTTTTCGCTGCTTACCTCACTTTTCAAAGAGAGTTAAGAACCCCTGATGGTGTCATTAGGTTCACTGTTGAAAGCGAAAACGATAGCCGACAGATACTCCTGGCCTCTTATTGATGATACATTACATGCTCCAAAGAAAACTTGTTTCATGACAATTTTGGAGTTGAGATCTGTTATCATCAAATATCAGCCAAACCATCTGATCGAGACAAAACTGGTTTCATTTGTCCTTCTGGAACTTTTAGATATACAAGGACGCCATTTGGGTTACGAAATGCTCCGTCCACATTTCAAAGACTAATTGATATATTTCGTTCTGAACTTCAAGATATTAACATATAAGCGTATCTCGATGATAAAGTCCATTCCAAAATATTTCGTTGACTTCACGGCTATAAAACCCTACCATAAATTAGATAGCTATTAGCCTCTATTGTGTAGGTACCAGGTTCTTTTATGTAGGTACCGGGTTCCTTAATACCCACTCAAAGGTTTACAGGTACGGATTTTGTGCCCATTATAATGAAAACGAAAAAGGCGTTTCATAATATTATTTATTTATGTTATAATCTTATACTATCTTAATAATTACCAAAACTTAATATCTAATACAATATAATACAATACACAATTCAACCAAACCTAATCTATATTTAGTTCCGTTTCACTGTCACTGTCATCTTCATCTATGCCTAAACTAATTATTAATGGCTTAACATTAATACCTATTGAATTATAGGTTTCTTCAACTTTTATAACGTGATTGACAGAATTTTTCCAGCTTTGAACTGGAATATTATCTACACATTTTCTAATTAAATCTATTACAGCAGTACTAAGTGTAGGAGAGGTGTTTCCTCTCCTAACCATTGCCTTCAATTCATGCCAGATATGTTCTATTGGATTGAAAATACAATAATATGGAGGAAGACGCAAAACTGTATGACCACAAGCGCTAGCAAGCAAGTTCTACTTTTGTATTACTTGCATTGGGCACTTTATTTTTTTGACGGCTGTGGTAACTAGCGTTGTCCATCACAATTATACTGTTTTCTGGTATGTTCGGAAGAAGGCGATTCTGAAACCATTCTTCAAATAATTTTGCATCGGTATCTTGATGATAATCTAATGATGAATTGGCTATTTTTTTTGCGGATAGCAGCAAAGAGTTTGGAACAAAACCATTTTCTGATCCGGCATGCAAAATTGTAATCCTCTGGCCTTTATTTGAGGGTGCTTTGGTTTGACATTTGGAGGTTGAGTCGCTCCATCCTCTTTTGGGAGTGTCATGGGTATCAAACCATGTTTCGTCAAGATATATTATCGGACGATTTTCTGCCCTATATTGTTTTATGGAACTTAAATATTCTCGACGCCATGCTTGTAATCGCTGGGATTCCATTAGCACTTGCCTCTTATTAATGGTTTGATATTTGAAACCCATTGCTTTCACAATTCTCCAAAGGCTTGTTCTGCTACATAATATATCAGTTTCGTCTTCTATAAGTACCTTTTTTAGAGAATCTATTGTAGGTATTATTTGTTTACTGTACAAATCATAAATTTTCCTACGAATCAACTCTTTATCCGCTTCTTCAACCTTTCTTGACTTGCCGCTGTCACACCGTTGCTTCCTTGGCTGGATGCGTTTGGCTACGATATCTTTAACCGTAGATAATGGAGTTTTGGTTAAAACGGATGATTCACTCACACTTTGATTATGATTATAGCCTCTCTGCAGAAGGGTTAAATAAACGTTCCTCACAATTTCCTTGGCATCTAGCGATAAATGTTTTTTTTTTGAAATACCACTTCCGGTTGCAATACTACCATCATTTGCCCATGGACGCCACATTTTTTTTGTCAATATAACAGCTCTAGTTCTGCACAAAGACTAAATAATTTAACTAAAACATTCACCCACATTTACATGTACATCTCACCTAGGCAGGTATAATAAATAAAATCAACCCGGACCTGCTCACAGGTAGTCGAAGTTTGTGGTTGAGGGTATCATCAACATTTTATTGATACTTGAAGAGTCAACGAATTATTTTGGAATGGACTTTATAGTTATTTCATAAAGCTCATGTTAGTGATTTACAAAAAGTTTTTGATCGCCTAAAATTATTCAAGCTTCAATTTAACCGTTCGAAATGCAAATTTTCTTGTTCTTCTGTCAATTTCCTCGGTCATGTAATAACTTCTTCTGGTATTGCTCCCCAAACCCAGATAAAGCTCCTGCTATTTCTAAAATACCAATTCCTCGAAATGTCAAAGAATTACTTTCTTTTCTACAAACTTGTTCTTGGTTTCGACGTTTTATAAAAAAAATCGCAGAAATTTCAAAACCTCTTATTTTTCTCACTAAAAAGAAAGTCAAATGGATTTGGGGCTTCGATGAAGTCAAGGTTTTTGAAAATTTGAAATTGCTTTTAACATATAGCCCTTCTCTTCAGCAAGCTGACCCTAATAAACCATATATTCTCAAGACGGATGCCTCTATAGCTATATGCTATAGGCTCATGTTTACTCCAGGCAGAGGGGTTAGAAGAAACACCTATAAAATACGCCAGTCGTTTATTAACATCAGCTGAGCAAAATTACAGTACAACAGAGCGAGAAGCGCTAGCAGTCGTTTGGTCCGTCACTGACAAATTTAGAGGCTATTTAGAATGTGCTAATGTTATCTTCAAAAGTGATCATTAGCCCTTGAAATGGCTTATGACACTTAAATCACCTTCGGGCAGATTAAGATGGTCTTTAACTTTGCAGTCTTTTGATTTATGTCTGAATATAATTCTGGAAAAGGTAATGTTGTTGCTGATATGTTATCACACCCTGCAATTCTTGCAGTAGAAGCCAATCTTGTTATTGTCGATTCACATGATAGACTGAGAGAGGCTACATCATGAACTATGGCGTACTATACCGTTATGTCCCCGAATTAGATGAAGATAAAGCTCAACGAGTAGTACCGAAATCAAGTTCCTCAGATCCTTGCCGAGTACCACGATTCTCCATTCGTTGGCCATTATGGTGTATAACTTACTTATAAAAGAAATGCTAGTCATATCTGATTATGTTAGTAAATGTGTAGACTGCCAACGTTATAAAGCTACAAATCTTAATCCTGCAGGACAAATATAGACTCCTATTCAAAGACAGCGTTTTGAAACTATCTCTATTGATTTATTTGGTCCATTAACTAAAACGCACGATTATTACAAGTGGATTTTCATAGTAGAAGATACTACAAGTAGATGGGGTACACGTAATTTGGTTCCCAAGATAATGAGGGTTAGCCTAGCAATATATAATTAGGTTGCGGCCCAATTAAGGAGTGTTTTCTCTCTGCCGGACCATCCGTGGACGCGTTTCGCTGTATCACAGCTCATCAGCACGGTTAGGTCCCGCAGAAAGAAAACACAACCCATTTTTGGTTCCATCCCCGAACTGGGTTTGATACAAGTAAGATGAAGACAGACAATTTTTAGTGTGCCGATCAGAAATAGATGGAGACTCTGTCTTCATCTTACTTGTATCAAACGCAGTTCCGAGATGAAACCAAAAATGGGTTGTGTTTTCTCTCTGCGGGACCTAACCGCGCTGATGAGCTGTGATACAGCGTAACGCGTCCACGGATGGTCCGGCAGAGAGAAAACACTTCTCAATCGGTCCTTAATTGAGCCGTTACCTAAATAAAATCAATGTTTTCGGTTTCAACCGACTTCACTTCTGGTTGGCGACTAGAAAAGCTATTCTCGCAATTGTGGCGAATGCCTTTGCGAGTCGATTTGCTCCAATTTGATACTAGTTTTACACAGTTCTTGGTTGCAATTTTTAGTGTGCCGATCAGAAAATAGATGGAGACTCTGTGTTCGTCTCACATCTAGCAATATATTTCAAGGTCAGCAGAGCACCTGCTTTGTCTACGAAAAATGGTTTATTTACAATCATACATGTAATGTTGACTTTACTGACTTTTAAAAAGTTCGAAAATTTCACTTTTTTGACTTTTACTTTCGGCCCACGGGTCGAAAGTTTACTTTCGACCCGTGGGCCGAAAGTAAATGAAATTTTTAAAATTTATTGTATTTTTTGACTTTTACTTTCGGCCCACGGGTCGAAAGTTTACTTTCCTCCCGTGGGCCGAAAGTAGATGAAATTGTTAACTTTTGTATTTTTTTAGTTTTAATTCTAATAAAAATTTCAAAATTCGGATGATAGTAAATAAAATAGTATACATACCTCGGTGAAAAGTTCCATTACTGTCTCGAGATCTCTTTCCACCTAGGTATGTAATATACTATTTCTTCGTCAAATAGAGTGACAACTGACTTTCAAGGCCTAGGTCAAATGACGTTACTTTCAAGGTCAGAGTAAGTGTTTACTGCGCATGCGGAGACCTGCTACGGTATACTAATACTCCTAAAACCATACTTATAGTTATCCAAAATCAATAGCTGCTTTCCACGTATACCCAAAATTATTTCGGGATTCATTATAGAAAATATTATCACCAATTAACGAACTTCAAACACAAGCGGTAACACATAAACTTACTTTAACAAGATTACTAACTTATTAAAGTCCATACGAAGTTACTTGGACCAAAGGGCCTAAAATAGTGGTATGGTCAATATACTGCATCACATAATGAAAAATATAGCAAAATTTATACTGATTGCTCCTCGTACCCGTTGGAAGCCAGACAAGTAGGGATGGATATATCTGATTGGCTCCATGTACACGTTCGATGCCAGTCAACGTGGACTCGATACATCTGATTGGCTATTGCCGATTTTTGATTGGCCGACATATTGTTTCTGTTCATGCCGCTTTGTGGGGCGATATGATTGTCGGTGTGAGAGACAGTGCAGTGCATTACCTACTCTGGTTTGTTCGAAGAGTTTATTGATTAATAATTTCAGTAGTGTATTTTGAAATTACGCCGGCCATGTTTGAAAAAAAAAGCTGACTTATGCCAGGATTTAGTTTTTATACTAGTCCAAGTAACTTCGTATAGACTTTACCTAAACCGCACACCCCACCCCTCAGGTACCTAATTAATATTCATTATTAGCTGAGAACCAATATTGCAACTCCCTTCAGGGGTCTGGGAACCAAATTACATATTCATAACAAAAAGAGGCTAGCAACTTTTTATTTACTACCTGCCAGGAACCAAATTACCAACACCCAGTAGATGGATAGATTTTTTTTCAATTGACGGCAGTGTCCGCTGAAAATTGTGCTCGTTGCCTAATAGATGAAGTTATATTATTTAGATATGGCATTCCCAGATGTGTTATTAGTGATAATGGTTCCCAGTTTGTGACTATGCAATAATGCAACAAGTTGCATACTATCTAGGATTTGACCAAATTTTAATTCCCATAAAAGCTAACCCTAGCCTCAGCTTTCCATACTTGTTCGTAATGACCATACAAAATGGAAAAATAAACTTCCAGCAGTCCGTTTTTCTATGAACACAATATATTCCCAAACTACAGGTTATTTCGCTGCTTACCTCACTTATGGAAGAGAGTTAGGAACCCCTGATGATGTAAATAGAGATTTTAGAAGCATTGTGGAAAATGACAATGTTGTGTGTGAAATTACTCCTCACCTGAGATCTTTACCTACCATTCTTCGTCAAGCCAGAGATGAACATGAAATTCAACAGGATAAATCTAAGAAATATGCTGACAAAAACAGAAGAGATGCACCTATATTCCAGTGTGGTGGAAAAGTTCTTGTTGCTATTCACTGCCTAAATATTCTTTTTCAACTAAATTTGCTCCAAAAACAGATGCCCCATATCAAATTATGGAAATGGTACCACCAACTACTTATGAGATTGCATCACTAGATGATTCACAATATCATGTGTCAGCATTGACCAAATTTAAATCCGACGATAAAGTTGATCCGGCACCTATTAGACCATTGAGGAAACGTGGTAGACTCCGTAAAGTTGTAATAATTGAAGATGGTGAATTTGAAGGTGATTTAAGTGATAGTGTTTGAGGACCATTATCCCTGCTGTATTTTTATTTATTTATTATTATTATTATTATTATTATTATTGTTATTATTATTATTATTATTATTATTGTTACTCCATTTACGGGACGCTTCATGGAGTAAAGGGGAAGTAATGTAACTACATTTATTACCTGATGTTTCTAGCTGTCATTCTTTGTACAGGTTTTTTAATTTTAATGTCAGTGTGTGCGTTAAACTTTTGTCACATTATTTCTAATTTTGTAGTCACTTTCACTCAATCGATATCCTGCACATCCGTTTTCTTGGCAATTCAGACACTCGGAAGATAGAGTTCCACAGAAGAAACACTATCTATATAGAACGTAGAAGATCCCAATCTACAAAGTCAATATTTTTACATATTAGAAGATTTTCTTTTCAAATAAAGTAAAATTAGGTTTTTAATCGTTTTGCTTGTCAATTTGTCACAATTTAGTGCGCGTTCACATTGACACCGCTCAAGCGGTGAGCGTTGCGCGATGCCGTTCTAGCGATGCCAACGCGTGCGATGCAGGGCGTTGTTGTGTTCATATTGGTAAGCGTTATTCAGTATCGTGGTAACATAATGTATAGTATTAGATAAGATTAGACTTGTTTGAATGGAGATGGCGCAGAGGCGTCCTCTACCACTGCAACCTAGTCAGATTTATTGTGGTATCTCGTATCTGTCCTTAAAGTGCGGTCTCCTTTTTATTAGACTCCCAGGGCCATGATACTGGCCACTCCATGTAGCTTGCCGGAATGGGCTTTTTCAGCCCTCAAAGTTGGAATTTTGCCTAAATTTCATCCAAAACTTCAAGTTGAAATTGCTGAAAAACCACTGGTGGTACAAATATTTCTCAATTACCACATCAAAGCATTCAGTAAGTGCGCGTTCACATTGACACCGCTCGAGCGGTGAGCGTTGCGCGATGCCGCTATAGCGATGCCCAAAAATAATTTCACCATTATATTTCAAATGAACATGTTAACACCGCGCAACGTACCAATCCAGTGTGAACATGTTCATTTGAAATGTAATGTTAAAATTATTTTTGGGCATCACTACATCGGCATCGCGCAGCGCTCACCGCTCGAGCGGTGTCAATGTGAACGCGCACTTAGAGCTACAATCTCAGAAAAATTTGGCACGATACCTCTTATGGATATTGAGATATTACCTCTTCAATTATAACAGGTATATAAGGTAGAAAGCACTTTTGTTGGATAATCTTGTACATACATAATATAGTGAAATGAATGTAAGTAATAAAAAATCAATCGGAAAATTTCAAATTTCCAATTTCACAGTCTGGAAACTCGTGTAAAATTGCCCTTTCATTGCTCAAAAAAACAACTTCCATAGCCAAAATAGATCAAAAAAGCTATATAAATCATGAAAACAAATTTTCCAAACTTGAATTTTGTTTCTGGAAGTTGGAAGTTGATGTGAGATCTTTTTTCCTGGAAAAATTAACTTAAACTTGAAACATTGAAAAGCCATTTTTTCCCCAATTTGGAAATAGGTCTGATTCTTGATTCCAATGTCCAAAATGAAAAAAAAAACTTACCAGGATTTTTACCATGACCTCATATAATTCTGGATTCCAGTCACAAGTCTTGCAGATTTAAGCTTAAAACTCTCGGTTATTAGTGCTGCTCTATAACAAAAAGTATATAATTTTACTAAAGAAAGTTTTATTTTCCATAACTTACCTTGTTAAGTTTCAAAATTGTAACTTCAAGCCCAATTTCCACACCACCCTAGAGGTACGAGCTGTCGGTGCGTTTTTTTTTTGCAAGTGCTTTCCCCGTTAGGCCTAATGCACTTTGAAATTACACTTGTACAGCCAAAACCGTCAACTATCCATCAATTCAACCTTCACTCGCCAGCTAGGAAGTCACCAATGCAAACACTTACCATGCTTACGGTGTATATTTAGTGCAACAAATGAGGTCCAGGACAACTATGGCATTAGGCTCCCCCGGGGCTTCCCTGCTTTAAAGATTCAGTCGAATCATGAACTATTTTTCGGGAATTGACACATATGTAATTTCATCTGGAAGAGAAAAGTAATAAAAGTTTGGATCCATGCAGTCATGTCCATCATTGTCCAGTCGGTTGTGGCTACGTCTACCATTGTCAGTCATTTGTTTCAATGTCCACAAATCCTAGTTATTTGTCCCATGTCTAGAGCGGCTGTACAATGTCCAAAGTAATGATAAACTTAGCCTTTATTGATCCATTTGTATCATATCCATGACCAAAACCAGCTCATCACTTCATGGTTCAAAATTTGGAAAAGGGATGTCTGGAAAAACAACTTAATATGTTAGTGAAAATTCAATGTTTTATATTAAAAATTACTTATTTATTCACCTTCAATATCCAACACCCAAAATACTAAAGCACTAATGTAGGTAGGTACAATAGAACCCCGGTTATCCAAAGTAACGTGGACCTCGGATAACTGAAAACTCGGATAATCCGAATGTACATATATGTATACCTATGAAGAGTGTAGGTAAATATTCGTGACTGGCCAGTTATAAACAGAAGTTATTTTCTGGGGTATCAGTCTAAGGGCTAAATAGGTCTCAGAACTTTTATACTATGTATGGTATATTCTAGAAACTCGGTTAATACGGAGTATGGACCTCGGATTTTTGGGTCTTTAGACTGGCTCGATTAATCCAGAGCTCGGATAATCGAGGTTCTATTGTATATGTGAAAAATGTACTATTACCTTGCACTTACAAACCACAATTAGGATTTTTACCAGAAATAATTAATAGCCTATAATATTCTACTTGGGCTCAGAATGATTCTGGACTTTATTGGGTAACGGCTTACCTAAGAAATAGAAGTGATACAATTTTTATGGATATCAAACGAAAATGCACTTTTATACAATTTAATTTTTTCTGGAAAACTACTAGAGGGAAAATTGTGAAATTTTTAGGAGAAAAAGAGGAAAGTTAGAAGATCATCAGACTAAAATTTCAAACTTTTTCAGTGAAAAATAATAAAATGGGAAATTGATGTATATGTACTTATCTTTGTCAAAAATCCGTCTAGAAGAAGATTCTTATTATAAACTCTTAGAGTCATCCGACGACTTCTGGATTCTGTTTGTTTAGGGGGACTCACCTGAAAACAATAACACAGCGGCAGAAAAAATTGTTCATGTATATACAGGGTGATTAACGTAGCCCGTGCATTGGATTGCAGGTGGATTACATACACCATCTCTATTAATCCACCTGCAATCTGGAAAATTTAATGCACAGAGCAAGAAAAAGTCCTCAAAAAATTCAACTCTACACTCACTTCAGTTTTTGAGTGAAAAAATTGTTTGTATAGAGTATTACTTTACAAAACATCATTATTTAAAAAAAGTCATAACTCCATTAATAATAACTCAATTCAATCCCTTTGAGTTTTTTAGTATTTTTAACAATGAATCTTCAGGAAAATGTCCTCAAAATTTCAACTCTACACTCATTTCAGTTTTTGAGTGAAAAAATTGTTTGTAGAGAGTGTTACTTTACAAAACAGAATTATTGTGAAAAAGTCATAACTCCATTAATTAAAACTCAATTCAATCCCTTTGAGTTTTTAGTATTTTTTACAATGAATCTTCAGGAAAAAGTCCTCAAAATTTCAACTCTACACTCACTTCAGTTTTTGAGTGAAAAAATTGTTGGTAGAGTATTACTTTACAAAACATCATTATTTAAAAAAAGTCATAACTCCATTAATAATAACGCAATTCAATCCCTTTGAGTTTTTAGTATTTTTTACAATGAATCTCAGGAAAAAGTCCTCAAAATTTCAACTCTACACTCACTTCAGTTTTTGAGTGAAAAAATTGTTTGTATAGAGTATTACTTTACAAAACATCATTATTTTAAAAAACTCATAACTCCATTAATAATAACGCAATTCAATCCCTTTGAGTTTTTAGTATTTTTTACATTGAATCTTTAGGAAAAAGTCCTCAAAATTTCAACTCTACACTCACTTCAGTTTTTGAGTGAAAAAATTATTTGTAGAGTATTACTTTACAAAACATCATTATTTTAGAAAAGTCATAACTCCATTAATAATAACTCAATTCAATCCCTTTGAGTTTTCAGTATTTTTTACATTGAATCTTTAGGAAAAAGTCCTCAAAATTTCAACTCTACACTCACTTCAGTTTTTGAGTGAAAAAATTGTTTGTTGAGTATTACTTTACAGAACATCATTATTTTAGGAAAGTCATAACTCCATTAATAATAGGTAACTCAATTCAATCCCTTCGAGTTTTTAGTATTTTTTACATTGAATCTTTGGGAAAAAGTCCTCAAAAGTTCAACTCCACACTCATTTCAGTTTTTGAGTGAAAAAATTGTTTGTAGAGTATTACTTTACAAAACATCATTATTTTAAAAAACTCATAACTCCATTAATAATAACGCAATTCAATCCCTTTGAGTTTTTAGTATTTTTTACATTGAATCTTTAGGAAAAAGTCCTCAAAATTTCAACTCTACACTCACTTCAGTTTTTGAGTGAAAAAATTATTTGTAGAGTATTACTTTACAAAACATCATTATTTTAGAAAAGTCATAACTCCATTAATAATAACTCAATTCAATCCCTTTGAGTTTTTAGTATTTTTTACATTGAATCTTTGGGAAAAAGTCCTCAAAATTTCAACTCTACACTCACTTCAGTTTTTGAGTGAAAAAATTGTTTGTAGAGTATTACTTTACAAAACATCATTATTTTAAAAAAGTCGTAACTCCATTAATAATAACTCAATTCAATCCCTTTGAGTTTTTACGTATACGTCGGGCAGCTATGATTACGCCTAAAGGAGGTGTGCGCCAAAAAAACAACTTCATCTCAAAAAAAAGAGAAAAAAAATCTAAGAATAACAGTGAAATCCGCACCCCTCTATGACAAATAATACCGCAAATATGGCTCTATGAAGGTACCGCATCTCACCCTATGACGTCACGAAAGCTCAAGCAACGCACGAGAAAAGGGAGTTAATTAAATTTACATATGTTTCTCCTGTGTTACCTGCAATAATCTAAACAAAAACCACTCACGCGTGCCGGGAATAATCAAATTAACAATGCGGAGCGTGGGTGGACGAAGTTTTTGTGACGTCACGAGAGCGTCGTCCACACTGTAAAGCGGTATATCTCAGCGATGGTTTATCGTAGAATAACGAGGTTTGAACAGTTATTCTTAGATTTTTTCACACTAAAACTTTAATTTTTGGCGCACACCCCCTTTAAGTGTAGGTCGAGCATATACAAGGTGACAATTAGAAAAGCAGCAATCAGGAATAGTTCTTAGACAAAAAATAGTATTAGGAAGATCTTAAATATATAACCTGTTGGATTATGGATACAGGTAAATTCGCCCCAATGGCCATGAGTTTCAAAAGGTCTACTTTAGCCGCTCAGGTATAGCAGATAAGATTCTATAAGTATAAAAACATTATCTTATTTCAATTGTTGTCCTATATCCTATTTCCAATATAACCCCTCCTGTGTTGGAGATGGGGGCTTGCCCCCCCCCCTCATGCTTTTTCTAAAATGAGAAACACCCCTTTGAAGCCGTGACCATTTCATTTCAGCTACAATATATAGAATATGATCAATTGACTCTTCATCTAAAAAACACATAAACAATTTTGCCTGCGGCAAAGTTGAAGAGCATTCAGCTATTCTATTAAAGCCCCATTATAGGCTGAATATTTACGTTGTGCAGCTGACACCCAACACCAAATTATAATTCAACCATTTCTCGCCAGGGGACACCAATTACCAAAAAGACATGATCAAATCCTAATTTGTTGCTCTGGATAATCAGGGAAACGCAACTTCAATAATTGTTATTAAAAACATTTACAGCAAAATGTTTTCTTAATAAATAAATAAATAAATAAATAAGATCTTCTTCATATAGTATTTTTTGTCTAAGTGTCAAATGGTCACCCTGTATGTTCGACATGGCCTAAATGGAAACATCACTGTCGGGCAGTTTTGCCCGACGCGGCATGCAAATGGTCTCTAAAAATTTCATTTATTCGACATGACTTCACAAAATCATCTATTACTCCGTTAATATTTCATATATTTCAATGTAAAAATAACTATTCTGAATCAGAATTTAATGCTCTTCAAGATGAAACAAGTTTCATTCCAATATTTGAAACAGTTCTGAGATATGAGCCTCCAAAGTTGAAACTTTGAGTCAGATTTCCATAGAGCTCCTTTGATTCTACATCAAAAATTATTTTTTCGAGTTTTTCAAATTTCTGACTTCACCAGTCGGAAAATAAGGTCAAATTTGGTAGAAAAACATTGTGACAACTCTATGTTAAAGATTTCAAGGCTTGAAGCAAATTGAAAACACTTATTGGTCTCTAAAAATTTCATTTATTCGATATGATTTCACAAAATCATCTATTACTCGGTTTAATATTCCATATATTTCAATGTTAGAATAACTATTCTAAATCAGAATTTGATGCTCTTCAAGATGAAATAAATTTTATTCCAGTATTTGAAACGGTTCTGAAGATATGAGCCTCCAAAGTTGAAACTTTGAGTCAGATTTCTATAGAGTTCCTTTGGTCTTACATCAAAAATTATTTCTTTGAGTTTTTCAAATTTCTGACTTCACCAGCCAGAAAAATAAGGTCAAATTTAGTAGAAAAACATTGTGACAACTCTATGTTAAAGATTCTAAGGCTTAAAATATATGGAAAACACTTATTGATGTACGTTAATGACTGGCTTTCCAAAAGTGCACCCAACACCTCCATGAGTGTCTCAAAAAAATTGAAAACTTCCAAATTGCCTGTTTGAAAAATACAGCTACATAACTGGATAGCTATACTCTATCTTTATAGAAGAGTATTATTGTGTAGGTAATGCACCTGTAGATTTTTAGCTGAAAATGTTTAGTGGACTTCCACTAGCAATTTACCCCAAGGTGTTAATATGGGTAAGTTGTGTTGGGTTGGTTGGGTTGTTGCTAGTGGTAGTGGCTTATTGAAATTTACAATAATTAAGACTTAAGACCCAAAAATATCTTTGGATAATTTCCAGTGACATAATAGCTATGGATTTAAAGTGGCTTAAACAGCAAAATTGTGGACGAGAATCAATTTTTTTGGGACACTCCAGCATTTTATTACAACAGTATCTACATCCAGCATACAGCGTTCTATTCCAACAATACCTACATACTACATAACCAGAACCCAGCATTCTATCTCACAACAGTGGATGATTCATCCTTCACACAAGCTCATCTATACTTTCTTCATTAACGCACTTTTGGAAAGCCAAATCAAAAAAAGAAAATTAATGATGAAATTAGATACTCGAAAACTAATTTTTGGATACCCTGTATATTTTACTAATTGCCAATAGTTATAGAGAATCAAATGAATTACAATTTAAATTAAAAAAAAAAAAAAATTAAGTTGGATTGTTCGAAATTCAGACATTAGGAAAATCAAGGGTTGTTTATTCAAGATTCAATAAATCCCAATTACCAAAAAATAATTGTTGGTACTACTTACCAAAATCCAGAAGTCAATTGGTACACTATGGGCACACGACACAATAATCTAAAGCTTGTCTAGAAAAAAAAAATCGATAATTCTCGGACGCAACTGACGGTGCTTTATCTCCGATGATTTGTACTCGACTAAATCCGAATAAATTTAAATCCCTTTGTCCGACAAAAACCCCCAATATGAATAAGTTAGAAGCAAAAAAAATTAACTACGTGATAGAATACAGGGTGGGCCAATGAAAACTTTCCACCCCGATTTTTTGGACTTGAAATGAAAATCTGGAAAAACGCTCAAACCTATTCATTATTATTTATTTATTGTTCCAATCTTCTGGATTTTCTCTAATTTTCTTATTTCAGACTGAGAAAGATTCAGTGCCGGTTTATTCACCTTCTGATAAACTGTCAGGTAGGTATGCAATCTGGTGGATAGAAACGCAATCTTTAATTCCATTGATCGACCAGTCGAGAGGTAAACCACCTTGGAATTAGTTTACAAGCATAGTGGAATTCCGTGGGATTCTATGAGATTCCAGTGGGATTCCGTGGAATTCCAATGAGATTCCTTAGTTTGCTTGATCAATCGATGTTTTAAGTTCGTAATTATCTATGAAGTGGCGGTCAAATTATGAAAAAACAATAAACAAGACTTTTTTATGCAGTCTTTGCTTGCTTGCGTTCAAAATAATTCTTCACAAGAAATTCCATGGAATTCCTCGAGGAATTCCATTAAATTCTAGTGGGATACCATGGGATTTCTTAAGGATTGCGTGTGATTTCAGTAGGATTCTAGTGGAATTCCGTAGGATTCTGTGGGACTCCGTGGATTCGAGTGGGATTCCAGCCCAGACAGCATCGAGACATCTTAAAGACGTCCCTAAGATATCCACAAACGATATTCAAGATGTCTTTTAGACATCTTGAAGCATTTTAGAAGTTTTTCAATAATTTTTAAATTGTTCTGACAGATTTTTGAGTATTTTCCAGTTCTAAATTGAATCCTATAATTGTTCTGAAATAACTCCGAAGTTTCTAAATTGTTCCAAAATGCTCCTGAAAATTCTGATTTGGATTTGAATAGGTACCTACTTATTAAAGGTTAGAAATTGTAACTTTTATCCTGAATTCTAAGATTCTGGCCCTTTCCAAAATGTTTCTGAAGATTCTAGAGTATTCGAATGATTTAGAGCGTTCTGAAATGGGTTTCAAACTTTTGAATTGCTCTAAAATGCTTTTGGAAATTGTAAATCGGTTTTTGAATGTTTTGCAGCATTCTTAAATGGGCCTGGAATTTCCAAATTGTTCTGAAGAGTTACAGAATGGTTTTGGAAACTGAATTGAATTTTAGGTGCTTCAAAATTTCCAAACGGTTTAGTGGATTTATAAAGTGTTCTGTAGGATTTTAAATGGTTTCCAGTAGCTTCTAAATTAAATGAGAAACGAATCATTTGGGAAGTTTTTGTAGACATCTTAAAAACGTCCCTAAGATGTCCAAAAACGATATTTAAGACGTTTTTCAAACATCTGCCTATGTTTTCAAGGCATTTGGAAGACGTCGTATGTTACAAAACCCATCAATGTCTTTCAAACGTCTGCCTAGAAACCACGACGTTCTAAAGACGTCTTCCACGAGATGTCTTAAAAATGTCTTTAAATCTCCTTTTAATACATTACTTTTAGGCCCGGTTGTACCTAATGGCTCAGTTGTCTTTAAGATGTGAATTTGCGGCATCTTATGGACTTCTTCTAGACGTCTTTTTTTGGTCTTCAGACGTTCAGAAACAATGCAGACTGTAAAAAGACGTCTTTTAAACTTTGTGTGCTGTCTGGGAGTAGTCTACCGTGGGAATTGTAGTAGGATTGCGTCGGATTCCAGTAGGATATCGTGAGATTCCTGTAGGATTTCGTGGGCCTGCGTTGAAAGTGGGATTCTGATGGTGTACTCATTTTTTAACGTGGTTTACCCCTTGGGTTAATTGATCTCACAGATAGTTACCAGCAAGTTTATCTGGAGAAGAATAAACCGGGCCTTGGAAGGAAAGCTTATTCAATAGACAAAATTGAGAAGAACTTTTTTTTTAGACAAATTTCTGTTTTTTTCATTCCTTTGGGCTCTTAAGCTGGTTTTGTTCAGAAAATTTAGAAGACTGTAAAAGTCCAAGAGCCTGGAATGGACAAAAATTGAAAAAAAAACTAATTATTTTGTGTTTTGAGAACTCGTTTGAGAATAAACTGGTTGTTAAGTACGAATTCACGTATTTTCTCTATAACAGGCTCTTGTATTATCTTTATTTGAAGAAAACAGAAATTTGAAAGTAAAAAATAGACAAAAATTCAGATGGAAATTTGAGAAATTCGCAGGGGAAGTTTAAGAAAAATTGGAAGAGGAAACTTGAGAGTAATTGATTGGTAAGTATTTTCTCTATTCCAGGCTATGGAATTTTCTTTATTTGGAAAACTTTGAAGAAAACCAGGGATTCAAGAGCCGAGAATAGACAAAAAAAGAAACTGACCAAAAAATGGGAGAGAAAATATTTAATAACAATTGAGAGGTGGGAAGAGGAAGTTGAGGAAAAATTTGAGAGAAATTGGTTGATAAGTAAAAATATGAGTATTTTCTTCATTTCAGGGTCTTGAATTGTCTTCATTAGAAGAAAACAGAAATTTGAAAGTAAAAAATAGACAAAAATTCAGATGGAAAATTTGAGAAAATGGGACAGGAAGTTCAAGAAAAATTGAAAAATTAGAAGAGAAAACTTGAGAGAAATTGATTGGTAAGTATTTTCTCTATTCCACGCTGTTGAATTTTCTTTATTTGGAAAACTTAGAAGAAAACCGGAATTCAAGAGCCAAGAATAGACAAAAATTGAAACTGATAAAATGGGAGAGAAAATATTTGATAAAAATTGAGAGTTGGAAAGAGTAAATTAGGGAAAAATTTGAAAGAAATTGGTTGATAAGTAAAAATATGAGTATTTTCTTCATTCCAGCGTCTTGAATTTTCTTTGTCTGGAGAAAACAGAAATTTGAAAGGCAAAAATCATTGGCAAAAATAGACGAGAAATTAGATGGGAAATTTGAGAAATAAAGAGAATTTTAAGAAAAACTAAAACATGAAAATTGAGAATAGGTTGCTTGTCATGTAGGAATATACGTATTTTCTTTGTCTAAAGAAAACAAAAATTGGAAAGGCAAAAATGGACGAGAATTCAGATGGAAAATTTAAAAAATGGAGAAAGGAAGTTTAAGAAGAATTACAAAAAGAGAATTGAGAATAAATTGCTTGTTATGTATTGTTCGTCGATTTTTATCTGACACTTTCAGTCAGGGGGTGAAGTATATGGTAAAAACATTGGTAAAAACAGGTGTGACGTCAGGTGACCATTGGCGTTCTAATGTAGGGTGCCACCAGCTCACATTCCTTTCGAGTATCAGATTAAAATCGACAGACTTTAGATACTTACGTATTTTCTCTATTACCGTCTCTTGAATTCTCTTCATTTGAAGAAAACAGAAATTGGAAAGTAAAAAATAGACAAAAATTTAGATGTAAAATTTGAGAAATTGGCAGGAGAAGTTTAAGAAAAATTAGAAGAGAAATTTGTAGAAAACAGGAATTCAAGAGCCGAGAATAGACAAAATAAAAACTGATAAAATGTGAGAGAAAATATTTGATAAAAATTAAGAGGTGGAAAGAGGAAACTAAGGAAAAATTTGAGGGAAATTGGTTGATAAGTAGAAATATGAGTATTTTCTTCTTTCCAGGGTCTTATGAATTCTTTTTGTCTGTATGAAGAAGAAGTTTTAATTCATTTCAATTTTTTTTTTTACGAAGGTTGAAAGGGAAAATATTGAGAGCAAAAAAGTGAGATCAAAAAGCAGATTTGAAACAAACAAAGAGCCAGCTCAAATATTGCTCAAGAACAAAACCTATCAAAAAAGGGAAAAATTATAAACGTATATGAGATTAAAAGTATTCCTCCAAAGAATGAAAAGTCTTAGTCTTAGCCAGAAGTAACTCCTCAATATGCTTTTTGAAAATTTCGTAGTTCCAAGACAATGATCAGATTGTTGTCTTAGATGCCTCTTTTACATTGACATCAGAATTTTCTGATTGAAAACAGTCATCAATAGTTTTTAAAGATATTCAATCAAAGATTTTTGTCTATATACCTACTGTAGAAATCCTAAAAACCTTCTAAAAACTAATAAAACACATACTTATGTGCCGTATATAGATGATCTTATTTTGCAATAAATTTCTCTTTTATCTCAACAAAAAACCCAAATTTTTCCTCTACATATTGCAATAGAATGTATGTTATTATAATGCAATAATTAAATAATAATGCAACTAGAAACACACATGTTTATATGAATCTGTATGTATGTACGATGGTCTCCCCTGCCCATCAGGCGTGAACCGTCCATAATGATGGTACCCCACTACAATTCACGCTCCGTTAATTGGTTCTTCCTTCCGTCAATGGATTTTAATCATTTTCCATTGTATGCTGAACGTTTCAAGAATACCAAATAAGAATATCAAATAGCTAGTTGTATAAAAAAAATAATAAACAAATAGGTACTACGCTTTTAAAAACGACTAGTCTGTTATTGAATTTAAGTCCGCACATAGTTTCGGAGGTGATTTAATTTATAAAACAATTTAAACCGAGAAGCAAATTATTTTTTAACGAAGTTAAGTGCAAAGTGCGTAGGGTCGTTGAGGCAGTACCGAGTATATGATGTGTCAGACTGTGTCGAGCCGGAATTGTCCGTAAATTTTCTAGTTAAATTATGGCCGGGATAACTCTAGTTGGAAGCAAAGTGATTTTGGCTGTCGGTAATTTTTTTTTACTGGTAAGAATCATTATTTTTAATTATTGTTTTAATAGATTGGAATTCAGACGATAATCTACAAAACCGGATTTTTGTTTACACCTATTGTTAGGTATAGCACTTTCACTGATGAAGAAAACTATTCTTTTTTCACCGGTATTGTTGCGTAAATTGATGCTAATTAGCATTTTTTACATGAATACTTTCAATGTGAGATTATTTTGTGCCAATCAGTTCTGAATATAGATGCCTGAATCTGAAAATCGACAGCGAACAAAGGATGTGTGTTTTGAAAAAGTTGATTCAGCGCCCTTTATTTGAGGGACTATATATAAGAAAAGACACTAACTACCTAATAAATAATAATAAACAACCAACAACAATATGAACTGTTTGCTACATTGTTGTTAGTCTTCTTTGTGTCATCATTTTGTACATTTTCTTCTAAAATATTTACATCTTCGGCAAACCCATTATCTATTTGAGGAGATGCTGGAGAAGAATTAATAGATGAATTTTCCTCATATTCATTTCTACTTTCTATTTGTGGGTCATGGATTTGGTACCTATATATTTATTTTGAAAGTATCCAATGACAAATGCAGTGGAATTCCATTGTTGATTTCTTCAACCTGATCATCATTATATCTCCTTCTCAGCTGATTCATATATAGTTAATCTGAGAAGACGTCGTCAATCGCCTAGTATATGGACATTATACATATATAACATTTTCAATTTTTTCAATGATTACGTCCGGCATCCAAGTATAAGAATTTCTTTTAAATATTTTTCCATATACCAAAGCTTCTAGTTGAAATTCTCAATGATGATGAAAGTGATGATCATCATGGAAAATATCTTCTATATTGTGATTCTTGGTATTCATCTACATACTTGATTTGTCTTGTGGCATCAGCAAATCCATTACTATCCGCATTTTTCTTCCTAATAAATGTTCTGTTGAGAATTTTCCATCTGGAGAACTGACATTTGGTGTAGACCTGTATGTTGCTAAAAACTGGCTTATATGTTTTTTCTCTGGCTGTTCCTCTGTTTTCTTTTCCATCTATGCTCTTTTCAATGTATCCACAAATCTTTCAGCTCGACCATTGGAATGTGGTGAGTACGAATATGTTGAATGCCCCACAATAATTCTGACAATTTTCATTAGTAAATTGTGAACCATTATCAGATACAATAGTATCAGGAATTCCGAATCTGGAAATAATTTCTTCTAGCTTCAAAATCGTGAATTTTGAAGTTATATTTCTTGTTGTGAAAACTTCTGGCCACTTCGAAAAGGCATCTATGATTAGGTACCAAATAATAATTTACATTCACAGGACATGCATAGTCTATGTGAAGTCTTTGCCAAACATTCTGTGCGCAATAGGCCAATAAGGTGATAACTCTTTTCTTAATGTCCTTGCAGCTTCTGCATATGAAGAATTTTGAACAAATTTCGTGATGTCATCATCAATGTTAGACTAGTAAACATAACTTCTCACTATGGATGCCATACGAGCTTGTCCAGGGTGTCCTTGATGTAACTGTTTCAGTACTTTATAACAATGAACTTTTGGAATTACTATTCGGCTTCCAAACATCAAACATTTTCTTACTAGATAAATCATCTCTTCGTGAATAAAACTTCATTTCATCTGCATTTTGTTGATGTTTGCAAGGCCGTGAATATTGAACGTAGTGTAAAATATTTCTTAATACAATGTCTGCGTGTTTTCTGATAAATAGTTTTGAACGTGATTGGAAATGATCTCAGAGTTTCATCAAAAATATGACACAACCTCTGACTCAATTTTCTCAGAAGCAATTACTGTATCTTCTCTTTCATCCACATGAATCTTGACAAAAGATCTGCGAGACCAAACTCTGTGGTTTTGATATGTAGATATTCAATTTTAAAACCGTATGCTTTTAACACTCTGCAATCTATTTACAGGATCGGAACTCGGTTTGTGATCAGTTTGTGAAATGAAAAATCTTCCGTATATCATCCTGTGAAATTTCCTAACTGCAAAAACTAATGCTCAAACATCCTTTTCAATTTGGCTGTATTTTTTCTCTGTATCTGTCGGAGTTCTGGAAACATGATAGATTGCTTTTTCTGTTCAGTCTTCAGGACTTATGGAAAATACATCCCCCAATACCCAGATTGCTTGCGTCTGCTGCTACAAAAATTTGTTGTTGTAGATTGTAGTGAATAAGTAGAATATCTGACTGAAGAATTTTCTTAAATTGTTTAAATGACCTTTGACAGTCTTCTGTCCATTCAAATTTCTCGTTTTTCTTCAAATGTTTACCAATGGGTTTCCTAAAGTATTAAGGCTTTTGATGAGTTTTCCATAGTAATTTATGGCTCCAAAAGAAACGCTGAATACCTGCTGTTTTTAAAGGGTTTGGCTTTATAACTTGCGTATCCAGAATATACAGTAAACATACCTATATTTCTCAATTTATCAAAATTCGCTCTTCGTATTACTTCTACTTTGCCTGCAGGCACTAAACTTGGATTGGTTTTCTTTGCTTCCCTAGCCACACTGATGAGATCTGATAGATCGAAACGCGTCTGTGGATGGAAAAGCGAAGAAAATTAATCCAAAATTTTCTCAACTTTTATAGGAAAGCCGAAATCTTTAGTTCGTTTGAGCATATTACTTACAGGTTTCGATGATGTTCGTCAGAATTCTGTTCAGAAACCAGAATGTCATGCTGCACTAGGTACCTTGTAATCCTGCTATTATAGTATCTATAATCTGTTGAAAAAGAGACAGTGCTTCTTTGATACCAAAAGGCATTCTATTATATTGAGATAGACCTTGATGTGTATTGATGGTTAAATATTGTTTGGAATTTTCATCTATTTCAATTTGAAGAAATGCGGCGGAAAAATCTACAATGCTGAATACGGTGGCGTTTGCAAGTTTGGAAAATATGTCTTCAGCAGTTGGTAATACAATGATGTGATTTTAATGGCTGATTCAATCCAGTAGAATAATCCCCACAAATTCTCACATTTCCGTTAGCCTTTCTGGAAACAACTACTGTTGCTGCCCAGTCAGAATTATTCCACTATGGATATGATGGTTATGTAATCTGCTAAGTTCGTTATCGACTTGATCCATTACCGCATAATCTACTTGGTCTTTTGGGACAAAACAATATGGTTTTACTCCTTTGTGAATTAAAAAAATCTACTTTTGTGTGTCTTCAAATAACTTAGGAAAACTTGATTTCAATGAAAAAAATAAAAGAATTTAACTCAGATTTTTTTTAGGCATGTGGTTTTACATTAATCTCAGGCGGTATGCTAGTCCTGTTCGACTCGGAACGCATTTTGTTATCCAAACTCCTAGCCGCAGGACCATTTCCCGAACTAACTCAGCCATATCTCTACTACGTATCCATCGGCCTAGCTTTGCTTGGCCTTATCCTAGCTACTGCAGGCATTCTAGGATGCTGGGCGTCTTGTTTGCATAGCTATTGGCTACTATCAATAGTAAGAAAACTATTATGCTTTTAGACTTAATTTTTTTAATGCATTTTGCAGTATTTTTTTCTAGTAATGGCGGTACTGATATGCGAATGCACCATTTATTCAGTCGTATGGATCTGGCCTCAATGCGTAGGCTTGGGCCTGGACACTGAAGCTTTGGTGAAAATCCTGCAAAGAAATTATGGAGTCAGTGGACAAGATCAGTTTACAGCTGCAGTGGATTTAGCACAAACAACTGTAATGAAAACAACAAAAATTAATAACTCTTTCATATAACTAAATATTTTTAGTTTAATTGCTGTGGAATAAATACGGCTAACGAATACGACACTTCTTTGTGGAGACTTCAAGGATTGGGTCAACCTCTGGCAATTCCATTAACTTGTTGCATTTTGCAAAATCCCAAAGAAATTAATGCTTATTTGAATCCCATGCCGGTCAATGCCAGTTTATGTCAGGCTTTGGAACAAAATAGACACGATGGATACAGACATATTGCTGTAAGTATGCCTGAACATGTCCAAATAATAATTTTTGAAGCTTCAAAAATATTCTTTTCCAGATATTTTCAAAATATTTTTTGAAGATTTTCAATTCAATGTTTGGTCACAAATGTTGTTTGTATCTTCTAAAAATATATATTTTGTTCTATGGGTATAACTAAAACTCTTTGTACTTAATTTCAGGGTTGTCAAGATAGATTAGACCAATGGTACCGGACGCACTACGTCGCCTTTCTAGGTATGGGCTTGGCAATGGTCCTAATAGAATTTTTCGTTCTTCTCAGTACGGTTTTAACTTGTACCAGAGTTTACCATCACAATCAGGAATCCAAAGAGAACGCTCAAAATTCGGCTCAGGATTCAGATTCGGGTCCGAAAGACTACATTATTCATAAGAGGCCGTCTTCCACTACTCATGGTGCTTACAGTAACGAGACCTACGCTATGACCGATAGTTTTAGGCAGAATTATAAGTTACTTGATAAAGTTTAGATTTAATTTTTAGATTTTAGTTTTTTGTTTCTTGTCTGTAATCCTAATATATTATTTAAATAAGTAAGTATTTATTTGTCTTATTTTGGTTTCGTAAAATCCGGAAACAATTGCTTGCAAGGCTATCGGGCCAGTAGCAACATCAAGGCGTGGTACCCTGACACTTCAATTTTTTTTGTAGATAGGTATTTAGTCACAAGCCACAACCTAACCTATGTAGCCCCCCCCAAACATATTTTCTGGATGCGTCACTGGTTCTATTTGTTCTATTGTCTGACCAACGAATCTGAAGCTACGAAGTATCTATGTGAGGGAAATGAAGTTGTAATGAAACATGGCTGATTTCATTCATAAGATACCCAGCTGCGTTAGGAATTTTTTTAAAGAATAGACACTTTAGGTAAGCAGACCCTAAATTTTTCTACGTATCCGTATTCGCATCCGTAAACGCATCGACTTACGTTACGTTGACCACATAAAAGTTCTTTTAAGCATGGCCACACATTACGTAAACGATCGTATCCTTGGATGAAACGGTTTCTAACCTCAAAAAGTGTTGTAGTGATTTTGTAGCTGCGTTTGTAGGATTTATTTTTATCTAATAAGTATAGTCTGGCAAGTGGTAAGTTGTTAGAGACGAAAGGGGGAAGAAAAATGGGGCGTAACCTAAGAATATTCACTGACACCTCAACTGACATCGCTTGATGACAGCCATGACTTTGGGTTCAGTTGCAGCGAAAACACGCTAAGAACCACGCCACTGTGCTGTCGTTCAGGCTCTAACCTTAGGCTCTAACCAATAGAATCATGCCTCTGAACAGTGCTCTGAATAATCCCGCTTTCGCAATGTTGCCGGATATTTTTCTATTTCCAAATACTACACATGCCCATATAGCAAAAAAAAAATGTCACCAACTTGTTTATTACTGTTTCCGTCAAGTTTGGCAAAGCACCAAAGCAGCAAATTTTATTGCAGTTCGCCGTTTGGCTAGCCAGACAATACTGTGTTTATGTGTGTTGTTGAAGTTATTTTAGTAATAACTGACAGGAAGATACGTTTTCAGATACGGATACGAGGCTATACCCGTACCGTAACGAAGTAACGATACGGACAAAGCAAACCAACGAATCCACCGTAGATATCTATTCTTCGCATGCGCAGATCGATTGTGGATACAGATAGGTACGTTCGAAATTCAGGACCTGCTTAAAGTGTCTAATATTGCAACTTATACACGAAAATCGACAATGAGACTAAACCCCCACCACAACCCCCCCGCCATTATTGGATGTTTCAATGTAAGTCGATATTTCAAGATGGGAGGATAAAATTACGGTAGCCCTCCACCCAGTGAAATGTATACTACGTAAATGGAATGGCATCAGCATTTATCACGCATTTATCAGCATTAATAAATATAATTTTGAAAAACTGCCGCCATATTTGCCACCATCTTGAATTAATGGCTTCCGGTCAATTTTTCGCTATGGCGCGAAGCATTTTCGAATTTTTAGCGGTGTTGAAAACCTTCAGAATTGCCTGTCGCCAAAAAATATCTAAATACTTATCGCATGCTTTCTCGCACGCTGTTAGGAAAAATTATGTTTCTAACACTTGCGGATGCGGAAAATAACTATTTCCTAATAATTGCGCCTTTTCTGCATTATATCTAAAATTGTTATAGATATAGTAGGTACCTACAAATATTTACTTTCATCTCGTAGAGTAGAAAAAATAGTGTTCTCAACTCGTGTGGAAAGTCCCTTTGCCTCACCGATTGCTTAGCCGAACTCCGCTACATGTAGTTTGGCAAAGTGCAATCGCTTGCGGAAAAGTATCACTTTCCGCACTGGTGGGTGTCCGTAAAATTAACTTTTACAGTATGAGTGAAGATGTTTAATTTTGAAACGGATACTGTAAAAGTTTTCTGGACGAATAACATACAATATTTTATTTACTACTTACCTGAAAAATATTCATTATTCAATCTATTTTTCTAAAAAAAATGAATTTCTCTCCCTAGTTTAATAATGAAAATAATGAAAAAAAATCCTAGGTGAATGATGAGAATGACGCCATGACGCAAGGATATTTGTCATAACGTACCAGGTTTCTATTGGTTTAATCCCAATTTCAACCTGTCAAATAAAAAAAAAAAACGGTTCCTGTGCGTACCAAGTGGCGTACCATCGTCACCAAAAGTAACTGGGACAGCATCACATTAGCTCTTGTCCTATTATATGAATTTTATTGTCAAATATTTGTCAAACTATGAATTAAATGCATTGAAATGAATGACAGTAGAATTAGTCCAGGAGATAATTATGCATTATTTGTGTCCCAGATACTTTTGGTGACGATGATACATAGGAAATTACCATAAGTATATTGTTGTATTAAAAGTGGAAGCTTTACTTTTTTGTGCTGAAGCAGTAGGTTTGCGAGCCGAACGTAGTGAGGCTTGCAATACTTCTGAAGCACAAAAAAGTGCTTCTACTCCGTATGCAACACGCTATTTTTTCTCCAAGCGAAAGGGGTAAACTCGGGGGCAAGTGAATGATTGAGCGACAGTAAAAGTACTTTAAAAGTACTTCTACTGCCGCTCCAGCGGCACTAAAAGTACTTCTACTGCCGCTGCGGTTGCCTAGCAGCATAGAAATTAAATTTCTACCACCTCGACAGGTGTTAACCCGCTGGATTTGCCTAGCAGCATAGAAATTAAATTTCTGACATCTTGACATGTTAACAGAGTGACGTTTTTTTGACGTTTGGAGAAAATAGTTATTTATGCAACAAGTGTGTGAAGTGGACCTTTTTTCACGAATGTGAATTTTGACGCACGAGTCGATGGCGAGTGCGACATTCACATGAGTGGAAAAAGGTGCTTTACGCATGTATTGCATACAAAATTTTTTCTACTACCAATCAAATATTTGTAGAAAAATAGATTTAGACAAATACTTTACGAACTAGTGCGTGAAGTATTTTCACTTTACGCACTAGTGCGTGAAGTACTTTACCAGAAAAATACTAAATTGACAGTGTCAACATGTCATTGACATTACTTTACGCACCAGTGTGTGAAGTGAATTACTTTACGCACTAGTGCGTGAAGTGGAATTTTACGTCTTCTGAATAGTGCGTAAAGTGAGTACTTTACGCACGGTAGTAGAAAAAAACCTTTTTTTATATTCTACAGTAGTGAAAAAATTCTATTGGGCACTTTCCAAAATTCACCGATAAATTGACCTGTTAAATAAATGGTAGCTGTAAAAAAATTCCGGTCAGGTTTAAGTCCGGTTACAATATTTTTCTGATGCATTAATTTTGGAACGCTTTGGTGTTAAATTTTGAAGTTTGGTTGTGTTGTTTGGAATGTTCGGTGGTGTGGTGTTGGGTGCAGTAAAGTTGGTATTAGATCTGTTTCTGCAGAAATCACAAACCAGTCAGAGTGAATTTTATTGGTTAAAATTAGTTTTCTGACTGTTTTTGACTGTTTTCAACTAATGAAATTCGCTCTGACTGGTTTGTGATTTCTGCAGAAACAGACCTTATATCTATTCACAATCCGGTGTCCAAAGGTAAAGGTAAAATGTATCACCTTTCAGTGCTATTTAATAGGGAAAGGTGATAAATTTACCTTTACCTTTGGACTATGGATTGTGAATAGGATATATGTATGTGTTTTTATTATTCTTAACAGTGAACAAAGGGTACTTTTCTGTACGATTTTTTTAGATTATTTGAGTTGAGTGTTTGGATTTTCGAGTTCATAATGAATAAAGATAAAATTGTTCACGCACTCGCACAAACATTTTCCTTATTCTGCAAGCAAAAACTTAACGAACGACTGCTGATAGTGCCAATTCAAAGCAAGTGCGTCAAAACAAAAGTGTTCCGCACCGGTTCCAAACAACTGATCATTCCGGTCAATTTTGGAACGAACGATCGGGTTCAACCAAACCAGTAGAAAGTCGGTACATTTTGGAACGGTTTGGTGAGTGAACTATTAAATCGGTATCGCACCGGTTCCGAAACCGGTGAGTTTTGGAAAGTGCCCATATTCCTCGGTAGAGAAAGTTTGCACTAGCGGTCGTAGTTTAGAATTTATATTTTGATTAACATAATAGGCAAAGAGGAAGATGAAAACGAGATCTAAAATAGAATTGTTTTGGAATATTAATTAATGTAGTAAAACCAAATATGTACAGTCGTGAGCATAAAAAGTGGGACACCTGTTTTTTCCTATTGTAAAACGAGCTCATCAGGCTCATCAGCTCTAGAGAAAAGACTAGGTACCTACCCAAAATAGCGAAAAATGACAAGACCTGTCAGTCGGGTGGTCGGGTGTACTGAGGGATGTCCACTTTTTAGGCTCACGACTGTACAGGGTGTTCCGAAATTAATGCATCAAATTTTTATGGCATGTTCTACGTTGAAAATAAGCCCTAGTTTCCTTTATAAACATGTCCAGAAACGCTTCCTTTCCGAGATACAGGGTGTTGAAACTCTAAGAAAAAAACTATTTTTTTCATCATAATTTTCAAACCATTCTAGTTATTTTATTGAAATTTTGTACACTGCTTCCAAACAGCAAAAAGCATCTTTTGATGTGAAATTATCTCTTTCAAAAATCACCAGAGACGTCTGTACCGGATTTGTATGAAATATTTTCTAAGAAAAAAATGGTGCGCCACTGCTTTTTCCTAAAATAAAAATCATTTTTGAAATCCCCATTCATTTTGAAACAAATTTGATCTCTTGACTTTTTTCCGAAAGATGCATTGTTTTCAAGTAAATCAATAAAAAACCATTTTGATGCATGACGAAATCGCCACAATTCTGATAAAAATGTTAAACATTAAACACCTAAAATTTCAAATTATTTTTGTGACGTCACTGGTAATTTTTTAAAAAAATATTTCTCATAAAAAAATGCCTTTTGCTGCCTGAAAGCAGTGGACAAAATTTCACTGAAATATCTATATAAAGTGGTTCGAAAATTATGATAAAAAAATTGTTTTTTTCTTGAAATTTCAACACCCTGTATTTCGGAAAGGAAGCGTTTCAGGGTAATATATGTTTATAATTATATAAGAAACTAGGGCTTATTTTCGACGTAGAATATGCCATGAAAATTTGGTGCATTAATTTCGGAACACCCTGTATAATGCAATACCCAGGGAATCCTAACCTGTGGTGCAAACAGCCTACGTCAAGGCATAACAGAAGATGCTGCCTACGTCACAACTGGTGATTTGGCGTGAGGTGCTTTCCAGTGACCCATTTGAGTTACTCCTGAGCAGCTCAGGAGTGCTCCACAATTACTTTGTGCGTTCCAGTGCTTAGAGTGTCGTACACTTGAACTACTCATTTCTGTTATCCCCTGCCCCCTCGTGCACCAACCTTTATTTCGGTGTCCCATGCTCCTGAAGTCCGAAATGGTGGGTGTTAAGACGAGAGCGTTCCAGTGCTGCTTATGTCGAATAGTTCAAGAGCGTCACACTCAGGAGCATGATACTCTAACAATTTAGGCACTGGAAAGCAGCTCGAGTCTAGTGTCAAGTTAGGTCAGCAAGGCGGGGGCACGTTCGAAAACACAAGTGGTGAGGGGCTTCAGATTTGTTCCACACGGGCCTTATGAGGACAGGCTATCCTGTAGTAGTAGTGTGTATTATCCTTGATAGCTGTTTTCTCGCGTTCACTTTTCTGAAACTGGTTCAAAACAGGTTTGAAACAATGTTTGAAATCGTATATTCTCGCGCTGAACCCATGACTTCACATCAAAATTGGCTTTCTGTTTCGAAATACAGTTCCAATCCACGTTTTAAAACCATTTTCGCGCGCCGAGAAATTATGAAGTTAATTACTGGATTCCGTTTATACATCGAGTTACACCGAACGTGTCTTCCTAGAGCTCCTCAGAGTCACTCCAAAACACACAAATCAGTTATGTATTAATATTATTATTAACATTACCTAAAAGGGCTTCTTGCACCCACGCAAATTTGGTGCATCAGGGGTAAGGGGGATGCATTATAAGCGATTCGAGTGCTTAATGCACTTTTAAAAGGAACGTTCAAGCTTTTGACATTGAGCAGCTCCGAGTAGCTCAACGGTTAAAAGGAATACAATCTGCTACCGTTGTCGAAGCTTGGGGGATGGTACACCTAAAAAATAAAAAAGGCAGAAAATTGTTCGTTTTTTTTTGTAAATTTGTTTGAATACTCGAATTTGAGTTATCAAGCAAAAATTACAAACAACGGCCCAGTGCAGGAAAAACAGAACAGGGCCCATATTCCGAACCCACGAATCGGATCAACCCAGCAGTCTATTGCATGAGTTTATTTGGCTCAAGATGGTGCACTCCTTGTGACGTAACGTTACTCCGTGATCGCTCTGCTCGCTCCGCCTAGTGTCAACCCAAAACCATGGACGACAACCTTGCGTTCGGTATTTTGCTCAAAGAGCAGAGCGTGCTGAGCGGAGCCATGATCACGTGATCAGCGAGCGAATAAAGCAGTTAAACGCTGTGACAGGCGCTGTATCCGAGAGCCCGAAATTTTAATAAACGAACTCGAATGAGCCTGCAGCACCGAGTACACTTTTTAAATAAAAGAACGGTAAATTCAAGCTCGGAGAACTCAGATCAATATACCGAACGCACGGAAAAGATGGCTACAATTTGTGTTCCGCCTTTGCTCTGTTCGAGTTCACGAGCAATTTTTCTTCGCCTATGAAGTGAATATCAATTATTGCACTACACTTTTAAAAAGCGAATGCATTGTGCCAGCGTGTGTAGTAAAAAAATGTTTCTCTTCCGTGCACTTGAAATAAGATGTTTATGCACTCAGTGCGCATTAAATATACCCTCGAATATACCAAACGAAAACGCCTTCACTACTTTCCTCATACATAACCGCAAAATGTTTTATTTTTTATGACAGAACAGATGGTTGATGTGTTCCAAATCCAAATATTTAAATTAAATTTTCATAATTATTGAGTTCATCTTGGTGAAAAACTTACTTGTAAGACCAAAATTCTAATGGCTGGTCATTCCGGAGCACCGCCCGTTTTACAATGGAGCCCTGATAAGACGCACAGCGATAGAGAAAGGTAATCAAAATTGAAAATATGGCAAATACAGTCTGTTTAAATTTGTTTTCAAGCTTTTTATTGTATATTTCAGATGGGTTTGCCTCTATCCAGCCTACATAAACAGCAAAAAGTCCTTGGCCGAAGGCAGAAGAATCCCCAGAAATAAATGTGTTGAAAACCCGACTTACCAAGAAATAAGGGATGTTCTTGCTGCAGCAGGTTTGAATGTAAGTAACTTAATTATACCATGCCAAAACCAACAGTGTGGAAGTCTTTGTGGTAAAAATGTTTATTATCAGTTTTCCTTAGAAGAAGTTAACTACTCTCCATAAAAAGTTAGGGATAGAAATCAAATTTTTCGTTAATTTTTCAAACAATACTTCCACTGAAAAACACCCTTTTGTGTTATGCATCGTTTGACAAGGTATGTTCCATATCAGACATTAAAAAGTTACAGGGGGTGGTACTTTTACTTTATAACTTGATTCTCTATACTTGGTTAAACTGGCAAAGTTGTGACTCCTATCAAAGTAAATAAGTTGAAAAATGGAAAAGTTATAAATATGCTTCAGAAACACTCATTATATAACTCTCGATATAACTAGTGATGTGAGTCGAGAATATTCCCATGCGAATTTTCGCGAACATTGGGAAATTTCCGAGAATATTCGCCGATTAAAAATGGAAACGTTCTCCTGAATGGATATATTCCCGGAAACTTTCAATTAAAAACTCTCAAAAGAATATTTCCGAGAACTTTCGAAAATATTTCCAAGAAATTTCCAGAAGAATTTTATTAAAATGCCAGATTATTATAAATTTATCATTTGCTAATAATGCAGAAACTCATGCAATATATACTGACTTCAGTAAAGCCTTTGATAAGGTAAACCACAACATCCTTCTTTCAAGTTTCGGCGTTTCTGGACATTTACTTTCATGGATGAAATCATACCTTACTAACAGAATGCAACAAGTCAAGATTGATGGCTATCTTTCTTCTCTTTTCCATGCATCCTCTGGGGTACCCCAAGGTTCTCACTTGGGCCCCCTTCTATTCAGCTTATTTATCAACGATTTAGGATCGTTGCTCTCCTCAAATTTTTTACTTTTTGCTGATGACTTGAAGTTGTATCGTCAGGTGACGTCAGCTCAAGACATACTTATTTTGCAAAATGATCTTAACATCGTTCACGATTGGTGTCAGCTTAATTACATGTCCCTCAACATCGATAAGTGCTGTTGTATAAGATTCAGTAGACGCACCCATAGTGTTCCCTTGCAGTATTACTTAAACAATGTTCGCTTGTCTGAAGTTTCTATCATTAAAGATCTTGGTGTGTATCTAGATACTAGGCTAATGTTCACTGAGCATTTTGAAGTGGTAATTGGCAGGGCTAATAAAATGTTGGGTTTTATTAAGAGAGCTACTAGGGACTTTACAAGTATACGCCCTATCAAAATTCTTTACACATCACTGGTCAGGTCCGTTCTTGAATTTTCATGCATAGTTTGATCACCTTACTATCAGATCCACATCAATAGGCTTGAGAGTGTTCAACACAAATTTATCAAGTTTGCAAGGTACAAACTTTCTTTGAGTGGTGTGATTCTTAGTGATGACCTGACTATGAGTTATTTAGACTTATCTACTCTTGTTCGCAGAAGGGAATATTTTGATGTCTGTTTTGCATTTAAAATCCTTAACTACACATTCAAAGTTATCAGACACGAAGTAAATCTTTACTTTAATTCCTTACTGTCGAACCTGGTACTTACTATTCAGTCCTGTGTATAGAATATCTGCCAATATAAATAAGTTCTGCGGGGGCCTTGAGTTCTTTGGTTTATCTCTGGATAAATTTAAGACGAAGGCCAGGAGAATTGTTTTAGGTTAGATTTTTTTAGATTTAAACTCTGTTCAACTTCAAATGTATTTTTCTTATACGTAAATAAATGAATAAATTATTGTGAATACAAGGTCTCAGTGACGTCATTTCAATTTATGTGGATGATGTAGCCCAGTCCAACTGTCTTTACGGAAACGCTGATCCGATTTGTCTTTTTTTAAAATAATCTTCATCGAAGAAAGACAAAAAAATAGAGGGCTAAGAGGTTGGGTTAATCAGATCAGCTTTTCATTTAAAGCCTTATTCAACCGTTCATAAAAGTGTTTTCAGTACATAGTTTAAATTTTAGCTGATCTTACAGAAAAAAATAGGTGTTTTTCTTGGTTTATAGTCTATGGTCAGTACACTACAATAATAGGTAATTAAAGCTTAATACGATTTGTCTGATTCAGCTATAAATAAAAAAAAAATAATAATATTTCCATAAGTTCCCGAAAGTTTCCAATATTCCCGGAAAGTTTCCGAGAATGTTCGCGGCTTTTGAATGTTTCGGGAATTTTACATCACTATATATAACTATCCTATTGTGCTCTGCTATATTACAAATGTTAGTTATTTAGGTAATACTATCAACTAAATTATTTTCAAGGTTGGAGTTGAAAACAAGCTCTACAGCCGCGAAAGAAGCAAAGAACTCCTCTACAGAGGTCGCATTCGCGTTCAACTCAAAAACGACGACGGCTCTTTGGTCAATCCTGCATTTTCTTCAAGAGACACACTGATGCTTCATCTTGGTGACATGATACCAAAGCTGAAAACGCGTTTGCATAAACCGTCTACGGACCAGCCAAGTCAGGCTAGTCAAGGAAAAGGAAAGGGCAAGGGTAAAGGAAGGAGATAAATAATGTAAATGGATGAATATTGTTTTGCTTTCTTTTTTTTTTAAATATACAAATATCAATTATATTAGAAATTAACAAAATTTTATTTGTCTGCAGGAATTCAATATTTTTTTTAAGGATTTATTTCTGACCTCAAATCAGTTACATAACTGGTACCGAGGCCTTTAACTAAAATAATTATTAACAGAAAGTGAGTTATTCCAAAATAAGGACTACTAATAAACATTTCAGTTTCTGTCATTAAAAAGTCTTTTTGAGATTATGGTAACCTGCATTTTCTTGTCCTTCTAATAATCTGGGTGGAACTTTGTTGTAGGTTTGTATAGATCTATAGATGGGAGAGTTCTGGCCCTTCTTAGTTCTAGCATAGGTGTTTCTAATTTGTTTTCTCATCCTAAGATTGTAGTTGTGAAATTCTCTATTCAGTGTGGTCTGCACATTTGTTTTAATACGGTGGTTTTGGATTTTGTACATAAGTTTTGCCTACTCGAACATCTTCAACTGATCAATTTTTAGGTAGGAATACTGCCTGTATAATGTTTCACTGGGTGTATAATAGTGCCTAGAGAATATTGTTTTTATTGATTTATTTTGCAGTCTTTGTAGCTGTTTTAACTGTTCCAGGGTAGCATTTCCATAGCACAGTATCATATACCTGAAGTGTGGCTCGATGAAACTATTATAGATTAAATATTTTGAGTATTAATTTAACATATGTCTACACCTCCTCACAGCTCCCAAGAATGGAGCAATTTTTGCATGAATACTTTCAACATGAAAAAGACAGGATGCAATAACTTTTTTCTGGCTGCTCTATTCATGGAATTGAATGAAAACCATGTTATTTAATTTTTTAAATCAGTTACCTTGTTTTCCAATACCAAATTAAATTTCTTTAAACATTGTGCTTTTAGAAATCAGGGCCCTTTTAGCTTAGTCATCTACACACAAACAAACCGGTAACGAAAGCTGGTTCAATTACCTTCTTTAATGATGTTTAAAGTATTGCATTGAATACCAATTTTAGTTCGCAGCAGTTCAATTTTTTCGCACTAGTTGCATAAATAAGTACATATTAGGTGACCACAAGAATATACTTTTGGTCTAATTCCACAAACTAGAAAACATGTCAGTAAACCATACATTACTTAGATGAATTGTCTAATCAATTTATCAACAACAGAAATATTATTTGCTTGTGTTCATTTCCAATTTAACAGGGTTTGACGATCCTTTGAGTTTCTTCTCACGTCTAACAAATAAATTATCATTAATAAATCCTATTATTAATTTTATTAGCGTATACATATGATACACTACGTATATTAGCGAAGCGCGATGATCAATTTCCATAATAAAGTGGATTGTGATTGACAAAATCGGGGGAAACATCAGGCACGAAAGCTTAGCGAGGATAATCGCGAGTCAAACTATTCGGTGGAACATTGAAAGACGTAGGTAGTTTAGATTATAGGGAGTTATATGTGAGGACATATAAAATTTTCCTATCTATAATAGAAATGTCAAAGTTTTGATTGATTTATCTCTTAAATAGTGGTTTTTTTAAAATTTTCAATCAATCATCATGACGGCTGGAGCAGTTTTTTTTGTTTGCGTGTTTGTTGAGATTTTACAAAATTATGGTAAGTTTGTGCTTTGAATTAGTTTTTTTGTGCCTATTAATATATTCTCATTTAAAATTAAAATATTGTATGTAAAAACTAGCGCTTGTAACGTATAATAACTTGTAACAAAAATACAAATTTATGAGCATGTTAAATTAAATGTTTCTTGGATTGGAAAATAAATAAAAGTATAGAGCGAAATCGTGCTCTAAAAACTTGTGATTTTTGAGTTGACGAAAACCGTGTAATTATTGAGAAATATCTCATGTCACAAATTTCAGATTAAAACAGATTTTTAAATTTTGGATGTTAAATTCAAATTGATGAAAAATTAAAAAAAAAAAAACAATTAGGTAAGTACCTACCATAATTAATTGTGTCAAATTTATTTTTTTAAAGGCGTCTGATAGGTTTATGTTAATTTGGGTTAAAAATCACCAAAGTGCTAATCAAAATTTCTGTGAAAATTGTCGATAAAATTGTAACAACTTAGGTAAACATGTTAGATTTTCTTTTTTAAAAAGAAAATTGTGATAATTTGCTATCAAGGTCTATTCAAAATATCAAATATTTGCAGTATTTGATAACATTTTTGAATTTATGTACCTATTTGTATGTGGAATTTTTGGTATTTCAATACCCGCTATCCCATATTCGTTTTGTTTTCAAAAAATCCCAAATCAAATTCGCGTGCTTTCAGCCTAATTGGAAACCTTAAAACATGTCTAAATTATAAAAACCAATTTTTTTTTACTTTTGCGTGACCAAATAAGGCAAATTATCGTTATTGAAAAGTTATGCTTTTTTACACAGTAATGAACTTAATTTTAAATACATTTTACCGCATCCCATATGGTGTACAAGCAACTAAATAAAATTTTATATATTATCTTATCAGATTACATAGGTACTTTGTTTCACCATACATCGTGCCACCTTGGCGCGTGTAGTAAAAACCCATATAAAGATGTCAAAGATGACCTATAAAGGATTTCGATGAAAATTAAGTAATGATTCAACAATTTTTCCTCAATATGACAAAAATTGATTTATTTACAACTTAATTTAAATATTATAACCATTATCTATTATGTGATACTTAAATAGAATTATTTATCTACGATTTATAGGATATTTTCTCATTTTTATAATTAGTCTTCATCTCAAAGTATTTTAATGAGGAAAAATAACTCAAAGTTGTTTTACCCTTATAAGCAAATTTTTATCGTTTTCCTTTTAATGATTTTATGTTACCATGTATTCTTTGCTCAACTTTTTTTTTTATTTTCGTTTTAATTAAACCTACTGGAATTTCAAGATAAAGTAGGTACGGTACCTTTTCTAAACATAATTCACAATAATATGATGCAAGTTACGTTACTACTTCAAAAATTAGACATTATTTATTTTACCTCAATATTTTCCTAGAGAGTATTACGACAAAAAGTTACACACAAATCACGTTTTTCTTAAAAAAATCCCCTTTTTAAAGTGTATTTTCAATTATTGAGAATTTTTATTAAGCTATTGTTACTTCTAATAGATAATGTTTCCAGTTGTAGATAATTTCATCACGATGAGCTAATTTAAAAGAAAAATTGTTTTGCCAACGTCCCAATAATTAAAATTCAAGGAAATAATAAATAATGAAGAATTACTTAATTTTGACCATGATTTATTTTTGAATACAAAATTTTTATATGAAAAAGTAATTTCTACAATTCAATTTCAGAAGAAATATTAGAAAAATTAGGAAAAAATTGGTAGATAATTGAAAATTATTTTGCTTTGTTTCGACAATTTCAAGAGCCGGGAATAGGAAAAAATTGAGCTGGATGAATTGAGAAGAAGAGAGAAGAAATTCCAGAGAAATTGAGGAAAAATTGGTAGACAAGTAGACACAAAATATTGTATTTCTAGTCACAACTCTTGAATTTTCTCCATTTAGAGAAATTTACAAGAAAACGTGAAATCAACAGGGGAATAAAGAAAAATTGAGATAGGAAATTCTATTTAAAAAAAATATGAAAAATCGCTAGATAAGTGGAATTAATGTTTTTTTCTATTCCAAGCTGTTGAATTTTATTTATTTCGACAATTTCAAGAGCCAAGAATAGACAAACATTGAGCTGTAAAAATTGAGAAATAGAGAGAAGAAATTCCAGAGAAATTGAGAAAAAATTGGTAGACAAGTAAACACATAATATTTTATATCTAGTCCAAACTCTATTCAGAGAAATCTATAAAAAAACGAACACTCAACAGATGGGAATAGACAAAAATTGAGATTGAAAAATTGAAAAACAAAAAGACGGAATATAAGAAAAATTGAGAAAAAATTGGTAGATAAGTGGAAATAGATGCTTTTTCTATTCCAGGCTCTTGAATTTCTTTTATTTCGACAATTTCAAAAGCCGGGAATAGAAAAAAATTTAGCTGGAAAAATTGAGAAATAGGGAGAAGAAATTCCAGAGAAATTGAGAAAAAATTGGTAGTTTCTTGGCAAACTCTTGAACTATCTCTATTTAGAGAAATTTACAAGAAAACGGAATTTCCAAGACATGGGAATAGACAGAAATTGAGATAGAAAAATTGAGGAATAAAAAGAAGAAATATGCAAGAAAAATTAATAAAAAATTGTTTTTTTTTTCTATTCCAGTCTCGTGAATCTTTTTTAGTTTGACAATCTCAAGAGCCGGAGTTAGAAGAAAAAAAATTAATGAGCTGGAAAAATTGAAAAATAGAGAGAAAAAATGTCGGCAAATTCAATAGCCAAGAATAGATAAAAATTGAGCTGGCAAAATTGAGAAATAGAGAGAAGAAATTCCAAAGAAATTGAGAAGAAATTGGTAGACAAGTAGACACGGCTCTGTCAAGTTAGCTCCCCTATATACATTCAAATTTTCTAAAAAAATTGCAACCACTTACTGTGCTCGAAGTGTGCTTTACTGGTGCCGATGATATTTTGAACTGTGCCGTTTCGATAACAAAGTTATAGGAAAAAATAGATGAGGGGCTAACTAGACGCTCAGCCCCCCAAAATTTTGGAAATCAGATGAAACCAAAAAGGATTCTTATCCAATCTGAAGTGTGCTGAACTGTGACGTATCAGGTTTTTCTCAAAATTTCCATATTCGGTCATTTTCTGACAAAATCCTACTGGGGGGCTAACTTGACGCTCAGCCTCCCAAAAATTTTGGAAATCAGATTAAACAGAATTGAATTCTTATCTAATCTACAGTGTGCTGAATTGTGCTGTGTCAGGTTTTTCCGAAAATTTCCATATTCGGTCATTTTCCGACAAAATCCTACTGGGGAGCTAACTTGACGCTCAGCCCCCCCAAAATTTTGGAAATCAGATGAAACCAAAAACGATTCTTATCCAATCTGAAGTGTGCTGAACTGTGCCGTATCAGGTTTTTCTCAAAATTTCCATATTCGGTCATTTTCTGACAAAATCCTACTGGGGGGCTAACTTGAAGCTCAGCCTCCCAAAAATTTTGGAAATCAGATTAAACAGAATTGAATTCTTATCTAATCTACAGTGTGCTGAATTGTGCTGTGTCAGGTTTTTCTGAAAATTTCCATATTCGGTCATTTTCCGACAAAATCCTACTGGGGGGCTAACTTGACGCTCAGCCTCCCAAAAATTTTGGAAATCAGATTAAACAGAATTGAATTCTTATCTAATCTACAGTGTGCTGAATTGTGCTGTGTCAGGTTTTTCTGAAAATTTCCATATTCGGTCATTTTCCGACAAAATCCTACTGGGGGGCTAACTTGACGCTCAGCCTCCCAAAAATTTTGGAAATCAGATTAAACAGAATTGAATTCTTATCTAATCTACAGTGTGCTGAATTGTGCTGTGTCAGGTTTTTCTGAAAATTTCCATATTCGGTCATTTTCCGACAAAATCCTACTGGGGGGCTAACTTGACGCTCAGCCTCCCAAAAATTTTGGAAATCAGATTAAACAGAATTGAATTCTTATCTAATCTACAGTGTGCTGAATTGTGCTGTGTCAGGTTTTTCTGAAAATTTCCATATTCGGTCATTTTCCGACAAAATCCTACTGGGGGGCTAACTTGACGCTCAGCCTCCCAAAAATTTTGGAAATCAGATTAAACAGAATTGAATTCTTATCTAATCTACAGTGTGCTGAATTGTGCTGTGTCAGGTTTTTCTGAAAATTTCCATATTCGGTCATTTTCCGACAAAATCCTACTGGGGGGCTAACTTGACGCTCAGCCTCCCAAAAATTTTGGAAATCAGATTAAACAGAATTGAATTCTTATCTAATCTACAGTGTGCTGAATTGTGCTGTGTCAGGTTTTTCTGAAAATTTCCATATTCGGTCATTTTCCGACAAAATCCTACTGGGGGGCTAACTTGACGCTCAGCCTCCCAAAAATTTTGGAAATCAGATTAAACAGAATTGAATTCTTATCTAATCTACAGTGTGCTGAATTGTGCTGTGTCAGGTTTTTCTGAAAATTTCCATATTCGGTCATTTTCCGACAAAATCCTACTGGGGGGCTAACTTGACGCTCAGCCTCCCAAAAATTTTGGAAATCAGATTAAACAGAATTGAATTCTTATCTAATCTACAGTGTGCTGAATTGTGCTGTGTCAGGTTTTTCTGAAAATTTCCATATTCGGTCATTTTCCGACAAAATCCTACTGGGGGGCTAACTTGACGCTCAGCCTCCCAAAAATTTTGGAAATCAGATTAAACAGAATTGAATTCTTATCTAATCTACAGTGTGCTGAATTGTGCTGTGTCAGGTTTTTCTGAAAATTTCCATATTCGGTCATTTTCCGACAAAATCCTACTGGGGAGCTAACTTGACGCTCAGCCCCCCCAAAATTTTGGAAATCAGATGAATTCGGTTATTTTCCGACAAAATCCTACTAGCTAACTTGACGTTCGTCGTTCAGCTCTGAGAATTCACATATCCATTAGGTTTATATCGGGAAATGGCCAAACATGGAAACTTGGAATAACCTGATCAGGCACAATTCAGCTCTCTTCAGATTTAATAAGAATAAGAGTCCGTTTTTCTTTGATCTGATTTCTAAAATTTGGCATCAACTTAGCCCCCTCTTAGTAGTAGGATTTTGTCGGAAAATGACCGAATATGGAAATTTCGAGAAAAACCTGGTACAGCACAGTTCAGCACACTTCAGATTGGATAAGAATTCAATTTTGTGCAAATTGATTTCCAAAATTTTGAGGGGGCTGAGCGCAGTGTTGCCACAGGCTCTGAAAATTTCGTGCCAGATTATATTTTTAAAAGGGGCCAGATTTCAGAATTTTCGGATGCAGAAGTTTTTTTCAGGTGCCACGCCCTAAAAAGTTTATTTTGCATCAAAAAATAATGATTTGGCTTGTTATGGAGAAACGGGCCAGATTCGAAAAAGAGTGGCCAACGGGCCACTCTGTCTTAGAAAGGGCCAGATCTGGCCATATAGGGCCACCTGTGGCAACACTGGCTGAGCGTCAAGTTAGCCCCTTAGTAGGATTTTGTCGGAAAATGACCGAATATGGAAATTTTCAGAAAAACCTGATACAGCACAGTTCAGTACACTTCAGATTGGATAAGAATTCAATTTTGTTTAATCTGATTTCCAAAATTATGGGGGGGCTGAGCGTCAAGTTAGCCCCTCATCTATTTTTTCCTATAACTTTGTTATCGAAACGGCACAGTTCAAAATATCATCGGCACAGTAAAGCACACTTCGAGCACAGTAAGTGGCTGCAATTTTTTTAGAAAATTTGAATGTGGGGGGCTAACTTGACACAGCTAGTAGACACAATAGGTATTTTCCTAGCAAGTGCGGAAAGTATTATTTTTCCACACGCGATTGTCGTTAACCGAAAGACTCGAAACTGAGTTCAGATAGCAATCGAGTGTGGAAATAGTATATTACATACCAAGGTGGGAAGTGTTTCATTACTGTCGTCTCGGTTAATTAACTAATCTCTCGACAGTAACGAAACACTTCCCACCTCGGTATGTAATATACTATTATTTCTATTTCAAAGATCTATAATTTTCTCGATTTAGAGAAATTTTAAAAAAACGAAGAAAATTTAAGAGCCGGGATTGGACAAAAATTGAAACGGAAAAATTGAGAAATAGAGAGAAGAAATTCAAGAAAAAATAAGGAAAGAAATCGAAAAAATATATATGTATAATCCAAAAATGTGCAACCACCCTATATTTATTGCTTAAGCTGATGTATGAAAAGTTATCATAGGACTGAGACAAAAGTTGCCCTTTTTTACCTAGACATATTTGTTTAATTTACAAAAGTCTTTTGAGGGAAAAGTTCTAGAAAATTTAATTATTTATAAGATTAGAGATGTAGGTAACCAATTCTCTAATAATAGTTAAAAGCCTTGATTTTTCAATGACAAAACCTACAAATACCTTATTCGGTTTGCATTAATCGTGGATAAATTTTAATTAAGAAGACGCTCAAAATATCATATATAGACCTAACCCTAACCTACTCATTCAGTTTAATCGTATTATAGTTTCAAAACTGTCCTATATCTATAATTTTAGAAGGATTTGCAATTTATTTATGCTCTCATCGATTTGTATGACAATTTTTGTATAAATAATTTAAGAATTTGGGCGTCTTTGTGTTTGAGTAAAGACACGCGAATAACCCAGGATCATACTTACAAAAGCCAATTTAATTCATCGATTTTTGAGATATCCCTCCTTTCTAGTTTCTAGCATGTAGGTGAAATTTTTAAATGAAAAATCACATAGATAATGTAGTTATTTTTCATTTGCATAATAATTATATTGGTGAAATTCTTTTGTAACATTTTTCTTATAATAGTAGAGCTTTGTCATTAAATTTGAAGGTCATCTCTGAAACAATTTTTTAATTGTTCCTAGCTTTTTAATGAGAGCTTTGAAATTATACGTTTCACCTTATTAACGCCTAATTAAGAGCATGATAAACCTATTATTTTGAAATAGGTATTCATCTGCAACATCTTTAGAAATCTTGTCTTAATTTTGTTAAATAACAATAATTAGACACATTATTGCAATAGGAACAATAGCTAAATTTCTTAAAAATACACACTTATTTTAGGAAATTTCTACGAAAATGTAAATAATTTTTCGTTTAAATTAACAATAATTCATTGGTATTATAATAACTTGCGTGGTTAGGTAAGTGTTGTAAATTGTTGGTTTTTCTTTAAAATATATGGGACTAGTTTGATGGCCTTTACAGATGTATAAATAGTTGTCCTATTATGTATTTAAGGACGATCTTGTTATGACTTTTATTGGATACAAAGGTACAAACTTTATTTTGAAAAATGGAAATTTTTAGATGGTCATACACACTGGAACTCAAACTTACCCAAATTTCTTTTTTTGTTGATAATATTTTTTGTCCTATATAGATATGAAGTTATAACAATAACAAATTGTATTGAATATTACCTACTAATTTTTTTTTCTTTCTAGGAACAATTTGTCAAGATTTCGGATATGATGGTACCGAAGGTAAGTAGGTAAATTCCGTTTCAATTAAAAACAAAAAATTGACCAACATTCACGCCTAATACAAAATTTTATTGATGTCAAGTCCGTTATTTAAATAACTTACCGGTTACTTAGAATAATACAACAAAAAGTTTTAATAACATGTTGGCAATAAATGGTGTTTTTGCTTCATTTTACAGTGTTTAGTTGTTAATGGGTAGGTGTATGGTAATAGACACGCTCTAATAAATTTAATTAAGGAAAACACGCTTTTTAATAAAAGATTCTTGGAACAAATTATTTTAGCTTTTTTTTTTTTTTTAGTTTTAAATTATTATTTTTTTTTTTGTCGCTAAAGAAATCCAGTAATCGTAACCAATAAGCTAGTAAAACTAGGTGGGCAACCCTAAACAAATTCGCTACAAGCTGATTTTTGCGCCATTGTGTTCCTTTTAGTGTTTTTCATAACGAGTTAAAATTCCCAAAAAATCCGATAGGGAGCGCAACCCCAAAACCACCCCCAAAGGTAGGTACATTTTTTAGGTTTGTTGGAATTTTCTCAAAAATGTAAGTTTAAACAAAAAAGTATAAGGCACGTTTTTTGTAGAGTACAAAATTTCGAATCAAATGGTATACCCATTTGTATTATTTAAAAAAGTTTTAGTGTTGATACAGGCCTTAGAATTTAACAGTTATTTATTTCAGTAACAAACACCAATAAAATATTTCGTTTTTGTTATGAATCTTTGTTATTTGGTCAACTTCAACTCAACTCAAATTCAATTTTTTAATTTTCCCGGCTTTTGATTGGCTTAAAAATTCAATATTTGTGAATTCCCGGCTCTTGATTTGCTTTAAAATTCAATTTTTGAATATTCCCGGCACCTGATTTGCTTTAAAATTCAATTTTCGAATATTCCCGGCTCTTGATTGACTCAATTTGACGTTTTAAAATTCCATGTTCGAATATTTCCGGTTTTTGATTGGTTTTAAAATTCAATTTTTCAATTTTCTTGGTTTTTTGATTGGCTTAAAAAATCAATATTTGTAAATCCCCGGCTCTTAATTTGCTTTGAAATTCAATTTTCAAATATTCCCGGCTCTTGATTGGCTTAGTTTGACGTTTTAAAATTCAATGTTTGAATATTTCCGATTCCTAATTGGCCTAAAAATTCAATTTTTTAATTTTCCCGGCTTTTGATTGGCTTAAAAATTCAATATTTGTACATTCTCGGCTCTTGATTTGCTTTAAAATTCAATTTTCGAATATTCCCGGCTCTTGATTGACTCAATTTATGACGTTTTAAAATTCCATGTTCGAATATTTCCGGTTATTAATTGGCTTAAAAATCAAGTTTTTCAATTTTCCCGGCTACGAATTGGCTTGAAAAATCAATATTTGTAAATTCCCTGCTTTTGACTTTCTTTAAAATTCAATTTTCAAATATTCCGGACTCTTGATTGGAATAATTTGACGTTTTAAAAGTCAATGTTCGAATATTTCCGATTCTTAATTGGCTTGAACATTCAATTTTTTAATTTTCTCGGCTTCTGATTGGCTCAAAAATTAAGTATTTGTCAATTCCCGGCTCTTGATTTGCTTTAAAATTCAATTTTAAAATATTCCCGGTTCTTGATTGGCTTAATTTGAAGTTTTAAAAGTCAATGTTCGAATATTTCCGATTCTTAATTGGCTTAAAAATTCAATTTTTTAATTTTCCTGGCTTTTGATTGGTTATAACAATAAATATTCCGAATTGTTAACACCATTTAAGTAATATTGGCAAATGTCACTAAATAAGACCAATACAAATTTAAATCTTACTTTTTTATATTTTTATACTCCCTTATATCTTAAGCTTATTCAAATAATAAAGTGTATCATACCAAAAAATTGCAAATTTTGTGCTCTACAAAAAAGGTGTTTTGCAAATTTTTCGAAAAACTAGTTGATTTTAAGAAAATTGCAAAAAACTTAAAAAACGTACTTTTGGGGGTGATTTAGGGGCTGCGCCCCATTTCGGATTTTTTGGGATTTTTAGCCAGTTATTTAAAACTTCAAAACAAACACAATGGCGCAAAAATTAGCTTGTAGCGAATTTGTTTGAGGTTCAGCCCAAAATAAGCCTAGTTTTACTAGCCTACAAAAAATAGTCATCTACATTTACACAGACATCTTAAAGACGTTCCTAAGATGTCTAAAAACGACCATTCAAGACGTCTTTTAGACGTCTGCTCACATCTTCAAAGCGTCTTATGAAATCCCAACGATTCATTGAATGGAAATATACACAAAATTAATTTTGGAAGAAAAACATTAGAAGAGCCAGGAGTAAAAATTAAAAAACAAACCAAGAGCCTGAAATCTCATTTTGTAACTGTCAATTTTTGTTTATTCCAGGCGCTAGACTCTCTGAAATAATTCTGAGGATTTTGAATTGTTCTGAAAAGCCTTTCAAAATGCTGCTGTGTTTTGGAACGTTCTAAATGGCTTATTGAACTTCCAAAATGTTCTAACTTGGCTGGAAGAGTTCTGGAACATTTTAGAAGTTTTTCAGCAATTGATCTGACAAATTTTTAAGTATTTCAGAGCCCTATATTCAAACTCCAAAGTGTTCTAATTTGGTTCAGAAGAGTTCAAAAAGGTTTCCAGCTCTGAACTGGGTCCTAAATATTCTGAAATAATTCTGAAGTTTCTAAATTGTTCCAAAATGCTCTCGACAATTTTGATTCGGATTTTACCTGTTTTGGATAGATAAGATACTTATCAAAGATTTGACGTTGTACAGCAATTTAAATTTACTCTTGAACGCCTTCTGGAAGTTGTTTTGTAATTTAACCTGAATCCTATGATTCTGAAGTTTTTTAAAATGTTTCTGGAGATTCTAGAGTGCTTTGGAGGGTCTCAAAATGGATTTCAAACTTCTGAATTTTTCTAAAATGCTTTTGGAAATTGTAAATCGAAATTGAATATTTTAGAGCATTTTAAAATGGTTCTGATGTTTCCAAATTGTTTTGAAACGTTACAGAATGCTTTTGGAAATTCTGAATTAAATTTGAAGCGTTTTGAACTTTCCAAAATGCCTATAGTTCTAAAGTCCTCTGTAGCATTTTAAATAGTTCCCAGTAGCTTTTAAATTTAATGAGAAACGAATTCTGTGGGAAGTTTTTGTAAACATCTTGAAAAAGTTTCTAAGATCCACCAATGACATTTGAGACGTTTTTTGGACGCTTGCTTATGTGTTCAAAGTATCTTAAAGACGTCGTTACAAAACCCAACATCTTTGTCATATTTTCCCAAGACATTCTAAAGACGTCTTCAACGAGATGTATTGAAGACGCCTTTGAATATCTTTTCAATATAAAACCCATTATTATCATTATGGCTCAGTTGTCTTTAAGATATGAATTTACAACATCTCATAAATGTCTTTTAGGCATTTTTTTTTTTTTTGGTCTATAGAAGTTCAGACGCAATGCAGTCCTGAAAAAGATGTCTTCAAGACTATGTATGCTATCTGGGTAGATTTAAATGAAAATCATTACACAAAAAAGTTAAATGTTACATCAATTCCAATGGTTGAACGTTGAAAATTTGGTGTTTTACACAATATGCATATTTATCTATAAAATTAAACACAATTTACTTCCAGGACGCTTGAAATTTGTTGTAATTATAAATTCAGAAAATCATAATAATTAGGTATCTAACTAGAAACAATGAATATTTTTATATAGGTACATGTGAATACTTGCTAAAAATCTGTACTATATAATTATATTTTTCATAAAGAATTATTGGAATATAGGTAATAATGCCAAGACTCAACATATAGGTATACTGTTTTCTCAGGTCCAAACTATTGGGGAGCAAAATACGCTCAATGCGTAGGCAAACACCAAAGCCCAATAGACATTGAGGTAACCAAAGCAATCACAAAGCATTTTCCACCTTTGGTTTTCAGTCATTTCGATGAACCAATACAGAAGGCTTTTTTGATAAATAATGGACATACAGGTAAAAAATAATTGCAAACTTAAATAATAATGTTCTTCAAAAAGTCTATAAACATTTTAGTCCAAATGAAAATCAACAGTGATCCAAAGCCTACAATAAAAGGAGGCCCTTTAAGCGGAGAGTTTGAATTCGCTCAGCTGCACTATCATTGGGGACAAAACGATACAGTTGGCTCTGAAAGTCAATTCGATCATCACACGTAATCAATGCTCGATCATTTCCTATAGGTAACTTAAAATAACTTTTTATTGTATTTACAGTTACCCTGGCGAAATGCACATAGTGTTTTTTGATAAACGATACAAAGACTTTACAGAGGCAGGAAATAAACCTTCTGGTTTGACGGTTTTAGCATTTATAATAATTGTAAGCATATTAAATTTGAACTAAAAGAAGCTTAAATGTTTGAAAATTTTAGATCGACGAACATGATAATCTAGGCTATGACAATTTCGAGGATGGCCTGAAAGACGTTATCGATGAGTCGGCAAACAGAACCTTCAACAATTTAGATTCTCTCAGTGATCTGACTAGGCCAGAAGGAGAACGCAGTTTTTATTACACTTACGAGGGTTCTTTAACTACGCCACCTTGCAGTGAGGTGGTTACTTGGATTGAATTTACAAATCCCTTACCGATGTCAAGGGAACAAGTAAGAACTTGTACATGTTTTTACTTTAACTTCCAAGTCAATCAAAGTATCATATTTTATTTGAGACACAAAATCTTGTACCAAATAAAATTTTTTTTTTCAGATAAATGCCTTCCGGAAGCTATTTTCTAAAAACGGACCGTTAACGCATAATTATAGACCAATACAACCCCTCAATGATAGAATCGTTTACTTTAATGGAGCAGATAGCAAATTGCCCATGTCTCATCTTACCACAGTATTAATTATTGTAGCATGTGTGTATAATATTTTTTAGAAAATAAAGTCTCTGTGATATTTGTATTTATTGAAATTGTAAAAATATATTTAATTTGCTCCATACAGTTTTCTCTAGATATTACCAAGGTCAGATGTTTCTCGATTTTGAGCAATACATACTGTGAAAGCTTCATAACTTTTTTGTTGATGAAAATGATTGATTTCCATAAAAACTTTCCAAAAGCACTGTTTTAAGCATCAGAGCATCAGATTTTGAGATACTGACCCAAGTCTATTTTTTTTTTAAGGAGACCCCAAATATTAATATCTCACTGGATAGCACTTCATTTGCTGATTTCAATGATATAGAGTTTGATAGGTTTACATCTACTTCCGGCTTGTTTTGGATGATGGAGAAACTTCAATTATTAAATTAAAGTATTTTTCAGGAACTCTTATAGGTGATTGTATGGGAATTTTATGTTTTTTGGACATCAATGAAAGAAAAAATTTGTAGCTTTAGTCTTGAGTTTCATATCAACTTCTAGTTCATCATAGAGAATAAAGAAACTCCAATTAATAAATTCTGAAATTTTCAAGTCCATATGGTGGCTTGAAGTATTTTTCAGGAACCCTTATGCATGATTTTATAGGAATTTTAAGATATTTAAAACAATTTGATACCTACAGTTTTTTTGCACAAAAAAATCCAATAATTAGTTTTAAACTGGATGTGTTTTATGTTTTTAAAATCATTTCATCAATTTTAAAATTTCCAAGTTTGAAACTTTATATACAATGCAGTTAGCCCTAAATTATCAAGTGTGTAATTAATTTATAATTAAATTTAAAAAAAAAATAAAACATTATAAAAAATATGGTGTAACGTTCCTGCTTGGTATCACTCGTTCAGTATCAGGCACGGCGCTGAATATTTTCGGTTCGATTGATTCAGTACTAGCACATTCTAAGATACTTGCCACATTGCCGCAACGATAACAATAATTTGGGGCAGACCAAACTGTTACTAGTTTGTCATCAAACATATATTTAAAACCTAAAAAAAAAGGTATTTGAAATATTTATTTGAGAATTTGAGCAATACAAACCTTCATGCACTAACTGATGTGCCCTGCAAATTAAACTTAGAGAATTGATGTGGATAAAATCGTTTGTAACTTTTGCTCCAAATAAATAGCCTGCACCTCTTGGACTAGTTGCCCTGAAAATAATTTTAATTTGCAATCAATCAATACTTAATGGGTAAGATAAACTTACCAAGCATCAACTTCATCCGGATCGGACCAAACTAAATCACAAAAAGCTCCTTTATGAGGTATTTCTTGATTTCTCTCTAATTTCCTAATTTGATCTAGAGTCTTTATATCTGGACTCAAGCCACCATGAACACATAAAATTTTCTCATCAATAATCTATACAAAAATATTACTTCATTACCCAAGTAATGAAAATATCAATTAGTAACTTACAGCAGCCACTGTTAACAAATCAAACACTCCACAGCAATATTTCCAAGCATTTACATTCCCATATTTGTTCATACACTCATCATAAAACCCGTATACTTGTGTGATTTGCCTACTCTCGTGATTGCCTCTGAGCAAAGTGATTTTATTTGGATATTTGGCTTTGAGGGTAAGCAGCCGTGTAAACGTTTCCAAACTATAGTAGCCTCTATCCACAAAATCACCAAGAAATACGTAATTGGTGTCCGGAACTTGTCCCCCTTTGCGGAAGAGTTCCTCGAGATCATAAAACTATACAAGACTATTAGAAGGTTTGGTGGTTTAAAAAAATGTTACTAACCTGTCCGTGAATATCACCGCAAACCGTCACAGGAGTAGATACGGGCTGTACGTTAGATTCTTCCAATAACATGCTGCAAACAATATCACAGAGTTTTTTCAAATCGTTTTCAGGCAAGTATTTGCACTGCTGAGCGATCTCTATCCACTGATCCAATTCTGAAGTTGAAGACATTTTTGTATTGTTTTATTTTCAGTAGTATAAATCTATGTATTGTTTTTACAAATTAGGATTAATTTGTCCTTTCTGTTTCTTTTGTTGGATGTTTGGATAATATAAATAAATAAAAAAAATTCAAGTCAAGTGAAAGGTAATGACATTTAAAATGACAGTAGTAGATTGGGGTTAGGAATTATTTGTAGCGTTTTCGATTATCAGGGCCCGGGTAGGAACTTAAGTGCGTTCTGAAATATTATATTTACCGTTACTATACATAAAGACAACCCTGTAAAAACACACACGCTACACTCCCGAGACACGCCTCATTTTCAATGATCCTATCAAAAATGAAAACTTTGAGTGTTACTCCACATTCCCCAAGGTGTAACTTTGGCTGAGTTCGGCTTTACACTATCCGTGTTTTCGGTATTTTGATCTGAGTTCTTCGAGCTTGAATTTACCGTTTGTTTATTTAAAAAGTGTACTCGGTGCAGGCTCATTCGCGTTTGTTTAATAAACAGGTGGGTTCGGCTTGTTCACTCCGTGCACTCCGAGTGACTCCATTCGCACTCTAGCCGTTCGGGTATTGCTTTTTACCGTATTAGGGGTGACTCCATTAGCTCTGTTCACACCACTCCAACTCCGCGCTGAATAAGGCATTCCAGGTCACCTGACTTTTGACAGGTCCGCCATATTAGCTGAGAGGCATACAAAAGGCGTATTTTAGCGAGAGTTTTAACCCAGTAGTATGTTGTATTTACTTGGGATACTACATTTTAGCGAGCATGGCTAACATACTATGACGTCACAACATAAAACACAACATAAAACTCGACTGTAAACATCCTAGGAGGGATAGTTACTGGTTGTAGTATGTCAGTGCATCTTTTTCTAATACACGAAAATGAGCATATGGGCAAAACATCAGCTGATTACGATACGATTACGGACACAGTTCTTTCCATTATAAATAGAGGATTGTTTTTCCTCATTTTGCCATGGTTTTCTGTGATTTTATTTTAGAGGTTTTTTGCAAAAAAAATAAAAAATCTTCACTTGTGCACAAAAGTGTAATTTTTTTTTTTTTGGCATAGGGTACCCATAAAATTCAAAAATACCACAATCTATCAAAAATATTCGAAAATCTTCACTGGAGAAATAATATTGAAACTCGAAAACGCTAAATTTTACAAAATTCAACAAATCCAAATAAACAACGATCGTGGCGTCCTCTCTTAGACCCTTTGTCAAATACACTCCACCTGTTATTTGGGTAACTATGACGTCATGAATCGTAGTATGTGTAGTACGATGTTTACCTGTCGCTAAAATACGCCTAAAGCCTAGTCTCCATGGACGCGAAATCGCGAATTTTTTTTTGCGGATATTTTCCGATTGGTTGGAATTTGACATTTAACATTTGATTTTTTTATGGCGGGAAAAATTCGCGAATTTTTTAACTCCTTGCGGCGTCGCAAAAAAGTTAACTATTTTTTAACTTTCCGCGAAATTTCGCCAAAAAAAAATGAGGTTATGTGGTGTTACTTTCAGTTTAGTTTTGTTTATGTTTTTGTCGGTATGTGCTCTGTTCTGTGCTCTGTCCTCTGTGAGTCGTTGATGTGTTTTGTACTTGTAGATACCTAATAAAGAATGGATACTGCCAAAGAATTGAATATTGTAGACCCGAAAACAGACATAAATTACAGCTTGCTGGTTGATGAAGAAGATTATAATAGGGCCTTAAATGTAATTAAGACAACACCAAGGCACATATTTTTTTTTGTTTTTTAGTAATCACTTTCATGGTTTTCAAAGATTAGTGTTTGAAATTCAAAGCATTTAAATCGAATTCAAATTGATTACAAACAACAACACATAGGTAACGCTAACCTGTTAAATAAAACGCGAATTTCGCGCTTATGGAGACATGGGAATAATTTGCTCGGAAATAGCCACCAAAAAATGACACTTAAAAAATTCGCTTTCCGCGATTTCGCGACTATGGAGACTAGGCTTAAAGCCTATAGATCATATTAGACGATTTCGCCACGTTTTGGTTGGTAGGTAAATTGATTAACCGCTAGGTAGGCTCTTCGTCACAACAGTGACGTCGCATACCATTTTCAGCCGAAATCGGCCGGTTTGTCAAATGTCATGTGTATCACGTGATGGTGATGGTATGCCTGAGAAAATAAAAATAAACAAACTACTGAATACTTTTTATTATTGGAAATTAAAATTGGATTAGGCAATCCAACGACCTGTCCAAATCGCGTCTGGTTGGCAAATAATAAACAAAAAACATGTTTTTATTTTGACGGGATTAAGCCTAGTACTCATAACCGCGAAATTCGCTCGTTTTTGACGTTTGATTCACACATAAAACGTCAAATTGTCGAAGCAATGTCAAAAAACAGCGAATTTCGCTGTTATGAGTACTAGGCTTTATCAATACTGACATCGTTGACATGTAACAACCCGTATTCTAACCTCATAAAAATTTCAAAATGCCGGCTGGTTGGCAAAAGTCACCTGCTGCCGGATTCAATTTTACGAGTCGAGTCGAAATTCGTATCGAATTATCAAAATAGCGATTCTGTTTTTCGATTTTTTGATATGTTTTACACGGTACGTCCGGAGCTGTCGTATTCGATATCGAGCACAGCCTCCTACATTTAACAAGCCATGAAGTTAAAAAGGCAACACCGCAATCTTACCGCCAAGTGGTGCTAGTGGTGTTTGTTTGTATAAATATATATTTTTTATTTTATTATTATGAATCACAAAAAATGCATAATTTATTGTACTAAAGGGCCAAAAACAGTAATTCAATGAATAATTTAACTATTTGTGTAAATAAGAACAGTAAATAATTGATTTAAATGAATATATTCCTAGTCTAAAGTGTTATAGTCCTATGTTTCAGTATGTCTTTTGAAAATCTAACTTTTTCTTTCTTCGGGATTTTTTCGGAAGGCAAGTCCATTCAAATACTTGAGCTGATTTTCGAAAATCAGAGGTACCTACTTTTAAGAGTTGGACGTTTTAGTTTGAACTCTCGAACTACGCCTTTATCCTTGTTTGTTTCAAATCTAAGTATTTCGGCTTCTTCAAAATGCTTACAACACACCACAGAATTTTTCGTTATTGTATAATCTCGGGTATAATTATCTTGGTGTATTGCTTTCATCCACATATTTTTTGCACTTCAGAATTTTTTTGGAAATAAAAATGTTTGCATTTCTTCAGTTTTTAAGGAACTCCTAATAGTTCGATTTGCACCCAGGAACACAGTAGTTTCATGGCATCTGGAACAAGTTTAAATATCTTAGGCAATATATCGAGACCTATGCTCTTGCAGACAAATATTAATATTGTTTTTATTGTTTTACCTTACCTTACCTTCATTTTTGCTCCTGTACCCATTTGCTAAAAATTTGCAATCAAAGCACAAAGGAACAGGTATCAACTAAATATGGGCAATATATTGGTGTGTTTCTATCCACTTTTTCCTCAATAATGCCCATAAAAATACTAAATTGCAACAATACACAATGAAAGCAATACACAGAAACACATAACCCAATAACAAAATAGCACCATACGCGACGTTGCCGTCATTTCCAACTTCATGGCTTGTTAACTATAGGAGGCTGTGTATCGAGACAATTCGACTCGATTCGTGAAATAGAATCCGGGGGCTGGTTTGGATTCCCTAATTAGAGAGAGATAGCAAGCTACCAATTCAAATAACCGTGCTCCAAGCTCGGTACCCACTTTGACATACCAAAATGAATACCAAAGTTATCGTGACGTCATTGTTTTTCGTGCCGAAATTGGTTGGTACATTTTTGACCAACCAAAGTAGATTACCAAAACGTGGCGAAATCGTCTATTGTTTAAAGTGTTTTTTGAGTTTGTGCTTCGGAATTTTTGCGTTTTTTGATTTGTTCAATAAGTTTTAAGTTGTTTTTAGTTTTTGTGAATAACAACCTTACAAATAAACTTTAGCAAAATAAATTTGTGGTAGAATGACTCCTTAAACGCTTTGACTGTTCTGATCGGTGCACAGATCTGGCATGTAGCTTAGCTTACTGGCTTGTTCATTCTGGGCTTTTATCTATCATCGTAGTATATCCTAAATTTGTACTGGGGACCCGATCCGGATTGTTTGTATCCTTAAATTCTGCTGGACTACCTAAAAGGTATTAAAAGTTACCTTGTGTTTGCCCCTCAGCTAAAATGGCGGATCGGTTATGACGTCAACCTGGAATGCCTATAGCCGAACCCAGCTAACATTTCGGGTACTCTCCTTGCGTTCGGTATTTTGCTCAAAGAGCAGAGCGTGCTGAGTGGAGCCGTAATCACGTGATAAGGGAACGAACGGAGCAGTTGAACACTGTATCAGAGTGCCAGAAATTTTCTTAAACGAACGCGAATGAACCTGCACCGAGTACACTTTTTAAATAAACGAACGGTAAATTCAAGCTCGTAGAGCTCACATCAAAATACCGAACGCACAGTCTGATACAACTTTCAACTGCTCTGACGGCTCGCTGGTCACGTGATTACGGCTCTGCTCCGTACGCTCTGTTTTTTGAGCAAAATCCCGAATGAGGTATGTAAACTCTAAGCGCGCTCGAAACAAGAAGATCTTGTTCTTTCTAGCTAGGTTCCTTTTTGCGTTGGGCTTATGACCGCGTATGACTTCACGATATCCATACTCATACCGTTCCGCTCCATGGAGTGCAAAACCGAAGCCTTTGCCCGGTATTCATAGACGGGTGTTTGGCTCAAGTTCCGATTTTTGACAGTTGTGAGCATCGTTCCGTGTTGTTTGGAATAGCAATTATGGCGTCAAGTCATACTTGAGCCAAGATGCAACCTTGAGCATCGACTATGAATACGGGCCAAATTGAGAAACTTTGCTTTTGGAGTGAGCTGAGCTGTTTCCTCGCGATCACGCTTTTTAAACTGGTTTACAACAGATTGGAAACGATATTCTCGCGATGAACCCATGACGTCACATAAAAATTGGTTCAAACCGTTTCGAAATATAATCTAAATCCTCGTTTCGTATAACAGCCAAACCTAAATTTGAACTACAAACTAATACCGGCCTTTATATATACGCAAATCTAGAACAATGGCATTCCGCGTGCAAAGAGCAATCGCGCCGCCCCATAGAGATATAGCCCTCCTTACGTAGGTGCCAGTGGAGGTAGCCCGGCGCAGGCGCCACCGGAGTCAGACTATTTTTGGGTGCCACGCCCAAAATCGTTCATTTCGAGCCTCAAAATGAACGTTTTTGGGCGTTTAGAGTTAAAAAAAACTTGTTTGGAACATATTTGTTTTCTATGAGTTGGTATTAATTTAAATGCGGGTGAGTGGTGATCAATAATGACAAACACTATCCTAAAACTAAAGTAGGGCCTGGGGCTTGGGCCTGGATATGAAATTGAAAAATAGGGCCCTGTGGAAAATCAAGATACTCCAGTCCCTAGTCGTAATACTATTATCTACATAACATATAGGTACCCACCTGCATTTGGAAGTCTTTGGTATACATTTTCCAAAGTTAATTATTGGAACAAGGTGAACATAAATTATAACTGGGAACTGACTAGTGGCAGTACATTCCTTATGGAAATTTTCAGTGACTAGTCAGCCACTAGTTGGTACCTTGTTCCAACTAGGCACTAGCTGACGTTACACACAACCTCACATTCGACTTTCGATGAGGGAACGAACAAAGCATTTGAAGGTCTATTTTTACCTGCAGGCGCTATAGCTATTAACTTCAAAAATCAAATAACGTCACTTTCGATAGGGGGTCAAAAATATCATTGTGAGGTTATGTGTGTGACGTCAGCTAGTGCCTAAAACAAAGCAGAAGTATTTAGGAAATATAAAAAATTATGCGATTTTATGATGGATGTGTAAAGAGTTAAAACATTATGCGTGAGCCTACACATTGACTGTACTAAACTTTCTATTTATGTTATCAGGAGATCGGGGTTTATTTTCATTTTTCAGGAGTTTTTTAAAGGTCAGCTTATTTCTTTATTAGAAGAAGTTTTATTTTGAGAAATTCGTAAAAAGTTTTACTTGAATCTTGAATGACAGAACTATAGGGCGGCCTGCGGCCGCCTCTAGATTTGGCCGCCCCTAGATTTGGCCGCCCGCGTGCGGGGCACGCGCTGCACACCTGCTAGGATCGGCCGGGCATGTAATATTCAAAGTTGAATTCCCTAATTCTACTATGACTGTTCCAAGTGCACTGATTCTTCTTGATCTCTTGAACTGTGCGAACTACTTTGGGTGTTTTAGTAGGGAACTTGCACATTTTTTTTTCATTTCAAAAATGTGTTGCACTACACTAAAGACATAGTCATGCCAAATATCAAGCATTAAAAATCAGCCGTTAATTTTTTATAAATATTTGAAGTTACGCTCGAAACATCGCCATTTGAAACGACCGATTAGTGTGACGTCACTCAGCAACAAAATTCCGTTCATAGTCCTTGGTTGACAGTGACCTGCGAGCAGGTAGATTTAGGGCCGTTACTTTTGCTCTCGATTAACGAATTTGATACGTTGTCAAAGTTTTGAATGGGCCAAGGTCTATAAGTATATTGTGGTTAGAGCACATCTAAGCCCTGGTTATTTTTAACGGCTGTCAAATGGCAGCAAAAGTACCGGCACTTAGATTATGGTTATATGTTGTTATGTAAAGTCCGACAAATACCATTTTAAAGTCACGTGATATTGGTGGCAAAAAACGTATGTCCATTGATTATGTCGTTCATATCACCTACAAAATGCTACTGGTGATTAATTACTATTGAATTTTAGGATATGTTCCCACTAGCACTAGCATTTTACAAACGCGTTTATGAAGTAGTATTGACCAATCAGAGGGCAATTTTAATACTTGCAATTGTTGCGAGACTCACTTTTGTCGTATCTGCTGTCTGTTGTAATACATTCTGAACTTAAACTGGGTACCCGTTTTCTATTTGCTTCTTTTCGAGTATAGTCAAAATTATTAGCTGTGTTTGTAACTTTGACAAACTAATTGATGACAGTGACGGATTCTATTTCAGGTAAGAATATTATGAAAAATAATTAGACAGCAATTTTTTTGTCAATTTTACTATCACCGCTGTTTGAGATGTATTCAACAAGGATAGAGAAAAATCACGTGACTTTAAAATGGTATTTGTTGGACTATATGCCGTTTATGATAGATTTGACATTGACAACACCAGCAGCACATGGCGTGGCAGCGGTGCCACCCGATTATTACTGCCCTTTGACGTGTCAGGACTCATAGAAATACGTTTTTGATCTCGTCAAGAATTTCGATTTATTTGGTATTTTCAATTGAAGATTTTGAAAACCAGAGATAAGATATTATATCCTTTTCCTAATTGCATCATTTATTAGGATGATTGTTATTGTATTTTATTATTTATTTCATATTTGATTTAATGTGCAAGTTCCCTATTCTGTTCCATTTGCACTAATTTGATTTAAATTACTCAGACATTTCATCTTCTATTTCACCACAGATCCTTGTAAAATAAAAGCCACAGTAAAAGCAATCCAATTTAGTGCTAGATCCAGGCAGTCTTAAAAAAATCAGAGAATCGTATCGAAAATATCGATATTTTCTCATCTCAATATCCATATGAATGATTAAAAATATCGTATATAGTTGAATATCTATAAACTCTTCTCTAGAGCAAACTTTTTAAGCTGGGTTCGGCTATTCAGCACGGAGTTGGAGTGTAGTAAGAACAGATTTTTTTCACGTGATCTAGGAGTGATTAGAGTGAAAAATTAATACACGAACGACCGAAACGGTCGGAGCAAAAATGTCAAACAGCTTTATTGTTTTTGCATCAAAACAACAGTCAACCGTGACTTCACAACGTTCCAGTTCTCAAATTTTTTTCACTTTTGTCTTTGGTCTTTCGTTTATTATAAATTAACTTCAATTTTCTTCAAAATAATAAATAATATGATGCCAACATGCGTTTAATACATCAATAGCCGCTTTCTAGCTGACCATTTTGAGCACGCAATCGAGCGTTTGTGTTCGTGTTCCAGCCGTACTGCGCTTCGAGAACTACTAGCTTTTGCGCTTCAAACACAAAACACTGTGCTGCACCGTGCTTAAAGCACAAACACAAATCAGCTGGAAAGCGGCTAATGTTAAAATCAGATCAATTATTTTACCAATTCCCGTATCCACACATAAACGATTTTTAATTTTTTCAACAGCAACCACCGCAAGCTTGACAGTTTCCACATTTCACTTCTGCGCATGCTAACTTTAAAAAAGTCTCTTTCCGAGGTGGAACTTTTGAAGTGAACTCCATTTACTCCACTCCGTATAGTCGAACGCTAATGGAGTCACCCCTAATACGCCAAAAAGTAATATCCGAACGGCTGGAGTGCGAATGGAGTCACTCGGAGTGCACGGAGTGAGCAAGCCGAACCCACCTTTAGTAGTCCAATAGGTGCAGTTCAGTACTTACAAATGAAAACACCTTTAATTGTCATTCCTGACATGGAATGTCAAATGTCGGCGACAACGGAAATTCAAAATTTGAAAACATAAATAGATAAACATAACCTCAAAAAACCGCTGTTTTGCTGTAGAACTTTTCTGTTTTTTTTAGTTTTTCTTGATTTTCTATTACTGTTTGCTTAATTCAAGACAATGGATATTCAGCAGAAATATTTCGTTCAGTATATGATAAAAAATGGTACAGTTCCAGTGCAGAAGGCTTTAGCTATTTGTCAAAAAATTCCACAAGGTAATTATTAAGCTTTAACGGAATCAGAATCAAACTTCCTATAATCTGTTTCAGGGTCCATTCAAGACCTAGTCCAATTAAAGTACTCAATAATAGTCATAAACAGAGAAATATCCAAACAATATTTCAAAATAGCAAACACGACTTGCGAAGTAACCGGCCAAGATCTTTTCATTTGGGCCAACACAAAAAACGACAACATCTCAAAGTTGCAAATCACATTCAAGGCCATCGAACTAGAGTATTTCCATGCCATTCTACAAGAAATTCTCAACTCTGAGGATTACAGATTGAAATATATCGTTGTGGTCAATATCACTTCGACCCTCACTGCATCTTTTACAAGGGTTAATGGACAAACACTGCTGACAAAATGGATAAAGTCTGGCTATTTTATCAAGAACGGAGAATATGTTCATTTAGGCCCAAGGCTTATTTTAGAATTCACCTCTTATCTGATGACCCACAGGCCAGATCAAACTTGCAAATTATGCTCGGAGTTGGTATTCACTGGCAAAAAATGTGGATCATGTGGTCGATTACTGCATACACATTGCTTGCAGAAGTATTTGACTAACCAAAGTACTTGTCCCGTTTGTAAGGAACTTTGGCAGGATGTACCTAATGAAACTTTGATGCCACACACGCAGAATAATGTTAATGAGGAGGATACTGATGATCAATATGATGAATCTAGCGAGGAATCTACTCCAATGGATAGTCAATATGATGAGCCTATTGCAGGACCTTCTCAGGTAAGGATATTGTTTGGGTTTGGCTCATGATTTCAGAAAAAAAAAACTAATTTCTAGGGGAAAGGTTCAAGGAGGATAATATAAAATGCCAAACATTATTCAAATAATAATATAATTAGAAATTATGTACCAAACCAATGAAAAGTTATACAATTGATTATGCATAAAACCACCATTTGACTTCTTCAAACCCTTTATAGTTGTAAAAATATTATTTCTGATTTTCTTACTCCTAATAATTATTAGGAGAGCAAACATTAAAATACAAACTTAACACTTTCTTAGTGAAATGTGAAATATCAAAAAATAAATTATAGTCAAATCTTCAAAATAACACAAAATAACAACTTTTTTACTGTCCACTAACAGTTGGTGGTACATAGCCACCAAAAGCAGTTTCCAATTCCTTGGCAACAGCTACACATAATCTATCTTGATATGGAGCTGCTACCACTTGAATTCCCAAAGGCAAGCTGTCTTTGTTCAAGCCCATTGGTACTTGGGTTGCAGGAAATTTCATTGCATTCCATATAGCGAAACAAGCAAAATTGTAAGGTCTTATTAAGGCCGTGTGATGGTAGCTAGCTGGAAACGGTGCTGATGGGTATAAAAGTATGCTGTTGTCGTCCAATTTTGTCTGAAATATTTTTAAATATAGTATATTTTAAATGTTTTAAATTTGACTCACCAAAAAGGCTTCTTTTAAAGTTTTCGTCATATCAACCATATTTGCAGTTTTAAGATATCCATTCATTAGGTTTAATACTGTAGCTGTAGTAAAATCACCACCCACAGTGAAATGTTTAAGGATTTCTTTCATCGGACTCACTTCCCCTTTTTTATCATTAATTTCGTTTTTGAAATTGTTGCCTTCAACAGACATCCAATATTTCCAAATTTTATATTGATACTGCAAATCTTGGAAGACCAATTCTTGGGGTTTCAGATCGCAAGTTTCTTCTAAATGAGCTACAGCTCTAAAAATTTTGATTTAGAAATAGCTTGCAAAAACTATAATAACTTACTTCATCAATACTTTTTTCATTTCATTCCTAAAAGGACTCATTAAAGAATCTCCTGGATCTGTAACATAATAAACTTTCAATTTCTTAATAGAAACTGGCAGATCTAAATTCAATTTTCCAGCATTCGCCCCTCCAACTAGTACTTTTATAAAAGGCGCTAGATCTCTAGCAAATCTTGTCATAGGACCAACAGAAACCATACTATCAGTTTCTTCACCAGTTCTGAAAGTTAAACCTTCAGTTGAGACAAGATTATTGGTTATTTTATGCCCAAAAACGCCACACATGAATGCAGGTATTCTACAAGAACCACCAATATCGGTACCCACCCCTAAAGGTGTTGCACCAGCAGCTAATAGGCTGGATTCGCCTCCCGAAGAACCACCAACATTTCTAGTTGTATTATAAGGATTTTTAGTTAATCCATATACAGGATTGCTAGTTTCTTGCCATAGATTTAGTTGGGGTACGTTGGAGACGCCTAATAAAATTGCTCCTGCTTGTTTCATGGATTTTATACAAGCCGCATCAAAATTAGCCTTTTTTCCTTTGCGTTTTTTTATGCCGAATGTCCAAGAAAGACCTTCACACGCTGTTGATTCTTTGGACGTGAAAGGTACGCCTAAGAAAGGTTTCTCTTGGAAATCTACTTCCATAATAGTGCCACTTGCAATATCTTCATCAATTTTTTCAGCCTCTTTTAAAGCCTCATTGAACCGTTCGTCTACCAGCGCATTTATTATCGGATTAACTTCGTGTATTCTATCAATAAATGCTTTAACGATTTCTTGTGATGTTAGCTCGTGTTTTTTAATTTTTTTTGCTAAAGAAGTGGCGCTTTCTAATAAAATTGGGTTTTTGATTGGTGGAATGTATTCTCGCGTCGGATCATAACATAACCCAAATAGTTTGTCTATTAGTAAATCCAAGTAATAACGGACAAAAACTGTTATATTTATAAGTATTCCCATATTTGGACTGTTTGGATTTATCTAAAAATGAGGAAAAAATTCAGCATTATCCGGAGTTTTCCAAAAATGTGTTACTATCTGGTTCAATGGACCATAGACATTGGAACCAGAGTAAAGTGCACTTTTTATCGCAATTTTTTTTAATTTGGGGTGGCTTAATTAAGCATAAGCAATGCCAGTTTGTTTATTAATTGAAAATATTATTTAAAAATCAACTTAAGGCTAAAACCTACCTACGGTATCTGTGGTTCCTCACATTAAATTAAAATTAAAGTGAAAGTTTTTTTTGATTGAACTTTGAATCCATGTCAGCAGTTTTTCAATTTAAAAGTAATAAACAACAGATTTATGGCTTTTTTCGCATTGTTGATTGTTGACCGCAATAGGATAAGGTAATTAATTTTTAATTTAAAATTTAAATTTTGTGTTTTCGTTCGCTCTTTGAAAACACCTTAGCTGGGTTTGGCTATAGCTCTGTGCACTCTTAGTACTCCGACCGTTCGGAGTCGAGTAATTCCACTAGTCCAGGTTCAAAGACGGCAATGCTAATGCCAAAACCTACTATAGTCCAACAAATACCATTTTAAAGTCACGTGATTTTTCTCTATCCTTGTTGAATATATCTCAAACAGCGGTGATAGTAAAATTGACAAAAAAATTGCTGTCTAATTATTGTTCATAATATTCTTACCTGAAATAGAATCCGTCACTGTCATCAATGAGTTTGTCAAAGTTATTTTCGAAAATAATACAACGAACAAACACAGCTAATAATTTTGACTATATTAACCTTTTTCCAACTCGAAAAGAAGCAAATAGAAAACGGGTACCCAGTTTAAGTTCAGAATGAATTACAACAGACAGCAGATGCGACAAAAGTGAGTCTCGCAACAATTGCAAGTATTAAAATTGCCCTCTGATTGGTCAATACTACTTCAGAAACGCGTTTGTAAAATGCTAGTGGGAACATATATTAAAATTCAATAGTAATTAACCACCAGTAGCTTTTTGTAGGTGATATCAACGACATAATCAATGGACATACGTTTTTTGCCACCAGTATCACGTGACTTTAAAATGGTATTTGTCGGACTATACCGGCGATGCCAAATCTGGTGTGAATTCGCTGGAACGCCAAATACCATTTCTCAATAAGCAATCCAAACCACTTGACATTCAATATGGCGTGGCGACCATACATGGACCAAAAAACACAAAAAATATCTAGTTTCTGCCCGACTTAATAGTTTACGTAATTAGTTAACAAATATTTTATTGAATAATCAAAATCGAAGCTGCAAACAAACAAAATAATTGAAATATGCATGAAAACACATAATCAAAACTAACTTGCTGGTCGCCACGCCATATTGAATTTGGTCTCATCCAATCAAAATTCGTATAACCATTTCTAGACTCAGTTGAAAGAGCCTCCAAAAGTTACTTTACCGCGGCCGATTTGGAACGTGTAAAGCCACACGTTTTTGGCACGCTGGAGCCGAACTTGAACGCAATATGCCAATTTTGGCTCGGCTTTAGCCGTTTTTGAACGCAGCCCAGAGGTTTTTTCTCGCGTCTCAAATGTTTAACGTTTAAAAACAGTGTTCATGACGTCATAACAGGGCACTTTCCAAAATTCACCGGTTTCTGTACCCAGGGATGGGCATCTACGCGTAAATAAAGATTGCCTACGTTCTGGTGTCAACAACGCGTAGATAATAACCGAATTTTCGCGACGAATGTAGTTCATCAATAGTTCGTTTCGTGACGTCATGAGTTTGAACGCTAGCTAGAAGCTGCATCCATGCTTCCGGCAAACTAAGTTCAATATGACATCATGAGTTTCTCGCGAAAGTGTTTGTGTTCATGAAATCTTGGAAGTAGTTCGTCGCGAGAATTTGGTCAATGTAAACTGTAATCCAAAACTACACTCGGTTTTTTACGCGCCACAATTTAAAAAGCTCCAAGTACAGAAGCGCCCTCTTCAACAACTAAACTTTGAATATTACATGCCATTGTTGTAAAACGTGGATTGGATTGTATTTCGAAACGGTTTGAACAAATTTTTATGTGACGTCATGGGTTCATCGCAAGAATATACACGGCCAATCATAAAACTGGTACGCCTTTTTCTATGGTGTGGTATTGTGTGAATCGGCCTTTTTTATCACTTCAAAAATGACAAAAAGAGTCAAGTCAGTGTCAACTTTGAACCAAACATAACATTCAAGTTGCATTTACTTTTGTTCAGCTTTGACATTGACAAAAACTGACTGACCTAGTTTTTCAGACGAGACTTTTTGTTGTTAAGCCTGACTCACACTAGGCTAATTTAACAAATATATATTACCTGTACCAGTTTTATGTTTGGCCAAATGTAAACTGTTTCAAACCTGTTCTGAACCAGTTTCAACAAAGTAACCGTGAGAAACCAGCTCAGCTCACTCCAAAAGCAAAGTTTCCCAATGTTACACCATGGAGAAGTGGAGTAACTTTCACAAAATTTTCATGTTTGATATAGGTCTGTTTCTGCAGAAATCACAAACCAGTCAGAGATAATTGACCTTTTCAATTTAAAAGCCTCTCTCTCTGGCGTCAAACTGTCAGACGCCAAAATAGTATGAAAACAACGGTTGACAGCCGCTGACAGTGGTTTGTTGACAAGATTATTGTACATGTGGAAACTGGAAACTATTATTTCCTCGGTTTTTTCAAAGTTTTTTCCTAACAATGGTGATTGTGTAGTGTGCCTTTTTGTAAAAATAATTCCTATTTACCGGCGGACGTGTCTCTCCATAAGTTTCCATCAAATCCTACATTTGTCAAATTTTGGATACATAAAATCAGAAAGAATACTCGCAAAAAAAAGGGAAATCCACGGCCTATCAAGTATACAAAGTAATCCACGTTCAAGTTTAGTTTGCGGGAGCTGTTTGCTTCCAAAATAATCCACCGCTTTCTCCATAGCGAAGTTCTGCAAATGAAGTAGTGACTTTTCCCACATTTTCTTCCAAAACACCCAATACACGCTGGCATTGACAAGCAAGCAAATGTTGGCGGGAAAATGATTGTTTTCATACTTTATTGTCCATCTCTTTTAATTGAAAACGTCAATTTCATTGGTTGAAACTAGTTTTCTGACTGTTTTCAACCAATGAAATTCGCTCTGACTAGTTTGTGGAACAGACATGTTTTTGAAGATGAGTAGTGTACTCGGGAGTGTAGCTTACAAGTTTCTCGATGGATAGCTACAGATTTTAAAGAATCGACTACTTAGTCTTTACATAATGTCTTCTATGATGCAAGTGCTGACGCATATGCAGCTTGTATTTTTTTAGGGACAGAAGTAGATGAAGGTCAAGTTTTTCCAAAACTAATTGAAGCAAATAAAATCTAGAGTGGCACCTGTCAAGAAGTTAACTATACCTCGTCTAACTTTTAGCTGCTACCATTGGTGTACGATTATTTCAAAACTTTTACAATAATCACGGTTTAAAACTTGAAGTTTTCTTTTAGTGAGATTCATCAACAGTTTCATCTTGGATTAGGAGAGAAGACCAGTGGAAACTGTTCATCTGGAATCGTGTGGAAGAAATAAAAAAGTTTACCAAACCTGAAGATTGGTTCCGTGTTCCTGGTCAATTGAAACCAGCAGATCTTCCTTCAAGAGGCTGTTCTGCGAAATCACTAGCTGAAAGAAGATCGTGGGAGGGACCTCGATGGTTTATTGATCTGGTTTCAAAGTGGCGAAGTTAAAATTTTTAGTGCGACGAAGAAGATGTTACTAAGGAGAAAAGAAAGACTGTAGTTTCTTCTTTGACTGTAACCAAAGATTTTTTATGGTATTTCCTGTATTTATCAAAATTCAACGAAATAGTCAAGATGATTGCGTGGATGCTACGATTTGAACTGCAAAAAGAAGAATACGTAGAAGAATACCGAAACCAAGAAGTTTTTGACACCAAAGGAATTAGAAGTGTCAAGAAAAGTTGTCATTCGTTTCATGCAAGAAGAAAGTTTTCAGTCCGAAAATGACCCCAAATTGTCACCTTTATGTCCGTTTATCGATGACTGGAAGTATTTTGGGGCTATGGGCTGGAATATCTTCAAATACATATAGTTCGCCGGCAGTGAAAATATACATGCATATTTATCATCGACAAAATATAAATTCAACTCTGAGCTTGTTGTTTTTGCTAGAATGGAAACAGTTATAAGTAGAAATAACCGTGAAACATGATACCCCTGTTTGTTTCCACATTAAACTTCGGCGGGATGATGATTCACGAAATTTCCTTATTCACCACTACGGCATCCTGTAATAGGAACTGTGTACGCTAGATGGCGACACCGATAACATCATGACGTCGAAAAATTTGGGGTTGACCCCGACCCGGGTCAAATCCTCGAAATTTCAGATCAAAAGCCCCGCCGATCTAGAGATTTTCCCGCGGTATCGAAAAATTTCCCAGGCTCAGGTGCCCCCATTACCATATCTACTAAGATATCAGACAGAATTGATAACTACAGAAACCTTTCGTATATCGTATGTTTTAATCTTAAATCATGTTGTTGTTAAACGTCTTATTTTCGAAGAACACAGTAAAAACAACCATGTTGGTGTAAAAGGATTGATGAGCATTTTAAGGGAAAACTATTGGATTCTTCAATGCAGACGCATTGTTAAATCAGTTGTTAATGGATGTACTATGTAAACGTTTTCGAGGTAAATTGTTAGATACTATCATACTCGAGTATCGAACAGGATCCCGCCATATGTTTACCGGAGAACAGAGTACGGGATGCTGCAGTGTTTGAGATTATCGGAATAGATTCAGCTGGCTCTTTACGCCTCAAATCTAACCAAAAAGGGTGGATCGTACTGTTGCCATCTACCGTGCTGTTCACCTTGATTTGACTTCATCCTTATCCAGTAATGCCTTTCTACAGACGTTAAGAAGATTCATTGCTCGTAGAGGTAGACCTTCAACAATTTATTCCGAATGTGGAACGAATTTCGTTGGATGTGTCAATGCTTTAGAAGATATAGATTGGTCAAAAGTAGCAGAAAACTGTAGTACCCACTATACAGAAAATTGAATGGAGAATGAATCGTCATACAGCTGCCTGGATCCTAATTCTTGAATCAGGGGAGCAGCGTTCCCGAGAGAACGAATGTTCCGTCTTTGTTACCTACATTATCAGTTGCATATCATTGAGAAAGACGGAACACTCGTTCTCCCGGGAACGCTGCTCCACCTGTTTCAAGAATAAGGACCCTCTGGTAGAGTGGTTGGTGGGAACGACTCATAAGGATGTTGAAAGATTTATTACGTGAAACACTTGGAAAAACAAGTCTTGATATGGAAGAGCTACAGAGACCATACTTTGGGATTGTGAGGCGGTTTTGAATGCACGACTACTGACGTTTATGCCTGAAGATCCCAATGACTATGTTGTTCTAACACCGTCAATGTTCCTACAAGATGTTAAAGAAGTAGAACTTGTAGATCTTGATTTAGTTGAAGCCAATGATCTGACGATTTAAATATCGACTGAAATTAAGAGAAAATCTGAATAAGAGGTTCAAGTCAGAATATTTAGGACAACTGTATCTTTTTTCCACTAAACAGACAGTGAAAGTTAGAAATATTGTCTTGACATCAGATCATAATAAAAAGAAATTTGAATGGCCTATGGGGCGTATAATTGGAATTATTCCTGGACGTGATAGAGAAGTAAGAATAGTCAAGTTGGAAACGGCTTCAGGTGAACTTTTACGGCCATTGCAGCGCATTTCACAATTGGAAATGGGAACTTCAAGGAATTTACATATTCCCAGAAACGATATGAGTCGTTAAAGAAGCCATTCAGAGAACCTGATGAGCAGCGGAAGACCAGATCAAAGATGTAAATTTACGACGACATCTTATCTACGTTTTTTAGTTTTTTTTCAGACGCAAGCAGACCTAAAACAGACGTCTTCAAGACTTTGCGTGCTGTCTAGGATGGGGGAGCTACATGATTAAAAAACAAAAACATGTGACATTCAGTAAATCTTTATTATTATTACCAATTAAACCTTATTAATAAGATACAATTTTCTTCAATTATTAATTAAAACCTTATTTAGGATGTGTTTTATTTTCTGCCTTCGTGACAACTATAGTTTTGTAATTAGTTTAATGCATTTTTTTTTAGGTACAACATAGTAAAACATCTTGTGTTGTATAGTGAACCATTTTTAAGCTCCTTTTTATTTGAAAACTAAATTCCTAATTATACTATGTAGATTAAACACCTATTTTCAGTTAGTATCTAGTTAGCTGGTTGTTGTACTTTTATTAGAACAGTTTTACTATTTCCTAAACTGGAAGAAAATGTCAATAAAGCACTATAACGACCGCTTCTAAAATCCTGGAATAGGATTCGTTTATTATCTTCATTAAATTTGTTACTACTTTTATTATGTTACCTTTTACATGAATATTTAATTTATTATCCTATAGAACAACTAGTCTTTTTAATTTACATTATTGTATTTTAAATACACAAAATACAATAATGTATTATAAAAAAATGTTACATGTATAAGTAAGAATATATTATTATTTTGATATACCTAAGTAAATACTTTTGGCGAATATACGTTTATTTTATTCGTTGTCAACAATTTGAAATTTTATTTTCAATAACTTAGAGGGAAATACAAAAAAGATTATATATAAAATGGACAACCAGGAATAAAACGTTTATCAATATTCTACATAAATAAAACAGAGGCCAATACAAAATCCATAAGAAAAAGTTTTATCAAAATGTATAAAATCGAAGCTAAAATTAACTGAGCTCAATTGGCAGTGTCGAAAAGCAATTAATTCTTTTTGTTTAAATTTATTTGTTGTTATTATTATTAAAACCTACATACGAGAATAATTTTATTTTCAACACACACTTAAATTTATCTACAAAATCTTAGCATTAAACATTTAAAAAGGTATATTTGTTAACCCTGTAAAACACGAAATCCTATACTTTTCTAAAAACTGAAAAATCATTTAAAAAAAATAATCGATTGTCTAATCGATAATTGCACCAACTAAAATCCACTAGTTAATTTTTTTTTTAGTTAAAACAACTAGTACAACCATAATTATTTTTTATTAATACATATTCCTTACTAAAACACCAAACACTTATTAGTAAACTAGAGTAATAACAACATGTTTCACTACATAGCTTTATTGTACTGGAAAAATTACGCCTTTTATATATTTAGATAAAAATATTGGCAGCATATTTTCTACATTTAAGTGATTAAATATTATAGGAAATTCTAAACATCCAAATTTCAAATTAAATTCACGCGTTTTGTAGAAATATAGATTTCGATAAATAAAGTGTACTACTCGTGTGTGTTTTTGATATTAAAATAATATTTTTTTTTGTCATAAAAAAATATAATTTCAAGACACGCTCAGGTGATGCAAAGAGGGATTTCTATAATCAAACATGGGTGAATAGGTATTATAACAATAATTATTTTATTTATTGGTTAAAGCTTAGTATTACCAAAAGCTATTTTATTTTGACGAAGTGGCCGATGTGGGCGGAATTTTTCGTTTAAGTTAAAGTTTTCATTATGATGATCCAGCCAAAATTAGCCATAAACTATTAACTAGCATAGTTCCAAATTACGTATTATATTCATCAATAACTTTATGTATGAATAGCGGCTCATTTCAATTAATAAATCAGTATAGAACCTTTTCTGGCGTATAACTCACATACCACACAATACCCAAGCCTGTATCCACAGTGTGAGACTGCACTCTATATACAACACCCTTCACAGTTGTCACCTCTAGCAGGGCACTGTGAATATACCTAGTGACAACAAGGTAACCTTAGTCAAAAGGGGCCTTATTGTCAAAAATTACTAAGAGGTTATTCCCATATCTAAAGGGAACCCTTTTTCATGGTCTTCCGAGCAAAAAGTTGAATAGAAGAAAAGAATAACTCCCTCGAAAAAAGGGAGTTACAGTGAAATTAACAGCAAACGGTTCAATCAGCCACCGACAACAACAGCCCAATCAAAGACACCTCAACGGATCACGTGCACCAGCCACTGCCATCCATCTTCAACTTCAAAAGAACTTCAACTTCAATCCAACTTCATATCCAATTCGAGTCAACCTATCGGTCAAGTGCATCAGTCACCGCCGTCCAAAAACAAATTAACTTCAACTCCAGCTCAAGTCTCACCTTCAGCCTCAAGTTTCAACTCTAACAAGCAGACAATCTGTCACCATCAGTAGATCAATACAATCGTTTTCACGAAACAAGTGCAGCAAGTGACGTATGGGGATTAATTTTCAAAGCGACCTTACTCGAAAACAAAAAGCTCAGGAGAAAAACTTCAAATAAAAAACTTGTAAATCTCGTTAAGTACTACAAAAAAGCCTATAAGAAGTATCCCGCCACGAGACATCGTTTTCGAGAAAATCGACCTGGTAAATTTTAACAAAATTACAAAGAATTTCAACTTTGACAGCTGATATCTCAAAGACGAAAACGGCCTGGAATCTCAATAAAAAATATGTTATAGGTAAATTCATTCTCTTTCAAAAGAGATACAACACGAAACGATCGGTTGAGAAATAGCGGAGCTATAAGCGAAAAAGTAACGTCGTGTCAGATCGCCGAAATTTTTATCTGGCCAAAATCGAAATATCCTTTTTTAATTTTTTCCCGGCCTTAAAATGCGTCATAGCAAGCAGGGTCCATTAAGCTTTTCAACGTTTTTTTTGCTCCTCTATCCGATGGTATTTTTTTTTTTGGAAATTCGGAAAAAAAAAATCAAAATCAAGAAAGATGGGGAGACTAACTTTTTTCCGGTAAATCGGAGAGAACTGAAACTCGGAATATCGACCAAAAATCACATTTTGAATATTCCCGATTTTTGATTGGCTCCAAATTATACGCTGGCCAATAGAATTATAGACTGGGCCCCATGATTAAAATAACTCTGGCCCTTCGAGCTCGCGTATAACTCCGGCCCTTCGGGCTCGCGTATTACTCCGGCCCTTCGGGCTCGCGTATAACTCCGGCTCTTTAAGCTCGCGTATTTTTGTCGTGGAGGCGCGGGATTGTCAGATTTTTCTAAATTACATTGAAATATCGAAATTTGGAAAGTGTAATTTGTGAATTATTATTTTAATTAGGAATCAGGAATAAAAAACTGAGATTGAAATTTCAATTTTTTGGGAGAGGCTTAGCCTCCCCTGCCTCCTCTGACGAGCCGCCACTCCGTTACAGCAACTGGCATTAGCATCTAAACCTTTTCCAATTGTATTTCAGAAGGTATCAAATGTATTTCAGAATAGTCAAATGTAGTTCAGAAAGCGTCAAATGTATTTTAGAATAGTTAAATGTATTTCAGAAAGCGTCAAATGTATTTCAGAATAGTTAAATGTATTTCAGAAAGCGTCAAATGTATTTCAGAATAGTTAAATGTATTTCAGAAAGCGTCAAATGTATTTCAGAATAGTTAAATGTATTTCAGAATAGTTAAATGTATTTCAGAAAGTGTTAAATGAATTTCAGAATAGTTAAATGCTACTATTAAGCTCCTGTTGGGTCAGTCGAGCTCACGTAGGAAGAACTGCACAGACATAGGTAGGTAATTTTTTGTGTCGCCTCCCTCCTGAATTATTTCCGCCGAATTTTCACTTTTTGAAATGCTTCTGGCTATTCTGAAATACATTTTACGCTTTCTGAAATACATTTAACTATTCTGAAATACATTTAATGCTTTCTCAAATACATTTGACTATTCTGAAATACATTTAATGCTTTCTGAAATACATTTGGCTATTCTGAAATACATTTAACACTTTCTGAAATACATTTGACAGCTTCTGAAATACAATTGGAAAAGGTGTAGAGTTACTACGCCATTTCCAACAGTATTTCAAAATTTGTCAAATGTATTTCAAAATAATCACTTTTATTTCAAAAATTGATATTTCAATTTCCAATTTGTCACTTTTATTTCCAAATATGTTATTTGTATTTCAAATTAATTAAATGTATTTCAAACTGTACCATTTATACTTCCAAAGAAATTAGTTGTATTTCAAAATCATCATTTCTTATATCATCAAAAACTGTACAGGGAGGTAAAGGGTGCCTGTTTATAATTTGATTTTTTTAACTGTGCGATATAAACACATACTTCATTTTTTAACCGAATTGGTTATCTTTGAAATAAAACTGACCATTTTTGGTATACATTTCACTAATTTGAAATACATTTGATGCATTTCGAAATAAATTTGGTTATTTTGAAATACATTTGATGTATTTTGAAATAAAATTCATAAACATTGAAATCAAATTTATGCTTTTTGATATTCAATTGATGATTTTGAAATACATTTGATATTTTTTTAAATTAAAGTTGTTATTTTGAAATACATTTGATGCTTAATGAAATCAACTTTATCTATTTTAAATTAAAAGTGGAAATGGTGTAAACAGGATTTCTACGTCGACGATCTATTCTCCGGGGCAGATACGCCTAAAGAAGCCATCAATCTTCGGACAGAACTCATAGGCATGTTCAAAGCTGGAGGATTCATCCTACGCAAATGGTCCAGCAACCATATACAAATCTTCAACTCTCTTGATGAAGAATTGCGAGAACAATCCTTACAAAAAATTGCTGAAGACGATAAACGAAAATTGTTAGGAATCCATTGGGCACCATATGATGACACTTTTAAATTCAAAACGCAAGTCAACATGGAACAGAAAGTCACCATACACATTATTCACTATTAGTCATAATGGCAAAGCTCTGAATCCGGCATTAGGAATTCTTGCGCATGCCCTTTGGTTTGAAGAACGCGCCGGCTACATTCCAAAGAGTTATGGATGATATTCTATGTCCCAATATGTATATTGAGTAACTTTAACACCGAAAGATGGAACATCCCATTAATAATAGTTATTCATTATACAAGGGAGAAAAGTATTAGATTTTAGAGCGAGATGTGGTGTACAAAAATTCATCTCACCCACACTCATACCAAACTAGAAATTATAATTATATCCCACTCCCTATTCCAAGGACTACTTTAACGCAAAATTCCATTATTTATCGTGGAATTAAAATGTACAACAAACTTCCACATCATATTAGAAACTTAGATTCATGCAAGATATTTAGAACCAAGGTTAAGGAACTATTGGCTGAAAAGGCATACTATAATTTGGATGAGTATTTTGATGACGAACTGTAGACGATTTTAAATTTAATTTTGTGGCATTTTTGATAGATCTTTATTTTGGGTTTGTCTCTTTGTTTTATTTATTTATTTATATATGTGTATATTTCTATTTTATATCTTTTGACCATTTTTGACTTTAAAAATTTTAATTTAGATATGTACCTTAAGTAATTTTATTTTTTAATTGGAAGATGCATATTTTAAAAGTTCATTTTATTTATATTTTATCAACATTTTTAAAATTTTTAACGTTGATGTGTTATGTTTATCTTAATATTTAATATTTTGTTTTATATTTTTTCATTTTTTTTTTCTTTTAATGGCTGTTTGTAATGTTTCTTCTTTTTTGCTGTGCTTTTTTTCTTTTTACCATAGTATTTTTGCTGTGTATCTGTTATTTGCTATTTTTGCTCTTTATTTGCCTACTGTGTACTTTTTATATTTCTGCTTTGTCAATGGAACGATGTTTTTTAGACAATAAAGCATATTTTGACTTTGACTTTGACACTCGTGGCGAAGCGGAGGGAGACAACAACAAGGTGGCCAAAGAGCGCTGGGAATGCTGGAGGTGGAACAGGGGAAATCGTTATCTTTCGTTCTCTATTCAACCCTAGAGTTTTTCTGGACATTTCATTCTATTGCATTGTAATTGGCCTGTTGTTGACCTGTCAAACCTATATATGGGTAGTTCATTTTTTGGCAGTTCTTATTATAAGCTTATTTATAAGTTTGTTTCGTGCCATAAGTTGGAGTTTTTTTCAATTTATTTTGAATGAAAGCGAGGGAGTGTGTTGATTTTAGTCCAGCTGGTGAAAAGATCTGTATATCAAAATTGTCTGCTACCGTTTGAATCAGACAATCGGGCTTCAAAGCTATTCGCTTCCCGTAGTTCGAAGTTTGCTGATTGCATGTTACGGCAAACTGTGGTTGCTACTGAGGATTTGCACCTCATTACTTCGTCATAGCTACAACAAATTCCAGAGCCATACAGAAAATCAATAAGTTGCCTTGACGAATGAGCGTGATGAAGTACCAAGAGACACTTGTAGAAGAGACACTTGTAGTTATAGGTATATGTTTTTTCAATAAGTCGTTGGATCATTTTTTTTTCCGTTTGCAAATGCATGATGTACCAATACACTGGCCTTTTTCACCTAGTTTATCATGGAAAATATATGCACAGACCGGACAAGCCTACTAGACACATAGGGAGTAATAAGTTGAATTAGCTTGTAGCCGGTTAAGGCGAATCGAATCGGCATTTGCCTCCTTACCCCAAAGGCCTTTAAATTTTGTTATTAATTCAAAATGGAAAATATTCAAATACATACATTATAAAATAAGTAACGTTCTACTAGAAATTCTCATCAAAATTTGTTAAAAAAATCATTAGAAATCCCAAAAATATCGTAAAAAGACCCAAAAATTTCACGACTGCGGCGCTTTTTTTCCCGCAGCGCTTGCGGCTTAGCGGCCACTGCTGCAAGGATCACTTCCTGCAATTTTGCCCCTCTCCCCCCCACCCAAGACAAAATCCTGACTACGCCTATGGTGCTGCCGAAGCCGAGTATAGCTGAGCTGCCGAAGATGCACGAATTTCAATAATATGAAGGAACCTACAGGGACGATCAATGATCCTCGTGGTAATCCTGTAGTAAAATGGGTATCTTTCAACTGGTCCTATTTAAGTCTATGTGTCCAGTAGCGTAGTCCTGTCTGTCTAATTAATTCTATTTATGTTAATTTTTGGAGCCCAAGCCCCCACAGTAATTTTGAAATTCCGAAGCCTGTGAAGTTAACAGCAACGAAGGACCACCCAGAATATCACTTCTCACAGCCAAATCTAAAGTTGCTCCCACCAGAACAAGAACTAGGTACACTCACAAGATTAGAGCTATGTGCAGCTGTTCTTCTCATGAGAAGAATCATCACTACATTATCAATAGAGGAAGTTGATAAATATGCATGAACTGATTCAATGATAACAATATCATGGATAAAGCAAGACGTTACAAGATGGAAGACATTCGTGGCAAACCGGACGGCAGAGATTAACTCCCTAATACCAGACAAAAGTTGGAACCATATCAGAACTTCAGACACTATCTCAAGAGGCATGGATGCAACAAAACTGAAACAGTTCAAAATGTGGTGGAATGGTCCAGATTGGCTAGCGTCAAAACCCAATATGGAAGTATTGTCACGAAAAATGAAAATACCTCCAGTTACAGAAGAAGTAAAACTGTATCACGCAACAATTATTACAGCAGAGGATACCAACCAGATGAAAATCACTAGCAGATTTTCGTCACTTACTAAGATGATTCTAGTTCTAACGTACTGTCGTCGAATGCTGAAAGAAAACTGGCACAGAAAAGGTCCACAAACAAGAACAACGTTGCCAGTTCAGAGGAGAAATAAAGTCACTTTAAAAAAAGAATAAAAATAAAAATCATCATCCTGTAACAAAACGGCCTAAACAAATCCTTTTTTTCGCTTCGTAATACAATTGATTGGGGTTTTCCCAGCGAGATTAAGTCGCTAAGTTTCTGACGAAACCGTGTCAAGAGCCAAGGGTTATCAGTCGGATCCAGAAACAGTGTCCTGATAGTGTCTTAAAATACGACTCTCGACTCCTGGTTCCATGAACAAACTGCATGTTTTGCGACCGATAAGAATCTTAAAAGCGTCATCAAGCTGCCAATATAAATAAGCCTGTGCGAATCTCCTAGATTCATTCAGTTCTGTAATGAAGTTCTAGTGTTGACGTCTTTCTGCTGACTCTCTTTCCGAGACCTTAGGTAATGTTTCAGTTTCAAGTATTTTAATTTATTTATCATGATTGTTGTTTTCTGTCTATTATTTATTTTCTCCCCTGTGTAAAGAACAAAACCATTGAGTTAGCTTCACAACTCAAATCTCTTTTCCAACATGTATCTTACCCTGAATAACAAGGCCGTTTGGTCATTTCCTTGTCGAGGACGCCCGTGACTTTTTTTTCAGTTTTTTCAATTTTCAGTAAACATTGTTATTAACTTACTGTATATTCTTTACTTTTCTTGCATTTCCTTATCAAGATTTACCATTTGTTCAATAAACCATTGTTAGAGTTTAGTAAGAAAAACTGATTCTTTTATTTCCTTTGAAAAACCCCGAGCTAGCATTCCAACTAAATGCGTACAGCTCAGGTAGCAAGAACCTGCACTCGAAGAGGCAATCTAATCAGATTATTAAAAAGTATCCGTTCAAAGTTACCTAGATTTTCAGTGGGACTTTAAATAAAGTCCCTGGTGGCACGCTATTGCAGTACAAAAATGACTTTACCAGTGCTAAAACAAAGTCTCCCTTACCCAACCGTCGCAACCAGGTGGCGGTGGTAACAAACCTCAACCCAGTATTAGATCATAAGGGTATGCTGAGAGTGGGCGGACGATTAGAAAAGTCACATCTACCATACGAAATCAAGCATCCGAAGATTATACCTGACAATAGCCATCTCACCAAGCTCATCATTCTCGATGCTCACAATCTAACCTTACATGGAGAAAACTAGCTCACACTGGCATATACAAGAAGACAGTTTTGGATAATAAATGCCAAAAAAGCTGTTGAATCAGTTATTGGAAAATGTATAAAATGCATTTGGTATTGGTAGCAAGAGTAACATCTCATCCTTCCGAGCACGCAGGCGTTAAGTATGCCGGGTCACTGCAGCTTCGGAAAACTAAAGAAAGAGGACACAAGGCATACAAGGGATACATCGCCATTTTTGTATGTCTTGCGACCAAGACAGTCTATCTAGAAGTCGTAAGCAATATGTCATCCGACACCTTTTTGGCATCCTTCTGACGCTTTATTTCACGAAGAGGACGCTGTGCACATCTCTATAGTGACAACAGCACCAATTTCGTCGGTGCTGGCGGAATCCTTCAAAAGGAAATAGTAACGACCATCCAGAACTCCAATGTTCAGTTATCAGTGGGAACCTAGTGGCATTTCATACCCTGAGGAGCGCCACACTTTGGCGGGCTATGGGAAGCGGCAGTCAAATCTATGAAGTACCACCTGCGAAGAGTTGTTGGAGAGACTCGTTTGACATACGAGGAAATGACAACACTTATGCACCAGATTGAAGGCTGCTTGAATTCTCAACCACTGTATGCAATGACGATTGATCTAGATGTGTTAATTCCCGGTTACTTTCTAATTGGGAGATCTATAGTAGAACCTCCGTATCGTCTCCACAGCCATCACATCAGGTCTTACCGAGAGATGGAGGTTGGCATAGAAGATTAAAAAGAGATTTCTAGAAAAAATGGACGTCCGACTACTTACATCAGCTACAGCAGCGCTACAAATAACAAAATCAACAGATCAACCCACGAGTAGGAGATCTTATGATTATTAAAGAGTAAGACATCAACCCTAGCAAATGGCAAAGGATAACATTGTTCGATTGGTCACTCAAAAAGGCAGAAGGAGGCCCTACAAAACGGCCCATAGATAAATTAATCCCAATTCCAACATAGAAGGATGTCTTGGAAGCAATGAGACTCGAACGAAGCCAGCCATTCCACTCGAAGAATTACAGGAAGACTTGGAGAATAGTAATAATGGCACTGATAATTATGTTCGCCCTAAGGGCTGAAGTATCCCAGAAATACGAGATACATTATCCTCCTTCAGGCCTCTATATAGAGCACATTGAACACGCAAGGATAGATAAGGGGACCTCTAGAATGGAACGCCGATTCAACAAGGCTAGGATATTGAATGACACCATCATCACACATTCTTCAATGCAGCACGTTTCGTCTCTTTGTGAGAGGACCAGCCAGCCATGGCTAATTCACCACCTTCACGAGAAACAGCAACACGTTGACTGGATGAACAGAGGGTTGCAGAACCAATCGTAATAAGCGAGGACTTATGGGAAAATTACTTACATCAGTATTTGGAGTCAAACGATGAAGTTTACGCAGACATTGAAGAATTAGACAAAAATTAAAAGGAACTCATCAAGACCTCTAACCACCAAGCAAAGTTTATGCTACATGCTCTGGCTACATTTAACCAGACAGAGATACGAATCAGCAATCAGCTAGAAAGATTCAGGAAGAAACTCAACGAAGGTATTAAAGCAATAAATGACATGCGGAATTGGTTGTAACGAAGTTACTAAAGTTTTACCGTGTTTCCGTATTCGGCTGACTACAATCTCCGTTAGTTCTTTAAAACTGCTTAGTAAAATAACGCGAATTCATTTAACCTATAGTGCTACATGGTACAGCCGAATTGACGACAACAAACTTAACATTCATTTATTGAGTGCATACCAAATAGCGGCTCATTTCAATTAATAAATCTTTTCTGGTGTCACACATAACCCAAGCCTATGTGTGAGACTGCACTCTATACACAACACCCTTCACAGTTGTCACCTCTAGCAAGGCACTGTGAATATACCTAGTGGTGACAGCAAGGTTACCTTAGTCAAAAGAGGTACTATTGTCAAAAATTACTCCCATATTAAAAGGGAACCCTTTTTTACAGTTTTTTTTTATTGGCTAATGCGCAAACAAAATATGGCAGATTATTCAAAATATGCTAAACAAAATCTTAAATTTGTTTTTTGAAACAAATAATAAAAATTGGGATTTCTGGTAAACTTACACAAAATTGTATGCCCACAAAAATTCTCATTAATTTTAATTAAATTCGGCTAGCTTTTAACTTAACCGCACAATTCCGCCTACTTGTATTATACACTTCAGCCACCTCTTAAAATGTTAAAAATATGTTCTCTGTTTTCTGCCGCGGTTATTTCTCTATAAGTAACATACAATCACAATTATCTTTAAAATACACAATTCTTACAATCAATTATTTTTTTTTTATAAATATGCTCCAATCAGTCCAAGGGGTCAAAAAATCCTCCAATATAACAACAACATCGCGAGGATCAATTTTTTTTTTTCAATTTCAAATAAATATAGTCGTAAAGTTCATTTCCCAGAACTTTAGACTCCCGTATTGTTGCAAATATAAGAAACCGGAGTTTCGGTTGGTGGTGCCTTCTTGGACGAATTGTTATTGTAAAAGTGCGAAGATTTTCTAGTGCTTGTCGACGAAGACATCATAGCTACGGTTTCGTAATATCTCAATCTGCCGCAGCATTTTCGGCTTTTTATAATAGCAATAAAACCTTTTCTATATTTTTTGTTGAAAAACGCATACAAAATCGGATTTATGCAGGAGTTAGAGGCACCCAGCCATTGAGCTATCGGAGTGGCAATTGGTAATAAATCTTCTTCCCAAGGTTCAATATCTCCGCCTAGTTTAATCCGAGCAAAAATCGCGTAGAGCGGTAACCAAGATATTACGAACAGTATTACAACAGCAATAAGCATTTTAACAACTTTAACTTTAGATTTCTGTTGCATACGTTCCATTTGAGCGTCTTTAGTGTCAGTTGGAATGTGCCTCTTCCATACTTTAATATAAATCAACACGTAACACATGGTTATTAGAATCATGGGTAAAATATAGCAAAAAATTAAATTGGCTGTTAGGAAATAGAAAGCTCCGTTTAGTGGTTCTGGCCAAACTTCGACGCAGAGTTCAACATCAGGCGCGTCGCTGTAGATGAGTACCAAGTCGAAGAAAATCGCCCACGGGATGGTGATGGTCAAGGCGAAGCACCAAATCAGCATTATCATGAAACGGGCTCGTTTTTTCGTTATTTGACATCTTAGTGGCCACCAAATTGCTAGAAACCTGAAATGAGAAAAAAAAAATAATCAATTTATCTGTGATACATTTGATATTTTAACTTTAGTAGGTATATATAGTCAAAATTTTAATGTTCAAAAGTAATATAGTCTCGATAAAACTATAGTAGGACGAAAAAGTGAGTGAATTAATTAGGACAGATGCATCTTAGGTTCCTAAGATGTTCACAAATGAGATTCGAGGACAATCCTTATTATACAGAATCCCTCAGATTTAACCTCTGCCATAAATCTTATAACTAATTACGAAACAATAAACAGTCAACTGTCATTCAAAAACCAGTTTACTTATTCACCGCAATCGCACCAAAACAACTCCAAAACGATTACAACTAAACCCTTCGTGCGAAATCAAACATTTCAAAATCAAAATCCAAACCTCCCTAAACATCAAGGATATAATAATTACTCATACCAAAATAATTCATTCCCTAGACAGCCCATAAATGTGCAACCACAAATGAACAGAATTCAAAGACAATTTCCAACCAATAGCCAAGTATTCGGCAAAACACAGAATGTTTTCAAACCCACAAACAACACTGCCAACTTTCCCAAGCCTACTCCAATGTCAGGCGTAAGTGTGCAACCCCGCAGACCAATGAATCAAACCATGTCTAGACCTAATAATTTTAGACCCTTCAACTCATTCTCAAACCAGACCAACCATAATTACTGGCGAAACAACCCTCATGCAAACCCATTAGTGTTTCAAGAAATCACTCATCTTGAGAATCCCGAAGATACATCTGGCGAAAACCCCGAAACCTCTTACGATTACCAATATACCTTAGACTGTGAAGATCAACTAGAATCCGAACCCACACAAGGCGAACAACTTTTACCCTATGACCAGTTCAACGAAGTTGTAAATGACGAAAATTTTCCCATGTCAGCCTCGGAGGAACAATTTCATGCCTAAGTTTAAATGCATTCCAAGTCAATGCACTCCCTTTCATTTATATATCCAAACCAGAAATCCTACTTTTAATAGACACCGGATCACATACCTCACTTCTACGACCCTCAATAGCCGAACTTTACTTTACCGAAAAAATAAAATCTTCAAAAAGTACCCTACAAACTTGTACAGGCTCTCGTCAAGCAACACATAAAGCCTTCATAAATATTTTATCAGAATACAATATTGACGAACCCTTAGAATTTACTCTTTTTTCGTTCCACGATTACTTTGATGGCATTATTGGAATAAGAGATTTGCAAAAACTTAAACTCAACATCGATTTAACTAATCAATATTTATATAACGATATCACGCAAATTCCCCTTTACTTCCGTGATGACTTTACTTATCAAAAAATTGACATACCATCGATGACAAAACAAAAAATAATAATTAAAACTGACCTTCCAGAAAATTTTGAAGGTATCTGGCCCTATTATGACAACGGCCAAATAGAGATAAACACCTCCCTAATTAGGGTCAACAATGGTCAATTCGAATTAGAAATTAATAATTACTCACCTGACACATTTTTGGATACGTTAGATATTAGATATTAGCACAGTAAGGAAAATTGTAGAACCATTTGAGAACCATAATTTCGAAATTTTTAACCTAAACCAAGCACGACACAAATTCCATTTTATAGATGAATGCGACGACAATAATCAAACAGACGACATATTTTCTCTCATACGACACAACCATTTAAACAGTGAAGAACGACAAGCCCTAGAGAAAATAATAAAAGCGTTTCCAAAGGTCTTGCATAAACCAGATGACAAACTGACCTTTAGCAATAATGTTAAACACGAAATTAAAACGAAGGATGAGATACCTGTCCATGCTAAAACATACAGGTATCCGTACGTTTACAAACAAGAGGTCAAGAGACAAATCGAGGAGATGCTAAACGATAAAATCATAAGACCATCAAGTTCCCCTTGGAGTAGCCCAGTATGGATAGTCCCAAAGAAAGGTGACGCCTCGGGAAAAAGAAAATGGCGCATGGTTATAGACTATAGAAAAGTCAATGAAAAGACCATAGATGACCGTTACCCATTGCCTAATATAACCGACATCCTAGATAAATTAGGTCGTGCACAATACTTCACAACACTAGACTTAGCGAGTGGATTCCACCAAATCGAAATGCATCCGAACTCAATTGAGAAAACAGCCTTTAATGTAGAAAACGGCCATTACGAGTATACGAGAATGCCGTTTGGCTTAAAAAACGCCCCCGCGACTTTCCAAAGGGTTATGGATAATGTTTTACAAGGGCTACAAGGCAAACATTGCCTCGTCTATATGGATGACATTATTATTTTTTCAAGCTCACTACAAGAACACATGTCGAGCATCAGGTTGGTATTTCAGAGACTTATCGAAAATAATATGAAAATACAATTGGAAAAATCCGAATTTTTGCATAAAACGGTTGAGTTTCTAGGACATATAATTACGCCTGATGGAATCAAACCTAACCCCAAGAAAGTACAGGCTATAAAAGAATTTCCAATACCTAAAACGCAGAAAGAAATTAAGTCATTTTTGGGACTAGTTGGATATTATAGGAAGTTCATTAAAGACTTCGCAAAAATAACAAAGCCAATGACCACCTGTCTCAAGAAAAATAAAAAAGTAACACACGATCAAGTCTTCGTAAAATCATTTCAATTATGCAAAGACCTACTAATAAACGACCCAATTTTACAACACCCTGACTTTACGAAACCATTTATATTAACCACAGATGCTTCGAACTATGAAATCGGGGCAGTCTTATCTCAAGGGCCACTTGGAAAAGACCTCCCACTAGCATATGCCAGCAGGACACTGAACCCGACCGAATGCAACTACTCGACCATTGAAAAGGAATTATTGGCAATAATATGGGCCACAAAATATTTCAGACCATACCTTTTTGGCGTTAAATTCACTATTGTGTCTGACCATAAACCTTTACAATGGCTATTTTCAATAAAAGAACCTCATTCAAAAATGGTAAGATGGAGACTAAAGCTAGCTGAGTTCGATTACGAAATCGTGTATAAAAAAGGAAAATTGAATTCCAACGCAGACGCGCTATCAAGACCCCCTATTGAAATACACCCAATAGAAAATGGAAAAATATCATTAGCCTGTGACGATTCCATCCCCGATCTATCGAGAAGACCAATCCTAGAATCAGACTATTGGTACAAAATTGATAATTTCCTAAAACAATCAGAGTCGTATCTACCTAACACTGAAAACGTTACTTTCAACCAACCAAAATCCTCCGATCATTCAACCTTCAATAACCCCGAACCACCTCTCAAAGGAACAAATAAGAACATAAACATCCTATCTAATGTAAAACTCAATTTACCCCTCCGGATACTCAAACAACAGAAACATTCACCAAATAATGATCAACAGCACGTAAATAAATCTACATCAAAAAATATCCCATCAAAATTAGAACAACCGAGTACTTCCCAAATCACACCCGAACAAGAACAAATAGAACATCCTCTGGACAATGAGTCCACATGCCAAACAATTCATACTTCTCAAGAAGACCCAATTTTAGGCGCCCCTTACACAAATAAAAATATTAATTCATTTAAAAATCAAATCATTTTCAGATATTCAAATAATAACGTACCAAGAAAGCAATTTGAGAAACCATTCGAAACTAAAACCAGATTAACCTTCCTTTTACCAAATGACCCATCCGAGGAATTAATTGTCAATTTTATAGTACAGTTTATTAAACCCGATTCTTATTGCCTCCACTTTAAATCAAAGGTCTTAGAACCCGTGGTTCTTAGAGTTTTCAAGAAGTACTTCAATAATAATGCATATAAGTTGCAAATCTCAAACAACGTTGTTAGCGACATTTATACACACGAAGAACAACAACATAAAATTCAGATCTACCATGAAACAAAAACGTCACACCGTGGTGCTACAGAAAATATTAAATCTCCCAAGAAAAATGCATATTGGCCAAACATGGAAAGAGATGTTTTAAACTATATAAATGCATGCGAAATATGTCAACAAACAAAATATGACAGAAAACCCTACAAGATAGTATTCAAACCTACACCGATAGGGTCCAAACCATTTGAACATCTGTATGCAGATGTCTATACTGTACATAGCACAAAATTCCTAACCCTCATTGACAGTTTCTCCAAATTTGCACAAGCAATTCCGATAATTGCTGAAAACGCTATCGAAATAAGTAAAGCTTTCATTAAATACTTTTCTAATCATGGTATTCCGACTAAAATTACGACAGACAATGGACGAGCCTTCAAAAACCAGGTTATCCTAGACCTCTGTAAATTACATCAAATAGAAATTCACTATAGCACCCCGAGGAATCCAAATTCTAATTCCCCAATAGAAAGACTTCACTCAACACTAAGAGAAGCCCTGGCATCTCAAAAACTCGAAAACCCAAACAAAAGCATACTAGAACTAATGGACATAGTACTTATGACATACAATAACAGTTTGCACTCCTCTCACGAATATACACCATTTCAAATTATAAAAGGTAACTTAAATTATAAAACTAATATAGAAAAGGATATTAACGAATTACAAACGGACTATATAATAGACCTGGCCAAAACATTCGAAGAAATCAACGTAAATCTAGGAGATAAAATGAAAAGTAAACAAACCAAAATCTTAGGAAAAAGAAACGTTACTAGAGAACAGGAACCCCACTTTGAACCTGAAGAAAATATTATTATCAAGAACGTCCCACGAGCACATGCTCAAAAAGACTTACCCCGCTATTAAATAAAAAGCTTTCCGAAGACAAAAGTTAATAAAGGCTTAATCAAGCGAAAAACTAAAACAAACAAATTTATTTCAGATCCACAATGCAAAGACGGACAATCCTCTTGTTGCTCCTAATATGGGCGCCTGTAATTTTAAGTTACGAAATTGAACCCATTAACAACCCAATGCTACCTGTCCTAAAAGGAACCAGTTTTATTATTAATAGCCAGTATATAGTACACGAACACATAAATATCACCAACATTATTCTATGTTTAAAACAAATAAAGATAACAACATTATATTTGAACGAAACGTTACACAAAGTTAAGAATAGTGAAATCCCTCATATTATACCAACTAAATTGAATCAAACTCTGAAAACTATAAAGAATCTGGAAAACATTCTCAGTCATTACGTAACCCCAACATTTAATCATAGACAAAGACGCGGACTAGTTAATTTAATGGGAACAGCGCAAAAATGGCTCTTTGGAACTTTAGATGCTGGAGATGGTATCAGATATGACAATTACATAAAATTGTTGCCAAATAACCAAGACACTCTTAATCGAGACCTAAACTCCGAAAAACTAATAATGAAAAAATTAATTGATACTTTAGATTCTCAATTAATTACTATAGAACATAATCAAGCCCAGGTATTACAAAAACTGAGAGACCTTGTCCTAAAACAAAAGTCAATTTCTACAGTTTTATACATTTCCTATCTGGACGACAATATTAATTTGGAGCTTTCACAAATTGAAGCCACCTGTCATAATATACAAACAGCAATTAACTTCGCACAAATTGGTATAATGCACTATTCAATCCTTAATTACAAAGATTTGTCAGAAATACTAAGAGAAATCGAAGGTGATAATTTAATACCATTCGATAACATAATTAAATATTATGAAACGATGCATGCTCAAGTCAATATTCAGAACGATTTGATAATATTCACGATATATATCCCCTTAATCAAAGAAGACTCATTTTTATTGTATAAAATTTACCCCATTCCCATTTTAAACAGAACTATTAGCATTAAAAACTCATACTTATTAAGCTCCATGAATAATTACTTTACGTTAAATGAAGAATGTCCTAAGATAGAAAATTTCCATTTATGTACTAGGAAAAAGCTTTCAAAAGATGATCAATGTCTGTACCTAATGGTAAACCTAAAAGGACAATGTCCAACCGTCCGAGTCTCTTATAAACAAAGATCAATCACCTCTATGCCTGATAATTCCTTATTGATAATTCCAAAAAACGAACAAAGGATCAACTTTCGCTGTCCAAATCAAAACACCATAGAAATAATCAATCAACCTTCCATTATATTTCCAAGAGATTGTCAAACTAAAGTTGACGAGCTTACTTTTTCAAAACAAGACCCTGAAGTAATTGACTTCAGATTCAAATTACCCACAATTCCGATCAATTTGACCAACACACATAACGATAAACTCTCAATTGAAGTGGAGGAAATTGACCATTCGCTCATAAAAGAAGCAAGTAAGGAAATCAATGCCCTCCAAATTCACAACCTTGAGACTCTTACGAAAATTAACCATTCCTACTGGAAAGAGATTTTAATAATTATTGTATTCCTAACTTTAGTTGTTAGCATAATTCTAACTTTATTGTACCTCAAAAAATATCGTAATAATAGGAAACCCAGTTTAGATGTGAACATAGAACTGCAAGAAATAAAACCTGAAAATATTGTTATTTCGAAAAAACCTACGTTATTTTCCGAAACTTAGGGAAGGAGGAGTTATATAGCAGATAATCCTAGACTTAAGATTATATATGTCATTTCTTCTCTAATGTATCCACTTGTAGTTGTTTATGTTAGGGAACCATATAAAATACCCACAGGAACCAGATGGGGCACTCTGTAATTGACACTCGTCCGCAACTATTCCGATAATAGTTAGTTCTTAGTCGTAAAGAATTTTGTAAACTAGTTTAAGTTTTAAAAATAAATTGTTTTTAAAAACTACGTTTGCTGAAAATTCGATTTAATTACGTGATTCTTTCAAAAATGTTATTTTAAGCTTTTAAAGAAAATGCCTTGCAGCCTGCTGGAATCTGTAAAATTTCCTTTCAGACCCTTGGACATAAAAACCTAAAAAAAAACACACAAAAAATTTCTTTAACAACACCTTTTTAGGGGTCTGATATTAAAATTCTGGTTACTTCACCTTCAAAAACCAGCTCCTAAGCCGACGACACACATCTTAAATAAATTTTTTTTTCTCATCAGCGCGATGGGTTCTGTGTTGAAACAGCCTCGCGGATTTGCCTGGTGCATTTTTAAGACTTTAATTCCTTTAATAGGGCCGTCTGCATTTTACCTGTGCAAAAATGGCAAAATGTAGGTCAGGGCAGAGAAAAATAAATCATTTTTGTTTACCGGTTTATTGTACGAAGGTTTTATCTACTTATATACTTAATGGAAATTATAAAAGGAAGTCTATAAATAACACTTCCTGAATCGAGAATAAAAAATCCAATGACCCCCAATAGAAAGACTGATGACTGCAACTAGCTTTCAGCTAGAAAAGTTACTTGTACTCCTTGAACAATTCACTTTGATTAATTAATGTTCATTTAAAGGTAGTGTTTACAACAAAAGCATCAATGGACGCCTTGACTTAGATCTAAGTGTATTGAAAAGATTTATTTCGAACAAAAGTCTCGAGAGAGGACCATATAAAATACGTAAATTTACTAGTTTCGGCTCTAGCCCTAGTCCACAAAGCCATCAAGGATATATATATACGGGAAAGATCTACACAAAAGTTCCCGAGAACCTTGAACTAGATATTTGCATATAAGTCTTTCTAATGGCCGAACAGTGTTTATTTTTGGCTTTTTTCCCTCTCGACTTTCCGTTGCTTTCAAATTCGAATATTTTAATGGAGGGTCTTAATTTGCTTTAGAAGATCTCTTTCTATTCAAGTAAAGCTTTTCTTCTAGACCTTGGCCGCCGCTAATTGTTTATTTACTTTTCAAACGGCTTTTCGTCGGAAGCTGCTATTTTTGCTTGGGTTTTCTGAACGTTTACTTGGAGCTAAAATTGCACAACTAAAGACAAAACAAAGAGCGACTAACACTTAACATTTCATGTAGAAGGCAAGATAAGTAGGTACTTACAGCAAATTCGAAGAAAATAAAATGTAAATACAAATTTTGGGAAAAATCTGAATAACACGAACTAGTCCAATCAAATAGTATTTTTGGTAGGAAAGTTTTGGGGTAGTTTTGATTTTTTCCATTCTTTATGTTTTTTGAGGTACTCGAATCTGAGGTTTGCTAACAAAATTTCGTGAAATGCAAAAAAAAGTGAAAAAAATGGTAGTTTTGGCAGTCTTTTGCGTATAACTCGAAAAATATCCATTTTTTGGGAAAAACACCTCTATTCAAAATGAAAGCAAATAAAATTTTCTATAAATAACATTTGTAGGTCAAACCGTTTCGGCTCAAGCGCTAGTTGAAAATGGTCATATTTTCTCTATCTCCACAAAAACCCATATTTTATCTAGAAAACTCTTATTTATTACCAAATAACATTATTTTCATCACTTTATTATTATAGTATCATATTATTGATTTTATTATCATAATATCATGTTATCTGAGAGAGGCCTGTCTCTAGAGCAGTGGTTCCCAACCTTTTTTCAGTCACGACCCTTTTACAGTTTGCTCATAAGGTCGCGACCCCCCTACCCATTGATAAATAAAAAACTAAATTTGATTTATTCAAGAAATCTTTAACAAAAATATTAATATTTCGTAACTAAATACAAAAACTCAATTTTTATTTTGTTAATGTGATGAATGAGCTTGCATCACCGTAACAAGTTTTGAAATTCTTGGTTGAGTTTTTGCTAAAGCCAATCTTATGTCATCTTGAACGCCCAATCTATTTCTGGCCTTTGTTCTAATTTGCAAAACAATTGAAAAACCAATTTCACGAAGGTAGGTAGAGGCAAATGGTATTAGTATCCGAAAAGAAAGCACATGCAGGACGATATGTGGATATGAACTATGCATTGCACACCAAATTTCAGCCAAGAATTTTTACTGAAATAGGCAGGTGCTGTGGAATCATTCCTCAGGTCTAAAAATTTATCCAGCGCTTCATCAGGAACGTCGGCAACATCTAACGAGGCTTGGAGCGGGTTCCCTACTACTGCAGCTTTTTGTTCAGATAAATCGAGAAAATAACGCCCATAGCCCCTTTCGGGTGCAGAGTGCGAAGCTCCTAGAATACTTCACACCTGGGCCCTTATTCTTGAAACAGGGGAGCAGCGCTCCCGGGAGAACGAGTGTTCCGTCTTTGTTACTTATTATCAGTTGCATATCATTGAGAAAGACGGAACACTCGTTCTTCTGGGAACGTTACTCCCCTGTTTCAAGAATAAGGACTCTGTTAGTGACCTGTCCTACTCTATGCGTTTTGCACGAAACCGAACGGGTCAAACTGTAGTTGGAGTACTTCAGAGTAACTCGGGAGCGCTCAAAGGGTAGCACCCGAAACTCATTTCATTCTCAAGGGATTGAAGGTAATAACCAATTTTCTCTTTTTGGATTCTCTACAATTTCTGTTTCTGATGCTTCAGTCATTTTGCATAGCTACCTATGTTGAAAAACATGTTTCTCAAAACCTGTGCTATGCATTTCGTCCGTAAAGTCAATGCAACGCTGCGCGTCTTTTGAGGCGGAGGCTAAGGGTGGATTTTCATGCATGCGTTTGTCCGACGAAAGATGTCCGAAAAACATTCTATTCTGACATAATCGTATAAAAATATGTCAAAATAGAAGATTTTTCGGACATATTTCGTCGGAAAACGGATGCATGAAAATCCGGCCTAAGGTGTGTTGCCAAATGCAGAAAAATATATTTGACATTGCGACCCCTCCAAAAACCCTATGCGACCCCCTTAGGGGTCGCGACCCACCGGTTGGGAACCGATGCTCTAGAGGATAGAGAACGGCTAGGAAGAAGAAGTAAAAGAGATCATATTATTCAAGGCGTTGTCTCTTGGAAGGTCCTGTCAGAAGTTCGGGTTCTTCCATAAATATCGGAAATTGAGCTGGAAAATAGGAGAAATTATGAAAAACAAATTCGTGATTTTGCGATTGGACATACCTTCCACATCGTGTATATGACCGTTCTTCTCCAGACATTTCTTGGACTCTATCTTAGGTCCCTTCTTCATCAATATCAACGCTGTCATCCAGGGACTCAACGTTTTCATACAACCCGTTATAGTCTAGAAGGCAGTGAAATTTTTTAGCACTTATTTCCCCAGTTGGTGTCTATGAAATAGTTTGTTATCCTGGTGATACGAAGCAAGAATTTTTGAGTCTGTCTAAAATTTTCGGATGGGTTCACAAGATCAATGAAAAATACAACTACGCTTATTTTCCCAAACATAAATATTTCACATTTACCACAATAGAACATAAAGTACCTATATGAAAATACCAATTTGGCTTATCTCAGATAGTGAAAGTGAGTCTGGCTGAAAATTTTTGGATCTTCCATTTTTCACTTGCTAGACATATTATTCATACTCACAGATTAGCCGGACTATTTTTTTACGTAACTTAAGTATACTTCTCATTAGTAGACTTATTTTTATCACTGGGAAAAAAAAGGGCCGTGCATCGTAAGCTTTAATGAATTTTGCGCCTCAACCCTTCGGAAAACCCCCCCTAAAAATATATGTATTTTGTTTAGAATTACTAACCCAACAATTCTATCCAAGTTGTCTGACTGGGAAAATAAGTACCGAAAATAGTCACTGCCTCCTCGACTATTACGTGTTGGGCATATTGACGAGCAATAAAGGCCTGTCGCTGGCAGCCTTTCTTGCATTTGCAAGATATGCTCTGTAGTATTGAGTCCGGTGCTGGTTTGGACGTGGTTTAAACAGGCACAAGACCACTGTTGTTTTTTTTCCACCCCCATTCGTTTGGGTCTTTTTGTTGCTTTTCATCGGATATGGTTTGTCCAGATAACCACTACTGCATCTGAAAGTACACTCTCAATGAATGTTCTCGTGCAGTTGTCGGGTTTGCTTTTAAAGGATAATAATATGTAATGCCTCTACCCTGTATCTCAAATCATTCAAACTAGTCTCCCGGCCTTTCCCATACAACGCCATAAGAAACATGTTGCCTGCTTGGCAATCTCGTCCTGGTCAGCTCGAGGGTCTTTGAAAGCCTCAATAATTGTTATCAAGCCGAAAATGACCACGGCATTCCATTTATAATTTGACTTTACATGGGAAACATAGCTAACGTTTCCCTTGATTTTCTCTCATTTCCTTATGATTTCCCCTGATTGTCCCGGATTTTCTCGAATTTCCTCTTGATTTCCCCAAATTTGTCCACCAGATTTCCATTACGGTTATCCCCTCAGGTGAGTTTTTTTACACCATATTGCGTTTTCAGGGGAAATTTATGGATGATTTCCCATGATTTCCTTTGATTCTTCTGATTAGCAGTAAGATTCTCCAATACTTCCCCTGATAACTTGATCTCAAATTATAAAGATTTTTGAAAATTGCGCATGCGTTAGATCTAGAAATTGACTGATTTCTCATGATTTCGTTAAGATTTTCTTCGAGCTCCTCAAGATGTTCCTTGATTTTATCATAATGTCCTCTGATTTGCCCTGATTGTCACAGATTTTCTCGAATTTCTTCTTGATTTTTTCTAAATTGTACACCAGATTCCCATTGGAGTCAACCTTTGAGAGATAAACCAAACCGCAGGTCAGTTTTTAAACACTAAATTGCGTTTTTAGGGGAAATTCATGGATGATTTCCCATGAATCTCGTTGATTCTTCTGGTTAGCAGTAAGATTGTCTAATACTTCCCCTGATAACTTGATCTCAAATTATAAAGATTTTTGAAAACTGCGCATGCGTTAAATCGAAAAATTGACTGGTTTCCTGAAGATTTCCCATGATTTCTTTAAGATTTTCTCTGAGTTCCTTAAGATGTTCCTTGATTTTCTCATAATGTCCTCTTATTTGCCCTGTTATAGATTTCCTAGAATTTCTTCTTGATTTTTTCTAAATTGTTCACCAGATTCCCATTGCGGTTAACCTTTAAGAGGTACACCGCAGGTCAGTTTTTGTACACCATATTGCGTTTTTAGAGGAAATTTTGTATCGGTCAAGTTTTCCTGTTCAGTAGGTACCAAAGCCTTGCACAAACTCGATTTGGTTCCTTTCCTCATTTCATGCTCATCGAAAAGTGATAGAGGGTAGGGGCTAAGTTTATAACATTAAAATTCTCGTAGCTTTTCATTTGTATGTTTAACGATGGTCATTCGTTAGAAAAGTGTTATAGGATTGATGACTACAGCCCTGTCCTCTATCTGGATTGAGCTGTTCATGATTGCAAGAGGCTGAGCTCTATCACTTTGCTTGAATTTCAGAGTTTTGAAGTCACCTCAAACAATGCGCTGCATACTTTAAATGCCAACCTCCTTGGACAAGTGGCAGTTGATTCTATCATCTGCGACAACACCTGAACTAAGTGACATCAAGTTAGTAGTCTCTGGAAAGGGAGGATGTTCGTGGAACCAATTCAGCAACTTCTTGACATCGGTTATGTCTCGCTCTTGCATCGTATCTCTGCTGTCGACTTGTTGTTCAAACGTCGCGTGTTCCATTCCAGTGAAGTGCTTAATTTTCTTGGCACACATCATGTAATGCTGTCATCCCTTGTGTCCATCTTGTTACAACACTTGGAGCTACTCCACGGCTATGAGTGAAACCACCACTTGTTCTCATTATCTTCATCAGAGTTTGCTCGATCGTCATATCAGTCCAGGTCCAAGTTTATCAGTCCTCCGAATGGTGAAACATCCTCCTGTAGTGTAACGCTCGTATTCAGCAGGCGGCATTGTAGTTTTCAAGGCGAGCATATCCTGGAGATATAGATGACTCAATTTAGCATACAGATTATGGCCACTGGCGTAAAAGAAAGGATCATTTCATATATGGTTTAAAGGTTCAGTTCCCAGTCGCTGCTTCTTTCTGCTTCAATAAAGTACTTCGTCAAAGTCACCATTTCGAAATATACAATCCAGAGCTTGGCAGTTGGGCCACGTTGTGCCAAAAATTGAAGCTTACTTTTGAATTCATCTTGCAGATCTTTCGCATTCTCTTTCACATCATTAGAAAGAATCAGTGTTCTGTCTATTGAGTATGCTGCAAATATTGTATTGAAAAGTGCAGTCAATCTATTACCCTGCATAATGGAACCAATTGACCCCATAAACGACATAAGTAAATGGAATTTTCCTAGCCCTATTACATCATTTGAAAGAGCAGGATTTTCCGGACGGCAGGCAAAAATGTCTCGTGCCTTCAAATGGAGGGGTTGGTCAAATGTCACTAGGCAGATAGCTTGGTTCAAAGATTTGGTCTTATCTACTCCGACCAACAATGCTGTGAATATTGTATCATATTCACTTGGAGGAGCATTGATAAATGACTGTCAAAATTTGAGATTTGTATATTATTGACTCTTGATTGCGCTAGTTTTACATCTCAGAAACTATGGAATCAATCAAATTAATCCAATCAATGGCCAGGAATAATCAAAAGTTGAATGATCAAAATTCTAATTTCCGATAATCTCAGCTGTTAATTGGGTGAGTTTTGTATCTTTGATTTGAAAAATATCTCAATCAACAACTGTGAATAAATAGCAGTTTGATTATTCCCGGCTCTTGATTTCTGTTATAAATAAAGTCGTTCAACTCAATTAGAAATCGCACTCTCACAACCTCCATCTGCATTTTTATGTCAAAACTTTTTATTTTGCCCGCATCTAAACATGCTCGAGACGTGATTTTTATTAAATTTTTAAATTGCTGGCAACGTTATACTTTTACGACAGACATTTTTCATTTTTCATCTAAGGACAAACGTCTGTCGAACGCTTTATTTCCCTCCCCAAAAAAAAAAAATGACGTTCCTTTTTACAAAAGACTATTTTCTATTAGCCAAATCTATATTTTAAACGTTTCCATCTATTTAAGTATCTAGGCTAGTAGGTCGCGATTTGCGGAAATCAAATGCCAGGCCGTTCTGGCGTAAAATTTCCAATTTTATTACAAAATTTCTAATAGATAAATATCTATCGAGTAAATTGAAAATTATTTGTGAAGTTCAACGTCAACATTTTTGTCACTCTTTTAAATTTATCATTATAAATATGGTTGACAAATTTCTAGAATCCTGGATCCCTCCGCGATACTCAAAGTCCCAAAAGATCTCCGTTATGGTAAATTTCAACGGGTTGGGTAATTTTAACATGCAAAAAAAAAGTAGACGCCAGAGAAAATCGAAATAAGCACACAAAAAAATGATTGCTCGGAGGCTGAAACTCCACGAATAGAAATCAATTTTTTTTGGGCATAATATATTCTGCTAAATACCTATTTGCTTTCAATAGAAATTGGATCGTTTAGGAAAATTGAAACGAATTTCACGCATGAATCAGTAGTTTTGTTGGCTCAAATTTCATTTAGAAGGAACTTTTTCCAAATAGAGGTTTCTCTTACACAGTTTCCGTTTACGTGAAAAATGTCGAAAAAACTCTACATAAATTCTTTAGATTGCGCATTGAAGGAAGTAACTCGTACGACTTTGAAATTACGAATTCATTAACCTCTCCTATTTCGTATAATGTAAAACATCTCAAAATTAAATAATAGCATTAGGCAATAATTGATTTATTTTTTAATAAACGTATACAAGGTTACCTATTTGAAATATTGGGCTTGTCTAAACAAACACACACAAAAAAAACACGAGGAAGGAGAACTAGGATTTTTTCCTGGTTAATTTTTGGGTATAAATTCTTCAGAGGATCCCAATTAGAAATCATAACATATCCAATCGTGTTAACCAAACAAACAAAACATGTACAAATTCGTAAGTATAATATTAATTTATTTTATAAATTAATTTTTAATACAATATTTATTATCGTTATTAGGTTGTTCTCGCTGTTACTTTGGCTTACGCCTCAGCCGGTGTCATCAGTCACGATGGCCTTTACCACAGAAGCGTCCAATCTCAAACCATCGTAGATGCTCCACAAATCAAGACCGTCTATGAAGCTGCTCCAGTTGTTCACTCAGTCCATGCCGCTCCAGTTGTTCACTCAGTCCATGCTGCTCCAGTTGTTCACTCAGTCCATGCTGCTCCAGTTGTTCACTCAGTCCATGCTGCTCCAGTTGTTCACTCAGTCCATGCTGCTCCAGTTGTTCATCAAGTGGTAGCTGCTCCATCTATACACAAAACCGTTCAAGCCACTTCAATTGTCCACGGAGCCAGTCCAGTTGTACACCATGCCGCTCCAGTTGTACACCATGAAGTTCCAGTAGTGTACAGTGCTCATCACGCTGTTCCAGTTGTACACAATGCTCACGCTGTACATTCTGCTTCTCTTGTACATGTTCATTAAGGAAGTTGTGATATTTTTTTTAGGTTTCAAATAAATATAGGTGTCTAGCAAGTATAAAGTGAGTTTGATTGAGAATAAAATGTCCGGGGAAAGGTTATTTCTGACAGACTCTGAAAGTAATTTTAAACGTTTCTTCGGAAAATTAACTGTTTGTGATCGTGTATGAGAAAACATGCCGCAAACTCGTGAGAAAAACATGAGGGATAAGACCAAAAATGGTACATTGGATTTACCAAACAGTTGTCCGACCCATTTTCACCTACATCTCGTTTGGTATGGTGGCCAATTACTGCACATAACAGTCTACATAAAGTACAAAGGCTTATCTGTCTAGGAATAACAGGGGCTATGTCAACTTGCCCGCAGCCTAAGGCCCATTATCACAATCGATGGTGACCAGAAGATGTCTGACGGATTAGGGTTAACTAGTAAAATTTCGTTCCACAATCTCAGGTATACCAAAATCTTCTGGTTAACCGTCAGTATACTTTACCAGCGCTTTATGTTTGGGTTTACCCTAGGTTTTCTCAAAAAATAACCTGCAACTACTGTATATTTTTTAATGAAAAATTCGTAATTTTGAAACATGAATATTTATGATAATATAAACGTATATACAGTGACTACAGCGATGATGGGGTATTTGGAAGTTGGATATATAGGACTCCCAAAAACAAGTGTTTTTAGAGACAGGCCTAATTATTTTGAAATACATGATGGGCAAAAGTATTTTGCTGATCAAATCAAATATAGAGTATTCCAGACAAAAATATTCAAACTGGGATCTGAATGGCCACTTACGCATCCTTCAATCTATAAAGCTCGAGTGTCAACGTAAACCAACAGATTATATGATAACATCATTCCATATGAAGTGGTTGTGAAAGAACGTCAATCATGAAAAAACGCAATGCTAACGCAAGCGGATAACGCATCATTGTACTACACAGATGGTTCGAAACTAACCGAAGGAATCGGTCTGGGAATAACTGGACCAAACCTTAAACTTTACTTCGCAATGAGTGAAACGCCCATAATAATTTAAGCTGAAGAACTGACTATAAACATCTGTGCCTAAGAGGAAATACTTCCAACAGAATTTAGGAGAATCGACCATGATAGTACAGGAGTACTTGGTTGTGATGCAGAATGTCTGTTTAGTCAGTGATTAGTTTCGTGACCTTGTTTAGGTTTAGGAGCCTTTTCAACGTGTGGCTTTTGGTGAGTTAGAGATAGGGTCTTCTGGCCCTATCTGTCTGTATCTCCACTACGTGTAAAGCCTCACATTCGAACACTATGTGGGTGGCGGTTTCAATTTTCTCGTCACAAAGTTGACATTTGGGTTCTTCTTGGAGGATGCCCATTGCGTCCAGGCTACAGTGTCCGGTTATGAGTCCAGTTATTAGCCTGATTTGATTTCTTCGTAAGTTTAGGTGATGGTTGGTATACCATTAGCTTACTGTGTCTGAGCTTCGGAAGAGTTTTCCACAGTGAGTTTGGTATTGTCTATAAACCCATTGGTTTATTTTTGTTCTTACCGAAGATTTTGTGGTGCCAATTGCCGGTTCAGGGCCAGTATAACTGATTGCAGATCCTTTTCGTGCCAGAACATCTGCTTTTTCATTTTCTTCAATTCCCTTATACCCTGAGTCCCATTTAAGTTGTTGGCCATACTTCTGACTTAAAGACTCTCCAACAATTCCCTCTGCAAGCATACTGTTTACTTATGACTTTACTTCTTGTTTTTTAGTCATGGAAAGTCTCCTAAGTGACTGACGAATGGGATGAGCACTGCCAGTATTGATTCCATGCTTAATGATGTTCGTCGTTCAACTAAATATATAATACCATCACATATTTTTGTTCTTAGAAACAGCCTCTGGAGTAAGAGATAATTTGATAAACTCACCATTAGAAGAAGCACATAAGACGATCAAAATTGAAACAGTTTAAAGGTTTATCTCGTCTCAAATGAGTTATTTTTCGACGCTTGACTGTCTGAGCAGAAAAATATGTTTTTACCTGTGTATTCTCTCCTTAGGTTTTCTCTCAGACAGGAGTGGATGGCATAGATTTCTGCTTGAAATACAGTAGTTCATTCTCCCAGAGGTTGACTGATGTCGCATCTGGAAGTTTGTCCATTGTATTCCAGGGCCGGTTCTAGTTTCTGTTTTGGAGCCGTCAGTAAATCAGATAATTTATTGTTTAGGTGTTACCCCGGTATTTCTTACTGGAACAACCTCGATGGCTATGGTTTGTGATTATTTTGGTGATTGCCACATGTTCATGTGGCTGGAATAACTAACTAGACTTTGAATGAAGGAAGAACAACATGTATTATCGCCAGGAAATGTGGTTTTTGTTAATGAGATAACGGGATTTCGAATAAATTAACCAAGTTCGCAAAACTTGTTATCAGCGGCGGAAATTATAATTATTTAAAAATAATACTTGGGGCTTGGCGAAAAAATGGGGCCCAAATTGGGACCCCGCATTTCTATGGTTTGGATCTCGGCGGCGGCTTGAAACCAAATTTCGAATGATGATGTCGCATTGAAATAATTGGTAGGTAACGAGACATTATTGTCTGATCGTGGCCAGATTTTAGTTTAGAAAAATGGGTGCTCCCGAAAAATGGGGACCCAGTACGATGTATCTTGTTACAAGTCACGAGTTATGGGGTACCAAATTTCAGGTTTCGAGTTCTAGGAACGTGGTACAAATTTCAGGTTACCAGCATGAGATACGAGGTATCAAATTTCAGGTTATGAGTTCTTGGTACGTGGTACAAATTTCAGGTTACCAACATGAGATACGGGATATCAAATTTCAGGTAATGAGTTCTAGGTTACGTGCGCCTCAAAATTTGGGGCCTGTTTTGGTTCCATATACGGATAATGGGGCCGCGGGTCTAGCAGCGAAGACAAGGGGCTCCTTTCCGATTTTTCCCTGGATTAAGGGGCATTTTATTGGCAACGTCGCACATTATTAGTTTCGGCAACGTCGCACGTACCTGTCATCTTGTATGGGGTATCACATTTTAGGTTATGAGTTCATGTAAATGGGACCCCGAAAAATGGGGCCACGGGTCTAACAGCAGGGACACGCATGTGGCCCCTTTGCTGACGTCACTTGGGTTAGGCCTCTTCAAATTGGGCTTGCCAAAAAATGGGACCCACGAAAAAAATGGGGCCCCGAAATGGGGCACAGGCCCACCTGGGTTAGGCCCCTTCAATTTGGGGCGTCTCTGATGACGGGCGCGTGCCCAAGAACGAGTGTGACGTTACTTCCGCTCTAGAACTCTCGTAGTTCATCTACTCACCTTTTTAAATATAGCACAAATTAAATACCTACTTTGCTTCTGGTCTTCACTTACTATGCATTACATAGACAAAAACAAATAAAACTATGCCATCAAAGTAGCTCTAAATATAGAACAAAAAAACGCATTTTTTCTACAATACAAGAACAGTGACGGCGCAGGGAGTCGTACATGCAGACTGCAGAGACTCGCGCATACCTGCTAGGAAATGAAGTGCCTAATGTAGCATTCCGTTTCCTAGCAGGTGAGAGCGATCAATCGCGCTGGCTGTATAGGAAACGGAAAAATGCTTCCCGGACGTGCTTTTCAACTAGTTTCTCTGTCACCTTTAAACAAAAGTCGACAAGCTGATTGGCCTGTATGACCTGGCTTGAGATGAATCTGTGCCAGGTTTTGGGATAAAGACCGCGCGCTTCTACTTTTCTCTAGGACCCAGGAATATAGCCTGTTGCCAGACTGGCCCTGCACAGCCTGCAGAGGTTTGGTACTATAAGATTCACCGAGGAGAAGGTACTTCCTTTTGAAAGTTCTTGAAGAAAAATTGACACAGAGTAAAATAGTCTAACAGTTTGTGATAAAAATTCATACAAGATTTATTGAGTTTTTTGGAGAAATTGACTTAGTTTTGATTGTTCCCAAGAAAACTAATCAAAGAGGGATTTGGTTTGAAAGTTTTTGGGGAAAATCGACTATCAAGAACAAGTTATTCCTGATAACCCTTTTGGGGAAAATGATCCAAGAAGAATGTTTGCTGCGGAAAATTGTCTAAGAAAAGTACTTCCGACGGAATATAGGAAAATTGACTATGGTTGAAGGATATGTAGGTACTTACTTTCAAAAGTTTCTGAAGGAACATTGATAAGGTAAAAATAATTTGTAAAAAAACTTCATTTAACAAGATTTTCTAGTCTTTTGGAAATATTATTATTTTACTACTATTACATTACTATCTAGTCGACATGGGCTGAGGACGACTCCTTCGCTTGTTCTGCAAAACCTAATAGCTTTTATTACATATTACATGGTGGCAGCGTAAACCTACTGATCCCTCTGAGATGGAAAATTTTGCTAGAGCTCCAGGAGTAATGGACTTTCAGGAAAATGTATCTGAAAATTGGAAGCTCTAGGTTCAGAAATTAGATTTATATATGGGGGCCAATAGTGCTGACAAAAAAGATGATGGAACTAGAATAGCAATCTTATTGAATTTGGTTGGAGATGAAAGACTAAAGATTATTTTAAAAATTTCGGATGCATCTGATTGGGTACATCCAAAAATGGTTGCGAATAAATCAAATGTCGATGTCAGAATTTGCATGGATCCTATGTAGATCCCTTAATGAGTTTACCAAAAGAGAGCATTTTTATATACCAAACTTTCAAGATATATTTACTAAACTTAATAATTCAAAAGTATATTCATCACTCGATGCTTCATCTGCAATTTTACAAGTTCCCTTGTACCAATCTAGTTTGAAACTCTGTACAATTGCAACGCCGTTTGGTAGATACCGATACTTGAGAATGCCATTTGGCATATCTAATGCTCGGGAGGTATTTCAGAAAATTTGACTTCCAGGTGTAATTAATTGGATATTTTGATGACATTTTAGTTTATGGTTCAAATTTGAAAGAGCATAATGGAAAATAAGAAAGAGTTTTGCAAGGAATTTATGAATCTGGGTTGACACTTAATAAAGAAAAGTGAAAGTTTGCTTTAAATTAAATTAAATTTTTGGGACACATTATTAATTCTTCAGGTATTAAAGCCGATGAAAATAAAATTAAAGCAAAGTTATTCAACTTTTGAACCACCACTCAGGAGAAGTACCAGAAAAATAAACCCTCCAGATAAGTTTATTCCATAAAAAAGAGCGTGTTTTATGTATGTTTGATGTATTTGTTATGTTCTGCAAAACCTAAAAGTTTCTATTACATATTACAACTTGGATCGTTTTCACGTTAAAACTTTGTGTATTATTTCAAACTCTTAAATTCGCAGACCCATATATGGTGTAGGGAAATTGCGTTTAGTATGTGATTTTTGTCTAGTGTGCATACAGTTCTTGAGTCTTTAATACAAATTGAAGGTAAGGTTTAATACAGACATACAGATGGTATGGTTTACATGAAGACTTTTTATGTTCTTTGTTTAGCATGACCAGAAACCCAAGTTTTCCTTCGACTCAATATCAAAAATGCTCTGCGCTTCCAGCAAGAAGACCAAATTTATCCATGGAAAAATTATTGGATAAAACCCTTTACGAGACTACGTTGAAAATAAAAAAAGTTAAATGGGAAAATTTATTTCAACTTCTGCCTTATATTCCTCCGATATACCACGATTTTCATCAAATAATGCCTCATGAAGTGAAAGTCCTCAACAAGAAGGCAAAAGGTAAACCAAGTGGTTCGAAAGGAAAAGAAACACAAGATGAAACTGATCAAGAAGATGACGTAGTACTTTCTGACTACTACCAAGACTACTAAAACTATTTTTAATTATAAAGCATACTAAAATGCTCATGTTTTGTATTGATTAGTTGTATTTCCCTAATAAAAATATTGCAAAAATAGTATTTTGTTGTATTAGGAGTAGTTGTGCTGAAGCGGTAGGTTTGCGAGCCGAACGTAGTGAGGCTTGCAATACTGCTGAAGCACAAAAAAGTGTTTCTACTCCGTATGCAACACGCTATTTTTTCTCCAAACGAATGGGGTAAGCTCGGGGGCAAGTGAATGGTTGAGCGGCAGTAAAAGTACGAGCGGCACTAAAAGTACTTCTACTGCCGCTCCAGTGGCACTAAAAGTACTTTTGCTGCCGTTGGGGTTGCCAAGCAGCATAGAAATTAAATTTCTACCACCTCGACAGGTGTTAACCCGCTGGATTTGCCTAGCAGCATAGAAATCAAATTTCTGACATCTTGACAGGAGTTAACAAAGTGACGTTTTTCTGACGTTTGGAGAAAAAATGTTTTCTCTTTCAATTTATAGAACCAAAAGGGTCTAAGTGACATTAACAGTAAAAATTAAGGACCATTAAGACATTTTCATAATTATTACAAAAAAAAAACAATTACATTATATTATACATCAAATGAAAAAATATCTACAGAATTTACAGAAAACAACTAACTTTAACTCCAAATATCTCTAAATAGTCGCCTGGACCCTTTTAGTTCTCACCCTTTCAATTGTTTTGAACCTTACTTTCTGAGTGTTTATTTTGGTTTAAGCACTATGGGAACTCTCTATCAAGTTTTGTCTTGAATACTGACACCGAAGTAGCACTAACTATTTCAGCTAGGATCTGATTCCAGAGGACAAAGACTCTGTTTGTTAGAAAGTTCTCCCTACACACTGTGGAGTAGTTATATTTTTTAAGTTTGGGACTGGGATCCTGGAGTCTTTGGTCTATCTTCAAGGTGTCTAATTGTTCAAAGATAAGATTTCCTCTTCTTCTTCTATTTTGGGAGCTGAGCAGTTTTGATTGTTCTCGTTTATGTAGGTTTTCTTCTACCAAGTTGCAATCGTGCTGCTGTTCTCTGTCTGGGTTCCAAGCCTGACCTGCATATTCTATGATTGGCCTGCATATGATGTACAATTTGTAAATGCTTCTTGGGGGGTGTTTGGGAAGACTTTCTTTAGGAGGAATAACTTGCTGATGGCTTTTTGCATATTGTTGTTACATGTGCTGACCAGGTCAAGTGTTTGGTTATCAGAACTCCAAGGTCATTGTGTTGCTGAATACTGACCAGTACTGACTCATTATTGGCGGAGTATTCATTTTCTGGGTTATTTTTCCCAAAGTGGAGTACCACACATTTTTCCACATCAAGGGGTAGATGCCAATCCTGACACCACTTCTCATTGTGGTTTAAATAATTCTGGAGCAAGTCAGACTTGTTGGCGGGACCATAGGGAGCAAGTACCGAGCTTTGGGGTACGCCACTTTGTACTGGATAGAGTTCAGAGTATGTGACTTTGTAAGATAGTCTTTAGTCCAAAGCAGTAAATCCCCTCTCACACCCAAATGATCCAGTTTCAGCAGAAGCCTCTAACTTGGAGCTCGGTCGAATACTTTAGCAAAATCCAAGAATTAAACATCAATGGAAGTTTTTTGATCTAATGATTTTGTCCAGCTGTTAAGACAGTCAAGAAGGCAAGTTGTGGTAATCCGTTTTCATACAAAACCATGTTGATGAGCTGGAATCAATTGTTCTTGTTCAAGAAAACCTCTCAGATTTTCTGCGGCTATGGATTCCATGATTTTGCTTACAATGGGTGGCAAACTCATTGGCCTGTAGTTTCCAGCATCTAGTTTATCACTTTTTTTGTATATCAGGGTGACTGATGTAACTTGACAAGCAGCGGGGAGCCTTTTTTGCTCCAGTGACATATTCATTATTTTGCATAGGGGAACAGCAAGGTTGTTTGGGAACTAATGAGGATATTCCGTCCAAACCTAGGAGAGCTGGAAGCCATCAGGGCCTATATTTTCTTTATCTTCTTATGATGTCTTGGGTTGTGATTTCATTTGATACCCTGTCGAAGTTTATTTGGAGATCTGCTGGAATAATATTAATGCCTCCGTTGTGAAAACTCGTTTGTCAAGATGGCGGCTTTGTCTAAGAAGATAATAGTTTTGACTGTTCCAAAGAGAACTGATTAAAAAGGGATTAGGTTTGACGAAACATGAACTAAGTCTTTGGGCAAAATTGACCAAGAAGAATGAAGATATTCCCGATATTCAACAATACATGGGAAACTTGCCTATGGAAGTTTCTATTGAAAAAGAATTTCCTGAAAAAACTTTCCTGGAGAAAATTGACTGAAAAGGGAGTAGACGCCAGTTTTTGGAAAAAGTTTATTGAACAAATTAATACAAATTGACCAAGAAATTTCAACAGTTACTGGAAAAAATTTACCACACAAGAATATTTCTGCCAGTACCTATGCCTTATGGGTAACTAAGAAGATTGTAATGTTGTCAGTTCTTCAGAAAAACTTTCAGTCTCTGAAAAAAATCGACCAATAATAGAGTAGTTTCGATACTTCTTAGGCAAAATTGCCTATAAAGAGTGAAAATTTTTCACTTTCAAATTTTATCTATTAAGAATTTCTTCGTCTCTGTTCACGCTCGACCAACATCGTAGATTACCCACGCATGAAATTCAATCAATAAACCACCAATAATCAATACAAAAAATCGTAATTATTGTAATCGCACCGATTTTTTCTGAAGAAAACAAGTGAACCTTTAAATGAACCAAAACAAAAACGTCAAGGTAAGTATCCCTGAGAGTCAATGGTACGTCAAGAAAATGGAAAAGAGGGGCCGAGCTTTGCAACCTATATAATCCTGTCCTAATTCCATTTGAAGTCAAGATATTGTGAAACCGTTTTAAAAGTTCGCAGCCGATTCAAATTAAAGTCTAAAAAAATGCTGAAGTTTGTAAGTAGAAAAAAATTAATTTGAATATTTTTCTTTCTTTAATGCTAATGCTCCCCAAATTGAAACCTAATAATAAGTCTGCTTTTTTAAATAATTCATCGATTTCCAATAAGAACTTTATACTTTTTTCAGATTGTCCTCCTTGCTTTGGTAGCCTGCGTTTTGGCAGGAGTAGTACCGAAACCACCTGCAGTTCACGAAGAAAAATCGACCGAACCAGCAGTTAAAGGTGTCCCTCTACACCCTGAACACCATTCTTCTTCATCTGAACAGCCCAAAATCACTGAAGTTAAACCCGAAGCTAAAAATGTTGATCACTCAAAATCAGCTAAAAAAGACGAACATCATCTTGAAGCTTCCACAGTAAAGCACGATAATGTTCACGTAAAAGCCGCTCACGAAGTTCACGCTCTCAAAGATGAACATAAAAATGTGAAGCACGAGGAAGTGAAAGCAAAAGACTCAAAAGCCCATCATTAATTTGTTTGCTTACCTCACATTGTTGTACCTATTTATTTATTTAATATTTAAATTGTGTATTAATTATTGAATAAATTTTATTTTATTAGATTGATATGAATTATTATTGAATAATTTTATAATTAATGTCACCATGAAGAGCGAGAAGATTTTTAAATAAATCTTCTTATACGCCGGCGAGTCCTTGAATCGCATTTTTAAAGATTAATGATCGGTTCTGGCGCAAAAAGCTTGTATTACATTATTTTCCTTGTGTCATATTTTTTTTTTCGTTTTAAAGAAATCTTGTCCTTGTTCTTATTTCCATAAAACATGTTGTTACTTAATCTTGTGCATCAAAAATTATCGGTAAATAATTGCTTTGCTTTTGAATATGATGTTTGTTTCACAGAAAATATGCAAAATAGTGTTAACGAGGTCGTTCTTGGTTGATTTATTTGGCAGGATGAAATGTTTCGGCTTTCTTTTAGAAAAATTGGATAAATACCAGAAAATTTGGAAAAAATGGAACTTTTGTGTCATTCTGACACCATTTCTAAGGAAAATTTTCCAGACAGGAGAAAAAAAGTAGTTCTGAAGGTTCTGACAGCCTTTGGAAAAAATATAGAGTAGTTTTGAAAGTTTTGTAGAAAATTTGAGTTGAAATAGAGCAACTTAAAAAAAATATCAGGAATACTAACTGAACAAGAATATTTCTGACAGCCTCTGGGAAAAATTGACCAAGAAGATAGTAGATTTGATATTTTCAGGGGAAAATTGGCTAATCAATATAATAGATTTAAGGAGAGAATGAAACAAATCTTAACTTTAAATGTGTTTTATTCAAATGAAGAATATCTTAAGTATTTTTGTCATAATCAATACCCTTTGTAACTTCATTGTATATATAGAGCCCAGTGCCTTATTGATTTTTTTTTAAATTGTTTGTCAAGTGAATGTTTAATGTGCAAATGATTTGTTATTTTGTATTTTATTGTCATTTATATTATTGATATGTATTTTATTTTATTTTATGTATTTTGACGTATGTACCGGGTGATTGTCTATATTTTGCACACACACCTACCTCAGCTGTTTGAAAAGATACCCAGATATGTCAAATGTGAAAGTTGTAGGTAATATCAGAAACTGGTAATCATTCGAGTAAAAAAATCCATATTATTTCTTAAAAATAGAATATTCAGAGGCTGGACTTTGAGGAATAAACCTAAAAAAAAACTAGTATGTTTGGAATCAGGTTTGAAAGGCTAATCCAATGGGTCAACAATATACGGGGTGTTCCATTTAAAGAAGTATAACTTTGCTTTGCCACACTTTTGCGTCACACCCTGCATACTTGTAACTAATTTCATTGCAAAGTTTCCGATATTATGGACTTTCACACTTGACATTTCAGGGTATCTCTTCAAACAGGTGAGATAGGTGTGGGTGCAAAATATAGACAATCACCCAGTACTTCAGTACTAAAACGATGAAATTTCAATTTCAACTCCATACACTAAATTATTCTGAGATTTGGAACCGGATTCTATGGAAAAAAACAGTCAGGAAAATTGAAAAGTTGATAAATCACCCCGAATTGCTTAACACGATTTTATTTCTGCAACCATAAGTCCGAACGGGCTGAAATTTTTAGGAATTTTAGTCCCCTATTAGGATAGGAATCACTGAAAATTTCAGCTTTCTATCTCTAATAGGAAAAAAGTTATGATTTTTTAAATTTTACAAAAATCTAAATCATAAGCTATTATATCAACTCTTTCCTATCGTTACTTTCCATTATGGGAAATGCAAAATTTCAACTCTACTGTTTTCCATATTGTGATGGCTTTCCCTTCGATGAGGATTACGTATTTCCTTGGTACTATTTATTTGGTACTTTTAGCGAGGACTTGCGCCAGACTAATGTGTCTTTCGGTTTTGTTTCCAAATTGGATTCACTATGTATATCAAGCGAGATTCGATTTTTGCTAATATTTCAAGTCTACGGACAAAGGAGATATAGGGAAACAAAGTTTTAAAGGCCATCGAAACGTCCAATTTTTCTAGAAGAAATTTTCCTCATCATGTTAGTCAATTTTTCTCAGAAAATATCAAAACTTCCCTGTTTTCAGTCAATTTCGCCTAGAGATTCTCAAATAATTCTGTTATATAAGTCCAGAAACTGTCAAAACTAATTCCTGTATCTTCCTAGTGAATTTCGAACCAAAACTTCTGTCTCGATTTTTGTCTATTCCCGGCTATTGAATTTGCATCTTTTTCTAATTTTTCTAAATAAACGAAATTCAAGAGCCCAGGAACAGAAAAAATATGTCTACTTGTCTTACCCTCTTCTCTCAACTTTTCTCTATCAATTTCTCGATTTCTCTGACTCAATTTTTGTCTATTCTCGGCTCTTGAATTTGCGTCTTTTTCTAAATAAACGAGATTCAAGTCAGGAATAGAAAAAATATGCCTACTTGCCTTCCCCTTTTCTCTCAAGTTTCCTCTATCGATTTCTCGATTTTTCCGTCTCAATTTTTGTCTATTCCCGGCTTTTGAATCTGCGTCTTTTTCTATTTTTAAATATGTTCGCCTTGTTCTCCCCTTTTCTCTCAAATTTCCTTTATCAGTTTTTCGATTTCTCTGTCTGAATTTTTGTTTATTCCCGGCTCTTGGATTCCCTCCTTTTCTCTCAAATTGCCTCTATTTCTCGATTTCTTTGTCTCAATTTTTGTCTATTTCCTCTCGTCTATTGAATTTGCGGCTTTCTCCAAAGTTTCTTAACGAGCCAGGAACAGGAAAAATATGTCTACTCGTCTTTCCCTTTTCTCTTAAATTTCCTCTATCAATTTCTCGATTACTCTGTCTCAATTTTTGTCTATTCCCAGCTCTTGAATTTACGTTTTTTTCTAATTTTTGTAAATGAACAAGAATCAAAAGCCAGGAACAGAAAAAATATGTCTAATTGTCTTCCCCTTTTCTCTCAAACTTCCTCTATCAATTTCTCGATTTCTCTGTCACAATTTTTGTTTATTCCCGGTTCTTGAATTTCCCCCTTTTCTCTCAAATTTCCTCTATTTCTCGATTTCTTTGTCTCAATTTTTGTTTATTTTCTCCCGTCTCTTGAATTTGCTGTTTTTTTCCAATTTTCCCAAAAAAAAACGAAATTCAAGAGCCAGGAACAGGGAAAATATGTCTACTTGTCTTTCCCTCTTCTCTCAACTTTTCTTTATCAATTTCTCAATTTCTCTGTCCCAATTTTTATCTATTCCCTGGTTTTGAATTTGCGTCTCTTTCTATTTTGAAATATGTTTACCTTCTTTTTCTCTTTTCTCTCAAATTTCCTTTATCAGTTTTTCGATTTCTCTGTGTCAATTTTTGTTTATTCCCGGCTCTTGAATTCCCTTCTTTTCTTTCAAATTTTCTCTATTTCTAGATTTCTTTGTCTCAATTTTTAGCTGCTCTTGAAAACTTCCCTACTGTTTTCAGTCAATTTCGTCTAGATATTCTCGAATAATTCTGTTATATAAGTCCAGAAACTGTGAAAACTAATTCCTGTTTCTGCCTAGTGAATTTCGTACCAAAACCTCTGTCTCAATTTTTGTGTATTCTCGGCTTGTTGAATTTGCGTCTTTTTCGATTTTTCTGTCTCAATTTTTGTCTGTTTCTGGCTTTTGAATTTGCGTCTTTTTCTATTTTTAAATATGTTTGCCTTGTTCTATCCTTTTCTCTCAAATTTCCTTTATCAGTTTTTCAATTTCTCTGTCTCAATTTTTGTTTATTCCCGGCTCTTGGATTCCCCCCTTTTCTCTCAAATTGCCTCTATTTCTCGATTTTTTTGTCTCAATTTTTGTCTATTCCTTCCCGTCTCTTTAATTTGCGACTTTTTCCAAATTTTCCTAAGTAAACGGAATTCAAGAGCCATCAGGAACAAGAAAAATATATTTACTTGGCTTCCCCTTTTCTCTCAAATTTCCTATATCAATTTCTTGACTTCTCTGTTTCAATTTTTGTCTATTCCCAGCTTTTTGAGTCATTTTCTATTTTGAAATATCTTACCTCGTTTTCCCTCAAATTTCCTTTATCAGTTTCTCGATTTCTCTGTCTCAATTTTTGTTTATTTCCGGCTCTTGAATTCCCCCCTTTTCTTTTAAATTTCCTCTATTTCTAGATTTCTTTGTCTCAATTTTTGGCTACTCTTGAAAACTTCCCTGTTTTCAGTCAACTTCGCCTAGAGATTCTCGAATAATTCTGTTATTGAATTTGCATCTTTTTCTTATTTTTCTAAATAAACGAAATTCAAGAGTTAGGAAGAGAAAAAATATGTCTACTTGTCTTCCTCTCTTCTCTCAACTTTTCTCTATCAATTTCTCAATTTCTCTGTCCCAATTTTTGTTTATTCCCGGCTTTTGAATTTGCGTCTTTTTCTATTTTGAAATATGTTAACCTTGTTTTCCCCTTTTTCTCAAATTTCCTTTATCAGTTTTTCGATTTCTCTGTCTCAATTTTTGTTTATTCCCGGCTCTTGAATTTCCTCATGTTCTCTCAAATTTCCTCTATTTCTAGATTTTTTGTCTCAATTTTTGGCTGCTTTTGAAAACTTCCATATTTTCAGCCAATTTCGCCTAGAGATTCTCGAATAATTCTGTTATGTAAGTCCAGAAACTGTGAAAACTAATTCCTGTTTCTGCCTACTGAATTTCGTACCAAAACTTCTGTCTCAATTTTTGACTATTCTCGGATCTTGAATTTACGTCTTTTTCTAAATAAAGCGTCAGGAACAGAAAAAATATGTCTACTTGCCTTCCCCTCTTCTCTCAAATTTCCTTTATCGATTTATCGATTTTTCTGTCTCAATTTTTGTCTATTCTTGGCTTTTGAATTTGCTTCTTTTTCTATTTTGAAATATGTTTACCTTGTTTTCCCCTTTTCTCTCAAATTTCCTCTAACAGCTTTTCGATTTTTCTGTCTCAATTTTTGTTTATTCCCGGCTCTCGAATTCCCCCTTTTCTCTCAAATTTCCTTTATTTCTCGATTTCTTTGTCTCAATTTTTGTCTATTTCCTCCCGTCTATTGAATTTGCAGCTTTCTCCAAATTTTCCTAAATAAACGAAATTCAAGAGCCAGGAACAGGAAAAATATGTCTACTCGTCTTTTCCTTTTCTCTTAAATTTTCTTTATCAATTTCTCGATTTCTCTGTCTCAATTTTTGTCTATTCCCGGCTCTTGAATTTACGTCTCTTTCTAATTTTTCTAAATAAATAAGATTCAAGAGCCAGGAACAGGAAAAATATGTCTACTTGTCTTCAAAAATCCATAAATTTTTGGAGCAAATAAATACTAAAACATCGCATAATTTGAATTTTTTGCATTATTTTTCCTCTAAGACTTTTGATTGAATTTTTTGTCTTTCATAATAATTTCTCAAACAGAGCATTGACTAATGTCTAAAGGCATCTGATATACTCTCTGCAGCCTGCCCTTAATCTTTCTGAAATCTCTCTCGACTCTATTAAAACGATTAATAAAATAAAGCAACACTTGCTTGGGGTAGCAGGTGCAGAAAGTCAGTAAAGCCTCTTTTTCTTTCAATAATTTCCTTTTTTGCTTTATAAATCCTGAAAATATATTAAGCTACTTAGATTTTCAATTATTTTTCAAATCAAACGCAATTATTTCAAAAAAATGAAAACATCAAAATTTACATATATACGAATAATGAAATTCGATATCGGTTATTATTAACGGTTAAAGCAATCCATTCATGGGCCTTGCCGCAAGGTCGGACGTCATATAATTACCATAAGCACTTCTTCTCGTGTTTGCGGACTCCTTAATCAAAAATCACCCAGGAATTATAATAATGGCGGGGGTAGGTGTGTAATATGTATATATATGTGAGGTATAAGAAATTTTGAATATCGAGTTCATTTGGCTCATAGTAACTGCCTAAAAAAAAGTTATATCAAAATGTATGGATTGGTAAGTCAAATTTCACTTTATTTTTGGTAATTTTTTACAATTACAATTTACAATTGCAAAAATTACTCATACATCTAGAAGTTTATATAAACTATACGGTGATTGTTCAAACTTACATGAAACTCCTCGAATCTGTAGTTAATATAAAGTTTCCCAAAATTGTCTCATTATAATTTCAACTAGCAAAGTTATTTTATAGTTTGATAGTTCAACAACTGCTTTATTTTATACTTTGGAAATGTTCATTAATTATTTATTAAAGGTGCAATGACCACTGTTCTGCTATAGGCATCTCTGAAGTATTCAATAAATTTTCGATCAAAACTTTTGTTTGATAGAGTTATCGTATAATGAAACAGCCAATGATTTATCGTTGAAAGTTTTCCATGAATAATAAAATATTTTATAGACTTTTATCTATTTAAGTGCCTTTGAGATCAATTTCCTTTCAAGCTGTCTTAATGTTCACGTGAAAATTACTTTAATATTATCATAGTAAGTATTTCGTATTTCTATAAAGTTGGTAGAGGGCCTTCTATATTATAATAATATTTCAAGGGGTGTAGAGGTTTCTATCTCAAACACAGTCAAATGGAACGTTCCTCTTTACCTACACACGTTAGTTTTTGCATTTGATACTTTATTTTGCTATTTCAACATGATTGCCTGCATATGCAAACGAAGACTTAGTACCAACAAGACCCTGCTTATCAAAAATGAAGATAGAATAGAAGATCGAGAAAAATTAAATCAAAGTTATCATAGAATTGGAGATAATTAACGATTTGAAAAACAACAAATTACCAGGAGAAGATGAAGGGACTGCTAAAATGCTGAAACTGAAGACACTATTTCTTCTATGTCTCAAGAATTCGGAAATACCAGAATAATATAGCTAAAAGGGTGACTAAAATCAGAAATTACCTACAGTCTTATCTCGTTATTATCCCAAATATACAAGGTGTTCATGAAAATCATTACCGATCGTTAATCACCTAAAATAGATAGCTACACGTTACAACCATAGAAATTCTCATTATCAACCAAAAGTCCTAACAAATAAATCCAAAAAAAGAAGTCACCATTGAAAACCTCTCTTTGGAATGAGACGTCCAATACATCTACCAAAGACAAATACAAATACTCTATTTGCTTCATTTAAAAGAAAAAACTATATATTTGAAATAAGCATAATATTATGTTTACATAAATATATTATATTATTAATAATTTCAGATCGTCTTCACTGCCTTGTTGGCTTTCGCCTCAGCTGGAATAATCGCCCACCAACCCGTAGTCGTGGCCCACAGCGTCCCGGTGGTACCAGTAGTCAAAGCCGCTCCGGTATTGCACGTGCACCAACCTGTAGTACCAGTAGTACCCGTCGTTAAAGCAGCTCCTGTCGTAGCCGTTCACCATGCTCCAGTCGTAACCAAGAGCATCCAGAGTCAATCGATTATCCATCCTTCACCTGTAGTACATCATGCTCCGGTACTGCACGCAGCGCCTGTAGTTGCCGCGCCAGTCTTGGTACATCACTAGTAGTTTTATGTTTGAATAAATCGTGTTTTTTTTTTTATACAAATATGTTTTTTTTTTATGTACGATTAATGTCTTCTTACGCAGTTATTATGTAACTGCTGGAAAAGTTATTCTACTAATAGAGGTAGAAAGAAAATTATGATGCCAATAGGTTAAATTAACAGCATTAATAGAAGATTGAATAAAAAGAAGCCAGATATTTTTTCTTATATAATATGTATTACTTACATAATTTTGCTATTATGCTAGAGCGTGAAGTTTTTAGAATTTTCACTCTCTGCGTTTCTATACAGGGTGGCCAATTGAAAACGAAACAGAGGTGATTTCGGGCTCCCCAAGACATTTAAGAAAAAACCCTCGTACCCGTCAATTTTTGATTTAAGGGGGAACCATTTTTTTGGTGTTTTCACCCCCTGGGGGGCAAAGCCCTAGCGGGGGTGACAAGGGCCCCCAAAATTTTAAATGGAATGAGGGGCCGAGTGATACCTTATTTTGAAGCTATTTTTATGTAGATTATAACCCCCGAGTCTCACATCGCTACTATCTACCTAGCCATTACAGGGGCTAATTAAAGTTACAAAAACATGTTGGAATATTTTTATTTAAAAAAATGCTTTAAAAACAAAATCAATCAAGTAAATGCTGAAAATGACCTCAGAAGAAAAAATCTAACGGGCTTAAATCTGGAGAACGTGGGGGCCACTCAATATTGACGAGCCACTGCACCATAATGGGATGACGCACAATCTTGTTGGAATATTAGTGTATGCATCTGTTATCATTCTCTAGTATCTCCACCAATTCTGGATGAATCGCAACTCCTAACCACTCTAGGTACATTTCTCCTGTTAAATGTATAGGTAAAAAAGGGGCCTATTTACGGTTATCAAAAATGCTAGCCCAAACACTCAAATATTGTATTAAATAAATATTGTATTGAATATAAAAAAATTGTATTAAATAATGGAGTATAACTAAATGGTCTTTTGGTTGATGTGCTACTAACCCCCTTTTTCGTTTTATTTCCTCCTCCCTCACCATTGAAAAACTCATAACCCAATTATTTTTTTCAATAAATGGAGCAGCAGTTTGTATATTTCTCTGATGAATGCTCCTTTTTTCTTGAACGGTACGGTGAATCGTCTCAACTGCCGCTATTGGGCTAATTCAAATCCCAGAAAACATATTTCGCTAGCATTTTTGGTACCTAACCGTATAATAGACCCCTTCTTTACCTATAAATTTAACAGGAGCAATGTACCTAGAGTGATAAGAAGATGCGATTCATCCAGAATTGGTGAAGATACTAGAGAATGATAACGGATACATGGAAAACCGTCTAATATTCCAACAAAATGGTGCGCCACCCCACTATGCTGCAGTGATTCGTCAATATTTGGACCAAAGGTTTCCAGGACAATGGATTCGAAGGAGAGGCCCCCGCGTTCTCCAGATTTAAGCCCGTTAGATTTTTTCTTCTGAGGTCATTTTCAGCACTTACTTGATTGATTTTGTTTTTAAAGCATTTTTTTAAATAAAAATATTCTAACAAATTTTGTAACTTTAATTAGCCCCTGTAATGGCTAGGTAGATAGTAGCGATGTAAGACTCGGGGGTTATAATCTACATAAAAATAGCTTCAAAATAAGGTATCACTCGACCCCTCATTCAATTTAAAATTTTGGGGGTCCTTGCCACCCCCGCTAGGGCTTTGTCCCCTAGGGGATGAAACCACCAGAAAAATGGTTCCCCCTTAAATCAAAAATCGACGGGTACGAGGGTTTTTTCTTAAATGTCTTGGGGAGCCCAAAATCACCTCTGTTTCGTTTTCAATTGGCCACCCTGTATATGGGGTGTTATGACCTTTAAGAGCCTTCTTCATCTTTCCTGTTGAGTATCTGATCTTGACTTGGTGTTTTTCCTGCTTTCTTCTAATTTATTGCTTCTATTTATATTTCCAAAATTTTGCCTTCTTCTTGTCATTATCTTCAATATTTGAACAGTTTCTGGTTTTCAATGTAAGCCGCGTTATTTCATTTTATGTCGAAGTTCTTCCCACTTTCTCTTTTCATTCTTGATTCTTCATTGAGTTTGTCATCTCAACATTCTTTATTATTTTTTATTGTAGGTATTTTTCAATTTCTTTTTTCAAATCTTTAACTGCATATTGTTCCATCATTTTTCCTTTTCAGGCTTCATGTTTTCGTATTTTTTCCACTCCTCTTCAACTCTTCTATATCTGTTTATCTTTTGGTTCCACTTTCTTTTCAGTCAATTCTTTTCTAGTTTATAAATTCAAATTCACTTTCTATCAATTTGTTTTTCATCTCTTCACATTTTTTCTGTAAATATCATTACAACCAGAAAGTGATCGCATCTGAATTCTGCTCCTCTCACAGGTAGATTCAAAATTGACATTTGATTTTCTCAAAATTCCATATTCCAGACTTTTCTTTTTGTATGTTTTTTTTTTCAATATTTGCATCCTATACTTTTTTTCTTCAATCATTTCCTCCTTCTTCACCTGCTATATTATCCACTCTATTCCTTTTCTTGTCTTCTTTCTATATTTTCCATACTGAGCTTCCACTATTTATCTCATTATTGTGTGTTTTGTTGTTTCTTATTTTTTTCTTTCGTATCATGTACCATTGAAAAATACTGTAGATTGTAATGGTTGGGGTATTTAGGACCTCTCCACTGCGACCTGATTAAATCTATTGTGATTCCCCTTATTTTTGGTGGGTTCCCAGATTGAGGCTTTAGGCTTTTGATCTTCAATCTTCAGAGTTTTCAGTCTTCAAAGTCTCTAGAATCTTGACAGAGTCTAAATTCAGAGTTTCCAGAAACTAAAATCTAAGATCCTATTACATTTGTATCCAGTTTTAAGCTTTATAGAATTTTCAGTCTATGGAATCTTGACTATTAATCTATGGGATTGTCAAGAGTGAAAACTGAAAATTTACTTCAAAATTATCTGATATCTTGACTGAGTTCTCAGGTATTGATGTCTTCAGAATCATTAGATTTTTGCCTAAGGAGCCTTTAGTGGTGTCGAGCTTCCAGAATCTTCAGAGTTTTCAGTATTGAGTCTTAAGTCCTCAAAGTCTCTAGAATTTAGACAGTCTTCATTCAGAGTTTTCAGAATCTGAGATCTAAGATCTTTATTCATTTTTATCCAGTTTTCAGGTAAGAATTTTCAGTCTCTGGTATCTTGACTGTTAATCTATATAAGTATGGCTTTATCGTGAGTGAAAATTGGAAAGTTAGTTTAAAATTAAATATCTTGACTGAGTCCTCAGGTATTTATGTCTTCAGAATCATTACATTCTTGCCTAAGAAGTCTTCATTGTCGAGATTCCAGAATCTTCAGAGTTTTCAGTATTGGGTATTAAGTCTTCAAAGTCTTTAGAATCTAGACAGTCCTCAGAGTTTTCAGAGTCTGAAATCCAAGATCTTATTACATTTGTATACGGTTTTCAGCTGAAAATTGTCAGTCTCTGGTATCTCGGCTGTTGATCTATATATAGCATTATCATGAGTGAAAACTGCAAAGTTACTTCAAAATATAATATCTTGACTGAGTCCTCAGGTATTTAGGTCTTCAGAATCATTAGATTCTTGCCTAAGACGTCTTCATTGGCGAATTTCTAGAATGTTCAATGTTTTCAGTATTAAGTTTAAAGTCTTCAAAATATCTAGAATCTAGACAATCTTCATTCTGAATTTTTAGAGTCTGAAATCTAAGATCTTATTACATTTGTATCCAGTTTTCAGCTGAGAATTTTCAGTCCCTGGTATATTGACAGTTAATCTATACATGGCATTATCGTGAGTGAAAACTGGAAAGTTATTTCAAAATTTAATATCTTGACTGAGTCCTCAGATATTAATGTCTTCGGAATCATTAGATTCTTACCTAAGGAGTCTTCATTGTCAAGTTTTCAGAATTTTCAGAGTTTTCATTAGTGAGTCTTAAGTCTTCAAAGTCTCTAGAATTTAGACAGTCGCCATTCAAAGTTTTCAGAGTCTGAAATCTGAGATCTTTATTACATTGGTATCCAGTTTGCAGCTGAGAATGTTCAGTCTCTGGTATTTTGACTGTTAATCTATATATGGCATTATCGTGAGTGAATTGGAAAGTTAGTTCAAAATTTAATATCTTGACTGAGTCCTCAGGTATTCATGTCTTCAAAAATCATTAGATTCTTGCCTAAGGAGTCTTCATTGTCGAGTTTCCAGAATCTTCAGAGTTTTCAGTATTAAGTCTTAAGTCTTTAGAATCTAGACAGTCTTCATTCAGAGTTTTCAGAGTCTGAAATCCAAGGTCTTATTACATTTGTATCAGGTTTTCAGCTGAAAATTTTCAGTCTCTGGTATCTCGGGTCTTGATCTATATATGGCATTATCGTGAGTGAAAACTGAAAAGTTATTTCAAAATTTAATATCTTGACTGAGTCCCCAGGTATTTATGTCTTCAGAATAATTAGATTCCTGCCTAAGCCCTAAGGAGTCTTCATTGGCAAGTTTTCAGAACCTTCAGAGTTTTCAGTATTGAGTCTTAAGTCTTTAAAGTCTCTAGAATCTAAACAGTCTTCATTCAGAGTTTTCCGAGTCTGAAATCTAAGATCTTATCACATTTGTATCCAGTTTTCAGCTAAGAATTTCCAGTCTCTGGAATCTGGACTGATAATCTATGGCATTATCATGAGTGAACACTGGAAAGTTATTTCAAAATTGAATATCTTATATCTTCATTGTCGAGTTTCCAGAATGTTCAGTGTTTTCAATATTGAGTCTAAAGTCTTCAAAGTGTCTAGAATCTGGACAGTTTTCATTCAGAGTTTTCAGAGTCTGAAATCTAAGATCTTATTATATTTGTAGCCAATTTTCAGCTGAGAACTTTCAGTCTCTGGTATCTTGACTGTTAATCTATACATATAAAGCATTATTGTGAGTGGAAACTGGAAAGTTACTTCAAAATTTAATATCTTGACTGAGTCCTCAGGTATTTATGTCTTCAGAATCATTAGATTCTTGACTAAGGAGTCTTCGTTGTCAAGTTTTCAGAATCTTCAGAGTTTTCAGTATTGAGTCTTAAGTCTTTAAAGTCTCTAGAATCTAGACAGTCTTCATTTAGAGTTTTTAGATTCTGAAATCTAAGATCTTATTACATTTGTATCCAGTTTTCAGCTGAGAATTTTCAGTCCCTGGTATATTGACGGTTAATCTATAAATGGCATTATCGTGAGTTAAAACTAAAAAGTTACTTCAAAATTTAATATCTTGACTGAGTTTTCAGGTATTGATGTCTTCAGAATCATTAGATTCTTGCCTAAGGAGTCTTCATTGTTGAGTTTCCAGAATCTTCTGAGTTTTCAGTATTGAGTTTTAAGGCTTCAAAGACTTTAGAATCTAAACAATATTCATTCAGAGTTTTCAGAGTCTGAAATCTAAGATCTTATCACATTTGTATCCAGTTTTCAGCTGAGAATTTTCAGTCTCTGGTATCTTGACTGTTTCTATATATGGCATTATCGTGAGTAAAAACTGGTGTTGCGAAAACTCTCACCATATTTATCTATTATACAATTTTTCTAAGTTTAAGTTTAATGTGAAAAGTATTGATTTTTTGTCTTGATTCAACCTCAAAGAGGGTCGAAGTTGACCTTTGGTCGGTCTATTAGGCCGTACCAATATATTTCTGTAGGGGTGACCGGTAGCAAGCACGGAAGAATCCATTTTTAATTTAAAAAGGGTACTAGGTAGTTGAAAGTAGTGCGCTGCCCTTTTCTATGATTTTTTAATCAATTTACCGCAAAACGCAAAAGGTGACTGTTGTTCTTGAACGGTTCGTTTTGCTGCTCTGATTTGCCCTAAATGCCCTAATTAATTTAATGCAATTATAATTTTGCACCTCTAAATTCTGATACTAAAAATTTTCTAAACTCTATTATTTCCTAATTCCATGTACCTACATGAATATTTTTACTGGTACTTTGTCAACATTAAATCTTGTCAGCACTAGTACGCAAAATTAACTCTTGTCCGCACTAGTGCGCAAAAGTAAATTTTGTGCTACCAACTGCGTGTGCAAAGTATCTATTTTGCACACGCTCGTAGAAAAAAGTTATTTTACTGTTAGAGGTAGGAAGGAAATTATGAGCTTTAATTTTTTTTCCATCCCTTCTTTGTACTTTAGATTTTTTACCTCTTTGTTAGTTTTAGTTCGTCTTTTATATTTTGATCTAGATTTTAATATTTTTATTAATTAATATGCCTTCTTAATACTTCTATTATTTTTTTTTTTTTTTTAATTTTGTCTTTACTTTTCTCTATAATATGCTACAATAGGTATTCAAAGTCCTCTTGCCCTTTCGTACATAAATCAAAAATCAATTCATTTTTGTTTCGCAAACTCAGTTTCGTTTACATATTATATTCCAACAACAAAGAAAGTGCGTCTGTATATCATTCAAAAACTTAATAAAACTTTCGCCTATTGTCAAAAAATTGCTCGACACTTTGTCCGCACACATACATTCTTCGCAAAACGACTTTAAAAATCGTCGAGACAAAATAAATTATGGCTCCAATATGAAAGCAGTGCACAATGTCGACCAAAGCGATCTTGTTCGCCTTAACCTTGTCTCGAAAATACACGAGGATTCAATGTTACGAGATTTATTGCAGTGCAAGGAACACTATAAACTACATGTACGAGGATAGAAAATATTGAGTCTAGGTCAGAATTTTTAAATCTTACTATGGAGAAAATTTTTGTGCAAAAAATGCTTAACCCAAAGGGTGTAATTTATGTTGTTTTTCCATAGGACTAGTTAGTCTATTAATCCAGATGAAAAGGGAAAAGAGTTTTTGAATTCTATTACTTTTCTGCTTTGTTTTCAAGAGAATGGCAAGACTTTTGAGCTTCTATATTGAAAAAGTAGAATTTTCCAGAAAAGGAGCTAAATTAGTTTTTAAAGAAGCCATGATTGACTGCAATTTTCCTGAAATTAAACTATGAATCTGGATCGATTTTTGGATATTATATTTTTCCTGGGGATTAGACTTTTAATCTTGGTTTCTAGATTTTTCGTATGACAATCGATAGTTGGAATCTTCACTGATTAATTCAAAAATTCACTCATTTTCGGATTAGAATTTGTGTTGAACAATTTGTCAATGAATGAGTCACTCACGAACCTCTGTAGGACGAACGGAGCAAGTTCCGCAGGAATTTACTAACGAACTTACTCATTAGTTCAATAATTTACTTATTTTCAAATTATTAATCATCATCAAATACATTAAGACTAAACATTAACAATATCAATACATAACATAATCAGTGAACCTAGCTAGAGAGTTTCTTAATACTACGATTGGACCTTGTATATCTCTGATTCTCACCTGGTGAGCGTGAGCCACTGTTAAAGTTCTTCGCCCTAGTATTCTCAATGATACAGGGCTCTGCAACAATACCATCATTATCAGTTCTAAAATTGAAAGATTCATGTTTAAATAGTGTATTCTGCTCTAGACCAGAATCATCGCGATTACTTGGTCTACTTGATAAATCATGTTGAATTTCTGAGCTCCGTAAATGATTACTATTTCGCCTTAAAACATTAGAACCATTATTGATCAAGTAAAACCTTGGGGCGTCATGCTTGGATAGTATAGTTGCAGTACGCCACTGATTTACATCCCCATACACAACATTTTCACCTTCTTCAAAGTCTGGCGGGCTTTCCTTAGAATGTTTATCATAATAACTTTTATATAATTTATTTCTATTTTCTAATTCATTTCTGAAATCTTTAATTTTAAAACTGGGTACTACTTCAAGCTTAGTTTTTAATTTCCTGGAAAACAACAGTTCAGCAGGAGACCTTTCAAGATTTGTAATAGGCGTGTTACGATACTCTATCAAAGCAACCCACAAATCATCTGATTTCCGAATAATGTTTTCAGCTGTTTGCACAAATCTTTCAGCAAGTCCATTCGATCGCGGATATCTAGAGCTACTTGTCTGAAATTTAAAGTTAAACTCATTCTCAAAACATTTAAATTCATACGAATTAAAAGGTATATTATCTGACACTAAAACATCAAGTATTTCATGTGTCGCAAATATTTGTTTCAATTCAAAAAACATAATTTCTAACCATTTAGTTAAATAATTACTAAATATGATTTTCCTCCATAGTCCATGTTGTCACAACCTGACGTTTGGAAAGGTAACTCAGGAATATCATGTGACATGAGTGGTTCTTTTCCATTAGCAAATCTATATCTTTCACACAACTGACACTGCGGAATTTCCTTTTCAATATCTATGCTCATTCCAGGCCAGAATAATACACTCTGTGTGTACGAGTTATGCCAAAATGACCTTCATGTAGTACTTTCAGCATATCTTTACGCAATAATTGAGGAACCACCAACCTGTCATAAAAAAAATGAGAATGTTATTTTGATACAAATCAGCTCTTAAGTTGTAAAAAATTCCCAGTTCTCCTTCATATTTTTTTATTTTTCCAACCATTCAAATAACATTCAATAACTGCACTCAATACTTTACCCTTTATGGTTTCTTTTCTAAACTGTTCTTGTCTTCTTTCACTCATTCGCAAATAGTTCTCAACTGAATGTATAATTTCTTTCAATTCTTTCATATCCTCATCATCTTCCTCCATTTCACGGTACTTTTCAAACTGATAACAAACTTGTAAATCATATCTTAACAATTTTAACTTCTACCTCTGTAATCGAGACGAATTTATTGAGGATATCTGCTTGCTCATAAGACTTACATTCGGTGTGTGATCGGTAATATTAACAGGGCGGCCATAAATGAAATTATTAAATTTTTGATTAACAATTTCCCCTAAATTCGAAATAAACTTTCTAACATAATTTACCAAGCTAAGCAGTCTCTGCAATTCTTTGTTATAGGATGGTGCTTTAAGATCATTGCTGGCCTTAATTTTAACATTATCTAATTTCATACCCTCACTATTAAAAATATACCCCATGTATTTCACTTCACACTTTCTCAATTGCAACTTATTTTTGTTAAATCTCGCACCCTTCTCTCTTGCTCTCCGTAACGCCGCCATTCTCATTGTCTTATCATGTGCCTCCATAGTGTTATAAGCTACCAAAAATCATCAAAATATATGATTACATTTTCAATATTCCCAAATTTTTAACAATTTATTCTCTGAAAATACTCAGGTGCCAAATTTGAACCAAACGGTAGTCTCAAAAATTTTTAACAACCGAAAATTATGTTAAAGAACTAGACTCCTTATCAAGCTTCACTTAATAAAACCCATCTTTAAAATCAAGTACAGAAAAACATTTTTTTCCTGACAACTTAGCACTAATATCTTCCTAGCTTGGAATTTCGAAGTATTGTCCCTTTATACACTTGTTTAAATCCTGTGGATCAGTCTTAAGGATATATCTGGTTTTTCAATTAGAACTAAGTTATTAACCCACTCAATAGCATTATCTAATTTCTTTATAACTTCCTGCTGCTCTAATTTATCTAATTTTTGTTTTAATCTATCTTTAATAGCTAAAGGAACCCGACGAGCAGGTCTATCCACTGGTATACTGTTCTATTAGTTTAATTTTAAAAGTACCTATTTGAAAGAGTGCCATACCCTCAGAAATCCTGAATACTTAATAGTTTTTCCTGAATAATTGGGTCAAACTTCGAAAACGTTTTCAAATTTCTAGAAACAAAATACACCAAATAGCAAATAGCTATCTTGATTTTTTCGAAAATCAGTTTTTCAGAGAAAAGGGGTTCACTTTATACTGAATCACCCTGTACATAATAATTGACAATTGTTATGGAAGTTTTGTTTTAAATTTCTATGAATATGGAATCTTATATTGAAAATTCAAAATTCCTATGAAATATTCTTATTTTATCACATCATTAAACCATAATAATTAGAATAAAATTCCTTTTTTTGAATATTTCAGATACTTCCTCGAGCTTCCCAAATTTCCCTAATTCTTCCTCGTACTTTCCTGAATTTCCACAAACTTCCTGAATATGTACAGGAGAAGTGATGATCCCCTGCACATTCTAGATAGGAATTCCCCTGCACACTTTAAGTGAGAATTCAAAAAAAAAAAAGAGAAAGAGTTAGGTGTCAGGTAGATACCAGTAATATGTGGTATGACAGAGCAGGGGTGACAGATATAGTGACGGAATGAGTTTAGTTTAGCTTGAAATAAATCTTTGAAACCATATTTCGTTTATTCCAAATGTCCGAACCTTACATGGCGCTGCGGACAGGATAAGTTGTGAAGAAGATTTTTTTACAAAATACTTGAGTATTTCGTCTTAAAGAAAGTTAAGTCAAATTCGTTCTTAGCCCCACGTTTCCTTAATAAAATAAGATGGAAACTTTACGACAACCCAAAGAAATATCTCTTGAGGGTGATATCCCCACAAATTTTTAAAAATGGAAACAGTAATTCACCATTTATATGGATGCCTCTGGTTTGAAAGATAATACAAAGGTAACAGCTGATAGGAAAGCTGCTATTTTGCTACATACAATTGGAGCTGAAGTACCTATTAGAAATCTATGACACACTAGAGATACCTGATGATGATAAGAAAGACTGGCAAAAATTATTTCAAACCATAAGAAAATGAGACTGTTAATCGACACCTATTTCATACTAGAAAGCAGTTACAAGGTGAAAGTGTTGATATGTTTGTGACTGATTTAAGAAAACTAAGTCAAAGTTGTAATTTCGGAGATCTGCGAGATAGTTTGGTTAGGTATAGGATTGTATGTGGAATAGAGGACACTAAAATAAGAGATAGGTTGCTCAGAGATCCTCAATTAGATTTGACAAAACATGTGAATATCTGTAGAGCGTCGGAGTTAGCTGAACTTCAATCAAAAAAGCTAGAAATTGAGACAAATGTTAATATTGTGAAGAAAGCACAAAAATCAGAACAATACAGAGAGTTTACTTCACAAAAAGATCAATATGAAGCCCGAAATCAAAGTGGAAATAGCTTTAGAACAAACTCAGAAAATAGAGTTGATAAAAAACAGTGTGGCAATTGTGGATATTTTCATGGTTCAAGAAGACAATGTAAAGGATGTAACAAGTTTGGTCATTTTCAAAAGTATTGTCGTGAAAAAAGAAACATGACTCAAAATGTATATTCACTAAAAGCTGATGATGAAGAGCAAGAAATGCTTATAGGCACAGTTCAGAAAGTAGGAAAAGTAGGTTTAGTTGGCTGGATGCAAAAAGTAACAGTAAATAATAAGGAAATTTGTTTCAAAATGGACACTGGTGCTGATGTTAATGTTTTGAACTTAAGAACCGCTTAAGAACTTAATGCTGAAGTTCAGTCATCCAATAGAAAGCTATTAAATTATGAAGGCTCTTTAATGGGTGTTTATGGACAAACTACACTTATCTGTGAAACTAATAATAAAAAACACAATGTAGTGTTCATTGTAGTCAACTTTTATGCTCAATGCATAATTGGTCATCCATTTATTGAGATTTTTAATCTACTAAAAAGAGTAGGATCGGTAAAACAGAAAGACAAATATGTGATTGATAGTCTAGTAAAAAAATACGACCATATTTTTCAAGGCGAATTGACAAATTCATATAAAATTCAGTTGAAGAAAAAGGTAGAGCCAGATGTAGAACCTCCAAGAAAAATTGCAATCAGCCTTCAGCAGTCAGTTAAAAGTGAACTAGATAAGATGGAGAAAATGGGCGTTTTGAGAAAAGTGACTGAACTGAGTGGTGCAGTTCTATGGTCATTGTAAAAAAAACAGACAATAGTCTTCGAATTTGTTTGACCCACAAAATCTGAATAAAGCCATAGTACGTGAGTGGTATCAGCTTCCAACTTTTGAGGAAATTGAATCCAAGATGGAAGGGGCAAATATTTTTTCAATACTGGACGGCAATAAGGGCTTTTATCAGATCAAGTTGCATGAAGAAAGTGAAATACTTACAACATTTAAAGCTGGGTGTTATGGGCGATATTGTTATAGGAGAATGCCTTATGGACTGTGCTCTGCACCGGAAGTTTTTCATCGTACATTCAAGAATATTTTTGATGGACTTCTAGGAGTGGAAATTTACATAGATGATGTTATAGTCTGGGCAGCGAATAAAGAAGAACGCGCCAAAAGACTGGAAGCAGTGTTAGACAGAGCTAAACGTGCCGATGTTCATTTCAATCGACTCAAGTGTAAATTCGGGTTAAGCGAAGTACGTTATATTTTTCAATAAAGGGGAGATAGCACATATTAAAGATAATGTTCATGATATAACTGAAGCAAAAATAGACAAGGAGGGTAATGCACCACGTTCTTATTAGGTTCAACTTCTTACAGGCAATGTTGTGACGAGAAATAGATATAACATTTATAAAGCGTCGCCTAGACAGACGTTTGAGGTGGTTGGATCTGGTTCAGATTCGCAAAGGATAGATGAGAAAGAGCAGAACTTGAACTTGACAGCCAATAATACTGATCAATCTATAAAATTGAAAGAAATTATAAATCAGAATTTTGACCGCTTAAGTTTAGGTTTTGACCAAACTGGAGTTCTGCCAAAGGCTGGTATTTCTAGGTCTGGTAGAATTATTAAAAAACCAGAGCTTTTAGAGATTATGTTTCTTAAGAACTTATAATTTTTTAGATGTTTCTGTTATTTTTATAATGGTTTATTGCTTTTTATTTTCGTCAATATTATCTATAATTGCTAGAGAAAGAAGGATGTAAGGTAGTTACCGTAAGGTGGGGTTACTTGCGACATGTTCAAACTTCTTTTGCCGATACCTTCTTTATTTTTTTGTCGAATTTGACCTAATTGGTGCCAAAATTTTAGTCTTGTGGTCTAGTATCTGATTCTAACAAAAAACTTTGAACAACATTATTATTTGATATATATTTTTCAAAAAAACTGGGTGTTGCAAGTTGAACACCTGCAAGGGGATACTTGCAACAAGTGGCTTTTTTCAGTAGTAATTGTATTTAGGAACGCGTGTTAACTTACTTGCAACACAAAATATTTAAAAAAAATAAATTTGGCTAATTTTGGCCAATTTTGGACAATTTTTCCTCCCCTTCCTTTGGAAATACAGGCTGCCTATCAGGATCAAGGGGAAACAAGTTTCTTCTTTTCCGAGAAAGCGTTGATGGGTCAATCCCGAATTCTCGCGATGCTTCCCGAATCCCTGATCCGTTTTCGATGGCCTTTAATGCATTTTCCAAAGTTTCGTTAGAATAATTACGGTAGGTCCTACTCCCTAACTGTTTTTTGTGTTTGCGAGGCATGTTGCAAGTTATCCACTTTTGTACATGCAATTTTTAAAAAAATCTATTTACGAAAACCTTCAAACCTAACTCAAAACTAGATATTCAATGTTTTAGACTAAGCATTCAAGTACATCATATCCAAATTTGATTCAAATCCTAGGGTAAATAAGCTCTGCACAGGAGAAGTTATATTGCAATAATTTAGAGCACTTGCCAGAGCTGTCAGAAAATGGCGCCAAATTTTCCCTGTTTAAAATTTTTCAACGCTAAACCTACTCACATTTCAACCTACTGATCCGTACTAAACGGTAACACGTTAGCGGCTGACGCGCAACTCAAGCCAGAGGAGGGGGAAAGCAAAAATTTCACCCGATGAATATTGTTGCAAGTTGTGCCACTGTTGCAAGTACCCCCACCTTACGGTACCAGTAATATGTGGTATGACATAGCAGGGGGTGACAGATATAGTGACGGAATGAGTTTAGTTTAACTTGAAATAAATCTTTGAAACTATATTTCGTTTATTCCAAATGTCCGAACCTTACATTAGGTTTCTCAATATTTCATAATAATGTGCATCCTGAAATAATAATTGACCTCAAATCAATATTAATACAAATTATTAATCTCGAACAAACATTATATATTTTTTTCAATAATTATAAAAGGTTATCAAAAACAAAACATAACAGAATGGATATAGTTTTGAACAATAACATAATCAATTCCAAAAAAATCCTCAGTGATGTACAATAACAGGATGGACAGTTTTAACAATTGGTACCACCGGATGATAAGTTCGGACAACAGGTACTATTGGGACAGCCTTAACTACGGGTACCACGGGATGAGCTACTATTGGTACTGGATGAGCTACGACGTGGTGCGACACTATCCCTGGAGAGGGGGCTGCGGAGGCATAGCACAAAATAGTGACGAATAAGATCTAGAAAAAAAAATAGTACAAATTATTTGGCTGTTTGTTTCTTATATTTTGTGCAGTGTTACCTCTTTAATCAAAAAGAAGCAGCAGTTTTAATATTTTAAATGGGCCACACTGATGTGATTTCTTTGATTTTGTATCTATTTGTGATAAGCTTTTTTTATTACTGGCCCTATACAGGGTGATACAAATTCGTGAATTCTGTATAATTTTGCAAAATCGGTTTTATTTTTTCCTAACCTTATCTGAAAACATAAGTAAATACTTCAAAATAAAGGAAGGACACTTTCGTCTTTGGGTCACCTTTTCTTAACCTTGTTAGTGTGATGATATATAGATCAAGCCATGTAAGTTGCTAAACTTGGCAACATGGTATGAGTTGTTCATGGTTCTTATTTTCAATAGTGTGTAATCGTTTTCTTAATAAAACCAATTATTTGAACCTACGTGTATTACTATCACTCTGTAGTCAATAGTATCACATGGCGCAGTAGTATGTGGGTTGATAATCATTAATCATTTAATCAATTCCTGTTGTGGAAAAACAGTTTTGTCCCAATATCCTAGTGTGAAATCTGGATTATTCATCTTGTGGAAAAGTGAAGGCTTTCAAAATGGAACAGCTGAGATTACCGGCACCTTTCTCATTTGAAAGTAATGTTGCAGAAAACTTTAGAAAATTTAAACAAAGTTTTGAAATTTACCTGGCTGCCAATGGAAAAGACAAAAAGCATGATGAGCTAAAGGTAACCCTCTTGTTAAGTATCATGGGTGAGGAGACCTTGGAGGTGTTTAATACTCTAGGTCTCAATGAAGACCAAAAGAAATCATATAGCACAGTGTTACGTGCAATAGAAAGGTTCATGACTCCTAAAGTTAATGTGGTGTATGAAAGATTTCTGTTTTATAATAAAAAACAAGAGGAGGGTGGGACATTTGATAATTTTATAACTGATTTGAAGAAGTTGGCACAAACTTGTGATTTTGGGGACTCGATTGACTCTATGATTAGTGATCGCATTGTCTTTGGCATTCGAAGTAAAGAACTTCAAGAAAAGCTTTTGCATCTTGATGATGTGGACTTAAAAAGGCATCTCAAATTTGCAAAGCAAATGAAATTGCAAAAGCTCAGTTGAAGCAAGTTCTAGATGGTCGTGAAGTAAAAATTGATGCAGTTCAGAAAAAAGTACAACATAGTAGACTTCCAAATAGAGGAAATGAGGCATCAACATCAGGCTATTTTAATAGAAACAGAGACCCAAAAAATGAAGAAACAGATCAATTTGATTGTCAAAGATGTGGCAGTCGACATGGTAAAAGAAAATGTCCAGCATTTGGTCGAAGATGCAATAAATGTAAGCTTTATGGACATTTTGAAAAAATGTCTTATGTTCGGGAGTTACAAGTAGGCAGCAGGCATGAACAGAATTCTAGTGAAGATGATGAGTACTTTGTGGCAATGATAAGTGTTAGTGAGTTGAGCAGCATTGAAAATGTAAGTGTAGTATGTAAGAAAAAAGTCAAATCTAAATGGATTGAGCAAGTAGTAGTAGATGATTTTATAGTAGATTTTAAAGTAGATACAGGATCAGAGGTTAATGTCATTTCAGAGCAAATTTTCAATAAGATTAAGAAAAAAGGCGAATTAACAAAAGTTAATATTGTACTTGAAAGATATGGGGATTTTAAGATGTATCCGTTAGGGTCTGTTAACTTGAAATGTAGGTATGACGATAAAAATTTTAACTTAGATTTTATTGTAATTGCAGAAAATTATGTGCCAATTTTGGGACTAGATTCTTGCTTTGACATGGGTCTTATAAAAAAAAAGAAGTTCAAAATATTGAAGTAACTAGCAATAAGGATCTTTTTGTTAAGCAAAATAAAGATATTTTCATGGGATTGGGTCAGTTTAACAAAAAATGTAAACTCAAGCTGAAAAAAGATTATGTTCTAGTTTTTAAGCCACCCAGGAGGGTTCCTTTAGCTATTAAAGACAAATTGAAAAGTAAACTTGACGAATTGATTAATAAAGGAGTAACTGCTAAAATTGAGGGGCCCACTGAATGGCTTAACAACTTGGTGATCATAGAAAAAAATGATGGATCACTAAGATTGTGTTTAGATCCAAGAGAATTAAATAATGCATTGGAAAAGGAATTCTATGAAATTCCAACTCTAGATGAAATAGGAGCAAAATTAAACAATAAAAATTACTTTTTTGTGCTCGATTTCAAGGATGGGTTTTCTCAGGTAAATTTGGATGAGGATCCAAGCAGGCTCTGCGCATTTGGTTGTCCTTTCGGTGTCTACAGGTTCTTGAGACTTCCTTTTGATCTTAATGTTGCACCTGAGTTTTTTCAAAAGATTAATACTGAAAGCATTGGTGATATAGAAGGGGTTAAGGTAGAAACATCTAAAGACGATGAGCTTAAACTTTTAAAGGATATTTGTAATAGGGGTTGGCCATCTAGCATAACACAAGTTCCTGTTTTTATTAAAAAGTATTTTGCAAAACGAAATAATATTTACATATTAAACGATTTAATATTCTTAGATGAAAGAGTAATAATTGTTCCAAAATCACTCAGAAATAAAATGCTAGAACAGCTTCACGAAAATCACTATGGTGTTATTAAAACTCAGCAAAGAGCTAGGCAAATTAATTCTGACATAGAGGAGCTAGTTACAAGTTGTGCTAGATGTGCAAAGTACAAAAACAGCAATCGAAAGGAACCTCTTATTTTACGAAAATTACCAGGGTTTCCCTTTGAAATTGTTGGAAGTGATATTATGGAGTATGAAGGAAAGTCATATTTGGTAGTAATTGATTATTTGAGTAACACCAAGCTCTGTTATAGAAGCTTTTAAGCAAGTATTTTCCTCTCAGGGTATTCCGAGACAGGTTGTTGCAGACAATATGCCCCTTAATTCATTTGAATGTAGAAAGTTTGCACAGGCATGGAATTCTAATATTGCTACTTCCAGTCCTAATTACCCTAGGTCTAACGGACTAGCAGAGAGAGCTGTGCAGACAGTTAAAAATATGCTCAAAAAATGTAATGACCTCTATAGCGCACTTTTGGAATATCGGAATACACCTATTAGTGGTTCAGAAAAAACTCCAGCCCAACTTCTTAATAGCCGTTCTCTCAGGGCTAAGCTACCAGTTATGAAAAACCTCTTACAACCTCAAACCATTGACTGTGAAAGGGAGAAAGAAAAAATTGAAAATAAAAGAAAACTATATAAATACTACTATGTTAGGCAAACTATGGTTAGGGATCCTTTTGGAGTGGGTGATAGGGTGAATGTGAAAGAGGGTAGGACTTGGCAACCAGGCACAGTTTCTAAAAGATTGTCTGTTTCCAGGTCCTACACAGTTCAGAAGGATAATGGTTAGGAAGCCCGTAGAAATAGTTTCCATTTGAGGAATAATCGCACATCTGATGAGTTTAATGATGATATTAACTCTCAAATATCTCAGGCTCAGAGAAGTTCATTGAGAACTCAACAGATACGCATCCTGACTCTGACATTGGATATGATAAAAATGGTCGTATCGGTCCTGATGCTGGAAAAAGACTTATTAAGTTGTCATCCAAATTTAATGATTATAAGTTTTGTTCATGTAAGTTGCTAAACTTGGCAACATGCCATGATCAGCTTTAGTTTTTTAGGGTAGATGTATCTTCGAGGTTATGTTGAGTTTGGTAGAGAGTTGTTTTGTTTTCTTAATAAAACCAATTATTTGAACCTACCTGTATTACTATCACTCTATAGTCAATAGTATCACAGTCAGAAGAAAATGAGACTTCATTTTTGGATTTTCATTTAAAGATGCCGGTGTAAACCCAGTCATTTCGATTAAGTTGATACAGAGAGCCATTTATGACCAATCAAGTCAACTATAGAAATTGTATTGGTTAGCTTTGGGTGCGTTAACTTGATAAACAAGGATGGGGTCATTCAAAATGGGTACTGAAAATACTATATCTAGAAATCCGTAGGAGATATTAAAACAAAATAAATAAAAACGATTTTACGAAATTTCGGTTTTTTCGGTATATCTCCGGAAGTAGGTAGCTATTCGGAATTTTCCAAATTTTGAAACAATTTAACCCACCCTTATATCTCTTATAGTTACCGAGATCCCCATACTTACTAACAAATTTGTAACACCCTGTATATATCTATGATTTGAAGATTTTGAGATTTTAATTATATGTATGTATATATTATTTCTAATTTATTTATTTATTGAGAATTGTTGATACCCATATTGTAGCTCTATTATCACCCTTTAAGTTTCTAACAAAATAAAACAAAGGAAAACTAAACACTAAAAATAAAATTTAAAAACTAATAAAAATTTTTCACAATGCATTAAACAAAATTTCAAAAATTAAAAAAAATAAATTTTAACATTGTAAATTACATAAGAATTATTATAAAAAATAATGTTACTTACTAGTTTGAACATGTTGTTTGTTTTCTTTTCTCAAATTATCTTCCACACTTTCAAAACTCACTTCAGCTTTGGTCAGCATCGGGATTTCGATCGGCTTTTATATACCCGCGCGAACCGAAAACAATTATTCATCCCTAACACGTATTTCCACCATTAATTATTATCCGCGAGATCCAGTTTATCTAAATTTATAACTTGTTCTGAAAATGGAATTTCCATTAGCCTTGTAACTGATTTTGTACGAGAAAAATTTCTGCAATTTAATCAGCAATCGGTTTCGGAAAGATACGGAGGCAATTTAATTGTTGATGGGGTTTTTTCGATTTGTGATTTATAGGACAACTACTTTGGATAGTAATTATTGCCTTTGGAAAACTATTATTATTATTTCAAGTTTATTATATGGGATTGGCACGGTGCATTTTGCATTTTCAATGGATATCTCCATATTTTAGTTGAGATTTCTTAAATTTTATTTTAGTTTTTTCTGAATTTGGTTTCCAAAATTCAAAAGATACTTGGTGAAACAAGTCAAATTTTGAGAAAAGAAAAGAAAATCCTAAAATAAAAATAACTTCTCTATTGCTTGATTCGTATAGGTATTCGAGGACTGAATTGCAGCCCAAGTAACTTTCAAAAGTTACCATGTTCTCTGATTATCTTAAATCTTTTTTCGAGAACAATTAATTCATTGTTCTAATATTATGGGTTAAGGCCGAAACTATTCCAGGTCGCACATGATTATGACATGTTGAAACAATGGGGCGATCGTTTAACAAGTGCCCAGGCTCGAATACAAAAAAGGGGGTCCGAAAAAGGGACGCAATTTTTATTATATTTTCAAGATTTATTAATTTAATTTGCTTTTGTGGCTGACAGGCCTTGTTTCCTTGGGTCGCGGTTTGCAACCTTGCACCGATTCCGACCGGTGTAGGTCGTGAAACTAGGTCTAATTGGATTTATTTATTAGTAAATTTTAAAATGAATCGTTTCGTTTCGGGGGAGTTTGACCTAAATTTTAGTGTTGGGTGTTAAAAAACTGCCCTGGGACTATGTAACGAATAGAGATATTTTCTCTATCTCTATTGACGTCCCCTCTCTATTGATTTCGAAAAGAGAGAGGAAGATCCGATAGAGATAACGATCTCTATCCATCACATAGTCCCAGTGCTGATTATTTATGGTATACAATTAGAGTTGAGGCTTTCAGACCTACTTAGAATGGCAAGATGGCCCTAAAACCACAAAATGTCACTAAATTAAGGCATTTCTCAACTTAATAAACTTTTACGGTAGATTTATACCAAATATCTGAGTAATCCCCCTAGTTGGCCCAAAAGAATCAAACTTTACTTTACAAACTTTTAAAGATAAATTTTTGGAAACTCTGAAAAATTATGAAATTTTTTGAGATTCTTATTCTAATAAAGGAATCTGAAATTTTCAGCTGATTTGGAGTTACGGTTCTAGAGATAGAATATTGTTAAGGAGAGAGTAGGAAGTTTTATGGTTTTTCAATTTTCCCGCTGCTTTTTTTTCAAATATTTCGCATTCAAGTCTCACAGCATGGAGTTTGGGCGGTTACAAATCATACAGAATCAAAATTTCAACATAAAATTTCCTTCGAAGATAATCTTCAATTCCATACTAGAACATCTACCTACTAGAAATCGCTCTATGTGCGCATTCATTGATGGGGGTGTACTGTCCCCACTGAGGTGGTCACTGGTAGTAGATGAACTTCTCATCGCGCTTAGCGCCCAAGGGATTATGATCCAAGGATATGCTGACGACCACACAGTCATCATTAGAGGTAAGCATGACAGGATCATTAGTGACCTCATGCAAAAAGCAATAAATGTCATTATTAGATTGTGTCTGCAGAAGAGTTTAGGCATCAACCCCAATAAAACTATAATTGTACATTTTACCGATAGATATAAATCGAGGTTATCTGAGATTTCAGACTCTGAATAAAGTCTGTCAAGATTCCAGGAACTTCAGTACTTTAGATTCAATACTGAAAACTCGACTCCTTAGGCAAGAATGTAATGATTCTGAAGACATAAATACCTGAGAACTCAGTCAAGATATAATATTTTGAAATAACTTTCCAGTTTTTACTCACGATAATGCCATATATAGATTAACAATCAAGATACCAGAGACTGCAAATTCTCAGCTGAAAACTGGATACAGATGTAATAGAATCTTAGATTTCAGACTCTAAAAACTCTGAATGAAGACTGTCTAGATTCCAGAGACTGAAGATTTTAGACTCAATACTGAAAACACTGAAGATTCTGGAAACTCGCCAATGAAGACGTCTTAGGCAAGAATCTCATGATTCTGAAGACCTAAATACTTAAGGGCTCAGTCAAGATATTAAATTTTGAATTATAACTTTCCAATTTTCACTCACGATAATTCCATATATAGATCAACAGTCGAAATACCAGAGACTGAAAACTTTCAGTTGAAAACCTGATACAAATGTAATAAGATCTTGGATTTCAGACTCTGAAAACTCTGAATGAAGACTGTCCAGATTCTAAAGACTTTGAAGACTTAAGACCCAATACTTAAAACACTGAAGATTCTGGAAACTCGACAATGAAGACTCCTTAGGCAAGAATCTAATGATTCTAAAGACATAAATACCTGAGGACTCAGTCAAGATATTGAATTTTAAACTAACTTTCCAGTTTTCACTCACGATAATGCCATATATAGATTAACAGTCAAAGATACCAGAGACTGAAAATTCTAAGCTGAAAACTGGAAACAAATGTAATAGAATCTTAGATTTCAGACTCTAAAAACTCTGAATGAAGACTGCCTAGATTCCAGAGACTTTGAAGACTGTAGACTCAATACTGAAAACACTGAACATTCTGGAAACTCGCAAATGAAGATATCTTAGGCAAGAATCTAATGATTATGTATTGTATAATAACATTTGAAGCCCTTTAGATGGAAAATATTTTTTTTTTCGAAAAGTACGACAATTTTTCTAACATTAGCGACCATGAAAATGTCTGTAAAGATGGCTGCTTTTCAATAATCCAGCTTTGATGTGGCAGAAACTTAAAATATCTCACTCCTCTCACGCCTTCATCAATCAAGTGGTGCGTGGAATCAACCTAATAACTTTTTAGTCACTCCAAAGTTGCGGCTACACTGCAGCCACCATAGTTTGTCACTATATAACCTACAGAACCTCAAAATTGCAACTAGCAACCGGTTTATATTTATTTTATATTCTGCCGTTCGCTTTTACTCCGAGTTGGTCAATATTTATGTTATTGGGGATAGAGATAACGGCTGGATTTTAGTTTTACGTTTTTTGAAATAGCGGGTAAACTAGCCAAACAATAAAGACCTTTTGCACCTCTTATGAAAAATCTCCCTTAGGTGACTTTAACGGTTATTAACGCGTTGTGACGTAGCTTGCGTCACGCTATTTTTGAAGCAGAATTTTTAGTTTTTGCATCCCTTTCCTTGTTCTTGTTTACACGCTATTTGACGTTCAGTGCAAGTAAGGTTATCTGCAGAAATTTTTTGATTTTTCTGATAGTTTTTTATTAAAAAAAGTGCATCGCTTTTGTTCTCTATTTTACCTTGGACTTTCCAAGGCATTTCATTCTATTGCATTAAAATTGGCCCATAAGATGTTGACTTGCCAGACCTGTATACGCGGTTGCCAGCGCAGGTATATATTCTCTACTTTTCTTACAGAATACGGCCAAAAGAGGCGAATAAACCGAAAATTGGCACTTGCTTTTCAATCAAATAACATATAGAACATTTTGAATTCGAGAAATAATTTTACATGTTTAATTTTTCAACCTAACGTTTTACTAAAGGCAACCATGTTCGATTATCAGCGTTAATACGGGATACCGTATTCACTCGCAGGTAACGTCAAGCTTTATCGGTTAGTAAGGGATTCCGGTATTTCGTTGTTAATGCGCATGCCTGAAATAAGTGATAAAGTAAGATGGCATCAAAAGTAGAGGTGGTCTCTAATGATTCAAATAATTCTTTATTTCATTCCGAGCTTTCGGTACTAATTTTGCAAGAAGGATGATACCTACACACCTATCAGGATTGGTAATGGCCGCCATATTGGTGTGATACCATTTCCGACGTCATAACTAAGTCGTCAGCTGTTTAAACAGCCTACGACGTCAAGGCAATAAATAACATGCCGCCTACGTCACAACTGGTAATTTGGAGCAAAGGGGAAGGGGGGGATTTATTACATACAGGCCTTATGAGTTTATGAGGTTAGACCATTTTGTAGTAGTAGTGTGTATCATCCTTGCTAATTTTGTACCTTCTTCAAGGCTAAAAAATTACAAAAGTTTAATGCATAAAATTACAATTACATTTGTATTGTTCCGTATCAGAAGGAAAATGACGGGATGTTGTTTTGGCCAGACTATTTAAATTTTTCCCAAAGGGAAACTTTAAGGCGCAGCCCAACAAGTGCCCCTGGTCTTCGCTTGAATGTATTGTGAAATTGTCAGGATTGGAAGATTTTAAAGATGCTCTGAAATTTGAAAAACAATTTTCAGAATGCGTCGCCCATCTTACATAAACACACATACACCATCACACATACAACAATTATTCACTGGATAAGGCTAAAAAAAAGTAATTTGCGCACATAGCGACAACATTTTCTCTTTAGCTTCTTATAGTTATGAAGGAAGCAGATCACAATTAGGTGTCAGTTACTTCAAAGTGAATTTTGAGGGTAAGAGCAACTTCTTTGTGATTCTGATTGCATGCGACATATGGAAATCACTTATTCGCGTACCAAAAACGTGGCTACCACCACAATGGTTATATAATCAGGCGCCACATTAAAGTTATAGTTGAGATGGCCAATACGTCGCTTAAGCTATTACACCCACTTTAAAATCAATGCCACAAGGTTTGGTTGCCGTAACTATTATTTTCCACTTTAAAGATGAGAAAACTTTGGAGTGATCCCGTTTCGTAGTTATTACGTTTCACCTTCAGTAGCTCCAGAAAGTTATAAAATCTTGGAGTTCCTCTCAATGGTGAGGGTAACGTGAATACAACTATGCAAATATAAAATGAAGTTATTCTTACTGCTTAGGGGCATATTAAGTGATTATTACGTGATAGCCACTCAGCAGAAGTTGCGGTATCAGTTTCTGTCACTATGGGCCGGTTTCTCAATAGTGAGTCACATCCGGGTTAGTTTTAACTCCAGGGTACACGTATCCAGTTACTATGTTTACTCTGGAGTTATGCTCAACCGGGAGGTGACTCGCTATTGAGAAACTGGCCCTATAATGCTACTTGGGTATAGGGGGCCTCCAGAGACCTGATGTCAGCTACACCGAAAACAGACTGGATAGTGTAAAACTGCTACTGCAAATACACTTTCCAGGGTCTATCGAGTATAGCAACCTAATGTAAAAAATGCTGTGGTGATGAAAGGCGCTCCACGATTCACGAATGACCAACCGCACTTAAAACCTAGCCGTAAGGATATTCACCGAACGGTGATCAGAGGCGGATTAAGGCACTGGTGGGTCCGGTGCTGATTTATTTTTTGGGGCCCCTATTTTTTTAGATAATGAAAGGAATGAGAAAATCATCATCAGTCATTATACCTATCTACTAACACCAACATTCAATCTGGCTTCCGCAGGGATTCACGCAAGAATCACCTAACCTAGAACTATTGATGATTATAACGATTATGCTGTCAAAGAAAGGTGCGTCTTTTCCATACCTACTGACGTAGATATATCGCGGGTTATTTCGAGCTGGTGAAGCAAACAATATGAGATGAAAGTACGCCATTTTTGTCTAGGGAGAATTTTGTTTTCTAATGCGCATGCGTTAATATGAAATTATTCCACCAATAAGCATCAATTTTAAGCAGCTGATATTGCAGGGTTGCCCGTCATGAAAAAATGTAATTGAGAAACCACCAGAAAAACATAGCGAGTCAAAATGACACCTAATATCCTCAACTTGATGTGACAACACCGCAAGCAAAAGAAGGATATTACAAAATGCCAACCCCCGGCCAATAAGAATCGAAGTTTTACCGCATGCGGCATGCGCAGTTCATGACCTCGTTTTACTTCGTTTGACGAAGATAGACTTCATGTCAGATCATATACCCCTATTTCTCTTTCTTTGCTTCAAAATCTGCAAATTAGGTAAATAGGAAAGGCGCGATTTATGTCATATGGTCTTTTCTGTATTTAATATTACAGTGACTAAATAAACCTTAACATACAGTGGTAACAATAGAGGCTCCGCCACCATTTTGGGGCTTAGGTACCTCTTGCTAATTTTAAATATGAATATAGGATTGGATTTATGGCCATTTGCATCGACCATTTTAAGGTTTGCGATAAGTATTCCTTAAAGTGACATTTCTCCATGTAGAAATGTTATTTTAAGCAACAGTTTCACAAACAGCGTTAATCACAAGACACTGATAACCCACAATATATCTTGTTTCATAATGTGTCGTAGTTGTTGAGCCAAAACCATTGCTCAAAGTTCAGGTAATTTAACTATAAGGCTCAGTTTCACAGTTGGTGGTAACCTGCAGTGGTTATTAAATACTCCAAGACAGTTAAAAATTCTTATATGGTGAATTGGGAACAAAATACGCTGTGTCTAGAATCCCGGTACCGGTAACACATTTTTTACCGGTAGTTTTAATGACGTCATCAATATGATGCACTTGTAACGGGATTTAAGTGAATCCCGATAAAAACAAAATCAAAACGATTTTGTTTTTATCGTTATTTATCAGCTGATTGGTATTTTAGTTTAGGTTAGTTTATTAATGTTTTCGTCACTTTTTTTAAACATTTCAAACTATACCTAAAAGTTTAGTTTAGATTGGTATTTTAGTTTAGGTTTAAATACCTGTAATCTGCAATCAGATGATAGTAAACTAGGGTTTTTATTTTCGAAAACCCCTGAGAATTTGAACAAATTTAAAATGATGTCACTTTATATAGCAGTTTATAATCGAATTTAATATTTATTAATTTACTTCAAGCCAATATATGTAAATTTACTGTTTAAGATGTAAATTAAAATAAATATCTCTCATTTTTTATTTATAAGTTTGCAATCAGAACAATACCACATGTTGGGTATTTTACATAAACTTCATAAACTAGCTGACGCATTTCACAAGTCAAAGTCTCTTCAACTTCTTTATAACTTTTAAATGTTTGTCCTACATTAAAAACCATTTTAAAAGTATTTTCACGTTGGTAAACTCACGAAAACACTCCACTTTACGTTCACATATCAACAAAAGAAGTTGAAATGAAAACATAAAAAGTTAGTTTAAGTTGGACTTTGATAAAACAAAAACCGCCAACGTCTACATTGTTTACCGGGTTTGCTTGAATCCCGGGAACCTAGTGTGTCATATGGGTGACGTCATCAAAACTACCGGTAAAAAATGTGTTACCGGTACCGGGATTCTAGACACAGCGAACAAAATAACATAAAGCTGCGACTAGTCTCAATCGATAGAATTTATGGTCCTGATTAACATACTAAAAGTCCCCAGACCTCCCCCTAGGGGAACACTGTCAAAAAGGCGCCGTCATCTTGGATTTTTGACATTTTTTGCTTAATTTACGTTTTACTCAAAATCTACTCATTTTTCGAGAAAATATGAGAAGAGATAAATTGAAGAGCACAAAAAAAACCTTTAAAAAAGTTATTTTTGGACTTCCTGGGTACTACCCTTACTGAGATAGGAGCTAAAGAAGTACTGCCAAAAAACAATTTTTTGCCTAATTTTTATTTTACTAATATACCACTCACTTTTTAAGAAATATGAAGAGACTTAAATCGAAGAATTAAATCTGAGGTACATAGGTACCACCGAATATCCGCGGTAGTACCCTTACCAAGAGAGGAGCCGATGGAGTACCGCCGACATAGGATTTTTTTATTTTTCTTTTTGAGAGAAAAGCATTAGCAGGAAATTTCAAGAACGTGACTTACAACATATTTCTGATATGAGTACTCGCGTGCGGAAAGTGTCACTTTTCCGCACACGATTACAGTTGGCCGAACGATGCGAAGCGGAGTTCTTCCAAGCAATCAAATGAGGAAAAGGGACTTTCCGCACGAGTATGATACGATATTTTTTGTACTAGATGAAAATTGATACCTCTACTTATTTCAAATACAATTTTAGATATTTTCCCTTTCCGCCCTAGTGCGGAAAAGCAATGCGGAAAAGTGACACTTTCAAAACTGAAATGCGTGCGGAAAGTGGGCTTATCCGCACGCTAGTGAAAACACCTTTCACGGCATTTATTAAAAATCCTCAGGTGTGTTTTCTTGACCTACATAACATAGTGGGCGTACTATATGGGTGATACGATTACGAACCACCGCAAACAGGTGACTCGACTATCGCCCTTACTGAAGTATCACGTATGGATCAGTTTTGAATGCGATACGAAAATACGAGAATAGTCTGAGTTTGAGGTTTGGAATGTGTTTTTTTTTATTATCCGATGCAGGGTCTAGTGTGATTCGCTGGCGCACTATATATATTCTCCATATTGACATGACACAAACAGACACAAAAGTGAAGTTGTTAATTAATGTCAAATTGTTTACGTTTTTTTATCTATACTGTATTTTTTCCCAAGATGGATTTTGACATTGTCAACTTTGAAACATAAACAATGCCGCTTATTGGTGACAAGATGCCATTTGCACTACATGCATTGTAAAACTGATGTCAACTTGCAGAGACACCTTATTTTGCGACCATTCAGGGCCAAGCGGTATTGTTTATTTCAAAGTTTTCAATGTCAAAATCCATCTAGGAAAAAAATAGACCTAATGTGAAATTATTAGTGATTTCCATTTCCATCAAAATACAATTTTGGTTGCCTTATTTTGCAGTTGTAGAAGAAGCATTGTAAAAAACTCGTTTAAACTGTCTCGGCCGTGCGAAATAAGTCGTTTTCAAAATTTGTTGTTTAAATAACTATCGTTGTTATATGTTTGTACCTATCATAACAGAGTAAACAAGTTTCTATATGTATATGTAGTATGTAGGTAGAATACACGTTGTTAGTAATATTATGTTTCGTTGATCGAATTTGTTGTATAAAACAATAAAAAAATGTTGTGCTCTCCAATTTATTCCTCTTCATATTTTCTCGAAAAATAAGTAGTTTTCGAGTAAAACGTAAATTAAACAAAAAATGTAAAAAATCCAAGATGGCGGCGCCATTTTGACAATGTTCCCCTAGGAGGAGGTCTGGGGACTTTTAGTATGTTCATAAGGACCATAAATCCTATCGATTAAGACTAGTCGCAGCTCTATGTTATTTTGTTCCCAATAAAAATCTTGTGGTCAACCCGCAACTATTAGTTTATACCCCAAGACAGTTATAATAATTATAACTGTCTTGGGGTATAAACTAATAGTTGCGGGTTGACCACAAGATTGCAAAATAAGAATTGAGTTAAATATTCTGTAGCTTAACCAATGGTTTTGGTTTGGCTAAACCACATGTAACAGATATACCTATTGTGGGTTACCAGTGTATTGTAGTTAACGTTGGGTTACCGCTGGTTGAGAAACTGGCCCTTAGTTTGATAACCAGTGCAGGTTACTACCAATTATGAAGCTGGGCTTCAGGAATACTTATCGCTAAGGCTTTGGCGGAATGTGGTCTTCATTCGAAAGGCTGGTAGACCCCCACAGTACAGCCTAAATCAGTCAGACCAATTAGCTTAACCTCATTTCCCCCAAAAACTATGGAGAAAACCATTGATCTACACATAAAGAGTGAATTCCTAAAAGCCCGCTTCAAAAGAATCATATGCCTATCAGCCAGGTAAATCAACTGAGTCACCAAAGTTTTCTGGTAGTAGGTACATGAACTTCTCATCGCGTTAAGCGCTCACGGTCCTAGAATATGCTGACGACTTCACACTTCACACACAGTAATCATAAGGGGTAAGCATGGCAGAATCATTGGTGACCTCATGCAAAATGCCCTAAATGTCATTATTATATGGTGTCTACAGGAGGGTTTGAGCTAACGAAAACATTATTGTATTTCTTATAAGAAAAAGGAGGCTAATTCTAGTAGCCTCGACCTCGAATCGGATACAAATCTACTTCACAAGTGAGGTTAAACATCCTGGATCAGCAACTTACTCGGAACCAACATTTTGGAAAACTAACCGGGCCACATACTGGACATGCCGGAAACTACTCTAGCATGACTTGGGGTCTAAAGCCAAAAATGATCTATGGCTGCTACTTTGCTGCTATAGTATGGTGTCTTAAAGTAAAACAACAAACAGCTCAAAACCGATTGGTAACTGTACAAAGGTATGGAAATCTTGGAATTACAGGAGCAAGAACACCTGGCCACAATCTACAATCAATTCTACTAATAATTATAGGTAGGTATCTGAACTTTTCAGGAAATCCTATTCTACAATTTCCAACAGTATTTCAAAATCGGTCAAATGTATTTCAAAATAATCACTTTTATATCAAAAATTGATATTTTTTAGGCGACTGTCACAAAAAGATGAGTTTTACAGATTCAATATCATTCCTAAAGTATATCTTTTTTGGCCGCATTTACTTTACGGCCGCATTTACTTTACGGCCGCTACTTTGGTGAAAATAATAGTTATTTGTGTACCAAGGCCTCACCTGAAATTTGCTTGGCCTCGGCTGCGCCTCGCCTCGGCTCTGATTCGGCCAAAAAAGATCATTCGGCCGAGGTGCACACAAAATTTTTTAGGCGAGTGTTTGTTCTGGAAAAAAGACGAAAATTCAACAGTAGCTTCAAACTTTTATTGATTAGATAAAAAATCCAGCAAAGATAGGTAGATACATAATTATTAGTAACAAAAACTACGATAAAGGAAGTGTGATTATAGAAAATTGCCGACTTTTTCGCCTGGTATCCTACATTGTGCTTTTTTAAAAAAGTAATAGGATAGGGCTAAAATCAAAAATTTGGTTCCATTGTGGTTGCTAACTAATTGTTTATTGGTTGTGTTGATGGTTACGGCACCGCGTTTTCGATTGTCTGTCTATATGTATTTTTTCATCAAAGTAGCAGCCGTAAAGTAAAAGCGGCCGTAAAGTAAAAGCGGCCGTAAAGTGATAGAGCAAATGCGGCCGTGAAGTAAATGCGGCCGTAAAGTAAATGCGGCCAAAAAAGATATACTTTAGGGATGATATTCAATCCGTAAAACGAATCTTTTTGTGACAGTCGCCTAAAAACAAACAATCGGAAACGCAGTGCCGTAACCATCAACACAACCAATAAACATAGCAACCACAATGAAACCAAGTTTTTAATTTTAGCTCTATCCAAATTTCCACATATAATGCTAAAAAAAAACGGCACGAATAAAAATTTGGGAGAAGTATTTTCTTGCATTTTTTTCGGAAAATCCCTAAATTAAATAATCCTTAACGTTATGGTCTTCAGGTCCACCTATGTTATACTCTATGTTAAAATTTACAATTATAGTCAGAAATACCTAACATGTCAGCAAGTTTTCAAAATTGATTGCTTCATTGAAAAAGCTCAATGTAAGATACCAGGCGAAAAAGTCGGCAATTTTCTATAATCACACTCTCTTTATCGTAGTTTTTGTTATTAATAATTGTGTATCTACCTATCTTTGCTGGATTATTTATTTGATCAATAAAGTTTAAAGCTACTGTTGAATTTTCTTCTTTTTTCAAGAACAAACACTCGCCTAAAACATTTTGTGTGCACCTCGGCCGAATGATCTTTTTTGGCCTCATCTGAAATTAGCTTGGCCTCGGCTGCGCCTCGGCCTCAAATTTCTGATTCGGCCGAAAAAGATCAACTTTACGGCCTTGGTACACAATAGTATATTGTGTATTTAGGTGGAAAAGTGACGGTGTTTGCCGGCCTCGGCTACGCCTCGCCCATCAACTTACACCGTCGGCCGAGAATGTGCTTTTCCACCAAAATACACATACTATTTTTTCTGCGATCGGTTAAATACCTGTTAAATGTTTGTCTTTTAGTTCCAATTATTCAACAATACGAGAATCACTTTCCCGGCCTAGGCCTGAAAAGTGTTTTCTGTATTGTTATTCATTCATTGATTCCTTAGTAATTATCGAAACATAATTGAAATACCAGAATGTTGAGTTTTGCGACCTGTCAACCGGTCAAAAATGCTGACATTTCTTGTCAATCGCAGAAAAATAACTATTAATTTCCAATTTGTCACTTTTATTTCCAAATATGTCATTTGTATTTCAAATTAATCAAATGTATTTCAAACTGTACCATTTATACAGGGTGTCTGGATAGAATTTGATTTTTTTGAGTGTACGATATAAACACATACTTTATTTTTTAACCAAATTGGTAATCTTTGAAATAAAACTGACCATTTTTGGAATAAATTTCACTAATTTGAAATACATTTGATGTCTTTCGAAATAAATTTGGTTATTTTGAAATACATTTGATACTTTTTGAAATCAACTTTATCTATTTTGAACTAAAAGTGGAAATGGTGTAGTGAAGTAGGTACTACAAATCCTGAAAATGTTTCGTAGTGTATTTGTTTTCGGTGTATTGTTCTATTTAACAAGAACAATTAAGAACATAAAAGTTGACTTACACTCTGCAATGCGGTCAAATGAAATGAAATAGAAACCTTCGCCAACCTAACAAGAATGTGTGAGATCTCTGCAATAAATAGAATTGTTTTTCATATTATCAGATCATTGTTTAAAAAATCTATAAGGAATGAATAATTTGTGAACAATCAAGGTCTAATTATGATAGGTACTTTAGTTTCTCTAGTCATTGCACCATTATCTTCGCTGCGGATTCGCTACTTATCAGGAATTTATTTTTGTCTTGTTTTCATTGAAACGAAAATTGAAGTTAGGCGACGACAGGTTTTAGAATACCTATCTTTCTGTAAAAAGAACAAATTATCTAAAGCAACCCCCACAACTTCAGTATCCAGGGATAATTTCTCTAGTAGCGGTTAATATTTCAGAAGAAACTGTTTGCCTTTGCATTTATAGTTATACCTACGCACCAGAAATGCTAAATATCAAATATGAATGGATAATGGATAACAATTGATACTTACCTATCTAATGAAACTGCTACCAAACTATAAACCGAAGCTGCAACCGACACACCCTGTATATAAGGAACCGTTTTGCACATCCACCATCCCAGCATCCATGCTAGAAAAGAAAAAAAACTGCAATCAAAAATCTAAAGTCATGTTTGCAGACACATATTGGAATCTCAATATCAATCTTGCATGCATTCAAGCCTGACCTTTTTTGACAATACCCGGGACAGATTTAGGTCATGTAAGCTTTCGATTCTTTCGAAATTAATTTTTTATCAGATTTGAAACATATTTTGGGCTTATAGTATATATCGCAACCAGGTCAAGTGCCTGCTGAATTGTATATAAAATAGCGCACCCTGACCTAGCCCGTACGAAAATCGTTTGAGGAATATATATCATTTATCCCGTCAATAATTCATAAAGGCTGTGCACAGCCAAAACCGTTCTAGTGTAGTCGAATTGGTAGAAATTGCGGAAAATCATGCGGGCAACAATTTGTCACGTCGAGCCATTAAACTAAACATTCTGAATTTGGTGTCTGGAAAAGCATACTGCCTGGACTGGCGTGATTATGAATGATAAACACGAGTGTCAGGAGAATTAGGTTGTATACAAGGGCTGGAAGTGACTTTTGAAAACCCTTTAATATACCTACGTTGTAATAATTGGTTTCAGTAAATTTTCATGTAATAAGCTATTAGAGTTGGTTAATTAAGCTTTGTTTTGTTGTTTGAATTTCACTGAATCTAGCTAGAGAAAGGAATTTAACGAATTCTGATCGTGAAACAGGCCTACCAAGTTAATAGCGTTTCTCCTGTCCACTAACTAAATGTTTCAAGTCTTTAGAATTTCTACTGTTCACTATTAAGAGTCCCGGATAACATGAGTTGATTTTCTATGGAAAAATGATTCATTACCTACCCCTACCACTATAGCAATCATAAATTGAATCAAATCTTTAAGAACTTCTCAATTCAATTTTGCCTCGTTATAGATATATTGGTTTAAATTATCTCGATTTTTTTTTTCCATGAACGAACTCGGCCGTCCTAAATTTGCAGGTCCAAGGCGAAATCGCTTTTCGAAAGCTTATCGGCTGTAAAGGAGCATATAAACACCAAGCAAGAAAAGTTGCTGCATAAAGGTGCTTAGTGCAAATTGCACATTTAGGTCGGGGCTAAACGCTGACGGACAACAACAACAGTTTTCGTTTTAATCCATAAAGATTCGGCGACACCTTTTTGGTAATTCTCGAAGCACACACACAATGTTCCGTTTGTTTTTGTCCCAGACCAATCTAATACCGTGTTAAGAATTTAATTTAAAGTGGAGGAATTTCTTCCACTTTCCAAATAGTTTTGTAAAGAACTTTTGCCGAAAAGTTTGCCAGAAGCAATTTAAGAATTAAAGCTTTTAATCGTATAAAACGTTTTAAGATAATTAATTTGGGCTTGTAGACTGTATACAAACAAATAGCGATTGTTGACCTTTGAAACATTATTAATTCCGTTCTAGAGTTATATATTCCAAATCTCTAAATACAGTTGTTTACCTTTTTTATGAGCTTTTAGGAGCTTACCACTAATTAATTCTTAGTTTTAGCCATTTTCTGAGAGTAGGGATGAGAAGTGAATAAACAAATTTCGAAAATTTTGAAGGATAACATTATTCAACCTTCATGCAGTCCCTGGTCATCACCAGTATGGAATGTTCCGAAAAAGAAAGATGCCTCAGGTACCCAAAATTGGAGAATGGTAGTTGATTACCGGAAAATAGATGAAAAGACAATTGACGACAGGTATCCTTAACCAAACATAACTGATATACTTGGCAGTTTAGGGAAAAGCAATTATTTCACAACACTCGATCTAGCTTCTGGATTTCATCAAATGCGCCCTGATTCAAAACCAAAAACGGCATTTAAAGTAGAAAATGGTAATTACGAGTTTAAATCAATGCCATTTGGATTGAAAAATGCACCTGCAACATTCCAAAAAGCTGTGGATAACATATTAGCAGGACTACAGAACAAAATATGTTTGGTGTATATGGACGATATAATTATTTCCACATCATTACAAGAACATATAAAGAATTTGAAAAGCGTATGCGAAAGATTAGAAAAGTATAATCTAAAGATTCAGCACGATAAATCAGAGTTTCTGCATAAAACCGTAGAATTCTTAGATCAAATAATTACCTCAAACGGAACAAAACCGAACCCGAAAAAAGCAATGGCGATTAAAAACTTTCCAATTCCGAAAACTAACAAGGAAATAAAATAATTTCTAGCATTAGTTGGATATTATAGGAAATTTATTGAAAACTTTACAAAATTAACAAAGCCATTAACATCATGCTTTAAGAAAAATAAGAAAATCATACATGATGCCGAATTTGTGAAAAGCATTGAAACATGCAAAAATATATTGATGAACGACCCAACTTTACAACATCCTGAATTTAATAAACCATTTTTATTAACCGATGCTTCAAATTATGCAATAGGAGCAGTGTTATCACAAGGACCTATTGATAGTGATCTTCTCAGCGCATACGCGAGCAGAACATTGGACCCAGCAGAATGTAACTATTCGACTATAGAAAAAAAACTATTAGCGATAGTCTGGGCAACCAAATATTTAAGACCTTACGTTTTTGGAAGAAAGTTCATAATTCTATCTGATCACAAACCATTACAATGGTTATTTAGTAACAAGGATCCTAGTTCAAAACTGATACGATGGAGATTAAAGCTATCAGAATTTGACTATAAAATAAGACATAGAAAAGGAACTTTAAATATGAACTTTAAATATGAACGCGGACGCTTTATCAAGACCTCCAATGCAAAGCAATGCTATTGATTCGTCAAACCCCGAAGCGAAACTAACGAATTCAGATGATGAATTTCATAGACAATTGGGAGAAATGTTAAAGGATACACCCGTGAATAATGACAAAAGAATAAGAAAACTGAACTCCACATGCCAAAAGCAGAAAAGAAATCAATACAAAAGACACCAGAACCTAAACCAAAATCGTAAATCAATATAATTTCACATATGATAATACCAGCAAAAACAAAGAAACCAAAGATTCAAAAAGATAATTCAGAGAATGCACAAACAATTACTACACCTTCAGATTCAGAAGATCAACGAACAGTTTCAGCACCTTCAGAAGCAGAACAAACTATATACACATCACAAGAAAACCCTGTGTTAAGAGCACCCTTTACGCACCCTACATACATCATTAATAATCAGAAGCTTCTAACAATCCAGGTATTCTTTCGATCTGAACAAACTGATCGAAATCACTTGAGGTTTGTTCCAAACAATTCTCATCCGGTTTTACAACGATTCCATTGGCTCTATCTGTTTTTTTGACGCCTCATAAACAAACCTTATGTAATTATAATAAATTTGTTCAGATCGAAAGAATACCTGGATTTATTGACAGTTTCTCAAAGTTTAGTCAAGCTTACCCGATAACGACAAAAACTGCCGTGTAGATTACATCACAATTATCAAAATACTTTAATGACCACGGAATACCTAAAAAGATAACCTCAGATAATAAAAACAGAGTTTAAAAACTCTATTATTACAGATTTATGTACACTGTATAATATAGAATTCCATTATGTAACCCCCAGAAACCCAAATTCGAATAGTCCTATTGAAAGATTTCATTCGACATTAAAGAAAAGTATCACAAGTTTAAAATTACAGTAACTTCATAAAAATATAGTTGATTTCATGACAATTGTTACATTGAACTATAACAACAGCACGCATATCGTAACGCAATATATACTCTTTCAAATCATCAAAAGAGACCTAAAATACGCAATGTCCGAATCTTTAGCAATATTGAATAATGAAATACAAAATGAAATATTGTCGAAACAAAACAAATCGTTAGAAAAACCTAATATAAAACGCGAACAGACCTACAAGAACCTATCTTATAATAAGAAAAGTCGCGTGCAGCACAGTACACGTGATAGAAGTGAAAACTTATCGATTCGTTGAGGGTGAGTGAGTGAGTGAGAGACAAGTTTTATGAGTTAGTGCGCTGTTGGTAAATTAATAAGTCTTCACCATGTCTAGTCAGGAAGTGATATCTGCTATTGACTGTTGAGAATTCAGATATAGGTGCTCTGGTGTAGTTGAGGCATTGGTATATGAACAGATCGGGTAGGGTCAGTATTTGGAGATAATGAAAAAAAGGTTTGCAACTTTCAGTTGGTTTCAGTCTTCCAATCGTTCTGATGGCTTTTTTTTTGGATTTCAAAAACTTTTGGCCAGTCAACAGAACATCCCCAGAAAAGCAGGCCGTATGACAGCCTAGATTGGAAGAGTTCCATATAGGCTGCACGGGATACTTCAATCGGGGTGATAAGGTGCAATTCTGCGAAGAAGATAAAGGGTACAGGAGGATTCTTAGAAAGTTGAAGAATGTGGTTTTTCTAGGTCAGTCAAATTGGACCCCCAGGAATTTAAGGGTCTTGGCCTTATTTCTTTCTTTTAGGGAGAAGGTTATAGTTTCGGTTCTATCAAGGTTCAAACAGAGATTGTTATCAGCGAAGCATCTGTGGAGTTTCTTAGTTCTGCAGCCATCTACTCACCAATATACTGTTGAACTATTCAAGTAAGACACTCACTTGAAACGTCTAGTTTTTGAACTAATGAGAAAAATTCACAACTGAGTGGATCAGGTCTCTGCTGAATTGTTTAACAAAGATAGGTTCCTGTAGATCTGGTTCTTGTTCTTGATTTATATCACGTTTTTCTAACGATTTGTTTTGTTTAACTATTAGGCAATTCAATCCATCTGTCAAAATGGAAAATTCAATATGGCGTGGCAGCCAAGTAAATTTATTTGATTATGTTTTTATGCTTATTTTAAATTATTTTGCTTAGAGTTTGGTTTGCAACTTTGATTTTGATTATTCAATAAAATATTTGTTGACTAGGAACCTGAACTATTAAATCGGGTAGAAACTAGATATTTTTTTGTGTTTTTTGGCTCATGTGTGGCCGCCACGCCATCTTGATTGTCACGTGGTTTGAATTGCCCTAATTGTCATTAAATCAACTATAGCTATTTTTATGGGGATTCTGTAATTTCAAACTTGTGATACTTTCCCTCAATGTCGAATGAAATCTTTCTATAGGACTGTTCGAATTTGGGTTTCTGGGGGTTACATAATGAAATTCTATATTATACAGGGTGTATATTTTAAGTGTTACCACTATTGCTATATCCGAAACGGTGAAAGCTACAAGGTCGGTTAAATTAGAGAAAAGTTGCCTTTTTTGATGTCCATTCAAGACTCGTTCACATTGTTGCCAAATTCTTTTTAGTTTATGAAATATGGGTGATTTCTAAGAAATGCCTAAAAATATTTCATCAATTATTTCGAGAACTATTAATTTTCGGAACACAATTCAAATTTGAAAGTTTTATAATTCTTTTCGCTCTACAACATGGTATCTTCAAATTTCGAATCCGACGTTTCGTGATTGAGCTACCATCATCAACTTCATATTTCTAAATACGGACCTGAATTTTTTTATGTCATTTTCAGAAAGCACCCTTTATCTCCTTTTCAACGATATACCTTTAAAGTATGATTGTGTGATGTTTCGGATCTAAAAAGTGATCATCAGTGATTTTTACCAAAATTTTACCTTAATTCGGCCCTAGTTATGAACCTGTATTTCAGAAACTGAAAGGAATTTGGCAACACTGTAAAAGAATCTTAAATGGGCATCGAAAAACTTTTTTCCAATTTAACCGACCTTGTAGCTCTTACCGTTTCGGATATAGCAATAGTGGTATCACTTAAAATATACACCCTGTACAGTGTAAAGGGTGTTTTTTTTTATATATTGAAACCCCACCTACAGCCCTTACCTTTACAGGTAGATGAAAGGTGTAAATACAAAAGTAAAACAGTATTGGCTAAATTTTTAAAATCCATGGTCAAAAACAAAAATTGAATGTCAGAAATGTGAAATATTGCATGCTCTCAGCTTTTTTCAAATGGGATGCGCTGTATTTGGTTCTATATTCTTGAAGAACACAATTTTCCGATTCCAAAACTATATAGTTTGTCTATATTTGGTTCAGCCGTCTCCAACATATTTGGTTCTAAAAATTTTAAAAATACTATCAGAGAAACCAAGTACCTGAAATTTTACCTGCAGCTTTCACCTGTACAGGTAGAATGTTTCACAAAATCAGTAGTAGGATAGTATTTTTACAATTTTTGGATCCAAATATATGAGAGATTGCTCAATCAAATATAGATCGGGGCATTGTGCTCTTCAAGAATATAGAATGAAATATAGGACATCCCATTCGAAAAAAGCTGGGAGCATGCAAAATTCCACATTCCTGACATTCATATTTTGTATCTGATCATGGTTTCTAAAAATTCAGCCAAAACTGTACAACTTTTGCATTTACACCTTTCTTCTACCTGTGAAGGTAAAAGTTGTAGGTGGGGTGTCAATATATGAAAAAATAGCCTGTACAAATAAGTGGATTATTGCGGAACTTGTTCCGCAGCCATCTACTCACCAATATACTGTTGAACTGTTCAAATAAGACACTCATCTGAAACGTGTAGTTTATGAACTAATGAGAAAAATTCACAACTGAGTGAATCTGATGGCTGGGTCCACCCATAAGTTCCGCAACAATTCACTCATTTGTACTTGAATAACTTGTCACAATATATTACTAGTTTGGTAAAGTAATATTACTAATTCCTGTTAAAAGGCAAATTGACAAAAAGTGGACAATCTTACAAATTTTGACTTTATATAATAAGTTATTGTTCAAGTACTAATAAGTGGCTTGTTGCGGAACTTATAGGTAGACCACTGCGGGACGAGCGCAGCGATTTCCGCAGCCATCTATTCATCAATATGTTGTTCAATAACGATACTAAACTGACTCACTCAAATGTGCGTTATTTTCATTAGTTTAAAAATTACACATTTCAGCTGAATATCTTACTTGAATAATTCAACAGTATATTGGTGATAAGATGGCTGGATCCACCCATAAGTTCCACAACAATCCACTTATTTGTATATACTTGAAAAATAACTTATTACCTATATAAAGTTAGAATTTGTAAGATTATCTACTTTTTGTCAATTCGCCTTTCAACAGGAATTAGTAATGTTACTTTACCAAACTAGTAATATATTGTGACAAGTTATTCAAGTACAAACGAGTGAATTGTTGCGGAACTTATGGGTGGACCCAGCCATTAGATTCACTCAGTTGTGAATTTTTCTCATTAGTTCAGAAACTACACGTTTCAGGTGAGTGTCTTATTTGAACAGTTCAACAGTATATTGGTGAGTAGATGGCTGCGGAACTCGCTGCGCTCGCCTATAGGTTCCGCAATAATCCACTTATTTGTACAGGCTATTTTTTCATATATTGACACCCCACCCCAAAAGTGTAAATGCAAAAGTTGTACAGTTTCGGCTAAATTCTTAGAAACCATGATCAGGAACAAAATATGTATATCAGGAATGTGGAATTTTGCATGCTCCCAGCTTTTTTCGAATGGGATGTCCTATATTTCATTCTATATTCTTGAAGAGCACAATGCCCCGATCTATATTTGATTGAGCAATCTCTCATATATTTGGATCCAAAAATTGTAAAAATACTATCCTACTACTGATTTTGTGAACCATTCTACCTGTACAGGTGAAAGCTGCAGGTAAAATTTGAGGAACTTGGTTTCTCTGATAGTATTTTTAAAATTTTTAGAACCAAATATGTTGGAGATGGCTCAACCAAATATAGACAAACTATATAGTTTTGGAATCGGAAAATTGTGTTCTTCAAGAATATAGAACCAAATACAGCGCATCCTGTTTGAAAGAAGCTGAGAGCATGCTACATTTCACATTTCTGACATTCAATTTTTGCTTTTGACCATGGATTTTAAAAATTTAGCCAATACTGTACAACTTTTGTATTTACACCTTTCATCTACCTGTAAAGGTAAAGGCTGTAGGTGGGGTGTCAATATAATAAAAAAAACACCATGTACACTGTATAATATAGAATTCCATTATGTAACCCCCAGAAACCCAAATTCGAGCAGTCCTATAGAAATACTTCATTCGACATTGAGAGAAAGTATCACAAGTTTAAAATTACAGAATCCCCATAAAAATATAGTTGATTTAATGACAATTATTGCTAAACAAAACAAATCGTTAGAAAAACATAATATGAATCGAAAACAAGAACCAAACCTACAAGAATGTATCTATCTTTGTTAAACAATTCGGCAGAGATAAGATAAGCCTACGTTATGACAATACAACACAACCACAAACAAAATCTAAAGCGACTATCATGTTTCAGATTAATCCTTATGAGAACCGCCCAAGCAGCATGCATGGAAACAACATTTGAAAATCCCGTACTCTCTAGGAACTACCTAGGTATATAACTAGTTAACATAACACGGCATACTACCACATAAATATGACAATTATACTACACAATTCAAGACCTTATCAATAAAAATAAGTGTCGCTACCTACTACTTACAACGGACATTTATTACAATCTGTATATGGAATACCCTCAAGTAGAAGATGTACACATATGTAACCAAGAAGATTCATGTATCTACAATTTAATTACGGAAGGACAACAACAATGTTCCTTCTCAAAAATAGACTATGACAAACCAACAGTTAGGCAACTTCCTAATTGTCAACTACTAGCGATCCTGAAGAAGAGCCTGACAATAATAACCAATTGCGACAAAATCAATCACATGGAGATAATCACCAGTCCAACATTAATTAATCTTGAAGAATGTCAAGTTAATATAATGAACCAAACATGTTCAAAAATTAATGAACATTTTAATTTTGAGTTGAAATTTCCGAAATTAAATATTCCGGAATTACCAGAAAATACTACTACCTTAGAAGTCAAAGAAATCCACCACGAAGTATTACAAGAAGTTATTCAAGAAGCTGATAGACTACAAGTTCAGCCGCTACACAAACTAGCTTACTTAACCAATAAATAGGTATTAATATACTTATATATTCATAGGTTTAATCATTTAAATTATTTCCATTTTATTAATGTATTTTTACAGAGAATGTAAACAACGAAAAACACAAACGAATGTGCAAATTGAATTATCTGACCTATCGAAGGTACAAGAATACCAATTTGCAACAGCTTAAGGAGGGAGGAGTTATATATTCCAAAACCTGTATAACTAAATCAAGTTGTTTACTTTTTTTATAGGTAAGCTTTTAGGAGCTTACCATTAATTACGCCTTAGTTTCAGCCATTTTATGAGAGTAGGGATAAGAATTGTTAACGTTGCAATTATTTTATTATTTAAGTCGATGCAAGCTTAATACATCGTTCTATTATTTTCAAGCCTAGCTGTCATATTTTAAATAAATTGTTTTTAGAAAGTTAAGTTTCTGATATGAATACGTAATTTGGCTTGTAGACTGTATACAAACAAATACCGATTGTTGAACTTTGAAACATTAATTCCGTCCCAGCATCTGAATTTATGATGCTCAAATCAAAATAACCAAAAGCAAAATCTTGTGTTATTGAACTTTAACAGTCAGACGTTCCACAACATTAAACACTTTTAGGGATTAATTAATCGACCGCAATTATCTTTGGGGTTGTGTTTAAGGGTCTAAAGTTTTGTGATAAAAAGTTTTTTTATTATCAAAAAAAAAAACACTTTCTCAAAAGTAGCTTCTTTACTCTCTGCTTAAAAACCGTCCCGCTGTCAACTTTTATACAAATGAAAAGTTATGGTTCTACTTATAGGAAGCGTTCTTCTACATCTACATTTCTTTATCAAAAAAGACCAACGACCGTTTCCGGGTGGAGGATAATAATTCAAAACTAAAGTCAGCGAACTCGTAAAAAAACATACTTTACTTCAGGACCCAACTCACTTCAAATAAAAATGTTCTTTTTTTAGAATATCATCCTCGACCTGTGTGTGCCTAATAAGCTCAAATTGAAACATTTCTTCATTCTGTCCTGCTTTCAGGGTCCAGGAGATTTATTGAGGTTCATTTTCTTTTCGGGACTTCCTCTTTTTTTCCATGTAGAGTATCTAGTATAAACATTCCCACGTTGATAAATTAAATTCAAGTGGCTAAAACTAAATTAAAATTAACAAGCAAAAGTTTTACGTGTCCATCCACGTCTGCAATATAACGAGACTTTTTAGCTAAAGTGTAAAACTTTATTTTAATTTGAGGCAGTTTGGATGTTTGGGGAAAAAACTACAGCGAAGTGAAAATTAATTTAATTTGTTTTAAGGGGACCGATTTAAATTATGCAAATTAGAGCGCAGGATAAATGAACCCTAATCACGCACGATGCATTTTAATGCAGGATTTCAATGAACGAAGGAGTTTTATGCTGCAGTTAAGTCACATTGTTACTTGAGAGTTTCACGATAATCAAGGACGAAACGTACTTATTGTTGATGTCTACTTTCTTTTTAAGTAGCAAAAATTTTTGACAAACTTCAAAGAAAACTCATGAAAAGTTTAAATTGCGGCCATAAAACTTATTTTTTGTAAGACTTTTATCCTTTCAGAAATATGGTTGTTTGAAAATTTCGTCAAATAAATCCCCTTCACCTGATATAAATTCCATAGTTTAAAGTTACTTTTCCCTTGAGGAATAATTTAAATGAGGCTTACAACGTTCTCCAATTGGGAATTTATTCCAAGAGTGGCGTAAAATCTTCGACTTCCATAGAGCAATTTATGTGACTATACAAAAGTGATTTATTTGCTCAAGAGTTTTGTTTGAATAGATGTAAAATTTTTCTTGATTCCCAACATTTGTTCACATTTATCCATAAGAACAGATACGGACAGTGATCGGGACATCATCTCACCTGTTTGCTCTTGTTCTCTGCGCCAGAGAAAACGGAGAGCTCTTCCCTCATTTTGTAAGACAGAAGTGTGGTGACTTGCTTACCCTGCACTTAAAGCGCGTATTAGGCTGACAACACTATCGGGATCACTTTGGGTGGCCAGTGGACGAGCCCCCTGAGTGTTGTTGGTGCGAGCTGCCTGCGGGCACGAAGAAAGAAACGGGAGGGATGAGGTTTTCGGATTGACCAGTTGTCAATTAAGAATATACCCAGTATATACAATGTTTAATAGATGGTTTAGAAAAATATTTTGATTTGCCTGTTATGAAAATTGATTGAATAATCGTGACGTCCTTTAAAAAGAAATGTATTGTATAGTTTGGTAACATTGCCAAGTTACTACTAGTCAAAATTGTTAGGTTGAGGGGTAAATTGTTTCCTCAATAATAATGACAGTGTTCCTGCCCAACCGATTTGGCCTGTCGTTTCTAGAAATGGGATAATTATTCTAATCCAAGCGATAAACATTTCTCGTTTAACGAGAAGGTAAATTGATGTAGATAATGACTTGAAGTCAGATATTCATCGACAATGTGAAAACAAATAAATAATAAATGTTTTATTAACGGACTAGCCATTGAACATGTAGTACATTCAGTAAGAGTGACAAAAATTACAATAAATACACAAAAGGTTTAGCCTTAAACCTGAAATAAAATAAAACAACAAAGATTGTTAGCAGTCTTGTCATATTCATGTTGAATCCATGGGGCTGTTGCATTATGGATGGTATATTGTTCCCATATTTCCCTCCAAAATACTTATTATTATTATTATGATTATGGATATCAGTAGTAGGCGGATTTCTGGTTATGTCCTCTGGTATTGGTGACGTTAGTGGCGAGGAAGAAGTTACATGCATTGTGAACATTCAGTATTTTGTTTCAATAAGGCCTCTCCTCGTTCTTTTGTCTTTTTATGTAGTTAGGTTCAGTTGGTTAATGTGGATCTCGTAGGGTAATTTTGAGTTCATCCTTGTAATATGGTGCTCTCTGAATCAGTTCAATGTCTTTGATGTAACATGGGTTCCAGATGGACTAGCATATTCGAGCTTTGGTCTTACATGAGTTTTATAGAGCTTTAGAACCATTTCTTTAAATAGATTTTTGAATGAAGTAGATTAGTGAATTGGCTTTGTCTGTCATTTCAGTAATGTGTTGTTCCTATTTCAAGTCTCAACTCAACTCAACTCAACTCAAAATTCTTTATTTGAATTAATTCAATAATTGTACATTTACAGGTCGGGGGGCTAGTCCCCTCTCTAACTACGAACAATACAATACTTTACTTAAGAGGGGCGTTTAAATAAAATGTCATTTACAGACCTTCACTAATTCCTGTTCAATTTCAAATTTAGACCACTTTTCAGTGAAATGAAGCTATGTTCATAACAATAATAGATTGGAGTAGAAGTTCAAGCATTTTTGGTTGCAAAATACGTATTCTAAATAGTAAAATTATTACCATTTTGTTGACAACAATATGCAAATTTTGGTCACGGATTTAAATGAAAAAGGGATAAACATATAGAGTAGCACACCAACAATAAATGTCCAAAATTTCGGATAGTAAAATGCTGGAAAAAATGAATAGAACAGAATTTTCGAAAATTATAATTTTTGTATCACAAAATTAATCAAAATCTGTCAAACAACGAGGTGATTGCTGTCATTTTCAGCAAAGACTCAAACCAAACGTTTGTTCAGCGCTTCTCTAAAAGATGTCGCTGAGTTCGGGAGGCATAATAACTTCTTTCAAACACCAGTAAAAACTGTTTAACCTAGTTAATAATGTGAAATACTACTATTTCATTTGTATCTGAATAAAATTATTTAGTCCACTGTAAATTACTGTGTAAGCGAATTGATATTGAAGATGTCGCCATCTACTTGTAAATTAGTCAATCACTTACAGAGAATTTGAACACCTGTGATTAAAAAATATTTAATGTATGTCATAAAGCTCAAAAGATGGCGTGCTGGCTCTTATCTGAGGCCCCTCTTAAAACTAGGACATAGACTTATAAACTAACACTCAGTGTGGCGCAGCATACTGTGCACCACTGCGCGCATAGCGCGCTGTGTGGTGTTTTGGTCAGTTGTCGGTCAATGTTCTGACCTATCAAGCCCCTAGTCCCATTCTTGCTTATAACTTTTTACGACGTTACCCGGTTGCTCCAACACGTCGTTTATATGACCCTGGGGTCGCTGGTATCTACCACGGATCGCAAACATTGGGCCATTACACTGGCCTAATCAAGGATGGTGGGTGGATGCTCTGAGTTGGAGTTGCAGAGCGCGCAGCGCCCGTTCTGTGGGGAAACGGCATCTAAAAAACCCCATTTCTCATTGATTTTTAAAAACATAAAGAAAAATGTTGTGTCTTGTCGGGCTGCATGGTCCAATGGACGGGTCTCAACTGTAACAGTGAACTTGGGTTTCGTGCGCGTGAGCGCGGGGTTGGTTATTGGGGTTGACCGCCCGGCATCTTAGTCATTCCAGCGATCTGAAGGATCACGGGTAATTACTCTGATGCAGGTAGGGGAGTTTGTGAGGGATGTCAGAGAATGAGGATTGACAGGATTTACCAGAATTTACCAGGATTCAGGGGGGTTCAAAAATATATGTCATGCAACGTCGTGCGCCGTTGCCAACTGAAAACATCTGAAATTCCCCTACTTTAAATGCGGTAAAAAGTACTTTAAGTTTTGTTAGGTTGGCATTAGAAATTCACTAAATGTGACGTCATCCTAAATATAGCGTAAAAATCCTATATTACCGGGGGATAGGGATGAGCTGAGACCGATGGGGGTTAGAGTTTTTGCTGCGCACTGAAGGTGCTAGCCAAAGCGTGGGATGATGGTGGAATTTCATTTTCTGATCGAAGATGATGCTGAAGTATCTTGCTTTCGGGGATAAAGTCACTATTTCAAGTCTGATGTGATTATTATTCCTAGGTTTTTGTGGCACAAAACTTCTTTGATTAACGTTTGTTGGAGGAGGTAATTATGTTCAAGGTTATTCCGGCCGATATGTAGAACTGTGTACTTGAGGTCATTCAATGACATTTTCCAAGACATTGTCCACTCTTTGATGGTATACAGGTCTTCCTGGAAATCTGCAAACTGTAATAGTGGATTGAAGTATAGGCTTGTGTCATCTGTAAACGATTCATATTTGGTCTTCAGGTTTTGGTATAAGTTACACAAATACGCCAAAAGGCAAGGGTCCCAAGACTGAGCCTTGTGGTACTCCGATGTGTACAGAGTATTCAACTGATAGTGATGTTTCTGTCCTAACCTGAACGGTACCTACGTCCAGAAAGGGATTCCTCAAGAAATCGCTCATGACTACTCCAAAATGATAGCTTGTATACTGAGTATATTGTTGGTATCTTATCAAATTCTTTTTCAAACTTAAAGAAAACTACATCAATTGGATCATTCTCATCATCCGCCTTTGTCCGCATATGGAGTCTGGTTAAGGCCGTATCAGACGTGCCGTTGCCGATTCCATTAGCCGTTGCCGTTGCCGTCACGGTTGCAATCACACTTGACACCGTTCCGTTACCGATTACTGGTCACTTGAAATGTTTATAACGTCAAAATGTCGCAGCTAAAATATTCAAAGTACAGCGCCGAACGTCGTCGGAAAGTTTCTTCTGAGTTGCTGTGCTATATGATTATACTGGAAGAAGAGGAAAGAGAAAGATCCAAACAAAATCGGTTTGGGTGCAGTATCAGAAGCGATAAATTACAAAACTAAAAAAGTGACGTTTAGACACATGACACAAGCTGTTCATAAAGCGCTTTCATTGGCTACGGTTCAGAACGGCCTCGTAAAATTTAGACTCCAACCTAAACATTCAACGGCAATCGCAACCAGAAGCAGGTACATTTTGATTGGTCGAATTCCCAATCGTAATCGTCAATAGTAATCGGCAACGGCACGTCTGATACGGCCTTTAGGAGGTTCATAAAAGTAGGTTTTTGGAGAAAAAGAACATGTTGCGGTGGTACAATATGAGATTCGAGGAAAAAGCTTGGAAGTTCCTTAGCAATGATTTTTTTCCACACATTCACATAAGGCGCTGGTCAGGCTGACTGGTCTGTAGTTTTCTACTAGTTTTTTGAATATAGGTGTAACTGTTTTTTCCCAAGGTTGTAGAAAATCTCCTGTGGATATTATGGCATTCATAAGTGCTGCCAGAAACAATGTATAAGAAATATAGGAGAGATTTAGACTCAATGATCTCTACTTTTTCTGGGGTGTAATTTATGGTGTTGATTTTTGTTCTGGAGTAGGATCCTGGTCTAAGTTTAGTAAAAACACTCTGGAATTGCTGTGCAAAACAATCTCCAACCTAGAAAACATTTCCCATTTCCAACATATTCGAATCGTAATAACACTCAAAGCCAGTTTGCACAACGTGCCGACTAGAGGAAAACTATTAGAATTTACCAGGTGGAACATTAGAATATTGATTCCAGCACGAGAGACGAGAGTTTCCCTATCCTAAACTCGGGATGCGGAATAATATTATATGCTGATACGAACATCTATGTAATGATTATTCATGTAACGGTTGTTTCACACAGACAATAGGAATATTTGAATTAATTTTTGTGTGTATGCATGGAAAAAGTTTTGTTGTCCTCATGCTATAGAATATCTGTAACATGTGAAACTAAACTTTAAGTTTTTTTTTCGCCAATTTGCTTAATTTCGCCCAAGTTCTCAAAAAATCGTCATTAAATCAAGTGGAATTTAGCGAACGAATTGTCTAGCAGGAATTTAGTACAATAAAACCAATTGCCGTTGACAAGAAGCAGGACTTAATTACTCCGGCCAGTGTGGAGAAATTTACATTAGCGTTAGTCGCTTTTGTCTTATTTTCATTGAATTAATGACCAAGAAGTTTTGAATTGTTTTTACACTGAATTAAACACTCTAACAATGACTAAAATTATTTCACCTTGACCGATGTGATTATATCAACGAAACAAGAAGAATTTGTTTAGTAAAGGAGTTAAAGTTTTTCGAAGTCAAGGCAGCTAGTGCAGTGCAACTGGTGCAGGGTCAATGCAGCTAGTTTTAGGGTTAGTGCAGTAGGTGTATGGTCAGAGCAAGTCTCTTACAGCCAAATGTGCTTTACCTACTGAAAAATTAATGTGCAAGATATGAGGAGGAATATGAAAATTTTTGTGTTTGACATACAAAGTTGAAAAATAACGAATTATTCTGCCTTACGTTTTTGATGACGCAAACTTACTTACGTAAAGCAAAATGTACATTTTAAATATGCATAACAATCACATATTAGAACTTTGTTCCACAATTTCAAAACTAATCCAGCAATCAGCATAATGTTCAACTTGACACATTCGAAACTTTTCCAAAATGGCTATAATCGAATATTTCCACTTATCCAAAACAACCAAGGAGAAACTGCAATAATATTGACACAAGTTTTAAGAAAACTTTCAACTCGACTTTGAGAATAATATAAAATTCTATAACATTTGCATTTTTCTTTTGGGTAGGTCATAAACTGTCTACATTTTTCAGATACACCAAAATCTCATATAAAAAGACATCATAGAGTGATTTGTCACGCATTTAACCCTCAAAAGTGAATCTAATCTTTAGCCTTCATAATATAAATCCTCCCCTGGAATGAAACAATTTGTCCAAGTCGTGCCCATATAACGTCCCTCTTTTTATTTTGCTTGTTCCCTTTGCCTCCGAATCGGCCAGTTGCCAAGAAAACGATAAATTTTATTGGCTCTTCTGCCTTTTTAACTCATATTTACTTAAACGAGGTAATACGACTTGATAAATTGAACATCGTTTATCTACAGAATATATCTATGTCTATCTAAAGCATTGCTAATCTAATCAGTAGCCAAATAAAGCTAATGCTTAGTAGACCATATATTTTTATTAGGTTTTTTTTTTTCTCGGAATTATAATCCGTTAGAAAAATGTCTGGATCAAAATCTGGTAAATTAATCGATAGTTGGAAGAAGTTTAAAATATGTACGTCATGTAACAATGTGTTGTGTAACACTCATCTATCAATTTCCAAAGCATATTAAGGCCAACCAAATTCAACTATGCAAAAATGTCTCAAATTCATGTTAAAAATCCAGAAAAATATGAATGCATCTCCGTGCATAAAATTGAGCAGTAGCCTTCGAGGTCGCATTCCATTTAGCCGCAATCCGGCTCGAATTCATGGTAGAGAATCACTGTTGATGGAATCCGATTTCAAAGGATCGCTTTTAATTAATTCAGAGTTCTCAAGCCGCACGGCGTGCCTTTTAATAAACCCACCCAGCTTTCTGTTTCGAGCCTGGAAAATGCCATTTCGAAATAAAATATTTCCCGTGGATGCAATCTAGAAACGAGTGTTGTTGCCAAGTTTAGCGGCAAACATCTCAATAATTGATTTTTCGTGTTACTCTTATTAGATTTATCTTATCTGGATTGTTTTTCTGGCCTTGCACATAAAGGAGACGATGGACATTTTTGTATTAGCTCAGTCGGAGTGTGTTTATTGAATGGAGTGTGAACTATAAAAATGTCTGGAGAGCAATGCTAGAAAGCAAATCAGTTAAATGGGCAATTCTTGTTTTACCCTATAGTGTGGATGAGAGCCTCTCATGATTCTTATTAAAGCTCTGAGACGATCAATCATCTTTATCTAAAATTGGCTCGTTTTCCCAAAATCCACTTTTCTACTTTATTTTGGAAAGTATCTGTCCTGCTTAGCTTCATCCTAAACAAATTGTCTTGATAATCGAAATTAGGTAAGGAATAGTTTTTTTTTTCCCCCTGGCAACATTGTAAATAAAATTTCCGTTGCACAATATTGGCCTTGGCTCCGTTCGTTCTCCTTTTCACCTGGAAGCCTGACCAGGTCGGCGACCTAGTTTCGAGCCGCCGCGCCACTGCCTAGTATTTAGGCCGCACCGTGGAGAAAAAGGATTCACCTGGTGTAGTAATTGCTCCTGCGTGATTGTGTATATCCACGACGATTTGATGCAGGAACACGCGAAACCGTCCCTCACCGGGAACGTTGAGAATCTTTTCACGTTTCGAAATTTATTTAAATTTTATTTTGCAGCTGTAGGAGCTCAGCGCAGCTTTCATTTCACTGATGCGTAATTTATAGGATTAGCTTTGCTGGCAACTGAATTTAATCTTGGTTTTATTATTAATTTGTAACTTGCGAAACGAGTATCATAGGCACTTGAATTGATTTTCTGGTGGTGTACTAGTTTACTATTTGGCAACGAACATTCGTGAGTGTGTGTATAGGTCTGTTAACAGAATCTTTTGCCCATTGAAGTTTTATTAATTTAGCCAAGTTTGAAAATGTAATTGCAATTCAATGAAAAAGGCAATTGAGCAAATCATTCGCTGGAAGTTTATGGATGATACACATACACCTCAAATTCTAATTATGTTGCCTCTAACACCAAAGAGAGAAGTTAGTCGAAGGCAATCACAAAAATAATTAATCAGTAATTTACCCCGACAGCAATTAGAGCCCTAGTAATACTTTGAACGAGACTGAAGACTTTACGATAAATTTATCATTTACGTAACATGTTCCATCTCCTCTTATTTTTATTATAAAGTTGTTTTTTTTTTATTTCAGAATCAGCAAAATAATAATTTCTAATAATAATAATAATATCCACAAAGTTCAAAATAAAACCAGTTCTGCCATCTATCCATCATGTGCGTAAAATGCAAATATCTTTTATTCATTTACCAGTGCTGCCATATGGTGCCGGATGAGTTTATTTTTTTAAAATTGTGATAGTTTTCCTTGGCTATTTTTATTTGACATTCATTTGTATTTTCATTCAAAGAAATTATATTTATCTCACTTTTAGCAAATGGATATATTTCTGTCTTTCTCTAACCTCTGATTCTGAAATAATAATTTTTTGGCTTAATGACCTAGGTAATTAATTAGCAGTTTTTCATTTTTGACATAACCTTAATTTAAATTATTATAATTTGTAAACAAATTAAGTAATTCTAGTGGATTTTTATCTATTCTCATTTATTCCACGTGGTTCTTCATTGTGATTTCATTGTAAAGTGAATATGATCTTTTGGGTGTACTCGTCTGATTGGTTGAACTGGTTAAAATGCAGTCAAGTATAAAAAACACAGGATCGTTTTTCTGTGGAGTTTGGTTTCTAAAACGTTCTCTTTTCTCGACAGAAGTCTGGCAGGCAAGTCCTTTTTATTTTTGATAATTTTTGCTTTATATTTTTGGATTCTCCCTCATAGATTTTTCAATATATTTTGCTATCAATTCATATTATCATATCATTGCTAAATTTTTACCAGATAAATCTTATCTTATCTATTCTTGAAAAATAAATATTATATTTTAATTTTTTTTAAATTAAATTTAATTGTTGGCTTCCATTTTGTGTGAGTGTCGATTGGTTGGGCCACGTTTATCTGAGCTAAGTCAATTCAAATTTTTGGACTTATATACAAGGTAGTGCTGCTCTGTTTTCAAAATCAATTGTTAGTGTGGGAATATTGGACCATTTTCTCTAAATAGAGTCGGTGAAAACCAAATTTGTGTGTCCATCCCTATCAACGCTTTATTGAATCCGGGCAGAGACCTGAATAGCCATTTTCTGTTCGACTCCGTCAATTATTATCTCGACTAAAGGGTGTAATTTTTTTTAATAGAAATCCAGACAGGTCAAAAATTCAGTTAAAAAGTTTTAATTAAAACATCTCAAGAATTTTGACCATTCGATTGATTTCACCGTCAGGTTTATCTTGTAATATCTATAGTAGCTACCTTAATTTGAAAGGAAAATTTTGTCTATTTGGGGGAGAATCCAAAGATTTAATTTCTTATTGTTTTACTTTTTTTTGTTTATATTTTTGCCTGCCAGAGCTGCTGTCAGGAAAGCAGCATTTTGCACAATCGTCACGAGCATTTTAATTTAATCTTGTTGTTATTATTTTAATTTTATGATTATCTTACCATTACTCTCAATTATCTAATTGTTTTTTTTTTATGTTAAAATATATTTTTTTTCAACTTGCAATAGCTGTTCATACCTGATTCTGTTAGAAGGGAGTGTCTGTACAACAATCGTTTTATGTTAAATTTCAATTCCAATTTCTTTTGCAAGACACTCACTTTTTGACAGAATTCAGGCATTTAATATTCCAAATATTGGTGAACCTGATACTGCCTTATTCTTTTCTGGGTACCTACTCGACATGAAGGTCACTGTTTGGAGTCTGGATCAGCTGGATTGACGTCACCCCAGCAATCTATCCTCTTCCTGGATACAGGAAACAACACGAAGAGCTCCAGTTCACGAAAGTGAAACCCCAACACTCATTGAAGAGCTCCAGGGTCCTTATTCTTGAAACAGGGGAGCAATGTTCCCAGGAGAAAGCGTGTTCCGTCTTTCTCAATGATATGCAAATGACAACATAAGTAACAAAGATGAAATATTCGTTCTCCTGGGAACGCTGCTCTCTTGTTTCAAGAATAAGGACCCAGATTGGAAAGGTACCTTGTATCAGATTCACCGGAAAAACCAAGCTGTCAACTGTCATGTTTTAAAGAAAGTGGCATTGTCACTATATTAATTTGTTAAATATCAGATTAATAGTAGATTATACCACGAGTCAATAATGATAGCTATTATTCCCGAGGAATATTTACGAACTGAGCCGCGTCAGCGGCGAGGGAGTAACATTCCGAGGGAATAATAGCCATTATTGCGAGTAGTATACTCTACTTTATTTACGACAAATTAATTTATTTGAGATTTTCAATGAACAAATTTCATCCGTCTCATAATTTTCAATACAAATCCACAAGCAGTACACGTTTGACACTGACACTTTTGTGGAATAATGACCATTAATTCCGCTACTCGTCATTTATCCCTGGAGGAATAAATATGTCATTATACTGCCAAAATCACAAATATAATACGCACATTATACATTAGTCGTAAATAAATTATTGTTTGTTGGATTTTGAGTAGTTTTATTTGCACATAAAGGGACTACACGTTATCTTAATTTTTTGAATTTCACGACCCTAGGTTATCTTGTCTTAAAGTTCAAATATTCAAGTAACAAGACTCAAGGAAAATAGATGTTAATAAAAGAAATGCGGGTATGTATCAGAGTTCTTGGACCCTCTTAAGTCACGCAACATACCAACGTACCCAAAATTCCTAGAAAAACCAATAAATCTCCGAGTCACGTAACAATGAGAACCACTTAAATAAAAATCGGTATACCTCACACTAATTAAAAGAGGGGAATAGTCAGATTTATAGGCTCGTAAATTGGGAGAGATTGAGAAAAACAATATGACTCCAAGATAAAAGAAACTACCAACTTTGGCAAGAAGAAATCAGTGTTCGACGGTTCGACCTGTACGTCGGCAATAACCAACGTGAAGAAGTCAATAAAAGTGGCCAGTTACGAGGCAGCGCCACACGTAATTATTTTTCTCTAAAATATTTATTGGCATTGCTGATTAGGATTCGGGGTGGCTTAGAACTATGATGGATAATATAATAATTGCATAAAACATTTTGACCTCTATCTAATAATTTTTTGTTTTCAACTTATCCTTATATGCGGATAATTGTTGGATAGTTTAATACAGACCGATTAAGAACAATAATTCTCAAAAATAACTCCTACTGTCCCATCCAGACAACGATATCGCCACATCCATAAAATATTCAAGAGCTTTGCAGGATTTGCATATTCAAATAGATAAACCTCTACCACGCACTCTGGACAACTTGATTTTCGGAAAATGAAAAAACGTAGATAAAAACCGACGGATAAATATCTAATTTATTGCCGCTGGTCATTTCTAATTATTATAAATTGTTTGTACATAAACCGTTCGGTTTCCATAAGTTCGGTCAGATATTTCTCCATTAACCATAAACAAAAATAAATGGCTTATTATCCGAGATCATCCGCGCTGATTTACTGGTTAAATGGCAATCGTCTGATGGCTTTCGATGTGTTATGGAACGGGAGAAAAGGAGAGTTCCAAGTGCATCGCAAATGGCAAGTCAACTTCGAGCCGCTTGCAGATATTGGCCACTTTCGCACGCCATGTCACGAACCGTTTAAGAATAATACGGATGGTGAACGACACCGTCTGGGAATTTTTGAGTATAACGTTACCGGAGATTTTATTTTAAAAAAGATTTAATTTTGTATTTTTCCTAGATTGGTAAAAAAAGAAGTAGATAAAGAGACGCCGGGAGTAATAGTAGATGTTTATATACTACGAGACTCTAGGATAAAATCGTTGTTTTTGGATGAGTGGAACTTTATTTTTTGTTGGAAGAAAACTCTGGCTAAGATTTAATCATCATAGGGAAACTGTATGATGGAAATATTGGGAAGTACTCAGAAACAGGAAAATACCAATGACGTACACTCGATCGACCTATGAATGGAGAACCATACGAAAATATACAAAACTGTATGATTATTCAAAAACTCTATATAGGAAACTGTATGATCATTCAAAAACTGCACATAGGATTGAATTCATATTAACATGGAAAGGTTGAGGGGGTAGTCAGAAACAGGAGAATACCAGTGGCATACACTCGATCGACCTACGAATGGAGGACGGTAGGAAAGGTTACGACACTTTTGGGAGCTGTCTATTTACCACCGCAGTCAACTGTATGAAACCCTTACTGTGTATGTGTGGAATTCATGGGAGGAGGAAAGGAAGATTTTTTTTTAAAAAATAAAAAGTGAAGATAGGCTGTGTGTTTTACTCCAGGTCTTTAACTAGTCTCTTCACTATGAGACAAGGACTACTATTTCAAAAAAAAAAAAACTATAGTGTGTATGAACCTCGTTGACCAGTCAGAAACAACTACTCCGAGGGCAAATACCCCTACCGGCGTTGAACTACACTGATTGGTCTGAGCTTTCGTTGGCAATGGAAATTGTTAGAAAGATTTTTTCAGGTAATGACCAACGCGAATGCAGGGACACTACGGTCCCTGTTTGGGAATCGGCCCACTGAGCAGTGGACTCAGTCTTCCCGTGCCAATCCTTGACGCGTTTCGTCCTTGTTAGGACTCATCAGAAGGACATAGGCTGAAGCTCCCTGTCCAAGCTCCCTGCGTTGCTTGAACATAATTAAATTTGATGCTGATTGGCTTCAGTCTGCGTAATTAAATTTTAGGTGTTTCTGGGAAGGCAGCTCGGACAGAAAATGCCATAGTTTTCGTCCACAGTACCCACGAAGGTTCTTTTCGCTTTTTTTTTTCTTTTTTTTTTCAGGTTCGTTTAACAACGGAATGTCAAGGGCAGATTTATGGAGTGGCATTTACCACCGCTGACAACAGGAGGAATTAATTGTCAGACACCGATCCCTATAATACGCGTGCGCGATTTCCGACGTTGCCTAATCTACCTTGTCTCCTTGTCAATAAGAAATATTTTTTGGGTTATGTTATTTTTATTTTGTTTTTAATGCATTTTTCCAAGATTTTTTCAGTTGGTTCATTGGTTGTGCTTTCCAATCCAGTGATTTTAAAAGTTCTCAGCTAAAAGTTTTGAAATAATCTAAAAATAGAATAAATATGGTTTTACCGTGCGTTCATTGTCAAAAAACTTTCAAATTTCGTAGCAATTTAAATAGGCATCTCCATGTTGTTCATCATGTTGAAGAAGCCGGTCCTTCACGTCCATCATTCAATGGGGTAGCTTGCATTCATTGTGAAAAAATATTTACATATCAAAGTAACTTAAACAGACATTTAAAAACAGTGCATCGATTTGGGAACAAGAACATTGTTTCTTATGAGTTTAATGTCTTCATAAACAAATGTTTTGAATGTAGGCTATCCTATATAAACATAGAACAACTGAGGCACCATCTAACTGATGTTCATTTGAAAACTTTTCCTGAAGAGTCTCTTCAGTTTAATACCAAAGAAAAGTTGTTTTAGTCTGTTGATTTTTTATGCTAGATTCACAAACATATTTTGTTCTTTTCAAGAATTTGATGTCTGGTTAAGAGACACTTGCAGAGCAAGTAATACTCAATATGTTAGACAAAAAACAAGAAAAACCAAAGATTTGGATATTGTGTATTATTACTGCAATCGCAGTGGTAAGTATTTCACTATGATTCTTCCTATTGCTGTGATTGGATATACCTACTGGAGGTTATATTTAATAACAGCGTTGTTCGAAAATTACCTTTGGAAAAACACAAGAATGCAACCAAAGTTCAAACACACTGGTAAATACCGGTACTATGAGTTGTACTGCTCTGATCACTGATGAGATTATGCAATACGTGTGGTTAGAGGTTTTGCTTTATAAAACAATAAAGAAACCTGAATTCTCAATCATTGGTTACTGGCGCTAATTGCAGACTAGTTTCGCAGTGCAAGATAGGCGAGCACAAAAAATCAGAGAAACAGGTTTAAAATAGATTCAGACCCATTGCATATTCTGATCAGTGATCAGAGTAGTACAACTCATAGTATGAGTATTTATCAATGTTTTTGGAGCTTCGGTTGAATACTTGTGTTATTCCAAAGTTAATTTTTAAACACCTTTATTATTCGACACACTGTCAAGAATTCTTTGATTTTCTGATCCTGATATATATTTAATGTTATCTTTTAGGTAGTATTCGAACTATTCATAATCAAGACAGGAAAAGAACAGCAAAAAGTCAAGGATCTTGCAAGACAGGTAGTGCTTGTACCAGTACTATTTACCTTACGAAGGACAACAAAACAGGCTTATGTAATATAAAATATGTAGCTTTACATTATGCTCATGCTAATGAAATTCAGCATTTACTACTTCCAGCTTCTGATCGAGCCGAAAAAGCTGAAAAATTGACCAAAGGCGTTTGTGTTTCAAGGTATGTCTTCATTGGTGATTTAGAAAAGTAACCAGGCCTATAATTTGGGTTTGGAATAAGGACGGTTCAAAACAATCAGACAGTTTATCAATTAACAAAATGGCAACAGCTCGGCTATCACAAATTTCAATAATAAACTGTGCGATTGTTTTGAACCATTCTAGAACCGTGCTTTTTTCAAACCTGAATAGGCCCAATATTATAAATATTGGTAATGCAGAATTATGCAGCTACAGTTTTTTTAAATATTTTGTAAATCAAGATCAATGCTAGCATAAAATAATTTTTTTACTATTTTATATAAAATAAGATTTTTTACTATTTTATATAAAATAAGATTTTTTACTATTTTGGACAAAAAGCCATATTATTGATAATTTAAGAGCTGTTATATAAATCTACTTATAAAAGTAAAATTTGAAATTTCTTTTTCTTTGTTTAAGAATTTTGGAATCAAATAGAGAAAAAATATCATCAGAAAATTTAAAGCGAAAGGACCTATTAACCAGGATGGATATTGCTAATATTAAGAGTTCATATAATATTGCTATTAATGCTGGAGTGAGACACCAAATTGATAGTGTAAGCGTTGAACTGTGGATTGAAGACTATAAGCAGCAGTCAAATACAGTTTTTTATAAAAAACAAGGTGAAGATCATGATTTTTTTCAAAACAATGACTTCTGTTTGATATTTATGAATATTTCACAAGAATACATGCTAAGAACTTATGGAAATGGGAGCATTGTATGTGTTGATAGCACCCATGGCCTTAATGGCTACGATTTTGAATTGACCACCATTTTAGTTATTGATGAATGGGGAGAAGGATTCCCAGGTGCTTGTATGTTTTCAAATCGAAAAGATACAGAAGTTTTCATTTTCTTTTTTAATAAAATACAGGAGAAAACTGGAATTATATAAGTCAAAACATTTATGACAGATATCACTAACGTATTTTATAATGCATGGAATGCTGTTATGGGATCAGTAAAATATCAAATTTTCTGCTCCTGGCATATAGATCACGCATGGAGAGCTAATTTGAGCAAAATATCAGAGAAAGTGAAAAGGGAAAGTGTCTACCATGCCTTAAAGGTCTTACAGACTGAAATGGAAGAAGTTAATTTCTTAAAAGAGTTGGAACAATTTATACACATGCTGTATGAGGATCCAGATACTGCTAACTTTGGAAAATATTTTGTTGAAAACTATGCGAATAGGTGTGAAAAATGGGCATATGTTTATAGAAAGTCAGCAGGAGTGAATACCAACATGCACTTAGAATCCATGTATAAAAGCATTAAGTATTTTCACTTAGGTGGCAATATTGTCAAGAGATTAGACAAGGGTATTCATGCTGTAAATAATTATATAAGAAATAAAATTATAGACCGAATGATAAAACAAGTAAAAGGAAAAAATACAACTCATATAAATAAAATTAAAAAAAGGCATGAGACTGCATTGAAAAGTGCATTTGAAATCAAAGAGGAGCAAAATATCTGGCGAGTAAGAGGTGAGGACAAAATCTATATGGTTTCTAAGAATCAGGTGCAGAATTCATCATGCTGTGAATTAAAATGTATCGCATGCAATATTTGTATACACGCATATTGTTGTACATGTGTAGACTATTTTGTAAAAGCTTCAATATGCAAACATATACATTCTGTGATCCTTTTTAATCATTATGATATAAAAGAAGAAGAAAATAATAATTTGCTTCACGATAGCAATAATAATGAAATGGATGTGCATTTTAAAACACTGGCAGCAAGTAATATAAGTACAGAAAAACCCACACGTGAGTTACTCAAACAACAATGTTTAGAGGTTCTGAAACTAGATTTGTCTGGCATAGATGACACTGTTATCGAGCACGCTTTAAAACAGCAAAGGAACATCACTAATTTATTAAAAGGCAATATTAATATTACATTATCAAAGCTACCTCCTACAGCAGCACAAGGTGAACCTGCTAATAAAAAAATTAAAAAGCAACAAAACTTTTTTTCAACTAAAAAAAGAAACTTGGCTAAAGATAAAATATCAGTTTCAAAACCAAGTAGTGATCAGTGCGATAATTCCCGTGGTACATAGATAATTTTATATCCTACTGAATTTACTGTATTCTGTCTATTTTTATAAAGGAATAAGCCATAAATCAAAATTTCTATTTTTTGTCAAAGTGTTACCTATTCAAGGTAAAAGCGGGAGTTATGGAAATCCTTAACTCCCTTGGGAGTTATGATATCCTTAACTCCCTTCCTTAACTCCCTTGGGAGGTATGAAAATCCTTAACTCCCTTGGGAGTTAAGACCCTGTTTATGATTATCGTAACCAAGGTATTATATGGTTTTAATAGTTCAGTAGGATATAAATAAATTTACAACTGAATATCTAAATTTTAAACAGACGTATTAAATATTAATTGAAAGCAGATAGCAGATAGCAGGCTCTATCGTATTGTGCCTAACAAAAATACAAGGCTAACTGTAGAAAAATCTAATTTTTGAATAAAATGTCAGTTAGCAGGTATTGTCAGATCACCGTCGATATAATATTATTCCGCATCCCGAGTTCAGGATAGGGAAACTCTCGTCTCTCGTGCTGGAATCAATATTCTAATGTTCAACCTGGTAAATTCTAATAGTTTTCCTCTAGTCGGCACGTTGTGCAAACTGGCTTTGAGTGTTATTACGATTCGAATATGTTGGAAATGGGAAATGTTTTCTAGGTTGGAGAATGTTATGCACAGCAATTCCAGAGTGTTTTTACTAAACTTAGACCAGTTGAATCCTACTCCAGAACAGAAATCAACACCATAAATTTCACCACAGAAAAGGTAGAGATCGCCATTAAGTCTCTTAGGGTGAACTCCAGCTGGACCTAATGAGTTCCCGTCTATATTTCTTATACATTGTTTGCACACTCAGGCAGCACTTATGAATGCCATAATATTCACAGGAGATTTTCCACAACCTTGGAAAAAGCAGTTATACCTATGTTCAAAAAGCTAGTAGAAAACTACAGTCAGCCTGAGCAGCGCCTTATGTAAATGTATGGAAAAATCATTGCTAAGGAAATCACAAGCTTTTTCCTCGAAGCTCATATTGTAACACCAACAACCCAACAACATGGTATTTTCCCAAAAAAAATCTACTTTTAAGAACCTCTAAACCAGACTCCATATGCGGATAAAGGCGGATCATGAGAATGATCCAATTGATGTAGTTTTCCTTGACTTTAAAAAAGCATTTGATAAGATACCAACAATATACTTACTATACAAGCTATCATTTTGGAGTCAGATTCAGGTTAGGACAGGAATATCACTCTCAGTTGAATACTCTGTACACATCGGAGTACCACAAGGCTCAGTCCCTTGCTTTTCTTGGCGTATTTGTGTGACTTATACCACCAAAAACTGAAGATCAAACATGAATCGTTTGCAGATGATACAAGCCTATCCTGCAATCCACTACTAAAGTTTGCAGACTTCCAGGAAGACTTGGGTCCTTATTCTTGAAACAAGGGAGCAGCGTTCCCAGGAGAACGAGTGTTCCGTTTTTGAGCACTCGTTCTCCTGGGAACGCTGCTCCCCTGTTTCAAAAATAAGGACCCTGTGCACCTTCAAAGAGTGGACAATATCTTGGAAAATGCCATTGAATGACCTCAAGTACACAATTCTACATATCGGCCGGAATAACCCTGAACATGATTACCTCCTCCAACAAACGTCAATCAAAAAAGCTCTGTGCCAGAAAGACCTAGGAATAACAATCACATCAGACTTGAAATGGGAACAACACATCACTGAAATAATAAGAAAAAGCCAATTCACTAATCCACTTCATTCAAAAATCTATTTAAGGAAATGGTTCTAAAGCTCTACAAAACTTATGTAAGACCAAAGCTCGAATACGCTATTCCATCTGGAACCCATATTACATTAAATACATTGAACTGAGTCAGAAAGTACAGCGCCGCATTACAAGGATCTTAATGAAAATCAACTAAACCTTAAAACATTAAAAGACAGAAGAACGAGAAGAGACTTTACTGAAACAAAATACTGAATCGTCACTATGCATGTGACATAAACTTCCACACTAGAAACTTGATAAGGAAAGATGTAACAAGTTACCAAGAAATTTCTTGACAAACAGAGTGGCTTATCCATGAAATATACTCAGTCATGAAACAATTAGTGCCACATCAGTAAATCAATTTAAAAACCGCTTGGAACCAGAAATGAAGGGCTGGTACAATACGTTTGTGCATTATGGTGTTCAATTTGTGAACAATCTGTTGAAAATTAAAAGACTCAGTGGTCTCATTGGCCACCCATAATGCAACAGCACCATGAATTCAACAGGAATATGACAAGACGGCTAACATCGACAGAATGAAATAGGAGAACATAAGAGAAGATGAACTCAGAGCAGCAATCAGCAATGCAGCAAACTGGAAAGCACCAGGAGCAGATGGCATTACCAACTTCTGGTTAAAAAAGCTGACATTATTCCATGCCAAGCTTACGTCTGCATTCAATGACATGATCAACCAATAAGCAAGACATACCAGCATGACTGACAAAAGAAAGAACGTTTCTAATACTCAAGAATGAACACACTGAACGAGCGAAGAACTTCAGACCGACTACCTGCTTAAACAACATCTACAAGCTGCTGATAAAACTGATAGCTGAGCGACTGAACCACCACCTAGCAGAAAACAATATATTCCTTGCAGAACAGAAACAATGCGCCAAAAACACGTATGACTGCAAAGACCATCTTTTCACAAGCAAAATGCTACAGAAAGATTGTAAAGAAAGGAAGAGAAATATGTTAATAGCCTTAACAGGAAAATACAATCTCCTGCAAATGCAAAAGGCCGTGGTCCTGAGTACTGCCCATATATTACAGAAAGTACTATAAAACCCATCCCAGTCATCAGCTACCAAAGCAACACCCTAGGTGCACGGAGTGCACTCGGTGCTGCTCAATGCAAATAAAACCTTAGAAGAAACTAAATGGAGGAAAGAATCAATAATAATAATAAAAAACAAGTACATCTGCATGGTGAACCGACAAAGGAATCGAAATAAGAAAACAGAAGACGAAAAAGCGGAAAGCGTCATCCCGAACCAACCTGGAACAAAAGAGACAAAATAAAGAAAGATTGAAACAACAGAAGAGAAGAGAACAGACAACAAGGTGGAGGGAACAGGCCCTACAAGGACAAATCGCAAAAGAGTCGGAAAAGGAAACCATCAACACAGCTGCATCATGGAAGTGGCTCACCCATGCAAATCTGAAAATAAAAGCCGAAGCACTGGTAACTGCATGTCAGGAGCTAGATATAGCCACCAACCCTATGAAGGCAAGGATAATGAAGGCAGAAATAGACCCAAAATGTAGACTATGCCACGCCCATTCCGAAACCATCCACCATATATTATCAGGATGCCCTATCCTAGCGAAAAAAGCTTACTTGAACCACCACAACACAGTCGTCGCCCACCTGCACTGGAACATCTGCATAGAGTATAGAGTAGAAGTACATAAAAAATTGTACAAACACAGCCCGGACCTCGTCATCGACGCTCCTGAAATCACAATAATATGGGACACATAAGTGGAAACAGACAGAACCATACTAGAAAACAAGCCTGACATCATAGTGAAGGACAAGAAACAGAACACAAGCATGCTAATAGATGTAGCAATCCCTTCGGAATACAACATCACCCAGAAGGAAGCGGAGAAACGCTTGAGATAAAAAGATTTACCAATTGAAATATAACGCCTGCCACAGGATTTATATCGCACAACACCTGTGTAACGATAACAACTCCCCGGAACCCACAACCTGATGACACTTCAGAAAGCGGTTTTACTGAGCACCGCTCATATAGTACGGAAAGTACTATACGAAACTAGCAGCAAGCACAAGACCAGCACCGAAGAAAGAATAACCTTAGGCACACGGTGTGTACCCGGTTATTCCCTCAGAAAGACAAACCATAGCCCCAAAGAAAAAGCTATGATATACCGAAGAATAGTAGTAATAATAATAATCTTAAGTCCTTCCACATTTCATATTCAAAAAAGTATTCCCGACCAAATGCCTTTCATAAAGAGACGAATCACAAAAGATTAATTTTCAATAATAATGACCCAGGTGACAGCAACAGAGTGCATAGAGTTATACAAGAAAATGCAATAATCAGTTATTGCTAAAATGTTAAAGGATATGGAAAGTATGCTGGAACAAGCATACGATCCAGAAAAATCAGAACTATTGTGATGCCGAAGGATTTCAACGCCCATAAGAGGAAAATATTATTATTCTGGCGACTGCTACTGTAGTAGTAGGAAACTACACATCACCCATATACCACTGTCATTCATGCAACGCAGAAAATCAATATTGGAAAGCGTATCCTAAGAATTTGAAAAAAAAAGGCGCCTTATCCACATAAATTATGCACTTTGCATAGAACTTATAATCATTCTACTGAGATATAAGTTATATATGTTATTTGTTGAACCTTATAATAAATATAATAACTTTCGAGGAAGTTTCTAATGTGGCTTTGATCCTGGTGTATGCAAATTCCAACAATAGAACCAACTTATGCTGATTAACTAGGAAGCCACAGCGAGAACAATCATTGATAAAGTTTTGTGTCTGACTGTAAGAAAAGAGAATTTTAGTCGCAGAATAGGCGGGAATATTCGGAGGATGAATGTTTTCTAATTTGTGGATGATTGTCTGGAGTTACCGTTACCGTACTTTTTTTCCAAAGATTGATTTGATATTCATAGGAACTTTGGCACAAGATAATTAGGTTAAGGAATACATAATTATAACTCTATTAGAGGCTTCAGAACTTACTGACAAGAGTCTATTGATGAGTATGACGGCAATTTAGGCAGAAATCGGTTATCAGCTCCATCAAAAGTTAAAATAAAAAAGCTGACACAAGTAATCCATTAAAATCACTTACGACTTCAAAAAATGATAATTCAAGCCACAAATTCAAATTCAATAGAATAAATGTTGCATACAGAACAAAACGTTAATTAAAGCTGAAAATTCATTATGGTCGAGATTTGTCGACTCGATTAATTCGGAACTCCCATCCGAAATAGGGCGAAGGTCAGTAGATGCGTCCCAAATACTTATGCAAAAGCATCTCGCATATATCATTTCCACAATTGAACGCCTCTTACCGCCCGATAAATTTTCAATAAATCTCACCTACTTCCTGAATGAGCTCGCCCCATAGACTATATTCTATGTCAAGGCTACATGTAGGACTAGAGGTAATAAGCTTTTTTGAATCATATTTCTAGAGCTCTTTTATAGCGAAGTTTTTCCTTATTGATTTATTTAGGTCCTTGAAATCATCACACAGGTCTCATTATAATTTCAAATTACACCTTTAGCTAAACGAAGAAAATTTTCTCGATCGATCCATCGCGTTTATATTGCATTTTAATTTATTATTTAAACTGTTTCTCTAATGTTTGCATTGTAGAACTAAGTCCCCAAAAACAATTTATCATTTAATTTATCTAAAGTTGCCTGAACAAACACACCCTCGTGATACAATAATGTCGCATCCATTACGGAAGTTATTAAGACAGCCACCCTCTAGGGTTATTAAATGTGTTGGGGCTTTACGATGTCTTTGAGAGTTATATATATTGAAATATCGGTAATTATGCATAAAAAAATTTACCCAAAGTCGTTTTTAAGTGGAAGTTGCTGCTCGAACAAGGCAGAGGTTTGTTCTATATAGAAAAATTCGATCGATTTGAGTGTGTGCTTTGTATGATTAGCAAAAAATAAATGATCCAAGTTTATTTTGTAGGCGCTGGATTTGAAAATTGAAAATTCTTTTCGTTAATTTGAATACTGGATGAAATATTCGAAATTCTTTGCCAGCAAGTTAATCATGCAGCCTACTAAATTACAATGAGCTTGAAATTTCAAAATTAAACAGCTGAAAAATGCCAGTAGCAAAAATTCCATATTTTTAACGTAAATTTGTCCCTCTCGTATTTGCACAGAACTCTACACCAAGAAATATTAAAGCTTTATTGCTAGATATTAAGTAGAATTTATTTCGCTAGAGAAGCAATTACTATGGAAAACGCTAATCTGGCAAATAATTTTAATGGATTGTATGAGAGTTGTAAAATCGGTGTAATGGGCTTTAGACTAGTGCAGAGTGCTTTAAAATAATAATAAATCGTCTCGTTGAATTTATTGATGCGTTCGTCATTTTCAATAAATACAGAGACTTTGTAGAAAACTATGGAGTGGGTTAAGTTTCAGTTTGGAATAGTACGACGCTGGTCTCGTTCCACTACGGCGAAATTGAATCTTCTACCTCTTCGATAAGAGGTTATAAACCTGAAAAAAATTTCAATAGAAAACCCAGACTTCATAAATGAAATTTTAATAAAATCATATCACACCCTCGCCTTGTCGTGTTACGCGTTGACAAAAAAAGAGCCTCATAGGGTTCCTCTATGCCTCTCCTATTAATTTATAATTGAATATTATTTCCTCATCTAAAATTACCACACGCCCGATTTACATTTTTAGTTATATTTAGCGAAATACACGTCGCTTATGACGCAAGCGAAATTTCTTGAAGCTTATGCCCTATTACCTATACAAATGACGTGGAAAATCTATCAAGGATTGCGATCGTTTTCGGAAATTGATTGCCTCAATTTCCTAGAGAGGTTTCTTTGTGTTTTTTTTTCAAATTACAATATGACAAAACAGTTGCCTTGTAAATTATCCCAAACCATACGAATAGAGAGGCCTCAAAATAAACTTTTTTTTTGCACCAAGTTCCATTTAGACACTCGATACTTCTACGGTCTGGCTCAGCTCGTTTCAGGCTCGGGAAAGTCACAAAAAAGGAAATTGGAAACATTTCAAAAATAGATTGAGTGCAATTTAACCGATTCAGTTTATTGGAGATTTAGGGTTGCGTAAGTCAGAAGATAACAAAGTGATTCATCATTCAAAAGCCTGATAACATTTTGATAAAGGAAAATAAATTCTATAGGGCCGGAAGAACCGTGACATTTTTTTTTTGTGGAATTTAGGTCACAGACCCTTATACGGCCTCTATTCGAGATTTAAGCCATCAGGTGAAAATTTATTGGAATTTAAAAAGAAGATGTTACCTTTGAGTTTTATTAAATATTTTGAAAGGAAAATTCTTGAAATCAGTAAAAATTTTATTTATATATTTATCAGAGCAAAATTTATCATTGTTAAGGATTTGGGAGTTAATGCTGCGTGAAAAATAAGCGACATTTAATGGCGGTTGCGGAAGAGAAACTACAAAGAAAAACGGGTTGGATCGAACCAGACAGTAAATATTTTTGTCTTCTTCATATTGACACAAATAACAGTTTAGAGACATTTGGAAGTTTTAAGCGAGAGCTTTATGTGTCCTTTTAAACAGAATTAACTCTCATGGCGGGAAGGAATTTGTAGTAATTGTAGGATTGATTTGAATGTTTTTCTTCCACAATAGACAAAGGTATCTCTTTCCTAGAAAGCAATTTGTAGTATAGTAACCTCCTTAATAGATCGTCACATAGCTAAGGACGGACACACGTATACGTCCAGCAATTATTGAAACATATTGTTATGGAAGTCATTACAAAATTTGGCTCAATATACAAACTTTACTCGATTGCTCCAAAAACACCCTTTAAGTTTGATCACAATAACTTCATTGTTTATTTTTCTTTCGTAAGAAAAAGCCCGTCACGATAACTTATTCTAATCTTGTATTATACGTTGTGGTAATGTATCGCAGTCCTTACCCCCTAAAAAGAAAATGCATAATTTTCCCAAACTTTCACTCTCGACACTCTAGATAAAGCCCCATCAATTCTCTTCCTTAGGAAAAGTGAATCTGACTGGGAAATCTCATTTACTTGCATGCACTTTGCATAATATCTACACATCACCGCTGGCTGGCTGGGACTTTGCTGAATAGTCAAAATTGGAGTTTTTTTTTTCTCGATGTTGAGGAAAATTGCTTTGTTTAGATTGCCTCGGATAAATTTTTCGGAAGTTTTATTATACAGGTGTCAATTTACATAAAAGATGTGGTAGGAAAAACGATAAATCATAACATCCCAGAGCAATAAAAAATATATATTTCCTAACTTTATGGGTACTCGAACGCATCTTGAATTTCCTAATAACGATCAAAGTTCCTAAAGTCCTCTCGTAAAAGCACAATCCTTACCTTAACCTAGTTCAAAATATCCATTAATTATTTTTTCGAACCAACTTTACAATGTCGAAGTGAATATACTATACGATTCCTATCTTTGTGATGACGAAGGAAAGTTTCAGTTTTTGGCCTTACGCGACTATCGAAGGGTGCGATCTTAAAAGTTTCAATATTATACTGGAAAGTTAGTCAATTAGTTAATATAAAATTGGATAATTAGTGGAAGGTCGTAGTAAAAGTAGGCCAAAGAATGTGACTTAGTAAGAACTCATTTTTACTTTGCTGATAAATGATGATACTTGGAAAAGAGGTGTTTTTCATTATATAAAATTAAATATATAGTCCAGGCGGCAAGTACTTTCTGCTGGAAAAAATTCCAAAGTTATTGATATTTTGGTATGTCATTTATGTGTATTCTGTGAGTTTTCGACTTCGAGGACCCTGTGTTAGCTTGGGGGGAGTCGAAAAATCACGAACTTTTCGGCCTTTTTCAGTTTTTGCTCATATTTTTCAAATCATGTGTTTTAGCCATCTCTTTCACGTGCACCCACAGGCGATATATGACCTGAAATATATTCCGCGTTAACCGCAACTAAAAGCTCGAAATTTTCAGACTTTTCCAGTTTTTTGCTTCAAATTTCACTAAGCAAAGGTATTCAATCTTTTGAACTTTGACTTTAATGTCGGTCCATGACAAACGAAATGTCTATTCACCATCGCAAAACTCAATTCAGAATCTAGATTAATGAAAATTTCAAGGTGACACTCGGAAATCTGATCCAAGAGGACGATTTTAAGGAATTTTCTTAAAGTGACAATATGTCGGAAACCATCGATTTTTTACTAAGGTCATATTATGTTTTTCTGGATGCTGATCAGTTGCTCCATCAGCCCTTTCAGTATTATCGTTGACTTTTCGGACACCCTATATACTAACCTCGATTGGTCAAGGTCCAGCCCCAAGCAGATGATAACTTTTATAGGCTTCCTTTCATTCCCAGCCATGTTTGAACTTGCAGGTATGTCCTATAAAAGTGGTACTTGGCGGCATCTCTTGTAAGTGGTAATCTGGCAAGTTAAAATTTCGAGTTCACCAAAACGTTTGATGAGAATACTCGGTACCGCAGATCCTCCAAATTATCTGTGTCTGAGTAACCACCGTACAATTTTACTAAGAACTTCTCCCCAGCTTCAGTAACTTGGTGTGGTCTGGCGTCAGGATCTTTGAAAACACCAACTATTCCTGAGAGCCAAGGGTTTTTTTATAAACTTGCATTAGCTTCTTCTTCCAAATTCTGAAGAGTGCTGAAGTGGTGTCACATCTACTTACTGCGTGAAGAAAGAGAATATCCTGAGTGTTGACTTCACAGGAATGAGATGAATACAAACCACTGGGCGTGTTACCTCTGCCACTCTTCTGGAAATAAATGTTCTTTTTAGAGAAACATAATGTTGTCAGTAAAACTACAAGATCGATTTCTTTTCCTGTTATGATGACACTATCAAAGTCGGTAGATTTTGATGTAGCAGTTTCCACTATCATGACATAGGCATCTTCTGTTGCCTGCTTCACCTGAATTATTTTGGTTTCCATTTCAGTAATCAGCATTGTGATGAAGTTTTTCTTGTTGGTATCGTTGGAGAGAATTTTTTCTTGTGAAATGGTAGGAACAAATGTTTCTAATTCTGGCACACCAATTCAAATGTAGTATCTCTTAATTTGCACCACGCAACCTTATGTAGCAGCTACCCACCATCAATAACTGCGCATTTGCTGCTGCCGAAGTCTACTGGTTCTTGTATAGCAGTGGATGCCGCATACAACATTGACTTTTTGCCCTTGTGCATATCTCCCTCTGTAAAGAGAGACATCAGGAAGGGGGCTAGCTCGTATTTCAACTGGTTTCTAAGGTCATTACCTGATTGTTTTATTATGCAAATCCGTTGAAAGAGAGTGAGAGGGACCATTGTGAACTTTTTGTCTTTAATTTTGACACAGCAGCAAACAGTTGCTAGAGAAACAACCTTACCTTTCCGCTTCAATTTCATGTCTTGAAAATTCATTTTTTCCAATTAGGTCTTCATACAGGTGATACTAATAGTTTGAGCTAAGTGGCAGTTCACAACTTCAGGAGGAACAGCTCCTGTGCCTATCGAGAATAGCTCTTTAGTATCTAGAAAAAGTGGATGGTCGGTAGTGTTATCAGGGGAACTCTTGGGAAATCCTACTAGTAAAAAGAAGTCATAATGGAAAATCATAGAAACTTATCCATGTTTTTCCCTAAAACCGCAATCTGGTATACAAAAACTGGGAACTCATATATATTTATAAATTGGGGGAAATCCAAAGGAAGTCCGAGGAATTCTAAGGTAAATGGGAGAAATCATAAGGAAATTATGAGAGAAACAACGGAAATCTGAAGGAACTCAAAGGAAATCCTAAAGAAATCATGAGAAATCTTCCATGATTTCCCCTAAAACCGCAATCTGGTATACAAAACCTGCCAAGAGAACTCTCATGTACCTATAAATTAGGTTAAATCAAAAGGAAATCCGAGGAAATCTAAAGCAATCAGGAGAAATCATAAGGAAATCATGAGAGAATCAACGGAAATCTCAAGGAACTCGGGGTAAATCCTGAGGAAATCATGGGAAATCGTAAGGAGGTCAGTCTATCTTTAGATCTAACGCATACGCAGCTTTCAGAAATATTTCTAATTTGATGTTATGTTATTAGGGAAACTCTTGGGAAATCTTACTGATAATGAGAAGAAATCATGATGGAAAATCATGGGAAATCATCCATTTTTTCCCCAAAAACCGCAATCTGGTGTACAAAAACTGACCTGCTCCTATATTTCAATGTTTTTCTCAAGGAGTAAACCGCAAGGGAAATCTGGTTGACAAATTAAAGAAATCCGAGGAAATCTAAGGTAATCAGGATATATCATAAGGAAATCAGAACAAATCATAAGGAAATCTTAAGGAACTGAGGGGAAATCCTCAAGAAATCATGAAAAATTTTCCATGATTTCCCCTAAAATCGCAATATGTGTACAAAAACTGACCTGCGGTTTACCCCGAGGGGTAAACCGCAGTCCACAAGGAAACAAATTGGGGGGAATCAAAAGTAAATCCGAAGAAATGAGGAGAAATTATCAGGAAATCAGGAGAAAATCAACGGAAATCTCAAGGAAACCATGGGAAATCATAGGGGGATCAGTCAATCTCTAGATCTAACCCATGCGCAGTCTTCAAGAAAAAAAAATGAGGTTATGTTATCAGGGAAACTCTTGGGAAATCTCACTAGTGATGAGAAGAAATCATTACGAAAAATCACGCGAAATCATCCATGATTTCCCCTAGAACCGCAATCTGGTGTACAAAAATTGACCTGCGGTTTACCCCGAGGGATAAACCGCAAGGGAACTCTCATGTACCTACAAATTGGGATAAACCGCAACGAAACTCTCATGTACTTACAAATTGGGGAAAATCAAAAGGAAATCTAAGGCAATCAGGAAAAGTTACAAGAGAATCAACGGAAATCTCAAGAAACACAAGAGAAATCGTAAGGAGATCAGTCAATCTCTAGATCTAACGCATACGCAGTTTCAAGAGAAAAGAAAAAATAGGTTATGTTATCAGGGGAACTCTTGGAAAATCTTATTAGTAATGAGAAGAAATCAGGATTGAAAATGATGGGAAATCATTCACGATTTCCCCTAAAGCCGTATTCTGGTGTACGAAAACTGACTTGCGGTTCACTTTGGGAAGTAAACTGTAAGGGAACTCACATGTATCTACAAATTGAGGAAAATCAAAAGGAACGCATGCGCAGTTTTTAAAAATATTTCCATTTTGAGGTTATGTTATCAGGGGAACTCTTGGGAAATCTAACTTATCAAATCATCCATAATTTCCCCTAAAACCGTATTTTGGTGTACGAAAACTGACTTGTGGTTCACCCCAAGGAGTAAACCGCAAGGGAACTCTCATTCTCGTGTACCTACAAATTGGAGGAAATCAAAAGGAAATCCGAGGAAATCTAAGGCAATTAGAAGAAATTATAAGGAAATCATCAGAGAATCAACGGAAATCTCGAGGAACTCACGGGAAATCTCAAGGAAATCATGGGAAATCGTAAGGAGATTAGTCAATCGCTAGATTTAAGGTATGCGCAGTTTTCAAAATTATTTCAAATTTGAGGTTATGTTAATGGGAGAAATCATAAGAAAATCATGAGAGAATCAACGGAAATCTGAAGGAACTCAAAGTGAATCTCAAAGAAATCTTCCATGATTTCCCCTAAAACCGCAATCTGGTGTACAAAACCCGACCTACGGTTAACGCCGAGGGGTAAACCACAAGGGAACTCTCATGCACCTATAAATTGGGTTAAATCAAAAGGAAATCCGAGGAAATCTAAAGCAATCAGGAGAAATCATAAGGAAATCATGAGAGAATCAACTGAAATCTCAAGGAAATCGGGGTAAAATCTTTAGATCTAACGCATGCGCAGCTTTCAAAAACATTTCTAATTTGATGTTATGTTATTAGGGGAACTCTTGGGAAATCTTACTAATAATGAGAAGAAATAATGATGGAAAATCATGAGAAATCATCCATTTTTCCCCAAAAACCGCAATCTGGTGTACAAAAACTGACCTGCGGTTTACGCGAAGGGTGAACCGCAAGGGAACTCTCATTTACTTACGGGAAAATCCTAGGAAACCTAAGTCAATTACGAGAAATCATGAGAAAATCATTAGAGGATCAACGGAAATCCCAAGGAACTCGGAGGAAATTTTTGAGAAATCATGGGAAATCGTGAGATCAGTCAATCTCTAGATCTAATGCATGCGCAGTTTCCATAAATATTTATAATTTGAGGTTATGTTATGATGGGAATTCTATGACAAATTTACTAGTAATCAGAAGAAATCATGGGAAATTATTCACGATTTCCCTTGAAACCGCAACCTCTGTACAAAAGCTGACCTGCAGTTAACCCCTGTTTTTTTGGAAAACCATTGGAATGAATATTTTGAAAAAATTTGATGACGAAGAGGAGGATTAGGATCTAAAAACCTTAAGATAAATTCAAAACTAATGAAAATCAACGTTAAAAATAAATATAGGCACTTTTCTCACAATTTGATGTTTTCTTGGGAAAATATCAGGCATAGGTAAAGTTTACAAACCTTTGGTGTATAAGACGAGGAAAATTAGCTTAATTGAACTGAAATTGCGAATTGTGTCCAACCACAACAGGAAACAAATCTTGAAAATCAAGCTAAAAAGTTCTTGTTTTGATGTTTTTCTGAAAAACCATTGAAAGGAATATTCCGGAACCATTTTAATTGGAGAGACAAAGACTAGGAGATAGTTGAGCTAGAATTTCGACATGATCCAGTAAAAAACCACAACAAGAAAGATCTACGAAAACCCTTTCACATTTTCATTTTCTTCTGATGAATACGGGGAAAATTTTGGAACTGCTGGAGTGAGAAAAGGTTTTAGGGGAAATCATGGATGGTTTTCCCTGATTTCTTCTGATTACCCTGATAAATTAACCTCAAATTATAAAGGTAAGAAAACTGCGCATGGATTAGATCCAGAAATTGACTGATTTCCTCAAGATTTCCCATGATTTTCTTAAGATTTCTCCTTTGTTCCTTGAGATTTTCCTTGATGCTCCCATGATTTTTTCTAATTTCTTTAATCCCTATGAGTTCCCCGAATTTCCCCTAATTTGAACACCAGATTTTCTTTGCAGTTTACCTTGCCGCGTAAACCGCAGCTCAGTTCTTGTTACACCAGATTGCGGTAGGCAGGGGAAATTACGACATCCATGATTTCCCCTGATTTCTTCTGATTACCAGTAAGTTTGCCCAAGAGATCCCCTGATTACATAATCTCAAATTAAAGATGTTAAATCACCCCAAATTGCTTAACACAATTTTATTTCTAGAACTGTAAGTTCACATGAGCTGAAATTTTCAGGGATTGTTGTCATCTAATAGCATAAGAATCGCTGAAAATGTCAGCTTTCTCTCTATAATAGAAAGCATGCCAAAAATATCATTAACTTTGGAATACTTTGCAGCTACCCCCTTTATCAATCACTTGCCTGCTGGCCTAATATTCTTGTTTAAAACTTTGTAACTTGTAAATTATGAACGAAATACTTTTCATAGACATCTACAAACAGCAATATTTATAAAACCAACAATACCTTGACTAAATTATTACAGAAAGTAGCGAAAGAAATTGCAAGTTGAAAAAATACTTCGGTGACAAAAAGAGGCTATTGAATAACAAAAGGACTCATTAGAATAACATAGTTGAAGAATCCAAAAAAAAAGGAACTGAATTTAAAATGTTGCCACAATTTTCAAACAAAATCAACAATCGTATTTCAAACAAAGTGACACTGTCATAACATTCAAAATTTGAAAATCTCCAGTGAATATTTACTAAAAATGGCCCGAACATGTTTGGACATGGCAGAACTCGAAAGAGGTTGCCACTGTGAACCAGAGGACGAAGACGACAAATCGTTTGTGTACGTCGAATCCACTCAGTGCGATAAAACCTTATCGGAAGACAGCAAAGCCCTAACCGAAACCGTTTGGTACCACTTGAAACCGCCAAAATTATTCTCTACGAATTACTCTCCGGCTATTACTGCCAGGCAAGTGCAAATCATGAGAATTCAGTTGCAAGGAAAACGGAAACTGGCAGGCGACGATCAGGTGTGTACTGTCAAGGAGAAGGTGAACGTTAGTATTCCCAAGAAGAAGTCTGCTGTTACGTTTTTGTCAGCTACTTCTACGAAGAATGGAGATTGAAGGCTGTAGATTGTATAGAGCAAGAAAAATGCTGAAGAAAATATTAAAATTTATTATAATCACACAATTTCTCACATTATATCTTGCAGTATGACACACATTTTCTTTTTAATATACTTGTTTTGTATAAAGCACGATTATACCTTTGAAAAACAAGTTTTTTTTGTGTGTAAAGAGCATAATTCTCCTTTCGCTTTGACTATGCTAATATATAGCTGTAATCCGGAGTTGGTTTTTAAAATTTATCGAGTCATTTAATTTATTGCAGTGATTTATGTTGGAATGGTCCTCGTGTGCAAGAGTACTAAAATTCACATTGGTACAAGAGCGAATTATTTATGTTTCTCAGATTCCAAGTGTCATTTTTCTCCTTTTTGGTGCGATTTAACGATTTTTCACGGGTTTTAAACCGATTATAAAACGTTTTTATAGCTTGAAATTTTCCTATTTACTGTTCAGCGTTCTAGTAGTGAAGCTGTACTTCTCTCGAACAAAAAGGAAATATAAATAAATTGCTAGGGTGAATAAAATCGTAAAAGTTAAATTTAAAAGATGTAAAAAAGGAATGAAATAGTTTTATTGGACAAAAAGCATGTTGCGAGTTTAAAGTACATAACAGTTAAAATCTATTATAATAATAATTTCGACATGCGTACAGTAATGTAAGTAATATTTTTATTTCATTTTCCCAAGAATCAACTTTTCCAGTTATAGATAATATATCTATTACAGAGTCAAAGCCAAATTGAGTAATTTCTCAGAACAACATGTAAGATAAATCTGAAATAGATTACCCAATTTAATTAGTTCCCATAAAATCTAGCCCGAATTCCTTGGCCAAAAATCTCGAGCCGGTTAAATTTAGTTACAAATTCCTTGAATAATTTGAATTCCGTCTTAGATAATTTAACAGGATTAAGCTTGAAACATCTTCAAACATGGATTTTTTTTTTCAAATTCAAAATTTAATAACTGCCCCCTTTATGTAATGCAAAACTTTTATGGAAATATAAAAGTGTTCCCTGCTATTTTCATAATTCGTTGAACTTGAGACGTTGGCACAGAGCCAAGGTAAATGCATTCGTATTTTTTGCCATACCAGTCTCTGAAACTTTTGAAAAGAATCTATTATGGCAAGTATAGAAAAAAATTCCCATTATGATTATTACAATTAGGCTAAAATTTAAAGAGCATGCTCCGTAGCCCTTCAAGGGTAGTAACCCCGATACGTGCCTCACAACTTTCAGCAGGTGCATTGATTTGTGCTCTCTCTAGGGGGGAAAAAAAGAATTCGTGAGTGCATAAATATTATTCTGTTGGCATTTTTATTTGGGTCACTGTCGGCGTGTTCCACTTTTAGGCTTTCTGACAAACCAATTCGAGTTTGTATGGGGTTTTTAGTTTGATTGTTGTTGGGAATTGATGGAATGGGGGAGGATATTCGTGTTATTCAGTTCTTTACTCGATGTTTTGATGTTTGTTAATAAAATTGATTTCTTGAGAATGATTATGATTTGTTTTACTTGGATTTTGTTCGTTAGATGTTCAATATTAGGTTATGTAAGGTTATCTCATAATTGATATGAAGTAAATAGCTTATTTGATATAAAAATTTTGTGTTAATTTTCCTCACTTTTCCATCCACAGACGCGTTTCGATCTATCAGATCTCATCTGTGTGGCTAGAAAAGCAAAGAAACCCAACCCAAGTTTAGTGCCTCCCAACAAACTGATTTTTGGTCGGCCTATTAGATGATCAGTACTTTTACAGCAAAAATGGTGTTCGGGGGTGAATCCTAGTTCACTTCTACTTTGCCTACAGGAATTAGGTTTCTTTGCTTTCCTAGCCATACTGATGAAATCTGATAGATCGAAACACGCCTGTGGTTGGAAAAGCGAAAAAAATTAACTCACAATTTTCACATCAGTGTTATAATAGAAGAAAACCTGTTATCCCTATTTTGGGTTTTCCCAACAAACTGATTTTTGGTCTGCCTATTGGTCAGTACTTTTGCAGCAAAAATGTTGTCTAGTGCTGAAATCTAGTCTTAGAAGGCGCCACGACCAGAATTCGCTCTTCGTCTTATTTGATATACCTGGTGTCCCACGGTGGATGGCGTATTAGACGTTAATGGAAAACTAGAAAGCGGATCATTTTGAAAATTTGACAACCAGGATAAACGACCATAATCTACACTTTAAAAATATTTTTGTTTATGCGGTGTTGCCGCTTCTACTCTAAACCAGTGGCAATATCGCTATTTTAAATAGAACACCCTGTATATGAGTGCATATTTGGATTCTACATCAAATTCTGAGCAGATGTTCTTAAGTTCAAGTTCAACTGTTTTGAAAATATTGACAGTTGAAAATTGACTTTTTCCAGCTTGACAGGCTGTAAGACCTAAACGGTTTTTTTTTTTAGAGGAAAACCGATTTTACATTCCTATCTTAGATTTTCATAAACTATCATTTGACACCAACTTTGAACTTAACCGGAGATTAAATTTAACTGGAATTTTCAATCATGGATTAAATTCAAAGTTGGTGTCAAATGATAGTTTATAAAAATCTATGATAGGAAACTCAAAAGCAACAGGGCCTTCTTTCAGACTACTAAGATGGTATACGGACCAACCTCTCAAGGACTCAATCCCTTGATTGTCATTGAAGATGTTCAGTATTTCCCACAAACTCCCCAAACACATTATTAAGATAAATGGCTTCCCTAGAGGCCTCTGATACAGCAACATAATCAGCCTCGGCACTCTAGACAGCCACTGATCCCTGGTTTTTACATTCCCAGGATATTAAGGAATTAGAAAATTGGTTTCAGCAATAGAATTAGAAAATATGAGAAAACTCGTCAACATAATATAGAGCTATCATAGTTTCAAAATTACCTTCATACTTTAAATAAACACATGGGTCATATTTTGATTTTTTATAATTTAATTTGGTTAAAACATCTTCCACTTTCACATACCAAACCCTTGAAGCCTGCTTCAAACCATAAATAGCTCTTTTCAACTTGAGAACTCTCGAAACCTTCGGGTTGTGTCATGAAAAGTGTCTCAGTTAAAGTGCCATTCAAGAAAGCAGTTGTTACGTCAAGATGGTTTGTTCTGAGATTTAAATGAGCAGACAGTGCAATTAAAAATCTTAGAGTTGAATATCTCACCACAGGTGAAAAGGTTTCATCATAGTCTACTCCAGGTCTTTGAGTATAGTCTTTAGCTACCAAGCGAGCCTTATACCGCACATTATTCTCATTATCAGACTTTTTTCTGAATACCCATTTGCACTCACTATTGTAGCACTTTTTGGTTCTTCCATCACTTCCCAGGCGTCATTTTCTTCAAAGGATGCTCCGCTTCAATTGCCTGTTTCCATTTGTTACTGTCTGATTTTGACAGTGCATCAAACACACTTAATGGAACAACCTATATTTTGGCCTCAGTTTGGCAGAGCATGCATACGTTACATGGTCTTCAAAGTTTTTGTTTTTTCTCTCTTTGTCTGCTTGATCTCCTTGGCGTTTCTTGTTAATCTACAGTTTCAACAAATAAATCTTGAGAACATGATGAAGCATCACCATCAGGGTAATCTTCTAGTGGGTTATATGCATCTGAGCCATCTGAAAACACTTCACTTGGTTCATTGAAGTTACTGTTTTCACTCGTATCTCCCACTGAAGGTGATATTTCATCATGACTGTCATCTTCCAGGATTAAATTAGAGGACCTGTTGGTTTGATGACTTCTTCGTGAATGTCGAATAACAACTTTTGCAACCAGATGGCTTGTGAAGCAGCGACCTATCCAGCCTCATTTGTTGACAGTGTAACTGTTGGCTATCTCTTGCTCGGCCATGTTATGGGTCCATTGCATAACTTGTAAAAATAGCCACTTGTTGAACGTCTTATTTGAGTATTACTATCATAGTCAGAGTCAGTAAAACCACAAAGGTTTGTGTTTCCCTTTTTGTCAAACTCAACGTCATGATTTTGTGTTCCTATAATATATTTAATTATTCGCTTGACTGCATTCCAATGGACTGAGTTTGGACAATTTGGGAATCTGCTTGACACTCTCACCGCATGGGAACTATCTGGCTTTGTAACAGTGGCTAGAAACATCAAAGAGCCCACTGCTTGCCTGTATGGAACTTCACCATCTACCAGTTTGTATGCTGATCCTCTGGCCCCAGTGAACAGGGTTGGCACTTCCCATTGCAAATCATCTTATTTCTATAACCTGACTGCTTTAAGAACATCTTGCCATGTTTTAAGTCCCTTTTTAGTTTAATACCCACGAAATAATTTGCTTCTTGTGCGATTTTAATCTCAAAACAATTATTTAATTCATCTAAAACTACATCAATCGCTGATGCTTGAGATGAGAATATCAAACCATCATCTACGTATATCACAAGCAGGACTTCCATATTTTTGAGGTACCCTGTACATTTGTCAGTTATCGAAGCTTCAAAACCAAGGTTTAGTAGAAAGGTGCTGAATTTCTTGTTCCAACATCTTGAGCTTTGTTTCAAGCCATACAATGACTTTTCTATCTTGAAAACAAAACCTTCTTTGCAGTCCAATCCGGGTATGTACCTATATTTGCTTCGAGTTCGCCATATAAGAAGGCAGTTTTTATGTCGAACTGCTTAAATTCATCATCTTTCATATTTGCAATGGCACGCAATACTCTTAATGTGCCGTATGAATAAAAAGGAAGCAAATACTCACGAGCATGAGCAAACGCTCCAAGCAAAAGCTTAGAGTAAAAGGTCAGAGCATGAGCATCTACTCCAATTTGCATGAATAATGATATGTTTATACTCAAGAGGATTTGCTCAAATAAAATGAGCATTTGCGCGTGGCGTGATTGACAAATCCGCCAAAACACATGGAAATTAGTGTAAGCTCAGGTTGCGTCTGCAACTTTCTCTCTCAAACAATCTGTTGTAGGCTCTCTCAGATGTGTCATTGGGGTTTCATGGTGTCATAAGTGACGGTTCTAAGTCATATCCATCATCGCTCAGTAATACTGCACCAGGAAACTGTTGCATCGTTACCAATGAACTAAACAAACACACTGGAACGGTGTCTACATAATGTTTCTAATGCAAGGGTTTGTGCCAGGAAGGACAACAAACAAGAGGGATTTGCATCTCTCTCTGCACTATGGCGGCTACTGAGAACAGCTGTTTGAAGTGTTTGGATCATTGAGGTTAAGAAGATGAAGAAGCTCTTCTTTCTTTTACGTTAATCGCAATGAGTGCGAGCGAGACAATAATCCCTCTGTATTGCTGGGTTGCATATATCAAAATTCGGCACACTAGCATAAAGCAGTGCGCCCGTTCCAGAGTGTTTGTTTAGTACAATGATCGTTACACGTATATCAGAATTCCTCCAAATTCTAGCATCATGTGTGAACCCAGCCAACTTACTTCAGCACTAGTAAACATTTTTAATGAGTTGCATGTTGCCTGCACATTCAAAGTCGCCAATCCCTTCCTGTTGATGCATTCATCACCGTGTTGATTCGGTTTCAAAATCTGAATGTGTGTGCAATTAATTACACCAATAGCACTGGGAAACTGACACTTTTCCTGCCACACCTGCTGTGCTTCGTTTATTTTGGGCAAAGTTGACGTAAATTTAATCCACAATTCAATTATTTTGTCCATAACGGATGAAATCGTTTTCGAAACCGTCGACTGATAGATTCCCAGTTCTTCTGCAACTCCCGTCTGATATTCAGGATTCGCCATATACCGCAAGAAAACCTTCATTTTATGGTTTGAAGAAAAAGCGCCTCCTCTTCTTTCATGATTCTCTCCCAAAAAGAAGGTTGCCATCTAATTTAAATTTTCTTCTTCAAATCGGTAGATTTAAAATCTGGCCTATCAGCTTCTCTCCGTACTTTGTATTGCTTCCGTGCACGTAAATTCACGAAATCCGTCATTTTATGTCTAGCTGATTGAAAGCTGCATCTAATAGTAACGAGATGCAAAAATTTTAGAGAAAGTGCTCAGAGTAGTAGGCAAAACCTTCAGTTTATTCATAACAAGTTGAGGAAATATTCAAATGTGAGTAGATGCTCATGCTTATAATACATTTTTGATCAAAAGCATTTACTTACATTTTTATTTATATAGCATATGCTTCAGGTTTTGCGAGTAAAAGGTTTTATTTTCAACCACATATGTAATGTTGACATTGCAGGTTTTTCAAAATCTTGAAAGTGTCACATTTCTGGACTTTGACATTTATCGGGACGGTAATGCATATGCCTGCCTAGGACGGAAAAGCATTTTCCGTCCGGGACGGCAAATGCTTTTCCGTCCCCATTTCCCTGCTCGTTCCAAATTGATAATTTTCATACAGCTCTCACATATAATAATAAAACCACATGTATTACATGGAACTAATTAAATCTATTCACTTATTTACATTAATTGTTAAATTAGCATTGTTGTTTATAATGGAAATCTTGAGACCATCCTGTTGGAATTGTGTTTCGTTTGGAACTATTATCTCTTGCGCTTGCGGATGAGTTTCCGCATGTGATGTACTTGTGGATGCACTGGACAACTGAATACCTTTGGAAGTAGAGGATAGCATCAGAGCAGTCTTACTTTTGTTCTCCAAAGATGCCTCTATGTAGCCTTCAGCAACCGTGCTCGATTTCCACCCTCCCAGTCTTTTGAGTTGCAATAGATCGGCCCCGTTGTCAACCAATAAGGTTGCGGAAGTACGACGAAAAGCATGCCCTGTAAAAGTTTCAATTTTTGGAAGCTTCAAAAAAGCAGCTATTTTATGTGGAAATTTTGAGATTGAATGATAGCCAATTGCTTGGTTATGTAATTTCCCATTTCGCCATTGAACAAATAACCTGTCATTTTTCAAATTTTTCCGCAAAGTGAGGTATTTGTGGAAAATAGCAACCCAATCTGGATCGCTTATGATAAACGATCGACTTGTGTAAGTTTTTGTGTGTGGAATTTCTATAGCGATCTTTCCTTCCAAAACGTTGACGTGCTCCATTTTCATCTTGACTAGTTCATCGCTCCTACATGCACCCGACACACCAACAATTAGCGCTACCTGAAACCAGATAAAAATAAAATGGGTAACCTAGCTATAGCATACAGAAAATCATTTTGATTTTCGCATTTTTATCTTCTTTGTATATTTTTTGAAAACCTACCTTGATGCTAATGAATTCTTCAGCTGCCTTCGTGAGGAACTCGTTAATGTTTTCTCTGGAAAAAACGCTCGACTTTTTCGGCTGAAAGCCCAGATTTTGCCGCTTCAAAAAAGCTATAAGTTTTGCGTAATTGGAGATATCAACTTTCTCTTTCAATTTAATCATGGTTTTCAACATACTGTAAGTCGACCATAAAGTCGAAGGCTTCTTTTCCTTAGATAATTCGCCAAAATACGCCAACAAAACGGTCTCCGAGGCAGTATTTCTCGTTCCTTTCTGGCTACACCATGCTTCGAATATTTGAAAAGCCTTTTCGTACCGAAATTTGCTTTTTGCTGGAAGCAAACTCTCTCCAATCCTGTCTGCTGCTTCTTTTAATTCAGGTGGGGTACAATCCATCGCTTCATCTTCACTTTCCGAAATCATTTCTTTGGGGAGAACGGGGAGAAATCTAGTGAAAATCTATTATTTCCGCAAAAATACTGAGCGAAAACTACCGTCGTTAAGGCGTTGTTGATCTTATCTATGGTTGTTGATTTTGCGGTTTCCTGTGGTTTCGTCTTTTGTTTTGGCCTTTACAGGGCCTTTGAGATCGTCAAAATTGATGACATTGACAAAAAAAGTGAAATATTTTTTTCTAAGGCCAGTTTTACACTATATGAAAATTTCGTATAACAGAATCTTTAGTTTTTGCATCAGAAAATTAAGGGTTGAAAATAAAAAAGTATACAAACCTCGACGGAAAACTTCATTTCTGTCTCGAGGTTGAGTTTATCTCGACGCTTCGCGTCTCGATAAACTATAATAACCTCTCGACCAGCAATGAAGTATTTTCCGTCTCGGATTGTAATATACTATTGCTCATTTTTATTCATACGAGCCATGAATCGATAATCTTGTTGTTGGAGCATAAATCTATGCCGAGTTTTTACCGTTATCCATTTGTCATTTTCTTTGCTTTTCATAGCATCATCATAAGTGCCTGGAATGTCAATTTCTACAAAGTTAAAGTGAAAATAATAAAATCTGGCAGGCATGCGAACATTTTTCTGTGGTCTAAGATCTGGAATTTCACCGTTCCCTCCAACATGCTCATAATTTTTTTCTTGTGCGATTTCTTCCACTTTTGTCTCGCTTGTTCAACCTGACTTCCACTTCGTCAAAATCAGTGACGTCATCATAATCGAGTTCTACTTTCACTGTGTTTTTGGCTTCAAACCACTTTGTATTTTTTCAATAAACACCACATTTCTTGAAATAGGTAACTTTTCTTGTTATGAGATTAAAAAGTCTATAGTTCATAGAATTTTTATCATATCCAATGAACATGAGTTTTTCGCTTTTTATGTCCAATTTTCTACGCTTTTCATCTGGCACATGCGCATATTCATCACAACCAAAGACTTTCAAATGGTCAAGTGTTGGTTTTTGTCGACACCACATATCGTATGGCGTTTTACCTGGGGCTTGCGAAGTAGGCATTCTATTAAGTAAATAGCACTATGAACTGCCTCAGCCTACAAGTATTTTGAAGCACCTGACTGGTGTAACATTGACCGTGCACTTTTAACAATTATCCGATTGTCTCTTTCTGCGCGACCGTTTTGTTGAGGAGTAAACGACGCGGTTACCTCATGTTTTATACCTTCTTTGCTTAAGTAACATTGGAACTCATTTATTATTGAGGTACTCGGTACCACCGTCAGTATGCAAAACCAAAGACGCAAAACCTAACTTAACTCTTAAAGCTCATAAACGTCAGATTTATACTTAATAAAGTATGCTATACAATTTCCATCTTTAAAAGTTACAAAGTATCTCATTCCTTGTACCTAAGGAGTTGCAATAGGGCCGCAGACATCACTGTAGGTTCTTTCACCGATATCTAGTTTCACATGTTCCTACTTCTTCTTAAAGGGCAGTTCATGCTGCTTACCTATTAAGCAAGACTTTATACCTGCAACCTGCAACCAAGTCCTTCTTGACTATTTCCTTGAGATATTTGAAATCAACATGGCCACAGCGTTCATGCCATAATTTGAAATTGTCTGAAACTGTGTTACGGGATGATTTTTCCCGCACCAAAATAAAAGGAAATAAGCTTATTCGCCTCTCTGAATAGCATACCTTCCTCAAGCCACTGTTTTCTATCCAATAGATGTGGCCACACTTTCCATCAAACTTTTCATTCTTCCCAGAATCATTAAGTTAGAGGTTTATTAATGGAATTGATTTCCTGTTGGTAGGGTTAAAATAAATAGTCAGTTAATTTATTAATAAATAAAATTACAATATTTACATTGGAACAGCTGATTGTCTGATCCGAGTAGATTGACTAGATTGACAGCGCTCCAAATAGGGTCAGTGACCGGTACTAACTTAATTTGAATAAGTACCATGCCCCAACTACCATCAAAATTCCCCAGTACCTTCCACCTTGGAGTTTTGACAGAACCTTTTTAAAGGACATTGCAGGGACAAGCAGAGGTCATTCAGGTCGAGGACTTTCCACGATTAAGTGTTCGGGAAAACTCCTCAGGCACATTTTGCCGATTTCTGAGTTGCCAAGTTTCGCTCATAGATCTAGGGTGGCTAATCCGCTATTTTATCACCCAATCGCCTTGTGCGGATTTTTTTTGTGAGTCGAAAAAGAGCAACGTGACCAATTGTTTGTTCCTAAAGGCCAAAGTAATTTTGGTAAGTGGTTTTTTCTTATTAGTCTTCTCTGTGTTTCTCTATTGCCTATATAAAAGCATAATTTTCTGTTAATTATATGGTTAAATTCCGAATATTGGACATACCTACCTATTGCTCCACGCCCTGTCTCATAACGTCCATTTGTTTCAGGCCTTTATTCATCACCTTTAGAAGTTACACTTTAATCTTCAGTCTTAGACGTTACGCTTTAATCGTTACCTTTTATTTGTCACGCTTAGTCCTTAACTTGAGTAAAGAGTTAAACGTTGAGCTTACTGTGTGTTTCAAGTAGTACCTCCAATCTTCAGCCTCCTCTGGACCATTGGAAGCTTTAGTGACTCCTAGTTACTGAACTTCAGTGCCCAGGGCCAGTGGCTTCTTGTGGCGGCCTTGATCCGGACCCAGGCGATCGGAAACACTGGAAGATATTAATCCCATCCGTAAGGTTCCCCCAAGAGTTTAGGGACTACTCAGGTTTGATAAGTGTGTTGTGTTGTCGTAATATCAAACCTTACCAACCCCTTGTTGGAGTAAATCACCACAACAACGCAGTTCTACAAGAATATTAAATTATCCTTCAGAGTATGTGTTGTCATTTCAATTTCTAATTAATTCTCTATATTACCTTTTTTTTGTTTATGAAACTTGCCCTTCAGGTTATGTATTGTTAAGTAATTCAATTTTATTAGGTATTTAGGTATCTATACTACCTATATTGTTACATAATATTAAAGCCCTTCAGGTTACGTATTGTTACTTCAACTTTGATTAATGCTGCACTGAATACAGGTAAATACTTGTACACTGGGGTTAAATGGCCATTTACGAAGGTACTGCATTTAGTGAGCTTGTCCATTAATTATTTATATTTCAGGTATTATTGCTTAATTTATTGTAAATACTATTTTTAGAGTATATAAGGTAGTACCTAACCTAGTTTCTAGGCGATTTCTTTTCTTCTCCGAACCTGATCCATTAACTTTCCCACCTCCTCAAAATCTTATTATTGACTTCTCCGTTACGTTTTGCGGGTAACAAAGTGGCAGTGCCCGTCTTGCCACGTAATAACTGTTAAATTTGCAGTGCAGAGCATGGTAATGAATAGGATTTTATAGGTATTGCTCAAGTCTTTCACAGCTGTTGCTACAAGGTTTGAGCCTACAAAAACCTTTGCGCCTTTTTCAAATTTAACAACTTTCATTCTCCTATCTGTAAGCACACCCTCAGAAAACAAATTCTTACGAAGCTGTGGTATGTATAATACATTATTATATCACTTACCATGAATCAGCTTTTGGATTTTTATTGTACCTTTTCCTTCTACCGACAGGCGTTTGTCGTTTCCAAGTGTCACTCTTGTCTTAAAATTACCATCTAATGTTTGAAACAGCTTATATGACAAATGAGCAGAGACACCACTGTCCATGATCCATGTTTCATTCTCAAAAATAACCCTGTGTCTCGTTTTTATCTTTTTTGGGATTTTCTCGTTTTCTGGAGTTTCCAGCTTGCCTCTTTCTTTTTTCTTTGCAGTATTTTGAGATATGGCCTCTCTTTCTACAATTATAACATAAAGGACCTCTTCTCATTTACTTGCTTTTTCTTATTAAAGGACATTGCTGCAAAAGCTTGTTCGTTTTCCTCGTAATTCTGCCTCTCTTCATCTAATGACAACCATGCTTGCCTTACGTTCCTATACTTAATAGGCAAGGTACTTAATATTTTCGTCATAATTGCCATATTACTTATAACGTCACCTGCATCTTCTATTTGTTTCGCAAGATTCTGTATCTTCGAGATATGCTGTGCTAGTATCATTTGTAGTCATCCTATATTGGTGGAAATGCTCGTGAAGTATCATCTTATTTGACTCTGACTTCAATTCAAAGATTGAATCTAACGTAGCTTTTGCTTTTTCACAACTTTCTATCAATGTTATTTGATCAACGTTCATGGCTGCGGTTAGTACAAACATAGCTTGAGCATTTTCTTTCACCATGTCGTAAGCTCATCAGTTTGAGAGTTGTCAGGCCTGGGAAGAGTCCTATCTATTACCCCATAAATACCTCTAGCCTTCAAGGCACATTTCATCTGAAATTTCTATTGCCTAAAGTTGGTTGCATCAAACTTATTGACGCTGGGAACGTCAACTTTATCAGTCATTGTATTATTGTCTCAATTAAAACCGACTGAAACCCACAATAAACGACAAACGTTTTCGCAGTTTTCGTGTGGCACTCCTTGCACCCTAGTACAGACCTTTTCAGTTTTTCACAATAGTTCTCCAAGGGACATACCCAAAACGTTTTACACGCGTTTTTATTCTACAGGCACACGACTTACACATTCCAAGGAAGCGCGACTGGGCCCATAACCTGTTATGAACAGAGTACGAAATAAAATGCCCCTTTATGTAAACTTGGGTCGCTTTTAAATTGTGAAAAAACGAAATATAAAAAACAACAACTATTATTATTGGCGTTATGGCAACTGTCTACTAACAAAAAAAAAACAAGTAAAAATCAGAACCAACGTACCAGGGTGTCAAGTTTTTATTTTTGATCCTACATAAAAAACTTACAGGTGGTGGTACTTTATAACTTGACACCCGCTACAGCAGACCATATTTAAATCTTAAACCTCACAAAAATCTTAATAGCACGCCTGATGCATGATAATATGAATACAACTGTCCTAAGCAACGATGGACAAGAAGAGTCTGTTCAAATAACTACAGGCGTTAAACAGACTTGATGGTGGCTTATTCAACCTAAATAGATTACGAGCCAAGACGAAAGTATCGACGATATCGACAATTGAACTTCAATATGCGGATGATAACGTCGTGATGGCCAATTCAGAGGAAGATCTTTAGGCAATTATCAATGCATTTAACCAGGCATACAGGCAAATCGGCCTAGAGGTCATTTTAATACAAGACGCAGATTCTCCATCACCCCGGAGATTAATTTAGTGATGTTTACTGTATAGAGGGTTGAAATAGCAGATCAGTTCTAAAGACTAATTTCTCATGTGAAAGATAAAAATTGAAACTAATTCTTGTATGTCGCGTTCAGTGTACTTTGATGTCGAACCCATTTCTTTCTTCTAACCCTCACTAAGGGATCATTGTCTAAATAAGCACAACATTTGGAAGGTTGTCTAAGGCCGTATGTATACAATTTATAGCAATTTCGTTTTTCGTATACATTCCACCCTTACCATGTTGCAATTTTTATTGTCAATTATATTACAAGAAAAGTTTTTACAATACAATTCATTACTTTATTACTTTGCAATTTTGTATAGACAAGTACATATAAAATTCCTCGCATTTATCTACTGAGTTTTACGTTAGATAACTAAACGCAATCCTCGACGTTTTATTACCAAAACGCAGCTATAAAATCCGGAGGCGGTTTATTGATCTCTCTTATGATCAGCAGAGAAAATATTTTTGAACATTTACTTACAGGATTATTAGTAATTAAGGTTGATATTGGTATCATAAATCTTTGGCTCTGGTCATTAAGGAGACAATATTTTTTTGGACATAATGGCTGCCGTTATCATTTATATGATTAATGATTAAAGTTTTTGTATCCTTATACAAAAAAAAAAGTTTAGCGGAAATCTTTTTCGGACAAATTAGGCAGTTCAGATTTTTCCTTATATTGAACTCGAACCTACTTAATCATTGGCAGACAAACTTCTAATCTTAAAATCTCTCGTAAATAGCCCAGCAGGAACTAGCTCACTTAGTTCGATTGTCAGCTACCAAACAGTAGATAAGATAGTGCGAATTAAAGTAAAGTAACAAAGTTTAAACTAGTTTTGTGACTAGAGAGATTTTAAGTTTCTCTGGAAAATGTAGAACTCCCAACCTAAATCAGATTATAAAAACTCTTCTGTCTGCAGATATCGTTATTATTGCTAAATACTTACGGACAAAAATGTTGGACATAAGCGTGGCCGGCAAGCAAAAAACGATGACCAGTATATCGGCGACCGCCAAGTTGACGATAAAAAAATTGGTAACGGTTCGCATACGAGGCGACCGGAAAACGACGGCAATAACGAAAAAATTGCCTACCAAACCGACTGCGAACACTAAAAGGTAGGCAACACAATAAACGGCCGTCATTGCGGCCGAATGACGATAGAAAAGCTCCGGGGGAAAAGCGGATTCGGTCGTGTTCAACGAGGCGTTCATTACTAGGGTAGCCACGTGGGATTTGATCTCGAAAATTGCGGTTTTATGCATGTCGTTGGTTTCGGTGTGGACCTGGAACAAAAAAAAATAAAATTAAATAAGAGTTAACCTGCGTTCCCCTAAAAAAAAATTAATCGCGTTGCCTTACGTTCCCCTACTTCTTAACAGCCAAGCTTTATACGAAAACCGAGACGGCTATAAAAGTAGGGTCTGCTGATTCATAAAATGAAAATTCAATGAGTCGTAAAATTAGTCTTTTGACCGGCAATAATCGATCAAAAGACTAACTCCTCTGGATTTAAGGAAAACATAATTGGAATAACTACAGTCTATACTGGTGATGCATATACATCTTCATGTCAGTAAAAAGGGATATAAAGATTTCATGTCTGTAAGGTCAACTTTTAAGTATTTTCATCATTCATCCAGAAGAAGATTTGTTGTGTGTGTACAATGTTATCGGACCTTAACACCTTGTCGGTAAGATTATTGCTTCCTTAATTTTTCACTTGTATGATTCAAAGAATGGAATTTTCCACAGGTGGGAGACTGCGTTACATTTACAACTCATAATTTCTTTGACAAGTTCTGTTTTCATTTGACTTGTTTTAATGGATCTGGCATTCTTTCTCGAGAAGTTTTTATGGTTGGTGTCAATGGTTTATCTATTACAGACAATCACTGGCGGATACAGTAGGGGGCAGGGGGAGCAACTGCCCCCCCTTTTTAAAATAAAATAATAAAATTAAAAAAAAAAGAAAACAAAACCATATTTTAAGTTTTAAGAATGTTTAGAAAGCTGGAAATCTATAAAAAAAATCGCACTTTTATCTTTGTCCCAAGAATTTTAACCATATATCATTAGTGGTTGAGTTGATGTATTATTGTTTTTTTTTTGTTCTAAGAAATATACAATTTCCCGATTCCAAAACTATATGGTTTGTCTATATTTGGTTTGAATACTATCAGAGAAATCAAGTAGGTACCTCAAATTTTACCTGCACCTTTCACCTGTACAGGTAGAATGGTTCACAAAATCAGTAGTAAGATAGTATATTTACAATTTTTTGAGCCAAATATATGAGAGTTGCTCAATCAAATATAGATCGGGGCATTGTGTTCTTCAAGAATATAGGGCATCCCATTTGAAAAAAGCTGGAAGCATGCAAAATTTCATATTTCTGACCATGGTTTCTAAAAATTAAGCCAAAACTGTACAACTTTTGAATTTATACTTTTTTTCTACCTGTGAAGGTAAAGGCTGTAGGTGGGGTGTCAATATATAAAAAAACACCCTGTACAAATAAGTCGATTATTGCGGAAATTATGGGTGGACCTCTGCGGGACGAGCGCAGCGAGTTCCGCAGCCATCTAATTGTTCTCTTAGTTAACTCTCATCTTATTACCTGCCCAGTTCAAGGTGCTTGGTGGATTACTGTGGTGGATTACACAAAAAGTCATGAGCTTTGAAGTCTGTCTTCTCCTCGGTCTTTTCTACATATAATTATTGTCATTCCTTGGCTTATTACATTAAAGTTTTAAGAATATTCTGAAGTTTATTTGAAGATACCTACGCAAGAACTTAATGTAACATGGTGGCAGCGAAAGGGCTTCAAGAATAAACAAGATTTTGCAGAGACGTTGTGACGAAAGGCACGAAATGCAAGAAGTTTGATTTGCGATGTCGTTTCCAGACGGACATGAATCGGGGACTCAAGGGTCTGGAACTACGGCTATGCAGGTAAATTTGGGTATAAATGTAACCCATCCAGATAAACTGAATTTTTCATGTCCAAATATTTGGCCACAGTGTCGAAAACGATTTGAGAGGTATACATGTCTGTATCAGGGCAAAACAACAAGAGTGACACAGACAAAATATATATAGGTATATTTTTTTTTTTGCGAATTTACATCTTTGTGTCCTTGTTCGTTCAGCCGCTCTTCTGAGCAAAGCCTTTATCAGCTCTTCAGTTTCCTTTTGATAACTATGTTTGAACCAAATCCAAGCGGCAGTAAAGACATAACTGGTCATTCTCATTACAACCTACCAAATGTCCTCCGGTATTTGTTTACAATTTAGGTTATAATATCATTTACTACCGCTTGGATTTGGAAATGGTATAGGTTTCCAGGACAATAATAGGAGGAATCTCATTTAGTGAAGATTTTAACTACTAATAGGTTAAAATTTAAATCAAGTCATAGCTTAGATCATTGAAGTCATAGTAGCCTACCCACAATCGGGCTTACAATCTAGCCAAATTGGTCTTTAAAAACAAATTTTTTCCTACGTCCCAGCCAATTATAATTACAGGCCAGCTTGCTGGATAGTAAAAATGTTAAGCTTCGTTTCACCAAATCAGTATTTTTGCAAAATCTGAAATTTTTCATCAAATATGGTATGTATATCTACTTATTTCCAGCATTGTTTCCAGTTACTTACAACAAAAAACAACCTTGGATTAATCCAAAAAAACACTTTTTTCTACGAGCGTGCATTTTTTATCACTTTCCCGCACGCATTTTAGTTCCGAAAATGTCACTTTCCCGCACTAGTGCGGGAAAATGCCGTTCAGAAGTATCAGTTTTGTTAATTAATCAAACATTTTATCAATTTTGTCTGCATACATTTTTGCTATTTTAATCCATATTAATCTAATTTGTGGATCTTTCAAAAATTTAATAATTTTTTTTGACATTGTATACAGGTATGGTTTTTTTAACGTTGGTTAACATATGGTAGGTACTTGTATATATACTTGTATATATGCTTGTATATATAATTGTATATATACTTGTATATAAACTTGTATATATGCTTGTATATATAATTGTATATATACTTGTATATTTACAGAGTATCTTGACCGGAGAATTTATAAACAATGGGAGTTTCTTGGGGTATCGGTCGTCTTGAAGGGCTAGGAAATACTTGTATATATACTTGTATATAAACTTGTATATATCGTCGGTCTCCTTACGTAGTGGCGTAACTGACAAAAATTGAGATTTTGAGATACGCCGCCTTAGGTATTATTTTGGGGTGCTTTTCAATCTCACAAAGTAGCGTAACTGTATTTCTAATACTATGCTTGCAATGCCATTACTAAGATATGGCGTAAGTGCATAAACCTTTAAAGTGTTTCTCACGTATTGGCGTAAATCAATTTACGCCTTTACGTCGTGTCACTTTTTTGATACATTCCAAGTTTAACTACTTATCGAAGAATTTTCAAGGCGAAGAATCTGTCGTTTTTAAGGCCAAAGAAAGATCAGTGCTCACTTTGCTTATCCTTCAAAGAGGGAGACGCTGCTATTAAAGAAGATTTAAAAGATAAATACGAGAAACACATTTTAGAGAAACAACTAGTGAGACAGAAAAAAAGTGAAAGTAAAGAAAAGGCAAAGACTGATTCAGATATCCTTTGCGCGGTTTTTGATCTTCAACAGGTGATTTACTTACCCATTTCACAGGAGTCTGCAATTTTCTATAAGTCGAGGATGTCAGTTTTTGATTTCACTTTTTAGAATGTAGCCACCAGAGAATGTTCCTGCTTTGTCTGGGACGAAACAAACGGGAAACGTGGGTCGACTGAAATTGCAACTTGTCTATTCAAAGCAATTGGCCAATACGTCGGAAAAGGAGTACATACCATAGAACTCTTCTGTGATGGGTGCTACGGCCAGAACAAACATTCGGTTGTAGCATCCATGTTGCAGTATTCGTTGGCAAAATACTATTAAAAATATTAGTTTGAAATTTTTTGGAACCAATTACGGACAAAACGAAGGTGATAGCGCCCACAGTGCTATTGGTTACGCGCTGGCACATTATGGTGACCTCTTTGTACCGTCACAACTATACCCAGTCATTCGAGGTGCAAGAACACAACCTAAGCCGTACACTGTTATTCCAATGAGTTTTGGAGATTTTCTTGATTTCAAAACATTTTCGAAAAATCTAAGACTATTTATATCTGTAAGACAAAGCGAGAAAAACAGATCTTTAAAATGGACCGAGATTATGGATCTTAGTGTCAATAAAGAAGAACCGATGAGCATTTTCTTTAAATATAGCCACGCTGAAGAAAGTTATGATAAAATTGTGCTTAAACAACGTGGTGGAATAAGCCATCTAATTATTGATAATTTGAATAAGAACAAATTAAAATTTCCAGAAAGAAATATGAAGATTTAACTGCTCTTTGTAAACCATCTGGCAGAAACAGAACAGCGGTAATACGCACACCCGAACTTCAAAACTTCTTTTACTCTTTGCCGCACGAAGAAGACGAAAAATAATAGTGCTGTTTTTTGTTGTTTTTCCAAATAAAAAGAATCAGATTCAAACTGTTTTCATTTTTTTTAAAGAATGATTTTTTTCCCTTTTCATTAGCCATTGTAAAGAATGAATAATTTTTTATTTTCTACTTTACTATTATAGATCCATAATACCTAGGAAACGAAATACGTTAACACACCTATAACAACCTGATCCATAACGCCCGCTTTTGCGGGCGTTATGATCTATAACGCCCGCTTATAATACCTTAAGGTGTTTTTGTTGTTGTTGTTCTATTAATTTGCACTTTACCCTAGGCAGCCACTAAATGTCTGACCGAAAATAATTTTTGGTCTAGCCAGGATTCGAACCCGGTCTACCATCAACGTTTCCCATGTAGTCCAGCGCGTTAACCCACAGGACCACCACCGTTGCCTTGCCTTATGAGATGTTTATAGATATATTAATTTATTTCGTTTCTATGTACAGGTCGCAGGTACAGGTACAGGTCACAGGTACAGGTACATGTCAAAATACAAAACAATATTCTGTCACACAAGTTTAACTGATTTTGTTAATAATAAATTGATGAAAAAACATTGTGTTGAGTAGAAAACAAAGCATTGTATGCACCACGGGGATTTCAAGATTATAATGCCCTTCAGGCGAAATATATCCCTCGAGCCATAGGCCCTCGGGCTAGTTTCGCCTTCGGGCATTATAATCTACATAATCCCCTTGGTACATAAATAGCTATTAAAATAAAAGTATAATATTATGAATCTGTATCACTTTTTCCCTACACGATCTTATAGGCGTAAGTGTAAACATAAAAAAAATATATTTTTACAAATTGGCGTATCTGTATAAACATGTTTTTTACTTGCAAGCTGATCAGCTGATAACAAAAATGTTATGCTTAAAAGAAGCAGGAATAGTTAAGCATTTTGATAAAAAAACACAATTTAGGCCACCTTCAGTAGAAACAATTGAACACCGATATAAATATGCTCCATTTTCGTTTTTTGCGTCTACTGGAAAATTTGTGAAAAGCTAGTTACGCCACTACGTAAGGAGACCGACGATATGCTTGTATATATAATTGTATATATACTTGTATATAAACTTGTATATATACTTGTATATACAGGGTGACTGGTAAGTGGACGTATTCCTTTGAGGAGGTGAAAGTAGAGCCCATTTGCTACCGATTAAACATCATTTACCTCTATACCATTCTCAACGGGTTTTGAGATATTTTTTATTTTTATATTTAAGAAATTCACTTTTTTGGGAGGTAAATATTTAAAATTAACGAAATAATGAGGAACACACCTCATTTAGCTAAATGTTAACACCAATATTTGATAACATTTCTATTGTAAAACTTGGTATTAAAAACGAATCGAGTAATTTTTTCTTCATATTGGTTACTCTTACAAATAAAACTTATTTATTTAATAATAAAACAAAAAACTAACTATAAAATAATGTGCCTTATTCTGAAGACAATTATATCAAGAACTTTTATTAATAATTTGTACGTTTGATGTACTATGAAATTTTCAAATTTTTCAAGCATAAAGTAACCATTAGTTTGTAACTTGACAAGGAAAGTTAAGTTTAAACCGAGATAATTTAATAGTTAATATTATTGTATCAATAATTTTCAATGGTAATATTTGTGTGAGTGTGTCAGCTTATAATTTAAAAAGCGACATTTAAAATGGCTTTTATTATTTTCCTTAATTTTAAATATTTACCGGGCAAAGGAGCGAATTTCTTGGAAATTAAAAAAGAATAAATATCTCAAAAACTGTTGAGAATGGTATAGAGGTAAATGATGTTTAATCGGTAGCAAATTGGCTCTACTTTCACCTCCTCAAAGGAATACGTCTACTTACCAGTCACCCTGTATAATTGTATATATTATATATAATTGTATATATACTTGAATATATACTTGTATATATACATGTACCCTTGATAGATAAATAACTATTGTAATTGAACAATTTCTTCAATAATATATCGCTTTGAATTTACTTAATTTTTATTTCTATATTTGAACGCGCTCGTAGAAAAAATAATGTTCCTTACTCATGCGGAAAGTGTCTTTCCCGCACTCGACTGCTTACCCGAACTCCGCTTCGCGTCGTTCGGGTCAACGGCAGTCGCGTGCGGGAAAGTATCACTTTCCGCACTTGTTAGGAAAATAACTATTTCACGTTTTCACTCCAACACAACACAATTCCAACCTCAAAGGTTAGGCGAATGGCATATGGCATTTAATGAGTTGACAGTTGACAGAAGAGCTGAGGCGCTTTCATTTATTCACCGAAGGATCCATCGATGACCTGTCTATCTTTGTCTAGTTCATGGAAAATCGGAATGGCTGTTTCATAACGCTGGCAGCAGATGGATCCATCGATGAATAAAAGATTCGCCCTTGTAGAATGTAGAGGGCGCTTCCGTACTTTGAGCTTTTTATTTTTAAATTGTGGCGCGTGAACCGGGTGGTGCAGAAACCACCAGTGGAAACCACAAACAGTCAGATTGAATTGGTTTGAACTAGTTTTCTGATTGTTTTCAACCAATGAAATTCGCTCTGACTGGTTTGTGATTTCTGCACGAACAGACCTACTGTAAAAAGTGAATATTACATTATGCCAATCTTTTCATGGTATACGTATACCCCTCGTTTTCATTCTAATCAATCAGTCACTTCACAGATAAGTTAACTATCTTTGTTTAGTGAATGGAAAATGACAATGACCGACATAGAATGGTGGATCCATCGGTAAAATTTGATGAGAATAAAAACGCAGGAATAGATCAAGGTTATTTGAGAGAGGTAGGTTGCCTGATAACTTCATTACGTCATCTGGGGTGCCTCAACGCCCTCAACATAATGTAAATCTCCATAAGGCACCACAGATGCGTCATCAAGCTACCCATTAACAGACAACGTATCAACTTTAGAAACCTTGAGATAGATTTTGTTGTTCAATTGAACTGGCGGGAAATTCAAATTATGATTTATTGTTTGGGTTTAGCAATAAATAAATATAAAAAATAATAAAATCACTATTAAAATAAGGGTATAGCTGCTAAAAGGTGAGGGTATATATTATCAATTCTTTGGTACCTGCCAATGATAATCCTAATTATACATTTGAATAAATTATTGCATATTATGCATTTTTTTTTGGGGTACTTTGAATGTACCTACATCCATCATTCTGTGGACGTTCTATGTACGTACATACGTGTACGTCCACGGTACGTCCATTTTTGGCCCCAGAACGTACCTACTGATAAAAATGGACATAAAATGTACGTCCCTGGTACGAACCGGCTGTGTACGTCCCAGGTATAGTACGCGCAACAATATACCGTTGACTCTCACTGCAATAAATTAACACCCATTATCCTTTTGACCAAGTAATAAATCATAAAACCCCAAATTTAAACCTTTTTCGAGCAGAGCCGGATCCTCAGGTATTATCACAAATTCTATTTATAACAGGTAGGTATGTTACATACCTGATGACCTAGATTATTCTGAGTTTTGAGAATATCTATGTCTATATTGCATATCAGGTCAAAATAACCAAAATATAAATAGTAGCAACTGACTTTATAATTTTAGTTTTTAGTAGTCTTCCAGAGAGTAGTTTTCAGTTGGACTTATCTGTGGTATTATGTGGCGTCCTTTTGAGTGTACTGATAGGGGGGCATCTTCAAGTGACATTTTTCGAAGAAAGCATTTATCTATCGATGCCAAACAAATAATTAAACATGTGTATCAATCTTTGTTGAGTAGAAATTTTAATTCAACGAACGCATTAGCAGAGACGTCCACTTTAACAAAAACTCCTTTATCTTCGGTAAGAGACATAGTACTTAAACCTGTTAATCCTAGAAAAAAACGGAGTGATTCTGGCACATTTAGAAGCATTGACCAAAATGACATAGATCTATTGAGAAGGAAGATTTATCAAATGTATGAGGAACAAACTGTACCGACTTTGATTTCCCTCAGAAAACGGCTGTTAAAAGATGAAACAAATATCTCTTGTAGCCTTTCAAGCCTCAGGACAATATTGAGTAAAATAGGTTTTAAATACCGAACAATTAATAAGAGGCAAACATTAATGGAATCTCAGCGTTTGCGGGAGTGGCGACTTAGATATTTAACAGCTCTTAAACAATTTAGGGAAGAAAATCGGCCAATTATTTACCTTGACGAAACATGGTTCGATACCCAGGATACTCCAAGAAAAGGTTGGAATGATTCTTCTAAAAAATGTCAAACCAAGGCACCTTCAAATAAAGGCAAAAGAATCACAATAATACATGCTGGTTCAGAAAACGGATTTGTTCCAAATTGTCTGTTACTTTCCGCCAAAAACATATCAGATTCTTCTTTAGATTACCATCAAGATACCGACGCACGACTTTTTGAAGACTGGTTTGAGCATAAACTCCTTAAAAATATCCCCGAAAATAGCGTCATCGTAATGGACAATGCTAGTTATCATAGTCGGCAAGCAAAAATCATTCCCAATTCTAATAATACGAAGGAAGAAATTCAAAATTTCATGATTGAAAATGATTTATATTTTGAAGAAACTTACAAAAAACGAGAACTGCTAGAAGTATTAAAGTCTTTCAAAATCAATAAGGAATACGAGTGTGACAAACTTGCAGCCAAAAATGGACATACAGTGTTGCGCCTTCCTCCATACTATTGTGTATTTAACCCTATCGAGCTAGTATGGCACCAATTGAAATCGAATATTAGGAGAAATAATACTTCTCCCACATTAAATGCATCTGTAGTAGAATTAATTAAAAACGAAGTAGAAAAGATTTCTGCAGACAACTGGAAAAACTGTGTAAATCATGTACTGAAGGTGGAAAATTCTTATAATTGATTCATTACAAATGTTCAACCCTTAATTATAAGTTTAGGTCTAGATGATGACAATAGTGATAGTGATACAGAGTTAAATAATGAATAAATTATCAGTAGTTTTAGAATTTCGTAATTCCTATTGTGTTTCTTAATATCTTTATTATATTTTTTTTTCTTTTTTTTTTATATTTCTTATCTTATATATTTTTTTTATACTTTTGAATTATAATTTTTGAAATAATACTTGTTATCGTTATTTTACCCTTACCTTAAACGAAAAATGTCCAATTATCTTAAATTATGAAAATAAATAATGTGGTTGGTTGGTATAAAGGTACCTAAATGTTTAAGCCGACCCTGATTCCATTTATTGAGCTTTGAAGAGGTTGGGGCCTATACAATAGGGTCTAATCCAGGTAGTTAATTTATTGCAGTAGGAGTCAACGGTATATTGTTGCGCGTATTATACCGTAGCTTTTACGTACATTGTACGTCCCAGGTTGGTCCCGGACGTACCGACGTAAAATGGACTTAAAAAGTACGTCCCTGGTACGAAGTGTGCTGTATGGGTAAGTTTATATAGTCTTGCTGAAACTTGTAATTATGGGAAACTTAAAAATGAGCTTATAAGAGATCGGCTAGTTGTTGGTATGCTTGATTTGAAGACCAGTATTAATATGCAATTACAAGCCTATTTGACACTAGAAGATGCTGTAAGGATAGCAAAACAAGCTAAAGTCCAAGCTCAGCAAAGTAAGGAACTATTTCAAAAAAGCCGGCAGAGACAGGTAGCCAAGGTATCCAGTGAAAGCTATAATCGAAGCAAAAAAACAAGTTTTGATCAGCAAGGGAAATAGTCAACCATCCAAGGACCTTTTTTTTCAGTTATACATGTAAACCCCATACTTTGTGAGTGGCTTGCTTACATCAAGTCCTACAACTTTTCCTCTACGACTTTTCTCGGAAATGGCACGTGTGCGCGCAGGCGACTCGCAAACATTTTAGGGGTATCGGACTCCCCCAATTTGCCATTATTTTTGTCGGCCAAGTTGATTTCCGTGATTTAGAAATAAAAATCAAACATTATTCGTGAAATTAGATTTTCATGTATCAAGAAACATAACCACGTCAGATCGACATTTTGGGGGTATCGGACTCCCCCAATTTGCCATTATTTTTGTCGGCCAAGTTGATTTCCGTGATTTAGACATAAAAATCAAACAGTATTCGTAAAATTAGATTTACCTACATGTATCAGGAAACATAGCTACGTCAGATCGACATGTTTGCGAGTCGCCTGCGCGCATACGTGCCATTTCCGAGAAAAGTCGTAGAGGAAAAGTTGTAGGACTTGATGTAAGCAAGCCACTCACAAAGTATGGGGTTTACATGTATAACTGAAAAAAAAGGTCCTTGGATGGTTGACTAAAAGCTGGTTATTGGAAAGGTGAGAAAACATGCGATTTCTGTGTCTTGCGGCTCCATCCTAAAGAGAACTGTCCCGCTAAAACATCAGCCAGCAGAAAGTGTAAAAAAATAGGTCACTGGGCTGGTGTCTGTAGAAGTACTGGTAATAATAGAGTTAGAGTTTTAGAGATGGAAAATGATGAAATTAATGAGAATAATGATTTTCTGGGGACAGTTTCCTTAAATATTAGCAATATTGATTCTTCCAAAGAATGGACCGTTCAGTTGAACCATTGACTTTTCTATTGAAGGAAAATGTTTTATTTGTTTGGGGAAGTGCCCAAAAAGAAGCCTGTGAAAATATTAAAAAGCTTCTACAGCAAAGTCCATGTTTAGCTTATTTTGATCCAACAAAACAGATTATTATATCCTCTGATGCTTTTTCATATGGGATAGGTTCTTGTCTCTATCAAAAATCTCAAAAGGGAGAGAAAGAAATTATCGCTTATACTTCTCGCTTGTTGTCCACAACAGAATTTCGTTATGCTCAGATCGAAAAAGAGGCTTTGGCATTAGCATGGTCGGCAGATAAAGGACCCCATTTCTTATGGAAAAGTGGTCTATATGGAATTTTGCTGAATTTTTGATATTGTGTATAGAGAGTGGTCTTTATAACTTAACACTGCTTTTTCTACCATTCCACCACGGTGCCTACACCAACTGAATTTAGCCACACGCGGGTTGTTCCCTTCAGTATGACGTCACCAGTATGCTCACGGCACCGAAAATTATTACTATTCTTTCCACTTTTGACTTTGACTATACTCATCTCCTTTTAACATTAAGAAATAAAAAAAGATAGCGATAGCGATAGCGATTAGAGACTAATAAGTATGTAAACAAGTGTAATATCCTGGGTAAACAACACCTAGCTCCAAGGTTACCTAGCACCTGCCGCAATCGTCAACTTCATGTCATGTCAGTCATATAGCGATTTCATATGTACCTGTTGTTGTTTTTTTTTTTTTTTTTTCTAATGTTAAAAGGAGAAGAGTATAGTCAAAGTCAAAGTGGAAAGGATAGTGATAATTTTCGGTGCTGTGAGCATATTGGTGACGTCATACTGAAAAGTATTATATTGGAAAATTTTTAATTGATATCTTAAAAACTGTTCGGTATTAAACATAAGCGCAATGATAACTTTTGTTAAGGATAACTCCCTCTACACAATATCAAAAATTCAGCAAAATTCCACATAGATCACTTTTCCATAAGAAATGTGCGGAGTCCTTTAAAGAATATATTACAGGTATTTCTGTCATCTTTGAAACAGATCACAAACCTCTGGTTCAGGTTCTGCAAACCAAACCTCTAGGCGAACTTACTCCAAGGCTTCAAAGGTTCAGAACAAGACTCATGCACTATGATTATGTTATCCACTATGTTCCAGGAAAGGATCTTACCGCGGCAGATGCCTTATCTAGGAATTTTCCCAAAAATCTCCAGAAACCTGAAGATGATGAGCTTGTGCATGGGGCAGATGCTCATGTAAGTATGGTAATTCATTCAGTTCAAATTAAATCTCCATTTCTTGAGAAAATTAGGCAGGCACAAGCTAGTGATCCAATTTACAAGAAACTTGCAGAGTTCTGTTTATCAAAATGGCCCAAGAAACATAAACTCCTTGATGAAATTTTTTCCCACTATACGCACCGTTTTGATATTGGCTTTCAAGAAAATCTCTTGATAAAAAATTCCAGAATTATCCCTCCAAGTTTACAGCAAAATTGTTTAGAATTTATCCATCAAGGCCATCAAGGGGTTGTCAAATGCAGAACCCGGGCAAAGGCATCTGTATGGTGGCAAAAATTGCCCAGAATGTGTAGAATGCAAAACTAATCCAAGAGAACCATTCCTCGAAGAACAATTTCCTGAACATCCCTGGCAGAAATTAGGTATAGATTTGTACCATTGTAATGGTATCTAGTATCTTATTGTGACTGACTATTTTTCAAGATTTTTTGAAATTTTCCAACTTAGAAACATGACATCATCAGCAAACTTAAGCAACTATGTCGTAGATATGGGATTCCAGAATAGATTCGTTCTGGTTCTGACAATGGGCCTCAATTTCAATCCGCATTCATAGAATTTGCTATAAAATATGATTTTTGTTTAATTACTAGTAGCTTCTAACGGAGAAGTAGAGCCAGCTGTAAAAGTAGCGAAAAGTTTAGTGAAGAAAAATTCCAAAGACTTGGATTTAGCTTTGCTAGCTTATCGCACAACACCTCTAAGCCCATCTGAACTACTTATGAACCGAAAATTAAGATCTCATTTGCCAATTTTGTCAAGCATACTCAATAAAACAGTTAATACTAAAAATGTACCACATAAAGAGAATTTAGCAAAGGAGAAAACAAGGGAATTGTCTGAACTTTGTATAGGGGACATTGTTTGGGTAACTGTTTTAGATGAACCACGTTCTTATCTAAACCAATTAACCAATTACGGTAAATATCGAAGAAATAAGTGGCACCTGATTCCAGCACCATATTATAAATCACAGTTACCCCATTCACCGTCATCAGCATCCAATAGTAATATTGTTAATAATGATCTAAATAACGATGGTAACGAGAAACTTCGTTTGAGCGATAGTTTAGGCAATAATGATAATACTAATACCCATTTAATCAACCTTCTGTGAGCAGAAGACCTTCTATAGGGATATTAAAAAACCCTATTATCTTAAAGACTATGTTCTCTCTTAGGTCTAGTATTAGATTAGTTATCCTATTGTATCTTATTCTTAATATTATTATTAGCATTTAGTTTCTTTGTTATCTTAAGAGGAGAGGGCAGAACACTGTATTGGCGATTTCCATTTAGCAGTCAGTGCGCACTGAATGTCTCCGCATCTTTCTCTAAAAGCATACAACATGTAAGGATAAGGTTACACTTTTTTTGCACTGGATCGACAAATGGAAATCGCTATTAGTTAACTCTTATCCTTATTGGGTCCTATGATTGAACGTTTACGTTAAAATTAACATAAACCTGTTATGTTATGCTAACAGGGAATAGATAACATATAAAATAACAGTGGATGTTATATCGGTATGATTGACGAAATCGATAACAGAAAATGTTAAGCTGGCTGTTAGGAATGGAAGAAAGTATTTGTACCTAGCTTCATTTTAGTTTCAAAAGTGACGTTTTTCTTGAAATAACAATAACAAACAATTAAATTACATTTTTTTGCAGCTCATTTTACATTTTATTCAATTTATTGGGGCGAAAAGATTATCTAAAATAACTGTAAAACAGTGTGGGGACATTTCCAAATCATATTAATGCCCTGGGTGTTTTCTCGCGTTCACTTTTTTGAAACTGGTTCAAAACAGGTTTGAAATAGTGTATATTCTCGCCATAAACCCATGACGTCACACAAAATTGAACCAATTTTGTGTGAAAACTGTTCCGAAATACAATCCAATCCATATTTTTGAACCATTTTCTCGCGCCGAGAAGTTATGAGGTCATTGGGAAACTGTTTCAAACTAGTTTTGAAAAATTTTTCAAAACTTCGAGACGCAAGAAAACCCCTCTGATGAGTGGACATCATTTGTACACGAAAATAAAAGCACTACTAGAACCATTGCCTTATATAAAATGAAAAACAGCTCCAACTATAACCTACTAAGAATTCAGAATAAACTTTTAGAATTTAGACCTTCAGTTCAACTGGAATGGATGAAATCCTTGGTCTTTGAGGAATATTGCCTTATTTTTGCAATTATAAACTGCACCGATTCTTTCAGAACTTTTGGAAGTCTAGTATATTTAGTAATAAAACCTTATCAGGAGTTTCAATTGACCTCTGGTATGCCTTCTTTGAGTGTCCAAATCAGTCCTCAAATAGTGAATTAATATTAAAGTTTTGTACCTCATAATTATGATTAACATAAAATAGCAATGAATCTTATAACCTATAGGTACCTCCTAGTTTGATAATTGATTCTCTTCTTGTATTATGTAAATTAATTACCCCGTCATTCAAAATAGGATCTCCAAACAAATAAAAACACATTGGTAACATGAACGTTAAGCACTTAACGGCATGTTATTCGGGGCTGTTGAGGAGATATGTTAAATTAGAACATAACAGGTGGGAAATAACAGTAATCTGTTATGAAAAACTTTCTATCATACGAACTTGCATCGTTACTGTTAAAACTCGGCCTAACATGTACGTTACGGATAACGTAAACGTTCAATCATAGGACCCATATCTGCCCAGGTGAGGGTGCTTGATGGATGACACAAAATGTCATGAGCTTTGAAGTCTGTCTTCTCTACATATAATTATTGTCACTCCTTGAGTATATCACATTGAAGTTTCAAGAATATTCTGAAGTGTATTTGAAGAGACCTAGGCAAGAACTTATTGTAACACTAATCACCAATTAGACAATGCAACGACCTGTCCAAATGGCGTCTGGTTGGCAAACAATAAACAAAAAACACATGTTTTTTTTCTGGCAGGATTAATAATACACGGGGCGAAATCTGACACTTTCCTGACATCGTTGACATGTAACAACCCGCATTCTAACCTCAGAAAAATTTCAAAATGCCGGCTGGTTGGCAAAAGTCACGTGGTTTGGATTCCGTAATATACTGTTGAACTGTTCAAGTAAGACATTCACCTGAAAAGTATAATTTTTAAATTAATGAGAATAACGCACATTCGAGCGAGTCAGTTTAGTATCGTAATTAAACAACATATTGATGAATATATGGCTGCGGAACTCGCTGCGCTCGTCCCGCAGAGGTCCACCCATAGGTTCCGCAACAATTTACTCATTTGTACTTGAATAACTTGTCACATTATGTTACTAGTTTGGTAAAGTAATATTACTAATTCCTGTTGAAAACTGACAAAAAATGATTTTACAAATTCTGACTTTATATTAATAAGTTATTGTTCAAGTACAGGGTGTTTTTTTATATATTGACATCCCACCTACAGAGCCTTCACCATTACAAGTAGATGAAAGGTGTAAATATAAAAGTTGTACAGTATTGGCTAAATTTTTAGAATACATGGTTAGAAACAAAAATTAAATGAAATCAATGTGAAATATTGCATGCTTACAGCTTTTTTCAAATGGGATGCCCTATATTTTATTCTATATTCTTAAAGAGCACAATGCCCCGATTCCAAAAACATATAGTTTATCTATATTTGATGGAGCCGTATCCAACATATTTGGTTCTAAAAATTTTAAATATAGACAAACTATATATTTTTGGAATCGGAGCATTGTGCTCTTTAAGAATATAGAATAAAATATAGGGCATCCCATTTGAAAAAAGCTGAAAGCATGCAAAATTTCACATTTCTAACATTCAAATTTTGTTTCTGACCATGGTTTCTAAAAATTCAGCCAAAACTGTACAACTTTTATATTTAAACCTTTCTTTTACCTGTAAAGGTAAAGGCTATAGGTGGGGAGTAAATATATAAAAAAATGCCCTGTACCTACCTATTTAAAATTACCTCATTCTCCTAAATAGGTCCCCCATTCCCATATTTTTATGGGCCATTCCTTCGAAAAACCGTATCTTGCACAAGGCGCTGCCAAAACTAATCCAAACTAACCCAATCTACCCTTTCAAAAGGCCTGTATCCGCCCCTGCAGACAATAGTCTGGAAAATCTTATATACTTTCTCAGAGACAATTTATTCTGAGCTAGTAGATCATAGGAGTCAAATACATCTCAAAATTATTTACCAAAAGAGTTTGATAATTGGATAAAAGTATATCTTGACCTATCAAAAGAAGCTATCTCTATAAACTGGCATCTGCTTATAAATAATGAAATAGGCTTGCTGATTTGTGAAATACTTCTATACCCTTCTAAGCAAAAAGGCTTCATTTAATTAAATTCTAATTCGCATATTTTTGTACCTAACCTCTGCTTTAATAAAACCTTTTTCAAACAATGTATCTGTTTAAGTTGGAACATCGGTTCGAAAACCCAATTCTCACCGTTTACTGCTCAATAAAAGTTTTATACGGTGTAATTTTAGCCCGTCTCTTTGCTTAGTGACACTCGAATGTGTACTTAGAAAAATTACTTATCCATATAAAGCTTTATTAAATTTTGTTAAATTTCGCCATTGTTTTGGCCGATACAATCAATAAAGCCGCCGGGCAATTAGCTGATTTATTTTGTCCATTATTTAAGTTAACTGGCGCCACGATTCATTTAATGAAATCGTATAAATTCACGATTTTTTGACAACAATTTCGTGTTTGGGCCATTATGTACTTTTTTTGTTTGATCCCATGTTCGGCCCTGAAATTTACATAGTCTCCGACACAGACTATTTATTACTGACAGCTTATTGAAATAATTTCGAAAAGGTCAGGATGTTGAGGATATAAAGGTCCCTTACTGATTCTTAAACCTCCCTGTTATCATCATATTAAGAATCCCTAAGCAGTGAAAAAAAAAGCAAAGCAGAATACGTGTCAGCACAACTTCTCATTATGCACGATATCACTTTTATGCGTGTACGTGCCACAACGTGAATTAGTTTAAGAGTACGAAGGAGACGTTGTTAGTCTAAAAAAAAAATATACGATAAAACCAGCTTTACCGTTCAACCGATAAAACAGAAATAACCATTACACAAAAAAAAAGTTATTTCCAAGATAAGATTACCGCTATTTAAGTTATTGAATAAATTTCGCGTGCTTAAATCGAAAAACTGAAACGTAAAGATTGTTTTTAATCGAAAAAGTTTCGGGAACTATCGAGTTATACAAGTTTCGAAACTTTGTTCAGAATCTATGGTTAAGGATAGGTCTTTTTAAAGTGGGCGCCATGCCATAACGTACAGAGTCAAAGTTTCGATTGTGGATAAAGGACAAAAACAAATCAGATTGCACATTTTATGCATAAGCACTATTCATTTAATGATCTGTGATGGTTTTATGGATCATAATAGTTTCAGGAAAGTCTGACAGACATTATATGGCTCTGAAAGTCTAGCAGATTCATTTTAAAACTTGATTGAACTTCATGAAGCAGCATGTGTTTTAAGGATTGTAAGTGTACAAAGTGCGTAGTCTTGATTGGCTGGAGGGTACTTAAAAGTTAATTCTCTGAATCAGGAACGCAGCCAGAGGGGAGCCAGAAAGCCCGCCCCCCCCCCAAGCTTTCAGAGAAAAATAGAAAAATGAAGTAGACAAAATCTGTAAACTGCTCATAAAAAAGCTTAAAGGATAGTGTGTCTGTGTATATATCTATAATTCTCTCTGTATATGGCCCCCCTCAGACAAAATGTCTGAGGGTCGCAAGTATGGGGGGGAATGGGGGAAGAAGTCCCCCCAAGTTGGGAGAATCGGTACACTTGAAAACATAAAGATTCACGGGGTGTTTTGGGGGTTAAAGAAAGTATAATTACGAACCACTTCTGGAAATTATTAGAAATTAAAAATTATGATACAAATACTAACAATCTCAAAAAATACATGCTTTTGACTTTTATTTTTTTAGTAAACATGTTGATTTTACCAGTAGCGTTCTCAAAGGGGGGCGAGGGGTTCGTACGTCCCCCAAATTGACTCATTTACAAGTACAACGAATTTTTCTACCTAAAATGTGAAGTCACGAAGGACATATTAGGACATTACTAAAAATGCTAGAAATTTACCTTACGAAACCTATGTTTTAGCATATACCTACTTTTTGACCCTCAACATTTTATTCTTTTCATATAAAGCATTTGACCTTGAAATTCTACAAAATTTTCGCCTGCGGTGCAATTTTTTCTCTGACACCCTTATGGTCATGCAATGTTTTTTAATTTCAATAACGAAAAATCCCTTATCTGAATTTTCAAGCTACGCGCTCAACGCGCATGCTAGTAGGGATTTTTGAGAAAGACCAGTTGGGAGATTTTATCTACGCCACCTCCCCAATAAAAAGTCTTCGAGACGTCCCTGGTCTGAGTGCTCCACTGGACCATTGACTCTTAAGCAGAAATATCAGGTAGTGTGTTTTATTGGATTGTAATAATCATAGCTCCGATATTATGGGCTATTTTTCCATAAAATTTTAGTATGTTGAAGCTGAAAGCTTCTTTAATAAATAAAAAAATATTTGGTTTCCCCAGATTTCCTAGATTTTCAGAAAAAAAATCAAAAATTGGATCATTGACTCTGAGACAGACATATCAATCAGTGCGTTTATCGGATTGTAAAAATCATAGGTCCGGCATTTTCAGCTATTTTTCCATAAAATTTCAGTATGTTGAAGCTGAAAGCTTCTTTAATAAATAAAAAAATATTTGGTTCCCCCAGGTTTCGTAGATTTTCAGAAAAAAAAAATCAACAGTTAGACCATTGACTCTAAAGCAGAAACATCAGTCAGTGTGTTTATCGGATTGTAAAAATCATAGCTCCGTTATATTGGGGTATTTTTTCATAAAATTTCAGTATGTTGAAGCTGAAAGCTTCTTTAATAAACAAAAAAATATTAGGTTTTCCCAGGTTTCCTAGATTTTCAAAAAAAAATAAATTAAAAATTAGACCATTGACTTTGAGACAGAAATATCAATCAGTGCGTTTATCGGGTTGTAAAAATGATAGCTCCGGCATTTTCAGCTATTTTTCCATAAAATTTTAGTATGCTAAAGCTGAAAGCTCCTTTAACAATTAAAAAAATATTTGGTTTCTTTAGGTTTCCCAGATTTTCAGAAAAAAAAATCAAAAATTAGACCATTGGCAGAAATATCACTAAGTGTGTTTAATCAAATTGTAAAAATCATAGCTCCGTTATGTTGGGGTATTTTTCCATAAAATTTTAGTATGTTGAAACTGAAAGAACCTGTAATGAATAAAAAAAAATTGGTTCCGTCAGGTTTCCCAGATTTCCAGAAAAAATATCAAAAATTTGACCATTGACTCTAAGGCAGAAGTAACACTAAGTGTATTTTTTGGATTTAAAAATCATAGCTCCGTTACGATAGGCTATTTTTTCATGAAATTTCAGTATGTTGAAGCTGGAAGGTTCTTCAATAAATTAAGAAATATTTGGTTCTTCCAGGTTTCCAAGATTTCCGAAAAAAAAAAATCAGGAATTAGACCATTGATTCTAAGGCAGAAATATCACTCAGTGTATTTATCGGATTGTAAAAATCATAGCTCCGATATTTTGGACTATTTTTCCATAAAATTCCTTAATATTAAAGCTGAAAGCTTCTTTATTAAATAAAAAAATATTTTGTTCTCCCAGGCTTCCAGATTTCTAGAAAAAAAATATCAAAAATTAGACCATTGACTCTAAGGCAGTAACATCAGTCAGTGTGTTTATCGGATTGTAAAAATCGTAGCTCCGTTATGTTAGAGTCTGTTAGACTATTTTTCCATAAAATTTAAGTATGTTGAAGCTGAAAGCTTCTTTAATAAATAAAAAAATATTTGCCCCCCCACCCCAGGTTTCCCAGATTTCCAGAAAAAAAATCAAATATCAGACCATTGACTTTAAGGCAGAAATATCACTCAGTGTGTTTATCGGATTGTAAAAATCATAGCTCCGTTATTTGCGGCTATTTTTGTATAAGATCTTAGTATATTGAGGCTGAAAGCTTCTTTAATAGATAAAAAAATATTTAATTCGTCCAGGTTTGCTTGATTTTCAGAAAAAAAATCAAAAATTAGACCATTGACTCCAAGGCAGAAACATCAGTCAGTGTGTTTATCGGATTGTAAAAATCATAGCTCCGTTATGTTGGGCTATTTTTCCATAAAATTTTAGTATGTTGAAACTGAAAGCTTCTTTAATAATTAAAAAAATATTTGGTTCCCCTAAGTTTCCCATATTTCTAGAGAAAAAATCAGAAATTAGACCATTGACTCTAAGGCAGAAATATCACTCAGTACGTATATCGGATTGTAAAAAGCATAGCTCCATTATCCTGGGATATTTTTCCATAAAATTTAGGTCTGTTGAAGCTAAAAAACTTCTTGATAAATAAAAAAATATCTGGTATCTTCAGGTTTCCCAGATTACCAGAAAAAAATAAAAAATTAGACCATTGACTCTAAGGCAGAAATATCACTAAGTGTGTTTATCGGATTGTTAAAATCATAGCTCCGTTATATTGGGCTAATTTTCCATAAAATTTTAGTATGTTGAAGCTGAAAGCTTCTTTAATAATTAAAAAAATATTTGATTTCCCCAGGCTTGCTAGATTTCCAGAAAACAAATCAAAAATTAGACCATTGACTTTAAGGCAGCAATATCACTAAGTGTGTTTATCGGATTGTAAAAATCATAGCTCCGTTATGTTAGGCTATTTTTCCATAAAATTTCACTTCTCCGATGATTAAAAAAATATTTGGTTCTTCCAGGTTTCCCAGATTTCCAAAAAAAAATCAAAAATCGGACCATTGATTTTAAGGCAGAAATATCACTAAGTGTGTTTTATCGGATTGTAAAAATCATAGCTCCGTTATCTTGAGCTATTTTTCTATAAAATGTCAGTATGTTGAAGCTGAAAGCTTCTTCAATAAATAAAAAAATATTTGGTTCCTCAAGGTTTCCCAGATTACAGTTAAAAAAAAAAATAATGAAGTAGACAACATCTGTAAATTGCTCATATCATAAAAAGCTTAAAGCAAAGTGGGTCTGTGTGTATTTCTATATTTTTTTTTTGCATGGCCCCCTTCACACAAAATGTCTTGATGCGCCACTGCTCTGAATTCACCCTCTCGGTAGCAAGTGATTGACTAGGCAAGTCCATTTCTTTTACTTTTCTCAGGAAGACTTTGTCACACAACATACCTTAGTATCTACTCTTACACTAATTATTGAATGTATTTTTCATCTGCCTTTTATAGTCTGTGAATGACATATACCCAACACGTGTTGAGCTCAATTCAAAATCAGAAAGAAAAAATACTGAAATTCTTATAGATAAACTACGCACTAATCAACTAAATTGAAATTCCTAAATCGCGAACAGAAATAAACATGTGCAAAACAAACATTCAGAGCTTTCATAATAGATTAATACAATTTTTAAAACTGACAACTCCAATCTAAAAGAGAACGCATAGCTATTATTTATTTTCCTTAATCAGTGGAAATTGAATAGGGCGCCGGAACAGTCTGAATAATTCGGAACATTATTTTTCAAAAACTTATCAAATCAAGAGACCGCTACAAGGAAATTTGTTTAAAATTTGGTGATTGGTGTCATATACAGTAAAGTTATGAATATTGTAGGCGCAGCTTCAAATACCTTTTGTGAGTTAAATGGAGCGTTTTATGTGTAAAAGACCCCTCTCGAAAATTTCTGTTTTTTAAAGAAGTTCCAAGGCCTGAAACTTTTGGGGTTGATATAAAAGCAAAACTCTCTCTTTCTTAGTTGGATTTATTCATTCCAATTCTATTGAGAATTGATCCTAAAGAAATTGGGGTTTCACGCAAATTTCGGGATAAAAATGTCAAGTTATTAAATGGGAAATTTGAATGGCTCTGCAAATATCAATAAAAAAAAAATGTTTCCTGACATAAAATTATTATAGTCACGGCACAGATTTCCTTATCCTGTAGAAAATATATGCCAAGGATGTAGGTATTACTAAAAATCATCGGATAAAATAAAACTTTATTTATTCTGGGTAATAAAGTTCATTCAAGGCATATTTTAATCTTTCACGAAAACGACAGGGGATTAACAAAAACCGATTTTATCACCAAGCAAGCCTGCACCTGGGAGTTCGGAAACTTCCCCTTAGAGACTTGGAAGCTTTTGACGTCTATTGTATCTAAGATCGTATGGACCATTTTGCTTGCGACATCGAATTTCAGATTAAATTTGTTTCTGAACTTTTTCATATTTGAAGTTTGGGTCATAGTTTGAAGCACAGCTCTGTTTAATAAATGTCATAGTGTAGGAGAGACACAGTTAGAAACTATTTTGTCAATTATTATGAGAAAGACTTAAGGAATAACTGAGGCTAAGTGAAAATAATTTGAAAGTTTCCTAACTGTGTCAATCCGTGCTTCAAAAAAATAGGCAAAAGTAATTTTCCCAAAAAAAAAAATGCAATAAATAAAAAAAACTGGAAGAGTTACAAGCCATAAACAAACTTTTGCTCGTAATTTGATGACAGCAAAGTTGGTAATCAGCCCTCGTTTTTAGTGACAAAGTCCGAAAATACTTTTTTTAATCTAGGGTTCGAAACCAATAAAGAAAAGGGCTTATAGCTTTTATTTACAACCATATTATATGTAGCGTGTTACCTTTTCTTTTTTTACTTGCCGTCCTCATTTTTTACAAGTAAAAATTACTAGACTTATTTTGTAATGATGTTCATCGATATTTTTTTAGAAAATGTTTCCATATTGCAAAAAAAAATCTCGACTTGTAACAAAATACCACTGATTATCAAAGTATGCAAAAACTGGATCGATGATGTAGCTGAAAGCTATCGACGCTGCTCGTTCTATAGCCAAGAAGTGTTTTGAATATATATATTTTTTTTTTGGTCTTAAAGGAATTTTACGCGAAACCAAAGATGTCGTTAAAATGATATGGGGTCACTGCATCAAGCGAAGCACATAACTTTTTTTTCGGTAGATACCGAACGATATCCATCGTAAAGTTTATAAGGAATTATTGTGGTTTGCTTTTAGCCTTACTACAAGATCGGTGTAATGGACATTTGTTTGCCTAGCTTGGATAAACTTACGTCTTATTCAATTTCCATTCAGGCTTTTATTACCATACCTTCAATTCTTTTATGTTTATGTACTTGCTTTCTCTAAAACGGAAACGGAGATTTTTTGAGGTTAGTGTCGATCTATTTTATGAGTTAGAAATTGGAATGTTGAATTGTCCAGACAAATTTGCCAACAATTAACTCCCTGAAAGATAACATTTCCATCTAAACGATTCAAGTACGTCAGATTCCAGATTGAAGATTCAAATAATTATGCAGTTTTATGTAAGCAAAATCAAACTCTTCTCCATCATCGATCTCTATAAGCAAGACAGTAGAATAGTAGCAACAATACAGAGCCGAAAACATTGTTTATTCTCCAAAGACTGTATCGAAAAATCCAGCAAACCCCAGAATCCGACAGAAGGCCAAATGGTATAAAATGCCTTTTCCAATAAGAATGCACTAGTGACCTTCGGAAAGCTCCTGGTGTTGAAGTATTTCTAATCTGCAAACCTCTTAACCAGATCAGTGTGAGGTATTGGCAAGGGGATATTATTGCCTTAACTGATCTGATGACTTAGGCTCTGCTAATTTTTATGGAGTAAACATGCGGTTCTCAGGATGAAAATGAAAGATAGGGTGAGAAGGGCATTCTGGATGAAAAACCGCCTACAGTGCGTTCTTGGATGGGCATTGCATAAATTTCGAACTGCTCCTTTTTGAAGAACAAAGACAGACTGAAACAGATACAGAGTAGAGCATATCTAATATGTGATTCCACAAGAGCAAAATATACATTGCGTGCTACTTTCTTACCCAGTTTTTAGAAGATAGTGCTAATTTTTTATTGACTTTCAGCATGTGAGGATAAAATATAAGATTTTCATCGATCGTAAGCCCTACAAATTTGAAGCTGTTCACAAGAAAGATTGAGTTGTCTCCCTCAACAAATTCCCGAAGATGATATCTGCAACCAATTTGATGAGTCTTGAACATGTTTAAGCACACTGTTCAAGATCGGACACAATGTTCTGTTCCAGGCGATCCAAGTCCCTGTTGTGCCAGAGAATGGTTGTGTCATCGTCAAACAACGTGAGCAGCCCAGAGATTCCAAGTTGGTCAAATCATTTATGAAAATTAGAAAGAGAATGGATCCCAGTACAGATCTCTGAGGAACGCCGCATCAGGCACACTGTCTCCCAGATGACACCCCACTAGTGTGAACGACTTGGTCTCGGCCAAGCAAGTAGCACTTGTACAAAAATAGTCATGTCGGTGGAATACAACCGTCGTTCAACCTTTGGCAATGTAAAACTAGGTCCTGTTACTGAGAAGCCTTATGTCCAGAGTACATGGAGTATATGGTGTCAGGTATGCTAAATTATTAAAGTTTGAACTGAATCCTCGGACTTTCTGTACCCCGGGAAACGTTTCCTAAACCTCCAGAACCACTGAGTATACATAGCAATGTAGCAGACAACTGGAAAAGGTTTAATAAGAAGTTTGATCTATCTATAATTGAAACATGTTTAGATGGCAAGGACGAAACAAAAATTTAATTTTTGAGAGATATGTTTTGAATTCGATAATTCAAAAAGAAGGCCAGCATTTTTATAACTTTGTCACGAAATTGAGAATTGCAGTTAAGTCGATAGAATACAAGGACCCAGATGACATGGTAAGTGACCGAATAGTTTCAGTATTATCAGAAAAATCAACACAAGAAAGACTTCTGAGAGAGCCGAAACTAAACTTGCAAAAGCAGTTATTATAGGACAGTAGAAGCAAGCAAGTTCCAGGCTCTGGGAAATGAAGCCGCTGTAAATACCATCAAACTTAGGAAAGGTTCAAACAGAAGTGATGTGTCTTATGGTCAGCAAAAGAAATGTAAATGCAGTTTTTGTGGTTACAGACATAGTAGAGGCAAATGCCCTGCATGTGGTGAAATTTGTAAAGAATTCCAAGGAAGAAACTATTCTGCTAGTATGCAAGAAGAAAGAGGCAAATGAAAATAGAAATCAACGCCAGAAAGTCAATGAAATGAAAGCGGCAAATTTGATTGATAATGACTAAAGTAATAGCGACTCTGATGGTTTTTATATAGTTAGTGAAGAGTGTTGATGGGGTGACGTTGAATCCTGATATCGTGTGAACCAAGGAAGTAAATGTCGAAGATTCAGCTATTGAATTTACACCGGACACAGGAGCGGAAATAAGTGTGATTCCTGAACATATTTAAAAAAAAAGTATGGCATTAAAAACAACAAGAGTCTCGAATCACTTTAATTCCATATGGCATTTGTATCCGAAAGTGTCTGGTGGATTAGGTCAATTTCCAACTGAACACAAAATTTTGCTAGACCCCATATTCAGGTAATTAGACGCATACCTCAAATTCTTCAAAATAAGGTAAAATTGAAACTAAAAGACCTTGAAAATAAGGGTATTATTAGGAAAGTTGAGAAGCCTATGGAATAGTTGAATACATTAGTAATAGTGCAAAAAAAAAATGGAGGTTTAAGGTTGTGTCTCGACCCGAAATACTTAACCCGGCATTACACGCGCCAAAAAAACTTACGTCATTACACGCGTTCGGTCAAATCGACCGAACGCTAAGGCATGACCTACGCAAGTTTACTAATCAATAGAGACATGAAACTTTCAAATATTACTTGCGTAAGTCATGCTTTAGCGTTCAGGATACATTTGGGACCGTCTCCGCGAAAAAAGTGTACAAGCACTATAATTCCTAGAATTCATAATTATTAAAAAGGGAATTATATTATGCAGTACAGTTACCGTATTATCGACGGCCAAAGTACTCCCAATATCAGAAAATGCCAATTTTGAACACAAATATTTCAGATACTCAGGTTCACGCGCCTAGTCAAAAGCACCTACTATGAGAACAACGAACCCTTCTTCAACCAGAAACCAAAATATCTTTGGGCTAATGGGTAGTGGAAAACCTGCATCAGGCATTCCTGGATGGACAAACCTGTCACCCTTGTACCAGTGGCGTAATTACTGATTTTATCAAAGGTCGGTCTTTTTGACCGGCACGCGTGTACTCCCGGGTTAAATGAAAATGTACAGAACGAACAGTTTTTAATTTCTACAATCGACGAAATTGCTAGCAAACTTAGAAAAAAAGCCATTTTTACCAGTATTGGATATGGAAGATGGCACACCATTTGGCAGACTGCCTTTCGGTTTGAGCTCTGTTCCAGAAGTTTTCCAGAGGAAAAACTTTGATCTGTGCGGTGATATTGATGGAGTAGAGATTTTTTCTGATGATATAATTATTTCGGGTGAAACTGGCTGATCATGATAAAAATTTAAAATGTGTACTTGATCGAGCCGTCAAATAAAATTTTAAGTTTAACCAAGACAAAGTACAATTTAAATCAAAAGAATTTAGGTTTCTTGGTCAGGTTTTCTCTAAAAATGGTGTTAAAGCCAGTAACTCTCATGTTAAGGCCATTTTGGAAATGCCAAAACCTGAAAATAGAGCTGATCCCTTTTGGGTAAATTTATTCCCAATTTTTCAAAAGTGTCTGCGCCCGTTAGAACCTTGACTCGCCACGATGTTGATTGGAAGTGGGCCAGTGAACATGATGATTCGTTACTGACAAATGCTCCTGTATTGACATTTTTTGACCCCTCTTTGTCACTGAAAATTGAAACTGATGCCTCAAAGAATGGCATTGGCTCTTGTTCATTGCAAAATGGCCACCCAGTAGCCTTCGCTCCGAGAAGTCTAAGAAAAAAATGAAGTAAATTATGATCAGATTGAGAAGCAAGGAATCAATCTTATTCAGCTGTCAAAAGTTTCATTAATTATGTGTGATGTAATAGTTATTTACCTAACAAATGCGGAAAGTGATACTTTACCGCACGCAACGGCAGTTGCAAGCCGTTAAGGGTACAAGTGCGTTTTTTTTATATACCATACCTATTAAAACTCACGGATGAAGTTGCAACGTAGTATTTTATAATGCGGCCCTCCAAACCGTATTTTTGTTCAAAGCGGCTCTTGAGGATCTTGAAGTTGGACAGCCCTGAATTTTAGATTCATTTTATTCTAGAAAAACTGCTTGGGCTCCACATTCGGGGTGGTGCATTGGCTACCAGACATCAAGACCAATATGCCTACAAAACCTCAACTGAAACAGCACTACATTACCTCATCCAGCGGGTAGAAAGTACGTTGGAAAATAAGGAAGTTATGTTGGAAGCCTTCCTTGATAGTGTTTGAGAACACCTTCTTTGAGGCAATCATGAGAGCTCTACGCCGATGAGGTATTGATGATGCAGATGGATAGACTGCATGCTTCAAGGTAGAGTCATCCAGTCCATGCTCCTCTGTAAAACAGTAACGGCCCGAGTTACAAAGGGATATCCGCAGGCCGAAGTGTTTTCACCCCTGCTGTGGAATCTGGTGATGGACAAGCTGAAAGAGCTACTAAAGAGCAAGAACCAACAAGTAGTCGAATCTGCAGATGATTTGGTCATAATATCCCAGGGACAATTCAACCATACAGTTAGAGATTCCATGGAGCAGACTCTAACAATAGTCTCTAGGTGGACAGAGAAAATTAGTGCCACCAAATCGAGAATCGTCCCCTTTACCAAAAGAAAGCAAATGAAGGGACTTGGACCTCTTTACCTTGAAAAAAACTCAGTTACGATGTTAAATATCTTGGAGTAATCATAGACTCAGAATTTACTTGGAACTAACATCTAGAAAAAGTATTTAAAAGGTCAGAATTGGCACTTATACTAGCCAGGAGAACTTTTGGCAAAACATGGAGGCTGCGGCCGGACATGATGTACTGGCTATACACAACGGTTGTGAAGCTAGCAATAACCTATGCGTCTTTAGTCTGGTGGACAATGACACAACAAAACAGGGCCAGAATGTGCAAAGACTTGCCTGTCTGGGCATGAGAAGCACATCAACAGCAGCTATGGAAGTCCTACTAGACCTACCGCCGCTACACATAGTAATTCAGGCGGAAGTATTCCACATGATAGATGACTATGGACCCGACATATCCTTCCTAGTCCTAATTATCGAAAAGAAGGAATAGGAAAACCAACATGCACTTTCCAATCTCAAAGGCCAGACCGGGTACCTACTCGGACGGGTCAAAGATTGAGAATGGCACAGGCGCAGGAATCTATAGTTAAGAAGGAAGATGTAGGACTTTCTTCTCTCTAGGGTCATATACATCTGTTTTCCAGGCAGAGGTATAACTATGCAATACTACAATTCGCAAGAATCAACAATATAGGGGCCTGCAAAGACAGGAGACTCACTTTATATACAGACAGTCAGGTAAAAATGGCCTTGGGGGTAGTTTTCCGAAATAAGGACCGTCAATACACGGTCATAAAAAAGTGTGTATCATATTATACAAAATGATTACAAAATCAGTCTTGGTCTATAGACGGAGGGGAAATATAAAGGTTTTGAAATTCCATAATTTTTTCCATCAGAATCAAAGTTAGGGAAAAGAAATATATTCATTTCCCAAATGTTCTCTGGTTGTCCCTGCCTTTAACAAATGATATCTGTGGTTTCTCAAAAAATGGTGTGCAAAATTTAGTTTGCTTTGTGCAAAATGTGAGCAAAATCTTAAGATATTTAATTTTATAATAGGATTATTACGGAAGGCAAACTTCATTCTTCAATTGTCTTGTATTTAGAGTTAAATCCATCAAGATATTATTATTTCCTCCTCCAAAAGCCTGCATCTCTGGTTTAAAGCTGGATGAATAGCCTAAAAGATTTTGACATACTATGCAAGACTTCAATGAGGTGGTATTGACGAAGAAGTTTTTACAGAATTTTCATTTATTACCCTTAGAATTGGTAAGTATTAACATTCCATAGACTGAAAAAAAAGTAGGTAAATGTTCAGCTTTTTAACGCAATATCCCATTTATCACCAATCCAAAATGAATTGAAGAAGGCGTTGAAAAGAGAATTCAATTCAAGTATGGCATCAGACTGTCTCAATTAGTTTCTCCAAGAATATAAAAAAAGTTCTCATTCCAAAATCTGGAGATTCAATTGAAAAAAAAAAAACACTCTAACTGCCCAATTTGATCCTGAAATATTGCTATATATAAATATTAAAATATTTCGTGCTTCAACTATCTAATTACTATCTCCAACCCAAAACTCATGTAACTTATTCCAAACACGTAGCTCTTTTCTATAGGCACTTTTCTCCTAATTGTGTCTAGAACTTTTGCTCTTCTGTTATACTTATACTAGAGCGATTTTTTTTGTAGCGCACATAAATTATCTAAGCGAGTGCCTAAAGCTGGCTCGAGAAATAAGCTGAAGCAAATTTATTGCTGTCAAGCAACTTTTATATTGAAAAAAACTTTTATTATTTACCTGCACAACGTCCAAAAATCCAGTATAATATTCTGAGGCCAGCATAATGTCACCTTCAACGAACTCCTCGTAACTTTCGGTAACTTTATTCAAAAAATTATCAAAATTGATTTCTTTTGAGTCAAAAGCCATCTAAGAAATTTCCAGGCCAGCTTTTCAAGACTTTTCCCCGAAAACCCCCAAAAAAAAAAATTAAATAAAGTTACCTCACATGGTAAAATCGCGCACGCATGTTTAAAAATTTAGAGCCCTCTCGGTGCTGCGTCGCTCCGTCAGACGTTTAAACGGAAAATGAAACGTTCGGGCGTCGCGACGCTTTCTCAAAATATATAGAGTGCCGTTTAGGCAACGCGGGTTGCAGTTTGCGTCTCTGTATCGGCGTCTGCGCCAAAATATTTTTTTTTTTGTTTTTGGCTCTGTTGCAAAGTAGTTTATAGTAAAGTAGGTGAGATAGTGCGGATGATGGTTTGATAAATTTTTGTTTGAGAACTTGAACATAGTTTGGCTTTTAAGGAAATAAGTATTCCAATAATTGCTTTTGAAGAAATTTTTTTATCTAACGAGAAACAATTTACTTTCTTTTCACAGATAGCCTACAACAACGAACTTGTGAGACATAGAATTTGCACCAGTAAAATGGCTTCAAGATATACGAATTTTGAATAGAAACTATCATAGTACTGAGAAAATCACTTTCAACTAAAAAATTTTCCCTATAGGTATTGAAGAAGCCAACTACAATCTACACAGACGTACATCCTAATTCAAATTATCTAATTCCAAGTTTTCTCAAAGTAGGTTTCAATTTCTTCGATTTCATATACAAAATCAATCATCTGTATCGTATAAAATTTGTTGGTTGAATGTTTGTAATTTGTCCTTGTCGATATTTGCCCTATATACGTCAGCCCAGCTAAGCGATCCGTATATATAGTCTTATTCGGTGCAGCCTACCACGTTTAATATTGAGGCAGGTCAGAGGGAGGCAAGTTTCCACAGTAGGCGAAAACTAAACTGGGAGCTGATCGACAATATTTTACTAACCTAGTTTAAGTGAACCGGATTTAATTTGATAATTAATTGATAAATTTAGTTATATCGGGGGGTGTTATATAATCGTGAAATGTTTTGGGTATTGATTTGAAACAAGCATTTATTATTTAACGAAAAATTTTATCAACGAATATGATCAAAGTAGCGTCACTTAAGTTTGTTTGATATATAGGGACCATTTTGGAAAATAATATTGATTGAGAACTGTTCTACGTATAGGATTAAGTCCTACTTAGAATCATCAATTACACAATAAAGTTTGTAAAATATAAACGAATGTAGCTGTCCACCAAAGTAGTCTATTAATTTTTTGGATGGTACCTAAATGGCTAGCGATTTTATCGATGATGTTTATTTTCTTGTGTAACTACAAATGAAATTGTGGAGGAGGTCTATTTACAGATGAGAGAAACATTCCGATATTTGTCAGGAGTCATGTGCATATTTTCTTAATTATAATCTGGGCAAAAATATTCAAATCATTTCACTCAAAAGAATTTTCTATAATGTTCCATAGTCCATATCTACTAAAGTTTCAAATTTTCTACACGTGTACTTACAATTTTCCCTTAATTTCACTGAATAGGGAACTCAACAAAATTCCGTTGACAGTGACGAGCACTTCGAACTTCGACCAGGTAGATTTAGATTATGGTTATGTTGTTATGTATGCCTATTACGATAGATTTGACAATGTCGATACCAGCAGCACATGGTGTGGCGGCGGCGCGACCCGATTATTACTGCCTTGTGACGTCAGGACCCATAGAAACACGTTTTCGATCGCGTCATGAATTTCGAATTATTTGGTATTTTCAATTGAAGATTTTAGACACCAGAAATAAGATATTACTTTTTTTTCCTAACTGCATCAATTATTAGGATATTTGTTATTGTGTTTTATTATTTATTCCATTTTTAAGTTAATGTGCAAGTTCCCTATTTAAATTAACTCACCTAGAAAATCAATTATTCTCAACAGCATGCAAAAAGTACTTTTTACTTACTCCGGAGGGTTCGAAATATATACTGTTGCCATTCTGTATTATTTTGTTAAGTACTTTATAATTTATACTTTGAACAGTTTTATACTTTAAAACAATTTTTAAATTTTAAATATACTTTTAGTTATTAAATTATTGAAGTATTTTGAACCTTTGAAAGATAAAATTTGAACTCTTTTTTAAATATTCCCAAATATTCTGATGTTTTACAATTGACTCTTCTAGAGCTGATTATTGAATGAAAGTTGCATGAAACTCTTATTCCCGGCTTTAGTAGAGCTAAAATCGAAATGGAGAAGCATAAAAGAGTTCTTCAAAATCTTACATTCCCACCTGAGATTCATCAATATCCTTGAACTTTCAAATTTTTCCATGGTAAGATCCAAGAGACGATTGATGAATCTCTACTTCATTCAAAAACCTTGAATTTTTAAATTTTCCTATGTTGAAGTGCAAATCGACGTATAAAACATTGATTTTTCACTCATTCCAGAGTTTAAGTTTATAACAGAGAGCGTGGAGGAACTCAAAAATCTTACAATTAACTCTCCTACAGCTAATTATTGAATGAAAGTTGCACCAAACACTTATTCCCGGCTCTAGTAGATCCAAAATCGAAACGTATAAAAGAGTTCTTCAAAATTTCACATTTCCACTTGAGATTTATCACTATTTTGTGATTAATATGCACTTCTTGAGTTTTGAAATTTTTCCATGTTTTGATTCAAAAAGCGATTGATGACTCTCTTTTCAAAAACCTTGAATGGATTTTTGACTCATTCCAAAGTTCAACAACTGACTGTCCTAGAGCTAATTATTGAATGAAAGTTGCATGTAACTCTCACTCTCAGCTCTAATAGAGCCAAAATTGAAACAGAGTAAGAAAGAGTTCTTCAAAATCTCACATTTCCACCCGAAATCAGTGTGGCCAGAGAGCAAACATTTTTTGTATCAAAATTAAAGAAAAATTGTACCGGAGCGGGAGGACACGCTGATTCCTTCAGTGTAGCGCGCGTGCGGCCCAGAACATCTAAGAGCATCACAGACCTGTAACATTCATAATAGGTATTAAAATCAGTTGACAGTGAACGGACTCATATAACTCCGGCCCTTGGAGCTTGTATAACCTCGGTTTCAGGCTGGAGATTTGAAAAAAACATATAGCAATAGGGGAGAGTGGGGCAACCTCGAAATGTTAAGGTTTGCAAAATTTTAAAAACGATTTGAATTTACAGAAATAAACACCACTTTATCTAAACATAGTGATAACATTTCTTTAGTAGGTAATGGGCATTTAAAAAAAATACCATATAAATTCAAAGAGAAAAATATTGTTTTTTGCATCAATGTCAAATGACGAACTTGCCCTCCCCTAGGGGGCAAATTCGACAGCATTATTCTGATACAAATACCTAAATTCTATTCTCTACCTAAATCACAGCAAAAATTAACTGCTCTTCTTCGTATGCATCAGACAGTTTTTTTTGTAATCTCTAACCATATTGACATCCTAGAAACAAAAATAATAGTTTGACAGTGCCGAAATAACAATTGGCAAAGTTGCCCCACCCCGAAAGTATTAAAAAAGTAATAGCCAATCCTTAGATCAGAAATTTAAAAACTCGATAATTGCGTTTTATGCGATAAATTGAGTAGCTACCTTCTCTAGACTTAAGGAGCAACTAACTGATACGTATGATGCACCCTCAAGCCAGTTTCGGAATTTCCGAATCCAACCGATTCCTAGTAAAGCGCGGTGACAAACTTGCCCCGCATGTCGAAGTTGCCCCACTCTCCCCTACTGCTTATGATACAAAAAACGTTAAAAAATTGACGCTTCAAAGTAGGCCTTGTTTTCTTTAAAACTCGATACAAAATGGCGTTTCTTTGTTGCCCTGTGGGCTCAAGATTGAAAACACTCTCGCCCATCGGGCTCATTTAAAAAAAAAAAACGCCATTTCAATCCTCTAGCGTTACAGTGTTGCCAAAAGTTAAAAATTTCAATCAGCCTACAACATCATAACAATCGTTTCTTGATGTCAATTGCCACTTGTCAAGGTTTTACATTTACAATTACAAATGCTCCAAAATTACCGTTAAAACGTGGCAACGTTGCTGTTGTAGGCCTCAATCTGAACCACAAGGCTGTCAATTGACAAAAAAAGCCATAACAATCGTAGGTGGTCCTGAAAATTGTCATGATATTGTATATTGTCATTTGTCAAAAAAAAAATAATGAGTAATTATTCCAAGTGTTTGAACCGGAAACAATCGAAAATTTACTCTGATGATAATTTGGGTTAGACGATCAACTGATCATTTAAATTGTTTCCTACTTTATCTCGCTCTTTATCTTACTCATTTATAATCGCTTTTGGTTTTTTACTAATGTATCCTACCTTATCTTCTTCTTTGTTTTACTCACTAAAATCTGGAAAAACATTATGTTTGAGATTGTAATTATGGCAACGTCGCTTTTGATCAAGTAGGTCTTGTAATGTAATGTCATTTGGCATTTTAGACAGTCGGCCATTTTCGAGTGCTTTTATCCAGTTTCTCCTCGAATTTTCCACTTTTTCAGGCCGGTTTCGATCGGGAAAACTGTTGATTATATGCGAGCCCGAAGGGCCGGAGTTATACGCGATCCCGAAAAGCCGGGAATATTCAGAATGCGATTGTTAAAAATCGCCCAATCAAAGAGCCGGGAATATTCAAAAACTTTAGTTTTATCAAGTTGAATTTGGAATGTTGGTTTTCTATTGGGTCTTCTTAAGATTTTTACTTTTTTTCAGAAAACGGTGGTTATTGCAAACATATACTACTTTATCGTTGTCTTTGTCTTACTCACTATAATCAACAAGTAAACCTTGTAATGTCATTTTCATTAAAATTAAACTAAAAACAAGTTTCCGATGCTTTATCTAGGGAATTTTAATTATTATAATCATTATTTATTAATTATTTAACAGTTTTTAATTGAATTTTAAACAAAAAACTCATTTAAAATGTTATTTTTGTTTTCCGAGATGTAATGTGGCAATGTTGCTTTTAGTCGGCCATTTTGAAGTGATTTTTTGCCAGTTTTTCCTCGAATTTTCGACTTTTCCGGGGATTTTTAATGGAAAAAGCGATTTAACATACGAGGCTTTGAGTTTTCTTCATTTTCTAGCAAAAATTTCCACTTTTAAATGCCATAATTAGCAAAATCCCATTTAAAATGTTTTTGATGTGGCAACACTACTTGTCGCTAACTTCAATCAAGGAGGCCTTGTAATAAATATCATTTGTCATTTTTGACAGTCGGCCATTTTCATTTGACGTGTTTACATTTTTATCCAGTTTTTCGTAGAATTTTCCACTTTTCCGGGCTGTTTTTGATCGGGAAAATTGATTTAAAGTACGAGGCTTTGAGTTTCTTTCATTTTGTATCAAAAATTTCGAGTTTTTCAAGGGGGTAAGTAACAAAAACTTAAGTTTCATCAAGTAGGCTTTGAATTTTCCGTTGTTCCGATCAGGGAAAACCGATTTAAAGTACGAGGCTTCGGGTTTTCTTTATTTTCTGCTAAAAACCTAAACTAAACACAAACTACGTCAACCAAAAACTACAACTCGAGTGTTACATTGGTGACGCCATCTATTTACGAATCAAAAATTATTGTTATATCGAATTTAGATACAGAAATACAAGTTTATTAGAACATTGACACTAGACTAAGTAGGCATCAGTAGGCTAAGACTCTTTGAGAATTTGGAAAAACTAAAAAAATTGAAATTGTACCAAATATGCCAACGTCGTACCAGCGTACTTTTTCAAAACGAATGGTACCAAACCTGGTACAATTGTACGACCTCTGTCACACTGCCTGAGATGCATCAACATTTTGTGATTTAAATAATGTTCAAATTTTTCAATGATGATGTCCAAGCGACGATTGATGAATCTCTACTTCCTTCAAAAACCTTGAATTTTCAAATCTTTTCCTAAAGTCTAAACGGAGAAGTATAAACTAAACTGCTGGACAAATGAAGCGGAACAAGCGAACTTTTAGTTTAACTTTGGATTCCATTATAACACGAACTCAAGAAGATATCAATGAGTGGTTTGCGTGATTTAAAAGTTAATTTTCGCAAACCGCTCATCGATATCATTTTAAGTTCGCAGAATATTGGAATTTGAAGTTCAGCTAAAAATTCGCTTGTTCCGCTTCATTTGTCCAGCAGTTTAGTTCTTCAAATTCTCACATTTCCGCCTGGCATTCATCAATATTTTTTAACGAATCTCCACTTCTTCAATTTTGAAACTTTTCCAAGGCGATTGATAAATCTATACTTCCTTCAAAAACCTTGAATTTTCAATTCACCAAATCGACCAATGGTATTTAACTAATTCCAGAGTTCAAGTTTATGCCAAAGAGCCTGGATAAACTCAAAAAATCTTAGAATTGACTCTCCTAGAGCTGTTTATTGAATGAAAGTTGCATGAAACTCTTATTCCCAGCTCTAGTAGAGCCAACATTGAAACGGTGAAATATAAGAGTTCTTCAAAATTTCACATTTCCACCTGAGATTCATCAAGATTTTCTGATAATCGAATCTCCACTTGTTAAATTTTGAAATTTTTCCATGTTGAGATCAAAGAGACGATTGATGAATCTCTACTTCCTTCAAATGCCTTGAATTTTCCCATGTTGAAATACATTTCACCAAATAGACTTATAAAACATTGATTTTTGACTCATTTCTGACTACAAATTTATGCCAGAGAGCCTGGAGAAACTCAGAAATCTTACAATGAACTCTCCTAGAGCTGATTATTGAATTAAAGTTACATGAAACTGTTATTCCCGGCTCTAGTAGAGCCAAAATCGAAACGGATAAGTAGTAAGAAGTTTTTCGAAATCTCACATTTTCACTTGAAATTCATCAATAGTTTGTGATGAATCACCACTTCTTGAATTTTGAAATTTTTCCATGTTGAGACCTAAGAGATCAATGATGAATCTCTACTTACTTCAGAAACCTTGGATTTTCAAATTTTTCCATGTTGGAACCAAATCGACGTATGAAACATGGATTTTTGACTCATTCCATAGTTCAAGTTTATACCAGAGAGCCTGGAGCAACTCAAAAAAGTTACAAGTGACTCTCCTAGAGCTGATCACTGGATGAAAGTTGCGCAAAACTCTTATTCCCGTCTAGTAGAGCCAAGATTGGAACGGAAAAGTATAATATAAAAGAGTTCTTTAAAATCTCACATTTTCACTTGAGATTCATCAACATTTTTTGATGATCGAATCTCTACTACTTGAATTTTTGAATGTTTTTATGTTGAGATACAAGAGACGATTGATGAATCTCTACTTTCTTCAAAAACCTTGAATTTTCCATGTTGAAATACAATTCACCAAATTGAGGTTTAAAACATGAATTATTAACTCATTCCAGCATTTAAGTTTATGCAAGAGAGCCTGGAGAAACTCAAAAATCTTACAATTGATTCTCCTAGAGCTGATTATTGAATGAAAGTTGCACGAAACTCTTATTCCTGGCTCTAGTAGAGCGAGGATTGAAACGGAAAAGTGTAAAAAAGTTCTTTAAAATCTCACATTTCCACCTGAGATTCATCAACATTTTGTGATGATCGAATCTCTACTACTTGACTTTTCGAATGTTTTCATGTTGAGATCCAAGAGACGATTGATGAATCTCTACTTCCTTCAAAAACCTCGAATTTTCCCATGTTGAAATACAATTCACCAAATCGACGTATTACACATGGATTCCTCACGTATTCCAGAGTTCAAGTTTATGCAAAAGAGACTGAAGAAACTTAAAAATCGTACAATTGACTTTTCTAGAGCTGATTATTGAATGAAAGTTGCATGAAACTTTATTCTCTGCTTTAGAAGAACCAAAATCAAAACGAAGAAGTATAAAAGAGTTCTCCAAAATCTCACATTTCCACCTGACATTCATTATTATTTTGTGATGATCCAATCTACACTTGAATTTTACAATGTATCCATGTTGAGAACCAAAAGGCGATATGATGAATCTCTACTTCTCTCAAAAACCTTGAATCTTCAAATTTTCCCATGTTCAAATGAAATTCACCAAATCAACGTATAAAGTATTAATTTTTGACTCATTCCAGAGTTTAGACCCAGAGATCCTGGAAAAACTCAAAAATCTTACAATTGACTCTCCTAGGGATGATTATCGAATGATAGCGGCATGAGACTCTTATTTCCGGCTCTAGTAGAGCAAAAATTGAAATGAAGGAGTTTGTCAAAATCTTACATTTCCACCTGAGATTCATCAACATTTTGTGAGGATCGAATCTCCACTTCTTGAATTTTCATGTTGAGATCCAAAAGGCGATTGATGAATCTCTACTTCATTCAAAAACCTTGAATTTTAAAATTTTCCCGTTTTGAAATACAATTCATCAATCAACGTATAAAACATGGAATTTTGACTCATTCCAGAGTTCAAGTTGATGCCAGAGAGTCTGGAAAAACTCAAAAATCTTACAAGTGACTCTCCTAGAGTTGATTATTGAATGAAAGTTGCATGAGACTCTTATTCGCCGCTTCAGTAGAGCCAAAATCGAAATGAATAAGTATAAATAAGCTCTTCAAAATCTCACATTCATTTATGTGATGATCGAATCTCCACTTCTTAAATTTTTAAATTTTTCCATGTTGAGATCCAAGAAACGATTCTACTCCAGTACAACTAATATCGTTTACATGGTACACCCGGAACAACATCCCTTAAAGCTGCAAATTGCTGAATTATTAGGCCTTGGGGTGCTATTTAACATACTGAAAACCACCCCAAAGGTACATTTTTTCACTTTTTTAGTAGGTTTTTGATGAAAAATAATACTAGGCATCAAATTGGAAGCTCATAAAGTTTACTACAAAATGATATACCTATATATAGTTTCATATCAGATAAGTCAGTGCCATCCTATAAGGGGTGAAGAAGGCAAAAATACGAATTTGTTATAATAATGCTATAAAAGTAAGGAATGTCGCTCACGTTTGTTGTACGTTAAGGAAATGAGCATCCAAGATGAAATTCTACCAATGTTCACAAAGCAATGTTCACAAAGAAGAGGAAGGAGTCTTTGGACGAAGAGCTATAGGTAATATTTAGTTAGATCGACAATAATTATTTATTTTCAGGTCAAACTGCAGCGTTGGACACAAGTATTAATTCAATGTACATATCATTTTTCGCTATTTGGTTCCTAGTGCTGAAGTTTCATTTTGGATGCTCATTTCTTCAACATACCATACAACAAACGTGAGCGGCATTCCCGACTTTTATAGCATTGTTATAACAAATTCGTATTTTTGCCTACTTCAACCCCTTGTAGGACGGCGCTGATTTATCTTAATTGAAATTATTTATACACTATTTTGTAGGAAATTTTATAAGCTTCAAATTTGAGATCCAGTATTTTTCATTAAAAAGTAAAAATAAAGAAGATATTCCTAAAAAAGTGCACAGGGGCTGGGACTTTCAGTATGTTGAATAGCACCCCAAGGCCGATTAATCCAGCAATTTTCAGCTTTAAGGGATTTTGTTCCGGGTCAAACTTAGATGTACTGGAGTATTGATCTCTACTTCCTTCAAAAACCTTGAATCTTCAAATTTTTCCATGTTAAAATACAATTCACCAAATCGGCGTATAAAACATGGATTTCGATTTTCCTGAGGTTAGAGTTTTGAATGTTTTTGAATGATAGAAAAATAGAAAAATCTTTATTTTCAGTGAGTATTCGCACAATAATTTTTAATATTGGATCGTTATGTTTGATTTCAATGTTGTGAAAGTAAACTTTGGTATGTGGAAGTGATAGTTTTTTTATTTTCCAAATTCAAATCGTCTGAACGGAGGCAACTGGTAGTTGTTTTCAACGGCGGACAAGAGACATGGCATATGAATATACTTTCCTTGACATGTGCTTTCAGATGGGGTTTAAAAGTCCACAACCTGGGAAATATTATCAGCATCTTACTGATATTGCTTGTCAACACAATTCATCCATATTTAGCGCACGATGGCTCAAAAAACTAGAAGAATTTTATAAAATTCAAACAGTTTGACAAAGTTAGGGCAAGTTAGCATAGAACTTGCAACCGATCGAGAAGAAAGGGCGGAGATATGTTAAAGTGAAAACCTGAACCTCGGTTTTGCACAGGAATTCGATTATAATCGGGTAATTGAATTCTAAAATCATAGATCAAACATTGATGCAATGTAAAAATATGACTGGTCGATATAATCGACTTTCGAATATTGGCAATTCATTTCCACCTAACAAGGCTTTACTATCATTATTTACTGTAGTAATTTGATTATTTACCAATTTTTTTGTTTTCCGGAGACTATTAGATAATAATAAAAGTGAGTTTTGTAATGCAATGCCTTTCATATCTTTTATTTACCATGCTCTTGACCCTTATTAAATAGTATAAAATTTGTCACTCCTGACAGAAAAAATTCAATTCCATTCAATCAAAATGGTTCCCAACTTTGTTGCATTATTCTCAGCATTTTCTCTGCTGTGTCTTATTGCAATAACTGCTCAAGAGGTAAGCTATTTATAGTAATATTAGTATTCTAAGTTTACTTACGTCATTTTCTTATAGTTTGAGGAAATTGCTACCAATCATCCAGCAACAAATATTACAACAACAGCTAAAGGACCAATACCATTTTCGGTAATTAAATTCCAATTAAACCTTAAGTCGTTTTCACAAAAAAAGTTTCAGGTTCGTATATTGAGCAGCAACGTACCGAACACGCAATACGCATTCGACGCAGTCGGAATGTTACAGCTCTATTTGGAAAAAGAAAACAGCACGGCGCTAGCCTTACCGAAATTCCTAAAAGAATTCCGAGGAAAGCACGTAATCGAAGCCTGGAAACTTTCGAGCGCGTGTCAAATGTTAGACTTACCTGCCGGCACTATTTACATCAAATTATACGAATCCTATACGAAAACCGAAATTAATATTTTTGCTTGAAATAAAATAAAATACTTACATGTGTGAGATTATTTGAACAGGCGTCCGTACATAAGCCAGAAAAGTTTTACAACCTTGAACTTGCAACGAAAAGAGGGAATCGTTATTGCGACAAAACTGGAGCCATGAAGTCGTTTTATATTATAGGATTTTGGTTGCTGGGGAGCTTGAACTTCATATTTGAACTTACTTTAATTGCAGGTTTTTGAAAAAAGAGTCTATTGAAATAAATACTCATCATTCAGCTCTTGGGTAGAATTAATTACAGTTAAGCCTTTTTTAGATGACGTGAGTCATGTTCTAATAAGGTTCTGTTTTTGATGGAGCTTTTCTAAAAAAAAATATTCAGTTTCGTCTGATTTTAATCTAATCTAACACCGGCCAACGTCTCAAATCCAACTTTTTTTATTTTCCATTTTAATATCAAATTTCAACGTCATAATATGTAAAGTGTTCGATTTTTCTGTCTGATATCCTCGTTATTTTTTTTTAAAAAACAAAATCTAATGGTTTGTCGTTTGAAGAGGTTTTGCAAAAAAGTTTTTGGTTCAAAACAAGTTTGTGCATGGGCAAATGGAATATCGATATTAGAATCTAAATTTTTAAAGAAGATAATTCTCAACTGCATTGAAATGTTCCTAAGCTCTAAAACTAGCCGAACAACAACAGCATTTTGCATACAACTGTACTAAAGGCTACTAAATTATGGACTTTATGCAAAACGTTCCGTTTTTAATTGTTAATTTTATTTGCTGCCACGGAAACGAACGTGCAGAAAAGCTTTAATCGCTTTTGTTCTAATATTAGTGTCGACTCGATAATTATTTTTTATAGCTGGCTAATTTTATTTTTTCTTTTCAGATTTAGATTTGTATAAAATATTTATTTTCTTTAGTGCGATGGAATACTACAAAGTATTTTTTCTCTCAAGTCAAGTCCATTAATGGTTAATCCGTTGTTAATTTATAAGACATTACAAAAGATTTACGAGGGATGTCAAAGTTAACTGAACAATTTGAGGTCCATCGGCTAGCTTTTATGATGATTGCCCGGGGTGGTTTTTTGCCGTTTACAGCTGCTCTGTACAAATGTCTTTGGGCCCCGAACAATAATTAAATAGGACGTCACACACGATGAAAATCTGAATTTAGTTTTTCTTCTTATTCTTGTAATCTCTTCGTCTGGATACTGAGTCGGAAAACTCAAGGAAAGTTGACTGGATAAACTAACAGTCTTATGACTTCGCGAGATTCCTGAACCTGAAAATGAACCCATATATTAGACAAACGAAATAGTTATTCACCTATTAAATGTGGAAAGTGATACTTTACAAGTTTCAAAATTCAAGAAGTAGATATTAACTCAAAATATTGATGAATTTCAAATGGAAATATGTAATTTTGAAGAAATCTTTATTAATTCTCCGTTTAGATTTTGACTCTACTAGAGCCGGGAATAAGAGTTTCATGCAACTTTCATTCAATAATCAGCTCTAGGAGAGTCATTGTCAATCGTCTCTTTGATCTCAACATGGAAAAGTTCCAAAATTCAAGAAGTGGCGGCGATACTTATTGATTATTTTCAGGTGGGATTTTGAAGAATTCATTTACATTTCTACATTTCGATTTTGACTCTACTAGAGCCGGGAATAAGAGTTTCATGCAACTTTCATTCAATAATCAGCTCTAGGAGAGTCATTGCCAATCGTCTCTTTGATCTCAACATGGAAAAGTTTCAAAATTCAAAAAATGGCGGCGATACTTATTGATTATTTTCAGGTGGGATTTTGAAGAATTCTTTTACATTTCTACATTTTGATTTTGACTCTACTAGAGTCAGGAATAAGAGTTTCATGCAACTTTCATTCAATAATTAGCTCTAGGAGAGTCAATTTTCAATCGTCTCTCTGATCTCAACATGAAAAGTTTCAAAATTCAAGAAGTGGCGGCGATACTTATTGATTATTTTCAGGTGGGATTTTGAAGAATTCTTTTACATTTCTACATTTCGATTTTGACTCTACTAGAGCCAGGAATAAGAGTTTTATGCAACTTTCATTCAATAATTAGCTCTAGGAGAGTCAATTTTCAATCGTCTCTCTGATCTCAACATGTAAAAGTTTCAAAATTCAAGAAGTGGCGGCGATACTTATTGATTATTTTCAGGTGGGATTTTGAAGAATTCTTTTACATTTCTACATTTCGATTTTGACTCTACTAGAGCCAGGAATATGAGTTTTATGCAACTTTCATTCAATAATTAGCTCTAGGAGAGTCAATTTTCAATCGTCTCTCTGATCTCAACATGTAAACGTTTCAAAATTCAAGAAGTGGCGGCGATACTTATTGATTATTTTCAGGTGGGATTTTGAAGAATTCTTTTACATTTCTACATTTCGATTTTGACTTTACTAGAGCCGGGAATAAGAGTTTTATGCAAATTTCATTCAATAAACGGCTCTAGGAGAGTCATTGCCAATCGTCTCTTTGATCTCAACATGGAAAAGTTCCAAAATTCAAGAAGTGGCGGCGATACTTATTGATTATTTTCAGGTGGGATTTTGAAGAATTCTTTCACATTTCTACATTTCGATTTTGACTCTACTAGAGCCAGGAATAAGAGTTTCATGCAACTTTCATTCAATAATTAGCTCTAGGAGAGTCAATTTTCAATCGTCTCTTTGATCTCAACATGGAATAGTTTCAAAATTCAAAAAAGACTTCACAAAATCTTTGGGAATATTTGAAAAAGAGTTAAAATGTTATCTTCTAAAGGTTCAAAATACTTTAATAATTCAATAACTAAAAGTTTATTTAGAATATTTTTTTTTTTTTGTGAGTATAAAATTGCTTGAAGTATAAATTACAGAATGGCAATGGTAAGTATATTTTGCACGCTCCGGAGTGCGTGAAATGTACTTTTCGCATGCTGTTCTAAATAATTGATTTCCTTCGTAAGTCAATTTAAGATCTAGGAAATCATTTGATTACAATTTGAATAATGTTTTTGAATCTTGTTGTTTGAAAGCAATGCTTGACAATAAAGTCGAGATTAAGTTCATAGAATAATTAAGTGAAGTTAAGGAAAAATTGTAGGTACACGTAGAAAAACTTAAACTTCAGTAGGTACCTATATAACCATTTATTGTACGACTGAAGGAAAGTGAATTGACTATGGAAGATTATTTAAAATTTGATTGACTTTTGAGTGAAATGACTTTTGAATATTTTTGCTAGGGGGAAAATTAGGAAAATATTATGCATATGACTATAAATATTTAAATGTATTTTTTGATTTTTACTTTCCACCCACGGGTTGAAAGTTTACTTTATTGTATTTTCAATTTTTTTACAAAATTCGAATGATTGTGAATGAAATAGTATACTGTGATAATGAGAGAATTAGGCATTTTTGTAATAAAACAACCTTCTTTTTTAAAGTTAATTCTAAATCTATTTTAATAAATCAAAGTACAATGCACCTATATGCCAAAGGTGCTAATTATTACAATATAATGCTTATTGATATAATTTCCTATGAAATAACCTCATCAATGTGCTTACATCTAATATTGGATATCATAAACTAACTATATACACAGTGATTTATTAATAACGTATTTCTATTTTTATTCTCAAACTACAATACATACCTCGGTTAAGTTTCATTACAGTCTCGAGAATTCAGTAAGACCTTGGCTGCGCCTCGGTCTAACTAAAATCTCACGAAAGTAATGAAACACTTTCCACCTCGGTATGTAATATACTACTTCCTGGGTCTTATGATGTTCCACTGTATCACACGCTATCAACAGATCATCAAAATATATTATAACATTTTCAAGATCCCCAAAGTTTTTATAATACATTTTTTGGAAATATTCAGGTGCCAGATTCAAGCCAATTGGTAACCTGCGAAATTTGAAACAACCAAACGGAGTAGCGAATTTTGTTGAATTACTAGAAGGTTCATCCAGTTTTATTTGATAAAACCCATCCTTGAAATCTAATACAGAAAAATATTTCTTACCTGCTAATCTAGAACTAATTTCTTCCAGACTAGGGATTTCAAAAAATTGCCCCTCAATGCACTTATTTAAGTCTTGAGGATCTGGACACAACCTTAAGGATTTATCAGGTTTTTCAAAATTACTAAATTTTTAACCCACTCACTTGCCTCATCTGCTCTGCTCATAATATTCTGTCTTTCTAAATATATCTAATGTTTGCTTCAACCTATCTTTTATAAGTAATGGTACCTACCCGCCTTGCAGGGTCTAGCTACAGGTATACTCTTTTCCATCAACTCTATTATTTTACAAAAAATATCCTGAAAAGTGCCTAAACCGTCAAAAAAATCTCTATTTTCACAAATTATTTTCTCTTTAACCACCATATGCTTCTAGCATGATACCAAAGTTTTTTAATTCGTGACATCCATTATCCTAACAAAATCATTGTAAAATTTTCCGTGGTAATATATCTACCTCAGAGCCTGCATCAATCTTGAAACCTATGTTCTTATCATGTACCTTCATATCTTCAACCCATATTACTTTATTTTTATTTTTCACTTCACCAACTTGCCTAATACTATGTACATAATAATTCATCAGTTTCTTCTCTTACAATGTCTATGCCTTTCTGAACAAGTTCTTTAATTTTTTTAACGTTCTTCCCTTGTCGGTTTTCAAATTTTTCTGCTAAACAAACAGTATTATAATAATTGTCTTTACCACATTTGAAGCATTTTTTTCCAAGCGCAGGACATTCTGCAAGTCCATGTTTACCATTGCACTTTTTACAGGGAAAGGTTTTTATCTTGTCATCTATTTTCTCTTTTCTTTTCAATCTCAATGCATCCACTCCAGAACATTATTTTTCTCTTGCTGACTGTAACTGATTTTTCGTTGCTTCAGCATTTCTACATACATAATGTCTACTGCTATTTCAAGTGGCAGTTTTTGTATATTCAATAGTTTATCTTGAACACTTGAATCAAAAAATCAAAATACTATTTTCTTGGGTATCATATTCATAGCTTTGAATTAATCAGGATTTGGTAGTTTTATATTATATAACCGATACTCATACCCACTTGATAATCATTATCAATATCGAGAAAATCCAAAATAAAACAATACTATCTTTCAAAACTATCTGTCTTTATTTTTTGTTTGTTATAAAATAGTTTTTATACAAAAATATATTTGATCATATTGCACGTATGAGGCCCCAATTCTTAGTAACATTATCTTCTAAGTATTATTATTTTTCAATGGTAACCACTTATAATCATTGAACTTGTTGAGAAAGCACTCAAGCCACAAGCCTAAAATAATATATACAAATTACACACTTATTTACAAGAAAAATATAATATTTACATCATTATTTTCAATATTAACTCAAAGCATATTGTTCTATATACATGTAGAAAGTTGTGTTTTTCCATACGAATTTTCAGGAAAGTAAATATGATGTGTTTTACGACAGTCAATAAGTAAAAACGTATGATATAACAATAGACATTCTCCGCAAAGACATTATTTTTTCAGAAAAATGAGGTAGATGGCAACATTGCATTACATGTTGCCAACCGCATAACACTGTTGAGGTATATTTTTCGGGCGAAAAAAATATAACTTTCTACACACGCAACCAAATATTAAAAGTATAGCACATATTTCGTTTGATAAAAATCAATAGCCTAATCTCTATTATGTACAGGTCCGACCATCATGAGTCTCTCAGTAGACCGTCTAAGTGCAGAAGGACCGTTCATAAAAATCCCAGAAGGTCCCGGAGCGATTCCGGTCATATTCTGGATCTGGTGCAAGCCTCCGGCATCCATAATATCTTCAGTGATCGATCGATTCCTGGATCGACGCTGTTGCAAGGCGAAATTTGCACCGGGACCTAGTGAAATCTGATGGTGCATCGCGGGAGTGGGATCACGCAATTTACGACTGTTCGGAATCGATTGGAGAGAGTCTTCGTAGCTACTGGAAAAACAATTTTGATTACCGGATACGAGCGGGAATGTTCAAATTACTTGCTGCTATCCTCTCCCGAACTTCTACTGCTACTATTCCCGCACTGGCACGAGTGAATCACATTATTTGCATCGGCAATGCCCGAATCGTGACCGCTGGAATGCAGGCTTGTTATGGATTTTTCCAATCCCATTGAACTTCTGGATCGGTCTCTGTAGCCGCTTAAACGTGCCGCTCCGTATCTTGGACAACTGATGTCATGACGTGACGGGGTGTAGTCCATTTGGACGTCATGAGAATTGCCATCCGGGGACATTTGGTAGCGTAAAGGGTCGCCATAGGGAGGTGGATAAAGGCCAGCTTTTGAAGAGTTGATACCGAAACTCAATGGAGATGAATAGCGTTTTAGACGTCTCTTTTTGCGCTTAAGACTCACAACGCAGATTGCTGTGATTAGAGCTCCTAGTAGAATAATACAGCCTAGAATTATTGCTCCAATTTCAATTGAGGAAAGTATTATTTTCGGGGTGCGTGTGTAGGATTTTTCTTTGTCTAGAAGACCTCCGGAGAATGATAGTACTTTGGGGCCTTCCAGTTTGGTTTCAATTTCGTTGTGCTTCCTCAGAAGTACCCTGGAAGGAGGATGTTTAATAAAAATCGAGACTAGACACATTCATTCACACTTGCCGCTTCTCGAGCGTGATAGGACATTGTCCTTGCGAGTGCGCATATCCGTAAAAAAAAAAAAAAAAAAAAAAAAAAAATTCAGAGAAATCATTAATAAGAAATATATTCTAGTCTTACTTTTCCAGTTGTGTCATATCCAAGATGGTGTTTAATGTCGGATCAACTGCATAAAGATACATATCGGTCCTGGAAAATCAACAATAAAACGATACTTAAAAGTTCCTTGACTCAATAAAACTTTTAACGGCCCACAGTAATAAAATAAACTTACGCTGTATTATCTACGTGGTTTCTTTCGTTGTGAGGCTCCAGTTTCCTGACACGTATATCAAATCCAGTTGTGTTAAAGAGCACCCTGGAAAATTTGCATTGAAAATTATTTCCAGCTTATTGATTGTTGGTTGATATTCAACTTACGTTGTTATATTACTAATGCTCTTTTCAGCTTCAGTAGGTTTTATTCCCATAACCATAACCACTTGCTTTTGTTCATCAAGAACATAAACCTGTTAAAAAAATTTGAATTTATTGTGAATATTAAGAATGCTGACTTAAGTTCTAATTTCTACTTTAATGTATTGAAACTATTTACCAGAACATTTGCAATCGAACTGTGTCCGTCATCTGCACCGCATTTGTCAGTTGCCTTTACATCGAACCCGAAAACTTTTCCTGCTTCCTTAGCGAAACTTGCAATAGAACGTACTTGTCCTGTAATGGAATCGATGGCAAACAGACGGTTTGCCTCCTCGTTTCTGCTCAGAATTTGGAAACGGATTTCACCGTTGATACCCAAATCTGGATCTGTAGCCTTAAAAAAAAAATTATTCGCTTTTCTAATATTTATTGCGTTCACATGTTGAGATAAAATCAAATTAAGGCCGAAAGTAAGATTTGTTCAACCGTTTGCTAATCAATTTCAGCTTTGTTGGTCCAGATAAATGACCAGGCCTAATTTCAACGATGAGACTTATTTGTTAAAGCCAGTTAACCTTGCCAGAGGCAATTTAACCCTTTTCAAGTCTCCAATATTACGTATAAATTGGGTCAGAATTATTTCAGTCAATTTACAACATGGTAAAATACAATTTAAAAATTCTTACTTGCAATCTTAGTACTTCATATCCATAACCAGCAGTAGCAGGAATAGCGGCAACAATTGGCCTTCCAGAAACCATAAATTTAGGAGAGTTATCATTAGTGTCAGTAATCCTGACGATAACTTTAACTTCATTCAGGCCTATGAAAAAACATTTTAGTCAGGGCAAATTATGAGATTGCAAATTCCTTACCTAAGTTTCCTAATTTCTCATTGGTAACGGGATAAACCATGACGGTCATATCCCTGCCAACTTTGTACTGATCCAGCCTTATAACCAGTTCGTACAAGGCCTTCATTTCTCGATCGGGACTGTCGATGATGAACAGCGTGCCGTTTTTAGGGTCGATTTTGAAAGTTTTCCTTACGTCACTGTTTTTTTCCGAAATAATGCTGTAACGTAGCTTGTGAGATTTGTAAGTTTCAGTGACGTTCAGAGTGAGGATTTTCAACGGTACTGGGACGTTTTCTTCTACTTCAACTTCATAGTAACGATGATTGAATACGGGACTTTCTACTGAAGTTATGTCTTCGGGAACGTCTATCACTGTAACTGAAGAAACTCAGTGTTACTCGGATGATGGACCAAAACATCATCAGAGTGACATTGTCTTGGACTTATTTAGGTATTTGTTGTATAGCAGATTGTAGCAGTTCCAGAAGAAAATCCACTCCTTTTTTACTGGGATTTCCCAAAATTGGAAGTTGACTTTTTTCGAATTGTTTTGGGAAAACAAAATATTCTACTCGGCAAAGGAGACGAGAAGAAACCAAAAAGTTCACTTGGCAATTTTATGTCCAACACCTCCTAAAGAAGTTCCAGAAGAAAATACACTTCTTTTTATTGGGATTTCATCCCTAAATTGGAAGTTGACTTTTTTCGAATTTCGAAAAAAACAAAATACCCTATCCGGTAAAGAAGGCGAAAAGAAACCGAAAAGGTCTCTTGACAATTTGACGTCCAACGTCCAACGTTTAACAGTGGATAGAGGATTTCCTCATCCTCCAGACAGAATTTGCACTCACGGTCTTCTACGATCCTTATCAGGCTCAGATGTCTGCTGAGGTGAGAGTATCCCGTAAGCATTTATTCATTCCGTACATGTATATGGCACCTAGCACAATCCCATTGGTCAGATTTAAAATTTGAACCAATTAAACTTCGAGTGCCATACGCGCGTACGGAATATAAATCAGTGCCATATGCACTTACGGAATGTCATACCTAGTGCATCAGAAAATTTTGTTAAGCCGAAAACGAGTTAAGCGTCGATTATTCATCAACTATAGGTATCTATTTTAAACTGCAGTAAATACTGTATCTCAAATTAAGTGCTAGTATGGCGTATTGATTTTCTAATTTTTTTAAGGAATTTCGAAGGTAATAATTTGGGTACCTAAGTATTATTAACACATTACAAACATGCAGTGTATCTATCTATAGTCTAAGTTTCGGTGAGCTAAACAAGAAAGCTTTATACAAAATCAGTGGGATGATCCATGTTTAATTGCATTGGGTTTATTTATTTCAACATTTTGAAAAAGATCATGTTTTTCTTTGGCCTTTTCTTGGCAGGTTCCCCAGTTGCTGGACGATCGACGGGCCTTTTTTTGCTTCCTCTTGTTCCTACTTTTCTTCTATTCATAGATGTAGACTGAACTTTAATGGTGGATTTTTGCCTATAGCGCTGGGCAAACAAACTTCCCGCAAGACACAAAACACTTTCCCAAGCGGTGCTTGTCTTCACCTGCTTTAATCGTTTAAAAAATGTGCGAATAGTTGAACTAGAAGTGCCAAATTCGCTATTTTTAGAAAGCATTAGATCAACAACATTCTGAAAGTTGTCAAAAATACAAATTCTTCCACCCATCTTCTAGCGTCATTTTCAGTCATTAGGTTTGCTCCATACTTTCCAGGACTCTGTTCAAAATATTTATAATTCAAAGATAGCAACGTTGTCGCAGCATACATGGCGATTTTAAACATTCAAATAAACACAAGAAATCTGATTAAAATAATGTCGGCAAAGCAATAGCTGCCAATTTCTTGTTCAAAACATTTTTGAGAAAATCGAAAAAGATGTAGAAGTACCTACCTACCTACCTATGTAAGCCCAACAATCACAAAAATAAAACAGGATATTTGGCCGCTGGAGACTTTGCTTGCGCATAACGCATAACTATATTACAATCCGTAAGTGCATATGGCACTGATTTACATTCCGTACGCGCGTATGGCACTCGAAGTTTAATTGGTTTAAATTTTAAATTTGACCAATAGGATTGTGCTAGGTGCCATATACATTTACGGAATGAATAAATGTATCCCATAAGAAGCCCTGTCAGTAATCTGAGGTCCTTCGTCTCTAACTCTAGAGCAGTCTTGGCATTATTGGGTTACCAGACTCCCATTAGAAGTTTGGCCTGCCAAATTCCCGTGCAGCCTCTCCAGAGCTCCTCAGACTTGCGGGACATCTCCTCGTTCAGGAGCGGCACCGCTGTCGAGTATGGTAGGCCTATCACCGGCTCTGGACCCATTGCTAAATCTGCTGAACCCGGACTGGCCAGACGGTCGGGCTCCTCGTTTCCTGGGACATCAGAGTGTCCCGGTACCCAGATGAGGTTCACCTCGTTTTGTCTGGCAACGGCGTTCTACACTCCGCCACCAGGGCTAAGTCCATTCTAGTGGAAGACAGGAGCAGTGCCGAACTGCTGTCTGAGTAGACATAAATATCCCTGAAAAACGGATGCATACAAGCCCAGGAAGTAGGTCAACCTGGCTCCCGTGGTCGCTCCATACACACCCGCCCCTGTACCACTGCCCGTCTTGGAGCCGTCTGTGTACCAGATGACACCGTTGGTGGGCTCCGGAGCGCCGGTTGTGTTCCTCCACTCTCCTCTGCTTGGAAAAAAGAATTTGAGAGGCTCTTGCGGCTGGTTGCTAGGCAGAGTCTTGTCCCTTTTCATTAGTAGAGCTGGGCAACGTCGTGTCGTCTCGCTCCATATGCGTATGTATCCTCGAGGATAGTTGTTGTTGTTCAGGTTTAAGTCCTTGCAGCCTGTATGCTGATATCAGGGCTTCATTTTCCAGAAACAGGTGAAGCGTTGTCAACCCGACCAGCCTTTCAATGGCTCTGGTTGGGGTCACACAAAGCCAAGGCTTCAAACTGTGCTCCAATTAAGCAATTTTTTTTTGTTTTTTTTTTTTGTTTCTCTCTCTCTCGATGTATCAAGGTGGTTGTATCCCTAAGAATTCGATCCTGTCTCTTCAATTAGAACCAAGGCAAGAACAAGGAAAGGAATTCGCCATAAAAAAAAAAAAACGTGAAATGGTACTCACCCAGTTTCAACTATAAAATCCCACAAAGTGGTTCTCAACTTCCCAAGGAAAATTGGGAAGATGCCAGCGGATTAGAAATTAACGTTGTAAACCGGCAAAAGAGAGTGATCAGCTTTCTTCAAAAATGGCCTGAATTTTCGCTCCTTCACAATTGGATATTCCAAATCAGGTGACTTTAGACATACCCGTCAGTCGAAACACCACAGAAAGAAACGTAATAAAGCCTGGCAACGTCGCTGACCCAATGCGGAAATATGCAGATACCTACTAATTATTCTCATTTATATTTTCAAATATTTCCTGATACTTTGGCGAATGAGACTATACACTTTTACATTTTGAGACAGGCATCTTCAGGATAGGTTGGCAAAGGAAAAAAATAAGCACGCATAAATTAAATTGTCACAACTCCCCCTTTCCTACGACAGGAGGAAAAGTAACAGAGGTAACTTTCCGACGATCAGCCAAGCTTGAGAAACAAGACAGAGATAGGGAACGTTAGAGAGAGGGAAAACCACATAACAATAAGCCAAGACATCAAATATGAAGTCCAAGTAAAGCTTCGTGTGAAGTATCCGCTTACTTCACCTTGAGAAAAACCACGAAGGTAAGATAACCATCATCAGGTAAAGTGAAAGTAAAGGTAAAAATAAGCAAAAATGGTAGAAGAGAAAAAAAAAAAAGAAAGAAAAGAAAGAGAAGGAAGGAAGCTTTGGCCGTCCTGTGGCGAAATCCCCTGGATCGTTCCCACCTGGTACCCAGTGCAGACAGAAAAAAAAATTCTAATAGGTACATTTTTTTATTTTGTTTTTAATTTTTATTTTGTTTGCAGATGTCATTTGAATTTTGCGTAGTTAACCAATGTTGCGTTTTACTCTCGAATTCCATAGTAGAACCTCGTGCACTGGTCTTGCACTGGATGCCAGTGAAGAACTCCCCAAAGTTCCCCACCACAAAATGACCAAAGAGTGGGTCGGGGGTTGGGTTGGAGTCGTTCTCATAGCACCAGTTGCCCCAATGCAGGCAAGCCTTTGAACACTGTCTAGCAGTGCCCTAGTCTTGGCCGTCTTTGTAACAGGGCCACCAGACGGTGACACCATAAATGATAACGGGTCGGAGGAATCCTGTGTATATCGAATGGTGGATCTTGAGTTTCAGGCCCTACGTGATACTGAAAGCCCTTTTACATTCCATAGGGCATTATTGGCTTTCTTGATTTTGCTGCTAAGTTGTTCTCTCCATGTCAACTTGTAGTCTATAATGATCCCAAGATATTTTGTTGACTCGGAACTAGGGATGGCTGCCTAATACTGAAACTGATCCCGCGGAACTGATCTTCACAGTGGGAACTGATCCAAATCACTTTTGCGTTGTCTACGTTGACTCGGACTCGGACTCAAATTCGGACTAATCGGATCGCGCCGCGCCAGCCGGCGGAACAGGGAAAAGTGCGGACTCAGACTAGAGACACGGAGTCAGAGACGGAGTACACTACACCGACTGACTCGTTTCGGTCAACAGCTCAGGATTATCGGGATCACGCCGCACCGGCGCGGCCGCTAGAATGAAAAGAGTACGAGAGTGAACCGATGATAAGATATAGATGGACCGGAACAAAAAAAAACTGATCTAGGTGCTTTATGATGTTATCCAGGGAATTTAGCAACCCTCTTGCTGTTTTCGCCAAAATAGGAAAAACCATTATTTCGGTTCAGTTCATCGTTCATCGGTTCTCGGTTCGACTCGGCCGGACTCGAACTTGGAACTGATCCATGGAACGGGTATCTGTTTGGGTCGGATCAGTTCTGAACTGATCCGTAAAATTTGTAGAATCAGCCATCCCTACTCGGAGCATCTGAGTTTGTGTTTAAAAAGGTGAACCTCAGGCATTTCGGCCTTGTCTGGGTTGACATTCAAGCTCTCTGTTTAGCACCAGCGTTCAACCAGCTGTAGGGCACGTGTCATTGGTTTACTCAGTCGTTCCGCAACCCGGTCCTGTATTGTCTCCTATTTCATTTTTTCTTTCCTCCACGGATCTTTAATTTCTTTTATGTTTCTTCTTTTTTTATCTTTTTCATTGTGTTTACTATCAATATTCCTCATTATACTTCGTTCTTCTTTCGCCATTTGCTTCATCGTTTTCCGAACTTTTTTTTTTCTTTGTCACATTCTGTAATTGTTCCCTGTTCCAGTTTACTTTTAATTCTCATTATCTTTCTACTTCTTCTACAATATCCAGTTTCACTTGTTCCGATAAATTTATCATTCACGTAACAAGTTCCATCTCTTCTTATTCTCATTAAAAAGTTGTATTTTTTCCATTTCAGAATGAGCAAAATAATAATTCCAAAAATATCCACAAAGTTCAAAATAAAACCAGTGCTGCTATCTATCCATCATGTGCGTAAAATACAAATATCTTTTATTCATTTACCAGTGCTGCCATCTAGTACCGGACGAGTTTTTTTTTTTTAATTGTGATAGTTTTTCTTGGCTATTTTTATTTTACATTCATTTGTATTTTCATTCAAAGAAATAGACCTATCTATTTTTACCTGTATGCGCGCGCAACATGAGGCAATGCATTTTTATTGGCTAACTAATACAGGTGAGGTGTACGTTTTGCACGCTAGGCATCTCCCTGTCTTTGTTCATTGGCCGTGGTCTGACAAGGATCAGAATTATGGTTGATAAATAACTTGACATAGCTTGACAAGTGATCAATTTTCAATTGTTTGTGTTTTTGATTGACAAATACGTTGCACGTCACGCGGTTTTCCTCCTTCCCTTTCTATCCCGTACAAATAATAAGAAGGAATTGCTATACATAAGTCTAACATGGTTTGGTACGTTTTGCCTCGTCTTGCGCAATAAGCGTTCTGCGTCTTTTTCTATGCAATAAAGTTTTCGTATTATTACCTCTTTGTCTGGTAAAATAGATAGAGGTGTATCTCAATTTTAGCAAATGGATATATTTCTATCTTTCTCTAACTTCTGATTCTGAAATAATAATTTTTTGGCTTAATGACCTAATTAATTAGCAGTTTTTTATTTTTGACATAACCTTAATTTAAATTATTATAATTTGTAAACAATTAAAATAATTCTAATGCATTTTTATCTATTCTCTTTTACTCCACGTGGGTTTTCATTGTGATTTCATTGTAAAGTGAATATGATCTTTTGGGTGTACTCGTCTGAATGGTTGAACTGGTTAAAATGCAGTTAAGTATAAAAAACACAGGATCGTTTTCCTGTGGGCTTTGGTTTCTAAAACGTTCTTTTTCCTCGACAGAAGTCTGACAGGCAAGTCATTTTTACTTTTAATAATTTTTGCTCTTAATTTTTGGATTCTCCCTTATAGATTTTTCAATATATTTTGCTGTCAATTCATATTATCATATCATTGTTAAGTTTTTACATGATAAATCTTATCTTATTTATTCTTGAAATATAAATATTATATATATTTTTTTTAAATCTAATTGTTGGCTTCCATTTTGTGTGAGTGCTGATTGGTAGTGCCACGTTTATCTGAGGTAAGTCAATTCAGATTTCTGGATTTAAATAGGTACTGCTGCTCTGGTTTTCAGAATCAATTGTTAGTGTGGGAATATTAGAACATTTGCTCTAAATAGACTCAGTGAAAACCAAATTTGTGTGTCCATCCCTATCAACTCTTTATTGAATCCAGGCAGAGGCCTCAATAGCTATTTTCTGTTCGACTCCGTCAATTATTATTTCGACTAAAGGGTGTAATTTTTTAATAGAAATCCAGACAGGTCAAAAAAATCAGTAAAAAGTTTTAATTAGAACATCTCAAGAGTTTTGACATATTTTGGATTTGATTGATTTCACCGTCAGGTTTATCTTGTAGTATCTATCTTAATTCAAAAGGAAAATTTTGTCTATTTGGGGGAGAATCCAAAGATTTAATTTCTTATTGTTTCACCTTATTTTGTTCATATTTTTGCCTGCCAGAACTACTGTCAGGAAAGCAGCATTTTGCTCAATCATAACGAGCATTTTAATTTAATCTTGTTACCTAGGTTATCTTGTCTTAAAGTAACAAATAATCATTTAATTTGTAACACACTTTGTCAAAATTGATTCCTATTTTCAATATCCAAATGTTTCAATGCCAGAAAATCAAACTGGTTGTTTTTTCTATACCAAAATCTACTTACTGATTAATAATGCCGTCGAGCTGAGACTGGGCGAACCAAGGTCCGATGCGACAATGGTCACGTTGTGCGACCTTTGCGTCTCGTAATCCAGCTTCCCAATGGTCGTAATTATGCCCTCCTTTGAATCTATCGCAAATAGATTCGCGTTGCCCTTGCGAAACGGAATATCAAACAGAATTAATCCGTTGCCATTGCCGCTGAAATCCGAATCGTTCGCGAACACACGCGTAATTGGAGTACCTATAGAATCAGAAATATTATTGTGTGAGAATTTGAAAGTGCAAATCTATTATTACCTATTGGACTATTTTCTGAAGCTGTTGCATAATACACTGGTACTTTATTGTTGTTATAATAATGGTTTGTGTGTTGTGGGACGACATTATTAGCTAAAAGGTCGTCGTATCCGTAAAACACTGGCGGATTATCGTTTACGTCCAAAACATTAACTTCAACGTTGACGGAATTACTCAAAGACTTGCCATCGATTGGATTATCTTTAGCTGAAACCATAAACGAATATTTATCTTTGGTTTCGCGGTCTAACAGGCCGTCAACTGTCAATTGTCCAGTTAACATTGAAATGGAAAATGGTACTCTTGAATTATCATCGGTTTTGATCGAGTAGGAAATGTTGGCGTTGGAGCCGAAATCTGAGTCCATTGCTTCAATTTTACCTAAAAATTTGGTTTGTTTCGAACTATCAAATCAATTTATTGTAAATTATTACCTAAAACCTTCCGAGTATAAGACGCCTCCTCAGTATCAAAACTATAAGAAGACTTCTTAAATATCGGGGTGTGATCGTTAACATCCTTAACCAAAATCCTCACTGAAATGTAATCTCTCAATAATCCCTTATCTGTTGCAGAGATGTTTAATCGGAATTCGGATTCGGGTGGCAATGTTCTGGCCACCGATATTTCTCCATTAGCCGGATGTACCATGAAGTATTGAATCAAATGAAATGGTTCTGCGGATTTTTCGTTAGGTATGTAAGTTTCGGATATCATTTCGTACTTTACGGCTGCGTTTTCTGCTGAATCTTTATCCTGAGCTATTAGTTTGACGATAGTATTACCTGCAAAGAGAAATCATTGATATTCATAATAGGAAATGGGTTGAACTTTCAAATTTTATCATATGTTGAAATTGTTACCGATAAATACTAATCACAAGAAAACCAAAAACAGAAAAATCTGACTAAATCAAACATAGACTACTTAACTGAACAGTGAATAGGAAATAACGGCGCAGCTGAGCAAAAAAAAAAGTTAAAAAATTGAAGCAATTTTCAATTATACTGATTCTTACCTACACCAATATCCTCGGGAACAGAAATTACAGGCGACATCTTCTGTTTAGGCCTCTTAGCTCTCAAATAAGCTTGCGTCAGCATAAATTTCGTAACATTACTGTTCTTAACTTCTTCGAAATGCTCGACCCTATTACCGTCACGATCGTAATCCAGAATTTTTATACCCCTCTTAGTGTACATCTCAATTTCATTAAATATCGGCGCATTATCATTTTCGTCTTCGACTTGTATAATTAATTTCGCCTCGCTGTATAATCCCCCTTTATCTTTCGCCACCAGTCTCAGGTTGTAGACACTAATCGTTTCGCGGTCCAACGGCGTGCTGGAGCTTATAAATTGGATTTTTCCAGTGTTCTTGTCCAGGCGGAATATTTCGCTGCCGTTTCCGAAAATGGTCACCGTAAATTGGCCGTTCGTTCCGATATCGTTGTCGCTCACGTGGACGGGGAAATTCAGGTCCACTTCGGTACCCGATTTGCAGTTTTCTTTGATTTTGCCTTCGTAAATATTGCGTTCGAAGGTCGGTTTGTTGTCGTTGTCGTCGTCGACGAAAATTGTCACTTGGTAGATGCCGGATCCCAAAACGGAACCTGAAACAATTTATTTATTTTCAGAGTTTTGATGCAGAAGCAATAAGGACTCTATAAAATATAGAATCTGAAATGTGAGTTTATGTAGGGACTGCAAAAAAATGCCTGGATTAGTGTTGGAGCTTTATAGAAAATGCCATTGATTTTCCATCGAGTTCCTTGATTTTCAACATCTGGTCAGCAAGAAATCGCGTTGTCAACTGAAAAGCTTGAAAAGTGAAAGTTTTTCGGAGATAAGCTATAGAAGAAAGAGAAGAAGAATAAGAGTTTCTGTAGTTGATGAAAATCTACAGCTTTCACACTTATCTAGAGATATGGGAATATCTATATTTGGAAATTTTGTGGTAGAAACTGATAAAGATAAAATAGGAAGAGGAGTAGAATCATTGTTAGGTGAAGTTGGTATCTTGAATCTTCAAATTCATCATCTTCCCAATGTAGGTAGACTGATTGATGAAACATATAACTGATGACTTTGGAGAATTACTTTTCAACATTTTTTTTCTGATTGTCCTGATGCAGAAATGTTTTCAATTGGTTTCGTCTCAGAATCAGAATTTCTTAAAACATTGGAACTTTTCAGAAAACTGAATTTTTTCTTGAATCACTATCAAGTGAATTCTGAGGAATCCAATATAATCAATTGTGATTCTCTATACAATATTTTTTTGGAAAATCCTAATTTCCAAAATACCTACTTACCTTTATCATATTCAGCTATAACAGTTAGTCTATAAACATCTCTAACTTCCCTATCCAAAGACCTCAACGTGTGCAAAGTACCATCAGTAGTTATAGCAATAACATCAGTCACATCTTTCTGGTTAGCAATTGAAAATTTCAAACCGCTAGTCATATTATTTCTGAAGCCCAATTTCCCAATTAAAACATTCGGCTGGTTTTCCTTTACGTGAAACTCCAAAGGAGAATTGCCTGTCCTAAAACAATAGTTTGAATTTTTTTGAAGCTCGAAAAAAACTCAATCTTACTTCATCAGTATTGTTTTTTCGTCTTTAGGATCAACAACGTGTAAAGTGACGTTTGTTACCAAAGACAAATCTTTATCGTTACTCACTACACCTTCGAAATCGTAATTTAATCTAATGTATTTTTTGAGTTCATCTACAACTGTGAGGACTCCTGTGTTTTCTTCTACAGCAAATGGAACTAAAACAAATTGATCATTATATTCAAATTTCATCATTATATCGAATATTTACCTCCTTCATGATAGCTGTGCAACAAATCAAAAGAAATTTTACTTCTATCCGGCACATTGGTGATACGCATTTGTCCGATACTGGTACCAATACCAACATTAGCTCCGACCCAGAATTCGTACGGCGCTCCAATGAATTCAGGGAAATCTTTGTCACCTAAATAAAACATGAATTCAAAATTTAAATCGACATCAGTATAAATCCAACTGCCCCAATAAAACCCTCGTGATGGGTTAATGAAACTCCTATGCCAACGACCAGTCATTTGAAAGTTTTTAGTGTTTTGCTGAATTTCGTTTTATTTCCGGAGAGGAACAATTGTCTGTTTTATATTTTTACTAAAACATTTTATTGGCGGAAAACAGAGTTAATTAAAATTGTTCGGTTTAAAAGCAGTTTTTTAGTGCATCATGCGTCATCTGTTATGTATTTATGAAGTAAAACATCAATTTGTACAGTAGATCGAGTTGGCTTTGAAATGGAATCACGCCATCTATTGCCAACGGAATAAGCAGAGGGTTTTCGAGTATCGACTCTTCTCGTGGGGGGATTTTTAGATCCGATTTAATTGGGGATAGATTTGAAGTTCAATAGCTGGAATAACCTGGATCGACGACACCATGTTGGAATTATTTTCAGATGGCGCTGCAATGAAGTTTTGAATAAGGTTACTGTTTTGGAAGTTTTTGAAACTGGATAGCTCTATACTTAGAATTCTCTATATGAAATCCAGATCTAATTTCGAATGTGTTCACAAATTTTTGTCCGAGGTTTTCACGTATTTTCACATGTTTATGGGTATTTTGATTATCTAAAGCACTTCACGACCACTAAATAACGTTCTTCGCAATGGGTGGACTATCTGCTTCTGGTTTTTCTCATAACTAATGAGCTCAAACAGAAAAATGCTGAAGTGGCCGCAGACTCGAAACATTTGCGAATACAGGTTGTAATGACCCGGGAAAAATAGACCCGTAATTTACAAGGACTTGAAATACAAAAACAGTAAATTTAAATGTAATCAAATATTATAAATTGAATCAAATTATCTAATGTAAACTAAATCTCCAATATTCAATATTAGAAGACAAATTAATTGAAATATCTTAAATACCTACGTTCAAATTTTGATAGTTAGTCACCAAGCGTGTATCATCACATTGAACTCATCATAAATCAAATCCATAAAAATATTAAAATACAAGGTTAGATAATTACATTGGGTCCCAAATTGACAGAATTATAATAAAATCATGATTTACGGTCGGCACGAGTGCGGCTTTACTTTGAGTTAGGTGTCCTCCGCATTCTTTCAAATCTGTTGACCCCGATAATCCAGGAAATTGCGACATACGGTTTTAGACAAATAATTATATTTCCTGGAAAAGACGAATGTTGATGAAGGTTCATGGCCCGAAATTTTTTGGGGGATCGAAAAATATAAAAACAGCGGTTTCGGAATTTTGGAAGCAGTTCAGTCTGCTTCAGATCAGCTCAGCTTAGAGTCTTGACTGTATAGTAATCAAGCAGTCGTGATCAATTAGTTGAGATTAATGAGTCAGTTCGGATAAAATTCGTGAAGAGGTTCTTTTATTTTGTTGCCTCGGGAAAACGCGTTGAATCGAATCATTGAAAAAGTAGAAAAGTGAAAGAAAGAACATTTAAATTCATTTAACATTATGTGCGAGCTCTAAATAATGGAAAGAATTATTTTAGAATAATTTAGTGTTTTTGAGGACCAATGTAAGTACTCTAGTGACATGTTTATTTGACTTTATCAATGAGGGCTTTGACATGCACCTCAAAACTAGTCTGGAATTGTAAATAGACGCTTAAAATACTAGCGACATACAAACAGTCACATGCCTGGTCATCGAGTCATAGAAGGAAACGAAGAAGCAGATGGCCTCAACACCATACCATAGACCAGAGCCTTATTGTGGCCTAATGAAACGCCACATCATGGAAGAATTCAGCAAATGGGAGAAGGACCAACTGTCATTATATTGGAGGCACACTCCGGGACTAAGACAGTCAAAAAGGTTTATCACCTTTTCAGCAAAAAGAGGTGAACAGCTCCTAAACATGAGCAGACCAGACATCAGAATGGTCGTAGGATTGCTCACAGGAGACTGCCTGGTGAAATACCACTTGAGGTTAATGGGCAGAGCAGAAGACGATCTCTGCAGATTCTTCTCAGACGCAATAGCGACCGCAGAGCACCTGCTCTGCGAATGTTCAGCCCAATTCTGCAAGAGGCTCAAATTCCAAATACACCAGTTTCAGCCTAATCTACAAAAACACATTAAAATTGACGCACAAGAGGATATGGCCAAGGTCCTTAGCTGCACAGTGCCAAAGTGTTTATGTGTAACCTCTCTGCAATGGAACTCCACCTGCTCTGCCACCGAACACCTATTCACAGATAGAAATATCAGAAATATCATGTACACCTGAAAAAGTGACGGCCGCCATGCCCGCCATGGGTTCCCTCAAGACCGACACCAGCCTTGGACCAAATCCCTGCAGTATTTCTGTAACGGTGTCAAGAGACACTATGCAAGCTATTATCGGAGGTAATGAATGACATATTTCGCACAGGACCTTTTCCTGAGATTTGGAGGAAGGCAAATGTTGTTCCAATATTCAAGGAAGGCAACAAACAGCTATCTGAACACTACAGGCCAATCAGTTTAACCAACCATTGTCATCTGCAAATGCCTGGAGGAAATACTAGTAGGTGCGCTAACAACCTTTTTCCTGGACAACCATATTATAATCCCTAATGAACAGCATAGCTTCCTTTTTCGGAGGTCTACCACGAGGTCTACCATAACAAACCTGTTGACCAGACTGCAGAAACGGACCTATGCTGATGATAACCAACAACCCATAGATGTTGTGTACTCAGACTTCGAGAAGGCTTTTGACAAAATCCCTATCAACCTGCTCATCTACAAACTTCAGCACTACGATATTCGGGGACAGCTTCTGCGGTTCATCCTTCGGGCTCGAAAATTTCAGGTACCAGTAGGATCGGCAGTGTCAAAGGAGCTCAGTGTTTACAGTGGTGTTCCACTGGGCTCAGTTCTGGCCCCCTACTGTTCATCCTTTACTTGAGTGACTTGTATGCGGGTCTGAAGACCAACCCTCTATCTTTTGCAGATGGCATAAACATATTCTGTCATCTCGTGGAGCAATTCAATAACCATTCTTCAAATGGGCAAGATTTACAAAGTTATAAGCCAGAAGGACTTGGGTGTCAATATACCAGATAATTTGAAATTTAATTTACCTCATCAAGACCTCTTTCGAGATCACTCCAGCGCGATGATCCTGAAGCTGTATAAGACATATCTAAGACCTAAACTGGAGTAAGGACAGCGCATCTGGAGCTCCTACTATATTAGGGATATAGAAATCCTTGAAAGAGTGCAAAGATCCAGAGCTCCGAAACCTCCCATACGAAACCAGGCTGAATAGGCTGAACTTGACTACTCTTACAGAGAGAAGGCTAAGAGGTGACCTTATTAAAACCTTTAAAATCACGAGCGGACTCTACGGGTGTAACTTGGATATGTTTCACCTTAGTCAAGTTGAAAACCTTGGAGGTCACAACAAATACCTTTGTGAAGATCGATGTAACAAGTTGCTGCGAAGAACTTTCCTGACCAACAGGAGGGAATAGGCTAGAGGAGGACACTAGAAATGCGACCTCACTGAACCAGTTTAAGAACAGAATAGATTGTGCAATTTGAAGAAGCAGAAGAAGAAGAAGAGTCAGTTCAAATAAGAGCTTGGTTGTGAGCAGTTTGAATAAGGGTGTTGTTAGTGATGATTGAATTATATAAAGTCAATTTAAGGGATACAAGAATAGTAACTTTATTATTGATTTTGACATCGGAGAACAAGTAATTTTCTAGAACATTCCATTGTGTTTTAGTTGGAAGTTTTACTTCGCCACAGAACTTTAGATTCAAAATCAATTTCCAGGAAAGATACAGAATAGTATATGTAAGTACACGACAGCAAACAGCCGAAATGGAGCAAATTAATCAAATGTTGGCGAAGTTTATAAACGATTCGACAAGAGACAAGAAGAGGAAGCCCGAGCCCCGAAGACAGAAAGAGAAACAGGATGAACAGGACTGATGAAAGTGCTGCAACTTTCACAACAAGAAGAAGATCGAAAACAAAAAGAAAAACAAGAAAAAGAAGACCAAATGCAGAAACAAAAACAAGAAGAAGAAGACCGAAAACAGAGAGAACCGGTTGCAGCACTTTTACAACAACAAGAAGATCGAAGACAGAAAGAGAAACAAGAAGAACAGTGCCGGCTTCATAAAAACTTGAAATTTCAGCGTGAATGGATGCAAACCGTAATTTCTGTGGAACAAAAAAGACTCGAGAAAATTCTGGAGAAATGCGTGAAGAAGTTGGGAATGTTCGTAACAAAGTTGGGCGTGTTCGTCAGTAAGTTGAGAGTGTTCGTCAGGAAGTTGGGAGTGTTCGTCAGGAAGTTGGGAGTGTTTTTCACGAGGTTCGTCAGGAAGTTGAGACTATTCGCCAAGAAATGAGTTTTGAAAAGTTGGAATGTGAATTGAAATCAGTGAATGTTTTGCCCTCTCTACTTCAAACATAATTAAAATTCAACGATAGTGGTGGACAGACATTATGGACCATTTAGGTATTCGAGACTGTTGCAATGGCTAATGGCTGGAGCTCCGATGACAGGGGCAAGGGCTACAGGCTTGATTGTAGCATTGCCTTAGATCTACTAGAGACTCTTCCGCCAGCTTTCCAACGAAACTATGACGCGCTTGTAAATGCGTCAGCGCGTCGTTATGGAAATCAACACCGAAGGCAGCTTTACCAGGTTTAACTAAGAACAAGGCAACAAGAAGCTGCAAAAAGCCTACAAGAATTTGAAACCGACATCCGCCGTCTGGTTATTTTGGCCTACCCAGAAGCAGCAGCAGAAATGCGAGAATAACTAGTGACTGAAAACTTTCTATATAGAATTAGAGATATTGATGTATAGAAAATGTTGCCACCATCAAATATCAAAATCAGGCCCTAGAAACCGAGGCGGCTTATAAGATTAGAGATGTATCGACTCATGAAGAAAAAGAGCCAATAGGAATAATTAACCGCACTATGTTGGAGGAATTTGTGGAAGCATTACGAAAGGCTGTAATCAGAAATAAATTGGGGAACTTGGAAGGGAGCATTAAATGTTACCGCTGCGAAAGAAGGGGATATTTTAGTCGTGAGTGTAGGTTACGGTTGAGATTTCGCTTTCCTTCCAACGAACCTCCTTCAATGGGTAACTTGAACAAGAGCTTCGAACGCCGGAGAAGAGGACATTTTAAACGCAACTGTAGAGTACAATCAAGATTCTGCTCTCCTTCTGATGAATGTCAACCTTCGATTGAGAACTTGTTACCCTGAGCATGCCCAAATCCAGACAAGAACTGCCTCAGAATTGATCAGCTAGAAAGAGTTCCTGTTAGAAGCTTTCCATTGGATGCGTTTCAAGAACGGGGTCCCGTACAGCTGGGAAGTGATCAACTAGAAGAGAGTGGCATCGACCTCGAATCATTTTTCGACATTAAAAAAGGCGGGGGCAAGCGAAGAAAGAAAGACCAGGAACAAGAAGATTGGCCAATTATACGACTAATGCTGATCCCCAAGGTCAAAGTTATCCTTCTAACGGCCGCTTTGCGAATTTCCATCAAGAGAAGTGCTACCAATGCTGCGACCATCCACGAAAGCGCAGAAAAGGGAGTTGACAGCATGGCAATCAACCAGGTAGTCAATCGTCTATGTAGTATCCATGGCGTCAGTTCAAGGAAAGACGACCCACGCATACATGAGGGTAGATCTAGGAAGTCAGGAAGGCCGAGCGGTCTAAGGCGCAGTGTTCAGGTCGCAGTCCACTTAGACAGTCATAGAGATGTTAGGCAAAAGCATGGATAAAATCATTATGGATCTGAGTGAAGATATAGACGAAGAAGAAGAGGTGCGTTTTGGAAGACGACCTGATTTGAGTGTTACGAAATTGCCTCAGGAACTCGGCTCAATTATAAGAATGCAATTGTCTGCGCAAACATTTCGGAGAATTCTATTCAAGTAGGCCGCCGGGTTTTTCTAGATAAATTTCGCGTACGCTGTCTGCTATAAATAGCGCGTAGTAGTATTAAGTAGGAGTCAGTCTAAATAAGAGAGTAGTTGGTAGTGGAGTTCGGCTAATCCTCAGCGAACAAAAAGATGACAGGCCCACGTGATCAGTTTTAAAACTTCAAATTGTAGGTCACTATAATGGTTTTCTGTCAACAGTGTCATTTTTCAGACCGCGGAGGATTAGCTGAACTCGCCTAATATTCAATAAAAGATTATGACTATTTTGTGAAGTGAGTTTAGTGAACCCGGAATCCGTGACAATACTCTAAACCAAAAAAATAAAAAGTCTTACCTTTATTTTTCACATCAATAGTGACCACAGCCAAAGACGTACGTCTCTCACTAGGATTAATAGGCTGATCAGCGGCTTCGATGAACAATAAATGCTTTTCGGCCACCAACTTATCCGCAGTTACAAATATTTTGCCTGTTTTCGCTTCGATATCGAAAGAGTCGCTATTATTCGAAGACTTTTGGAGCGAAAATATTACGACGCCGTTTCTGCCCAGATCAGGATCGACTGCATGGATTTGCCCGACTAAAAATTAATTTTGACTTTTAAGAAGTTTGAGTTTTAAACTAATTTCAAGTTTTTTGAATTGCAAATTTTCAATCTCATTATAATTTTGTAAGATTTGTCTCAAAGTGATTTCTCAAGAGGGGCTCAAAGTTCCGTAATTCGTTCTAAGAAGCTTAGGATTCAAATTTAATTACCTACTTTGCATTTAAGTGAAATTGTAATTCTTGTTTTTATCATTTTAAAAATAATATTTACTAAGAAAATTATTTGATGCTTACCAAGATCTCCTTTTTTCGCTGGCGTATAAACAACAAAATCGTACAAATTTGTTGGAATAAACGCTGGATTATTATCGTTGGCATCCAATAAAGTAACATCAATATTAACCGAAGATCCTACGTCGTTTGTAATCATGCTTGGAACTTTTTCTTTGGCGTAAACTTTCATTTTGATCGCCGAACGTTTTTCGCGATCAAGAACCGCTTGATCTCGAACCTAAATAATCATTTTAAAAATTGTAATCTTTCTGTTAAATTGAGATTCTTACTGTCAACCATCCAGTTCGAGCGTCCAAGGAAAAAGCTCCAGATTTGTCGTCTAGCTGATAGGAAAAATCAGCATTATCTCCTTGATCCTGATCAGTAGCCATGATTTGCAACACGCTGAAGCCATTTGGCAAATTTTCGACTATACTGATGTTGTAAAAATCGACTTCAAACTCTGGCAAATTGTCGTTCAAGTCGATTATTTCAACTTCGACACGTGCCAGGCCTGTTTTTAACGGATTATCCACCTATAATAATTATGAATCAATAAAACTTTATTCTCGAACCAAATTTTTATGAACAATTCTTTACCTGTGAGGCCTGTATTTGTAAAACAAAGGTGTTTCCTGGCAAAGCCCTTTCGCCATCCAAATCAATTTCTCGTTCCAGAAACAAGGATCCATTGACGTGGTCCAGGTAAAATAGATGGCGTTCGTTGCCGGCTATTATATCGTATCTGATTGCCGTGTCGATGGCAAAATCTTGATCGAATGCGTAAATGGGGGGTTGAAATGAGAGGAGCTCGTGGATTTTTGCACCCTGAAAAATTTGACTAGTTGCGTATAAAACAGATATCTTGAAAATTTGAGAAAAATTATGTAGATATCAAAAACGGTGCTTCTATTATATTTGAAGTTATAATTTTTATGTATGTATCGTAGGTCTTACCGTAATAGGATAAAACTCATGAATCCTAGTCCTATAAACTCCTTTAGTAAATTTCGGCGGTAAGTCATCGTTGTCGTTGATTCTGATTTTGAGAGTGGTGTTGGTACTTCTGGGAGGACTTCCACGATCCTGAAGAATAAATTCAAAACTTACTACTACAAAAAATCGTGATTTCGTAAACTAAACTTGGGTGTGTTGAGAAAATAAAAAAAAACCTTTCATAGCTTTATGGATTTTATTGGTCAATTGTACGTCCTTTTACCGAACGAATATGGATTTACGTCGGTGCTAATGAATTGCATCGGACCCAAACGATAAATAACACTTTCAGTTTCGAATTATTGGAGCTTTTGTTGCACGAGTTTGTTCTGCAATAGTCCATTTTCATAATAAATTACTTGTGTTTTTTTTTTGTTAATAAAATAATTAGCACCATCACTTATTATACAACCATGGTAAAAAGCATGGTATGTGCTTTTTAATAATAAATAGCACATGGAGTGATTGACTTATTTGGCAGGAAAGTTTTAAAAGGGCTTCTTAATTGACATCTTACCTCGAACTCGGCATTTAATATATAGTAGGTCTGTTTCTGCAGAAATCCCAAACCAGAGTGAACTTCATTGGTTGAAACTAGTTTTCTGACTGTTTTCAACCAATGAAATTCGCTGTGACTGGTTTGTGATTTCTGCAAAAACAGACCTAGTTTGAATTTTTCTGGGCAGTAGTCCAGAAATAACTCCGGCCATCATTATTTTTCTGATATCTGAATACCGCCTTGACAACAAAATAGTCCACCTTCAAAATTGACCTTGCCATAAGGAAATTGTTATCATGGACTTTGGTGATAAATAATAGTGGATACCGTTTAATTCTCTGTTACATTACTTGTTTTTGATTAATTAGGCACGACCAAGTCTTTGTAAAATGAAACAATAATTAGAGCACCTTTGTTCCACTACTTATTGTTTTGATTAATTATAAGGTACAATCAAGTTTAACAACAAAAAACAATAATTAGAGCACCTTCATGTTATGCTAAGTCATTGGTAATAAGAAAATTAATTTCCTACCCATTTAACTAAAACCAGAATTATTATGGGGCGCCAATTCTTGAATTGCATTAAAAATGTGGTCTTTGTTTATTGACCAGAGATACTGCTGGCTTCAAGAGTTAATACCCTTAGAAAAAGCTGTATCAGAATCTTAACTTAACTTAAATTTTCAGTTCTAACGAAGACATAATCCGTCTTATACGAAATGGCGAACATGACAAAATCGGCATTGAAAAGCTGAAATGTCTTCAGAAAATTTTGCCAAAAGTCGACGAGCTCGACATGCTAAACTCTTTCAAAGGCGACACGCTAAAACTGGGAAACGCTGAAAAAAATATTAATGCAATTAACAAGTTTTTCCAAGTGAGGGTTTTTCAATGTCAGAACTTCATTTATGAGATTTTTTCAAATTATAAGTTGAGAATCGAAAGTATGCTTCTCAAAGAGGAATTTGAATCGAACATGAGCTACGTAAAGCCCAGCATTAATTCAATGATGATAGCTGCCCAACAATGACAGATAAAGCATTGCAAGAGGTTTTGTATGTGGTGTTAATGCTAGAAACTTTTTGAATGCGGAAAACAAGCATTTTGGAAATGAAGCGAGCCATAACTTTTCTTTTTATTTTCCGTAGGTTGAAAAATTCACATTAGCACCTGTCGTAGTTTCTGAGGAAATAGGTACTCATTTTTTTTTCTCACAAAAAAGTGGGCCGTTTCACAAATCTTGTAAATTTGTTCATCATCATCATCATCATCATTTAGCCTTGGTTCGTCCACTGCTGGACATAAGCCTCTCCTAGACATTTCAATTTTTTCCTGTCCTGTGCGGTTGTTGTCCAGTTGGTGCTAATCCTTTTTACGTCATCCGGTCTATTTGGTGGGCGGTCGACCTCGGTTTCGCTCGTTTACTCTTGGTCGCCATTTCAGGATTTTCTTGGTTTATCCACCATCGTTTAAACTTGCAATATGCCCTGCCCATCTCCATTTTGCTGTTCTTATTCACTTCAGAACCTCAATAACCCCTGTTTTCTTACGAATGACGTCATTTCGTATTCTATCTATGAGACTTATACCAAGCATCGAGCGTTCCATTTTAGGTTGCGTTCTTTGTAGCTGTATGTTGATGTTTTCGTCAGGGTTAAGGTCTCCGCATCGAGAGTGAGCACATGTTGAAAGCTTCTCGGTTTAGTGTAATTGGGACACCATTTTTGGAGACATTTCGAAATCTGCCATATTACTATTATTTTCCGTTATCACACATGGTTCTGTGGTTCCTTGAGAGGGACACCGAGTGCACACCGTACTTCTGTGGCCGGATCCTCGGGCCAGGGAGTAGAGCTCCCCGATAGAACGAATGTTTTGTCCTTGTCAACGTTATCGAAAAGTGAACAAGAATGATAAAGACAAAAAATTTGTTCTCTCGGGAAGCCCTACTCCCTGGCCCGAGGATCGGCCACCTGGGGTGTTCCTTCGTCTACAGCACTTTGCGGATTATGTGTGCGGTGCTCAGCATAACAGTTTTTTGGATAGTAGATTGTGTTCTCCGAGGATCTGCTGGATGGCTTCACATGTTCTGTTTGAGACTAATCCTGTGGCTCCAATTACTATGAGTAGTTTTCATGTTCCACAGTCTTTGTGTTTCGATTTGGAGGTCGTTGTATTTAAGGTATTTTTCAGTTTCTTATTGTATTACATTGTAGTCTGATGGTATCGCACGCAACATTTATCAGCTGACACGTTCTTCGCTTCTTGTCTTTAATTATTATATCTGGCTTATTGGCTTTGATGGATCGGTATTATTATTATTATTATTTGCGGTGTTTCATATAAGTTGTTTCTTATACAGGGTGTATATTTTAAGTGATACCACTGTTGCTATATCCGAAACGGTAAGAGCTACAAGGTCTGTTAAATTAGAAAAAAGTTGCCTTTTTTAACGCCTATTTGAGATTCTTTTACAGTGTTGCCAAATTCCTTTAAGTTTATCAAATACAGGTTCATAACTAGGGCCGAATTAAGGTAAGATTTTTGTAAAAATCACTTTTCATTACTTTTTGGAGCAGAAACGTCGGCCAATCATACTTAAGAGGTATATCATTAGAAAGGAAATAAAAAGCGCTTTCTAAAAATGACATAAAAAATGAAGGTCCGTATTTAAAAAAATAAAGTTGATGATGGTCGCTCGATCACGAAACGTCTGATTCAAAATTTAAAGATTCCATGTTGTAGAACAAAAAAAATTCAAAAACTTTCAATTTCGAATTGTGTCTCCAAAATCAATAGTTTTCGAAATAATTGATGAAATATTATTAGGCGTTTCTTAGAAATCACCCTGTATTTCGTAAACGAAAAGGAATTTGGCAACACTATAAACGAGCCTTGAATGGGCATCAAAAAAAGCGACTTTTTCATAATTTAACCGACCCTGTAGCTCTCACTGTTTTGGATATATATAGCAATAGTGGTATCACTTAAAATATACACCCTGTATATGGTACCTAGAGTATGAAGCTCACCGAGTGCACACCGTGCACCTGGGGCGAACTTTTTATGTTGTAGAAACATCTACAACACCCTTCGCACAATATGGGCTGTTTTGAGCAGCACAGTTTTCTGTAGGCTAAGGAGATAGTGCCTTCCCGGGATCTCTTTTATGATTCTATTTGTATAATGGGATATGAGTCCTGTCGCTCCTATGACCACTTGTCTTCATGCTTTGCATCCTCGCGATTTCCAGTTGTAGATCTTTGTATTTCAGTAGCTTGTCTGCCTCTTTCTGAGCGATGTTATAATCTGAGAGGATAGAGACGTCTATCAATAGGCACTGCTTTTCAACTTTGTCTTTCAAGACAAGGTCCGGTTTATTCGTCTTTATTAACCGATCGGTTTGTATTTCAGTACCCCAAAGCATTGTCATCTTATCTTTGTTTACAACCGGGTCAGGTCTATGTTCATACCATTTGTCACTTTGATTCCATATTCCTTACATATATTTCAGTGCAGGTGGGCTGCGACTGCATTGTGGTGTGAATTTTCTTTCTTAGCCAGAATCGAGCAACCTGAGTCTATGTGATGGATGGTCTTGCTTTCTGTCCGGCACATTCTATATTGGTCTGTGCCAATCTTCAGGATTTTGGTTTTGAGATAATTAGTTGCTATCGGCTATCGACTGCTCTTGACAGGCAGTGATAAGTGACCTCTATCTCCACTTTTAGTTTTTCAAAGTTGAGCCACATCCAGGAGTTTGTTTTAGTTATGGTTTCTTTTTCTTGATACCCTGATGAGTAACTGGCCATGCATCTTCTTTCTTTTCCATCTGTTTATTGTTTCTTCTTCTCTTTGTTTTCAGCTCTGATCTTCTCCACTTTCTTGGTTTCAGAGATCCTACGTCCGCCGGGTGTTCTTGGTGTATCAGAAGAGTTACTTGTTGCAGTTGGGTGTCCTTGTTCCTTCCTTATATTTCGTCTGTACACCATCCCGAGATATTCATCCTGTTGTTTTAATTCTAGGTAATATGTGAGTCCCTGTGTTGTAATCTCTATATTTGTGAGTCCTCTACCGCCATCTCGCCTTGGAACATACAGTCTCTAATCTCGGATGCAGTGCGCCATGAATAGTTAACTGGTTTTTAGTTTTCCTGTCTATTGCTCTGATTTCTGCTAAAGTCCAATTGATTATTTCGAAAATGTACTGCAACACTGGAACTGCTAGTGTTATGATGGCTGATAGGTTATTTTTGGCAGTGAGCACAGTTTTGAAGATTGCTCTTGTTCTTCTCAGGTATTCTTGGGTAAGTTTCTTTTTTATTTTCTTATGGCTAATATTTTCATTTTCTTCTATACCTAAAGATTGTTTCGCCAGAGTTTGTACTTGCCACCAGCATTTGCCTTCCTTGTTTAACAAATAAAAATTGACTGAAACAAGTCAATGACGTCAAAAATGTTCATCGGTTCTTAAACCAGAAGTCATTCATTTCAATTTGTCAAAAAAATTGAATGTGTCATATGAATTAATCTACGACAACCCTTTTTTTTCAAGTTTCAAGGTCAAGTATGAACCCTGGTGAAACGAACCTTAGGTATTTATATATTATCTATTCACAATCCGATGTCCAAAGGTAAAGGTAAAATGTATCACCTTTCAGTGCTATTTGATAAGGAAAGGTGATAAATTTACCTTTACCTTTGGACTACCGATTGTGAATAGGATATATTTGATGCTCTTCAAGAGATCGAATGGCTGACTTTTCGTCCAGTTTTAGCCCGAATTCCATAAATATATCTTCGCTAAATACTCTTACTATTTCTAGCTGCTTTTCAAGTTCACATGTATCTCTTGATATCAGTTTCAAGTCATCTACATATAGCAGATGACTGATTCAACTTTTTTCGTGCTTGCATTGGTATCCAGTGTTTGATTAATTAAGAAGTGAGGTGAGTGGCAACAGTGCAAGGACAAAAAGCAGCGGTGACAGCGAGTTTCCGTGGTATATTCCACGTTCAATATTGATGTCTTTGACACATATACGGTTTCAGAGACTGTGGTCAGGTAGAGGTTGACCTTCGATAATCTCATCAGTTTTTCGATATAGGCAATTATGGTCTCTGAGGCTCTATTTATTTTGGGTGATTCCAGTATCCAACTATGAGGTAGACTGTCATATGCTTTTCGATAGTCAATCCCTATGGACTATGGACTTATGAAAGAAGGGCGATTGACAGCGGACTGCTTAGAGAATCCCGACAGTATATCAGAAAGTCAGCAGGAATGTGATCTGGGGGGCTTTATTTGAAATTGATGTAACTTTGCGTACACGCAAATTACTGCGATTGAAAATTGGTGCATGGCTTATTTGACATGCACTTTTTCAATCGTAAATGACGTCATTTACATTTACGCAAAGTTGCATCAATTTCAAATAAAGCCCCCATGGCCGCGGGCTCGAATCTTTTTTAACATCCTTCAATATAGGTATCCAAAACTATATCAGAAAAAGGGGGTTTAATTATTGATATTTCATTTAAGCATCTTGTGTTTATTGGCATAATTGGAAAGTTACTCATCGTATCCTAGGTATATACTTACTTTTTCAAATTGAGTGGCTAAGGATTCTGCAGTCTGTGCAAGTGCCTGAATGATCTCACCATGTTGGTTTTTAAAAGTTATTGATGTTAAATTAGAGTTAATAACGTGCTTAATATATGAGAAGAAATATTTATCAGTTCTTTCTAGCAAAGCAGATTCATATCGTTTCTGATCTTGTTTTAACTGGTTTCTAAGATGATTGTTGTGACTTCTGTATGCCTAAAATGCCACGTTTGTTCTCGTATTTCTGTACTTATCTCATAGTTTTCGTTTCTTCTTTATTTGTTTGAATATGCGTTCTGAAATCCAGGGTTTTTTCGAATTGCTTGGCACTTTTTTTAGAGGAATATTATCTTCAATAATATTTTGAATGGTTCTGATGCAATTGTCCATATTTTTTTCGTTTCAAGGTCAAGTATGAACCCTGGTGAAACGATATGTACTTATAATGAGTTTTTATCATTTTTCAACAATAAATTAAGAAGGGATTGTTGGTCTTTATTGTATCAAAATTTATCAACTGCCTTGAGTTAGATTCTTTGTAGAAAGTGATGAAGGCGTCTGAGGCGTAATTAAAGTGGGACAGAACCAGTTTTTTCAGATCATTCAGTACATCCTTGACTTAATCCCTCTATGTTTGTTTTTCCTATTATCTCTATACACTGAGTAGTTGTTGAAATTGATCATGCTATCAGGTATTCCTGGATGTAACCACGTTTTTGAAACAAGTATGACAAATGGCTTCAATTTTCAGACTTCAGCGTGAAGCTCAGAGGTTTTTGTAAATAATGAATTTCCGTTAGTATAATAAAAATCTAGATCTACTAACTGAGGCTAAGTACTTAGTTTTTTGGGACATTTCATTGACTCTGACTTTGACGAAAAGAAAAAGGAGAGAAGTTGCTGACTGATTTCTTTTTTTAATGGTTGGAGTGTTGTTTATATACTTTATCTTTAAATTTGTTTCACCCTTTTTCGTTCTTTCCTTCACAAATGCTTGTTCTTGCTTTGAAAAGTGTCTTTGGATGATTATTCGATCTCACTTCTGGCCTTTAGGTACTTCAAGTCTCTCTCATTGAAAGTATAACTTTGATTGGTCTAATCCTATCTGTTTCGTACTTGCCAAGCCTGAAATACTGAAACTCTTCCGGATCCTGATCATTGTTTAACTTCTATAGGGTTTGTTTGATGACATCCTTTTCTTTCTCCAGTCTTTCCTCTCATGTGTTTCAGATCTGACGAGAGTGTTGAGAAAATTTACGGAATTACTGATATATTAGGATTCAGGGTTCAAATTCTAGCACTGAGAAAATCAAGGCTTGTGCCACAGTGTAAAAAATGCCAAGCATATGGACAGACGCAAAAATACTGTTTCATGGAACCACGATGTGTTAGATGTACTGTTAAGCACCTAACAGTTGAGTGTGATAAGCCAAAGAATGACAAACCGAAGTGTATTCATTGTGGAGAGGGGCATACAGCCAACTACAGAGGATGCATAGTTGCAAAAGAAATGCAAAAACTAAAGGACAAGAAATCAATTCCTCCAAAGCAACCACAGAGGGACAACCAAAGAGTGTTGCTAGCTCGGTCGATAGACAACATAAGAGTAGGGCAAAAATCCTACAGTCAATCAGTTATTGGTAAGTCTGAATTGATTATCAATAAAAATTAAACTGAAAGGCAAGACCAAAATGTTTCTATTCAAAATTCTCTTCAACAAATTATGGAGAAATTAACAAAAATGGATGAACTTATTAGTAAACTTAAATATAGCGCTAAAGGAGCTATTTCCAAAAATCGTAATGTCGAGTAATCTTAGGATTATGGAATGGAATGCCAATGGACTCTTGCAGCACCAACAAGAGCTGCAAGCAGTCCTGGATACTGAGAACATTGATGTATGCCTTATTTCTGAGACACATTTTACTACTGAATCATTCATTAAATTTAAGGGATATAAAGTATATTACACTATACATCCCGAAAATGCAGCCAAAGGTGGAAGTGCAGTTGTAATTAAGGAATCAATTAAGCATTATCAAGAAATCGGGTATAAATCGGAACAGTTTTAAACTGCTTCGGTAAAATTGAAAACCAGAACATATGAGGTCGTTGTCTCTGCAGTATACTGTCCGCCAAGACATGCCCTCAAAAAAGAACAATATTTGGACGTTCTTAACAGCCACGGATATAGGTTCATCGTAGGTGGTGATTTTAATGCCAAGCATGTTCATTGGGGATCCAGGTTAACAAATACAAAGGGAAAGGAACTGCTGCAGGCAGTTAGTCAACTATATCAACTGGTCAGCCAACATATTGGCTTACAGACCCCAACAAAATCCCAGATTTGCTTGACTTCTTCATAATCAGAAATCTATCAGTAAACTATATACACGTGGAAGAAGCTTGGGATATGAATTCTGACCATTCTCCCATTCTACTCACGCTTAGTGACAGTATTATATAGATTAGTAAATAAACTGGCAGACTGAAAAAGCTTTAGATTACAACTTCATAAAAATATCAATCTGTTAGTGCCTGGCATTTCCGGCCCTAACTTCAAGCTCTCCAAGGCATTGGGTAAACATCTAACAATATTTCAAGCCGAACTGCTTGCCATAGATATATGTGCACAAGAGTGTCTTAACCAAAGCCTCAAAAGAAAACACATCTTCATACTATCGGACAGCCAAGCTGCCTTAAAAGCCTCAAGGGCTTTCAAATGCACGTCAAAACTAGTCTGGGAGTGTAAACAGACCCTAAAAACACTAGCGACACATAACCAGGTAACGCTGATGTGGCTGCCTGGTCATCGAGGTATAGAAGGAAACGAACACCAGGAAAATAGCTTCCTTCGGCAGAAGTCTACGCTTCCTGGAGACAAATTAAGATGTAGAGTCACGCACAAAATATCTGCAAAGGTAGCAGTGCTGAGCGGCTGAAAAGCCGAAATGACTTCCCCGAAATCTACAATCTAGTGCCTCTAAGAAATCAAGAACAACTAGATAATGAAACAGAATCATTTGTTAAGTTGATCCAACAAGCTGCATGGGACAATACTCCAGACCTTATCCATAGAACTAAAGGTAGCACACTGAATCAAATTTCAAAACAAAACCGAAAGATAATTCAGCCTGGTGCTAGTTCACGTTAAATGTACTTAAATAGTACCGTAGAAATACGTAATACTTATCGTAGAAAAAGCCATAACAATATGGAAAACAGTAGAATTGATATTTTGTAACCGATATGAAAAATACTGCTAGGAAAGAGCTGATTGGTTGGTATATTAGCAAACCTGCGTTGGGAACGCAGCCTAAAATTGAAGTACCAATAGTGAAATCGCCAGTGATAGGTGAGAATTTTCAGATTTTAAAAATCGAGATTCATGTTTGTTATTTTATCTTCAGTTTCTCCTGCACCTTCAATCATCCATAAACCGCTCAAACATTCAACTCTGACCAACAACAACAACAACATCGACATCGACCAGGAACAAGGTTGTTTGAAAGGAATTAGGTTGCCAGATAACTTTTATTACGTCATCCAGACAACTAAACATAATGCAAATTTCCATAAGATTGTCCTGATAACGTGATCTGTTTAGCATTACCAGACAACCTATTAACTTTAGGAACCTTGGACCAGGACAACGTGCAAACTGCACCAATGATCAGGAAAACTTTCGTTTTGCTTGCAAACCAATTTTGAATGCTGCCGCTGCGGAACATACAGAATTCAATTTGGATAGTTCGATATATAGGTTTTCGCCTACTAGACGAACAAGACGGCAAGTCTAAGTAATTTTTGTATTAAGTTTTCGTATAAAATAGCTTTACAATACAAATATATCCAGCTCCATTGTACATTGACAAATCTTCTCTATGCTTTTTCCCTTGAGTTGGACTTACCGTAGCAGTAATAATCAAACTAAACTCCCTATCGCCTCCATCATAGTCCAAAGCTCTCCGCAATATAACGTCCGGCTCGTGACTATTTTCCAAAGCGAATTTGCCCCTATCGTTACCCGCAACTATTGCGAAATGGACGTCGGAATTTGGAGTGTTCGGTTTGTCCCTGTCAATCGCCCTGATGCCTCTGTACAAAGTCAAGCCTAGAAAATTACGAGAATTTATAAATAAATTGCTAGATTCAGATACAGCGAACCGTTACTGTCCGCTAGATTACTCGACAGTCAATAAAGTTTGCGGTATCATATACGAAAACATTAAAGTGGATAATTAATTTTATAAATGAATTATTGGTTTTTTATTATTTTGCTACAGGTGTCAGGGATAATCGGTTTATATCCAACGGCAATTGATTTTAGTGTAAATTTTTAATTTTTTACTTACCAACAGGAAATAGTTCATCAACTTCTACAGTATAAGGAGAACCCAAAAACATTGGTGCATGGTCGTTGATGTCTTCAACATATACAGTTACAGATAAAGAAGATGTTATCTAGAACAATAAAAAACTGACCCTAATAATATTTCAACACAATTATGATTTTTTTTTATGTGCGTAGTAAATGTACTCCCCATCATTATCATTAACTTTAATTCAATTTTAATGCATTACATGGCCTAAATTTCCGTCAACACAAAATATCAGAGAAATGTATGTATTTTTGCATAAAAATAGAAGCGAAAGTAAACCGCAACCATATTTTTGATGCATATAGGTATTAAAATATGTGACCTTTTTTGGGATAATAGAAAGCTTAAGTATTATTTATTATCTGGTTCAAAAAATTATTAGTAGATTATTGCGTAATTTCTCACCGTATCTTCTCCATCGTTATAATCACAGCTCAGTTTGAATTTCAGTACGTTTCTTGGTCTATTCGTATCTACCAAATCTTCTAAGGATTTCGCTAATAGAAGTGAAACAGTGGTTTTGTTGACGTCTCGGAATGTGAAATAGTTTACGTCTTCAGTCTGAAACAAAGAAATAGTTGTCAGTCACACCCTATTTGATGCAACTTGAGATCTTACTCTCATACCTATAGTAAAAAAAAATTAAAATCAAGAAATTGAATTAAAGAACAGTTTTGAAAAAATAGAGAATTTTCATATTTCGCAATTAATTTTTTTTAGATACTTCTGTTAATCGGTAAAGACGACCTAGGACAACTGTAGAAAATATTTCAAACCATCATTTTTTATTTCATTCCAAAGAAAGATGGAAGTCTTAGATTTGGACTATCGTAAGCCTAACGTCGTCACCAAGAAGGACAGTTTTCCTCTTCCGAGGGTAGATGATACATTAACAACTCTATCGGGCTCCAAATCGTTTTCCACTTTGGATCTTAGGAGTGGATACTGGCAAGTAGCAATACATAGAAACGACAAAGAGAAAACTGCCTTCAGTACCGGAAGCGGGTTACACCAGTTTAACGTAATACCTTTCGGATTGTGTAATGCTCCACCTACGTTTGAGCGACTGATGCATCTTGTTTTGCGAAGCCTTACATGGAGAATTTGCCTGGTATATTTCGATGATGTCATGATCATAGAAAATTCGTTCCAAGAACATCTCAATTATAGCTGCTCCGCTTCATCGGAAGAAAAATCAACATTCAATTGGACCCAAGAATGCGATTCCGCTTTTAGAAAATTGAAAGGAGCATTATGTACAAGCCCAGTGTTGTCCTATCCCAATCAGAAAGGCATAGATGCAAGTAACGCCAGTATTGCAGCTGTCCTTTCACAAATTGAAAATTCGCAAGAGCATGTCCGTAGTGTACTGCAGCAGAACCTTATCAAAGCCGGAAAGAAATTATTGTATCACCAGAAGAGAGTTGCTTGCCATAGTAAAAGCAGTCGACCAGTTCCATAGGTATCACTACGGACACTTCTGATTCGAACAGATCACGCGGCTCTAAAATGGCTTTTAGAAATGAAATCTCTCGAAGAACAGCTTGCTAGATGGATTAAGAAATTGCAGCAATACGATTTCCAAATTAAACATCGACCTGGAAACCTGCATGAAAATGCTGACGGTCTGTCTAGACAGCCGTTTAAAGAAGACTGCAAGCATTGTCAAAGAATCGACATGCATGAGAAAAATACTGGTCCGGCTGTGAGAAGAACTGGTCTGATCGTTGATGATAAATGGACTACCAAACAAATGAGAGCAGATCAAGAAGCAGACCCATCGGACAATTTTTACATCTTAGAGAAAACGACGAATGTAGGCCAGAATGGAAGGAAGTGTCGAACAAGAGTTTGATTTACAACGAAACTTCGGATCTGCCACCTTTAAGAAAATTTGTGAGATCATGGGAATTCGTTAGAAAAGGACAACACCTTTACATCCACAGTCTGATGGCATGGTAGAACGATTTAATAAGACCATGGAGGAACACCTGACAAAAGTGGTCGCAAAGAACCAGCGAGATTGGGACAAACACTTTCCTCTATTTTCAATGGCTTACAGAGTAGCTGTTCTCGAGTCAACGGGTGAAAATCCAGCTGCTAGAATCGTTTTTGGAAGGGAACTCAGGTTACCCTGCGATCTGATGTTTGGAATACCTGAAGAAGAACGAAAAGAAATTCGAGATTATGCCGACGAAGTAAGGGCACGACTTCTGGGGATACATAATTTTGCTCGGAAGCATATCCAGCTGGCCAGTGGCCGAATGAAGACTTGAAAGCAAATTTGGCCGGATTTCAAGAAGGTGATCTAGTGTGGCTGTATAATCCAACAAGAAAGAAAGGAGTGTACTTTGTACATCTAGACAGTTTGACGTAATATGGTGGGCGTGAAGTTGATCAACCTTAAGAGGAGGGCAGTGTCGCAGTGCGCTTTTGCCATGGTGTACAGAATATAACTTGAAATCTTCAATTCTGAAAATTGATTTATTGATTCAAATCGATTCAGTGTGGAATCAGTTTTGTCAATGCTAGAAACAAAAATTCAAGACCTGGGAATAAATAGCAATTGAGACGGTGAGAAAAAAGTTGAGAAATAGAAAAAGGAAGTTTAAGACAATATTGATAGACATGAGTAATATAAGGCTCAATATAAGGCTCACTATGAAGCTACAGAACAAGGCCCTATCTAAATTTAAGCAACGTAACACGTCAGAAAACTGGGAAAACTATCGACGGCTTCGTAATCAAGTCAAAATCGTGATTCAAACTGAGAAAACAAACTACCTTGCAACTAATTTGAATATAGGCAATCCTAAAAATAATTGGAAGCTGCTTAGGGAGCTCGGTATATATTCGAAGGATCCTATATCTATTCCTGAACATCTTGGTAATGTGGATGACCATAAATCAATTTTTTATAAATGCTCCTTCTTCATCAACCCCTGATCCATCTACGTCACTCTTCTATCGGGAAAACAAAAAACAGGATGTCGTAAAGACTACAGTTGGGCAACAACACTTCTAAAGGTTACTGACGATATTCTTGAGGCGGCTGACTCTGGTGAACTCACTGCTTCGATCTTTCTGGACTATTCGAAGGCTTTTGATCGACTGAACCATGAGCTTTTCTTGGCAGTTCTGAGGTATCTTGGCTTTGAAAAAAACACCTGCGAACTTATTGAAAGTTACCTTTCTGGAAGAACACAGTCGGTGAAGGTTGGCCCTAGCGTACACCTCACATCTAACAAACAGCCTGAGGCACGCCAATGTGCACCTGTACGCAGACGATACCCAACTGTATATGTCATTTCGTCCAGAAAACATTTTTGAAGCCAATGATATACTAAATGCGGACCTAAACCGGCTGCTGTGGGTCTCAAATAATCACTGCTTGCTGATTAATCCTAAAAAGTGTCAGGTTTTGCTCTTTGGACGTGCGCAAAGTCGATCTCAATGCCAGGACATGCTTCGAATCAGCCCTAATAGTCAGGCTTAGAGTTGCTCAGCGGCAGCTAGAAACCTTGCAGTTTCGCTTGATGTTAACCTTAGGTTCACAGAACATATTAATTATTGTATGAGAAAGGCATTCGCTAAGCTGAAGGTCATTTTCAATGAGAGACGCCTCTTGAATGCAGTCTGGTTCTATCACAATTCACATTTTGTGATGCTCTGTACGGCCCATGTCTGCTCGAAAGTGATGCCAGACATATCCAACTGATTCAGAATTGCTGCGTGCGTTTGGTAGGTGGCACAAGGAAGTATAACAGAGGGGTGAGTGATAAGATGAGGGAAATAGGTTGGTTCAGCATGAGTGAGAGGAGACTGCTCCATAGCTTAGTAATGTACTACAACAAAATATATTTTTTTAAATGTCCGGATTATTTATATCAAAAAATAAAATTTAGATATGACTCTCATGCTCTGGATTTGAGGCATAAACTAACCATCACTCCTCTAACCAAAACAACTCTATATGAAAGGTCATTCACTTATCAAATCTCGCTACAGTACAATAAAGTTCCTGTTAACTTGAAATCTGCTCCCACCCAATTTTTCAAAAATGCAATAGGCAATTTGATTAAATAAATTAACGCTGCACCTTAGTCTATCCAGCCTTTCCAATTTTTTCCAATTTCTTTTTTCTATTCATTCGTATCGGTTAGATTTAACTTATTGTATTTGGTTAAGTGAGGAAGCCTAGCTTCAATTCCAGGCTCTTGAATTTTCTTTATTTAGACAGGTTCGGGAAATATCAGACATTCAAGCAATAGACAAAAAGAATACAAAAATTGAGACGTAAAATTTGGAAAATCTATAAATGAGAAGTAGACATATATTTTTTATTCCAGGCTTTCAAATTTCCTCATGTAGAGAAGTTTGGAAATATTCAAAAGCTCAGTAGATATTCCAGATTCTTGAAGTTTGTTCAGTTAGAAAACTTTGGAAAAATTCAAGACTCTGGATTAGACAAAAAGTAGAAAAATATAAACATAAACACGTAAAAAATTTGAAAAATAAAGAAATTGAATTTAAGAATAGAAAACATTGTTAGACAATAAAGAAGTAAATTTTTTTCTATTACAGACTTGAATTTCCTCTATTTAGAGTTTGGAAAGAATCCAGAGCTAAAGGCCCAGGAATAAACAAAAATGTAGACGAAAATATTAATTCCTTTTTTTCCATTACAGGTTCCTAAATTTTCTTTATTTAGAGAAATTGAGAAGAAAACAATAATTTCAAGACCCTCTAGAAAATACGAAATTTGAGACGTGAAGAAAAATTGTCAAAAATTGTGAAAAATACAGAGTAAAGTCAATTTTTTTTCTATTCCAGGCTTTTGGAAAAATAGCAGAATTAAATTTGGGACTAATTTTGAAAAAATTATTGGACAATTAAGCAGACATTTTTTATATTACAGGCACTTGAATTTTCTCCATTTAGAAAAGCTTGAAAAGAATCCAAAGCTCAACAAAGTGTGGACGAGAAAATTGATTCGTTTTTTTTTCTCCTATATTTTTTTCCTTTCAATTCGGGTTCCCGGTTCCCGAATTTTTTTTTATTTAGAAAAAGAAAACAGAATTTTGAGGCTCTTCTAGAATAGAGGAAAGTTTTCTTTAGTTTTTAGTTAGGGAATTTTGGGAAGAATCAAAAGCTCAAGGTCCTGGAATAGAAAAAAAATAGACAAAAAATAGACAAAAACTGGGACGTGGAATTTGAAAAATAGAAAAATGAAAAAGGAGACATATTTTTTTATTCCAGGCTCTCGAATTTCAGGGTTGACGAAAATCCGGGGTTTTGAAAATTTCTACTGAATTTTAGTATTTTTCCTGGTTATATGAGAGTTTTTGTGTTCACTTAACTACACAAAATTGTTTATTTGTTTCAACTCTCAACAGTTTTACATCTGAGATTCCTCAAAATTGAATTCATTGAATAAGTATCGAAAATTTTCCAAAAATGACACAGTTGTATCCAATTTCAATGTAATTAAGCTCTAATTACAGCCAATTTAATTCTTTTCGAACCTGTTTTTTGAGATTTTAATTTGGTTTCAACAGTTTTGCACCTGAGAAGCTTCAAAATTGAAATTATCGAACATTGAAAATGTTCCAAAAATTACACTGAGATAGTTTTTGCCTCACAGCTCCATTTATTTTCATCCAATGTCCATGTAATTAAGCTCTAATCCAAGCCAAATTAATTCTCTACAAACTCATCAATTAAGATTTAAATTGGGTTTCAACAGTTTTACACCTGAGAAGCATCAAAATTGAAATTATCGAACATTGAAAATTTCCCAAAAATGATATTGAAAGAGTTTTTGCTTCACAGCTCCGGTAATTTACGTCCAATTTTAATATAATTGAGTTCTAATTGAAGGCTGAAGCCAATTAAATTATCTACAAACTTTTTGTTTGAGATTTCAATTTTGTTTTAACAGTTTTGCACCTGAGAAGCTTCAAAATTGAATTTAGCGAACATTGAAAACTTTACAAAAATTGTTAGAAAGTTTTTTTCAGGTAACGACCAACGTGAATTCAGGGACACAACGGTCCCTGTTTGGGAATCGACCCACTGAGCAGTGGACTCAGGCTTGCTTGGACAGGGAGCTTCAGCCTATGTCCTTCTGATGAGTCCTAACAAGGACGAAATGCGTCAAGGATTGGCACGGGAAGCCTGAGTCCACTGCTCAGTGGGTCGATTCCCAAACAGGGACCGTTGTGTCCCTGAATTCACGTTGGTCATTACCTGAAAAAAACTTTCTAACAATTTTCATTGCCAAGGAAAGCTCAGACCAATCAGTGTAGTTCAATGCCGGTAGGGGTATTTGCCCTCGGAGTAGTTGTTTCTGACTGGTCAACGAAATTTACAAAAATTATACAAACAATTTTTGCCTCACTGCTCTGTTAATTTTCATCCGATCCGTTATTGAACTCTAATTAAAGCCAATTTAATTTCATACAAGCCTAATAATTAAGATTTTAATTTAGTTTCAACAGTTTTACACCTGAGAAGCTTCAATATTGAAATTATCGAACAATGAAAATTTTCAAAAATGACACTACTGAGACAGTTTTTGCTTCACAGCGCCGTTAATTTTCATCCAATTTCAATGTACTTAAGCTTCAATTAAAGCCAATTAAATTATCCACAAACTTATTAATTAAAATTTTAATTTGGTTTCAACAGTTTTACAGTTTAAAAATTGAAATCTATTGTTTAAGATTTCAATTTGGGCTAGACAGTTTTACACCTGAGAACCTTCAAAATTGAATTTATTGAACATTTAAAATTTTCCAGAAATGACACTGAGACAGTTTTTGCCTCACAGCGCCGTTAATTTTCATCTAATTTCAATATAATTAGGCTCTCACTAAAACCAATAAAATTATCTACAAACCTATTAATTAAGATTTCAATTTGGTTTCAACAGTTTTACAGTTTAAAAATTGAAATTATCGAACATTGGAAATTTTCCAAAAATGACACTGAGACAGTTTTTGCCCTACAGCTCCGTTAATTTTCATCCAATTTCCATGAACATTGAAAATTTTCCAAAAATTACACTGAGACAGTTTCTTCCTCACAGCACCTTATATTTTTATCCAATTGCAATGTAATTAAGCTCTAATTTAAGCCAATTAAGTTTTCTACAAACCTATCATTCAAGATTTTAATTTGGGTTCAACAGTTTTACACCTGAGAAGTTTCAAAATTGAATTTATTGAACAGTTTTTGCCTCACAGCTCTGTTAATTTTCATCCAATTACAACATAATTGAGCTCTAATTAAAGCCAATTAAAGTCTCTACAAACCTGTTACTTTAGATTTGGGTTCTCATTTTTTTTTTATTCAGAGAAATTGAGAAGGAAATAAAACTTCAAGACCCTGGAATAGAGAAAAAGAATGCGAAAATTGAGACGTAAGATTTCAAAGTATAGAAATGAAAAAGATATTGTTTTTTATTTAGAGAGGAAAGAATCATAGGCTCTAAACTAGACAACAATGTAAACGAACTTGAGAATTTTCTTTTGTATTTCAGGTTCTTGAATGTCTGTCGAATTTTCTTCAGAAACAGAAGTTTAGGACACTAGAATAGACAGAAATTGAGACGGAGCAGAGGAAAAGGAAAAAATTAGTAAAATTGTTCAGAGTTGATACATTTTTTTTATTTAAGGCTCTCGAATTCCCTACAGTTTTGAAAAAAAAATCCCGAATTTCACTAAAATTTAATAATAGAGAGAGGAAATTAAAGAAAAATTGAAAGATAGGTAACTTATTTTTTCTATTACCAGGCTTTTGAATTTTTCAATTATTCAATGTCTAACAGCCGTATACAACATCCTCTTTTAACTTAAAAGCGCTTTCAAAAACTTGTAACTTTTAAAAAATTCTTCTTCTTCTGTAATCTATACAAATTTTTGAAATTCACAGTTTTCAAAGTTGCATACAGCAGTAAATCTCACAATTCCAAAAAAAGTATATTATTTACTGATTATTATAGTAGCTTAAATATAAATTTGGATACGTTATTTGAATTTAAATAAATACATCTACTACTGTCATTTATTGTAAAATAGTTTGTTAATTGAATAATTGAATCTTCTTTGACCCAGGATCTTCAATATTATTTATTTAGCAAAATTTCAAGAAAAGTTGGAAAATTGATAAAGGAAATTCGAGAAGGAATTCAGATGAAAATAAAAATTCAAGAACCTGGGATTAGACAAAAACTGAAATTAAGAAAAGTTCTGTTTCAAAAACAGAGTGAAGTAAAAGAAAACCTCTAGAATACAGGCTTTAATAAACTTAAGAAGCATTTACATTCACTTCCAACTCCAAGTTAAATTTGACTTTTGCTATTTTATCATTTACATTGCAGAACAAAAACGTCAAGTCAAAACGTCAGAATTTTATGAGAATCATGATTAATAATCTAAAAATTTGACATTACACAAATTTCTGCTTGCCTTCGGCAAGCAGCTGACCCAAATTTGAGTGCACTTCGAAGTGAACTTCAAATTTATTTCAATTTAAATGAAGCTGTGCTGCCGCCATATGGCAAGCATGTCAATTTCAAGATAAATTGGACTTCGAAGTAAATGTAAATGCACCATTAGAATATTACTATACAGAGCATATAACTAATTAACAAACTGTCAAGGTTAACAAATGATTAAGGTAACAATATATAGAATACAGGACATTTTAAAAGTTTCTAAATATATAACATTCACCCCTAGTCGGTTTTATAATCTTTCAAATAGACAGGAGGCGTTTTGGTCGGTTCAAGGAATAGTCAGTTATATTTTCTACAACTTCATTAGCCTAGATTCCTTAATGGTGTTACAGGTATCCCATCAAGATTTCCAGCATCAGAATCGTTGTAATTGAGTTGTTGAATGGGATCTGGTTCACTACATTAGGTTCGTTTCTATATGTTCTACATTCTACATGCATATCTTCATTCTACGTTTCTTGATACAGAGCAGAATCTTCTTTTGGCGCAAGATGGCGTGTTGACACAGTTGTTTCTTTACCATTAGCTTATCTGATATGAGCATAATCAGAGTTAGCTTCTAGGAGTTGCACTTCTTCCACGATCGGTTCATACTTGCTTTGTCTTACATGCTTCTTTAGGAAGACTGGACCAGGAATACTCAACCAAGTTGGAATTGAAGAACCATTTGTAGATCTCCGAGGATGACAGAACATTCTTTCATGCGGTGATCAATTTGTTGCTGTACATAACAAAGACATTATTGAATGTAAAGAGTCGACCAGTACCTGCTGCCAATATCTTTTATCCATGTTTCTTGATTTTAGAGCTAATTGAATGGTTTTCCATGTTATACCATTATACCGTTCACACGGCCCGTTTCCTTGCGGGTTATTAGGAGTAGTGCGACTATAGTTGCAATCCCATGTCATGTTAAAAATGTTTTCAATTCTTCAGGCATAAATGATGTCCCTCTATCACTATGCAGGTACGATGGTGTCCCAAAAACAGAAAAAAGTTGAATCAAGCAATTTATAATAGTTGATGAGGTCATGTCAGAACAAGCAAAGCCGAATGGGAATTTAGAAAATTCATCCACAATAGTCAAAATATAGCGGTTTTGGTTCTCAGATGGCAATGGACCTTTAAAATCTACATTTATTCTTTCGATAGGAACAGTAACTTTTATGATGGTCCCTTGATTTCTATGAAACCTTGGGACAGGTGGCTGAAATTCTCTCGATATCGTCTAGTGAGAAAAGTAGATTCTTACATCGGACCCAGTGATAGTCTTGTTATACCAGAATGACAGAGAATTATGTACATTATACAATGTTTTGTCACTAGAAGAAGGTAAAATCGCAGAAGATATTCTTGAAAATGTATCTGCCACGATATCTTGTTTTCCAGATCTGTATATGATATCATATTTATAAAATGATAGTTCCAGACTTAAACTGTTCCAGACGCCAACGCATTATTTTTTAATTTTTGATTTTAGAATTACTTAATGAATTAAACATATAAGCGACCGATTTCTGGTTAGTTACGAGCTTAAAGTAACGTCCGATCAGAAAATGTCTCCATTTACGAAGTGCTTCCACTATAGCATAGGCTTTTTTTTCTACGGAAGAATGTCGCTGTTCCGATTTCGTCAATGTTCTAGAGAAAAACGCCACTGGTTTTCCAGACTGTATAAATTGAGTAGCAATAGCATATTCCGATGCGTCAGTTTCAACAGTAAAAATGGCTTCATCGTCAATGGAAATAACAACAGCGTTTTGTATATCAGTCTTCAACTGTTCAAATGCAGCAGCTCCACAAGCAGACAATGGGAGCTTTTTAACTCGAATCAGTGGATGTATTTTCTCACAAAACATGAATGAATTTGGAATAATGGGCAAATATGCCTTGAACTGTCCTGAGCGAAGCAGTATTAGTAGGTAGTGGCAACTGAATCAGTGGTTTAAGTCTGTCTATATCTGCCCTAGTATAGTAATTTTAGTCATGCCAAACTTGCATTTCTCTTTGTTAAGCGTCAGATTATATTACTTAACAACTTCTAAAAATCGTTTAAGATTTGTATCATGATGCTCTTTATTTTTACCACAGATGGTTACGTCGTCAAGAAATGCATATGTGTTTTCTAAATGTTCTTGTTTGATAATGTTATTCATATTTCTCTGAAAACAAGCAACGCCATTAGTCACTCCAAAAGGAATTCGAGTGAATTGGTATAGATTTCCACATGCTTCAAAGGCAGTGTATACATATACATTTATGCTCTAGAATTGGTATCTGGTGATATACACTATGAAGATCTATCGAACTGAAATATTCATACTGAGAAATTTGATTGACCATTTCTTCAATCCTGAGTAACGGGTATGCATCCAAATGTGTATATCTATTTATGGTCAATGAGGAGTCTATAAACATTCGCTTCTTATGATTGGTCACTAGCACCTGGGCTCTCCACGGGGAAATGCTTCGCTCGATTATTTTCTCTTTTAAAAGTCTTTGCACTTCAGCTTCAATGAATTTTAAATCAACTGTGGAGTATTTGCAAGTTTTAATTGCAATATAGGCATTTTGGTGCCACGAGGTAAAAACTGACAAGTCACATAAAATTCTCATATTGGTTACTAATTTGAAATTAAGTGACTGCTAACATGGAGAGATTGATTACCAAAACCTTTTACATTACGTATTTTAACTGTTCCTTATTGTAAAACAATGAGCTTAAATATGTAAAATATAATCTTGTTCTAATTAAATGAACTTTAAAAGGCAATAATTTTAAATTGGTTCAATAAAATGGTAACCTGGAATTTAAATAAATAGCTTTATTATTATTTAAACTAATACTTATACGCATAAATATCTCAAGGTTTATATATTTTTGTGCATTTTTCTTAATTTATATACGTTACAGGGTCGGATTTGTGATTTGTAACCCAATAGAATCCGGCCCTGAATATTTTTTTAACATATTTCAATATTTATTAATATAAATTACCTTGTCTACTGGTAACAAATTGAGGTTATTTCTAGGATAAACGTCGACTTGTAGGACCTCGTCGCCGATTTTTAGGTTTTCAGGCACCCTGACGAACCTCAGGTATTCTCCCGGCGGATAGAATTGACAGCCTGGAATTAGAAAATAAATCGTTAATGATATGTTGCCACTTTATTCAGTGTTCGATCTACTTTGAACATGCCCGCGGGCAAGGTGAAAAAGAAAAAGGAAACGCAATTACACATTGCATATCCGGCAATACCTATGGCGAGTAAAACTGATTCTTGTGCAACTTTCGCTTGCGATTGTTTGTTGTCCGTGTATAAGTGCTTTATATTTCCCAAAAATAAATAAGTAATTACTGGACTAAAATTGAATGTCTATGATTATAAAATAACATCTCGCGCAGTGACGGTAATTTCCTTATTTCCTCACGTTGAATTGTTGGGCAATTTAATTGGAATCTTAATGATAATTTCATTCATTCATTGTTGACCTCAAAATAGAAAATACATGAACAGATTTTGAGAAAAATATAAGAACATTATGATAATGCCTATGCAATTTTCTCAAAAATTTATTTTAAACTAATAAGGAAATGAAGGATGAAGGCAAGAAGAATATTTTTTTTCCATTAAGTTCTCAATTTTCAAATTTCCTTAAAACACCTTGTTGAGAACTGCAGGTGTTGTATAATGCTTTCATGCAGGAATACCCTGACTTGAGGCATATGAGTAAGGTTGCTGATTTACCAATTGATTTACACAGTCTATCGTCAAGGGAAAGGGCCCAATATTTACTATTTGCCGCATCATCCAGTAATTCAGTGTTTAAACAGACTTCCAACTGTGACAACGGTGTTTTCTTGAACAGTCTCTTACTAAATGGGTCCAAGTTACAAGATAACGTATTTGACATACTTCTTCGTTTTAGGCAACATGCTATTGTGATTACTAGATGTGGAAAAGATGTTAAGGCAGGTCTGGATAGCGCATGAGGATAGGGATTTTCAGAGGATTTTGTGGAGACTTGATCCCAACGAGATCGAGTCTACGCCACTGGTATTTTCCTGTTTCTGACTATTCCCTCAACCTTTCCATGTTAGTATGAATTCAATCCTAATATGTATGTACAGTTATTGAATATTCATAAAGTTTCCTATGTATGTAACTCATTATTTGTCCCTAAAAAATTGGTAGCATTATCAGAGTATAAGCATATTATCACATAGCCCTCTGCGCGCAATAAACCTCTTGAAACAATTAAGAAACGACATTCTCGTCAAGTCCTCTACCAACTCTAAATGTACCGCGTCTCTCGAAACAAACAAATACACCTATATATGCCTTTGTTATTACAGGTTTTCTACCTTTACTGGCTTTAATCAATAATGTTCCTAAAAAATCTACTCCACAGTTCGAGAATGGCCTACACGGAGTTATCCTAAACATGGGTAATTTCACCATAAATGGTGTTTTGGGCCGAGGTTTTACGCGATTGCACACACTGCAGCCCTTTAGTTTGCTTCGAATAATTTGGCGACCTGATATTGGCCAATACTGAAAGCGAATTCATGGTAGCAGGGCACAAGGCCCCGCATGAAGATGCTTGTAGTATTCATGTAGAATAATTATCCTTGTTAACCGATGTTTATTCGGCAATATTACAAAAAATCTTTGATCGTAACTTAAGTTAGCTTCTGCCAATCTGCCTCCTACCCTCAGTCAATCCCTTTCATCCTTCTGATTGGTGAAGCCTATCAAAATTCAAAAATCTGTCCAATATCTCCAAAGATCTAGAAACTGCAAATAACTTACGAATAACTCATTGCTCAGGAATGACATCGAAATTGAACTTATCATCCCTTGACCAATATTCTTCATTCTTTGATAACCAGTCTGGTCCCAGCGACCATAACCTGGTCTCCCTTAGATTTTCCCGATTCAACCTCCCGGACACCACATCCGCAGAATTATCATTGGTGTACATGACCCCAATGTTGACCCTCAGTTAAGCCTCATTCATAAACTTCACCGTTCGTCGCTGCCGTTTCCGTTCTAACTCAACAAATGCATAATCAGTGTCTGCATTCGTATTCAATGTTCCCGTTCCCGTTCGTCGTTTCTCTTGGGAACGGAACCGTTCCACCTTGGTAAACTTTTAACTCCACCGTTCGTCGTTCCTGCAGTAGCCAATCAAATTAGACAATTTTGGTCATGTGATTCAAGATGAATATTTTGGGTTATGTATGTGTATGATGTGTTTTTGTCATTGAGCTTGTATAAAAACTATTTATTTTATAGAGAACAGAGTGAAGAACACACGAGACTATCTATATCAGGATACGACAAGAAAATGTATTCAGTTTGTCAGCGGGAACAGCAGCGGTTTAGAGTTTAAAGATACTCATAGTAACGAACGGGAACGGTGCCAACGAACAGTGACGGAGAGTTTATGAATCAAGCTTTGTTTGAATTTCCGCTGTCCTGTTGGCCACAAATGTCGTCCAATTTGAAGGTTCGCCAGCTAACCAATGAACGAGTCACACCAATACCTAACTTCAGCACCCTTAAACTCAGTTAACTGCAAAAAACGATTTTGTGTGTGTTGTTATTGTTGTTGAGAGAAGCAACCCTTGATTTTGAAGAGAGCAATTGGACATCGCATATTCCCAGTAACAGAACGAACAAAAAAGTAAGCTCCGTAATCTTTCTGCGAAGCAGCACAGAATCGATGGAGCTGAACATTTTCAGGACTCTTGTATAAACCATGTCGCTTGATTTAAAATGTCCCCATCCTTTTAATTTTTTCCCTCAACTGAATCCATTGACCTAAAATATTCTCCAGAACCTCTTCGTCCCATACCAATTTATTTTTCCATAACTCCTGCAGAACTTACTTAGCCCTGACAATCATTGGGGTATAAGCTCCAATGGTTCAGAAATCTGTGATATCAAGGACAATATAAGAATCTTAGTTATATTTTGTTCAGCATCATTACCATATTCAGGACAGTCATAGTGCAATGTATCAGTCATGGAGTTCCAGCGAATGCCCAAAGTTTTTGAAACTTTGTTTTCTCTACTCTATATCTCGACCCTGATCATCTCCAATAACCCCCTGATTGTTAGAATTCCACTTCCTTAAAAAAAAACCTCCCTTGGCAAGTAGCTGACTAATATCCGTTTTTAACTGTCTCACCATTTCAATGTCCTCAGTCCCTGTCAACAAGTCGTCCAAATAAAAATCCTTGAGAACAACGCTGGCAGCACGAGAAAAGTCCGTGGATGAAAACATTGCGAGCTATTGCATACATTTTACAGCTAAATAACCCGAACAAGTCATGCCATTACATAGGAAACTGTATGATTGAGGGGGTAGTCAGAAACAGGAAAATACCAGTGGTATACACTCGATCGACCTACGAATGGAGAACCGTAGGAAAATATACAAAGCTGTATGATTATTCAAAGACTGTACATACAAGATTTGATAAGGTTTTCCCAGAATTCAAGAAATCAGTCAGCATTTTCAGTATATTTTTGTCAGTTATCCATAAAATCGCATTTTATTCCGCCACGGTCACTGTGATGGTAGTAATACAGGTACTGTCGAATACCAGATATAAAACATGGTGTCAGGTTATTAAGTGCTTTTGGTGCTAGTTTGTTGAATGTTGTTACAAGTCAGTGAAAAGTTCGCTAGTGAACTGTTGTTACGTTGTTAGTAAAAAAGTTACCTAACCTAGAAACATGGAGAGTTTATTTCGGCTCCCGGAGCCCCTTGTTACTGATGGCAATTATAGCTGATAATTGGAAAAGATTTGTTCAAAAATTTGATGTTTTCTTGACGGCGTCTGGACTGGATAAAAAGCCGGAGGAAACTAAAGTGGCCGTTTTCCTAAATCTTGTAGGAGATGATGGGCTCGAGTTGTTTAATAGTTTTACATTTACTGAGCAGGAACTAAAATCGAAAAAAATTCAGGAATACTGCTCGCCTCAAGAAAATGTGATTTTTGAGCCTATCAAATTCAGCAGTATTGGCCAAAAAGATGATCAAACTTCTGATAGTTTCTTAAGAGAATTGAGAAAAGCAGTAAAAACTACAGGATACTCTCAGCCAGATGAAATGATTGACCCTGTGATCATGGGTATTTTTGATAAAAATACTCAAGAAAGGCTCTTGAGAGAGTCCAAGCTAACTTTAACCAAAGCAATTGATTTTTGCAGAGCCACTCAGGTTAGCAAAACACAGACCAAGATTTTGCAGAATGAATCACAGATTAATGCAATCAAAACTAGGAAGTATAGCTTCGAAAACAGTAGGAAAAGTAGTACCGCTAATAGTTCAAGTGGTAGCTCAAGTCATGACCAAAGTTTGTGCAAATTTTGCGGCTATAAACACAAACTAAATGTTAGCCATTTCGTGTCCTTAGTTTGAATGATGGTGGATTTCGTGGGTTATAGGACGGGACAAACAAGAAACTACCAGATGTGTGGCAACGTTTCGGTTTTCGGTTAAAACCGAAACGTTGCCACACATCTGGTAGTTTCTTGTTTGTCCCGTCCTATAACCCACGAAATCCACCATCATACAAACTAAATGGTAAATGCCCGGAACATGGGAAAACATGTGCAGCTTGCCAAGGAAAAAACCATTTTGCAGTAATGTGTCCTGGTGACGGTTCTAGTAAGCCACACAAAAAATCCAACGAGAGACAGTCATGGAGGAAGCGGACATGAGAAAGAGCACACAACAGAAGGAGGAAGTAGTGACAGCTCTAGTGGAAGTGAGTCTTTCTACGTGGACTCACTGTGTCCAGTCAGTTCTATGAAGTCTCGAAAAATTGATTGATTGAAGGTGATCAGTGACTGCGACAGCAGAGACAATCAAACTGAGATGGAGAATGACTGGAGATAAGTTGTGCAGATCGAGAACAAAAATTAGGTAAAATTTAAGCTTGACACTGGGGCTGAGGTAAGTGTTTTGAGTCTACATGTTCTCAAAGAGTTAAAAGTTAGTTCTCTTTTAAAGCCAACCAAAGTAACCCTTGTGTCATATAGTTGTAGTAGTTTCAGGAAAAAACCTCGGGGTGAAGTTAGTTTGTCTTGCGAAGTCAACAACTGTTGAGTTTTTAGTTATTGACTCCACTGACCAACTACCTTTGCTTGGGTTATCTGCTTGTTTAAAACTAAAACTAATTAAAAGATTAACTAGTATTGGTCCAGGACTCAATGTCAATTTCAAGTCTCTCGAAGATGTTAAGAAAATGTATGCTAGTGTTTTTGATGGTTTAGGCCAGTTTCCAACTGAGCATCATATTTCTTTGAAAAAAGATGCCATTCCATATATTCAGCCTCTCAGGAGAGTTCCTAGAGCATTGCATGATAGATTGAAATTGAAACTAGAGCAGGGTTGGCATAGAATTTTCCCAGGTTATCAAACCCAGTGGGGTTTTTCGGGTTTTTTCAATTGATAAAACCCGCCATTATTGGGTTTTTTCAAAAATTCCATTTGAACGAGCGTCATTTTCACAGGAAATATCAGGGATTCCCCTATGATTCCCCAGTCCCCGGCTTTTCGCTGTCGGCGTTTGGCGTGGAGATCTGAGCAGGGAATCTGTGCCATGTAGAATTTGGAATTCGACATATCGAATGTGCCGAGTCTATGGAATCTTGTCGATATATAGAATTCTACATGACACGGAGTCCCTGGGCTGGCCAGCCAGAGGCGTGGTGCACTGCGCTGATGCCAAGTGTAATTATTTATTTATATCATTGTTTATATCAAGTGGCTTACTTTATTTCGTAAGGTAATGATATTTTTTTTTTGCTACAAGTCATAATTTTTGTAATACTTTTGCTAGAACAGAAACCAAGGCAGAAACTATAAATCAAATTTGAAGAAAAAAACGAAAACCCGCGGAATGCCCGAAAAAATCCAAAAAAAAAAACACAAAAAACCCAAAAAAACCCGACGGGTTGGACTTTTTCAAAAAAACCTGGGTTTTTTCCAACCCTGAACTAGAGCAACTTGAAGTTCAAGGTGTAATTAAAAAACTTGACGAACCAACTAAGTAGCTGAATCCTTTAGTCATAGTGGAAAAAAGTAATAGAGACTTGAGGTTGTGCCTAGACCCCAAGTATTTGAATGAGGCAATTCAACGTGAACATTTTTTAATTCCGACTTGACAATCATATTTCAAAGTACACAGCTTTTGGCACACCATTTGGGCGATTTGAATTTTTGCGTTCACCTTTTGGCATTTGTTCTGCCCCGGAAGTCTTTCAAAGGAAAATTTATGAAATATTTGGGGACTTGGACGGCGTAGGGCTCTATTTTGATGACCTTATAGTTACAGGTGGAAATTAGTTCGAACATGATCATAATTTACATTTAGTACTTGAACGGGCTCTCAAGTAGATATATTATTAAATTTAATTCTTCGAAAATCCAGTTTAAATTGAAAAGTGTAAAATGTATGGGACAAATTTACTCAAAGGCGGGGGTAGAGCCGAATAGAAGTTATGTTAAAGCACTTCTTGATTTGCCAGTGCCAAAAAACAGAAATGATTTATTAAGGGTCCTTGGTATGCCAAAGTATTTGGGTAAATTTATACCAAATTTTTCAAAGATTACTGCTCCACTGAGAGAGTTAACAAGACTGGATTGTATTTGGAACTGGCTGGACAGTCTTGGTGCCTGCCTTTTGCAGGAGGGACACAAGTACGCCCAAATTGAAAAAGAAATGCTCGCCATCCAGAAATTTCATCCATTCAACACAGACCTAGAGACATTCGTAAGTAAGTGCAAACTTTGTGGAGTAAATGGCAGAAAGCAACAGAAAGAGTCCTTGCACTCATTTGTTATCCCTGAACGGCCTTGGGAAAGATTAGAGCTTGACATCTTTACATACGCAAATAAAAGTTATCTTATTGCCATAGATTCTTATTCTAATTAGTTAGAACTACGCCATATTAAAGATAAATCAATCAAGTGGCTAAAAAATATTTTTTTAAGTTTTTGGATCACGACGTGGTAACTTGTGACATAGTACCATTTTACAGTTTTGATTTTAAACACTTTGCGAAAGAATGGAATTTTAAAATAGTCACCAGAAGCCCAAACTATCCACGTTCCAATGGCCTTGCAGGAAAGAGAGTGGGAATAGGCAAAAGTATTGTAAAAAAGGCAATAAAAGGGAAAAAGGAAGTCGAGGATGCTTTGTTGCAATATAGAAACTCCCCTCTCAAAAATATGAGCTATTCCCCTTCCCAACTTCTCATTAGTAAAATTTGTGAAACAAAAGTTCCTATAAGTTCTAATTTCTTAAAACTCCGTTTGTGTGAAAATGTAGCTCAAAGGTTAGAAAATAAGCAAACTATCTCTAGCAAGTATTATGATAGAAATTCTAAAGATTTTGTGCCTTTAAAGCCTAACAATGATGTATTTATAATTATGTTGAGAAGTGAGAACCAGGATTGCTAATCAAGCATCATGATTCTCCTCGGTCTTATTTAGTTTAGAACCAATTTGGTCACATCCTAAGACGTAATCGTGTTGATCTGAGGCCTTCTCCAAATAAATATATACCCTCTTCTTCTAACAGGTTTGACATACCGGATTTGACAGAACACGGCAGTATTTGTCCTAGAAATAGTCAAGAAAATAAGCATTTAGACCTTGATATACCTAATGTAAAACCGCCTTCTGACCCTAGGTCTGATCTTAAAATAACTATAGTCCAACACATGCCATTTTAAAGTCACGTGATTTTTCTCTATCCTTGTTGAATACATCTCAAACAGCGGTGATAGTAAAATTGACAAAAAAATTACTGTCTAATTATTATTCATAAAATTCTTACCTGAAATAGAATCCGTCACTGTCATCAATTAGTTTGTCAAAGTTATTTTAGAAAATGATACAACGAACAAACACAGCTAATAATTTTGACTATATTAATCTTCTTCCAACTCAAAAAGATGCAAATAGGAAACGGGTACCCAATTCAAGTTCAGAATGTATTACAAGGGGCAGCAGAAGTGACAAAAGTGAGTCTCGCAATTACAAGTATTAAAATTCTCATCTGATTGGCCAATACTACTTCAGAAACGCGTTTGTAAAATGCTAGTGGGAACATATCTTAAAATTCAATAGTAATTAACCACAAGTAGCTTTTTGTAGGTGATATCAACGACATAATCAACGAACATACGTTTTTTGCCACCAATATCACGTGACTTTAAAATGGTATTTGTCGGACTATGCATATACTTATATCCCTTGATATAAAACAGTCACCACACTTAGGGGTTTGTAGGAATCTGCCGTCAAATCTGTAAAGTATCATATGAAAAGAGTTGTGGGGGAACAAAAATTAACATTTGAAGAGTTGTATACAGTCTTGAAACAGGTGGAATATTGCTTAAATTCTCGTCCATCGAGTGATCTCGATGTATTGACACCCGGGCACTTTCTTAACGGTCCATCCCTCAGTACTCGAACCTCAGGAAGGTTTGACTCAACACGAGCATTCGGCTGTAACGTTACCATCTACTAACACAGATGGTACAAGGATTTTGGAAAAGGTGGTCACAGCTGGAGAATACCAGTAAAGTACTGGAAACGAGAGCTAAAGATGTAAGGAAGAATTAATAAAAATATGAAAAAAAAACTTGCAAAAGTAGATGTGACATGGCGAGGAAAAGCTTTGAAAAGAGCGGAAAAAACTGAGCTGGAAAGAAAGCAATTAAGAAAAAAAAAACTGAAGAAATGCTGCAAAAGGATGAGGAAAACTTGAAAAAAAAAAAAAAACGGAAAAACAAAAATGAGCAGTAGGACCTTTTAAATTTCGCGAAACGTCGTTAACAATATACAAACTTCTCAACGAGTGAATGGAACAGAAATAAAATGAAAACAAAAGTTATTTTTTTTTGAAAAGTTTCACTTTCGTTATAAACATAGTTTTTCCATCAAACACAAAATCTACTACCGGTAAATGATTTGTATTTTTTTTTGTAATTCGATGCACAAAGTGCAATTTTCTATACATAAACACTTATTCATCGACTATAAAAACAAACGTTTCTTCAATTAAAACTAAACACGTATACGAAATTAAAAGAACAATGAATGAAAGTCCGTAATCACGTTCTAATTAGTACAATATTCCCATCTTAAAAATGGTATCTTTGAACGTAACCTTCATGGTTCGACTTGCACAAAAACGATCATTTTCGAAGATAGTTTTAGCCTACTTGGTACCACATAAATAAATGAAAAGCTTACTAAGTAAGATAAATTGCAACACTGTGAGGTCTGCTGAATTTTGACCTATAATCTAAAAATTTGACATTCTCTGAATATAAAATTATTAAACATTTTCACACGCAATGTTACACAAACAAGGAAAAATCATCAAGATTCCTTTTATTCAATTCATTGTTACATAAAAAAAAAGTAAAATTTTTGTTTGTAGCCACCTAACAAGCGTTTTAATTACTCTAGCGGTGCGGGTTGATGGACTGTAAATAGCCTCTTACTTCATCATAATAATGTTCACACTACATAATAATCCCGGGCCATCGTCCACTGAAATATCAAGAGAGCATCATTCCATAACTGAAAATTTTATTAATTTAAATAAGTCACGCTTGATGACAAGAATGGTCGATTTCGTAAAGCAAAAACCTCATCAAATTTTGTTGCAATCGAATTGCGACAAGAAGACTTTTATGGTGATTAATTAGTTTATTTTAATATTATACAGGCTAAATTTCATATAAGGATATATTCACTTCGAACTTCAATTTAAGTTGGTAGAACAATGATTTTTGTATTTCTAAACAGCCAAAGCATTTTAGTATAATGTGCTTCTGGATCATTTTCTATCAGATTTCATGAAATGCGTTTTAGCCAGTTTTCATCTTGAGCAAAATTGAAATTTCTCTTAAATGTTATAAAAATTTACCAATAAAGGCTTGTATTTAGTTTTGCCAATGACCCGATAATTATCGAATTCTACCATAATTTTGACTACGATTCAATAATCGATACTGACAAGCTAATCTACCATAATTTATTGAAACTACAATTTTAATATAGATTTTTCAAATTTCTAGTTAAAAATTAAAAATCTTTTAAAAAATTGAAGGTGGTTGTTGGTTTTGAGTGTTTTGGCGTACTGGTGCGAGCACCAAACACTAGTCCCAGATTGAAATATTTGAAAATCAAATTCCCCTTTGGAAAAATTCGAATTAAAATTTTTTTAGATTTTGCTGTTTGATTTTACCAATCAAAAGAGGAGATCAAAATTAGTGAAAAAGCAATTTTGCAACTTTTTTTTAGAGTTTTAAAGCCTTGTAAAAAAATAGAAACGTTTTTTGCAATTTTTGGGCTCAAAAAAGTTCAATAATCTGACACTCTCTCACAAAATTGCTGATTACTCGGTTATTATTGTAACAAATAAATGTAAAATTATATATTCTGAATCAAAATTAAATTATCTTCAAGATCAAATAAGATTCAATTCTATATCTCAAATACTTGTGAAGATATTGAGGCTCAAAGTTGAAACTTTACCTCAAATTTTGCAAAAGATTCCAGGCGGATTATCTTGAAAACGAAGCCCTTGGGCTCGGAGTCTCAAATAACCGTTTTTGTAGTCCTTATTAAGAGCTATAATTGGGCAAAAGATTCATGCGAATAGCTTCACTGGTTTTCAAAATATGGCCCTTTGAATGGTACCTATTTGAAAATCAAATTTCCATGCACCCCTTTGGAAAAATTCGAATTTTTAAACTTTATCGATTTTGCAATTTTTGACTTCACCAATCGAAAGAAGAGGTTAAAATTAGTAGAAAAGCATTTTCGCAACTTTCCTTTTTGGGTTTTAAAGCCTTGTTAGAAAATAAAAACGATTTTTGCAATTTTTGGGCTCAAAAAATTTCAATAATCTGACGTTCTTTCATAAAATTGCTGATTACTTGGTTATTATAATATAATATATAATATAAAATTATATATTCTGAATCAGAATTAAATTATCTTCAAGATAAAATAAGACTCAATTCTATATCTTGAATACTTCTGAAGATATTGAGGCTCAAAGTTGAAACTTTACCTGACATTTTGCAAAAGCTTCCAGGCGGATTATCTTGAAAACGAATCCCTTGGGCTTGGAGTCTTAAATAACCTTTTTTGTAGCCCTTATTAAGACCTACAAATGGGCAAGATATTCATGCCAATAGCTTCACTGGTTTCCAAAATACAAGCATTTGAAATATTTGAAAATCCAATTTCCACCCCTTTGGAAAAGTTCGAATTTTTAAATTTTCAGTTTTTCGAATTTTTGACTTCACCAATCGAAAGAAGGTTAAAATTAGTAGAAAAGCATTTTCGCAACTTTCCTTTTTGGGTTTTAAAGCCTTGTTAGAAAATAAAAACGATTTTTGCAATTTTTGGGCTCAAAAAATTTCAATAATCTGACATTCTTTCATAAAATTGCTGATTACTTGGTTATTATTGTAACAAGTATAATATAAAATCATATACTCTGAATTAGAATTAAATTATCTTCAAGATGAAATAAGACTCAATTCTATATCTTGAATACTTCTGAAGATATTGAGGCTTAAAGTTGAAACTTTACCGCACATTTTGCAAAAGCTTCCAGGCGGATTATCTTGGAAACGAAGCCCTTGGGCTTGGAGTCTTAAAGAACCTTTTTTGTAGCCCTTATTAAGAGCTACAATTGAGCGAAAGATTCATGCCAATAGCTTCACTGGTTTCCAAAATACAAGCATTTGAAATATTTGAAAATCCAATTTCCATGGATTTTTTGAGCCCAAAAATTGCAAAAATCGTTTTTATTTTCTAACAAGGCTTTAAAACCCAAAAAGGAAAGTTGCGAAAATGCTTTTCTACTAATTTTAACCTCTTCTTTCGATTGGTGAAGTCAAAAATTCGAAAAACTGAAAATTTAAAAATTCGAACTTTTCCAAAGGGGTGTATGCATGGAAATTGGATTTTCAAATATTTCAAATGCTTGTATTTTGGAAACCAGTGAAGCTATTGGCACAAAAAAGGTTATTTGAGACCAAGATAATCCGCCTGGAAGCTTTTGCAAAATGTGCGGTAAAGTTTCAACTTTGAGCCTCAATATCTTCAGAAGTATTCAAGATATAGAATTGAGTCTTATCTTATCTTGAAGATAATTTAATTCTGATTCAGAATCATAAATTCTGGTCAAAAAAACTACATGTTGCGACAATTTTGAAATACTGTGAATGGTTTAAGCGTCAGCTAAGTTCACATAAATAATAAATTAATTAAAGCAGAAAAAAGCTTGAAAAACTGTCAAAAAAAGCTGATGGAATAAAGCAGCTACTCACTTCTGTGAAATCGTTCCAAAAAACTGCAGGAAACATTGAAATAATTGATTGAGGAAAAATTTCCTGAGAAATTATTTTGAGATGAGCTTCGGAAATCAATATCAAAATCTTTGTACGAAGTTGTTGAAACCTACTGTGGACAAATTAGTTTAAGAATTGCTTTAGGATCAATAAACAGAAAAAAGTGTTAAAAAGCCATTCATTTTAAAGTCTGTTTTTTTTTAAAGATAAAAGTCAAAATGACATTATGTTGGCAATACAATGTAAAATTGTCAATGCTTTCAAATTTTTTATGTAGAAAAGGCTTGTGTTGCCAACATAGTTACTAAATTTTTGACATGGGGAATTATCTTTAAAAAAAAACAAGCTTTAGCTATTTTTGATTCAAGAAAAATTGCTTTCAAAATCATTCTAAGAAACATTAAAAAAAAGGTTGATAAAGCAACTCATCCAGCCACTCTTGAGCAATGAATTTAAGAAGAACCAATAATACAAAAATAGCTTTGTCACAGCTATTAGCTACTTCTGAACCCAGTCTGTGACATTTACGTCAAGTTTATAAAAATTTGAGATTTTTTTTGCCAGCATTAATACTATGTGAACTGAAGGTCTGTTTGTCTCGCATCATATTAACGTAAATCTTATGTTGCTAATAATATTAATGTAAAATTTACTGAACCAAGAAACCAGAAAAGCTATCGGCACGGAATTTTGTCTAATTGTAGATCTCGATTGGGGCTTCAACAAAGGGTAAATATTTCAAATGCTTGTATTTTGGAAACCAGTGAAGCTATTGGCATGAATCTCTTGCCCATTTGTAGCTCTTAATAAGGGCTACAAAAAAGGTTATTTGAGACCAAGATAATCCGCCTGGAAGCTTTTGCAAAATGTGAGGTAAAGTTTCAACTTTGAGCCTCAATATCTTCAGAAGTGTTCAAGATATAGAATTGAGTCTTATCTTATCTTGAAGATAATTTAATTCTGATTCAGAATATATAATTTTATATTATATTTGTTACAATAATAACCAAGTAATCAGCAATTTAATGAAAGAATGTCAGATTATTGAAATTTTTTGAGCCCAAAAATTGCAAAAATCGTTTTTATTTTCTAACAAGGCTTTAAAACCCAAAAAGGAAAGTTGCGAAAATGCTTTTCTACTAATTTTAACCTCTTCTTTCGATTGGTGAAGTCAAAAATTCGAAAAACTGAAAATTTAAAAATTCGAACTTTTCCAAAGGGGTGTGCATGGAAATTGGATTTTCAAATATTTCAAATGCTTGTATTTTGGAAACCAGTGATGCTATTGGCATGAATTTTCCGCTCAATTGTAGCTCTTAATAAGGGCTACAAAAAAGGTTGAATAACCTTTTTGTAATAAGACTCAATTCTATATCTTGAATACTTTTGAAGATATTGAGGCTCAAATTTGAAACTTTACCTCAAATTTTGCAAAAGCTTCCAGGCGGATTATCTTGAAAACGAAGCCCTTAGGCTTGGAGTCTTAAATAACCTCTTTTGTAGCCCTTATTAAGAGCTACAAATGGGCAAGAGATTCATGCCAATAGCTTTACTGGTTTCCAAAATACAAGCATTTGAAATATTTGAAAATCCAATTTCCATACCCCTTTCTTTGGAAAAGTTCGAATTTTTAAATTTTTGGATTTTGCAATTTTTGACTTTACTCATCAAAAGAGGAGGTGAAAATTAGTGGAAAAGCATTTAAGCAACTTTGGTTTTAGGGTTTTGAGGCTTGTAAAAAAATAAAAACGATATTTGCATTTTTTGGGCTCAAAAAATTTCAATAATCTGATATTCTTTCACAAAATTGCTGATTACTTGGTTATTATTATAACAAATATGATGATAAATTATATATTCTGAATCAGAATTAAATAATCTTCAAGATAAAATAAGATTCAATTCTATATCTTAAATACTTTTGGAGATATTGAGGCTGAAAGTTAAAACTTTGTCTCAAATTTTACAAAAGCTTGAAAGCCGATTATCTTGAAAACGAAGCCCTTGGGCTCGAAGTCTTGAATAACCTTTTTTGAAGCTCTTATTGGGAGCTACATTGCCAGAGTCCCAGCTAGAACCCGAAAAATGAAAATAAGGATAAAAAGTCAAAAAAGTGACTTTTTTCTGATAATTTTTCTTGGAATCTGATAATTTTGTTCTCAAATCCTGATAATTTTAAATTGGACATCTGACAACACTGCTTGTATTTAAAAGGTTCATAAATCAAAAACTAATTCTTTCATATAGTTCACCAACTCTGAAACACTCTAGTAACATAAGGCGGTGTAATAAACTCGCTCTTTGTTAATGAGAAAGTTTAATTACCCTTACTTTTAAAGTCGTTTTTCATAGAAGTACCGTTCGAGGTCGTAATATACCTTGCAGAGCATTTTTTCTTTACCGGCATTAGGTAAATTGTATACAAATGTACTTACCAAATACAGCATGTATTGCTGTAACCAGGCAAATAATATTTGAGCTCCAATAATTCATTATTTCGGCTTCATTTGATTTAGTTTTTTTAAGTATTTTCCCCTTCTAATACTCATTCCTGCAACAAAAGAGAAAATAATTATTAATTATCCAACCATGCCTTTTATTTTTGTTAAAATGTAAGTTAATCTAGGAAGAAGAATATTAAGTGATTCAACTATTATTATTATTATTAAATTAAATACTTTCTAAGAATGTGTTAACAATTATGTATTATTTAAAGCATTTCACTTATATGTAGATTGAGAGGATGTAGCGTTTAATTTGTATAACTGAAGTAATAGTTGAATTGATTTCATAATTCTTGTCCTAAAAATATACAGTTTTGCAATTAGATATAATAGAAAAATTACCTCGGCTAAAGTGAAGTATATGTAATTCGATCAACGACCTTCCCCATATCGAATTATCTATATAAAACTGCCACAACTGCAAGGCAATTGACTTCTCATGACAATAATTGGTCGAATTACTTTGCGGATATTTAAACTAAGCCAAACAGATAGAATGCAAAGATTTTTCTCCCGACCTGTAACGCAATGAGCCGTTTTATTGCAACCGAATAGCTGTATCATTGCAATTTAATATTTTAACATGGATCTGGGCTTAATTATATATTGTTGCCCGGCCTCAAACGGATTACTATAAGCGTGATATGCGGAATATGTAATGACATTTTCTTGACAACCAGCAGCAAAGTGGTTTTAATGAGTTATTGGCTCTGTATTACGTAAAATTGCAATGGTATTAGGTAATTATTTCTATAATTATTTGGCTCAAACGGCTACTTTAGAATCGTATTCAGAGTATTTCAAATTAATGCGTTGAAATGAGGCCTCACAAAACGACTTCCTACCTTATTTTCAGAGCCAATCATAAATTCTGGTCAAAAAAACTACATGTTGCGACAATTTTGAAATACTTTGAATGGTTTAAGCGTCAACTAAGTTCACATAAATAATAAATTAATTAAAGCAGAAAAAAGCTTGAAAAACTGTCAAAAAAAGCTGATGGAATAAAGCAGCTACTCACTTCTGGGAAATCGTTCCAAAAAACTGCAGAAAACATTGAAATAATTGATTGAGGAAAAATTTCCTGAGAAATTATTTTGAGATGAGCTTCGGAAATCAATACCAAAATCTTTGTACGAAGCTGTTGAAACCTACTGTGGACAAATTATTTTAAGAATTGCTTTAGGATCAATAAACAGAAAAAAGTCTTAAAAAGCCATTCATTTTAGCTATTTCTGATTCAAGAAAAATTGCTTTCAAAATCATTCTAAGAAACATTAAAAAAAAGGTTGATAAAGCAACTCATCCAGCCACTCTTGAGCAATGAATTTAAGAAGAACCAATAATACAAAAATAGCTTTGTCACAGCTATTAGCTACTTCTGAACCCAGTCTGTGACATTTACGTCAAGTTTATACAAATTTGAGATTTTTTTTTCCAACATTAATACTATGTGAACTGAAGGTGTGTTCAACCTTTAACTTTAAGGCTCAACATATCGAATATTATTCAAGATAAATGATTCAATTTTGTTATATCTTATAAGAGTATTTAATTCCTTTGATTAAGAATGTATGAATATTCATTAGAATTTGTAGAATATCAATTTGGTTATGATGAGCGATTTTGTCAGGCAGTGTCGGATGATTAAAATTTTCAAGGAAAAAAATGCAAAAATCATTTTTAAAATTTTACAGGCCCTAAAACCTCAAGAAGAAAAGTCACGAAAGTGCTTATTTCTACTACCGTGCGTAAAGTACTCACTTTATGCACTATTCAGAAGACGTAAAATTTCTCTTCACACACTAGTGCGTAAAGTAATTCACTTCACACACTAGTGCGTGAAGTAATGTCAATGACAGATGTCAACACTGTCAAATTACTATTTTTCTGGTAAATTACTTCACGCACTAGTGCGTAAAGTGAGAATACTTTACGCACTAGTGCGTGAAGAATTTGCCTAAATTTATTTTTTTACACATATTTGATTGGTAGTAGAAAAAATTTTGTATGCAATACGTGCGTTAAGCACTCATGTGATTGTCGCACTCGCCTTCGGCTCGTGCGTCAAAATTCACATTCGTGAAAAAAGGTTCACTTTACACACTTGTTGCATAAATAACTATTTTACTAAAGGATAACGCACACCTAACATGGGATTTTTGGGCTCTATGGATTTTGCCCATTTTTTGATATGTTGTAGAGGATTTAATTCTGAACAACCTTTAAATGGGACGAAATCTTGTATCTATTACGGTCTTTGAGACATGAGCGTTGAAAGATGAACTTTTTTGAGACTTTTTGTGTGGAGAGTATACGAGATACTGGTGCTACTGGTGTTTATCAGTCAAAATATTGACAGGTTCACATATTTTACGTCACTTAAAAATTAGGTTAAGGCCGGGACCGCACTAGGGTGTTTGCGCCAGTGCGGTTCCGGCCTTAGCCTATGTTGACATTTGTTAGTGACGTGAAATATGTCGACCTGTCAAAATTTTGAATGATAAACACCAGTATCTCGTATACTCTCCACACAAAAAGTCTCAAAAAAGTTCATCTTTTAACGCTCATGTCTCAAAGACCGCAATAGCTACAAGATTTAGTCCCATTTATAGGTTGTTCAGAATTAAATCCTCTACGACATATCAAAAAATGGGCAAAATCCATAGAACCCAAAAATCCCATGTTAGGTGTGCGTTATCCTTTGAAAAGGTCAATATGACCTTTTCAATTTAAAAGCCTCTCTCTCTGGCATCAGACTGTCAGACGTCAAAAGAGTATGAAAACAATGGTTGACAGCCGTTGACAGTGGATTATTGACAAGACTTTTATACGTGTAGAAACTCGAAACTAGTGATGAGCGAAACTGGTCTTGGTCTTGCGGTCTTGGTCTTGCGGTCTTGGTCTTGCGGTCTTGGTCTTGGTCTTGCAGAGAAAGCAAGACCAAGACCAAGACCACTTATTAGACTGCAAGACCAAGACCAAGACCGAGCATTGCAAGACTTATGCAAGACCAAGACTCAGCATTGCATCAAGATTTGCTCAAGACCAAGACCGAGTATGCAAGAGTCTTGCGGTCTTGCGTTTTTGTTCCATTTTTTTCTGAAGAGTAATAAAATTCAGTAAAATGTGTTTTTTTTTTAAGATAAAAGTCAAAGTGACATTATGTTGGCAATACAATGTAAAATTGTCAATGCTTTCAAATTTTTTATGTAGAAAAGGCTTGTGCTGCCAACATAGTTACTAAATTTTTGACTTGGGGAATTATCTTTAAAAAAAAAACAGACTTTATGTATTTGATTTAGTTGTTCGTAGTTGAATATATCATGTCTTACTATTATCATAGGCTCTGTTATTGGTATTGGGACCCACCCTATCCTATAACTTTGGAGAATATAAGGAATTCCCACAAACACAATTATCATACATATCTGAATTTCCAATGTAAATCGAATTGGTGTTTAAAAGTAAAAGATTTTTCTGTCCATGAAAAAAAGTACTATCTTTTGCATTATTTTTGCAGTTACCGCATGGCTCGCGAGTTAGTGAAATTCTTAACCAAATTTTTCATTTGCTGAGAAATGTATAAAACTGATGTGCACTTTTTCATTGAGCAAAAATAATTTTGGTTTATTTCTAATCCCAGCTTAGGTAACGGGCCCCCAGTGACTTAGGATATAAATTTATGAAATTATATAAAGTAAAATATTTCCAAAAAAATGTCACTATCAAAAGAATAGCTGCATTAGATTATCAAGAAACATGAAAATGTATAGATACTTACATTTCAAGTCAATTATAGATAGGCATAAAAAAATCAAATAAAATTCACGTTTAAATAAAATAGTTCTTTTGTTAGCGCCGCCCGCACTTAATTGTGAATACCAGGGGCGCACCAAGGGGGGGGGCATCGGGCCGGGCCACCCCCAGGTCGCTATCAAAAACTGTATTTTTACGTATAAAAAAATATAGCAACATCAGAGCGTGGCACCCTGACACCTCAATTTTTTGTTTAGATTTTTAGACACAATCCACAACCTATAGGTATGTAGGGGCCCCAAACATATATTCTCATTTCTCTGGATACGCTACTGGTAAATACAAATAAGGATTTCTCAATATTTACAGGGACAAACCTAAACAAGTGATCCCTTAACTTCCAATGTTTTTTTAAGCATTTTTTACTTGAAAAAATTGCCTAATTTAAGTAATTGTTAAAATTTGCTGCTGTGGTAGAGGTACTCAATATTGAAAAACCAAAATTTTGATACTGGCATATACTCTCCCTTTCTTTAAACGTTTAATTACTTCAATTGGCATGAAATACGATTTTTTATTTAGACCAAGACTGGACCCTGCAAACCAAGACCACTTATTAGACTGCAAGACCAAGACCAAGACCGCATATGCAAGACCAAGACCAAGACCAAGACTAGCCCGGTCTTGGTCTTGGTCTTGCATTTGCATCACTACTCGAAACTATTAATTCCTCGGTTTTTTCAAGGCTTTTTCCTAACAATGGTGATTGTGTGTAATGTGCCTTTTCGTAGAAATAATTCCTATTCACCGACGGACGTGACTTTCCATCAAATCCTACATTTGTCAAAATTTGAATACACAAAATCAGAAAGGATACTCGCAAAAGAAAGGGGAATCCACGGCCCATCAAGTATACAGAGTAGTCCACGTTCAAGTTCAGTTTGAAGAAGCTGTTTGCTTCCAGAATAATCCACCGCCTTCTCCATAGCGAAGTTCCGCAAATGAAGCAGTGACTTTTCCACATTTTCTTTCCAATTTCAACTTCCCTGCGTTTTTATTTTCATCAAACACCGATGGATTCACCATTCTATGTCGGTCATTGTCATTTTCTATTCACTAAACAAAGATAGCTTACTCAGCGGTGAAGTCACCGATTAGGATAAAAACGAGGGGATTTCTGAATACCCGATAAGCATTGACATTGACAAGCAAGCAAATTTTGGCGGGAAAATGAATGTTTTCATACTATCGTCCATCTCTGTTAATTGAAAACGTCAATTACCCAATTAGGCTCTCCAAACCACGTGATTTTTCAATATGGCGACTGTGGAAAATTTGACGTTTGTTTGTTTATCTTGAGTTTATTTGGAATATTTTCAAGCTAATTACAGTTTACTTTGTTATAATATACTTTTTGCAGAGTGAATATTTAAAGACTTGAATGCAGGAAAATCGGGATCTGGGCGACCGGTTAGTTTAAAAAAATGTCCAGTGGCATTATTCTTGACTTTACCTAGGTAGAAAATTTGACATTGTTAACAGTTAATGCACTGTTTAATTGTCAACACAGTCAAATTATCTCTCGAGAGAAAGTCAAGAATAAGGCCTCTGATAACATTTTGATCCACAGTTCACATTAATGAGCAAATGAAGGCCTACAAAAGCTTAGATTCTTACGAATATTTCGAAAATGGCTTTATTTCAGATGCAGGAACAGTGGTAGTGAAAAATTTTCACGTTTTAATTGGAAAATTTTAAAACAAAGGGCAATGAAAAAAGCCTGACATCATCCTTGTTACCTTGTTGAAACTACTTCCACAATCAACTTCAAGACCCATTTGTGGCATTTTTAATTGGAAGAAACACTAATGAATTCAATCAAATAAAAAAATAAACATTCACAAAACAGCCACAAAATGCACTTTAATAAGCTTTAAATTACATACTCTCATATACGGGATAATGAACTTTTGCCACAACGGACTTTTTGACAGGTCGTTGGAATGCCTAATTGATTGTCTGATTAGTGCTCGACTCAGCCTTCAATGATTGCTCATTTACAACAGGGACATCCACCAGGAAAGTGCCCTGGTGGGACGAGAGCCTTGCTAAGTTAAGGAAAAAAACTAGAACAGAATTCAATAAAATTATGAAAACCGGGCAGTGAGATACATACAGAACCCCGTTGAAAAAGTTCAAGAAAGAGCTGAGAGGATCCCAGAGGAGGTCTTGGAGGAAGTACTACAAGGATAAAGAAAGTACTCAAGATTGTGCTAGACTACAAAAAACTCTGTCAAGGGGCCCGAAGATAACAATCAAATCACTCAAGAACAACCTTGGTGAATACACAAAGACGGGGGAAGAGACCGTTAGGGAGCTCCTAAGAACCCACTTTCCCGGCTCAAAGATATAGTTGATCAAACTCAATGGATATGGAATGAGCCTATCCAGGAACGACTGGCTGACCTCGAAGAAAGTATTCAACTATACAACCATACAACGATAATCAAACCGAAATAGAAGAAATAGTCCTAGAAAACAACATAAACTGTACAAATAACATGGACCTTTACTGAAGCATTTAACCAACATTACCTATTCAGAATTGGGGGAAAAACTAGCCAATAAAATAAAAGTTCCTGAAAACCGACCTCAAAACTTTTGTCGTACTGAAAACTCTATTTTGTTTTCGTTGATAATCCCTTCGAAGATCCAGTCCCTTATAAAGCAACTAAAATTAAAAAAAAACTCCCGGGCACGAATCAATAAAATCAGAAACATTAAAAAATATGTCTAAAGTATCTCCCCATATTTGCGCTTTCTCTTTGATAGATGTTTCAAAGAAGGTTATTTTCCTAAGGCTTTAAAAATTAGGATTATAAAGCCCCTTCTTAAAAATGGAAATCAGGATCTTGTTGAGAATTATAGACCGGTAACATTATTCTCATCAATTGCCAAAATTTTGGAAATGGCTATCAAGAAGAGATTGGCTGGGTACCTGCAGAGGCACAACTTGCTATCTAACAAACAATTTTGTTTCAGGTCTGGCATATCGACTGAGGATGCATTAGTGAATTTAACAAAACAAATAAATGAATCCTTGGATAACAAGAAACCATCACTAGGCATCTTCGTCGACCTCGTAAAGACCTTTGACATAGTAAGTCATACGTGGCTCGTCAGTAAACTCGTAAGATTCGGAATAAGGGGAACTTGCCTCAAGTTACTTGAAAGCTATCTAGGGGAGAGGAAACAAGCAGTAAAAATGGAAGATTCAATTAGTCATTTTAGAACTGTAAAATATGGAGTTCCTCAGGGCACGGTGCTTGGGCCACTATTGTTTATAATGTATGTAAAGTGGATATCAGAGGTAACCTGGCGAGTTTCTGTGATGATACAGTTTGCTTCTTCAGTGCAGATACTTGGGCAGAAGTAAGACAGATCGCGGAGGAAGACTTTGGAAAGGTACAGAATTGGTTCGACTTCAATGTGCTGACAGTTAATATTGATTCAACTCAATTCCAGACTTTTTCATTATATAAGTCCGGTTTGCCAAACATCGATAGATTGAATATTGGTGACTCACAAAGTATAAGAGGGGCAGATTCAGTTAAATACTTGGGTATTGTAATCGATCCCTTGCACGGAACCAGGGGTGTGGTGGGAAATAGGTGTGTAGTGCCAAGGGCAAAGAAGTCTATTGGAACAACGCACATTGATTATTTAGCTCCAAGAGTGTACAAAACCTTTAGCTATATACCAAAGGCCTGGAGGCGCATTAGGGTATCGTTCATACCACAACCTGGAAAAATAGGACAGGACTCGGCGAAGTCTCTAAGACCCATTAGTCTTATATCATTTGAGCTCAAGGCACTAGAAAAACTTGTGGATAGGCAAACATACCACTACACCCAGACCAATATGCGTATTGGACAGGGATGTCAACAGAAACAGCGCTTCACCATCTCAGCATAGTGGAGACCACACTGGCAAACAAAGAGGTGATACTGGGTTTCTTTTTGGATATAGAGGGAGCTTTTGACAACACTTCTTTCGATTCAATAACCAGATCTCTCAAGCACAAAGGAGTTGAGGACACCTGCTGTGTGTAAATCAACTCCATGCTAAGAGAAAAAATGGTAGAAACCCCTATCGCAGAGGAGACACTGGCGGACAGGGTGTATAGGGGATGCCCACAGGGCGGGATATTATTCCCACTTTTGTGGAATCTAGTGGCGGACGGCCTGTTTAAGGTGCTCACTGACGGAGGACACCGTGCCCTCTGATATGCTGACGACATAGTCATCATCTCACGGGGCAAATTCAACTCTACAGTTAGGGAGCGAATGCAAAACGCATTAGACCGAACAACAACATTGGTGGATAGAGAAAGGCTAAACATTGGTCCCAACAAATCCACCATCGTGACATTTACCTGAAGGCATAAAATACAAGGAACCTCTTAGATTAAGGAATGAAAATATACAGATTTCGAGCGAGGTCAAGTACTTCGGCACTGGACTCAAAACCTACCTGGAAAACACCACCAAAAAAGCGGTAACATCACTCATGATTGCCAGACGCTTCCATGGAAACTTATGGGGCTTAAGACCGGACATGCTGTATTGGACATATAACATGATGGTCAAACCTGACATACATATCCCTGGTGTGTTGGCCCAAGACATTGCAGATAAGTGAATACGCCAACTTAGCAGAGTGCAAAGAATGTCTGATAGTCAACCGGCACTGAAGGCCTTTTCAAGTCAGACAGTGTCATCAAGGCTAGTATGGAAATGTCAGGAACAACTCAGGGCCTTGGCGGATCAGAATAATGTACAACTTATCTGCTGATGAACTCTCAGAAGAAGGGCCAGAGCAGAGACAAAACTTATCGGATCAGAACTGGCTCAAGGGATACTAAAAAGTATGACCAGAAGCCACATCAAAGACTGGATTCGTAAAGAATATCGGCGACACTGGACAACTTCCAGGCAGAATCATAGGGAATTCATCGACCAATCATGCAGCAAAAGGGCCGCAGAACTGCTACTAATGAGCAGGTACATCTGAACAGGATGAACCTGTACGACGAAGACCCTAATTGCAGACTCTGCAATAAGGAACCCGAGATAGCCAGCCACATCCCTGGTGAACTGCAAGGCACTGGATCTCAGAAGAAACACCACCCAGTAAAAGACCTGTACAACCTCGTACAAGGCCCAAAAATATTGAAAAATTGGAATAAACAACACAGGCTAAGTACAATAAGCCTTCTCAGGCTTCAGTGCTGCATGGGAATAATATCGAACAGACCTGGAACAAGGGACAAAAGGGGTTGGTACCTATGCAAGGAAATTTGATTTTTAGATATTTCAAATGGTCATATTTTGGAAACGAAAAAATCTATCCCCACGAAATTTTGTCTAATCATAGATCTCGATTCGGGCTTCAAAAAAAAAGGAATTTGGGGTACCGAGCCCTAGGGCTTCATTTTTGAGATAATCAGCTTTGAAGGTCTTCCAAAATTTGAATTAAAGTTTTTAGTTTGAGGTTCAATATCTCAAAAACCATTCGATTTTATTTTATCTGAAAGAGCATTTAATTTTGTTTAAAGAATATATAAATATGCATTAGGATTTGTAAAATATTAATTGAGTTATGAACTACCGTTACTTTATGTTGGTATGTTTACTGGGAAGAATGAATTTTAGAAAAAGAACCTCAAGAACAATTTACTAGTAGTTAAAAATCAGTTGAAAAAGCAACTAGAGCTAAATCATTAACTGCTCATCAGAAAATAACTGTACAGCTTCCAGAACTATTAACAGAGCTTCGAAAGAAAGGGTTAAAATGCAAGTGGAAGTCTGAAGAACCATAACGTTAAGGAGCAATAAAAGAGACAGTTAGAAAAGCATCTTGACCTAGTCAAGAGTGGAAGATGAAGAAAAAGGAAAATTTTCAGAACCTCCAAAATAGGTGATATTTGATTGTAAGATATGTCGAATAACAAAGTTGCCCTGGATCCTGTAACATTGAACTAATTACAATCTTTGTGTCTAACCTAAATCCAGCACAAGGTATTTGAACAATAAGCACTCAGATACTCCTCAGATATAAGAGTAGGTATTTTTTGACATCGTCCGATGTATGCAAAAAGAATATTCACGAATTTTCTGATGGTCCTGATGACAAGGACAGTGCTGAAACGTCACCAAGAGTTGACTGCACATTTTAAAAATGATTCAGCAAAAAATAAAGAATTTATGTCGAGATGGAACGTGTGCCGTGTGCTGCTGGAAAATATTCCTATCCAAGATCGAGAGAGGTTTGAGGTTTCACCCATGATGGAGTTTTATATCAGTGAACCCAGTTCTAGGAAGGTACACGTTGGACAAAGATTCTTGAAGAATTTTTTTTGTAATATATACCTATTCTCGATTTTTGGTCTATAACTAGTACTTTATATAAACATTGCATAATATTATATTATATCTCAATTCTCCTAAAACTAAATTGTTCCTTTCGCCTATTAAGAGACTATAAATTTTCTTGTATAAGCGATGAAGCTTGATTTATTACCTTTAATTGACTAATTTACACAAGTAAACCAGGTAAAGATAATAATAATTATGTATAACTTTCGATATACATATTAATAAATTTCTTCGTCACTTTTTATTTTCAAAATTACAATTAGGCGATTCCGAATATATTAATCTTGACACACATTTTTTTTCCTTAATTTCGATCATTAATTGACGATGTTATTTGAAATTTTACTTTCATATTTTCCAAGCTGAATTGATTCGATTGTATTGTAAATTAGGAAGTTATTCATTAATTTTGCTATCAAATTTGACAGTAACAATCAATTTATATGAGGCAAACTGTTGAAGAGATCAAAATTGGAGGAACGTTATATTATATTCTGTAAGCACGTCATGCTCAAAGTGAAAGTACTCTTCATCCCTTTGTGAAAGCATGAGTTCGGGAAGCTTTAGTCAGACTCAACGAGAATGGGTTCATACAGAGTGAACATAGGGCCTGGAATAATACTATCAAACAGGAACCCCTTCTCACCAAAACTTCAGCATCAATTGAATCAATCAAAAGTACTCAATAGTATAGGTCAGGAACATTAATCTAAGTACTTATTATCTTAATACCTACTTAAATAGTTATCGACATAGGAAGTTAATACATAAAATCCGATTAAAAAAAATCTAAATTTCCTGGCAGCCGCACTTTTCCAAGTACAGGAAGTTCTCAAGTTCCTCGTCTTCGAACACGAAAAAAACGAATAAAAAGAAAACCAATAAATTATATCACTTAATTATTAACTAGCGCAAAAAAATCAATTATTATTATAGCCTTTCTAGTTAGCTGGTTGTTGTATAACACTCGCATGGCTTTTAATAAATTGCAACTTTGCTCCAATTGTGCCCCACGGTATTAGGTGTATAATTTATACAAGAATTTTTCTTGTTGCATTTAAAAATTATTATAAATTATATGAGGAAATATGGTAATAAGTTTCAAACTATATTGCTATACCTTGTTTTTAGACAGGCGAGTAAAGACAAGTTTGTAATTAGAATTATTAAATTTAAATATTCTCTCACTGTGTTTTTTGTTGTTTTGTATTGGTATTTTAGTTACATAAAATGCTCCTTAGTAACTAACTGCTTTTTTATAAGATCCTAAACTAAAAAATTCTAGGTCGAAAACAATGGTTTCGAGAAATAAGTAATTCTTTGACCCAGAGGGTGTTAATTAATAGCATTTCTTTTATCTGTTCGAGAAACTCTTTACCGTGCGAAGATTAATTTATTGTTTAGACGCCCGATGCCTAATTTGGATGGTAATTTGTTTTTTGTTTTAGAAGGAAAAGAAGGTTATAATTTATCTTGATTATGAGGCGTATTTAGACAGCTTTAAAACAAAGATTTGGGATGTTTTGAGTAGGTACCTTACAACTTTGTGAGCTGAATAATTATTTATTGAGGATAAAATCTAGAATATATTGACCTTTCATTCACCCAAACAGATGTTAAAATTCCATGGAGTTCTAATTTGAGAAAAAAATTCTTTGGTACCATAACAGATGGCTGATGGTTCGTTTATTTATTGATAGACTGAAAAAGGTTAATAATTTAGTCAATATGTAAACTAATCCGCATTCTTAAAAAAAAAAAAAAGAATACAATTTAAATCCCAATAAAAATGTTCAAAATTTCAGCGAAAAACCTTAATCTTTGAGGGACAAACCTTACTCGAGAAAACCCTGGAAGGACCAGATTACAAATTCAAGAATGCGATGGAATAAGTAGGTAGGTACGTGAAGAAATACTTAAAGAAGTTGGGATTGTTCGTCAGCAAGCTTTTTCAGGAAGTTGGAGTCCGGCAGAAAGCCGGAACTTTGCACCAAGGAATGGATAAAGTGCAAAACAAAATTAAAACCTAGATTTTTTATTTGCTTCACTTCTCCAATATTACATTGCCGTTATTACATTGTAATAATTTACTAATTGGTAACTATTTATTTATAATGTAAATATGCTAGTACATATTTAAAACCTATTGAATATTCGTGTTACCTACCCTACACATGGCAAAGTAACCCTATTATCATTAGTTTTAATTACTCAAGAAAAAAATTACGTGTCTATAATTTTCGTTATAATCAATTACTTTCAATAACCATCGAAATAACATAGGTGTAGTTATCTAAAAACTAGTAGGTAGTTATTACAATATTTGGAACATTTTTCTTCAATTTGGAACATATAAAAATCACTCTTCTTTTTTTTGGACGATTGTCCAATAGGTACTTTCAAAATTTAATGGTTTTTCAAAACTAATTCTTGTACTAACAGTTAGTAGATCAGTTTCAGTTTCATTCAATACATCAATTAAGTAAGACTTCTAATGGTCTCTAGAGAAATTTACGCATTACCTTGTAAGCACCAGTCCTATAATCGCATCCATCAATAAAAAGTTTTCACTAAGTTTATCAAACCACTTTCACACTACTAACATAATTATTATCAGGTGAATAATGGACAACAAATTTGTTTTAAGCTTATTTGTTGATTGTGTCGGAAAAGAGTCGCGGAACCGTTGCACGTGCCGTTCGCGGTTCAAGAAGTGAATACGAACCGCCGAAGAAAATGTACAAGAACCTGCGGTTTCAGCGAGAGCAAAAGGAAGGAAGAGTGGACATTGTAGGAAAATCGTACGGCTAGAGCAAGTGCGGCCGTTAGGCTATTAAAGAGAACCTGTTGCTTAACATGGGAGCTTGAGCAGAAGACCATCTACTGTTTCTCTAAGTTTGTTAAGAAAAACCTTAGATTGTGTCAATGTCAATATTTTATTGTTTTTGTGTGGCACAATCTGAGGTCATTGTCAACAAACGCCGCACTTATGGGATTTTAATGGAAACCATCGATCGTCCGCTGAAATTTATTGAAATAAACTTATTATAAATAATATATATGTCATCAATAATCATATGTCCCAAAAATAGTAAAAAAATCCTCTGTTCCAAGTACCTTTTACAATAATTTAAGAATTTTCCAATTGCAAATACAAATAGCCTTAATAATAATGCTTTATTTTCAAAAAAAAATTAATTCATAATTGGTAGGCAATGCCTCAAGATTAAAATTATGTAATATATTATATTATTTATTATTCATCTACTTGTATACAAAATCGAAACAAAAATAAACAAATTAACTAATGATCCAGTGTGTGTGGAACGCTCAAAACTATGTGTTCAAAGTTATTTACTTCATATAAGGCTCTCTCTAATGTATACGATTTTAGAGCTATGCGGAATTTGGGAAGAGATGCTATGGACTTGATTACTACTGGCAGATGATTGTGCATTTTTTTTTGCGTTGTTTAATTTTGAGTACGGCGCTTTTAATTAACTTGAAGGATAGGGTTGGCAAATAAAGATCATGTTCCGCGTTTCTAATTGGGTAGTTATGGAATGGCCTATCTGAAATACTGGATAGGTTTTTGCGAATTAAGCAGACTGATACAAATATGAATAAGGAAGGGAGTTGATATTTTATATTTTTTGAAAAAATCTTGGCAATGGGCTCTATTCTTCAATTTTAGAGAATATCGAATAGCTTTTCTTTTGTAATTTAAAGATACGCTCAAATTGAGTCGCAGAACGTACCCCAGAATGAAAAGGCGTATCGAAGATGTGATTCTAAATGGGCAGAGTAAACTATTCTAGAAGTTGACAAGTTAAGCTCCTTGGAAACTGATCTTATCGCAAAATAAGCGGAACTTAATTTTTTGGATAAAGAATCGATGTGTTAGCTCCATTTCAGGGAGTTACAACGTAGGTACTTTTTTATGGCAAAACTTTAGTTTTCGCAGCGTTGAAGCAGAGAAGGTTGAGTCGTACAATGAATTATTTACATATGCAAACAAGTCGTTGGACATGGTTCTATGAAGAGTTACAATATCAGCAAAAAGACAGATTTTACTAGAGTAGCAATGTCGTTGATAAACAGCAAAAACAACACGGAACCCTGTGGAACTCAACATTCTATTAGCTTGCATGAAGATATCGTCGTATCAACCCTCACAAGATGTTTTCTGTTGTTAAGATACGACTTGAAACATTCCTGAAGGAAACCTCGAATTCCGTAATATTTCAATTTGTTAATTCGGATATTATGACTTACACAGTCGAATGCTATAGGAAAATCACAAAAAATTGATGCTGTAGAGTGCAGATTGTTCAAGCTGGTTAAAAATCCAAATTGGTGAATAGATAGTGTATGGTATATTTATGAAATGATAGAAGCCTTTCGTAATAATATTGTTATAGGTACTCAATATTGTATCAAGTTCTTTATTAAAATATGAATACAGAATAACTGGAACTCACCTTTATATTTATTATAGGTGTGATGTCTACCTGGAATGTATTCAATTTTCATAAACTTTATAAGTTTTAATTTCAATATTTGTAATCCAGGAGAATGTATTGAAGATATTTGATTATTCAAAAAACACATGAGCCTAATAATCAGTTATTATCTTAATGGGACGACCATAAATAAAATAATGGAATTTTTGCATTATCAATTTTCAAACCATTATGACTAAAAATATGTCGCACATATTTTACTTCTAACATAAATTGAAATTTTTGGTTATTAAACTTTACACCTTTCCCCTAGCTCACACAAATACTTTTTCCAGGGTCTTATCATGCTGTTCCACTGTATCACATTCTATCAACAGATCATCAAAATATGTTATAACATTTTTCAAGATCCCCAAAGTTTTTATAATTAATATTTTGGAAATATTCAGCGGCCAGATTCAAGCCAAATGGTAACCTGCGAAACTTGTAACAACCAAACGGAGTAGCGAATGTTGTCTAATTTCTAGAAGGCTTATCCAGTTCTATTTGATAAAACCCATCCTTGAAATCTAATACAAAAAAATATGCCTTATTTGCTAATTTACAACTAATTTCTTTCAGACTAGGGATTTCAAAAAATTGCCTTCTAATGCACTTATTCAAGTCTTGAGGGTCTGAACACAGCCTTAAGCATTAACAACGATAGCTGGGTTCTGCTATTCAGCGCGGAGTTGGAGTGGAGTGAACAGAGCTAATGGAGTCACCCCTAATACGGTGAAAAGCAATACCCGAACTTTAACCCGAACGGCTGGAGTGCGAATGGAGTCACTCGGAGTGCACGGAGTGAGCAAGCCGAACCCACCTTATAGTGGTGTTATGGACTAGGGGCCAAATTACAGTATATTTGCATCTGCAAATTTGCAGTTCTGCAAATATGGCCGACTTGCATATGTGCTCTATTTGCAGAAACGAGCAAATTACAGAAAAAATCTGCCATTTCGTCATATTTATCGGAAAAAAGTGTTTGGGCGCTACTGATTTACTAGTTTTAAATGTCAAAATTGTCAGAGTGATTGCAAGGACCTGCGGGACCGATTCACCATGCGCAAATTTGCAGGCGACCTGCAAATGGCATTCTGCTTCTGTAATACGAAAAATCAGACTTGCAGGTCCTGCATTTGTATCTTGGTGTTGCAGAGCTAATTCCAGGCAAAGTCATGAATCTTTAACATAACTAGTTTTTGTGATTTGACAAATGTCATAGTTAAACCTGTAAAAGTAAAATGAAGGTAGACAACTACTAATAAACGGAAATTAAAAAAACACTTTCTTATATTTCGCTTTGTAGATAAAACGTTGTACATTACACGTGCGTTTAAGCATGACTACAAAACTCGTGTGATTAGAACGACTCGGTCTACGACCTCATCGTTCTAATCTTTCACACTCGTTATTGTAATCATGTTCATGAACGCAGTTGAAATGTAAATAGACACTTTAAGTTGGACCAAACACGTTAACGTAATCTTTAAACGTAAACCCTATTTTTGACTATTGCGTTGAGTGACCGTCGGTGCTCACAAATCAGTTTAAGTTAAATTTTCAGGTAAACGTTAACGTTATATCTCACAATCATGATCTAACCTCTAAATTTTGTTGCGGAGAGGACAAATTAGAAATTATTTTTTGTATTTTACTATTTTGAATTACATGACACCTTTTTTTAAGGTTGAAATACATTCGGCAAAGGTCGACACCGGAAATCTGGCTTTCGGGCCCACTCGGTTTAACGAACGTTTACGGATAAGGTACACGCAAAGACCCGCTAAATAACGTGACACGTAACACGCTATTTTTGGCGAAAAGAAACTGGCATGCGCAGCTGTCAAATCTTGCGTTAGCGTTAACGTATTTTGTCAAACTTAAAGTGTCTAATAACTATAACGTAACCGTATCTCCGTAAGGTAACGCACTGCAAAATTTGGCCAACTTTCAAATTTTTACGTTGCGTTCTTGCGTTTGGCCAATGAAAATTGAACGATTCTCAACTATCACCAATGATATCAAAAATAATGAAATGAGAATGTTTCAGGGATGCTGGCAAATCTTAGCTAGGAACATTGAGGTCTTCAGTATCAAAAAAGGCAACGTAAATATAGAAATTAATCACTGATTTTTATTAATTTACTACGCATGTGTCAAACGTAATGCAAGAAATGAATAAATTGTAATTTTTAAAATTCTTGCGTTTTGCTGCGTTACGGTTGCGTTACACATACGTTACAGAATGTTTAAGTCCCGCTTAATATATAGCATGTTGACAGGCCAATCATTGGTGTGAGATCAGGGCCCGGATTCCGAGCCCACGATTCGATAGTATCATCTATAGCTAGCATGGTGATGTTTTGGTCAGGGTTAGGGTTGTCCTACCGTAACTGAGCACAGGGAGGACGCACATGTTCAAAGCTTTTCATTTTATTGTAATTGGAACATCATTTTTGAAGACATCTCGAATTCTGCCCTATGCTGCCGATCCTAATGTTATTCTCCTCAGTAATTCTGCTATTAGATTGGCTCTACCAATCCTCACTTCGTGACCCAGATATATGTAGCTTTGCACCATATCTATCTTGTTGTTATCGACCTCTATAAGACTTAATTGGTCATTTTTGTTTTCTCAAAATTGATCTTCAGGCCTACTTTTTGTCAAAGTTTACATTTTGTGTAATGTCTGTCAGTTCTTGCATCATAATATCAGCCTCTCGTAAGCTGTCGGAAATCAGTACAATATCGTCCGCAAATCTAAGGTGGCTAATGACCGTTTCCACCAACTATTTTAGGAAAGCCTTAACGATAAGCATTCCCTAAACTGACATTTCTCCATGGAAAACTGTCAGTTTAGGGAATACTTATCGTTAAGGCTTCCCTAAAATAGTTGGTAGAAACGGCCTTAAGTCTTTCCCCATCAATGTTAATACTTCTTCCATTATGTGGTACCGTAAAATGGGGTGAAACGCAACTAGTGTACCAATCGCAACAGTTTTCAGGAAAATATCGTTTTATTTTTTTTACCAGTCTGTATGCTTCTCAGAAGGTTGAATTATTTTTTTGTATTTGGGACCTTCACCTAATACTTAAAGCATAAAAACAAAATTTTTGAAATAATTAAGTTTGAGGCTATAATATTTAATTAAGGATCAATTTTTAATAAGATTTTGTCCCTGAAAAAACTTTATCTGACAAACCTCCTTAACATTTGAATTTGAGGTAAAGCTCGATAACACATCTCCTTGGTACCTTCCCACTTATAATTTTTACATTTGGGAACACCTCAACTCAAATGCCGGGAATCTATGATTTTTTTAATTTGAATGATCACAAATCGCGGAAAAGTGGGGTCAATCGCAACAACAGGGTACGACCCTGTCACCCCGTCGTAAGGACCCTAAAAATGGCCGAAGATGCATTTTGATATTTATACAAAGGACGCCGCCAAGTGGAATTAACTTTGTATGTTTTTTTATTAATAAGAACATATTTTATTTCATAGAGAAGATTCACCTGTTAATTTGTTCTTTTTAATAAATGTTTACCTTCAAATGTACGAATTTCAGTTATTTTGTAAGTTTTGTAGTGTAAAATGTTTTTTAGAAATATAAAACGTGTTGCCTTTCACCTCTCAGACAGTGTGAAAGCCAAAACACATGAAATCAAGCGAGTTTTGTTATTCACCCCAGATGTAAGGTGAATCGTAACACACCCTATTTTTTTAAAAAAGAGGTTTTGCAAAAAAGGTAGAAAATTTTCAATTTGCAGGGATGAAGCTGAAGCTAAGATAAGAGTTTTGTGCTAAAATCGGTTTATTAAGTCAAACCGTTTTGAATTTATAGAATCGGAAATTTAGAAAAGTGTTGTTATTCACCCCATTTTACGGTATTGTCCCTGCTTCACACAACAGTGAAAAAAGTAGTGGGAATAGGACAGCAAAAAAAAAGACGTTGTTATTTATTCTGCGACATTTCGACCATATATTTTGGTTCTCTTCAGGCTAAAAATATGGTGTACATGAGAAATTGGCATACTAAAATTAAAGGATTCAAAGAGAAAATTAAAAGATTAAAGAAATAATTAAATCATTAGAACATTTAAGTAAAATTAAACTAATCTATCTATAAGTTCATACCAAATAAACATTGAGTCGCCCAACCCAAAATAGCAATTAAACCAAAAACTCGTAAACTGCCAAAACTCAATCAAAATGTCAAGAAATTAATTTGGCAACGTTACATTTTTTAGAGTAGTGCTACCAAAAACTGAATTGTTAGCGGGAAATTCAAAATCCAATTAAGTCAGTCCGACGCCGATTATTTCTATGATTGGCGATAACGATGTTGAAAATGGCGTCATCGCTGTCATAACCAAAACTTTATTTGGTATGAACTATATCTATAACATAAAAACATTGTCAACCTTGTACTCTCAAAGACAAAACACCAATTTTTGACCAGTCTAAGGGCCAAATTATGGACTGACTGGTAAACGTCTGGTTGTTACTTAGCAGGTACTTTCTATGCACTAGAGAATAGAAAGTACCTGCTAGGTAACAACCATACACTTACCAGTTGGTCCATAATTTGGCCCTAATGTGATTTATTCAGTACCTACCGTGTACTTGCGGTAAACAGTATATGGGTCAGAAATAACAAAAATTGAGCAATAGACTCAAACAACACCAATATGACTGCCAAGAGAAATACAGGATGAAAGCCGAAAAAACTGCGTTGGCAAAACACCATTTTCTAACAAATCATACCTTTCATTTTATTGACAAAAACTTTTGACAGGGAGACAGGTTATGTGAAGCCACTGAAGCAATGAACTATAGCTAAAAACTGGAATGCGCACACATTGCCATATCTGCCAAAAAAATGAAGCCAGGAAAGACAGATGCCACAAGGAGGAATGTTGTTTTTTTCTGTTGCTCGCTGACATATGACGTTTTCGAAAGTTTTGTCATATTTCCCTTCACAGGTTTCATCAATTGGAATACGTGTTGGAAGCAATTTTCGCCATTTAACATAATGAGTGCGACAAAAACAGGTATCCCCTCCGCAGCAGCCGCACTAGGCTTCAAGTTCGTCCTTATGTGTTAGCATTCCAGTTTTTGGTTATAGTTCATTGCACTGAAGCGTTGCATAGACCGTGTTCGTTTTTGTCATCTTTTTCGTCGATTTGCTCTGAAATTTTGAGAGGCACGTGACTGGATCAGACAATTTCAATTTACAAATCACGTGCCTGTCAAAATTTCGGAGCAAATCGACGAAAAAGATGACGAAAACGAACACGGCTATTGTGGCATGGCATAAGTGAGATGATATACATACAGATTACCGATAAATATCAATCTAAGAACTGACGAAACCTTAGCAATATTTATAGCAATAGCAACCTATTGAATAGGGCAAAGAGCATATGATAGTATTAACTAACATTAAAATCAGGGATTCTATTTCTTATCGTAATTATTTAAAGATATGCCGTCGTTTTTTTTTTTTGCTTTTTTTTTCATTCCGTTTTTTCTTTTTCAAAGTCTATATCTAACAATAAACCACTTCATTGTGAGAACTGCTCTGCTGCTGGCGAGTTTGGGGATAACTTGCTTGAATTTTTGATTTTAATTTTCAATTTTTGACTGATTTTAACATTTTAATAAGTGATGTCCAGCTCCGTGTTTTATGTGCTCAAATGTATTTGAATTTTTAGCAATGACGTTATTTGGAAGGTGTCTACTCCCTATAATGCCTGAATGATCTTTAATGTCTGTCTGGTGTCTATTTGTATATTCAGAAATATTACTGTAGAAAACCTACTCTACCGACGGAGCTATTATCGTCGTTATAGTAGAAGTTTCTTGATTTTAGAGTTTGTAAGCCTTCTCCGTGTCTTCTAGTTTCGACCACGTTCCATTTTATGTTTTCTAGCTCCTATTTCAATTTCAATCTTTCTTTTGACAGTCCGAAAATAAAAACTATCTGAAGGCAGAGAGATCCACTTCAACTTCAGCGAAACCGATGCAATGGACGTTGTGGAAAAGATTATATAATGTCTGTTTCTGCAGAAATCACAAACCAGTCAGAGCGAACTTCATTGGTTGAAAACAGTCAGAAAACTAGTTTCAACCAATGAAATTCACTCTGACTGGTTTTGTGATTTATGTAGAAACAGACCTATTACTTACGTACTATTCAAAATATGTTCGTTGTTCTTTACGTCAATTTTGAAGTCCACGAGTGCACTATTATTACTATTATGTATATATAATTATCGGTTTATAACGTTCTACGTCTTCCGATTCCCGATCTCCAACCATCTCTGTCAATCCAGGCATCCTCTTCCAAGCCTCTGTCCCTCATTTCCTTGTCCACTCCGCTTCTTCAGCTTCTTCTTGGTCTGCCGCGTCTTCTTCTTCCCCCTGGCCGCGTCTCCTTCTTCCCCCTGGCTTCTACTCAATTATTTGCTTGGGTGTGTGTTTTACGTCCATAATCTCCCTAATTCTCAGATTTGTTATCCTTTCCATTTTTGACCTGCCTGCCGATCTCCTCCAAAATTCCATTTCAGTTGCTTCTAGCATTTTTGCGGTTCTGATCTTTAGTGGCCAGACTTCTGAACTATACGTGACTATGCTTTTGACTATGGTGTTGTATATTCTCGTTTTGTTAGTTTTGTTGATATTTTGATCCCACAGTACACCATTCAGTAGGGACTATTATTACTAACGAATCAAAAATAGATGTTTATTCCAAATTGTCAATTAAACTAATTGCATCCTGAAGTCGTAAATTAGTTTACCTAACTTTTTTATCGCTTTTCATCTATGTAAATAAATCTACTTTTCATTTAGCAATCAATAATACACCATCACAATCACAAGGTGTAAAAAGAAACATATTTTATGTTATTACTCGTTGATTGTTAATTGATAGTTCAACGTCATCTAGGTACCTACAAAAAATTTAAAGGTACCATTAATCGTTCCTCAATGACAAGAAATACAAATAAAAATTTACTGTTAATTGACATTTGCGGCGTAAGTAAGACAACCAACAACCTATTTTTATTCAATTAAAGGGTCGACGTCCAATACCTGACCGATATTCTATAGTTCTAAAATTGACTTTAGTTCCTTATTTGTTTGTTATCAAAATAATGCATTTGTAAGTTGAAAAACCATTATTTTAATTTATAATAAAAAAAAAATCTGTTTTTCTTTCTAGAGTAACGATTTTGTTGTTTGCTAGCATAATTTTTTTGATAATATTAGAAGCGTTTGTGCTTTTGTGGAAACAGAGGAAAAGGTATTTTGCTGCGCAAAAATTCGACGGACCAAAGGCTCTACCAATTATAGGAAATGGCTTGCTGTTTATGTGCCATAATGATGGTGAGTTGTGATTTTTGCTATTGGTTATACCCATCTATTCAATTTTAGAGATTCTTATGCGAATGTATAATGTGATCAAAGATTATCCAGAGGTACCAATGAGGTTTTGGTTGGGACCATTATTGCTAATCATTTTACCCAATCCGATACACGTTGAGGTAAGTGGTTATTTTGCTTTAAAAACGTAGGCTTATTGGATTTTTTTCCAGAAAATTATGCCTTCTAATAAATTTGCTCGTAAATTTGATTTACTGTACAGATTTCCGAAAGTTTTCTTGAACGAAGGGCTGATCACTGGTTCGGGTAAGTGATTTGATTTTTGAAAAGTAATACTTATTTCAATTGACAGCAATATTTTCTTCCGCAATTCTTTCTCCTGGTAATATAAATAAAAGTGCCATGATCAAACTTACAATGACATTTGGTATTTTGAAACCAGAAATTCCACTCAAGACCAACACTTTATTGTCCAACTTATGATGTGTTGAATCATTGAGAAATGATCCGCCCACCTTAATCATTGTTTTCTTCTACTGCAACTTAATCTTTCTTGAATACTTACTTCCAAATGATTGAATGAATAGCTAGATATCTTTTCATATCCTATCACTATTATCGAAATGGATGGAGCTTTTCATTTTTTCTCACATATTCTCTATTTGTAGAGCTCTTTATCTTTATTTCCGAATCCTGAAATTTGATGAAATTTGGTTTTACCAAAGTTGACGTTTTACAGACCATGTCTTTTTTTGAAATAAAAATACTGCCCCATTTTTAATGAAGCACCCTGTATAATTTGTCATCGTCAGAAAGTATTTTTCTAATTTACAAAAAATTATGTATTTTTTAAATTATCTTGCAATTACATTGTATGATTTGTGAGTTCTGGACATCCTATACACGGCCTCTTACGATGAGAACCTGTAACGACAATCCTAGTTCAAACAACCCACATGATTTGAACTGCTGACTATACATTTATATATAAGGTCCTTGCTTTTAAAAGTTTGTATTTTTAAAAAGTAGTTTAGTAAGTAGATATTGGTTTATCCTTTATCCAATATTCTATGTAGTTTATGTTATAGATTTTGCCCATTTTAATAAAGTCACTATGTAGGTACCTATTTTGCTTTTGCTTTTTAATGATTTATGTCTATTCTGAAAACTAAATCGAAAATTATTTCACAACAACAATCATTATTAAGAGGGGTGTTTAAATAAAATGTCATTTACAGACCTTCACAAATTCCTGTTCAATTCCAAATTTAGACCACTTTTCAGTGAAATGAAGTTATGTTCATAACAATAATAGATTGGAGTAGAAGTTGAAGCATTTTTGGTTGCAAAATACGCATTCGAAATAGTAAAATTATTACCATTTTGTTGACAACAATATGCAAATTTTGATCACGGATTTAAATGAAAAAGGGATAAACATATAGAGTAGCACACCAACAATAAATGTCCAAAATTTCGGATAGTAAAATGCTGGAAAAAATGAATAGAACAGAATTTTCGAAAATTATAATTTTTGTATCACAAAATTATTTAAAATCTATCAAACAACGAGGTGATTGCTGTCATTTTCAGCAAAGACTCAAACCAAACGTTTGTTCAGCGCTTCTCTAAAAGATGTCGCTGAGTTCGGGAAGCATAATAACTTCTTTCAAACGCCAGTAAAAACTGTTTAACCTAGCTAATAATGTGAAATACTATTATTTCATTTGTATCTGAATAAAATTATTTAGTCCACTGTAAATTACTCTGTAAACGAATTGATATTGAAGATGTCGCCATCTACTTGTAAATTAGTCAATCACTTACAGAGAATTTGAACACCTGTGATTAAAAAATATTTAATGTATGTCATAAAGCCCAAAAGATGGCGTGCTGGCTCTTATCTGACGCCCCTCTTAATGCTAGATCAGACCCTGTAACTATCAAAATAAATGCACCTTTTAATAAAACATAGTACAAGAATCATCTACACCATTTTCCAGTCCTATATGGATAGTTCTAAAAAAATCGGACGCATCCGGAAAACGTAAGTGGCGTTTAGTAGTTGATTATAGGAATTTGAATTTACGAGCAATAGATGACATCCTTGATAAATTAGGCAAGCCGAGCCAATATTTTTCCACACTAGATTTGGCCAACGGATTCCACCAAATTGGAACCGCTTTTTCAACTGAGAATGATCATTACGAATATAAACGTATGCCTTTTGGTTTGAAAAATGCACCTTCCACTTTCCAACGAGTATTGGACAATATCCTTATTAAAGGTTTTCAAAATGAAGAATGTCTAGTTTATCCTGACGCTATTGTCGTCTTTAGCACATCCCTTCGTGAACACATTAGCAGATTGAGAAACATTTTCTTCGACTACGTCAAGCTAATTTCGACAACTCGGAATTCCTTCGCAAAGAAGTTAGTTATTTGGGACACATTATTACATGTGATGATGTCAAATCAAATCAAGACAAAATTGATGGGAAAAAAAAATTCCCGATACCTAAAACACCCAAAGAAATTAAAAGTTTCCTAGGCCTTGTCGGTTACTACTGAAAATGTATTGAAGATTTTGCACGTATCACTAAACCTTTAACTAAATGCCAGTGGTTCAAAAAGACCCAAGAAGTAATTCATGACTCACTTTTCATATTAAGCCGGATCCAGACTATGAAACAAAACATGTTAAAAAACAAAGTTTTATAACTTGTTAAGCCTCGTACAGATTGAAGTTCCAACGTAGACTAATGCCTACATGTGCTGTCGTTGGGGTTGGAATTGGAAGGCAGTGGAAAGGATTTGAGAACATCGTACACACCAAAGCCAACGCGTTCCAGCATAGTTCACATGTGCCGTTGGCTAGCGTTGGAAATTCGGTCTGTACGCGGCTTTGAGAATTTTAAATAAAGAGGTTTTTAAAACACAGTGTTCTACAACATTTTGATGGTTATATAGAATGTTTTATGTCATCCAACAGAGGTCGGTAACAAAGTTGTACAACAAATTTGGTGTACAACTTTGTTATTAACATGTTTGTTTACATGATCTGTACCCGGCTTTAGCCATCGAAACATGCAAACATTTATTGATTATAGGTAACGCACCAATATTTCGATATCCTGATTTCATTAAGCCATTTTGTCTGCCTCAACGTAAATGCTGATGCTCTATCAAGAATCCAAATCAACAAAATACCCTTGAGTATTTACGAAATCTTGCAAAGAGTTTTTCAACAAATGATATTGCTACCTACTACCGACAAAAACTGAACCAAACCAAACCAGTAATACAGAAACTATTGAAACTCAAATACCAGACTTACCTGATATCATTTTCGAACCAAATACTTCTAAAAAAAACCATGTGAAAATAATGTCAGATATCCAAATTAAACCTCCTGAAAATCCAAGTAACTCTGACTACAAACAGTACATACTACACAAAGCAAAACAACTAATAATGGAATAAAAATTTTGGACGAATTGATTACCAATAAAGTAAATCAGATTTACTAGACTTTCTTGGGGGAAGCTCACCTGGGAAATAAAAATGACACAGTTTGTATGAATATCAATGAACTCTTTTACATTTTATTTTTTTCTGGAAAACTACTGAAGGGTAAATTGTGAAACTTCCAGGAGGAAAAGAGGATGAGAAATTGATAGAAATCAACTTGCAAAATCCAAATTAAGCAAAAATACACCCTCTTTCATTTAAATTTTTTCCTGGAGAACTACTAGAGGGAGAATTATGAAACTTTCATCAGAAAAAGAGGAGCTCATCATATTAAAATTTGAAACTTTACCAGTGAAAAATAACATTATGGGAAATTGATGAAAATCAACCAAATTAGGCAAAAATGCACCCTCTCACATTTTAATTTTTTTTTCTGGAAAACCACTGAAGAGAAAATTTTGAAACTTCCAAGAGGAAGGTTAGGAGCTCATCATACTATGTATTTCAAACTTTTCCAGTAAAAAATAACACAACAGTTAATGGAAATTAATTTGCAAAATCCAAATTGAGCAAAAATGCACCCTCTTGCACTGTGATTTTTTTCTGGAAAACTACTGAAGGGAATTTTGTGAAACTTTCAGGAGAAAAAGGGGAAAGTTAGGAGTTTATTATACTAAAATTTCAAAATGAATAGGTATGTACCTCTCAAAAATTCGTCTAATTTTCACCAGAAGTGATATTGATTAGGCTTCTGAACTTTGTTTGCTTACAGGGGGGCTCACCTAAGAAAAAATACAACGACAGGAAAATTGTTCGTTAAGTTGTAGTTTGATGCTTCAAATTAATTGAAATGTGCTTATAACATAGGAAGAGCATTAAAAAAACATCAAATACTTCAAAGTTATTTATAAAACCTCAACATCAACAGAAGTTCAATTTACTTATAGTGGACCACCCTATACTTAATTTACTTGTTTAAATGAAAAGCTAAGGCATAATCCAGGCAAGTCTGCTCTAATAAGTTATTTTTTTGTTAATGAATGTAAAGAAAATGCTCATATAAACCTAAAGAATATGTCATCACAAAGTTTCAGCTCGTGTTCCAAAGTGTCCAGATTTTTCCAGATAATCAACTTGAGTCCTGGACTATTATTAGGCCTACTAATCAACTATTGACCGAACTCTCATAAATCCTTTAATGACTGGCTTTCCAAGGGTGCACCCAACACCTGCATGAGTGTCTCAAAAAAATTGAATTCTTTCAAATTGCCTTTTAGAAAAATATAACTACAATTGGATAGCTACATATCTCTCTAGCAATCAGCTAAAGAGTGTAATGATATGCACCTTCATTCATTTTGGAAATAGCTAAAAATGTTATTGGACTACCATTAGCAATTACCCAAAGTTTAGGTTAGTGTTAGTTTGGGTTAGTTGTGTTAGATTAGTTTAGTTGTTGCTAGTGGCATTTGAAGGTATGAATTTAAAGTGGCGTAAACAGACATTCAAGGTTGTTCATTCAAAATTGAAGAAATCCAGATATCCCAATTACCAAAAAATAATTATTGGTACTATACTTACTAAAATCCAGTAGCCATTGGTACACTGGGCACACGAGGCGATAATCGGAAAATGGCGGCCGAAAAATCTTAACTTGTATGAGAAAAATCGAGAATTCGGGTCGCGACTGTCGGTACTTTATCTATCCGCAATCGGTACTCGACTAAACCTCTTTGTCTTGGCCGACAAAGAAATCCAAATCTCAAACCCCCAAAAAAAAGGTAAACTGATAAGGTTTATAAATATGAGAAAGTGAAACTAAGTGTGTAGTAAAGTAGTACCCCGACCTCAGACTCATAATAAAACTAGAGACCAAACATGCCATTTAGAAATCGCCCAATGTTTACAATCCATCATCTTTGAGTCCGTGACATAAGTGAGAGAAAGAAAGAGAGATAGACCTATAAAACGTCAACACTGTTCAGTGGCAGCGTGTTCAGTTTCCTCTGAATTTTTCCCAGAATTCAATAGAAGTTTCACTCACAATAAATTACCATAAATATCCTTTAACTACGCCAATGTCAAAAGTAAAATTATGTCAAATTTCTTACCGCCGAAATATTGAAATGTGCTTGGAATCATTACAAATAATACATCGACGTACCATTTTAACGTTTCCACGGTTTTAAATCCAAAATTACCACTGATTAACACTCAAAATCACAAAATTAGCTCTATCACTTCACAGCAACACTGCCAAATCCGTTTAAATGACATAAGTCACATAAGATCATCTAATTGGCTGCTCATATAGATGCAACGTTGCCGATGTACCATTTTTCGAGTAATATATTCCTGTGTTATTCTAGAATTCTCACCAATCTAAATTAAAAAAAGACTAATGGCCATTTGCATTGACCATTTTAAGGAAGCCTTAGCGATAAGTTCTCCTTAAAATGACATTTTTACATGGAGAAATCTCACTTTAAGGAATACTTATCGCTAAGGCTTCCTTGAAATGGTCGGTGCAAACGGCCATAACTATCCTTTCCAAAAAGGCATTTAGATTATGTTTCAACAAAGATTGATATAAAAAAGCATTTACATTATGTTAAAACATATTTTAAAATAATAATTATCCGTGAAGACATTTAATATTGAAAATTACATCGGATAATTGGCAACCAGGCATTTCATGCAAAAATCGACCTCAAGCCTAGTTCTCATGGTGCGGGATTCCGCATTGCGGGTCAGGAAATCGCAGTTTTTTGAAAATCGTAACTTTTGGTGGTTGACATGAAACGGAATTCCGGATGCGGTTTTATGTCAAATACGAGTGATCTTAACCTAAAATATTTTTTGTTTTTGTTTTCTTGTGTACCTGGATTATAATTATATTCCTCAATTAAATTATTATCAATGGAAAAGACAAATACATTAGTATTGGGTTTGCTATTAATCCATAACATGCATGAAACTTCATACCAAAGATTCCAAAGAAGCAGAGGAATATTAAAAAGAAGATGTTGCTCAGAAATATTCTTCTGAAAAGACATGAACAAGGAGTTTACCGTAATAATATGTATTTTATTTACGACTTGCATATAATGTAAGTATTATATTTGTGATTTTGGCAGTATAATGCCATATATTATTCCCGCAGGGATTAATGGTCATTATTCCCGCTTGCACACCAATCACAAAATTTCTCAAATTAAATAAGTAGTACTAGGTACCATGGAAACAATATACCTGGGCCCGTATTCTCGTAACCGGGGAACAGCCTTCTCTCAAGAGAACAATTGTTCTGTCTTTGTCAGTATTATGGAAATAACAATATGGGTAATTAAGACAGAGCAATCGTTCTCTTGAGAGAACGCTGTTCCCCGGTGACGAGAATACGGGCCCTGGACAAACTCAAAAGTGTCAGTGTCAAACGCGTAGTGCTTGTGTATTTGTATTGAGATGGATGAACAAAGAGCGTTTATAGAAAGGAAATTTCAAATAAATTAATTTGTCGTAAATAAAGTAGAGTATACTACTCGCAATAATGGCTATTATTCCCTCGGAATTTTACTCCCTCGCCGCTAACGCGGCTCAGTTCGTAAATATTCCTCGGGAATAATAGCTATCATTATTGATTCGTGGTATAATCTACTATAAAAATAAAACAAACACACAAGCAGACAGTTTATTTTTGTTAGGTATTATTGTTTGATGTTTGAGGTTAGTTTATGTGTTTATGTAGAAATCAAACAAAGATGAGAAATGTTTAGACAAAGACAGAAAAAAAAAAATCGCAAGAAAGTTGACGTTTTCCCGCCAACGGAATTATTTCAAAAATTCCGCACCCGCAATCCGGAATTCCGCATCATGAGAACTAAGGTTTATGGATGTTGGATTGCAAATTATTTGTTTACTGTTGTATTTGTTGTTTCTAGTTGTTAATCTGTGACTCCGACGGCAAGTGTAAAAATCATCTGTTTCTAGCTATACAGGGCCGAATTAGTATTGAATTGTTTTAAAAAGTTTATTTTAGCTTTGTTCCAACAAAGCAGAAAACTGTACAAAGTATACCGTCAAATTTCGGCGCAAAGCCTAGAATCCGAAAATCGTATACAAAGTGGCTTCGAAACCGTTCTTGAGACGGTTGTGGAACAGTTCTTGATTATAACTTTCAATTTTTAACTATTCCAGGCGCTAGGCTCCCTGAAATAATTCCGAGGTTTTTGAACTGTTCAAAATGTCGCTGGAAAGTGTTCTAAATTGAAGTTCTAAAGTGTTCTAACTTGGCTTGGAGAGTTCTGGAGCATTTTGGAAGTTTTTTAGTAACTTCTAAATTGTTCTGAAGCTGCAAAATATTCTGAATAGGTTCAATAGAGCTCTAAAAGGTTTCCAGTTCTAAATGGATTCCTAATTGTTCTAATGTTTGGCTATTTTCCCTCTTAATTAAACGAGATTTCTTCAATTTTTTGGAGCGATAAAAAAAAGGTGTCTACTACTTATAACAGTCACTGCGCAACCCAGAAATTACTTTCTGGAAACACTAAAATTGAATTGAATTAAATAATTGTTCTAAAATAACTCTGAGGTTTCTCAATTGTTCTTCGATTATTTTTGAGCAAAGTAATAATAACTAATACATCATTGAAAAGTGTAATAAATTCTCTACAATACCTGTGCAAAATTGGGTTTTTGTAGCTTGTAAAGCTTCCAAGATATTGGGCCTCAAAGTGGAGATTTAGTTAACATTTTGTTCAAAATTTTAAATTCGATTTTCTCAAAAACTATAAATGCTAGCGATTTCAGCTAAACACCATCTGGAAGCCCTTTTCAAGAGGTACAATTCCTGAAAATTTTGTTCCAGTACCGCTTTTGCTTACCGAGATAGTTAATATTGAGATTTCCAAATAAAATTCCATTCTGTCATAAAAGTGTCAAATACACATCGGAAAAACCAAATGTGTTTATTCTCTAAGCCCTACCCCTCCTGTCTTGCCCTTTCCCAAATGATTTTTCCAAAATAAGAAACTACCCCATGTGATACATTCTTCGAAAGGTTTTATATTCCTCTTTAGAGGCGTGACCATTTCATTTCAACTACAATATAGAACGTGATCACTTGAGTCTTCATCTGAAAAACACAAAAACAATTTTGCCTGGCAAAGTTGAAGAGCATTCAGCTATTCTATTAAAGCCCCATTAGACTGAATTCCCTTGAAACCACGTTGTGCAGCTGACACCCAACAGCAAATCATAATTCAACCATTTCTCGCCGGTATTCGGTAGTGCCCCACTGCTACACTTACCTTTAATAGTATAATCATGTAACAAATGAGACCCTAACCTATTATGGCGGACGGCTTCCCTGGGGGACACCAATTACCAAAAAGAAATAATCAAACCATGATTTGTTGCCCTGGATATCAGTGAAACGCAACTTCAATTGTTAAGAGGAAGTTATTGAAAACATCTAAAGCCAAATGCTTAAAGTCTCATAACAAACATGCTCAACTAGAAGTAGCTTACCAAAATTCTGATTTGAAGGGCAGTTAGGATCATATTATGGCTTAGGTATATAATTATTATTTTTTTAATAGCTTATTCCTCCACAATAGTCTACTGCCGAATGACGAATATAAAAATAGATTAAAAAAGAAAGGTACAATAGCTTGTATAAATTACCCTGGTCCCTTTTTTTCTTACTTCAGTGATGATTCATCAAGTATAGGGTGAAGTAGGTATAATAATATTGAGATAAACAAATCCTTCCATCTTTACTTGCTGAAATGCACAAAAGACCAATTTTAAATTGTTTCGAAAATGTGATGAAAAACCTTTTGAGAATGATCATTATTCCAGTGTCAAAAATTACCAAAACCACTTAGTGCAAAACAATTATCATTTTTTTATGTAGGTACCCACTGTATACTTATTATACATCTGATAATAATATATACTTACTGGTATTACCAAAGTTTGATGTTACTATGTAGATATATAACTTTTCAATCGATCCACACTGATCAAATAAACGTCCAATTCAAATTCAACGACGTCAAATGGACGCTTCATAGACGTCTTAATACGGGGTATTTTTTCTGAATGGGTCATATTGGATTTTACATGGTAACTTTTGAACCTGTTGGTTCATGTCATGGTCAGATAAACCTCCACTACGTGACGTCCCAAACAAGTCATATTTTGCAACTTCTTTCCGACGTCGAATTTTGGTTAAAACTATTTGCAAGATAAATTTACAGATCCATATTCCTGTTGGTCACTGGATAATTGGTTGACCAATGGAATTACATATTGCGTTTTTATCCGTCAGATTGCATTACCTGACAGCTTGCCTGACAGTTTATTAGAAAGTAAATAAACTGTTTTTCATATGTATTAAGAGACTCTTGAAGAGCCGGGAATAGACAAAAATTTGAGAATTGAAAGGCATATGGAGTAGATACGTAGACTTAAGTACCTATATGTTGTTTCTATTCCAGGCTCTTGAATTTACTTCATGTAAAGATATTTAGAAATAAACAATTCAAGAGCCGGCAATAGACAAAAATTAAGACAGAGAACTGATGCTGACAACGCATGTTAAAGGGATAGTTATATAAAAATTACGTTACCTATACATTTTGGCCCTCTTGAAATAAGTATTGATGAGAATAATATTAACATTCAGCTGAAGCCCATTGTACTCTGACCAGTACTAACATAAAAGAAAGGACTTTTTTGTATTAGTAAGAACATCCTCTGATTGCAACTTCTATTGTTTTTTCTTCTTCTGCAGTTTTGTCCCAATCCATGAAAACAAACCAAATTTTCCCAGTTTTTGTCTCACATTATCAAATTCTATAACAAAACCTTGATTTGAACTGTTTAATTAATTTCAGGCCCAATATATAAAAAACACCGTAGGATTATCCAGCCAATGTTCGATTTGAAGTTTGCCAAAGAATGTACAAGTTTCATGCACAAACACGTCGATTTATGCATGCAACGTTTGGAGCCTCACGTCGGTAAAGGAAACTTCGATTTTTTCCACGCTATCCATCCTTGTATGGCTGATATAATAAAAGGTACTTTTTTGAATTGAAGTTACATTAAATTTGCGTTTACTCATGCGTGGTTTGATTCGAATCTACGCATGCGCAAGTTCAAATTATAAGTTTCTCTAAGGTTTAGTTCTTGAAATTGAAAAGCGAATGTTTTGTAGAAACCGTACTTGGGTCTAACGAAAGAACTCAAATAATTGGAACTAGCGACTTTGATCAGGCAATGTTAGAGTAAGTAGTTGCGAGCATTACACTGATCATGAGACACTTTTTGGAAGTTTAGAATTTTAAAATACAAAATTTAAAGCTTGCCTTTCTATTTTCATTTCCCTAAGGGAAAAATTTACAGAATTCAAAGTTTCTCTCTTTCATTGGTCCGATACTTACTCGGGTTAATGTAAAACTCAATTCTTTTAGTGCATACGATTTTACCTTTACAAGAATGGTCAAGTATTGGCAACAAATTGACTTTCTTTTCAATATGAGTCCATTGAAAAAGCGACAAGACGAATTGAAACGTATCGTGACAACCAAGGCAAAGGAGATGACAGACGCGGCATTTGAAAGAAGAAAGTCATCATCTTTGACTCAAGAATTTTATCCTATCATTGACAGAATGGCAGATTATACTTTGGAGCATCCGGGAGTTTTGGATGAGACTTTCATCGATCACGTTTTGACATTGTATACGGCAGTAAGTAATTTAAGGCCATTAAAATCATCTAATAGTTATCTTTTAAAATTTTAGTCTGAAGACACTTTAACAATAGCTTCATCTTTTTTGGCAATGTGCATAGGAATGTATCCTGAATGTCAAGTAAGAACAATATTACTTACCTAATAAAAACATTTCATAGCTATTAGTCTATTGTATTAGGAAAAGGCTGCACAAGAAATCAGAACAATTTTTGGAGAAACTCCTCGAGAAGTAACAACAGAAGACATACCAAAATTATGTTACATTGATATGTGCATAAAAGAAGTTTTAAGATTATTCCCAATAGCACCGATAATCCTCCGACAATGCACCGAAGATTTTGAATTGGACCACTGGACAATCCCTAAAGGTTGCGCCCTAGTGATACCGATTTTCAACTTACAAAGAGACCCGAGATACTGGGAAAAGCCGCACGAATTTTATCCGGAACATTTTTTGCCAGAGGCCGTGGCTAAACGACACGTTTATACTTACATACCTTTCAGTGCGGGTCCGAGAGGGTGCATAGGGAAAATTCTGGCCAATACAGGATTGAAAGTTTTCGTTTGTAACCTGTTGCAACATTACGAAATCGAATGTGACGGCGATGTTCCTAGTTTGAGGATAAGAATGGATATTTCGACGAGGCCTATTGACGGGTCGTATTTGAGATTGAAAAAGAGGGTTTGGAAGTAGGATTATATTTTTTTTCTGATTTTAATTTATTGTATAGGTAATGGTTTGTGATATAATAAAAATTGATGGTGTTTTTTAATTAGAAACTTCGTAATGATTTGAAGATCTCCATTTTTATTTAATTGCTTCTTCTGATGGTCTGCTTCTTGGATAAGTTGAACTGAAGGTAATGCATCGTGAAACCCAGTTTCTGGTATTCATTCTCCAAACTGTTGCTTGCAGGTTCTGGTGAGGATTTGAAGCTCATCATCTTTATTGAGTTTTTTTGGTTATTCAATTTTCTGAGTGCCTCTTTTTTATAGATTTTGGCTTCAAATCTCAGAATAATTTAATGTATGGAGTTCATTTAAATACAAAATCTCGACATAAAAAAATTTGAAATTTCATCATTTTACTACGAAGGTCTACCATATGATTTAGATTTTGGAACACTTTGAAAGGTCATAACTTTTTTTCTATTATAGATAGAAAGCTGAAATTTTCATTGATTCTTATCCCAGTAGAGGACTACAATCCCTGAAAATTTCAGCTCATTTAGAGTCATAGTTCTTGAGACAAAATCGTGTTAAGAAATTTGGGGTGATTTATCAATTTTTCTGAGTGCCTTTTTTCATATAATCTGGCTCCAAATCTGAGAATAATTATTTAGTGTATGGACTTTGAGGGATCCCAAATGACCATTAGGACATAAAATCTCAACAAAAAAAAAATTGAAATTTCATTGTTTTAGTAAAAAGGTAGTTACCTTGTGATTTAGATCTTGAAAAACTTTGAAGACTCATAACTTTTTTCTATTATAGATAGAAAGATGAAATTTCCAGTGATTCTTATCCAAGTGGAGGACTACAATCCCTGAAAATTTCAGCTCATTTGGATTTATAGTTTCTGAAATAAAATTGCGTTAACCAGTTTGAAGTAAATTTTTAATTTTTCAATTCTTCTGTGCCTTTTTTCATAGATTTCGGATTCAAATATCAGAATAATTTAGGGCATTGAGTTTGGGGTGTCCTCAATGATCATTTAGATACAAAATTTCAACATACATTAATTTGAAATTTCATCATTTTATTACTAAGGTAGTTATACCTTATGATTGGGATTTTTAAAAACTTTGAAGACTCATTACTTTTTTTCTATTATAGATAGAAAGCTGAAATTTTCAGGGATTCTTATTCCAGTAGAGGACTACAATCCTTGAAAATTTCAGCTCATTTGGACTTATAGTTTCTGAAATAAAATTGCGTTAAGCAATTTGGGGTAAGTTTATCAGTAATTCCATTTCTCTGAATGTCATTTCCCATAGATTTCGGCTTCATTTTAGTACTTATGGAAACTGGAAACAAAGGAATAAGGTCACAGGTAGGAGGGCGGGGAGAATAGGGTGATCTCGTTATGGTCAAACCGACAGCACATACCCTAAAATAGTGATTCTTGAGGCTCTATTTCTGAAAATAGTTGAGGAGAACCACCTATTTGAAATATTATTTCTTTAAATCTCAACTTTTTAAATAAACGTTTACTGAATAAAAATAAATATTGCAACCATGTAATGCGCGGTGAAGTTTAGGTTTAGGGGAGAAAGGGAACGCCGCGCTGCCACGAGAGAGCTTGGGTACCGAAAGGGTAGAAGACAGAAGAGGGAAAACCAAGTAAGACGTTTAGATCCGCCGTTGTGGATTTTCCAATTTCCTTTATTAGTAATTAGATTTGATTGTCAAATCAAGTTTCCTGCTGTAAGCTGTAAACAACACAGATAAAGAGGTAAATTAAAACCTAAGAAATTATGTGCTGTCTTTTTGTGCTGAGATTTTGATTTTATGTATTCAAAACGTGCATTAGGGCCTTGTTGAATTTACTACCATTTTCCTACCCTGACTTGCGAATTTCCTACCAAACAAAGGAAAGAGATCTTGACTCAAAATAACAACTATAGCTGGGTAGCATCCCGTATGGGACCTCAGTACCCTCTGGCAGACCAGCTGATTAACCAAAAAACTCTTCAGTATTGATTATAGGTAGTGTTGTTTGAATGTAGTGTGTGCAATTAAAATTTTAGCACAGGAACAGGCGCGGTACCTAGTTTCAACTTTTATTGAATTAATGACTCTCAATTATTATTAAAATGGCACAGTATGTTTCGATTTTTGAGGAATGTTAGATCGAGGGTTTCTCTGCCGTGCTCTTTCCCCTCGTTAGTTCCATGATGAGAACAGTACGATTTACTTTAATAATAAAATAGACGTTTCACAAATTTTTCGTTTCTTTTATACATCACAACTTCCCTTAAATTTCCCAAATATTTGCTGTCGGGCGCATGTCCAGTAAGTAAAGTTGAGTAAGCTTCCACAACGTAGATCCTATTTGTTTTTCATTTCGTTTTTCAGAAGATTTGTTGTTTAAAGGGTATTAAAAATTCACACCGTTCAATCTTGCTGAACGAACCCGAGTATGTTACACTACAGATTTTGGTGCCGTGACCAGGAGGCGCTTTTTATTCGACAGGCAGATGTGGGAATTTGAGTGGAAATGTTTTTTTAATTATTTTGTTTTTAATAGGCTTGATTTTCAGTAAAGTGTAGGTACTAAAAGTGTAATAATTATCAATTTTAAGTTTGTCTCCAAATAAAATAAAAAAACTACTGCTTTCTGCATTTCACTGGGCATTACGATTTATTTACCCAAAAAATTGGTAACCTAGGTAATCATAATTTAAATAAAAATCTGCCAAGTAATGAAAGTACAGGGGCGGATTGGAAAAATGTAGCGTTAGCCTTAACAGCTCAATGCTAACGCACGGCTACAGCAGAGAAGCCAAATTTTTGTTCTGCAGAATCTCACAACCCTGTGGTATTTTTAAAGCGTTTCGACCGATTTGTTAGATCCGTAGGAGCTTCAACTACGCAGGCGCTTGATATTGCTAAGGATTGTTTGACAGGTCCTGCGTGGGAGTGGAGCGACATGACCGAAGATTTTTGGACAAGTTTTGAACACTTTAAACAAGATTTTCTTAATTTTTTTTGGTCTGAGGAACGACCACATTCTGAGCGCGTGCGTCTTAATTCTTTGAAGTACTCCCCTGAAAAAAATTAAACCATGACAGAATTTTTCTTGAAGCAGATTAGTGCTTACCGATTATTTTCACCTCCAATCCCGGACATAGAAATTGTATCAGAAGTGATGAGACAGTTTCCCGTAACTGTTCAGTCATTATGGGCTGCTATTTCAAATCGTTCCCTAGCTGTGGCTCTAGAATTTCTTAAACGACAGGTTTCCATTACCGGGAAACGTTTTCGAACCACCTACAGCAGCTTCACTTCGGAGCACAAACCAATTAACTCTGCAGTCATTTGTCTGCCTCTCGTTCTATTCGACCTGCTTCTTTTTACTCTAGTACTGTAACCAGTGCCAATGTCATCTCCCCGCTTTCAGTAACACCTCCTCCCGTTTGTGCCTCCTGTCGTTGTCATCAACCCAAACTTTCGGAAAACTAGAACAGAGGGAACTATGTAGGGACTTCCTCTCTGGTGAAAACATGTTATTCACCTACACCCGCTTTCCTTTAATTCGTTTTGTTCTGAAAGGACATTTTTTTTGTCTCAAGTACACATTCTCACTAAAATTAACATTTTGTCCTCCCCTTTCATGGATGAATGTAAGGCGCTTTATAAAAATGAAATGGATATTTTTTCACGCCTTGGATAGTCTGGGAATGGTCGTCTGGGCCTTACCAATAGTGGCTTGACCGAACCTTTGCAATTTGCTACTCCCGATACTCATGAACATACAATTTTTTTCCTATATTCCCATACAGGACGCAGCTGATGGTTGGCCCCTCATGGCTCTAGCGAAAATTCCACCTGATTAGGGCATGGAGTTTGGGGTGTCCTCAATGATCATTTAGATACAAAATTTCAACATACATTAATTTGAAATTTCATCATTTTATTACTAAGGTAGTTATACCTTATGATTGGGATTTTTAAAAATTTTGAAGACTGATTACTTTTTTTCTATTATAGATAGAAAGCTGAAATTTTCAGGGATTCTTATTCCAGTAGAGGACTACAATCCTTGAAAATTTCAGCTGATTTGGACTTATAGTTTCTGAAATAAAATTGCGTTAAGCAATTTGGGGTAAGTTTATCAGTAATTCCATGTCTCTGTCGTTTTTAGGAAAAAGATTTGCGTTTCTTACCACATGTAACCAATCACGTGCTACAATATTGAGATATTGGCCCTTGTTGATTCGGGAAGAGAGATCACCTGTATTAGTGAGGAGTATTTCAGCAAGTTGAAAGACACCACAGTTATTCCTATGTTACCAGTAGCATCGACACATTTGCGTGGTTCGATGGAACAGCTGAGCACTCGCGTACGCCATCAAGTGTGGTTAACTTTCCGTTTTTCAGTCATACCATGTAGATTAAACGATACCTTCCTTGTTGTTAAGAATTTAGCGAAACCGGTTATTTTAGGCATCGATTGGTTAGCTATTGTGAATGCTCACATTGATTTCGAGAAGAATGCTTTACACATTTCCGTTGATAAACTTTATTTCTCTGTTTTTTTCAATGACAGGGCTCAATGTCTGGTAAATAACGTAGAGATTTCCATGAATTTAGGAATTTTTAGCAGCAACCTAGTCGATGTGGGTAGTTCGAGTCAACCTGTTGTACGTCTTAACTAGCTCAACATGTAAACTCGAGAGAGGAATTAGTTCAGAAGATACAAACACTTGTGATGGTTTCAGGTGAACAAAGGCAGTTGCTACTAATATTTTCAGGTAATATTCAATACGTACCCTGGCAGGACTACTAAGTATTTTCACCAAATTAACATGCACAATAAAATCCCTTCTATAAAAATACCCTACCTTTCAGTTTACGCCCCCCAAGTTGAATCAGCGATAAATGACATGTTGGCACTCGGTGTAATCAAACGTGAAGCTTTCCAGTATGCAAGTCCATTGGCTGTTGTGAAGGAAAAAGACAGTTCTGTAAGGATTTGTTTAGATGCCCGTTATATAACTTCCCATATGGCCGCAGACCATGAAGCACTGGTTCCTCCTAAATAAATTTTAAGCACATTCACTACTGTCAAATGCATAACTGCTATCGATTTACGTTTATCTTACTGACCCCAGATAGTACCCAGAATACCGCGTTTCTGTACAATGGTAAGACAAATACTTTCCAGGTATTGCCTTTTGGTTTAGAAAGAGCAGTGGTTTCTTTCACTAGAGCTATGGATGTCATTCTGGGCCCGGAGGTTCTTGAGTTCACTTTTAAATATATTGATGATCTACTCGTGGTGTCCGATTCATTCGCTAATCATTTGGTACATCTTGATGAAAGACTCTTCACGAAGTTAGCTGGAGCCAATTTCACAGTAAATTTGGATAAAACCCAGTAATATAGTTAATGTTCTAATCGCAAGTTATCATGAGCAGCATGGTCATTTCGGTACGTCGAAACTATACCTTATAATGGAAACCAATTTATTCTTCCCAAATATGCACTGTCGCATACAGATCCTTGTTCGTTCTTGTGATATTTGTCAAAAGTCCAATTTTCCTTCACGGAGCTTTGCAGGAAAGTCAAATCCAATTTTGGCATATAACCCAGGAGAATTAGTAACCGTGTATTACTGTGGACCTTTACCGGAAGGACGTTCAAGGTGTTCCTATATTTTTGTTGTAATTGATTCTGTAGCAAAACGCCCCAAGTACTCTATATAATTAGTTAGATGGTGAATGGCGAGCGGTATATTAATGGTGTTTATTTACTTGGAGCTGCTACCTAAAATCTGTGGAAGGGTCTATTTGCAAAAGAGAGAAACAAACTATTGAGGTGTACTAAATTATATTTTATAATACACAAAACCAAAAATTTTTAATCAGCAAAATATCTTCCAATTCTGTGAGCCTCATCTATTTCTATAAATTCAATTACCTCCCATCCGTTCAAAAAATGTTATTATTACGGACCACTGAAATATCCATACTAAATAAGAAACGCTATATTCCTACTATTCCTAGTAACTTATAAGTGACTTATTTCAACACTTCCGATTCATTTCTATTAACTACCCTTCACCTATTTATATAAATTCTTTAACTGACTGCTTATGAAAAACCCAAAATAATTACCTATTTGTTTATTAATATAGGTATTACTAACTTATTCTTATAAAACCTTACAATAATTTCTACATGAAATTTAAAAACCCTAATTTCAAAATTCATTTCATGAACCATAAGTTTCCTTTAACAACTTTCCAATATTTTAAAACAACAATTCTATTTCATGAACATCAAGTTTCTTTTCCATTTACTAGATTATTTAATCAGAACAAATTCTATTTTCGCAATCCGGGCTAACATACAAAATTATTTAACACAATCCAATCAAAATTCTTTAATAATCCCTACTCAAATTCGATACTTATTATGTTATGTTAAATGCATTATAAATTTCCTTCATATTTTTGGTGCAAAATTAAAATAGAATGTCATTATATCTGAAGGCAATTAAAGTTATGCAATAATGGTCCATTTTCAGTTATTGATATTTATGCAATAAAGTTCCACAGTTAATTATAAAGTCAAAAAGTTTTTCTAGTAAAAATCACTCAAATTTTTAGGCATTAAAAGTCATTTGTTAGTTCACTTCTTATCATTCAGAATCATTGATAAAAGTCAGAAAATTATTAAACACTAAAGTACTTACATTTAACTTTTCACACGTAAAATTACTTAATTATTTACTCAAAATTTTTAGCTAGCACGCACATAAATGTTGACGAATTTAATTGTTCTTTCTTTCAAAATTTTTCGCTACTTTTTCAAAGACTGTTACCGAGGCAATACAAGAAACTTTCCGCGAATATTTTCTCCAACTGACACTTTAGGTACTGTAGATTTTAACTCAAACTGGACAGGACTGCGAATTCATCTCTCAACTGACTTCCACTTCTAAAACCGCGGTATTTATATTTAATCGATCCCCCCGCAAAGTACTATTAATTATCCCCCAAAATCGTCAATAGGCGGTCGTTTGACCATCAATCAGACAATCCCATTGGCCGACCTAAATATTATTAAAAATAATGATGCAATTTCCTTGAAATTTTTATCATTCTTAGTTTAAAAAAATCGAATAATTATGTCGCAATATCCTGATGGATCGGGGTCAAATACATTGGTTCAAGAATGCCATAAATCATTCGATTTAATTATTATGGCCTCGTTAAAAAAAGTTCATTGATCGGATGTTAGGATGACATCACGCTGAGGAAATAATATAATTTCGAATGTATTTGGTATCACATTAATTTGTTCCATTTTTAATTTATCGATACTGATTTGGAAATACCGGAAATTCAGTTTTTGATTATTTGATATAATTTAATTTTTACAGTAAAGACATTGTGATTTACGGGTCTAATTTCTGGATCATTACAATTCGTTCTCGAAATTCGTACGACTATATCCTTTACGCCGAGCGCAAGCGAAAATATCAGCACTTAAAATTAATAATGATTTTCATAAAATTCTTCCTATCAAAGTAATTTTGAGTGATCATGGACCCAATTTTAGTCTAAGCATTGGCAAAAAACTATGCGTCGTCATAATATTAGGCCTTCATTTTCATCCATCCGTCATTCCGAATCAAATCCAACTGAGAGAGTAATGAAAGAGCTGAGCAGATTGTTCAGAACGTATTGTTATAGATCACATGCAGGTTGGGTTTCTCAGTTGAGTAAAATCGAAGGATTATTTGATAACACACCACACCTGAGCATCGGGTATTCTCCGAATCAGATTTTAAAATGCATCAACTCTGCAGATCCAATAAATAAGTCGGTAAACTTTGTCTAACCAAAGTTGAACGTTGAAGATCACTTACTCATCCTTGTAACCATATGATTCACACGTTCGGACCTATTTTGGTTTGACACACAGTGCAATGAAGACAGCAGCAAAAAGCAACGTCTGTGATATATTCGAGTGAGTGACCTTCAACGTTCAATTTTGGTTAGAAAGAGTTTAACACCTTTTCGCTAGAGCAGCTATTTAATTTTCTTCAAGAACTCGGTCTGTAACTAGAACTTCTTTGAGCTTTGGTTTATTTCCATCATCCAATTAAATGAATGTCAACCGTGAAACGAAGGTTGAAGACCAATCCCAATCAAGAGATGGGTCGAACAAGGAGAAATGATAGCATCGGAAATTTTGATTTTGTGTATTCAGAACGTACATTAGGGCCTTGTTGAATTTACTAACATTTTCCTACTCTGACGAGCGAATATCCTACCAAACAAAGGAAAGAGATATTGGCTCAAAATAACAACTATAGCTGGGTAGCATTCCGTATGGGACCTCAGTACCGACCGGCTAAGTAACAAAAAACTTTTCAGTATTGATTATAGGTAGTGTTGATTGAATTTAGTGTGTGTAATTAAAATTTTAGCACAAGAACAGGGGCGGTACCTAGTTTCAACTTTTATTAAATTATTGACTCACAATTATTATTAAAATGACGGTGGTATGAATAAAAAATGAGTTTAAACTCGGAGTATATACTTGTGAGCATAAGTATGAAGTCTGAGCTTATACTCCATTTCGTAAGAATAAAATAGATTTCGGTTTGAAGAGTACATACTCCAAGTCTATAGAGTAGATACTCAACATTTTATTTTGCTTGCACACCGCTCTTTCGCCTCTATATCCTATTCACAAGTCCATAGGTACAGGTAAATTTATAGCCTTTCCCTATCAAATAGCATTGAAAGGTGATAAATTTACCTGTACCCGTGGACATCGGATTGTAAATGGATAATATTATATCCGCAGGACTGCGGGGAAATTTGGTCCACCGTTCACTTTGCTGAATTATCTTCTCAGCTACTTCCGATACAACGTTAGACACATCCTCGCCTACTCCTGCCTGAAAGCCCGGGTGATTCACGTATCTTTAAAATATTTTAAATTTGTCTTTGTTGCATAAAGCACCACCTCTTCTTTCTCCAGACTTTTCACCCAAAAATTAATTTGATAACCACTCCACATTTTCTTTACTAAACCGGTACAACGTTAGGTTAATATTGAAATACGCAGGTTAATATTGAAATACTCTGCCATAGCTTTGCCTTCTACCGAGGGAAAATCGGTACTGAAATAACTTGAAGCAGAAAGTTGAGTCTACTGCATAGCAGACTCTAAAACTATGGAGTAGATTCTCCTGCCGAAGAACATAAACAATTTTTTATTCATACCAAAAGTGAGAATCTACTCAGACCAAATTATACATACGAGTACCTACTCGTAGTTTTTATTCATACCACGTGGAGTATTTACTCCAAAATTTGGAGTAGAAACTGAATGCTCATTTTTATTCATACCACCCAATATGTTTCAATTTTTGAGGAATGTTAGATCGAGGGTTTCTCTACCGTGCTCTTTCCCCACGTTAGTTCCAGGATGAGAACGGTACGATTTACTTTAATAATAAAGTAGACGTTTCAGAAATTTTTCGTTTCTTTTACATATCACAACTTCCTTAAATTTCCCAAATACTTGCTATCGGGCACATGTCCAGTAAGTGAAATTGAGTAAGCTTCCACAACGTCCTATTTGTTTTTCAGAAGATTTGTTGTTTAAAAGGTATTAAAACTTCACTCAGTTCATACTACATATTGGTTCATGAATTTTCTTTTCCCAACTTTTTCCGGAAACATCAATTTAGTTCCTTGGCAACTTACCCAAGTTCTTTTGAATCACTAGCAATCTACAGCTGTTTACCTTTCGAATGCGGGCATAATTCAAAACAAAAACATAGTCAAATAGGATTTTGTCAACATGCATTTTATTCATATAAATTCAATATTCAAAATTAACGTTAACATCTTAGTAAATAATACACAATATAAAAAATAAATTAATAAATTATTAGTGTTCGTTTTGCTGGCTCAATCAATAATAATATCTAATAAATAATGGAAAATTAATTCGTCGAGAACATGCATCTAAAAAAATTAATAATTTATCTTGTGCCATTGATCGTTGTATAAATATTGCACTTTGAACCTAATTTTTTGATTTCTGGAAAATTTACAAATCAACTGCATCTTTAGCTGTGTCATTATGACTTGAACAAAACAACTGGCTCAATACCTTGGTAAGTAAAAATCAAGATTCCTAAAATAAAAATTTATTTGCAGTAGCATCCCGGTGATCATTTCCCAAACACCCATACAGTAATCTTCAGCAGAACGCTTTAATTCCTGCCTCTTATCGAAAAACTCCTTCTTGTAGTTGGTGCACTAGATTTGGTGGTACTGGAAGTTGTTGGTTTCATAAATCCCATCGGCTGAGACCTTCTGGATACTGGCGCTGTCGAAATCGAAGCACTACGTTTCACGTTGTTACTTTTGGCTTCGATAAAATTTTCTGAGCTATTGGACATTTTGGTTTTCGGATTGGTAATTGAAACATTACGTCTCAAGGTTGGTTTAATTATTGGAGCTAAGTTTTTAGCATTTTTAGCGTTTTTGTCAACAATCGAGTTTGTTCTCAAGATTGGATTTTTAATTGTGGAATTATTGGATTTGGTTTTTGCTGGTGATGGATCGAGACTGTTTATGGAAAATGTTTTGTCAACTTTCACAGGTAAATCGCTTATAGAGTATCGACTAGATTTGGTTGTTGATGGGGTATATTCAACTTTGGGGTCTTCTTCATCTTTATCCACCTAAAATCAACAAGTCGGCTTTATATATCTGTTGATAAAAATAATAAAATTACCTTTATATAAACCGGAGACACGAAATCTCCTAAAATACTATTCTGGCTGGTGCTGAGAAGAGCTTTATCATCCTCGGGGCTTTTTTCTTTGAGCAATTTTGGTGGGCTTTTTTGTTGAGTTCGTCTATAAACAAATCAAAATTTCATTTAAAAAAAACAATAATAATTTTTTGACTTACACTTGTCGTCTTGTACGTCTTGTAGGCGAAAACCTATTAAACTGTCCATCGCCCATAATATCCAAATCGAATTCTCGACTTTCCGCAGCGGCGGCATTCAAAATTCGTTTGCAAGGGCTCGGCTTCGGAACTTCACGTCTTTCTGTAGGCGTGGGTGAAATGAAAGTTTTCCTGAGCATTGGTGGAGTTTGCACGTTGTCCTGGTCGATGTCGATTTTGTTGTTGGTCAGAGTTGAGTCTTTGAATGGTTTGTAGATGATTGGAGGTTCAGGAGAAACTGGAACTATCACTGGCGATTTTATTGTTGGTACTTCAATTTTGGGCTCTGTTTCCAACGTTGGCCTCCTAATATATAACGTCAAACTATCCTTATCCATGTTTTTGCCTAACGAACCAATGAGCTCTTTCCTATCGTTACTTTCCATTATGGGTTGCAAAATATCAACTCTACTGTTTTCCATATTGTTATGGCTTTCTCTGCGATGACTATTACGTATTTCTTCAGTACTATTAGGTACATTCAATGTAGACTTGCGCCAGGCAGATTTGTCTTTTGGTTTTGTTTCCAGATTTGATTCACTGTGTTTCAAGCGAGATTCGATTTTTGGTAAAGATTCTTCTTCGGGAGCCGAGCAAGAGCCTTTAACTTCAATCACCGGTGATGGTGTTGTGGTTCTGTCCCTTTCAAGCAAAAAATCGGCTGTAAGTAAATTCGGTCGTTTTTTGGGGCCAGTTCCTTTGGCTTTTCTAGCCCAAGATCGATCCAAACTGCCCCAAGATCTACGCTCTCTGTTACTGCAATCGCTAGAATTTCGTAAAAAGTCCATTAAATTGCCTTGATCGTCTATCATTCCTTTGCTGGTTCTTCTTCTACGTAAACTACCGTTTGGTGATGAATCTGGCGAGTCCTTTTCATTATCCATACCGTTGCCATTGAACGAACTCAATCGGTGTCTGGGTAGTAATGGAGATGTGGCGAAAAATTCATCTTCACCGTTGAAACTTTTCCTGGAATTTCCAATTCCAGATCCGTAAATTTGCATTTCGATGAAACCGTCATCGGAACCATTGATGTTTTCCACTAAAAAAAATAAATTTTGTTATCTTCCAATCAAATTTTAATCATTACATAAAGCCAAAACTTACTTTGTCTTCTTTTAGCTGCCAACAATTCCTCTCTTTGTCTTTTTCTAGCATTCGCCTGTTCTTCCTGGTACTTTCTTCTTTCGTTCTCTATGACAGCCTGTTTAAATTTGCATGTAAACGTATGGAAAATCCTAAAGCATTCTTCGATTTTAAACGAGCTGAGATCCTCGCAAAAGAACTCAGCTAATTGTTTTCTTACTGTGTCTAATTTTTTGAGCTCTTTTTGAAGATTGGAGACATCGTTTGTCGCCATCTGGAATTCAAACAGCTCATCAGAAACGGATTTTTAAATTAATAGAAATAAGTTACCAATAGAAACTCTGTCATTTGTTCTTTGATTTCGGGCTCAGTTACTGGAAGTTCGATTTGTTTTTTGATTTTTCTTATACGCTCTTCTAAAGTTGAGATTTCGTTTTTGAGTTGTTCCACTGTAGTCCTGAAAATAGGTACTTTATTTGTAACAAGTTTTAAAGTATTGGTTTGGAAACTTACTTTGCTGCATCTTCCAATATGCCAATATTGTCTGTAAAAGATAGCAACACGTTGCCTCTTTTTTCTGCTTGCTAAAAACAATCATTTTTAATCAATTGTGGGTACTTTTAATATTTCCAGGAACAAAATGTTTGGTATTAAAATGTAAATTATCATCGTTTTATGAACAATATCGTCATACTTAACACTCAGCACGATTGAAAAAAGAGAAATAAATTTACAAGATTTGTGAAAGTTGGTAATGATCAACATTTGGACTCAAAACTTGTCGATTTTTTCTTAAAAAAATTTCCAGCAAATCAAGAACCAATAATAAAACGATATTTAGATTGTTTTGGGTCTTTGATTGGTCTTGGAAAAATAATTCAGCAAATCAAAAAACCAGTGGCAGCCCTGGTGGTTGAGGGGTTAAAGGAAGGAAGTCCAGTTACACGTAAAAAACCTCCCCCCCCCCCCCCCAATCACTTTATTGACGTGTTTCAGAGATTTCTACGAATATGCCTCTTTACGCAGATAACGTGGGTGGCAAGTTTTGAAATGAAAGCCCGTATAACCTGAGTGCATCTCAGAGTTTGTCAATGTCCAAGTGGATTAAAAAAATAAAGCAGCTGGACACTCAATAATTGGGACAAAAAAGCCGTGATCTTTTATATGCAAAGCCGCTTGATTGGACTTGCAAGGCAGTGGTCTAATAATCTTGATAATAATTATAACATGAGTTGGGTAGAATGGAAAGCATTGCTCATCAAAAGTTTCCCGGAACATCAAGATTTTGCCACCACCTTGCGACGACTTGTAAACCGAATTAAGCATTCCAACGAAACTTGGAAAAAATATTATTTTGACTAAATGGACTTTCTGAGTGCTTTTCAAATCACTGGACAGAAAGCAGTCTCCTGTTTTATCGATGGAATAACTGATACCTACCTCTATTCAAGCTGGCGCAAGAGCTGGCAGGTACAAGTCTCCGGATGAGCTTTATGGTGAAAATCTTTCGACGACAACGTAGTTTGAGTAAAAGAATACATTTTTCCGAAAGGGCTACTCATTCACAAACTCCATCATGAATAGTGAATAAGTTCTTACCTAACCCTTCGAGATCGGGTGTAGGAAAACGTTCCCAAAAACCTGATTTCCAGAATTGTCGACAGGATGAGCCACCACAAAAAGGGCGAAAAGTATATGACAAATCACACTTTAAAAGCTATAACTGTCGTGAAAAAGGACATTTTACTTCAGACTGTCCGAAATCTAGGTTGAAATGTGACAGCTGCAAGAAGCTAGGACACTCTACTCGTGACTGTTATGAACGACCAAAAAACCAGGAACTAAGAAGTCAAAAATAACTTAGTAAAAACAGTTTCTACTAATGAACAGTATTTTTTCGACTGTGTTTTGAACGATATGCCGACACATGCATAGGTTGATACTGGTTGTGGGTCTGTTTTTGTCAGAGAAGAAGTGGCAAAGGAGGAATGCCTCCGAAGTAACACCAACGTATCAGGATAAGGTAGTTCAGTCATATCAACTATTGGAGAAAGAAAAACTAATCTGAAAATTGAAGCCTACGTGTATTTCATTGTAGTAGGTACCTGATCATATTCAGTCAATACCGGTCATTGTAGGACAAAGCTTTTTGAATCAACCAATAATCGTAGTAATCGTATCTGGAAAGAATTCACGAATGTATCACAAATCATCTCCCCCCCCCCCCCCCCCCAGACTGCTTGTTACGCGGCGCCACTGATTGACGAATGTATCACAAATGTCCAAGTTGAAATTTTGACGATCACGAACTTCTTTCAGCAAGATTTTAGGGTCAGTAAAGACACAATTTTATCAAGGTCAGCTGTTTGTTTTGAAGAAATTGGAGCTCAAGAAAATATCAACGCTGGTCATGTGACTGTTTCAACAAATGAACAAAATATGTTTACTGTTAGTGACATATCTTGCTCTGATCATTTAACTTCGGAACAGATAGACTCATTGTTGAAATCATTGAAGGAATTTCATTATTGTTTTGCACGAAGTACGAAACACGAAGTGACGTTTTGAAAATGACTATTAAACTAACTGACGACAAACCAATTCTGTATAGACCTTATCGTTTATCTCACACTGAAAGGAAAGTTGTGAGAGATATTGTGGATGAACCACTTGAGAGAGATATAATACGTGAGTCTCAGTCCAATCCTCTTAGTGGAAAAAACGAATGAACAGCAACGAATGTGAATCGATTATCGCGCATTAAATGCCAAGACACACAAAGACAGATTTCCATTACCACAAGTTGATTTAATGAAGAAACTCAAAGACTGTTCGTTTTTCACATTTTGGATTTAGCTAGTGGATACCACCAGATATAGATGGACCCCGATTCTATTCAAAAAACTGCTTTTGTGATGCCTGACGGTCATTTCGAGTACCTTCGAATGCCATTCGGCGTTGCAAATGGGCCAGCTTTATTCCAGAGAACTATAAATAAAGTATTGGGAAACATGCGGTATGGAGAAGCATTGGCATACATGGATGACATTCTTCTTCCTGTAAATAGCTTTGAAGTAGGTATCAATAACTTCAGGGACGTCCTGAAAGCATTGTCAGATGCAGGTCTCACGTTGAGATTATCAAAATGCCACTTTTTTATGCCCAAGATCGAATATTTAGGTCACGAAATTAGCAAGGGTGGTATTAAACCGGGAAAACGAAATACATTCGCTATATCCAAGTTCCCCATTCCTACAGATGAACGCACGGTCAGGCAATTCCTAGGTTTATCTAGATTTTTTCGAAAAAACATTAAGAACTTCGCCATCATAGCCAGACCTCTCAGTTCTCTGACGAAAAAAGAAGTAGAATTCGCCTGGGGCAGTGATCAACAAGATTCTTTTGATACTCTTAAAGAAAGATTAGTATCAAGGCCTATTCTAGCGATTTATAATCCAGACCTGTCAGCAGAGATCCACTGTGATTCTTCGAAGGGGGGCATAGGTGGAATATTATTACAGAGGCAACATTCTGGTTCACTTCGTCCCTGTATGTATTTTTCGAGACAGACCACAAAAGAAGAACAATGGTACCACTCTCATGAGCTCGAAACCCTTGCAGTCGTATGTACCTTGAAGAACTTTAAAGTGTACTTGATTGGTAACAATTCCAAGGTGATTACTGATTGCAATGCTATAAGGACGACATTGTGCAAGCGAGATCTCATTCCTAGAGTTGGGAGATGGTGGTTGCCTATTCAAGAGTTTAATTTCAAAGTGGTACTGGTACAAAAATGGCGCATGTTGATACTTTAAGTAGAAGTCCTATTCCTATTCTCGGGGGAGGTGCATTACAAATTGATGCAAATCTTGTTAACATAGAACATGAAGACTGGGTATTTTCAGCGCTACTGACGGTCGATAGATTTAAATTAATTTTGGAAGTTCGGAAAGAGATCCTGTGGACGTCGAAGAACGGAAAATCCATTGAGAATATGCAAGAATAATAATCGTCTTTATAGACAAACAGAGAATGGCAATAAATTGGTTGTTCTAAGATCGGCTCGCGGACAAATTTTAATGCATTTTCATGACGGCGGAGGACATGTGGCACTAGATAAAACGTTTTCGACTATTTCCAAGACGTACTGGTTTCCAGGAATGCAAATATATATAAACCAAGGAAATATATATAAAGAAATATATTTTGGAATATCTGTACAATAAAGAACCTGGCGGTCGTCAGCCTAGGTTTCTCCACCCTATTGAGAAAGTCTCAGAGCCATTTGATACCATTCACGTTGGCCATCTGTGGCCATTTGTATAATCGAAAAGAAAAAATATGTACCTTATTGTTATTGTGGAGGGATTCACGAAGTTTGTATTCATAAAGGCAGTCCAATCAACGAAGATTGGGCCACTACTGAATTTTCTAGATGAAGTAGTAGCAAATTTGGAGTACCGAGAAGGATAATTAGCGATCGAGGCTTCTGCTATACAGCCAAAAAATTGAAAGACTATTGCTCGAATTTGAATATCAAACATGTACTAAAAGCGACTGCTACTCCTAGAGCGAATGGACAGGTCGAGCGGTTCAACAGGACCATATTGGCATCACTGTCTTCATCAACAGACGAAGAAGACAGATGGGACGAGCAAGTTCAGCGAGTGAGATGGGGTTCAAACACGAGCGTAAGTTCGTCTACACGAAAGTCTCCCTACGAACTGCTTTTCGGATATGCACTGAGGGGTGTTGCAAATTCGATATTGACAACGAGGTTGCAGTAGAATCTTCGCATGATCAGAGCTTGCAGAAAACAAGAGAGTCTATGAAAGAATTGATCCAAGAGAAGCAGAGCTCAATATGATGCTGGACGTTTTCCTGGGAGAAAGTATAAGACTGGCGACTGTGTGTTAGCCAGAACAGTACAGGACAAAGCAAAAAGTTGTTGCCAAAATATTCAGGTCTCTATGTGATAACAAGTGTGCTGGATCATGATAGATTTTTGTAATCGAAAATTTGATAGGGTCTTCAAGGTCTCAGAAGAAATACAAGGGAATCGTTTCCTTGGACAAGTTGAAACTCAGAATCTGAAGATGATTCAATAAATGATTCATGCATATAGAGAACTTATATTGGTATAGCTCAGAAAAAAACGATAACTAGCTAGTTTACAGAAGAACTGTATCTATAAAATGTGATAATTATTGAGAAGTAGTACCAACTGAACAAAAGATTGAGCTGTGAATAGAACATAAAGATCCATAGCCAATTAAGGAAAATGGAGACGATATCACGAAAATATTGTTAGCTTATGAACAGAACTTGATTTGTGGGTACCAGAATAAGAAAAAATAAGAAGCAGAGTTCTGTATATGACTTTGCGATGATTATCTATTCATTTTTGTGTAAGATGGGTAGATGGTCGTTGCAGTATAATGACCTATGGATTAGTTGAGAGTATTAGATGTGTGTATATGTGTAATAGCTGAATTAGGTATAATGTATGATGTTTTATTTGCAACCATATATGTGACATTACTGACTTTTAAAAAATTTGGAAGTGTCACTTTACCTGTGTCACTTCCCTCTTCGATTATCCTCACCGATTTCTCTATTCGACTTCCCTCACCGATTTCTGTCTCGAGATTAATTTTTTTTTGAGAGTTTAATTTATATATCCTATCCACAATCTGTAGTCCAAAGGTACAGGTAAATTTATCACCTTTCCCTATGAAATAGCATTGAAAGGTGATAAATTTTTCCTGTACCTTTGGACTACAGATTGAGAATAGATAGATAGCTTTATTTCCTTCATTTCATGTTATTTTTTTGTTTGTTTATAACATTTTTATAACATGTTCATGTTCATGTATTTAAGAAAAATCGTTTCATGCTAGGAACACCACAGATAAAAAGTAAATTAAAACCAAAGAAATTTTGAACTGTCATTTATGTTGGGATTTTAATTTTTGCTATTCAGAACGTAGGCATTAGGGCCTTGTTAAATCTACTAACATTTACCTACCCTGACGAGCGAATATACTAGCAAACAAATTGAAAAATCAATCCAGAGATATTGGCTCAAAATAAGAAATATAGCTAAGTAGCCTCCCATACGGGACCTCAGTACCTGCTGGTGAAACTGGCTAACTAACCAAAAAAACTTTTTAGTATTGAATATAGGTAGTGTTGATCGATTGTAGTGTGTTTAATTGAAATTTCAGCACAAGAACAGGAACGGTACCTAATTTAAACTTTCATTGACTCAATTGAAATATTATTAAAATGACACAGTATGTTTTGATTTTTGAGGAATGTTAGATCGAGGGGTTCTCTACCGTGTTCTCTCCCCTCGTAAGTTCCAGTTCGAGCACGGTACGATTTTCTAATAATAAATTAGACGTTTCACAAATTTTTCGTTTATTTTACATATCACAACTTCCCTAGAATTTCCCTGATATTTGCTATCACGAACCCGGGTATGTTATACTACAACATACTATTGTTTTCCCCCATTTTCCCTGCTTAATGATTGCTGAAATATTGATGTTTGACTGATTGTGTTAGGCTGACTTGTGATATTGATATATAATAATTGAATTGAATTTTAACAGTATGTAATGGAATTTTGAGCTTCCACGAAGACGTGGATTGTGTAGCGTGGCCGACTGTTATCAAACTCACAAAGCCGGCTGATTGTAGAAAAAAACAGGGATGACGTCTCGGCATGCCAACCATCGATGTAAATGCCTGTCAAAAGCGAGGGAGGATCACTTTCAGTAGGTACAGCCGGCGTATTTTTGTTAAATAGAAGTTGTTTATATTTATTTATTGAAGTGTTTGATTTTCTTTAATATTCATTACAGGCTCTTGATTTGCTGAACAATTTTTTTAGAGACAATCAAGAGCCGGTAATGATCAACATTTGGACTAACTGGTAGATTTCCTTTTTAAAAAATGTCCAGCAAATCAAGAACCGATAATAATCAATATTTAGCTGTTTTGGGTATTTTATTGGTCTTGGAAAAATAATTCAGCAAATCAAGAAACCACTATGTTGCGGAAATAACCCACAACAAGTTTAAATTTTGTTATTTCTAATTTAATATAATTTTGCTCTCTATTATTTACCATAAAAATAATATTCTAAAACTAGATGCCTGTAAAACCGGCAACAACAACCCTTTGAACCGGTAAAATTACAGGTTTCTTCATTACCTTATAAGGCAGTGAACCCCTCGCGGCTGTGATTAGTCAGCCGCCACACAACATCCCTAGTTTTTTGCGACCTGCTCCGTGGCAGAGCTAGTCGACGCACATTCTTCAGTACTATTAGATTAAGCGAAGAGTTCGCACCCTCGCGGCCTCTGGTTGCTCTCCAGAGGCGAAAACCCCCGTTAGTACGCACGATTTATAGTAAAATACTACTCTCTGTGTCTCAAGGCCTGACATGGTCTATATTATTGATTACAATTCATGTAATTAACCCCTAATTGTTGCAAGTCACCTCCGACGAGCAAAATTTTCTCATACGATTGTTTCTGGCTCTATCTCTCTTACTCTCGACAGACTCCAACCACCTGTATATCATTGTGTTTTCTTTTCATCCCAGTGGAAAATTCCCTAGCTGCGAGTGCGAATAGTGATAAATGGATAAATAATCGCCTTATGGATTTATCTGTATGAATTGGATTAAGCAAGTAAGACCGTTACAATTTCTCTAACAGTCGAACAATAAGTTGATAAATACTGATTAGTGATTCGCTTGAAATGCACTATAAATTGAAGTGTTTTCTAACCTTTAATACAGAAATTTGGTTTTCACACTCGTGAAATTAACATTTGTATATAGAAACTGAGCATATATATAAAGACTTTTCTTGCACAATGTTTACAGACTTCAGCAGAAAGGTGCTCAAATTGTTAACTCTCAATAAATAAAAGAACTTTCAAGGATCAATGTACATTTTGTGATTGCAGTGAACTGATTGAACTTGACGAATTATTTATGTTGTGCTCTCGTACATTTAATTAGTTAATTTGTGTTCTCGTTCATTGAACATTTAACCATAAATGATATTGTTATCATTATCAGATTTCCCTACTTTTTATAAATCAAGATACTTATTTACTTGAGATTAGTGTAAAATTTGTAGTTCGACTGGACGTCCAATTAGGAATTTTTAGATAGGATTTGATTGATAACCATACCGAATTACTTTCATTTATTTATTAAATTGATAACTATTCTATTTCAGCGTTTTATTTGTATAAATGAGAATCAAGGCACTCCTAACCCAATACAAGTCTTAAATGATCCAACACCTAATGGTTAATTTTTACAGTCAGTCAAAGTGAAAACTTTTGGCATCCCTGGTGCGGTTTGACTAAAGCCCAAAAAGGGGCAATAGTTAGTTCCGTCACACACTAACAATCAAATTTTGAATTATTACAGGCGCTTGATTTGCTATTGCTGAACAATTTTCAGTAATTTCTCAGAAACTTAGACAGGTGCAAAATGTAAATTTTTTACTACTCCCAATAAAAAATTAATTACCTGGGCTACAAAATGAATTAGATTCATATTTGGCTTGTTGGCTCGAATATCCATTATTTTTTGCAACGAAGTCAGTTTTACACCCGCAGCATTTGCAGCGTAACCACCCTACGAAAAATAAAAACAAAGTTATGCACTGCTTAATTTTCCAAAATGCCTGTTTACCGCATTCAAAAAATTTCCAGCAATCAACACCATATACAAAACCTCTTGCAACGCTTTATTGGTCATCAATTCTTGGGCAGCTATTACCATCGAATTAATGCTGGGCTTCACGTAGCTCATGTTCGATTCAAATTCCTCTTTGAGGAGCATACTTTCGATTCTCAACTTATAACTAAAAATTATCTATTAATTGAAGTTCTGACATTGAAAAACCCTTACTTAGACAAACTCGTTAACTGCATTAAAAAATTTTCAGCGTTTCCCAGTTTCAGCACGTCACCTTTGAAAGATTTCAGCATGTCGAGCTCGTCGACTTCGGGTAAAATTTTCAGCAGACCTTTCAGCTTTTCAATACCGATTTTGTCGTGTTCGCCATTTCGTATGAGACGGATTATGTCTTCGTTGGAACTGAAAATTTAAGATTGATTTTGATGGAGCCTTTCCTAAGGGTATTAATTCTTGAATCAAGCAGAAAACTTTGCTTTCATTGCAATTCAAGAATTGACACCCTAATTATTCTGGTTTTTGTTAAATGGGTAAGAAATTAATTTTGTTATTAACCATTTCATTTTGATGACTCTGGTTAGTACCATGCCATTTTCGGTTATGTTGTTACAATTTTATGATATTTGTTATGTGTGCCGCAATTTCCAAAAAACAAACATTTTTTACCTTCGAAATTGTTTTAGAAAAATATTGACGTTTAGGCTTCGTTTGCCATCTAGAAGGGTTATCTAAAAACAATAAACTATTTTTCTTCTATTTTTGACTTTTGTGATTTTACGTATATTATTCTATAATTAATTAACCGATCCATTTACCTCTTGTGTTTGATTTCTGGTTTTTCTCAAACATCTCTCTTCATTATTTCCAGCATTGTCAGCATTATCGATCGCAGCTGGCCCTTGCTGACAAAACAGTCCTTCCATTTCTGACCAGTCAATGTCTGCCAATGGAGAATTTTGGTGTCTGTGAGCTACTTGGGTCCAAATATTATTGGTACCGACAACCTGATAACAACATATCTTTTTTTAAAAACCAAAACTTAAATCAACAATCAAATTATTACCTTGTTGCTGGGAATCTTATTCCAATTCACCGTTTTCATTTTGGACTTCGGTGCTGGGATTTCTTGCTGAGGCAAAAGTTCAATTATGGGTTCCTTGTCTGGCGGTAAATTTTTTCTCATGGCTTGATTTGGCGGAGGAGGTGGCGGTATGTGTGGAGGCGCTATTGGTGGCGGTGGAGGTGGTATGGCTTGTGGAAATGGAGGTGGAGGAGGTGCTGAAAAAGTACATCACATATTTTACTTCCGATATAAATATCATCAAGTAACTAGTTACCTGATGATGAATTTGGTGGTGGTGGTGACAATGGGCCATAAGGAGTATTCAATGCCACCCCAGATTGTCTTCTATTACTGTTGCTTTGCTGACAGGTACAGTTTAACTTGGTTCTAGAGTTTAATCGGGCTAACTTTGGTATATCTTCGTGTTTATCTAAAACTATTGCTTTTTGGACTAGTTTTTCTAAGTTTTCCCATATAATGTCACTGAGAGGATCATCTGGGTCGATGCTTAGTAGACTTTGGAGAATGCTGAGAAAGGGGGCTGCGTGTGACGTATCAGCGACCTAAAAAATTCATGTCATGAACAGTTCGTTTCCGACATAATTCAAGATGTTACCTTTTTAAGTATAGCATAAAAAATATCCAAAGGTGAATCTAAATCCACGCTTTTAAACTCAATTTGATGTTCAGATTGGTCGCTTTTGTGTTGTTCATCGAACACATCTATTTGAGCCGACAAGTCTGGTTCTGGTTTGGAGTTTCTAATTTTATTTAGAACTTGGAGTAGCTGGCATTCTGTTGAGGCGAAAGTTTAAGTGAATTTTTGGCTCGAGGCTATTTTACATACCAAAAAACTCATTCCTGATCCTTATTCTGTCGATTAAATTCGACGTTGATATGATGAGGCAATTGATAAAAGCTACTAGAGCTGTTTGGTAATCTGTAGTGCGCGCTTGTTCCAATTCTTGAACTATAAAGGCCATCCTGTATTTTTGCTTCTTGAGTTTCTAGACAGAGAATATTTGGTATCAATGTATTAATTATTTGCAACAAAAATTTACCTTGTAATAATCTAAAGTTTCCAGTGTCCTGATCCTGCCATCCTCGTTGTGCGCACACAAAGCGGCAAGCAATTCGAACATTTGCTTCCTCACTCTGATGGCTGTAGGGCCGATGGCGTTTAGGGCTGTAGCTAGTTTTGCCACGTACTCCGGATGTTCTACGATAAAGTCTAGTCCGTCGCATGGCTGATGGTTGTCCAAGTCCATTTGATGAATTTTCTATAACAACCTGTTATTTGAAAACTGAAACTTTTTCCACAATAGTTATTTGTATACCAAGGCCGCGAAGTGCCTTTTAGCGTACGTAGAGAAAATTTATCGCCGAGGCCGCTTGCGGCCGAGGCAAGATAATCTCGAGGACGTGTTGCTTGCTTTGAGAAGAAATGTTTATCGAAATAGATCAAGAGCTAGGAAGCTTGAAATAGTACAATATTTTATTGGTTGCTAGTCTCTCCTTCTATAGTTGATCCAAAACTAAATCCGTTGCACGCCATTGAAAGCTCTGTTCCAACAGACATGAGAATCGTTCCAGAACTAGTAATTTCCAGCTGCCCACCTCTTTTTCAAGTTAAACGTTTTTCCCAATTGAATTGATCGACTGGAAATAACCGTTCTAGAACGGTTCTCATGTCTATTGAAACACACCGACTGCGTTTAAATCTAATTTGGTGGTGGACGCATTGTGATGTGCAACGAATTTGGTTTTGGATCAATTGACGTGTCTCGCAGAAATAGAAAAAGAGAGCCTAATTGTAATAAATACAAGTTAGAGAGTAATAAAATATGACATGCGCGCGCAACTCGTGGCTGCAGTGTAGCCAGATTGTATTGTTGCAGTACAAATGTAAACAGTACAAATCGAAAATTATAACATTAAAGAAGTGATATAGTGTCAAGTGTTTCACAACGCCTTAAATCAGACAAAATAGGGGCTTTAAAGTGTATGTTAACATCATTTGCACTTTTATTTTGATAAATGTTTCATCCGGCAACATCGCACAATAAAATTACAAAGGAATATGTCAAGTATAATCTAACATAACCTTAAACGACACTGCAGTGAGTTCAAGTAATACGTAAAGTATTAGTTTGCTCTTTGTCGAATTACATGTTACAGAGAAAGAACGAACTATTACTTTTGAACTCGCTCCTGAATAGAAATAAAGAAATATGACGCAAGCCCGTAAAAAACTTCACTTTCTCACCTGCTTGCCACAGTCTGCGCGCGCCGATTCAGGTATTACGAGACACGTCAATTATAAAGTAATTCATGAATCGGTCATGACCAATCAAGTCCTTATACAATCGTTCGATAATTGTTTTGGAACAAACCAAACCTGGAAGTGACTTTAATAATGAGTTTGTTCAGCATGTCTTTTTGCAGCCAATGCTTGTACGATTCTTGCTTTTGTGCCAATCATCATTGGTAGAGAATCTAATGGTACCTAGAGAACTGTGACTTTTCCTTCCGATTAATATTTATTCAGGGTAGTCAGAAACAGCAAAATACCAGTAGCGTACACTCGATCTACCTACGAATGGGGATCCATACGAAAATATACAAAACTGTATGACTATTCAAAAACTGTACATAGGAAGCTATATGATTATTCAAAAATTGTACACAGGATTGAATTCATATTAACATGGAAAGGTTGACGGGGTAGTCAGAAACAGGAAAATACCAGTGACGTACGTAGGTTCGATAGACTTACGAATAAAGAACCATAAGAAAATATACAAAATTGTATGATTATTCAAAATCTGTACATAGAAAATTGTATGATTATTCAAAAACTGGTAATGTTACGGGATTATTTTTGCCCCTCAAGTAAAAGTAGAAGAACTTCTAGAACAAGTTGAAGAAACTAGTGTTATAGAGCACGGTGTTCCAAAGAAAAAGATTACCAAAACGCGTAGAATTATTAAGAAGGATGGCGACAAATGGGAAACTACTCATAGTTACAACAGAAAAAGAAGGAGAACAACCTGAAGCACACGAAATCGTAGAAAGTAGATGATGATAAGAAACCTAAAAAAATGAAAGCCAGGAAGGTAGTTTTCCAATCTCAGCCCTCAATTCCTGAGCAAATCAAGCTCAAGCCATTCCAAAGAGTAGATAAACCTGAAATACCTGAGGATGAAAAGTTTGTTTTACCGGATATAAAAGAGCAAGTAAAACTATAACCAGTTAAAAAAGACAAGGAAGATAAAATTGAAATTCCTGAAAAATCCAAACCAATTGAAATACCGGAAAGCGATTCAAAACCGAAAGAATGAAAAAACAAAACCAGAAGAAGTTACTGTAATTGAACTGCACCCTTGGAGAAGAACTCCTAAGAACAACCCGAAGTTAAAGAATGGCCTCGTGGTAAAAGAAAACCTCTGCCAGAGGAAGAAAAAGAAGATATCAAACTTAAACCAATCAACAAGGAAGCTCCTGAAGAACCTGAATATAAAGTCATTATTGAGGATGTTAAAAAAGAAAAAGCTTATCAAATTCCTGATGATGTTTATGATGATAAATTAAGTCTCAGGAAAAAGAAGATGGAGAGCAACCAGATAAAATTGAAAAGAAGAAGAAAATAAGGCGTCCTAAAGAAGAAGAGAGGCCAGAATTAGTTAACTAAATTGGAAGATGTTGAAGAAATCCCTTCAATTCCTGAAATATCTGAAACTGAAATTCTTTTGAAACCAATAAAATAACAAAAACCTAAGATTTTGGATGAAGGAAAGCCAGAAATAGAAAAAGCGAGGAATTCAAAAAAGATATAGATATGCAAGTTATTTCGACAAAAAGTTAAAGTTCAAAAGAAACGTACGTACTGTTAAGTTTGACGATAGTCAACCGTTACCGGAATTCGAAATTATTACTCAGAAATGCACTACAGAAGTCACTGATAAAGTTCCAGCAGAAACCCTTACCGAACAAACAGGTTTACTTGAAGAAACTACGATACAAACGTCTTTAGTTCAAAAGACTATTGGTAGACGCGTTAAGACTAAAACCGTAGCGCCAAGATTTATTGAACGCGTTGAGCTTGTAGCTGCTGAAGAGGGTAAGCCTACACAATTAGTGTGCAAAGTGAAGGGTACTCCATTCCCTGAAATTACTTGGTACAAAAACGAGGCTGTATTACATGCCAATGAAAGAATTTTCATTAATATTGATGAGAATGTGGTAACGTTAGAATTTTTGGACAGTGGAACCTCAGGATATCGCTGTTTATTCCTGTAAAGCTACAAATCCTGGTGGCGCGGCTACATCGACGGCTAATTTGGTTATTTTAGGTATGAGTGTGTGGATTTGTTGCAAAGGCAAACATTTAATAGCTACGCCTTTGTGTTTTGCTTCACTTATGTTTACTGTTTGGCTAACCGAAATTTGCTTAAGTTGATGAATTTTTAGGTTTTAGCTGCTTGTTATCGCTGTACTGATAACATTTAACTTTTAGAAAAAGAAGAATCTGGTATTGCACCTCGATTCACCCAACTACTCAAACTTAAGATCCTAGATCTAGAAATTTATTACTAATAGTCCCCAGTACAGCGACCCTGAAATTTTGTACACGCCAAACTTCCTGAGCGGCTTCATAACACCAAGTCGGACAATTTTGTTCATATCTTCAACCTGGGCGATGGGACATTGTCGTGCTAGCTCTTCGTGAAGTTGTCATTCTGACGTCCCTGAGAATGGTGATACATGTACATGTAATTTTAATTCCATTCGACTGTTTTTTATGTTATATTAACGATACCACATTAGTCGGACAAAAATTTCGTGGCATTGGAGGGGTCCGACGACCTTAACATGTTGCTGTTGAGGGTGTCCGACCACCCCAATGCCACGAGATTTTTGTCCGACAAATGTGATATCGTTAATATAACATAGAAACAGTCGATTAGAATTAAAATTACATATACATGTATCACCGTTCTCAGGGACGTCAGAATGACAACTTCCCGAAGAGCTAGCAAGACAATGTCCCATCGCCCGGGTTGGAGATGTGAACAAAATTGTCCGACTTGGTGCTATGAAGCCGCTCAAGAAGTTGGGCGTGTACATGAGTTACAAAATTTTAGGGTCGATGCACTGGTAACCATCTGATTTCAGGACCCAAGACAACACACACATGTGACCTAACTAACTTACAGGGCGTTCATTGATTGTTTGCTGTTTGCAAGTCTTACAGCCCAGGAATCTACCTGACGTGGAGTAAGAATCGAGGGTCCTCCCCAAATCTTTTTGGTAATTAGGGACTAAAGGGGGGTAGCAAGGCCAACTGGAGTGGTTCAGAAGGTAGGTACCTCTGGAGTACCGGGGGTTGATGGGCAACCGGCACTCGTGTATCGGAGGAAAACAAGGCCTTCAATATGGGGAAGAATAAAAGTGAAGAGAGACTAAAGGAAAAAAAAGACCTAGAAAAAAGAACAAGATTTTCGCACATGGTAAGCAAATAGCAAATATCGTAAAGAAGTATTCTAGAAGAACTTTAATATTGTAGAACTTATCCAAAAGTAGAATAGCAGAAAATGAAAACTTTTTACAGACACAGCACACGAATAAAAACGGCTAAATTTGAGACTTTAACCCTTTAAAACTCACACAACCAAATCTGCCTATAGTGGCACTGTGATGCTATAATCTCAGCAACCCACAATTGGGAGTTAAGGGCTCAAACCTATTTTTGGTTTTAGATCAGCAAAAACGCTTAGAGGAAACTCTCAACGTGCTCTTGAAAGCTGCCCTCTTTTCTACCAAAAAAAAAAACTATTTTTAATCCTTTCTCTTCCAGAAAAAAACCTTGAGGAATTTCTACAGAATCTATTGGGGGACAGTGGTACTGCTACTGACCGAATGCCTTGTACCCACAATAGAGAAAACTGTAATGGTACAAAGGAAGGTAGTACGGAAATCTGTAACAGAACCATCGGTACTATAAACCGAGTGTAGGAATCTATATTAATATACAATATGAAATGTTTAAATAAATAACCACAATTATTGTTAGATGGTACTGAAAAATAGCGAAATGAAAACTGTATAGGTGAAATGACAACTTAAATTTCTAGATGGGGGTACCTACTTTTACTTGACGGGGAAAAATAATCCCGTAACAATACAAAGGATTGAATTCATACTAACATGGAAAGGTTGAGGAGGTAGTCAGAAACGGAAAAATACAAGTGGCGTATACTCGCTCGACCTACGAATGGAGAAGCATATACGAAAATTTACAAAACTGTATGATTATTCAGAAACTGTGCATAGGAAACTGTATGATTATTCAAAAACTGTACAGAGTATTGAATTCATACTAACATGAACTGCTTTCCAGTATGCACATTGGCGTGCTCTAGAGCACCCCGGGAGCGCCACGCACTAGATTTGTACCGTTCTAGTATCATGACGTGAGACGTTTGTCCGTACGTTTAGCTGGGGAGCTCAACGCTCCGAGTAGCTCCGAGCTCCACACTCCCATACTGGAAAGCGGCTATGGAGAGGTTGAGGGGGTAGTTAGGAACAAGAAAATACCAGTGGCGTACACTTGATCGACCCACGAATGGAGAACCATACGAAAATCAACAAAACTGTATGATTATTCAAAAACTGTACGTAGGATTGAATTCATACTAAACATGGAAATGTTAGGGGGTATAGTCAGAAACAGGAAAATACCAGTGGCGTATACTCAATCGACCTACGAATAGAGAACCATAAGAAAATATACAAAACTGTATAATTATTCAAAAACTGTACATAGGAAACTGTATGATTATTCGAAAACTGTACATAGGATTGAATTCGTACTAATATGGAAAGGTTGAGGGGGTAGTCAGAAACAGGAAAATACCAGTGGCGTACACTTGATCGACCTATGAATGGAGAACCATACGAAAATATAAAAAACTGTACACAGCAGTGATAACCGTATAGAAAACTCGACATAATGCCAAAATTAAACTGGCTCGTTAGGAACATAACGTTTTTTTATTTCTCTCTAACCAACGATAACACTTATAAGTCATTATTTGGACCTCTTCCTGTCTATTACTTATCATATAGCTGATTATAGCGGGTCGACTCTTATTTGCCCCGACAGGTGTTTTCCCGACACGTCCCGATTGTACATCATTTGTCTGAAACGTAATTGTCCCGGCAGTATTTATCCTAAACGTAGAAATGCTGACAAATTTGTCGGACCCAAAACCGTAAGTTCGCTTGTCCGGTAAATTCGGTCCGGCTATTATAAACCACGGAGAATTGAATAGGTAACAATAATCAAATTGTACTTTCCTATATAGGTAAGTGAAAGAAAAAAACAGCAGGAATTAAAATGTACAATTCATTAAGTCGAGAAAAAAAAACAATCATTTGTTAGACGACTATCGAATTTTGCTTCAAGTAAAAAACCTTAAACGTCAATCAAACAAACTGCATGCAATTCATATTATAACTTTGCATTTCATTAAGGATAAATCGAGGAAGAGTAATTATTATTGATCCGAGGAAACTTACGATTATTAAGGGAGTGGCTCCAGTTATACAGGATGAATTTAGGTCGCATTAAAGTTAAATTCAAATGATACAATTATTATGTTCCAGTATCACACAGGTGTTCTATTTATTAATGAACAAACACCTGCAGCATATGTAATTTTGCTTTGAAAATTGTACCAAATGTTAAAAAAAAAAAAACAAGTTAAGCAACGTCAAAGAGGAAATTATTAATTTATTCCATATAAGAGAACCATCGACGTCTTAAACAACCATAAATTAGGTACGCGGTTGGAATTAATAATGAACCCATATAGGTAAGGTGATTCATTAAAGGACGGATATGTTCATATTGTAGAGGCTCTGAATAGAAATTGAAATTAGAATAATTTCTTTGTCTTAGACCTGGGACCTGGATCTGGATGACAATTATTTGAAAAGAATGTAAAACTAATGAATAAGTCAAAAGCTCAACGAAAGAGCTTAAAACTCAATTATTTTATAGATACAAGGATAGTAAATGGTTCTTCCTTTTAAGGAGATAAAAGTTGCAAAAATCTAATTCAAATTCCTACTTCTCAATGTTTAATAATGAAGTAGCCTCATAATAATAACGCCTATCATAATAATTATTATTATTCAACACCTGAAAATCCTCCAAAGACAAGTTGACCAATAACTCACCACATGCACTTTCAAACACCTGTTACTCCGAACTCCTTTGCCCTAACGTCCCGAAACCGTCACCTTTCGACTAGCAATCGATAAAATAATCAATATTATCGATTTTAGTCCCTTAAAAACGGCGACATTTCACACGATTTGGGGGCCCATGTATCGGGAAACGTAAACAACCATTCGTTTAAAAGTGCTCAGGTTCGCGTACGGTTTATGTTATAACTGGCCAAAGTCGCCGAGCGGAGGCCGGCCTTCGCGCTGGGTACTACTCGCGAGGTACTTTCACTTTTTTGTATATACGCGACTTGATGGCAACGCTATTATAAACGTTCAAGTGGTGTGCGGGAGCAATAATCATCTATTTCATTCGAGAACGGTTTATGTTTAATTATAGATTTGGCTTTGTTTTTGGTTCCAAAACCGCTTTAAAGACAGTATAAGTAACAACATACTCATATTACTTTTGATACTTGTGGAGCTGTTTTGTAGTGTTATTGAATCCAAGACAAAGCTTACAAGGCACATTCCGGAAATTTCCAGGAAAGGTATGGATTTTCATGTTTCTTCTCGGTTCTTTGAATCAGAAGTTTTTGCAACTGTTAAAGAAAGAAGTTCTCACTAATACATTAGCTAAGTAGTTTCCCTGTACATTTTGATATATGATTTATTATATTGAAGTTTTGTAGTTGTACTTGTCAGAATAATATAATATTTCTCATTGTAAAAACGTTCTAAGTTTACCTATACATCAATCTTTACAAATCTTTTACTTCTTTCTTCACATCTGTCCTGCGTTTACTTATTGCTTACAAAGGTTACGGGCCCAGATAGGCCAGCAGATATAATCACAAGAAGATTCGTTAGCCTCTGAAACTGCAATAAGAGAATTTTGAAGTAGATTTCAACTGTCAAGGAAATTTTCTTTTTAAAAAGTTAGGATTTTATAGACATTTTTTCGAGCAAATTTCAATTATTTCTACTATACTGTAGTTATGCAGAAAGTTCCAGTTCAGCTCCTTCTTTTGATAAGTTAGGAAGAAGGGAGAATTATTGTGATTGGTCGTTTGCCATGAAGATGCTACTTCGTCATGAAGATCTTTAGGTTTCTATAAATGGCTACCTATCCAGAAGGCGATACGACTACAGAAGCAGTAAAAAGTAAGAAAGATCAAAAAACTCTTACAAAGATTTGTTTGATGGTTCAACCATGCTGTTATCCTCACATAAGAGAATGTGAAAAAGCTGTTGATGCTTGGGATAATTTGAAAGCAGCTTACGAGGATAAAGGTCTCAATCGAAGAATCAAATTACTTCGAACCTTATGTAGTATCAGGTTAGAATTTTTTTCTAAAATGGATGATTACCTTAATGAGTTTATGACAGTGTCGCAGGAACTTTGCGCCATAAATAAAGCTGTTGATGATGAGTTACTGGGAGCTATGATGCTTCAAGGATTGCCAGAAAGCTATGATGATGGCAATTGAACACTCTGGAGCACAGATCACGAGTGATTTGGTCAAATCCAAGTTACTACAAGATACAAAGTGGGAGAATGATAAACACAATTCAAATAAAGCTTTGTGGTCTAAGAAAAATAAAGTCAATAATGCGAAAGACAAAAAGCCTTGGTGTTGGAAATGTCGTTCTGTGGGACACTATAAGCAAAATTGTACAAATACAAAAGTCAGTGGACCTTCTACTTCTAACAAAAATAAAAAGTATGAGCAGAACAAGTCAACCAAAAATGGAGTTTTTATTACCGCATTAGCTTGTCAACTAAGGGCCATATTACAGTATATTTGCATCTGCAAACTTGCAGTTCTGCAAATATGGCCGACATGCAAGCAAATTTCAGAAAAAATCTGCAATTTTGTCATATTTATCGGGAAAAAGTGTTTGGGCGCTGCTGATTTACCAGTTTTAAATGTCAAAGTTGTCAAAGTGATTGCAAGGACTTGCGGGACCGTTTCACCATGCGCAATTTTTTAGGCGACCTGCAAATGCATTCTGCTTCTGTAATACGAAAATTCAGACTTGCAGGTCCTGCATTTTGTATCTTGGTGTTGCAGAGCTTCTATAATTCCAGGCTCAATAGACAAAAAATGGTATGTTGATTCAGGTGCTTCGTCACATATGACTTCTAACAAAGAATGGCTGGTCAATTTTTCAGAAGAAAAAAATGTTGGCTTAGAAGTGGCTGTTGCAAATAATCAAATTTTATACAGTCAAGGAATTGGAGATGTATCTATTAGTCTGAAAGATAGATCACCAGTCCAGGTTATCTCTAACGTAACCTATGTTCCGGACCTATCCTCTAATTTGCTATCCGTAAGCCAGATGGTATCTAAAGGCTTTATAGTGGTATTTGATCAAGAAGGATGCAAGATACTTGAAAACTGCGTGTTTGAAGGTGACACAGTGGATACAGCAACTGAAATTGGTAGAGTATATTGCCTCATTTTAAACAAAACCGAACACGCCAATTTTTCAAACACAGAAATGTCAAAAGTACTTTGGCACAGAAGACTTGGACATTTAAACCGTATCAGTATGAAACCGTTCAAAATGCAACCAACAGAGGTTTCCACTCACGAAAGGTTGGAGCTCATACACATGGATCTGTGTGGACCCATGCCCATAGATTCTTGGGGAGGAAGTCGGTATATTTTTTGTCTGATAGATGACTTTACGTGAAAAGTTTTTGTCTACTTTCTCAGACAAGCAGTGAAGTTACAAAAGTTCTCAAGGCATTCAAGCAGCAAGTAGAAAATTAATGTAATTTGAAGATAAAAGGAGTCCGAAGTGACAATGGTAAAGAATTCTCAAACAATATTTTGAAGAATTTTCTAAAGCAAAATGGCTTAAAATTCCAGCTAACAGTATCCTACACACCACAAGAAAATGGGGTTGTAGAACGCATGAATCGAACAATTTTGGATAAGACGAGATCTATGATGCAAGAATCGTCTTGTGATAATCGTTTCTGGGCTGAAGCTGTCAATATATTTGATCAATCGATCACCAATAAAATTGATCAAGGAAATGATACCAGAAGAAAAGTGGAGTGGTTGAAAAGTAAATCTCAGCCATTTAAGACTTTTTGGATCAATAGCGTATGTTCATATACCAGATCAGAAACAACGAAAGTTGGATCCCAGAAGCCAGAAAATGGTATTTGTTGGGTATTCTGAAAAAGCCATTGGATATAGACTTTTCAATCCAAAAACAAATGAGATATGCAGAGCTAGAGATATTGTATTTTAATTAAAAAAATGAGATTGGACGCGATAAGGCGAATGATGAACAACAAGCAAGTGAGACTGATTAAATCCAAGATGGCGGGGAGGGATTGTCAATAAGTTTTGTCGTCCGGAAATATCGACAAGATTTTGTGTAGTAAAAACTGAGCTTAAATGTGAGAAATGCCCTAGGCAATTCCATCCCTCGTGTTTGGTACGTGTAAAGGGCGCAAGAACCATTGGAATAGGTATTGTTTTTTGTCCAAATTGCCCGCCAAAAGGGTAGGATGAGAGTGTTGAAGATGTGAATCATGTTAATGATATCCTGAATAAATTGGTATTGACCTTAATGGAGAACAATGAGCTATTGCACGCAAAATTGGTTGAGATCGAGAGAAAAAACGAGAAATTGGTTAAAAAAATTGAAATTTTTGAAATAAGCGAGGTTAGGCTAGAGGTAAACAATAACAACTCATCCTGCTTTCCTCACACATCTCTTTATCCACCGTTTGACAGACAACAACAAACGGCCCGGTCCCCACTGAAAAGAAGAACATCTTTCCCTAACTTCAAATCAAAACAAAACAAAAACACAGAGGAAAGACAAACAAGTAAGAAAGTGTTTTCAGCTTTTTCATCTTCAGATTCCAATAAAGCTCGGTAATTACCTACAGTCAGGCTGTAGAGGCAATTGATGATGCTTTCGTCCAAACAATTCTCCCACCATTATTGGACAGAACCAAGCAAAACAAAATAAAAATAGCTGAGCTTCTTCTGATGTTATTGGTAACGGGGCAACTGCCCCTTATGTTTCCCCAGAGTGTCTTTTTCGGGGCGTACCTGGCAAAAAGTGGTTGTTTCTGAGTAGAGTTAGTGAGAATGCTACACTTGAGATGCTATCTGATTACATCAAACAGAAGGCTAATATTATAGAAGCAGGTGCTCTGGTTATGCATGAACTACCGTCCAAGGCCAGATCAAAGTCATTTAAAGTTGGCGTAACTGAAACTTACTATGAGAGCCTTATAAATAAAAGCTTTTGGCCAGAGAATGTGATTGCTAGACCATTAACATTCAGGAAAAAACATCATAATCTAAATGCACCTACTCAAAATGGAAAGTTTCAAATATCCCTCAGTTATCATCAGGGGCTCTGAAATTTTATTATCAGAATGTCAGAGGAGTGAGAACAAAAATTAAAAATTTGATGTGCAATGTAGTTGTGGAGCACTTTGATGTTATTTTGCTAACGGAGACTTTTCTGGATTGTGATATTTTAACGAGTGAACTCTGGATGGTACCTGGTAACCATATACAGATGTGATAGATCGACAATGACTAGCACCTGCAAGACGCAGGGTGGAGTCTTGGTTGCTGTCAAAAATTCCCTATCTTCTAGAGCTTTGTTATACCCCATTGTAAGTGTTGAGCATTTATCTATTTCGGTCACAGTAGACTCACAAAAAATCCTAGTGGGTATTGCTTACATTCTAGGTGTATCTACTTATAACACTTATGATGACTTTGGTTTTTCTCTTATACACTTAATTGACAACAATACCTTCAGTGACGTCTTTATTTGGGGAGATTTCAACCTTCCCAATATAAAATGGGAAAAAACGGCTGCTGGTTCAGTACCCACTGGACCCCTATCAAGAGAAGTCACAGTGGTGGCTGACTGTGTTGCGTATTTCCAATCAATTGATGTGCCTAATATATATGGAAACTTTCTTGACCTACTGTTTTGCAATCAACCAGATATCAAAGTTTTTGTATGTGATAATACGGTTCTAAGACTGGATATGCCACATCCGGCTTTTGCACACAGTAATGTAACTGAAAATCTGTCTAATTTTTCATGTGACTATTTTTACTTTAATTTTAAAAACGCTGATTATTATGAGCTGAATTTTTGTATTTCTTAGAGTTTCATATCTGAGTGTACCAACATCAATGTGGCAGTATCGCAATTTTATAAAATAAAATAATCTATAATATCATTGAATCATTTACGCCTCTTTCAAGGTTCAAAAGTCCAAAATGCATGTCTGCAGAACTTAAATATTCAATAATATGAAAGAAGGAGGCTCACAAAAAATATAAAGCCTCACAGTCACAAGATGATTATAATTATTTTTCTAATTTAAGAAATCAATGTCGTTATCTTTCCCAGCCTTCTTACAGGAACTACATTCAATGTTTGGAAAACCAGTTACATGACAAGCGAAATTTTTAGAATTAAATAAATTCAAAAAAAGGCAATGCAGAATACCCAAAGTGCATGTTCTTTAATGGGCGGGAAACTGATGATGCACAGGATATTGCAGAATTGTTTAAGGAACATTTTTCCTCGGTATACTCACAATTTGATACTCCTTTGTCGGATTTTGGCTTTATTTGTGAAAAGTTTGTAAACTTGAATTATTTAAAAATGTCAATTATTGATGTTTTTAATGAAATAAATATTTTTAAGGAAAATTTGGGAATGGGTCCTAATGGAATTCCAGTACTCTTTTTGAGAAATTGTAAATATGTCTTATCAGAAATTTTGTGTAATATTTTTAACTTATTGTAGCAAATCCACCCAAGTACTCTATTAATTAGTTAGATGGTAAATGGCGAGCGGTTCTATTTGATGTTAATTATTTCCTCGGGTTGCTACAAAATTATGTGGTGGAGGGGGTCTATTTGCAAATGAGACAAACAACTGTATAATAGTTTTCGTACATATTTTATTTACTGAATCAGCACTATCAATTAGGAGAATTCAGCCTAAGAATTCAGCACAACCTAGGCACACGACAAATAAAGAAAAATTTCATATTAACAATTCCTACTTCAATGATCATTCATTGAAACAATCCATGCCCGAGGCAAAACTAAAATTAAAAAAAAAAATTTGGTGGAGACTCACTGCAATTTTCTTGATTCTTGAAATCTTACTATCAAATCAACTGCTGGATGTTATCTCTTTTCTGATTGTAAGCTCCTTAAATAGTACTCAATTCCCACCAAAAATCTGTTACGTGGGCGGTCATTTAGCATTTCTCGAACCAATCCTCTTATTTGACCTCGTTTATCAAGTGATAAACGACATTGTTGTTTTCCAAGAATTGTTTTTACTTAGGAAATGATGCAACATCCGGCGGAAGCACCGGTGTTGTAGTTTATCAATTAGGACGCAATTAAATCACATGAGTATGGTGATTTCCGGTTAAACGCGTCGTAATTTTATAATCTTTTATCGATTTTATTTTTTTTGTTTATCCGAATGTTGCAAGAGTCTATTAAATGGGGACATCGAACTCTGACATCCGGTCGCTTATCGCTTGCGTTGGAAAAAAATTGTTATATAATTTGAGTTGAGCTTAGAAATTTTGTCATTTTTTATTTATACTATTTTTTTACGGAATTAGATGCTGGATTGCTAGGAGATTTAATAAGATGAGATTAACTTATCTTGCAACTGACGTTTTCTAATGAAAATGACTACAAAAATGTTTTTACCAATTGAGTTAGTTATATTTTCTGGGATTTTAGCACCTCGAAATTTTTGGGGTCGCCACAATGTCAATATATCTTAAAGGAACAACAGACAGAGCATTAGTTTATCGGAAATCTGAAAAAGAATTGACTGGATACAACGATGCAGATTGGGCTAATGATGCGACAAATCGAAAGTCATACACTGGTTTTCGTTTCAAATATGCTGATGCAGTTGTTTCTTGAGAATGTCGCAAACAGACTGCAGTCGCCATGTCTTCGTTTGAAGCTGAATATATGACAATCAGTGATTCTGCAAAAGAAGCAATACATTTAAAAGGATTGTTATCAGAACCTGTAAATTTTTCAAAACCTGTGAAAGTTTACAATGATTATTTCATTCGTTATAAAATAGACCCATCAGACAACGTCATTTTTTGAATGAATTTTGTTTAAATAAGTGATTATTTCTCTAGACCTTGTTTATGAGCGATTAAATTTTTGTTTACCTTTTTTGACAGAATTTTGATAGAAATGTTCTGACATTTTATAATAAATAGAATTCTTTGGATAGGATTGACGCCAACAATTCAATCCTAATTATTCAGGAAATAATCTAGCCGTATACCACTCGACCTATAAATTTAAATGGATTAAACTATCCAAATATTTTTTGCATAATTTTGCTTTTTGGCAAATAGTTTCATGCACAATAACTTTTAAATAAATTAAGTTATTGCGCATTCAACTATTTTCCAAGCAAAATCATGCTCAAAATATGTTTAATCGATTAAATTTAAAGCTCTTGTGATATAATATAGGTATGACTATTTCACTAGAGTGTTTTACACTGGCAAAATGTCATAGGAACGGCCGGTTTCCTACTGACAAAACTCCTACCTACCTGTTCCTACCTGGACAAAACCAACATGCCGCGTGTTGCTAAATTCACCAAAATGGTGCACCGCCACGGATGCGGTGATCAAAATTCACTAATGCCAATGCTAAACGACAGCTTGTCAAACCCTGTTTAATTTAACAACAGTACTTGTTCTACCATTCCACCATGGTGCCTAAACCAGCTGAATTTAGCCACACGCGGATGATGGTTTTTCAGCGACAAAATTTTGTGTGGTTAATGTGTGTCACCTGAAGAAAATAAATTTTCCAAATGAAAATTTGGCTTGTTTCTCTCGTGAAATAGTTGAGCCGAATACCACTCACGAAAAAATTATGTAGGCAAAATTATTCTCTTGGTTTTATTCAAGTTTGTTGCTTTTTGGTAATTTCGCTCATTAAATTTTTGATTGAAAATGGTGAAGTTCAGTTAGCACATCTTCCAACAAATAAGATGACGGCTGACATTTGCACTAAGCCATTATCTAGACAGAAGTTTAAGTTTAGTAATACATCAGCTGAGAAGTTTCCCTGTACATTTTGATATATGATTTATTATTTATGACATTGAAGTTTTGTAGTTGTACTTGTCAGAATAATATAATATTTCTCATTGTGAAAACGTTCTAAGTTTGTACATCAATCTTTTACTTCCTACTTCTTCACATCTGTCCTGCGTTTACTTATTGCTTACAGCAACGGTACCGATTCATTCACAACAGCCCCCAAAATAAAATACTGATCTGGCAGGCCGGGCCGGTGCCAACGGTTTCCCGGGCCGGTTTTATGCTCCCCATCCGCCCCTGTATCTGTGGATCTTGATCCATTGGATAATTTTTCTTGGGCCAATTAGAAACTGCGGAAGAAGAAATTTTGATTAATATCAGCTTAAGAGCTGCTAATGAACATTCGAAATTTTGAATGAAAACAATAAGTAAGTAACACATCCAAGTAAAATTATTGTTCGTGAGAGACAAAGCTAAATTTATTAAATCCATCCATCAACATTTGACTCTCCACTGTGTCTTTTTTTTCTGATGAAAAAATAAATCAAATAAATCTTCATCATAAATCATCTAAAACGCTCCTGCCCCCAACATAATCGATCGTTCCAGAAACACTGATGGCGCTCTCTTATGCCAAAACTCCCTAAACTAAATAATGTAAGTATTTAAGCCAAAAAACTACCTATATTTGAGTGTTAATAATTGAAATCTTCATTAAACCTAATCCAAATCTAATGTGGTCAAAACCACTGTCCAAAAACCATAAATATTGAAAATTGACGTCCCGACCGAGAGAGTATGTGCGAACCGGGAGTTCATCTCGCGGCACACAGAGGCGATCTTTATATACACCGGGAGTAGCGCGAACGAGACGGAGTTTCCAGTCCGGGTTTCGACGTCGCAGACCAAATATGTCGGAGTTTTCTTCCGTAATCGATTTGAACGTTGGCGGAGTTATTTATACGACAACTTTAAAAACTCTGATCAGCCATCCGAACTCGAAACTCTACGGGATTTTCACCGGAGCCGAACCCGTCGAGAAAGATTCGAAAGGTCGGTTTTTTTTGGACAGGGATGGCGTCTTGTTTAGGTGAGTGTTGTAAATGTTTTTTTTTTTCACGAACCTGTTTGATTCAGAAAATGTGCGAAACCTGTAATTTTATTGGTGACTTTAGTAGATAAAACGTTATATAGGTCATCATTTGAATGTTATAAATAAATAACAAACCACCCTTGTTTGACCTAGTTTCCAGAAAGAGATAGAGGAACTAGTTTTTAATTGGAAAAAAAAGCAACTTTATCGGAAATATGAGGTGTAAACATCCTCTTTTCCACATCCTGACAAACTGCTATTCCTAAAAGAAACGAAGATGCTAACAAAAGTATCAAATTACATGGTTCGCTCAAACTAGGAGGGTAAATTGTAGAGAAATGGGGGAAAATCCGAGGAAATGACCTCAATGATGAGGGCGATAATCGTTCTTGTTGGATGAGTTTACGAGTTTGATGCTGGAAAGTGAAAGTGTGTTTTTAAGCATCTGCGGGTGAGAGGATTTAGGAACATCTATTGTTAACTTTATGAAACAGAATAAGATTTTTTTAAATTTTTCCCAAACTTCCAAAACTTCTTCAATGCTTTTTCAGAATTGGTCTCTCAATATCTTCCTTGAATGAAAGTGGGAACTTCCCCGAAATTCTTTTGCAGTTCATCTTACTTCTACAAATTTAAATTTATTTCCTCCAACTTCATCAATATTTTCTTAAAGTATATTTTACTCATAAATCAATGTTTCAAAAAAAAACATAACTTTGCCAGTTTGCAGTTTAGTTATTTTGAGGTTTCAGCATGTTGGAACTCAGTTCAAAAAGTCATTTTTTTCCTGATCAGAATTTTTACTCAGTTCAGAAACTCAACGGAAGCATATGTCGTCAACCATGAGCTTTTGGCCTCCAAATTGAAGTTCTATGGTTTCCAACAGGAATCTTGTCAGCTGATGGCCTCATATCTTGCGGATCGCCATCGATCAATCTTTTCTGAGAATAGGTACTCTGTTGACTTCGATATAATGTCCGGTGTTCCGCAAGGTTCAGTATTGGGGTCGTTACTTTTTCTTATCTATACGTCTGATATTTTTAAGGTCGGTAAATTACTGCAAGGTCTCGGCTTATGCGGATGACAAACACAGGTCTATTGCTGTGAGGGGTATTTAGACTCTGAAACACTTATTAACCAGGATTTAAAAACTTTAATCAATCTCTCAAATGAACATACCTTATTGTTAAACCCATCCAAATCTTATCTACTGTTATTTGGTAACAAAAATAAAGTTGATTTCCTAAAAGATAATATTAATATTAAACTAAACGATGTAAGATTACCAGTTGTTTATTCTGCTAGAAATTTGGGGTTGATTCTGTATAGTGAATTACGGTTTAAAGAACATTTGAAAAAAATATTTCAAAGGTCATATACAACTTTAAAATTTTTATACAATAACAGACATATGTTAAATCTTACACTTAGAAAATCGCTTTGTGAATCTCTTCTATTTTCCAACTTCAATAACTGTGATATGGTATATGGTCCTTGCCTGGATTTTGAGAGTAAATCTCGTATACAAGGGGTGCAGAACGCCTGTGCGCGTTTCATCTTTGGGCTTAGAAAATTTGACCATATATCTCATACGTTGGCTGAATTAAACTGGCTTCGGATGGATTCTCGTAAGATTCTGCACTTTTGTATATTAATGATAAAGATTTTAAACAAGCCCGAAGCACCTTGCTCAATTCGTGAGCGCTTGATCCCTCGTGCAGGTCTCAACCATATTTTATTTAAGATAATTAATGTAAATTTTCATGACGTCATAAACGTTATTTAGACGTCATGTTTTCGTAACATTTTTCTTCAAACTATGGAAGGTATGACGTTAGTCATGACATTAATTTCTTAAAGTTGTCGGAACCTCGGACGCGCCACGTTATTTAGAACAGATTTTTTTTTAATGTCAAGGGATCGATTAAGCAACAAACTGACGTTAATTTGACGTATTTTTTTTCGTCGATTTTCTGACGTTCATTGAAAATCTTTACAGATTATGTTTAAATAACGTCTTTACATGACATAGTTTGTGGTGTGAATAATTGACAATTCGTGTCATTCTACTTCCGTATAACATCCTTTAATATCAGAGGGGATGGCGAAATACGAACGTCAAAATGACGGCAATCTGCTGCCTGAGAATGTAATTTCATTTTTCTATCCACGGAAATTCTAGGATTTTTTTAGAAAATCAACAAGTATACTGGCAGGTGCCGCTCGCTAAAGAAAGCCAACCGATAACCGCTTTTACCGTTCCGTCTCGGGGATTATTTCAGTTCAAGGTAATGCCGTTCGGCTTACACTCCGCTCCAGCGACCTTTCAGCGCGTGATGGATGGCGTCATTAGTCCAGACATAGACCAGCACTGCTTCTGCTATCTGGATGACATTATTTAGCATTTTGTGGAAAACAAATCGAACGCATGCATGTATTGTCGGTTTGTTTTCCTTTTACGCAAGTTTTGAGATGTTTTAACGGACTTTTGTTCTAGAAAAATGGCAACACTGTGAAGGAAACTTTCAAATATTAAGGGCGAATTCTCATGAGCGTAAGTTGACATTTCTGGCGTAATCACGTGATAATATATGGTGTAATTTGATTGGTAAAATATCCAGCATGGCGAATATTTCACCAATAAAACCCATACATTTCATCACGTGATTACGCCAGAAATGTCAACTTACGCTCATGAGAACTCGCCCTAAATCCAGAGCCCGTATTCTATTTTACGAGTAGATTCGAATTGTCTGTTATGACACTCGATATCGAATACGACAGCTCCGGACGTACCGTGTAAAACGCATCGAAAAATAGAATCGCTTTTTTGACAATTCGATACGAATTTCGACTCGACTCGTAAATTATAATCCGGCAGTCTGACCGTCGTGAGTGAGCGAGCACATAAATGACAATAGTGTTGCCAATTTCCTTTTTGAGCGGAAATTTCAGGATTCTTGAAAAGACGAAACAGCTTTTATGCAACGTTAAAAAAAAATTGACTGAAATGTCAAATTTTTTTGATCAAACAATTATTATGAAGATTCTTCAAAAGCCGCAGGCTTGCCTTTGTCGTCCTACAGATATTACAATAACAATGTCATCAAAACGTCAGTTTGTAGTGAAATTATGACGTTACTTTTACGTCATATCAGCATTAGAGAAAGTACTTTATTATTAGTTTTTCAAATCGATTTTCGACGAGAAATATGACGTGGCTTTCATGACGTAATTTTAAAGTAAGATTCGCCTATCTATCATATTTTTAGATACTGTATATTGTAATAATACAGGGTGTCCTTAGGTGAACTGGCACATTTTGCAGGTAAATATCTCGAAAACGAGAAAAGATTACGAGATGCGGTTTGTCCTGGGAGAATCCGACATGCCATTTTTTGAAATAAAAATACTGCCTTATTTTCAATGATCATCATGAACCAGCCATGTCTCGTCCCCTGCTGAACATAGGCCTCTCTCAACCCAATCCATCTTGCTCGGTCTTGGGCATCTTGGATCCAATTTGTAGATATTCTCTTGACATCATCTGTCCATCGACTCGGCGGTCTACCCCGGCTTCTGTGTGCAGCACCTCTAGGTTGCCACTCCAATATCTTCTTCGTCCACCTATCATCTGTCATTCTTGCGACGTGGCCTGCCCAATTCTACTTTAGGTGTGTTATTCTCTGTTATTCTCTCAAAAGCATCTGCAACTTCAGTTCTTCGTTGTGAATTCGGTCTCGCAACGTCACCCCCAACAGCTCATTCCATGGCTCGTTGGGCAACTCCTATTTTGTTGATCGTTTTTTGTGTCAATGTTAATGTTTCTGAGCCGTATATCAGTACTGGAAGGATACACTGTTCAAAAACTTTACGCCTCAGACAGACTGGAATGTCTGATTTGAATACATGTTTCAACCGGCCGAGGGCAGCCCATGTTAGTCCTATTCTTCAGCTAAGCTCACAGGTTTTGTTATCTCTGTCGTGTTCATTGTCGTGTTCTTGAAATTATGATTGTTCTAGTGGTTAATTACTTGTTGTTGTTATCATTAGTCGTCAGCTGTTGTAATTTTTCTCTAATTATATTGTTGTGTGCAATTTTTGGTACTCAAAAATTTTACCCGATTTCTTTTTGTCGATACTTTGCCTCATCTCTATTCTCCAAATCTAGAAGATTTGAATAGACTCGATAGAAATGGTGACTGATCTGCAAAGAAAATCAGGGACAATATGATCTTAACCTTTACGATGGAATAAATCAAAATCAAATTGTTGCAAACGGAGTTGCCAACGACCCAAACGACCTTGAGGATCCTTTAACCTATGTAACCATAACGGAGAGGCATTGTCAGTTATGATAGCGAAGTGGACATGGTTTAGATATTGACGAAGTTTCTCAACGCTCCAGATCACCGCTGAACATTCCTTCTCGGTGACCGATAGTTTCATTTCCTGTCTAGATAGATAGCAAATGACCTTTTCATCTTCGTCAAATTTTTGAGGAAGAACGGCCCCAAATCCGTGTGCAGATAAAATGGCTACTCAAAATTGAGAGCTGTCAAAACAGGGGCTGTGTGCCTAAACATTCCTTAAAGGCAGTGAAGGAGTTTTGACATTCTGTGGTCCAATTGCACTTAACGTTCTTTTTATTGAGATTCAATATGGGTGACAAAAGAGAAGAAAATCAGGAACAAAACAACGATACCAGGATGCGGTTCCTATAAAACGACGGACTTCATTAATATTTCGAGGCGGAAGAAGATTGACGATGGTCTCTACTTTTTCTGGATCAAGACGAAGCAGACCCTTACTATCAACCAAATAGCCCAAATATTTCAGCTCTGGTTGGCAAAAATTACATTTCTCAATGAAAACAACGAAACCAGCCTCACGAACAGTAAAAAAGATGGCGCCGGTTGTGGATGTCATTGAAAGCAGCTCCGAAAAATTACGCGAAAAACGTGAAGATAAAATTAAATTAACGTGTGTACACTGCAGCAAAAGTGTCTCAAGCGCTGTGCAATGTGGAAAATGTTTAAAACAGTTCCACCCATCCTGTTTAATACAAGCAGCCACTCAAAAACTGGCGTCCTGCCGGCATGTGCCCTCCTATGCCTGTGATGATTTTTGGGACAGCGAAAAGTGCCTTTATCAAATGATCATCAAAAATCTGGAAGAAAAAAATCAACTTCTGATGGAAAACAATATGCTATTGAAGGAAAATCAGGTGATTCTTCAAGAAAAATTAAAAAATGCGGAATTTGAGGTTAGAAAAATATCAAATCTCCCGCCTTTTTCACCAAACACGCTAATGTCGACAGAAAGTGAGGTTAAAGCCAAGCAGACTGACGGATCTTCTGAAAATGTCATAGTGCCAAGCAAGCGGAATCAACAAAAACCGCAGAAACCCAAAAATCCGCAGTCTCAAAAAGAAAACGCAAATGTCAAAAATGTCATGGTTGAAATAATAACAAAAACAAAGAATGATTCCAACATTTCCAGCAAAATTCCAATTAATGAGGTAAATCCTGGTGAAGATAAAAACAAAGATCAAGACAATGAAGGCTTTAAAGTAGTTTCTTACAAAAAAAAGTCTCATGTCAATAGACCAAATCCAAAGAAAGGAGCAAACACAGATAATATGCTGAAAATAGTGAAGAAGATTGATAAAGCTTGGATTTTTGTTTCTGGCTTTGCCCCCGAAACAACGGTGGAAGACATAATGGAGTACCTAAAAAAATATCAATTGGATGAGGACTGCACTTGTGAAAAAATGGCAACCAGGAGAGATCGTGACTACAGTTCGTTTAAACTTGGCATCCCCAAGAAAAATGATGATGCTGTCATGTCTGCAGAACTATGGCCCCTTGAAACAAGGATAAACCATTTTCTCCATGTCCAACGCCCGATGGCCCCAAACAGGGGCGCATAGAGGTAGAAGTTCAGGGTTCAAAACTCGTACAAGACAAATCATGCACTAGAGTTGGTAATAATGTTTTAAAAATAATCCATTACAATGTTCAATCGTTTAGAAATAAGTTTTTAGATTATGAAGTACTTCTCAATGAAACTTTGGCTGACTGTCTTTGCTTGAATGAGCATTGGCTGGTGCCGGGGGAATTGGACAAAATTCCTATCAGGAACTATACAGCCATCTCTGGTTTTTGCAGGTCCGCGGGGTCCGGAGGTGGAACCTGTATTTATGTGAATAACAATTTAATATCTTCTTCTTTAGGTCTTGAAAACATGACTGAAGAAAAGCATTGTGAAGTCTCAGGGATATTGTTGAGGAAGTTTGATGTGCAGGTTGTCACATTGTATCGATCTCCTAGTGGTAATTTTGACAGGTTTCTTGAGGTTCTGTCTCGGATTCTGGAGAGGCTGAGCAACCATCATCCTATGATTGTTACAGGTGACTTTAATGTGCATTTCAATGAGAGGGACGCTAGGGCTTTGAGTCTTTGCAATTTGTTCAGAGCATTTGGTCTTAACAAAACTGTGAAGTTCAATACACGTGTGAACAGGTGTCTTGACAATGTTTTCACAAACATTGATTGCCTCTTGACCTCATCAGAACCAGTTGATCTGACCCATGTCTCAGATCACATGGGCATATTATTTAAATGCAAACAATTTAGTAAAAAAATAAATCTTAGAATTAATTACAGGCCAATCACAGATTGTGGACTCTTTGCTCTGTACAATAGACTTGAAACAGATGGTTTTGATTTTGTAAATAATGATGCTCTCAGCACAGATGAAAAATTTGAAAGGCTTATTGACCTAATATCTAATGCTATGCTGACCTCCTTTCCACAAAAATCTAAATTTATCAGTATAAATCAACATAAAAAACAATTAAATTGGTTTGATAACAACCTGAGAGAGATGCGTGAAAGGCTAAACTTCTTTATATCTTTGAACAAAATGGATACTAATTTAATGACAAAAGAACGCTTGTCTGAGCATAGAAAAGACTATCGAAAAGCAATTAAAGCAGCTAAAATAAAGGCGAATGATAATTTTATAAAAAACTCAAGTAATGCCCAACGCGCAATGTGGAATGTAATTCAAAACAAATCCCAAAATCGAGTAAGACCTACTACTTCCCTTAATGCTAATAGTTTCAACAATTTTTTTTGTTCAATTGCCGAAAATGTAATTAATGGTCTTGAAAATCCGCCAACTACTTTTAATGAACACTTTGTATCACTTGAAAACATCCCACAATTTTGCTTCAAACCAGTTAGCTATAATGAAGTCAGAGATGCAATTTCAGCATTGAAAAATAGCAGTAGCAAAGATTGTAATGATATTAATACAAAGGTAATAAAAACCTTAAAAAATTTGATTGTTATTCCCTTGACGAAACTAATAAATGAATCCTTGGCCAATTCTATATTTCCAGCAGTTTTTAAAATGGCAAAGGTGGTTCCGTTATATAAAGGAAAAGGCTCAGTAGATGATCATACCAACTATCGTCCAATATCCCTTCTGCCAATTTTGTCCAAAGTGTTTGAGCGCATTATGAGGGATCAAATAAGTGAGCATTTTGAAGCCAATAACATTTTTGCTGTAAGTCAGTTCGGATTTCGAAAGAATAAAACAACAAGTTTGGCAATTAATCATCTTACAAACAATATCTTGGGGGGGTTTGAAAGTTTCTTGGATACCTATGCCTCATTTTTGGATCTTACTAAGGCGTTCGATTGTGTAACACATAGTATTCTCTTAGAAAAACTAAACTACTATAATTTTCATAACAGTGCGGTATTGTTAGTAAAATCATACCTTTCAAACAGATCGCAATATGTTTCTATAAACCAGGATTGTTCATCTAAGCTGTCCCTGAAGTATGGAGTACCACAGGGTTCAGTACTGGGACCCATATTATTTCTTGAGTACATAAATGATCTTGCTTCCACCCAGAACACAGCTGGTACTGTTTTGTTTGCCGACGATACTACTTATTACCAGAGCTATCATCCATCTGAAATACATGACCTGGGTCTTGAGAATACTGAGAGTAAACTTATGGAATGGTTCCTATCCAACAAACTATCCCTCAATGACTCCAAATCGCAGTCGATGAATTTCACGCTGAGAAACACACAAACTCACCACCCACTTTTAGCAGACTGTGTTGAGGAGGTTAAATTTCTTGGGGTTTATCTGGATCCGGGCCTGACTTGGGAAAATCATATAGTCCATTTATCTAGGAAGTTGTCTAAATATCTGTTCTTGTTTCGTAATCTGGTGAAGGTCACCTCCAGGCAAACTGTTCTGATGGCGTATCATGGATATTTTCACTCAAACTTGTCTTATGCCATTTTATCATGGGGTCATTCATGTCATATAGATAAGGCTTTTGGACATCAGCGTAAATGTGTCCGTATTATATGTGGCTTGGGCTACAGAGAGGATTGTCGCCAGTATTTTGTGACTTTGAATATTCTCACTTTGCCATGTATCTATGTGTTGGAGTGTCTGTTGTATATAAAGCAAAATGTCCATCTTTATAAATTGCACCTGGATCAACATAATTATCCTACCAGAAATAATGACAAACTTTTTCCGGGCTTTGGCCGACTTGGGAGAACTAGAAATGGCACCAGGTATCTCGCAATAAAATTTTTTAATTTATTACCACCAAATATAAGAATTCTCGGCATCAGCCAGTTCAAGGTGAGAGTAAAGACTTTTTTGATAAAAAATGCTTTCTACTCATATGAGGAGTATTTTGCTTCTGATTTTAATATGTAACCATATGTTTTCTATTTTATTATGTAACCATTTTTGTTATATTTTTTGTGTGACCATGACCATGTATTCTATTTTATTATTTAGATGTTTAGATTAGAAGTTGTCATTTTAACATGTGTGTAAAGATGGATTATGTAATATCAATTGTTAGCTATTAGTGAAAATATAATAATAATAACTATAATTGTGAACGTATAAATATACTATATATAATACTTGGGTAATGTTGAGAAATTTTCCGACATTCACCCTCACATTTACCTAACTGTACTTTTGTCTTGACTTGTAAAAATGTGTTTTATACATATGTTATTACCAATAAATTATCTTATCTTATCTTATCTTATCACGTATTCTATCGAAGACAATAGACCTATTTTTACCTGGTATGCGCGCGCAACACGAGGCAATGCCTTTCTATTGGCTAACTAGTACAGGTGAGAGGTGTTCGTTTTGCACGCTGGGCATCTCCTTGTCCTTGTTCATTGCCCGTGGTCTGACAAGAATAAAAGAACGATTGATATTCAACTTGACACAGCTTGGCAAGTGACATTTGAAAGTTATTTGAAATTTTACATTGCACAACACGCGATCTTTCTCCTTCTTATTTTATCCCATGCAAATAAAAAGAATGGATTGCTATACGTAAGTCTAACATAATTTGGTACGTTTTGCCTCGTCTTGCGCAATGAGCGTTCTGTGTCATTTTTTACCTAATGAAGTTTTCGTATTATTACCTCTTTGTCTGGTAAAATAGATAGGTCTATTCCCAACAATTTCAGATGATCAGAAAAGGAGTTAGACAAGATGACGATATCATCTAGATATACCATGACATTTGGCTAAAGTTCAGGGCCTAAAATAGTGTCAACTATACGTTGCCAGAGGTGGCGTATTCTGTAAACGAATAGAAATAGACATAGAGAAGAGATAGACATAGACAGGAAATATAAGAAACTAAAATTCTGTAAGCATCTTTCCAAATTGATTCGGGTCAAGTCGAAATAGAAATATCGTAAACTATACGACGTGAAAACATTGCGCTTTTCTAGAGAGTTTCATTATTTTTGTGGTGTTCTAAATTGTCAGTTGTTATCAACTGTTCAATTTCAATATTGAATATTTTATTATCGATATAAGTCATTATGGACCCTATATTCATGTATTTTGTGGACGAGGCGAAAGAAGAAGAGCGTCAAGAACAATTAAGATTGGAAAGGATAACCTTGCGAGATGAGTATAATGCCTTTCATAGGCCCTAAAGGGAATTCCGGAGGTGTTTCCGCCTTAGCAGAGATCTCGCCCAGCGGCTGATCACGGACCTCACTCCACACATGGCTCCTGTGATTAGAGCTGGAAGAATCCCAATTCAAATTAGAGTATTGGGTGCTCTAAGATTTTTCGCTAGAGGCCCCTATCAGTAGGCGGTAGGAGACGACTTCAATACATGTATGTCTCAGTCCACCTTTACCAGGGCAATAAGTGATGAAGTATATTTGGCTCTAGAGGCCATTGTTCCTCAGTAGGTTAAATTTACCCTAACCGAGGCTGAGAAGCAGCTCAAGAAAGAGGAATTCATGGCCCAATTCGAATTTCCGGGAGTGGTAAGATGGTAGCCTTTTGTGATTTGCCCTATTTTACCACAGTATTTTTACTAAATGCTAAGGCTAAAATAACATTTCAGGGAAAAGGAAATATTAAAGGCGATTATTTTACTTCCCAAATACGAAATTGGGAAATATCTCTGGAAAATATTCAAAACAGAACTATTCAAAATATGACAAAACATAACCACTAATAAACAAAACATAAACTCTGACAGAAATTGAACGTTTCACGATAATGTGTTAGAAAAAAATAGAAACAATTTTTCCATAGAAAGACCTAAACGGGTCTTTCTATTTCTCTATTGCGACCGAACACCGAACGAGACTCGAGTGCTACCGAACTGGCATACAGAATAAGGTTTTGTGATAATAGAAAGAAATTTCTTGCCTAGAAAGGATTTTCTATGTCTATGGCGTTACAGAATACGCACTCAGGTTGCAGGGGCGTTAGATAAACCAAAAGGCACCCTCCTAAACTGGAACAAGCTTCTTCCAGGAACAGTGAAAGCTGTATACTCAAGAGAATTTTCGGCTAGAGGAAGTTGCATACATCAATCGAGCTGATGTATCAGGTATTGCGTAAATTGTCCAAAATAGTAGAAATATAGGGAATTGGGTAGGCATCTTTTTTGGTTTGCAGATTGAGTTTGCGAAAATCGAAAATTCCCATCTTTTTTCCTAACCAGGCACACAGGGCTAGACCAGGGATCGTTGGACCTTTCAATAACGCCAAGCCATAATATCTCTTCAACTTCATCGTCATTTGATGAATAGAGATGAGCCAATATTTAATTTTAATATTAAATTTTATTTTGGACCTAATTTTCTCAGCTATTGAATTTATGGTACATTGAGTTGCCTTACGTTGCGTTACGTTTTCGTGAAGTGTCATAATTTCGCCGATGATTTCCGATTTTCAAAAACCATTTCAGTAAATTTTGCTTTTCATGTTTTTTACCACAAGCGATTCTGACTTTCTCTATTTGATCATTAGTGAAAAGCTGCCCTAACAAACTAATCGGTCTGTAGTTTTGCAAGTCTGTGATTCTGCCTTTCTTATGCATAATAATAATGATGATGGCATTGTTCCACATCTCCAGGGTTGTTGCTTCGTCAAGACATCCAGTTATCACTTTGAGTAACTTTTTTTTTTCCTAGTTTCACAGCCTCTGCGACAACACCATCCTCGCCCGGTGCATTGTTGTTTTTCATTTCTGACCTTGAGACCTCTTTTTCGCTTATCGGTGGCATTTCTTCTGATCCCTGATTTAATATATGGGGTATATTTTCCGGTGTTTCTTTCTGGCCTTTGTTACTATAGTGATTTGTATAGAAGTCTTTAATATTTCCTTCCTGTTGTTTGTTACTTGTCCTCTTTCATTTTCTAATTTGGTTATTTTGGTCTTTCCCGTGTTTAGTTTATTTCGTAGTACATACAGTCATGCTTTTATTCTCTTCTATGACCTTAGTGACCTATTTATTATTAAATTTTCTAATGTCAGCCCTAGCAGCTTTCGTTATATCTTTATTTAGTTGTTTTAGCTCGTCCTTGTTTTGTGGGTATTCCCCCAGTAATTTTTTCCTCTGCTTCATTAATTATTTGGTATTTAAAGTCAGTTTTTCTTCTTTTTCTGAAGGCTTCGAGCAGTGTTTAATTTGGGCTATGCTGATTGACTCTACAATATTTCTATTTAGATCTTCGATGTTCATTAAATCAGGGTCTTTCAAATTTTTATTTATTGTTTTTCGATATTTCTCAGCGTCATCTATATCGGTCCACTCCCAGTGGTGTTTCCGTGTCATTTTGTTTTTTTCCAAGTTTGGCATTGAGGTCTCCGACTAACATGATAAAGTACGCTGAAGGACTTGAGATTGCTTGAGTAAGGTCCTCGTAGAAGTCTTCAATATTTTTGTCCGAACTTTGGGATGTGGGTGCAGGCTTGGATAATCTTGACATTGTATCGTTCATTTAATTTCAATATTACGATGCTAATCTCAATTATATTGCGTTCATGTCGCCTATTTATCAGAAGTCCGACTCCTCCTACAAAGCTGTTTTTTCACACTACATATTTCCTGACTTCAGTAGGATTTGTTTTTCTCTTCTTTTCCGGATTACGCTTATTCCAATCACATCCCTGTGTATTTGTTCAAGTTCTTCTTCTAGTTCCAACACTTTTCAGTGAGATGGAAGAGTTCTCATATTATATGTCATAATATGCAGTTTCAGTCTTCCTTGGTAGCTTAATATTACCATGGGATTCTCAACACCCTCCAATCGCTGCCTTTTCCAAACGCTTCCTTGATCGGAGACTTGCGATCTGCCGGGAACTGAGAAATTCTGAATTTTTTCTCACTTAAATGCAAAAAAAAATCATGTGAAAAATCTATTAAATCACTTTTGGAAGCTTCTGAAAAATACTTCAAGGAATCAGAAAGACTTCAAACTTTCAGGATTTATTGAGTAGGGTCTTTTCATCAATCAAAACAAACCGCTAGTGGATCTCAGAATTGACACCCTTGCATCGTTACAAAATTGACTGAAAATGTCATAGTTTCTCGATCAGACAAATTATTATTATGAGAACTCTTCAAACTCTGCAATTTTCGAGCAAGTTTTCGTATTATCGTTTTATTCTGCCCCCCCTAAGCTTAACGAGCCATCGTTGTAGCTTTGCTTTGGAGCTTAATTTTTATTAAAATTAACTTCAAAAAAGGAAGTTGAAATTACTTACATATCTGGCTTGGCATTAGACTATAATTTTTAAGGCGAAACTAGGCTAATGGGGGAGAGTTGGCTTAAAACTTCCTTTCAGAGCGAACGAAATTCAATTTCGCTGTTTCTTGGATTTGTTGTCCTTTTAGAAGATTTTTCATGGAAATAGCTCCTCAATTCAATTATGTATACAGTTTCTCGACGAAACAAATTTCCTGAAGCCAAAACAGGCTTTCACGCATAAAATTATTATCGAACGGTTCTAAATGCCTTGTGCCGCCCCGAACAAAATGTAGATAACATCAGGTTAAACGCAAACTGGAGTTGTTTGGGGGGGGGGGGTCGGTTTCCAAACATATGCGCCACTCTCTAATGTAAATAAAGTTTGAGACGATATCACAGCTTCGTTATCAACAAATCTACAATGTCAAGGCTTTTAACTGCATAATAGGTATAAACGTAAATTGTATTTTAAGGGTCTTGGGGAAATCGACATAAATTTTCCCGTTCCAAAAAGCTGCCAGCTTGAGAAATTTAATATCAAAAAGCTTTAAAGCCCTTAACTTCTTTTATGGGACCATACATACAGCCAGCCAATTTTCTACAATTTGAAATTCGTTTCTTTGATATAATAATTCGCTTGGGAAATTCCTGCGACTATAACAAAAGATTATTAGAAAATAAATTCTTTTGCAATCAGTATTAAAACGTAATATATTTTTCCCGTGAGAAACTTCAAAATGTTCAATGCAGTCTTTATTACCACAATTCTCAGTAACTACATAAACTCAGTTTTTCCTTGGGAAACTTTCAAAGGTATTTTTGTTTCAGATACGTATTGGATTTCCTGAGAGACGGGACAATCATTCTACCATATTGCTTTCGAGAGAAAGAAAGACTGAAAAATGAAGCGGAAAAACTTTTGCTTCAAGGTTTAGTTGAAGCAATCACCAGCGAAAATCGTATAAAACCACCAGGTAAAGTTTCTAAAATTTATAAAATAAAATTCCTTTTTGCTAAAAGGAGACTCTTGAAACTTTTTTTCAGAATTTTAGTTAATTAGCTCTAATGCTTTTAGAAAAATTGAGTTCCGTGGTAGTAGGAAGAGAAAAAGTCTGTTTTTCTATTGGATTCCCATAGGAGGACAAAGTTCGATTTATCATCAATATGTGTCAAGTTTATGATCGACTACTTCTGTAAAAAATTCAGTTACCTACTTAGAGATAGCGCCACATGAGAAATTTTTTCACATGGGATTCAATTTACAGAAATTATGTTTCCTAGTTCAAAACAGAAGTTGGACGTCAGGCCAACGTCGCATAAAACAACCCGACGTCGGATTAACCATTTGCCAACCTTTATTTGAGAGTATTATCGAACAGTCGAATCTGAGTTGTTCGAAATAGTCAGTAACCAACTTCCAGAACGAAAATAATCGATAATTTAGTGTTAATTTCAGCTCATTCGCACTTATAGTTCATGAGATAAAATCGTGTTAAGCAATTTGGGGTGCATTTTTTCATAGATTTCGGCTTCAAATCTGAGAATAATTTTGTGTATGGAGTTTGGGGAATGTTAATTGACCATTAGGATACAAAATCTCAACAAAAAAAAATTTGAAATTTTATCGTTTTAGTAAGAAGGTGGGTAGCTACCTTATGATTTAGATTTTGGAAAACTTTGGAAGGGCATACATTTTTTTCTATTATAAATAGAAAGCTGAAATTTTCACTGAAATTTATCTCAATAAAGGGATACAATCCCTGGAAATTTCAGCTCATTTGCACTTATAGTTCCTGAGATAAAATCGTCTTAGGCAATTTCAATCCTCTAGTGTTACAGTGTTGCCAAAAGTTAAAATTTTAATCAGCCTACAACATCATAACAATCGTTTCTTGATGTCAATTGCCAGTTGTCAACGTTTTACATTTACAATTACAAATGCTCCAAAATTACCGTTAAAATGTGGCGACGTTGCCGTTGGTGGCTTCAATCTGAATCACAAGGCTATCAATTGACAAAAAAAGTCATAACAATCGTAGGTGGTCCTGAAAATTAACTCTTCAATTGTCAAAAGTCATAATATTGTATGTAGGCTTGTCAGTTGTCAAAAAAAAATTGAGTAATTATTCCAAGTGTTTGAACCGGGAACAATTGAAAATTTACTCTCATGATAGTTTGGCTCGACCAACTGACCATTTAAATTGTTTCCTACTTTATCTCGCTCTTTATCTTACTCATTTATAATCGCTTTTGGTTTTTTACTAATGTATCCTACCTTATCTTCTTCTTTGTTTTACTCACCAAAATCTGGAAAAACATTATGTTTGAGATTGTAATTATGGCAACGTCGCTTTTGATCAAAAATTTCCACTTTTAAATGCCATAATTAGCAAAATCCCATTTAAAATGCTTTTGATGTGGCAACACCGCTTGTCGCTAACTTCAATCAAGGAGGCCTTGTAATAAATATTATTTGTCATTTTTGACAGTCGGCCATTTTCATTTGACGTGTTTACATTTTTATTCAGTTTTTCCTCGAATTTTCCACTTTTCCGGTATGTTTTTGATCAGGAAAATCGATTTAAAGTACGAGGCTTTGAGTTTCCTTCATTTTGTATCAAAAATTTCGAGTTTTTCAACGGGGTAAGTAACAAAAACTTAAGTCTCATCAAGTAGGCTTTGGAATGTCATTTTTCAATGGTTTTTCTTTGGATTTTCCGCTTTTCCGATCAGGAAAACCGATTTAAAGTACGAGGCTTTGATTTTTCTTTATTTTCTGCCGAAAACCTAAACTAAACACAAACTACGTTAAACGTACATTGGTGATGCCATCTATTTACTAATCAAAAATTATTGTTATATCGAATTTGGATACAGAAATACAAGTTAATTAGAACATCGACATTAGACTAAGTAGGCAGTAGGCTAAGACTCTTTGAGAATTTGTAAAAAATAAAAAAATTGAAAATTGTACCAAATATGCCAACGTCGTACCAGCGTGTTAGACGTCCTAGAGCAAAATTGAAGCTGTCGTAAGAGCTTTTTGTATGCTTTCAAATGCTCGCTGTTGCGGCTGTGCCCACATAAATTCGTTATTTTTTTGTAACAGTTGTCTTAAGGGGTCGGACATTTCCGCTAATCCTGGAAGAAATTTAGTGTTAACCTGTATGGAGCCCATCAGTCTTCTAACTCCGCTTGTTTCGTTGGGGGGTTGCATGTCTAAAATGGCTCGAATTTTCTCTTCATCGATTTCATTTCCTGAATCTGAAACGCTATGACCTAGAAATGTCTGTTTGGTTTTTATATTTTTTTCTTGGAAACGTGTTAGCGCCGCCTTCAAACGAGAGTCGTGTTCATCCTTGTTCTTACCAAATACCTACTAATGTGTCATCTGCTACATTGACTACTCCCTTTAGTCCTCCTAACATTTGTCTTTGAAACCTCTCTGTTGCCGAAGTGATTCCTATCGGCAAGCGTTTAAATGTATAGCGATCAAATGGCGTTATAAATATTGTTATCAGTTGCGATTCCTTTTCCAGTGGAATGTGATAAAATCCAGATGTGACGTCTAGCTTGCTGAAATACTGAGAGCCTGCCTCAATTTGGGACAATGCTTCTTCAACATCTGGTTATACTAATCTTTTAGTCCGGTATAAGCTGTTCAAAATTGGTTTCCCGTGTGCCTTTTTGGTATGCAAGCAACCGGTTTTTTTTTAAACTAAAATTTGTATTGTAAAGAATAACCTAGTCCAGTCGGCACGCCGACATATATGACAGAGGCGCACAGCACGGAAACTAAGATCAAGGCTGAATCTGCGATACCCCACTCTAAATGGCACAAAATTATATCTTTCTCGGATGAAGTCAAGTATTTAGGGCTTAACCTGGACCGCAAACTTACATGGAACAACCATCTGAACAAAACAATATCACGAGCTACGGCGACCACTCGTACATGCCGCAGCAAACCTGTGGGAAAAACTGGTTGTCAGACCCATTGTCACGTAGGCCTTGTTGGTATCGTATGGTATGGTATATATAAAGACTGTGCGAATTACTGCAGAGGACAGTCTACGTAAAGTATAAAAGCCGATCAGTCTGGAAATATCAGTGGCTATGTCAACCTGCCCCACCGTAGCCCTAGAGGCACTGCTGAACATGCCTCCTTTCCACCTATATGTGAAAAGGGGGGCAAGAATAGATGCCTATAGGCTATTCCATACAAAAAGATATAAACCTGGTGATCTGAATCGCCACATCCTTAAGTCTATAAAGCTCGAGTCCCAAAGTAAACCAACAGATTAAATGATAACTGATAACATCACTGGACTTTGACATTCCATATGAAGTGGATGTAAGAGAACGTCAATCATGGAAGCACGTAAAGCTACTATAAGCAGATAATGCATCGTACTGTAGTACACGGATGGTTAGAAGCTAACGGAAAGAGTCGGCCTGGGATTAACTGGACCAAACCTAAAACTTTCCTCAGCAATGGGTTAAACGCCCCCTAGGTACTGGCCATAAACATCTGTGCCCATTCACATACTGTCCAACAGTCAAGCGGCTCTAAAGGCTCTGGGAGCCATCAAGAGCATTCAGCTAGTTCAGGAGGGTAAAAATAAAAATATCCTTAAGCAACTTGTGGCCAGTTGGCTGGGAGAAACAAAGCAACCATGACGTGTGTGAGCAAGGCGCTGTAACACGTTTCCAAGGCCCAGAGCCTTTTTGTGGACTAATGAAAAGCCTTGTCTCCGAAGAGAAGAACAGATGGGAAAAGGACCGAATGCTAGCTCATTGGAGATCCAATCCGGGTCGCGATTTTACTAAATATAAACTATTAGAGCACAAGACACGCCTCCAACTTCGTCATTGCAAAATATAATCGGCCTCAGCACGATTTTACCAAATATATACCATTAGAGCACCAAGAGACGTTAGCATAGCAAAATATAATTGAGCTCAGCACAATCCTGCAAAATCTAATCGTTGACAGCACAACGTGGCTGATTCATATAAATGGGGCGCCCACTTTGAATTCTCTTTCCTCCCACTTTAACATTTTGTATCTTCCTTCTACTGCGAGCAGTCGGCTGAACTTTTATTATTTTTCCTTTATTTTATTTATTTATTTATTATTATTAAAGCTGTTGTGATGGCCCATGTAGAGGAAAGGCGCCTAATATTAGGATACTGCCTAATATTGCATACCTACCTATTTTAATAACGTGACTGTATATGTCCTTCTCCTAGTAACCAGAAGCGTTAAGTACACCTTAAAATCCCACTAATAAGTTTGCAGAGTTCTATAATAGACTATGTTGACATAAATGACATTTAAATCGAATGTGTGTGTTTGAAAATTATTTGCTCCCTAGTTTAAGTGCTGAATTATCAGTTTAAGGGGAACATTTTAAATATTTCTTAATGGGATCACTAACAATAATAATTACCTTCTAACAACCAAATAAGTAAAAAAATATATAACGCGTGTTCTTGCTGTACCCTGATGCAAAAATGTGTGAGACAGATATATCAACTTCGCATAAGTCTATCGCTCAGCCTGGTTTGGTCTAGTGCGCATGCGTTGAATGCAGTTGAGGTGATTGGTGGGTTGTAAGCATGGTTTTTAGACGATCGATAATCTCGTTTTCGTAGTGGACGGACGATGCTCGACGACCAATGAGTGCTGTGTAATTATAGACATGCGTAGATTTGACGGACCGAACTACAAGATAGACTTATGCAGAAATGATATTTCCATCTCACTCATTTTTGCATCAAATGCCTCTCATTGCGTAAATGAAGTACACGCGTTATATAATTTTTTACTTATATGCTAACAACAAGTACAATTTGAGGTTAGATCCGCCACGTCATGCTACAAACGATTAGATTTTGCAGGAATGTGCTGAGCGCGATTATATTTTGCAATTACGTCAAGGACTAGGGTCTCTTGTGCTCTAATAGTTCATATTTAGTAAAATCGCGCTGAGAGCGATTATATTTTGCAATGAATAAGTTGGGGGCGTGTCTTGTGCTGTAATAGTTTATATTTAGTAAAATCGCTTCCGGGTCATATCCATTTCTGTAGGTAGATATGAACAACGTCCTGATATGAACAGAAGATATATTAGAATAGTCGTTGGTCTGCTCACTGGACACCCCAAGAGGTGGGCACTTTATCACCCAGGAAGCTGGCGTTCTTTGGGAGAAGCCTACAAATCTTGGAAACAAACTAGAAAAAAATGAATCATGAACAAAAAATCTGGAAAGGTAGCAGTGCTTGAACGGCTAGAACAAGATGTAACGACTCCAAATTGAAAAAATCCTAGAAACTTAAATCTGAAACTTATTATCACACTGAAATAGGAGAGAAATCAAGAATTGTTGCCAGGCCCGACCAGTGGGGGGGGTAGAAGGGACAAATTCCCGGGCCCCGTAAGACCTGGGGGGCCGGGATTTTTAATCGGAGGGGGGACTAAAAAAACACTAAAAAAAAAGGGGGCCCGTAATTAGTTGTTTGGAAGACCAAAAAAAATAAAAAATCACCTATAGCTCGCAAGCTCGGAACAGCGAGAACATCCAGCACTATTAGGATTTCCCGCTATTTCCGGATATGATACAACCAAAAAACATTTCGGAAAACCTTTTGCAATGCTGAAGATTCTGTTCCACTTGCTCTTGAATGTCTTAGAAATGAATTATCGTTTACCGATCAAAGCTTAAAATTACTTCTAAAATTCATTAGCCAAGTATTTCCCCCAAATATGTAGGTACAACTTCAACGGACATTGAAGAAATTCTATGAAGGAATCCTTTTTCCGAGCAGCTAACACATGGCATGTTACCTCTAACCAGACCTTCTTTGATAAGAGCTCCTTATCAGGCGTTAATCTGGAACAGAAGCAAAGACAATTTTATCTGTTCATGTCAAGGAAATGAATGTGAGATCAATGAATCTATCAATAACTCAAATCGCGGAGCAAATAGCGATGACGAAGACGAAGAGGCAGCCTCTGTATTTTGAAACATTTGAAATGCTGTATATACCTAAGTGCTTTTCAACAATAAATTATGCGCATGCGCAGTTTGTGATCTATCTTGCGGCTGTTTTTTTCTCTTTTTTAGTATGATCCTATATAAATTAAGACAGAATAGGGACAACCATACCACTAAACAACCATATTAGAACAATAATATTAAGTGAAAATAAGGTATTGCTACTTACATCAACTGCGCGTGACTTCGCGACATTGACACATTTCGTAGCATTCCGACTGAAAACAGTTACACCTTAGTGCATTCGAAACCCTTTAAAAAAACCCCTTGCTTGCATACCGAAAAAGCACACGGGAACACAAACCAGACCGGACTATATCTCGTTCCACATTTTTATTGGGAAGTGTATAGTCCAGTGGTTCCCAAACTTTTTCAACCTACCGTCCACTTTTAAAAAATGGGAATTATCCGGCGCCCCCCTTGGCAAGGATCCAATATATTGAAGCGGCGCCTTTTTTTTGAAAATTTTCATGGTCGTCCATTTTCTTGGCAAGGGGCTGAGCGTCGAGTTACCTCCCCAGTAGGATTTTGTCAGAAAATGACCGAATATGGAAATTTTGAGAAAAACCTGATATAGCACAGTTCAGCACACTTCAGATTACATAAGAATCCATTTTTGTTTCATCTTATTTCTAAAATTTTGAGAGGCTGAGCATTAGGTTAGCCCGCCCAGTAGGATTTTGTCGAAAAATTACCGAATATAGAAATTTTGAGAAAAACCTGATACAGCACAGTTCAGCACACTTCAGATTACATAAGAATCCATTTTTATTTGATCTGATTTCCAAAATTTTTTGGGGGGAGGGCTGAGCCTCAAGTTAGCTCCCCCAGTAGGATTTTGTCAGGAAATGACTGAATATGGAAATTTTGAGAAACCTGATACAACACAGTTCAGCACACTTCAGATTGCAAAAGAGTCCATTTTAGTTTTATCTTATTTCCAAAATTTTGGGTGCTGAGCGTTAAGTTAGCCCCCCAATAGGATTTTGCCTAAAAATTACCGAATATGGAAATTTCGAGAAAAATCTGATACAGCACAGTCCAGCACACTTCAGATTGCATAAGAATCCATTTCTCTTTCATCTGATTTCCAAAATTTTGGGAGGCTGAGCGTCAAGCTAGCCTCTCATCTTGTTTTTCCTATAACTTTGGTATCAGAACGGCACAGTTCAAGTGGTTGCAACTTTGTTAGAAAATTCGAATGTGGGGGGGCTAACTTGACGAAGCCTATTTTTGAGCTTTTCGAAGTTATTTATAAGTAAAATATAATAACTTTAATGCAGCTGCCGCTGATCAATGCGTGTATTAGCGGTATCGCATTTTAAGCAATTCATAAAGTCTGTTTTTTTTTTTAAAAAGATAATTCCCCAAGTCAAAAATTTAGTACCTAACTATGTTAGCAACACAAGCGTTTTCTACATAAAAAATTTGAAAGCATTGACAATTTTACATTGTATTGCCAACATAATGTCATTTTGACTTTTATCTTTAAAAAAAAAAAATAAACTTTAGCAGACTTAGTTGAGGTGCGTGCGGGTTTCGGGTTTGCGTCGGAACTAGTGATGCCGCGAGACTCGAGACTGGTCTCGTCTCGTCTCGTCTCGACTTTTCGAGACGAGACTGGCTTTTGGTCTCGTCTCGTGAAGTCTCGACGAGACGAGACCAGACTCGGCGAGAGTCTCGTGTAGTCTCGAGTCTCGAGATTACACTTAAAATTTTTCTTTTATAGTTTTATTATTGGACTATTCTGGGCTATTTGAATATGAAATTACTCTTTACTGTGATTTCTCACTAATTGCTTTTTCACTAAGGCAGTTGGGACTTCCGTTATGATATAAAAATAAAGACCATAAATACAGGGTGTCCGAAAAATAGCGTAAAAGCACGTAAAAGCTCTCCACTTAGTAGGAGACAATTTGAGAAACCCTAGAAAAATAATCAAATTAAAAAAATCCTTCTCCAGCATTATTCTTGGTAATATGAAGAGGTAGATGTGAAAATTTACCTTCGAATTCTTCAGGTAATTACATGGTAATTTAATTTAATTCTCTGACATATTGTTAACGGGATATTTTCAGTGTTGCCAATTTTAATAAATATTAAAATGCAAATAACTTTCTTAAGAATGCCAGTAGATTTTTTAAAGTATTTTTCTGGGATTCCTTGTAGGGTCCTCCACCACATACAGAAGAGTTTTTACGCTATTTTTTGGACACCCTGTATAACTCGAGACCAGACGGGACCACTCGAGACGAGACGAGACGAGACTGTGGTACTCGAGACCGAGACTAAGTCACGGTCTCGTCTCGAGATGTCGAGACGAGACGAGACCAACCCTAAGTCTCGTCTAGTCTCGTCTCGCGGCACCACTAGTCGGAACTCTCGGGTTGGTTGCATTCATTACTTGAAGCTTGCCAGAATTGATTTCGAAAGAGATAGACATAGATTAGGGACATAAAGCTACTTGAAATAATTCGCCGGTATCGGTATCGGTATCGGTAACGCAACTAGATACGTTGACAAGCGAAAAGGCTGTTAAGGCCGTATCAGACGTGCCGTTGCCGATTCCGTTAGCCGTTGCCGTTGCCGTCGCGGTTGCAATCACACTTGACAACGTTCCGTCACCGATTACTGGTCACTTGAAATGTTAATAACGTCAAAATGTCGCAGTTAAAATATTCAAAGTACAGCCCCGAACGTCGTCGGAAAGTTTCTTCTGCGTTGCTGTGCTATATGATTATATTGCAAAAAGAGGAAAGAGAAAGATCCAAACCAAAATCGGTATGGGTGCAGTACCAGAAGCGATAAATTGCAAAACTGAAAAGTGACGTTTAGACACATGACACATGCTGTTCATAAAGCGCTTTCATTGGCTACGGTTCAGAACGGCATCATAGAATTTAGACTCCAACCTAAACATACAACGGCAATCGCAACCAGAAGCAGGTACATTTTGATTGGTCGAATTTTCAATCGTAATCGTTAATAGTAATCGGCAACGGCACGTCTGATACGGCTTTTAAAGCGCTCCCTGTTCCGGTAAACGTAAACGCATCTTATAACCTAGAAATTTTTGTCTCAAAACTCCGGCGTTTTTGTATCTAACCTTAAAATTGTTATTTTTTTTGCGATAGAGAAGTACTAAACACACAAGAAACTCAAGAAAGCATACACTAAACAAATTAAATCAACCCGGAAGAAAAGTGACGTTATTCATTTAAAATTTGACACATGCGTCAGGAATGTCAAGAAACGTTACCGATAAGGATACCGCGAGAGGGCCGTAACGTTACGTTGTACGTACGGTATCTCGGCCTCCGTATCGCTTCTGCACATGCGCAGTACGATACCGATACGGATACCGAGCAAAAAATACGGAAGCTTTATGTCCCTACTGACTATGAGCCTTATCCTTATAGTATTGAAGAGTAATTTCCGTAAAAAGCCATTTCCTATTCAATTTTAATTTTTTTTTCTTATCTGTTCGTTTATTTTCCACCGCCCACTAATTTATGCTTACCACCCCCCAAAATCAGCTCTTGAGCTCTTAACCGCCCCCCAAGATGGTTGTAGTGCCCACTGGGAACCACTGGTATAGTCTATGCATGTTGTGACAGTGTTGGCGGGGTTGGCTCTTTAACCTTAACTGTCAATTTTGACTTTTACTGGAATGCCATCCATGAAAATCAAAGTATGCCATGGACCAGCACTCCTACCAGCTTTTACCAAGCCCAGAAAAGCGAATTACATCATTTATTCTTCGCCGGTTCTGATCGCGTCTGAAACCTCTTTCTCTTTTTGAACTGCTAGGCTTTAACGTCCAGTGTCCTGTTTCTCCGCACAGGTTGCAATCATCCTTTTTTGCAGGACAATCAACGAATGTGTGCCTTGGAGTTCTTCCACATTTTCGGCAATCTTTTGTCTCTGTTTTTGCTTTTGGGTTTCTCTCATAATTTGAGTTGCCCTCACTGAATGATTTTGGGCGCGCTCCCTTCTGAACGTAGTCAACTTCCAGCTTCCAAAATTGCACAAGCAAATGTTTCGGCCAATCTGGCACGCCTTACCATTTATTACTAAGGACTCTTGTATGAATTTTCCAGTCTTCCCAGTCTTCAGCTTGAAAAGAGAAGTGAGATGGAGGGGGGATATTGTGGCCTGATGTATAGTCACCGGTGCCGAAGCTGTGTTTTCTGCATTTAGTAATTGCTGCTGCTGCAATCTTAATAACTGATTTATTAAATCTTGTTGCTGATTAATTTCGTCCGCACTCAAATAGCATTTTCCTGTTCACTAGTCATGATTAAAAAATGTGAAGAGAAAACAAAATCAACAAAACAATTCAAAAAGTCTACTTTCTTTTAAAGAAAAAAAATATCTTACAGTCTACCGATGTTGTAGTGGATCTGGCAACATCGAAGCTACCGTGGGTTCTGCATTTTGCAGGCCGCCAAGGTTTTCACCGTTTTCACACTAAAAATCTGCACTATACCCAGTAAGAGCACTTCACTAAAGTGGCTAGAGTCGATAGGTCACTAATCGAATGAAAATGTACTATTTTTACCGGCCCAAAACACGAAAAAAATAAACGCTGTCACCATGTAGCAACCTGTGGTATGCCCACCTGATATCAACTGCTGGGCTGCTATCCCGACTCTCGAGAGGCGTTGCCGGCTCAAGTATTATATGCCACAAAGGTAGGATTACCCATTCGCCAACCTTTTTTTGACAGTAATATCAAACAGTCGCATATGAGTTGTTCACAATAGTCGCAGTAGCCAACTTCCAAAACGAAAATAATCAGAAATGGCAAGATCTTTTTCAAATTTTATCCACTAGGAGACGTTTATCGTTGGCAAAATTATCCAAAATGTGACTCAACCACCATTTCGTGGTCATGCAACTAACGGGAATTAAATTGCTCACAATACCAACACAACTGACAATTGAAATGCCACTCTCTCTTGATTAGGCAATTCAATCCATCTGTCAAAATGGAAAATTCAATATGGCGTGGCGGCCAAGTAAGTTTATTTGATTATGTTTTTATGCTTATTTTAAATTATTTTGCTTAGAGTTTGGTTTGCAACTTTGATTTTGATTATTCAATAAAATATTTGTTGACTAGGAACCTGAACTATTAAATCGGGTAGAAATTAGATATTTTTTTGTGTTTTTTGGCTCATGTGTGGCCGCCACGCCATCTTGATTGTCACGTGATTTGAATTGACGTTTTCAATTAAAAGAGATGGACGATAAAGTATGAAAACATTCAGATTCCCGCCAACATTTGCATGCTCGTCAATGTCAAGTGTATAGGGTGTTTAGCAATCCCCTGGTTTTTATTCTAATCGGTGACTCCACCGATGAGTTAGGTATCTTTGTTCAGTGAATGGAGAATGACAATGACCGACATAGAATGGTGAAATTTGAAATTGGAAAGAAAATGTGGGAAGCAAACAGCTTCCGCAAACTAAACTTGAACGTGGATATCTTTGTATACTTGATGGATCGTGGATTTCCCTTACTTTTGCGAGTATCAGTTCTGATTTTGTGTATCCAAATTTTGACAAATGTAGGATTTGATGAAAACTTATGGAAAGACACGTCCGCCGGTGAATAGGAATTATTTTCACGAAAAGGCACACTACACACAATCACCATTGTTAGGAAAAAACTTTGAAAAAACCGAGGAAATAATAGTTTCCAGTCTCACACGTATAAAACTCTTATCAACAAACCATTGTCAATAGCTGTCAATCATTGTTTTCATACTTTTCATACTCTTTTGGCATCTGACAGTCTGACGCCAGAGAGAGAGGCTTCAATATTGAAAAGGTCAATTGCCTAATTACAGTTTATGATGACAATGTTCTAGCGAGTCAATCAAAAACACTTTTTTTTTTAGGTGTGATAACTTTGGGCTACAGAGGCAGCTTCCAGTTCGGCAAAGACGGCTTGGCCGACGTGAAATTTCGAAAACTGTCCAGAATTTTGGTGAGCGGACGCGTCGCCCTTTGTCGCGAAGTATTCGGCGAAACTTTAAACGAGAGCCGAGACCCGGACCACGGACAATCCGAACGGTACACTTCCAGGTTCTTCCTGAAACATTCGTTTTTGGAACAGGCTTTCGATATGCTTGTGGAACAGGGATTCAAATTGGTAAGAGTTGATAATAAGTGATAATAGATCGCTATTGGAAATTTTTAGGTTGGTAGTTGCGGTTCAGGTACCGCAGGTGGTTCGTCCGATTTGAAACCAGGCGTTGACGCCGAAGAGAATCGATGGAATCATTACAATGAATTTGTCTTCGTTAGAGAATAAATAATCGAATATCATTCTAAATCAAATATTTTCTATAAACGAATTTAATATTGTCTCCCTTTTTATCTTTTAATGTAGCCATATTGAAAACTTTACACTGTTATATTCAGATTAGGGTGGCGAGGCGATAATATTGATCATATAATGAAATATGCACCTTGCCATTTTACGTGAATAAACAGTATTTTTAACAAGAAAAACAAAGATATCTTTTTAGAAGAAGATAATGTAGTATAATGAACACCATCGAAACATGTTATAATTATCATACAGTATTAAATAGGTAAGTAGTGTCTAAAAAACCTATAAACAAAAAAAAAAACGAATATCTAAAAATAAATATTGTTAACTTCAATGTGTGTTTTTTTTTTAATATTCAGTGTTCGTTATGACGCAAGCTAACAACTCACATAATGAGAAGAGACAAAAGTGTGTTACTCTATTGTGGTTTTAATTGGGACGTCAAGTTACAGAAAAATATATTTTGAATAAAGAAAATTTTACTTTTATAAACAAATACATAAAACAAGTACAGAATGTTAACTTTTTATATGTGGTTTCCTAATATGCCTGGCGAGCAAATTGATAATTTTGACCATATTTGGGCCAAATTACGGAATGCTCGTTAAAGAAGAAGGCTGCAGTTGTAAAATCGAATTGTGCTTGAAACTTATCGGTGCCAGTGTAAAATGTACGATTTTGTTTTTTTTAAATAAATAAATGACGATCCTATTAAATGAGTCAAAAGTTTTGGAGGATGTTTAAAGAAGCTTCGCCCCATAAAGTAAATTTCGAAAAAATGATAAGTATAAGTAGATCAAATATTTTTTTCATGATTTGAGATTTTTTCCACATAAAAGACAAAAATTCCTGTATCGATTTTTACACACAGAACTGGGTAAATATAGCGTCAGCTCTTATCAAATCTCTTGCGGAGCTTTTTAATTAGCATCATTAAAACCGAACTACCATAGCAGCAGCAGCAGCAGCAGCAACGAAGTCAAACAAAAGAAACTTTACGACGACAAGGACAATGAAAGATTTTCCAGTTTTAACAATAAGAAAGCTGGGAAAAAGGAAGTAACAAAGAAAACGTCCATTTGGTTTGTAAAGGCACGTGCGGACAATATTGTACGAATTTTTTTTGATTATGTTTATCTCTGGATTATACTATTAATAGTGGAGGAAAATTCTGGATACGTAAAATCGTGGAAAAATTGTGTGATTGCTGTTTGAGGCTATACCAATTCATGTTACTAAAGGATTAACACGGCAATAACAGGATTTTTATTAACAAAATAATACCAATTTCGGATAATGTTTACGAAATGTTGATTAACTGAAATGGAATCCTGAGAACCCATTTTTCAAGGTGATTAACACAGAAGACTTCAAGAACAAACAAAATGCTGACAAATTATCAACTTCAGATATATGATTCTCGATCTTATTCTCGATCTTGTTCTCTCCAATATTGAAGGCAAATCTTCAATCAGGTCCGGCGATATTCTAGCCCCATCATCTCTAGAAACAGAGATTCCCTTGAAGAGTGCTCATTCTTCTCCTGGTTTGTAAGAAACTGGTTTCTATCATAATTTTAGGGATGGATTTTGAATCTATTTTAGATTACCTTGATTGAGGGACCAACCATTAGACAATATGGGAAACACTTTTTACAAAATCCTATATTCAGCAATAATTGAATTTTGCGTCCCTCAGAAAAAAAACTACTTTTAAATTCCCTCACTGGTTGTCTCAGGACCTTCGCAAGTTTGTTTCACTCAAGAAAGCCGCCCATAGAAACTACAAATTTTCCAACTCCTCAGAAGATTACAATGTTTTTTCTATGTTAAAAACGCAGTGTAAAACACTCTCTATAGATCCTGTCGTACTAACTTTGTACGTGAATATGAATCTTGCCTGTAAGACGATGTAAAAGCTTTTACCTTATTTTTTTTTCCAATAATTGATGGTTCAAAATAAAATAGTATACATATTTCGGTGGAAAGTTTTCACTTATATTGTCTCGAGAATCTCTCTCGACAATAATGAAACACTTTCCACCTCCGCATGTAATATACTATTTAGAGCTACATTAATGCAAACAAAAAAAAACCGTGGATTATCTAGGAAAATGTGCTGTAATGAATCCACCTCTATAACACTGACATATACAGGGTGGTCCTTCGGGAATGACATCGATTGCTTATGGGAAAACTGTGAAAGGTAAAAATTTGAAAATTTGGCAACATAGCAATGTCGATGGGGGACATCTAGGTAAAATATTTTCAAGATGGCGGCATTTCCGGTCATACCGGAAGTTGATACCAACTCGGTTATTTTAAATAGAACACCCCGTATATAAATGTATTTTTGAATTCTACATAAAATTCTGAGCAGATTTCATGTAATATACCCTATACCTAAGTTCAACTGTTTTGGAAATATTGACAGTTGAAAATTGACTTTTTGCAACTTTGACAGGCTGTAAAACCTGAACAATTAATTTTAGAGGAAACCCGATTTGACATTCCTATCTTAGATTTTTATAAACTATCATTTGACATCAACTTTGAATTAAATCCATGATTAAAAATTTCAGTTAAATTTAATCTCCGTTTAAGTTCAAAGTTGGTGTCAAATGATAGTTTATCAAAATCTAAGATAGGAATGTGAAATCGGTTTTCCTCTAAAATTAACCAATTAGGTTTTACAGCTTGTCAAAGTTGCAAAAAGTCAATTTTCAACTGTCAATATTTCCAAAACAGTTGAACTTAGGTATAGGGTATATTACATGAAATCTGCTCAGAATTTTATGTAGAATCCAAAAATACATTAATATATGGGGTGTTCTATTTAAAATAACCGAGTTGGTATCAACTTCCGGTATGACCGGAAATGCCGCCATCTTGAAAATATTTTACCTGGATGTCCCCCATCGACATTGCTATGTTGCCAAATTTTCAAATTTTTACCTTTCACAGTTTTCCCATAAGCAATCGATGTCATTCCCGGAGGACCACCCGGTATAGCTATAGTCTGTTTCATTGCAGTTGATAGCTGAAATCGACGTTTAACACCATAAAATCATTGTAAACCATAGGGTTCACAATTACTTTATGGTCCTAAACCTCGACTCCAATGAAACAGACTATAATCTATTTGCTCCTTACTTCTCAAATGTATTCTCAACCAAATCCAATCCCAATTTCACTGCACGCCATGACCATTTTAAATATATCCCTCAACAATTGGGAACTTGCATGAAATAATAATCCTTACATTTAGGCCCGGTTTATTCATCTTCAGATAAACTTGCTGCAAGATAAATATACCGTTCTATAATTCTATTGGATGGAATTACAGATTGCGTCAGATTGCATACCTGATGTATATCAGAAGCTGAATCGACCGGCCCTAAATTAAATAAATGAAAGGTACAGATGTTGATAAGGACATTCTCGCCAAATTCTTCGAATCTATATGTTGCCGTCTTTGTCTTACTTGCATTAGTTTATACCGATACTACGGAATGACGTCACATAGTATCAGTCTTTTCACTCCTGTAACTTTGTTAATTTTGAAGATATTCAAATTTTGTTTGCACAGATCAGTTCCAAACGTTTTGAGGACTCAATTCAAAAACTAAAAAAAAAGTTCTGTAAACTTTTCACTTTGGATATCAACAAGGGCTCCATCCCTGATGAGTGACGGTGTGCCACCTTCATAACTCCTCCATACTCTGTACTTTTGTGATTGCTAGACCAGTTTTTCCATTTTACTGGAAGTTGAGTCATGTCCCAATTTTTAAGTCCGGTAATAAGTCAGACATAAAAAAATTACAGGCCGATATCCATTCTGAGTTGTGTTTCTAAGCTTTTCAAATGTCTTATAACAAACTGCCTATAACCTGACAGTCCAGTTGGGTGGTATTATTATTGACGACCAGTATAGCTTCATGAAAAAGAGGTCAACCCAACTTAATCTAATCTCATTATTCTCATTTGTATACTATTTGTCGGGAGCCTTGGAGAATGGGCGTCAAGTAGATACCATATACACTGAGTTTTCCAAGGCATTCGATAGGGTCAACCACCACATTCTTATCGCTAAACTTCGTTCTGTAGGAGTCGGGGGGTGTATCTGGGCTTGACTCTCTTCCTGCCTACTTGAAAGATCATTCATGGTTCGCGCCGAAAACTTTCTCTCTAAGAAAACTGCCGCCATATCTCTATCTGGAACCTTTGTTGTTTAATGGCCTTATAAATGACACAACGACTAACTTTTTAGCTGGTGCCAGTCTTCTCTTTGCAGATGACCTCAGGATCTTTATAACGATATTCTCAAATTGACTTACTGAGTGATTGGTGTACAGTTAACTGTATGGATTAAAACATATAGAAATGCCAGGTTATGAGAATCGTTTTACTTTCATGGGTTAGAGGGCAGGACCAAACAATAAGAATCTATCAAGCTTAAGGCTTGAAAAAGGAAAAATATATTCCGAAACGTTGCCGAAAGCTTGACAGTTTCTTATTTTTTGATCCTGTCCTCTATCCCACGAAAATAAAACATACACGAAAGGATCGCAGTTATGAAATTCTATCGTTTAAACGTTTAAGCAATCCTATTATTGTAAATTACAGACTTTTAGGCAATACTCTCAACTGTTGGAGCAATCACCGACCTGGGTGTCATTCTGGACTGCAGTTTATCTTTTGCTCCTCATATCTACATTTGTAATAAGGCACTGCAGATGTTGGGTTCCATGAAGCGTGCCACCTCAGAATTCAATAATATAAATTCCATAAAATTTCTCTACTTCTGATTAGTTAGATCGCACTTGGAGTTCTTCTGTCTGGAATCCTTATTATGCAGTCCACATAAAGAAAATCGAACATATCCAGCATACTTTTCTTCGTTATGCAGCATATAAACTGAACATACCCAGTAAGCAGATTGACTCTGCTGATCTAGAGAGTTCACTTAACATGAACACCCTATCAAAACGCCGGAGACAATAAGATATGAAAGTTTTGTTTAAAACATCATCAATTACAGATCCTACGATCCACAACTACTACAATTCCATGTCCCTTCGCGAAACACAAGCAATACTTACCTATTAACCCAACCTTTCTATAAGACAAATTATGGCTTCAACTCTCCCATCACTCGATTAATACGAGCAGCTAGCTCAGAAACTTTGGATCCTTATGGCATCTCATACAACCCAGTTTCTTGCTGACTTGAGAAGAATTGTCATTTAATACCAATGACATACCCTTTCTAGTTATTTTTTAATAGAATACCTACTTTACCATTGGCTAGAATGTATACCATAGACTTAGTTTTAAATTGATAGGTGTTGGCTAAAAAACTTGATGGATGGAAAGAAAAACACAGATCATGCAACAGCTTGTAGATATAACTCCAGAAGCAGTATAGCCTTGGGATATATACTTAAAATATAGAGAAGGGCAAGAGTCACTTTCATTTCTAAGGCAGGCAAGAAGGATGGGACAGACCCAAATCCTTCAGACCAATAAGTATCACATTGGAGACAGCTCTGTTCCAAATGACGAGCATGATACAAGAAACACCAGTCAACAAAAAAATCGCATTATGTACCGTCCTAGACATCGCTGGTGTCTTTGACAGCACTTTCCATGTGGCCATTCGGAGAGCAATAACGAGAAGGGGACTCAACGACACAATTCCTCGTCTGAATATAAAGGAGCATTTGCTTATACTTACAAAATTTCAAGTAAATACTTTAAGGGCTATAAATAAAATTGTATTAACATCAATTTTGCTTAAAAGTAGGAAGCAGAAGCAAATTCTCATGAAATAGAAGGATTGGCTTCAAACGTATGAGTAAAGCCGACCACTTGCTTACAAGTGCGAGCATCTATATTGTCTGGCTAGCCAAACGGCTAACTACAATAGAATTTGCAATATGGGCATGTGTACATAGTATTTTGAAATAGAAAAAAATCCGGATGTGGAGAGGCGTGATTATTCAGAGGCATGATTCTTATTGGTGAGAGCCTGAACGACAGCAACAAAGCGGGCGTTATATGGATCAGGTTGTTATAGGTGTGTTAACGTATTTCGTTTAAATTACCGTACAGTATAATACAATTTCTTTACATAGTACATTGGTTTAACAAACATGATCTAAACTTCACAAATTTTCCTTTTCCCAAAGATGTTGTAATATATGTATATCTGCACAGTGCACAGTTTTCTACAGAACAAACATACTTAAGTACTATAACTCCTTTCCAATATAGATCTTCGATAAAATGATATTTTATATCTATATGTTTGCTACGCTTAGAATTGTTACAGTTCTTTATCATAGATATAACACTCAAGTTGTCTAATTTCAAAGTCACTGGTTTACACATACCTGTGAAGTCATAAGAACACCCTTGAGATTAACAAGTTCTTCTGCTGCCAGTCCTGCAAAAATGTACTCTGCCTCCATTGAGGACAATGCGATGCAGTTCTGTTTCCTTGAATACCAGGCTATTGCAGAATTTCCATGAAATTATACAAATCCACTTACACTCTTGCGAGTATGATGATCGCCTGGGACAAATAAGCATCGCTATATACTATATCAGATCTGTTCCCGAAAGATAGATACCGTAAAACGAGGTTACTTTGTGACAAATTTTACGGTTTCGGTTGATTTTTCTGAATCTAAAAAGAAATAATCAATTTCTGGTAGGTCAATGATAAACTTACATCATTTGGCTTTTAAAATACAATGAGATATTTTGAAAATTTTTAGAAGTAGAGCTGTGGTTTGCAAAAATAGTTGTCACAATCTCACCCCCATCCATGGGGGGACTTTGTGACAACTAAAAATTTGCACGCAAGTCCAAAGTAGTCGTTTAGCGGGCCGAGAATATGACACAAATTAGATACAAATGGGACTAATTAGTAATTTTATTAGATTTGTCTTAAATTCACCCCTTCAGTCGTGAGCACGTCTAACTGATGTGTCACAAAGTGCCCCCAAAAACAAATTTCATTGAACTTAAATGGTTTATTTGTCTAATAGGTACATATAAATGTAAAAAAACATAATACCTAACTTGAAACTAAGGAAACTTAAAAAATAAACTAAAAAAAGTAAACTCAAAAAAAATTAAAAAAAATTAAATGGTACTAACATTGTAAGTACCACATTAATTGTGTCACAATTTCACCACGAAATTTGTTGAAATTTTATTAAATATGGCGTCACATGCTTGTTGATTAGAATTATGAAAATGTTAATTCTTCAGATAATAGCCAAAACTACAAAGAACACTACCTAAACTCAAATCCTGGCTACATGAGATAGTCTTAGTTGAGCAAGGTAAAGTTTACAGCAAAAGTAAAATATTGAAATTATCTATTGTTGATATTTTCCGCACGCACAGCTGGACGCCGTCTTCCACAACATTAATTGATATACTGATTTGTTCGCGCGCTTTTTGGAATGCCTTGAGCGCAATCGCGAGGCCGTCGGTTGAGAAATGCGCGAACTGTTGAGGATTTGATGCGCGCGCTACCATGTGTCACAAACTCACCTGGCAGTTCTAAAGTAACCCCGTTTTACGGTACCTGCATTTAACTACATACCAATCTTCGATATGGAACATTATCTATACCAATATAGCATTTATATATTCGAAAATTGACTACCATTGGAGTGGCAAATGACCGAGTCTCGTTCATTCTAAATTCTTCTTATAGCCTTTTAATCATTCTTTTCTGGGTAATTTGAATATCATTGTCACTCCTCATCAAATCCATTCCAAGAAATGTTTTCACTTCATACATTGATTTGACTTTAAATTCCCGAAACAAGTTGTTTATAAGTTCCTTTTGACTTGATCTTCTGGTCCAATTATCAGAGCATCATCAACAAATAATACTAGGGATATGCTGTTATTCACAAATAAACAATAATCATATTGCGATCTTCAAAAAATTGAAACTTGTCATGACTTGATTGAATTTCATGTTCCAACATTTGGGCGCATTTCTAAGTGCATATAAAGCACGTCTCAGTTTTAAATATTTTGCATCTGTGTTCAAGTCTTCAGGTGCTTCAATGTACACATCATTTTCTAGGAATCCATTTAGAAATGCAGTAGGAACATCAATCTGATGCAGTTCCCAACCATTCTGTAAAAACACTAATATAAGTATAGTCTCATTGTAGCTAACCTACATACTGGGGCATAAATGAATTCATCACTTTCATCATATGGTACTTGGAAACCTCTTGCAACCAATCTTGTTTTCTTTGTGCCATGTTCTTTAATTTTAAAAATCCACTTCGTGTCTATAGCTGTTTGACATTCAGGAACTTCTGCTGAAATCCAAGTTTGAGAGTTTTCATGAGATTTAATTCCCTCTCTATGGTTTCTCTCCACTCTGCAGTTTTACAGGCTTTTGCATAACTCTCAGGATCATCTGGAGTCGCTGTGGGCAAACAATAGGCACTGCAAATTTCATAGTCATCAACAATTTTGGGTTTGTTCACAGTTCTTCCATGTCTTGTTATAGTCCTATCAGTCTATGACATATGTTTTTCGTTCTCATTATTACTTGAATTTCCATTGCATCCTTACATATTATTGGTCATTTGAACAGGTCTCTCTTCTTGTATCTCTTCATTATAATTTTTTTCTTGTCTCTCTTCTCCCTCTTCTCTTTCCTGTTCTTCATCAGGCAAGTAGTTTGGCTGTTTTTCTTTTTCCTTTGGCCCACTGCATCTAACTTATCACCTTTGGGTAGAATTGTAAACCAAGTTCCGATACCCAAAAATCTTGAGCTTACTCATATCATTTCATCCATGCCAAATTGTCGAAGGTGCTACTCCCCTAGGTAAAGCTCTAGTTGGAATGGGGTTCAGTTCACACAGAACATTTTACAGTCTAATCCCATAGTGTTTTTGGAATACCTGAATCTATAATCTTAGTTCTTATTTCATCCAATAGAGTCCTATTCATTTTTTCAGCTTTTCCAGCCCCCAGCTTTTGGGGGCTATATGGCGTGGTATACTCCAAAGTCATACCATTCTTCTTACAAAAATTCCTAAAACTACTCAACGCAAATTCTCCTCCATTATTTAGTCTAAATGCTTCGACCTTAACCTGGTGCTGTTTTTCAAGGTCTTTTTCATATTGGAAAAGGATTCATGCTAGCCTCATCTTTAGTTTTTAATATTTTTATCACTAAAAAATGTGAAAAATCATCTATTATAGTTTGGAAGTACTTACCAACATCTATAGTAGCTGCAAACCTCACTATGTACCAGATCTCCCGCATAGCAGTCAAGATCCTCTTATTCTCAGATACGATCAAAACATATAATTTTGAGAAATGGTTCACCAGTAGTGAGAAGTAGCAGAGGAGAATGGAGAGGAAACTCCACATCCATTATTACAATGCAGCAGAGCGCCATAAAATGGATGGATCAAGAACTCAATAAGGGAGTACTTGGGCCTAGATGTGCTGAGTTCAGTCTTGACAGAATCAACAAAAAGAGAGAGAGATTGTCATACTCTTGGACAGTCAAGCAGCTATTAAAGCGCTGAGCTCACCAATAATCAGCTCCAGAATGGTTTGGGAATGCCTGGACAAATTAGGCAGACTGGGCAAAAATAACAAACTATCCCTCCAGTGGATATCGGAACACCCAGGGATCGAAGTCAATGAGAAAGCGGACCAATTGATGAAATTGGGAACACAGACTCCGCTTTCAGAACCAAAGCCTTTCTGTGGCATAGGGATGCATACCATAAGGAAGCGTTCAGAAAAGGAAATTCTCTCCCTAGAACCATCCAGCCTACTTGCTTTCATAGAATCTTTATTGCTGGATGAAATGCTTCAAGTGAGAATCCTATCAACTGAAGCACCCAGAATAAGGGGGACACAATAAATCTATGCAGGTCGCAGTGTAACAATACCTTCAAATTCATTCATTTATATCGAACAAATAAGACGATAATTTCTAACTATAATTACAATACCCCATTTAAATTTCATATAACTCTTGAAAATATATTTCAGCAGCAACAAGATCGACGTGCCTTTTCAAAGCCCTAATTAATTTAATGGCCATATCAAATTTCATTAACCAGCCCTTTAATTTATATAAAATTACACTTTGCTTTTCAGCGTGCTAGTTAAATTTAAAAACATTATGTAACTAGATTTTGAAACCAAAATATAATTAGCTAAAAATGTTCAGGTGAATACATTTTATTTTGATTTCTCTTGGACGTAATCCTCTGCAGTTTTTGTCCAAATAGGTGGCAATATTTGCTTCTGGATAAATATGCACGGTAATTCTATTGTAAACGTTAGAATTATTCCTATTATAAATGACGTGATGATGTCTATAACCGTCCATAGGACCTAAAAAAAAAAAGATCACTTATAAATATGTAATAATTGTAGCACCAAAACTGAGCTATTTTGGTTGGGATTCTAGAATATTCTTGTGTAGTTTAAATAGATACAGGTAGGTATACTTACAATTTTCGAATGATATAATTCAATAGGTTGACTATAATGGGCACCTCTGTGAAAAACCCACCAGAAATGAAAAACGTAAGTGCAAAAAGTGAACTTGCCCAGATGGACCAGATATTTGTGTTCCAGTATTGACCGGAAAAATCCTAAAAATACATCAAGTGAAATGTAATCAAAATATAAATGTATTCTAGGTACCTTTGATTACATTCCTAGACATCCCATATATTCCAGTCGCCAAACCAAAAGTGAACACTATTCTAAACATTGCACCAAAAATTGCTGTCAGCACACGGTTATGGTTAATGTCAGCTAATACGAGAGATAATAGGGGACAAATGAGAAGAATTTTCCAATAGTGTTTCTCATAGGGCTAAAAGAGAAACTTTAGAATTAGAATTTAGATTCTGAATACAAGTCAACATTGGGCTAGAAACTATATTAAACAAATTACAGACCTCTGGCTTATCTTCAATTTGTGTATTCTGAAAGTAGAAATATCCAAATAGTATTCCCAAAATGCTAGAGCTGAAGTTAACCCAAAACCCGTATAAAGTGTAGGGAGTTTTTTCGTTTTTGAAAATATTCATATTAGTTGCCAACCTTAAAAAAAAATTAAATAATAGGTACTTTTTTACATTATCCTTTTTCCCAGCTTACTTTACAGTTATCATTGTATCAGGACCCAACTCTTTTACGTAAATTAGTATAGCGACTATAATATAGGAAGCAATGAGTAAAACATATACGCATTTCTTAAGGTTTAATTTGTATTTCAGGATGAAATACAAAAAAACGATTGTCATTAAATACAGTTGGCTGTCAATAGAAAGATACCACATTCCCAGATGACACTAAAAAAAGATAATATCAATTGAGAAACTTAATCTCAGAATGGAAGATTTGATGGACCAACCTACTAGACACATAAGACGTATTAGCTTGTACCCGGTTTTATCAGTCAACTAGTCCCATTGAGGCCTATGTGTCTAGTAGCCTGCTCCTCTCTGTATAAGGTATTAGGTTTTCGCGATATGTCTACTTACCGTATCATAACTGGGCAAGAAATTGGTAGCGAATAAAAACGTGACCCACCAATTTTTCTCGCAAGCATCATTAATCAATTTACCAACTTCGAACGTTCCAGGCCCGTAACCAAACCGCATATATATCGGCAAAACAACAAAAAAATTAACAGCCAAAATGGGCCACATCCTAACGATCCTGTGCAAAATCATGAGCCCGGCATCTCTAATGGTAAATTGTTTACTTCTGTGGTGCTTCGTTAATATTTGCAACGTCAAAAACCAGGTGGACAGGCAGAAAAACAACGCCATAATCGAATACGAAGCGAGTAATAGGTATTTCATTAGGGTGGTACCCATCATCGTTTCGAAGAATTCGGGATTTCGTATATTTTTCACGCTGATCATCATGCAAGTGTGGCCGCCCACAACGCACACTGATAAAATTGTTCTAACGCCTTGGATGCATCTCAATTTTTGGAAGTCTTTACTTTTCAAGGCGGTGATGTTTTTGAAGTTCGTCAAGGAGAAACAGACTAGGATTTCTTCTACTGAAACAAGAAAACGACAAGAGTGATTAAAGTTTGTTCACATTTTTTTTATTTGTAAATAAGGATCAAAAAACTGGCACTAAGTTAAGTTTTTGATTGATTTCTGAGTAAAGAAGTAGCATTTTTTATTTTTAATAGTTGAAAGCCATTGTGTGATTAAAATGATCAATTGGGATTTCACTGAGTTTTAGGCACTTAGAATATTCGAACTCGTCACCCAAGGATTCAACTAGAAATAGAAAACTGGAGCTGCTAGAACTGGAATAGGATTCCAACACAGATGATTCAAGCTGAATTGTTCTTGTGGGCTTGTAGATAGGCTTAATGTTGTCTTTCTAGCGTTCGTTCTATGTGACATTTTTGATGTAGGGAAGAAAAGCTCTCTCAACCACCTGTGCAGATTATTTGTGCGCTGTTGCTTTGGTCTTATAGCTCTATTTATCTCCTGCTTGGAGTACCCATTTCCTTCAAGTGCTGATTTTAGGTGTTGCATCTCGTCCTGAAGGTATCTGGGCTCACAAATCCGGATTGCCCTGTCAGATAGAGTTTTAATGACTCCTCTCTTTTGCCTAGGATGGTGATTGGATTCCTTATTGAGATATCTGTCCATATGCGTCGGCACATAGCGGAACCAACAAGTAGGTTTCTTTGTAGCCGTTCGCAGTGCCATTTGTTCGAAGTGTTCCATGTAGAATTTGGCAATAACCGGGCTGAGTGGACTTCCCATTGCTACTCCATTTGTCTGCTTAAAGAATTCATTTTGCCATTGAAAGTACGTAGTCGTCAGACAATGGTGAAATAAGTTGTTGATTTCCTCCGGAAAAACATCTTTCAGATACTCTAAGGCCTGATTCACTGGTACCTTGGTAAACAATGAGACGGCATCAAAACTAACCAGAAGGTCGTTTGGTAGTAGGGTGGTGTCACTGATCTTTTTGATGAAATGAGTTGAGTCTTGAACATAAGAGCTGGATTGGCCAATCCGTGGATGAAGAAGGGTGGTGAGGTATTTGGCTATGCTGTATGTGGGCGAATCTATTGCACTTACAATGAGCTTGAGTGGGTTGCCTGTTTTGTGAATCTGAGGAAGCCCATAGGTGGTGTAACAAAATCAATAACAAATTTATATTCTCGGGTTAAATTCATTATTCGTGGGAAAAGTTTTATTTTTATAGAGAGCTGAAATGTGACCCTATGATGAAATTTACAAACACATAGAGTTCTGCGAGAGGTCTAATCTGTTCAAAGGTAAGAAGCACTTAGCCAGAAAAGTATCGAATTTTATAGCTTCGAGATTATTATTGCTGTAATCCAAAATTGACAAATATATATTGGCAAAATTTATGTTTTCCGAGATAAACACTAAACTTTAAACTAATCTCTCGACTAAACCAGTCCCATGTGGTTGTAATAATTTATTCAAAGTCAAGAATAATCTCTGACCCACGTTTTATAAAGAACCCAGATGTTAGAATGATATATTATATTCGAAGCATATGTGTGTGTAGAGAAACAATAATTACATGAGCTGGATTTTTGAGATGCAATAACCAATTGTATAATAATAATAGAGGTAAGTGTCTTTGCTGGCAATGAAACCATGCCAAGATCCTCGTAATTTCTCCGAGTCCAATTTCAGACGAATCCAGCTGGTACAGAAAAGACAATATGTACCAATTCAAATACTCACTTGTCAAGTGACTGTCCAACAACTAATTGACCATTGCGGCATGTATAGTCATCGCAGTACCGTAGCCGGAGGCTTTGGAAAATATATTTAGCATATAGAACCACAACAATGTCTGAAGGCACACCGATTCCGTCAGTTAGATCTCAAAGGAATGGGAGCTGCTGTTTATTTCCAAACCTATTCTGAATGGAACCACAGAAGTTTCAGCAACTCTTCAAGGTTTTGCCGACGCCAATGGTCGATGCGAAGGTGTAACATTTGCCGTGGGTTCCATCCAATATTCTAATGTGGTGGTTACTGCAGCAACATCCATTAAACTCCAAGATTATGTTGCGGTCGCCGATGTCGAACGAAATTTAGTTACCCTACGGTCTGGTGGTGTCTGTCCATACAATGATGGTTATTGTTTTGATGATGTTGAAGGCGAAGTTACATGGCAACAACATCTATCCAGTTTATGCTCTACAAGTGGTGTCGACGTACTATACCTAGGAAACGCTACTCTCGTTGTATTAAGTCGGAACCCACCGTTGTGGAAACCGAAGATACAGTTTTCGCTTTAAAACTGACCAAACCAGAAGAAATTTGTGCTCAAAAGGCTTGTGTGACTGAACAAAACTGTTTACTTGTAATTTTTCAGGATTCGGTTGGATTCTATTACCATCGTACATGATGGCTCACGTACTTAGTAAACTTTTGTATTTGGAGATTGCAGTAAAAAGGACAAATGGCTGATGTCATCTACAACTCAATTATGAAGAGATGCCATTTGAGAGAGAAGATTCTACAAAACAGATTAGCAATGGCAAAACAATCGCCCGACGCCGTTGGTAATCTGGTCAAAGAAACATCAGGATATGTTAGTAGAGTGACGGGAGAAGTACTCTATATTGCTAAATGCCAGAGCTATTGTCGTAGACTATTGAAAAACTTCAGAATGCTATCAAGAACTTCCCGTGATCTATCTGAACAGATCACTATACAGAACTGCTATTAGACACATCCTAGTGGAACATGGAACCAAAGTAGAATGTCAACCACTACTTCCAATGAATTTCAAGTAGGAAAATAACTGGTTAGAAGTAACACCTGACCTAAAGCGCATCACCGAAGCTTTAGAATTAGATGCCAATGATGAAGAAGACAAACTATCAATGCCAAGTATTTCCATCTCTCCTATCAGTTCCAATGGAATTTATTCCAAGGAAGACATGGAAAGTTCCCAGCAAACTCTCTTATATCCAAATACCAGAAAAGCAATAACTAATCAATTAGCCCATAGCCTTGGATAGCTTAGATCCTTATTACATGCCAAATCTGTTTAGTAAAACCGAATTTACAAATACAGCCCATTCCGCTGCCGAGGAAGTGTGGGGATTATTATCCGGAATGGGAAATTTACTTTCCATCTGTGGATTCCTGTACACCAAAGTTTGCGCATTTAGTTATTTGGCCGGTGTCGTATCAAACTATTTCACCATCAAAGAAGCAACAGTTAACCATCCACGAAAACGACGATATTTTTTAGCCAGTCTGTGGAATATTACAGTGTCAGTAAATGCTACTGCCCCCCAGGAACAATCAAACAATTCGTTGTATCCAGGACTGCCAAAGTATGCCGTGCCGTGTAGTGATCCGAACTGTAAAGTGAACGACGGAAAAAATAATCCGCGTGACCCATAGTTCGCAAGTGTGGGCGCTCGTTACTACGAAATTAGGGAACTTTTATTTTATACATTCAATTAGGTAATTAGAAAAGGAAAAGATTTTCAATTAAAAGGGAAAACAGTAAATGTTAAATTAATAATTTGACATGTAAGTAGCGAACTCTGTTGGAGAGCCATCAAACTGGATCATAGGGTTGAGCACTTTGGATGGGAAAGGTTGGATAAACTTGGGAGCCAATAGAAACACGGCAAGAAACCAAAGGATAAGAGGGTGGAGATCCTCGAATCTCGCAAGCCAGGTACTGAGAGGAGCCAATGGGCTTCTAAAGTGGTACCCAGAGGGTGGTTCCTTTCGGTTATTTAAGCAGATGTAGAGGCCACAAAACTTCAGTTATCGCCAATTCGCCCCTAGATTTTACCCCGAGTAATCGCCGGAAAATTAAGTCGCAAAGTCTCAACGAGTTCTCATCCGCTAGTTCATCTGCAGACCGGCGTTTTAGGGAAAACTCTTCAAAGAGGTGACAGTTTTTTTTTTTAATTTCAATTTTCAATAAAGTCTCAGATTTTGAACTAAATCTTTCAATTGGGGATTTATTCTCTTTTCTTTCAATTATCTTAATTTTTCTTCAGTTGAAATTGTTGATGGTCTATCAATTGAATAAGGTATTTTAGTGTTTTCCATATTTTACCTTACCTTTTTTTTTATCTTTAAATAATTAACTTTTCTTTTCTGGTTTCAAAATTCCCATTAAAACACTGGTGGTGGCGTAAAAAGATCTTACGTGCCGGTTTGTGCGGTTAGAGAAGGTGTTTCCAGCTTCAGCAGAAAAGTGGTAAGTGGTACTAATTTTGAGTCTGTATTAACACCTTTCAATAACCACTCCAAGAAGAGGAAGAAAGAAGACTTCGTCCAGATTGCCTCCGGTTCAGAAAACGGTTATTTACTACTTCAGATCAAATTTACATCTCAGCATAATTTACCACGAAATTTTAAGATGTGACAGAATTATTCACGCTACCAAAATATGAATACATAACATCTCAATTTTGTCACAGTGGTAAGGCCTCAGATTTGATGAGTTTCTTTATGTTTTCCGGGTCCAACGGTAGTGCTCGGACGAGTTGATTGGTTTTTCGCAATATAAAAGCAGTGGGATTGCGCTTCAGGGTTTTATAGGTGGAGGAGTCTAGCAGTCACGTTCATGATTCCCGTTGCGTTTCCTTTATTCGCAGGCAGAACTAGTATGTTTTTGTCTGTATTCAGGCTTCGAATAGCTTTCCTTTCCTCGTATGTCAGGTTGCATTTTGGAGGTTTCGCTAGTCGTAGAATCCTGGATGTTTCATTGCGTATTTTCTCCGCAGTGGTTTGAGGTAATGTGCGAATGGTGGCTTCCACATTTGCTATGATGTCTTCGAATAACAGTTATTCCGGTGTTATTGCAAAGTTGCCTCCTTTTCTTAGAACACTAGTTTCCGAATCGGTCAAAACGCGTTGGGTCAGGTTGACAACTGTGGGTTGCGCAGTGTTCACTGATTTCAAGGACTCAATCTTGTTCATCAGTTTCTTGGTTGTTTTCGCTAGTGTGGCTTCCATCACGTCATACGTCATTCGGTCAATTTTGTCCCAGTCACTTCAATGCATGCTGTTGGATAACCTTTGGTTTATTGATAGAAGATCCTTGTCCATAGCTGCTAGGTCTTTCCCTGTTTGGTGAATCCGTTCCACACTCTCCATCTCTACCACACCGCCTCTGAAGATGTCTACCGCAGCAGTAGATGAAACGTTAGGTACCTAGTAATACTAATGGACCACAGCATTATAGCCCGGAAAATACTTTTTTACTAGAATAACTTGACATATAGAAATAACCAGCTAAAAAATTGCAAATATCATACAATAGTGGAAGTTGGAATTTCTAAATAAGACTTCTACATCTACATCTACTACATCCAAAAGTCACAAGGTGATTGCGCTAAGCCTAGAATAGATCAAAGAGAAACTTCATGACAAGAGAACCCTATCCCAACTGGAAAATTAAACGAGCGGTACTGCTGTCTAGTTCTACTTACATTTAGAATGGCAATTCCGATCATACAAAGTCTCACTATATGTTGTGGCAACCAAAAGTAGAACCACATATAAACTAATACCAATCCTGAAATCAAAATAATTATTTGAAATTATCTCTACATATTTGTACAGCTACTTGCATTATATATCTCAAATCATTATTATATTCTTTGGGCTCCATACAATTTAGTGTTACCAACTCTGAGCTGAAATTATAAACTTCCACTTCTTGGTTTATGGTATTTTCGATAAAATCCTTTTTTTGATTGTCGCTTGTGCAATTTGCAGGAATACATACTGTTCTATAAATGAGTGTCCGATTAAAATGAAAAAGTGAAGCTTTGCTCCAATCCTTAAAAAAAATTAAGTCAATAATTGTAAATTATTATATTATCTACTCTAACATACTTCTAGGCTTTTCCAGAATTTACAGTCGGTATTCGATGGAAGTAGTTTCAGACTAGCTGTACAGAATGAGCTATCATCAGGACATTCATAGTAATTTTCCATTTTGAATAAATCAGGAAATTTGCTTATGTCAGATGTTCTTCCTAAATTATATTTATTACAAAACTTACTAAATCAAAAAAGATTCACTTACCATTCATCAAATTTTTCTCACATAATACTGAAGTAATAACAAAATACAGCAAATAAATGAAAGACTTCATTGTGGCTGTGTTAATGCTTTCCAAGTTAAATTTTCATATTTCCAGTATAAAATTTTAATAAAACAACCCTTGAAAGGGTGTATGTAGGTATGTGCCAGCAGCAGATGTTGATTTTCAAGCCTGGAGTATGCTCAACAAGTTTGAACTCACTTTTTTATAATTATGGAGCAGCAAAATTCAAATTTCCTATATCGTCACTTAATTATTATGTTTTGTACCGTATATTTTTTTTTGAAAATATTACCTACATATAAGTACAGTAGTAAACAAGAAGACTACATTATTTTTTGTGTAAACTTTTCAAATTAAAACGATGAATAATAGGATAATTTGCTTTAACAAGGAAAATAGTTTATTGACAAGTGTAGAATTCTAAATTATGGGTTAAAACAAGAACCAATATCGCACATGGTATTTCACTATAAAGGTTGATATCTACATATATTATAAATTATTCCGAATATCCTTATTCATTTGACAGATTATTTATACAATATTCCGCGCACATTCGCTTCTATCCGGGCTAAGAACTAATTTACAATAATTTTTTGCCTAAATTCAATTTTAAATATCACTTTGTCAACAATAGCTGAATTATTTATTACATATTTGAAACAAACATACACCCTGCAATTGAATTTACAGTGAGTGACTAATGTCCAAAATCCACTTAAATCAACTTATTTAAGCTTATAATTACCCAGCCTAATTTATTGGTGAAAATTATTTAGATAATTGCTTTATAAAAGTTTTGAACAAAAGCTGTTTTTATGCGTCTACTTCTAATGTGTGTACAAGCTTAACTTAATTGATGAACAAGCACGAAGCCCTATTTAGAAATAATTAATTTAAAAGCTTCTTTGAACTTTATTTTCAAAATACTGTTGATAGTTTAATAGGAGCGTAAACAATTCGATTATTATCAACCTCAAGTTGGTTCATAAAATGATAATTCTAAGCACCACAATTGGAAGTCTGATTCAGAATATCATGTTAATATCGGGATGCTGAGTCTAATATTCGCTCTACAAACAAAACTGGGATTTGTAAAATTCTATTTTGAAAGTTTAATTAATACTTTTCAGAGCGAAGAAAGGAGTCTCGATTTTCATACACAGAAAATTGAGGAAACATATAACATCATGGGAAGCAGTAAACGAAACAATATTAAAACTTAATCAGTCGTATGCTGAAGAGTATCTGCTCCTACCCTTTGACAATCATTTTGTTCTTCTTCAATATCTTCTAGAGTACCAATGCATTTCAAAGTTAGCCATAGTTTATTCGTGATATAGTTATCTCCAGGTAGTACTTGTAACTTGGGCAGTTTTGGTCACTGGCTTCATGTGAGAAGTCATGTTTTTTATACTTTTTATTACTAATATCACAATTGATGCACTTAAGTACTTGGCTTTGACATTCCTTCACATCATGTTCCTCTGCGCATCTTCTACAGGTTTGCTTGTTCACACAGTCACGTCCTTTGTGATGATATAGCTGGCAGTTGTAGCACTCTAGGACGCTCAAATCCTTATAAACGGTCCCATCTCAGATAAACCCTTTAGCAAACAAGAAGGTTCTGGAATAGTTTAGGAGAGCATTCGGCATAAAGTGTTCCGGTGGATTTGTCTTTAAATGTTTTTATGTATGTTACTTGAAAATATTCAACTGTAGACCATTTATTTAGTTTGACCCAGGTAATGGAAAAGAAACTAGCGTATAACCAAGAACTCCATTTAGTTTTTGTAGATCTAAGGAAAGCATATTATGACATTGTTCCGCTGAAAAAGCTTTGGGAAGCACTGAAAAAGACCAATTGACCAATATCAACTTAGAACTGATAAAGGCAGTAAAAACGCTCTATAGTGATGCAAAGACCAAGATTAAACAGGTAAGCATAATCAGTGAAGGCTTTATAACAACTAAAGGACTTAAACAGAGGGATGCTGCATATCACCAACACTTTTTAAAATATACTTGGAACAAGCGCTTAAAGGGTGGAAAAACAATCGCAGACACATGGGAATACCGCTCAATGAATCCAATCTATATACTTCAAGCTTTGCAGATGATCAAGTATTAATTGCACAGGACTATGATGACCTAGAGTACATGATACGAAAATTAATAGAAGAATAAGAGACTTGGGGTTTGGAAGTAAATTTAACTAAAACATAATATATGACTATAGGAGGTGAACAACGAACTCTGAAATTGAATAACGGACAATAAATAAAACAATGTACTGAATACAAATATTTGGGCATGAAAATCTCACATGAGGAAACCCTAGACGAAGCAATTAAAAATCGGAATATACAAGGACGCAAGGCAATATCCCTACTAAATGGTGTACTGTGTGATGAAAATATCAACAAAACTAACAAAACGAGAATATACAACACCTTAGTCCAAAGCATAGTGACGTATAGTTCAGAAGTCTGGCCACTAAAGATCAGAACCGCAAAAATGCTGGAAGCAACTGAAATGGACTTTTGGAGGAGATCGTCAGGCAGGTCAAAAATGGAAAGGATAATAAATCTGAGAATTGGGGAGATTATGGACGTAAACCACACAATAGTAGATGATATAAAGGCCAAACAGCTGATTTGGTTCGGGCATGTACAAAGAATGGCCAGATACAAGAATACCCAAGCAAATTATTGAGTGGAAGCCAGGGGGAAGAAGAAGACGCAGCAGACCAAGAAGTGCCAACAAAAAAGACTATATAGAAACTAAATCCTTCAAAGTCAAAAAGGAGTTTCTCAAAAACAATTTAAATATTATGCTGGGAGAGGTATTTCTTCCTGGGGTTAATTGAGCGAAAAATTTGGGTGTTGTTTTGGACACTTACTTAGGTTTCGTGAATACGTTAGATTAGGTATTAATTAAAAAGGCATTTTTATCATTGAAAAATGAAAATGCCTTATGAAAACCGACACATTCTCACTTTCAACATGAGTAAAATGCTTTGTGAATCTCTGGTCCTGTCAAACTTCAAATATTGTGATTTCGTTTATGGCCCATGCTTAGACATCAATGACAAAAACCGCATACAGAAAGTACAAAACTCTTGCTCTCGGGTTTAAAGTCATCTTAAATCCGTCCTTCCCATCTGTCCTTAAACTTAAATTTATCACCCGTTTAAATATTCACTTCAGAGATATCCGGAGTGTTACCAGATTGGGGGATTTTCCCCCAAATTTGGGGGATTTTCAAGTAGATGGGGGAAAATCTGGGGGATAGTTTTTTCTGGGGGATTTTTTGGGGGTAAAAATTGTGAGAATTTTCGCTAGTGGGGGAAATCGGGTATATTTCAATGAATAAAACTAAAGTAAAAAATGTATTAAAACGCTAAATTTTAAGTTATATCTTATTTCTTATTTTATGTTATTAAGTAAGTACTACTATTTTTATAAACTGAGATTATTTTTTAAACTATCCAAACTTCTTGGTACAACGGTACTTATCTGTTCTGTCACCAGTCACATTTTATTTCATTTGTCATTTGTCAATTGTCATTTTATTTTTGGGATTAGAAAAATATAAACAAATAAAAAAGAGGTAAGGGTATGAGTTTTATTTTAAAATATTCAACGAATTTGTCTTTTTTTTTCCAGTATGAGTCGAGAATAAATCTATATTTATTTGGGGGATTTTAGTTGACAAACAGTGATTTTTGGGGTATTTTTGAAATCCTTGGGGGAAATTAGTTATAACCATCTGGCAACCCTGGATATCCGATTTTCAAATAAAATAACAATGCCCCATCATCGGACTGCTATGTTTCAAAGGTGTTTCACATACAGTGTATCCCGCTTAAGGACTGACCACCCTTCTAAAATTTTTATTTTTCAACCGATTCAATTTATTTATTTTTTTGTCTTATATCTACTCGAATTTGGCACTTATTTGGCTCATAATTTTATTTTTGCGGCTGTACTGGTGTACAGGGTGTCCTCATTTATAGGCTTCAATTTCAATAAGTAATTTTAGGAATTTTCTTAGAAAAAATCTGATAGCAGATTCTTATTTAGAATGGCCTAAAACCCAAATGTACTGATTTTTGTTCCGATTTGATACAGGGTGATCACAACAAATTTCCAAAATTTAATGGACCAAACCGGAAAAATGTCATATTTTCAGGCCTTGAGAACAACAAAACTTGATACAACATAGTTTTAGAACATCCTTAGCCAAAATCTGTAGTTTGCCTTAGAATATTTTTGCGGTTTGATTCATTAAATTGTGAAAATTTGTTGTCATCACCCTGTAACGTATTGAAACAAAAATTAGTACATTTGGATTTTAGACCATTCTAGACAAGAATCTGCTATCAGATTTTTTCTAAAAAAAATCCCTAATAGAACCTATTTATTGAAATTTGAGCCTATAAATGTGGACACCCTGTACACCAGTACAGCCGCAGAAATGAAATTATGAGCCAAATAAGCAGATATAAGACAAAAAAAAATAAATTGAATCGGTTGAAAAATAAAAATTTTAGAACGATGGTCAGTCCTTATACAGTGTGCGCCATAAAGTTGGGTACATATGGGAAAATTCTTAATTATTCCTTTTTTCAAAAAACTTTTTTTGGGGATCGTTAGGGCATGTTCGATAACCAAAAAATCGATTATGACACATGTCATGCGATTATCGGTTTGGCGGGAAAAAAGTTGATATTGATGTCAAAAAACGGGTAAATTTGGCAAGATATCAAAAAATTTTATAAGAAAAAGTTGTTCAGAATCCAAAAAGAACTCCACATGCCGATTTTGAAGCAAATCAGAGAAAAAAATAATAAAACTACTTATTTTATGGAAAATCGAAAATATTAATTTTATTTCAAAAATAGCTTTATTCAACTAAACTACATGAGTTTGATATCAAACGAATCGATTGTTTTGCGAAATACACACTTGAAGGTCATAAATTAGAAAATAGCGTCCGGTCGTGTCGCTATAACTGTACCCATGTCCCTTTTTGCACATTTTCTGGACATCAGAAAACTAACATGACATGTATCATAATCGATTTTTTGGTTATCGAACATGCCCTAACGATCCCCAAAAAAAGTTTTTTGAAAAAAGGAATAATTAAGAATTTTCCCATATGTACCCAACTTTATGGCGCACACTGTATAAGCGGGACACACTAATGCCATCAAAGGTTACACAACTCTTTACCATTTGAACTAACAGCTCTTAATGAAGTAAAATTTAAAAAAAAGTTCAAGCAACATTTGTTAAGCATCACCTAATAATATAGACCTTTTAATTTTTATTTTTAAATATTTATCATCTCCTTCTATTATTATTTTTATCATAGCTTATTATTATTACGTTACTATTTTTGCTATTTTCTATTGATTGTATTACCTATACATAGTGACACAAGGAATAGGGAACAACCTATAACTTTTTTAATATATAGGTTGAAAATTGGAAATTTGGAGAGCTCAAAGCGAGGCAACTTTTTGAGTTTTTTAGGCATCAGCAGATCATTTTACGTATGATAGAACCATTTTTGAAAGATTTAATAACAAAACCTAAAAAAAAATGCATTTTAAAATAAAGATTTTTCATAAGTTGTTGGGCTATTTCTCAGCAGATTTTAAAAATGTGGATATCAAAAAGTAGGGAAAAAAATCTAGTTTCAAAAAATTGTTAGGTCCCGGCGTAGTTACATTTGAAAAATATGGAATACTTTGAAAAAACCTCTTTGTTTAATTTTGATCTGAAATTATGGCGTTCAGTTAGGAAAAAATTGAAGTTACAGATTTTTCTGATAAGAATATCCAACTAAATCAATTTACACCAGTGGCAGCGCCGATTTTTTTTTTTTTTCCAAATGGTCCTATCATACTTAAAATGATCCGCTGATGCCAGAAAACTTAAAAAATACCGGGTGTCCTATTTGAAAATCAAAAGTTATAGCGACTTCCGATTAAACCAGAAGTGACTGGTAAAGTAATTTACTTCTAAAAAACTCAAAAAGTTACCTCGTTTAAGCTCCCCAAATTTCAAATTTTCAACTTATATATTAAAAAAGTTATAGGCTGTTCCCTATTCCTTGTGTCACCCTGTATAGTTGATAACACTCCATCTAGATGTTTGGTAGTTGGTTGAGTTAATCAAATAAGTTGGGTTCCGTAGACTAGCTACGTCTCAGCTAGACTGCGCTTTGCTTTTCTGGTATTTTTTTTTTAATCTAATAGCATATTAAGAAATAAAACACTGGTATACTTTCCTGTAATATAAGACATTGACTACGTTTATTTCACACGTTCTACCCGGATACTAAGTGGATTGGATTAATAATATGGAGAATAATAATCCTGAAATAAACACCCAGGATTAAACAGTTTATCCGGATCGGATATTTAATCCGATCCTCCAAGTTTGTAGGATTGGACTTAAAATAGATTATCTCAAATTTGAAATAAACACTCCAAATCTCGGATTTAAGAAGTTTGTTGCTAACTTCTAGAAAAAGAGACCTAAATCTAATAGAAAGTGTATCAGCTGATTGGCTATAATGAAGTTAGACACAAAGCAATTTGGGCTTGCGCTTTTGACAATTTGATAGTCGTGAAATAAACGAATATGGATTAATAATCCTTAATCCACTTAATATCCGGATACAACGCATAAAATAAACGTAGTCATTTTTATTATTATTATTATTATTATTATTATCATAATTAATTGATCGCTGGGGAGTGTAAGTTTTAACATTAATTCAGTCCACTTACTTTTACTATTTTCAGTATTACATATTCATAAAATTATAGGTAAAAGAATGTGGAAATTCTAATTGTATTATTATTACCATTATATGTATATTTTGAAGAAAACTGGAGGAATTGATTTTCTCTTTATGTTTCTAATTTTTCTCGCAAAAGTCTGATAACATTTTTCCTTCTATTTTTTTGTTTGAAAACTGCAGCTGAGTTATTTTTACGTGTAGGTATTTCATTTTACAAGCATTACAATGTGTCAGGGGCGTATAGTCACCGGTGTTCCGCGTGTTCCACGGAACACGGGCCCGGTAGCTCATGGGGCCCGGTTCTACATGTCAATATTATTTTTTCTCCTATTAAGTAAAAAAAAAATAGATTTGAAGCTAATTTATATAAAAATAAAAATCATGTGTAGCATCGTACACATGTTAAGAAGTGATAGGTACTTCTTGAAAACTATTATACAACTTTTAGACTTGAGAGTATGAGTCAGGGTAAAGCATTGATCGGGTAAAGACGAAATGCCACACAAACATCTTCAGTGACGTCCCAAAGGTTTTGGCGCTTGACAATAATAGGCAATCCTCTTTACTTATAATCCTTGGTTTGTGTCAATCGTTCGTCGGCTGTCATTGGCTATATTTCTTTGTCTCTCTACATTATATACATTATATCATATCATTCTTCTCTCTCGTCTATCGTGTAATGAAATTTGCCAAAACATGACGTAACGTGACATTTCTTTCAAATAAACTTCCATTCTCGTCCAAATATCAGACCACCGTCAAAGCATAACTCGAGTTAAAATCAACCTGGAAGTGACTTTTTATTGAGAAACCGACCCTAAGGAGTTTCACTTTTTGATTTGACTTATGATTTCTTTTATAAAAACTTTCCGATTTTACCGCTTGTCGCGTGTCGCATATCTTCAATATTCATTGGTACGGCCGACCACTCCATAGTATGCCAACTCAAGATCTTGCAATCCCTGCATTGCGCTTTGTTTTGCTCAAGGTTGTTTGAGAGAAGTAGGTTACCTGATAACCTCATGACGTCATCTGGGGTGCCGAAACATAATGCAAATCTCCATAAGAGGCACCCTAGATGAGTCATCAAGTTACCCCTTACCAGACAACCTATCAACTTTAGGAACCTTGGTTGTGCTGCCGTCTAATGAGGTGAGTTCAGCTTTAACATGAAGGGTATTTTTGGCATGACATTGTACCTATATGAAATACCTATAGAATTTTCTGCCGAATCCAGAAATGTCATAATATATAGAGGGTACCATTTAAAAAAATAAGGTTGATAACGGTACAGCTGTTCTTGTATGAAAACATTAATATGGAAAGATCTCAAGCAAAAATCGACGTGTGCGAGCATTTTTTCAAAAACGCCTTCATTTATTTCATATTGAATATGTTCCATACTTTAAGTTCACCCTGTATATTTGAAAAAATATACATATATATTTCTATCATTTCTCAATTTTTTCATCTCGCAGGAGTAGGGGCCCGGTAAAATTTTTGATCACGGGCCCGGAACATCGTCACTACGCCACTGCAATGTGTCCTAGATAAGGAGGGCCAGTATGGGGATCTGATGATATGGTGGCTTAAAGACGAAACGTCGGATTACAAATTTGATACTGCTATATTGTAGAGGAGGAAAAGTGGCAATGACGAAGTGCCCTTCATGCATACCTAATCCAGTTTTTTTTCTCATTTTTGATTATTTCAGTTTTTGTTTATTATTTGTTGACGAATTTGTGTTTCCTATTGAATTTCTCTAAATTATTTAAACAATAACGAAAATTCAAAGGTTTAAAAAAAAAAGAAGAGAAGATTTACTTCAATAACTTTTCTATCGTCCAAATTTCTTATTTTTTCAGCTCAATTTGGTGTATTCCAGCCTACCTCTTGAATTTTTGTCTAAATTTCCTTTAATCAGAGGCAATAAACAAGTATTCGTCTTTTTCGTAATATTTTTACTTGCTTTGTGTCGTCGCTCGAAATATTGAGAATTTTTATAAGTATTACCAATCTTTATTCTGTGTTTGGATTTTTGGCGTTAACAGGCTCCACAATAATCTTAACAATACAGAGGCTTCTACATCCATTTCAATGATGATCTGAACTCTTCTACCTAAAGTACCTGTTTCCCAGGTACACAAAGTCTTAAAGACGTCTTTTCAGGTTTGAAATCTCTGAACGTCTGAAGACCAAAAAAAGACGTCTAGAAGACATTGTTTCGAAAATGTCCATAAGATGTCGTAAATTCACATCCTAAAAACTATTATGTATTTACTTTGATTATGGAAGTACAGTATTTGAATAGCAGATATGATAAGTTTACTGACTATTTAATATGAACTTTATTTTCACATACTCTGACATAATGACATACAACAATTAACTGGTAAAGGTGAACAATATAATTTAGTGCATAGTGGACACTACAAATCCTCCCTGGCAAATTTAAAGATTCAGTTTTTCTGGTTGTTTTCTCGTTCTAATACTTCTTCGCAATGTCTCAGCATTTTCTGGTATCTGATTGGGTTTGGTTTTTGATTGGTAAAAAGTTTCAATGTTTTGATCAGTACTTTCCACCGGAAAAGTCTCTTGGTCTCTCGGTTCTTGATCATCTAATATCATCTCCGCCGAAGTGGAAACTTCTGGAGTCGAATCGGAAATTATAATTGTGCTTTTACTTTGCTCAGGATCAATATAAGAAAAATGTTGAGTAGATGAAGCACCTACAACATTATCTCTTGTAGTATTTTCGGTGTCCAGAGTTTGCTTTGCCTCTGGAACATAACAAACGTTAGGCTGTGATACTGGACACTCAACTTTAGTTGAAGCAATATGGTTTATATGTCTTCTGATTATTCTGTCTTCCATTTCAATCAAATAAATAAGATTGCTCTCTCTCTTCAAAATTCTACCAAATTTCCATAGACAATTTTTCCTACTATCAAAATGTCTCACTCGAACGCTTTCGCCCACCATAAATTTAGAAGATGCTTGATTTGCCACCTCAATGGGTTTTTGAAATCTAACTAAATCTAATTTAGTTCGTATGTCTCTCCCATACATTAATTGAGAAGGTGACTGATTATTTGAAGTGTGGGGTATTTTTCTGTATTGCATTAAAAAAATTTGAAGTTTCAAATCAAGATCTCCTGGGTCATCTACCATCTTCTTTAGAGTATTCTTCATGGTTCCCACATATCTTTCAACTTGGCCATTTGATGCGGGATGATATGGTGCAGTAAATTTATGTATAATTCCATTGGTTTTTAGGAAATTCTTAAATTCCTGTGATGTAAAAGATCCTCCATTATCACTAACCAAAGTTACAGGTAAGCCAAAACGTGCAAAAACACCTCGTAAAATTGAAATCGTCTTCAAAGTATTCATGGACTTGGTAATAAAAATTTCAGGCCATTTAGAATATGCATCGCAAATTACTAAAAAGTATGTTCCTTGAAACGGTCCCGCAAAATCAATATGTACGCGCTGCCACGGTCCTTTCGGAGTTTCCCAACAATGCGGTGGAATATTAGTTTTGTTGTGTAACATAGATTGACAACTTTGACATTTCTTAGCCAATTCTTCAATATCAAGATCTATTCTTGGCCACCAAACGAAAGAACGTGCAAGTGATTTCATTCTCACTATACCGGTATGTGCTTCATGTAATTCTTTTAATACTCTTTGACGAAGCGTTTTGGGCACAACAATACGTGAATCTTTTACTATAGTACCTTCGTTTAAAGAAAATTCTATATCTTTCCCTTTAAATTCATTTTCTTCAATTTTCTTTCCGGTTTGTAAACTTTTGTAAACATTTCTTAATATTGGGTCTTCTTGTGTTTCATTAGCAATTTCTCTATGCGTAACTGGTAACGTTAGAATTTGTTGTAACTGATGAATTGTAACGCCATCCATTGTTTGATTGAAAACTGGAGTGATTTTTTGAGGCAATCTCGAGAGTGCATCAGCATTTAAGTGTTTTTCGCTAGAACGATAAATAATGTCATAATTAAAGCCTTGCAAAAATTGAGCGTAATGAAGCATTCGAGTAGCTACTATACTGGGAAGATTTTTGTTTGGATTAAATATAGAAACTAGAGGTTGATGATCAGTAATCAGCGTGAATTTTCTTCCATAACAATACTGAAAAAATTTATTACATGCCCAAAAAATAGCAGTTGCTTCCTTATCAATTTGACTGTAGTTTTTTTCAGCTCTCGTTAGACTCCTTGAAGCAAAAACAATAGGACGTTCACCATCAGGAAAAATATGAGATAATACTGCACCCAAACCTTTAGGACTAGCATCGGTTGCCAAAATTAAAGGTAGTTTCGGATTATATGCGCAAAGAATCTGATCAGATGTTATTTCCTTTTTAATTAAATTAAAAGCCTGATCACAGATAGATGTCCATCGGAAAATAACATTCTTTTGTAAAAGTTTGTACAAAGGATGTATTTTTGAAGAAAGATCTTTCAGAAATCTTCCATAGTAAGTGACCAATCCTAACCAACTTTTTAACTCAGTGACATTTGTCGGTACTGGTGCATTCTTGACAGCTTTTATTTTGTCTTCAGTTTTCTCTAAACCCCTGCTTGAAATTTTATGACCCAAATATGTTATGGATTCTTGGAAGAATTTACATTTTTCTTGTTTAATATGAAGACCAGCTTCTTGTAGACATTGTAAAACAGTTCTTACTCTATTCACATTCTCTTGTAATGTAGCTCCTTGTATTTTGATATCATCTAAAAACACACAAACTCCGGGTATTTTATCCAATAGGTTTGAAATGTAACGTTGCCAAATAGCAGGAGCAACTTTGGTTCCACACATCAATCTATGTACCTTATAATCTCCCTTTTCCGTAGTAATTGCTTGCATTCTTGAAGTTTCTTCATCCATTGGCATATGTAAATAAGCTTCGCGAATATCCAAAGTAGTAAAAATTTTCCCTGCGTGCATTGTAGTCGCAAAAATATCTTCTATGTTTGGAATCGGAAATTTATCATTTATTAAAACTTTGTTCAATGTAATTTTGAAATCCGCGCAAAGTCTTACAGAACCGTCACTTTTCATAATTGGTACAACCGGTGTGCCCCATTCACTGTATTCCATTTTAGTTAACACTCCTATTTCTTCTAGTCTATCGATTTCTCTTTCCACTTTTTCCTTCAATGCATAGGGAACTTTTCGAGCAGGAACATAAATTGGTTTTGTATTGTTTGGTAAAAATAATTTAGCTTTATAATTTGAAATTTTTCCAAGACCTGGTTTAAAAACTTCTGGAAAATTATTTTTAAGTTCTTCTATAATTTTTAATTTCAAGAAATCTGGGATATTTTCATTTTGTAATTGACAAATTTCAGGTAAATCGACTTTAATTTTCTGCATCCATTCTCTCCCGAAAATAGGTTCAACTTTCCCTGGTAAAATATATAAATTTAGTAATTCAATTTGATTATTTAATTCAACCTGGAAAGTTGAATAGCCGATAGGTCGAATTATTTCTCCAGTGTAAGTTCTTAAAGGTAAATTTGTTTTTTGCAATGTTTTTTTTGAAAATTTTGCGTTAAACAAATCTTGTGAAATCGATGAAACTGCAGCGCCTGTATCATATTCAAATTTAATGGATTCTCCATCTAATTGAAGATTTAAAAGAATTTTGCCTGGTTTTTTATAAGCCTCAGGTGAGCAATTATTATCTAGTAGGTACGTTCATAAAAAATAATTCTTCATGCTGAAAGTTGTTTTCCATTTCCTCTGGTTCTTCTTCCACTTGATGAACATTTTCTCTCCTAGGAGTTCCCCTGCATGCCTTAAACACGTGACCATATTTTAGACATCCTGTACACTTTGAATTTTTGTGCTTGCATGTATTTGCCAAATGTTGTGGATCACCGCATCTGTAGCACTTTCGTTGAAAATTTAACAAATTCGAAGGAGATATGTTTTTTTGTTGTTGTTCAGGTTTAAATGAAATTTTTTTAATTTGATTTTGAAAAGAAGTACTCGCACATGTTTGTAAAGAATGTATTTCTCTGGAATCTTTTTGTGCTAATTCCATAGTTAGTGCTGTATCAACGCAGTTTTTAAATTTATTATCTGGTTCTTTAAGTTGAATTAGTCTTTCAATTAAATTAGAATTTCGCAGACCACTAATGAACTGAAGACGTAAATGGGCATCAGACGTCGAAGCTTTGCAAGCATCACAGACAAACTTACAATTTGTCGTCATCTTTTTTAATTCAGTTACGTAATTTGCAATAGTTTCCCCTTCTTGTTGGACACGTTTTGTAAAACGGTTTTGCTCTGCGATTATACTTGAAGAAGGATCAAGATGGTTTTGTAAAAGAGAAACCAAAGTCGTATAATCTTTAGATTTAGGATCATCGGGACATGTTAAAGAGTGAATAAGTTGTAGCGTTTTGGTACCCATCATGTGAAGTAACCATTCTTTCTTTTTAGTATCAATATAGTCTGCGGAACCAGTGAAGTTCTTCATGGAAAAAAAATTGTCTAACCTTTTTATGAACATCTCTCAACTTTCATTTTCTTCTGAGAATGGATCTATTGAAATGGATTCTTGAGTAATTGGAGTAGTATTTTGATTAACTTGTAGAGTCTTTGTAAGTGCAGCCATCAAAGTATTAAATTGTTCAGCATTCATTGTAAAAGGGTTTCTTCGTCCTCGTCGCCAATTTATTATGTATTTACTTTGATTATGGAAGTACAGTATTTGAATAGCAGATATGATAAGTTTACTGACTATTTAATATGAACTTTATTTTCACATACTCTGACATAATGACATACAACAATTAACTGGTAAAGGTGAACAATATAATTTAGTGCATAGTGGACACTACAAAAACAACTAGGTATCTGGTACCACCAGGCCTAAAAGTGAATAATGGTTTATGCATTGAAAAGATTCAGAGACGTCGTCAAGGACGTATATAAAGGGGGGGTTTTGGGGGTTCGAACCCCTCTCCCCATTGAATTAAATATTTTTTTTTTTTTTTGGAGAAAAATAAACGTCTTTGGGCGAGGTACCCAAAAAAGAATTTCGCCTTTGACGATATCCTGGGCTTCAGAGCTGTGTGGTACTCGGGTACGGTACAAGTACTCTTCACTTGTATTCTAAGTAGGTACATTTTTAGTAACTCGGTACTCAGGCCAAGATACTTTCTGAATCACGTACTTCCACTCGTGCATTGAATTGAATGAGTAAATTTCAAAATACCCGCGTACATGCGTTTTTACTCGATAACATTTGTTATACCAGGGTATTTGCATTGTTTTCGAATACATTTGCAGTTACTGAGTAAAACTATTGGACTCTAAGTACATATTTATTTGGCCACAAAGTACATTTCCAGACAAGTTAAGACCTGACATTATGTTACGATATGACCAATTTTCAGGAATTTCTTGTTTAGCGTACAGATGCTTACCATGCGTTCTGTTGAGCGTTATCATTTGCATACGAAAATTTTGAACTTTTCTGTACACTGTGACATTGTGTGTGTGACCATAAATTTGGAAATTCTGGACCCTTATAAACTCTGGACTCTGGCTAACCAAATCAAACTTCAAAATGCTGTATTGATTTAGTAAACCAAAATGTGTTTTTCAATTTTTGATGTGTGAACATCTATACTGGCGGTTTGATGGTGAATTTCGGGAAATGGGACGGAAATGTGAAAGGCGAGGTGACGTCATAACCCATGTGCAATGCTAAGTTCGCAGCTACCTCAGCGTGTGCGGCCTCTGAGGTGTCATTAGATTTTCATGTCAATGATCAAGACTGTTTTAAAAAGGAGGTTGCGTAATAACTTGTACCTATGACATCATTGGGTATGCAAGGTGGCATTAGAATGTATTCATAAATGTACTCGGTACTTTGAATACTTGGGTATTGAATACTTGCAATTGTACTTTGTAATCGAGAACATTTTAAGCTAAGTACGTGTACCCGGTACCCGAGTACATTTTGCCTGTACTCAAAACAGCTCTGGCTATATGCTACGCCCGGTCACTTATACATTGTCTGGTCTAAAATTGAAAACCCTTCCAGCATATTCCACGAGCCGCCACTGCTCTAAACCCCCCCCCCCCCCCCCCCCCATGTGAAAGCTATAGCTAGGTCGTTGGACGTCTTTAAAACATCTCGTTGAAGACGCTTAAGAATGACTTACTCTTAAAGACGTTTTTAGGCAGACGTCTAGAAGACGTTGGGTTTTGTAACATACGACGTCTTCAACACGTCTTGAATGTCGTTTGTGGACATCTTAGGGACGTCCTTTAAGATCTCTACAAAAATTTCCCACAGCAGTTTCTCATTTAACTTGGAAGTTACTGGTGTGAAACCACCTATATATTTCTAATGGTTCTAAAATAAGTCAGCATGCTTCTTGCTTTCTAGCAGCAAGTCGCACGTCGCACGCTACTTTGGTGTGAATGCATGCTCACTAAGTATTTCAGAATGTATCACTTGTATTTCAGATTCATCATTCTAGTACAGAATGCATCAATTGTTTTCCAGTTGTGTTGTTTAATTTCAGAAAGTGTGATTTGTATGTCAACTTTGTCAGTTGTAGTTCAGAAAACATCATTTGTGTTTCAGATTGGTCAGATGTATTTCAGAAAAAGTCATTTGTATTTCAGTTTGGTCACTTATATTTCAGAAAACGTCATTTGGGTTTCAGATTATTTATTTGTAGATCAGAAATTGTAAATTGTATTTATTTCAGATATTATCAAATGACGATGTAGTGTATTAAATAAAATTTATATAATGAGTCACCTCTACATCGACCTACACTTATCTTGTGTTGATTTGGGAAAAATCTGCGTAGATAGGTAGGTACCTACCTGATGATTTCTGAAATACATTTGCGACAGTTTCTGAAATATAATTCACGTTTTCTGAACTACAATCAACTAATCTGAAATACAATTGACTCTTTCCTAAATAAAATTAACTAGGTAATCTGAAATACAATTGACGCTATCTGAAATTAAACTGACGATCACTGAAATACAAATGGAAAAGATGTACTTACCTAGAACTTTAGAATCAGCATTTTCAGGGGCATTTTGGAAAAATTGTGGCTTCAATATCCAATAGGACTCTAAAATACTTAAAAATCTCTCAGAACAATTTAGAAATTACTTGAAAACTTCTAGAATGCTCCAGAACTCTTCAAGCCAAGTTAGAACACTTTAGAACTTCAATAAGACATTAAGAATGTTCCAAAACAGTTTCCACTTTCCAACAGCATTTTAAAAGGCTTCAGAACAATTTAAAAACCTCAGAACTATTTCAGAGAGCCTAGCGCCAGGAATAGACAAAAATTTACAGTTATCAAATGAGTCATTATAAGGAGATATAAGCAAGAAAATGTTCCTCTTTCAATTCAAATTCTTGAATTTTCATTAAAATTTTTTTTTTCCAGGATCTTGATTTTTCTTTATTCTCAGTTCTCGACTTTTTTCATTCCAAGTTCTTGAATTCTCATTATTCCCTCTGGCAACTAATCAAGCTTTTCCTTTTTCGATAGTTTTCCTTTAGAGTCCAAAATTATTTCATGTCTAATTTTCTTTCTGTTTGGGTTTTTGTTCTGTTAAAATCAATATTTCGATTTCAATAATAATTGTGCCTCAATTTAATTTCATATTTCATTGCTCGAGATGGTATGATGACATGCAAAAAGGTAACTGAGAAAATATGGATATCCATTATCCAAAACAAGAGAAAAAGGAGGCATTTTTCCCTACATTCTTCATACGTAAAAAGCTGGCCAAAAAGCGAGATAGATACGAGTGGGTATTGGCACAGAATCAAAATGTAAGAAAAACAGGAAAAAACAAAAAATAAAATGGAAATATTCAAGATAAGCAATATCCAAGAAAAGTGCAAGCAATGAGAACTTTGGAAATGAGACAAACCCAAAGAATTATTAAAATGATTTTGAAAAGATTGACGACTATGATGCTGGGATTTATAATAAATACAAAATAAACAAAAATGTCCTAAATACGTTTATTTAGTAAAATTTATAACATTTAAAAGATACATATTTTAATTTCACTTGTCCTCAGGTTTGGAGAAGACCAGTGTGTATCCGCATTTTCCGCAGTAATGACGGTCTTCCATTGCAGCCATGAAAACACCAGCACCACATTGTTCAGCGGGACATTCCCTCCTCAATCTATGGATTTTACCATTTTCATCAACCTAAGAAAAAAATTATATAAATATTCATACAAAAAAAAAAAACAACTCAAGTTCTTACTTTATAGAATTTCAATACAGCTAACTTGACCTTCTTCTTCTTGTGCTTGATCTTCTTTGGGGTAGAGTAATTCTTCTTCTTACGTTTCTTGGCTCCACCTCTAAGTCTGAGGACCAAGTGCAAAGTCGACTCTTTTTGGATGTTGTAGTCGGACAAAGTGCGTCCGTCCTCCAATTGTTTGCCGGCAAAGATCAAACGTTGCTGGTCTGGAGGGATTCCTTCTTTGTCTTGGATTTTGGCCTTGACATTTTCAATAGTGTCTGATGGCTCGACCTCAAGAGTGATGGTCTTACCAGTCAGAGTTTTCACAAAAATCTGCATATTGATTGGTGAACTGGAAATAATCATTTATAAAAATAAAACAATGTAAAATAATTTTATAAAATGTTTATTGTTTAAACTAAAAGAACAGCGTTTATACAACCATCATTCTCAGGATTATTGGTGACTTGAGCGTATTTACCCCAAACAACTTTACCAGTTTGAGTTACCAAAGCTAATTCGGAAATATTAACTTCTATAACTGTACCCTTAGTAATAACCCCTAAACTAGTAAACATTGGTGAACTTGGATTTTTCTTAACACCAATAATTGGCAGGTGGAAGGTGGCTTTAAGTTCGGGATGTGTAACGTGGGCTGTTTTGAAACGTAAGGCCATTGGGCGAATGAATCTTTCAAATTTTGGTGGTTTTCTTGTGAAACCTTCACCAACAAATGTAACTTTGGTGACCATACGTTTCCAAGCCTTTCTTTTGGTTTTTCCTGACTTGACAATTTTCAATACTTCAGCATCAGCTTGTGCTCGTACTTTTGGTATTGGAACATCCCATTTACCAGCTTTTTCCTTCCTCTTTTGTTTTATCATGTTGGAAAGTACTTTAGCCCTAGATTTGACGTCACGGTCTAACAAATAAACAGGCAAAGCCCCCTCGGCGACTTTTTCTGAAACATTCTTTGTTTTCTTCTCTTCGTGCGCCTTAATTTTCTTTTTCATTTGGATCTTTTCATTGCGACGCTCCTTGTTGAACAATTTCGCTTTTATGCCGCGCAGACTGCGGGCCGTTTCCGCCCTCTTGTGGGGCTCACGGGCCTCACGTTTTCTCTTTCTCTCTTCATAATCGAGCCTGCGACCGTGCAATTTGCGATGACGCTCGATATACTCGTTTTGTGGCATGATGGTTTATTTGGTGGATTTTGTTGTAACTAGAAAGAGAAACTCGAATTATGTTTTTAATTGATTTCTAGTGAAACTTGACAACTTTCTATAAATTAGTTTTGGAGATACTGGATGATATAATAATTAATAAATAGGAAATAATTTAAAACATTTTGTCTAAAAAAATAAAAAATGTTTCTCTTGCTTGCTTGCATAGTATTTTTTTTTAGAACAAGTTTTCAGGTAGGTACATACTGCTACCTGCATACAATGAAACATTAAAAAATGTCTTCAATTCAAAATCAGATTTCATATAAAGTTTGCATAGTAATCATTAAAAACATAATTTATTTTTCAGCTTCACAACAAAATCCCCAAAAACCTTTAAAACTTCAATAGGGATACTACAAGGGTAAATTGCTTTGTAATAAATTGAAATCAACAATTTGTTTTCCAGGATTTCTTTAAATTGTTAATGCAAAAAAGCACAGGAATGATGGTTGTAAAACGTTTCCTATTATTCAAACACCCTGTATCTCCCAAACTGACCATAGAAAGGTCAATGTAGAACAAATTGGGGCGCAAAAAAAGTACATATAGAGGAGTAATTTGGTTTGAGAAGTGAAAACAAAATATAATGTTGGTACTTTAAGCCTGAAATTACATGTTTGAATAATTTTGGTTCTTTAGGCTTTGAAATAACTCTGAATTAAGATAAATAGAGTGATTTGCTAATTGGGATAAATAGAGTGATTTGCTGAAACTATAGGCTCTGTCTTGTGCATCCAAAGTTCGTATTTCTAATTTATATTATCTAGTGCAATTAGTGCAGGATAGAGCAAGCGTACAAATGAATAGTAAGAAATTGTGGAAACACTGGAAAATCAATCAAGATGTTAGGTTACATTGTACAAAATCATCTAAGCAGCTGGGGATTTTCAGAAAAATTAATAAATCACCAATAAAAAATGCAAATACAGCCAAAACTAGGTTCGACCACCGAATAAAATTGAAATTAATCGAAAAAACACCCCAAAAAGAAACGTGCAACGTGATGCCCAAAGCATGGCAAGAAGTACTCGACGTTATTTTGCAAAAAATACCCGACTATCCAGTCTAATTTTCATAAAAATATAAAATCGGGATACAAAACAGTTCAGACCACACAATAATCGACTTAAAAACTAATATATTTACCACGAAAATTAATAAAATAATCAAAAACTCGACACTCACATTTTATTCCACCATGGAAGATTCCGAAAAGAAACGCAGGATGGCGGAGGCGCTGCAAGTGTTGTCAACAAGTGACAGATTTGAAAGAACTGTCAGCAATGAAATTTATGGGGGAGGGGTTATATTATAGCGTTTTCCACACTTTCCATTTGTCGAACCCAATGGTCGAACCAGTCCAAAAAAAAAATGTATCCTTATCCTTACATGTTACATGCTTTTAGAGAGAGATGCGGATACACTCAGAGCGCACTGATTGACAAATGGAAATCGCCATTAGTTGTATTCCTTTCACACCTAGGATGAGCTCCGGAATAGCTACGGAGCGTCACGCGCTAAATCCTTCCGAAATGTGATTGTTGCCCCTGAGTGCTCAAACCTGAATCAAACCATTTAAACGCATGAAAAGTTGTATTCTTTTCACACCAGTAGGAGTTCCAGAACAGCTCCGGGGCTTCACGCGCTTATTCCTTTCGAAAATTGTTTGTTGCACCACGCATCTGTTCCCTGCAAATCGGGGGCTACTAAGCACCGGAGCGAGTAGCTCGAGTGTTTCAAACTCTTGAAAGGAATACAACTATTGCCAACGCATCTGTTCCTTTCAAATCGGGGTCGACTACCACCGGAGCTCTAGTGTTCTAAACTCTTGAAAGGAATACAACTATTAGCTGCGTTCGAAAACTCATAAAATCAAAACTCAACTGCACTCCGTGTTAATAAGTGTAACACTTTTGACACCGTTTATTTACGTATTTAATGATGTGGCTGGCTGTTGTAGGGCCAGAGCACTTGACCAAAAAGGACTGCTTATTCAGCTGAAACTGTCTGGCTATTTCCACGCGGCAACTCCCCACTATTTGTGACAAAAACCCAACTGCACTCGATGCTAAAAAGTGTAACACATTTTACACCGTTTACTTATGTGGTGATGTAGTTGGCTGGTGTAGTGCCAGAAGTCGAACAGGCCCAGTTGAACTTCGGTTCAAAACAAAAGGTTTGTTTGTTTATGTTGTTCGGGGTAGCAATTCCTGCTCTGGGGCGTTCTTTTGTGAGCTTTTTATATGGATTATCTGCCATAAACCGAATTTTCGCGAATGTAGTTCATCAATAGTTCATTTGTAACGTCATGAGTTTGAACGATGGCTTGAAGTTGCGTCCATGCTTCCGGCGAACTACGTTTAATATGACATCATGAGTTTCTCGTGAAAGCGTTTGAGTTCATGGAATCATGGAAGTAGTTCGTCGCGAAAATTCGGTTATAATCTGAAATATTACAGCTTACCCTGCGTTTTTATTTTCATCAAATTTTACCGATGGATACACCATTTTATTTGGGTCATTGTCATTTTCCATTAACTAAACAAAGATAGCTAACTCATCGGTGAAGTCACCGTTTTTTTAGAATAAAAACGAGGTGTTAGTTCCAGTTCAAGTTAACTCAAGTTAGTTAGTTAGTTAGTTAGTTAGTTAGCTAGTTCAAGTTAGTTGAAGTTCAGCTGAAAGTGTCTGTCATTTGCATGCGAAAACTCCCCACGATTTGTGACGTCAGCCGCAGACCTCAACTGTTGGCGTATGGCGTAAAATGTATTTTTCGAGATTAAAAGATTATGGGCTTTGCTATTGGTCAAAAAACGAATTCCTGAACGTTAAAATCACCTTTTCTACATTCAATAACAACGGAAAAATTAATTCACAAGCAAAGTCTCAATCGCGTCACTCGCACACCTACTGGTGACTCGAGAACGTGAGGTGTTTTCTGGCGACTAAAATATTTCAAAACGTTTTTTAGAACTAGTTTAAAACAGTGTCACACGACGTCATTACTTCTTGGTACGAGGAAAAAACAGCTATAAACCTTTTCACGAGGCTCCGGTTTAACAAACCGCAACATACCGCTCAAATTCGGTATGTCATACTTGACATACCACTAATAACTGTTTTGTAACCCGGTTAGTTTAAACCGGACCACGTGAAAAGGACTTATGGTTTGCACTATGGGCGCATATTTACAGTGAAACTTCTGAAAAGCTTGAACAGCAAATTGCGAACCCAGTAGTCATAAGACGCTCGTTTCCAGAGGGTCAGTTCGAACTGCACTACAGCTATTTTTAAACGAACGAAAACGTCAAATAATTGTTCTCGGATAAAATTTGAATCATTTATCATTAATCTCGATGTTGAAATGTTGAATGTGAAATAATTAATAGGCGAGTTTGGTTAATCCTCTGCAAGGATGATGCACACTACTACAACAGGATAGCCTATCCTCATAAGGCCAGCGTAAAATAAATCCCCCCCTCACCCCCCCCCCCCCCCAACCATTCCAATTACCAGTTGTGACGTAGGCAGCATCTTATTTCTGGCCTTGACGTAGGATTTTAGAGCAGGTGAAGCGCTGTCCTACATCAGGAGTAGGAACGTGCCATTCTGCTTTGAAAAAAGTGAAGCCAGTTCTAAGCAGGTGTTTTTACACCAAATAACCAGTAAAGCATTGAATTAGCTATACCGCCATTATTTTGGATCTCAAAATACCTGAAAAAAAAACTGCTTCAAATTCCAACTTCATGTTCCTACTCCTCCCACCTAGGAAATTAACTTCTCTAGCGTAGGATGTTCAAACAGCTGACGACTTAGTTATGACCAAGGTTATTTGAGAGAGGTAGTTTGCCTGATAACTGTTCGACGTCATTTGGGGTGCCTCAACATAATGCAAATCTCCATAAGGCACCCAAGATGCGTCTCAAGTTACCCATCACCAGACAACCTATTAACTTTAGGAACCTTGGTTGTGACGTCGGAAATGGTGACACACTAATAGGGCGGTGTTTACCAAAAACGAGGCCGATAAGCAATCCTGTAGGTGTGTATCATCCTTAATAGAACACGTGGGGCTAGTCCAAGAAAAGTACACACTCTAGAAGTGCTTATCGGCCTCGTTTTTGGTAATCGCCGCCATATTGGTGTGATACCATTTCCGACGTCATAACTGAGTCGCCAGCTGGTTAAACAGCAAACGTCAAGGCGAGAAATAATATGCTACCTACGTCACAACTGGTATTTTGGGGGGGGTTTGTTACACACAGGCTTTATGAGGATAGGCCATTCTGTAGTGGTAGTGTGCATCATCCTCGGGGCTAGTCATCTTTTCGCAAGGATAATACACACCACTAAGGATTGCTTATCGGCCTCGTTTTTGGTAATCGCGGCCATAATGGTGTATCACCATTGTCGTCATCATGATACCTAAGTCGTCAGCTGTTTGCGCCAGCGGTTCTAGTTTAGAATTTGAATTTATGATGAAAAATATCATTTAATTTTGATTAACATAATAGGCAAAGAGGAGATGCGAACGAGATCTCAAAAGGAGTTGTTTTGGAATGTTAATTAACGTAAGTAAGACCAAGTATGCAGCAAAAGCCCGCGGAATCATAGCCTGTGGTGCCAACAGCCTACATCCTGCTCACGTCACAACTGGTGATTAGGCGTGGTGTGAGCTTCATATTTGTTCTACACAAGCCTTATGAAGATAGGCTATCTTGTAGTAGTAGTGTGTATTATCCTTGATCTCGCCTAATTTCACTAGTTATTTTGGCGCTATATATGATTGACCTATGAAACTTCAAAAATTACAGTCGACGTTCATCCGTAATAGATTTTCGTATTACTAGCTCGTGTCGTGACGACTTCGAAATCTTACTTCAAACGCGCGTTAAGAAGTTTCGCTTCAAAATCTTGAATTCACAAATTTAAATGAAATTACATTCGAGCGCTAAAAAACTATATATTTCAAATTTTTACATAATTTAAAAGGAATAAAATGAAAATAAACTAAACTAAATACAAAAATTGGTAGGTCATGTGATTTGGTTACTCGTACGTTGCGGTTACGCTAAGTACAGATTGGTCCAAGATTCGTAAACTAACAGAATTGCTCATCCTAATAAAGATGTACGTTCGCCAATTTTAGAGTCGGCAGGGGTTGCGAGTGATGTCACCACATCAGCATAGCCTCAGCATAGCTATTTGTGGTGACGTCACCAGCAGACCTCCTCGATTCTGATTCAGGCTGTGCTTGTTATTAAATTTTTTCGTCGATTTTAAATATAGAAGAGGTGATTTTAACAATATTTTAACGTTTAGGAATTCATTTTTTTGACCGTGTTTTAAATTCGGATTCTTGGATAATGCATTTTACGCCAAGAGTTGAAGTCGGCGGCTTACATGTTTGACACTTTCAGCTCAATAAGCAGTCCTATTAAAGCCGTGTTGGGCAAGTCATCTTTTTTGTCGATTTGCTCCGAAATTTTGACAAGCACGGGCACGTGGTTTGTGAATTGAAACTGTCTGATCCAGTTACGTGCCTTTCAAAACTTCGGAGCAAATCGATGAAAAAGATGACAATGCCAAACACTGCTAGGCTGCCTTATCTTACTCCTCCTCGAAAGCAGATGCAGGTTGAACATGAACTAAACAGTTTGGTACAAACTGCACCTCACAAATGAACGCTGGTCAGCGTCAGTTCATTGCCATAACACAAACGAACGCCCCGAAGCAGGAAGTGTTGCTCCGAACAACACAAAAAACAAACCTACTACTACAGGATCAAGGATATTACACACTACATAGGAAAGCATGTGTTCTTGAGGATGGTCCAATTTGAACACTTATAATCAGGAAATGTCAAATTCTGAGCAAGATATAAAAAATTAACCCCCCCTCCCCCATTTTGAGGCTCAGATTTCATGAAATGATTGGTGCAAATTACATTTTGATATTTTCAACTGTTTTGCCACTGGCGTTTCTCGACTTTTGCCTCAAAATTCCAATCGATTGATCAAAATGCGATCCGGAAGGGATTCACATGTTCGGCGTCAAACGGAGCGTTGCTATCGGCAGGATTCACGATTAACGTGTTCGACTTGTGCCACAGAACGCTCTCAATTTTCGCAACGGAGCTCTTTTTGTTGCTCCGTCATTTGAACGATCAAAGAGTTTGATCAAACCGTTTAAAAGTACGTTCGGTTATAGATTTCGAACGGTGTGCCCTCGTTCGGATTATAATCGCTCTCGGCGAAGCAATCCCGCAGAGATTTGTGACGTCACCGCTTAACGGGAAGCGCTTGGGATTCGTTGGGAGTAGTTTTAGGTAGCAGTAGGTAAGCTTGAAAATTGTTAATAGCTTCATATTTTTTGTAGATATTCGATCGATATTCATAAGTATCGATACTATAGTTCTTTTCACGTGGCTCCGGTTTAACTAACCGGGTTACAAAACGGTTAGAGAAATGACATAGCGTTTTCTAACCCGGTTACAAAGTGACGTGATGGATACCTACCACTCGAATTTGAGCTGTATGTTGCGGTTTGTTAAACCGGAGCCACGTGAAAAGGTTTTATATTCTTTCAAAGTTTTACTTCTTTTTTATATCGATTTCAACATGAGAAAATATCGATACTTTCGATACGGCATTTCATATTTCCGATTTTTTTGTGCCTGAAATTTGGCGAAATAAAGAAAATTCCAGAGCCTGGAATGGAATGGGGAAACATGAATCTCCTCATCTTTTTTTTCTACATTTCTTCTCTAGTTAATTCTCAGTTTTTCCGTCTCAATCTTTGTCTATTCCCGGCTCTTGAATTTTCGTCTTCTTCTAAATTTCTCTAAGGGCCGATTCATGCACCTTCTGATGAACTGTGAGTACCGTACCGAAGAGGATCGCTCTGGGAGCAGGAGGAGTGAAAGACACAAGAGAACTACAAGATACAAAATACAAGAAATTCGAAAATTTTGTAATTGTAAATTGTAAGTTGTATCCTATATCCTTTAATATTGGGTTACAGTATTGATACCATTGCGGAAATGCGACAGTTCCATCGAATTTGACGGAGCAAGAAGGAGCGGCTCGTGCGAGATTTGAGAGCGTTCTATTGCTCAAGTCGAACGCGGGAACAGCCGAGAGCAACACTTCCTTTAGCCGAACATGTGAATCCATTCCGATCGTTTGATTAATTGAGTGCAGTTTTGAGCAAAAGTCGAAAGCGCTATTAAAATTATAAATCGAATTGATTTTTGTCTCACCCATTTCATAAACCAAACGAGGACAGAAAATAAATATTCCAAGCGTTACCTTTCAAATTTGGACCAATCAGATAAGCAGCTCGCCTGAGGCTTGGCGTCCTTTCAAAATTACGTTGTTGTTTATGAAAAAAGTTTGTTGGGGTCTCTTGTATAGTCTTCGTGTGGTTCCAGATTGTAATTTAATTTACCAACGTTTCAATTATTCGAATAGGTAAAATAATAAACAATTTTTGAGTGGAAATTAACAAGGTAAAAAGCTTTCTAGGCATGTTTTGGGACTGTTAACCTTATCGTGGGAACTTTTTCATTCAATTATTAGAATTCCCATTTATAGGGGCCCACACTCCATTTTTTATTATGAGCGTCTTTCAGTCTTTCACGAGGCATATTTATGTATCATTTAGATATTTTGTATCAGTTGAACTTCTGCAAAGTAATTGTAATAAGCTCCTGCAAAAAACTGTTTGAGATAAACTGGAAATTTGAGTAAATGTATTTAATATTGTACTAATTTACTTTTGGTACTTTCCTTCATGAGCTGCAAAATAGGACAAACCTTTTAAATATAACAAAAAAAAAACACATTGATGTGGTTTTAGTTTATTTCATTTCATACCCTTTCCTTGTACCTGCTCCAATCAGTACCAGTTCAAAACCCATTCAAAGTATGTCAAATACTTGTCTCTCTGTTCTACAACTGGTTCAAAATAAATCTAACATTGCATCAAAAACACATTTCAGCTAAAATGGCTCCACCAAAACCAAAAAAAGCCGCCACAACCAAAGTGACACCTGTTAATGAACCAGATCCGAAAACTACAGTTAAAACTTCTCCTAGAAGGCCAAAAAGCCCTGGAAAACCAAAAAGTCCTGGAAGGCCAAAAAGTCCTGGAAGGCCAAAAAGTCCTGGAAGGGTAAAAGCTCCTGGGAAGCCAAGAAGTCCTTCAAAGCCAAATGCTGCTAGCAGTCCTAGCACTAAAAGTCCCTCGCGAACCAAAAGTCCTGGTAGGCCTAAGAGCCCAGCAAGATTGAAAGCTGGAGCGAGTGGTGAGGCATTCAAATCCCCTCCTACAACAGCAACATCGATCCCAGATTCTCCAAGAAGAAGCAGCCGAGTTAAATATTTAACTCCTACAATGAGGAGCCCGATAAGATTTTCACCCTTAAGATATAGTAGCGAAAAGGAAATCGCTAAAACTGAAAGTGGGATTGCTAGGAAGCACCAGATCGTCATTGAGTCGGATTCAGAAGCTGACGAATTACTTGAGTTGAGAGAAAAACCCAAAGCTGCTGTTCGAGGACTGTCCAGAAATGATTTAATTGAAAAAGTAATTAACAAAAATTTTATAATTAATTATAAATCTATAAGTATATTTTTCTAGGTTGAATTAACAAGAGATCCGTCAGTAGAATCCACCAACAGCTCACAAGTCTCAAAAAGAATCACCAGATCTCAGTCATTTCAAAGAGAAGCTGAAAAAGTGTTTCATTCGAAAAGATTCAGTACTCTTATTGCTGCAAAACTTTCAGAGTTTTCAGATGAAGATGAACTATTGATGAAACAATCAACTGCAACAAAAACTGGCAAAATTTACGATTACGGAGGCCCTGTAGGAGTTTCACTGTTGCTGATCTTTCTTCCAGCTGTGGGATTTTTCCTTCATACAGCTTGTAACAAAAAAAGTTGCACTTTCAGTAGCTTGCCCAATGATTTGGGTAACTTTTCAAGTTTGTCCGCTTACTTTAATTTGGAAGTTTCTTTAGGGTATTTGGCCTATGTTTCTTGGTTGTTTATCTTGAGCGCTTTGCCTTTTGGCGGTAGCAAAATTACAAGTTTGCCAGATAAAAATGGAGTTTTCGTTCACGTTAACAATGGATTATTTACAGCAGTAGTCACACTGGGTTTGATGTTTTTGCTTGAATATATGCATATTCCTGTTGTGAATCGTATTTTGGATAATCAGTTGCAATTGTTTATTACTTCACTGGTTTTAGCAGTTTTTTTGAGTATTTTTTCTTACATCAGAAGCTTTTACGTGCCGAGCAGTGCCCTCAACCCACATGTTGTTGGCAAAAATAAACTCTACAGCTTTTTCATGGGCAGAGAGTTGCATCCTAAAATTTTCAAGGTTGTTGACTTGAAAATGTTTCTTCAGAAACTCGTTTTCATTTCTGAGTTGGTAATCATTGTTGCGTGGATTTTCAACCGTTATCAGGCAACAGAATCTATTAGGGAAGAAGATTTAAAAACTAGATTATCAAAGCTCCAGTCTACTTTTGTCGTCTACAGTTTGCTGCAGTTATTGTATGTTTTTGATGGTTTGGTGTTTGAGAAAGCCTGGGTCACTTCCAAGGAAATACAACAAGAAGGTGAGTTATTGTACATCAAATACATATTTTTATAGAATGCTAATTTTTTTTCTTAATAGGTTTTGGGTATGCAATGAGTGTATCCTATTTGATATATCCATTTTTGTCGTCAGTTGCCATCAAATTTATAGTGGAACACAATGTGCAATTAGCTTATTGGAAATTGGCTTCAATCGCTCTAACTTATCTCGTTGGATATTATATTGCTAGAAGTAGTAATAACCAGAAAGATGCTTTTAGAAAAAACCCTTATAATCCATCACTTTCTCGTAAGTGCTTCATTATAGTAAATTTCTAATTTAATAAGTAAATTTTTATTTTAGACTTGGAAACAATTCCTACGACTCACGGCAAAAAGCTCATCGCTTCAGGCCTGTGGGGTTTTGTCAGACATCCGAACTACTTAGGTACCATAATCTCCGAACTGTCTTTGGCTGCGTTCACTTTGTGCGCTCCTCCTGTATTTTTGAGATACTTGAATGTCATATTTTTGATTCACCGTGCTAGCAGGGACAATAATCATTGTAGACAAAAGTACGGAGCCGCTTGGGACCGGTACTGTAATAGAGTTAGGTACTTGTTGGTACCAAAGGTTTATTAAAGACTTGGTAGCTTTTTCTAGATGAATAGCAAAAAAACGTCCTATTTGCAAAAGACATACTTATTTTTTTTTTTTTTGAGAATATCGAATCTAGTTTAGACTATAAATCTAGAAAAATCCATAACTTTTTTTGTAGTATGTTAGTAGAAAAGAACATTTTAAAAATGACATGTAACCTTTATTTTTTGGTAAGTTAAAAAATGATTTTTTGTTTTTTAAATCATTTTAGTACTAGGGTAATCTTCAATAATTAGAGTTATTCAACGACATATCTATTTTTCTAAATTAATAATTATATGTAGTTTGTATTATAGAAAAAACTCAGATTATTGAGTTTGTGGAGGCAAGGATACGTTCTGATGCGTCAGGAAAACTTATTGGAATTGGATTTATGAACAAAGTTTTTTTGTATGTATTTATCAGAATTTGTAATTTTATCATAGTACGTAATTATTGATATGCAATCATTGGATCTCTTTAATTAGGTGAGAGTCTAAAAAAAGTCTCGTATCGTTATACATAATATTTTTTTTTTAATCAATTATTTCTATATTATGTGCCTTGTGACTAAGGTTAAGGCAAAAGAGTACAAAGTATTTTCTAAAATATCAGATTGCCATGAATTTGACCGCAGTGTAGTTGTTTTAGAATTATATAATATCAAATAAACATTTACATACAAAGTTTTCTTAAACTCTGATTAATTTGCAATGAAATTTGAACGTTTTAACTGTCAAATTACATTGCATGTAATGTAACCAGACTGAAGTGAACTTTATATGTACATACTTTATAAAGAACAAAATAATGTGTACCTTGGGTTATATTTGAAATGAAAATTTATTATTTATGGGACATAGATGTTGGGAATAATGTATCTATGATAATACGTAATTTTATTTTATTTTTTTTACAGAACAAAATTAATTTTTAATGTAATAAAATATCAGACGCTTTAATTATTAGGTTTTTTTTTTAAACCCCGAGCGTCTGAAATTTTGTTATTTTTCACATGTAACAAAGAAATGAGAGCCTTTTTACTGTAATTTTTTTGTGTTTATTGACATGGATTACCATTTAATTAACAATTTATTTGTATTTTAGTTGATAATTGGATTGAATAAAAACTTAAGATATACAAATTGATGTTTTTTTTTTTAAAAATTTAGAACCTGTGCTAAAGGCCAAAAGAAACTGAAAAGGTCTCTTGGCAATTTTACATCCAACATGTCCCAAAGAAGTTCCAGAAGAGTATCCACTCCTTTTTACTGGAATTCCCCAAAATTGGAAATTGAATTTTTCCGAAACCTTCTGATAAACTGTTAGGCATGCAATCTGACAGATAAAAACCTTATTTATAATCCCATTCCATTGGTTGGCCAATTATCCACCAACCAAAAGAATTATGTTTGGGCGGTTCCAAATAAACATTAATATTCAAAATCTCGACATGGAAAAATGTGAAATTTCAACATTTTTGGGGAAAGGTACCTATTCAAGTACTGGGCTCTACTAGAGCTAAAATTTGAGCTAATAAGGCATAAAAACTCTATTTCCGGCGCTGCTAATAGCAAAAATTGATCTGGCAAAGTGTGATTTATGATTATTCAGGAATCAAAGTTGGAGCTAAAGTGGTTCAGAAACGTGCTCACTTTAGTGTTTTTTATTATCATTCCTGATCCCAAGATGGCCACATGTCTGGACTGTAGTGTAAAAAAACCAATCTCTGATGATTGTGATGGAATTTCTGTTATCAGAATGTGATATCTACAAGAATGATTACTGTTCCAGTTGTTTTACGCTGAGTGAATCAGAAATCAAATGCCTCCCTCTGAAGAAACGCACACTATTATTCTGTTGTGCAAATTGTAAGCAAAGCATCTAAAGAGCAAATGCTGCCTTTTAAATGTTGAGAGGGTACGCTATTTGGATAAAGAAAATGCAAATGCTCTACTACAATGCACTATCAAGGACAAAGACGTGATTATATCCGACAAAAATGTAGCTTCCGCGCCAAGTAGGTAGGTATTTACTGAGGAAAACCACCTATTTAAAATATTATTTCTTCGAGTCTTAACTTTTTAAAAAAACGTTTACTGAATAATATTCTTCTGTTGTTCTTGGGTATGTTTGGACCAATGAAACCAAGTGGTTTTGTTTTTTAAGCTACGTTTCGAAAAATTTATTTTCTTCTTCAGGCATTGTAACCAATCGAAACAGGACAAATTATTGATAATTGGTTTCATTGGTCCAAACATACCCAAGAACAACAGAATAATATCTTCCTTACTGGACAAGAACTGTATAAAAGAATTTACTGAATAAAAATAAATGTTGCAACCTTGTATGCGCCGTGAAGCGTACTGAAAGGGTATAGAACCGAACGGGCAGTAGAGAAGCCTCTTCTCTATTATTAGGCATTAGAAAGACTAGAGAACAAGCTGAACTGTTCCCTTAGACGCGTGTCTGTAATTATTTATTATTCAATTTTCATTTTTATTTTGCATTAAATTGATTGTTAGTTCAATTATTTATACAAGTATCATTTTTTCCATTTTCATGTTTTTTTTTTTGTTTGTTTATAACATTTTTTATAACATGTGCATTGTTCATGTATTTAACAAAAATCGTTTCATGTTGTAAACAACACAGATAAAGATGTAAATTAGAACCTAAGAAATTATGTGCTGTCTTTTTGTGCTGAGATTTTGATTTTGTGGATTTAGAGCATGTATTAGGGCCTTGTTGAATTTACTAACATTTTCCTACCCTGACGAGAGAATATCCTAACAAATTGAAATAATCAATCTAGAGATATTGGCTCAAAAACAACTATAGCTGAGTAGCTTCCCGTATGGGACCTCAATACCTGCTGGGAAACTGGCTAACTAACAAAAACCTCTTCAGTATTGAATATAGGTAGTGTTGATTGAGTGTTGTGTGTGGAATTGAAATTTTGGCACAAAGACAAAAGGATATGCCTAATTTAAACTTTTATTGACTTAAATTATTGAATTATTGACTCATAACTATTATTAAAATGACACAGTATGTTTCGATTTTTGAGAAATGTAAGATCGAGTTTCTCTGCCGTGCTCTTTCTCCTCGTTAGTTCCAGGATGAGAACGGTACGATTTACTTTAATAATAAAGTAGACGTTTCACAAATTTTTCGTTTCTTCTACATATCACAACTTCCCTTAAATTTCCCAAATATTTGCTATGTCGGGCGCATGTCCAGTAGGTAAGTAAAATTGAGTAAGTTTCCACAACGTAGGTCCTATTTGTTGTTTAAAAGGTAATAAAAATGCACACCGTTCAATCTTGCTGAACGAACCCGGGTATGTTATACTACAGTACTCTATTATTTAGGTTCGATGGTGAATTTCGAGCGGTCGTATTTGATGGTAATTATTTCCTTGGGCAGCTACTGTAAAATAAAATTGTGGGGGCGGGTCTATTTACAAGACAGATTTATGGTTATCCGTTAATAATTATACTTTATTAATAAGAAAATAAACAGATTTTCATTTCCAAATTACAATGGTACAAATTTTCTAAACCCTAATCCAACACCTTTCTAAAAGAAATAAACAATTCTAAATTATGCAAACTTACAGCCACCTCTATCTATACTGTCTCTGAGTTTATAAACAAAATGTTGCAATTATTAGCTTTGTACTTCAATAACTCTTTTATAGAGCCCTACTACATTAGGTACAATAGTTTCAGCCCAAAACTCCTTATAGGTACACCTCAAAACAATAATTCATAACAGTTCTATAAGCGTATAAATTCCCTGAATTCGCTTACTGCCAAATGTTGTACAATACTTATAGGTACTAAAAAATCGTGTACTTAGCCAGAGTAAATACTATCAAAACAATGAACATTTTCATCTAGATTCATTTAATTAGATAGAGACCAAAATATCTAACTAATCATTTATTAAACGGAACAATAACAGTCCATTTGATTATCCAAACTCTTCAGTAAAAGTCATTTCAGTTAAATTTCTCTATATATACTAAGCACAAAAATATATTCAAAGTCATTTCACAATGATAAAGTCAAAAAAATATGCCACAACAGTACTTACACTTACATTCCGTCCTTAAAACACTAAACTAATCTAAAATAATTCTTTTGATTATTTAGAGCTCGCACATAATGTTGAAATAATTTAAATGTTCTTTCTTTCACGTTACCTACTGTTTCAAAATTCGATTTAACGCGTTTTCCCGAGGCAACAAAATAAAAGAAACTCTTCGCAAATTTTATCCGAACTAACTAATTAATCTTACTGTAGACTCAAGACTCAATACTCTAAGCTGGAATCATCTGAAGACTGAACTCAACTGAACTGATCTAAAGACTGATTTCAAAATTCCGAAACCGCTGTTTTCTTATTTTTTATTCCACCCAAAATATTTCGGGGCCACTTTACACAACACTGGCCGTTGACTGTTTTTTTCTAAGAGATATATTTATTTGTTTAAAACCGACTATGTCGTAATTTCGTGGATTATCGGGGTCAACAGATTGGTATAAGATTGTGAGGACATATTACATATCAATAAATCAAAAGATGCCGAAACTTGTGTCAGCCGTAAATCACCAATTTAATTACTTTTGTCTTGATTTTAATATTTTTTTGGATTTTATTCTGCCGGTGCAAGAACCTGGCTCGTCATTATCTATTATTTCAATTCGATGACACGCGCTTGATGACCAACTAATACAATTTGAACGTATTTTAATTAATTTGGGTCAATGCTAATTTGTTTCATTTTCAATTTATTGATAATCTACTGATAGGTACTGGAGATTCAATTTTTGATTATTCGATTACGTCTAAATTAACTGTTTTTGCATTTTTTTAAGACATTGTAAATTATGGGTCTATTTTTCCCGGGTCGTTACAAAGGGAAGATCATCAATCTAATAAGACAAACCTCTGCTATACCAACCTGCCTTCAAGACCCCTAGAAGTGTCAACGTTAACCAACAGGTTCTTAGCCCTGGAACGGTTTCGGATGCTTTTAAGCATGCTCAGGTAACTACACTCCTCGATAACTACATTAACCATGATAATAATGGTATTCATGCGGCTGACAAGAATGCAAAGGCTGGCTAGTACTCATCTGACCATTATTAAAGGGAACCAACTCAGTCTCTCAGCTGCAGAAGAATGTAAATGGTTTCATGTAAGTGACCTAAAGATTGACACAACTGAGGAGGCAATCACAAACCATTTAAAGAATAAAATGATTAACATATATCATCTCCTGTGAAAAGTTGCAGTCTAGAAATAATACTGCACCTTCATATAAAATTGCAGTCCAAACTCAAGATTCTGCGAAGGTCAATAATCCTGATATCTGGCCTACTAATATAATTGTAAAACCATTTATTTTTTTAGAGGTCCATTTAATCGATCTCAAAATTATCGAATGTAATACCACAAGAGGTTTCAGGATTACCGGATAATACTTTTACCTGTCACGAAACGACGCAGCAACACCACGACTCCGAAGGAGTGGTGTTGCTGGTAACGCGTTGAGTGTCAGGTAAAACTATTAGGTAATCCTGAAACATCGAGTGGTATTCAAAAGGTTATACAACGAACTAAACTTTAATACTTTAAAATTAAAAAAAAAAAAAAAAAAATCTATAATAGAATTTGCTATAAATGCCACCAAGCGCGATAATCCCAAAAGGCTTATCACTTATTAAGCCTCTCATGTCATATGGGAATAATGTACAGTGAACAGTTGTATAATCAGGGTAATTAGGTATATTGTTTTGCTAACTGAAGCATGGCTGAACAATGCTATCGGTGATGAGGAGTTGGGTTTTGATGATTACACTGTGTTTGGAAGTGGATCGACCGTTCAACTGATATTAGTGCTCATAAGCGTGGGGGTGGAGTTCTCACTGCGTTCAATAAGTCCTTGCCTGCCAAGAGGATACTAACCTGTTACATCAATGTGGAACATGTTTATGTTACGATCTCACTAACTGGCCTGATATATTGATAGGAAATGTTTATATATACCTCCTCAATCTTCAGTAGAGACTTACGAAGATTTTTGTGCTTCTCTTGATGAAGTTTTATTGAACAATCCATGTGATAGAATACTGATAAGTGAGGATTTTAATTTAGCTCATGTTCAATGGGAAAATGATGTCTGTGGTGTGAGAGCAAGAAACTTAGTTTCTCACCGGGCTTCAAGTATTATTGACTGTTTTGTTGTAGGTTTAAATATTTCAAGTAAATACTATTCATAATATTCATGAATCCCTGTTGGACTTAATATTCTGTGATTGCCCTGATATGGGCGTAATTGTCAGTGATGATCCGTTGCTGCCATGTGATATATACCACCCAGCAATATCATTCAGTGTACCTGTTGATTGTGAACTTCAAAGATTGTCCTATGAATATGAATATTATAATTATAAGCTAGCTGATTATGTACAAATAAACTATTATTTAGAAAATGTTGACTGGAAAAGTATCCTTGATACTCGTGATGTAAATGTAGCACTAAATGGATTTTATAATGTTGTTTATTCATATATTGATCTTTATGTTCCTAAAATGAGAGCTAAAAATAAAAAATTTCCTAGCTGGTAATTCTGGTATAGCAAAGAACTCAAATCGCTGATAATAAATGAGAAAATTATGCATTATGAGACTTTTCCTCGGAAAATCCATATGAAATTGCGTAATTTTTTTCAGAACATTTTGGATCTGTCTTCAAAGAAAATAACTGTGATATTTTTCTACCTTATAGTGGTGAAAAGACAGGTTAGATATAAATCGGTCTGATACAGGTTTAATAGATGTTTTTAACTGTATAACTAATCTTACGTCTAATTTAGGATAAGGTCCCGATGAATTGCCTGTCTTGTTTTTTAAAAATTGTCAATATGTTTTGTCGGATGTCTTAGTGCTTTTTAGTCTGTCTTTGGCCAGTAGTGTATTCCCTGATTTTTGGAAGTTATCTTATATAAATCCTGTACATAAAAATGGTGATAGATCTGTTATTGAAAACTATCATATCCAAAATCAGTATTTGAAATTTTCAGGAAATCTTTTTCTAATGAAGGACTGCAAACCTTAAAATTTTTAGCTCATTTGCAGTTACATTTCCAGGGATAAACTCTTGCTAAGAGAATGGAGGAGCAAGTTTTTATCATGTTTTGCTCCTCTTTTTTCAAACCTTCTGGCATCAAACCATACAGTGATCACCCTATGGAGCTTGAGCAGCCACAACTCACAAATGACCATCATTAAATTTAAAATCTCAAAATTTTTGTACCTTTGAAGATAACTTTCTAAAAACTGTGAAAAAGTCATATCTCTGATACCTACCTATTCGTTTCCTCGTGTGAAAACCACCTAAAATTGGCACTTCTCAAACCAAAAGCTAATTTTTTAGAGGATTAGGAGCAAACCTTTTGGAATTTTCTTGCGGTACAGACGAGTTTTTTAACCTACATTGCCTAATGAATTGAAATACGAACACCCAAAAAGTAGGAAAAACATTCCTTCACAAAAATACTGATAAATATTTGATTTTACATTTCCAAATTAACTTAATAAGGCATGGTTTCAAGAAAATCCAGATGAGCATTTAATATATTTAATTTTGATATAACCGTTTACGATATGAATCCATATTTTTTCCGCTTATAAGGGTCAATCACAGAAGAAGAAAGGCCTTAAAGGTACTACAATGTCAAATATTGACCCTTTTTTAAAAACCAATTCAAAACCTAAATTTATTTGTAAATCAAATCCAAAATGTGCGTTCAAGCACTTTACCCGTACCTACAGTTGGATATCCATTAAATTCGAACCAATTAATTAGTTTATTAATAATAGTAATTTACATATTATTTCACGTGTGTCTTGAAATTTTATAGCGAAAGAATCATTAATTTCAAAATATTGCCTACATAATACCTAATCCTTTCCTTTTTGACTTGACTAGGACAGCAACTAATTTATCAATATATTTCATATAAATAAAATTAGGCCCAGGGTGAATGGCAATTTGAATAATTATTAGAATAATTAAAGCAATTATGGATAGGGAAGTATATTATACTTATTTCTCGATATCCATGGACCAGTAAAAATGACTAGCAAACTAATATCTACAATTCAAATTTTAATCCTTTTATAAGCAACGAAAGTCCCCCGAGACACGAAAAAGTCTTTTTTTTCCCCTCTCGGAGCCCCAAATACAACTTTACCTCGTGTCTAGACCAGAATATCTTATGGTAGGAAATTGGTCAGGTCAATCACCACGGTGTTACCGCACATTATGGGTGTCTCCGATTATATGTTCATGTGTCTTATTGGTGCACTACCTGGTAAGGTTTATGTTTTTTTTAGTTTTCCTATTTTTATCTGAAATACTCTCACCTATACTTTCACTTTACAGTGATCGAAATTATTTTGGTATTTTTGGCTTATGTAAGAATTAAAGTTAACAATTTTAGGATTAATTTCTATAGCTTCATTTGCACACAAAATTTATCAAATTTTAATAATTTTATTTCCAAATAATAAGTGTAAAATTTGCATTTATGCATGTGAAAATTATCTCAATAATTGAGGCAAAACCTCACGTAACATTGCAAATAGTTATAATGTGAATATAATATACCTAATTTTTGCAATATAATGGCATTAACTATTGTAGCATAATTCCCATTATTGTGGTGAAATTGAAGCTTCTGGTACAATAATGCATATTACACACAATCGACAATCGATATTTATGCATTGCGTTTTATTTATTTCAGAATCTTAACTTAATCTTTTTTCCTGTAATCGTAATCCTTTTTAGATCAAAGTTTCTAATATTTCATTATACATTTATCAGTTTGTAGTTTAAAAAAAATCTCAAGGGTTAGACGAAGATACCAGTGCCTGGCTCTCTGGGATTCACAGGCGAACTATACAAGTGTTCTTTTTCCAGGTCCACCCAGTATATCACTGGATAATGCCAACCTCCAATTATTTCCAATAAACAAAAATAAGTGCCACTACATTGATCCAGTCAGAGATATCTCGTTTCAACTATTCACCAGGTAACAAAAAGTATCTTTTACTTTTAGGCCTTTGGGGAAGAAATGCTCAATTCCTTTGTACTTTTACTACTTTATTTTGTTAATTCTTCACTCATCTAATGTAATAGTATCAAGTTTTTTTTTTTTGAATTTCAGACACAATCCTCTTATGCCAACACCATTACGAATCGGAGACGATGACGCCCTATCGAATTCTCATTTCAACTTCTCGGAGCCGACAATTTTCTTTTTTCACGCCTTCTTTGAGTCCTATCAGTTGGTGCCTGCTACCTACATAAGAACAGGTATTTGAGTAGGTCCTAAAACAATATGCAACTCTTTTAATGATATATGTCTTTTAAATTATAGTGGGCATAGTGTTTTGTAAAAATTTTCTGCACCAATCTACTTTCAAACGCATACCACGTTTATATTTTCAGGCGCTATTACTTAATCTTTTTACAAAGAGAATGGTCAAAAATGTATATTATGTAGTTTATTTTGAGAAAAGTAGAAAAGAGTTTAATATGGAATTCACAGTAGGATTCTTTTCAAGACAGGGTTATTGCAAACCCAATTTTCATACAAAGAATGATCAAAAATGCATAATTAATTTTGATTGATTTAAAATTCATAGTAGGATAAGTGATACCGCGAGACGAGAATACGCTCTATCTCGTCTTGTCTCGAGAGAACCTTGATACGAGACGAAAGAGCTCTTTTCTCGTCTCGTCTCGTTTTCTTTCGTCTCTTGTCAGTTTTGTCTCCGAAGTCGAGAAAATGCGAAAATCTTTTCTCGCTCCTACTAACATGTGTGAAAATGTAACATCACACATATAATACCCAATATTAGCCATTTACGTACCTCCTTTACATGAATTATGTAGCTCCTATCAAGTTCTAAAAAACCTGTATTGGGCGATCGTTATACTTAACTGGTAGATTCCTTCCAGTTGTCGCACCGCTGAAAAGTTATTTGGTAAATAAAACATATTGAAAAATTACTTGAGAAAGTTCATAAGTCAGCATAGACTGCAGCATGATCTTCCTATTTTGTCTATCAGACGTAGCACAGCATCCAATATGGATATTCGGTATTTATGTAGTTGCTCCAGAAAAATTATCCAATAATGGATAATCAAAATTTGAACTATTACCGGCTCTTGATTCTATTGAAAACTTTCCTGGAGCCAATCAAGAGCCGGTAATAGTCAAAATTTGAACTTCTATCAACTCTGGATTCGCTAGAGAATTTTTCTACGGGCATACAAAGCTCAAGAGTCGATAATAATTAAAATTTCAAATGATCATTGGCAGCTCTTAAGTTGATATTAATCAAAATTTTTTCGTCCGCAGCTTCTAATTGGCTCGACAAAAATTATCCAATGGATCAAGAGCCAGAGATAATCAAAATTTGACCTATTATCGGCTCTTGATTCTCTGGAAAACTTTCCTAGAACCAATCAAAAGCAGGTAATAGTCAAAACTTGAACTTTTATCAACTCTGGATTCGCAAGAGAATTTTTCTAAGGGGATTCAAAGCTCAAGAGCCGATAATAATCAAAATTTCGCATAATCATTAGCAGCTTTTAAGTTGATATTGATCAAAATTTCTTCTTCCGCAGCTTCTAATCGGCTGAAGAAAAATTATCCAATGAATCAAGAGCCACAGATAATCAAAATTTGAACTAAATATTACAGGCTCTTGATTCTCTGGAAACCATTCCTGGAGCCAATCAAGAGCCGGTAGGTAATAGTCAAAATTTGAACTTCTATCAACTCTGGATTCACTAGAGAATTTTTCTAAGGGTAGTCAAGACTCAAGAGCCGATAATTATCAAAATTTCAATTTTGAAAAAAGTGAAAAAGACATTGATTTTAAATTCATAGTAGAATTCTTTTGACAGGGTTATTGCTAAATCTGAAATTGCCAAACGTGTGTGCATTGACCAGGCTGACCATTAGTACGTTCATGCGTTAATTAAACACCTTATCAGGCGGAAAATCACAATTATTCAACCCTAAAAGGAGTGAACCAGTTAATGTAAATTATTACAATAATATAGTAATTTTCTAGGTCAAGAACGGTCAATGTCGTGATAACTTTCACCCGTATCGAACGAAATCGTGTGGTTACCCAACTAATATGGTATTCGAGTGAGTGGTGTTGAGATAGGTCAGCGTACTTTTACCAATATCTTTCACTATATTACTTTCAGCATACACCCAACGTGGAGACCACAACATAATACTCTTAAATGCTCCCCGCCTGGAAGCAGGTCCCTGGTATTTAACTGCCGCCCAAAATACTCGAGTAGTCGGAGAATATACTGCCCAATTCATCGATTACCTCGTATCCAGAGGCCTCCACCTCCCAAGCTTACACCTAACAGGTTTGAGCCTGGGAGCCCAAATGGCCGGAGTGTGCGGTCAAAATGTAAAAAGCGGCAGAATTAGCCGAATCACAGGATTAGATCCTGCCGGACCTCTTTTCACCAAATGGCCAAAGAGCCTCAAACTTGACGCCAGCGATGCCGAGTTCGTAGACGTGATTCACTCGGACGCTGGTATTTTTGGATATCCACGTCAGATTGGTCACGTGGATTTTTGGCCTAATAGAGGCATTGCTCCGCAACCTGGATGTAATTTTAAGGAGGTGAAACGTAGAAATCCCGATGCGCTTTTAGAATACGGTATTTGTTATAAGGTTCTACGCAATTAAAATTTTTAATTTGGTGATTTTTCTTGTAGCTTTTTGTAGTCACTGGAGGTCTTATCAGTTTTTCGCCGAATCCGTGATAGAGCCTCAAGCGTTTTGGGGCGCAGTGAACTGCAACAGTTGGGAGGATTACGAAAGGGGCGTTTGCAATGAGCAAACCAGTTTTAGTACGCAAATGGGACTTTATGTTGATAGAAGGTATATAACTAGGGTACTGAAATAATTTAAATTGCAAATATTTATTTCAAGGGCCAGAGGTAACTTCTACATAAGAACCAATCCAGAATCGCCGTATTCAAAGACGTAACATAAATAAATAATTACTAATTTGCACAAAGAATTAATTTATTTTTTAAATTATTACGAAAAATGTTCACAAATTTATAGCTCTGTTTCTATTATAGTCTATGTATTTTTTTTACAAATTTGTTAATAAATGATTTCAAAGAGCTGATGCTATAGATGCTAGAGTATTGGGATGAACGTAAAAATTGAGAAATAACGAAAGGAAATTCAAAAGAAATTGGGAAAAAAATTGGCATTTTGTTTCTATTCCAATTTCCAATCGCTCGAATTTTCTCTATTTAGAAAAATTTAGATGGAAAGGAAAATTCAAGAGCCGAGAATAGATAAAAATTGAGACGGCAAAATTGAGAAATAAAGAATGTAAAAAAAAAATTTGATATCTCGTAGAGCCGGTTTTTCAATAGCGGTTGGTTTTGACTCCATCAGGTTAAGCGTGTCCAGTTGCTATATTTACTTACTTGGGAGTTATGCTTAACCCGGGGGTGACTCGCTATGAGAAACCGCGCGATCCATAGATGAGTGGATTTTCATGTTTTTTCTATTCCAGGCTCTTAAATTTTTTTTTATTTCGATAAATTCAAGAACCAGACATGAAAAATTAAAAATTGGGAAATAAGGGAAATGTAAGAAAAATTAAGACAAAAACTGGTAAATAAGTGAACGGCTCTCAATTTTTTTTTTCGTGAAATTCAAGAGACAAGAATAGACAAAAACTGAGCGCAAAAATTGAGAAATAAAGAAAATAAATTCAAGAGAAATTGTAAAAAAAATTGGAACACAAAGTAGGAATTTTGTTCTTATTCCAAGCTCTTTATAATTTTCTCAATTTGGGCTAGGTTTATTCATCTTTGGATAAACTTGCTGAAAGCTATCTGGAAGATTAATTCACTGGTCTATAATTATTCTGCAAGCTGTTAATTGCATCTACCTCACGCTCACAGTTTATCAGAAGGTGAATAAACCGGCCCTTAGAGAAATTTAGAAGAAAACGAAAATTCAAGAGCCAGGAATAGGAAAAAATTGAAACGGAGAAACTGAAAAGAGAAGAGAAGAAATGTAAAAACAGAAAAGAAAATGGTAGATAAGAGAATATTCAAGTTTTCCCCATTGCTCTTGAATTCTCTTTACTTCAACCCGAAAATAGATGTTTATTTCGGATTCTGTCTAATTAAGGAATATTATCGTCGCAAGAATAAATATTCGAGATAAGTCGTTTTTTGAGAAAAAAAAAACATTCCTCATCATCAACAAATTGATCCACTTCTTCTTGAAGAAGAAATATCTTTAGCAGAAATAGAATAATATTTTTGTCCGGATTCTTATGTTTTATTACAAAAACGAATTGAAGAAAAACAAAATAGTACCTATTCTAAAATGGATTTGTGATATAGGTATGTAACAAAGTGATAATGAAGATTACTTACGGTGTGATTCATGTCTTTAATTACCTACATACTAAGTAAAATATAATAATATAAAAAATATAATAAAAAAAAAAAGGCCAAAGCCCAAAAAATACCGCTAGATGTAAACATAAAGTGTGCGGTTCAGTAACAAAGCTGCCTTCTAGTGAGAAAGCCTATTTTTGCATGCAGTGCAGAAGGATCGGAACTAATAAATCACATTTTTTACCTCTTACCCTATCAACCCTTAAAAAAAAGATTTTTTTTTTCTAATTATGTAATGTTTAAAAAAAATAAAAAGGTACTTAGTTTTGTTTTTTGTACTTTTTTATTTGAAATTGCATCAACCAAATATTTTCGAGTATACTTGATTAGCCATTCTGCACAAAAAGGATTAGAGGATCAATTTTTTCTAGTATAAATTCTTAAAAATTCAAGCATTTTATCAATTTTATTGAAATGTTATAATATTCCTTAATTACGACAGTATTAGAAATAAACATCTATTTTCAGATCTTCAATATTACCACTTAAGATCCGCATTTTCGGACCCCTAATCAGGGATGTGCGTCTACACGTAGACTTTCATTGTCTACTTTACGTGTAGATAATGTAGACAATGTAGACAACGTGTCAACAATGTAAAATAATGAATGCTAATATCGAAGTGGTGATAGTATAGTAACTTTTGATATTTTTTTTCGAACTTTTTAAAATAAGTTATTGTCTACGCCGCATGTAGACAACGTGTAGACAAATGCTCACGTAAACAATTCGAATTGTCTACGCGTAGACAATCAATTGTTTACGTTGTCATTGTCTACAGGCACATCACTGCCCCTAATATACAAATTGAAAATCCGAGAATTAGCGGATCTTTAGTATGAACACTAGAGATCCGAATTTTCGGACCTCTATCCACTGCCATTTTTCTATCGATCCTTTAGGCTTATGACTTTGTTCAGGTCGCACTTTGCGTATGACGTCAAGACATACATGCTCATACGGTATACCGTTCCGTTCCGTAGAGTGCAAAAACGAACTCGGCCATTGAAAACATGCATGTGCATGTGCGACAAGAATAATATATACTACTACTACTAGAGGATAGCTTATCTACATAAGGCTTGTGTAGTTCAAATCTCAAGCCCCCCACCACGCCAAAGCACCAGTAATGACGTAGCAACGTCTCGTTTCTTGCCATGACCTAGGGTGTTTCCACCACAGGTTATGATTCTGCGTCCTTTAACATGCATACTTGAGCCGTTTTCTCGTGATCACTTTTTTGACATTAATTCAAAACTGATTTGAATCGGGCATTTTCCCACTGTTCCACCGGTTTTGAACCAATGTCAAACGAGTGAACGCGACAAAACGGCTTTGGTTTTAAGCCGGCTTCTCATGAGCGTAAACTTGACATAACTGGCGCAAATGCTGAATACGTGGATTTTGGCGCAACATTCACGGAGTGGAGAATTTATGCCGCCGCGTATGTCAAGATTATATTTTTTTCCTAAATTTTGGAATATTTCTTCGAATTTTGATTGTACAAATTTGTATTTGTTTTTGATTTAGTTCCAAATAGTTACAAATATGGACAGTAAATCACAAAAACCAAGAAAACGAAACGGTTGCAACCTTAACCTCTAAAAACGCTGAATTTTTACGCGAAAAGTTGAACTTTGCTCAACTTTTGGCGGCAGAGTGTCAGCGTATCCAATATGGCGGAATTTTGGCCAATCAGAATTCTGCATTCAGGTACGCTGTCACGCCATAAATGTCAAATTACGCTCATGAGAAGCCGCCCTTACTACATTTATTAATATTCCAACACAACTCTTTTTTAGATCTCGTTTGCATGTTCCTCCATGCCCATTATGTTAATTAAAATTAAATAATATTTTTCATCATAAATTCAAATTCTAAACTATAACCGATGGCACAAACAAACTGCTGACGACCTAGTTAATGACGTCAGGAATGGTGCTACACCATATGACCGCTATTACCAAAAACGAGTCCATAAACAATCCTGTAGTAGCGTGTATTGTCCTTGAATGGGCGAAGCTCTCTAATAAACTGGTGGACAATTGCTTTCGAGCAGAAGGAAACCTTCAAGCTCGATATTTTTGGAACCAAAATATCGACCTCTGATTTCCATATAGCAATTTTTTCCACAAAAAGTCAATCTGTCAGCCCGTGAAAACCGAAGGTTGATATTTGGTCTGGCTCCAAATTGAGCTTGAAAGTTGTGAAAAAAATTCCTTGCTCGAAAGCAATTGTCCAGCAGTTTATAGCGGTTTCCATTTGTCGAACCAGTGCAAAAAAAAATGTACCTATCCTTATCCTTACATGTTTCATGCTTTTAGAAAAAGATGCGGATACACTCAGTGCGCATTAATTGACAAATGGAAATCGCTATTTAGTTTGCTGAGCCAGAGACTCTTTTGAGAACCAGCCGGATTCTATTTCACGAGTCGAGTCGAAATTCGTATCGAATTGTCAAAATAGCGAATCTATTCTCCGATTTTTCGTTTAATAGGTCTGTTTCTGCAGAAATCGCAAACCAGTCAGAGCGAATTTCATTGGTTGAAAACATTCAGAAAACTAGTATCAACACTATCAACCAATGAAATTCACTCAGACTGGTTTGTGATTTCTGTAGAAACAGACCTATTATTAAACGGTAAGTCCGGAGCTGTCGTATTCGATATCGAGTGTCATAACGAACAATTCGATTCGACTCGTGAAATAGAATCCGGCAGCTGAGCTGTTTTCTTTCTCGCGTTCACTTACAGGTTTGAAACCTCAATGGGTTTGAAACAGTAGGCAATTTTTCGCGAGGATAATCAAATATGCTCAGATGTTATGTGTCAATTTTGTCATTCTCTCAACTCCCTCACCATCCAATTCAGGGCCTGCGGGTGCCGTCACGATCAGCAGCCCCCGGATTCTATTTTACGAATCGAGTCGGATTGTCTCGATATCGAATAGGACAGCTCCGGACGTGCCGTGTAAAGCTTAGTACTCATAACTGCAAAATTCGCTCTTTTTTGACATTGCTTTGGCAATTTGACGTTTGATTCACGCATAAAACGTCAAATTATCGAAGTAATGTTAAAAAAGAGTAAATTTCGCTGTTATGAGTACTAGGCTTAATACGTATTGAAGTATCGTAAAATAGAATCGCTATTTTGACAATTCGATACGAATTACGACTCAACTCATAAAATAGAATCAGGCAGCGCATTATGGTGATGACGTCACCCACAGACCTCGATGGAATGCTTGCAATTCAGGCTGTGCTAGTGAGTTAACTTTTTCGTCGATTTTAAATGTAGAAAAGGTGATTTTTGGTCTGTTCTCACAGAAGAAGTTAAGTTGTTCTCGATCCTCGAGTATCACAGAATTTGTTGGTGGGAGAGTTATGGCGGGTATTATAAAACTACTTTGAGAATTAACTTAAAGTTAACTTCTGAAAATACATGTAATTCAAAAAGTTAACTTCAAGTTAACAGTCAAAGCAGTTTTATAATACCCGCCCTTAGGGGAGTATGACACAAATGACACATAACATCTGAGCATAATCGAGTATGCTTGGTAATCCTCGCGAAAAATTGCCTAGCATATTCTCGCGATAAACTCATGACGTCACATCAGGATGGTTTAAACCCAAAGTTCCGTTCAAACCATTTCGAAATACAATCCAATGAACGTTTCAAAACCATTTTCTCACGCCGAGAAGTTATGACGTCATGTTGTCACAGTGTCCTGTTTCAAACGTTTTGAAAACGATTTAAAACATTCGAGATGCGAGAAAACACCTCGTATTGAATCGCGGTTGGCACCAATCAAGATTTCATGAAATTTAAGCTACAAAATGAGGGGTTCATTTTAAAACCTCTGTCGATACTCTGTTCCAACCTCGCAGAGTACCGTCAGGATTTTGCTCAAAATCACCCAAATCATTTAACGTCATTGGATCGAACTCTTTAATCGAGCAAATTTGACAGAGCAACAAAGAGCGCTCCATGCGAGATTTGAGAGCGTTCTCTCAAGTCAAACACGTGAATTTCGCAGAGAGCAATGCTCCGAACATGTGAATCCATTTTGGATCGCTTTTTGATCATGTTTTGATCTAAAGCGTTATTCGAAAGAATTAGTTGTATTCCTTTCAAGAGTTTAAAACACTCAAGCTACTCGCTCCGGCGTTACAGATGCGTGGTGCAACAAACACTTTTCGATAGGAATAAGCGCGTAACGCCCCAGGGCTGGGACTCTGTAATGAATAGAGATATTTTCTCTATCTCTATTGACGTCTCCTCTCTATTGATTTAGACAGAAGCGAAGAAGACAGCAAGTGCCATAGCGATAGGGATAACGATCTTTATCCGTTACAGAGTTCCAGACCAGGGTCCTTATTCTGGAAACAGGGGAGCAGAGGGCTGCGTTCAGGAATGGCTACAGCCCAGCCAAAATTGGCATTTTGCGTTCGCGTTCGGCTCCAACCTACGTGGTGCGGCATTACCGGTGGAGGGGGAAAAGTAGGTTTTGGCATTAGCATTGCCGTCTTTGAACGCACCCCAGCAGCGTTACCAGGAGCCCTGGAGAGCGAGTGTTCCGTCTTTGTTACTTATATCATCAGTTGTATATTGAGAAAGACGGAACGCTGAGAACGCTGCTCCTTAATTCAAGAATAAGGAACAGCTGTTCCGGAGCTTCTCCTATGTTTGAAAGGAATACAACCAATATCGTATCGTATCGATACCTTTGAATATCGATAAATCCTTCTCTACTATCGAAATTTGAGTTTGACCTTTGACTTTCATAAAAAAGTGACATTTAAAAAAATATAAACAAAACGAATTGTGTTGGTGGAAGGGGAGACCAAAATTATTTAATTATTTGTTTATAATTAAATTAATTTGGTATGAAATTGTTCTAATTGGACAAGGTAAGAATGCATCTCTATCTAACCCAATTTGTTTATTCGATAATTAACTCGTTATAGTCCCAGTCTCATACTTTATTCCTTCAATGATTTTAATCAGCAGGAAATAGGCTTTGATTAGCTAGATTTTTAATTAGAATTTAAGTGCCATAGGATAGTTGGCCTATAAACCATTTTAAATCCTCTCTGTTGTAAGATATTTCTAGTGAAATATGGCCGAAAGTAATGAAGAACTTAACGACGAAGACATAATCATAAACGCTCAAGATGGTCTTCCCAATGTACACCCCAACCTGCTACCCGAACAAAATATGGACGAATTTGAATTTAACTCTGAAGAGGACGAACTTGATGGTCTACCATTGTCACTTATTGTAACAAATGTTAACGAATCTGTTTTCAATAGTGCAGGTAAAACAACGATTTCACCTAAAAACAGTGATTATATATTTCAACTTTTGCAGATAAAAAACGCGACTTAGAAAACCTATTCAAAATCTACGATTCCGATGTGACATTTCAATGGCTCAAAAGTTTCAGACGTTTAAGAGTAAACTTTACCACTCCATTGGCGGCAGCTACAGCCAGAATCCAATTGCACCAATACCCATTTCAAGATTCGATAATCACTTGCTATTTCGCCCAACCAGTAACGCCTGTTAAGAACAGCTCTTTACAGCCACCAGCACCATATAAACAGTTCCTTATTTCTCCACCTGCGTCGCCTCCAGTTGGTTGGGAGCCACGAGCCGAAGGCGAACCCATAATTAACCATGACCTACTAGCAGCTTTGGCTGCTTTATCTCCTGGGGGAACCCACGAATTACATCCCCCTTCTCCAGGCCAACCCAGTATTGTTGTTCACACTGCTTTAGGTGTGAATGCTGCTAACAATACAGGAGCTAAACCAAAAATTATTCAGACTACTTGTCCGAATCGTATTTAAAAATCAATGTTAGCATTGTTTCTGTGGTATATGTAAATAATTATTGTAAGGTTGGTTGAGAGTCTAAACATGTGCTTGAGAATCAAGAAAAACATGTTTGCTTTTCATTTTTTTGATAAGTTATTAAGTTTTGGTTTGAATGATGCTGCAAGAGTTTGAATTAATTTTTATTTCAGCAATGTATTTCTATTATTAGTGTCAGCATTAATACTTTATTTTCTATAATAAATATACACTTCTTGTTGACGAATTATGAAACGTTTTTCATTGAGTACTAAATTTGAACCATTTCAAACTTCAGGCGATAATTTGAACTGAATATTTAGGAACTTTCGTCCATCTGGGGATAAGAGAAGCATGAACGATCACTAGCAGAATAGAATAAATTTGGTGCAAGATAGATCGAATTTATGCATGAAAATAACTAAAGTTAACCACTTGAAAAAGTTGTTACCCTACTAATTTTGAAAAGTTGACCTTATTCTTTGTAATAATTTCATCATTTGGTAGTTTTTTTATTCTGCTGAAATTACTCCATGTTAAAATAGGGCACGCTCCCTGGTTCCAGTTTTTTTTTTTTTGATATTTGCCCATTGAATGAAACAAATTCGTATTTTTCCAATATTTCTGGAGATTTGCTGGAAAATTTGTAGAAGTGGTGAAAGTAGAGATGGTTGGAGTCAGGTTTTATGGCAGAATAAGTTTCAATCCAAGTTTGATGGTGAAGTTTGCTAGCTCTACAGATGTTCTTGAACTATGAGAAATCATGAATTTAGGATAGCAGCCAGAACTGAGAACATGGAGAATCATTTTCAAGTACTTAAAGGTTTTATACCCTAAAGTCTAGCTTCTTTCACCTCCCTTTGCCCTGCAAGTTTGAAAGTATTACTCAAAGGGGTAACCACTCTCGCAATACTTATATGTACATACATTTTCTAATAAAATTGCGGGCAATCCCTCACAGTCATAGGAAAATCCCATATTCCCAATATAGGCAGTCGCCGCAATCACTGACAATCCATTCTGCAATCGCTTTCGCAGTCCCATAATCGCGGCCATAATCGGGGAAATATCATGAAAGGGCGTGTTTTTAATGATTGTGGCAGTCGCGGAAATCACTTTGGCAATCTCACAATCTTTCGACAATCGCGGCAATCACCTACATTCTTAGATAGTGAGAAAAAAGTTGGTATAAAATCAACTTGTGAAATTGAAAAGGAACTTGAACTTCCATCCTATAAACGAACTAAAACTAATACTTGAAAATGCAAGAATTGATGCAATAGCCCATGCCAAAGACTTAAATATTATACTTTCTGAACAAAATAATCAGTTCTCTTTAGAACGAATTTTCTTGCAAATAGATTTAGTTGAGGAACGTCAAGAAGATCCTGAAATTCTCATCAAAGATTCGGAAGTCTGAGACGAGTTTGAATATCTTTGACTTATAGTGATTATACAACTCACTGTACATTATTCCCCTTTGGGATTATCGCGCTTGGTGGCAATATTGTTCATTTGCTATTAATAATAATAAAAATTAATAAAGTATTAAAGTTTAGTTCGTTGTATAACCTTTTGAATACCACTCGATGTTTCAGGATTACCTAATACTTTTACCTGACATTCAACTCGTTACCAGCAACACCACTCCTCCTTCCTCAAACCTCTTGTGGTATTACATTCGATTATACAATTCCCTGTACATTATTCCCATATGACACGAGAACAATGACATCCACGAGAAGCTTAAAAAGTGATAAGCCTTTTGGAATTATCGCGCTTGGTGGCAATTATAATAGCAAATTCTATTATAGAAAAAATTTTGTTTCATTTTGTATTAAAGTTTAGTTCGTTGTATAATCTTTTGAATACCACTCGATGTTTCAGGATTACCTAATACTTTTACCTGACACTCAACGCGTTACCAGCAACACCACTCCTTTTTCGGAGTCGTATGGTTGCTGCGTAACGCGTTTCGTGACAGGTAAGAGTATTATCCGGTAATCCTGAAATCTCTTGTGGTATTACATTCGATTATAAAACTCACTGTACATTATTCCCATATGACACGAGAGGCTTAATAAGTGATAAGCTTTTTGGGATTATCGCGCTTGGTGGCAATATTGTTATTAATAATAATAAAAATTAATGAAAGTATTGAAATTTAGTTCGTTGTATAACCTTTTGAATACCATTCGATGTTTCAGGATTACCTAATACTTTTACCTGACACTCAACGCGTGTCCAGCAACACCACTCCTCCTTCGGAGTCGTGTTGTTGCACATTCGATAAGACGTCGTTGAAAAAGACCAATGATATTTCTAGATTGAATATCACTGTTTACACAAGAGAAATGCTTGTTAGAAAGTCCACTCTCTGTTGGTTATTTTTTTGATAAAAAAAGAAAACTTTCATCTGATTCGTTGCAGAGGGATGACAGCCTCCTATGAAAAACCGTGAGAAAAGCATAACATAAAAAAAAAACTGTCTCTACTCTCTAAATCCAGACCCAAAGGACTCTACTCCAGATTCTGAATTGGCTGGCTTAGATAACTCCTCGGTTGATGAAAAAATCAAGGACAAAATTGCACAATCCAAAATATCTGACGCAAAAAAAATCCATTGTGAGAAATATTATGCAGTGTATTATGAGACATGGTACATTGGGAGAGTTTTAGAAAAATTAGAGCCACATGGATCAATAGATTTGGTTGGAAATGAACCATTTGTTTTAGAATCATGTGACAAGTTGAGTATTGAAGGAGAATTTAGAAAATTGAAATGACTTACCTACATTACAAATAAGAAATAAAGTAGTTTTTTGAAGATTTTGTAATGTGTTTTCTTTTTAAATAGGTTGACAAAAATCTTACAATCTCCGCGAAAATATAGAAAGTAATATTTCAGAAACCTCTGACTTATATGAACCATACCTTGATTTAATTATTTGAAAATTCTACATTACTACATTTTTATAAAGATTATTATCACATTTACTGGAGATCCCTCAAGAAATCATTTTGACAGTCTCACAATCATTTTACAGTCTCGCAATCATTCTGGCAGACCCACAATCAACAGGAAATCTATGAGAATCCTTGGAAGTCACTGCGATTTTCATGGCAATCCTCAACAGTCGCAGAAATCGCAGCGACTGCCAGGAAATCATAGGGTTATCGCAATACGTGTACATTTTTCGAAGGAGTCTTTACCCCCTCGGTATTACTACATACAATTTATAATTTCTGAAAAATCCAGACTTTTAGGATATTAATCGGAACAGAAGACTTTCCAAGTTATACATACTTTCAGAGATACAATCCTGCTAAGAGCAAGAGGAGAAAGTTTTATCATTTTTCATTTTCAAAAAATTTCGTAGTTAAATCTTTCCATTGATTCGCAATATGAAGTTATAGAGCCCCACTCAAATTTCATGAAGAAGTGCATGATCTATGTGGGGATTCCCTGAACTTTTCATATTGTTTAGAGAAAGTCTTCCTGATCAAAAGTTACCTACTATTGCGCTAGAGTACAATATATTCAATAGTTTTGGAGAAAACTTCAACTTTTTTGAAGGAGGGTAAGTGCGGGTAACTTCGAAGATAGATTTCCAAAACATAAAAGATCTTTGCTCCAACTACAAGTCTTGAAAATTTCACCTCATTTAAAGTTATAGTTCCAGGCATAGAAGTTCCTCGGAAGGAAATTCTATAATTTTTCAAGTTTTCGGCTGCGAAAGGCAAGGAGGATGAACTTTATTCGTTTTTCAATTTTTCCGCGGCTCTTTTTTTCAAACATCTTGACTTTAAATCTCACAATTAATAAATCGCAGTAGGTAAGTATAAAGTTAGGAGAAGGAAGGACTTTGAAGATAAATTTCTAAAACAAATCTTGGAAGTTCCAGCTCATTTAAAGTTATAGTTTCAGACAAAGCTGTTTTACTGATTATTTCAAATAGGTACTTGAAGTCTATACTGAAGTAGGTACGGTACAAAAAGATACAAAGATACTTAAGTATTTGACTTGAGTACTAATCCAAACATTGGTACCTACTTGTATAGATAATACCTACTAAAAATATCAGTCGACTATATTACGTCCTGAAAGCTCCCGTAAAAATTACTTGAAGTAGGTAAATATTCTTACAAATTGGAGTATTTTTAAATACTTGAGTACAATTTACTTGAAAAACAAAATGAATATATCGAATATTAATCCTGTATTCAGTATACGATAGAAGATGGAAGTCTATTCACTGTAGACTTTCAAATGAAAGGCTCAAATCATTCATATATCCCATTAAGATTAGGTATATCTATAGCAATAATCTAATTTGTTAGTTTAATTCGAACATTACCTATTATCCGTTCACAATCCGATGTCTACAGGTACAGGTAAAATTTATCACCTTTCAATGCTATTTGATAGGGAAAGGTGATAAATTTACCGTATTTTCTTCCAACATATACTTTTGTACTGATACTTATACTTACTTCTTACTTGATTCGTATATAAAAAGAAACTTCTACTTAAGTACTTTTTCTTGGTAGTTACAACAGCTCTGGTTCCAGAGATACAATCCGGCTCTAAGAGCAAGAAGAACAAATTTTATGGTTTTTCAATTTTTCCGCTGCACGATTTCCAAATATTGCGGCTTCAAATCCGCTCTGTGAAGTGGGCAGGCACACTTGAAGCACGAAAGTTAAATTTTACGTAATCATTTAGCGCTTCGATGTACTTCAATCCCTAAATTAGCAACCCTTGTATTTTCGGAGATATTTTGTTTTTTTGGAATCACCTGCTCACTTCACACCCAGCAGGATTAAGGGAAGCACCAACATTCAGTTACAGATAAATGGTTAGTGCTTCGTTGGTGATTCAATGTCATTCAATAATTCAATCCCCAATTTAGCAACCCTTATTGAATTTTCAGACATATTCTGGTTTTTAGAAATCGCCTGCTTAATTCACACATAGCAGGAACATTGGAAGCACCAACGTTTAGTTGCAGATAGATGGTTAGTGCTTCGTTAGTGCTTCAATGTGCTTCGTTAGTGCTTCAATGTACTTCGATCGAGAGATATTTCAGTTTTTTATAAATCGCCTGCTCACTTCACACTCAGCAGGAACAATGAAAGCACCAATAAGGGTCAGTAACAGAAAAATGGTTAGTGATTTGTTGGTGTTTCGATGTGCTTCAATCCCCAAATTAGCAACCCTTAAATTTTCAGAGATATTTCGGATTTCAAAAATTGCCTGCCTGATTACTTCATACCCAGCAGGAACAAGAGAAGCACCAACGTTCAGTTACAGATGAATGGTTAGTGCTTCAATTCTTAAATAAACAACCCCTATATTTTCAGAGATATTCCGTTATTCAGAAATCGCCTGCTTACTATTCACACCCAGCAGGAACATGGAAAGCACCAACGTTCATTTGTAGATGAATCGTTAATGATTCGTTGGTGCTTCATGATGCACCACCTCAGCTTTTAACAACTCTTATACTTCCCGAGATATTTCGACTTTTTACAATCGTCTGCAGATTTCACCCTACCAGGGCCGAGAACCGGGAATATGAACAGCATAAACTCTGGTCTGAATTAGCTAGGTACCTACCTAGTTATAAATATGATTAGTACGTACCTACCTACTAATTGCTTCCTAATGCTTAGGCCGGTTTACTCATCCTTCGATAAACGTATTGGTAACTATCTACAAGACAAATTTGCCACTCGATAATATCCTATTAGTCGACGTATAACTGGCCGACCAATACGATTAAAGATTATGTTTTTTATCCGTCAGATAATATACCCGATGGTTTATCAGTATGTGAATAAACCGGGCCTTAGCTTCTCTTTTGACAATCCGTTATATTCATATTCCCACAAATGTTATTAGATCACTACTAGCATGTCTTCATTCTCCTTTCCATCTTCTCAATTTGATGATTTAGGTACCAACACTTCCAAATTTTGGAATCCTTCTTTGTGTATCTTCTGGATCGATTCAAATTACAAGACAAATGACGTCACTTTCTGCCCTTCGAAATAGTGACATTCAGGAGAAAGGCGTTTATTTTTAAGAATAAATGTGTAACTATCAATAAAATAGTCAGTCACGTTGCAGATATTCTGAATACAATTAAGTATGGTAGAGTTGTTTGACAAAGTAATTTTCTTGTAGATCGTTGTTCTGTAGAGCAGTTCAGCTCTTAACTGATTCAATTCTAGAGATTGCTCCATGTTTCAAAAATTCTTTAAGATAGGAAAAAAAAGGTGGCTCACTTCAAGCAGTAATGAATTGTTGAACGCCATCTTTCGAATCGCAGATAGCACTAGAGAAGCATTGAACTAGTGTATCGAAGGGACATGTATTTTGAATCTGAACTTTTTCTCCATCTATATTCTACGCTTTGGGATTTTGGTGACTGAACGTTGGTGCTTCATCCGTTATTCCTGCTGGGTGTGAAGTGAGGAGGCGATTTTGCTGTTGCTAATTTGGGGATTGAAGCACTAACTAAACGTTAAACGATTACGTAAAATTTAACTTTTGTGCTTCAAGTGTTCACTTTACAAGAGCCCTACATCTCTTATTGATTCGCAGTATGAACTTAACGCGGTTCCAAATGATCATTCAAGTCAAAATCTTAACATGGAAAATTTGAAATTTGAACATTTCTAATTTCTAAAAAACTATGAAAAATCATAAATCCAGCTGCAAGCATCACAGATATGATGAATGTGAAATTTTTGGAAAATATTCTAGGGAAAGACTACAAATCTAGAAAATTTCAGCTCATTTAAAGCTATAGTTCTAGAGATACAATTCCTCTAAGGACTAGAAGAGGAAATTTTAGAGTTTTTCAATTTTTTCGCTGCACTATTTCCAAACATTTCGGCCTCAAATCTCTCATTGATTCGCCGGATGGAGTTAAGGCGGTCCGAAATAATCATTAATTTAAGTTAAAATTCTAACATGAAAAATTGGAACAACAGCCAGTATCCAGCACAGTTTTGAAATTCATGTATAACTTTATCGATAACGAAAAGTTCTATCGATCTTTTTTTGTTTGCTATCCTAATTTTTAGTTCATTGATTGTTTTGGATCGCTCAACATAGACTTTAGACGGAGCTTTAGACTCAAAATAATCTAAAGGAATCAAATCCGGCGACCTGGCCGGCCATTCCATTGGACTCCTTCAATCAATCCAAACGTTCAAGAAGACCCTTATTGAGGTATCTACGCACATTTTTGAAGATTCATTTCTAAAAACTATGAAAAATCATAACTCCAACTGTAGGCATCACAGATATAAATGTGAAATTATTAGAGAATATTATTGTAGGGAAAGACTACAAATCTTGAAAATTTCAGCTTATTTAAACTCATAGTTTGAGATACTTACAATCCTCTAAGGGAAAGTACCATTCAGTTGTTCCAGAGAATGCCTTTTGGTCTCTGTAACGCCCCCGGTACTTTCGAGAGGTTGATGGAAATCGTACTACGAGGACTGACGTGGAAAGTATGCCTTCTATACCTGTATGATGTGTTAGTGATGGGAAAAACTTTCGATGAGCAAGTATGAAACTTGCAAGAAGTATTTACTCGTATCTGTAAGGCAAACTTCCGATTGAGAACCAAATTATGGACCGACTGGTAAAGTCTTTGGCTAATTTACCCTCTTTGAATGCAATTTTTAGCTTCACCAGCCGGATAAATTTGCCAATAACGTTACCAGTCGGACCATAATTTGGCCCTCAATGACAAGAAATGTTCACTCTCAGGGACACGTATGTACATATAGTTTCGCCGGAAGGAATTCATACTGACGAGAGAAAAACTGAAGCAGTTCGTGAATGGCCTCGACCTCTGTACAAACATGAGCTCAGAAGTTTCCTTTTCCGTTGTAAAAACTATGAAAAATCAAAATTCCAACTGTAGGTAGGTACCTACCTATCCCAGATGTGAATGTGAAATTGTTAGGGAATATTCTTCTAGGTCAGGACAGAAATTTCGACATTTCTGAAGATGGATACCAGTGAGAGATTGAGGGAGTAAATTTTATACCCTGAATTTCACCTAAGTCTGGTTTTCAAAAAATTGATATTTTGGTACAATGCGTAATTAAATAGTTGCAAAGACAGTTAAAAGTCTGAAAATTTGTTAATTTTATTCAATTAAATTCAATATCTCAAACGTAATAAAAATTTATTTATCAAAAAATATAATAAAACACACTTATTTCTTTAAAGGTTCCAGTTCGTGCGGGGGCGGTACCGTTTCCTCTTTCCGTTTCTTACTACCCATGCAAGTAGTAAAACATGTATCACCGATACCGAAATTTTCACCGTCCTCTATCGTTTGGGGCATCGCTTTATTTAAAGTTTCTGGCAAGAATAAAGTCAAAAACCCTGAGACTAAAGCTATCACAGCAAAAATCGTCGAAGGCAACGACGGACTAAACGAATCGAATAAGATAATCAATGGAGTTAGGGCTCCTGATGTTCTGGCACACATCGAACCCAAACCCATGGCAGAGTTTCTTATAACCGTTGGAAAAAGTTCGGCTGAGTAATTGTAGATGACTGCAAATGAGCTGGCAATTAGAAATTTACCAACAAAAACGAAAAAGGTACTAGGAGGGCTTCCCATAGCTAAATTAGCAGCTAGCATACAACATATTCCACCTAAAATCATATTGAATGACGTTATAGGCCTTCGGCCTAATCTGTCCATGGCATATATGCTAATAGCGTAGCTAGGAATTTCTACTAAGCCCATTATAAGAAGAATCAAGTATGGGTCGCCTTTTAAGCTACCTGTACTCAACGAAAGCCCGTAATAAACTATAGAATTTGCAAACCAAGCCAAACAAACATTCAAAGTCATTTTTCTTAGTCTGGGAGTTTTAAACAAATCCATCATACCAGCTTCTTCAGTTGGCTGTTCTAATTTGCCTTGACTTCCTTGAGTTTTAATTAAAATATCATCGGAATTTATGTTAACGGGGCTATTATTGGTTTTTAAAGCTTTTTTAATTATATCAACAGATTGCTTCTTTCTGCCATTAGCCCAAAGCCATCTAGGTGACTCGTCCATTAGCCAAAAATGACCTATTAAAACTAACGCGTGCAGCCCATAAATTATTTGAAGAGTAAAACGATCTTTGACAAAGGAACCCCATGCAGCTACCAACATAATTCCAAAAGCAAAGGCCGCTTGGAAAGACATGCCACAAATTGATCGTTTACTAGGGCCTACTAGTTCCATCGTCAAAACAAAACCTGGAATGTAGCTGCCCGCCGATCCGAATATTCCGTATAAATATCTTATGAAGATAAACGAGTAATAGTCGGGCGAAAATGCCACTCCAACTCCTAGAATGAGTTGCAACAAAGCTGACCAGCAAAATACTGGTTTGCGACCATATTTGTCAGCCATGGTGCCTAGAGTTACTGCTCCAGTGAACACTCCGAACATGTACATGGATTGAGCTACTGCACCCATCCACCTAAAAAAAATATGTATGGAGATGTTGTTGTTTGTCACAAAAAATCAATTCACCTTTGATCACAAACGAAATTCCAATCTATAGCTCGTGACGATTTGTAGTAGGTGTCATCGTATATCCAGGAATCACATTTGTACGTTTCGTTTGTTGTAATGTTGAACAAGTGACAATTGTCCATGTTTCCGTTTGGTAGTAGGGGGATGTAGTTTGTTAAAAGGCTTTCGTTTCGGAAACTCAGGCCGCTTTCACCTGGAATTTCACATCTGAAATGAGAATTTTAGTGCTTGGGGTTCTATGAATAGAATATTTTGAGCTTATAGAGGGCAAAATTGTTTTACACATTCGTAAAGACTTACCTATGTTCAGGTATAGCCGCCACTGTGACCAGTTGCAACATGTTGAGGCCTGCTATTACAGCAGATAGGATGTGTAATGTGAACTGCCATGCTTGGTATTTGCCAAAATCGCCTGAAATTTGAGTATAGTCTAAGTGAAAGACGATATTAAACTCTAAGAGACATTTTGGATATGCTCAATTCTTATTATAGATGGAAAGCTGAAATTTTGTGAGAATCTTATTCTCGTGAAGGACTACAATCTCTGATAGTTTCAGCTCGTTTGGACTCAACATTCATAGTCATCGAGAAATATGAGTTTGAAATTTTTTTCGACCAAACTTCAACTTTGAGGCTCCAATTGCTTAGAAAGTATTAGAGCTATCAGAATCAATTAAGGAGAGATTTATTTTTTGAAAACTTCATAATGCACAATTCTGAGTAGCTTTAAATTTTTAAAAAAAATTGAATATCTACAAATTGTTTTAAGCTCAAGTTTTTGAATAATAGGAATTTAATTATTATTCAAATTGTATACCTAACAGATAAAAGAATGCACATAATTCAATATAGGTAGGTAGCTAATAAAATAAAATTTTACATAAATAATCCTTATTGTCAAATGATAATTTTATGTACTATTGTTCTAAAAATAGGTGCTAAAATAGTCAACATATATAGGCACATTTAAAGCTAAAAATATTGGTTGAACTTTTGAAACTGAACTGGCATAATCTTTCAAATGAATATCTAAAATCTATTTGTATTTGTTCCACTGCACTCTGAATGAAAATCTTTCATCATGTGACCCCAAAAATTTTTTATTGATAAAAGGCCTTAGATATCTTTATTTAAATACAACTTTTGACCTCTAGTTTCTTATTTTATTCTAACATTAAGTTTATCAAGTGAAAACAGTCAAGTAATTTATAAAGTACATAATAATAGGCTTCTCATGGAAATGTATTCAAAAATATTTAAAATTAGGAATAATTTTATAAGATTTCAATTGGGAGGCTTAGGAGGCTATATTATAATATAACAAACATGAATTATTGGGGCCGGCAAAATTCATGTGCAAATAGTTGGCACAAGCCCCAAACAATAATTTAATCAAACTTTTATACTAAAACCACCTGTTAAAGATTACTTTTCCTTTTAATTTGAACTTGGTGCCAAAATAATTTATTTATAAGCCTCGCATACAAAGTAAATATTTATCTTATCCAAGATATATCTGTATCTAATGCGTAAATCAAATGCAACCACGTGTAAATATTGGAATAAATTATTTACTTAACGGTATGAAACGGTAATGAAAACATCATTATCATATGCAGCCGAGCAAGAAAAATTATTTCAATGGTTTATTTATGAAATGGGATGTAGGGATAGAATTGTGGCCAATTGCTCTTTACATTGTTCATGGATGAAATCTCAAAAATTCTTTGGAATATATAGAAAGTCAAATTGATAATCAAATCCTCATTATCTACATTTGTCAAAGTTGTTTGTACAGATTTGGTTTGATGGAGGTTTTTGATTGGAATATGCAGAAAGGAATATCTAAACTTTTTATGTGTTTCTTCAAAAGTCTGACATGATGTTTTAAATATTCCTTAAAAATGTATTGAATGGTTGCAAAAGTATGAAAATAATTTTGAGTTTGAGTTGTTGAAAAATATCACTTTAGTGTCTGAGGTATTTTATAGAACAAACTAACAATAAATTCTATTTTACCTAAAAGTTTTTTTAGATTTGAACATATTTAAAAGATTTCCTAAAGTTAAAAGTTTGACAGAAAATGAATCCTCAGAAACAGAGGCAGCGCGTCGGGGGGGCACGGGGGAACTCGAGCCCCCCCATTTTTTTTGTGATACATGAAATTTTTTTCTCATAATTAACAGTAAGAGTTCCCGTGCTTCTTATTATAAAAATGACGTATTTCTTTTCATTGTTCCTTGAAAAGGCCGTTTGTTATTCTATTATTTAGTTTAGTATTTTTTGTTCCTCTTAAAGTACTTAATAAAGAGAGTTTGTCTCCCAATTTGTTTATCTTTTTCACAAATAATTACTTTTCTGTTCGCCGTTTGCACCGATCATTTTAAGGGAGGTTTACCGACAATCAATGCTCAAAGTGACATTTTTATATGTAAAAATGTCACCTTAAGCGTTGATTATCGGTACACTTCTCTTAAAATGGTCGGTACAAACGACCATATGTCAAATAAGAATATCGGTGATACAGAAAATTTGTTTTGAAAGCTCAGAATAATTGTTTTTGGGCGTGGCACCAAAAAAAGTAGGTAAGCAAATTTGAACTACAGTAGAACCCCGATTATCCGAGTCGGAATTATCCGAGTCGGAATTATCCGAGTCGGAATTATCCGAGCTCTGGATTAACCGAGTCAGTCTAAAGAACCAAAAATCTTGATTATCTAAGGTACGCACGTCCATACTCCGTCTTAAACGAGTTTCTAGATTATACAGGGAGTTTTTTTATATATTGACACTCCACCTACAGCGTTCACCTTTACAGGTAGAAGAAAGGTGTAAACACAAAAGTTGTACAGTTTTGGCTGAACTTTCAAAAACCATGGTCAGAAACAAAATTTAAATGTCAGAAATGTAAAATTTTGCATGCTTCCAGCTTTTTTCGAATGGGATATTTCATTCTATATTCTTGAAGAGCACAATACCCCGATTCCAAAAATATATAGTTTGTTTATATTTGATTGAACAGTCTCTCATATATTCAGCTCCAAAAATTGTAATTGTACAGGTGAAAGCTATAGGTAAAATTTGAGGTACTTGGTTTCTCTGATAGTATTTTCAAAATTTTTAGAACCAAATATGTTGGAGACGGCCCAACCAAATACAGACAAACTATATAGTTTTGGAATCGGGAAATTGTGCTCTTCAAAAATTTAGAACCAAATATAGGGCATCCCATTTGAAAAAAGCTGAAAGCATGTAACATTTCACATTTCTGACATTCAATTTTTGTTTCTGACCATGGATTCTGAAAATTTAGCCAATAATATACAACTTTTATGTTTACCCCTTTCATCTACTCGTAAAGGTGAAGGGGGTGGGGTGTCAATTGTCAATACATAAAAAAAACACCCTGTACTTGAACAATAACTTTATTATATAAAGTCAGAATTTGTAAGATTATCCACTTTTTGTCAATTTGCCTTTTAGCAAGAATTAGTAATGTTACTTTACCAAACTAGTAGTATAATGTGACAAGTTATTCAAGTACAAACGAGTGGATTGTTGCGGAACTTATGCGTGGACCTCTGCGGGACGAGCGCAGCGAGTTCCGCAGCCATCTATTCATCAATATGTTGTTTAATTACGATACTACCCTGACTCACTCAAATGCGGCGGCCTCGAACTGTTTATCGTTTACAAATAAAAAAATTCTCACTTTCCACATTCCATACGTCGGTTTCTTCCAAAATGCCTATCGCTTCACTTAGGCTTTTCGGTAATCGTGGTTGGGTTTTGCGCTTATGGTAGTAGATATTATTTCGTAGGTAATAGCAGTACAGTTTTTGAAAGTACACGTCCAAAACTTCTCACCGCTTTTCAATGTTTTCTTGAAAGAAAATTTTGGCAATTCATGGGTCATTAAATACACAGGACACATTTATGGTTTTTGGTCCGCAGTTCATGTACGCCCCTCAAATGTGAGTTATTCTCATTAGTTTAAAAAGTACACGTTTCAGATTGTCTTATTTCATATTTGAACAGTTCAACAGTATATTATTGGTGAGTAGATGGCTGCGGAACTCGCTGCGCACGTCCCGCAGAGGTCCACCCATAAATTCTGCAACAATCCACTTATTTGTACTTGAACAATAAATTATTATATAACGTCAAAATTTGATTATTCGCTTTTTGTCAATTTGCCTATTAACAGGAATTAGTAATGTTACTTTACCAACCAAACTAGTAATATGACAAGTTATTCAAGTACAAACGAGTGGATTGTTGCGGCACTTATGGGTGGACCCAGCCATCTATTCACCAATATTTTGTTCAAGTACAATACTTACCTGATTCACTCAGTTGTGAATTTTTCTCATTAGATTAAAAACTACACGTTTCAGGTGAGTGTCTTATTTGAACAGTTCCAACAGTATATTGGTGAGTAGATGGCTGCGGAACTCGCTGCGCTCGTCCCGCAGAGGTCCACCCATAAGTTCCGCAATAATCCTCTTATTTGTAATGCTTCCAGCTTTTTTCAAATGGGATGCCCTATATTTCATTCTATATTCTTGAAGAGAAACAATGCCCCGATCTATATTTGATTGAGCAATCTCCCATATATTCGGCTCCAAAAATTGTAAAAATACTATCCTACTACTGATTTTGTGAACCATTCTACCTGTACAGGTGAAAGCTATAGATAAAATTTGAAGTACTTGGTTCCTCTGATAGTATTTTTAAAATTTTTAGATCCAAATATGTTGGAGACGGCTCAACTAAATATAGACAAACTATATAGTTTTGGAATCGAGAAATTGTGCTCTTTAAGAATATAGAACCAAATATTGCGCATCCTATTTGAAAAAAGCTGAAAGCATGAAAAATTTCACATTTCTGACATTCAATTTTTCTTTCTGACCATGGATTCTGAAAATTTAGCCAATAATACTGGGGTGCGTTCAAGGACGGCAATGCTAATGCCAAAACCTACTTTTCCCCCTCCACCGGTAATGCTGAACCACGTAGTTTGGAGCCGAACTCGAACGCAAAATGCCAATTTTGGCTTGACTGTAGCCAATCCTGAACGCAGCCCTGTACAACTTTTGTATTTTCACTTTTCATCTATCTGTAAAGATAAAGGCTGTAGGTGGGGTGTCAATACATAAAAAAACACCCTGTACATACATACAGGGTGTACCATTTAAAACGAAACAGGCTTAATATCTGATGCCACGATTATTTTTTTTTAAATCGCTCGTACACGTAATTTGATTTTCAAAAGGGGAAGTTCTTTGCAATTTTTTTCAGCATATCAACTTCAACCCTCTGGCCTCTAGGCGGGGTGGGACCAACCCTCACTCTTTCAAATGGAACAAGGGGTCGAGTGATACCTCTTTCAGAAGAGTGTTCAATTCTCTTTTATTTGATATCATTTGAAAGAAAATTGAGCGCTCTTTTGAAACAGGTATCACTCGAACTCCTGTTCCTAGAGGGGTAAGTTAGTGCTGAAAATGCTTCAAACACTCACACAATTAAATTACGTATACTTACGAACGATTAAAAAAAAAAAAAAAGTGACATCAGATATTTAGCCTGTTTTGTTTTAAATATGGTATACCCTGTATACATATATGTATTCGGTTTATCTGAGTTTTCAGTTATGCGAGGTAGGTAGGTACCCCCCTACGTTACCTCGGATAACCGAGGTTCTACTGTATATTTTTTTAAGAGTCTCAGATGATTCTCAATTGTCCAAATTAGTGATTCTTAAAAGTCTTCAAGTGGCTCTGATTTGTGAAAAATATTCTTCCAATGATTGAAAATTCAAATAATCCAAAAAGCTGTTCGAATGTTCTTTCACCTATTTACGCTGTTTGAAAGGTTTCTCAAAAGTGTCTCAGACAGTTCTGAACTATTTAAATGTTTCTTAAAGTGTCAAGTTGCTCTGAGTTGTGAAAAATACTCCTTAAAAGTGTCCAAAATTTTTCAAGTGTCTTGAATGATTGTGAAAATTCAAATAATCCAAAAACATTTTCAATTGTTTTTTAAGATGTTCAAAAAGTTTCTCAGATAGTTCTGAACTGTCTAAATCTTTCTCAAAAGTTTTCAAGTGACTGATGAGCTGATGTGGAAAATATTTTTCAAAGTATCCGAAATGGTATTGAAATGATCCTTGAGAAAGTCTGTTTTTTTTTCAAAGTATTTAATAGGTTTGCACCACATATTTGAAATATTTTTTCAAGTGTCTAAAATGGTTTTGTAAGTAAATGATAAATAAATGATAAGATATAATTACTAACCCATATATCCCATAAGGGTATCTAAATCATGAGCTTCAACCATATTGTCACTTATTCTAATACTACACTTGCACTTCACCCTTAAAATTTAAAACCGTTATTCATTGAATAAATTATTATTGTCAAATAAACGCGAGAAACCGCATTTACGTATTCTCCTATATCCTATAACTAAATACTGTTTCAACGTTTTCTGCCTCGGGTGAATTGAGATATAACACGTCCATGCGCACTGTTCTATTGTAAAAAGCGCGTACAAAAATACTTTGGTTTTTGAGTAAAAGTCGCTATTGATTGGGCAATCCTGGTGCCATTGATCTGATTATTCAAATCCCTTTCACATTTCATTTGATTTATGATTGGGATTTTGATCGTTGAATAATGCGTTTATGATATTTGCATGTAAATTATTAATAACGAATAATATATTGTGTAAATCTGGTTATCTTTAACTTGATTTTATTGGATTTATTTTAAATCTAATTTATTTGTTCTAAATTTTGGCATCACAGAAAGTGGTGGTTATGAAATGTTTTGTTTCTGGCAAACTAGTGGAATAAATATTCTCTAACTGCTATCTAAATGTGTCACGGAGTTTTCTAATTTTAAATGAAAAACTTTTGAAAAATTATTAACACAAATTTTGTTCCAGATAGAAGTAAATTTTAGCTATTCTTAGTGATATTCTTCCAATTATTCTAAGGATCAGCTGTCTCCACTAAGATAAATTAAGCAATTTGAGCTGGGGAAAAAATAATTCCCTAAGTTATTTTTTTTCGAACTAAACAAAAGAAAATAATCTAAACTTAATTTTTTTTTCGGAAAAATTCCTTAGGTCCATTAAGATTACACTAACGACTATTTTTTTAATTAACAAGCAAATTGAAAAACATGGTTTTGAAGAAATAAGAGAAAATCATGAATCATTTAAAAGAAAACCTGCTTTGGGACTTAAGACTTAAGGTCGTAGATAAAATTTTATACATTGTCTGTGATTATTTTCGATGGAATGTGAAAAGAAGGATATGAGATTAATTATCACATATATTGGTAGCGGATAAAGATGTATAAGGACATACTTAGAAAAACTGCCTATTATGGTGTGGAATTTAAACTTTATCAAGAGTGTATGTTATGAAGCGTCGATAATAACCTAATATGAAGTCAAAGAAATCCCTTTATTTGCTTCGTTGTTTTTGGTATGGGATAGTTTTTGATTGCGTTGACTTTATCTAGGTTTCAGGGGTTACAATGTATCCTAGGCTACTTCGTGCCTTAGTAACTCGCTCTTATATCTAATTGGATCTTAAAATTTCTTATCGCTCTATGTGTTCTTGCAATGACGACGAGGAGACTATAATGTCATCAAAGTAAACTAGGCATTTTTTGTGTTGGATTCCTCGTAGGATGCCTTTCATGACCTTTTGAAAGGTCGCTGGGGCGTTGGTGAGCCCGAATGGCATTCTCAAAAATTCGAAATGACCATTTTCTGTACTAAATGCCGTTTTTTCAATGTCCTTTTCACTCATTTGTATATGATGGAAACCACTAGCCAAATCTAAGGTTGTGAAATATTAACAATTCCCTAATTTGTCTAGGAGGACCGTGATATTAGGAAGAGGGTATCTATCTGCATTGACGTCTCTGAAGTCAATAACTACTCTCGATTTCTGCTCCCAGAAGCGTCTGCCTTTTTTAGGAATACCCAATATAGGTGCAGACCAAGGAGCATTGCTTGGGCTTATAATATTCTGGTCCAACATTTTTCTTATTTGCCATTCGACCTCTTGCTTATGAATGAATGGGTACCTATATATGTTTGTATATATTGGCTGTTCAGCTGTCGTTTTTATAGAATGTTTTCTTTCGCTTTTCTAATCCATATCTCACGGTGTTTCAAGTGCCAACGGTTCGGGCATGTTGCAAAGTTTCGCAATTCGGAGAAGCATTGTGGTTTTTGCGCAAGCGTGGACCACGAGTCGAAGGACTGCGCCAACAAGGAAGTGCAGGGTAGTGTGAAGTGCGCAAACTGTTTGCGTGTAGGAAAGAGAGACCTAGAACATGACGCAGGCTCCAAGAAGTGTCCAGTATATGAAGCAAGGCTACAGGACTACCATAATAGTGTTGATTTTGACTTTAATGAATAATTTATCTGTGATTCAAGCTAACTTGCAATTTTCTAGAACTGCTACTATTGAGACACTAAATTACATGAAAACAAATAACATTGATGTTGGAATATTCCAAGAGCCCTACTGCTATCAAAATAATAACAACTTTAAAATCCACACAGCAGGGCCCTTAAAAGTATGTTCCACCATTAACAACAGGTTCTACGCTTGCATTGTTGGTGCATGGCAACTTAGATTTTATTTTTAATGAGCACCTCTCAGATAGTTATAGGGTTTTTATTAGTATTAAGATTCGTGACAAAATTGTAAATATCATCTCTGTATATAGACCACCCAACACTAACATAAATGACTTCATTCTAGGAATTGACCATATGATCAGGGCAAACCTATACTTCTAGACAGTCTCGTGGGTGAAACAATTCTGGCTGGCGATTTCAACTGCAGGTCGATGGTATGGTATGATAACAATAACGATGCTGATGCGGGGATATTGGAAGAATTTATAATATTTAACGACCTAGCAATATTCAATGGGCCAAACTATCCGTCAACTTTTGAGACGATAAATGGGCACAGCAACATCGACCTGACGCTTATCACCAGCGGCCTAATAAGTGCGGTTGTGGACTGGAAGCTAAACATCGCAGACCACAATTGCATACTATTCGTCCTAAACGAACCTAGGACACAACCTTCTAAAAACCGATATATCCTGGACCCTACAAAACTAAATATGGACACAGTCAATAATGAGATACGTAACATCGTCACAGAAGTTGGGAGGCTGCCCCAGCCTGACAGCCCAAGATCAATTGACACAATAGTTGCTAGATTTCATGCGCTATTCCATATCAACATAGCAAATACCGCTCGCGTCAGGCAGTACCCGAACAGGCCGAACTGGTGGACCAACAGAGTGGAAAGGTTTAGAAAAATTTACCATCGAAAGAAAAGGCTTTTAAACTCGAATGTGATCCAACAAGACCGAGACTATCTATTTAACCAAATGACGGCCCGCAGAGAAATCTTCAAACAGGCTATGGGCCAGGCAAAGCACGACTCTTGGAGACGATTTGTAGAAGACAGTCTGCAGACTGATCCATGAGGTACGGTATACAAGTTGGCCACAGAAAAATTCAGAAAAAAAGGACCGCTGTGCTTTTTTGCACAGGGTAACGGACATACACGAACGCCGGAGGAGTCAATGAATGTTCTGCTGCACCGACTGCTGCAGAGGACTTGACTCCTAGGCAAATAAGAAAATTGAGAGATTTTGAAACCTTTCAACCGATTCTCCCTCATGGACCTGAACACGTACCCTTACAAGCAGAAGAACTAGACTCTATTGTGCATGGCCTTGGTAACAAGGCCCCTGGACACGACCTTATAAAAGGCAAACTAATCAAGGCCATATATCCAAATATCAGAGAATTTTTACTTGCAATTTATAACGCGTGCCTGGAACAATCACACTTCCCAGTTGAATGGAAAAAGGAAGTCCTACATGTCCTGTTGAAGGACCCGAGCGGCAGTCATGCAAATCCGAAGAATTACCGGCCAATCATCCTACTACCGGAGTTTGGCAAGATATTTGAAAAGATCATAAAGAAAAGATTGCTAGACCTCAATCCCAGGTTCCACTCGCCCCGCCAATAAGGTTTCATTACAGGCTCCTCGACAATTACCGCCCTTCAGGACTATACTAACCTCATCAGAAACAGCCAATGCAAATACGTTGCAACCATATTTTTCGATATCTCTGGCGCTTTCGACTGTATGAGATGGCCGGAACTAGTTTATGCCCTCAGAAGAAAAGGCGTACCACATAATACTATTGCACTGATCAAATCGTATCTATCAGACAGGGAGGTCAAATATTCGGAGGGAAACTGTAGCGTGAGCCCATGGGTTGTCCACAGGACTCAGTACTCGGTCCAACTCTGTGGAACTGCCATCTTGATGAACTCCTGGACGGTGACCTTCCTCCAGACTCTAACATAATTTGCATATGCGGACGACCTTGCCGTGGTGGTGCAGAGCAATGGCAGAGGACACCTGGCCACACTTGTAAGACAGGCGATTGATTGGATAGTAGCCTGGACAACCTCGTGCAAGCTCTCGATTTCTACAACCAAAACCAAAATACTGGTAAATAAATCCCCTCCTAGACAACATCACAGGGTCCTGGACACAAGAATAGGAGGGCAACCCGTAGAGATAGTAAATTCCTACAATTACCTAGGCATCGTAATTGACAAAGGTCTTACCTTCACCGAGCATATCAGAACAACATGCAAAAGAGCAATAAAAATCATAATGGCTCTCAGGGGTAAGATTGAAAGGACATGGAACACTGACTTCAAAGAATCGATGGCACCATCTACAACTGTGCAATTATACCGATAGTGTCATATGGAATACAAATTTGGGGTAACAGATAGGAAATGACAAACAATAAAAAAAGATTCAATACTTTATATGGCACCTTCTGTAGGATATTGGCCAGGGGATATAGATCAGTGTCGACGGACGCTGCCGGGGTCTTGGCGGGCGTTCCCCCGCTTGATTTGGCACTACTTTCATAACGGTCCAAAATGCAATGGACGCAGGGGCGGCGAGAAATTGTATTTCAAAACTTGAGGCTACATAGAGACGAATTTGACACCATTCAGCAATTACATAGACGACTTCAGCAAGAAATCCTGGTTATTTGGCAGGAAAGATGGGACATGTCAACGAAAGGCCGAACCACCCACGCCTTCATCCCTGTAGTTTCCCAGAGGCCAAGAACCTGTACTTTTACGTCTACACAAATACTTACAGGGCATGGTCCCTTCAGAACACATCTCCATCGCATTGGGAAGGAGGCGAATGGGAATTGTATAACTTGCCCAAATGAAATTGACGATCCTATACATAGAATTTACAACTGTCCTAATTTCATTAATCCAAGAACTACCTTAATAGGCAGTCTACCTCAATGGCCCATAGTACCCAGTGAATTAACAAACTTTCTTCACCATCCTATTTTCCTGGAGCTCCTCCAGGGATGAAGATACAATTTTCTGACACTTTGACCTACTATTACTTTCCTCCTAGCACCATAACGCAAGACAAATGCAAAAGCTATGAAAGCAAACTTAAAAGAGGGACAATGAGCAAAATTGCTCTAGGAACATATATCATTTGCCTTTCTCCAATTCTACCATCTGTTTTCATCACTAGATTAGACTTATGGTGCTCATTCCGTTATTCTTTAACATAAATTAGGATAGCATTAGTTAGGAAGGTCATTTCTGTAAATAGCTCAATAGGAACTTTAAACCACGTCTATTAGTTTAAGTTTAATTCTTGTAGCTGCGTTAGACGTAGCTAACACAATGATTTTGACTCATTTATTCTGACTTACATTTTGATTTATATTTCGACTAATATTTGATTTACTTACCTATGAGTATATATGAAAGTTACTTGTATACTGTTGAACTCTCTGTAATATTAGCACCCAATTTGGTGCTTTGTTTTCTGAATAAATCCGCCGCTTAGCGCCTTTTTTTTTTTTTCGCTTGTGAATGTCAATGGCATGTTTTATTCTTGGTAAAATATGTCCGAATATTTTCTACATAACTTATTTTTTTTGGCTCTCTCTTCTGAGTTGAGGTGATCTGTGCGAATTTGAGTATAGTCAAAATTGTCAGTATCGTAATTTGATGCCACAAAATTATCTAAATCAATTTGTTCTATTTCTTCTATATTAAATGGTTCCACTTCAACTGGTCATAAAAAATCAAATATTATTGGCTGATATGATATGTATTGTTTAAGATTGTCGTTAAAGCGTACCGTCATTTGGGGTGAAGTCGGACTGTGGGGGTGAAGTCGGACAGACAGGTATTGGCCGGCGTTTTTTACGATATCGGGTATCCAAACACCCAAAAAATTCACCAACCGGCATATTCCGCTTAGTTTAGCTCGAGTGTCGTTGAGAGTGGTGCATTTTTGCTGGATAAATTCGCCGTAGAGCACGTGGTCAGAATTTTATAAATTTTTATGTTTTCTTAAAATTTGAAAACCAAAAAAGAAACTGTTGGGCACTAGGGAATACTGAAACGTGCGTAAAGTACCTTTTTTCACTCATGTGATTGTCGCACTCGCCTTCGGCTCGTGCGTCAGTGGTTTGGAATTCATTGTTTGAATCGGTATAATTATCAGGATAACTATAACTTTGTTGAGGGTTAACTTCGGCCTCGTAGTAAGTAATATGATTCTTGATCATTTTCGCTGTGAGAAAGATCAGTGTCGTTAGTCGTATTTGTATTAAAAAGCTCTTCTGAAACAAAGGTTACGTGGTTGCGTAACTTGGAAATAATTATTACCAGAAGTTTGTGGTACCTACATTGGTAGCAGAATAGGTTTGACTTGTAGTTGTAGACATTGGGGTAGGTCTGAGAAAATGTTTGTTTTGTCTTGGTTTAAATAAATTTGACTGATTTTTATTTTTGAAGACCTGTGAATTAGTTGGGAATTTTTGTTGAGTGAACGTGTTTTATTTGATGTTTTAGCATTTAAGGTGTTGGAAATGTTGGAATGATTGTATTTTGTTAGAAATGCTGTGAGGGTTATTTAAGTATGTCGAGTTTTAGCTATATTCTGAAAATATTGTGAATGATATTCCTGTGTGACAAACTTTAAAGTTTAGGGAAGGTCTTTTGGGACGCATACACCCAATGACGCTGGTTTAATATACCTATGCATAACTCTGTTCATAATACTAAGTATAGGTTTTTCTGAATTTTGTTGTCTTAACATTACGAGATCTCTATTTAAACATGCCTCGTCCCTATTTAATCTGCGAAATGCCTGTTCAATTTTTGTTTCAAATTATCTCAAGTTGTGACATTTTCTGTACCTAGGATCAATTTTGTGTTTCCAGTTAGTTTTCCGATGACGCAATTTATCAAGTAAATATTTTGAAAATGGTTTGGATGATTTACAACTTAGAAGTTATCAATTAAACTTTGGCATACTGCCAAATAATATCTGTTCATATATAATATCAGACATTAAAGGAATTACAAATTGCACATTGCACTTATATGAAAATTATTCCAAATTCAGGAATTTCCTTTATTTGGAGAAGGAAAATATAAAGATTTCAGAACCCGAATTAAATGAAAATTCAGACAGAAAAAATGAGCACAAAGAGTTTAAAGATAAGAAAAATGAGAAAATCAGTAGAAATTTTCATAAAAAAAAACTGTTGAAACTGCATTAAAACTATTATTTAACAAGGGATTTTGGAACATTGAATTGGCTTTAATTGGAACCTAATTATTATGTTAAGATCAGATTAAATTTTCAAAGTTGGGATTAAATTGGATTGAAACTTTGCAAGCTCATTTTGATTTTCATCAGAACTCTTTGAAGATTCGCAGCAATCTAATGAAGCATTTGAAAGGGTTAATTCATTTCTCTTATTTTTTGATTCCAAGCTCTTAGATTTTTTAATTTAGAAAAGAATAACATCAAGTCTTATTCAATAAGAGCCTGGAATAAACAAAAAAATATTTTAAAACAAAAAAATTAGTCCTATTATTAATTTAAATTGTTTATAATAATTAAATATGTGACACGGTTCCAATCGCTGCATTATTTTTGTCACATAATGTTCGCATTTCTTTAAACCAACCGGACAATTCAATGAATTATAATTTTTTTGTACCGAGACTGATCATTTCCAATACTAGAAGCATGCTTAACCGTTATAATAAATTTTTCCTTTGGGCTCGGTATGAAATTCCTGCAGTGAATATTAATTATTTCCGAAAGAAAGCGAAGCCCTAAATCACTACTCCCCAAGAATTTCGCTTCAGTTTTTTCCAATCGGTCACAAAAGACACTCGCAACAATGCTTACTAAATCAATTTTAATTTTCACTTTATTTTGCTGCAAGGCTTTAGCTGAAGAAGTGCTCAAAGTAACTGCAAGAGACTCGTATTTAGATGCTTACCAAGAATCAATAAAATCTACAACACTAAAAGCCGAAAAAAAGAGTGATAACAATGCTTACCCGGTGTATTCCGGACCTGTTGAACGATTTGAACCGTCTGATTCTTATGGTCAGCCTCAGTATGGTCCACCAAGCTCACAGTATGGACCACCAAATTCACAGTATGGACCACCAACTCCGCAGTATGGTCCACCAAGTTCACAATATGGGCCACAGTACGGACCACCGCCGTCTTATGGGAGTTTTGCTGAACCAATGCCACAGTAAGAAATTGTTTACTATGTACCGATTTTGGTTCTTACTTGAAATATGTACCTGAAAAATATCCAATCTATCAGAGACACAATTGAAATTAGATTTAATGTTTCCTAAGCTGAAAATTGCTTATGGTTTCCTATAGCTCTTCACCTCAAATCAAGAGCCTGTAATAAACTAAATTTGAGCTTTTTCGGGTTTTTGATTATTGATTTCCTTAAGAGAGATTATCCAATGAATCAAGCTAGAGCCAGTGATCAAAATTTTGACTGAAACCTTCCAAAAATAAAAATTTAGACATTCAACCAGAGTCCCTAATTTGGATTTCCGTTTTGACTGAATTAAACTAAATTATATTTACCTATTTATAACCAGAATTAGTGAATGTAAATAAGTAGGTACTAAAAATTGTCGGTACCTACTTTTATGACAATTTTTGTAAATAAGCTAATTCAAGAACGACGGCTTAAATACCCATAATTGCCTATATGGTCGTTTACTGACTAATGCTTTCAAAATTGCTGCAATTACACAATAAAACGGAATCTTTTATACTTTTCAGGTACGGTCCTCCTGCTTATGGCCCTCCAGCTCAAAACCTTCAAGTTTTCTATGGAGTCCCGCACGCAATGATCAGCATCTGGGACAAATTATACGAAAAAATCAAATTGAAATTGAGCTTATTTACTCTAGGAAAAATCCTGTTGAAATTAGTAATTTTCAAAAAAATTGTTAGTTTGATTGCTATCGTTTGTCTCTTGCTATTTATTCCTTCTTTGAAACATAAAAAGGGTTTATTTGGCGGCGATGAGGGTGAGAGAAGCTTTAAATATGAAACTGATGGTGAGTGAAAAAGTTACAGGGTGATATTTAGGAGATTTTTGAATGAAGCAGCATAATGAATCTTCAAAACACAACAAGTTTAATAACAATATTAGAGAGCAACAAACATTGAAATAACTACAATAAAGAGTATTTCTAAGGGCACTGGATCCAAGTACACTTGAACCAGAGCTGTCAATATTTGAAGTAAATTACTTGAAATTTTACTTCAAGTACATATATAAGTTCGAATCTTCATTAGTGCAGGCTATTTGATTATATTTAAGCCCATACCTTTTATTTATAGAGAATTTAATGCTCCTTCCAATGGTATATAACTTATTCCAATTTTCTTGAAATTTAACAAAGATATAGGCAATTGCTCATGACCATGTCAAGATTTTGAAAATTTTCGAGAGCCAAAAATACTTTTTACTTTTATTTTTGCTTAAATGGCCATTTGAAAATGATGTCAGGGCTGTTTTGACCCACTCTACCGATTGGTTAAATCAAAATTGAGCAAAACTGGAAAATAAAAAATCGAGTTTTTCATAAGGGTATCCCCTTTGAATTCTGTTTTGAGAATATTCAAACCTCAATTGCTCGGTAACTGTTGAACAAAATGCATTGAAATTTTTAGCATTTGTAACTCTTAATAAGTTCTAAAAACCCTGTAATTTACAATATTCCCAGGTTTATAGTTTTTGAGCAAATTGAGTTTGAAGTTTTTGGCAAAATTTGGACTAAACATCAACTTTGAGGCTCAATTACTCAAAAACTATTTGAGCTATTGAACTCAATTTTACACAGATTTATAGAGAATTCAATGCTCTTTCCAATGATATATAATTTATTCCGATTTGCTCAAAAATTATCAGAGAATATGGGCAATTGCTCATGACCATATCAAAATTTTGAAAATTTTTTAGAGCCAAAAATAGGATTTCCTTTTTAATTTTTTTTTTCAACTTAAAATGGCCATTTGGCAATCATGTCAGGATTGTTCTCCACTAATTTTGACCCGCTCTATCGATTGGTAAAGTCAAAATTGAGCAAAACTGGAAAATAAAAAAATCGAGTTTTTCACAAGGGTTTCTTGAATTCTGATTTCAAAATATTCAAACCTCAATTGCTCGGTAACCGTTGAACAAATTGCATTGACATTTTTAGCATCTGATGTAGCTCTCAATAAGCTCTAAAAACCCTGTAATTTACAATATTTTCAGGTTTATAGTTTTTGAGCAAATTGAGTTTGAAGGTTTTGACAAAATTTGGACTAAAAATCAACTTTGAGGCTCAATCACTCAAAAACTATTTGAGCCATCAAACTCAATTTTGCACAGATTTATAGAGAATTTAATGCTCTTTTCAATGATATATAATTTATTTCAATTTGCTCGAAATTTATTAAAGATAATGGCAATTGCTCATGATCATATCAAGATTTTGAAAATTTTCCGGAGCCAAAAATTGGATTTCCTTTTTTAATTTTTTTTTTTCAGCTTAAAATGGCCATTTGGAAATCATGTCAGGATTGTTCTCCACTTATTTTGACCCACTTTATAGATTGATAAAGTCAAAATTAAGCAGAACTAAAAAATATGAAAAAAGAGTTTTTTATGAAGGGTAGCCCCTTTGAATTTTTAATTCCAAAATCTTCAAACCCCAATTGCTCGGTAACCGTTGAACAAATTGCATTGAACTTTTTAGCATCTGTAGCTCTCAATAAGCTCTAAAAACCCTGTAATTTACAATATTCCCAGGTTTATAGTTTTTGAGCAAATTGAGTTTGAAGTTTTTGGCAAAATTTGGACTAAAAATCCACTTTGGGGCTCAATTATTACTCAAAAACTATTTGAGCTATTAAACTCAATTTTGCATAGATTTATAGAGAATTTATTGCTCTTTCCAATGATATATAATTTATTTCAGTTTGCTCAAATAACCAACGAAGATCTGGGCAATTATTTCTAGCCGCGTTTGAAAAACTTTTTACTTGTTCTTCAAGTACTTTCGTAATATACTTGTTCCGGCTCTGACTTGGACTGTGTCAACCTGAGCTTATGGATGCCGGAGTTCTAATTTTTAGGAAATTAATAATTTTTTATTCCTTCCTCTTATCATATAAAAATATGTTTAACCTGTAGCTGGTTTTGATAAGAAAAAATTGCCCAACTGCTCAATGTTCTTCAACTTACCTTCTTAAACACAAATCAGTTCATATTATTATGTACACAATTTAATTTATATTTTTTATTTCAGGTGAAGAAAGACTACAAAATGCAGCATCATTTGTGTATAATGCAATAAACAACTATATGTCTCTGAATGGAGAAACATGAAAAAGATCTTCAAAAGGTCAGAAGCATAAGGAAAAATATGCCAAAAAAGTGCCAAAACTTACTTAAAAACTAATTTATTGATCAATCATTATTTAACTGAATAGAAATTTTGTAATAAACCGCATTAAACTAAATACTTTTTGTTTTGTAAAGCTCCAGAGAAAAAAAACCTAATGAACAAAGCCCAAACAAACAAACAAGTTAAAGTTTCTAAAATTACACATAAAAATTTAATTTCTAAAATAAAAAACTCCTCGATACTATTATAATAATAATAATAATAATTAACATTTACATTTTACTTATTTACAATTATAGAGCTATTAACAAAACATCAGGTACCAGTAACAAAATATTTTGCACTTAATTCTATTATGAATTTTTGTCACTAGGTCCATGAATGTGAGTCAACAACTTCTCTACCACTTCCTTATCTCCTAGTGAACTGTGTAAGGCTGCCAGTGAACTGGGCATCAGGCTCGTTTTCATTTTTTTACAAGAACCATTCGAATTCGTACTGCTTGTCCTATGCTTCCTTTTTTTACTCCTAAAAATTTCACCTCCACAAAAACTCAGTATTTTTTTTTCAAAATAACTATTACCGTGCCTCCTCCGTATTTTCCAAGTCACTACCAAATTCGCCGGGATCGATGTTCAATACAAATTCAAAAGGCATCACTTTAGTGTGGACAACTTGGTCCGGAGCATCATGGATTGGTAAAAGGAATTGGAGTCCGACTTTCAATAAATCCAAATTGTAATCTTCAAAAGGTTTTTTGTTTGACTTTTTCGGATCGTATTTGATGTGGAATTCATTGGTTTGCGTTTCCATTACTCTATATCCGTAAACTGATTCGTCCAATTCTGAATTATTCACCAAGTTTGATGTTCTAGCTAAAATTAAAAAAAAAAAAAACATGAATATTATATAATAATTGTCTCAAGGAGTGAAAAAAAATCATAATTCACATTATTAGGTACCTTCAGGTGCTTCATTAGATATTAATTTATTTTCAGATTCCAAAGTTTGTCTAATTTTATTATTTTCTTCTTCGATTTTGTTTAGTTCTGCCATCTGTTTCCTTGTCCTGTGCAAATTCGTGCCACTTTTTTTAAAGAATTCATCCTGCGAGTCCGTTCTATTGCTATCGTCACTGTCCTCTGAATCCTTTTGCAACTTTTTGGGCATGTTTTTTTTGCGCCTATTACTCGAAGCGTTCAAATTCGGTTTCGGATTTGCACGTCTACGACGTCCGTCCTGCGGTTTTGTTCCACCAGTTTTTTCAAGATTGATCATTCTTTTCAGTTTTTCGTCCATTTCTTTTTTGACGCTGTACGCTGTTGTCATGTGACCTACAGTATCAAAAAGGAAAATTAGTTATTTTATAAAGATATAATGAAGTGTTATTCATTTATATGCCAACAGATCACTTAAAGAATTGCAGTTGAATCTAATTTTCAGTTAGAAAATATTGTTGGTTGTGTCAGGATTAAATACTTGAGGCTGAGAAGAGAATCTATCAACAAAAAAGTGTTAGAAACTTGTTAGAAAGTTGTACATTATGCACACTAGAGAGTGCAATTTTGGGAGACCTAAAGTACAAATATGTCTGAATTATGATCTAAGAATGATGGGTAAACCACCTTGGAATTATAGTGTACAAGCATGTGGGATTGCAGTGGAATTTTGTAGGATTCTATGGAATTCTGTGGAATTCCAGTGAGATTCCTTAGTTCGCTTGATGAGTCGATATTTTGCTAGCGTTGAAAATAATTCTGAAAATTCACAAGAAATTTAATGGAATACCTCGAGGAATTCCATTGGATTCCAACAGGATTTCGTGAGATTCCAGTAGGATTCCGTGGGATTGCGTGAGATTTCATTAGGATTCCAGTGGAATTCCGTGGGATTTTGTGGGATTACAATGAGATTCCCTAGTTTGCTTGATGAGTCATGTTTTTAGTTTGTACCTATGCAGTGGCAGCTAAACTGAAAAACGAGACTTTTTTGTCCAGAGTCTTTGCTTGCTAGTGTTGAAAATAATTCTGAAAATTCACAAGAAATTTCATGGAATACCTCGAGGAATTCTATTGGATTCCAACAGGATTTCGTGAGATTCTAGTAGGATTCCGTGGGATTGCGTGAGATTTCATTAGGATTCTAGTGGAATTCCGTGGGATTTTGTGGGATTACAATGAGATTCCTTAGTTTGCTTGATAAGTCGTTTTTAGTTTGTACCTATGCAGTGGCAGCTAAACTGAAAAACGAGACTTTTTTGTCCAAAGTCTTTGCTTGCTAGCATTGAAAATAATTCTGAAAATTCACAAGAAATTTCATGGAATACCTCGATTAATTCCATTGGATTCCAACAGGATTTCGTGAGATTCCAGTAGGATTCCGTGGGATTTTGTGGGATTACAATGAGATTCCTTAGTTTGCTTGATAAGTCGTTTTTAGTTTGTACCTATGCAGTGGCACCTAAACTGAAAAACGAGACTTTTTTTGTCCAGAGTCTTTGCTTGCTAGCGTTCAAAATAATTCTAAAAATTCACAAGAAATTCCATGAAACCCCTCGAGAAATTCCATTGGATTCCATGGGTTTTCAGTAGGATACCGGGAGAATCCAGTAGGATTGCATGGAATTTTAGTAGGATTCCAGTAGAATTTTGTGGAATTCTAGTAGTATTTTGTGGGATTCCAGTAGTATTTCGTCAGATTCCGTTAAAACTGGGATTCTGGTGTACACATTTTTCAAGGTGGTTTATCCCTCGACTAATAAGAAACGAAACTATTTATTGCAGCAAGGGATTTTAGAAGAACATGTAACTTCAGTTCTGCTTATTGTAGCAATGACAGGTTAAAAGTTATCAAAAAAGATCCACATATTTTCTGTACAAATCTGTAGGTAAGAGGATCTGCAGAACTGTAAGTTTTCTAGTTGTTTCTTTTGATTAAAATTTCACAATTTAAAATGATATTTTCGATGACATCTCACTGATACTGCTACAAGCAAGTATGGTATATCTGAAATAAGTTTGTTTAATGATTCTAAGTGTGATTTTAATATTGTTCACATGAATATCTGAGTCCTGAAGATGCTTTTAAGAAATACAAAACACTCATTATTCTTTTCTTTGAATGGCCTATAATTTCCTCAATAATTCCTCCATTTAGCTAGAAACCAGTTACCAAATGCAACTATTGATGTATTAAAGCCATGTTGCCAAAAACAAAGCAAAAATCCAACCAAAACTAGTACCAGAAAAAATACTCACTTTTCAAATTTGTAGCTGAAGCTGCCTCTTTAATAGTTTCAGCCGTCATTGTGGATATTGAAATGTTAACACACTCCTTTGTTGTATCAACATTATCAGTGCCTTCTTCAACTATACCGTCCAGCTTCTTCTTATTGGCATGCTCTAATTTTGAAATTACTTCACTATCACTACTGCTACTAACCCCCTTAGCCTGCACTTTAGTTTCCAATTTTTCCCCAACATTTTCCTCCTGATTACTTTCATCTAACAACTTCGATTTTAACATAGACATACTTTTCCCAGACGATCTTCTATTATTCGGAATGACCGTATTATTAGTTTCGTCGCTGAGACTTTCCTCACTGTGATCCGCACTGCCCTCCCATGTAACATCTTCGTGAACTATTAAATCTAAATTCTTCTTTCCTACACAACGTTTATTGAATTGATCTAATATTCCTTTCCCACTGTAAACGTTTGGACTTACAACTACATCTTCATCGTCAGTCTTTCTAACACTGGATTTACGCTCTTCTGATAAAACAATAGCTTCTGTAGCTTTATTAGTTTCAGTATCGTTGAGCGTATAATAAGGAACTGAGGATGTTTCAATATTGAATGCTAATCCGGGAGTGATTGGGAAATTTGGTGTGTTAATTGAAAAATCACCATTACTTGTATAGTCTTTTAAATTTGCTTGAAGCATCTGAGTAATGGGAGTGGGTGGAATATTTGTGTCAATTGCATCCTCTTTCAGAGGAGTTTCTAGCAAACTACTAATATTTTTTCGTGCATTTGACATGAGCTGATTGGTGCCATCTTTAGAATTGTTTGGAGTTATTCCATCAAATTCCATATTTTTTTTGGTAGCAGTATTGCACAAGTTTGATGGAGATAGGATTGTTATTGGTTCAACTGCAACTTCAATTTCCTCTGCTACTTCTTCTACTTGAATCACTTCTTCTTCATTGAGTTTCTTTTTATTATCGGCTCTTGGTCTTTTTCTTGGTGTTTTGCCTTTTGATTTTGCAGTAGATTTTATGGGGGTTTTTAAAGCATTTTCTATCATTTTTGCATCTGCTTCTGTGGTATCCAACTCTGTTGATCGCGTGACGCGTTTTCTAGTCGACACTCTTCTCAATGGAGTTGATTCGTTAGCTTCCTCAGCAGCTGAAGCGAGATTTTGTCGTAAAGCTGTATCCCAAGAACTTGCAGGTTCAATAGTTTTTGCAGTCGAAGTTGGAGGTTTTTTTGTAACTGGCTTTTTGGTTTTTGTAGGTTTTTTTGGTGCATTTTTAATAAGTCTTTTGGGTGTGCTTGTTGTAGGTTTTTCAGTTTCTTCAGGGATGCTTTTGAACAAATCCTTAGTAGCTTGCTGCTTATTTAAAGCTGAAGGTAAACTTCGACCTCCATCGTCTTTTTCACCAGTCTTCTTCAATGGCGATGGAAAAGTTAAATTTCTAACATGAGAACTACTTTTTGGAGTTGGTTTTTTGGCCGCTGCAACCAATGGTGGAGGTGTATGAGCGGGATGTAAATCTTTAGGTTCAACTGGCTCTACCTTGGTTTCATTTGGAGTTGATTTTTCAGTACTCAACGGATCTGTAGCCACTAAAATAATGTCATCATCCTCAATGGTCGTATTGGCAAGATTAGGTAAGTCTTTGGAAGAAGAATTTTCTTTGGTTGGGCAACGCCCGTCACGATGGTAAATTTCAACTTTAACTGTTGGAGTTGGTTGTATCGGTTGTTTTATGGCTTTAATGATTGGACTTTGAGCAGTGGCACCAAAACTGTTTAAATAATCTTTTATGTTGTTAACTTCCGTTGATTTGTAGGGTGTGGTGTTTACAGGGACCCTGTTGGGATCTAAAAAAGATTGACATAATAGAAGCAAAAATATGGAGTGTATAAAATAATATTAATGATAATAATAATCATTTATTTCGAGGTTTATTTTGTAACTGTAATGTGGGGTGAATTTTTCGATTTTCCAATTTTCTTGACGTCAAAGATTTTGGTTTAAAATCTCAGAATTATCTAGTGCATGGAGTTTAGGGGGAGGAGATCAAATTATCATTTAAATACAAAATCTCTACATAAAAAAAAAAATTGAAATTTCATCATTTTAGTACTAAGGAAGGGATCTTATTCCAATTCTGTTATAGATAGAAAGCTGGAATTTTCAGTGAATCTTATCCTCGTGGAGGATTAAAATCCATCATTTTATCACTAAGGTAGCTACCTTATGATTTGGATTTTTAAAAACTTTGGAAACCCATAACTGTTTTCTATTATAGATAGAAAGCTGAAATTTTCAGTGTTTCTTCTCCTAGTAGAGGACTACAATCCCTGAAAATTTCAGCTCATTTGCATTTATAGTTGCTGAGATAAAATCGTGTTAAGCAATTTGGGGTAATTTATCAATTTTTCAATTTTTCTGAGTGCCTTTTTTCATAGATTTCGGTTTCAAATCTGAGAATAATTTAGTGTATGGAGTTTGGGGGATCTTAATTGACCATTAGGATACAAAATCTCAACAAAAAAAATTTGAAATTTTATTGTTTCCGTAAGAAGGACCCGAGGAAGGACCTTATGATTTAGATTTTGGAAAACTTTGGAAGAGTATAACTTTTTTTCTATTATAGATAGAAAGCTGAAATTTTCACTGAAATTTATCTCGATAAAGGGACTACAATCCCTGAAAATTTCAGCTCATTTGCACTTATAGTTCCTGAGATAAAATCGTGTTAAGCAATTTGGGGTGATTTATCAATTTTTCAGAGTGCCTTTTTTCATAGATTTCGGCTTCAAATCTGAGAATAATTTAGTGTATGGAGTTTAGGGGGTCCCAACTGATTTAGCAACTAATCTTACAAATGCAAAATTTCAACATAATAAAAATTTGAAATTTCATAATTTTAGTAGGTATCTACTATGTACTACCTTATGATTTGGATTTTCAAGAACTTTGAAGACCCATAACTTTTTTTCTATTACAGATAAAAAGCTGAAATTTTCAGCGATTCTTATCCCAGTGGAGGACTACAATCCCTAAAAATTTCAGATCATTTGGACTCATAGTTCCAGAAATAAGATCGCGTTAAGCAATATGGAGCGAATTTTTCAATTTTCCTTACATCATTTTTTCAAAGATTTGGGCTTCAAGTCTCAGAATTATCTAGAATTATGATCATGAATTATGTCATCATCATCACTCGAGTCATCACTATTTTCAGATTCTACTGAGAGATTTTTTTTCTAATCAATAATTATTGTCAGTTTATGTGAATCTAATATGGTTCATTTCTAATGTGTTTCCGGGAAATAATCTTGCTCTAATTCTGTTTCTGTTTTTGATACACAAAGTTCACTATTTCCATTTACCACGATATTTGGGAAAGGAATTATCTATACCTTTTTATTTTTTACTATAACAAGTTTCTATAGTTGCTACATTTACTTACCAACATATTGCATTTCATTTTTCTCATTCAAAATTATTGTAGGCATAGCCATAATATCCATCTCAGACAGTTTATTTGTTTTTCCTTTTTTCTGTTTGGGTGCCTGAACAATTTGCATCATTTGGACCTGAGGCTGTATTGATGGCACCACTAAAGGCCTGTTAACAAAAATATATTGCTGCTGCTGTTGTTCCGCCGAAATTGCGTAAATTTGCCCTTGATACATTTGCTGACTATCAATTGCCATTGGAATATTTGTTGGTACTGTTTGCACCATTTGTGGCTGATTTATGACTTGAGAATTAGGTGTGTGTTGAGAATAAGGAGTGACTTGAGAAGTAGGAGTGACTTGAGAAGTAGGAGTGACTTGATAAGTTTGTTGCGTAGATGTCACTTGTGGTGTATCAGTTGATGAGGATGCAGCATCTTGATTGGTTGGTTTATCTGTATTAGACACTGCTAATATTGATGAAATGGCACCATTGTTATGCTCTTCTACGTTTTTGTATTTTTCTTGTGATGTTGAGTGTTTAATGCTACAACAAAATATACCTGTTATATAATGGAAATTAAATTCAAAAAATCAATTACCTAGTTGTTATGGCAGCAGCTTCAGCTGTTATGGCTTTTCCAAAACTATTGCTTAGTGGTTCTGCAAATGCAAACAAAAATATTCTTTTTTAGTATTGACTATTTAATTCTAAAGTTAACCTACCCAACAAATCGTCCAACAAACCTTCAAATATTGAATCTTGCTCAGTCCTGTTCAGTGCTTGTTGGATAGTATTTTCCAATTCGGCATTTCCATCTTTGCTAACTGGTACATTTGGTGTGTTTAACACAGCATTAATGTTCTCAGCTAACTTTGTATGAAATTGTGTCTTGTTAAGGAGCGTCTGTGACATGACCTGGAAAAACAGTCTATAGTAAAAATTGTATACTTATTAGATTAAATCTAGGCTTACAGATGTTACAAATTCATGACTAGAAGCAGGTAGGTTTTCTGAATATGGCGTCTTGAGATTATTAAAAGGTGTCTGCGAATTTGAATAGTTACTGGGAGTATTTCCCGGCAATGTATGCTCAGGGGTAGTTTCAACGTCACTAAAATGTTCCTCATTGCCATAGTCAGCAAGTGAAGACTCACATGGTGATCTAAAATAATTATTTTTTCAAACAATTTCCTAATAAGTAAAAATTCAGTTATATACCTATCACGGATAGTTGTTGTTGGTGTTGCAAGTTGCCTTCTTCTGTCCAACAAATATAGCAATTGTTCAGCGAGGTACATTGGCGAAGCCCCATCATGTTCCTTGTAGTAATCTGTATACTCAAGGCGTGTCTGGACTAAAATAAGAGGAATCAGCATGTGAAAACTTGGAGCTGTAGCCAAACATACCAATTTCTTGTACTTGAGAATATATCCTCAAAATATCTTCTAGAGTTTGTCCAGCTACTCTGGTACCCAAGTGCTTTGATGGACTTGGAAAATTAGTTCTTAAAAATGTCTTGTAGGAACTTTTACATCTGGTTTTAAGGTAACCTGAAATTAATGATGGATTTTATGTATCTATTTGCAATGGAAGAAATTAATTTGTGTTAATCGAATAATCGAATATATAAATGCATAATTATTATGATCAATTTTAAAAATACCAATGCTAAGAAACAGGTGCATACATAAATTGCGCCAAAAAGTTAAAATGATGCTGCTTTGCTTACCCAACACCAATTTATTAATGTGTTTTTCGTACTCCATCGTATTTGAATTTGGTTCCTTTGGCACAATAACATCAGCACTTTCACAATGTTTTTAAAATGTATTACAAAATCTTCTAAATAAACAGGTTTTTATTACAAAATTAAAATAAAAATCAGTTTGAAAATGGAACACAAACAAAAGGGATGCCATAATGACAGACTGTCTGTAAACTGTCAGTGAGTGAAAAATCACCCCAGACATTTTTCGTTAACTGGAATATATCTATCTTTTTCTTTCTTGTTGAATAGAGTAGCGAATTATATTTGTTGCGAGTGACTGAATAAAAAAAAAGGTGAACGTAAACATAACCTTACAAAACAAACTACTTTTTTCCGTATTTGATCTGATTATTTTGCAGACTTTTTTGTTGGAAAAAATACACTTTATTAGATAAAAATTCATATATATTTTGAAAAGACACTGAAGAGGATCATTGACGAACCCTTTAACGCATATTACTATTCTACAAATAAACAAAATAAGTAAGTTTTACAGTTTTTGTATTTTGTATTATATACTTTTTAGGGAATTTATCTGGGAATTTATTCAAATATAGGTACTTACCAAGGGTAATTACCTTAGTACTTAAATTAATCAAGTACAGAGTGTTCTAGTTTTTTTTTGAGAGTCCTAGGTCTCCAAGGGGTGCTGTAATGAGTTCGACTGGCCTTATAGATATGCTGTGCTTATAGTGTAGTAGAAAAATATACAGGGAGACAATTTGAAAAGTAGCAATCGGGAATATCTCTTAGACAAAAAATACTATCAGGAAGATTTCAAATACGTATCGGAGGATTCGAGGGGAACCAAAAAGAAGCACTTTTTGAGTCACCCCGCCTCCCGACTAGTGTTGTAAAATTCTCGGTAATTTTCGAACGTTACCGAACTTTCGGGAATGTTTGGGAATTTTCGAGAATCTATGAGAACTTTGGAGAATGTTGCAAAAGCACCTAAAAATTCGGATTTTTAATGTAGGGCTTGTAAAAATGTCTATCAATAATGAAGTTTCACTAAATTTCCCTATTTTTCTTTTCTCTGTTAGGGTTGGGGTAGGTGAATTTTCCATAAATGTTGATATAATGCTTGTCTAAGTAGGTATTATTAATTTATAAAACTAATACAAGTCTTGTTTCTTGTAAGTTGGCGTAATAAAAACCAACTAAAAAACAAGCTAGATGTAGGTAGCAGTGGTAGCACCAAAAAATGAAACTCAAAAATCTTCAAATGCAAATACCTACATAACATAACTACAAAAAGTGTTAAGTCAAAACAAAAAATAATATAAAAAAATAAGGTAAAAGTGCAGTATAGTCCGGTCACCTAAAATAGCATTTTTTTGAATAAGAATCGTTTGTTTAACGTTCAAATAGTGCATTTTGAAGAAAATTTTCCAGCGGAAATCTCTAATTTAAAAATTACAAATTAAAATCATATTGAAAATACCTACTCGAAAAAATGGGTATTTTAGGTGACCGGGCTATACTGCACTTTATCCCCTAAATAAATATGCAGTATAGCCCGGTCACCTAGAATGTTTTTTTTTCCATTAAAATTTGTTTGTTAAACATCCAAATAGTGCATTTCAAAGAAAATTTTTCACCGGAAATCTGAAAATCTTTAATTGAAAAATTACAAATTAAAATTGTACTGAAAATACTATTTATTTGTAACCGAGCTATAATGCACTTTTTCCCTAAATAAATATGCAGTATAGCCCGGAAACCTAAAGAGTTTTTTATTTAATTAAGAAAATGCAGATTAAATCAAACTAACTCTTACTAACCCGTCCGTATAGTGCTAGCTAGTCCGCAGAAGTAAAATACTGTTTATTTGTAACTGACCTATACTGCACTTTCGGCCCTAAATAAATATGCAGTAGGGGAGAGTGGGACAACTTCGACATGTTAAGGTTTGCAAGATTTTAAAAAAAAATTGTATTTACAGAAATAAACAGAACTTTATTTAAACATAGTGATAACATATCTTTAGTAGGTAGGCATTTTAAACCAATATCGTATAAATTCTAAGAATTTATTGTCAGTGTAATTTTTCAATTAAAAATTTCCTTTAGAAAATTTTATTTAAAATTCACTATTTGGATGTTAAACAAACGATTTTGAATTTAAAAAAAATATTTTGGTGACCGGGCTCTACCTACTGCATATTTATTTAGGGGGTAAAGAGCAGTAGTATAGGTTGGTTAAAAATAAACAGTATTTCACTTATGCAGACTACTAGCACCAAGACTAGCACTATACGGACGGGTTAGTAAGGGTTAGTTTGGGTTAATCTGCATTTTCTTAATTAAATAAAAAACTCTTTAGGTGACCAGCTATACTGCATTTTTATTTAGGGGAAAAAGTGCATTATAGCTCGGTTGCAAATAAAAAGTATTTTCAGTACAATTTTAATTTTTAACTTTTCAATTGAAGATTTCCGCTGAAACATTCACTTCAAAATGCTTTATTTCAACGTTAAACAAACGATTCTTATTCAAAAAAATACTATTTTAGGTGACCGGGCTATACTGCATATTTATTTAGGGGATAAAGTGCAGTATAGCCCGGTCACCTAAAATTAAAAAAAATTGAATATTTTCAATATAATTTTAATTTGTAATTTTTGAATTAAAGATTTCCGCTAGAAAATTTTCTTCAAAATGCCCTATTTGAACGTTTAATAAAAACGATTCTTATTCAAAAAAAATACCATTTTAGGTGACCGGGCTATACTGCATATTTATTTAGGGGATAAAGTGCAATATAGCCCGGTCATCTAAAATACCTATTTTTTTGAGTATTTTCAATATAATTTTAATTTGTAATTTTTAAATTAAAGATTTCCGCTGGAAAATTTTCTTCAAAATGCACTATTTGAACGTTAAACAAACGATTCTTATTCAAAAAAATACCATTTTAGGTGACCGGGCTATACTGCATATTTACCAAAAATAAATTTAAAAATAAAAATAGGAACTCTAAAAAAAGGAACTTAAAAAACGAACTTTTTGTAGGTAATGGTAATAACCTCGGTAATAACACAAGTATGTAGTTATGAAATAAAAAAATAAAATATCTAATAGCAAAAATATTCAGAAATCAGGGTCCATGTCCATGATTCAACGGTAGTTACGGTAACGTTTAGAAATGCATTTTCAGCGAACTTTCACATAGAAAGGAGCGAACATTACCGTAAATTATGGTAATAGTGCGAACGTTCGCTCGGTAAAGTTCGCTTGTTACAACACTAGTAGCTACCCTAACGTATTTTTTTTTAAAATAAGAACCTACCTTGTGTTGTACATCGTTGGATAGCTTGTTGCTTTCCCTTTACAGTCTTATAGTAAAATCTTAAATTGTACGATTAGATATCGCTGTTTAAAAGTAAGCACATTTTGAAAACTAGTAATTTGGACTATCTTTGAGTAGTAGTAGTAGTAGTACTCTACCTTACTGAACTCTCTATCTTAATGATCCATAATTGTAAATTGTCAATATTTGAAACACAACAAGTATTAACAAACTACTGAAGAGTTTTTGATTAGCTAGCCAGTCTGCCGGAGGGTACTGAGGTCCCATACAAGATGCTACCCAGCTATAGTTGTTATTTTGAGCCAATATCTCTTTCCTTTGTTTGGTAGGATTTTCGCCCGTCAGGGTGGGAAAATGTTAGTAAATTCAACAAGGCCCTAATGCACGCTGTGAATATACAAAATCAATATCTCAGCACAAAAAGACAGCACCTAATTTCTTAGGTTATAATTTACTTCTTTATCTGTGTTGTTTACAGCATGAAACGATTTTTGTTAAATACATGAACAATGCACATCTTAGAAAAATTGTTATAGACAAACAAAAAAACATAAAAATGAACAAAATAATAGGTATTTGCATAAATTAAACTCTCAAAAATAAAATAACAATTATTTAACTGACCTGTGATCACTCCTTGACACACACACTATTCACATATTGGATTGAACAATCAGTTTAATACAAAATAAAAATAAAAATTGAATATTGAACAATGGCGGACAAAACCTTGAGGGACCAACCCAGCCGCTTCTTCTCTAGTCTAGCCGCTTTTTTCTTCTCAATGCTTCTACCTACCCTTCGCTTCGGTACTTTCGTTTTCTGTGGCGCGCCCCGTTCAAACCTAAACTTGACGGCGCATACATGGTTGCAACATTTACTTTTATTCAGTAAACGTTTTTTGAAAAAGTTAAGATTTGAAGAAATAATATTTTAAATAGGTGGTTTTCTTCAAACTGATGCGATATAATAAGGAAGAACGTTAGTAAGACGTCGCTAAGACTGTCGTCGGCTGGACGTCCAAAACATGTCTTCCTCGATGTCTTCAGTACGACGTTCTATTCTGGACAAAAGTCGTATGAGACCAAAGTGGTCCAAAATTGGACGTCCTTTTGATGACACACTGGTCATTGTGGTAAGCTGTGGTCTCTCCAAACAGTGAAAATTAAAAAGATTCCTGAGTCTACTTATCTAATCAATTTTCCCTTAATTTCTGCTTTCCGATTCTCAGTTTTCTTATCTAAATGTTTGTCTATTCCCAGTTCTTGAATTGCTTTCTTCGGAATACCTCCAAACAGAAAAAATTCAAAAGCCTTAAATAGGAAATAATAGCATACCTACTCATTATGTCTACTCTATTGGACTAGGACCTAGGGAATTTAGACCTCTGGATTCCCTAGGGATTGACCTTTTCCCTGGTTCACGCAGTTTGTCAGCGGATTGATCAATCTCATCCTTATCTGGAAGTTCATTTAGTCAATCTTTCCTCTCTAAACTATCTGGGAAAGCTTAAGCTTTCACTCTATATCAGAGAATACCTAGGCAAACCCATTAAATCTGTGAGAGAGTCGAATGATGATTTTCTTCCCACAGATACTTCTGCTTTTTAGAAATTTTCATTAAATTTCTTCTCTAAATTTCTGAATTTTTCCGTTTTAATATGTGTCTATTTCCGGCTCTTGAACTGTTCCTTCTAAATATCTCTACATAAAAATACATTTTATTGGAAATATATCTTCCGAGTGCAGTGACGAGCAGATTACGAAACACCTCATTGCAAACAACATCTCGCCACTTAGTTGTGAAAAATTAAGCAAGCGCGACGATCTTCAAACTTGTTTTAAGATCTCCGTAGGCCCTCATGCGACCAATGCGATCCTGGACTGTGCCATTTGGCTAGTCAATGTTGTTGTGAAGCCATTTGTGTTCCATAATGGAAGACGACATGCGAATTCACGGAATTTTCGCCGACAGTATCACAGCAGGAAGAGATTTCGCCAATACTTGTGAATGAAGGACCAAATCCTGTTAATAAAAACTCCTTTACCATTATCTATCAAAATGTGAGAGGTTTCAACTCTAAGTTTAGTGAATTCTGTGGTAACGTGTGGGCTACATCAGGTGAATATGAAGTAATAATTGTCTTGAGCGAAACATGCTGCATAATAGTGTAAATGATTACTGTTTTTAGAAAAAAACGTGTCAATGAAACCAATTGTAGATCTAGAGGGGGGCGGTGTTTTGAATTTTTGATAGCTACCAAAAATAGGTATGATGTCCAAATAATAGATACAAATTTGAGGGATGATGATATAGATCTTGTAGGGATTAGGTTAAATCTAATGGCGTTTCCGATTCGTAGATTCAGTGCGCACTGAGTGCAATTGCATCTTTTTAATTGACCTGTAGAAGAAAAAGACAGAAATAGAAAAAATTGCACTAGTTCCGCACTAGATCTACCAATCGGAAACGCCATAAAGTAAATATAACTGCATATATATTTTTGCGGTGTATGTCACGCCCACCCACCTGTGCTCTCCAGTCTTATGAAAGATTGTATGACTTTTTGGAAGTACAGTCTCACCTTTTCAACTCCAACTTTATTATAGTGGGAGATTTAAATTTATCATACTTAAAAACACATTATGAGACTGGAAAACTGATAAATTTGTGGAAAATTTTATACGATTTCTAAATTTTTATGATGTTAGTCAATTTAATCAGGTAGTTAATCATATGAATCGCCTGTTGGATGTTGTTGTTACGGGGGTAGACTGCCATGTACTTCAGAGTGGCTCTAGTCTGGTATCTGAGGACAAACATCACCCTACTCTGAAAATTAATTTGAATATACAACATTGTAGGGTAAAAAAATTGAATTCTAATGCTTCGTTCTATAATTTTCGAAAGGCTCTACTATAGCTTTTTAAGTACAGATTGGTCGTTTCTCGAGACCCATGCCGATATTATTGAGGCTGTTAATGATTTTTATGATAAAATCTATAATATTTTTGAAATGCACATTCCTAGAACTAAACAGAAATCAAAACAATATCCCACTTGGTTTACCAGGCCAATTAATTGTTAGTAAAATTCTCGGTAAAATTAAAAAAAAAAAAAATATATACAACAAATCTAAAGAAATCGCCACATATTTGATGTTTAAAAAGGTAAGAGTGGAAGTAAAGGATGATATAAAAAAAAGCTGATTATGTATTTGAATATAATACAAAATAATATTAGTACGGATTCATGTTCCCTCATATTTCCAATAAAATGTTTTTGAATGGTAAAGAATTTAAGTAGAAACGGTGAAGAAATCTGTAATGCATTTGCAGAATATTTTGGCAGTGTATATTCACATTACATGGAAAGTAATCCTAACATGTTGCAATGTGTTAGCTCTCCAACGATATTGCTGAATAATCTTGGAATAAGTGACGTCTTGGAATCCCTAAAACATCTGAAGACTGGCAAAGCCGTCGGGCCTGATGGTATTCCATCATTTATAAGGGCCTTCAAGAAATAATGTCTCATCCTTTGTTAATCCTGTTTAACTTAAGCCTTCAAACTAACACATTTCCAGATGAACGGAAAAAAGCGAAAGTTTGTCCAATTGTTAAAAAAGGAGATAAATCGGATATTTCTAATTATCGTCCGATTGCCGTGTTGTCAACGCCTGCCAAGATGTTCGAGTCAATTATTCATAAGTATATTTATTCATCATTGCAGCAGAACATATCAATTCATCAACACGGTTTTATGATGCACAGGTCTAGTGTAAGCAATTTACACAGAATATTTCAGATGTTTTAAATTAGCATGGCCACATGGATGTTGTCTATACGGATTCCGAAAAGACGTTTGATAGAGTTTCTTTCGTGATATTGATTGAAAAATTAGAAAGGGAGCTTGGATTCCATTTCAACATTGAGTTTTTCAAAACTTATCTGTATAACCGTCAGCATAACGTCGATAAAGGGCAATCTTGTCAGGAATACAGGGTCATTGCAGAGTCCGTTCGTTGCTTTGTATAAATCGTGCATGCAAGTTATGAGTCTACGGTTCTGTAAAGTTTCCAAACCATATCTGTCACAAAGCGAAGATGATGCTCTATTGAAATCATAGACACCCACCTCTCTACTCTAATATGTTTCGTATATAAGATAAGTATAATTATCTCAAACATTGCAGGTTCTTGAAAACCCTGGTATTCCTCACAATAAAATCATACATCCTACAAGCCCTACTCTCAACATCAGCCACATGAGCATTAAACATCATTCCAGAATCAAATATTACCCCTAGATCCTTAATTTCAGTGATGCGAGAAAGTGGGAAACCATGGATCGCATATGCAAAATTTATGGGTTTCAGTTTCCTAGTATATGTAACAAAAAAATATTTATTTACATTAAAATAAAGCTATCATTCGGTAACATTATCTATATCGGCCTGCAGTCATGCAATCGTTGGCGTTTTTGATCTCATAATAAATTTTTAAGTCGTCTGCAAACATCAAAATTGAAGCACTTTGGACCACCTCAGTTATACTGTTAATGTATAAAAGAAAGAAAAGTGGTCCAAGATTGGATCCCTGTGGTATGCCTGAAGTTGGCTTAAAGGGATGTAAGTTCTTCAATGTCCCGGTTCATCATACTAGAAATCCCGTTACTTTTTAGTTTTTACATACCTGATGTAGCCCATAACAACCATCAGTTAGGATCACCTTTGTGGAATAGAAACAACATACTTAAGTCTACTTATCTACTCGATTTTCCCTAAATTTTTACTTTTCAATTCAATCTTCAAAGTTTTCTGTCTAAATTTTTGTCTATTGCCTGCTCTTGAATTGTTTATTTCTAAATATCTCTACATAAAGAAAATTCTAGGGTCTGGAATAGAAACAACATATAGGTACTTGAGTATACTTATCTACTCCATTTTCCCTTGATGTCTGCCTTTCAATTGTTAAATTTTTGTCTATTCTCGGCTCTTTAAGAACTTTTTAATAGATAGAGAACATTGGATGTTAGCGAATACAGTTTCAATACAAAAACAGATCTGCGAAAAATTCGTCTGATCCAAATTCATTTCAAACATTTAAAATGCTGGAGGATATTTTCCGGCAGAGGTCTTTCTTCCTATTCCAACAAACATCTCAAGCAGCAAAGGTTAGTCGTTAATCGTTATGGCGTTGATTTTACATAGATTTACGTCGATTAACCAAAATTTAACGTCGGAAAGAGGTTGCAAAATATGACTTGTTTAGGACGTCACGTAGTGGACGTTTTTTTGACCATGACATGAACCAACAGGTTTAAGAGTTACCATGTAAAACCCAATGTGACCCATTCAGAAAAAAAATATCCTGTATTAAGACGTCTATGAAGCGACCATTTGACGTCATTGAATTGGAGGTATATTTGGTCAGTGTGGATCGAATGAAAAGTTATATATCTACATACTAATAAAAAAATGATAATTGTTTTGCACTGAGTAGTTTTGGTTATTTTTGCCACTTGAATTATGATTATTCTCAAAAGGATTTGTTCATCTCAATATCATTATACCTAATTGATGAATCATCACTGAAATGAGAAAAAAAGGGACTAGGGTAATTGAAACAAGCTATTGCACCTTTCTTTTCTTATGTATTTCTATTTCTATATTCGTCATTCAACTATTCGACTATTGTGAAGGAATAAGCTATTAAAAAATAATAACCAATCTTTGATCCTAACTGCCCTTCAAATCAGAATTTTGGTAAGCTACTTCTAGTTAAGCATGTTTGGTATTAGACTTTAAGCATTTGGCTGTAGATGTTTTCAATAACTTCATCTTAACAATTGAAGTTGCGTTTCACTGATATCCAGGGCAACAAATCGTGGTTTGATTATTTCTTTTTGGTAATTGGTGTCCCCCGGGGAAGCCGTCCGCCATAATAGGTTAGGATCCCATTTGTTACACGATTATACTATTAAAGATAAGTGTAGCAGTGGGGCACTACCGAATACCGGCGAGAAATGGTTGAATTGTGATTTGCTGTTGGGTGTCAGCTGCACAACGTGATTTCCAGCGAATTCAGTCTAATGGGGCTTTAATAGAATAGCTGAATGCTTTTCAACTTTGCCAAATTGTTTTTGTGTTTTCCAGATGAAGAGTCAAGTGATCATGTTCTATATTGTAGCTGAAATGAATTGGTCACGCTTCTAAAGAGGAATAAAAAACCTTTCAAAGGAGGTAGTTTCTCATTTTAGAAAAATCATTAGGGGGCAAGCCTCCAAGACAGTTAAGGCGATAAACACATTTGGTTTCTCCGATGTGTATTTGACACTTTTATGACACAATTCTTTTTTCTAAGAAATAGGTAGTGAAGAAAAGCAAGGAGCTATCCAATGATGTGCAACACCAGGTAGGTTCGTATTTAAGAAAAATAAGTTAAGAGTAGCTTTCCCCTAACAGGTGAGGCGGGGTGAATCAAAAAGTGCCTCATTTTGGTTCCCCGATACGTATTTGAGATTTTCCTCATAGCATTTTTTGTCTAAGAGTTATTCTCGATTGCTACTTTACAAATTGTCATCCTGTATATGTACACAATTATATTATCATTATCAATAATTATAGAACCTTCTCCAATTTCAAATAAGGGTTGACGCTCTGGTTGACGACCTTCTATTCTTCATCCATAATCCAACAGATCCTGTATTTTTAAAATTAATCTATTTCCATTATTTCAGGCTTGTAAACCAATACGATGGATGAAACTTCTGATGAAATTAAAATGTGGACATTTCTGGATAAAGCCATAGCAGAAACGAGAGATGTACAAAAACTAAACAGTCTCCTTGATATAAAGCTAGGCAGCTCGCACAAATCAAATAAACTACATTTTGAATCTGATTTTGTATTAGAAATTATCAAGAATAATGATTATGAGCTTTTAAAGAAAATCTCCTGTGTGTGCGACACAGATGATCATTCCATAATATTCAAAACCGTAATTGATTTCATTAACACCACAAAAAACGATATCAAATATCAACTTACAATTATCAATCTTTTACATTTTTTATTCAAATCTTTTGAAACTAAAATATTTGAAAATTTAAGCCCTAAATTTATATATAACTTTTTAATAGCTAGTCTAAATATTCCAGAAAGCAAATCGAAAGCTTTCGAAACTTTAACATTATACTTCCAAATATTTTCAGTATCTGAAAAAATACTATGCCTCAATAAGGTATTTGAATTTTCAATGGCAAACAACAACTTGGACATATTTTGTGCTCTATTGAATGCCACTGATAAGCAAGTAATGAACGACGAAAATTGTTGCTTCAATATTGAAAATAGCAATTTTTGGAATTACATAGAATCATGCATATCAAATCAGAAGTCGCACTTACAAAAACAAGGCGGATACGTTTTAGCTAAATATACTGATTCAAATGATGAATCTTGGAAGGCTTTTTTTATTTTAATTGATGTTGGAAGGGAGAAACAATTACATTTAATTGGCCCTTCGTTAAATCTATTTAAATACATTAAAGGTTTGCCATTTTTATGGCAAAAGTGTGTTTATAAAATTTATCTAGAGCACACACAAACTACTATAGTTTATCAAGTGGCTATTGAAATGTTAAAGCAATCATATCTTGAAGAAAATCTTAAAGAAATATTCAGAATATTATTTCCGGCTATTAATAAAAATGAATATTCGTATTTGTCAAATGAAATGTTTGAAGGTTTACATGATTTTTGTTTGAAATTAAACAAAAATCAACTGGAAATTGTTGCTAAAGAGTTAATTGCTGTTTCGTGGAATAGTGTGAGCTTTTGGAAAGTTATTCAAAGTGTATTTGACAATAAGGCTAGCGAAAAAATAAATTTATATCAAGAAGTTATTAGTTGTGCTGCTAATCTTACAAATGTTTTTATTAGACATACAAGTATTCAATTTTTAATTAAATCATTTTGGGACGAAACTAATTATGAAAAATTAATCAAAATTGGTTCTTGTTGTTTTGAATTAACCAAACATAATAATTTTGATTATCTGCAAGACTGTAAAGTCTCCTTAAAAGTTTTGTTTATGTTTAAAGATGATCCAAAGAAAATTAATCACTTGAAAATATGGAAACAATGTCGAAATTATTTGTCAGATTATGAACTGGGAACTGTTTTAGTTGATTTTTATATGACACATTTAGATGCTGATAATTGTGATTTGTTTATAAATTTATTTGTAAATGCATCAATTGAATCACAATCATTGAATGCAATAATTATTCATGAGCCACTTTTTGCACCTCAAAATTATAATCAATATCAATTATATGCTTCATTAGCTTTAGCAAGGTCGGGAATAGATATAAAAATTCACAAGAATAAGGAGGCGATTATTATTAGATACAATGATAAGGCTGTAATTGAAGTGAAAGATTTCGGTATTTGTAATGCATGTCTTGTTGATATTATTTTTAAATGGTATCCAAATTATGAGGATCCGGTTTTTGTTGAAATTGTAACACATATAGTAAAATCCCAAGGGAATAAAGTTTTATGTTATTTATATGGAAAACTGAAAAGTTTACTTGAATTTACCACAAGTGAGAATCTAGTCGTTCATTTTATTAATTTATTTTACCAAAATCTATTACAAATAAAACGAGATCAATATTTTAAAACTATTGCAATTAAATTCATTGAAGCCTTATTATGTTCCTCGCATTATTTTTCAACATATAGTTTTCTTCAGACAAATTATTATAGTTTAGTTGAATTTTCTAAATCGTCTTCCTTAATAAGATTAAGCTGGTTACAAAATATAAGGAAGTTGTATAGTAATGACAAAGAAGTGTGTTTGAATGAAACATTTTTGGAATACATATGGCCAATATATATGCAAGGAATGAAGATAACTAAAGATGAAAGGTAACTAGTTTTTATGTACAGTCAAACTCAAATCTGACCCTTTCATCTGATTGAGATAAATCCAAAGCATCTCTTGCACAATCCATGCATGTTTTAGTGTTTCCCATCTGCTTTCATTTTTTTTTTTGGAGTTGGAATCTTCATTGTCATCTGCAACTAGACCTGAGTTTGTATTATAAATAAATTTTCTAGAACTGAATTCAATCTTTGTCAAGAGTTTATCTGCAATGGAGATGTTAAAAAAATAGAAGAATATGGAGAATTTTCAAAGTAAGTAGCCAATTGAATTGATAATATTTCAATTCATTTTTAATCCATTTCAGCCCTAATTTACTTAATGCAACATCAAGGCTGTCAGCGATTAATATTTTAGTTGATTTTGCTGGGAAAGCATCTGAAATATTTATTAATTATGTGCTTGAGAAATTCAACAAATATTACAAGAAGCGTTATTTTCCTGATTCAGCGATTCACTATGAAAAGTTACGTATTATCCAGATTCTCCTATGGATTGTGATTGAGACCCGTGAGAAAGTACCAAAAAAACTACTAGAAGTCTTACGTACTTTTGTATTTAATTGTTTTCAAGAGGAAACCAATCAAAATTGTATTAAGCAACTTTTAAATTGGCTTCTGATATTGGCCTCAGACAATGTTGGAACGGGTAAAGTAATTAGGGAGTGTGCAACTTGATAAATAATAAACATTTTTTTTTTTTAGTGTTTGACTGGATTGACAAAAACGTTCCCAATTTATCTTCATCAGTTTTAATTAATGTAATGCCAGCAATATATCATTTGGCTTTAACTGATGATAATGAAGAATCTTTGGAAAAAACTATTAAAATGTTACTACCTTGGACTATGGGTGCTCAATTAAAACTACGCGTCTATGCTCAAGACATAATAAGTAGAATCTTTAAATATGCTCAACAAAAAAACTACAAACATCTTCTGGACAAACATAATTCTTTGCAAATTTGCATTGCTACCTGCATCGAATCAACTGGTGATATTTTTGAAAATACTTTGAAAACAGATTTAGTTTTCCTGGAATATTTTAATCCAGTCACGGACAAGACATATCCAACTGTATTTTATGATATTCCTAGATTAAATAGAGTGAATCCAACAGAGTGGATGAATTTGAACAAATGCCCTTCTGCTACTTTTTCAAATGCAGTTGATACATTTTTAAGCAAAAACCAACCCTTGATCAACCCTACCAGTCAATTAACTCTAGCAGATCCTACAATGCACATTCAAAAAAAAATCACCCCCTGGAAAAGTGCACTGGAAAACTCTCAAACCGCTCCAATCACAACCGACTTTATACTTGTAGCTTCGCTAATAGAAAAATCCCAAAACTTGGGTGGACTTTCCAGGACCTGTGAAGTTTTCGGACTGCAAACTTTGGTATTTAACAATGCAAAAATCGTAGAAGATAAGGAATTTAAAAGTTTGAGCATGTCATCCGAGGGCTGGATAAATGCTGTTGAAGTTAAAGTCCAGGATTTGAGGGATTATGTTTTGAGTTTGCAGAAAGATGGGTATTTTGTTGTGGGCGCCGAACAAACAGCTGGTAGTAAGAAGTTGAACGAATTTCGATTTCCACGTAAAATGGCGTTGGTTTTAGGGTAAGTGAATTCTTTTTTCCACTGTATGGTCATAAATTGCACAATAATTGAATTAAAAATTCTGGATGAGTTCAAGGTGTTGTACAAACTACTTTTTTTTCTAGAAATGAGAAAACTGGCATTCCACCAGATCTAATTCCATTACTAGATGTTTGCTTGGAAATTCCACAATTCGGTGTAACCCGCTCCTTGAATGTTCACGTAGCAGGTGCCACATTTATTTGGGAATATGCAAAACAACACTTAGTTTAAGAAAATACTTTATGTTATAATGGAATTTTCAGGGTACATAAACAAGTTTCTTAATAATAGATAACATTTTTTTTAAATACTTATACAAAGGTAATAATTCCTAGAAATATAAAGTCTTAATGAGACCTTGCAATCTCTGAGAAATACTGCAAAATGTCCTCAATACTAAATTCCAAAGTAACCATAGACCCTGGATAACATTGCTGTATTAATTCTTCCAACATTTTGTATTGCCTTATAAATTCTTCTTGCATAGCCCTCCAAACAACTTGCAACAAATTGCTTTCTTCCGATAAATGTTTCTCCACTTTTTTGTACAAAGATTCTATACCTTTTTTAACTGTACTTCCCGGATATTGATTAATCACTTTTCTCAATTCTTGTTTACTGAATGCTAGTTGGTAACTTACTTCAGAGGCTTTGACACCACTTGCAACTTTAGCTTGAACACCTTCAAAAAACGTCTAAAAAGGAATCAATGAGACAAATTGTATTATTACAATAAAAACTATTACATTTAACTTTTCCAATGGCCTACCAAAATATAAAGTTACATAAGACTGTAAGGCATCACTATATCTTTGTTTAGCTTCTTTTCTTTGATTATCGAGTACAGATATTTTCAACTGAGATAATAAAGAGTAAAGATGGTGATAGTTTTCTAAAAAAAAAAAACAATAATAATAAGAAAACCCCATTAATAAACAAAAAATTTTACCCATTTTTGTAACTTGTGAAGGCGTCTTTTGCTCATTAGCATGTACAGGTATATAATCAATAATGATATCAATTAATCGAGTGTACCATTTTTCCAAATCGGCAGCCCTATCGCTCCTCAATAAACACTCGACATTAACAGCGAAAATTTCCAAATTTGAAACATAAGGCAAAATGCCAACTTTGGATTTTCTTGCCAAACGACACTCTTTGACCGAATCGATTTGGGTTTGCATAAACTGATCCAGCGAACGTTTTACTTCGATTAGTTGAGAGGCAAAAGTGTTGCTGAGAAACGAACTTTGTGCTGACATCACGTGCTGATTCAAGCAAACCAAAACATACATACAATAACTAAAATAAAAGTTCAAAACCCCAAAAGCAACATACAATAATTGCATACTTACAAACTATCTTGTCTTTTAACATTATCAATTAACAAATCCAATTCTGTTTTTAAACAAGCAAACAAATTACTCATCATACTTTTAACGTCTTCATCAATTTGCTTTTCAACCTTTTTTTGTGGCAAAATTATTTCGGTACTAACTTCGCTGCCATCCAAAGTGGTAAGGGTATTTTTAGAAGTAGGACTTAGCACATCTAGTTGAAAAAATTTAACGCAAAATTGTTGCTCTTGCATAAACACTGGTTCCAATTGTGTAAGGACTTGTTCCAAAATTGTCTCGTAGCGTTTTCTATCTGAAGAACTAGTTTCTAGAGTCCAAAAATCTCTATCTAAGCCTATGAGGGTGGTGGGTGATTGAACTGGATAAGCTCCGATTTTTTCTCTTGCTGAATTGAATAAACTTCTCAAGTCTCTATCGTATAATTTGCCCAATGATGATGTGTAAACTTCTTTGAGTGAGTCGTACATTTTTTTATCCATGACCTAATGAAGTTAAGACATTATTTAAAGATTGATAAGGTGTTTTCATTCGGGCTTAATGGCCATCGTAAGTTGGAATTTCTTCCTGACGTTTCGCTAGCATGCGTGGCTAGCATTTTCAGAGGTGCTTCCATGTCCGATTCTGGTAGCAGACTGACGCGTTTCCGACTGTAACTTGTATTTATGTGCAAGTGGCTGTGGTGGGGCTTCGCGGCACATGGCTAATCTCAACTTTCTCTGTACTGAATGTGACCTTTCTTGCGTTTTCGAGGATCGGGTTCCAGATTTGGTTAAGTTTAAGTATTTCTTCTTTCCTGTTGTGGATTTCTATAGCGTCACATACAAGACGCTTGTAGTATCCGGAAGTCGGTGCTAGAAACCAAAGAGTATTTCATGATTGCCCAAGTCTGCAGTTTCTTTTGTGCACATTCATCCTGGTGCCCATGGATCCTTTTGTCGTTCCTATGTTTACCTTACCACATGTGCATGGTATACGATAGAATCCAGCGCTTGACAGTGGGTTCCTCTTATCCTTGGCTAATCTGATTGATTGCTGTATTTTTTTTGTTGGCTTAAAGATTGTTTTTATGTTGTGATTCTTCAAGACTTTCCTCATCCTGTCTGTCACCCGAGAAATGAAAGGCAGATATGTATTAGCCACTACTGGTTGTTCATCCACCTTTTGTCGTGTGGCAGTTTTGGGTCGCATGGCCCTGTCGATTTCAGATGCATTGTAATCATCCTGCTGACCGGGCTGAGCGGACTTCCCATAGTTACACGGTCCGTTTGCTCGTAGAAATCGCTATTTTGCAGGAAGTAACTACCAGTGAGACATGTCCGGAAAAGCTCAACTATGTCATTGGGAAAGGTACTTGATATCAAGTCAAGAGATTCTGTCAATTCAATGGCACTTCTGTGAATAGGGACGCGACATCAAAGCTGACCAGGATATCCTTGGGTTAAAGAATAATATCTCTAATTTTCAGGACAAAGTGAATGAAGTCCTTGACGTAACAGCTAGTTTTTCCTACATGCGGTTGAAGAAGCGATGCAAGATGTTTCGCTAGGTTGTACGTTGGTACTCCAGGTGCCCTCACTATAGGTCTTAGCGGGTCTTCCGGTTTGTGAATTTTGGGTAGGCTGTAGAGTCGTGGTGGAGCTGCTTCTGTTATTATGATGCCTTTCTTAACTGCGTCTGTTAGGGTAGATGAGCTAATCAGTTTGTTGTTTTTCCGGAGTATGGCTTGGGTAGGATCCTTCTTTAGCTTTCGGTAGGTAGATGGATCAAGGAGTTCCTGAATTTTCCAGTTGTAGTCTTCAGTTCTTAACAGGACAGTGGCGTTGCCCTTATCTGCAGGTAGGATGATCATATCTTCCGCTGAATTCAGGTTCTTAATTGCCATTAGTTCCTCTTTAGAGAGGTTACTGGTTGGTGGTCGAGCCTTTCGTAGAACGTTGGCCGTCTCAACCTGGATTTCTTCCGCAGCTCAGGTAGTGCTCTGATGGCTGCTTCAGTGCTGGCTATAATCTCCTCCATTGGCAGGTGTTGTGGAGTGATTGCGAAATTACTGCCTTTTGCCAAGACGGCTGTTGCCTCTCCGGTAAGGACTCGATCCGTGGGATTGATGACCATTCTGGATTTGTCAGGTGGTGGGGAATTTCGGGTTTGTTTCTTACAGGGTGACGAGACAGGATAGGTAAAAGTCTTGAAGAAACACAACATAAAAACAATCTTCAATCCAACAAGAAAAATACAGTAAGCAATCAGATCAGCCAAGGATAATAGGAAGCCACTGTCAAGCGCTGGAGTCTATCGTATACCATGCACATGTGGTAAGGTATACATAGGAACGACCCCCTGGTTCCCATGGATCTTTATCCATGGGAACCAGGATGAACGCACAAAAAAAAACTGCAGACTAGGGCAATTGGAAAAATCGGCAGTTGCGCTTAGTGAAGGGAATCATGAAATACTCTTTGGTGAGGTCAAGCTTCTTGCACCGACTTCCGGATACCACAATCGTCTTGTACTTGAAGCTATAGAAATCCACGAACATACGGAGAACTAAAACAGGAAAGAAGAAACACTTAAACTTAACCAAATCTGGAACCTGATCCTCAAAAACGCAAAAAAGATCCCATTGAGTACAGAGAAGATTAGCCATGTGCCGCGAAGCTCCGCCCCTCTTCCACCACAGCTACTTACACATAAATACAACATACGGTCGGGAACGCGTCAGTTTGGTCTGCCAGTGGCGGCTCTTCCTTAGGTTTGCAGGTTTGCGCAACCCCCAAAACAAAACTTAAAAAATATAAAACAAAAATAGTAGAACTAAATTTTAGTACCTAATTATACTGCGGCAACACCCAACATTTCTCATATCGGGTCTTCAAAAAAAAAACCAATCGAAGATTGCTTTGATTACGAAAACGTACGTCGCATTCCTGTTTATTTATTGGACAGTATTATTGACAAATCATTTTGACATTAAAGTTCATTGAGAAAATTAAATAAAAATATTGCTAAGACATACGTTTAAAAAACCATAGCAATCTTAGATTGGTTTTTTTTTTTTTGAAGACCCGATACCTTTTCACCGCACAACATATGGTGAAAATAATCCTATTGACAGATATATGTCATTAATTAATAACTTAAATATTGATATATTTGATATGACCCTAGGTCAATTAAAAACGTACCTGAAGAATATGTGATATTTTTTGTATAACAGGGTCAATTCTGGTTTGTATATTATTTGTTGTACCTAATTCTATTTTATGTTTCCATATGTTAACTACTCATTAAGTATCAAGATCAAGATATTTTTCATAATACCTACATACTTTTACTAATACTAATACCTACTTACTTAAAAGATGATTTTTGGCTGTACTTGATTTGTTTTATATTATTGTGTAGTATTAATTTTTATAGTTAAATAATATTTATTATTTATGTAGTTATAGTTATAATATATATATAAAGTACCTAACTTATGCTTTATTCTTTATATTTTTTCTTAAATTGTATTTTAACAGTTAATGTGGTTTTCCCGTAAATAAATAAATAAATAAATAAAAAATAAATTATACCAAAATTTGGGACCTACATAATATGCAGTCAATTAATAAAATAATTTCACCAACTTCGCCAAAATATCAATAACTGACAGGCCGCCGGCGACTTCGAGTAGCGGCGTCGAGTCGCTGGATTGCAGCTCCAAAGCAAACCGATCTATTATATGAAGGCGCACATTTGGTTGCCTGTCTTTGTGTGGATTCAAAATCCGCTCCATAAGCTCCAGCAGGTTGCAAGCTAAGTGCAAACTTTGTTTATTTTTTTTGCTCGCAGCGCAGATTAGGTTTGTTTTGTGAAGTTTTGTCGCGTGGGGGTGAAAAAAAAAAGAATTCTGTTCAAAATTTAATTGCCGAGCCATTCTGTGGGCGTTCATCAACCGATAAGGCTGAAATAAAAAGACTTTGAAGGCCTACTCCAAATTTAAAAATTGAACAAACTGTAACTAGCAAAAAAAGGACTTTCACCAGGACATTTATTCTGGACCTTCACGAAAAACATGCACAATTGAAATTGCAACCCCCACATTTTTAATATACGAGCCGCCACTGTGGTCTGCTACCAGAATCGGACATGGAAGCACTTCTGAACATGCTAGCAAAATGTCAGGAAGAAATTCCAACTTACAATGGCCATTAAGCTTAAATGAAAACACCTTATCAATAAACCTGGGCCGCGAAAGCCTTATAAAGTTTATAATTAATACAAATTTGGTAATTTTTTCTGTCCCACTGTGGGAAAATAATTTGCTTCTAAATAAATTTATTAATGAACACAATAAAATGATCTATCAAAGGGTAGGCATAAGGAATTCTGTGAATTTTTTGCACTTCAATGCAATTGTTACTTCCTGGTATTTTGTATTTAAAAATGGTTTGCATATTAAATATACTGGGAAAGTGATGATAGCAAAAGCGTTAAAAAACATAATTTATAGGAATATAGATCATACTGTAACTTTAGGATATAGAAACGATAGTGGCACTTTGAAGGACAGTTATGATAAGGACCAGGAAGAAAATATTAGGGAGAATGATTTTTTATGACTGACTCAATTATTTTAATTAATGCGCAAAGTCTTGTCTCCAAATTTGAAGAAATAGATCATTTTGTGTTAAGAAAGAAGCCACTTATTGTATGCTTAACAGAGACAAGATTAACAGTTGAAATTGAAAATTTTGAGATTGATATTTTAGGTTATCATATTGTTAGAGTTGATAGTGAAAGTCGCCACACAGGAGGTGTAGTAGTTTACTTGAGGGAAAACATTAATATTTTGGAAACAAAAAGGTATCAGTTTCAAAAAAATTACTGGTTTTTGGTAGTAAAAATTTCATTTAACAATAGGATTTATGTTCTAGGAAATCTGTATCATTCCCCTAGTGCTAGTGACGCAGATTTTTTGAATTTTTTCGAGCAATGGTGTGTTGGGATAACAGACACGAACTGTAATATAATAATAATGGGAGACTTTAATATTAACTGGTTGGCAAGCTCTACATATCCAAATAAACTTAAAAAAATTGTAAGCGATGCAGGCTTGTATCAGGTGGTGGGGACGGTGACACATCCTAGTATTAATGACAATGATGGAAGCATTATTGATTTGGTCTTAACAAACAGAAGGCATATTTTGCAATGTAAGGTTATTGAAACTCCTCGAATAAGTGATCATTTCATTGTAAGTACAAACATAGGACAATCAGCTGGCTTTAACCAGGATAGTTTAACTATTCAAACCCGCGGTAGGATAGATTATAATGCGATAAATAATAAATTATCCAATATTGTATGGGATTATCGATGTACTGATATTGATATTAAACATTGTTTGTTTTACAATCATATGAAGGCAATTTTAGATGAAGTTGCCCCACGAGTTGAAAAAGTAATAAAGCCAAAGTTTAAGGAATGGTTTAATGATAGAGTTAAAAAAGCAATTGAGAACAGGGATAATAGTTACAAAAAGTTAAAGGCAAATAAAAATCTAGATAATAGGGTTAATTATAAAAAATGTAGAAATACAGTAGTAACAGTCATTAGGGTAGAAAGGGAAAAGTATTATCAAAATAAAATCGATCTAGCAAAAAATAATCCAAAACAAATGTGGAATACACTTAGCCAATTAATTTCTGGGAAAAAGAAAACTAATATCAGTAAGCTCAAAGTTAATGATAGTGTTTTGGTTGATACAAAAGAAATCGCGGATAATCTAAACTCGTATTTTGTTGAGAGTATTGACGATATAAAAAAGAAAATTGACAAACATAACTTAGTGGGTGAGTGGAAACAGAGTGCAAGTGACGCTATAGAACAAAATTATATAGATACGTTTGATCTAATTGATTATAATTACCTTAAAGAAATCGTATTTTCATTACCTAACAAAGGAAGCCCGGATGATATAACGTCAGAGTTTCTAAAGAATACCTACATTAACATTGAAAAGCCACTCTTGAACCTAATAAATACGTCACTGGAAATTGGACAGGTACCCTCTTTATTAAAAGTATCTACAGTAATACCGATTCAAAAGGTAAAAGGTACAATTAGTGCCGAGGAGTTTAGGCCAATTAATATGTTAGTAACTATTGAAAAGATATTGGAAAAAATAGTATATAAGCAACTAATGCAATTTATCTCAGCAAATAACATCTTAATTGTAAATCAATCAGGGTTTAGAAAGAACCACAGTTGCGAATCCGCCATTCAAAATATACTTTATGAGTGGAAAGATCTTTTAGATGAAAACTATGTGATAGGGGCAGTGTTTCTGGATTTGCAGAGGGCTTTTGAAACAATAGATAGAGAAACATTGATAATGAAATTAAAACAAATTGGCATAAATAATAGAGCACTGGACTGGCTTAGTGATTACATGAATAATAGAAAGCAGGTAACAAAAATAAATAACCATATATCTTCAGAACTATCAAATACCAGCGGCGTACCACAGGGAAGTACATTGGGCCCATTGTTATTCTTAATTTATATTAATGATGCAGTTAAAGAGATTAATAATTGTTCAATACATATGTTCGCAGATGACACATTGTTATGTTTCAGTTCCAAAGATTTGAATCATTTAACTGAAACTATTAATTTGGAGCTTGCACAACTACACAAGTGGTTTAATAGCATGTCATTAAAGTTAAACATACAAAAAACAAAATTTATGCTTATAGGGAGTGATACATTTCAAAAACAATTTAAATTGAGTAACTTGAGTATAAAAGTGGAAAACACTACTTTAGAGGTAGTAGAAAAAACTAAATATCTTGGTTTTATTGTGGATAATCATCTGACTTTTAAGGATCATGCATTGTATATAATTGACAAAATAACCAAAAACGTTAATTTTTTGTCGCGAGTGTCGCCGTTCCTGTCACGATGGTCGAAGGTGGCTGTCTTCAATACATTGGTCCTGCCACATCTTGTTTTTAGTTCATCTATACTCTATCTTGCCAATAAGAATGAACTGAATAGGTTACAAAAACTTCAAAATAGGAGTATGCGAATTATATTAGCTGCAAAAAGGGATACACCCATAAAAAATATGCAAAGGGAACTAAACTGGCTATCTGTGGAAGTATTTTTACAATATCAGATATTAATACTTGTCTATAAAATAAAAAATCGTTTAACTCCCAACTACTTATCTGAGAAACTTGTTACAAATGAAACTGTACATACATACCCAACAAGAAGCAAACACAATTTTTATGTAACAAAAAAGAATAGAGCAAGTACTGAGAAAGCGGTATTCCACAAGGGCTTGATTGTGTTTAATTCTTTACCTGATCATATCAAGAATATTTCAAAATTAAATGTATTCAAAACAAAATTGAAAAAACACCTAATAGGGGAATGATAAGAAATGTATTGGCATAAGGTTGAATATTTAATTTAGGTCAGTTAAATAGTTGTAGCATACAGAGCAAATTTGTATAACACTTGTTTCTTTATTTTATTTTTAGTTTTAAGTTTTTTTTTTATTAGTCTTTTTTGTGAAATTGTAAAATAATGTATATTAGCCAAGTGCTAAATAAAGGAAATTAATAATTAAAGATTGACGCCTTACCTTCATCCAATGCATTAATTCAGTATAAGGATACAATTCCTTATGCACGCCACTATGTTGAGGCAATATAAGGCCCTCAATATTCTTGTCAGCCTCTCCTTTATGATTTCCATAATGTATGAATAGATTATTCAATTGCCTGCTCAAACTTCTGGAAAATTTCTCTTTGTATTTTTCGAATTTCTTTCTTTGTTCTTGAATTGCAGACATTTGCAGTAGGGCCTTATCGATATCTGAATTCATGGCTACTTTTAATGCTTGTGCTGCTTTAACTGACAAAGTAAGACCTTCGGGTGATGTAAAATCTGCATCATCTAAGATTTTCTGGTATTCTATTGGTAAATCTAATTTAGTCACAATATTTTCCAATTCCTTCAACAACAATTGATTATTCTTATTAACAACTGAATTCATTGAGTTTTTCTTTTCCATAGCTTCCATAGTGTCTCTGACGTGACACAAAATCTCATCATAATTATCCAATTGATTTTCAAGTCTATCAGCTTCATTTACGGCTAATTCGAGTTGCTCCATTAAAGTTTCCACATTGCTTTCTGAAGCTAGAACGCATTGTACATTTTCACCATCCAACAAAGATAAATCTCTTGCCAGTATTTCCATGAAGCCTTCAGCATTGCTTATGGCAAATTCACAGCCTTGCATAAGTCGTTTCAGGTCTTCCTGTTCTTTATCTGTTATAGCTTGAAAGTCTTCAACTAAATCATTATCGAAAGCTATTAAAGGGGATGTAATATAATTGTTTTCTGGTGTTAGGGCGTCTTCTGTTATCCATCCTTTGGGGACGTTTTTAAATACAGGCATATCTTTGACGATATGCTTGGAGGCTTGTTTCCAAAGGTTGTGGATGAAGGCATAACGCTCTTTGGGGCTTGTACTAACCCAACGATAAACTTTATCGAAATATAAATCGAACTCTTGGGTATCGTACAATTCACTGTGACCGTCAACTGATTTCAGCTCGGCCAGTGACCAAGATCTTTTTCGCTTGAATGTTTGCTTATCAGTTTGTTTTATTTGGATTATGGAAATGTTGAAAGGGACTGATGTGGTTCCTACCAAGCACAGGAAGGAGGTTTTCTTTTTTTTCAGGTATTTGCTTACGTGACAACAGGAAATTAGTCTTTCTTCGCCTGGATTGAAGACGTCTTGTTGTAGGGAACGAATTATTGCTGAGGACATTGTATCGTTTTATGGTTTAATAATAAATTATTTAAAATAAGTAGAATGTAAATAAACTTTTGACGATTCGTTTTGTGTAAACGTAAACAGCTGATCTGATTCCGATTAGAGCAGAGGTTATCGATACGCGAAGATTGTTCACTGCGACCCGACCGACCAGTCGAGTATGGCTTTTTAGCGATCTTCCTGATTTTTCGAGCAGTTAGAGTAAGTACAAATGAACTGGGCCCGGATTCCGAACCCATGATTCGATAGTATCGTCTATCGTCAGGTAGAGTCTGTTTTTTTTTTAAAGATAATTCCCCAAGCCAAAATTATAGGTGGGTTCGGATGCTCACTCCGAGTGACTCCATTCGCACTCCAGCCGTTCGGATTAAGGTTCGGGTATTGCTTTTTACCGTATTAGGGGTGACTCCATTAGCTCTGTTCACTCCACTCCAATTCCGTGCTGAATAGCCGAACCCAGCTTATGTTGGCAACACAAGCCTTCTCTACATAAAAAATTTGAAAGCATTGACAATTTTACATAGTATTGCCAACATAATGTCATTTTGACTTTTATCTTAAAAAAAAAACTTTACGTACTTTTGCACGGTTTGACGATAGACGATAACTATCGAATCGTGGGTTCGTAATCCGGGCCCAGCCTAGAGCTGTACTGAGTGGAGTAAATGGAGCTCACTCCAACAATTCTACTTGGGAACCTGCTGGTTGTTTTTCGAAAGCACCTAAGGTGAGTTCGGAATGGTAGAAAGTGTAGACACTTTTTACACCATTGACACTGTGGCGTTCGTTAATTGGTAAGAGTTTTCGGTGTACACTTTTTTTGCGTTTGAAAATGATTTGTTGTCCGAATGGTGTGAAGATGGTGGACACCGTTTACTCGGCACAAAATGATGTTGTATTCGGTGTCACACCGCCGATTCCACCTTCATCACGTGAATAACACTGCACCACACGAACACCGCACTAGCACTGCACTAAAATCCCATTCCGAACTCAACTCTAGCACCTATGACTCCTATATGAGCTGGGTTCGGCTTGCACACTCCGAGTGACTCCGTTCTCACTCCAGCCGTTCGGGTATTGCCTTTCAACGAATCAGATAACGGCTGGAGTGCGAACGGAGTCACTCGGAGTGCACGGAGTGTACAAGCCGAACCCAGCTGAGATTGACATATCAATTATAAATGTTTGTGTATTGAGATTATTATTAATTTTTTAATTTAAATTTTTATATTTTGTGTTATTTAGTGTAATTTACTTGTTCAGTGCAGTTTTTAATTTGCCACAGCCTCAATAAGAAAAACAGGAACATCTCCAAAAAGTCAACTTAGAGAAAAACATTAAAATTTGTCTCCTAAATACTACAAAGATCCATTCAAAAATGCTTTAAAACCATGAACCATTTCCTAATAATTATCTCAACTTTATCCCTAGCAGTCGTGAATTGTGACCAAAAAAACCTAACGCAAAAATTCGACCCATTAGGCCCCCTAGTAAAATGTTCCTATTTACCATGGGAATTCATCGACTGCGATGACCCTATTGACCATAAGGGCAACAAAACTGCTATGGAAGAATTGGGCTACGGTTGCATTAAATTTGGTGGAATGCGTTACGAAGACGTCACAAGAACCAAAGTAATCTGCAGAGCCTTAGAGAAAATCGAGTGCTACGGCAACAGGACATTTTTCAAAGAAAGCGTACCTTGCATTAAATATTCGAATCACTATTTTACAACTACTTTATTGTATAGTATTCTGTTAGGGTTTTTGGGCATGGATAGATTTTGTTTGGGGCAAACTGGCACGGCCGTAGGGAAATTATTAACTGTTGGAGGCTTAGGAATTTGGTGGCTAGTGGACATAGTGTTGCTAGTTACAAACAATTTGGTGCCTGAAGATGGAAGCAATTGGAATCCTTATGTTTAAGTTTTAAATGTGATTTTATTTTTAAGGACTAAAATAAACAGTTAGGTTCTTATATATTTATATAGGCTTTTATTTAACTAGTTTAAGTAAATCGTTTTCATTGAAATAGACTGCAGATGTTGTAGAGATGACTATTACAACTTCATAAGTTCATAGTACATACTGCATATTGGAAATAATGAAAAACATGAGGAAAAACATAATCAAACCTCATAGTATGAAGAAATAGAATTTGAAAAATTTTATACAGAAAAATTATAAAACATACATAAACAACTTCAATCTAAATAAAGAAATGTTTCCTCAAACAAACTTTAGGAAACACCTCGGGAAACACTAACAAATATTATTCAAGAATGTTCACATAAGAAGATATAAATAAAGAAAAACAATGAAGATTGGTTTCATCAAGAACTCTATTACTGAGAAAGGAATATGATGAACTGTAACAGGGAAAAAAATAAATCGCTATAATGGAAAGAAATATTCAAAATTATAAAGTTATAAAAAAGATGATAAAAGGAAACGAAAAAAAATACTTCAAAGAAAAATTTGAAGTATCAATTTCTAGAAGAATTTGGGAGAAAATGAACAACTTTTTTATAAAAATCGAAAACCCCATAGCAAACCAAAATTCCAAGTAGACAAATTGAAAATGAAATATGGATTCCAAATTCAATGAAGAACTCATTGGGAGAAGATAAGATATCGCAGAAATTATCAATCAATTTGATTCAAAAAAAGTTGATGGTTAGGTATCAGGGTTGGCATATACAAAACCCTATTTGAAAAACCCAGTGGGTTTTTGTGTCAAAAACCCAGTGGGTTTTTGTGTCAAAAACCCACCCATACAGAACTCATTTCTACCATATACCATAGTTGCAAATATCAATCCAAAATCTAAGATTGATAAGATTTCTTATCTGTGCATATTAAACAAAATAAAAATCTTAAGGAAACTAAGGCCAGGTTTATTCATCTTCAGATAAACTTGCTGGTAACTATCTGCAAGATAAATTTACCACTCTATAATTCTATTTGTCGACGGATAACTGACCAATGGGATTACAGATTGTGTTTTTATCAGGCAGATTGCATACCTGACTCTGATGGTTTATCAGAAAGTGGATAAACCAGCCCTAATAGGTGTTAATCAAACAATTCTTAGATACAAAAGTAAAAATTAGAAGGAACTTTTCTCTAGATGACTACCTAATAGTAGTAACGTAACTAAAAAAATAATTTGTGAAGTTGAGACGAAAAGTGAACTTAGAGTGACGTAGAATGAGTGACGAAGAAAGAGACGATTTTCATGATTCCAGAGACGGTTTAAGCGGTGGTATTTCAACAGGAACTCAAGTTCCTGAAGTACTGGAACCGCAGATGATACACAGGTAGAAATTGTTAATTTAAATAAGTTTTTTCGGAACATAATGATAGAAAACAAACGTAGAGATGAGATGATCGAAAGATTGGCAAATCAGATGATTACGAACAGTGGAGCAGCACCTGCACAGCCAGCTGATCACCCCATAGCCACCGAACACTCACAAGGTTTTCCTTGGGAATTTTGATGGAACCCCTGCAAAGGCATCAGTTTTGTGGTTGGGCACATTGAATAGTACGCAAACCCTACACCACGCCAAATTCCAGACAGGTACATGCTGGAAACAGCAAGAACGAGATTAGAAGTAGCCAGTAGCCAAATATTGGTATTTGATTAAGCGTATTGAGATTTTGACGTGGAAAAATTTTGTAGACAAGTTCAATGCTACCTACATTTTCGCCTAAAGAAAGCTTGGCAGTGAAATTTAAGAAAATGGAGAGCAGTTTTAAATTCATATTTTCATGAGAAAGTAAAGTTATGTACACATTTTAGGCCTAGAAATAGATGAAATCGACGAGCAAGTGCTTAATGGGTTACATTCTCGATCAATGTGCGATGCAATGTGAGCGAAAAGGCATTACACGGGGCATGATATAAGTGAAATTAATTAAATAATGGATAGAGTTTAAATAAGGTCGCTAAAAAGATAAACTACTCGCTACTAGATCGTTTATTCGGTATGAAATATTTTGGACATTAGATTTGCGAAGTGGTTACTATTAAATCCCGGTTAAAAAAAAACTCGCAGCGTATGTTTGAATTCCCGCGCATGCCCTTTGGGGTTGTTAATGAAACGGCAGTGTTTCAAAAATTAATAAATAGTGTTCGCGGACCTCTGTGTGGCGTATATGGATGACCTGCTTTTATTTACCTGCAGTATCGGTTGATCAAGGATTTGAAAATTTAGAGGAAATACTCAAAGTTTTGAGGCGTGCGAACTTAAAGTTGAATTTAAAGAAATGTTATTTCCTTTTCGAGAGTATAGATCACTTGGGTTTTAAAATATCGTCAAACGGGATTAAACCGGGTAGAAGAAAATAAAAGTGTGTTTTAGACTTTCCTGAACCTAAAAGTGTGACTAATGTCAGACAATTCTTGGGACTTTCCTCATATTTCTGTCGATTTATCCGTAATTACGGGATAAAGACCAAACCCTTAACATATGTTTGTTATCTAAAGATGTATAGAATTCAAAACGTACACAGATGCCAGCTGAATTGGATTTGGCGATATGATTCTTCAGAGACAGGTCCACCATGTAGTATATGTGAGTAGATAGACTACACCCGAAGAATAGAAATATCACTCATCAGAATTAGAAACTTTGTGCTTAGTTTGGGTATTGTGGAGATTGAGACTATACCTTATCGGCATAGAATTTATATGTATTATAGATTACAATGCATTGAGAAGTTTATTCACTAAAAAGCATTTAATTCCAAGAATAGGTCCGTGGTGGCAAAAAATGCAAGAGACGTAATACATAGACCTGCGACAATAATGGCGCGCATGTAGGTGCGTTGTCATGCAATCCGATTGGTGAGACAGAAGGTACAGATTGCTCAGATGGTTCACAAGAAATGATGAACACCCTTGAAGAAGATGATTGGTTATATTTATATCAGAAAGAAGATCCAAAACTTAAGAATATTATGTAAGTATTAGCCAAAAGGTCGAAGATTACTAAAGAAGAGAAGAGAATAGGAAATGAGTATGAGATTAGAGATGGTTGATTATTTAAGAAACAAAATGAAGATTATTATTGGTCGTATCTAGTAAAATTAGATGGAGGATCACGAAGATATATCACGAAGATTTAGGACACCCCGCTCTTCCAAAAACTTTGGATAAACTTAGAAAACTCTGGCCAAGAATGAAGAACTATATTGGAGTTTGCACAAATTGCTTATATAATAAAATACCTACGTAGTGGAAAACCTCCAGGCAAACTTCATTCCATAAACAAAATTGGTTTTCCATTTCACACGTTGCACTTACACCACGGGCTCTTTATCAAGAGTACATAAGGAAAACAATAAATTATTATTTTTACTGATAATAGACGGATTCACGAAGTTTGTGTTCTTAAAACCAGTCAGAAATACGAGATCAGTGATTTCTGCAAAAGCCTTAGAAGAAATAATGAATATAGTAGGTCCACCACACAGAAATAATACAGATAGTGGTACTCCATTTATTGGAACTCCGTTCAAGAACTCATGCAAAGACAAAAAGATTAGTCATATTCTAAATGCTACGTCGACTCCGCGAGCAAACGGACAAGAAGAACGAGTAAATAGATATTTGATTCCTGCACTAGCAAGTATGTATGTGTAGAAGTCGAGATGGTGAAGATTGGGATAAATATGTGGGTAGAATTCAGTATGGAATTAAGAATACTTTGCACCGAGCTACAGAAAGAACACTTTTTGAGTTATTATGCAGCTTCAAACCAAGACATACAGATGTTGACGTCATACAAGATGAGCAATAGAGTCAAGACTTTGGTGGAGACATAGAAGAACGAAAACAAGATGCATTAGAAAAGATTAGAAACAATTAAGAGAAGCAGAGAGAGATATTTAATAAAGGAAGAGCAAAAGAGACTAACTACATTCCAGGAGATCTTGTCTTAGTTAGAAAACAATCAAATAGGCGAATCAAAGAAACTATTGGAGAAATATAAAGGACCTTATATTATTGTAAAGAAACTATCGAATGACAGATATCAAATAGCAGACCTTCCTGAGATGCAGCGTACTCAAAATTTCTACAAAGGAGTAGTTGCAACGAAAATATTCAAACTATCTGAATGTGATGATTCCGAGGATGACTACTATGATGATGTCGATGATGAACTAGAACAAGAAGAGTCTGAGAATCATATAATGGTGAACTATGGTGACGATGGGACTAGAAACCCGATTGCGACAATAAATCCAGAACATAGACAAAAACCCGATAAAGAGAAGCGACTACCTAACGAAATCTTTTGACAATGGAAAATTAAATATTTCTAATGATTTGAAAAACCTACAAAAAAGGCTTCAGGCAAATAAACTAATCATACATTTTAAAAAATCATTTTACGAGTTTATTAATAAAATATTTCAGTTTTTGAGTTGAGCAAAAAAAAATCCAATGAAATTTGAGAACGATAACATACAATATAAACAATTTTTGGGACAAGATGAACATTTAACATGGAAAGAACATATAAACCACACGTTACATACAAAGTTTAAAAAAAGAGAAATACTACGATTTCTTTAAAATCTTTGAAAAAGATTTACTAGGCATTATTTCATTCGAAAATTCCTGGTTTCGACATGGGAATCTGCAAATGACTCAGCATTAAGAACCGATCAAAAAACTACATAACAAAATAATCAAATGTATTCAAAAACTTCCGCTTCTAGGTTCAACTATTAATTTATATAAAACATTTGTTTATTTGAGCTTACATAAGTTATACAATTTCAATATTTATTGACTCCGCTAACAAAACAAAAAATATCAAATTTAAACCATCAAACGAATGATAATTTCCATAATTAGGTAACAAGTCGAAATAGAAATTTAGAATTATTGACAATTTAAAACCAATATTGGCAAAAAATCTTTACGATAATTTAGGCATTAAAATTTACAATGATTTAGCAGAAAATATTAAAAAATATAATCGTTGCATTTGCTTAAAAAATAAGTAGGTATTCTAAACAACATTTTATTTTATTCAATATACCTATGTAGGTAATTGGAATTACCTACTGTCTAATATTATTTTATCCCATTTTGACGTTTAAAAATGACATTATTGAACGCATAATGACAAAGGTAAGTAGACGTTTATCACCTGAGTGACTTAAAATATTTTTAACTCACTCTCGGTCTTTTAAGTCACCCTGCCAGTATAAAAATCTACTACAAATACAAACAAACAACTAGTTATACCTTAGCAACCACCAATTTCAATAATTAGCGCTTTCATAACTACTAAATGAATTCTTTTTATAATTTGATTCCTTACTTTTTAAATGTCCATCAAAATGGGATAAAATTTTGTATAAATCACGTGAGTTAAAATGTTTGTTCATTCGAAGAAAATTAACCCACTCGCTAGGGCTCGTGGGTTAAACTTTCTTCTCATGAATAAACATTCATTTAACTCACTTGGTGTATAAATAACTATTATTTTTATCATACTGTTGTTATTGTTATTATTTTTGATTTTATTTTCCCTGTAATAAGCGTCAAGTTTGTTGAGAAATAAATACGTAATTTAATTTGATTTAACTTAATTGTGGCTCTGCCTTCATTATAGCAAGTAGATTTTTTCAATGTAAAATCTCTGGTAGTTATTCTATAAGCTCCAGTAATAACAAAATTAGTGAAAATATTCAATGAATTTATCATTAGACATTTTGTATTCTAATCTTTCTAAATTCTAAACATGAATTTATAGTGCTGTAGATGGGGTCCTCACTATAGCACAGAAAAGTAACTGGAGATAGTAAAATAAACTACAAAACTACCTAGCCTTAAACTCAAAAATTCTCATGATTTACTAACAATACGCAACTTACAAAATTTGATAAATACACTGATATACTACAGCAGGAGGCAAATATGAAATCTGTCTAGCTCATCCTGAGAGTCCAAGCAATCCTCAATAGTAATGATAACACCAACGACGTAGCTATCGCTTTCACATGGGGGGGTTTAAAGCAGTAATGGCTGCTCATGGTCTATGCTGGAAAGGGTTTCAATTTTAGACCAGACGATGTATAGGCGACCGGGCGTAGTATAGTCAGAGCTGTTTGGAGTACAGGCAAAATGTACCCGGCTACCGGGTACAAGTACTTAGCGTAGAATGTTCTTGAGTACCTACAGAGTACAATTACAATAGTACCTATCCAATACCCAAGTATTCAAAGTACCGTGTACATTTATGAATACATTCTAATACCACCTTGCATTCCTACCCAATGATGTCATAGGTACAAGTTATTACGCAACGTTATCTCTTAAACAACCTTGATCTATCATGGAAATCTAATTAATCTTCATAGGCTGCAAGCGCTGAGGTAGCTGCGAACTTAGCATTGCACATGGGTTATGACGTCACCTCCCCTTTCACACTTCCGTCATATTCCCCGGAATTTACCATCAAACCGCCGGTATAGATGTTCACACATCAAAAATTGAAAAACGAATTTTGGTTTACTAAATGAATTCAGCAATTTTGAAGTTTGTTTTGATTATCCAGAGTCCAGAGTTTATAAGGACTCGGTTATAATTGCACAAAATATAAAGTATAATTATATATTCTGGATCAGAATTAAATTATCTTTAAGATAGAATAAGATTCAATTCTCTATCTTAAATACTTCTGGAGATATCGAGGCTCGAAAACTTTGTCTCAAATTTCACAAAAGATTCAAAACTGATTTTCTTGAAAACGAAGCCCTTGAGTTCGAGGTCTCAAATAACCTTTTTATAGCTCTTCTCCAGAGCTACAATTGAGCAAAAGATTTATGCCGATAGCCTTACTGGTTTCTAAAATATGGCCCTTTGAAATATTTGAAAATCAAATTTCCATGTATACCACTTTGAAAAAATTTGAATTTTTAAATTTTTGAATTTTGCAACTTTTGACTTTGCCAATCGAAAAAGGAGGTGGAAATTAGTGGAAAAGCATTTACGCAAGTTTGTTTTTTGGGTTTTAGGGCTTATAAAAAAATTAAAACCGTTTTTCCACATTTTGGGCCCAGAAAATTTCAATAATCTCACATTGTCTCATAAAATCGCTCATTACTCGGTTATAACTGCACACATTATGACGTATAATTATATATTTTGAATCAGAATTAAATTATCTTTGAGATAAAATAAGATTAAATTCTCTATTTTAAATACTTCTTGAGATATTGAGGCTCAAATTCAAAACTTTGTTTCAAATTTCACAAAAGATTCAAAGCTGATTTTCTCGAAAACGAAGCCCTTGGTTTTGGAGTCTCAAATAACCTTTTTTTATAGTCCTTCTGAAGAGCTACAATTGAGCAAAAGACTTATGTCGATAGCTTCACTGGTTTCCAAAATATGGCCCTTTGAAATATTTGAAAATCAATTTCCCGCATGCATATTCCTTGGGAAAAATTTGAATTTTTAAATTTTTGGATTTTTCAATTTTTGACTTTACCAATCGAAAGAGGAGAGGAGGGTAAAACTTAGTTGAAAAACATTAACGCAACTTTGTTTTTTGGGTTTTAGAGCTTGTAAAAAAATAAAAATGATTTTTGCAATTGTTGAGCTCAGAAAATTTCAATAATCTGACAATTGTCTCACAAAATCGCTCATTACTCGGTTATTATTGCAACAAATATGATGTTATATATTCTGAATCAGAATTAAATTATCTTTAAGATAGAATAAGGCTCAATTCTCTATCTTAAATACTTCTGGAGATATTGGGGCTCAAAGTCAAAACTTTGTCTTAAATTTCACAAAAGATTCAAAGCTGATTTTCTCGAAAATGAAGCCCTTGGGTTCGGAGTCTCAAATAACCTTTTTATTGAGATAAAATTCAGTGAAAATTTCAGCTTTCTATCTATAATAGAACAAAAGTTATGACCTTTCAAAGTTTTCCAAAATTTAAATCATAAGATGTGCTTTATGTTGCAATAGACCTATCTCGCATGATTAGAAAAAGAGAGCTTAATTGTAATAAATACAAGTTAGAAAGCAATAAAAGATGACATGCGCGCGCAACTCGTAGGCTGCAGTGTAGCCAGATTGTATTGTTGCAGAATAAATGTAGACAATATACAAATCGAATATTATAACATTAAAGAAGTGATATAGTTTTAAGTGTTTTACAATGCCTTATATCAGATAAAAGAAGAGTTTTAAAGTGGATGAACATCGTTTGCACTTTTATTTTGATAAATGTTTCCTCCGGCAACATCGCTCAATGAAATTGCAAAGGAATATGTCAAGTATAATCTTAAACGAAACTGCGGTGAGTTCAAGTAATATGTAAAGAATTAGTTTGCTCTTTGTCAAATTACACGTTACAAAGAAAGAAGGAACAATTCATTCTGAACTGGCCCCTGAATAAGAATATGACGCAAGCCTGTCACAAACTTGCTTCTCATTGGACGCTCACCTGCAGCCTACAAGCGACGCGCGCAGTCCAGGTAATAGGAGATAGGTCTATTGGGTTGCTTATGACCGTGTTTGGGTTGTGCTTCAAGGTAGCTTTTAGCTTTTGATAAAATTGGTCATCGTAACCGTAACATAATAGGTCTGATCCAATATAGCAGGAAACCGTACAATTTATCATCATGATTCTGCGCAAACTGTAAAAATTGCGCGTAGAAACCGAAATTTGTTCAGTGAGTGGTTTCGAAATCGTTCATGGGACGGTTTTTGACGTTTTGGAACAGACCTAATGTCAGATCTCAACTTGTCTGGAAATGTACTTGTGGCCAAATAAATATGTATTTATATAGTTAGAATCCAATAATTTTACTCACCAACTGCAAATGTATTCGAAAACAATGAAAATACCCGGGTATATCAAATGTATTTAAGTAAAAACGCATGTACGCGGGTATTTTGAAAATTACTCAGTACAATAATAAGTACCGGGTACCTATTTTCTATATTCTTAAGCAGTCCAAGTACGAGTACAAGTAGGCGATTCAGAAAGTATCTTGGCCTGAGTACCGAGTAACTAAAAATATACTTAGAGTACAAGTGAAGAGTACTCGTACCGTACTCGAGTACCGCACAGCTCTCAAGCCTATTAGGATATCGTCAAAGGCGATTTTTTTTTTCGGGTGCCTCGCCCAAAAACGTTTATTTTTCTTCAATAATAGTTATTTATTATACAAGGGAAAAAGTATACTAGATTTTAGCGCGAGGTGTGGGGAGACAACACTATTTTTTTCTGTGACGGGAAAATCTCAACATTTTCCATCTATACATTATTCCCTTTGAGAAAAAAAATTGACTGGTGCTAAAAGTAACAGGTACTAGACATATTTTTTTCCCACGGGAAAAAAGTAACAGGTACCAGTCAAATTTTTTTCTCAAAGGAAATACTGTTTAGATGGAAAATGGTGAGATTTTTCCGTCACAGAAAAAATTAGTGTATTATAGATGAGAAAAAAGTAAGATTTTAGCGCTCGCTGTGCTGTGACAAACTACACCTCGCGCTAAAATCTAGTACTTTTTTCCCTTGTATAATAAAAATAATTTATTCAGTTCAATGGGGGGGGGGGGGGGTTCGAACCCCCAAAACCCCCTCCTTATATACGTCCTTGGATAACACTAAATCTTTATGTCATCAGCGAAAAACGAGAAGTTACTTGATCAGAAATAAAATGGAACATACTTAATAAACAATTTAAAGAGCAAGAAACGGAAGTAACAGCCTTTGGGAACCGCAGAATCTCAGTAACAAGACTTGAAATTATTTACACGAACTCCTTGGCTTTTGGCAGTTCAATAGAGGATTGGAAGTTCTGAAGCCATGTGCAACTTACTCAATAACGCAAACATTCAGCCTGGCAAAAGTCTTGAAAAAGTCGGTGTAGATGGAGTGGACTTCAAATGTCGTCATCAATCTATACCACTTTTGGAGTCAATAAATGCTCTCGAATTTTTCCAAAAGATCCTGTAACGACTGTTCATATCAAGTTTACAATTTCCAAGTCCACTCTTTGGCATGTTGGAACCAAGATCACTGATCCTAGTTTTGAAGTCTTCCAGTTCGTTCAAGAAAGGCGAAAGCTTGGAAAGTTCGGAGAGCTCAAAGGGGCAGCATACGATAATATGAAATGGAAAGAACCATAGGTATTAGTGAATCATGAGATAAAATTCCGATTTATAAAATAATACATTATCCACATATATTTAGTTATCATGTTCTGTATTCCATTCAATCTTCAATCAATAAATAAATAATGATTCTGATGCAAAAAGGCATCAATTAAAAACCCATCGATGCTATACACTGGCAATAAATTGCCAATAACAAATCAATTACCTCCACTGATATAAATCCTAGCTATAAAATTTAAGTTTCTAGGATATGATGCAACTGGTAAAAATCTTGCATTAGAGACTAAAATTAACCATCCGCTGGCACTCAATTGCTTTATTGCATAAACCATTAACAAAAACTCCAATGTCGCTCTCAAAACAATAAAATCAAATAGGGATATTGGTGTGGTTAGTTATTATTAAAAAAAGTAGAAAAAACATTGTTTGTTTTTTGGACCTTGAATGCTGATTTTTATGTGGTTGTCCATGCGGAAAGAGGGTCTTTTTTGTATCAAGTACCCTCTAATTATTATATTGAGTAAAAATATAATGCAATTAATGCAGTTCAAATGAAGTTGACTCATTCTCTGGAACATTATAATAAATATGTTTTTTCTTAGGTGTAATTACTAGTAATCTCAGCTTGTCAATTCCCTATTCCGATCACTCAGGATTAAAAAAAAGTTACTAGCCCCAAGTCAAATTATTGCAGTCGGCAATAGTAATAACTTTAATTGTAGTTAATGATAAATTAATTCCATATCAAATAACATGTGAAAAGGCTTTGTAATTTTACTGCACCTATAATCAATCAATTTTTTCAAGAATTATGCTTATTCAAGAATGGTGTATATTGTTTTAACACTAATATAGAAACTACAGATATATATTTCTAGTCTGGATATTCAAGAAATTGGCAATATCAGGTGTGAGACTTTGTCTTTTCTATTGTATGATTCTTGACACATTGATAGAGAGTCTGTGCCAGCTTTCATCTACAACACCTATTGAAGTCAGGAGAAAAATCATCTTTTTTCAAAGCTAAAAGCAGTCAGAGATTGAAAAAAAGTAGGTACCTACCTACATAAATGTCCAATCCATCATAGATGAAAAACCTCAACAATTTCCAATTTACAGACTCATGCATACCAATCAGTAATCACCCAGATTGAAAGGGCATTCTGCATCATTCGATTAATTGATTACCCAGCATAACCGATAATTAAAGCTCAATTATACGCTCGTGTTTTTTTTTTCTAAATTACTGTATTGTTACGCCGGCCGACATACTTTTTCTTTAGGAGGACGTGCGGATTTTTCAAACCTTTTGGCTGATGCAACTCTCCGGCAAAATTGCACCAGGTAAAAAAAAAAAAATTAGACGTGCGTTTTAGTATTGGGGATTTTAATAAAGTAAACCGTTTATACCAGGAATTTGTATAATGACTTGTTGTTTTTTTTTTTTTGTTGTTTGTTTTGCGAGGTCGTACCAGAAACCGAAATCCTTAATTTAATCCGGTTTCAATCAATGGTCGATTTTTAAGATAATATTTTAATTGAGTCGCTGCTGATGATAAACGAATTAGTTTGGCAAGCAAATTAAGCTGGGGGTCGGAAAAGGTCAGGAATTCGTCATGAATGAGTCTAGACGTGATAGTAGCAAGTAGCGTTACGAAACAGGTTTAATATCATCGAAAGATTATTTTCGAATTAGTTTCCATGACCGATTTCGTACTTTATTTTAGTTTCACTATTATTACTATAGTCACATAGTTATTGGGAATCTGCCAAATTACCTAATTAATAAATTTTTGTAGCTTTGCCATAATTTATCAAGTACATTTTCAACCTGCTGGACTAGTTTACTGCAATTTCTTTATGTAAGGTTTTTTTGGCACGACAAAGTGCTAGAACAATGCGAAACATTAAGGACTTTGAAAGTGTCCCATGCAAGGCTCATTACTTAAGATTCTAAAAATTCAAAACTGGAGACTTTGAAGGATTGAAGACTAATTTTTCGAAATTTTAAAAGACAAGATTTTTTGGCTCTCGATTTAATGCCTTAAAATCTTGAAGGTTCTGAAGCAGTTAAGACTGAAAAACTTATGTCTAATGACTCTAAAGATTTTCTTTAAATTCTTTATCCGAGATTTTAGACTGAAGGCTTCAAAGACTCTGCTGATTTAAGACCTAAGATCTGAGAACTCTAGATCCGTTAAAAAATTTGAAAGCTTCAAAGATTCTCAAGGTCTTCACTTAAAACCTTTGAAAGTCTCCGAAGATCTCAAATGATTTAAAGAGCATCAATAACTTCCAACGAGTTTCATAACAGGCTCTTAATTCCTTAGATAATTATTCTGAAAACAATCAAGAACCCAAAATGATCAAAATTTTGATTATCATTTCACACTTGATTTGCGAGTAAATCTTCATAAAGCCAGTTAAACTTTTGATTATTACCGGGTTCTTGATTCCCCCTATAAAAATATGTGCAGCGATCAAGAGCCGGTAATAGTTTAAATTTTGATTATTTTAATTTAATTCTCTTAATTTACTACTTATAACAAAGGTTCAAAGACTGCCATTTTAGAACCCAGTGTCTGGATATCCTAGAGATGCCGAAAAATTCAATAATAATTCCACTTATAAGGTACAATCATTATAATGGTGTTCCAAGGTTCGTGATGTTAAAAAAGCCTCTAAATACTTTAGCGTTTGAAGGCCCATTTTTCAAGAGTTTAGAATGACAACTTGAGAATCTGCCGATTGAAGGATTTGCAACTTCTTCTAAGTATGCTGATGTAGAACCAATAAAGTGTTTAAAGATTCAAAAGATTCGACACGGCTTGAGGCTTGAGACTGAACACTGGAAGATTTCCTTTGAAAGCATTAAAAAGCCACATTTTTTAGAATTTTGAAATGTAGTTTAGTTATCATCAAAAATGACGTCATCAGCGTATCTGATCAAACTTTCAGTACGTTTCAATTGAGACTTTTTGTAGGAAATACCTACCGATGGATAATTACATTATACATGGCATACTTTGACATTGTGAGAGTGCGGCGTGGCATCCTGACTTTGTGAATTGTTTATTAGAAGTGTGACGTCATCAATTAACATCCTCTGTATCTAAACAAACTTTCAGTACATTTTAATTGATACTTCTGTCGTCTTAAATTGCATTGGATGAATCAGTGGATAATTATATTATGGATAGTTTACTTGGAACCTTTGAAATTGTGACGTAGCATCCTGATTTTATCAATTGTCCATTAGAAGTGTGACGTCATCAATTGACATCCTCTGTATCTAAACAAACTTTTAGTACATTTCAATTGAGACTTTTATCTTACATTATATTGGATGTACCTATTTACCGATGGATAATTACATTATGAATGGCATACTTAGAAATTGTGAAAGTGTGACGTGGCATCCTGACTTTGTCAATTATCCATTAGCCATCAATGGACATCCCCTATATCTAAACAAACTTTCAGTACATTTCAACTGAGACTTTTTGAGGATGCAATTAATACGTTGCATCAACACATTTGTTTTACATTGAATTGGATGTACCAGTGGATAATTACATCATGGATGGCCTACTTGGAAATTGAGAAAGTGTGACGTGACATCCTGACTTTGTCAATCATCCATTAGAAATATGACGTCATCAAGTGATATTCTTTGTATCTAAACAAACTTTCAGTATATTTCGATTAAGACTTCTGTCTTAAATTTTATTCGATGTAGGTTTCAATGAATAATTATATTATGGATGGCCTACTTGGGAATTTTGAAAGTGTCACGAAGTATCCTGACTTTGTCAATTGTCCACTAGAAGTGTGACGTCATCAATTGACATTTTCTGTATCTAAACTTTCAATACATTTCAATTGAGACTTTTGTCTTACGTTGTATTGGATGTACCAATAGATAATAATTATAATATGGATGGCCTACTTGGTCATTTTGAAAGTGTGAAGTGGCATTCTCACTTTGTCAATTGTCCATTAGAAATGTGAGTCATCATTTGTATCTAAAAAAACTTTCAATACATTTCAATTGAGTCTTTTGTCTTACATTGTGTTGTGGTTTCCAACATTTATTTATTTTTCAAGAGTAGAATCTGTGGTAGAATGCTGCCAATGCCGTGCTAATTCTTGTTCGTAAATCCAGGTTCAAGGAAACACGATGGTTTGATTATGAAAAGTGTTTTTATTTTAATTTGAACGAAAAACGACTATTTACAACTATTTACAGAAAACAGGTAACAAATTCTGAAGAACATTGCATATTTAAATAAGTATATGGAACGTTCACTTTAACGCAAATAATTGGTTAATTAACAGCAATTAAACAATAGAAAACTGAAGAGAAAGAAAAGGTTGATTTCAGGCGCACGATCGGGCCATTTGGAGAAAAGAAAAAAGCGGTACAAAACAACCCTTGCAATTCGTTACGATCTCTGACTAGAAGTGAGAACTCAAGGCAAACAAAAACTTCGACTTCGTAGGTAAATACTCTCCACCTCCAGTCTTGACCTACTTTTGCGATGCGTTTGGGCATACGCACGTTCCCTTGAAAATCGGGTAGAAACGTAGAAACAGAAGATTATAGTAGGAATAAAAATATAAAGAAATTTAACTTTAAATACAGCGGCGGCGGCAGCGGGTTGAAATGAAATTTCAACATACTCCCCCCCCTTGAAGCCTCAGCTTCAAGAAATGGAGAAAAGAAACGATTCGAAGGACCATCACTCATTGTTCAATGGCAGTGGACACAGCTTTGCGATTGAACGAGTGAATTCGGAGTCTTTTGTTCTTAATTTTACAACACGAACATTATTATCTGCACTCGTAATGATTTCAGTTACCCGGGCTCTTGGCCATTTTAAAGGAGGTACATTTTCTTCCTTTATGAGGACAAGGTCATTAACTTTAATATTTGGTTTTTGGACTAGCCACTTTGGTTTATTCTGAAGTTGGTTTAAGTACTCAGTTGACCATCTTTTCCAGAAGGCTTGTTGAAGCTTTGTCATGTTTTTCCACATAGAAAGTCTATTTGTAGTGGTGTTTTCTAAGGATCTTTCTGGAAAAGATGTTAAACTGGAGCCAATGAGAAAATGGCCTGGAGTGAGGACATCGAGGTCCAAAGGGTCGTTTGATAAGGCGCAAAGTGGCCTGGAATTGAGAATTGCCTCTATTTGAGCCAATACAGTACTTAAAACTTCGAAAGTAAAATGAGAGTCGCCAATTACTCTTTTGATGTGATATTTGGTACTTTTGATGGAGCTTTCCCACAAACCGCCCCAATGAGGAGAGCGAGGAGGGATGAAAACCCATTGCGTTTCTCTAAGTGATAGAAAATCCTTTATTTGTTTATTATGTGCATCATTTTTAAAGAAGTCGTAAAGTTCTTTAATTTCATTTCTTGAGCCTTTGAAGTTTGTGGCGTTATCGGTGAAAATTACGGACGGATTACCTCTACGGGATATAAAGCGCTTGAGTGTGCAAATAAAAGCATTAGTGGAAAGATCTGATACTAGTTCGATATGTGTGGCCTTTGTGACCATACATACGAACACGGCAAAGTAGCATTTGAGAAGCTTGGCTTGCCGCAACGAGGATGATTTGACAAGCATTGGTCCGCCAAAATCTACGCCGACCTTGGCAAATGGTTTTGAGAAGTTTACTCGAAACTCTGGCAAATCTGCCATTATTTGTTGAGCTACTTGGGCCCGTAATCGGAAACAAACTATGCACTTTCCTGTTAGTTTTTTAATGGCTCGAAGGCCATTGAGAGGCCAATAACGAAGTCGAGTATGCGATAAAACAGTTTGGGGGCCTGCATGATACAGGTCCAAATGTTGCTTAGTAAGAATTAGATCAACTACGTGATCTTTAGCGGGCAGCAAAATGGGAAATTTCTGGTCAAATGATATATCTGCTCTGGACAGACGGCCACCGACTCTTAAAATTCCTTCCGGGTCCAAAAAGGGACTTAAAGATAAGATTGCCTTGTTAGGCACGACCTTGTGGTGTTTTAGACAGGATATTTCCTTGGAAAAATGCTTTTCTTGTATGGTTTTAATGATAAAGTTACGAGAAACTTGCAATTCTTGCAAACCTTTATTGGAGCTATGTTTTAAATTTTTCACAAATCTGAAAATAAAAGCGAAAGTTCTATGCAGGCGAGTGAAACTAGAAAATTTTAGAAATTTTGAGTAACAATATTCATTAGTTATGGAAAAATGCGAAGAAATCGTTTTTATACTTCGCTCCTCTTTTAATGCTTCATTGTTTTGTGAAATCTTGAATGTGAATTTACTGAGGTCAAGTTCAAAGTTTTGCAAAAAATTAGGTCCCTTCCACCACAACTCGCAAAATTGAATTTTATCGGGAGAAACTTCACGGGACAAAGGATCGGCTGCGTTTTCTTCCGAAGAAACATGTCGCCAAATGAATGATTCGGTTAACCTTTGTATTTCAGTAGTACGATTGCTCACAAAAACAACCCATCTGGAAGAGTGTGCTGACAACCAGCATAACACAATTTCCGAATCCGTCCATAAATTTATGGATTCAAATTTAATGGCATTATTGAAAATGGCTATAACCTTCTCAACGAGACGTGCTAAAAGTAATGCACCACATAATTCGAGTCTGGGTACGCTAATAGTCTTTACAGGGCTAACTCTGGACTTGGAACAAATCAAACGACTAGAAACTGTATGATCTGCGTATGTTGCGCGTAAATACACGCAAGCAGAATATGCAAGTAGGCTTGCGTCCGCAAAGCCATGAAGCTCGACGGTTAGAATCTTTTTCTTCAAAAGTAAGCATCGTGGAACTTGGACATTTTTCAGGCAAGGAATTCTTGTGAATAAATCCAACCATTCATCCAATAAGTCGGGCGGAAGCTTGTCGTTCCAGTCCAGCTTCCTGTTCCAAATTTTTTGCATAAAAATTTTCGCGATAACAATGACTGGACCAAGGTAACCACAGGGATCAAACATCTTCGCAATGTTGGACAGCACCTCACGCTTTGTAAAGCATTTCTGGGTTTCTAACGCGGGTAAAGAAATACAAAATTGATCCTCGGATGAGTTCCACTTTAAACCGAGAACCTTGTTTGAAACCTGCTCCATTTTTATGTCAAGCGTTTGAGAAGACAATTGAGAATTAGAAGTTTTAAGGACGTTTTGTGTGAATTCCTTTGAATTCGATGCGAACTTATGAAGATAAAATCCAGCTGAGTTTAAAAGAGCATTTAATTCAACATAAAGTTGATGCAGTTCATCTAAGGATTCCTGAGAAGCCAGGACATCGTCAACGTACGTTTGAAGTAACAACGCCTGTGAAGCTAGCGGATAGTCAGATTTTTTAGAAACAGCAAGTTCACTTAAGCAACGAGTTGCCAAGAAGCTTGAACTATTCAAGCCGTACGTAACTGAAGTAAGTTCAACGCATTTTAGATCTTCAGTGGGGTGATCCCTCCATAAAATGTTTTGGAGAAATGTTTGATTAGGATTGATTTGGATATTCCTATACATTTTTTGAATGTCAGCTATCAGCACATAATTGCGAACTCTGAATCTGAGCAAAATGTCAAAGAGGTCAGACTGGACGGGAAAACCCTTGAGAGTTATATTGTTAAGGGAGACTCCTGATGATGATGTCATAGAACCGTCGAAAACCACTCGCAACTTTGTGGTGGTGCTCTCTGGTCTTAACACTGGATGATGTGGGAGAAAAAAATTATTTTCGTTTTTCTCATTTTTTATTGTGAGGGGAATTATTCTGGCATGATTCAATGCTATGTACTCATCAATGAATGATTTGTATTCATGAAATAAACTCTGATTTTTCTCAAACCTTTTTTCTAGGAGAAAAAATCGTCTTTTGGCTTGCGCAAAGCTATCGCCAAGTTTTAGGTGCTCGTTGGGACTCTTGAGAGGAAGATTAACTTGGAATTGACCATTGGGAAGTCTTAGGGTTGTGTCTTTAAATATTTGCTCACAAAGTTGATTCTCCGGAGAAGGAATAGATTTTGTATCAATTTCCTCTAGTGACCAAAATCTTTCCAAAAGATCACTAGTTTGAGAAATACGAGAAAGCATACTGACATTGTTAGAAACTACAGAGATAAACGATAATGTTTGAGAAGGATTTTGGATGAGACCAATTTTTCCCCCGACTATGAAGCCTAAATGAGTATTAAATAGGGTAGGTCTGTCTTTGCCCAAATGAATCATACCTGGAACTAATAGATCGTAATAGATATCTGCTCCACAGAGCATGTCAATTTTTGCGCTGCGATAAAAGCGAGGATCCGCAAGGGTAATGTCATTAGGAATCCCGAGGTGTTCAACGCTGAGTGTCACTTGTGGAAGATTGATGGTTATATTGTCCAAGATTGCACAGGATATTTGAAATTGTTTTTGTGGATTCGAGTGAGAGTGAAAGTTTATGTTGATCATTTGTGTGGAGCTGATCGAACTGTCAGAAACTCCGGAGATTTGTAAGGACTTGAAAAATGTTTTTAAGCCTAGTTTTTGAACCAATTCCTTGGTGCAGAATGATGTTTGAGATCCACTGTCTAAGAGACACCTTGCCTGGATAGGCTCTCCACAATAGCTATAAATTGTGACAATTGCTGTTGACAAAAGAACATGATCCTGTTGTTTTGAAAATGCTGAAAAGCTAGTGGTATTTTCGAAACTGGTGTTGTAATCAGGGTTTTTATTACTATCTGAGACCAACATGGAATTTTGATTCTTGCGATTTTCAACGTCACTACGAGGTTGATCGCCAGATTGTGATCTATTTTGGTTGCTGCAATAAGCCGAGGTACTGTCATCATTACGAGAACTCTCCAATGTGCGCGTATTTTCGTTGTTTGAGCGAGAATTTGAATTATTACTTCCGAAACGATTATTATTATTGCTATTAAAATTTCTCTCCGAATATCTTCGATGAGAATTTTGAAAATTTGAAGAAACCTGACAACCATGTAACATTGTGTGATGTAATGCCCCACATACAATGCACCGATGTTTTGATTGGCAATTGTTAATATTGTGATTGTTTAAACAATTTTGACAAAGATTGTTATTAAGTACAAATTGAATTTTATTATTATTTGAAGTACCTTTAAATTTTAGACACCTATAAATGTTGTGATTGTCCAATTTGCAGTAGGTACATTTTTGAGTAGCGTGCGTCATTGGTTTATTGCCATCAGAAGAGCTTGGCGTACTTGAAAGGTATGATAATTTTTTGACTGGTTTTGGGCTGTGCTTAATTGCAATTGAATTTGACGGAGTTAGGTCCTCCAAAACACGGCAATGTTTTTCTAAAAAGGACAAAAAATCTTCTAAAGTTGGCAGTATTTTCATATCGCGTTGTAATCTATATGCCTTTCGTATATTGAAATCTAGCTTTCTAGAAAAAATGTGAACTAATATTAGGTCACTTTGTTCGATGGGTACGCCAAGATTTTTTAAAGCACTAATATTTTGCTTTACAGTAGTTAGAAAGTCGCGTAAGTTATCTTTGTCAACCTTGGTTAAACTTGGTAAATTTTCAAATAAATTTGACAAATGAGCATCTATAATTGTGTATTTGTCTTCGTATCGCTCTCTCAACGTCTCGAGAGCGATGTCGAAATTTGTTTCAACCAGCTGCAGCTTGTCAACTAATTTGAGAGCTTCGTCTCTTAGATAACTTTTTAAATAAATTAATTTTTGGTGATTGTCCAGTTGAGAATTATTAATTATCAATTTTTCAAATAAGTCATGGAATGATTGCCATTCTGAAGATACGCCGCTGAAAGGCTTTATTGATATGTCAGGGAGCTTGAAATTAATTTGAGGCAACACTGGAGGTTGCTGAGAAACTTTGAGTTGAGGAGAAACTTGTTGAAGACCTTGTAAGAATTTTACCTGCGTATTAATTAACGATATGGCGTCTAAAATCAAACCTTCTATGTCTTCATCATCAAGGTCTTGCATGGGCGTGTCTTCAGTTTGAGAGGTAACAATTTCCTCTTGAATAGAGTTAAATGTTTGCAAAATATCTTTTAAAGCAGTTTTACGAGTGCTAAGCTTTTCAATATCAAGTAAATTGTCATTAAATTTTAACCAATTTATAATTCTTGTAAGACGGCCTTTGCAATGACCTTTTTTGCGTATAAGTGTTTCCATTTTTACTAAAATACTTGCTAATAACTATCAAAAGTTAACTTATTAACAAAAATTTGAAAATATAAAATATAAAATAATATAATAGGAAAAATTTATATTATTAAGTTTTAACTAGAAAATAGCGACACTTTATTTTAATTGTTTTTTGAAAGAAACACTTTTGTCTAAAACAAATTGGTATAGTACCTAATTGAGTCCCGAATTGACCCGAATTGAGTCTTTGCTGCAAGAACGTAGCACTCGTAGGTATTGCACAAGTAAAGTTCAAAGTAAAATTGGAATTTTCTCACCCAATTTTCCAGCTCTTCGAAGATTTCCAAATTTTACGATGAAGATTTCCAATGTGGAGGTTCAAATCCGGATCGAAGCTGACCATTAAATGTTGTGGTTTCCAACATTTATTTATTTTTCAAGAGTAGAATCTGTGGTAGAATGCTGCCAATGCCGTGCTAATTCTTGTTCGTAAATCCAGGTTCAAGGAAACACGATGGTTTGATTATGAAAAGTGTTTATTTTATTTTAATTTGAACGAAAAACGACTATTTACAACTATTTACAGAAAACAGGTAACAAATTCTGAAGAACATTGCATACCTATTTAAATAAGTATATGGAACGTTCACTTTAACGCAAATAATTGGTTAATTAACAGCAATTAAACAATAGAAAACTGAAGAGAAAGAAAAGGTTGATTTCAGGCGTACGATCGGGCCATTTGGAGAAAAGAAAAAAGCGGTACAAAACAACCCTTGCAATTCGTTACGATCTCTGACTAGAAGTGAGAACTCAAGGCAAACAAAAACTTCGACTTCGTAGGTAAATACTCTCCACCTCCAGTCTTGACCTACTTTTGCGATGCGTTTGGGCATACGCACGTTCCCTTGAAAATCGGGTAGAAACGTAGAAACAGAAGATTATAGTAGGAATAAAAATATAAAGAAATTTAACTTTAAATACAGCGGCGGCGGCAGCGGGTTGCAACACATTGCATTGGAAGTATCTTCCGATGAATAATTACATTATGGATGGCCTACTCGGAAATTTTGAAAGTGTGAAGTGGCATGCTAACTTTGTCAATTGCCTATTTGAATTGTGACGTCATCAATAGACATTTTCTGTATGTGAACAAACTTTCAGTAAGATTATTGAAACTTTCGTCTTATATTATCTTGGATGTACCAATGGATAATTACATTATGGATGGCATAGTTGGAAAGTTTGGAAGTGTAACGTGGCATCCTGGCTTTGTCAATTGTCTATTAGAAGTGTGAACTCATTAATTGACATCCTTTGTATCTAAACAAACTTTCAGTACATTTAAATTGAGACTGGAAGTACCCTCGTACCTACCCTACTGATGGATAATTACATTATCGATGGTCTACTTGGAAATTTTGGAAGTTTGACGTGGCATCTTGAAATTGTCCATTAGAAGTGTGACGTCATCAGTTGACATCCTCTGTATCTAAACAAACTTTCAGTACATTTCAGTTGAGACTTTTGTCTTATAGTATACATTGTATTGGAAGTACCTAACGATGGAAATTACATTATGATGGTATACTGGAAAATTGTGAAAGTGTGACGTGGCGTCCTGAATTTGTCAATTGTCCATTAGAAGTGTGACGTCATCAATTGACATCCTCTGTATCTAAACAAACGTTCAGTATATTTTAATTGAGATTATTTGATCTTACATTGCATTGGATGTACCAATGGATAATTTATATTATGGATGGCCGCCTACCAACTTGGAAATTTTGAAAATGTAACGTGTCATCCTTGCTTTGTAAAATCTGTTTTTTTTTTTAAAGATAAAAGTCAGAATGACATTATGTTGGCAATACAATGTAAAATTGTCAACGCTTTCAAATTTTTTATGCTTGTGTTGCCAACTTAGTCACTAAATTTTTGACTTGGGGAATCTTTAAAAAAAAACAGACTATAAATTATCCATTCGAAGTGTGGCGTCATTAATTGACATTCTCTGTATCTAAACAAACTTCCAGTACATTTCAATTGAGCCTTCTGTTTTACATTGTATTGGAAGTAGGTAGGTACCTACCAATGGATGGCATAGTTGGAAATTGTGAAACTGTGACGTGGCATATGCTAACTTTGTCAATTGTCCATTAGAAATGTGATGTCATAAATAGACATCCTCTGTATCTAAACAAACTTTCAGTACATTTCAATTGAGACTTTTGTCTTACATTGTATTAGATGTACCAATGGATAAATACATTATGGCGAGGAAACACTTTATAACAGAGAGAAAAACCATCGTAGAAGTTGAAAAAATGACAAAATGTAGATGAAGGGCAACACAAAATTCACTTTTTTTCTAAGAGTAGCCAAAGAATTTTTGAGAAACGAAAAACCTAATAGAAGGGAGAATGAAAAAAAAATCAACAAATCCTATGAATTCCTAATTCTTTTTAAGTTATAGTTCAACCACATTGCATTGTCACGTATGCGACATCGATATTTGCATTGCAAATATTTTGTAACTGTTAATACGATGATTTTTTCTAAATTCCCAAGTTGCTTCTCCAAGCTGAGGAGCAATTCATACTAAAACTAATTGTGAACCATAGGTGTGTCAATGCATTCAAAAATAAAATGTAGGACAAATCAAAATTATTTATTTGAAGAACTTCTGATTTTTTCCATCGATTGACGTCAGAGGGATTTTTTCAAAAAATTCCCCATAAAACGATTAATTCAAACGAAGTCGTTGTTGTTTATATTGACAAAGTTTAATTTATGCAAAATAACAGCTAATTGGTAACCGCTAAATGAATTTTTGATAATTGCATTTCCCATACATTTTATAAATAACTGAAATGTACCCGTTATAATAGAAGCAGTTCTATATCCTATATTCCATTTCAAAAATAGATTAACTCATTTCTGGCATAATATATGGGGACGATGAACTTCTTTGAATACTTTCTATGTTCTCTCTCATATTATCTAAAAGCGTTTCCCAACACTTTCGAAAATATTATTGTTTGCGGTTTGATATAATATTATTTGTTATTTTTATAAGGCCAAAACTTATCTCAATTTGGAAAAAACACAAAGGGATAATAAACATTTCGACCCAATTACGCAATTCCGAAAAGTAAATTATAATTACTATTTTTAGTATATAGGCTATTATAAGATCTAATCAGTAGTAGTACCACTTATCTTTGCGGTACCTTTTATTCCGCTAAACGTTTAATTGGTAAGATCCTGATAATTTTACAAAGAAAAGTGACTCACGAGAACACGATATTTGAATTAAATTTTGGGTAAGGTCAGGAAACGTGCTGTTACCCATATTTTTTTAGTACCCGCAATTTCTGGTTAACTCGAAAGTGCTTCCTGTTCCTTAACAATTCTTTTATTGGATGAAGCACCCTGTAATTTCTAGAAGAACATCTGTTAAGTAAAACTCTGACATGTGGTGCTTTAGTAAAGAGACACATTAAATTTTATGATTTTTTTGCAGTTGATTTAAATAGTGATAAAAATCGTAGGTATCATGGATTTCATAGAAATCGTTATCAGACGCTGCAGGTACTACCTTGCCATTGGCTTTTTTGCATTCTTCTGTCTCCTTTTTAGATTCTTCGAAGAAAAACCAATTAAAAAAAAATAAGCACAGAATGCAAGCAGGGCTATAAATAAATGGCTGGTCGCGGCTGCTGAAGATAATTCCGCAAAGCTCACAGGCCAACTTTAAAAAAGAGTGGGGACGAGCAAATCTAAAAGTACACTGGTTGGCGTATCTTTTAGAGTAGAGTACTATTTTACCTTTCAGTACCACCAACACGCATAGAACAGCTTTGTAAAGTAAAAGCGCGGGAAATAGTTTCTTGATTTTTTGATTGTTGTTAGGGAAAACGTGACGCGAGTGAACGATATAAACAATTTTTGTGTTAATGATTGGATTTGAGGCTCAATCAGGTACGTGGAAATTTCTTTATTTTATTCAATGAGGGGCTCTAATAAGCCGCCTTTTTGGTTTCATCAATCAATATAGTAATTTTTTAAATGTCAATTTTATCAAATAAATAACTACGAGACAGCTTTTGTAAAAAAAAATTAAAAAAACATCTACAGTATGATAAGATAAAGCAAAAAACTTTGCTTAGTTAAAAATCATGTAAATTTATATGTCTTGAGGTTTAATTATTATGGTATTAAATTAATTAGAACGATGTAGGTTCAAGAAATTAGCCTTGCAATGCGTTGGTGACCTTATATATTTGAGCATTTTATTTATGTGATTGATCGACTATTTAATTATTTTTTTTCTAATATAGTATGTATACGAAAAGGGAAGTAAACCTAAAATTATTATAAATGTACAGGGTGGCCCATTTTCGATATTTTAATAGGCTATATTGAAAACCAGCAGAGATATCAAAAATCTGGGAGCACATTCTCGAGCTCTTTTTTTGAGAAAATAACAATGGCGAAGACAAATCACGGCTAACTTGATGCGTTTAGGAAATAGAGGGCACTTTTCAAATTTTGTCCAATTTTAAAAGACTCCAGATCTGGTAATATCGACCCCGGTTTTAGTAATGAAGATTTTCAAAATATATCTAGTAATATTTCTGGTAATTTGACATCTCATTTCAGCAAAATTCTGGTATTTTCGCATTAGCAATCAATAATCCATTTTTCTTGAATTTATGGCCGTTTGCACCATCCATTTTGAGGGAGGTTTAACGTTTAACGATAATCAACGCTTAAAGTGACATTTTCACATGTTAGAATTTGACATTGGACATTTGAATGTGAAATGTTAACCAATAGGAAAGAAATCCGCAAAAAAAATCGCTATTTCGCATCTATGGAGACTAGTCTTAAATAGTTATACCAAAGTTTACCAATATACCTATTAGGGCCGGTTTATTCACCTTCTGATTTCTGATAAACTGTCAGGTATGTCTGACCCACATAAAAACGAAATTTGTTATCCCATTGGTTGGCCAGTTATCCGCCGACCAATAGAATTATAGAACGGTGCACTTATCTTGCAGATGGTTACCAAGGAGCAGAGCTGTCAGAAAAAAGTATCTTAGTCACTTGAGAGTATCTTAGTTACTTTATAGTATCTAAGATACTGTATCTTAAATACTTCTTATTTTTTGGCAAAAGTTTCTAGTATCTTAGTTACTTTTCAAAAGGATCTGTAACTTGTATCTTGAAAAAGTATCTTGGATACCAAAAAGTATTTCAGATACTTAGAAGTAGGTAGATACTGAAAAGTCTAATCTAAGTTATCGTGAAAAAAGTTTCTTGAAACGTTTACCCAAACCCGACCCAACAAGATAAAACTGGTTCAAACTTCAAACAGCATCAAGCTAACGTTTTATGTATTATTCATTTGTACTCACCCAGCCGCTCTGTGAAGTTAGTTAGTGTACGTCACTCATTTAACAAGAGTTTGTACTTCAAAAGTTCACGTCGCGATTTATCCATAATATTCTATAAAAATGTAACTATGATTTGTGATTGTAGAAACTGTGATAACTTTCATCTATGTCCTGCGATTTTGAACCTTATTCTCGAATTTGGGATTTTTAAACTATGAAAATTCTTGTTTTTAAATTTGAATCCGAAACCTGTGGACCAAATAAACTAAACAGCAAAAGCCTAACCGATTTTTTCGGTTGCTATTTGGAAATAATAATAAAGTACCTATCTCAATAAGTATCTTATCAAGTATCTTAAAAAGTAACTTAAGATACGTATTAAAGATCCTTTTTTAAATGTGTAACCAAATATCCAAAGCAGAGCTGTCAAAGATACTTTTGAAAAGTATCTAGTAACAAGATAAGTTACTTTTGGAAAAAGGATCTTAAATACGTATCTTAAGTTACTTTCTAAGATACTTAATAAAATACTTATTAAGATACTTTATTATTATTTCCAAATAGCAGGCGGAAAAACCGATTAAACTATGGCTGTTTATTTGTTCCACAGGTTTCGGGTTCAATTTAAAAATTTTAAAACAAAAATTTTTATGGTTCAAAAATCCCAAGTTCGAGAAGGGTCAAAATCGTAAGACACAGAAAGTTATCATAGTTACAATCACAAATCATAGTTAAATTTTTATAGAATAGGTATAATGGACAAATCGCGCGTGAGCTTTTGCAGTTCACAGTTGTCAATCAACTCTTTTGTTAAATAAATTTACAATAACTGCACTTATTAAAAAAAAAATAATCTGTATCTTTAAACACTTACCATTGTCTACAGTCTGCAAATAAATCAATACTTAATTGTATTTTCGGGGATAATACCACGAGAGCTTCAAAATTACCGATAATTTTTCACGATTGCGTGTTTTCTATAATTTCACGCGTCCGTAGGACGAGTGAAATTTGCAGAGAAAACACGCATGAGTGAAAAATTATCTGGTTCATTTTAAAGCTCAAGTAGTATTTAGAGGATTATTTCACGTATGAGAATGCAAAAAATATGGAAATAAATATGTATTAAACGATTTGAACATCTTAACAATCACTATAACTAAATGGTTGCTATCAGGAACCGTTTGTTTGTATCAAAAACTAGCATGACAAGCATGTATACAATAACATGTGAGAATTATCGCTGTAATTCTCTCTAGTTAAACAAATGGAAAAGAGAATTTTCGCTGTAATTCTGAAAATCGTCACTTGTCTTATGGGATTTCTAACACATGAGTGGAATAATCTAAAAAATCTAATTTTCCAAAAACCAAAAAAAATTATTTGAAAATCAGGGTCACAGCTTTACAGTATTACCAGATGGAAAAAATAAAAAATGGTATATGTCATTCAAAAAAATGGTATTTTACGAATAAAAAATGGTATCTTCAATTCTAAAGGGGAAAGGGGGTCTATTGTTATATTTTGGGTTGGTTTCTTAATAGCGAATAGCGAGTCACCTCCTGGTTGCTTTTAACTCCAGGGTAAATGTGTCCAGTTGCAATGCTTCCCTGGAGTTATGCTTAATCCGGGGATGACTTGCTATCGAGAAACCGGCCCTTTATTATTTTCATTCCTGAAGGTTTGTTCCGATACGTCAAAAACCGTCCCAAGAACCGTTTCGAATCCACTTTGTATACGAAATTAGGATTCTAGCACAAATTTTGGTTTTTCGTAGAATCGTGACGGTACAATGTACGGTTCCCTGCTTGGTTGGAACAAAGCTTATGAATAACCCACGAGTCCCTGTTAGCCTTAAAAACGAAAATTCGGTTAGAATAATGACGTCATGAGGTTAGCTGGAATGATCCTGAGGGCCAGTTCCTTAATAGCGAATCACCCCCGGGAGAAATCACAACAAAAAGGAAACATAAAAGTCATTCGGTGAAACAACTTGACATCACAGGAACAAAGAGTTATAATTGAAAATGGAATATGCAAAAAATGGTAGAAAAATGGAAAATGGTATTCTCAAAATTTTCGCAGTTATCACGGAAGAAAAAATGGTATAAATACCATTTAAATGGTATATCTGGCACCGCTGCAGCTTTACAACTAACGTAACCCGAAATTATCAAATAAATGATATCAATCAAGACAACACAAGCAAAAATAAAATGCATAATTGCATAAATAAAGAAAACAAAACACCTACATTTCTAAGAGCTTAGTGTGTATTTTATATTTTATGACACTTATTACTCTATACATACCATAGCTAAATAAATGCTATGACTATGACGATCGTCGTGTTGGTTTTCTTGTCTGCTACCTTTAAAATTATTGATCTGATTAATTTCAAAATAATGAGAGAGCAAGGTATAGAACGCTGCCTAATTATCCTTAAAAAGCGTCAAAACAATGTTAGAATTATCATCTCTTTTCTCTGGATTATATTACGGATTAGAAAGATTACGTTTCCATAAGATTCCAATAATAACATTGCTTTGATTCTTACCGGATACAGTTTCATATCTCTTTCTCTTTTAGTATTTTGAAATAAATGAAATGAAAAATTGAATAAACCTTGTCTCTTTCTATCCAAAGGCAGTTCACTATTTGCTTGCTTTGTCTTGCTAGTCTAGAGATAGTCTTGTTGCTTGTCTAGAGCTAGACGGTAAAATTCTCTCCACAGAGCGGTGGGTGAGTACAAATGAATAATAGATAAAACATAAGCTTGATGCTGTTTGAAGTAGTTTGAACCAGTTCCATCCTATTGTGTGGGGTTTGGTGAACGTCTGAGGGAACTTTTTTCACAGTAACTTTAATACTTTTCGTTAACTTAAATAGGTCAATTTCAGTATCTAAGATACTTTCCAGTATCTAAGATACTTTTCAGAATCTAAAATACTTTTCAGTATCTAAGATACTTTTCAGTATCTAAGATTCTTTTTAGTATCTTAGATACTTTTCAGTATCTAAGATACTTTTTGAGATACAAGTTACATATCCTTTTGAAAAGTAACTTAGATACTAGACAAAAATAAAAAGTATTTAAGATACAGTATTTTAGATACTATAAAGTAACTAAGATACTGTAAAGTAACTAAGATACTTTTTCCTGACAGCTCTGATCCAAAGTAACTTCAGATACTTTTTAAAAGTATCTTTGACAGCTCTATCAAGAAGTTTCTCTGAAGATGAACAAACCGGGCCTAAGTATGTTCACCAATATCTGTAATGTTATGTTATACAGAATGGATTTTTTTTTACAATAAAGTATTTGTTTATAGGTATCCTATATATTATTGTTATTGCATTTTTATTTTAAACCTAACCAAAAAAACAAAAAAAAAATACTTAAAATAAATAATTGAAATCTAAAAATGTTAGCACAATTTTTGTTTAGCAACAAAGACCTAGTAATGTTCTGGTATTGGCTGGATTGGGAAAAATCTAGTAATATTGTGGTATTCCAACTTTTATAATCTGGTAAAATGGCCATTCATATAGTTGGCAACACTGATTGGCGTTCTAACGTAGGAAGCCACCAGCTCACATTCCTTTGGAGTATCAGATTAAAATCGACAAACTGTAGATTATTATTTTCTGAGAAATTCGTTGGTTTACGTCAGAACTTTCCAGACAGTACACAAAGTCTTGAAAACGACTTTTTTAGGTCTGCATTACATCTGACCGTCTTTAGACCAAAAAAAGACTTCTAGAAGATGTTCATAAGTAATTTCGTAACTTCACATCTGAAAGACAACTATTTAGTATTACAACCAGGCCTAAAAGTGAAAATTATGGTTTATGCATTAAAAAGAGATTCAAAGACGTCTATAAGACATATCGTTGTGGAGACGTCTGTAGAATATCTTAGTCCTAAAGACGTCTTTAGGCAGACGTCTGAAAGGTTTTGTAACATACGACATCTTCAAGACGCCTTAAATGTCCGCCAATTTAGAAGTTACTGGAAATCATTTAGAATGCTACAGAACACTCAGAACTTTAATACTTAAGCCTTTTGAAACAATTTAAAATTCAATTCAGAATTTCCAAAAGCTTTCTGTAGCGCTTCAGAACATTTTGGAAATTTCAGAACCATTTTATAATGCCCCAAAACATTCAAAAACAAATTTCCAGATTCCGAAAGCATTTTAGAACAATTCAGAAGTTTGAAACCCATTTAATTTAGACAGTGGCGTAGCGTAGGCCCCGGTGCAAATAAATTTCAGGGGCCCCCTATTAAATAATTCTTTAAAATTTTTAATTCGCTAAAGGAGCGTGCAACAGTGGCAACTGTCATAGGTAAAAATAATAAGAACGTCATATAGGTACACTTGAGATATACGTCACTTTCTAATCCAAAATTTTCAAGTATTAATTTAAAATACGTATTGCCTTGCCTGACGCTCATAGAGTTGTTTAGATGGTCCATGGCTAAAGTTATATTTTCGAACGCGTCCTGTACATCCAACTTAATATTTGTGGAGGGGTTAGCGCTGGCAATTCACGTCGACTGCGTGCGGATTTCAGTAAGCATGGAGCACTGGGCGAATAAGCAACGCGCGTTTAGTTTCGAGGCGTTTTTTAAATCAAAGGATTCCTATGTCACGGCACGGCGACGTTTTAGTAACCGTTACAATATTCGGCGTATACGTGATACTCCGCCGAAAATTTTTTCGAAATTATGGGTTCAAAGATTCAGACAAAGTGGTCCAATGGCAAATCCGAAGCATGCCGGCCAACAGAAGTCCATCAGAACGCCAGAGAACATTGGGATTGTGCGACGTGCTGCGACTAAAAATCCGAAACGCTCAATTCGAAAACATGGCGGGATGCTTCTGATTTGCCAATTGCCACTGTACCACTTTGAACCCACGATTTCAATACATTTTCTGACGTAGCGTCACGTATACACCGGATATGATTACGGTGACAAAAACGTCGCCATGCCGCGACATAAGAATCATTCGATTTTAAAAACGCCTCAACCTTAAACGCGCGTTGCTCGTTCGACCACTGCTCCATGTTAACTGATAATCCGCACGCAGTCGCCGCATATTGCCAGCGCTTACCTCCCCACAAATATCAAGTTGGATGTACAGGGCGCATTCGAAAAGGGAAACTTACTCTGAGTCACCCGTATACCGGGTGCCCACGAAATCGCTTTCCGGCTGCCATTTTTTCATTTATCTATCGATATCAACGAAACTTGGTAAAGTTGATATTCTAACCAAACGTCATTTTTATACATTTATGACAAGTTTCCCTGACTTCCGGTTTTACCGGAAATTACCGCAACTTTTGATTTTTAAATGGCTTCGGGGCCCCTTTTCCACCGGGACCACCGAATTGCCCTACAATAGCTACGCCACTGAATTTAGAATGCTCCAAAACACTCAAACACTCTAGAATCTCCAGAAACGTTTTGAAAAGCGCCAAAATCTTAGGATTCAAGATAAAAGTTACCATACGCCTTTCAGAAGGCTTTTAAGAGCAAATTTAAATTGCTGTAGAACTTTAGACCCTTAATAAGTATCCAAATATTTCAAATCCAAATTAGAATTTAGCAGCACTTTGGAGCAATTGAAAACTTCAGAGTTATTTTAGAACAATTATTTTAGGATTCAATTTAGAACTGGAACCCTATTAGAACTCTTTTGAGTCAATTCAGAACACTTCAAATACTTAAAAATCTGTAAGAACAATTTGGAACATACTGAAAAACTTCTGAAATACTCCAGAACTTTTCAAGCAAAGTTAGAACACTTTAGAACTTCAATAAGCCATTTAAAACGTTACAAAACACTCCAGCATCATTTTGAACAGCTTATTCAGAACAATTTGAAAACCTCAGGATTATTTCAGAGAGCCTAGCGCTTGTCTTCTATCTTCTATCTTCTATATAAAAATCAATGTTCGAGGGGTATCCGGATATGCGCTCCTACACCACTTATCCGATTACGATGAAACTTTGGTAGGTTGTTATGGCCATCCCAAGGAAAGTTTGTGGATAGGTTACGCATCTCGGAAAAAGAAATTAATTTTGGATTAATTATTAATTTAATTGTAAACAAACTCATTCACATTACATAACCCAACTTTTTTTGACAGCATGAAAGAACGTTGCCATATTTCATTTATTTAGGCTTGCCATTCAACATTCAACCGACGTAACTTTATTATTTTTTGAATTCGAGAACGGCGGGACCGATCTTGAATTTAATACCACGTATCTCTATATAAGCTGAATTCGATTGACCCAGATTAGATCGATTTGGGTTCAATTTAAGTGAACTTCTTCTGATCTAGATCATTTTTTTGTTGATGAGGGTGCACTGATTCAGCCTCAATCGAACACAGTGTGGTTCACTTAAATTGAACCAGATCGATCTAATCCGGTCAATCGAATTCGGCTATAGAGGAGAGTGATATAGGCTATTTTTTATCCCGAAAAAAAAAGTTCGGTTGCGCGGAATTCTGATACACTGGAATGCCTATAAACTGCCCGGGGTGCTCTAGAGCAGCTCTGGAGTGCCTAAAATGCGTCACTGAACTCACTGGCAAGCGACACTGGTATCGGATTAAAAAAAAAAATTAAATAGAAAATCAACAACAAAATTTGAAAAAAAGTGTATTATCTCAAAATGTATTTTCACGCTGGCAACGCAGCGGGTCATTAACTAGTAATAAATAAAAATTGAAAGTTACAAAACGATTGATAATAAATTAGCAATAAAATGTTTCTCTACCAATTCAAACTCTTGAATTTTTCTTATCCCAGGCTCTTGATTTTTCCTTATTTATTTATTCTAAATTCTTACTTTTCTTTTGGCTCTTGAATTTTTCCATTCCAAGTTCTTAAATTCTCATTATTTCCATATTTTAAAATTTCAGGCTCTTGATTTGTTTTTTAATTCTTACTCCTGGCTCTTCTAATGTATTTGTTCCAAAATGAATTTTGTGTATGTTTTCGTTCAAAAGAAATCAAGAATTTAAGAGTCTAGCGTGACTAATAATCAAATATTCGTCCTGAAGACGTGTTTAGGCAGACGACTGAAAGTCGTTGGGTTTTGTAACATACGACAGGAGCCGGGAATAGACAAAAATTTATCTGGAAAATTGAGAAATAGAGTGAAAAAATATAAGAAAAAAGCTCTTGAATTTACTTTATTTCGGTAATTTCAAGAGCCGAGAATAAAAAAAAAATAAGAAATAGAGAGAAGAAATTCCAGAGAAATTGAGACACAATTGGTAGAAACAAAATATCCAATCCAAACTCTTGAATTTTCTCTATTTACAAAAATTTACAAGAAAACGGAAACTCTAGAACCAGGAATAGGCAAAAAATGAGACGAAAAGATTGAGAATTTTTGTAGGCATGAGACAAAAAAATTTGACAGTCGAAAGGTTCTATTCTTTTGTTAAATAGTAATCCAGTAAATTCAAAAACCGAATAGAATTACAAATGCATTTATTTCGTAAAAAGAAAGGAATAAGGGAATCTAAAAACTTTCAACACTGTCAAGCTTTAAATAAGAGAGACGTTTTTCATTAGAGATTATTGCATTTGAAATTGGAACCTACATTAGAATGCATTTCGATAGGTTAGAAAAAATGTTCCGCATCTTCATTTTCAATGCGCATATGGTTTTGGGCATAATTTATTAAGACTTTTTTCTCTTTCATGACCCTTTCTAATATTACTTTGTTATTTATTTATTCTTTGAGGGAGGTTTGTATTATGTATTTTGTGTTGGTTTTTTATACTCTGTTTTAGTATAGATATATTTATTTAGGAGAAGCTACATCATCAATTTCACTTTTTTCAGCACTTATCCTTTATTCATTGACTTCTTATTCTTCTTTGCTACACTTTCTGTTCTGCTTCTAGAAATCTTTCATTTAAATGTATCATTGTTTGTCGATTTGTGCTTCTTGGTAGTTTTTATTATCTTTTTTTGTCATCCTCTTGGACATTTTGTTAATCTTTCTGTATTCTGGTGTATCTTTTTTTCCTTGTTTTATTAATTCTCTTCTCTTCTCTAGCATTTTTTTGTTGTTTTTTTTTTTTTTTTGCTAAATTTTTCTGGCCTATTTTTCGGTTTTATGATATTTTTTTTTATTGTTTCCCTTATTCTTATATTAACTTGATTTATGTCTTCGTAGCATTTTATATTGGGTCTTTCTCCAGTTTTTGAATTAATTTTGTTGCGAATTCTGGTTTTTGTGTTGTAGTAAAAGAGTTTACACAGTAAATAAGGTAATGAGATATACAAAATTCTTCCACGCTCAGTTCCTGACATAATCTTGAAGATATGAAGGTGGCCTATAATTTCTCTTTACCAAAACACGACCGGATTCATCAGTAGGTTTCATTGTGGATAAAGCTGGAGGATTTTCATTTTGAGATTGTTCAGAATTTTGGGATAGGGAACGATTAGAATCATTTACAAGGAACGAATATAAACGTTCTGAACTGACTGATATAAGGTTTTCTTTAGGAATAGCTAATCCATTAAAATCTTGTTCTGGCAGTTTTATGGCATTTTAATCTTGTCACTAAAAGTTGTCCTCTCCATGGTGAATCACTTGGTAATGAAGTTTTCTTTCAATAATCTTTGTATCTCTGTTTCTATAAATTTATAGTCATCATTAGAAAACCGTCTGGATTTGATAGCAATGGGCTGGCAATTTTCTGTTAAATTTGCAAACAGCGGATTATGTCGAATATTTGCAGTTACTAGAAAATAAATAGAAAGTTTTGATTGATTTTCGCAAAAACTCAATAATTTTGAAGAATATCATGTCCAATTATAACATCGGAACAAAGATTTTCGAGACATACATCCTAATATTTTTGTACATATGATCTGATATTTTTATAATCACAATACAGTCAGCCGTATGAATAAAAATAGAGCATTTGCTTCTAAGCAAACGGTAGAAGTATAAGCAAAAGCTTTAAGTAAAAGATGAAAGTAGAAGCATTTACTTCATATCATATGAATAATGAAGACCTTTTACTCTCAAGCATATGCTTCAAAGAAATGAAGTAAAAGATACTACCTGTTGTTTCAATCTAAGGCTCAAGTGCCAAAGTAAACCAACAGATCATATGATGACATCACTGGACTTTGACATTCCATATGAAGTGGTTCTAAAAGAACGCCAAACGGAAGGAGTCGGTCTGGGAGTAACTGGACCAAACTTTAAACCCTCCTTAGCAATGGGTAAAAAGGCCACAAAATTTCAAGCTGAAGTCTGGCCATAAACATCTGTGCACAAGATTGTCTAAAAAGAGGTCTTTTAGAGAGCACATTTACATACTGTCCGATAGTCAAGCGGCTCAAAGGCTCTATAGGAGCTATCAAGTGCAATTCTCAGCTAGTTTGAGAGAGTATAAAAAATATCCTTAAGCAACTGGCTGGGACTGCTGGGAGGAATAAAGCAACTCTGATGTAGGTACCAGGACACCAGGGCATAGAGAGCAACGAGGAGGCGGAGCGTCTCACAAAGCAAGGCGCTTCAACACCTTTTCAAGGCCCAGAGCTTTTTATGGACTAATGAAAAACAGCATCTCCGAAGAAATTAATAGATGAAGGAGGTTCATATTCATCTCAGCAAGGAGATCTAAACAACTTTATTGACATGAACAGAAGAGACATTAGAATAGTTGTTGGTCTGCTCACTGGGTATTGCCAAGTGAAATATAATCTAAAAACAATAAGCAAATCAGACAACGACCACTGCATATCTTGCGAACAAGCAACAAAAACTACAGAACACTTAATGTATGAATGCCCTGCTCACTCCTGCAAAAGACTGAAATACCTTGGAAGGGGTACTGCTAACAACGAAAGAGATGGGCTGGTGGGCACTTTACCACCCAGGAAGTTGGACTCCTTTGGAAGAAGCCTACAAATTTTGGGCAGTAGAGCGGCTGGAACAAACTGTAACGATTCCTAACAATATACAAAAAAACGGGAAATAGGAATATTCGAAAATTATTTACCAAAATAGTAAACATATATCTGCTCTGGAGCAGATGCATTTTGCAAGGAGTAAATGCTTCCAATTTGAAGCAAATACTCTCTTTTATTCATAAGAAAAAGAGTATATGCTTTTTTCTTGAGTATTTGCTTCCAACTTTTAAGTAAGAGGTTTTGTTTGAACATTTATTCATACTAGATGAAGCATTTGCTTCAGATTTTGGGAGAAGAAGCAAATGCTTTTTTTTTTATTCATATGACAGACTATCTACAAACAGGGGAATTTAAAGATGAAGCAGCCATTGTGATATTTAGATTCGTAGGAAACACTTTGATATATCTTTGTGTGGTGATGGTTGTTGAGATATAACTGTCTGAGCTTCCAGTAGATATACAGGGTGTTTGGTACATCGATAGGAAGTTTTCAATGAGTGATAGTTGGGGTCATTTGGGAGCTGTTTGACCAAATTTACCCTTATGCAAAGTTTGTCGTTTTTGAGATATCAGCACTTTTAGATATTTTTTAACTGTTCCTAAAACATATTGTTTTGTTTTAGTAGTACTCTTTCTCAATTTTTTTTCCAATATTCCTAATATGCACTCTTTCGGAAAAATACGAAAAAAAAAGAACCCGAATGATTGATTCAAAAAATATGTAGCCCAATAAGTTATGTGTTGAAATACATGGATTCAAAATACCTAAAAATGGTGATATCTCAAGAAACGGCGAAACTTTTCATTAGGGTAAATAGGGTCAAATAGCTTCCAAATGACCCCAACTATCACTCATTGCATTGAAATATTCCAATCGATGTACCAAACACCCTGTATAGACAATTATATAATATATAGACCATTACTGACAACATGACATATGATGACATACATACAACATAACAAGTAAATAAATAGAAAACATAGTACATAAGGTAATGAGATATATAACATGTCGTGTTTTAAAATGGTATGTGCGCTTAATTTCTTTTGGGAACGGTTGAATAGCTATACCTACTTCACAACTATTATAGGTACATTTGTTTGAAATCATGATGTACTTTTACAAAAGGTGGCTATACCTAATAATTTAACAAAACCTCTAACAAAACCACTCTTTATTTTTATAAAACGTTTTCTACAACATTTTCAACCTACAGCACGTTTTTGCTTATCGACACAAAGTTCACGCAATTATGCTATATAGAAACATTTAACTACTGAGATAAAATTATGGCAATAAACAATACAGTTTTTCAAAAACTTATAAAATAATTTACATATTTCATTTTGTATTTACTTGATTTAATTTATAATAAATAAACTTTTTGTTATTTCTAATTTCGAATGGATCATTGAAATTTGTGAATGCGCAGTGTGATACAACAAAGTAAGTCGTATAAAATTATTCAAAAAATATACGCTAATTAGCATTTTCTAAACACAGATGGTTATTGTTAAAAAATTAATGCATTTAGGAAGTTTATTGTATGACGATTTCAAAGTCATGCCGAGTATAGCAATTTTAGTCAATTTAAGACTCTATTGTTGTTTGTTGGGAATAAAAAAGCCTTATATAGAGACTATATGGAACTAATTTTGGTATAAATAAATGAGAAATTCTCTAAGCAAATTTTAAGGTGTGTGACAAGTATTATTAAACCAATAAATTAGCATAAGTTAAAAACCAAACATAATTGTAATTTTAAGCAATTTTATCTAATTAATAAAAAGGCAACTTTTTCAAATTATTTAAGTAACCTTGATAGTGGTTTCAATAATCAAGTCAACTATATTTGTAGTTTTCCGTTTTGGATATTAATGGTCCAAAAGGCAAAAATAATTCCAAGAAATCCACACAAACCCTTATTATTGAATGACACCCCATACAAAAAGGACCCCCGAGACTTGATAAATTAACTTGTTTACGTAAGTATCCGTAGAAAAGATAATACATAGACAGGAAATAAAAGTTTTCTTAGGCCTTGGTAGTATTTGTTTTGACCATCACTAACCAAAAACTTTTGAACTAATTATTTAAAAATTCTTTTGCAATACATAATTTAAATTAGGCATGATTTTTTTCGGCTGGTTATTGCATCATTTTTTTTTTTCCGAGGCACATTTTGTTTGTTGTACAGTAAATTTTGCAAAATCGCTAGTAGCCAGTGCATGTTCGTAACATCCGCTTCGGATAGGTGTATTATGGTGAAGAAACGAATGTTAAGATCGACCTTAACTGTACTTAATTGTGTTAATTTAATATGAAACAGCAGGTAATTATTATATTGGTGTAAATTTATTGCTTAAATCCTTATGGAATTACTGAGTATACTGTATAGTGTGCCTGAGATAAGATTAAAAACGGAAGCGGAATTCAAATAGGTATATGGTTGTTGGAGTAAAAAAACATTATATGTATATAGAGGCCACGTAGGTACAATGTTTTAATATTAATAATTTTTTCGTTTATCATAACATAAAGCACTTTTTTTTCTGTTGCCTTCTTTACCCTTTAAAAAAATAGATGTTTGTGTTATTTTGTATAAAACCTGTTTCCAGGAGAATTCTATGATTTTGAAATCAGAATCAGAATAGTTGTGGGGTGTTTCATCATGAGAAATTACTATTTATTGCAGCATCTAAACCCTTATAAAAATTTGTTTGCCAATATTTTCCACTCAATTATCCTTTAGAGCCCTTATTTACATTTCCATAAGAACCGGCTGTTTCAATACACCACTGACAAATAATGAGCACTTGAAGTCAAAATGTTGGATTTATAAGTCTTTTTGATTACTGAGAAAATATTCTGACCAGTGGCAAAGATGCTAGCTATCAGAATTGTATTAGGCCTGTTCGCACAGCAATCACAAACCAGTCAGAGCAAATTTCATTGGTTGGAAACAGTCAGAAACAGTCAGAAAACTAGTTTCAACCAATGAAATTCGCTCTGACTGGTTTGTGATTTCTGTGCGTACAGGCCTAATACAATTCTGATAGCTAGCATCTTTGCCACTGGTCAGAATATTTCTTTTTGCAAATCTGGTTTTGGAATAGTTTGTTCTCATGTTCCATTTTGTAGAAGCGAGTTCATGGATTTTTCCCAATCTTCTCCCATTGCAATATCTTCATTATAGATTTCTGGTACCTACTGATGATATGCTTAATACTGACAGTTCTGCTCAATGTCATAGTATTTTGAGTTATCCAGCAACTTTTATTTTGCATATTGGTCGTCATCGTGTCTCACAGGTAAATTTCAATGTGATTTTCTTTGAATGTTTTCATCATCATTATCTTCTAATCTGTCACTTTCTGAAATTCTTTATATTTTGTCTTTCAGTTTTGATTTATGATATTCTCTCTACTTCCTTCCAACATTTCTTACAATTATCTGTTTTCTTTTGTCCCAAATCCTATAGGTATTTATTGTCTGTACATCCAATCATATAAAATTATAATAAGGCTTTGATCTTTCATTTACCTTACTGGATATTCCTTCTTCGGTACCTAAGTACATTCAAATACTTATGGTTTTATAACCATCTCAAATTTCAGCTGGAATAAGAGAACTGTTGGATTTGGATTAAATAAATTTAGAGCTGTTTATTTTGTATCAAAACCTTTTTATTCGCAAACACCACTCTGAGACCTTTTCCCTCTACACCTTTTCCATTTGTAATTCAAAAAAACACAAATGTATTTTAGAAAACCTCAATAGTAATTCAGATTTTTCAAATGTAATTCAGTAAACCACATTTGTAATTCAGATTTTTCAAATGTAATTCAGAAAACCTCATTTGAAATTCAGATTTTTCAAATGTAATTGGGAAAATCCCCGGAATAAACAGATCTTTTGATGATAGGTTCAAAATATTTATTAATTAAATATACATGTGTGTACACCTTTTCCACATATTATTGCGAATATATTATTTAATTTTCAGAATAGTAAAAATCTATTGCGAATAAATCAAATCTTGATTATATTTGACTCATTCGCAACTACATTTGATATATTCCTAATTTCATTTGATTATCCCAAATTTCATATGATATATTCGCATTTACACTTAACGTTTCTCAATTACATTTGATACATTCGCAATTACATTTAACTCTTCCCAATTACATTTAATATAGTCGCAATGTCACTTGACTACTCGCATAATCAATTGATGAATTCGCAATATATAAATTACTATATTCGCAATTACATATGGAAAAGGCGTGGTTCATTTGAACCCATGTTTACCAAGTTTGTTGCAAAAGGTGGCAAATGGGGTTTTCTCATTTTCAGTTGAAATTTTGTAAATTACAAATGAGATTTTCTGAATTACATATAAAAAATCTGAATTAAAAATGAGATTTTCTGAATTACATTTGAGAACTCTGAATTACAAATGAGGTTTCCTGAATAACATTTGAAAAATCTGAATTACAAGTGAGATTCTCTGAATTATATTTGAAAAATCTGAATAACAACTGATACTTTCTGAATTACAATTGAAAAAAGTGTAAAATTTTAACAGACAATGAGTTTTCACGTTCAAAAATATTCTGCAAAACAAATTTCCGCTTCAACGTGCAAATTACCTTGTCCTTTTCTTATAACTTCATTCTTCTTAGCTATGAGTTCATTCACTTTTTGCTGCTGCATAACAATTCAATGTTTGTGTCTCTGATTCAAATTGAGAAATGCAACTTCACATCACTTTCAGTACCTAATGTCACTGTTGACTAAATGAGATCTCTCACCATTTTTCAACTCTGGACTCTGGACATTCCATCTTCTGTACGGAATTCCCTTTTTCTTTTCTTATTTCCTCCATTTCATCCCTTTGATTATTGATTCATTTATAGCCTAAAGTACTATGTTAACCTTGACTTTCTGATTTCAATTCATTTTTATCTTGTCTATCTTCTAAGAGCCTACTCTTCAATTATACAATAAAAAATGTCTATAGTTTTAGTCACATTTAGATGAGGCAGACATAAAATGAATAATGAACTTCAATTATTGGATGAGTTAAAACTATTTTTTGGTTTTAAAACTGTTCTCCCACAAGAAAATCTTTCAAAGAACCTTTTCTATCGGATCTCATTGTTTTAAGTGTTATTTGTAGGCTTACCTACTTGGTTAAATATACCTACCAGATTTCATGAATGTTCCACTTAAATTTCCTTGGCAGTAGTCTTATCCAGCTTCTCCAGCCAAACTATTATCTACCTATCAAGCCTAAGCATTATCCTTTGCCCTTGCCCAACCACTATTCGAATGGTCTACTTCACATGGGTACTCAGAGGAGTTCTTTGTCAGTATTTCCGAAACTTCATGCTTCCTGAATTCTTAATTGGAACATCCTTTCCCATAAAATGGTCTTCACTGAACTTATCACTCCTTTTTCTAACCTAACTCGACAATGTTTTCTTGTAACTTTTTCTTCACGGTAATTATTGTATTGTATTCCAGTCAGCTTCCTATATCAAAAATTAAAGCAGAAAAATTTGTATTGAAGAACTTCAATGTAAACCTTGGTCACTAAATAAAAGATAAGAAATGACATACGTTTATTTTCAATCGCTTGACCGGATTGATGAAGATAAAACGAGAAATTAATACAGGGGCGATGGTAAAGGACAAACATTTCAATGTCAGTCGTATGTGACTGTTTATGGTAGGGATAATAAATCCCGAAGAGAGCTTTTTATATGCGCATTGCAAGTTTTATCGCGAATTGTTTAGGTTAGTCTGATTTATGTACCTCTACCTAGGTACTTACTTACCTAGTTAATATTTATTTTAATGCGCTTTTATTACCTTATTTCTTTTTGTCACTTGACAATGGTATAAATTAAAGTTTTATAACTTTCTCATAAAAACCCTATTAGAATTTCATTGACAGCAGGTGCATATACTTAAGAGGCTATTGGCTCGTACAATACTGCAATGTTAAGGTTCAGTTGCATCATGAACTTTTCCTTTAACCATTAGATTTCGCTCATAATTTTGTCAAATAAGCTCTTACCTATTTAATCTTGAGTAAAACTAAAAAATATTTTTCTTACGCAGTACCCAAGCTTGCTGGCAGTACCCTGACCTTAAACTTGGATAAATAAATCTCGAATAGATTGAGATTTTTTTTTCGAATAACATGTTTACCTTATGACCGTGACCATCAAATGAGAAATGACGGTAATTAAAAAAAATATATTGTTCAAGAAATATCAAGCTGATGAGAATGGATTTTCAAGATAGGTTTACAATTATTGCTGAAACTTATTTTTGTTATGTGAAATTGAAGTTTCAGAAATGAAACGTACTTATGCTAAATGAGTTTTTGGGCTTGGGATTTGTTTCTGTCGAAAAGTTCCAATTGATTTAAGCCATATGCTTAACTTTGGGATCCTGATACATTCTGTGTTACTTCAATTGAAATTGTAACTTTTACACCCGAGAAATTGAAGACTACTGACTGTTACTGATGCCAGATTCTAGGCCAGGAAACAATAAAATCCTTTCCATTTTCATGAACACGTGTGCTGCAGTTCTGTCACATCCCCTCTTATTCATGATGAACAATCTTCTTATAGGCAAGGGCAAACTACCATGAGAATAGAAGTATACAATTGTAATGCCTTATTTACAAGAAAGGCAAGAAACACCTGTCTGAAAAGTATAGGCCATTAACAAGCACCTTTTGCAAATGCATGGAGAAAGTCCTGGGACTTTATTCTCGAAACCGAGGAACAGCGTTCTCATAAGAACGATTGCTCTGTCATTGTCAGTATCCTGGAAATATGAATACGTACGACGAAGACAGAATCTTCGTTCTCATAAGAACGCTGCTCCCCTGTTTCGAGAATAAGTCCCCTGGTAGGTATCTGAGATGACTGGATTTTTGTTCGGAAATGGAATCTCCCCAACACGGGTTCCTTCCAGGAAGGTCCACTGTTACGAATCTGCTTGCCAAGGTTCATATTTCACCTGGATTTTGAAAAGGCGTTTGATAAGGTATCAGTTGGGCGGCTTCTTCATAAACTCCATTACTATGGTATAACAGGTCTTCCACTCAACCTAAGATTTTCTGCAAGATCGACAGAATAGGGTCCATGAAGTCCTGTGAAGTTTTTAGTGGTGTCCTCCAAGGCTCACCTTGGCCCTCTCTTCTTTTTTGTATATATTAATGACCTGCCAAATTGATTGAAAAGTGAGATGTTGTCATTTCCGCATGTTATAGTTTTTCCGAAGTCAATTGGAACAAGGTGAACATAAATCATAACTGGTGGCTGACTAGTGGCAGTGCATTTCTTATGGAAATTTTGAGAGACCAGTCAATCACCAGTTGGTAATTTGTTTCAATTGAGTCTAGAAATACTATATCTGTTAGTTTAGTAACCCTCTAACACAAAATGGAAGCCTCCAGGGGCATATAGATGCGATCATACAGTGGACAACCACCTGGCAAATGCCACTGAATTACTCCAAGTGTTCAATTCTCCACCTGGGCAAAAACAACTTCAGGATGCAATATTTGATTGGGTCTACCCAAGTAATCTATGTTGCTGAACAAAATGTCAAAATGATTTGGGAATTATTGTCAATGGAGACATAGAGTGGGAAAACCATATAAATGGTATCATAAAGAACTCAAACTCCATCATGTACCTGATTTCCACACCCTAGATGTTTGTGAAGCTGTACCAGGCTTACAAAAGACCCAGGCTGGAGTATGCCCAAAGCCTATGGAGTCCTTATTATGTCAAGGACATTGAAAAAGTCCAACGCAGAGCAACAAAAATTCCTCCAGCTCTTCGTGACCTTCCATACCAACAAAAGCTGCAGAGGTTGAACCTCCCTACACTTTATGAGAGACGAAAGCTTGGGGACCTAATGGAAACATTCAAAATAATTAGTGGACACTACAAGTGCCAGTTAAGTGTGTTCGAGCTCAGTGACAGCCAGCATCTAAGGGAGGTCATAACTAGAAACTCTGTGAAGAGAGATGTGCCAGAGGCTTTTGCGTATACAATTGAGTAGTTTATAATAATAGGAATCAACTGAGTCAGGACTCTGTAAATGCATCTTCAGTCAACCGGTTCAAAAACATATTGACATGACATGACTGACTGAATGGACCAGATCATCTGTCATCAGCAGCTTCTTCATAAGACGTTGGCTCTTCAACCTGTGTAAAGAAACTGGCAATTGTGTTACACTCTTGCAACCAGGCTGGCTTTTTAATCATCCTTCTTCCTCTGTTTATAACTGTGTTTTAAAAAACTTCTCAGCACTAGAGAGAGCCCTTTAAACTTTCATACTCGCAAGGAAATGTCCTATCACGCTCGAGAAGCGGCAAGTGCGCGGAAATGTCGGTGTATGTTGGTCTTGAAACGGTTCAGGTTGTAAGCTGCAGGGAAAACCGTCGCAGGGAGTTTATTCCACAGCGATGCTGTTCTCCAGAGATATGAATTCTGATATAATGAGGTTCTTGGTGCCTCTAGTTTGACAGTAAATTCATGGTTACCGTCTGTTTGACGGGTTCGCCTGGTAGGCGCTACTCTCGGTGGAATCATACGTGCCAACTCTTCAGAGCATTTTCCGTGATAGTACCTGTAGAAGAGAGATAAATCGCCCACAGATCTGCGATGTTCGAGACCATCCAAGTTACGAGTAAGTGCGGGGTCATTGATCAGCTTGATAGCTCGTTTTTGCACGGTGTTCAAAAGCATTAAGGTATGTTTGGGTGCTGCACTCCATATATGTGAGCAGTACTCCATAGTTGGTCGAATCTGGGCTTTGTAGAGTGTCAGCAATTGGCTTGGTGTGTACAGATGTCTTGTACGAAATAGCACCCCAAGCTTTTGGGACGCCCTTTTAGCAATATCTGCCACGTGACTGTGCCAAGACATGTTGGTCTCTGCAGTAACCCCCAAGATGTTCAACTGACTCTGTAATGTGACAGCACTTCCAGATAGCATGATGTTTGGCTCACCGGTGCTGGTCTTTTTTGAAAACAGAGCTGCTTGGGTTTTCTGCGCGTTGAACTGTACAAGGTTTTTGTTACCCCAGTCCTCTATTATCTCCAGGTCGTTATTTATCTGCGATATTTGAGTTAGTCTAAGATGATGGAATTCTCGTGCGGAAAGACCTGTGGGTGGTATGAGTGAGGAGACTATATTGCCATCGTCTGCAAAGCAATAAAGTGGATTTACTGTTTTATCTATGAGGTCATTTATGTAAATCAGAAAAAGAGTTGGCGAAAGGATTGCTCCCTGTGGCACACCAGCATTTATTTGGTAAGAGTTGGAGTTCTGGCCATCCAGTGCAACATAAATGGATCTGTCCTTTAGGTAACTTTCAAACCAAGTGCAAAGTTTCGGCGATAATCCCATTGCTTTGAGCTTGTTGAGCAGATTTTCATGCCAAACTTTGTCGAATGCTTTAGATATATCTAAGGCAATTGTTCTTGTTTCACCCCGCAACTCAATCGCTTTTTGCCATAAGTGAGTGACGTATGTAAGTAAATCGCCAGTTGACCTATATTTTCGAAATCCGTATTGCTTATCGTTGATAATTTTGTACTTTTCCAAGTACTTGGTTAGGTGATTGTTCACAACTCTTTCCATTACTTTTGATATCACCGGAAGTAGAGCAATTGGTCTATAGTTTAACGGATCTGTCTTTTTTCCTTTCTTTGGAATGGGTTGTACTGCGGCAGACTTCCATGATGATGGATATACTCCTTGCCTGTAAGACAAATTGAATAATTTTGCGAAAGTTGGGGTGAGTTCGTTGGCGCAATTTTTGAGTACTATTGCGGGAATGCCATCCGGACCCATTGCTTTGTTTGTATCTAGCTTTTTAAGGGATTTTCGTATTTCTCTGTGACAAAAGGGTACCTCTGGCATACTATGGGAAACCCTTTCAATGAACGGTGGAGTTTTTCCGTTTGGCACTGTTAGGTTGGAGTTGGAGGAAAACATTTGGGTCAGCATATTGGCTTTTTCCTCTGATGTTGTGGCTAAGTGATTATTTTTATCTGTAAGTGGTGGTATGGATGACTTGGTGAAGTTAGATCCAACAGCTTTTGCAAGAGACCAAAAGGACCTAGAACTACTTGGACAATTCAGCAACCTGTTTTTTATTCTTTGATTGTATGTTTCTTTAGCGGAGTCAATAGTAATTTTGCAACTATTTCTGGCTTCTATAAATTCTGTGTGGTTTTGAGCGGTTTGTTGTCGTTTCCAAAGGTTATATGCTCTGTGTTTTTTCTGTACAGCCGTTTGACACTGGCTGTTGAACCAAGGTTTTGCATTAGCTCTACGTTTAGTTGTATGTGGGATATATGCGTCCATTCCAGATAAGATTACTTGTGTTATTTCATTACAGCAAATAGTGGGATCAGCTGTTTTAAAGCAAACCTCTTGCCATGGAAAATCCAGGTAAAACTGTTTTAGGTCATTCCATTTTGCCGATTTATAGTGCCACATTTTACGAGGAAGTGGTTGTTGGCTTGGTGGGATGAGCATTTCGCACTTTGTTATTATCAGTTTATGATCGGACGAACCAAGTGGAGCATCTACTTGAATTGTGTACGAGTCAGGATTTGTAGTTAGGAACAAGTCTAAAAGCGCTGCAAATTCGCCCCTTTCTGAGATACGGGTAGGTTCATCGACAAGCTGCGTTAGACCACAACTTATGGCAACTTATGTTCTGCTGTTGCTTGGGCTTTATCAATATAGTAAGTATATACAGTAAGTATCATCGTCTTAATCTTCATCACAGTTTCACTTTGGAACGTCCAAACTAATCCACCTATTTCTATGATTATCGTAGTAGAGGTGTTTTTCTACTCGTCCCATGTGTGGAAAGTATAACCTTCAACAATGATTTGTGTAGAGGATCTTCTGAGCCATAATTCATAGGAAGTCCTACTAACTGGTGCATTAATAAATTTTGCCCAATTCTTTTTCTCTTATACATATATATGCTCCAATTGAATATCTACATTCTGATTCATTATTTAGTTGTCTTTCTTGAACTGGAAGATTTTGCTGTTGAAATATGACGTCGTCAGAAAAATCTTCTTCATATTTGGATATTTGTTCTTCAAAGTTATCATCAGGCTCACTTGCTTGTTGTTCATCATGGGCATCGTGTGAAATCTCAATTTCTTGATTTTTGTTTTGATAATCGAATAATGACGCAAATACTTTCCAGATTATTTTTCAAAAAACTGACCTGAAAATATAACATCTCTAGCTCTGTATAACTTATGTGTTTTTGGATTGATAAGTATCCCATGGCTTCTTCAGAATATCCAACAAATATTATTTTTTGGGATCAAACTTGTTTTTTGTTCTGGTATAAGAATATGGCTTCAATGCCTGCTTTCCGTTTAAAAAGTTAGAAAATAAATTTTCATTTACAACTTGACTACGCATTTAGCTATACCAGCAGCTCCCCCACCAAGAGCTCCCAAAGCAGACAATCCAGCAAATAATGAGATAACGAGTAAAATACATGGAAAGTTGTTTTTTTTCCTCTCTTGCAAGCTGACCTCCATTCTCCAAATTTTCGACCATTGACCATATAGCATGGTCCTCACTGCTTCCACTAAGGTCCTCATTTTCCTCTCAGCGATTTTGTTGGAGATTAGATATAAGCATTGTATAAACAGACTGTTTATACGATAGTTTTACTAATGTCTGATCCAAATCTATCACATTTTGAAGTATCATCATCCTCATCTTCACCATGGTAATTTACTTCTTTTTATGACTCCATGACTTTCTATGAATATCGTAGTAGATGTATTTCTACTCGTCTCATATGTGGAAAGTACATCTTTCAACAATGATTTGTGTAGAGGATCTTCTCAGCCATAATTTATATGAAGACCTACTGGTGTATTAATAACTTTTGCCCAATTCTTTTTCTCTTATCGTTTAGCATATAGCATGATCCTCACTGCTTCATTTAAGGTCCTCATTTTTCTGTCAACTGTGCGATTTTGTTGGGGAGTGGGTGGGTGTAAGTACCTACCTATAAGCTTTGTAGCCTCCATCTAATGTATTTCCCACTGAAAAGCATTGAACCACCTCAGAAACATTCACTGTTGATTCGTTGCCCTTTTCAACCAAATTGGTAGAACCCAAAATGAGTTTTTGATGAAAATTATTTGTCACTCTATTTATTGTTGTTGAAATTCCACGAAATTAATTTATTAATAAATCTGAACAAATAATTATTAATTGCGGAAAAAATCTTCCTATTTTAAAATTAAAATAAACAAAATTAATTAAAAAATTAATAGGTTCTACCAATCGGCGTGCACTTAAAACACCTCGCCACCGCATTTTCAAATTATGGCGAATAGTTATGTATAATTTACAATAATTAACTGATTAACACAATTTAACATAACTGGTCTTGCATACCTGAAGGCGAGATTATAGCGAGATTTTTACTCAATCGTAAGTTATTAGCTCAAGAAGTTGCGCGCTATCTATAGAAATGGAAGCTGAGGTCGTTATATTGGTATAACAACATCAAACAAGAAATAGCCAACCAATAATATTATTGTTTTGTTTATTTCAGATGGCTCCACCAAATCTAGACTCGACAAGTACCAACGAGAATTCCTATACCATAGTACCGGCGTCAGAGAAGCCCCGTGCACATTTTGCAAAAGAAGACGACGAATCGAACGAAAATGACCAGCTATTTGATCAATCAATCAAAAAAGACGAAGACATTTGCTCGGACGATATAGACGTTGTGGTACCACCCGACGGAGGCTGGGGCTGGGTCATAGTTTTCGCCTCTTTTATGTGCAACATGATTGTGGATGGCATCATATTTTCGTTTGCGATGTTCTTGCCAGGAATCGCCGACGAATTTGGAGCGACAAAATCCCAAGTCACTTTGGTAGGGTCTCTGATGTCTGGTTCCTACTTGATGGTTGGACCTTTTGCAAGTGCCATTGCCAATAAGTTCGGATTCAGATTTGTTGCTATTATCGGTGCGTTGTTGGGTTCCAGTGCCTTTGTGGTTTCGTATTTCGCTACTAGTGTTGAATTTTTATGGGTCAGTTATGGATTACTTGGCGGTAAGTTTTTGTCAAGGTATTTTATTGTTTTGTCAATGCCAATGTCAAATTATTGGCTCGAAAAGTGATGCAATGTTCAATCCAACCGTTAAATTGCCTTATGAAGTAGTACTACGACGTGTTGTAAAACAAAAGGTTTATTGATATTCCAAATCGAAACCTTGAATTAATTTTGTGGTTTTTAATGGAATACAATGCAACGGCAACGTATAAACAAGGACCTATGCAATTATTATTAAGTTTTGTTCACACATTTGAGGGGTCGTTTATTCAATGGCTTTTACACTTTTTAATTGTTGCGATCTTGTGCTTTCAACTGTGACTTTGAGATAGCGCCACAGGAATTTTTTCCATAACAATAAGTGATGGAATAGTACCTACATTGTGTATCAAGGGCAGAAAAAAGACGATTCCGACTAGTGTGAAGTCATCGAAGATATCAATACGAGTCGAAATCGGAAATTTGGCCAACATTGTCAATGAGTGTAAAATCTATTATTTCTCTTTCCCTTTTGTCTTCCATCTGTGATGTTATGTTTATAGTTCATTATTCACAATGAGTTTCCAAGAATGAATAATAGCTTAGCAAAAAATCATCTTTTTTCTACTCCTATCTTCAAGATTACTTACTTGACCAAAAACTGCTAAAACTCACTCCAACTCAATTTCTAATGTTCAGCAAAAACACTTTTTTTTAAACGGTTCCATATTTGATCCGCATGTATTTCCCTAAAAGAATTTGGGTGTTGTTTGGTCGACTGATGTGAACTTGGCTGCTAAAATTTAGCAGCCAGACTGCCGAACATTGCCGAATGATCAGTGACGTCAGTTTTTTTTTAAATATTTTATAACTAAAATTTTAAATACCTATGCATGGCTGTACCTGCAATGGTCCTTTTTTTCGCAAGACTATTATAATAGGTAATAATAAATAAATTGGGAAGTAAAACTAATAAATTATTGCGAATAATAAACATCTTTTAGCAAAATTCGGTCGAACATGCACAAATGATACTATGATAGAAGGTAGTACCAATATATACCACTTTTTAGGGTACCTAAAAAGACTTGCAAATAACTTCGAGGGTGGTTTAAGGGGGTAAAACTAATAATTGGCATTTATCGAAAAAAGAGTTTTTGTGAAAATATGGATATTTCCACTCTAGTGTCGGGTACAAATGCTACAAGAAGTTATAGGCAGTACCGATATATACCATTAAGGGTACCTTATAAGACTCGCAATAAATAACGATGAGGGTGGTTTAAGGGGGTAAAACTAATAATTACGATTCATCAGAAAAAGGGTTTTTGTGAAAATATGGACATTTCCACCCTAGTCACGGGTACAAATGGTACTGGAAGTTATAGTACCTAGATGACTTGCAAATAACTTTGAGGGTGGTTGAAGGGGGTGAAACTAATAATTGCGATTCATAAAAAAAAAAGTTTTTGTGAAAATATGGACATTTCCACCCTAGTCTCAGGCACAACTGGTGCTGGAACTGCTGGAAGTTATAGGCAGTATTAAGATACACCGTCTAGGGTATCCTAAAAGAATTGCAAATAACTTTAAGGGGGGTTTAAAATGGTAAAAACCAGTGGCGTAACTATGCTGGGGTGGCAGTGTGCAGCGCACAAGGGCCCTTATTGGCTTAAGGGATCTTGGGCGGATTTCTCAAGCTTCCTTCCAACTTAATTTCAAGCTAACTCGCGCTCACGAATCAATTCGAAACTTCCATATCCATCCGTTTTTTTCGCATGATCTGCGAACCGGTTTGCAAACGCGTTCGTAGCCCCGTCCACAATAGTGTTTCGTTCGTTGTTCGGCGTACGTTAAGCTTCGTACAGACTTGAACATTACGCCGAACAACAAACAGAACAACGAACCGAACGGCAAGGCAATCCAAACACTAATTTGAATTCGGATGGGGCTACGAATGCGTTTGCCAACAGGTTCGCAAATCTTGACCGTTCTGTTTGCGGCGCTCCCTTCTCGGTTTTTTCACCGACATCAGAGAAAATGCGCGCAAATGAAATACGATTGCAGGTTTGGACGGGTCAAAAGAAAACAACGAGAGGTAGATTGCAGGTCAGTTTTTGTATACCAGATTGCAGTTTTAGGGGAAATCATGGATGATTTCCCATAATTACCCCTGATTTCCTCTGATTTCTGCTGATTACCCTGCTGATTCAAATTTGACCCGAGATTTAAACTTTTTGGTCTTGGCACGTTGCTGTTCAATTGGGTCTTGCGTTTGTCACAAGGTCTGTTAGGAAGCTTAGAAGGCCTCTTTGTCGGTCTGATATTTGAAGATGGATTTCAGTGCTTATTCTGCCAATCTTTTCGTCAAGCATATACAGTGAAGATTTTTTATTAACATACTGTCTATCGTTTAAGGTAACCGGTAAAAATGAACTGTCTTTCGATGAAAAATCTTTCTGCGGTTTCACGTATCCTCGGAAAAATCCTTCAATTCAAGTTGTTCTCCAAAGGACACGGAATTTAAAATATTGCCTATATCTGCTCGTATTTCTTCAATGGCAGCATTTTTTTCTTTTTCATATTCCATCTCTAATTCATTTACGACTCTTTCCGTCGAAATTTCAGTATTCTCTAGCATTCCATTATCTAGTCATTTATCTGTTATATTGTCATTTTCTGAGTCATTTTCATGGGAATCTATCATATTTTCCTCTATATTTCTTAAAGGATTGATAAGATGTTGACAGCATTTTCAATAACTGAAATCCCCAATTCCTCCATATCAATAATTGCGCCTGACATGGCTTCAGTAATAATTTTTCCGACATCATCATCAGAGATTTGTTCAAAACCATCTTTCACAGTCTGAGAATCTGTCCTCTTTTTTTTTCTCTTGGAAACACAAACTCACGATTTAGATCTGTCATTATATTGTGTACAGTTTGAACTGGGTCAATTCGATGTAGAATATCTTTCATAGAAAAACTACTGTAGAGTATGTCGAAGACATGGACCTCGTAACCCTAAACAACTTTTCACAAGTTTGGCTACTGAAGAGCCATGGTGTAAATGATTCTGAAGTTATATTCTTGCTGTTGAAAAATCTTATTATTATTATTTTATTTAGGGAGTGGCCATTAAGCTCAATAGACAGATAACAATTCTGAGCACTTATAATTTTATTTTGATAATGGACATAACAAAACGTAACATAACCTCAATTTCTAAATATTTTCGAAAACTGCGCATGGGTTAGATCTAGAGATTGACTGATTGCCCTAAGTTTTCCTATAATTTCCTTAAGATTTCCCCTGATTTCCTTGAGATTTCCCCTGATTTCCTTAAGATTTCCCCTGATTTCCACTAATTGCATTTGATTGCCTCTGATTTCCTCTTGATTTCCTCTTGAATTCCCCTGATTTCCCCTAATTTGTACTTTAGATTTCCCTTGCGGTTTACCCCTCGAAAAACAACGAACAGATCTTTGCGAGACGCCTTAGGGAATTTCCCAAAATTAAAATATGGATACAGAGGAATGTAAAAAAATAACCTCCTCATCAGCATCATTTCGGCGGGAAATTTTCAAAATTAAAAAAAGTCTAGGAACTTCTAGTACTATCTGTTTTTCAATTTTCGGACAGGACCTATTTTGTTTAACAAATATTCAAAGTCGGAAGGTTCATCCTTGTATTTTTTTTTTGTAATTTATGTCCCCTCACAGCTTGAAACTTCAATTATTCATGCACTGATTGGAAATTTCTGCATTTCTTTATGCTAAAAAAAAGTGTGTTTGTCACCATCTTCTCGTTCTTCGCGATATTGATGGACAAGGGCCGAAAAATCCTAGAGACGCCACTGGGTAAAACTGATAATTGCGAGTCATCGAAAAAATGGTTTTTGTGGAAATATGGACATTTCCCCCCTTGTCTCGCGTACAAATGATACTGGAAGTTATAAGCAGTACCAATATACACCGTTTAGGGAACCTGATTTGACTTGCAAATTACTTTGAACGTGGTTTAAAGGGTTTTTGTAAAAATCTGGACATTTTGAACCAATAGTCTAGGGTTCGAATGGCACTGTAAGTTAGAAGCAGATAGCAGATTCTACATTTGATATTTCAGTTTCAATTTACCCCTTTAAACCCCCTTAAAGTAATTTGCAAGTCAAGTGAGGTTTCCTGAACTATCTTTAACTCCCAGTACCATTTGTTTCCGAGACTAGGGTGGAAATATCCATATTTTCACAAAAACCCTTTTTTCGATGAATCGCAATTTTTAGTTTTATCTCCTTAAACCACCCTCAAAGTTATTTGCAAGTCTTTTTAGGTGCCCTAAACATTGTTTATTAGTACTACCTATAACTTCTAGTACCATTTATGCATAATGGACTGAATTTTGCCAAAACATGTTTATTATTCGCAATAATTTATTATCCCCGAATTTATTATATTTATTATCATAATAGTCATGTGAGAAAAAGGACTATCACAGGTTCACCCATGCATAGGTATTGAAAATTTTATGGAAAGTTATAAAATTAAATAAATTAAAAAAAAAACTGACGCCACTGATCTGGCAATGTTCGGCAGTTTGGCTGCTAGCTTTTAGCTGCCAAGTTCACATAAGTATTTGGTCGTTTCTGCCTCATTTCTATGGGGTATACCATTTAAAACGAAACAGGCTAAATATCTTGATGTCACTTTTTTTTTTTTTTTATAATCGCTCGTACACGTAATTTGATTGTGTGAGTCTTTTTCAGCAGTAACTCAACCCTCTAGGAGGGGAGGGACCAACCCTTACCATCTCAAATGGAACAGGAAGTCGAGTGATAACTGTTTTAGAAGAGCGTTCAATTTTCTTTCAAATCAAATTGAACGCTCTTTCAAAAGAGGTATCACTCGACCCCTTGTTCCATTTGAAATAGTAAGTATTGGTCCCTCCCCGACCAGAGCGTTAAAATTAAAGTGCTAAAAATAGTTGCAGAGTACTTCCCCCTCTGAAAATCAAATTACGTTTAGCTACGAGCGATTTTTTCAAAAATAAACGTGGCATCAGATTAGGGCTTCGCAAGACCAAGACCAAGACCAAGACTGGCCAGTCTTGGTCTTGGTCTCGAAAAATAAATGCTGTGTTGGTCTTGGTCTTGATTTTTCAAGACCAAGACAAGACTGGCTCAGTCTTAGTCTTGGTCTTGATAGTCTTGGTCTTGGTCTTAATAGTCTTGAAAAAAATGTATACCAAATTTTTAAAATATACCTAACATATAATAAGAACAGGTTTAGGATTTCATAAATAAAAAATAAAACTCCCTTCCTGAAAAAAATTTTGCCGACGTTTCGACCATGCATTTGGTCTTCTTCGCAGGTTATTTCTACCAGCAAGACCGTTTCATGTCCAAAAATACCGCATAAAGCATTCCACAACACAGAGGAACGAAAGAGGAAAAAAATTAATTTCCATTTGAATCATAAGAATAAACCTACCTTACCTACCTCAGCATTCAGATTTGGGTTAGTTTGGGTGAACTGTGGGGTTTGTGTACCTAATTATCAACTATCTTTGGAAATTCCAAGCTACAGACAAAAATGCACTCTGGCTCCTTCGATTTCGCGCGGTTATTTAAAAGTAAATCTTAGTCGGTGAGTACATTCTCTAATTTTTTGGTATTTGTATATTTGGTATTTGTATATATTACGGGCAATGGTCAATGTAAATAATTGAGTCGATTTTTCTTTTCTAGACCAAGACCAAGACCAAAACGAGAGTCTCGAGAGAGAGTCTTGGTCTTGGTCTTGAACATCAAGTCTTGGTCTTGAGAAGATTTATTAGGTCTTGGTCTTGGTCTCGGTCTTGGTCTTGCTACCAAGATAAAGACAAGACCCAGACTAGTCTTGTGGTCTCGTGAAGCCCTACATCAGATATTAAGCCTGTTTCGTTTTAAATGGTACACCCTGTAAATACAAAAAGTAGTGAATGTATCGAACAGGACACGAAAAGAAACAAAACAGGATTTAATTGATGTAAACTGTAATTGCATTCCGATAATAGACGTCACCGTGTGCCTTTCTATACAGCAAATAATAATTTCACGTATTAATCAAACTCAAAGAAACTCGATGGTCCAATAATATTGGTTGTTTGAAGAATTCGAAATAATTTTTCATAATAAACCACAGGTTTATAGGTACGTATGCATTATAAAAATGTAGGTAGGAAGCTAAATGTTTATTCATCACCTAATAAAACGACATAATAAACTGTGCTCTGGGATTATTGACTACCTAAATATATAATTTTGTATTTTTAGAATTATTTTATTATTCTACAGAGTGACAAAAAAGCATAGTAGTCTGAAGTAGAGTTCTCTTAATGTATCTCAAAATTCGCTTGAGCTTAACACAATCATCATCATTTGGTTTATCAAGTTTCCTATAAACTAGACTAACAGTATATGCCAAATCAGGACGACTCCCACACATCAAGGAGATAAGAGTCCCAACACCTTCTCTACATGGAATGTCATTTACTGGTGATGTTATTTTTGGGTTTGAAGCTTTTTTAGTACCTATTGGTACCTATAGTAACTTTTGTTCATTCCAAATCTTGCCAATAGTTTTTGAGCACTTAGATTGACAATAATAATGAATCGTTTCCTTGTTTCCTATTTAAAACACATGGATCTGCATCAATTGTCTTGAATTCCATATTTTTTCAAACATCCACAAAGCCTATAAAGACTTCTCTTTAATCTAACTTGCTGACGTTGATTTTCATTTATGTTGGTGTCTTCGCTATTCTTTAGCAGTTTCGAAAGGGAATCAAATGGAAAAACCGCTATGATACTGGAAGTTATTATCTATTATTTTTGAAACCTGATTTGAATAAAGTTGTTTTTCATCTATCGTCACATCTCTTGAATGAATCAATTCCTTTGTTTCTTCACACCAAATTCGATAACCATCATCATTTTCATATCCAACTAAAATTCCCCTTTTTGGCTTTCTTATCAATTTTTCTTCGTTTGGATTTTGGAACATGAACAGAACATGCACGACCAATGTACCAATAACTTTGTTTTTTCTGTTTCCCAGAAACATACCAGACATTAACTAGAACTAATCTGGAAGTTACTCCATTAACAAAAGCCTCTACTTCAATAGTTCCTGTACCCAATGCTTTTATTCTGTTTCCACTCGCTGTTATCACAACATGATCTTCATGAAAAGTCTCATAATTTTTGAATAAATCTCGTCTGTTGCAAATGTGATTAGTTGCTCCGTTATCAACATATCAGTGTTCCCCATCAGCAACTTGAAACAAAATTGTTGATCTACTTCCTGTTCTTGTACACACTTATTCTCATTTCGATTTGATAAAGCTTTTTCAAATTCGCAAAGGTAAGTTGTTAAATCCTCAACGGTTCGTTGATATTTTATCTTCAATATTCAACCACTTTCAAATAAAAAATACTCTTCTGACAAGGATCCAAGAATCATACAAATCAACAGCAAATCAGGCAATTGACAACTATACATTTATTACCTGAAACAAGTTTTTCTTTGCTAATTTCATTCTGCAAACTATTCCATAGGGTTTTCAGTTTTCAAATATGAGAAGCCATATCATATTTACTTTCTCTCCTATAAATGAAGAACTCCGTACAAAAATCATACGTTTTTTCCTCCATAGCACCATCATAAAGGCAAATCAGCTCATGTCACATTTTTCTGGCTCAGGAGAATCTCATTATTTTTTAGGTAGTCTCTTGCGTCATATTTACTGTTAACAGAAGTAAGACCTGAGTGTCTGCTTGGGTAAACAACTTCAGTGTATCCTCATATTTTCCTTTTTCTTCTTCACTTCCAGTTTCTAATGGAAAAGTACATGGTTTTGTTAGTTTTCCCTCAACAACATCAACTGCTCCAAAAATACTGCGCGGAGCATTATTAAAAATTTAAACTTCCATGTTTGCCAACTGGATTTCCAAACTAATTTGCACTTTGGTATAACATCCATTTTTTTTTTAAATATCAAATAAGATTTCTTCAAAAACAAAGTTGGTCTGGATCAATGATACATTGTCTAGACGGCTACCAAACCATCAGAATTGACAGAAAAAATTCAACCAGCTAGAAATCTTGAGAATAATTTACTGAACAACTTCCATTAAGGTCACTTTTTTGTATAAGAGGTAATTAAAAAGTTACAGCTAATATGCGTGACTTTTTTGCCAATCTGTATAATACATTTATTTCATTTGATATTCTATTTCCAGGTATCGGATTCGGATTCATCTACGTACCATCGGTGATAACTGTAGGATTCTATTTCGAAAAATGGAGGGCTCTAGCAACTGGAATAGGAGTATGCGGATCTGGAATAGGAACCTTCATTTTTGCCCCCCTAAGCGAATCCCTAATCGATAGTTTAGGGTGGAGAAGTGCCTTATTAGTCCAGGCCGCAATTGTACTTACTTGTATTATTTATGGCTCGTTGTTCAGGTACAATATAAACTTCTATTTTTCATTGAATCACAATTAATTGGATTATTTGTTTATAGGCCACTCAAAGCAACAAAACTCAAAGACCTAGATGAAGAAGACGAAGAAGAAAACCTAAAACCAACAGAACTAATAATGGACTCATCGAAACTGCCAACAGTAACAAGACTAAAAATGGAAGAAGCCCTGAAAAACATGAAAAATATGGACCATCAAACTTCAATATCGAAAATCTTTGGTGCGCACAACAATTCAGAACATCCGAGATTGTCAGACGTCTATCACACAGTACATGCACCATCCAGAACTTATACAGTCCATCTACCTTCAAGGGCCTACTTCAAAGAAAAACGCTCCAGTGTACCATTTGTATTACCAAGTGAGAAACCAAAACAAGCTTTAACGATGACCAAATCGAATTTGATAGCAAGAAGGGCTGAACTACTCGAAGAAATGAATAGACCTTTGTATAGAGATGATATATTTTTTGGCCAAAGCCTTTCCAGATTGCCTCAATACACGTCGCATGGCTCAATCGCCTATAATTTACAAGTAACACGTTTGCCAACTAAACAAGATATTTTAGAAGAAAAACGACATTCAATCAAACTATTCCCGGAGGCTGTTAAAAGAGCTTTGGCAACCATGTTGGATTTCAGCCTACTCAAAAGTCCTAGTTTTATAATATTAGCCCTGGGTGGCTTTTTCACCATGATGGGCTTCTACGTACCTTTTATGTACTTAAGGGATAGGGCCGAAAATATCGGCGGCATACCGAAACAAACGGCAGTATTATTACTTTCTTCCATTGGCATTTCGAATACGATGGGCAGGGTACTGTGTGGCGTACTCAGTTCTTTTCCTTCGGTCAACGGGTTGTTCGTCACCAATGTTGCTCTTACCATTGGAGGTGTGGCTACGATACTTAGCGGGGTGTCACTTTCTCAGGAATATCAATTTTTTTACACTGTGGTTTTTGGATTGTCGATTTGTAAGTATTTAGAATTATGGGTTTAAGGTGGTTTTATGATTGGTTTTTCAGTGGACGGGTACCTATTTAGGTTAACTAATAACTATCATTGGGTAACCGATAGCTGAACTAGATAACCGTTCACTGATAAACCGGTCCTTAATCGAATAAAGCAGCTCTTACTCAAATACGAAAAGATGCTGAACTTTTCCCCAATATATGTTAGACTTGAAAATGATGTACTTGGATGCCTTAACTTATTGTTCTTTTTGAACAAAGTTTACGGATGCATTTGAATATGTAACTTTTGTTAGTGTGAAAATGAAGTCTGGAAACTTAAAAGTTAACTTCTGAGCGACCCTCCATCTCGAACACCCCTGCACAGTTTGGTCAATAAATAAAGTTTCAAATAGAAAGTTAAAATTAAATAAATGTATGTGTACAACTTGGGCAACCAACACAGATAGACATTACAGTAAATAAAATTTGTATCATCAACATTTAGGAGAGCGATCCACCTCCGGTGTATCTCATAGGATGCCAAATTGTTGCAGATTGATATTTTATCCTGTTACGACTTTGCTCAAAAAATTGGAGCTTCCAAGACTAAAAACGACTACTGGCAACGTCGGTTTTGTAAGATATCCACATATTTTCTCAGATTACCCGGAAACCCCTAAGGTTTCTTAAATCTCCCAAGATTTTCTAGATATCTCTAATTTTCCAAGGATTTCATAGAATACCACAATACCAGCACAGCCAGAACACGGAATACCTGGTAACATGATATCCTCTGGGAATATACTCAATCAATAGAAAATTAAATTCTGAACGCGTGCACGGTCTCACTCAGTAAGATATGAGATCTCCTGAGATTTCCTCGATATTTCTCAGATTTCCTTCAAATTTTACTGAATCTCCCCCAGGATTGGCATACACAAAAACTCAGTGGGTTTTTGACACAAAACCAGCCATCAATATTGACAAAAACCCAGTGGGCTTTTTAAGTCAAAAACTCTTCCATACAGAAATAATTATTAACTGAATAAATTGAATAGAGGTTGAGCATAAAATTCTTTCTTTTTCTATCACAGGTTCTTGGTCTTGAATTTTCTTTCATTGAAGAAATTTAGAAGGCAAGAACCTGGAGTAGACAAAAATTGTGAACAAAATTCCCTCTTTTTTCGTTTCAAGTTCTTGAGTTGTCCTCTCTTGGAAGAAAACATGAAACTGAGAGCCTGGAATCGACAGAAATTGATTTGGAGAATTTGAGAAATGACCTCCCAAGATTTTCCTGGAGAGTTTTGGATTACTCCTGCAGGGTGTACACGGGATATCCTATTGTGAATGACCCCTCGGATTGGCATGTCAACGCGCCCAATATCATATGAATTAGAGGCAGATAGATAGATAAACGAGTTAAGGGCCTCACACACTATATTCTTTATCGTCGGTTTTCATCGCCGGGTTGAAACATGACGATCTCAAACCGTGTGTGGTAGTTACCGTTATGTCTCACGACGTGTGGGTCCAACTGCCAAAAAATCCCGTAGTGTGTGGTGAAAACAGGCTGACGATGAAAACCGACGAGAAAGAACGTAGTGTGTGGGGCCCTTTACTCCCGTGCGCATTCTGCATTATTTTGGTCAGCTCACCTCTCCTTCTCTTCACAACAAACATCAGTTTATAAATGAAATGCGGTGTCTATCTGTGGTAAGATGTCATTGGTTACAACTCCCCCTCTCCTATGAAAGGGGAGAAAGTTACAAAAAATCGTTCGAAAGTTTGGCAATCTCAGAACGACCCTCTATAACTTTCCTTCTTATCGTAGAAGAGACGGAGTTGTAATGTACCAAAAGCTCCATTCACATCAGTGTATCATATTTGCGGTTGCTTTTAAGATCAATCTAACTTCAAAAAATTATAAAAAAATATTTTTTTTTTTTGTAGCTTGTTTCGCTTCACTCAGGTCAATCATCGTAGTGGATCTCCTCGGCCTAGAACGACTTACCAATGCCTTCGGCTTACTTCTGCTCTTCCAAGGTATAGCAGCTATGATCGGTGCTCCCTTAGCTGGAGCTTTCATGGAAGCCACCGGTAGCTACGACGCGTCGTTTTACTTATCTGGCAGTATGATTCTTATATCTGCTATCATGTGTTATCCATTGAATTGGATCAATCGCTGGGAAGTGAAAAAGAACGAAAAACTAGCGATGATGGAGAATGCATAACAGTGTTTTTGAGGCATTGGCTTTTAATAGCCAAAGAGTACAAATGTGACTTGGAATTAGAATCCTAATATTGCTTTATTTACCATTCACTTTGTACAAGAAAAAATCATAAAATCACTAGCATACTTTACAAGATTATTAAATGGAATTTTAAACATAATACCCAAATAGGCAAAGTATCATTAAAACATTAATAATACGGGTGTAACACACTATAATTACCTAACTCTTAGACTATAGTCTAAGACTTAACAAGTACAGCATATAAGAACTTTTTTAATTTTAATTATTAGTTGACAATTTCTTAGTTTGTAAAGTCCCCTAAGACTGATGTAGGATAGGAACCTCGCTTTTTATTTTGTAAATATTTTAATTTTGTGTTTTATTTTTGAATGTATTTATTTTATGCTTTAGGATTATTTAGTTAGAATTGTTAAAAAGTAGAACATAAATTTTATTGAATATAAACTCTTTTATTTTGGTTATAGTTCTAGTCCAAACAATTCAAAATATTTATACGAATAGCAAAACCTATTTATAGTATAATTGTTGCAACTTTTGCAGTTTTATTTTTGAAAAAATTCAAATAATTGGAATAAATATAATATTTGGTATTTTTATTAAATGTTCTTTCCATTATAACCACCAACCACTTCTTTTAAACTTAATTACTATAAATTTACTTAATAATTACGATTATCTTCTCCGGTTTTTCTCCCATCTAAGCAAGCGTTCTATGGGAATTATAATTAAACCGCTTATAAGTAAGATTATGCCAGTAAACAGGATTACATAAGAAAACTGGCCCGTTTTGTAATAAATCAAATTGCCTACAGGAGTTGCCGAAAAGGCCGCTAAAGACTGGAAAATCATATTCCATCCGAAGCAATTCGTCAAGTTTTCTAGACCGAATAATTCGGCAAATGCTACAGCTCTCAGTACAGCAAAGGTAGCTACAACAAAATATCAATATATCAAGAATTCCTTATAAATATACCTATGCATATGATGCACTTGGGAATTCTAAAGGAGGGAACACATTAGACGTTGCGATCTCGTAAACGGTCGCAGAGTCTTGCTAGAAATTTTCTGGTGAATCAAGCGAACACTCTATTCATGATCGAAGCTGCGAACTTGAACATTCCAGCAAAAATGTTACCAAATCTTGTAGTGACAATAATCGTCTAGTGCGTTTTCTCCTAATCCCAATCTCATATTTACCTCTTTCAAAAAACTCACCAATTGTAAATCCAAATAGTCCATACGCTATTGAAAATTGTATAGGGGTAGATAGAAAATACGAAGCTATCACAGATATACCGCTAATACTTATGCATACCCAACATGTAACATGGGTGTCCAAAGCTGGAAAGCACGACATCTACAAAAAAAACATTCAAATTTCGAACAAAAAAAGTTTTTAAATCATTACAATACCACAAGCGGCTCTTCCCACCGTATTCGGAATACCAATAACCGAAATTAGTATTCCGTTGAATTGTGGATCCAGACCTTTCTCCCGACCATAGGACGGTATGTACGTAAAAACTAGATAAGTGCCCATCAGCGACAAATAACCACTCACAAGTAACAATACAAAAGCCGGAGATTTGAGCATGTGAAAGTCTAGCATCGTTACTAAAACTCTAATAACAGCGTCTGGACAAATTACGCAGCGGCCTTGTTGTTGTAAATCTCTTTGAGTTGCTGCTCTAGTAACCGATAAAGTATATGCCAAAGATGGATAACCCTGGAAACAATGACTGATTCAATTGTACTGTGATCATTAATATTTTTACTCTTGATGTAGCGGCAGTTTGTCTCGATCCAAATCGTGAATTCCTCAGTGTAGCTGCAGAAACTATGGAGCCAGTATAAAAAATATCGTCTCTGTATAAAGGCCTATTCACGTGCAAGTTGTTTACAGAGACCGAGGCGTCACGAGCCCGAGTGCAACAAGGACTACAACTATAATTATTGAATGTTTCACAGCAACCAGTGAAACGTTCATTGAACGATTTCCTAATGTTTCTCTGCACTATTTCTCTGGGCGCTTCAGATTGCCGACGCGATCTATTATCCTCTGTCATATTCTCGCTTTTGTCACTCGGGTCATTTTCGTCTGCACGCAAGAACGTTGACAATGTGTCATCAACATCTCTAATAAGGATTAAAAGTTTCTTCAGCTACTATTTAACATCATTAAACGTACCTTTGCATATATAGGCTGTAAACAACACTGCTAGCAACACTACCTCTCATCATTGTCTCTGGAAGCAAACTTGCTTCGGATATTGTGGGAAACAGGGCGTTTTTAAAACGCCGAAAAAACGCTACTATTCCAGTCATTTCATTATCATCCTCAACCAATTCTAGAATCAAACTGATCAACGTAAACTACAAAGACACCCTTCGATTACTTACTAGATTCAATTTCTTCAACTTCTCCAAACTGCACAAACCTGTCGACTTTGGTAGCTTTGAGCGGCCTAAAAGTCCAACCCAACAGTCCGCATATAACAAACATCCCGGAAAAATACCGGAACTTGGTTCTCCAAGTTAAATGTTGGAGAGCTTGTACGATGACTGGAAAGCATGTGACTCCCAAAGAACTGCCGCAGCATGTGATGGCCATTGCCAAAGCTCTCCAGTGTTCAAAATAAAACCCTATGGCTATTAGAGAGGGTGTGTACATTAAGTTGAAAGCTGTGCCGCCTAGTATTCCTAGAACTACTAGTAAGGCGACTAGCGATTTTGCGTAAGAAGCTGCGCAGAAAGCTATGCAGGATAACAAACCGCCTAAGAAAGTTATTTTTTGAAAGCCGAATCTGTTTACTGAGGAACATGTTATGGGACCTAGAAAAAAAAAAGTTCTATTAGGAATTTAGAATAGTAGGAGTGCCAGTCAATCGGATTTGTACTCTGTGGGGGCTAAGAAGTGTCACAAGCTACATTGTTAATGTACCTATTGATTGCTTGAAATATTTTTCAAAAGTTTCCAATTCTGAGCCTGAAATCCATTCGCGGTTTGTTCTGTTTGATACAGACCCTACTCTATTGAGTAGGTTCAGTCAGGATTTATCAATCCTGAAAGTTTGAATTCCCTCTGATTACTTGAAGTATATTTTCTAGAAGCTTATTCTAATGGTGATTTAATAGAAATTTTACATGATTTTTTTTGCATCTACGTGAGAAAAAGATCATAATTCCAGTTCTGAGTCTGAGATCCATTCGCGGTTTGTTCTGTTTGTGAATAAGACCCTCCTCAATAAATCCTGAAAGTTTGAAGTCCTTCTAATTTCTTGAAGTATTTTTCTTTTAACTTTCGATTAGTTGATGGTACCCTCTTTAACAAAATGTATTTTTTACAATGTGATGTCAAGATAATAAAAAAAATATATACATTTTTGCAAAGTAGAAAAATCAAGCCTTCTGGCGATGACAAAATATACAGGGTGTTTCATTGAAAATAAGGCAGTAATTTTATTTCAAAAAATCGCATGTCTGTAAAACCAAACTTTAGCAAGTACCATATGAAAGCCCCATAATAGGTGGCAATGTTGCGATGATTCGAAAATTTCTTCAGCACGTTGATTTCCAATTTGATTTTATCTTCTTCGTCCTCGTCCATCACTTTGATGGCGGTCAATTGACCGGTTTTCGTATGACGACCCTGGGCTGGGATCACGACAACTAGAATTCCACTTTCATGACGTCACCCGCGACCTGTTTATCGCGTACAATATAATGTAGGCGGTGCCTAACAAGCATAGGCGTACCATTTCAAATACTAATTTGTGGAAAATTGTGAGAGGATTTAGTGCAGATTTAGACAGTAGAATTCTACTTTCATGGCGTCATCGCCTGTACTATACGCGATAAATAGGTCGCGAGTGACGTCTTTAAAGTAGAATTCTACTTGTCGTGATCCCAACCCTGGAAAAAATGCGCCGAGAATAGTTTAAAATTATTTCCATGGCCTACTAAGACGTTACTGGGTTGCCAAATATCACTTGAGAAGAAAAAAGAAGAGTTATTGTATCACTTGGTTCTGTTTCTTACTAATAAATGATCGTTAGTTGTTTTTTTCTCATTATAATTTTAACTATGCCGTCTATGCCCGGTTTAAGCTTACTTTTCATGCATCCGTTTTCCGACGAAATATGTCCGAAAAATCTTCTATTTTGACATATTTTCATACGATTATGTCAGAATAGAATGTTTTTCGGACATCTTTCGTCGGAAAAACGGATGCATGAAAATCCACCCTTATTCGTCTTCAGTTAAACTAAGGGCCGGTTTATTAATAGAGGGTTACCCCATGAGTTACGGATAACCTTGGGTCAAAATTGTGACGAGTTTTTATTCATCCAGGGTCAACAGCTAACTCGAAAGTTATTCCAGGAAAAAGTTAACACGCACTCTCGCGGTAAGTTAGCGTATTTGACCCGGGGTTAACCTAAACATTTTCTCTTATTTTCTATCTGATTTTTTTTGAAAAGTGCTGGTTTTGGCTTGAATTTAGATATTGTGAAGAGATGGAGGACCTGGTTTTTCAGTGATGATGGTCAAGATGTTCTAGAATGTCTGGAACATACATGAGCGGCGCCTCTACTACAGGCACCTAAGGTATCGGTCAAATCCCTTTGAGGATTTTGACGACGTCCACTTCTTCGCACTTTTCCGGACGCATTTTAGGTCATGAAAGTATCACTTTTCCGCACTAGTGCTTTTCTGTTTTTTTCCGCACTCAGTGCGGAAAAGTAGAATACCTGAAATGTTTAGGTATACAGGTACTTACAGGTAAACAGGTATACTACAGGTACAGGTACGAAAAAGTGAAAAAAAAATCATAAATTGATAAATTTGTAGGTTAAAATATTACCTTTCATCTCGTAGAAAAAATAGTGTTCCTAACTCGTGCGGAAAGTCTCTTTTCCGCACTAGTTAGGAAATAAATATACTATATTTATTCTAGAAAAAATCGAGCATAGACTTGAATTCCCAACAAACCTATGTTTTTTGAGAATTCGAGTATAATATTTATTTCTACACAGAATACACGAAACCAAACTTTTCGCTTTCCGCTAGTGGGTATTCACATCAAATAAGTAGCATGCGATCTACGACTTACTGCTAGAAAGCAGGAAGCATACTAATACGTCTGTTTCTGCAGAAATCACAAACTAGTCGGAGCAAATAACCAATGAAATTCACTCTGACTGGTTTGTGATTTCTGCAGAAACAGACCATTATTTTCGAACCTTGACCTAGAAATATATGCCTGGTTTCACACCGGAGTGATTGGAACATGTAGATATATTTTGATAGTTTGCGACGTACTTGCAAGACGCACAAACGTTGTTTATTTTTGACTTGTTGCGTAGAGGTGTATCGATAAATATGGCAACACTGTGTGACTTTGGTATGAATGTAAACATGGAAAACGCATGACATGATATATGCCTTTTCAAATCGCTTTCCGTTTGAATTTTGCTTTGCAAGTGTCGAATTCAAAAGGATGAATATCCGAATGTGTTGATATGTGATTTCCAGATGGTCTTCTTCATTTGAATTTTGCTTTGTAAGTGTTACGTTCAAAAGATTAAATATCCAGGTGTGATAACATGTGCCTCTTCAAATTGCTTTTTCGTTTATATTTTACTTTGCAAGTGTCACATTCAAAAGGATAAATATCCGAGTGTGTCACCATGTGCTTCTTCAAAATGCCTTTTGTTTTAAATTTTGCTTCGCAAGTGTCACATTCAAAAGGATGAATATCCGAATGTGTTAACATATGTGCATTTTCCAATTGCCTTTTCGTTTAAATTTCACTTTGCAAGTGTCACATTCAAAAGGATAAATATCCGAGTGTGTTAACATGTGCCTCTTCAAAACACCTTTTCGTTTAAATTTCACTTTGCAAGTGTTGCATTCAAAAGGATATACATCCGAATCTGTAAACATGTGCATCTTCAAATGGCCTTTGGTATGAATGTATACATGGAAAACTCAAGTTGCAACGTGCTCCCTGCTTTCTAGCAGCAAGTCGCACGGTGGCACGTCGCATGCTAGTCATGCTACTTTGGTATAAATGCCCTACGGAAACGAAAAAAAAAAAGAAAAAAATAACATGATTAAGTAAGGTTATGAGCAGAAAATGTGAAAAAATAAATAAAAGTGAGCTGGCAACGTTGCATAAGTAGTGCCAACCTTCGAATAACCCGAGAGTTTACCAGCCCTGGGATAAAGAAGCTTATGGCGTTTCCGATTGGTAGATCTAGTGCAGAACTAGTGCAATTTTTTCTATTTATGTCTTTTTCTTCTACGGGTCGATTAAAAGGATGCAAATACATTCAGTGCGCACTGAATCTACCAATCGGAAACGCCATTAGATAAACATTTTTCGACTTAACTAGCTAGTTAGCCCAGAGTTAGAGTTGATTCAGTGTCAGGAAACTCTGCGAGTTATCCCTTGATTGATAAACCGGTCCTTACTGGTAACTGTCTACAAGGTAAATTCATCAATCTTTAAATTGTACTGGTCGACCAAATAAATCCTGTTATTAGTTTTTGAAATGGTGCGCCAATGCTTTTTAGGCGCCGCCCACACCTGTACTAAAAATTAAAATGGGCGAAGCGCACGAAACATTGGCGTAGGTGAGGTTATTTTGTCCTCATTATTTTAATACAGATATTATACAAATAGAGAATTTGTCTGGGCACATAATATGCTAAAACAAACACAAAAGACATGTTTCTTTCTGCGATTTGTCATTTTTCTTCTCGCATATTTTGAAAATTCAAAAGCCCATCCCTAAACGAATATTTTTAGAACTTTTTAGAACTTTTTAGAACATGATATATTATTGGAGAGAATATGACTTGTGCATGGAAAACACGAGCCCGTAGGGCGAGGGTTGTTTCAATCAGGAGCTCATTGGGCTTAGAATAAAAGCATTTGTGCATATCCCATAATGACTATTTCCTGATTAAATATACTTAGTAGCAAAAATATTATCCAGAAATTATAAAGATTGTTCATTTTCACTCTTTTGAATGAATGAATGATATTAACCCAAACAAATACAATTTAATTCAAATCACTAAATCCTGTCACAATTTGCCAGAAATTAGTGTTTGAAATGGTACGCCTATGCTTGTTAGGCTCCGCCTACATTATATATAGTAAAATTAATAATATATTGGATGGACGTCATCATTGACGTCAAAATTATTGCCATTTGCAGTTTGCGAAAAATTAAAATTTGTTTTAAACTCAGAGCGCATTTTCTTTTTTATTTAACCCTAGTCAAAAAGAGATAGGACGCTGTCAGATCAATTAACCGACATGGTATGTCAAAGTAAAACGAAATTGATGCGGCAACATTGCGACGTGCTTACGTCACAAATTTTGATGACATGCATCCATTATTCTATTAATTTCACTATACTCATTGTGCTAATCAATGAACTGTATACTACACCAGGGCCGTATCTAGACCAAAATTTTGGGGGGGGTTAGACAAAGTGGCAAAAAAAAATTGTTACAGTAGTAATAAAAATAAAAAAAAAAAGTATTTAATAAGTGTTGTTTGTTTTTCAGTTAAATTTCTTGAATTTTATTATTTTTTGGGGGGGGTTTGAACCCCCAAAACCCCCCCTAGATACGGCCCTGTACTACACGTACCTGGTATGGTCCTGATCATTGTCAAATATTGACGTTTGTGTTACTTTACTGTGACGACTACCTTTTTCTCTCATACCCATTCTGTTAGGTTTAGATTTGATTAATTGAAAGATAACTATATTATAGGAGATTTTTATCTTAACCTCAAATATATAAATGGGGAATTCAAATCGGCTGATAATTCAAGATGGCGACGTGGGCATAACAAACTTGACAATCTCCGAGGATGCCGTTACATTCAATTCCAATTGATTGCAATTTTAATGTAAACGTACCTTTACGGTTGTCAGGTGTGTTCCTCCAACGGCGCCATATTGAATTGAGAGAACGTCAAATCGCCCTATATTTCCATAATTCGCGATTGGAGTCAATAAGATAAAAAGAGATAGGTATCCGTCACATGCCTCAAAAAGCCATGTAAAATTTTAATATATATATATTTTTTTCTGTTGGCGACTCTGAAAATAAACGTGTCAAATATTTTGGTACTAAATTTGACTTGACAAAGGCATTACATATTTAAATTGAAAATTCATTATTGATTTAGCAACACTGATTCTACATTCGCCTGGGGCCTGGAAATAAAGTCTGGTAACATGGCAATAATGGAAATGAAACGAATCGCATTTTTAATCAATAATAAGGGGGAAAACAGTAACTTGACAACGTGGCTGTAGCTATCTAAATATTTATTGAAAAATGCTGAATTCTTAGATCATATACAACCTAACAAAACTAAAAGTACTTTTTAACGTATTTAAAGTAGGGGAATTTCAGATGTTTTTGATTGGCAACGTCACGCGACGTTGCATGACTTGTATAAACATTTTTATTTCGTTATTTTTAGCTGTCGTCAAAGTTATTGACACATGACATTCTGGTAAATTATAAGAAAAAAAAAGACATTGACAACATTGTTTGTCCTTGTTCGATGACGTCATCCTAGCTATAACATAAAAAACTTATAGCCAGCGTTCAAACTCATGACGTCACAAGACGAACTATTTGTGAACTTAGTGCTAGTGCTACTGCTACTGAACTTGATATGTCAAAATATTATGCTGTCGAGAAATTAAAGCTGGCAACACCACAACTCAACAGGTTACTTATTCTAGTAGGCCATAAAAAAAATTAAATAAATATTTCTTGCAGTTGGCAACAATGGAGGTCAATATTTTGATACTAAAATTATACAGTTGGCAAAAAAATTATATATCTTTGTAGGCCATGTAAAATTTGTATAATTTTCGTTCTGTTAGCAACATTAAAACCCAATAAGTTACATGGCCTGCTAGCAGCTGGCCATGTAAAATTTCAATAATTTTCATGCAATTGGCGACTCTAAAGTATGACGTGTCAAATATTCCGGTAGTATTTACAGTTGGCAGCACTGAAATTCAATAAATTACATATCCTAGTAGGCCATGTAAAATTTAGTTCTGGACATATATTTTTTTTTTAATTTCTCTTGACTTGTAAAAATCATTATTTATATTGCAAATTCATTATCGGTTTAGCAACACCGTTTCCACATTCGCCTAGAAATAAAGTCTGGCAACATAGCAATAATGGAAATGAAACTAAGGGCAAAAACAGTAATTTGACATCGTGCCTTTCTAAATATTTATTCGGAAATGTTGAATTCCGGTATTTTTTTAAACGCTGTTACCCGATTATCTAACTTCTTTGCTCCTACTACTGAAACTTGATATGTCAAATATCATGCTAACGGAAATTTGAAGTTGGCAACACTGAAACTCGATAAGCTACTTATCCTCGTAGGCCATGAAAAAAATTGAATAAACACCTCTTGCAGTCTTACAGTTGGCAACACTGCAACCCAATAAACTATATATCCTAGTAGGCTTTGGAAATTTAAACAATTTTGTTTCTATTGGCGACCCTGATGAAGTTTGACTTGTTTTTTTTGGCATAAAAATGTAACTTGACTGCCTCTCAAGGTTAATACACGCTACTACTACAGGATAGCCTATCCTCATGAGGCCTGTGCCTGTGTGGAACAAATCTGAAGCCCCCCACCACGAAAAATCACCAATTGTGACGTAGCAGCATGTCCTTTCTCGCCTTGACGTATGCTGTTTGCAGCACAGGTTATGATTACGCTGGCTTATGCTTTATGCATACTTGGCTTTACTACATTAATTAACATTCCAAAACAATTATTTTTTAGATCTCGTTTTCCCCTTCCTCTTTGCCTATTATGTTTATCAAAATTAAATATTATCATACATTTAAATTCTAAACTACCTACGACAGCTACTGCAAACAGCTGACGATTTAGTTATGACGTCAGAAATGGGGCACACCAATACGGCGGCGATTACCAAAAACGATGCCGATAAGTAATCTTTAGTAGTGTGTATTATACTTGACTGTCTTGACTGTTTCTCTTATCACCTTAAGGGCCATATTCTCCGTAGTTCATAAAGCCTGGTTTAGTGGAAAAGCTCGGCTTTGTCACACAAAAAGCCAAGCGTTTCCACTAAGCCAGGCTTTATGAACTACAGAGAATATGGCCCTAAGTCCATTAGATTTGGTTAATTGTATAAAATAAATAGAGCTATTTGACGTTCTCTCAATCCAATATGGCGCCGTGGGAGTTCTTCTTTTTATTTTTGGTTAGTTGATGGTACCCTCTTTAACAAAGTGCAATTTTTACAATGTGATTTCAAAATAATTTAAAAAAAAAATAATCATTTTTGTAAAGTAGAAAAATCAGGCTTCCTGACGATGAAAAAATATACAGGGTGTTTCATTGAGAATAAGGCAGTAATTTTATTTCAGAAAATCGCATGTCTATGAAATCATATTTCAGCAAATAGGATTTGGCGATCCTGTGAAGAAAAAAAAACTTTAAAAAATCCTTATTCTCCTAGAACAAACCACATCTCGTTATCTTTTTTCGTTTTCCAGATTTTAACCTGCAAAATGTGTCAGTTTATTTACCTCCCTATACAATGGTACCAAATATCTCGTTTTTTGAAAATAGTACCCTTCTGCATGGTCCAATTTTGGATTACCTTCGGTTTAAGAATCTCCAAAATATTAGTTTTCAATAGGCATTAACTTGTGATACTTAACCCTCCACAGAATTCATTTCTAGGGCGATTTCATCAGAAATAGCACCCTACTAAAAGAAATAAGAGAACAATTTTTGAGAAAACCTTCATAAGCGCGTTGTGAGGTTTTGCTCAGAGTTAATTGGATAATATCTATTCAACTTCTAGAAGTAATGATCAAGCTGAGCTCAGAAGAAGTGGAAGGAATTAGTCCTATATAGTTGCCTATCATGGGTTCGTTTTTTCCTATCCTGACTTAAATTTTGTTTTGCAAAGTTCTTATTATGCTTTGCTGAGATTTTAATTATTATAACTGCCAATTAAGCTGATGCCAATCTTCTGGGTTAATTTAGTTCATCCAAGACTTTGTTAATTTTAAAATTTATACTCACGTATACTCATTAACGTGGGTCATACCTGATAGATAATAAAATCCACCCACCAGCGATGCAACGAGCGCAACTTGCGTTAAATCTTCATTCAGATCCTTGCTGATATCGTCGAGAAATAGCGCGAAACAATACTGTATACCATCGGCGCAAAACATTATAATTAAACTGGCTGCTACAACTATCCAGCCCCAACCTCCATCGGGCGGGACGATCACCATAGGCTCGGCTAACTCTTGTACCGGTAGAAGGATGGATCTGTTCCCTCGGGAAACGCTCAGCGAATAATTTCTCAACGAGGTTGCGTACGAGGGTGCGTAAGACCTATAGTCACTATCTGATCTATGCATGTTGGAGCGGTTTCAAATAAGTCTACGCGAAATTGACGTTTAAAAATGACATCAAACTTCAAAGATGTTAAAAATTAACCATAAAAGTGATTTACCAATCAATGTCTAGAAAAGCTAGGTAACAAAGCAACTATGACCATGAATAAGTTGAAGCTTTCCTCTAGTAGTAGTGGTCCAACGTGATCTACAACGTTTAGAAAGATCACTCAAACTATACTCAATCGCTCATTTTATCAATTAATAATTATTGGTGATGGCTCTGATCAAGTCAAAATTATAAGCGAAAAACTAAGAAGATGGTAGCACAGACACCAATGGAGGTAAGGGAGCGGATATCAGAAGCTGTTGTCACATAATAGGGTTGATTGGCTCTAGAGAGAGTTTCACTCTCAACTCCATATTCATAAGCTGTCTTTTTTAAAAAAATTCTCATTGTTTAATGAAATTGTGTGTTAAAGAAGAACAGAAAACTGGAATACCTCAACGGCAAAAAAATCCTCTCTTCAAGTTTTGCAAGCCCTAGGTAGTCATACTAAATATTCAGCAGAAACCACAACTTTATCAAGGTCTCATTCACTTATACAAAGTATCTCCATAAACGATGTAAAAATGGCCTTATTTCCTAACTAATAAAGATCCAAAACCACCCTTAACTAAATTCACATCGGGCAGGAATATCGATCCTGCGCGACACAGTTCTAAATTTTCCGGAGGGTTGCAGTGGACGCGCGACAAGGAAGATTCGGAATTGCTTTTAGTGTAGTGCTGTGATATAATAAACTTGAAAATGGAGTACGAGCAACAGGATAATCGGGGCTACGCGGGGCCCCAGAAGCCCGTGAGACCCATGGTGGATCCAGAAGCCCAGGGTGAAGTCGACCCTACCCTGTAAGTGGAGAGTTGTTTTTCGATCTTGATTGAGAGATTCTTATATAATAGTTATCTTGTTGGCTCAGTGGCGGATCGTTATTATAAGTAGAGAATATGAAGAAGTTATTTCAGATATCTAATCATTTAACTTGAAACCTTTTAATTTAGGCAAGAAGCTATTTAAGTCGATACTAATCTACAATGCCTTGAGCTGAAGTCAAAATACAGCCATTTTAAGTTGATACAAATTCAGAATTGAAAAGGATAAAAAAAAATCTATCTAATAATGACTAGAATTGCAATCTACGACTTTTCTGAGCCCCTTTAAAAATTGTTTTTTTTTTGTTCTGTGGATAAAAATTATGAATTGGTTGTCATATTCGAATGAATTATGAAATCCTCCTCGTAGGTTTACAGAACTGTCACATAATATGAAGAAAGCCAGAGTTGATATTTCAAACCTAGATTGTTCTATAGAGAAAATATCCAACTTACTCGAATTCATACTACTGCACACAAGAAAATTATGTTCTAATATATTTTTACATTCATTTCTCTCAAGGTACCCAGAACCCAAAGAATCCACACACAAGATTCGCGGCAAATCCGACATCTTAGAACGTCTATTCGGTCCTGTGGATCAAGAACTGTTAGTAGTGAAAAGCTTCTATTTTTTCTTCTATTCAGCCTTTGGATCGCTTTTTCCTTTAATGGGGGTGTATTTCAAGCAAATGGGGATGAACGCCACACAAAGCGGATTCCTAATAGGTATAATGAAACATTCATAAACTAAATATTACATTAACATTTTTAATGTAGGTTCCCGTCCATTCGTCGAATTTTTAGCGGCCCCCTTTTGGGGTAGTCTCGCGGACAGATGGCAAAAAGGCAAAATTCTTCTACTGGCATCGTTGGCTTCCTGGATCGTATTCACTGTTCCATTAGGCTCGATACAACCTCCTGCCATATCATGTATGGATTATAAAAACAACACTGCAATTTTAACTGTACCAGAAGTCACACAACGTTTGGTTAATAAACGATCCGTTCAAATGGGATTGGTTTCAGGGCCTAGTCCACCTGTAAATGATTTTCCAATTACAAGAAATTTCCCAGAATCAATAGAGTAAGAAATAACTTTCTTTTTTAAATCAAACATTCTAGAAACCAATTTGTTTTTTAGAGTAAAACGCAGATCAAAATCTACAAGGCCCCTTTATAACATCAGCGCCGGTCAGTCACCAGTAGCAGTTAACTATGCCGCAAACTACAGAGAAAAAGACCATTCCTCATGGGTGAAACCCATTATATCAACCATAGTTTATAAAATAGCTGACATCCAAAAAGCCTTTTTCCTACTAATGCTGCTGGTAATTTTAGGAGAATTCTTTGCAGCTCCCGCAGTTACTTTAGCTGACTCAGCTGTAATCACTTTACTCGGTGAAGATGCCGATTCCTACAGCCACCAACGTATGTTCGGCTCCTTCGGTTGGGGTCTGGCGATGTTTTTCGTCGGAATCGCTTTGGATCATTCCACCTCGTTTCCGAACCATCCGTGCGGTCCGGACCAAAAAGAACGCAACTATACCATCTGTTTTGCAACGTTTTCAGTTCTAATGGGAGCGGCGTTGATTACAGCCACGCAAATTAATTTCAAATACGAAGAGCCCGTGCCGCAGGTAGTTAACGAACCCAGTGCCGATAGAGGAGTGCTTTCTAAAGAAGATCAGATGCAAGCTCAACTTGCCGAGCAATTGAATTTGCCTTCGCTGGCTGATACTAGAGCTTCCGATGTTTTACCACCGAAAGAGGAAAAGGTATGATCTTGAACAAATCGAAAATGTAACGTCTTCTTTTATTGAGTTTCAATAAATCACAAAGCTTGGTTCTGGAAAAATCAGATTCTAATAATGTTCAACAATTGTTTATTACATATTCACAATCTATTCGAATATAACAACAATTTCTTAGAATCTAGCTAGGATACTTCGTGAGAAATCTCTTCTAACAGAAGAGATTCCTAGATCCATTTTACTAGCGGGTTCTACTCTATATACATATGAATTACGTGGGGGTTTTTAAAGTTTTCAGTGCCTTTGACGACTTTGAATCAATCGAGAACAGATTTTTCGACCTTTTTTAGAATTTTCTGCAAACTCTTCAGAGTCGATTCTTGAGTATTTTGTGTTTGTGACTTTAAAATCGTTGAACTTTGTAGTCATGTAATTATTCTTGAGACACTTCGAAGTATTGAGAGCTTTGAAGGCATTGGAGACTCTGATATCTTTAGAATCTTTAAACCCTTTAGAATCTTCAGAGATTTTCAGTCAGCGGAGTTTTTTGTCCTGAATAATTATTCTTAAGATTCTAGATACTTTGTAGGGTCACTTCAAAATCGTTAAGGACTTCTTCAGAATCTTCAGTCTTAAATCAACAAAGTTTTATGAGTCTACATTCTAAAAACTTGGAAATTTCATACTTCAAAGTCTTCAGGGATCCTTGAATAATCATTTCGAAGTCTTCAAGATTTTTTGGGTTTTTGAAGCAGTAGAATCTTTAGTCTTACCTACGTCTTAAATCAGCTAAGTTTATCTGGATTTGAGAAATTATTATTCAGAGTCTAGAATCTATACGGTCAGATCAGTTGCGGCTTTAGCGTCTTTTTGAGTTTCAAGTATTGTAGTGATTTTTTCGAGTCTTTTTAGACTTGAGAGGCTTTAGCTCGAAAGCCTTAAAATCTTTCGATGTCATGAAATCTTAAGAATCTCCTCATGAAATCTTAAGAAATTAGAATCTTTAGAGTAATGTGTATTGTGCCTTCGACATCTTCAAGATCTTCGAGGTTTCTAAAAACATCAAAGGCTTGAAATCCAAAGCCTTGATTTTTTGCTCATTAGAATCCTTTACTCTTTGGGCATAAAATTAGCTGAGTAGTCATTTCATAATCCTAAAAAATAAGCATTTCGAAATTGTTAAGTCTCCAGTCTTGTGTCTTTGGAATCTTTACAGTAAAGATCAGTCTTCAAACTTTTTAGGTTCTTTTGAGACTTCTTTAGAATCTTTTAGAAAATCTTCAAGAGTGTTTCGAGTCATGACTTGAAAGTCCTTGTACCGCTTTAAGCATGCGAATATTCTTGAGATAAGTATTGAGGGTTTCGAAGCCCTTGGAGCCTCTAAATACTTGAAATCAATGACTTGAGAATCTTTACAGTAAATATATAGATTTATTCAAGACTTTAGAATCTTCGAAGGGTTTCAGTCTAAGATTTTCAGTCAGCAGAGTTCTACATTCCAGAATTTTTTAAAGTCTAAAGTTTAGGATCTTTGAAGTCGCCTTTAAATTCGTGAAGGACTTCAAATTGGTATTGTTTATTGTGTGTTCGAGATCTTTAAGATCTTCGAAGTTCTTAAAGACTCCAAAGGCAAAGAAATCAAGAGCCTCAGACGCTTGAAATTTTTTTGATTTTTCCCTGAAGTCCTTAGTCTTTAGGTATTGAATTAGCAGAGTCATTATTTCAAAATCCTCCGCGTTTCGAATGTTCTTCATTGTTGTGTCTTCAAAATCATTAGAGTTTTTGGTCCTGGGTGATGATCCTTGATTTTTCAAAGTTTTAAAAATGTTCAAATTCTTTCGAGACTTTGAAAACTTAAAATCGATGTTTGAAGTCTATATTCATATTTTTTACCTCTCCAGAATCCGATACTAGAGCTTCCGATGTTTTACCACCACTTCAAAATCTTCAGGGATCCTTGAATAATAATTTCGAAGTCTTCAAGATCTTTTGGGTTTTTGAAGCAGTAGAATCTTTAGTCTTACCTACGTCTTAAATCAGCTAAGTTTATCTGGATTTGAGAAATTATTATTCAGAGTCTAGAATCTATACGGTCAGATCAGTTGCGACTTTAGAATCTTTTTGAGTTTCAAGTATTGTAGTGATTTTTTCGAGGTTTTGAAATCTCCGGAGTCTTTTTAGACTTGAGAGGCTTTAGCACGAAAGCCTTAAAATCTTTCGATGTCATGAAATCTTCAGAATCTCCTCATGAAGTCTTGACAAATTAGACTCTTTAAAGTATTGTGTATTGTGCCTTCGAGATCTTCAAGATCTTCAAGATCTTCAAGATCTTCGAAGTTTCTAAAAACTTCAAAGGCTTGAAATCCAAAGCCTGAGACTTGATTTTTTGCTCATTAGAATCCTTTACTCTTTGGGCATAAAATTAGCTGAGTCGTCATTTCATGATCCTAAAAAGTAAGCATTTCGAATTTGTTAAGTCTCCAGTCTTGTGTCTTTAGAATCTTTACAGTAAAGATCCGTCCTCAAAATTTTCAGGTTTTTTTGAGACTTCTTCAGAATCTTCTACAAACTCTTCAAGAGTGTTTTGAGTTGTGACTTTAGAGTCCTTGTACCGCTTTAGGCATGTGAATATTTTTGAGATAAGTGTTGAGGGCTTTACAATCTATCTCACGAATTCTCAAGAAATGAGTCTTTAGAATCATTAAAGTATTGTGTATTGTGTGTTCGAGATCTTTAAGCTCTTCAACGTTCTTGAAGACTCCAAAGGCAAAGAAATCAAAAGCCTCAGACTCTTGAAATTCTTTTGATTTTTCGCTCATTGGAATCCTTAGTTTTTAGGTATTGAATTAGCAGAGTCATCATTTCAAAATCCTCCGCGTTTCGAATTTTCCAAAGCCTTCATTGGTGTGTCTTCAAAATCATTAGAGTTTTTGGTCCTGAGTGATGATCCTTGACTTTTCAAAGTTTTCAAAATGTTCAGATTCTGTTGAGACTTTGAAGGCTTAGAATCGATCTTGAACTCTATATTCATATTTTTTACCTCTTCAGAATCTTAAGTTCTGAATCAATATTCCGAGTCATTATTCTAAAATGCTGAAAAATAAGTCTATACAGTGCCTTATTTATATGGAAACTTTCTAAAGTTCAGTGATGATCCTTGAGAGTCTTCATAGTTTTCAATATCTTCGGAGTCTGTTGAGACTGTCAAGAGTTTCAGGTCATAAGTTTCAGGAGTCTTTAAAGTGTCTGGTTTCCTTGATATTGTCAGAGCCTTCGGCATTTGGTTTTAATCAGCCGGGTTCCTATAAAATCTACATTCTAGAATCTTGAAATCTGAATAGGTAATTTATTTTTTCTCACTTGAAAAATTTTGTCGTTCTTGTCCTAAATCAGTCTATATAGTATTCTAATGTCTTCCAAAAAATAGTTTTCGCAGCCTAGAAATTCTCTTGAAGTCTGTCTGTCTGTAGTGTTTATTTCTAGAATCTTCAATCTTCATAGTTGTTATTAGTGCAATTTATCCTTAAAGATCTTCACATTCTTTGGAAAGCTTACAGGGTCTTCAAAATCTTTGGAATCCTCGACGTCTTATGAAAAATGAGTCTATGGAGCTATCAGAATCTTCAAGGGCCCTAGTTTTCTCTTATGATGATTCAATTAGAATATTGAGACTCTTGATCTCCTTGAAAGGCTTGAAATGAAGAGCCTTTGAGATCTTTAAAGTGTCAGGTTTTTGAATATTCGAATACTATGTAAAGAAAGTAAAAAAGCTTAAAGATTCGAATAAATTCTTAAACGAGTATTTAAATAGGTACTAAAGTTTTAAAGATCCCGAGGAGAGTAATTATTGTCCCAAAAGTTACATATCATGCATGCCTGAACCCAACAGGCAAAAAAAGGAGTTCAAGCAATCCTAATTTATAGTCGTAGAGACTTTAGTGAAACTCAATAGAAGCAGACAATAGACGTCCTCTTATTGGTGAATTTCAGTAACAATGTTTGCCCCACATCGTAGAGTGAGAACAAAATGATCTAGATATCTTACAAACTAACTTCTAATGTCTGAAAAATTTTAATGAGCATTGATGGTTTCAGAGTAAAGTATTCGCACAAACCACCCGCGAAATGCCCGAATGGATCAAAGTATTAGGTCACTTCAAGAATCTCAAATGCGCCTCGTTCCTGTTCGTCGCCTGGTTCATGGGTTTCGGCATCGGCCTGATATTCACTTTCCTGTTCTGGCACTTACAAGACTACGGCGGCACACCGACCTTGTTCGGTGTAGCCTCCGTCATCAATCACATATCAGAAATATTCGCCTACTTTTTTAGCTTTCGACTGATCAGACAAATCGGCCACGTTAAAGTTTTGTGTTTGGGATTGATCACGAACACTTTACGGTTCTTGTACATATCTTGGTTGACGAATCCTTGGTGGGTGCTCCCTTTTGAATTTGTCCAGGTAAGAATTGGCCCTTATTAAATTTGTTGCTTTAAAGGTGATTTGTATAGGGCATTACTCACGCAGCTGTTTGGGCAGCGTGCTGTTCGTACATATCTCACAATACACCTCCAGAGCTGCGCTCATCCGCCCAAGGTGTTTTGCAAGGAATTCATCATGGATTAGGACGCGGTTGTGGTGCAGTTATAGGTGGCATATTCGTCACCACCTTTGGTTCTACGAGTACCTTTAGAAGTTATGGATTAATATGTCTTTTGGTACTTGCTGCGTTTATTTTCATTAACTTTTACCGAGTAGATCAAGGCTTCGTATCTGATTTGCCACAAACGGAGGATCCTAGACAGGTAAAACAAATTACCTTTGCATATATAATATTAATTAACATAAATTAGGTGGCCGAAGAAACATCTCATCTAGCACCACATGGAGTACCCAGTAATCCAATTCCAAGAGCCCTGTCGAGTACTAAGTTACACGAACTAGCTCAGCAAGATGGTTACGGAGCTACTTACCAAACGGGACAAGGTGGCACGTTGGACATACCTGGTGGCGGTGGTTATAATCCTTTCCAAAATAATACTGGTGGTGGCGTGCAGCAGCAGCAGCAAGCTGGCAGAGGTGGTTATGAGGTAAGATTGTTGCGGAACTAAGTCTTGTAATCAGAAATTTGTTGGTTTCAGTCTAAAACAGCAGGTTGTAGCTATCCGATGGCCACCACTTTGTTAGAGACTCAACAGCCAATAACCACTACCAATAGAGCTTACGATTGGTAAATATATAATGGTAGGGTTAAAGTACAAACTATGAGGAAATACATCAGTGGCCGGTAAAATATTAAATGATCTTTAGGTTTTAGGATAATGATGTTATGCAATGTTTTTTCTCCTCTAAAGTGTGTGTCGAATTCAAATAGATTGTGTATATTTCGTTGTAAATACTGTTATTGATTTTCGTTATGTTTTATGCACAAAGTTGCAAACTATCTGCTGAGTTTTATAGAATACATTTATTAGGTCCCTTATTGTAGCTCTAGATAATAAACTGCACTATTTGTACAAATAATATACACTATTAAATATCATATAATGTGTTTTAAAATTTATTATATTTTTTAGAAATATTTTATCCACAATAATATCAAATTTGTATAAAATAAACAAACATGGCTTTACATTTGATTTCAATGTAAAAAAAATATTGTGGTGTGTTGCTATATATATACAAATTTTTAGCTGGCTTGGGAACTAAATAGCAACAATCAATTTGTTCTGATTGGTCTTAGTGTGGTTGTATAGGAGTAAATCTAATTTATGTAAATTAAAATATCCTATATTGTTTATAAATATTTGTACGATAAGTAAGTGGGCTTCATCTTCAACATAGATTGGTGTAATCAGATTGCTTTGTGATTGGAGCTCAATTTTGATGCATAAATATTGAGCCATAATCACAACCCAATCACTGCCACTATAATTTCGATTGTCTTGCCTTGTCTTGGTCTATAAAATCCTCATTGGCTCTATATTTTATCATTTAAATAAATATAGCCTTAGTAAATACATATCGCAAAATATTACAATCCAAAAATATAGATTATTTATACAAGGAAAGTTAAGAATATTTAAATTAAATGCGCACGTTATCTAAATGTTATTTAGGTAGTATATTTGCACTGTGAATTTATTGGTATTGAATATAATATTAATTGATTGAGAAATAAACTTAGTGCTTCATTTTTTTGACTTTAAGAAAGTTTTCATTGGATATAATCGACATGAATGGTTTGTTAAATGAATATTGAATCGAAAGAATTGCCAATCTTGTGTCAAAAATCAATTTTAAATAAGAAGCACATTTGTAGCATACGAGGCTGCTGAACCTGAAGATGAACCCATTAATTACCGGTGAGGACCAAGTGACAGACAGATAATTAAGTTCCTTAGAAATAGCGGAAGCGGAATTTAGGTCAACGTATCGAAATAAGGCGAGTTGAGGAGGAGATCAAGAGTATTTGAACAATCAGGTAGAAAGAACAAGGATCAGTCCAAGAGATAGTCTAGAGTCGAAGAGTAAAACAGTCATCAGTCCAGTGCAGAGTTTTTTTTGTTTCTCAATGCATCGAACGTACATTTCTGTGTTGTAGTTTATAATTACAGTTCGCTGAAAGTATGTGCGAAGAACTTGTCATCCACCAGTAAAGTGTGATAGAACTGACAGTACAAGGATAATGTGATCGATGAAAAAAAAGCAAATCATGAGATTAGCAGTGCTAAAAAGGAGCATAATCTATCAATGATAAAAGAGGGCGATTTGTATGTCAAACACAAATACACACCTGATAAAAAAAATGAGAATAAAAAATGTTTGGATGTGCAAAGAATTATTACACAATTTATTGTCCGTCAGAAAACTGGAAGAAGTTGGAATGTATTTGGAAATGAAGAAGTAATTGTATGGGAGAAAAACAAGATATAGTTCTACAAGGAAAAAGACATAGGAATTTATATAGAGTAGATTCTCAAATATCTCCAGAACTCAAGACAGCAATTGTGAACCTAACTGTAAATGAAAGTAGATTGTTGATGCGCAGAAAAATGGGTCATTCTAGTGAATATCCCACATCTGAAATTTGTGAAACTTGTTGAGAAAGTAAACAAACAAGGCTGCCTTGTAAGACACTAGATGAAGAAAGAAAAGTGAAAATAATCTTGGAATGTATTTCAACTGATGTGTGTGGACCATTTAGGCCTGCTACACATGATGAAAAATGATACTACGTGATATTTATTGATCAATATACACACTTTTGCGTTTTTTATCTCCAGGAAAATAATAGTCAAGTTACAGAGAAGCTGAAAGAATATATGAGGCGAGTCAAAGCAAAATTTAATAATAAAATAGACAGAATATGGGTGGCGAATATGTTTCTCAAAAATTAGACTTGTGTAACAATGAAGGAATTTATTTGCAGTACACTTGGCCAAACATAAAACTGGTACAGGCAATATATATTTTTTAAATTTGTCAGTGTGAGTCAGGCTTAACAACAAAAAGTCTTTTCTGAAAAACTTAGGTCAGACAGTTTCTGTCAAAATTTAACATGTTTTCACATGTTTTTATGTTATGTTTGGTTTAAAAATGACTCTGACTTGACTCTCTTTGTCATTTTTGAAGTGATAAAAAAGGTCGACTTACACAATACCACACAATAGGAAAAGGTGTACCAGTTTTATGATTGGCAAAGTGTACACTGTTCCAAGAAGTCCAGAACAAAATGGGATAGCTGAGAGGCTAAATCGGACAGTAATGGAAAAGAGCCGATGCCTTCTATTTGATTCTAAATTAAGCAAAGAAATATGGGGTGAGGCTGTTCTGACCTCAGTTTTCTTATTGAACAGAACACTAGAACAGTAACTTCAACCCTGGCCAATCAGAAATTGCTTGCTGAGGTATGGTATGGATATAAACGAAACGTGGATAAAATTGTTCGGTTGCAAAGCTCACAAACTGATTCCTGAAGAGGATAGATAGTCAAAGCTAGACAAAAGAAGCCAAAAAATGATTATGATTGGCTATACTGATAATGGATATATACTATGGAACCCATCAGAAAAGAAAGTAGTATCCGCAAGAAATGTTATTTTTAATGAATTGGAAACTAATGACGACAGAGTAACAATTGAACAAAACAACGAGCAAGCAGATGAGCGAAAACAAGAGTTTACTAAGAAATAAAGAAAGAAAGCAGAATATTGTTACACTTTCTAGTTCTGAGGCTGAATAGGTACCATCGTCACCAAAAGTAACTAGGACAGCATCACATTAGCTCTTGTCCTATTATGAATTTTATTGTCAAATATTTGTCAAACTATAATTTAAATGCATTGAAATGAATGACAGTAGAATTAGTCCAGGAGATTATTATGCATTTTTATGTCCCAGTTACTTTTGGTGACGATGGTACATTGCCCTGTCAACCTTTATCACAGAAAAATTTATTTTTGGCTCAAATGTTAAATGAAGTTTTGAAAACTGATTCGTTTTCTATAATTATTTTCGAAGATAACCAGTCTTGCATAAAAATGGCCTCAACACTTGAAAATAAAAGAACGAAACCTATCAATGTGAAACATCATTTTGTTAGAGACTGCATAAGGGATGGTAAAATTGTTTTGAAATATGTGAGTACAAATCAGCAACAGGCTGATGCCTTGGCCAAACCTTTAGCAAGTACAAAATACACAACTTTTGTATATACTCCTATCGTCTATCTGTGAAGGTAAATAAGCTGCAGGTGGGATGCAAAAATAAACGGGAAACCCCTGTAAATACATACATGTAGGAATTTGGGACTTTAGCATAACAGTTTTTTGATCGGTAATTTCCCATTTTCCTCAAGGCTGTGTATAACCTTATAAGCTTTAAGTAACTCAACGTAATCACATGGGATACATACATACTCAGCAAGTGTGCCAATGCCGATTGAATGTGCGATTTGTGGGCTCAATAAAACTACTCATACAACCAAATATACATATAAAAAAAATCTTTAGTATTTATTTGGTTACATTTGTTCCTAGAATTTGTATTGAATTGGATTGTCTGGCAACAATATAGTGATATGTTTCATTTGGCAATTAAGATCATCACAATAACAATCTTTCTCAATTATCTTTACATCGCTAACCAACTTTTTAGGATACAAAAGGTATTCCAATAAATCCAACCCTGTTTGGCAGGACAAAGTTCTTCTGGGAATTTCTTTGGCTTGGCATTTTTCTTGGTCAATATTAGTAACCTAAAACAATTATAATAAAAAGTGTATCATATTTTAATAAATGATGTAAAAATCTTACTGATACGCTGCTGTCCCTCCAACTATTCGTGGAACTTTTTTCTGAACAAGCCGAAGCCACTTTAGAGCCTATATGGCAGCGTATTTTCGTGGTAGTAAAAAAAGCTCTATTGTTTTTGTCAGGCTTAAATATAATAATGTAGAGTTTGGGTATAAAGAGGAACATCCATGTTACTAGAGCACTTAGCGTGACACACATGCACATTGTTATTGCCTAAAAATATTTGAGATTTTTGGACGGTTTCGTAAATGAAAACAAAGTTCTTACCTTGGCCCCACTTCCAAAATAAATTGGTACAAAGGCAATCCAAATAACACACGTAGTGTACATGGCGAATCCGATAAATTTGGCCTCGTTAAAATTTTCCGGTACATTTCTGGTCTTGACAGCATACAGCGTACACAAGACGATCAAAATAAAATCAAACGATAACGGTATCACAATGGCTTCAAGCGATATTTCGCATTCCAGCAACGTTTTACTTGGCAAATACGAATAAGTTATGTTGGGTTTTTGCATATAAAGCATAGCACCTGCAACGACTAATTCAATGCTTATTAGAAACAGAGCTATGATTACTTGAGCTGTAGCTGACATGAACAGTAACCGTCGGCTGGGGAACTTTTTTTTGCTGCCCGCTAAAATCCTAGCAATTCTATTGGTTTTGGTGAGCAGGGACGAGTAAATCATTGCGAAGGCCACTCCCGGTAGGAATCTTGTTAAAGAACAAGTGAACAGTTTCGGTTTGGCGAGCATAGCGAATATCGACAAGTGAGCTAGAGTCATTCCTGCTAGGATTAAATAGGATAGTTCTCTTGTTGATGATTTTACTACTGGAGTGTCGTTGAATTTTATGAAAGCTGTTATGGAGAAAATTGTTGTTACTAGACCGAATGAGGAGAAAGCCATAGCTACTATTGCTGAACGGTCGCTCCATTGGACGTATTCAATGTGGAGTAGTTCACAAACTAAAAATAATTTTGTATTGATTACTATTGATACATACTATTAAATATACATTTCTTATTGGTTTTCAAAAAAAAAATGTTCATTTCGATATTTTACTCTCAATCCCAATAGAGCGAGAGCTAGTGAATTCCATTATAGTCCAAGAGCCTGCAATACTAACGGGTATGTGATCGTTGCAATGGATAATTTCTACATAAAACAATAGTTCATAGTAACCTTTAAACCAAATGGGTGGGTTGCCTCGATTCTCATGGCCGTAAAGTTGTTTTATGGAAAGATACTTCAAGAACCATAAGCGCAACAAATAAGAAGTACCTTGCGGTGTAGGGGGTTCTCATCATATGCGGCAAACACTTTATTAACACAATTTCATGTTTCTTTTTTTTGTCTAAAGACCTACAGCCGTATGCAAAATCCTCTTCACAGCGTCCTCTTTTAACTTTAAAAGTGACTTTGAAGGCTGTCACTTTCAAAAATTTGTATTTAGCAAGCAAAATAACGCGTGCGCTCGACTTTCAATGAGGGTTGCCATCATTTCCGGCCATCAAAATCGAGGCCACCCTGTATATTTTCTGAGAAGACATATTAAAGAATATATCTACCAATTTTCAGCTATTGCAACGATAACATTGTTCCTTCGGAAAAAGAGGGGTAGTTTACGCCCAGCCATCAAAGGGTTGCGGCCATGAGAATCGAGACCACCTATCCATTTAGTTTAGAGGTAACTATGAGCTATTCTTTTATGTGAAAATTATCCATTGCAACGATCACATACCCGTTAATATTGCTGGCTCTCCTACTATTACATCCATCCCCAAAACTTTTAAAGTTGTAAAAGAAATATCACTAAAAAGTCTATAGAATGAAACTTGGAGTGTTTTCCAACAATCGATGTTTGAGGTTTCAGTTATTCTATGGTTTCAGTCAATGATCAATCAAAATCTGAACTATTCCCGGCTACTATTTTTTTCGGGTGAGTCCATTCTGCCACTTTTTCGACCATTTCCAGGTAGCCCCGCCCACGTTCCAACGCCCAACTTTGAATGAAATTTTCGTAGAAAAATGTTTTGATACTGAAGCACTGAAAAAACGTTGTGTCACTTAAGAACGCTCGAATAACTAACTAGACTTTGAATGAATGAAGGACAACATGTATTATCGCCAGGAAATGTGGTTTTTGTTATTGAGATAACAGGATTTCGAATAAATTAAGCAAGTTCGCAAAACTTGTTATCAGCGGCAGAAATTATAATTATTTAAAAATAATATTTGGGGCTTGCCGAAAAATGGGGCCCGGACAAATGATTATGTATGAGATATGTGAGTGAGAGAGATATATGAGGTTTGAGGTATGAGAGCAAGAGAGCGAGGTGCAAGCTCCGTCATCATCAGTACTAGGTACTTACCTTGTAAGGTAACAAGTCGCCTGTATGTGCGGCTGCTGCGGTCAATGACCCTGCCTCGGCGGCGGCGGCAATGCAGACCTGGGCGCTGGATCGTGGGCGGGGCTACCTGGAAATGGTCGAAAAAGTGGCAGAATGGACCTTAGCGTTTTCTTATGGAGATTTACATGGGGTTTGCTGTTGAACTGTCCTAGCACCTTTACTCCTCTAAAATAATTTTCTAACGATTCAAAATCTGAACTATTCCTGGCTCTAGGAATTTTTTCTAGTGATTCACGTACCCATACTACATTATTGATCAAAATCTGAACTACCTACTTCCGACTCTTGATTTTGTCTATAAAAAAAGATCAACCAATCAAATCGATTCTGTGAAACGCTCAACCAATCAAATTAATATTGATGTCATTTTGTGATTTTCAATTAACATAAAGCAATAAAAAATCAAGAAGAAAATGGCGGATTTAGGGTAGGAAAAATTGATTAATTGAGTGGCTCTTGAGTCTTGGTCCGCCTAATTAAGAGCAGGGAATAATTAAAAATTGCACATTAAACATGATGGACCAATCAAATTGATTCTGAAACTCATTTTGTCATTTTCAATTGACATACAACAATCAAGAAGAAAATGGCGGATTTAGGAAAGGCAAAGTTGATTAATTGAGTGATTATCCCCGGCTCTTGATCCAATTATTCAAAAACTGTACATGGGATTAGATTCATACTAACTGGGAAGGTTAAGGCGGTTGTCAGAAACAGGGTGACACTAGTGGTGTCCACTCGATTACTCGATCGACCTACGAATGCACAATTATACGAAAATATACAAAATAACATAATCAGATGACAATTATTCAGATACTGCACATAGGATTGAATTCATACTAACATGGAACGTTAAGGGAGTTGTAAGAAACAGGGTGACAGCACTGGCGTACACTCGATACACCTACAAATGGAGATTTATACGATTATTCCACTCATGTGTTAAAAATCCCATAAGACAAGTGACGATTTTCAGAATTACAGCGAAAATTCTCTTTTACATTTGTTTAACTAGAGAGAATTACAGCGATAATTCTCCCATGTTATTGTATACATGGTTTTCATGCTAATTTTTGATACAAACAAACGTTTCCTGATAGCAACCATTTATTTGTATTGATTGTTAAGATGTTTAAATCGTTTAATACATATTTATTTCCATATTTTTTGCATTCTCATACGTGAAATAATCCTCTAAATACCACTTGAGCTTTAAAATGAACCAGATAATTTTTCACTCATGCGTGTTTTCTCTGCGGACTCGTGAAATTAAAGAAAACACGCAATCGTGAGAAATTATCGGTAATTTTGAAGCTCTTGTGGTATTATCCTCTAAAATATACAAAATTACCTATTCAGATGACAATTATTCAAAAACTGTACAAGGGATCTAATTCATACTAATATGGAAGGTTAAGGGGGTTGTAAGGTACAGGGTGACAGCACTGGGGTACACTCGATCGACCTACAAATGGAGATTTATACGAAAATATACAAAATTATATAATCAGATGACAATTATTCAAAAACTGTACATGGGATTAAATTCATACTCACATGGAAGGTCAAGGGGGTTGTAAGAAACAGGGTGACACCAGTGGCGTACACTCGATTGACCAACAAATACAGATTTATACGAAAATATAAAAAATTATATAATCAGATGACAATTATTCAGAAACTGTACATGGGATTAGATTCACACTAACAGGGAAGGTTAAGGGGGTTGTCAGAAACAAGGTGACACCAGTGGCTCTTAATCAGAATCAAGAGCAGGGAATAATCAAAAATTGAACATTGAAGAAGATCAACCAATCAAGCTCTCAATCCGAATCAAGAGCAGGAAACAGTGGCGTAGTCAGGGGGCCCGGGCCCCTCCCAAGGCTTTAGAGAAAGATAGAAAAATAATGAACCAGACCAAAACAGTAAACTGCTCATATTAAAGAAAGCTTAGTGGATGTGAACCATTTTTACAAAAGGTAGTCTTTAGAGTTTGCAACAATACGTAGACGTGACGTCACAACTGCTTGGAGCCCAACAGATTCTGCTTTTGTTTACTTTGGTTCAAAACCAAAAGCTATGTTTCACCTATTTGAGTCAACCCGGTAGTTAAGTAAGAGTCGCAGGATTTTATTAGAGTCTGAGTCTACGGTATCCGAGCGATTGTGACGTCACGTTTCTACGGTTGTTTTGCAAGTATCTCGGAAACCGTTTTAGTGCCATTTTGATTTTCAATTGACATATAACATAACAATCAAAATTGAGAAGAAAACGGCGGATTTATGTTCTCTTGATCGGAATTAAGAACCCGGAATAATCAAAATTTGAACATTGAAAATGGATAAGATTAATCAATCAAATCGATTCTGATGCCATTTTGCGACTGCCAATTGACATAAAACAATCAAAAGTTAAGAAGAAAATGGCGGATTATGGTAACAAAAATTGATTAATTGAGTGATTATCCCCGGCTCTTGATCCGAGAGCCGGGAATAATCAGAAATTGAACATTGGAAAAATGTTTTAATGAATCAAGAGCCGGTAATAATCAAAATATGAATAACCTATTCTTGGCTTCTGATTTCCTTTAGTAAATTCTTGTACCTACTTAATTAAAAAGCCACAAAGTCAGTGGTACCTACTGGTCTGGTCGTTCCAAAGAGTGGTTCAGTTGAACTTTACTGATACTTAATCTTTCCCATTTAAAATGCGTTGATGTCAAAAGATATTGTCGGACCTGGGGGTTTTGAGGGGGTGTGAATCAAAACTAGAGCCAAGTATAAAAATAGGAAAATGTATTTACAATAAAACTTACCACAATTACATTTCAGTTATGGGCATGGGCACTAATGATTATCACAGGACTAAAAGGCACTATTACTACTGACTAACTAACGTGGATAATTCTTGCTCTGTAGACTGATAACTCATCTTCCAAAACTACCTTATTTTATGCTAGTCGAGCCACCATGGTACGTGATTTCTAATTACAATAACTGCCGATGACCTGGCGTCGACATTGACCTTCTATGGATTTCGGTTCCATGTCCGTACAAATTAATAATTTAATAATTCGTTCAACTTGCAATGTTATTTACATGTAACGTGACAGATGGTCTTCCTGTAATCCATGAACTTTTTTGGAAGACGAGTGAGTTTAATTTACCGAAGAGAGGTGCCCTATTATCCTAGATACGACAATATACACTGACAGATTTCTGACATAAATGCGTTTTAAATGGTGTTACGATAAATTTATCATTTACGTAACATGTTCCATCTCTTGTCATTTTCATTATAAAGTTGTATTTTTGCCATTTCAGAATCAGCATAATAATAGTTCAATCAAATATCAGTACTGCCATCTATCCATCATCAAAATAAAATGCAAACATTTATTATTTAAAGAAGAAAGAAGGTACCTACGGCCATCTAGTAGTACCTGATAGATTTATTTTTCAAAGTATGATTTTAATTATTTCGCATTTGACAGTCATTTGTATTTTCATTCAAAGAAATTATATTTATCTCACTCTTAGCGAATGGATACATTTCTGTCTTTCTCTAACTTCTGATTCTGAAATAATAATTTTTTTCTACAAACGTCACTAAAAGTGTCATTTTTAACGCATGATGTCAGTGTCTAAAATGCCATTTTATGACACTGGTGCTAAAAGTGATTACTTTTAGCACTAGTGCTAAAAGTAATCACTTTTAGTGCGTTTGTAGAAAAAATAGTGTATGATATTCGTGCTAAAAGTAATTTTATTTTGTTCAAAGAGATGGAACACTCCGCCTTCGGCGTCGTGTTCCAAACTTCCCTTTTCACAAAATAAAATGTCACTTTTAGCACTTATATCATAAATAACTATTTTTGGCCTGATGACCTAATTAATTAGCGGTTTTTTGTTTTGAACATAACCTTAATTTAAATTATTATAATTTGTAAACAATTAAAATAATTCTGGTGGATTTTTATCTATTCTCTTTTATTCCACGTGGTTTTTCATTGTGAAGTGAATATGGTCTTTTGAGTGTAGTTTTCTGATTGGTTGATCTGGTTAATACGCAGTTAAGTGTAAAAAAAAAACACAGGGTTGTTTTCCTATAGGGTTTGGTTTCTAAAACGTTCTCTATCTCTGGCAGTGCTCTAGCAGGCGAGTCATTTTTATTTTTAATTATTTTGCCTTCACATTTTCAGATTCTCCCTTATAAATTTTTCAATATACAGGGTGTCCCAATAGAAAGTGACCGATTGTAAATGCTTATAACTTCTAAACCAGGTGTGCTAGCTAGCTACCTCTTGGCCCAAAGTTTTTTTCAGTTAGTTGTCAATTTTTTTCACACTTATACAGGGCGTGCGAGAGGGCGAGTAAAAAAATGCCGTTTTTCGACATCGAAATTCTCTACTATTTTTATTGAAACACCATGCATGTTGCAGCGCCAAAATTAAGAGTCGTATACAAGGTATTGATGTACCAATAAATATCGGGCATGGGACTTGAAGTTTTAGCCTTAAAAAATTTAAATAGAAATCTGGCCCAAAAATAAATGCATTTTATTAGGTTCAAAAAAGGCTGACGTTTATTGGTAAATTAATACCTCGGTCACGACTGGCGTTGCAACATACAGGGTGTTCCATTAAAAATAGTGGAGAATTTCGATGTTGAAAAACGGCATTTTTTCTACTCGCCTTGTATAGGTGTGAAAAAAATTTGCAACTAACTGAAAAAAAAATTCAGGCCAAGAAAATTCGAATGGCGCAAATCGCAGGTAGCTAGCACACCTGGTTTAAAAGTTATAAGCATTTAAAATCGGTCACTTTCTATTGGGACACCCTGTATTTTGCCATCAGTGCATATTATCATATCATTGTTAAGTTTTTACCTGATAAATCTTATCTTATCTATTCTTGAAATATAAATATTATATTTAAATTTTGTATCTAATTTGTGGGCCGCCATTTTGTGTGATTGGTGGTTCCACGTTTTTGAGGTAAGTCAATTCGGATTTTTGGGCTAATAGATAGGTACTGCTGCTCTGGTTTTCAGAAGTTAGTGTGGAATTATTGGACCATTTGCTCTAAATAGAGTCGGTGAAAACCAAAACCAAATTTGTGTGTCCATCCCTATCAATTCTTTATTGAATCCAGGCAGAGGCCTGTATAGCCATTTTCTGTTTGACTCCGTCAATTATTACCTTCTCGAGGAGAAGAGTGTTAAAAAAAGGTGTAATTTTCCAGAATAGAAATCCAGACAGGTCAAAAAATTCATTAAAAAAAGTTTTACAGAGGGCTACACGTTATCATAATTTTTTGAATTCCACGACCCTAGATTCTCTTATCTTAAAGTTCAAATAACGAGTGTATTTGTAACAATAGGAAAGAATAAGTAAAAGTAGAGTTCAACTGAACCTCTATTTGGTACAACCGGGCCTTAATGATCGAAATTTCGGTTTCCTCTACGAAATTGTTCTGGAGCACAGTAATGATCAAAATATGAACCTCTTCAAGCTCTTGATTTCCTCTAGAATTTTTTTCCTAGTGATTCAAGAGCCATTATCAATCAAAATCTGAACTTCATATTTCCAGTTCTTAATTTCCTCTATAAAATTTTTTCAATAATTCAAGAGCCGGTAATAATCAAAATTTGAACCATTCTATACCTTTACAACTTCAAATTGAGACTTATCACAATCAAATTGAGATTAACAAAATCAAATTGAGACTTAAAACAATCAAATTGAAAATAATCAATTTCAAATTGGTACAACATCCGTTTCCATGTAATTGAACTTTGTACCAATTTGAAATTGATTATTCTCAATTTAATTTTGTTTAATCTCAATTTGAAAATGTTTGCTCTCAATTTGATTGTGATGATTCTCAATTTGAAGTTGTAAAGGTATAGTTGAATGAAAATTTCTAGTAGTTTTCAGCTGTTATGAAATAGGAACCTTAAAGGCAAGAAATAGTTCACTAGCTCTCAGTCTCGAACAACACTACTTTAAAAAAAAAGACTCTTTGATGAAAGTTCTTACTTGTTTTGTTAGTATTTGCTGCGTAACCTTTAGGACACTTTTTACATTTTCCCCCGTCAATTTCCAATATTTCACCAGGCGGACACGGAACACAAACCCAACAACATCGCTTATCTTTGCCGCCTTGTTGGACATTCTGGAAATGAATTTTAGTGTAAAGAAACATTTCGTTGATGATAGTTAACAAACGATCCAACTAAATGAAGAAATGTCTTTTTAATTTTTTTCTGTATTAGATTAGGACCGAACACAGCATAGAATGTTCTCTAAAAATTCGCATTCATGCGGAAACCTTCATTGCTGGAGGATTTACCCATATTGAGTGGCCACTTTAGAGTTTTTTTTTTTTTGCAAACGAAATACAAGTCTTTTGAAACTCGAAAAATATTAAATTTTGAAACCAACCAGCAGCGGCGGAAAACAGGTCTAGGAAATAAGCACTAATTTTTAAATAGGTACTTCAAACATTGCAAAAACATTTTTTTTTTGTTATTATGTGCTCCATAGATTCCGTCCCAAACAATTGGAATAATACAACACCCTCAAAAGTGAAACTTTGTAGAAAGGATATTTATTCAAGCTAATTTCGAATGGAGCATAATTTATTTTCAAAAGAATACCAGACCACATCTGTAATGAGGCTCTTTCAAGGAAAGTTTCATTAACTTGAATTCAAACTTAAAGTTTTTAAGTGCGCGAGTCCTGAATGAGGTGCACTTCTCATTTACCGTAAATATACAGTAGTTAGAAACTCTCTCCTTGAACAGCAATTATGTTGAATAAAAACATTATTTTTATCATTTAATTAAAAATGTTTGAACACAAAATAAGAATACGAATTATTAGTTAACAATGGAAAAAAGAAATTGCATGCCTAAGTTGAATTTCTTTGTCAAAGCAATACAAAACCTGCAGCCAGCAAAAGTTTCAAAACGAATTATTCAAAGACAATGGGGCCAACTAATTAATTAATTAAGCTCTCTTTTGTGAACTTATGAAATCATACCTTGTAGTAACCCTGGGGACAATCCTCGGCGCAAACACTTTTAACAATTTTCTTGGACCTTATTTCGGGAAATTGCGGATTTTTCGTCCAAACGATGCTTCTATTATTCCAGCTGCCCACTTGGACGTAATCGTAAGTGCCGTCTTGAAGCTTTTGAAAGTTCATTATATCGTAACGGCCCGGTGGATCTCCGTTTTCGTCAAATTGAAAAATTTCACCGTCATAATCAAACGAGACGTTCATTAAATATGTCTAAAATAAAATTGATCATATTCTAATAAATTATGGAATATTACAAGAAGTGACTACTAGTAACTTGAACTATAAGTTACGAGTAATATGATATGGTTTGCAGTTAAAGAAAGAAGCGAATAAATGCAAAATCAAAATGCATTGTCTTGCTACAACATTACTCCAAAAATATAATAGTTTTACCATGTCCTCTAATTTAACCACAAAGCGAGACAGATTCAATTCAGATAAGTTGTCGACAAAGCCTGAGATTAATGCACTATTCCAAAATTCTAAAGGAACTTTTGAGTTTAAAATTATCTACATACTTACTTTAAGTAGAGATCCGTTAAAAGGTAAAATTTTGTCGCAAACACCCAAATTTTTACCACAAATATCTTGTTGCATGTCATGTAAGGCGTGAGCCAGGGTGTACAAGGCTTTAATAACGAAACTCAATTTAGCATCTTGCTTGTAATTCTCTTCCAATCTTTCGTTCCCAGTGCAAAAATTCGAAATAATCCCATCCGACGTGCTGGCTGTAACGTTCAAATAATCGTCAACGTCGTAAGAGTAATCGGAAGTCGAACTCAATATTGTCGCGTCCGTTTCCCGCTCTAGTGTATCCGATATTTCGGAGCCTTTCAAAATACATTGGAACTTCGTTTCCCAAAATTCTTTAAACCAAGGATTTCTGGTATTTGATTCGGGCCGTAACGATAAGTAGTATTTATCGAAAGACTCGACGTGGGGCGAATGGATTCGGATTGACAAGCCACCCCAGGCTTGGTTCTCGTAATTTCTTGTTACGTCGTTACGATCGGCCCAACCATCACTAAAACATTTTTTGTTGGTAAAATAAAAATTTGTACGATTTTTCTATAAACTATCGGTAATAGTTTACGATCACTGTAAGTGGGCCTATGAAAACAAGAACATACCTATACATATATGTGAGACAGCGGCTCACAACCTCGTTTGCGAGGGACGATCAACAACAAAAAATAGCTCTGAGAGCTATTAGAGATACAGGTATACAAGTTGCCTTTAATAACCGACAACACCATCTGCAGCCAGTTAAAATCAGCAAAAATGTGTCTAGTTAGGTGTAGAAGTCTGTTGGGAAAAACATAGGGTTTGAGACCAAGGATGATGATTTGGCTGTACGCCATAGTTGCATACGGAGCTGCAATAATGGTGGACAAGAGGAAAACTTCAGCCCGGCCGTTATTTGCTATTTATCGGTCTTATAACGGTAATAACTATTTGTCGATTTTGGATTTTATTTTTAATTTTTTTTTAAAATTTATTGTGGTCGCTGTTAGTTGGGGATTTTTTTTTTGCAAAATATCTCAGTTGGTAACACTCACTTACCAACCAATTGACAGGTGGATTCTATTATTTTAGGAGGTTTGACAATTTTGAAGGTACCAATAGATATACTTCAAAAACTGAATATCACTAAAAATCTTTGAAGAATGAGCTTCATTCTTCAATGATTTTGCGTGTAAGAATAATGAAATTCTCACACCAAAATCGAGAAAAATTAATAAAACCCTAAACCAAGTGTACAACAAAACATGGTGTCAGGTGTGTTGCCAAAAATAGCTGAAAACAAGGAGGAGCCTCTGCTCTCCTCCTCCTGATGGAAACACATTTCCCAATAACTACATAAATGCAAAGTAAAGTAAAATGGAATACTTCAAGCCCCCAGATTCATTTAATGTGCAAGAGCCGACTGGATGGCCAAAATAGAAATAGAAGTTTGATATCTTTCTGCTCGCTTCAGGAAAAGATACAACAAATAAAAAGATAGAGGTAGCATTACTGTTAAATATCCTTGGTGAAACATGCCTGGATATCTACAACACGTTTGATAAAACAAAAACTAGCAAGTTAGAAGATGTTTTATCTTGCTTTGATGATTATTTTTTACGAAAAAAAAAATGTGAGTATGAAGATGTTTAAATTTGATAATATACAGCAAGAAGAAGGCCAGAATATTGAATCGTACTTAACAGAATTAAAAAAGCAAGCAGCTAACTGATCGTTTATTTGTGAAAAAGATCAATGCAAAACTAGTTATGCTGAAAGAATGATTAAAGACAGAATTGTACTAAGTATATTCTATTCACAATCCATAATCCAAAGGTTAAGGTAAATTTATCACCTTTTCCTATCAAATAGCACTGAAAGGTGATAAATTTTACCTTTACCTTTGGACCTTGGGACATCGGATTGTGAATAGATAATAGGTATTTTTGAGGGAACCAACAATGTTTTTAGACAAAATGCTAGAATATTGTAGGAGTATTGAGGTAACAATGAAACATGTTGAATTATTGAATAATGGAACAGGAGAAACACAAGAAGTCGATGCACTTAAGTTTTCTGGCAGATGTGGAAGATGTGATTTTAATCATCAACCTAGACTATCCCGCTTTTAATCAAACTTGCGCAATTTGCCAACGCAATGGTCATTTTGCGAAGGTTTGTTTTTTGAAAGACAAGTCACAAGAGCGAGGTGGTAGTTTTCACTAAAAAGAAGCAGGAAAAAAGAAGACCACCAGAAAAAAAAGACAAAAAGAGACTGAGATTAAGAAACAAACGTCAGAAGTTCAGGTCTTGGACAATCCGCATGTTGCTAAATTCACCAAAATGGTGCACCGCCACGGATGCGGTAATTATAATTCACTAATGCCAATGGCAAACCACAGCTTGTCAAACCCTGTTTAATTTAACAACAGTGCTTGTTCTACCATTCCACCACGGTGCCTAAACTAGCTGAATTTAGCCACACGCGGAATGTGAATATTCAAAATTGACGTGTCTCGTAATACCTTGTGTGCGCGCGCAACTCGTGGGTTGCAGGTGAGCGTCCAATGAAAATCGAGTTTTTTACGGGTTTGCGACATATTCGTATTCAGGGACGAGTTCAGAATTAATCGTTCCTTCTTTCTTTGTAACGTGAAATTAGACAAAGAACAAACTAATACTTTACGTATTACTTGAACTTATTGCAGTGTCGTTTAAGGTTACCTATGTTAGATTATACTTGACATATTCCTTGGCAATTTCATTGAGCGATGTTGCCGGATGAAACATTTATCAAAATAAAAGTCCCATCGATGTTAACATACACTTTAAAGCTCTTATTTTGTCTGATTTAAGGCGTGGTAAACACTTGACAATATATCATTTCTTTAATGTTATAATGTTCGATTTTTATTGTCTACATTTGTTCTGCAACAATACAATCTGGCTACACTGCAGCCACGGGTTGCGCGCGCATGTCATTTTTTATTACTTTCTAACTTGTTTTTATTACAATTAAGCTCTCTTTTTCTATTTCTGCGAGACACGTCAATTCTGATAAGTAATGAAATTACAGGTAGGTACCTGCTGAAAGTTCTATTTTTATTCATGAACAGAGACAAAAGATTCAAAATAGTAGCTGGTATGAACCTATTACCATTAATGATATTGACATTCAGTTCAAGCTTGATACTGAATCTAGTATTTCACCTTTAAAATATTTCAGTGATTTGAATATTGATAAATCCAAAATTATTCCAACAACCATGACAGTTATTTCTTATGGCAATTTGAAATCTTAGCCGTTAGGTGATTGTTTACAGAAATTTAGAGACAACCTCTATGGAGACAACATCACAACAATCTGTTCAGATGTGAATTAGGGGTGTCCAGTTGACTACGACAAAGTGGAAGAGTGTAGAGTGTGCTGAAAGCTTAGTGTGTGATCCGGCTACTGCAGAAGTTATGGACGTAATAAAATCTTTAAAAAATTAAAAAACCAGTTGGCCATGATGAGATACCCGTTTGTTTCGTTAAAGCGATCGCTGAGGAAATCATAGGTCCACTTACATATAGGTATAATAAATTTGTCACTTGAAACAGGACTCTTACCGCCGTGAAGATTGCTTTAGTGAAACCTATTCTTTAAAAAGGACCAAAAAATGAGATAAAAAATTATAGACCAATCTCTTTGCTTCCAAACCTGAGCAGTTTCTGAACGTGTAATTTATAAAACAAATAAAATAGTAAACGATAGACAAAATGGCTTAAGCAAAGATCGCTCCTCAGTTAGAGAAGTATATGTTGCGCTAGAAAAAATACTAGAATCCATGAACAAAAATAGAAACACTATATGGCCGTTTGTCTTGATTTGACTAAGGCATTCGACAGCGTTGATCATGAGATCCTATGTAGGAAATTCGAATTATGTGGAGTCCACGGTATGGAACTTAAACTTGTAAAATTCTATATAGAAGAACGAAAACAGTGTATAACAAAGACTACAAATAATGGAACTGAAATACCATCAAACTATGAAACAATAAAAAAAGGCGTTCCTCTGGGCTATACTGGGACCTTTTTTTATATTATTTATACAAATGAGGTGATAGATATCTTGAGAGATGAGCTTGTGGCTTTCGCAGATGATAACTTGGGGGCTTACGCAGATGATAACTTGGGGATCTTCAGTGGGACGGACGTTGACCATTGCATAAAATCAGTAGAGGACTGCTTAGATTCTGCTGAGGACTGGTTTAAAAGTCACAATTTAATGCTAAATGTTGAGAAGACGCAGTTCATAAACCTCAAAAAAAAACATCAGCCAAATAGTATTTCGATAAACCACAAAAACTTCAACATAGAATCTGAAAAGAGCATGTCACCTTCTTGGGAATCGTCCTGGATCAGCAACTATAGTTGAATCAAATCGAAGCGGCAGTAATGACATTAACTGGTCATTTTCATTACAACCTATCAAATGTCCTCCGTGCATGCGCACTGGTCCTGTTAGGGCGTTTCAACCAATAGGAAGGCTGGTATTTGTTTACAATTTAGGTTATTTAATGCCATTACTACCGCTTGAATTTAATTCAACTATAAACTAGAAGCCTCATACAGCACAACTGGCCACTCGACTGGGTCAATTCGGTTATGCCATAAAGAATATAGGAAAGAAGGTCGGTTTTGGGGCAGCTTTAAATGCGTTTCATTCCTTTGTTCAGTCTCGAGTGCGGTATAGTGTTATTCTCTGAATCTGAAAGGATAATACCTAAAGCTAAAGAAAAGATGCATGTGATGATTGTGTGCACTTAATAATAACAGAGATAGTTGTCAAGAACACTTTATGCAGCATGGGATTTACACTGTATATAATCTTTACATGGAATCTGTGTGCTTCATTCCTGACAATTTCTCTCTTTTCGAAAATTTCGAGGCCAAACAAACACTCACATGATACTAGACAGAAAAGCAATCTTAAGACTGAAGTCGCAAAATACAATTATATCCAGAAAAATGTCAAGCGCAGCATTCTGGTCTGATGGAATCATTTGCCAATAAATCTAAGACAAACAACCTCAAAAAATATAAAAACTAAAATAAAATAATTCCTTCTGTCAAAATTATATTATAGTGTAGACGATTTCTTTGTAAATCAGAGTATAAAAGAAATTATTTAAAAATCACAAAGGACCAACGGTAGGTATATATTTCAAATTTTGTGTATTGTATGTTGTTACTGTTGTCTCATTTGTTCCGGGCCAATCCCAAAGTTTTTGGGGTTAGTTCAAGGATTTTCTACTGATAACGTTTTGGCGTCGATCATTTGGGTTAGTTTGAGAGTTTTTTTCAACACTCCTTCAAGTATTGTAACAAGGGCACCTGAGCCTGGGAACGTGTTAAATACCGTATAAAAATCTCTAGATCGGCGGCGCATTTGATCTGAAGTTTCGGAGGTTTGACCCGGGCCAATCCCAAATTTTTTGGGGTTAGTTCAGAGATTTTCTACTGACAACGTATTAGCGTCAATCATTTGGGTTAGTTTGAGAGCTCCTTTCAACACTCCTTCAAGTATTGTAACGGGGGCACCTGAGCCTGGGAACTTTTTAAATACCGTGGGAAAATCTCTAGATCGGCGGCGCATTTGATCTGAAGTCTCGGGGGTTTGACCCGGGCCAACCCCAAATTTTTTGGGTTAGTTCAGAGATTTTCTACTGACAACGTATTAGCGTCAATCATTTGGGTTAGTTTGAGAGCTCCTTTCAACACTCCTTCAAGTATTGTAACGAGGGCACCTGAGCCTGGGAACGTGTTAAATACCGTATAAAAATCTCTAGATCGGCGGCGCATTTGATCTGAAGTTTCGGAGGTTTGACCCGGGCCAATCCCAAATTTTTTGGGGTTAGTTCAGAGATTTTCTACTGACAACGTATTAGCGTCAATCATTTGGGTTAGTTTGAGAGCTCCTTTCAACACTCCTTCAAGTATTGTAACGGGGGCACCTGAGCCTGGCAACTTTTTAAATACCGTGGGAAAATCTCTAGATCGGCGGCGCATTTGATCTGAAGTCTCGGGGGTTTGACCCGGGCCAACCCCAAATTTTTTGGGTTAGTTCAGAGATTTTCTACTGATAACGTATTGGCGTCGATCATTTGGGTAAGTTTGAGAGTTGCTTTCAACACTTCTTCAAGTATTCTAACGGGGGCACCTGAGCCTGGGAACTTGTTAAATACCGTAGAAAAATCTCTAGATCGGCGGCGCAATCGATCTGAAGTTTCGGGGGTTTGACCCGGGCCAACCCCAAATTTTTTGGGTTAGTTCAGAGATTTTCTACTGATAACGTATTGGCGTCGATCATTTGGGTTAGTTCCTTTCAAAACTCCTTCAAGTATTGTAACGGGGGCACCTGAGCCTGGGAACTTTTTAAATACCGTGGGAAAATCTCTAGATCGGCGGCGCATTTGATCTGAAGTTTCGGGGGTTTGACCCGGGCTAATCCCAAATTTTTTGGGGTTAGTTTAGAGATTTTCTACTGATAACGTATTGGCGTGGATCATTTGGGTTAGTTCCTTTCAACACTCCTTCAAGTATTGTAACGGGGGCACCTGAGCCTGGGAACTTTTTAAATACCGTGGGAAAATATCTAGATCGGCGGCGCATTTGATCTGAAGTTTCGGGGGTTTGACCCGGGCCAATCCCAAATTTTTTGGGGTAAGTTCAGAGATTTTCTACTGATAACGTATGGGTGAACTCATTGATGATTGTCCAAAAGTCTAATGGATCACTTCGTCTATGTTTGAATCCTTAAGCACTAAACAAATATATATGCCGAGAACATTATATTATTCCTAAATGTGACGATATTATAGCTAATTTAGCAGGAAAAACAATTTTTTCAGTAATAGACATGAAGGATGGATTTTGGCAGATACAATAATTATCAGATAAAAGTTCAGATTTATGTAGGTACATTTAACACTCCATTTGAGAGATACAAATTTCATAGAGTTCCGTTTGGCTCAAGTAGTACACCGGAAATTTTTCAAAGAAAAAACATTGGAATTTTTGGTAATAGTATTCCAAATGTGAATATATACAGGGTGTCCCAGCCAAAAGTGAACCATTTTAAATGGTTATAACTTTTAAACCAGGTGTGCTAGCTACCTGCGGTTTTTGCCATTCGATTTCTCTTGTTCTTAAGTTTTTTCTAGTAGGTTGCCAATTTTTTTGAAACTTGTACAGGGCAGGTAAAAAAAAATCCGTTTTTCAACATTGAAATTCTTGGAATAGAGGAAAAATAATAAGCAGATATAATGATAGATCTTATCTTATTGAAGATGAAAAAGGAAAAGAATTAAGAAGAAACAGGAAATTTATCAATAAGACTAATTAACCTGTGTACATTTTTAATAATATGTTCGATGATTTATTGTATGAAATATCTGATTTTAATTTTTAATTATAATTAATATTTTTAAATGAGCCTACAAATTTTGATAACACAGTAGTAGATTATAGTTCTCCTGTTGAGCTAATTTTTGAGACAGATTGTGTTAGTGTTTCCGATTTTGAAAAACAGTTATTGATGACGCAGAAAGATATTCTAACAAATATTAGTTCCAATGAATCTGACTCGGAAAATGGAGGAAGGTAAGTACCTGACAGAACATCAAAAGAATTACATAGAATATGTCTTTTTAAGCGATAGTGTGAATTTAAGTGGACTGAAGTGGACGTCGAAGTGATAGTAGTGACGATGATAACTCCAGTTGTGACAGTGACAATCTCGATTTTGCTGAAACTCATAATTTAAAAAAGGCTCGTAAATCACGTCGTGTATAGTTAAAACTCCAAACTATTTGGCTGATTTTGTTATTTGTATTGATTTATTAATCTTTATATAACTTAAAATTTTTGGAATGTCAAAAAGGTCATGAGTTCATATATGTCTTCAATGCTAGATAGTAGTTAAGAGAATGGCAACTAGTTAGTCAAACGACTTATCATGAGAACACAGTGAATAATTAAAAAGCCACTAAAAAAGTTTTTACATGAAGAGTGATGAGATTGCCTATTTGTTGCGTGAGCGATTATTGCAAAAGGGGGAGAAAGAAGAAAAGAAGAAAGAGTTGAAGAAGGGTTTTCAGCCCTAAAGTAAATTGGTTCCTGAATGCGAAAAATAATAAAACAGGAAACAGCCTAGAACATACAAAGTAATTAAATCAACACAGGAAAGCAAGGAGAACAAAAAGCAGGGCATCAATAAGTGAAATCACCTATTAGCATGCGAGGACTCGTCGATTCGCAAATGCAGTCAAAGTCAGCTGTAAAAGGGACAAGAAATGAAAATAATCGAAATCAAATATTCTCTGATATGGTTTATATACTTTCTTCCAAAAATGCAAAGTATACAATATACCAAAAAAAGGTGCAATATTCATCAGTAAATTATTAAAAATACTACCTATTCTATTGCCTTAAAACCATACTATACCTACCATTTTATTAAAAATTTATAACCTTATTTTAGTCATTAAAGATCGCAAAAATCAATGTACAAATCAATAGTCGTTTACCCTCGAAATAGGCCTATTTTTCCGGTGTACAGTTATCCCGATGTTAAATTAGGCGTAAAGTAGTGTACTTAAAGTGCAAAGTTATACAAGGATGGATAAATCAGGTAATAATTGTAATAGGCAAAAATAAAACAACAAATTTCTTAAAGGTTATTATAGGCCTCTATCCAGCTATGGAATTTCTTAGCCCTTGCTTCGCTGAACAGTGCTACGTCGCGAAACTGACGTAAGTTTATATTTTGGCTACAGAACGTCACTCTTTATCTCAGCTGGAGTGTAACCATATAATTTCAGGACCCAGGACAACACACACAAGTGATCAGACTGACTTACAGATTGAATCCTCAAATACGTGTTGGTTACCAGTCTTACAGAGACCAGGATGACTTCTGACTTGGAGTGAGGTCTGGAAACCTTCAAAATCTTTCTGGTTGGCAGGTAATGGGGAGATTTAGGTCCTCTTGAGTTCTGAGGTGGTTGGTGGGCAATCAGTACTTAAGATTGTCGAAGGAGATGCCAAGCATTTGATGAAGGGTGAAGACAACAGTAGCAGTGTAACACGAAAAGAATAAGAGGAAAAACAAAAAGGCCAAAATACTTTGACCTTTTCCAGATACAGCACACAAAGGAAAACGGTTAAGTTTGAGGTTTAAACCCTTAAAATTGGACCAAAAATCTGCCTAGTGGCACTGTGATGCTTTAATCTCAGCAACTCACAAAGGGGATCCAATTAGGGACTCAAAACTTATGGTAAAATCAGCAAAAGCGCTAAGAGAGGAAGCTCACAACGTGCTCTTCAAAAAGCTGCCCTCTTTTTACCAAAAAAACCTATCCCTTCCGGAAGCATGGGTGTCCAAATAGGGAATTTTTAAGTGTCACAATTTTAGGTTGGGTACCATGGTACCTCGAGGAAGGGAAAGCAGAAATCTGTAATTGGACCAAAGCAGGGAACTGTTATTATTTATAGTCAAATGTTTAAATAAATAAGCACAATTATTGTTAGGTGGTACTGTGAAAAGAAAATCCTGAAAACTGCGTGAGTGTTTATGAACCTTACTGACTCGATTGGTAGATGGAGGTACCTTTATTTTAGGGAGAAAATTAATCCCGTAACAAAGTAAGTCTTTCAATAATAAAGTATAAAGAAAAATATAAAAACTCTAAACCAAGTGTACAACAAAACAGTTAACTGAACTTCTAGTGAGAGTAGTGTCATCTGCAAAAAGTATGTATCTGGCTAGTTCACTCATTCGTAGGTCATTTATAAAGATGAGGAAAAGAATAGGTCCTAAAACGGAGCCCTGTGGTACACCTACCCTTAAGAAACCCTCAGAAGACGACACTCCCCCACCCTTACCATTCGGCGTTCACTCAGATACGAGTCCAGTAGTTGTATGGCGCCCTCTGAGAAATTGTAGAACTTTAATTTCTTCAGTAGGACATCACACGAGACACAGTCAAAAGCCTTGCTCAGGTCATAGAAATGTGCTAAGAGGTGTTCACGTTTCTCAAAAGCATCCATTATGTTCGAGAGAAGATTGAGGACTGCAAGAACTGTGCCCGTTCCTCCTCTGAACCGAAACTGGCTATCAGTAAACAAGCTATTGCTCTCAAAGAAGTCAGTAATCCTGCATGCCATGCACCCTTCAATCACCTTCGACAAAATTGGCAACAAGGAGATGGGATGATAGTTAGAAATGTCATTCCTATCGCCTTTTTCAAAAATCGGAGTAATTACAGCCCTCTTGAGTGACTTGGGAAATGTATTTATCATCTTTGTCAATGGTACCAAGATAATATTTTTTTATGTTCTTGATAAGCTGTACATTGAGACCATATATATCCCCACTTTTTTTATTTTTCAAGCTGTCTATAACATTCCTCACAAAATTATAGCTAACTTCCCCAAATGAAAATTGTTCCTTTAGGAAAGCTTACAAAGACCCCGTCGTAAACCAATCAACCAAGCATGGAAATATTGCACATATGATTTCTCATTTATATTACGGTATTTTAAATAATAATTACCAAATATGTATCATAAATTGTGTAGAGAGTGTGCAATATTTACTTTCGTATAATGAAATCCATATGTAAATTACTTCACAAGCCTTTTTGATAATCATTAATTTACCTACCTATAATTAAAAGAACATTTTTTCGAGTACTCGCAAGAGAAAGTTTAGGATAATTTATGTGACGTGTGGCTTATTAAATTTTAATTAAAAATAGCTACACGTTAATTAGAATTTGTGTTTGTCAGATTTTATTCGCTTGCATATTATAATATATTACTCTAGAGCTTGCAGCCTTCATAGACTCAGAGATAATATTGTATAGGTTAAACGCTTGAGTTGAAACTAAATTCGCTTTACTCGGTGCAGAAATTGACTTTGAACTCTATTATTTTAAACAAATATTAATCCTTACATAACTAAATTCGTTTTCATAAACGTCCCTAGTGTTCACACGAGGCTCACAAAAGCCCTTATCGTTGTGTGCGCACTTGAACAAACATAACCCATGTATGTAGGTGATGGAAATGTAGCTAATTGGGGTCGTTTAATTAGAATGCGAAATTAATAAGTCAAAGGAATTACTCATCAACAAATGAAATATAAAATGTATATCAGATCCTATTTGTGTCAAATATTATAAGTATTTACAACAATGTTTTATTATTGAGGTTACTTATTGTATGCGCAGAGCCTTGAATTTTACAATAGAAGAGATTTTTTTTTGAAAATCCCAATGTAACACAAATAACTTACCTGCCAATAAACAAGAAATAATTCGTCATATTTAATCTTTTCGTGGCTTTCAATAAGCCGCGGATCGTGAGTCCTTCGCAAAAACAAACCACGACAACGGCGTTAGGGTCTTGTTTCAAGTTCAGAATGACTTTATCAAAAACCTCATCGGCGGCGTTACTTAGCACGGAATCCTCTCTGGCTATGCAAACTTCAGCTTCTTCAGCCAACTCTCTGAAAGCTTGCATTCCGGATTGTCCGTAATTCTCTGTGTAAAAGGAGAAACTGTATAAGTACTTGAATAAAAAGGAAACAGCTTGGTTCAAGGACAATAAAATGCTAGCAAAATTATTATTATAAAATTGTTTAAAAGTTAAATTAGAAACTTGCCCAAACAAAGACTGCATCAATATATTACTTGGATCATTGTATTTTGGGGAAAACAATATGTAATCTTTAAATTGCTATAATAAATTTTACATTCAAAGCCCTTGCTATGTAGGTCTAGGATAAAATAAAGATATTCTTTTGGTTATAAATAGAAAGTTGTCTACTTAGATAATTGAGCTATGAACATACAAGATACTCAATCAACAATAAATTAGTTGAGAAAATGTAGCTCATATGACGACGTTTCTACAATCTCGTCACAAATTAAAATTTCATTTCTATTAGAATGTATTTTGCCAGCGGGGCCATTGTCAGTCTCAAGAGTGCTCTAGAATATAGATAAACTCTTTAATGGCATTATGGCATTATGGCATCTTTATTGGAAAGGCCTTTTTGCAGAAATAGACTCAGTCTCTAATCATAAATTTACCTTAGATTTTTTTTTTTGAAAGAGAATAACAGTAAAAAGAAATTTGAACAAGTTCATTCTACATTTTTACTTCTAGATCTCTCGTATAAAAAAATTAAAATTTCTAAAACTCAATATTTGTCCCAATATCCTGCCCGTAACTTTTCTCTGAATAAAACCAGAGTAGTCTTTTTAAACCTAGAAAAGCGAGGTTTTTAATTTCCGTACGGAAACTAACTCAAGTGCCTAACGAAACTCCGGTAAATGCAAAAATCTTCTCTTTCGAATTCGCAGAAGTTTTCCTTTTTATTGTACCTATCCGAACAACGATAAAACGGGATTTTATTTTTAGACTATTTCGCTCACCGTCTGTATTTACAGCCGACACGTACGACCATCCGAAATAACGCAAAATATCCAACATCACTTGAGCTTGATAATAATCCGAAGGTACTACTCTTAGGAAATAGTTGAAACGACTTTTGTCTGATAAATCACGTGACGTTGTTGAATATCCCATCTGGAACAGATAAGACATTATTGAAATTGATTAGTATATGCCACACAATTTACAAGATACACACACCAAATAATCATGTAGTCAGAAATTAGGTATACTCACATGTGGTATATGAAACAACTGCAACAAATTCTGAACTTGCAATGCCACTGAACTGGCACCAGGCCCTACAACCCCAATCAGCGGCCCTTTGTTCTCTCCATTACTTTGTCCAACGTCCTCTTCCATTGTCGAGCAAAATTTCGTATTGGAAACGGGAGTAATCGAGTCTCGTATCAGCTCGATGCTCTGCTGTAAAGCTACAGGTGCGTACCAGCACTCGTCTCTTATTTCAACACCCAGAGTAACATTGGGTAACAAATCTGGATTGTTGTTGATTTCGTCAATGGTTTGCAGCGTGACTTCTACTCTTTGGATGCCGTAAAGTTCGCGAATTTCGCCGCATTTGATGTCTGGAAAGAGTTTTACTGAATGAAGTTGTAGTACTTACTATGGTACCATTTCAGCAAAGAATTATGATGAAGGAATTGTAGAGTGGAAAATGTTACTGTTACTAAAAAATATACGATGTTTATTTTAAATAAATACAATGTTGTTTGATTAATATAAATTCCGAAAAATCTGTGAATTGGAAACTATTTGTTAATTAAAGCTCTGGGTAATGTAAAACAGATTCAAATTCCATAACAAAAATATCAATTTTCAGCAATAGAATTATTTTTAGTAAATCGACAACCATTCTAGAATTATTTAATGAAAAGCAATTTCTCTGTAACAATAAAACGCTTCCAGGGATCAATTTAAGTAAATATGTTGATGTATACTGCTCGCCTATACCTATTCAGTGCAAATAATCTAAATTGGATTTTAATTAATTTTAATTATAATTCTAAATTAAATTTCACTCACCTGTGTGTCATACTACTAAAAATTAAAATTATATTCAGGAAGTTATTAGATTTGATCTTTTTCAGTTTAATAAATACATTTTTATAGGATGCATCTGATTCAAATCAGTCAATGATTGAAAAAAGTTTTTCAAATATTAATTATTGGAAATGTTTAAAACTTGAGGAAAGAAGCAATATTTTTTTCATTAAAATTATACTTTTTAAACCCACAAATATTCTGTCATTTTGGTTGAAAATCATGGCAAACCAGTATCCAGTTTTCGTTGTAGTACCACATGCAGATGTGTTTCGATTAAAATATATTCCTGAAAGTTTAAAAAATTGGGTCCAATAAAACCTCTCGAAAGTCCGTGTCCTTTTTGTGCAAAATATCAAATATAAATCTCTGATTTGAGAACATCGGAAACGGAAAATATTTGCATGTCGGTGCCTTGTTATTTTATTTACGAAAGCTCTAGAGCAAACTGACTTCTGGGGCTCATAAAATGCAACCGAGCACACAATTTACGATACACATTTATTTAAATAATGCATCGGGGACTTTAATACTTACGAATAATGCAGTGCTTACCTAAGCTTGCAAGATAATTTTTCTTGGACGATGGTTGATGATGTACTGGAAATAAAGCTCCGATAATAAAGTTGCCATTAATAAACGCCGAAGTCCTTTTATTCGATTTTGTGTTGTTCAAAGTGGCTTTTGAAGCATTAATTGTTATTAATAATAGCGCAGCCAAAACATAAGCGTCCATAGTAACAATTTATGGTTGTTCATGGTGATGCCTGCAAAAAAAAAAAAACTCCATCAAATAAATTAGAAACGCAACCGTTTTTATAGGTTTCCGGTCTGATATTTTTATGGAAGAAATAAAAATGCAACATTTTATTTAGGAGGGACAAAGTTGATATACATTGTCGTCCAAGAAAAATAGCATTCGACTTTTGAACTATTAATCATTGTATTCAAAAAGCCTCAAAGTAAATTTTTAAAGCAAACAACCGCACCGATAAATTCTTGACCTCGTTTTTCCGTTTTATCAAAGTGTATGGGACTCTTTTAAAAGAACTCCTCCGAACGGCGGCGTGTTTTTTAAAAACTTTCTTTTTTACATTCTTGATTTATGTTTGGCTTCAGGAATTTAAGTTATTTTTCTTTAAATAAATTGGTTGACGTAAATTTTCCTGGCAAGAAATTTTAATTAAATGTGCAAATGTATCGATTTTCAACAAGTAAATACTTGTTGATTCGTAAAGGAAATACTTATTTCAATTTATATATTCCGTCATAATACAATAAAATTTTATGAATAAAAAGGGAAAGCAGATAAAAAAATTGTATGAGTATTTGAAAAAGAAGGTTTTTCCAAAGAGATTCCATAACTTGTAAGACTGTGACATTCTCGTTTTTCTCAATCTTCTCAATTGTTGGGTTTCAAAAAATTCAGCAAAGCCGAGGAAAACTACGAAGTATTTAAATCACCAAAACTTTATGTTTATCTGCTCTGCACGAACTTCATTCCGAAATTAATCTGGTTGCTCTTGTAGGAAATCCGCAGGTGTCGCGGTTTCGCTTAAACTTTCCATTTATTTGCTTCGCAAGTTTTAGATTAAAGTCTTGTCAAACGTTTCCTTTATTTTTGTCTTTGATATTATGTGGAAATGCTAAAAAGTGGTTTTCCATTCAAAACCATCTCGGCGAGAGATTACCTTGGCTTTTATGTTTAGAGAAAAAAAGGCATTCATGAATTTAATATAAAGCGCCAAGATTAAAACCCATTGCCGCTGTACTAAAAGGACGGATATAGGTATTATTATAACTTTGGCCTTCGTATAGTGGATTTTTAAATGAGACCACTTAAAAAAAAATGGTTTTTTCGAGGATAACTTTTATCCATCTGACAAAAGATTGTGTGTCATTAAAAGAAAATCTATTTTAGTCATGTAAAGGTTTCAAATAATAGAAAAATTTTACTTCAAACTAAAGTGCGTTTGAGGGAAAAAACATGAATAAAATTATAATTTTTTCAATTATTATACATCTCAAGCAATTATTACAATACTTACAGTTGGGGTTCGTACGAGTCCGTTCATTATCCCAAATTTTAACATTTTATTTGGAGATGATGGCAACGCAAACGCGGATGAAAGCGAACTAAACTTTTGCGGTCTTTTGAAAGTTAGCAAAAGACATTTTATGTTTTGCTGTTGCTTGAAGCGCCGACGCCGTAATATTTGTTGTATTTTTCTTGTGAAATTTTTCAAAATTCTCGCAAATGAGAGAAACAACTGCAGTAAGGTTTTCATAGATAAACTTTTATTATAAAATTTTTTTAAAGTCTTTCTAAAAACACTTAATCTAAGATTCCAAATGTTCTAACTTTTAAAGCCACCTCTCTTTATGCGCTATCCTCACAGTGAAATAAAATCTATTTTCTCATTTTAATATCAAACATCAACAGAACCTGACTCTACCAATATAGTCATTGCAGTAAACGGTTAAATACTTCAGTCCTAATTACCTACATGTACTTAAATTTTTTCCTTATTTTCACTAAACTAGTATAATAAAAAAAACCTTCTGATTACACGCACATATTTATTATTATCCATTTTATAAAATTCTATTAAACTTCTTGATTCGGGATCGTCAACTGATTACCTATACTTTTCGCTATTTCTTCACTTTTCAAATTTTTCACGGACAATATTTGATTCTCAGGTACAAATTCAACTTTGTACCGTTAAATGACCACTAATGTATTGTCTACTCTCAATCTTCGATGACTGTCGACTTTATACTATCTTTCTACTTGGTAAGTTATTATTATTATTATATTATTGGAATTGGTTAATTTACAATACATTGCACTTATAGACTATAATGAAAATTACTTCACTTTAGTAAAGGTGCTAGGGCACTTCAACAGCAAACCCCATGTAAATCTCCATAAAAAGACGCTAAGGTCCAAATTGCGGCTTTTTCGACCATTTCCAGGTAACCCCAACCACTATCCCTCTATCTCCAAAACATCTCAACAACACCTCAAAGACAACTCCAAGACATCTAAACAACATCTGTAAGACAACTACAACATCTCCAAGACAACAACAACATCTCCAAGACATCTCAACAACACCTCAAAGACATCTCAACAACACCTCAAAGACAACTCAAAGACATCTCAAAGACAACTTCAAGACATCTCAACAACAACAACAACAACAACAATGGTTGGTGTAGGTGAGTATGTTAAAGAAATTTTGAAGCTTAGCGAGAAAATTATTGGTGTTGTTGTTAAGATGTCTTGAAATTGTCTTTGAGATATATTGGAGTTGTCTTTGAGGTGATGTTGCGATGTCTTTGAGGTGTTGTTGAGATGTCTTGGAGATGTTGTTGTCTTGGAGTTGTCTCACAGATGTTGTTGAGATGTCTTGGAGTTGTCTTTGAGGTGTTGTTGAGATGTTTTGGAGATAGCGGGATAGTGGGTGGGGCTACCTGAAAATGGTCGAAAAAGCCGCAATTTGGACTTTAGCGTTTTCTAATGGAGATTTACATGGGGTTTGCTGCTGAACTGTCCTACCACCTTTACTCACTTTCACATAGTATTGTAATTATTCTGCACCCAGACAAAAATATCTGTATGTGCAGATAGCATAGAGAAAAACATACTATAGTATAATTAGCCGTAACTCACCAATAGATTCTATTCATAATTTACACAAAGCAAAAATAAGAGTGGATTTATTTTGAAATGTATACGCAGAAAAAACACCAATGTTGTCAATAGTTGAAATTAATACGAGTACCTTACAAGAAGACCAAAAATAAGTTCAAATTTTGAAATATATAGTTTAGGCATTTTCATTTGAAGACATTCTTCTTACGTAGGTTCAATTCTAATATTTATAGGTAACAGATTGTAGAACTTAGGAGCTAGTAATTTAGATTGGAGTTGCTATTTGGTATTATGAGATGCCCATTTTGGTTATTTCTGATACTGTAGGAGCGATCAATTTTTTCTATAGAGGATGTTTTAGCATAGACGTTCATTCACAGAGAATAGATATAGGTATAGTGTTCTTACGTTAGGAACATCTTTAGAATATGAAAGGGCTGTAGAATACCTTCTGTTCTTTCCATAAACAACCTTAGGGATATAATTTTGGACCACGTTTAATTGTCTTATAGCGTTGTTGTACAGACCACCCCATATGGGAATGTCATACCTTATTAGCGACTCTATCATCGCTTTGTAAACCATCAATAACACATTCTGGCCTAGGATATGTTTTAAAAAATAAAACCTAGAAATAAGTCTTCGAATATTGAGGGTAAGTCGTGCACCAAGTTTGTCCCATCTGAGGTGCCTATCAATAGTGATGCCCAAGTACTTGGTGGCCTCAACCTCACCAAATTTATGCTGGTAAAATGTGGTCGATTTACAGAGGTAAGTGAAAAAGCCATATAGTTTGTTTTGTCAATGTTTAGAGTCAGTTTGGATTTCTGTAGCCAGCAAATAACCCTTGTAAGCCCTTCTTCGGCTGATGTTTTAACATCATGCCATGAACATCCTAAAGAGGATAACCGTGTCGTCAGCATATGATATAATAGTTAGATTGTTTATTTTTAGGTTCGTTAGGGAATTTATATGTATAGCAAATGAACAGAAGAGGACCCAGGACAGTTCCCTATGGAACTCCGATACAAACTTTAACCGGATCACTTAAGGTTTCACCGATCTTGTCTGTTTGATCCCTATCATTCAAGTAACTCGAAAATAGGCTGAGGGCGATCCCACGTATCCCATATGAGTTTAAGACATTTAGAAGTTTTGAGTGTGGCACCGTATCAAATGCCTTAGCAAGATCCAGGAAAACAGCCAAGCAGTTAACTCCAGTATCCAGACAATTAACATTTTTTGTCAGTTGAATAATCGCGTCAGTTATATTTTGACCTTCAAAAAAACCAAATTGGTTTTCAGATGGCATTTTATTTTTCCTGAGAAAGTCTGGATTTAAGACATCTTTCGAAAACCTTTGAGAAATTATTAATTACGCTAATGGGGGAGGGTAGTTACTAACAAGATCCGGATCACCAGATTTAAAGATTGAAGTAACTATGCTTAGATAGTTTCAGTCGATCATAATGAATTAGCGTGATTTCGATCTTGTCCTTCCTGAACGCTGAGTTTCGAGAGAATATGGTGACATCATGTCTCAATTACTCGATTTGTGGCTCTCCCTCAAAACTGTCCTATGGCCAATAATTTCTTGGGTTTGATTCACCTAGCGCGTCGGAAACTTTTATCTTGGTCGTTTACTACTGATAAGTTTATTTAATCCGTCTGCTCTTTTTGAAATGTGTCCAAACTATACCTCAGGTATTATGACTGATGGTTTATTTTGGTTGAAAATGACTTTTAGCTGCTTAAGAATTGATACGTTGGTACGATGTTCTGTGTACGAAATTCGGGGCATTATTCTGTAGACCCACATCTATTTTTCTGCGGTTGCTAGTTTTAAAAGTCCAAGTTTCAGTCTCAGAGGCATATGTGGCAATGGAAAAGATAAAGGTGCTCAGTAGTTTTAACTTGTTGCTTTGGTATATTGCAGTATCTTTCCATATTCGAGTTAATTTTGTTGTCGAATTACGTCACAGTCTGCGTTTTATTTCATCGTCACATCCTTCTTTGTTTAGTTATGAGTAATCCCAAGTTATTAAATTTTTCAACCACCTCAAAGCTACCAATCTGTCTGTTATTAGTAGGATTGCAGTCTACTATCATAACTTGCGTCTTCTTGTCGTTCAACATAAGACCATGTTCTCTGCTGATCCTGTTCAACTTTCTCATTATTTGGATGAGTTTTTCTTCTGAGCACGCTAGAATTAATGTGTCGTGACTCGTGAATATATCTGAGGTTCGTTATCTTTTTTACTAGTATCGTTAGTCCTCCTCGCCAACCTATACAATATATACTCGCCATATATGTATCTATAATAAAAAGTATGGGTGATACAAATGATACAATGCAACCTTGTCTTACACCGCACTTCGGATCAGATGACTTAGATAGTCGAATTCGACTTTCCCGAACCTATTTCCGTAAAGAGTTTTCAGTAAAATTATTTATTACATATGTACATATACAGGGTGTCCCACGGTGGATGGCGTATTAGACGTTTATAGAGAACTAAAAAGCGGATCATTTTGAAAATTTGGCAACCGGGATAAACGACCATAATCTACACTTTAAAAATATTTTTGTTTATGCGGTGTTGCCGCTTCTACTCTAAACCAGTGGCAACATCGCTATTTTAAATGAAACACCCTGTATGTGATTGCATATTTGGATTCTACGTAAAATTCTGAGCAGATTTAATGCGATATACCCTATACCCAAGTTCAACTGTTTTGGAAATATTGACAGTTGAAAATTGACTTTTTGCAACTTTGACAGGCTGTAAAACCTAAACGGTTAATTTCAGAGGAAAACCGATCTTACATTCCTATCTTAGATTTTCGTAAACTATCATTTGACTCCAACTTTGAATTTAACCGGAGATTAAATTTAATTGGAATTTTTAATCATGGATTAAATTCAAAATTGGTGTCAAATGATAGTTTATAAAAATCTAAGATGGGAATGTAAAATCGGTTTTTCTCTAAAATTAACCGTTCAGGTTTTACAGCCTGTCAAAGTTGCAAAAAGTCAATTTTCAACTGTCAATATTTCCAAAACAGTTGAACTTAGGTATAAGGTATATCACATGAAATCTGTTCAGAATTTTATGTAGAATCCAAATATGCAATTAATACGGGGTGTTTCATTTAAAATAGCGATGTTGCCACTGGTTTAGAGTAGAAGCGGCAACACCGCATAAACAAAAATATTTTTAAAGTGTAGATCACGGTCATTTATCCCGGTTGCCAAATTTTCAAAATGATCCGCTTTTTAGTTCTCCATAAACGTCTAAAATACGCCATCCACCGTGGGACACACTGAGAAAAGTCCCAGGAGAAAATTCTTTGCTGTTTTTTTTTTAGCTGTTACAGTGGAAAATGTTTTAGAGGTAGCAATGTTATTTTGCTTCTACAGAAAATACCACTTTGCTGAAACTACTTTATTGAAACTGCAAAGATATTTCTTATTCCAAAACCAAACTTTGCTGTTATAGCAAAATTAAAATTTTATGAAAATATTTCTGCTTCTCCGAAATAGAACTTTTCTAAGATAGATAGATACTTTACTGTTGCAGCAAAAAAAAAAATCCTGTAATTTTTGTTATTGTTACAGTAATGTTTTTTGCTACCCTAGCCAAATAACTTAACTAAAAATACCGTTCGGACATTTCCGTGATTTCTTCGGGTCCAAAAATAACCGATAAAATATGTTTCGTGTTCATTTTCTTCCATTTTAGTTTAGTAGCTAACGCCGTACGGTGTGGATCGTGGATGCTGTCGAGTCAAGTCGAGTGTCGGTCGCTGGGAATCTTTTTGGAAATGGTGCCAGCGCATCCATCAAAACTAGCAGAAACAACTCTAGCGCCAAACTTTTCATTAATTGACATTATTTCAGATCAGGTAATGAAAGTTTAGGGGTTTAAATAGAGTTTGTTTATCTCCCGGTTTTGTTATGATGGTCGCGCTACTACATATTTCCAAAGATTTCCAGCAAAATATTTTTGCTATTGGTGAGACAAATAACTTCCCATGGCTAATAAAACACTTGGCTGATTCTGGCAAGAAATTTTTTGTTCTGAGACAAACGCTTTCCTATTTCAGGAAGCATTTCTAATAACAACAACAAATATCTTTTCTGTCTTAGCAATCTACTTTTCAATAGCAAAAAAGGATGTTTTTGAGGGTATATAACCTCTTTTCTAGGACAGCATAGTTACTTTCCTACGACAGCAAAGTAGCTTTTCTATGCCAGCAAAGTGACCTTGTAGAAACTGTGAGTAAATTCTTTATAAAGTCACTTTGCTACCGCAAATAAACGGTGCCAGTAAAGTTATCTTTTCGGCGGTAGTAAAGATCTTGGCTGTCCCCTATGTAGCCAAAATTTTTGGCTACGGCAGCAGAAAAATTAGCTATGACAATGAAAAAAATTTCTCAGTGCACCCTGGCCTGTATACTATTGCCACGAATCTATCAATCCTCCCTTATAAATACGGTTTCATTTGTCGACTTTGAACAACTCTGGATTCAAAGCAACTGCAACGGTCATGAGATAATAAATAAAAGACCAGCCACAGTCGACGAAACACAATTATAAGTTTTGACATTAAATTCATATGGTTTCTCGATTATGATGATTTTGATACGTTAACGTTAATTCCTCTTCCGTTATTTCTAAGAAATAATTCGTAAAATTGTGAGGCGGCATCTATCAGAGGATTCCGAAAGATGAATAGATGCATCTGTCGCTTGGTCCCCATAATTTAATTACTTTATTCTTGTTTTTAATGTCTCTCTGATGCCGTTCATCTTCAGGTTCAGGAACCTATGGTGTATTTTTTCCCAACAGAAAACTGGATGTTGACGATTTCTACCAATCAGAAAAGACTAGTTTTTGATTTTTTTTGAGAACAGACCTTTAGCTAAATTAACAGTTGTAACGTAGGCAGCATGTTATTTCTCGCTTTGACGTAGGCTGCTTAAACAGCTGACGACTTAGCTATTACGTCCGAAATGGTATCACACCAATATATGGCGGCGATTACCAAAAACGAGGCCGCTAAGCACTCCTTAAAGTGTGTATTCTCGTTGTACAGTACAGCCCACGTCAAGGCGAGAAATAACATTCTGCCCTATGATTCTGCCTACGTCAAACTGGTATTTTGGCTTGGCGGGGAAGGGGGCGATTTGTTACACACAAGCAATGAACGCACACAGGCCTTATGAGGATACGCCATCCTGTCGTAGTAGTGTGTATCATCCTTGACATACATATGGAAAAATATGTTCAGGGGCCTGTTTCATAAAAAATATTAGTCTAATAATATTACTCTTTAGTCAATATTATAAGTCAAAATTATGATATAGATAATATAATTTTGACTTATAATACCTGCTAAAGAGAAATATTATTAGACTAATATTTTTTATGAAACAGGCCCCAGAGTATCTGACTCATCCGCATAGTCGAGTTCAAACTGAACTTATTGAACTTTTAAAGGGATGTTGGAAAAGTATCGATATACCGTATGGATGATATATTTTTTTCAATAATAGGAAGAATTCACACCCAATAAGCAACTAGCAACACCCGATACGCAACTTAAAAATCGTATTGGTTCTGAATTCACACCAACTACAGAATCAAAATTTATTCTTATTAATGTGCCGTTGGATAAACAATAAAAAATAGTATACTGTTTTATCAGGAATAAAAGTGATAATTTTTGTGGCGAGACTCGAACTTAGTGAGGCCGACAGTTTCAGACGAGCCACAAAAAATGCTTTTCTCCGAATAAGACATGCGATTTTTTCCGCAAACGGTGTTCAAGCGATGGAATTTACGAAATTTCTGTGACGTCACTTTTTTGTCCGGCCGTGAGCGTACAAAAAAGTACTTTTTTGTACGCTCCCGGAACGGACGGTCAAAAAAATGACGTCTGTGAAGTCAAACTTCAACATTGAGAATTGAGGTGACTACAAAATCGTCATTTTTTGACGTTTGCGGAAAAAAGATGTTGCGTAATACCGGCCCTTAGATAAAAATACTACTAGGGTGTTCATTTGTACTGCTTTTCTTGCTTGAAGCAGATCTGAGCAGCAGATCGGCGTCCACTTGTCCCATATATATATATAGTTAGCTCAGTAGCCGCTTTCCAGCTGACGCTTTTGAGCACGCAATCGGGCTTTTGCGCGCGCAAATGCTTCAAGCGCGTGTTCGTGTTCCAGCCGTACTGCGCTTCGAGAGCTGCTAACTTTGCGTTTCAAACACAGAACACTCTACTGCACCATGCTTGAAGCACACAGCTGGAAAGCGGCTGTGTGTCCACTCCAAGTTCGCAGCATATGGGAAACTTTTTTATTATAAATTTCACGGAAAAAAAAATATTCTAATAAAAGTTTCTGCTTCTTGAAAAAATAATATGGAAGTATTAAAACTTGAAATAGCATGTAGATACAGGGTGTTTCAAATTCGAGCCACATCATTGGGATCTCGGAAACGGTAAGATATACAGGGTTGGTTAAATGGGGGCAAAGTTGCGTAATTTGATGCTTAACAAAATGCCGCTTTGATATTTAGGATATTCCGAATACTTCCGGAGATATCCGGAAAAAATCGAAATTTTGCAAAATTGTTTTTATTTTTTCCTGACTTTATTTGAAGTGATATTCCAAAAAAAAATATCACATCATTGTAGCTACTCTTTCTTCCTTACAAGATGCTACCATCAAATTTATAATCTGACGTTTCGTCTTTGGACCACCATCATCAACTTTATTTTTTTAAATAAGACCCTGGATTTTTTATTTCAGATTTTTAGTGCTTCTGATGTCCCAAAACCGTTGACGTATCGCATTTATTCGAAAAAATATTTTTTCCATTTTTTAGTAATTTATTCCTACCAAAATTCTCTTCTCTGTCTCTCTCTAACACATTTGGTTCTTATGGAAAGTACCAATAATATAAAGGACCCCGCACATTTCTTATGGAAAAGTGATCTGTGTGGAATTTTGCTGAATTTTTGATATTGTGTATAGGGAGTCGTCCTTAACAAAAGTGATCACTGCGCTAATGTTCAATACCCAACAGTTTTCAAGATATCAATTAAAAACTTTTTTAATTTCATACTCTTCAGTATGACGTCACCAGTATGCTCACAGCACCGAAAATTAGAACTATCCTTTTCACTTTTGACTTTGACTACCTATACTTATACTCTTCTCCTTTTAACATTTAGGAAATAAAAAAACAACAACAGGTACAAATGATATCGGTATATGACAGACATCATGACATGAAGTTGACGATTGCGGCAGGAGCTAGGTGTTGTTTACATACCTACCTATTTGTCACTAATCGCTATCGCTATCTTTTTTTTTTCTTAATGTTAAAAGGAGAAGAGTAAAGTCAAAGTCAAAAGTGGAAGGATAGTAATAATTTTCGTTGCTGTGAGTGACGTCATACTGAAGAGTATTATTAAAAAAGTTTTTAATTGATATCTTGAAAACTGTTGGGTATTGAACATTAGCGCAATGATCACTTTTGTTAGGGACGACTCCCTATACACAATATCAAAAATTCAGCAAAATTCCACATAGATCACTTCTCCATAAGAAATGTGCGGGGTCCTTTTTTGAAGAAGTGCAATACGTCATTAGTTTTGGGACATCAGAAGCTTGTGGAATCTAAAATAAAAAATAAGGGTCCCTATTTGAAAAAATGAAGTTGATGATGGTGGCTCAAAGACGAAACGTCAGATTTCAAATTTGATGGTAGCATCTTGTAGGGGAGAAAAAGTAGCAATGATGAAGTGACATTTATTTTGGAATATCACTCCAAATAAAGTCAGGAAAAAATAAAAATAATTTTGCAAAATTTCGGTTTTTTCCGGATATCTCCGAAAGTATTCGGAATATTCTAAATATCAAAGCGGCATTTTATTAAGCATCAAATTACGCAACTTTGCCCCCATTTAACCAACCCTGTATATCTTACCGTTTCCGAGATCCCAATGATGTGGCTTGAATCTGAAACACCCTGTACAGGTTGGTCAAAAAATAGAAAAATATATAGGGTGTTTCCTAAGTACGGTTCGTAAGTTCAGGATGTGATTCCTTACGATATTTTAGGAAAAAAAGTTCCCATAAACATGTGTCCGGAAATGCGTAGTTTGTGAGATACAGGGTGTCAAAGTTTTAGAAAAAATTACAGTAGTTTACAGAGTGTAAAGCCGTACTCAGCCATTATAAAATTTACGGGGTGTCTAAGATACCATGGGCTACCGCGCATTGGTAGGCAGTGTTGCCAACAAGAAGTTATCAAAATGCTCCTCATTTGTAGTGAAAACGCTCACATTATGCTCACATGTACTAAAAATAACGTCAATGTCAAAATGTCAATAGTTTTCGAGTTTTCCCTGTATTTAGTAGGTATGACATTTGTCATCTGACTACGGGATCACCTGGCTGATGTACATTGTCTTTTTTCAATCGTGTTCATTGGATAAAGATAAATAACAAACAGCTGGTGATTGGCTGTTGCAATCCAAGGAGAATACACACTCTAATGCCTCATCCTGACTTTTACCGATAAATTCACCATTCTATGTTACAGTGGCTAAATAAACCTTTACATACAGTGGCGACAATAGAGGTTTCGCCGCCATCTTGTTCCCAACCTCTTGTTACTTTTAAATATTAATATATAGGATTTAAATGGACATCTATCATAAAAAATTGAAATCGACGTATTTGATGACCATTATTAGGTCCATCAAATACGTTGTTTTCCATGATTTATGATGAATGTTCACCTAAATCCCATATATTCATATTTAAAAGTAACAAGGGGTTGGGAACAAGATGGCGGTGTTTTCAATATAAATATATGGGATTTTAGAACCAATCAAAAATTAGACAGCAATTGTCGCCACCGTGGGTTATAGAGTCACTGTATTCTATGTCGGTCATTGTCATTTTCCATTCACTAAACGAAGATAGCTAATTCATCGGTGAAGTCACCGATTAGAATAAAAACGAGGGGATATCTTCGACAATTTGACGTTTTATGCGTGTATCAAACGTCAGTTTGTCGATGCCAATGAACTATAACCAAAAACTGGAATGCTAACACATAAGGACGAACTTGAAGCCTAGTGCGGCTGCTGCGGAGGGGATACCTGTTTTTGTCGCACTCATTATGTTAAATGGCGAAAATTGCTTCCAACACGTATTCCAATTGATGAAACCTGTGAAGGAAAATATGACAAATCTTTCGAAAACGTCATATGTCAGCGAGCAACAGAGAAAAACAACATTCCCCCTTGTGGCATCTGTCTTTCATGGCTTCATTTTTTGGGCAGATATGGCAATGTGCGCGCATTCCAGTTTTTGGCTATAGTTCATTGGTCGATGCAATATCAAAAAAAGCGAATTTCGCGCAAGTGTGAATGGAGCATAAGGGGTGCTTATCAGCCTCGTTTTTGGTAATCGCCGCCATATTGGTGTGATAAGATTTCCAACGTCATAACTAAAGGCCGGGACACATCTATCATGCATTTTTCCGATCCGACTCCGATCATCCAATCAAGGTCCTTATTCTTGGAACAGAGGAGCAGCGTTCCCAGGAGAACGCCTGGGAACACTGCTCCCTGTTCCAATAATAAGGACCCTGCCCTGATTGTATGATCGGAGTCGGATCGGAAGAATGCATGATAAATGTGTCCCGGGCTTAAGTCGTCAGCTGTTTAAACAAACAGACGTGTGGAATAGGCCATCCTGTAGTAGCAGTGAGTGTCATCCTTGGATGGAATCTGCGTTTCTAAAATGGCCTCTTGACTAGTCTTGACAATCTTGACACGTGACGTGAAATACATAATTCTTTTCTAAAAAGTTGGGCGCTTCGTCTTTGCCAATTTGCTATGCCACGAGTTATGAGTTATGACATGGCTCTCGTGGACTCGTGCTGGGACGAATTTAATTTAATTTTTTCGGTCAATAAATACCAAAAATGCCCACAAAATGCTCACATCTTGCCAATGCTCCCATTTTTACCCCTAGATCTATAAAATGCTCACAAATGTTGCCAAATTTCTATTAGTTTCCGAGATAGAGGGTGATTTGTAAAAAAATCCTACCTTTCCCGATATACCTACCTACCAATCGTGGCCCTTGGTATTTTAAACACCCTGTATGTTCCTACTTAAAAAAAAATCGCCCATTTTTGAAAATAAATGAGTAAAAATAGAGATTCAACAGATCAATTTAAGGAAATTTGTTCAGAACGAATTCGATAGATTCCCAATTTTGTCGTGGAAAACGGAACATGCGCCACCCATCCTCTGTTTGCTACTGTCAAGTCAACGTCAAGAGTGTCAATTCGACAAAGTATTTGAGTATTTGTTTATTTTTTCTGTGGTTGATAAAAAAGTAATTTTTAATCAATATATTAATAATTCTATAATTCATTATGGCGTTAAATCCGCCTCTAAATTACGGTATTCAGAGTACCGCGGGTGCAGTCCCGGTGAGAAATGAAAAGGGCGAACTGTCTATGCAAAAAGTGAAAGTGCACAGATATGTGTCGGGAAAAAGGCCAGACTACGCTCAAGATTTACCATCTGAAAGCGACAGCGACGAAGATGACTTTCTGGAAAGGAAACAGCATTTATTTAGAGAGCCTACACCGGAACCCGTCCTGAACAGCGACGATGAATTAAATGGTAAGTTACCCGACCTAGATCAACTAACACAAAAAATATAATCGTTGTTGTAGATCCTAGATTGAAGCGATTGAGAAATGTCGAGCTGAACACTGAAGTACGCCCAGAAAGACGTAGGCATGTGTTTGAAGCTGAAGTTTTGGAGTCTTCATCTGATGAAGATGATGAGGAATACGAACAAAGCATTGCAGCTGATCAAAAGCATACTTTAGAAGCTAATCCAGACGATGAAGCTTCAGAAGAGGAGCTCAGCGACGGCGAAATTGAAAGGAGGAGAGATGCATTGAAAAACAAAATATCAAAGGTCCATCATCAAGAAGAACTAATCAAAAAAGAAGAGGAACTTAGTTCATCTGAAGAAGAGGAATCTGAAGAATATACGGATTCTGAAGAAGAAACTGGTCCTAGATTGAAACCTGTGTTTGTAAGGAAGAAGGATCGAGTCACTATAATTGAGAAGGAAAAGGAAACTATAAAACAAAAAAGGCTTGAAGAAGAAGAGATAAGAAAAGCTGAAGAAAGGAGGCGACAAACATTACGTATAGTTGAAGATTTGATAAGAAACAAAAAAGAAGAAAAAGACAAAGATACAAACGAACCAAACTTGAATGATGTTTGCACTGATGATGAAAATGATGAAGTTGAATATGAAGCCTGGAAACTCAGAGAATTGAAAAGGATAAAACGTGACCGAGAAGAAAGAGAAGCCATCGAAAGAGAAAAGATGGAAATTGAAAAATTACGTACAATGACTGAAGAAGAACGTCGCCTGGCACTGAGACTAAACCCAAAAACAGTCACCAACAAAGCTGCCAAAGGCAAATACAAGTTTTTACAAAAGTACTATCATCGTGGTGCTTTCTATTTGGACCGAGAGGAAGACGTTTTCAAAAGGGACTTTGCACAAGCCACTCTGGAAGATCACTTTGATAAAACAATTTTACCCAAAGTTATGCAAGTCAAAAACTTTGGCAGATCTGGACGTACTAAATATACCCATTTGGTTGATCAAGACACGACACAATTCGACTCGCCATGGACCAATGAAAATCAACAGAATACTAAGTTTCATTCTACACAAGCTGGAGGTGTTAAGCAAGTGTTTGAGAAGCCATCTTTGAAAAAAAAGAAGTCATAGATATAAGCTGAGAATAATATTAATAGGTGTTAAATAAAACTAAATTAATACTAGAAAAAATCGCTTTTTTTTTTATTTTTTTATAAACAACATTATAGATCGTACATATTTATCTTAAATATACAAGTTTTCCCATTGCATTTAGAAGTAAATGAACTTAAATGTAAATAGGGAAACTTGTACAATACAACAATTTGTTTTTTGGACCTAAATAATGAAGGTCGTTTCCTAAACTTTAATGTATGTAATGTTCTTTGAACCAAAACTATTTAAAATTAAACATTTCTAGTTGAATGTGTTTGAAACAATAATGTATAGAATTTACAGGCAAATAATGATGAGAAAGTAGATTTGCAAAAAGTGTACAAAATTTCATGCATTTTACGTGTTTTTGGACTGGTAACCATATTATGGTTAAGGATATTTGAAAGAAAATTTCAAGGATGGAGCCTTTTGAGCTAGGAGCTGCCAGTTCAATGTAATGTCTAATTATTATTTTGTGATCCTTATAAAATTCATGAAACTTGAGGCAAATTATTTTTTTGATAAAAATAGTGCTCTTCCTAATACATAGAAGACCTTTCTCACATTTTCACAGTAGGTATATAACTCTTTGATACAAAACTTCTCTCGAGTAGATTCTCCCTTAAACGGACCATGAAAAGTTGCCTTATATTTCCCCTTACTGCATAATCTTCTGGACTTTGCTCAAAGTCACTGGTACTAAACTGATAGAATTTGACAATTTCAAAGGCCAAGAGAGATTTATTTTACTGTATCTGAAAATCTACAAAATCTGTTGCAATCATTCACTTACGTATACATACTTTCGATTGTAGGTATTCCAGTAAACTATATAAAAAAAAACCCTCTAAGGAATGTATAATCTTAATTCTAAAAAAACTATAATATAAATATAACAAAAATATTACTTCCAATATAGATTATACATAGAATATGTAAAAAAAAAACATTTTAATGGATTTGATATCACATTCTCACTTAGATTAGCTCTTTTAGGCTCTGAATGGACTTTTTCAGCAGATCCTGTTGCGCCCGGGCATGTTTTATTTCTAATTCCGCCAACTCAATTAAGCTGCAAAATAACATACATATTTATTAAAAAAATATGTTTAACAAATTGATTATCTTACCTTTTACGGAAAGCGTGTAATCGTCGAGTCTTGAAATCTAACAGTTCTTCTTTAGCTTGAGCAGAAATGGCTTCGAATTGTTCGCACGCCGCTGATTGCGCTAATTCAGCCTGAGAAAATGTCAAAATTGGTAATTTGGAATTAACTAAGTTGAGGCTAAATCTGGAATCAATCCATCAATGAACTATCACCACAGATTCATGGAATCAACCCATGAAAATCGGCCATTGTGACGCTAGTACCAGCTGGATGACTTATTTATGTTTTTTTTTTATAACAATTATTGGTTCTACATAGATATAAAATTGGTACAAAAAAAGACAAACACAAAAACAAAACTAAACCAAATTGCACAATAAAAGCCATAAATAGTCAACAACTACTATTCTTCTTCAACATGCTTCTGTTGTGAACAATCAACATGCAACACGCCAGTGTTCTAAATCTAAAAGGCCATTTAAAAATGTTAATTTAATGAGCATAAATACCTCTTGAACTTCGGGTGCCTGTTTGAAGAAGCAAAAAAAAATAAAAATTATTAGTTCGAATTTGAATGCATTAGTTAACTAAGTCAATACAAATTAATTGGTTTCCACTTACCGCATGGACATCTTTATTTTTATGCCTTGCCTTCTCCAAAGTCCTGTTGGCATTCTCGTAATTGGCCAGACATTTCAGCCTTCTGACGAGTAAGGACTTTGCAGCTTGAGAATCGCGCATGTAGTACCGTAAAGTGTCAGCTAATTTGAGGTCTTGATCGCTGGCCACTCTACTCTCGATTTTCTGTATTGAACAAGTTATTATATGAAAAAAAAAAAAAGGCCTAAAACTTACTCTGCACTTCTCGAAAATATCCGAAACCCTGGCAAAATACTTATCCAAATGTCCATTATCGTTATTAGCCAATTCTAATAAGCCTGAAGATATTTTGATATAGCTATCTGCTAGTTCTTTATGTTTTTCAGTCATCTTGTCTGCTCTTGTGGTGCCTTCTTTGAGCTGCGCATGATATTCAGTTAGAGAATTCATCTGTTGCTCGAAAAAGTCGTTTACATCCCTAACAGTGGCGTTCAAATAATACTGATCAGTAGTGCTGCCTATAGATCTCATAAGACCGCCGAATTGTTGAAGTTTTCCTTTGGGACGGGCGCACAAATCCTGATCGTATTCAAGAAACACACCAAGATGGTAATCTTCACGGAAAATTGAATGACAAGCTAGGCGAGTAAGGAATACTTCATGCATTGCTACGGTTTTTTTAAAGGTTGCCAAGTATTCACTAAAGAAAATGGTTTTTTTAGATATGCGTATAACAAAACCAGTTCAAACTTACGCTTCTAATTCCTGTTTCATTTTTGTGAATTCTTCTTTTGTCATTGTTCCTTCGCCTTCACCTAAACGTTGGAGTTTTTCTCTAGATGCATCGAAATTCGGACGGGGCGGAGGTGGAGGTATCTTTAATGAAGATGCAGTAGTGAGTATACAATAATATGAGTATTTTTTGTAAGAAACTTTTGTAGATATACTATTGGTGGTAGATAATTATAATATATATGATTATTCACAGTCATGGATAAAATGTGATGCATTACCTAACAGTTTATCAAAAGGTAAATAATTCACAGAATATATGATAGTTCCACAATAAAAAGAGACTGAGGGGTAAACCACCTTGAAAATATGTACAGGGTGCTGCAATTTGGAGTGTTTTGACAGGAAAAACATACTTCAAGACCAGATAGAGGAAAATTGACTTAGATGTCATGGGATTGATTTTCGAGAAACGTCGATTGTCACAAACCGTATCGCGATATCTTCAATGGTATCATTAAAACAGGGCGATTTTCAATTTTCCCCAATATGAAAAATAGCTATACGTTTTCTATCAATTTCTGTGAGAACATCTTTTTGAGCACAATCCAGTAGCGTACTCAGTTTTTTTTCTATTTCGCTCCCATTTTGAGATATTGACCAAAGTCCGATTTTTTTAAATAGGACACCCTATATATTAATAGCTCATTGGATAGCTCTGCTTTTGCTGATTTCAATAATATCAAGTTCGATAGGTTTATCTCTAACAGTTTTTGAGAAAAAAAAAATTATATCTGTTTCAGTCATAAGAAATAATGTGTTCAGCAAAAATAGAGCTATCCAATGAGGTATTAACATATAGGGTGTTTTATTCAAAAATATCGGACTTTGCTCGATACCTCGAAATCGGAGCGAAATAGAAAAAAACTGAGTACGCCACTGAATTATGCTCAAAAATGTTTTTACAGACATAAAAACAAAAATATAAATGAAAAACTTATAGCTATTTTTCATAAAAGGGGAAAATCGGAAATCGCCCTGTATCAATGGTACCATTGAAGATATCGTGATACGGTTTTTGACAATCGATTGACAATTTTCCTCTATCTGGTCTGGAAGTACTTATGTTTTTCCTGTAGAAACACTCCAAATTGCAGCACCCTGTATACCAGGAATCCCACTTTTAACGGAATTCCACAAAATCCTACTGGAAATCTACGGACTCTTATTGGAATTCCACTGAGTAGAATGTACATTTCCAACGATCACAGTGATTTGAAACTTTCAGGATTTATGAATTGGAGTTTCCTCTTTGTTTAAAAGTCAATTTGAAGTTGATTTGAAGCTTCAAACTAAATTTGGAAGCTTTTTCTTATGTTAATGCATGCAACAATGCTAAAATCTGCAACAATCACTTGTCCCAAGTACTTCTTATGATCACAGTGACTTGCAACTTACAGGATTTATGAATTGAAGTTTCCCTTTTGTGGAAAACCTAATTTAAAGTTGATTTGAAACTTCAAACTGAATTTGGAAGCTTTCTATTACATTGATGCATGCAAAAATGATTAAAATCTGCAAAAACCACCTAGGAGTTTTTTGCCAAAAATGTGGGGAATTATTTAGAGGCATTTGTGGGAAATTTAGAGGAATTTGTGGGGAATTTGAAGGAACTTATCGGAATTTATGAGAATTTGGGGAATTGATAGGGAATTTGGGGGAATTTATGGGGAATTTGGGAGAATTTGTAAGGAATTTAAAGGAAATTGTAGGGTCATGCCGTCACTGAGGTTCACATTCTTATTATAAGAAATAGTAATAAATGGAAATTTAAAAAAAAAAATCTAGTTTTGTGTTGGACATTGGATATTCATTCTTTTCATTAAAGAAATCCTCCCAAAATTACACTACATAATTTATGGGTCCAAATTTTAAAAATTCAAACTTATTCAGTTTGTGTAGGTTGATTTCCAAGATTTTTTCATGTTGCTGTTTTCCACTGGAAAAATTTGAAATTTTGGGAAAATGATCTTCTTCCTTCCTCTTTACATGCAAAAAGTTTCAAAACTTTCTGTTGACTAGTTTTCCAGGAAAACTTTGAAATATGTTATACTGCATTTTCAATTAATTCAGTAATTGTAGGTTGATTTCCAGTATTCTTCATGTTATTATCGAGGTTATTATTTTCCACTGGAAAAATTTGAAATTTTGGGAAAATGAGCTTCTCACCTTCTTCTTTACATGCAAAAAATTTCAAAATTTTCCCTTAACTAGTTTTCTAGGAAAACTTTGAAATGTGTGAGACTATATTTTCAACTAATTCAGTTTTTGTAGGTTGATTTCCAAAATTTTTCATGTTGCTGTTTTCCACTGGAAAAATTTGAAATTTTGGGAAAATGATCTTCTTACCTTCCTCTTTACATACAAAAAGTTTTAAAATTTTCCCTTCACTAGTTTTCTAGGAAAACTTTGAAATATGTGAGACTGTATTTTCAATTAATTCAGTTATTGTAGGTTGATTCCTAAGATTCCTCATGTTGTGATTTTCTACTGGAAAAATTTGAAATTCTGGGAAAATGAGCTTCTCAGCTTCCTCTTTACGTGCAAAAAGTTTCAAAATTTTCCCTTTTTTTAGAGGAATTTGTGGGGTATTTGGAGAAGTTTGTGGTGGGGTATTTGGAGGAATTTGTGATAGGGTATGTGGAGGAATTTGCAGGAATTTTGAGGAACTATGCGTAAAAAATTCCCCTTTGAGGAATTGTTTGCACCAATTCTAGGATGGCGGTTTACTCCTTGGATCACAGTGACTTGAAACTTTCAGGACTTATGAATTGAAGTTTCCTCTTTGTGGAAAAGTTAATTTGAAGTTTATTTGAAGCTCCAAAGCAAATTTAAAAGCTTTTTCTTACATTAATGTGTGCAAAAATGATTAAAATCTTTAACAATCACTTGTGCAAAGTACTTCTAATGATAACAGTGACTTGGAACTTTCAGGACTTATGAATTGAAGTTTCCTCTTTGTGGAAAACTTAATTTAAAGTTGATTTGAAACTTCAAATTGAATTTGGAAGCCTTTTATTACATTGATGCATGCAGCTCACTCCCGAAAACGCTGTACATTTTCATCCGAAATTTCATGAAATTATGTCGAAATTCTTTGGAAATCCTGAAATCCATTTGAAATCGCGAAGAGCGAAATCCTATAGGAAATCACGAAATCCCAACAGAAATCCTTCTAAAATTCGGAATCCCAATAGATTTATCGAAATCCTTGAATTCCTTAGTGGTACGGCGTTGAAAATCGAATATCCGAAATCCCTTAAAAATTGTTGATATCCCCTGCGATTTCCGAAATCAATGTACAAATTGTGGTGAGTGAGCTGCCCCTCGGCAAAGTAATTCTAATGATCACAGTGACTTGGAACTTTTGGGACCTATGAATTGAAGTCTCCTCTTTGTAGAAAAGTTAATTTGAAGATGCTCCAAACTAAATTTAGAAGCTTTTTCTCATTTTAATACATGCAAAAATTATTTAAATCTGCAAAAATCACTTGTGCAAAATGTGCACAATCACTTGTGGGTGTGGGAACTGGTCGACCAGTTACAGATTGCGTTTCTATCTGTCAGATTGTATGTCTGACAGTTCATCAGAAGATGAATAAACTGGCACTTGAATACATAATTAATTTTCTAAGATATTTTAGATATAACTACCTAACTCATGATAATGTTCATTAAATCTTAACTCAAATCAAATAGAATACCTAAATATTTGAGTTACTTAACAAATTCCAATATTGGTCTAAATTTATAAAAATGTTCAAATCTGTTCCATGTTCATAATTTCCCGAGTAATTTCCTTTAAACATACATTTGGTTTTTGATACATATATTTAATTTTAATGTATTTATATTTAGCCAGTTAAAAATTATTTGTAGTTCAGAAATTAAAGCTGCTACACAATCACGAATCAGGATATCATTTGCCTGAAAAGAAAATGGAGCAACAAAATTTGGCATTCAACATCTTTTTAGTTAAGATTCCATGTCATTTATATACTATACCCTCGACTAAACCTACTATAAAAAGCAGATGTTCTGAAATACTTTCAGATTTAAAAAAAAAAGTTCAATTTATCTTTCTGTTTGCAGCTTTTCAAATAATCATTTACATACAGTACCCGGACCAGATGGAGCAAAATATAGTATTTTTTATATTCTCATCACAGCATGAAACAAGCTATAAAAAGTAACATCAAACCATCAATCTACAATGTAAAGCAAGCGGAAAATTGACCATTAGTAGCCAACTCGGTAGCCAAATTCTCCAAAGAGTAATTTCAAAATCTTACAAAACAACACTCTACAGTGTAAAGCGGACTGGAAATTGACCAATACTAACAAACCTATTGAAGAGTAATTTCAAAATCCTACAAAACATCACTCTACAGTATAAAGAGGGCTGAAAATTGACCAATAGTAATGAACCTCTTGAGAAGAGTATCTTGTTTTCTACTCTGTAGGTTAGTTGAACAGAGTTTAGCAGAACCTTTTTGCCTTTGTTCATCTGTGTTTTGTGTATCTTTTCAATAAATAATTGTGAACAACACAAAAACAATCATTTATCTATTACCAAGAAAACTAGATCTTACATCCACTGAATTGAATTAATTATAATTTTATCATCACCATGGAATTAACAGTAGAAGAACGAAAATCATGCCATTTCGTGATCCAAAAACTAAACGGGTGAAATATTCACAGCAATTTGACTGAGATTACAAATACTATAATTGTAGTTCTTACAATGTAACCAGCATATTTAGGTTTCTCCTCATAGCAATCGTGAAGCCAAATAAACTCCTCGTGTTGCCTCACGACAAGAAACTCAGATTTTTGGAAGTTTTTCATTGTTGTCCTGGTGTGGACAGTGAATTTAACTTTGTCCTTTTCGCTAAGGGCATCGGAAATATCCACTACCAAACTGTTATCGGTCAGGGGGACATTTTTACCATCTTCCGCCTGAAAAAATATACGTATTTCAATTTTATCATTGTACCTACGCCCCCTAAATTGATAATAATTATTAAAAATACTCACCATTTTATTGTTTTTCTATATAGAATTTTAACTTTATCAACAAATATACTTCAAGATATAATTTTAACTACTGGTTTGTTTATAATAGGGTTTTTTTCTTAAATAAAATTATTGTTTATTGCACTTGCACATGAAAACCGTTTTGTTGAAGCAAATTTTTATAAAACGTAAACTTTTTGGGTAGGGGAATAAATTTGATAAACAACAATAGCATCTGTCACTGTCAAAACATTTTCGAGTCACGTGAGTTTCAATTGAAAATTTACCCCTACGGTCACGTGACCCCTAATTGAACGGCAATCAACCAGCTGATGGCGTAGCGTTTTATTTTAGCGTCGATAATGCGGTTCCAGAACTCTTTGAGTAAAATTCGGCATTTATCAGTAATATAAGTTGTATTCCTTTCACACCTAGAAGGACCTCCGGAACAGTTCCTGGGCTTCACGCGCTTATTCCTTTCGAAAAGTGTTTCTTGCACCACGCATCTGTTCCCTGCAAATCTGGGGCGACCAAACACCGGAGCGAGTAGCTCGAGTGTTTCAAACTCTTGAAAGGAATACAACTATTGAATACAGGAAATTGAAAAATTGAATAATGTTTTCGGAAGCGTTTCAAGGCATGCACAAAATCCGTCCCATGAACGGTTTTGAAACCACTCTGCATACGAATTTCGGGTTCTATGCACATTATGTTCTACGCACAAATTTTTGGCTTTGCGTAGAATCGTGACGGTACATCAATGAAGTAGTAAGAAGATTGGAATACCCCTTTGCCCATCTACTCAATACATATATTTGCGGCTAACATTAGAGTGAGAGAACAGGAGAGATCCCTGAGATTTTCCTGCCCTAACATCTAAAACTTGTTCCAAGTGATCTGAATAGGAGTTCAGAGCTTATAAAAATGAAAACGCTTCTGAATCTAATAACGGTATTTATTTGACAGATCAAATTTAGGGTTGTGTTTTGTCGTTTTCCTTTCCTTTTCTGTTGTTGGGCCCCTTTTTCCTCTAAAATATCCAAGTATTGATCCAGTTTGGGGTGTTTTTCAGTATTGATTAATCCTATACAACAAATTCGCAAGTGCAATATGTGGAGATAAAGCACTTTTTAATTTTTACAAACTCCTCTTACAATAAAATTATTAATTGTTCACTCCTATGGTCATAGTCATGGTACTATTGTGAATTTCCTAAATACTCTTTCTGCTAAATATAGTACCTCAGGTATATAGTTTCTATGAATCCTCTTAAGGAACCCTCCCCGCCTGTAACTGCAATGGCAACCCCAACAAATAGCAGTGGAAATTTGGTGGATGAGTTTGAAGAAGCATTCCAGGTAAGAATTATTAGTAGTAGGTATGTAGGATTTTATAAGGCTGAAAAACACCCTGTAAGCTCAGCAATAGGCCAGTTTCACATTTTTTAAAAACATACTATTTAAATTATTCTGTTAGTCATTCTCATTCCAATAACATCTGTATACTTGTTTCCAAAAAGAAAAAAAATCCTATTTTGGAAAGAAAAGGACTGTGACGTCAGAGTCCCAGAAATGTAGTAATGAGAATTGAACATTGATGTTATTGCCTTCGATAATCATTCTGTGGTTTTAGTATCCGTGGCAAAAGTTACAAAACATCAAAATAGCACGTCTTTTAAGCTGGAAGAGCAAATTCAGCAATTTGTGATATTTTGGAGCCAAAAATAAGGTACGAAGAAAAGGTTAGGCTTGGTAGAGTATTTAATAGGAATAGTTATATAATAGGTTTTATCAGGAATGTAACGAGGAATCATGGGGTGATGTGGCAGAACAAGAGGAACCCCTAAGCACTTTTCATCAGAAAACCATTAAAATTTTTGAACAATGTTTTCCCTTAAGGAAACTTAAAATGAAAAAAGAAAAGCCTTGGTTTACTAAGGACCTCAAAACTTCCTCAAAAAATCTTCATTGTCTTCATAAAATTAGGAAATTCACTGACAGTTTATTTTTTCACAACTTCTTTAATTCATATAGGTCTCTTTATTGGAAACTTATTGCCGCTGCTAAAAAGAAATACTACCACGATCGTCTTAATTGTTCATCAAATAAACAAAAAGAATGTTGGCAGATCATAAATAATATTCGCTCCAACAACTCTTCAAAACCGTCATCGTCCCCTGAGGTTACTCCCGATCATTTAAATCAGTATTATTGCAGTATTGCAAGAAATTTAACAAAAAATATCAAACCCAGTGAAGATTCAATGTCCTATATGACTGGAACATGAGTGGTTGATTCATTTTCATTTACTCCAACTAACTTGCATGAAGTAAAACAAACCTTAAAAAGTATTAAGAAGAAGAATACCTCCGGTGAGGATGGGCTGTCCGCGAACATCTTGCTTAGCATGCCTGATATGATTCTGTCTGGCATACTTGCTCTATAAATATCTCGTGGACAAGTGGTATATTTCCTACAAGCCTAAAGTCCGCAATGGTGATTCCCTTGCATAAGGGGGGGGGACGAGTCCAACCCAGCAAATTTTAGGCCGATTTCACTACTGTCCACTCTATCTAAGTTGATTGAAAAGTTAACTAAGACTCGTGTCATGTCATTTCTGGAGCGTAACAAAATTCTAAGCAAGACCCAATTTGGATTTCAAGCCAACACTGGCACAAACAATGCTATGTTCCATTTGCTCACTCGGTTATTTTCGTCCATCAAATGTAGCCGCGGCTGTATTTTGCGACCTAGCAAAAGCATTTGATTGCGTAAATCATTCCATTCTGCTTAAAAAACTTTACCATTATGAATTCCGGGGTGTCGTTTTAAAATGGTTCGAATCTTATTTGAGTGAAAGGACCCAGCAAGTTCTAATGGGATCGGATGCATCCAGACCGGGCCATGTTGAGTGGGGCGTGCTGCAGGGTTCAGTGCTTGGCCCTGTTCTATTTCTGCTTTACTTCAATGACTTGGCTATGCTTCCAATTAATGGAAAGTTTACCATTTTTGCTGACGATACTACCATATCGTGGAGCTGTAGTGACGTTGCTACTCTTAAGGCTGCCATTTCAGGGGACTTGGAATTGGTAAAGAGGTGGTGTGATGCTAGTTTCTTGACGTTTAACTATGGTAAAACTAACCTGGTTTCTTTTAAATGTCATATAGATGATATTGGGGTTGGAGATGGTTTAATAGCAAGGCGGGAGTATAGCAAATTTTTGGGTTTAACAATCGATTCCAATTTAAAGTTCGATGAATATATTTGCTCTCTCAGTAAGAAAATAGCTTCTGGCTGCTATGCTGTGAAGACAACAGTCCGGGAGCTAGGGTTTAACTTCGGAAAATCAGTTTACCATGCACTAACTGAGTCACACCTTCGGTATGGCATTGCTTTTTGGGGCTCAACAACTGATCAGCTAATTGGTATGTTGTTTATCTTACAGAAGAGAGCGTTGAGATATCTTTGTAATGCTAACTACAGAGATTCATGCAAACCTCTGTTTAAAGCCAAGAAAATCTTAACCATCACTTGTTTGTATATTCTAGAAACAGCAAGTCTCATTTATACTCATCGCAATGACTTTGTCTGGCCTTCTACTAGCTATTGCTATAGTACAAGATCTACCCAGCAAATTAACCTACAGCTTCCTATTCCGAAATCTTCGCTTGTTCATAAATCAATACATTATAATGGTATAAAGGTGTTCAACCATCTACCACAAGCAATTAAAATATCACCAACAATGAGATTATTTAGAAAAGGACTACGGGACCTACTTTCTGATAGAGCCTATTATGATTTGAACGAGTATTATCAAGACAGATTTAAGGCAATGATTAGCATGTTTCTGACTTTGTATGTTTTGAATAACTGTGATAGAATGGGTTTCTTTTTTAATTTTATTATTTTGTTCGGTATTTGTACTTATTTAAACCTGAGTTTTAAACTTTATGTAATTGTAGTGTCTTTCTATTTAATAAGTAACTTATTCAGTCGTGGAGCTTATAGTTTTATGCAAGGAAATACTCAATAAGTTAGGTACCCATATATTTTTTATTATATTAATTTGTACATTTACCAAAGATTAATTTAGATTTAGATTTAATCTCGACTTTTAAAGTTTGTGTAAACTATGGTGTCTTTTTTTTTGTCTTATTTAAAACTAATTTATCGTTAATATTAATCTGTAATTTTATTTGATCAGATGGTTATTCTTACCGTTAATTGTAACTGTCAGCAAAGCACAGTCTATTTTTTTTAATATACTGTGCTTTAGCTAAATATTAGAGCTGTTAAATTTTCTTACTGTTTCTGACGGTTTTTAAATAGTTTTGTTAGTTGTTAAGTTTTGCTTTGTCCACAAAACAAATTGTAATGTTTTTATGACAATAAAGCACACTATCTAATCTAATCTAATCTAATACATGGAACATTAAAGGCTAAATAAATGCCCTAAGGAAAAATTTAAGGCTCCGCCAATTTTCGCGAAAATGGCTGTTCTGCTAGCTTTAACTTAAACCAGAAGAACATGACCGAAAATTTGACTAAAACAACAAAAATTGCAATTGCACTTGCAGACAAATTAAAGGCTCCGTAAGTACACCAATCGCAAATTTCAGGCTCAATTACTTTTTTGATTCAGTAAGTTTGGAAAAGTACCCGGGTTATTATCGGTAAGTTTGGAAATGTCTGATTAAAATTAAAAACTAACCGAAACTTACTCATTACAGCATCTAATTAGCCTTCGGTAAGTCACTAAGTTCATTGTCCAAGATGTTTTCACGCCATGCTTGCCCGACCACATTCAGGCGTTGCGACTTTTCGCATTTTCACAAAAAAAAGTAGTTGTGCCTGAAATTCGCGGAGCCTTTAATGAGCATTTAATGTCTGTGCAAATGGAATAGCAATTTTGGTTCTTTTAACCACTTTTTCGCTCATGTTCTGCTGGTTAAATTAAAGCTAGCAGAACAGCCATTTTCGCGAAAATTCGCGGAGTTTAAAATTTCTCATTACAGTATTCAATTAGCCTTTAATGTATTCACAACGAATGCGCTATCGAAACACTGATTTTCACCGTCAGAGGTTTTTCCGCCATGCTTGGCCGACATCACCCACACATCGCGACTTTGCGCATTTTCACTAGAAAAGTATTTGAGCCTGAATTTCGCGATTGGTGTGTTTCCGGAGCCTTTAACGAGCCTGTAGCCTGTAATGTTTGTGCAAGTGGAATTGTAATTTCCGTTCTTTTAGCTACTTTTTCACTCATGGTCTGCTGGCAAGTTAAACCTACAACGACTGCATTATCGGAACATCGATTTCCACCGTCTGGGAGGTTTTTTCGCCTTCTCGGCCGACATCACCCACGCATCACGACTTTTCGCTATTTCACAAAAAAAGTAATTGAGCCTGAAATTTGAAATTAGTGCATTTCGGGAGCCTGTAATGTCTGTGCAAGTGGAATTGCAATTCTCATTGTTTTAGCCACTTTTTCTGCTGGCTTAAGTTAAAGCTAGCAGAACAGTAATTTTCACGAAAATTCACGGAGCCTAAAATTTCTCATTAGGGCATTTAATTAGATTTTAATGAGCATTTAATGTTCCTATGTTGATTTTTGATTCTGCTGACTTTGCTCTTCCAGCTTAAGAGACATCAAAATATTAATGTTTGAACTGATGTAAACTGTATACTTGGCAGCTGAAAGTTAGCAGCCAAACCAGCTATTTTACAAATATAATATAACAATCGAGGTAACAATATAAATTAAATCCAAGTAAAATTTCAGCTCATTTGCACTTATAGTTCCTGAGATAAAATCTAGATAAGCAATTTGGGGTGATTTATCAATTTTTCAATTTTTCTGAGTGCCTTTTTTCATAGATTTCGGCTCCAAATCTCGGAATAATTTAGTTTATGGAGTTCAGGGTATCACGAGAGACCATTAGGACATAAAATCTCAACAAAAAAAATTTTCAAACTTCATCGTTTTAGTAAGAAGGTACCTTATGATTTAGATTTTGGAAAACTTTGGAAGGGCATAACTTTTTTTCTATTAAGTATAGATAGAAAGCTGAAATTTTCACTGAAATTTATCTCAATAAAGGGACTACAATCCCTGAAAATTTTAGCTCATTTGCACCTATAGTTCTTGAGATAAAATCGTGTTAAGCAATTTGGGGTCATTTATCAATTTTTCAATTTTTCTGAGTGCCTTTTTTCATAGATTTCGGCTCCAAATCTCGGAATAATTTAGTTTATGGAGTTCAGGGCATCACGAGGGACCATTAGGACACAAAATCTTAACAAAAAAAAAAATGAAATTTCAACGTTTTAGTAAGTTCAAAACGAGGTTCAAAATTTATCAAATTTTTCTTCCTAGAAAATGATATTATTTTACATTTGGTAATGTTAAGCTGCATGCCATTTATTTGACACCACAATACCAACCCATCTATACCTTTTTGAATCTTTTGACAATCTTCTTCCGATGTAATATTTTTGAAAAATTTCAAGTCATCCGCGTAAGAAAGAGACTCTGAGTATTTAATATATTCCCGTATATCATTAAGAAAAATATTGAATAGTAATGGAGACAAATGGCTTTCCTGTAGAACACCAGATGTAACTAAAATTTACCTGGAGCAAACATTTTTCAGTTTAACAATCTGATGTCTACTACAAAGATAATCCCCTACCCGGTTCAACATGCTTCCAAAAATACCTGCAGCTCTAAGTTTATTGATTAAGTTGCCATGAATGACAGTATCAAATGCCTTTCTAAATTCGGTATAAACTGCATCAACCTGCTGAAATGATTCTAAAAACTTAACCAAAAACTCCTCATAAACTACTAAATTGGACTGTAGATCTATTTTTTATAAAACCATGTTGACTTTCCATGATCATTCCATTCAAATGATGAGTTAATTTTTCATTTACAATCAATTCGAAAATCTTTGAAACTATTTAAAGAGAATTTAGAAATAGGTCTACCTATAGTTTACAATGTCAGATCTTGCCCCATTCTTAAATAAAGGTGTAATGTATGTTACTTTCCAAAATGCCGGAAATTTACCCAAGAATAATGACCTATTAAAAATTAAACATAGAACATGGAGTAAAATTTACTGACAACTCTTCAAAAATAGAACAGAGACATTATCTGTTCCATACTTGAGTTATCACTTAAATTTGAGATTGAATTGAAAACTTCCATTTCTCTAATACTTCTAGTACCCAAAGAGACATTATGAGTATTCTTGAATCCATATCACTACCAGTATTCTCATTATATACACTAGAAAAAGAATCAGCAAAAAAATTTGCAATGTGTTCTCGCTCTCGCTAGACTGTCCGTTATAGATCATACAACCTGGCAGATCATAATTTCTACTTCTGCTATTAACAAAACTCCAAAAAGAGCTCGAGTCATTTTTCATAGTATTTTCCATATTATTCTTGATAACATAAGATAGACATTTCTTAACATTGAGATCTTAATTGGGGAAAAAACTCATAACTTTTCTCATTTGATATTGCGGAGAGCAGGGCAAACCTCGACCCAGCAGAACAGAAATAGATTGAAAGGGAAAAGATAATCAGCCTTGTTAGTTGTTTGGGAACTCGAGCATTACTTATTTTATTCATATTTTTGCTTTTCTTTCAGAATAATGCTAATTTTTGTATGACTAGCCACCTAATTTTTTTATAAATGTTATTGTGCAATTGTAATGGCAATTGTATTCTAGGGAATCGTGAAAATTCTTAACACTTACATTATAAATGTTTATTCAAGTATGATAAATATTATCCTGAATATATTCAGTCCTCAAGAACCAAAATAATAGCAAAACACTGTATGCTGTTGCCCAAATTTGAAATAAACACTTTTTTTTTGCTCAAGATTCAATGGGCCTAATTCTATAAATTTTTTCCGTTTGTTCCAGACGTGCTTGAATGTCCTAACAAAAGAAGAAGCAGTCCCCACAACAGACAAAGACGAAATCAAAGTAGAAGTAGAACACACAATGCACAGATTCATCGATTTAGCTAGACAAATGGAAGCTTTTTTCCTCCAAAAAAGATTCCTCCTCTCGGCGCTCAAGCCCGAAATGAACGTAAAAGAAGACATAAACGAATTACGTCTAGAACTAGTCAGAAAAGAAGAACTGATCAAAAGGCATTACGATAAAATCGCCATTTGGCAAAACTTATTAGCAGACTTGCACACTTACGCTAAAAGCCCGGCGCAAGCTGGCAGCTCCACACCGTCCGGAGCCGGTTCTAGTGGAGCCGCTGGCAGTAGTTCGATACCGCCGTCGCCGATATCCAGTCTTCCGGGCACTCAAACCCCTAACCAATTGTTATCCAGCATGCCTACTTCGATGCAACAATTACAGCAACAACAATTGCAACAGCAACACCAACAATTGCAGTTGCAGCAACAACAAATGCAGCAGATGCAACAAATGCAACAGATGCAGGTAGATAGACGGTGAATTGGGGATTTTTATTTGCTAGAACAAAAGTCAATTTTTAACTTAATTTAATTTTGTTCTAGTACAATAATAGAAACGTTTTTCCTCTGAAGGGTAAAAAAACGAATATTTTTTTGGGTCTTGCCTAGGCTTGACCCTTGTGAGATCACCCCTCTGATAATTCATTCAAATCTCAAATCTTCTTTATCTATGTCCTCTAGTACAGCGCCCAGCCATAGCATGTAACCAGTAAACTTCCCACAAATATAAACGTATATCATTCACAGTATGCTATTGAAACTAGGCTGTCGTCAGAGACCAAACACTTCTTACGAGGGTCAAGCCGACGGCACAAGACCCTAAAATAATGAGATTAATTTGATTTCAGACAGCTTATTAGGTATCATATTTTATGGTTCAAATTTGTGTGTAGCTATTTTACTACTTTTTATTTTTAAAAGGAACTGGTTCAAAGTTCCTAGTGTATAAACTTTAGGCACTTTATTACGATTTCCTTTCTAATTTATTTTAAAATTTAATCCACAATATATCCTATTAAAAAAAAAATCGAAAACTCTTATAGAAAGCTTTACAAGTCATTTAGTGATATTAAAAAAATCTATGTGTGCCATATAATATATTTAAAAATAAAGACGTTAGCGATATAATAAATTAATAATTAAGGAGTAGAGTTTAATTTTTGTACTATTTACATCATAGTGATGATAATGATGTTTTTATCCCCTTTGTCCGTATTGCAACGGGAAGACTAATTTGTTCTATATTGTATATAAAAACATAATATTTTTTTAAGAATGCGGATATTTGTTTTGAAATAATATTTTTGTCTTTCAAACACAATCTTGCCCAGTATACGATAATGCTTAGATTTAGGCTCTCCGTAAAGTATTTATAAAGGTATATATATTTTTTTTAAATTGCATATTGCTGTTGACTAGGTTCAAATGCTTGAGAAATATTTTAGCTAATAAACGGAAATGTTCTTCATTTGGGCCCCTATTTTAATTTGTCAATCCACATTAAAATGTATATTTGTATACTAACTTTCAAGGTTTTTTTTTTTTTTCAATTTAAAAATAAAAATAATACAATGTAGCTCAATAAATCACCATTATTATTATTATAGTGATCGGGTAGTATACATTGCTCAAGTGTGCCTTTACTCAAAAGTTCTTTCCGTTTAAAAATAAAAACCTACATAATTAATTCGATATCATAATACCTTTTTCGTTTGCAAATCTTATGATTTAGGAATTAAATTTTTTTCTATTAATTAAAAGAAAAGTGTACTAATGTAGATTTCAATAAATTGTTTTTCGGAAAATAATTTCATAGTTTTCGTTATTTATTCATAAAAAAAACCAGGAGGGTTGGTTAACAAATATACAAATTGCCATATAAATAATCACATATTTAACACCATGTTATTACAAAAAAAAAAATATATTATTTATATTTAATTATTAATTAATTGTTATATTTGTTAAGGTCCCTCCTGGTTTGAGCGGAGCCAGTGTCGGTCCCGGTATGTTATCGCCCCACCAAGCTATGTTCATGCATCAAGGAATGGGCAGCAGTAGGAGTGGCCCTTTTCCGCAAGGGGGCCCTGGAGGAATGCTTCAGGGTCCTCTAGCTTACTTGGAAAAGACCACTAGTAATATAGGTAAGTATTTGATATTTTTCATGTATTTTTTTAACGTTTGAATTTTGCGAAAAGACTACGTTGGAGGAATGACGGATGGACGCAGGTGACGAGGACGCGGGAGGGGTCGAGGTAGGGGCAGGGGCAGAGGTAGAGGGCGCGGACGTGGAACCTCCGCCCTGCCGCCGGACTATCTGTCCCCCTAACTTCCCTTCCCGAAGGGTTTTCAATAGTGCTAGGAACCATTTAATTAATTTCACTTAAGATAATTATTTTATTCGGTATAAAATAGGCAAATTTAGTTTATTACCGAAAAATAAACGTAGAGAATTGCTAGTAACCAAAGATTCGTTCCAACAGAGCAACAATGCAATTCAGAATTCATTATTTTGTCGATATACAAAAATATATATTAAGATGAAGGCAATATTGTATCTCATTGTTTATGTCTGCTTCAAAATCATTATAATCATCATAAAAGTCATTTAATATCAGAAGGAATTTCATGGTTTGGGAGTTGGAAACCACCTATATCCTATTCACAATCCGTAGTCCAGATGTAAAGGTAAATTTATCACCTTTCCCTATCAAATAGCACTGAAAGGTGATAAATTTTACCTTTACCTTAGGACATCGGATTGTGAATAAATAATAGTCAGAGGCATAAGCGCAACTAGGCTCCAAAATGGGGTTTGATGGAAAGGAAATGAGACGCGTAAAAAAAAGTTAGTTTCACGAGGGTTTGTACTTACGTCATCATTTGCCTTTTTTTCTGAAAAATAGGTTTTTTTATGTCTGAAATTTCAAACGAACATATAGTACGTTGCACGGCCACGAAGGTTTTTACTTACGTCATCGATGACGTCATAACTTAGAGAAAAAGTTAAATCATAGATTAATCCATAGATCACCTTCGGAATTATTGTTTTGTAATACATTTTTTAACTTAGAATAGAGATTATTCAGTTATCCGAAAATATATAAATGAATTTCTGAAAAATTAAAATGTAAGAGGTGAATTTTGCCTAACAAAGTCAATTTCCCAGAATATTTCCTGGAGTGATTTTCCACTGGAAAATTTTGAAATTTTCCTTTAATGAGCTCCTCGCTTTTCTCTTTCTTCTGGAAAAATTCCACAATTTTTCCTTTGCCAGATTTCTAGAAAAAAATTAAAATGTAAGAGAATGAATTCTCCTTAATTTTGCATAAAAAAATTAGAAAAGCACATTCTCGGCCTTCGGTGTTTGCCGGCCTCGGCTACGCCTCGCCTGTCAACTTACACCGTCGGCCGAGAATGTGTCACTTTTCCACCTAAATACACAATATACTATAGTTTTTCAAAATTTTTCCTGGAGTGATTTTTCACTGGAAAATTTTGAAATTTACGTAAAATGAGCTCCTTATTTTCCTCTTATTCCTGGAAAATTTTCCCTTTGCCAGTTTTCCAGAAAAAAATTAAAATGTAACAGGGTGAACTTTCCTTCTTAATTTTACTTGAAAAAGTCAATTTTTCAGAATTTTTCATGGAGTGATTTTTCACTGGAAAATTTTGAAATTTTCCTATAATGAGCTCCTCACTTTTTTTTTTCTTTTGGAAAAATTCCACAATTTTTGTTTTGCCAGTTTTCCAGAAAAAAATTGAAATGTGAAAGGATGAATTTTGCTTAAAGAAATCAATGTTCCAGAACTTTCCTCTCGACTTTCCTTGGAGTGATTTTTCACTAGAAAATTTTGAAATTTTCCTCCTCATTTTCTTCTTTCTCCTGGAAAAATTTCACAAGTTTTGCTTTATTAGTTTTCCAAAAATAAATTGAAATGTGAGAGGATAAGTTTTTCTTAATTTTACTTGAAAAAGTCATTTTTTCAGAATTTTTCCTAGAGCGATTTTCTATTGGGAAATTTTCAAATTTTCTTATAATGAGCTCCTGACTTTCCTCTTTTTTCTCTTTTGCCAGTTTTCCAGAAAAAAAATTGAAATGTGAGAGGATAAATTTTCCTTAATTTTACTTGAAAAAGTCAATTTTCCAGGATTTTCCCTGGAGTGATTTATCACTGAAAAATTTCGTAATTTTCCGTATAATGAACTCCTCACTTTCCTCTTTTTTCTGGAAAATTTTCAAAGTTTTCCCTCTACCAGTTTTCCAGAAAAAAATTAAAATGTAAGAGGGTGAATTTTCCTTAATTTCGCTTAAATAAGTCAATTTTCCAGATTTTTTTATGGAATGATTTTTTATTAAAATTTTTTTCATGTTTGCTATAATGAGCTCTTTACTTTCCTCTTTTTTCAGGAAAATTTTCACAATTTTCCTTTTGCCAGTTTCCCAGAAAAAAATTAAAATGTAAGAGGGTGAATTTTGCCTAAAAAAGTCAATCTCCCAGAATTTTTCTTGGAGTGATTTTCCACTGGAAAGCTTTGAAATTTTCCTATAATGAGGTCCTCACTTTTCTCTTTCTTCTGGAAAAATTTCACAATTTTCCCTTAGCCAGATTTCTAGAAAAAAATTAAAATGTAAGAGGGTGAATTCTCCCTAATTTTGCTTAAAAAAGTTGGTTTTTCAAAATTTTTACTGGAAAATTTTGAAATTTCCCGGAAAATTTTCAAAATTTTCCCTTTGCAAGTTTTCCAGAAAAAAATTAAAATGTAAGAAGGTGAATTTTTTTAAATAATAAGTCAATTTTTTAGAACATAGGTATTTGAGATTTAAGTCATAAAAAAAAAACAAAGAATCACCCTTTGCCGTTTGTATATGATATTTAGGAACACCTTGTATAATACGCAGTTAATTAATTTATATATTTGGGACTCCAATGATTTTTTAAGGGCCGGTATTTCAATGTTACCTTAAGATATAGAATAAACATAGACTGACAACATTGTCTGACTTTAGTCGTCATCGAATGACGTCATCGTCATCTTAAATATAACATAAAAACCCTATATTTTAGGGTAACTCTTGATTTTAAGGTAATACATATTGTAAAACCGGCCCTGGTTGAAAAAATTTATTCCATAACAATATAGCATAACAATAATAATCGCGAACGTGCTCTATGTCTTAATCAACGACAAATACTTTTTTCTAAATTATGACGTCATCGATGACGTAAGTGAGTACAAAAACTGCAAAAAAAATAATAATTTGGTTGCACAAATTTTTTATGGTAGTTTTAGGTAGTGCCACTGTAGGTAGTGCTATAGTGGGATGCCGAATGGGAGTGCTAATTTTTGCTTTAGGGGTGCTTAGCACCCTCAAGCACCCCCCTAGTTGCGCCTATGAACAGAGGTGATGGAGCAAGATCAGGTAAATAGGCCAGGTACAAGGTGGAGCAATTTATGCTCAATTATAAAAAAAGCTTCAATTTATAATTTCTGCTTTGAAGTCATTCTTGGCCTGGAATATTTTTGAAAAAATTCTCAAAGTTCAAATTCCTGAAAAAAATGGAAGTTTTGGTAAAAAATAATCGTAACTGAGGTAAATATTGACTAGCGGTTTGTGCTCAATTATGAAAGAAACTTCAATTTATAATTGCTGCAAATTTGAAGTCATTCTGAAGCCTGGAACATTTTTGGAAAAATTCTCAAAGTTCATATTCCCAAAAAATGCAAGTTTGGGTTAAAATAATTAAAGCTCAGAGTTTGAGGCAAATATTGACAAGCGGTTTGTGCTCATTTATGAAAGAAACTTCAATTTATAATTGCTGCAAATTTGAAGTCATTCTGAAGCCTGGAACATTTTTTTTAAAAAAATCTCAAAGTTCTAATTCCTGAAAAAAAATGCAAGTTTTGATTAAAAATAATCGTAACTCAGAATCTGAGGCAAAATTGCTGCAATTTCTGAGGCCTGGAATATTTTGATGAATGGTAGTTTGAGTTCTCTTTCATATAATATGTACCTATGTGTAAATTTGTAATACTGTGGAACCTAGATAATAGTTCCAACTACTGATTTCTTGTATTAGGTAAATGTTTTTTTTTTATTCATGTTATTCTGCTTAAGTTTGATGAACGACAGTTCAAGAAATTTAGTTGTAATTTTTGGTTATTACTTTTAAGTAGAAATTCCTGTGGGGACAAAGATTGTTTGTTGGAATGAACCTTTTTAGTCCAATGGAGAAAAATTCCATTTCAAAATGTCTATTTACAATAAACTTTATTGATAAGAGCAACAACAGAGCTAGTCTGTTTTCGTGATTCTTAAGTGAAATTAATTCCTAATTTCACCAAATATTAAAAAAAAAAAAAACTTAGAATAAATGCCTGAGGTGTGTTTTCTAATGGTTTGGGTAAATTTTAGGACATGAGAATAGATAATATCTCATATATTAGTATACAAAGAAAAACAATTAGGTCTAATTCATTAGATAATTATACATTTAAAAATAGAATAGAATATAGTTAATTATAACTTTAGCTTAAAATATATATAATCTGAAATAACTATATTGTTAATCGAGATGTTTTGTCGATATTTAATTACAAAATTATAAATATGATTTTTTTAAGGACCTGATCAATTTTCTGACATAAACACAGAGTATCTGACTCTAAGCAATAATAATTATTTCCGACACAGAAAAAAATTCACAATTAAAGATGAATGAAGAAGTTAAAATTTAGATGTCAGAATTATATAGATAGTCTCATTGAGTGCTTTTGAGTTCGCTCAGAGCCAAAACGATTAACAAGAAGAAAAATTTAGAGCAGATTAGCAATTAGACTAATATTATTATTAATTTAAATGGGAAAGGTATTATTATATATTATGATTTTGGGCATCAACAATTTATTGATAAGCTAGTTAATAATATAACCATAAATTTTTATGTGAATAATTTATTAAGTCATCTTATATGGATCACCTATTATTATTGGCAATACTAAACGTTGTTCTGTGATTCCTATCAAAATTTTTGCACATTATATTTGTTACCATTTAAAAAAAATTTGTAAATAGTTGTAATTTTGGTTTTTTCTTTGACACTTGTGTAGAGTTTTTTTATTTCAAAGTTTTTGTGTTATTCGTAACGTTACCGAATTTCAAAATTGTGATATTGAAACATTTAATAAAGATAAGACCATCAATATTTTTGGATTTTTTATTTAAAATTCACTAGCTGCAAAAAAACAAAAACGATATCTGATAATAAAACAGTTTAATTACTTATTTGCTTGTCTTTGTATAAATTCTATTAAAGTCCTTGTTGGTCTACCGCTCATCCCTTTCCCCAAATAAGGTTCTGCATTTTCAGGTCCCATAACTCCCGCAATATCTAAATGCAACCAACTAGTTTTTTCTGGGACAAATTCCTTGAGAAATGCCGCTGCTGTGCAACCGCCACCACCTCTACCTTTCCCTATATTATTCAAATCATACGCAGGATTTTCGGCAATTTTTTTCGTGTAACTTTTCCACAACGGCATCCGCCAAACTCTGTCTCCAGTTTCCGTGCCAGACTTTTCCAATAAGTTATAAAGTTGATTTGAATTGGAAAAAACCCCGGTGGCGACGTCACCAAGTGCCACCATCATAGCACCCGTTAAAGTGGCAATATCCAGCACCCATTGAGGCTTAAACTCAGCGCTATAGCAAAGAGCGTCGGCTAATATCAAGCGTCCTTCGGCGTCGGTATTGTCCACGCAAATACTTTTACCGTTCCTAGCATAAATAAGGTCGCCGGGTTTAAATGCAGAGCCCGATGGTAAGTTTTCTACAAGTGGTATTAGGACTTTCAGATTTGTTGGTACATTGAGTTTAGCCAGGCCGTAGACTGTGGCTAAAACGCATGCGGCACCTGTCATATCTGCACGCATTTGGTCCATATTAGCTGAAGGCTTGATACTTATACCGCCAGCATCGAATGTGACTCCTTTACCTACTAACACATATGGAGCTTGATCTGAAATAAGAATAATTGAAACATGTAGAGATGTATCAAGAAGCATTTTGTAATGCTGGATAAATTACATACCATTATTCTTGTAAGTTATTTCTAAAAACTTAGGAGGTTCAATAGATCCTTGGGCCACTGATAAAAACGCAAACATTTTCTGATCTCGAGCCCATTTTTCATCGTAAACTTTAACATCTACGCCTAATGGAGTCAGAAGCTCTCGAGCATAATCAGCAAAAATAGTCGGAGTGAGTAAATTTGCTGGTGTATCTGCCAATTTTCGTGCTAAAACATAAACCCTATTTACGTACTTATTACCAACTAAATAAACCTCCTCACCAATGTTTTGTGCTTCAGCCTTCAAAGCTCCCTTGTTCCATTTTTCACAATCCGAATCGTCGCCGGATTCGAATAACTGCACCGAAGGCAATTCGTCCTTTTTCGCTTTGTACTCCTGAAATTTCCACGAAGCTAAAACCGACCCTTCAGCAGCAGATTCTGGATTGGAGAAGTTTTCTACGAAAATATTTTTCACGCCCGCCCCGTCCAGTGATTTAATTCCGGCTGTCGCGGCCAATCGGACATTTTCGTTTGCGGCGTTTCGTAATTCTATATCGTCTTCAGGTTTTTCATTTTCCAGGCCTACTATTGAAACTGCTGGGTAATCTTTGTCTAGGCCCCAATAAATGAAGCTTTTGCCTGGTTTTAAGTTACTTGATCTAGAAGAAAAAAGAGGCTTAAGATAATTGAGCAGGTTTGATATAAACAAGATTGATACTTGGTACTTTTATTTGCAGACAATTGAAATCGGATGAAAATTGAAAATTATCGGAGCTATAAGGTAAAAACTGTCTCAGTGTAATTTTTTGGAAAATTTTCATTGTCCGATAATTTCCATTTTGGAGCTTTTCTGGTGCAAAACTGTTAGAACCAAATCAAAATCTCAATTGTAAAGTTTGTAGAGAATTCAATTGACTTTAATTAGAGCCTAATTGTGTTGAAATCAGATGAAAATGAAAGGAGCTGTGAAGCAAAAATTGTCTCAGAGTCATTTTTGGAATAATTTCAATTTCGAAGGTCTCAGGAGTAACACTGTTGAATAAAATTCCAATAAATGTATTTTATAGAGTATTTAATTGGCTTTAATTAGAGTCTAATTGCGTTGACATCGGATGAAAATTAAAGGAGCTGTGAGGCAAACTCTGTCCCAGTGTCATTTTTGGAAAATTTTCAATGTTTGATAAATTCAATTTTGAAGCTTCTCAGCTGCAAAACTGTTAGAACCAAATCAAAATTCTAATTACTAGATTTGCAGAGAATGTAAGTGTCATTTTTGGAATATTTTCAATGCTGGATAATTTCAATTTTGGAGCTTCTCAGGTGCAAAACTGTTAAAACCAAATCAAAATCTTAAGTAATCGAGTCATTTTTTCATTTATCCAAATTATATTTTAACCTTTCTTCAATTAGTGTTGTTTTCCAAAAATCAAATTACTATTTCAAATTTTTAAAATTCAAATAACCATTTAAATTTTTAAAATCCAAATAACCATTAAAATTTGCATCTTAAATTTTCCAAAATTCAAATTTCAATTTCCAATTGTTATTTAACACACTGAGGAAATTAAATTCTTAAATTGTCTTACAGGAATTTTCTTCATTGTAGACAAAATATCTCTAATAACTGCCATAAATTATCTATCTATTACTGAATAACGTATTTTTATGGTTGCTAAAAATTCTTTGTTGAATTATCCTCATTATCACCTATAGTTATCTATGAGCTCCTATAAAATACTTTACTCTTGTTAAAAATTTAATTTACTGATGTATTGTATTCAAATTTCTTCATACGAATTTACTACAGTAGCTAGATACTTTAATATGGCTACTACACGCGATCTTTAAAATTAATCTTCATAACCATCGATCTACGTTTTTTAACAACTATTAGTTGATTTTCAGTCTTTAAAATGTGCGTTATAGCCATAATAAATTTAAGCGGGCCGTTATAAGCGCGCCATAATGGTTTTTTGTCATTTTTCTGTGCATTCCAATTATTGCTTCCGTGCAAGCATGTAGCATGATCCCGCATATTTGTGATCAGGTGTTTGTGTCGTGTCGCGCCATTTTTTGCTGTAAGCGTTGATTAGTTAGTGCGTTGGTGCCGTTGGTGAATTATTTAAATTATTTTGAATTATCATTTATAACCTTGGATTTTGGATTCACACTGGCACTGGTCTGACAATGGCGTATAAAGTTGCCCTTCTAGAGTGGGGCTTACAGTCATTTATCGAAGGTGAGCTCTGAGTAGTTATAAATATAACCCCCTCAATGCTTTCACTAATTTTCAGATTTGGAATTATTGCACAAAGTAACTGAAGCTAGGATTTTCTGCATTTTTTTTGCAAAACAAGAGTCCTTTTTAAGAAAATATAAATTAAAAATGAAAACTCTCTTATTACCTGCTTTTTCTTTTTCCAAGTAGTATTTTTTGTATTACATACTTCAGTAGTTATGTAGGTATACATATACGATTCGAAATTTTGATCATTTATATGATTGCTGTTGATGCAGCTTTTATTTATTTTTAATGTCACCATAATAATATGTAGGTATCAACAATCAATAAAAGTTTGGTTTAAAAAATACCCATTGTCTTTTATTTTTACCTCTTCCCAAATGCAATTTAATAGTACCATAACATTTTTAATAACCCTTAAGCCCAGTTGTACAATCTTGGTTCAAAACAGAGTTCAGCTGAACTCAACTGGTACTTGAACTTCCCCATTTTAATTGGTCTATCAATGGTAGCAAAGTAGTAGTTTATAAAGTGACTTTGATAATGGTAACTACAGCGCTTAGCTGTCCCCCATTTTATACGATATTTTTATTAAGGGTATTAAGATTTTTATAATGGTCTAAAATTACCTAATTCTCTCAGTGCAGTTTCCAAATTTCAAGTTTCAATTCCAAAATTAAAATTATACTCTGCTTTTCTCCTGCCAAAGTCGCCTTTTACGCCCCATTGTCTTGAATTTCTTTGTTTTTCTGACCTCGATTTTACGTGGTTGAATCATCCGATCAATTAGTATATTTGGTGCCCTTTTATTAATTTTGAAACGCGTCGCTAAGTGGTTTGTTGAGTAGGTATCATCATATAGGCTCGTGCGTATTTATTGATTCTTCTAGCAAAGCTTCTAGGAATTTTTCGGTTCCTTTGAAATGTTGATGGTTGAAAGCACTTGAAAAAGGTCCATGAACTTTTGCTTTATTCACATTCCAATGTATTAGTCAATTGTTTTGTTTAATTCCTATTGGCTGGTCATTCTTGAGAGGAAGGGTATCGGCTTTCAATAATTTCTGGATATCGATGTTCAGATTAATTTTAATTGAAGTTTCTGGTTGTGTTGTCTGAGTGATGATCTCTCCTGGCATTCTTGATTGAAATTTCTGTAGTCACTACATAACTTTAATTTTTAATTTAGACGCAATTTCAGGCCACTCTACTGCTGAAGGAGCTGTTTGGACGATTGAAACAGTTTTGAATTCTTGAGAGTCTGTTCAATAATGCTTCAAAATTTTCTTCTAACATTTTAAAAATCCATTCTGAAAACTTATTGAGAACAAGTTTGTAATTTTTGTTTGACAAATGTAACATTTAAAATCATATTTTGGCAATATGCCGCGCTGGTGTTATAATAATACCTACTCCTTAAGCACTTGTAATGTAATGCACAATCACTCACGATCTAGGAGTAGTTTTTTTTTTTTTTTTTTTTGAACCAAATATCACACTCAAATTAATCTGAATGCGTCACGGAATGCCTTACTTCAATTCTCTTTAAATTTTCTGGGGTTAAAAATCATATGTCACGGATTCCGGGTTCACTAAAAACACTTCACAAACAGTAACAACTTTCTGCCTCTCCCTCCTAAATCAGCTCGTCCCGATCCGACCATTTATTTTTTTCTAGCCCCAAGTTTTCTGTCTCAATATTTGTTTATTCCAGGCTCTTGAGGTTTCTCCAAATTTCTCAAAGTGAAGAAAATTCAAGAGCCTGGAATTAAAAAAAATTATCTACTTATTTTCTCTCAATTTTCCTTTTTCCATCAGCCAAGTTTTCTGTCTCAATTTTTGTTTATTCCAGGCTCTTGAGGTTTGTTCAAATTTCTCAGAGTAAAGAAAATTCAAGAGCCTGGAATAGAAAAAAAATGTCTAACGGCTTGTTTCTTGTCCGCTCATGTTTTCTTAAGTTTCATCTCTTTATTGCTTAAGTTTTCTTTCCTAATTTCTCTTTATTCCAAGGGCTTGAGGTTTCTTTAAATTTCTCAGTGTGAAAAAAATTCAAGTGCCTGGAATAGAAAAAATATGCCTACCCTCCAACCAACACAAATATGTTTATTATTAGTGTTTTATATGCTGCTATATAGCAGTATCGTAAGACATTCTACTCGTATACAAATTCTTATAGTTATCTGATAGGCAATTATAATACAAAAACACGAAAACGGACCACTTTATAAAATATATCTGTCGTATTAAAATGCTTATAATGATCGAGAGTGACAGCTATGCGACTACTTTACTACTGCTATAGACCTATAATAAGAGTAGTTATAAAATATCTATATGATAATTTTATTATTACCGATATTGGAATCATTTTTAAAATAGATTTGCTTCAAGTTACACATTTATAAAATAGTTATAAAAGTATTTTATTGTTTCTTATTTGTGGTATTTCAAACGCTATTTTGTGTACATTTTATACTGGTGTGATGATCCAGAAATTTGACCCGCTAATTACAAAGTCTTTACTGTAAAAATTAAATTTTATCAAATAATCAAAATTTAATTCCGGTATTTTTAAATCTGTATCCAGTCATCATCTAAATTAAATTCTTAAAAATGATAAAAACGAGGACAGTGACATCACTAAAACCCGATCAATGAACTTTTTTCTTAGCAAGGTCAGCATGTTAATTAATTTGATGATATATGGCATTCTTGAACCAATAATGTTTTGACCTCAATAAATCAGAATATTGCGACATAATTAATCGATTTTAGGCTTAAAATGATGTAAAATTTCAAGGAAATTGCATCATTATTTTTAATAATAATTAGGTTGGCCAATGGAAGTGTCGGATTACTAGGCAAATGACCGCCTGTTGACGATTTGCTGGAAGATATAAAAACCACGGTTTCAGTTGCCATTTGACAGTTGCCAGTAAACAGTTGAGTTGTCCAGTTTGAATAAAAGTCTACAGATCCAAATGAGTTTGCCCGGTTGAAAAGTCGCGTAGCTGCCTCGGAAGACGCGTTCGATTTGACTTAGAAAAATACGAAAAATCGGGAAAGTAATAACATTTGAAATTCGTTCAATAATTTATGTGCGTGCTAGCTAAATATTTTGAGTAATTAATTAAGTAATTTTACGTGTGTTTTATGGACAAAATGTAAGTACTCCATAGTGACAAGATTTATTTTTGATGAACATGACTAATACAAATATGCTTAATCCTGGTTCCCCTCAAACTCTTAAAAATACAAGGTTGTCAGATCTATGTCTCATATTACTACCCAGTCACTAACCGTTCTTGCATATTCAAAACCACGCAATCGGCGCAATACTCACATAACTATAAAGGGCATTGAAAAAAGGTAGTGATATTTAACAGTTTTTCTGTGAAAGCACCCCAAATACTAGGAGAATTTCAATCATCATAATCAAAATATTCCTATATGGATACCTACACCTACATCTTTTTGGCATACACTTGTATAGGAATAAATATGACGAGAGATAGATACTTTCCTAATCACCATACATGAAAATTTTCACATACCTACTAGTTACTACAAAAATAAATACAACGTGTAATTAAATAAAGTCATTCGGGCATGTGTTTAGGCGCTTTATAGTTCTTACTCTAAGGAAAATGTGTAATAGTCTGGCAACATTGTAAACGATTTTACCAGGAACCGATGAATACTATAGACAGGGCCGCCCAGGCGCCCACGCGCATGACAACCCGAGGATATTTAAGTTGTATAAGTGTTTTATAATAATGTCTTGTATCCTCGAAATCAAGTATTCTATAAACCATTTTTATAGGATGTTCTCTTAAGCCAATTTGGAGTTAAATAAGTTTGCGACTTAATGTTTTTATTGAAGTTACCTATATGATAATATAATAAATTTTCAATAAAAATATTTTGTAACTATCTTATACGTTCTTTTCAAAACTGCAATAAGATAACAATAAAACAAATTACACTTAAGAGGGATTGGTCTTATGAATTGGCATTATAGTATGTTATAAGACGTAAGTTTCTCATATTTTATAAAATACTATGAAATAATCTTATAGAGAGCTTTATTACACAATTAAAACACATTTTTGTCTCTGAGTTACTTTTGTTTTAATTAAAATCACTATATGATAAAATTGTGTATGGAGGACCTTAATACACCAGTTATATAGCATTTTAACTATATTGAGGAACAATCTGTGCTAGTTGGGACTTGTCTCTTGTTCACTCATATTTTCTCAAGTTTCCTCTCTTTATTGCTCAAGTTTTTTTCTCAATTTCTGTTTATTCCAGGAGCTTGAGTGTTCTTTAAATTTCTCAGAGTAAACGTTGTAGAGAATTTGATTGGCTTCAATTAGAGCCTTATTACGTTGAAATCGGATGAAAATTCAAGCAGCTGTGAGGCAAAAACTGTCCCACTGTCATTTTTGGAAAATTGTTCGATAATTTCAATTTTGAAGCTTCTCAGCTGCAAAACTGTTGGAACCTTGGTTGAAACCAAATCAAAATCTTAATTAATGGATTTGTAAGGAATTTAGTAAGATTTAATTAGAGCCTAATTACGCTGAAATCGGATGAAAATTAAAGCAGCTATGAGGCAAAAACTGTCACAATGTCATTTTTTGAATATTTTCAATGTTGGATAATTTCAATTTTAAAATTTCTCAGGTGCAAAACTATTGAAACTTTGAAAGGGCATAACTTTTTTTCTATTATAGATAGAAAGCTGAAATTTTCACTTAATCTTATCTCAATAAAGGGACTACAATCCCTGGAAATTTCAGTTCATTTGCACTTATAGTTCCTGAGATAAAATCCTGTTAAGCAATTTGGGGTGATTTATCAGAGCTATGAGGCAAAAACTCTCACACTGTCATTTTTTGAATATTTTTAATGTTGGATAATTTCAATTATGAAGCTCCTCAGCTGCAAAACTGTTAAAACTAAAATAAAATCTTAATTAACAGGCTTGTAGAGAATTTGATTTTTTTTTTTAATCAGAGCTTAATTGCGTTGAAATTGGATGAAAATAAAAGGAGCTATGAGGCAAAGCAAAAACTCTCAGTGTCATTTTTGGAAAATTTTCAATGTTTGATTTTAATTTTGAAGGTTCTCAGGTGCAAAAACTGTTGAACAAATGTCCAATGTACTCTAACTAAGTAAATACAAAAGTATCACAATAACCCGCAAAAATCCAATAGAAATGTTCAAAAACCCAGGTTTGTCCCTACCAATCAATCAACTCAAATTATTTTTGGTTTCTTGTGACTGCAATAAAAAATTGAACTTTTAAATATAATAAAAACAAAATCAAACATTTGACAGTATTGTGCTATATTTTTTAATATTGTTAATTCCTTATATAATACAGCTACAATTAATTATCCTAATAATACTTATTCCTCTTATGTACATAAAAAAAACATATTAAAATACTAAATTTTTTTCAGACATTGCAAACGTTTTCTACAAAATATATATTTTTCCATATAGCTATAATAATCTCAAATTCAACAGAACACAATAATAAAAATGTAAGACGCTTAAAATATGATACACTTGCTTCCCAAGTATTGCTTTCTAGTACATCAAATTTTAAATTAGCGTATAACCTCTGGACACACATTTTTTAGGAACATAATAGCTAGTTTTTATACAATAATTCTTACGTGTAAGCCAAACGGTACAAAAAATTACAATCCAAACTTTTGGCACGTATTTGTGAATTTTGATTATACTCAAATTATTCACCTCGGCAATATAAATCAATATACAAAATATATGTTGGGTTACTAAAACTAACAATCTTTTTATTTTTATTTATTTATTTCTGGCACACAAATTGTATTTATTATTGTTTTTACTTTGAAAGGAATTTAATATGTATTGTTGGGGCATCAAAAGTATTGTGCCCCAGCAAGATTTTCACTCCTTTTTTTGTAAAAATATAGCATAATCAATAAAATAATTGTTAATTAGTTTATATGAAACATCTACTAGGAATCAAAATGAAGTTGGCAGTAATATGTAAAAAATGCTGCCACAATACAGGAATTCCCAGCAAACATTTTAGTACTACAACAAACTATTGCTACAAACACAGACATTTAGAAATAGTGAGCAGTATTATTTTTACTTTATGGAGAGAGGGATATACATTTGACATTTACTAATATATCTGAATATTTTTAAACCATCTATCTATTATTTTTTATTGAAATATTCTAAGGTACTTTAGGGTATGTAGTTAAATGCTAAATTGTGCGTTTGAAACGTTGCTATTCCAATTTCTGTTTTGGCTAGTAGACGACTCGCTTAACTAGAGTGGCGATTACACATAGATTTTCATATTTTATTTACGTTAAAAATAAAAACATTATAATCATACGTGTAAAGACAATTTTGGACAATTTTTATTTTTAGTATATGTGAGGCATTAACAAAGGCATTTCAGATTTATTGGATTATATATTATTCTTTAAGCAAGACTAGAAAAAGTTTCATTTGTCCTTGATGAATGTATTTTTTACCTATCAGTGATACTTCATCGATTAAACTGAGTATAATGGCAAATGAATTAAAATACAATTTTCTTATTTGATTGTCATCTAAAATAATTATTTATTCCCAGTTCTTAAACCAACTCCAAAATATTTATGATGCCCCTGCTATTCGCCGCCAGCAAAACATTAGAGTTTTGTTTCCAACAAACCGCCGAAACGAACTCGTTCGAATCATCCTCGCGCCTTTCGGGCTCCAAAACCCCTTCGACAGTCTCGAACTTGTACTGAAACAATTTCTTGCTCAAACCCTTATAATAAATGTACAAGGAATTATTTTCCGAGCCGCAAGCTATAAAATCACCATCGGTAGCCAGGCCCACAAAATTCTTTTCATTTATGTGCCCCACAAACGACCTCAAACAATGGGGAGTTTGAATGTTCCACATTTTCAACTGCGAATCCGTGCTAGCCGAAACGATATCTTCGCCGTTTAAAAATTTCACATAACTCACTGCCTTTTTGTGGCCCTTGAAAATGTGCACCGCTTCTTTCATGTTTCTCAGGTCGTAGTAGTGCACACAGTGATCTGCACTACCGAAAGCCAATTGCGACGAACTTTTCGGATTGAATTTTACACAACAAACGTTGGCTTTCGCTTCTAAGGTAGCTACCGAATGTTCTTCGTTTAGCGAATAGAGTTTGACTCTAGCATCATCGGATCCTACAAGAAAAATATTTGATTATAATGGGAGTTCGAGGAAATTGATATATTTTCACTAGTTATGATAACCAACATTGGTATTTGTTAGTATTTCTACATTATTTGGATGATTGATTTTTTAATTGTTTTTTTTTTATAGGTAAATTCTATCAAATATCAGTTTCAAGAAAATTAATTTTGGACGAAATTTTGACTAAACCATGAAACTCAATACCTAGTCAACTGTAAAAATTACCAAAATCAGTTTGATCTAATACAGATAATTTAAGGCTCTTTCAAACAATATAGGTATAAATGTTATATGGATTTCATGACTACAATGACCTCCTGACACGTCTCATCACCACGGTCGTACAGAGTATCGCAAAGTCTAGAAGCTTCTTCAGCAAGTTATCCTGTCTGAACATGTCACGCCATTAACAACATTTTGAAAAGTTTATCATCCAATTACTTTTCAAACATTATTTTTTGTTATTGAATATCCACAAAGAAGAAGTCAAATCCCAAATTACCAAAATGCTAGACCAAGGCATAATTCGCCATTCTGTATTTCCATGGTCTTCTCCCGCCTGGGTCGTTCTTAAGAAACTTGATGCTTCTGGCACACCCAAATGGCGCGTCTTAATCGACTATCGTAAAGTCAACGAACTAACTGTAGACGACAAATAACCGCTGCCCAATATTTCTGGATCAATTGGGAAAATGTCAATTATTTAACAACCCTTGTCCTAGCCTCAGGTTTTCATCAAATAAAAGTAGACCCCAAAGATGCTTCGAAAACCGCTTTTCCCATTTGGATTGAAAAATACCCCGTCCACATTCCAAAGAGTCATGGACAATATTTTCCTCGGCATTCAAAACGAAAGATGCTTAGTCTTCATGGACGATATTATCGTTTACTGTCCTACCATCCACGAACATATTTCAAGGCTAACCGAAGTTTTTAAACGCCTCCGTGAAGCTAACTTAAAAATCCAGCCAGACAAATGTGAGTTTCTTCCTGGGAAACCTCATCCTTCATCATTCAAGACGGTGTAAAACTGAACCCTGCAAAAATTAGTTACATTCAGAAATTCCCCACACCCAAAAAATCCAAGACATTTTTTTTTTTTTTTACGAATATGCGCACTCGCAAGGAAATGTCCTATCACGCTCGAGAAGCGGCAAGTGCGCGGAAATGTCGGTGTATGTTGGTCTTGAAACGGTTCAGGTTGTAACCTGCAGGGAAAACCGTCGCAGGGAGTTTATTCCACAGCGATGCTGTTCTCCAGAGATATGAATTCTGATATAATGAGGTTCTTGTTACCTCTAGTTTGACAGTAAATTCATGGTTACCGTCTGTTTGACGGGTTCGCCTGGTAGGTGCTACTCTCGGTGGAATCATACGTGCCAACTCTTGAGAGCATTTTCCGTGATAGTACCTGTAGAAGAGAGATAAATCGCCCACAGATCTGCGATGTTCGAGACCATCCAAGTTACGAGTAAGTGCGGGGTCATTGATCAGCTTGATAGCTCGTTTTTGCACGGTGTTCAAAAGCATTAAGGTATGTTTGGGTGCTGCACTCCATATATGTGAGCAGTACTCCATAGTTGGTCGAATCTGGGCTTTGTAGAGTGTCAGCAATTGGCTTGGTGTGTACAGATGTCTTGTACGAAATAGCACCCCCAGCTTTTGGGACGCCCTTTTAGCAATATCTGCCACGTGACTGTGCCAAGACATGTTGGTCTCTGCAGTAACCCCCAAGATGTTCAACTGACTCTGTAATGTGACAGCACTTCCAGATAGCATGATGTTTGGCTCACCGGTGCTGGTCTTTTTTGAAAACAGAGCTGCTTGGGTTTTCTGCGCGTTGAACTGTACAAGGTTTTTGTTACCCCAGTCCTCTATTATCTCCAGGTCGTTATTTATCTGCGATATTTGAGTTAGTCTAAGATGATGGAATTCACGTGCGGAAAGACCTGTGGGTGGTATGAGTGAGGAGACTACATTGCCATCGTCTGCAAAGCAATAAAGTGGATTTACTGTTTTATCTATGAGGTCATTTATGTAAATCAGAAAAAGGGTTGGCGAAAGGATTGCTCCCTGTGGCAAGCCAGCATTTATTTGGTAAGAGTTGGAGTTCTGGCCATCCAGTGCAACATAAATGGATCTGTCCTTTAGGTAACTTTCAAACCAAGTGCAAAGTTTCGGCGATAATCCCATTGCTTTGAGCTTGTTGAGCAGATTTTCATGCCAAACTTTGTCGAATGCTTTAGATATATCTAAGGCAATTGTTCTTGTTTCACCCCGCAACTCAATCGCTTTTTGCCATAAGTGAGTGACGTATGTAAGTAAATCGCCAGTGGACCTATATTTTCGAAATCCGTATTGCTTATCGTTGATAATTTTGTACTTTTCCAAGTACTTGGTTAGGTGATTGTTCACAACTCTTTCCATTACTTTTGATATCACCGGAAGTAGAGCAATTGGTCTATAGTTTAACGGATCTGTCTTTTTTCCTTTCTTTGGAATGGGTTGTACTGCGGCAGACTTCCATGATGATGGATATACTCCTTGCCTGTAAGACAAATTGAATAATTTTGCGAAAGCTGGGGTGAGTTCGTTGGCGCAATTTTTGAGTACTATTGCGGGAATGCCATCCGGACCCATTGCTTTGTTTGTATCCAGCTTTTTTAGGGATTTTCGTATTTCTCTGTGACAAAAGGGTACCTCTGGCATACTATGGGAAACCCTTTCAATGAACGATGGAGTTTTTCCGTTTGGCACTGTTAGGTTGGAGTTGGAGGAAAACATTTGGGCAAGCATATTGGCTTTTTCCTCTGATGTTGTGGCTAAGTGATTATTTTTATCTGTAAGTGGTGGTATGGATGACTTAGTGAAGTTAGATCCAACAGCTTTTGCAAGAGACCAAAAAGACCTAGAACTACTTGGACAATTCAGCAACCTGTTTTTTATTCTTTGATTGTATGTTTCTTTAGCGGAGTCAATAGTAATTTTGCAACTGTTTCTGGCTTCTATAAATTCTGTGTGGTTTTGAGCGGTTTGTTGTCGTTTCCAAAGGTTATATGCTCTGTGTTTTTTCATTTTCAGACATTAAATCCTTTCTAGGATTAACAGGATATGATCGTCGATTTATCCCCAATTTTGCTAAAACATGAAAGCCCTTGACAAAACTCCTCCAAAAAGATGTTCCATTTCACTTTAACCCAGAATGCATATCCGCATTCAACTAATTGAATAACGCACTAGTTCACTCAAGCTTACCCAATCTCAGACAAAAAGGCGTCCACAATTGTTAACAGCCTACTAGTATTCTTCCAACATCACGGTACATCTTCAAGAATTCACTGTGATTGTGAAGGTGAATTCAACAACACCTTACTCAAAGACCCCTGTCAACTCTACGACATAAAATTGACATTTGCAAGCGTAAGCCACCCACAATCCAACGGATCGCTGGAAAGATTCCATGCAACTTTAATGGAGATGATCCGCGTTAATAAAGCGGAACATCCAGATTAACACCCATTCAACATTCTCCCATACGCAGTTATCTGTTATAATAATACCAAAAATAAGACACACGGATTCACACCTTTCGAATTAATCTTTGGCCATACCGTCGAATAGACCCCCTGTGAATCTTTATAATTAAAAACAGGTAATCTCCAAATAAATACAAGACATCAACAACATAATGGAATATTATTATAGAATGGCTCGAGCCAGAACCGATATCCAGAAAGAAAAGTTGAAAGTAAGGTATGATAAGACAGTCTCACAAAATCTTCCAGAATATAAAGCAGGTATGTCCAATATAATTATTGTAACCTGTATTTCAAAATAAATTAGTGTTTTTTTTTTTTAAGTGTCTTCAAGAGTTTTTGAGATAACATAAATAAATATGACCATGTCTCCATAATTAAAACAAAAATCTAGAAACCATACCAAAATGGAAATTATCCACTATTATATCCTGGTCATAATAATACTCACCGGAAGCCACCAACCTAGTGTCCACACAATTAAAATCCACACTCCAACATCTCTTCTCATGTTCCTGATAGGTTTTTGTCCGTTGTCCAACTGAAGCATCCCAAATTGTAACTGTACCCTCATAATCGCTCGAAGCCAAAGTGCTTTTATGATAATTGTGCCAACTGATACAGGATATTTTCGATCTTGACGTCATTTCCAAGCAAGGATAATGAATGTTAACTACATCTTTCATGACTGCTCCATAGTCAAAGACTTTAATGCGCTTCGTAACGCCTGCGATGGCGAAAAATTCATTATCTTTATCGAATTCTATGCTAGATACTATAGTTGAATTGTTAAAGAGATCGTTTGAGTAGTTAAGAGATGTTAGTACGCGTAAGGAGTTGTATGCGGAGAATTTTATGAGACTTTCTCTGAATTGGTCCAAGCCAGGATTTGGATCTGAGGCTGATTTTGTTTTGTCTTGCGTATCTTTGCCAAAAATCAAATCTTTTGATCTGGATGTAAAGTAACAATCCACAAAATCTTCAAAATAAGCATGCATGCGTCTGCGGCGCATCGCTAGAGATGCCGATGGCTTAGTTGGGGTTTCAGATGAAGGATTTTCTTCTTTTCTCCCTAAAGAAGACATTATTCACATAATTATTTTCGCATAAAAATTCTTACCTGTTGAAGTTCCAATACTATCAATCATCTCAATCATTTCTTTTTTTATGGCACTAACAGTGGAAGCATCAGATTCTGAAGCACCTGCTGCTGTCCTTTCTACATCTTCCAGAGTCGGGCATTTACTATGAACTTCTTTGAGTTTAACTACGACCTAAAAAAAACATTCTCTTCATTAAAAACACACAATCATATATTTAAAATTTATATTTCTTACTTCTTCAATATCGTGTTCAATGACAATAATTTCCTTAGCAATTTGCGCTTGTTTCTCCTTTTTTTGTTTAAGTAAATGTTTCAAAAACTCTAATAATAATCTATTTTGTGCAGCACAAGATTCGGCTTCTAAAAGCTGTTTTCTTTGTGTCAAAACCTCCAGCATGACATTCACGTCCGGCAGTGTTAAATTTTGCGATTCAGAGGCGACAAAATCTCTCAAACCATCGGCAACGCTGTTGTAGCCGCTAAATTCTCCAGAACTATCTCTAGTCATGCCCAAAGCCTCATAGCCATTAGTTCGTATTTTATGCTTCTTTATGAGATCGTTCAAGTGAAAATTAGGAAAAATATCATCGACAGTAATGGTGGCATTGCATTTGGGACATCTCTTGTTGATTTCCAAAGACTTTTTAATGCACTCGAAACAATAGGAATGACCGCACTTGGTAATATGGGCTTCGTCGATTAAATTGAAACAAATCGGGCAAGAATAATCGCCGCTCCTGTCCTCGTAGACGCTAGTTTGAGGCCGAGGACGTTTCGGCGTACGAATTGAGCCCCTATGAGGCGGTATAGTGCCTCCGCTGTGCGAAGACGCGGAGCTGCTCCGACCGTCGCGACTTGTAGCCATCGTTTTATAGGAGTTAAAGGGCGAGAACCGACCTGAAACAATTAAAGACAGTTTTGTTTGGAGATATTATTACACTAAAACAGACTAACTAATTTATGTTTTAATCTAAGAGGCAATACAATAATAAATATAATGCATATATTCCCGCTATTGTTTTGTTTGAAATGTGTGTATATTAAATAGTATAATTTCAGGTCGGTTCAAAGAGAAAATTTTGGCATTTAGATGAGGTTTTTTTAGGAACTTAAAATATGGTGTTTCATAAATGAGTTCACATGCAAATAGTTTCGTTTTGACTAATTACTGGAGGAGCTACAAAAATTGTGGAGCTTTTTTGGTGTTTTTGATATTTTTACTGAGGAGTAAGCTACTAGTGAAAACCTGAAAACCATTGTACATTTTTTTGGGAATCACATAGTAATCAATCAGGAATACATGGAAATTACTTGAAAGTCCCTCAGAATAACCTAGGAATCGCTAGGAATCTCTTAGGACTCCATGGGAATCACATAGGAATCCATTGGCAATCGCTGAGAATCATGTGGTACTCTCTAACCCGGAAATCGCATATCATATCCCAACAAGTTTCCCAATAGCTTAGCCAATAACTGAACCCGAGACTACGAAGAGTTTAGAAAAGAAAAAGTCCGGAATCCAAGGCAATAAGAACTTGGAAAGGGAAAGTGGAATAAATACTAGGTAGGACAAGAAGCAAAGACGATAGCACATCTGAATCAGAATCAGAAATAAGTTTGTCGAGTGAAATCCTAACTGAAGATGTCTCTGGACTCTGATTCAGATGAACATCCTAGTGAAATCAAAAAAATATCCATTATTTTAGATCTATATTATGCAGTGTAGACACGCAATGGTATTTAGGGCTCAACAACTATTTATATCTACTAAAAAATCGGTGTGAGTGTGTACAACCATGAAAATAAAAGTTGCTAACTTTGGGAAGAGTTGCAAATACAGAAGTTGCAAATTTTTGAGTGGAAAGAGAAAAGACTGTTTATTTTGTTCATATCAATGTGAAACTTAACAATTAGACATCGTAATAAAATCAGCTGGAAATCGGATGATTATAGGAAATCATCGAGTAAATCAGGTAATCAATTGAGAATGATATAGGAATCCCCAGAAAAAATGGAAAACACTTAGTAATCATACAGAGACTCGTACAGAGATATCTGAAAATCATTGGCAATCAGTCGCAATTCTTGGGATGGGAATACATGAGATTCATTGATCAGTGATTGCTAAATCTGAAAATCATTGTACATTGGTAAGCATAGTGGTTGACCCCTCGATTTTTACTGATACAAAGATTCTTACCCAAACTATAGAAAAATTAATTCATTTTTTATACAATATTTATGAAACCATTGCTTTGTGACAGCTACAACTCGAGCAGAAAAGTTAAAACCAAGCCTCAGTAGCAAATTAGAAGAGAAAAGAAAACTTTAAACAAGAAATTTTTCGTTTCAGTACCAGACTTATGGCAAGCAAATGCCAGTAATAGAACTCCATTAGTTTCTGAAGAAGAAAATGATAAAGCTGAATAAGCTGAATCTTCACATTTTCGTATAAGAAGTAATATCTGTGTCTTTCACTCCTAACATACTATAAAAACGGCAGGAAGATCTCGTGCAAAGCTTTTTAGGTCTACCTATTAAGGGCCCCACACACTACGTTCTTTGTATGGTAGGAAACCGTCATGTTTAAAATTTAGTTCGAGCTTGATTTTTGGCACGAAGGTTTAACATTTCGTTTCTTTAAAACTGTTGTATGTGGGTCCAACTGCCAACAAATCGCGTTGTGTATGGTGAAAACAGGCTGACGATGAAACAACGTTGTGTGTGGGGCCCTTTAAAGGTGATCCCCAGGTTTAAAGGATTGTCAGGGATTGTGAGTTGTTAAAAGGATAATTCCTAAACAAAGTTATCTATCTTGCGCCAACTGGCAAAACATTCTCAACCCGCTGTTTGGGATACCAAATTCAACTTCCGAAAGTACATTGATTTAACTTTCTAACCAGTAAAATTGACCTGCTCCACACAAAAAATATGTATAATAATATGCTTAATAACAATACAGGATGTTCCATTTACAAAAAAAATAAATAAGTATATATATAATTTTTCTCACATTTCTTTATAGAACACCCAACACCCTGTATACTCAAAACCACTAATCTTAAACCATGACAGAAACGTCAAATTAACAAGTAATCTATTAAAATGTGGCCAATGATCTCTGATTATTTTAGAAATCAGTGGATTCAAAAAAGAAATCCTGTTGAATGGAAACCCAGATGTGCAGACCTAAGGCCACTGGATTTTTTCTGTTTGGCTAAAGTCTCTTGTTCCTATTGGAATATTTACTTGCCTAAATAGTTCAAAATAGGGTAATACAAGTACCATATCAGTTGTTCTTAATCATTATTACAGTAGGGTTGGCAAACAATTTTTTCCAGGATTTTTTCTACTCTAATTTTTGGATGGATTTAAAAAAAACCACAAATGAAAAATCACTTTTTGAACAGACTCCTTTTACAGAGATAAAATTAATATAAAATTTTAAAACCCATAACTTGAACCGCTAGAATGTTCCAATAAGTTATCAGAAATTTCCGAAATAGTCTTAAGCGTTCTTTAATACTTCTAAATTGAAATTCTAACGCCGGAACGTGTTTTAGAGTGTTCTATGTTCATGAAAGTTTTAAGTTAGTTCCGAGGTTAGTTCTAAAGTATCATGTAAGGCCGGAGTCTCATGCATCCGTTTTCCGACAAAAGGTGTCCGAAAAACCTCCTATTTTGACATATTTTTATACGATTATGTCAGAATAGAAGGTTTTTCGGACATCTTTCGTCGGAAAACGGATGCATGAGACTCCGGCTTTTCACTTTTCAATATATTCTGAAAGTTTCCAGTTTTAGATTAATTCAAAAAGTTCCATATGATTTGTAGAATGTTCTACAGCGTTCCAAAATACTGCTGGAAAGGACCCCGCAATATTTAAATGGAAATTGGTTCCCGTGATATTTGGATGAAATTTAAATATGTTATTGGGGATGCCGTAAGCAACATTTTTTACCATGGGCACAATCCAGTATATATGACAGATGAGGCGTGGTTAGCTGTCAAATATTGGAATCTTATATCCAAAAGCAGAGTAACTATGGCAGATTTTAATGAACAAAAAATCTATTCCTACTAATTCCACCAAGTTAAGTCGAAAAATGTCAACCATTTTGACACCTGTCAAAATCCTGCCAAACGGCAGCACTCATCTCTTCCAGTTTTCAATATTTTATGATGTCATTTGACATTTTTAACTTGTATGTAAATTCTGAAATCAAAATTTGAAAAAAATGACATCATTGTGGATTTCATTTGTAAGTGTCAAAATGTTTGAGTAAGTACTTTAATGATTTCATTATAGTACTGAGTACTATAATGACTTTAATGAAATAAAATCCCTTATACTAAAACTACATACTTTAAAATGAAAATTGACATCTCTGTCAAAATCTGAAACCTGCGTATAATGTTTTTTCATGCTTTATCATAAATAAGCCTAACTTAAATTGGAAAAGAACTAGATTTGATTCTTTTTTGAATTAAAGCTATTGACAGATTTTGAAAGCTGTCAAAATGTGACGTGCATGAATTTTGTTCAATGTTTTATCACCAATAAACTACCTTAAAACGAGAAAGAACCAGATTAGAGTATTTTTTTCTACTAAAACAAATGACAGGTTTTGAAAGTTCTGTAATTTTTTTTTTTCAATTTTTGAATTCAGAATTTACATACAAGTTAAAAATGTCAAATGACATCATAAAATATTGAAAACTGGAAAAGATGAGTGCTGCCGTTTGGCAGGGTTTTGACAGGTGTCAAAATGATTGACATTTTTCGACTTAACTTGGTCGACTTAGTAGAAATAGATTTTTTGTTCATCAAAATCTGCCATAGTTACTCTGCTTTTGGATATAAGATTCGAATATTTGACAGCTAACCACGCCTCACCTGTCATATATACAGGATTGTGCCCATGGTAAAAAATGTTGCTTACGGCATCCTCAATAACATATTTAAATTTCATCCAAATATCACGGGTAACCAATTTCCATTTAAATATCGCGGGGTCCTTTTAACTTGGATCTATTTTTTTTTTTAAACCTAAACTTTAGAGTATCTCAAGCTTTCTTAAATGTTCCTGAAAGTTCGGAAGTGTTCTGGTCTGTTCTAGAATGTTCTGAAGTGTTCTGTAGTGTTTTATAATATTCTTAAAGATTCCAATTTGTCTCAAACCAATGAGGAGGATTGACCATTGAATTAAAAGTCTTCTGACGCTTATCAAAATTCTGAATGGCATGTATTATTGACAGTTGAGTTGAACAGGGCGCTTCTATACTTGGAGCATGTGAACAATCGAATGTTAATAATTTTAACTTCAAAAGTCAAGTTTGATGTGTGGTTCCAAGCTTGTTTCAAGATAAGCTGACGCGACGCTGACACTTTTAACAATATTCTTTAAGGGCCACTGAACGTTTTGGAAGACACTTTAACTTATTCACTGTTCATTATTCATATGTAGTCATCTTTCCTTCTACTTATTGAAACGGTTTAAAACTATTGACATTTACCGCCAAAATTCAAAGTTCACTTGCGCCCTCTACAAAATTTTGGGAAACTTAACTGGATATTTGCTGCCATAGCTCCAAAGTCCAGAGCATCTTGAAATGCTTAAAAACGTTCTAACTTGGCGCTAGCGCATTCTGAAGCTTTTCAAAATGCTTTCCAAAGTTTTTAATTACCTGATTTTCAAGCGATGGAATGTTCTAGAAGTTATCAGAAATCTTCCAAATGTTTTTGAGAGCTTTTTGATACCTCTGTAGTTATCTCATATACATAAAAATGGGTATACAGGGTGTATATTTTAAGTAATACCACTATTGCTATATCCGATATGGTAAGTGCTACAGGGTCGGTTAAATTAGAAAAAAGTTGCCATTTTTGATGCCCATTCAAGACTCGTTTACAGTGTTGCCAAATTTCATTTAGTTTATGAAATACAGGGTGATTTCTAAGAAACGCCTAAAAATATTTCATCAATTATTTCGGAAACTATTGAGTTTCGAGACACAATTTAAATTTGAAAGTTTTATAATTTCTTTCGCTCTACAACGTGGCATCTTCAAATGTTAAATCTGACGTTTCGTGATCGAGCTACCATCATCAACTTAATTTTTTAAAATACGGACCTGGATTTTTTATGTCATTTTTAGAAAGCGCCCTTTATTCCCTTTTTAACGATATACCTCTTAAGTATGATTGGCCGACGTTTCTGCTTTAAAAAGTGATCATCAGTGATTTTTACGCAAATTTTACCTTCATTCGGCCCTAGTTATGAACCTGTATTTCATAAACTAAAATGAATTTGGCAACACTGTAAATGAGTGTTGAATGAGCATCAAAAAAGGCAACTTTTTTCTAATTTATCCAACCTTGTAGCTCTTACCCTTCGGATATAGCAATAGTGGTATCACCTAAAATATACACCCTGTATATTAAAAACACAAATATCCACCAAAAACATCAAAAATCCAATTCTCTATTAATCAAATAACTTTTTAATGTGGCTCCTATCAAATCCTTTTAAATTGTATATCCAGCAATGTTTGTGTACCTACAAGAGTTGAAATACATAGAGGCATTAGAACGGTACTACCAGAAAGTTGACCCTTGAAAAGAGTATTTCGATAGTTTATTTTTTTCCAAGATAGATTTTGACATTGTCAACTCTGAAACATAAACAATGCCGCTTATTGGTCGCAAAATGCCATTTGCGCGACATGCATTGTAATATTGATGTCAACCTGCAGGGACACCCAATGAACTATAGCTAAAAACTGGAATGCGCATACATTGCCATATCTGCCAAAAAAATGTAGCCATGAAAGACAGATGCCACAAAGGGGAATGTTGTTTTTTTCTGTTGCTCGCTGTCATATGACGTTTTCGAAAGTTTTGTCATATTTCCCTTCACAGGTTTCATCAATTGGAATACGTGTTGGAAGCAATTTTCGCCATTTAACATAATGAGTGCGACAAAAACAGGTATCCCCTCCGCAGCAGCCGCACTAGGCTTCACGTTCGTCCTTATGTGTTAGCATTCCAGTTTTTGGTTATAGTTCATTGGGGACACCTCATTTTATGTTTCAAAGTTTTCAATGTCAAAATGGTCAAAATCTATCTTGGGAAGAAATAGACTGTTTTTAGCTACCTGTGGTAGTTACATTAGTTGTATTCTTTTCACACCTAGGAGGTGCTCCGGAACAGCTCCGGGGCTTCACGCGCTTATTCCTTTCGAAAAGTGTTTGTTTCACCACGCATATGTTCCCTGCAAATCGGGGGCGACTAAGCACCGAAGCGAGTAGCTCGAGTGTTTCAAGCTCTTGAAAGGAATACATATACAATTATGAAGTATTGCGAGTCCTCATTCCTCATACGAACAACTATTTTATGGATTTTAAGGGTTCTCAACCTATTCTAATTAGGACATACATATTTTCAAATTATTTTAATAAAAAATTGCACTTACAATTGGATCTGTTCCAAAAGTTTTCCTTGTACTTTTTGATTAAATTTTTCAGCTACTGGAGAGAGTTGCACTGTTTTATCCTTATCAATATAGGCTCCTAAGACTAATCCTTTCTAAAATAAATAATATATTATTGTTAAAAGAGAAAAACAATTTCATTTCACTCACCCTGCTACAGTCATTGGAACAAAATCTTGTAGAAGGCCTAGCTGCTGAATAATATAACCTCATAAAACGCTGACAATTTAAAGATCCAGCCATGCTTTAATAGCCACAATGAAAATTTATTCTTAAATATAAAATAGACTAAAATTAAACAGAAAATATTGAATAAACCCAGGAATTTATAAAAATGTGAAATGATATCAGGAAATAGGGGTCACTCGCCCAGGCCCCACAACTGACAAACGCAAACGAAATCTGAACAGCTGATTAATGTTGGAACAGTCAGAACCCCAAAATTCAGAACTCGGAACAGTAATCAGAACAGCAATAATTTGATCAAATAGCTATTTATTTGGATCAAAATAGTTATTTATTTTAACGACGAAACTGGTTCAAAGTTTTAAAAATGGGAGTAAGCACTAAATTTGAAATTTACATTTACTCCGATCGGTATTTTTGTAAGCGCTTTTGAACTTGACAGATACGTCTTAAAAGAATATTGAGGTTATGTTATGCTATTTATTTCCGAAATAATCGATTGCTGGATGATTTTGGCTGGATTTTTGGTCCAATTTCACTTTTTGCATATTAAATTGTTTCATTTATTCAATAAGATTCCAGTTGCATAAAATAAATCCTCAAAAATGCCGCGTATAATGATAAAAGGTGGTGTTTGGAGAAACACCGAGGTAAGCTCCCTATTTCACATTAGCCCCAGCAAAATACTAAAAACCTTTTTTTTTCCAAGGATGAAATTCTTAAAGCGGCCGTAATGAAATATGGCAAAAATCAGTGGTCTCGTATCGCCTCCTTGCTCCACCGGAAATCGGCCAAACAATGCAAAGCTCGTTGGTTCGAGTGGCTGGATCCCAGCATCAAAAAAACCGAATGGTCTCGCGAGGAAGACGAAAAACTTTTGCATTTGGCCAAGCTGATGCCTACGCAATGGAGAACTATTGCTCCTATTATTGGACGTACTGCTGCTCAATGTTTGGAAAGGTAAAAAACATTTTTCAATGCATCAATATAAATTATGGAGTGAGCTCAATAATCACAAGCCAGTCAGAGCGAATTTCATTGGTTAAAAATAGTCAGAAAACTGTTTGTTGGCAATTTGCACCAATCAGAAACACTCTGACTGGCTTTGGTTTGTGATTTGTGTGACAAAAGACCTCTTGTTGTCTGCAACAAGGACCCAGCAACAACTTAAATTCTAAAAGAATATTGAAGAGTTATTAAAAAGATGTTGAAAGAGCCTCAATCCAGCCCCATCCCCCTGTTAAAGATCATAACCAAATTAATTGTAAAAAGAATATATTTATTTCTTTATTCAACAATAGTTCACAATGTATACAAATATACTACAACTGGATGTGGATATAAATAGATAAAAGAAACCCTTACAGCAATAACCCTTGCTGTAGTAAATCCTCCCTATTTTCCTACCTTTCTTTACTTTACTACTCTAACAAGTCGGCAGCTATTAACCATTAAAATATAAAAACCGAGATAAAAATAAAATTAAAAATAAAATTATAACAGCAACAGTACAGTAATACTAATAACACTTAATAAATAATAAACATTCTACTCAGAAAATTAATACCCACTATCCAGTATCCATTTATTTATTTCCCCCAAATCATTATAATATACATTTGGGCCAACACAGTATATAAGGGTCTGACAGGTTGTTTGTTTTGGGTTGTGCAGCTCAACTTTTCCTTGTGCAGTACTTCTAGCATGCTTTATATTCTCTTTGTAGTAAGAATTCTTACACATAAACCTTACCACAGATGTAATATACATTTTGTCTATGTTTAATAAGCTACTTTCTTTATAAACAAGGTCACTTGGGTATCTTTTCTTTTTGAAAAGGATGGTTTTTATTATCCACCTATGAACCATACCTAGTTTTGACAGTATTGTTGAGTTTGTATTACCCCAAACAGCCAATCCATAATTACAATAGATTCAACTTCAAGAAAAGTAAATCATTTTCAATGTTCTAAATGGTAACATATTTCTTAACTCATAAAACTCCTAAATTGTTTTTCTTACCTTTGCAGTTACATAATTAACATGTCCTTTCCAATTCAGATTTTCATCCAATATGGTATTTTATCGATGTTCTCCTTTTAATAAAGTTATCACACTCACATTGTATGTCCAATTTGCATTGTAGATTATGAATTTTAAGGTGTTGCATTTCAGGCAGGGTACGCTTGGAAACCGAGAAGGTAACAAAGTTGGTTTTGTCAGTATTCAGAGAGAGTAAACTCAAGTCTAATCCTTCTGTCTCACTAAATCTCAATCCCCCCCACTTATAAAATGATGTATCACTTGATCCCCCTTCCCATTTAAGATTTTCTAAGGGGTGGCTCTGGGGGATGGGGGGTTGAGAGGTGAATTTTGCATAAAAACTCATCTCCCTCATCGTTTAATAAATATTTTTTGCATTTTCATTCGCGAAATAATCCTCTAAATACCACTCGAGCTCTAAAATGGACCAGATAATTTTTCGGTAATTTTGAAGCTCTCATGATTATCCCCGAAAATTTTTCAACTACGAGATACTTAATAGGGGTGGTAAGTTTTAAAATGAACACCATGTATATCTAGGTATGTTGAAGTCGCTACTGCAGTGTATATTATGGGTTTCTGACATGACTATTATTTCCCCATTAACTACAAGAAAACTAAAAACTGCTCAAAATTCTGATATATGTTATGTATATTAACATGCCTAACATGTTAACATCCCTACATAGACCTAACTACTTTATAGTAGTTAGGTCTCTGATCCCTCCTATCACTATCATCAAAATAGTCTATTTGAATTAAGTCATCACAAATATATGCTTCTCATTTATAATCATCCAGAATATGGTTTGGTCCCATGAACTTTAAAAATTGATTTACTTTATCATACTTTGGTATCCTTTTATCACATGAGGTCTTCCTCTGACTTGATTTTTGTGACAGTCTTTCATCTTTAAAAATATTGTTGCATTCACACAGTGAGCAACTTGGTAGCCTCGTTGGTAGCCTTTTTGCTTGCCTTTTTGTTTTCGTACTTCTCTGATTTTCATGAACAGTCTTCTTTATGCTCTGTGGTAGGTCTTTATTGATGAAGATTTTCTGATCCGCACCCTCTAGTCCACATTTTCTTGTAGTTATGCCTTTCAATTCTTTAATTTCTGTATAGTTTTCTTCCAAGGGGTAAACCACCATCCCAGAATTGGTGCAAACAATTCCTCAAAGGGGAATTTTTTACGCAACCCAAACTCACCCAAAATTTCAAATTTTTCCAGTGGAAAATAACAATATAAGGAGTATTAGAAATCAATCCACAATAACTGAATTAATTGAAAATACAGTCTCAAATATTTCAAAGTTTTCCTGGAAAACTAGTGAAGGGAAAATTTTGAAACTTATTGCATGTAAAGAGGAAAGTGAGAAGCTCATATTCCCAAAATTTCAAATTTTTTCAGTGGAAAACAGCAACATGAAAAATCTTAGAAATCAACTTACAAAAACTGAATTAGTTGAAAATACAGTCTCACACATTTCAAAGTTTTCCTGGAAAACTACTGAAGGGAAAATTTTGAAACTTTATGCATGTAAAGAGGAAGGTAAGAAACTCATTTTCCCAAATTTTTTTCAAATTTTTCTAGTCGAAAATAACAACATGGGGAATATTGGAAATCAACCTACAAAAACTGAATTAGTTGAAAATACAGTCTCTTATATTTTAAAGTTTTCCTGTAAAACTAGAGAAGGGAAAATTTTGAAACTTTTTGCATGTAGAGTGGAAGGTGAGAAGCTCATTTTCCCAAAGTTTCAAATTTTTCCAGTGAAAAACAGCAACATGAAAAATCTTGGAAATCAACCTACAATAACTGAATTAATTGAAAATACAGTCTCACACATTTTAAAGTTTTGCTGGAAAACTAGTAAAGAGAAAATTTTGAAACTTTTTGCATGTAAAGAGGAAAGTGAGAAGATCATTTTTCCAAAATTTCAAATTTTTCCAGTGGAAAATAACAACATAAGGTATATTGGATATCAACCTACAAAAACTGAATTAGTTGAAAATACAGTCTCACACATTTCAAAGTTTTTTTGGAAAACTAGTCAAGAGAGAAATTTGAAACTTTTGCATGTAAAGAGAAAGGTTAGAAACTCATTTTCCCAGAAATTCAAATTTTTTCCAGTAGAAAATTACATGAGGAATCTTGGAAATCAACCTACAATAACTGAATTCATTGAAAATACAGTCACACGCATTTCAAAGTTTTCCTGGAAAACTAGTAAAGAGAAAATTTTGAAACTTTTTGCATGTAAAGAGGAAGGTGAGAAAATCATTTTCCTAAAGTTTCAAATTTTTCCAGTGGAAAACAGCAACATGAAAAGTTTTGGAACTCAACCTACACAAACTGAATTAGTTGAAAATACAGTCTCGCACATTTCAAAGCTTTCCTGGAAAACTAGTAAAGGGGAAATTTTGAAACTTTTTGCATGTAAAGAGGAAGGTGAGAAGCTCATTTTTCCAAAATTTCAAATTTTGCCAGGGGAAAATAACAACATGAAAAATCTTGGAAATCAGCCTACAAAAACTGACTAGAGTCTAGCCATCACATGTGGAGCAACTACGATTGTAGCCGAAAGACGAGCCGAGCGCATTGAATTCGAAGGAAGGTGTATATTCAGTTGCAGCAGAAGGTTGTTGACTGGATCAATGTAATACACTGCTCAAAAAAAAACAAAAAATGTTGATATTTATTAAGAACTCCTTAAATTGGAAATCAGGAGGAACCCATCAACAAAAATAAACCTAAAATTAATATTAATAATTTCCTCTGTGGAATGATTGGTACCTTCTTTGGCTCATTTGTAAGTAAGGGGAGTAGTTCATTTTGTTATCATTTTAAAGTGCTCAATACTGGGTTTATAGGCAGTCTGTTCTACCGCTCTAGCGCCCTATAACTTTCCACATTATTAACATTCATTGAGATTGAACCGAATTTCTTTTTCTGGATCATCCGAAATATTTGAACGCGATAACACGCCGGCTCTCTAGAAATATGAAAATATAGGACAAAAATAAACTAAACAAAAGGTCTTTCTTTTTGATTGTTTTTTTCTATATTAGGTACTATCCTAAATCCGAACTACAAAAAATCTAATATTTTTACAAATTATTATTTCTTGTAAAATGCACTTGTAATTTTGTTTTGATAAAAATGAGAATAGTTAAGGACACGATAGAAATAAATAAAAAAAATTTTTCTATGCACCAGAGTTCGCTGTTCGGCTATTATCGGGTTTGCTCCGGCTGTGACGGCTAGACTCTAGTCAAAAACTGTATCGATTATTATTTTGAATTTTTAAATTTAGACCTGTAAATCATGAAGTGTAATTTTGGGAGAATTTCTTTAATAAAAATGAATAAGTATCTAACGTCCAACACAAAACTATTTTTTTTTAAATTTCCAGTTATTACTATTTCTTATAATAAGAATGTGAATCCCAGTGACGTCATGACCCTAAAATTTCCTTTAAATTTCTCATGAATTCCTCACAAATTCTCCCAAATTCCCCATAAAAATTCCCTATAAATTCCCCAAATTCTCATAAATTCCGATAAGTTCCTGCAAGTTCCCCACAAATTCCTTTAAATCTCCCACAAATCCCTCTAAATTCCCCACATTTTTGGCAAAGAATTCCTAGGTGGTTTGCCCCTTGTTTTTTTTTATTTTCTAGGGTGCTGCCTTGTCAATTGACCCATGATTTTGACCAGGTCAAAATTCCCAGTCATTAGTTGTGTATCGTTTAATGTTAGATTAACGATGACATTATGTATTTTTGTGTTTTGTTTTGTACCTTAGAATGATTTCTTTATTTTCACTTTTCAGTCTTTCATATTGTTTATCGTTGCATAAACATCATGTATTTTTATGTTTTTTACTTGGTTTTTTTTTTTTTTTTTTTTTGTATCTCAGAATGATTTCTTCACTTATTTTGTCCAGCTGTTTTCCAATAAATACAGGTTTATATCTAATTACTAATGTCTTCATTTTGTTGGACAAAACTGAAGAATTTGACCGCAGAAGAGTAGTCAATTATCCCAATCCAACTATTCTTTACTTTTCAAGAAAGTGTTTCACTTAAATTTTTGATAGAATATTGAAGCATGATTAAAAAGACGTCAAATGAGCCTTGATTTACCTCTAGTCCCTCTGATAAGGGAGATGCCAAATAAATTGTACCTGAGGTTTTTTCCTATTTTCTAAATTTCAATAAAATTTTGATAAGCATAATGGAGAGTAATTCAAACGACGCTGAATGAGCCATGATCGAGATTGGTTAAGAAACAGATGGAGTGGATATGATCCAAGTGAACACAAAACTGTTAAAGAAGAATCCCAAAAAGATTAAGCTAAACGTCAACAAAAAGCTGAAGAACCAGATGCTGAGAACTCAGATGAAGATGAAAATGAAGACAAATATGTAGATGTAGTTGCCTGGCACCAAAGTGGACAGCAAACAAAGAATCACTGCAAGGAATTCACACATAACAGAGGACAGTGCAAAATATTTAAGAAATTTAGATCCAAATTCTGCTTATTATGATCCCCAAATAAGATCTATGAAAGAAAATCCGAATACTGAAGTAGATGAGACGCACCAACAAGAAAACTTTACATTTTACCATTTTTATTAAACGTTATTTTCTCCCCACTAATTTTACATATACATTACAATATATTTCAGTCGCCTCAGAACTATAACCATGTGAATGCATAAGAAAATAGGGGCACTGTTTCCATTGCCTCAAAATTAGGGTGCTGAAACAGTTGACCAAAAAAAAAAAAATTGGAACACTCAACCAGAACAAAGAAGAACACTGAACCAGAAGGAACATGCACGCAATTCTTGACATTTTAATGAAAATGCCTAAAACTACAAGTACTTTCATGTATTTCCAAATTATTCCCATGTACTTCTAGCTAGAGTATTTCCATATACTTATATTCTCAAGGATTTCCAAGCATTCTTGGGTATTCCCAGAGTATTACCAAGTATTCCTAGTACAGTGGTTTCTATAGGTCTTTGAAAGGTTGCAGGTGCTCCCTTAATCCCAAATGGCATTCTATTATAAGCGTAGTTCGTCCTGTGAATGTACTAAACGCAGTTTTATCCTTATCATAGTCGTTCATTGGAACTTGATGAAATCTTTCAGCTAAATCTAGGGTTGTAAAATAGTGTGAGTTACCTAGTTGGTCCAAAATGTCTGTGATGTTAGGTAACGGAAACGTATAACCTCCTGTAGTTATTTCATTAATTCTCCTGAAATCTATTACTAATCTATAATTAGGTACTCCCTCGGAATATGGAAAGAAGAATGAACAATTTAAAAATACTGATTTGTCAAGTGTATTGGGAAAATATGGAGGTGAGGAGCATTTAAAAGCCCCACTCTCTAATTGGCTCAAACTGAGGATTATATTGAGTGTTCACGTTCAAGCAAAATTATCAAAGGCCAAGACAAAGCGGAAATCATGTCAACAATATGAGAAAAATGTTTACATTAATAATCATACGAGTAGTCATTGGGGCTATAAATGCTGTACCTAATTCTTCTGTAAAAAGCTGGTATTGCTTATCAGAAGCAGGCGAATGTATAGAATAACCAATACCTGAATCTGTTCCCAATGAGGTTCTAGAAAAAGTTACAAGTGAAAAATCTGAAATTTCTTCTTCAAGTGACGAAGATGTAAGAACGGCTTCAGAAAAGCCTAGCAAGAAAAAAGATAAAGATAAATTGGCCGAAGCTCTAAAAGTAGAAGAGCAACAACAATAAGCAGATGGTCTATTGTCAGTAGATGAAAGAAAACACTCTTATAATAGTATGTTAAAGGCTAAAAAATCTACAGATAAAAAAATTGAAGTGTATTACCTCAAAAGGTACAGGAAAGATGACCCAATGGACCAATGTGAAATTAAATAATATATTCAAATATCACAAGTTTTAATAAAACTAGATAAATTTATTTTAACCAGCCATGATCTATCCCTCTACTATTTTTCAATTGTGAATCAGAAAATAATAATTTAATTTCAGGGAAGGAAACATGTATTTCAGAATGGAAGCTTGTAATTCGGAAACGAAAAATTGAATTTAGGAATTGTAAATTTAATTTCAGAATAGGGAACGTTGAAATTTAGAAATTGTCAATTATAATTTAGAAAAAGAAAAATGTGTTTCAGAAGGTGTAAATTTAAATTCAGATAATGGAATATCTAATTCCGAATATGTAAGAGAAACCAAGTACCTGCAGCTTTCACCTTTACAGGTAGAAAGGTAGAATGATTCACAAATTACAATGGAAATAGGTGTATTCCTTCTGATAAGGGATAAATAAATTATATAAAAATCTATTTTTTAATTGCCAAATCATATTTTACTCAAATTTTGATATCTTATATTTTACCCATCAACTTCCTAGATACGAATATTTATTGGATCAAGCTCAAAAGAAAGAAGATGGAGACGACGGTGACGATCCAAGAAAACTCAAACCAGGCGAAATTGACCCCAATCCAGAAACCAAGCCAGCTAGACCTGACCCTAAAGACATGGACGAAGACGAGCTCGAAATGCTGTCCGAAGCCAGAGCCAGACTGGCAAACACTCAAGGCAAAAAAGCCAAACGTAAAGCCAGAGAAAAGCAACTGGAAGAAGCCAGAAGATTAGCCGCTCTGCAAAAACGACGAGAACTTCGCGCAGCCGGCATCGAAGTTGCTCCTAGAAGAAGGAAGAAGCGCGGCGTCGATTACAATGCTGAAATTCCATTCGAAAAACGCCCAGCAATTGGGTTCTATGACACTTTGAATGAAGAATTAGACCCGATGGCACCAGATTTTTCAGAAATGACCCAACAGAAGCTGGATGGCAACTTGAGGGCCGAACAAGAGGATCGCGAAAGGAAAAAGGATAAACAAAAGCTGAAACAAAGAAAAGAAAACGATATCCCTGAAGCCATGCTTCAAAATCAGGAACCTGCCAGGAAAAGGTCGAAACTTGTTTTGCCAGAACCACAAATCTCTGACCAAGAACTACATCAGGTAGTCAAGTTGGGCAAAGCAAGTGAAATTGCCAGAGAGGTTGCTTCTGAAAGTGGTGTGGATTCAACGGACACTTTGTTGAATGACTACACTGTTACGCCTCATGCTACAGCCACTCCAAGAACACCGGCAGCACAAACTGACAGAATTTTACAGGAAGCTCAAAACGTAATGGCACTTACCCACGTTGATACTCCACTCAAAGGCGGCCTGAATACTCCATTACATAATTCGGATTTTAGTGGGGTTGTGCCTCAACAACAAGTAAGGATTTTTGTTTGTATAAATGAATATTGGTTTGATTTAATTTGTTTTTAGGCTATTGCCACTCCAAACACTGTGTTGGCTACTCCTTATAGGTCAGTTAGGAGTGAAACTGGTTCAACTCCTGGAAATACAGGTTTTATGACACCCAAAAGTGGAGCTATGGTGCCAGTGGGTGGAACATCTACAACTTATGTGGCACCATCTATAAGGGATAAATTAAATATTAATACTGAAGATGTAAGAATTGTTTTCTCGTGTAGGTATTTTGTTAGTGAATTTAATTTACAGGCCCTAGAAGTAGGAGATACTCCAGCACAGCATCTTATGTATCAGATGTCCACCAAGCAGCAACTTAAAATGGGCTTGAGTAGTTTACCAACGCCTAAAAATGATTACGAAATTGTTGTTCCGGATAATGAAGAACAGACTATTCCAGAACAAGCTCAAGGTTAGTACAATATTTATGGAAACTTAGTGAAATTGTATAAAATTATGTCTTTGTAGAAAAATCAATTGAAGACCAAGCTGACGTAGATATGAGATATCAAGAAGAAATGAAAGCCAAAGCTGCCAAAGAGCTTTTATTGAGATCACAGGTAATGATGATCTATATAATTTGTCATGGCATCTTTCTCTCTTAAGTCTCGCCCATTAAGTGTACCATTATAAACCAAAAACTGAGAGAGATATATATGTAAATTATAGGTATTATTGCTTAGGAAAAACAGAAAAATATATCGTTATAAGTTATTCAAATTATTTGACATTGTTCATAGGTGATCCAAAGAGATTTGCCCAGGCCACAAGATGTTAACCTCTCAGTTTTAAGGCCTGCCAATGAGAGTTACTCACTGACTGAGCTCCAGAAAGCAGAAGAACTTATAAAGTTGGAAATGTCAACTATGCTTCAATTTGATAATTTGAAAAACCCTGTGGCTACTCAAAGTAAGCCGTCTAACAAGAGTCAGGCTCAGCAGTTGGCATTTCTAGAGGAACATCCATATAGAAAGTAAGAATTGAATTGTATTATTTGTAGCAAATTGATTATTTGATTTTTTTTTTAAATTAGTTTCCATGCTGAAGAACTTGAAACGGCAAAGCAAATGTTGAAAAAGGAAATGGAAGTAGTTAAAAAAGGCATGAACCACGGAGATTTGCCGATGGACGCTTACACTCAAGTTTGGGAAGAATGTTTGGGTCAAGTGTTGTTTTTGCCTAATCAGAATCGTTACACGAGAGCTAATTTAGCCAGCAAAAAAGATCGTTTGGAGTCGGCCGAAAAACGTTTGGAACAAAACCGAGCCCACATGGCCAAAGAAGCCAAAAAAGCTGCCAGAATGGAAAAAAAATTGAAAATCCTCACTGGAGGATATCAGTCGAAAGCTCAAAGTTTAATAAAACAATTAACCGACGCCTACGAAAACATCGATCAAGCCAATTTAGAATTGAAAACATTTAAATTTTTACAAGAACAAGAGAGAAACGCGCTACCAAGAAGAATCCAAGGCCTAACAGAAGATGTTAGTAGACAACTAGAACGAGAGAAGGGCTTACAAACAAAATATAATGATTATCAAAATAAAATCATAGATTTACAAGAGCAATTGGGATACGAGCAACAAGAAACTGCAGAGCAAGTTGAGGATTTAGATGGGGTAAGCGTGCAGCCAGAAACAGAGCAAGTTACCAACAATTTAAATGCAACTGTTGAAGAAAATATCAGTTCTACAATCAATGGGCTAGATAAGGAGGAGGAAAATGTTGCAGTTCAATAATAATAAATAGTGTATTTTATAGAATTATTATTAATACAATAATCCAAAATAAAAAATCTTATTTTGTTTGCTTAGTTAGATATCTCTTTGTACTTTTGGGAAAGGATACTCTGGATGATCCAAAACGCTAAAAATCAAAATTAGGCAAATCTAATTAATGTAAAAAAACACTTACGTTTGATTGAAATTCATTAGATAACGTCTTCCTTGTTCACCTTTATCCAGACCAGTCAATAATTTAACATCCTCGACATCCAAAGTAAAATCAAACAAATTAATGTTTTCCTGAATTCTTTTTGGAGTTACACTTTTTGGTATGACAGCGATATTGTTTTGGACTAAAAATTTTAACAACACTTGCCCTGAAGATTTTCCATGTTTGGCAGCAATTTTCTTGATTACTGGATCTTCTAGGAGCTCTGTGCTCCCTGGACGTGGCCTAAAATTACAATTCGAATAATTGAAACAATAAATAAAAATTCCTTACGGTCTTCCTTGTTTAACCAAAAACTCATTTATACCAGGATTTCCTAGAGAAGCATAAGATATAGGCAAAATTCCATTAGCTTTAAGATACTTCACCAATTCTGGCTGTTGTAAATACACATGAAGTTCAACTTGATTGGCTGCTGGCTTGATTTTGGCAGTTTTAACTAACCTACTGACTTGGTCTTTATTGAAATTTGACACCCCAATGGCTCTTGTCCTGCCAAGTTCAACTTGCTCTTCAAGTTTCTAGAAAAATACTGCTTGAATAATATTTTCCATGGTAAAAATGGTTGAGTACCTTCCAAACTGCTCCATGATCTGTGGGTTGGGCTACCGAAGCTGAAGGATCATTCTTAGAAGCACCTCCTGCTTGTACGCAAACAGGAAAATGAATCAAATATAAATCAAGATAATCGAGTTGAAGTTGTTCCAAGGATTTTAAAATGTCTTCTTCTACTCGGTCAGGATGGACTCCTGCAGAAGCTAATTTTGTTGTTACAAAAAGATCTTCGCGTTTCAATTTCCCTGAATCGAACCAACTTTTCAGGACTCTACCGATTATGTGCTCATTGAAGTAAGCTGAAGCAGTGTCGATGTGCCTGTAGCCGGCTTTTAGGGCTTCGTTTAGGGATGTTTCTAGATCTTTTTCGTCTGTTACCTCGGAAAAATATTTTGATTCGAAACCAAGAGAAACCAATTTCGATAAAATTTAAACTCACTGTGAAAGTTCCTAATCCAACAAGTGGAAATTTGTGTCCATTGACCAGAGTGAAACTTGGCACAGCCATTATTGGGTGGAATTGTGTTTGGAAAGACACCTTTAGATGCAATTTATTTGAATAAATATGGTATTTTGATAAAATTATCAAACTATTTTCTAATCTAGAATATTTTAAATCATGAGTGCAATGTAAATATTGAATATTTGATTGGTTTGAGGGCTTTTAAATAGGTATTGAAAAGCTTAGAGATAAGACTGAATGAAAAATTGAAGCGATTTACGCTTTGGAAGTAATTTTCCACACTTCCCCGTGATGAAAATTTAATGGAATAGTTATTTACCTAACAAGTGCGGAAAGTTATACTTTTCCGCACGCAACGGCGCAACTTTAATGCTCCATGCATAATTGGTCTTCCATTTATTGAGATGTTTAATCTGCTAAAGAGAGTAGGATCGGTAGAACAGGAAGACAAAAATGTGATTGATAGTCTAGTAAAAAAATACGACCATATTTTTGAAGGCATTGGTGAATTGACAAATTCATATAAAATTCAGTTGAAGTAAAAGGTAGAGCCAGTTGTAGAACCTCCAAGAAAAATTGCAATCAGCCTTCAGCAGTCAGTTAAAAGTGAGCTAGATAAAATGGAGAAAATGGGGGTATTGAGAAAAGTAACTGAACCAACTGAGTGGTGCAGTTCTATGGTCATTGTGTACGTGAGTGGTATCAGCTTCCAACTTTTGAGGAAATTGCATACAAGATGGATGAGGTAAATATTTTTTCAATACTGGACGACAATAACGGCTTTTTATCAGATCAAGTTGTACGAAGAAAGTGAAATACTTACAACATTTAATGCTGGGTGTTATGGGCGATATTGTTATAGGAGAATGCCTTATGGACTGTGCTCTGCACCGGAAGTTTTTCATCGTACATTCAAGAATATTTTTGACGGGCTTCCAGGGTGGAAATTTACATAGATGATGTTATAGTCTGGGCAGCGAATAAAGAAGAACACGCCAAAAGATTGGAAGCAGTGTTAGACAGAGCTAAACGTGCCAATGTTCGTTTCAATCGACTCAAGTGTAAATTCGGGTTAAGTGGAGTACCTACGTTATATAGGTAGGTCATGTGTTTACAAAAAATGGTTTCTACGTCCTGATAAAGACAAGGTGAGTGCTATTTTGCAATTAAACAATCCAAAAAAACAAAAAAGAACTACAGATTTTGCTAGGAATGTTTACCTATGTATCTAAGTTCTTCTTGCCCAATTTGGCGGATGTTAGCAGCTCGATGAGACAACTGCTTAAGAAAGATGTAGAGTTCATTTGTTCTGATAAAGAAATATCTGATTTTGAAAAACTTAAAAAAATGCTCACATGTGCACCCGTACTAAAATATAATGTCAATACAGAGGTTGTTTTGTCAGTTGATAGCAGCAGCCAAGGCTTGGGAGCTGTGCTGTTACAGAATAGTTTGCCTGTAGCCTATGCCTCTCGAGCATTGACTGCTACTCAGAAGGCATGGGCTCAGATTGAAAAAGAATTATTGGCAATAGTGTACGGATGTGAGAAATTCCACCAATATGTTTATGGAAAAGTAGTGGTGGTTGAAAGTGATCATAAGCCTTTGGAAAATATATTTAAAAAGTCATTGAATGACACACCATTGAGATTGTAGAGGCTTAGGTTGCACTTACAGCCATATATTATTGTAGTTCGTTATAAACCTGGTAAAGATTTATTGTTGGCTGATGCCCTTTCTAGGAACTTTGTAAAGATTGATATTGTTGAAAATGATGATTTAGATAAAGAAGTGAATGCACATGTTAGTATGATAATTAATGCTTTACCAATTACAAAAACCAAGTGTGAAATATTCAAGAAGGAAACATCTCCTGATTTAACATTGTTAATTTTCTATATCCAAACTAAATGGCCACTTTATGAAAATATTCCAGTTAATTTAAAGTATTATCATTCAATCAAAGATGAATTGTATATATGTAGGTAATTGCATGATAATCTTCTTTTTAAAAATAATCTAATCAGTGGCGTAGCCAAACCAAACGAGGTCGTCGGCGACAAGAAAATTTCAATTATTAAAAAAACATACAAATTATTTTTTTGGAGGTTTGAAATACGTTTTGAGCGTGGCACCCGAAAAAAATTCTGCTTCCGGCCGCAACTACGGTGGGCATCGCCCACTGGGTCCTACTTTGGGTGTGAACCCCTTCAGGTTGTTGGGAATCGGGAGTTGACCGATGCGACGAATGTTGAGTACCTGGAGTTTTCCGCGCGCTCCAATCTCGTACTTCGATAATTTAAACTCGGTATTGTATAAAAATGATCCATTTATTAAAATTCTCGTTGAGGGGGGACACTTAGTTAAGAATGTTGAGAGGCAACCCGACTGTTCAGAGTGAAGCTCGAAATCTAAATACCTTGTCTTCAACTATCCTCCGCCGAGGAAGGCAAGGTTAGACCTACCTAAAGGAGGGTATTTTACAATTTCCTAAAATTAACTTATCCTAACAACATATTTTATTCAGGTGCTAAAATGTTACGGAACGTTTGTACAATTAGAAACCTAAAATTAGCCTAGGGGTTGTAATTCTCGCCATCTGTATTATAAAAAAGGTCTGGGAAGGTAGTATGTCTTTGGCGGCAAAAGTACTTCCCATGGGCTGTATTTGACTTAGTTTTTTGTATTTACAACAATTGGGGTTTCTGCAATAAAAGTACCGACTTTTGAGAAATTGGTGTGAACAGGACATTGGTTATATAATAATTCTAGCCGGCATCGCCTTTAAACCCTAACAGCATAAAGTATTGTTATAATAAAACTTGGGACTCAATTACACAGATGGTGGAACTTGTAGAAGAGAAAATGTAGCGAACATTAGGATTATTGATAATATAAGTAATAATAAATTCACTAGTTCACAACAAGGTATAGACCACGAGCCGCCACTGGTTGAGAAGCTCTACCCCCCCCCCCCCCACCAGAATGGTTGGTGCCATAGATCCGCCACTGCACGGTGGCCATATCTCTTGTGAAAAAACTGGATATAACGTCAGGGACGGGTAGTCAGTCGCCAGCAAGCCCTCCGAAGGTAGGGTTTCCATAAAGGTTTTTCGGAATTCAGGACAAAGGGGTCAAGAAATCCGGACTTCGCTGAAATAGCTATTTATGCAACAAGTATGAAAAAAGGTTGACTTTACACATGTATTGCATGCAATTTTTTTTTCTACTACCAATAAAATATGTGTTTAAAAAATAAATTTAGACAAATACCTCACGCACTAGTGCGTAAAGTGAAGTAATTTACTAGAAAAAAATGACAGTGTCGACATCGGTCATTGACATTACGTACGTAAAGTGAAATACTTTACGTACTAGTGCGTGAGGTGGAATTTAACCTCTTTTGAATAGTGCGTAGAGTGAGTACTTTACGCACGGTATCTAGTAGAAAAAATAATTAATTTTTTTTATAGAGGATGAACTTTATTTATTTTTTGCAAAATAGTTATTTAAGCAACAAAGTGTGTAAAGTGAACCTTTTTTCACGAATGTGAATTTTGACGCACGAGCCAAAGGCGAGTGCGACAATCACATGAGTGCTTAACGCACGTATTGCATACAAAATTTTTTCTACTACCAATCAAATATGTTTAAAACAATAGATTTGAATAAATACTTGTCGCACTAGTGCCTGAAGTATTTTCACTTTTAAAACTAGTGCGTGAAATAATTTACCAGAAAAATACTAAATTAACAATGATGACATCTGTCATTGACATTACTTTACGCACTAGTGTGTGAAGTGAATTACTTTACGTATTAGCGCGTGAAGTGTAATTTTACGTCTTCTGAATAGTGCGTATGTATTAATAAAAAACGGTACCGTAACTATTAAAATATTTCACAAAGTTAGGTTGTTTTCACAATCCCTGAGTTTTCCGGACATTGTTCCAAATTCCGGCCGGACTTCCCCGGACACCCTAAAAACCCAAACATGTCCGGGTAAATCCGGACTTATGGAAACCTTATCCGAAGGATAACCGCAGAAGGCGAGAATTTTTTGAGGCCCATCAACGGTAGGTATTCGATAACAATATTTAGTCAAAAATATCAATATTTTTCCGCTAACAAATCCTTCCAACAAAAAATTAATTTCTCATTTATTACATTATTACACAAACATGGGCCGACAATTTTTGGTAGAAATCAGGCAATTTTTTAGGTAACCTAAATAATTTCCGAATCTCTGTATGTTAGCAGGTTTGCTGAACGAAATCAAATGCTGGACGAATGTACAATACAGCGAAATACTGCACGAATTCTATGATATCAATTGCCAACCAGACGCCATTTGGACAAGTCATTGGATTGCCTAATTGGTTTTGAGCTGAGCTTACAAAACTGCAATTCGTTGCTAATTTGAACTTTTTCGTATCTGCTATAGTTTCTGATATCCCTATACTAAAAATCGAAAGAAACTCACCCTGTATAATGTCAAGTCCATACTAAAGTCTGTTTTTTTTTTTAAAGATAATTCCCCAAGTCAAAAATTTAGTAACTATGTTGGCAACACAAGCCTTTTCTACATAAAAAATTTGAAAGCATTGACAATTTTACATTGCATTGCCAACAATGTCAGTTTGACTTTTATCTTTAAAAAAAAAACACACTTTATCCTCGTTCTAATGATATGGCAGAAAGGCATGTGGGTATTTTTGAAATAATGCTCTAACAAAAATGTAATTCAAAAACATTTAGAACTCAAGTAGGTTTTGAATAAGCATTATCATGAGAAATCATGCTAAACCCAATTTTTTTAATAAAGGGGAGGTAGTAGATAGTACATATCGTCGCTTTCCTCACAAAGGGGATTATCTCAAAAAATTGAGTTAGGCCCTTGGGAGGCATCAAAACAGTTACCTGCAGCTATGCCATAGCTATGGTTTTTTACGTTATATTCAGGATGACGTCAGAGAACAAGGACTGACAATGGTGTCAATGCCTATTTGTTTTCTTATAATTTACCAGAATGTCATGAATTATCAAGACCACTGACAGCTAAAAAAAACGAAATAATTCGACACGCGTTATTTATTTGAAAATGTTTATTTAAATCATGCAACATCGCGCGCCGTTGCCAACCAGAAACAATCAGTCCTATGATGTATCATTTTCTGTTATTTTAACAGCAACCTTAAGTTATCTGTCACTGTTTATTCTACACGTAAAAATAGAGACAGGTATAGATTTTGAGCTATAACACAACTGTTAAAATAACAGGAGAGGATACATCATAGGCCTGATTATCTGAAATTCACCTACTTCAAATGTGTTAAGAAGTACTTTTAGTTTTGTCAGATTTGCAGCAGAAATTTACTAAATGTGACGTCATCCTAAATATAGCGTGAAAATTCCTCTAAAATGCGTATCTCAGATATAGGTAATCTTGAAGATACGCCTTTTTCAGTATCAGGCCTATCTCAGATTTGGCACGAAGATAATCTCACAAAATATTTGTACTTTTTTGTCTTTTGTCTCTCCTGAAAAATCAAAAAATGAGATAGGCCCCTTTGCAAGGAAGGCGCGATATTAAAGATAATGTTCATGATATGACTGAAGCAAAAATAGTCAAGGAGGGTAATGCACCACATTCTTATCAGGTTCAACTACATACAGGCAATGTTGTGACGAGAAATAGATCTAACATTTATAAAGCGTCGCCCAGACAGAAGTTTGAGGTGGTTGGATCTGGTTCAGATTCGCAAAGGACAGATGAGAAAGAGCAGAACTTGATTGAACTTACAGCCAATAATACTGGTCAATCTATAAAATTGAAAGAAACTATAAATCAGAATCTTGACCGCTCAAGTTTAGGTTTTGACCACCAAACTGGAGTTCTTCCAAAGGTTGGTATTTCTAGGTCTGGTAGAATTATTAAGAAACCAGAGTTTTATAGAGTTTATGTTTCTTAAGAACTTATTATTTTTTTAGATATTTTTGTTATTTTTATAATAGTTTATTGCTTTTTATTTTTGTTAATATTATCTATAATTTCTAGAGAAAGAAGGATGTCAGGTAGTTACTAATAATATGTGGTATGACATAGCAGGGGTGACAGATATAGTGACGGAATGAGCAGTTTAGCTTGAAATAAATCTTTGAAACTTCTTGAATTTGTAATTTTTAAGTCGCAAATAATTTTTTTAAAAACCCGGTTTACGACGTGTTAACTCACTAAAATAAACATTAATAAATAAAACATTACATTATACCTGAATAATTGTTTCTGGGCACACATTACCGAACAATTTCCATGGGTAATCCAGGAAGTTTTACTTATTGATTTTCACACACGCAAGCTAGAACAGGTATTTTTTCCTTTTTATTTTTTGGTATGTGTTGCTTTCACGTTAATCGCGGAACCACTAATCTGGCCTTGGTCCCGTCTGCCAACATATATGAGCATATTAAAAAATTGCTTTTTGTGCAACAACAATTTATTTCTATTTTAATAAATGCTTCGCAGAGAATAAATTTGTGTTATTTGCTACTCTCCCCAACCCACGATTTTGTCAGATTTATGTTATCTCTATATTTGAAGGTTTTTTTCCCTGACTACCATTATAACTAAAAAAGTATCCACAAGCAAAAACCACCGATTACTAAAAAATATAGAGTTCCTAGAACAATTTAAATACAATGCAACAAAGTAAAGTTCAGTTAGATGCGATGCAACTATTTATTGCACAAAATATACATAGGTACTTAGTTCTACAAATGTGAATAAGAAAGATTGAGAAGAGGATAAATGAGCAGTCTGAAAACATAACCTTCATATTTGAAATAGTAAAATAATATTGTCTTTATTTGATAAACCTATTAACAATATGAAAACCAACTATTTAAAACAACGACAGTAGGTATTTTTTTTGCTCAAATATCTCTTGGTATTCTTGGGAAAGGATACTCTAGATGATTCATTATGCTAAAAATTAAATTTCTTTTAAAAAACTCTAGTTAAAGTACAAAACGCTTACCTTTGACTAAAAACCAATGTAACACGTCGTCCTTGTTCGCCTTTATCCAGACCAGTCAATAGTTTAACATCTTCGTCATCCAAAGTAAAATCAAACAAATTGATATTCTCCTGAATTCTTTTCGGATTTGAACTTTTTGGTATGACAGCAATATTGTTTTGCACTAAAAATTTGAGCAAAACTTGTCCTGAAGCTTTTCCATCATAAGTCAATAATTGTATATTTTTTTCAAAGATTTTTACAATACAGCTTCACTCTTCAGAATAATAATTGAGTATCCTAGTTATCAATTTTTTTAGATTATTTTTCATTCCTAAGTGTTTATGCAAATACCTATTAAATAATTATTTGCTAGTTTTGAAAGCCTTATAGATAAGATTGAATAGAAAGTTGTGGAAAAGATTAAAAAACTACGTGGCAGTTTGTATTTATAATTACACTTTATTATAAGAGGAAATTTTATACATTTTTGTATGATAAGACTCAATATGTTGGGCATTTTTGGAATTTGAGAACAAAAAAATAGGTACTTTATCACATAATACCTACACATACAAATTACTTGGGTACATTTACGAGATAATAGTTTGTTAATTATTAGAAACTTGTAGAAGAATTTTATACAAAATTTGTCATTATTTTCAAAAACGAGAAAGTTTTCTGCGTTTTTCAAGGATGCTGAACTATTTCTGAGACAATTGTTTAGCAGAATAACTACATATGAATATTCTTCTAAGCATATTTTTTTCGAACTAACAAAATCTCGCTGGTAATCTGATTTTCTTTGGGAGAGCTTTCGAATCTTTGATTTTTTATTAGTTTTTGGGCCTTATCGATAATGTACAAAGCTTTTCTGAACCAACGTTCAGGATTACTTACTACCTGTTGCTGACTCCAATATAGCTTCATTTAAAAAAGTCAGCATATTTTATTGGAACTAGGCAATATCTTTTGTTAGGATAAATTAGAATTTATCATGGAAATACAAAAATATATTTGAATCTAAATATGTAAGTAGGTATACCTATAGAAGATCAATAGACAGTAGACGATTCAGTTAGAGTTAGATGGAACTATTGAACAAAATATAGTTCTGTGAATAGGATAGATTAAGAGGAAAAAATACTAGGAGTCTGAAAAGATTACATATTGTCTTTATTTAATAAAATTATTATTAGTAAGAGAACCATCAACAATTCAAAACAAAGACAGTAGGTACCTATATAGGTATTTTTTTGCTCAAACATCTCTTGGTACTCTTGGGAAAGGGTACTCTGGATGATCCAATACGCTAAAAATGAAATTTCAATTACTAAACTCTTATAATTAATGTACTAAACACCTTACCTTTGACTATAAGCCATTGTAGCACGTCGTCCTTGTTCTCCTTTATCCAGACCAGTCAAAAGTTTAACATCCTCGTCATCCAAAGTAAAATCGAACAAACTAAGGTTTTCCCGAAGCCTTTTCGGATTTGAACTTTTCGGTATAACAGCAATATTATTTTGCACCAAAAATTTGAGCAACACTTGTCCTGAAGATTTTCCATGTTTGCTAGCAATTTTCGTGACTACTGGATCGTCTATAAGGTCTGTGGGCGTTTTACGTAGCCTAAAATCGCAAATCTAAGTAACAAATTGAAAAAAGTAAGTACTAAAAATCCTTACGGCCTTCCTTGTTTAGCCAAATAATTATTTATACCAGGATTGCCTAGCGAAAAATAAGATATAGGCAAAATCCCATTAGCTTTAAGATACTTTACCAATTCTGGCTGTTGTAAATACACGTGCAGTTCAAATTCATTAGCTGCTGGCCTAATTTTGGCAACTTCAACTATCCTGCTAACTTGATCTTTGTTGAAATTAGATACACCAATGGCTTTGGTCCTGCCAAGTTCAACTTGTTCCTCAAGTTTCTGGAAAAATACTGCTCAAATAATAAATTCGATAGTAGAAATGGTTGAGTACCCTCCAAATTGCTATATGATCTGTGGGTTGGGCTTCAGCAGCAGAAAGAGCTTTCCCAGAAACAAATTCCAATTTTACATAAATAGGAAAATGAATGAGATATAAATCGATATAATCGAGTTGCAGTTGTTCCAAGGATTTCAAAATGTGTTCTTCTACGAGATCAGGATGGACTCCGTCGGAATTTAATTTCGTTGTAACGAAAACATCTTCTCGTTTCAATTTTCCTGAATCGAACCAACTTTTCAGGACTTGACCGATTACGTGTTCGTTTTTGTAAGCTGCGGCAGTGTCAAAGTGTCTGTAGCCAGCTTCCAGGGCTTCGTTAAGATCGTTTTCATCTGTTACCTTGAAAACAATTTTTAGGTATAGAAAAACAATGTGCTGCAATGAGCAAGATAACATTTTACGGCTACCTATACTTTATATAGTGCCATACAAGAAAAATCTTAATATAACTAAAACTTACTGTGAAAGTTCCTAATCCAACAAGGGGTAATTTGTGCCCATTGGTCAAAGTAAAAGCTGGTACAGCCATCACGAGTGAATAATTGTGTTTTTTTCAGAAGATTTTTACAATGTAGGCAGTTCCAGATTAAATATCCTGGTTATCAATTTGTTTAGATTATTTTTACTCATAAGTGTTTATGTAAATACCTATTAAGTAATATTTGATAATTTTGAAAGCCTCTGGTATAGATAAGAAAATTATGTGGGATTTTGAATGTATACGTTTTTCCTTATAGTCTTTGGGAGAGCACAATTTTTGATTTTTTCCAGTTTTTAGGCTTTATCGAAGGGTAAACCACCTTGGAGTTATAGTGTACCTACTGTACAAGCATGTGAAATTCCGTGGTATTTTGTGGAATTCCAGTGGGACTCTGTGGAATCCAGTGTGAATCCAATGGAATTCCTCAGTTTGCTTTGATGAATGAGTTTTGTTTTGTACCTACATACGTAGTGACGGCTAAACTGCAAGACTTTTTTGTCCAAAATCTTTGGAATTTCCAGAGGAATTTCATTTGATTCTAGTAAGATTGCGTGGGATTTCAATAGTATTCCGTGGGATTCCAGTAGGATTTCATAGGATTCCGTTAAAAGTGGGATTCTGGTTTAGGGACACATTTTTCAAGAAGGTTTAGGGCCTGGGCCTTATCGTCAATATACACAGCTTTTGAGAACCAACGTTAGGATAGGATTATTAGAAAATCGGAAGCTGAAATAACACGACGATAAGAACTTTGGACCCTATTCTCTCTTCTACATCTACACTATCGGCATTCAGAAGATTGGAGATACGAAGAAAGCCTTTGCATGCCAATAATTTCCACCAAAATGGTGCATCAAGGAACCGACATCCAAAGGTTTCTCTGGAATTAACTATGAATGCGAAACTGAGACACCAACCATTACTACCTACACCTGAAATCATAACTAACGATAAAGTTGGGACTATCATCTCTGAAACATTACATTGGTCAAGAAATAAAACTAGTACTTATAAGTTAAATACAAAAGCGTTCTATTTATGTTGTGCCTTATTCATACTGATAATAAGTACTTCAAACTCCTAATACTGATCAAATTTGCTGAGAAACGGTGCAATAGACGAAATATCTTCGCAATCCGGAATGATTCTCCCTTTAAATTTCACACAAGCATCCGCACAAAGTTGGCCTTCGAAATAAGGACCGAACATTTTTTTACATTGAGCACAATTTTTAATGCAAATTCCTAAAAGAAAAAATGTTTAAGGAAAAATATAATCGAACGCAATTTTGTACTTACCCATAGAACTAGCTTCAGTACGATAAACAGCTAGAAATACCATTAATAAAAAAAGTGTTACTGTTAAGCTTTGACAATAATTCATCGTATGTATAGGTACACAAATGTATCTTGAAAGGGTAACAGGAAAGAAGTAAAGATGGAATAAAGCAAATAAGGGTTACTTTATATAGAGTATCTCCATTAGGGCCTCTTGTAGAGCAATAATTAATGTCGTTACAGATGGCCATTGGCCTTTACGCACGAAAAATACAATTTCTTGTATAATTTTTATTTTTACATAAATACATCGACTTAAATATTAAATAAATAAATGCATTGATAATTAAATACTTAGTAAACTTTACAGTTTTTCTGTCAGTTAAATAGAAAAATTAAATTTATTCAAATCTAGTTCTTCTTGGTAAAAACTTGATAGCTTTTTGTCCAAACTTAGTCTTGGGTCCTTTTTTAAATTTACCCGATTTCTTCAAGCCAATATACCAACCCAAATGTGCATAGTGCCTGGACAAATAATTATTATACGATCCATGGAATGATTCGATGAATACTGCTCTAGGACACTCCGCATCCGCCTTAAAAAACATATACAAAAATAGATTTTAATGGATTTGTATTTATAAAATAACTTACTTCAGCATATAGTCGGCCTTTCTTATCCATTGCCACATATAAATGCGTTAACATTCCTTGTAGTTTGACGTGTTCCGGTAATAAACCTCCAGTCTTTCTTTCTAGAAATGCTTTCACATACATTTTTTGACAAAAAACTGCAACAATTTAAAAAAACTCTTACTGTGTGGGTCAGCTTCATCTTTAGTCCCTCTTACTCGCCCATCAGGATACACACCCAAAAAATCACCATTTTTACAATACAATTGCATTCTATTGCCCAATTTTGGATTTCCTTTGGGATCAACATAGGCGGTCCTGAAAGATGGTTGAGAGGTTGATGGTGGCGGCCATACCACACGTCTTATCATAGGAAAATGTGGTGAGGGTGGTCTGTTGGTGTCTTCCACTCCACACCTAAAATTTACCATCTAAAAAAATGTAATTATTGAAAAATCCAATTATTACCAAGAAACATTTCTTTTCTCTCTTGAAGTTGATACTCCTGCCCTACTGAAATCTTGTTCATCCTCACCAGATGAATCACTATCATCTGAACTAGATTCACTTAATTCCAACTGTTTTCGATTCATCTTTTGGCACGAACTCAACGCACAAAATAAGGATATAGTTATTATTCAATAGAGCGTCTGTGTGTTATAGTTTAATGAATGAAAAACTATCGGTTTTAATTTGAAAATTTCTCTATAAGCTAAAAATAACTAAGTGCGCGTTCCTAAAATATTTCATCGATATCGCAATATTATTATGGAGGACATGGATGGCGTTGCCTAAATATTTTCTTAGAGGACTAGACGGAAATAAACAATTAGAAGTGTAAATTTGTGTATCGCTTTTATTACTTTAAAATGTTTATATCACATCCAATAATTTTCTCTAAAATAAATGCTTGTATTAGTAGGTAACAACTTGTACAGGGTGTCCCGGATTCGATGGTTTTAGCGGGTTTCGGGTACCACTTGCGAGCCTCGATTTTCAGGAGAAGTTGACGGGTAAGTGGTGACACCCGTACCTTGATATCTCGATTCGTTTTTAAGCTACAAGAGGAAAAGTTGACCAAATTTTCATAAATAAAAATGTTATAGCCCCCCTGCCAAACTCCAAACTTTGCAAAAACACCTCATACATCTCGAGATGCGGTTTTCATCAGTCAATTTCTCTTGAAAATCGAGGCTTGCAAGTGGGGGTCAGATTTTTTCCAACTTCTCTAGAAATACCTGAAACCATCGAATCTTGGACACCCTGTACAGTTTTTGAACTAAAAGCACATTGATACAAAAATCTAGCTAAGAATCTTAAATTCCATCAGTCTCTATGGTTGTTTCATATTACAAAAAGCGCGCTTAGGGTCGTAATAATTGTCGTTTTACATTTATGCTGCCGAAATCTGAAATAGCCGTTTATCTTAGCAATTCACTGATGTGATTTGAATGGCTATGGTTTTGTTTTCTTTGTCTTTTTTTTATTTGAAGTTTATTTTAAGTACCTAGCTTGTATTGGTTGAAAGTATCTTGAGTGTCTCATGATTGTTTTTCAACAATTCTAAAAAAATTTATCTTGATTGAATTTAAGCAGTATAGGTACCTGCTTAATTGTTGTAAGTACCTCTACCTACTCATTCAGATTTATATTTATTCTATTCTGTATTTCCATGATGAAAGTGAATTTATCGTAACAAAATATATTGCCTATGCCTATAGTTAGAATAAAATATGAGGCTGGCTTTTATAAAGCTATTGGAGTCAGCAACAGGCAGTAAAACCAACGTTCAGGTTCAAAAGTGCTTTGTATATTAAAGATAAGGCTCGAGGGGTACTCAAACCACCTTGAAAAATGTGTAGGTACACCAGAATCCAACTTTTAACGAAATCCCACGAAATCCTACTGGAATCCTATATTGAAATCCCACGCAATCCTACACTATGGAATCTCAGGATATTCTATAGTAAATTCCCTCAGAATCCTACTGGAATCAAATGAAATTCTAGAAATTACATGGAATACTATGGAATTTATCGGAAGATATTTCACCTATTACACCGTTTCTCAGCAAATTTAATTAGTATTAAGAGTTTGAAGTACTTACCGGTATGAATAAGGCAAAAAATAAATAGATCGCTTTTGTATTTAATTTATATTAGTTTTATTTCTTGACCAATGTAATGTTTCAGCGAGATGATAGTCCCAACCTCATCGTTAGTTATGACTTCAGGAGTAGGCAGTAATGATTGATGTCTTCAGTTTCGCATTCATAATTTATTCCAGAGATACTGTGAGATACCATGAAAAGTCCTCTCCAATTTCGGTGTGAGTTCCTTGATGCACGACATGCTAAGGTCTTTAGCAGTTTTACAAATCTTAGATCATCTTGTTAGTTCCTCTTTAATGATATAGGTACTTTGTTCATGGGTCGTTCCAAGTCCAGTACAACTGGCCCAGGTGCTAGTATTCCAGCTTAATAAGAAGCGATCCAGTCTCAAATATGGAGTTGGTGAATGTTATAAAGGCCATCAAAGCTTTTCTAGGCAGCTTCCATCTACTTGATAATCTTGCGAAAGACTATGCTTGGTTAAGGAAGCCAGGCTAACTTTTAGGACTAAAAATTATTCTTCAAATTCCGTGTTTCTGATTCTTGAAATCCCAGTTGTCTTCTAGATTCGATTTCATTGGTCTTGTAGTCGGGGCCGCAACTAGGGGGTTAATATACAACCTAAATTGAGTCAAATTACCTACAGTGGGTAGAATTATTTTCTATTATCAGCTTTCGTGAAAGATTTTCTACGTTAAAAACTAGAGAATAAACTATTGAGCACTGTATCTTTATACAGTGGTGGAATAATTGTTTTTAATTACCAGATTTCGTGAAAGATTTCCTACAAGAGCCGGAAATATTAGGATATTGATCATTCTGTATCATTTTAGAGTGGCATATTTTTGTTGAGTCAAATTACAGTGGGTAAAATTGTTTTCTGTACGACCCACACTGTAAGAGCTTATTATGTAACTCATTTTCATTTTAGCCTGTTTGAATTACCTACGTAATAAGTTGTATTATCGTACTTAGTGATGTAATGAGCTCATTACATTACAAGTGCGTTTATGAATATATGATTACAATAACGAGTGTGAAATATTTAGAACGACGAGGTCGTAGACCGAGTCGTTCTAATCACACCAGTTTTGTAGGCATGTTTAAACGTTCGTGTGATGTACAACGTTTTATCTACAAACCGAAAAATAAGAACGTTTTTTTCAATTATTTTGATTTATTAGTAGTTGTGTACCTTCATTTTACCTTTACAGGTTTAACTTTGGCATTTATCAAATCACCAAAAATAGTTGTCTTATAGATTCACAACCTAGTCCATAACATCACTAGTTGTGTTATGAATTCATAACCTAGTCCATAACACCACTAGTTGATGTGTTATGAGTCTCATGACATAACTCAAATACCACAATAGTACATTAAAATACAAGTTTCATAAGACGTCATTTTATCGCACGAGCCCTAGCGAATATTTTATACTATTTTTTCTATTTTTACCCCTCGATAAGGCCTAAAAAAACTGTAAAAAATCAAAAATTGTGAAGCTGTCCCAAAGAGTATAAGATTATGAGCGACAATAATATGTTAGTTGGAGAAAATATGCTCAGAAGTATTCTGCTAAACAAATGTCCCAGAAATATAGTCCAAAATCCTAGAAAAACGTATACATCCAAAATCCCACATAATTTTCTTATCTTTCACCTAATTTTCTTATCTATACCAAAAGGCTTCCAAAATTATCAAATAATACTTGATAGGTATTTACATAAAAACTTATGAAGAAAAATAATCTAAACAAATTGTTAACCAGCAGGATAATTAATCTGAAACTGTCTACATTGTAGAAATCTTTTGAAAAAAAAAATACAATTATTCACTCGTGATGGCTGTACCAGCTTTTACTTTGGACAATGGGCACACATTACCCCTTGTTGGATTTGGAACTTCTACAGTAAGTTTGAATTCTATTAGGATTGTTTTTATTACATAAATGATAGCTGAAACTATAAAGGATAGGTAGCCGTGAAATGTTATCTTGCCCATTGCCGCTGATTTTTTTCTCTATCAGTAAAAATTATTTTCAAGATTTCAGATGAAAAAGATCTTAACGAAGCCCTAAAAGCTGGCTACAGACACTTCGACACTGCTACCCTTTACAAAAACGAACACATAATAGGTCGCGTGCTAAAGAGTTGGTTCGATTCAGGAAAATTGAAACGAGAGGATATTTTCGTTACAACAAAATTAAATTCCAACGCAGTCCATCCTGACCTCGTAGAAGAACACATTTTGAAATCCTTGGAGCAACTTCAACTCGATTATATTGACTTATATCTGATTCATTTTCCTATTTATGTACAATTGGAATATGTTTCGGCTTCTGTAGTCCATCCTACAGATCATATAGCAGTTTGGAAGGTACTCAACCATTTCTACCTTCGAAACTTATTTGAGCAGTATTTTTCCAGAAACTTGAGGAACAAGTTGAACTTGGCAGGACCAGAGCCATTGGTGTGTCTAATTTCAACAAAGACCAAGTTAGCAGGATAGTTGAAATTGCAAAAATTAAGCCAGTAGCCAACCAAATTGAATTGCACGTGTATTTACAACAGCCAGAATTGGTAAATTATCTTAAAGCCAATGGTATTTTGCCTATATCTTATTTTTCGCTTGGCAATCCTGGTTTAAATGAGTTTTTGGCTAAAAAAGGAAGACCGTAAGGATTTTTAGTAGGTACCTAATGTTTTCAATTTGTTTCTTAGGTTTGCTATTTTAGGCTACGTAAAACGACCACAGACCTTCTAGACGATCCAGTAGTCACGAAAATTGCTGCCAAACATGGAAAATCTTCGGGACATGTTTTACTCAAATTTTTAGTGCAAAACAATATTGCTGTCATACCAAAAAGTTCAAATCCGAAAAGAATTCAGGAGAATATCAATTTGTTTGATTTTAGTTTGGATGACGAGGATGTTAAACTATTGACTGGTCTAGATAAAGGCGAACAGGGACGACGTGTTACATTGGCTTTTAGTCAAACGTAAGTGTTTTATACATATTAATTAAGAGTTTTATAATTGAAATTTCATCTCTAGCATATTGGATCATCCAGAGTATCCTTTCCCAAGAGTACCAAGATATATTTGAGCTAAATTGTTGGTTTTTTTCTACTAATGATAATTTTATCAAATAAAGACAATACTATTTTAAATAGGTATAAAATGTTTTCAGACTTCTACTTTTTTTCCTCTCAATCTATTCTATTTCACATTTGCACAAAAAGAATCAAAAATTGAAAAGCTCTCCCAAAGAACATCATTTTACGAGCGAGATTTTGAAAATATGTTTAAAAGTATTCATTCATAGATCTGCTACACAAATGTCTCAGGCATATGGTTCAGAATCCTGGAAAAACCTAGAAAACTTCTTCCTTTTTGAAAATGATGACAAGTTTTGTATAAAAATCTTCTACAAGCTTCTAATGAAGATCATTAACAAACTAATTCTTGATTATTATCTTGCAAAAGGGCAGACGGAATGACGTTGATCCCATGGAAAAATGGAAAACAGTTAAACTTGTTGCCATACTTTGGCAAAATCATGTGTCAATAAATCATCAAAAGCATCTGAGTCAGCTGCTTTGCTGGCTGAAGAAAAAAAAAACATAAAAAGTATTCTGAGCTTGAAGACCGCTTTATATTTGTCCCTTTTTCCGTAGAGACCTTAGGTCCTTGTGGTGATGAGGCTAGAAGATTGGTTTCGGAAATTAGTTTCAAAATTCCAACTGATCAGTCTTGTAGTTTCCTAACTCAGAGGATCAGCATAGTCATTCAACGAGGTAATGCGGGTTTAGTTTAGTGATGGGTAGGGAAGAGCGCCCAACAGTGGTCACCCTTTTTTTATTTCTCAGATATTTTTTTATCTGGTAAGGACAATTAGTTTTTTTTCAATCTACATATTTGGTTACGTCCTAAAATAAAATATTTAATAGTTCAATTAGTGAAAAAACTTCCTGTTTTTTTTTTGCATTACTTTTTTGAAAATTTGTTAAAGTGGCCACTGTACGAACCTGGATTGGTACAGTGGCCACCACGGTATTCTTACAGTGGCCACAGCTTTCAACATTACAATTTGTTATAATTATTGTCATAAATAATCACAAATATCATTTGAAAAAAATTTATTTCGAAAATACAAAATTAACAAGATGATGTTAATCAAATTTCAAGTGAATATAGATAGATTGAGCTAATATAGGTATAAACTGAATGAAGATAAATCGACTGAAAAATAATGGAGGCTTTAAGCTCTTTGCAATTCCTCCTGAAGTTATAGGTGTGGGAAGATGCGTTACCATATTGCTAAAGACGCTAAGAGAAACAATATATCGTCTTGGACATCTCAGCTCAACAGTGGCCACCTCTATCTATTCCAATAAATAGTGGCCACTGTTGGTTTCTCGAGATATGGCCACTGTTGGAAATTTACCACTAGAAAATCAAACTTAACCCTTAAAAAAACCGTGCATAAATTTCATGTTCTAAATCTTCGAATCTCGTCACAAATAGCATATTTAAAAGTAGGCAACGGAAAATGACTTAGAAAACTCACCAAAATACTAATTTTCAATGGCCGAATATTCACACAAAAAAAAAGAACTATCAATAAAAAAAACAACTTTCTTCTTGTGGCACCTTCAAATTGCATTAAGGCAAACTTTCCATCCAGGATGGCGCTAGGCGTTTCATTTTGTTGCACCTGTTCAAGCGCTGTAAATACCAAATATTACCTGTGGCCACTGTACCGACCCTGGCCACTGGTGGGCGCTCTCCCCTACCATTCCGGAGGACAAAGGATTGGACGAGAGTTTTTACATTTGATAATTATCTCTCATTTATGTATATTTATTATCTTGTGAAAATTTTGGATTAATTTTCTTCGCTTTTCCATCCACAGATGCGTTTCGATCTATCATATCTCATCAGTGTGGCTAAGAAAGCAAAGACAAGCAATCCAAGTTTAGTGTGTCTGCAGGCAAATTTCGCTCGTCACTAATTCGTATGTGATAATCAAGATTTTTAAATGGAAAAATCCCATTATTTTTCTACTGGAAGCTTTTTCAGTTTTCAAATTCCAAAAATGACCAACATTTTGAGTTTTATCATACCAAAAAAGGTATGAAATTTAATTTATAAATAAGCAAAAAGCTTAGAGCCAACATTTTGATGCGTTTGCTTTATTCAATACAACATCTGTATTTGCCCAACTAAATTCGGACATTACTTGTCAATGAACTTTGGTTATTTCGTATCGATATAATGTTGTAAAGGGTGATATTTTTTGGCTTGACAATATATGCCTGAGCTCACTTACTGCCAGAATAAATATGTACTATCAAAACAATGAACATTTTATCTTAATTCTTAATTCATTTTATTAGAAACCAATATATCTAACTAATCATTTTCTAGACGCAACAAAACAGTTAATTCGATTATCCAAACTCTTCAGTAAAATTCATTCCAAATAACAGTCATTTGAATTAAATTTCTCTAGGTATCTATACTAAGCACAAAAATATTCAAAGTCAATTCACTCAAGTTAATAATATTTATGCAATAAAGTTTCATAGTCAATTCACTTCATAGTCATTTCAACATTGATACAGTCATAATAAAACTTGTCACTAGAGTACTTACATTTAAATTATCGCCCTTAAAGTCACTTAATTATTCTAATTATTATTCACTCCAAAATAGCTAGAGCACGCACATAAAAACTGGAAAGTTCACTTCTTTCTTAATTCGAGTTATTTACTGCAATTTCTACATTTCCGAGGCCCGACTTTTTATACTTGGGATAATTCGCCACTTCTGAATATGTACTACTAATTATTGAGTCTAATTCTCGATAATTGATTGCTGATTGCTCTCACTTACTATTATTTACTCACCACACCACAATCGACAATATGGGCGGTCGTTTAACCATCTGTATTCCAATCCTATTGGTCGACCTAGATATTATTGCAAAAAATTTAACTTGCTCATCGGATAATGACGAAATCTGTGTCGAAATTGTATGATTATTTGGGGTCAACGAAATGGGAAAGAGTGTAGAAGACACTTAAATTCAAAGAAAAGCCGAACACGTGCCGGCAATAAATTATAGAGTAATTTCGGGGAATATGGAATACCATTTTCGTTTTGTTGAATATCTGGGAAAATAATACAATTTTCACTCTGAAATTTAGTATATGAGAAGGTCAGGGTATTATCTATAAGTAGCTTATGATCAGATTTGATCCACCGCAAATGACACACTGCACCCACATCTCTTTGCTCTTACACATTGTGAACCTCTCTTCACAGAAAATACATTCCGTGTCATCAACAACTTGCGTGCGACTGACAACGTCTGACAAGGGACTATCATCATCAGAGGAGTCTGCGAGAAGAGCTTCAGAATGAGTTTCTGATGAAGATGTCGTTGATGGAGAACGTTGTTTCCGTTTTTTCTTGGTGGAATTTTTTAGTAAACTTGGACCAGCTTCATTGAGTTTTTTTAGAGAACTTGGACCAGCTTCATTGAATATGTTTCTGGTAACTTTATCACGCGAAAGATTGATAGACTCCTGTAACTCGTCCTTATTGGGAGTTGAGGTTACAACTTTTGCGCGACATGGTATTCTTCCTCTAGTGCCAATTTTCTTCGTTAGTTGTGGTATGGGTATGATATCTTTGGGGAGAATGTTTGGTTGTTGACAAGGCACTTGTTCTGCATCTGCTGTGACATGATGACGTTCTTTTTGCTGTTCGGCTAGGTAGTCTTCATCGCCAAAAATATCCCTCCGAACCGGGTATATGCCAGTTGTACTGAAGCCTTTTATAGACCTTTCTGCAGTCTGGACTTTTATATAGGCTCGTCCAAATACCTCGCTCATATCATAATGTGTAACTGCTCTATTAGTCTATTATGCTCACGCATAAAGACCCTGACTTCCTCATTGTGAAACGTTTTTAGGGCACCCATTACTGTCTTATCTAGGGATTGCATTTTGTGTGAAGTATGTGCGGTGGCAAGCATAATATTGACACAAAATTGTCCCGGGCTTTTATAATTACGTCCAAATTTCTGGTGTGGCCATCTAACACAAGAAGTACTGGACTAGCTTCAGTGGGTTTTGTCGTTTCCAAGAAATGATCAAACCATTTCGTGAAAAGATCAGTCTGAATCCATCCTGAAGGGTGAAAAACAATGTTCCTGAAGGCGCTCCCTTTTTCAGCTGCTCACTTGCATTTTTCCGGGGGAAAATGATCAAGGGAGGCACGAACCCACCTGCAGCATTCATACACAAAACTGCTGTTACTAGGGAGCCTCGATCGGCCGATGTGAGTGCACCAACTTGTCGTTTGACCTTCCTTGAAACCACCTGGGGACATTTAGATTGTACGATGCACAAACCTGTCTCATCAACATTGTAAATTCTGAGGCTTAAAGTTCTTTTCTGTCATAAGTTTTTCGAGAAGATCAAAAAACTCACCGACGCTTTCCTTATTAAAACCGAGAGCTCTGTTCAGAGAAGTTCCAGTTGGGCTTCAGAAACTCAGGGTAGTTTCGTGCCTTTTCATGAAAGCGTAAAGCCAGTCTTTTCCAGCGGTTTCGCGTAAAAATGAAAACGGGGATGTCTCAGATTGTTACGCCGAGTCAGCTGAAAAGCCATAGAGCGCAAATCTCTTTGAGCTAAATCAAAATACCTCTGATCCATGAGCAACAAATATTCAACAAGTTCTTTTTCCAACTCTGGCGTCAAAACTGTTTTTCTGCCCAAAGTGGTTATAGAAACGGTGTCAGGAGAACCATCTTTCTTACACAGACGATGAAGAGTAGCACGACGGACGTTATAACGCTTTGCAGCGGCCAAATAGCCCAAAGTTTGGCTTCTAACTGCTTCAATTGCTTATCGCATATCATCGGCCCGCCACTGCTTTCTTTTTTTTGCAGAGTTTGACGGCATGGTATCTGTAAAAAAAGTTGTCTTTTGGACAGAACATTTTATATTTTCCCCTTAATAAGCCCTCTAGTATCTTTATAAGTTGTTAAATCTTCGACTGAAACCATCGGGAAATATATGGGATACCTATGGGTAGGGAAATATGGAATATCCCATAATACCCGAAACACTCCCTGGAGAAAAAAAATATTATCGTTTGACATTTTGCGAACTTAAAAAAGGCAACTGTTGAAACCTAATGAGGTTGATGATAGCTTAGGGTGGGAATAAAGTCAGTTTAGGTATAAAAATGCAGATGTCGCCACCTACAAAAAAAATAGCAGCTATTCCATATTACCCGGACTATTCCATATTCGCCGAAATTACTCTACGATCCAGTGGCGTATTAACCCAGCTCCGGGCCTGTGTGCCAAAATCTCCGCGGGCCCATTACAGGTCCTCCTTTTGGGTGCCACGCCAAAATTTTGACCCAAAAGTCGTTCAAAAAACACTCCTAAATTTTTTTTTAGGTATATTTTTCCTCAAACGTTAAATTGTGAATTCATTATTTTCGAAATTGGTATGAATAACTATGTATAGTATTTTTAATCCGACTTGAAACACTTGAAAAACCTCTAGTCGGCACACATCAAACAAAAAAAGGGCATGGGCGTCACATAAATTTTATTTCTTTAAATGGTGATAATCAATATCAAACAACACAACTAAATAATACGTGTAATAAAATAGTAAATAATATATAAATTGGGATGACACTGGTTATAGAAATCGCGTAGTTTAGTTGCACCTACATCGTTCCCGGGAAGACATGAGTTGCCCACCCCAATAATTAAACCTTAGGCACGTGCCGACTCAAATTATTAATTTGGGCTACTGTAGCGTTATTTCGTCGCTTATATTTTATACCGGGACCGGGTGATTGTCTATGTTTTGCACTCATACCTATCTCACCTGCTTGAAGAGATACCCAGAAATGTCAAATGTTAAAGTTCTAGGTAATATCAGAAACTTTGCAATTAAGTTAGATACAAGTATACAGGGTGTATCACAAAAGTGTGGCGAAGCAAAGTTATACTTTTTAAATGGAACACTCCGTATATTATTGACCTATCGGATTAGTCTTTCAAACCTGATTCTAAATATACTAGGTTTTTAAGGTTTATTCCTCATAGTACAGCCTCTGAATTTCCCATTTTGAAGAAATAATACGGATTTTTAATTGAATGATTACCTACCTTTATATTTTGCTGGTGATCTCTATACTTCACCTTTTTCAATAAAAATGCAATTATTTCGCCCCTTTTTTTCTTATTTTCTCCCGGACTATAGTCTAGTACTCATAATAGCGAAATTCGCTCTTTTTTGACATTGCTTCGACAATTTGACGTTTGATTCACGCATAAAACGTCAAATTGTCGAAGCAATGTCAAAAAAGAGCGAATTTCGCTGTTATGAGTAGGTACTAGGCTTAAACCTAAAAAAACTAGTATATTTGGAATCAGGCTTGAAAAGCTAATCCAATGGTTCAATAATAAATGGGGGTGTTCCATTTAAAAAAGTTCAACTCTGCTTTGCCACACTTTTATGGCTGTACAGTGTACATACTTGTAACTAACTTCATTGAAAACTTTCTGATATCACCTACAACTTTCACATTTGAAATTTCTGGGTATCTCCTCAAACAGGTGAGATAGGTGTGGGTGCAAAATATAGACAATCACCCGGTACATACAGGAGGGAAACTTACAATAGATTTTCTATGAAATTAATAGAAGAAGAGCGACGTGATGTTGAAACATCCTTGTATAATGCAGTGTTTCAAGTCAGAATAAAAATACTATACCTCTGCCGGTATTTTGTTGCGCGTAGATAGACTATTGCCCATACAGTAATCATTATTATACAAGCAAAAAAATAAAAAGACAATTAATAATTTTAGGTCTTTTGAAACATTTTTTTGCGGTTTCGATGTGGAGCTCACGGGCCCCTTTCGGGGCCGGGCCTGTGTGTTTCGCACACATGGCACACCGGTAGATACGCCACTGCTACGATCTTTTGAAATTTCTGTCATTTTGGGACCTAATTTAATTAGGTATACCTAATCTTGTATTTAATCTTTTCCGGGTTTTGATTTTTAGTTCAACTAACCTGATGACACACACCTGGGGCCTTATTCTGTAAAGGACGAACCGTTCGATTCGGTAGAATTTCTTCGATTGTGACGTCATTTTCGGTTTGGTTTTCGCGCGACGAAACCAATCGAACGATTCGTTCCTTACAGAATAAGGCTTTACTAATCATAATCCGATACTCTGATACTGCACTGACCTCTTGCAGTTTTGGACATGCCTTTTTATGCGCGATCTTTGCATTATTTTTGACTTTGACTTCCACAATATTAGAAATTCCTTTTTCTGTGAATTTATATAACTCGACGGAGGTGCTCCTAAAGTTTTCAGTTCATGGCGCATCTCTAGTACGAAAATATGTTATTTGTTTCCATATTAAATTCTTTTACTTCAAAGATTCGCGTTCGGATGCTGCCAGAAATCTAGAACAAATTTGCCTCAGAACTCCTGATCAGAAGCTACAAATATATATAAAAAAAAATATTTACCCAAATAAAAAAGATGGGGGCAATACTAAAATAAAACCACATTAATACTTTTAAAATGTTTATAGTGAATATAAATAAACTATAATTATAATGAGTTTTTAAAATCAATCTAAAATAAAACCCAATCAACTCCATTCCATTTAAAATCGTTGTTGAAAATTAGGTTGCTGCTGTTGCTGATTACTGTTAAACATCATTTGTTGCTGATGGAACTCCTGCTGTTGCTGAGAAATGGGCATTTGCTGCAAAAAACCAGCGTAATTACCATGCGCAAACTAAATAATGAATATTTACTTGTTGATTAACTTGTCCAGGATGACCAGGCGGTCCTGCAACTCTCATCCTCTTAGCAGGGTGCTGATCTTGTTGATTTTGCTGTTGCTGCTGCTGAGGCTGTTGCGATTGCTGTTGTTGTTGCTGTTGTTGTTGTTGTTGTTGCTGTTGTTGTTGTTGTTGTTGCTGCTGCTGCTGCTGTTGTTGTTGTTGCTGCTGGTTTTGTCTTTGTTTGTTATCAGATTTTTCTTCTTGATCGTCGTCCGTTAGGAATTCACGTTTTGGGTATGGGATTGGACAACCTAAAAAAAGTCAATAAGCTGGTTATTGAAATTTTGAGACAAATTTTTATACCAGCAAAAACGTCTTGGGTATGTTGCGGTTCCTCAGAAAAATACGGATCAAGCATGGCTTGTTCTGAAGTAATTCTTTTATTTGGATCCATGAGAAGTAATTTTTGTAAAAGATGGAAGGCTTTACTGTCTGGTTTGATTTTATGTCTTTCCATATATTTAACCAAAGAACAGTTAACATAACTAAAACAATATATTTTTTTAATTAGGTACCTAATTTCCAAATTACCTAAACCAAACATACTTTGATTTTTTGAAATCCTTTGTCAAAGTAGGATGCTCGGGCATTTTTTTAATATCCTCCCAATCTTTTTCATGTGGAAAACCCATAACATTAAATATCCTATCCAATTGGTCATGATGGTACGGATTGCTTGTTTTAATATCCTCTTGCCGGCAATGGAAAATAGGCTCTGATGTTAGAAGTTCAGCAAAAATACATCCAATTGCCCATATATCTAAAAAAAATATATCTTGCCTCTATTCAGCCATAAAAATGAGTCCTTACCAATAGCTTTAGTATAATGTCTAGCTCCTAATAGAAGCTCAGGAGCTCTATACCAAAAAGTAACCACAACTGGATCTAAATCAGCAAGAGGTTTCAATGGAGCATTAAATAATCTAGCAAATCCCATATCAGCTATTTTAACTCTGCCCCTTTCGGGCCCTTCTCCCATCACCAAAATATTTGCAGGTTTTAAATCCCTATGTAAAACCCAATTGGAATGTAAATAGTGAATTCCATCTAATATCTGATAGAGCAGAGATTTGACCATGCCTTTAGGTACCATAACAGGTTTTTTATTAGCTTTTGCTGCTCTGTGGAATTTAATTATGTGCCATAAATCGTGTTCGGCAAAATCAAACATGAGCCACACTTTTCGGTCATTGTGTGATAGGAAAACTCTCACTAGGTTTATTACGTTGGAGTGTTTGAGCTCTCTGAGAAGCTAGAAATTGTTTAGAAGATTGATTTTATTAAAGTTTAGTGCAAGGTATACTTACAGCAATTTCTCTGCAAGCTGACATAGATAATCCGGTGCCCTCAATCTGTTTGAGGGCGTAATCCCTATTATCCGACCCGTCCTTCCGTCTGCCCTTGTAGACGTGACCGTAAGTGCCTCGGCCCACTTTGCAGCCCTCGTAGTCGAACAAGTCTTCGACTTTAACCCGTTCAGTTTGAGTTTTCATTTTGAATTCGTAGTCCATCATGAAAGCAGTCATAATCCTCTGAACACTGACCATAAAAAGCACCAGAAAGTGCTGATAAGAGATTCTTACGTTTTACTTAAGAGAAACTTGAGTTTTACTTAACAGGATTGTTAGGTTTAATTCGGAAAAGCAGAAAGCAAAAGCCCAAGGTTTTGTTTATGTTTGGGTCTTTTAATTTATTTTTTTTGAGGTTGGGTTTACTAACACAGCATCTTGCAATATGAAATTTGGCAACAGTGTACCGACTATACATATCCTTTATTTTTTTCACAGCGTAGTAAAGGACGGAAATAGGTTACGATGTCATGTTTTAGGATTAAGGATCAAGACTAATGAGAAAGTTCGGCATCCTCGCATTTTTGAAACTTGTCTGACATCAGGCAGGGACATCACTTTCTCAGCAGTTTAAAAATTAGATTTTCAAAAATAAGCATTTTTATATGGAAACAAAATCATTCTTTGAAAAAGGTACCAATGTATGAATAATATTTGGTATTTTCCAGGAAATAAAACTCAATCCATAGGTCAAAACTTATAATAAAATCAAAACATTTTATGTAGCTGGTCCAGAGTTGGAGTTAGGTCCACGCCTACGTCCAAATGAAGCAACAACATTTACGAATCTCCTATTGTATTGAATACGTCTCTTGGCTCTACCAGTCTTCTTCTTTTTCTTCTCTTGCTTTTCTACTTTGGGTGTTTGACCTTTTACTTTACCTAAAAAACACTCAATTTGTACAAAACTTTAAAAACAAAGTTGAATATTTTTACCTGCACGAGCCAAAGATCCGTGAACTTTACCACCAACAAGCCCAACGGACAATTCAATGTCGGTTTGTTCGAATTCGCCAACAAGTGCTTCATCGGAAACTGGAGCTCCAGCGGCGTAAAGTTTCACTTCTGAAACTTGGAGGCCTTCGAGAGCCGAGATACGTTCCTAAAATTTACATTGGGTAAATTGAGGAAACATGAAAATTTGGATTACTTACTTTGATTTGGCCAATGGAGTCAGACTCCTGGCAATCAAGTACGTGAGTGCTTAGACCACGGAAAACCAACTGCATTTTGCTCTGGAACATAAAAAAAATTATTAAAACGAGGAATTCTTGGAATATTTAACTAAAGAAAGCACGTTTTTATTGGTTTGAAAAATGGGGCAGTTTAAGTAGTTTTCACGCAGAGAAATTAGGCCAAAGGTAAATATGGGAAAATGGCACATGGAAAATTACCTGGATTAGCAATAATTTGCAATAAAACTAGGAAAAATCTGGAAAATTTAGGAAAAAAAAAATAACCTTACCCTTTGGTGCACACTTCAAATGTCAAAAGAAAGAAAATGGCGGCGACGGAAATAACGCAAATAGGGTGGGAGGATTAGGGGTTTTCATTTGTATGTGTTCTAAGCAATCTAAACTATTTAATACAATTTTTGATACAGGAGGTGGGTTCGGCTTGCTCACTCCGAGTGACTCCATTTGCAACTCCGAGTGACTCCATTTGCACTCCAGCCGTTTGGGTATTGCTTTTTCGCGTATTAGGGGTGACTCCATTAGCGTTCGACTATACGGAGTGGAGTAAATGAAGTTCACTCCAAAAGTTCTACGTCGGAAAGAGAATTTTTTAGAGTAAGCATGTAAAATATCGGTTACGTTCCGGTTCCGGTCCACAGCGTCATGACAAATTTCGGTGCCGTTACGGTTTCGGTTCTTAAGTGATCGATCCGGTTCGGACCAATTATTTCAGTTTTAACGGTTCATACCTGTATAGTTTTCCACAAATATCTAACAGAAAAATGTATGTAATTTGTGGTTTATTTATTATTGGATTTCTCTACCTATCTGCAACAACTTTAATAAGTATTAATTATTATTATTAATAATAATACATTTTTGTGCTCCCGATCAGTTAATTACGGTTTTTATTTTTTACACAATTTTACAATTGTATTGCCAACATAATGTCATTTTGACCGTTTTTGACGCTTTATGTGTGAATCAAACGTCAAATTGTCGAAGCATTGTCAAAAAAATGCGAATTTCGCAGTTATGAGTACTAGGCTTTACGATACGAGCAAACAACAAACGGGTAAATTTATGAAATCTTGAAATTGAAAAATACCGGGTGAGTACCGATTAATTTATATCGGTTCGGGTTCCGGTTCTGCTTGCCTTTCAACATTTCTATGAAATATTGGCTTTGTTCTGGTTCTGGTTCGCAAAAAAAAAAAAACGATTCCGTTCAGGTTTTTGGTTCAATATCGTTCCGGTCCGGGTCACTGATCGACACAGGGATGTTCGGCAAGGATATTGCACTAACACAGGAGCCTATCCTCATAAGGCCTGTGTAAATCAAAAAAACTCCATCAAATAGGATTGCTCATTATTCGCCAGTTCTCGAGTCGGCAGAGTCTGTGTATGACGTCACCACGCAGCTGATAGTGTTGACCGCACCCGCAGACCTCGATGGAAAAGTGCTTTCGATTCATCCTGTGCTTATGAGTGTGAGTAAGAGAAAAGTTTGATTTTACCGTTCAGGAATTCGTTTTTTTTGACCTTACGTGTTTTATACGCGAATAATGCCTTTTACGTTAAGAGTTGAGGTCTGCGGCTGATGTCGCAATTAGTAGGGAGTTGTCGCGTAGACATCGAAGGCAGTTTCAGCGCAATAAAGCTCTATTAACCTTCCGTTCTGTATTTTGCCCAAAAAGCAGAGCGGAGCCGCAATCACGTGACCAGTGAGCGTACAGGGCAGTTAAACGCTGTATCAGAGGGATGTCATTGATCAGAGGGCTCAAAATTTTAATAAACGAACGCGAATGAGCCCGCACCGAGTACACTTTTTAAATAAACGAACGATAAATTCATGCTTAGGGAACTCAGATCGCACGGTATGTACATTCGTAGTTTAGTTCTTTTTTGAAGCATCCCGATCTGTGAACGACTTATCCGGACTCTGAAGCGCGCACTGAACGCGCCGGGAATGCGCCCGGGCGTCTTTGATGAATGCAGTGAATGAAATCGCTTTCTAGAAGTTGTATTCCTTTCACACCTAAAAGGAACTTCGGAGCGTTACGCGCTTACTCCTTTCGAAAAGTATTTGTTGCACTTGAGGGCTCAAACCCGAACTCAAACTATCTGTGCGTTCGGTATTTTGATCTGAGTTCTCCTAGCATAAACTTACCGTTCGTTTATTCAAAAACTGTACTCGGTGCAGGCTCATTCACATTCGATAATTAAAATCTCGAGACCTCTGATACAGCGTTCAACTGCTCTATGCACTGGTCTCTTGATTACGGCCCTGACCTGCACGCTCTGCTCTTTGAGCAAAATATTGAACGCAAAGTGTTTAATGCGCGAAAGCATAAGGTGTGTTTTTTTTAAAGATAAAACTCAAAATGACATTATGTTGGCAATACAATGTAAAATTGTCAATGCTTTGAAGTTTTTTATGTAGAAAAGGCTGGTGTTGCCAACATAGTTACTAAATTTTTGACTTGGGGAATTATCTTTAAAAAAAAACAGACTTTACGCATCTGTTCCTTTCAAATCGGGGTCAACTAGCACCGGAGCGAGTAGCTCTGTTAAAAAAAAAGCCGCTTCCCAGTATGAGAGTGTGACGCTCGGAGCAACTCAGAGCGTTGAACTCCCAAGCAATGAATTAAATTACGAACGGACAAACGTTACACGTTATGATACTACTGGAACGGTACAGATCTAGTGCGTAGCACTCCCGGGGTGCTCTAGAGCGCGCAAATGTGCATACTGAAAAGCAGCTCTAGTGTTCTAAACTCTTGAAAGGAATACAACTAATAAAGCCCTATTAGGCTATATAAGTGTTCTAGCGGAGTACTTCGGAGTACCTCGGCAGCGCTCAAAGAGTAGCACCCGAAAGCAGCTTTAGTGTGTATATCAAATCTTAAGCCTCCATCACGCCCAAAGTACCAGTGATGACGTCGCAGCGTGTCGTTTCTCGCCCTGAGGCCAGGGTGTTTGCTATGATTCCGCTGGGTTTTGCTTTATGCATACTTGGTTATAGTACATTAACTAACAATCTAAATCAATCTATTTTCTATATCTCGTATGCATATTCCTCTTTGCTTATTATAACCGAATTTTCGCGACGAATGTAGTTCATACAAGAATGAACTATAGTTTGTCTGTGACGTCATGAGTTTGAACGCTGGCTTGAAGCTGCGTCTATTCCTCCGTCGAACTACTTTCAATTTGACGTCATGAGTTTCTTGCGAAAACGTTTGCGTTCGTGAAATCATGGAAGTAGTTCGTCGCGAAAATTCGGTTTATGTTAATCAAAATTAAATAATATTTTCCATCGTAAATGTAAATTTTAAACCACGACCGTAACGACCGTTGGCGCAAACAGCAAAGGATACCTTTGATGACGTTGACAACGGTCAACAATATATTAAATCTGTTTCTGCAGAAATCACAAACCAGTCAGAATGAATTTCATTGGTTGAAACTAGTTTTCTGACTGTTTCTGACTGTTTTCAACCAATGAAATTCGCTCTTACTGGTTATTGACGTTTTCAATTAAAAGAGATGGATGATAAGTATGAAAACATTCATTTTCCCGCCAACATTTGCTTGCTTGTCAATGTCAATGTGTATTGGGTGTTCAGCAATCCCCTCGTTTTTATTCGAATCGGTGAGTTCACCGATGAGTTAGCTGTCTTTGTTAAGTGAATGGAAAATGACAATGACCGACATAGAAGGGTTTGAAATTGAAATTGGAAAGAAAATGTGGGTAAAATTGTTAGGTAAAACCGGGAAAAACCTTAAAAAAACCGAGGAAATAATAGTTTCTTTCAAAAGTCTTGTCTACAAACCACTGTCAACGCCTGTCAACCATTGTTTTCATACTCTTTTGGCGCCTGACAGTTTCATGCTAGAGAGAGAGGCTTTTAAATTGAAAAGGTCAATTCCCCGTCAAAAATTTAGTGACTATGTTGGCAACATACGCCTTTTCTACATACAAAATTTGGAAGCATTGACAATTTTACATTGTATTGCCAACATAATGTCATTTTGACTTTTATCTTAAAAAAAAAAACTGACCTCAATATGACCTTGATTCCAAACATCGGGGCCGATGAGCAATCCTGTAGTAGTGTGTAATATCCTTAGGGGTTCGGTTGATTTTTGAAGTAGCGTTACTTCGTTCAGTATACACAAATGGCAATACGTTCCTTTGGACTCTCGAGTACTAACCTTGCGTTCGGTATTTTGCTCAAAGAGCAGAGCGTGCTGAGCGGAGCCGTGAACACGTGACCAGCGAGCGAACAGAGCAGATGAACTCTGTATCGGAGTGCCCGAATTTTTATTAAACGAACGCGACTGAGCCTGCACCGAGTATACTTTTAAAATACAGAATAGTAAATTCAAGCTCGGAAAACTCAGTTCAAAATACCGAACGTACGGGAGGAATGTCCAAACGAGCCATAAATAGGCAGTTTCGTCGATTATTCAATCCTTTTTTTTTTCACTAAACGTACTGCACCGCTCGTTTTGAGGGAAAAACATGACCTGTGGTAGCATTTTTCAGAATTACTATCCAGTGTAGGTCCATAGTGTAGTCAGAGCAAACTTATAGCGAATTCCAGTGGCAAAAACAGTGTCGCAACGGTACGGCATTCACATTCGTTACGGCCAATTTTTATCTTGCACTGGTGCAATCCTAATAAGGTTCACTTTTGATTTGACCTTAAGATTGGATGTGTTACCAAATTTAAAAATAGGCTATAAAGGCCGCTTTCCAGCTGTGTGCTTCAAGCACGGTGCAGCACAGTGTTCTGTGTTCGAAACGCAAAAGTTAACAGCTCTCGAAGCGCAGTACGGCTGGAACACGAACACGCGCTTGAAGCATTTGCGCGCGCAAAAGCTCGATTGCGTGCTTAAAATGGTCAGCTGGAAAGTGGCTAAAGTCTGTTTTTTTTTTTAAAGATAAAAGTCTAAATGACATTATGTTGGCAATACAATGTAGAATTGTCAATGCTTGCGTCGTTTTTGCTCGACAAGATTTGCTCGTCGAACAAATCCGTCCAACAAAAACGTAGTCTGTAACCTTTGTTTATAAAACTACAGGAAGGAGCGTTTTCTATCTGTCACTACAGACAAAGCAGGGACGGAAACGGCCATATTGAGCCTCCAAGTATGGACTCATCATTTGTTTTGGTGGTTCGCTGTGTCCTCATTCAAGTGGATGTTTAATGGATTTCAGCGGTTTTAAGTGATAATAAGCACTGGGATTAGTGCGAAAAGAGTGAGTCATAATATTGACAATCATATTTAAATGAATATACGCCACTGCCAAACCGGAAATACTAGTCGACCATATGCAACCTCCACATATTTTGGTCGCGCAGATTCGAAGTTATGCTCCTTCCTGTAGTTTTATATTCTAAGTCTGTAACATTTTGATAGGCTATTTTTCGCGACATAATTTTTTCAAAGGTTATGTTATGTTCGATTATATTGACTAATTTGAGGATTACCTAATGACATTTGCATTACCCAACATAATCGAACCATAGGGCACCTCAGATGACGTCATCTGTTTCGAGTATTTTCAAATTGTCAGTTGTTAGGTTAAGATGTTAAGAAACTCCAAATGCATTATGGCCTTTTGGTTTCACTTATCTACTCCAAAAGCCTTTTGGTCGCGTGTTAAAAACGCCACTTCAACTCTACTCTAGTTCCGCCCGGCTATCCCGAATAACTGAGAATGAAGCTCTAGGGCTCAGAATCAAATAAGACGAATTCTACTCCAATTCGAATCAAAAAACGAAAACGCTATTTTTACTTTTGACACGTTTGACAGTTTTCAATTGGATGTCAATATTGTCAATCTACTTCATTAATCTGACGTCAATTGGCTATATTGATAAATAATAAACAAGAGCACTTTAATTTAATTATTCAAAAAAATCAGTATAAAACACAACATAATTAGGTGAAATTCTTACAACACATAAAGCAACCAATTTCCAATATGGCCCACACCAGTCAAAGTTTGCCAGTCTCCCAAATCCTCAAAACAAAAACCAACGATATCGAGGACGATGACGAACCCAAGAAAAAATCCAGAGAAGATTGGAGGAAAGCGAAAGAACTGGAAGAAGCTCGTAAAGCTGGTACCGCCCCCGCCGCAGTCGACGAAGAAGGCAAAGATATCAATCCTCATATTCCCCAGTACATTTCCAATGCTCCTTGGTACTATGGTACTAGTGGGCCTACGCTCAAGCATCAAAGACCTCAAGAGGAGCACCAGAAGCAGTTTTCTGGACTAGACGAGTGGTACCAGAGAGGATTGGACACATCAAAAATTGTCACCAAATTCCGAAAAGGTGCCTGTGAAAATTGTGGTGCAATGACCCACAAAAAAAAAGATTGTATGGATCGACCCAGAAAAATTGGTGCCAAATATTCCAAATCCAACATTCTGCCAGATGAATATGTTCAGAAAAACTTGGCGTTGAGTTTTGATGGCAAGCGGGATAGATGGAGCGGATACGATCCAAGTGAACACAAAACTGTTATAGAAGAGTTCCAAAAAGTTGAGGAAGCCAAACGCCAACTAAAAGCTGAGAAACTAGATGCTGAGAACTCAGATGAAGAGGAAAAGGATGAGGACAAATATGTAGATGAAGTTGATATGCCTGGCACCAAAGTGGACAGCAAACAAAGAATTACTGTGAGGAATTTGCGTATAAGAGAAGACACTGCAAAATATTTGAGGAATTTAGATCCAAATTCTGCCTATTATGATCCTAAGACAAGATCTATGAGAGAAAATCCCAATCCTGGAGTGGATGAGACACACCAAGGAGAAAACTTTATTCGATTCACTGGTGATACTAAAAACCATGCAAAAGCTCAACTTTTCGCTTGGGAAGCTTATGAAAAAGGTGTTGACGTACATTTACTTGCTGAGCCTACAAAACTAGAACTGCTCAAGAAGGAATATGAGAAAAAGAAAGAACAATTTAAAGATACTGTTTCTTCAAGTGTATTGGACAAATATGGAGGGGAGGAGCATTTAAAAGCCCCACCTAAAACACTTTTATTGGCTCAAACTGAGGATTATGTTGAGTATTCACGTTCAGGCAAAATTATCAAAGGCCAAGAAAAAGAGGAAATCAAATCAAAGTATGAGGAAAATGTTTACATTAATAATCATACAAGTGTATGGGGGTCCTATTGGAAAGGTGATCATTGGGGGTATAAATGCTGTCATTCTTTTATAAAAAGCTCCTATTGCTTATCAGAAGCTGGCAAAAGTATAGAACAACCAATGCCTGAAACTGTTCCGAATGAGGTCTTGGAGAAAGTTGCAAGTGAAAAATCTGAAAGTTCTTCTTCAAGTGAAGAAGATGTTAGAACTGCTTCAGAAAAGTCTAGCAAGAAAAAGAAGACTAAAAAAATTAAGAAGAAAGATAAAGATAAGTTGGCAGAAGCTCTAAAAGCAGAAGAGCAACAACAACAACAGGCAGATCATTTGTTGTCGATAGATGAAAGAAAACGCCCTTATAATAGTATGTTTGAGGCTAAAAAACCCACAGAAGAAGAAATTGAAGCTTATTACCTAAAAAGGCGCAGGGAAGATGACCCAATGAACCAATTCATGTGAAATTAAATTATTTATTCAAATATCACAAGTTTCAATAAAACTAGACAAGGATAAGAAAAAGTTTATTTCGACTTTGTAGTGTCCTTGGTCATTTTCATTATTGCTCCATCAGATATCATTTTGCCAATTAACCTGGCTGTATTTTTTGCGTCGTGTAATCCACAATGTTGGCGTCCTTCAAATTCTAAGTTTACATGTTTTAATGCACCCTCTAAGCCTTTTGGTCTCATTTCATAATGGTCCTTAGAGAAAATGTGGTTTGTTATAGATAAATGATATTTATGTGCAACTTACAACAAAAATTGATCGAACATCCACCCATTTATCAAAGACCTCATCTTTAGGTATTCTTTTTCTTTTAAGTTCTTTTTTCAGACACATCCCCAAGTCCCAATCTGACCACGTAGCAATAATGCAAGTTTTATTATTTGCACTTTCACTGGAATTGTCAAACGAGATGTTATATTTCTCTATTAGTTGTTCCTTTCTCCATTTCTGGAACAAATATAGACATGTTTTGAGGGGGACTCCTTCATCAACTTCAAATTGTTGTATACCTACAAAACAAACATTTAAAAAACTATTGGAAAATTAAATAGGCAATTATTGCCTGTTAGTTCTTTGCAGAATTCGGTTAATTTGGGTCTTTCAGTTGGTATAACGTATTGCTGAAACTCCTCCAGTAGTTGATCGTTTCGGACATCGTACAGGACACAAGGGAACTCGATGATTTCTGATTGGCCTTTGTCGTAAGCGGTCTTTTCCCAACAAGTAGCTTCAAAGTCCAAAACCAATAAATAATCAAAAGGTTGCTTCTTTCGTTTATCTCTTCTGCTTTTTGTTGGTATTGTGAAAACACAATCTAGTTGCCTTTTGAAAAAATTAATTAGTTAATAAAGGGTTAGTTAAGGCATATTTTTTAATTTTTTACCTCGCCAATTCCAGTGTAGTAGTCATGCTTTTAGCTTATCTTATTTTATTTTTTTTTTCGTTTTTTAAATTATTAGAAATAAATAAAAACATTCTAAATTTAAAACAAATGTCAGCTGCTCAGCTGTTTTTACTAGCGATTTCTTTTGGTAACAGTTCCGTCAGAAATTGAAGGTTCAGTTTGCACTATCGATATACGGAACAACCCGAATAGAAATTATTGCTCCGCCTGCACTCGATGATGGTAGAATACGAGAATCGAGATATATCTGTCAGGTCACGACCTGAATCAAGCCGCACTTTCAAAATCCGAACTGAGTTCGCATTAACCAGGGCCTTACTCAAACTTAAGCCGTTTATGATGATGCATATATTTGAGCAAATCAAGACATAGTCATAGTGATGTGTTTAGCTAAAAAAAATCGATTTTCCTAAAAATTTATCAGGTCTAGAACAAAAAATTCCGAAGCTAATTCTGAAAATGAAAAACTAGCGCTTTCGACTTTCGCCTCAAAACTGCACCCGATTGATCAAAAACTGATCCGAAACGAATTTACATGTTCGGCTTAACACGGAGCATTGCTCTCGTGTTTGATATGTGGTTCGATTTGAGTATTAGAACGCTCTCAAATCTCGCATACAAGGGCGAGTTCAGACAATTCAGGCACACCCATAAAATCGCACTCGCAGTACTCGCACCCTATGCGTTATTTCTGAACTCGGCCCAGCGCTGATTCTTGCTCCGTCAAATTCCATGAGTCATTATAGAGTTCTATCCAATGACATCTTAATAGAGTGATGTTGGCTCTATCTCAACGGTTTGATCAAAACAATAAAGTGTTCGCCGTACGGCTATTGATTTCATATGGTATGCCCTCGTTTGGATTCTAATCGCTCTCGAGTAGTCCCGCAGAGATCTGTGACGTCACCGCCTAGATTGGGAGAACTCTGGGAGCAGTAGAAAGCCGAAAATGTTAAAAGTAACTTGTTTTTATGGTTTTCGTCCGACAAGGTAACTTGACGGATAAATGACGTCATGGACGAGTCGTTGAGCGATCGTTAAATTGAACGCACAGCACCCCTATTCTTGAAACAGGGAAGCAGTGTTCCCAGGAGAACGAGTGTTCCGTCTTTCTCAGTGATATGCAAATTATAATATAGGTAACAAAGACGGAGCACTCGTTCTCCTGGGAACGCTGCTCCCCTGTTTCAAGAATTAAGACCCTGGACGCTTGTTGCTTGCTTGTGGTTTGTTGACGTTGACATAACCCCAGGCTGTTTATACAGCTGGGCGGAGTTCAGAAATCACGCACAGGGCCCAGATTCTAAAATCACGATTCGACACACGACTCGACAACGATACCGGCCTTGTCGTCTCGAAAGGTATAATTCCAATGAGATTTCTAACCTAGAATCGTCGGAAAAATCGTCTCGATGTCGAGTCGTATGTCGAATCGTGATTTTAGAATCCCCAGCCAGGGTGCGAGTGCGAATTTATGGGTGTGCCTGAATTGACAATTGGCCATTGGGCCCATAGCACCGTCTAGCATTTGTGAACAGCTAGGGCGTCGCACCGGTGTCACACTCACACTGACGACTTGTTATGACGTCGGAAATGGTAACACGCCAATATGGCGGCGATTACCAAAAACGAGGCCGATAAGCAATCCTGTAGGTGTAGGTCTGTTTGTTATCCTCCACTAGTGCACAATAATTTACACTTTTCTGCACTGAGGCGTTTGTTATACGGTTAGTGCAAAAAGTGTAAGGCGTTTGTTATTTCAGTGTAGGGTGCCCAATCTTGCACTACCTACACCTGCTCAAGAGGAGGTGTAACAAGTGCAGAATGGAGAGTGGGCAATAGTAAAGTCTGTTTTTTTTTTAAGATAATGGGGTAGTATACAAGTGATTTTTAACTACTACCTAGTGATATACTCGCCGCATCGTACTATTTAGTGTAATCAGTTGCTTTGTAAAAACCGCAATACACTGGAAATTTGTTTTTAAAATTTCCCCTTAGCCCCGCCCCAACGTGAAAATGAAAGTTCGTGACGTAGTTAGTTTTTCCAATCTAGCAACACATCACGGTTTTGAGAACGCACAATTTGCATTGTCATTGATCGTCAAGAACGAAACATCAAATTTACTACATCAAACAACGTAAACAAGTCTATGATGTCACATATCACACGATTCACACGACACCACACGTCGTTGAACTGTTGAAGTCAGCTGTCATGTTGAGCAGCGTTGCCAGATAGTCAGCGGCATGAATACTATTGGTCGCCGCTGTGGCGCTAAGTTCAAATTACAGTTTGTTTTTCTCTGACTAATTCTATAGACACTATGCTGGAAAATAATTTAGTATCTCACTATACCATCACCATTTAGCCTATAGAATAATGTCGAGCAGTTTTTTCACTGATTTTTATACATAGTATACTACCCCATTCCCCGAGTCAAAAATTTAGTAACTATAGGCGATTACGAAAAGTAATCTAAAATGGTAGAGTAGATCCAATCAGCTGTTCACAGGTTTACCCGATCCGAGTTATACTTTTCGAACGTGTCCAGTCGAACCAATAGTCGAACAAAGATCTTTAAAAACGACACGGATGGATTTTGGTGCAGTGATTATGGCAAAGTACCGTAAGGTGGGGTTAGTTGCAACATTTTCAAAATTCTTTTGCCGATACCTTCTTTATTTTTTTGTCGAATTTGACCTAATCGGTGCCAAAATTTTAGTCTTGTGGTCTAGTATCCGATGCTAACAAAAAACTTTGAACAACATTATTATTTGATATATATTTTTTAAAAAAACTGGGTGTTGCAAGTTGAACACCTGCAAGGGGATAGGTACTTTGCAACAAGTGGCTTTTTTCAGTAGTAATTGTATTTAGGAACGCGTGTTAATTTACTTGCAACACAAAATATTTAAAAAAAATAAATTTGGCTAATTTTGGCCAATTTTGGTCAATTTTTCCTCCTCTTCCTTTGGAAATACAGGCTGCCTACCAGGATCAAGGGGAAACAAGTTTCTTCTTTTCCGAGAAAGCGTTGATGGGTCAATCTCGAATTCTCGCGATGCTTCCCGAATCCCTGATCCGTTTTCGATGGCCCTTAATGCATTTTCCAAAGTTTCGTTGGAATAATTACGGTAGGTCCTACTCCCTAACTGTTTTTTGTATTTGCGAGGCATGTTGCAAGTTACCCACTTTTGTACATGCAATTTAAAAAAAAATCTATTTACGAAAACCTTCAAAATTAACTCAAAACTAGATATTCAATGTTTTAGACTAAGCATTCAAGCACATCATATCAAAATTTGATACAAATCCTAGGGTAAATAAGCTCTGCACAGGAGAAGTTATATTGCAACAATTTAGAGCACTTACTAAAGCTGTCAGAAAATGGCGCCAAGTTTTTCGTGTTTAAAATTTTTCAACGCTAAACCTACTCACATTTCAACCTACTGATCCGTACTAAACGGTAACACGTTAGCGGTTGACGCGCGACTCGAGCGAGAGGAGGGGGAAAGCAAAAATTCCACCCAATGAATATTGTTGCAAGTTGTGCCACTGTTGCAAGTACCCCCACCTTACGGTACTTATTATATGAAGGCAAAGATAAAGAAGAAGAAGAAGAAGCTGTTATTGCCATGAAGCTGTGTGGGAAACACTTCAATCTTGTGATAATCCGCATCTGTGGAGAGGATGTTAAACTCCTCTTCTGTGTAGGAGTCAATAACAATTGCACAATTGCCTTTTTCGCCATAAGAATTCAATTCTTTACTTTTCTGATTCTAACTTTAATTGGAAAAAAAAAATCTCAAAAGCGATCAGTTGATTCAACCGTAAATAAACCTTGCGAACCCTGCTCTTTTGTAGGGTTAAAAAAGTTTGCCCCGAGTCGTGGATCAGGGGGCGAATTACGAACTCTCGATTCGAACCGAAACCGCCATGGATTTCGAACGCACTCCATGTGAATGCATAGGAATGCGTTCGAAATCTATGGCGGTTTCGGTTCGAATCGAGAATTCGTAATCCGCCCCCTGATCCATTTTCAGACACAGGTCAGGTTTACTCGATCCATTTTCGAACGCCCTTTGGGAGATCGAGTTAACCCCGGGTTACTTTTCGTAAACGCCTTATATTGGCAACACAAGCCTTTTCTATAAAAAAATTGAAAGCATTGACAATTTTACATTGTAAAATCTGTTTTTTTTTTAAAGATAATTCCCCAAGTCAAAAATTTAGTAACTATGTTGGCAACACAAGCCTTTTCTACATAAAAAATTTGAAAGCATTGACAATTTTACATTGTATTGCCAACATAATGTCACTTTGACTTTTAACTTTAAAAAAAAAACAGACTTTATTGCCAACATAATGTCATTTTAACTTTTATCTTTAAAAAAAACACACTTTATTATAGGTAAAGTGCGTTTATGAACATGATTACAATAACGAGCGTTTGGTTATGACGTTTTTACATAATTATTTTTCTACTTTGAGTTATGTCATGAGACTCATAACACCACTAGTTGTGTTATTAATTCATAACCTAGTCCATAACACCACTAGTTGTGTTATGAGTCTCATGACATAACTCAAATACTAGAAAAATAATTATGTAAAAACGTCACAACCAAACGCTTGTAGATAAAAGCTAATTCAATGAAGCTGTCTTCATGGTTGGAAGATAGGGAATCTCCATCTTCCTCTATAATTTCTGACAATAAAACCTTGTACATTTTGTTCTTTTCATTAATATTACATATTTTTTTCTCGGTTAGTTTCTACTTTATCTACTTGAATAATAATTTTCTGAGGTTAAAGAATTATCTGCTCCTATTGCTGCACGAACTCCACTAACGCGTTTGGTAGTTTTCCTTTAACCTGGTGCCCATCAGCTACACCTAGCTGCACCAGCTGTCCGCACTGACCTATCCTACACGTAAATAACAAACAGACAGGCGTTTTCTCGCGTCCACTTTTTTGAAACTGGTTCAAACTGTTTTGAAACAGTACATTCTCGCGATAAACCCATGATGTCACGTCATAACTGGTTCAAACCGTTTCGAAATACCATCCAATCCACGTTTTCAAACCATTTTCTCGTGCCGAGAAATTATGACGTCATGGTGACATTATTTAAACCAGTTTTGAAAAATGTTTTGAAACATTTGAGACGCGAGAAAACGCCTCAAGTGTGTACTAGTTAGCAAATAGAAAGGCAAGGATGATAAAAAGGCATGCCTCGTATTGCACGCGCATACAAGTAAAAATAGATATGGTATTTTGAATACCCTAAGCCCATTCCTATTTATCAATCACGAATCAGTGGCGGCTCGTGTTGTCCAAGTAAAAGCTACATCCTCAATCAATCTGGTAGCGAAGTGGCACTTCGGCACGCGTGCTGGGAAATTGATACCCATCCTCAATGCTGTCAATTTTCAGTCTGCTCTTCGTGTAGTACGGTCACGAACCGTGCGTTCGGTATTTTGATCTGAGTTCTCCGAGCATAAATTTACCGTTCATTTATTTAAAAAGTGTACTCGGTGCAGGCTAATTCACGTTAGTTTATTAAAATTTCGAGCCCTCTGATACAGCGTTTAACTGCTCTATGCGCTCACTGGTCACGTGATTACAGCTCCACTTTGCTCTTCGAGCAAAATACGGAACGCAAGGATAACCTGAATTATTTTTTACCGTACTGCGCATGACACAAGTCAGCACGCGTCGAAAAAGCTTGCAGCTTGCATGCTTGCACTTCAAAGTCGGCGTGCATGCTAGCACGGAATTGAATTGAGGATGCCAACGTTAAACAACGTTGTCCTAGCATGCGTGCCGTAGTGCCAATTCGCTGATTGATTGAGGATGAGCCTTAAGAGTGGGCGACAAAAATAAAAAACAGCCGTAGGCGTTTTCTTTTTTAGATTTTCAAGGTCACGGCTTTTTCAAATATTGTATTAAAAACATTTTTTACTTTGCCATTCTTTCTCCAGGGTGGCGGTGCCCACTTCCATTCTTACTCCAGGGTGGCGGTGCCCACCTTGCCCATATGGGCGAACCGCCACTGTCACGAATCCAGATGAGCAAAAAATTACAAACAAAAACGAGAACCGACATACGTTAAGTCACTAGAACCACAGAGAACGACTGGAACTTCCAAATAGGTATCAAAAACTCTATAGGTCTACAATTAACAATGCAATCTTTTTTAGATCTCGTTTGCATCTTCGTTTTCACCTTTTATGATAATCAATGTTTTATTCTTGGATTGTCGCGAACAAGAAAAATAGGATAGATTATGAAAACGAACACACTGCGCATGCCTGCTCTGGCACTTGGTAATGACGAGGTGGTGCTTTCAGAGTCAGCTCTTTTGACTCCCGCACTTCCTTCCCGAACGCATATCGTGGAGTTACTCTTTTAGCTCGAAATGACTATACCCGAACGCATCGGAAGTTGCTGCACTTGGAGTTTGTAGAACATATCCCGAAACCACCTATTTGTTTTTTTTTTTTGACGTCGACAAAATATTGCACCCGTCACAGGGCAAGTCTAGTTGGCAAAATTTGAAACAAAACTCTGTTGTGTCGTAGCCAATATCAACCAGTAATACACAAGCAACCATAGAGACATCAAGTTTTCAATTTTAACCCTCCAAATTTAAACGTAAAATGCTTATTTAAAACAACAAAGAAACGGCACAAATATGTTCATAAAGGGCTGTTTGAGGCGGATCAATTCGCTTAGGCCAGGAACTTCGCGCGCCGCATTAACGCGCGCGTTTTGCTCGGACGAATGCCCAGACGATAAGGTAACGGAAATTTAAAAAAATCGCTTTATTTCGCTTAGTATTACGTTTCCAGAAAGGACTTATACTTGGTGTGTACGAGGGTGACAATGAGGAACCCATTTTTACAAAGGCCGCCGCCAAATTTAACGATCATTTAGGCGGAAAATTGATGGAACTGGTTAAACAGTGAGTATGTTGTGGAAACTGGAAACGCTTGTCAAATATTTTGATGTGTAAACATCTCTTACGGCGGTATGAGGTTGAACGGGACGGAAATGTGAAAGAGGAAGTAACTTCATAACACATGCGCAGTGCTTAGTGCGCAGCTACCTCAGCGCTTGCGGCCTAAGATGGCATTAGATTTTCATGTCGATATAGAAGATCGCTATAAAAACATATTTATTGCTCATGAGATGTTTAAACATCACATCAGCATAGCTCGAATACTATCAAGGTTCGATTTTGATTGATTTTTTCTAATACGCTCATTTTCAGTGGCGGATGTGAACTAAAAAAAGGCGAAGGAAGAACGTTCAATAACATTGACAAAGAATTTTGGTCGGTGGCAATTGTAGGCTTGGGCAAAGAAAAATTGGCTTATTGCGAAATGGAGGCCATCGATGAGGGTTTGGAAGCGGTGCGCGAAGCTGCGGGAGCTGGAGCGCAACTTTTAAAAAGAGAATGCGTCGGTAGGATACTGATTGAAGGCTTGGGACATCCAGAACAGGCGGCAGAAGGTAGTGCTTTAGCTTTGTGGCGGTATCAAGAAAATAGGTAGGTATGATTTTAGCCTGAAAGTAAATTTTTAGTTAATTTGAAAGTACCTATCTTGATCTTGTCTACACCACTGCTTGCGGTGAACGACACTCCCAGAGCACTCATACGCAATTAGATTACTTAGAGTTACACGGGAGTACTTCAACAACGGCACTCGGGAGTAAAATTTAGTGAACCATTTATTCGAGTAGACTTGGTTTGGTAGGTAGTTGAATTTGAGTAATGAGAAATTAAAAAAAGAATGTTTCGTGAAGGCTGTGAAGCGGATTTCCTGATAAGTTTCGTTTCTTTTGAGTTCTTGCGCTTTCGGTGGGCATTTTGTAAGAGCAGTTCAATAAATCCGGTTCGAGTTGATTCACATAATTACGGAGCAGAAATTTGTATCCGAGTAATTGACATAGCACACCATTCCAGCTTTGCTGAACTATGATTTTCGGCAATACAAATTTATTTTATGAAAGCTTTCTGAAAATTACAGGCGAAAGCGAATGTCTAGTCTTAACATAAATTTGCAACAAGAAGCCAGTTCAAGTTTTATCTACCTGTTCCGTCCTGGTCCTGGATCGATGTTACTCCGATCTCTCTTACTCTGAGCCGCTTTCGAGTGCAAAGTGCGAAGCTTCTAAAGTCTGTTTTTTTTTTAAAGATAATTCCCCAAGTGAGAAATTTAGTAACAAATTACAATATATTTGCATCTGCAAATTTGCAGTTCTGCAAATATGGCCGACTTGCATATGTGCTCTATTTGCAGAAACAAGCCAATTACAGAAAAAATCTGCAATTTCGTCATATTTATCGGAAAAAAGTGTTTGGGCGCTACTGATTTACCATTGGATTTACCAGTTTAAAATGTCAAAGTTGTCAAAGTGATTGCAAGGACTTGCGGGACCGTTTTACCATGCGCAAATTTGCAGGCGACTTGCAAATGCATTCTGCTTCTGTAATACGAAAAGTCAGACTTGCAGGTCCTGCATTTGTATCTTGGTGTTGCAGAGCTTCAGTAATTCCAGGCTATAGCCGCTTTCCAGCTGACGTTTTTGAGCACGCCATCGAGCTTTTGCGCGCGCAAATGCTTCATGCGCGTGTTGGTGTTCCAGCCGTACTGCGCTTCGAGAGCTGCTAACTTTTGCGTTTCAAACACAGAACACTTTGCTGCACTGTGCTTGAAGCACACAGCTGGAAAGCGGCTTATGTTGGCGACACAAGCCTTTTCTACATAAAAAATTTGGAAGCATTGACAAGTTTACATTGGGCGCGTTTGGGTTGACGCTCGGTGGAGCGAGCAGAGCGATTACGGAGTAACCTGACGTCACAGGGAGTACACTGTGTCAAGCCAAATAAACTTGGGCAAAAATGCTGGGTTGAGCCATTATTGTTTATTTTTCTTAGCATATATTTTTTGGAGTCCGGGCCTGCATTCCGCATTTGCACCAATTTTCTCGTTTGTTTTGCATTTGAGTCGATAATTTTCAAACAGCCCCTTTTGCTTTGCAGAAAAATAGGTTAGGTTATACAGACAGATTAAACTGCGCATGCACGCTCCAGCTGCCCACCCCACAAACTCGGAGTTTATCGAGCTCTCTCTGAGGGCTCAAAATATGTCAAACCAAACACAATCAAGTGTTGTCGGAGCTTCAAAAATAACGGAAAAGAGACAAAAGTGCAAGCTCTGAGTGCACCGAGCGTGAACCCAAACGCGCCCATTGTATTGCCAACATAATGTCATTTTGACTTTTATCTCCATGCGTTTTGCACTCGAACGCTTGAAACCGAACGAGTCAAACTATAACCGGAGTACTTTGGAGTAACTCAGTAGCGCTCAAAGGGTGGCACCCGAAAGCAGTTCTAGATTGCACTTTTTCGGTACGGATCAGTGATTATTTCAATCAGTTAGATTCAGAACGACCTTCGGCTGAAAAGAAACTACTCTTTATTTCACGAGGGTTTGTACTTTTGACATAATTTGCCTTCCTTTTTTGACAAATAAAATTTGACTGAAACAAATCAATTTCATGTCAAAAGTACAAACCCTCGTGAAACAAACTTTTCGTGCGTTCGATCTGAGTTCTCTGACCTTGAATTTACCGTTCGTTATTTAAAAAGTGTGCTCGGTATAGGCTCATTCGCGTCGTTTATTGAAATTTCGAGTGCGTGATCACGGCTCTTTGAGCAAAATACCGAACGCAAGATGCCAAGTGGCGGGAATATCAATTTGAATAAAAAACCGAATTTTCGCGACGAACTACTTCCATGATTTCCTGAACACAAACGCTTTCGCGAATAACGTTATATTATAGTTTGACGGAAGCTTGGACGCAGCTTCTAGCCAGGTTCGTCCTTGGATGAACTACATTCGTCGCGACAATTCGGTTAAAGTCAATTTTTATTATTATTATACAGGGTGTCCCACGAGGTTTTACCAGGTGATAACTTCGGAACGCGTCATGAAATGTTCCACATTATAATTTTACAATTTCAACATCATTTTCTTTAACAAAAGCCGTTCAAGAGCGCCAAACTCTGTTTACCCGAACGAGTAAAATGTAGCTGGAGTACTTCGGAGTAGCTCGGGACTCAAAGCGTGGTAGTCGAAAACAGGTAAAGGCGGTAAAGCCTTAAGGGCGGGTATTATAAAACTGCTTTGACAGTTAACTTGAAGTTAACTTTTTGAATTACATGTAATTCCAGAAGTTAACTTTAAGTTAACTCTCAAAGTAGTTTTATAATACCCGCCCTAAGGCTCAAAAAGCGGAACGAGTAGAGCGTGCGGAAGTAAGCTGACCAGCGAGCGCACAGAACAGATAAACGCTGTGTCAGAGTGCTCGAAATTTTAATAAACGAACGCCAATGAGCGTGCACCGAGCGCACGGAGAACTCAAATCAAATTACCGAACTCATGGTATGGAATCTACTTTTCCAACGAAAAATGCCATAATATACCGTAAGTTGCATTCAAGATTCTCGAGTTGCCATCACTTGACCGAAACTGAAGCGAAGTGGTGAAGTTGGATGACACATGTAAAAGCGGAACAAAAAGTAACCCAGACCCAAGGTTGTTTCAATGCCAAATCTTCATAAGAAACCCAAGATAACGTCATCAATTGAGGTACCCATTACTACAGTGACTCTATAACCCACAGTGGCGACAATTGCTGTCTCATTTTTGATTGGTTCTAAAATCCCATATATTTATATTGAAAACACCGCCATCTTGTTCCCAACCCCTTGTTACTTTTAAATATGAATATATGGGATTTAGGTGAACATTCATCATAAATCATGGAAAACAACGTATTTGATGGACCTAATAATGGTCATCAAATACGTCGATTTCAATTTTTTATGATAGATGTCCATTTAAATCCTATATATATTAATATTTAAAAGTAACAAGAGGTTGGGAACAAGATGGCGGCGAAACCTCTATTGTCGCCACTGTATGTAAATGTTTATTTAGCCACTGTACCCATTTCCAGTCAACCTATTAAAACCCAGACCCAAGGTTTCTAAAGTTTATAGGTTGTCTGGTAATGAGTAACTGAATGACAATGACGCATCTGGGGGGTGGGGTGCCTTATGGAAATTTGCATTATGTTGAGGCACCCCCAGATGACGTCATAAAAGTTATCAGGCAACCCACCTTTCTCAAACAACTTTGAACAAGACCCAAGGTTCCGTGAGCATTCACACCCAAAGTAGCATGTGACGTGCAACTTGCTGCTGGGAAGCAGGAAGCACGAAAACTATCAAAATATATGACATACGTTGCCACGTCGCATTTTTTGTGACGCCACTCCGGTGTGAAGCCTGCCATATAAGTTCTAAAAAAAGTAGCATGCTTCTTGCTTCCTGAAGCCTTGACTTTAACTAGGTAGAAAATTTGACATTGTTAACAGTTAATGCACTGTTTAATTGTCAACACTCAAATTTTCTCTCGAGAGAAAGACAAGAATAAGGCCTCTGGCAACAAGTCGCAGATCGCATGCTACTTTGGTGTGAATGCTCACTAAAGTTCATAGGTTTTCCAGTAACAAGGACGATACAGACTACTGCTACAGGAAAGCCTATCCTCATAAGGCCTGTGTGGAACAAATTCGCCCTCCCCCCCACCCCGCGATAAATCACCAGTTGTGACGTAGGCAGCATGTTATTTCTCTCCTTGACGTAGGCTGTTTAAACAGCTGACGACTTAGTTAATGACGTCGCCAATGGTGATTCACCAATATGGTGGCGATTATCAAAAACGAGGCCGCGAGGCGATAAGCAATCCTCAGTAGTGTGAATCATCCTAGTGCCAAATTATAGACCGACTGATAAGTGTTAGGTTGTTACCTAGCAGGTACTTTCTATTCTCTAGAGCATGGAAAGTACCTGCTAGGTAATAACCTGACACTTTTCAGTCGGTCCATAATTTGGCCCTTAGTCTGGTAATGGATAACTTGATGACGTATCTGGGGTGCCTTATGGAGATTTGCATTATGTTGAAGCACCCTGGATGAAGTTATAAAAGTTATCAGGCAACCCAAGGATAATATATAGCCTATTCTCATAAGACCAGTGTGGAACAAATCTGGAGCCCCTCACCTCGCCAAATCACCAGTTCTGACGTAGGCAGCATGTCCTTTCTCGCCTTGACGTAGGCAGTTTGCAGCACAGGCCCAAAATTTGATGGGGAGGGAGTTAGGGGAGTATGACACAATCATGATACAATTGACACATCACATGATCCAGCATAATCAGATATGCTTGATTATTCTTGCGAAAAATTGCCTTATGTTGGATGACGCGCTACGAAGTTATCACTTGTGGGTCGTGGGTCACTCTGTATACTGGGTGAATCCGAAAGTGAGGTTTTTTTTTTAACGGGATATATATCTCACCAAAATAAGTTGTTTGGCAAAAAATTGTTTATAAAAAAAATTTAAGATAACGGAGTTACAGGTATTTCAAGGTCTTAAGAAGACTCCAGGGTCCTTATTCTCCAAACATGGGAGCAGCATTCTTATGAGAACGAAGGTCCTATCTTCGCCGCCCTATTTGCCCATACTCATGTTTGCATAACACTGACAAAGACCAGATCAATCGTTCTCATGAGAACGCTGTTCCCCAGTTTCGAGAATAGGCATCCAATTATAAAACATTTTGCTTACATTTTCTCGGAAAAAAGCAGTTATTTATCCAGCATAATGGTTTTTTTCCATAATAGATAATCTACAGTTGCATTATTCCATCAGAAAAATCAATCAAAAACTCCTTTTTCCATTTTCAACTTAATTATTTTTATATCTTCAAATACCTGTACCTCCGTTATCTTAAATTTTTTAAGTAAAAAAAATTTTGCCAAACAACTTATTTTAGCGAGATATATACCCTGTTAAAAAAAAAGCCTCACTTTCAGATTCACCCTGTATATTGATCACATTTTGTATATATATATTTTTTCTATCTTGAAGAAATGGTACAGGCTGTAGGTATGGGCTTAAATATAATCAAAAGACCCTGTACATATTTCTCACAATCTTTACACAATCACACACTACACTATCGATACACAACAGTTCATATTAAAATGATAGGTAGTTACCCGTTTTGTTGCACTATTTCACAAACAATAAGAACTGAAAGTCGGAACTAATCTAAGTTATCAGGAATCCTCCCAAGCAAGTGTCCATATTTTTTCTATAAGGACCACATACTCACCATCAGGCATCGACATCGAAAAGACATTAAAAGCAAGGCTGTAATAATTAAATTGTGGGGACCAAGTGACTGATTCATATAAAAAACATTACTTATGACCGACACGAGTTTTCGGCATCCTTTGATAGCTGCGGCCTCACATTTTTACGACACCCGTTGACTCCGATAATCAAGGATATTGCGTTAAAACAAATAATTATATTTCTCAGAAATAGCGGGAGAGGAATTTAGGTCAACGTATATCGAAATCACCAGAGTTCCAGGTGGGACTAGAAGTATTTAAACAACCAAGTAGATAGGACAGGAGATGGTCTAGAGTCTAGAGTTTAAAGTCGAAGAGAAATCTTCACTGAAAACGATCATCAGTTCAGTGAAGATAAAATTCGCCTCGGATATCAATTTAAATTTACTCTTAACATCTTCGCAAATTTCCTTAAAGATTGTGGAATTTGGCAAATCAGCTATTCCACCCTTTGGTTTAATTGCCCATTTGCCGTATATTGTATCTCCGGTATCTCCCCTCACTCTCAAATTTCACTTACAATAGATATAGCAATATAGGAGCTTTTCAAAAAGTTTTCTTTGAATTGTTCCATGAGGCCTTGGCGTGCGAGGACATGTAAATCATTTTTATTAAATTAATAAGTATCTTTTCAGATCACGACAGCATTGGAAACCTATACCGACCTTGGAGCTGTTCGACGACAGTGACGCGGAAAGTTTTCAGCGGGGCCTTTTCAAAGCGGAATCTCAAAATTTAGCTCGACGACTTTCCGATACACCGGCCAATCAAATGACGCCCCTACATTTCGCCCAGGAAACCGTCAACGAGCTGTGCCCGTGCGGCATCAAAGTGATGGTCCACGACAAGGACTGGGTGGAAAATAAGAAAATGAATGCCTTTTTAACGGCAAGAGATACTAGTTTTGATTTCACTGGAAATTGATGTAAAATTGTTACAGGTTGCTCGAGGTTCGTGCGAACCGCCAGTGGTCGTTGAAATATCGTATTGCGGTGCCAATCAAGATCAAAAACCCATTTTGATGATCGGTAAAGGCGTTACGTTCGATAGTGGCGGATTGTGTTTGAAAAGGTGCGAAATAATGGACCGATATCGGGCCGATATGATTGGCGCGGCTTCCATTATCGCTTCTATTCGAGCGGCGTCGGCGCTAAGCTTGCCCATCAATATCGACGCTGTGATTCCTTTGTGTGAAAATATGCCTAGCGGTAAGAATTATTCGTCAATGTGTGGATGAATTGAATCTAAAGCTTCGTACAGACCTGAACATTACGCCGAACAGCAAACAACAACGTTGTTCTGTTTGTTGTTCGGCGTAATGTTTAGTCAGGTCTGTACGAAGCTTAAAAACTACGTCAAAATACAATGAGACCAATTGTGGTAGGTATGGGCTGCTTTAAAGAGTGCACCATGTTTTGAGTTATAGTAAGAACCGGCTAAGAAGAAGCCACTGTGTCATCACTGACGAAGAAGAAAAACTTCATTTTCTCTAAGTGCCCTATCATTTGAAGTGAGACAAACGATAACTCGTGTGTATTCTTAGTTGGTTTGAACATTACTGATGGTAAAGAGGAAAATAATGATTCCTATTCGTTACTTTAATGTAATGGGAATTCATAATGATCTGTGTGTGTCACCGAACTGACATCAAATGTTGAGCGAGCACTATCGTGCCATTAGATTCCACGACTCAAGTAATCGTCTGGACGAGTATTAATATTATTATTTGAAGTACAACAAATACTTACTGCAGAAAATGGATAAAATATTGGGGGTTTCTTTTCCACGAAGGACTGCAATTTCCACTTATTTCAGTTGAAATGTCCGTTCAGTGTTACAGTGTTTGAACATTCCTGTAATATTCCTATCCGGGAAACAACCCTGACAACACAGAGACGTCTTAAAGATGGCCCTAAGATATCCACGATCGGCATTTAAGATGTCTTCAAGACGTCTTAGACCTGGGATCCACACCTCGAAAAAGTTGTCCAGAAGGATAAAATATCCCTGGGGAGATGCAGAACGCTTTTTGGAAAAAGCTGGGGACTTAATCCAAAGATGTATGGTTATACAAAATGGTAACAAGACCAATGATAATCTATGGTTCGGTTGCCTAACCGCAGCTCTAAACTGGAGGCCAGGGTCCAATTATCAAACACCAAAGGACCATGAGCTGTTTGAGATGCCCTCAGATAAAGCAACGCCTATTTTCATCTTCAGCAGGAACTTCTGGGTTGCCAGTTGCCACACCGGGGTAAGGAACTTAAAGAAGATTGGAAGGCAGGTACTCCAATCAAAGCAAATCACATCTAGTAGACCGACGGCTCCAAGACAACATAGGAAGTCGGAGCCACAAGTCTCGGACAGTATGTCACGGGGTGTTTCAGGCGGATATCAATGCAATAATGCACTGTTCCATACTGATGAATGGGAGGAAAGTTGAACGTAAGAACATCGTTATTTACTCGGACAGCCAGGCGGTCCAGCTCCCGGAAGATCAGCTCCAAGCTGGTTGGGAACTGTATACGTGCCCTATAGGAGGTGGACTTGTCCAGCAAACTTACTATTGCTTGGGTACCAGGGCAAGAGAAACTTCCAGGAAAGAAAAGGCCGACGACTTAGCCACTGGGATGATAGGCACAGAACCATTGTACGGAATTGTTGCGTTGCATAGGATTGGCTGTTTTTCGATGTGGACGTTGTTGGTGCGAGCTACCTCATAGGTACGAAGACAGAAAAGAGAGAGCCAACGTTACAACACCTCGGGCGTGAAATAAGGCTTCCGGAGAAGCCCAGTTCGTCGCAAGGAAACCCGCATTAATCCTCGCACTGGAGGTTGATGTCCTGGGGAAGTACTTCGTATTAGCTTACCACCAATCCCCGACAAAGTCTTTTTCAGGGCAACTGTCTGGAAAAAAAAGAAAAAGTCGTTTGATTTCTGGTTCTTAATTGAGGCCCACGTTTCCAATTCGGCACATTCGTGCAGCTTTCCGTCTAGGAAATCTAGACTCCTCCTCCGCGTTTGTCACTTCTTTTGGACACCTTCTTCAAAGGTTCCCGACCTCCCGTGTACGTCCTCGACGATTTTCGTGAATTTTTATGAAAATTCTCATCTCTTCTGCAAGCTCAGCATACCCAGGTTCGTTCAGTAAGATTGAACGATGAGAATTTTTATTACCTTTCAAACAACAAATCTTCTGAAAAATGACATGAAAAACAAATAGGACCTACGTTGTGGAAACTTACTCAATTTTACTTACTGGACATGCGCCCGACATAGCAAATATTCGGGAAATTTAAGGGAAGCTGTAATATATAAAAGAAATGCAAAATTTGTGAAACGCCTCCTTTATTTTCAAAGAAAAACGTACCGTTCTCGACCTGGAATTAACGAGGAAAAAGAGAACGGAAGAGAAAACCTCGATTCCCCAAAAATCGAAACATACTGTGTCATTTTAATAATAATTGTGAGTCATTAATTCAATAATTTAGGTCAATAAAAGTTCAAATTAGGTACCGCCCCTGTTCTTGTGCTAAAATTTCAATTACACACACTACATTCAATCAACACTACCTATATTCCAAACTGAAGAGTTTTTGGTTAGTTAGCCGGTCTGCCGGAAGGTACTGAGGTCCCATACGGGAAGCTACTCAGCTATAGTTGTTTTTGAGCCAATATCTCTAGATTGATTATTTCAATTTGTTAGGATATTCTCTCGTCAGGGTAGGAAAATGTTAGTAAATTCAACAAGGCTCTAATGCACGCTTTAAATTCAAAAAATCAAAATCCTAGCACAAAAGACAGCACATAATTTCTTAGGTTTTAATTTACTCTTAATCTGTGTTGTTTACAGTATGAAACGATTTTGGTTAAATATAGAAACAATGCACATGTTATAAAAAATTGTTATAAACAAACAAAAAAAACATAAAAATTGGAAAAAATAAATAATACAGTTTCATTATCCCGTATATGAGAGTATGGAAATTAAAGCTTTTTAAAGTGCATTTTGTAGTTGTTTTGTGAACGAAATCTGTTAATTTTTTTATTTTATTGACTTCATAAAGTGTTTCTTCTAACTAAAAATGCCACAAACGTGTCTTGTAGTTGATTGTGGAAGTAGTTTCAACAAAGTAACAAGGATGATGTCAGACTTTTTTCATTGCTCTCTAGTTTCTAAAGTTTCCAGTTAAAACGTGGAAATCTTTCACTACCACTGTTCCTGCATCTGAAATTAAGCCAGCCTCAAAATACTTGTGAGAATCTAAGCTTTTGTAGGCCTTCATTTGCTCATTAATGTGAAAACTGTGGGTGAAAATGTCAACTGGACATTTTTTCAAACTAACCGTTCGCCCACAGCTCGATTTTTCTGCATTTAAATCTTTAAATATTCACTCTGCATCTCAAAAAGTAGGTACCTATATTAGAACAAAGTAAATTGTAATTAGCTTGAAAATATTCCAAATAAACTCAAGATAAACAAACAAACGTCAAATTTTCCACGCTCGCCATATTGAAAAATCACGTGGTTTGGAGAGCCTAATTTTTCAGATTCTAACCTCACATAATTTGTTTAAATTTTTTGTTTGTGTTTTGTTGATGGATAAAATCGAAAAACATCATTTGCACCCTCTAGAATGGCAGTTTCTAACTTTTCTTCCATTACAATTGAGTGAACAACGCGACACTGACGCGAAAAAATTATCAAAATAGTGCCAATTGAACATGTTGTGCCGTAATTCTATTTATCCACGAGAAATAGTGACTGACAGTAATTAAATAATAATATGCCGTATTTAAGCAAAAAAACTTTATATTTATTTGAAAGCTCGTCTATAATCGCTAACTTTTCGTTAAGACTTAAAGTTTTGTGTTTGCGTTTAATATGTTCAATTTTCTTTAAAAAAAAAACCCACACAGTCAGGAAGGACGCCGCGTATTAAATGATGCGTGTAGACATGTAAAAACTACCTATCCACTTGAACGCAGTTACAAAACTACAAGTGGAAACCTGTGCTTTTATTTTCAAGAGTCATGTGAATGAATTCGAATTACCTAATCAAGTAAAACCCTGATTACAGAGTACATTTATTGAGACACTACTGTACTTGCGTAAATTGAACTCTCAAAAACCAAATAATAATTAATCCACTAACCTGTACTCTCCTTGCACACACACACTAATAACAAATTGGATTGAACAAGTTAGAGCCCTGCTCCCATATCATACAAAAAACGTCAATACTCGCTTCCTTTTTTTCTGGAGGCTGCTGGTTCGCAAGCTCATTCCTTAAACTGTGGTTTTGGCGGGACCTCTTCTCAGTACAACTGAGAAGTTGTACAAACACCCGTGGGAAACAAAAAGGGTTGTTGTTTCACCAAAACAACTGGCATCCCAAACCGGCTTCAGACAATCGACAAAAATGACGGACAGATATAGTGCAGACCTATATGGCGCAACTCTAGATAAGTTAGACATGATTATTAAGTCAAAGCACCATTCCTGCGGCCGTATCAGAATCCGATTTTAACGAAAAAAAAAAGTCGAAGCTGAGAAAAGCTTATTGCGCAACAGAATCTCTGCACGCGTTTTTAAAACATCTATCAAGAACTGGATAGACAGACAGTTTCAGAGCTGGGTGGCAGCAAATACCAGGACAACGACAGGCAAAGCAGTTCATCAAATCCTGCTCGTCCAAGTTCACAGCGGACCTACTAAGACACAGTCGCAAGATTGTTAGGATAACGGCAGGGCAATTACCAAGGTATAGCAAATTTGGCAAGCACCTGGAAAAAATGAGTCTGCCAGGAGGCGGAAGAAATTGCCGTACATGTGTGATGTCACTGCGAAGCGTTATGCATACTTAGTTTTGCGACACTTGGAGAGGAAATGCCCAATTCGGCAACCTATATGGCGTGGCCAGTAACATGGCTCTGGAGTCTAATAAAAAAAGACGGGCCAGAATGCACTCTTAAGGAAAGATCGAAGATACCACAATAAATCTGATAAAGTTACAGTGGTAGATGTTGCCTCTGCGCCATCTCCATTCAAACAAATCTAATCTAATATAAGGCGTCTTTGAAGACAACTTAAAGACGTCGTTTATTATAAAACCCAACGTCTTTCAACGTAATTTTTTTGGTCTTCAGACGTAATGCAGACCTTAAAAAGACAGTTTTAAGACTTTGTGTGGTATCTGGACTCAGACAGAACAGAGATATCTTGAACTCGTCCCTGAGAAGACGTCTGCATAAAGATCTTTTTAGGACTTTGTGTGCTGTCTGGGAAGACTTGGTTCCTAGCAAAATCTTTTGCTAATATTGAAACCAAATGTCGCCCTATTTATACACTAATCATATTATTCTGATTTAAAGGTATGTCAATGAAGTGCGGAGACGTAGTCATGGGCCTGAACGGTAAGTCCATCATGATTACCGACACCGACAACGAAGGACGTCTCATTCTGGCGGACGCCCTCGTTTACGGCCAGAACGCTTACCATCCGCGACTGATCATAGACGTTGCAAGTTTAACACCAGGAGTAAGAGCCGCTTTAGGGTCAGCAGCGTGCGGGGTCTTCTGCAATTCGCAAACTATGTGGTCACAGGTTCAAACGGGTAATTTGTTGTAAGAATGTTATTGTGAATCGTTTTATTGTTAGGTCAGAAAAGCTGGTGTGATTACTGGCGATCGGGTGTGGAGGTTACCTTTATGGAAATACTTTACGAAAAAAGTCACGAGATTCAAATCGCACGATGTCAACAATAAAGGCTTGGGTCACGGTTCATCTTGTATCGGTGCCGCATTTCTGAATGAATTTATCGACTGTGTGGATTGGATTCACTTCGACGTGACCGGAGTCGGATTCAAAAGCGAAGAAAAAAATTATTCATATTTAACTAAAGGCCGAATGACAGGACGACCTACGCGTACTCTAATTCAACTATTATATCAACTGTCCTGTCCTTCGGAAGGACAAAGGAAACTCGAATGATCTAAAAGATTCTTTAAGTTGACCTCTAACATATATAAAAAAACATTTTCGATGTCAGTGTGATTAATGCCTCTATATTCGCATTTCATCGTTGAAGCTTTAAATCTTCACAGTTCAATTTTTTTAAACTGTAAAATTAATTGTGAATTAATTCGCTGGCTCAAAAGTATTCTTTTTTTTTTCCCGGCCGGGTTCGGTTTTGGGGTTCTACAGACTAATAATGTTACGCAGGCCTGGTCTCCTGTGACAGTTTCGAACTACCTAAATTAAAAACAATATGGCATTATGAAAAATCATATTATAATAAAAACATAGGACGTACTGTTAAAAAAAAAAAAATACTTAAAGGGACTGTGCTTATGAGTTTTTTGTGTTCATAAGAGTTTCTACATTTGTGCGACAAAACCTATGCTACAAATAACCTTCATGTTCTTCTATTTATTACTTCTAAATGTATCCCGTAACTTTGCGTAAACAAAATAGGAATAGCAAATGGTAATAATAAATTGAAATTATTTGGCTGATGCAATCTGGCGCCAAACTAACATCATATCGTCATCCAGTTACAACGTGTGTATTTGAGATTTTTTTTGGGTCACTGTCTTGCGGTCTTTTGTATAATTTTATTTTACAATTCTCATACTTTTATGAAAAAATATAATATGCTTATACCTATAGATATTGGAATTATAATTTTAGTTATTAATTAGAAATAGTCAGTTTTGAATAACTAATTCTTTGCTACGTTTACATATTCTGCAAAAACTCTCCATAAGAATGCATTGAATAATCATTACAAAATCTGAAGATGGGTATAGGAATCCTGTCCGAAATTTGCTTATAAAGTGGAAGTTACAAAACGCCCACAGGATTATTAAATATAGCAATTCCAGGTCAAAAACATGCTCATGCAGAAATGATTTGGAACCCACAAAGTCAGAGACCTTATTTTGAAGTCAGCGTCCGCGAACGGTATAAATTGTTACATTATTCGAATTTTTGTTTTGATTTGTTGAAGCAAAATCGTATAATGAAAATGTCCAAAACTGTTGTTTGTAGTTATAGTTTGAGTCCTGGAAATGGCATATATTACATCACTTGTCTATGTTAAAATGTGCCAAGGCATATAAATTGATACTGAAGGACAAATTTTTGCGCATCGACGCATATTTAATTTTCTAATCCTTATATGCATAGATATTAACATAAAATCACACAATTCTATAAATAATTTATTTATTTTTCCAACTTTACAATAATTACAAGCAGATCAAGAATGTGACATCATGCACACGTTCGTTAAGAATCTTGATACTTTCCACAATGAATTTATTATTAATCAAGAACGGGTTTTAAGACCTCGCGGGGGCTATAATATAATCAGTTTTGTAAGAGTTTTACTCAGTTTAGTTGCTGACTTTGTGCTGTGCTTTTCAGATAATCGAAATTTTCTAGTTATGTTTAGAAGTCTTGTGTGTCAATGAATGTCTTAGATTTTTTAGTAACGTCCAGATTTCAGCAAGTTGAAAGGTAATATGAATGAAAATATAAAAATTTTATAAATTCACTTTTGTCGAGTAGTGAAAAGTATACATAAATGTTCTGTTACAGTTTAGAGAAAAACCTTGCAACTAAAAAAGGTAGCCGTAGAGGCAATTCAGGCAACAGAAAGGAACTTCAAGTACTAACCCAAATACATCACGTGCCATAGAAACTTATTTTCCTTTGAAAAGTGCAACTTTTTATTCAAAGAAAAATGGTGCAAGGAGCAAACCCAATGTCAATTGCCGAACAACAAATGTCTAACGATTGGAGCAAATCAAAGTAAGGGGAATAACCAATAATCATTAAAAGTGTGATAAGTAGGTAAGTTATTTTTTTGTAGAAAACCTATTTTGGAAGCAACCCTAAGGTACGAGCAAGAAAAACAGAAAGCGGAAAAGAAAAAAATGGATTCGAATTCAAAGTATGGGGCATGGGGTTCCACCTTTAAAAATAAAAATCATTTTGCTAGCTTGCATCATTGTTGAAACATTTATTTTAATTTAAAACAGTACAAAAATCATATTATTTATTTAAATAACAAAATTTATATTTGCATGTTATCTAAGTATACGAATCATATTTATTTTAAATTTATGCAATAAAAGGTTGCACTACTCTTTTATTTTTTTTGTTTTTGATTTTCTTGAACCACAAATTTTCTACCGCCATTACCAGGATGGACATGACAAAACCTAAACAAAAAAGTTCCAGTTTTATGCACTATCTCCAAATTAAGGCCAGGTTTATTCATCTGGTAACTGTCGACAAGATAAATTTACCAATCTATACCCAGACAGCAAACAGACATCTTAAAAACGGCCCAGACGTCTACCTAAAGACGTCTTTGGGACAAATATTTCATTATTATTATTACTCATTTTATAACTTTCAATTTTTGTCTATTCCAGGCGCTGGGCTGTCTGAAATAATTCTAATAATAATTGTTCTGAAGTCTTTCAAAATGCTGTGGGAAAGTGTTTTGGAACGTTTTAAATGGTTTATTTGAAGTTCTAAAGCGTTCTAACTTGGCTTGAAGAAATGTTCTGGCAAATTTTTCAGTATTTTAGAGTCCTATTGAAGCTCCAAAGTCACAGAAGTGTTCTAAATTGGTTTAAAAAAGTTCTAAAAGGTTTTCAGTTCAAATTGAATCCTAATTGTTCTAAAATAACTCTAAAAAGTTTTTAAATTGTTCCAAAACTCTCCTGAAAATTCTGATTTGGATTTGAACTGTTTTGGATGCTAATTAAAGGTCTAAAGTTCTACAAAAATCTAAATTCGTTCTCAAAAGCCTTACGAATAAAGGTGTTTTGTAACTTTTAACCTCAATCGTAATTCTGGCGCTTTTCAAAATGTTTCTGGAGATTCTAGATTGTTCTTGTTTTGCAGCGTCCTAAAATGGGTTTCTGAATTGTTCTAGAGGACTTTTGGAGATTTTAAATCAATTTTTCCACAAACGTCACTGAAAGTGTAATTTTTAACGTATACTGTCCAGTGTCTAAAATGCCATTTTATAACACTGGTGTTAAAAGTGATTACTTTTAGCACTGAGCGCTAAAAGTAATCCCTTTTAGTTGAAAAAATTGTGTATGATATTCGTGCTAAAAGTGATTTTATTTTGTTCAAAGGGATGGAACACTCCGCCTTCGGCGTCGTGTCCCAAACTTTGCTTTTTACAAAATAAAATGTCACTTTTAGCACTTATATTATAAATAACTAATTTGAATGTTTTGGGACATTCTAAAATGGTTCTGAAATCTCCAAAACAGCAGAGCTAAAAAATGCTTTTGGAAATTCGGAATTAAATTTTGAGTGTTTTGAATTTTCCAAAAGGCTTATTAAAATTCTAAAGTGTTTTGTAGCATTCTAAATGGTTTCAAGTAACTTCTAAATTGAATGAGAAACGAATTCTGTGGGATAATTTCGTAGACATCTAATGGCCGTTTGCACCGACCATTTTAAAGGTTACTTTTCATGCATCCATTTATCCGTCAATCCGTTAATCTGGAAGTATTCCTATTGGTCTAATATTTTGGCGCCAGAATATTGGTCCAATAGGAATACTTCCGGATTAACGGATTGATGGATAAACGGATGTATGAATAGTAAGCTTGAGTGATCGATACAAACGGCCATTGAAAACGTTCCTAAGATGTCCATAAACGACATTCAAAACTGTCGTTCGCGGTAAAATAAAATCATGAACTGACGCATTTATTAGGAGTGCGCTCTAGAAAAATCCTCTGATAATTCCGGAATCGGTGCAGTAATCCGCGAACAAGCTCCTTAATTTAAATAACGGATAGTTCCGAATCAGTTCTGGAATCGCCCTTGTCATGCTCTGTTGACGGTACACATACTAACCTAGAGATCTAGTTCTAAATCAAGTTGGAACCGATTCTAGATGAATCACGAAAAAAGAACATAAACAAATAAAAATTCTGAATTTTACAGATGGTCAATATTTGAACTGTGCTTTCGAATCTATTCTGAATCCCTAATTTATTCTCAAATTGTTCCGATTTTTTTTTTCCGAAGTCGTTCGCGGTAGAATAAAATCATGAACTGTCGCATTATTAGGTATGCGCTCTAGAACAATCCTGTAATAGTTCTGAAATCGGTTCAGTAATCCGCGAACTCGTTTGAAAAATCTAGAACCGGCAGAACTAATTCATAATCGATCCGGAACCGATTCCAGTTGAACAGCTACAAAGAATGCAACCAAAACAAGATTTATGGCCATTTGCACCGACCACTTCAAGGGAGGTTTAACGATAATCAACGTTTAAAGTGACATTTTTACATGCAGAAATGTCACTTTAAACGTTGATTATCGTTAAACCTTCCTTAAAAAGGGTCGGTGCAAACAGCCATTAGTGATCTATGAACGACTTGAAATTTAAATTACGGATATATCCCAATCAGTTCTGGAGTCTCCCTTGCTATGTTCTGTTCACGGTACACATAAGTTGTATTCCTTTCAAGAGCTTGAACCACTCGAGCTACTCGCTTCGGTGCTTAGTCGCCCCCGATTTGCAGGGAACATATGCGTGGTGCAACAAACACTTTTCGAAAGGAATAAGCGCGTGAAGCCCCGGAGCTGTTCCGGAGCTCCTCCTAGGTGTGAAAGGAATACAACTATACTGAAGCTACTGGAACTCCAGTTCTGAATCAATTTGGAACCGATTCTAGTTGAATCGCGAACAAAGAACTTTTAACCAATAAAAATTCCGAATTTTAGTGATGGTCAATATTTGAATTGCGCTTCCGAATCAGTTCTGAATCCCGAATTTATTCTCAGATTGTTCCAACTTTTTGTTAGCAAAGACTCGTAAGTCATTCGCGGTAGAATAAAATCATGAACTGCCGCAATAGTTGTATTCCTTTCAAGGGTTTGAAACACTCGAGCTACTCGCTTCAGTGCTTAGTCGCCCCCGATTTGCAGGGAACAGATGCGTGTTGCAACAAACACTTTTCGAAAGGAATAAGGGCGTGAAGCCCCAGAGCTGTTCCGGAGCTCCTCATAGGTGTGAAAGGAATACAACTATTATATGGTATGCGCTCTAGAACAACCCTGTAATAGTTCTGGAATCGGTTCAGTAATCCGCGAACTCGTTTCAAAAATCTAGAACCGGCAGAACTAATCCAGAATCGATCCGGAATCCACTCCAGTTGAACAGCGAACAAACAATGCAACCCAAAACAGGATTTAGTGATCTATGAACAACTTTAAATTTGAATTACGGATATATCCAAATCAGTTCTCGACGCTCCCTTGCTATGCTTTGTTTTCGGTACACATACTGAAGCTATTGGAACTTCAGTTCTGGAATCAATTTGGAACTTATTCTAGTGAAAATAGCTTTTGAATTGCGCTTCCGAATTAGTTCTGAATCCCGAATTTATTCTCAGATTGTTCCGATTTTTTGTTATCAAAGACTGGCTAGTCGTTCGCGGTAGAATAAAATTATGAACTGCCGCATTATTAGGTATGCGTTCTAGAACAATCCTGTAATAGATCTAAAATCGGTTCAGTAAGGGTGGATTTTCATGCATCCGTTTGTCCGACGAAAGATGTCCGAAAAACATTCTATTCTGACATAATCGTAAAAAAATATGTCAAAATAGAAGATTTTTCGGACATATTTCGTCGGAAAACGGATGCATGAAAATCCGGCCTAATCCGCAAACTCTTTTGAAAAATCTAGAACCGGCAGAACTAATTTCGAATCGATCCGGAACCGACTCCAGCAGTTGAACAGCGAACAAAGAATGCAACCACAATAGGATTTAGTGATCCATGAACGACAATTTGAATTACGGATAGTTCCGAATCAGTTCTGGGATCGCTCTTAATTGTTATGTTCCGTTCACGATACACATACTGAACCTATTGGACCTTCAGTTCTGGATCAATTTGGAACCGATTCTAGTTAAATAGCGAACAAAGAACTTTTAACTAATAAAAATTCTGAATTATAGTGGTATTTGAACTGTGCTTCTGAGTCAGTTCTAAATCCTTACCGAATTTATTCTAGGATTGTTCGGAGTTTTTGTTTCCGAAACCGTTCCAAAGCGTCTTGCTTACGTCTTCAAGGCGTCTTAAAAGCATCTTGAAGACGTCGTATGTTACAAAACTCAACGTCTTTCAAACCTCTGCCTAGAGATGTCTTTAAGGCTAAGACATTCTTCGAGGTCTTCAACGAGATGTCTTAAAGACGTCTTCGAATCTTTTTTCAATACCTACATAAACCATTATTCTATTTTAGGCCTGATTGTACCAAATATTTGTTTTCAAGATGTGAATTAACGACATCTTATGGACGTCTTCAAAGCAACGTCATTTTTTGGTCTTCAGACGTTCAGAGTCCTTATTCTTGAAACAGGGGAGCAGCGTTCCCAGGAGAACGAGTGTTCCGTCTTTCTCAACGATATGCAACAGATGATATAAGTAACAAAGACAGAACACTCGTTCTCCTGGGAACGCTGCTCCCTTGTTTCAAGAATAAGGACCCCAGATGTATTGTAGACTCAAAAATGACGAGACTTTGAGGGTGTCTGGGTAATCACATTAGTCCATTGGTTGGCAATATATAGATTGAGTTTATATGCGTCAAATTGCATTATCTGACAGTTTATCAGAAGGTGAATAAACCAGGCGTTAGTTTGAAGACAATAAACTTGATGTAAAAAAACTGAGGGGGATTTCACTGGGGATATTTGGTGTTCATAGCCAGGGATAACCGGGAATAACTTGAGATTCTGGGGATCACTGGGGACAACCCGAGGAATAACTCGAAAAATGCGAACATACTAAATTTAGAATATCACATTTGGCAACGTTAGACAGGGGGAAAACCAGAAATAGCTAGGGATAACTGAGAATAAACAGGGATAACTTAAAGTGAGAAGGAAGTTTAGTCTACACAATTTTGCAATCGCAACCTCCCTAAGGGGATTTCATTAGGGATATTAGGTGTAAAAATTCCTGGTATAATTTAAGTTAATAAACATAACCCAAATAATCTTTCAAAATTTCATATTGTTGAAATATTTGAAGGCGTTGGTAAGTGGCCAGGGATAACTTGAGATTCTGGGGATAACTGGGGACAACCCGAGATAACTGATAAGGATAACCCAATGATAAACGATGATATCCAGGGATAACCAAAGGATAACCTGCTGAGATAACCCAATGATAATCGAGGATAATCAGGGAATAACTGATGGAAAAATGCAAACATACTAAACTTAGAAAATTACATCTGGCAACTTGGACAGGGATGACTAGGAATAGCTAGGGATAACTTGAAGCAGAAAGTAAGTTTTGTGCACACAATTTTGCAATCTCGAAACCCCCCTTGGAAAAAAAAAACCAATATTACCAATAAATAACACGAAAAAGCTCCCTTGCATATCGTCCAGATTCACCGTATGATTATTCACTTCGACGCTCCGTTTCTTTTTCCAACATTTGTCTTTTTTCGGCAAATAATCCTCCAACCATTTTTGTATCAAACCCACTTGGTGCAACTTTTTAATCCTGAAAAAATACAATCAAAAAACTCAAACATCAATCATTATCCTCTCATACTCTTCGTTGATTTTTTGAAGATAAGGCGTATCTGGAGCGACAATCAAAGAAATTTTCTCGTCGGCAAACTCGTCCATTCCCAACGCGAAACTGCAAGCTTCGTTTTCCAAAAATTGCTGTTTGATCAAATATTGCAATTTTATTTTCCAATCGATGTAAACGTGTTTGCCTTTTTTGATTTCCGCAATCAGCTCGCGTCTATTTCGTATATCTTTAGCGTTGTTGTATATTGTTTTGTAGGTGGGATCAGTTGTAGACTTGAAAATACAAAATTGATAATAATTAATCTTAATAAAGTAGGTACCTGTAATAATCCATATAATTAACAAATTTTCAAAATATTGATTGAAAATGGAAATTTACCTGTAATCGCGACTCAAAAAGAGTATTCTTGGCATAGCTCCAAGTGAGAGTCTCTCTATGAGCCACCAAATCGTCGAGCGTGGTAATGGGCACCTCGATTTTCGGAAAAGTCAAATAAGCAACCAAATTACCACAATAAGTGGTTCCTATTACCAGTACAACCAACCACCAAGCACCAACTATAATTCTGGCGCTGTCTGCCAATGGCAGATGCATACCACCTAGAGAAATGTGTTATTGCAACAACTTGACATTCATCGAAAATACTTGCCTTGCTGTAAAAGTGCTCCGTACATGTACCAAATGCAATTTTGTACTGTCGCTAGGCCTCCTTTGCTTCGCATGCCTTTGTATTCGTAAACAGGACTGCATTTGTGGATGTAAAACAAAATGGGGCCCATTGAGATTATGGTTGCCGATAAACAGAGCCAAGTCTAAAAAAAATTTAGGTACAATGAAACTTTCCTGATTCGAAATTTCACTTATTTATATTTTAATAGAAAATACCTACGTCTATGGATTTTAAGCTCCTCCCAGTTTGCAGCATTACCAACCAAAGTTATCAATAAAAAAATTGTAAAGTGGGAGGTATCTAAAATACATAGGCGTACGAGCTATTTGAAAAATATTGCGTTGTTTGTTTTAAACTTAAAAAGTTACTTACGTCTCCTCTAAAAGGCGATATAAAAAGCAAAGCCCTACTAAGTTCTTTGGGCCTCGAAGCTAAAAACGTATAAGTTTGTATGCTTATAGGATCGGTGAAATTAATAATCCTCTTGTTTTCCTCTGTGACAGTGAAAGCGCACGCTCCCATAGCGACAGTTTTATTATGCACCATTTCCAATATACCTTGGGGCACTCTGAATGTGGTGATTTGCGAGTTTTCAATCATATCCGAAAAAGCGTTAGAATCATTATTTGTATTGTACGAAAAGTTTGCTTGATGGTTTCTGAAAATTTCCACGCTATAAGTGAAGTTCAAATTTCTCGCTAGTTCTTTTACAATGTCGAAAACGATGCCGTTGTATTCGATTACGTCGCCGGTGGCGTTGGTTTTGAGAATTTGCCATGGAGGATTCTAGAAATTGAATACTTGTATTAAGGCAAACATTGGAGATTGTAAACTCACATGAAACGATACCAGAGGTAAAAGTTTGCGCCTAAATCCGTGAGCAATATGGGGAAAAAGCACATCAACCATTGAAGGACCATCGCTGGGTCGCCAGGAACCGATTTGTAGAAGACTAGCCATGGATGAGTCTGCTTGATTTTGATATTCTTTGCCCCAAGTTTCACCGGTTTCCAGTTTCCATTTGGTGCAATTTCCGCACGTTCCATAATCGGTAAGATATTTCTGTTGGAAATGAATTAGGGAATACCTTTTTTGATCGGTTAAAATGGCAGCCCTATCGAAAAGCCTACCCTAATAGCAGAAAAAGGTACGAAGGACGTTTTTTTTTAAGTTCATTTGACGTCGAAACGTTAGAACTTTCCAAAAGCAATATATTTTTTTCTACAAAGCTTGAAGCATAATCGATACTTTTATCTTTATTATCTTCTTCAGGAGAAGAGAATCTTGTTCCACAACGTCTAGACTTATATTTTGTCTTTAGAAGACTCTAAAAGCAATGAATCTTCATTTTGTTTGTCGTTCTTTTCCAGATTAGAATTTGCTTCTATCTTCTATAGATTGTCCCTCTTCTGTGCCATGTTTTTGGACTTTTAGAACTTTCCAAAGACAATATACAGGGAATTTGGCAGAGGGTTAGCCAAACTTGGTGGGCGTATAGATAGGCCCATTTCGATGAAATTTTATCAATACCTTGAGTGCCCTTAAATTCCCCGTTTTTTTTTTTATATCATTGCTTTTGTATTATTCTGAAGAAGGTTCGAAAATGGGCCTTTTAACTTCTGTAACTTTTTTTTCAAATGTTTATAAAAATGTTTGTTTTGTGTATTTTTAGCCTGTAGGGTATCCTTGATCTAATAAAAGTAAGAGAGCTTACAACTAATTATTTCGGTTATACAACTCACTGTACGTCATTCCCATATAACACGAGAGTCTTAATAAGTGATAACCGTTTTAGGATTATTGCGCTTGGTGTATTGAAGTTTAGTTCGTTGTATAACCTTTTGATTACCACTCGATGTTTCAGGATTACCTAATACTTTTAACTGACACTCAACGCGTTACCAGCAACACCACACAGGTAAAAGTATTATCCGGTAATCCTAAAACCTCTTGTGGTATTCACTTCATAGTCAATCATCATTTATAAAGTCAAAAAGTTTTACTAGTCACTCGAGTACTTACATTAACTTTTCACTCGTAAAATTACTTAATTAATTTACTTCAAAATCAAAATCTCCAGAGCTCGCACATAATGTTGAACGACGTTAAATGTTCTTTCTTTCACAATTTTCCGTACTTTTCAAGGATTCAATTAAACGCGTTTTCCCGAGGCAACAAAATAAAAGAAACTCTTCGCGAATTTTATCCGGACTGGCTCATTAGGTATTGTAGACTTTAACTCAAACAGGACTGAACTGCCAACTGATCTGATCTGCCCTCCACTTCTAAAACCACTGTATTTATATTTTTCGGTCCCCCAAAAATTACAATTTTCATCATTCAATAACCTTCCTCTTTTATTTGTTTAAAATCGAACAATTATGTCGCAATTTCCTGGTTTATCGAGGTCAACAGAATTGGTTGTAAGAATTGGACATATAACTCAAAGAAAACCGACAACACGTGCGGCCATAAATCACCTATTTAATTACTTTAGCCTCGCTTTTAATATTCTTATGGATTTGATTTAGATGATGAATAAATAATAAGAAATTATACCTACGTTTTTTTTTTAGATCTTTTATTTACGACTAATGTATAATGTGCGTATTATATTTGTGATTTTGGCAGTATAATGACATATGTTATTCCTCCAGGGATTAATGACGAGTAGCGGGATTAATGGTCATTATTCCACAAAAATGTCAGTGTCAAACGTGTAGTGCTTGTGGATTTGTATTGAAAATTATGAGACGGATGAAATTTGTTTATTGAAAATCTCAAATAAATTAATTTGTCGTCAATAAAGTAGAGTATAGGTACTACTCGCAATAATGGCTATTATTCCCTCGGCTATCATTATTGACTCGTGGTATAATCTACTATTAATTAATTTGGGACAATTTTTTTATCAATTTAGACATTGTAAATTACGGGTCTATTTTCCTGGGTCATTACACCCGCATGGTGTATTAAAGTTTAGTTCGTTGTATAACCTTTTGAATACCACTCGATGTTTCAGGATTACCTAATACTTTTACCTGACACTCAACGCGTTACCAGCAAAACCACTCCTCCTTCGGAGTCGTGGTGTTGCTGCAAAACTTGTTTAGTGACAGGTAAAAGTATTATCTGGTTATCCTGAAATTTCTTGTGGTATTACATTCAATAGTATTTGTGCCTAATTTTTACTTTATTAGATCAAGGAAACCCTACAGACCAAAAGCACACACATGATATAAAAAATGAGGAACTTAAGGGCACAAGTGTATTAATAAAATATCTTCAAAATGGGCCTATCTATACGCCCACCAAGTTTGGCTAACCCTCCGCCAAACACCCTGTATATCTTTTTCTACAAAGAATGAAGCATTCTCAAGACTTCCATCTCTATTATCTTATTCAGGAGACTGTAGTGAATCTTGTTCTACGACTTTTTTTTATTGTCTTCAGAAGACTTTGTCTTTAAAAGACTTTTTTCATTGTCTTTAGAAGACTCCAAAAGCAATGAATCTCTCATCATTGTCGCTCTGTCCCAAATTAGGATTAGCTCCTAGAGATTGTCCCTCATGTGTGCCATATTTTGGGTTTTTAGAACTTCCCAAAGGTAATATATTTTTTTTCTACAAAGCTTTAAACATAATTAAGACTTTGATTTTCCTTGGGAGTTTACAGTTTACACACAACATCTTCTTTTGAAAGCAAATATTTCTCTCCTATAAGGTTTGTAGCATCCTTTGAACTGTCTCCTCTTCTAGGGGAGCCCAAAACCAGTGAATCCTGTCCAACACTGATTATAGCAGTTTTTGGCGTGTAAGCTCCTTTCTTTGGGAAATGTGACAAGCAATGAATTTTCTCTCAAAAGTTTTGTGTCATCTTTAGAAGTTTCATTTCCTCCTCTATAACATAGTCCAAAAGCAGCGAATCCTCTTCACAACAGATTCTGGAGTGTAAACTTCACTATTTTCTTTTGCAGACTCGATAGGTAATGAATCTTCTACTACAACCTCCTCTGTACTTTCATCTCCTCCTGTAGAGGAATCTAAAACCAGTGAATGCTCCTTAACACTACTTGTAAATGGAGTGTTAGAGGAACTTCATAAGCGACGGATTGCCTTTTACAGAGGCCATAAGTAGTAAATCTTCTTCGCATAGTTTATTGCATATTTTGTAGTCCTCATCAACATCACTGGTACTTTCTTGATTGATCTCTTCATTCATTTTTTGGACTTTGATATTCATCAATTTTATTGAACAACTTCAAAAGCGACAAATTTTTTCCCACAGAACTTTCATTTTTGCTACCTTCTTTGGAAATCGATGAATCTACAGAGATTGTAGTACTCTCTGGACTATTTTCATTGGTGAACTCTCTACAAAGCTTGGAACAATCTCTAGACTTTCACTATCATTTTCATTGGTGTACTCCCAAAGCAATGTCATTGATCAATGAGCATAAATCATTAATAAACATAAATGAAAATGTTTCGATACCCAAAAGTATGTTTCATAAAAAGTCATAAGAGAGACGTTTCATAAAAGTTTCTGTTGGTCGTTTTCAAAAACAAAATTGAAACATGTATTTTGGATAAATATGGATTGATGTCTGAAACTTAGTTTGAATTAAGACGTCTACAAAACATCCATTTTTGACTTCCACGTGTTGTTTGGTAACTACATCTACAAAACATCCATTTTCGACGTCCACATGTTGTTTGGTAACTGTGTAATTTCCACTAGGTATAAAAAATTGATTGTTGCGTTGCATGGGATTGGCTGTTTTTCGTTGTGGGCGGAGCTTGTGAAGGGTATCGCCGGAACATATAAAAATAGCCGTTTTCAGGCCAGAGTCAGTCAGTTCTTTTCAGGCAGTGATTGAGACTTCATTTCGCCTGTCTGCCCCGTTCTCTACGCCAGAGACAAGAACAGCTCTCCCCTCATTTGTTCGACAGAAGTGCTGTGACATGTACCCAGCACTTAGGAGCGCGGAGGCTGGCAACGCTTTGCTGTGGGTCACCTTGCCTTAGGGATCACTTTATGTGGCCGGTAGACGAACCTCTTAGAGGTACGAAGACAGAAAACAGAGAGCCAACGTTACAACCCCTCGGGCGCGAAGTAAGGCTTCCGGAAAAGCCCAGTTCGTCGCAAGAAAACCCGCATTAATCCTCACACTGGAGGTTGATGTCCTGGGGGGAGTAGTTGGCATTCATTAGCTTACCACCAATCCCCGACAAAGTCCTTTTCAGGGCAACTGTCTGGAAGAAAAAGAAAAAATCGTTTGATTTCTGGTTCTTAATTGAGCCCCGCGTCTCCAATTCGGCACATTCGTGCAGCTTTCCGTTTAGGAAATCTAGACTCCTCCTCCACGTATGTCACTTTATACTTTTGGACACCTTCTTCAAAGGTGTCCGACCCCCCGTGTCCGTCCTCGACGTTTCTCGTGAATTTTTATGAAAATTCTCATCTCTTCTGCAGGCTCCACGTCGAATTAAAACTCAAAAATCAAATGATCATTTTCTTCCTCCAAAGGCTCACCAAGTTGGGACGGAATTTGCAAAAAAACTAGAAAGTCTAAATTATCCAAACTTGACTTTTTCTTGAGGCTTTTTCAGGAAAAATCTCAATTTCAATTTAACTTAAAGCAAGATTAGCTTCGCCGAGTTGGGACAGAGTTTTATAAGAAGACAACAGTCGAAACTTGGATTTTTCTTGAAATTTGTTACGGAAAAATCTCAATTTCAAAACAAAGACAAAGGCAAGATTGCCACCGAGTTAGAACAGAGTTTTATGAGAAGACAAAAGTAGAAACTATCTGTAGCTTGAATTTTATGGAGGTTTTTTCAGGAAAAACCTCCTTTTCACGAAGTACAGACGAGTCTTTGACAAAAACACATGAACCTTCAAAGGTTAGAAGGGTTTTCGGACCTGGTGCACCGTTTCTGTTCCCCCGTGTTTTTATTTGCCATTTAACTTCTCGAAGCCGCTCGACGGTTTCTTCAGAGTGCCATCTGAGTTCAACGTACTGTCGTTGCAAATAAAAGTTTCTAGACACCGTGTTAATACAACTTTGGTACCCTTGGACTTCAAAAAACCGAGTTGGAGCCCTGCTTTCATATCATACAAAAAACGTCAATTCTCACTTCCTTTTTTCTGGAGGCTGCTGGTTCGCAAGCTCATTCCTTAAAGAACCAGCGGGGTGGTTTTGGCGGGACCTCCTCTCAGTACAACTGAGAAGTTGTACAAACACCCGTGGGAAACAAAAAGGGTTGTTGTTTCACCTCGAAAACAACTGGCATCCCACTTGATCCCAAACCGACTTCAGACAATCGACAAAAATGACGGACAGATACAGTCCAGACCTATACGGCGCCACTCTAGACGAGTTGGACATGATTCTAAGTCAAGGCCCCAGTCCTGCGGCCGTATCAGAATCCGATTTTAATCAGCGCTGCAACAAGCCTAAATCCGCCCGACGCAGCGGAACTTGATTTTCTACGCTCACTTTTTGCTGAACTCGACTCGACTTTAGAAGGCAAAAAGAAGTCGAAGCTAAGAAAATCTTATGGCGCGACAGTCTATTGGAGTAGACCTTCTAAAAGACGTTTTTAAAACCGTTTCTGTGCTACTAGGGTATGAAATGTGAGTTGTTTGATATTTTTTACTGAAGAGCGCAAAGAAGATATAGGGACACATGGAATCGATTAGCCAGTTTATATAACTACTCATAAGTACCTTAACTTTATCAGTCAAATATTTAGTTCTTTCGACTTTCGTAGGTCGAATAGCTTCCCATTCTTCTTCAGAAACTTGCGCTGCCATTTCAAATTCTTCCACAATAGCATCGTCCAAAGACTTGATGAAACCGTGAAGAGTTTCTTCAACATGGCATACAATACCACCCTAAAAATTACTCATTTTTAGTGATTTTCTTCAGGGTTTTTCAAGTTCATTATTCACCACACAAATATTATCCACAACAGTGTTATTGTAAATAAAGGCAACATTATCACCTTCCCTTAATTGTCTTTTAAAACTTTGCATGTCTTTGATTTTATTGTTTGTGTCGGATATTAGGTATAACCATTCACTTTGGGTGTTGACCAATCTCAAGTCTTTGGCATATTCCATTATTATGTCTATTAAATCTAAACTCACTATGACTACAAAGCAATTATTATCAATCTTCAGAGTAAAGAGAAATTTTTACCTAAAAACTTTTCTCCAACCATTTTAGTGTTAACACCGGCCAATTTCCCTTTCAAATTTGCTCTCAAATCGTTAACAGTTAATGATTTGTTCGAACAAAGGCTCATTAGTGATATTCCTGTAGCTTCGATGCCATTAGCTTGTTTTGTGATTGATTTGATTACTCTTGTTAATAAATCTTCAGCTATAGATAGACAAAAATCAATGTGGTTGATATAAAAATGTTTCTACTTACAAATAGTATCGTCATACATAATGACCATATTTTTCCACTTGTAAACCTCAAAAGTGCGTAAATCTAAAAGCAATTGAGGAGTTTCTTGACCTCTGTCGATTATAGGGATGGTTATGGCGTTGTTTTGAGGAAGTCTTTCACAGTCTTGTTCTGCAATAAATTATGTGGAACTTCCTCTATAGGATATTATTATATTATAATTATTACCTGAAATAGCAATATGCAACAAATTCTCACTGGCAGCGGCTCTAAACAACCTCCAAGTATCCTCGCAAGAAGTTATACTCAAAAGCGCACTAAAATCTCTTTTCACATTGATCGCAGACCAAGCGAATAGTTGAACATTGACTCCCCCATGTCTTAAAATATCCCTTTTAGCATATTCCAAATAATTTTCGATTTTCGTTTTCACATTTTCGTAATCTTCCGCTAAATATTCTTTGTCAATAACTATAGCTAAAAATCTTCGTAAAAAATAGGCAATTATACATATTATATATTTTCTCTTACCTATTGATGCATTAGTTGTTAATAGAGAAGGAAAAATATCGCTGCTGGCCAAATGACAAGAAACCAAGATTACAGCCACCCACGCAAACATTTTATGAAATACTCAACCATTTTCGTCCTGAATTTGATTTAATATCCAATCATAAAAATTTCATTTCAAAAAAGCCTGATATCGAAACATAAAAATTAGATATTGTCCAGGTGTGCCCCTACTACGACTATACTTACTAAGAAATAGAGAACATCTATTTAAAGCTTTCGAGTTAGGAAAGGTTAATCATTAGATATTCATGAGTTTCTATACTCTATGGAGGGATTTTACTTTCTGTGGTTTTTAATTGATTGATTCGGGTCAAGGATGCAATGGAATAATATGCCTTAAATTGGGGAATGGGATCATGTGCTTCTATTTGGGTTACCTAATTAGAAAGAAAAAAGGCATTTGCAGTGAGCTAGAAATTGGAAATTAACTCAAATAATTAAACTTTAGAATGGATATTTCCAGTGCAATTTTGACCATTTCACACTATTCCATTTCCAATGTTTCCAAAAAAGCTTTCAATTCACGGTTCAAATTTTTCTGTAATTGTCTAAGATTTCTTTGTATTCATGAATTTTAGACCAAAAGCAAAAAAAGTGAAGCAAAGTTTCTTGGTCTTCTTTTCTAAATATCTGAGTATTATCCCTAAACGCAAACAAAACAATCCTTGTCCCGTTCACAAGAAAAATGAAGCTTAATTTGAAAGCCCCGACCCTTAACGGTACACAACTAACATTTTCCAACGAAGTGAAGTACCTTGTCCGAACCCTCACTTGGAACAAACAGTTAGAGAAAACATGCTCTCAAGTTACATCAGCCATTTGGTCATGCCGAAAACTTGTTGGCAAAACATGGGGGCTAAAGCCAAAGATAGTATTCTGGATCTACCAAACCATAATAAAGCCCATGGTCACATACGCCTCATTGGTGTGGTGGCCCAAAACCCAACAAGTCACCGCTCAGATTAAGCTAAGAAAGGTGCAAAGGCTGATATGTCTAGGAATAACGGGAGCAATGTCAACTTGCCCCACCGCAGCCCTAGAGACGCTACTCAACATGCCCCCACTTCACCTATGTGTGAAAAAGGAGGCAATAACCAGCGCTCACAGGCTATTCCAAATAGACAAGTTCAAGCCTGGCGATCTGAGGGGACATCTGAGAATCCTTGATCTAATAAACTGGAGAATGCCAGCAAACCAAGTGACCACATGATGGTCAGATTGGACTTAGAGATCCCCTTCGCAGTGGTAATAAACTACCGCCAATCATGGGAGAATAAAGAACTGCCACAAGCAGACAATGCATCTCTGTGCTACACAGATGGATCCAAGCTAATGGAAGGAGCTGGACTGGGCATTGGGAACGACTCCCCCGAAATCTACAATCTACAAGACATGAAAAACTGGTCTTTTCACCAAAATTGTGAAAAATGTCTGATTGATGCATTGTAATTAGTTTAGTTTAAAAAAAATATATATATATTTTTAAATTTTTATATTGAAGCTTAGGTTTTGTTAGTAAATAACACACAAAAATAATTTTCAAAATCATTGTCATTTGTATAAAACACATAGAAGATAAAAAAAGACCCAACCCTTACTAAAAACAGATAAAATTTCCCTATTTCTGAAAAGAATCAATTGGATAGTGTTCTTTATACTTTTTCAAGTGTTCAACCATTGAATCTCGTTGTTTTCTAAAACAAAACTGCAAATTAGACTTTATTCAACGATAAATTTTCACTTACCTAATATGAGCTGGCAAAAACTTGTAGACATCCTCATACATTTCGGTCCACTTTGGCTTCAGTTTCTTTTCTCCGACACTAAAAGCACTCATAACATCTTTCTTAGTCTGCTCCAACAACTGTTTTTCTTTATCCCCATTCCACAAACCTTTACTTTCCAAATAATATCTGAACTTTTTGGTCGGGTAATCATTTGTAGCCCAGTCTGCTACCTCTTTGGGTGATCTATAAGCTGAACTATCGTCTGAAGTTGAATGATCTCCAACCCTAAAAAAAAATATTTTTGAAAAGCAACTAAGCATATTTCATAGAAGTAGGTACCTATAAGTCATTGCTTCAATTAACACAGGCTTATTTTCTTTAACAGCATACTCCTTGGCCAATTTAGTAACATTATAAACAGCTAATACATCATTACCATCAACTCTTAAAGTATTAATACCATAAGAAACGCCTTTACCAGCAATACCATCGCCTCTATATTGTTCATTAACTGGAGTTGATATTGCATAGCCATTATTCCTAAAAACCCTCTCTTTAAAAACATTGCATTCAAAAACAATTATTATTTACCTGCAAAAAAATATCACTGGGCATTCCAGAGTAGCAGAAAAGTTCAGGGCAGCATGTGCGTCACCTTCCGAAGCACTCCCATCTCCAAAATAACATACTACAACTTTGTTGGTGCCTTTTAAAGCAAAAGCCGATCCAACTGCTTGTGGCATTTGCGTTGTCAAAGGGCTAGAAATAGTGACGAAATTTAAATCTTTACTGCCATAGTGTACTGGCATTTGCTTGCCTCGGCCTTTATCATCAGAATTGCCGTAGCATTGATCTAGAAGCCAAAAAATTGTAGCATTTATTTATATATATGAATTAATACATTTTTTTTTTACCTACAAAATCCTGTAAACTAAATCCTCGATACATTAGAACTCCAGCTTCTCTATATTGTCCGTATACTAAATCATCTAGAGTCAAAGCAGCGGCACTTCCAATATGCGTGGCTTCTTCTCCATAGTTGGTCATATAAAATGAGATTCTGCCCTGGCGTTGAGACTCGTAAAGAATTTTATCCATTACATTTAAAACGCTCATATCTTTATACATTTTAAGTAAAATTTCGTCTTTGATTTGAGGTTCTTGTGTAGCATCCAGAATGTTTCCAGTTCTATCCATGACCCTGTAGACTGGAATTGGAGTGTACTGAGATGGTTCTGTGAATTGGAGCTTCTCGGTCCATGATGTTTTTGCTCCAGGGAATTTTGGTTGAGTTATTGGTGACGATTTTAGCTAAAAATAAATATTTAATTTTTGGGACATGTATTTAAATTATTTTTATTGCTTACTTACAGTTGTTCGACTAAAATGTCTGAAAAACACATTACAGGCACACGATAAAGAAGTTTTGAAAGCCATTTTTTAATCGATTCGTTTCATTATTTCGTAAAACAATGAGCTAAATGTACGAATCGGTAATCAACATTTTACATCATGAATAAATGATATATGTCCAAATAAGTATCATAAACAACTGAGATATGATAAGGTATATGGTGATAGTTTATATTATCGTTTGACCTTCTTTTAGCAGGGATTTTCGATAAGTACTGTAACGATTTCGATATCCCAGTAATAATTGGAAATTTTTTTTTGAATATACCTACTAATGTTTGTTCGAATAAGGAATTTCTCAAATACGTCTCCGTGAACAAAGATTTTTGACTCATGATTTACACTTTCTTGGAACAAATTAAACTACGTAGTGATTTTTTTTCATATCCAAAAATAGTTCCAGAAAGCTTTAATAGAAATAAGGTATGCCTAAATAAATTATGCCTACCTGATGAGTAGAATTTTCGTCTATGGTATTCAATCTGGAAATAATCAATTATCTACGGATTAACATTCATCGGAAATTTTTAGATTTCCTAGAGCCCAATGATCGAAACAATTATCACATAAGCCCCCAAATATAAAGTCTCAGCCCTCAAACTATAGAAATAGCCCTTAATACAACTCTTTTTCTGAACTACGTTGCCTGAAATAATTTTGAAAACCTAAAAAGTGGCCCAAAATGTTTCGCTAATGTAAAATAATAGTAAATAATTATTAAATATTTCTCCGAAATTTGATGTGAAGGCTAGTTTTTTTAATTTTATGGTCGAAAATTAGACATTTTTCACATAGGAAAAAATACCTGAAAACCTTACTCCCACTGCTTCTAGACAAAATTTGAAAATTAGACCTTTTTCAGATATCTGGTGTTGGGTAAAAACTAGTAAAAGTACCTACCAAGAAACTTTACTTTATTTTAATACTTTTGGTTATTGGATCCACGGTTTGAACCAATTTTGATGTGACGTCATGGGCTCATTGCGAGAATACCTAAACTGTTTCAAACCTGTTAGACATTTCCACAAATTTGGAGAGAAGACAGAAAAACTTTACCCGCATTCTGTTTTTTATGCTTTTCAGCGAAAATAAGACTTTTTTCCAAAATATGGTGAGAAGACCAAAACACTTTTGGTCTAAATTTATATACAGACTGGATCAACCTACTAGACACAGGGAGTAATAAAAAGACTCGAGGCGGTGCTGCCGAAGCCGAGTACCTATAGCCGAGCTGCCGAAGATACCAGAACTTTACCGACATGCAAGGACGATCTACCGTGACGATCCTGCAGTGAAATATTTTCTGTGCTATAAGTCAACTGATTCCATTGAAGCCTATGTGCCTAGTTAGTTCAGTAAGGTACAGGACCTTATAGTCCAAGAGCCGGCAATACTAACGGGTATGTGATCGTTGCAATGGATAATTTCTACATAAAATAATAGTTCATAGTAACCTTTAAACCAAATGGATAGGTTATTGCCTCGATTCTCATGGCTGTAAAGTTGTTTTATAAAAAGATACTTCAAGAATCATGAGCGCAACAAATAAGAAGTACCTTGCGGTGTAGGGGGTTCTCATCATATGCGGCAAACACTTTATTAACACAATTTCATGTTTCTTTTTTTGTCTAAAGACCTACAGCTGTATCACAATTAAGCTGTATGCAAAATCCTCTTCACAGAGTCTTCTTTTAATTTTGAAAGTGACTTTAAAGACTGTCACTTTCAAAAATTTGTATTTAGCAAGCAAAATAACGCGTGCGCTCGACTTTCAATGAGGGTTGCCATCATTTTCCGGCCATCAAAATCGAGGTCACCCTATATATTATTTGAAAAGACATATTAAAGAATATATCTACCAATTTTCAGCTATTGCAACGATAACATTGTTCCTTCGGAAAAAGAGGGGTAGTTTACGCCCAGCCACCAAAGGGTTGCGGCCATGAGAATCAAGGCAACCCATCCATTTAGTTTAAAGGTAACTATGAGCTATTCTTTTATGTGAAAATTATCCATACGATCACATACCCGTTAATATTGCCGGCTCTCCTACTATAAGGAATTGCCTATGCCGCCATTTTTTTGGTGCCATAATACCTAGGAAAAATACACGGATGTTTTACGGACATAACAGTAGGCTGATTTGAAAATTAATTTTGGGTTTTTGGAAATTCTACTCTGGCTGTCCCAAGTGCACTGACTCTTTTTGATCTGTTCAACTGTCCGAACTACTTCAACTGTTTTAATTTTGTTCCATTTGCATTAACTCGATTTAAATTACTCTAAGCATTCCATTTAAATTTCTTCTATTGTTCGAGTTACTCTTAGTATTCCAATTGCTTCAATTACTGTTCCGTTTACAGTAACTCTCTTCTGCTTGCACTGCTCCGATTGTTACTGTTCGAACTACTTTAATATACTACTAAACAATGAATTTATATATGATCTAAGGAATTTATTCACTATACAGAAGGCTGATTTGAAAATTATTTTGGAGTTTTAATAGTTCTACTCTAACAGTTCCAAGTGCACTCACTCTTTTTGATCTGTTCAACTATCCGCACCACCTTGACTGTTCTAGCTCTGTACCATTAGCACTCACTCGATTTAAATTATTCTAAGCATTCCATTTGAATTCCTTCTATTGTTCGAGTTACTCTAATGGCGGGTATTTTAAAACTATTTTAACAAAATAACTAAAAGTTAACTTCTGGAATAACATTATCTCTCATGTACCAACGTCACCAAAAATAACTAGGACAAAAATAATTCATATTAATCTCCTGGACTATTCAAAGTTAAGTCCAGAAGTTAACTTTCAGTTAACTATCAAAGTAATTTTATAATACCCGTCTTAAGTGTTATTGCTTTAATTTCTGTTCCATCTACACTGACTCTGTTCTTTTTGCACTGCTCCGATTGTTACTGTTCGAACTACTCTAATATGCTGCTAATCAGAATTGAAGAGTATAATTTCTAAAGGGTCTAATGGCCGTTTCCACCAACTATTTTAGGGAAGCCCTAACGATAAGTATTTCCTAAACTGACATTTCTCCATGTAAAGATGTCATTTTAGGGAATACTTATTGTTAAGGATCCACTAAAATAGTTGGTGGAAACGGCCCTAAGTGCCAAAATTTTGATTTTGAGAAAAACAAGAAAAATACTACAAACTTGCTTATAAAAGCTTTTACTTACATCTTTCACCATCTTTTCGAACCATTTTCAAACATTATCCCAAAGATTACTAAAATGGAACTTATGGCCGTTTCCACCAACTATTTTAAGGGAGCCTTAACGATAAGTATTCCCTAAAATGACATTTTTACATGGAGAAATGTCAGTTTAGGGAATACTTATAGTTAGGGCCCTAAAATAATTGATGAAAACGACCATTAGACCCTTTAGAAGTTATACTCTTCAATTTATTCACTATAACAGAAGGCGGATTTGAAAATTATTTTGGGTTTTTAGTGATTCTATTCTGACTGTTCTAAGTGCACTGACTCTTTTTGATCTGTTCAACAGTCCGAACTACTTCAACTGTTTCAATTTTGTTCCTTTTGCACTAACTCGATTTAAATTATTCTAAGCATTCCATTTTTATTAATTCTATTTGAATTCCTTCTATTGTTCGAGCTACTCTTAGTGTTCCAATTGCTTTAATTCTGTTCCATCTGCAATAACTCTGTTCTGTTTGCACTGATCTGATTGTTACTGTTCGAACTACTCTTAATGATTATTTGCTATAACAATAGGCTGATTTGAAAATTAATTTTGGGTTTTTTGGTAATTCTACTCTGACTGTTTCTAGTGCACTGACTCTTTTTGATCTGTTCAACTGTCCGAACTATTTCAACTGTTTCAATTTTGTTCCATTTGCACTAACTCGATTTAAATTACTCTAAGCATTCCATTTGCAATAATTCTATTCGAATTCCTTCTATTGTTCGAGTTACTCTAAGTGTTTCAATTGCATTAATTTCTGTTCCATCTCTGTTCTGTTCGCACTGCTTCGATTGTTACTGTTCGAACTACTCTTATATGCTACCAAACAATGAAATTATTCACTATAATACTATAACAAAAGAGTGATTTAAAAATTGACTTTGAGTTTTTAGTAATTCTACTCTGACTGTTCCATGTGCACTGGCTTGTTCGAGTTACTCTAGTGTTGCAACTGCTTTAATTTCTGTTTCATTTGCACTAACTCTGTTCTGTTTGCACTGCTCTGATTGGTACAGTTCGAACTACTACTAATCAATGAACGGGCCACAACCTTCCCTTTTTAACTATTTTGGATGCTTAGACTGAAGACACAAAACAAATAGAAGGTAGAGTCCACTCAATGCTATTGCACTGTTACGTCATAATTTCTGACGTCATAAAAAAAGATTGTACGTCAAAAGCTTAATTGTCGAAGCAATGTCAAAAAAAGAGCGTATTTCGCGCGAGATTGACGCATTACGGCGGGTATTATAAAACTATTTTGACAGAGAGTAAAAAGATAACTTGTATGGAACTACACCGTTTCCAAATCCAAGCGGCAGTAAATGACATTAAATAACCTAAATTGTAAACAAACACCAGCTTTCCTATTGGTTCAAACGCCTTACCTGGACCGGTGCGCATGCATGGAGGACATTTGATAGGTTGTAATGAAATAATGAAAATGACCAGTTTGTCATTTACTGCCGCTTGAATTTGGTTCTACCATAGGTGGGTTCGGATTGCTCACTCCGTGCACTCCGAGTGACTCCATTCGCACTCCAGCCGTTCGGGTTAAGGTTCGGGTATTGCTTTTTACCGTATTAGGGGTGACTCCATTAGCTCTCTTCACTCCACTCCAACTCCGCGCTGAATAGCCGAACCCAGCTCATAGAGGAACATTTGACAGTTAACTTAAAAGTTAACTTCTGGAATGACGTTACTTCCCATAGTATTTCCACACGTTAACTTTTTGCTATCTTTAAAAATAGTTCTATAAAACCCGCCCTTAGATAGACTCCTACGTTATTTCTTATACTAGCCAAAAGATGTCTCTGTACCTATTTTCTATTCCAGAGCACGTGAAACGCACACTAGAGCTGTTTTCTCGCGTTTACTTTTGTTAAACTGGTTCAAAACAGATTTGAAACAGTATATTCTTGCGATGAGCCCATGACGTCACATCAAAATTGGTTCAAACTGTTTCGAAATACAATCTAATAATCTAATCCAAGTTTTAAAATCATTTTTTTGCGCCGAGGAGCTATGACGTCATTGTGAAACTGTTTTAAACCAGTTTTGAAAAATGTTTCGGAACTTTGAGACTTGAGAAACACCTCAGTGCAGACAGTGCAGTATAAATGGAAAACAGAAATGCAGGCTCGGATTCCCCAAACTTTTTTTGAAATTATGGAAGCCGGCAGCCTAAGAAGTTACACTTCCAAAAATATAAAGACAAAATCCAGCAATGGAATTTTATGTTGAATAGTTTTGTTAAAAACGTTTCGGCATAAGATTTGAACTAGATAGAGCTCAAGAAAAGAAAGCGCTACGTTTGTTTATCTGTCACTGTCACCATCATCATCAAACGTCAATTCGTCCATGTTTGATGTTTTTTAATTTTTTCACTATCATATTCCATTTTTTCTAATTAATTGTATTTTTCCTATTTTTCTTTTCTAATGCATGATTTATTAGCTAATAAAAGTTACAAATAAACATTTACCTTAGAATGTCGTACATAACAGGCCCCGAAGTAGTCAGCTACGCCTGCACTTGTGGATTGCTGAAACCGATTCCCCAATTGTACTTTTGCAGGCATTGCTCTCAGCTTCGTTGCGGTTTTTGCGTGTGTCACGAGGTAAATTGAAATTCTATCACTTATTAGACATCGAATTAACATCATCCTTCAACAGGTCGATTCAATTTTCTGCGGAAAATGCTCCGAAAACATACCTTCGGCCGAAGCCAGAGTGAAGAAAAATAGGTGCGCCAGCTGCTTCAATTGCCCCAGTTGCCACCAGGAATTGTCTACAAGAATTGCTACTAAAGGTCCTGTTGTTAATCCTGAAGATGCCAAACAACCATCGCCCCACAAGAAAACTTATTACCTAAGCTGCTACTTTTGCAGATGGAATTCTAGGGATGTTGGTATACCTGATCAAGGATCTGGTAAGTTTCAATAATAATTATAAGTTTCAATTTTAAATGCAAGAGTAGCTACAGGAGCCTGGCCAGAACGTGAAAACGTCCACGCCCATCGCCTACAAGAAATCATGGACACTTACAAGCAAGTAATGATGTCACAAAAGCAACAAAAAGAAAACGATAAGAAAAAACAGAGAGGTAAATTTGTGAGCTTCACAGATCGCACTGGGGTAACATCTTCGGCTATAAGAAAACGCATTGGCTTGCCAGATATTCCACATGCCATGCTCAAAAAACCCAATCCTCCAGAACCGGCTGTAGCTAAACTGGAAGTAGAAGAGCTACCTGATAGTTTATTCACTGATCCAGTTAATTTATTGGAAAGTAAGGCAAATTCTTGTTTTATAATACTTATAAGTTTATTAATAAAATACATATTTTTTTCAGTTACTACAATTGAGCAAAGGCACTTACAGCCTGAAACTCAAGCAGCTACAGTTGATATGCTGTTTCCCATCCACAAACAATTATCAATAAAAAGATCTTTAAGGTGCAGACGTTGCGAGCATAATGTGAGCAAACCTGAATACAATCCGAATTCAGTCAAGTTTAAAATTCAACTTTTTGCTTAGTAAGTCGCAATAAACTATGTTTCAATTAGCTAAAAATACATTTTTAGTTATCACATACCTGAAGTGAGGATAGTCACAGTTGAGCCTTTACGTGCAGGCAAAACTTGTGAATTAATTTTAAAATTCACCAATCCCACCCAACATGAAACTACAATAGCTATTAAATATGTGGATTTAGAACAGCAAGCTACGTATGTGGAAGAACAAAAATTGTCAGATGTGATTGAGGTTTTGGAGCAGTTGTCTTTGCAACAACCCACATCTTTACCGTCTTTATCTGGTAGTCAGCCTAGTAGCTTATTAAGCTTAACACCCCGACAACCGTCTATAACTGTTAAACCTAGGAAAATTAATGAGGAAGTTAATTGTGATGTAGCTATTCCTGATAGCTCATTTATTTTGCCTCCTAGAGATGATGCCGCTGAATACGACGACTCTACTGATACTCATAATATTGAGGACGATCCAAAGTAAGTGATTTTTTTGTGGCAATAAGATGTTTTATTTTTAACCATATATGAAATGTTGACATTACTGACTTTTTAAAAATTTGAAAATGTCACATTTCTGTCTTTTCATTTTCTTTTATGTTTCTCCATTTCCCGCACCAGGACGGGAATTTTTTTCCCGACCTTATTTGGTTCGATTTGGTTGTCACGAATTTTTTTTTTTTTCAAGAAATCATGGGTAAAAAATAATAGTACATATATTACGATCTGAGACGGGAAATGCTTTATTGCTGGTCGAGAGGTTATATAGTTTATCAAGACGCGTAGCGTTGAGATAAACTGAACCTTGAGACAGCAATGAATTTTTCCGTCAAGGGTTGTATTCTATTTTATTTTTAACCATAATTTCTTGAAAAAAAATATATTCGTGGCAACCGAATGAGGTCGGACAATGAGGAGGGAAATGAGGACAGGAAATATTTCCCTGTTCCATTTTCCGTCCGTGGACGGGAAATGAGGACGGAAAAAATTTCCCGTCCTGGGACGACAGGTAATGGAGCAGGAAAATGAAGAGACGGAAATGTGACATTTTCAAAAGTCAGTAATGACAACATTTCATATATGGTTAAAAATAAAATAGTATACAGACCTCGACGGGAAACTTCATTGCTGTCTCGAGGTTTTGTTTATCTGCGTCTCGATAAACTATAAAACCTCTTGACCAGCAATTTTCCGTCTCGGATTGTAATATACTATTATTTTTAACCATATATGAAATGTCATTACTGACTTCAAAAATTTGAAAATGTCACATTTCTGTCTTTTCATTTTCCTGCTCCATTACCTGTCCCAGGACGGGAAATTTTTTCCGTCCTCATTTCCCGTCCACGGTCGGAAAATGAAGCAGGGAAGTATTTTCCGTCCTCATTTCCTGTCCTCATTTTCCGACCTTATTTGGTTCTCACGAATTTTTTTTTTTTTAAGAAATTATGGTTAAAAATAAAATAGTATACAAACCTCGACGGGAAACTGTCTCGAGGTTCAGTTTATCGAGACGCATGACCAGCAATGAACAATTTCCCGTCTCGGATTGTAATCTACTATTATTGATTTTTTTTTTAAGATTGGTAAAATGGCGCAAATCTAATAAGGCGTTTATTAAGCTTCAAGTTACACCTATGGCCCATTTGGAAGTGGGCAAAGAAGTAATTTGTGGTTTCACCATGCAACACATTTATACCAACGTGATTGCTACTACTATTGAGAATAAGCTGCCTCAAAAATATGAGCACAATGTGAGGGTGTTTTTGAGGTTGGGCAATGTTGTTGGACAGGAATGAAAAATTGTTTTGCTTAAGTATAAAAATTAATCTGCACTAATCTTTTTAAAAAAAAATATATTAACAGTGTATTTTGCCGCGGTGTCCGGATCTTCCCCTCGGACCTTGAAAATCCGGGAGAGGGCCTATTCAGTGATTATTTATTTTTTGTTAATATTCTTGTATTTTTCAGCTTATTCGCACAATAAAATGCTTTTTAAAAAAATGGTCTATTGTCTCTATACAGTCCATTGCGTTTTCCTGCAAGACTCTCATGTCTTTGTCCAGAACGAGGTTCCTTGCAAGTTTTGATGAAAACCTTTGAACCAGTCTTTACAAAAAACTCAATACCAATAGGACAAAATAAAACACAAAAAAGTTTCTATTTACAAAAAATATAATATCAAAGCCAGAAAAAAAATAATACACGAAAAAAAATAAATAAATTAAGGAACTTTCTTGTAACAAAAATTATAACAATAAAACCAAGTCTATTGCTTTCCGGAAAAGCCGTCACACATTTAAATGCTGAGCGACGGTCGCTTTTTGCGATCCCCTTTCGAATTTTTACCGAAAATGTTGCCCAGCACTTTCGAAACGCTATTCACGCCCAACTTTCGTCGAATCGGTAGGGCTTTCAGTAGCTGAACGGACTTGGCTTCGCGTAGCAGCGATTGGAACGCCAGGGAAACGCCTGCGAAATTTTCCGCAGCGCTGACTTCATAGAATTGACAGTTGTATTGGAGGGAGAGTTCGTGGCCTTCGTCAACGCAAATTTGTCTGGAATAAGAAATGAGAGTTAGACGATAAATTCAATAATTCAAAAAAATCATAGAAATTAAAAAAATTAGGAAAATTTCAAAAATCATAAAAATTTACTAGTCACAAAAATCATGAAAATTTCCAAAAATCGTAAAAATTCACAAAAAATCATAGAAATTTATGAAAATCAAAAATCATGAAAATTTACAAAATCATCAAAATTTAAGAAAATTAAAAAAATACGAAAGAACCATAGAAAAATTCGAAAAAAACACAGAAATTAAAAAAGTCAGGAAAATTACAAAAATCATGAAAATTTCAAAAATCATAAAAATTCACGAAAATCATAAAAATTCACAAAAATCATGAAAATTTCCAAAAATCATAAAAACTAATAGAAATTTATGAAAATCAAAAATCATTAAAATTTACAAAAATTCGAAAAAATCATGGAAATTAAAAAAATCAAAAAAACTACAAAAATTACGAAATTCATAAAAATTTACAAATTCACAAAAATCATGAAAATTTCCAAAAATCATAAAAATTCACAAAAAGTCCTAAAAATTTATGAAAATCAAAAATCATAAAAATTTACAAAGTTGATAAAATTTTTTAAAAAATAAAAGATTACAAAAATTTGAAAAAACCATAAAAATTTAAAAAATCGGAAAAATTACAAAAATTCCGAAATTCATAAAAATTTACAAAAATCATGAAAATTTCAAAAATCATTGAAATTCAAAAAAATCATGAAAATTTCCAAAAATCAGAAAAATTCACGAAAAATCATAGAAGTTTATGAAAATCAAAAATCATGAAAATTTACAAAGATCATAAAATTTTAAGAAAATTATAAATTATAAGATTACAAAAATTCGAAAAAACTATCGAAATTAAGAAAATCAGGAAAATTACAAAAATTTAAAAAATCTAAAAAAATAAAAATCATGAAAATTTTAAAAATCATGAATATTCACAAAATTCACGAAAGTCATAAAAATTTACAAAAATCATGAAAATTTAAAAAATCACAAAAATCATGAAAATTTCCAAAAATCATAAAAACTAATAGAAATTTATGAAAATCAAAAACCATTGAAATTTACAAAAATTCGAAAAAATCATGAAAATTCAAAAAAATCATAAAACTACAAAAATTACGAAATTCATAAAAATTTACAAATTCACAAAAATCATGAAAATTTCAAACATCACAAAAATAATGAAAATTTCCAAAAATCATAAAAATTCACAAAAAATCCTAAAAATTTATGAGAATCAAAAATCATGAAAATATACAAAGATGATAAAAATTTTAATAAAAATAGAAGATTACAAAAATTCGAAAAAACCATAAAAATGTAAAAAATCAGAAAAATTACAAAAATTCCGAAATTCATAAAAATTTACAAAAATCATGATAATTTCAAAAATCAAAAAAATTCAAAAAAATCATGGAAATTTCCAAAAATCAGAAAAATTCACAAAAAATCATAGAAATTAAGAAAATCAGGAAAATTACGAAAATTAAAAAAATCTTATAAAACAAAAATCATGAAAATTTCCAAAAATCATAAAAACTATTAGAAATTTATGAAAATCAAAAACCATTGAAATTTACAAAAATTCGAAAAAATCATGGAAATTCAAAAAAATCAAAAAAACTACAAAAATTACGAAATTCATAAAAATTTACAAATTCACAAAAATAATGGAAATTTCCAAAAATCATAAAAATTCACAAAAAATCATAGAAAGTGGGTCTACAGTAAAAAGTGAGTAAAATTCCGGTCAAAAATTAATAAAACTCGCGATCAAAAATTAATACTATTCGTGGTCAGAAATGAGTAAAATTCGAGGTCAAGAATGAGTAAAATTCTTCGGTAAAATATGAGTAAAATTCCCGGTCAAAATCAGTAAAACTCTCCTGTGAAAAATGATTAAAACGAGTAAAAAGTGAGTAAAATTTTCGGTCAAAAATGAGTCAAGTACTTTGGTAAAATAAGTGAAATTCAATTCAAAATAAGTAAAATTCTTCGGATATAATCTCTGCCAAAAATGAGTAAAAAATTAAGTGAAATTCGCAGTCAATAATGACTAAGTAAAAAAATTTTGGTAAAAAATGAGTAAAATTCTTGTATCGGAAAAAAAATCCCTGTCGAAAATCAATGAAAAGTGAGTAAAATTCCCGGTCAAAATTCAGTGAAATTATCCTGTCAAAAAAATTCTCTGTTAAAAATTGGTAAAAATTACAAAAAATTACAATATTCAAAAAAATCATAGAAATTAAAAAATTTAGGAAAATTTCAAAAATCACGAAAATCATAAAAATTTACAAAAGTCACAGAAATCATGAAAATTTCCAACAATCATAGAAATTTATGAAAATTAAAAATCATGAAAATTTACAAAATCATAAAAATTTAAGAAAATTACAAAAATTCGAAAAAACCATAGAAATTAAGAAAATCAGGAAAATTACAAAAATCAAGAAAATGATAAAAATTTACAAAGATCACAAAAATCATAAAAATTTCAAAAATCATTAAAATTTACAAAAATCTCGAAAATTTCCAAAAATGATAAAAATTCACAAAAAATTATAAAAGTTTATAAATCATGAAAATTTAAGAAAAATATAAGATTACAAAAATTCGAAAAAATCATGGAAATTAAGAAAATCAGGAAAATTACAAATATCATGAAAATCATAAAAATTCATAAAAATCATAAAAATTTTAAAAATCATAAAAATTCTAAGATTTAAATTATAAGATTACAAAAATTCCAAAAAACCATAGAAATTAAGAAAATCAGGAAAATTACAAAAATTATGAAAATTTCAAAAATCATAAAAATTCACAAAAATCACGAAAATCATAAAAATTTACAAAAATCATGAAAATTTGAAAAATCATAAAAATTCACAAAAATCATGAAAATTTCCAAAAATCATAAAAACTAATCGAAATTTATGAAAATCAAAAATCATTAAAATTTTCAAAAATTCGAAAAAAACAAAAAAACTACAAAATTTCCAAAAATCATAAAAATTCACAAAAATAATGAAAATTTCCAAAAATCATAAAAATTCACAAAAAAATCATAGAAAAGTCTATAGTAGAAATTGAGCAAAATTCCGGTCAAAAATTAATAAAATTCGCGATCAAAAATTAATACTATTCCTGGTCAGAAATGAGTAAAATTCGAAGTCAAAAATGAGTAAAATTCTTCGGTAAAATATGAGTAAAATTTCTGGTCAAAATTCAGTAAAACTCTCCTGTGAAAAATGATTGAAACGAGTAAAAAGTTAGTAAAATTTTCGGTCAAAAATGAGTCAAATACTTCGGTAAAATATGAGAAAAATTCCCGGTCAAAATTCAAAATAAGTGAAATTCTTCGGAGAAAAATAATCTTTGCCAAAAATGAGTAAAAAATTAAGTGAAATGCACAGTCAATAATGAGTGAGTCTACAGTAAAAAAATTCTTGGCAAAAAATGACTAAAATTCTTTCATCGAAAAAAAAATCCCTGTCAAAAATCAATAAAAAGTGAGTAAAATTCCCGGTCAAAAATTAATAAAATTCGCGATCAAAAATTAATAAAATCCGTGGTCAAAAATAAGTTAAATTCTTCGGTAAAATATGAGTAAAATTCCCGGTCAAAATTCAGTGAAATTATCCTGTCAAAAAAAAAAAATCTGTTAAAAATTAGTAAAAAGTGAGTAAAATTCTCGGTCAACAATTAGTAAAATTAGGGATCAAAAAAGAGTAAAATTCGCGATCAAGAATGAATGGAATGAAGAGTCAAAAATGTTATGGAATTCAGTGTGACTGACTACTGACTAGTTTGTGATTTCTGCACGAATATTCCTATTGGTATACATGATTAAACCTGCCCAAAATCGGAGCTCGGGGATTTACCAAAATTTTTCCAATGTTGCCAACTTTACATTTTATATTACATTGAAGTCTTGGCTTAAAAATAAACTATCTTGTCGATGATGGTGTATTGTATGGTTTATGTTTATAGTATGGCAATGAACTAATGAAACACACTGGAACGGTGGCTACATAATGTTCCTTATGCAAGAGTTTGTGCCAGGAAGGACAACAAACAAGAGGGATTTGTATCTCTATCTGCACTATGGCGGTTATTGAGAAAAGCTGTTTGAAGTGTTTGGACCATTGAGGTAAGGAAGATGAAGAAGCTCTTCTTTCTTTTACGTTAATCGCAATGCGTGCGAGCGAGACAACAATCCCTCTGTATTGCTGGGTTGCATATATCAAAATTCGGCACACTAGGATAAAGCAGTGCTCCCGTTCCAGAGTGTTTGTTTAGTTCAATGTAGTATGGGAATTTTTTTAAAAAGTTATTTATATTTTCGGATTTTAAAGAACATTTGTCGTCCTTTGACACCTTTCAAAAGGACAAAGGACTTTAGTCCAGAATAAAGGACTGTCCTTTGAGATAAAGGACAAAGGACGGTTGGCAACCTTAATAATGTTAGTCATAACAATGACGAGCACATATCCTGCTGTTCCTCTTAATCTAGAAGCTATTAATATTTTGGTTTCAATTTTCATAAAACCATTTAAAATACCACTCTTAAGTTTGATATCTTTCATTTTATCGCAAAATATACAGGGTGTTTCATTAAAAAAAGACGAAGTTGTCTACGTTTCTCCATTTTTTGATGCGATTTTGTTTTTTCTGATAACGTTAAAAGAAAATATAGAAAAAAACTGTCAAGTTTTGTATTTAAATTTTTTTTCTATCTTAAATAGTAAAGGCTGTAGGTATGTGTCCAAATATAGGTAATCAAATGCCCTGTACTTATAGTCGAAATTTTGCCGATTATTCCACTCATGTGTTAGAAATCCCATAAGACAAGTGACGATTTTCAGAATTACATCGAAAATTCTCTTTTCCATTTGTTTAACTAGAGAGAATTAACGCGATAATTCTCCCATGTTATTGTATACATGGTTGTCATGCTAATTTTTGATACAAACAAACGGTTCCTGATAGCAACCATTTATTTATAGTGATTGTTAAGATGTTCAAATCATTTAATACATATTTATTTCCATATTTTTTGCATTCTCATACGTGAAATAATCCTGTAAATACCACTTGAGCTTTAAAATGAACCAGATAATTTTTCACTCATGCGTGTTTTCTCTGCAAATTTCACTCGTCCTACGGACTCGTGAAATTATAGAAAACACGCAATCGTGAAAAATTATCGGTAATTTTGAAGCTCTCGTGGTATTATCCCCGATAATAGTTCAAATTTTGATTATTATCGGCTGTTAATTTCCTATAATTTGTTTAATTACATCAAAGTTTCCTGAAGGCAATCAAGAGCCGGTAATAATCAAAATTTTCCCATATTCCCCTGGTTCTTGAATCAGTGGAAAATTTTTCAAAAGGCAATCAAAAACCACTTATGGTCCAAATTTTGATTATTATCAGCTCTTGATTTCCTGGATAATTTCTTCAAAAACATCAAAGCCGTATCCACGGATCGGTCAAATGTTACCTTTGAGTCCAAATTCTGATTCAGTCGATCAAGACTCAAAAGCCAATCCAAATTTTGATTATTTTTGGCTCTTGAATTGCTATTGAACTTCTTCTAGAGGCAATCAAGAATCATAAATAATACATAGTTTTTTTTTTTTATTAACGGCTCTTGATTCCTTAAATTATTTTCCTGAAGGCAATCAAGAGCCGCGGTGATAATCAAAAATTCCCGGCTCTTGAATCGCTAGAAAATTTTTCAAGAAACAATCAAGAATCATTTATAGTTCGAATTTTGATTCTTACTGTCTCTTGAATTGCTATTAAACTTCTTCTATAAATAATCAAATGTAAAGAGTCAGTCAATCAGTATCATATATACAGGGTGAAGCACGAAAAACTTCCCACCCAGGTTTTCTCAGGTGTTAGGTGATTAATTAAAAATCGCTCGAACACGTCAATTTTTGTTTTTGGGGGACACATTTTATTAGTATGTTCCAATGAACTATAGCCAAAAACTGGAATGCGCGCATATTGCCATATCTGCCCAAAAAATGAAGCCATGAAAGACAGATGCCACAAGGGGGAATGTTGTTTTTTTCTGTTGCTCGCTGACATATGACGTTTTCGAAAGTTTTGTCATATTTTCCTTCACAGGTTTCATCAATTGGAATATGTGTTGGAAGCAATTTTCGCCATTTAACATAATGAGTGCGACAAAAACAGGTATCCCCTCCGCAGCAGCTGCACTAGGCTTCACGTTCTTCCTTATGTGTTAGCATTCCAGTTTTTGGTTATAGTTCATTGGTATGTTCACCCCCTACCTGTCAACCCCTAAGTGAGGGTGACAGGTACCCCGAAAATTTCAAATGAAAAGGGGGGTCGAGTGATATGTCATTTGATAGCTATTTTCATATCCCCGAAGTTTTAAGTTGCTACTATTTACCCTGTCGACATGGCGGCTTGTCAAAGTTAGGAAAAATCAATGGTAAAATGCTGTGTGGTTTTTACCTGTTACCTACGCATAGGTGTGACAGGTAAAAACTATACAGTTTAGATTATCGAATGTAATACCACAAGAAGTTTCAGGATTACCGGATAATACTTTTACCTGTCACGAAACGCGTTATGCTGGTAACGCGTTGAGTGTCAGGTAAAAGTATTAGGTTAAAAGCAAGCAAAATTATGCAAAAAATATTTGGATAGTTTAATCCATTTAAATTTATAGGCCGAGTGGTATACGGCTAGATTATTTCCTAAATAATTAGGATTGAATTGTTGGTGTCAATCCTATCCAAAGAGTACTATTTATTATAAAATGTCAGAATATTTCTATCAAAATTCTGTCAAAAAAGGTAAACAAAAATTTAATCGCTGATAAACAAGGTCTTGTGAAATAATCACTTATTTAAACAAAATTCATTCAAAAAATGACGTTGTCTGATAGGTCTATTTTATAATGAATGAAATATTCCTAATAAAAATAGCAACTAAATGACATAATATCATTCGACCCCTTTTTCCATTTAAAATTTTGGGGTACCTGTTACCCCCACTTAGGGGTTGACAGATGAGGGGTGAAAATACCGATAAAATGTGTCTCCCAAAAAACAAAAATTCACGTGTCTGAGCGATTTTTGATTAAACAGCAAACACTTGAGAAACTCTGGGTGGGAAGTTTTTCGTGTCCCCACCGTGTATATCTGAGTTCAGATTTTATGATCTGCTTATATTAAATTACAGACAATTTGTAACTTTATACAAATCAATGATAAGATCAATCATTACCTATGGGGCGGCGACCTGGGTCACCAGTGCGGCGTCTCATAGGTACAAAATTCAAAGAATTCAGAACAGGGTACTGAAGATCATCGTGGACGCACCAATGTACACCCGTACCCAAGTGCTCCACGATGATCTTCAGATCGACACAATCGAGCAGTTTGTCGCCAACCTCTTTACGAATTACTACCAAAAGGTGAACGTCAGTCGAAACCCCCTTGTCCGTGAGTCTCACATTCGCTCCAACCCCCAATAAACAGACATTTTGATTCTTGCTTTTAGAATCTGAAATTTGAAAACTGCATCTATATAATCTAAACTGCACTTTGGAACATTCAAATGAAAGATCCGCAATAATAAAAACTGTCATTGCTCTTGATCTGAGAATAAATTCCAGATTCTGGGAAATTTGAGCCAATGATAGAATCCGAAGCTTCTTATTTTTGAAAACTGAATCCTTATTATAATTGTAGAATCAGAGAATCTTACGTCTAACGTCATGGACCTGAAAACAAGAATAACCTTCTTACTCTAGGAAATATACAAAAATCATATAAAATATGAAGCTTGAACATTGTACATTTTCATGATCTGAACTCTAATTTGAAAATCTTGAAATGCAAGATCTGCAATGACAGAAATCTAACATTAAAAAACGAAAATAAAATTTAGACTTCAAAAAAAAAAAACCTATTAAAATGGTAATACATAGTTGAATCTGAAGCTTCTTCTAGAAAACTGAATTCTAATCATTTGAAAAATGTTTCAGAATCTCCAAATTCATATTTACAACTCAATAGTAAAAATAGTAAAATCTTTATGTTCTGGACTATGACACACTCTAGCGTTGTGCTCAAGAAATTTAAACAATAAACACTAAAGATGCATTGCTGCATAGCTTACTAATTCTACTCTACATGAAGGAATGTCCCGTCATTTAAAAAAATCAATGAATGGTACAGCAATACCTTTATGGCTAATTTCTGGAAAAAATTATATAAAAAAGCATGTCAGATACTCAAAGTATATACGATCTTCTTGTTTAAGAAGTTGATCTTATTGAAGGTAACCCTGAATATACGATTTTCGGATGGAAAACATTGAGCTCCATGTGGTGATGATAGTCTACTGCAATCGGAAAATTATGCTGATAACCATGTTATACATACGCCTTACCAGAAGAAAGTGAAGATTTTTGACAGGGAAATATTACCACACAACAAATGCGAGACATTGAACAAGAAAATGATAGTAAGACAATAAACCAGCCTCAATCTTTTCACTGTGAGTCACAACTAAAAAACAAGATGCGTCGTGGATCAAGAATCAAGAACTAGAAAATCTCCCAAATATCTTGACAATTATGTCTGACGTCACACGCATAACCTTACTTTCGATAGGGGGACAAACATGTGATTGAAACAAACCCAAGGTTGTTCGAGAGAACTAGTAGGAAGACCAATGGTAGGAAGGCACCCCAGATGCGTCATCAAGTTACCCATTACCAGATAACCTATTAACTTTAGGAACCTTGAGTCCTTAGAGCAGGTAACTTGAGCTTGAGACAAACCCACCTCGATGGGACAAACAAAACGATATATTTCTCAAATGAACCTGTTACCTGTGCACTGGGACTCTATAACGAGTAATTTTCTCTATCTCTATTGATTTCGAAAAGAGTGAAGAAGAAAACAAAGTTCTAAGTATATCTACATTGGCGTATCCAGGGTTTTGGTTTGGGAGGGGGATCTGTTAACAAAAAGAGTTGATCAAAAAAAAAAAAAAAAAACTGCGCACAATAGTGACTCTCATTGACAAAAGGTCTGTTCCAACCGACATGAGAACCGTTCTAGAACGGTAATTTCCAGTCGATCAATTAATTTGTTATTTAGGATAAACGTCCAACTTATTGAAAAATAGGTGGGCAACTGGAAATTACCGTTCTAGAACGGTTCTCACGTCGGGTTGGAACAGACCTTAAAGCATTCATGCGCATGTTGCCACATTAGAAATGACGAAATATACTCCTGGACAAAATTATCGCACCACTGAACATAAGCACCACCATAAGCAGTGGTGCGATAATTTTGTCCAGGAGTATATTTTAGGATCATGTTACTAGGTCTAGGTAGCCAGGTTTTTTATCAGCTATATTTTGGAATGGTTTACTACTGAGAACTTCGGCATGCTCGCATGTTTGGGAAAGTGACGTGCCTTTCCTATCCGGCGTTTTCGCAACAGTTTGAAAATTCGTTTTTCAAATCATTTTATTTTCAAAAATAAAAGTTTTTTTTTTGGAAAACAATATACAGATGTTAAATCAGAATGACTAACAGAATAGTTTGAAAATGTGAAAGTTGCCCATTTTTGTCAGGAATTCTCCTGTAACATACTCAAATGTTACGCGCCTATTTTTTTCGGTAAGGAGGAGAAATTTTATCCACGGAGCACCTTCTCTCCTGGGCCCTTATTCTTGAAACAGGGAAGCAGCATTTCCATGAGAATAGCTTTTCCGTCTGTGTTACTCGATATTATTATTTGTGCATGTCATTGAGAAAGACAGAGAAATCGTTCTCACGAGAACGCTGGTCCTTGTTTTCAAAAATAGGTACCCGGAGCTGGCACTCTGTACCGAATAAAGATCGTTATCCCTATCGCTAAGGCACTTGCTGTCTACTTCTCTGTTTTGGAAATCAATAGAGACGCCACGTCAATAGAGATAGAGAAAATATCTCTATTTGTTAAAGAGACCCATCTCTGGGGTTCCATTCTCGTCTCAGGGAGTAATTTTTCGTCTTTATCATTTTCTTTTACTTTTCGATTACGATTACAAGGACAAAACATGCATTCTATTGGGGAGCTGTACTGCTTTACTCTCGAACCCCTGGGGAAGGAAGTATTTCGGATATGCAGGATGATTAAGATGAAGCACTGATTCCCTGGCTGCATTAGGCACCCGCCATAGAAAAACCTGACTGACGCTGACTACGAGCGGAGAGACTCCGACGACCAAAATCGAATTTCGGAACTCTGTAATGAGATAGAAGCACTAAAACTCGATCGAAGGCACAAAGACATTCACATAAAACGACTCGAACGCGGCTCGCGTGCCTTTAATGAAGAAGCTGAAGAAATGGAAAAGTGCAGCAATATTAAAATTGCAGAACTCCAGAAATTCATAGAGGAACTTCAGGGTAAGCTTCTGGAGGGAAAAAATATTGAGCAACAGCTTCGAATGGATCTAGCTGGACAAGAAACAGAACTACATACCAGCCAACGATTGAGAAAGGATATCATACGATCAAAATTAACAACCTGGAAATACTAAATAACGAGTACTTAATCAATATGCAATCTATTCAAGAGCAGCTCGATTCTTACGCTGAGGGCGGGCCAAAGTTGGGACCCTGCACCTCGAACACAATAACACCAAAAGCCTCCAAACCGCTATCAGATACCAATAGACAGAAAAACAGTTTGCATAAACTCCTTATTCTAACCGATGAGCATGGAAGAAACATAGACCGTAATATCCGCAAACATTTGGATTCAGCAGCGGTCAAAATTGAAGCACTCATTAAACCGGGAGCTCAATATAGTAGTGTTTTGACTGGGTTGGAGTGCTGTATAAAAGGCTACAGTAGGCACGATTGTGTTGTCATTGTTGCCGGATCAAATGACTTTTTAAATAACAAAAGACCAAAATTCAGTCACATTCATGAAATTATAAAAAAGTGCACTCAAACAAATTTCATATTTTTGGCTTGCCCCACTCTACGAAAAAACCGCAACAATGACTACATACATCATTTCAACAATAATTTGGAGAAGGTGATAGGTGCATTTAATAGAATCTCAGAATCTTCCTTTGATTACATTAATATAAATACTGATGGGGGCTTCAGGGTTAGAAACTGGCTGATTGGTAGAATGATTGCTGAATCAATCCAATTGAATACTCTTCACACAGAATTGAATAATAGTATCCTCTCAGTCAACAACAGATCTTTTCATACCCAAGCAGCCACTCTGGCAACAGACAGATCTCCACAAGCCTTTAACTATACCAGACATTTAAACGACAAGGATATAACCTCTCATTCCATTAGCTTATTTGAAGAACTAAATGATACGCTTGGTAATGGAGGGAGCTCTTCAGCTCACGATAATACTGGTGGTTTGCATTCAACATTTTCAAGCTCTTTTTTAGGGGTTCGATTGAAGGACCGGTGCCCAACAAAATAACTCATGTTACTCTACTGGTTCAAAATATACAGTCCGCTAGAAATAAGACTGATGAGCTTTTAACATTTTTAGAAAGTCAAAATTTTCCACACCTACTGCTACTAACTGAACACTGGCTTAAAGAGGGTGAGCCCTTTTATGTTCCAAATTATCACATTATGTCCAAATTCTGTCGCTCGAACTTTAACAATGGGGGCACAACTATTCTTGTGAGCACGGAATTCTTGTCAAACTCAGATTTTTCTAACTGCGATAAATTCAACTTCCTTATCTCTGAAAAAAATTATATCAATGATCTCCTGTTCATCAATATATCTGGAGAATTTGCAGCGTTCGCGGACGATGCGACTGTGCTTTGGCACAACTTCGACCCTAACGAGCTGATCAGAATAATATCCCACGATCTAAACAGTGTCAAAATGTGGTGCGATGCAAATGGACTCCTTTTCAACTTCAACAAAACCCAAATACTAGCATTCCGATGTAACATCGAACGAATTGTATGTGACGAATTTTCCGTTAAAAGTTCGAAAAATACAAAGTTTCTTGGACTTAACTTGGATGTTGATCTTAAATTCCAATCACATATAATAGCTCTCAATAAAAAACTATCTTCAGGCTGCTAAATTATCTTACTTACCCAAGCATTCTATACTGTTAATGAATTTCTGGACTTAGTATTTTGAACCTAATAAATTTTAACCAGCTTTTGCTTACTAGAATTATCGTGGGCACTCTGTCCTGGGTGTTTATTTTATTTTCCTATCAGAGCACTGCTGTACTGTTTTTTCATGTTTTATCTTATTTCTTAATGTTTCTGTCAACATCTGACCCCCTAGTTATTTAGTTATTATTAATTTTAATATTTTACAACAGTTTGTTCTTGTATTGTTTCTTCTCTGTGTGACTTATCACTTGTTTATAGTTTTTTTAAACCTATTTATTAACTGTTAAAATTTAAAAATATGTATGTGTATTTACTGTGACAAGCATTATATTTAGATGGTTTAGATTTTAGATTTTAGATTTAAGGATTAGCTTTGTCCATAATGATTACTGTATCTTTTGACAATAAAGCATGCTACTACTACTACTACTACTACTACTCATTATAGAAAGAAATGAATTTTTATTTCTATTTGTTTTATACAAAAAATGTACATGCCACATAAAATACGCTGGAAAAAAATTAGTCTAGACTTGCCTTGGGGGGGGGGGGCTGCAGCTCGGCAGCCGCCCCCTGGATACGCCTATGTATATCTATAGAGATGGGGATAACGATGATCTCTATCCGTTACAAAACTCCGGCGAAGTGACGTTTTTTATCATCAATGGTTTTCATTGCTGTAAATAGTCCTTAAACGCTTCATTTGTTCCCCCATCGAAAGTGAGGTTATATATATGACGTCAGCTAGTGCCTAATTGTTGTTTATCAAATCCTAATTAGGCAATCCAAACCACGTGACTTTTTTTGACGGGTTGTTGGCACACAAAAGATTTTCTTGGTTCAATATTGTGTCATTTTCTGTGTTGAATGCGTATTTTTGCTGCTCATTGCTTAATTTTGTGAGTTTTGAGACCTACATTATTTTATTTGAGTGTATATAAACATTTTTAAAGACATTGAAAATATTTTCACCAGTTGAAACTTTCATTTCTATTGAAATAAAGCTTTCAGAGAAAGTCTATATTTGTGCGAGTTGCGGAAAAGCTGTCCTCAGGCCGCTCTTGGATTTGCTAGTTTTCTTCCAATAACTTCAATGAATATTATTAGCTATATTGTTCTAACGTCTAAGGTTCTAACGCATAGCTTTTACACCAATGCACAAATGAGGGCCTATAGAAGAGTCTAGCTGCTTACAAAATTTATGGCGTTTCCGATTGGTAGATCTTGCGGAACTAGTGCAATTTTTTCTATTTCTGTCTTTTTCTTCTACAGGTCGATTAAAAGGATGCAAATACACTCGGTGCGCACCAGTGGCGGCCCGTGACAATCCAAACTGGTGAGGCCCATGGCCCATCAAGTTAACCCAAACAAACCCAAACAAAATTTTCAAGTGTTACGCCCAAATTTTGACCCAAAATTTCATCAAAAGAACATCTCGGTTATTTTTTTTTGTATATTTCTAATGAAAATTTTCATTTCTTACAGTTGCAAAACAACAGCAGTAGCCTAATTCTTATTTTAATACAAATATTGAGTTTCAAATTAACAAAATAAATTCCAAAAAACAGTTTTTTAACCCGCAACAGACGAAAATAAAAAATATGAGCCAATTAACCAATTAAATACTTGTCGCAGCAGCAAGCGATGCAAGGTTTCTTATTAACAAGCCCAAAATTGTGCGCTTCAATGCCTATAAAAATTCGCTATCGTCTCACCTACAGTTGAAGCGTTCTGGTGGGGAGTGCCGTGGCATCGCTTCGGCGTTCTGTGACGCACATGAGGCCAAAATTTTTGGGATTGCGATTTTATTTTAATGCTGTCCGGCAACGATTTGAGCGCCTATAAGGATAAATAGGTAGAAGCGCGCGCTAGATTCAAGAAATAGTATTATATTTTAATGAAAATTCGATGTTTTGATTCTTTTAATGATTGAAAATAGTTGAAAAACGTTAAATATTTAATAAATATTATTTCAAAATTTTACTTTATTATTGTAATTTTTACATGTGAGGCCCGGCCTCAGTTGCTTTATACGACGAGCCGCCACTGGTGCGCACTGAATCTACCAATCGGAAACGCCATTAATGATGTCAACTCACTCACAAGTAAACACAAGGGACGATGACTGATGACACAAGAAATTAATGAGTGGTGCGCACTGAGTGTATCCGCATCTTTTTCTAAAAACATGTAACATTCAAGGATAAAGATACATTTTTTTTGCACTGGTTCGACAAATGGAAAACGCTATTAGGGTTATGGGCATATGGGTGCCAACAGTCGGCCATATTTGACAAATCGTTGGATTGCCTAATTCTGTGGCATAATTTCTAAAGGAAATTCAGTACCAGTTACCTTATAACTTAGATTTTTGTAAACTTTAAAAAATCATAACTTTTATTTATGACTAATGTATAATGTGCGTATTATATTTGTGATTTTGGCAGTATAATGACATATGTTATTCCTCCAGGGATTAATGACGAGTAGCGGGATTAATGGTCATTATTCCACAAAAGTGTCAGTGTCAAACGTGTAGTGCTTGTGGATTTGTATTGAAAATTATGAGACGGATGAAATTTGTTCATTGAAAATCTCAAATAAATTAATTTGTCGTAAATAAAGTAGAATATACTACTCGCAATAATGGCTATTATTCCCTCGGAATGTTACTCCCTCGCCGCTAACGCGGCTCAGTTCGTAATAATCCTCGGGAATAATAGCTATCATTATTGACTCGTGGTATAATCTACTATTTTCCTATTATAGATAGAAAGCTGAAACTTTCACTGAATTTTATCCCTTTCAAAGGACTACAATACAATCCCTGAAAATTTCAACTCATTTGCACCTATACTTCCTGAGATAAAATCGTGTTAAGCAATAGGCTCGTTCAATAAAAAAATTTTAACGTGGTTTTTCACATTTTTATGGAGTATTGCTCACATATAGCACATAAAAAAATTTCAGCTCAATTGGATAAATATTAGAGAAGTTACACGTTTTTTAATATTAAAACAGTTATGCCTCGGAAATTGATTGCTGTGACGTCATAGCATCCCTCGAGTCGAGACAGGCTAAAGGCCGTCATACACGGTTTTGCATAACGAAATGTCAACTGATTTTCTATTGACAGTTTGGCACACAGTTTGCGAAACTATACAATATTTTAAAGGACCCCGCACATTTCTTATGGAAATGTGATCTATGTGGAATTTTGCTGAATTTTTGATATTGTGTAGAGGGAGTCCTGCTTAACAAAAGTTATCATTCCGCTAATGTTTAATAGCGAACAGTTTTTAAGATATAAATTAAAAACTTTTTTTAATATAATACTCTTCAGTATGACGTCACCTGTACGGTCACAGCACTGAAAATGATTACTATCCTTTCCACTTTTGCTTTGACTATACTCTTCTCCTTTTAATATTAAGAAATAGAAAAAGATAGCCATACCGATTAAGTGACAAATAAGTAGGTAAACAAGTGTATTGTGTATTATCCTGATAGGTAAACAACACCTAGCTCCTACCCTAGCTGAGTTCGGAATGGTAGAAAGTGTTGACATTTTTTACACTATTGACACTGTGGCGTTCGTTAATTAGTAGGAGTAAGTTTGGTGTACACTTTATTTGCGTTCGGAAATTATTTGGTGTCCAAATGGTGTAAATATGGTGGGACACCGTTCACTCGTTACAAAGCGATGGTGTATTTGGTGTTACACCGCCGATTACACCTTCATCACGTGATACAACACTACACTACACGAATACAGCACTAGCACTGCACTAAAATCCCATTCCGAACTCAACTCATGCCGCAATCGTCAACGTCATGTCATGTCAGTCATATTGCGATTTCATTTGTAAATGTTGTTGTTTTTTTTTATTATTTCTTAATGTTAAAACGAGAAGAGTATAGTCAAAGTCGAAAGTGGAAAGGATAGTAATCATTCTCGGGACTGCGAGCATATTGGTGACGTCATACTTAAGAGTATTATACAGGGTGTCCTTAGATAAACTGACACATTTTGCAGGTAAATATCTCGAAAACGGGAAAAGATAATGAGATGCGGTTTGTTCTGGGAGCATAGAGATTTTTCAAAGTTTTTTTTCACATTATTGCCGAATTCTGAAATTTGCTGAAATTTGGTTTTACAGACATGCGATTTTTTGAAATAAAATGACCGTCTTATTTTCAATGAAACACCCTGTATCTTTTGTCATCGTCAGAAAGCCTGATTTTTCTACTTTTTATGTATGTATAATTTTTTTCAATTATCTTGAATCTGCATCGTGAAAATTGCACTTTGTCGAAGGGAATATTATCGACTAACCAAAAAAAAATTGAGAATTAATTTGTGTTTAATACTTTTATTAACTAATTAGCGCATAGTTAACTAATAATACAAGTATTAAACACAAATAAGTGCATATAAAACACAAATTAATAATTATCATTTTTTTTTTGGCCAGTCGACGTTACGCTCTTCAACCAAGTGCAATTTTTACGATTCAATTTCATGATAATTGAAAAAAATTATACATTTTTGTGAAGTAGAAAAGTCACGCATTCTGAGAATGACAAAATATGCTGGGTGTTTCGTTAAGAATAAGGCTTACAATCGAATGTCTGTAAAACCAAGTTTCAGGATTCGTCAATGCCATGAAAAAAAATTTAAAAAAATCCTCATTCTTCCAGAACAAACCGCATCCCGTTATCTTTTCTCGTTTTCGAGATATTCACCTCTAAAATGTGTCAGTTTATCTAAGGACACCCTGTATTGAAAAAGTTTTTAATTGATATCTTAAAAACTGTTCGGTTTTAAACATTAGCGCAATGCTAACTTTTGTTAAGGACGACTGCCTCTAAACAATATCAAAAATTCAGCCAAATTCCACATAGATCACTTTTCCATAAGAAATGTGCGGGGTCCTTTGTCTTTTTCCATAATTGTGCTTATAAAATATTGAAACTCGGGGAATTATTCAAATATACGAAATGTGATTTGGAAGAAAAACATCAAACCTCTACCAGAAACATAAAATGCCAAACTAAAACGATGCCATCCCAAAATTTGTCAAAACAATGCGCGTATTGTCGAAGTGACTGACTTACCAGCACCGCGACGACCGCCGTGAGAGATGCAGTGACGTCACCGCGTGTTTCAAATTTGGAGTACTTTGATAATTTATTTAAATATGAACAAGGGCTCAGAAAATTGTAAAATTTTGCATAACTGCTAAACTCAGCACGCTCTTTTAGAATATGTAATAAAAAAAATATGCTGTACGAGCCTATTTGGGGTGATTTATCAATTTTTCTGAGTGCCTTTTTCCATAAATTTCGGCTTCAAATTTGAGAGTAATTTACTGTATGGAGTTTGGGGGATGTTGATTGACCATTAGAATACAAAATTTCGACAAAAAAAATTGAAATTTCATCGTTTTAGTAAGAAGGTACCTACCTTATGATTTAGATTTTTGAAAACTTTGAAAGGTCAGAACTTTTTTCTATTATAGATAGAAAGCTGAAATTTTCACTGAATTTTATCCCAATCAAGGGAGCACAATCTCTGAAAATTTCAGCTCATTTGCACTTATAGTTCCTGCGATAAAATCGTGTTAAGCAATTTGGGGTGGTTTATCAATTTTTCAATTTTTCTGAGTGCCTTTTTTGATAGATTTCGGCTTCAAATCTGAGAATAATTTAGTGTATGAAGTTTGGGGGATGTTGATTGATCATTAGAATACAAAATCTCGACAAAAAAAAATTGGAAATTTCATTGTTTTAGTAAGAAGTTACCTACCTTATGATTTAGATTTTGGAAAACTTTGAAAGATCATAACTTTTTTTCTATTATAGATAGAAAGCTAAAACTTTCACTGAATTTTATCCAAATCAAGGGACTACAATCCCTAAAAATGTCAGCTCATTTGCACTTATAGTTCCTGAGATAAAATCGTGTTAAGCAATTTGGGGTGATTTATCAATTTTTCAATTTTTCTGAGTGCCTTTTTTGATAGATTTCGGCTTCAAATCTGAGAATAATTTAGTGTATAGAGTTTGAGGGATGTTGGTTGACCATTAGGATACAAAATCTCGACAAAAAAAAAATTGAAATTTCATCGTTTTAGTAAGAAGTTACCTACCTTATGATTTAGATTTTGGAAAACTGGTCATAATTTTTCTATTGGAGATAGAAAACTGAAATTTGCAGCGATTTTTATCCTAGTAGAGGATTATAATCCCTAAAAATTTCAGCTCATTTGGACTTATAATTTCCGGAATAAAATCGCGTTAAGCAATTTGGAGTAAATTTATCAATAATTCAATTTTTCCATAGATTTCGGCTTCAAATCTCAGAACAATAATCTCAACATAAACAAATTTGAAATTTCATCATTTTAGTACCGAGGTAGGTATATCATTAGAATGAAACCTTCAGATAAAAAAAAACGTACCTGGAATGATCCAAATCTCTTTTATTTCCTAATAAAAGGCAAGTGTAGTAGGACGGTAGCTTTAGTTTGACTAGTTGACCTAAAATCTCTTGAGCTTCGTGGAACGTATGCTTATCGACTATCGAGTAAACTATGACGAACGCTTCGCCCCATCGTATGTGTTCGTAGAGACATCCGTTTTTCTAAAACAGAAAAAAAATAAAAACGACAAAGTAAAATTTTTAGTTGAAAAATTGCGCCATCACCCGTTAATTTTTGCTTTTACGTTAACGAGGATACCAAAACCTCAGAGGACATCGATGTACTTTTTGTGATTTTGCAGAAAAGTAACTTTTCCACACGAGTAGGTGTATTTATAAAAATTTTCTTTTCCGCACGCTAAATAATTTCCTGGGAGGTAAATTCGTATTTATATCCGTTAGCAATCCGCGGATAAATTCTGGATAGTTTTAAATCGTCCCCCAATCATTTATAAATAATAAAATGTAAATTCCGTATACGTACGAGCTTTTCTAACTGTTAAATCTTATAATGTATAACCGTTTGTGACACGCACGACTCAAACGGCTGCCTCGATTCATAATTCTTCCTAAACCAGAACAATACTTCGTCCACACGACCGTTTGAATTTAATATCGCATAGAAACGTTACAATGGATAAAATATTAGTTATTTTTTTTAATATATGATGATGAAAGGATCGTTTTGCCGATCAGTGCATCGGTGCAGCAAAAGGCGAAGTCAGCTCGGATTTCTAATTTAATGCATTAGCTGCTGATTTAACCGAAAATAAATCGATAAGTATAAGCAGTTTTCTGTCATTAATATTAATTTAAAAGAAGCAAAAACAAAAAAGTAAGATATCTAAGCGAACCACCTACGAAGATGCTGCGAAACTTACATTCTCCTCTCGCGCTATCTCGGACCCGGTGCTGTTTGATATCCCCTTGCGTTCACGAAAACGACATTTTGCAACTTTCTATATATATAGCCGTGGCTAATCTCTTGCGAACCGGAAAATGTATTAAAACTAATTGCCGAATGTGGTATTGGGCATGAAAAATGGACCCGACCATATCATCCATATCTTGTTTAAAGCAAGAAACCGTAATAAAACATTAAAGCTTTATTTATTGATGTATTAAGACTTGTTCTGATCGGTGTATGTACTTTTGACCCTCGAGCCAAAAGCGACTTTTACCTTTGCGAAGCGTTTATTTTACTTATCTCCGTGCTTATGTAAAACTTATTACGGCTTAAACCGAAAATTGAATTTATGATGGGGACAAATAAATTATTACAAATTATATTTTTTCAAAAATATGTTATAGTTAGTAGTGTAGCAAGCAATAATGGAATCAATAATCAATCACAAAATCACGAAAAAGGCGTAAAGACGAGAATCTGCGGTAAACCTACTCCTTTTTCAGAAAATCAAAGTTTAATTTCACAGAATAGAGAAATTGAGTTTGCTTTTGTATTCTAGATAAAAACTAGATCGTTTCTGAAGTTTTCCACATTTTTTTACTGTTATCAATAATATCAAGTACCTACCTACAGTAAATTCAACAAAAATTTACGGAAATCGAAAAATCCCTTAATCCTAGTAGGTTCGAAACTTGGCTTTATTAGCGCTTTTTTTCAGGTCTAAGGGCCTAATTTATAGTCATTCCTTGAGTCTGCCTTAAAGGTCGTGAGTTCAGAATGGATACTTGGTACTATTTGACAAGTTAGTCATGTCAATTCTAAACGTTCAAGGCTTCCTTAAGGTCCAAGGAAACCTCAAGGAGCGACTATAAATTCGGCCCTAAGAGCAGCTCCGAATGACTCGGTGTTTTTTTGTTAGTCAATGTATGCGACTCCGAGTTTACTCTCTTTTCTTCGGCCCCGTTTTTATCGTCTAATGGAGAATGGAGTTGTGCATTGCTTTGACTTTTATTGTGATTTAATTTACCAATGTGGATCATGGCTTGTAAAAGTACCCTGCTGTATAATATTTCCAATTATTAACAAATTGATATCCGATAATGTCCCCGAGTTGTGGTCATAATATTCGAATTTCGCAATAGAAACTTTTTCGGTAATTTGATTCGGCCAAAGTAAAGATTTGCTCGCCTATTTCTTGAATCTTTTAGAAAGTACACTCTGTAATATTTACGTAAACCATTGTTGATATCACAATCGTATTCAAATTTCAAAATGATAATGAAAAAATACCCAAAAAAAAAACGAGAAGTAGGTATCTTCCCAGGCCATCCGACTACATAGTGCAAAATTGATCCGAAAAGAAAATGGAATTTACATTCAATAGGTGCATTTCTCGAGCTGAAAATAGTTTACAACACCATTTACATAATTATATTGAGAGCACATGTTACTAACATGTAAGGTAACTAGCGATAAAATCGCTCTCTGCTCGACTTAAGGCGCTCTAGACAGGTACTGTATGACCTCGTATAGACCTATTTTGAATAACGTTCCGAACCTTATTTTCCGATGCATTATGCCCGATTAGACTTTTTATATTGTAGGTACTTTGATTTATTTATTTTGTAACTGATATGGGGTTGATTTTCAACGTAGAACACTGCTTTTTGGAAGCGCTTACATAAAATTTGAATTGGGGTAGTTTGATACTTCTAGTAGGCTTGCTTTTGATCCAGTGTAGGTTCACGGAATAAAATTTACTCTGTTCCGGCTAACCTGTTGAATGTAAACATTGACGTATTTCAGTGTAAGGTTTTCCATTTTTCATGTTCATCTTATTTTTTACAATAGCTTTCTTTGTTCCAACACAAAACCGTACAATGTCCCGTCACGATTCTGCGCAAAGCCTAAAATTTGTGCGTGGTATCCGAAATTCATATACAGAGTGGTTTTCAAACTGTTTATGGGGCGGTTTTTGACGTGTTGGAGGAACATACCTAATATTAGGTAGGGTGTTCATTTGTACTGCTTTTCTTGCTTCAAGCAGATCTCGGCAGCAGATCGGCGTTCATTTGTCCCATATACAGGGTGTTCCACGGTGGATGGCGTATTAGACGTTTATGGAGAACTAAAAAGCGGATCATTTTGAAAATTTGGCAACCAGGATAAACGACAATTATCTACACTTTAAAAATATTTTTGTTTATGCGGTGTTGCCGCTTCTACTCTAAACCAGTGGCAACATCGCTAATTTAAATGGAATACCCTGTATGCGATTGCATATTTGGATTCTACGTGAAATTCTGAGCAGATTTCATATGATATACCTTATACCTAAATTCAACTGTTTTGGAAATATTGACAGTTGAAAATTGACTTTTTGCAACTTTGATAGGCTGTAAAGCCTGAATGGTTAATTTTAGAGGAAAACTGATTTTACATTCCTATCTTAGATTTTTATAAACTATCATTTGACACCAACTGTGAATTTAATCCATGATTAAAAATTCCAATTAAATTTAATCTCCATTTAAATTCAAAGCTGGTGTCAAATGATAGTTTAGGAAAATCTAAGATAGGAATGTGAAATCTGTTTACTTCTAAAATTAATCGTTTAGGTTCTACAGCCTGTCAAAGTTGCAAAAAGTCAATTTTCAACTGTCAATATTTCCAAAACAGTTGAACTTAGGTATAGGGTATATCACATGAAATCTGCTCAGAATTTTACGTAGAATCCAAATATGCAATCACATACAGGGTGTTCCTGGTTTAGAGTAGAAGCGGCAACACCGCATAAACAAAAATATTTTTAAAGTATAGATTATGGTCGTTTATCCCGGTTGCCAAATTTTCAGAATGATCCGCTTTTTAGTTCTCCATAAACGTCTAATACGCCATCCACCGTGGGACACCCTGTATAAACTCATAAATAGCAGCTCAGTAGATCTCCCAGATTTTTCAAGCAAGTAGAGCAAGGACAAATCAATACTCTATTGAATATTGTAAAAGCGGTTTTTGGAATGTCGGCAGGGTCTATTCCGATTTGATGAAATCCTGAACTGCATTGCAAATCAGTCGAGCACGCCTGACCCCGCCTTAAAACAATGAACCAACCATGGCTGGTTGATGAATATACGATAATGTCCTTGTAGACCAAACAACGTTCATTCTGGATACCAAGAAGAATGTTATCCATAACTCGCTGAAATGTTGATGGGGCGTTTTCGAAACCAAATGGCATACGAACAAATTCGTAATAACCGTTTTCTACTGTAAAAGCGGTTTTGGGAATGTCGGCAGGGTCTATTTCGATTTGATGAAATTCTGAACTGCAGTGCAAATCGGGACACAATCCTGCCTAAAATTAACCAACCAACCATGGCTAGTTGATGAATATACGATAATGTCGTCCTTGTAGAACAGATAACGTTCATTCTGGATACCAAGGATAATGTTATCCATGTCTCGCTGAAATGTCGAAGGGACGTTAGTGGGTGAAATATCTGTGGAAATATCATGCTGTACTCTTGTCTGGTGAAGGGTAACTTGATGGAGCATCTGGGCTGGTACTCTGTAACGAATAGAGATATTTTCTCTATCTCTATTGACGTCCCCTCTTTATTGATTTCGAGAAGAGAGAAGAAGACAGCAAGTGCCATAGCGATAGGGATAACGATCTCTATCTGCTACAGTCCCCGGATTCTATTTTACGAGTCGAGCTGAATTGTCTCGAAATCGAATACGACCTATGAACACGACAGCTCCGGACTTACCGTGTAAAGCTCGGGACACATCTATCATGCATTCTTCCGATCCGACTCCGATCATACAATCAGGGTCCTCATTCTTGAAACAGGGAGCAGCGTTCCCAGGAAAACGAGTGTTCCGCTGCTCCCCTGTTCCAAGAATAAGGACCTTGATTGTATGATCGGAGTCGGATCGGAATAATGCATGATATATGTGTCCCGGCCTTAATACGTATCGAAATTCCAGACCTGGGGGCCTTATGGAGACTCACATTATGATGTGGGACCCTAGGTGACGTCATACAGTTATCAGGAAACCTAACCTTCTTAAATAACCTCGGCTGTATCAAGGTTCCTAAAGTTAAGCCGGGAACACACCTTTGACACGGTACGTCACATTATATAAGCTGGCGCGTGTAGTACTAAAAGTGAGGTCTGCTTCGCTATGATGGATCACGACACGGTATAGACAACAAGGTACGCTGACATCACGTAACCCGCGTGTCTCCGCTTGTCGTTGATTTGTGGAAATCCACACTTTCCTCACACGCGTGCTGAGTATGCAAACAGTTTTGTTCAAAATTGTGTATGTTTGTCTGATTGGTGTTTGTAGTTTGAAAAACAAAAATGGAAGAATCTTTAATTGAAAAAGTACGAGAGCATGTCATTATTTTTCGCCTAATGATTCTCGTTCCGTTAAACAAATTTCTATTACACGTCACGTGACGTCACGGTACGCGCCAGCTCGTAACGCGCCTATGACAGTTATTTTATTTTCAATTTTTAGGTCCGTAAAGGAAACCCTTGGAGGAGAGCCAAGGATAATGGTTATCGCCAAGGATGATACCAAATCCTCCCTCCCCTTCCCCCCTCGCCCACAAAATGCCAAATCATTAGTTGTGACGTATACAGCATGTCATTTCTCGCCTTGACGTAGGCTGTTTAAACAGTTGGAGTGCGTTTAGAAGGTAGAGTAGTTGTCAGAGTGTTGTGACGTCATTACTTAGAGTGCACTTTGGGTGCGCTATAAATGAGCTGGAAAAAAAGGTATTTGTCTCTCAAATTAAGAACTTGAAAACGAAAACTAGCGGAAAGTCGATACTGAACAAGGAAATACCAAAATAAAAAAACTGATAATAAGATCATATTTTTCGTCTTAATCATAGTGAAAGGACCTTAAAGGGGGTGTGCGCCAAAAATTAAAGTTTTAGTGTAAAAAAATCTAAGAATAACTGTTCAAACCTCGTTATTCTACGATAAACTATTGCTGAGATATACTGTCTTGGAGTGTATGTGACGTCATGAGAGCTTCGTCCAGTCGCGCTCCGCATTGTTAATTTGATTGTTCCCGGCACGCATCAGTGGTTTTTGTTTAGATTATTGCAGGTGACACAGAAAAAAACATATGTAAATTGAATTTACTTCACTATCTCGTGCGTCGCTTGAGCTCTCGTGACGTCATAGGGTGAGATACGGTATCTTCATAGACCCATATCTTCGGTATTATTTGTCACAGAGGGGTGCGGTTTTCACTGTTATTCTTAGATTTTTTTTATCTTTTTTTTGAGATGAAGTTGTTTTTTTGGCGCACACCCCCTTTAAAATCACGTCAAACCCGGTAACTACCACGCGGAGTGTTTTTCAACCTAGTTCCTGAGTGTGGTAATAGTTGTATTCCTTTCAAGAGTTCAGAACACTCGAGCTACTCGCTCCGGTGTTAATCGACCCCGATTTTAAAGGAAGAGATACGGGATGCAACGAACACTTTTCGAAAGGAATAAGGGCGTAACGCCCCGGAGCTGTTCCGGACCTCCTTCTAGGTGTGAAAGGAATACAACTAATTTGGGTGAACTCTGGGCGCGTTAACTCTCGATTTCCGAACGATTCCAGGGTAAAGCTCCAAGTAAGCACCTGCTAATTTATGAACAGCTTAGAATCAGTCTAGGGTCACTCTTACACCCAGAGTGCGATTTCTAAACGCACTCCTGACGACTTAGTTATGACAGTTTATATAGTATTTATCTCTGGTTATGACGTCGGAAATGGTGACACCAATATGGCGACGATTGCCAAAAACGAAGCCGATAAGCAATACTATAGGTGTGTATCATCCTTGATCGCCGCAATATTGGTGTGTCATCATTTCCAACGTCATTAACAAGTCGTCAGATGTTTGCACAAGTATGCATAAAGCAAAAACCCGCGGAATCATATCCTGTAGTGCAAACAGCCTACGTCAAGGCGAAAAAGGACATGCTGCCTACGTCACAACTGGTGATTTGGCGTGGTGGGAGGCTTCAGATTTGTTCCACACAGGCCTTATTAGGATATGCTATCCTGTAGTAGTAGTGTGTATTATCATCTGTTCTCACAGATATCACAAACCAGTCAGAGCGTTTTTGATTGGTGCAAATCGACACCAGCCAAAGCCAACAACCAGTTTTCTGACTATTTTCAACCAATGAAATTCGCTCTGACTGGCTTATGATTTCTGTGAGAACCTATTTACCAAGGATATTATATTGGAGGATTGCTCATCAGCCTCGAATATTAGAATCAAGGTCATATGGTGTTGCACCGTTGCCGACGTCATCAAGGGTGTCGTTAACTGATTGAACCAGCGGTCGTAGTTCATTTATGATGGAATATTATTTAATTTAGTAGACAAAGTGGAAGATGCAAACGAGATCTAAAAAAGGGTTGTTTTAGAATTTTAATTAATGTACTAAAACAAAGTATGCATAAAGCAAAAGCTAGCGGAATCATGTGGTGCAAACACCCTACGTCAAGGTGACAAACGACATGCTGCCTACGTCATCACTGGTACTTTGGCGTGGTGGGCGGCTTAAGATTTGATCTACACAGTCCTTTATGAGGATAGGCTATCCCAAGGTTCCTAAAGTTGATAGGTTGTCTAGTAATGGGTAACAAATACAAGGTACAAGTGACAAGAGACAAAAATATAATAGAGAGTTATTCGAACTATTAACTATTATATACTGCCTCGCACTATTTCTCCAAGAAAATAAAAGTTATTGGAAAAACAAATTATCTTACTAAAATTACGTCATCATCGCAAAGGGAAGCGTCAAAGTCATCAAAAATGTCAGAAATATTGGAATAAGGAAAGTTTACTGCCTTGCATCATACACAAATAAAGACAAGCAGTATCCGTATTAAGGGAATCCTTATTTCCTGGTCCAAATGCGCATGCGTAGATGATGTCAAAATAAGGCTAATTTAAATACTGCTTGTCCTTATTGCACGTCCAATAACTCTTTAATAACACGTTTATCAATGCTATAACCCAGAATAAATGGACACAGGATACAATTTACTCATCATGCCACGATACAAAGTTTAGATTTTTTGGTATTTTATATCTGTTTCTTGTACCTTGTATTTTTCATCGTGTCTTCAGCCTTATAGAGATTTGCATTATGTTGAGGCATCCCAGATGACGTCATAAAGTTATTAGACAACCTACACTTGGCCAATCAAAAACTGGTACGCATTTTCCTATTGTGTTGTATTGTGTAAATCGACGTTTTTTATCACCTCAAGAGTGCGTTCGAAATCACCCTGGGCGTCACACCGAGTGCACACCAGCCATGAATAATTCATAGCTGGTGTGCACTCGATGTGACGCCCAGGGTGATTTCGAACGCACCCCAAAAATGACAAAAAGATTCAAGTCAGTGTCATCAGTAGGTGCTTTCTTTTCAGAGCTTGAAACCCCGAGCCTCGACACCCTAGGGGCGTCAGCGCACGCTCTGAAAAGAACGGTAATTAGGGGAAATATAATTATCTGACACTAGTGACAGTTCGGACACTGAGGCTGTGGAGCTTCGACGCCTCTCTGAGGCGCTAGCGGTGGGGATAGACGACCCCGGGGCTTGACGCCCTGATTAAAAAGAACGTTTGACACATTTCAAAATTGTGATCCAGGGCGCCCTGGGGCGCCCAAGCCTCCGAAAAGAAAGCAGCTTTTGAACCAAACATACATTAAAACTTGCATTTACTTTTGTTCAGCTTTGACATTGACAATAACCGAATTTTCGGGAGGAATGTGGTTCATCAATAGTTCATTTGTGACGTCATGAGTTTGAACGCTGGCTTAAAGTTGCGTCCATGCTTCCGGCGAACTACGTTTAATATGACGTCATGAGTTTTTCGCGAAAGCGTTTGAGTTCATGGAATTATGGAAGTAGTTCGGCGCGAAAATTCGGTTAGAAACTGTCTGACCCAAGTTTTCCAGAAGAGACTTTTTGTTGTTAAGCCTGACTCACACTAGGCAAATTTTAAAAACATACCAGTTTTATGTTTGGCCAAGTGTACCTCTCAATTCATTGCTCTCAAACAACCTTGAGGCTATCCTATGTAGTCTGTAACATCCCTGCCTATATAACTTTCAATAAGTGTCACTCCTCTTAGGGGTCGTACACATCAATATGCGAGCTTCTTATTCTGCACTTCATGCATTTTAAAAACCCGATTAAAAAAAAGGGTTTTTCGAAACTCAAAATCAGTGTCCGCATTGCAAGAAAAACTGAAACAATTTCAAATTAAATAAATCCAGTCGACGTGCACGCCAATCCCATTCCGTCGTATCTAGGCTCGATCTAGAAACTAGACTAGAAACATGACTGGAACTCAAAGTACATACATAAGCGATTCTCGGCATTAGTAATTTAAACTAAAGTCCGGCTATGAGACTTCGCGCGCGGCTTTATGGAAATCGCGGTATCAAGAGCAGGGGCAAATAATACAATTTAATTGGCCATCAGGCAACGCAATCTGTCTTAAAGGAGATTCCCAAGAACGGATTGTAAAAGCAGAATACGTTCTATTGCTCCTGCACTGACAGACAACGCAGACATTTATTGCCTCGGCTCTTGGCCCATTATCGGCATCTCACACGGTATTTCATTATGAAAGGTGTTACGTTTGGATGCAATGGAAAAAAAAATCAGTTAAGTGATTTTCTCGATTTTATCGTTTAGTTAAATTGACGGAAATACACTCTTTTGTACATTTTTGGATAAGGAGCAAACTTTAAAGACAAGTGACATAATATCAACTGTTAATTGTCAAAAGCCATGTATCTAAATTGATCTATACAAAGTTTTCCTCTTCTATTGCGTTGGTGTGTTTTTTTGATGTTTGGAGTAACTGACGTATTATTTTGAAATATCAATCATGTAATAATCCCACGAATAAAAAAAAATCTTAAAAAAAAGCTAACAAATTTGAGGTTATGTTTTGGTGTTTTTTACAATGGCTTTTCCGAGATTGTGAGAAATAAATTGATATAATATTGGTATTTATACTATAGAGAAGTTGTTACAAGGTTTTGAGCTGCATGCAAACTTCGCCCGATAAAATTTATAGTTTCCTGTACAACGTAATTGAATTAGTAACCAAAGTACGGGAACAATATCAGATGTTAGATTCACGTTTGGAAACAAGATATGAAATTTCTTGTGTCCATTTAGAATTTATAAAGTGTCTCGTTTCAGAAGACTTATTTACGTCGTTAGTGTCGTTGAGATGACTTTATTTTACTCGTTGGGGGCATGTTTTGCGTAAACGGCTTACGGTAATAATTCATAAATCACTTTTCTGTTGAGGCGGAAGACAATTTCATAATGTTAGTTTTTTAGAATTATTCAATACAATATTACTCACACTCACAAAATTTAATGGGATTTCCTGATTTCTGTAAATTTTTGTTGAATCTAGTCTAGTGTAAGGATAATCTTTTTCAGTTCTAATGACTTGTGATGTAGTCAATAGTGGGGTGAAAATGTTTAGACACAATAAAACTGAGGAATATAAAGTCCGGAAAAAACTGGACCTACTCGAGAGTAGAGTTCGGTTACTCCCACGCGAGCAAAAAGATGACAAGCCTACTATAACTTCGAATAAAAGATCAGCCGTTTTCTTGCGTTCACTTTTTTAACATTCCCCTCGTTTTCATTCTCACCGGTGGCTTCACCGATGAGTTAGCTATCTTTGTTTAGTGAATGGAAAATGACAATGACGGCCATAGAATGGTGGATCCATCGGTGAAATTTGATGAGAAAAAAAACGCAAGCATTGATTCAAAACAGGACTGGGATCCCGACGAGTAGAAATCTACTTTCATGACGTCATCCGCGACTCATTTATCGCGTACAGTAAAGGCGATGATGATAGTTGCTAGGTAACCTGACGTCATAAAAGTAGAAGTCCACTTATCGTGATCCCAACCTATAGGTTTGAAAAAGGCAATGGTGTTTCCATTGACTATTGCAAACCGGTTTTGAACCCCTAGGTCTGTTTCTGTAGAAATCACAAACCAGTCAAAGTGAATTTCATTGGTTTAAACTAGTTTTCTGACTGTTTTCAACCAATGAAATTCGCTGTGATCGGTTTGTGATTTCTGCAGAAACAGACCTAATGTCAAAAAAGTGAACGCGAGAAAACGGCTCATATGGACATCTGTCATCAGTGTAATTTTTTTGCTCGCGGAAAATTACCCAAACTCACTAGATACTAATTACTGATTTGATAGTTCTTGAATCTTCTGAGAACAGAACAATTTCGAATTCAATCCGAACAACGAATTTCTGAACAGTTCCAGACTAGTTGGATGAAACTCGAACAGGGATGAATACCTGTACGTGCTGTTTTCAACTACGCATACTCCGGACATTTTTAGAACAAGTTCACCCAAGGTTCCTAAAGTTCATAGGTTGCCTGGTAATGTGTAACCTGATGACGCGTCTTGGGTGTCTTATGGAAATGTGCATTATGTTTGGCCCCCCCAGATGACGTCATAAAGTTATCAGGCAACCTACTTCTCTCAAACAAACTTGAAGTTGACCTATCTATTTTTACCTGTATGCGCGCGCAACACGCAATGCCTTTTTATTGGCTAACAGTATCTCTTTGTCCTAATTCATTGCCCGTGGTCTGACAAGGATGAGAATACGATTGACAAATTGACGTAGCTTGACATGTGATCGATTTCAAGACAGCGCCAACGAAGCATTTAGTGCGTTCGGTATTCACGTCTAATCAATTTTTTTCAATCTGAATCGTTTGCATTTTCTAGAAGTTCTAGATGAAGGAGGCAAATCTAAACTGTTCGTTAAAGGGGGTGTGATCCAAAAATGAAAGAATAAATATTTAAACCGCATCTTGCTACTATGGCTGGGTTCGTTTATTAGATCTGTGAGTAAAAAGAGCAAATTTTGACAAATGTCACGTGATTTGACACCTGAAAAAAGATAAGTTGTCACCTGACGTCCGTCAAAATTTGCTTTTTTTGCTCGCAGATGTTATAAACGAACCCAGCCAATGAATCGTTTTCGAGCTAGGGCAATTTAAAGTTATAAACGCCTAGGCTGTGACGTCACACCGGCTTCGGAGGCACAGTATTAACCCGTGTTGAGACTTTTCCAAAACAAAAATCAACGATCTCACTAGAGCGAATTGTAACCACTCAAAAAACGAGTTCGGTTAATCCAAGGATAATACACACTACTACACAGGATTGCATATGGGCCTCGTTTTTTGGGAATCGCGGCCATATTGTGTAGGACCATTGGCAATGTCATCAATTACGTCGTCAGCTGAGTGCGCCAGCGGTCGTAGTTTAGAATATACATTTATGATGAAAAATATTATTTAATTTTGATTAACATAATCGGCAAAGAGGAAGATGCAAACGAGATCTAAAAAAGCCTTGTTTTAGAATGTTCATCAATGTACTAAAACCAAATATGCATAAAGCAAAAGCCCGCGGAACCATAACCTGTGGTGCAAACACCCTACGTCAAGGCGAGAATCGACACGCTGTTTACACAATCACTGGTTCTTTGGCTTGGTGGGGGCTCGAGATTTGATCTACATAGGCCTTATGAGGATAAGCTATCCTGTAGTAGTAGTAGTGTGTATTATCCTTGCGGTTAATCCTCCGAGATCCTCCACGACCTAAAAGATGACACTGCTGGTCTGGGATTCTCGAATCACGATTCGACACACGACTCGAAAGCGAGACGATTTTTCCGACAATCCTAGGTTGGATGTATGTCAAGTCAAATCGTGATTATTAGAATCTCCCTACTGACAGAAGTTCACGTGTTTTTCATTTGGACTAGCAAAACCTATCACGTGGGACTGTCATCTCATCTTTTTGCTCTAGGAAGGTTTAGCGAACTCTAACTAAAAGTATAGAGCACTGACAACTGAACAAAAAAAAAGGCTGCGATTTCGGCAGTTAACCGGTGTGACGTCACATGTTCCCACATAATTAATCTTCATAAGGGATTTGCTCGGATACTATTTTGAATAATAGTCCAAAAACTGAGCATACTCGAGAGTAGAATTCGGTAACTCCCTCGCGAGCAAAAATTGTCATCTTTTTGCCTACTATAACTTCTAGCAAAAGATTATCTGTCATCAGAATTATCTTCTGACTCGCAGGAAATTAACCGAAATCACTGGAGACTAAATAGGTACTGGTACTTCTTGAATCTTCTGAGAATAGAACAGTTCTGAACTCAATCCGAACAACGAATTTCTATTTTTTGAACGGTGTAGTTCGATTAAACACGAACGTGTTGTTTACAGTTAAGCATACTCCGGACAGTTCTAGAACAGTCAATACACAAATTCGAAGAACTAATGAAAACCGTGCGATACATTTTGCTCATAGCGTAGCGCTTCCAAAAGAAAATAGTGTAAACTCAAAGTTACTCGAAACGATTCTTGAAACTGAAAAGAAAGCGCTCATACTAATGTAGTAGGCCTCTTTACGGAAACGCTGATCCGATTACAGGCTGTTTGTTTTTCATTTTTCTTCAATGAACAGGATTGAAAGAAGACCAGATTACATTAGCTGGTGATCAGACTTTAAAAACCGGGTCATTAATGTTTAGCAGCTTAACGTAGCGCCATCGAAAGAAAAGAGAGTAAATTCGGAGTCGCATGCATTGACTAGAAAAAAAAAATACCGAGTCACTCGGACTCGGAGCTGCTCTTAAACCTAAAAAGGAATTTCTTCTTGTTCACCTTCAACTTGTAAATGCGTAGATGGTTGAAAACATAACTCAAGTCTTTGATGTGACGTGGATAAAATTTTTAAGTCATCAAGGTATCGTAACATCTGGATATGCGGCAAACCTGAACAAAACCGGTTTATTAGTTTTTGAAACGTTGCTGGAGCTGTGGATAGACTAAAAGGCATCGGCTTATCCGGTTTTATCACGATCTTCTTCTCTGACAGGTACTTGATGATAACCACTCTTCAGGTCTAAGGTGGTTATGTAGTTAGCTTTTCCAGTTGAATGGATAAGGTCATCTATACGAGGCAACGGGTAACGAACATTTTTGGTGACAGCATTCAGTCGGCGATAATCAACACAAAGACGTGAAGTTCCGTCTTTCTTCGGTACAAGGACGACTGGAAATACGTACGGTGATTCGCTTTCTTCAATGATATCCTGGCAAGAACTTTGTCAAGCTCCTGACGCAAAACTTCTTTCTTCGCAGGAGATAAGCGATATGGTGGTGCAGCTATGGGAATATCATCAGTGAGGATGATGCTATGCTCAGCATATGGGGTAACTCCTGTATTTTCATCGAACAAATCCTTGTTATGTTCCAACAGCGATTTCAATGACCCTTTTTCAATATTGGAGAGAGTCGGCAACGACAAATCATTTCTGTCAACAACAGACAAAACTGCGTTGGAATCAATAACTTCATATTGTAATGGCAAGGAATTGCTTGGATCATCATTGAAATAGTATATCTTAGGTATATTGAGCACTATATTGTGATATGAAATCAACACCAAGTAAAGTCTTACTATCTTTGTAGTATGGAACAGCAATCATTTGCAGTTTTCGTTGTTTATTCATAACTTCGATGGAACACTGGTACATTTTTGCTTCAACTTCTTGGGGTAGTATACCATCAGCAAATACCAGTTTTATTGGAGAAGTTTTGAATGGATGCCGAATAACATCTAAGTGGCTTAACAACTTTTTGAACCTGCAATACTGCATCTTGCTCCGGAATCCACAAAAGCAAAACTTGATTTACTTTGAATGATGACAGGTATCATGGATCTTGAATGCGGACCATCAAACGTTGATAACAAACTGGAAGATTCACCGAGATCAGCAGCGAGCATTTCGACAGAGGAAATGGTTGTTGGTGCAGGTTTACATTGAGGACAATTGGAACGAATATATCCTGGATTACCTCAACCATAACATGTTACATTTGTGGAGTGTGGAGGACGGGTTACTGGATCGGACTGTTAGGGCAGAAGTAGTGGACGAGGCTTTTCCAGCAGACTTGGCTTTAAATTTTCTGCAAACAGCTTGAACATGTCCATATGCTTTGCAGAATGCAGACCGGTTTTTGGGCTTTTCTGCTACGGACGTGGAAGTCACTTTTACGTTGGATTCAGCAAGGCTGGATTCGATTGCTCTGCATTTGTCGATCATCTCCGAAAAGTTCTGGAAACTATGTCGAGGAAGTTTTTTACTGATTCTATGGTGAAGGAGTCCATAAACCATTTCCAACTTGTGCTCCTCTGGGCAAGGGCGTGATTGTTGTCACCTTTGAAAGCAGTGCACGGGCTTGATTCACGAAAAGATCCGCTGGTTCCGTACTGCCTTGTTCACGAGAAAACAGTTCTCTATAAATCTGATATGCTGGTTTGTTAAAGCCAAAACGTAGCGTATCTAAAACTTCAGTCCATAAGATGTTTGGCTTTTTGGTGCCTTGCCACCATACTGCAGCAGCGCCATCCCAGTAGCATGGGTGAACCTTTCACAGCGTTATCATCACTGATGTTCAGACAGTCTTTGTAAATAGCGATGGCAACAATAAAAGCTTCAGCATCTTCGTCTGGCTATCCAGAAAACCTTGAACCGCATTTAGAAAAATTGGCAACTGTACTTTGGTTCGAAGTAGATTGTGGCGTATTCTGAAACATATCTCTCATACCAGCGACTAATGTTTGTAATTGTTCATTCGTCAGAACAACAGGGTCACCCATTTTGTCTTGATTTTTTGGGACGATTGAAGATTATAAGGCATATACAGGAAAATCCAGCTTGGAGTGAGCTAAGTGATGAAAAGGTAGTGTTGAGAAACAGCAAGCTCGGGTAAATCCTGACAAACAGGCGACTGTAATGTAGGAACCCTTTGAACAAACTTGAACGGACACACAGGAAACTGTAATGTGGGTACAAAATGGAGGACAAACTTGGACACACAGGAAACTCTAATGTCAGCAAAAAAAAGAGGACAAACTTGAACACACAGGAAATTGTATTGAGTGGAATATTCCAGAAATTGTGGGTACAATATCCGAATGTGGCAAAACTTACACAATTCAGTCAATTAATGCACATTTACACACTGATAATGTCTCGCGTTCTATAGTTCATTGATCTACAGTCACAAAATTAGTCCATAAAGTCATTGGGGTGGTGGTTCACTACAAAACCCCAGGCCCCACGTTGGGCGCCAAAGCCGCCAAATATGTAGCGGGTATCGAAGGGAACTCCAACACTATGCACTACACATGTTTTTTAATGTTTTTATTTAACAATTTAACTGGAAAAAAATACAGAGTCGGCAAAATAATACCAGTAATTACTGATAATTGATAATGAACTTGACAACTTGATCGGGGAAACTGACTGACTGATTGATGACAATTGTCAGACATGGTAGTAGTGGCTATGGCTACGGCAACGGTAGTGGCTATGGCGTCGCATGGTTAGGCGTTTCAGTATCAAAAAAAGGCTCGCAGCCATACTTAAAATTAGTTCAAACAGTTCAAATAAACCCAGAAGAACAATTTAAATTTTTGCTATAATTCAAATTTTTATTAAATTTGTGAATTAAACTTTATATTACGGAATTCCATATCATAATCGTCAGGTTCGTAATCAACGGTACGAGCTTTTTTTGATCGATCTACTTTACATTCGGACTCCTTATTATTTTTTAATTAAATCAAACACCACTAAGTTAAATCGCAAATTACCAACAGTTGGCACATAAGAAATTCCAATAATCACAATTACAATTTCAATGCAAATTATATTCACTGCCGAGACCGTAAAAATAATAATTTTCAAAGAGCATCCACGTAGCCAATTTATGGCATTCCTATTATTATGGCTATATTAGACCCAGTTTCACTTTAATTAATTTAACTTTACGAGTCTATATGGTCGTTTCACCATTATTATTTTTAATTGAATTCAGAATTAGCTCCTCTCCCACATAATAATCGTAAGTCATGTTGCGCACTACAACTACAAGCGAATAATTCATTGCTCACAAAAGTACTTTGAAAATGTAATACGCTTGTCTTGTCTGGTTGAAATAGGATTAAAACAAAAACTCCCTATTCCCATATCTTCCATATATGCCTCCCATAGAATTGTATTGCTAAGTGTATAATTAGTTTTTTTTTCTCCTCATTGACTAAAGCATATATATGGCCAAGTAGGTAATAATTTGTACTGTTGTCTGGGGTATGAGGTATTTAGGTATCTCGTATAACAAGGCACAAAAGGACCATAATATTGTAGTTGAAGAAAGATTTATTTCGTTTTTGTGGCGGGCCGATGACAGCTCCGGTCTTTAAAGATAAAAGAATTTATGTTTTGTTCATAGATGATTTTGAAGTTTGACATTTCTTTTATCGAAAATTTAGCTGTCTATGATCGCCATTTTCCTCTCTACTACACGTTCAATGTTCATATTAAATTTAAATGATTTGTTTTTGGATTACCTATCATCAAAACCATCTCAACGGCTCATAACAATAAAGGCGAATCCTATCACATTTACCTACACTTTATTATAGTGATTTCAAAATAGCCTTTTGGTTTAATTTTCCATCATCGTATTATTCGAAAATGTTTGATCCGGAGGCTACAATTTACTGTTAACGAAAAAAACAAAAGACCAAAATGGACACAATAATATAATTTTGATGATATGTTATTAGACTACCCATTTTTTTACATTATTATATTAAATATTTTTTATTTAATATTATATTGAATGTCTTGAGGCTTTGCTCTTATACATAGTGATTAGATTTATATAGGTAATACAATTGAATAGATGGATAACATCCGGGTTTATTGTAACTGTACTTACCGCACATTTTGATGTATCTAATATTTCTACTTCTGTTGAAACATTATCAAACGTTACGTTGTGACGATAAAGGAAATCTGAAACAAAAATTGTTTGATTTAACCCTTAAGAATGTATCCTTTCCTCAAAAAAAATAGTTGTCACGATTATAACAGTGTATTACAGAGTCTAATCGGTCAAAATCATTTTTGCCTGTCGGCCAGGCACCATTATTCTAAGCAGGGTACCCATAATAAACCGTCGGAAAATAATACACCGAGTGTGAAATAGGTTGGAACAAAAGGCAAACAAGCAAAAAGCTGATCCCGTTTTAGTGGCATATTTAAGATCGGCTTCCTACAGTTGTAACCCAGTCCATGCAAACGGTTTAAATGTTTTTTTTTTCCCGGTTGTTGTCATGTTCAGGCAGAGCCAGAGAGATACCTTCTAACAATATATCAAGTTTCTTTGCTTCGGTTTATTTTGAACGATACGAGATATAAATAGATTTAAATGCGGTTGAAAATGGCTAATTGTTACTAAGGCAAGTGTTAGGAAAGCCGGAATCTAATCTGTATAGAGGTTTTGCAATAATATTATTATTGCACAAGGGGATTGAATAATTACTTTATGCTAAGAACATGAATTAAATCCTTAAGGTGTTCCGGAAACTAGGCGCTTTCGTCTGACAGTTGACATATGAATAATAGCTTAAACGTCAGATGTCGAAAAGTTTTCAACCAGTGACAAGAAAAATAAACAATTTTACTTATCAAGAAACACTCATATGTACCCAAAAAAAAAAGACTTAAAAATAAAAAGTGGTTTTGTGATTGAGTTCTTCTGAGGTAGTTTCAGATACGTTGTTTAAAAGCATCGTATCCTGAAAAGTTACGATACGGTAATAAAATACTACTACTCCAATGCTGTTTTTGAAATCTTTTTTCTAATCTGACATTTGACATTGACATATTCAATCGCGACATTTGTTGCTCGTTTTTGAAATTCATAGCTGCTTACGAACAAGCAATCTTCTTACCTTAGTTTTTTAGCTGAGCTAAGTTGCTTGATCGTACGCGCAATTCTAATAAGCCGATCAGAATATTCGTTGAAATGTCAAAGTTCTCAAGTTTGCCGCAACTTATGGCGCTTCCGATTGGTAGATCAATACTCTGTCCAACCTACGGAGTGAAAAACAACAAACCCTTCAAAAAGGTTCGTTACTATGGGTCATGGGTCATTTATCGGTCCGCTTTACACTGCAGAGTGATGTTTTGTAAGATTTTTGTACGACATAAATCAGTGTTCAGTGTAAACTTGGCCGCCATTTTGACTCTGTCGTCCAACCAATGAACTATAGCTTAAAACTGGAATGCGCACACATTGCCGATATCTGCCAAAAAAATGAAGCCATGAAAGACAGATGCCACAAGGGGGAATGTTGTTTTTTTCTGTTGCTCGCTGACATATGACGTTTTCGAAAGTTTTGTCATATTTCCCTTCACAGGTTTCATCAATTGGAATACGCGTTGGAAGCAATTTTCGCCATTTAACATAATGAGTGCGACAAAAACAGGTATCCCCTCCGCAGCAGCCGCACTAGGCTTCAAGTTCATCCTTATGTGTTCGCATTCCAGTTTTTGGTTATAGTTCATCGCGTCCAACTTAACATGCAGAGTATGAAAATCTGTCATTAGGCAATCCAAACCACGTGACACTTAAGATGGCGTGGCGGCCATACATGGGCCAAAAAACACAAACAAATATCTAATTTCTGCCCGATTTAATAGTTTAGGTACCTAGTCAACATATATTTTATTAAATAATCAAAATCAAAGTTGCAAGCAAAACTCTAAGCAAAATAATTTAAAATACGCTTAAAAACATATTCAAAACAGACTTGCTTGGCCGCCACACCATATTGAATTTTCCTTTTTGACAGATGGATTAAATTGCCTATACTCCGTAGGTTAAGTTGGACAAAAATTAGTGCAATTTTTTGAAGTGAAACTTTTTAGGCGGCGGTCTGGTATTTGGACGACAACGGAGAGCATTGCGAAGAGTGATTTAAAAAACGCGTCATGGGCAAATTTCGTTACTTGATAGAGAAGAAAGATATAACGTAAAGAGACGGAAAAGGACAGCTATTTACAGTGACTCTATTACCTACAGTGGCGACAATTGCTGTCTTATTTTTGATTGGTTCTAAAATCCCATATATTTATATTGAAAATGCGGCCATCTTGTTCCCACCTATTGCTTATTTCAAATATGAATATATGGGATTTGGGTGAATAACATCCATCATAAAATATGGAAAACAACGTATTTGATAAATAATGGTCATCAAATACGTCGATTTCAATTTTTTACTATAGATGTCCATTTAAATCCTATATATGTATTAATATTTAAAAGTAACAAGAAGTTGGAAACAAAATGGCGGCGGGACCTCTATTGTCGCCACTGTATGTAAAGGGTTTATTTAGCCACTGTACAGCTATTGACTGACACAAACCAAGGATTATAAGCACAAAGAGGATTGCCTATTATTGACAAGCGCCGATACCCTTATGACGTCACTACAGATGCGCTTTTGTTATACTATTATCATTGTATTTTGTGATTATTTTCGTTATTTAAACATTTATGTCCTGTACTTTTTGAAGTGAAACTTCTTAGGCGGCGGTCTGATATTTGGACGAGAATGAAGAGTGATTTGCAAGACGCGTCACGTTTTGACGAATTTCTTTACACGAGAGAGAAGAAAAATATAACGTAAAGGAATGGAGAAGGGCAGCCAATGACAATGATAGCCGACGAACGAGGATTATAAGCTATTATTGTCAAGCGCCGATACCCTTGTGACGTCACTACAGCTACGCGTCTCCCTCCGTCTTTACCCCGACATACGCTAAGTTTAAAAGTTGCATCAGGGTGGGATAGTTTTTAGGAAGTTTCACTTCTACCCCGTGTATGGCGCTTGCACATGATTTTTTTGTTTCTGTATTTTTTTTTTCGAATCTACCAATGGGAAATGTCATTAGATATCCCTGTCGAAAATACGGTCCTAGCAGGGGTAAAGAGGGAGGTAAGATTCGAACTTAGATGTGTCAAATCGTACGTGCAACTCTTGAAGTTAGGTCAGAAAAGGGTTAGTTCGTAAGCCAGCTAATTTCTCTGAGATCTTCTTTTATTCCCTGGGCCAAACATATTCCTGTCCTGTTCTTTTGCCCCTTAATACAGAGAACTACACATACACCTTCAGTAGCAGTCGCAGTCGGTAAAACAGTTTCCTAGCTTTCCAGGCCCAACTTTCCTTTGACGAAAATCATTTACCAAAAGTCCAAAAAGGACATATTAAGGAAGTATAAACCCTTTTTTCTACTGCCGTGCGTTAACTACTCACTTTACGCACTCCTCGAAGGACGTAAAATTATATTTAATGCACTAGTGCGTAGTCATTCACTTTACACGCTAGTGCGTAAGCTCATTCGTTCTCAGGTCAAAATTTCACCTAGACTCATTAGAGAGAGGAAGTAAGCGGCTTTGTTCCAATAAGTGGAATACACCAGGTAGAACAGTTTTGATTGACCTAGAGCTGATTTTCATCTGTTTTCAACAAAGACCGCTGACTAAAATGCGTTTTTTTTTTTAAAGATAAAAGTCAAAATGACATTATGTTGGCAATACAATGTAAAATTGTCAATGCTTTCAAATTTTCTATGTAGAAAAGGCTTGTGTTGCCAACATAGTTACTAAATTTTTGACTTGGGGAATTATCTTTAAAAAAAAAAACAGATTTTACAAAGCTTGGTTTTGCTTCAAAATTCGGAACGGTTCTGGGATTGTGCAGAATTGCTTGCGCTCAAAAAATAATGGACGACTGTTCTGATATTAATTCTGAACCCATTCGGAACCAAAAAATAAACCAAAACAAGCCGCAAATTAGCATTCCAAAACAGTTCTTCCTTCAGAGCAAAAACTGAAAGAACCGTTCTAGAACAATCCCAGAATTGACCTTTTCAATTTAAAAGCCTCTCTCTCTGGTGTCAAGCTGTCAGACGCCAAAAGAGTATGAAAACAACGGTTGACAGCCGCTGACAGTGGTTTGTTGACAAGATTTTTGTACATGTGGAAACTGGAAACTATTATTTCCCCGGTTTTTTCAAAGTTTTTTCCTAACAATGGTGATTGTGTAGTGTGCCTTTTTGTAAAAATAATTTCTATTTACCGGCGGACGTGTCTCCAGTTTCCATCAAATCCTACATTTGTCAAATTTTGGATACATAAAATCAGAAAGAATACTCGCAAAAAAGAGGAAAATCCGCGGCCTATCAAGTATACAAAGTAATCCACGTTCAAGTTTAGTTTGCGGGAGCTGTTTTCTTCCAAAATAATCCACCGCTTTCTCCATAGCGAAGTTCTGCAAATGAAGTAGTGAATTTTTCCACATTTTCTTTCAAAACACCCAATACACAATGGCATTGACAAGCAAGCAAATGTTGGCGGGAAAATGATTGTTTTCATACTTTATTGTCTATCTCTTTTAATTGAAAACGTCAATTGTTCTATTATACGATTCTGGAAAAACTAAAACGCGTTTTATAACATGCGCATGTGCAGAAGGATTCCGAACAGTTCCGAGTAGAACCAAAACAAAGTAGTAATGAGCTAAAAACGAACGAGCTTTCGAACTAATGCGAAAAACTCACTCTATTCGTTTGTAGGTCAGTATCATATTCGTAGGGTTTCCATAAAGGGTTTCTGGAATTCAGGACAAAGGAGTCCAGAAATCCGGACAAAATCCGGACTTCGCCGAAATAGCTATTTATGCAACAAGTGTGTAAAGTAAACCTTTTTCCCCGAATATGAAATTTCACGCTCGAGCCGAAGGGACACACGTATTGCATACAATTTTTTTTCTACTACCAATAAAATATGTGTACACAAAAAAAATTAGACAAATACTTTACGCACTAGTGCGTAAAGTGAAATTTTACGTCTTTTGAATAGTGCGTAAAGTGAGTACTTTACGCACGGTAGTAGAAAAAATAATTTAAAATTTGTATAAAGGATGAATTTTGTTTATTTTTCGCAAAATAGTACATTGTGTATCAAGGGCGGAAAGAAGACAATTTCGACGAGTGTGAAGTTATCGGCCCGAGCGAAGTGAGGGCAGATATCGCACGAGTAGAAATCGCGTTCCGTCTATAGTGCACACAGTACTTTTTGAACAACCTTCTTGGAAACATTTTTGATAAATTTCATTTATATTAAATTCAAAAAAAAAATGAAAAGATACTATGGAAATTGACTGAAAATCAATACCCTGTCAAACTGTCAAATTCAAATTGACAGCATTCCCGTCCGGCTAGATGGGCGGAAATGTTCCTGTTTACCTGGTTGTGAAATGCGCATGCCTGACAGTCAGCGGGCTGCAATTCTCAATTTTCTGCTTGCTTCACATACTTCAAAAAGTCGCGTTATTGGGCAGGTTGCGCAAAATTACATTTTCAGAGAAATTAATAAATAACCGTAAAATATTTTTTCTATGACTGCTCTTGAAACCTATTAGAAACGTACTACTAACTTGCCTAGAAAATCAATTATACCGCACAGCGTGCGAAAAGTAAATTTTTACACGCTTTTGCGTACGAAAAGTTACTTTTCACACGCTAAAATAAAAATGACACATTGAATTTTTGTTTTGCAAGTAACTCTGAGTGCATTCAACGAACGTACCAAAATAGTTTGTTGATTATAACCTTAAATAATAATTTTTAACAAAAAAAAAATTAAATCTCAATATGATTATAGTTATTTCGCAGTCGTAGAAAAAGTATAGTGTATAACGCGTGTGAAAAGCACTTTTCAAACTCGTGCGGTTTCTGCCACTCGCCTCCGGCTTCCCCATCACGCGTGTGAAAAGTGCTATTTTCAACACTTGTTGCACAATATACTATTTTACACTCTCCAATCGTGCAAAAAGTACTTTTCGCACGCTAAAATAAAAATGACACATTGAATTTTTGTTCTGCAAGCAACTCTGAGTGCATTCAGCGTACGTACCAAAATAGTTCGTTAATTATAACCTTGAATAATAATTTTTCAACAAAAAAATAAATACTTACATAAGTAAATCTCGATGTGAATATAGTTATAGTTATTTCGCAGTCGTAGAAAAAGTATAGTGTGTAAGGCGTGTGAAAACTGAAAAGTACTATTTTCAACACTTGTTGCAAACAAAACAAAACAAAGTTATAGGTTGTTTTCACGATCTCCAAGTTTTCCGGACATTGTTCTGAATTCCGGCCGGACTTCCCCGGACACCCTAAAAACCCAAACATGTCCGGGTAAATCCGGACGTATGGAAACCCTACATATTCGGCATCGTAATGATTAAGTTCCCCCGCTTCTAAACAGCATTTACTCACCAATAAGAACCGAATTTTCGCGGCGAATGTAGTTTATCCAGTGACGAACCATAGTTCGTCTGTGACGCCATGAGTTTAAAGCTGGCTAGAAGCTGCGTTCATGCTTCTGTCGAACTACGTTCAGTATGACGTCATGATGAGTTTCTCGCGAGAGCGTTTGTGTTCATGAAATCATGGAAGTAGTTCGTCGCGAAAACTCAGTTAAGTTTAAGTAAAGTTCCGAGTTTATTAGCCCACCCCCCACTCATTTTATTCTCTGAGTTTCGCTCCATTTTACTTACTCTAGATCGGCAAGTCTTACTCCATTACCGTTTCTACCCTCTATTAGGTATGCACATGTTATTTGCATCCGTCTTTGACGTCACACAACAAAGCATTAGTTCACATAAATTAATAATAGATGTAATTTTTTTGTATTGTTTATTTGCAATACAGTCTCAAAACAAGTCACTATTTGCGAAAAACACAATAAAAAAGAGCTAAGCACATAAAATATTCATAAACAATAGCGGACGTCACGATTCCGTTGAGGACATCACGCTGCCTAACATCAAAATTGTCAGATTGTGCATACCTAGTATTGTGTAAGAACCTTGGAATGACCTGGGCTCCCAAGAATATCTCTCCTAGCTTTTCCAGTAAAAAATTCTTTTATATTGAGTGACACCGAGTATATTTATTTTCTAGCTCCGCTATAATCGAATTCTATTCAAAGAACCAGTGCAAAACAAAATATTTCTATCATTGTTTGTTACATAGTAGTAGAAAGAGGTCTATAAACCTCGCAGTCCCAAGGTGGAGAAAAAAACTTCGGGAACTATATAATAATTGGGTGCTTTTTAGGTGCTAATTAGGGCCTCTAATTAAAAATTAGGTGCTCCTTTAGTTTTTGAGAAAATCAAAAAAACCAAGGGACTGTTAGGTTTATAAAAGCTTAGCAGTCCCCTATAGTAAAAAATATTTTTTCAAATATTTTCTTTGTATCAGAATTAGGTGCTTTTTAGGTGCTCCTAAATAGTCCAAGAAAAAATAGAATTGATTAATAATTAACTGAGTTACAGATTTTTTTTATTTATTAGGGGACTGGTGGCTTTACGTTTACTTGTTTGTGTGTCAGAATGGCAAAAAAATTTCAGGATCTATATAATAATTAGGTGCTTTTTAGGTGCTAATTAGGGCCTCTAATTAAAAATTAGGTGCTCCTCTAGTTTTTGAGGACATCAAAAAAAACTAAGGGATTGCTAGGTTTATGAAAGCTAGTAGTCCCCTATAGTAAAAAATATTTTTCTAAAATTTTCTTTTGTACATATCAGAATTAGGTGCTTTTTAGGTGCTCCTAAATAGTCGAAGAAAAAATAGAATTGATTAATTATTAACTGAGTTACAGATTTTTTTTTAAATTATTAGGGGACTGCTGGCTTTACGTCTACTTGTTGGTGTGTCAGAATGGCAAAAAAACTTCGGGATCTATATAATAATTAGGTGATTTTTAGGTGCTTATTAGGGCCTCTAATTGAAAATTAGGTGCTCCCTTAGTTTTTGAGAACATCAAGAAAAACCTAGAGAAAAAGTAAGGGACTGCTAGGTTTATGACTGCTAGCAGTCCCCTAATAATTAAAAAAAAATCTATAACTCAGTTAATAATCAATCAATTCTATTTTTTCTTCTACTATTTAGGAGCACCTAAAAACACCTAGTTCTGATACAAAAGAAAATTTTGGAAAAATATTTTTCACTATAGAGGACTACTCGCTTTCATAAACCTAGCAATTCCTTAGTTTTTTTTTTTTTGATTTTCTCAAAAACTAGAGGAGCACCTAATTTTTAATTAGAGGCCCTAATTAGCACCTAAAAAGCACCTGATTATTATATAGATCCTGAAGTTTTTTTTCCAGTCTGATAGACCAACATGTAAACCTAAAGCCAGCAGACCCTAATAATTAAAAAAAAATCTGTAACTCAGTTAATATTAATTAATCAATTCTATTTTTTCTTGGACTATTTAGGAGCACCTAAAAAGCACCTAATTCTCATACAAAGAAAAAATTTGAAAAAATATTTTTTACTATAGGGGACGCTAGCTTTTATAAACCTAGCAGTCCCTTAGTTTTTTTTTTGATTTTCTCAAAAACTAAAGGAGCACCTAATTTTTAATTAGAGGCCCTAATTAGCACCTAAAAAGCACCTTATTATTATATAGTTCCCGAAGTTTTTTTCCACCTTGGGACTGCTAGTTTACACCTGCCCACTAAATGTACCAATGGAATTTCCGGTGTTATAATAACATTGAAATCTGTCAGATTTTTCCATATCCGTTTTGGAAAAGAAAAAAAAAAAAAACTCACATCAGAATTGCCTAAAATTTGATATAGACATTCTTTCATCGATATTTTGCGTTTTTCTCAAAATGAAAAAGTGTATACCGGGTGATTTTCTATATTTTGCACCCACACCTATCTCACCTGCTTGAAGAGATGCCCAGAAATGTCAAATGTGAAAGTTGTAGATAATAGGCGTGTTCTTTCTACGGTTCTTCTCATCTCATTTTGAGATGAAGTGAGATGAGGTTATCTGAGTAAATCATATGTTAAAACGAACGCGCAAAGATGTGTAATCGAGTTCTAGATGGTTTTCCAACTGTTCTGTTATTGTTCGAAGTCTATATATAACTGATTCCATTGTTCTCGAATCGTTTGAGCACAGTTTGTTCTAGAACATTTTTTGTCTTAAAATTCTCATATAAATCATAGGTGTATTCTCGCATCTCAAATGTTTTAAAACGTTTTTCAAAACTGGTTTAGAACAATAACCAAGTTTCTGCTTTTGTTAAACCGTTTTAACCGCTAACGTTTTCGAACTTGAAACGTTTTATCCTGTGTTTAAACTTCTATAGGGCTTTCCCCAAAACAGTTTTTAAATGTCATTAAAAACAACGGTTTGAGATGTTTACGCAGTATTTGAACCGTTTTCAAATTGGTTGAAACACGTTTTCAAAACATTTTGAATCAAAACGGTTTAACGAGATAGAACGGTTTAACGGGAAGCATAAACATGGTAGGTGTCACATGACATAACTTCTCGGCGCGAGAAAATTGTTTTAAAAACGTAGATTGGATTGTATTTCGAAACGATTTGAACCAATTTTGATGTGACCTCATGGGAATATACGGTTCCAAACTCGTTTTGAACCAGTTGCAAAAAGGTGAACGCGAGAAAACAGCTCAGCTTTCTGATTGTTAAGGAACTATTACTTTTTCTACTCGGAAACACATTTTTAATAGTTCTTGAATCATTTCGAACAATTCTGAACACAAAACTTATAATTTTTTGAACTTATTTTAGGTTTGTAAAGTCTGTTTTTTTTTAAAGATAATTCCCCAAGTCAAAAATTTAGTAACTATGTTGGCAACATAAGCCCTTTCTACATGAAAAGTTTGACGCATTGACAATTTTACATTGTATTGCCAACATAATGTCAGTTTGACATTTATCTTTAAAAAGAAACAGATTTTATGTATTCTGGATTCCCCACGTTTTCTAATCGGTGACTTCACCGATGAGGGCGGCTTCTCATGAGCGTAATTTGACATTTATGGCGTGACAGCGTACCTAAATGCAGAATTCTGATTGGCCAAAATCCCGCCATATTGGATACGCTGACACTCTGCCGCAGATACGCCAAAAGTTGAGCAAAGTTCATTTTTTCGCGTAAAAATTCAGCGTTTTTAGAGGTTAAGGTTGCAACCGTTTCGTTTTCTTGATTTTTGTGATTTATTGTTCATATTTGTAACTATTTGGAACTAACGCAAAAACAAATACAAATTTGTACAGTCAAAATTCAAAGAAATATTTCAACATTTAGGAAAAAAATATAATTTTGACATACGCTGCGGCGTAAATTCTCCACCCCATGTGAATGTTGCGCCAAAATTCACGTATTCAGCATTTGCGCCAGTTAACTCAAGTTTACGCTCATGAGAAGCCGGCCTGAGTTAGCTATTTTTGTTTAGTGAATGGAAAATGACAATGACTGACATAGAATGGTGTTTCCATCGGTAAAATTTGATGAGAGAATAAAAACGCAGAGATGGTTCTGAAGTAAATTGCGCTTAACTCTTCGCGCACTTAAAGTGAATTTAGAACTGTTCTGAGATGATTCGAAGGTTTTTGAATCGTCCGAGAACAGCTCTGAATACAAAATCTCTATTTTCTGGTTAATTCCAAAGTTATTCCATGTTGTTTTCAACTGCAACTTCTCCAGATTATTTTAGAACAGTCACATTTTTTCCTACAAATACAAAAAATTTGACATAAATCGAGTTTCAAATGGTATTTCACACACAAAATTTGTAAAAAGTTGTGCTCTAGGGGGCGGGGGTGAGGTAAATCTCCGAGATAATCTTACAATTAGATTTGTAAAGAGAGCTAAGTAAGTGAAGTAGGATAAGATTAAGACGTGAGATCCTCGATAGAAAGAACACGATTATTATTAAAAGGTTTTCACCGAAGTTAGTTACAAGTATACAGGGTGTGTCACAAAAGTGTGACAAAGCAAAGTTAAACTTTTTTAAATGGAACACCCGGTATATTATTGACCCATTGGATTGAAAGGCAAACCTAATTTATTAGGTTTCTTAGGTTTATTCCTAATAGTCCAGGAGAAAATAAGAAAAAAAGTGATGGAATAATTGCATTTTTATTGAAAAAGGTGAAGTATAGACACCATTAGCGAAATATAAAGGTAATCATTCATGTAAAAAAATCCATATTATTTCTTTAAAATCGGATATTCAGAGGCTGGACTATAAGGAATAAACCTAAAAAAAAGTACATTTGGATCAGGTTTGAAAGGCTAATCCAATATGTTAGGTCAATAATAGGTTTGTTTCTGCAGAAATCACAAACCAGTCAGAGCGAATTTCATTGGTTGAAAACAATCAGAAAACTAGTGTCAACCAATGAAATTTACTCTCACTGGTTTGTGATTTCTGCAGAAACAGACCTAACATTTGGGTGTTCCTTTTAAAAAAGTATAACTTTGCTCCGCCACACTTTTGTGAAACACCCTGTATACTTGTAACTAACTTCATTTCAAAGTTTCTGATATTACTAGACTATAACTTTCACACTTGACATTTCTAGATCTCTTCGAATAGGTGAGATAAGTAGGTATGGGTGCAAAATATAGACTCACCCGGTACATATAGGGTTTTTACGTTATATTTAAAATGACGTCATAGAGCAAGGACAGACAATGTTGTCAATGCCTATTTTTTTTCTTATAATTTACCAGAATGTCGTAATAAATTATCCGGACCACTGACAGCTAAAAATAACGAAATGAATCGACACGCGTTATTTGAAAATGTTTATATAAATCACGCAACGTCGCGCGCCGTTGCCAACCAAAAACATCTGGAATTCCACTACTTTAAATGCGTGTAAAAGTACTTTTAGCTTTGTTAGGTTAGCAGCAGAAATTCACTAAATGTGACGTCATCCTAAATATAGCGTAAAAATCCTATATCTGCTTGCCTATTTAAATGGATTTAGGTATTTATGGAATATTTCCAAGAACTCGCAAAATATCGGAAAACTAAAATAATCGGATTGTAAGTAATCGATCGAAGAATGTCGATGCCAAATTTCAGGCAATTCTGATGTGAGGTTTTTTTTTCTTCTCCAAAACGGATTTGGAGAAATCAACCAGAGTAAAAAACTGACAGATTTCAAATGACATTTACGTTCCTTTAAGAATAATGCGGCTGAAAATCAATTTAAACAAAAAAAAAATTGATCCTTTTCTTTCATGTGCTACGAGAAAAAGACTGAAATAATCTCATTGCGTAGAAATCATAAGGTAGCTTCAAGGATAATACACACTACTGAGGATTGCTTATTGGCCTTGTTTTGGTAATTACCGCCATATTGGTGTATCACCATTACCGACGTCATTAACAAGTCGTCAGCTGTTTGCACTAGAGGTCGTAGTTAAGAATTGAAATTTATGATGAAAAATATTATTCAATTTTGATTAACATAGGCAGAGCGGAAGATGAAAACGAGATCTACAAAAGAGTTGTTTTAGAATGTTAATATTGTAGTAAAACTAAAATGTGTTCAGATTTGTTCCACACAGGCCTCAGGAAGATAGATTATCCTGTAGTAGTAATGTGTATTATCCTTACCATCATCATGATAGAAATATTTATGTTTTCCAATGGTGAGATTCTTGGCAGCTCTGTAACTGTGTAACTCATTCCGATTATGGAGCGATATGGAGCAAAACTAGGAGAATAAAATGAGTATTTGAAAAAATTTAATTTTTTAGTGGGGGATAGCATTAATTCAGCTCTCCCCCCCTTCCACTTAATAGGCCACATAAACTGTTTCATGAGGGTTCATACTTTTGACAAAATTTGCCTTCCTTTTTTAACAAATAGAAATTGACTGAAACAAATCAATGACGTCAAAAACGTTCGTCGGTTCTTAAGCCAGAAGTCATTCATTTTAATTTGTCAAAAAAATTGAATGTGTCATATGAATTAATCTACGACAACCCTTTTTTTTTCAAGTTATGGCGCGTTCGATAACAAAAGTATGAACCCTCGAGAAACGAACTTACATAGTCTCTCCACTGTAGTGGAGCAAACATTTCAATTAGTGGAGCAACGATGACAAAATATATAGAGTGTTTCATTTAAAATAAGACAGAAATTGTATTTCAAAAAAATTGCATTTTTTGTAAAACCAAATTTTAGGATTCGGCAATACTGATGTAAATACTTGTTATCTTTTCTCATTTCCGAGATATCTACCTGCAAAATGTGACAGTTTATCTAAGGACACCCTACACCCTGTATTTCTCTTATCGTTTTGAATTTTTTCGACATATTGCAGGGTTTTCTTGTCAAATTCACCGTTTGACAGACGATAGTGCATCCTTGAATGGCCACAATTTCGAGACAGTTTACGTTTAACTGGGCAGTAAAAACCAAGGCTCCTAAAGTTAATAGGTTGTCTGATAATAAGATTCCTAAAGTTAATGGGTAACTTGATGACGCATCTGGGGAGCTTTATGGAGCATTATGATGAGGCACCCCAGATGACGTCATACAGTTATCAATAGGACTAGGACTCTGTAACTGATAGAGATCGTTATCCTTATCGCTATGGCACTTCCTATCTTCTTCTCTCTTTTCGAAATCAATAGAGAGGAGACGCCAGTACTATTCTTGAGACCAGTGCACTGGGCACTGATTAAAGGATTTTTTATGTAGATGAAAAATTGTATGATATATTTAGATGACAAATAAATATTTTCAAAAAAAATAGATACAGAGAAAATATCTCTATTTAATACATTGAGTCCCAGCTTGGCAACCTACCTCTCTCAAACAACCTTGAATACGTAACTTGATTTCGTCATCTGGGGTGCCTTATGGAGATTTGCATTATGTTGAGTAAAAACCACACTTGAAATAGAAAAGGCCTCTGAAATTTGTATTTGTTGCAGGAAATATTATGTATTTTTTTCTTACACGAATAATTAAATATTTCAAAGAAGAACTCGAAAAGCTGTAAATTATGGCAATTCAAACTGTTTGTGTGTGTATGTGCGATATCGTCACACGCAATCGTCACAGCGGCGCAAAACTCGTTTTTGTTACAACTGCAACTAATTTTATTTGAATGTTTGAACGGTTAACGGTAATGTTTCGATCATGATTTTCTTTAATACTCACGGGAAACTAGTATTTATTTTTTCTAATTGCCGAGACACAGTTGCGCATAATAATTAGCTGTGTGTACCTAAGTAGGTTCCTCACTATATGCATTTTTTTTTCAAATTTATAGTCTTCCAGGAAGGTTCTAAGTTTGTATGTCGACTGGTGCGAGTATTGAATGTTTATCAATCGAATTCTTCTTGTAAACTTCAAAAGAGAAAAGGTTTCTTCCTTTTAGCTATACCTACTCTGTTTCCTTTTGGTTAAGAACACACGAACACACAAAAAAAGGGTCGAAAACAGAGTAGGTGTAATACGTAGGATAATAATCCAACCTATGGGTCTTAGGGCCGGGTGTAGGTACTTGCATCTTTTTCTATTACAATAATTCAAACAAATATGTGAGTTTTCAATATTTGTTCTTGAGGAGATACTTTGTACCAATAAAATTCGAAATCCGTTTCACGGAAGTCTTCTCATCCTGATACGGTCGTTCATTTATCATAGTGGCGCCTGTCGACATTTTAACGTCGATATAAATATGGCGGGCAATAATAAAAGCGAACGACAGATTAACGATTTCTTTATTCAAGCCACTGGCGAACTCAGGCGAACCTTGTCTTACGCGGACTATCTCAATTAAGTTATTAAATAATAGTTCGGTCGAGACAATGATGCAAAACTATTCGTATAAATAATTGTTGTCGAGAGAAGGAGGTATTTGATATTTTATGCAAGGCTAAAAGACATTCCGTAATGCATGTATTTACAATGTAACATATGGGTATAAACCGCGCTAATATCATTTCATTCATAAACTACCTCTGCCTCGCCACCTACAACACTCTACTAAACCAAGACATGTTGATTTATGCCTATACCCATAAGGTAGGTAACTGCAAACAATAATTTGCGGTTATTTTTTTTCTTTAATTTAGTTTTGTCCTTGACATCGTTAATGAGTTTTTTTAAATAAATGCTATAAAATTTAAAAAAAAAAGTCTTACACTCTAGCTTTTATTGTATACCACCCATGGCCTGGAAACATACATTTGCCGCTCAGCAGGTTAAAAGGCAAAACCGTGGTACTTCTAAGGTATATTTCAATTTATTTAAAATTCTATTGCGCCTAGAATAATACGAAGTTAAATATATAGAGGTAGACGATTTCTAGTTTCTAAGGTAGGTTTTAATATATGTTCATTGCTCTTGACTTACCAGTAGTCGAACTGTATTCGCCTATATATCTTTTGGTAAGATATCTTACTGTGACGGCTGGAAAGGAAAAATAAATAACAATTAATAAAATAATGAATTATCCATAAATGCAAACATGGTTTATATCCTGTTAAGGTTTCTCATTTCTTATTATTTTCAATAAATTTACTTATTAAAGTTGCAAAAATATCAATTTTATTTGCACTTAGTAGGAAGGGGCGGATACAGGCCTTTTGAAAGGGAGGGGGGCAGTTTAAGTTAAAGTAAGCCAGATTGGGTTAGTTTTGGCAGCGCATTGTGCAAGATACGGTTTTTGAAGGAATGGCCCATAAAAAAATGGGAATGGGGGAACTATTTAGGAGAATAGGGTGATTTTAAATAGGTAGGTACAGGGTGTTTTTTTATATATTGACACCGACACCCCACCTACCTTTACAGGTGAAAGAAAGGTGTAAATACAAAAGTTGTATAATTTTGGCTGAATTTTTAGAAAACATGGTCAGAAACAAAATTTGAATGTCAGAAATCTGAAATTTTGCATGCTTCCAGCTTTTTTTAAATGGGATGCCCTATATTTAATTCTATATTCTTGAAGAGCACAATGCCCCGATTCCAAAAATATAGTTTGTCTATATTTGATTAAACAGTCTCTCATATATTCGGCTCCAAATTTGTAAAAATACTTTCCTACCAAAGTTCATTTCACGAAACGAGATAGTGAAAGTAAACAAACTTTGACAGGTAAGTCAAATTTTATTGGCTAGAAGCCTAGAAAAGGATTATACTCCACCCTAGGCAGGACCGTCTTAGGTTGTTCTGTATTTCTCTTCTCTAAATATATTTCCGAACGAATTCTTCAGCGGAATCTGTTGAACTTGATATTGTTTTAATCTAAATTGCTCACTAATTAACAATAATTCACCAAACACTATTTAAATAATTGTAAAATACTAGGAAATACGAAATTAAACTTATTGACTCATATGATAACCTGACAATAATAAATGTCATTAGTGGTAATTCATATTTTTGCAGTCCTTCTCTGAATTTTTAAGCTCCACTTGCTTGTTTACCTCTACTATCTCGTTTCGTGGAATGAACTTTATGTACTGATTTTGTGAATTATTCTACCTATACAGGTGAACGCTGCAGGTAAAATTTGAGGTACGGTATCCGCTATCATTCAACTTAAGAAACAGTTTTCTTAGTAGAGCACTATTTTCGGTCATACGGATTTGGAAGGAATTAAGGCTCAAGTTTGAAGCAAGTCTCAGAAAAATTTCAGCGACCACTTTTAATAAAAATATTTCCAATGATTTGCAGAATCATTATGAAGCTTTTTTGCTTTGCTATGGTGCATTTTTTGAACATATACTCATGATACAAATTAATAAATGATATAATTTATATGTTCAGTAGGTACTGTTTATTTTGGCGGATACTGTACTTGGTTTCTGTGATAGTATTTTTAAAATTTTTAGAACCAAATATGTTGGAGATGGCTCAACCAAATATAAACAAACTATTTAGTTTTGGAATCGGGAAATTGTGCTCTTCAAAAATATAGAACCAAATATAGGGCATCCCATTTGAAAAAAGCTGAAAGCATGCAACATTTCACATTTCTGACATTCAATTTTTGTTTCTGACCATGAATTCTAAAAATTTAGCCAATGCTGTACAACTTTTGTATTTACACCTTTCATCTACTTGTAAAGGTTAAGGCTGTAGGTGGGGTATCAATATATAAAAAAACACCCTGTACTTGAACAATAACTTATTATATTAAAATCAAAATTTGTAAAATTATCCACTTTTTGTCAATTTGCCTTTCAACAGGAATTAGTAATGTTACTTTATCAAACTAGTAACAGAATGTGACAAGTTATTCAAGTACAAACGGGTGGATTGTTCCGGAATTTATGAGTGGACCTCTGCGGGACGAGCGCAGCGAGTTTCGCAGCCATCCATTCATAAATACGTTGTTCAAGTACGATACTAACTTGACACTCAAATGTCAGTTATTCTCATTAGTTCAAAAACTACAAGTTTCAGGTGAGTGTCTTATTTGAATAGTTCAACAGTATATTGGTGAGTAGATGGCTGCGGAATTCGCTGCGCTCGTCTCGCAGAGGTCCACCCATAAGTTCTGCAATAATTCACTTATTTGTACTTGAACAATAACTTATTATATAAAGTCAAAATTTGTAAGATTATGATTATTCATTTTTTGTCAATTTGCCTTTTAACAGAAATCAGTAATGTTTACCAAACGAGTTACATAATGTGACAAGTTATTCAAGTACAAATAAGTGAATTGTTGCGGAACTTATGGGTGGACCTCTGCGGGACGAGCGCAGCGAGTTCCGCAGCTATCTATTCATCAATATGTTGTTTAATCAACTCAAATGTGCGTTATTCTCATTAGTTTAAAAATTACACGTTTCAAGTGAATGTCTTACTTGAACAGTTCAACAGTATACTGGTGATTAGATGGCTGCGGAACTCGCTGCGCTCGTCCCGCAGAGGTCCACCCATAAGTTCCGCAAAAATCCACTTATTTGTACTTGAAAAATAACTTATTATATAAAGTCAGAATTTGTAAGATTATCCACTTTTTGTCAATTCGCCTTTCAACAGGAATTGATAATGTTACTTTAGCCGCTTTCGGGTGCTCCTAAAACACTTCCCACCTGTCATACTCCATGCAATTTGCACTGGAATGCTTGAAACCGAACAGGGTCAAATTGTAGCCGGAGTACTTCGGAGTAACTCGCAGGAGCGCTCACAGGGCGGCACCCGAAAGCAGCTTTTACCAAACTTATTAATATATTGTGACAAGTTATTCATAGAAAAAATCATTAAATGTAGGATGCTGCAATTTATTGGAAATAATATAGAAGTTGACAGGTTTCAGTATGGTTTCATCAAGGGTAGTAACACACTGTCAACTACATTCGATTTTGTAAATTATGCCTCAAAAAACCTTGATCAGAAAAATGTGGTAGTTGCAATATTCGTCGATTTAAGGAAGGCTTTTGACGTAGTTTCGTTGAATAAAATGCTACATAAATTGGGTTTACTGGGATTTCAGGGTAATTTCTTATTGTTAATTGAGTCATATGTAAGGGATCGTTACCAATATGTAAAACTAAACAATGTTCAAAGTAAAATGTTAACAAATAGATGTGGGGTACCGCAGGGGTCAGTATTGGGACCTTTGCTTTATTCATTATATATTTTAAATCTTAAACTAGCAAATCTCACAGCGCATTATTTTACATTTGCTGATGATACGGCCCTTATCAGGAAAAGAAGTTAGTCATTTAAAAAATCAAATTAACGAAGATTTAGATCGTTAGGTACCTTAAATGGTTGTATTCAAATAAATTGAAAATTAATTTAGATAAAACAAAATATTTAGTATTTAGACAAAAAAATAAAATATTTAGTTGGTAATATTGAGATTAAAATAAACAACGTCTCTCTTGAACAAGTTGAAAATATTAAATATTTAGGACTATTAATTGACGATCTCTTGCTCTGGAAACCCCACATTAATCAGCTAATTGAAAAACTAAATGCAATGGTACCGATCTTATATAAATGTCGACAATATCTTACATAATAATACAATGATGAATATATAGAACTTATATTTTCTTTCCCATTTAAGATATCTAATTCCCATATGCGACATATGCAGTTCAACCAATTTGAATGATATTCAAGTTCAACAAAACAAAATTTTAAAGGTCTTTTAAATTACAATATAACACAGAATATTTATATAGGTACACAACTAAATGTGTACAAAATAGAAATGTTACTTCAGCTTGAGCAGTGCAAGCTGATGTATAAAATAAGACATAAACAAAAAAAATGCAACTCAGGACTAGTTTTTCAGAATGAAATACATACTTCCGGCACAAGATCAGAAAACATTATTTGTTTTAGTAATAGGAGAATAAATATTGGTCTTCACTCCCTTATGCATTCTGCATCTGGGAGTTCTAATAATTTACCTGTTAACTTTAGTAAGATAGTAGCAACGACGTAGCTATAGCTTTCACATGGGGGGGTTTAGAGCAGTAATGGCCGCTCATGGTCTATGCTGGAAAGGGTTTCAATTTTAGGCCAGACGATGTATAGACGACCGGGCGTAGCATAGTCAGAGCTGTTTCGAGTACAGGCAAAATGTACTCGGCTACCAGGTACAAGTACTTAGCGTAGAATGTTCTTGAGTACAGAGTACAATTACAAGTATTCAATACCCAAGTATTCAAAGTACCGTGTACATTTATGAATACATTCTAATACCACCTTGCATTCCTACCCAATGATGTCATAGGTACAAGTTATTACGCAACATACTCTTTTAAACAGCCTTGATCTATCATGGAAATCTAATGAATCCTCATAGGCTGCAAGCGCTGAGGTAGCTGCGAACTTAGCATTGCACATGGGTTATGACGTCACCTCCCCTTTCACACTTCCGTCACATTTCCCGAAATTTACCATCAAACCGCCGGTATAAGGTCACACATTGAAAATTAAAAAAACACATTTTGGTTTACTAAATGAATTCAGCAATTTTGAAGTTTGATTTGGTTATCCAGAGTCCAGAGTTTATAAGGACTCGGTTATAACTGCACAAATTATATTGTATAATTATATATTCTGAATCAAAATTAAATCATCTTTAAGATAGAATAAGATTCAATTCTCTATCCTAAATACTTCTGGAAATATTGAGGCTCAAAGTAAAACTTTGTCTCAAATTTCACAAAAGATTGAAAACTGATTTTCTTGAAAACGAAGCCCTTGAGTTCGGAGTCTCAAATAACCTTTTTCATAGCCCTTGTGAAGAGCTACAATTGAGTAAATTTATGCCGATAGCTTCACTAGTTTCCAAAATATGGCTCTTTGAAATATTTGAAAATGAAATTCCCATGCATACCCCTTTGAAAAAATTTGAATTTTCAAATTTTTGGATTTTGCAATTTTTGACTTTACCAATTGGAAGAGAAGGTGAAAATGAGTGGAAAAGCATTAACGCAACTTTGTTTTTTGGGTTTTAGAGTTTGTAAAAAAATAAAAACGATTTTTGCAATTTTTGAGCTCAGAAAATTTCAATAATCTGACATTGTTTCACAAAATCGCTCATTACTCGGTTATTATTGCAACAAATATGATGTAAAATTATATATTCTCAGAATTAAATTATCTTTAAGATAAAATAAGATTCAATTCTCTATCTTAAATACTTCTGGAGATATCGAAGCTCAAAGTCAAAACTTTGTCTTAAATTTCACAAAAGATTCAAAGCTGATTTTCTCGAAAATGAAGCCCTTGGGTTCGGAGTCTCAAATAACCTCTCTTTATTGAGATAAAATTCAGTGAAAGTTTCAGCTTTCTATCTACAATAGAAAAAAAGTTATGACCTTTCAAAGTTTTCCAAAATCTAAATCATAAGATATACTTTATGGGTTTGCAATTGGGTTGCTTATGACCGTGTTTGGGTTGTGCTTCAAGGTAGCTTCTGATAATTATTGTAAAAGGAAACCAGAATTTCCAAATTTATGGCCACAGACACAATGTCACAGTGCACAGAAAAGTTAAAAATTTTCGTTTGCAAATCACAAAAGAGGAAAGCATGCTAAGCATCTGATGCTGAACAAGAAATAGCTGAAAATTGGTCATATCGTAACCGTAACATAATAGGTCTGTTCCAACACAGACAGAAACCGTACAATTTATCGTCATGATTCTGCGCAAACTGTAAAATTTGCGCGTAGAAACCGAAATTCGTTCACTGAGTGGTTTCGAAATCGTTCATGGGACGGTTTTTGACGTGTTGGAACCGACCTAATGTCAGATCTCAACTTGTCTGGAAATGTACTTGTGGCCAAATAAATATGTATTTAGTTAGAGTCCAATAATTTTACTCACCAACTGCAAATGTATTCGAAAACAATGAAAATACCCAGGTATAACAAATGTATTTAAGTATAAAAACGCATGTACGCGGGTATTTTGAAAATTACTCAGTACAATAAAAAGTACCGGGTACCTATTTTCTATATTCTTAAGCAGTCCAAGTACGAGTACAAGTACGCTATTCAGAAAGTATCTTGGCCTGAGTGCCGAGTAACTAAAAATATACTAAGAGTACAAGTGAAGAGTACTCGTACCGTACCCGAGTACCGCTCGGCTCTGAAGCCCATCAGGATTTTTTTTTCGGGTGCCTCGCCCAAAAACGTTTATTTTTCTTCAATAAAAATAATTTATTCAGTTCAATAGGGAGGGTTCGAACCCCCAAAACACCCCCCTTATATACGTCCTTGGATAGTAGCATCACCATTTAGTTATTAATATTATATTCTTGAGACCAGTGTTTTATACACTGATTTAAGATTATGTGTAATATGAATGTACTATAAAAAAAACTTGTGAATAAATGGTTAAAAAAAAAGTACAAATGAGTGGATTGTTGCGGAACTTATGGGTAAACCTCTGCATCTATTCATCAATATGTTGTTTCATTACGATACTCAACTACTCAACTGACTCACTCAAATATGCGTTAAGTATTCTCATTAATTTAAAAATTACACGTTTTAGGTGAATGTCTTACGTGAACAATTCAATAGTATATTAGTGATTAGGTGGCTGCGGAACTCGCTGCGCTCGTCCCGCAGAGGTCCACCCATGACTTCTGCAACAATCCACTCATTTGTAATTGAACAATAACTTATTATATAAAGTCATAATTTGTAAGATTATCCACTTTTCGTCAATTCGCCTTTCAACAGGAATTAGTAATGTTACTTTACCAAACTAGTAACATAATGTGACAAGTTATTCAAATACAAACAAGTTGATTGTTGCGGAACTTATGGGTGGACCCAGCCATCTATTCACCAATATGTTGTTCAAGTACGAAACTAACCTGTCTCACTCAAATGTGAGTTATTCTCATTAGTTTAAAAAGTACACGTTTCAGGTGAGTGTCTTATTTGAACAGTTCACTCGCTGCGCTCGTCCCGCAGAGGTGCACCCATAAGTTCCGCAATAATCCACTTATTTGTACAGGGTGTTTTTTTATATATTGACATCCCACCTACAGCTTTTTCTTTCACAGGTAGAAGGAAGGTGTAAATACAAAAGTTGTACAGTTTTGGCTAAATTTTTAGAAACTATGGTCAGAAAAAAAATTTCAATGTCTGAAATGTGAAATCCTGCATGCTTCCAGCTTTTTTCAAATGGGATGCACTATATTTGGTTCTATATTTTTTGAAGAGCACAATGGGTGGTGTCAATAAAAACGAAGTATCTGCTACTACTACAAGTATTAGTAGATTCTCCGTAGTTTAAAACGAAGTAGATACTTCATTTCGAAACCAGCGAAAATAAGTAAATGCTTCTCTTTGAAGTAAATACTGCGTAAAATATACTAATACTTGTAGTAGTAGCAAGTACTTCGTTTTTATTCATACCACCTAATGCTCCGATCTAATTTGATTGAGTAATCTCTCATATATGTATTTAGCTCCAAAAATTGTAATAGCTATTTACCTAACAAGTGCGGAAAAATATTTTCTGCAAGTGTTAGGTACAATATTTTTCCTACAGGCGAAAAAATGTAAAATTTTTCTTTTTTTTTTTGACATATCAGTGCGGTAAAATTTTTGCCGCACTGACAGCCGTGCGGAAAAACTTTTTCCGCACTGATATGTCAAAAAAAAAAGTTTTACCGCACCGTGCGGGAAAACTCATTTTCCGCACGCATATTAGTGCGGAAAATCGATTTTTCCGCACGGCTGTAGGAAAAAATACTATCCTACTACTGATTTTGTGAACCATTCTACCTGTACAGGTGAAATTTGATGTACAGTGGGAATCATTGCAATTGGCACACACTATATAAATATCCCTCGTAATGTGTCAAATCTGACACACAGTAATAGCAAAATGCTGCACTAAATAGATTTATTGGTTAGAATTTTGACTTAATACGAGGGATTTTATAGAGTGTGTGCCAATTGCAATGATTCCCACTGTAAAGTGCGTTTTTTTTTTAAAGATAAAAGTCAAACTGACATTAGGTTGGCAATACAATGTAAAATTGTCAATGCTTTCAAATTTTCATGTAGAAAAAAAAAAAAACAGATTTTACTTGGTTTCTCTGATAGTTTTTTTAAAATTTTTAGAACCAAATATGTTGGAGACGGCTCAACCAAATATAGACAAACTATATAGTTATGGAATCGGGAAATTGTGCTCATCATAGAACCAAATATAGCGCATCCAATTTGGAAAAGGCAATATTTCACATTTCTGACATTCAATTTTTGTTTTTGATCATGGATTTTAAAAATTTAGCCAATACTGTACAACTTTTGTATTTACACCTTTTATCTACCTTTAAAGGTAAAGGCTGTAGGTGGGATGTCAATAGGTATATAAAAAAACACCCTGTACATAATCTTATTGATTTTGTATAAATATTTATTTATTAGAACAAAAAAAAAACAATACAACTCAACCACTAATGATATACTGTTTGAGGTTAAAGTTCTTAGGACAAAGACAAAAGTGTGATTTTTTTATAGGTTTTCAGCTTTGTAAACATTCTTAAAACTTAAAATATGGTTTTATTTTCTTTTTTTTGATTCTATTATTTTATTTTAACTGTATCCTCCACTGTCAGCAGGCCTTTATGAAAACGCTGATCCGATCAACCCGATCACAGGTTGGTTGTTTTTCATCTATCTTCAATGAGTACAAATGAAAAAAGGCAAATTACATCAGATGGTGATCGGGTTAATCAGATCAACGTTTCCTCAAAGGCCTACACTGTGCACTTTTTTTCATCAGTAGATGTTTATAAACACCTGTCAAGAATCAAAAAAGTGCAATCAAGTCGCGTATCTACTGTCAACTATCAGTTACCTTCTATTCTTCTCTACAACTGGCCTTAATTAACTACTTTAACAATTTACACACCCTCCTTGTTCTTTTCTTTTTTTTTTATACAAAGGGAGAAAATTAAGATTTAAATCGGAGTCAGAAATCTATTTAAAGTTAAATATCGAAACCATTTTCGAAAAACAAACATTTCTAACACCTCAATAATAAACAAGCAATATTGGCCAATCTATATTTTATTTCCAATAATATGCAAATTAATGGCTATAGTTAAATTGCCCAGCGTCAGCTAATTATTCCAAAGTTTATTAGCCAATCGGGGTTCGAAAAGAAAAGCATTTATATAACTTATGGTTAATTTAGTAGCGATTTTATGACGCCGTTAAATGGTTTACGCACTCTAAATATTCCCATAAACTAATTTGGCCTTATTTAATAACTCCGGCTGTTATGAATATTCAAATTTAGTTTCGTATAACAGGATATTTATGTTAGCACCGATGGAAAATAAATTCGCGCTCCTTAAACGATCGAGTAACAATGGATTAACGCACCGATACCATATAATAAATTTAATAACTTAAGATATACAGTCGGAAAAGCGATAAATCTTCGAGTTGGCTATACGTCTTTACGGGATCCTATCGCGAAACTTATCTGAGTTATCTTGTAAGTGTAAAAGTTGTAAGACTGCGTCAAATTACGTTTGGTTACGTTTGCTTATCTTGTATAAACGTTTTGTTGTTTGCGAAACAGTACTTGAAACCTGAAGTTATTACACCTATACTTTGCTAGGATTTGCTGAAATATTTATTTGTGTTGATTGTTGATTAATCAACAAAAAGGCAACCGATTGTAATAAGAGCTTGACTCTAAGCAAGTTCGGGTAATTCTCCGCGTGCTGAAAAATGACACTGTTGGCAGAAGCCCATGTGATCTTCGATTTAAAGTTTCAAAACTCACGTGGGCCTGTCATCTTTTTGCTCGCTCCGAACTCCATTTATATCATTTGGAAAGATTTTGGATATCAAATCCAGGAAGTTTAGCAGAGATATTTTGATGACACGACGATTTAAATCAAATAATACCCTCTGGAAGTATGTCATGAATCTCCTTGATAAAAGTGAGTCGAAGCCTTGATGTAGGATCCTACATATCAATACTTGGATAATAGGAATACTTGAATAATAGGAGACACTGACTAAAGAGAAAAGAAGACCGCGCATGCGTTACCAGGCTCCTCCTCCTCCCCACCACAACCGCCCAGGGTATAAATACAACCACTCAGTGGTGAGACTAGTTAGTCCTGCATCCAGAGTCGGGAACGGGCCATTTTGGAAAACACCAACACTAAGTAAAACACATTATTTATTATGACTGATATGGAAAGTACCGCAATTTAGTCCAAACTGTAATAGATTTCATCTAAATGAAATCAAACTTTGATCAGAAGAAATCCGGAAATAGTGTTTATTGTTTTCAATTGATAAATATTACTGACAATAAACAACAGGGTTGAATGTAATTTCTCATAATGTTTCCCGGTTGTTTTTCTTTTTTTTTGGTTCCAACCAGGTTTGTTGTGTTTCATGTTTCATCTGACATCGGTACGAAATAACACACATCTAAAAAAGAAACAAAAAAGCTTCGGTCCATTAAAGTCGCATATAATATATTTTTAAATACGAGAAAATACATGTTCCAGATCTTTTTCTTTATTTGCACTGTTGCTGTTGTATACTTGCGCAAGGTCAATGGACACTTTTAAGCCGAAGAATACCGAATTGTCAAATAAATTTTGTTAATACCCTTGATGGCCGTAACATTCAATTTTATTAAGGTCATTAATTCCGTTTCACCCCTCTCTCTCTCGCGAGCCCGTGCGTAATTTTGGACAGGACAAAAATTGCAACGGACACGAAAACTGCGCGCCGGGTCTAAATTATCGAACTGACATTTTTCTCTGTTGTAATGTTTTTTTATGCTCCTTTCGTGTAACTATCTTGCAGCCGAAATTTATTTCTGATGGTTAAAGGATGTACAACCGGCGGATTCTTTTTGCTTTTTCTTTTGTGCGTTTGGTGTTTTATTGCCGCCATACCCACATACATAATGCAGCTTAACATAAAATTCAATTCCAACTACATACTTATACAGGTATAAATTAACTGGGAAGTGATTATGTTTGGACTTTGTTTATAGTTTTGGATGTTATCTGAGAACTAGATGAAATTATTTCCTGAGATGCTATTTTGACGATCATTTATATTATATTACAGAAAATTCATAATATATTAGAAATTTAAGTTGTCAAATGATCATTTAGTCCAAATCTTAACACTTTTGTACTAAGGTAAGTAGAAGATAGATTTCTGAAAATTTAAAAAAATCATATCTGCAATGGGAGGTTTCACTACCTATATTTGAATTTCATCGCTTTGATACTTCTAATAGGTTGTTAGAACTTTGAACCAAAATGAAAATACCCTCGCTTTCAGTTGGCTTCAATAATCCCTATTTTATTAATAAACAATTTTTAAAATATTGTTTTCATACCACATATTCAAACGTACTGGAATGGCACTAGTGCATGACGTAGACTTCTTTACCGACCAATAAGAATCGTTTACAATAGCTCTGACGCATATCTCTGATGTCTAGCTCTGAAGAGTGACAATAGATGACAATCGTTATTCGTTATTTGCACCTTGTTCGTTTAACACACTGTCTAACATAACCTAATTTCATGTAACATCGTTGTTATCTATAAAGCAGTAGCGGTCCATACATGATTTTCTGGAGGGGGGGTAATGGATGACGGCAAAATCATCAAGTGCCGAAGGCGAATTTTTTTTTGGGGTGCCACGCCCAAATTTGCACCCGAAAGTCGTTTAAAAACCACGCTTGGGGCAAAAATGTATCCCGATGCCGTCAAAATAGTTATACAGGGTGTCCACTTAGTGCGATATCGGACGATATCTTCTTACAGGGTGATGCAAGAAAAAAAAAAAAAATCAAAGTTGTTTCTTTCTCTAAGGTGCATTACTTAAAAATATTTTTAAATATACAGGGTGCTCTGTAAATAGGGTATGCGACAGAACTTTGTTATTTTTAAATGGAACACCCTATATTTTAGTATATTCTATCGTTCTAAAAATCCTACATACTTTTTGTTAGGAATCATCATACCAAAACTCAATCGTTTTAAAAATATTTAATATTTTTCAAAAAATCGCAGCTTGCAAAAACCAACTATCCATTGGAGATCCTATAAGCTAAATCTTTTGCAGGTTGTTAGTGCATAATGTCTGTCGATTTTAATCTGATACTCCAACGGAATTTGAGCTGGTGCCTTCCTACATTAGAACGCCAATGGATACCTGACGTCACACCTGTTTTTGCCATATGAAATACCCCCTCGCTCCTCATAGTCCTCATACGGAAAGTGTCCGTTTGAAAACGACGGACTTTACTTACATTTACTTCATGGTCCTATGAAAATCTGTTAACATTCTACAGGGTGCGTTAGAACTGTACACAAAACCAGACATTTCAAACAACCATAGCACTGTATAGTAGTAAGTACGCAAGATTGTTTGAGGGAGGTAGGTTGCCTGATAACTTTATGACGTCATCTCGGGTGCTTCAAGATAATGCAAATCTGCATAAGGCTCCCAGATGCGTCATCAAGTTACCCATTACCAGACAACCTATGAACTTTAGGAACCTTGGTAGGTACGTCGGTACTGGTGAGCCTATCATATTCATACGATGCCTTTAATCCTTTACTTTGTAGAACTTGTCTTTTGTTGAAATTTTGTTGTAATTAATAAATGTCTAAAAAAAACTTTGTCTGGGGGGGTAATTACCCCCTCTACCCCCCCCCCCCCTTTAAACCGCCCTTGCTATAGTGTGTTTTTTTTTTAAAAGATAAAAGTCAAAATGACATTATGTTCGCAATACAATGTAAAATTGTCAATTCTTTCAATTTTTTTATGTAGAAAAGGCTTGTGTTACGTTGCCAACATAGTTACTGAATTTTTGACTTGGGGAATTATCTTTAAAAAAAAACAGGCTTTAGGTCTTTCCGGAAACTGTGATCCGGTTGATCTGATCACCAGCTGATTGTGTTTCATCTTTCTTCAATGAACACGATTGAAAAAAGACAAATTACAACAGCTGATGCCTGATGATCGGTTTAATCAGCCTGGTTGGCAAACAATAAACAAAAAAAAATCATGTGCAGCGCCGTACACGTGGTAGAAATGAAACTTCTTGAAAACTATCCCCCCTCATACAATTTTTAGACTCACCGTACGAGTCGGGATAGAGACGAAGGGAAACGCGCATCTGTAGTGACGTCACAATAATGACTGTTCAGGGATGTAATCAAAAAAATTCACAACACACAAATGTATCGTGCCTTAAAAAAAAAAACCAATCAAAGATTGCTATGGTTTTTTAAACGTATGTCTTAGCAATATTTTTCTTTAATTTTGTCAATGAACTTTAATGTCAAATTGTGATGTCAAACAACCTAATCACAAAACACAACGATATACTAGTATACCAAATGGGAGACGAGCATCTATAGTGACGCCACAAGAGTATCGGCGCTTGTCAATAATAGGCAATCCTCTTTACGCTTATAATCCTTGGTTTGTGTCAATTTCGGAGCTTGTCAATAATAGGCAATCCTCTTTGCGCTTATAGTCCTTAGTTTATGTCAATCAATAGCTGTCTTTCTCAGTCTCTTTACGTTATATCTTTTTTCTCTCTCGAGTAACGAAGTTTTCCCGTGACGCATTTTCCAACTCACTCTTGATTTTTTGTAATATTCTGCAGATTCATAAAGAGTAGTTCATATTATAGATGCGAATCACGAATTGCGGACACCACTCGTATTTCGTTGTCTTCTAGTTTTTGTTGAGCCTAATATTTCCAATGGTAGTCCCCCCGCCCTAAGTCTCGTTTCTTGGAAAAAATTATGATAGGTTCCTTGCTGTTCTCTGATGGTAACAAATTGTTTAAAGGCGGGTAGGTATTATAAAACTATTTTGACAGATAACTTAAAGTTAACTTCTGGAATCACGTCACTTCTTATAGTAATTCCAGAAGTTTACTTTTAGTTATCTGTCAAAATAGTTTTATAATACCCAACCTAAGGCTATAATCAAAGAAAACATGTATATATGACGTCACTGAACAAGAACGGTCAATGCCTATTGCCTATTTCGAACACTGCTAATTTACTAGAATGTCATGTGTCAATAATTCTGACGACAGCTAAAGTTTGTTTTTTATTTAAAGATAATTCCCCAAGTCAAGAATTTAGTAACTATGTTGGCAACAGAAGCCTTTTCTACATAAAAAATTTAAAAGCATTGACAATTTTACATTGTATTGCCAACATAATGTCATTTTGACTTTTATCTTTAAAAAAAAAAAAACAGACTTTAAAAATAATGGAATGAGAATGTTTATATAAGTCATGCAACATCGTGCGCCGTTGCCAACCAAAAACATCTAAAATTCCCCTACTTTAAATGCGTTAAAAAGTACTTTTAGTTTTGTTAGATTGGTAGCAGAAAACTAAATGTGACGTCATCCTAAATATAGCGTAAAAATCCTATAATAGTGCCAACACTCCAGTGTGGCTCCGATGAATAAAGTGAATATTCCTAGAATGATTGAAAATTTCGTTTTTATATGAAAGCGGCTGTAACAAGCCGATTGTTCCACAACGAAATTCGCAATACGTGATTCGCATCTAGTGGGCCGACTGGTCCTTCTGTGGGACCCATCCAAGACTTGTCTATCTTTGTTTATTACATTGGAAATGAAAATGACCGACAGAAATTGGTGGATACATACTGAAAAAAGAATGCGCCTTTTTGCAGCCAAACTGTATTTGCTGCAGGCCCGTAGCTAGTGGAAGTGAAAGAAAAAGTTGCCCACTCTAGAGTAGACTAGAAAAAAATATATTTAATGTAGGAAAAAAAAAACATAAAATCATAAAGCAAATTATGTGATTTATGGGTCAATTCTGTGCACATCTGTAAGCAATTCTAAAATTTCTATAAGCCTATAGCTGCCTAAAGACCATTTGTAATTCTACACTTTCTGTAGATTACAGAATATATTATAGGATGGTAAATATTTCCAATGGAGTGTTTGGCAATTGATGCGTTTTGCAGTGTCTATAGGCTTACAGATATTTATAGATTTGCTTACAGATATGCACAGAATTGACCCGTTAATTTCTGTTTTCCCGTATAATATTATCAATGCTTTTATAAACTCCAATTATTTTGAAAAAGTTTACGCCTATTTACTGCGACCGTTCATAAAATCACAGTTTAGTTCATATTTTACGATATTTTACCTTAATTAAGATGGGTGGCATTAATGACATTTGAAATCGAAATCTGTTACTACTGTGCTCTTATTGGTTGATTTTTTAAAATTCGTCTGCAAAGAGAAAAAAAACTCACATCAGGAATTGGCTCAAAATTGACATAAACATTCTTTGATCTTCAATCCGAATATTTCGGTTTTTCGATATTTTGCGAGATTTTAGAAATAATCCATAACGACTATAGGCAACCAGGGCTGGGACTCTGTAATGGATAGAGATCGTTATCCCTATCGCTATGGTACTTGCTATCTTCTTCTCTCTCTTGGAAATCAATAGAGAGGGTACATCAATAAAGAAAAAATCTCTATTCGTTAGAGTGTTAGAGAGTCCTAGTTCAGATATACACTTTCCATTTCGAGAAAAACGCAAATTATCGAAAAACTAAAATATTCGGATTGTACATAATCCATCAAAGAATGTTTATTCCACTTTTGAGCCAATTCTGATGTGAGTTTTTCGTTCCCTTTGCAGACGAATTTTAAAAAATCCGCATAGAACTGACAGATTTCAATGTCATTAGCGCCCCTTCAAGAACGCTCTTATGTATTTTTATTATTTCTTTGTGTTTTGTTAAGCCTTTATATTTCATAATCAGTTATTATGTATGTACTCTGGAAAGTGAAGTTTTTGCACCTTGTCCGTGATTTTAAGTAATGCTAAAAAAAACAAAAATATGTTTGCCCCCTCTAAATTTTCGGTTGCCCCCTCTGGAATCAAAACCTGGCTACAGGCCTGATTTGCTGGGAAGAATTCCAAAATTAAAATTCAGTACCTACACACCGAGTTACTGAAAAAATGACTTGACGTCACCAATAATACGTCACTCATTTTGTAATATGTTTGTTGCACATAGGAAGCTACTGTAATCCAGTAAAAGTGGAGAGGTGTTGATTGTTTCTTTATGAATGATCAATTACCATTGGTTATTGCTGGAAATATGATTTATGCACTTATGGAAAAGTGATCTATGTGGAATTTTGCTGAATTTTTGATATTGTGTAGAGGGAGTCCTGCTTAACAAAAGTTATCATTGCGCTAATGTTTAATAGCGAACAGTTTTTAAGATATCAATTAAAAACTTTTTTAATGTAATACTCTTCAGTATGACATCACCTGTCCGCTCACAGCACCGAAAATGAATACTATCCTTTCCACTTTTGCTTTGACTATACTCTTCTCCTTTTAACATTAAGAAATAGAAAAAGATAGCCATAGCGAACAGTGACAAATGAGTAGGTCAAGAAGTGTATTGTGTATTATCCTGATGGGTAAACAACACCTAGCTACGATTCTTGACCTAGCTCCTCCCCTGCCCCAATCGTCAATGTCATGTCATGTCAGTCATATAGCGATTTCATTTATACCTGTTGTTGTTTTTTTTTATTTTTTAATGTTAAAACGAGAAGAGTATAGTCAAAGTGGCAAGTGGAAAGGATAGTAATCATTTTCGGGGCTGCGAGCATATTGGTGATGTCATATTTAAGAGAATTATTTTAAAAAGTTTTTAATTGATATCTTAAAAACTGTTCGGTATTGAACATTAGCGCAATGTTAACTTTTGTTAAGGACGACTGCCTCTACACAATATCAAAAATTCAGCCAAATTCCACATAGATCACTTTTCCATAAGAAATGTGCGGGGTCCTTTCCATAAGGCACCCCAGATGCGTCATCAAGCTACCCATTGGTTTCGTGCGGCACGTGATCACATTGGAGGTAACATAACCTAAAAATTAGTGTATTTTTGAAATTTCGCTGTCTAGCCCTCCTAATCCTTCGAAAAATTGTTTCAAATTGAAATATAATTTACTTCCTAGTATCCTAGGAATCAGAGCTGCTTTCTTTTCACGGGCTTGGGCGCCCTGGATCACGATTTTGGAATGTAAACAACCGTTCTTTATAATAGGGGCATCAAGCACCGGGGTCGTTTATCCCCAACGCCCCCAAGGCCTCACACACTACTATTACAGCATGGCCTATCTTCATAAGGCCTGTGTGTAACAGATCCCCTCCTTCCTCCCATGCCAAAATACCAGTTGTGACGTGAGCAGCATGTTATTTCTCGCCTTGACGTTTGCTGTTTAAACAGCTGATGACTTAGTTATGACGTCGGCAATGGTGACACCACAATATGGGGGTTCGTCGGAGTGTTTTGCGTTCGATTGGCACACTCGACACTGGCCAATAGGAAACATTATGGGTTTCTGGTCGAAGAAACATCGTGTGCTGGCTGGAGCCATGAAAATCGCAAGGAAGACCTTTTTTTGGTACCATTTTATTCAGAAACATAAGCTTTGTATGAAACAACACTGGTTTTTTATCACCTTTTTATTGAAAAAATAGCTACTTTATTGACGCAAAACTGTTTTATAAATAGCACTTTATTGGTCAATCGGACATAATAGCACTTTTTTTACTACTAACCTGAGAAATAGACATTATTCAATCTATTTTTCTAAGAAAAAATTGAATTTCTCTCCCTAGGTTAATAATGAAAATAATGAAAAAATACCTAGGTCAATAATGAAAATGACGTCATGACGCAAGGATATTGTCATGTTTCTATTGGATCAATTTCAATTTCATACGTCAATTTGAAAAAAAATACAGGTTTCTGTAGGTACATAGGAAGTTATATAAGCTGTTGATAGAGGGCAGCACTTTCAAGAGGGCGTTCAAAAAAAATAATTGGAGCACAGATTTTAAACAAATTTTTCATTTTCTATATGCAGTAGTAAAAAAAATTCTATATATTCCTCGGTAGAGAAAGTCATTATATACCTCACTCATTATAAACCTCGGCGCGAGCGCCTCGGTTTATAAAAGCTTTCGGTATATAATGACCAACTTCTCTACCTAGGTATATAATATACTATTATTGTACTAGTAAAATAAAGTGCTACTTTATTGCCTACCTGGACTACCTGATAAGGTGAAACAGGTCCTGACAACCTGCCAAAGTGAAACAGGTCCTGACAACCTGCCAAGGTGAAACAGGTATACCTACTCGAATTTTACTTTTTTCATTCAATTTTTTTAATTTTTAACAAAAACCAGTCAGAATCGTACATAAAATCATGTATATAACGCTTACATAAACAGGCTTTATTGACTCATTATTTAATAGACTCGCTCGCAAGCTCGCTCGGACATAAAATTATTCGTACAATAAAGCCTTTATTTTATGTACTTGTTATATAAATAGCTACTTTTCCCTTTACACTAGTAATTTGCAACTTTCCTGTTTGATGGCGCTAGTTTTAATTCAAAATGGCGTCTTAGGACAAACAAAGATAAGTAACCAACGTTTTTACGTTTATTTTGATTTGTTCATTTTAGTTGTCGTTTTATACAAAAATATAAATTCAACAGCATCTCAAACACTCGCCGAACGTGACGTCATTCGCTACAACTAGCAATAATATCACTGCAAATTAGTAATAGGTCTGTTTCTGCAGAAATCACAAACCAGTCAGAGCTAATTTCATTGGTTGAAAACAGTCAGAAAACTAGGTTCAATCAATGAAATTCACTCTGACTGGTTGTAATTTCTGCAGAAATAGACCTATTGTAACGTTGTCAGATTGTCGTTGATTCTCAAGATTGCCTTTAGAAACCTGGTTGTTATCCTTGTTTATATAATTTTTTTGTATTTTTGCACTACAGTTATGTAATTGTGTGTGTAAAAATCGTCTAATTGTGAGACTTATGGCCGTTTGCAGCGACCATTTTCAGGAAGCCTTAGCGGTAAGTATTCCTTAAAAAATTACATTTCTACATGGAGAAATGACACTTTAAGGAGTACTTATCGCTAAGGCTTCCTTAAAAGGGTCGGTGCAAACGGCCATAAAAGCGTGAAATTTGACCAGCATATCGTGTAATTTCACAAATTCGGATTGGCAACACTGCCTCAACATAATGCTTCATTATGCATTCCAAATGCGTCATCAAGTTACCCTTTACCAGACAACTTACCTCTTTCAAACAACATTGCATTCAATCTACCTTCAAGATTGTTTGACCTAAATACCTGTCTGTGGACGTCATTGCTGTGGACCTACCTACCTCTTTTGAACAACCTTGAGCCCTGATGCAAAACTGACGCGAAGATATGACAAAAATGACAGACTCTAGGACACAAAGTTAAACAAGTGTAGTAATAAAATGGCGGAGGTAGGTACACGTTGGTCTCATGATTTCGCCTCCTTATTTATTCTATCTCAACAGTTTTTATACACTCGTAGAACATCATCAACTGGTAATGTAATGCGCCACCACTGGCACATAAAGCATATTATTTATCAATAAATTTTAAACGGATGCGCAATAATCTACGACACTACAAGCCTACATAATACATTCTATGGAAGACCGAAGCAAAAAAAAACTATTTAATACACACTTATGATCACTTTTGCGCTTTATGATAAAAGTGGCAGATTATACCCTCCGCTATTATTAACAAAAAGAAAAGAAAAAAAGAAGCTGTAGGCGCGCAAAACACGACCTCATGTAGTAGTTGCGGCGCCTGGTGCTATGTAATTTTAACGACCGCCTTTTGAATCGGCATCTTTAGCTAAACATCTGATTATTTTCTAATAGGCCATGAATCCAAGTATACTTTATCGACCCTACCTTTTACACGAGCAACATTGAAGAAAAAAAAACCCAAATACATACTATAATAATAATCATTCGTTAAAAAAAAAAAAAATAAGAGTAGAAGACACTTACTTATTCGACTTTTAAAATTTATAATTCGTTCGAGCAACACACGCCGGGCAATTGCGATGCAATTTAGCATCATTAAAATTCCTTGACAGAAATAAAACTGATAAAAAAAAAACAACGAATAAAAAGTACCCAATACAAAAAGTCGAAAGTAACCAATCGGTTTCGCAATTTTTCATTTCCCACGTGTGTGTGTGTGTGCTGGGTTTATTTTATATTTTATTTTAATGGGTTACTTATACGCCAACATTATGAGACGAAATTATTTTAAAACAACGATATTTTAGAATCGGACACGATTTTAAAATGTTTATGTCCGAGCGAGATCTGCCTTTTGCAAGGTGTGAGCGGCGATAAAATGTCCATAAAACCTTTTCCAATTCTAAATCTACAGGAATTTTCTCTTTTCGCTAACGATTTTTCTAATAATTGCCTAAACCTTAGCGTTTTCGTTTAGCTGTGATCCAATCAACCAACTGCGGATTTTGTTGACATCAGGGCTGCACCAATACCAAAAGAAAACGCTACAAAAAAAATTTGGAGCTTACACATTTTTTAAAGATTAGGCAGGATTATGTTGGAGGTTGAGGACACCGCTGTTATCATGAACATTGAAGTTCAAAAACAGTTATTCTGGGACGTTACTCTGTCAAGAGTCACATAAATGCTTTGCTCTGAGTAGTTGATTTTGTGAAACCAAAGTCAAAAAAGAAGTTATGTCTGTATTTTTGATACCAATGCCACTATAATAAAGACAAACTTTTTCAAAGAGAAATATTGAATCACTCTGTATAATTTCGCGTAAACATCGTCCCTGTTCTTCCGATTAAAAAACGCCAATCGCGCCAAATAAAGTACCGTTCCGAATTCAACTCTTTTTAAAATGTGTTTATCGGAACACGAAATTGAACTCGAATGTACATGTCACACTCGGAAAAAATATCGACGTTTCGGGCACTGGGTGAATCTCAGTGATTTACAATCGACAGTTCCAGGATGCTAAAAGTAGTAATTAAAGTGAATAAGAAAGTTTTCTTTTTGCCCACTGATTAATATACGAAAAATTCGTCGCTTAATTGCTTCCATTAACCAGGAAAAAATTGAATTTTCAAAATTTACTTTCATCTATTATAATAATACGCAATTCGATTTCACTATTCGTCTTTATGGGCATAATACGGGGCTTGCAAATCTGATATTTATGAAGTCGTCTATTCGCCATCATAACTTTGGCGCTTTAATGTTTCTTTGGGAGCTCGTAAAATTAGGCCAATTATAGAATAAAGTGAGATCTTAACACTTCGTAACAGCCAGCGGTCCAACAGTGGCAGGACTTTGAGAATTTGTCCATATATTTTTCCACTGTCTCTCAATTTTCATGGATGCATTTATGTAGTAAAGAATTTTTTGACCTCACCATGGTAGCCTTATTGGTTTTTCTGAATTATGAAGGCTTTGTCTGTGAATGGTGTGGATCGTTGATGCTACTCAAAAGTTGCCAAAGTAAGTAGGTTGTTTGGTAATGGTAAACAAATGACGTCATTAGGAGGATTTAATTTAATGAGAGATTTGTATTACTTATGTTTAGGCATTCCAGATGACGTCATAAAAGTTTTCAGGCAACTTTCTTGGATCCTACTATGACCATCAAATGACATTGATGACATAATCTTTAGCCAATTAGACAATCAAACAGTGTGGCCAACGGCTGAATGTAAAATAATAGGCCTCCTGAGTTTATTTGAGGTTTGCGCATGAATTTTTCAACTAGACAAATTCTGAGCCGTTATAAATTTCCTTTCTCTCTTGCTCAACAGAAATTGAAACCAGAACTTCTGCAAAAGAGATATAGGGATTGAAGAAATTGCAATCGTTTAATTTAAAGTTGCATGAGGTCCACAAATGTCAACTGTCAAAAGTATCGCTAATATTATTTGATGTTTGATCGATGATTTTATGAAACAGGAACAGATACAAAATAGGATTACAAAACAAATTTGACAAATTTTAAACATTATTAAAAATCGTTAATAGAGAGTTCTTGTGCCTCAAACGCTACGCTAATACGGTACCGCTAACAATGCGGTATTTTACATGGTATTTTATAGTTCTCGTACACGAATACGCAAAAATCCTCCCATCCCTTCTTCTGTTCACATTCTGACAGCTAAGTTGAGTGATCTAAACCAACTTTTTTTTGCATGTTTCCTAACTTAGGTATTATTTATCCTGAAGATTCTGAGTTTGATTAATTTTCCCTTGGTATTTTTCATGGAGGAATTATTAGAAGTTGCTGTTCTCGCAGACGGAAATGGAGCGTAAACTTATTGACATAGCATAGCGTTACGGTAAGGCATCCGCTAAGGGCGGGTATTATAAAACTACTTTGAAAGTTTACTTAAAATTAACTTCTGAAATTACATGTAATTCAAAAAGTAAACTCCAAGTTAACTGTCAAAGCAGTTTTATAATACCCGCCGTAAGTCTCGTTAGATAGCGGGCTCCGCTAACGCTAATAGGTCTGTTCGCAGAGAAATCACAAACCAGTCATAGTGAACCTCATTGGTTGAAACTAGTTTTCTGACTGTTTCTGATTGTTTTCAACCAATGAAATTCGCTCTGACTGGTTTGTGATTGCTTTGCGAACAGGCCTAATACCGTAAGAACTGTCATACTTGTCAAATAGCGTTACGGAATTTGAAATTGGACAGTACGAGAACTCTCTAATAATTAATGAAAAATTACGGTATGTGCTTGAGACCAGACGACAAGTGAAAACTTCAAGAATCAAAACGATTAGAAACGTAGGTTAAATAATAATTAATAAACAAACATAACAAATGCTTGACCAATGCCGCCATATTGAATCCTGACATTCGTGGTTTGGATCAAGGTTGTTTAAAAGCAAGTAAAGTCTGTTTTTTTTTTTCAAGATAATTGACCTTTTGTTTGGACGCCATATTGCGGTGCGCGAACATAGTTGCCAAAAGAAGAAAACAAAAATTACTAGCGGGCTGTCAACATTAACAACAAAAGTAACTAAAGGCGATTTCGTCCCAGATTTTCATCTCCTGTTTGGTAGGCGAATGGTTAACCAATTGGTATGTAAGTGACGTAGCTCAACAATCTCATCCGAATTCAGTGGATAGGGCGTTTGGTACATTTTGACTTTGACACGTTTATTTGGACATGAGAGAAAAAGAAACAGAAAGCTACCAAACCTCCACTACCCAGTCAAACCGCGGTAAAGCATCTGACAGACCAAAGTTGTTGTGACAGCATCATTCACCCATCCGACATTGAATGGAACCTGTTTGACAGACCAAACTGGGGTACCAAACTGAGGCGAAATCGCCTTAAATGATTGATCCTCGCTATCCTTTTTGTTTGTTTACTTTCTCTCTCTGATGAAAGTAAATAGCCGCTTTCGGGTGCAGAGTGCGAAGCTCCTAGAATACTTCACATCTGTCAGTGACCTGTCATACTCCATGTGTTTTGCACTTGAACGCTTGATACCGAACAGGTCAAACTGTAGCTGGAGTACTTCGGAGTAACTCAGGAGCGCTCAAAAGGTGGCACCCAAAAGCAGCTATTCTATTATTTCTATTCTGCCCAATACAAGCCAAAATTGATGGCTTTTCTTTTCAAAAACATTCGTAATAGGCGGCAAATTTACATTTTAAATGTAATTTATTCAGTAACTTTTGTTTTTAATGTTGACAGTACCCTAGTAATTTTTTTTTTCTACTTTTGGCAACTATGTTCGCGCACCGCAATATGGCGTCCAAACAAAAGGTCAATTCCCCAAGTCAAAAATTTAGTAACTATGTTGGCAACGCAAGCCTTTTCTACATAAAAAAAATTGGAAGCATTGACAATTTTACATTGCTGCCAACATAATGTCATTTTGACTTTTATCTTAAAAAAAAAAAGATTTTACAATATACACTACACAGGATAGTCTATCGGTATAAGGCCTTTGTAAATTAAATCTCAAGCCCCCCACCAGTCACCACGCCAAAGTACCAGTGATGACGTCGCAGCGTGTCATTTCTTGCCTTGATTAATATTCTAAAACGACCCTTCTTTAGATCATCTTTCTCTTCGCCCATTTTGTTAATCAAAATATAATACATAAAAATCAATGTTTGTTTGTTTGTTCGTTGTGTATGGACTCGGAAACTGCTGAATCGATCTCCTTGAAATTTTTACCACGTCGTATCTACATAAAGGGGAGTGTTATAGGATACTTCTTATCTCGGAAAAATGCACAATTCCTGTAGGATGGATCTGAAGCGTAAAGCTTGGATAAGTTTAAAACAATTAATTGTTTTCGGGGAGGCGTAGCAACGTACGTAAGGTACAGCTTGTTAAATGATATTTTTCATCATAACTGTATATTCTAAACTACGACCGCTGGGCAACCAGCTAACGACACTGTTGATGATGTCGGCAACGGTGCAACTCCATATGACCTTGATTCCGAAAATCGCTCCCGATGAGTTAAGCCTGTGTGTAATATCCTTGGTTTAAAAAAAAGAAGGTTACCTGATAGATTGTATGACGTCATCTGTATGCCTACACCTAATGCAAATTTCCATAAGAAGCACCTGATGACGTCATCTGTTTGCCATTACCAGAGAAACTTTTACAAGCAATTAAAATTTAAGCGATTTCATTATCTAGGAACTACCAAATCGATCATATATGAGACTATACAGAAAAAAAATTGAAAAATTTGCCAGTATACTTTTTGTTCAAGATGTTGTCATTTCCGGTTATACCTGAAGTAGACGTCAACTTGCTCATTTTAATTGAGACACTCTTAATACTATTTCATTTTTGTTTTCTACTCCAAGGTTCCTAAATGTTAATAGGTTGTCTGGTAATGGCAAGTAGATGAAGTCATTAGGTGGTTCTTATGGTGATTTGCATTACCTAAGCTCAGACTTCCAGATGACGTCATAAAAGTTACCAGCAACCTACCTCTTTTAAACAACCTTGTTTCTACTCGGAAACTGCTGAAACGATATCCTTAGTTTAGTTTAAAAGAAGAAGGTTACCTGATAGATTGTATGACGTCATCTGTATGCCTAATACAAATCTCCATAAGAAGCACCTGATGACGTCATATGTTTGCTATTACCAGAGAAACTTTTACAAGCAATTAAAATTTAAGCAATTTCAGTATCTAGAAACTACCATATCAATCATATACAGAAACTGTATACAGAAAAAAAATTGAAAATTTGACAGTATACTTTTTGTTCAAAATGGTGGCACTTCCGGTTATACCGGAAGTAGACGTCAACTTGCTCATTTTAATTGAGACACTCTATATACTATTTCAGAGCTATTTCATTTTTGGTTTCTACTCCAAGGTTCCTAAATGTTAATAGGTTGTCTGGTAATGGCAAACCGATAACGTCATTACGTGGTTTTTATAGAGATTTGCAGTACCTAAGCTTAGGATTCCAGATGACGTCATAAAAGTTTCCAGGCAACCTACCTCTTTTAAGCAACCTGGTTTCTACTCGGAAACTGCGGAACCGATCTCCTTGAAATTTTTACCACGTTAGGTCTGTTCCCACAGGAGTCTCTGACAGTTTGCAAACTGTCAGTAAGCATCGCCCATACATGTTTTCAATGCTGTCGTTACAAGATAAATCTGTAACTCAGCTGAGCGATTGTTTCTGACAGGTTGCAAACTGTCAGAGACTCCTGTGGGAACAGACCTGTTGTCTCTATATAAAGTAGAGTATTTATTATAGGCTACTTTTCATCCCGGAAAAATGCAAAATTCATGTAGGATAGATCTGAAGCGTAAAGATTGGGTTAGTTTAAAATAATTGTTTTCGGGAAGGAAAAGCAACGTAAAATCTGTTTTTTTTTAAAAGATAAAAGTCAAAATGACATTATGTTGGCAATGCAATGTAAAATTGTCAATGCTTTCAAATTTTTTATGTAGAAAAGGCTTGTGTTGCCAACATAGTTACTAAATTTTTGACTTGGGGAATTATCTTTAAAAAAAAACAGACTTTACGTAGGGTACAGCTAGTTAAATAATATTTCTCATCAGAAATGTATATTTTAAACTACTACCGCTGGCGCAAACAGCTAACGACACCGTTGATGACGTCAGCAACGTTGCAACCCCATATTGTCTTTAATTTCATAAAGTGACGTATCTCAAATCAGGGTTTTTTTGAGATACGTCACTGTGAAATTAACGACGATATGACTTTGATTTCTTGATCTATGTGCCATTCATTACCAGAGAACCTTTTACAAGCAATTAAAATTTCGCCAATGATATCGGCAACGTCGCCGAAATTTGTTCTAGGGGAAGTCTCGATTGAATCTCAATCGCGCTATCCCTCTCTCTCTCGCTTTACTGACTGTTTCTCTTTTCTCGACTGTTAACAATTCGAGCGTGACGACTCAATCATCCACTACCCAGAAAAATGTTTGTGCCAAACGCGCCTAAAGAAGTTTTCACTTCAATAAATTCATCTTCATGTTTTTTCACTCTACTCTATGGGTAAAAAGGGATAAATATATACCTAACCTATTTTACCGGAAAAGTATGACGTTTTTGACAATCATTTTGAAAAACCTCACATAATGGATCTCACGAATAAATAGGTGCTGCGGTAAAATATAAGACCTCACTATTCAAATATGCACTTTATATTGATTCTATAGGCACTGGAAAAGCGATTTCAGTATCTACAGGGTGTCCCATCAGGAACCAAATCGATCTGTCACTTTTATACAGAAAAAAAATTGGGAATTTGACAAAATACTTTTTTTTTGAAGATGGTGGTGGCAGTTATACTAGAAGTAGATGTTAACTTGATTATTTTAAATGAGACACCCTATATATTATTTCATTTTTGGTTTCCACTCAAGAATCTAGAGAGATACCGTGTATAAAATCGGTAGCAAAATGGCCATATAAAAATATTAAATTGACAATATTTCAAAAACTAAACGTTTTCGGAATAGACAACATTAGCCGTATTTTGAAAATTTGACAGCTTACTTATGTCAATGGGGGCAAGCTAAGGTTGTTTGAGATAGGTAGGTTGCCTGATAATATTTATGACGTCATCTGGGGTGCCTCAAGATAATGCAAATCTCCATAAGGCACCCCAGATGATTTCATCAAGTTTCCCATCACCAGACAACCTATTAGCTCTGTTCCAACCGACATGAGAACCGTTCTAGAACACTAATTTCCAGTTGCCCATCTATTTTTCAATGAGTTGAACGTTTACCCTAATTGACAAATAAATTGATCGACTGGAAATTATCACTCTAGAACGGATTTGTTTCACACAGGCCTTATGAGGATAGGTTATCCTTTAGTAGCAGTGTGTATCATCCTTGGAAGCACCCCAGATGACTTCATGAAAGTTATCAGGCAACCTACCTTTCTCAAACTACCTTAGCTTGCCCCCATAGGCTCCATTGACATGAGTATACTGTCAAATTTTCAAAAATTTTCTGCATACGGCGAGCTCTAATGATCTTCTGCGAGCTAAAAAATGACACTGTTAGCAGAAGTCTAGGGGTGCGTTCAAGGAAGGCAATGCTAATGCCAAAACCTGCTTTTCCCCCTCCACCTGTAATGTCGAACCACGTAGGTTGGAGCCGAACTCGAACGCAAAATGCCAATTTTGGCTTGGCTGTAGCCATTCCTGAACGCAGCTCAGGTGATCTTCCATTTAGGAATCTATAAATCACTTTTCTATGCTTCCATTTGAAGTTTCAAAACTGATCACGTGAGCCTGTAACTTTTTTGCTCGCTGAAGCAATTTTTGTCGATCGATATTTATTTATTTGAAATTGCACTTCACATAAATTTCAAATTGACATCAATTTTTGCACTATTGCACTCATTCAGTGGCCATTTTTTTGACAGTTGACAGCTAAACATTGCATTAAACGTCAACTGTCAAAAAATCAAGAATCCTCGTGCTGCCACCTAGTGATTGGTAAATTAAAATGATAGTCTTCATTTGTACTTTTGTATCGAATTCACTGCATTGATTGTTTATAAATGACAGTAGATGGGTATAGTATAGGATATGTTTTGCAATATAGGAAACACTTTTCAATGCACAATAATATCCGTACATTAATATGTATCTAATTACCCTAATAATTATTATTACCATATCGGTAAAGCGATATTTCATTATTTGAGAGCGTACGACCCTGGAATTGCGTACAGCAATAAGAAATGAACCCAGAATTTTCATAAATCCTACATTCGATCCGCTTCCTGTTAATATTATTTGTTGTTCGTGTGAGTTTTGCCTTGTTTGAGCGAATAAATTATTGTTTGGAAAGTTTTCTCGAACATTTGAATCGATAATTATTAATAAAATACCTCGACGCCCTTAGGGGCCCTCTTTTGCGGTATTGTTTCAGTACTAGGCGCACTTATGTATCAACTTTAATATGGTTTCGCTTGGTAAGTAGGATGGTAGGTTAACAGCATATTGACGAGCCCAATTATTATTATCTTCTTGCCGGAGACGCCATTATTGAGATTTTCAATTCGTTGTGGTGGTATTTTATTGCAATAAAAAAAAATGATTCAGAAACGTGTAAATTTATATCTAATTTGGATGATTCTCTCACCTTCTTATTATCATAAAACGTTGTAACGTTGGTATGAGCCAAACCACAGGTTATTTGATCGTCGGGGGCACGAAGTGACGCTTCAACTTCAGGTATTTTTAACACGCGAAGTCACGACCCCGTTCATCATTCAAGAAAAAAAAAAGAGAAGAATCCGTCGAGCTCTTCATAAATCAAGCAACTTTGCGGCGTAGATACGGTAATTGCCAGTATTGTTGGCTATAAACCCCCTCATTTTCTAGTTTCATTTTAACATCCTCTTAGACGGGATACTATATAATGTAGTTGTCCGCCACTGGTGCCTATATAGTCACAATCCTTGGTAGTTAAATGTCACCGACCCATACCTCATGAAGAACGTCGCTCAAATAGATTTTTACAAATCATGGGAATTTTCAATATTTGCAATCATTTTTTTTTTTTTTGAAACAGAGCAAACTGCATTGTATCAGGATGGTAAACTGGCTTTTGAATATTTTCCGTTGTAAAGAGCATATATTGACGTAGGCCAAGAATTCTTGTATATCTGGTCGCAACAATGTTTGTATAGTGCCTACTTTGGAAGATATATTGGTTTTATTCTAATGTCTTCGCCTTTCGAAATATAGTTGGTACTGGTTATTTGGGTACTTGATTAATGGATGCACTTCATGAATAAAGAGCAACAATTTGAAGTCTCTGTAACGCCTGGGAGTATTTTTCAAAGACTCTGAAATACGATTTTATAGAATAAATTTCTAATTTTCTTCAATGTCCACCATGGAAAACGATGCTAACTTCATTTTTGACCCCTAGATCTATTTTCGGGTTATCTTGCCTTGCGCAAAAGACTCTATCAATCAAATCAATAAATCCTGTAAATTGGTGCAACCGAATCCTTCAAATTAATGTATTATTATAAACCGGCCACTCGTACTTTTTGATTGCTCCCTATAACTACAGTTAAAGAAGCCATAAAATTCGACTATTTTCAAGATGACCTGAATCACGAAAATTCGAGCGTGTTAGAGGACGCACAAAACTAGTGATTCCCACGAGACCAACGAGACGAGACTTTCATAAGTCTTGTCTCGTCTCGCCGATAAATGAAAAGTCTTGTCTCGTGTCTCTTCTCGCAGCCTTAAGTTTTGTCTCGTCTCGCGTCTCGTACGAGAGTCTCGCAAATGTCTCGGAGTCTCGTCATGCATAATCTTGTTCCAGTTTAGAGTCTATATAGTTGAACCAAATCCAAGCGGCAGTAATGGCATAACTGGTCATTTTCATTACAACCTATCAAATGTTCTCCATGCATGCGCACTGGTCCAGGTAGGGTGACAAACAAAAGTGTGGTTATATTAACGTGAAACGTAAGCCGTCAGACGCTTGTGTTTACATCGAATTCTACCGATGGATCCACCATTGTATGTCGGCCATTATCATTTTCCATTCACTAAACAAAGATAGCTAACTCATTGGTGAAGCCACCGATTAAAATAAAAACGAGGGGAAACTTGACAACAAAATAAACCACACATGTAAATCGCACAAACAATGAAATAAAACACAATTGACAATGGATAAGACAGGGAGGGAGTACAGAGACTCGTTTTGACGCTTGGAAGGATATCGTCTTGTGACGTCATTGATTTACGACGCGTTTTGGCGAGAAGAGAATTATTTTGAATTTCTATATTTTTTTACAGAAAAACTATTAGTTGAAAACCTAAAATTTAGGTGGCAAGTGACTTTTTATAATGTGAAGAGTTTAATAAGAGAATAAGAAAAAAATTTGCAAATTCTTCATTGTCATTACTGCCGCTTGGATTTGGTTCAACCATAGTACAGGATACTTACCTATTTGCTTTAATTTTAAATTAGAAAAAGAAACTCACAACTGTTGAAAAATAAGATTATATATTTAAAATTCGTCACTGAAAAACGACTCTGCCCTGTATTCCTTTTACCCGTTGAGTTAAGCGGCTCAATGTCAAAAGATTGAACGTTTCTTTTAAAAGTGCGTTAAGCACTCGACTCGCTCATAGTGCATCCCCCTTTTCCCTGATTCATCAAATTTGCCGGGGTGCAAGAAGCCCTTTCAGTAGGTAATGTTAGTTAATATTACATAATAATGATAACATCCGAATTGTATGTTTTGGAGTTACTCCGAGGAGCTCTAGAGCGACAGGTTCGGTGTAACTCAATGTATAAAAGAAATACAGTATTATGATGTATCCTCTCCTGTTATTTTTAGTTGTGTTATAGCTCAAAGTCTATACTTACTCCGAGGAGCTCTAGAGCGACAGGTTCGGTGTAACTCAATGTATAAAAGAAATACAGTATTATGATGTATCCTCCCCTGTTATTTTTAGTTGTGTTATAGCTCAAAGTCTATACCTGTCTCTATTTTTACGTGTAGAATAAGTGACAGATAACTTAACGTTGCTGTTAAAGTAACAGAAAATTATAAATCATAGGCCTGGGGGGCTTTATTTGATATTGATGCAACTTTGCGTACACGCAAATGACGTCATTCGTGATTGAAAATTGGTGCACGGCTTATTTGACATATGCACTTTTTCATTCGCATCTGACGTCATTTGCGTCATTTTTGCGTGTGCGCCAAGTTGCATCAATTTCAAATAAACCCCCCCAGGATGGCGGTAATTTTAATGCACCTAATTATAAAATATCGCGTCATGTGAAAACGTAAAATAAAAAATATTTTGTAAAAATATAAAATATTCCCCACCGTTATATACGCCACTGCCAACAGAGTTCTGATGGGAGGGGTAGGTAATGAACTGGGGTAGGCGGTTTCGCGAAAGTCCGGCTACTGCATATATTTACATTATATGTGTTCTTTGTCTGCACGCAGAAATATTCACCTGCGAGATTTTTGCACGAGACACGAGACTCGAGACGAGACCAATGAAAGTCTCGTCTCGCCTTGTACAAGTCTCGTCTCGAAAACGAGACTCTCGTGGGAATCACTACACAAAACTATAAAAGCCCCGGTGCGCACCGAGTAAGAAGCAGTTCTGATTGACGAACGACATGTGCAGTAAACTGTAAAGTCAGGAACTAAATAACCACGTTTGAAAATAATCGTGCCGTATAAGCTTTATTTGGAGTAGTTCGGAGTAGTGTTAAATTTCGTGTGATTTCAATGTATTTAATAAAATTCCTTAAAGTTCGAAAAAGAAGTCTCACTTATCTGCGAACCCGTAAAAGTAACAGTATGTTACCGCACTGATTCTAAAAATCAAAAGCGCCATTAAGTAAACAAACATAAATAAAGTCAATTTCCTGCGTATGAAAGGGAGAGTTCACTTTCCTACTTGGTCATTATTATACAAATGACTTCAATGTTTTTTTCCCCCAAAGACATTATGACTTATAGCTCCCGTTCGAAAAATTGCAGCGCCTATATAAGATTCGAATCGTAATTATTACCAATTCCTCTGATAAATCTGTTTGCCATTGTTAGTGAATATGGGTATAATTAAAGAGACACTCTTAGATTCGACATAAAAAAAAAATTCATAGGAGATAAGCGCGTGTTTTAGAAAGTTAAATAAATTATGAGGATATTATGCCCGGGGACGTTTTGCGTTTGCAGTTTACCGCCCTTACGCGTTACGTAAACGACTATTATAGTTTAACGAAAAAATTTGATTCATTAATGTTAAAAATTATTGGGTAATCGTCGAAGAAGAAAACCGCTCTAATAAATTGTTTTGCGGAACTGTACTGTTACGTATTCTTTGCATTTCCTTATCTAGAATATAATCAATCATAATATTCCATTGTCCCTTTAAAATTTCAAAATACACACTTAAGCAGCATCTATCTAAGCAAAATGCAAACTTTCTAGTAGATATGCGGCAATATCGCTTTATATATTAATTACAACTTATACAAAGATGACGTTTCAGATAGGAGTCGTCATAGATTGTGCTTGTTTGTTTGTATACATACCCTTTCGGTGAGAATAATGAAATGTCTTTCGAGAAAATATTTTTCGACCTAGATCGTTGTTGTTGTTGTTGCACTTTTGTTGTTTTGTATATTGAAAATTAATGCGTGAGAGAAAACCGACATTAATATTGACTAATACTTTTTTTTTCAAATGCAAAATAACAAGGGAACCCATTTGTAAGATATTTATCAGAGTTGCATGATGGTTAAAAGCAAATAGCAAACTTTAAGTGAAATCGGAATTTGTTTTAGAGACTCACCTCTGATGAAACGTTCCATATCTGTGTGTCAGTGAACTCAATGGTTATACATGATACACTTCAGACAAATTAGATTAATCCCGCCTAATCTTTAATTCTACTTGTCAACAATGTCAACTGACTGCTTTAATTCAATTGACCAGTAGGATTACATTCTTAACACCATATATAGGATGATGAGACTTCTAAAATCGTAACAAGAATGCCACATCTGTGTCTTTGCCCAGGTTGACTGAAACACTAATGAAAGACAACAAATCCAAAAAAACTAAAATTCTCTCGTTGAAAATGCAAGTATCTAACAATAGGATAATTGGTATAAAATCGATCATGGCGTGTCATTTCGAGATGCCGATCGTCAGACTCGCGCCGAAGAGATAAACGCAAAAAGCACGTGTTACCAACTCAAATGACTTGCAATGTCATCATTTTCGCGATAAGCATCGTTTAAAGCACGACTTCTATTGGCTTTCACTCTTTTTAACCTCTTATATCGATCTTTGGCCGGTGGTAGAGGCCACAGACGTACGAGGTTTTTTTTTGCGCGAACAGAAGAGTTTATCCTTTTATAGTTTGATTGCATTCTTGTGCGTTACTGGTGAGTTGTTCTGGAACAAGAGTCAAGGGACAATAATTGTCCAACAGATATCAATTTTAAAGGTAGGAATAAAAAGATAGACTAAGAAATGTTCCAATGAAGAAAATAAATTTGAACATATTCAACGGAAAAGGTATCCATAAGAGATTATGGAAGACAGACATGGAAATATAGAAAATATCATCTGCAAAGGATCGATCCCCTAACACCAGAGATTAGTAAGGTAAATTCAATAGTTTTTGAAAGATACCAAAGTTATATAAAAGAGGTAAATTAAAGGCAAAAAGTATCAAGAGAGATTATATGATAAATCTTTCAACAAAAAAAGAAAAATGGATTTGTCCGAATTAAATTCGTTTGCGAGAGAGAGATAGTTAGTTCGCAGAACTATTTCCGCTTCTCAAGATGTTTTCTCTTCTTTTTATTACCCTTCGGCCAATCAAAAATAAGCACACAGCCGTCATTCGTACGTTAATCACTAAATGGCGGACTGATTGGCGGTTCTCACATTGAATTATTCACCAATGACATAACGCGACTTTCGATAGGGGGACAAACGTTCATTGGGACAAACATGTCATTGAGGTTATGTGTGTGACGTCAGCTCGCACCTAATTGACGTTTTCAATTAAAAGAGATGGACAATAAAGTATGAAAACAATCATTTTCCCGCCAAAATTTGCTTGCTTGTCAATGCCAGTGTGTATTGGGTGTTTTGAAAGAAAATGTGGGAAAAGTCACTACTTTATTTGCAGAACTTCGCTATGGAGAAAGCGGTGGATTATTTTGGAAGCAAACAGCTCCCGCAAACTAAACTTGAACGTGGATTACTGTGTATACTTGATAGGCCGTGGATTTTCCTTTTTTTTTGCGAGTATTCTTTCTGATTTTATGTATCCAAAATTTGAGAAATGTAGGATTTGATGGAAACTTATGGAAAGACACCTCCGCCGGTAAATAGGAATTATTTTTACAAAAAGGCACACTACACAATCATTATTGTTAGGAAAAAACATTGAAAAAACCGAAGAAATAATAGTTTCCAGTTTCCACATATACAAAAGTCTTGTCCACAAACCACTGTCAGCGGCTGTCAACCGTTGTTTTCATACTCTTTTGGCGTCTGACAGTTAGACGCCAGAGAGAGAGGGTTTTAAATTGAAAAGGTCAATTGCCGATTGATTCAGTGACCTTAGCTACACCTACACCGTCGGCAATGACAGGAATTGTCATATTTGACAAAAAATCCGTTGTACAGAAAAGATTGATTTACCCAAAATAGCGAAAAATTACAATTGTCAGTAGGGTGTTCCACTTTCCATGCTCACGACTGTATAAAATTATGATGAAAAATATTGGCTGGGTTTGGAAGTTGTAGGTATCTGAGAATTTTTTTTTACAGATGTCACGTGATTTGACACGTAAAAAAAGAGAAGTGATCACGTGAAGTCCGTCAAAATTTGCTCTTTTTGCTCGCAGATGCAATTACCCAACCCAGCCATTATTAAATTTTGATAAACAGTATAACCGGAAGTGCCACCATCTTGAAAATATTTCAGCCTGTCAAAATAGCGATTCTATTTTCCGATTACACGGTAAGTCCGGAGCTGTCGTATTGGATATCGAGACAATTCGACTCGACTCGTAAAATAGAATTCGGGGGCTGGTTCAACGTTCCTAAAGTTAATGGGTTGTCTGGTACCAATAAGGATGATACACACTACTACTAAATAATAGCCTATTCTCATAAGGCCTGTGTGGAACAAATTCCCCCTCCCCCCGGCAAATCACCAGTTGTGACGTAGGCAGCATGTCCTTTCTCGGATGGATGTAGGCTGTTTGCACTACAGGTTATGATTCTGCGGGCTTTTGCTTTATGCATACTTGGTTTCACTACATTAATTAACATTCTAAAACAACTCTTTTTTAGATCTCGCTTTCATCTCTCTCTTTGCCTATTATGTTGATCAAAATTAAATGATATTTTTCATCATAAATTTAAATTCTGAACTACGACCTATAGTACAAACAGCTGACGACTCGCTTGATGTCGGAAACGGTGACTCACCAATATGGCGGCGATTACCAAAAACGAGGCCGATAAGCAATCCTTATTGCCATTTCCACCAAGCAAAATTTAAGTGTACTTAACGTTAAGTGATCCTTAGGTTAGACATTTCTTTCGTCCACGCTTATTTTGTTTTATTGAAGATCACTTAACTAAACCGTAAAAATTTCAGCTCAATGGACATTAGTAATGTGTAATTTTGATTGACATTCAGGCCTATGATGTATCCTGTCCTGTTATTTTAACGGCTGTGTTCAGGCTCAACATCTATTTTCGTCTCTATTTTGACGTATAGAATAAAAAGTGACAGATAACTTAACGCTGCTGTTAAAATAGCTGAAAATGATAAATCATAGGCCTTATTATAGGCAAAAAGGAAGATGCAAACAAGATCTAAATAAGGGTTGTTTTAGAATGTTGAATAATGTACTAAAACCAAATATGCATAAAGCAAAAATCAGCGTAATCATAACCTGTGGTGCAAACACCCTACTTCAAATCGAGAAACGACACGCTGCCTACGTTATCACTGATACTTTGGCATGGTGGGGGCTTGAAAGAATAGGCTATCCTGTATCAAGGATAACACACACCACTACACAGGATTGCTTATCGGCCTCGTTTTTGGGAATCGCGGCCAAATTAGAGAGTTCTCGTGCTGTTCAAATTTCAAATGCCGTAACGCTATCTGACAAGTATGACAGTTCTTAAGCGTTAGCGGAGCCCGCTATCTAACGGGACTTGGCGGATGCCTTACCGTAACGCTATGCATTGTCAAAATTAGTTTACGCTCCATTCACGTCTGCACAGCAACTTCTAATAATTCCTCCATAAATAACTCCAAGGATAAATTGATCAAACCCAGGAATCTTCAAGATAAATAATAAGTTAGAAAACAACAAACAACAATGAGAAAACAAGCCGAAAAAAGTTGGGTTAGATCACTCAATTTAGCTGTCAAAATGTAAACAAAATAAGGGATTGGAGGATTTGTATAAATACAGGGTGAGTTACTAAGCGCGCGGTGGTCCATATCCCCTATACTAACGGAGATCGGAGAAAAAACTAAATACAAAACTTGTAGATAAACATGAGTACCTACTTATTTTCCAGTATACAGGGTGGCCCAATAACTAGTAGTGACACAAAGTTATGTTTTTTTAAATGACTCCCCCTGTATTATGACATTTCGGGATTCTGCGGAAAATTCTAGACATATTTCATGTATAATGTCATATACCTATCTTCAACTGTTTCGGAAATATTGACAGTTGAAAATTGACTTTTTTGCATCTCTGACAGACTATGAAACCTAAACGGTTAATTTTGGAGGAAAACGGATTTCACATTCCTATCCTAGATTTTCATAAGCTATCATTTGACACCAACTTTGAATTTAACCGAAGACTAATAATTAGGCGGAATTTTTAATCATGGATTAAATTCAAGATTGGTGTCAAATGATAGTTTATGAAAAACTAAGATAGGAATGTAAAATCCGTTTTCTTGTAAAATTAACCGTTCAGGTTTTACAGTCTGTCAAAGATGCAAAAAAGTCAATTTTCGACTATCAATATTTCCGAAACAGTTAAAGATAGGTATATGACATTATACATGAAATATGTCTTGAATTTTCCGCAGAATCCAGATAGGTCGTAATATACAGGGAGAGTCATTTAAAAAAAAATAACTTTGTGTCATTATTAGTTATTGGGCCACCCTGTATACTGGAAAATAATTTAGGAATGTAGTACTCATGTTTATCTACAAGTTTTGTATATAGTTTTTTCTCCGATCTCCGTTAGTCTAGGAGATATAGACCACCGCGCGCTTAGTAACTCACCCTGTATATATAAAACACCATGTAAAATCCGTATTGTTAGCGGTACCGTATTCGCGTAGCGTTTGAGGCAGGAGAATTTTCTATTGTGTAGCACCATTGGCAACGTCATCAACTACGTCGTCAGCTGTTTGCGCCAGCAGTCGTAGTTTAAAATTTAAATTTATGATGAAAAATATTATTTAATTTTGATTAATATAATAAGCGAAGAAGAAGATGCGGACGAGATCGGAATTTACAGTGTTAATTAATGTACTACTAAAACCAAGTATGCATAAAGCAAAAGCCCACATAATCATAACCTGTGGTGCAAGCACCCTACGTTACGTCAAAGCGAGATACGACACGCTGCTACGTCATAACTAGTTCTTATTAGACTATCCAAGATGCTGTCAAACCGAAATTAAAATGTCCGCCAAGAGGCACACAAACCCTTATTTGTTCATGCGTTTGTCAAAGTCACGTGTTTTGGATAGATTAGACTATCTAAGATTTCAATATGATGGATTAGGGGGCAAACAGTGAAATTGCTGCCATCGGCCCTTAAACAGTAATAGCCCAAATCGCTATTCAGGTTTACTTAAAATTAAGTAAACAAAAAAATTAAAGAACTGATAAAAATTAACCAAAAAACTTGGGTTTTTTGCTTTTGCGGATGACCAAGAAGAAAAGCATAATAAGCCTAGACAAATCGTGTTTCAACGGTAAAAACCTGGGCTGGGATCACGACAAGTAGAATTTTACTAGAATTCTACTTTCATGACGTCAGGTTGCCTAGCAACATTTACCACCGCCTGTATCGTACACGATAAATAGGTCGCGAGTGACGTCATGAAAGTAGAACTCTACTTGTCGTGATTCCATACTACACAGGAACGACATAAAACGAGATCTATCACGATAAGAACGGCTTCCACAACAACTACCAAAAATATCGCATAAAAAATAAGTGCTTCACACCAATCAAAAACCGCAATTTAGAGGAAAAAAATCATAAACATAGTAACTATTTGAACAAACCAATGAACTATAGCTAAAAACTGGAATGCGCACACATTGCCATATCTGCCAAAAAAATTAAGCCATGAAAGACAGATTCCACAAGGGGGAATGTTGTTTTTTTCTGTTGCTCGCTGACATATGACGTTTTCGAAAGTTTTGTCATATTTCCCTTCACAGGTTTCATCAATTGGAATACGTGTTGGAAGCAATTTTCGCCATTTAACATAATGAGTGCGACAAAAACAGGTATCCCCTCCGCAGCAGCCGCACTAGGCTTCAAGTTCGTCCTTATGTGTTAGCATTCCAGTTTTTGGTTCTAGTTCATTGGAACAAACACACATCACGGATGACAGATGTTTGACCTTTGCCGCCATATTTGAATCTATTTTTTTGGATTGCCTTATTTTGTTTTTCTTATTATTTCTGATCATCGTCTGATTCTTCCGAAGACTTCTCGAGTGCAGAAATCGTATTTCCAGCAATAACCAATGCAAATTGATCATTCATAATGACACAACCAACACCTCACCACTTTTACTGGATTACAGTAGCTTCCCATATACAGCAAACAAATTAAAGTCTGTTTTTTTTTTTTAAAGATAATTCCCCAATTCAAAAATTTAGCAACTATGTTGACAACACAAGCCTTCTACATAAAAAATTTGAAGCATTGACAATTTTACATTGTATTGCCAACATAATGTCATCTTGACTTTTATCTTTAAAAAAAAAAACACATTTTACTAAATTAGTGACGTATTGGTGACATCATAAGTCAGTGATACAGTACCTACACTGAATTTTAATTTTGGAACGCTTCTCAGCAAATACAGTTCCTGACAGTTAAAAAAGAATATAGCCAAAGGGCGCATTCTTTTTTCCAGTTTTTATCCATCCATTTCTGTCGGTCATTGTCATTTCCGATGTAATAAACAAAGATAGATAGCTCTTGGGTGGGTCCCACAGAAGGACCAGTCGGCCTACTAGATGTGAATCACGAATTGCGAATGGGAACTCTTTAAATCTGTCAGATGTCACTTTTCTTGACAGTGGACTGACCAATAGAAGTGGTCACCGCAATTCGTGATTTGCTTCTATGATATGAACTACTTACTCTTCATGAAGCTGCAGAATAATACAAAAAATCAACAGTTGGTTTTTGGTAGAACCTCCATCTACCTCAATGATGGCCATTTCCACCAACTATTTTAGGGGCGCCCTAACGATAGGTATGCCCTAAACTGACATTTCTTCATGTAAAATTGTCATTTTAGGGAACACTTATCGTTAGGGCTCCCCTAAAATAGTTGGTGGAAACGGCCATAAGAACCACAAAAGTATTAGGTTATGTATTGGATTTCGACATTAATGACAATTGACTGACAGGTTTTTTTTTTCTTGTTTTTGACAGATGGGCCAGTGACAGACAAAACGTCAAACGCTTGTCTTAAAAAAAATTAAAAATTCCCGAATAAAATTATGAATCCGTCCTAACGGAATCTGGCTAGCGAATCAGGGGTAAAAGTGGTTATGTTGCTTATTCGCAGTTAATTAGAAATGATTAACGACCGAAAATAACCCCCTAATTGCGTAACATTTTACGGTATATGTACAAATATGCCGATCACAAAAACCTTATCAAAACATTAATAAATAGAATAAATTAATACAATTTGTTAAACTTTCCAAAGTAATTAAGCGGGAGACGTAAACGGCTTTACTGGTTATTTTATATCCGCGTATATGGGGCCCTCGAGAGAATCGTTTTGTGGGGACCAACCGTGGTTTTCTTATCGAGAATGCTCATCGGACCGCGACGAAATTAGTCCCGAAATTTATCTATTAATCTTTTTTCGGATCGATAACGATCGATTAAAAGCCGCCGAATATCGTGCAGTAAGCTGCCAGTACACGGTATATTGTGATTGTGAGTAGGTAATAAGTTATTTATTACTTCATATTTGCCGGTTGGAACTGGACATTGGACAATGGACGACCCATACTGAGTGCATTAAAAGTTTGGATTTTTTTATGTGACAGTCCATTAATAATGGTTTTCTTTGGAAATTGTTAGATGTTAATTTAATACTAAAGAGGAGTGTCATGTTCAGGAAGTTTAAGAAAATAAATAAGTTGTTCGTGTAACGGAACAAGACTTTTCAAGAATCTTTGAACAACATGCGATTTGCACCAACTCTCATTAATTATTACTAAGAAAATGGATTTTTTGGTTTGCACTTCCAGTAGACCAAAATAACCAAACCTCACGATTGCTATATCTATTACAGGAGCATTTATGTTGTTGTAAACTAGTGAATTCATTATTACTTATGTTATCAATTATCCTAATGTTCACTACATTTCCTCTTCTACAAGTTCCACCATCTGTGTAATTAAGTCCCAAGTTTTATTATAACAATACTTTATGCTGTTAGGGGTCAAAGACGATGCCGGCTAGAATTATTATATAACCAATGTCCTGTTCACACCAATTTCTCGAAAGTCGGTACTTCTATTGCAGAAACCCCAGTTGTTGTGAATAGAAAAACTAAGTCAAATACAGCCCATGAGAAATACTCTTGCCGCCAAAGACATAGTACCTTCCATGTTGTTAGGATAAGTAAATTTTAGGAAATTATAAAATACCCTTCTTTAGGGAGGTCCAAACTTGCTTTCTTTAGTGGAAGATAGTTGAAGGCAAGGTATCCAGTTTCCGAGCTTCACTCTGAACAGTCGGGTTGCCTCTCAACATTCTTAACTAAGTGTCCCTCCCCCTTAACGAGAATATTAATAAATGAAACATTTTTATACAATACCGAGTTTTAATTATCGAAGTACAAAATTGGAGCGAGCGGAAAACTCCAGGTACTCAACATTCGTGGCATCGGTCAACTCCCGATCCCCAACAATGTACAAAATCACGGTTAAAGGTAATAAATTTTCAAGGAAAGCTCTTGAAAACCCCAACGTCTCATTGTAATTTTACGGTGTAATCTAATTAATGTAATCTCTTCTATGGAAAATTATTTATTAAAGCAACGTGATCTCGCAACTAAAGAGAATTTTTCCTGTTCACGGTTTAATTAAATACAGGCGCCGCAATGTGGCGGTCGCGACATGCCTATGCATGTGCATGACTTAATATTTTTTGACACCATCCGAGCCGTTTCGTAATAATAAGTCTTTATTTAAATTATTACCGTAAACATTACGCCATTCGGCATAGGTATATACGCCTTTTGATTCTCAAATAATATACGATTTTTAATAATGCCCAGAAACTATTTTACGTTTGTGTTTGGTGGTGGGCTCTGGAATTCTTGTGTGTGCGCCTGAGAGACCGAATATATATGAGCCATTGTTCTGTATTAGACAATTTATATACGAAACGTAAAGACTTTATTAAAACATATTTTATTTGTTGCGCAAAAGTTTGGAATTTTATTATTATTAAGGTTGCAACATTGCAACACTTTTTCTTTTTCTTATTATACATTGCATTAGTTCTATTTGTAAGGGAAGTTTAATTACGTTATATCCCAGTAAAATTGGCATCATTTAATGCTGAATTGCAATTTAAACTGACTTATATTGTGACCTCTCAAAGCCTAAGTATAATGATTCATCAACGTTATACCGACGTCGATGAAAACCGGGTTGTTTTAACGTTGTTAGGCGACTATACTATGTTTCGTCTTCCTTAGTAGTATATATAGGGAAAGGCAATATAGGGTCGAACTAAAAACTATTGGCAAAACTGGAAAGAAAACAGTCAATCCATTATCCGTTAATTATTAACAAAGTTAAAAAAAATTGCTTGAATTTATCTTTTAAGTTAACCTAAAAAATTATTAACGGTTTTCTTAACTTTCGTTACATTGGAGTTCCGTTAACTTAAGTCCGTAACATTCGTCAATGACGTCATTTTGTTTGCTTGAATTCTGCGTCAAGGTCAACCGCGGCAGTTCGTACAGACGCAGAAAGATTTTTGTGCTGTGATTTTTTTCTGGATCGATTCCCAATTATCAGTTCGCTATTCTGGTTTTTGCACTACGCAGTTTGGAACTGTTCTAGAATGATTCTAGCTTTGTTTTGATTTCACTCAGAAGTATTTAAATCGGAATCATTCTGCACATGCGCATGTTGTAGAAAGCGTTTCCATTTTTCCAGAATCGAAAACGAACTGTGTTGATTCTGGGATTATTCTGGAACGGTTGTCTCAGTTCCTGGTCTGAAGGAGGAGCTGTTTTGGAATTTTAGTTGTTTTAGTTTTTTTGGTTCAGAATCGGTGTAGAACTACATAGTATTATTAAAATCTGTTTTTTTTTTAAAGATAATTCCCCAAGTCAAAAATTTAGTAACTATGTTGGCAACACAAGCCTTTTCTACATGAAAAATTTGATAGCATTGACAATTTTACATTGTATTGCCAACCTAATGTCAGTTTGACTTTTATCTTTAAAAAAAAAACGCACTTTATCTTTTGAACGCAAGCAGTTCTGCGAAATCCCAGAACTGTTCCAAGTTTCGAAACAAAACTATAGGCGATTTCGCCTCAGTTTGGTACCCCAGTTTGGTCTGTCAAACAGGTACCATTCTGGAGGTTTGGTAGCTTTCTGTTTCTTTTTCTCTCATGTCCAAATAAACATGTCAAAGTCAAAATGTACCAAACAAAGTCTGGGGCGAAATCGCCTTAAGCTACTGGACTTCAAGCCCGAGTCCGTACAGTGCGCAATCCCTTAGTTCTGTTGTTAGGTAGGCTCTGGCCAGATAGCTTCATACAATAACTTTTGGATACTCACTATTGAACTAACTACACGTACCTGGAATGGTCACGCCGATCTATAAAATGAGGCAAATTGAGATAAAGAATGTGGGGGATACCTATCTCTATTTACCTTATGGGTGAATTATGGGAATCCATCTTTGTCTAAAAAATATTATATTTGAGGTTAGGAATATACCAAATTAGGCAATTCAAACCACGTGACACTCAAAATGGCGTGGCGGCCACACATGAGCCAAAAAACACAAAAAAATATCTATTTTCTGCCCGATTTAATAGTTTAGGTACCTAGTCAACAAAAATCGTATTAAATAATCAAAAACAAAGTTACAAGTAAAACTCTAAGCAAAATAATTTAAAATACACTTAGAGCAGGTAAGTTCCTAGGTAGGAGGAGTAAGAACATGGAGTTGGAAAATGGAGCCGTTTTTTTTTTCAGGTATTTTGAGATCCAAAATAATGGCGGTATAGCTAATTCAATGCTTTAGGCTTTACCTGTCGTTTGGCGTACAAACACCTGCTAAAAACTGGCTTCACTTTATAGTCCAAGAGCCCAGAGCCGCCAGACACAACTTATTTTCTAAAGGACAGAATATGTGGGATTGAGTAGCACTTATAGGTACTATGAACGTATGTATATTCGCTAAGTTGGGTAGACGGCCAATTCACTGTTATTTGTAAATAACGGTTTTTTCTATCATGGGAAAAACCTAATCCCATTTCTACTCTAGCCTAGAGTAGACTGTAAGTTTAAGAGTGGGAAATCAGTTGACATTGATATCTCGCTCACTCTCAAACGCATGCATAGTACCCTCGCGCTTACACTCCCGGAAAAATTATTTTGCGTCTGGGGGGATGTTTGGCCGGTGCGATTGGTCTGGCTGAGCACACGTAGTTATGAAATGGTCTCCCCAATACCATATATAAAAATCAAGCGTTAGAACAAAAGTTAAAGCTTTCTTCAGCTTTCGCACCTGATGTTGGTAAATTGGCCGTCTACCCAACTTAGCGGGTATCCACACGTTCATAGTACATATAAGTGCTACACAATCCCACAAATTCTATCCTTTAGAAAATAAGTTGTGTCTGGCGGCTCTAGGCTCTTGGACTATTAGTTTCATAGCAGAATGGCGCGTTCCTACTCCTGATGTCCGTAGTAGGACAGCGCTTTACCTGCTTTAAGAAAATACACATAAAAACATATTCAAAACAAGCTTGCTTGGGCGCCACGCCATATTGAATTTTCCTTTTTGACAGATGGATTAAATTGTCTCCACTATACAGGGTGTTCCGAAATTAATGCACCAAATCTTTCTGGCATATTCTACGTCGAAAATAAGCCCTAGTTACCTATATAAACATATGTCCGGAAACGCTTCCTTTCCGAGATACAGGGTGTTGAAATTCTAAAAAAAAAACTATTTTTTATCATAATTCATACCACTTTGAAATTTTGTACACTGGTTTCATGCAACCAAAGACATTTTCTGATGTGGAATATTTAATAAAAAAATTACCAGTGACGTTACAAAACTAATTTAAAACTTTAGGTCTTTAATGTTAAACATTTTTATCATAATTTTGGCAATTTCGCCATGCATCAAAATGGTTTTTTATTTTTTTACTTTGAAACAGTGCATCTTTCGGAAAAAAGTGAAGAGATCAAATTTGTTCTAAATTGAATGGGGATTTGAAAAATGATTTTTATTTTAGAAAAAAAAGCAGTGACGCACCATTTTTTTCTTGAAAAATATTCCTTACAAATCTGGTAGGACGCCACTGGTAATTTTTAAAAAAAATAATTTTACATCAAAAAATGTCCTTTGCTGCTTGAAAGCAGCAGACAAAATTCCAATGAAATATCTAGAGTGGTTTGGAAATTATGATATAAAAATAGTTTTTTTCTTAGAATTTCAACACCCTGTATCTCGGAAAGGAGCGTTTCCGGACATATGTTTATATAGGTAACTGGGGCTTATTTTCGACGTAGAATATGCCATAACAATTTGTTGCATTAATTTCGGAACACCCTGTATAACTATCTTGACCAATGAAAATACCAACTCTAAAGCCCGGTTGACACGGTCCACTCCAAATGACAACTTTGACCAAGTAAGTTGGCAGCTTGCCTACTTGGATGTTAAAACCTATCCAATCTAACATCCAGGTACGTGTAGTTTAAAATTTATTGGAGGGATTCTTTCTGTTTGTGACAATTGACGTTGCTTTAAACGTCAGTTGTCACAAAAAGAGAGAATTCTCCATTGAACTATAAAATACACGTACCTGGAATCGTCCCGCCGATTCATAAAATTGAGATGGAGAATGTGACGCATACTTACCTATCTCTATTTATCTTTTTGGCGAATTATGGAAATCTTTCCTTGTCTAAAAAATATTACATTTGGGGTTAGGAATATACCAAACCTAACAGCAATGAACCAGAGAGAGAAAGGTAGCAGTCACTATATAGCTATCTTTGGACACACTAAAAGAGAGACAAATGCCATATCCGACAACGGTCGGTTCCATTCCAGGTACGTGTAGTTTATTTAGGTTATTTATAACCGAATTTTCGCGACGAACTAGTTCCATGATTTCATGAACACAAACGCGAGAAACTCATGACGTCATATTGAACGTAGTTCGACGGAAGCATGGACGCAGCTTCTAGCCAGCGTTCAAACTCATGACGTCACAGACGGACTATGGTTCGTCCTTGGATGAACTACATTCCTCGCAAAAATTTAGTTAAAAGTGACAGGACTAATATTATGAAAACTAATACTATGTGATGTCATTTTGTAGTATCGCCATAAGCCAATGCAAGTGAGACAGAGACGGCAACATCATTTTCAAAAGTTCATAAAGATTGTTTTTTTTTTTAATAGATTCGAAAAATTTTGCCAAAAAGTACTTATTCACATCTGTACCTTTCATTTATTGATTAATCTAATAATTATTTCATTAAAGTTCCTTATTGGTGGAATGAATGTTATTCTTTTTCATGTTTCAGTTTTATCGATACTTCTTGAAAATGACATTAATGACATTACATTGACACTGTTCACAGTTTGTGCCTACCTCTGGTTCACAGCTAACATAAAATCAATTTCAATCCTTTCAATTCAGCACGCATCTTTTGTCTAAAAACCCTTGAGAAACTCAAAAAATCCTAAGTTTATAGGTGAATTTCCACTCTGCCAACAAAGCAAACACAAGTAATAATAAATTAGGGTTATAATTCAACTATTTCGAATGCGCATGATTATACGAATTTTTCTTGGAATCACTTATCCGTGATTCCTGTACTGTTATCCATTGATAAATGAGCCACCATTGAAAACCCAGTTTTGCGACCTGTCAACAGGTCAAAAATGATGACATTTCTTGTCAACGCAGAAAAAAGGGATACTTTTATCTTTAAAAAAAAAAAACTTTATGAAAATGCATATAAAAATGAGGAAAAACAAAAGGAATCTTGACATAAACCGGGCTTAAGTTTCCACTCACAATCTTTTTGTCTTACAAGTTCTCAAAGATTATTCAACCGAAAAACAATCAATCATCAAACAAAATAACTCCATCGCCACCCCGTGGACAAAGTACTTAAAAACAATTATTATGTAAATCTATACGGTGGCTAGTGAAGTAGATAACAAAATAGATGAATGCCCAAAAGCTGAAACTCAATATCGTTTCTGTCATAGGAGAGACCGATCGGTCAGTGGCTGATGCTGTTGCGCGTTAGAGCTAGTTTAACGATAGCTAAACGGCATAAGGGATAACTATCCCCTTGCGGGCGACAATTACAACTTGGGCACAAAAGTCCTTGGTTTTTAGTTCAAGTGACAGTTGTAGCGGCGTTTTCCTGCCCAATTAAATGAGGGATTGTTTTCTAGGGAGTCAGTGAGATTAATGAAACTGATTTTAATTAGAGGCCTGGTTCCGCCCATCAAGCGTAAAGGGACGTCAATAAACAACCAATTAAATTAAACAACTACTGCTACAAAATACATATATTATATATATATATATTGAAAAAAAAAAAAACACAAGAAAAAAACAAAGATATTTCATCAAATAATGTCAATGCAAAATTTGAAATAAAATAAAGTTAACTTGCATTGAAACAAAAGGCTTAAAGTTAATTTCATTCACACACCAAAGCACACAAATACTAAATATAAACATGAACTAAATAAAAGGTACTACAAAATTTGAAAAAAAGTAACAATAAGCAATTATTGCTTTTAGGTGCACTACAATTTTGCGTAAAAGTTTTATTGCTGTTAGTTAATGGAGGCGCTGTATTTCCTCAAGGAAGTTCCATTGCAAACTGCATAAGTCCGTACGAAATTGTCCGTGCTTAAATTTCAGCAGGACGAGTGAGCTGGCAACATAGCAAACTGTACTATGCCGCCCGATGAGGTGACGGGTTTCGGTTTCCCCTTTTTTAGTATCGCAATGCCATAAAATGTTAATCCTTGCGACCAATCACGCCAAACTAATACTCTCATTCAATTCAGTCATCTGAAGGCTGTGTTAAAGCCTTAATAGTACAAACCTTCACGGAGGTACTGAATAGGTTAAAACAACCAGATACTTTTCGCGACACTTTTTAAGTTTCTGCGATCGAGACTCGAGTGTTACTTTTTAAGATTTATTCACTTGGGAAGAGGCTGACTTGGCAGCAATCGTTGAGAGAGGAGAATTAAGACACTCACGAGTATCTGGGCAAACATGAAAAAAGAGTGGTTTCACTTCCAGCGATGGAAATCAGCTTTTTTGTCGAGCAACCAGGGAACATGCTCTTCTTTTCATGTTTTTCGAGAGAAGCGGCGAGACAGCTCTTGTACCGTGCGGTTGTGCGCGCGCTCTCTAGAGAAGGGCGGCCACGGCGTCGCTCCAACAGCGCCGGTATTAAGGCTGTCTATTTGGGTGCCTTTTTAAGGCGCACGCTGTTTGCGTAGTTCGCAAACATATTGGGGGGGACACCTTGGTTTCGTTAAGAAACACAATACACACTGCTGTAATGCAGCAAAAAAAAACTCAATCAAAGGGTGCCAACACTTTTGGGAAGGGAAAACAACAAACAGAGGAAGCTTTTTCATCGGGAAATATGACAAAATTTTGTCAGTTAGATGAGGCTTCGGCTAGAGGTAAAGGACATATTTTAGATAGGCCTCTGACGTAAACACCATTTTGTGTTTTGATTTCGACCGCTCTAACTTTAGTGTCCTTTCCAGGAAAGGTTTGAGTAACACGTGCAAGTGGCCACTTGAGAGGAGGGGTATCATCATCTTTGAGAAGCACCAAGTCACCAGTTTTTATGTCTGGTTGAGGGGTTGCCCATTTTGGACGATTTTGAAGTAGATTTAAATAGTCCTTCTTCCAACGATTCCAAAAGCCTTGTTGAACTTGTGAGATTCTTTGCCAAATGGACAAGCGGTTTATTTGAATCTGAGTGACGTCCTTATCTGGATAAGCGGTCAAGGGAGCACCGACTAAAAAATGACCAGGAGTCAAAGCTTGTAAATCGTTTGGATCGCTGGATAAGGCACACAAAGGACGGGAGTTCAATATAGCCTCAATTTGGGTCAGCACGGTATAAAATTGTTCAAACGTGAGATAAGAATCGCCAATCAATCTCTTGAGATGATACTTGGTACTTTTCACCGCGCTTTCCCACAATCCACCCCAATTTGGAGACCTTGGAGGAATAAACTTGAAGTCGATCTCATTAAATGACAGATATTCCTTTATGCTATTAGAATTGTCCTTTTGTCGGAAAAAATCATAAAGTTCTTTAAGTTGGTTGGAAGCACCTAAAAAATTTGTGGCATTGTCGCTGAATATCTGGGATGGATTACCACGTCGTGAAATAAATCTTTTTAGTGCTGCGATGAACTCATTAGTTGAAAGTCCGTTGACCAATTCTAAATGCAAGGCCTTGGTGGACATACAAACGAAGAGGCTGACATAAGCTTTGGTAATTGGGGCTTTCCGTAGGTTGCTAGACTTTATGTACACAGGGCCACAATAGTCTAGGCCTGTATGAAAGAAGGGACGGGTTACTGCAACACGACTTTTTGGTAGATCGGCCATGAGTTGTTGAGCGGATTTGGCGCGGAATCTGAAGCATATCATGCACCTTTTAATTACCCGTTTCGTCTCTTTTAATCCATTCAATGGCCAGAATTTCAATCGGAAATTGGACAAAACATTTTGGGGCCCAGCATGTCCTAGCCGCTCATGTTCCAGGGTAAGCATTAGAGATACAATTCGATTTCGAGAGGGCAATAACACAGGATGTTTTTGTTCAAAGGGAATGTCGGCGTTTTCCAAACGTCCTCCTACTCTGATGATATTATTCTTATCCAAAAAAGGTTTCAGACTAAGAATATTTTTGTCTCTTATAAAACGTCCATGACGGAGTGCGGACTTTTCTTGCGGAAAATGTTTTTCTTGAAGAGCTTGAACTATTTTTTCAAGAGCACCTTGCAGTTCGTGCACTGACAGGGTATCAGTCAATTTTTCGTTTACGTTTGTGATATTGTGCACAAACCTTAGGACGTAAGCAACCGTTCTCTGCAAAAAGGAAAACTTTGAAAAGTAAGAAAACAATGTTTCCCAAAATTCAAGTCTTTCAGTGTTTTGGAGGTTCACGTGACATGCCTTTTTTTCTTCAGGAACTCCGATTGAAAGTGTGTCTAATTTGAAACTGTCAATACTGTCAAAGTTCAGGGATAAATCAAGCAGGAAGTCGGGGCCGCGCCACCACAGAGTATTTTGTAAAATCTCCTGCGGAACAATGCCTCGCGAAGGCAAATCTGCTGGGTTGTTAGCGGAAGCTACATGTAACCATTTGGCACCTTCAGTCAAAGTTTGTATTTGAGACACTCGGTTAGAGACGAACGTATTCCAGCGTGATGCGTGCGAGGACAACCAGCACAAAGCGATTTGCGAGTCAGTCCATAAAACTGTTGAGTGAATTTTAAGTCTAGGTTGGAGAATTTCACGGAGTTTGCTGACTAATTGCGCCAAAAGAAGCATAGCACAAAGTTCTAAACGAGGCAACGTTATAGTTTTTAAGGGAGCAACCCGAGATTTGCTAGAAATTAAATTCACAGAGAGGGTTCCGTCCTTATACAAGGCACGGAGGTAAGCACAGGCGGCGTACGCTTTTGTGCTGGCATCAGCAAAACCGTGGATCTCGATGGATTCAATTTCCTTGTTTACGAAAAAGTAGCGCGGGATTCTTAAGTCGGCTAAAACTGGCAAGGTTTCAATAAATCGAGTCCATGACGAGATTAAACAAGTGTCAGATATGTGAGTGTCCCAGTCTATGGGAAGCTTCCATAGTTCTTGCATGAGGATTTTTCCAACTACAATGACAGGTGACAATAAGCCAATGGGATCAAAAACTTGGCTCAGGATTGACAAGAAATTACGTTTTGTAGGGGTCGTGTCTAAAGTGGTGGTGGGAATAGAGATTGCTACTTGATCATTTAGGGGGTCCCATTTTAAACCTAAAACCTTAGAAGGTTTCTCATCCAAGTTGAAATTATATTCGGAAGGGTTCTGAAGGGCCAACTGTTCCAAAAAGCTCTGATCATTTGAACCCCACTTGTGCAACGGAAAGCCATGAAGATTCATGAGAGTGTTTAGTTCCTTGTACAAGGAGCTCAACTTGTCTTGAGAATCAGTGCCACAAAGTATGTCGTCAACATAACATTGACTCAAAAGCGCATTGGCAGCAAGGGGAAATTTTGCTGTATTCATCAAGCCAATTTCGTTGATCACCTTTGTACAAAGGTAGGAGGCTGGAGCCGTACCGTAAGTAACGGTCAACAGTTCAATGCAACGTAAAGCTTCATCAGGACTTTCACGCCACAAGATGTTTAACAGAAAGGTTTGATCAGGGTTGATGCGTATTTGCCTGTATGCTTTTTGGAGATCACAGGTTAACACGAAGGGAAATGTTCGGAACCTACATAAGATATCATACAGGTTCGGTTGCACTTGGTATCCAGTATGAGAAATTTGATTAAGAGAAATGTTAGTGGACGAGGGAGTGCTAGCGTCAAATACGACACGTAATTGAGTTGTCAAGCTATCGGGACGAAGAACAGCAAAATGGGGTATAAAATACTTGTTCTGTCCTAATCCGTTTTGAAATTCTAGAGGAACAAATCGCGCATGGTTTAGCTTTAAATATTCATCAATAAAAATTTTGTATTCTTGAAAGTAATTGGGATTGTTACGAAATTTCTTCTCGAGAATCTCAAACCGTTTTTTAGCAATATGATAGGAATCACCAAGTACATCAGGGGTTTGGTTTAAAGGTAAATTTACTTGGAATCTTCCATCTGGAAGAATTTGAGTTGAAGTTTTGAAAATTTGGTCAGCTATTTCATCTTGAGGAGTTAATATTTTTCTTTGGGGGAGGTCTTCGATTGACCAGAACTTTTCCAAGGATGAGTTTAAGGATGACTGATCACCTGCCTGTACCGACAAGGAAACGTTTTGCATAAGATTGCAATTGTTGCCAGCCTTGTGGTGAGATTTGTTACTGGCCACTGGAGCCGTCCCAGAGATCGCATACCCTAGCCAGGTATTGATTAAAACAGGAAGATTGGGGCCTAACTTGATTTGTCCGTCCAAAATGAGATGAGGATATAGATCCGCTCCGATCAAAATGTCAATTTTTGTAGGTACATCAAAATTTTCATTGCTAAGAGGAACATCAACAGGAATTTTCAAATCCCGAGTGTCGATAGGGACTTGAGGAATTTTACAAGTTATCTGATCTAACATAGCACATGAGAGATGAAAACATTTTTTGTACACCTTGGAATTTATGGTTATGTCCACCATTGCATTTGAAGAGGAAGTCACCTGAGATATTCCACTAATGTTTATATTGTTGTGATACTTTTTTAGGCCTAGCTTGTTTACCAAGTCGGTGCGAATGAAACTGCATTGACTACCACTATCTAAAAGCGCGGTGGCGTCAACCAGCTGGCCGTAGTGATCAATGACAGATACTACTGCAGTTGAGAGTAGTACTTGAGAGAGTCGCTTGTTGGTAGAAGAGGCTGCTAATGATGTGGAGGAGTTTTGCTCGGTAGCCAGGGGCGAGTTTGAATCATCATTAGTTTCACGAGTGTGATTTTGATTCGAAAATCGTCTGGGATTATTTTGGGAATTCGAGTGATTACGCTTATGAGATTCGTTTGAAGAGTTTGGATTTCTCCCTTGATATGATTGACTCCCAGAAGATTGATTTCCATTAAAATTACCAGAATTGCCTCTTTGGCTATTGAAGTGTGTTGGGAAATGCAATAGGGAGTGATGTTCACGTGATTTGCATGATGAACATCCATATAAGGATTTGCATTCACTTGAAACATGAGAATTGGCAAAGCAATTGAAACATAACCTATTTGTACGAATGAAGCGTCGTCGATCATCACAAGTCAGCCTCTTAAACTGGTCGCAAAGATAGATTTTGTGCATATTACTTTTGCAAAAAACACACGAGCGGCTACTATTTTGAGAGTTACCCTGATGCGAGTTGGAATGCAAAGTTACCTTTGGCTGTCGTCTTTGACCACTGCCACTCGCATCAGGTCCACTTAAACTGTCTAACATGACACATCTTTCTTCTAAGAAATCAATAAAAATATCAAAGGTCGGCAAGGAGGATTTATCCCTGGCTTCTTGAAAAGCCTTACGCGTTGAAAAATCTAATTTTTTTTCAAAATAATGAACCCGGTATAAATCCCAAATTTGCGAATCAGAATATTTTAAATTGTTAAGCATGTCATTCTGCTTACGTAAGTCTGTCAAAAACTTCCTCAAGGTAACAGCTGTACATTTAGTTACAGGTTCAATTTCAAAAAATGATGAGAATTGCGAATTAATCACTGATAGCTTGTTTTCGTAGCGCCTTCTCAAAATATCTACAGCAATAGTAAAATTATCGTTTGTTACCTCAAGACTATCGATTAAGTTTAAAGGCTCGTTACGAAGAAAGGATTTCAAATATATCAATTTTTGAATATCCGACAAACTGGGGTTATCAGTAATTAACGTATCAAACATTTGAATAAAACTTTTAAACTCTGAAATTACACCAGTAAATGGTTTCAGCGAAACATCAGGTAGTTTCAAGCTACTCGATGCTGCGCGAGGTTGTTGTATAATAATTGGAGGGGTCAAGGATGGATTCTGAACAGCTTGAGGCAATAGAGCTTCAATTATTTGTTTTACTAGCGCAATCAATTGATAAACTTTTGCCTCATAATCATCTCTGTCCTCATCATCTCTTGTCTCATAATCGGGAGTTAATTCAATTTGATCTTGAATATCATTATAAAGAATCAAATGTTCACTAATGTCATTTAATCTAGCCTTAAAGACATGAACATTTTTTTCGAGGTTAGCATTAAATTCAACCCATTTCCGCCAACGAGTGATCCTTTTTTTAATTGAAGTTCGCTTTGTTTTCAACTGTTCATAATCCATTTTTCCCAATATGAATGGTATAACAAGTCAAAAATTAAAAGTGAGAGAGTGAAAAAAAAATTAATAATAAAATAGAAATATAAATTTAAAAACAAATATCGCCCTTCAACAATACAGGCGAATTTAATCGTGTCCGTCTAAGTACGTTTAAAATATCAAAACACACGGCCCGGTCTTAATTCACTGATATTTATTTTATTTACGCACTTTCGTTCAAAAACGTATAAAAACCGTAGAAACTAGAAAGCCCTGAAGGCAAATAATAGTCACAATAGGCCTCAGAGACGACGGCGGCTGAAAAAAGGATGCGGCGTTGCCAATGCCGCAGCGAAAGCAGATTTTGAAAACTTAATTTTACAAGTTTTTAATTTGTTATTTATCTGACGTCCAGAGAATTTTAGAGAAAAAACAATCCGGCTCGAAGGACCATGTTGCGCGTTAGAGCTAGTTTAACGATAGCTAAACGGCATAAGGGATAACTATCCCCTTGCGGGCGACAATTACAACTTGGGCACAAAAGTCCTTGGTTTTTAGTTCAAGTGACAGTTGTAGCGGCGTTTTCCTGCCCAATTAAATGAGGGATTGTTTTCTAGGGAGTCAGTGAGATTAATGAAACTGATTTTAATTAGAGGCCTGGTTCCGCCCATCAAGCGTAAAGGGACGTCAATAAACAACCAATTAAATTAAACAACTACTGCTACAAAATACATATATTATATATATATATATTGAAAAAAAAAAACACAAGAAAAAAACAAAGATATTTCATCAAATAATGTCAATGCAAAATTTGAAATAAAATAAAGTTAACTTGCATTGAAACAAAAGGCTTAAAGTTAATTTCATTCACACACCAAAGCACACAAATACTAAATATAAACATGAACTAAATAAAAGGTACTACAAAATTTGAAAAAAAGTAACAATAAGCAATTATTGCTTTTAGGTGCACTACAATTTTGCGTAAAAGTTTTATTGCTGTTAGTTAATGGAGGCGCTGTATTTCCTCAAGGAAGTTCCATTGCAAACTGCATAAGTCCGTACGAAATTGTCCGTGCTTAAATTTCAGCAGGACGAGTGAGCTGGCAACATAGCAAACTGTACTATGCCGCCCGATGAGGTGACGGGTTTCGGTTTCCCCTTTTTTAGTATCGCAATGCCATAAAATGTTAATCCTTGCGACCAATCACGCCAAACTAATACTCTCATTCAATTCAGTCATCTGAAGGCTGTGTTAAAGCCTTAATAGTACAAACCTTCACGGAGGTACTGAATAGGTTAAAACAACCAGATACTTTTCGCGACACTTTTTAAGTTTCTGCGATCGAGACTCGAGTGTTACTTTTTAAGATTTATTCACTTGGGAAGAGGCTGACTTGGCAGCAATCGTTGAGAGAGGAGAATTAAGACACTCACGAGTATCTGGGCAAACATGAAAAAAGAGTGGTTTCACTTCCAGCGATGGAAATCAGCTTTTTTGTCGAGCAACCAGGGAACATGCTCTTCTTTTCATGTTTTTCGAGAGAAGCGGCGAGACAGCTCTTGTACCGTGCGGTTGTGCGCGCGCTCTCTAGAGAAGGGCGGCCACGGCGTCGCTCCAACAGCGCCGGTATTAAGGCTGTCTATTTGGGTGCCTTTTTAAGGCGCACGCTGTTTGCGTAGTTCGCAAACAGATGCGTTGATTCCTCTCCTTTGGCATCTAGAAGTTGTCTTGTCCGGCGTGACGTAATTGATTGATCTTTTATTACTTCACTCTCTCCGAGAGGTAATCGAAACTATTACCATTACCTTACCAACATAGATTGATGTTTGTTGGTTGAGATTTTATGCGTTGCGTGCGTTGTAATACCATATCGGATGCCTTGATAAACTTTACAAGAACTTTAAAGTAAAGGGAGGATTTTTTGATGATGATTTCTCTTCTTGAATGTTCCTTTGTACAGAAATTTCCTCTTCTTTATATCTGTTTGATTATCCTCGAAAACGAAAACTTCATTCTCATTTGATTCAGTATTAAAATTACTTTCTTCTGATTTCATTCATCTTCATACATTTCTTTCTACGGAATTTTCTTATGAGCTGTCTTCAACAAATACCTACAAATTTTTTCGTGGCCATTTATAAGAAAATAAAATGTGCAAAACATCTCATGGTGCATTTGAAAACCGATCTTCACCTCTACTTTTATGTGTACCTACAGAGATCGTAGCTTAAGGGCGTTCTTCAGCGCCGTTGTTGGTCGATTCTACAGAATCGATAAAAGCCATCATAAAACGTCACGGTGGATGATTAGGTACAAAGTTGCATAAACTTGGCATCCCAGAGGATTTTGCGATTTAAATATTGCATATTGCATCCTAGAGAAGATCGAATTTACATTTGTGGTTATATAGGACTTGAGTATATAGCTTTAATTTCTTATAATGTGGGTTAATAAATCATGAAGATATTAAAAGTCCATCTCATCTTCTTCCAGATAATATGTTTTTTTATTATCTGCTCGTAAGTGCATTTTAATTTTTTGCAATTTCCAAAAACGATATTTCAGTAGTTTTTTCATTATCTCCCCGTCCTGCTGACCGGAACGAAATTACTTCATTCAAGAAAAGAAATGAGACTGACGAGATTTTTAGTGCCCGGCCATAAAATCGAGCTCCCTATATCTTCAGGGGGCCGTAAAAAACGGCAACAAAAAAAATCGGGTACTTACTCCGAGCAGAAAAATGCTGTTTTAATGAAAGCCGAAAATTAATGTCCGTCTGGCCTATCCTATGATGATGCGCGATGCAATTGCATACACACGATTCGGTATAGTATTTTTTTTTAATTAAAACAAATAATGAACCATGACGGTACTTCTTTTTCTTTTGCGACGGATGCCCTGCGGTGCTATATTACCGGGCAAGATCTGGTTTTGTTGCCGGCGAGACGTGCAAGATAATGCACTAAAGTAAATTACTTTTTTCTTTTATTCAATTAATTTTTAATTGTAATTTTATAGAAGTGATGAGTTTGTGCGCCACTGAATTATGCATCATAGTAGTTTTTTTTTGTGTGGCTCATATCTAATTTTATGGACTATAGAAACAAAGACGTAATTAATCTTTTGGAGTCAGCTGTAGGGCTTCTTGGGTTTAGTCGGATTTACTTTCAAAGAAGAGAGAAAGTACTTTGTAATTTTTTCTGTATTTGGTCTACAGTATTAAATTGATACTCTATAGGCCTTATTTTGAAGTCATAGATATATGATTTTCAGGCCTGCCCTAGAGTCGTATGTAAAAAAAGTAGTACATTTATTTTATGGTTTACCTCAAGGTAAGGTTGCCTGATAACTTTATGACGTCATCTGGGGTGCCTCAACATAATGCAAATCTACATAAGGCACCCCAGATGCGTCATCAATATACCCATTGCCAGGCAAACCTATTAACTTTAGGAACGTATTAGGTGCGTACGATAAGTCCAACTACTGACACTTTTTACCCTGACCCGTCATTAATGTCGCACTTTTTACACCATTCGTACCCGTTCAGCGTTCCATTCTCCAAGTGTAGTTTAGAGGGTTGCGTTCCAAAACATAACTGCACTGCACTAACGCTAACCGGTTCAGACAAATCGTACGCACCACATGAGTTTAGCTATCTGTCAACATAGTTTTATAATACCCACCCTAAGTCAATTAAAGGCGATTAACCACTAACCAGTCGCTTATTTTGACAGATGAGCAATGAATGGCATGTAATATTGACAGTTGAGTTGAAGAGGGCGCTTTTGTACTTGGAACTTTTTGAATTTTGGCTCGTAAATAATCGATTGTAATTTTAACCTCAAAAGTTAAGTTTGATGTGTGGTTTTAAGACAAGCTGACGCTGACACTTTTAAAAATATTCTCTAAGGGCCACTGAACACTTTGGAAGATATTTTAACTTATTCATTGTCCATTGTTCATATGTAGTCATCTTTCCTTGTACTCAATTTAAGCGATTTAAAACTATTGACATTTACCGCCAAAATTTGAAGTACTCCAAATTCACTCGCGCCCTCTATAAAATTTTGGGGAACTTAACTGGATATTTGCTGCCATTTGAATTTAACGTCATTTAATACCGATTGGTTGACAAATGACGTTTGTTTCTTTGGTTATCTGTCAACTGTGACCGACCGGTTAATCGCCATGTCTTTATGCTGCATTTACATTCACTTCGAAGTCCAATTTTTCTTGGAATAATTGACGTGCTTGCCATATGGCGCCAGTACAAATTCATTTACATTGAAATAAATTTGAAGTTCACTTCGAAGTGCACTTTAAATTTAGGCGAGCTGCTTGCCGAGGGCAAGCAGAAATTTGTGAAATGTCAAATTTTTAAATTCTCATGATGTTTTGACTTGACTTTTTGTCTCAATTTCTTATACGTATCTAATATACCAAAATAGGGAAAGTTGTGACGTCACAGATCAGCTGATTGATTTTTGTGGTTGAAACGAAAAAACAAATAAGAATAATAAACATAACCCTATACACTGCTATAACCAAATCATTTCAGCGGTCAGTTCTTTGGGTTATGATTCTTGAGTGGTGGGGGGCTATGACGTCACACTCTATTGTCCAAATTGTCAATCAGAAAAATAACCACGGTATTTAACGAAAAATAATCATTCCAGGCTGAAAATCGCCTCTAATATCGAATAAAGTGAATTTTGTTCTGCAATGTAAATTATAAAATATCAAAGATCAAATTTAACTTGAAGTTAGAAGTGAGTGTAAATGCTCCTTTATGCTTGTTACCAACTTTTTTTCAATTTCTCTTGAATTTCTTGCCTCTATTTCTCAATTTTTCTGATTCAATTTTTATCTATTCCTGGCTCTTGAATTTGTAGAAATTGAAAATTCAAGAGCCTGGGATAGGAACAAAATGAATGTCCTGATCATTTGAAGCGTTGACATTTGCGTTTAACGAATGACGTTAGAAAATGGTTTCAAAATTTTGCAAGATCCTTCTCGCTCAATACATATATACAGGGTGATTCAAAAGTAAGCGGCATCCTTTCGGGGGCGTATTCCTTGCATAAAAATAAGACAAAAAGTTTCTATTAACATGGGTCCGGAAATGCTTCCTAAGGGAGCTACGCCCCTTCGAATAGGACACCTGAAAGACGTATTTTTCTCTATAACTTTCAAACCCTTCACAAATGGATTTTGAAAATTGGTGTATTTTATAAACATTTGATGGCAATTAAGATACTAAATTGAAAATTCAAAAATCTTAATTAGTGTCACATACTGGGGAAGGTGAAAACATCCCTATTTTTTTTTACTCGTCAGGTTTTCGCGAAACATACGCAAATCAGAAAATTTTTAACGTCAATTTTCTCGTTAACGGTACGCTGTATCGAATTGAACCAAGAGTAGCTTTTCTGTGTAAAAAACTATAAACTTTCTGAATTTTCAATCAGAATCGCAAAAACCTGACGAGAAAAAAAAATAGGGATGTTTTAACCCTCACCCTCCCCAGTATGCGACGTCACTGATTAAGATTTTTGAAATTTCAATTTAGTATCTTAATTGCCATCAAATGTTTATAAAATACACCAATTTTCAAAATCCATTTGTGAAGGGTTTCAAAGTTATAGAGAAAAATACGTCTTTCAGGTGTCCTATTCGAAGGGGCGTAGCTCCCTTAGGAAGCATTTCCGGACCCATGTTAATAGGAACTTTTTCTCTTATTTTTATGCAAGGAATACGTCCCCGAAAGGATGCCGCTTACTTTTGAATCACCCTGTAGATATGAGTGATAAACTAGTATCGATATGCATCATCTACGAGGTAGTATCGATGTATATATCGATATATTTTGTATCCATAATCTCTCTTCTAGTTTATCTGTCAACTATTAAAAAAGGGTTTGCACTGAGGGCAAAAGTGCAATCAAATCGAAACCGTTCACAGTGGAACAAATCTAATCTGAAGAAGATTGTTTTATATTTAAAGTCAACAAAAAGCACCAGAAAATGTTGGTTTCGGGTATACAGGATGTTCCATAAAGAAGTGTCAGAACAATGATTCTTTTTTTAAACGGAACACCCTGTATATGATTGGATTTTTGGATTATTCAGAGAATTAAATCTTTTGTGATTTGTGAATTTTGAACTGTCAATATTTCGGAAACAGTTGAAGGTAGGTATAGAATATTATACATAAAAAAAAATCTAGAATTTATTGAAGAATCCAAGCAGAAATGCAATAATATACAGAGCGTTAAAAAAGTTTCCTTGTTCTGACATTTCCTTATGAAACACCTTTTGTATACCCGAAACCAACATTTTCTGGTGCGTTTTATTAGCACCTATAAATGTGAAATTTAAACCATGTGTCAAAAACATCAAATAAGAAAAATATACCTTTTGGTCAAAATGTGGCCAATGACCCTGTACAGGATGGTCCAATTTGGACACTGGAAACCTCGATTTCTGAGCGAGATACAAAAAAAATGAGCCCTCCACTCTGAGGCTCACAAATTGACGTTTCCTATCAAAAGTGTCCAAATTGGACTACCTTGTACAGTCGTGAGCACAAAAAGTGGGACACCCGTTTTTTCCTATTGTGAAACGGGCTCACCAGCTATACCTACAGCAATGACAGGAATTGTTATATTTGACAAAAAATCCATGGTAGGGGCCGAGCTCGTTTTTGTCATCTTTTTCGTCGATTTGCTCCAAAATTTTGACAGGCACGTGACTGGATTAGACAGTTTCAATTTACAAATCACGTGCCTGTCAAAATTTAAGAGCAAATCGATGAAAAAGATGACAAAAACGAACTCGGCCAGGGTAGAGGAAAGACTGATTTATCAAAAATAGCGAAAAATGACAAGACCTGTCAGTCGGGTGTCCCACTTTTTGTGCTCACGACTGTATCTACCTAATTTTAATATGGGATTTGTATTTTTCTCTCTTAATTTTAAATTGTGTAATAATTATTATTTCTTAATTAATTTAATTTGTTAAATTTTCTATTTTATCTTTTTTTTTTTAACTCTGAATCTGGAAATTTCTTTTTTTGTTAAATTGCTCATTTTCTTAACAATGACGTTCAAGCTGAATGTATTTATGTATTTTTCCAAATCTTGTTCTGTCCTATGTAAATTTAAATCCATTTAATTTTCGATTTGTTTGTTTTTATTTTGGTTTTCTTGCATCTAAGGCCCGAATATAACCAAACGTTAACCAAAGTAACCGAATCGGTTGACAGATGGTTACTGAAAATTCCGGTTACTTGGGGAACGCGGATATGAAATAAAACATAATTGACAGAAACTACAGCTAAAGCCAATAGAACCAACATCTGATGGCCGGTAACTATTTTGACATTTGGTTAACCAGATTTCGTAAACCGAGGTCCAAAAGTAACCAATTTTCTAGGAACCAGAGTAATTTGATTACTTTCGAACCGCGAAACCACAACCCTGGTGATATTCGGACCACAGCCTAAGTGAGAAAAATTACCTACATGTTTTGTTCGATATAAAAATACCTTATAATATTTATTAAATTCTGACAGTTTGAAATCCCTCTGATTGCTTGAAGTATTTTTCAGAAACTTCTAAAGTTGATTTAATAGAAAATTCAAAAGATATCTAGTAACATATCTAGTATTTTGACGTTTGGTTGCTTTGGTTTCAACAATTTGTTGGAAATAAAGCTCTTTCTTCACAAATTTGAAATGTCAATATTATTTCTATGCTTATAGAGGAAATTATTAGGAAATTATTCGACAATACGATCTTGTGATCTTGTCAACTCAACAGAAACCGGAAAATTATTTGAAACAAAATTTCGGACATTTCTCCTGAAGATTTTCATCAAAATTTTCATATAAAAAATTCTGTTTTTAGAGATCAATGAAAATCATTAAATTATTTTCTAAATATGTCTTACATTGAGAGATTTAGAAATTAGGTGTATAGACAAATAGTATCCAAATCTATACAATCTGTTAATAAATAGTGGGATCAAACTTCTAGGATAAATAGTACTCATTAAAATAATAAAAAATTAAATAAAAAAATGGGTTCGCCAAGGCTTATTTTTCAAGATACAGGGTGTCAAAGTTTGAAATAAAATCGGTTTTTTACCTCAAAAATCCTTTTTCCAATTTTCTTTTTCAAATTGGGCAGGTTTGTTTGTGATAATAGAAGGTATCTTTTGAGTTTTGACTATAATGACTTAATCTGCAAAAGTATCAAAATAGTGACATGCCATTTTTTTCTACTTTTGCCAACGTAGTTCACGTAGTTGTCGTCTGAGACGCCACTGAAATATTTACGGTAAACCTAATTAAATCAAAAGATACCTTTTGTCATGATTACAAACAAATCTGCCAAGTTTAAAGAAATTCAGGAAATGAATTTTGAGAAACCAATTTTTTCAAACTTTGACATCTTGTATCTCGAAATTAAAGCATTTGCGGACTTATGTTTCTATCAACTTTTTTCTTTTTTTAATGAGTACTATTTATCCTAGAAGTTTCATCCCACTATTTATTAACACCCTGTATATATAAAAATTAATGCCAGTTTTCGTTGTAATTTTATAACTCAAGAACGGGCTCACCTAGCCAAACCAAATGTTTAGGCTTTGTTCGGACTATTTATTAGATGGTTTATGTGAAGTTTGCACAAAATCGGTCGAGCGGTTCTTCATTTATCACATTTTTTGTAATAAATGAATTATTCAATAAATGGAGGATCATTTTGTTATTGGGATTTTGCTGTCAAATTGAAACTTTTTTCAGCGTTGACAGTACCAGCATGTTGTTATGTCATTAATTTGGTCATTTCATTACTTATTTTATTTATTTATGAAAAAAATTTACTAAGCCCGCATACGGCGCCATCTTTTATAACCGATACCAAGTTTATTTTGTATTTTGTATACCGCGCCATCTCTGATACCTGGAACGAAGCCCGGCATTGCAGATACAGTAGAACAATGCTGCTCAGGAACTGGAGCTATTTCGAACAGAACTATTCCACTATTCCGATCAGATAGAGTGGTGCAGAAAGAGTAGATCAGATAGAGTAGTGCAGAGAGAGTAGAACAGATGGAGTAAAGCAGAGCATGCAGTGCAGATAAAGTGAAACAGGGCTGCGCTAGAGATTTTTTTTTGTTTTCTTTACATTCTTTGAACATTCCTGTGCCTGAGTTTATTTATTTGGTGGTACACTTTACAAGAATAATGCCCACAAGCTGCCTAAAAAAGGATATCTAATGTAAAATTTTAATTTTAGGTGACTTCTAATCCAGAGAGTATACATTAATTTTCTTCAACCAAAGCCAAATTCACCATCGAAAAAAACTGAATTTAATTCATCTAATAGATACGTTAACACAACATTTAATAGGTATCTATATTTAATAATTCAGAGGCGGTACGAAAGTTCGCCGGGTCAGCTAGTAGCATATAAATATAATTTCCTAAACTTCCAATTAACACCCTTCAAAACGTTGAGAGACGATAATTTGAAAATTACTCACCTCAAAACCTGAAATTCAATTCGCGATTTCCGCTCTATTACGAAACAAGAATCTCTCAAATTTCGTCGGAAAGCAAAAAAAAATTGATGTGGGACGGATTTATTTAGTCTGAAACTTTCGAGGTCAGGGTCAATTTTAATAGGCGCCACATCTTCGGACCTAATCAACGTCTCTTTGGCACCAAAATTTATGAGGATTTTGGTACATATACATACTTACAAAATGCAAATAAAATAAGTGTTTATTATCCATTGGGGAATAGTAATGGGCGATTATTATTAGTTAGTTTGTATGTAAGGAGGACAATACTATAACTATAAAAAAACGTCCCATATTTTGTTATAAATTATTTGTGTCAAAAAGTTACATATTATTTCTAGCAAAATAATTAAATAATGAAAAAAAAATTGGTACCTGATTTTCCAACTTTAGGGCTTCCCAAAACGACTACTTTGATTTTATTTACGTTCGTCATTGTTTTTAGTTCTCAGCAATAATTATTATTATTACAAAAATAATACACAGTTTAGTGTCATTTTTTTTTTTTGATTAATTTAATCAACACCACGATTAATAATTAGTTATTATTCACAATAATCGTGCTTTTAAGGAAATAAAAAATGCTGTCGCTTCCTTTTTCAGTAAAAACTAAAAGCGGACTTAAAAGGCCAAGTGGATTCGCGCGTCTTAAGACCGGTCAAGACATTGACCACTTGCTGCAGTCGAGTACCGTCGTCGTTGTCGTGGTACTGGCTTTTGCTTTGGTGCGTTTTCAGCTGCACACGACAGTACCAGCATTCTTCTCCTCTCTCCTGCCAAAGGAGGAACGTTTCTTGACGGCGTACGAACTTGAGAGGAGTTGAGCTGTGATCCTACTTTAATTATCCATCCCGCATAAAATATCTTTGATTTCTAATTATTTTTTTATTTTTCATTATATTTTATTTCCTCTTATACCTATGTAAAGTATATTCATCATTTCATTATTTTGATATAGTGCCTCATAGGCAATCTAAGGTAGATATCGAGATCCCAAAAAAACTATAAAAAGGTACTTACCAAAACTTGAAGTTGTTGAGCAGGTTTTGGTTTGGAGTCTTCAACATTCAAACTGGAGCACGTTGAAACTGATTTGGAGATAGCTGAAGCAAAAGATTCGCTGATAATAAAGAGACATTTCTGAAGTTGGAATTATTTAAGTAAAGATGTGAAGTAGGTACATAATTGAAGATTCACATAAGTATCATGATTCTGTAGAAAAGGTTATTGAAGTTAGTATTTAATTTCAGCAAAATTTTCACCTTGAAAAACGACTTTTTCCCTTCACCAACAAGACACTTGATATTCTCATCGTCTCACCCTCTTACTTTGGCCAAGACCAATTCATTAAACTAAAATTCTATGTAAAACAAACAAACGTATTTGGTTATCGTTACGTTAAAAATACAAACACAAAAAATAATCACTGCTTTGTTTCTTTTGTTGTGCTATAGAACGCGTTGTGTCTTTTTATAGTAGTAACTAAATACCTTTTATATGTATTGTATTTAATTACTTTTCTGTGATTGTACTTTTAATTTTTGCCTTTATACCTTATAGAAACCTATAGAGGAATTACAAAAAAAAAATCCTACGTTGTATATTTTATCTGTACAATCATAATCGGAGGCGGATAAATGCACATTTATATAAAACACAACACCTATTATTATTATTATTATTATTAGATAAAGATATCTTGATTTTTTTTATTTCAAACAGAAAATTCCTTCTAATTAGTTAAAGAGGCAGATACCCAAGTCCTTGTCTCGAAAACCCTATCATTATACCTCTTATAGTTCCTATAGGCGTACGGTAAACATTGGAACACAATGGAACCCATCGCTAATTATTGACCGTCCGTGTGGCTTCTTTTTTTTTTCTGTGCATACACTTCTGATAAGGAGTCTAGACAATATGCTTATAGGTTTTATTGTGCTAACAACGTTTGGAATGTTTACCTGGCGAAAAATCGCCTTCTAACGATGATGCCAATTGAAATTTGAGATGAACCGTCACGATTTTATGCGTGTTTAGTCTTCAAACGCAAATGGCACCGATAATGGGCGTGTAATAGATATCCTCGACGGATAGGTTTTAGCAAATTAACACTGTTATAACTGGTCTCTATTTCCTCTATTTTTAGATTTTCTTGAAGGAATCATTAAAAAAATTCAATTACTTTAATGTTACAAGGTATCCATGCATGTATTCTTGCAGTTTCTTTAAAGATTTCTCAACCACTGAGTTCAATATTTAAGAAATTATGTGTAAACTACGCCATTGTGCATCAGCCTCCGCCCCATGACACATTCACCAATCCGCCATAATAATTTTCAATGTGGGTGGAGTTTAAAGTACATTGGCGTAGAGAATCCATTTTGGGAGAACGAAGGCCTACTACAGCTTTTCTAAGAGAAGCCGCCTTTCTCAACGATCATCGTCAAAATAGGGATAGTTGAATGGAAAGGAAATTATTTTCAAAGTTCCTTTTAATGAAACCTGGAATGTTTCTCCAAGTTTAGACTCATTCTATAGAAACTTGTAATGTGTGGTTGAAATTAAAATCGGTATCTCAAATGTTAGCAAACAGTACAAGCAGTTTTTGGATATTTTCATGTGAAAATATATCTTTGGAAAGCCGTTTTGTATTGTTCAGATTGTCAGATTGGAAACATTAATAGACACTTACTTTTTTTTTTTTTGTCCATCCTAAATTATTTATCCTGTATTTTTGTTGGAAGAGTAGGTAATATACCTAGAAAGAGCTTCCAAATCTAACTTTAACGCAAATAAAATTCTCATTATTATTTACAATTATTTTTACCCTAAGCCAATGTGTTCTAAGCCCCACCCCATGACACATTCACCCATCCACCAAGGAGCGTTTTCAAAGTGGGCGGGGCCTAAAAGACATGGGCGTAGATGTTTTTTATTCTTCTCGTTTTAAACGTCTCAGATACAGTTGAGGTAAAATAAAAAAATAGACGCTGTCATCATTTGAATAGTGCAATAGATATCGATAGACGTGGCTAAGTTGTAACGTGCCAAAATTGCCTTCAACTATTTCACACTTATTTTCAGTTGTCCAATCGAAATTCCTTTATTTATTTAATTTTTCCCTGATTTTATCAGACTTTGTTTACATTTTTCCATTATAAAAATTCAACATTAATTACGGTAATTGCAGATCCTGGTAAATTTTCTAATCTTCATTATTTAAATTCTCTTTTCACTTGTTGACGACTAATGATTTTCCTCGATTTTAATCAATATTTAAATTCCATTTTCCAATAATTAATTAATTGTGAACAAATCCAATATTTCTTATTAGCAGGGTTAGGTTTTCGTGGTCCGTTCACGAAGTATACTGCATGTTGCACGTACTCTGTTCGGTTGCTCTTAAAAATATATTTGTAATAAGCAATCGTCAGGAATGAATGTAATAGTTACCTCTTGTTCCATTTTCACCACAAATGCACTCCGAAAGCGGAAGAAAAATTAAAAAATTATCACCTAACCTAACAAACAAATGTCAGAAATTGAAAACAAATTGAAAAAACCTCAAGCTTTTTGATCGGTAGATTCGGTTGACAGTTGGGACCGAATTTTTCAGGAACCGCGTTTCATAACCTAACCAAATTTCAGGAATTGTAACGTTATGGAAAGGAAACCGGAAAAACCAAGAATGTTGGTATGGAACGTCTCCTTAGTTCTGCACCTGGTCCCATAAACCACCAGAGGGACTCTGTAACGAATAGAGATATTTTCTCAATCTCTATTGACGTCTCCTCTTTATTGATTTGTAAAAGAGAGAATAAGACAAGTGCCATAGCGATAGGGATAACGATCTCTATACGTTACAGAGTTCCAGCCCAGTTGATCTATATTCTATAGTGACAGTTAAGTCATGTCACTTATGATTTGTATGCCAGCTGAAATGTCGTTCACTAATTTTGTCAATTGGCCTTCCAGTTATACTCTGTCCAACGAACGTACGGAGTGAACATGACTGAGCTGGTCTACACTGAACAAATACCTGCAAATTTTATAATGTGGAATTACCAGTGGCGTCCGTACCTATATTATGACCTGTTATCATAATTTAATATCAAATAATATCATGTATAATCATTATAGAATTTTCTCGCAGTCTACTAACGCCAAAGACGTATATAGGGAGGAGTTTTGGGGGTTCAAACCCCCCCATTGAATTAAAAAAAAAAAATTAAAGAAAAATTCCGGCGGCTATGCCAGGGGTGCGATTTTCGAGAACATTCGAGTACATTTCGTACACGAAATTTGACTGCTCCCCATTTAATTTACATTGCTGTCAGTCAAATTTCGTGTACGAAATGTACTCGAATGGTTTCGAAAATCGCACCCCAGGTTACCTGTTACCAATACATCGTCTGGTCTAAAACTATAACCCTTTCTAGCATAGATTAGGAGCCGCCACTGCTCTAAACCTCCCCCCCATTAAAAGCTATAGCTACGTCGTTGACTAACACTCAGATAAATTAAAAACCTACACCCTAGTGAAATAGTCAAATAAAAAAATACAATACAAATAATACAATCATGTTGGAAAACAAAATATCAAAATCTAAATTAACGTAGGTACGCCACTTAACTGAAATTATATTCTGATTTATCCCATTTATTTCAAAATGTGTACTCGCCCTTTACTTTACAGTGCGACAGTGCACATCGGGCTAGAAATTAGACACTCTAAGCAAATTCTAAATTTTTCTGCGTATCCGTATCCGCATCCGTAAACGCATCGACTTACGTTAACCGCCTAAAAGTCCTTTTAAGCATGGCCATATATTACGTAAACGATCGTATCCTTATATGAAACGTTTTCTAACCTAAAAAAGTGTTGTATTGATTTTGTAGCTGTGTTCGTAGGTTTTTTTTTTATCTGTAAGTACTGGTTAAAGTTATTTTGGTGATAACTAAAGCCCATTTTACAATGAACGTAGGTAACGTAACCGTAAAGACGTAACATAAGACCTAAGCATGCGCACATTAGATTTATTTGCGTCAAATATGTTACTGGAAACGCAACGTAAGAGATTGATTTGTTCTGAAATTCAAATTTTGAATATTCCTGGCTCATGATTGGTTTAGAGATTGAATTTTTGATTATTCCCGGCTCTTAATTAGCTTATTTTTGAATTTTCCCAGCTTTTGAATGGATTAGGAATTCGATTTTTAAATTTTCCCGGCTCTTGATTGGTTTAAAAATTGATTTTTAAAATTTTCCCAACTCTTGATTGGGTTTAACAGTCAATTTTTAAACGTTCCTAGCTTTCAATTGGGTTAGTTAAAAATCGAATTTTGGATCATTCCTGGCTCTTGATTGGTTTAGAAATTCAATTTTTGATTATCCCCGGCTCTCGATTGGCTTCAAATTTCAAATTTTCCCGGCTCTTGATTGGGTTTAGAATTCAAATTTTGATTATTCCTGACTCTTGATTGACCCTGAAATTCAAATTTTGAATATTCCCGACTTATGATTGGTTTAGAAATTGAATTTTCGATTATTCCTGTCTCATGACTAGCTTCAAATTTTGAATATTCCCGACTCTGGATTGGCTTAGAAATTCAAATAATTTAAATATTCCCAGCTCTTGATTGGCTTCCAAAAACAATTTTTGAATTTTCCCCACTTTTGATTGGGTTTAAAATTCAAATTTTAATTATTCTCGGCTCCTGTGATTGGCGCTGAAATTCAATTTTTGAATTTTCCCGCTCCTGATTGGGTTTACAATTCAAATTTTGAATATTTCTGGATCTTAACTGGCTCTGAAATTCAAATTTTGGATATTCCCGACCCATGATTGGTTTAGAAATTGAACTTTTGATTATTCCCGGCTTTTGGTTGGCTTCAAATTTTGAATATTCCCGGCTCTTGATTGGTTTAAAAATTTAAATTTTGAATATTCCTGGCTCTTGATTGGATTCAAAAGTCAATTTTTGAATTTTCCCAGCTCCTGATTGAGTTTAAAATTCAAAGTTTAATTATTCCTCCTGGCCTCTTATTGGCTTAGAAATTCAAATTTTGAATATTCCCGGGTCTTGATTGGCTTTCGAAGTCATTTTTTGAATTTTCTCAGCTCTTGATGGGCTTCATATTTTGAATATTCTCGGCTCTCTCTTCTCAGTTATTCAAACAAATGCAAGTAAGTCAGGTTTGGACTGTGTGCTCCTGCAGAACAATAAACCAGTGGCTTTTTTTCATTCACATTCACCCGGCTTTTGATTGGTTTGGGAATTTGAATTTTGATTATTCCCGGCTTTTGATTGGCTTAGGAATTAAATATTCCCAGTTCTTGATTGGCTTCCAAAGTCAATTTTTGAATTTTCCCGGCTCTTGATGGGGTTTAAAATTCAAATTTTGATTATTCTCGGCCTTTGTTCGGGTTTAAAATTTGAAGTTTTTAGCCAATCAAGAGATGGCAATACATATTCAAAATTTGAATTTCTAATCCAATCAAGCGTCAGGAATATTCAAAATTTGAAACCAATCAAAAATTCAATTTCTTAACCAATCATGAGCCGGGAATATTCAAAATTTGAATATCAGAACCAATCAAGAGCCAAAAATAATCAAAATTTGAATTTTGAATCCAATTAAGAGCCGGGAAAAATTCAAAAATTGACTTTGGAAGCGAATCAAGAACCGGGAATATTTAAAATTTGCATTTCTAAACCAATCAAGAGCCGGGAATAATCAAAATTTGAATTCAATCAAGAGCCAGGAATAATCAAAAATTTAATTTCCAAACCAATCATGACCCGGGAATAATTAAAAATTCAATTCCTAAACCAATCAAAAGCCGGGAAAATTCAAATATAAGCCAATCAAAATTCAAATTCCCAAACCAATCAAAAGCCGGGTGAATGTGAATGAAAAAAAGCCACTGGTTTATTGTTCTGCAGGAGCACATAGCCCAAACCTGACTTACTTGCATCTGTTTGAATAACTGAGGGTGAAGATTCATTAAAATTAGTCGATACAGGTGGAGAACTTATCAATTTTTTAATATTATTTATAGATTCCGTATGTTTGGCAGTCCACAACCATTCCACATCTTTCTTAAGTAACTCTCTCAATGGCTTTGATATCTCTGATAAATTGTGTATGTAGTTTCTTAAATAATTAATCATTCCTAGAATTCTTTGAAGTTCTTTTGGCGTTTTTGGCTCCTCAAGGTTCATTATCGCCAGAATTTTATCATTATCCGGTGTCATATTCGATTTATCAAAAATGTTTCCCAAATACTTTACTTCCTGCACTCGATATTACAATTTGCTACTATTAAACTTGACATTCAAGGAGTGAGCTCTCTCAACAACCTTTAGCCAAGATTTGAACATGCTCCTCCAATGTTTTTGCGGCAATCAACAAGTCATCAAATTATACAATTACCCCTTCTATATCACCAAAGTTTTCAAGATTGATCTTTTCAAAAAACTCAGGTGCAATATTAAGACCAAAAGGAAGTCTCAAGAACCTGTAGACACCGAAATGCGCAGAGCCTGCTCGAATTCTCATCCAAAGTTGATAAAACCCATCCTTGAAATCGAGCACAGAGAGGTAATTTTTATTGTTTAATTTTGCTCTCATTTCATCTAGAGTTGGAATTTCATAGAATACCTTTTTCAATGCATTATTTAATTCTCTTGGATCTAAACACACTCTTAGCGATCAATCATTTTTTTCTATGATCACCAAGTTGTTAAGCCATTCAGTGGGCCCCTCAATTTTAGCAGTTAGGTACTCCTTTAATAATCAATTCGTCAAGTTTACTTTTCAATTTGTCTTTAATAGCTAAAGAAACTTTCCTAGGTGGCTTAAAAACTAGAATATAATCTTTTTTCAGCTTGAGTTCACATTTTTTGTTAAACTGACCCAACCCCATAAAAATATCTTTATTTTGTTTACCAAAAAAATCCTTATTGCTAGTTACTTCAATATTTTGAACTTCTTTTTTTTTATAAGACCCATGTCAAAGCAAGAATCTAGTCCCAAAATTGACACATAATTTTCTGCATTTACAATAAAATCTAAGTTGAAATTTTTATCGTCATACCTACATTTCAAGTTAACAGACCCTATCGGATACATCTTAAAAACCCCATATGTTTCAAGTACAATATTAACTTTTTACAATTCGTCTCTTTTCTTAATCTTATTGAAAATTTTCTCTGAAATGACATTAACCTCTGATCCTGTATCTACTTTAAAATCTACTATAAAATCATCTACTACTACTTGCTCAACCCATTTAGATTTTACTTTTTTCTTACATACTGCACTTACATTTTCAATGCTGCTCAACTCACTAACACTTATCATTGCAACAATTAAAGTAGGTACTCATTATCTCCACTAGAATTCTGTTCATGCCTGCTGCCTACTTGTAACTCGCGAACATAAGACTTTCTACACAATTTTCCAAAATGTCCATAAAGTTTACATTTCTTGCATCTTCGACATTTTTTTCTACCATGTCGACTGCCACATCTTTGACAATCAAATTGATCTGTTTCTTCATTTTTTGGGTCTCTGTTTCTATTAAAATAGCCTGATGTTGATGCCTCATTTCCTCTATTTGAGACAGTGTTGTCGAAGCCACCGAAATTTCGGTATTTCTACCGAAATAGTAACGGACCTACCGAAATACCGAATACTGATGAGTTTTTACCGATTTTCGACAATAATTACGATTCTACCGATTTTTTCACGTTTTTCTGCCAAAAAATCAATTTTATCGGTTTTGTTTACGCCGATTTTTCTATCGACAACCGCACCCGATCTACTATTGAAATGTTTGTCCATATCAGAGCTGTCAGATGTCAAATAGATCCTCCGACAACTGTTAGCAATGGTTGGTATCTCAGAGGTTGGTATCAGTATCAGTGCGTTTGTTTCGAGGAATTCTCGTAGGTCCTGTCATATCCGAATTTGTTTTTATTATATTGTCATTGCCCCATTCTTCCGCCAATGTTGAGCGCACATTCTCAACAATAAATCGAATGAAAACAGCACATAGAAATAGACTTTCCACGGAAACAATCACTGGGCTTTTACATACTCAACCAAATAAAAAACTAAAAGCAAAACACGGCTGGATTTTAGTCTTTATGTTATACCCATTGCTTATACCCAAGGATATACACACTATTACTGCAGGATAGCCTATCCTCATAAGATCTGTGTAGAACAAATCTGAAGCCCCCCACTCTTGCCACCACTACGCCAAATCACCAGTTGTGACGTAGGCAGCACGTCGTTTGTCGTCTTGACCTAGACTGTTCGCATCACAGGTTATGATTACGCGGTCTTTCGCTTTATGCATATTCGATCTTACTACATTAATAATGATTAACATTAACAACTCCTGTTTAGATCTCGTTTGCATCTTCCTCTTTGCCTATTATGTTAATCAAAATTAAATGATATTTTTCATCATAAATTTAAATTCTAAACTAGGACCGCTGGCGCAAACAGCTGACGATTTAGTTAATGACGTTGGCAATGGTGATACACCAATATGGCCGTGATTACCGAAAACGAGATCGATAAGCAATCTTTAGTAGTGTGTATTATCCTTGTGTTATACCTACCGATTTTGCGCAGTAATCTACCGATTTTCAACGCTAGTTTCTCCCGATTTAGTATTTTGACGTTCGACAACACTGATTTGAGAGTCTACTATGTTGAACTTTTTTCTGAACTACATCAATTTTTTCTTCACGACCATCTAGAACTTGTTTCAACTGAGCTTTTGCAATTTCATTTGCTTTGCAAATTTGAAATGCCTTTTTCAAGTCCACAACATCAAGATGCAAAAGCTTTTCTAGAAGTTCTTAACTTCGAATGCCAAGGACAATGCAATCTCTAATCATAGAAGTCCATCGAGTCCCCAAAATCACAAGTTTGTGCCAACTTCTTTAAATCAGTTATAAAATGATCAAATGTCTCACCCTCCTCTTGTTTTTTATTATAAAATAAAAATCTTTCATCGACACATCAACTTTAGGAGTCATGAACCTTTCTATTGCACGTAACACTGTGCTATATGATTTCTTTTGATCTTCATCGAGACCTAGAGATTAAACACCTCCAAGGCCTCCTCACCTATGATATTTAGTAAGAGGGCCACCTTTAGCTCATCATGTTTTTGTCTTTTCCACTGGCAGCCAGGTAAATTTCAAAACTTTGCTTAAATTTTCTAAAGTTTTCTGCAACATTACCTTCAAATGAGAGAGGTCCGGTAATCTCAACTGTTCCATTTTAAAAGCCTTCACTATTCCATAAGATTATGATGAAGAATTCAGATGCCACCTGCCACACTAGGAATTGATTAAATGATTAATGGTTATTTACCCACATACTACTGCGCCATGTGATACTATTGACTACAGAGTGATAGTAATACACGTAGGTTCAAATAATTGGTTTAAAAATTAAAACGATTACACACTATTGAAAATAGGAAACATGTTTTTGTGTTGAAAACATGAAAACAAAACAACTCTCTACCAAACTTAACATAACCTCCAAGAAACATCTACCCTAAAAACTAAAGCTAATCATGCCATGTTGCCATCCAAGTTTAGCAACTTACATGGCTTGATCTAAATATCATCACAATATGTATAAATTATAAAATAACATGAATATGGCAAAGAGGTAAATATTATTCAATCGACCGCAAATATCGCCATAAAGTTTAAACCGCGTCTATAAAATCTTTACGCCCGATAAATTATTTCGTGGCAGCAGCGGCTGATTCCCATTGTTTGTGAGAAAACAATTTCGCCATTTAATCCAAAATGATGCTCGACAAAAAGGCGATTTCTTTTAGGTCGAGTTACCGCCCATTAAGAAAGCAGGAATAAATTCGACAAAATAAGCGTGGGCAAATCCTCTTCTAGTGAAAATAATAACGCGGTAGTGAAATTACAATGGAAATTGTCATCGCTCGGGGCTTCTTTATTTACTTATTGATGATATTTTTACTTAATCGAAAATAGCTTAACTTAACTAGGCAAACATCAGTATGTAAATGCTCGCCACTTTGATAGCTTCTAAACACGTTTCAAACCCATGAAATGACAAAATATTTTGCTTAATTCAGAAGCAGCAAAGCTCGATTCCGTTATGCTCTAGTATGTCGACTTTTTTTTTCTGTTCTTCTATTTCAAATCATATATAGCAGAATCGTGGGTCCATATCGTGGACCTCATGGTACGTTCTTCACGATCGTACATTACACACACACCGGGTTATAATTTATTCGGATTGAGCTTTTTTTTTTTTCGAAATCCTTTATCCGGAATTTAAGCATGATGTAAAAACACGGCGCTGGCATCGGTGAAAAAAAGTTACGGAAGCTCCTTCGACTTTATTTATTGGCTAATTAATGGAATCGCTTAATAAATGTCCTCCTACGCTAATTTGCATTAATTGCTTACGAGTAAGTAGCTACGTTCTTCTTTGAATCGATTTTATCTATTTGGTCTTTTTTTTGCGACTATTGTTTCGTACATTTTCGACATTTCCTTATTGCAATAAATCGCCTGATGGGAAGATATTCAAATACACGCATTAAATTCCCTTAAACGTCTTTATATAATTATAATCTTATTTAAATGGGAAATGAATTGCTTTTATTTAAATTGGTAATAGTAGTAATTACCATTTATTTTTCCGTGCGAATTAATTTAGATTGTCCATTAATTATTTAATCAAGTGAATTAGCGAGCGATATATTGATTTATGGGCTTGAGGTTTTCGTGTTGTAGAATGCTGTAGATACGGTGTGAAGATTCCAATCAATTTTTAATGTGAAAAATTAACATGGAAGACAACATTCGGAATGTCCAAGACCAGCTTTAGAAACTTGGCAATAATTGGTTTCAGATATCTACATGGAGACAATAAGTCAAGCCAACTTGTCTTTAGATTGAATTGAATATACAAAAGTTGTTACAAATTAACTTGAAATTTGTTAGGTACTTTAAGATAAGATAACCTAGGGTCGTGGAATTCAAAAAAATTAAGATAACGTGTAGTCCCTTTATGTGCAAATGAAACCACTGAAAATCCAACAAACAGTAATTTTATTTTGTTTACAATGTCATGTATAGTCTGGCTAGCCAAACGGCGAACTCCAAAAGAATTTGCTGCTTTGCCAAACTTGACGGAAACAATGATAAACAAGTTGGTGACATATTTTTTTTTGCTGTATGGGCATGTATAGTATTTCGAAATAGAAAAAAATCCGGCAACATTGCGAAATGATGGATGTGGAGAGGCGTGATTATTCAGAGGCATGATTCTATTGGTTAGAGTCTGAACGAAAGCACCAGTGACGTGTTATTTGCGAAACTGGAGAATTTTTTTCTAATAATTTTATTAGTTTATTTCCTTGGTGTTTCCGGTGCCACTGAACTGTCAGTGGATATTTTTAGGTTACGCCCCAGTTTTCTTCCCCCTTTCGTCTCTACCAAGTTAGCACTTGCCAAACTATAGTAAGTGATGTACAAAATATCATCTGCAAAGGTAGCAGTGCTGAGCGGCTGAAAAGCCGAAACGACTCCCCCGCAATCTACAATCTATGTAGTAACTTGTAATAGTCAATGTTACTTTCTGTAAAATTTTAGTGTTGACAGCTTGGTTTTTCCGTTGAATCTGATACCAAGTACTTTTCCAATCCGGAGCTCTTCAATGGGTGTTGGGGTTTCACTTTCGTGAACTGGAGCTCTTCGTGTTGGTTCCTATATCCAGGAAAGAGGATAGATTGCTGGGTAGTGACGTCACTCCAACTGATCCAGACTCCAAACAGTGATCTTTATGTGGAGTAGGTACCCAGAAATAAGGCAGTATCAGGTTCACCAATATTTGGAATATTAAATCCCTGAATTCTGTCAAAAAATGAGTGTCTTGCAACGAAAATTTAAATTAAAATTTAATATAAAACTGTTGTTGTACAGGGTGGGCCAAATTGGACACTTTCTTATGGAAACACCCTTTATTTTTAGAAATAGAAAAAAATGGACCCCCCACTCTGAGGCTCAAATTTCATGAAATCTTGATTGGTGCAAACCGCATTTTGATATCTTCAACCGTTTAGCCGCTAGAGGGCGATTCTCGATTTTGAGCAATACTGTAAAGCCTTCATAACTTTTTTGTTTATGAAAATAATTCATTTCCGTAAAGACCTTTTGGAAGCACTTTTTCAAGCAGAATTCAGTGACGTTCTCAGTTTTTTTCTGTCTAGCTTCGATTTCGAGATATTGACCAAAATCCGATTTTTTTCAATAGGACACCCTATATATTAATAGTTCATTAGAAAGCTATGCTTTTGCTGAATTCAATGATATAAAGTTCGATAGGTTTATCTCTAACAGTTTTCGAGAAAAAAACTATTTCGGTTTTTGTCATAAGAAACAATGTGTTAGAAAGACCTTTCTCAGTTTCCTTACAGAGATAAAGTCCTTTTCCAACACATTGTTTCTTATGACGAAAATCGAAATAATTTTTTTTCTCGAAAACTGTTAGAGATAAACCTATCGAATTTATATCATTGAAATCAGCGAAAGTATAGCTTTCTAATGAACTCTTAATATATAGGGTGTCCTATTGAAAAAAATCGGATTTTGGTCAATATCTCGAAATCGAAACTAGACACAAAAAAACTGAGAAGGTCACTGAATTCTGTTTGAAAAAGTGCTTTCAGAAGGTTTTTACGGAAATGAATTATTTTCATAAACAAAAAAGTTATGGAGGCTTTACAGTATTGCTCAAAATCGAGAATCGCCCTCTAGCGGCTAAACGGTTGAAGATATCCAAATGCGGTTTGCACCAATCAAGATTTCATGAAATTTGAGCCTCAGAGTGGGGGGTCCATTTTTTTCTATCTCTGAAAATAAAGGGTGTTTCCATAAGAAAGTGTCCAATTTGGACCACCCTACAGGCACTCCCTTCCAACAGAATCAGGTATAAACAGCTATTGATGATATTAGTTAGGTTAGAATCGCAAATTGGCGCGGGTTCCTAGTTCAAAAATTAATACATTGATGGCTTATGGGGACTCAATTTTAAAAGCGTCTGTAGTCGTGATAGAACGTTTGTTACGGAATTGAGTTGTATAAATAGTTTTTTTAATATGTTAATTAACTGAGAGAGTGATTGAAAGTTGAATAAACATTGTTAAAATAAAAATATTACCAATTTAAGAAGCCGATGTTTGTATAAAATACGTATGTCCTTGCTTGATTCATAAGTATATATGAGTACCTAATTATAATAAAATAAAAGTTCACCTACATACTTGGTTAGTAAATGTACTTCAATAATCCAAAAAAATTGAAAAATAAATGACTGAACTAGTGATAAATAAATAAATAAACAATTCACCAACAATCATAACACAACACACAACCTCACTTTCTCTCAGCTGGTTTTAGACTCGACGTACGTCCACCGAAAACAGACACTTTTGATTAAAATCATTTGTATTTTTAATTTATAGGTCTAAAAAAACAATTAGAGCATGAATTATAGAGAAATATGTTCAAAGTTTGATGTACAATAGGTTCCAATACTAAGAAATGCCCAGAACCCAAGATATTCCCGTCTGAAAATCACTCTTTTGAATCCCCCATAAGAAATACATTGCTGTCAAATTTGTTGAAATGTGTTTAGGAACCCATTTTAAATTTCGCGCCCGATTTTTCTTAACCTAACTAATATGGTCAATTGCAAGTTGAAAAAAAAAAAATTAATATAAAAAAAATACAATTAAATAATTGAGAATAATGGTGAAATAATAATAAAATTAAAATAATAACAACAAGATTTCGTTATGATTGAGTAAAATGCTGCTTTTCTGACAGTAGCACTAGCAGGCAAAAAATATGAACAAAATAAGGTAAAACAATAAGAAATTAAATCTTTGAATTCTCCCCCAAATAGACGAAATTTTCCTTTCAAATTACGGTAGCTAGTATAGATACTACAAGATAAACCTGTGAAATCAATTAAATCCAGAAAATGTCAAAATTCTTGAGATGTTTCAATTAAAACTTTTTAACTGAATTTTTGACCTGTCTGGATTTCTATTAAAAAAAATTACACCCTTTAGTCAAGATAATAATTGATGGAGTCAAGAGCCAAACAGAAAATGGCTATTCAGGCCTCTGCCTGGATTCAATAAAAAGTTGATAGGGATGGACACACAAATTTGGTTTTCACCACTACTTAGAACAAATGGTTCAATATTCCCACACTAACAATTGATTTTGAAAACCAGAGCAGCAGTACCTATTTATTAGTTCAAAAGTCTGAATTGACTTACCTCAGAAAAAACGTGGCACAACCAATCAGCACTCACACAAAATGGCAGCCAACAATTAGATTAAAGAAAATTAAAATATATTATTTATATTTCAAGAATAGATAAGATAAGATTTATCAGGTAAAAACTTAACAATGATGTGATAATATGAATTAATAGCAAAATATATTGAAAATCTGAGAGAGAATCCAAAAAATGTAAAGCAAAAATTACTAAAGATAAAAATGACTTGCCTGCTAGACTTCTCTCGAGGAAAAGAGACCGTTTTAGAAACCAAACCCCACAGGAAAACGATCCTGTGTTTTTTATACTTAACTGCATTTTAACCAGTTCAATGAATCAGAGGAGTACACCCAAAAGATCATATTCACTTTACAATGAAGTCACAATGAAAAACCACGTGCAATAAAAAAGAATAGATAAAAATCCACTAGAATTATTTTAATTGTTTACAAATTATAATAACTTAAATTAAGGTTATGTCAAAAATAAAAAACTGCTAACTAATCAGGTCATTAAGCCATGAAATGATTATTTCAGAATCAGAAGTTAGACTAAGACAGAAATATATCCATTTGCTAAAAGTGAGATAAATATAATTTCTTTGAATGAAAATACGAATGAATGTCAGATAAAAATAGCCAATAAAAACTATCACAATTTAAAAAAAAAAAACTTATCCGGTACTAAATGGCAGCACTGGTAGATGAATTCTAGATATTTGAATTTTACGCACATGATGGATAGATGGCAGCACTTTTATTATTTTGAACTTTGTGGATATTTATAGATTATTAGGAATTATTATTTTGCTGATTCTGAAATGAAAAAAATACAACTTTATAATAAAAATGTTAAGAGATGGAACATGTTACGTAAATGATAAATTTATCGTAACAATGTTCAAGGAGAAGCTGCAAGACTCATTCAGCATCTGACAACCACTGAAAACAACTACGAGACAGCATGGGACTTGCTTCAGAATAGATATGAAAACAAACAATTATTAGGCTCGAAACTGATAGATAAGTTATTAGACCTCCCAAACCTTTCCACCGGAAACGTTGAAAAATTAAAGCTCTTGCATAACATCACCAAATAATGTATTCTTAAGCTAGAAAATATAGGAGTGAGCACACAGTCATGGGGTCCAATCATCATCAGAATTATCAATCGGAAATGGGATTCCGAAACCAACACGATGTATGAACAAACAATAACAGAACCACACAAAATTCAAGACTGCCAACAATTCATGAAATTTCTTGATAAAAGATTTCAATCTCTGGAAGCAACAAGCCCAAGCAGAAGAAACAATTCAGCTTGCCAATATTGCGAGAAAGATCATGCGATACATCATTGCCAAGCCTTTAGAAGATTGTCGGTAGAAAAAAGAAATCGTTTTGTTTAGAAAATAAACCTTTGCGTGAACTGCCTCAACCACGAAAAACATATGTAGATGTCGCAGCAATATCTGCGAAAAGCATCATCATACCATCCTACATAATGGAAACAATCAACGAAACTGCAACAACTCAGGACATCAGACATCAAGAAGAACTGATCAAAAAACCTCAAATCAAAATGAGAATAGCCAAACACGCAACAACTTCAAGAAAAATGATCAAAGACAAAATTCCTCAAACTATCACGTAAAAGACCACGAAGAGAATGTTCTGCTTGCCATAGCATTAGTAGAAGTAGCAACAGCTAGCACCAACCAATATTTACATGTCCTCATTAACCAAGGATCACAATCTGCGTTTATAACAGAAGACGCAGCCCAGTGTCTTAATCTTCCACATCAAAAAATCAGAGCAGAAATTTCAGGTATAAGAGATGGTAGCCCACAAGTTTGCTCCTCGGCAGTAGATTGTAGATCTCCGCATCAAGCCACATTTTCCAGCAACTTTTCACTCGAGGTGAAAATGTTAGTACTTCCAAAATTAACCCAATCAACGCCACTATATCAATTAGAAGTTGACAGCTCGTACACGAATGAAATCCTAGTAGATCCAACCTATTTGAAGCTATGTCCAATTGATGCTGGAGCGAGAGAATATACGCATATTATTCTAAATGGTATTCAAAAAACCAGAGAAGGGCTTCTTAAGCAAAATACGGAACTAGGATGGATAATATCTGGAGGAGTATCCTCAAACCACCTTCCACTTCAAGTGACCAGCATGATTTCCCGACATGAAGAAGATAGCCAACTCAGGAATTTGGGAATTAGAAGAGTTGCCAGAAACAAGTAAATATATATCAGAAGATGACGAAATCTGCGAAAAAAAAAATACTACCTATCGATATGAAAAAGAAAAATTTAATCAGAATTCCTTGTGTTCAGTTTCGTCTACGCGCCCTGTACCTATATAGTTGTAGGTTAAATTAGGTATTTAGGATGTTAAATCCTATTTGGGAATGGAAATTGATTCGTTTTTCTTTATTTTTTGTTTTTCTTTTATTCTAATTGAATTGGGCGTGCTCTATGCCTAAGAATGATACGGCTTTGCTAAGTTTGGCTTTTAAAAATGCACGCGTTAAATACTGAAAAAGAATACCGGCAAAGTCCTTACACTTCATGCCAAAAACACTTCGCCCGCTTCGTGTGGTTCAAGAAAGTAGACCTGCGGTTTTTCGTTTACCGCGACCGGTTAAATCAAGACGGTTTCGTTGCACTCCTACGCATGGGACCTGAACTTCCTGCATGAGCTGGCCAGCTGAGTGGAGTTTGGAAGTAGAGCAAGGTAAGGTGAAAAAATATCCTTTTCAGTTTCGATATCTTTCAATTTCATTTTAAAATCTTTCATCGATTACCATTCTGTGGATTTTCCAGTTTTAATTTCGCACACCTTTCAAACGGGGCATGAAAGTTTTAGGACAAACAAAACCTAGAGCGAGTGCCCGTTTAAGAAGCCTGGAAATACGTTTTTTGAGAGAACCTTGGCTTAAAGAACAATACGATGCATTCATGGATAAATATTTGAAATTAGGGCGCATGAAAAACTATCATTCCAAGCAGTATTTAAAATGGACAGTACAACCACAAAACGAGTTGTTTTTGATGCTTTCAGTAAATCAACATCCAATGTTAGCCTAAATGATCTGATGCTTACTGGTCCAAGACTTCAACAGAACCTATCTGAAATCCTGCTAAGATGGAGGCAGCATAAGGTAGTTTTCACAGCCGATATAGAAAAAATGTATCGACAGATAAAAATCCATCGAGAAGATCAACCTTACCAGAGAATTTTATGGCGATCTGACAGCGAAAACCGAATGATTTTGTCCTAACTCCTGGTCATTTTTTAATTGAAAGGGAAATATTATCTCCAATTGACCCAATAGCAAGTAATATAAATTCCAATTTGTCAGAGAAATGGAGTCTCACCTAAAAAATGACAAATGACTTCCGGAAAGTTTGGAACATAGAATATTTGGGAAGATTGCAACAAAAATATAAATGGCAAAATCAGGAAACCAACCTTAAGGAAGGAACCATTGTTATTATAAAAGAAAATACAATAAATCCCACCCAATGGTCCTTAGCACGCGTAATAGATGTTCATCCTGGAAGAGACGGCGTAGTAAGAGTACTCACATTCAAGAAAGCAGAGAGAGCTACATTAAAACGACCGATACATACATTGATCCCGCTACTTCCATTAGAAGAAATAGGAAAATAAACACTGACCAATCCCACTCAGCTGTTACCACCGCCACCTGGTTGCGACGGTTGGGTAAGGGAGATTGTGCTTTTGCACTGGTAAAGGCCTTTTTTGTACTGCGGTAGAGTGCCACCAAGGACTTTGTTTAAAGTCCCACTGAAAATCTAGGTAATTTTCAACGGATACTTTTTAGTAATTGATTAGATTGTGTTGTGTCTGTTTACCTGTTCCATTTTGCATAGAATCGTAACCAGTAATTGAAGTACGGGTATTATTTATTAAGGTTTTGCTGGGATGATTATTGTAAGTGTCTATTGAGGACATTATGTCATTATGATTGTCATAAAATATAGATTTTCAATTAAAGTAATTATCCAAACTCTGCATTTGTGAGTATTTAAAACTAAATATTTTTGATCTTCCGGTGCAACCTCCATTTGTAAATATGCTTGACTTAGATCAAGTTTTGTAAATTTATCTCCTCCTGCCATGGATGAAAATAGTTCATCAATGGTAGGAAGAGGATGATGATCAACAATTGAGCATTGATTAACAGTACTACGGAAATCGCCACACAATCTTACCCTACCATTTGCCTTAACAACGGACACTAATGGAGTAGCAAACTCTGAACTATTAATTTTAATTAAAATCCCTTGTTCTTCCAAAAATACCAGCTCTTTATCAATTTTAGGAATAAGAGGGTACGGTACTTTTCGTGCTTTTAAAAACATCAATTTTGCATCTGGTTTAATATTGAGCTTTGCTTGAATATTACGTATTTAAAATTCCTCATTCCATCACCGGTTTAAGTCCGGCTGAATTGTTTTTGGGCAGGAATATTCGAACTAAATTAGATTTGATAGCACCTAACTCAACTGACACTTTTGAATGCTTGAAGAAGACTGGGACTCGAGAATTTGTGAAGGGTGAGAGAGTGGCTGTACGTGAATATAATAATTCCAATAACAAGTGGAAATTTGGTAGAGTAGATGCAAGAATCGGCAAACTTCATTATCTCATTAAGTTAGACAATAATAAAATTTGGAAACGTCATATAGATCAAATTACCAAAATAGGTGAGTATACACCGTGTCGAGGAAACATTTCTGGAAATTAGGTGTGGATCATTATACGGCCAAGTAAATCAGTTTTCAATTAAATTTTATTATTACAACTATGCGGAGATGTCACGGTAGATTGATATGCGTTTGTGCTTTCGTTGTTATTTATATTTGTAATATGTTTTATAAGAAAGGGGGGAAACTGTTGTGTCTGTTTACCTGTTCCATTTTGCATAGAATCGTAACCAGTAATTGAAGTAGGGGTATTTATTAAGGTTTTGCTGGGATGATTATTGTAAGTGTCGTGTCTATTGAGGACATTATGTCATTATGATTGTCATAAAATATAGATTTTCAATTAAGTAATTATCCAAACTCTGCATTTGTGAGTATATAAATAACAGATTGTCTCTTCTAGTGCGGGTTCTTGCTACCTGAGCTGTACGCAGTTAGTTGGAATGCTAGCTCGGGGTTTTCCAAAAAAAATAAAAGAATCAGTTTCTCTTTCTAAATTCTAACAATGGTTTATTGAACAAATGGTAAATCTTGGTAAAGAAATGAAATAAAAGCAAGTAATATACAGTAAGTTATTAACAAGTTATACTGAAATGAAGTGAAAGAAATTACATACAGAGCTTTGGAATGATAGAGAATGAAATTAATGAGGGTCCTGCATAGGGCGTTCCTTGATGGTACAACTTACATGAGAAATCGAAGATTAAAAGATACAAAAAATAAAGACAATTCTTAGTGGGTAAAAGTCACGGGCGTCCTCGACAAGGGAATGACAAAACGGCCTTGTTATTCAGGGTAAGATACATGTTGAAAAAGAGATTCGAGTTGTGAAGCTAGCCCAACGGTTTTGTTCTTTACACAGGGGAGAAAAAAAATAGACAGAAAACAACAATCATGACGAATAAATTAAAATACTTGAAATTGAAACATTACCTAAGGTCTCAGAAAGATACTCAGCAGGAAGACGTCTACACTAAACACCAGAACTTCGTTACAGAACTTAATAAATCTAGGAAGCTAACAGGCTTATTTATATTGGCAGCTTGATGACGCTTTTGTTCATGGAACCAGGGTCGTCGGGAGTCGTGTTTAAAGACACAGTGATCACACTCTCCCGAAAACCGACTGATAACCCTTGGCTCTTGACAGGGTTTCGTCAGAAATTTAGCGACTTAATCTCGCTGGGCAAAAAAGAAGAAAAGCAAAAAAAAAAGGATTTTCAGGCCGTTTTGTTACATGGCCATAACCTCAAACAGTCACAATGTCGAAAGAGAATGCACTGTGAAGAAGCATATGAAAACCGAGAAATCAAAAGTATTTCATTTTCAAATCATTCAACTATTTATGTATGGTTCAGTTTGATACTTCTCCCAAAGTGTCAAAGCAGCTATGTTATCAAATATCGCGAAGGAGGTATATTTACATAGAACATTTTGGAACGGCACACATAAATAGAAGAACATTTAGAATGGAAGTCACTTACAACAGAACAAAAATCAAGGAATACATCCAGAATGTAACCAGCGTCGTTACCAATTCTGAGATGCTGTGTAACAAGACAGGACAACTATCGGAAGAAACGCACTGTGAAATATTGGACCATCATCTAAAAGAGCAACAACAACATTTTAGCTGGATATTTAAGACCCTCCAAGAAATACAACTTCGTTCAAAAGGAGGTTTCATATCAAATCAAAATATGCTTTATTGTCCTAAAAAAAAAAATCCATTGACAAAGGTTACAGGTTTTTTAACCCTTATAGCAAGTGCTTTGTCTGGCTGGGGTCTTCTTTCCAACTTACAAGTGCTTTAGTCTGGTTGTAGTGCAAGTGCAAGTGCCGTCATTTTAAGTCCTGTCTGGTACTAAGGCCCTTCTGCTTTTCTATCCTAAACCATCAGAATCAAACAGAAAATATCATCCAGAGAACCAGTCTCCTGGAGCGTACAAAAACCATATTCATGGGATTGATTAGCGGTTATGTGTTTTACTATAACTAAATATAAGATTTTCTTTGAAATTCGTCACATAGAATTTTTTTAAACGTCCTTCTCCATCAACAACACAATCAACGAATTATTACGTAAAAGAAAACGTTTAGAAGAAAATTAAGTACCGCCAAGCGCGCGAGGATTGACAAGTGAGTTTCTTTTTAAGCAAATTACCCGTCAGTTTACCGTCCGTATCTAAACACAAATTGCACACCCCGGGTTAGAATTAAATTATAAACTTCTTTCGTGGCGAAAAGGTGTTTTTTTCTCTTTGTTTTTTCGACACGAGCAACCACAAAGCGTTCAATTTCCGGCAATTGTAGGAAAAAGAGTCAACAATCGTTTCGTATCCCAAAGGTAAATTTCCCATCACTTTTTCGACGTCCGGATTTGTTATTTTAATATCGTTATTAGTATTATTATAGATTTTACTACGGAACCAAACAATATGTTCGACAGCAATTAGGTTATTTTATTTAAGAAAAAAATTATAATAATAATATTATATTGGAAAGGATGGATTTCTTTTCCCTATTTCAGTGCCAGAGGATATCATGATTTTGGAATAAGCATATCCGCATATATTTTATAAGTAAATAAACAATTATTACTGTTTGACTTTCCCATCCTTAAATTGCTTTAGATCGGTTATCGCGTTGTACCCTTAAATTATGTGTTGCGGTACGTGTTGATCACGAATAAATAATCTGTACCAAAAAGGACCAACCGATGTTTTCAAAAATTACCTATATATTAAGTTAGTCTCAATGTTGGCAGCAATGAAATCAATAAAAAATGAAACTATACGAGTCAAATTAGTACAGTGTGGTGTGGGCTAATAATTGGTATTGCCAACGAAGCAAATTCTTTCATATGTTCAACTTATAAGGACCATAAGTACCCTTAAACCGTACGAATAAATTGTGATTAATATCAACTTAAGAGCTACTAATGATCATTCGAAATTTTGATCATTATCGGCTTTCGAGCTTTGAATGCCCTTAGAAAACTTCTCTAGCAAATCTAGAGTTGATCAAAATTCAAATTTTGAGTATTAACGACTCTTGATTGGCTCTGGGAATGTTTACCAGAGAATCAAGTAGTTGATTTTTCTTTTCTGTTGACCTTGACGAATCCTACCGACTGCGCCAACCTTAGATCTCGATATACCAATAGTTACCTACAAAAATAATTTTTAGTTTTGACTAAATTATCACGGTGCATCGTTGCCAAATCTAATTCAAGTTAATTCAAGCATCAAAAGCGTGAAATTTTCGCCTAATTTAATATTCACCAAAACAAACAAAAATCCTTTTAATTACACACTTAATTCAGGTAAATGTTGTGCGCGCGTGATTTATACGGAACCGCCATTTTCGCTTAATTTATACGAAAATCAAATATGTATCTGTAATGGCTATCTGTGCATGTGTGTGCTAACAACTGTTAGCGCTTCGCAGCGAGGATATGTTTGCGCCTCTAATCTATTCCAAAAAGATTTGTGTCTTGTCTAAGCTTTTTCCAATATCTGCTTATACGAATCGCGAGTTGTAAATTTAACCGGTGGGAATTTTTCGTTTCGGCATACATAATAGTTTTTTAATCTGACTTAAACATTATTATGGAAATAGATATTTCTTAAGAGGCATATACAAAGCTATCCATTATTAGGTATTCGATTTCTCAATATCTTTGTTTTCTCTCTTGCCTTACCATCTCCAAGATGCCTTTGCCTCATTTACTACTGCTTCTTCTTCCTCTTCTCTCATCTATTATTCTTCCCTGATGTTTTTTCAATTTCTTCTAACCTCAATAACAAAACAAGATATTTTTCAATAACAAACATAAAACATTTTATTAAAATTCAACAAATATCACATAAAACTATTCTTCTTTAACATCCACACACCGACTGACTTTCATATGTAAACACAGTAAAACGCCGGCCAAGGCAGGAATTGCGGCAATCAAAATCACAGCTTCAACCCCGAAAATATCCCCCAAAAATCCCGATAAAAGTGGCGTAACAAACCTGGATATTGACGTAACACTATAACAAGCTCCACTCAAGGAGCCGTTATGGTCGCCATTGGATTCTTGCATTATTAATTCCATAGTTAGAATCCTCAAAGCGGTTGAAGATATTGAAATTGGCATTAATATACTCATGTGTATAAGCAAATTTGGTGTTAAGTATATGGAAACTACGCTTAGTATTATGACAATGTAGTAGCCTAATAATTTAGATATGCAGTCGTTGTTTTTGAATAATCTACTTATACTGTCCAGAAAATAGGCGGAAAAAGTCCCAACGGTACTAAAGTACGATATAACGTAACCTGAATATTTTTGACTTAGTTGGTATTTTTCTTTGAGCAATAGTCCTTGGTTCGTCAGGAAAGCAGTCATTGCCAAGCTAAATAGAAATCGTAAAGCAAATGGTTCCCATTGTTTAGTCCAGTCTATCGATTTCAACCCGTTGAGAGTTTTTGAGGTTTCTAGTTTAATTGTATTTATAATCCCTGTACTATTTACGATTGGAGTAGTCCTAGTTTTCGGTTTTGAGTCTGGTAAAAGCGAGGCAACCCCTGAAAATAATTTACCTATACAATTTTTATGAGGCGTGGCGTGATAATGATTCAATGAGTGAATTATTTGATCTATGTATTATTAAAGAGGAACCTCTGGATAGCTTTACGAGTACTAGAAATATTTAAGTTAATGTACAAATGAATTTACAACAAATTTTGATTATTCACAGCGCTTGAATTTCGGTCATAAGGTCTATTCGCACAGAGATCTGAAACCAGTCAGAGTGTCAGAGTAAATTTCATTGGTTAAAACGTTGAAAGGGTTGAAACTAGTTTTCTGACTGTTGCCAATTGAACTTCGCTCTGACTAGTTAACACACTCGGATATTTGTCCTTTTGAATGTGACACTTGCAAAGCAAAATTTAAAAGGCAATTGGAAAATGCACATGTCAACACCTTCGGATATTCAGCCTCTTGAATGTGACACTTGCAAAGTAAAATTTAAACGAAAAGGCGATTTGAAGAGGCACATGTTAACACACTCGGATATTTATCCTTTTGAATGTGACATTTGCAAAATGAAATTTAAACAGAAAGGCAATTGGAAAATGCACATGTTAATACATTCAGATATTCATCCTCTTGAATGTGACACTTGCAAAGTAAAATTTAAACGAAAAGGCGATTTGAAGAGGCACATGTTAACACACTCGGATATTTATCCTTTTGAATGTGACATTTGCAAAGTGAAATTTAAACAAAAAGGCAATTGGAAAATGCACATGTTAATACATTCAGATATTCATCCTCTTGAATGTGACACTTGCAAAGTGAAATTTGAACAAAAAGGCGATTCGAAGATACACATGTTAACACACTCGGATATTCGTCGTTTTGAATGTGACACTTAGAGCTGGAAATAATGAAGTGAGACACAGCCAAATAAGAGATTCAATGAGTAAGACAGAAACACAACTAAAAAAAAAATTGAGACACGAATTTTTGCTTTTCCCGGCTGTTCAAACTTTGTGGTCTTGTGATTTTCTTGTCTGAATAACAATGAAGTAGGGAAAAGGCAGCAATATACGGAATTCAATGAGTAAGAGAGAGACAGATGAAATAGGATACAAAAAAATCAACCAAAAAAAAAGAATATCAAGTGGCCTTGTAATTTTTGTGTTTGGCCAATGAAGAGCCTGGAACAATAAAACAAAAGCAGTAATATAAGATATTCGATGGGTAAGAGAGAGACACAAATAAAGTAGAAACAAAATCGAGATGCGAATTTTTATTTTTCCCTGCTTTTGAGTGATCTTTTAACTTTAAATTTTCATATCTGAACAATGAAGAACTTCAAACAATAAATGAGGCGAGAAAGATAGCAATACATGAAATTCAATGAATAAGAGAGAAACACTGTAATTTTTGTGTTTGGCCAATAGAGAGCCAGGAACAATAAAACAAGAGATAGTGATATAAGATATTCGATGGGTATAAGAGAGAGACACAGATAAAGTAGAAACAAAATCGAGACACGAATTTTTATTTTCTCGTCTTTTGAGTGGTCTTTTAATTTTCGTGTCTGAACAATGAAGAACTTGAAACAATAAATTATCTTTTAATTTTTGTGTCTGAACAATGAAGTGTTGCAAACAATAAATGAAGTGAGAAAAAGACAGCAACATAATATGAAATTCAATGAGTAAGAGAGAAACACAGATAAAGTAGGATACGAAAAAAAAAGTGGCACGAATTTTGATCGAGTATTCCCGGGGCTTGAGCGGCCTTGTAATTTTTGTGTTTGGCGAATGGAGAGCCTGGAACAATCAAACAAGAGACAATGATATAAGGTATTTGCTAGGTAAGAGAGAGACACAGATAAAGTAGAACAGAATCGAGACACAAATTTTTAATTTTCTCGGCTTTTGAGTGATCTTTTAATTTTCGTGTCTGAACAATAAAGAGCTTCAAACAATAAATGAAGTGAGAAAAAGACAGCAACATAATATGAAATTCAATGAGTAAGAGAGAAACACAGATAAAGTAGGATACGAAAAAAATAGTGGCACGAATTTTGATTGAGTATTCCCGGGGCTTGAGTGGCCTTGAAATTTTTGTATTTGGCCAATGGAGAGCCTGGAACAATCAAACAAGAGACAGTGATATAAGACATTTACAGGGTAAAAGAGAGACACAGATAAAGTAAAAACAAAATCGAGGTATGAATTTTTATTTTTCCCGGCTTTTGAGTGATCTTTTAATTTTCGTGTCTGCATAATGAAGTGCTTCAAACAATAAATGAGGTGAGAAAAAGACAGCAACATAATATAAAATTCAAGGAGTAAGAGAGAGACACAGATAAAGTGGGACACGAAAAAAATAGCTGCACGAATTTTGATTGAGTATACCTGGGGTTTGAGCGGCCTTGTAATTTTTGTGTTTGGCCAATGGAGAGCCTGGAACAATCAAACAAGAGACAGTGATATAAGACATTTGCTGGGTAAGAGAGAGACACAGATAAAGTAGAAACAGAATCGAGGCATGAATTTTTATTTTTCTCGGCTTTTGAGTGATTTTTAAATTTTCGTGTCTGAACAATAAAGTGTTTCAAACAATAAATGAAGTAAGAAAAAGACAGTAACATTATATGAAATTCAATGGGTAAGCGAGAAACACAGATAAAGTAGGATACGAAAAAAATAGTGGCACGAATTTTGATTGAGTATTCCTGGAGCTTGAGTGGCCTTGTAATTTTTGTGTTTTGCTTATGGAGAGCCTGGAATAAAATAAGATAAGAGACAGTGATATAAGATATTTGATGGGTAAGAGAGAGACACAGATAAAGTAAAAACAGAATCGAGACTCGAATTTTTATTTTTCCCGGCTTTTGAGTGGTCTTAAATTTTCGTGTCTGAACACTCTGAACAATGAAGAACTTGAATGAGGTGAGACAGCAATATATGAAATCCAATGAGTAAGAGAAAGACGCAGATAAAGTAGAGTATGAAAAATGAAAAATAGAGGTACGAATTTTGTTTGGATATTTCCGGCGCTTCAGTGGCGTTGTAACTTTTGTGTTTGGCTAATGGAGAGCCTGGAACAATAATACAAGAGACAGTGATATAAGATACTCGATGAGTAAGAAAGAGAAAAAGATAGAGTGGAAAAAAGAAAATTGAGACATGATTTTTTAATTTTTTGTTTTTCCCAGATTTTGAGTGGTCTTTATATTTTCGTGTCTGAACAATGAAAAGCCTGGAGCGAAAAACTAAGAGAAAGGCGGCAATATAAGAAATCCAATTAGTAAGAGAGAGACACAGATAAAGTAGTAAGATAAAAAAATAGTGGCACGTATTTTGATTAGGTAGTCCCGGCGCTTGAGCGGCCTTGTAATCTTTGTGTTTGGCCAATGGAGAGTTGGAAAAATCAAACAAGAGACAGTGATATAAGATATTCGATGGGTTAGAGAGAGACACAGATAAAGTAGAAACAAAACACAATTTTTATTTTTCCCAGCTTTTGAGTGGTCTTTTAATTTTCGTGTTTGAATAATGCAGACTTGCTGAGCCTGAAACAATAAGGAAGGGAAAATAATTTAAAACATATAAGAAATCCAATGAGTAAGAGAGAGACACAGATAAAGTAGGATAAAAAAAAATAGTGGCACGAATTTTGATTATTCCCGGCACTTGAGTCAACTTGTGATTTTTGTATTTGGCCAATGGAGAGCCTTGAACCATAAAATAAGAGACAGCGATATAAGACATTCAATCAGTAAGAGAGAGACACATAATAGAGTAGGAATTCAAAAATAATAACACGAATTATGATCATTCCGACTGCTTAAGAAAGTAGGCTTGGAATTGGAAAAGCCAGGAATAAAGACTAGAATATAAAAAATTCCATGAATGAGAAAGAGACACAGATAAAGTAGGAAAAAAAAAATGTGATACGAATTTTGATTATCCATTAGTAAGAGAGAGACACATAATAGAGTAGGAATTTAAAAATAATAACATGGAATATGATTATTCCGTCTGCTTAAGAAAGCGGCTAGGAATTTTTCTGTCTAGATTCTAGCCAATCAAAAGTCAGGAATAAAGACAAGAATATAATAAATTCCATGAATGAGAAAGAGACAAATGAAGTTAAAAACAAAAATTGTGACACGAATTTGGATTATTACTGGCACTTGAGTCAAATTGTGATTTTTGTGTTTGATCAATGGAGAGCCTTGAACTCTTGAACAATAAAACAAGAAACAGCGACATAAGACATTCAATTATAAAGAGAGAGACACAGATAGAGTAGGAATCCAAAAATAATAACAAGAATTATGTGTTTCTGTTAAGTCAATCAAAAGCTAGGAATAAAGACAAAAATATAATAAATTTGATGGATGAGAAAGAGACACAGATAATGTAGGATAGAAAAAATTGTGTCACGAATTTTGATTATTCCCAGCGCTTGATTGGGCTTGGAATTTTTCTGTCTAGCCAATCAAAAGCCAGGAATAAAGACAAAAATATAATAAATTTGATGGAGGAGAAAGAGACACAGATAAAGTAGGATTAAAAACAAATTGTGACACGAATTTTGATTATTCCCAGCAGATGAGTAGGCTTGGAATTTTTCTCTCTAGCTAATCAAAAGCTAGGAATAATGACAATAATACAATAAATTCGATGAATGAGAAAAAGACACTGATAAAGTAGGATGAAAAAAAGAATAATACGAATTTTGAGTATTCATGGCGCTTGAGTGGCATTGTAATTTTTGTATTTGGCCAATGGAGAGCCTGGAACAATAAAACAAGAGACAGCGATATACGATATTCAATTAGTAAAAGAGAGACACATACACAAATCTTTATCTGTGTAGTAGGAATAAGAAAATAGTAATTTGAATTTTGTTTATTTCTAGCCGTTAAGTCAAAGTGGGCTAGAAATTTTTCCGTCTAGCCAATCAAAAGCCAGGAATAAGGACAAGAATATAATAAATTCCATGAATGAGAAAGAGACACTGATAAAGTAAGTTGAAAAAAAGAAATAATAACACGAATTTTGATTATTCTTGGCGTTTGAGTGGCTTTGTAATTTTTGTGTTTGGCCAATGGAGAGCCTGGAACAATAAAACAAGAAACAGCGATATAATTTAATAAATGAATAAAAGAGAGACACAGATAAAGTAGGAATCAACAAAATAGTAACAAGGATTTTGACTATTCCCACGCTTGAGTTAGTTTGGAATTTTCCTGTATAGCCAATCAAATGCCAGGAATAGAGGCAACAATATAATAAATTCGATGAATAAGAAAGAAACACAGAGAAAATAGGAAAATAGTTATTTTTCTACAAACGTCACTAAAAGTGTCATTTTTAACGAATGCTGTCAGTGTCTAAAATGCCATTTTATGACACTGATGTTAAAAGTGATTAGTTTTAGCACTAGTGCTAAAAGTAATCACTTTTAGTGTGTTTGTAGAAAAAATAGTGTATGATATTCGTGCTAAAAGTAATTTTATTTTGTTCAAAGGGATGGAACACTCCGCCTTCGGCGTCGTGTCCCAAACTTCCCTTTTCACTTAATAAAATGTCACTTTTAGCACTTATATCATAAATAAAATTGTGATACGTTTTGCGGCGCTTGAGTAAAGTAAGAAAGAAACGAGGAAATATTTAAATCGAATGAGTAAGAGAGAGACGCAGATAGAGTAGGAACAAAAAGAGTGCAGTCATTTTTAAAATCTCTACAGTGTCACCTGCGCCTTCTCCAAATATTTCAATTCTATTAAGCTTTCATAAAACTATCCAGGGCCAATAATCAATGGTCTGATCCCTTACCAATATTAATAAAAAATAAAACCATGGTCAAAAAGCTAACGTAACTGAACCCATTAGAAACCTCTGAAATGTGTCCGCCCAAAAATGGTCCTACAATAAAACCTATACCAGAAATTGCAGCAGATTTTCCAAAAATTTCCATATGCTTGTCCGGAGGGCAAATATCCGATATTATCGCTCTGCATAGGGTTTGAATATGTTTCACCATTCCTAAATATCAATTCTGCATTTCTAAACACTAATAATTTAGGGTTTTTAAGACGTACCTAAGATTATTCTTAAAATTATTATCACAGTAAAAGAGCTTGTGGTTCCTAAAATACCATAACATAGGCCACTTATTAACAGCATCATTTTTAGAATACTTTTGCGACCTCTTATATCAGACCAACCGCCCTGGAAATTTGCATTTTTCTATATAATTTCTTGTTACTTTGTAGATGTAGAATAAAAATGATAAACTTACAATTATCGGTCCAGATACGACTTGAATACCAGAATAAATGGACACTACAGCCCCTATAAAAGTGTGTGAAGCTCCCAGATCTTGCAAATGAGGGGCCAGCAGTGGAAACGATAATGCAATTGCAAATAAATCCTGAAAAATCATTCTTTATTTTATTTATTTAATTATAAAATTAGTACATACCATAAAGGAAATAATGTATATTAAAATAATTGGATTTATGTTACCCATGGTTTGTGTACTAAAGAACCATACAATTTTGTTTTCTAGATTTTTGTCACTGGGAAGCTGCAGTTTAGTTTTGCACATGAATCGTCATTAAAACTTAAAGTACTACTTTTTTCACGATATATTTCGGATTTTACACAAGGATATTATGAATTAATACTTTAGATATCACAAGTAAATAAATCAAAGTTAAATTTAGTGAGGTTATGATCAAAATTCAAAAAATTTGGCGCAACAAGGAACCTGTCAAGATGTAACTTTCAACCAATCAGGGAGCATCGCCGGAATGACGTCATCAGTATGCTTGAAAACATCACTCGTCATAATCGAGAGGAAATCACAAATTGTAGTTCTTACAGCTCAAATTATAGCTAAATTGAAATACCAAAACACATTCTCGTTTATGTTGTCAAAAACTTTTATTACTTAAATAAAAACGTAAATAGTCTCAAGATAGATTTACAATCTGCGACCACGGCGACCTCCCTTCCTGCGAGTGGAGTCAGATGGAATTGGAGTAACGTCTTCAATACGGCCAATTTTCATGTTGGAACGAGCCAAAGCCCTGAGAGCGCTCTGGGCTCCGGGTCCTGGAGTTTTGGTCTTGTTTCCACCAGTTGCTCTCAATTTAATGTGAAGAGCTGTGATTCCAAGAGTTTTGCATTTTTCAGCTACATCCTAAAACAACATAAATTGAGGAATTATTACAGATAAGTCTTAGATAAAGGGGTTATTTTAATTTTAAGTCAATTTGTTCTTGTTAGCCCAAATCAGACCCTAGTAATGAACAAAGTGCAGAATTTCAAGATATACAGATATACAAAAGTTACTTACTTGGGCAGCTAACATAGCAGCATAGGGAGAAGCTTCGTCACGATCGGCTTTTACTTTCATGCCTCCAGTGACTCTGGAAATGGTTTCTCTTCCAGACAAATCGGTAACATGTACGAATGTGTCATTGAAACTGGCAAAGATGTGAGCGACACCAAAAACTATTTCGCCTTCACGTACTTGGGGTCCCAAAGACACTTGGACTTCTTCCTTTTGGACTTTTCCTTTCCTAGGAGCCATGGTTTAGCCTAAAATTGGGAAAATTTCAAATTTGATAAATAGTGTCAAAATGTCAACAAATAATTTTCATCCGCGATCATCCGAGTATTGCCACTAAAAAAATCAGCCAAATCGGATTTTAGGGATAAATTATGGTTTTAGGAATTATTTGCAACGAATCTTGTGGTGGATATTTTTGGGTTTTTTGTAAAAATTAGCAAAATAAGTAAAAACAAAGTACCTGAATGTGTCTCTGCTAAAAGAATCACGAAAAAGAGGGCGCTGCGGTCAAAAACATTTGGAAATTTTTGAATTTTGATAGGTGACACTTGACATTTTAAACATAATAGCGCTTTCGACTTTTGCCTCGGAACGCACCCGATTGATCTTAAAACGATCCGAAATGGATTCACTTATTCGGCTTAAAGCGGAGCGTTCTTCTCGAATCTCGCACGAAGCGCTCTTTCTTGCTCCGTTAAATTCGATGGATCGAAGAGTTTGATCGATACAAAAATATGTTCGGCTATTGATTTCAAATAGTGTGCCCACTATTGGATTATAATCACTCTCGGAGCACTCCCACAGATATCTGTGACGTCATTGTTTAGACGGGGAGCAGTAAAGCCAAAAAAAAAATTGGTTAATATTCGGATCTGTTGGAGTAAAATGCGTTTTACATGCTGAACAGTTCCAGCAAAAAGGTGCAATTCGTATACGACAGCCATGCGTAGTCAAAAACCAGTTGCTAGTTTCATTAAGCTAAAGTGTTGCTGCACGAGTGCAATATTTTTCAACCATCACGTGTCTATTAAAATTTTGGAGCTGTTTTAACTCGGAGTACACTCAAGTTTGCACTTGATTCTTGAGGTCGTGCAGCACCGGTGCATTATTTGGAACTCTATTGTATACACTAACTACTAACTAAATGGCCTTGGAAATCATGCTAAAAACACGATTACTTGGGGCGGGTATTATAAAACTATTTCTACAAAAAGCTCGAAATTATTTCTGAAATTTGTCCCGATTGATCAAAAATCAATCCAAAACGGATTCACATGTTATCGACTAGCTGCACTAGTGTGCACTCAGCACACATTTTGAAAGTGCAGTGCAGTCTATTGATGAGTGCAATATTGTCGGTGTGGCAGATTCAGTTAAGGAAACCGATGGAAACGCAGATGTGATTCAGAGCGAAAATTTGAAATGAGAGATTGGCACTCGGCTGATCAAAATTTACGCTGGCTGGGGTCGGAACGGAATCGCTCTAATTGCGGTGCTACTCAGAGCGAGTGCAGGTGAATCAAATACGCCATTTTATTTTAGTGCAGAAAAATTTCATAACATTTTCGGATTTACTACTCTCAGAAGTCCCAGAGCGCTTCCCGTTTGGTCGGTGACGTCACGGATTTCTGCCAGAGTGCTCCGAGAGCGATTATAATCCAAAATAGGGCTCACTACTTGAAATCAATAGTAACCGAACTTAATTTGATTTGATCAAACTCTTTTGATCCATCGAATTTGATGGAGCAAGAAAAAGCGCTCTGTACGAGATTTCAGAGCGTTCTATTGCTATCGAACAAGTGAATCTCGCCGAGAGCAACGCACCGTTTCAAACCGAACATGCGGCACCGTTTCGGATCGGTCTTTAATCGGGTGCAGTTAGGATTTGCGCAGAATCGTGACAGTGCGTCATTGGACGGTACTTTAGGCAATTTTTCGCGAGGATCATCAAGCATAAACTTCTGGATTATGTGATGTGTCAATTGTGTCATACTGCCCTAATCCCCCACCATCAAATTCTAGGATAATCGAGGATCAAGAACCCTTAATTTCTTCTGTGAGAACAGACTGAAAATCACCTTTTCTACATTTAAAATCGACGAAAAAATTAACTCACTAGCACAGCCTGAATGGCAAGCATTCCATCAAGGTTTGCGGACGACGTCATCAGCTGTTGATAGTGACGTCACTTGCAGGGCCAGAATTTGATGGAGAGGGAGTTAGGGGAGTATGATACAATTGACACATCACATAATCCAGCATAGTCAGAGTCGCTTTCCAGTGACGCACTTTCCGCGTGTGGCTGAATTCAGCTGTTGTAGGCACCGTGGTAGAATAGTAGAACAAGCAGTGTTGTTAAATTGAACAGGGTTTGACAAGTTGTGGTTTGGCATTGGCTAGTGAATTTTAATCACCGTATCCGTAGCGGAAATTGTGGCGGTGCACCATTTTGGTGAAAGCAACACGCGGTTCAAACACTCCTGAGCTGCTCTAGAGCGCCCCGGACTGTTTATACTGTTCGTTTTTTCTCTCCCCGGCCCTCTCAAGCACCTGCAATTTTATGGGTGCTTCAAAAACACGACGCTCAAAGCAGGCCGCGTTCCAGTGACACAACAGTTGTTTGGAGCATCAGAGTGTGAAGCTACGGGTGTATGGAGCACCTTAAAATTCGTCAATGGAAAGCGGCTAGATTATGCTTGACTATCCTCGTCAAAAATTGCCGGTACGGTTTCTGAGGTGCTTTCTTTTCAGAGCTCTGAAACCCCAGGTTTCGATGCCGTGAGGCGCGTCAGCGCACGTTCTGAAAAGAACGGTAATTATTGTAGTGAAATATAATTGGGATAGACAAACGACCCATAAGAAAAAACCATTGAGGTGAAAGAACGGTTGTTTATATTTCAAAATCGTGATCCTGGGCGACCTGGGGCACCCAAGCCTGTGAAAAGAAAGCAGCTCTGCTGTGTTGGAACAAAGAGAACTAGTGTCACGCTGAGTGCTGACCACTCCTCCTCTCTTCCTATTTTCATTCTAGTAATGTATTTTCAATTAATTTTCGGTTCACCCAACAGACAAGTAAATGAATGTAAGTCGAATTTAAGTGTTTTGAGATTAATAGGCTGTGAAATTTTGAGTAAGAACCATACAAAAGTCATAGCAAAAGTACACTCCGGCTACTGATTTCAAATATGGGGTGCCCTCGTTTGGATTATAATCGCCCTCGAAGTATTCCCGCAGAAATCGACGACGTCACCGACCTGCAAGACGGGGACCGTTTTAAGTGCAGTAAAACCGAAAACACTTTAGCCGCTTTCCAGCTGACCATTTTGAGCACGTAATCGTGCTTTTGTGCGCTCATATGCTTCAAGCGCGTGTCCGTGTTCCAGCACTGCGCTTCGGGAACTGCTAACTTTTGCGTTTCAAACACAGAACACTGTGCTGCACCGTGCTTGAAGCACACAGCTGGAAAGCGGCTTATATAAGTTATCGACTAGCTGCACTAGTTCGCACTCAGTTCACATTTTTAAAGTGCAATGAAATCTACCTCAGTGAGTGCAATATTGTCTGTTCGATTTTCAGTTTTGCTGATTCAGTTTTTGGAAACCGATGGGAAAAGAAGACATGATTCAGGGTGAAAATGTCAAAGAAGAGATTGGCACGCGGTCTGATCAAAGTTCACGCTAGGGTCGGAATGGAATCGCTTTTATGCACGCACTCTTACAGCGCAAATACATTTAAAATACGATTCGGAATTGTGGTGCTATTCAGTGCGAGTGCAGGTAAATCCAATACGCCATTTTAGTGCAGGAAAATTTTATAACATTTTCTGCGTTACTGCTCCTAGAGTGCTCCCAATCTAGGCGGTGATGTCAATGATCGGAGTGCTCCGAAAGTGATTATAATCCAAACGTAGGTACACCAGTTGAAATTAATAGCCGAACGTACATTGTTTGCGTTAGGTATTTTGCTCAAAGGGCAGAGCGTGCTGAAGCGGAGCCGTAATCCCGTAATCGCTTGATTAGCGTGAATGAATCTGCACCGAGTACACTTTTTGAATAAACGAAGGGTAAATTCGAGGAAAACTCAGATCAAAATACCGAACGAACGGATTGTTTTGAATTCTTTGATCTATCGAATTTGACGGAGCAAGAAATTGCGCTTCGTGCGAGATTTGAGAGCGTTCTATTGCTCAAGTCTAACACGAGAATCTCGCTGAGAACAATGCTCCGTTTCAAGCTGACCATGTGAATCCGTTTTTGGTTGGCGTTTCTCATCAATTGGGTGCAGTTTTGAAGCAAAAGTCGAAAACGCTATAAAATTTAATTTTCAGCTGACGTCAACATAATGTTCAAATTTGACACTGACTGACAGCTGACAGTTGCTGATGTGTTATTTTCGAAAAAAAATTGAAATATTTGGAAATAGTCCATTATCCATCTCATCTAGTCTAGTTTAGTTCAACTTTCTATTTAAAAAAAAAAACCTAATTTCCCAAAATAGTCAAATAAAAAGCTCAAACTATGTTACGCACCACCTGTATCCACCTCATAGGCCTGTTTGTTTTAGTAGATATTGCTTCAGCCTTGTATTTCCACATAGCCGAAACAGAAAGGAAATGTTTCATAGAAGAAATCCCAGATGAAACAAATGTTATCGGTAATTACCTTGTTACAATAATATCAACACCTCCACTATGATTAATTTTTAGTAAACTACAAAGTCCAGCTCTATGATCCAAGAACAGGCGGTTTTATGCCTTCCTCTCCAGGCATTGGAATGCACGTCGACATTCGTGATCCGGATGATAAAACCATCCTTTCCAGAGTATACTCTTCTGAGGGCAAAATCTCATTCACCTCCCACACCCCTGGTGAACATGTAATTTGTATGTACTCCAACAGTTCTGCCTGGTTTGGCGGCTCACAACTCAGAGTGCATTTAGATATACAAGTTGGAGAGCACGCTATTAACTATGGGGAAGTTGTCCAAAAGGAAAAATTATCTGAATTGCAACTCAGAATTAGACAGTTGCTTGATCAAGTCGAGCAAATAACTAAAGAACAAAATTACCAGAGATATCGTGAAAATAGATTCAGGCAGACCAGTGAAAGTACAAACTCGAGAGTTTTGTGGTGGTCTGTTACTCAAACTGCGGTACTGATTGCTATGGGTGCTTGGCAAATGAGACATCTCAAAAGGTTCTTTGAAGCAAAGAAACTTGTGTAAATTTATTTAGAGTAATTTGTATAAATAAAAAAAAAAAAATTGTTTGTTACTTGATTTGTTTATTGTACAAACCCACAACATTTATCTAAATAATTTGAAAATAAATTTTTGTCAGGTTGAGGATGTGGAACTAAGTTAATGAAGTCTTTGTGTAAAGTATCAACTAATGTATTGCAGTTACAGAAAAATAGATGTTTGTCTTTTTGTAGTTGTTCTGCAAGTTCTGTTTGGTGATTGTCCATAAGGTCTTCATTTGTAACAACAATCAAAGGTTTTTTGAGCCTTAAAACATCTAAACAAGATCCAGCGCCTGCATGGCTTATTACCAAATCGGCTTTACGAATTTGTTCTTCAAAATTATCAAAATATGTATTGTAATTGATAGTTACATCGAAATCTAGGAGTTTGACTGCCCAAGATTGCTCTTGCAGGTTTACGGTGACGTTTTTTAAAAGAGGATCTATGTTGGGTTTGTGGAAATCTTTGCCAGTTTGGATTTGGACGTTGTCGTATCCTAGATTTTTGAGGGTTTTTATGACGTCTAAGGTTGTTATTGTGTCCACTAATTTTGGGAATTTTGTTGTGCCAACGGTAACGAAAACAGTTTTCATATTTTTAGAAGAGAAATAAGGGATTTGGAATGTTTATAAATCTTGGGATTCTTGGGGCTGAAACATAGGTTATGATGTGCTTTTACTTTTCTCTCATTTTCTAATGTTTTCGTTATATTTTTCTCTTTTGCTCTCATACAATGTGAGAGAGATGAGAATATCATTAGTCAGTTATTAGGATTGTTCTGATATAAGTCAAAACTGTCAAAAATCAAAAAAAAAAAGTTAAATGTGTGGTCTTTTGTTCTATTCTGATAAAAATATTTATTATGATACCAAATTTGTGGCTACAAATAAATTACGCTGATAAAAAATTAATGTTTGAGGAAGGATGTGGTGCTCCGCAGCATGACTATGACTTTAAATTGTTATTTGGGTGCCACAATGGAGACTGACGAACCTGTGTATAGGGGCTTCTTACTTTTACCCCCTACTGGAAAACTGATAAAGGTTTGTTCTATTAGGATATTTTTTCACTTGACCCTAAGAAATAACCATGTATTCATACCCCATTCCTCACTGTACTTAGCTTGAAACTTTAGATATCCTCCACTCAAATCCTACAAATTACATTGTGACAATTGTAGTAAAAGACTGATTTTCTAAGGTAAAAGACCTTTAGATTTAAGGCTAATAAGCTAAAATTGAGTACATATTATTCTGACAATAACTGACAACATAACAGGTAGATAAATAGGAAACACACTAAATAAGGTAATGAGATATATTATATATATATTATACTGATATCGAGACTGATATACAACATTCTTCCTTGCTCAGTTTCTGACATAATCTTGAAGATATGAAGGTGGCCTATGATTTCTCTTTACCATAACATGACTGGATTCATCAGTAGGTTTCACTGTAGATAAAGCTGGAGGATTTTCATTGTGAGATTGTTCAGAATTTTGGGGAAGGGAACGATTAGAATTATTTATAGGGAACGAAGATGATAAACGTTCTGAACTGACTGGTGTATGGTTTTCTTTAGGAATAGTTAATTTTGATCTTGTTCTGGTAGTGTCACCTCGAGTGTCACATCATTTTGATCTTGATCTGTCCAAGCTGGCAGTGTTACATCACCCCTTGGTGCTAAATGACGAGGTGATACAGTTATTTCTCTTCCAGTTGATAGGCGTACATGAGCACAATCTTGCTCCCAGTAGATCAATTTTTTGGATCATATTTGCTATGTCTAACATGTTTCTTGACACTGGGGTGCTCAACCATGTAGGCATTGAGGTTTCATTAGGCGATCTTTTAGGATGGTTGAACATGTGTCCATGAGGTGTAGAATTAGTTGCAACACAAAAGAGATCTTATTGAATGTAGAGAATCTAATAAATACATCTTGTCATTGTTTTACGTTGATGTTTCTAGATTTAATCCCAAGTTGAATAGTCTTCCAAATCGTTCCATTAAATTTTCCACATTGTCCATTTCTCGCTGGAATGTACCCAGTTGTACGACTTGTGGCAACACCATGACTTGTTGAAAATGATTCCACATCAACAAATAGAAAAGATGTTCCTCTATCACTGTGAATATAACCTGGTGTGCCAAACATTGAGTATAGTTGAGTCAAGCAATTTATTACTGTTGCAGATGACATATCTGAACATGGGAACGGAAATCTTGAGTTTTCATCTACAATGTCTAGGTAATAAATATTTGTTGTGATTGTTGGAAGGCAATGGTCCCTTAAAGTCAATATTTAATTTCTCAAATGATGAGAGCTCCTTCCTTCTTATAGAATCTTGGCTTTATCTCTGCACAAACCGGACATGCGGATATATTGTCCGTTGCATGGTTCTTGAGCTACAACTACTGAATTGACAGAAAGAACAATGGGCTAGTGCTGCGTTGTCATATCAATAATAATATTTATTATTACATGAAAATGAAGGAAATTTTATTGCAATTTTCATGTATTAATAAATATTATCGATATGACAACTGACAACGCAGCAATAGCCCATTGTCCCTCCTGTCTATTCAGTAGCCGTAGGTCAAGAACCATGCAACAGACTTTAACTCTTTTGATCAGAATCAGAATCAGAAAGCTTTATTATCAAAGATGGAAATCTTATTGACAAAGCAGTCTTATATCTACATAATCAAATAAAATTAAATTAAATTAAAAGTAAAGTATTACTAATTTACACTATACAGGGTGTGCCACGGTGGATGGCGTATTAGACGTTTATGGAGAACTAAAAAGCGGATGATTTTGAAAATTTGGCAACCGGGATAAACGACCATGATCTACACTTTAAAAATATTTTTGGCCGTGCGGTGTTGCCGCTTCTACTCTAAACTAGTGGCAACATCGCTATTTTAAATGGAACACCCTGTATGTGATTGCATATTTGAATTCTACGTAAAATTCTGAGCAGATTTCATGTGATATACCCTATACCTAAGTTCAACTGTTTTGAAAATATTGACAGTTGAAAATTGACTTTTTGCAACTTTGACAGGCTGTAAAACCTGAACGGTTAATTTTAGAGGAAAACCGATTTTACATTCCTATCTTAGATTTTTATAAATTTTCATTTGACACCAACTTCGAATTACTTAAATCCATGATTAAAAATTCCAGTTAAATTTAATCTCCGGTTAAGTTCAAAGTTGGTGTCAAATGATAGTTTATAAAAATCTAAGATAGGAATGTAAAATCGGTTTTCCTCTAAAATTAACCGTTCAGGTTTTACAGCCTGTCAAAGTTGCAAACAGTCAATTTTCAACTGTCAATATTTCCAAAACAGTTGAACTTAGGTATAGGGTATATCACATGAAATCTGCTCAAAATTTTATGTAGAATTCAAATATGCAATCACATACAGGGTGTTCCATTTAAAATAGCGATGTTGCCACTAGTTTAGAGTAGAAGCGGCAACACCGCATGGTCAAAAATATTTTTAAAGTGTAGATCATGATCATTTATCCCGGTTGCCAAATTTTCAAAATCAGCCGCTTTTTAGTTCTCCATAAACGTCTAATACGCCATCCATCGTGGGACACCCTGTATGTGAGTCGCATTCATAAGGTATGTAAAATTAAAAATTAAATATAAATACACAAAAATACAACTATCAACAAAATAAGATAAAATAAAATCAAATAAAATAAAATAAAACATCAACATCATTACATATACACTAACAATCGACATTCAACTAGCTGCGTAAAACTCTTCTAAAGTGTAAAAACAATTCTCCAAAAGATAGTCTTTCGCCTTTTTGTCGGAAGGCATTAAAATTATCAAGTTCTTTCAATTGTAAAGGTAGATTATTGAATATTTTACGGCTTTCATATATTAATTATTGAAGAGGGTATCGGAAGATGGACAACCTGTGTCTGTCTAGTTCTATAGTTATGCTGGAAATTGTAGTTATCCCCATATCTATTTTTGAATATCAAACAAACTGATTCCAATATATACAGAGATGTTAGGGTAAACACTCTGTAGTCCCTGAAATAAGGCCTGCAAGAATCATTCCATCTTAGCTGAAACATTGATCTGATAGCTCTTTTCTGGAAGCGGAAGACGGACTGAAACAGGCCATCAACTACGCACCCCAGAATGCTATGTCTTCTAGTGATAAAGTAAATTTTTGCTTCTAATCCAATGATAGAATCTTGTGACACCATGATGACCCATTGTGTTGTGTACTTTATACAAATTTTTCTCTGGTGTCGATGGTTGAATAGCAGCTGATATCCTGGAAAGTGTGTCAGCTACAATGTTTTGATTTCCTGACCTGTATATGATATCAAATTTGTAGCATGATAATTATATTTTCCAATACAATATTTTCTCATTCTTGATTTTTGTAAACTCTTATTGACAAACATAAATGCAACGGATTTTTGATCAGTGATTATACCAAAATGTTGTCCCATTAGATAATGCCTCCAGTTTCTTATAGCTTCTATTATTGCGTATGTTTCTTTCTCTATAATGGAATGATTTTGTTCTATTTTTGTTAAGCTTCTTTAGAAAAATGCAACTGGTTTACTATTTTGTATCAGTTGAGCACCACTAGCAAAATCAGAAGCATCTGTTTCCATTGTAAATGGAACTTTTTCATCGACGAACGTTACAACAGCATCAATAATATTTTGTTTCAGCCTTTCGAATGCTTGAATGTGTTCTTTGTTCATGGGGAAACTTTTCATGTTTACAATGGTATGTATCTTTTCAGAAAATTTGTATATAAACTTTAAGTAGTGTGCGAACATACCTTGTACTTTTCTGAGAGAAGCAACATCTTTAGGGGCTGCTAAATTGATTAGGGGTTTTTATTATTAATTATTATTATTATTATTATTATTATTATATTTAAGCAATAAGGCCGGTCTTCCTTTGGATGTGTTTTCGTCCGAATTGCAACCATCAGAAATAGGACGATTTCAGATTTACGCATACATCATATCGTCCACTGGACCAGGGGTCGTATTTTCGAATATTCTCGCATACGAAATTTGATACGATTTCGAATGCTCCCCATTTAATTTACATTGCTGTGAATCAAATTTCGTGTACGAAATGTACTCGAATAAATTCGAAAATACGACCCCAGTTTTTGCAGACTTCGCACAGTCTTTACCTAGTGGAGTTATATGGAGGATCATCTTTTGGAAAACATAATTATCTTGTTAGACGGCGATTATTGGAAAAGAAAAAGTGCTGGGTTAATGATATTTTAGCAAAACGAAAATAATTCGGAGAATTCCATCATTTATATGATGATTCGAAGAAGGATTAATTTTCTCCGCATGTCTCTCATGTTATATAATTTGACGGTCTTACCCCACAATTTTTTTTTTTCCATATCAAATTGATTAGTTTTTCGATATCCATATCTCCTCAGTTACCCAGTCAACACACACAAATCGTCAGAACTATGGCGAAAAATTCCATTTTTTTTTTTGGATCAATCGCAATCGCATGTTTTCATCTGAATTCGGGTACAATGTACGACCGTCATTGGGTTTTACTGAAATGGAATTATTCGCACTTTTTTGTCCGATTTCTGACGAATGCAATTCAGATGAAAGCGGGTAAACCGATGTGTTATTGATCTATTTTTAATTATGGTTGTTTTAATGTTCATAGCTAACTATCAAAAGGATATTGCGCGTGATAAACTGTTAAATGTAATGAATAAATTGATTGTTTAATGACTGCAGCTTGTCTAGTCTAATCTTGAATGTGTTCACACTTGGAGCTGTCACTGTTTCTTCCTCAAGCGATTCCACTTATATACCACCTAATTTGTTATAAAGTTTTTTCTGATCAGCAGGTGGCTCTTTTCCTTGTTTATTTTTTTTTAATGTCCCCGCAATTCCCTTCTTTCATTGAGATGGAATAATGAGACCTCAAACAATGGGCTATAGTAGCCTGAAAGAGTTTTCAAAACCTTGATCATGTCCCCACGTTCTTGTTTTTTTTCTAGAGATGATATTTGAAGTATTTCTAATCTCTCCGGATATGATAAATGTCTGGTTTCATCAGAAATTTTTGTCATTCTTCTCTAGACTTTCTCAAGGATTTCAATATCTTTAACAAAATATGGACTCCACACTGAACAGGCATACTCTATTTTGGGACGAACATAGGTTTTATACAGGGTGTCCCACTAAGGTCGGCCAGGTACGATATTATGGAGACCATAGACCTTACGTAACTTGAAAACGAATGCAGATATTGAATTGCGGTTTGCGCCAAAATGTTCATATTTTTTTGCTCTTCAAGCACAGCAATACAAAAATAATATTATGCCATTTGGATTTTTCATGAAAATTAGAAAAAACTGGATCTTGAATAAACAGCGCCGTCTAGAAGACGCAGTGGGAACTATCGACCTCGAACGAAGTAGTGTTCTTATTAATAATGAAATTCTCTTCCAAATAAACCCAAATTGAATGAGGGGTATGGAAGATACAGCAATTTCTAAAAAAAAAATTTCACCAGCTTCTCCCACCGTTATTACTGAAGATACGAAAAAAAGCCTAATTACCAAACTGGCGCAAAAATTAATGAACTTTTGATTTCTGTTGTTAAAGCAGTATCCTAATATAGGGATTTCTTGAGAAAAGTTGAATTTTTAGCTATATCATGGTAATTGCGCCCCCTAGCGGTCATCCTAGAAACTTGAAAATAATTTCCATCAATTTCTCTTGGCCGATTTAGTGAAGAAAAAAAAATCCCAAAGCCATAAGGTCTATGGTTTCCATAATATCGTACCTGGCCAACCTTAGTGGGACACCTGGTACAGTTTAGATACCATTTCTACTGAGGTATTGCAGAATGCTCGTCGTATAAGGTAATTGATTGTATTTGCCTTCTTAGCAATATTTGCAATGTGAGGTTCTCACTTTAAATCATCACTGACCAAAATTCCAAGATCTTTTGGCTGTTCCACACTTTGTATCAAAGAATCTTTAAGCTGATCCGAGTATGAGAATTGTTTTTCCCCAGATGAAGAACTGTACACTTGTTGGAGTCAAGGCGCAGCATCCATTTTCTAGTCCATTCATGTATCACTCCTAAGTCTTCTTCAATTTGATGTTGCATGGGATTGCCGAATAGACGATGTTACTATAGATGATAAATCACTAATATAGGTTATGAACAGTAATGGCCCCAACACTAAACCTTGAGGAACACCGCTACACACATCATGACCAGATGAAAGTGTGTTGTTGGCACGGACCACATACGTTCTGTTTCGAAGAAAACAAGCAATCCGTTGCAAGAGTTCTCCACGTATTCCAAAATGATCCAACTTGTACAATAGTCTTTCTATAGGCATCATGTCGAACGCTTTCTCGTAATCCAAATAGACAACATCAACCGGCCGTCCCCCATCTACATCTTGGGTCTATTTGTTCAAACATGACAACAAATTTGTAACTATTGATCTCTGTGGTAGGATACCATGTTTTGGTATAACATTGTTCTCCAACAATGTCAAAACATCGATTGTAACACCAATTCATAAGGCTAAATCTTAAGAAAATATAACTCACTATACGCCAATAAGTTTAATCACAAATTTTGTCGTCGGACCTTAGCCAAAGCCACATGGTTTTTGTCCGACAAATGTGATATCGTTAATGTAATATAAAAACAGTTGATTGATTACAAATTTGGTTATTTCCATTTCGAATATTGTAATATGAACCATTGACAACGTCAACAACAGGAATACTACATAAAATCAAGTTTGTATAAAAGCACCTATTTTCTAAGGAGGTGATATCGTTAACATAAATATTAACATCGTTCAAATCAGCTAAAATAATAACAAAATCAGATTCAGTGAAGTCGCTTAAAGAATTATCAATGTTGGACACAACATCTTCAAATCTTGCACACGGTTTACATGTAACTTGCATAGAGAATTCATTCCCAAGAAGACGTAGTAGATGATTAGGAATCCTCTTACCAAAATCATCAGTTAGTACCAGTACCGTACGACGCGGTTTTTGGCTCGCTTTATTATTACCTGATGATACTTCAGTATTTTTTGTACAGGTCTGGGTTTCTTTATCAGCAGAAGTATCTTTTTCTGTGATTGCTCCACGAATCTCCTTTAGTCTGAATAATTCTAGGTTTGCTTTCTTCATTTCATTAACCAAGTACTCATTTTCTCTTGACAGTGTTTCAATACTAGTCCTAAGTAGATTCACTTCATCGAAATTTCCTGACAACTTCAATAATCTAGCCTCCAAATCTTCAATGTTCTCCAATAAACTTGAATTTTTTGCTAGTAGTTGCATCAACTCATTATTCAGTCTTGCTATTTCCTTCTTTTGCTTATCAATTTGATCAACATATAGTTTTTCTACGTCAAAAACGGCGTCTTCGAAATCTTCGGTTCTTCTCTTAAGCCTTGCTATGTAAATATCTTTTCCACCATTCTCATTACTTAGATTATCAATTTTACTTTGAAGATCTTGAATTTTTTCATCTTATTCCATTTCCAATTTGGAAGTGTATAGATCTTTTTTGTAAGACTGAAGTTTTAACTGGTCATTAAGTTCCATAATGTTTTTCATCTCCGGTAGGTGCTTCAGAGAACATTTACAGTCTGTACAATAACATTTACAGTCTGTACAATAAAACAGTAACATTCTGTGAATTAATGTAATTGCATCTATCTCAGTTGTAAAGATTCTAGCACACTCGTTACATCAAATTACATGTGTTACAACTCGAGTTACAAAATCCAAGGGTCGATGTACTAAGGGATGTAAGATAGATTATACCATACCATACAACAATCTAAATCTAAAGTACCTAGGTATATAAATTATTTAGGACCAAAAATTTACAATTTATTAGGTTTAATTTGTCATTAGGGTTAAATGGGTGATAACAGGGTTTTTGTTGATTATTCATTTTGTTACTTTCTTTGTCGTTTTTCTTCTTACAGAAGGAGAAAGAGGTTGTGAAGTGTTCGTGTTCACAAACCGTCTAGGTATTTGTGATGTTTTTTTTTTTTCGATTTTTTGATTCTCTTTAATTGTATAACATATCCATAACATTAAATTAAAAATATTGGGTACATCTCATCTTTTAACACTACGTTCATTACTTCTGGTGAGAAATAATTGGTTCTTATTTCATTAACTGACCTAGTATCTACTGGCAAGCTGGGGAAAATATCCATTGTTTCTGCCGTAAATACTTTGTTGTAGCCTATCTGCATCAGGTTTTATGGTTTTTCCTTCTATTGTATATCCCAGAATATTGATAGATGACATTAAAAATTTACATTTTCCATCGTTTAGTGTTACATTATACTTTCTTGAACCTAATATTCATGAATTTTTGTAAGTTTTTGTCATGTTGTTCTTTTGTTTGACCACAACTTGTAATGTCGTCCAATAATGCATGTGTATCATCGGATAGTCTTTCATTAGGTATGATATTGTTAATTATATGTTGAAAGTAGGCTACTCCATTTATAACGCCAAATGGAATTCTTGTGAATTGATACAAGTTGTGACATACTTCCAAAGCCAGTATAAATTCGCTCACTTTCCAAAGTAGGTATTTGATGGTACGCACTGCGTAAGTCTATGGAACTAAAATATTCATATTATGAAACTTGACTGAAGATTTTATCAATATTAGATAGTGAATATGCATCTAATAAAGTGAACTTGTTGATTCTCAACGAATAATCAACAACCATACTTTTCTTATGAATTGAGTTGCTTGTCACCAAAACTTGTGCTCTCCATTGTGAATTACTTGGTTCAATGATGTTTTCTTTCAATAACCTTTGTATTCCGGTTCCTATAAATTTGTAGTCATCATTAGAAAACCGCCTGGATTTAATAGCAATAGGCTGGCAATTAGACATTCATCCTGATATTTTTGTACACATGATCTGATATTTTTATAATCACAATACAGTATCCACTAACAGGAGAATTTGAAGATGAAGCAGCCATTGTGACATTTAGATTCCTAGGAAACACTTTGATATATCTTTGTGTGGTGATAGTTTTTGAGATATAACTGTCCGAGCTGCCACTATCAATTAGTGCATCAGTTGGAATATGATTAACTCCAATTTTAATAATAGCTTTCGATAAGCAAGATGTTGAGGTAGTTGGCATCATTCCAATCATGGCAGCTGAAGTTTTATTTGAAGTATGAGATTGTTTTTGATGTTTTGATCTACATACTTGTGTAAAATGACCAATCTTTCCACAGGAATGACAGATTGCATCTCTTGCTGAACATATTTCTCTAGAGTGTCCGTTTCTCCCTTAAGAAACACATTTTGAAGTAATTACGGCAAGTGTTGTATCCTTTACTTCATTTGATTGTTGTACAGTGGGAATCATTGCAATTGGCACACACTATATAAATATCCCTCGTAATGTGTCAAATCTGACACACAGTAATAGCAAAATGCTGCACTAAATAGATTTATTGGTTAGAATTTTGACTTAATACTAGGGATTTTAAAGAGTGTGTGCCAATTGCAATGATTCCCACTGTACAGGGTTATTGGTTATAAATGTCACTCCCCTCTATCTTTTTTATTTGACATTTTAGAAAAAAGTGTCCCAAATAAAAGTTTTATGGTTGAAATTAAATTTTCTGAAAAACTCACTTTCGCACATACAGGGTGTTTCAGAAAAGCTGCTCGTGCTCCAAATTTCTTATTTCAAATAGAAAACCCTGTATATTATTGGATATTGGGATTCTACGTAGAATTCTGAGCAGATTTCATGTGATATACCCTAGACCTAAATTCAACTGTTTTCGAAATATTGACAGTTGAAAATTGACTTTTTTGCAACTTTGACAGGCTGTAAATCCTGAACGGTTAATTTTAGACCAAAACCGATCTTACATTTTGATCTTAGATTTTTATAAACTATCAGTTGATACCAGTATTTGACATCAACTTTGAATTTAATCCATGATTTAAAATTCCAATTCAATTTAATCTTCGGTTAAATTCAAAGTTGGTGTCAAATGATACCTTGTGAAAATCTTAGAAAAAAATGTAAGATCGGTTTTGCTCAAAAGTTAACCGTGTAGGTTTTACAGCCTGTCAAATTTGCAAAAAAGTCAATTTTCAACTGTCAATATTTCCAAAACAGTTGAACTTAGGTATAGGGTATATCACATGAAATCTGCTCAGAATTTGACGTAGAATCCGAATATTGAATAATATACAGAGTATTCAAAATAAGAAAGTTAGAGCACGACCAGCTTTTTTGAAACACCCTGTATATAGAAAAGTGAGTTTTTCAAAAAATTCAATTTCAACCATAAATTTTCTATTTGGGACACTTTTTTCTAAAATGTCAAATAAGAAAGATAGAGGGGGTGACATTTATAACAAATAACCCTGTAAATAAGTCGATGATTGATTTGATACAATCGAATTTACATATGAATTTGTGGAATAATATCCTGACTATTGTTGAGCCATTTCTAAAGATCTAGCTGATTTATGTGCATTTTCTAGGTTCAGAGTCGTATTTTGTAAAAGTCTCTGCCTAATGTGAGATGTGGCGAGACCATGAATAAATGAATCTCTTATGTAGTAATTTTTGTTCTGTTTAGCAGTGACTGCTTTAAAATTACAGTCTTTACTTATCTGTATCAAAATTTGTAAGTACTGGTCTATAGATTCACTAACTTGCTGTTTTCTAGTGGCTAAAGTATGACGGGCAAAAAATTCACTTTGTGTTTATATACACATAACTTTTCGAGTATGGCAACTGATTCTATGTAGGAAATACATTCACTAATAAACTGATAAACTGAAGAACATAGTTTACTGGAAGGTTTAATTTGTCCTTGTCTTCTGAAAAATTTTCGCAGCTTCTAAAAAGTTTTCAAACGTTCTTTTCCAATGGATCCATAACTGGCTAGCGTTGCTTGAATGTGTGTCAATTTCTAATCGATCTGGCTTGAGTAATTTGTCCATTGATTAATCTTAGCTCATTAAATTGTAGTAAAATACCTTCAGAATTAAGGCTTTAATATGCTAAAATTCAGTACAGATTATCCTGACAACAAAACATATAACATAACAGTAAATAAGCTAATGAGACGTACAACATTGACAATATATTTTCTTTCAGAAAAAAGATAAACGTTACTGTTTACTCTACAAAAGAAGCAGTAGTGGTGTGGGCCGTTTAGAAACCTACGAAAATGAATCAATGACGGGTCAACCAAAAATTTTTACCTTAGAAGATGTGATTAAAATAACACCAAAACATGGAAACGTAATCAATATAATAACCAAAAACTCAGATATAGACTATGGCACGATGCCAGGCGAAACCTTGGACAATTGGTTTCAGGCCTTTAAAAGCGTAGCTTTCCCAGATGAAACTACATTTTTCAATGGTATCGAACAAGATAATGATTTGTATTGTCCAGCAGAAGAAGGTAACAGTTTTTCATAGTTTTTTACTTATTTATCTAAATTACATTCTTTAGGTGTTTTCCCTGTCAAAGTTCTTGGGTCAGATGCTGCTGAAAGATGTAACTTGGCCAACAAAAGCTTCACTCTTGTAATAACAGCATCAGCACTTCAGCTGCGCAACGAAAAAAAGAAATTATTATACACATGGCCTTTCAGTTACATCCGAAAATATGGCTACAATAAAAGTGGACAGTTTACATTTGAGGCTGGCAGAAAATGTGCTTCAGGCGAAGGATTGTTTTATTTGGAAAATCCCAATCATGAAGATATTTACAAGTAATTTTTTTTTTTAATTTGCTTTATAATTTTTTGTTTTAACTGTAATGAATTTAGGTGTTTATTTGCTAGAATGAAAAGCATGAAAAAGCTCCTCAATGCAGAATCAATGTCATCTTTAATCGATTCTAGTGATATGCTTCAAGTGGCTTCATTTATGGAACCTGGCTCTAGAAACCCTTTACCACCATCAATGTCGACACGAAGTTCCTTCCGTGAATCCACCCAAGCCCTAATTTGTTCCTCGTCTGAAAGTCTTTTTCCATTAAAAACTATCCCTAAAAAACCCCCTAGGAAAACTTTGCCTTTCTGCAAAAATGCGCCAACAGTTAACTTAGATATTGGGACAGAGTATGTCTATTTTCCACAAAAATATGATACTGTTGAAAGTAGGAAAGACGCTTGGAAAACTATGGGTGTTGAAATTCCTCTTCATTCTGAAGCCGTACCACCTGCCGACTCCGAACCAGTTTATTGTTCTTGGGGCGACGCACCCACAACCCCGTTGAGACAAAGTAAAAAAGTGCCAAACAAAAGTATTGAAAATCTGACTGAGAGCATTTACGAAATAGATTTAACAGAAAAAACCACTGCACCTACTGTGATACCAGAAGATTTACAATTGGAAGGCTTAGACGCCAGTTATGACCATTTGAATTTTTTCGGCCAATCTAGCGTTATAACCAGCTCGGACTATAAGCAAGTGATAACCCCTACGTCTGGCAATAAATCGCAACTCGATTTAGATTTGTATGAAGAAGTTAACGTTATGGAAGCCGCAAGGTCTGCCGACGATTCGCATTTAGGATACGCCATGATTAAAAAAAACAACAGCAATAATGCCTACGAAGAATGTGAAAACGATAGGGTAGCGCATCAGTTGAAAAATCAACAACTCTATGCGGTTATTAGTAAACCAAAACGGGTCTAGTCCAATTTTTTTTGCAAATGATGCCATTTTTTATAGTTTTCTGTTAATTTGTGACTGTTGATTTTGAAAATGTTTCTTGCAAAAACGGAATTTTTTTAAAGGATCTGTGATATGAAACTTAAATAATCGAACTTTTGTGTACAGATTTTTATAGGGTTTTTTCCTTGACTTAAAGTAGTTATCACAAATTCTAGTGGTAAATTAATAATATAGTTTTTTTTTTATTTTGCATAAATGTGTTCTTAATGAGAACACTCAGGTGTTTTTGAAATAAATTCAAAAAACTTTTCCGCATTGTGACTGAGCCTTAAATGCTCATCATTGCTTTTAGAAGAAAAAAGCAAAGCGATGAGTCTTTCAACTTTTGTAGCAAAATCCGTCCAATTTGTAGCTTCAAGATTTTTGAAGCTTCATAGATTGTGAGTTTACCATTATTGTTACATTTGAAATTTCCTGCCAAATCAGTTTATATTGTCCTTATTGTATTGTCAGTATTTTTTTTTTAAAGATAATTCTTAGATTATCTTGATTTTTAAGACTAAATTTTAAACCAATAATTATTATTCCTTAGTTTTTAGTTGATTATTATTATTATTATTATTATAATACCAGGCCTACATCACTTTTTGTTTGTGTAAATCTTGTAAAGTCTGTCGATTTTAATCTGATACTCCAAATTAGGAATGTGAGCTGGTGACTCCCTACATTAGAACGCCAATGGTCACCTGACGTCACACCTGTTTTTTCACTCCCTCGCTCCTCATACGGAAAATGTCAGTTTAAAAACGACGGACAATATGTATTATTGTGCTGCCATATATTTTGTTAATTTAATAATTGTGACGGGAGTTCGCACAAGTATTGCCATTTTTGTATAATTTTATTTTTGAAAAATGTGCGAATTTTTGAGTATTAAGTATTTTCATGTGTTAAAAAATAAATAATTTTCGCTTCCATGTATGTATTTGATTTAATTTGTTAAAAATGTATTGCTTTTCAGAGGAGTCCAACTCCTCTATTAAGATATTTTCTTCATAAAAAAAAATAGAGCGTGCCTGAATGTCATTTTTTGGAAATTTGATTTTTTCAAAATGACATTGATAAACATTTTGCCTCATAACTTTGTTAATTTCAGTCCGATCTTGACGTAATTAGGCTTGAATTAAAGCCAATTAAATCCTCTACAAATGCCTAATGAATCATTTCAATGCAGCTTAAATAATTTCGAAGCTACGACGGTTCGAAGTCTTTGGTGTTTGATACCTATGGAGGTAAATGAGCAGAAGAAATTTTTTAAATTTCAATCTTTTTTCTATCCACTTGCAAAATTTCAATTCAATCCTTCAGAGATTTTCTTCAAAAATAAACAAAACGTGCCTCAATGTCATTTTTTGGAAATTTGATTTTCTCAAAATGACATTGATACACATTTTGCCTCATAGCGTTGTTAATTTCAATCCGATCTTAACGTAATTAGGCTTGAATAAAATCCAATTAAATCCTCTACAAATGTCTAATAGATCATTTCACTGCAGCTTCAATAGTTTCGAAGCTGCGGAACCTCAATGTCATATGTCATTTTTTGGAAAGCCGATTTTTCTCAAAATGACATCGATACCCATTTTACTTCACAGCTTTGTTAATTTCAATCCGATCTCATCGTTATTGGACTTGATATAAAGCCAATTAAATCCTCTTCAAATAACTAATGAATAATTTTAATGCAGTTTCAATGGTTTCGCAGCTGCAAAACTTCAAAGTCTTCAGACTTTGATTTCCATGAAACTCATTGAGCAGAAAGAAATTATGTATATTGCATCGACACACATTTTGCCTCATAACTTTGTTAATTTAAATCCGATTTCAACCTAATTAGGCTCGAATTGAAGCCAAATACATTTTCTATAAATATATAACTATAAGCTAGTTTTAATGTAGATCCGATAGATGTAAAATCCCAAGAGATCCAAGTAAATTTGTTGATATTCGAAGAATATCCCAGGAAATTGTTACAAATTGAAGAGAGCATCTCTCAAAGTGGAGTTGAAATTTAATTCCAAAAGATTAGCACGAAGTCTTCCTCCATAGATATTAGCCCTACATGTTTCGAGATCATATATAGGGGAAAGTGGGTAACATTGAGACAAGGGTAACAGTGAGATATTCAAAATATTAGCTATTTCTATACTTTTTAAAGAGGTGTCGCCGCAATAAGACATTAATGATGTCTTAAGAGGAGTATCGGTTCTATTTTCAACCATCTTCCATTTTTAGTTTGGTCTGCAACGCGGAAGGGGGTACAACCTTCCGGTTATTTTTTTTTGTCAACGAACTTTTTCGGCGAAATTTGAAAAAACCGTGATTTTTTCTATTACGCATAGTCTTTAAGTGATATAAGGGAACCTTTCTGCTGTTAATTGGATTTATTAAAACTAAATTAAAATCAAAGGGGGACTAAAAAATGGCATTTTATTTTTCAAAGTAACTTGGGTATGAATGAGACATGTTTAGATGGGTAACACTGAGACTATGTAGTTCTAGTAGAATTTCCAACTGAAACATTAAAGGAAAAAAATCTCACATAGGAAAATTGTTATCAGAAATCGATAGCGATAACAAAAATGATTATAAATTACCATTTTTAAGGAAAAGTGATAAAAAGGAGGGATTTTTGTTTCCCCAAATGTCCAGATTTTAGAGATATTGCCACTGTTTCTAAAAGAGATATTAAGATGATTTTGCCAAAACTAGTGAATTACAGAAAGACTGAAATCGATCCTACCATGGCTTTGAAACTTTGTCTGGGTCATTTGTAGAAGTTTGTTTCAGTTTATTCAAGTAATTATTTCTCATTTGATATAGTGTCTCATTGAACCCCCTGCATGGGTATCAATGAGACAAATGTCATGATAACTGTTTATGTCAAATATTGTTTTTGTAAGTGACTATAGAATCAAAAACATAATAAATTTCTAACTTAGATTTATTCTTGAGTGTTACTGAAAAAAAAAATATCCATATTTTAAACGTTTCTGGTAAAATATTTTCATTAGAAAAAAAAGTGTCTCAGTGTTACCCAGTTTCCCCTACTCATCATCAGGGCCCAGGGGCAAATTAGCTCCTACGTTACAAAAAAGCATCAAAATGCAAAGTTATTCCTCTTTAATTTATTCAAGTATTTATGGAGGATGACTTTTGTCTTTCTTTTGAAATTAAATTATTAATTGCGTTCCAACAAAGGCAGAGAGAATATCTGAAGATATCTGGAGCTGAAGAAACTTCGAACAAGATGCGAATATTGCTGAGACTTTCCAAAAAGATTAAAGGAGATTCAACAAGATTTTTGAATACTTTTTGAAACATTATTTTTTATGCCAGGCAAGGTTTTAGGATATCCAAAGATATTAGGAAATTTCCCAGAGATCCAAGTAAAAAAACAATGTTCTCATCATAAACGCAACTAGGCTCCAAATTTAAGGAGTGCTGCAGCACCATTTTTTTTGAAGGGGTTTGATGGAAAGGAAATGAGACGCGTAAAAAAAAGTTAAGTGTCACGAGGGTTTGTACTTACGTCATCATTTTTGCCTTTTTTTTTTTGAAAAATAAGTTTTTTTATGTCCGATTGACCAATAAAGTGCTATTTATAGAACAGTTTTGCGTCAATAAAGTAGCACTTTATTGTACTAGTAAAATAAAGTGCTACTTTATTTTACTAGTAAAATAAAGTGCTACTTTATTGCCTACCTGGACAACCTAACAAGGTGAAACAGGTCCTGACAACTTGCCAAGGTGAAACAGGTCCTGACAACCTGCCAAGGTGAAACAGATATACCTACGCGAATTTTACTTTTTTCATTAAATTTTTTTAATTTTTAACAAAAATCAGTCGCAATCGTACATAAAATCATGTATATAACGCTTACATAAACAGGCTTTATTGACTCATTATTTAATAGCCTCGCTCGCAAGCTCGCTCGGCCATAAAATTATTCGTACAATAAAGCCTTACTTTATGTACTTGTTATATAAATAGCTATTATGTCTGAAATTTCAAACAAACAGTTCGTTGCACGGCACGAAGGTTTTTGCTTTCGTCATAACTTCGAGAAAAAGTTAAGTTATAGATAAATTCATAGAGCACCTTCGGAATTATTGTTCTGTAATACATTTTTTAAATTAGAATAGAGTTTATTCAGTTATCCGAAAATATATAAATACATTTCTCCTGGAGTGATTTTTCACTGAAAAATTTTGAAATTTTCCTCTAATGAGCTCCTCATTTTCCTCTTTCTCCTATAAAAATTTCAATTTTCCCGGTGAAAGTTTTCCAGAAAAAAAAAATGTAAGAGTGATTTTTCCTTAATTTTGCCTAAATAAGTCAATTTTCTTTGAATTTTTCCTGGAGTGATTTTTCACTGGAAAATTTCGAAATTTCCCTATAATGAACTCCTCACTTTTCTCTTTTTCCTGGAAAATGTTCAAAATTTTCCCTTTGAGAGTTTTCCAAAAAAAAATTTTAAATGTGAAAGGGTGAATTTTCCTTAATTTTGCTTAAATAACTCAATTTTCCAGAATTTTTTCTGGAGTCATTTTTCACTAGAAAATTTTGAAATTTTCTCATATTGAGTTCCTCACTTTCCTCTTTCTTCTGGAAACATTCCACAATTTTTGCTTTACTAGTTTTCCAGAAAAAAATTGAAATGTGAATGGATGAATTTTGCTTGAAAAAGTCAATATTCTAGAACTTTCCTCTCGACTTTCCTTGGAGTGAATTTTCAATAGTAATATATAACTAGTGCAATGGAAATTATTGATAATTTTTGGGAAATTTGCTCGAATGCATTTTTAGTTGAAAAAGAGCACGAGTGCACGAGTGCCTTTTTCAGTTAAAAACGCATGAGTGCAAATTTGTCGAAAATTATAAATATATTTCCATTGCATGAGTTGTATTTAATGAGAGAATTTCATAAATCAAAAATTTTAATTTTTTGTCAAAAAATGTCAAAACACCAGTTTTTGCACCAGTTAGTATGCAATTATCTGATAATTTGCACTAGTGCAAATTATCGCGTAATTACAATCTGATTGGTTCAAATCAACAATCAAAACATGTCAATTTATTGTTGAATACCAGTTTTGACTGATGTATAAAATTCTCACTAGAAAATTTCGAAATTTTCCTATAATGATCTCCTCATTTTCTTCTTTCTCCTGGAAAAATTTCACAAGTTTTGCTTTATTAGTTTTCCAGAAATAAATTGAAATATGAGAGGATGAGTTTTTCTTAATTTTGCTTGGAAAAGTCATTTTTTCAGTATTTTTCCTGGAGCGATTTTCCATTGGGAAATTTTGAAATTTTCTTATAATGAGCTCCTGACTTTCCTCTTTTGCCAGTTTTCCAGAAAAAAATTGAAATGTGAGAGGATGAATTTTCCTTAATTTTACTTGAAAAAGTCAATTTTCCAGAATTTTCCCTGGAGTGATTTCTCACTGAAAAATTTCAAAATTTCCCTATAATAAGCTTTTCACTTTCCTCTTCTTCCTGGAAAATTTCCAAAGTTTCCCCTCTGCCAGTTCTCCAGAAAAAAATTAAAATGTAAGAGGGTGAATTTTCTTTAATTTTGCTTAAATAAGTCAATTTCCCAAAATTTTTTATGGATCGATTTTTCATTGGAAAATTTTAAAATTTTGCTATAATGAGCTCTTTACTTTCCTCTTTTTCCTGCAAAATTTTCACAATTTTCCTTCTGCCAGTTTCCCAGAAAAAAATTAAAATGTAAGAGGGTGAATTACTGAATTTTGCCTAAAAAAGTCAATTTCCTGGAGTGATTTTCCACTGGAAATTTCCCTTGTGCAAATTTAACTGGAAATTTACCTCGTAATTTTCAAAAATTGATAGGTGGAAATATCCCTGGTGAGAGGGATATTTCCGGGTGCAATTTCCAATGCGACAATGCCGCGCGGCGTCCGTCGGAAACCCACCTTTAGGTTGTCATTTTTGGCATTGAGACCAGCTTTTCCATTTAAAACGCATTGATGTCAGAAATCTGTCAAAGTGTATATTTTTTGACAAACGCAATTTAAATGGGAAAGATCAATAACAATCACCATCACAGAACACATCATCATAATTAAAATATTCGCCACAACTTATAATAAATAAACTTCAAACTCGGGAAATTTCCAGTAGAAATATAACTAGTGCATAAAATATTTCCGGAAATTTTTGAAAATTTTGTCTGAAGCCAATTTTTTGACAAAATCATGAGTGCATAGCGCCTGAAAAAATCCCGAACCCGAAGGGTGAGGGATTTTTTCTTTGGCGCTATGCACGAATGGTTTTGTTTAAAAAAATTGACTAAAGACCAAATTTTTAAAAATTTCCCTTAGGAAATATTTTATGCACTAGTTATATTTCTACTGGAAATTTCCCTTGTGCATATTTAACTGGAAATTTACCTCGTAATTTTCAAAAATTGACAAGTGGAAATATCCCTGGTGAGAGGGATATTTCCGGGTGCAATTTCCAATGCGACAATGCCGCGCGGCGTCTGTCGGAAACCCACCTTTAGGTTGTCATTTTTGGCATTGAGACCAACTTTTCCATTTAAAATGCATTGATGTCAGAAATCTGACAAAGTGTATATTTTTTGACAAACGCAATTTAAATGGGAAATATCAATAACAATCACCATCACAGAACACATCATCATAATTAAAATATTCGCCACAACTTATAATAAATAAACTTGAAACTCGGGAAATTTTCCTATCAAAATATAACACGTGCATAAAATATTTCCTAAGGGAAATTTTTAAAAATTTGGTCTTTAGTCAATTTTTTTAAACAAAACCATTCGTGCATAGCTCCAAAGAAAAAATCCCTCACCCTTCGGGTTCGGGATTTTTTCAGGCGCTATGCACTCATGATTTTGTCAAAAAATTGGCTTCAGACAAAATTTTCAAAAATTTCCGGAAATATTTTATGCACTAGTTATATTTCTACTGGAAAATTTTGAAATTTTCCTATAATGAGCTTCTTACTTTTCTCTTTCTTCTGAAAAAACTTCATAACTTTCCCTTTGCCAGATTTCTAGAAACAAATTAAAATGTAAGAGGGTGAATTCTCCTTAATTTTGCTTAAAAAAGTTAGTTTTTCAAAATTTTTCCTGGAATGATTTTTTACTGGAAAATTTTGAAATTTTCGTAAAATGAGCGCCTCATTTTCCTCTTATTCCTGGAAAATTTTCAAAATTTTCCCTTTGCCAGTTTTCCAGAAAAAAATTAAAATGTAAGAGGGTTAATTTTTCTTAATTTTACTTGAAAAAGTCAATTGTTTAGAAATTTTCCTGGAGTGATTTTTCACTGGAAAATTTTGAAATTTTCCTATAATGAGCTACTCATTTTCCTTTTTCTTTTGGAAAAATTTCATAATTTTTGCTTTGCCAGAGTTTTCCAGAAAAAAATTGAAATGTGAATGGATGGATTTTGCTTGAAAAAGTCAATTTTCCAGAACTATCCTCTCGACTTTCCTTGGAGTGATTTTCCACTAGAAAATTTTGAAATTTTCCTATAATGAACTCCTCATTTCCTTCTTTCTCTTGGAAAAATTTCACAAGTTTTGCTTTATTTGTTTTCCAGAAATAAATTGAAATGTGAGAGGATGAGTTTTTTTTTAAATTTTACTTGAAAAAGTCATTTTTTCAGAATTTTTCCTGGAGCGAGTTTCCATTTCCATTGGAAAATTTTGAAATTTTCTTATAATGAGCTCCTGACTTTTCTTTTTTTCCTCTTTTGCCACATTTCCAGGAAAAAATTGAAATATGAGAGGATGAATTTTCCTTAATTTTACTTGAAAAAGTCAATTTTCCAGAATTTTCCCTGGATTGATTTTTCTCTGGAAAATTTTGAAATTTTCCTATAATGAGCTCCTCATTTTCCTCTTATTCCTGGAAAATTTTAAAAATTTTCCCTTTGCCAGTTTTCCAGAAAAAAATTAAAATGTAAGAGGGTTAATTTTCCTTAATTTTACTTGAAAAAGGCAATTTTTCAAAATATTTCCTGGAGTGATTTTCACTGGAAAATTTTGAAATCTTCCTATATTGAGCTCCTCATTTTCTTTTTTCTTTTGAAAAAATTTTACAATTTTTGCTTTGCCAGTTTTCCAGTAAAAAAATTAAATTTGAAAGGATGAATTTTGCTTAAAAGAGTCAATTTTCCAGAATTTTCCTCTCGACTTTCCTTGGAGTGATTTTTCACTAGAAAATTTTGAAATTTTCCTATAATGAGCTCCCCATTTCCTTTCTTTCTCCTGGAAAAATTTCACAAGTTTTGCTCTATTAGTTTTCCAGTAAAAAATTGAAACGTGAGAGGATGAGTTTTTTTTTAATTTTACTTGAAAAAGTAATTTTTTCAGAATTTTTCCTGGAGCGATTTTCCATTGGAAAATTTTGAAATTTTCTTATAACGAGCTCCTGACTTTTCTTTTTTTCCTCTTTTGCCAGTTTTCCTGAAAAAAATTGAAATATGAAAGGATGAATTTTCCTTAATTTTACTTGAATAAGTCAATTTTCCAGAATTTTCCCTGGAGTGATTTCTCTCTGGAAAATTTCGAAATTTCCCTATAATGAGCTCCTCGCTTTCCTCTTTTTCTTGGAAAATTTTCAAAATTTTTCCTCTGCCAGTTTTCCAGAAAAAAATTAAAATGTAAGAGGGTTAATTTTCCTTAATTTTACTTGAAAAAGTCAATTTTTCAGAATTTTTCCTGGAGTAATTTTTCACTGGAAAATTTTGAAATTTTCCTATAATGGAGCTCCTCATTTTCCTTTTTCTTTTGGAAAAATTTGACAATTTTTGCTTTGCCAGTTTTCCAGAAAAAAATTGAAATGTGAAAGGATGAATTTTGCTTAAAAAAGTCAATTTTCCAGAACTTTCCTCTCGACTTTCCTTTCACTAGAAAATTTTGAAATTTTCCTATAATGAGCTCCTCATTTCCTTCTTTCTCCTGGAAAAATTTCACAAGTTTTTCTTTATTAGTTTTCCAGAAATAAATTGAAATGTGAGAGGATGAGTTATTTTTTAAATTTTACTTGAAAAGTCATTTTTTCAGAATTTTTCCTGGAGCGATTTTCCATTGGAAAATTTTGATATTTTCTTATAATGAGCTGTTGACTTTTCTAAGAGGTAAAGAGGGTGAATTTTCCCTAATTTTGCTTAAGTAAGTCAATTTTTTAGAACATATTTGAGATTTCAGTTATAAAAAAAAAACAAAGAATCACCCTTGCCGTTTGTACATGATATTTAGGAACATCCTGTATAATACGCAGTAAATTAATTTATATATTTGGGACTCCAATGATTTTTTAAGGGCCGGTATTTCAATGGCACCTTAAGATTTTTAGGGTAAGTCTGGATTTTAAGGTAATATTGTGATACCAGCCCCGGTTGAAAAATTTTGTTCGATAACAAATTGCGAACGTGTTCTATGAATCAATTAACGACAAATACTTTTTTCTAAATTATGACGTCATCGATGACGTAAGTAAGTACAAAAAGTGAAAAAAAAAATAATTTGGTTGCACTAATTTTTTATGCTAGTGTCTATGATTAATTAGTGTTAGGTATAGTGCCACTGTAGGTAGTGCTATGGTGGGATGCCGAATGGGAGTGCTAATTTTTGCTTTAGGGGTGCTTAGCACCCCTCTAGTTGCGCCTATGGTTCTCATTAATTGTTTCAAAAGACTATCAAAAGAGTTGCAACTAACTGAAAAAACCACTTTCATTTATAAGTTGTATGTGGGTCCTTGCTTTACTCAAGAAAATCAACAAGCGAACTCAAAAATACATTTGAATTAAGTAGGTCTCTTAATTTTTTTCTATAAAGATAAGCTTTTGTTAATTTTTCCTTAGTTTTTCCATCTCTTTCTCCATCAATTGGTATTCTGCAGTGGTTTGGGTCAACTAAAAAAATACAAATAAACTTCAAACAATTTAAAACAAACGCCCTCTGTTACCATATCCATAACAAGTTCGCATTTGATCCGCAACAAATTATTTTCCTCCTGCAACTCTTGGTTTTTTCGCTTGAGTATCTGGTTGGATTTGTGCAAGGAACTCCGTTTGCCGGCACCTAAAGAAACCTAGTATTAAAAATACTGAGTAGTTTCACTGTTGAGGCTTACTCGGTACCCACTGGCCCTCCTGGAAAACTAACTCCTGCCCTCCGAGATGGATTTTGATTGATCTTTGTTCACCTACCAGATCGTCGAGTAATTTATCTGAGTTGATGTTTACATTGCTTTTTCTTAAAGGGGTCTTTTTGGGTGAGAATTTGTTACCGAAAAGAGGCATCTTAATTTTTGATGGCCAAGTGTTTGTATTGTCACTATAGTGCCTAGCAACGAACTTGTGATTACTCACAAGAGGGATAAAAGTTTGCTTGTAGTCTTAAAGCAGTTTTGCCTATAAATGTCCTCTCATATAGGTACCGATTTGTTCTCAATTTTTCTTGAATTGCTTCTGTCTATTTCTCATCTTCTAAATTTCTCTAAATAGAGAAAATTTAGGAGCTTTTCACTTATCTACAAATTTTCTTTTACATTTCTGCTCTCTATTTCTCAATTTTTGTTTATTTCCGGCTCTTGAATTTGTCGAAATAAAGAAAATTCAAGAGCCTGGAATAGAAAAAACATTAATGTTTTTCAGGTTTCTTGTAAGTGGTTCGATGTCGGCCCTTCTACAGCGATCTGCGGTCTATTATGGCTCACTCTGAGTTTAAATTTCCCCCATCAGTTCAATCCTTCTCATGAAGGTGGAGATTAATGTGTGGGGAAAGCAGGTCCAGTCCAGTACAGCAGATTAAAAAGACAGTAGGATCTGCTGTGTTCATGCCCCATTAACAATTAATAGCTTTGTTCCAACCCAGCAGAAAACCGTAATATTACCGTCAGGATTCTGCGCAAAACTTAAAATTTTTGTGTAGAAAACGAAATTCGTATACAGAGTGGTTCCGAAACTGTTCTGGGATGGTTTTTTGACTTAATAATTTCTGTAAATCGATTAAAAAAACCAATATCCATATATTTACAAATTTATTTTCAAGCTTATATAAAAAAATCAAGTGCACTTATACACAATAAATCCTTATTCTATAAATTTATTTCACAACAACCGATGTCACAACTAATCCAGGTGCGTTAAAAGGCACTTAAAATGATTATCATCAAATTCAGCTTAATTCTATTAACATTAAGAATATTAATTAATCAATATATTTTTAATTGTATAGACTTCACTTTGAGTCTTTTAAAGGCACGCAAAAGACACATTATTATTAAAAAAAATAGTCTGTTGAAAATGACGTGACAGTAGCTAATTAATTATGTATAGGGTATTTAAAGACAAAAAAAAACTTTTAATGGATTATAAAATAAATTGATCACGGCATAATAAAAGACAATTTCACTTTTATAGATATTCACTCTGGCTAAATACAACACAAAAATTTATATAAAAATCACATAAAATCGATTGCTATACTGATTTTAAGCTGGCATTATTATAGAAAGAAACATTTTTGTGCAAAATCACAGACACTTTTTTATTGAACATAAAACTATCTACTTTTATTGTCAAAATTGTTTTTAAAAATCAACATAAGGTGATCTAGAATTTATTTTATAAATAAAAGTAACAGTAGCTTGAAACCAGATTTCAATGTTTTATAATCATATAGTTAGTAGTTGCTATGTATGTACAAAGTTTAAAAAATATATTCATCATTTTCCCACAAGTATTTTGTATAGTTTCACAACAATTTATAATACTTAAACAGTGTCCAAAGAGAACGCACACCGATTTAATAATTGTTTCAATAATTAGTTCTGTTTCTGCAGCAATCACAAACCAGTCAGAGCGAATTTCATTGTTTGGAAACAGTCAGAGAACTAGTTTCAACCAATAAAATTCCCTCCGACTGGTTTGTGATTTCTGCAGAAACAAACCTATTATCAGACAGAATTAAAATTAAGAAATGCTTGTTCTTTTAAAACGGATGAGCATATTGGGAATTCCAGTCTCTTTCGAATACTGCTTGCAGCTCACTCCTGATAGTCGTAAAACTGGCATTTCGTTCAAATACAGGATCATGCAAAACGAACGAAACCCCTCCGGTGTCAGTGAAATAATCTCCTGACCAATTGGAAGTACCTATAAAAGCTGTATTATCTGTTACCATGTACTTGTTATGGTTGACACGGGCAAAAGGAATTTTTCTTTGCTCCTTATTGGCTGGCACAATAAAACGACGCTGAGAATGAAAAAAAAAAAAAAACAGTTAATACTAAACCAATTATAATTATTCGTCTACTTACAATTTCAAGCGAAACTCCCGGATAAGAATTATTAATGTCGGCAATACTTTTCAAAAAATAATCCTCAGCCGGTCTGGAATGATTCCACTTGCTAATCAACAACTTTACTTTGACTCTGTGCTCTATCGCGGCCGTCTTGAGTGCGTCATCGATTACCGGCCAATAAACACGCTTCGGGGTGTAGATCATCAATGGAAAATAATCCATCACTGCTATGTAAATAAACTTCTCTGCGTGTTTGATTACGTTTAATAGGGCGTCAATGTCGTTGGTTCTACCTTTCGGGTTGAACGGAAGAGGCGAACTCTGTAAAGTAAACAGATTTTTTTTTTTATAGATATTTGATAGGGTTTTAGGGAGTATTAGAGAGTGCTATGCATGGAAAACTTTCCATTCTAGTTTGTTATTCTGGCCAATCAATTTTATCAATTCAATACCTATAACAAATAATTACTATTGGGTAATCACTGAATTAGTGAATAGACAGAAAAATAGGGACAAACTTTGAAAGAAAGTGTCACTCTGTTAGTATGAATCTAATCCTATGTACAGTTTTTGAATATTGGTCATCTGATTATAAAATTTTGTATATTTTCGTATAATTCTCCATTCATAGGTCGATCGAGTGTACGCCACTGGTGTCACCCTGTTTCTGACCACCCTCTGAACCTTCTCCATTTGTATGAATTAAATCCCATGTAGAGTTTTCGAATAATTGTCATCTGATGATATAATTCTGAATATTTTCATATAGATCTCTATTCGTAGGTCGATTGAGTGTACGCCACTGGTGTCACTACTGTCACTCTGTTTCTAACAACCCGCTTAACCTTTCCCATCAGTATCATTAGTATGAATCTAATCCCATATATAGTATTTTTTATACCTATTTAGAAGTACCAGTTATTCTAGTAGTGACAAAACGTATGTCGCTTCTTGACACACAAATAAAATTAGGTTCCGTTATGTATCCGGAATTTCCTATTTGTACATGGAATTGACGTAGGTACTAGCAATCGACGTTCGTTTTTGTTGGTAATTTTTTGTTTCATCTGATTCGTGATTGATAAATAAGGATGGGGATATTCTAAATGGGTATTACAAATACTATACAGTTTCTGAATAATTGCGTCATCTGATTATACAGGGTGTCCCTCCAGGAACCACATCGATCTATATATGAAAAACTGAATGCAGAAAATTTTTGAAAATGTGACAGTATACTAATGTCAATTGGGGAAATTCGGCTAAAATATTTTCAAGATGGTGGCACTTCCGGTTATACTAGAAGTAGACGTCAACTTACTTATTTTAAATGTGGGGCACGAAAAACTTCTCACCCAGGTTTTCTCAGGTGTTAGGTGATTAATATAAAATCGCTCGGACACGTCATTTTTTGTTATTTGGGGGACATCTTTTATTGGTATTTTCACCCCCCCCCCCTCTGTCAACCCCTAAGCGGGGGTGACAGGTATCCCCAAAATTTCAATAGGAAAGAGGGGTCGAGTGATAGGTACGCCATTTAATAGCTATTTTTATTAAGATCATATTCCCAAAGTTTAAAGTTGCTACTGTTTACCCTGTCAAAATGACGGCTTATCAAAGTTGTGTGTTTTTTACCTTATGATAATAAAACAACAGATTTTTCAAGTGAATAAACACGAACATATTATGTTGTTTTACCTACCTTTGTCAATTGTTATATTTTTTCTTAATGGGGTTATCCCGTAATAAATAAATAAAAAAAAAAAAAAAACATAGGCGCAACTAGGGGGGTGCTAAGCACCCCTAAAGCAAAAATTAGCATTCCCATTCGGCATCCTACCATAGCACTACCTAAACTAGTGGCACTACCTAACACTAATGCAAAATTAAAAAAAATCACCCTCTTACATTTTAATTTTTTCCTGGAAAACTTGCAAAGGGAAAATCTTGAAAATTTTCCAGGAATAAGAGGAAAATGAGGAGCTCATTTTACAAAAATTTCAAAATTTTCCAGTAAAAAATCACTCCAGGAAAAATTTTGAAAAACTAACTTTTTTAAGCAAAATTAAGGAGAATTCACCCTCTCTTACTTTTTAATTTTTTTCTAGAGATCTGGCAAAGGGAAAATTGTGAAATTTTTCCAGAAAAAAGAGAAAAGTGAGGAGCTCATTATAGGAAAATTTCAAAATTTTCCAGTGGAACATCACTCCAGGAAAAATTCTGGGAAATTGACTTTTTTAGGCAAAATTCACCCTCTAACATTTTAGTTTTTTTCTGGGAAACTGGTAAAAGGAAAATTGTAAAAAAATTCCAGAAAAAAGAGGACAGTAAAGAGCTCATTATCGCAAAATTTTGAAATTTTCAAATGAAAAATCACTTCATAAAAAATTCTGAAAAATTGACTTATTTGAGCAAAATTAAGGAAAATTCACTCTATTACATTATAATTTTTTTCTGGAAAACTGGCAGGGGGAAAATTTTGAAAATTTTCCAAGAAAAAGAGGAAAGTGAGGAGCTTGTTATAGGGAAATTTTGAAATTTTCCAGTGAGAAATCACTCCAGGGAAAATTCTGGAAAATTTACTTTCTAATGTAAAATTATGGAAAATTCATCCTCTAACATTTAAATTTTTTTCTGGAAAACTTGCAAAAGATGAAAGTCAGGAGCTCATTATAAGAAAGTTCCAAAATTTTCCAATGGAAAATCGCTTCAGGAAAAATTCTGAAAAAATGACTTTTTCAAGTATGTATAAATAAGAAAAACTCATCCTCTCACATTTCAATTTATTTATGAAAAACTAATAAAGCAAAACTTGTGAAATTTTTCCAGGAGAAAGAAGTAAATATGAGGAGTTCATTATAGGAGAATTTCAAAATTTTCTAGTGAAAAATCACTCCAAGGAGAGTTGAGAGGAAAGTTCTGGAAAATTGACTTTTTTAAGCAAAATTTATCCTTTCACACTTCATTTTTTTTCTGGTAAACTGGCGAAGCAAAAATTGTGGAATTTTTCCAGAAGAAAGAGGAAAGTGAGGAACTTAATATAAGAAAATTTCAAAATTTTCTAGTGAAAAATGACTCCAGAAAAAATTCTCGAAAATTGAGTTATTTGAGCAAATTCACTCTTTCACATTAAATTTTTTTTTTGGAAAACTGGCAAAGGGAAAATTTTGAACATTTTCCAGGAAAAAGAGAAAAGTGAGGAGCTCATTATAGGGAAATTTCGAAATTTTCCAGTGAAAAATCACTCCAGGAAAAATTCAAAGAAAATTGACTTATTTAGGCAAAATTAAGGAAAATTCACCCTCTTACATTTTTAAATTTTTTCAGGAAAATTGGCAACAGGAAAATTTTTAAATTTTTACAGGAGAAAGAGGAAAGTGAGGAGCTCATTAGAAGAAAATTTCAAATATTTTCCAGTGAAAAATCTCTCCAGGAGTAATTTATTTACATATTCTCGGATAAGTGAATAAACTCTATTCTAAGTTAAAAAATGTATTACAAAACAATAATTCCGAAGGTGCTCTATGAATTAATCTATAACTTAATTTTTCCTCTAAGTTATGACGTCATCGATGAGGAAAGTAAAAACCTTCGTGCCGTGCAACAAACTATACAGGGTGTATATTTTAAGTGATACCACTATTGCTATATCCGAAACGGTAAGAGCTACAAGGCCGGTTAAATTAGAAAAAAGTTGCCTTTTTTGATGCCCATTCAAGACTCGTTTACAGTGTTGCCAAATTCTTTTTAGTTTATGAAATACAGGGTGATTTCTAAGAAACGCCCGAAACTATTTCATCAATTATTTTGAGAACTATTGATTTTCGAGACACAATTTAAATTTGAAAGTTTTTTAATTTTTTTCGCTCTACAACATGGTGTCATCAAATTTCAAATCCGATGTTTCGTAATCGAGCTACCATCATCAACTTCATTTTTTTAAATACGGACCTGGATTTTTTATATCATTTTTAGAAAGTGCCTTCTGTGCCCCTTTGTAAAAATGGCATAAAAAGACAAGGTCCGTATTAAAAAAATGAAGTTGATGATGGAAGCTCGATCACGAAACGTCGGATTTAAAATTTGAAGATGCCATGTTGTAGAGCGAAAAAAATTATAAAACTTTCAAATTTAAATTGTGTCTCGAATATCAATAGTTTTCGAAATAGTTGATGAAATAGTTTTTGGCGTTTTTAAGAAATCACCCTGTATTTCATAAACTAAAAGGAATTTGACAACACTGTAAACAAGTTTTGAATGGGCATCAAAAAAGGCAACTTTTCTCTAATTTAACCGACCTTGTAGCTCTTACCGTTTCGGATATAGTAATAGTGATATCACTTAAAATATACACCCTGTATATATGTTTGTTTGAAATTTCAGACATAAAAAAACCTAATTTTCAAAAAAAAGGCAAATGATGACGTAAGTACAAACCCTCGTGAAACTAACTTTTTTTTTACGCGCCTCATTTCCTTTCCATTAAACCCCATCAAAAAAATAAAATAAATGGTGCTGTAGCACCACTCAAATTTGGAGCCCATAGTTGCGCCTATGAACACGAACCATGTCAAGGTGAACTGTTGACTGTCAATACTTTAATGAAATACCAATGGTATTTCATTATTATGCAAGCTTTCCCTTACAAAAAACTCAATAATTTATGAAAGTGTGAAAATGTTTAACCATCTTCCTCAAGACATTAAGGATAGGGACTGCTATGGGAGTTTCCGTATGTCTGTAAAAAACTACCTGGTCGCCAAGGCATATTATGGTCTTACTGAATTTTATGAAGATTGAATGGGATAGCTATAGTGTTATATACATACTTTATAAATAATGTCAGTTAATTTAAATGTTGTAACGTGTTTTAGACTGTCAAACTGTTCTTGTCTTGTGTTTGTTCGGTTTGAATTATTGGATATTGTATTAATTTTAAGTATTAATTATAAGATATTCCTTTTTGCTTTGTCAATGAAATTGTGAAATTTTTGGGCAATAAAGCTTATTTGAAATTGAAATGGATAGATACCCTCAAAAAATCTGTTGTTTTGTTATTATGTGGTAAAAACTACACAGTTCAGATACTCGGAAAAAAGCATTTTTCCTAACTTTGACAAGCCACCATTTCGGCAGGGTAAATGAAAGCAACTTAAAACTTGGGGATATAATCTTAATGAAAATATCTACCAAATGACGTATCACTGGGCCCCCCTTTCTTATTAAAATTTTGGGGATATCTGTCACCCCCGCTTAGGGGTTGACAGGTAGTGGGCAAAAATACCAAAAAAATTTGTCCCCTAAAAAACAAAAATTGATGTGTCCGAGTGATTTTTGATTAAACACCTAACACCTGAGAAAACCTGGGTGGGAAGTTTTTCGTGCCCCACCCTGTATGATTGCATATTTGGATTCTACGTAAAATTCTGAGCAGATTTCATTGCGATATACCCTATACTTAAGTTCAACTGTTTTGAAAATAATGACAGTCAAGAATTGACTTTTTGCAACTTTGACAGGCTGTAGAACCTAAACGGTTAATTTTAGAGGAAAACCAATAGATCTTCATAAACTATCATTTGACACCAACTTTGAATTTATTCCATGATTGAAAATTCCAATTGAATTTAATCTCTGGTTAAATTTAAAGTTGGTGTCAAATGATAGTTTATGAAAATCTAAGACAGAAAATCTATCGGTTTTCCTCTAAAATTAACCGGTTAGGTTTTACAGCCTGTCAAAGTCGGAAAAAGTAAATTTTAGACTGTCAATATTTCTAAAACATTTGAACTTAGGTATAGGGTGTATCACATGAAATCTGCTCAGCATATCACGTAGAATCCAAATATGCAATACTAGTATCATTTGAAATAAGCAAGTTGACGCCTACTTCATACCACTGTCTTGAAAATATTTTAGCCGGGTTGCCCTCATTAACATTATTAGTTACTTGAGACATTCTCTCTGAAATATTAAAATTTCTAGTTTCAATTATTAAAGTTCACTTACAGATAAATAGGTCTGGAACGTTTCATTTTCATAATTTAAACTTAAGGGTGTGTTCACATTGAAGTTGGTGGATAGATTGTCTGGCCAGCGATCCGGGATCACCGAATTGTTTTCACCTAATGACCAATAAACCTGAAAATAACCATTTTTACAATATAATTCTTCACTGGCAATTAAATTAAGCAAATCTATACTCACTTCGAAGATTTTTGAAGCATCGTCAGCTATACAGGTGCAATTGTAAATGACTATGCCCATTTCTTTTACCTAAAATATGAAAAAAATTTGCATACACATACATTAAGGCTTCTAATAGGTACATTTTAAGCTTAACAGAAATAATGTTCCTATAGGAAATAGATTATGTATCTTAATCACTTTACGCAACAATGACAAAAATCGAGTATGTAATAAATAAAGCACCTGATTATTCATAAAGCCTTGACCCATTTTCTCAATCAATAAACCCCCCAATATCTTTAATAACTCATTTATTCCACGACATAATAATAAAACGCTACATTTCTTACTTGAGTAAGTGCTCGCCAATCCATATTGGCGCTACCAATATAAACATGTTTTCCATCGATAATCCACATTTTCGTGTGCAAAACCCCGTTGCCTAACAGTTTGGCAAAATTCAAACTCCTTACTTTGGCCGCTTTGCGTTTCACTAAAAATTCAGTATCCACGTTCGGATAGTTTTGCGAGGGTGCATTTTGAGCTACTCTTATCGCTACTCCACGATCGGTGCCTGCTTTTAGGAGAGCTTGAAAGATTTTTTCACCCTAAAATTATCCAATTTTGAATAAATGTGTGTTGATTATTTTTGGATATTACTTTAATGGAAGAAGGATCAGGATAAACTTCGGACTGGCGTAAAGTCCAATACAAGGAAGCGATGTCAATTGATTTTTTTGCATTTCGTATCAAGTCCGACCAAGTGTCATAAGTGGAAACATGTGTTATCGATGAATCGTTATATGCTAAACCGTCTGGTATACTTTCTACAAGGGCTAATCTGAAATAAAATAGAAAATAGTTTTCATGCAGACAATTCAACAGAGTTGGCATTACTACATACTTATTTTCACCTCAAAATCACCAAAAAATATTGAATCATGAAATTTTACCTGCACGAATTACAATCTCTAAGCGTATTGATTTCTTGCAAAGCTTTCTCTGTGGCATGATCTAATACGGGCAGTAGCACTACAAGGAAGATTAGGATACAAATTATCGTTATGGGAATGCAGGATGGTCGGCACCATCGGTTGTTTCCGCCCCATCTGTAAAATACAAAAATTGGGTTTATCAATTTTCCAAATTATTATTTGATTCAATCTTACCTGTCTTGACTTCCATCGTGATCTGTCAGAGAGTAGGCTTGAGCCCAAAGGTCATGTTCATGATGGCTAGAGGTCGATGGAGTCTCCGGAACCGTCTATATAAAATAATAAATTAGAATTCAATTTAAATTAATCTTGTTAATCAGTTTGAAAAAGATTTTTTTTGTACCCCTACATTAAATAAATTAACTCCGAGTCAACAAGATACATTTATCTTCCATCTTTCAAATGATTATCAGTATATTATCAAGTCTATGGGCGAATATGTCAGGGGATTCCCCCTTCAGTAACAAGAAAGCTTGATGCAAATTTCCCGTCTGCTCAAGGTTGAAATTATAGATAAATGACTCACAGCTTACTAGTGCAATGAAAAAATATGTCTTAAATATTAGTGCTCTATGTAGGTACGAAAATAACTGAAAACTGTCACAATTCTAGAGGTATTATGTTTTATTAATTAAGTTAAACCAAGCTAAAAACAAACTGCGTTGTATTCTTTCTCATTAGGAAATTGGCTTACATTAAACGAATTGAAAATACCTTACCCCATTAGTAAAATGCTTTGTTAATCAAACAAATTAGCATTTTTGTATGATTACATTACTTAATGTTCATTGTGGAATATTTCATTAATGTTTTACGCTAAATAATTACTATAAAAAAAAATTATAATAATTTCAAGTTCTTTATACTGGTATAGCCCAAGAAATTTATACCTGAGCCGCAAAAAAGTTTGCGAGGGCAGGCTGATTTTTCCAGGGCTGATTGGGGAGTGCGTCCTGAGTATTGAGCCAAAAAATCACACTCGAAAGCCTTGTGCGTTCGGCCCTATTGGCCTTTTTCTTATTTATTTTTTTTTGACAAAATGACCTTTACAAAACTTGTAGATAATTACATTCTGCCTCATGACTTTTTTTTGCTAGCTATTTTACTCTAGGCGCTGTGGCCATTTTAGTGCTTCAGAATTCGCAAAAAAATTAAATAGCAAACCTGCAGATTATTATACCTAATAAAATTCTCTATTACTTTGCCTGATGATATTTTATTGTAACTTTATTTCTTTCGCTTGTACGGCCTTTTAGGCATTTGAAAAATTTTATTTGACCTGGTGGACATTGTGGCATGCATAGCGTTTCTAAGGATTTGACACATTTTGCAGGTAAAATGTGACGTTTCGCGAAATTGAATTTCGCGGACGGTTGCAGAATAACTATTTGGGTATTAAGAGCGCAAAGTGGTACTTTGCCGATCAAAAGGTATTGTTGATATTGGCAAATGCACACTTGATTTTTTTTACAATCGCATTTGATAAAAAATAGTTCAGGTTCAAAGAAACCAGTAGTAAAAGCAAGCGCTTTTACTACTTTGCCGCTCTAGTGAAGGATTTTGACGTAGTTTGACGCGCTAAAGCGGCAAAGTGGAGGTCATCAGGAAACGTCTACTTTGCGAGCACAAATCTAATCGACAAAGTCTACTTTCTAGGCCGATTGTAGAAAAAATAGTATATTGTGTATTTAGGTGGAAAAGTGACACATTCTCGGCCGACGGTGTAAGTTGACGGGCGAGGCCGGCAAACACCGAAGGTTGAGAATGTGCTTTTCCACCGAAATACACATACCATTTTTTCTGCGATCGGTTAAATACCTGTTAAATGTTTGTATTTTAGTTCCAATTATTCAGCAATACGAGAATCACTTTCCCGGCCTAGGCCGGAAAAGTGTTTCCCGTATTGTTATTCATTGATTCCTTAGCAACTATTGGAACATAATTGATATACCAGAATATTGAGTTTTGCGACCTGCCAACCGGTCAAAAATGCTGACATTTCTTGTCAATCGCAGAAAATAGTTATTTTTGTATCAAGGGCGCGAAATGCTACTTTGGTGATCGAGATCTGATTTTTTCAAAGTATTTCGCGCCCGAGTTGCAAACAATATTTTTTCTACAACTCCATTTAAATATCAATCATTCGAAGCCAAAATAGCAGTTTCAATCAAAGGTAGGTGAATTTTAATTATGTTTGATTTCCTGACAGGTATGTGTCACCATGACACTCAGTGTGCGAAATAGCTAGTTCGCGCACGGCGTGGCATGGCTCAATACTCAGGACACAGTCTCCAATCAGGCCTGGAAAAATCAGCCTGCCCTCGCAAAATTTTTTGCGGCCCAGGTATAAATTTCTTGGGCATCACTTCTATTAAATTTTGATCATGTTCTTGTTTATTTCTGCCACTAAACAAAATTCCATCTTCTATGTTGGCTAACGTTTCCTCAACTGATGGTAACTGAAATTTAGAGGTGACGAGGTGACGATATTATCGATAGTATCGATATTTCAGAAAAATTCGAACAATCGAAAATATCGATAGTTCAAAGTGCAACTATTGATAGTCGCGGGATAATCGAATTCAATGAACTAATACTAACTTACATTGAATAGGAATTATTTATAGAGTTCACTGCTCCAATTTTGAATGTAAAATAGGTTAGGTCAACGGGGTTTGGGGTGCACGGTACACAGGACTGACTGCACCATTGCACCCGGTGTAATCTACGATAGAAATTGGACAGAGAAAAACGACAGACTCTCGAGCGGCGACTTATTAGTTTAGTTTGGTTTTAGGTAGTTTCTAATATCAAGGTTTAATACGATAATAGACACTTTAAGTTAGACAAAATACGTTAACGGTAACGTAAGATTTGACAGGTGCGCATGCGCAGTTTGTTTTCACCAAAAATAGCGTGTTACGTGTCACGTTATTTAACTGGTTTTTGCGTGTACCTTATCTGTAAACGTTCGTTGAACCGAGTGGGTCCGAAAGCCAAATTGCTGGTGTAGACCTTTGCCGAATGTATTTTAACCTTAAAAAAAGGTATCATGTAATTGAAAATAATCAAAATACAAAAATAATTTCTAATTTTTCCTTTTCACAACAAAATTCAGAGGTTAGGTCATGATTGTGAGAGATAACGTTAACATTTACGTGAAAATTTAACTTAAACTGATTTGTGAGCACCGACGGTCACTCATATAGTAAAAATAGGGTTTACGTTTAAAGATTACGTTAACGTATTTGGTCCAACTTAAAGTGTCTATTGTTTCTTTCCATAAAAAAAATAAAATAAAACAATATCAATAATTTTTTGTTTGTTTCAAACTATCGATAAATTATCGATAGTTTCGATATTCACCACCATGATTATCGAAACTATCGATATTATTTTTTTATCACTATCGTCAACTCTACAGTGAAATTTGTTTAGATTTGTATAATCTACACATATTCGGATTTTATCACTTTTTTTTTAGCAACGACAATAAGTCAACACCAATCGGTAGGTTGATCTACTTTCTCAATTATTCCATCATTTATTAATTTTTTTAATTCTTATCGAAATTTTTCCATTAGAGGCATTGGAATCCGTCTTGGTACAGATACACTATAAGTAAGGCTCTACATTTTCAGCTAATTTTATAGCATACTCAGCAGCGTTCCCAGGAGAACGAATGTTTCCTCTTTGTTCCTTATATTATCATTTGCATATGATTGCTCCACTGTTTCAAGAAAGAGGGAGAAGAGAGCAGTAGTTGAAATGTGGCAATATGAGTATCCAAAATTAACATTTTAGTCCAATGTGACATACAAAAGAATCCCACTTTTTCACCTATTTTTTTTTACACAGATAATTTACACCTGAAGAAACCCAATACACCAGACAATTTGTCTTTGCATTATTTAACTGAGTTTATTTTTTACATACTTAGCCAGTTTGTAAGTAAGTATAAAGAATCAATTCATTGTTTAGAACCTTTAACTCATGTTATTATAATCATTCTCAGAAATGACAATCAAAAATGTCGTCAGCAAAGATATGAAACATTTCTTTAAGGTGCAATAATAACATGATTGTTGCTGAAATATGAGCCTTAAAACTTCAAGATTATCTATAAACAAACATCAGAATTAGCTTGTTATGTCTCAAGTTACATGTTTTTTTTCTTCCTCCGTGGGTCTCTATCTCTACGGACCTAAATGTATCAAAACTGTGATCGTAGATCACTCGTTAAACTTGAAAAAGGTACCTAGCATATTGAAGAAGGACTACCTAGGTATATCAAATTAAAATACACAGAAAAATTGAAACATATGGGGAATGGTAACAAAGAAAAATGTATACAAAATATAGTCTGTTTAAAATACAATTCAAAAATCTGGGTTTTAATTTTTCTTAAGTTGCCTTTATCATTTTTCTCTTACCTTTTGTTGATGGTTGAGCTTGATTTTCATTCTAAATTATTTATAAACTCACTTGAACCTTCTTTCAATTAACAAAACAATAATTTCTCATACTTTTTGTATTCTAAAAAATTGAATGTATTGTTTGAAGTAATCTTTATTTTGATTTTGCTTATCAGCTGAAAATAGAAAAAGCACAAAAAGCAAAACACTTTCAATTCCGTTCATTTACCTATATTGTACTTTCCTTTTCTATAAGGTCTGTTCCAACACATCAAAAATCGTGGTTTCGAAACTACAAATTTTGGATTCTACCATTCTATGCGCAAATTTTAAACTTTGCGCAGAATCGTAGCGGTACATTGTACGGTTTCCTGCTGTGTTGGAACAGAGCTAACGTATTAAATGAAAAGAGATAAATATAGCCCGGGCAAATCACCTATAATTTTCAAAAAAAAATGGGTAGGTTTCAGAAACTTTTTTGAATGAAGATAAAGGCGGGAATTTCTGTTGATTTCAGTAAAGGTCTCAGGAGAATAGATGTAAATACCTATAGATCTTTCTCAGCACAACTTTTATACAATAAATAATTAGGACAAAAACCTTTTTTTATTATCATCAATAAGTCTTACAACCATAAATAAATAATGAAAAACGCAGTAAAACACTGAATTGAGACAATAACATCTTTGTAAACCGATCAATAAATATTCCAATAGAGGATTAGTCATGCGATAAATTAAAAAATAGTTTTTATACATTTAAAAATGCAAAATCCTTACCGATAATGTAGGCTTATTCAAAATACTTGGACGGTAATGAGATGGGGACCGTGTCCTTTTCTCAACTGTAGGCGGTATTAAAACTACAAGTTGTTCTTTATCATCTCCATTTTTCCTATCCGAAGCCGTAGCTCGAGAATTTCCACAATGCGGAAACTCGTCCGGAGATGAAGTCGTATGGCGCGAAGATGTTCCAGCACTAACAATGACTTCATTTGTATCATTGCACATTCAGATCATTTTTGTTCCTTACCTGTTCAAGTGGATATTCGCAGTATTATCCCCGTAACTAATATTATTCGTGTTGTTGACTTGAACTAGTAAACTACAAGTTTGCGAGGCTATTTGAAAAAGACCGTCTTGAAGGTTTCTTTGTCTGGGGGTGCTTTTAAAACCGAAATGGTCCCAGAAATGTGGCATACTTATCGACTAAAAATAATAGGATTTTTTTTGTGATTGAACTGCAACTATTGAATCAATTATTAGATAAATTTCACTACTAGGAGTTTAAAGTTAAAATTTTGTAAAAATACTCCAATTTGTTTTGTCATTGAAAAGCAAAAACACAGTATGGTATATTTCCCACAATTATTTTAATCAAACATGAAAAATATAGTATTGTTGCCTGTTGTTTGAAATTATTAGCATTATCGTGTCCCTCATCGAATAGTTTTTGTTAGGGACAATCCCGTAATAAAATTTCCTTAAATTTTTTTTATTAAAGCCGCTGAAGCACGCACCTTCAACTAATTAATTAGTAGTCATCATTATAATAAAAGTTAAGTCATTATTGCCGAAAATTCACATTAACTAATCACAGTAAAAACACGAAAAAGTCCTTAACCCGGATCGAACATTCTCCAAATTTCGAAGCGACGCAGGCCCTACGTGAGGCGACGCTAAACTGAACGTGAAAAGGCCTCTAATGGAAAACTTGGCGGCAAATGTATTACATTGATTAGTCCATTTTTCCAAAGGGGTTGTTTCGTGTTAGCGGAACGTTGCATGGATAATGTTATAGATCATATCACATGCGCCGAAGGACGAAGGATTTTCTTTTTTGCAAATGCAAATATTCTTGACCGAAAAGGTATACTTATTGGGGTGGATAAATTGGGTCGATTCTGTGCGGTATTTGAAATCCATTATCATCTTTGTGGTCGCAAATAAAACCACATACCTATTTTGATATAATAGCTGTGATAATAACAAAGATACAATTTTTTCTGCCTTTGGCAAATCTTAGGACGATATAGGAGGGATGAGAAAGGACTCTCTGTTATTTTAAATCTTAGCAACACTGGGATATCCAAAAATTCTGAAGGAATAAGAAATCCAGTTAGATCAAACAGATCAATGGGTTTTCTGCCTGAGAAAGTCCAAACTGCCATAAAATAGCTCAAACCAGATCTCATCCAATTTTGTTGACAAAATGTGTCTTCTTCTTGATCAAGACCGCTTCTCTTTTTCAAGTACCTGGAATATATTTTGCACTCGTCTTTAATTACCCTTGATGATCTCATAATTCTGCCTGTAGTCCTGTCGCAGTAGTTCGTAATTCTTCAATTCAAAATACTTTTTCCATTGCTAGGGCATTATTGTGAATAGGTAGTAGGTAGGTATCTTCAGTTTATGTAGTCCTAATGTTTTTTAGTATTCTCCAACTTTTGGTTATTCTTTTACTTCCAAGATAAAATGGTTATCAATATGAGTTCAGTTTCTTTTAGATCACTCTTTTTTTCTGTACTGATGTTACTTCTGTTCTCAAAATATTTATTTGTCTCCTATACTGTCTGAATTTCATCTGCTATGTCTTAATCAATTTCTTTATCTCAAGGTTTCAAATGTTGCACTGTGACTATGTACCTACTTTGATAGTGTACCTACTTCTGGTAATGCATTTCAAGGTTTCAGAAGTTCAGGACTATTTTGTTGTTTTTGATAGAATACCTCATTCAGAATCAATATGGATCTCTTCTGTGAAGATCTATATTAAAAACCTTGCTGAATGGAGAAGTAGAGGCGGAATGATGATTTTAACTAACACATGAATGTAATCAAGTCAATGAGAATTATGTTATTCATTGGCTAAATTTGATTTGATTTGAATCTACTTACAATTTCAATAAAAAGTCTGGTTTCAAAATATGAAATAATGCAACAAGAAGTGATTCATTAGATCTGATAAACAACTTTCATCAAGTACGCATTTTCCAAGTTTAAGTAACAGCATCACGACAACTTAACAGAGTCATGCAGGTAGAGGCAAGTGCTGATTCTCTCAATTTTTGTAAAATATCTTGAAGGTTGGCCGATTGCTTTCTTGACGAAAACAGAAAAATATTCATCCATCTTTCATCTGAATGGAAAAATGTTGCAACTCACAACAGTCCTTTGAAACACTTTAAGGAGGAAAGTGTTAAATGTTGGAAATTAAAACCTACAATTATTCTATATAAACCTTTCTTTATTTCAAGTATCACAGATTTTATTTTATAGCTATAAGCTATCATAAAGGCTGATTTACAACGTATCCAGTAACTAGCATGCCAACTCTTGGCTGGTAAAGGGCTGGACCCAGGTTGTCTACATGAGTCCAGTCAATCATGAGTTTCCACTGCGGAATCCTTACTGGCAAGAAAAATAGACACACTCTATTCGCTTCAGTGCTGGTGGCCAGAGGACTGGCATGAGCAAGTGTTCATACGATGTCAGCTACTGGATATGTGTAAATCAGCCTTCATACAAATAATTACAAGTGCTGGGCAACATATTCACCTAAATTAACTCTTTTAACAGTTTCCCCTTTTTCCCTCAAAATTTCTTCGATATTCCTTTTACCATTCAAATCGGTAAACCATTTGAGATTATCAGCAATCAAATGGTTGTTTTTGCACCCTGAACATTCCACTATAACTACCCCCTTTTCGTAGGCAACTTTCGAAATTTTATGGTGGTTGCGGGTGTCGCACTTTTTGCAGGTGTATTCTAGGTGGAGTCTTGGATCGATTTTCGCTAGGGGCTCCGCTGGGGGGCTGCTGACTGCTGAAGAACGGTACCTTATCGTTGAGGACAAGGGAAAAATTGTACGTCTAGTGAAAATGTTGCTTCTTGATCTGGATTGATTAAGGCTCACTCGGAGGATATTTTGTAGGTTTGTTATACGTCGAAAAGCCATAATTTTTAGGGAATTTTGATTTTTTTTCTGTACTCCTCCTCTCCTAAAGTAATAACAGTGAGGTTATGTGCTTATGATTACAAATTTTCTCTTCTTTTATTTTATAACATTTTGTTTGAGCTGAGAGTTTTTGTCTCTTTCGCTCTCATAATGTGAGAGAGATCAAAATGTCATTATTAGAGAAGGTTTTATTGGTTTTATCCCAAGGTTCCTCCTCCCTCCTTTAAGCAACCTTGGTTTTTAAGAGATGTTTGAAAGAGATGCTAACTGTTATAACGTCACCTGGGGGGCCTCAACATAATGCAAATCTCTAGGCACCCCAGATGACGTCATCAAGTTTCCCATTCAAGACAAGCTATTAACTTTAGGAGCCTTGGGTTTTATCAATACTCGTAAAAATAGAATGCAAGAATCGTTGTGCTTTTTTTTTTAATCAGACCATTTTAAATTCTCAAAAATTTCTTCTTTTTTTTATTAACATGCTGGTTGCTGACCAGCTGCTGTTTGTGGTAGCTACTGCCAGAATTTTCCGGATTGGTCTGTCATTTTAGTGACATTACAATTGTCAAGTCAACATACCCCTATTACCCCTTGCTTGGAGAATTTTCCTGTTACACAACAACTTAACAAGTTCTTTTACCAAATTTCCAACTAAAGTTTATAGAAAAGCCCTCAAAATGCAAGGAATGACTCTCGCCTCTTTGAGGAAGCATAAAGCTGTAAGTGGGACATATTTTTGTTTGTTTATCCTTCACTAAAATCTTCAAATTTCAATGTTTTTTGAGAATATCTACTAGCAGAATATGTATTGTATATTGTTTCTACAAACACTCAATTTGCTTTTCAGCTCATTCCTCTCTATGTATGCATTGGGGCTGGTTGCCTTGGAGCTGGCTTCTACACTTTAAGATTGGCCACTCGTAATCCTGATGTTCAATGGGACAGGTCATCCGGAAACATCTCCAACGAGGAATTCCGTGGAAAGCAATACAAAGTATAAACTATTATTTTCAACTAAAACTTCAGTAATTAATTGTGTGATTGTTTTCAGTTCTATTCTCCCAGAGTGGATTACACCAAACTAGAAAGCCCAGCTCCTAAATTTGAAAAATGAAGTGATAAATGAATAATTATTATTGTAATTTTGTTAGAATGCTTTAGGTTATTTAAATTAAAGCTTAATCTACTTTATGTAGTGAATGTTAGAATGGTGTTTTTGATAATGTCCTATGAATTAAAAATATAGGAAGGTCAAATAAGAGAGGTGCAAAAAATGCATATAGATTTTAATAATTTATTTATGGAAAAGTGCCAGACAAAATTAGTTGTATTCCTTTCACACCTAGGAGGAGCCCCGGAACAGCTCCGGGGCTTCACGCGCTTATTCCTTTCGAAAAGTTTTTGTTGCACCACGCATCTGTTCCCTGCAAATCGGGGGCGACTGAACACCGGAGCGAGTAGCTCGAGTGTTTCAAACTCTTGAAAGGAATACAACTATTGAATTTGATCTGTTGTTCACTTTTGCCAGAGGACTACCCAATTCCTTTGATTTTAGTTTGTGAAAAATTGAGTAATCTAACTACCACTTTAGATGAATTGAATAGGCAATATTGGCCAATAGGCCTAATTCCCAATCCCAATAATCCATCGACTAGCTTCTTAGAAGCAGTTCAATCCATTCCTCATAATTTTTTGCTCCGAGTACTCCGTACGCACTATTGATTGTTCGGGTCTAATCTCTTTGGTGTAAGTAGAGTAGCTGTACGACGTCATTTTTGTTCTGAATTTTTCGCTCTGCTCTCTTCACTCAGAGACCGGTCAAAAAATAGAACTTGAAGGTAAAGAAATCCTTGAATGACCGTGGCCGCCATATTGATTGCGTCTTCCCATTGTTCATCCAACCCATAAAAAAAAGAAGAATTGTCAGTTGTCCAGTTCCTAACCTAATTTCAATTTTTTCGCTGTTTTGCAAAAATAGTTTCAAATTTTGCAATAAATAAAATATTGTGTTTTTCCGATGGCTACTCATTGGGAGGAATTCTACTCCAGTCATTTGCCACCAATCGATTTCGAGGACAATCGTAAATTGCTGCAAGAATTTTGCGAAAGGCACAATGAAAATAACGAAAAAATTGTTTTAATTACGGTAAGAAACTATCATGAGAAAACCCAAATTTTGTTGTTTTCCTCGTTAACTACACATACAGTACAGCCATAGTCCAACAGATAACATTTCACGTTAATTCAGGCTTCTAGGAAAAAAAAAATCAATATCGTACATTCCTTAATTAGGACAAGAATTAAGTTTCTACATATCTAAAGGAAAACTTTTGATGGAAGAAACAATTCTAATTTGAAACAACATACATATATAATTAACACAAGCTCTATATTATATACACTGAAATTCCAACAGAGCTGAGCTAAGTACTCAGCAAATGTACTTAAAATATTGAATATTTCAAATATAGAATCTGTTTTTTTTTTAAAGATAATTCCCCAAGTCAAAAATTTAGTAACTATGTTGGCAACACAAGCCTTTTCTACATGAAAAATTTGATAGCATTGACAATTTTACATTGTATTGCCAACCTAATGTCAGTTTGACTTTTATCTTTAAAAAAAAATGCACTTTAGTTACTTGCAGTTAGAGCTGGGAGTAACGACAAATAGTATATTACAATCCGAGACGGGAAATTCGTGACAACCAAATAAATGAGGTCGGGAAATGAAGACGGGGAATGAGGACGAGAAATATTTCCCTGCTCCATTTTCCGTCCGTGGACAGGAAATGAGGACGGAAAAAATTTCCCGTCCGGGGACAGGTAATGGACCAGAAAAATGAAAAGACAGAAATGTAACATTTTCAAATTTTTAAAAAGTCAGTAATGACATCATTTCATATATGGTTAAAAATAATAGTATATTACATACCGAGTAGGGAAGTGTTTCAGTGTCAGTAATGTCGAGATTACATATATGGTTGCAAATAAAAATAGTTACTTTACTTTAAGGGGATTGAATGCGCCTTGATGCCAAAATATTTTTTCCTGCGCGAAGCACCTAACGCAGTGTATCATTGTATTCTTCCCCCCCTATTAATACTCCTTAGTGGGAATGAGATGAATAAAACAAGGAATGCGTTGCGTTCTTAGTTTCAACGTAACTTTTTAGCAGTTGAAGTTATATCAAATTTCTTTTTTGCATTCGATTTATAATTTAATACATGTCTTTATTTCTTTTAAGTGTATTGTTAAGCTTTATGTTACTGTTAGTCTTAAGTGGATGTCTGTAATTGGCCCCTGGCTGTTGATGTCTGATTGATAAATAAATAAATAAATAAATAAATATAGGGAAGAATGGCGCTATCTTTTTAGAAATCCGGTAATAGAAACGAGTTCTCGAAATTACAAAAATGTAATTTAAACTGGAAAAAAACGAGAAAATTAATCAATTTATGGTGTCTTTTTTATTTAGCGCCAATCTTTTGTGTGGTAGCAATACAATAGCACAAACCAGAATCCCAAAAATCATCTAGTTTTTTTTGTAGAATTTTACTTAATTCTTCTTGTCATTTTGCCTGTCTCTGTTATACCCGCAGCAAACCCTATGGCTCTTTCCTCCGCCTGATTTGCGATAAATTTTAAATCGCTATCATGAAGGATCCAAGGCTAACCGGCCCAACAGTAGCCCAATGGAATAATCGCGATAAACCTCGCATCTTTATTAGCATTAACTTGTTGGGAGTCGTATAGTTCGACGTGCGTTACAATATAATTTAAACGGCGCATTCAATACCCTTAACGAGTTATTAAAAGTTACGCATTACTTGGTAACTTCGTTACTTTTCAGATTGATATTGCTAAGTAACTATAACGACGTTACTTTCCTGAAGTAACTGCAGATCGTTATTTTGTTAAAGTAACGAGTTACTATGAAAGTAGCGTGTTACTATGGAAATAACGCATTTATATGGAAGTAACGCGTTACTAGTTACTATGAAAGTAACGCATTCTCTCAATTTGTTTATCTTCTTTACAAATAATTGACGATTGAAGAAAAGGAAAATAAGTAATTCAAAAACTTTGTATGTCAAATAAAATATGGGTAGTACAGAAAATTGGTTTTGAAAGCTCAAAATAATCGTTTTTGAGCAAGCCTCTGCTCTAAAGACACTATATGCACACACTGGGACGCTTCAAAAAGCAGGTTTGTCCAAAAAGTTCCCTATTTAGTCGCTTAATCCTTAATCCGTTTTTGTTGTTTTTGCAACAAAACTCTTCCACATAGTCGGACTCACAAACTAAAAACATATTGGCATTTCGTATAGGTCTTATTTGATTGTTTGGACTGCTGTGTTGGTGAGTCAAATCAAAGAATAACGCAATTTTCGACGTAAATAGTTATTTTTGAAGTAACGCGTTACTTTAAAAGTAACACTTTATTCAAAAGTAGCGCTTTATTTCAAACTAACGCGTTGAGGTAACGGGTTACTTTCAAATAACGAGTTACTTTTAAGTAACGAACTACTTCTAAAGTAAAGAAGTTACTTTCAAAGTAAAGAAGTTACAGTAACGCGTTACTTTCCAATAAGTAACGCGTAATAAAGTTATCATTATTCGAAAGTAACTGTAAATTATAAGTAACGAGTTATTTTTAAGCAAAAGTACCTGTAAAGTAACGCGTTACTTTTTTCAAGTAACAATCCCAGCTCTGCTTACAGTATTAAGTACAACATTTAATATTGTACTAAAGTATTAGTATTTTACTTAAATTAACAGTAGGGTGTCACCCAACTTGGGCGACAGTATAGGGTGGTCCAATTTGGACACTGTTATTTAATAGGAAACATTAATTTCTGAACAAGATACAAGTATAATGAGATTCAATATTCAATCAAAAATATAAGTAATGAAATACAAATGAAGAAAAATAAAAATAAAAATGTTTTGTTAATTTTTCATCATTGAGTTATACAGGGTCCCAACCATCTTATAGTGGTTCTGGTAACAGGTGAGGTAGGTGTGGGTGCAAATCACAATCACCCAGTACTTGATTATTTTGCTGTGAGTACCAACTTTTCTTATGAAATTACCTAAGTAAAATAGGTACTTAAAAATATTAAATAATGTATTGAATATTTCACTTGAAGTATATTTTTCTAATCAGAACTCCAACTATACTGACACCATTCATACAATCATATACTTTTAGTCCGGTGGTACCACTGTCCCTCTGGAACACAACACAGTGAGATTTGTAGACAATTTCAGTGCAGGTACAAGGGGTGCCGCCAGTGCGGAGTACTTTTTAGAGCACGGCTACGTTACTATATTTATGCACCGCCTGAAAAGCTTGGAACCGTTCACGAGACATTTCAACGGGCAGAAATTCATGGACATGCTGGATTTGAACGAAAGGGGACCCAATACAACCATAACCGGTGCGTAAAGCGTCAAGAATTTAATTTACGAGCTGATTTTTTGAATTGTTTAGTCAGACCTGATGGGGTGGATGTGCTGGCTCCAATTTTGTCTCGATATAAAGCCGCCCAGGATAACGGCAGGATATTGTATGTAAACTTTACAACAGTTTCGGACTACTTTTGGTTATTGAGGGCCGTTTGTGAGTGTTTGGCGCAATTCGGAGCTCGGGCCTTGCTTTACTTAGCGGCCGCAGTTTCTGACTTTTATGTTCCTGCAAATCAGATTGTAAGCCAACAAATTGGAATTAGTTGTTTTTAAATCGGTTTTGTTTTTCTAGCCTACACATAAAATGCAATCAGGCGGGGGTCCCCCTAATATCCAACTTCAGTTGGTACCTAAACTATTAGCTCCTTTAGTGAGCTTGTGGGTACCACTAGCATTTGTGGTGTCTTTTAAGTTAGAAACTGATGAAAGTATTTTAATAAGTAAATCTAGGGATGCTTTAAATAAATACAAACATAAGGTTAGTTATTTATAATAATTTTATTCAATAATTTTAATTTTTTTAAAATTTTTAGCTTGTAGTTGGTAATATGCTCCAAACAAGACGAACCAAAGTAGTTTTTGTGACTCCCGATAATAACTATGAGTTAATTTTATCAAGAGAGCAAGTCCACAATGGCATGGAAATAGAAGAAATTATAGTTTCAAATGTTGTAGCCAATCATTTAGATTATATTAAAATACAAAAATACTAGAAAAATATTGGCAAATCGACGGAGAAATTTTAAAGAAAATATCATATTGATGGTTTAGGTGGTAAATGTTTATTTAGATAATCACTTCTAATCAGGGTAACAATAGAAATTCTATATTTTAAATTCTGAAGGTGTAGCTAAAACATATCTAAAAAAAAGGGATCATTGGTATTATTACCCTAAGACTGTGGTAAAAATATTTCTAGAGTGCCAACACTTTTAGATTCATGCCTTTATGAAAATATATACAAAAAATACCGAATTGGAACAATTAGAATATTTTGTGTTAATGTGGTGTTAAATATCTTCTAGAGGTATTGATTAATGTGCATTTAGTTTTTGTAGGCTCACTTTTGCGATTTAATGTTAATCTTTGAGACAAATCAATGAAATTTTTTTCCTCTTGAAGGTAGCAATGTTTTGAATAAATCTCGTTTTTTTGATCCTAAATTTCCCAAAGAAAGTAGTGAGATGATGGTAAGAACTGGAGCTTTCCCTATGAAAAAAAAAAAAATGGAACAAAGAAAGAATATCAAAGTTGTGCAGAGTAGGCAGCTACTACAGAACAACTTCAACACCCAGGGTTTTTGGTTCATGTTGGTTCCAGAACATTTTTTCATTTGAAGGATGTGTCTGCATAATAAAATTGTCAGTAATGATATATTTCACTGTAATTTGGTACCATTGGAAACTTGACAATCAAGCAAATCCAGGTAGTAACTGCATTAGAAACCTAAAGGTGCGTACAGACATGCAACAGAAAGCCGTAACGTAACTTCACCGCGTATCAAGCACGCGACATGTTCTGTTGCGCGACGTTGTTACGTTGCGATGAGGAAAGTGGGTTTAGTTTGGTGCAACAGAACATCGCCGCGCAACATCGGCGCGGAACATTTAGGCGTCCCAGCTTTTTAGCAACGTTTTTAGTTAGTTGGTATCTACGTTCAAGCAAGATGGACATTGCTGCTGCAGCTTACATAGTTATGCACTATTTAGTGCATAAGAGAAAACGCAGACCAAGACGCTGGTGGCAGACTCAATTATACACCAGTAGAACTGTGTACAGTGGTCGTCATTTATTGAGAGACCTAAACTTCCAGTCTGTGAGTGGTCTATACAAAAACTTTACCAGAATGTCGCCAACTGATTTTGAATTTTTGATTAACCTAATCGGTCCAAAAGTATCAAGAAGAGACACTAATTGGAGACAAGCTATTTCGGTTCAGGAAAGATTGGCAGTAACAATGCGTTTTCTGGCGACTGGAGATTCCTTCACGAGTCTGCAATATCTGTTCAAAATTTCGAAACAATCGATAAGCGCTATAGTACCAGAAGTGTGTGAAGCTCTCATAGAAGGGTTGAAGGAGAATATACAGGTATGTTGATTTATTTATTGCTCAAAATTCTTTATTATAAAACATTTTTCTATAAAATTTTGTTCTTGAATATCATTTAATTATCTGGCAAGTTTAAATCAGTTAGTAATGTTGCACTGGTAAATGGGGGTGGATTGCTGGTAGAAGCGGAATAATTTGTCATACCCGAGCATTGTGAACTTGCTGATGCTGGAGATATTAGTGGCAGTGGTACCGGTGAAAACTGAGGCGCTTGGGATGATGCGTCAGTTGCAAAATCCCAATGAGCTGCGGGACGGGGTGAATATGGGGATTGTATCAACTGAGTATCTTGGTAAACCGAATCACGTTGTACAAGTTCGCTTTGGATTGTGGAATAATTGTTTGATTGATAACCTCTTGGAGCGGGATATTGATTATAATACCCCTTGTCTGCCGCAAATAAAATATTCATGATGGCTTCTTGTACTGCCGTTTGTGCTACGTTCGAATATTTACTAAGTTTCTTGGCTACAAGATTTCCAAATATTTGACATTCGCTTGGATCCTGCGGTGGTTCCTTATTCGATGCCTTTGTTAGAATTTCGAAAGCAGCATCCAATTTTTCAACTGCACGTTTTTTGTTCGGGATACTATGAGTCATCTGAGGGGGTTTTCTTTCCTTGTTACTGACTCTAATCCGAGTCTTTGGAGTCTGCTGAGACTCGTTGGGCTCCTGGGTCACGCGAAGCTCATGAGTCTCGTGAGACTGCTGAGTCCCGTGAGGCTTCTGAATCTCATGATGCTCTTCAGTCTCGTCAGGCTCTTGTATGTCGTTAGTCTTCTGGGGCTCCTCAGAGTCCGGATTCATATCTTGCAAAGCGGTATCATCATCTACATCATTACTTTCGTCTGTTTCTTTATCAATCTGCAACCAAATAAAAAGTTCTGTTGATATTTTTTCGATAATATGACAAAATAGTTTTCTGGGTTGGGAAAGAAATGTCTTGTAGATCAGGTCATAAATTCAAGGTTTTTTAGTTAGTAGAATCATTATTCTTTGAAGTTTCTGAAAACGATATTTTTTACAGATACCAACAACATCAGAGGGGTGGTTACAAGTAGCAAAACAATACAACGATATTTGGAACTTTCCGCACTGCCTAGGGGCAATCGATGGAAAACACGTCGTTTTGCAAGCACCTATTAATACAGGAAGCGATTTTTTTAACTACAAATCGACATTCAGCATAGTTCTTTTTGCAGTAGTAGATGCTCATTACAACTTTTTGTATGTTGATGCTGGAGGCCAAGGAAGAATTTCTGATGGTGGCATTTTCAAAAATTGTTCCCTGTTCAAAAAACTAGAAAAAAATGAGTTAAGATTGCCACTAGCTGAAGCTTTGGATGGTAGACAACGCGAAATTCCCTATTTTTTCATTGGAGATGAGGCGTTTGCTCTCACTGATACATTAATGAAACCGTTTTCGGGAATTCACCCCAAAGGATCATTACAAAGGGTTTATAATTATAGATTATCTCGCGCGCGAAGAGTCGTAGAGAATGTATTTGGTATTGCTTCAGCAGTATTTAGAGCACTCCGGAAACCCATGCTGCTAAGTCCTGAAAAGGCTGAGCTCATTGTAATGGCAATAGCTCACTTACATAATTTCTTAAGGAAAAGTTCCTCCTCCTGTCACTTGTATACACCAAACGGAACATTCGATACGGAAGTAGAGGGAAAACTTGTCGATGGAGCGAGAGCTTCAAGTAATGAACCAACTACTTCGCTACTTCCTCTCAGAAATATTCCCAGAAAACCATCCATACAGGCTAAAGCAATTCGAGAAGAATTGGCTGATTTCTTTCAAAATGAAGGGCGGATTTTGTGGCAAGATAAATATACTTAAATAATATTGAAAAAAATAAATAAATAAATAAATAAACACTTACAGAGCTTTGAGTATTGCGTACTTTGTTTTTGTCCCACAGGAATAGCAAGCTCTTGAATGCGAACCAAGAACTTTCATACACATCGGAACGCCCTACAATTGAAATAATAGTATATTAATCAATTCATATTATACTATTACAAAAGTCAATTGGAACAAGGTACCAACTGGTGGCTGACTGATGGTCACTGGAAAGTTCCATAAGAAATGCACTGCCGCCACTGCCACTAGTCAGCCGGCCACCAGTATGATTTATGTTTACCTTGTTCCAATTGACTTTGGAAAAACTATACCAGTAGTAACAACCCAAGGACATTGATAATTGTTCGAAAACATTTTTTTAACAGGTTTCGAAAGCTTGTTGAAGGCAACAAGCTTGAGAAAGTTGTTAAAAAAATTGGCTGTTAGAAGTGTCAAAAAAATTTAATTAATTAATAAATCTTTACCTGTTCCGGTGCCCATGCTTTTTTTAATTTTTGACTTTTCCCGCCTCAGCGCTGACTGCAACGCACTAATTTTCTTCTTGCACTCGTCAATCGTAGCACCTACACTTCTTGCGACATCTTCCCACGCATCATTTTTCTGAATTTTATTAAAATATCTGGGATGTTTGTTATTCCATAAAATTTCCTTCCCTCTATAAATTTCGATAAACTCAAGCACACTGTCTTCCGTCCACTCCATTTCTATCGAAATCAAAATAGCAACTGAATTTGACTGGAAATAGTGGAAATACAAAAGGGCAAAACCAAAACAACGGCACCGGGTTCGCAAGCACGTCCAGACTAAAAAAATCAAGTGCAACATCGCCGCGAACATTTCTTTGATGCGGTGTCGATTTACCGACAACCGATGGGACGCTGCGATGTTACGGTGTTACGCGGTTGCTGTACTGCTACGATGTTGCAGAGTACGGTCCAGATATGTCGCGTACTTGTTACGCGGTGAAGTTACGTTACGGCGTTCTGTTGCATGTCTGTACGCACCTTAATATATTATGCACTATTATCTGTTCACAATCCGATGTCCACTGGTACCGGTAAAATTTATCACCTTTCAAATGCTATTTGATAGGGAAAGGTGATAAATGTACCTGCACCTGTGGACATCGGATTGTGAACAGAATATATGTTATAAATCAAATCTTCCACTAATTCTCTAGCTTAAAATCTATCTGGAAAATGTAGGTACCTACAGATATGTTATAAATGGCCTACTTAGACGTTTTGTGAATGTAAAAAATGATGGCATGAAGTAAAGTATGAAATGCAAAAAACAATATTTATTCAAAATATCATTCAGCAAAGCGCCTTATCTGTATATTTTTGCTGCCATAAGATAAAATGGTATATTCCTTGAGAAAAACATATAGGCATATAAATATATAACCCTAAGTCCTAAAACTGATTGATTTATATATAGTTTCTATCTTTTTTATAACTTTTGTACTAGTTTGTTTTATATAACGAAAAAAAAAAACTATATTTATTATAAAAAAAAACCTGTTGTGAATTCTGCAAATTGTTAAATCGCACTTTAAATGTCTGTCCAGCATATCAAAGCGCTATGGGTGTATAGAATATTAGTACAACATATAAATGTATATCTTAATATATTATGTATTTTCAAATTGTTGCGTATAAAATTTCACAACCCTTGAAAAAACCCATGTAAGTCAATTACTAATTTTTCTCCAGTTGTACTTAAGTGATAATCTTATCTAGCTTTATATGGGTTTTTGAGGCATACTTTAAGTTTTTGGGCTGTGTCTTTATCTAAATATCTTCGTACGTAAATTTCAAACAATCGGTCGCTGTAGAGGAGCTTATGAAGTCGATCACCATATTTTCTAAAAAAATGTATGAAAGTTGTTTCAACAACAAAACGCACAAATTTTACCTTGCTTCAAGAGTTTTATCATTCAAAAACTTAACCATATTCACAATAATCCTTTTCCTAGTAAAATCGCTGTTATTCGGATTCAAAATGTAGCTTGACCCGGCAATTACTACAGCGCACACTACTAATCTTGCCGTAGCTATTCGTACCAAGGAGTTTTTATGTTCGGGACCCTTAAATTTGAAATTTAGCTGCATTATCGGAGACACCTATTTGGTTACCTTTGCACAAAGCGACCTAATTGCGTGCAAAATCGGTATGTGCGTAACCATACAATCTAAAGCCAAATTTGCATCATGTTTAATGAATTTGTTAGAATCTGCCGTTCGGCATAGGAGAGTGTCTACAATTTCATCAAATTCCTAAAAAATATAAGTCTTAAACAGCTCACAAACAAACAAAAAAATCCTTACTGGTCTTCTAGTATCTTTAACATATTCAAACAAATGTCCTATAGCTTTACATGTAGTCCTACATACATGAGATCTTGAACTTTTCAACATATCTATAATTCTTTGATTGATAATGGTCATATGTGGATAAACAATATTCACATCGCACGTGCGGCATATTTCCAAAACTTCCGCCAAACCTCTAAGAGCAACATTCCAATCTTCCTCCCTTATTTTTGTAATTGCTTGCATAAGCTCATTTTCTGAATTATTGGCGTCCGGGCAAGTTTCTATTATGGTTGAATTAGATGAATCCTAAAAATTGTCTATTAATTAGTACAAAACTCACTTAATTCTCTTACTAAATTTAAAGATTTTAAATTCAATTCATATCCACCAGGATCAGGTTTATTATGGAAAATAGACGAAGAACTTTTATCGATGTAAGGTACTTTTTTGATTGCTGATTTGTCTACATTAGGAGTAGGACTAGCACTCCTGCCTCTTCTAGTTGGTGAAATTAATTTAGTAACTGTATCGATTTCCCTCATTTTATTTTTTTGTTCGCTCGAAAATGTCGGAGACATGAAGGAGTAATTTTTAGTTATTTTTGGCGAAGGAGTAGTAGTTTTTAAGTTCAAAGCTAATTCTTTCTCGCAAAAGTATTTCACAGGTTTAGTGTTATCTGGGACTGGTGCTTTTTCTCTGATCTTTGTTACTGTAAATCTGGTAAGGGCAGTAGGAGGTTTATTAGACACTGCAACATATGAATGACTTTTAAAGTTTCCATTTGTAGTTCCTGAAACGATTTTCCTCAACGGGGAAGTTTGCTGTAAAAAACTCGATCTCGACACTCTGGGCGAAAAAGATTCGTCAAATTTCTTTTTATCCAAGAAAACTTTTATCAAGGAATCCTCAGCAAACAGTTCGCCTTTTATTTCATCTTTTGGTTTGTGTAAGTACCGTAAAATGCAACCTTTTCTTTTATAATGAAAATCCGGCTCTCCAACGGATTCTTGTTGATAATAATTGGTTTTAGGACTTAAACTATCAGGTGACATTCTTGCACTTTCTTCTAAGGGTAAGGAAACCATCGTTTTGCTGGTTTGGGTGCTGGTTTCCTTGAGCACGTCTGGATTTAAGCTTTTTTGTGCTACATTTCTGTTACCTGGTACTACCATGGGAGCCGAATCGAAGAGATTTTTAACTCTTGGATGATCCTTGATCGGTTTCAGTTTGGCATTGGTTTGCATAATTTTTGTGCGAATATTGGAGTGTGTAATATAAACATTTAAAGAAAAAACGTCAAAATAAATGTCGTGTTTTGTCAGTGATATTTTTTAGGTGGGATTTAGAATAAGTTTTTTTTTTTTTGTGTGAGGATCAGAATTTTCATGTAAACTTTATTTATATTAAAAAATTACTCAATGCTGATACAAATGCCCCATCATTTGAACTGGGGAAGCACAGACACCAATGAAAGAGGTGAGTACCTTTATGATTATATAATTATGGTGTTGGAGCTGGAGTTTTCCGCAGCAGACCGAAGATTGAATTCTCAATCAACCTTGGGATGTATGCTACTATATACCAGGCAGAAGTTTGTGCCCTTGCTCTGTGTACCAGAGAGCTAATTGATAGGTCCACCACAAACAAAAACATATACAGGGTGTTAACAAATAGTGGGATCAAACTTCTAGAATAAATAGTATCCATTAAAATAATAAAAAAATTAATAGAAACATAGGTCCGCAAATGCTTAGTTTTCGAAATACAGGGTGTCAAGGCTTGAAAAAAATCGGTTTTTCAAAATCCGCTTCCCGAATTTCTTTAAACTTTGCAGATTTGTTTGCTATAATAAAAGGTATCTTTTGACTCAATTAGATTAACCGTTATTATTCCAGTGGCACCCCAGAGGGCAATTACGTTAGTAAAAGTAGGAAAAAAATGGCATATCACTATTTTTTTATAACTTCGATGTTTTTTCTCAGTTTAAGCAAGCCATATTACAGTCAAAAGATATACCTTTTGTTATCACAATTAAACCTGCCAAATTTGAAAAAAAAAATGGAAAAGGGATGTTTCTATCAACTTTTTTATTATTTCAATAAGTACTATTTATCCTAGAAGTTTGATCCCACTATTTATTAACACCCTGTAATATATTGTGTCAGATAGCCAGGCGGCTCTAAAAGCCCTGGGTTCCTACTGGATTACCTCAAAACTGGTGAGGAACTGCATCGAGTCCCTTACATTGCTAGGCACCAATAACAGGGTAACCTTTGTAATGACCCGGGAAAATAAACCCGTAATTTACAATGTCTTTATTGTAAAAATTAAATGTAATCAAAAACTGAATTTCCAATCAGTATCAATAAATTGTAAATGAAACAAAATAACGTTGACCCCAAATTAATTAAAATATTTATATACGTTCAAAATTTTATTAGTCACCAAGCGTGATGTCATCTACTAAATCAAATCAATGACCATATTAAAAGCGAGGCCAAAGTAATTAAATCGGTGATTTTTGGCCGAGACGTCGACACGTGCGTCGGTTTTCTTTGAGTTATATGTCCAATTCTTACAACGAAATCTGTTGACCCCGATAAACCAGGAAATTGCGACATAATTATTCGATTTTGAACAAATAAAAGAGGAAGGTTATTGGGGGAACGAAACATATAAATACAGCGGTTTTAGAAGTGGAGGAGCAGTTAAGTTGTGAGTTCAGTCCAGTTTGAGTTAAATCTACAGTACCTAATGAGTCAGTCCGGTTAAAATTCGCGAAAGTTTCTTTTATTTTGTTGCCTCGGGAAAACGCGTTAAGCTTTGAAAAAGTAACGGAAAATTCTGAAAGAAATAACATTTAGTCATATTCAACATTATGTGCGAGCTCTAGAGATTTTTGAACTAAATTAATTAAGTAATTTTACGAGTGAAAAGTTAAATGTAAGTACTCTAGTGACTAGTGAAACTTTTTGACTCTATAAATGATGAATGATGAGAAGTGAAATTGACATTGAACTTTAACGCATAAAAACTTGACTGAGTCAGATTGTGACCTTAATAATTATTTTGCATAAGCAGTCAGTAAATGACTTAGGAGTTTTAAGAATTTATAGATATAGGTGAAGGGTAGTTTTAATTGGAATGTGAATCGTAAGTGTTGTTTAAAAGAGTAAATGTATAAACTTATAAGTTATTAGGAATAGAAGAAGTAGGGCGTTTTTACTATGGATATTTCCTGGTCCGTAGTAATGAAACTTGAACAGATGTGAAATAATTTGAATTGGGAAAAATAAAAGTGGCTGTCAGACATAGAAACATATTTGCTTATTTTAATTTTGGTTTTAAGTATAATAAAATATAATTTAGTAAACCTCAATAGTTTGTTTCTCTCTTTTGCGAATAGATCCCCTCCACAATTTTATAGGTAGTCGCTCAAGGAAATAAACACCATGAATATATCGCTCGCCATTTACCATCTAACTAATCAAATAGAGTACTTGGGCGCGTGTTTCTACACCTTACTCTGGGTGCCGGGGCATCAGGGGGTGGCAAGCAACGAAAAAGCCGACACCCTCGCAAAAAAGGGAGCGGAAGCCCGCTTCATAGGACCGGAACAAGGTTCTAGGCATCACAAAGTCAAATGCTAAGGATACTATTTTCAATTGGGCAAAGGGCGAGAACTGATCTTACTGGAATAGCGCTGAGGGTCTTACCCACTCTAAGGCGTTTATAAAGGAACCCTCTAGAAATTAAACAAAGCAGATCCTGGAATAGAGCAGAAAATACCTGCGCATTATCACCGGACTGCTAACTAACACTTAAACAAAGATTGGTCTATGCAGTTCTCCGGACTGCCGCTTTTGCTGCGTGGAAGACGAAACAGCAGAGCATATCCTACGTGGCTGCCAGCACTGGAGAGGAAAAGGCTGGCGATCTTCGGATACGCCCAGCTGGAGCCAAATGACTTCAGACAAGTCTTGCCGTTCACAATCATATACTTTATCAAGAGTTGTGGCTTGTACAACAAACTATCACCATCTAAAGATCGTTAGAGGTATATAGACCCAGCGAGGGTCGCAGTGGAGGGCTGGTTAATCGGCCCACTCATTTTAAACCTAACCTAACCTACTCAATGCTTTGGGTTGGGATGGTATTTTCATTGGTGAGAGAATGTAGTTGCTGGGCTGTATAGATAGAGGTAGGTAATCTTCCGTTTTACTTCTATAGAAGGATATTTTGCCTCTTCCTTAAGGAATCGGAAATGAATATTTTCAGAAGGTGTTTGTAAGAATTTATATATTTTGGTGGGTACTGGGAAACCGTTGATTGTTGATATCAAGCATATTTTTATTTCTTTTCCTGTTTCACACTGATTTTTAGGCCCCAGAATAAATAAACTATAAAACTAAAAAAAAAATAATGTATTATTAAGTTATAATTGTTATCTCATCAGGAACGCACTATTGATTGTTTGTTATCACTGCAGTAAATTTCTATTCTAGGAATAAGAACACAATCGAATTTTTATCACCTGCGTAAAGCAAATACATCTATCTAAAATACTGATTGGGTTGGGTATACTCCGTTTCAACATATACACCGTGAATGTTTGATAAAATAATAGTATATTGTGTATTTAGGTGGAAAAGTGACACGAGAATGTGCTTTTCCACCGAAATACACATACTATTTTTTCTGCGATCGGTTAAATACCTGTTAAATGTATGTCTTTTAGTTCCAATTATTCAGCAATACGAGAATCACTTTTCCGGCCTAGGCCGGAAAAGTGTTTCCCGTATTGTTATTCATTGATTCCTTGGCAACTATTGAAACATAATTGAAATACCAGAATATTGAGTTTTGCGACCTGTTAACTGGTCAAAAATGCTGACATTTCTTGTCAATCGCAGAAAAATACTATTATATAAAGTCTGTTTTTTTTTTAAAGATAAAAGTCAAAATGACATTATGTTGGCAATACAATGTAAAATTGTCAATGCTTTCAAATTTTTTATGTAGAAAGGGCTTGTGTTGCCAACATAGTTACTAAATTTTTGACTTGTGGAATTATCTTAAAAAAAAAAACAGATTTTAGATCGTTACGAGGCTTTTTTGAAATCAGAACTGAGAAAATGAATGCCAAAAATCCGTTATGAAGCTGTTCTACACTTCACGTCTTTTAAAGCGCTGTTCTGATGTGACCTCAGAACTGGGGAATGACTATCTAAAAGCCCTTTCAAGACCAACTTTAATTCAAAATTTAAACTCATAATTGAATCGTTAGGTAAGTATATAAAGCCGTTTCAATCAAAATGATCGGGTATGAACTTGAAATTAGAAAAATCAGTGTCAAAAATCCATTATGAGGCTTTTTTAATGAAAAAATAATAATTTTAACTCGTGCAGTAGGAAAAATGTTCGTTATGAGGACTTTTCAATCAAAATGATCATCAAATTTTGAGCTCAGACCTGGAAAAATGAGAGCCAAATATCGGGTATGAAGCTGTTTTTCTGACAAAAATGATTGCTTCACGTCTGACCTTACCTTAGAGAAAATGAGCCCGCATCAAGTTCTTATAAAAATCAGCTTAAAACTGGGAAAATGAGTGTCATGAGTTCAATTTCATCAGAATTTAAGCTCGTGCATAACTCAAAACGATGTTTTACTAAACATTTCTGTTCATAATTCCAAACGCCTTTTTTAAAGAGTCGTTTTGATCCAATCTGACCTAGGAAAATGAGTCAAAATCCGTGTTCAGAAATGATTGTAACAAATTCCGTCATGAATCCAATTTAAGCTCAAAACTGGAAAAATGAAAATAGATTGTAATGAGGTTTTTTTTAAACCGCGCTGATCCAATCATAATTTGAGCCTTCTGCTTCAGAAATTTCAAACAATCCGTCTGGATTGCTCTGGACAGTTTTTCGACAAAGCATTAAAATGTGAAAGAGAGCTCTTGATTAAATATGTGGGTCATTTTCAAAGTTGGTGTTCAAGATCTTTTCATATTGTTGATTTCCATTGAATCATTGTGAAATTTCGGCATGATGAGCACCTGTTCTTACTCTTACTGCTCCAAAAATTTCCAAAAATACCTCTATGCAGTTTTTCAGCAAAAGCATTAAAATGTAAAGGAGTGTTTATAATCAAATGTGTGGCTCATTTTCAAAGTTGGCGTTTAAGATTTTTTCATGTTGTTGATTTTCATGGAATCATTGTGAAGTTTCAGCATTATAAGCACCTGATCTTACTCGCTCTGATCCAAAAATTTCAAAAAATCCCTCTGGATAGTTTTTCAGGAAAGCATTAAAATGTGAGCGAGTGTTAAATGCGTGGCTCATTTTCAGAGTGGGTACTCGATCCTAGATTTTTTCGTCTTGTTGATTTTCATTGAAGTATTGTGAAATTTAAGTACCTCAGTATGTCCCAGATTCGCTTCTCTATACAGGGATCTCGACTCCTATTATACCCACAGCAAAGGTTAAATGGGGAAAGTTCTAGACAAAGCTAAGAGAATTCGATAATCGGCTCCAGATTAACGATCGCTCAATTAGATTTGGAAATATCGGCGAAAAATCGAAAATGACGGATTTCGTTTTTTGCCAGTTAACCCGAAACGGTTGATTTGACAGCTGTCAAAATGTGACATTATTCAGACACTTTTTTAAGACCATTGAGATAGCATGTATGACATGTTTCAATCGTCTTTTGTTATTCCGCAACTTGCCTCAATTTTTATTTTTATTATGGCCGCCATATTGGATTTTTCGATTTTTGGAAAAAGCATAGAATTTCCAGTCTAGTGATGTATCACAAGTGGATAAAAGATTTGAGTATCATCGAGAAATCAAATTTCGTTAAGTTGTCTGGCCAACGATTCTGAAACTAACGGGGCATCGGTAAGGGAAATCCAGTTGTAAAAAAATGGCTGTCGGCTGATTTCATTCATAAAATACCTACCCAGCTGCGTGCGGAACTTTTTGGAAGTATAATATCGTACAAGAAAATCGACAATAACCAAACCATCGCCACTGGATATTTCAAAGCAAGTCGATATTTCAAGATGTAAGGATAAAGTTACGGGAACCCTGGCCAGCCAATAGCGAGACGTAAGCCCCATGGCAACCGCATGGTTCCGTGGCAACGGCGATCGTGCCAAAAACTCCACCAATCACGTTCATCCAGACGGGATGTTTGCCAAATTGACAAAAGCTAATGGTACGTCTAGGAAATGTTTACTTTTGATAATAGACAAAATTAGATGTTTTTGTTTAGGATAAAATAATTCATAGTGTCAAAGTTGTCTATTAATAATAGTAAGTTCTCTTCCATTAAAATCATAAACCTGGAGACACAAATTGTCGAAACCTGTTGAAAATGGCCGGTATTCCTTATTCAAATGAAGAAAGGTTTGACTTGTTAGCGCTGTAATTGCAGTCACTCAGAAACGCCGACATTACCTCAGCAAGGTATTTGGAGATGTACCCCGAACGAGAGCAGCCTCATAAAACGTAATTCACAGAAATCGTAGTTAATTTAATTAACCATGTGGCCTTCGAAAAACCTAAAAGCGGATAAAATATTGATGATGAAAATCGCGACAGAAACATTTCACTAGCTGTCAACGAAAATCCTAGTGCATCAGTAAGAACTGTAGAACGTGAAATTGGTGTGCCAAAATCAACGGTACAGAGAGTAAAAAAGTTTTTTTCCAAGTTATAATGCCGTGGTCTAGTAATACTCGTTCCGTCTACTGCTGCGGTAGTCATCTTCAAAGGCGGTGTGGTAGCGGAAGAAGTGTTCTCATCCGTGTTCCTGCGATGACTGCCATCTTGAAATATCGACTTACATTGAAATATCTAATGGCGGTGTTAGTCTGTCGATTTTCGTGTACGATATACTTCCAAAAAGTTCCGCACGCACCTGGGTAGGTATTTTATGGATGAAATCAGCCGACAGCCATTTTTTTTACAACTTGATTTCCCTTACTCCGTAGCTTCATAACCGTTGGCCAGACATTAACTTTACGAAGTGTAAGTTTACGATGACACTCAAATCTTTTATCCACTTGTGACACATCACTAGACTGAAAATTCTATGCTTTTTCCAAAAATCGAAAAATTCAATATGGCGGCCATAAGAAAAATGAAAGTTGAGGCGGGTTGCGGGATAACAAAAGACGATTGAGACCTGTCATGCACGCTATCTCATTGGTCTTAAAAAAGTGTCTGAATAATGTCACAATTTCACAGCTGTCAAATTAACCATTTCGGGTTAATTGGCAAAAAACGAAATCCACTATTTTCGGTTTTTCGCCGATATTTTCAACTCTAATTGAGCGATCGTGAATCTGAAGCCGATTATCGAATGCACTTAGCTTCCTCTAGAACTTTCCCCATTTAACCTTTGCTGTGGGTATAATAGGAGTCGAGATCCCTATATAGAGAAGCGAATCTGGGACACACTGTATAGACTACCTTTATCTTGCTATTTCTGCTCCAAAAATTCCAAAAAATTCCTCAGGATAGTTTTTCAGGAAAGCATTAAAAAGTGTGCTCAAATGTGTGGCTCATTTTCAAAGTTGGGTGTTCAAGATTTTTTCATATTGCTGATTTCCATTGAATCATTGTGAAATTTCGGCATAATGAGCACCTGTTCTTACCCTTTCTGCTTCAAAAATTTCAAAAAATCCCTCTAGACAGTTTTTTAGCAAAAGCATTAAAATGTAAGGGAGTGTTCCTAATAAAATGTGTGGCTCATTTTCAAAGTTGGTGTTTAAGATTTTTTCATGTTGATTTTCATCGAATCATTGTGAAATTTCAGCATAACAAGCACCTAATCTTACTCGCTCTGATCCAAAAAATTCCTCTGGATAGTTTTTCAGGAAAGCATTAAAATGTGAGCGAGTGTTTCTGATCAAATATGTGCCTCATTTTCGAAGTGGGTGCTCGATCCTAGATTTTTCCGTGTTGTTGATTTTCATTGAATTATTGTGAAATTTTAGTATATAGAGTACCTTATCTTACTCTTTTTCTGCTCCAAAAATTTGAAAAAATTCCTCAGGACAGTTTTTCAGCAAAAGCATTAAAATGTAAGGGAGTGTTTATAATCAAATGTGTGGCTCATTTTCAACGTTAGTTTTTAAAGATTTTTTCATGTTGTCGATTTCCATTGAATCGATGTGAAATTTCAGCATAAGAAGCACCTGAGCCGTTTTCTCGCGGCCACTTTTTTGATATTGTTTCGAAACATTTTTTGAAACGGCAATGGTGTTACCATTGCCCGTTTCAAACCTGTTTTCAAAAAAGTGGACGCGAGAAACGGCTATGATCTTTACTCGTTCTGATCCAAAAAATTCAAAAAATCCCTCTGGATAGTTTTTCAGGAAAGCATTGAATGAAATGTGATTTAGTGTTTCTGATCAAATATGTGGCTCATTTTCAAAGTAGGTGCTCGATCCTTTCTGCTCCAAAAATTTCAGAAAATTCGGTTTTTCAGGAAAGCATTAAAATGTGTGGCTCATTTTCAAAGTTAATTCAAGATTTTTTCATATTATTGATTTTCATTGAATCAGAGTGTGAAATTTCAGCATTATGAGTACCTACCTGATCTTACTCTTTCTGCTCTATAAAAATTTCAAAAAATCCCTCTGGACAGTTTTTCAGGAAAACATTAAAAGGTGAGCGAGTGTTTCTGATCAAATGTGTTGACTCATTTTCAAAGTTGATGTTCAAGATTTTTTCATATTGTTGATTTTAATTAAATCATTATGATATTTCAGCATACTGAGCACATGATCTTACTCTTTCTGCTCCGAAAATTCCAAAAAATCTCTTTGGATAGTTTTTCAGGAAAGCATTGAAATGTTAGGAAGTGTTTCTTCTTAAATGTGTGGCTCATTTTCAAAGTGTTGATTAGAATACGATTGCCAAAAATCCGTTGTGATGCTTTTTTATTGAAAATTTGCCTTGACAATTGGAAAAATGAGTGGTTAACATCTATTTTGATTCGATCTGACCTATATGACAAATTTTCATCAGAATCCGTGCTTAAAATTGCATGTCTAAAATCACTCATAAGTTCAATTCAATAAAAAATAAGCTTGGAACTGAGAAAATGAACGTCACGTCCATTAGATAGGATTGAGGTATTTTAAATCAAGTTGATCTGATCATAATTTGAGTTTTAGAACTCAAATAAGAGCAGTGGTAAACATCCGCTCAGAAGAAATCAGTAATTTTCATCAAAATCCGCGCTTAGAACTGGCAAAATCCTTCATGACGTCAATTTAAGTTCAAAACTGAAAATAGATTGGCAGGTTGTTTTAATTTGATCTGATATGGGAGAAATTTTCATCAACGTCCTCATAATTTGAGTTCAGAAGTGATAAAAGGGGAGTGCTAAGTGCGAGGTTAAGTGTTCAAAATCCGCCATGAGGTTAATTTAATGCAAATTTCGGCCAAGAATTGAAAAAAAATGATGAAGCTTTTTCAAACAAGTTGATCCGATCATAATTTCAACTCAGAACAGGAAAAATGATCGACAAAAATACGTTATGAAGCTGTTTGATTTGTGCTTGGAGTTGGCAGGTAATTGTCCCAGAACCAGTCATATGAATTCAATTATTGTTTTAGTGGAGATTTGGGGCTTTTATAATGCTGATTTGATCAAAAATTGACCTCAGAACTAAGAAAATTAGTACCTACCTACGCCATCGAGTTTTTTTAAATCAAAATTTGAGCTTAGAAGCTAAAAAATGTTTATGAGGTCCTCCTTGAGCGGTAATTATTTGTTATTGAATTGTAATTGGAAAACTTTGAATGTTACTTTTATTTGGTACTCCTTCATGCTACAGTACCTATCTTACCTGATACCTGATCTACTATCAAAAATGATCCACCGAATAGTAGGGCAACAGAGATGTATGAAAACGAATGGTATTTTTTGCCAAGATTAGCAATAATTGAGTCTAATTGCAATCAACAGGTCAATACTTTATATCTTGAAACTCTCTTCTGTTCCTTCCTTTATCAGTCGTGAAACCAAGTATTGATATACCTACCTAGAACTTTGCAGTAAAAAGCAGCTGCTTCTTTTACGTTTCTGGTGTCATAAAGCAAAGTTACTCTTTGTTAGTAAGAACTGTAAGAAGTCACATCAAATTGGAAAATTCGCCGTTTCATAAATCATAAACCGTTTGCTCGAAGTTAAGTCAACAATATATTGAAACGTTCTATACCTGCTGGGTAGTACCTATTTACCTGAGCAACTAAAAGATGCCGCTAAACGTTTGTTTTCAAAGTCGTACCGGGCCGCGCATTCACTATACAACAATTAAAATTAGAAAGACCAGCCAGCAGAACGATCAAAGCCACAGCAAGATTCTCTCCTCCGTCTCAGTAGATTTCAGGTTTTCAGGTCTGCGTTTTTCGTCATCAGCTGGTTTTAGTAGTCCTTTTAGATTAGCGTAGTTCGATTCGCGTTTTTCTTTGTTTAGACCTTTATTTAATTTATGCATAAAAATAATGTTTGTGACGTGCCAATTTTTGTTAAATAATATCGAACAACCTTATCTGTAAATATGTGACAGTGTCGGTTAGTGAATTTAGAAAATGTGATTTTTTTCTGTTTTTAAAATTTAATTCAAAATGGGATTTTCGACAAATTTACAAGGCAAAATTGCCCACGAGGCCCTCGTGTCGCGACAAGATGCCGAATTGAGACTTTTAGAGGCGATGAAAAGGTGTATCAATACGAGACTCAAGTGCGATAGGGATTATGCGACAGCTCTCAGTACTTTAGCTTCTCAGGGATTGAAAATTGACCGCGGCGATGACTTAGTTGGTACGTACTCATTGATCTTTTAGTCAGGTTCATTCATTCACACTACTTTGAAGACTTGAACTTTGAAAACTAATTTGGTGGATCTTTTCGTGTTTTCATAAAAATTAAATTGTGTCTGTCTGCAAGTGCATTTCAATTTATACCTATATACAGGGGCGGCTTCTCAATAAGTGCGCTCGTGCGCGCGCACTGCCTCCAAAAACCAAGCAAGAAAATAAAATTAAAATTTTGGAAAGAAAAGAAACTTCAATTAAAAAATACCTACCCAATTTTCTAAATTAGGATAAATATCTACTCATTTTTTTATTTTTAAATTCGCACGAACGGAACGAAAGCGCGCCCTGCGCCTGTCTTGTGTATTCTTTTCTCCCGCTTGGTTGTGCTGGTGGTCGGTGTGGAATCGTTCGGCGCTCTGGGTAAATGTGTTTTCTCGCTGTGTGATTGATCGGGAATATACGGTAAGTAGCCCGCTGAAAGGGATGCGCCGTGCGCTATTTGAATACACACTTCCAATGTTGTTTCCACTCAATCGAGAATATTTCGATGTTTTTTCACCATTTTGGCGGTTTGACAACTCTGTTTCGCGGTTTTTTTTTTTAATTATAAATTTCAATATCAATTATGTATTATGGCTAGAATACAAACATTCAAGCCTCATTTAAATACATATATTTTTGTTTTCGATAATTTTTCCTAAAGTAAAGATAAAAAAATTCAACATACAAAATAACTGTAAAACAGGACGTAGCACCTCCAAAAAATTTTCCAAGAGCGCACAACCACACTAGGTTGCCACTGGCCGCCACTGCCTATATACAAAATTTGGTTTATGTTTTATACAAAATTTTACTTGATCCTAGTTGTATTTTAGTTTCCCTCCAAACTAATTGAATAATTTGAAAAAAAAAAAACTATTGGCGCAAACAAAGATTATCAAATATTTTTTCAATTGAAATAATTGGTTTCCTATGAATTCAGTAGCGGTGAGTATATTTTTTAGTGTAGCGCCAGTCTTTGAAAAGATATAACATCCTCCCCCGTAGTTACGCTACTGGGGTCTCGAATAGAAAAATAATGAGATCCAATCAGCAATATAATAATCTACGAATGAAAAACAAACAAATGTTTTGTTAATTTTAATTATCTATTTCTGATTTTGTTACTTTCAAATTTCGTCTATTCCAGGCTCTTGAATTTTTGTTATCCTCTAAATTTTTCCAAGTAAAAAGATCAAGGAAACCCATGAGTTTAAATTCTGAAATAGTATAAATCCACTCTTTTTTAATTTTTCTTTAATTTACTTGCCGTTTCTCAATTTTTGTCTATGTGGCTCTTGAATTTTCAATTTTGTTTATACTTAAGCCTTGTACTCATAACTGCGAAATTCGCATTTTTTTGACATTGCTTCGACAATTTGACGTTTTATGCGTGAATCAAACGTCAAATTGTCGAAGCAATGTCAAAAAAATGCGAATTTCGCAGTTATGAGTACTACTAGACTTTAGACAGAGAAAGCTCTTTCTCAATTTTTTTCTATTCCCGGTTCAAAAATTTCTCTATACTCACAGAGAAAGTTCAAGCGCCTGGAATAGAAAAAATATGAGTCTAGAACATTTTTTCTCAAGTATAAATCAACTCTTTCTCAATTCTCCTTAAATTTGTCTTTCCCTTTCTCAATTTTTATCTATTTCCCAGCAGGGCCGGATTAACCATAAGGCGGAATTGGGCGATCGCCCAGTGGCGAAAAGTGAAAGGGGGCGAAAAATTTCGAAAAATCCTTAAGAAAAATAAGAGGAAGAAAAATCAGAAAAGCAGACAACAAAATGACATAAACTCGACTTCCTACACAAAATAGTTTACCTACAACTAAAAATTTTCCGAGATTCAAGTTTTTTCAAACATAAAACCCTTATTCAAGGAAAAACAGCCCAATCCGGCAACATGAGAGGATGTGTAACCTAATCAAGGATAATACACACTACTACTACAGGATAGCCTATCCACATGTAGAACAAATCTGAAGCCCTCTACCACGCCAAATCACCAGTTGTGACGTAGGCAGCATGTCGTTTCTCGCCTTTACGTAGGCAGTTTACACCACAGGTTATGATCCCGCGGGCTTTTGCTTCCTCTTTGCCTATCATGGTAATCAAAATTAAATGATATTTTTTTTCTACCGTGCGTAAAGTACTCACTTTACGCACTATTCAGAAGACGTAAAATTTATCTTCACACACTAGTGCGTAAAGTAATTCACTTCACACACTAGTGCGTAAAGTAACGTCAATAACAGATGTCAACACTGTCAAATTACTATTTTTCTGGTAAATTACTTCACGCACTAGTGCGTAAAGTGAGAATACTTTACGCACTAGTGCGTGAAGAATTTGTCTAAATTTATTTTTTTACACATATTTGATTGGTAGTAGAAAAAAATTTGTATGCAATACGTGTGTAAAGTGAACCTTTTTTCACGAATATGAATTTTGACGCACGAGCCGAAGGCGAGTGCGACAATCACATTAGTTGCATAAATAACTATTTTCATCATAAATTTAAATCCTAAACTATTCTCTGTCCAACCAACCTATGGAGTGACAAACAACACCTTCAAAAAGGTTCGTTACTATTGGCGTTGATTCTATTGGTCATTTATAAGCCGACTTTACACTGTAGAGTGATGTTTTTTAAGATTTTGAAATAAATAAATGTCATAAATCAGTGTTCAGTGTAAACTTGGCCGCCATTTTAACTCCGTCATACTCCGTAGGTTCGTTGGACAGAGTTTAAGACCACTGGCGCAAATAGCTAACGACTTAGTTGATGACATCGGCAATGGTGATACACCAATATGGCCGCAGATTTATATCATTGAAACCAACAAAAAAATGTGAAGGTGCATGACAATTTCTTTTAAATGTTTAACTTTAGTTTAAAACTAGGCTAGGTACCTACAGTTTTCTTCTATTAGTAACTCTGACAAATAATACATTCTTTCTTGTATTTCATAAACTAAGTATTTGTTTTACATACTAAAGTATCTTCAAATTAAAAAATAAAAAATTAGCCGTAAACTGAGTATTTGTCTTATTTATATTAAAAAATAATCTTCAAATGGAAAAAAAAATGAAATGATATAAGTCAGAGCCTGGAAGGGGGCGACATGATTTTAATCGCACAGGGGCGACAAAAGGCTTAATCCGCCCCTGTTTCCCAGCTCTTGAATTTTTTCAAATTTCTCTATACTTACAGAGAAAGTTCAAAGCACCTGGAATAGAAAAAATATGTGTCTAAAACATTTTTTCTCAAGTAAGTATAAGTAAATCAACTCTTTCTCAATTTTCCTTTCCGTTTATCAATTTTTGTCTATTCCCGGATAGGGAATTTCTCGGGGAATTTTTTCGAATTTCTCTATACTTACTAGTGATGTAAAATTTCCGAAACATTCAAAAGCCGCGAACATTCTCGGAAACTTTCCGGGAATATTGGAAACTTTCGGGAACTTACGGAAATACCATCTTTCGAAACACCATCCAGTGGAATATCGTTCACTTTACACACTTGTTGCATAAATAACTATTATGGACGATTGAATAAGGCTTTAAAGGAAAAGCTGATCCGATCAACCCAATCTCTCAGCTCTTTATTTTTTATCTTTCTTCAATGAAGATTATTTTAAAAAAAAGACAAACTGTAGGTACATCAGCTGGTGATCGGGTAAATCGGATCAGCGTTTCCGTAAAGACAGTTGGACTGGGCTGTCATCCACATAAATTGAAATGACATCACTGAGACCTTGTATTCAGAATAATCTCGCATTTTTATAAAATTCTTCTGGAAAGTTCTTGGAAGTATTCTCGAAAGTTCTCGGAAATATTCTTTTGAGAGTTTTTGATTGAAAGTTTCCGGGAATATTCTCATTCAGGATAACGTTTCCATTTTTTATCGGCGAATATTCTCGGAAATTTCCCAATGTTCGCGAATATTCGCATGGGAATATTCTCGACTCACATCACTAATACTTACAGAGAAAGTACAAGCGCCTGGAATAGAAAAAATATGTGTGTAAAACATTTTTTCTTAAATATAAATCAACTCTTTCTCAATTTTCCTTAAATTTTCCCTTCCGTTTCACATTTTTTTTTTAATCCCTAGCTCTTGAATTTTTTCAAATTTCTCTATCACAGAGAAAGTTCAAGCGCCTGGAATAGAAAATGTACCTATGTCCCGAAAACATTTTTTCTCAAGTATAAATCAACTCTTCCTCAATTTTTCTTAATTTTTTCTTTCTGTTTCTCAGTTTTTGTCTATTCCCGGCTGTTAAAAACTACTTATTCACGGTTGCCAAAAAATATGGGATCCAAGAAGATTTACCCGTTAAACGAATAAAATCACCACCAAAAATTAACTCAAAAAGCATCTATTGGATAATATAAAATACACTTATGATGGGTTCTTCACAATGAATATAAATTCTCTACCGCGCACGCTAAAAATAAGGCATTGACAATCTATGAAAAAAAAAAAAAATATATTGTTTCTCTTCGAACATAAGATAATACATTCATTCTTACTCGATGTTCAACTGATTAATGATACTAATTCTACACGCCCCGTGGATAATAATCGGAATCCACGGCCTATCGACCAATCAAATTCTCCGTATTTTCGGAATACACGGACCGCAACGAGTCAATACAAACAAAACATGACTGACGTTTACTGTCAGATCACGAAACTTTCAATTTAAAAAAATTAAGGCGGGTTTAGACTTTGATAATCGTAATTTTTTACAAAAACTAATGATTTTCTTTCAAAAAGTTCGAAGAGAAAGTATAGTCTTCTACTCGCAAATAATGGCTATTATTCAGGAGAATGAAAATTCAAACACGAGCCGAAGGCGAGTGTTGGAATCATTCATTCTCGGTGAAGAATATACTATTTTGACATTATAGGTATAGGAAGAATCATAGAGGGTAGATACAAAAATTCATATCTCATCACAATTATAAAATTTTTTAAAAAAAAATGTTAACAGAACTATCTGAATTAATTTGTGTTGAACAAGAAAAGTCCTACCCTCTCAAATCAAATTGTGCTTGTGCCAAAATCATGCTGGATTGACGTATAAAAGTTTGTGAAGTTTGCGGATCCCGTAGACTGATTACACAGTTGTCTACAGAGAAACTCTTCGCTAAAATTAAGAACAATGATCAAATTCAGAAGTACCTTCATTATGTTTTTCGATTTCTAACAGAAGGCGATGGTTGATGGTAACCGCTAACAAAAAAGGGCTGCTTGTCACACCAAAAACGACATGTCTGTGCCAGTATATTATTTTCTTTTCCTTGAGAATCCCTGCAAATAAATCGCAAAAAATCTCGATCCGCAGGATGTACACTTATCTGTAGAAAAACTTTTCTGATGTCTGAAGTCACTCCGATTTTATTTTTCCGAAATCGTATTAAAATTTCTGGAATCAACTCGATGAGGTTGGGACCCTTCTCTAGGCATTGATTCAGTGACACTTTTCCTTTTATTTTGGTAGTAGCGTCAAATACTGGTCTGATCTTGGTTGTACTACTAGAACTGGTTTATACCACTGGCCTATGTGGCAGATAAGGGCCTGTATCGTTATCGCTGTCTAGCACCAATTCACTAATGCATTCTCGAATCCATTCCTTAAAAACAGCATCATGGGATTCATACAAATTTTGTGACTCCTATCGCTTCAAGGTTGTTTCAAGTCTTTTCTTAGCGAGAAAGTAATTCGTGGCAAGCAGAGGGTGTCCTTCCAGCCATGGAAGTCTTACTTCGTACCTCCTCTCATCCAAAAATTCTAAATCTGCCTTTTACAAATCAAGCTTACTTTTATTAGCTACCGGCTCAGTCATAATTAAGACATCTAGTGCCCACATATTACTTATACTTTAGTACATCACGAAGCAACTTGAAATGCTGGTGGATATACTCTCTTTGTTTGGTTCTCTAGCTACCTTTCCCATGAGCACCCATCCCAGCAACGTCTCAATGGCTACCAATCCACTTTTGAGCATCGGTCTCCGACCTGTATATAAATTTCCTGCTATATCAGAACCAATCAACAACTCAATAGTGTCACACAGCCTCACATCATTAATTTCTATATTTAAGTCCAATAATTCCTGCAACAAGGTTCCAGGAAAAACACTCGGAACTTCACAGCAAATCTTGGGCTGATCTAATACATCAAACTTACAAGTGTAACCATTAGCAATAAATGAATCTCGTAAAGACCATGCGACTGTTTTGACAAAACACCCCCAAAGAAACAATGCATATAATCTTTTCCGTCGACTTAGTCACCAGTTGTAACGCCTGTGCTGTGGACTTCAAAATATATGAGCGTTGGGATCCAGTGTCAATCAAATTCCATTCTTAATTTTTACCTTTAAAGTTTGTAAAAACACATAACTTCTGGAAGCTGGTGCAGGTGGACAAGAGTTGCGTTCCAGGAGTGGTACTTCACTTCCTTTTGAAGGGTTATTTTCTTCATCTTTGGAAAATCTACTTGTTACTGATTCAGGACACAGGACATCAAATTTGCATGACTTTTGCCACAAAACAAACCTTTACGGGCTCGATGACCAACTTTCAAACACCTAAAGCATGCCTTTTTTGCGGTCAAAATATCTTTTTTCTTGCAGAAGACACTTCGTATTACCATTTCCCTGTCGGAACTCAAAATTTTGCTCATCGTTTACAAAGTTAGCTGCAATTGGCAACTTTTCTCCTCCATTACCAGTTGTCACACCTCTCGACTTTTGTAATCCAAATGCTTCTGATGCCATCAAAATCCTCTGCTCGTTTTCCACCTGATTCCTAAGAAACCTTAGCAAAGCCTTCAAGCAGTTTTCCAGAGAATTCACACCCGGCGACGATGCACCACCCAAAGACTCATCCTCTTCATACTCACCAGAGACCTCAACACAACACTCTTAACAATTCCTCCGGGAGACAAGACTCGATCAAAGGAAAAAGTATGGATTATCAGATATTATGCCCAGCGTTTCCAGTGCTCGCAACTGTATCTCGATACTATCATCAGGGTCGATACGTCAGGCTTGGCCTTGGATACAGCATTTTTCAAAACAAGTGTCAGAAGCTCCCTTACATAAACCTGAATTTGCATATCTTCCCTACCAAAACGAGATTTCTGGCTAGCCATAATTTTCTCATAATTTTCTGCTGTAGCAGGAAAACTATTGACAAGATTTCTGGCTCGACTGCCTGGCACTGTGGCCTGAATTAAATATACAACCTTGTTTGCCGCATCAATCTCTGCGTCCTCGTCTACCTTTTGAAACTGAGACCAAAAAGAAAGCTAATCCCTAACATTACCATTAAATTGTTGAAATTGAATTGTAGGTAATTTAAACTTTCGCTTACCTACGCATCTTATGTTAGAATCGTGCTCGCTTATACGATCTCGAAACTCCTCCAAATCCGCTGATGGAGATAACTTTTGGACACTTTTTATCATAAACTCCTTGAACCTCCTCTTATAAACATTACAAATATCCATCATATCTACCGCCAAGTCTGTTTCACTCGCATTATCCTCTATCAGTAAATTGAAGTACTCTGCGTTTCTCAATTTTTGTCTATTCCTGGCTCTTGAATTCCTTCAAATTTCTCTATACTTACAGAGAAATTTCAAGTGCCTGGAATAGAAAAAAATTAATGTCTGAAACGTAAGAAAAATCAGGAATAAAAATCCAAAAAAATTGGAAAGTGAAAATTTTAAAAAAAAATCAAGCTAATAATTTTGAAAAAAATGAAGAAAATTTACTAGAATAAAGAAATAAGGAAAAGTCAAAAGATGAAAAGAAAAAATAAGAAAAATTTGAAAGTCCCTTCAAATTCAAAAGCTTAGACTAAGAAAAAAAAAAGAAAATTCATTAGAAGAAAACAACAAGGAAAAGATGGAAAAAAGGAATACTTGAGGAAAATTTGAAAGCCTAGAATTAAAAAAAAAAACAATGAAAATTGAAACTCAAATGATAGATAAAAGATTATGTTTTGTCTATTTCCGATTTTGCAAATTTTGTTTTTCGCTTAATGACAACATATACAGTGTGTATCAGGTTTGACTACAACAATTTTAACACGTGTAAATATGGCCCATTTTGAACAAAAAAAGTTTATACAACATGAGGTCCAAACTCAACCATTTTTAAGAAAAAGGCCTTTGAGGTTTTGACATTTTTTGATGAATATTTTGAAGATAAAGAGAATTTTAATCATTATGAGATGTAAAAAAATTTAGTTTATTCAATTATCAAGTAATTATGCATTTTTAGTCAACAACAATAACAAAAAATTGAAAAAACAACGTAAAAATTTCACTTGTAAATCGATATCTAAACAGCTGGCAACATAGCACAATAAAGAATAGGTGGTTGAACGTTGAACCTTGGTTGAACTGGAACTGAATAAAAGTGATTCTTGATTTGTCTTGTCTAGTTGGGAAACGCGCGTAATTCAAATTCATTCTTTTTTGAAAATAAAATGTTTACAAACGTCGAATATGCAAATACTGCAAAATCGTTGCAAAATGTTCATTTAGCCGCCAGAATTTACAGAGAAATATTTCCTAAAAGAAAAGCTCCCACCTAATGAAAGACATTGTGCCCGTTTTATAAAGATTGCGTGATACCTGAAGTGTTAGTGTGAAAAATCTGCGTGTTGATTTAAGTGTTTTGAGAACCTTTTAACAAAAATTAATATTTTCCTAATAAGGATTTGGCAAGTAGCTGAATAAGTATTACTTGATTTTTCTCTTGAATGTCTAGTGCAAAAATGTCAGTGATTGCAATTCACAACTTAATAAAACGGCACATTGCTTATTTTTACTAGAAAAGTGATAAATTATTATTTACATTATTTGAAAGTCAATAACAAACCAAAACGTAAACAGATGAAAATTAATAAACTCCGTACAAAAAAAAAAAAAAAAACCTTTTCAAATTAACCAGTTTTATTCACATTTAAGTATATCCTGGCAGAGATAATACCTGTACAATGTTGTCACGTTGTTAACATTTTTCTAAATTTAAATTCTGCGATAACTCCGAAAATACTAACAATTGACCCATGGTTAATAGGACACTTTTAGCTTGAAATGGGCCATATTATCTCATGTTAAAATATTTATACTCATACCTGATACACCCTGTATACCTACATGAAATTCAATTTAAAATCAAAATATCAAAAGAGCCAGGAATAAAAATAAGGAAAATTCAAGAGTTTTATTGTACATTTCTCATTCTTGTCTATTCTAGGCTTTAGAATTTTTGTTTAATGAAAACATAAGAGAAACCCAGGAACAAAAATAAATAAAATTGGAGCGTGAAATTTAAAAATATCGAAAGCCTAAATGAAGGAAATTAAGAAAATTCAAGAGCTAGAAACAAAAACAATCACTAAAATGAAGAAATAAGGAAAATTCGAAAGAAGGAATCAAATTTTCTCTATTTCAGGCTCTTGAACTTTTTTCTCCTAATAAAAACATACCTAAGCAAAACCAGCCTTCTCCCCGTATAAGCCCAGATAACCTCTTGACCCGCGTCAGGAGAATCGTCCCTATCTTACAGGCATGGAAATTTCACAAGATGAGAAACCAGCAGAGCACTTTGGTGATCCGATGAGGACGAACTGGGAGGGATATGTGAAAGGTCTGTTTACTAACTGCAACCAGGTCAAAACGGATATTAAAAACGCCACTGATATAGAATTGGCAGCTTGTAAACTACAGGACCCTATAATAACCTCTTATCAGAACAACTGTCCCCTGAGAAAGCAAAACTCCAGAAAAGATACCTCCTGGTGGAACAAACAACTTTCAGATCTCAGGACGGATACACGCAAGCTGTACAACTGAGCGAAAAAAACAGGCAGGTGGGTCGACTACCACTCCACCTTAACCATGTATAATAGTCAGATGCGGAAGGCAAAAATCGAATCATGGAGCTAAAAGGTTGAAAATACCAAGGTAGCAGCGAGACTCCGAAATATTCTATCCAAGGATCCGTTAAATCCAGTTCGGACCCTCAAAAAATCAAATGGCACCTACCTACACGGATTCTAGACGAGAAACTCTGCAGATTCTATTGCACACTCACCTACCCGAAAAAGTCACACAATGGGTATAATGAGAAGCACTCCAACTGCTACAATGGAAACTGTTGCGGAAATAACCCACAACAGGTTTAATTTTTATTATTTCTAATTTAATATAATTTTCTTCTATATTATTTACCATAAAAATAATATTTTAAAAATAGATGCTATCACTGGACTATTTATCTTGTAAAACCGGCAACGACAAACCTTTGAACCAATAAAATTACAGGTTTCTTCATTACCTTATAAGGCAGTGGACCTTTCTCGCTGCTGTGATTGGTCAACCGCCACATTGTTTTCTAGATTTTTGCGACCTGCTCTCCTGGCAGAGTCTAGTCAACGCACATTCTTCAGTACTATTAGAACAAGCGATGAAGAGTTCGCACCCCCTCGCGCCCTCTGAATGCTCTGCAGGACCAAAACCCCCCAAAACCCCCGTTAGTACGCGCGATTTATAGTAAAATACTACTCTCTGTGTCTCGAGGCCTGACATGGTCTATATTATTGATTACAATTCAACAATGAACCCCTAATTGTTGCAAGTCACCTCGGACGAGCAAAATTCTCTCCTACGCTTGTTTTTGGCTCTATCTCTCTATTATCTCTCTCACTCTCGCCGGGCTCCAACGCTCCTGTATATCATTGTGTTTTCTTTTCATCTCAGTGGAAAATTCCCTAGCTGCCAATGTGAATAGTGGTGATAAATGGATAAATAGTCGCCTTGTGGATTTATCTGTATGAACTGGTTTGAGCAAGTAAGACCGTTACAATTTCTCTAACAGTCGAACAATAAATACTGATTCGTGATTCGCTTGAAATGCACTATAAATTGACGTGTTTTCTAACCTTTAATGCAGAAATTTGGTTTTCACACTCGTGAAATTACCATTTGTACATTTGCATATAGAAACTGAGCATACATTTTTCTTGCACATATTGTTTACAGACTTCAGCAGAAAAGTGCTCAAATTGTTAACTCTCAATAAATAAAAGAACTTTCAAGGATCAATAAACATTTTGTGATTGCAGTGAACTGATTGAAGTTGACGAATTATTTATGTTGTGCTCTCGTGCATTTAATTAGTTAATTTGTGTTCTCGTTCATTGAACATTTAACCAAAAATGATATAATTATCATTATCAGATTTCCCTACTTTTTATAAATCAAGATACCTACTTTACTTTAGAAAACTTATTTAAGATTAGTATAAAATTCATAGTTTGACTGGATGTACAATTAGGAATTTTTAGATAGGATTTGATTGATAACCATACCGAATTACTTTCAGTTATTATTTAAATTGATAACTATTCTATTTCAGCGTTTTATTTGTATAAATGAGCATCAAGGCACTCCTAATCCAATACAAGGCTTAAATGATCCAACACCTAATGGTTAATTTTTACAGCCAGTCAAAGTAAAAACTTTTGGCATCCCTGGTGCGATTTGACTAAAGCCCAAAAAGGGGCAATAGCTAGTTCCGTCACAGAAACCATACTAAACCTCTAGCCACTTCATATCATTATCAAAGTTGAGGGAAGAATGGGGGCTTACAGACTCAATTGTAGCCAGAATTGGAATCTGAGAAGGACATCCGGGCATACCAAGATATCAAACATTGTTACAAACTCACTAATTGAGATGGGAGGTGACATCATGACCCCGAGAATAAATACAAACCGTTTCAAACCCAGATTAACTTGAAAAACAAAACAGAAAACTCACTAGTCCAGAATGGAAAGTTAGTATGGTACACTGATGGCTCCAAGCCCGACAGTGGAACCGGTGCCGGAGTATATTGCCTATCCCCTAGATCAAAATGGTATTCTCCACTGGGGAAGCACACTACCGTATTCCAAGCCGAAATACATAGAATAGAAATATGCCTGCGGGAAAATCTGAGAAAGGGATATATGTATGCATAAGGATATCACGATCTTCTCAGACAGCCAAGCAGCTATTAAAGCCCTAGCATGTCAACAGATAAACTCTAAATTAATGTGGGACTGCCTGCAACTCCTTTTAACCCTTGTTAGCCATAACAAGTAATTCATGTGTGGGTGCCGAGGCACACGGGCGGTGCTGGCAATGAAAACGTGGACTCCTTAACCAGGGACAGATCAGAAAGGCAGTTTATGGGCGGTATCAAATACCGAGGCAACACCACAGTGAGGCAATGGTGAACTATCCTACGACAAGAGTAGCCTCTGAGATCCTAAAGCTCACGAGGAACCAGATCAGAATTGTGACGGGATTCTTAAACAGTCACTGTACATTTAAACATTATCTAGAAATTATTATGCTCTCAATGCAATGGGTACCTACATAATCCATATAGAAGAATATTGCCCATGATTCTTTAGAATGTGGACGGGGCATTTTCTAATCCAAATGGCATACGTACGAATTCGAAATGGCCCTTTTCTACGGGAAAGTGGTTTTGGAAATATACTTCTATTTGGTAAAAACCTGAGGTTTGCTCAAGTTTAGTAAAATATTCGATACTCGACAATTTATTTTCTTCATCAACTTCGAATCCATCTCTCCCTAAATTTGTGATTCCGGATGGCGACCTTTGAACAAATTCTATTGAAATCTGACATCATCACTATAAATTTTCTGGCCTTCATGATACCGTAATTTGTATTCGTTAGAACCGTAATCTCTCATGTAAAATTTTTCCACATGATTCTTGAATTTTTCATCATACTACAGTTCTCTTGGAGGATGAAGATATTCCCAGACTTTCTTCTTCTTCTCCTCATTCTTTAAGAAGTAAAAATGATAACGAGACTGCACGTGGGACTTCTTCCTTAGTTATATCAAGGTGCACACTGAGGAAACACCTACACAAGATGGGAATCTACCAAGATGAACCCATCTGTAGACGAACACTGTCCAGGAGGAGGAGGTCTCCTGAAGTCGCCAATAAAGAGGCTACTGCACCTGGCGAAGGTGTTAAACCTATTTTAGCAGAAACTCACACAGCAAGGGATACAATAAGCTAACTAGCTGCAGTATCAGGGAATCACTAAACTTTGCCTAGCTAAGAATAAAAAATAGACACATTTTACTAGAATGTGAAGAAATAAGGAAAAGGAATAAAAAAAAAAACAATGAGGATTCAAATGCGCGGAATGAAAGAAAAAAATGAGGATCATTTAATCTCAAAAAATCTCTTTCTTCAAACATTCAGCTGATTAGCTATTTTGTATATGCCTTTGTATATGTATATTTTTTAAAGAAATCCAGACATGGGTATCACTACTGTTATTTACAGGTTTTACTATTGAAACGGTAAAACAAAACGCACACCATAGCATTCATTAAAAACCGATCAATGTGTGCAACGACATGGGTAAAAGCGATTAGTACCCGATAAAACATGGCCGCTGTCCGATCGGGTACTAACGACACACCGATTGTAGAATTTTTAAACGGGGAAAAAATTGTTCCCAGAAGGAAAACAACATTATACGAAATAAGTACTGCGTTATTTATTGCATTCGTCGTAATCCACCTTGAATTTATTTATTAGAGAATTATGTGCGTGAACTTTCTTTATTTGTCTTTCGCTTTGGGTTGCTGCGGACAAGAATAATTTTACATGATAATTATTTTGTACTTTTGTTTTGAGGGCACGTACATTGATTTTTTTTTTGTACAAGAACGTGCCTGGATGACAATCGGTTTTAAGAATTTTTCAATTACTATTTTTATTGTTTCCAGGAGAAGTTACAGTTTGCTTAAGAATAAGAGATTGATGTAAGAATATTGTTCGGTACCTACCTACTTGGTTTAACTACAATCAAGCTTAACTAGTGATAAAACTAAATTACAACTCCTTTTCGTATTGCTCCAAATTCCATTCGCGAATTTTCTAGTTCAAAATCCTTAAGATTATTTAAGTATATCAACTTTGTATGGAAAAATCCTGAGATAATTTTTTTTCTTCCAGGTAGTGTAGTATGTTCTGCGTGGAAAACGATGATGGAAGAAATGGAAAACGCATCGAAACTGATCAAACAAAATGCCGATATTGTAGAAACCAAAGCCCTAGACACCCTAAACACTTTATATGCGGAAAAACGTAAAGTGCGGAAAGCCTATCAAGAAGAACACATTAGGATTTCGCAACAGTTCACTCACGTGAGTCTAATTAATATTAATTTACTTCAACCTAGATTTTCGTGGGAATGTATTTATGCAAAACAATTAAATGCGTTTTGTAACGATTATGATCTTTTGTTGCGGAACGAAAATGATAATAATTCACTAATTTTTCATCTCGAGTTGAAAAAAATAGTCAATTTCTGATTAAGTGTAAATAAAAGCCAAGCCTATATAGAAAGCGAGTCCTATTAGTTCTTTGGCCAACTTTCATAAAACAACCATAAATGTCAGCTCTAATTATTATGATATTTTATGTACATTATTGCTTCGAAAAAAAAAAAGTCTTAGTTTTTGAAATGTAGCCTGCAGTGGGTTTGTTGTATGCATGATGAGATCATTGACTATATTTTTAGTGAAATATAATTTTAGATTCAGGATTCTCTGGACAGTGAGCTTGAAATTTAATAGTTAAACATTGATTTAATTAGATCTGATGCTGGAACTGTTTTAATAATTACTGATTTACATCAGACTATATTTTTAAATTTTGGTAAAGTTTGTTCAGTCTTATTTAAACATTTTGCATTGATCTGTTTTTAAAACTGGAATAGAAAAATGTATGAAAATTTATAGACGACAATTTTTAAAAAAAGTTTAAGTTTTTCCATTACGAAACAAGAAAATTACAAAGTTTGACTCAATGATTCAATCCTGAGGGTGTTTTCCGGTGTTTTCATATAATTTATTGTTTGTTATAGAAGCTTATTTCTTCCCTTTTGAGACTTATTGTAATGTTCTTTATGCAAAATTTGATATATAAAGTTTAATTCTTAAATATTTCTACGATTTATTGAACTCTTCTTCTCTCAGGGCAGTCATATGGGTTCTATTTTACATTCGAAATCCCTGATATAGTACCTATTCCAAGTTTGTTAAATTGTGGACAAAACAATCTTCGGATATACTTTTACCAATTTGAACAATATTTTATTTTCTAAATGTTATTTAGATTTGCATCCGTGTAGGTATTCACACACAATTCGTTTCTCTTTCCAGAATCTTTGGTTTCTTCTTTCTTCATGCAAATGTTCATTTGTTAAAACTTCGGATTCTTTTTTTCTTCAGGATCTTGCTCTAGTGATCCCATTTTTGTCTATAGTACCAACTTTGAAGACCAATAACTTTTTTCTGTTAAAGATAGAAAGCTGAAATGTTCGGTAATTCTTATCCCAGTGGAAGACTACAATCCCTGAAACTTTGAGCTCATTTGGACTTATAGTTCCAGAAATAAGATCATCTTAAGCAATTTGGGGTAAATTTATCAATTTTTCAATGTTGTGAGTGCCTTTTTTCATAGATTTCGGCTTCAAATTTCAGAATAATTTAGTGTATGGAGTTTAAGGGATCCCAACTGATCATATACATAAACGCAAAATTTCAACAAATACCCCTATGATTTGGATTTTCAAAAATTTTGAAAACCCATAACTTTTTTTCTATTATAACTAGGAAGCTGAAATTTTCAGCGATTCTTATCCCAGTGGAGGACTACAATCCCTAAAAATCTCAGTTCATTTGAAATCTGATTTCCAAATATTCGAACCTTAATTGCTCGGTAACCGTTGCATTGAAATTTTTAACATTCGTAGCTCTTAACAAGCTCTAAAAACCATCTAATTTAAAATATTCCCAGGTTTTTGAGCAAATTGAGTTTGAAGTTTTTGGCAAAATTTGGACTAAAAATCAACTTTGATGCTCAATTACTCAAAAACTATTTGAGCTATTAAACTCTATTTTAAACGGATTTATAGATAATGTATTGCTCTTTCCAATGATGTATCATTTATTTCAATTTGTTCAAAATTTAACAAAGATAACGGCAATTGCTCAAGACATGTCAAGATTTTGAAAATTTTCCAGAGCCAAAAATAGGATTTCCTTTTCAATTTTTATCTAGCTTAAAATGGCCATTTGGAAATTATGTCAGGATTGTTCTTCACTAATTTTGACCCGCTCTGTCGATTGGTAAAATCAAAATGAAGCAAAAAACTAAAAAATAAAAAAATCGAGTTTTTTTATAAGGCGTTTTGAATTTTAATTCCAAAATCATCAAACCTCAATTGGTCGGTAACCATTGGGCAAATTGCATTGGAATTTTCAGCATTTGTAGCTCTCATTAAGCTTCAAATGGCCTGTAATTTAAAATATTCCTAGGTTTATAGTTTTTGAGCAACTTGAGTTTGAAGTTTTTAACAAAATTCTGACTAAAAGTTAAATTTGAGGCTCAATTGGTCAGAAACTATTTGAGCTATTATATTCAATTTTGCACAAATTTATAAAGAATTTGATGCTCTTTCCAATGGTGCATAATCTATTTTAGTTTGCTCAAAGTTTAACAAAGATATGGGCAATTGCTCATGACCATGTCAAGATTTTGAAAATTTTCCAAACCCAAAAATAGGATGTCCTTTTTAATTTTTTTCCAGCTTAAGATGGCCATTAAGAATTTATGTGAGGATTGTTTTTGACCCGCTCTATCGATCGGTAAAGTCAAAATTGAAAACTGGAAAATAAGAAAAATCGAGTTTTTCCTATGAAAAATCATAGGGATGCCCCCTTTGAATTTTGATTTCAAAATATTGAAACTAATGCGGCAGCTTAGCTAGGATATTTCAACATATTGTGCACTTTTTGATAAAGGTACCAAATTTGACACACAGATAGAGCAATGTAATATGAACAAATTTGGATGTGGAGCCATCGGTCAACTGCCTCCGGCGACCGTGGCGGCGATTTTCCAAAATGGATGCCAGTGGACACCCCAAAAGACACCAGAAGTTAGATAAAGTTTGTTTCTGAAGGTTTTAGTGGATGTTTATTGATGGTTTTGAATGAAAACATGCCAGATAGTTTGTTTGTTATACAGGATGAGGCACGAAAAACTTCCCACCTAGGTTTTTTCAGGTCTTGTCCCAGGTATCAGGTGATTAATCACAAATTGCTCAGACACGTCAATTTTTGTTTTTTGGGGGACACATTTTATTGGTATTTTCATCGTCTATATCACAACTGTACATGTCAACCCTTAATCGGGGGTGACAGGGACCGCAAAATTTCAAATGGAAACGGGGTTCGAGTGATAATGTAGGTATGTACTATTTCCTAACTTTGACAAGCCGCAATTTTGGCAGGGTAAATAGTAGCAAGAATTTCTATCAAATCACGTATCACTCGACCCACTTTCTGTTTTAAGCTTTGGAGGTACCTGTCACCCCCGCTTAGGGGTTGACAGGTTAAGGTAGAGGGTGAAAATACCAATAAAATGGTTGAGCGATTTTTGATTAATCACCCAACACCTGAGAAATCTTAAGTAGGAAGTTTTTCGTGCCTCACTTTGTATATACAGGGTGTCTTACGACGTTTTAATCAGGTGATAACTTCAGAACGCGTCATCAAATGTTCCACTTTTTTTTATCATTTTTTTCAACAGAGCTTTAGCAAATATGGCATTGGCGATTTTGTAACTTTATTTTCTAACAATAATGATATAATACCATCATTTACATTTAAGATTCTAAAGGAGCCGTCACATGACCGAAACTGAACTGAAAGTGGTAGAATTCGATGACGCATGTGGAAGTGGCATAAAAGTTAACCAGATCCCGAGCCAAATCCTCTCAAAATTGCAATTATATTGGATGACGCGTTCCGAAGTTATCACTTGGGTAAAACGTCGTGGGACACCTTATACATAATATAGGTATAGGTACAGGGCGGAGCACGGAAATCCTAATTCCCACCCAGGTTTCCTCAGGTTTTAGGTGATTAATCAAAAATCGCTCGACAATTTTATTGGTATTTTTACTTCCCTACCTCTCAACCTTTAGGCGGGGGTGACAGGTACCCCAAAAATTTGAAATAGAAAGAGGGGTGATACGTCATTTGATAGAATTTTTTTTTTAAATTACTTACATTTCGACGAAATTTCAAGTTGCTACCGTTTGCCCTGCCGAAATGGCAACTTGTAAAAGTTAGGAAATAGTACCTACATTGTATCACTCGAACCCCTTTTTTATTTGAAATTGTGCGGAAACCTGCCGCCCCTGCTAAGGGGTTGACAGGTACAGGGTAAAAATTTAGCATTTGTAGCTCTTAACAAGCTTGAAAAACCCTGTAATTTTCAATATTCTCAGGTTTATAGTTTATGAGCAAGTTGAGTTTGAAGTTTTTCACAAAATTTGGACTAAAAATCAACTTTGAGGCTCAATTACTCAAAATCTATTTGAGCTATTGACCTCAAATATGCACGGATTTATAGAGAATTTAATTCTCTTTTCAATGGTGTAAATTTATTTTAATTTGCTTGAAATTCAACTAAGGTATGGGCAATTGTTCATGATCAAGACAAGATTTTGAAAATTTTCCAGAGCCAAAAACAGGTTTTTTTTTTCATTTCTGTTTCTGCTTAAAATGGTCATTTGGATATGATGTCAGGGTTGTTTTCCACTTATTTGGACCCACTTGGCCATAGTCAAAATTGGAAAAAACTGAAAAATAAAAAAATCGAATTTTTGATAAGGGTACTAAGTACCTTTGAATTCTGATTCCAAAATATTCAAACCTCAATTGCTGGGTAACCGTTGAGCAAATTTCATTCAAATTTTTAGCATTTGTAGCTCTTATCAAGCCCTAGATGACTTGTATTTCACAATATTCCCAGGTTTATAGTTTTTGAGAAAATTGAGTTTGAAGTTTTTGACAAAATTTAGACTAAAAGTCAACTTTGAGGCTCAATTACTCAAAAACTTTCTAAGCTATCAAACTCAATTTTGCACGGATTTATAGAGAATTTAATGCTCTTTCCAATGGTATATAATTACTTTCAACTTGCCCGAAATTTAACAAAGATATGGGCGTCAAGATTTTGAAAATTTTTCAGAGCCAAAAATAGATTTTTTTTTTTTTAATTTTGTTTCTGCTTAAAATGGCCATTTGGAAATGATGTCAGGCTTGTTTTCCACTAATTTGGACTCGCTCTACCGATTCGTAAAGTCAAAATTGAGCAAAACAAAAAAATTTAGTTTTTATAAAGGTACATTTTCTGAATTCTAAAAGCCAACTTTGAGACTTAATTGCTCAAAAACTATTTGAGCTATCGAGCTCAATTTTACACGGATTTATAGAGAATTTATTGCTCTTTCCAATAATGAAATTTGACAACTTTGAGATCCAATTGCTTAAAAACTATTCGAGCTATCAAGCTCAATTTTGCACGGATTTATAGAGAATTTATTGCTCTTTCCAATGATAAAATTTGAAAACACCAGTCTTTGAGGGAAACTTATCGTTTTAGGATGCAAGCAACCATGAAAGTTGTAATCAAATTTTCCGAGGTTCCCATTAAAATATGTAGGTAGCTTCAGAAAAACTATGTTACTTTTGTCTACAATATTGCCATATTACAGTGGTTCCCAACCTTTTTTTAATCACGACCCCTTTACAGGCTTGCTCATAAGGTCGCGACCACCCTACTACCAATCAATAGATAAAAAACAAAATTCAATTTTTCAAGTTTTGAAATTCTTGGTTGAGTTTTTGTTAAAGCCAATTTTATGTCATCTTGAATGCCCATTCTATTTTTGGCCTTTGTTCTCATTTGAAAAAAGAGTTGAAAAACCACTTTCACGAAGGTAGTTAGAGGTATATGGTATTAGTATCCAAAAAGAAAGCACAAGCAGGGTGAGATAAAGATATGAACTATGCATGGCACATGGCACATCAAAATTTAGTCAAGAATTTTTCCTGAAATATGGCGCGTGCTGTGGAATCATTCCTCAGCTCTAAAAATTGATCCTGCAATTCATCAGGCACGTCAGCAACATCTAATGGAGGTACAAAAATAACGCCCATTTCATTCTCAAGGCATTGGAGGTGATAATCGATTTTTCTTTTAGATTCTCCACAATTTCTGATGCTTCGGCCATTCTGCATAGCTATCTATATTCAAAAACATGCGACTCACAACACAACACTCACAACCTGCGCAGCTTTTGAGCCCGAGGCTAACGCGTGTTGCCAAATGCAAAAAAATATACAGGGTGTCCCACCCCACGACGTTTTTCCCAGGTAATAACTTCGGAACACGTCATCCAATATAATTGAAATTTCGAGGATCTAAGTAACTTTTTGTGCCGCTTTTACCATTGTCATCCAATTTCATCACCTTCTCTCCAATTTCGGTCGAGTGACGTCAACTTTCGAATCTTAAATGTAACTCCTGGTACCTATATTATTGCAGTTTCCGTTTATATTAATATTGGCATTGCGATTGCGACCCTTCAAAAAACCCCATGCGACCCCATTAGGGGTCCCGACCCACTGGTTGGGAATCGTTGCGATATTATCACGTCTGATCTGAATTTTTAACAAATGCTGGATTTTTTTTCCACCTTCTATTATAGAGCGCATATTGTCATGGAATGTTATTAAGGACATCTTACTCATTTTCAACCAATTACTCCCTTAAACCCAAAAATTTATCAACGACATGAAATATACATATTCATCCACTTTGATTTAAAATGATATTTGAGTATTAAAAACCTAGAATGAAAAACTAATATTCTTCTCACGATTTAAAATATTCCTAAAGTAGTTCCATTGAGGATACAGAGTGTGCGGTTCATAGGCAATTAAAATGGCGCCTTTGAAGACTGATTTAAATATAAAACGCTGCGGTTTTTGGGTTTTGCCTTTTGTCGTCGTCTTTGACCCAGACTATATTAATAGAAACCGATCTACCTGTTACTTAAATCCGTGGTGTGGTACCAACTGCTATAAAATGCCAAGGCTGAAAAGGAATCTTCTTTTGTAATATTGCCATCAAATTTTTATTTATGCATTAAAGCATGACTCTAATAAAAGTCGTTATTGGGTTAGTCGTTAGAGTGAAGGCCTGGCTAAGGTTAAAAAAGTCAATTGGGATAAATTAATGTAAACTGTTCCAAAGAAAATAAGACGTTTAAGGTTTTGTATAATATAATCTCCCAGGAAACATTCTTAAAAATCTTACTTTTGCTACATTTTAAGTCACCCACAAGATATTTGAGAGGGGCAACCGTTATTATTAATAAAAGTGTCATGCGATAATATAAATCTTAAAGTTATTGATGCAGGTCACTTAAATCCTGCCCAAGTTTCGTTCTCAAATATCGCCGACGTTTTTTCGACAAAAGCATTTCTCGGAAGGCACCTCAAGATCGGGTTTTCGAAGCTTCTTTTTGGGACTCGTATAATTATGACTGTCTCAGGAGAAATACTGGAGCTGAAATATCTTTTAAAAGGCGAACCTCTCTGAATAGTCTGTGCACGAAAATTTATTTTATTAATTATTATTAAATATCGTCCTTTTGTTAATAGAAAATTAAAATTATCGTATTTCGAGTCTTTAGCTTAACTAACACGGAACATAAATGGTTAGTACCAGCAGTACCCGGAGTAGACCTTGCGGTCTAATATTGGTTCATTGACTCGAAGATGTCGTGTAGTTTTGAATGGAGGTGATTGTCCGTCCCCTTTTTAGCAAAACTTGGTGTTTGTGCATACACCTGTAAGAATATTCAGTAGCGGGTTTCGAATTTTTCTGGCAATTTTGAAGAAAAATAGATATCTTAACTCATTTTAGTACCTAATCTTGAGACACTTCTTGCTGAGTAATCTTGTTTAAAACGCATACCCGGACATCTACACTAACACCGCAGTTTTAAGAATGTACTTATTTAGGTTCCAATTAGATTTTTTAATAGTGTCCAGAGATTTTTGTTCGTATGGGTAATCATTATATGATTTTATTCAGACTTGTTTTTGAGTCCAATTTAGCTCTTGAGCTGCTATTGCTTGGCGGAACAAACAATTTCGTTTGCTGAATGTGTTGCAAAGTTTTACGTTAAATAAAAAAAATGTCAAGATCTGTACCACAATAAAACCCTACTTGAATAAAAGCAATGCATATTAGTTTGGAGATCTATAAATACCTAGTAAATTTCACAAGTACCCATGTACAACTAAAAAATGATATTTGAGAAAATGGCCCACAACTATACATCATTGTGGAAAGAGTATCAAATTCTCTATCAATCGTGCAAAACTGGTTAGGTAACGTAACTTTGTAGAGTTTTTGAGGTATTGAGTTTCAAACAGGGTCGGCGCAACCATTAGGCGAACTAGGCGGCCGCCTAGGGCGGCAAACCCTAAGGGGCAGCAAAAAGGCAACAAAAAAAAAAAAAATCTTTTGAATTCTGCTTTTCTTCATAATATTCAGGATTTCATTTCTCTTGCAAACCCAAACACAAACTTTGCCCTTTGCCCTTCTTATGAGCACATACTGCTATACCTGTTTTTGCTAGTCGCTAGGTGTAGGGCGGCCAAAAACTACTTATTTTATGTTATGAATATTTTTGGCACAAAATTAATGTTTTGGGCTTGACACCAGGACAGGATTTTTTCGCCTCCGCCGGCGCCTGCGACGGGCATGTGTATATATATATTTTTTATGTAGATATTCTATAATCTATATTCTGTTAGTCAGGTATACCTATAGGCCGAGTCCGAAATAAGTGCACATTTTGTTATGATAGATAGAGTATAGTAGGACGATCACTTTTTGCATAGGTACATGTGTCCGCAAACCTCTCGTTGAGCAAATACAGGGTGTTGAAATTTTCTAAAAATTTTGACTTTTTGTCTTTAGATTCAAAATGTCTTGAGCGATTTAGTTCAAATTTACAGAGAGTGTTTGCAATGTTCTCAAGCATCTTTCTGAAAAATCCGTTTGAGTTTCACTTTTCCAGGACCGGATGTAGAGCGACTCTGGGCTTTTTGAAAAATTTAAAATTATTTTTTAATTCCTTGTTTAATTTTAAACAAAAAAGGTAACCCGAGCTTTTCTTGTTCGATGCGACGTTTACGAGATAAAAAATTAAAATAAATGTATTGTTTGGAAAATCTCGTTGGTATATCGAAACCTACCTACCCCACTCTGTTCACATGACATCGGAAACTAAACAATGAAGTTAAAAAAGTTTATGTCATATTATCGCAAACACTCTCTGAAAATTTGAACAAAATCACAAAATCGCTGAAGGCATTTTGAATCTAAAGGCAAATAGTCAAAATTTTCCGAAAATGACAACACTGTATTTTCTTAACGAGAAGTTCGCGGACACATGTTCCTATACAAAAAGTTATTGTCCTACTATACTCTATCTATCATAACAAAATGCGCACTTATTTCGGACTCACCCTGTATATTATGTACAATTATTAATAAAACTATAAAACAAGTTTTCAAAAAAAGCCATGCATATGTGTATTTTTATTTGATGGGGGCGGCAGAGAGTACATTTGCCTAGGGCTCCAAAGTCGCTTGCGCCGACCCTGGTTTCAAACGAGAAATTTATTCGACACTCCAAAAGTAGTTAAACAAAGCGAGTTTTGCGATATAACGTTATCGTAATGGTAATAGCGTTGGCGTTAGCGTACGTTAAGTGTGCTATCTGACTGTGGGCTTGGGTGGTAGGTAGTACAGGTGTTAATGGCGGCTTCATGTGTCACTATCTAACAGCTAGCAGCCAAAGCTGATAGTCTGTCTGTCAGTAATAACGGGGTACCTGAGCCTGAGAATTTTTTCGATACCGTGGGAAAATTTCTAGATCGGTGGTGCCTTTGATCTGAAATTTCGGGAGTTTGACCTTAACGTACGCTAACGCTATTACCATTACGATAATGTTATATCGCAGAACCCGCTTTGTTTAACTACTTTCAAAACTTCACACTCTAGCGATTTCAGCTAAATACCATTTTGAAGCGTTTATTGAGAGCTACAATTCCTGAAAATTTTGTACGAGTACCGCGAGATATTCATAGGTTTGAAGATTTGTAGATAAAAATCCAAAGGGGGTAGGTACCTACCCTTAGAAAAACGTACAAATTTGATTTTTTTAATCGATAGAGCAAACTCAAATTAGAAACAACTAAATCACAACTCACTATCTTACCAGTTTGTCTTACTATCGCCTCTCCATTCAATGTTGCAAGATTTTGTACAATTTCTTTACACTGAATGATTTGATCAAAATTCCAACTAGCTATAAATTGTTTATTCAATGTTGGCCTAAGAACAAATAAAAAGTCTGTGTGAGCTGCATTAAATAAACTTTATACAATTATTTGTGACTAGATTTTCAATTAAAAAAATGTTCTCTTTTCTAGTTATCTGACGAAGTTGTCCGCAAAAAAACCGAATACCAAAAATACTTAGAGCAATACAAACTGATGAGATGTAAATTTGAGGAAATCTACATCAAAGGTGAGTTTTCGTGTGAACAGTGACAACGCCTATACGCCCTTGATATATCCAAAATAGAATTTGGCAAAAACTTCAAGAAGGCTAGAAATCGAATGAAATGAATCAGTTTGAAGTTTGCCATCAAACATCTTACTACTACAAAATTAATGTATTATTGTTAAAACCCCAAATTTATTTTTAGGTAAGCAAATTTAGATTGTGAGATTATAATGTGCTGCCATAAAATTAAGTAAACAATTATCATGTTTTGTTCCAATTCAAATAGTTGTAAACTACCCACCCATGTAAATTTTTCTTTATTATTTTTAGCCTATTGCATTATACTAAATCAAAATCCCCAAAATGTATTTTTATAAAAAAAACCTGTGTCCAATATCCATTTAAAAATAGTTAAAAATTTAATTTAGGTGGCAAAGGAGGACGTAAACTAGACGAAGTCAGAGACAAATATCAAAAAGCCTGCAGGAAACTTCATCTGACTCACAACGAGTATGTGCTACTTTTATGCGAAGCTGTGGAATTTGAAAAAGATTTCAGAACGGTTTTGTTGCCTGGATTATTAGAACATCAGCAATCCTTACAAGAGGCTTTTATTTTGACTTGGTAAAGCGTTTTCAAATAAATTCAAAACGCACATTTTAATTTTTGTGAATTTTTAGGAAGCAAATCCTGCAAGACATTGCACGAAATTTGGATTTAACTTCGGATAAATTTAGAGAGAATCAGCGCAGAGTTGAATTGAGTATAGATTCTATTAGGCCTATAGAAGAATATAAGGATTTTACTGAAAAATATAAGTGAGTTTATTTATTTGATTCAAATACATTATTGCACTAATTCACTATGATTTGCAGGACAACTCCTGCTGAACCAGTAAAATTCATATTTGACGAAAGCTTAGTTGAAGAATCAGCTGGCAAACTCTTGCCCAATCAACTAACTGTAGATAATTTGACTGTCGAATGGCTCAGGAACAAATTGACTGAATTAGAAGCTAGCATCAAAGAGAATCAAGAAAAGAAAACTGTGCTCACTAACGGACACAACAGTGATAGTTTAGTAAATGGCAAGAGCAATAATGAAATAAATAACAGGTAAAATGTTCAATTAGTAAATTGGCTCAAATATTTAAGTTTGTTTGTTAAGGTTGTCATTGAACTTTGAAGTGTCCAAAAAGGAACTTAACGAACTAAAATGTCAGGAAAGAAAAATGCTAAAACAAATCGAACTGATTAAGACAGCTCTAAACGAACTAGGATGTGAAGAAGTACCATCCGGGTGCGACATATCAATAGAAAGTCAGCCAGCTTTTATAGAAAATTCCACTGAACAGGTACGTACTCTTCTCGCAATTCTCATGGTGTTGGGTGAATAACCAAAAAATAAAAAAAAATCTAACCACTTTATAGGGTAATGGGTCTCAAAGTACACTATTAAATCTAGCTAATCCGCAACGGTTAGTGAACATGTTGAGAAAACCGTTTAGACGAAGAAGTGCGCCATCGTCACCTGTTGCGCCTCCTAGAACTAAGGGCCGTAGAGAATCTGCGCCTAGGAGTGAAGGCGGGGATCCTGTAGGTCGAAATGTGACTTTTGTGCATGATTTGATTTTTCTAAATAATGCACAGCTTTCTGCTGCTATTGTGTCACCTGTTAGCTTATGGTAACTCTAACTAAAGGCTAGACTATTTTTCCTTAGGTTTTTGCATAGGGTGTTCCAATGAAGACTGAACTTCCCCGTAATTCTGAGTAAATTACATTACATGCTTTGCATTTTCTGTGATTTCAACTTACCCAAGGCCCACTTGAGTAGTGACAGTCTCAGTTCTGCAGCTGCTCAGTTTTCCTTGACCTCAGAGCGTGAAGCCACTGAATGTTTATCCAATATGAGTGCTTAGCACAACCTGTTCCAGATAAATGCATTCTCTAATGCTCGTAGCATTCATTTTTCTTGATCTGGTTTTCACCCAGGAGCCCAAGGATACTTGTCACTTAGCTAATTACATTATCCTCCCCATTGATGCATATCATCTTGCTCTTCTTTGTGTCATTTGCAATAGGTCATCTCACTGTAATGCTGACGTCCCCCAGCCTGACGCGTACTTTGGATTTTGGATCTGCTGATTACACACTTCCTCAAAGATAACCTTGGGATGGTTCGCTGGGATGTCTTATTATCTCGGGGTTTCGATGTGAAGGAAATGACCAGAGTTTTCTATGATGTTCTCTGATAGTTCTCCCTTGGACTAAGGGACCTAATAATTAAGAAGAAAAGTGCCCAAAGAACTTGCAAGCAGATGGGTTCCCCTGCTGACTATGTTGAATTTTCACACCTTCGGGCTCAGTGTCAAGACTTTTCCCAAAGATTGCTATACAAATTATGTCATATCCTCAGAGGTGTCATTGCTTTGGGATAAAAATCCTGAACATTTCTGAAACTTTGTCAATGCTAGACAACAGACTTATGGACTTCCTTCTTACATGTTTTATGACGGTAAGCATGTGTTTATGGCCACAGCATTTCCGATAGTAACATTCACATTCATGACTTTGAAATCTTCATGTCAGTTATTTATGACGAACTGTGTAAGCTGCAAATCTTTTGTGGACCTGGTCTGGATGTCATCCCCCCTCTGATGCTCAGCCAGATGTAGCTTTATATATACTATCTTGTCCTCTGTTTATTTTGTTCAATGAATCACTTAGTAGTGGGGCATTTCCTGAGATTTGGAAGCGGAGTTTTATCACGCCCATCCATAAGAACGGTGACAAAATGGACATTACCAAATACAGAACTATCAATATACTTAATACTATCCCTAAGTTCTTTGAGAATATAGTACCTAAATTCTTATCTCTTATGATCAACCCTTGCCTAATCGATTAGCAAGCAGGTTTCCGGCCAAAGTGCTCAACCAACACTAACCTCCTGACGTTCCTAACGCACCAGGATAAAATCTCAGGGATTCTTGAAAGCCTCTTCGATTGTGTCAACCACAACGTCCTACTTGCAAGGCTTGAGAGAATTGGAATATCTGGTACTCTGCTTGCGTGGATCAGCGATTACTTTAGGAACAGAATCCAAACAGTCAAGATAATCAACTTCTGCTCACAGCCCATTCACATCCCTTCAGGTGTTCCACAAGAATCTTACCTGGGACCCCTGCTATTCAATATTTTCATAAACGATATTAGTTCTCGTTTCATCAATAGTGAGTTTCTGTGTTTTGCTGATGATTTGAAGATATTTGCCCGAGTCTCCTCCCAGGAAGACTGAGCCAGATTACAATCTGACTTGGATAGACTTTCCGAATGGTGTGTCACAAGTGGCGTGGAACTCAATGCCGGTAAATGTAAAACTATCGTTTTCTCCAAAAGTTAAAGCCCCATACAATTTGTAACAGTGTCCCAATAATGTGATCTCGGTGTCATTTTTGATAACACGTTAAGCTTCTCCAGCCACATTTAGGATATCGCTACCAGGTCTCTAAAACTGCTAGGTTTTGTTAAAAGATGTTCAAAGAATTTCACTAAAATCTCTTCTATCAGGCTTCTCTACTGCACAATGATATAAGGCCCATCCTGGAGTACTGCTCCTCGGTTTGGTCACTGATGATGACCTCTACCGACGCTTCAACCTGCAACCCTTAGCCGCCAGAAGAAATCAATGTCATTTATTAACATTTTTAAAAATACCAAACTTGCACAACGATTCCATGTAGGTACTTATCCAGAATTGTACTTCATATCCCAGCAAGAATCACACGCTCTTCCATTTCAATCTCAGAAAAGATCCACCAGACTAACTATTCCAGTGTTGTCAACTAACTTGTTATCTAAAGGTCTAATTATTGTATATAGATGTTCTGTATGCTATTATGGGATTTCCCGTCAATAAATTAATAAATAAAAATACAGGCAAGGTCTTCAATAAGCCTTTGTTCAGTTCTTGTTGGAATACCCTGTACAAAAGAAAGAAAAATAGACCATATAGCTACAAATCTATGCATGGATGTTATGATTTGATTTGAAAGCAATATTCCTATGTTTTTGTTTTTAAATATTGTTCATTTTTGCATGCCGCACTCTTTTGCTCCAATTTGCCAGTGACACTGACAATTTTATTGTCTACTTCAGGTAGCTCTCACCACCAACAAATCGCTAGTAGACGAAGAATGGTTTCATGGTGTTTTACCTCGTGAAGAAGTTGTCAGACTGTTAACTGTAGATGGGGATTTCTTGGTGCGAGAAACTACACGAAACGACGAATGCCAAACTGTATTGTCAGTGTGTTGGGGTGGTCATAAGCATTTCATTGTGCAAACCACAGTAGAGGTAAATACCCCAAAATTTATAAAAACATGTTGAAACATCATACTTTTTTATAGGGAAGTTATAGATTTGAAGGTCCAGCCTGTCCAACGATAAGAGAACTAATAATTTATCAATTCAATAGCGGTTTACCAGTTACACAACGATCAGGTGCCATATTACACAAACCTATACCCAGAGAACGATGGGAATTAAATAATGATGATGTAGTTTTATTAGATAAAATCGGACGAGTAAATATATTGAAATTATTACATAACTATAAATCTGTATATACATATAATTTTAGGGCAATTTTGGTGATGTTTACAGAGCTCAACTTAAAAACAGCCAAGAAATTGTAGCAGTGAAAACTTGCCGAGTAACTTTACCTGAAGAGCACAAAAAGAAATTTTTACAAGAAGGCAGAATCTTGAAGCAATACGATCATCCTAATATAGTGAAACTAATAGGAATATGTGTCCAAAAACAACCAATAATGATTGTAATGGAACTAGTACCAGGAGGTTCTTTATTGACATTTTTACGTAAAAAATCAGCTTCATTGGCCGAAGGCCAATTAATGACAATGTGCTTGGATGCAGCTGCGGGTATGAGATATTTGGAATCCAAAAATTGCATTCACAGAGATTTAGCGGCAAGGAATTGTTTAGTAGGCAAGAATTTAATAACTTATATTTAATAGAATTTTATAATGAAATTATTTTCATTAGGTTACAACAATAACGTAAAAATATCAGATTTTGGAATGTCTAGAGAAGAAGAAGAATATATAGTGTCCGATGGCATGAAACAAATTCCAATAAAGTGGACAGCTCCTGAAGCCCTCAATTTTGGCAAATACACTTCATTATGCGACGTTTGGAGTTACGGTATTCTTTGCTGGGAAATTTTCTCTAGAGGTGGCACTCCATATGAGGGCATGAACAATACAAAAGCACGCGAGAAAATTGACAGCGGTTATAGGATGCCAGCATCGGAAAACACACCAGATGAAATGTACCGTCTAATGCTGAGATGTTGGGAATATAAGCCTGAAAATCGACCCAATTTTGAGCAAGTTTATTCAGTAGTTGAGACGCTTTGTAATGCATACCGTGCCACGTTCTGTTAAGCTTGAAAAGGAACATCAGTAATATCTCTACAATCTGTGATTTAGTTTGTCCATATTATTTGTTATTGTGTGTTTTGTATACTTACTTTTTAGATTTAAAGTGAAAGAGCAGCTCGTATAATCCATCTTGAGACAAAAAAATTGATTATTTAAAAATATATTATATGATTCATAATAGGTTTGGTGGCATGTTAACCCAAACTGTAAAGGGTTTGTGATTATTTGAAGCCATCACTAAAAAAGGAGTGTTATTTATTTATTAATCATTAACACATCATTTTATTATATATTTTTTTGTCCTTATTTTTATATCTTCAACTGGTTTTTCTTTGCATTTAATTTTAATATTTTTTTACTACGAAATATTTTATCTCGCATGTGTCTTGAATGAATGTTTTGTCCAGTTGCTGTGATTTGGTAAATATTTTATGCCATACATAAGTTGATTATAATAAAGTTCATGAAAAAAAAAACATATTTATAAATAAAGTTTTATTAATTCGTCACTGACTGCTGACGGAGTTAAAATTCCTATATCTGTAAAAAGTAAAGTAATATAAGATGGAGGGGTATAGTCTACTAAGGGATGAGCCTCTCTGATATTTTCATTTTTCCTAACATCAGAAGTATACTAAAATAGTAAATTTTTTAAAAACTAAAAACGGTTTTTGCATAAATCAAATTTACCTTATATTCAGCTGGCAAATCTTGCAGATTCAAAGGAAACAGCCTAGAAAACTTAAAACTTTCTGTTAAAACATAAAATGGCTTTTTCATTTCTTTTGCACAAACTGCCGTTGTGTAGCTTCCAACCTAGAAATATACTTATTCATAAAAATATAAAACAACAAATCAATTTAAAACCTTATTGACAATCCCACCACTTTCCATAACACCTTCAGCTCCAACCATAATAAAATCAATTTGTTCCATTACGTAACCTATAGCAGAATCCAAAATAAGGGTGCACGGTATTCCTATGGCTAGTAATTCTTTGTGCAAATGTTTTCTAAAAAAATTTACAAAGTATTATTTGTTGTTTAGAGTATGTATATCAAAAATTTACCCGCTATAGTCTGGAGCAGACACTGTGGTAAAAACTTCAAATCTTTTGCCTTGTTTATGGGCCTGGTGTAATGTTTGCAGTACTACTCTGGATCTTGAATGAGTTAGGACTTTCTAAAATAGGCATTAGTTAACTAGTGACTATTATTGCATAGAAATACTTACTGATCCATCTAAAATAAATTTTGAAGCAAACTTTACAATTTTCCCTCTGGCTTCATCTAGTTTTCTTAGAAACAGATTTCCACGTTCCAACATGATTTTTTTGCATTCGGTAAAGCTCTAAAAAGGCAATTAACTTCTTTATAAAAACTTTGATTCTCAATATTTGAACGTACTCCTCCATCTAGACCTACTAGAGTTATGAATCTCAGAAACAATTCACATCCAGAAGTTATCACTGCCACAGGGAAATTGGCATTTTTCATGTTGTAGATGGCATCTTTCAGATTGGCTTCTAGTTCTTGGACAGTCTCAGCTTGAAAGGATAATTTCTGTTGTATTAAACTTAAAAACCAATCCCATAACAGGCAGTTAAAAGTAAAATTTAAACAGAACCCGGCCCCCAATTCTTGAAATATCTCGGCAAGAATATTCAAGAATTGACCCCCAAATAGGTATATGATCAGCAGGCAAAGTACCACTTTTCGGTACTAGTGCAGAAAAGTACTTTTCCGCATCAAAATTGGCATGTATAGGTACAAATAATAACTTTCATTCCTAGCTCATGCGGCGGACAGTCTATTTTCATCAGTTGATTGTTTCAATCGCGAGCAGAAAGGTTGCACTTTCTGCACTAGTTAGGAAAGACACTATATTTTGAAGCGTGTACATATGTATATTAATTCATTACTTACATTCAGATTGTCTAATGACTTCCATAAGGGTTCTAATAGCAGCAACTCCTGCAGAAACATCTGCTTCTTCTCTCACGATTTTTCGGAAATACTCTCGAACCTCTGGGAGCAAAACGTTGGATACATTTTTAAATAATTTTGTAGGGTTTAAACACTTACCTACGCCTTCCATTTAATTTAAAATTTCAAATGTGTTAAAAATAAATACAAAACAAAAAACAAGTAGGCCAACCAAGAGGTTGGTTGACAATTTGACATAACCTGAAAGAGATTTTGGCATTTCCTCCCTGGGGCAAAATGAACGTGAAGTTAGAAAGAGATTTTTGTGACGTGTTCAGGGCTACTTTTAGAAATGGCACTTTGCTCTGGGTGTGAGCGTGACCCTAGAGTAACTCTAAACCGGTGCTTACTCGGAGCGTTATGCTGAAATCGTTTAGAAATAGAGAGTTGACGTGCCCAGAGAGCGCCCAAATTACCCCACTAGGGACTGGGTTGAAAAACGCCCCGCAGTTTTTACCGGGTTTGACGTTGACATTTAGGGCAACACCTCAATTACGTTCAGAAAATGCGCATCCAGCCAGAGTGCACTCCAAATGATGACGTCAGAACACTTTGACAAACAACTACTCTATACCTTCACACTCCATTTTTCAACGCACTCCTGTTCTAAATCACTCGTACGGATTGAACACGAAAACCGGTTCTGAAATCCTGGCCGTTCTCCGTTTCGATTGTCGTTCGGTTCTTTGTTCTGTTTGTTGTTCGACGCAATGTTTAAAGTTGCGTTTGTTTATTTATCTGTGCGCACCGTGCGCTCGAAATTGTTTGTTTATTCTCTTCGGAGCTTTCCGACTTTATGCTTGGTTTACCCGATGATCAGCTGACCTCTGCTCAAGCTCCACATGCTCAGCATTCCGAGCGATAAACGAAGGCAGCTTCTGTGTTGTTACGGGATGATTTTTCCTGGGTTAAAATGAAAGGAAATAAGCGTATTCGCCTCAATGAATAGCATACCTTCGTCAAGCCACTGTTGACTTTTCAATAGTTGTGGCCAAACTTTTCATCAAACTTTTCATTCTTCCCAGAATCATTAAGTTAGAGGTTTATTAATGGAATTGATTTCCTGTTAGTAGGGTTAAAATAAATAGACAATTAATTTATTAACAAACAAAATCACAATATTTACACTAGAACAGCTGATTGTCTGATCCGAGTAGATTGTCTAGATTGACAGCGCTCCAAATAGAGTCAATGACCGGTACTAACTTAATTTGAATTAAAGTGAGCTTATTTATTAATTAATATTTCAGGTTATTGCTGTTGATTGTTATTACTCTTTTTTTTTTATTTAGGGACTCAAGTTGAGTGTAATTAATAATTATTATAAATACTATTGTAAGAACATATGGTTAGACGATTTCTTTTCTTGTTCTGGTCTGGTTCCCGTGTAAATAATTGACAGTGTTCTAGGGCGGTCGGAAAACCCACTCCGAACCTGCTCTGGAGTCAAACCTATTCTGTTCGGATTCTAATTAAAGACCCGTACCTGATTGTAGCAAAGCGTTTCACTTTTGTCCTTCTTTCTTGTTTACGTTTATATTTCAGGTTGTGCTGCTATGGGTCCCTAGAAGTTTCCTGCTTTCGTTATATCGGTTGATTTCGTGTACTGCAGCGAAAAAGCAGGTGGCGCTCTATATTTAGTTAATTAATTTTCCCACACCCCTCTCCGCATTGGAAGCTAGTCGGCAATCCTTTACACGAAATCACGTTTCTAGATTTCAGCCACCAACCAACCCTCTCTCTTTTTTTCTCTTTCTATATTTTTTTTTGTCTTAGTTACCCGTTCACTTCAGTCACTCCCTCAAAGTTCGTTATTTACTTCTCCCTCGCGTTTTGCGGGTAACAAAGTGGCAGTGTCCGTTTGCCACGTAACAGTACGAATGAAGTTTAAGAACGCGGCAGCTTTTAACATTTTCGGCTTTACTATTACTAGTCAGAGCGCTCTCCATCTAAGCGGTGACGTCACAGATCTCTGCTCGAGTGATTTTTTTTACCGATAAATATACAAGGTGATTCAAAAGTAAGCGGCATCCTTTCGGGGGCGTATTCCTTGCATAAAAACGAGACAAAAAGTTCCTATTAACATAGGTCCGGAAACGCTTCTTAAAGGGAGCTACGCCCTTCGTATAGGACACTGGGCTGCGTTCAAAAACGGCTAAAGCCAAGCCAAAATTGGCATATTGCGTTCAAGTTCGGCTCCAGCGTGCCAAAAACGGTTGGCTTTACACGTTCAGAATCGGCCGCGGTAAAGTAACTTTTGGAGGTGCTTTTAACTGAGTCTAGAAATGGTTATACGAATTTTGATTGGATGAGACCAAATTCAATATGGCGTGGCGGCCAGCAAGTTAGTTTTGAATATGTGTTTTCATGCATATTTCAATTATTTTGCTTCGACTTTTGCACTTTGATTACTCAATAAAATATAATATGTAGGTACGTAAACTATTGAGTTTGGCAGAAACTAGATATTTTTTGTGTTTTTTCGTCCATGTCACGCCATCTTGAATGTCACGTGGTTTGGATTGCCTAATTGAGAAACGGTATTTGGCGTTCCAGCAAATTCACACCAGATTTGGCATTGCCGGTAGAAAGGGAAAAGTAGGTTTTGGCATTAGCATTGCCGTCTTTGAACGCACTCCTGGAAAGACGTGTTTTTCTGTATAACTTTGAAACCCTTCACACAAATGGATTTTGAAAATTGGTGTATTTTATAAACATTTGATGGCAATTAAGATACTAAATTGAAAATTCAAAAATCTTAGGGCGGGTATTATAAAACTGCTTTGACAGTTAACTTGAAGTTAACTTTTTGAATTACATGTAATTCCAGAAGTTAACTTTAAGTTAACTCTCAAAGTAGTTTTATAATATCCGCCCTTAATCAGTGCCACATACTGGGGAGGGTGAAAACATACCTATTTTTTTTTTACTCGTCAGGTTTTTGCGAAACATACGCAAATCAAAAAAATTTCAAAGTCAATTTTCTCATAAGCGGTACGCTGTATCGAATTAAACCAAGAGTACCTTTTCTGTGTAAAAAACTGTAAACTTTCTGAATTTTCAATCAGAATCGCAAAAACCTGACGAGTAAAAAAAATAGGGATGTTTTAACTCTCACCCTCCCCAGTATGTGATGCCACCAATGCCACTGATTAAAATTTTTGAACTTTCAATTTAGGGCGAATTCTCATGAGCGTTAGTTGACATTTCTGGCGTAATCACGTGATATGAGTTATATTCCTTTCACACCTAGGAGCTCCGGAACAGGTCCGGGGCTTCACGCGCTTATTCCTTTCGAAAAGTGTTTGTTGCACCACGCATCTGTTCCCTGCAAATCGGGGGCGACTAAGCACCGGCGCGAGTAGCTCGAGTGTTTCAAGCTCTTGAAAGGAATATAACTAATATGGTGTAATTTGATTGGTGAAATCTCCAACGTGTCAAATATTTTTCCAATAAAACCCAACCATTGTAGCATATGATTACGCCAGAAATGTCAACTTACGCTCATGAGAATTCGCCCTTAGTATCTCAATTGCCATCAAATGTTTATAAAATACACCAATTTTCAAAATCCATTTGGGAAGGGTTTCAAAGTAATAGAGAAAAATACGTCTTTCAGGTGTCCTATTCGAAGGGGCGTAACTCCCTAGGAAGCATTTCCGGACCCATGTTGATAGGAACTTTTTGTCTTATTTTTATGCAAGGAATACGCCCCCGAAAGGATGCCGCTTACTTATGAATCACCCTGTATATAGGAATTATATGATAATAACGCTTCTTTGTTCTATCGAATTCGACAGAGCAAGATCGAGCACTCCGTGCGAGATTTGAGAACGTTCTATTTTCTATGCAAGTCGAACACGTGAAGCTCGCTGAGAGCAACACTCCGTTTTATTCCGAGAATGTGGATTCGTTTCGGATCGCTTTCTGTTCAATCGGGAGCGGTTTTTGAGGCAGAAGTCGAAAGCGCTATTTATTTATTTTTTACATAAGAGAATAACCTAACCTCAAAATTTTGTTCTACTTTAAAAACTCAACTAAAATGTTTAAACATTTGTGAATTTCCAAATAAATTGAAACAAAAATGGGCCTGTTAGTGGGTTGGAAATACGCAGCCTTTATCGGAGTCATGGTAAGCGCTATTGGCTTAGCTGCTTTCCCAGTTATAATCGATCCGATGATAAACACTGACAAATGGAGTAGGTGATTTTTGTATGTTATTTTACTTTTCTCTTTATTCAAAACTGATTTACAGAAAAAATTCAAGAAGAAACACGTAGGAATGTTAGACAAGAAGAGATACAACCTGGAAGTAAGTAGTCAAGTCTACTTGAATACATTCAAAACCTGAAAAATTTACTAATTTTCAGATATGAAAGTATGGACCGATCCGTTTGAGCGAAAAAAAGAACCAGCTAATACCAAATAGCTAATAGCCATCTAGAAATAATTTAGTCTATTTATATAATAAACTTGTTATCAAAACTCTGGTTTTTTAAGGTAATTAATACCAAAATCTTCTGTACCAAACGATAGACCTTAGGTCCAATATATTTCAAAACAAAAACATATATTTAGGTAAACAAATCAATATTCTTAAGAGGCTAATAATATCTAAAAACTATCATCATCATTATCCACATCTAAAAATACATCGAAAGCCTCACCATGGCAAATGCCTTCAGCACTGAAAGCATATTTGTGGAAAGTACCATCCAAACACAAAGCTGCAAAAAATAATCCATTAAAAAAAATTACCACCAATTTCAGAAACTTGTACCATAAATAGAATTGTTTGGTCCAAAAACGCATACACAAGCGCATTCAGCCGATACAGTAAAATTAGCCAAGGCCCATTGAGAATCTCCATATGTACCTAAAGTACCCCTAATAGCAGTGGGCAATCTAAAATATCAAAATTAAAACATTACACAATAAACTAAAATATTCACATACGCTGACATCCTCCTATTCAAATTTGTATCCTTAATGGCAAATATATGCACAGTTCCCTTGTCACTTGAGCAACACAAAAAGTCAGAATCAGCACTAAAGTTGATACTAAAATTATTACTGTTTGATGACTTTCCAAAAAAAAATACTTGAATGTTTTATTTGTACCAGTGAATAGAAGCAGGATCAGTACCGCGCCTCAATTCCACCAACTTGTTTTTACTGCAAGTGTCCCAAACTCTAATTAAAGTTCCATGCTCTGAAGCTGTAGCTACTCTAGTGCCTTGCTGGTTCAAGGCAATACAAGATAATTCGTTTTTGTGGGCTTGTATGTAAGAGGGAGCACTAGAATAATTGTGTTCTGTGCTAGATAAATCCTTAAACCAATAACTTGATATAAAAATGGTAAATATCGGTAAAAATACTTACCACAATTTGTACAGTGCCTAATTTATGTCCTGGAAAAACTAATACTTGTTTATGGGAGCTTTGCAAGGGGCTTACTTCACATAAACCTTTTGGATTGATTCTGGTTTCAATTGAAAATAATTCTCTTGTTGGTTGTATGAATGCAAATACATGTATTCTGTTTCTTAGGACAACTATGAGCCTGTAAGATAATCAACAATATAAATTAGAAAGAAGACTTTTCCATTTCAACTCACTTGTCTCTTCTTAATCTAACAGCCTTGACAGCAGATGCAAATTTGATTTCCATAACAGCCATTTTTTGTGCGTCATCGTAGATGTGTAAAACATTTTCAGGGATTTTGGGTCTGGATCCTCCGGGAATTACGGCTAAAAGATTGGTCCTGAATAGCATTTCGCATGTAGATACGCTTCCTACTGCTTCCATGTCATAGTGAGCTTTTTCCACTAGGGGTTCTAAATTGTATACGCGGACTCCGCTTTCCATACTGACTGTGAAACATCCTATAATAAAGAAAGGTAATTTTTTTCTACAAAGCAGTAACAGGTAACTTGATAACAAAAGATTCAAAATAGGTTTTTTATCTAGATAATTAATAGTCTCGTTGACAATGCTTATACATTATAGACAAAATAATCAATCATCGAAATCCTTAGTGAAATTAAAATTATATTTATTATAAGGGGTGTTTTACCCACTGAATTTTGTACACCCACTGTATTTGACTGCATTGATTTTTGAGCAATTTTCAACAAGATTGCAGGCTCCATTTGAAGCGACTGGTCACGATTTTTCGCGAGTATACATGGAATGTACGCTACTGCATGTGACTGCACCTCGGCCTGCACAGTGTTTATAGCAATTGCAAGCGACTGTATTATGACTGCACGAGTTCATGTATTCCATTGACTGCATGAGAATGTATGGACTGCAGATGAATGTATGATATTTGTACACCTACTGTACGAGTGAAACACCTCTCGATTTATTATTAATAAAATAAAAACATTCTCACCATGATCTTGATTGAATCTTATATTTAGAATATTTCTTTCGCCCATTTTAATAAGTCGACACGATTTTTCCAATTGAAATTGATTTTTGATAGTAATTAGTATTATTATGTACCACTTTGAAAAATATGCGTATTATTTATTTGATTTGTTTTGATTTTTCTTTGTTTTAATTTTTTCCTTGAACTTTCAAATTTTTTGAAGGTTATGTTGATACATTTGTCGACTGTAGTCGATATGGCTCTTCTTTTTTGACTTCACCTTTTTCAACTCAAGGATATTAAACACTACATAGGATAGCCGATCCTCATAAGACCTGTGTAGTTCATTTCTCAAGCCTCCCATCAGATCAAAGTACCAGTGATGACGTACGTACTGCTGCCAGTCCGAGAAAGTGGTTCCCCGTACTATTATTTTTTGATTCCATAGCAATTATTGAAACATAAGGCGATTTCGCCCCAGATTTTCATCGGCAGTTTCGTAGGCGAATGGTTAACCAATTGGTACGTGAGTGACGTAGATCAACAATCTCATCCGAATTCAGTGAATAGGGCGTTTGGTACATTTTTGACTTTGACATGTTTATTTGGACATGAGACAAAAATAGACAGAAAGCTACCAAATCTCCACTACCCAGTCAAACCGCGGTATAGCATCTGACAGACCAAAGCGCCTACCAAAGTTGCCGTGACGGCATATTCTTCCATCCGAAATTGATTGGTGCCCCTTGACAGACCAAAGTGAGGCGGAATCGCCTATATTAAAATACAATAATGAATTTTTCCTACAGCCGTGCGGAAAAATCGATTTTCCGCACTGATATGCGTGCGGAAAATGAGTTTTCCCGCACTGTGCGGTAAAACTTTTTTTTTTGACATATCCAGTGCGGAAAAAGTTTTTCCGCTCGGCTGTCAGTGCGGAAAAAACTTTACCGCACTGATATGTCAAAAAAAAAAAGAAAAATTTTACATTTTTTTGCCTGTAGGAAAAATATTGTACCTAACACTTGCGGAAAATATTTTTCCGCACTTGTTAGGTAATAGTATATTACATTACGAGTGTAGAAAGTGACAAATTTCACACGAGTGTTTTTTCGCGCGAGGCGATAGCCGAGTGCGAAAATCACACGAGTGTATATGAAAGACGCTTTCTTACGAGTGATGTACACCATTTTTCCTACGACCAGAAACCAATTTACATCAATTTTCTCTTATTTTATTTCTTTTCATTTTCAACACACGTGCTGAAACTACTTTCAATCCACGTATTGAAAGTAAATTGCTCGGTTAATTGTTATGTCAATCACAAATAATGTCAACAGTATTTTCCACACGTGTGCTGAAAGTACTTTTAGCACGAGTATTGAAAGTACTTTCAGCACGCGAGTGATATTTAGCGCTTTCCAAAGAACCAGCAAGTGCGAATTTTGTAATTTTCGTATGTGGTCGTAGGAAAATAGCTATTGTGGCCCGTCAACCAGTCGAAAATGTTGACATTTCTTGTCAATCGCAGAAAAACATTTTTTTTTAGGTCTCATTTGCAGCTTCCTCTTTGCCTATTATATTAATCAAAATTGAATAATAGTATTTAGGACCGGCTTATTCATCTGCAGATAAACTTGCTGGTAATTATCTGCAAGATAAATTTGCCGTTCTATAATTCTGTTGGTCGACGGCGACGGATTACTGGCTGACCAATAGGATTACAGATTCCGTTTTTCGCCGTCAGATTTTATTCCTGACAGTTTATCGTTTATCAGAAGGTGAATAAACCGACCCTTAACATCATAAATGTATATTCTAAAGTACGACCGCTGGGCGCTGGCGCAAACAGCTAACTACAAAGTTGATGACGTAGACAACGGTGCAACACCATATGACCTTGATTTCAAAAATCGAGGGTGAAGAGCAATCTTCAAGGTTGTTCAAACAGCAGTATTCAATGGCAATAGTTTTATTCCGTATTCCTTTCAAGAGTTCAAAACACTCGAGCTACTCGCTTCGGTGTTTGTCGCCCCCAATTTGAAAGGAACAGATGCGTAGTGCAACAAACACTTTTCGAAAGGAATAATAAGGGCGTAACGCCCCGGAGCTGTTTCGGAGCTCCTCCTAGGGGTAAAAAGAATACAACTAATGTTCTTGATTTTAACCAGCCATCTCTTCTTTTTTTTTAGTTTCCACCGACTATGGCCACCACCGGGCACCGACCACCTGTCATTACTGTCAATAGAAAAAAAATAAAAGATAATGGAATTTTGTTTTGTATTGTATTTTGTATTTAAAGTTTGTTCATATTAATATTAAATATTATGAGTTAATTATAAATTGAATTGTTGTACTACAGCAGAGGTAAGCAAATTTCAACCGTACAGAATATGCAAGCAGCAAAAAGCTAGGGAAAAAAATGATTTTTTACTGTGCGCCCCCATTGAGTGCCCTTATTTTTCTAGTCCTGCCCTTCCAACGTTCCAATATAATAAAACTTATAAATTGTAATTGGAATTGATTTTTGATAGGATGATGTTATCACTCAGGACCGGTTTATCAGCGGACAGTTATCTTGTTTAGGGCCAAATTATGGACCAACTGGTAAGTGTCTGGTTGTTACCTAGCAGGTACTTTCTATTCTCTAGTGCAAAGGAAGTACCTGCTAGGTAACAACCAGACGTTTACCAGTCAGTCCATAATTTGGCCCTTAGACCTACAGGTTATGTTAAGGTGCTTCACTATTTGGCATTTGCATTGTTGTCAGCTCAAGTTCACAATCAAGATTTTTATTCAAAAGAAATCTCATGAAATATTTATACTGTTATCAGATGTCTTCTAGTCTCTAGCAGGGCGGTGTTGTAATGTACCCTGTGCTTGTCTACATTTTCAATATTTTCCACCCACACCCCACAGCTATCTCACCTGTTTGAAGTGATACTGTCAGAAATGTCAAATGTGAAAGTTGTAGGGTCTGTTCCCACAGGAGTCTTTGACAATTTGCAAACTGTCAGTAAGTATCGCCCATTCAGGTTTTCAATGCAATCGTTCCAAGATTAATTTTTAACTCAGCTGAGCGATTGTTTCTGACAGGTTGCAAACTGTCAGAGACTCCTGTGGGAACAGACCTGTAGTTGGTTGTAGACAAAAAGTTTTGAATGAAGTGAGTTACAAGTATACAGGGTGTGTCACAAACAGTGTTGCCAATATGCTGGTGATTACCCGATTTGCGGGTAATTTGACTGAAAGCAGGGTAATTTTCTAACATTTTATAAATCGGGTAATTTCAGGTAATCGAGACTCCTAGTTTCCTAGTTTTCTGCCACCTGCTCCGTATAAGTACTGAAAAAATGTCCTTTTCCTTGCTTCGGCTTTGCAACTTTATAACACCCTATAAAGTTGCAAAGCCGCATTTGTACTGCTTTTCTTGTTTCAAGCAGATCTCAGCAGCAGATCAGCGTCCACTTGTTCCATATAAGCTCATAAATAGCTGCTCCTAGCAAATCTTCCTGATTTTTCGAGCAGGTAGAGCAAGTACAATAATGAGTATCCTATTAGCATCATCGATTGGCATGGCACGAAGCTTTTCTCTCCTATATCCTTAAAAAAATTAAGATACCTGAACCCCTAAAATACTAGTTTTTTGCTTAGCGCTGTTTTCGAATATGCCCCTTTCTCCACCACGAAAACCTGGCAAAACCACTGCAAACGCGAGTAAAGATCGGGTAATTTCAACTAGAAACTCGGGTAATCTGACTTTACCACATTGGCAACACTGGTCACAAAAGTGTGGCAAAGCCATGTTAAACTTTTTTAAATGGAACACTCCATATATAATTGACCCATTCGATTAGTCTTTCAAACTGGATTCCAAATATACTTATTAGGTTTTTTGGGTTTATTCCTAATAGTCCGGAAGAAAAAGAGAGCACCAACAAAATATAAAGGTAATAATTCAAGTAAAAAATCCATGTTATTTCTTCAAAATGAGATGTTCAGAGGCTGAACTATGAGGAATAAACCTAAAAAACCCATAATATTTAGGATCAGGTTTGAAAGGCTAATCCAATATGTCAATAATTTATGGAGTATTCCATTTAAAAAAGTATAACTTGGCTTCGCCACACTTTTGTGTCACACCCTGTATACTGTATACTTGTAGATAACTTCATTGCAAAGTTTCTAATATTACTTACAACTTTCACGTTTCTGGGTATCTCTTCAAACAGCTAAGATAGGTTGAAGTATTGCAGAATTGAAGTATTGTACTACGAAGTGGAAACTTAGGCTGTGGTCCGAATATAACCAGGTTTGTGGTTTTGCGGTCCGAAAGTAATCAAATTATTCTGGTTCCTGGAAAAGTGGTTACTTTTAGACCTCGGTTTCCTGAAATCTGGTTAACCAAATGTCAAAATAGTTACCGGCTATCGGATGTCGGTTTTATCTATAAATTCTGTCAATTATTTTTTATTTCATACTCGCGTTCACCAAGTAACCGGAATTTTCAGTTACCATTTGTCAACCGATTTGGTTACTTTTGTTAAGCCTTAGTATAGGTTATTTTCAAATGGGGTTGTCATATTCGGATATTTAACAACAATAAAAGAAAAGTGTCACTGGTACTATAAATTCAAGAAGATTGGCTAAAAAGACATTGAGGGCTGAAATAAATGTCATCCCATCCTAACAATTTCATTTGACGATTTTAAGAAATTGTCAATTTTTCTTAACTACATCAGTTTTAAGCATACAGGGTGTATCAAAAAAGCGTAGCAGAGCAAAGTTATTATTTTTTTTTAATGCGGGGCACTATGTATATTGAACACTAATTTGTTAGTCTCCTTCAATGATACCTATATGATTTGATATGTTTATCTCCAATATTTATAGGGAAAAACGTGAAAACCCTATCCAAGGTCTCATAGTGAAATAGATATTACCTAACAAGTGCGGAAAAAAACATTTTCCGCAAATAATGGATACTTCAGATACTTGTCACTTATCAGAGACAAGGCCCTGGGCCTGAATTCCGAACCCACGATTTGATAGTATAGGTAGGATAGTATTATCTATATAAAATATTTAGATAGACAAAGACAATACTATCGAATCTTGGATTCAGAATCATAAATCAGAGAGAAAATTGACGTCTTTAAGACGTTTTTTTTTTTTTTTTGGTTTCTCTGCAAACATAAAAAAGACGTCTCTAGGACTTCATATACTATACGGGCTGTGAATGTCCTATATTAGGTCTGTTCGCACAGAAATCACAAACCAGAGTGAATTTCATTGGTTGAAACCTCAATTGAAACCAGTTTTCTGACTGTTTTTAACTAAGGTCTTTAATTAATGAAATTGTCTTTGACTGGTTTGTGATTTCTGTGAGAACAGACGTAATGCCTCAATATTGATAAACTAATAATGTACGTACAGGGTACGGGTTCAGACATCACAATGCACTACACTTTGAGATGTATGTTCCTAAAATCCGTGTTTTTTCTAGTTAAAATGGAGAAACATGACTTAATTTGCCCCCAGTGCCAAAGATTCACCTCAGCACCCTCAAACAGGCTTGTACAGGATACTTGTGGCCACAAAAAGTGCCGTACCTGCATGTTAGAGGATATAGATAACTGTAAACAATGCCTAACACCAAATAATACATTGGAAAACAATATAATTACTGATAATCATACTGCAGTAATACATTGCAATGGAAAGGCCAAGTTTAATAATCAAAATAATATTGTTAGAGAGGAGGAAATTAACAATATTGAAGACAATAACCAAAAAGTTAAAGAAAAAGCAATAACAAACAAGAAAAAGTTTCCTATTCCACCACACATAAGCGTTAACTCGGATCCTTCAAACTACTTATGCACGATTTGTAATAAAACATTTGTCACAAAATCTCACATAAAATATCACAAATATTGCAATGGAGAACTGAAGCCGTTCAAATGCGAAATTTGCAACAAAGAATTCATCCTAAAGATCCAACTTCAAGTGCACATGTGCAAACACACCAACACTAAACCTTTCAAATGCACTATTTGTCCCAAAGCATTTATGGAAAACAGTAAACTGTCCAGGCATATGCTGTTACATTCCTCAGGCAAAATGTACATTTGTCCAGATTGTGCCAAATCCTTTAAAACCAGAGAGTCTTTGAGGACGCATTGTTTGATTCATAAAAGCGAGAAACCTTTCGCTTGCAAAGTTTGTGGGACTAAGTTTAGTAATTCGTCAAATTTAAAGAAGCATTTAGTGTTACATTCAGGTAATTTAAATTTTTTATAAGGCTTGCTGAAATTAATTTAATTAAATTTAAGATGAAAAAGAGCATATGTGTGATCAGTGTGGCAGAAGATTTAAGTTAAAATGGGCCTTGTCAGTGCATAGAAAATCACATTTGAGCTTGCGACCCCATAAATGTGGTGTATGTTCCAAATCGTTTGTGTATCTTAAGGATTTGCAAAGGCATTGTTTAATACATACAGGTAAGGAGTTGGGTTTGTTTTTTTTTTTTTATTTGGTTTGTTTATTTTTTCTTGTCTGTAGATTCTCAAGAGTACTCCTGCGGTATTTGCCTGACGAGTTTTCGACGCAAAGACAACTTGCACCGTCACATGAAAAACACTCACCCAGGTAAGAAGGGCGATATAATAAAAAATCCTCTGAAAGTTTCAGAAATACCAAAAAAATTGGTTGTCATTGATAATCCCAATGCTGTAAACGTGATAACCGCATCGCCGGCGCTTACTACTAAATGTAACGCCGTTACGGTGGTACAACAACCAACTATATCTACTGATTCTAGGCCCACGGGATCTGTCATCAACGGACCGATTAAGCTCGCGTTTAAGACGCCGGCTTTCAAAAGCCATTACAACATTACGAGGTATGTAAATTGACTTCCTGTATTGTTAATTGGCAAAATTGTTTTTTTTTTCTAGAGGAGACGAATGCTTGGCAGCTCCTCAAATTGCGTCGAACTTATCATTGGTAGGACCAGTGGATATGCCACATTCCGCCACAGAGATTTTGTCTGCTCAACCGCCTGAACTAATTTTTCCAAGTCCGCCACAAAATGTTTCGTCGTTGTCCAGCGTGCATCATTATGAGACTTCGTTTCAAAACAAAAAACACGCTATGATTAAGAATATTAAGTTCAAAGTGCCTGAACAGTATACAAACTCGTTCAAAGCCATTTCGACTAATAACAATGTCAGTAGTGATGATAGTGAATTTCAAACAAGTGTTATAGTGAATAGTAGTAATGTAAATAACTCTAGTGACATTCATTGGCGTAGGAGGACTTCGCAAAATCTTGTGCTAAAGAACTAAAGACTGTACGTTTTTTTTTTTTTTGAAGACTGTTATTTTATTTATGAGACAAATATTATTATTTTTTAAATTATTTGTTGTTTTATTGAAACAAATTTGTCGATATAACGTCGATTTATTAATAAATACATCAAAAATATTACAATATAAAAAATTTATCAAAAGGCAAAAACATTCAGGCGATATAATCACAAAATTTGCAGTCATTTTAGGTACACATAAGGGACAGTTTCATTTAAAAATCAGACAGAAATTTCGAAATATTGTTCTTTGAACTCCTTATAACTAAATCTAATAAACAAAGCCTAGTGTACTTAGGAACAAAAAAAACTACATAAACCTGGCAATAAAATCATTTTCTCTTAAAAACTCAAACACTGTTGTCAACTTAAACCTATGTAACATCAAATATCTATTCCTAAAATACCCACAAATAAATTTTTGGAATGTAATTCCATCTCCGAACAAGAACAAGCACTTAAGATCATAATGTTGATCTCTCAATATTGATTGCTCCTGTTTGATTCAATTCTCTTTGTCAATTCAGCAATTATTTCCCTATAAATAAGCGGATCCATGTTTGTACCGAGCATCAGCAGCAACCACCAATCACCCAAGTCGATTTTGCGACACAAGGCTTCGCAAGCCTCAATGGGAATGCTTCTGTTTTTCGCGTGAAGAATTTTCGGTCTGATTTTGGGTGCGGCAATTATCACGATTCTGTAGGTCACCAAAACTGTAAGCATGGTTAGAAGGATCATGAACCAAAACCATATGAAAATATAGGTTTTTTCATTTACTATGTTCAAGGGAAGGATGCAGATGGAGTCGTGTTTTTGAATACTACCAGAAGCACCTAAAGTTCAAAATAATATGTAAAAATTAGTTTTTGGAAAATATAATTTTACTTGCCGTATTTGTGGAAAATGCATTTTGTCACCCTAGGGAAAACATAAACCATAGGATCGACTCTGTCTTCTTGTGCTTGTTCTGAATAATTCATGACTCTGAGGCCGTAGGTTAAAAATTCTCCATCGAAAAATTTGTTCATTGCCCACATTTGTAGAATAATGTTGATGAGGCATAGGCATTCGCAAAACCAATATCTTAAAGCATATAGGTTGTGCCTCTGAAATAAACATATAGTAAGTTTCCAATGACTTGGCATTTTTGGTAATCAAAAAAACTGATTTAGAAAGTACAAGGATTTAGTAATTTGTCATGCAATTACGGTTTTGGTTGTGTAAGTATGTAATTATTCACCTTTACATGCTTTGCCAAATAATCCAATATCACTTCTTTTTTGGCAGTTTTTTCATTTTCGTGACAAACCCCAATGTTAAGTCCCATAACTAACATCCGCATCAGGCCACCTTCGCAGGCGTCCCACAAAACTTTTGGTGTGTAACATGCTATAGCCTAAAATATAACTTTTCAATACATTATATTGTTGAATAGTAAAATAGCTTTACCTGAAAGAATAGTACGAAACAAACCCACTGATAGTAGGTGTAGAATTTTTGAGCATCTTTATCACTGAAGTCGTTTCCCAAACCGGGATGAGCAACTTCTGTTCCCACCTAAAAAAAAAAAATTAAATAACAGCAATTATTCAAATAAAATGACCACATTGTGTAATCACATTTGCCACTATTATAACGAATAATTAGAATTTTTAAATCAAGGTTAAATGACGTGATATGTCCGCTAATTTGATAAAAATGAATGAATTAATTTATTCACCACAGTTTACTTGGATTCTTGATACGGAAGATCATTGTTCTGAGAATTATTATTATTATTTCACAAAGCAATGCAATCTTTTAATAAAAAAATGTGGGTTGAGTTAGTAACCTCGATCTACTATGGACATTTTTGATTCATTGTAATTATGGCGCTAATCTAATGTTAATTATCTGTTTAAAAAAAACATTAACAAACAATGGATGTTGTTGTTATTGGTAATGTTACACCATATATCTGACTTGACTGTTAATTTTTGATTTTTGTCGAGTGGGCACTTAATTTATTGCTGCTACTTGGTAATGGTAAAAAATATCCTATTTCAAGAGCAATAACCACTGTGTGCCACACTGTTATTATAGACTCGAGTCAGCAGAATTTATTTTTGATTAGTAATTCAATTTCGTTAACAGTGTATGGTATGAGTGTATTATTCTTTATGACGGCTGAAAGAGATAATGTATAGAGGGACATGTGAAAGAAATTAGGATAAGACTTTGTACTTGCAGATAAAAGCAAGGACACAGTTGCAAAGTTCATTTATTTTTGCATGTCTATGCTTTTTGATACTTAACATCTTTGTTGGAAACGATTTAGTTTCATTTTATTCAAGTTTTAAGTTTCAATATTGTTTTTTTGTTTAGCAGATTTGAAATAAAATTTTATTAGGGTCAGAGGTAGAGAGTTTTTGACAAAGTAGGTTTCAATCGATAAATAAAATTGTCAAAGTAAAAATGAATTCAAGGCATGATTAATTTGAAATATTGTTCAGACTATTTCAATTAAACAGCCAAAGTTTCGATACTGATTATGTTCCATCTGCAGGGTCAGATTAATAATTATAATTGCAGTCTGTGTCAATGCATTGGTTGTTTCATTATACCAAGTGTGGACTGAATATTTTTCCATAAACTTCAAATTTCAAAGAGGATAATCAGTAAAGTGATTTGAACTAAAATAAGTGAACTTTTGTTGAACTGAAACAGTGGTTTTGACATTGAAAAACAAGTCCACTAGGGAGATTTTTTTGGAACATAATGTTCTATTCGAAAATTAGTCAAGATACCACGGGAATTTAGACTTTGCTTCTGGACTCAATATTTGAACTTAATTTTCAAAAAAGAAAGATAGAGAGTATTCTAGGGTAAATATACGACAGCGAACAGCAGAAAAAGAGCAAGTTATTTGAATATTACTGGACTTCGTGAAATACAGGGTGTCCTTAAATAAACTTCCTTTTTTTTGTTGGATAAAAAGACCCTATTCAATAAATCCTGAAGATATGAAGTCCCTCTAATTGCTTGAAGTATTCTTCAGAAGCTTTCGAGGGTGATTTGATAGACATGTTACATGATTTTTTTTGCATACACTTGAGAAAAAATTCATAATTCCATTTCTGAGCCTGAGATCCATTCGCAGTTTGTTCTGTTTGACAAAAAGACCCTTTTCAATAAATCCTGAAAGTTTTAAGTTCCTATGATTGCTTGAAGTATTTTTCAGAAGCTTCCAAAGGTGTTTTGATAGAAATTTCACATGATTTTTTTGTATCTAAGACAGAAAAATGCATAACTCCAGTTGATTCTATAACAGATAATTGAGAAAAATTATACATTTTTGTAAAGTAGAAAAATCAGGCTTTCTGACGACGACAGAATATAAAGGGTGTTTCATTAAGAATAAGGCAGTAATTTAAAAAAAAATCGCATGTTTGTAAAACCAAATAGGTATCAGCAAATTTTAGGATTTGGCAATACTGTGAAAAAAACCCTTCAAAAACTTCTTATACTCCTAGCACAAATCGCATCTCGTTTTCAAGATATTCATCTGCAAAACGGGTCAGTTTATCTAAGGTCACACTGTATATTCAAGACAATAAACAAAAAGAACGAAGACACAAAGAAAGACAAGAAAAACAGGACAAAAATTTTAAGTTTCAGTGAAAATGAATTCAGACGGAAGGAACATGACTCAAAAGAATAATAAATTCAATAATGAAGAAGTACCTACATGAATAAGTTGTAACGATTCCTCAGGAAGTTGGAAGTTGTAGCGCAGCTTTAATCAAAGCCATAGAAATTCAAGCTGCCTATAAAATATCCAAACCAGAAATCACAAATTTGTCAATACAAGAAGAAAAAGGTAACCAATAAGGGAAGTTTTGAAAAAAATGCATAACTTGTCATAGCTAATTTTTCTGCTGCCGTAGCCAAACATTTTGGCTACATGGGGGACAGCCAAGATCTTTACTACCGCCGAAAAGATAACTTTACTGGCACCGTTTATTTGCGGTAGCAAAGTGACTTTATAAAGAATTTACTCACAGTTTCTACAAGGTCACTTTGCTGGCATAGAAAAGCTACTTTGCTGTCGTAGGAAAGTAACTATGCTGTCCTAGAAAAGAGGTTATATACCCTCAAAAACATCCTTTTTTGCTATAGATTGTTAAGACAGAAAAGATATTTATTGTTGTTATTAGAAATGCTTCCTGAAATAGGAAAGCGTTTGTCTCAGAACAAAAAATTTCTTGCCAGAATCAGCCAAGTGTTTTATTAGCCATGGGAAGTTATTTGTCTCACCAATAGCAAAAATATTTTGCTGGAAATCTTTGGAAATAATGTAGTAGCGCGTCCATCATAACAAAACCAGGAGATAAACAAACTCTATTTAAACCCCTAAACTTTCATTACCTGATCTGAAATAATGTCAATTAATGAAAAGTTTGGCGCTAGAGTTGTTTCTACTAGTTTTGATGGATGCGCTGGCACCATTTCCAAAAAGATTCCCAGCGACCGACACTCGACTTGACTCGACAGCATCCACGATCCACACCGTACGGCGTTAGCTAAAGTCTGTTTTTTTTTTTTAAAGATAAAAGTCAAAATGACATTATGTTGGCAATACAATGTAAAATTGTCAATGCTTTCAAATTTTTTATGTAAAAAAGGCTTGTGTTGCCAACATAGTTACTAAATTTTTGACTTGGGGAATTATCTTTAAAAAAAAAACAGATTTTACTAAACTAAAATGGAAGAAAATGAACATGAAACATATTTTATCGGTTATTTTTGGACCCGAAGAAATCACGGAAATGTCCGAACGGTATTTTTAGTTAAGTTATTTGGCTGGGGTAGCAAAAAACATTACTGTAACAATCAACAAAAATTACAGGAATTTTTTTTTGCTGCAACAGTAAAGTATCTATCTATCTTAGAAAAGTTCTATTTCGGAGAAGCAGAAATATTTTCATAAAATTTTAATTTTGCTATAACAGCAAAGTTTGGTTTTGGAATAAGAAATATCTTTGCAGTTTCAATAAAGTAGTTTCAGCAAAGTGGTCTTTTCTGTAGAAGCATTAAATAACATTGCTACCTCTAAAACATTTTCCACTATAACAGCTAAAAAAACCAGCAAAGAATTTTCTCCTGGGACTTTTCTCAGTGTATCAACTGACATCAATTTACCCGGAGATTAGATTTAACCGGAATTTTTAATCACGGATTAACTTCAAAGTTGGTGTCAAATGATAGTTTATGAAAATCTAAGATAGGAATGTAAAATCGGTTTTCCTCTAAAATTAACCGTTCAGGTTTTACAGCCTGTCAAAGTTGCAAAAAAATCAATTTTCAATTGTCAATATTTCCGAAACAGTTGAAGATGAGGTATATGATATTGTATATGAAATATGTCAAAAATTTTCCACAGAATCCATAAATGTCATAATATACAGGTTGATTCATTTGAAAAAACAAAGTTGATAGCAGCGGAGCTATTTTTGAGACACCCTGTATAATAAAAAATATATCAAAAAATTTCAAACAAAAAAACAAAATTGACGTGCCTGAGCGATTTTTCAAAAATTCTACCGTTTTCAAAATAATAAATTTCTCCGTTACTTTACGGACACACTGTATATACAAAACTTAATATTTGTATAACTTCCGGAATAATCATATTTGGGCGAAATTAAAAAAAAGTAACGATTTTTTTTCGATTTCCTACAGTTTGCAATAAACAATAATCAATTTAATTTTCCATGCAAGTACCCTATTGTTGAATTACCGTCACGATTCTGTGCAAAACCAAAAATTTCTGTGCAGAATCCGATTCTTGTCATGGTACGGATTTTGCGCAATGTTGGAACTAATGACATTTAATCCTTTTTTTTTTTTTTTTAATCCTGGGAATCGGTCACATAATGAAAACACTAGCTTGTAATTTGTAACGTTTCGGTTTAATTAACCATCATCAGACAATATTTTTCTAAAAAAGATCAAAAAATATTTTTACATAAAATTCTTTTTTTTTTTTTGATTTTGGACAATTCTACATTATAAACATAAAAATAAAAAACAATACAATCATAGGTACAGTACAAACTAATTAGGTGCCACATTTAAAAAAAGACAGATATTAACATTATTTCTATATTTAATTATTATGTGGAAGAGAGTTACGAGTAACACGAGAGAAGGATGAAAAGTATGTATATATATATATTTCATTTAATTTTTTTCTAAAAATAGTGAAGGTTTAGGAAAAAAAAATTTCGAAAGAAAAAGAAATAAAAAATATAGCAATGGAATTCTTACCAGCTATTGTATAATCGTAGTCTACCAATTGTGTATTCAAGTATTATTGTAATTAGATCATCAAACTAAGTTGTTCCATGATTTAATTTTTCTTTTTCATGTTTTAAAAAATCTTTATAATTTATTTGATTTTAACCAGTTCGACCTTTCGCAGTTCTAGTTGATGTTGCTATGTAAATAGGTGGAAGTGTTTGTTTCTTATCAGTCAGGGTTTTTTTTTTTTTTTTTTTTTTTTTTTTTTTTTTTAGCCTATTTGGAATTCCATTCTATACACAGTGTGTTCGTTAAACTAATGTATAGGGAGAGCAAAGTTTGTGTTATGTTTATTGAGTTGTGATTAAATTATGGTAAATATCACTTAAGTTTTCTGTATCAGATCTAAAGTTGATAGTATTTGAATTTTTTTGAATTTGGATCATTTCATGAATTCTTCTTTTATGGTAATTGTCTTCTCTTACTAAAATTTGTGCATTATCAAAATTGAAACTATGTAGGTTTTCATGTGCATGGTGTGTTAAAGCTGTTTTGTTTTCATTGTTTCGCCTCAAACTATATTTGTGTTCATATATTCTTTTTTTAAAGTATTGTTTTGTTTGTCCAATATATGTATTACTGCAATCAGAACAATCAATTTTATACACTATATTCGGAGTATCCATTTTGGGAACATTAGGTTTTAGATTGGTGAAGATTTTATTATTAGCCAAGTTCCTTGTTGTTTTTTCTGCAATTTGGATGTTGTGGGGCTTTAATATTTTTGAAATTTTTTTGTTTATTTCAGGAATGTATGGAAGGGATATATATTTGTTTTTATTTTCTGTTCTATGATAGGATGTAGAGTTATAAATTTTATTGATTCTATTTTTAATTATGGGTTCATAAAATTTTTTTGGGTAATTGTTTTTGTTTAGTACTTCTCTAATTTTTATCAAATTTTGAGGTCTAAATTCCGGATCTGATAAATTAATGGCACGGTCAGTAAGTGCTGTTATGACACTTTTTTTATATTTTAAAGGGGCATAGGAGTTGTAATTTAGGTATCTGCCCGACCATATATCTTTGGTAAACCAATTTGTTTTAATTATGCCATTTTCTTTGTAATTTATGGTTAGATCCAAAAAATTTAATTCCTTATTTTGATCCATTTCTATGGTAAACTTTAAGGTTTTGTGAAATTGGTTAAATTGTTCTAAGGTATAATGAATCTTATTTTCAGGCAAACACATAATACAATCATCAACAAAACGTTTAAAAAATATGGGTTTATAATTTAATTTGTTTATAATTGTTTCTTCTAAACATTCCATTACTAAGTTTGCTATTGTTGCTGATATTGGGGATCCCATTGCTACGCCATAAATTTGAGAGTAAAAAAACTAGAACTGCGAAAGGTCGAACTGGTTAAAATCAAATAAATTATAAAGATTTTTTAAAACATGAAAAAGAAAAATTAAATCATGGAACAACTTAGTTTGATGATCTAATTACAATAATACTTGAATACACAATTGGTAGACTACGATTATACAATAGCTGGTAAGAATTCCATTGCTATATTTTTTATTTCTTTTTCTTTCGAAATTTTTTTTTCCTAAACCTTCACTATTTTTAGAAAAAAATTAAATGAAATATATATATATACATACTTTTCATCCTTCTCTCGTGTTACTCGTAACTCTCTTCCACATAATAATTAAATATAGAAATAATGTTAATATCTGTCTTTTTTTAAATGTGGCACCTAATTAGTTTGTACTGTACCTATGATTGTATTGTTTTTTATTTTTATGTTTATAATGTAGAATTGTCCAAAATCAAAAAAAAAAAAAAGAATTTTATGTAAAAATATTTTTTGATCTTTTTTAGAAAAATATTGTCTGATGATGGTTAATTAAACCGAAACGTTACAAATTACAAGCTAGTGTTTTCATTATGTGACCGATTCCCAGGATTAAAAAAAAAAAAAAAGGATTAAATTAACGATAAACGGTCAGGAATATTTCGAAAAACTAATGACATTGTTGAAACAGACCGAGGAACAGACCTAATGACGTTACATTGCCAAGAGAAGAAACCAACATTTAAGCTCAATCATCAAAAAATGTTCTAACCTGTGATTGGTTCCGAAAGCTTTGTTCCCACACAGCAGGAAACTGTACAGTGTGTCCCATTTTGGTTGTCCATAAGGGATAACTCGGTTGCTATTAGAAGGATGCGGTTTCTACGAACGTTGGCTACTTTTTTGTCGAACGAAAGATGGCGCCAACAGAATTGTCATTGCTATTTTTGTTTTTCAGATACAAGGTGCAGTTTTTGGAAAAGTTGCAATTTGAGACACCCCTTGTATCTCGGTTTTCACATAGATGATCGAAAAGGTGATAAAGGTTCTTCATAGATATTTTTACGTAGCTTCCAGTGGCGTAGTCAGTTTTTCTCTAGAAGTGATTGTTTCCAAATTATGAACCAAAAATACTTTTTTCCAAATGTGACACCCTGTATATTAATAGCTCATTTAATACCTCTGTTTTTGCTGATTTCAATGATATAAAGTTCGATAGGTTTATGTCTATCATGTCCAGTAGTGGCGCACTCGGGGATTAGGTCATCGGGCCAAGCCACCCCTCTATAACTGTATTTTTACGTAGGTATATGGAATGTAGCAACATCAAGGCACGGCACCCCGACACCTAATTTTTTTTTTTAGATTCAAGCCACATCCTATGTAGGGCCCCCCAAACATATTTTCTGGGTGCGCCACTGATCATGTCTGTTTTTGTCATAAGAAGCAATGTATCAGAAAAGGACTTTGCATCTGTAAGGAAAATGAGAAAGGTCTCTTTCCAACTCATTGTTTCTTATGACAAAAACAGAAAAAAATGTTTTGCTCCAAAACTGTTAGAGATATACCTATCGAATTTAATATCATTGAAATCAGCAAAAGCAGAGCTATCCAATGAGTTTATAATATATAGGGTCTCATTCGAAAAAACGTATGTTTGGTTCATAATTTGAAAAATATCACTTCTAGAGAAAAACTGACTACGCCACTGGAAGCTAGGTAAAAATATCTATAAGAAACTGTTGTCACCTTTTCGATCACTTATGAGAGAACCGAGATACAAGGGGTGTTCCAAAATGCAGCTTTTTCAAAAACACCTTGTATCTGGAAAACAAAAAGAGCAATGACAATTCTGTTGGCGCCATCTTCCGTTTGACAAAAAAGGAGCCAGCTTTTGCAGAAACCGCATCCTTCTAACTCCAATATCAACCTAGCAACCGAGTTATTCCTTATGGACAACCAAAATGGGACACACTGTACATTGTACCGTTATGATTCTGTGCAAACACAAAAGTTTTTGTGCAGAATCTGATTTTTGTCATGGGACAATGGGACGGTTTTTCACGTGTTGAAACAGACCTTATATGATCATAACATTTGCCAAGACTTTCTGATCGATTGTCGAAAAAATAATCTCAGAATGGTCAACTACAAAATATACAAGTTGAAAAATCGTCAAATTTGATGATGCATGATCTCCTAGACTATTAAAATACCTGCTTTTTTCGACCTGAAAGTTGACAGATTGTCAAAAAACTTCATTTGAAAAAGGCAAGTAATTATTTTTAGTCCAGGAGATAATAGAGGTGCCTCAAGTTTTTTTTGACATCTCTTTGTCCTTGTAAATTCGTCACTATCCCCTTCAATGACAACTCATCTCAAATTGTTAAACTTGAGGCTTATTCACGTATTAGAAAAATTAAACTTCGCTTTTGTATCTGGGTTACCCATATTCAAGAAAACAGTAACTGTCAAGTTAAAAGGATTAAGGACCTCTATGTATATCAGTTGACAGTTATTAAGTATTTGTATACTGCTGTGGTCCGAATATAACCAAGGATGTGGTTTTGCGGTCCGAAAATAATAAAATTACTCTGGTAGATGAAAAAGTGGTTACTTTTGGATTTTGGTTTCCTGAAATCTGGTTAACCAAATATCAAAATAGTTACCAGCCATCGGATGTCGGTTCTGTTGGATTTATCTGTAATTTCTGTCAATTATTTTTTACTTCATATTCGTGTTCTCCAAATAACCGGTATTTTCAGTAACCATCTGTCGACCGATTTGGTTACTTTGGTTAACGTTTGGTTATATTCGGACCATAGCCTAGTTTAACAATTGGTTAACTAATAATTATTATCATTGGTTAACCGACAGCCAAACTAGATAACTTTCCATTTGGATGAAGCAGTCCTAACGGCCAAATTTATATAGTCGTTCCTCGGACCATAAGGAAGACTTGTACGTTTAGAATTGGCTTGATACACTTGTCTAATAGTAACAAGTGTCTATTCTAAACTAACGACCCTCTAGGACGCCTCAAGAAACCTCTATAAATGTTTTATTAAAAATTTATTTTATGAGGCAAAAACGATTCAGGAGTTAAGCCTGGCCTCAGTTTGACATACCGGTTTGACATCAGTGTGTTGTCAAATTTCCGAGGATAGAAAATTGAACTTTGAGTACAGGGTGTCCCAATTTTGGTTGTACATGAGAGATCACTCAAACTCAGTTGTTATTGGAGTTAGAAGGATGCGGTTTTCACAAACGCTGGCTACTTTTTTGTCACACGAATGATACCGTCACCAGAATTGTCATTGCTCTTTTTGTTTTTTCAGATACAAGGTGTTTTTGAAAATGTTGCATTTTGTGACACCCCTTTGTATTTTGGTTCTCTTAAAGTAACGGAAAAGGTGACAACTGGTTATATGTAGATCTTTCTTGATCAGTTTTTATCTAGAGGTGATAGTTATCAAATTAGCCTTGTTTCAACACACCTGGAAACCGTACAATGTACCGTCACGATTCTGCGCAAAATCTGAAATTTGTGTGTAGAATCTGAAATTTGTCTAATAAGACGTTTCCAAATCGCTCATCGGACGGTTTTTTGACGTGTTGAAACAGACCTATCATAAACTAAACGTACCGGCTGATTGTCTATATATTTTCCACCCACACCTATGTCACATTTGAAAAGATATCCAGAAATGTCAAAGGTGAAAATTGTAGGTAATATCAGAAACTTTGCAATGAAGTTTGTTACAAGTATACAGGATATGTGACAAAAGTGTGGCGAAGCAAAGTTATACTTGTTTAAATGGAGCACCCTGTATATTATTGACCTATTGGATTAGCCTTTCAAACCTGATTCCAAATCTACTAGGTTTTTTAGGTATATTCCTCATAGTCCAGCCTCTGAATATCCCATTTCGAAGAAATGGATTTTTAACTTGAATGATTAATTTTATATTTGGCAGGTGGACCACCCTGCCAAATATAAAATTAATCATTCAAGTTAAAAATCCACCCTTTTTTCGAAATGGATCTTCAGCGGCTGGCTATGAAGGAATAAACCTAAAAGACTTAGTATATTTGGAATCAGGTTTAAAAGGCTAATCCAATGGGTCAATAATATAAGGGGTGTTTTATTTAAAAAAGCATAAATTTGCTTTGCCACATTTTTATGACACGCCCTGTATAATTGTAACTAACTTCATTGAAAACTTTCTGATATTATTATCTATTCACAATCCGATGTCAAAAGGTAAAATTTATCACCTTCCAGTAGTATTTGATAGGGAAAAGTGACAAATTTACCTTTACCTTTGGACTACGGATTGTGAATAGGATATACCTATAACTTTCACATTTGACATTTCTGAATATATTTCTGCAAACAGGTGAGATAGGTGTGCGTGTCAAGAATCAGGGTTGGATGAACCCACCGGGATACCGGGAAATTCCCGGTGGGCCGATCAAAGTGTGGGCCGATCTTTGAAGCAACAGAACCTTTTTCAAGATACCTTCATACAGATGGCCTCAATAAGGTCTGTTCTCACAGAAATCACAAACCAGTCAGAGCGTTTTTGATTGGTGCAAATCGCCAACAAACAGTTTTGTGACTATTTTTAACAAATGAAATTGGCTTTGAGTCTGACTGGTTTGTGATTTCTTTGAGAACAGACCGAAAGCACAAAGAATGGTCAATTCAACTTATGATGCACTGAAAAAGGAACAACGCGGCATGGAAGAAGTAATAGAAAATGCTAAAATGTGTTTTAATTGGGCTGATACAGGACTGGAAGCAAATGAAAATGATGTGACAATTCAAGACTTATTACCCTCAATTCGTCCTCGTGAAAAAAAAAAAAAAAAAAAGAAAATGCCAAGGGAGAAAGCAGAGATGATACTCCTCCAGCTACTGCTATTTTTAGATTTGAGGTGGAATAGTACATGATGTGGATATGGATCACATCATAACAAAAATAGATGAGGCATTCCCTTTGAGGCATATAGAGTTATTTGTGCTGATTTTTCATTTTTGGATCCAAATAATTTTTCCGAATTAATGCCAGACGCTGCTTTGAATAAAATAAGGTAACTAGGTGACTTGAAAAGGACGGAGCTGTATGACCTCGATGGAGATGATACAGGGAATTAATTAGAACTTTTTAAATGTTCTTCACATTTAGGCTGCAACAATGTTTGGTTTTCTATAAGTAAATACCGATTTCATATCCGTGCTTAAGAGTCATCTTTGGGGCCTACCAGTATGCCCTCACTTCAACGTGCATACAAGTAGAGGGTGCGAAAAATGCTTTTCAGTTTTCAGCACTCAAATAAGCGATCAAGGAATCGACTTACAATGGAAAATTTGGATGCGTTGGTGATAAATGAACCTAAATACCTATTATTAGATCACATTTAGGGGTGATGTGCCACATGAATTGTATGGGCCGCTAGACTAAAATTTCCCGGCCCACTTCCAAAAGTTCGTCCAACCCTGCCAAGAATCTTAGGTGCAAAATATAAGACGAGATAAACAATCACCTGGTACATTTTTTCAGATGAGACACTCTGTATATTAATAAACTCATTGGAGAGCCCTGCTTTTGCTGATTTCAATGATATCAAGATCAACAGGTTTATCTCTAACAGTTTTCGAGAAAAAAAATTATATGTGTTTTTGTTATAAAAAAAAGAAACAATCGGGGAAACAATTGTGTTATGGAAAGACTTTAACTGTAAATTAATATACGGGGTGTCTCATTTGAAAAATGTGTTTGAGAACCGAAGATACAGGGAGTGTCCCAAAATGCAACATTTCCAAAAACACCTTACATCTGAAAAACAAAAAAGGTGAAGACAATTCTGTTGATGGCATCTTTCATTTGATAAAAAAGTAACCAACGAAAACCGCATCTTTCTAACTCTAATCTAATCGCAACCGAGTTATCCTTTATGTACAACCAAAATGGGACACCTTGTACAGTTACGGTAATTATTAAGCAATATATGGCTTAAGATTAACAAATGCGCATGTGCAATAATTGACAATACATGGCAAAACTTCATTGACAAATGTCATACGGTATGTAAATGACAAAATCATAATAAACAATTAATCAATAGGCATGTGCAGCTGTTTGTTTCAAATTAATGATTTAGCACACGCGCATTTATTGGCAATAAAATGGTGTTGTTAACTATCAATTAGCAGACATATTTCTTTAATTACCTAGTAATTAATCAACAATTAAAAATTCTTACTTGTCTCTTGAAAGCATCAGGCATAGTGAATGTAGAAGAAATCCAACAATAAGTGTTCACTATATGCGTTGGTAGTCCATCGACGATACATTGTATGGGATTGCCTACATATTGATTAGCCGTAATAATTAAACTACATGCCATCAACAATGCAGTTGTAAACAAATTGTGCATACGAAACACTGCACAATCGGTTACAATGTCCTGGTACTTGAGGTAGTTGGCTAATCCTCCCAGTAGCTTATACATCTTGAATAATTAATCACTTAGGACAAATATCCATAATAAATCACTCAAAACTCTCACTATGATTATTTGTTTTACAAGAAGAATTATAGTCGATTCTCTCGCGATGCCTGTATGGTTTAGCGGCTACTGAGTCGAGTGCGGTCCCCTCGCATTTGTGAATCCCCACTCATTTTTCGAAGCCATGCAGCGGAGTCCGGACCAATAATAAAAGCACTTCGCTGTGCTTTTACATTCACCTTTTGAATTGTCGATGGTAACCATGGACGCCCTATTGTCTGCACAAAATTTCAGTGGTCCTTCGAGCCGGACACCTCTATTATCTCCTGGACTATAAATAATTACCTGGCTTTGTCAAATGAAATTTTTTGACAATCTGTCAGAAAAAGCAGGTATTTTAATAGTCTAGGAGATTTATTTTCGGCAAGTCAAAATCATTTGGGTGACCATCTAGATTGATACATGTTTAAAAAGACTAGTTACTCGTTCTTAACATCTAACATTAAAAACTCATTATCCAACCAAATTGTTTGGTGTGTTGTATCCTTTAATACTTCATTTGGTAATTAGGTTCAATTTAAAACGGTTTAACTCAATTATCCATCGTGACAATGTCCTACTGAAGTCTGAAACCATGTAACAAATAGGTACATATTTTCTCCTTTCGCAATTGCATATGATTTTACCTTGACATTCACATCTGCCACATAAAAACTACCATCTGCTTGTCTAAACCCGTAACATATTCCAGAGATATTAATTTTACACAGAAAAACATGTGTGTGATGCTTTTGAGAATTTTTGGACCTGCATTTTACAAGTTGCACGCTTTTAGTTAGGTGGGTCCTGATAAACACCCCTCACTCAAAAAAAAAGGGATCATTAATAATGGAACAGCTGCATCTGTCAGGCACATGCCTCTCTGTTGAGGATTTTTGGAAGGTTTTACGTGATCATAATCACGGTTTAAAGTGACGCTATCGAATTTTTGTACTTTAAGTCATTGACGCATATATATCATTTCTATATCCACTCCGATTATTTAACTGGTTTTTATCACCTTGAACTATGAATTTTTAAGTAATGTTCTTTTAAATTACGTACAGTTAACAACTGGCTGATGGTAAAACGTGTAAAATTAACCTTGTCCCAATATTTGCTGAATTTTACCACACTATTGTTAACTGGCTATCGAATACCTACCTATACAATGATTGACAAATAAGTTAAATAAATCTTTTCGAGACAGACTTTCACTTTTAAACTTGTTTTTTTTTCTTCTGGTGTAACGTAATGCAATTTGATACAACCGGGAAAGTTTTTCTATTAAATTGTTATTACAAAACACGGTTTTGGTTCTATAATGACGAAAGCAACAGTAGATACAAAATTGTGTTTTTGAACTTTTAACCTGAATTTGAGATTGCCCGAGGCAAGATTTTTATTCTCGATACCTACAATAACAACTTTGAATGGTTATAAAGGTTATTGGTTTAGAAAAATTTTAATCAGTTTAAGAAGGAAACAATAATAAGCAAATCAAATAATGATGTTGTATGTATTGTTCGTCGTTTTCAATCTGACACTTTCCGTATGAGGAGCGAGGGGGTGAAGAGTATCGCTGGAAAAGACTTAACAATCGTAGGTGGTCTTGAAAATTAAGTTAATTAAGTCAATTGTCAAAAATCATAATATTGTATGGAGGCTTGTCCAATGAACTATAACCAAAAACTGGAATGCGAACACATATTGACGAACGTGAAGCCTAGTGCCGCTGCTGCGGAGGGGATACCTGTTTTTGTCGCACTCATTATGTTAAATGGCGGAAATTGCTTCCAACACGTATTCCAATTGATGAAACCTGTGAAGGTAAATATGACAAAACTTTCCAAAACGTCATATGTCAGCGAGCAACAGAAAAAAACAACATTCCCCTTTGTGGCATCTGTCTTTCATGGCTACATTTTTTTGGCAGATATGTTAATGTGTGCACATTCCAGTTTTTGACTATAGTTCATTGGGCTTGTCAGTTTTTTAAAAAACAAATTGAGTAGTAATTAGGCCTGTTCGCACAACAATCACAAACCCAAACCAGTCAGAGCGAATTTCATTGGTTGAATGTAGTTTTCTGACTGTTTTCGACCAATGAAATTCGCTCTGACTGGTTTGTGATTGCTGTGCGAACATGCCTATTATTCCAAGTGTTTGAACCGGGAACAATCGAAAATTTACTCTGATGATAGTTTGGCTCGGCCAACTGATCATTTGAATTGTTTCCTACTTTTTCTTGCTCTTTGTCTTACTCATTTATAATCGCTTTTGGTTTTTTACTAATGTATCCTACCTTATTTTCATTTTTTTACTCACTAAAATCTGGAAAAACATTATGTTTGAGATTGTAATATGGCAACATCGCTTTTGTTTTGTTGAAGTTGGTCTTGTAATGTAATGTCATTTGGCATTCAAGACAGTCGGCCATTTTCGAGTGTTTTTATCCAGTTTCTCCTCGAATTTTCCACTTTTCCAGGCCGGTTTCGATCGGGAAAACTGTTAATTATATGCGAGCCCGAAGGGCCGGAGTCCATTTTAATCATGGGCCCCAGTTTATAATTCTATTGGTCAGCGGATAATTTGGAGCCAATTAAAAACTGGGAATATTAAAAATGCGATTTTCAGCGCCCAATCAAAGAGCCGGAAATATTCAAAAACTTTGGTTTTATTAAGTTGACTTTTGAATGTTGGTTTTCTCTTGGGTTTTCTTAAGATTTTTACTTTTTTCAGAAAACGGTGGTTTTTGCAAACATATACTACTTTATTGTTGTCTTTGTCTTACTCACTATAATCAACAAGTAAACCTTGTAATGTCATTTTTATTTAAATTAAACTAAAGTGTGTTTTTTTTTTAAAGATTAAAGTCAAAATGACATCAATGTTGGCAATACAATGTAAAATTGTCAATGCTTTCAAATTTTTTATGTAGAAAAGGCTTGTGTTGCCCACATAGTTACTAAATTTTTGACTTAGGGAATTATCTTTAAAAAAAAAACAGACTTTAAAAACAAGTTTCCGATGCTTTATCTAGGGAATTTTAATTATTATAATCATTAATAATTATTTATTAAATTGAATTTTAAACAAAAAACCCATTTAAAATATTATTTTTGTTTTCCGAGATGTAATATGGCAATGTTGCTTTTAGTCGGCCATTTTGAAGTGACGCCTTGTGATTTTTTGCCAGTTTTTCCTCGAATTTTCGACTTTTCCGGGGATTTTTAATGGAAAAAAGCGATTTAACATACGAGGCTTTGAGTTTTCTTCATTTTTTAGCAAAAATTTCCACTTTTAAATGCCATAATTAGCAAAATCCTATTTAAAATGCTTTTGATGTGGCAACACCGCTTGTGACTAACTTCAATCAAGGAGGCCTTGTAATAAATATCATTTGTCATTTTTGACAGTCGGCCATTTTCATTGGACGTGTTTATATTTTTATCCAGTTTTTCCTCGAATTTTCCACTTTTCCAGGCTGTTTTCTATCGGGAAAATCGATTTAAAGTACGAGGCTTTGAGTTTCCTTCATTTTGTATCAAAAATTTCGAGTTTTTCAACTGGGTAAGTAACTAAAACTTATAAAGTTTCATCAAGTAGGCTTTGGGATGTCATTTCTCAATGGTTTTTCTTTAGATTTTCCGCTTTTCCGATCAGGAAAACCGACTTAAAGTACGAGGCTTTGAGTTTTCTTTATTTTCTGCCGAAAACCTAAACTAAACACAAACTACGTCAACCAAAAACCACAAAACGAATGTTACGTGTTACATTGGTGACGCCATCTTTTTACGAATCAAAAATTATTGTTATATCGACTTTGGATACAGAAATACAAGTTAATTAGAATATCGACATTAGACTAAGTAAGTAGGCAGTAGGCTAAGACTCTTTGAAAAATAAAAATTGTACCAAATATACCAATGTCGTACCAGCGTACTTTTTCAAAACGAATGGTCAAACTTGGTACAATTGTACCACCTCTGGTAACACTGGAAAAAAATATCTATGTGTAGGCACCCAGAACAGAAACTGGGAAGTAGACGATGATCAGGAAATTCTGCAATGTCAGGAACATACGATCATTCGAAATTTTGATCATTATCGGCTCTCGAGCTTTGGCAGAAGCTCCATACAAAAATCCATGAGTGAAAGAAATTTCTCATCAGAAGATTGCGACGATAGACGAGGATGAAAATTAGAGCTGTGCTCATTTTTTTGAAATTCGTTCAAAACAGGTTTGAAACTTGAAACAGTATATTTTCGCGATGAACCCGTGACGTCACATTAAAACTGATTCAAACTGTTTCGAAATACAATCCAATCCACGTTTCCATCCATTTTCTCGCGCCAAGAAGTTATGACGTCATGTGACACTGTTTTAAACCAGTTTTGAAAAATGTTTCAAAACATTTTAGATGCGAGAAAACACCTTAGGTGTCGAACAACGAAAAAAGCGTTCTAAAACGACATATTGATACTATAATCCCTCAAGTTAGGGGAATAACGCATAATCTTGCAACATTGCCAAATGACTAGAAAATTCGCGAATGAAAGCAAATTATTTAGACTTTTCTATATAGAAACAACGAGGCGGTATAAAACGGAATCGCAGACGCCAATGTGACCACATCTTACGTGGAACTGAAAAACAAATTGACCAGCGCTCCAGTTTTAGAGTATTTCATGGATGAAAGTCTATATATGAAATAGGAGCTTATTGTTACCTCCCAAGTTCAAAGTGGCGGAAAAATATTCATTGGAGATTTCAATAAATTCGTGCGAGAGATCTTTCGAGTATTAGTCAAAATTGCGTGTTGATTGTTGATTAGGGAAATTACGATTTAGAAATCAAACATCGCACAGCAAGAAGTAACGACAATGATAATAACAGCCCATCACCATATTAACTCTCTCACAAATTTTACCTAAGACAAGAAGAGAAGGAAGCAGTCAGAAACTCTGGACTTGTTCAACGAATAGGAGCTAAGTATACCGAAATTGGATGATAATATTGATGACAATACTACTTAATACCAAGGAAGACTTTTAGAAAGAACAAACAATTCCCAATCAAGTAGCGATTGCCATTGCGGTTACTGAAGCATTACCTACCTACCTTACGATATAGATTTTGGAAAACTTTGAGAGGTCATAACTTTTTTTCTATCATAGATAGAAAGCTGAAACTTTCAGTGAATTTTATCCCAATCAAGGAACTACAATCTCTACAATTTCAGCTCATTTGCACTTATAGTTCCTGAGATAAAATGTTAAGTTTAAGTTAAGATCAGGAGAGGAGTTTTAGAATTCGACGTATGGAAGCAATTCGATATAAAAAAAACTAGAACGCTTCCACTTTATCCAGGGAGGAATGGATGGGTGGCACATTCGGATTATCAATCAATACCTCATCTCGATAAACTGGGCGATGCTGCTAATACATAGTTTGGTAGAACAATACAGAGGCAAAAAGAAGTACCTACCAGGAGCAGAAAAACTTCAAGATCCAATAATCAGAGAATTCAAAAAAGTTGTTGTTAATGAATTAGACCCAACCTCAGCAATAGAGAAGAAAAGAAACTGTTCAGAGAAGTGGAGCATGAATAAGAACTTCAACAACTAATATAACCTGATTTTTCATTAAAAAAAAGCTTCAAGAACCATCACCACAAGCTTCAGAGGAGCAAAGAGCTTCAAGAACCAATATCAAAAGCTTCAAGGAGCCAATAAGAAAGGCCCAATAAGTAACCCTATGAGCGACCATTTGAAAAATACAGTTTTCAAATGGGAGTCTGATGAAGATGAAACGGAACTTCCAATTTACGTGGCTGTGGCTGATCTTCAGGATCAGAGTATTTCATGACTATCATTGAATTATGAATAATGAACTTTTATGGATGATAAACCAAAAGGCAAAACTTGTATTGTCAATTTGACCCAACATTATACGTGTCGAGGTATTCTAAGTAAAACCATTAAAACCTATTTAAATATTCCGAAGTCAATTTTATTTACAACGTGTTATTTAAGTTTTCTGACCATTTGCCATGGTTCTATTGTTAACGGTTCTCAAAACAATTTAGGCATTCGAAAGATTTATTATAGGTACGTGTTCCTTGGTAGGTAGTCAGGTATGCTCAATGATTACAGGTACTTAATTATTATTTCTTTCGGTTAAGTATTGTGTAAAATGTCATAACTTTTCTAGGATAGGTACATCCGGTGTGGTTTATTTTGAGGCCAAAAGACAAACACCCTTGAACCCTCGCCCAGTTAGGTTAGTGACTAATACACTTTTTTTAATATCCTGTTCGTCTCCTCTTCAAGAATCTCGCGTTCTTTGTACTCCCTCTGGTATACCTGCTTCAGTTGCAGTGTTGTCGCTTCCTGGATAAAATACTTCAACCATCGTACCATCAGAGTTGTGAATCCGTGTATAACTTGGAATAAAAGAAGAGATTCAACAAGTTTTTTCATTGAATCAATATTTTTACCTTCCTCTTTATCTCGATGTTATGAGATGCGATGGAGGGTAAAATGTTAATCGTTTTGATTTCACAACACATCTCTGTTGCTATTATTACTTACAAAAATACTTGTTACTTATACCTATACACTAAATCTTGTTACATCCTTGTACTCATTTTTTATTGCTCTTCTTGTCTATGATCTATGATCATATAAAGTAAAAACATCTTCTATGTGGCAACGTTGTGCCTTTTACGCTCGGTTTCAGGTTCTCATACCTACCTACTGTATTTCTGCGAACTGTTATAAAATTTATTTGAATTCCTTTTGTGTACCTTATACCATGGGTACCCAAGCAACCGACCAACCAAAGTTGAAGATTTTGTCCTTATTACAAAGGCATGCGCTTCTAGCCTCGCACCCGACAACGGCGGAAATGAGTTTCGATAGCGTTTGTGCATTTACGAAAAGCCAACAACCTGTTAGGAAACACGGGCTTTCGTCGCCTGCAAGAACTTGGCTTTGGGTGTTGTTTTAATTAAAATTATTGGGTTTGAGGGGTTATCTCGCTTTGAGAAATTCCCATGCCTACCTATACTAGTCGATTTGCACTTAGAATACCATTTAGGAACTCGTCTTTATCTCGATAATTACTTCATTTTGAGTTTTATCGAGGAATTTAACGTGTTGAGTTTAATCATAAGATCAAATCGATGACCCATTATCACGGAGATCACTAGGATCAAGACTTTTTATGTACAATAAAAACAAGTTGGTGTTTATTTTTGAAACAGAATAGTAATTGTCAATTAACATCAATTTGCATTGAATATATAAATTTGAAATTTATGTTTTTTTTTTTTGAAGAATAAATGAATATGTATACATATTCATATCTATTTCGAGTTTGATCAAGATGTTGCAACATTAGACAATCTTCCAGGATACTGTAAATATGATTAGATCTAGACTTGAGCGACTCTGGAGGAGTCAGAAGGCCTGACGATACGTGGACAGCATCCAGCAAAGATCGAAACCCTCGAGCTTCTAATGGAGACACACTTTCACACAGGTTGTACAGAACTATTATCCAGAAGGTTCAGTTCAGCGAAAGCATTTTCTTGTTTTTCGCCCCAAACAAAATTACAATCCTTTTGTGTTAATGAGGCTATAGGTTCTGCTATATTACCAGCGAATCCCTTTATGAACTTGCGGAAATAACTAGCCAAATCTAAGAATCGTCGTACGTCATGGACAGTTTTAGGTGTTGGAAACTATGAGACAGCATTAATTTTGTCTGCTCCCGGCTCTTGATACTTCGTGCCCCAAATATTCAATTCTTGAATGCAGGAAATTGCTTTTAAGAGTAACTCGAGCCTTTTCAAGCCTTGTTCGACGATTTCTGATAGTATAATCACGTCATCGACATTTGCCAATGCATATTTGAAACGTAGTGAACCTAAAATTTTATTCATGGCTGACTGGAAGACAGTAGGCGCATTAACTAGGCCAAATGGTACCTACTCTCAGTGCCCATCGGGTGTTACAAAAGCTGTTTTTGGGATAAACTCTTCCTCCATAGGGATCTGATGGTGCTCAGATGCAAAATTATTCAGGTCATTTATTCGATGCAAATTTGAGACCATTTTCTCAGTCTTTTTGCTCAGCAGACGATAGTCGACGTACATTCTAACTTTGCCATTCTTTTTCTTGACCAGAGAATCAGATTCTCTGACAACTTCGTTATCCAGAAGGTTCAGTTCAGCGAAAGCATTTTCTTGTTCTTCGCCCCAAACAAAATTACAATCCTTTTGTGTTAATGAGGCTATAGGTTCTGCTATATTACCAGCGAATCCCTTTATGAACTTGCGGAAATAACTAGCCAAACCTAAGAATCGTTATGCGTCATGGACAGTTTAAGGTGTTGGAAACTCTGAGACAGCATTAATTTTGTCTGGTCCGGGCTTAATTCCTTCCCATGATACTTCGTGCCCCAAGTATTCAATTCTTGACTGCAGGAAATTGCATTTGCTGAGTCTCAAACTCATTCCTGCCTCTTGTAATGCTTTTAAGACTAACTCGAGCCTTTCCAAGCCTTGTTCAACGGTTTCTGATGGTATAATCACGTCATCGAGATATACCAATGCATATTTAAAGTCAGTGAAACTAAAATTTCATTCATGGCTGACTGGAAGACAGTAGGCGTATTGACTAGGCCAAATGGTACTCTTAGAAACTCATAGTGTCCATCAGGTGTAACAAAAGCTGTTTTTGGGATAAAGTCTTCCTCCATAGGGATCTAATGGTACCCAGATGCCAAATCCAGGGTGATGGAAAATTTATTACCTTGAAGATTATCTAAAAGGTCATCTATTCGAGGCAAATGTGAGACCATTTTCTCAGTCTTGTTGTTCAGCAAACGTTATTCTACGCACATTCTAACTTCGCCATTTTTTTTCTTGACCAACAAAATGGGACAAGCATAGGGAGAATCAGATTCTCTGACAACTTCGTTATCCAGAAAGACCAGTTTAGCGAAAGCATTTTCTTGTTCTTCGCCCCAAACAAAATTACAATCTTTTCGCGTTAATGAGGCTATAGGTTCTGCTGTGCCAGCGAATACCTTTATGAACTTGCGGAAATAACTGGCCAAACCTAAGAATCGTCGTTCGTCTTAGACAGTTTTAAGTGTTGGAAACTCTGAAACAGCATTAATTTTGTCTGGTTTCGGCCTAATTCCTTCCCTTGGTACTTCATGCCCCAAGTATTTAATTGTTGATAACAGGAAATTGCATTTGCTGAGTCTCTTTTGAGACTAATCCTTTCTAAGCCTTGTACGACGGTTTCTGATGGTATAATCACGTCATCGAGAAATGCCAATGCATATTTGAAACGTAGTTAACCTAAAATTTTATTCATGGCTAACTGGAAGACAGTAGGCGCATTGACTAGGCCAAATGGTACTCTCAGAAACTCATAGTGTCCATCGGGTGTAACAAAAGCTGTTTTTGGGATAAATTCTCTCTCCATATGGATCCAAGGCGGTGAAAAATGTCTTACCTTGGAGATTATCTAGAAGGTGATCTATTCGAGGCAAATGTGAGACCATTTTCTCAGTCTTCCTGTTCAGCAGACGATAATCGACGCACATTCTAACTTCGCCATTCTTTTTTTCATGACCAATAAAATGGGACTAGGAATCAATCTCAAAATCCGTCGTAGAAGTGATAAAAAAACTTATTATACGAGGGAAAAAATAGAATGGGCAGTGAAAACCTTCCACCCCTACAAGTCCGCAGGACCCATAATGCCGATTATGCTATGCTACAAAAATTCCTGGAAAGCATTATATAACCAATGCTTAACCCTCCGTAAGGCGCATGGATTACATATGTAATCCACGCCCTTTTCAGCGGTGGTCAATTAAACGACGGCTTGAGAGTGGAATCGTCCGCTTCAGTAGCTGTTCAGAATAAACATAAGAACCTCCTCAGTATAAAATAAACAGGTGAATTCTGCGTTGTTCTGAGTTAGGGGCTGTCAAATACGACTGGATTACAATTGTACTCCACCCGCCTAACCGTGTTACATTTTGCTGAGTGCACAACTTGGAGTTTTGGCTGTTGGAACGTGTTTTCGAAGTTTTATTGCCATAAAAAAAAACAAAACCAATTTATCATATAACACAAAAATAGCTTTTGTTCATTTGCAAACTTAGTATTTTGAACTTGGACAGATTGTTACGTTCTTTTGTTGTAGTCGTTGTCCTGATATGCCAGCATATTGCATTCGATATTGCTAAATTTGCTCAAGAAGTCGTTATGACGTGAAAAATTCACTAAAAATTTAGCAAACATACATGCAAAGATCATATGAGAAATGTGTACACGGCATGACGTTTGTAGGGTAAAAAATGATGTATGTTTGAGTTGCGTTTTTTCATTTATATGTTTCTATATTTTTTTAGTGTTCAGTTCATGTTAAGTAGACGTTTATTTTTTCATAAACAAAAAATATATTTAATTTGGTTTGTTAAAATTTTTGGAACCATTTTTTAAGAACCTGCTTTTGAACACCTTTAAAAACACGTTTATATGTTTTAATTTCCCTATAATAAAATTTAGATAGAATATGTGTGTAAATGTGTTTTATGCATTTCAACATAAATAATCATTTATTAGAGACAGTTTCATATTTTTTTTTTGAAAATAATGCTTAGCAGGAGCCAAATAAATTGGACTATCATTGTACTAAACGCGCCTAATGGAGGGTTAAGATATTTGCTGATTGCTTAAGCTTAACACTCACACACATACTTACAACAGCAAGATAGAAGGAAGAGAAGGTCGTCTTTATACCTGAAGCAGGTGAATCAGGCGAATCAACCTCAAAAGCCTATACCTAGACCAATTACTTTATCATCATTCTTGTTGAAAACTAGCTATAAAGAAGCTAATTGATCCACGGGAATAAACACGCAATGCCCAGACCATCATGCACGCACCTGAAAAAAAGGTCAGTTGAAAATCCACTGCATGAAGTAGTTGGAACCATTGAAAGATCTTTTGAAAATCAAGGATACACACCAGGAGCATTCAATATTGTAATGATTGAGTGCATTAGAAAATCCATGGAACAACTGAAACAACACTCATCATACAATGGGTAATAAAAATGCTGAAAAGCAGAATCATTAATTTAGAAATTGGGGACTATACCATAAGGAGAAGAACAACCACAAGGAGGAGTGATATCTCCATTTTTGTGGCTGTTGGTGATCAATAAAGATTCTAAAAACATTTAGAGAAAGGAGGATAAAATTGATTGCGTATGCTGCCGTTGTAGTAGTTGATAAGCTGAAGCCCCTAACTAGTACTACTACTAGTAGTACCTACCCCCTAACTAGTACTACTAGTAGTAGTACAAGTTAGGGGCTTCAGCAATCAGCTTATCAACCATCAGTGAAATCATGTAATCAGCATCCAGATGGTCAGGACAGAACTAGCGAAGTATCTAGGGGACGTTCTTGACTCCAAACTCTTGTGAAAGAGAAACAAGCCTATTGACAGAAAGGTGAACTTGAAAATGCTCATCAAAGTACAGAGAATGTCAGCACTCGGTACAACAGGAGAAAAAAGAAGGACACCGCAGGCGGCATTAGAAGTTATGCTGAATTTGCTGCAAATAGATTTGTTCATAAGATGCCCAGCTGCAAAGAGAGCTCTTAGACTAAGAGAATGCAAACTGTAGAAAGAAGCCGACTATGGATACTCGACAATATTTAAGGATACAGCCAAAATTATAAACCACCAAAAGGCCGAAACATTCCTTGAAAGACAACGGACTACATAGTGGCTAAATATTCTTTCGAGGAGAGGATAGAGGCCACTGCTCTGCCTTCAAGAGAAGATTGGGATCAAACCCCTAAACATAGGGACAATAAGATAGTGATGAAGTGATGAGCTGCCGGGAAGTGTTATCAAAGAGTAATGTCGGACTAAGCTAGGCTCCTGGACATAGTAATATCGAAGGGAACGAAATGGCAGATAGACTGGCAAAACCAGGAATAGAAAAGGAACAAGCTGAAACAGACGACCCATCACAACCAACAATCAAAGTGTTGATGGATTCGGGGCGGGTATTATAAAACTATTTTGACAGAATAACTAAAACTTCTGGAATGACGTTACTTCTCATAGTAATTACAGAAGTTGACTTCCAGTTATTCTGTCAAAATAGTTTTATAATACCCACCATTAGTAGACAAAACCATAGCGCAGCTGTATAGCAGGAGATAGAACAATCGCAATGACTGCGTAACATCACGAGATCTGTGGCCAGGAAATTATTGAAACTGGATCAAACAGCGATAAGCACTAGTAGGAGCAATCACAAGACACTGTGAAGTCGAAACAATGCTTCATAAGTGGGATAAACAATGTCAAGAATGCTTACACCTTGTGCAAAGTATTCAGGAGCACCTGGACGTGTAAAAGATAGGGACAATAGAAATACTGAACTCCGTAAAAACCATACACTATGGCACAGAACGAAAAAAGAAGGAACATGTTGAGGGTTTGGAAGGGAACACAATGAGCCAATAGGCCTCCGAGTGCAAGCTCTACAGTTGTAGCTAAAACCCTTTAAATCATAACTTAACCTTACCAAAGGTTTCTGGTGAGGATTTTCATTTTCCATCCAACTTTTTTCTAATTGTCTTTACATTTGCTCTCGACTTTCTTTTTTTTCCTTTTGACTGGTAGGTATTTTTTCTTCTCTTATTTTACTTGTTCTACTATCCTGACCCTATTTGCTCTTTTTTTTCAAATATAATTCCATCAAAAAAGTGATCTTTTGAGATCTCACTGGTAGATTTGAACAAATCCTTGTTAAAAAAAATAAATGTATAAGTCACGGATAGCTCCTCCCTGTATATACCGATACCCCGAGTCAACCCATAGTTGATGGTTTGTATCGAATCAGTATTCAGCATGTTTGTTGAGGAGAGCGAGCAAATACATGTGGAATATAATGTACCAACCTTAAAATGTTAACTTGACAAGAAGGCATTTCGGGTTCATTGATCGCGAATGACCGAGCCTCCTTTTCCGACCCAGAAGAGATAGATGGTAAATTAATACGTTGTCATACGTTTTATAAGAGAACCTGATACTTAAGTGTGTACTACTGTATACTTTAGCATTTTTATATTTCCTATCTAAGTAGAAATTATTCGCTTATGTATGTATTTTGAATGAAGCAGATGGCTGACGATGAACTTTGGAATAAATTGCTGATGAATGAAAAATGAAATTCATGGTTGTTGACGTTTAAACCAAATTTCAATATTCAAACAAATTGATTGCCTGTTGACTACTTAGAAAAGAAGCTCAATTTATTTGTTTACTCGCTATATTAACGGTAGTAGGTAACCTATTAACAACGGTTCTCTTTAAAGTCAAAAAATTTAATAAGGCTTCTGTCCAAATGCAATGACCTTAAGCTCTCGTTAACTACATAATAGAGGAAGTATTTAAATCCACCAGTAAGAAGTCAATTTAGGACAATTTATATCCACTTACAACCACTGCGTAAGAATTTTGTTATAAATTTATTAAGCACTAAAAACTATACAATGTAATTATCACATATACTTAGGTAAAACTTGTTTTTGTTTAATTGCCAACAATATTCAGTCTTTCAATCTAATTTATATACATTTTCTTCAGCTGTTGATGAATTACTTAGTAAGGATTGCTTTGAGGGTTCCGTATTCTCGTCTTCTAATTCCTCTGCTAAGCCTATGATGATCTCCCTGAACACCAAACCATCCAGGTTTTTGGATAAGTATTTCAAAAACAGCCAATCAGTATAGCTGCAGTATTTGGAAACTGTTAAAACGTCCCAGGGGTTGATTTTTCCTGGACACGTGTAGGCAAATACCAGTCGGTTAAAAAGTTTACTTTTGGCATGTAAAAGAACAGTGATTAACCTAAAAAATTAATAATATGTAGTTTTGTTTTTGGGATTAAAAAAATTATTTGCTATATTTACCTCCATACTAGTGCCATAGCGGTACAAATGAAAAGTACCACAAACCAGAACCAAAGAAACGTGTAGATTTTGTCATTGATGATATTGAGGGCCATAATACACATTGCGTCGTGCCACTGTATTGAACCTGAAGGACCGTATTTGTGGAATGTACATTTTGTTACCTATTAAAAATAATATTTAACATTTAATCCTTAGGAAGTTGGTCAGATTTTTTACCTTGGGAAAAACTTCATCTAAAGGATCCACACTGGATTCAAGTCCTTCCCTCCAAACGTCGGCGCCCAAATGAAGAAACTGATTGCTCAAAAACATATCAGCTATATAAATTTGCAATATAACATTCAACAAATTCAAAGTTTCGCAAAACATCAAATTCAACGACCAAGAACCGCTGATGTATATTCTCTCGATGAACGCCTTCCTTATGGTTTTAATTTTGTCCTGCCTAAAAATTTTCAAACAAATATACATTTCGCGTGTCGAATTCCCGACTCGGTAAATTATACCCCCCTATAAAAACAGTTGTAAGCCGATATCTTTGTGGTATGTGTTTGGCTGGGTTCGTCGTGGTCTTGTTTTGTCGCGATGCTATGGTTACCGGAGCGCGGTACCATGCAGAGTCGGCAGAGTACATAAACGTGACCCCCCGAAGTTGAGAACCCAACCTTATTGGATTTTCTAAACTGTTGTTTTGAGTTAATAAATTACTATGTAAAAATCTTAATGCCCGGTAAATCAATGGAGATATTCTTGATATTTATTTTATAAATCTAGTAGATTTAAATCTGGAAATAAAGGTTTTTCAACGGGAATCTATTCCTTAGATGTTCTCTTCCGTTCACGGAAAGTTATCAAACAGAAAAATGGCTGCTTCATCTTTAAATTCCCCTATTTGTGGATACTGTATTGTGATTATAAAAAAATATCAGATCATCATGTGTACAAAAATATCAGGATGTATTTGAAAATTCAACAGAAAATTGCCAGCCTATTGCTATTAAAGCCAAACGGTTTTCTAAAGATGAATGCAAATTTATAGAAACAGAAATACAAAGATTATTGAAAGAAAACATCATTGAACCAAGTAATTCACCATGGAGAGCACAAGTTTTAGTGACAAGCAACTCAAATCATAGGAAACGTATGGTTGTTGATTATTCGTTGACAATCAACAAGTTCACTTTATTAGATGCATATCCACTATCCAATATTGATAAAATCATCAGTCAAGTTTCACAATATGAATATTTTACTTCCATAGATTTACATAGTCTTCTTTTTTTATGCGAACTTGGTGAAACATCTCTCTAACATCAGCACAAAAGGCTATTTTGCTTTGCGAAATTTCATAAGTACCTCCACCACAGGCTGCAAAAGCTCAGGACCAGGTAACAGGCTATCATTGATTGGATTTAGCAGCAGCGTCAAATACTAATCGAAGCTTGTTTGGATTAAATACTGGGAAATGTGGTAAATACCAACATCTTGGGCTTTCGATTTTGGCCTCTCTGTCTGTCAACTCTTTAGCATATCCTTTTTCAACGTAGCTTTTAATTTGGTTACCATATTTCAGTCTCAGGGTAGGGTCTTTTTCCATTTTCCTTTCTATGCAGTTAAGTCTTCGGATCGCTGCTGACTTACTTTCAGGTAAATTAAAAGTGTCGGCGTTCCATAAGAGTCCAATTTCATATCTGTTGTCAACTTGTCGTGCTGTCTGCGTCATAATGTCCAGTTATACGTTGAAAACTCCAAAAGCGTCGGTCAAAAATGAATGTCTTAGGTAAGTAATGTTGATGTAATTCTTTGTCGTATATTTCATGTTCACAAATATGAAAGGAAAAATGTGTTCTGGGTATATTTGGATGCTGATCATTGTAGTGTCCATGAAGAATCCAGCCTAACATGGTTTTAGTAGCTATAGGTAAATAAGCAGGGCCTTGAATAACTTTTCTAAGTACAGTCAATCGTATATTATCTTGGCCAATCAAAAGCAAAGGTGGATTATTTATGTCTTGAATAGGTAAACCTGCTAAATGTGAAAAATGTTGCCATTGACTTTTCAAAACGTGTTGATTTGGAAGAGCAAGATTTTTCACAGAACGGACCTTTCTTAATTTAAACTGTATGGTCTGATGGTAATTAGCTGATACAGGAATATCGAAACATATGGAATCTTCATTGGTTCTTACAAGTTTGTTAGTCCACTGCACGCAGAAAGGTTCTCGTTTCCCCTGTACTCGTAGATTTTCTAGAAGTGACTCATCAATCAGAGTAACTGTCGATTCCTCGTCACAAAGAGCTACTACTGTTACTCTAGTACCACTCGGACCATAAAGAATAACATTTACCATTCTAAGTAAAACGTTACCTTTTTCTTTGTCTTGTCTAGTATAGTTAGTATGTAGTCTTTATTGGCTCTGGTTAAAATTCGTATTATTTTCGTCATCTTATTTATTTGATCTCCCCGTCTAGACTGACTGCTATGGATGTCTCTTGTTTCTTGAATCTCGTGTAGAAGTTTATTGTGAGGTCGTGTGCAGTTATCTACTCACACAGGTTTTTCTGGATTTGCACTTCGTGATATGATGACTACTCTTCAAGCATGAGAAACACAATTCTTCGATCCAGAGAGTTCTGGGACTTTATTGGGAATCTAAAATGGATATGTTTTGTTTCAGAGTTAACACTGTTGACAGAGAAATTTCTAAAACTTGCCGACCGACCAAGAGGCAAGTTCTAAAAATTGTCATGCCAGGTTTTAACCCTTTAGGTTTGGTAGTCAATTTGTCAATTCGGGGCAGAATACTTATAGAAGACATTTGGCGCAGTGGCATCGGTTGGGATGACAGAATAGATGAAGAACTTTTAAAGGTATGGAAATTTTGGTTGAATAATCTTGAATTAGTTGCAGATCTAAGAATTCCCCGATGTTATTCATTCCATATTCCTGAAGCTAAAAGAATAGAGTTACACGTATGCAAGTAAAAAAGCATTTGCATGTGCTGTTTACCTACGAGTAATTACCAAAGAAATAATTGACACCTCACTTATCATGGCCAGAGCAGGAGTTTCTCCAATAAATCTGATAGGAAAATTTGGAGATGGGTACCTTCTAAATTAAATCCAGCTGACCTTGCAATAAGAACCTACGACACACAAAGTACAATTATAACAGATTTCAAAACATGGCACTCAGGTCCTGATTTTCTCAAAGAAAATGACGAATTGTTATGGCCTAAAAAAGATATGTTTGATGAAAATTTGGCGTCTCAAGTCACACAAGAATAACAACCAACATTTTTGGGATTAACTGTGGTAACATGTCAGTTTTTACCTAACATAAAACATTTTTCAAAATGGCTTTGTTTAATAGGTGCAACAGCAAGAGTTTTTAAATTTATTAGTACCTATACTCCAAACAAAAAGTCACTCAGAAGAGTTGACAGTACAAGATTTAAAAGAAGCTGAAACTATAGGCTGAAACAAGATGGATCAGACAGTGTCAATTAGAAAGTTTTGCAGAAGAAATAAACTGTTTGAAGAAGGAAAAACTAGTGTCAAAACAGAGTAGGATATGGAAGTTCTCACCGAAACTTGATGCAACAGGTATTCTTGTGGTAGATGGAAGATTAAACTTGGCACCAGATACTGTGACACTGACAAGAAGTCCAATAATCTTACCATCCAAACACAGATATACCATGTTACTTATTCAAAAGTATCATGAACAGTTCGCACATCAGGGTTTACAGACTATGGTAAATGAAATCAGACAACGTTTTTGGATAATACATCTCAGAGCTTCAGTCAAGAGTGTATTTTCAAACTGCCAGTGGTGTAAAGCCAAGAAAATTAGTCCAATTATACAGAAGATGGGACAGCTACCAATAAATATTCATTAGACATTGTAGATGAATATTCAAGATTTCCGTTTGCATTTCCATGTTCAGATATTGTCATCTGCAACAGTAATAAATTGCTTGACTCAATTATTCTCGTTTGGTACACCAGGCGATAGAGAAGCTTCTTTTCTGAATCATTTTTAACAAGTCATGGTGTTGCCACAAGTCGTAGAACTGGGTACAAACCAGAGGGAAATGGACAATGTGAAAGATTTAATGGCAACGTAAAACAATGGCAAGATGTATTATTAGATTCTACATTCAATAAGATCTCTTTTGAGTACTGCAACTACTTCTACACCTCATAAACGCATGTTCAACCATCCTAGAAGATCGACTAATGGAACCTCCATGCCTACAAAATATGATTCACTAGTAGAAGTTGATTTTCTAGAAGCAAATTCAGATTATGCTCATGTACGCGTATCAAATGGAAGGGAAATAACTGTACCTATCAACTCGTCATTTAGCACCAAGGGAAGATATGCAATGACATTGGAGATATGACACTACCAGAACAAGATCAAAATGCCATAAAACTGCCGGAACAAGATTTTAATGAATTAACTATTCCTAAAGAAAACCTTACATAAGTCAGTTCAGAACGTTTATCATCTTCGTTTCCTATAAATGATTCTAATCGCGTTCCCTTTCTCAAAATTCTGAACAATCTCACAATGAAAATCCGCCAGCTTTATCTACAGTGAAACCTACTGATGAATATGGTCGGAGAAATTATAGGTCTTCATATCTTCAAGATTATGTCAGAAACTGAGCGAGTATGAATGTTGTAAAATCTCATTACCTTATTAAAACTGTGTTTCCTATTTATTTACTTACCTGTTATGTTGTATGTCATTTTGTCAGTTATATGCAGTTATCGTCAGAATAATCTGATGATAATCTGTACTGAATTTTAGCTTATTAAAAGCCTCAATTCTGCAGGTCTTTTACTACAATAAGAAATTCAAAATTTTATTGTGCTTTTTAAAGAGATGTGGGTTTTCTGATCCCCTTATGCATTAACGTTATTATTATGTCTATTATAAACTAACCCACCAACGTTAAATATAGCCTCAACTCTGTATCTACTGCACAAGCGCCTTATTCTCGATACGAGGGAGCAAGATCTCTATGACAATAAGTGCCCTGTCCTTATTACTTCCTTTGAAAAACCTCATATGAGTTAGAAAGACAAAACATTTGTTCTCATGAAAACGCTGTTTTCATGTTTGGAGAATCAGGCGCCAGACGCCCATTCTTTTCAACCGCTCTACTGAGTCTGCTTCTGCTTCTATAAACTTTGAATCCATAAGACTCAATATACGTATAAGCTTTACATATCTACAGGGTTTCCTCATTTAACTGGTCAAAAATGCTAGGGTATTTAGAGGAACCATAGAGAAGTAGTTTGAGATCGGACACCGATGGTCGGAAATGCGTCGTTGCCAAAATACTGGGTGTTGAAATTTTACAAAAAAATCGAATTTTTCCCTCTGTATTGAAAACGATTTTAGCGATTTTAATGAAATTTTCAGGATTTAAATGTTAGGTGACGATGCAAACTTTTTGAGGACTTGCGGTTGCTTTGATTTGCCCAGGGACGAACTTGCAGCACATGTGTGTTTAATTTGTTGGAAAAAAATGGTACGCCACTGTTTTTTCGATTTAAAAAAAAAAATTATATAATCATTCAATTTCAAAAAAGGACCCTTGAGTTTTTGCTCTCTGACGCACCGTTTTCTTCGGTTTTTATGGGTGAAAAAATTAAATCCATACAAGAACCTTATAGTTATTTATGTAGCAAGGGTACTAAGTAGATGATTATGCCCTGAGGGCGACAGTCTTACAAAGCCAGGGGCCTCTGGCCCGAGGGTATATATATCTATTAGTACCCGTGGTACATACAAACTTTTATGTCATACCAGTTGGTTTTGAACAATAAATATATATTTTTGTTAATAAAGAATAAGTTAATCGAAAACTGTTTTTTGCGTCTTCTTGCCCGCGCGGGCCATAATGTGTACTTTATACCCTCGGGCGACTTACGAACCCTCGGACCAGAGACCCTCGGCTTTGTAAGATTATCGCCCTTAGGCCATAATAGGTACTAATTATAATGTATTGTAATTGTAAAATTAGAACATCCTGTATTTTGGAAACGACGCACATCCGATCATCGGTATCCTGTCAAACTACTTCTCCATGGTTCCTCTATATACCCTAGCATTTTTGACCAGTTGAACGGGGACACCCTGTATATTATCTATGGGGATAATTTACTATAAATATACTTCGCCATAATCATAAAGTCCAGCATCAATAGGAACCCAAAAAACTTCACTGTAAACATTCTTTGGATACTAATTGGAACTGGAGACTTTATTTCTACCTACCATACAGAAGTAATTTTTGAGAAAATAAACAGATGAGCTTTATATCTGACAAATAAAACTAACCCAATCAAGAGCCGGGAATAGTCAAAATTTGCAATATACAGGGTGTCCCACGACGTTTTTCCCAGGTAATAACTTCGGAACACGTTATCCAATATACATAATTGAAATTTTGAGGATCTGGGTAACTTTTTGTGCCGCTTCTGCCACTGTCATTCAATTTCACCACTTTTGCTTCAATTTCGGTCAAGTGACGTCAACATTCGAGTCTCAAATGTAATCCATGGTATATTATGGCATGTTTTGTTAGAAAATTAAATTGCAAAATCGGCAATGCCATATTTGTTAAAGCTTTGTTAAAGAAACTGAAAAAAAATTATACAGTGGAACATACGATGATGCGTTCCGAAGTTATCATTTATAGGGAAAAACTTCGTGGGACACCCTGTATATTATATTCAAATTGAATGACTATTCCCGGCTCTTGATTGAAATATTTGGGTTGGGTTTGATAAACAGAATCGTTTCTGAGATATAGGATATATACAATCAAGAGCCGGGAATAAATTCTCAGAATTCGAATTATAAATATCGAAATTCAACTTTTGGCTATTTCCGGCTCTTAATTTGACTAATTTGGTTTGGATTTGATTGTTGAGAATGTTGAGATCGAATTTTCTCTGAGATATAAAACTAACCCAATCAAGAACCGGGAATAGTGAAAATTTGCAATATAAATATTCAAATTGAATGACTATTCCCGGCTCTTGATTGAACTATTTGGGTTGGGTTTGATTAACAGAATTGTTTCTGAGATATAGGATATATCCAATCAAGAGCCGGGAATAAGTACTCAAAATTTGAAATATAAATATCGAAATTCAACTTTTGACTATTTCCGGCTCTCAATTTGACTAAATGGGGAAAAAGTTGCGCAATCAAGAGCCTAAAAATAATCTGTCATCGAGTTCTGTGAACTTCTTGATTGAATCTTTAATAATAAACAAGATCTGAAGGATTTTATGAAACGCACTTTTTTCTCTTTTGCCCTGTCAGATTATTGACAGATTATTTGTAGGCACTTGATTGCGCAACTTTTTCCCCATTTTAGTCCACACAGTATCTTCAATGGTTTCCAAAATCCCCATCTAAGTTATTCCGGACACCAGAGACAATAACTTCGAACCATTTTTGCAAGGTAGGTTTATATTCATTGGTAGTAGGCCATAAAGTGATTCTTACCAGTGTAATCTTTTGTGTGCACCCGATATTTCTTCTATTTCAGGGTGTTCAATTTTCTGGTTAAAGCCCTTGGAATCGAGAAGAAAAACACAAATTCGCAAGGTTGAAATAAACAAAAAATGAGTAGAAATAGACAGAGAAAATTAAGAAAAATTGAAAAAGATGAGTTATTCCAAACAAAAATTCAAGAGCCGGGAATAAACAAAAATTAAAAAATGGGTAGGAAAATTGAGTTACTTTTTTCAGGATCTACGCTCTTGGGTTCGTTTGATTTTTTGTATTTGTAGAAATTTAGACGAAAACAAAAATTCAAGAGCTTGAAATAGATAAAAATTGAAACGAGAAAGTTAAGAAATTGAACAAAACTTGAGAAAAAATGTTTTAGACACATATTTTTTCTATTCCAGGCGCTTATTGAACTTTCTCTAAGTATAGAGAAATCTGAAAAACTTCAAGAGCCGGAAATAGATGAAAATCGAGAAATGGATTTAGGACTTACTTGTCTTGTTTCGTTGGTATATTGTTGCTGGCCACTTTGATATTTTTATCTTGCAGGGCAAATGCCGCCAGTTGCAACCCGTCGACCAAATATTTGATTCTGCCCCCTGAAACCAATAATAAGTATACAGGGTGTACCACACATTCAAAAAAATCTCAAATTAATGTCTCAAATATAGAACTTTTGATAGTTTAACTTTAACAACACAATTAAGCACCAAATTATCTACTTTCGACATGTTTCAACTCCTATTGGGGTCGGTTAAGATGGTTGTTGTTCACATTCAAAAAGTTCCTTGAAGAAAAATTTCTAAGAGTGTGTAAGATAATTCAAACAGGTTTAGTTTTGGTGTAGGTACTTAGATGCAGACCAATAATTTGAGAGATCCGCGCCACGTCTTCATATTCTAAATCGACAATAAATTTGCAGATGTTTATGAAACTTAGGAAAACCTGAGAAAATGTTCGTCTTGGTGCTCATTACAACATAATACTGAAAGTTGGATTATAGTTGTTCTAAATGACAAACAGGAGCTTAACAGGAATGTTTAAGAAAACTGCCACAAATTGGCTTAAAAAACGGGAGAAGATCAAGAAATATTGAAAAACTGAACAAAAGTAAGGTTATTATTATCCTTTTCCTAGAGATTTTGGATTTTGCAAGGGGTAAAACAATTTTTTAACAGGGTGTTCCAGAAAACTGCCTCAAATTTCTGAGAATCCATGATCTTTTTACAAGAAAAGAATAAACACCCCGTAACATGATTTGATTATTCATAATGGGGATAAAAAAGCAAACAGAGCTGCTATGAGTCTATGAAATCTCCAAGTTTCAACCCTGAAAAAATTTGAAGATATTGAGAGGCTTTGATTGGGTTTGAGATTCGAACTCATTTAGAGCCAACTAGATTAATCGGAAATCAGCTGAAGCGTCGATGAAAGCCAATCAAATAATTACAATCCGTTTCTGAAAACACTGATTTGTTTTGATTGTGCTCAACAAACTCAGAACTTCAGTCGAGGACAATCAGAAGTATTTGTGTTCTAGATTGATCAGAAATCACTTGAGAGCCAATCGATTATCGAATAAGTATCTATTTACCAGTCAAATACCGTTTTCGTCTAAAGAGTACTTAAAGACCAAAATCTTTGACATATGAAAATTTCTCAAAAACAGATTCTCACCTTCCAACTTTTTCCATAGAATATGCGTAAGATAGAACATAATCCCTTGACCAAACAGTACAAAAGGTACCCATTGATAGTAAGCGTGTCGCTTAATTTCTTCTTTGGAATTGATTCCGTAATTACCCACTCCGGGATGAGGTAAGTTTTCCATGTCTAGACGTTTAGCATCTAAATCTTTTATCTGGAAAAAAGAAAGGTCAAGTGAATTCACAGTCTAGGTTAATAGTAATTGAGCACGTGAATCATAATATGCAATATTGTACAAACTAGATTGTTTCTTACCAAAGTAAAAGTTGTCGTAAAAAAGCAATAAGTGTTCATAACTCTTTCGGGAACTCCTTGATCGGCGATACAATGTATATGTTCTCCAATGTACTGTCTCGAACAAACGAGAATGGTGGAGATAATGAAAACGAAAAACGTAAATCTATAGTGCAATTTGAATACCCAATTGTCGATGTTGTAGGTTTGTGCCGATAATCGTTTGACGAAGGGCACCACGCCCTCGAAGGTTTTCAACATGTTATTGTGTGGTGGTTCCTGAAAAAAATCAAATGTTTAACATAAAGTGGCTTTTCTACTTAAATCGCTATATGATTTATTTATTCAAGTAATGCTTAAATCACGACCAAGAAACCGCATTAGCGGATTTGCTTATTGAAGTTGAATGTTTATTTATTTTAACTAATAATTACAAAAGTTACGTTTCCTCTAAAGTGGTGCTAATTAGTCAAGAAATTCCTTACCTGATGTGGTTATAAATAATATCACTAATCAAAAAAGAAAAAACGAAAGTCTTTTATACACAGTTAATATTATACAAATTAGCACTGAAATTTCAATGATACTGTACCCCTTGATCTCACATCCAATTGTCAATTTAGAGTAAATTAATTTTGGTTAATTGTCGCGACCTGTGTGTATGAAACCTGCGCGTTGGTTTTCACTGTACCTATTGTCATCACATCAGCAACTGATAAGATTGGATTTTATGGATGAAATCCGACTTCTGAAGGCGAATAAAATTATCAGTTATTATTAACCGTGTCAGATTTCAATCAGGTCGGATGTTTGGCTAGAAATGTTACTCTTTGTCCCCTGAACGCATTATATCATTTTCAATTTTGATAACTGTGTTTGGCTATGTCATTAAGTATTTCCGATTGGAATGGTAAATTAAAAACAATATAGTATAGGTACAAATATTTTTTTAAATTTTCTAGTTCGAAGGACGAATATTGTTTGTTGTACTTTACTTTGCAATAAGGGTTGGGGGCGCTAGAAGTGTTCTGAAAATCAAAAAAATATTGGTAACTAAAATGTTAATCAATTGTATGGTTTTAGGATAAGCTGGTCAAAAATTCCTTGTGCCAGAGTTAGTCGTCTGCTTATAAATTTCGAGAGCTTATACATAAATCATTTTTGATCCTATAGGCATTGTTTCAATTTAACGATTTTTCTCTATTCTTGGAAACGCAATTATTGAGAAAACAAGGGTTCTAAAAATAAAATTGAACGTAAGAAAATCCTTCATATAGTCATTGGGTATTCTTTGTTAATGTTTGGAATAAACGTTTTAAAATATAGGAGGCATGTTCACTATTTTAATTTTTGACAGCCTCTTGATTGTATTCAGAAATATTCACAATGAATTAGAAGCCGGAAATAGCTGCCTATCAACACTTTTCCCAGTTTTTTCCCCAAATTGTTCATGTTCTTTTCCACCTTTTTCTAGTTTTTTTTTTCTTAAATTTTATTCGAAGATAATAAATAAATAAATAAATTGTTTATTTAGCATAAACTTCATATAAAATAAAAAGAATAGAATAACAAAATCTTCACAAAATTCATATCCAATTCAAAACAGCCCATTAACATTTTAAATTGATTGATATTATGACAATTTTCGATATTATGGAGAGAATTTCATACATCTATCAAAACTGGTATTCCAACAATAAATTGACATGTTTTGATTGTTGATTTGGATTTGAACCAATCAGATTGTAATTACGCGATAATTTGCACTAGTGTAAATTATCAGATAATTGGCATACTAACTGGTGCGAAAACTGGTGTTTTGACAAAAAATTTAAATTTTTGTTTTATGAAATTCTCTCATTAAATACAACTCGTGCAATGGAAATATATTTATAATTTTCGACAAATTTGCACTCATGCGTTTTTAACTGAAAAAGGCACTCGTCAACTAAAAATGCATTCGGGCAAATTTCCCAAAAATTATCAATAATTTCCATTGCACTAGTTATATTACTATTGATAATTGATTGAATTCATGCTTGCCTTTAGAAAGTACCTAAAGAATTCAACAATTGCGCAATATTGCATCTTTACGCCAAAAGGAAATCACCACAATTCCTAGTAATATATTCATGTATAGGTACATCTCTAAAAACAGTTACTCTATCACAGATATAATTTGGTAGTAACTCTCAATCTTTAATACAAATACATATACATTAAAGATAATTTTCTAACAGACAACACATTCAAAACATCATGCATAACCCTGATAGGAATATATCGATTGCATTTCAGAATCACCCTCATAGCCCTGTTCTGTATTTTTTGGATCTGCTCCACCTTGAAAGTAGGCAATGCATACAAAAGTGTGGAACAGAATTGTAAATGAGGTAGTGCAATGATATTATTATACAATAACATTTTTTTTGCCAATCGACAAACTATTTCCCAGCCTTGAAATAAAACCAACCTTTTTGGAAAATTTTCTCACAACATAATCAGCATGAGCCTGGAAATTTAAATTTAAATCCAAAATCACCCCCAAGTACTTGATTTGGTTTTCATGTGCCAAAGCTCCATTATTCATGCTGATGTTTATGTTATCTACATCGATATTCTTTATTTTTGATCTTTTAGCAAATACACAATAGGTACTTACTTAGATTTCTCAACGTTGATGCAAAGATTGTTATCACAGAGTCACCCACATAATCTATCCAATTCCACATTCATAATCTGTTGTAATTGATTCACATATCTGCCAACAACGTACAGCATTGTGTCATCCGCAAACAAAACAATTTCACTTTTACTCAACACACTACCTATATCATTTATTTGAAAATATAGTAAAAACAGCAATGGAGTAATGGACCCAGAACAGTTCCATGGGGTACAGCATAATTTACATTCATTCTATCAGACACACTATTCTTAAATTTAACACATTGGACTCTATTACAAAGATAAGACCTGAACCAACTGAGAACAGTACTCTAAACTTCCATAATTGTCCAACTTTTTCAACAATATATATCTCTATTAACAGTTTCAAACACTCTCTTAAAATCTAGAAAAACAGCTGAGACAATTTTATCACGGTCAATTGCCTTGAGGAAATCATCACAGATGCTCATAATAGCAGTCTTACAAGAGTGTTTTTTACGAAAACCTGACTGATTTGAGACCAATATCTGGGTTTCTATCACAGTGTTGTTGGAGCTGCTCCATTTTCATAAGTTTTTCATATACAGGTATCTAGAGTGTTTATAGATCTAAACTCTTTATGCTGTTTTGTATTGTTCACCTTGGGGACTGGGATGACCATTGGCTCTTTCCATGACTCAGGAAATACACCACTTGATAGAGAGACATTAATCGTATTAAGAATTCTATTACCAATGACATCGCTGAGCACTTGTTTGGAAATGCCACTGTCACCACCTGCAACTGTTTTCATGCCTCTCAGAATTTCTATCAATTTGCTCATAGATATTCTCTGAAAATGAGTAAAGGCACCATGCGTAATGTGATGTTGATGTGTGATAGCAGAATTAGCACCCCTGGTTTTTGGCAAATTGTCAATTAGTTCAGAAATACTACTGATTTCATCTACCAAAATTAAGCCGTCAAACAACAACAACCTCTTTAGGAGAATGGTGGTTCTTTCCAATGTTTTAAGGTTTTTCCACAATTCTCTTGGATTATGTTTATTTCCGCCTCTTGATAGTATTTCTCCTTCTCAATCCTAATCTGGGGCCGGATTCTCGTCTGAGGGAGTAGAGCTCCCCGATAGAACGAATTTTTTGTCCTTTAATCGAAAAATAAACGAAAATGATAAAGACGAAGAATGTGTTTTCTCGGGGAACTTCACTCCCTGCTCCAGAATCGGCCCCCTGGAAGTTGTAATCATTCCTTTTCATCTTAAACTCATTTCAAATAATATCATCCCTTACAATAACAGCGCTCCTATATAATGCACCCCTATCCTTCATCATTTCCCTTACTCCATGTGTAATGCAGTGCTTATCAATCAATGTACTTCTACTTGATACATATTTTTGTTTTTGGGGCACATGACTTCTAATATGTTTGTTATACTTAGTACAAATGAATCTGCCAATACGTTAACATCGGTTACATTGTTGTTCCATGCCGTATTATAGAGGGCATCTGAAATGAGATAGTAACCATTTTGTTTCGGATAAATCTGGATACACCTTGGCTTATTAGACCTTATAATACCAAATTTGAAACATGCGAAAAATATACCTATATTTCTCGGTTTTCCATGAACGTATAGTATAATAGGCCATCCGCCGTAAGCTTAAGTATCAAAGATTATAAATAAATATAACATACAACATACTATGTAAGTATAGTTTTTTACTACAGTAATATGTATATTTTTTTTCAAAAAATATTTTTCTACGAGCGTGCGGGAAGACTTTTTTCCCGCACCAGTGCGGGAAGAGTTTTGAATAATCATTGTGACATGGAATTGTTTGTATTGTTGATACACCTATACCTTTACCTTTAATACCTTTACCTTTTTTTTATAAATACCTTTCAATACATTTTTAATTCTACCTTATAGTTCCTAACTCTTGCGGGAACAAATTTCCGGCACTCGGGCGCTTCGCACCCTCGTGCCGGAAATTTCTCTTCCCGCACTCGTTAGGAAAATAGCTATTCTTTCTTGTCTCTGTTATTTAATATACCTAACTTGACACTTTACCTCGTAAGATTACAGTTTTTGTCATTTAATTTGTTTCTGCCATTTAATTTACATTTATCCAAACTAACCGACACCGTACGTATTCGTAGTAGTATTGTCTTTGCCGACACTCATTTTTGAAACTAGTTTTTAAAAAAAATAGTATTTTGATATAAAAAATTAATTTTAGATTTAAGATAAAAAATTAATGGACAGATGAAATAGACACTTCCGAAACCCCAGTAATTGATAATTATAAAGGGGCGTACGTAAAAGAAGAGGAATATTCATATAAATCCAATTCACCAACACTACGAGGTGATATCAACAAGTTTCACTGTAACAGTTTCTTCAATAGGTAACTCTAAAACCAAAAATAATTCACATTTAAATGTGCATCAACAGATAAATGAGGACTTCGAATGCTATAAATGCAATGCAAAATTTGAAAATGAAGGAGGATTGAAAACCCATTCCATCATACATCTGGATGATTATCCCTATAAATGTGACAGCTGCGAAGCAAAATTTAAATTTATTGGTGATTTGAGTAATCATTTAAAGACGCACTTGGATGATCATTCTGTTTTCAACCAATGAAATTCCCTCTGACTGGTTTGTGATTTCTGCAGAAAGAGACCTATTATAATTCCTCAGTGCTCTCTTCCAAATGACAACATCAGGACCTACTTCAAGATTCACAGTCGATGGAATGATCGCTAATTTTCGGCGTTTGGTGCACTTGATGTGTGATGCGTTTGTCATTTGTCACAATGTAATCGATTAAAGTTGCACTGGTTCCTGTAATTCGAGTTAGGGAGTTAACAATTTGATTAAATCCATTTGAATATAGTTTTCAACAATTTATTTCCATAGAAACAATGCTTCAACAGATCAAAATTGGAATCACCCATTATAACATAAGTACCCTTAAAACACTCACCGAATCAAGGTAATCTGCAAAGAAGTCAACAAAATTTGCATTTTCTTTCTGTGGCGGATAATACAATACGGTGTAAACCGAAGAAACTTCGAATTTGTTGAGCCTAGTTCAAGAGATAACAACCATACATAGTTCTGGACGCACTGCACTATTTTGATTTTATATTTAACGTCAGTTCTTATTAGGGCCGTGACTCCCCCAGTTCTTCGGTTAGTTGTTACAGATTGTTCCAAATTACATCCATCAATTTTCAGTTCTATTGGATCCACATTTTCAGTCACATGGGTTTCTGATAAGAACCTTGTTGAGATAGCCCTGGCAATTGAAATACACAACATTGGAGTTTAAGAAAATATTTGCATCTAACTGCTACTTAATAAATTTGTTTCTTTGAAGTCACTTTATTGTTTGGTAGGTTTCACACTTATTCACATTCCAGACAACATGGACAGTATTCATGTTCAGACCATATTTCCTGTTGGACAATTCACAATTGGAGCATTTAAGAACATCACTGGAACAATCTTTTTAATTCTGTTCATTACTGCATTTAGAGCATACCTACTTTCTTTTCTTTGCAGTCTTTCCACTTGATGACCATAATGACAACATTTCAAGCATCTAATGATACCATAATCATCATGTACCCAGCACCGATTCCACCCAATATTCATTTTCTGTTTTTCTATTAGTTTATTGTAAGTATTGCTGCCAACTTCAAACACAATATTGAATCTACTATTATGAACTTTTGGTCTCTACCATATTTTTAACTTTTTATTCGGGTCCAGGTCGTTTTGGTTAACCACTTTCGATACAATTTCCTCTTCACTGTTATTAAATTCACATTCATTTATTCCAATAACTTCAATAAGTGTTTCCAATAATTTCGGCCTATCAACATCATAGTTATTACCAAGTTTACTCTGGATTTCGGACTGTACACTTGCAACTGATTTTGCGTTCTCACAACTTAGAATGAGGCCCCCATCTCTCGTGAGCCTGTCCATTGTAACTTCAGCTCCAGAATCACTTAGAATCACCTTGGTACGTAAATCATCTTTTATTTGTGTCCCGTCCTTTTGAGAAGAACCATGTTTTTGCCAATATTTTGTTGCCTTTGTGGAGCAGGAGGAAAAATCCTGGGATAAAATTTGAAAGAAAAGCATAGGGGAAAAGAAACAGCGAAGAAAACAGAAAAAGCACTGGAAGTGAAAAGTTGGAAAAAGAACTTAAAAAGGGAGCCGAGTAAAGGTAAAAGACTAATTTTTACACGTTACGCAGGTAGTAAAATTACATTCTATCAACATCGATCAATGTCGCTATTGTTTTAAACGGAAAACGTGATTAAAGTTAATATTGGCACTTAAACCACGAGAATGTCATCTAGATTAAAAATAACAATGAAACGAGTCAAGACGTTCATAAAATAAACTCTTTTGTGCAGTTTATCTTATCAAAATATTTAATGTATTGGACTATATCAATAAATTTCTTAAAGTAGCTTATAGTCAAGTGGTGTGAACCAAAAATTCAACATTAGTGTTCTATAACAATGCAATCTATTCTCTTTTGTGCTCTCTTCTTATGCATAATCTAATCGAAAATTACAAAACGTTGATGTCATAAATAATTATCGCAAGTGTTCACTTTATAACATAAAAAACTTGCACTGAGAGTGATTAAGTAATGTAAGCTGTAAGCAATATCAATTCTAAGAAATTTTCCATTGCCCATTAGTATAGATTTTTTTTGATGGTGTAATGTTATGACTTCAATAATTATATTTATGGGTTTCAAAGGATTGATTGTGTAATTAATTAGATTCTTAGAAAGACGACTGAGTTAAATATTGATAAAATGGCTTACCACTGGCATTGTTACTAGGTTCTCTTTTCCTCTAAATCATTAAAGTTACTCCACGAGGAAAACTATATACTAGGAAACATCTAACACCTATTTTGGGTAAATTTTTGCCACGCCTGACGTGTTCAAGTGGTTTCTTATCATTTTTTGCATTAGATGACACATACAAGTGCTCTAAACTCATGTTAGGGCATCAAATACAACATATAGTTTTTTTTAATGTATAATTTAAATGCCTAAGTCATTTATTATATTATCAATTTAATACCTAATAACCGAAAGCAGTAAAATAGCAAAGGTATAACCATAAAACTTTAAAGTTATGGTAATTACAGAATTTCAAAGGGTTCACATGCAGCGCTGTTGGCGGCACTTTTTATACTCAAAAAACGATTCATAATTCAGCATCTTCATAAGTGATTTTGTGTACAGGGTGAGACACAAAAAATATCTTACTTATTAGCAAACTGAAGTATTTTTGGTATTTCAAATGTGTCTAAATCAGATGAATGTCTTAAACGTGCCAGACGATAACAATATTAGGTACATTTCTGGAAAAATGCCTAAAATTTATCGGACCCATTAGCTCTGTGCCAACCGAGATGTAAACCGTTCTAGAACGGTAATTTCCAGTCGATCAATTCATTTGTCAAGTGGGATAAACGTTCAACTTATTGAAAAATAGGTGCGGGCAACTGGAAATTACTGGTTCTCATGTCGGTTGGAACCTCTGAGGTTGGAACAGAGCTATAATCTTCAATTTCCAGGAAACATCATCAGGATGTTTTGATTTTCTATAAAATATCTGAAATCATCAGACGACTATCCTGTCTATCTAATCTTATTAGGTTTCAAATCTCTAACAAAGTGTCTTATTAGTCTAGGTGAGAGTTTATCATCAAAAAAGTCATAAATCTGTAAAAACTTTATTGAGAGTGTCAATATTATATCTATGTTGACATGAGATATTTTGAGAAGATTTCTAAATTTTTTAAATGACCTCGCACACCTTCTATGGGCTTTTGGTTTTCTGTCAAACTCAATGAAATTTTGATATGTGATAGATCTTGACTTCCTGATAAAAAGTTCTCATAGGCTCAGCCCGATACTATGAATAGTTTTCGAGATACAGGTAGTTTAAGGTCCAAGAAATGTACACATTTTATATACATTTACATCTACCTGTAACCTAATAATATACCAGGATTACCAGGTATTGTTCGTCGATTTTTATCTGACACTTTCCGTATGAGGAGCGAGGGGGTGAAGTATATGGTAAAAACCAATGAACTATAACCAAAAACTGGAATGCGCACACATTGCCATATCTGCCAAAAAAATGTAGCCATGAAAGGCAGATGCCATAAGGGGGAATGTTGTTTTTTTCTGTTGCTCGCTGACATATAACGTTTTGCAAAGTTTTGTCATATTTACCTTCACAGGTTTCATCAATTGGAATACGTGTTGGAAGCAATTTCCGCCATTTAACATAATGAGTGCGACAGAAACAGGTATCCCCTCCGCCGCAGCGGCATTAGGCTTCACGTTCGTCAATATGTGTACGCATTCCAGTTTTTGGTTATAGTTCATTGGTAAAAACAGGTGTGACGTGACGTCAGGTGGCCAATGGCGTTCTAATGTAGGGTGCCACCACACCAGCTCACATTCCTTTCGAGTATCAGATAAAAATCGACGGACTTTATGCATACGCTCAGTTCAGGTAGATGTAAATGCATGTAAAATGTGCACATTTTTTGAACATTAAACTACCTACAAGTTTCAAGTCTTCCACATTTAAAACGATATTTTGTACAGGGTGTTTTTTCATGTATTGAAACCCCACCTACAGCCTTTACCTTTACAGGTAGAAGAAAGGTGTAAATACAAAAGTTGTACAGTTTTGGCCGAATTTTTAGAGACCATTATAAGTCAGAAATAAAATTTGAATGTCAAAAATGTGAAATTTTGCATGCGTGTAGTTTTTGAACTAATGAGAAAAATTCACAACTGAGTGAATCAGGTTAATATTGTACTTGAACAACATATTGGTGAATAGATAGCTGGGTCCACTCATAGGTTCCGCAACAATCCATTCGTTTGCACTTGAATAACTTGTCACAATATACTACTAGTTTGGTAAAGTAACATTATTAATTCTTGTTGAAAGGCGATTTGACAAAAAGTGGATAATTTTCCAAATTCTGACTGTATAATAAGTTATTTTTCAAGTACAAATAAGTGGATTGTTGCGGAACTTATGGGTGGACCTCTGCGGGACGAGCGCAGCGAGTTCCGCAGCCATCTACTCACCAATATACTGTTCACCTGTTCAAATAAGACATTCACCTGAAACGTATAGTTTTTAAACTAATGAGAAATAATTCACATTTGAGTGAGTCAGGTTAGAATCGTAATTAAACAACATAATGATAAATAGATGGCTGCGGAACTCGCTGCGCTCGTCCCGCAGAGGTCCACCCATAAGTTCCGCATCAATCCACTTATTTGTACTTGAAAAATAACTTATTACACAAAGTCAGAATTTGGAAGATTATCCACTTTTTGTCAAATCGCCTTCCAACAGGAATTAGTAATGTTATTTTACGAAACTAATAACATATTGTCACAAGTTATTCAAGTACAAATGAATGAATTGTTGCGGAACTTATGGGTGGACCTCTGCGGGACGAGCGCAGCGAGTTCCGCAGCCATCTATTTATCATTATGTTGTTTAATTACGATACTAACCTGACTAACTCAAATGTGAATTATTTCTCATTAGTTTAAAAACTATATGTTTCAGGTGAATGTCCTATTTGAACAGTTCAACAGTATATTGGTGAGTAGATGGCTGCGGAACTCGCTGCGCTCGTCCCGCAGAGGTCCACCCATAAGTTCCGCAAGAATCCACTTATTTGTACTTGAAAAATAATTTATTATACAGTCAGAATTTGGAAAATTATCCACTTTTTGTCAAATCGCCTTTCAACAAGAATTGATAATGTTACTTTACCAAACTAGTAGTATATTGTGACAAGTTATTCAAGTGCAAACGAATGGATTGTTGCGGAACCTATGGGTGGACCCAGCTATCTATTCACCAATATGTTGTTCAAGTACAATATTAACCTGATTCACTCAGTTGTGAATTTTTCTCATTAGTTCAAAAACTACATGTTTCAGGTGAGTGTCTTATTTGAACAGTTCAACAGTATATTGAGGAGTAGATGGCTGCGGAACTCGCTGCGCTCTTCCTGCAGAGGTCCACCCATAAGTTCCGCAATAATCCACTTATTTGTACAGGGTGTTTTTTTATATATTGACACCCCACCTACAGCCTTCACCTTTACAGGTAGAAGAAAGGTGTAAATACAAAAGTTGTACAGTACAGAAACAAAATTTGAATGTCAGAAATGTGAAATTTTGCATACTTCCAGCTTTTTTCAAATGGGATGCCTTATATTTTATTTTATATTCTTGAAGAGCAGAATGCCCCGATCTATATTTGATTGAGCAATCTCCCATATATTCGGCTCCAAAAATTGTAAAAATACTATCCTACTACTGATTTTGTGAACCATTCTACCTGTATAGGTGAAAGCTGTAGGGAAAATTTGAGGTATCTACTTGGTTTCTCTGATAGTATTTTTAAAATTTTTAGAACCAAATTTGTTGGAGACGGCTCAACCAAATATAGACAAACTATATAGTTTTGGAATCGGGAAATTGTGCTCTTCAAGAATATAGAACCAAATATAGCGCATTCCATTTGAAGAAAGCTGAAAGCATGCAATATTTCACATATCTGACATTCAATTTTTGTTTCTGACTATGGATTCTAAAAATTTAGCCAATAGGTACTGTACAAATTTTGTATTTACACCTTTCATCTACCTGTAAAGGTAAAGGCTGTAGGTGGGGTGTCAATATATAAAAAACACCCTGTACATAATATTCAATAGTCATCTTGTCTTCATCTATACCTGTCACCTAATAATATACCAGGATTGACAGGTATCCACACGCTTAGTTGACAGGTAGATGTAAATGCATATAAAATGTGTAATTTCTTTGAACATTAAACTACCTGTATCTCGAAAACTATTCATAATATCGGATTGGGCCTATGAGAACTTTTTATCAGGCAGTCAAGATATACCACATATCAAAATTTCATTGAGTTTGACAGAAAACCAAAAACCCATAAGAGGTGTCCTTATAGGATATTTCTAAGTAGGTGTCTAAACTTATCAGACGAATGTCTCAAATTTCTAAGCCAGCATCTTAATTTAATAGATAACTCTTTTAGGACAAGTATTAACGAAAATATTTAAACGTTGTTTTAATTTATCAAACCTACCAGACAACAGTCTTACATGTCTTAGGACCGGTTTATTCACCTTCTGATAAACTATCAGGTATGCAATCTGACGGTCGACGGATGAGAACGTAATCTGTAATCTCATGAATGGTAAATTTATCTTGCAGATAGTCACCAGCAAGTTTATCTGAAGATGAATAAACCAGTCCTTACATGTGTAAATTTAGCAGAACATTGCCTTTGCCAGACATCTTAGGGACGTCTTTAAGATGTCTCTTTGTTGTCTGGGTTAATCTCTGGGAAAAATTATCAGAAATCTTTTGACTTTCGAGAAAATGTCTAAGCTTATCAGACAACTATCTTGTACTTCGAAAAGTGTCTGAATTCATTTGACGTCTACCTTAAAGTTAATCTAATCTTACTAGACGACCGTCTTAAAAGTTTCTAACGGTTAAAAGTTATGAGACGACTGTCCTGAACGATTGAGACAGTAATTGTTTTAAATTTCTATGAAAGTGTCTTAAATGTATTTGGAGAATGTCTGAAATTCATATATTGATTATCTCAGATTCCTGAGTGGCTAAATGTTACAGATTTTGATTGTCTTAATATTTTGAGAAAGTCTCCTAAATTACCTAGGTAGGTACCTACCAAAGAAAGTGTAAATATTTAAGCATAAAAAAATGTCAAGTGATTAATGCATGATCAGAAATCATTGTAACCGATTCATAATGATAATGTTCAAAAAATTACTGACCCTGCTCCAAAAAAGAAAGATCTTCGTTGAAGGTTTTGTTAAGAGATCCAAAATCTCGAATCACCCTATAGTTATTTGCCATAAAACCTCTAAAAAAAGAAAAAGAAAGATCTTGTTGAAGATTTTAAAACGTTGCCGACCAAAAACCGAAGAAAGGGAGGCTGCGGGTTGAGTTGGTTCAGCGAACGCTGGCTTGGAATGTCACCTTTACCGGTCGACATGACCCCTCCTGCTGTCCCCCCAATCTGTTGGCAGCCTCGCGCTTGACCCCCCCGGAGTTAAGTTGCTTGGCGACAACTTGCATATTTTTTCAGCGGCGGCCTTTGATTTATCTAACACTTGATCGGGTTCAAATTACTGACACTGCGGTATTAATTACGTTTAGAGTACTTTGGCCCCGAGCACGTACTAATAGCACGAGGCGGGAAAACTTGTTTAGACTTGACATAATGAAACATTATAGTATATAACTAATTTATTTAGGATTAATATTTGATAGGACTTTTTGTTCTATAGGTATAGGATCAATTATTTAGAAAACTATTACATTTACAGGTCTAAAAATGTACTTTACGATAGTCACTTTAATGACTGCATGGAACAGTAGGTAATAAATTTTCCTTTTGTGCATATATTCAGTGTCAATTTTAAAGATTTACATGTAGATGCCAAATTAATGTGGTTTTCAAGATTACACAAGAGATTTCACTTAGAAATACTACGTGATGTCATGCACAAAACATTATTAGAAACATAATTAAAAATTATCTTTGATTTACTATTTGGTTTAGTGTAATTTTTTCAAGAATTTCATAAAAATCTCTAAGCCTTATGTATGCCTACTTAAACTGAAATCCTAATCAGATAAAAAAAATACATTTTTCTAGAACATGGCCAAATCTCATTATTATAATTATATCATTAAATATGTAAAGAGTATCTGACAAATCTCTAATTTTACCTCAATAAACAACACTTCAAAGATGTTTATTTTCCTTATTGTGATAAGATTCAGTATGATAATAATAGGTAATTAGTAATCCCAAATAATATAACAATCGTAATTGTATATTGTCATGATGATTTTGGGTAAATTCGGATTAGAAAGGTATACCGTCATAGTTCCCGGATTTCAAATAATTTGTCATTAATTTCAAGAAATTGTTTAATGGGTTATTTCATTATAGGTAGGATCAAAATATTAAAGTGGATGCTAGAATTTTGAAATTGGCCTTTTGTTATAAAATACCTATATTGAAATTTATCCTCACAGTTTTGAAATTGAAAGTATATACCTAACCCAATTACTTTATATTTTTTTCCGTTGAAAACAAATATTGACATTATAACAATAAAAATACTTTGATGCTCTCAATAATGATAAATTTACATCAACAATTAGTATAACTATATTAATTAATAATTATCGTATAGAAAAATAGAAATTAGTTAGCATTACTTACAACAATGTTTTTGTCTTTTTTGAGTGATTTTTATCTCGAATGTGCTAATTCAATTATAATAAAACAATCAATCTCAAGAATAAATATTTAAACACCCAATTATATTGTGTCACGTATAAATTGTGTAATATTTTCTATGGTTTACTGCACTTTTGGAAATCTAGGACAGAACAAATTTTGTTAATTTGTTTTCAACATGGTTAATTCAATTATTTATGCTTGAACAAATGCAAAATATATATTGTCAATAGAATATAATACATCATCATTGGTCTTGATAGGGATTTTATCGTAAGCCAAAATTCTTGATAAGGCAATGAAATAAATAAATCTTAAGTCTCAAATTACATCACCGTGATACTTTAATCCGAAACAATGCGTAATTTTTATGATTATTGGGCTAAATATGAGATTTTGTCGAAAAATAATCTTCAATGAGTAGCCATGAAATTAATATTTTGTTATTTTAGTACCTATATCGAAAAACGTGGAGTTTTGACTTTTTTTAAATTTTAAGGTGAGATTTTCCGGAAAAGTTACAGACTTATTGTATAAAACATTTAATCCATGTTAATCTCCTATCATTTTTGATACTGACAGATTGGAAAATTCTAGAAATTATTCTGGTTTGTTCATTTATCATGTTTAAGACAGCTACAATTGCATATTTATCATAAATAAATCCTCCACTTTGGTATTGTAATGTCAAGATTACAATAAATTTTGCTTTGGAAATTCCAACTTACACAAATTCAAATTGTGGAAATGAAATAATGTCGAAATGATTATTTTCTGTGTACATATTAATATTTCTCTTTTGTTTTGAGATTTACCTATCAAACAAACACTCATCATACATGATGGAAAATCTGTGAACTTTAATTGTTACAGTTGTTGTAATTGATTGTAATTTTTTCGTTTTTAGATAACTAAAATTGTTTTGTATTTGTCACGGATCAAGTCCAAAAGTTACTATCTATGCTTTGTCACGGTTTTTAATAGTAACTTTTTGACGTCCTAACGTGATTTTTTTTTATTCGTCGAATATGCACATATTCGTTATATGAAAATCATAAAATTTTATCTTATAGTTTCTCTAGTAGCAATAATAATTTTATAGTCGACCCAAATGAGTGATTTACTGAGTCAATGTCAGGTTATGCTCGCGTCAACCAGCCGTTAAGTAGGTTTATAAAGTAATGATCCACATTGATGTATATTTGAAGAAATTTTCATGTTAAAGCCATTAATTTTCAAACTTAAGTGTTAACGAAGACCCTGTGAAACTTGAAAATTTTGTATATCATGAATAAATATATTGTGTAACGTGTGTGAAAAGTGCTTTTTCTAACACGTCTTGTTTGCACAGTATGATATTACGTCTTTTGAATGATATTTATATCAGTCAGTAGTAGTGCAACATGTATCCGAAGCACTATTTTATTCATATCAAAATTCACATACGTGAAGAAAAGTTCACTTTACACCACTTGTTGCAGAAATAGCTATTTGAGTTATCGGAGTCCAGGATGTTTTTTTTTTAAATAAGGACCTGTATTTTTTTTGTTGTTGCTTACTTTGGAAAGAAATTTAATTTACCAACAGGCAGTCTAGGTGCTCGACGTTTCAGACTGAAAAATTCATCATCAAAGATGTCATTTAAAATTAAGCCTTATTACGGTTTTGAATTTTATAAACTTTCTGGAGGGCTTTATTGGAAATTGATGCAACTTTGCGTACACGCAAATGACGTCATTTGGGATTGAAAGTTGGTGCACGGCTTATTGGACATGTACTTTTTCAATCGAAAATGACGTCATTTGTGTCATATTTGCGTGTACGCAAAGTTGCATCAATTTCAAATAAAGCCCTCCTGGTTGTTTTTGTTTGATATCCTTCAAAATAACATCTTACACTATATTAATCTCACTCATTTTCAATAGTTACACAAGGCCATTTTGTGTACAACATCCTACTAGCAAGATAAGACGTTTGGAGTGTTACCTTTCTCTTGCTTTATTCTTATGAGATAGAGAAAGATGTGTATAATCCCTCGGAAGAATACCCATGTAATTTTCGACCAATGATGTTTTTTCGACAGTTTAATTTAAGGATATGTTTATGTCTTTGCTGGAAGCTAATGGCGTTTTTCATTTGTTGCACCGTGGTGCAATTTTTATATTCCATTTGACTGCACATGTTCAGTTTTCATTTTCCATTTGAAATTCAGTGCAATTATGTATGCACTCAGTGCGCATTTTTTGGCATGAGCTAGGAAGGCTCGTGGAGAGCCAGTGCAGTTTGTTTTGTTTTTGTTCACTTGTAGCGTATGTACACTTGGCCAAACATAAAACTGGTACAGGCAATATATATTTTTCAAATTTTTTTCCAGTGTGAGTCGGGCTTAACAACAAAAAGTCTCTTCCTGAAAAACTTAGGTCAGACAGTTTCTGTCAATATCAAAGCTTAATAAAAGTAAATGTAACATGTTCTTATGTTATGTTTGGTTCAAAGATGACACTGACTTGACTCTTTTTCTCATTTTTGAGGTGATAAAAAAGGTCGATTTACACAATACAACACTATAGGAAATTGCGTACCAGTTTTATGATTGGCCAAGTATACATAAAAATGTATGCTAATTTGGCAGTCCAACGACCTTTCAAAGTTATTCCAGAATGGCGACGGGGGCGGAAGCTCATTATCCCGTATATGAGAGTAGAGAATTTAAAGCTTTTTAAAGTGCATTGTGTGGTTGTTTTGTGACTGAACTATCTTTATTTTTTTATTGTATTGACTTCATAAGTGTTTTTTCCAATTAAAAATTTCACAAAGGTGTCTCGTATTTGATTGTGGATGTCATCGTTTCAACAAGGTGTTTTTCAGTGCCCACCGTTTTAGGCTTTTCCAATCGAAACGTGAAAATTATTCAGTACCACTGTCCCTAGTGTCCTTGAATCTAAAATAAAGCCATACTCGAAATACTTGTGAGGATCTAAGCTTTTGTAGGCCCTCATTTGCTCAAGCTGGGACTCTGTAACGGATAGAGATCGTTATCCCTATGGCTATGGCACTTGCTATCTTCTTCTCTCTTTTCGAAATCAATAGAGAGGAGACGCCAATAGAGATAGAGAAAATATATCTATTCGTTACAGAGTTCCAGCGCAGTCTCTTCTGTACAAAAGATTTTTTGTCAAATACATATGACAATCCCTGTCAGTGCCGTGAGCCCATTTTACAATAGGAAAAATCGGGTATCCCATTTTTAATGCTCACGACTGTAGGTGTTCGACGTTTCATAGTGAAAAAACCACCATCAAACATACAGTGCGGCCGTAAAGTAAGGAATAAATTCAATAATTATTCTTCTAAGCAATTTTTTTTTAAATCCTCGAACACGTCAATTTTATTTTTTGTCGAGCATTTTTTATAAAATAAAATAATTATACAGGGTTGTCGCAGAAAAGCTGGACAGGTACCTAGTAATCTAATTTTTAAATAGACAGTTAGACACCTCTAATTTTTTTTCATGAAACATATCCTAAAATCTAAGTCAGGAATGTAAAATCGGTTTTCCTCTAAAATTAACCGTTTAGGTTTTACAGCCTGTTAAAGTTCCAAAGTTGCAAAAAGTCAATTTCCAACTGTCAATATTTCCGAAAGAGTTGAAGATACTTAGTGAAGATAGGTATAGGACATGTTTCATGAAAAACACTTAGAATTTTATCAGAAATCCGAAAATGTAAAAAAAATTAGGGGTGTCTATTTGAAAAAATTAAGTTACTACCTGTCCAGCTTTTCTGCGACCACCCTGTATATTTATTTTATTTTATAAAAAATGCTCGACAAAAAATAAAGTTGACGTGTTCGAGGATTTTAAAAAAAATTCCTTGGAAGAATAATTATTGAATTTATTCCTAACTTTACGGCCGCACTGTATAATTTTAAATTAAGCCTTATTACGGTTCTGAATTTTATAAATTTTCTGGTAGTTAGCGTTTGATTTCCTACAGAAAGTCTTCCTATACTATATCTGTCTCTCTCATTGTCAATAGCTACTTTATTTACAACATTCTAAATAGGCCGTTTGGAGTGTTATGTTTATCTTCTTATGAGATAGAGAAAAATGTGTAGGTATAACCTGTGGTATAACACCCTGGAAGAATACGTTATATTTAACCAATGACTTTTTTTGACAGTTTAGTTTTAGTTTATTTTTAAGTTTTTGTTGTTGGAAACTTAAAAAATAATATTATAAAGTGTATTCAAGTATTTGAATGCTGAGATGTTTAGATGCAGTTAAAATATACGCCAATTTTTACCAAGAATAGGTGAATTTCCAGTACAAAAATGTTTAAAAGAATGGAAAGAAATTTACAAGAGCACGGTTGAGAAACCTCAGGAAAAAAGAGAGAAGTGCCACTTTACTTTAACTTTGGGAGAAGTGAGTATCAATACAAAAAATAATATTATAATCGAGATTATAATTTGGTTTTAAGAATTGTATTAGGCAATCCAAACCACGTGACATTCAAGATGGCGTGGCGGCCACACACGGACCCAAAAACACAAAAAAATATCTAGTTTTTGCCTTTCTTGATAGTTTACGTACAGTAAGCAAAAAGCAAATATTTTATTGAATAATCAAAATCAAAGCTGCAAGCAAAACTCGAAGCAAAATAATTGAAATATGCATGGAAACACATATTCAAAACAAACTTGCTGGCCGCCACGCCATATTCTTTGGTTGAACTGAACATAGATGTGCGCGCCGCTGGGGGGCATTAGTGACATTTTTGCTGAATGTGTACTGTCTTCTATGGTACTGTCAAATTTCTACCTATTTGCCCCACTGATTTCAAAAATAAATGGATAAACAATGTTTTGTTTTTTTTTAAAGATAATAGACCTATCTATTTTGCCAGACAAAGAGGTAATAATACGAAAACTTCATTAGATAAAAAAAAGACACAGAACGCTCATGCCGCAAAACGTACCAAATTATGTTAGACTTACGTATAGCAATCCGTTCTTCTTATTTGCACAGGATAAAAAAGAAAGGAGAAAGACCGCATGTTGTGCAACGTATTTGTCAAAAACAACTTTCGAATGTCACTTGTCAAGCTATGTCAAGATGAATATCAATCGTACTTTTATTCTTCTCAAACCACGGGCAATAAACAAGGACAAGGAGATGCCCAGCGTGCAAAACGAACACCTCTCATCTGTTTTAGTTAGCCAATAGAAAGGCATTGCCTCGTGTTGCGCGCGCATACCAAGTAAAAATAGATATAGTATTTGTAGTACCCATTTAGAATAACCTCATCCTTATTTATCAATCATGAATCAGATGAAACAAAAAATTACCAACAAAAACGAATGTCGATTGCTAATACGTCAATTGCATGTACAAATAGGAAATTCCTAACCTACTTTTATTTGTGTGTCAAGAAGCGACATACGTTTTGTCACTAAAACGACAGGTACCTACTTCTAAATGGGTATTAAAAATTCTATAAAGTCAGTTTTTTTTTTTTAAAGATAATTCCCCAAGTCAAAAATTTAGTAACTATGATGGCAACACAAGCCTTTTCTACATAAAAAAATTGAAAGCATTGACAATTTTACATTGTATTGCCAACATAATGTCATTTTGACTTTTATCTTTAAAAAAAAAACACACTTTACAGCTTGATTGGCTAAATTTGTGCGAAAAATTGGGGTCAATATTCTACGAACAGTTGTGCAACGGAACAGCCTAACGCCTGCGCAGTGTTTATCTTTCGAACAACTCTTCTAAATTTCGAAATATCCTTCATTTTCATTGGCTATATTTTGCGCACGCACAGTACATGTATCTACTGCGCACGCTCACAGCTGTACGAGTTGTTTACAAAATGACCTCGTAAATTAGCAGCATTGGAAGCGTTCTTTGTTTATCCATTTATTTTTGAGATCAGTGATTTGCCCCCAACTGCCTGTGTACTTCAGTTCAGGTAATACGCGACGCGACACGTCTATTGTTCCTTCATCCAACAAAATCAGCTTGAAAATCAGTTAAACTAGTATCATAGAGTATTGTATTGTATTTTGACATGTACTTGTACTGCTTGTACTTAGGAAACAAAATAAGTTAATAGACATTCGACCGAGCTCATACACAATCAATAGCATATAGGTTAGGAAAAATGTAGGCCTATTTTAAGCCCCATGGGGGCAAAATCGAGGGGGTCGGATCACCCCCCATTATTGGACAATAATGTGAATAGCAATGAGAAAATCACATCAGAGAATAACAAACCAGAATATAAATTGAAGAAGCAATATAAATATGACGAGAATGCATCAGGCCTGTTTCAGGTAGTAGTTCAGGGTCCCCAGGGAAACAATATAGGGCATCTACATCCAATGACTCTTGCTATTGCTAAGATAATAGATGATTTGAAATTAGAAGATGTCAACAGAACAATGAAAAAAGGAAAAAATAAAGTTGTTATAGAATTTAAAACGCCAACTTACTTCATAATCAACATTAATAGATAGAGAATATACTATGTATGTACAGGGTGCTGCAATTTGGAGTGTTTCAACAGGAAAAACATACTTCCAGACCAGATAGAGGAAAATTGACTTAGACGTCATGGAATCGATTTTTGAGAAACGTTAATTGTAAAAAACCGTATCACGATATCTTCAATGGTACCATTGATACAGGGCGATTTTCGATTTTCCCCTGATATGAAAAATGGCTATAAGTTTTTTATTTATCAATTTTTTTTATTTCTGTAAAAACATTATGCAGACACTTTTTTGAGCACAATCCAGTGGCGGACTCAGTTTTTTTCTATATCGCTCCGATTTTGATATATCGACCAAATTCCGATATTTTCAAATAAAACACCCTATATATTAATAGCTCATTGGACAGCTCTGTTTTTGCTGATTTCAATGATATAAAGTTCGATAAGTTTATCTCTAACAGTTTTCGAGAAATAAAATTATATCTGTTTTTGTCGTAAGGACCAATGTGTTAGAAAAGGATTTTATATGTGTAAGGAAAATGAGGACGGTCTTTTTCTAACACATTGTTTCTTATGACTAAAACAAATATTTTTTTCTCTCGAAAACTGTTAAGGTGCGTACAGACATGCAACAGAAAGCCGTAACGTAACTTCACCGCGTATCAAGCACGCGACATGTTCTGTTGCGCGACGTTGTTACGTTGCGATGAGGAAAGTGGGTTTAGTTTGGTGCAACAGAACATCGCCGCGCAACATCGGCGCGGAACATTTAGGCGTCCCAGCTTTTTAGCAACTAAAAACGTTGGTATCTACGTTCAAGCAAGATGGACATTGCTGCTGCAGCTTACATAGTTATGCACTATTTAGTGCATAAGAGAAAACGCAGACCAAGACGCTGGTGGCAGACTCAATTATACACCAGTAGAACTGTGTACAGTGGTCGTCATTTATTGAGAGACCTAAACTTCCAGTCTGTGAGTGGTCTATACAAAAACTTTACCAGAATGTCGCCAACTGATTTTGAATTTTTGATTAACCTAATCGGTCCAAAAGTATCAAGAAGAGACACTAATTGGAGACAAGCTATTTCGGTTCAGGAAAGATTGGCAGTAACAATGCGTTTTCTGGCGACTGGAGATTCCTTCACGAGTCTGCAATATCTGTTCAAAATTTCGAAACAATCGATAAGCGCTATAGTACCAGAAGTGTGTGAAGCTCTCATAGAAGGGTTGAAGGAGAATATACAGGTATGTTGATTTATTTATTGCTCAAAATTCTTTATTATAAAACATTTTTTCTATAAAATTTTTGTTCTTGAATATCATTTAATTATCTGGCAAGTTTAAATCAGTTAGTAATGTTGCACTGGTAAATGGGGGGTGGATTGCTGGTAGAAGCGGAATAATTTGTCATACCCGAGCATTGTGAACTTGCTGATGCTGGAGATATTAGTGGCAGTGGTACCGGTGAAAACTGAGGCGCTTGGGATGATGCGTCAGTTGCAAAATCCCAATGAGCTGCGGACGGGGTGAATATGGGGATTGTATCAACTGAGTATCTTGGTAAACCGAATCACGTTGTACAAGTTCGCTTTGGATTGTGGAATAATTGTTTGATTGATAACCTCTTGGAGCGGGATATTGATTATAATACCCCTTGTCTGCCGCAAATAAAATATTCATGATGGCTTCTTGTACTGCCGTTTGTGCTACGTTCGAATATTTACTAAGTTTCTTGGCTACAAGATTTCCAAATATTTGACATTCGCTTGGATCCTGCGGTGGTTCCTTATTCGATGCCTTTGTTAGAATTTCGAAAGCAGCATCCAATTTTTCAACTGCACGTTTTTTGTTCGGGATACTATGAGTCATCTGAGGGGGTTTTCTTTCCTTGTTACTGACTCTAATCCGAGTCTTTGGAGTCTGCTGAGACTCGTTGGGCTCCTGGGTCACGCGAAGCTCATGAGTCTCGTGAGACTGCTGAGTCCCGTGAGGCTTCTGAATCTCATGATGCTCTTCAGTCTCGTCAGGCTCTTGTATGTCGTTAGTCTTCTGGGGCTCCTCAGAGTCCGGATTCATATCTTGCAAAGCGGGTATCATCATCTACATCATTACTTTCGTCTGTTTCTTTATCAATCTGCAACCAAATAAAAAGTTCTGTTGATATTTTTTCGATAATATGACAAAATAGTTTTCTGGGTTGGGAAAGAAATGTCTTGTAGATCAGGTCATAAATTCAAGGTTTTTTAGTTAGTAGAATCATTATTCTTTGAAGTTTCTGAAAACGATATTTTTTACAGATACCAACAACATCAGAGGGGTGGTTACAAGTAGCAAAACAATACAACGATATTTGGAACTTTCCGCACTGCCTAGGGGCAATCGATGGAAAACACGTCGTTTTGCAAGCACCTATTAATACAGGAAGCGATTTTTTTAACTACAAATCGACATTCAGCATAGTTCTTTTTGCAGTAGTAGATGCTCATTACAACTTTTTGTATGTTGATGCTGGAGGCCAAGGAAGAATTTCTGATGGTGGCATTTTCAAAAATTGTTCCCTGTTCAAAAAACTAGAAAAAAATGAGTTAAGATTGCCACTAGCTGAAGCTTTGGATGGTAGACAACGCGAAATTCCCTATTTTTTCATTGGAGATGAGGCGTTTGCTCTCACTGATACATTAATGAAACCGTTTTCGGGAATTCACCCCAAAGGATCATTACAAAGGGTTTATAATTATAGATTATCTCGCGCGCGAAGAGTCGTAGAGAATGTATTTGGTATTGCTTCAGCAGTATTTAGAGCACTCCGGAAACCCATGCTGCTAAGTCCTGAAAAGGCTGAGCTCATTGTAATGGCAATAGCTCACTTACATAATTTCTTAAGGAAAAGTTCCTCCTCCTGTCACTTGTATACACCAAACGGAACATTCGATACGGAAGTAGAGGGAAAACTTGTCGATGGAGCGAGAGCTTCAAGTAATGAACCAACTACTTCGCTACTTCCTCTCAGAAATATTCCCAGAAAACCATCCATACAGGCTAAAGCAATTCGAGAAGAATTGGCTGATTTCTTTCAAAATGAAGGGCGGATTTTGTGGCAAGATAAATATACTTAAATAATATTGAAAAAAATAAATAAATAAATAAATAAACACTTACAGAGCTTTGAGTATTGCGTACTTTGTTTTTGTCCCACAGGAATAGCAAGCTCTTGAATGCGAACCAAGAAACTTTCATACACATCGGAACGCCCTACAATTGAAATAATAGTATATTAATCAATTCATATTATACTATTACAAAAGTCAATTGGAACAAGGTACCAACTGGTGGCTGACTGATGGACTGGAAAGTTCCATAAGAAATGCACTGCCGCCACTGCCACTAGTCAGCCGGCCACCAGTATGATTTATGTTTACCTTGTTCCAATTGACTTTGGAAAAACTATACCAGTAGTAACAACCCAAGGACATTGATAATTGTTCGAAAACATTTTTTTAACAGGTTTCGAAAGCTTGTTGAAGGCAACAAGCTTGAGAAAGTTGTTAAAAAAATTGGCTGTTAGAAGTGTCAAAAAAATTTAATTAATTAATAAATCTTTACCTGTTCCGGTGCCCATGCTTTTTTTAATTTTTGACTTTTCCCGCCTCAGCGCTGACTGCAACGCACTAATTTTCTTCTTGCACTCGTCAATCGTAGCACCTACACTTCTTGCGACATCTTCCCACGCATCATTTTTCTGAATTTTATTAAAATATCTGGGATGTTTGTTATTCCATAAAATTTCCTTCCCTCTATAAATTTCGATAAACTCAAGCACACTGTCTTCCGTCCACTCCATTTCTATCGAAATCAAAATAGCAACTGAATTTGACTGGAAATAGTGGAAATACAAAAGGGCAAAACCAAAACAACGGCACCGGGTTCGCAAGCACGTCCAGACTAAAAAAATCAAGTGCAACATCGCCGCGAATATTTCTTTGATGCGGTGTCGATTTACCGACAACCGATGGGACGCTGCGATGTTACGGTGTTACGCGGTTGCTGTACTGCTACGATGTTGCAGAGTACGGTCCAGATATGTCGCGTACTTGTTACGCGGTGAAGTTACGTTACGGCGTTCTGTTGCATGTCTGTACGCACCTTTAGAGATAAACCTATCGAACTTTATATCATTGAAATCAGCAAAAACAGAGCTATCCAATGAGCTATTAATATACAGGGTGTATATTTTAAGTGATACCACTATTGCTATATCCGAAACGGTGAAAGCTACAAAGTCGGTTAAATTAGAAAAAAGTTGCCTTTTTTGATGCTCATTCAAGTTTTACAGTGTTGCCAAAGTCCTTTTAGTTTATGAAATACAGGGCGATTTATAAAAAAGGCCTAAAATTATTTCGTCAATTATTTTGAAAACTATTGATATTCGGGACACAATTTAAATTTGAAAGTTTTATAATTTTTTTCGCTCTACGACATGGCATCTTCAAATTTTAAATCCGACGTTTCGTGATCGAGATACCATCATCAACTTAATTTTTTTAAATACGGACCTGGATTTTTAATGTCATTTTTGGAAAGAGGATTAAGGGCACTTCCTAAAAATGATATAAAAAATCCAGGTCCGTATTTAAAAAAATGAAGTTGATGATGGTATCTCGATCACGAAACGTCGGATTTGAAATTTGAAGATGTCATGTTGTAGAGCGGAAAAAATTATAAAACTTTCAAATTTAAATTGTGTCTCAAAAATCAATAGTTTTCGAAATAAATGATGAAATATTTTTGGACGTTTCTTAGAAATCATCATAAACTAAAAGAAATTTGGCAACACTGTAAACGAGTCTTAAATAGTCATCAAACAAGGCAATTTTTTTCTAATTTGACCGACCTTGTAGCTTTTACCGTTTCGGATATAGTAATAGTGGTATCACTTAAAATATACACCCTGTATAGGGTGTTTCATTTGAAAATATCGGAATTTGGTCGATATCTCGAAATCGGAGCGATATAGAAAAAAAACCGAGTCCGCCACTGGGTTGTGCTAAAAAAAGTGTCTCCATAATGTTTTTACAGAAATAAAAAAAATTGATAAATAAAAAACTTATAGCCACTTTTCATAATAGGGGAAAATCGAAAATCGCCCTGTAATAATGGTACCATTGAAGATATCGCGATACGGTGTTTGACAATCAACGTTTCTCGAAAATCAATCCCATGACATCTAAGTCAATTTTCCTCTATCTGGTCTGGAAGTGTGTTTTTCCTGTTAAAACACTCCAAATTGCAGCACCCTGTACATTCCTGAATACCTGGTCGCCTGTAAAGGAATAGTGAGAGGAATATGTTAAGAATTTTGAACCAGAAGAAATTATTGAAAATTCTAGTGTCCCAATGTCTCAGAGATTTAATCGTAGAATAACAAATGAACGAGGAGAAATTGAATACATAAAGACGGGAACGTGTCTATTCACATTTAAAGGAAAAATCTTAACCAGATCCGTGAACATCTATATATGCATTATTATATGGACACACTAAGAGGCAATATCGTGTTAAAGGATAATGCCAAAAATGAATCAAAGCAGCACATGGGGAAAATACAATGCTAGGTAAGTAGCTGAACCAAAATTAATACTAGGAGATTTCAACGGCCAACACCACCTATGGGCAAGTTCAGTGGCAAACTTTAATGGAAATGTCATAAATGATATTCTAAATTAAACTTCTCTAATTTTACTTAATGATGGTTCCCCAACTACATAGACTGACAATACCGGGCCAAAATAAATCAGCTCCAGATATTTCTCTGGTCCACAGTAATGGAATGGAAAATTTTAGAAGACTGTGGAAACAGTGTTCATTATCCAATATTAATTTCCTTGAGACATACTGAGATCGAGTCAATACAAAAAAGCAATCCTAGAAGAAACACTAGAAAGGCAAATTATTGGGAAAGATGCCATGACGAACTGTTAGATAGATTTCTGGGAAACAGCCCACAATCATATTCTGATCTGGAAGAAGATATACTAGAAGTTGCTGGAAAAACAATACCGGCAAAAAAAGCTGAACAAAGAAAAGCATATAGATCCAGTCCCATGGTGGGACGAAGCATGTCAGGAGTTTTTAAATAAAAGGAAAACTGCTATAAATGAACTCATATCTGAATATTCAATGGAAAATTTTATACAAGTAAGGAGTGTCAGTGCTCAAACAAGAAAATTAAAAAAAAAAGAAAAAGAACTTTAAGAAATATATTGTGGAAATATAAATAGAAATAGGTACATCATTACAAAAAATTTGGTCAACAATAAGAATATTCTCAAAAGCGAAAATTAAACCAAGAAATAATAGTCGGGGAGCTGGCGTCGAAAATATGCAAGAGTTTTCGCAAGGCCCATATTTTCAGAATGAGTAGCATTTTAGTACTACAAAGCTAGGCTACAGTCAGCAGTTCCAGTTCCGGGACACCTGGCGCTGAGATGCGCGCAAAGGTCTATTTTTCATCAACACCTCGCAACAGTTTTCGCAAAGCTGAAAATTTGCAAAGAGCATGCGAATATAATGTAGAACCATAATTTAACAGTCAGACAAAGAAATACGGGGACACGTAGAGTCAGCGCGACTTTGAAGTGGTCAAAAAAATGACGTCACCGAAAGTGTTTTCGCATGGCTGAAATTTGGCAAGGTAATAGTAAAAACAATATATTTATTGAAAAAAACAGTCAGACACTTCTATGTCGGGACCCCGCCAGTCAGCAGTCGATTAAAGTGATATAGGTGGTAGCGCGCGTCAATAGGCATATATCCATGTCGAATAATAATTTCACCAAAAGTGTTTTCGCATAGCTGAAATTTGGCAAGGTAATAGTAAAAACAATATATTTATTGAAAAAAAACAGTCAGACACTTCTATGTCGGGACCCCGCCAGTCTGCAGTCGATTAGAGTGATATAGGTGGTACCGCGTCATTAGGCATATATCCATGTCGAATAATAATTTCACCAAAAGTGTTTTCGCATAGCTGAAATTTGGCAACGTAATAGTAAAAACAATATATTTATTGAAAAAAACAGTCAGACACTTCTATGTCGGGACTCCCTCAGTCAGCAGTCGATTAAAATGATATAGGTGGTAGCGCGCGTCAATAGAATTTTACTCTATATACATATATCCATTTCGATGAATAATTTTATTTTTATAATTTAAATTATTTGGAATCGGAAACGGTAAAATAAAATTGTACATGCAGTTAAAAAGTTTGCGGTTAGAAAAAAGCCCGATTCATATAAATATTACTTGACCATTTAATCAGCAGTACTGTGATAGTATACCTATAGTAATTAAATAAATTCAGTTTTAATTATATTTATTGTAGTTTCATTAAATACTTATAATCATCGCCGATTTTATAAAATACAAAAAAAAAATTCTAATCACATCTCCCGCTTCCCTTCCCCTAATCTCGACCTAACAGTACCATAATGAAGTTTCCGAATTCGAATGCATATACGCCTTATTCAAGTATACGCGCTTACGCTTGCAACTTACAGGTTTACACTTACTCATTAAGAGAAAAAAAATGTATTTTACCGTTTCCGATTCCAAATAATTTAAATTATAGAAATAAAATTATTCATCGAAATGGATATAATATATAGAGTAAAATTCTATTGACGCGCGCTACCACCTATATCACTTTAATCGACTGCTGACTGAGGGAGTCCCAACATAGAAGTGTCTGACTGTTTTTTTCAATAAATATATTGTTTTTACTATTACCTTGCCAAATTTCAGCTATGCGAAAACACTTTTGGTGAAATTATTATTCGACATGGATATATGCCTAATGACGCGCGCTACCACCTATATCACTCTAATCGACTGCTGACTGGCGGGGTCCCGACATAGAAGTGTCTGACTGTTTTTTTCAATAAATATATTGTTTTTACTATTACCTTGCCAAATTTCAGCTATGCGAAAACACTTTTGGTGAAATTATTATTCGACATGGTTATATGCTTATTGACGCGCGCTACCACCTATATCACTTTAATCGACTGCTGACTGGCGGGGTCCCGACATAGAAGTGTCTGACTGTTTTTTTCAATAAATATATTGTTTTTACTATTACCTTGCCAAATTTCAGCTATGCGAAAACACTTTTGGTGAAATTATTATTCGACATGGATATATGCCTAATGACGCGCGCTACCACCTATATCACTCTAATCGACTGCTGACTGGCGGGGTCCCGACATAGAAGTGTCTGACTGTTTTTTTCAATAAATATATTGTTTTTACTATTACCTTGCCAAATTTCAGCTATGCGAAAACACTTTTGGTGAAATTATTATTCGACATGGTTATATGCTTATTGACGCGCGCTACCACCTATATCAGTTTAATCGACTGCTGACTGGCGGGGTCCCGACATAGAAGTGTCTGACTATTTTTTTCAATAAATATATTGTTTTTACTATTACCTTGCCAAATTTCAGCCATGCGAAAACACTTTCGGTGACGTCATTTTTTTGACCACTTCAAAGTCGCGCTGACTCTACGTGTCCCTGTATTTCTTTGTCTGACTGTTAAATTATGGTTCTACATTATATTCGCATGCTCTTCGCAAATTTTCAGCTTTGCGAAAACTGTTGCGAGGTGTTGATTAAAAATACACCTTTGCGCGCATCTCAGCTCCAGGTGTCCCGGAACTGGAACTGCTGACTGTAGCCTAGCTTTGTAGCACTAAAATACTACTCATTCTGAAAATATGAGCCTTGCGAAAACTCTTGCATATTTTCGACGCCAGCTCCTGGACTATAACGCTCAAGGGCGGGTAATAGCAATAGATATAATTAAAAATCTGAACCAGGTGAACATAGACCCAGATTTCACAATGGACAGAAGACATGAAAATTTCCAAATGGAAAAGGAAGAAGAAATAACTCTGGCTAAACTGGAAAATGTTATGCAAGGGAAAAAAAGATTCGGCCTCTGGACTGGACAACATAACATACTCCATGATCAAATATTTACCAACTTTAGGAAAACAATATATCTACTTAGAATGTCCAATAATATCCTCAAAGAGAATAGAATAAGATACCAATGCAAAGAAAGAAAATCTACATTTCCATTGTTGAAGGACAGCAAAGACAGTGCAGTTGCAAAAAGCTTAAGACCTTTAGCATTAACCTCCTGCCCTGAAAAAATACTTGAAACAGTTATAAAAGCAGATTGGAATGGAAATTGGAGAATAAAGAGAAATTGTCGGAATTACAAATTGGTTTCAGGAAAGGCAGGGGATGTCTAGAATGTTTATCATACTTACCTAACAGTAAAAAATTATCAAAAAATTTATACACTTGTGGTTTTTCTGGATATAACAGCTGCTTATGATCAAGTAAACATACAAAAATTATACAATGCTTTGAAAGAACTAGATAAATACATCCATGGAGGTAAACAATTTCATTTCATATAGGTACAATCTTCTCAATAATATTAATAAAGAAGCATACATAATGATAATTATGTGGAAATGGCAGGACCAGAAACGTTATCGACTGATGGGCTGGATATGAATGATTCAATCTAATATATCGGAATAGTTTGGTGAACTAAATTTTAAAATCTCCATACACGAAACAGCAGCCTTGGGAATGAGTCCTAGGCCTAGGAAAAAGAATTTACCAGGATGAGTGTAAATTGCAATGAGGAAGAAATTCCTTGGGTCAGTGAATATGAATACCTAGGTGTAATTGTAACAGACACTTTAAACTGGGCCAAGCAGACAGCATTGGCAAACTTTGCCTCAATAATGGTCTGTTAATCTATTTCTGCATTCAATAACGCAAAAGTTGAAACAAAAAACTAATAGGTGTAAAGTTTTAAACCAGATGTTCCCCTTTTAAACCATAAAAAGGTTGTTTTTAGAAGAACACTCGTTAAAAATATTTTAGTGCCTTTTCGAAATGAGATTTATTTATAGCCTATTACAACTTCAGAGGCAAAAACATAAAAGCCGCACCGCAACTCCCAAGTGCCCCCCTATATACCATTGGAATTATTTAAATAAAATTCCGATGAGCCTTCCAAAAACTAACAGTAAATTCCTTATAATCGACTACTGGTTTTGAGCTCGCTTCTTTCATATACATACAACATCTTTGGGTTAAAAAGGGCTTTCGGTCGTGCCCATTTCGAAACTTATTTCCCGAAAAGCTCGTTCCCAAACCCCTGGCTGCGAGGCTAAATTATATAGAGGGGGCCCAATCCGACCGACTACTCGTCCCCTCTCCCCAATTCAAGCGATCGACGTAGTGAGCGTTCAAAGCTCTCGCTCGAAACGTTGATTCAGTAGTCGCTTCGAGAGCGCAGTATTACTTAAATTTAAACAGACGGTAGATTGCATTCAAGTAGTGTGAAAGTGAGTTTTAATTATTAAATAAGTGACAAAAGACAACAGTGCAATGTTCGACGTGTTCGGCTCCGTTAAGGGGCTGCTAAAAATCGATGCTGTGTGCATCGACAATAATGTCTTTAGAATGCATTACAAAGCTACCGTCATTATTCTGGTGGCTTTCTCTTTACTGGTAACTAGTAGACAATACATAGGGGACCCTATTGATTGTATTGTTGATGAAATACCCTTAAATGTTATGGATACGTATTGTTGGATTTATTCTACATTCACCATCCCTAATAGAGTTATAGGACGTATTGGTGTGGATGTGGTCCAGCCTGGAGTATCCAGTCACGTTGACGGTAAGGACGAAGTCAAATATCATAAATACTATCAGTGGGTGTGCTTTGCCTTGTTCTTCCAAGCTATGCTGTTTTATGTGCCAAGATATTTATGGAAAACCTGGGAAGGTGGCAGAATTAAAATGTTAGTTTTGGACCTAAACTGCCCCATTGTCAATGAAGAATGCAAAGCTGACCGCAAAAAACTCCTAATCGATTACTTCACAACGAATTTGCACATGCAAAACTTCTACGCGTTTCGTTTCTTCATATGTGAAGTGCTCAACTTTATTAACGTTGTTGGACAAATTTTCTTTATGGACTTCTTTTTGGATGGTGAATTCAGCACTTACGGTAGTGACGTGCTTCGCTTTACCGAAATGGAACCAGAAGAACGTGAAGATCCGATGGCCAGAGTGTTTCCTAAAGTAACCAAATGCACATTCCACAAATATGGTCCTTCTGGGTCGGTGCAAAAGTTCGATGGACTTTGCGTTCTACCTCTAAACATCGTCAACGAAAAAATCTACGTTTTCTTATGGTTCTGGTTCATCATGCTAAGCATCCTCACTGGAATTACTTTAATATATCGTGTTTGTGTTATTATGGGCCCCAAATTGCGCTTGTACCTTTTGAGAGCACGCTGTCGCATTGCTGGACAAGATCAAATCGCGACCATAGCAGAAAAATGCGAAATCGGCGACTGGTTCGTATTGTATCAATTAGGCAAGAATATTGACCCGTTGATATTCAAAGAAGTCCTTTCGGATTTGGCCAAAAAACTAGAAGGCAAAGAATCGGTGTAGTAATTTTACTTTGAGAAAAGTATCCAATTAGAATTTGTGCCTTAAAAGACACCTGGACAGAGTCCAAAGCTAATAAATTATGAAGATGAAGCGCAATGAGGGGGACCAATTTATTGAAACAAAAATAAAGCTCTGTGATTACAGAAAAGACTGTTTTCTTAATAATACAATTTTTTTTTATAGACTTTAGTGATACACGAATTAATTCCTTTATTTGTTTTTCTTTTTAATCGACGTGGTATTGTAGCTCAAGTGGTCATTCCAGACAATAATCAGAAACAATTATAACTGCCAATTGCCTAATTAATGTTTTAGAAATTTTTAAAATGTACAATAATAATTGTAATAAATAAGCTGTAGAGAAACGGTTTTTGCCTTTATTTTTTTTGATTGGGACTCGAAAACCATCAAAAAAATGATTGGCGAAATCGCCATTCTCTGTGATAGATCTGATACTTCGCTTGTATCATTCTAGCATTTATTAGTTGACAAATAAATTAATTAAATAATTGTGATTGTTAGTTTAGGTTAGGTTATAGAACAACTTCCATACTGTATAATTAAGGTATCAAATTGTGTGTGTTCGAATCTATTGTATTTTCTTTCTTTTTAATCGTGGACCAAAATGTGCCTTGTATGGATCAATTATTTTTTAAAATATTAAAATGGAAATTTTATTTTAATCATGTGTTTTATTTGTCCTTTAATTTATCTTAAATCAAAAACAATTAATGTCTCTTTTATCAGCATCAAATATGTACTTGAGCATAAAAGATTTAATTGTCACCAACGAGTTGAGTTTATCAGGATAAAATGTATAATTGGTTTTAAATCAAAAGGAATTTGGTATTGGGTGTGATACAATTTCGAAAATTCATCATTTTTTAAGATTGGTCACGTTTTCTTATTGGACATTGAACAGCTCCAATACAAATTTGTAAATACATTGCTCACAGATGGAACTATATTTTTTTTTGTATACCTACCTAAATAAAAATAGAAATGTTTATTATGTACATCTGCACCTACTTCTTTTGTGTTCAAAAGTCATAATGATAAATGATAAGAATAAAGACTGAAACAGGTGAGTAGATAATGTAATTGTTTTTTAAATACTCTTCATTAAGAAAGTTTTATAATATTCATCTTGGTCCTAAAGAGGCGTGTGCAAAATAATCAAAACATTTTAGTTATCAATTTTTAATAAAGTAGTACAAAAAAAACGATGAATTCTTAACAAATCAATTTGATATACAGTGGCGTCGACTTTTCTGCACCAATGGAATTTCATGAAATTCTTCTCCCCCTTAAATAGGACAAGATATAAGTTAGTCACTATTCTTTTATCTCTACTATTTCCAAATGAAACACAAACATTTTCTGGGAAATTTTAGAAAACCAGTTTGTGATTTTGTTGTTCAGTGTCCATTAATAAAATCACTATTTCAGTTCAACAAAAGTTGCTTCTTGTTCCCACTAATTAATTAACTAAATATCCCCTTGCTAATTATCTTTACTCTTGATCCCAGATTGGGCCACCTTTTTTTTTAACCTTGTCAGAAAAAAATGTGATTTTATTTTTTCCGATGTAAACCCAGTCATTTCGATTGAGTTGATACAGAGCCCCACTTATGACCAATCAAATCAACTATAGAAATTGCATTGGCCAGCTTCGGGTGCGTTTACAACAGAAAATTAAAATAATATAAAAAAAATTGAAAAAAAAATACACTGGCAAGTAAATTTAACGCACCACTAGCTTATTTCGATTTCAATGAGGTTGGAATTGAAATATGGATTGGCTAGCAAACAGTTCTGATCCTAATCCAATTGAGAATGTTTGGGACATGATCTATCACCGTGTTCAAGAACTTCCTAACACTCCTAACCTTTTGAATGGGCTTTGGAGATACATATTGTCCAAATATGGAATAATTTGGATTAGGGTTGCCAGATACTTGAGTTTTGAAAATAGGAGAGCCTGTGTAAAATTATATGAGATTGGATAATAATATATGAGAATATTTTATGTACCGGGTGATTTTCCATATTTTGCACCACACCTATCCCACCTGTTTTAAGATATAAAGAAATACCCAGAAATGACAAATGTGAAAGTTGTAGGTAATATCAGAAAGTTTTCAATGATGTTAGTTACAGTATACAGTGTGTGCCACAAAGGTGTGGCGAAGCAAAGTTATACTTTCTTAAATGATGGATGATTAAATGATTCTTTTAGGTTCTTTTTAGGTTTATTCCTAATAGTCCAGGAGAAAATTGGACAAAAAGGGGTGTGGAATAATTGCATTTTTATTGAAAAAGGAGAAGTATAGAGACCACCAGCAAAATATAAAGGTAATCATTCGTGTAAAAAATCCATATTATTTCTTCAAAATCCTTTAATTCAGAAGCTGGACTATGAGGATAAACCTAAAAAGCCTAGTATATTTGAATCAGGTTTGAAAGGCTAATCGGACAATAATATACGGGGTTTTCCATTTAAAAAAGTATAACTTTGCTTCACAACACTTTTGTGACACACCCTGTATACTTATAACTAACATCATTCAAAACTTTCTGATATCACCTACAACTTTCACACTTAACATTTCTGGGTATTTCTCCAAACAGGTGAGATAGGTGTGGGTGCAAAATATAGACAATCACCGGGTACTGCAAAATACTTGAATCCGAAAAAGCTCCTATCTTGACAATTAGTTCAGACGTCGGAAAAAAGTTAGAAATATTCGGATAAAAAGTGGCGGGAAATTTTTCAGCAAATAGGGAGCTCCATCGTACCATCGGACGGTTGGATGGGATGCATCGCATGAGACTCCATACTATAGCCGGAATCTCATGCATCCGTTTTCCGACATCCAATGTCCGAAAAACCTTTTATTTTGACATATTTTTATACAACGTATACATCAGATACACACATCATGGTTTCTTTGTTTTGATCAAAATATATGAGAAATAGTCTCATATTAAACATGCTAATATGAGATATGAGAAACAGTTTAAATATATGGGTCTCATATTAAAAATAGGAGGTCTGGCAACCCTAATTTGGATTAAAACGAGTAAAGCCCGTAATTTTAACATGGATAATCGCTCCCCGTACTATTATTCAAAATAGAGGAGGAAGTTAATTATTTTTAACTAAAGTTAAACAAAAATTATTTTTGAATATTCTTGTTATTTTTTATTCTAACCTTGTTTTGAAATTTTATCCTTTGATAATATCCTTACTAAGTTAGAATAAGAACATACTTGATTAAGACATAAAAATATGTGATCAATATTATGAAATAAAAAAAATTTCTCAAAATATAGTAGTGGTGCGTTAATTTTGCTGACCAGTGTATATATTGTTTTTTTGATGAAAATGATGATGACTAATTTAAGACCTGTTTTATCGACTGGAAAAGTCAAAATTCGAAAAATATAAAATAATTAAAGTTTCGAGTTTAAAAAAAAAAAAAATATTCAAAATTCTTTCTAGAAGTTTCTTGTTTATTTTTTTTCGTAAATTTAATTTTGTTGGTGGTTCCAATTTTTCTCAGGAAAAGACTGAAGAACAGGGGAACAACTCAGCAAAAAGCGCAGAAGAGAAAAACTGGAAAAAATGCGAAAACCAGCTAGAAAAGAAACAGGTAAATAATTGTATCAGAAACAGGGTGACACCAGTGGCGTACACTCGATCGACCAACGAATGCAGATTTATACGAAAATATAAAAAATTATATAATCAGATGACAATTATTCAAAAACGGGTGATTGTCTATATTTTGCACCCACACCTATCTCACCTGTTTGAAGAGATACCCAGAAATGTCGAATGTAAAAGTTTTAGGTAATATCAGAAAGTTTTCAATTAAAAGGGAAATCTGACGAAAAGTGCAATTCCGACGACTTTAACTTGCGTTGCAATGAGTGGGTGAATGAATTTTCAATAATAACAAAGACACAATGGATAGTGAAAAAACTTTGCCAAAACTGCAGATTATTGTTTCGTAAACAATACGTGTGCCATCACAACAGCTTTAATAAAGTATCGGCAGATAAATAAAACTATCAAACTTTATATCATTGAAATCAGCAAAAACAGAGCTATTCAATGAGCTATTAATATATAGGGTGTTTTATTAAAAAATATTGGACTTTGGTCGATATCTCGGAATCGGAGCGAAAAAATCTGAGTCCGCTACTGGATTATGCTCAAAAAAGTATCTCCAAAATGTTTTTACAGAAATAAAAAAAAATTGATAAACAAAAAACTTATAGCTATTTGTCATAATAGGGGGAAATCGCCCTGTATCAATGGTACCATTGAAGATATCGTGATACGGTTTTTGACAACCGATGTTTCTCGAAAATCGATCTCATGACAGGTTAATTTTCTTCTATCTGAGCCCGTATTCCCGTAAACGGGGAAAGGAGTTCTCTTGTCTTTGTCAGTATTATGGAAATAACAATATGGGCGACTGAGACAGAGCGCAATCATTCTCTTCAGAACGCTGTTCCCCGGTTACGAGAATACGAGCCCTGGTCTGGAAGTATGTTTTTCCTGGTTAAAACACTCCAAATTGCAGCACCTTGTAAATTTTTAAAATTCGATAACTGTATTCTTTTTCAATTGATTTATTTACATGAATCAGCCGCACGTTGTGCTGTCAACGATTAGATTTTGCAGGATTGTGCTGAGCCCGATTATATTTTGCAATGTTAGCGTCTCTTGTGCTCTAATAGTTTATATTTAGTGAAATCGCGCCGAGGCCGATTATATTTTGCAATGACAAAGTTGGGGGCGTGTCTTGTGCTGTAATAGTTTATATTAAGTAAAATCGCCACCCGGTACGTGGGATCAAATTCATTCTAAGGGGGAAGGTAAAGGGGGGTAGTCAGAAAATAGATGACACCAGTGGCGTACATTCGATGAAATGATTTTTTTTTTTATAACTTATAAAATTTTTTAACATTTTTATCTATTTATGTAAGTCTTCACGTTTCAATCAATGTAAGTATATTTCAAATCGTTTTATATTTGAATAAATTACCATAAACCCAACAATATTAAAGGGTCCTGACGATGAAGTGAAAACACTTCGAAAGCTTGACGACACTGATAATTAACGTAATATAGACTGTTTTGGCCGAGATCCCTGTGATTTCCTTCTCATAAATTTATACGAAAATATACAAAATTGTTTGATGAAAATTATTCAAAAACTGTACATGGGATTGAATTCATACTAATAGGAAAGGTTAAGGGGGTTGTAAGAAAGAGGGTGACACCAGTGGCGTACACTCGATCGACCTACGAATTCACATTTATACGAAAATATACAAAATTATATAATCAAATGACAATTATTCAAAAACTGTAGATGGGATCAAATTCATACTAACGGGGGGTTGTGAGAAACAGGGTGACACCAGTGGCGTACACTGGATCGACCATATTTTCGTGTAAATATCCATTCGTAAGGTCGATCGAGTGTACGCCACTGGTGTCACCCTATTTCTGACAACTATAAGTCTCCATCCGTAAATCGACATAGAGTGTACGGCACTGGTGTCACTCTGTTTCAGACAACCCCCTTAATAGGCGTTGAGCCAAGTGGCCGAAAATGGATAGTTTGGTTTCCTTTCTGGGAAGTAAATGTAACCTACAAATTAAGATTTGTCATGAAGCTAGGGAGAATGTTTGGTATGATACTTTGTGAAATTCGGTAGCTTATAGTGACGTTATGACGTCACAAAGATAGTTTCCGGGCGAAAATCATAATTAACCATTTCAAGTCTGGTTTCATTTGTAAGTAGTGAAAGTATCTTACAAATTTTGATTCAGCATAAAGCCAGAATCAATGCTTGGAACGATATTTTGTAATATTCAGTAGTTTAGTTACGTTAGGACGTCATACCATTCTAAGGGCAGGTTTAACTTGTGAGGACTAACAGTAGGTCTGTTTGTTATCCTCCGCTAGTGCACAATAATTTACAGTTTTCTGCACTGAGGCATTTGTTATGCAGATAGTGTAAATAGTGCAAGGCGTTTGTTATTTCAGTGTATATAGGGTGCTCAATCTTGCACTACCTACACCTGCTACCTGCTCAAGAGGAGGTGTAACAAGTGCAGAATGGGGAGTAAGCAATAGTGTTGTTTTGTTTGTTGCTCCTAATACCCAAAACATTAAAATAAAGTAAATATTTGCCTTTCAGATATTAGCCTATCCAAAACACATGAATTTGACAAGCAGACAAAGGGTTTGTGTGCCTCTTGGCGGACATTTTAATTTAAGTTTGACAGTTGACAGCACCTTGAATAGTCAGCCTATCCAAAACACGTTACTTTGACAAGCAAACAAAAAGTTTGTGTGCCTCTTGGCGGACATTTTAATTTAAGTTTGACAGCATCTTGGATAGTCTAATTATTGGCGAAACGTCATCCTTGGAAATTTGGCAGGTTGAGCCTAGTATAATAATGACAGTTTGAAGTGTGTTTTACATAATTTCGTAAGTGTCGCGGTATTAAAATTCTCTGGTTTATCTGGCCAATGAAATTTGACATATTTTTGAATGCATTTTTCAATGGTGCAATATATACAGATGTCTGGTTGAAATAAACCATGAAAATGTCATTGAAATCGGCTAAAGCTCTTTTGGGCTATTTATAAAAAACTATTTTTTTTTTGAAAAACTTATCACCCTGTATCTTGGAAACAAAGCGTTTCCGGACCTATATCCATAGGAACTTTTTTTTATTATTTTCATGTTTACTATCTGCCCTTGAAGTTTGTAACACCACTTCTGAAACACCCTGTATAACTGTATTTTTATGTATACCTAGTTTGCAATTTTTGTTCTCTCAAGAGGTGAAAAACTAATCAGGAAGAAAAAGCAGAGAAAAAAAAACTGAGAACAAGCACGAAAAGCGTGAGAAAGTTGGAAAATTAAGGGATAAATTTGGAAAAAAAGCGAAAAAGTTATGGAAAAGTCGTAGAGAAAACTACAAAAGACCAAGACAATGGAGAAAAAAAAATTGTAAATACAAAAGTTGTAGCATTTTATCTGAACCGCCAGAATTTTTGATTAGATTCAACAAATGAGCAACGCAAAGTGAAAAAATATGTCGATTTTCACTTTTTTCAATATGGAATGCCCTTTATTTTCTTTAAGTTCTTGAAGTCCTCGTTTTTCTGATTCAGATTATATTATATGTAAAGGTTTCTTTCAATAGTTTTGGAAATATCTGGAGTTTAGTTATTCAAATACAGTAGTTTTTTGAATATATACTCCTGGACAAAATTATCGCACCACTGCACATAAGCATCACCATAAGCAGTGGTGCGATAATTTTGTCCAGGAGTATATTTTACCTTGATTTACCTGTCACCTGTTCACAAAACATTCTATACGTGAATAGGTCTTTGAAGAACTTAACTACTTAACTTAAGATATTTCCAAAACTATTGGAAGAAACATTAATATATTATATAATCTGAATCAGAAAAACGAGAACTTTAAGAATTTGAAAGAATATAAAGTGCATTCCATTTAAAAAAAGTGAACATTGACATATTTCTTCAGTTTGTGTTGCTCATTTTTTCAATCTAATTGAAAATTCTGGTGGTTCAGATGAAATGCTACAACTTTTGTATTTACACCTTTCACCTATTACCTTTAATCACGGCTACAGGTGGGTGTCAAAATATAGTGACTCACCCTGTACCTACATGAAGCTGCTTACCAACAAAAAAAAAGGTATACATTAATATTAAAAAGGAATAGAAACTAAAAAGCAAATGAAAGGAAATTTTTCATGAACATTTTTTATTTTTTTTGTTATCCTTTTGGGTTTTCTCCATGTTCCAATGATTATAAAATTAAAATCACTATCTAAGTGAGTGTTGCATTGACATTTTCAATATCTATTATCTTGGTTTACCTATATTTTATTTTAATCCAATACAGAAAAGGAACAATCCTACCTTTTTTAAGATAATGAAAGAAGGAAACATTCCAATTTCACATTCCTAAGCGATGATTTCTTTAAGTCTAAGTCAATGAAAAAAGGTTCAAAAATACTTTTTTATTAATTGACTTGTATATGACCATCTATATAATGGCTGCAGATATAGTTTATGTAATCCTGAAAAAATAAATTATGCAAATTTAGGATACTGTCAATTGGCACAATATAAAATACAAATTTACGACAAAACCGCTAACCCTGGGCGATAAATAAAACCGCACCGATATCTTCCATATGAAACCTGAACCGTAGAAAATTTGCATTTTTAACGAACCTATTATTGGAATTGCAAATTTTGTTTTTTGGGTCTCATATTTTAGTTGTCTAACTTTTAAAATGGTTCATCAGCAGAGTTCATTATAATTTTAAAATTTTCTTTTGATTTTATTTTTACTTCTATACAATAAACTACTTATTTAGGATGAGTTTATTCACCTTCTGATAAACTAACACATTCTATAATCCTATTTTTCGGCCAAGTATCCGCCGACTAATAGGATTATACATAGATCTTACAGACAGTTACCAGTAGCAAGTTTATCTGAAGATGAATAAACCTGGCCTAAGTGTGATATCTTATTATTAGAATAAAATACATAAATCATCATTGAAAAATTGAAATTTATACCTACCTACCTACCTACATATTTCATTTTTTTTGTGTGGGAATAGTGGAAGGCTGGATGCTGGATAGCACATTATACTGAAATTTTAAGTTATTTGTCCCAATGAAAAACAAATTTCAAATTGATGTTTGAATTTTAATGGTTCATAAGAAAAATATTGATTATCAAACTATGTATACAGGTGGGTGAAAGTTGTATCCTTTTTTGCTACATCATGAACAAATTCCAATAAACAGGTATATTTAATAAAATGTTACTTTATGTTAATTAATCAGTAAGATTTACCACAAAAATAATTAAATTTACAAATGTGTGGTAATATTTAGATAAATTTCTAGACTATAAATTAAAAATGCAAACAAGTCATTAATAAATAATTACGTACCTACCTATAACAATGTAGTAATGAATGGGTCATTAAATACAGATATCATACAAAACTACAAAATTATTGTTTTAAGGCAATTATCAGCAATTCTTGGATTGTGTTCTTTTTATTTTTGTTATCAATAAAAGCCCTGTAAATTCTCAACCAAAACTCTTGTCTCAATCCGTCAGCATTTTCTCACATGCTAATTGAATACTCCAAAGTGAACATTATCAATGATAGGCTCAAATTTCTTGAGACATGTTACATGTATGAATCGAATTTATCTTACAAAAGTTTTATCTCAATCTACAAAAGACAAAACTTAAGTATTTTTATAATAAAATTCAAATTGCTGTGTTGACCTTTTCAATCTTGCCGTGTCAGACAGTTTTTTCCCCCTCTGTGCATCGAATTACAATAATTATTCCAATTTGCAAGCCGTTTGCAATTACCTCTCTGAATCTTTCAAGTGTTGCAACATTTGTTTTCAATAGAATAAAATTTATACCAATAACATCATCGAAAAAGCCCTCAAACCATGTAATGCAAATTTGAAGCTTATGCAACGGACATACACTGTTAAAATTTAATGCAAATTGGCTAAATTACATCAAATTGCTATCAGAGTGGAGTGATATAAAAATATCATGTAATGAATTATTGTTGTTTAGGTAATATAATGGGGTTTTGTGGTAATTGCGGTTTATAAACAATTACAGCCGCATTTATCTTGAATAAATCGAATTTTATCAAAAAATTGTAAATAGTAAAATGTTGATTACAGGATTTCATTCATGAATTCATTGCAATTCAATCGATAAATTCTGAAATTTTTAGGATCATTTTCTTGGATAAAATTTCCGGAATAGGAAATAGATCATGTACAAAGTTTTGGTTGGGTAAGTATAACGACTATCATAACACCTCTTTATTACCAAAATTTCAAAAAATGGAATAGTTTTAATCAAAGGTGAGTGTGACCAACAATGTGACTAAGAAACACACCCCGGCCTACATTAATGAATCATTGATTTTAGAATCTTGAGGCCCTTCCAAATAAAAATGATTATTCATTCAAATTAAAAGGAAAAACCCGCCACCTCCGAATTGACTTATCACATAATATTATGGTGGTACCAATGTCCGCTATGTTCTTCGCCTTCGACAGTAGGCCTCTAATGTCTGCGCCAAAGAGAAAATAGTTGATTAAGGAACGTAGCAGCGAAATGTGGCCGTGACCCCTTCGGATTCTAAAATTCTTCAGACACTTCTCTACCTGTCTGTACATGCTTCTACCTACCTCCTACCTATTGACGGGTGGTTCCTAGAGAGAATATTAAAATAATTTCCAGGCAACGGTATTTTTTTGGTTCAAGAATAATGTGACAGGATTTTATTTTGTGGCAATTGTAACTGTAATAAATATATTTGGAAATTAAATGGTAGTTTGGTACCTCTAATACTCCGCCAGTGATGTAAAGTGAAGAATCGAGAGGCGCAGAAGAACAAGAAGAAGAGACCGACCGGCTCGACCAGCTTTCTTTCACGGCCTCTTGTAATCGATAATCTCACAGTATGCGTTATATTTATCAAACTATGCAGGTAGGGTACCCACCGGTACCATACGTACAGTGCCCCGTCTACTATGCAAACAATTTATAAGGCCTTAATCACATTCCAGTGCATTTTGCTTTTAAATATTTTCCCTTAAGGCTGTCTAGAATTTTTCAATTTATAAAAAACAATTTAAGTAGGTACTATTGGATTTATAATAGGTCTGTTTCTGCAGAATTCACAAATCAGTCAGATTGAAGTTCATTGGTTGAAACTAGTTTTCTGATTGTTTTCAACTACTGAAATTCGCTCAGACTGGTTTGTGATTTCTGCAGAAACAGACCTTATATTGTGATAGAAGAACTTATGTTATTCTATGGCTCTTAGGCACGTTTGGTAAATACTAGAAAAATCTCTAATGTTTTTAGGGATTCAAACTACGACCCTATTAGGAGTTCCTAAGCTCATCCCAGACAGCACAAAGTCCTGAAGACGTCTGTTTCATAGGTCTGCATTACGTCTGAAGACCAAAAAAATACGTTTAGAAGACGTTGTTTTGAAGATGTCCATAAGATGTAAATTCACATCTTAAAGACAACTATGTGGTACAACCAGGCTTAAAAGTGAATAAGGGTTTGATTGAAAGGATATTCAAAGACGTCTTTAGGACATCTCGTTGAAGACGAGTGAAAGATGTTGGGTTTTGTAACATACGACGTTTTCAAGATGTCTTTAAGACACATTAAAGACGTAAGCAAGACGTCTTGAACATCTTAGGGACGTCTATAAGATGTCTACAAAAACTTGCCACAAAAATCGTTCCTCATTCAATTTAGGAAGTTACTGGAAACCATTTGAAATGCTACACTGCCACAGTTTAGAACTTTGATAAGCCTTTTGGAGAGTCGAAAACACTTAAAATCCAATTCAGAATTTCTATATAAGCAACCGATTTACAACTTCCAAAAGAAGTTTAAAACCCATTTTAGAACGCTCCAAAACACTGAAACACTCTAGAATCTCCAGAAACATGTTGAAAAGCGCCAGAATCTTAGAATTCAGGTTAAAACTTACAAAACACCTTTCAGAAGGCGTTCAAGAGCGAATTTAAATTGCTGTAAAACCTCAATAAATATCCAAAACAGTTCAAATCCAAATCAGAATTCTCAGGAGCATTTTGGAAACTTCAGAGTTATTTCAGAAACAATTATAGGACTCAACTCAGAACTGGAAACCTTTTAGAATTCTTATACTTCAAAATCTGTCAGAATAATTTAGAAATTACTGAAAAATTTCTAAAATGTTCCAGAACTTTTCAAGCCACACTGTAGAACTTCAATAAGTCATTTATTGAAACGTTCCAAAACACTTTCAGCTGTATGCAACATCCTCTTTTAATTTAAAAGCGCGTTTTAAAAATGTGTATTCTAAGCCATAGAAATTTTTAAAGGTACCAGTTTTAAAAAGCGCTTTTAATTTAAAAGAGGATGTTGCATACAGCTGTTAAAATTTAATTCAGAATTCACAGAAGCATTCTGTAACGCTTCAGAACAATTTGGAAACTTCAGAACCATTTCAGAATACTCCAAAACATTCAGAAATATTTTTAATTTTTACTCCGGGCTCCTAACATTGGCTTTTGTTATACATACGACGTCTTTAAGACGGCCTTGAAGACGTAAGCAGACGTCTAAAAGACGTTTTAGATGTCGATAGTGGACGTCTTAGGGACGTCTTTATGATTCAGGATCTAGGACCCAAAGATTCAAGTTTTCTCCAGAAAAAAAGTGGAAAATTAGGAAAGAAAGAAACGATCAAGAATTTAAGATTTGATCCCATAATCCTCATTGAAAAACGAAGAAAACTGATTAAGATTCAGGACTCGGAGATTCTTCCAGTATTTTCCAGAGAATAAGCAGGAAACTAGGAAAAAGAAGACCAAAATGAAAGGGAAAATTTAATAAAAATTGCGAAATGAAATGAAAAGAGAAAATTCAGGAAAAAATTAGAAAGAAATCGATTGGCAATAAGTAAACCTATCAATATATTCTTTATTCCAGGCTCTTGAATTATCTTCATTTTTAAAGATATTTTGTGAAAACGGAAATTCAAGAGCCGCGAATAGATAAAAAATTGGGACAGGAAAAATTAAAGAAAAAACTTAATTAAAAATGAGAAATGGAATGAGAAAATTGAGAAGAATTTGGTTGACAAGTGAAAATATCAATATTTTACAGGCTCTTGAATTCTCTCTATTCAAGAGCCGAGGATAAACAAAAATTCAGAGAAGAAAACTGAAAATTAAATAGGGAAGAAATGTAGAAAAAATACCTTTGGAGTTGAATTTTTAAAAAAATCATAACTCCTATTGTAGATAGAAAGCTGAAAGTATAAACCTAATTATTTAGCTCTAAAAATCGGTATTATAATTGGTTTTTGCCCCAGGTAGCTCTAATTAATGGCTCAAAACTGATGGTCTTCTAGAAAGTACAGAAGATTCTCCAACAACGTTCGTCTCAAGCTCTAAAAGATCTCCTGAGATTTTATTTAAGATTATAAAGGGCCTCTCACTGATAAAACCGACTCTATTGGTCAGCTGAAAGGCCAGAAGACTCTCTAACAACAAATTCCTCTCAAGCTCTAAAAGGCCTCCTGGGACGATATTTTAGATTTTCAATAAGAGACACGAATTCATGTCCAAGAAGATCAAAAATGAGTCTTTTTGTATTTGGATGGTCTGAAATTAGAGCCTGGAATAGAATTTTTATTGTTCTCAGCTGAATTTTAACCTTATGGGTGTGCAAAATGAGCTGATTCTCAAACCGCTCTATTTCAGCTGTAACTCTAAAGTGTTCAGAAATCGAAATTTGATACTTTTTTGGTTCAATTTATAGTCTAGGAGAGCCAAGAACAAAATTTTTGCTGTTTTTTTTTACGTCAAATTCATCTCCAAGAGAATCAAAAACCAGTCATTTTGTCTTTGGGTGGTCCAAAATTAGAGTTTGATATTCTAGGAGAGCCTGGAATAGAATTTTTATTCTTCTCAGCTGAATTTTAGCCTTATGGGTGTGCAAAATGGGCTGATTCTCAAACCGCTCTTTTTAGACTGTAACTCTGAAATGGTCAAGAATCGAAATTTCTACTCTAGGAGAACCAGGAAAAGACACCCTATCAGAATCAATTTCAAAGTACCTATGCGCAGGTTGATTATTCTATAAGGCTCTTGATTCAGTTTGTTTTGTTTGAATAATTGTAGATATAGAACAATCTTAGTTAAGGATAAATAGGACGATTTTAAATGGAAATATGTGTGTTCCTATGTATAATGTATATTTTGGAAACTCTGTTAAAACGGAGCATAGACAAGCGTAGGTACTTCGGATAATCAGGGTCTTTGGGTCTTCAGATTGGCTGGGTTAATTCAGAGCTCGGATAATTTAATTGCGACTCGGATAATCGGGGTTCGACTGTATATAGTTCAATCAAGACCCAAGAATAATTTCTTGGCTCCTAGCATCGAGTTTTATAACATACAAACGTCTTTAAGACGTTTTGAATTCCGTTTGTGGACATCTTAGGGACGTCTTCAAGATGTTTCTGTGCTGTCGAGGACTTAACTTAAGTAGCTGATGGACTGGAATATTTCAATACAAATATCTACCAAGACTATCAGCATTTTCTCAAATCTTCGTGTTTTCATAGCTCTGTTTCAAACCGACATGAGAATTGTTCTAGAACAGTAATTTCCAGTCGATCAATTTATTTGTCAAGTAGCATACACGTCCAACTTATTGAAAAATAGGTGGGCAACTGGAAATTACTGGTACTGGAACGGTTCTCATGTCGATTGGAACAGAGCTATGAAATCACAAAGATGTCACTCCGCTGTATAAAAAGGGTGACAACTTTGAGACAGAACTCGAATTTAAGGGGTGGTAGTTCAGTGGCGAATTGGGAACAAAAAGAATTCTAAGACAGATTTCGGTTTTATTGCGTATAAATACAGCTGAAATAAATGTTCCAGTAAAATATAGAAAATAATATCAGACATATAGGTAATTTACCTGACACTACGTAAACTAAGTATATCTAATAAAGGATTTACACAATATTAATATAATTTTGTCACGAAAAGATGCCAGCCGTAGTACACGTAAGAATTGATGATATTTCGAGTGTCGACCCAAATCGATACAATTTGTTCTGGTTGTTGATCCGAAATCGCACTAACAAAAATTCCAACAAAAACTAAAGAATGTGTACCAGTTTGGGAACCCAGTTGGTACCAGATTTTGACAATCTGGTCTGGTGAACCTTGAACATTATGTTTCATCTACCCCCCAAGCTCTCGGGCTTCCATAAATTTTGGAACGCAGGAGCTTCATTTCGCTTATCCACTCGGTGGAACATCTCCGCATATGACTGACATGAAAGGTGCCTCGCACAGCTTCAGAATCCGGATTTTCCAAAACATACGTGGCAAAACTGACCTGTTTCTTAACCCTAAAAGGTCCAGTGAAAAGCAGTAACATTTTTGTAGGACCGCGTTTCTGCGCAACAAAACAAGGTCCCCAGTTCTGAAAGGCTCATAGGGACGTGACGCATATCGGGCCGCTCGACGCGCAGCCCTGCTTTGAAGTGCTTCTTTTGTCAATATTAGCTTTTGGTCATGGTCATGTGATATTTCTCCGTGCTCCGCTTTCTGAGGTCGGAGTTTAGATGGTAGCAAGAACTCTGCAGGTTTATTAAAATATAGTTCCACAGGAGTGAATCCGGTTGATTCGTGAACCACGTTATTCAAAAAATGCTCAAAGTTGTTAATTCCATACGCCCACCGTGTATTCTTCGAGTGGCAATATACGCGACACAACCGGCCCAACTCTTTCATTATACGTTCCGAGTAATTGGCCTGAGGATGCGAGACGTCGATGTCTAATGACGTTAGCGTGGTTTTCCATGACTTCGCGGTAAACTGGGGCCCCACGTTGGGCGCCAAGATGAGATAGAACTCGAATTTAAGGGGTGGTGGTTCAGTGGCGAATTGGGAACAAAAAGAATTCCAAGACAGATTTCGGTTTTATTGCGTATAAATACAGCTGAAATAAATGTTCCAGTCAAATATAGAAAATAATATCAGACATATAATTTACCTGTCACTACGTTAACTATATCCAATAAAAGATTTACACAATATTAATATAATTTCGATACGAAAAGATGCCAGCCGAGTGTCGACCTAAATCGATGCAATTTGTTCCGGTTTTTAGTCCGAACAAATCGCATAAAAAAAAACTCCAACAAAAACTAAAGGATGTGTACCAGTTCGGGAACCCAGTTGGTACTAGATTTTGACAATCTGGTCTGGTGAACCTTGGACATTATGTTTCAAATTCAATCCAGAGATTTTTAGACCAATTAGCCTCACTTGTGGTTTATGTAGTAAGACAATGGAAAAACCAATTGCTAGAGAATTGACATCCTTTCTATTGGAGAACAATGTTATACCAACCAGTCAGCATGGTTTCCTACCACAAAGATCAACAGTTACAAATCTGTACCTCAGAGGTAAATTGTATTAAGTCATAATATTATAATTTAATATACTGACACTAAGTGATTCTAGTAAAATTTACCTTTTAGCCTGGTGAGTCACTTGACACAGGTTCCAACTGGGTATTTCGGTTGTCTTAATGTGCGTAGCGTTGTTCCTCAAGGTTCTGTGTTCGGGCCATTACTGTTCATAACCTATATTATCATCTAAGGTAACATCGTCGATAGCGTACTTTGCTGACGACACTTAATTGTTCGGCAACCCTGTGCAACATAAGATTGGAGAAGACTTAGGAGTAATACATAAATGGACTAGAAAATGGATGAAGCGCCTTGACTCCAACAAGTGTACAGTTCTTCATCTGGGGAAAAACAATCTCATACTCGGTATCAGTCTGAAGATTCTTTGATACAAAGTATGGAACAACAAAATGATCTTGGAATTTTGGTCAGTGATGATTTAAAGTGGGAACTTCACATTGCAAATATTGCTAAAAAGGCAAATACACTCATTTACAACGAGTATTCTGTAATACCTCAGTAGAAATGGTATCTAAACTGTATAAAACCTATTTTCGTCCCAAAATAGAGTATGCCTGTTCGTGTGGAGTCCATCCAGAGAGATTAGAAAATATTTCAAATATCATCTCTAAAAGAAAGACGAGAACGTGAGGACATGATCCAGGTTTTCAAAACTCTTTCAGGCTACTATACCCCACTAATTGAGCTATCATTATTCCATCTCAACGGAGAAGGGAATTGCAAGGACCTTCAAAAAAAAATAAACAAGGAAAAGAGCCACCTGCTGATCAGAAAAAACTTTATAACAAATCGGGTGGTATATAAGTGGAACTCGCTTGAGGAAGAAACAGTGACAGCTCCAAGTGTAAACACTATCAGAATTTTCTCAAATCTTCGTGTTTTCACAGCACTGTAATAAGCGGTAGCTCTGTTCCAACCGACATTAGAACCGTTCTAGAACGGTAATTTCCAGTCGATCAATTCATTTGTCAAGTAGGATAAATATTCAACTTATTGGAATTTAGGTGGGCAACTGGAAATTACTGATACTGGAACGGTTCTCACGTCGGTTGGAACAGAGCTGCATCATTATCCCAAATTTCTTTTTGAACACTCAAATTTAATATGAGTGATTTTATTTTACATGCATTCTTCACAAACATAATCCGCTTGAAACCACCAATTATGTCTTCTCAAAACAGAGAAACGAAGGTAGGTATGTTCCGCCACTGTCCGATAAATATTACCAGAGAAGACTGAAGAGGTAAAAGGGGGGGACAAAACGTGTAACACGGTATACCAAGTGGGTGGAGACCGCTCGTCCAGTCAGCAAGAATGGTGAGAAATGGACGAGTCTTTGATGAGACGTCTCGTTTCTCTCTGCTTGGGTGTTTATCATCTTTATTTTTCCTTCTTGATGGTAATAATGGGTACGGGTGCCTTCCGAAACGACCATGTTCTTTGACTGGGTGGTTTACCTGCATACCTTTTATTGCACATGAGGGATCAGGGCCGCTCGACATGAATAAGAATTTTTAATTATTCTATACATGATAAGTCTATGGCACCTTACACGGAGAGGAATTTTTGATTAATCTATATCAGACGACAAGGTCTTACAATTGCTTTTTTAAAAAAAAATGACTTCCTATATTAAATTTGTAAATTAGTAGGTACCAAGTATCGTACTCAACTATCCGTAACTAATTACTACAGAGGGCTTTAATTAACAATAACAACAAGCATTTTGCAAGAATAAACAAAACAAACCATTGGAAAATAGTTTAAAAAAATCAATTCTGCTCTGCTGTGACAAAATTCTTTTGGTCGCTTTTATAAATAGGAAGAACACACCTGAAATACATTATAAATTTTATTATTCACAAATATCATAAAGTGTTACATCAAATATCGCTTTCCAGGAAGCTGATAGTTAAGCTGTAAAGATGATTCTCTTTGGTGTAATAAAAAAATGTCGCCCCAAATTCCTTCATGACGAATACAGTTTCTTATCTCATTTGAATTTTGTCAGTGAAGGAATAGATAATTATTACTTATCTTTTTCAACTGATATTTTGTCATTAATGTCCCTCGAATATAAAAATAGACCCAGCATTAAATCTCATTGTATTATTTGCACAATAAAAAATTCAATTATTATTATTGTTGCCAATTGCTCTTGCCATTGAACAAGCTTTTCTAGGGGTCCATCTAAATTTGTTTCAATTCGAGAATGAATTTTCAGCAACTCTTCAACAATAATTTAAGAAACGGAGCTCATTTACCCCAGCCATCCCTCCCCGAGTTTAAAGATATAACAGCACACATTGTAACAATAATTATTATTATTATTATGTAGGAAGCTCCAGCATTCTTTTATCAGGCTCCGCAAGACGTGAATAACAATTAAATTGAAATTATTGATCTAAATTAAAATTAGGTCAACAATGTTAACTGCAGGGGTCAAGTTTCGTAACAGTTTACATTAATTGAATACGATGTATTAAAATTGAGACAGATGAACGTCTCTAATTAGTACTCGGGAATATGTGACGAACATGAGTTTATTGAAAAATGCCAAAAAAATGGGGGGTTTATAATTTATTCTGACCGGTTATTATTTGTTAATTGGTGGGAAAAAATTAGTCAAGTGAAAGCTTGATTAATTGATACCCCTGGGATCTTGTTAATTTAATTATTCAAGACGATTTGATTTTGCTTAGATGAGAATATGTATCAAGTTTCGGTTAAAGCGTGTCACTTTTAATTATCCCTAAACAGATAATATTTAAATTAATCTTTAATAATTATTATAGAGGACCCTGCACACTTCCTATGGAATTTCTGACTGCGGTCGAATTTAACTAAATTTTTGTATGTTATAGATTTCACCTTTCTGATCAATAATTACCACCATGGGCACAACTTAATCCTAGTTTTTGAGATACAGGTAGTTTAATGTCCAAGAAATGTACAATATTTTATATGCTCATACCAAACATACCAAAATTTGGTTAAATTTTACCGGGGTCAGAAATCCCATAAGAAATGTGGGGTGTTCAAGTGAGAAATCGACTAAATAATAAAAAAAATATATTTAAAAATCAATCATTGCACATACAAAATAATTATTACAGCATTAAATAAGTTTTATAGTATCATGGGTAGCAACATAGTACCCCCATATAAGTAACACAATCAAACTTTTTAAAAAAAATCCCATTTACCAAGCCAGTTACATTCTTATTTGGAACCGTCCCGCTTTGGTCATATATTTCACTCCTTTAAAAGGCTTGTATTTCTCTCCGTACATGTCCAGTCTGTTCACCTTAAGTCCGCTTACTGCCAACTGGCTAATTGTAAAGTGGACATTTATCGAAGGATTGATCTCTGCTGTATTGGTGCCACTCGCAATTGAAACCTAAAAAAAACAGCATAAACAATTGAACTTTTCCCACAATCAAAAAACCCTTACTGATCCTCTTATATTTGGTAATTTAGTAACATCAATTTTCCCAATATCCCAATGCAATATTTTAGAAACAGGATCGAAATTATATTTGCCTTGATTCGAAGTTAAAACGCAATTTAAAATGCACTTGGGCATCAGTACTTCGATTTTAACTCCCTCTATAGTTCTGCCTAAAGTTTGTTTTGGTCCAACGGTCAAATCTAGCCTTGCTTGTTCTCCAGTTTTGATGGACAAATTGTGACGCACGTAAACAGGAATAGCCACACTGCTTTGGGTGTTGATGTGGTAGGAAACTAATCTGAAATTACCATCGGGGGGTATAAAAGACAATACTCGTTCGCCTTCCCATCTTTTGAAACGGACACAGGGATGAAAGCTGACATCATCGAATAATCTGGGATTCATAAAGGACAGTGTCAAGTCTGGCATTCCACTTAATTTAATGCAGCAATCGATCTAGAAGTTTTGTTTTTTTTTTATACAATTGATTGCAAATGAAATTCTTACATATCCTTGTATTTCAGCAAAAACTGTCGCTCCAGATTTATCGATAATAGCATCGACTTCTTCAATTACATCGAAATAGGCTTCGTTATTAGTGTATTTGACTCCGGTTCTTCTCCATGGAATGTTGGATAGTTGGCCTGACGGTAAAACTTCACTCATACTAAAAATAATAAAGTTTAGAATAGTGTCTTTATTGTACAGGGTGGGCCAATTTAGATGCTTGTAAAAGGAGTGAGATACACAAAAATTAACCCCTCCACTCTGAGGCTCGTATTGCTCAAAATTGAGAAACGTCCTTTAGTGGCAAACAGATATCAGAATGCAGTTTGCACCAATGAAGATCCAGAAAAATGGAGCAATAATTTACAGGGACTTAAAATGTAAGAGCAGGTTGCAGAGTATTTTGCACAGCAATTCCAGAGTATTTTGACTAAAGTTGAATCCTACTCCAGAACAGAAATCAACACCATAAATTCCACCCCAAAAAAGGTAGAGATCGTCATTAAGTTAAGATCCCTCCTATATTTCTTAAAAATTGTTTGCACACTCTAAAGGAGCTTCTGGCAGCACTTATGAATGACATACATATATCCACAGGAGATTTTCCACTACCTTGGAAAAAAGCAGTTGTTAGACCCATATTCAAAAAGCTAGTAGAAAAACTACAGACCAGTCAGCCTGAGCAGCGCCTTATGTAAATGTTACATACAAACATTATTGCTTAGGAACTCACAAGCTTTTTCCTCGAAGCTCATATTGTACCACCCCAACAACATTGGTTTTCTCTCCAAAAAATCTACTTTCACGAATGTCCTAACCAGACCCAATATGTGGACAAAGGCGGATAATGAGAATGAGCCAAGTGATGTTTCCTTGACTTTGATATGATAGAGATACCAATAATATATCAAGTTAGAACAGGAATGTCAATCTCAGTTGAATACTCTGTACACAGCGGTTTATCCCAAGGCTCAGTCTTGGGACCCTGCTTATCTAGGCGTATTTGTGTGACTTATACCAAAAACTGAAAACCAAATATGAATCGTTTGCAGATGCAGATCCTGCAATCTTCTACTACACTTTGCAGACCTCCAGGATGACCCTTACACCATCAAAAACTAAATAATGTCTTGGAAAATGTCATTTGAATGACCTCAAGTGTCACAGTTTTACATATCGGCCAGAATAATCAAGAACATGATTACCTCCTCCAACAAACGTCAGCAACAAAGACCTAGGAATAATAATCACATCAGACTTGAAATGGGAACAAAACATCACTGAAATGAAAAATGCTGATTCACTAATCCACTTCATTCAAAAATCTAACCTAATTACATTAAAAGACAGAAGAACAAGGAGAGACTTTACTGAAACAAAATACTGAATGGTCACTATGCACATGTAAACTTCCACGCTACTAACGCCACCAATACCAGAAACTTGAAAAGGAAAGATGTAACAGGTTACTAAGAAGAAATAACCTTAGGCACACGGTCTGTATCCGGTTATTCCCTTAGAAAGACAAAGCATAGCCCCAAAGAATAAGCTATGAGATACCGAATAATAATAATAATAATAATAATAATAATAATAATAATAATAATAATAATAATAATAATCTTAAGTCCTTCCACATTTCAAATTCAAAAAAGTATTCCTGACCAACTGCCTTTCATAAAGAAGTGAATCATAGAAGATTGATTTTTAATAATAATGGCCTAGGTGATAGCAACGGAGTGCATAGAGTAATACAAGTTTGAGATGGGATGTCCAGGTAGGGTGAGTATTTCTGCCCTTCTGCTTCGTAACCTGTATGGATGTGTGTCAAGACAGACCCTCAAGACTGCCTACTACACGCTGTTCCATTCACTGATGTCATATGGTATTATTGCTTGGGCCAGTGCATCTTTGGCGGCTAGAATTTTTGGAATTCCAGCGTAAAGCTGTAGTGCTTAAATTAAGGTATAGAGATAACTGCAGGTTCGCTTTCAGTAAAAGGATTCTGACTTTTTCATCAGAATTTGTTGTTGAGTGCATTATCTACATAAAAATGAACGAGGGCGAATTCCATATTCCACTCTGACCTTCATGACTCCATGAACATTAAACAAGAAATCTTAATAATCTGATTCTTAAATTTTTATGTAGCTAAACAGATAATAGATTTCAACATCAGAATTAGAAACGATCAACAATCACTTCTTGATTTATTACTGAAAAGCGATAGGAAATTATTTACACCAGCTTACCGTTCAAATCCAATTGGTCGCAGTGATCACGTTGTAGTGAACGTTGTAGCGCAGATAAACACAAAACCAAGTGCAATGAAGAAAATCACGACAATATAAACAAAAACATATCTGAAACGAAGTTTCCAAACACATAGACACATAGCAAATATAAACACCATCATACATGCCATGCGAAATACTAGAATAAACCCTCACCACTTCAAAGAAATTCAAAAAAAGAGGAATCTCTGGAATAAGTACCAAAATCTCAAAACCTCCCAGTCTTACCAGGAATATAGAACTCAAAATAACCTACTGAGAAATATGCTGTGACAAGTAAAGCAACAATATGAACACGGTTGGTTCACAAGATCTGATAAACAATTCTATACCTACATATAAGGAACACTCAATTCAAACTCTTCATGTATTGTTCTAAAAGGCCAGGATACCAGATATATAATTGGAAATTTAAAGCAGACTTCAGAAACCTTGGCGAATCAATTTGAGAAAGCCTTCACCAGAGAAACAGTGCAAAATTTCCCAAGACTAAGAAGTGAACGTTCAGTTGCCCAAATAACATCAGTCAAATTTAAGCCAGAAGAGATTTGCAAAGTTACAAGAAACCTTAAAATAGACTCCAGGCCCGGTTCTGCCAACATTCCAGCCATATTTTTGAATAAAACAGCATCCAGTATAAGTGAACCACTCTCATCGACAATGAACAATCTAATGGAGAATAAAAGAGTGCCAAACGAGTGGACTAAGGCAATTATAACAACCCTGGAATTCAGCGTCCCATAAGTTTAATATACACTTTATGTAAATCAATGGAGAGGGGCGTGGCCAATAAAATCAAGGATTTTGTTCTGGAAAATGACGTTATTCCTGTAGACCAACATGGATTTCTACCAGGACGATCCACCTCCACAAACCTACTTTCGTGTTTAAATAAGTGGATAATGGAGTGGCTGTTGATGTTGTTTATCTTACTTTGAGAAGGCGTTCAATAGGGTTCCAATTCAAAGACTTTTATGTAAGCTTGACCACCTTGGTGTAAGTGGTAACTTACTGCGATGGATCTTCAGTTACTTGCAAGGCAGAACTTGTGAACTGACTTAAAATGAGAGCATCACATTGTATGCATGACTAAAAAAGCTAACATCCTAGTGTGCTCAATGAAGAGAGCTTTTAGTGACCACTCTGTGGAAATGATAAAAAACCTTTATAAAACCTTTGTGCGTCCTAAGCTGGAATATGCCCATGCTGTGTGGAGCCCCTACTATATGGAAGACATAGATACGAGTCCAAAGGAGAATCACCAAGATACCTCCAGAAGTGAGCCACCTACCATGCTGTGAACACCTTGAAATATTCGGACTAAGTAGGTACATTAAGAGAAAGGCGAGAAAGAGGTGATCTCATTGAAACCTTCAAAGTACTAAGGGGTTATTTTAGCCCAAAAATCGATCTGGCATTCTTTCAAATTTCCTACTATGCAACCACTCAAAAACTACGCAACCACTCAAAAAAACTCAACAAAGAAAAATCCGCTCTGCTTTTGAGAAAGAAAAAACTTTTTGAGCAATAGAGTTGTATACAGATGGAACAGCCTCCAGGAATCTACAGTAAATGCACCAACTGTCAACGCCGTCAAGCACTGGATAAAGAAATGGACAACTTAAGAAATCAACTTGCCCACTGCATGTAACCTTAATCCCTAATGCCTTAATATCGCCACAGTGTATAAAGATAATGTAACTGAACTCACACATACAAAAAAAAAACATTACTTATATAACTTCAATAGGCTTATCGGTTTAGACCGCTTTATATTGCTCACAATAAGAATAAAAATAATAATCCAGATTTTCAATTGATATTTGTCAATCTGTGGTCACTATGGCAGGAATGAGTTTTTTAATAAAAATTTTTCCAAAAGGCAGTTGATAACTTTTTCTGCATGAATGGGTTTTTAACACAAAAAGTCCACTGGGTTTTTGTCAATATTGATGGTGGATTCTTTGGGTTTTTCAAATGGGTTTTAGTGTATGCCTATCCTGGAGGGATTCAGGAAAATCTAGGGAAGTTCAGGGAAATCTGAGAGAAATCTTACTGAGTGAGACTGTGTGCGTGTTCAGAATTTGATTTTCTATTGATTGAGAATAATGTCAAGCCAAAAAATCTCACCCTTTACAACATTATTATTTCAATACGAAATAACCAAAGTTCATTGACAAGTAATGTCCCAAATTTGGTTGGGCAATACGGATGTAGTATTGAATAAAGCAAATGCATCAAAATGTTGGCAAAAAAGCTTAGAGCCAAGGACCTAGGTTTTAGGCCAACGATTTTTGCTGACATTTCTGAATCGATTTGGATCGATAAGGCGTCAATTTTAGTCAGTTGTAACTCTAAATTCGGGAAGCATATAGAGTTCCCCAAAAAAAAAAGGGAAATAATAGACAGTCACATATTGGAAATGGCTAAATACAATGTAATTAGACTAAGCCATTCTCCTTGGGCCAGCCCTGTAGTACTAGTTAAAAAGAAATCGGGAGAAACTAGATTTTGTGTTGATTACAGGTGCCTAAATGCTGTAACCAAAAAATCAAGCTATAGTATTCCTAACATAGACGATATTCTTACATATTTAAGAAAGGCGCAATATTTTTCATCGTTGGACATGTTTTCTGGATTCTGGCAAGTAAAAATTCAGGAAGAATCCAAGCCACTTATGGCATTTCAAGCACCAGGACATGGTCTATGGCAGTTCAATTTTATGAGTTTTGGATTATGCAATGCTCCAGCCACATTCCAGCAATTGGCAGACACCGTTTTCCAAGACCTCAAATGGCGGGAAGTTTTAATATGATGATATCATATTTTCCGACACTATCGAGGAAGACCTGCATAAATTGAGAAAAGTTTTCACAAGACTTGGATGCAGGATTGACCCTAAAACCTTCAAAATGCGAGTATATAAAGGAGGAAATAAACTTGCTTGAGTACAAAATCTCCAAACATGGTATCTTACCTGATGACAGCAAGCTTGTATCAATAAAAAAATTCCCAGTACCCAAATCGGTCAAGAAGTTCAAAGTTTCATCGGACTGTGTAATTTATTTATTTATTTTCACTTCCAACGGGCAGCGGCCCAATTTTACAAATATTGCCACAATAATAATATTAATACTAATAACAAACCACATATAAATAAAAATTTTAAAAAGAGTACAATAAATTATTTCTAAATTAAAAAATTGAAAGGACAACAAAAAACAGCCAAAAACAGATCACAGGGTAAATCACTAGATTACAAAACAATATCACAGTGATAGCTTCATTTGGCGCAAAGACGCAGCAAACATGTTCACCTGTATCTCATTGGCATAAGACATAGCCCGATTAATGGTTGTGTGTTGGCCATAAGAGGTACGATGTCTCTCCAACGAAAAACAGCGCACAGCTCTAAAATTCCTCACTGGGACATTCAAGTTTACAGCCGAGAGCAACTCAGGGCAATTCAGATAACCTCTGAGCAACTTAAAAATCAACAACTGATCAAATTTTCTACGCCTATGCTCCAATGTTTCCAATGACAAATTCTGCAAAAGCTGACCATGATCAATAAAATCTGAAGGTATTCCCATTTTGTACCCTATGTATCTCAAGAATTTTCTCTGTACACGTTCAACTAATTCAACATAAATTTTATAATGTGGTGACCACACACAGCTATTATTTTCAAGATGGGAACGAACCAAAGACACATACAAACACTTGAGAGCAGAAACATTCTTAAAGTCTCTTGTGTGTCTTTTGATAAAACCCAACCCATTATTATAGGAAATTTATAGAAAATTTTCCGAAATTAGCACGACCTCTTCATAAAATAACCAAAAAAGAAAAGAAATTCGACTGGAAGGAAGAACAGATGGAAGCTTTTAACTGCCTTGAAGAAAAACTCACCACCGCGCCAGTACTCAACCACTACAACCCAATGAAAGGGTGTGAATTGAGAACAGATGCTACATGGCATTGGAGCAGTTTTACTTCAAGAAGGAGATGATATGCAGCTTCACCCAGTAGCATACGCTAGTAGAAGTCTGACGAAAGCAGAAAAAAAATACACAATTACAGAACTGGAGGGCCTAGTTGCAATTTGGGCCTTAAGCTATCTTAGACATTTGATTTATGGAAAACCTGTAAAGATCATAACAGATCATCATGCCCTTTGCTGGCTCAAATCTCTGAAGGACCCAACATGCCGACTAGCTAGGTGGTCATTAAAGCTGTCAGAATTTGACTACGTAATAGTGCATAAAGAGCTGAATAACGCACAGAGACGCCGATTGCATCAGTCGCTACCCCGTACTGCAGCCTCAACCGGAAGAAAATCTCGAGGAAATACCTACATTTATATTAGAAGCTGACGATATTTTGAAATTACAGGATGAAGACGAAGATATACAACAAATAAGGGACGCTATAGAAAATCCCGACAACGCAACAGTTGGTTTGAGAAGGCAAATCAAAAATTTTAGACAAACAAAGTACTCTACAAAGTTAACTCAAGTCCTTATGGAAGAGAAGAACTTTTAGTCGTCCCAAAGAAACTGATCGGAGAGATAATTTACACCAATCATTCAGAGCCTTTAAGCGGGCATTTAGGAACAGCAAGGACGCTCAATAAAATAAGGCAAAGGTTCTATTGGGAAAAACTCCAGAAAGATGTAGAAAAATTTGTGAAGGGTGATATTTTTTGGCTTGACAATATTCAAGAGAAAATCATGTTATATACCTCATATTGTAATAAATGTAGCTTTGATATTGTCAAGAATGTAATAGATCAAGAGAAAATGCATGTGTTGTGGCGTTGTGTTAAACAGAAGACCTCAGGAGTTGTGTTCTGGCTGTGTACTTGTGCTGGTATTCTATGAAATCCCTGAAAAATAAGGGAGATCTAGCGAAATCTTGGGAGATTTGAGAAAATCTGAAGAAATCTTAGGGGCATGCCAGGTAATCTGTGGATAATATCGAGGATAATATATATATTGCATAAAGATATACAAACACTGGAATATGTTCTAACCCTCCTGAAATGAAATTTGAGCCTCAGAAAGGCAGGTTCATTTTCTCACTCAGAAAAGGACTTTTCTTATTAAAAGTGACCAAATTGCTCCACCCTGTACCGTTTTGCAGTTATCAAGTGACAAAACATTCTGATTAGATTCGTCACACTGTCAAGATGTTAAAAAAAAAAAAATCTTACTTTGTTTTCCCTGTTACTGTATTAGCAATAGTACGTAATATATTAGGAGGCTTTATTAGTTCTTTTAGGATATTGCTCTCAGTGGCCAATGGAAAGCCATTGTCAAGCATTTCATCTAGAAGCTACAAAGTAAAGTCAAGTAATTATTGCCCAAATAATAATTCATCTTTGATATGGAACTTACCTCGTATACTATGACATAGTTTTCTTTGATTATAGATTCTGTGCAGTCTGAGAAATAATCCTGAAAGTTGCTGATTTAATAAAGAACTTCTCAAAGCATTAATACATTACTTACTTGAAATGTATCTACAATCCTATGTAAAAATTCAATAACGAACAACGGAGGCATATCTTCCATACACACAGCCACGTAACTAACCCCTGATCGTTGGATGGATATTAAATAGTGATGTGGAGTAACTATTACGGGATTTATGTCTTTTATGTTGGCTCTTTGGGCTTCCAAGTAGTAGTCGCATACTGATCTTGATATAACGCTTTTCCAGTGTTTTTCCAGAAAGACATCTCTAGAAATCAAACAATGATTAATGAGGATTTTTAATACAATTCTCAATTAGAAACAGCAGCTTCAAAATATGGTAAAGCCAAATAATATGGATTTTTATAGGAAAATTTTAAAATTTTCTGGAGGAACTTACCCTTGCGAATTTATAATAAACAAACTGTGTATCATATTTATATTTGTTGATAATTAAATTATTTTATAATTAAAGAAACTATTTATTAAATTTGAAATTGAAAATATTTGGAATTGACCTCAAATTATGACATTTGCTTGTCATTCGTAAACGGACTAGTTTTATCTCTTTTCATACTTCGTATTTAAAGTGAGTGAAACATATTTGAGGAAAAAAAAGAAGAGCTCTTTCACCACCAGACAGGTACGACGCCTGCGTCATGCTATTGACATTTGTCATTAGAGGATTTGTTCATATGGCAACAAAAACCCTTCTTGGAGTGGAAAATGTGTGCGCATAAACCAAATTAAGACCCTACGCAAAATTGTTTGCTTGTTATTAGTGTTGTGGGAACAAGCTTCATTCATCTCCAAAATCGAAAGGGACAAAAGAGTTTCTAATCATTTTTTTATTTTAAACTTTTTTCACAGTTTGTTTCGTGCTTATGCTTAGAAAAAATGTTAGTTGTCTAATAATTCTCGCAGTCCGCGTCCATTTAAATTCGTCAAAGGTGCAATTCCACCGCTAGAAATTTCTGACCAGGTTATAAAGGGCAAAATACATAAACGATGGGCAATGAATCTGTGGTGGAATCAGAATCGGGCATGGAAAGCAGGAAAAACAGTTCGGATTCGGGAACGATGGAGTTCGAGAGTCCCCAAGCCCTTGACAATGTTAAGCAATTGGTCAAGCCCGAGAAAACTAACAAAAAACGAATATTGGATGGTAAATGTCAGTTATTTTTGCTTATTTTGCTTCTTAGTGCATTGTGCATGGGTTTTCCAGTTTTTGGTTGAGTATTTATTTTTTTTGGCTCCCTAACCTCAGCAGAAAGTGCACAAATATCGATATCAACTCTAGTATTAATTACTTTGAAAATAATGCAAAGTACTTGTCTTGCTTGGTTGAGGATTGAGTTACTACCGTAGTTATCTAATGTAGGTATAGAAGCTAGTAGAACAAATTCTAATTTTCTAAATTTGCTTTAGAACCTGTATCTACGTGTGAGCATTTCATTTGGGATATCTTTTAACTGTATGCAGGTATTCATAATAAGTTTGTTCGCACAGAAATCACAAACCATTCAGAGAGAATTTTATTGGTCGAGAACAGTCTAGTTTCCACATTCATTGGTTTTAGACCTAATACCTCCTCTTTTAAGAATAATAAATCAATGCATTAGAATGAGAGCGTACCCATCATGTCTGAAAATATCAAGACAAGAGTAATTCCAATTTTCAAAAAGGGTGAGAAAAATAATATGAACAATTACACATTAATTCCTGTTGTATCAAACATTTTTGAATCCCTCCTAAAATCACAGCTGTACCAATACTTTGAATCAAATAGTATTATCTCTACGGATTCACAATTTTTCTTCAGAATAAACCGAGGAATAAACAGATCAACTACAAAATAAGTATGTGGAGGGGGGCCTTCTTGAGGAGAGGGAATATGTAAGGATTACCTGCTCCATCCTTATGCAGGCCTTTTTTTAACTGTATTTCCCTCGGTATTTCCCATGAGCCTCATAGCCGAATAGCTATATAGCCTAAACCTATTAGAAAGCTATCTATATGGAAGGTACCAGCCAATGACGTATAGGCTTTTTACGTTATATTTAGGATGACGTCACATTTAGTAAATTTCTGCTGCCAACCTAACAAAACTAAAAGTACTTTTCAACGCATTTAAAGTAGGGCAATTTCAGATGTTTTTGGTTGGCAACGGCGCGCGACGTTGCATGATTTATATCTATTTATAAAAACATTTTCAAATAATGCGTGTCGATTCATTTCGGTTATTTTAAGCTGTCAGTCGTCTTGATAATTTATTATTAACTATTTTGTATAATCCTAATTAAGTGCCAAAAATACGTTACCTACACTTAGAAAAAAGTTCTCTCAAGAATTCAGCATGCGTATTCTGTATCGTCATAGAGAGGAAATTTCTTTCTATCAACTCTTTCTACCACTTTATCTTATTCTGTAAGCTGCTTTGGCGCCTGTCGTGTTTCACGAATGGTTCGTTCGGTAGAGAGGAATAGAAAGACCATTTAGGTCTTGCTTTGATATTTCTATTATCCCTGTCTCTTTTTAACACACTATCAAATTGGGTGATTGAATTATTTCAATAAGTGACATAAGTGTCAAGTGAATAAATTGCAAACAAAAAGTTAACAATACATTTTAGGGACGAACGAAATATCATGGGTAAGTTATATCTAAAATCAATTCCAAGGCTTTGGCATAATTGCTCAAATTATCATGTACGTAATGCAGACGATAAACGTGATTTCAAAACTCATCCTCAACAATGGAATACCATCGTCAATTTTGGAGAGGAACATCCAACAATTTTCAGGCCCCAATTTAAACATATGGATGGTGATGCTAGACAGAATGTAAAATTGTGGGAGGAATTGGTCGAAAAATTAAATTCCACGGGATTTCGTCTGAGAAGCGTTGACAAATGGAAAATGGTATCTTTTTATGTGACTCATATACCCTTTAGGTGTAATGTCACTCTATGAGTTAATAATTTCAAATATTGTTGTAGGCAATTGGCCGATGGAAGTCAAAAACAAAATCAAAAGCTGCCCAGTTAAGGGTCGAGGCACAGAAAACTGGTGATGGCCCATCAAACGCTGTTCCTTTAACAGAAACAGAGGAACGGCTAATGAATTTAATGGGTTAGAGATCAGTAACTGGGGATGGAAATGCAGAAATAGGAATGGTAATTACAACTATAACACTAAAAAAAGGGTTGATATCGATTAGTGCAAGTATTATTATATTCGAATTGGATAATTCTGTGTAGAATTGCAATAAAGATAAGGATTTACAAAATTATCAAAATGTTATTTACAGCGACCCATTACGGCCCACCTGCCTTTGCCACAACACTTGACAGGCCAAGAGATTGGATTGCCACCCCCAAAGGCACATCCTTCCAACAGCACCGGAACAAAAGGAGCTACCTGTTTGCCCAAATCTCCTCATTCTCCTCCACCATTGAAACCATTTAATCACCTACCATCACCAAGAACACACCCTTCCAGCATAGAAACAGACAGAGCTGCCCATTTGCCCAAGTCTTCTCGACCATTAACATCATCCAGTCGACCAGCCAGGAAACGCAGTCGGCAGTCTACTGAAAAGCCTGGGAAAGTGGTTTCCATGGCAAAAATGCATGAAGAGGCAATGGAAGAAAGAAGAAAACTAGATTAGCCCTAAAGCACATATTATGTAAAACACTAACTGCATTGATAATTTGGCCAGCTTTGAAGGGTTCATTATGTAAGACCCTGTCTTTCAATAGACAGCGAAATCGGTTTTTAAAAACTCCTGAAACAAATAAATTTCATCATTTAGTGCAAAAATATATAATACTTAACATTTTTTATAAAATACCTATACATCTTTCCACACAATTTCTGGCACTTGTCAAAGCTGCCGTATATCTACCTTCAGGAGCATCTCTGGGTATACCTTGGATAGGCGTCATAAGCCATGGCTCTTGTGGATATCCACTATCTCCAAGAAGCCACAAATTATGATCATCCTGATTATACATTTGTTCCAAATGTGTCCTTATATTGGAATTTCTCCAAATAAAGGCATCGTGAGTTGCTCCACCATAATTGGTTTTAACATTTAGTATCAATAGATTCGCGTCACATATCAATTGTACATTTTTGGAATGATATTGTTTTCTATTGAAATATAAGTTTTCATCTTCTCGTGGTGCAACAATGGCAATATGAGTGCCATCGATGCAGCCTATCACCCCTGGAAATCCAAACTGGGCCATGAACTCTTCTTTTTTTTCTTGCTTTTGGGCTTCATTCAAGGGAAATTTTACCCACCTATAGGCAATAGCCTCTAGAGCCAAAGACACCTCAGATAACGCTCGGCTAAAAGCAGGTTGTGATAAGGACACATGCATTTCATTTCCGCCTGCCTTCTGATATGAGCCCTGGGCAAAAAACCTTAGGGCACCTAAAATCCTTATATGGATAGGAACTTTTGTTGCTTTAGCTCCTGCATTCATATGAAGGGTAAGATCACGAATGAGATTTTGAACTAGCTGTCGACTTAGCCTGAAGCATTTCCGGAATTCTCGTTCGGGCAATTCAAAAGCATTTTGTTGGTCTCGCAAAAGTCTTCTCTCCAAACGAAATTGGTTTTGTCTTTCTTCATCTTCTGCTACCTGTAGCAAATAAAGGAATATTGGGTCCATACTTTATAACAAGGCCCCACTAAAAAACGAAAACTATGGGATCAGATATTAGGAATATTAGGTACCTATATGGTTTATAATAATCACAGAGACGTACCACTTGAACGTATCGAAAATCGAAAATGTTAGAATTCACAATGAAAGATACAAACTGTCACTTAATAATTCGCGAAGCTCCTAACATAAAAATGTAAACAAATATTGCCTTTGTTACCAGCGTAATCAAAAAAAAAACCCAAATTCCCTGATTACAGATCAATGTTTTTACATCAAATAATACACATTTCTCTATAGCCGAGCATACCCGATTGGGCATAGAAAAAATGGTACAGAATAAGTTCAAGAAATAGAAAGAAATTTCCTCTCTATACTTATAGAAGGAAATTTCTTCCCTTTATGACGATACAGAATACGCCTGCAGTACTTCTTCGTAGCGTAAACTTACTCAGAAAATGCCAGCAGGTTTGTCGGAGTCGGCCTCAGGAAAGGGTAGTATACTTAATAACGTATCTCCAGTAACGTATTTCCAGCAGGAACGCGACCATTTTTGCTTCCTACTGCTGTGAGGCATGTAAGTAAATTACCTATTTTCCGTTTCGTTTGACAGAAAAGACCTATCTATTTTTACCTGGTATGCGCGCGCAACATGAGGCAAGTCTTTTTATTAGCTAACTAGTACAGGTGTGAAGTCTTCGTTTTGCACGCTGGATATCTCCTTGTCCTTGTTCATTGCTCGTGGTCTGACAAAAATAAAAGTACGGTTGATATTCAACTTGACAAAGCTTGACAAGTGACACTCAAAAGTAGTTTGAAATTTTCATTGATAAATACGTTGCAAAACACGCGGTTTTTCTTCTTCTCTTTTTATCCCGTGCAAATAAGGAGGATGGATTGCCATACGTAAGTTTAACAAAATTTGGTACATTTTGCCTCGTCTTGCGCAATGAGCGTTCTGTGTCTTTTTCATCTAATGAAGTTTTCGTATTATTACTTCTTTGTTGGTAAAATAGATAGGTCTACTTTCACGTGACATTCTGATAAATTATAAGAAAAAAAATAGGCATTGACAACATTGTCTCTTTTTGTTCTATGACGTCATCCTAAATATAACGTAAAAAAACATACCAGCAGACTTTCTTGGGAGGAGTCGTCTCTACGAGGGCTGCTGTGAAAAGGGATGTGCAGCAGCAGGAGTCAACACTTTGTAATATACTGGGTGTCCCTAAAGAGTGGCTCACTTTCTACTACCTTCCCTTTCAACTACGATAACAGTAATAATACAGCAAAACTAGGACGAATTTACAGTAGTGGCAACTTTCAGAAATTTCGACTGTCTTGTGGGTCTTTTAACTGGGACTCCGTTTTCGGAGATCCTGATCCTTTAAGTGCTTTCCATAATGCTCTTGCCAACCTGGTCGGCAAAGCTTTTCCTCTTCGCCGCTTAAAACCAAAGCGCAAAGATCGAAGAAAATGGCTAACACTTGGAATCCGCACTTCTGCCTCTAATCTTAGATTCCTTAACAGCCTTAGGAAAGCGTACTCTAATTATGCCTTCTTACAATCCTACTATCTTTTTTATAAAAAAACTTATAGGAAGGTCATTCGTAAAGCCAAAGAGTTATTTTACTCTAAACGCCTGTCTAAATCTAACAATAAACAAAAAGAGTCATGGATCATCGTTAACGAAATAACTAATAGGGCAAATAATTCATCTCAAGTAAACATCGACAGCAATATTCTAAATCAATATTACTGCTCAGTTGCTCTTAATTTAACCAAAGATTTACCATCCAATATAGACCCACTCTCATACCTGTCAAACATCAACATTACCGAACACCATAGAGAAATATAATAGTAGTAAACTACGAGAGACGTTTGTTTAATGTAACAATCCTGGAAGTGTGTTTGTGCACATACCCGTAGCGTATTTCGCATGGTGTGGCAGATTATTGAACTAATTACTTCGATCGTTTCTGACAACTCGGTTTAATTTGTCTTTGTCAGCAACTTGCCCGAAAATGTTCTATCTTTTTTTTACACATACAAAATTGCCAAAATTTGACAAATTATTGAATCCAAAGACCATCAATCAAAAATTGAATGTTCACAATCATAACGTAAAATTTCTTCTATTATTTATATTAGAGAAATGAGAAAACATTCTGTGATCATAAATAATAATTAATTAGACAAAACCGACACCAATAATAGTGTGTTTTCGAATTTGCGATGATGCGAGATGCAGTAAAAAGGTAAACACAAAGCTTATAATACAAACATTTTTAGTTACTGTATATTTATAAAATTGGAATAAAAAAATAAGTTTGTTTGAAGATATCCCAATTTTTGTATTGTTCAATTACCTCCTTGACCCCCTTGAGGAATCTCATTGCATCTAATTTGGATTTTTTAAAAATAAGTTCTGTTATCGTTCTAAACAGTTGCTCGGTAAATTTTAGCAAGTTTTTTCAACAAATGTTTTGCTTTGCAATTGACTGTTTTGAGCGTTTACAGTACTTTATTTTTAATAAATCTTAAATAAAATCAAAGTTAATAATTTAATTATTCAAAAAAGCCGCCTTTTCACTGTCGGTAAAGAAGAAACCTGCATTCAAGCAACGTTCACTCTTTTATTGCTGTCCGTAGCCACCAGAGGCGCTAACGTCGACATTGTGCCAGTTAAGTATAGGGGAATGACTTCTCTCGTAGTTTACTACTATTATATTTCTCTAGGCCGAACACTTCCATGCGTTTCGTCCCACTACCCCTCGCGAAATTCTAAAAACAATCAATTCCATGAAAAATAGAAAAGCCGCCACTGACGACGGTATCTCATTAAAAATTCTAGAGAGTCTTCCCAATAACGCCATTGCCACATTATCTGATGTTATGAATTTATCTTTTATGACAGGCACTTTTCCATCATCCTTCAAAATTGTCAAAGTCCTCCCTCTTTACAAGGGCGGCGATCACGCAGCTCCATCTAACTACAGACCCATTTCTCTATTGTCAACGCTCTCCAAACTTATTGAAAGTCTCGTAAAGTCTCGCCTTACGTCATTTCTGGCTGACAACAGCATCATAGCTGGAGATCAGTTTGGATTTCAGGCTAACAAGAATACTTCTGACGCTATGTATTTGTTTCTATCTAGAGTTTTCCAGTCCATTAACGAACGTGAAGCCTCGGCCGCAGTGTTTTGCGACCTGTCTAAGGCGTTTGACTGTGTAACTCACGAGATACTGCTGCGGAAACTTTACGCCTATGGTATTCGAGGAAAGGTCTTGTGGTTTGAGAGCTACTTATGTGAACGTGAGCAGTTTGTTCACGCGAATGGGTTGTCATCCAGCAGGCAGTGTATCTCCTGTGGCGTTCCCCAGGGTTCTGTACTGGGACCTATTCTTTTTCTAATTTTTATTAATGATTTAACACAACTTGGGATATCTGGGCAGTTCACGTTGTTTGCTGATGACACAACTATTTTCTGGCACAATAAAAACCTTACGCAACTACGACAGGACATTGAATCTGATCTTAAGAAGGTTAAACAGTGGTGCGATGCTAACCGTCTGTGCTTAAATATGTCCAAAACTCATATGATTGGCTTCAATTTTGTACCTCAAGACCTTGCTACAAGTGATGACTCTATCTCTTTTGTAGACAATTCGAAATTCCTAGGACTTATTATCGACGAAAATCTTAAATTTTATCCACACATTCTAAAATTGAACAAAAAACTGGCATCCGGCTGTTTTTCAGTAAGAACTACTTTCAGGGAACTTGGCAAGAAAGTAGCTCGCAGTGTGTACTTTGCTCTGGTCGAATCCCATATTAGGTATGCATTACCCTTTTGGGGAGCTTGTGCACAGTATCTATTTCGATCGGTTTTCATCCTCCAAAAGCGTGCAGTTCGAAATCTGTGTAATGCTCACCCTAGAACTAACTGTAAAAATCTCTTCATCCAAAATAGTATCCTTACTCTTCCTTCTCTTTTCATCCTTGAAACAGCATGCTTAATTCATAAAAACAAACATTGCCTTCCGAATCACCAGCAAGTATATCAAACCCGTCAGAACAATTCTATCCCACTGCCTATACCTCATTCCAATTTAGTTAAAAGGTCTCTCATCTACAATGGTATTAAAATTTATAATAGTATAAGTCTGCAAATCAGAAACGCCCCAACACTAAAGGCATTCCGAAACCTGCTAAAAGCATTTTTATTGAAAAAAGGTAGGTTATTTTTAATTATGCTTTGTCAATAAGACCTATTACATGTAATATTTCTTGGACAATAAAGTACTTTTCATCATCATCATCCAGGGATCGACCGATACGGTTTTTTTTTGAAAAAACCGAAATTGCCGATACCGATACGATATGGCTTTATAGAAGGCCGATACCGATATAAGGCCGATACGGATTCTCGCACCTTTTCCTTTAGTTTGAATGTTTTATTTATTTGTTTTCTTCTAGTTTTAATATTGTTTGTTCGAGTTCAGATAAGCAGAAAGTTTAGTTTTTTTTTTTTTAATAAATAAATAATTTTGAATTTGAGTTTAGATACGCAGAATGTTAAGTTTTTTTTTTTTTATATATAAATACCTAATTAATTTAAAATAAATTTATGAACAACAATTTCTAATATTTACTTTCTTCTTAGTCACTCCCTAGACCCAAAAATTATTAGCTCTTTTAAGCTTCAAAAAAACCTTAGTGATGATTACTGATCTTTTAAAATATGATTTGTATCGGTCTAAAGTTATTGGCCAATGAAGGGCCGATATACCGATACACCGATATACCTGAAAAAGCCCGATACACCGATATGCCATATCGGTATCGGTCGATCCCTGTCATCATCACCCCCGAGCTCAACCCTATAACTTTTTTATTTTTCAAGATAAACAAATGGAATTGGGTATGTAGATATTTCACACGAATGCGGATTGATTGACATATGCAATTATTTTCTGTCACTTCCGGTTTAACAGGAAATCACTCTTCCTTATTTTAAATGGGTCACCCGGTATATTTTTGCTTAGTTCGATAGAAAATGACATTCCGAATACAATAACACCTTATTTTTGACTTTTTGAGTTTTGACTTTCAATTTATTAATTTTTTTAAATTCCAATCTAGAGTGCCATGAGCTCGATAAATCGGAAGATTATGGATCAAGTAGTCGAGGACCCATTACTTTTTATAGCTTTTACAGGCTCGTTTAAAATTTGCAAAATCGTATTTATGGTCTTAACTCATTTTTTTTAAATGAAATGAAGGTAGCTCATTAGTAAAGCTGGAAAGAATATTTTTTTACGAACAATTTGATACCAAACAATCGATATTTCATTTATGAATTTTGATAAAAAAGACCACAATACAGTACAAAGGGTATAATAATAAATTATCGAAGGTAATATCACTAAATTCACTATGGCAATGAACAATTGTTTTTTGTTAATTTTTCTTAATGCTCTTATGAAAAAATAAATAATTATTTAATGTGGATTTTTCCGAAATATCCTTAACCGAAATATCGACTGTGTGGAATTAAAAAAAAAATAATAAATTGAAGGTCAAAAATGGGGTATTATTGTATTCGGAATGTCATTTTCTATCAAACTAAGCAAAAATATACCGGGTGACCCATTTAAAATAAGGAAGTTATAGTGATTTTCTGTTAAACCGGAAGTGACAGAAAATAATTGCATACGTCAATCAATCCATATGCGTGTGAAATGAAATATCTACATACCAAATTTTATTTGTTTATCTTGAAAAATAAAAAAGTTATAGGGGTGAGCCACTCTCTAGGAACACCCGGTATAAATAAATAAATCAAATCAAATAAGCTGAAACTACAGTGCTGAAACTAAACATGGATTAAACTGAGAAAATTACCATTAGCTTGAATAGATAAAATGAACAAAATTCACAACAGATCAAGTTTTTGGGAGTCTTCCTGGACCAAAAACTTAAATTTGAGACACATATTCATAACACAGTAAAAATACTCTGAAAAACGATCTTTCTTATCAGAAACCTTGAAAAAATTGCAGAGAAAAGTGGGTTGCAAACCATGAGATACTGATTCTCTTAATGCTGAGAGATATGGGGTTAGTCACAGCATATTTAAGCGTACAAGAGATATCTTTATGCAAAAGATATTTTCCCAGATTACCAGGGATCCCCCTGGGATTCCTTCAGATTTCCTTAAATCTCCCAAGATTTCACTAGATCTCTCTAATTTTTCAAAGATTTCATAGAATAGTAGCACAAACGCAAAGCCAGAACACAATTCCCGGGGTCTTCTCCTTAAAACATCATGTGCATTCTCTCAATCTATTATTTTCCTGTAATATCAAAGCTACATTTATTACAATATGAGGTATAATATTTTTATTTCAGTGGAGAACATGATGATATCCCGAGTGATATCTTCTTGAATATTCTCAATCAATAGAAAATTAAATTCTGAACACGCGCACGGTCTGTCTCAGTAAGATTTCCCCATATATCAATAACATGTCGTATAGGTCTCCTCAGATTTCCTTCAGATTTTCCTGAATCTTACCCAGGGTTGGCATACACAAAAACTCATTTGGAAAACCCTGTGGGTTTTTGTCCATTTGCAATACACATTACACATGACATTGTTCTGAATCTGAGATAGGAATAAATGTAAGCAAATCTGAAAATTAATTTAAAGAAAACTAAAGTTAGGATTATTAACAATAAATCTCGGATAATTCACATTTTTCTTGTCTATATTAAACAAAATCAGACCTCAATAGAAATTTTCAAAATTCCAGGTTTTTGCCAACCCTGAATCTCTTCAGATTTCCCCAAACCTCTGCAGGGTGTACACGGGATATCCCGTTGTGAATCACCCCTCACCAAGAGAATATTCATCCTCCCAAGAAGAACAATTAGAGTCATTGAGGGGTGTAAGGGATGTTTTTGCAATTTTTCTTATACCTGCCACCCCAGGAAAAAACATTAAATCAAGCATTAGGTATTGAATGACTGATTTATGCAAAACAAAATACTTCGACAAAATATAAATAAATATCAGAATCATGAGAATGGCCATAACTATGATACCTCCTAGAAAGAAGGACAATATAAACTTGGACTTCTTATGATTGGAAAAATCAAGAAGTTGTAGATACTACTATGCACCGACTTTTTTCAATAAACTCCCAAAGAGTTAAAGACCCTAGAGTTGATTTTTTTTTAAAAAATAGTAAAAATGTTCTTCATAACAAAAGTTTTCTATAGCATAAATTACTTCCTAAAATATAAACTTAGTGAAAATGATTTTAAATTGTAAATATAAAATATTAAGTAGGTATGAAGAAAAAAAGCACATTGTGTCTGGTCAAATCAAATACCTACCTACAATATTTCCTGTTCTGTATTAGGTATCTAAATGTCTATATTGACATCTGAAATGGTGATATTATAGTTCTGTTTCTGCAGAAATCACAAACCAGTCAGAGTGAATTTCATTGGTTGAAACTAGTTTTCTGACTGTTTCGGGCTGTTTTCAACCAATGAAATTTGCTCTGACTGGTTTGTGATTTCTGTAGAAGCAGACCTTCTATGTGAGGAAGTTGTAATATTTGAAACACCAAATAATGAGCCAAATAATATACTTTACAACATACCCTGCGTTTTTATTCTCATCAAATTTTACTGATGGATCCACCATTCTATGGCCGTCATTGTCATTTTCCATTCACTAAACAAAGATAGCTAACTCATCGGTGAAGTCACCGATGAGAATAAAAACGAGGAGCTTCTCATAAGTAACTCATAGGTAAAGTCTATACGAAGTCACTTGGACTAGTATAAATACTAAATCCTGACATAAGTCAGCTTTTTCTCTGTCAAACATGGGCGGCGTAAATTCAAAAGGCATAACTAAAATTAATAATCAATATACTAATCAAAAAAACTAGAGTAGGTAATGCACTGCACTGTCTCTCACACCTACAATCATGTCGCCCCACAAAACGGAATGAACAGTATGTCGGCCAATCAAAAATTGGCAATGGCCAATCAGATCTATCGAGTCCACGTTGACTGGCATCGAACATGTACAGGGTGTCCAAGATTCGATGGTTTTGGCGGGTATTTCTAGAGGAGTTGGAAAAAAACTGACCCCCACTTGCGACCCTCGATTTTCAAGAGAAGCCGACCGGTGAAACTCGCATCTCGATATCTTGATTCGTTTTCAAGCTACAAAAAGTTATAGACCCCCTGGCAAACTCCAAACTTTACAAAAAAAACCCTTGTAGCATAAAAACGACTCGACATATCGAAATGCGGTTTTCACCAGTCAATTTATCTTGAAAATGGAGGCTCGCAAGTGAGGATCAGATCTTTTCCGACTCCTTTAGAAATACCCGAAACCCCCCAAAAACCATCGAATGTTGGACACCCTGTACAAGGAGCCAATCAGATCTATCCATCCCTACTTGTATGAGGAGCAATCAGTATAAATTTTGCTATATTTTTCAATATGTGATGCAGTATATTGACCATACGACTATTCTAGGCCTGGTCCAAGTAACTTCGTATAGACTTTACTGAGAACTTTACTAATTATATGTTCCTATACAACTGTAACTACTAAATAAGGTGAGTGAGGAAATGACATTGCTGATGCGACAGATTTTTTCACACGTGACTTTTAATTGATTTAAGATAAGTTAAACATGTGACAACTCAAATTTTTCATCTTTATACTCTTGGAGCTATTTTAGTTACTTGAGTAGGTAGTTAAAATAATGGAAATTAAATAAGTTTGTAAGGTCCTACTACCAAACTCCTTCTTACATGCAAGAAGTTTCATAATTGTCCTTTTATTGGTTTTCCAGAAAAACCTTAAAATGTGAGAGACATTTTTAATTAATTCAGTTTTTGTAAGTTGATTGTGAAGATTCTTCATGTTGTTATTTTCCACTAGAAAAATTTGAAATTTTGGAAAATGAGCTTCTATCCCTCATTTTTACATGCAAAATGTTTCAAAATTGTTCCTTCACTAGTTTTCCAGCCAAACTTTGAAATGTGAGAGACTGTTTTTTCAATTAATTCAGTTTTTGTAAATTGGTTTTGAAGATTCTTCATGTTGATATTTTTTATTACTGGAAAAATTTGAAATTTTGGAAAAATGAGCTCCTATCTCTGCTTTTTACATGCAAAAAGTTTCAAAATTGTCCCTTTATTAGTTTTCCAGCAAAACTTTGAAATGTGAGAGACTGTTCTTTCAATTAATTCAGTTTTTGTGAGTTGATTTTGAAGATTCTTCATGCTCTTATTTTCCACTGAAAAAATTTGAAATTTTGGGAAAATGAGCTCCTATCTCTCGTTTTTACATGCAAAAAGTTTCAAAATTGTTCCTTTATTTGTTTTCCAGAAAAACCTTGAAATGTGAGAGACTGTTTTTTCAATTAATTCAGTTCTTGTAAGTTGATTTTGAAGATTCTTCATGTTGTTATTTTCCACTGGAAAAATTTGAAATTTTGGGAAAATGAGCTTCTATCTCTCCTTTTTACATGCAAAAAGTTTCAAAATGATCCCTTTATTAGTTTTCTAGCAAAACTTTGAAATGTGAGAGACTGTTTTTCAATTAATTCAGTTTTTGTAAGTTGATTTTTTCATGTTTTTATTTTCCACTGGAAAAATTTGAAATTTTCGCAGAATGAGCTCCTATCTTTCCTTTACCCTGTATCAAAGTCTAAGTAGAGTTTAACAATTTAGAAAAAAAAATAAGAAAAATCCAAAGATTCTAAAAAAGAGGACAATATTTTTTTGGAAATGTCTGTCAATGATATAAAACTAAAAAAAGAGTTTCAACTAGAGATCACTCCAACAGCTTGATTGTTATCTTTAAGAGAAACATTCTGTTTTATTTTTAACATTTCCCCAGGCATATTATACTACAATATTTTTAAAAATATGTTTTGAACAGCAACAAAGACAATTGCCCTTGTAGGTACTTGTCTTTTCTAATTAGGAAGTTTCTGTTGTGAAAGGTTTTTAATTGGGATTTTGTCAAGTTTTTTCAGCGTAATTAAAGTAGAAAACTAGAAATGAAAATCCATTTGCCATGGTTTCCAGGAGTGTCTAGTGGAAGACCATTAAGGCTGGTAGCTTGAATCTATTGTTCAATTTGTAGTAATGCCAGGAATCAGATTTCAAAATGCAAAAGGAAGAATTCTTTAGCTTTATCAAATTGACTTTTTTATTTATAAAATCCTAACAGGCATTTTGAGAATTTACTTATTTGGGTTAGTTTATGTTACAGCATCAAGAGTTGGATACATTAAATTATTGTCACAGTGTAACTAAGTTTCAGATAAAAATATTGTATATAGCTTTGCTTGTGGGTTATAAATCAATAAAACCGTATAAGTACCTATAGTTTTTGTTTGTAATTTAACCGGGACCTTAATTTAAATTGATTCATATTATTATTGTTTTTTTTTTTTTCAACATCGCTTTTCAGGTCTCTTTCAAGACCCACTAAAAATATCGCCGAGTCAACTAACTCAAATCGTACTCGGTAAAAATCCAATTTCCGTATTGAACGAAATCTTTTCCACTCTGGCTTACGAAGTGGAAAGCAGGACCGGACCAGCGCACGAACCCTGCTTCGTAATGTCGTTGAAAGTCAAAAATATCGAAGGGACGTTTTTGGGCACCGGCCCTTCGAAAAAAATGGCCAGGAATAGTGCGGCGCTAACCGCTCTCGCATGTATTTTTAATTTAGAACAAGAGCCTATAAGTGATGGGAAGAAAAAGGAACTCTTAGCTCAGGCACTGTCAAGTAGCACTAGTGTTATACTAGAAGACTCTTCCAATGAAGATGATTTGATACTTAAACGTAAAGGTAACTATGAAAAAATGGGATCAATACAAAAAACATTAAGGGCCTATCTTTGGGCTAGTTTATGCTTCTTAATTTCATGTATTTACTATGTATATAATGTGTTGAACATTTCCCTCTTTTCTTGTGTTTCTTATGCGTTTTTTAATTCTTTAAGTACCTTTTTTCTTCACTTTATGGATACGGTCTAGGTCAAATGTTTACGGTAATTTTAACGTTATTTGTATGGTGGCAAGGTGGGTTGGGAACTTACATATTAATACGAGGGCGTTTTGGAATTTCTCCTTGGCCATTATCAGCAAATTCTACGATTGTTATTTACTATTGAGTGGACATTATTTTTTTATTGCTTTAGAATTATTTAGCCGGGTGTCACTGTTTTTATTATTATGGCCTTGTTTTGTTATATTTTGCATTTAGTTTTATAGGGTTTCTACCAAGTATTAGTCTTATTATGTGGGTATTTTAAGTGAAACAATAATTATTGCTGTTCGTTTACATAAAGTAATGTTTGTTCGCATATACCAGGTAGTCGAAATGGAGACAAGCCAATCCTCAAACGCAAAAAGACAGAAATCAACCTAACAGAAAAGAATCCAGTGTCCATCCTAAACGAACTTCGCGTGGGCTTAAAGTACGAAGTGGCTGGCGTGACAGGCCCACCGCACAATCCAGTTTTCAGTGTCTACGTGATAGTCGACGGCCTAAAATACTATGGAACGGGAATTTCCAAGAAACTTGCCAGATCCAAAGCGGCCGAACATGCATTGCAATCCTTTGTACAGTTGCCTAACAATGGCATCCTCGTCCCTGCCATCAATGTCGGTTCGGATGAAGACTTCACTATTGATAAAATTAAGGAGGAAAGCAACATGTCAGTTGTTAGCCCTCGAGATAAGAATCCTGTTATGTTACTGAACGAACTTTATCCTAATGCGGTTTACAATTTTACCTTAAATGAATCTGATGTTGTCAATAGATTCAAAGCTACTATTTCTATTGAGGGAGACACGTTTCCTGGAACTGGTAAGTAATTGAGAATCTTGTTTGAGAACAGAAGATTGGAGTCCTCAGATTTGCCTAATTTCGAGGGTTCCAGTTTGTTGTCTGAGGCTTTCTTAGTGGATTACATAACAGTACATGCTCAATAAGGTGAACCTAAAAAACCAACATTACTGAGATTCTTCAGACACTAAGTACACTTCCTAAATGTTACATTGTAGATTACCAGCTTGGAGTCCGACAAATTTTCATCATATCCTACAGTTGTTGTTAGATCCTTGCTTATTAAGTATGTACTGTATGTCTTATAGCAGATCTTAAAAAAATTTCACGATTTTCCAAAGGTTCAAGCAAGAAAAACGCAAAATCAGCTGCCGCAAGAATTGCTTTGGCAAAGCTTATCAATTACACTCCATCGGATGGACAAATAAATGGACATGGTGATTCCGCTTCAAATATCTCCCGCGAAAATATGCTAAAAGCTGATGAAATTGGAAGGTACTATTAAATCAAAATCATATTATTTAATAATTTTTTATAAATATTGACTTATCTTATAGGATGGTGAATGATAAATTTACAGAAGTTATGGGCGGCGACATTCAGCATTCGCGTAGAAAAGTCTTATCTGGTATCGTAATGACCAGAGGCCAGACCCTGGACAATGCTGAAGTGATTTGCGTCACGACAGGTACTAAATGCATATCTGGCGGCTATATTTGCCTAAATGGTACTTCATTAAACGATATGCACGCAGAGATTATTGCAAGAAGATGTTTGGTGAATTATTTGTACGATCAACTGGTACTTCTCACAAAACCTGGTAAGGTTTTTTTCTTGGAACAATAATGACAAACTTTATGGCTCATATTTTAGATCTTGCATCAACGTCAATTTTTGTGGCAAGAGATGACAATTGCGGCTACAAGTTGGCCAAAGGAATCGAGTTTCATCTCTTCATTAATACGGCGCCGTGCGGGGACGCTCGAATTTTCAGTCCGCATGAAGACTCGGTCGTAGATCGGCACCCGAATAGGATTTCTAGAGGTCAGTTGCGTACGAAAATCGAATCCGGCGAAGGTACAATTCCGATCAAGGGCTGTTCTGGAATTCAAACTTGGGATGGAATTCTTCAGGTATGCATCTTTGAAACAAGAAATTGCAATCTTTGCTGTGTTCTTCATAATGATATTTTTCTTCATAGAGCTAAAATCTATTTGTTGTTAGGGCGAACGACTTCTTACGATGTCATGTTCTGATAAAATATGCAAATGGAACGTCTTGGGCATCCAAGGTGCTTTATTGTCACATTTTATTGAACCGATTTACCTCAAGAGTCTTGTACTGGGCGGATTAATGAAGGAACCACATTTGTACAGGTATTTGGATACTTTTCAATTAGAAACAAAAAAAAATTATGGTGAATTTTTTCAATAGTTTTATTTAACTGTAAAGACACATTGATGTCACATTAAAATTCTAATGTTTTCTGGAAAGTAAGTCAAAAAAGCAACTTGTCTAAGAACAGACCTCAAACTTATAAGTATGTATGGGCGCTTTCTTTTATTCAGCGGTGGATCCATCGGTAATCAGCTTTTCTTTGTCTAGCTCATAGATAATTGGAATGTCTGTCTCATAATGCTGGCAGCAGATGGACCCATTGCTAAATAAAAGAACGCGCCCTATATGTTGGTTTAGAATGTATTCCTTTGTTGTTTGACACCTAATTTCCATCCTGTTCTATCATCGCAATCCTCTGATGAGGGATTTCTTCCACTCATGGACTTTTATATGGTTTTCTGCCATTCCAGTTTTGGTCTTCCTTGTTTTCTTCTACCTGTTGATTACTAATGCAGCATTTTTTTGGGCCACCTGGTATTTGGCATTCGTTCTACATGTCGGTGCCAGGTAAAATTTGCATGCCCCAGTAATTGACCTTTTGTTTTGACGCCATATTGCGGTGCGCGAACATAGTTGCCAAAATAAGAAAACCAAAAATTACTAGCGGGCTGTCAACTAGATATTTTATTATTTCTATTCTGCTCAATACAAGTTAAAATTGATGGTTTTTCTTTCCAAAAACATTCGTAATAGGCGGTAAATTTAAATTTTAAATGTAATTTATTCATTAACTTTGGATTTTAAAGTTGACAGAACGCTAATAAAAAAATTTTCTACTGTTGGCAACTATGTTCGCGCACCGCAATATGGCGTCCAAACAAAAGGTCAATTGCTCCTGATCTATCATTCTAAAATAATTAAAGCGATGCGGCGTTGCCTTTTATAACAAAAAGTAATATAAAGTTTGATATTTCAAATGAAACACTTTGTATATGATTGCATTTTTTTGCTCCAGTCAAAATGACATTATGTTGGCAATACAATGTAAAATTGTCAATTTTTCAAATTTTTTATGTAGAAAAGGCTTGTGTTGCCAACATAGTTACTAAATTTTTGACTTGGGGAATTATCTTTAAAAAAAAACAGACTTTATTAGTAACATCTTTCTCTAATGAAAAACCCTGTATATTTTTGATTTTTTGAATTTATCGGTATACTTCATGTATCTACCATATTATTAGCATTCAATTGTTTCTCTAGAATTCAACGAGAAACCCAAAAATTCTATAATATTCAGGGTGTTCCATTCAAACCTAACTTGAATTATTTATTATTTATTGAACATTGTATTGTCTATTTATTTTATCTGATGACAAATTTTGATGGTTCAGGCAAAATACTTTGGTAATTTAACCTTTTTTTAGCTCTTGAAATTCAAGCTCTACTAGGGTCGGCTTCTGAATAGCGAGTCACCTCCGGGTTGGTTTCAACTCCAGGGTAAACGTATCCAGTTTCAATGTTTACCCTGGAGTTATGCTTAAACCGGGGGTGACTTCCTATTGAGAAACCGGCCTCTAGTGCTCCAAAACTTATAAGATACAAATAAGCACAATTCAATAAATCGAGCGATTAACCAGTCTGTATGGTAAACATAATTAACATATTGACAGACAGGAACTATCGTGTTCCTTTCAAAATAACGCGTTATGTCCATAGTAACGTGTTACTCTTAAAGTTATCCGTTACTTTCATAGTAATTTGTTACTTTAACGAAGTAACGATCTGCAGTTACTTTTGGAAAGCAACGGCGTTACAATTATTTTTCAATCGATCCTAAAAGTAACAAAGTTACCAAGTAACACGTTACTTTTAATAACTCGTTATTGTAAAGTAATGATTTTTTTTCGTTACACCCAGCTCTGCTTCTGATTAGATTGGTCAAAATTCACAGGGAAATAGTCAGGGTAAAATGGATGGGATGGCCCAGTTGTCTTGGATTGAACTGTCAAATACCGCGGGAGTAGGAGAGAGACAAAAACACAACAACGACAATATTTTTTTTTTGCATGACACAAGTGAACAACTAAATACAAAAATGAAAAAGAAACAAGCTAATCTAATAAAGCTTTGATTCTGAATCATCAGTTTACACCCAATGGGGGATTCACCTGTAGGTGCGCTTAGTAAGTGTAGGGCGTTCTGAGCAGCAGAGGCTCTGGAGGGGCATGTTGCAGTAAATTATAATTAGTTAGTTGAACTTCTCAATAGATTCTTATGTTTGCATAATGGTAAGTACCTATCTAACATGTAGTGTAAATGTATAAACTCACTTCTCCAGGACTTGTGGCGTGCTTGAAGGACTTGGCAATCTTATGCATTTGTTTTCAATCCTTGATGGTAACCATCGTTCCAGTATTTGCCATCACCCGCCATCAATGAACTGTGAATGAACTATACCGGTCTGGCAAGTGAACATCCTACGGGCTAATTTTAATGTAATAGAATGAAATGTCTAGAAAAAGTCTAAGGTTGAATAGAGAGCGTAAACGATTTCCGCTTTTCCCTCTCCAGCATTCCCAGCGCTCCATCGAGGTGGGGAAATTGTTTTCGTTCTCTATTTAACCTTAGATTTTTCTAGGCATTTCATTCTATTGCATTAAAATTGGTAACTGTAAGATGCTGACTTGCCAGACCTGTATACTACACATAACTGGAACTGACCTTACCTAACAAGCTGTTATATGCTGTTATAATACATCAGCTGGTGATCCGGTGATAGGATTAGCGTTTCCGAAAAGGCCTAATTTCAGTTACCGTTTATAACACGGTTACAAACGGTTAGTCGCTTAAAAATCCTTTTTCTATTTTGGTTTCATATCGAAGTCTTTTCGACACTAAAACTAGTTTCGAAAAAAAGCTCTTTGTGACACTCCTTTTTTACTTATCGGAGTTGGTAACACTGGCTGACTGATGGCCATCGAACTGTCATTTGCGATTTTATTAATAGGCCTGTTCACACAGCAATCACAACTAGATTTATTTTTTTTTAATTTTTTTTCTACTTTACTATTATAGATCCATAATACCTAGGAAACGAAATACGTTAACACACCTATAACAACCTGATCCATAACGTCCGCTTTTGCGGGCGTTATGATCTATAACGCCCGCTTATAATACCTTAAGGTGTTTTTGTTGTTGTTGTTCTATTAATTTGCACTTTACCCTAGGCAGCCACTAAATGTCTGACCGAAAATAATTTTTGGTCTAGCCAGGATTCGAACCCGGTCTACCATCAATGTTTCCCATGTAGTCCAGCGCGTTAACCCACAGGACCACCACCGTTGCCTTGCCTTATGAGATGTTTATAGATATATTAATTTATTTCGTTTCTATGGACAGGTCGCAGGTACAGGTACAGGTCACATGTACAGGTACATGTCAAAATACAAAACAATATTCTGTCACACAAGTTTAACTGATTTTGTTAATAACAAATTGATGAAAAAACATTGTGTTGAGTAGAAAATAAAGCATTGTATGCACCACGGGGATTTCAAGATTATAATGCCCTTCAGGCGAAATATATCCCTCGGGCCATAGGCCCTCGGGCTAGTTTCGCCTTCGGGCATTATAATCCACATAATCCCCTTGGTACATAAATAGCTATAAAATGCCAAAATATTGAGTTTTGCGACCTGTCAACCGGTCAAAAATGCTGACATTTCTTGTCAATCGCAGAAATAATCCTTTACAAACTCTTAGTGAATAATTTCAATGCAGCTTGAATAGTTTTTAGCTGTTCAAGCCAAGCTCAGTAATAATCTTTATTTAACATAATGCTATATACAAAATCCATACATATAAAAGTTAAAATTTACCAAAGTAAACAAGGTCTAAGTATGAAGGCCTTATTGATGTTTATATTTACTCGAGTTACAAATATCAGAACTTTCCTATTTGATGCTCAAACGTCTATAAATTACGATCGCTGGCGCAAACAGCTGACGACTTAGTGACGTTGGCAATGGTACTACACTATATAACCACGATTACCAAAAATGAGGCCGATAAGCAATCCTATGGTAGTATAGTGTAATAGTATAGTAGTATAGTGTATTATCCTTCTGTTTGAATTACCTAATACGCTTCATCACAACATTTCATAACTATTCAATAACCATTGGACAAATATCCCAAAATAATCCATTTCTAACAGAAACTTGCTTGTATTTCCGAAACCTTAGTATTTAGGTATAGGAACATAATACATCATTTGTAAGGGATTTTAATAATATTTCATAATATGCACAGGGTACTCTATTTAAAAAAGTACTGTTTTTTTTCTACCTGGCGGAACAATTACTAATTTTGACCCACCCTGTATAATGTAGAACAAATTTTCTTGCTCAAAAGCAAAATTAATATACAGGACCTCCTTAAGTTTTTTCCAAAATTTAAAATTTCTACGAATCTCAGTGACGTAGTAGCACAGCATAGTAGTACAAGTACACTTGGCCAAACATAAAACTGGTAAGCATTTTCCTATTGTGTTGTATTGTGTAAATCGACCTTCTTTATCACCTCAACAATGACGAAAGAGTCAAGTCAGTGTCATATTTAAACCAATCATAACATAAAAACATGTTGCATTTACTTTGTTTAGTAAGTTTTTCAGAAGAGACTTTCTGTTGTTAAGCCTGATTCACAGTAGGCAAATTTGAAGTATATATTTTGCCTGTACCAGTTTTATGTTTGGCCAAGTGTACAAGTTTAACTAGAGCTATGTTTTGAAGAAAAAATAAAGACATTAATTAATAAGTCGAAAATCACTAGAGATAGGTATAGGACAGTATTATACAGGGTGTCCCACTAAGGGCGGCAAGGTACAATATTATGGAAACCATAGACCTTACGGTTTCGGGATTTTTTTTTCTTCAAATAGGCCAAGAGAAGTTGATGGAAATTATTTTCCAAGATCACCGCTAAGGGACGATGATTTAACTAAAAATTCAATTTTTTTCAAGAAATCGCTATATTAGAAACTGTTTTAACAACAGAAATCAGAAGCTCATTAATTTTTGCGCCAGTTTGGTTATTAGGTTTTTTTCGTATCTTCACTAATAAGGGTGGGGGAAGCTAGTAAAAAAATAGTTTTAAAAATTGCTGTATCTTCCATACTCCTTATCCAGACTTACCTATTCAATTTGGGCTCATTTGAAAGAAAATTTCATTGTTATTAAGAAACCCACTTCGTTTAGGGTCGATACTTCCCACCGCGTCTTCTAGGGCGCTGTTTAACCAAGATCCAGTTTTTTCTAATTTTTATGAAAAATCCAAATGGCATGATATTATTTTTTCATTGCTGTGCTTAAAGAGCAAAAAAATATCTACATTTTGGCGCAAACCGCAATTCAATATCTGCTTTCGTTTTCAACTTATATGCAAATAACGTTTCCATAATATCGTACCTCGTCGACCTTAGTGGGACACCCGTTACAAAAATAATCAGAAAGTAATAGCAGAGTGAAAGATACAATAATATACAAGGTGTCTCATTTAAAATAACAAACTTTATATTACATCGTTGCAATTATAGTAGAATGACAGATCATGAGCAATTACTCAAGCATGCAAATTTTCAAAAAAATCTAATTCTCCGTTTTCCATGAGCATCTAAGGTGCCATAGACCATCAATCACCCTGTATATTCCGGTCTACTTTCTTGCAATAGACCTTTGTAATGATTACCTGGATATTAGTTCTGTCTGTTCCTGGATTTTTGACATTGATGTAGATTTCCATACCTCTGAGCATTTCCTTCCTCCTATGTAGGTGTTAATTTCTTCACATTTCTTATACCAAGACTCGTTCTAAGTTTTCTTTTTGTATCTTAATAAGCTTAAGGTCTTGTTCATTTTTTGTTGTTAGCCATTTGAGCTATTTTTGCTTCTTCTCTTGGACTAATAGCTTTTTTGGCACCAAAAAAATGGCATCTCTATAATTTTTTTCACCTGAATCATGGTGTTCTGAATTATCAGACTAATCTCTCCTAATAGATAAATGCTTCATTTTTTTAAACAGAACTAAAGAAGCCCCCAAAAAACATTAGAATTTTAATGTGACAATATTCAATGTAGCAATTCCTGATAATGAAAAATATATGTTTTTGATAAATTTCCATTTTATATACATACTTTTTCAATTTTTCCAGAGAACCAAATTTTTGCCGAAATGATTACAGAAATATGTAGATTTTTTGTTGATTAGTTTTGGGGTGTTGAAATTAGAGGTTTTCACATCTTTTTTGTTCAATAATTCGTTTTTTTTTCTCCTAAATTGTCTATACATTTATAGGATGGTGATAAAATATGTAGCAAATTGAATATATTTAATAAACGTGCATGTATTTCAAGCTCCACAAACAAAGATGGGTTTAATTGAAAGACAAACCAACTTTCAATTAATTTGCTCGCAACAAATACATCTCAATTATTGAATACATTGAATTTATTCCAAATTATATTATCATCGTACAAATGCACGCGACACCACTTCCTAACTGACTCCATCATCCCATCATAGAGCACTATGCGGAAGAATAGAAAATACGCTACAAGGTCTGCCGCCTCCGTTCAATTTAAACCGTCCAGAAACGTTGAGATCCACATCAATGGAACAAAGGTTGGCACAGAAAGCGCCAAGTTTCGCCGTTATTTGGACGCAAGGCATGAGCCAACCGGAAATAGTGTCAACCGAACGCGGTAAACCGGACGCTGGTATGTCGTTGGTTTGCAAACATCAGCTGGCCAAGCGGTTTTTAGAGGTCGCAGGCAAACTGTCTTCGATTAGTACTGATAAGCTTGTGTTAACATCTTACGCTGAAGCCAAAGAATCTGTCAAAACTTATGTGGTAAGTAAATATTTTACAATTATAAAGGATATTTTATTAAAGCAAAATTTATAACAGTCTGCAAGAGAAGCCCTCTATGAAGCATTTAAAAAAGCGCAACTTGGCAGTTGGGTGATGAAACCTTTGGAACAAGATTTATTCGAATTCCCAGATCTCAGCCAATAGTTCATAATAATGTAAGAATATTTTTGTGATTTTTAAGTAAATTAAGATTAAGGTTAGAACAATTAGTTGGCAGAGTACAAAAACTCAAGTTCCTTTTGAGGCAAAACTCGGAATTTTTAGAGTTCCATTACTTAAGGATATTGCTAGAAAATAATGTCGCTCAAATAATATACGTATTTGTCACACATAAAAATACTGCTTGATAAAACAAATTGGATAATTACATTTAATTTATTCAATCAATTGGTATATACTTTTTTTAATCCAAATTGAAATTGTGTATGTTATGGTCTTAATTTTTATTATAGTACATTTTGTTAAATGTATTTTAATTTTTAACTCTTTGTACTATAATTGACCATGAAATAAATTTTTAAGTTTTAGGACTTTAGTATATTGTTTGGCTGACACTGTTTTGGTAGCTGCTCTTGAAGTAAGATAGTATTTTAACAAAACATCTTTTTTTTTTCCTTTATTTTTAACTTCCAACCAACTACTTATGTATATTGAGTTTTAGTTCAAGTCTTGCTTTTAGAGTAACTGCCCTCTCATAATTCTCCTTTTTTGTTTTTAGAAAGCTAATATAAGTAAAACATTTATTTTTTATTAATTTTTTTTCACAAAATGTGTCATTTTCTAACAGTAGGTAATGTAAATAATTATATAGGTAATAAATAATTACATAGGATATCAATTATTTAATTTATTTAACCTTTGTACAAATTATATACTATGTAAACAATTCTCTGAAATATTCAATTTTCTACCTAAAATATTTTCAAATTCGTTTTCCAACAACTTGTGCAAATGTTGCCCATCATGTTTATAAATCCAACATCCTTCTTTAACAACATAATCAAATCGTTTCGGGCCAGACGTTGGGGAACTTAACCATATTTGCCTATTGGGTGATTGTCTGTTAATCACATATGTCCCATGTATTCCCAAGTCTATGTTTAATACACCTGCCCCATAAATGACATCTGCTTTTTCAAGTTTTGGTTCTGTGGCTACTAATTCGTCAAAATATTCTGCTAGGGAGTTTAGGGTTTCTTCGCATACCTTTTCAAATGTGTTTGAATCTACTAGGTCTTCGTTTACTATGGTGGAATAATAATTTTGAGGTGTTGAATTAGGAGTTTGGCTTGGATAAGGAACATATTTTGATTGGATTTTGCTGAAGTTGTAACTGGATAATGATGATATCCTTCTGGTATTATTTATTTTGGAATTTAATTGTTTGAAATTTCTTATTGTTAATATCCTAGTGGTTACTTTTCTAAAGTGCATTTCTAAAAGAGAAATTTTGTAATAATTAAGGGCTGTTATTTTTATTCAGGAAAAGTTCATGATTAGAATCAAGTCTAGTTAAGCGTTAGGAAATAGTTAAAAATATATTTAGGCCTGGTTTATTCATCTTCAGATAAACTTGCTGGTAAGGTAACTACATATCTGCAAGATAAATTTATGGTTCTATAATTCTATTGAGGTCTGTTATCACAAATCCAGTCAGAGCGTTTCTGATTGGTGCAAATCGTTAAGAACCAATGAAATTTGCTGTAACTGGTTTGTGATTTCAGTGAAATTTTTTTGACAGTTATAATAGCCAATTAAATTTTGTTATTTTTTGTCATGTGACACAGATCACCCAATCATTTCAACATTATACTGAAAACAGCCGTAGGGTTGTTTTCACTCTATAGCATTGCTGTCAAAAAATTTCTATCCGAATGACCGAGATCAGTGGAATGACCCTGGAACATTGATAAATGCTCAAAAATTGTAAAACAACTTTCTCAGACTTGTTGATTATAGGAAACAGACCTTCGCCTACAGTGTCGGCCTGTACAGGGTGGCCCCAATTAGAGCCTCATCATTGGGATCTCGGAAACCGTAAAAGATACAGGGTCGGTCAAATCATGGCAAAGTTGCGCAATTTTATGACCAATAGAATGCCGTTTTGAAATTAAAAAGATTCCGAATACTTCCGGAGTTATTCGGAAAAAACCGAAATTTTGTAAAATAGTTTTTATTTTTTCCCAGGCTTATTTGAAGAGCAATTTTAAAATAAAGGTCACTTCATCATTGTCACTTTTTCCCCTTTAGAAGATGGTGCTACTAAATTTAAAATCCGACGTTTCGTCTTCAGGCATCCATCTTCAACTTACTTTTTCTTAATAAAATTTTTTTAGACAAATCGTTTTCGAGATAAACCCCAAACTTAGTATTTTATAAATGAGACACTCTGTATTTTTTGGTCCCAAAAAATTCGCCTTTTTTTCTCTTTGAAATGATGCATCACACTTTGGACTGTGGTTCAAACTAATGCCCGTATTACATGTGTGTATTTTTCCGTGTATTTATTCATGTAGTTCAGGGTGCCAACATTATTTTGTTGTTCATAATGCTGATTTATGTTGCGTTTGAAGTTTTTCGGTTGTCACCCTGAACTACATGAATAAATACACGGAAAAATACACAGATTTAATACGGGCATAACTCTTAAAAACGTAATAATAAAAGAAAAACTTAAGTTGGCCATGGAAATATAGGTACCTATTAAAGTGTCCACAAGCAAAATTGAATAAAATTATTGATTTTTTAAATCACCATTTTTTACTCTGTACTTGAAAAACTTGATAATCTTAATGAACTTAGTGACGCAATATTAACTATTGACTACAAAACTGGATTCTACATAAAAATATCTATCTATATTAGTTTTCACCGTTTCTCTATCTTACAAGGTGTCTGAAATATGACCACCCCAAAAAGCGCAAAATTCCTATTTCACCCTGTATCTCGGGAACGGAACAAGGTGGCACAATTCTGTTTGCGGCATTCAAAGTTTCACGAAAAATTGATACAGGTTGGCGAAAACCGCATAGTTCTATATCTGCTGGTTACCGAGGAACCCTGTGATTACAAGGAATTTGGAACACAGTGTATGTGGGGTGCTGTTTCCCCCTTAAAGATTGTGGAATTTGATAGTCGGTGATCTCAGTGTACACATTTTGGGTCAGCTATTCACCCCTCGCCTGACGCCTATACTACCCAAGATCGAAATTACTCACAGCACAGCATGGTGTAATTTCTGTGAAGTGATAGTATTGGCACAGTAATACTTCTCGACTTTATTATGATGCCACTTACTTTATATAGCGTTGCTAATGGTATGAGTCATTACCAATAAATCCAATAATTTCGATCTCGACATAGGTATAGTAAATGGTACTGAAATCATGAAATCTGTGTGAATCTAGTAAAATCACATTTACTCTTGGGAAATCAATGTAAATCTGGGAAATCAATGAAATCAACAAAATCAAGTGAAATCAGCAAAATCAAGTGAAATCAGCAAAATCAAGTAAAATCAAATAATTATCTCAGGAAATCGTTGAAATCAAGTGAAATCATGAGATTTTACCAAATCTAATTTTTGATTTCATTGATTTCCATTAAGGCAATGAAAATCAAAAATCAGGTGTACAAAATTATTACAAACATCTCTGAACAAGTAAACAAAACAACAAAGGAATGTTTGGAACGCGTCAGCAGCGTGGCAATGGAATGCAGACCTGAAAACAAAAATTTTTTGTGGAGCGATGTTGTTAAAAAGAAAAAAATGCCGCCGCTACTCATTAGACCAAAAGATTTACAACAGCACAGTAGTGAGATCAAAAAAGTATTAATGGAAAAAATTGATATAGCAAATATTGATGCCGCTGTTGAGAATGTACGACCAGCGAGGCAGGGCAGTATTTTAGTTCAATGTGAGGATGAGAAGTCTTTTAAAAATCTACAAGAGGCTGCCAGATCCTCCTTGGCGGCAAACTATGATGTAACTGTACCGGATCTAAAAAATCTAAAAATAGTCATTATTGGTGTGGATCAGAGATACCTTGATTCCGAGGACGAACTTATAAATAAAATAAAACGCACAGTAAAAAATCCTGAAAATTTTGAAATCAAGTTTGTGAAAAAATACATACCAAACAAAAAAAGATTGCATAATGTAATACTCGAAGTGTCAGCTGATGCCTTTAAATATTTAATGTCTCAGAAAAGGTTGTTTCTGGGATGGGACAGCTATCCAATATTTGAATTTGTAGGCGTACTTAGGTGTTTTAAGTGCTGGCGTTAAGGGCATAAAAAGGACGACTGCAAAAACCAGCATATGGTGTGTCCAACATGTGGGGGTCATCATCCTGTTGAGAGCTGCCAATCGGAAGAAAAGAGGTGTTCAAACTGCAAATATGCCAGTGAAGTGCTCAAGATTCCAAATATCCGTATGGATCACGCGGTTTTTGACAGACAATATATGGTTTACCAGAAGGAAGTACAAAGGAATCGAGACAGAATTCATTACATATAATAGCAGTCAAACAGTTCCATAGAAAATCACTATTGTTTGTCAATTACCATTCAGGGATTTAATCAACATAAAAAAATAGATGTTGAGTCATTAATATGTCAATACAAACCAACTGTCCTGGTGTTTAAATGAGACTCATGTAACCAATGATTTTTCCTTGAATGAATTGGATATAGTTGGCTACCGATGTTTCTGTTGTTTTTCACATAGCAGACACACTGGGGGCGTCATTGCTTACGTCAGACTTGGAATAGCAGTAGTAGAATTACAGAATGAGTCGTCGGAATATGGTTTTTGGTTCTTGTCAGTGCAACTGAAGACTCAGGGTGATAGTATGGTTGTGGCAGCTTTGTACCGTTCCCCAAATGGGGATTCTCCAAAATTTTTTGATTTTTTCGAGAATGTTCTCAACAATGATTCCATAAATCAAAGAAAGGCCGTAATTCTGGGCGATTTCAATATTCATATGGAAAATGAAAATGCAGCAAGTAAGAAACTCGGAGATATTGCTAAAGATGCAGGTTTTAAGCAGCTGGTGAAGCAAAACACCAGAATTACAAATAATTGTGCATCAACGATAGACTTAATCTTCACGAATGATTATACTTTGAGGGAACTTCCCAGAGTTTATCCATCACTATCAGACCATGAAACCATTGGTGTAAATATACCCACCCATACGGAAAAGCAAATCAACATAACAAAAGAAATCAGAAGTATAACTGAAGAAAAAATGGCTGAAATAGTAGGTGAGCTATTCACTAAAACATGGGAATTTACATCAACAAATGTCAATGTTTTATATCATAACTTTTTGAATAACATAAAAATTGTTGTAGATAAGGTTGCCCCAAAAAAAGTTATAAAAATTCATGGAAAACCCTGGATGACTTTACAAGTAAAAAATGCACAAACCCAAAGGAATTTAGCTTACAAAAAATTCAAAATGACAAGAAATGAAGATGACTGGAAAACTTATAAGGAAAAAAGAAATGGAGTAGTCAGTATCATAAAAAATGAGAAAGCGAGCTATTACGAAAGAAACATTGATCAATGCAAGGGTGACAGTGCAAAAATGTGGCGAACAATTAAAGAACTCATTGGCAGTAAAAATGGTGCGGAAGACGAGTTTCAGAAAATTAGCTTTGACGCTGATTATGGAACTTTGGAAGATAATTACAATATTTTTTACAAAAAAAGTATTGAGGACATTGCCGACAGTATACCTGCATGAACCGATTATCAAGATGATACAATGTGGACTGACACTTCAATCAACCGATTTGAAAGTATAACCATCTCAAAATTGAGAAAAATTGTTATGAGCCTTAAAAATAAATCAACAGCAGATGATGTACTTCGGGTAAAACTTATCAAGGGGACTTTTGAAGCAATAGGATATCCACTGTTAAATTTAATAAATACATCTTTAAAGACTGGACGTATTCCAAATGGTGTTAAAAACAGTATTATAATCCCCATTCCCAAAGTAAGATCACCTTGTGAACCTTCAGATTATCGCCCTATCAACTTACTGCCACTAGTGGATAAAATTTTGGAAATTGTTGTGTCAGACCAGCTCAGAGTGTACTTTGAAAAAAATGGTTTGCTGAGTGAGGGGCAATCTGGGTTCCGGGAACGCCATTCTTGTGAATCTGCAATGCAATTTGTGTGTTCCAGATGGAAGAAGGATATTGGTGAAGGAAATATTATACTGAGTGCTTTTATTGACTTGCAGCGTGCTTTCGAAACGATTGACCGTAAAAGATTATTGAATAAACTTACAAAATATGGACTACATGGCGCTGTTCTTAGGTGGTTAGATGATTATCTATCTAACAGGTCTCACTGTACAAGGGTTAGGTCAAAACAATCGAGTAGTGTGGCAAACGATTTGGGAGTTCCGCAGGGAAGTGTCCTTGGTCCCCTTTTGTTTATAGTATACGTCAATGACATAAGTGAAATATTAAAAAACTCTTTTTTAAGTCTCTTTGCGGATGATACTTTGTTATCGGTAGCTGGTAAAGACTGTGAGATTATTGCTCAGACACTGAATGCAGAACTCAAGATTTTGTATGATTGGCTTTGCGTAAATAAATTAAAACTAAATTGTAAAAAAACTAAGGTAATGGTATTCGGATCAAAAAATAAATGTAATCACTTTTTGAGCCGAAATCTAAATATAATGATTAATAATGAAAATATTGACTATGTTAAAGAAATGAAATATTTAGGGGTCATTTTAGACCAACAGTTGGATTTTTCCTTACATGTTGATTATATATGTAAAAAGTTTTTAAAAAAAAGTAGGTTTCCTCAGTCGAATTTCAAAAGAACTGAGTAGATGGTCTAAATTAATGATTTATAATACCATAATTTTGCCTCACTTCACATATTGTAACTCCCTATTGATATCATGTAATTCAACTTGTATTGGCAGATTGCAGTGCTTGCAGAATAAGGTAATGAGAATTATATTAGGTTGTAGTAGATACACACCAATAAGGGTTATGAAATCAGAGTTGCGTTGGATATCTGTTCAGGAGTCGATCGAATTGTCAAATTTGTTAATAATCTACAAAATAAGAAATAACTTGTACCCAAATTATTTTAATCAGTTTCTAGTTCCTAGATCACAGTGTCATAATTATAATGTAAGATATAGGGGTAATTACAACATTGAATTGGCAAGATCTGCAGCACTGCAAAAACAGTTATTTAATAATGGACTAAGACTTTTTAACGCCTTACCAGAAGAGGTGAAATCATCATCTAACACCCATGTTTTTGAGAGTAAATTGATAAGCAATTACTTAAATATTTAGTTTACATTTTATATCTATTTTCCACTTGTAAAACTGTACTGTACTAGCAAATGCTAAAATAAATGAATAAATAAATAAAAATAAATAAAATAAATAAAATACTTGGAAGTGTCAAACCCCTCGAGAGGAACGAAATGTTGGATTTTAAATTTAATACGGCCATCTTGTAGAAAAGAAAAAGTGATAATGAGAATGTGAAATTAGTTTTTCAAAATCTTTTTAAATGAAATCAGGAAAAAATTTGAAAAATACGAGAAATTCATGTTTTCTTCGTATAGTTTTGATTTTTCTTGGTTTATTTAAAAATATTTTGAAAAACTAATTTCACATTCCCATCGTTACTTTTTCTTCTCTACAAGATGGCGGTATCAAATTTAAAATCCAACGTTTCGTTACTCTGGAATCATCATCAATTTATTTTTTTAAATAGTTACGAGCCTGCTTTTTTCACTGTGTTATTGAAAAATTATAAACATTATCGGTTTTAGGATGCCCAAAGATGACAAAAACGCAAATAAAATATGCAGGTCCATATTTAAAAAAAGTAAGTTGATGATAGCCGCCTGAAGACGAAACGTCGAATTTTAAATTTAGTAGTACTATCTTCTAAAGGGAAAAAAGTGACAACAATGATGAAGTGACATTTATTTTAAAATTGCTTTTCAAATAAGCCCGGGAAAAAATAATGATTTTACAAAATTTCGGTTTTTACCGAATATCTCCGGAAGTATTCGGAATCTTTCTTGTTTCAAAACGGCATTCTATTGGTCATAAAATTGCGCAACTTTGCCATAATTTAACTGACCCCGTATCTTTTACGGTTACCCAGATCCCAATGATGAGGCTCGAATTTGGGCCACCCTGTACTCAGAACAGACCTTTGATCAGCGGATAACTGGCCGACTAATAAGATTCCAGATTGCGCGTTTTTATCCATCAGATTGCATACCTGCCAGTTTATCAGAAGGGTAGATGAACAGGCCCTAAGCAGAAATAAAATTCATGCAAGTACTTAACTGCCTGAGTTATCCATACATACCTTGAAAAATTGAATTGCAAAGGAGAGTATTATTATTGTTACACACAAATTAACTTGGATAATGTTATTTAATTTTTAAATTTTAATATTTATTTGTTTATGTAAAAACTTTGATAAGTAATCATAAAAAAGTTGGGTTATGTTAAATTTCCATGCATGAGCATATTCTTCTTTTTTTTTTCTAAATGCCTACAAACGTCAAAAGAGTCAAAAAATAGGTTATGTCATGTGGTTTGTTTACCTTTTCTTAGGAGAAAAAAACATTGACGTCAACAAAAATGGTAAGAATAGTTTCCCAATTTTTAACAAATTCTACAATAAATATTAAATTATTTTCTGCTAGGACATAAGCTCGTTTTCAAACGACAATTTCGACCTGAAAGAATGGGTAAATCAAACCCTAAAATCCGGAGAAACGCAAACCCAAGACAAAAAAGATGTAAGTTAACTTATCCAACAATTTACCTACTCATTTACAATCTTTTTAGAGCAACTACACAATGGGTTTGGTAATGAAACTCCAACTCTACGTGCAGCAAGTGAATAATTCATTGGAAAACAGCAGCCAACAAGTTTTGTCTTCGTTACCAAAGATTATGCGAGATACCAAAGTTTTGCAAGAAGAAGCTTTGGTTCTGAAGAAAAAAATGGGCCAAGTCAAACAGGAAATAGTGCAAATCGAGCAGGACACTCGTAATAGCATAAACACAATAGAAAAACTAGATAAAATGAAAAACAAATTGAGTATTGCCAAGCAAGGTTTACACGAAAGTGACAATTGGACTATATTAGTTAATGACTTAGAAGAAATATTCGATTCAAAAAATATTGAAGCGATTTCGAATAAAATCCTTGGAATGCAAAGTTCCTTGAAACTCTTAGTTAATGTCTCTGACTACGAAGACAGAAAATTGCAGCTTGAAGGCTTAAAAAACCGACTAGAAGCAATTGCTAGTCCAATAATCGTACAAGCCTTCACGTCAAGTGATGCTGAGCAATCAATTAAATTTGTCCGCATTTTTTCTTCAATTGGCAGAATACCTCAACTAATAAAATACTACCGCAATTGCCAAAGAGATGTTTTAGTCAAAAAATGGCGCAACCAACTTGAAATTGAACAAGATGAATCCGTTATTCAGTGGATTTACAATTATTACGACATTCTTTTATCTAATTGGCACTCGCAAACCAAATGGTTTAATCAAGTTTTTGCAGGAGAATCTTCTATTGATTCCCTCATAAGCATTTATGTTGACGTACTTAACTCCTTGGACCCTTCTTTAAATGAATGCATTGATGCTGCCCTTAAACAAGTGCCAGACAAATTAACATTTTTAACTGAAGTCAAACAAGTCTCAAAACAATTTGCTGACAATATTTACAATATTATTGAGCACAATCCAAAAAGCCATACACTTATACAAGCAATTTATAATCACTTAAAAGTATATGTTGGCAAATATGCTGCATACGAGCAAGCACATTTAATAAAACAATTGAACAGCTTAAGCTGTATGAAAGATGAATTGCCTGACACAATACAAGCATTGGATTTGAGCATAAATCAAGTTGTTGATTATGCAGTTGAAGCTAAAAAAAGATGCCAACAATTTACAGAAAATTGTGGATTTTGTGGCTTGCTGATAGCTTTGAGGGCATACTTTTCAAACTATGCTGGCTATTATAGGGTGGCTCTAAGGCAAATAGATCGTTCAAAAAGGCTTAAAGACGACTGGAACACTTTTCAGTTGTGTTTTTATTTGTTGCAACATAGCGGGGATGCTTGGCTCAAAATACAGCAACTTGAGAAAGAGCTGATGACAGCTGTTTTGGAACTTAACAAGAAAAATTCACAAATTGAATTCAAAAATGTTTTATTGGAGGTGGAAGATTTAAAAGAATACGAATCTTTGGTCAAGTGTGTTACTGAAGGCACAGAATTGTCGTTGTTGGATAGCGTTACAAAGGAGTTTAATAAACTTTGTATGGATATTCATCACACAACCTATCAAGTTGTTTTTGGGCCAATTTCTGCGCATTTGGATATAGTTTCGGTTGCTGAAACTTGGACGCAGTTTGATGGGTCTAGTTTACATAATTCCGATTTGCCTGATTATAGTTTTTCGCCCCAGGAATATATCACACAGGTGAGAACGTCTTGGTAAATGAATGTAGGCTTTTTATTTCTTGAATGATACTACCCCCGAGGGGGTAGGTGACAACTGGTGCCAATACGTGTACAAATTTTATTGCATTACAATGCATTACGTGCGCATTACGACACATTACTGCGAAATTACCGGCATTATGGTGGCACCATGAGACATTACTCGGTATAACCAGGGATTATGCTGGCATTACCAGGCATAACATACGAATATCGCGGAATTACGCTTGCATTCAATGGAATTATGGTTGATTTTTCACCCTTAAATTTTCCAAACATTCTGCAACTGGGAGATCATATTCATATTACCAACACCAACCCCAATATTAAAAATATCTTTGGGTAAGTTTGAGTATCTAAAAAAAGGAAATAATTTCACATATACAGGGTGAAGCAAAAAAAAAGTTACCGTAAAATATGTATTTGTTTTGTATGGGATACTATAGGTCTGTTCTCACAGAAACCACAAACCAGTTAGAGCGAATTTCATTGGTAGAATATAGTCTAGAATAGTCTAGTAGAAAACTTGTGTATTCATAGCGATTTACACAGAGAAAACCACTGAAAATAGGAGAAAACGAGTTTCACTTCGCTCCTCACTTGACTACTTGACAGCTACTCAAGGGTTGTTTTAACGGTGGTACCAAATTTGGTATCCATACTACCATCATCGAGACCACCATAGATATTTCCAAATTCAATTGAAACAAGGTAATAATAAATTGCAACTAGTGGCTGACTAGTGGCAGTGGCAGTGCATTTCTTGTGAAAATATTCAGTCACCAGTTGTCATTTACCTTCACCTTGTTTCAACTGACTCTGGAAAGACTATAAATAAAAAGTACAAGATAAATTGGCATTTTATTCAGATTTAGGGTCGGTTTATTCGCCTACTGATAAACTGACAGGTATGCAATCTGACATTTCATTGGTCGGCCAGTTATCCATCGACCAATAGAATTATAGAATGATGAATGTATCTTGCAGAGTTACCAGCAAGTTTATATAAAGATGAATAAACCGGGCCTCAGAAAAATAGGTACTTAAGTACCTATAGAACAATGATAATTGTACAAACTATAGGATGTGATTTTTGTTTTCAACTACATGTAATGGTTTATTTTTCTAGTCCAGTAACGTAAAACTCGAGGTAAAACTATTGCATGTAGCCTAATATTACCATAATGGCATTACATGAAATTACTGCCATTATGATGGCAGTACGATGGTATTGCATTGGAATTACTGGAATTACTTCAAAAAAGCATGTAATGCGCAATACATGTACAAATTTTGGTCCAGTTGTTACCGCCTCGGCTACCCCTTCTGGGATTTGGTTTGAAGTTCAAAAATAAGAATTTTTTGCAAGTCATGTGGAAGGGTAGAGCATTAACAAAGCTAGGTTACAACCTTATTTTTTTATAAAATTTCAAGATCCTAGTTGTTCCTATAGAAAGGCCTTCAAAATACATTTTTATGCTTGCAGACCGCTTGCTCAAAAACCATTAAAGCTAGAAAAGAGCTCTCCATGTAGAACTTTATAGCAGATATAGCTATACATAATTAGTTTTTGGTTTTTAGAATGTCAATAGCATACTTCCTTTTACAGAAAGCCTCAAAGTTGAAACTTGCCTTAAAAAGCATTGCCATGCTACCCTTATATGTATATTTTAAACATTTCAAAACGACCACATGGGATTCTGTAGCAGGTTTCAGCAGGAATGATCTGGGTTGACAAAAACCCGGGTTTTTAAAATTTTCTATTGGGTTTTTGTGGGTCATTATGATAGTCCTTGTGGGGTTTTTGTGTTTACAACTAGAAAAAAATTGTCTATTGGAAAATTTGAACAAATTTGCGCCTTGACGCTGTGACAGTTTTTGCCTCACAGCTCTGTTAATTTCAAGGGGCAAACCACCTGTGAATTCTTTGCCAAAACTGTGAGGGATTTAGAGGAATTTGTGGGGAATTCAGAAAAATTTGTGGGAAATTCAGAGGATATTGTGGGCAATTTGCAGGAATTTATGGGAAATTGGAGGAATTTATAAGAAATTAGAGGAATTGGTGAAAATCAAAGTCAAAAAGGTTTAAAGCTTTGCAGCTACGAAACCATTGAAGCTGGATTGAAAATACTCCATAGAGATTTGTGAAGGATTTAATTAGCTTCATTTCAAGCCTAATTACGTTACGATCGGATTGAAATGAACAAAGATGGGATATAAAATGTGGTTTAGTGTCATTTTGGAAAGAATCAAGCTTCAAAAAACGACATTGAAGGACGTTTTATTTTTATTTGAGAAAATCCTTTGAGGGATTGGCTTGAAATTTTGCAAGTCGATGAAGAAAGGATTGAAATTTAAGAAAAAAATAAAAATTTGCTTTTACGCGCTCACCTTGATGAAAATCAAAGTCGAAAGGCTTTAAAGCTTTGCAGCTACAAAATTATTGAAGCTACATTGAAAATACTTTATAGAGATTTGTAAAGGATTTAATAAGGTTCATTTCAAGCCTAATTACATTACGATCGGATTGAAATTAACAAAGATGTGAGGTGAAATAGGCAAATTAGTAGCAGGAAAAAAAGATTAAAACCATGGATCACTGATGGCCTTGTGGTCTCTATACGAAATAGAGATAAACTAAAGAAACATAAACATAAATTGAAATTGAATTGAATTGAAATTGAAATTGGTTCAATATCATTTTGGAAAAATCAAGCTTCAAAAAACGACATGAAGGTCGTTTTATTTATTTTTTTTTGAGAAAAGTTTGAAGGATTGGATCGAAATTTTGCAAGTAGATAAAGAAAATATTAAAATTTAGGGATATGTGTGGAATTTGAAGGAATTTATGGGAAATTGGAGGAATGTATGAGAAATTGGGGAAATTTATTGAAACACTGAACATAATAAAAATAGAAAAATACTTTTTTCTGCTACCGTGCGTAAAGTACTCACTTTACGCACTATTCAGAAGAAGTAAAATTTCTCAGTGCGTGAAGTAGTTCACTTCACACACTAGTGCGTAAAGTAATGTCAATGACAGATGTCGACCTGTCAAATTACCATTTTTCTGGTAAATTACTTCACGCACTAGTGTGTAAAGTGAAAATACTTTACGCACTAGTGCGTGAAGAATTTGTCTTAATTTATTTTTTTAAACATATTTGATTGGTAGTAGAAAAAATTTTGCATGCAATACGTGCGTAAAGCACTTTTTTTCACTCATGTGATTGTCGTACTCGCCTTTGGCTCGTGTGTCAAGATTCACATTCGTGAAAAAAGGTTCACTTTACACACTTGTTGCATAAATAACTATTCTTATCGCAAACAACTTTGGGGATTGCTATGGAATTTGTAACAGTTATTTGCAGGAAATTTGCGAGCAGTTTGGAGGAATTTGCAGGGAGTTTGGAGGAATTTGTGGGGAATTTGGAGGAATTTCTGTGGAATTTGATTTGGAGCAATTTGCGGGTAATTTGAAGAATTGTTTGCACAAAGTTTGGGGGAGTGGTGGTTTTACCCCTTGGTTAATTTGTATTCTATTTCAACGTAATTAGGCCTAAATTAAAGCCAATTAAATTCTTCACAAACCTATTAATCAAGATTTCAACATACCTTCAACAGTTTTGCAGTTGAGCAGCTTCAAAATTGAAATATCGAACATTGAAAATTTTCCAAAAATTACCCTGAGACAATTTTTGCCCCACAATTCCCTTAACTTTTATCCTATTTTAACGTAAATAGGCTTTAATTAAAGCCAATTAAATTCTCTTTAAACATGTTAATTAAAATTTTAACATAATTTCAAAAGTCTGATAAGCTTCAAAACTGAAATATCGAACATTGAAAATCTGCCAAAAATGACACTGAGACAGTTTTTGCCCCACAGCTCTGTTAATTTTTTTCCGATTTCAACGTAATTAGGCTTAAATTAAATCCAATTAAATTCTCTACAAACCTAACAATTAAGATTTTAATTTAGTTCCAACAGTTCATTTCTGTATGAGTGGAGTTCTGACACAAAAAGTCCAAAGCCCACTGGGTTTTTATCAATATTGATGTTGGGTTTTTGCATCAAAAACATGTTGGGTTTTTGCATCAAAAACCAACTGGATTTTTGTTGTGTATGCCAACCTTCTTAGTAAAACATGAATCATTATGTTTTACTGAGAACAATGATTAGCTGTTAACTATAAATTATTTTCCAGATTGGCCAATACCTAATGGAACTACCCCAACATTTAGAACCGTTTTTATTCAAAGAAAATCCCTCATTATCTTGCGCACTTAAATCCATAGACCAAGAATACGCAGACGCACCAGATACTGAAGGAGCTTTAGCCCAAATATTTTTGCAAATTGTCGCTAGGGGCACTTGCAATGGATTTTGTGATAAAATCATGTCTATACCCAAGCTTAGCCAAGCTGCCAGAAGACAACTAGTTCATGATATAAGTAAGTATTTTTACACGACAATGTATTCCATTAAAACATTTTTTCACAGGTTATTTGAATAACGTCCTGCAAGATTTAGGCATAACCATGGCTGACAATCTTCAACAAGTGTCATTGCTATTGAATATACCCACAGACCAATATCAAGTGCAAAGTATAGGATATTTGCCTAAACTTGTTGCCTCAATAAGGCAAATTAGAAGTATAACTTCAAACTAGAATATTTATTCATATGTTATATAAGTAAATTATAAAAATACGATTAAACTTAAATCTATTCTGGTGCCCACAATTTAAAAGTCCTATCATACGAACTAGTAGCAATAAAATTACTGTCTGGTGAAATGTCACAGGACATAATTTTACCGTCATGTCCTGAAAGTGTTTTTAACGGCTGCCACGTTTTGTTAGACCAAACTTTTACTGTATTGTCATATGAAGCAGTCACCAAAAAGTTACCATCATCTCTTTGAAACTTTACATCAGAAATCAGATTATTATGTGCAGGAATTGTATAGAGAGAAGCGCGCTTCCTTAAGTCCCAAATTTTACAAGTATTGTCCTCACTTGCTGTGGCCAAATAATAACCGTTTGGAGAAAAATCAATACCTAAATGCCACAAAAATAATTATTGAAGCTAGTTTTTATTTAAAGACCAATTATTCTTACCGTATATTGACTTCAAGTGACCTTCCATAAACATAATACACCTTCCAGTCCTCAAATCCCAAACTCTCCCAAATGAGTCCAAACCCCCTGAAGCACATACTGAACCATCAATTTGGAATGATATACAATAAACTGGTTTAACGTGTCCTTCCTGATGCAACACTTCAGTACATTGTTCCAAGTCCCATAATCTCCAAGAATTATCAAAACAACAAGTACCTATACAAATAAATTTTTTAAAACAAAAATTCTATAAACTCAAATTTGTTTACCTAAAAATCTTCCAGAAGGATGAAAATTTATCCTAGAAACTCTATGAGGCATGTGTCCTTCAATGTCGGCTATAGGTTCTTCTCCTTTAAAGTCCCACAGTTTAACGGATCCATCTGCTGCACATGAGGCCATATTGCAGATGTTCTCCTCTTGCGAGATTGTCGCTTTCGGATGAAAAACTATGGCTCCGACATTGCAGGTGTGGCCTTTTAAAGTTTGTTTCAATTCACAATTGGGTACAGTCCAAACTTTACATAATCCACTCCAGGAGGCTGTGGCTAGGAGTTGGCCGTTGGGGGAAAATTGACAATATGAAATTGGTCTTGTGTCGCCTACTTGTGATGAATATATGGCCATTTGTTGAAGTTTCTTTTGGAGTTCTTGGTATTTGGCTGTTTTGGTTGTCGAAGGTAGTTCCAAAAGTAGTCTGGCTTCTGCTAATCTTTCTTTGGCTCTGGGCAGGGAATAATGAGCTATCCAAGATCTAAATGGGACTGGGTTTAGGAAACTTTTTTTAAATTTACTTAATATTAGATTATTTTTACCTAGCTATTCTCAAACTCTCTGGGCCTTCATGGTACCAAGTTTGTTCCTGATCTTTTTCATAAAGTTTTCTTTCTTCTTCAGCTTCCCTCCTGATAACTGAATCCTCACCTAGTCTACTTAAAATATCCCTTAACCGACTCCGTCTATCTGCAGGACCTTCTCCAAAAAGACAAATAGGTTCTCCCAATTGACGTAAATTCCTTTTGACCTCCCCATCATCGGTCGAAACATTTATAGAGCGTGCTTTTTTGCGCCTCTCGAATTCTTCCAGCAAGGCCTGTTTGTCTCTGGCCATCGACTCTTCGAGCTCCATGTATTCGTTGTTAGTTTCGGGGGGCGGCGGCGGAGCCCCGGGCTCGGAATCGGAGCTGCTGCTCGCCTCTTCATTTTGTTCGGCTTCGATGCGAGCCCTTTCGGAGTCTTCCAGGGAGCCGTAGTGAATTGTTTTGGTTTTTTTCACGTAGGGGATTTCGTCGTCAGACATTCTGACCTGGTTAAATACAGACAAGACAATTTTGTTGATAAATACAAATGTTAGTGTTTGTTTGAATGTTTTGTTTGGAAATTGAAATGAAAATAAATAGAAAAGAAAGTAAAAAGTAAGGTTAGGTCGTAAACGACGCGAAAAGTAACCTGCTCACTTAGCTGCTTTCAGTATGCACATTGGCGCGCTCTAGAGCACTTCGGGGGCGCCACGCACTAGGTTTGTACCGTTTCAGTAGTTGTATTCCTTTCAAGAGCTTGAAACACTCGAGCTACTCGCTTCGGTGCTTAGTCGCCCGCGATTTGCAGGGAACATATGCGTGGTGCAACAAACACTTTTCGAAAGGAATAAGCGCGTGAAGCCCCGGAGCTGTTCCGGAGCTCCTCCTAGGTGTGAAAGGAATACAACTAGTATCATGGCGTGAGACCCCTGATTTAGTGTCAAATATGTCAAATTTTAATAATAATTTACTTTGTGCAGTTTGTTTTTTTATTTATCAAAAATGAAAGAGAATCAAAACTTATATCTTCAAAATGTTCAATCCCGAGCAATGATCCCGATATATAACAAGATATAAATAAAGAAATAGCCACCCACGGATGTGACAGCTGACAGTTTGATGCGTACGTACAGCTCGGGGCTCAACGCTCTGAGTAGCTCCGGGCGTCACACTCCCATACTGGAAAGCGGCTCTTGAGTTGGAAGAGACCATGAAAAAACTATCTGAAAGGTGCTTTCTTTTCAGAGCTTTGAAACCCCGGGCTTCGACGCTCTGGGGCGCGACAGCGCACGCTCTGAAAAGAACGGTAATTGGGACATATAAGCCGCTTTCCTGCTGACCATTTTGAGCACGCAATCGAGCTTTTACGCGCGCAAATGCTTCAAGCGCGTGTTTCTGTTCCAACCGTACTGCGCTTCGAGAGCTGCTACCTTTTGCGTTTCAAACACAGAACACTGTGCTGCACCGTGCTTGAAGCACACAGCTGGAAAGCGGCTATAATTACCTGACACCAGTGACAGTTCCGACACTGGAGTTGTGGAGCTTCGACGCCTCGCTGAGGCGTTAGCAGTGCGGATAGACGACCCCGGGGCTTGATGCCCCGATTAAAAAGAACGGTTGACATAGTCATTCAAAATCGTGATCCAGGCACCCTGGGGCGCCCAAGCCCCTGAAAAGAAAGCCGCTCTTAATGGTAAAGTGAAATCTTCGACGTCACTTTACCTCAAGGATATAACACCCTTCACAGGATAGCCTATCTTCATAAGGCGTTTGTCGTTCAAATCTCAATCCCCCACCATGTTGTAATTGGCGTGTCGTTTTTCGCCTTAACGTAGACTCTTTGCACCATAGGCTATGATTCCGCTGGTTTTTGCTTTATGAATACTTGGTTTTATATTGATTAACATACTAAAACGATTCTTTTTAGATCTCATTTGTATCTTCCTCTTTGCGTATTAAAAATTAAATAAAATTTTTCATCATAAATTTATATTCTAATCTACGACCGCTGGCGCAAAAAGCTAACGACACCGTTGATGACGTCGGCATTGATGCAGCACCATATGACCTTGATTCCAAAAATCGAGGCAGATGAGCAATCCTGTAGTAGTGTGTGATATCCTTTACTTCACTTCTAACAACCTTCCATAAAAAAAGTAATTTCAATAAAAATTTGTCATTTAAGATGGAATTTTGACGTCAATGTCCGGCACAGTATCCATGGCCAACATTCATCTTATAATCTGAACATTACTGATGAAATTAAAATCAAACAAATTACATCTCAGACTTAAATGAATTATTTGTTTTATCATATCTATATCTACTATTTCTATGCTAGAACTGTTTAATATGTAGATATTTATGTCATTAGAGCTAGGCCAAGAAATGGCAAAATAAAGCTGCTATTTTAAATTTCCGACGTGTCGCATGTCAAATTTATTTACTAGGGCCGGTATCGAGTTGCGTCTCGTTGTTGAGTCGTGTGTTGAATTATGTCAATTATGATATTGGAATCCCTACCCTGAGTAGATCTCAATCAAGCCTCCTCACCAGCACGCCAAAGTACCAGTGACGACGTTGATAGCGTGTTATTTCAAGTTACTTGCCACATAAATTTTAAATTTTCAACGTATAGTTTTTTTGTGAAAAAATATAGAAATTCAAAATAACTCTCTTCGCGCCAAAACGCAGTCGTAAATCAATGACGTCACAAGACGATATCCGTCAAACATACACTGGCGCAAACAGCTAACAACACCGTTGATGACGTCGGCAATTGCAAGGATAATACATTACACAGGATTGCTTATCGGCCTCGTTTTTAGGAATCACGGCCATATTGAGTAGCACCATTGACGACGTCATCAAATACGTCGTCAGCTGTTTGCACTAGCGGTCATAGTTTAGAATATACATTTATGATGAAAAATATTATTTAATTTTGATAAACCTATTAGGCAAAAAGGATGATGCAAACGAGATCTAAAAAAGCGTTTTTTTAGAATGGTAATTAATGTACTAAAACTAAGTATGCATAAAGCAAAAGCTCGCGGAATCGTAACTTGTGGTGCAAACATCCTTACGTCAAGGCGAGAAACGACACATTGCTTACGTCATCACTGTTTTTTTGGCAGGATAGGGGGCTTGAGATTTGATCTATACAGGCCTTATGTGAATAAGCTATCCTGTAGGAGTAGTGTGTTTCATCCTTGGGCAACAGGGCAACACCATATGACCTTGATTCCAAAAATCGACGACGATGATCAATCCTGTAGTAGTGTGTAATATCCTTGATACATATCGGCACCGTCACGTTACTGTAACGTTAACAACACGTCAAATATTCTTTAGCCCACTTTTCATGCATCCGTTTTTCCGTCAATCCGATGATCCGGAAGTATTCCTATTTGTCCAATATTTTGGCGCCAAAATACTGGAACAATAGGAATACTTCCGGATCATCGGATTGACGGATGCATGAAAAGTCAGCTTAAAGCCGGATTTTCATGCATCCGTTTTCCGACGAAATATGTCCGAAAAATCAGGTCCGTGAAGTTGGCCCCTAAAGTGTTAAATTTTATTTGGAAAAATATGTTGTTTGTTAGTGCTTCGTTAGTGCTTTTTAGTGCTTCAATTGTTTTCGTTAGTGCTTTTTTCGTTTTCTGTATATCGATTTTTTTGTAGTTTCAAGGTCAGCCCTGACAATCTGTCAAAATGAACGAAACTTGTTACTATGTTTTAGTGCTTCGTTAGTGGTTCTTAGTGCTTCAAATAGTTTCGAAAGTGCTTTTTTTATTTCTTAGATATTTTAGATTTTCCCTTCAAGGTCAGCCCCCAAAAATTTTCCGAATTACCCAATTTTGGTGTCAGTTTTTAGTGCTTCGTTAGTGCTTTTCAGTGCTTCAAACAGTTGCATTCGAGAATATTTCCTTTTTGAGATATTTAACTTTAAATTTTCAAGGTCAGCCCTCAAATTATATGGGATTGAGTTAAATCTAGAGTCGTTTTTTTGCGCATCGTTAGTGCTTTTTAGTGCTTTATATAGCTTTCTTAATGCTCTTTCCGTATTCTGATTATTTAGTATTTTTTATTTTAAAATTAGCACCCAAACTTATTCCAAATGTACAAAAAACACAGGAACGCCACTGAAGCCAACATCGGTTCATAGTAAGGATGATACACCAAATCACCAGTTGTGACGTAAGCATGTCCTTTCTCGGATGGACGTAGGCCTTTTGCACTACAGGTTATGATTCCGCGGGCTTTGGCTTCATGCATACTTGGTTTTATTCACGGTTTTACTACATTAATAATTAACATTCTAAAACAACCCTTTATTTAGATCTCGTTTTCATCTTCCTCTTTGCCTATTATATTGATCAATATTAAAAAATATTTTTTTATCATAAATTTGAATCATTCTAAGTTACGACCTCCAGTGTGTGAGTTTTCGGCGTAAATTGCCATAAGTATAGTCCAACAAATACCATTTTAAAGTCACGTGATTTTTTTCTATCCTTGTTGAATACATCTCAAACAGCGGTGATAGCACAATTGACAAAAAAATTGGTGTCTAATTATTATTCATAATATTCTTATACCTGGAATAGAATCCGTCACTGTCATCAATTAATTTGTCAAAGTTATTTTGGAAAAGGATACAACGAACAAACACAGCTAATAATTTTGACTATTAACCTTTTTCCAACTCGAAAAAAAGCAAATAGAAATCGGGTACCCAATTCAAGTTCAGAATGTATTACAATGGACAGCAGATGCGTCAAAAGTGAGTATCACAACAATTGCAAGTATTAAAATTCCCATCTGATTGGTCAATACTACTTCAGAAACGCGTTTGTTAAATGCTATTGGGAACATATCTTAAAATTCAATAGTAATAAACCACTAGTAGCTTTTTGTAGGTGATATCAACGACATAATCAATGGACATACGTTTTTTGCCACCAATATCACGTGACTTTAAAATGGTATTTGTCGGACCTCCATTTCTCTTTCGGAGCTCCCCTGCTTATGTTGTCTGCAGTCAAAAGCTGTGCCAGAATATAACCCAGAGCTGGGATCACGACAAGTAGAATTCTACTAGAATTCTACTTTCATGACGTCATGTTGTCTAGCACCTTTCATCATCGCCTGTACTGTATGCGATAAATAGGTCGCGAATGACGTCATGAAAGTAGAATTTTACTCGTCGTGATCCCAGCCCAGGGGCCTTATTCTGTAAAGAACGAGCCGTTCGATTCGGTAGAATTTCTTCGATTGTGACGTCATTCTCGGTATTTTCGGAATGGCTTCCGCGCTAGCAAACCGAAAATGACGTCACAATCGAAGAAATTCTACCGAATCGAATGGTTCGTTTTTACAGAATAAGGCCCGGAGTCGTATTATATATCGAATATGACACAGGTATCAAATTTACTGATACTGACTTACTGATAGTTAAAAATATGCCATTTTCCAACTTGTAAAGTGCGGTTCCTCGTTGGGCGCTATTTAATGACACAGCCATTCTGTTTAAAACAAAGGCGAGTTACTCCGGAGTGAGATGCTCCGGTGCTAAAAAAGCGCCAGTCAAAACTGCGTCTGAACGAACGAAATAGCGCCAGCTAAAACAGTGACCAATTAAAATAGCCCTTTCCAAAATAACTAAATAACCATAAAAGAGAGAGATAGAGAGCGCACCGGCACCTTAAGGCTCGCTTTCCTCGGATGCGGGACGGAGACGGAACGGGTGCCGCAGACGTTGCCGGCATTAAAAATATAAAGATGTGCTTTCCTAAGCAGCGGTGGCGCGACGGCGGCGGAGCGCAGTTTTTTTGACGCTAGCGGAATCACGCCACCGGTCGGTCGACAGGCAACTTCGACGGAGCGCAAGACGGACGGAATATTATAAATTTAAAAATATCGAGTTTTACAGAAGAGCAAAGTGAGTTGTTGATTGATTTTAGTGTGGCAGTATCCTGTGTTGTATAATTTATCAATTTATGTATGTCTATTGAAATAAAAAATAGCCTATTTTCACACAAGGATTGCCGAACCGCCCACGTTGCGTCGCCTTCGAGGAAAGCACTAGCTTCCAAGCGCGTTACGTCGGCAGGCGCTATGACTCCGTCACGCTTACGTTCCGTCTCCGTCCCGCATCCGAGGAAAGCGAGCCTTTAGATTTCCTCCATACTATAAACCAATGTTGGCTCCAGTGGCGTCCGAGGTGGCGTCCCTGTGTTTTTTGTACATTTTGGAACAAGTTTGGGTGGTAATTTTAAAATAAAATCAGAATACGGAAAGAGCATTAAGAAAACTATCTGAAGCACTGAAAAGCCCTAACGATGCGCAAAAAAACGACTCTAGATTTAACTCAATCCCATATAATTTGAGGGCTGACCTTGAAAATTTAAAGTTAAATATCTCAAAAAGGAAATATTCTCGAATGCAATTCTTTGAAGCACTGAGAAGCACTAACGAAGCACTAAAAACTGACACCAAAATTGGGTAATTCGGAAAAATTTTTGGGGGCTGACCTTGAAGTGAAAATCTAAAATATCTAAGAAATAAGAAAAGCACTTTCGAAACTATTTGATGCACTAAGAAGCACTAACGAAGCACTAAAACATAGTATTAAATTTCGTTCATTTTGACAGATTGTCAGGGCTGACCTTGAAACTACAAAAAAATCGATATACTGAAAACGAAAAAAGCACTAACGAAAACAATTGAAGCACTAAGAAGCACTAACGAAGCACTAACAAACAACATATTTTTCCAAAAAAAATTCAACACTTTAGGGGCCAACTTCACGGACCTCGAAAAATCTTCTATTTTGACATATTTTTATACGATTATGTCAGAATAGAATGTTTTTCGGACATCTTTCGTCGGAAAAACGGATGCATGAAACTCCAGCTTTAGGGTCGGTTTCTCATTTGCGAGTCACTTCCGGGTTGGTTTTAACTTCAGGGTAATCGTGACAGTTGCAATGCTTACCCCTGGAGTTAGTATAAACCCGAGGGTGACTTGCTATTGAGAAACCGGCCCTTACACTAGAAAGTAATGGGCGCTTTCTTTTATTCATCGATGAATCCTTAGACAAGGATTCATCGATGAATAAAAGAAAGCGCTCAATGGTCATATTCACACTATACCTTTACGCAAGAATCGTAAACTCTACAGGATTGCTCAATCGGCTAAATTTGTTCACAATTGCTGTGACGTCACGCGCATGCCGGATTTTCAAGATGGCCGCTGATACGAATGATGTTTAGTTTGTGCTGACAACTATTTTATCGTAAATTCGGATTTATCTAGTGTTATAAGTGTAAATTTAAAGTTTCATTTAATGTGTGTAAGCATAAAAGACTCGTGGCTGAAAATACTCGCGAAAACCCCAAGCATTTTCTGGTTTTATAATACTGGATTTGTTGTATCAGGACATCGCTCTTTTATTTGTGTGTATTGCTAGTTAGTATTTCCTAGTCAAGCATTTGTTTTGCTTTTTTTTTATAAATCAAATATCTACTTAGTTGTAAGTTTCCTTTGCATGTAATTACTAATAAAAATTAGGGTTTGTGAAGAGTGAATAAATAAATATGTAAATAAATTCCTTTACTGGCGCGTTTACTATGAAAACGCATGGAAAATATGGGAAACTTGCAATGTTTTTCTGGAATATGATTATGAGAATCTAAATTAGGTATCACTATTTGGCTTTGTGAAATAAGCTCACTTTGAATGTCCATATTAAATCGTTCTAGTACCTATTAAATTAATGAATAATAATTGAGAAGTACCTAGGTAGGGTCAGTAAAAAATAAAGCACACTATTGCAACCCCGTTTCGCTTATATTTTGATATTGAAATGCAAAAATTAAACCGGCTCGGCACCCCACATTTGGTTTTCTACTGTTTCTCAACTGTAGTCAATTGTGCCCGTTTTGTGCTCAATTGTGCCAGTATTTATGCGAATTGTGCTCATTTTCATACACAAAAAAAAACATTGAAACGAATCCGGGGGCCAGCTTGACTCCAGCCCTTCGTTTTTTTGACTTTTTGGCAATATGTTTGGCTAATTGATAAACAAAAGCAAACAAACTCGTCTTTCTAATTAGCAATTAGCCAACCACTCAAGCCTCAAGGACACAAGCTTTTGAAGTCTGCTAATTTTAAAATCAATAAATTAATTACAAAATACAGTTTTCAAAGGAAATAACCTCAAAATAACAATTTTTCACGTTTGAAAATGCAAGGATAGTGCACTGTCATAAAAAACACAAACCGATCAAGGACTGCGTGACGTCATTCGCATACCGCCATCTTCGATATTTTTATGAACGTTTGTCTTATGGGATTGAGCAATCCTGTAGAGTTTACGATTCTTGACCTTTACGGATGTCATCGTCACACTTCACACTACCGTATGGCTGTCGATGGGTCTGTTCAATCACGTCAAAAAACCTTCCCACGAAGCGTTTCGAAATCACTCAGTATCCGAATTTCGGATTCTATGCTTGCACAAATTTCAGGTTTTGCGCGGTAAATTAAAATTGTATGGTTCCCTGCTTTGTTGGCACAGTGCTAGTATATATAATAGTCCTAGGCGGTAAAGTGACATTTTTCCAGGCTGAATTTATGGCAGCCAACTTTGTTGCAGAAATCTATTTAGATCCAAAACACTAAAGCTAATAGGACTGCGCTTCCTAAACGTTAAAATCACCTTTTCTACATTTAAAATCGACGAAAACAGTCTCATTCAATTCAGTCACAAGCACAGCCTGAATCGAAAGCAATCCATCGACGTCTGCGGATGACGTCACTACTATCAGCTGCTTATAATGGTGACGTCAACCGCAGACCTACTGCCGACTCGAGAATTGGAGAACGTACGCTTTATTGTGTTCTTGAGATGAGATGGTAATTTTATATTAAATATCAAAATAACTTCCAATAGGGCGATCAAATCAATATGGCAGCCAAGGCCGAACAGTGAAAAGGTTTACCTTCAAAAAAGCTTATAAAAAAATCAATAAAACATAGTTCATAAACAAACCCACATCATAGATGACAGATGCTTGGCCAATGCCGCCATATTGAATTTATTTTTGACAGGTCGTTGGAATGCCTACTAGAATTTCATTAGGTAGATAATAAATTAAACGATGACACAGCTTTTCCTGGATTGAAATTTAATTAACCAAACCCAAACTTCCCCAGGCGTGTGAAAAGTGCTATTTTCAACACTTGTTGCACAATATACTATTTCTCATAAGTATTGGTTGGAAGGAAAAAAAAAAACGAAACCTGCTACGATGTCATTCTTCAGTTTGTCAAGAATATTGAGTATTGACTTTATTTGCTTTACCGATGTATTTTTCTATCTAATAAATAAAAAAAAAAGTTGATTCATAAATCGTTTGTACGTTATTTGATTATCAATTATTTACAGTTTGGTCTTATTTTTGTCTAGTACTAATAATAGTGTAATTGAAGGTTTTGTCTAGTACGCCAATGCATTAAAATTTCAGTATTTTCGATTGGCCTTGAGCGAAACGTCAAAGTTTCAAGTATGGCGGATTTCCGAAAATCCCCTAGTTTTGACACGAAATTCCCCCAAGTTTTATGGTTTTTTATGACCGCTTTTCAGTAAAAATCGCTAAAAAATGAACGCGGATAATTTTTCCCCTACAAGGGACCGATTGTCCGTCTCTTTTCCAAAAGTTTTTCAAAAATCGAAGAGAGAGACAAAACATTAAATATACGATTGATAATTTGGGCACCAATTGGCGACAATTAGAGCCCAAATCGAAAAGAGGAGTTCTTCGTCGGGTGGTCGATTAATATTTTAAACCACGTTTGTTTGTTTTGATTCGCCGCCGAAACAAATCAAAACAAAAAAAAAGCCGTTCGTTGAACTTGACATGCCTACGATTTTCTCTTTCTTTTTCCCATGGATGGCTTTTGTGAAAAATCTCGAGTTTCATAAAAATAAAATATGAAAGGCCTAATTACAGTCGCGAAGTATTAAATTTTGACCCCGTTTTTTGAGTTTGCGTTTCTGTGTGTATTCGGTGCCGTTAGTTTGTTAAAAAGCCAGCCAGTTTTTTGAAGTAGTCGTTACGGAAAAGTCGGCGTAGTGTGTTGTTTACGGTGCCGGAAATTCCAAAATTTTGGTGTTTTTTTTTTTTGAACACCGAATGTATTGATTGGGCTTCGAAAGGCTTGGCCGGCCACTAAATTCAGTTTTTTGAAGATCCTCCTGTTAGCAATTACTTACCAAAAAAATGACTAACTGTTTACATTTTCTTTAGCTTTTGGGAAAATTTTCAACTTTGTGACAAGTAGTAGTGAATCATCGAATCAATTATTGAATTTGTATTTTGAGAACTGTTTGTTGTGACAAGTGAATCAAATCAAAACAAAGGGCCTACTGGGATAAATTCAACAAATAATGATTAAATAAATAACAATAATATTGATTAATTTAAATTGGTGACTCAATAATAAAAAATAATGCTTCCCCAACAATATTGTTTACGATGGAGGTACCATCACTCCAATTTACAAACAATGTTCTCGCAATTGCTGGATCGAGAGGCTTTTTGTGATGTTACTTTGGCCTGCGAAGGTAAAACGATAAAGGCACACAAAATAGTGTTGTCAGCTTGCAGTACTTATTTCGAAACGATTCTGTCTCAGTACGAGGAAAAGGACCCCATACTTATCATGAAAGATGTGAAGTACGTCGATATCAAATGCCTTGTCGAATTTATGTACAGAGGAGAGATTAATGTTGAACATGTAAGTAGAGATTTTATGTGTAAATTGTAAATCACTAGCTTAGTTCAAATAAGTTCAAGAATCCCAATTTTCAAGAACTACAGTCTATAGTTACAGAAATTATGAATCAAGAATTCCCATGGCTGGAAGTTTTCCAATTCCATTTTATTTGTTTTAATGCAATGCCCAGACACGTAAAGTTTTTAATTAAAAATGACACGAAAAACTTCATAGTGAAGTAATTAAAGGTTGCATTAAACTTTTGAAACTAACTAACCCTAAACCTCATTTTATTACATTATCAAAACCAGGCAGGCAACCATCAAAGTTTATATGTACTCCGTCAATGTGTACACCTATTAAATGTCTTTTAAAATAATACTTTATGGATAAACTGAACCGAGGGGTAAACCACCAATTATATGTATAGTGAACAAGTATGTGGAATTACAGATTCTAAAGTTCAGAAACTCCCCATGTTTATATTAGAATGACTCGTTAATGAGGTAATTGGGTTCAAAAATGAATAGAACTCAGTTTACTCATGAAATGTACTCTCATCAGTTCAAAATTTAATTCATTTTCAGGCTCATTTTCAGGTCAGAATTTTTCTTATCAATGAGTGAATAACTCAAAAACCTATGCGGAATGAGCAAAGCGAGCTCCTCAGCAATTTACTCTTTAGTTCAATAACTCATCTATCTTTGATTCAGAATTTTCACTTATTAATTCAAAAACTCACTTATTTCCGGGTCAGCACATTTTTACAGTTTTTTAATGCCACTTTGATTCGGAGCTTCAAATCAACTTTTCCATATAAAGAAGACTTTGATTCATTAATCCTGAAAGTTTTAAGTCACTGTGATCATTAGAAGTATTTTCCACAAGTGATTTTTGCACACTTTTGAAGTTTTTCAATGCATCAACATGAGAGAAACATTTCAAATTCAATTGAGAGCTTCAAATTCACTTCCAATTAAGTTTTCCATAAAAAAGAAACTTGAATTTATAAATCCTGAAAGTTTCAAGTTATTGTGATCATTAAAAGTATTTTGCACAAGTGATTTTTGTAGATTTTAAACATTTTTGCCTTGATTTTTACATGCATTAACGTGAGAAAAAAACTTTCAAATTTAATTTGGAGCTTCAAATTAACTTTCCTATATGAAAAAGACTTTAATTCATCATTCCTAAAAAAAGTTTCAAGTCACTGTGACCATTGGAAGAATTTTGCACAAGTGATTTTGATAGATTTCAATCATGTTTGTATGCATTAACGTGAGAAAAAGCTTCTAAATTTAGTTTGGAGCATCAAATCAACTTCAAACTAACTTTTCCACAAAGAGGAAATTTCAGTTCATAAGTCCTGAAAGTTTCAAGTCACTGTGTACAAATGATTTTTGGAGATTTTAATCATTTTTGCATGCATTAACATGAGAAAAAAACATCTAATTTAATTTGGAGCTTCAAATCAACTTTTCCACAAAGAGGAAACTTCATAAATCCTGAAAGCTTTAAGCCAAGGGGTTTTTCACCTAACAAAATTTGTACACCGATTAACAGTACTAACTGAGATATTTCCATGTACAGGGTGAGCCAGTATAAAGTGAACTCTTTTAGCTAAAAAAATTTTTTTTGAGTAGATCAAAATAGCCATTTGGCGTATTTTGTTTCTAGGTATTTGAGAACGTTTTTCGAAATTTAATTAGATTTTTCGTTAAAGCGCTGTGACCAAAAAAGTATTTTCTTTAAATGGAATAACCCGAGGAATAACCTATATTTAAATCAATTTTTTAAACGTCCCTATTTTTCTCATTTCAAATATATAGTTTGTTTATCTTTATTAAAAACATTTGTGATATATTCTCACTTCAAAATTCAAATAAAAATAGCCAAAAAGGTATCAAGGTAAATCTAAATAATTTTACCTTTAATAAAGCTGCTGGTGATTATGTTTTATGATACCTTTTCGGCTATTTTTATATGAATTTTGAAGTGAGAATATATAGCAAATTTTTAGAATAAGGATAAATCAACTATATATTTGAAATGAGAAAAATAGGGACGTTTAAAAAATTGACTCAAATATAGGTTATTCCATTTTAAAAAAATACTTTATTGGTCACAGTGCTTTATCGACAAATCTAATTAAATTTCGAAGAACGTTCTCAAACACCTAGAAACAAAATACACCAAATGGCTATCTTGATTTTTTTAAAAAAAAATTTTTTTACGAAAAGGTAGGTGGTGTTCACTTTATACTGGATCACCCTGTACCTATTAACAGATATTTCTATGTAGGTACCTAATAACAAGTTATTGCCAACTATTTCCATGTATTAACAAAATATTTCCACATATTGCCAGGTATTTCCCTAGTATTATCACATATTACCAGGTATTGCCATGCTATTGACAGACTAAAATCAAATATTTGTCTTGCCATAATTCTAGGTATTGACATATCCACAGGTATTTACATGTTATTAATGGGTATCAACATCAACCAATAACATTGACATATATTGCCTAGATATCTACCAGTGTTGACATATATTACCTACATAATTAACAAGTACTTACGTATTGCATAGTATTGACACTATTGACATAGTATTTACCTGGTATTGACATATATTAACCAGTAATTTGTACATCGATTAACAAGATGAAAAACCCCTCGTTTTAAGCTTATTCAAAAACTCCTCATTTTTATATTAGAATGACTCATTAATGAGTTAATTGCTGCGGAACTCGCTCCACTCATCCCGTAGAGGTTCAAAAATGAGTACAACTCAATTTACTCATGTATAAAATAGTTTTTACTTATTTCACTTATTTTCAGTGGAATTCCGTAGGATTCTAGAAGGATTGAGTGGGATATCAGTATAGGATTCTGTAGAATTCCAGTAGGATTTCGGTGGGATTCCGTTAAAAGTGAGATTCTGGTGTGGATATTTTTCAAGATGAATGAGCTTATAGGAATTCCGAGGTATAAGTACCTACTAGATATGATCTTACCAGGGTATTTGATATTACCCCAGGAAGTAAATCACTGTGAAATTAAAAATATACAAAATCGTTGAATTCCAAAAAAATTCTGTGGAATTATTGAAATTCTAGAGGAATCACATGGAATTACTGAGGGAATTACATGGAATTCTAGAGTAATGACAAGCAAGAATGAAGCAAGAATGAACAATATTTTGCCATATTTCAATCAATTAAATTGATAACTCAAAATAGCAAATTGAAAAAAAAATAAAAATTACGTGACTGAAAACATCGTCTCATTGTTATTGTTGTCACTCAAAAATTCTAAATTATTTCTAAAAAATTCTAATTCAATTCTAAAAAATAATAAAAAATTCTAATTAGTTCTAGAAATTGCTAGAAAATACTAAAAAATGCTAAAAAATACTGCTAATTCTAGAAAATTCTAAGGTAGTTTCCCCCTGGGTTTCCGCTTTGTAGTACAATACTTTAATTCGACGCATTCACGTACCTACTTATTGGGATTATGTTCCAATGATAAATTTGGCATCCTTGCATCTTTGAGACTCTGACGTCACAGAACTAGCCCTCGTTTCTGCAGCAGTTTAAAAATTCTATTTTCAAATAATTTTATATTCAAAAATACTTGAGTGTTACTTTGGAAAAAAAGCATGGCTCGGCCGATATATGTATATATCGCCAATAATAATTATCATAATAGGTATATATCACGATATACAGGATGACAATAATTAGAAAAGTAGCAATCGGGAATATCTCTTAGACAAAAAATCAGGAAGATCTCAAATACGTATCGGGGGATTGGAGGGGTACCAAAATCAGGCACTTTTTAATACACCCCGCCTCACGTGTTAGGGGGAAGCTACCCTAACTTATTTTTTTCAAATAATAACCTACCAATAAGCCTATTTTTAAAACTACCTAGTAATTTTGACTACCTATCTCTTAGTCAAAGGAATTCTGTCATAAAAGTATAAAATACACATCGGAGAAACCAAATTTGTTTATTGCCTCACTCCTACCTCTCCTGTCTTCAAGACTTGACCTCATAATGATTTTTTTAAAATGAGAAACTACCCTGTGTGATACCTCCTTTAAAAGGTTTTTTATTCCTCTTTAGAGGCGCGACCATTTCATTTCAGCTACAATATAGAACATGATCACTTGACTCTTCATCCGGAAAACACAAAATCAATAAGTAGCTATTCTATTAAAGCCTTATTAGGCTGAATTCACTTGAAACCACGTTGTGCAGCTGACACCCAACAGCAAATCACAATTCAAGCATTTCTCGCTGGTATTCGGTAGTGCCCCACTGCTACACTTACCTTAAATAGTATAATCGTGTAACAAATGGGATCCTAACCTATTATGGTGGACGGCTTCCCCAGGGGACACCAATTACCAAAAAGAAATAATCAAACCATGATTTGTTGCCCTGGATATCAGTGAAACGAAACTTCAATTGTTAAGAGGAAGTTATTGAGAATATCTACAGCCAAATGCTTAAAATCGGATACCAAACATGCTCAACTAGAAGTAGCTTACCAAAATTCTGAATTAAAGAGCAGTTAGGATCATAGTGTAGGTAATTATTATTTTTTTAATAGCTTATTCCTCCACTATAGTCTACTGCCGAATGACGAATATATAGGTATAATAAAAATAGATAAGAAAAGAAAGGTACAATACCAAACAATAGCTTGTTTACATTACCCAGGTTCCTTTTTTTTTTCTTACTTCAGTGATGATTTATCAATTAGGTATAAAATGTGATGAAAAACCTTTTGAGAATGATTATTATTCGAGTGGCAAAAATTGCCAAAACTACTTAGTGCAAAATAATTATTTTTTTTATGTAGGTTTCCCACTGTATACTTATTATGCATCGGATAATATGTATGTACGTACATATAGATTACCCCTGATATTACCTATACTTATATGATTATTATCGAATTTCCTAAACTTTTTTCTATTTTTTCCCTTAAAATTGTAACGGTTTCGATTAGTTTAGGATTCTGTATATAAAATGTACATAAGTATCATAATTGTAGGACTTGAGAAATTCCTGAGAATATATTAATGCGTCGATTCGTTTCCCACACAACGCGTTAGGTACCCCTCGTACCCCGCTTCCGCTACGATGCACCAATTGGTTCCTATCGAATTGTGAAAAGGTGATTGAGTGGTCATTTGGTTTTTGATCCGATCACAGCTATTAATGGAAATTTTGAAAAGACGTCAGATTGTAGCACGTTCCTTTTAAAGGGATCTATATCCATTATTTAGCATCCTGAGTGAATTTGGTTCTCTTGTGGAGTTGTTGTACTCACTCATCGACTTATGTCGGATTAAAGTGATCGCCTCAAAGCTGAATATTACTCAATTCTCTTGAAAATTGGAAGATCGTCTACTCTTGGGAAATCGACAAACTTCTTATATTGAAGCTGAAAATCCACACTTTACATTCCAGTGTGGTAGCAAGGTTGTACCAAGAGGGTACGTGGTCATACCATTAAAAACCGTAAAGCAGCTACTCGATGTCCAACTCTCGTTAGCTGGTTATTCTCACGATTAATAAGGCCCTTTAGATCGCCTATTCTACAGTCCGGACGTTAATACAATCTGTGGATTCTCCAGATTGCCAGATAAGTGTATCAACGTCTTTGGGAACCTATTCTGGGAATAATATCACGTTACTATCGAACCTTTAATTTTTTTATAGTGTGTTATCAATACATTGTGTAAGATTTAGGAAATATCCAAAATATTTGCGGGTTCCTGAGTCCTCATAATTTTATAACTCTGAAACCTATAGTCGCTATAGAAGTCCGCAAATTTGTTCGTTCACATCCTTGGAACTCATAACTAATCATTTGGGACTCTATGCCATAACATTTCGCGCCCAGAGTTTTATATCTTAACGCCTATACTGAGAAGTGTGTATATAACTGTTTACATAAATATTGTGTAAGCCGATTGTGATCACAAAAGGTACTGAGAAAATTATTACATATAGGCATTCCATAATAGCAAATTTAAGCAATAATTAACATTTATTCTGGGTGCGATTTCGATAAACATAATCTTTTCTAGAGTCTCAGGAACACTGAATGTTTTATTGTTCCATATTTTCAGAAATCCTAATATACGTACATTTGATTATGTTTCTGTTTACTTGACTTCCCCTAGCTAATGTTTAATTGACACTTGATGATACCCAGTGACCAAGGTTATTGAATGAAGTTTAGAATGATTCGGTTCCTTGTAAGATGCAGAAAGTAAAGTAGAAAGTATTACGTGGCCGGATACTTAAACGTTTTGAGAGTGTAAAGGGATTTTCATAAGGTCACTGGCGCCCTTTTATTTTTATTCATACTTTAAGAACTTGCACGACCACTCACCGGCAGGTAGCTAGCCTGACACTCTTATTGACCACCCTATTTTGTGTATCTTGCTTTAGGGGAAAATTGGAGGGTGGCAAAATGGCGCCCAACTATTACGTTTCGGTTTAAATCTTCAACCCCTATTTTGGGGAAAATTAGCTAGGGATAGTCTAATTTAAAAATTTTGAGGATTTTTTTTTTTGATAACAAATTCTTTCTCTTTTCTTGATCAGGAGCGCGACAAAAAAGGGGGATAATGGGTACCTATTGTGATCGAAGTATAAGATTTTAAGCATTTTTGCTTGAATATAAACAAGGTCATCTGTTTATTATTATAAAGGAATATTTTTGCATTGAAAATTTTGGCATAGCCTTGAAATAGTTTATGTTTATAAATTCTTTTGGACAATAATGATTTCGACCTTGCCAAGTAGGGCTATACCTACATATTTCAGATAAAATTAAGCCTTGGGTCATATTGATTTCATTAATATAATAACTCCTGCAGTATTGCCAAATTTAGAATTTTACTGGGTTACAATATTTTGGGAAATCGTACTTCACTGTGAATAGAGGGTATTTTTGCAACAACTCCTGGAGAGGAAATACCTCTATGTGGTTATTTTTATAGGTAACCATTGTTGATTTTTTGGTTTGGTCGACTTAGTATTGGGATTAGGGGAAGACGAATAAGACGAATTAGATAAAATCGTACGTGGTCTGGCTTGAGAATTTTGGAACGGGTTTTACTTGAGCTTAAGTTTAGGTTCCGAGTTTGGTATTATTTTGTAAACATTATAAAGACCTTGCTTTGTTGATACGTAAAGATTTTCCGGTTTTGTTTTGGACTTTTATTTGGACTACTTTTGTAGGGTTCAAAATTTTGAGACTTGTTGAGTTGTGTAGGTAGGAACTCGGTTGTGTGTTTATTTTTTTTTAATTTAAAAAAAAAAAAAAAAAAAAAAAAAAAAAAAAAAAAAAAAGGTTGTGTGAAGCATTCAGCTACAACAATAATTCATTAGATAGCCGTGGTACTAGTGAGTGGGTTAGGTGTTAATAAGTAATTATAAATATTTTTGAGTTAGATATATTTTGTGAGTGTGTATATTGTGGCACAATGGCGATGAGAAATGGAGGTCAATCGTTTGGAAAAGGAAGAGTTAATATATGAGGTGATTATTCGCGGAATCACAGTGGATGACACATCCAAAGCTACCGACTTGCGTAAGACTTTTCGTCAGTTGTTGAAAGTCGAACGGAAGGATCCAAGATTTACTTTTCCAAAACATCCATTTACATTTCAGGAAGATTATGATGCACTTACACAGAAAATTACTGAGATTGATGATTTGCTTAAAGGCTTTGCGACTGGTCAAGAATCTCCAGAATATGCGAAGCTGGCTTCAAAAAATTTCACATGCATATGGACGAGCAAACAAAATGCCTGCTTCTTCAGAGGATGAAAAGATGAAAAGATCAGAAATCCTGGTTTCGATTTTGGGTTTCAGAGCTACATTGCAGAGCAAGGCAAGAAAGCATAAGAGACTTTCGCAAACGCAGGGGTCCTCTGGAAATTGCTGCATTATTGTCTTCAACGACACTTTCCAGTGATGAATCAACTACAGATGTAACTTCGGAATCCGAAGAAGAATTCCAGCCACCTCGTCATGCATCCACTGCAGCACCAGTGAATCATCAAGCATCATCTTCTACCCCATATATTAAGTCAGTTCCTGTGTATCAGTGGAACCTTAAATTTGATGGGAAAAATATGTCTTTGTTGGCATTTTTGGATAGAGTGAAAGAGCTTTCAGTTTCGAGAAATGTGTCGAAGGGACAACTGGTTGCCTCAGCAAGTGATTTATTCATTGGCCAAGCAAAATTTTGGTACACTGCTAAGTGTGATAATATTCATACTTGGGATGATTTAGAAACACAATTAAAAAAGGAATTCTTGCCAAAGGACTGGAATGAAAAATTATTTAAAGAAGTTAATCAGCGAACTCAAGGACCAGACGAGTCAATTGGAATGTATATAGCCACAATGAAAACAGCTTTTAAAAGATTTACGTGTGACGTGCCAGAGAGCGCTAAATTGAGAATCCTTATGAATAATATTACGCCGTTCTACCAGAGTCAGCTGGGACTTACTGAAATTAATTCAATTGAGGAATTACTGGAATTGGGCCGTCGTTTGGAGGAGCGCAAAGCAGCAATTGAAGCTTTCACGCCTCCGCCAAGAAACAAAAAGTTTCTAGAGCCAGATTTGGCCTATATTTACTCTGAGCCATCTACTTCAACAGCAAATTGCGATGCTGTTTCTGAATTCACATGTTGGAATTGTGGGAAAAGCGGACACAGAGCAAACCTGTGTACCGAGGCTAGAACCAAGCATTGTTTTAAATGTGGATTTAAAAATCATACGGTACGCACGTGCCCCACATGCTCTAATAAACGTCAGGGAAACTATCAAGGGAGGCGCTAGATGACTGTATAGAGGCAATCCCACAAACAGTCCTAAATAAAGTCCCGGCTAAACAGCAGGCAATATTGGATTTCATTCTAACTCATGCGAAAGGAGATGAAAGACCTTATTTACAAGTGAAAGTTTTGGGTGTTCAATTGTGTGGTTTACTAGATAGTGGCGCTTCAAACAGCATATTAGGAGGTCCAGGCTGGGACAAAATTTCTTCTTTAGGTCTTAAATTGAATCAAAGCAATCGGATGCATTGCACGGTTGCTAATGGCGAAATTTGTGAAAGCGTAGGATCAGTTGAGATTCCCGTTGAATTGGAAGGACGAATTAAAACTATTTCAGTTTTAGTGATACCAGCGCTTAGACATCTTTTGATTCTGGGAGCAGATTTTTTCAGAAGGATGGGCATAATACCCGATTTGAGACATGGAAGCTGGACATTTTCGGAATTGGAACCCGTATGCAACGTGGATACTGTGGCTCTTCAGTCTCAAACTGAATTAACCAGTCAGCAACAAATGATTTTAGATAATATGGTGGCAACTGCATTTGATGAAATGGGTGACAGGCTGGGAAATACTACTCTAGTTGAACATTGTATTAACACAGAGTCAATGCCTATAAAGCAACGGTATTATCCCGTTTCACCGATAATGCTCCAAAATATTAATGGCGAATTAGAAAAACTTCTAAAAGAGGGTATTGTGAGACCAAGTCATAGTCCATGGTCGTCACCAATTCTATTGGTTAAAAAATCAGATGGTTCGTGGCGCTTCGTGGTGGATTATAGGAAATTGAACCAATCAACTGTGAAAGATGCGTATCCTCTACCATACGTGTCGGCAACACTAGATAAGCTGCGGGATGCTCGATACCTATCTTCCTTGGACATAAAATCGGCATATTTTCAGGTTCCTTTAGCAGAATCCTCTCGTCCGCTCACAGCATTTACGATACCAGGTAAAGGGTTATTTGAATTTTGTAGAATGCCAATGGGGCTTGTGAATGCACCGGCGACGTGGCAACGTCTCATCGACAGAGTGATTGGTCCAGAATTGCAAGATCATGTGTTTGTATATCTCGATGATATATGTATAGTGACACAAAGCTTTGAAAAACACATAGAAGTGCTTCAAAGAGTTTTTGAAAAATTGAAAAGTGCCAACCTGACAGTCTCCAAAGAAAAATGTAAATTTTGTAGACCAGAGTTACGTTATTTGGGATACATTATAGACAAGAATGGACTACACGTAGATCCGGATAAAGTTAGTAGTATTTTACAAATTCCTAGACCAAAAACAGTCAAAGAAATTCGTCAAATAATCGGGGTAATATCTTGGTTTCGTAGATTCGTGCCAAATTTTTCTGCCCTAATTGCTCCGCTGTCCAAACTTACTAGAAAGAATCAGCCTTTCATTTGGGATAAATCTTGCGATGACTCTTTCCAAGGAATCAAGGATTGCTTAGTTAATGCACCCGTTTTGTCATGTCCAGATTTCTCTCTCCCATTCACAATACAAACGGATGCCTCAGGATTCGGTTTGGGAGCAGTGTTAAGCCAACAACATCCGGAAGGAGAAAAAGTTGTTGCGTACGTCTCTAGGTCGTTAAATAAAAACGAACGCCATTATACGGTCACGGAACGAGAATGTTTGGCGGTTTTGTGGTCAATTGAAAAACTTAGACCTTATGTGGAGGGAACTACTTTCACGGTGGTGACAGACCACAGCTCATTGTGCTGGTTGAATAATTTGAAAAATCCTACAGGAAGATTAGCCCGTTGGGCGATTAAAATGCAAGCTTATGATTACACCGTTGTACACAGAAACGGTAAGGAACATATCCTACCTGATACTTTATCCAGAACTGTACCGATTATAGATGCTATTAAAAATACTGGCGACACGAATACCATACAGGAAAATGGTGATGCTCAGGATAACTGGTTTCGTAAAGTTTATCATAACACAAAAACGTCTCCTGGAAAATATTCTACTTTTAAAATTGATGGATCTCGACTTTTTAAGCATGTCAATCCAAAGCACCCTGATTTGGCCCAAGAGTGTGATTTTTGGCGGGAAGTCATTCCACGTGATCAAAGAAGAAAACTGATTGAAGATGCCCATAATTTACTTTGTCATGTCGGGGTATTTAAAACTTACAAATTCTTGACTCAGAAATATTACTGGCCCAAAATGAGGTCAGATGTAGCTAATTTTGTTAGGCGTTGTCGTACATGTATTGCTGTGAAGCCTGAACAAAAACCACCGGCGGGTTTAATGTTAAGCTCCCAAGTTACTATTTCCAAACCTTTCGAGTTAATTTGTGCAGATCTCTTTGGCCCTTTGCCAAGAACAACTTCTGGATATTCTCATATTTTGGTTGTAGTTTGTTGTTTTACAAAGTTTCCTCTTATTTTCCCGTTAAGAACTGCCACTGCTTCGGCAATTTGTCGTTGTTTAGAGGACTATGTGATTTTATTGTTTGGGTGTCCGAGAGCTATCATAGTGGATAATGGTACACAGCTTCGTTCTCACATGTTCCAGAACTTAATGAAAAGCTATAACATCTCTATCAAATATACGGCATTGTACCATGCGCAAGCAAACCCCACGGAAAGAATCAACAGAGTCATGAAAAGCATGTTGATGGCTACTATTTCGGAAAATCATCGGCTGTGGGATAAAAATTTGAACCGTATTGGTGCAGCAATTCGTGGAACAGTCCATGAGGTTACTGGTTATACCCCAAATTTTATGGTCTATGGTCGGGAGCTGCCTTGTTCAAATGAAAATCTTCTCGATAATGTTGAACCGATTTTTTTCGATAGAGCTACTCCGATGGAAAATCGGTCTAAATCCTTGAATCAAATTTTCTCGGACGTCAAAAAGAAGCTTTTTAGAGCTTATGAGGTAAATAAGAAGGTTTATGATCTAAGACGTCGTCCTGATGAGCTTCTGCCTAATCATTTGGTTTGGCGTCGTAACTATGTCCTTTCGGATGCATCGAAATATTTTTCCGCTAAACTTGCTCCTCGTTTTATTGGTCCTTTTATTGTGGCTAAAAGAATTAATCCATGGATGTACGAACTTAAAGATGACTCTGGAAAATCCTGTGGTGTTTGGAGCATTAAGGATCTGAAACGTCATCCAGAAGACGAGGATCCGTAGTTTTTTTTCTTCGGTTTACTTAGGTAAACCTCCTTTTTTAGTAGGGGGGGATTTGTAACGGTTTCGATTAGTTTAGGATTCTGTATATAAAATGTACATAAGTATCATAATTGTAGGACTTGAGAAATTCCTGAGAATATATTAATGCGTCGATTCGTTTCCCACACAACGCGTTAGGTACCCCTCGTACCCCGCTTCCGCTACGATGCACCAATTGGTTCCTATCGAATTGTGAAAAGGTGATTGAGTGGTCATTTGGTTTTTGATCCGATCACAGCTATTAATGGAAATTTTGAAAAGACGTCAGATTGTAGCACGTTCCTTTTAAAGGGATCTATATCCATTATTTAGCATCCTGAGTGAATTTGGTTCTCTTGTGGAGTTGTTGTACTCACTCATCGACTTATGTCGGATTAAAGTGATCGCCTCAAAGCTGAATATTACTCAATTCTCTTGAAAATTGGAAGATCGTCTACTCTTGGGAAATCGACAAACTTCTTATATTGAAGCTGAAAATCCACACTTTACATTCCAGTGTGGTAGCAAGGTTGTACCAAGAGGGTACGTGGTCATACCATTAAAAAACCGTAAAGCAGCTACTCGATGTCCAACTCTCGTTAGCTGGTTATTCTCACGATTAATAAGGCCCTTTAGATCGCCTATTCTACAGTCCGGACGTTAATACAATCTGTGGATTCTCCAGATTGCCAGATAAGTGTATCAACGTCTTTGGGAACCTATTCTGGGAATAATATCACGTTACTATCGAACCTTTAATTTTTTTATAGTGTGTTATCAATACATTGTGTAAGATTTAGGAAATATCCAAAATATTTGCGGGTTCCTGAGTCCTCATAATTTTATAACTCTGAAACCTATAGTCGCTATAGAAGTCCGCAAATTTGTTCGTTCACATCCTTGGAACTCATAACTAATCATTTGGGACTCTATGCCATAACATTTCGCGCCCAGAGTTTTATATCTTAACGCCTATACTGAGAAGTGTGTATATAACTGTTTACATAAATATTGTGTAAGCCGATTGTGATCACAAAAGGTACTGAGAAAATTATTACATATAGGCATTCCATAATAGCAAATTTAAGCAATAATTAACATTTATTCTGGGTGCGATTTCGATAAACATAATCTTTTCTAGAGTCTCAGGAACACTGAATGTTTTATTGTTCCATATTTTCAGAAATCCTAATATACGTACATTTGATTATGTTTCTGTTTACTTGACTTCCCCTAGCTAATGTTTAATTGACACTTGATGATACCCAGTGACCAAGGTTATTGAATGAAGTTTAGAATGATTCGGTTCCTTGTAAGATGCAGAAAGTAAAGTAGAAAGTATTACGTGGCCGGATACTTAAACGTTTTGAGAGTGTAAAGGGATTTTCAATAAGGTCACTGGCGCCCTTTTATTTTTATTCATACTTTAAGAACTTGCACGACCACTCACCGGCAGGTAGCTAGCCTGACACTCTTATTGACCACCCTATTTTGTGTATCTTGCTTTAGGGGAAAATTGGAGGGTGGCAAAATCCATTATACAAAAAAGTAAAGGGTAGGTGTGAATTCCATTAAGAGATATGGTTCTTTGAAGAGCCTGATTTTGTGTACAGTATTGCGAACACCCTTTAGAATGTTATCAGATTGTCATAGGACCATGAAGTAAAAGTATGTACTAACAACCTGCAAAAGATTTAGCTTACAGGAATCTCAAATAAATGAAATATGTTGGTTTTTGTTGACACTTTTGTTGAGCAAACTGCGATTTTTTGAAAAAATTTCAAATATTTTAAAAACGGTTGAGTTTTAGTATGGGTACTTATAGTATAGTTAGTATAGTAAAGGTAACAAAAAGTATGTAGGATTTACAGAACAATTTATTCGAGGATTTATTATTGTACTAAAATATAAGCTGCTCCATTTAAAATAACAAAGTTCTTTCGCATACCTCATTTACGGAGCACCCTGTATATTCAAAAATATAACTTATGCACCTTAGAGTATCAAACAGCTTTATAATCTATTTTTTTTTTCTTGTATCACCCTGTAAGGAGATATTGTCCGATATCGCACTAAGTGGACATCCGAATACAGTGAAACTTCTCTAACTCGACTTCCCGAACTCGAAATATTCTCTAAATCGAATTTTCTTCATAAACAAATAGGTTTTCACAACCTCACTATGTATTTTCTTCCCATAAGTCGATTATCGAATATTTCTAAAACTCGAACTACAATTTAGTGGCAACCGTGGCGACAACTGAGCATAATTCGAATTTTTCGGGGAAGCACCTACTGCATTTAGTGCACGTGGGAAAATTACCGATTCTCAGTGAACAGCAGCGACAGATGAACTTGTCTTGGTTTCTTAATGTATATCTATTTCCTATTCACAATCTGTAGTCCAAAGGTACAGGTAAATTTATTACCTTTCCGTATCAAATAGCATTGAAAGGTGATAAATTTCACCTGTACCTTTAGACTACAGATTGTGAAAAGATAATAACTACTTTTTGGTAATACATATACCCAAATATCATCAATTTTGTGTATTTTTCCATAAATCGAATTTTCCGTAACTCGAACTCGACTTCCTGTCCCTTGAAGATTCGAGTTAGGGAAGTTTCACTGTATTTGGATTCAGGAAGAAAAGATCTTTCATTTTATCGCATAATAGACCATTAAAAAAGTTGAAGTTGTCTAGTTGTCTACATATTTCAATTTTCCGATGCGATTTTGTTTCTCCTGATTAAGCTAAAAGATAATATAGAAAAAAACTTTCAAGTTTTGTATATAATTTTTTTTTTCTATTTCAACGATCTTTGGCGCTACATCGCTATTTTTTGGTCGCTATAGCTATACAGGGTGCGCCAAAAAAATCATTTTTTTCTAATGTTCAGGAACTAGAAAAGATATTTAAATAGTGTTGGGTACTTTTGTAAAACTTAAATAATTCAAAAATTCTTATACGGGGTGTTTTATTTTAAAAAAATGTCTTTATTGCCACACCCTGTATACTTACCTCGCTGAATATCAAGGGTAACAGAAAACAGTTGTTAAAGTGCTTAAGATAGTTGCAATTTACCAAGGAATTTTCCAATTTACACATGCCTTTATTATCAATAATAAAAAAGTTACTGTTCCAGTTATAAACAAACACAAACATCCTGTACAATATCGTTGAATTCCAAAAAAATTCTGTGGAATTATCGAAATACTAGGGGCTCGACTAGGGGAATCATATGGAATTCTAGGTGAATTACATGGAATTCTAAGGTAATTAAGTAGAATTCTGGGTACATGAATGCAAGCAAGAATGAACAATATTTTGCAAGATTTTAATCAGATTATTTAATAGGTAAAAATAGCAAATTTTAACAAAATATCACGTGACTGAAAACGCCCTCTCATTGCCTAAAGCTTGATATTCATGCGCTTGTTGCCACAATTCCATTTGACCAATTGTTTTGTTAGATTTTTAAAGATATATTTCAGGGATTTTAAGTAGATCTTACGAGATTTTCTAGGATTTAGACCAACTTGTACACAGATTTTGACCAATCAACCGCTCCAAGGTTCAGTTAATTCCATAAAATATGTAGGTACACATATTTTAATTTTTAAATTTTTGGGGCGAGATTTAGGTATTGATTTTATAGTATTTTGAGAATCTTCACACAATTTTTAGGTGATTCTGGAGCATTTTAAGGGTTTTTGAAAAGTGTTTAGAGTTTCTTATACCTGTATTACATCTGTGTATTTTTCCATGTATTTATTCATGTAGTTCAGGGTACCAACAACATGTGAGATTTTGTAGGATTTTATGCGATTTCCAGAGATTTTGTAGGATTTTATGCGATTTCCAGAGGTTTTGTAGAGTTTTGTTAAATTTTTAAGGATTTTAAAGACTTTTAGGGATTTTAAGTAGATCTCATGAGATTTTCTGGGATTTTGACCAGTTAACCGCCCCTTGGTAGGTAGTACAGGGTTATTGGTTATAAATGTCACCCGAGATGTCACCCCTCTCTATCTTTTTTATTTGACATTTTAGAAAAAGGTGTCCCAAATAAAAATTTTATGGTTGAAATTACATTTTTTGAAAAACTCACTTTTGCATATACAGGGTGTTTCAAAAAAGCTGGTTGTGCTTTAACTTTATTATATTATTTTAAATTGAATACCTTGTATATTATTTAATATTAGAATACTACGTCAAATTCTGAGCAGATTTTATGTGATATACCATATACCTAAGTTCAACTGTTTTGGAAATATTGACAGTTGACAATTGACTTTTTTGTAAATTTGACAGGCTGTAAAACCTAAACGGTTAACTTTTGAACAAAACCGATCTTATATTTTTTTCTAAAATTTTCACAAGTTATCATTTGACACCAACTTTGAATTTAACCGAAGAATAAATTTAATTGGAATTCTTAGTCATGGATTAAATTCAAAGTTGATGTCAAATATTGGGGTTAACTCATAGTTTTTAAAATCCAAGATAAAAATGTAAAATCGGTTTTGCTCTAAAATTAACCGTTTAGGCTTTACAGCCTGTCAAAGTTGCAAAAAAGTCAATTTTCAACTGTCAATATTTTCAAAACAGTTGAACTTAGGTATAGGATATATCACATGAAATCTGCTCAGAATTTTACGAAAAATCCAAATATTCAATAATATACAGGGTATTCCATTTAAAATAGGAAATTTGGAATATGACCAGCTTTTCTGGAACACCCTGTATATGCGAAAGTGAGTTTTTCAAAAAATTTAATTTCAACCATAAAACTTTTATTTGGGACACCTTTTTTTTTAAATGTCAAATAAAAAAGCTAGAGGGGGTGACATTTACATATAACCAATAACCCTGTCTGTACATACTTATACAGGGTGTATAGTGTATATTTTAAGTGATATCACTATTGCTATATCCATAACGGTAAGAGCTACAAGGTCGGTTAAATTAGAAAAAAGTTGCCATTTTTTATGCCCATTGAAGACTCATTTACAATGTAGCCCAATTACTTTTAGTTTATGAAATACAGGTTCCTCGACAGGTTCATAACTAGGGCCAAAAAATGTTGGTTGATGATCATTTTTTAGACACTCTGTATCTCGTCATTCAGGCCTTAAGGCTAAAGCTCAACAGCCTATACATGTCTCTTTTTTGATGTATAGAATAAACAGTGACAGATAACCCAGCAGATAACTTGTTGTTAGGAATGTTAGGATAACAGAAAATGATGAATTATAGGCCTGATTATCTTTATAGGTAATGGTTTATAGTAGGTCTGTTCGCACAGAAATCACAAATCAGAGTGAATTTCATTGGTTGTAACCTTGGTTGTAACTAGTTTTCTGACTGTTCTCAACCAACGAAATTAACTTTGACCAGTTTGAGATTTTTGTGCAAACAGACGTGATACAGATTTTGTGAAAGATTTGGCAATACGGAGACAAACATTTTGGTTCATTGTACTAGTTAACAAGCGTTCACCGATTATACCTATCCTTTATTTTTTTATAGCTTAATAAAAGACGCAAATAGGTTCTAGGTAGTGAGCTGCGAAATAACGAATTTTGATAGATGTCAAATAGATATCTTCCCGAAGGGAGATGTTCCTTTGCCAGACTGGAACCCAAAATGATTATCAGATAGGGACCTGTTTAGATTGAGGAATGAAAGAACTATAATTCTCACCAGTTTCTCAATCAGCTTACCAAGTGAAGAAAGAAGAGAAATAAGACGAAAATTTCTAACCCCACTTTTCGCGTTTCCATGTTTAAATTTTTGAATTTGCCGCCACAACATTGATCACGTGACCAATGTCAAAATGTACTTTTAGGTTATCGGACATGCAGGATCGATCGCACATAAAAAAATCCATATCCTACACTGTATATGTAGGTAATTGATATTTTTATAGACTGTTTTCTCTGAATGAAACTTGATCCTTTTTAATCTCTAAACCAAGGCTCAAAGGTCTAGAATCATTCAAGACGAGTTTTTTTTAGAATTTATCCCATTAATGCTTCCCACCCTGTATATAAAATGGGTAATTCTATTTTAAACAATATGAAACCCTTAAAGAAACTTTTGAACTAGTTTTAATGCTAATTTTAGGCAGTTTCTGCATAACAAGAGGGCGATTTTAATGCAAACTTTGGGCTTTATGCAGTTTCTGATTGTTTTGAGCTAGTTTAATTAAAATCTGTTTTACTGGGTTTTTTTCAAAATTGATTGAGTAGGTAACAGTTCTATTTATTTGTGCATATAAAATATAACACCTTGAATCAAATTCATAAATAATTCATTTTAAGTTAATTTCCATTGAGCGAAAATAAATTATTCTAAGAAAATAACAATTTGCAAATCAGCATTTTCATTTTATTTTTGCTTCAATAAGGAGTTTCCAGTTTTATTATTAGCTACTCCAAATATCGTGATAAAAGCTGCATTTTTGTTTTTAGTACATTTCTTTATCGCAAATAATTGATGTCTATAATTATAATTACTCATTGTTTGATTGTTGTTACATATTTTGCAGTCTAGCAATAACTACTGATAATTGACTTCAAAAACATGTTGACTCTTTACTGGAATTCTTTTTGTTTAAACTGTCAAATTATAAATCTCTTTGTTTTTAATCTATTTTTGAATAAACTCACATGTTTGAATTAATAATTGGATTTTGTTTAGTATGTACTTACAACAAATTGATTTTAAAAAGCTCGTTCAAGGATTTTTGCTTTCCAGCTTTTTTTGCATAATTGCGTTTATGTTTCACGTCTTTTTTTTTGACTATTTTGGAATAAAGCCAATTATGATTCAAGGTGTTTTACAATAAAAATGGTTTTGCAATTATTTTCATTTTGCATGGCCTAATAAATTTCACATAAAACATCAAAATCCACTCCTTTGTAAGTCAATTTATTTTATTTTTTTACAAAATTGAGTAAGCATACCCACATTAGATAAGGTCACCCTATGCAACAGCAGCTGTCAGTTTTGGGCAGATGTGAATTTTAATTTTGGAATTTTAAAAATGGGGGTCTTGTATTTTTTCTAGCTAGCCCACACAAAGCATAAAAAAATCTATTTTATTTTGGCCCTGACCTCCTAATTATTATTACCTTTATCAACGAAATAGAATACTATATTTATTTACAAGTGAAATAATACATAAATCAATGTATTTATTGTAATAATGTCGTTTTCCAGAAAGTTGTGACTCATGCAAAAATCCATAAAAAAGTTATTAATAATAATTAAATAATTGTTTATCGGCTGAGGTTTATTTTTTTTTGAAATAATGTGGCCAACTAAGAACGTGAAAATAAAATTTCACGAAAAATTCAAGGTTTTATTGGTTAAATTAAAAACTCGCAAAAAAAATATACAAGTACTGTTATACCAGGCTATGAAGTAATGTTTGCTGTTGTATTAAAGTAACAACGAGATTGTGTTGGGTTTACAGTACCAGGTTTGTTTTTTTTGTTGTTAATGATAAGTAATATCGCAATTATAATGGACTTTTACATGGTAGTTGGGCGTGGGTTCAAAAAAAAAAAAAAAAATGCATTAAGGATTTTTTACTTTTGATAACTTGTTTTATCCAAAAGAAATATAATTAGGTATTGGATATTGTTGACTACTATTTCCATGGATACATTCTTGGATCTTTGAACTACTTTGTTATTTTAAGTTATAAGTACTACAGAATTGAAGTATAAAATCCAGTATTTTTTTTCTAGAATCATCTAGCGACATTATTAAAAACCGCCGAAGAACTTCGAATAAAAGGTCTGGCAGAAGTATCGTGGCGCGATGAAGAATCCGGAGGATCCGGCGAGTCCGGTACCAATGGAGTCCAAACCGCTATCCCACAAGTCACTACAGTCATGGACAGTCCGAAATATGAATCCAACACTAGCTCTAACGGGACAACTCATAGAAAGAAACGAGGGAGACCTCCTATAGGTGAGAATTTTACATTCTGAAAATGTAATTTTTTGCCATTTTCATTCTGACACATTCTTGCTATTTTTAGTGTTTTTTTGTCAACTCATTATCGCTTAATTGAATTCTGGCTTCAATTGGTTCTAAATTGGCAGATTTGACTTCTTATGGAATCGAATAAGTCTCAAATTAGACAATTCTCAACATATCTCAAGTAGGTACTTGATAATTAGATAATTTTTATTTATTTTGATTTAATCTCATGCGGATTTCGAGATATTGAACCTTAAAAATTTTGAAATATCAAGATATTCAAGTTTTTAGTTTTTTGTTTTTTTTTTCTGAAGATTTTCGATAGGGTTCCACATTCCATCTTTTGACAGGTGATTACCTAATACTTTCTTTATCATCATTGTATCCATTTTTTTTTTAATCAGTACGATTTTAGGGCACTTATGGCAGTAGAGGACTACAATTCCTGAAAATTTCAGCTCATTTAGACTTATAGTTCCAGAAATAAAATCGTGTTAGGCAATTTTTCAAATTTTTTGAGTGCCTTTTTTCATAGAATCTGGCTCCAAATCTCAGAATAATTTGGTGTATGCACTTTGGGGGGTACACCCAAAGGACCATTAGGACACGAAATCTCAACAATTTTTTTTTTGAAACTTCATTGTTTTAGTAAATGGCGGTATAGGCGATTCAATGCTTTACCTGTATTTTGGTGCCAGACACCTGCCAAAAATTTGGCTTCACTTTAGTTTCATAAGCAGAATTGCGCGTTCCTACTCCTTATGCGCTTTACCTGCTCTAGTACCACTCTTATACCAAGCAACAAATTCTTGGAACATCTTACTGGTGTAACACGTTCCACGATCACATATTAATCGTCTTGGTGTTCCAAATGTTTTGAAAATTTCCTCGCAAAACTTTACTAGAGGCACCGCCTGGGTGTTTGCAACAGCTTTAATCCAGACATACTTCGTAAATCCATCAACTGCAAGTATCAGGTAACAATTACCCTTTGAACTTTTCACAAAAGGTCCAAGATGACCAAAATGAATTATTGTATCCATAGGTATTGGCCCCCTTCTGATCGTATGTAGAAAACCTTGTTGTTTTCCTGTGGGTGTTTTGTTATACATTCCAAACAAGAAGATGTACCGTTGTACATATTTCCGTATTCTTGGAAATCAGTAGTATTCACTTATTGCTTTAAGAGTCTTTTCTGTAGCTAAGTGACCTCTTTTGTTATGGTAATATGATAGTATTGCTCGTTTTGCTCTTTTAGGCACATAGGTATCACTTCAACCCATGTTCAATCATTTTGAAAAGATGTTGCTCTTTTATGACAGATTCCTTTTCATCACCATCCGTAGGTTTTCTAGCTAGAATATCTATTAAATATTTGCAACGTTCATCTTGTAGTTGAGCTGATAAAATCCAATGGTCATCTGTTACATTGACTGCTAAAATTTAGCTGGATTTCTGCTTAATGCATCTACAGCCATTTTTGTTCCGGGCCGATATTCTACATTGAAATTAAATGCCTATGCTATCAACTACCAACGAGCTATTCTAGGTATCAGGTCACGCTTGGTTATAGAATTTCGTAGTGAATTGCAGTCAGTCACCACTTTAAACTTAATATCTATAATGTACACCCTGAATTTATGAAGGCAGCATATAACCGCCAACGTTTCTAATTCATATAAATGGTAACTCTGTTCCTGTTTTGTTGTTTTTCTACTATAGAACATAACCGGTTTCGAATTGCCATTGCCATTGCATCAAAATACCTACAAGGCCTGGACTTGAAGCGTCTGTATGGAGTTCAGTCTGTGACTGTGGGTTTTAATTAGCTTGAATAAGTCATTTTGTTGAATGGTCTTTGTGAATTTGGAAATATTGTTGTTCTGCTTTCCATGTAAAAGCCTAATTTTTCCTTGTTAAAGGGGGTGTGACCCTAAAAAACGATTTAAGCCACTTAAATCAAGAAAAAAATTCTAGGATCTCTCGTGAAAACCGCAGTCTTATATTCAAAATAGTCTCTGAGAAAACTCCTTGTGAAGATAAATTATGCAAGAGCTTGTGATGTCACAACCGCCGAAATCGCAGTTTTCTGTTCGTTTAGTCGTCAGTGAACCGTACCCTATACTTTTGAGTGGCTGCAATTCGCTCTAGGAGATAATTGTCTCTTGTTTTGAAAAATTCTTACAGGTGTTAATACTGTCCCTGATAATCCAGGGTGACGTCACAAACACCTAGTAATAACTTTAAATCGACTCGAAAAAGGACCATCGTAGCAAGATGCGGTTTAAATATTTATTCTTAGATTTTTTTGCACTAAAAACTTCATTTTTGGGTCACACCCCCTTTAACGCTGTTAATGGGCGTGCTATTTGGGCAAAGTTTTTCACATATTTCCAAAAATAGCCTGCGAGTTCATGGGCGTTTCTTGGAGTTGGGAACTGTTCCACTGCTTTAGTTTTCTCTGATCTAGGACGAATTCCTTCTACACTAATTTCATGCCCCAAATAATCAATTTCGTTCTTAAAAAAATACCATTTATTCAACTTGAATGTTTCTCCAAAAATTCTAATTGCTTTTAAGATTTCTTTTAATACTTCTAAGCCAGAATCAAAATTAAAACTTGGCACGAGAATGCCATCAAGATAAGTTAATGCAGTTATATGATTGACAGTTCCTAGAATGTGGTTAACCGTTCTTTGGAAAATAGCGGGAGCATTCACTAATCCGAATGGCATACGCAAGTATTCGTACTGCTCATCTGGAGTAACGAACGCTGTTTTCTGTCGTGATTCTTCAGATACGGGAATTGGGTGATACCCACTACTTAGCCGTGTCAAGAGAAGTGGCATTTGACAGCATTTCTAAATGATCATCGGGTCTGTCATTAGACTATACAATGCGCTGGTCAGACCGCACTTAGAGTATGCTTGTGTAATATGGACACCGCATGCAGAAGTTAACTGTGATATGATTGAAAAAGTCCAGAAAAGATTTTTAAGATATTTATTTATTAGGACTCATAGTGTATATCCTTATATGATCTCTTATAGTTCAATGCTAAGTGAATTTAATATTAAAAAATTGGGTACCAGGAGAAGTATGCAGTGTGTTATCTTTGTATGTCATATTTTAAATAGCGTCAAGTACAGGCACAGTTATTTAATTAATAGAATTGCATTCCATGTTCCTAAAATTGTGCTTAGAAATATTGAACAAAAGATATTTCAGGATAATGTATTGAGCTGTTCGCCTCTAAACAATATGCTTCGCGAATGTAACAGATTGGTGAGGGAATGTGATATTGATTTATTTAATACAAATACCTTTGCCATAAGATGTTTTTTTTAATACCAAAGTTTTACTAGTTTTTTTTTTTATAAATCTCTGTGATTGTTATTTTATATTTTTTATTTTTTATATTTTATATTCGATGTGTAACTTAGTATAAGTCTAACTTTTTGAGTTTCTTTGTAATTTAGCCATATTGGATGTTAGGGTATCAGTAAGCACTCTTGTATTGTAAGTACCTGTTAAAGGTGTATGTAGGAGTATAAATAAATAAATAAATAAAAAGTAATCTTATTTCAAGACCGTTCCCAGATTTTTGAACAAGAAGGCTGTGTTGCCATATCTCAGAAACCGTGTAAAATAGGGACATGATATCAAGATGTTTTGATAACAATAGAGCGCCGAATTTATTGCAAATGAAAATAAAGTTATGTTCCTATTAAAAAAAACCAATTACCTACATTATTTGAAAACCGGCAAGCTTGGCAACATTGTCGATGTCATCATTGAATCGAGCATCATTAATTAGCCATATGCAGAAAATTTCGTAATTCTATTTCAAGCCGCTCTGGAAATATTTGATCGTTCCCAGACTTTTGAACAAAAAGGCTGTGTTGCCATATTTCAGAAACCGTGTAAAATAGGGACATGATATCAATAGGTTTTAATAACAATATAACGCCGAATTTATTGCAATGAAAATAAAGTGGTATCCCTATTTCAAAAAACGAAGTTACCTATATTATCTGAAAACCGGTAAACTTGGCAACATTGTTGATGTCATCATTGAATCGGGCATCACTAATTACCAATATGCATAAAATTTCGTAATTATATTTCAAGCCGCTATGGAAATGTTTGACCGTTGCCAGACTTTTGAAACACACTGTATATATCTTACATCGTTTTGAAAAAACTCAACATTTTGTCATTACAAAATGTTTGTATTTAATTTGATTTTAGGGAATTGTGTAAGAGTTTTTGAATATCCCGGATATCAGATAGTTTCCGGATATCAGTTTCATCTCTAGTTTAAAGACTTTAAAAGACGAAAAAATTCAAAGGGGGTACTCTAGGGGGTACTCTTTGACAAAAATCAAAATTTGCAATTTTCAAATTTTTCGAATTTTGACTTTCTCAATCGAAGGAGCAGGTCTAAATTAGTCAAAAAACAATCTAACATCGTCTTCAAATCAACATTTCAAACAGAAAAAAAAAACTCAATTTTTAAAAAATCCCGACAAGATTTTGAAATAAGAGTCCATCCACTTCTTGAAAAAAATTGAATTTTGTGTTTTTTATATTTTTCATATTTTCAAATTTTTCATTGGGAAGAGCGAGTCTAAATTAGTCATAAAACAATCTAACATCATCTTCAAATGACCATTTCAAACAGAAAAAAAATCTAGAAAAAAAATCTTAATTTTTTAAAAATCCTGCAAATATCAACATTTTCAATTTAAAAAAATTCCCAAACTGTTGCTTCAACCCTCCTTTGGGGGTAAATTGAAAATTTAATAAATCAAGACCTTGAGTCCATTCATTACTTGGACTTGGGAAGTTGGCTATCTTTCTATTTTGGCTTTTGTATTAACCATTCATTTCACCTTTTATTTCAATCTATTTAAAAACGTAATTATAACCGAAACATTTTTGATTTGGAAAGACAGGTTTGTCCTATAACCACCCTTCAACATTTTAATATTTTTCCCTTCCAGAAAAAACTTTTTTTAAAAAAAAACCTTGGGCCAGTTCAGTTGGCTCCCTTTCACATACACTCCTCCCTAAAAAAAAAAGGGAAAATAAAAAACTCACCCTCCGCCATGTCGGCTAGGGGTAAAAATTGTCCCCCGATGAAAAAAATTGCGCTTCATTTTTTGTGCACGGCAATCTTTATTCCCATAATGGAATTTTCTGATAAATTGACGCGTTGTTTTTCGGCCTTGCCTTTCAGATGGGAAATTCCAATTACAGTATTGGTGATTTTCACCAAAATAAAAAGCAACATAGGTATCATAAACCAACAACATTAAAAAAAAAATAGTATTTATTTTGCACCTAAATAATGTATATTGAAATAATAATACAAAATGCAATTTTGAAAAAATTTCAAGACCCTCCAAGTTCCAGCCGTAAAATACCTATTTTTTGTTTTATTAGATTTATCGATCGTTTTTCGAACTTTTGCATGACCTATTTTCTCTATACCAGATTTTCCAGAGTTGAAACTTCAGATTTGCGTCATGTTACTGGAAATTTTCTCTTTTAGAATTATTGATTTTATGCGAGATTTTATGTATTTTCAAAAAAAAAAAACAAACTTTAGTTCTCTGGAATTCTAACTATAATGAGTGGAAACTGAATTTATGATTTCTTAAGCATCATAAATTTGAATTTTGAATTTTATTTTTTTAGTTTGAATTTCACCAACCAAAATCTATAAAATAGCTTTTATGCTCCTAGATTAACATATAAAAACTTCTAAATTTGATTATAATCCCTATAAAAAGGGTCTCTATAATATACACTTTCCTTTAATAATTATTTTATTTTCATTCTTGTAATATCTAAAGAAAATTCATTACGATTCCTTACAAAGCATGTTTTTTTCTTTCAGACGATTACGATACCCAATTCAACCCCAAAATAACCAACGTATCAGGCAACGTGAGTAATATAGACGAATGTTACTCGAACGATGCAATGTCGAGCAGTGAACATGATTTACAAATATGGGAAGACGAACACGGCAATAATACGGATACTGACGAACCGGCTGTCAAAATCAAAAAGGAAACGGTAAGAATAGAATCTTCGAACCTGAGTTTATTTCTAATTCAAATCCTTTAATTTTGTCTCAGGATGAGATTTCTTGATAGTTTGGAAATTATCTCAAATAAAAATAATACATAATTGTACCTTACTGATAACTCCAATCTGAACTTATAATCCATTATTGTAATTTGACAATATAACATTGTTTGAAACTGATTTGAGTTCCAACTGGTAATAGAGATTTTTCTTTTCTGGTACGTCAACCATTCAGTTGAAGCCTTTGTCAGAATTAGTTAAGAATCAGGCCTATCTTAAACCAATAAAGGAATATAGGCATCAGAATTAATAATCAAATATTTTTCTAGAATCAGGAGAAGCTCTTTCTGTTTCAGTTATCATTATCTAGATTTAACCAAACACAAAATCACCAGAGTTATCAAAAATCCAGGTTTTTGAAAATTTCTATTAGGTTTTTGTGATAGTTTTTGTGTTTACTTTGCTAGACAAAATTGTATATTTGTTTTGACAATTTTACAGCTGAGGAGCATCAAAATTGAATTCATGGAACATTGAAAATTTTCCAAGAATGACACTGATTCAGTTTTTGGCTCACAGGTCCGGTAATTGTCATCCGATTTCAGTGAAATTAGGCTCTAAAATTTTCAATTTTGACGAAAAACAAAAACAACATTTTTAAAAGAACAAGGATCCAAAGAATCTTCTAAACTCTGCCTAACAATAGTTGAACGTTGAAGGTCACTTACTCGAATATATCACAGACGTTGCTTTTTGCTGCTGTCTTTATTGCACACGCACTGTGTTTATCAAACCAAAATAGGTCCGAACGTGTGAATCCTATGGTTATACAAGGATGAGTGAGTGACCCTCAACGTTCAACTTTGGTTAGACAGAGTTTATCAGTATAACCAGGAAGTTTGCAAAATAATAACTCAGGATTCTAAAGTCCATAGAAGGTCGGTTCGAACCCGCCAAAAAAACGTCCCAAGAACGTCTTTGTAGAGAAGAATTAGACTATTCGTAAAAAAATGACTCAGAATGTAAATCCTCTAGAGTTTTTCTATAAAAGCATCAAGAAATTTTCAATTTTGACTGAAAAAAACACCATTTGCAAAAGAACAAGGATGCAAAGAATCTTCTCTCAGTATCACCAGGAAGTTTGTGAAATAATAACTCAGAATTCAGGATCTAAAGTCCATAGAAGGTCGGTTCCAACCCGCCAGAAAACCGTCCCAAGAACGTCTTTGTAGAGAAGAATTAGAGTATTCGTAAAATAATGACTCAGAATGTAAATCCTCTAGAGTTTTTCATAAAAGCATCAAGAAATTTTCAATTTTTACTGAAAAAAACAAAATTTGCAAAAGAACAAGGATCCAAAGAATCTTCGCTCAGTACCACCAGGAAGTTTGTAAAATAATAAGTAGAGTTCAGGATCTAAAGTCTATAGAAGGTCAATTCCAACCTGCCAGAAAACCGTCCCAAGAACGTCTTTGTAGAGAAGAATTAGAGTATTCGTAAAATAATGACTCTGAATGTAAATCCTCTAGAGTTTTTCCATAAAAGCATCAAGAAATTTTCAATTTTGACTGAAAAAAACAACATTTGCAAAAGAACAAGGATCCAAAGAATCTTCGCTCAGTACCACCAGGAAGTTTGTAAAATAATAAGTCAGAGTTCAGGATCTAAAGTCTATAGAAGGTCAATTCCAACCTGCCAGAAAACCGTCCCAAGAACGTCTTTGTACAGAAGAATTAGAGTATTCGTAAAATAATGACTCAGAATCTAAATCCTCTAGAGTTTTTCATAAAAGCATCAAGAAATTTTCAATTTTGACTGAAAAAAACAATATTTGCAAAAGAACAAGGATCCAAGGAATCTTCTCTCAGTATCACCAGGAAGTTAGTAAAATAATAACTCAGAATTCAGGATCTAAAGTCCATAGGAGGCCGGTTCCAACCCGGCAGAAAACCGTCCCAAGAACGTCTTTGTAGAGAAGAATTGGAGTATTCGTAAAATAATGACTCAGAATGTGAATCCTCTAGAGTTTTTCCATAAAAGCATCAAGAAATTTTCAATTTTGACTGAAAAAAACAACATTTGCAAAAGAACAAGGATCCAAAGAATCTTCTCTCAGTATCACCAGGAAGTTTGTAAAATAATAACTCAGAATTCAGGATCTAAAGTCCATAGAAGGTCGGTTCCAATCCACCAAAAAACCGTCCCAAGAACGGTTTCGGAACCACTCTGTATACGAATTTCATGTTTTACTCAGAATCTTAACGGTGAAATGTGAAATGTACGGTTCCCTGCTGAGTTGGGACAAAGCTATCGTCTCTTTTTCTACTTCATGGCAAAATAATGCCTGGCTAGATAGTCTATGTGGTCTGGTATCCATATGTATCGGGCGATTGTTTATATTTTGCACCCACACCTATCTAACCTGTTTGAAGAGATACCCAGAAATGTCAAACAGGAAAGTTGTAGGTAATATCAGAAACTTTGCAAAGAAGTTAGTTACAAGTATACAGAATGGGTCACAAAAGTGTGGTGAAGCAAAGTTGTACTTTTTTTTTTGAATAGAACATCCTGTATATTGTTGACCTATTGGATTAGCTTTCCAAACCTGATTCCAAATATATGTATTAGGTTTTTCAGGTTTATTCCTCATAGTCCAGCCTCTACACCATTTCAACCTCAATTTCGGAAAAAGTAACTTTTATTTAGGAAAATGTAAAGTTATTTTCGGAAAAAGTCAAATCAATTTCAGAAAAAGTAAAGTTAATTTCGGAAAAAGGAAATTCAAATTCGGAAAATGTAAATTTATTCATAGCTTACTTTTGCCGAATTTGAATTTATTTTTTCCGAATTTGAATTTACTTTTTCCGAAATTAACTTTACTTTTTCCGAAATTAATTTGACTTTTTCCGGAAATGACTTGACATTTTCCTAAATAAAAGTTACTTTTTCCGAAATTGATGTTGAAATGGTGTAAATATCCCATTTTGAAGGAATAATATGGATTTTTTACTTCAATGACTACCTCTATATTTTGCTGGTGGCATCTACTCCACCTTTTTCAATAAATATGCAATTATTTCACCCCCTTTTTCTTATTTTTTCCCGGACTATTAGGAATAAACCTAAAAAACCCAGTTAGTTTATTTGGAATCAGGTCTGACAGACCAATCCAATGGTTCAATAACATATGGGGTGTTCCATTTAAAAAAAAATTTACTTTGTTTTGCCACACTTTTGTGACACATCCTGTAGACTTGTAACTAACTTCATTGGAAACTTTCTGATATATTACGTACAACTTTCACATTTGACATTTCTGGGTATCCCTTCAAACAGGTGAGGTAAGTGTGGGTGCAAAATATAGACAATCACCCGGTACATACGTTTATCATTGTGTACAGTGGGGTTCTTAGACAAATTTTCAAATTAAAACGACCTGTTTCTGAATTTCCAAGAGAAGGAAATGTCAATCCTCACACATTCAAAACTTTAAAAATTACTTCCACCTCACCAATCCTAAAGTATCAACTGTCTTTAAAACCAGGTTGAACCTTTTCATATAATTAAACTTCAAATTCCTGTTCAGCCCCAGGACGACGACGACGAACAAAGCAACACCTCCTTCACAACCGACAAAGGCAGTTCCAGTACAGCAACCAAATCTGCATCAGGAAATACAGGAAACGTAACCACGTCCAGTACCGGAAACACGTTTTTGACGCCGGCAATAGAAAAAGAATGGCCAGACGTAATCAAAATGAACGAGTACCTGAACACTGGCAGAAGGCAACAGTTTTGGGAAGAATCCTTTACCAAACGGGTAATGGACGCGATCAAAACGAAAAGTTTGGAAATGAAAGTTGCAGCGGAATTGTTGGGGGTTTCTTATGGGACTTTGTATGGCAGGTATCGGGATTCTTATGGGTGTCTCAAACATCCTTATAGGTGAGTTAATGAATTATTGGGTTTGAAGTTTTATTATAATCGTTTTTTCATTATTTTACAGTTTTCATCCACTATTTAATAGAAGGTACTTACTTGACGATTTCTTAAAGTTGAAGTAGATTAAATTGTTTTACTTATTTATTTCATAGTAGCATGATAAGTAATTTTTGTAAACTAATAGTAGTTTATAGACACAAAATATTTCTACTTCATTTAGTCTAATTGCATCCTAATTTCGCACCAAATAATACAAATAAATTTTATTTTAACACAAATTCCTTTTAGGGTGCGTGATTTCTGGACAGAACAAGGCCCCACCGATGTTCTCCTAAAATTAAAACGCAAAGAAATCACTTTGTTCCGAGCGGCTGAACAACTCAACGTCACACCTCAGACCCTATCGAACTACTTGATATCTATGTCCCAAATAGATAATCAAGAAATGCTTAACAATTCTAGTTCGTATTCGGGCAAGGATGGTTCGTATGAAGAGGGCACTTCCGATGAGGAAACCGACTCGATTTTACCTGACATTCCCAATAGTAGCAATCCGTTCAAAAATAAGGTAAGAATTCAGTTATATTTTTGTGTGTTTGATTTAAATGTTTGTTTTTGCAGGTAAGTTCTTCAGACAGTTCGTCGAGGAAAGCTGCTCTGCCCAATCATCCTGACATAACTTTGATTAAAAAAGAAAAGATCGATGAGGCAGTTAACAATAATTCTGATCATTCCGAATCAAGCAGTGATAAGTAAGATATTATTTTTTAGTTTTTGCAAGATTGAAAATGGATTTTGCATTATATTTACAAAATATGCATCAATGATCTGAAGTCAATAAAACAGTAGAGGTGCAAAAATAATTTTTCCTCGTTGTATTTTGTGCTATACATATAGTAGAAAAACTCTGATTTCCTTTTTTTTTAGTATTTTATACAGACCAAAGTAATTTTAGAAAATATTCGCTCTTTAGGTTTAATTGTATTATTAATACACTAAGTATATACTTTTTTCAAAGTGTTGTGGGAGTAAAAGATATTGAAGTATTGTTTGAATGCAACTATGTATTTTCTATCTCTTAAACCACAACATTGTTAGACTACTTATTCGATGTTTGAAGTAAAAATTGATGAGGACTTAATATTATTGAGAAAGAATGTGATTTTGTCTTGGCGCTTTTTATTTTAAATCAAATTTATATTTATTTTATTTAAGTAAAATCTTTTTTTATTTGTTGCTTTATTTTACTTATACAATAATCCAAATTAGATATGGCATATTATGATTAATGATTTAAAAAATCAACGTAATTTTTCTTTTCACATTACTTATTTTATCCTTGACAGACTGAATGTTTATTAGGTTTTTACCAAGATTAAAAATTAAAGTGTTCATAGTATTTATTACAGGGTTGGCAAACAATTTTCTCTACTCTTTGGTTTTTGGATAGATTTTTGATGGATATTTCTATATAAATTTACACAAGTATATACAGAAAAATCCTAAAAAAAGTAAACAAAAATTGCCAACAAATGACAAACAAAACCGTTTCTCAAATATATTCCTAAAGAGAGAAAATTAAAATAAATTTCTGAAACCCATAACTAATGCTGTTGAAGGGCCGGAATGTTCTAGAAATTATCAGAAATCTCTGGAATATGCTTGAGCGCTTTTTGAAACTTCTAATTGAAATTCTGAATAATTGTTCAAGAGTGTTCTAATAAGTTCAGGGAGGTTTTAAGCTAGTTCTAAAGTATCTTGACGATTTTTAAGATATGCTGAAAGCTTCCAGTTCTAGATTGTTTCCATAATTTCAAAGATTTGTAAAGTGTTCTAAAAGCCTTCCTAAATGTTGTCGAATGTTCAGAAGTGTTCTGGTCTGTTCTAGAATGTTTCTGAAATTCTACATTGGTTCTAAAGTGTTCTGTAACGTTTTACAATATTTTTAAAGATTCCAATTTGAATTGAAAGCCTTTTGAAGCAAGTTCTAAATTGCTCTAGAGCGTCTTACAATGCTTAAGAATGTTCTAACTTGGCGCTAGTGCACTCAGCAGTTTTCCAAAATGCTTTCCAAAGTTTTCAATTAATTGGTCTCCTAATGCTTTTGAAGCATTGGAATGTTCTAGAAGTTTTCATTCAGAAATCTTCTGTATGTTCTTGAATACAAAATATCCACCAAAAACCAAGCCAAAAACATCAAAAATCCAATTCTCTTTCCAATAGATTTTTGCCAAACCCTAGATGTTTAAAAATGTAAAAATTTGTGGACAATCGTCGTTTATATGGTCAAAAAAATGTTTATTCCTCTTGAAAAAATCAAGTACCTGGATATTCTTAATTTTTAGTCTAAGATTAGCATGAAACAGTTCGACGATTGTTCCAGTTGTGTAATTTTCAAAATAAATATTGGATTATCCAGTGATGATTACCAAAATTGAAAAAAATAATGCATAACTAGGTATACTGCAATATTTTAAATTGAAACACGATAATGGAAAAAGTAGAGTAGCTTTAAGTACATATCAAACTAAGGGCAAGATCGAGATTTGTTCAGTTATTTGAACAAATTTCAATTGGCAATCCTATTTCTAGTGCTTCAACTTAAGAAATATTTATTGAGTATTAAGTGTCCTGTATAATTTTTCAAATTTTTTGGGACATTTAATTGCAAGTGTATTTTCTCCACTTTTCAGTATTTTTAATTTTGTGTGCATTAAGTAATTAATTTTAAGTCGACACCCAAACTAGATTCCTTAATTAGTTAACTTAAGTATAATATATTAAAAATAAATATATATGTTTAGTCTGTATATCGTAACTAGTGAACATGGAGCGGCATGTGACAAGGTACTGTAATCTCCATGATGTTTCATTGTAATATGAATATTTTATTAATATTAGCTTGAAAAGTATATGTGTTTGTTGTAAGATATAGTAACCGATTGAAGTGAAAAAGAAACAATATTTTTATTTCCCAGAAATGAGACCGCTATATTTAATTGTTGAGTGCCTAATTGACATGTTTAAAAATAGATACAAACACACACTTATGAATCTGATTTTATCGATCTGCAATTTTTTTTGTGAGGTGTTAACTTATGACATAATGTTTGCTATTATTGAGAACACCTATACACCTACTTGAGCTTTATTTGTAATAATTATTTATTCCTTATATACATACCATTTCAATATTTAAAATAATATTGTATTAAGCATATTTTTTTTTTTTTTTATTTATTAAAAGATTTTGATATAATTTTTTGTGTTTTTTTTTATTCTTGTAATTGATATCACCGAAAAATTTCGCATACTGCTAGGTAATGCAGATATCCCGACAGATGTATGATTTGAAACTAAAGTTAAATTCTATCAGCTGTATGCAACATCCTCTTTCAACTTAAAAGCGCTTTTTAAAACTGGTACCTTTATAATAATTTATGGCTTAGAAAACACATTTATACAAGTGACCAGTTTTAAAAAGCACTTTTAAGTTAAAAGAGGATGTTGCATACAGCCGTATAACTTTAATAATTCAGGAAATACAAGTTTCGCCTATAAAAGCGGAGAGATTTTTAAAATTACGTGCCAATGTCAATACGTTCGGTGGCTAAAAGTCATAGCATGTTATCAATAATGCTAACAGGTGGATGTGAATAAATTGATTATAGCAACCATCTGAATGCAACGCATTGGCGTTACATAGAACCAAATAGGGTGGCTTTGGGAATTTTTGTTTATCGAACCTATTTTACCAATTTTTTGGAACGAATGTTTAATATCTATGCAGAAACACCTCATTTTGCGACCAATCAGGGTCAAGCGTTATTGTTTATGTTTCAAAGTTTTCAATGTCAAAATCTATCTTGGGAAAAAATAAAGTGTACATACTAATAAATGCTTATCTATTTAATTTTAATAGAATTTTCCATAAAATTAGACCAGCCAGTTTGATGATTTTGGAACAAATTTAATTTTATATTTTTAGAATTCCTAATAATAGTGATAAATTTCACATTCAATAATATAAACAAACATTTATTTATAAGGTACCTACTATCTCTTTTTGTTCAAAAAACCGGCTTTCCACTAAACTAGTTGTTCGAAAAGGAAAACAATAATTATTTTTATCTTCAGTATATGAGTTTTGGTTTAGCTTAAACATCTAAATTAAAATGGATCCTGAAGGAAACTGCGAAAATGATGAATTATTTTCAAACAACTTTTTCACTAATCTATTATCGTTTATGGACGAATCTGAAGAAACTGCTGTTGAAAATCCTGACAGTGGTGTGGTTACTAGTGGCAGTTTTGGAAGCTTTTCTGCTAGATCAGGTAATAAAGCAAACTATTTTTTTTTTGCAATTTCTAATGAATAAACTATCTTTAGCTTCAGTTTATCAAAACAGCGATTCCAATAACAATGTATCTCCAACATGGACAGATTCAGCATTTGGTCTCATATCATCTGTAACATTTATTGAAGACTCAACTTTGACTCAAGTAAAACTCAAAATATATAGGTAATTAAACCCGATTTTCAATAATTAATACTTTTTTTTCTAGGATCCTGCAGTTGCACATAAAAAGAAAAAACACAAAAAATCAAGCATATGCCAGTTTTGTTTGAAAAATGGCGAGCCAAAAATTGTATTTTCCAGCCACATTTTGAAGTCGCTGGATGGGTTGGTTGTTTGTCCAACTTTGAGACGGTAAAGTTTTATTTTGTAAATTTAAAACTAAGTGGCTTAGATTTGTATGTTTCAGGTATGTTTGCAGTTTGTGTGGTGCAACAGGTTCATATTCACATACCAGAAAATACTGTCCGAAATATCTGGAAATGATGGCCTGGCAAGAATACTATCAGAACTTTGTTTCAATGTTTTTCTAAAGAAAAAATTTGCAATTTTGCTAGACAAGAAAATGTTTTATGTTAATTTTATTGGATTTTAATATTTTACTGTTAGTTATTGGATTGCGTTTCATGTTTTAGGAGATTGTTTTAAATTTAAAGATTACTTACTAATAAATGAGTTTTTAGTTTTTTTAAGTGCATTAAAAACACATCTCAAAAACTCCTTAAACATATTTGGAATAGTCATGTTCAAGGGCTGAAGATGTAAAACAAGTTCTTTCTCATCATGTAATTACAAAGTCTTGTTCAACTTTGAGAAAGTATACGAGCTATCCAAATCAATTTAGCCCGGATTTATAGAGAGTTTAATGTTCTTTTTATAGGTGTATAATTTATTTTGATTTGCTTGAATTACATTGAAAATATTGGCATTTTTCCTTAAGCTTGTCAGGATTTTTAAAAATTGAAATTTTCTTTTTTGATTGAAATGGTCATTTGAAGATGATGATAGATTGTTTTTTCACTAATTTAGATCCGCTATTTCGATTGGAAAAGTCGAAATTTGGAAAATATGGAAAATAAATAACTATTATTCACAATCATACATGTAATGTTGGACTTTATACAAGGACTTTACTGACTTTTAAAAAGTTTGAAAATGTCACTTTTTTGACTTTTACTTTCGGCCCACGGGTCGAAAGTTTACTCACAACCCGTGGGCCGAAAGTAAATGAAATTTTTAAAATTTATTGTATTTTTTGACTTTTACTTTCGGCTCACGGGTCGAAAGTTTACTTTCCTCCCGTGGGCCGAAAGTAAATGAAATTGTTAATTATTGTCTTTTTTTAGTTTTAATTTAAATAAAAATTTCAAAATTCGAATGATTGTAAATAAAATAGTATACATACCTCGGTGAAAAGTTTCATTACTGTCTCGAGAATTTAGTTAGACCTCGGCTGCGCCTCGGTCTTACTAAAATCTCTCGACAGTAATGAAACACTTTCCACCTCGGTATGTAATATACTATTACCATTGTTATTACTAACTGATGCTGTGAGGTGGTATGCCATCCATTTCGAAAACATGTGAACCAGAATGAACGTATTTTAAACATATGTTTTTTTGTAATGTGGGTAAAAGTCGAAAAGGTTAAGTTGCAGGAACAAAGGGGTATGTTTTCTGGATATATGACTGATAAAAAGTGTACCCTAGTCATGTAGGCAACATGTTCCCAAAGGTTTTTTTGATTTTACTTATATGGTCACCTAAATATGATTTTTCGAACCTGAAATGAACACAACAGGGGGTAAAATGAATCAGTTGCAAAATAAAATAAAAATAAACAAGAATGAACCCGAGAGTAAATTGAAATTAATTTTTATCGGGAGTTTGAAATAAATGTATGAGGTTTCAGTAAAATCTACCCCTATTTCTTTCTCATCCTAAATAATTGTCTAGAGCTGTATTTTCAGTATTTTCTTTAGAATGCCTAGAATCGCAAAAAAAGTAAGAGCCTCAGGGCAATGCTCAGAAGCGCATGGACATGCGTAAAGCTTCTTAACAAGATGAAGTACCATTCAGAGACGATTTCTCAAAGTCCACTCTTTGAAAGATGGTCGCCAACCTGTGCTAAATGGGGAAGCTCGCGTCAAGGATTATCTTGAACTTTGCTTCTGATACGCGCACAGTGGGGGTTTACTCTAAAATCAAATGATAACAGGGGAATTGTGAAACAAATAGGTTAGCAAGTTGGGACTGACTCGAAAAAGATACCGAAAAAATTTTCTAGGATGCGACTGGCTTAAAACATTTATAAAACGACATTTTATTATTTCACTGTTAAATAAGCTGAGAATACCAAGCGGATCTGAGCTGATGAGTTAAGCTATGAAATAATACAATAAAATTTACAAAACCTTGTGCGAAACTTCTTTAAATCTTATGAATTGATTCACTTTACGCATTACTAGTCTAAAATGAATAGATCGCAAGTTTGAACGGTCGATTCTCTTTACCCCACACTGTCGGGTAAAGTGAATCAACCTTTGACCTAAAAAAAGGGGAGGTTCCCATACTCCAAAAGGGCCAATATTTTGTAGAATTCTTTGGAAAGGGTGCTAGAATATATACAGTATTTTTTGCATACTTTTTGTTACGATAGTTACAAAAATATCAACAACATACCGCAATTTTTGGTTCACTTAACCCCGTTTGACGGTATGTATTTAAAAAAACGAAATTTCCTATTTTCCACTTTCTTGAAATTTTGACTTTTTGAAAGAGGTTAGACTTAGTCTAAAACGTCCTACATTTACTCAAAAAGCAGATTTAAAAGATTGCAAAAAAAAACATCCTTGTTAGCAATAGAAAATGGTTGATATCCTGACATGATCTCAAACATTTGCTTGCAATTTCCGTAATTTCCAACGAATCAACTTAAATTATAAATATTCTTAAAGATAATTAAATTCTCTATAAATCCTCCAAATCTGAATTCAATTGCTTTTATAGGCTTTGAGAAATTGAGCCTCAAAGTTAGAATTTTGCTAAAAGTTCATCCAAAACTTCAAGTTAAAATTGCTCAGAAACCTCTGGTGGTGGTATAAATATTTTAAATACCCTATTAAAGCATCCAATGAGAGCTAAAACCTTACAAAAATTTGGCTCGATACCTCTCAGGGGTATTGAGATATTACACATTGAAGAATTTGAATTAAAATATCAAAGCGGTAAGTAGGCATAATATGTATTTAAAAAAACGAAATTTTCTATTTTCAACTTTTTTCAAACTTTGATTTTTCCAATCGAAAGAGGTTAAAATTAGTCTAAAAGAAGTCTTACTTTTTCTCAAAAAGCAGATTTAAAAAATTGCAAAAAAAATCCTTGTTAGCAATAGAAAATGGTTGATGTCCTGTCATGCTCACAATTTCCGTAATTTCTAACGAATCAACCTAAATTATGGATATTCTGAAAGAAGATTAAATTCTCTATAAATCCTCCAAATATGACTTCAGTTGCTTTCATAGGCTTTGGAAAACAAAGCGTCAAAGTTAGAATTTTACCAAAATTTCATTCGAAACTTCAAGTTTGAATTGCTCAAAAACCATGGGTATTACAAATATTTTTTATATACCACATTGAAGTATCCAATTAATCAGAGCTATAATCTCAGGAAAAATTGGCTCGATACCTATTATGGATATCGAGATATTATAGTCTGGGAGACGACCGCATTTTTCCTACCCCGATCGAGTTATGTGTCGACACTATTATCAATATATAGTATTATGTGCATCTATTAACCTGTATTCCTGCCTGAGAGCAAATGCTGCCGGAAATATCTTTTAACAAATTATTAACAAATTGAAAAAAACGTAACACTACCCCCATCGAGTTATGCCCGAAGTAGGGTATCAGATTGAAGGTCTCGATGTCCCCTATCCAAAAAGTCGATCCTGCCTCGTGAGAACTTGCCGGAAAACGGTGGCAGGACAGCTTATTGGGGCAAGGGCCCGCGGTCTCTGCTTTGACACCTATCAAGCTTTGCACTGCTTTGCACTAAATGATGTGTCAAATTAAAGGTGTCAATAAGTTGATTTAAGGTCTGTTTGCACAGAAATCACAAACCAGTCAGAGCGAATTTCATTGGTTGGAAACAGTCAGGAAACTAGTTTCAACCAATGAAATTCACTCCTTCTGGTTTGGGATTTCTGTGCAAAGAGACCTTAAATCAACTTATTAACACCTTTAATTTGAAACATCATTCAGGGTAAAACTTGATAGGTGTCAAAGCTGAGACCGCGGGCCCTTGCCCCAATAAGCTGCCCTGCCACCCTTTTCCGGCAAGTTCTCACGAGGCAGGTTCGACTTTTTAGATAGGGGACATCGAGACCTTCAATCTGATACCCTACTTAGGGCATAACTCGATGGGGGTAGTGTTACGTTTTTTTAAATTTGTTAATAATTTGTTAAAATATATTTCCGGCAGCATTTGCTCTCAGGCAGGAATACTGGTTAATAGATGCACATAATACTATATATTGATAATAGTGTCGACACATAACTCGATCGGGGTAGGAAAAATGCGGTCGTCTCCCTAACTATTACACATTAAAGATTCTGAATTAAAAAATAAAGGTAGGTACTAAGTTACAGGAATAAAAGTAACTAAGTTCAATACCTACCTACCACAATAAAGCATCCAATGAAAGCTACAACATTAGAAAAATTTGGCACTATACCTCTCATGGATATTGAGATATTACACATTGAAAAATTTGAACTAAAATATCAAATGCTTATCAATATCAATACTTCTGCTTTTTAGCAATTTTCCTTAAATTTCTTCTCTAAATTTCTGAATTTTTCCGTCTCAATTTTTTTGTATTCCCGGGTCTTGAATTGATTCTTCTAAATATCTCTACATAAAGAAAATTCAAGAGCCTGGAATAGAAACAACATACGTAAGTCTACATATCTACTCGATTTTCCCTAAATTTCTGCTTTTTAATGTCTAAATTTTTGCCGGCTCTTGAAATGTTTATTTCTAAATACCTACCTCTACATAAAAAAAAATTCAAGAGCCTGGAATAGAAAAAACACATAGATACTTAAGTCTACTTATCTACTCCATTTTCCCTCAATAGTCCTAGCGGTAAGCAAAAAAAAAAAACGGTAAATTGTGGTACTTACAAAGCATGAAATTTGGCATAGTTGTTTTTTAGACCATTTTTTACTTTGATTGAGGTCCTGAGATATCTAAAATATTATTTTAAAACATTCAATGGAATACTGCTCCTCTGTTAGGGGGTTTCTTCAAAATGGCGGCCCAATTTTTTACATTTCCGTATATTAATCTCCTCTAGGGCGTGTGATATATTGTTTAATAGCGAAAATTATTCAAGTAATTAATTTTGGCAAATAAAATGCTTCAGGACCAATAGCAAGCAGGTGTGCAAGGTAGCAACATCCCCCTCTACTATCGCACTCTGACTAGCAGCCATACTTTTGCAAATACTTGAAGTCACTCCAAATTTCGAGTAATGTTCTCCATTTTGGTTGCCATCTTTCACCCATATAGGTATGTCCAACCCTAGTCTTTAGGGACAGAAATATCTTGGGTCATATGAGTGGCTTGTCCCCAGATTTTTCCAGCTTGATAGGCTGCTCGCTTCAGTGCTCTATAGTCTAAAGAAGCTCCCGCTGTAGGCGGAATAGAGCTTATTGCCCGATTACCACAACAGAAAAGTTCCTTGCTTAGCTCATTCACGCTATATTTATCGCTGCTGTTATTATACATTTCTGTACCTCAGAGGTAAACTGTATTAAGTCACTTTTTTTTCGAAAATGGGTTTTTAGCTGAATACTACTTCTAATAACTTACTTGATCTCCGGGAAAAATTTCATACACCTAGCTTTTAAGACAACCGAAATACCTAGTTGGAACCTGTGTCAAGTGACTCATTAGGCTTAAAGGTAAATTGTACTAGAATCACTGTGTCAGTATATTAATTTATAATATTATGACTTAATACAATTTACCTCTGAGGTACAGATTTGTATCGTGTATTTTTCTGGTGTACTCATAATGCCTTAGATTCTCAATACCTCACGATATTCAGCTAAAACTTCAAATAGGTACGTCAGTAGTTTCAAGTTTCATCATTTTCCCAAACAGCCCATGCTTTGCGTTTGCCCCTAGATCCAAAAAATAACTACCGTGTCGCAACCAGTAAAAGCTTGAAATTCACGCAAAGCAATTGGATTTATTTTGCCCGAGACTTCCAGCAACTTTATGAGCTGCTATATACATACTTACCTAAATACAGCGTGGGCAAAAAAAATGAAACACCTACGGTGGGTTTCAAAACTATTTGGTTTTTGAAAAATCGTATACAGTGTCTCAAAAATGGAGTTACCTGCATCAACTTTGTTATTTGAAATAGCAACATTGTATATTATTGCATTTTTGGATTTTACGAAAAATTATGGAAATATTCTATGTATTTTATGTACCTATGTCCTATGCCTACCTATCTTTAACTGTTTCGGTAATATTGACAGTTGAATATTTACTTTTTTGCAATTTTAACAGGCTGTAAAACCTGAACTGTTAATTTTAGAGGAAAACCGATCATACATTCTTGTCTTAGTTTCCCGACACCAACTATGAACTTATTCGGAGATTTGGTTTAACCGACTGTTACCCAGTGGTTTAACCGGAGCTTTTAAGAATGGATTAAATTCAAAGTTGGTGTCAAATGATGAATTTATGGTTTATGAAAAACCAAGATAAGAATGTGTGATCGGTTTGGCTCTAAAATTAATCAAATCAAAAAAAGTCAAGTTTCAACTGTCAATAATTCCGAAACAGTTGAAGATAGATATTTATTATAATACTTAAACGAAAAATGTTCAAAATTTTCCTTAGAATCCAAAAATGCAATAATACACAGGGCCCGGATTCCAAAGCCATCACGATTCGATAGTATCGTCTATATGTATAAATATAGGTAAACACAACACGTGGGTTCGAAATCCGGGCCCAGGGTTGCCACATATAGTTGATGTAAGAACACCATTTTTGGGACACCCTGTATATTTTTTTTTCTCCAAAAAATGAGCAGCTTCAAAATAAATTTGACGGCAATTTTTCAAAAAAAAAGGATAGTTCTCAAACGCCTCTCTGTGTCTTTCATTCTTTTTGCCAACGCTGTACCTATATGCGCCTTACAGAGGAGCAGTATTCCATTAATTTTTTTTTAAATAATATTTTATATCTCAGAATCTCAGAACTTTGATCAAAGCAAAAATCTTATTTAATATTAAAAATTCTGATAATTTCATAACTGACGTTCTGAATTTCTGAATTTTGGGGTGGGGGGTATTCCAATTAATGAAAATCAGTGTACTACGGGTCAAATCACTTAAAATGGTCTAAAAAACAATTATACCAAATTTCATGCATGTACCACAATTTGCCGTTTTTCGATGAGAATTGTCGCGAGCCGCTAGAACTACAAGGTCTGCCTTTCAATTCTCAAATTTTTGTCTATTCCCGGCTCTTCAAGAGCCTCTTGACACATATAAGAGCTGGTTTATTCACTTTCTGATAAACTGCCAGGCAAGCTGTCAGGTAATGCAATCTGACGAATACAAACGCATAGTGTAATCACATTGGTCAACCAATTATCCAGTGACCAACAGGATTATAGATCTGTAAATGTTTTCCAGCAGGTCTTTTTTCCTATTCCAACAAACATACTAACAGCAAAGGTTAGTCGTTATGACATCGATTTTAAATAAATTTACGTCCATTAACCGACGTCGGAAAGAGGTTGCAAAATATGACTTGTTCGGGACGTCACGTTATAGTGGAGGTTGTTTTGACCATGACATGAACCAAAAGGTTCAAAAAGTTACCATGTAAAACTCAATATAACCTACTCAGAAAAAATACCCTGTATTAAGACGTCTATGAAGCGTCCATTCGACGTCATTGAATTGGACGTATATTTGGTCCGTGTGGATCGATTGAAAAATTATATATCTACATAGTAATACATATACCAGTACATTATATTGTCTGATGTATAATAAGTATACAGTGAGTAATATAAAAAAATGATAATTGTTTTGCAGTTAGTAGTTTTGGCAATTTTTGCCACTCGAATAATGATTATTCTCAAAAGGTTTTTCATCACATTTCCGAAACAATCTGAAATTGGTGTTTTATGCATTTCAGCAAGTAAAAAGCCTAGTTGATGAATCATCATCACTGAAGCAACGACTGAAAAAAAAAAGCGACCAGGGTAATATAAACAAGCTTTTGTACCTTTCTTTTCTTATCTATTTTTATATATCCGTCATTCCGCAGTAGACTATTGTAAGCTAATGATCCTAACTATCCTTCCAATCAGAATTTTGGTAAGCTACCTACTTCTAGTTGAGCATGTTTGGTATTTGGTATTAGACTTTAAGCATTTGGCTGTAGACGTTTTCAATAACTTCCTCTTGGCTCTTAACAATTGAAGTTATGTTTCACTGATATCCAGGGCAACAAATCGTGGTTTGATTAGTTCTTTTTACTAATTGGTGTCCCCCGGGGAAGCTGTACGCCATAATAGGTTAGGATCTCATTCGTTACACGATTATACTATTAAAGGTAAGTGTAGCAGTGGGGCATTACCGAATACCGGCGGCATCTAAACATTCCGGTATAGGATTCGGCACCTAGGCATATTTCATTGGTCCGTTTGAATTCGCACCGCCAATTAATGCGGAGTGCCGAAATCCGTACTTGAATGTTGAACGGTGCTGAGCCTCAGGTCGGAATGGTATATACATATATGCGAGCATCGTGGTATTTCCTGAGAAAAAAAAATACGTGACCAGCGGCGCCAGAAAAGGATTAGTTCTTATAGTTTTATGGCTTTATTATTTAGGTTCAATGTTTATGACCTGACCCAAAGTTGCTTTGACAACTTTGGAAGGGTTCTTGAAAAATGTAGATTTTAGGCTAGGTAAAGGGTAGTTTTAGGAATTTCAACAGGGGCACTTGCTTTTTGTTCAGCATATTGAATGCATCGTTGCCTGTTTATTTTTGTAAATCTAAAATAAACCATATTTTTTTGTCGTAATTTGAGCTTTATTCTTACATCAGAAGTGGGATAGTACTCGCGATTTCCACATAGTACTCGCGATTTCCACATAGTACTCGCGATTTCCACATAGTACTCGCGATTTCCACATAGTACTCGCGATTTCTACAAAGTACTCGCGTATTTCCACATAGTATACTTGCGATTTTCCACAAAGTCCGCGATTTTGTCAGTGGTCTTACAGTCCTAGTGAGTGAACTTTTTTTTTCTCAAAATTGTACGAGTCGTGTCACAATGGACGAGTTCGCGAGAATTTTGACCGAGTCGCTAAAAGACTTAAGAGACGCAAGTGCGCGACCAACGCTATCGACAAATTTTGATATACCAGTTTTCGAACCAAAACGCGATGACGACGGGGCGTCTAAGTGGTGTGATGAAATGGAGAAGTTGGGAGAAACTTTTAATTGGGCCGGTCACGAACTGCTCGTGAGGCGTGCTGCCGGACTTGCCGGAGAAGCGAAGGAATGGTTTTCCATGTGGAAGCCTTCGGAAAAATCTTGGGAGGCGTTTAGAAGCGAGTTGTCCAGCCTTTTTCCTACCAAACGGAACTTAAGCGAAAAACTGCGAAAAGCTAGTCAGTACACTAGCAAAGAGGCGAAATCCTACTGTGAGTATGCCAGAAAAAAAATATTTCTTATTAACTCGCTAAATTTTGACTTATCCATCGATCAAATTCTGGAAATTACCATTGGTGATATCTCTGATATTCACGTCAAAACTGCCGCGTTTAATAGTAATATAGAGTCGGTCAGTCAACTCCTTACTCTTTTGGAAAATTATAAAATATCTAGCTCGAGTAAATTGTCGGAAAATATCGATCTAAAGAGAGGTCACTCTGCTACTTTTTCTAAAGACGCGAAAAATGATTCAAAAACTAATTCGGGGTTATGCTATTTATGTAATCAAAGGGGTCATTTTAGTCGAAATTGTCCAAAACGGCGCAAATTTAATAATACTTTTGATTTGGGATTAAAAACATACCCACGGGAGCGCAACAAGCCTCAAGTTGTTTGTGTTTATTGTAAAAAACGGGGACATTATGCTAGTGATTGTTTTACGAAGAAGCGTGACGAACCATCCTCTTCGTCACAAATTAATTATTTTCATGTAAATTTAGACCGTGATTTTAGTACGACTTTTGATATTCAAGGTACTAAAGTCAATTGTTTGATAGATACTGGAGCGGAGTGCAGTCTATTGTCCGAAAAAATTGCTAAAAAACTCGAGTGTCACCTCGAACCTGCTTTCGTTACATTGAAGGGGATTGGGAATAATAAAGTTTTTGCAAATAGTAAAGTAAATTTAAGACTTGAAAGTAACGGTACTGCTTTTGACGTTTGCTTCTATATAGTCGGTAATACTGTGATGACCTCTGACGCTATAATTGGGCGTGATCTTTTCGATTATGAAGGCGTCGAAATCCGCAGCGACCACACCGGAAGTAAGATTATTTTAAAGGAAGAGGTAACCCGAATCGAGAAAACCATTAATCATGTAACGATTTCATCCAAAACTGTAAATAGTCCTTTAATTGGTAATGATTTAGTTAGTTTAACCACCATTCTTCGTAAATACAGTAGAAATATTTCTTTAGGCAATTCAGTATTGCCAATTACAACCGCTGAATTAAGTATAAAACTTAAAGAGGATAAAATAATACATTTTCATCCTTATAGGATGGCGTTGTGCGAACGGGAACGAGTCAAGTTAATAATTAAAGATTTGCTTAAAAATAATATTATTAGAGAAAGTCGTTCGCCCTATGCCAGTCCTATTGTTCTAGTACATAAAAAGGACGGAACCGCGCGCTTGTGTTGCGATTTCAGGGCTCTTAATAAATTGACAATTAAAGAAAGGTACCCTCTACCGCTAATTCAAGATCAGCTTGATAACTTAAAAGGTAATAAATTTTTCACCACCTTAGATATGGCTTCCGGCTTTCACCAAATACCTATCGCCCCAGATTCCATAGAAAAAACCGCCTTTGTCACCCCCGACGGACAATACGAGTATCTGCGCATGCCTTTCGGTTTAGCTAATGCTCCCGCGGTTTTTCAACGCGCCATATGTGGGGCTTTGGGCGATTTAAAAGACCGGGACGCGCTAATTTATCTTGACGACATTTTGATACCATCTAGGTCGATTTCCGAAGGGCTTGAAAAATTAACAAGAGTGCTGGACGCACTGGTTACCGCTGGGTTTTCCCTAAATCTCAAAAAGTGCCATTTTTTTGAAACGCAAATTGAATACTTGGGACAAGAAATTTCTGAAGAGGGAGTCCGTCCTGGGACTAGCAAAGTTGAGGCTTTATTAAGAGCGCCCGATCCACAAAATGTGAAGCAAGTGCGGCAATTTATGGGTCTTGTTAACTATTTTCGTAAATTTATACCGGAATTATCTGCAAGGACGGCTTGCATTACTAAATTAACTAGAAACAATGAGAAATTTATCTGGGGCGATGATCAAAGAATCGCTAAGGAGTATGTTTGTGCATTTCTTAGTCAACGGCCAGTACTAACTTTCTTTGACCACACGTTAACAACTGAATTGCATACCGACGCCAGCTGTCTGGGATTTGGTGCGATACTTTTTCAGCGTCACGAAAATCAATTAAGGGTTGTGGCATACTTTTCCAAGCGAACATCGAAAGAAGAGGCTAAGTACCACTCTTACGAGTTAGAGACTCTAGCCGTTTTTTATGCAATAAAACATTTCCGTACCTACCTGCTAGGTGTGCAATTTAAAGTGGTCACTGACTGCAATTCTTTGAAATTGTCGCAAAACAAAAAGGAGCTAATTCCGAGGGTTGCCAGGTGGTGGCTTTATTTGCAGTCCTTTAATTTTGACATTGAATACCGAAAAGGTAAATATTTACAGCATGCCGATTATTTAAGTAGAAACCCAACAATTGACGATCTTGAGCCTGAAACCGTCAGAGTTAGTGACATAAATGTTATTTCAACGGATAATTGGTTGAGGAAGGCACAAAAACATGACGGCGAAACATCCGAAATAAAACAAAAACTCCAAGAGGGCCAGTTAACAACCGAATATTTTTGCCAAAATGACATTTTATTCAGAAAAATAAATCCAGGTCAAAATCCACCGATTTATAGAGCCTTTATACCTAAGGGTAGTCGTTTAGGTTTATTGAGATTATTCCATGACGAACAATGTCATATTGGGCCAGATAAAACTTTTTTTAAGATAAACCATTATTTTTGGTTCCCAAAAATGGCCAAGTTTGTGAGAAAATATTGTAACCAATGTTTGAAGTGTATTGCCGCTAAGGATCACACCGGACCTAAACAGGGTAAATTGCACCCAATCGACAAACAACCCATCCCTTTTCAGGTAGTTCATGCAGACTGTGTCGGGCCGTTCCCAGTATCTTTTAATGGTTTTAAACACTTATTGTTGTTAATAGATGCTTTTACAAAGTTTTTGTTTTTGATACCTCTAAAAACACTTTCGGGCCCCGAAACATCCGACGCTCTTAAAATGCACCTGGGTTTTTTCGGATTAACAAAGACATTAATTTGTGACAGAGGCACTAATTTCACGGATAAATCTGTCAAACAAACGTTAGATGAATTGGGTATTCATCAACATTTGATTGCCAGAGGTGCTCCCCGTGGTAATGGTCAGGTAGAGAGGTACGTGAAAACGGTTTTGAATTTGCTACGCACCGAAATTAGAGACAAAGCGGAGTGGCCGCAATCAATTATAAAAATTCAAACAACGCTTAACACTACAATTCAAAAAACTACGGGGTTTACGCCAATTTATTTATTAACTGGGGTCGAGGGCGATGTGCCAGATATTAGGAAACTGACCGAATCTATACCGAACCGCGATATTTCCAAAAGTTTAGGAAAAGATCGAAATCTGGCATACGAACGAATAAGGAAGCAAGCTGACGCAGCGAAAGTTTTATTTGATAAGACACGTAGATGCAATAAAACTATAAATGTTGGGGACCTGGTATTCCACCCATCGGGCAATAGCCATTTAGCTAAGCTAGATCACAAGTATGAAGGTCCTTTTGAGGTCGTCAGTGTACTAGAAAATGACAGATTTGAGGTCAAAAATTTATCAACGAATCGTAAAAGCATTCTCGCCAAAGATATGCTTCGATTGTGGCCTGGAGAATTCTCTGAGCTTTCAGAATAGGTGAATATTGAAAAAGAAAATAGGAATTACGTGAGCTAACTGTGATCAACGCTAAACCATTGTTTTATAGTAATTAGTATTGCCTTTATTTTGACGTAACATTTTTATAGGTACTTTGAGTTCTACGATGATATATACTCTGATTTCTACGATGACATACTTTGAGTTCTACGATGATATATACTCTGATTTCTATGATTATATATTTCGATTTCTACGATGATATACTTTGAGTTCTACGATGATATATACTCTGATTTCTACGATGATATACTTTGAGTTCTACGATGATATATACTCTGATTTCTACGATTATATACTTCGATTTCTACGATGATATACTTCGAGTTCTACGACGATATATACTCTAATTTCTACGATGATATACTTAATTACTACGATTATGTGATTTGAATTCTACGTATTTTTATTATCTTTGGTTGTGGTGTTCGCAGTCGGCTCACAACTCCATATTTGTTTGATGACAAAACAAAACCGAAGCTGCTGTTTTTTTTTTTTTTTTTGTTTCAGATTCTGACCGTTCTTCAGGAAATTCGAGAGCGAATTATGTGTCAGGTTGGCCGTGCGAGCATCGTGGTATTTCCTGAGAAAAAAAAATACGTGACCAGCGGCGCCAGAAAAGGATTAGTTCTTATAGTTTTATGGCTTTATTATTTAGGTTCAATGTTTATGACCTGACCCAAAGTTGCTTTGACAACTTTGGAAGCAAAGTCTAAAGATCCTCGAACAAGTCCGCTCACTCTCGCTCGTCGCCTAAAATTCCCCTCCTGCCGACGCGCTACTTCTAGCCTATGGTTTCCCTGCTCAAGAGGACCCTCGTCTATGCCTTCAGTTACCGGGTGGCTTGCATCGCGTTCTATATCGGGTGCGCCAAGCAAAAAGTGTAGTAAATTTTATTCGAAATTTTTGCGATTTGATAAAATTAAAACGCAATCATATATTTTTTAAGGTGTCAGCAATGGAATAGTTATTTTCCTAACAAGTGCGCAAAGTGTTACTTTTCCGCACGCAAACACAGTTATACGAACGACGCGAAGCGGAGTTCGGATAAGTGTTTGCGTGCGGAAAAGACACTTTGCGCACGTGTTAGGAACAAAATTTTTCCTACGAGCTTCATATCAGGTAGGTAACAACAAAAATTTAAAAAAAAAACGATAATTTGTGCAATTATTTTCAATTAACTTGACGCGAACCTATTCATTCATCAAAAAATTACATAACAGAAAAACAGAAAATTGAAATCCTCGTCAGTGCTGTTCATCTTGAAGCGTTTAAATTTGATGCGAAAGAAGTTTGTAGATTCTTGCATATAAATGGGAACACAAATCTGACAATGTGTCAAAGTTAATTATATTCAGTGTTTGTTGGCTGATATAGAAACAGAGAACAAATTTGTCATCATGTGTCAAAGTCGACAGGTGCATTGATTGTTGCTTGACAATTATTTTTACTTTTCGGCACTCAGTGCGGATAAGGCCCGTATCCGCACTGAGTGCGGAAAAGTGAAACTTTGAGAACTGTAATGCGTGCGGAAAAGTACTGCTTTGCGCACGCTCGTAGGAAAAGACATTTTAGGCTTTGTTGCAGAACATAGATAAGCAAACAAAATTAACACTCGAAGCGGCTAACAGAATTGTCAGAATATGTTCTGCACACTTCAATGAAAACTCATTCACTTTGTCCGAAAATAGTTATTTACCTAACAAGTGCGGAAACTTATACTTTTCTGCACGCAGCGGCAAGCCGTTAGTGCGGAAAAGATTCTTTACGCGCGCGTTAGGTACAATATTTCTCCTACGAGCGTGCGGAAATTGACATATTGTTTTTTTATTTGTTTTTGGATCTACTGATCCTAAAAGAAATGGTCAAAAATTTGATTTTTCAGGAATTAGAAGAAGTATAGAATTTTTAAAACGTATGTCGCTTCTTGAACACACAAATAAAAATAATTTCCTATTTGTACATGAAATCGATTGCTAATACATCAATTATTGACGTATTAGCAATCGAAGTTCGTTTTTCTTGGTAATATTTTATTTCATCTAATTCGTGATTGATAAAATAAGGATGGAATTATTCTAATGGGTATCAAAAATACTATTTAATTAATTATTTATTATTTACCTAACAAATGCGGAAAATGATACTTTATCGCACGCAAAGCGCAGTTTGGTCAAGCCGTTAAGGGTGGTGAAGGCACTTTCCGCATGTGTTAGGCACAACATTTTACCTATGAGCATCTACATCTCCAAGCAAAGGCAGTAATAAAATTAATTAACGATTCAGATTAATTAATGAAATTAGATTAAATTTAAAAATGATCAAAAATCCCTTTCCTAGAAGAGAAGGGATTTTTGATTAACTTTACCGCACTCTATGCGGTAAAGTAACTTTACCTACGAGCGTGCGGTAAAGTGCACTTTACCGCACTTATTTGCAAATGGAAAGTGGCACTTTACCGCACACTATGCGGTGAAGTTACTTTACCGCATAGTGTGCGGTAAAGTTAACTTTACAGCATAGTATGCGGTAAAATGAACTGAAAAGTGTGCGATAAAGTTAACTTTACCGTATAGTATGCGGTAAAGTAGACTTTGGTATTTATGATTAAAAATCCTTTCTTTTTCAGGAAATGGATTTTTGATCATTTCTAAAATCCAATCTAATTTCATTAAGTAATCTGATTCATTAATTAATTTTATTAATGCCATTTTTTGGAGATGTAGATGCTCATAGGTAAAATTTTGTACCTAACATATGCGGAAAGTGCCTTTACCGCCCTTAACGGCTTGACCGAACTCCGCTTCGCGTCGTTCGGTCAACTGCCATTGCGTGCGGTAAAGTATCACTTTCCGCATTTGTTAGGTAAATAACTATTATCTCACACTTTGCAGTCTACTTCACCACACACTATGCGGTGAAGTTAACTTTACCGTACACTATATGGTAAAGTAACTCAACCGCATGGTGTGCGGTAAAGTGCTACTTTCCATTTGCGAATCGGTGCGGTAAAGTGCACTTTCCACATGTTCGTAGGTAAAACTCATTGAAGTTGTCGATATTAGTCAGTACAAAAAGTTAATATCTTTGTTGAAGAGAAAGAACGGAGGAACGTAATTTCGAAAAAAAAAAATTTTTTCAGAAGCATGACATAAGGAGAAAAATTGAAAAAAAAAACTGTGGAAAAACTTTTCTCGCGCACGCCGGTCTGTTTTTTTTTTTTCACGCACACTGTGCGGAAAAGTGATACTTTCCGCACGCAAATCGGTGCTTGAAAACGCGTTTTCTGCACGCTTGTAGGAAAACCTTCATTAAAAACTGCTATTCCATCAAAGTTACTACCAGAACGTGATGTTAAGTAACACTTACCGCTGATTTTATAATATGAAATTAATTGAGTAACAATAATTATTGAGATTATCCGTCAATTAATTTAATGCTAATCGCTAAGCAGAAAAAGTTTTTCCATAATTTTTTAAAACCAAAAAATTATTAACGTAAATATTCTTAAAAGACATTCTTTTTCAAACTCCCCCTGTAAAAACATTACCAAGTACAATCGGGACCAGCGCCCTCGTATTTGCTTCTTATCTACAAATCGGCGCGTGCTGACATGATTTACGACCTTCCGCAAAAAAAGCCGGCTTTTTGAGGAGATCAAAGGAGTGACCGGACTTGTTCGAGGATCTTTAGACTTTGTTGGAAGGGTTCTTGAAAAATGTAGATTTTAGGCTAGGTAAAGGGTAGTTTTAGGAATTTCAACAGGGGCACTTGCTTTTTGTTCAGCATATTGAATGCATCGTTGCCTGTTTATTTTTGTAAATCTAAAATAAACCATATTTTTTTGTCGTAATTTGAGCTTTATTCTTACATATACTAGGTGGAGTGCCGAATCAAAGGTCAAAATGTTAAACAGTGCCCAGCTGCAGGTTGGAATGTTACTCCGTTAGCGCGGCACAAAATCAACAAACAAAGTTTATTTACTTTTTGTTTTATTTTATTTCAACGATACATTTCAAAAAATCTTGGACAATAATTTGCAGTGGCGGACCCAGGGGAGGGATTATAAAAACCTGAAACCTCGCAAATTAGAATAGAAAATTTTGAAAATATATTTATCTTTTTTTTGGTATCTGTGGTGCTTAGTTTAATTAAAATATCAATTGAAGCCAGGCAACAGCAGTTTTTGGATTTTCCTTTCTTATTATATTCTACGTCATTGAATTGACATTGAACACAAACCTGCATATTTTGAATCTGCTATAATTATTTTTCGCTGACTTCATATTCCAATTCGTGTATGTTATATCACTATACTCTATATCCATTGTTTTATATTGTTTTCCTCCAAAATGTTGGCTCGGTAAATTTGCTCACCACATTGAAAGTGTTTAAATGATCCAGGCAAACTCGCAAACTCATTTCGCATGTTTAAGCACAAGAACACATGAAGCAACGGCGAAATAAACCGCATCCGCCGCAAAATTGTAGCTGAGAGGAACACGAAAGAGGTGGACAGCTGATTTAATATAAATACCGCGTCAAACGCATGGCAACATTCGGACCTGATACTCAGCACTGTTTAACATTTTGACCTTAGATTCGGCACTCCACATGGCTGTTGCTAATGGACCATTCTGACCTGAGGCTCAGCACCGTTCAACATTCAAGTACCGATTTCGGCACTCCGCATCAATTGGCGGTCCGAATTCAAACGGGCCAATGAAATATGCCTAGGGGCCGAATCCTATACCGGAATGTTTAGATGCATACCGGCGAGAAATGGTTGAATTATGATTTGCTGTTGGGTATCAGCTATGCAACGTGGTTTCAAGTGAATTCAGCCTAATGGGGCTTTAATAAAATAGCTGAATGCTCTTGAACTTTGCCAGGAAAAATTGTTTTTGTGTTTTCCAAATGAAGAGTCAAGTGTCAAGTGATCTTGTTCTATATTCTAGCTGGAATGAAATGGTCAGGCCTCTAAAGAGGAATAAAAACCCTTTTGAAGGAGGGCCTCATTTTGGTTCCCCCTCCAATACCCCGATACTTATTTGAGATCTTCCTGATAGTATTTTTTGTCTAAGAGATATTCCCGATTGCTACTTTTCAAATTGTCACCCTGTATATGCTTGACGCACACTTTAGCGTACCAAGGCCGTGTCAATCATACCTGCCCGATAATACGAATATTTCCTCATGGGATTTTAAAGAGTGGCCTGTGCGAAACATATCGGTATACTTGGTTTGGGCAAACTTCGTCCATACTTACTCGCCAATTTGTAACATCATGTATATACGACGTATTATAAGTGAATAGGGAGCGTTGAAATTCAATTCAGATGGAATCAAATGTTTATTAATGGCATCTTTGACTACTCTGAAACCTGGAATTTGTTGCAAGATTTCTATCAACAAAATGCTTATCCCAGATGAAAAACAATAAGTTCAAGTATCAGTCGAAATAGCATTGGAAAATGTCTTTTAAAGCTCGGTTTTTCATGACTGAGGTCCCTGTGAACCAAGACTTATTAAAATAACTACAAACAAATTATTGTTTATAAAATTATTTATTAGAGAACTTAAATCCTATAAACGGTCACATTATGTCAGTACTCAATATTGATAATAACTAGTATCCAAATTATAAGTCCTCATTTGCGTATCAATCCAATCTCGGAACTTGGGCAAATTCACATAAACCCCTGGCGTATTGTTCTCTCCGCAACCAATACCCCAAGCAACTATACCCATTTGGAAATACCTATCCGTTTGTCCTTGTACTGGACATACCAAGGGACTACCTCCGTCACCTTTGCACGTGTCTTTGCCTGGCACGCCACCAGCACAAATAAACGACTGATGCAATTGGAAAAATTTGCCCAACCTCGTCGTTCTCAGTTGGTCCTGGCATTTGTTGTTAGGGACTATTGGTAAATCGATTTTCTTCAAGATTACTTGGTATTTGCCTTTTTGGCCAAAGACATCTTTGCCCCAACCTGTCGCATAGCAGTTAGCTTCATCCAGTAAAGTTCCTTGAGGGGGCAGACAAATGGTAGCAATATTTTCAGCAATTTCAAATGGCTCTTTTAAATGTAATACAGCTACGTCATTGTAGAGTGCTCCTGCATAGTACTGAGGATGGACTATGACATTTTGCACTTCCCTGTCTTGATGAGGATATAATTCTTGGGTGTGTTGAGTGTCCCATTCGCCTGCACGGATTTTGAGAACTTTATTTTTTCCGCTGACGCAATGAGCAGCAGTGACAACCATTTGCGGATGGATCAGAGCACCTCCACATTGATAAACGTTAAGCTTGGCAGGGTTTCCTTCTACAGTTTCTTCTCTGAGCACTGCCACCATCCAAGGAAACTCGGCAAATTGAGCCTCGTTTTCTTTGTCGCCCGTTATCCTAAACCCAACCCCGTCAGGATTACGGTAACCGCAACCGACTCGAGATTCTCTTGTCGGAGGTGGTGTAGGAGTTATCGGCTGATCGGCTTGGTCATCTTTGTTGCAGCAAACTTCTATATAGCTTTCGCAAGGGCCGTCGTTGATTCTAATGTCGATGATACCTTCGCCGTTAGTATTGATGCTGCCGTTGTTGCAAAGGTAGTATGGTACGCAGGTGCAGCTGCCAGTGCCTGGAATACCATCGTTGTTGTTGATCGCTGGTGCGGCTGTTGATGAATCTGTACCGGGCGGTTGGCCGAAAATGTCTTGGATGTTTTGATCGAGGATGCCTATAAGAGAGAAGAGTTAGATCGAATTTGAGTTAGACAAATTATGGACTAAAAGACCCACTTTTGCACTAATTGGGTGGATAATAATTAGGCTGTTGATAGCTATGGCCAGGGTTGGACGAACTTTTGGAAGTGAGCCGGGAAATTTCAATCTAGCGGCCCATACATCATCACCCCTTGATGTGATCTAATAATATTTTCGTTTATTATCATCAACGCATCCAAATTTTTCATTGTAAGTCGATTCCTTGATCGATTTTTTATGCATTGAAGTGTTGAAAACTGAAAAGTATTTTTCGCACCCTACTTGTGTGCACGCTGAAGTGAGGACGTACATACTGGTAGGCCCTAAAGATGTCTGTAAGCACGGATGTAAAATCCGTATTTTTACTTATACAAAACCAAACATTGTTTGCAGCGTAAATGTGAACAACACTCAAATCCATTCCCCGTATCTAATCCTGTGTCATTTACATCATCGTCATCTTCATCGTTTGATTCAGGGAGATCATACACCTTAAATCATTTAACAACTTTAATTCATTTCCTTTAGCATCTTCATCTTCATCGTTAAATTCAGGGAGGTCATACAGTTCCGACTGCACAGTTTTTTCAAGTCACCTACCTTATTTTATTTGAAGTTTTGAAGCATCGTCTGGCATTAGTTCGGAAAAATTGATTATGACAAATTAGCACAAAACAAATATCTCTATCAAACTCTATGCCTTGAATGAGATGCCTCTATTTTTATTATAATGTGATCATTGGCCACATCGCGTATTTACACCTGAAATTTAAAAATAGCAGTAGCTGGAGGAGTACCTATCATCTCTGCTTCCTTCCCTGTTACTTCTTTCTTTCATTTGCTTCCAGTACTGTATTTGCCCATTTGACATTTTTAGAACTTTCTAATAGTTCTTCCATGTTGCGTTGTTCCTTTTTCAGTGCGTCATGAATTGAATTGACCATTAATTATTTGTGCTTTCTTTCATAAGGTCTGTTCTCACAGAAATCACAAACCAGTCAAATTTCATTGGTTGTAAATAGTCAGAAAACTGTTTGTTGGCGATTTGCACCAATCAAAAATGCTCTGACTGGGTTCGTGATTTCTGTAAGAACAGACCTTATGGAGATCATCCGTTTAAAGGTATCTTGATAAAGGTTCTATTGTTCTAAAGATCGGCCCACATTCTGATCGGCCCACCGGGAATTTCCCGGTATCCCGGTGGGTTCATCCAACCCTGGCTATGGCTGAGTTACCGATGTCGGTATTGTTAACGTTTTACTGTCGTGTTGCATTACGCGACTAAACAATAATCTGCTCAGTAAACACAGCTACCTACATGAATTTAAGTTAGAAATTTACGTAACTACCTTACCTAATTACAAGTCACAATAAGATGAAATTTAACTTAAATGTAACGCATAATATCATGCTCAAGTCAGTAGCGGGGACTACAATCACTGAAAATTTCAGCCTAGTTGGACTCTAAGTTCCTGAGATAAAATCGTGTTAAGCAATTTGGGGTGATTTATAAATTTTTCATATTTTCTGAGTGTCTTTTTTCATAGAATCTGGCTCCAAATCTGAGAATAATTTAGTGTATGGAGTTTGGGGGATCTCAAAGGACCACTACGATACAAAATCTCTGCAAAAAAAAATTTTGAAATTTCATCGTTTTAGTAAGAAGGTAGCCGTACCTTATGATTTAGATTTTGGCAAACTTTCAAAGGTGGTAACTTTTTTTCTGTTATAGATAGAAAGCTGATATTTTCAGCGATTCTTATCCCAATATAGAGGACTACAATCCCTGAAAATTTCAGCTCATTTGGACTCATAGTTCCTGAGAAAAAATCGTGTTAAGCAATTTGGGGTGGTTTTATCAGTTTTGCAATTTTTCTGTCTTTTTTCATAGAATTCAGTTCCATATCTCAGAATAATTTAGTGTATGAATATGAAGTTTGTGGGATCCCAAAGGACCATAACGATACAAAATCTTGAGAAAAAAAAATTAGAAAATTCATCGTTTTGGTAAGAAGGTAGCTAGCTACCTTATAATTTAGATTTTGGAAAACTTTGAAAGGTCATACCTTTTTCTCTATCATAGATAGAAAGCTGAAATTTTTAGCGATTCTTATCCCAGTAGAGGATTACAATCCCTGAAAATTTCAGATCACTTGGACCCATAGTTCCTGAGATAAAACCGTGTTAAGCAGTTTGGGGTCATTTATCAATTTTTCAATTTTTCTGAGTGTCTTTTTTCATAGAATCCCGTTCCAAATCTCAGAATAATTTAGTATATGGAGTTTGGGGGATCCCAAAGGACCATTATGATACAAAAACTCGACAAAAAAAAATTGAAATTTCATCGTTTTAGTAAGAAGGTAGCTTATGATTTAGATTTTGGAAAACTTTGAAACATCATAACTTTTTTTCTATTTTAGATAGAAAGCTGAAATTTTAAGTGTTTCTTATCCCAGTAGAAAACTACAAACCCTGAAAATTTCAGCTCATTTGGACTCATAGTTCTTGAGATAAAATCGTGTTGAGCAATTTGGGGTGGTTTATCAATTTTTCAATTTTTCTGAGTGCCTTTTTTCATAGAATCCGGTTCCAAATCTCAGAATAATTTAGTATATTATGGAGTTTGGGGGATCCCAAAGGACCATTAGGATATAAAATCTCAACAACAAAAAATTTGAAATTTCATCGTTTCAGTAAGAAGGTAGCTTATGATTTAGATTTTGGAAAACTTTGAAAGGTCATAACTTTTTTTCTATTATAGATAGAAAGCTGAAATTTTCAGCGATTCTTATCCCAGTCGAGGACTACAATCCCTGAAAATTTCAGCTCATTTGGACTCATAGTTCCTGAGATAAAATCGTGTTAAGCAATTTGGGGTGATTTATCAATTTTTCAATTTTTCCGAGTGCCTTTTTTCATAGAATCTGGGTCCAAATCTGAAAATAATTTAGTGTATGGAGTTTGGGGGATCCCCAAGGGCCATTAGGACACAAAATCTCAACAAAAAAAAAATTGACATTTCAGCGTTTTAGTAAGAAGATGATTTAGATTTTGGAAAACTTTGAAAGGTCATAACTTTTTTTCTATTTTAGATAGAAAGCTGAAATTTTAAGTGATTCTTATCCCAGTAGAGGACTACAATCCCTGAAGCTCATTTGGACTCATAGTTCCTGAGATAGTAGATGTAAATTTTTTATCACCTTGATGTAATGAAACAAATTTTTAGCTCAAAGAGTTTTCGAGATAATCAGTCTCAAAGTTGAAACTTTGTCTCAAATTTTGGAAAATCTTCAAATAAGAATATCTCAAAAACGAAGCCCTAACCCACACAGCACAGAGGCATCTTAAGACATCATGTTTTGCTAGAATCAAAGTGCAGTGGACATAAGTTTTGTGAAAAACAAACTTCTAATGTAGGAGGAACAAGAGGTGGATGGAGAAAGCCTGGAATATATAGAGGTAATTAAAATACTCCTGAAAGTTACCCGGGAAATTTAGAGCGAAAAATTTCCGTTCAAGTGTCATTTGTGTAACCAGACAGGGCACAAAAGAGCAGAATGTTCACAAAATAAATATAGGAACAATGAATATAATGGAAATTATCATTCTAGTCATAGGGGAGGTTTTAAGGGAAATTTTTCTCACACATATAATGCTTATAATGATCACGAAACATCTCGGGAAGCAAGTAATGAACCGGTGGTGGAAGACATTATATTTTTATCATCACAGGATTGTTTGGATGTAACACTAGTGGAAGTGATACATATTTTGTTGTTGACGATGGATTGATAAATCATATAATCACAGAAAAATTTGGAAAATACATTTAGGAAAATAATGAAGTATTTCATAAGATAAAAGTGGCTAAACAAGGGCAAACAATCAGACCAACAACACAGGGACTTTTGAAATTACAAACCGAAACTGGTAAACATATAACTGTGAAAGATGCTTGGGTATGTGACAATTTACTCCATAATCTATTACTTATCTCTAAGAAAATTGGAAGAAAATGGCTTTTATCGCCAACCGTCAGTAGAGGCGGTATACATTACCATACCGATTTCCGGAAGTAAAGCAATACTTTATGTCACTGACTTTACCTGCCGCATATGCGAATTCTGTGTTTGCTCTTATAATAAAATGTGTTGTTATAATATCTTCAATTTTTACGGTTATCAATTTTTACGGTTGGCGATAAAGTTTTGTATGCACCATGTCAGTAAAGTGTCTTTATCGAACTTGCCCTTTTACTCGCCTCGCTCGCTTTGCTCGCTCGACTCATAATCTCAGACTCGTTCGATAAAGTATCACTTTACTGCCTTGGTACATAAATAACTATTAAGTATTGTTTTTTAAAAAAAAGATGACAATTATCGGAAATTGAGTTACAATACTTGAAGGAGTGTTCAAAGGAAATTTATATTATGTATCTACATTTTAACATAAATCAATGTAAGTCTACAGTAAATTTGACAAGTGAAGATAAAATGTTGTTGCATAGAAGAATGGGACATTCAGCTCCATGTTTGTGTAAAGTCAAAAGAAGAAGAGGGAAAGAAAAGCCAATATAATCTTGTAGAACGGTGTCTACTGATATTTGTGAGCCAATATCATCAACAACATATGACGGTAAGTCATATTTTATCTCTATTATTGACCATTTCTCACACTTTTGTGTAATTTTCTTGGTGAGCAATAAGATATCAAAGTTTAAAACTTATGGTTGAAGCTAAATTTAATTCAGGAATGGAGAAATTAGGGTGCGACAATGGGGGTGAATACATATCACATGCTTTTAGAGAAGGGCATAAGAATACAGCAGTAAGTAGCTTATAATCCAGAGAAGAATGGGATAGCAGAATGTTTTAATAGGACAGTCATGGAAAGGGCTGGGAGTTTGATTTTTGATTCAAAATTGGAGAAATATTTGTGAAGTGAAGCTAAGAACTGGAACGTACCTATTTAATTAACAGAACAGAGACAAGAACATTGAGAAATAACAAGACACCTGCAGAAAATATATGAAATAAGGAGAAACCAAACTTATTGGACAAAATAAAGTTATTTCGGTGTACAGCTTGATTCCAAAATAAACCAGAAAGGCAAAATTACAATCCATATCAGAGAAATTTAATAATGGTAGGATATGCTGATAATGAGTTGTGGAACGAAAATCAGCGAAATATTGTTACTGTAAGAAATGTGATTTTTGATGAAAATAAGAGGGTCTTAGACAATGAATTTATACCTATAGAAAATTTCGAGAATATTGAAGAAAATGAAGTAAGACCAAGAGTTAACAAAGAAAGTGACAGGGAAGAAGATGTTCAAACAGTAGAGAGAAAAGGAACAATTCAAGAACAAGGACCAGGTAAACTTCTTTGCAGGTTTGGCAGTAGGAAATATATTTCAAGAAGTACTTAGAACACACACAGAAGTAGTGGAACAAGCTTAGAATGAGGCTATTAAGGAAGAGTTGGACGCTTTGGAAGAAAACAAGACTTGGACTTTGGTAGTACCCCCAGAAAATGCAGAAACTATTATAGACACGAAGTGGGTATTCAGTAAGAAGGTTCTAGATGGAAAAGTAGCTCGGTTAGTGACGCGAGGATATAAACAAAGTGTAGTGTTAGATGACGTTTATGCATCAGTAGCAAGAAATGGCAACAGATTACTTGTTAACGCATCATTATTTACAAATTTGGTTTCTTCTCATTCTTATTAAAGAATTACTTAAATGTCAATTTCGCGTAAAACACACAGGAGTGTATTTTCTACGATCCTGCGCCGACCGAAGCAGCCGTTGAAGATTTTGATTTACACACTAGATCAATGATACTTGATATGCACGTTGCATTTTTACCGGTTCCGGGTTTTACGCTCAAAAAGTCTATGTCTTGTGCCGTTAAAAAGGGACCTTGAGTGCCTTAAGTCGATGGTGATACGTTAGTGGTTGTGGAGAACTGTTTTCCAGGGGATCCCCGTATATACGCACAGCTTATAAGAGAACCCAGGTGAGTGGTAATAACTTTTGTGTGTTTCGACAACCCTATGGTATCATTTTCATTTCTAGTTCTATGTTTGCGCGATTTTCCAGACGCAGTCCAGTTTACAAAATTTCAAATACTATTGCGTAAACACTACTGTTAGCTCTATTTGTTGAATATGATTTAGATTATTTACAGGTAAATGTAAAATCAGCTTTTCATTAATGGAATATTAGGAGAACCTTTATGTTCATATGTTTCCGCTAGAAGGTCGGAAACATATGAATCGAAAACAAATTTATCATGCAAATAGAGATCTGAGACAGTCACTAAAAAGGTTGAAATTCTTTATTTAATACTAGTTTACTGAATTGGGTTTCATTCCACGAAACGAGATAGTAGAGGTAAACAAACAGGCGGAGCTTAAAAATTCAGAGAAGTACTGCAAAAATATGAATTACAACCAATTAATGGCACTTATTATTGTCAGGTTGTCATAAGAGTCAATAGGTTTTGGTGTCGCATTTCCTAGTATCCCTGCGTTTTTATTCTCATCAAATTTTACCGATGGATCCACCATTCTATGGCCGTCATCGTCATTTTCCATTCACTAAACAAGGATAGCTAACTCATCGGTGAAGTCACCTATGAGAATAAAAACGAGGGATATTTTACAATTATTTAAATAGTGTTTGGTGAATTATTTTCAATTAGTGAGCAATTTAGATTAAAACAATGTCAAGTTCTACAGATTTCGCTGAAGACCAAAAATAAAGATATTCAGAGAATGCAAATACAAAACAACCTAAAGACGGTCCTGTCTGGGGCGGAGTATAATCCTTTTCTAGCCAATAAAATTTGACTTACCTGTCAAAGTTTGTTTACTTTCACTATCTCGTCTCGTGAAATGAACTTTAGGTACTTATCCAATAGTTTCCTGGTTCAGTGAATTTTACATTAATATTATTAGTAGGTATTCACATAATCACATAAGATTCATGTTAATACTTATATTAAAAACCTACATAAATGTTATATAAAAGTTATTATCGCATAAATGTTACATAAATGTGACTTTAATTTACGTAAATGTCGAATAATTTAATTTTTATCCTCATTTCTATTTACTTCCACATAACAACTAGCAAAAAATTTGACTTACAACAGAATATATTTGACTTTGAACATGACGTGAAACTAATGCTGGTAAAAAAAAAATATCTCAAATTTATATAGATGTTATGTAAATCTCACAGATATGTGTTTACTGGGTAGCAATATTTGAACCACAGAGTAATTTAGATACCTTTTTCTTTTTACTACTATAGTTCCGATTAACAACCAATATTCAACTGAGAAAATAATTAGGTTTTTGACTAATTTCATATGACATGCGACTAGGGTTACAAAGGTCATTAATATTTACCATAATGTGCCTATGCGGTATTCAATTATTAGTCTTATTTGGTCATTTTTAAGTTCGGTGAACAACAGAGTTAAAGCAAAGGCCCTTAGTACCTACGACTTCATTGTTGCTTGAATAATGGCGTATACACTTACTTTTTTCTCCTTTTGCTTGGCTTAAGAGATCACTTAAACTTGAGCCACCTTGAGCTGCTGGTTGAGATTTTACTAGAGTGAGGCAACTTAGAACAAGAAAAGCTGATAACCGGAGGATCATTGTTGAATGGTTTTGGATCTAAAAATAAAATAACCACTGAATAAGTTATAATGTTAACTGAAATGGTAAATCCAAAAGTACTTAATGGAGTTTTAAATAGGCCTCATTAAGTACAAATTAAAATAGTTTTAAAGCTTTCATCATTAGGTATTTTTATTTATTTTCAATTTCAGTGCGACAAATATAGAAGAAAAATCAATATTAATTATCTATAAAATAATTCAATAAAAAATATCTGATGACGTAGGTACTATACCCGTTGGTTTAGATTCATTATATAAGTCTAAACCAAAAAAAAATAAATAAATATATATTACCTTGCAGCTCTTTTTCACTTATGGGTAAATACCGGTACCCGCTGGACTGTTCGACTATCAATGTTCGTTAACTGCGAAGATGATGACCAGCCGAACCACCAAAGTGGTACTCCTTGAATATAATCCTCCTTATGACATCCAACGACCTGCAGCAGCAAAAATTTTACGTGCGCACTGATTCTTATGTGGCGAAGAATAATTATTATTAATTTATTTTGTTGTTAAATCTATATCCTATCTATTTGGCGCTAGGTCAGCTACTGACCCATGAGTTTGTTTGTGCTTATTTGTTTGTCCTTGACAGTGGTGTAGAATAGTATATGTATTATAATTGGGGGGGATTTCCAATTTAATTAAATCTATGTAGTTGTAGGATGAAATTGTTTAAAAATTCCGGTTTTATTTTGTTTATTGCATGTCAGTGACGTAGCATTTACATTTTTGCAAGACTATAGCTACCGTTATGTAAATGCAAAAAAAAAAGAAAAATAGCAACAAGAACCAGGAGGTAGAACTGAACCCATAAATACCTACTTTTAAGTTTTAAACTAGATTTGGTACTAATGATAATATGTACATCCTGCTTTATATTTTTTAGCTACCAGTTTCCAGCTATTAGCTATTTAGATTTGAATTAATTTGTTATTGTTCTCTGAAAAACAATAAATTAAAATTGGTTCTGCTGTGGCAGTTTTTAATTTAGTTAATATCCCTGGGTAGAATATTAATCAACAATACCACAAATTATAATAGTTAGAAGAATACATTAAAAATTAAAATGTACAATTAAAGTTGTTAAATACCTATTTTAAATAGGAATGAATAAGGTAAACAGCAACAAATTCTTAATTATGTATTTCGAATTATTGCGTCGTAAAATTTTTGAATGCAAATAATGCAGCAAGTTTAAAAAAAAAGTCTACAATGATGTTTTCTGATTCTCTTATGCTGAAATGAATTTTCTTCTGATCATCAGGGATCTGAGTATCTCATTTTTCTATTTTCTCCCAATATTTTAAGCCGAAACAGAAGTCAAGAAAATTATATGAATGAAAATCTCAATATGGAAAAATTGAAATTTCAACATTTTTGTACAAAAATAGATGAAAAATCATATCTCTAATTGTATAATTTTTTTCCCCTTGTTCCAGGCCTGTCCGACTTATTGTCTCCATGCAACACTGAAGCCTGAGAAGGTATGGCTGGGTACAGAGGGACAGAGTTCTTTTTAATATAGCACAATCTTGAATACTTTCTATATCCTCACAGTTCTTCCTCCAAGAACTCCTCTGGGATTCCCTCAGCTCTTTCTTGAACTCTTTCAACGTGTTTTTGTATGTTTTCCACGGTTCTAGTTTTTTGCAAGGCTCTTGTTCCACCAGGGTCCTTATCCTGGAAACAGGGGAGCAGCGTTCCCAGGAGAACGAGTTTTCCGTCTTTGTTGGTTATATTATCATTTGGATATCATTGAGAAAGACGGAATACTCGTTCTCCTAGGAACGCTGCTCCCCTGTTCCAAGAATAAGGGTCCATGGCCCAGGGCACTTTCCTGGTGGATGTCCCTGTTGTAAATGGGCAATTTTCATTGGAGGCTGGGATGATTGTATCATTGAATTGATCCACAACCATTCTCAAGTCTTCACTCTTATTGTTTTTCCGATGTTCGGCAGACTGTACTCCAGGTCAGCTTTGTATGCGTCCCAGTCTGTATTTCGAGGGTTTCGATATTTTACTGAAGTTGTTTCCCCTGAAATTTCAAATTTGATGTATCTGTGATCCGAGCAACTTGCCTCATCAGATATATGCCAGTTTGTGACGTAATTTTTCTTCTTCTTCTTCTTCTTCTTTAATTTTGGCTTCTGCTTCCTGAAGAGCAATTTGCCAGCACATTTATGTGTGACCAGAGATCGTCTGGCTCTAGGCCATATTCCAGGCACAATAATTTAAACTTTTTGTTTTTTAAGACAAGATATATATATATATATATATATATATATATAACTGTAATGTACATAATTTCACTGTGAACTGAGTTCTGTACTACTTGTTTTTTCTTCTTTCTTCAGTGGTGAGTAGGTTAATAAGACAAATACAACACAGGATGACAACACAATGGGGATTTCTGATCCTGAAAGGAAAATCAAGATTATTATCGGCCGATTTTTGTGTATGATTTGATTATTGTGGCGATGAAGTGTTTGAAAGTTTGTCTGCTGCTTCCTTGTGTGGTGGACGGTCAATGACATGACGTGTGATTTTGTTTTAATAGTTTTATGCAATTATGACTGAGAAATTGAATTATTAGTTTCATTATGTTTGGATTCAGTTTACTTGATACCGTGGCTATAGAGAGTGGTGCTTCTATGTTTTCCTTTATAAGGCTATTATAAAGATCCAGATTGGGAATTTGATTGAGTGTGGTTGAGGTCATCAATTTGCCCACACTCACAGTTCGGCGCTTCTCCCATCATGTGAAGTTATTTTCCTGTTAAACAGTTGTTGCGTAAATAACCCACAACAAGTTTAAATTTTGTTATTTCTAATTTAATATAATTTTCCTCTCTATTATCTTTATCTATATATATAAAAATCAAAGTTCGCGGGGTATCCGGATATGCGCTCCAAAACCACTTATCCGATTACGATGAAACTTTGGTAGGTTGTTATGGCCATCCCAAGGAAGGTTTCTGGATAGGTTACGCATCTCGGAACATAACAACATAATCTAACTTTTTTTGACAGCATGAAACAACGTTGCCATATTTTATTTATTTAGGCTTGCATTCAACCGACGTAACTTTATTTTTTTTTGAATTCAAGAACGGCTGGACCGATCTTGAATTAATACCACGTATCTCTATATAAGGTGAATTCGATTGACCCAGATTAGATCGATTTGGGTTCAATTTAAGTGAACTTCTTCTGATCTAGATCATTTTTTTGTTGATGAGGGTGCACTGATCCAGCTTGAATCGAACACAGTGTGGTTCACTTAAATTGAACCAGATCGATCTAATCCGGTCAATCGAATCGGCTATAGAGGAGAGTGATATAGGCTATTTTTTATCCCAAAAAAAAAAGTTCGGTTGCGTAAAATTCTGATACACTGGAACGCCTATAAACAGCCCGGGGCGCTCTAGAGCAGCTCCGGAGTGCCTAAAATGCGTCACTGAACTCACTGGCAACCGACTATGATATCGGATTAAAAAAAAATAATTAAATAGAAAATCAACAACAAAATTTGAAAAGAAGTGTATTATTTCAAAATGTATTTACATGCTGGCAACGCAGCGAGTCATAAGCTAGTTTACCATAAAAATAATATTCTAAAAAAAGATGCCTGTAAAATCGGCAACAGCAACCCTTTGAACCGGTAAAATTACAGATTTCTTTATGACCTTATAAGGCAGTGTACCTTTCTCGCCGTGTGATTGGTCAGCCGTCGCACAAAACCCCTAGTTTTTTGAGACCTGCTCCCTGGCAGAGCTAGTCGACGCACATTTCTCAATCGTCAGTACTATTAGAACAAGCGAAGAGTTCGCACCCTCGCGCCCTCTGAATGCTCTCCAGGAGCAAAACCCCCAAAAACCCCCGTTAGTACGCCCGATTTATAGTAAAATACTACTCTCTGTGTCTCAAGGCTTGATATGGTCTATATTATTGATTACAATTCATGTAATTAACCCCTTATTGTTGCAAGTCACCTCGGACGAGCAAAATTCTGTCCTACGCTTGTTTTTGGCTCTATCTCTCTCACTCTCGACGGGCTCCAACGCACCTGTATATCATTGTTTCCTTTTCATCTCAGTGGAAAATTGCCTAGCTGCCATTGTGAATAGTGGTGATAAATCGATAAATAATCGCCTTGTGGATTTATCTGCATGAACCGGATTAAGCAAGTAAGACCGTTACAATTTCTCTAACAGTCGAACAATAAATACTGATTAGTGATTCGCTTGAAATGCACTATAAATTGAAGTGTTTCTAACCTTTAGTGCAGAAATTTGGTTTTCACACTGATGAAATTAACATTTTTTACATTTGTATATAGAAACTGGGCATCGGTATATAACGACTTTTCTTGCACATATATATGGCTTACAGACTTCCGCAGAAAAGTGCTAAAATTGTCAACTCTCAATAAATAAAATAACTTTCAAGGATCAATAAACATTTTGTGATTACAGTGAACTGATTGAAGTTGACGAATTATTTATGTTGTGCTCTCGTGCCAAGTCATGTTTCTTCCTTATTGCAACCATCATGTGGTTTTTGTTTAAAGGTATATTTTTTGGTTTTGTTAACTTTCTGCCTATGTATGCCAGTTTGTCTGCCATTTCGTTGCCAGTTATGTTTGCATGCCCCGGGATCCAGGATAGTTTGATGTCATAGCCCATTTCATTTCATTTGCTTTTATTATTAATGTCTTAAGAAGTTTTGTCCTAGTTTTGAGATGGCGCTACTAGAATCTGACATTATTATGACCTTCTTTATGTTTTTCTTCAAGGAGTATGCAACTGCTTCATTGATAGCTGCTATTTCTGCCGAGCATATGTCTAGTTCGTTTGGCAGCTGAAGTTGTGTCTTGTTTTAGGGCAGTGAATACCATACCCTGTTTTGTTGTCTTTTTTAGATCCGTCCGTATAAATGAAGGTTACTTTTGATATTTCTCCGTGTTATTGAGGAATAAGGTGTTGACAAATTGGTCATCTTTTTTCAGGTTTAGGTTCAATATTTTTATTTTTTTCAGTTGGGTTCCAAGTTCCCCATCGTAGCAAGGCAGCTTGTCTAATTTTTCCATACTGTTTCTGTATGAAAAGTAGTAGTCCAGTAGTCCAGTGCTCCAACCAGATGAAGAATGTCTTTTCTTCTCCAATAGTCAGCATTTAGCATATGGTGAATTTTAATAGCTTTTATTATGGGTATTAAGGTGTGATTGTACATTGTACAGGTTTTGAATTTTTGATAAGAATTTAACTCCTAGCCAGCGTTGTCTGTATTGTGTTTGTGACGTAATTACTCATATGATTTGAGGTTAGTGTCACATTGATTACCTCCTTCCTAGTTGAATTAACAAAGATAGGTTCATTTCCTACATCTACTATATGTAAATTGTTTGCTATAATATACTGTATTAAAGACTCACCTCTATCGTTGATGTTTGCACTTCCCCAGATTGTGTGGTGAGCATTCGGATCACCACACCCGATGAACAGCAGTGTCCCATTCGTCCTACAGTGTCTCACCAGGTCCTCCACACTTCTGGTTGGTGTTGATTCAGGGTCATTGTAGGGCAAGTAGGCCGATCCGATAATAAGTATCCCTCAGCCGAAGAGGTTACAACTGGACCAAAATTTGTACATGTATTGCGCATTACATGCTTTTTTGAAGTAATTCCGGTAATTCCAATATGTAATGTTAAACATTGTTGTCTTCACATATTGGCAGAGCTTTCCAATGGTTGGAATTTTACGAGGGAGGACTTACTCCCGAAATCGCTGTATATTTTCATCCGAAATCGCGAACCGCGAAATCCTATCCAAAATCCCGGAATCCCAACCGAAATCCTTCTGAAATCCCGAAATCCCAATAAATTTTTCGAAATCCTTGAAATCCTTAGTGGTAGGTACGGCGCTGAAAGTCGAATATCCGGATCTTTCGAAATCCCTTGAAAATTGTCGAAATCTTATGCGATCTCCGAAATCGATCTACAAATTGAGGTGAGTGTACCGCCCCTCGGCCGCGGCTAACCCTTGAAATCGCTGGACATTTTCATCCGAAATCCCTTGAAATTCTTTCGAAATCGCGAAAAGCGAAATCCTATCCGAAATCCTTATGAAATCCCGAAATCCTTCTGAAATCCCGGAATTCCAACTGAAATCCTTCTGAAATTTCGGAATCCCAACCGAAATCCTTCTGAAATCTCAACCGAAATTTTTCTGAAATCCCAATAAATTTATCGAAATTCTCGAAATCTAGTACGGCGTTGAAAGTCGAATATCCGGATCTTTCGAAATTCCTTGAAAATTGTCGAAATCTTATGTCGATCTCCGAAATCGATGTACAAATTGTGGTGAGTGAACCCCCCTCGGCCGCGCCTTACTTCCGAAATCGCTGTACATTTTCATCCGAGATCCCTTGAAATTCTTTCGAAATCCTTTGGAAATCCATTCGAAATCGCGAACAGCGAATCCTATTCGAAATCCCTATGAAATCCCGAAATCCTAACTGAAATCCTTCTGAAATCTCGGAATCCCAACTGAAATCCTTCTGAAATCCCGGAATCCCAACCGAAATCCTTCTGAAATCTCAACCGAAATTTTTCTGAAATCCCAATAAATTTATCGAAATTCTCGAAATCTTTAGTAGTACGGCGTTGAAAGTCGAATATCCGGATCTTTCGAAATTCCTTGAAAATTGTCGAAATCTTATGCCGATCTCCGAAATCGATGTACAAATTGTGGTGAGTGAACCCCCCTCGGCCGCGCCTAGCTTCCGAAATCGCTGTACATTTCCATCCGACATCCCTTGAAATTCTTTCGAAATTCTTTGGAAAACCATTCGAAATCGCGAACAGCGAATCCTATTCGAAATCCCTATGAAATCCCGAAATCCTAACTGAAATCCTTCTGAAATCCCGGAATCCCAACCGAAATCCTTCTGAAATCTCAACCGAAATCCTTCTGAAATCCCGAAGTCCCAATAAATTTATCGAAATCCTCGAAATCTTTAGTGGCACGGCGTTGAAAGTCGAATGTCCGAAATCTTTCGAAATTCCTTGAAAATTGTCGAAATCTTATGCGATTTCCGAAATCGATGTACAAATTGTGGTGAGTGTACCGCCCCTCGGCCGCGGCTAACTCCCGAAATCGCTGTACATTTTCATCCGAAATCTCTTGAAATTCTTTCGAAATCCTTTGGAAATCCCGAAATCCATTCGAAATCGCGAACAGCGAAATCCTATCCAAAATCCTTATGAAATCTCGAAATCTTAACCGAAATCCTGCTGAAATCCCGAAATCCCAATAAATTTTTCGAAATCCTCGAAATCCTTAGTCGTACGGCCTTGAAAATCGAATATCCGGACCTTTCGAAACCCCTTGGAAATTGTCGAAATCTTATGCGATTTTCGTAATCGATGTACAAATTGTGGTGAGTGAGCCGCCCGCGTCTTTCGGAATTTTATTAGTTTATTAACCATTATAGGTTAATATTTTACCTCTAGATTTATCCTGGGTCAACAGTTGAAATGTTTCTGATCCAATGTTTTTTATTGATTCATAAAAATGTAGGCCTTGTCCTACAGTAGTACGTCATTATCGTAAGGCCCTATGGAATTTTCTAGATCATTTTTCAAAAATTGAATTATGTAGACATTATTGGACATTTTAATTCATTACAAGTTTAGCAAAGTTGTAGGGTTAACAAGAATCTATAAAATATAAATAATTTTACATACACAGTGTGAGCCAGAAAAAAGTTGCAGTAGAATATTAAGGTATTTGTTTTAAATGGGACACCCTATATATCGGGCGCATATGAATAAAACAGGAGCAAATGCTTTTTAGTCAAGGGCCAATTTGTAAAAAAACATAGTGCGCTTGCAATTTTGTGAGGCAATATTGTGAGATACCTTAAAATTTTCAGAACATCAATAAGATTTTTTCTGGTAGCAGCCACGTATCCTGTGAGAAATACCCCCTCCCTTATTATTTGGGCGGGGTCTAATTTTTAAAAAGCTTTTCTTGCCGTAATATATTAATATTGGTGTCGTTTTCGTATAACTTTAGACCGGCAAATTCAAATATGAGGTCAATTTTTAAAAATAACCCTTGGATGAGAGCATATTTCTTAAATTTAAGGTCAAATATAGACACTTTGCACACTTACCCAAAAAGTAATGTATTTTAAAAATTACCTCAATCCTTTCCAATCCGAAGATAACAATTTGGTTAATTTAATTACCGCATAGCTAGTGAGGACGTTCGTCATGATGTGCAAGGTATATCTGATATAGGAAAGACCATGGTGATATATGTATTTCATAAGAGCAGAATTAAAACATATAAAGTCAGTTTTTGGGATCCAGTAAAGGCATTAAAAAATTAAGCTATAAGTTCTATGAAAAAGAAAGTCAAAGTCACTACTAAGCACGGAGTCATCGAATTACGACAAGATCAAAATATTTTTACTAGATGGATATGTCATTTCTAGAAAGCAGTCACGAAGGGCAGATACACAAAAAATGTTATTACATGCAGTACAAGCATCTAGTAAAGAAGCAAGTAAAATTGGAAATTTTTCTCCTGAACGGATGTTTTAGTATTAGCTATAAGACGCTTTTCTCTCTTGGCAAGTAATTCAGATTTTGTAAAAATAGGTTCTAACAGCCGCGAGTTTCCATTGCAGACCATCTATAATAAATTAGGTTCCCTGAAAGCTGCAGCGGTTCCCGGTTTCCATGCATTGTCTGGCGCAGATGTAACGGGTTCTTTTGGAGGAAAATCAAAAACTACATTTTGGAAAAAAAAAGTATTATCTTCGACAAATACTCAGGAAACTCTGGCATTCTTGGGTAAAACCGAAGAGATTCAGGAATAATTTTTTCCTAAAATTAAACAATTTATATGTTTTCTCTATGCCCAAAACGATGATGCACTGTCCGAGTTGAGATGGTGGACCTTTTTGAAAAAAAAAAAAGTTCTGATGCCTTACCGCCCTAAAACCACCCATAAGGCGATGTCATCATCAATGTATAGAGTGGTGTCGTGATACATCAGCTCATCCAAACCTTCCATTACCGGATGATTATGGCTGGAAAATGGAAAATGGCAAATACGAACCCATAAATTAAGGTACCAATTTCGTTGTAAATGTGCTTCTGCCGGATTGTTTTGCCCATAAATTTGCGAATGTTCTGGAGACACGGCCAATTGCGATAATGTTACTTCATCTAATGACAGTAATTATGAGGATCCACTGGAAGATTCTGATTTGGACTTTTGAATATTTCATGAGAACTACGAATACCCGCATTCAATACTTTATTAAATTAAATAAGTCTTGTAAATTGTAAAACATTCCAATGAAAATTTGACAATATAAAAACTTGTTTTTCGTTGAAAAGTCTGATCGGGTATATGTATAAATATAAACAAAAAGGTTGCAGGGCTTTGCAAATAACCCTAAAGCGATATAATCTATACCATTAAGTTAGTCATCCCAAAGTTATATGAAATCGACACCCATACTTATTGTATACAAAGAATTTAAAATAAAAAAGTTAAAGATCATCCCTCAAAAATAAATATGGCGTCAAACAACCCCAAAAATCAGTTTCAACATCCTTGGAAACTATTTTGTAAACATCATGACACTTATGGTATGCAAAAAAGGATCATTACATTGACATATAAGAAAATTTTGGATTGATTTTCTCTGCTTTTCCATCCATAGACGCGTTTCGACCTATCAGGTCTCATCAGCATGGCTATAGGAAAAGCAAAGAAAACCAATCCAAGTTTTGTGCCTGTAGGCAAAATACAAATAGTACGACGGTCGAAATTTGATCGTGGCGCCGTCTAAGACAAAGATTCAACACTAAATAGCAACTATTGCTGTAATTTAGTGATTGACTATCTAATCGGCCAACCAAAATTCAGTTCGTGGGAAAACCTAGAATAGGAAAACCTATTATCCACGACGTCGTACTATTTGTATTTTGCCTAGGCACAAAACTTGGATTGGTTTTCTTTGGTTTTCCTAGCCATGCTGATGAGACCTGATAGGTCGAAACGCGTCTATGGATGGAAAAGCAGAGAAAATCAATCCAAAATTTTCTCATCAGTGGATAATAGGTTTTTCTATTCTGGGTTTTTCCACGAACTGAATTTTGGTCCGCCGATTAGATAGTCAATCACTAAATTACAGCAATAATTGCTGTTTAGTGTTGAATCTTTGTCTTAGATGGCGCCACGATCAAATTTCGACCGTCGTACTATTGACCGGTATTGAGGGTATTACTTATTTACTACCCCTTAATCTCTAATAGGGGTTGTTTCTCCCTTCTGACATACATAAAGGCTTGGTACCAAAAAAAAATTAAATCTGCTCATTTTTCTAAAAAAAATGGTGTATGCAAGTATGAGTCATTACTTGCCTCACTTTTTTGCAAGCGGATTACATATTGGCCCCTGACTATTTACTCAAGTTTTTTGAGATAAACATATTCAGCTTTAATGCAGTAAAAAGAGATAGAGGTAGAGTGAAAGCATTTTTGCTATACTTCATTCATAAGACTGATTGTTATTTTTGGATTGTACGCAAAAAAAAAATTCTATCTTAACATTTCAATAAGGTGATACCCATGGTGGTCTCGATGATGGTAGTATGAATACCAAATTTGGTATCACCATTATAACAACCTCTGAATAGCTCTCAAGTATATAGTCAAGCTAGAACAGGAAATTGAAACTCGTTTTCTCCCATCTCCAGTTGTTTTCTCTGTGCAAATCGCTAACAACACACAAGCTTTTTAACTATTTTCTACCAATGAAATTCGCTCCGACTGGTTTGTGTTTTTTGCGAGAACAGACTAACAGACCCATTTAAAACAAATACATATTTTACGGTAACTTTTTTTTGCTTCATCCTGTATATGTGAAATTATTTTCCTTCTATAGATACACAAACTTACCCAAAGATATTTTTAATATTGGGATTGGTATTGTTAATATGAATATGATCTGTCGGTGAATATTTGGAAAATTCGAGGATTAAAATCAACCGCAACTCCATTAAATGCAAGCGTAATTCCGCGATATTCGACTATACACAGGGTGTCCGGAATAACTTGAAGTACATGGGGATTTTGCAAACCATTGAAGATACAGGGTAGACCAAATGGGAAAGAAGTTGCGCAGTCAAGTGCCTACAAATAATGATTCACGTCGATGAAGAACTTAGAAGATTGTAAAATTTGTCCATCATATCCAAAATGGAATATCCTGACTGGGCAGTACCAATAGTTGTTTCCAGAAAAGCTAACGAAATTGTGAGAATTTGTGGGGATTATTCTACTGGATTGCATCAGGCATTAATATCTCATCCATTGCCGCTGAAGACATATTTTCCAAACTTGCAAATGCCATCGTATTCAGCATTGTGGATCTTTCCTGTCGCATATCTTCAAATTGAAATAATTGAAAATTCCAAAAAATATTCAAGCATTTATACACATCAAGGTCTAATTCAATATAATAGAATGCCTTTTGGTATCAAAGTAGCACCAACAATATTTAAGCATTTATACACATCAAGGTCTATTTCAATATAATAGAATGCCTTTTGGTATCAAAGTAGCACCGTCTATTTTTCAACAGATTATATGGATACTATGATATATGGGATTACAAGTTACTGCAGCATATATCGATGACATTCTGGCTTCTGGACAGAATTCTGATGAAAATTTATAATGCACAGAATGTTTGCGAGAGACTTCACATAGACTGTGCATTAGGTGCTGTGAATGGAAATTATTATTTGGTAATCATAAATGCCTTTTCCAAGTGGCCAGAAGTATTCGCAACAAGAAATCTAACTTCAAAACTCACGATTTTGAAGCTAGAAGAAATTATTTCCAGATTCTGAATTCCTAATACTATTGTATCTAATAATGGTTTGCAATTTACCAGTGAAAATTTTCAGAATGATTGTTTAGAGAAGGGGATTCAATATATTCTAACAAGGGTATAGTAATAGATTTGCTGATGTCACACAAATCAAGCATTGTAGATGAATACCAAGAATCACAAGATAGAAAAAATATTCCCTATAATGATCGCCATTTTCATCATAATAGCTTTCGTATCATGAAAAAATATTTAGAAGATACTTGGATGCCAGGGGTAATCATTGAAAAAACTGGAAATGTTATGTATAATGTCCATAATGTCCATTTACCAGGTGATAGTCGACGTCTTCTCAGATTACATGCCTAAAAAAAAAGCAATTTTACACACATTTTTTGTTTCAGTTTCAATAAAAGAGCAACGAAAAATTATCATCTGACACTACTGACATAATCCTCTGAAAATATAAAAATCCGTTATGCTAATTACACGTTAATTATTGGGGATTTACCCAACCCGTTCTTGGTCTTTTGCATAACAGCATCGATCAGATGTTGACCATCAAAGTATAGAAAGTACCTACTGACGAAAGTAGAAAAATTGAAATCTCAACAATTTTGAGCATAATTTACATTAAATGCATAAAACTTATCTACATCAAGATATCTACATATTAGGTTTCATTCAATGTCAATTTTACAAAAGGCGAGGTCACATAAGAAGAATTCAATGTCTTTATCCTTGTATGCTATGATAAATTGCTCATTAAATAATAAGTTTTGCTTTTGGTTTGGTTTGGTAATTCCGTTCTAATAAAAGTTGGAAAATCATTGACATAATTTGCAAAATCATAGAAAAATCCAATCTATGTTGGACAAGGCTCAGTGGTGGCGCACCCAAAGGCCAAAGGGGAACCTCACTAAATTTAATTTGATTCTTTCATCTAGTCAGCGAGCTAGTTAACCATTAACTAAAGTAGAACTTTTTCATATTTATTTGCATTTCATTTTATCTTTTATCGAATTCCTAAGGGCGGGTATTATCAAACCATTTTGACAGATAACTGAAAGTTAACTTCTGGAATTACTATGAGAAGTAACGCCATTCCAGAAGTTAACTTTTAGTTAATCTGTCAAAATAGTCTTATAATACCCGCGCTAAAGCATGATCTCTGGACTAGAAGTCTAGGTCGTTTAATCATCATCATTTTGACCTGATTATTTGTTTGTTTGCTTCAAAAGATTCACATTTACTGAAAAAAAAACCCAGTTTATCTATTTATATGCTTCCAATTCCAATAAATTTTATTCAAATCAATAATTATTCAAACAAACATAAATATCGTCACCGGTTGCTTCTTTGGTATAGATTTGGCAAATCATTATTATCGTGATTAACATATATGACGTGCGCCTCTGTATTTTTGAATAGTGGGAGAGCCAAAGTCAAGACAGAAGATAAGTAAACAAGTTGCTGAACAAAACCAGTCTTAAAGTGATGCCCAGTAAGGAATATAAAATAAGTTGAGTGCAAAACCAAGGTTAGTACATTATAGCTAATTATTGCTCATTATTTATAAAACAACAAAATTAAAAATCGGTTTGATGAATTAACAAAAAAAGCTATTCTAGTAATAAATCGGTTGTCTTTTGAAAATTTTCACTGATGGAAATACCCGAATTGAATCACGGATTTTTACAAATTTTACTTTTACTTTTTTGTAACGCCTACAAGATTATTTTATTTTTGGGTTAACTTAAAAGTTTCTATACCTGAAGATTCAAAACTAAATAGTGTTACAAATCAATATCAATCTTTCATGTGAACTATTCCCGGCTCTAGATTTTTTTTTCTAGTGATTCAATGATTCAAGTTTGAACTACATATTTTCGGTTCATGATTTCCCCTATACACCTATTTTTTTTTTTTGAATAATCAATTTTTTTAGTGTAAACGTTTCAGCGAATCAAGAGCCGGTTACAATCAAAATCTGGATCATTCCATGCTATCGATTTCCATTAGAAAATTTTTCTATTATGATTCAAGAGCCAGTAATTGATGATCAAAATCTGAATTATTCTTGATGGCTCTTGATTTTCTAATAATTGAAGAGTTAGTAATCAAAATTTGAACTATTCCTTCTACACCATTTCCAGCCAGTATTTAGGAAAGTATCACTTGGATTCAAGAAAGTGTCACTTGTATTTTAGAATAAACATTTGTATTTCAGAAAGATCCATATGTATTTTAGATTTTTCAAATTTAAGTATTTGCGAAATATTCAAAAGTAGGTATTTTAAATGTATAAGAATTGTATTATCGATAATTTGAAATGTATTTTAGATAAGCCCTATGTATTTTAGATTGAAGCAATTGAATTTTAGATTACATAGGTATGTATAAATACTTACAGAGATTGACATCTCTGACCATCTTTTTTATTCATATCTTCACGGCCTGATGAGACCCAGTTGTAAGCAGTTTTAAATTTTATATTTAACGATTTGGCTAACTGCACCCAGTCTTCACCTTTGTTAGCACACATGAAAATTCTTTTTCTATCCTGGGCAGAATGCTTTTTGTTGATTCTACGAACCACATTATCTAATCCAGTTATTTCGACTCTACACATTGAACATAAAACATAAAGATCCTGGTATATTAAGCCTACCTTCTTGAACACAATGCGCATGAAAGAGAGGGTTACCATTCGTAAAACTGATCTCTTTAACATGGATACTCGCCAAATACCACAATTGTCTCGAAGATTCATTTTTCTGCAGCGTCAGAATTACTTATCTATGCTAAATCACTTTTAATATAAAAACTCTATGTAGGTAGTAGAAGACAAAGACATAATGAAGGAACAGCAAGTTTGCACCTGCTAAAGGTGAAGTATTATATGACAAAGGTATACTGCATACTACATAATTCTAAACCACAATTGAAACTTTCATAAATACATATTATGGTTTGATCTAAAATACAAATGACGGCTTCCTTAGTTAAATTGGTAATTCAAAGATTTATCTGATGCTTTCTTGAACTTCTCCCTTCCCTGGATTTCCTCAGAAATGTTTTCTGCTGATGCAAAAGCTAGTGATGATCAAAATCTGAATTATTTATTCCTGGCTGTTGATTCCCACTAGATTTTTTTTTCTGACTCTAAAGCCAGTCCAGATGATCAAAATTTAAACTAGGTACTGGATCTTGACTTAGTCTGAATGTAAGTAAATATATGAAGCTGAGAAGCTTTTGGAATCTTAGAAGTCTTCAGTGTTTTGTGTTCGAAATAGAGTCTTAGAAATCCCAAGGTACATCGAAGTTTTCAAAATCCCTGCAGTTTTCAATGGCTTGAAGCCAAGAACATTCGAATTCTGAAGTCTACATTTTTAGATTCTTACGAATCCCTATAGAATTCAATCCCAATAAGTCTTCAATCAGTTAAATCTTAACATTTCATTCTAGAATCTTCAATATGAGTCTCTTCAGTCGCCTCAGATATCTCTAAAGTCTTTGATGATTTTGTCTCCAAATCGTCATTAGTTTGAAGTCATAACATTTTCTTTAAGTCTTTGGAGTTTTTGAAGTGTTAAACAACTTTAAATCAAGAGCCATAGAATCTTCGAAATCTTTAAGTTTTTGGGCGTCTCAGAGGCTTTGGGTCGTGAATCGGTTTTTAGTCCTTATAAGTCATGAGCATATAAGACTTTTTCAAAGGAGTCTTCAAATGCCTTTGAATTTTTACTTTGATCTTTTTCAAATCCTAAGATAATTGTAATACCTCTTTATTCAGTAAAATCCTAAGTTTTTGTTTTAAGATCTTGAAGTTTTTAGAGGCAACAGAACCATTCCATATGCTTTCAATTTCCATTAGAAAAATTTTCTAGTGATTCAAGAGCCTGTTATGATCAAAATCTGAATTATTCCTGGCTGTAGATTTGATTTCCTCTAGAAAAAATGTCCAGTAATTCAAGAGTCAGCGATTATCAAAATTTGAACTATTTTCGGCTCTTGATCGAGGGGGTAAAAACTGGTGGCAATACATGTACAAATTTTATTGCATTATAAAGCATTATGTGCGCATAACAACGTATAACTGGCATTATGGTGGCATTACTTTAACACCATGAGACATAACTGGGTATAAGCAGGGATTATGCTGGCATTACCAGGCATTACGTACGAATATCGCGGAATTACGCTTGCATTCAAGAGAGTTCAGTTGATTTTAACCCTCGAATTTTCCAAATATTCACTGAGAGATCATATCCATATTACCAATACCAATCCCAATATTAAAAATATTGGGATTTCGGTTGGAATTTCGGGATTTCATAAGGATTTCGGATAGGATTTCGCTGTTCGCGATTTCGAAAGAATTTCAAGGGATTTCGGATGAAAATGTACAGCGATTTCGGGAGTTAGCCGCGGCCGAGGGGGGCTCACACCACAATTTGTACATCGATTACGGAAATCGCATAAGAATTCGACAATTTTCAAACAATTTCGAAAGATTTCGGATATTCGACTTTTAAAGCCGTACCACTAAAGATTTCGAGAATTTCGATAAATTTATTGGGATTTCGGTATTTCAGGAGGATTTCGGTTGAGATTTCAGAAGGATTTCGGGATTTCAGACCGATTTTAGTTGGGATTCCGGGATTTCAGAAGGATTATTTTCGGTTGGGATTTCGGGATTTCATAAGGATTTCGGATAGGATTTCGCTGTTCGCGATTCCGAATAGATTTCGTGATTTCCAAAGGATTTCGAAAGAATTTCAAGGGATCTCGTATGAAAATGTATACAGCGATTTCGGAAGTTAGCCGTGGCCGAGAAGGGTTTACTCACCACTACAATTTGTACATCGATTTCGGAGATCGGCATAAGATTTCCACAATTTTCAAGGAATTTAGAAAGATCCGGAATTTCGATAAATTTATTGGGATTTCAGGAAAATTTCGGTTGAGATTTCAGAAGGATTTCGGTTGGGATTCCGGAATTTCAGAAGGATTTCGGTTGGGATTTCGGGATTTCATTAGGATTTCGGATAGGATTTCGCTGTTCGCGACTTCGAAAGAATTTCAAAATATTTCGGATGAAAATGTACATCGATTTCGGGGGTTAGCCGCGGCCGAGGGGCGGTACACTCACCTCAATTTATACATCGATTTCGGAAATCGCATAAGATTTTGACAATTTTTAAACAATTTCGTAAGATTTCAGATATTCGACTTTCAACGCCGTACCGCTAAAGATTTCGATAAATTTATTGGGATTTCAGAAGGATTTCGGTTGAGATTTTGGGATTTCAGAAGGATTTTAGTTGGGATTCCGGAATTTCAGAAGGAATAATTTCGGTTGGGATTTCAGGATTTCCTAAGGATTTCGGATAGGATTTTGCTGTTCGCGATTTCGAATGGATTTCGAAAGAATTTCAAGGGATTTCGGTTGAAAATGTACAGCGATTTCGGGGGTTAGCCGCGGCCGAGGGGCGGTACACTCACCTCAATTTGTACATCTATTTCGGAGATCGCATAAGATTTCGACAATTTTCAAGGGATTTCGAAAGATCCGAATATTCGACTTTCAACGCCGTACCATTAAGGATTTCAAGGATTTCGAAATTTTTGGTGGGATTTCAGAAGGATTTCGGTTAGGATTTCGCTGTTCGCGATTTCGAATGGATTTCGGTATTTCCAAAGAATTTCGAAAGATTTTCAAGGAATTTCGCATGGAAATGAAAAACACATTTTGACGCACAACTTTGTTAATTTCAATCCAATCTTAACGTAATTAGGCTTCAATTAAAGCCAATTAAATTTTCTCCTGTGAATGATTGCAATGCAACTTCGACAGTTTTGCAGCTGCAAAGCTTCAGAGTCTTTTTTGGCTTAGATTTTTATTCAAAATGACACCATGTCTCACAACTTTGTGAATTTCGATCCGATCTCAATGTAATTAGGCTTCAATTGAAGCCAATTAAATTCTCCACAAAACTCCTGTGAATGATTTCAATTCAACTTCAATAGTTTTGCACCTGCAAAGCTTCAAAGTCTCTTTTAACTTAGATTTTTATCGAAGGGCGGCTCAGTCACCACAATTTGTACATCGATTTCGGAAATCGCATAAGATTTCGATAATTTTTAAGGGATTTCGAAAGATTTCGGATATTCGATTTTCAACATCGTACCACTAAGGATTTCGAGAATTTCGATAAATTTATTCGGATTTCAGAAGGATTTCGGTTGGGATTTCGGATAGGATTTCGCTATTCACGATTTCGGATGAAAATGTACAGCGATTTCGGGAGTAAGCCGCCCCTCGTAAATACCAACCATTGGAAAACTCTGCCAATATGTAAAGACAACAATGTTTAACATTACACATTGGAATTACCGGAATTACTTCAAAAAAGCATGTAATGCGCAATACATGTAAGTACAAATTTTGGTCCAGTTGTAACCTCCTCGCTCTTGATTCACTGTAGAAACATTTCCAAATAATCAAGTCAGTAGTTCCAGCTCTTGATTTCCTCAGAAATATTTTCTGCTGATTCAAAAGCCAATGATAATCAAAATCCGAACTTTTTTCGGCTCTTGATTTGCTCTATTTTTTCTAGTGATTCAAGAGGCAGTAACTATCAAAATTTGAACTATTTCCGGGTCTTGATTCCCTCTAGGAACATTTTCTAATAATCAAGTCAGTAATGATTAAAGTCTGAACTACTTCCAGTTCTCGATTTCCTCAGAAAACTTTTCTGCTGATTCGAAAGCCACTGATGATCAAAATCTGAACTATTTACGGTTCTTGACTTGTTCTATAAAATGTTTATAGTGATTCAAGAAGACTCAAGAGCCGGTAATTATCAAAATTTGAACTATTCCTGGCTCTTGATTCCCTTTAGAATCATTTTCTAATGATCAAGTCAGTAATGATTGAAGTCTGAACTACTCCCAGTTCTTGATTTCCTCAGAAAACTTTTCTGCTGATTCAAAAGCCAGTGATTATCAAAATCAGGACTATTCTCGGCTCTTGATTTCCACATCTAATAATTTTTTTTTCTACTTGCGTGCGCAAAGTAATCACTTTGCACACTCATTTGCGTGCGCAAAGTTGAATTTTGCGCACGGAAACTCTTTGCGCACTCATTTTTGTTACGCATAATTACCATAGTTATACTTGATTTTTCAATGTTTTGATGGTTTCTGAATAAACTAATATTCAAAATGAAGGGTTTTAGTTGAAATTAACGCTTAGTTAACATGATGTTTCCTATCAAAGGTGTCCAAATTGGACCAGCCTGTACTGCTAGGAATTTGTAAAATTTTTGATATTTAAGAGACTCTCATGAAAATATTCTTGCTGATTCTGGAAATTCAAGAAGATGTGAAAAGATATTTGGGGATTTAATTTAAAAGACATTCTGAGGAATTCCAATAGATTTTAAACGATTTTTGAAGATTTTGATTTGATTGATTTTTCTAATATTTTAACAATTCAAAGTCTACTTTTTTAAGATACTTGTAGAAAAAATATTGTTCCTAACACTTGCGCAAAGTGTCTTTCCCGCACTCAAAACTTATCCGAACTCCGCTTCGCGTCGTTCGTCTAACTGCTTTTTCGTGCGGGAAAGTATCACTTTGCGCAATTGTTAGGAAAATAACTATTTAGTGATTCAAGCGGGTAATAGTTAAAATATTTCCTGTAAGTATTCATTAGACAATTTATGAATATGTAAGTAGGTACCTACTTTATTGTTGGATCCATAAAGTTTATTCAACCAACAACAAATAGATAAAAAAAATTTATAGATAGGTACTGATATTGGTTCTTGTATTTTTTACATTACTAAATTACCTATGTATTGCCTACTTAAAAGTAAATCTTCTGAAACTTCAAATCAAGAAACTTAGAATTTTAATTTTTCAAGTTCCAAATTAGCAAAATCTTCGTAAGTCTTCAGTGATCTATTAAACTTTTCTAGTGATTCGAGGGCCGTTTTCTCATCCTAAATGAGGTTCAAGAGCTTCTGGAATCCTTGAAATTTTCTTGTGTTCGAGTCTTAAATCTCGAAGAAACTTTGAAGTTTTTGTAATCCAAGCCATGATCATTAGAATTTTTGATTCTTTCGAATCTCTAGAGAATTCAATCTCAATTCACGTAGGCTTCACTCTCCAATCAACAGAACAATAAAATCTCAATATAAAATCTTGAAAATAAGTCTCTTTAGAGACCTCAGAGTCTCTGAAGTCTTTGATGATTTTTTCTCCGCAAAGTCTTTGGTTTAAAGTCATGATACTTTTAAGTCTTTAAGTATAGGATCTTTGAAGTATTTACAGTGTTGAAAATCGACATGAGAAACGTTCTAGAACGGTAATTTCTAGTCGATCGATTCATTTTTTAAGTAGTATAAACGTTCAACTTATTGAAAAATAGGTGGAAAACTGGAAATTACTGGTTCTGGAACGGTCCGCATATCAGTTGGAACAGAGCTAATGTCTTTGTTCAGCAAAACCCTAAGTTTTTTTGGTAAGATCTTGAAAAATTAGTTTTTAGAGGTCACAGATTCTCTAAAGCTGTTAGTTTTGTATCTGAAGAGCCTCTTTAGCTTATACTCATAAGCCTGAAGACACTTTGAGAACTTTTGGGGGTCTCTATTAGAATATTTGAACTTCGGAGCCCAAATCGGTAAATTCTTCAAAAACTTGATAAGTTATGAGTTTTCGAAACTCTCCAAAGTTTGTAGAGCCTACAAATGCTTTGAATCAGGTGCTTTAGAATGTTTGAAGTTTTTAAATTTTTGAGCCGTTTTAAAATTTTCGAATCTTGGATCAAGAATCTTTAGTCATAGATCCTCAATCAGTCCTAATAGAGCCTTTGAAGACTTTATTTTCCAGTTTTGTCTTCAGGATCTTGATAGACTATTTTAATGTTAGGTAATGAGACTTGAAAACTTTCGAAATCTTCAAGATCTTCCGTTTCTTTGGAGCTTTTGAAGGTTTTGTATCAAAAGTCTAGAAGCCTGGAATCTTCCCAGGCAGCATACGAAGTCTTGAAGACGTATTTTTTGAGTCTGTTAACGTCTGAAGACTGAAAAAAGACACCTAGAAAATGTCCATAAGATATCATAAATTAACATCTCAAAGGCAACTATTTGGTACAACCAGGCCTAAAAATGAATAATGGTTTCTGTATTGAAAAGAGATTCAAAGACGTCTTTAAGAAATCTCGTTGAAGACGTCTCTAAAATGTCTTATAGTTCTAAAGACTACTTTACGCAGACGTCTGAAAGACTTCAAGATTTCTCTAAGACGCCTTAAAGACGTAAGCAAGACGTTTTGATGGCCATTTGCACCGACCATTTTAAGGAAGTCTTTGCGATAAGTATTCCTTGAAATGACATTTTTACATGGAGAAACGTCACTTTAAGGGATACTTATCCGCTAAGGCTTCCTTAAAATGGTCGGTGCAAACGGCCATGAATGTCGTTTGTAGGGACGTCTTCAAGATGTCTACAAATTTCCCACAAAATTCGTTTCTTATTCAATTTAGAAGTTACTGCAAACCATCTAGAATGTTACAGAACACTTTAGAACTTTAATAAAACTTTTGGAAAGTTCAAAACACTTTAAATTCAATTTAAAAGTATTCAGTAGCACTCCAGAACAATTTGGGAACTTCAGAACCATTCTAGAATGCTCCAAAACATTCAAAAACCGATTCACAAGTTCCAAAAGCATTTTAGAACAATTCAGAAGTTTGAAACCCATTTTAGGACGCTCCAAAACACCCAAACACTCTAAAATCTCCAGAAACATTTTGAAAAGCGCCAGAATCTTAAGATTCAGGTTCAAAGTTGCAAAACGCTTTTTAGAAGGCATTCAAGAGCGAAGTTAAATTGCTTGTGAACTTTGAACCTTTAATTAGCATCCAAAACCGTTCAAATCCAAATTTTCAGGAGCATTTTGGAACAATTTAGGAACTTCAGTTATTTCAGAACAATTAGGATTCAATTTAGAACTGGATAACCTTTTAGAACTCTTTTGAACCAATTTAGAACACTTTGGAGCTTCAATATTGTCACAACCCCTATACGTTTCGTCCTGGGACGTCACAACAGGAGCGTGACTTGGGGGCGTAGGTGGGGTTCAGGTAGAGAGAAACTTGCTTAGGTATAATAAGATGTGTATTGATTAATAATAGTATTACCCTAGAAATGGTATCATAACGTCTCTTCTACAGAGGGACGTACTACTTATGGGCCACTCTGTATTAATTATGTACCCTCTGTACATTTGGCGTGACTGAACACTGAAACTAGGTTTGAGACAGGTCCAGAAGGGCGTTTCCCATTTAAGGTAGTTTGCACTGAACCTAGTCTGCTGCGTTCAATACTCCCAGAAGGGCGTTTCCCATTAAAGGTAGTTTGCACTGGGAGGAGACTTAGCTAGAGGGGCTTTTCCCATTAGAGGTAGTTCGCACTAGCCTTAGTCTGCCGGTAATGGATTTCGGTGCTCGTATTTACCAAATAAATGCTGACTCGTCGACAGACTTTAGTAAAATTGATGTACAGAGTGGTATTTACTTTAGTAGTTGACAATATGGCTCTAAAATACTGAAAAACTCCTAAAATGCTCCAGAACTCTTCAAGCCAAGTTAGAACACTTTAGACCTTCAATAAACCATTTAGAACGTTCCAAAACACTTTAATTCGACAACTTTGAGACTACTATAGCAAACCAAAAACTGATCATTTTCATTTTTTTCTCAGATATACCTATGATGCAAATACTATGTCTAACCATTCTCACTCTGACAACAGTAAATACTCAGGATCCCATTACGGATTTCTTCAAAAACTCAAATAATCAGACTCACGACCCCTTCGTCAATTTGGTAGAAGTAACATCCCCGAAACCCACCGGTTTTGGTTCGTTGGACAAATGCGGAGAAGGTGCCGGTCAAGGAATCAACGTTTGCGTCCCTTACCATCAGTGCGATTCAGTTACAAACACCATAGTACAAGACGGTAGAAGCGATGGCTTTGGTAAGATTGATATCAGGTAAGAATAATATAATTGTCCTTATTAAATTATTTTCTAATTAATATTGTAGATTTGGAGCTAATGAGTGCGAAAGTTATTTGGACGTTTGCTGTAAGCTACCCAATGAGACAATGAAGGAACCTGAAATAAATAATCCTGATCCGACTCCTTCGCCTAGGCCGCCTTCGACTAGCTCACCAGTTACTCCTCCTCCTGAAGTGGTACCTTCAACGCCCAGACCAAGTTCGATTTATTGTGGTATCAGGAACCCGAAGGGGATTGATTTTCAGATAACAGGCAATAGCAATTCCGAAGCTGAATATGGTGAATTTCCTTGGATGGTAGCTATTTTAAGGACTAACTACGACCCTACTAAGCATAAGAATTTAGCTTTGTGCGGTGGTTCGCTAATAGCGCCCAATGTGGTTTTGACTGGAGCACATTGTGTTGCTGAGTGAGTTTATTTAGATTTTTGGAATCTCTTCAACAATTCTTCTATGAATTTTAGTCTTAAATTGAATGAATACAAAGTCCGAGCAGGTGAATGGGACACGCAAACTGAAAAAGAAAGATGGCCTTACCAGGAGAGGACTGTTAGTAGAGCGATTATACACGAAGATTACGTGCCTAAAGTTTTATATAATAATGTCGCCTTGTTGATTTTGAGCAGTCCAGTTAATTCGGCCAATAATATTGGAACTATATGTTTACCAAATCAGGACGAAGTCAGTAATTCTAGAAATTGCTTGGCTAGCGGATGGGGAAAAAATGTTTTTGGTGAGAAGCGTTATGATTTGATCAACCCAAGCAAGAATTAATTTTTTTTCCAGGCAAAGAAGGAATATACCAAGTGATTCTGAAAAAAATTGAATTACCAATGGTACTATTCAATGAATGTCAAAGAGTACTAAAAAATACTCGATTGGGTGCAGCTTTTCAGCTGCATTACAGTTTTGTTTGCGCTGGTGGTGAACGTGGAAAAGATACTTGTACGGTAAGGGAGAAAATCATTCAAAGATCTTCTTTATTTTTTAACCATTGACTATTTTTACAGGGTGATGGTGGTAGTCCATTGGTGTGTCCAGATCCATCGAATCCAAACCGCTACGTCCTGACTGGAACAGTCGCTTGGGGTATCGGTTGTGGAGAAGAAAATATACCGGGTGTTTATACGAACGTGGCAAAATTCAGAAACTGGATAGATGATAAGTTGCAAAGACTGAATGTTAATGTTGATTCTTATAGGGTTTAATTAAAACAAGTTGAACAATAATTACTTGGATGTGCTTTTATTTAGGTTACATAATGATTATTAATTTTATTTGATGATACAGAGGCAAATGTGCTATCACGTTGTGTTTTTGCTCAAATTTCAAATACAATGCAATTTCTCATTTGGAAGGACTTGACTTCAGGAATGCTCTGGAAGCCCAAGACCTAAGATTTTAGGGCACTCTCAATATAAATTTTAAAAAGCAGTGGAGCAAGGGAGCAGCCTTGCCTTAGACCTTTTATTGTTGGGAACTTTTCGGGAAGTTGTCGATCTTGTTTGACTGCTGTATGTATTTGTATACAGATCTTTGACAGCATTTACATATGAGTTGCTTACCCATTTAAACGCATTGCGGGATACAACTTACTTAGTGGCACCATGTCATAGGCTTTCTCTGTAAGTCCACAAAGGTCAGGTGAATTTGCGTCTACCTCTCTCTACTCTTTTTTCAATAATCTGGCTACTGAGCTTGTGACGGTTATTTCTCTATAGTTTTCACAGTCTAATCTGTTTCTCTTTTTGAAGATCCATGAGATTAAGCCTCCCTTCAGTCTAGGGGCGGTTGTTCTTCTCGAAGACATTTGGTAAAGATCTTCGAAAGGATCTCTATTATTAGTTTTACTGGGGCGGCTTTTAACAGTTCGATATTTAGGTTGTTAGGCCCAGGACTCTTTCCGTCTATATGAGTTAATGTATTTTGTACCGGGGTCTAGTAGGCGTATATCTCCGTGGTGTTCAATTTCAACAGTTTGAAACTGTGATCTATGTTCTGTTAGTAGATCTCTGTAGTAGTTTGTCCATTGTTCAAGGTCTTTGAGGTTTATACCCGCTGAATCAGTGATCTTCATATGCAATTAGAAGTTTCCTCACTTTGTTTACTCGCGAATTTCCCGAGCTTCTATTGATTTGGTCACATGATTCTTCCCAGAAGTCGTTTTTTGCTCTTTTGATCTGTGCTGGAGTGACCTTCTTTTGTCGACGTATTTTTCTCGATCTTCGCGAGCCATTTCGTATACGCAGCTTTCTTTTCCTTTACTACCTACTTCTAGAGTGTTGCTCCACCAAGGTGCAAATTTATTTGGTTGGCTTGAGGGCTTTTTTTGTCCTCCTAGAGCCTCGTTTGCTGCTTGGTGTACCTATACATGTTTTGATCTCCCCGTACAAATTGTTAGCTGTACTATAGTCTTTTATTGTCAAATTGCAGTTGATATAAGAATTTTGTTGAATCATCGTTAAGGCTTTCAAGATTATAGTTGATATTGGACTCTTCTGTTGTCACCTGCTCGTCGTTTGTTCGGCTTTGGAATATTTTTCCAAGCAGTACATGGTGGTCTGATGCGCAATCAGGTTCTTTCATCAATCTCTAACATAGGTTATCTGTAGGTTAGTATGCTGTCTGACTATTAGATTGTCGCTGATCGACTTAGGATTTCGTGTAGGTTGCTCGCCTAATGTAAAAACTTCGCCGTTGCCGGTCCCAAGCCTGGATTAGAAAGAAGGAGGGGGAGAAGTAACAACCTCGTTAAAACAACCTGGGTTCACTTGGCCCGGGTAAATGTGAAAGCACCCAGTGAGGGTTGTTTGGTAATGGGAAAGAGATGACATCATCTGAGGTGCCTAATGAAGATTTGCATTATGTTGAGGCACCCCAGATGACGTCATAAAAGTTATCAGATAACCTACCTTTTTCAAACAACCTTGTGCCTAGGGTACAGGTGAAGATGGGGGAGGGAGATGGCACTCCAGTTTGAAGCCGTGGAAGGTAAGCGTCAGACCTGCACTCTGTCACTTGTAAAATTGATCATCCATGCAAAATTTCTCACCAAAGCCTCGGAAAAAAAATCTTATACATATTAAAGCTGCTGTGGTAATAACATATATTTTTTTTTAATACTCTGGCCAGGAACCAGTCTGCTGTAGGCCGTTTTTATACACAATCGTATAGGAGCGCCTACTATTTCCACCGCCAGGCCGGCCTAAAATTATAAATAAACGAAAGAAAGAGCATTACATATTATTTAGTAGGTAAATAAAAAAATGTTATGAATAGAGATGTGACCGCTGCCAAATAATTATTCGGTATTCGGCCTATTCGGCGTTTTTTTCGCTATTCGGTATTCGGCCGAATAAAGGAAAAATTATTGATACGAAGTTATGTTTAGATTGAAAAATTGCGTGCGCATTTTGACTTGAGGAAGGTGAATTCATATAAGGTCTGTTTCTGCAGAAATCACAAACCAGTCAGAGCGAATTTCATTGGCTGAAAACAGTTAGAAAACTAGTTTCAACCAATGAAATTCACTCTGGTTTGTGATTCCTGCAGAAACATAGACCTATAGAAATTTAATTTACTTAGGCCCGATTTATCCATCTTTTGATAAACTCCCAGGGTCCTTATTCTTGAAACAGGGGAGCAGCGTTTCCAGGAGAACGAGTGTTCCGTCTTTCTCAATGATATGCAAATGATAACATAAGTGATAAAGACGGAACACTCGTTCTCTCGGGAACGCTGCTCCCCTCTTTCAAGAATAAGGATCCAGGTGTCAAGAAATGCAATATGATGGATAATAACGCAATCTATTATACCTAGGTACCTTTTGATCTGCGAGTTATCCGCCGACCAACAGGATTATAGATTGGTGAATTTATGTTGTAGACAGTTACCAGTAAGTCTATCTGAACTTGAATAAACCGAGCAATAATTTAATATTATACAGACATATCTAAAGTTTGTTTCACCAGGGTTTGTACTTGTCACCAGCATTTGCCTTCCTTGTTAACAAATAGAAATTGACTGAAACAAATCAATAACGTCAAAAACTTTCGTCGGTTCTTAAACCAGAAGTCATTCATTTTAATTTGTCAAAAAAATTGAATGTATCATATGAAATAATCTACAACCCTTTTTTTTTTCAAGTTTCAAGGCCAAGTATGAACCCTGGTGAAACGAACTTTATTTATTTTATCCTATAGATTGATTGTTTTTGACCAAGTAGACCACCGGCGTATCCAGCCCATGCGTCTGGGGGGGGTAATCAGCCCATTTTTTCCCGGGTGCCACGCCCAAAAACGTTTACTTTGAGCCTTCAAAAATTTTTTTTTCTACGAGAGTGAGGACAATTAAACAGTGCGGAAAAACGATTTTCTCGCACGGTGCGGCGAATTTTTTTCCGCACGGATATCGGTGCGGAAAAATCTAAATCTTTTCCGCATGGCTGTCAAAAAAAAATCAATAAATGACTACAAATTATGTAGGTATATGCAAGGCAGTGTTGTCAATCTGAATTTGTGAAATTGCACGATATGCTGGTAAAATTACACGTTTTTACACGCTTTCATTTTTCACAATTACATGATTTTGACACACGATCTTGGTACCCAATCTGTAACATCAAGAAGCAAGTATTTTTTTTTGTGATTTTGGGAAATGGGTTAAATCGTTAATGCCCGATTGCACCGTCTCTCTTAACCGAGGTTTAGAGATAACTATTCCTCAAAGTGACATTTTCCCATGCAAAACTGTCAATTTAAGGGATAGTTATCGTTAAGCCTCAGTTAAGAGAGATGGTGCAATCGGGCATAAATCCAGTCAAATCTGAGGGTTAATGCTCCTGATCATAATTCCTCAACGAAAAATAAAAATGTGGCAACTACAGAAAAGCGTTCCGAAAGTAATCGAATCACTAATTACTGGTTCCTGGAAAAGAGGTTACTTTTGGACCTCAGTTTCCTGCAAGGATACTATACACTACTACTATAGGATAGTCTATCCTCATAAGGCCTGTGTAGTTCAATCTGAAGCCGCCGCTGCCATGCCAAAATATCAGTGATGACGTAGACAGCGTGTCGTTTCTCGTCTTTACGTAGGGTGTTTGTACCACAGATTATGATTCCGCGGGCTTTTCCTTTATGCAAAACTTAGTTTCACTACATTAATTAATATTCTGAAACAACTCTTTCTCGTTTTTGGTAATCGCCGCCATAGGTATTGGTTTTCAACTGTTTTCAACCATTGTCGACGTCATAACTAAGTTTTCAGCTGTTTAAACAGCCTACGTCAAGGCGAGAAACGCCATACTGCTTACGACACAACTGGTTGTTTGGCTAAGGGGGGTAAAGGGGGATTTTTTACAAACAGGCCTTATCAGGATAAGCCATCCTGTAGTAGTAGTAGTGTGCATCATCCTTGGGTATATGTACCTAACACATGCGGAAAATCTGTCTTCCGAACTTGGCTGCTTCACCGAATTCCGCTACGCGTCTTTGGGTGAACGACAGACTCGTGCGGAAAAATTCATTTTTCGCACTTGTTAGGTAAATATATTCTGTACTACCAACAAATAACGAAACCGAACTCTGATAGCGAATTCCATTGGAATAAAGGTTAGTGCGCACCGAGTGTATTCGTATCTTATTCTACCAGCTTATATAAGAAAGAGATAAAAAAACACTCTCACTGATTTTACCAATGGAATTCGCTATGAGAATCGCCTAAAACTATTCAATTATAGGCATAGCGAATTCTATTGGTAGGATTGATACAAAAAATGTATTTATCTCTTTCTTATGCAAGCTAGTAGAGAAAGATATGAATACACTCAGTGTGCACTATCCCTTTGAATAGAATTCGCTATAAATGGCATGCGGGCAGTGCGGACACTGTGCAAACTAGAAAACAAGTTAGGGCCAGTTGCTGAAAAGTAAAAATATAAAAAATAGATTTATTTGTAAGGTGTAGGGTACATTTTTTTCGTCCATCGTAACGATCTTGGGGGGGGTAATTACCCCCATTACCCCCCCCTTGTATACGCCGGTGAAGTAGACAATAGGCAATCGAACGACCTGTCAAAAATGGCGACTGGGCCGAATTTTTGGTTGGCACACAATAAACAAAAAACATGTTTCTGTTGGCGAGATTATCATTATACTGAGCGAATTCGGAAATGGTATCGCAGATGCGACAGATTTTTTTACACGTGACTTTCAAAAAACCGATTTTATATAAAGTTGAACACGTGACAATGTCGTCTCAATGAACTTGATCTTGTTGACATAAGGCAACAGAGAAATAGTATACTAGTATACTGGCAATATAGTCAATTTTAAGCGATTGACCGATTGGTCATCTTGACCATGACAGATAAACCATTGGGTACATTCAGGCGGTGCCAGCGGCTAAGCTCAGCCACTCAGCAAGGACTTTATTCTCGAAACCGAGGAACAGCGTTCTCATGAGAACGATAGCTCTGTCATTGTCAGTAGGTAGTGTTATGGAAATATGAATATGGACGACGAAGATAGAACGCTGCTCCCCTGTTTCGAGAATAAAGTTCCTACTGAATGGCTGAACTTAGCCGTTGGCACCGCCTGGATGTACCCATTAATTAAGCGCAATTTGTCAACCAAATGGTATTAACTGACGTTAAATGCATTGCTTATCTGTCAAGATGACCGACTGGTCAATCACTTAAAATTGGCTAATCTGACACTTTTCTGACATCGTTGATATGGAACAACCGGTATTCTAACCAAGGAAATTACACACTACACAGAATAGACTATCCCCATAAGCCCTGTGTAGATTAAATACCAAGCCCCCCCCCCACACAAGTACGCAGCATGTCGTTGTAATACTCTTGCGGTTTATTCACCTTTTAATAAACTGTCAGGTGATGATTTGCAATCAGTCAGATAAAAACGCAATCTCTCTAGTTATCGGCCGACCAATGGGATTATAGATTGGTGAATTTATGTTGTACAGTTACCAGTATTTCTATCTGGAGATGAACAAACCGGGCCTTAATTTAAAATGGTCGGTGCAAACGGCCATAAATCCGTTTATCAAACGTCAAATCGTCCAAACAATGCCAAAAAAAATGCGAATTGACGCGTCTCGTAATACCTGGTGTGCGCGCGCAACTCGTGGGTTGCAGGTGAGCGTCCAATGAAAATCGAGTTTGTTACGGGCTTGCGTCATATTCGTATTCAGGGACGAGTTCAGAATTAATCGTTCCTTCTTTCTTTGTAACGTGTAATTCGACAAAGAGCAAACTAATACTTTACGTATTACTTGAACTTATCCCAGTGCCGTTTAAGGTTATGTTAGATTATACTTGACATATTCATTTGCAATTTCATTGTGCGATGTTGCCGGATGAAACCTTTATCAAAATAAAAGTGCCATCGATGTTAACATACACTTTAAAGCTCTTCTTTTGTCTGATTTAAGGCGTTGTAAAACACTTGACAATATAAGTATCACTTCTTTAATGTTATAATGTTCGATTTGTATTGTCTACATTTGTTCTGCAACAATACAATCTGGCTACACTGCAGCCACGAGTTGAGCGCACATGTAATTTTTTATTACTTTCTAACTTGTATTTATTACAATTAAGCTCTCTTTTTCTATTTCTGCGAGACACGTCAATTTCGCGCCAGTGAGAAGAATTGCTTTAGGAGTCAAAGGGCAAGTCCTATTTATTTCTGTATTTTGTATTTCAGATTATTGTCCATACTCTAAATAAACTCCTCCATACTGATAGCAAGCAAGAAAACGCGAAATTTCATGACATTTCACGTTCTGAAGTTTAATGCGTGTATCAAACGTCAAATTATTGGAGCAATGTCAAAAAAAAGCGAATTTCGAATTTTGCGCAAGTGAGAAGAAGCTTTAGGGCAAAATGTATAGACGCGTCTTTGAGGGTCGTTAAATTAGAATGAACACTTGTTTACTATTTGACAAGTCTATCAAGTCAATTCTCAACGTCCAAGGCTTTCTCAAGGTCTAAGGAGACCTCAAGGAGCGACTATGAATTCGACCCTTAAGCGCAGTTTATATACAGGGTGTTCGGATATTCGCTTGACAGGTGACAGACTTTGCATTTCCATGAAAATTGAGATAGGAGCATGCAATTTAGAAATGCTCAATTTTCAAGATACAGGGTGATACAGTTTTACTTTTATTTTCGATTTTTGTCACTTATTCCTCAATAAACCGACACAGCTACTCGAAATTACGTATCGGGGGGTTTGAAGAGGCGAGAAATACAAATTCAATTCACGGTTTTGATATCACTAGTAGGGGGCGCTGCCTTCGACCCATCGAACTTTTTTAAATTGTCAAAACTTTCTTCCAGTTTGGTTCATCGATGTAATGTGAATTAAGGCAATTCAAATCAGCTGATAATTCAAGATGGCGACGTGGGCATAACAGCCTTGACTACCGTGAAGGTGCGCGTTTACATTCAATTCCAATTAATTGCAATTTGAATGGAAATTGAATGTGAACGTGCCTTTAAGGTTCTCAGGTGTGTTTTTCGCACGGCGCCATATTGAATTGAGAGAACGTCAAACCGCCCTGTACTAAAAAATTGCGTTGGAAATTTCAATGAAGGTTATCTCGAAAACGGTTACCTCTAGGGACTAATACAAAGTGCACCTTTGTCGCCTTTTCACGTAAAAAAGTTTGGAGAATCGATGTTTTTATTATTCATATTAGCCGTGTTTTTGTCATCTTTTTCGACGATTTGCTCCGAAATTTTGACAGGCACGTAATTTGTAAATTGAAATTGTCTGATCCGGTCACGTGCCTGTCAAAATTTCAGACCAAATCGACGAAAAAGATGACAAAAACGAACACGGCCATAGATGCACCAAACTGGAAAAAAGTTTTGATAATTTGATAAAGTTCGATGTGCCGTAGGTGGCGCCCCCACTATTGATATCATTGATATCAAAACCGTGAATGAATTTGTCGGTCGAGTATCGGAGGCGAATCAACCTGATCACCAGCTGATGTGATTTGCCCAATGACGATTTGCCTTTGTTCGGTCGTGTTCATTGGAGGAAGATGAAAAACAAACAGCCTGTGATCGGGTTAATCCACTGATCTAAAAAATAAATGGATAAACAATCATACGGCTTGATTGGCAAAATTTGTGCAAAAATTTGGGGTCAATATTCTACGAACAGTTGTGCAACGGAACAGCCTAACGCCTGCGCAGTGTCTTATCTTCCGAACAACTGTTCTAAATTTTGAATTTCCTTCATTTTCATTGGCCAGCTTGTGTGCACGCACAGTACATGTATCTACTGCGCACGCTCACAGCTGTCCCAGTCAGTTGTTTTTGTTTACATTATGATCTCGTAAATTAGCAGCATTAGAAGCGTTCTTTGTTTATCCATTTATTTTTGAGATCAGTGGGTTAATCGTATCAGCGTCTCCGTAAGGCGTAAAGGCTTCGGGAGTCCCTGTAGATTGTAGATGCAAATCATGAATGGCGAATGAATATTTCGTTGTGAACAAATCGGAGTTGTTTCTTATAGGGTGTTCATTTGTACTTGCTTTACCTGCTTGAAAAATCAGGAAGATCATGCTTCTGTTAGAAACTGCCATTTATGAGCTTCATACAGGGTGTTCCACCGGGAACCAAATCAATCTATATATGAAAAACTGTGTGGAGAAATTTTTTGAAAATTTGACAGTATACTAATCAAAGATGGTGGCACTTCCGGTTATACCGTCAGCTCGCTTCTATTCAATGAGGCACTCTTTATGTGATTGCATAATTGGATTCTACGTAAAATTCTGAGCAGATTAAATGAGATACTTCCTTTACCCAAGTTGAACTGTTTTGGAAATATTGACAGTTGAAAACTCACTTTTTTGCAAGTTTAACAGGCTGTAAAACCTACTTTTATAGTAGCAAGCAAGTTGACGACGTTGACGTCTCTACTTCCGGTATAACCGGAAGTGCCACCAGTGGCGTAACTAAGGGTCCGCAGGGCCCGCAGTTGCGGGGGAGCCCCGTGACTTAGGGGCCCCGCAGGGCCCCAGACCAGGCGACAAGAAAGTACTAAACTGGCGACAAGAATATTACTAAACTAAAAGAAAATAGTTAAACCTAACCTTTGAACCTCATAATACATAAAAACCATTGAAAAAGTATGTCTAACCAATGTAAGAGATCTCAGAGAGAAATGATTAGACACATAGGCGCCGGAACCATGGGGGCAATGGGGGCAATGGGGGCAATGGGGGCAATGGGGGCAATGGGGGCAATGGGGGCAATGGGGCTTGAGCCCCCGTTGTGAATTTGCTATGGGGGCGGAGCCCCCATAGTGACTTTGGCATTGTATGTAGTGGGTGTAGTGAGTAGGTACAAAAATATTGAGTTCCTGATCCTAACATTCCTAACTATTTATTTTTATTTCAAATTTTTTTTGTGTTTTATGTTTTTGTTGTTTTTGCTATAACCACTTTAACAAACAGTTTGACAGATACCCATTACCCAACATAACGGATCTCTTGAAGAAGCTGGGACAATATTTCACTGCCTTAGATTTAGCTAACGGCTTCCACCAGATCTAGACAACGACATTGAAAAAACCGCATTCAGCATAGAAAAGGGACATTATAAGTTCTTGCGCATGCCCTTTGGTTTGTAGAATGCGCCGGCTACATTCCAAAGAGTTATGGATGATATTCTATATTCCAATATATTGAGCAACTTTAACACCAAAAGATGGAACATCCCATCAATAATAGTTATTCATTATACAAGGGAAAAAAGTATTAGATTTTAGAGCGAGATGTGATCTGCCTCCCTTCGCGAAGCGGAGGGAGACAACAACAAGGTGGCTAAAAAGCACTGGGAATGCTGGAGATGGAACAGGGGAAATCGTTATCTTTCGTTCTCTATTCAACCTTAGAGTTTTTCTAGACATTTCATTCTATTGCAATAAAATTGGCCTGTTGTTGACCTGTCAAACCTGTATATAAGGTAGTACATTTTTTGGCCATGCCATTAGCTTATTTAAAAGTTTGTTTCGAGCCGTGTGAAGACACCATTTTGTAGAGAAGAAAGAATCTTGAATCTTTTGTATGAACACTTTTTTCTAAAGTTAATAGATTTTGAAATATTCATTAAATAAGTTTAAATTTTTTTTACATTTTCCCTTATGTCTCGGAAACGAATAAAAACTTGGCAACCCTGTGTACTTACCTTCAATGGATACTAAAATCTGCCACTCTTATGTAATTTAACCTACTTCGTCCATCTTACCGGTTCAGAGATAGCAATAGTAGTATCACTTAAAACGGACACCCTGTATAAAGCAAAATTAGAAAGAAAAAAAAATACATAAAAGATGGGCTCCGGGAAAATCCTTGCGGGGGGGCCCCGGATTTGTTACGCCACTGAGTGCCACCATCCTCATCCTGAAAATATTTCAGCCGGGTTGTCTCCATTGGGCATTGATATTGGTATACCTAGGTACTGTCAGATTTTTAGAAATTTTCTGCATACAGTTTTTCATATACCGGGTGCCCACGAGATTACTCTGCCATTTTTTTATTTGTTCATCGATATCAACGAAACTTGTTAGGCTTGATATTTTAACGAAACGCCATTTTTGTGCATCCACGACCAGTTTTCCCGACTTCCGGTTTCACCGGAAATTTCCGAAACTTTTGATGTTCAAATGGCACACTCTGTATATTTTTTGTTTTTCGGATTCTGCAGATCATTTTACGTTTAATGTACCACAGTTACCACTTTTAAATCCAGTTTTGTCCAAATTTTGTTGTCAAATTAAATTTTAAGTAGAAAGTAGAAAAAACAAAAATGTTTGAACGAAAATTAAGAAAAATGTCTAAACCGAATTTTCGTGACGAACTACTTCCATAGTTCTTTTCACGTGGCTCCGGTTTAAACTAACCGGGTTACAAAACGGTTAGAGAAATGACATACCGTTTTATTCTAACCCGGTTACAAAGTGACGTGATGGATACCTACCACTCGAATTTGAGCGGTATGTTGTGGTTTGTTAAACCGGAGCCACGTGAAAAGGGTTCATGATTTCATTAACACAAACGCTTTCGCGAGAAACTCATGACGTCATACTGAACGAAGTTCGCCGGAAGCATGGACGCAGCTTCTAGCCAGCGTTCAAACTCATGACGTCACAAGACGAACTATGGTTCGTCCTTGGAAGAACTACATTCGTCGCGAAAATTCGGTTATAGTTGGATTTGCTTTAAAATAGGTACCTACCTACTGCATTTAGTAATGTTATGAAAGTGATATGTTTCTATTCCAGTTTTTGAGCTAGGGCAAAAATACTAAAATAATAAAGTTTATTTACAATCATACCTGTAATGTCGACTTTACTGACTTTTAAAAACTTTGAAAATGTCACTTTTTTGACATTTACTTTCGCCCCACGGGTCGAAAGTTTACTTTCCTCCCGTGGGCCGAAAGTAAACGATATTGTTAATTATTATTGTATTTTTTTAGGTTTAATTCAAATAAAAATTTCAATATCGATAAACAAATAAAAAAATGGCAGCCGGAAAGTAATCTTGTGGGCACCAGGTATAGTGTGTGCTTGTTGAAAAAATCATATTGATCCTTGTGGAAAGTAACTTTCCCGCACTCAATTTTTCATCGCCAATTTGCGTGCGGGAAAGTATAACTTTCCGCACTTGTTAGGATAATAAATAACTATTAAGCATTTTATATTCCAGATTATTGCCCGGTCCCTACTCCCCACTTCCACTACTCACTACTCCATAGATAGTATACAAAAACAATCAGCAGGCTAACTCTCACGCGCATATTTTCTGCGCACGCAACCATTAGGAGATACCATCCTGTCATGAAACGGCAGGGACGCGCCGACATTTTAATTTATTTGTTTATTTCTGACGGAAGTCATAGGCGTGCGGTGTAGAGCGGAATTTTAGTTATGATTTTCAAAGTCATTTTAGTATATTCGTGTTGTCATTTATGGTGTTATCAGTTATCATTCTTGTATATTTAAAAATACTAATAAATTAGTAGGGATAAATATTATTATATGTGAGTAATATTAAATTAGTTTATTTAAAGCCAATACGACTCTGTGACCCGAAAGAAAAAATCTAAATTATTGTTAAACAGGTCCTGTCGTGTATCCCAAAATGGCCGCTAGTGACATCCCGACCATGAATTCCTTTATTACACAGGATGTCACTCGAGTTAGCCTTCTGATTGTTTTTTTATATGCTGTGCTACTACTACCACTGACAAGCATGAAAATGCAAGATTTCATGCCATTTCACATTCTGATGTAGTATATTACATATCGAGTGTGGGAAGTGTTTCATTACTGTCGAGAGATTTATATAGGCTATGTTCCGATATCAAATGTTAGTACTGAATTTACTGGACGCCGTTACGATATTACTTTCAGTACACTGGATTCAGTCGATTCAGTACTGAATGACCACAAGAGTATACGCTGTTGAAATGGGAACGGCAAATCACAGTAAAATCAGCACAGTAAATCCAGTACTGGCAGTTGAAATCGGAACATAGCCTAATCAATCGAGACGCGAAGCGTCGTGATTGACTATTATTCTCGAGACATAAATGAAAACTTCCCTCCGAATTTTGTATCAATACTATTTTATTTGCAAGCACACCATTAATTGAAAATTATATTCATTTTTTATTAATAAAAAAATAAAACAAACATACGGGAATCTTGTCATTTACTGTTTTGACTTGTTTACCTGACAGGTTCTCATTGTTGCCAGCAACGGTAAATAAATTAGAGTGAAGGAAATCGGTGAGGAAAATTGATGAGGGAAGTGACACAGGTAACGTGACACTTCCAAATTTTTAAAAAACCAGTAATGTCAAGATTACTTTTACATGGTTGCAAATGAAGGATTTTTTAGCGACTTGTAACCGTGTTATAAACGGTAACTAAAAATATGATGTACTTTCTTCTTTCAGTTACCGTTTATATAACACGGTTACAAACGGTTAGTCGCTGAAAAATCTTTTATTTTTAACCATATATCATAGACTACCATATATGAAATGTTGTCATTAGGTACTGACTTTTCAAAAATTTGAAAATGTCACATTTCTGTCTTTTCATTTTCCTGGTCCATTACCTGTCCCAGGACGGGAAATGAGGACGGGAAATTTTTTTCCTCATTCCCCGTCCTCATTTCCCGACCTCATTTATTTGGTTGTCACGAATTTATTTTTATTTTTTTCAAGAAATTAGGGTTAAAAATAAATTAGTATACAAACCTCGACGGGAAACTTCATTGCTATCTCGAGGTTCAGTTTATCTCGACGCTACGCGTCGCGATAAACTATAATATAACCTCTCGATCAGCAATGAAGCATTTCCCGTCTCGGATTGTAAAATATACTATTTAATGCAATGCGTTTATCAAACGTCAAATTGTTGAAAAGGCAAATAAATCATCTTAGCGCAGTGACGTGACCGAAATTTAATTTAATTCAACTTAAAAGATAAAAGTGCGTCAATTTTTAAAATCAAATTTCTTTGTGAAAAATCATTCAACAAACTTTCCTAATTAAACGTTAAATTAAATTGAATTTTCTATATGAACCCACCTTTATCATATCAGTCAATAAATAAGTGCGTTTTCACTTTTTTCGGTTGCGAGCGCGAGTTTTAAAGTCCGGTCGCGGCCTCTTCGCTTTTATATAACATTAAAATAACGTTCGGCAGGCAGGCAGCTCGGCATGTTTATTTTCCTTTCTGCTTTTCTCTCTTCTCCACCTCTTCTTGCACTCTCCGCCACTCCACCTCCATTTTATTCCTAAAGCGCCAGTTAGTACGAGCACCTCCCGAATTGTTACGATCGTTTACGAATTTCAGTCTGTATCGTGACGTCATATAATTAGAGTAAATACAAAGTCGACGATGGTGTCAGCGTGCCGTTTTTATGTGCTCTTGTGATTAAATTCGAAAGAAAAAATGGATATTAACGACGTACAGGTACGAATTTTTTCACGGTTGTTTATTAACGGATTTCGCGTATTTGTGCGAAAGTCTCGTAATTTTAGGGCCTACCGTTTTTGATTTATTCGAGTTTTGTTATTGGCTCGTATGTGTTAATGTGTTTCAAAATTTAATCAAATTAAAAGTAGTGTATCTTGCTTTGCCAGTTGCACCTCCCCTTTTCATAATTTAATTTTATTTGTTTCAAATAGTTGTTATTAATTGAAAATTGAATTTTTAAATTGAAATATTTTCTAAGAAAGGAACATTTTTACGGATGACTGAATAACAAGGAACTTTTAAATTTTATTAGTAATTGCGCCTGCGGACATTAAATACTTAATTTAATGTAAATATTATTCATTAAATTTTTGTTTTAATTTTAGATAAAAAGCCTAAAATACTTAACTATCGTTTTTCGACCAGATAAGTGCATTTATATTAGAAAAGATATTTGTATTATCTGATAAAAATATACCTATTTAATTTTAGATAACATACATACCTGTACAGGACCGGACTCGTGGTTCATAATCCTTTCATTGTTTTATAATTTGATCATAATTAAGTCTTAAATTTGGCTATTTTATGAAGTTTTTAATTTGAAATTAGCCTAATGAACAAAGGTAGATAATAATTTTGGATTTCTTTTAGTTTTTTTAAAAACCTAATCTATTATTGATTAAATTAATAAATACATATTTGTTTAACGGCACATAGGTATTGTAGCAAACATTGTTAAATCAAAAAGGTGCGCATTATAGCCAGGATTACCCAATTCAATGCCCTAATTCTTAATTTTATATTTGTTCAATTCAATTTCAGGATTTTCTAAATTTTATCATCCTGTAAAAAACTACAGTTGGTCACTGAAATATGAGGAAATAGTAGAGATTAGTAGAAATAATTAAGCATGGCATTTTCCACTTAAAATTTTCTAAAACGGTTATCTTTGTTAGGCTAATTAACCAGTGGCGCACTTATTAACTTTTTTTTTCCAAATAAAACCCCATATACCTACAATTATACATTTTATTATTATTTTTTGATTTGACAGGAAAACTGTAGGGAACAAAATTGCATCAAGTTTTTTTGTTTGAAAACTTTAAACCATCAGTTGAATGTTGAAATGTTATTGATTTTTTTTTTGATCTTGACTGTAGAATGTGTGTTCATGAAAAATAGAGTCAAGTTTTCTTTGGCGGAAATCAGTTCGATCGATAATAATTTTTATACAATTTAATCATTTGATTTTTAAGAACGGTTCGTGTCCTGCCATCAGGGGTAAACCGCAGAGGAGTTTTGGTGTATACACCTTCAAAAATTAGTGAGGAATTGTGGAGGAGTTAGAAAAATAGCGGAAAAATAGGGAAATTAGTACGGAATTGCAGAAATGCATGCCAAACTATTTTTTTTTTGTGGAATTCTGGAAATGTATAAAAAGATATAATAATTATGTTCGTTACTCGGTTCGTTATTATTCTTCAAAATTAATTATGAATTGACAAAATACGAAAAAGGAAACTTTACTTCAAACAAAAAAAAACAAATTTTGGTACCCTCCAGTGCCGGTACTTTTGTTCTCAGTTTTCGAATTTGATAGCCCTTCAAAATAATCATGGGGATTTGAACGTGCTCTAACCCACATCATACAGTCAGAGACCTTTGGCACATGCAAAACCTTAAATTTAAGTGTACGTGTACGTGTCAAATTCGTTAATCGAGATCAAATGTATCGGCCCCTAGCCGACTTTTTCGAAGAATAACGCCGAGGGGTCAACGGCATAGAAAATCTGCTATACAAATCAGGGGAAATCAAGAGTAAATCTAAGAAAATAATCAGGGGGAATTATAAGGAAATCAGTGGAAATCTTAAGGGTTTCGGAAGAAATCTTAAGGATTCATGGGGATACAATTCGGGTCCACAGTTCACACAATAATTTAATGTAATCTGAATTTGAAGATGACAGTTTCATATATGTGATGTATTACGCTTAACGATTTTATTATTTTTTGCCAAGTTTTCTCTTTATTAATTTTTACTACCACTTTATCCCTTTTTTTATACTCCAACGATTTCCCACACGTTAATTTATCAAAATTTGATTTCATAATCTGTTTTTGTTGACAAAGTTTATCATAAATTTTTTTTCTGTTTTTTGGTTCCAATTTCTTGGAATTGACAGAAAGCTCTGTTTTTAGAATTCTGCTCTGTAGAATTTGTGCAGGGGTAGCATCCAAACTTATTATAGGTGAGTTATTATATTCTTCTAAGGGCCAAATTATGGACTGACTGGTAAACGTCTGTTACCTAGCAGGTACTTTCTATGCACTAGAGAATAGAAAGTACCTGCTAGGTAACAACCAAACACTTACCAGTTGCTCCATAATTTGGCCCTTAGACATATTCTCTAGTCACACTACTTATCATCAGAACTTTTTCTTAAAATCTGCTTAGCTATGCTATGCTCACTGCCTTTTCCGCCATACCATACCAGTGCTTTGATGGTAATGACAATGAGGTGAAAATGTAGAAATAGTGATTGATATCTTTACTTTTATAATGTTTTTTACAATGGTTTGACACAAATGATAAGTTGTCACTTATTATAACCTAAGGATAACCAAATCTAACAAAAATATCCTGAAAAACATCTATTACAAATTTTGACATTCTATAATCTTTTATGCAAACTAATTCTAAACAATGTGAAAAATGATCTAATAACACTAAAAAGTTCTTCTCTGGTAGGTATTTTTCCCATACACGGCATCTTTTGATAAAATTTGCAATGTCATTAGACAAACTTGGCCAATAAAATAGAGTACTAGCTTTGTTCTTTGTTTTGGTATTGCCAATATGACCTCTATGCAAAAGCTTGATCATTTCTAGTCTTAGTTTTTCAGGAACTATAATTTTATCTTCAACAAAAAATAATACCTGCTTCGACATAAATATAATCTTTTAAAGGGTAAAAGGGTTTACAATCTGAAGGCATTTGGTGTTCTTTAGGCCATCCATGGTAGTAAAAATCATGAATAAAATAGGATCTTTACTTGTCTCGAGTCGAAACTGATCTTTTTTCTTGTGACTCATTGGTAAGTATTTAGATACTATAAGTGGACCATTTCGAACATATCAGGGTCAGGGTATTCTTTAACTTGTACAGCATGTCTGCAAATCCTAACTGAACCTATCTTTGAAATCAGTTTCATTATTGCTACGACTGGCTTGTGTACGTCAACTACTTGTCTGTAAATGAAATCATGAAATTTTTGCGTACCAAAATAAATAGAAGTTCTTTCTCAGTCTGACTATAATTAACCTCATGATTATTCATGGATCTAGAAGCACAAGCAACCATATTTTTGAAACATACAGCAACCTAAACCATTCTTGGATGCGTCACATTGTGAAAGTGTCTGCCCTAATGGATCAAATGGAACAAGAGCAGGTGTCTTATAAAATAGTAATAACTTCCTTCAGCTAATCAAAAGCTCGTTGGTGTTTAGACAACCATACAGATTCTACATTATTTTTAAGTAATTGACATACAGGGTGCATTAATTCTCCATAGAGTAACTCTCTGTAATTCAACTTTATTAGTAGATGTTTGGAGTTTGCACAAAGACTCAATCTTATCAGCATCAATTTGTATGCCATTTTGAGCGGAAATTGGCCCCATAAACTCAACCTGGCTATGACAGTATTGAAGTTTGTCTTTGTTAAACTTCGCACTGACTTCTTTAGCTCTCTTAACAACTTCAGCTACTGCTAAGTCATGTTCTTGTTTCACTTTCTCATAGATAATCATATCATCATGACAGATTACAATATTTTGTAAATTTCAAAAATGTTTATCAACTTCGTCTTGAAATAAGTCCTGAGAATTTGACAATCCATAAGGTAACACCAAATCAAATGGAGTTGCGAAGCAACACTTCCATGAGGATTCCTCATTGATTTCCAGGTGGTGATAACCCTCAGGAAGGTTAAAAACCGTAAAATATTTAATATATCTCTTAAATTTGAGCATACTTCTTCTATGTTTATCCCTAATCCAGGGTTCCTGACAATTTGACAATTATTAAGGTCAGAAGGGTCTAAACATAATCTTATTTTTCCATTTGACTTTTCAACAATAACCATTCTATTCATACTTGCTTCAGGTCTTATTTCGTCAACCTTGATTATAGCCTGTCTTTTGACTATTCTAACTCTAATTTTTGCCCGTCCCGAATTTCAAATGGTATTTTACTAGGTGGGCAGCTAACATTTTCAAAATTTGCTTTTGTAGAAATATTATGTTTACATGGAAACCTACCAAAACGATTGAAAATTTCTACATTTTTCTTTATGAACTAATTTTTCTCTAGATTTGGGTTTTGTATATTTACATTATTTATTCTTTCAATTAACTTTAAACTAAAGCATGCCTGACCACCTACAAGAACCTGATTTGCCATACCTATTATAACGAAATCTTTATAAATTTCCCTATCTTTAAATCAACAATGTAAATCTACTATTTCTATAGTCTGAATGAAGACAACAAGAAATCTTGAAAAAATTGAGCTCGAAATTGATAATCCAAAATTTTCATAACTGTAGATTCTCCTCAAAGACGAACTCAGAATCTTAAAGATTCCAGAGTATTTGAACAAATTCAGCAAGAAATCTTGAAAATTTGGCGAATTCAAAATTTTAAAAACTGTTAGATTTTACAGTTTTTGACAACTTATTGAGATATAGGATATAGGATGCATTCCTGTTTTATCTTGCAGGACATTCAGTTCTGATTCAAAATCATCAATTGGACATTACAATTTGTGGAGTATTAACTAAGTCAAGATATAAAGGATTTTGGCCGATAATTATTAAAAAGTTTCCCGAACCAAAAGGTTCAGATACACATAAAAACATTTCAAGCAATTTTCTTCTCAGTTTCATATCATCTTAGGGATCCTCTTTCTAATAAAATCATCATCAACATCAATCCTTTGTTGAATGAACCTGATTAAAAAAAACCCTAGACTTTTTATTTTTTCAATAGATATTTTACCCCTTGGATAATGTTTGTGAAGGCAACCAAGATTCGGTAATAGTCCAAATTTTGATTTTAATCAGCTCTTGATTCCATTATCTATGATATTTCCCCTTTGAAAAAAAAGTTGTGTCAAAAATAAAGTTTCCAACAAAAAACAAACCATCTGAAACAAATTTGAACGATTCCTAGATCCGCACATGGACCCAGGTACCCCAATAAAAATAACAAAGACAAATTTTAAAGATGTACCCTAATTTTTTTAAGGTTCCATTTTGGCACTGGGTTATTCCAACAAATACGTACTTCTGATACAAGACGGAAAATTATTGTAAAATAAATAATTAATTTCAGATTTGAATTTTAGGTTTTCTCTCTATTTAACAAGACCTGTAAAATCATTACTTGATCGTCTTTTTACCTGGAAATTTGAGGTGATTGTAATTATTCCTTTGCTTCAAAATCGGCTACAAATTTAGAATAACAAGAATTTTACTTTCTACCTGTGACCACAAATTTCGAGCTGGTCCAATTGCGGACCACATTTTTCATATCAGAAGATATTGCGCCCCAAGGCATTCTACTAGTTTATTTGAAGGTTCTTTTAGTTATCTTGCTAGTAAAACTCTAAATGACTTGCCACCAACGTTACTGAGTTTTTTAAATTTTTCGACTATACAGGGTGGTCCTTCGGGAATGACATCGATTGCTTATGGGAAAACTGTGAAAGGTAAAAATTTGAAAATTTGGCAACATAGCAATGTCGATGGGGGACATCTAGGTAAAATATTTTCAAGATGGCGGCATTTCCGGTCATACCGGAAGTTGATACCAACTCGGTTATTTTAAATAGAACACCCCATATATTAATGTATTTTTGGATTCTACATAAAATTCTGAGCAGATTTCATGTAATATACCCTATACCTAAGTTCAACTGTTTTGGAAATATTGACAGTTGAAAATTGACTTTTTGCAACTTTGACAAGCTGTAAAACCTAATTGGTTAATTTTAGAGGAAAACCGATTTCACATTCCTATCTTAGATTTTTATAAACTATCATTTGACATCAACTTTGAATTAAATCCATGATTAAAAATTTCAGTTAAATTTAATCTCCGTTTAAGTTCAAAGTTGGTGTCAAATGATAGTTTATCAAAATCTAAGATAGGAATGTGAAATCGGTTTTCCTCTAAAATTAACCAATTAGGTTTTACAGCTTGTCAAAGTTGCAAAAAGTCAATTTTCAACTGTCAATATTTCCAAAACAGTTGAACTTAGGTATAGGGTATATTACATGAAATCTGCTCAGAATTTTATGTAGAATCCAAAAATACATTAATATATGGGGTGTTCTATTTAAAATAACCGAGTTGGTATCAACTTCCGGTATGACCGGAAATGCCGCCATCTTGAAAATATTTTACCTAGATGTCCCCCATCGACATTGCTATGTTGCCAAATTTTCAAATTTTTACCTTTCACAGTTTTCCCATAAGCAATCGATGTCATTCCCGGAGGACCACCCGGTATATTTCAAAATTAAATATAAAAAATTTCTCCTAAGCCAGTATTAATTTCTGTTCTACCCAATACCAGTATTGCCAGAAATGAAGGATTTCCTTCAATATGAAGGGTTTTGATCTAAAATTTTGACTACTGAAGGATTGAATTGTATAATTAGCCAATTTTCCAATCATTTCACCAACAAATTTAATTTTTACTAAAATAAATTAATTAGTTGCGTGAGACAAAATACGAAACGCCAATTTCCACTACGCCACTGGGTCAGAATTTATGATATATGCCTCATTTTCACTTGCGCGAAATTTGCTCTTTTTTTGACATTGCCTCGACAATTTGACGTTTTATGCGTGTAACAAACGTCAAAATTTCGAAGCAATGTCAAAAAAGAGCGAATTTCGCGCAAGTAAGAATTAAGCTAAAGGGCGGTTACACACAGACGTGGATGTCTTAATACATATAGGGTAAATTCGCCGATAGTCGGCCCCCACCCGGTAGTCGGCCGTTGTTGCAATTTTATATAAATATTAGGCGATTCCGTCCATAAAATCAAAAACCTACACATTTAAAAATTCGTTTGATGTATATTCTACCTAATCCATAAAATTTTATCACAGTCTAGCAACACCATTTTTTTACAATGACAGGTGAAAATTGTGCTACACGTCGTGTTCATAGAGGTAAGCAAATTTAAACGATTTTGCTTGTTAGGGAGGTTGTAGAAAATAGCAATTTCCGGCTTATTAAACTTTTTTACATCCAAGTTTGCGATTGCATGGAATTTAAGAGTAAATTTACTAACCATTTCAGCCTAAAAACATGAAAATATAATATGAACATCTATTATTTTCAAGTGGCCGACCATAGGGTCCGGAAAAAGCCGGCCACCTATATAGTCAGCCGCCCGGTCGACTATAGGATTATTTTTGATTTCGCGAATTTAGACCATATTAGCTATTTCATTAAAGACTACTTTTGGTAATTTATTAAAGTCTCAACATATACAATAGTTTCACCAAAATCCGATAGTCGGCCGCCTTTAACTAAAACAATTTTTACAGGCCGACTTTGGGATTACTACAACCAGAGCTCGGCCATATTATTTTCTCATTGATATTGGTACCTTAACAGGTATAGTGTTGATCTGAGACGAAGCCAAAGCAATCAAAGACGCAATGAAAGATAATAGGAACGAAACTGAAGAAAAAGACGAAACCAAGGAAAATAGAAACGGAGCCAATGGAATCAAAGAGGCAATAAAAGATAATAACAACGTGCCCGGAGGAGAGAACGAAACCAAGAAAAATAAAGATGAAGCCAAAGAAAATAAAGACGCAACGAAAGATAATGAAAACGAAACTGGAAAAAAAGACGAAATCAAGAAAAATAGAAACAAAGTAAAAGGAATCGAAGATGCATCAACGAAAGATAATAAAAACGAAACTGGAGAAAAAAACGATACCAAAGAAAATAGAAACGAAGTCAAAGCAATCAAAGACGCAACAAAAGTTAGTGAAAACAAAACCGGAAAAAAAGACGAAAACAAGGAAAATAGAAAAAAAGCCAAAGGAACCAAAGACGCAACAAAAGCTACAAAAATAGACAAAAAGAGACAAACAATGTAGCTGACTTAACATCAAAAACTAACTTTAGTCCTGAGGTGTATAGACAATTTTATGTAGGTACTTTAGAGGGATTAAAAGTACCCTTTCATTTTCTGTTTCATTCAATCCCCGGGAAATAAAGTAAAAATTTAATCCCTTTGGGAAATAAAGTGAAATATAATCCCGGGGCGTAAAGACCCACTTTACTTCCTTAAAACAAGGATTACTTTTAAATTACTACAAGGGGTACTTTTATGGCCGTTTGCACTGACCATTTTAAGGAAGCCTTAGCGATAAGTATTCCTTAAAATGACATTTTTACATGGAGAAATGTAACTTTAAGGAATACTTATCGCTAAGGCCATTAATCCCTAAGGTGCATAAATAATTTTGTAATAAATAAATTCTGTGTTTTATGGTCATTTGCACCGACCATTTTAAGGAAGCCTTAGCGATAAGTATTCCTTAGAATGTCATTTTTACATGAGGAAATGTCACTTTAAGGAATACTTATCGCTAAAAAAGTTTGGCGTTGCAATAAAATATATCGGCCGACTACTGGTTGGCGATTGGCCGACATTGGATTTTTGACGGCCGAGTACTGGGCAAATTGTATATTTTCATTATTTATTTTTTTCTAATTTTTATGTATATACTTATGCTGTTTTTGAGTTTTGGAGACCATAAGGACATAACCTAACAATACCTATGGCACAATAACGTTAGTTTAAATTCTTGAATAATATTTTTTTTATTTATCATTATTAGAAGATAGTGTTAAGTGGCCCACTACTGGCTTATTTACCCTACGTGCATACATCAACGTGCAAACAACAACGTGCATGTCGCGTTTGTACAGACGCTCGCACAAAACTGCAGTCTTGCTATTCTTGCTACAGTAATCCGAGTGTGCATACAAAATTTCTAGCGATTCCACATTCAAAAACGCGACGGTATTTTGCATACACATTGATGTTTTTGTTTGCGCGTTCATGTATGTGCGTACATGCTTTCAGACATCCACGTCCGTGTGTAACCGCCTTAAGGCTATGAGTATTTTGAATAAAACATCAGTTGTGTATTTCGGTGTAAATTTAATAAAATTGGCTGAGCGCTTTCGGTCTTATTAGACCATCTTCAGAGCCGCCTTATAACAAGCTAAGTACAGGGTGCTGCAATTTGGAGTGTTTTAACAGGAAAAACACACTTCCCGACCAGATAGAGGAAAATTGACTTGATGTAATGGGATCGATTTTCGAGAAACGTCGATTGTCGAAAACCGTATCGAGATATCTTCAATGGTACCATTAATACAGGGCGATTTTCGATTTTCCCCTATTATGAAAAATGGCTATAAGTTTTTTATTTATCAATTTTTTTTATTTCTGTAAAAACATTATGGAGACACTTTTTTGAACAAAATCCAGTGGCGGTCTCGGTTTTTTTCTATATCGCTCCGATTCCGAGATATCGACCAAATTCCGATATTTTCAAATGAAGTACCCTATATATCAATAGCTCATTGGATAGCTCTGTTTTTGCTGATTTCAATGATATAAAGTTCGATAGGTTTATCTCCGACAGTTTTCGAGACGGCTTCAAATAGGTACGCTAAGAAAAAAATGTTAAAAGGAAGTAAAGGGGTGTTTTGGTGTTGTGCGAAAAAGACCTGTGTTTGGTAAAGTTTACACCATAAAAGAAGATAATATATATCACAAAATGGATTACATAACCATGAGAGTGACTTAAAAATACTCCATCGCCAAATAATTAGTAACAGTGTAAAACCTAAAGCTGTCGAAAATATATTTGAGAAGCCTGCTAAGCTAATTCGACAAGCTTTAAATGAAAATAACGATATTATGGATACCCTTTCAGCAAGTGACCTGATAAGCTTCAGAAAAGCAGTCTACTATGCTAGAAGAAAAACTCTTCCTTCATTTCCTGAATATTCGGCAGAGGTTTTAGATATCTTGCCAAGTATACAAGTATGTAATTCTTTGCGTTGTTATTTGTCATTTATGTTTTGTTAGTTGGCTGGAAAACAAGAAGCAATTCATGTAATGTTATTCACTTTAATTATGTGCAAAATGCTGCTTGTAATGGATGTTTTTTTATATATTGACACCTCACCCACAGCCTCTACTTTTACAGGTAGATGAAAGGTGTAAATACAAAAGTTGTACAGTATTGGCTAAATTTTTAGAATCCATGGTCAGAAACAAAAATTGAATGTCATAAATGTGACATGTTGCATGCTTCAAGCTTTTTTCAAATGGGATGCCCTATATTTGGTTCTATATTCTCGAAGAACACAATTTCCCGATTCCAAACCTATATAGTTTGTCTGTATTTGGTTGAGCCGTCTCCAACATATTTGGTTCACCGTAGTAGGATAGTATTTTTATAATTTTTGGAGCCGAATATATGAGAGATTGCTCAATCAAATATAGATCGGGGCATTGTGCTCTTCAAGAATATAGAATGAAATATAGGGCATTCCATTTGAAAAAAGCAGAAAGCATGCAAAATTTCCCATTTTTGACATTTAAATTTCGTTTCTGACCTACTTTCTAAAAATTCAGCCAAAACTGTACAACTTTTGTATTTACATCTTTCTTCTATCTGTGAAGGTAAAAGCTCTAGGTTGGGTGTCAATATATAAAAAAACACCCTGTAGAAATATATGGATTATTGCGAAACTTATGGGTGGACCTCTGCGGGATGAGCGCAGCGAGTTCCGCAGCCATCTACTCACCAATATACTGTTGAACTGTTCTAGTAAGACATTCACCTGAAACGTTTAGTTTTTAAACTAATGAGAATAACTCACATTTAAGTGAGTCAGGTTAGTATCATAACTAAACAACATATTAATGAATAAATGGCTGCGGAACTCGCTGCGCTCGTCCCGCAGAGGTCCACCCATAAGTTCCGCAACAATCTCTTCGTTTGTACTTGAATAACTTGTCACAATATATTACTAGTTTGGTAAAGTAACATTACTAATTCCTGTTGAAATAAAAATTGACGCAAAAAGTGGATAATCTTACAAATTTTGACTTTATATAATAAGTTATTTTTTAAGCACAAATAAGTGGATTATCGCGGATCTTATAGGTGGACCTCTGCGGGACGAGCGCAGCGAGTTCCGCAGCCATCTACTTACTAATTTACTGTTGAAATGTTCAAATAAGACATTCACCTGAAACGTGTAGTTTTTAAATTCATGAGAATAACTCACATTTGAGTGAGTCAGGTTAGTATCATAATTAAACAACATATTGACGAATAGATGTCTGCGGAACTCGCTGCGCTCGTCCCGCAGAGGTCCACCCATAAGTTCCGCAACAATTCACTCATTTGTACTTGAATAACTTGTCACATTATGCTACTAGTTTGGTAAAGTAACATTACTAATTCCTGTTGAAAGGCAAATTGACAAAAAGTGGATAATCTTACAAATTCTGACTTTATATAATAAGTTATTGTTCAAGTACAGGCTGCTTTTTTACATATTGACACTTCACCTACAGTCATTACCTATACATGTAGATGAAAGTTGTAAATACAAAAGTTGTACAGTATTGGCTAAATTTTTAGAATCCATGGTCAGCACAAAAATTGAATGTCAGAAGTGTGAAATATTGCATGCTTTCAGCTTTTTTCAATTCTCGATTCCAAAACTATATAGTTTGTCTATATTTGGTTGGGCCGTCTCCAACATATTTGGTTCTAAAAATTTTAAAAATACTATCAGAGAAACCAAGTACTTACCTCAAATTTTTCCTGCAGCTTTCACCTATAGAGGTAGAATGGTTCACAAAATCAGTCGTAGGATAGTATTTTTACAATTTTTAGAGCCGAATATAATAAGAGATTGCTCAATCAAATATAGATCGGGGCATTGTGCTCTTCAAGAATATAGAATGAAATATAGGGCATTCCATTTGAAAAAAGCTGGAAGCATGCAAAATTTCACATTTTTGACATTCAAATTTTGTTTCTGACCATGGTTTCTAAAAATTCAGCCAAAACTGTACAACTTTTGTATTTACACCTTTCTTCTACCTGTAAAGGTAAAGGCTGTAGGTGGGCTGTCAATATATAAAAAAACACCCTGTACATCATGGTCAAAAAGTAAAGGACCCTGCCCACAGTACCAACCAAATGACGAAAAAATAACCCAGTTTGCTGATTATTTAGTAACTACATTCATAGAAGATGATCCTTTTCCACCAACGTTAGGAAAAAGCAGTTGAAAATCCACAGGTTATTTGAAAAAGTTGGAGCAGCAACACTCCGGAGATAAAACGTCTAATTCAATTTTTTAACTTATCACAGTGTTGTAAAACAAATTTACAGGGTGTCCAGTTATAATTTGACACCTCACCTATTGTATTGATGTATATTTATTATTGTATATTGTATAAACCCGGTAGGAGGTGTGATGTCAAATTATAACCAGAGACATCCTGTACATAATTTCAATAATTTTGTTTAAACAACTTTTCAACAATTCTTTAATTGTCTCTACTTTTTTTTCTAGTTGATTGGTGGGCCGTGCGGTCAACACGGTCCGTACACGTTCTACAAGGCGTTCAAGTACACGACGAAAAACGGCCGGAACAAAATCGTGACTTTGAGTGAGTTTTTCTTTGTGAAAATGTGGCGCGATTCCGATTTACTGTGCATCGGCGAGTTGCAATTGTTGTGGACGGACAAAAATAGTGAACATCAAACTTTGGCCAGTTTACGTTTGTACTTTTTGCCGGAAAACACGCCGGACGGTAGAGCTGATCAAGGAGAGGTAAGCGAACCGAGTTTTTAACATTTTAATGTAGATATCGTTATGATTTTGTTATTTTTCAAATAATGTTCTGTTAACTTTATTTAAAGCTTTCAGAACATGTCTTTTTTTTTTTAAGAAAAAAAAAGGATTAAATTTTCAATTAATTAGTACATTTAATTAGCATTTATTAAGCATTTAATTATGGTATACGGTATACTTAATTGAATTTGTGCTCTGCTGACCTTGCTCTTCTGCTTTAGGGACATAAGAAGGATTCATTATTTTTCTATTGAGTTAAGAGGATATTTTTGAAATATCGAGAGTGATAAGAGGAAGATAGGGAGCTAAGGCTAATTAGAGTCATTACTCATGTAGTAGTGCAAATACTGCAGCAATAAGGTTTTAAGGAATGGCTAAATGGAATTTTTTCCTTAACAGCTGATTTTGCTACTTCAGTTTTCAAGTTGTGAAAAACAGTGATAGCAGGCTCTTGCATAGGAAAGTTACTGATACTAACAATTCTATGAATTTTCTTGGAGAATCTAGGTATTTATCTCGAGTAATGAACGATCTTGCCCACAGTTCTTTGAAGTGAAGCTTTATCAATTGGTACTGGCAGATTCTGTAAACGTTCAAGTCTTGCAGGATCAGGTTTAAGTGTTCTGTTTCCTATAAGATAGGTACCTATTCCAGTAGTTTAATTGTCTTTTTGTTCAACAAACTTTTACTTTTATTTATAGTTAGGTTGTACATTTTAACAGCTGTCAGAAGAGCTGATAAATTATCTTATCGTTTTCTTCTTGATTTTTTCCATAAATTGTTATATTATCGAGATATGCATAGACGTAGACATAGATTCTTTGAAAACAAGCTACGCCGTTAGTCACACCAAAAGGGATACGATTAATCTGGTACAGGTTTCCATCAGCTTAAAAAGCTGTGAACTGTTTTTCATAATCTTTTATAGGGAACTGGTGATACGCACTTTCTAGGTCAATAGAGCTAAAAACGTCAAACTTTAAGACTGTTCTTACCAACCCTCCGATATTAGGTAGAGGATAAGCGTCAAGATAAGTAAACTTGTTGATTGTTTGAGAATAGTCAACAACCTTTCTTTTTTTATGATTTTCGTTCTTTGTCACAAGAACTTGTGCGGAGGTTCAATTTTAGCAGGAGCTAGAGAACAGTGCTTTGTTTCAAGTAGGTACAGTCATGGCAGATTTTTGTCCCCTAAAATAAACGGTCAACATTTTATGTTGCTTAACCAACGATAATATCAGCACAGAGGTCTGGTAGAACCGAATCTTTTATGTTTGCATACTGGTGATCAAGAATGTTGAGGTTGACAACACAGAATCCTTTGCTTTGTGCACGCAGAGAAGTTTGAGCCATAGACACATAGCCTTTATTTCATTGAATTGGGAGATTATTGGATAAAACAAATGACTCATTCAAGTAAGTCTCAGAGCTGCCAGTATCTATTAACGCATCTGCCGATAACTGATTGATTTTTACTGGCACCACAGTTTTTGATAAACTTTCAGGAACAGAAGCCAATGTTTGAGATAGAAAAGATGCAATTGTACCACGATTTGAACTTCGACAACAGTAGAGAAATTACCTTTTTCACTACATTGTTTGCATGTAGCATGCAGGGCAAGACAAAGAGAGCAATCATGTATTTACAGTGTATCTTTGTTGCTGCACTTGAGGATTTTTCGCGTTACTAGAATTGATGAAACTTGTTAAAGCTGTTTGGTATGCCTCAGAATGTTTTTGAGCAGATTCAAGAGATAAAGCTTGTGAGGTTGCGTCATCTAAAGTTAGATTCCCAAGAAGCGTTGACAGATTTAATTTGACAATAAGCCGCTGAATGAATGCTTCAAAATTTGAATGGACTGGCTCATGTTTCCTCCATGTTGCTGTTTCCTTGTAGAAAGAATATGTCTTGCAAATTTTTCATGAACACGTTGTGACTTACATAGTTCATGAACAGCTACAGCTTTTGTGCTTCCTCTACATCCTTGACTGACGACATGAAGTTCTGGAATGCAGTTTTTCAGTAACACCTGAGGGGTTTTTCACCTTGTTAATCGGTGTACATATCACTGGTTAATATATGTCAATACCAGGTAAATACTATGTCAATAGTGTCAATACTATGCAATACCTACTTGATAATTATCTAGGTAATATATGTCAATACTTGTAGATATCTAGGCAATATATTATGTTAATGTCATTGATTGATACCCATTAATAACATATAAATACCTGGTGGATATGTCAATACCTAGAATTCTGGCAAGACAAATATTTGATTTTAGTCTGTCAATAGCATAGCAATACCTGCTAATATATGATAATACTAGGGAAATACCTGGCAATATGTGGAAATATTTTGGTAATACATGGAAATAGTTGGCAATAACTTGTTATTAGGTACATAGAAATATTTGTTAATATATGGAAATATCTCAGTTAGTACTGGTAATCGATGTACAAAATTTTGTTAGGTGAAAAACCCCTCGGTGACACCATTCCTTTGCTGCATTTGATGAGCTGGGATCAGTATCAAACCTTTCAAGTCTCAGGAACTTGTCCATAATGTCGATTAAATTGTAATAATGCGAATACCCCAGAAATCAAGCTTCAATCGACAAAATTAAGCATAAGATCAACTTGACAAATGATTAATGACACACAAATACAGGTATAGACATGGTTTTAAAACATAAAGGTGTATCACCATTGTCATTGGTAATATCACCACATATTCATAAGACTGAAATTTCAAATAATTGATCCAGCAAACAATAACAACATGATAAATTCTTGCTTATCAACATTGGAAATTCCACAGAATTAGTAAGAAACATTTATCCTCACATTTTATGTAAAACTGTTGGGAGGAAATTTTTGGAACTTGAAAAATAACAGTATGGAAATTTTTTGAAAATCAACTTGAAGAATTTATTCCTTCCATCAGAATCTTGTAGCTAATCAGTGCGATTTCACATCTTTGAAAAAAATAGTACTTAGCTTAATGTAAGTGAAGCAAATCAAGGCTAAAAAAAATCCAAGTAGGTACTGTCTAAAAGTCGTACCGTCATTAAAGAGGCTTGCAAAATAATTAATCTTGTAAACAAAAGTAGTTCAAGCAAATCTACAGACTCATCAAAAAAATATCAGTTTTAGGTAGGTACTTCGAATGAAACACGATATTTTCTTCAAAAACTCACGTTCATTAGATAAGAAAATAAAGATCTTAGATATTTTCCATTACAAGTAGGTACATTGTCAGTAGGTACTAGGAAAAGAAAAAAGAGTTACTCGACATTAAAATTTAAATTTTAACAGCAAAAAAACTATAATAAGTATCTATGTAGTAAAATGTCTGATTGAATAGAACTGCAAACAACAGCAATAATAAACCCATTCTCATTCTATACAAAATATCTTTATGATGATCCCAAACTAATATTTGAAATTTGGGTTTTTATGGTTTTACCTGTTGAAAAAAGGTTCTTCTTATAGTACCGTGGTACCGTTACAACGAAATCTCCTCGACTCTTATCAAAATTTTACCTAACAAAGGATTAATGAAGCATTAAATTACAACGAACATTTTTATTTAATAATTTCAACCGCAGTTATTATCGTGCTGATGAAACGAATTTATTTTAATGACCCTGATTGACATTTTATTGTCCTCTCTTGGAAAACTAAAAACAAGCCAAGCGAGAGAGAGAGAGAGATCGAATCCACGCTGTCAATGCAGGTTTTATTTATTTACGTTAACATGGGAAGTCGAATTGCTGGTAGATAAATAAGCATATTTTTTTAGTTTTAAAGTGCACATATTAATAACGTTGAAATATCAATCAGACCTGAACCAAGGTCTACAAAAACTTATCCTTATCATACATATTGTTTTGGCTTGAATAGAAACGCTTATTTTATAATGCCTAAAATAACCTTTATTTAAATTGAATTTACAAAAATAACGTTTACTATGCTAAAACGTCAAACCACATACAACGAATTTATAATTAGACTTAACAAAAACCGAATAACGAGCTCAACAATAAAAAATAATTTAAAAAAATATGCCACATTTAAATAGTTATCTTCAGGTTTGGGTTTGGGTTTGAAAACTTTCTCAATTCATTTTAATTGCGTAACAAAAAGTGTCACACTCTTCTTTTCGTTGATATTTTCAATTATTGCAACGTTGCCCATTTTGTCTAATAATTATCCATAGCGGTTAAAAAACATCTTATTAAAACAAGGTTGCCAATAATTAAGATAATTATTAAAATAAGGCATCCATACATAATAAAAAATGAAAGTCACGTTTGTAAGTAGGTAAACATTTGAAATGTATTCTTAAAAATTTATTAAATCCGCATCAACAATAAAGTAAAGACTTTTTTTTTGTACCATAGAGTTTTCCGTGAGTCCGGAACTCGTTAAATCAGTTTCGCTTCTGCTGCTGGCAAAATTTCAATATTTGAAGTTTTAAAGGAAACATGGAATGCGTTTATGTATTATTGGGAGGGATTCGAAGCTGGAAAATCTTTATTTATTTTAATTGGAATTTTTGCTGATTCATGCCAGAGAATTATTAGCTATAGGTATTTCAATTAATTTCTAAAACAAGCCTCATTCGATTTTCGTGACGGATTGAAATTAAATTTCCGTTGTTTCTCCTTTGGCGTTCTATTTTATTTTGATGTATTTTTAAATCTGCCAGTTTCAAGAACCTCGCAACGGCATATAGTCATCCCAGCGAGGGAAATAAATGCACACGAGGAGGAAATAAACAGGGCCTGATCTATTTTTATTTATTCTTTTTGTTTCTATATTTTACAACATAAACATTAACAATTTAATTTGAAATTATTAAACATTTTAAACACAACTCACAAGTCCTTCTTTTTCTAAGAAATAAATAATAACTTGTCTTTCAAAAATCGATACCCTTTGTAATTGAAATTCACGAATAGGGCGTCGAGAAACCCTTTTTGTCCCCTGCAATACCGACCTTTACAAATACGGTTTATTTGTCTTCCAAATTCAAAACTCATTTCGAATTAAATCGCATTATTATGTGCTCGGGTTCTTTAACGATTTTATTTAATTAGAAATTTATTTAAAATGTAAACCAAGCCACTACTAAACTGTGATGATGGCATAGGTAGCAAGTTTGAAAAATAATAATTCATTTAAACCGGTTTTTATTAGCAAATTTATATTGTTTTGTCAATTGAAAATTGTTAATAATTAAATGTAGTTATACCTAAATAAATTATTATTATAATAGCACTAGCATAAGTGGAGTTCGGTTAAGTTGGAGACACAATGACAAATACAAGATACAAGCATGATACAAGTGACAGATACAAAATACCAAAAAATCGAAGTTTTGTATCGTGGCGTGACAAGTAAATTTTATCGTTTATCGATGGTTATAGCATTTACACACGTGTTATTTTTGTCTCTTGTCACGTGTACCTTGTATTTGTCATTGTGTCTTCAGTCATCATCAGTAGGCAAAAATGACAGGACCTCATAGTTTTGAAACTTTAAATTGAAGATCGTATTATTCATCGGAAGAATAACCCAATGTCATCTTACCACAGATTGACACTGCATCTCATTCATAAACTGATGTTTATTGTGATAACAAGACCCCCATGGGCCAGGAGAGGTGAGCTGCTCGAGGGGAGTCATAGTGGGGATGTATCAGAGGTTTAAACGAGATCCGTCCTCCTTTCTGAACCTGGACCACTTGTCCAAAATAGTGAACAAGTGCGCAAGGGTGCAACTCATTTATCTTTCTATCCGCCTTATGATATACTTTCGATGGGCGCGTTGACATGCCAATCGATTGCAGCGCCTTGAAGCTCCAATATTTTAAAGCAAAGTCATATCCTGACAACCTAATTGGAGGGGATACACCGGAGGTGGATCGGTCTCCTAGATGTTAGCGACAGTGGCGTAGCCAGTAGGGGGGCAGGAGGGGGCGACGGTCCCCCCCGCCCCCACGCGTATGGCGCCCCTACCGCTCTTAAGAAACAAAAGCAAAAAATAAGAAATAAAATTATGCTGTTTCTTATTTATTTAATTGCATTGTCGGCAAATAATTCAGTCCAATCAGAGGAAAGGTTTCTGTTTTGATGATTGATGTGGTATTTGATTATTAAACTATGGGTTAATGGGTTGGGTGGAACTGTCATGCGTCTGGATTTTCCTGGATTTCTTCTAGTTCTCAAGGCGTCCGGAAAGATTTTTTGAAGTTAACACTTTCACGACCGCTATTATGAAATTTGACGATGCTCGAAACCAACCGCGTTTTTTTGGGTAGCATAACTTTTGACAGAAATTATATATTTTTTACAGGTTATATGTGTTTTGTTATATATTTTTTGTAATAACATTCAATGTCACATATATGTGACATCGGTTTCCGATAAGTTTTCCATTAAAATTTACCAACTGTCACGATGGCAAACCGTGCGACACACATGTGTGACATAAACTGTTAGCTGTTCTAGACTCTCGGCTACGCTGTATAGGCGATAATTATTGTTCAATATCCAGTGAGTGTTACCTTGTAACGTCAAACTCCAGTAGGAGAGTCTAGAAACAACAGAAATCCGCATTATGGGAGACGATATGAATCGAGATATGAACCACAGCGGCCACAAGCTTATGACTGAAACAGATTATCCAATCCTGAAACCATGCGACACAAATGTGTGCCAAACAGTCCTAGAAACTGATGCCAAAACAGTCAAAACACATCTGTCGCCGTTGAACCGCCCGGGAGTTATTTGCATTCAATCATTGTAGGGTCATTGTCACTCTTGTGTGACATCAGTTCCTGGCAAAAACTGCTTGTCACATATGTGTGACGCGTGGTCGTGAAAGTGGTAACGGCATGTACACACATTATTTCTGGTAGGGCTTAAAATACATAGATGTTTTTCGACGTGGCATCCGGCACCCGGAAAAAAAAATGTTTTTGAATGCTTAAAATAACTTTTTTTGGGCGTGGCACTTGAGGACATTTTTCGACCTCGGCGGGTTTTTCGTCTTTAATATTTTCCCCCAATAAGCGCATATTACAAAATCATAGAAACATTGTTGACCCCCCCCCCCCCCCAAGAGAATTATGCGCCCCTTATATGTTTGCCCCCTCCGCCCCGCAAGCCTGGCTACGCCACTGGTTAGCGACACAAAATGTTGTTTACTGTAATGTCTATTTGTGTTAACATGTCATTTGTGTTAGGGCGGATATTATAAAACTGCTTTGACAGTTAACTTGAAGTTAACTTTTTGAATAACATGTAATTCCAGAAGTTAATTTTAAGTTAACTCTCAAAGTAATTTTATAATACCCGCCCTTAACTGAACTTGTTCAATAATAAGACTATTGACATCTAACATACCAATTGACACTCCAAAAATAGTACATACATTATATACCTAGGTAGAGAAGTTATATAGAATTTTGTTTACTATCTAGTGCTAGTAGAAAATAAAAAATAGTTTTGAAATGTGTGCTCAAATTATTTGTTCTCAATGCCTTGTCGAAAGTGCTGCCCTCTATAAACAGCTTATCGTAATTTCCTATGATGTACATATAGAAACCTGTTTTTTTTTTTTTCACAGAATATAATTGAAATTAAACCAATAGAAACCTAGTACGTCATGACAATATCCTTGCGTCGTGACGTTATTTTCATTATTGACCTAGGTTTTCTTTTTTCATTATTAACCTAGGGAGAGAAATTCAATTTTCTCCTAGAAAAATAGATTGAATAATGACTATTTCTCAGGTTATTAGTATTAAAAAAAAAAATCTATAAAAATTCAAAAGCAATCCCGCATCAATTATCATTGTACAGATAAAGGCAAAATATCACGTGAATACACAAACAAAAAAGAAACAAAATCTCGTACGGGATAATCTTTGTATTGAAAACCTGAGTGAGAACCTGCCCGACTAACAAAAAGCAAAGAGCGGCAAAAACGTACCGAAACTACGGAAATAAACGCGAAAAATCCACACTGAACGAGTTGGCCGCTTTATAGAAGTAGCTAGCCCCGGTTTCCTTTGGGTTTCAAGGTTTTATAAAGTTAAAAAGGTAGATAATTGAATCAGATGAGTAATGTCTTAAATTATCTAATTATAGATTTTTTAAATACATATGTCATGAATTTGAAAAGTTGAATTTTGCGGTAGTAGGCAATATTGGGCAATTTCCAAAATTCACCGGTTTCTGAACCGGTGCGATACCGATTTAATAGTTAACTTACCATACCGTTCCAAAATGTACCGACTTTTTACCGGTTGAACCAGAGATCATCCGTTCCAAAATTGACCGGAATGATCAGCTGTTTGAAAACGGTGAGGCACCGGATCTATCGTAAATTTTTGTCGGTTGGAGATTTTTTGACACTTTTTTTTTGACGTAAGGTAGGTGCGCTTAATATTGCCATTATTCCGAATGTGGTCACCCCTCGTTACTCAGCTAGTATCGATGAAAATTGAACTTTTCACATTGACCCTACGCAATCTTAATTTACATCTACTGGCTTTTTGTTATTAAGTACAGGGAAGTATACTCCAGTGGCTCTTGTTTTAGCAATAGGGAACAATCATATTTTTCAAATTATTTTTTTTTCTGATTGCGTATGTTTTCAAATATAAAATACATATGTTTTCTTTTGTATTATGTCCTCATTAAAATAAAAAAAATATATAAAATTTCAAATTATTGCCGTTGGCGCGAAAACGATTACCTTCAAGATGTCGGTATTTGTGACGTCAACTGTTTGTAAATACAACGATAAGGTCTGTTCTCACAAGAGTCTCCGACACTTTGCAAACTGTCAGAAAGAATCGCTCTTACCTTCGACTGCATTGACAATGTGGTTTTTACGTGGTGTTTCTGTATTTGGCGTATTGTGACATTTTGTATTTCAATAAGTTTATCATGATTGATACAGGATTTACAGAAGCGCAGCCTGACAATCTTCCCTCTATAGACCCATTTATGGTGGTTTAATATCAGTGAAGTGAGCTGATGGGTGGACCAATCGTTCTTCACGACCCAAGAGTGGACTACGAAAGCGTGGACCACGTACGTTCGTTATTCACGATCAGTGTGAACTACCCTTAACCTTAGTTTATGAACAGTTGACGTCACCGAAAGCGGACATGTCAAACGTAGCTTTTCTACGCGAAACTTTTCAATTTAAAACTAATAATTGCCCTATGACAATAATATGGATATATTAAATGCAAAACTGCTCATATTGCCATCACTAAATATGCGCTTGTGTCTAGTTTGCTGTCCATATGTTCAAGAGGCCTGTGTAGGCCTAACTAAGGATGACAAAGAAAACTTTATCTGTCCTCAATGTTCTTGAGTTCAATTTTTTTTGTCAGAAAATTTTGTTATTTTTATTTTTTGTTCCTATGTTCCTAATATTGACACAGGGTAGCTATGATCCTTATATTGCCATTCTCAACTTCAACCAACGCGTTCAATATTTTCATTTCTATTAAGTTTTTCGAGGTGAATGAAATATATGATTTAAACAATGCATTTCTTTACTCGTACCTAAATTTCTATTCCTTCATTAATGAAAGTACATATAGGGGCGGTTACACACGGACGTGGATGTCTTAATACATATACGTGCATACATCAACGTGCAACCAAGAACGTGCATGGCGCTTTTGTACACACGCTCGTACAAAACTGCAGTCTTGCTATTCTTGCTACAGTGTTCCGAGTGTGCATACAAAATTGCACATTCAAAAACGCGACGATATTTTGTATACACATTGATGTTTTTGTTTGCACGTTCATGTATGTGCGTACATGTTTTCAGACATCAACGTCCGTGTGTAACCGCCTTAGGATTTAATCACTACCAAACGTTACGGTGGCAATATTTGGCACACTTACCTTAAATCAATTGCTTTGAATGGGCACTATCGGCAGTCGTTCGGTAAATTGTCGCAACACAACCGTTACAACCAAACTTTAACACACCAAAGCGTTCCAAAATGCATCAGAAAAATCTTGTAATCTTGACACCTAACTTTTACCGGAATTTTCTGACAGCTACCAGTTTATTCAATCGGTCAATCCATCGGTGAAATTTGGAAAGTGCCCATTGTTGTTTGACAACTGACATAAGTAGTGACATCCGTGAAAACGATTACTTTCTTTCCCTCAGACAGTGGCAGCGTCTTTTTCAAAAAGTTATGTTCGAGAAGAATAAAAATAAAAATTTTAAGTTAGGTTAACTTTAAAATTAAAGCATATCAAGTATACAGATACAGGGTGTTTTCTAATTGAATGTCAATATTTCAGGAGAGGATTTTTGGGTCCATTTTGAGAAGAAAACTTCACATGAAATGAACTTGTGTCTTAAACGTCCCAACTTTTGAGATACAGGGTGATAAAGTTTTCAAAAATAAATTAATTATTATAAATTATATGTATGTAAGTTGGAAATTTGAAATTTGGAGAACCTTAAAAAAAAGGCAACATTTTGAGGTTTGTGAAACCAAATTGCGTTACCAGTCACTTCCGGTTCAACTTTTGACTTTCATATGGGACACACTCGGAATTTTATAACTTTTTTGGTATCAGCAGATCATTTTACGTATGACGTATTCCTTATGTCACCTTGTATATTGTTGAATAGCATAGCTTTTTCCTTAGACAAGCTTTTTCTATTTCCGCTCCCTTCTTTTCTCTTCCTTTGAGTTTTGAAATGTGAGTTTTAGATGGCACCACAGGTAATCATTCAATTGGGCAATCCATATTGACCTGTCAAACGAAATTCAATATGGCCGTTCAGGAACGACAGGCCAGAACACAAATGCTTTTCGTGGGACCTCAATGAACACACCCGACAACCGTAAAGGAACGTTTACATTCAACTCCCATTCAAATTGCAAATAATTGGAATTGAATGTAAAAGCACTTTCACGGTCGTGGAGTTGTTTATGCCCACGTCGCCATCTTGAATTATTAGCTGATTCGAATTGCCTAAGGGCGGGTATTATAAAACTATTTTGACAGATATTGAAAAGTTACCTTTTAGAATAACTATGGGAAGTAACGTCATTCCAGAAGTTAACTTCTAAGTCAACTGTCAAAATAGTTTTATAATACCCGCCCTAAGTCAAATATACTCCACCTGTTATTTAGGTAATTATGACGTCATGAATCGTAGTATGTGTAGTATGTATGATGTTCACTGGTAGCTAAAATACGTCTAAGGGCCAGAACACAAATGCTTTTCTCATGAACTTCACCACAATATTCGATCTGAACAGCCATATTGAATTAGGTTGTCTGGATTGCCTAATACGGGCGATTTGACGCAAGGATGATACACATTACACTACTACTAAAGGATAGCCTATCCTCATAAGGCCTGTGTGGAACAATTCTCCCCCCCCCCCTTCTACGACAAATCACCAGTTGTGACGTAGGCAGCATGTTCTTTCTCGGATGAATGTAGGCTGTTTGTACTACAAATGATGATTCCGCGGGCTTTTGCATTATGCATACTTGGTTTCACTACATTAATTAACATTCTAAAACAACTTTTTTTAGGTCTAGATCTCGTTTTCATCTTCCTCTTTGCCTATTATGTTAATCAAAATCAAATAAAATTTTTCATCATAAATTTAAATTCTGAACTACGACTGCTACTGCAAACAGCTGACGACTTAGTTGTGACGTCGGAAATGGTGACACACCAATATGGCGGTGATTACCAAAAACGAAGCCGATAAGCAATCTTTTGTAATGTATATCATCCTTGGACTTGACGTTCTGTCAATTCAATATGGCGCCGTGGGACCTCAGTGAACCCACCCGACAACCGTAAAGGCACGTTTACATTCAATTCCCATTCAAATTGCATTTAATTGGAATTGAATGTTAAGGCACTTTCACGGTCGTCAAATTGTTTCTGTCCACGTCGCCATCTTGAATTATCAGCTGATTTAAATTGCCTGAGTCAAATATACTCTACCTGTCATTTGGGTAATTATAACGTCATGAATCGTAATATGTAGTATGATGTTCACTGGTCGCTAAAATACGTCTAAGGGCCAGAACACAAATGTTTTTCTCATGAACGTCACCACAATATTTTACCTGAATGGCCATATTGAATTACGTGGTCTCGATTCAAGGATGATACACACTACTACTACAGGATGGCCTATCCTCATAAGGCTTGGGTGTAACAAATCCCCTCCACGTCAAAATACCAGTTGTGACGTAGATAGCATGTTATTTCTCGCCTTGACGTAAGCTATTTAAACAGCTGACGATTTGTTTATGACGTCGGCAAAGGTGGTACACCAATATGGCGGCGATTACCAAAAACGAGGCTGATAAGCAGTCCTTAGAGTGTGTATTCTCCTTGGTCTGGATTGTCTAATAAGGCGCTTTGACGTCACCATAATATTTGACCTGAACGGCCATATTGAATCACGTGATCTGGATTGCCTAATAAGGCGATTTGACGTTCTGTCAATTCAATATGGCGCCTGGGACCTCAATGAACACACCCGACAACCGTAAAGGCACGCTTACATTCAATTCCCATTCAAATTGCATTTAATTGGAATTGAATGTAAAGGCACTTTCACGGTCATCGAGTTGTTTATGCCCACTTCGTCATCTTGAATTATCAGCTGATTCGAATTGCTTAATTCAAATATACTCCACCTGTCATTTGGGTAACTATGACGTCATGAATCGTAGTATGATGTTCACTGATCGCTTTTTTGCTTCAATCTTAGATTTTATCTCTAAATCAAAACATAAAGAAAATTCGAGATGTAAGAATAAAAAGCCTAGAGAAAGAATTCCTCATTTTTTTTCTAAATAACTTATTGAAGATTAATGTCGGCCTCTGATTGGTCTGTGCGATTTACTTTACTATAGATGGGACTCACTATAGTATGCTATTTAGAGTAGTCCTTGGCGTGGAAAGTATTTATTACCATGACCAAATTTCAAATTTCAGCCTTCTTTTATGTTCAAATTGGCCACATATACAATATTTCATTACCTAACAAAAAGTGGAAACAAAAAATGGCGAATTAAGAACAATAATCACTTTGACATTTGACAGAGGTTGTTGCACTTTATTACGACTGTCAAAATTAATGTATGCCACTTTAGGTAAACTTCTCAAAAATTGCCTACTATTCAAATCTAGGACAACAAAACGCATCCTTTCTAGGACATTAGAATATTAGAAAGACAAATCTGTTGAAATTCAATAAAATCCAGGTCGTCTTTTCTAATAATCATGGCAACCACCAGTATAGGGGGCGTTGTGGTGGCAACCCGTTCTTACCTGTAATATCGATATATTCATAAAGCTGTCATCGATGTAAAATATCGATATGTCAATATTATTATTGTCATCTTTTCTTTTAAATATTACAACGATAGAATTCCAGCTTGTTGAATCCAGGAAATTAATTGTTCTTCCGTGCATTTTATCTCTTGCAGCAAATCTAAAATCTATATCTATCTAATTATCAATTGCGAAACTACAACGCCTATTATTAAAAGTATAGAATAAGATTTATATAAAATCCATCATGTCGTACTTTATAGGTACCTAAACTAAAAGTCAAAAGATGAATATTTATTACAAACAAACGACCAAACAAATCGAAAGTGAAACCACGAAAAACGCTCCCCATTAGATCGGTTAAACATAAAAAAAATAAATAAATATAGAGAATATCTGTGCGACAAAACAAAAACCAGTTTCCCATATTGAATATTTCAGACTTTAATAGGCTTACATTCGGCCAGCGCGTTATTTCCGATTTCGCGATCTCCGCGAACCGGAATGTTCGCGCTGGTCCGTTGCACTGTGCAGGTCCTGATTGGGGTCTCTCTCCGGCGCTGCGGTTTTGTTTGTTGTATATGCCTTCCAGTGACCCCTTGTCTATATCAGTCGTTTGATGGAATTTCGAATTGTTTAATAATAATGATTGTTTATTGCATGCTCCCCTGATTCGGGATTATTGGTTAATCAATGATTGATTTAACTATTTGAATTTGGTCGATTAATTTTTCCGTAGGGTGCAGCAGTCACGTCATGATAATTTATGAGCTTTCCTTGATTTGATTAACAAAACATCACAATTTTCAGTTGGAGTAGAGAGCAGATTTTATTACTTTATGTTTGTAATTTTGGAGCAAATCAAACCAATCTGTCGAACAACACAACTAATTTTCAATTTTCCGGCAATTTCGGCATCATTTATGTATTTCATTGTTTGAAACAATAATTATTAATAATGAATACCTAATCTAATAATTGTATTAATTTTTCAAGTTATTCAATAAATTTATTATGCAGAAATTGTTGTGCTCCATTTCGACGATCACCAATTTCGATCACAATATGACTGTTGCCGTGAACTTTGACAGTTCATTATTCTAAAAAATTATCTCCTATGTGGTGTTGATAACTTTTATGACGTCATTTGTATGTCTAAACATAATGCAAATCTTCATAAGGCGTCATAAAGTTACCTATTACGGAAGTTTTGGAGTGAGCTCCATTTACTCTACTCTGTATTAGCCCAACGTTAACGGAGTCACTCTACTCACTCTTAAAAGAGCAAATCAAACCCAAGTTCAAAGTATACGATGTCCACAAGTTTAAGGAAAGTTAAACGGAATGCTGTGACAGGTGACAGACTCGACCAACTAATGACGCATGACATCGACATTTATGCCTTGCCCGCAATAGTGCCGCGGCAATTTCGAAAAACCAGTTTACCCACAGGTTTTGTTTTTTTCTCCACAATATATTTACTATGGTTTAATAAAAGCTGTTAAATAATTGCAGCATCATTAAGAATAGTACTTGTTACAAGTCACAAATAATTCGGAAATAAAACTATTGTTAGCACATACGATCAAATATTAGCATTTAAAACAAAGTCATTCATTCTAAAAATAATTCGTTAATTTCCAGTAGTAGGTATTTATTTATTTTTCTGCCTAATCATTCGTGCTCGTTTCAATATTGGAAACCTTCCAATCTATATAGGATACATAATAATAAAATTTTAAAATGGTCAATTAATGAAAATCAACTCTCTAATTAGCACACACACAACAGCATACATTTTCCAAATACATTCGTAAAATTGTTAAACAATCAATTAACGCTCTAATGATTATTTAAACATTCAGTTTCTGACTGTACAAGATAAAAACCGTTTTAACTTGCCTTGAAGATACCATAGTAACATTTGGTTTTTAATAAAAAAAAATATCGAATGCTACTTTAATAATAGATTGACTCACATTAAAACAAGTAACTAGATAATTATAATTCCAAGGTTAGTTCAGGTTGGGAAAACGTTGAACTTGAAACAAGGAGCAATGCGAAATTTTTCGATGCGCATTGTTAGTTATTGATGTAATTTTTAATGCAAATTTGCACAAAAAATTAATTTAATCAATGTCCAATAAAGTTGCCTTTACTGCTTTCACCAACAATCACACCAAACATGTGTAAACATATTTATCAAAATGTGTTTATTCAAGCGAATCATATAAAAAGTGGTACGTTAATTATTTTTAATAAATTGCCTTATTTGCCTAGTTGGGTTACACAATTTATTTGTATAACACCTGAAAAAATATACGACTTTGCTCGCTTATCATACTTATTAGTAGATAGATAAGAATTATTTATATTGAGTAGGCGCTTTTCATGTCCATGAATATGATTGACATTGCACGTAATTTGCATTTATATTGTACCGAATTTAAAACAATTTTCTCATTTAGACTGACTGCAACTTACAAACTACGCGCTTTATATAGGAAATCAATCGATGGAGAATTTTTGCTTATTCAATACAGGCATTGGTCTGCACAGTGGCGTAACAACATGTAGGTAGTATGATAACCAATTGAAATATGTAATGAATTCTTTATTTTGCAAATGTAACGATTTTCTTTAAGGCAAAGTAAAAGCGTTTTTGTTTTTATCTTGTGTTAAGGGAGAAACTGCATGTTTAAATAAACATTATAGGCGCTAATTGGTTGTTAAACCATTTTACTGGAAAATTTGCACAAAGTGTGTGCTCATTATAGAGAATTAATTTCTAATAATTATTGAATATTTTAAATTTGTATTGATGAGCGATTGAAAGGTGTCCAATATTCATCTAAACGGTTTCAGATACAATAAGGGAAAGTTTTTACATTATAGCTTCATTTTATGTATATTTTTTCCTTTCTTTTCAAATTTTTCTAATTTGAAAATAATTTTTAGAGTTGGATCGTCAATAAGAAGACTTTCCTTCCTCTTTTTACTCTAAAAGTTGCAAAATTGTCATGAAAAAAGGCATACTGCATACTTATAATTAAATGCTCACATGCAGATTCTAATAGGTAGATAATGAATCTGATGGAGCTGATTCAAGATAATTTGATTTTTTAGCACGGAGATAATCGCCCTTTGTTTTTCCATTGCGTCAAGAATGAACAAAATTAAGAGAAAATGTCTCGGGAAATGTGTTTTAGGTATAGGTATACTTCAACAAAAAAATTAAATTCTTGTTCTATTTTCACGTGAGCCAAGTTAAAAATTTCCAAGGAAGTATAGGTAGGTACCTACCCTAATAATGATTTCACATTGATGTACATACAGTGAGCACGTAAAGGTTGGAATAAAATCTATAAAATATACAGGGTGGATATTTTTCAAAAAACCTCGGACACGTCAATTTTTGATTTTATTGGCCGTTTTTTTATGATAATACCATAAATACAGGGTGACCCAAAAACAAGTTATGACAGCTAACTTTTTTTTTTTAATGAAAACACCAATTTTTTATTTCATTTTTAAATTCTTCGTTGAATTCTGAACATATTTCATGTATCATGTCTTATACCTATCTTCAACTGTTTCGGAAATATTGACAGTTGAAAATTGACTTTTTTGCAACTTTGACAGGCTGTAGAACCTAAACGGTTAAATTAGATATTCATAAAATATCATTTGACACCAACTTTGAATTTAACCGGAGATTAAATTTGGCCGGAATTTTTAACTATGGATTAAATTCAAAATTGGTGTCAAATGATAGTGTAGAGAATGTATGATCGGTTTTGCTCTAAAATTAACTGTTTAGGTTCTACAGCCTGTCAAAGTTGCAAAAAAGTCCAATTTTAAACTGTCAATATTTCCGAAACAGTTGAAGATAGGTATAGGACATGATACATGAAATATGTTCAGAATTTAACGTAGAATTTAAAAATGAAATAAAAAATTGGTGTTTTTATTTGGAAAAAATAAAGTTAGCTGTCATAACTTGTTTTTGGGTCACCCTGTATATATGGTATTATCATCAAAAAAACGGCCAATAAAATCAAAATTTGACGTGTCCGAGGTTTTTTGAAAAATATCCACCCTGTATTTTTTATAGATTTTATTCCAACCTTTACGTGCTCACTGTATATTATAGATACAATAGTTATTCTGTTACCTATCTATATTTAGGTTTTCCATACTGATGATTAATATTTTGTTTATACATAATTAGGAGAAAACAGTATTTTACAGTCCAAAAGATAGCTGGTTGAGGTGCTTATCCAACTTTTGCTCAACGATGCTTTTTACAGGAATCGGATAATATTTCTTTACTGGACTAATGAAGTAATGTGTCTTTTCCCGGACTGAGATTGATGACGTATTTAATACCTATAGCATATTCAAAAAAATGGGAAATTAATATTCAATCGTCTAGTCTAGCGAAACAAGATAGATACCAATAATACAAAATTTAAATACTTGGGACTTTTACTTCCTTTTGGAAAAATTATCCAATGAATCAAGAGCCGGTAAGAATCAATATTTGAACTATTATCGGCTCTCAATAATGTTCCATATAGAAAAATTGTCAAAATTCGGTAATGATCCAAAATTTGGACTATCGGTCCTTGATTGACGCTAAAAAAATTGTCCAGTAGATCAAAACTTAGTAATATTCAAAATTTGTTACTATTACAGGCTTTTGGTTGTCTTTAGAAAAATTGCCCATTTAGTCAACAGCTACTACCTAACAACCAATATTTGAATTATTACCGGCTCTCAATTTCTCATGGAAAAATTGTCCAGCGAATTAGGTAATGATAATGATCAAAACTTAGACTATCGGTCCTTGATTGCCGCTTAGACAAATTGTCCAATGGATCACAACCTAGTAATATTCAAAATTTGGACTATTACAGGCTCTTGAATATTTTTAGAAAAATTGTCTATTGAGTTGAGCCGGTAATAATCAATATTTGAACTATTACCGGCTCTCAATTTCCCATAAAAAAATGTTCAGCGAATCAAGAATCGGTCATAATCAAAATTTGAATTGTTGGTCCTTGATTGCCGCTTAGACAAATTGTCCAGTGGATCACAATTTAGTAATAATCAAAATTTTAAGTATTACAGGCACTTGATTGTTTTTAGAAAAATTGTCCATTGAGTTGAGCCGGTAAGAATCAATATTTGAATTATTACCGGCTCTCAATGCCTCATAGAAAAATTGTCCAGCGAATCAAGACCCGGTAATAATCAAAATTTGGACTATTGTTCCTTGATTGCCGCTTGAACTAATTGTCCAGTGCATCACAACCTAGTAATATTCAAAATTTGGACTATTACAGGCTCATGAATGTTTTTCGAAAAATTGTCTATTGAGTCAAGAGCCGGTAATAATCAATATTCAAACTATTACCGGCTCTCAATTTCCCATAGAACAATTTTTCAGCGAATCAAGAGTCGGTCATAATCAAAATTTGGATTGTTGGTCCTTGATTGCCGCTTAGACAAATTGTCCATAGTGGATCACAATTTAGTAATATTCAAAATTTTAACTATTACAGACACTTGATTGTTTTTAGGAAAATTGTCCATTGAGTTGAGCCGGTATAAGAATCAATATTTGAAGTATTACCAGCTCTCAATGCCCCACAGAAGAATTGTCCAGCGAATCAAGACCTGGTAATATTCAAAATTTGGACTATTACCGGCTCTTGAATATTTTTAAAAAAATTGTCTATTGAGTCAAGAGCCGGTAATAATCAATATTCAAACTATTACCGGCTCACAATTTCTCATAGAAAAATTGTTCAGCGAATCAAGTCCCGGTAATAATCAAAATTTGGACTATTGGTCCTTGATTGCCGCTTAGACAAATTGTCCAGTGGATCACAATTTAGTAATATTCAAAATTTGAACTATTACAAACACTTGATTGTTTTTAGGAAAATTATCCATTGAAATGAGCCGGTATAAGAATCAATATTTGAAGTATTACCGGCTCTCAATCCCCCATAGAAAAATTATTCAGCGAATCAAGAGTCGGTCATAATCAAAATCTGGATTGTTGGTCCTTGATTGCCGCTTAGACAAATTGTCCAGTGAATCACAATTTAGTAATATTCAAAATTTGAACTATTACAAGCACTTGATTGTTTTTAGGAAAATTGTCCATTGAGTTGAGCCGGTAAGAATCAATATTTGAACTATTACGAGATCTCAATGCCTCATAGAAAAATTGTCCAGCGAATCAAGACCCGGTAATAATCAAAATTTGGACTATTGTTCCTTGATTGCCGCTTAAACAAATTGTCCAGTGCATCAAAACCTAGTAATATTCAAAATTTGGACTATTACCGGCTCTTGAATATTTTTAGAAAAATTGTCTATTGAGTCAAGAGCCGGTAATAATCAATATTCAAACTATTACCGGCTCTCAATTTCCCATAGAAAAATTGTTCAGCGAATCAAGAGTCGGTCATAATCAAAATCTGGACTATCGGTTCTTGATGATTGTGTCTAGAAAAATTATTTATTGAATCAAGAGCAGGTAATAATCAATCTTTGAACTATTATCGGCTCTCAATTTCTCATAGTAAAATTGTCAAGCAAGTCAAGAGCCAGTAATGATCAAAATTGAGTTGAGCCGGTGATAATCAATATTTGAACTGTATTTTCATCTCTTTCTTATACAAGCTGGTAGAAAAAGACACGAATACACTTAGTGCACACAAACCCTTTAAATAGAATTCCCTATAAAATGATTTGGAAATACGCGAGCAAGGACTATGACGTCAAAGTCCCTGAAGACAATAAAATTGTGACGTTGACGAATTTCCCATTGGTAAATCATTTCCAAAATATGACTGCGTCGAATTAATGTATATTGTATTACTACAATTTTTTTTTAAAAATCATGAAAATGTGAAACGGTGTATCTTTCTTAATTTGATTTTTTAAAGTTTATTTTCAAGATTTTCTCATGCTGCCATTTTTCATCGAATTGATTTGAAATTCAGGTATGATAAGCCCCTTTCCTTCCTTTTTTTACTTCAAAATTTTCCCAACAACAGTTTTTCGAAAAATGATCAAAATGTGAAAGGGTGTATTTCTCTTAATTTAGTTTTTTAAGTTGATTTTCAAGATTTTCTCATGTTTGTCATTTTTGATCGAATTAATTTGAAATTCCAATATGATGAGCTTTTTCTCTTCCTCTTTCCACTCCAAAAGGTTCCAAATATTTCCATCAACAGTTTTTCCTAAAAATCATCGAAATGTGAAAGGGTGTATTTTTCTTAATTTGTTTTTTTTAAAGTCGATTTTCGAAATTTTTTCATGTTGCCATTTTTCATCGATTTAATTCGAAATTTAAGTATAATAAGCTCCTTTCCTTCCTCTTTCTACTCCAGAAGTTTCAAAATTTTCCCATCAACAGTTTTTCCTAAAAATCATCAAAATTTGAAAGGGTGTATTTTGCATAATTTGTTTTTTTTTTGTACTTATCTGAATTACATCTGATGTTATCTGATTTACAAATGAAATTTTCTGAATTACATTTAAAAAATCTGACTTACAATTGAGGTTTTCTGAAATACATTTCTGTTTTTCTGAATTACAATTGCGAAAGATGTAGACGCAAAATGTAAATGCGGAAAACCAGTAAATATCATTTCTGACCAGTTCTTTCAGATCCTGCCAAGTCCTGTATGGGTCTTGCTAAGTCCTGCCAAGTCCTGTCAAGTCATGCAAGGTCCTGTCAAGTCATGCAATGTCGAGCCAGGTCTTGTCAAGTCCTGCAATGTCCTGTCGAGTCCTGCAGAAATGAAATTATCTGAATTACATTTAAAAAATCTGAATTACAAGTGAGGTTTTTTGAATTACATTTGAAAAATCTGAATTACAATTGAGGTTTTCTGAAATACATTTGTGTTTTTCTGAATTACAATTGCGAAAGATGTAGTCGCAAAATGTGAATGCGAAAAACCAGTAAATATCATTTCTGACAAGTCCTGTCAGGTCCTGCCAAGTCCTGTATGGGTCGTCCTAAGTCCTGTCAGGTCCTGTTACGTCTTGCAAGGTCAAGTCCTGCAATGTCCAGTCAATATCATTTCTGATGTCCTGCCAAGTTCTGTCAAGTTCTGCCACGTCGTGCAAGGTCCTGTACCTGATTTTGTACACCTCCTGCTGGATCTGTTTACCCCTCGTTAATTTGTTTATTTTTAAGTTGATTTTCAAGATTTTCCCATAGTGTCATTTTGTATCGTATTAATTTGAAATTTCAGTGTAATGAACTTCTTTCCTTACTCTTTCTACTCCAACAGTTTCAACATTTTCAAAATTTTCCAATCAACAGTTTTTTCCAAAAACCATCAAAATGGGAAAGGGTGGATTTTTTTTAATTTGTTTTTTTTTTTTAAGTTGATTTTCAAGATCTTCTCATGTTACCATTTTTCAACGAACTAATTTGAAATTTCATTATCATGAGCTAATTTCCTTCCTCTTTCTACTTCAAAAGTTTCAAAATTTTCCCAGCAACAGTTTTTTGAAAACTAATCAAAATGTGAACTTGATTTGTTTTTTTTTAAGTCGATTTTCAAGATTTTCTTATGCTGTCATTTTTCACCAAATTAATTTGAAATTTGATACGATATTATGATGAGCTGATTTCCGTGAGACACTTACGAAATTCATCGGTACACTTGCGACAACAGTACCGGGGATTATTTCCAGCCAGACGATTTTGTTAGATTTTGACAGATTATTTTCTTTTGTGGAACAATATCCAATGAATTGAAAAAGCAGATTCATTAACAATGGATATATTGGACTTATTTTGTGTAACGACTCATCATTTGACATAAATAGGGAAATTAACAGTTATTATGTTGAATATGATAAAGAATAAATAAACAATAACATCATCAAACAGCAGTGAAGTTGGATACCTAACGCTTAAGTACAAATATTTAATTTTTGTACAATTTACGTGACTGCGCAAAATTGTACTATTCGAACATTTGACAACACCTCCATTTATTATGTAATGACGTCACAACCAAATAGCCATTTTCGCGTGTTTCAATTTCATACTTTTTCGTTTTTGAGATATGTATTTACTTGCGCAAAATTCGTCAATTCATAAAGGGACATCCTGTATAATTATTTATCTATGTATTTATGCCCTTATGTGCGCATTAAAATGTATGGATTATTGAAAACTCCCTTATCCTTTATTCGGGGCAGGTTTGTGTATTAAAATTCATAAGGCCATTTCGGTAAATCTTTGACAAAGAAAAATAAGCGGTGTAAGTTGAACGGGTATTTTTCTTGTATCAAAAAAAAAAGTTTCTCCCTCAAATAAGTACTTGTTATAATTTATTATTTCCCGGACACGAATTTATAAAGTTTACGTGCAAATGCACCAACTTAAAAATAGATTTTAATTTACGTTGAGTGGGAGCTTTGTTATATTTAACATCAATTTTTGGTTAAAAATAACCGATAATAATCAAAAACTACGCTCAAGTAATTTAACTCTAGAAACCGTGCAGGGCGAAAGGACGCTATAATTGTGCCCTATATATTATATAAATTTATTTGTCGGGGAAAATGAGATAAAGGGACGCGCATTCTCCTCCCTTTTCCTTCGGTTTCAGAAACCCATTTCGACGGAAAACTGCCTGTGCAACCTGTGTGCTGAATCGAATTTAACATTTCCAGGAGGAAATGGTTTTTTATATACATGAATTAAAACATATTTATATTACATCAATAACAAATTTGGAAGTTGCAACAAGTTTTTCTCCTGATGCTCCGATCGCCTGCAAAAGGGCCATGATTGCCATGATACTATTTCAATATACCTAGAGCGTTAAATATAAAGAAAATATTTATATATCATCAATTTTATTCGAAATATTGCCGCGTATATACGGATTTATTTCAGGAATTGGGTCCCAGCCGATGTTATTCGAATCAATTCAATACATCGCAAGAACGGTGGAAAATTTCCTGTAAAACTAACCAAATAACATTCCAAACACTTTCTTTTGGAATAATGTATACCAATTTTTGTAATCACAACAAAAACATAATAATGTCACATAATTAGATCACAGAAATTCTTAATCATCTTTAACATAATCCGCCATCATCTCGTCCAAATAATCATGATTATTCGGATCAAACATCTTGCGTTTTTTCGGAACGGTTTTCTGCTCCAAAACCGCAGTGTCCTTAACCTTTATTTCGTCTTCAACTCTCTTAATTGGTCTACCTCTCTTATTTGTTTGCCTTTTTTGCACCGCGCCTGTCCCATCATTTCCATCCTTATTTTTCGATTGAACCGGACCGCGAACATTCTTCTTCTTACTTGCTGCTTTAATTTCCACCATTTTTAAAGGTAATTTTTCGTTTTCGAAATTCGCTAAATTATAGAAATCGGGACTTCGTTTTCGAGTTGATTGATTTTGCATTGTCCTATTTTCGTCCAGTTTATTTGTTTGCGGGGTAGTAAATTGAACTGGATTTGAATCGAAATTGTTCGTTGTTATTTTTGGATTCTCTTGCTTTGCAGTTTTAGGTGGCTCAGGATTATCGAAATTATTATGAATAAATTCCAGATTTTTGTAATTCGGTTTTGTTGATTGTTTACTGATATCCAAGGGATGATAGTTTGAATTGTACATTCTGGTTTTATTTTTGTCAGTGACGTGGTTATTTTTATTTGGTTTAATTACATTTCCTTCGTTACTGTTAAAGAACTCTTCAATATCGTTCATAAGTAATAAATCGTCTTGGTAAATGTTTATTGTTGATGGAGGCTAGAAATTTTAATGTTTTATTTTTTTATTACTTATTGTTTTACTTACCTTTTTTTGTTTCTTTAATTCTTCAATTTGCTTTTTCATGTCAGTATTTATTTCATTCTGGCGCCATATTTTCCTATTTAAATCAATGAGTTCTCTGCGTAAAGCTGTTTCAATTTCGTCTATTTCCAAATCATTTGTTAGTTGTGCCGTGGTTAAATCACTGGTTAATTTTTCCTCTAAAATATATTTTTAATTATTAAATAATATTATGATTATAATACCTACTTTTCTTTATATGGTCCAATTTTCTTTTTTGTATTTGGTTATTAGTCTCTTCAATTTTCCTTTTCCACAATTTTTCTTGTCTTTTTAAATTTATTTCGGCTTCCGCCGACATTTTTCGATTTTCTTGCTCAATGCCCGTTTTGATTTGTTCCAATTTTTCTTCTAATATGTTAATGTTTTTCAAATAATAATTATTACGATCTGCAATTATTTATTTAGGAGAATAAAATGAAGTCAAGGAGAAACGTTATTATATGGTAAAATTTACCTTGAAGCGCAACGTATTTCACGTTAATATTAGACTCGTCACTTTTTAAATTTTGGGTAAAATTTTTGTTCAAATTTATGCTTGCAAGTCTGCTGGTTACCAAATCTTCTTCGAGTTTCTGGATTTCTTTGCTTTGTATGTTCTGGTCTTTCTCCTTTTCAAGGTGTTCCTATTAAAAATTACCACTGGTGAAGAATTTTGGTAGAATATTTATTTATTACACTACTAAGGGCTGGTTTATTAACCTTTTGATAAACTGTCAAGTATGCAATCTGACGGATAAAACCGCAATCTGTAATCCGGCCAGTTACCCGCCGACCAGTTGAATTATAGAACGGTAAATTAATCTTGTAGATAGTTACCAGCAAGTTTATCTGAAGATAAATGAACCGGACTCTAAGTTTAGAAAAAGTGGTTTTCAAGTGAAACTTCTTAACGCGCGCTTGAAATAAAACTTCAAGGCCGTGACATAATTTCCAGTACTGTTTGTGCCCGAGACTATAGGGTGGAAATATCCATATTTTCACAAAAACCCTTTTTTCGGTGAATCGCAATTATTAGTTTTAAAACCACCCTCATAGTAATTTGCAAGTCAAGTGAGGTTTCCCAAACGATGTATTTTGGTACTGCCTTTAATTTCCTGTGCTGTTTGTATCCGAGACTAGGGTGGAAATGTCCATATTTTCACAAAAACCCTTTTTTTGATGAATCGCAATTATTAGTTTTACCCCCTAAAACCACCCTCAAAGTAATTTGCAAGTCAAGTGAGGTTCCCTTAACGATGTATTTTGGTACTGCCTATAATTTCCTGTGCTGTTTGTGCCTGAGACTAGGGTGGAAATGTCCATAATTTCGCAGAAACCCTTTTTTCGATGAATCGCAATTATTAGTTTTACTCCCTAAAACCACCCTCAAAATAATTTGCAAGTCAAGTGAGTATGTATGTACGATGTATTTTGGTACTGCCTATAATTTCCTGTACTGTTTGTGCCCGAGACTAGGGTGGAATTGTCCATAATCCGTCACGATACATTAGAGTTTAGCTTATCGATTCGGTATATCGATTTAAAAACACACTGTATCATATCGATTTGATTTAGGACATATTGTCATAATAATTATCATCTGATTATGAAATTTTGTATATCTATATATATAAAACACAATTGTGTTGGTTCTAGCACTTATAACTCGAGAACGGCTGGACTGATTTGTATGATTTTGAAAAAATCCAAAAAAAAAACAAAAAACAAAATTACTTATTTTACTTATTTATGAAAAAAATTCACTAAGCCCGCATACGGCGCCATCTCTTATAACCGATACCAAGTTTACCGCCACATTTTCATTGCAAACCATTTTGTATACGGCGCCATCTCTGATACCCAGAACGAAGCTCGCCGTTGCGCGGTAATTCCATTGCAGATACAGTAGAACATTGCTGCTCAGTAACTGGAGCTATTCCGAACAGAACTATTTCACTATTCCGATCAGATAGAGTGGTGCAGAAAGAGTAGATCAGGTAGAGTAGTGCAGATAGAGCAGTACATATGGAATAGTGCAGTGCATGCAGTGCAGATAGAGTGAAACAGGGCTGCGCTGGAGATTTTTTTTGTTTTCTTCACATTCTTTGAACATTCCTGTGCCTGAGTTTATTTATTTGGTGGTACACTTTACAAGAATAATGCCCACAAGCTATCTTGAAAGGGATGATGTAAAATTTTAATTTTAGGTGACTTCTGATCCAGAGAGTAAACATTAATTTTCTTCAACCAAAGCCAAATTCACCCTCGTAAAAAACTGAAATTAATTCAGCTAATAGATACGTTAACACAACATTTAATAGGTAGGTATTTAATAATTCAGAGGCGGTACGAAGTTCGCCGGGTCAGCTAGTTTTTGTATAAATGTGCATTCGTAGGTCGAGCGGGTGTACGCCACTGGCGTCACCATGTTTCTGACAACCCCCCTAACCTTCCCTGTTAGTATGAATCTAATTTTTTTGAATAATTGTCATCTGAATATATAATTTTGTATATTTTTGTATACGTCTCTATTCGTAGGTCGATCGAATGTACCCCACTGGTTTTCTCCATTCGTAGGTCGATCATTTGTACGCCACTGGCGTCACCCTGTTTCTTACAACCCCCTTAACCTCCCCGTTAGTATGAATCTAATCCCATGTAAAGTTTTTGAATATTGGTCATCTGATTATATAATTTTGTATTTTTTTGTATAGTATAAACTGCATTCGCACCCTAACCTCACTGTGACCAGAGCCAAAAGAAAACGCTTATACTCTAGAACAAGAAATAAGGAGGGTAGGATCATATGACCCCACAGTCTAATCTAATCAATAATTTGGAGTAAATCCCATTCAACATTCAACAGTCTCGAGATAATTGATTCGGATTATACAGGGTGACTCAGAGTAAATTTCCTTTTTCGAACGTGTCAATTCCTCCATGGATAATCCGCACGGAGGCGCTGAAAACTGCCAGCTCTACTAGCCCCCACAAATATTAAGTTGGATGTAGAGGACGCGTTCGAAAAGAGAAATTTACTTTGTATAAAACCCATATCAGAACATATTTGACATTTTCTTTCGCTGAAAAATAGTTTTAGTGCAGTTCGAACCGACAATTTGGAACGAGTGTCAAAGGACTGTTGCACTGGTTCGCAATATTTCATTGCGTAATCAAATTATATTTAAATTCAACAGTATAGGCATTTAAAAATCTAGCTGTTTAAACGTAAGAAGTTTCACTCCAAATAGGTATGCGCACGAAGTGCACACCTTTTTTTTATTAATTGGACACCCTGTATATAATGTTGGTTATTTAAAAATAATATCGGCAATATAAGCCAAAATTTGTTCTACGGGGGTCAGACAGACGCGATTGTATCCCGATTGCGCTGTCTCTCTCGCACTGCACTGAGCGTTACCTATTCGGGCGTGACGACATAGGCGGCGTTCCGTAAGTTAACCAAGATTCTTGGTTTTTCCGGTTTCCGTTCCGTAACCTAACCACTCCTGAAATCTGGTTAAGTTATGAAACGCGGTTCCTGAAAAATTCGGTCCCAATTGTCAACCGAATCTACCGATCAAAAAGCTTGGTTTTTTCAGTTTGTTTTCAATTTCTGACATTTGCTTGCTAGGTTAGGTGATAATTTTTAATTTTTTTATTTTTCTTCCGCTTTCGACTTGTATTTGAGGTGAAAATAGAAAAAGAGGTGAATACTACATTCATTCCTGACGATTACTTATTACAAATGTATTTTTAAGAGGATAATATTCTATCATCTAGCATCCATGCCAAACCAAAGCTGACCCGAAGCGTTCCACACATTAACCGAATTTTCAGGAACCAGACTGTTACCATAGACGAACCGATCGGTAACTCTGGTTAGGATACGGAACGCCGCCCAAGTTACTGGACCCGGTGCAGATGAGTACAACTAAAGTGCAGTCCGGATGCGCGTTCTTTTTACATTTGTGGGTGACTCCGAGTATAATTATCTTGCACTTTTTAAGTGGTGCATGCTTTTTAGAAATTTGACTCTCAGAGCTATATGGCCTTGCCTTAGCCGTGTTCGTTTTTGTAATCTTTTTTGTCGATTTGCTTCGAAAATTTGACAGGCACGTGATTTGTAAATTGAAACTGTCTAATCCAGTCGTGTCAAAATTTCGGAGCAAATCGACGAAAAAGATAATGGGCGCGTTTGGGTTCATATGCTCGGTGCACTCAGAGCTTGCACTTTTGTCTCTCTTCCGTTATTTTTGAAGCTCCGACAACGCTTGATTGTGTTTGGTTTGACATATTTTGAGCGCTCAGAGCGAGCTCGATAAACTCCGAGTTTGTGGAGTGGGCAGTTGGAGCGTGCATGCGCAGATCAGATGTGTTCAATCTGTCTGTATAACCTAACCTATTTTCCATGATAAAAAAAATAAACAATCCTGAAATTTAACATGTATTTGTTAGCTGGATAGTTTTAGCTATTTTGTTTAAATGTTAAGAATCAAATAGCTTGTGAATTCTGCATAATTGTTTACTTTTAATTAAATTTTCTCGGTAGTCCTCATCACTGGTATTATTGAACATATTTTTCCAGAGGAACTTGGCAGCCTCAGAGTGTTTAGGTCCGTTTTATTGTTTATGTAGCACGACATTTTAAGCAGAACACAAAAGAAAATGGGGATATTTGAAAATTATCGACTAAAATAAAAAACAAACGAGAACTCTGGTGCAAATGCGGAATGCGGGCTCAGACTCAGACTCTAAAAAATATATCCCAAAAAAAATAAACAATAATCAACTGATCGCTCAACCCAGCACTTTTGCACGAGTTTATTTGGCTTGACACGTTGTACTCCCTGTGACGTCATGTTACTCCGTAATCGCTCTGCTCGCTCCGCCGAGCGTCAACCCAAACACGCCCGACAATAGCTTTGTTTTGGTTCGAAATTTGGAACGGTTCTGGGATTGCGCAGAATTGCTTGCGCACAAAAAATAATGAAGGACTGTGACTGTTCTAATACTAGTTCTGTACCGATTCGGAACCAAAAAAACCAAAACACGCCGCAAATCACAAAATTCTAAAACAGTTCCTCCCCCAGAGCAAGAACTGAGAGAACCGTTCTAGAACAATCCCAGAGTTGTTCTTAAATACTTCTATAGATAAACCAAAACACTGTCAAAACAGTTCGATTACGATTTTGAAAAAACGAAAACGCGTTTTATAATATGCGCATGTGCAGAATGATTACGAACTTGTTCTGAGTGAAACCAAAACAAAGCTAATAACGAACACTGCCCTTGCTGCTCTGTTTGAGACTTGTGACTCAATAGTTGTATTCCTTTCAAGAGTTTTGAGAACACTAGAGCTACTCTCTCCGGTGTTAGTCGACCCCCATTTGACAGGAACAGGAGGCATTAATTGAAATTGATGCAACTTTGCGTACACGCAAATATGACTAAAATGACGTCAGTTGCGATTGTAAAAGCGCATGTCAAATAAGCCGTGAGCCGTGCACCAATTTTCAATCACGAATGACGTCATTTGCGTGTACGCAAAGCTGCATCAATTTCAAATAAAGCCTCTCAGAGATGCACTGCCTCTCGTGCATCTTAATGATTGAGTTCGGGCTTGAGCACTTCAGGTGCAACAAGGTGTGAAAGAAATAAAACTTATGCGAATGTCAAACTTGGATTTAAAAAAGCGGTCTTTTTGGGAGAGACTCCGAATGACTCCAAACGAGTGGTTCCGGAGCTTGTTACTCTAAAGAATGCGGCTTTGTTGAAATATTATTATTTGTTATCAATAGCGTTTCGAAAACGCTTTTTCGTACTGTTTTTGGTTGTTGGAACAAACTTCTAACACTCCGTACATTTTGGGCTTTGCATTCTTTGCAATAATAATTTATAATAAAGTATCGCATCTAACCAGGCCTCGGCCCACGCGTGTTTCTGCGAATTCTGCAAACACACAAAAAAAGAAAACTGATTTTTCCGCCCCCGGAGAAACTCAATAAAATCCATAAAGCCAGGCTCTTTATATAAATTTATTTTTACTTACGTATATACAGTCAAAAAAAGCGGATATTTCTTGTGGGGTATCCATGTCTGTAATAGATAATTTGAATGAACAAACTTTTCTTAACTCACAACTTTTTTACATCAACAACAAAACAATACTGACTTAGTTAGGTTAGGTTGTGTTGAAGCATTTACAAAAATCTAAAGTGTCTTTCTTTGTCGTTTTTCTTGAGCGAAACAAGGATGTACTATCAAGATAATGTCAAAAGTCAAAAAACACAAGGCCAACTAGGAGTTCGTTATGGTTCGAAACTTAGAGCAGGTAAAGCGCTGTCCTACGGACATAAGGAGTAGGAACGCGACATTCTGCTTATGAAACTAAAGTGAAGCCAAATTTTTGGCAGTTGTTTGGCACCAAAATACAGGTAAAGCATTGAATTTCCTATACCGCCATTATTTTGGTGCCAAAATACCTGGAAAAAAAACGGCTTCATTTTTCAAATCCAGGTTACTACTCCTCTTTACCTTTACCTGCTCTAAGGTTCGAAATATGAAACGAGGACCGTTCTCATACCAATTCTGAACCGATTCGGAACCAAAACAATCACAAAATTCCGAAACAGTTCCTCGTCAGTGTGAAAACAAAGAAAACTGTTCTAGAACAATCCCGTTAATCCCGGAATTGTTCTTACATAAGTTAGTTGTAAATAATTCAAAAAACGCATGGAAAAACGCTGTTAAGTTGCTGACAGTTCGATTACGTTTCTGAAAAAATGAAAACGCTTTTTATAACATGCGCATGTGCAGAGTGATTCCGAACTAGTTCGGAGTGAAACCAAGCTATGGCCAACTAGGATGTCAGTAAAAGTTCACAAATCTAATAAAGTAAATTAATTTAGTAATTTGTATAAAATACAAGTAAAAATCATAGAAATAAATGTTGAATAAATGAATTTTAAATCGCCCACTTTTAAAGACAAGGCCGAGGATACGACAAAATGTGTTCGAGTCATTATTATAGTAGGAGCATTTTCGTGTTTTGCTTGTCTAATTGAAGTAAATCTATTTTTCTTAAATTATTCAAACTTTTCCGGTATGTAAATAATTAAAATATAAAGAGTATGTTTGTATCGTGCAAGGTACATGGCGTATCATATTATTTAAATTATTGATATTGTTTATGTTGTGTTGAGTTTATTTTTAATATCTAAAAATGCTGATATCTCAAAAATGTCGAAACTTTGCATAAGGGTAAATGTAGTGAAACAGCTACCAAATGACTCCAACTATCACTTATTGAAAACTTCCTATCGATGTATATTATCATTAGCCCCAAAAAATAAGCTAATAGGTTATGGGCCCAGACACAAGCCATTGGTGTCAGTATTTTCCGTAGGAAAGAACACCAAAACTATGACGTTTCCATAATATGAAATTTTTCAAACTCCTTAAAGTTACCACCTACATATAATCCATAGTTCATAATAATCCATCTTTTGATCAATGCATGGGTGTAATAGTAAAATAAAAATTTCTCGAGTAGTCAATTTTTCCCACTTTATAGACTCATGTATATCATTTATCTTTACTGGTCAAGACGAAATTTGTCAGCCATATTTTATCAGTGCTTACTCTATACGTATTTTATTGTAGCCAAAACATGCAGGAAAGAAAATATCAGGTTACCTCTGCCAGTTAGTTAAACTTGCAAATTCGTGAAACACAGGGCATAAAATAAACACTTATTTTGCAGTATTCAAGGTGCCCTAAAGCGTTACAAAGATAAAGTTTTGGACGTCCACTTATAATGAAATGTGTTCATGATGAGATAATTTCGCAATGTTTCACGGTGCTTGTTTAGAACCAGGAAATGCAATTAATTAAAGGAACTCTCTACGTACGTTTATAAAATTATTACAAGAAAAAAAACATTTTTATTCACCCCTCTTGAAACAAAAGGGTTTGGGTATTATGTCGCCCTCTTGTTGGGATATTTCCCCTATATACTTCTAGCGTACAATTTTTGATGTTTGGATTTTTTCTCTGCCCTTAAATAAAAATTCGATAAAGTGTCCTGAAATGCACGTATTACATGGTAAATGGTCAAAGGAGATAATAGAGTTAAATGTCCTATAGGCAAGCGTATAGATGAGCTCATCTATGCAGCACTAAATAATTAATCATGTTTCCTTTGATATTTTGAAGGTTAATATCCTTATAGAGCTATTATAAAACCTCTTTGTACATACATACGGTGCTTATAACTTGAATTAAATAAAAAAACAAATTAAAACATAGCGTTTTTACTAATACATATTTAATTGTTGTTATTTTAAAACAAAAATACCATTAATTAACATGTTTGTTTGTCGCCTGTTACATTGAAGCAATCATTTTTTATGTATAATTTCAAATTAAAATGTCAACCTCCAAATGGGAATTTGGAACATTGGGGTTTTTTAAATTCTGTTACTCGATTGATTTAGTTATTATTGTCAGATAAGCTAATTAATTGCAATTAAACACGATAACATTACCGGTCTGGTAACTTTCAAGTAAGAAGAAACGATTGTAAACTTGATTGTTTTCACATCGAAACCTTAACAAAGGAATTATCAAATTAAAAGAGTATTATCGAACACCCAGCAATTGATTTAATATTCATTTTCTTCATGAATATTCAATGAAGTCGAGTAAAACAAGGGGAGCCATTTGAATTTATGCACAGGAAAATATTTATTTTTCAGGATGTTCGATTGTCTAATTACGATTTATTGAATGGATAAGTGTTCTCGTTAAGAAGTTAATACTTGAGATGGAAATCGATTATAAGACAAATAATCGTTACCTGGAAAATATAATTAAAATGTTACTTATGTACAGTGTTGCCAGAGAGCAAAAATTTTTTGTCCAAAATTAAAGAAAAATTGTACCAGAGCGGGTTAATCGGCCAATCGGCCCAGGGAGGACACGCTGATTCCTTCAGTGTAGCGCGCGTGCGGCCCAGAATATCTAAGGGCATCATCATAATAGGTATTAAAATCAGTTGAAAATGAACGGACTCATATAACTCCGGCCCTTGGGGCTCGTATAACCTCGGCCTTTCGGACTCGGAACGTAATTAAAACAACACCGGCCATTCAGGCTAGAGATTTGAAAAAAACATACTTATGACAATACTGCTTATGATACAACAAACGTTAAAAAATTGTCGTTTCAAAGTAAGCCTTGTTTTCTTTAAAACTCGATACAAAATGGCGTTTCTTTGTTGCCCTGTGGGCTCAAGATTGAAAACACTCTCGCCCTTCGGGCTCATGATTAAAAAAAAAACCATTTCAATCCTTCAGCGTTACAGTGTTGCCAAAAGTTAAAAATTTCAATCAGCCTACAACATCATAACAATCATTTCTTGATGTCAATTGCCACTTGTCAACGTTTTACATTTACAATTACAAATGCTCCAAAATTACCGTTAACATGTGGCAACGTTGCTGTCGTAGGCCTCAATCTGAATCACAAGGCTGTCAATTGACAAAAAAAGTCATAACAATCGTAGGTGGTCCTGAAAATTAACCCGTCAATTGTCAAAAGTCATAATATTGGCAGTTGTCAAAAAAAATTGAGTAATTATTCCAAGTGTTTGAACCGGGAACAATAGAAAATTAACTATGATGATGGTTTAGCTCGACCAACTGATTATTTAAATTGTTTCCTACTTTATCTCGCTCTTTATCTTACTTATTTATAATCGCTTTTGGTTTTTTAATAATGTATCCTACCTTTTTTTCTTCTTTGTTTTACTCATTAAAATCTGGAAAAACATTATGTTTGAGATTGTAATTATGGCAACGTCGCTTTTGATCAAGTAGGTCTTGTAATGTAATGTCATTTGGCATTTTAGACAGTCGGCCATTTTCGAGTGTTTTTATCCAGCTTCTCCTCGAATTTTCTACTTTTCCAGGCCGGTTTGGATCGGAAAAACTGTTATTTATATGCGAGCCCGAAGGGCCGGAGTTATACGCGAGCCCGAAAAGCCGGAGGTTTACGCGAGCCCGAAGGGCCGGAGTTATACGCGAGCCCGAAGGGCCGGAGTTATTTTAATCACGGGGCCCAGTTTATAATTCTATTGGTCAGCGGATAATTTGGAGCCAATCAAAAACTGGGAATATTCAAAATGCGATTTTTAGCGCCCAATCAAAGAGCCGGGAATATTCAAAAACTTTAGTTTTATCAAGTTGACTTTGGTATGTTGGTTTTCTATTAGGTTTTCTTAAGATTTTAACTTTTTTCAGAAAACGGTGGTTTTTGCTATCATATACTACTTTATCGTTGTCTTTGTCTTACTCACTATAATCAACAAATAAACCTTGTAATGTCATTTTCATTGAAATTAAACTAAAAACAAGTTTCCGATGCTTTATCTATAGGGAATTTTAATCATTATAATCATTATTTATTAATTATTTAACAATTTTTAATTGAATTTTAAACAAAAAACTCATTTAAAATGTTATTTTTGTTTTCCGAGATGTATTGTGGCAATGTTGCTTTTAGTCGGCCATTTTGAAGTGACTTCTTGTGATTTTTTGCGAGTTTTTCCTCGAATTTTCGACTTTTCCGGGGATTTTTGATGGAAAAAAAACGATTTAACATACGAGCCTTTGAGTTTTCTTCATTTTCTAGCAAAAATTTCCACTTTCAAATGCCATAATTAGCAAAATCCCATTTAAAATGCTTTTGATGTGGCAACACCGCTTGTCGCTAACTTCAATCAAGGAGGTCTTGTAATAAATATCATTTGTCATTTTTTATAGTCGGCCATTTTCATTTGACGTGTTTACATTTTTATACAGTTTTTCCTCGAATTTTCCACTTTTCCGGGCTGTTTTTGATCGGGAAAATCGATTTGAAGTATGAGGCTTTGAGTTTCCTTCATTTTGTACCAAAAATTTCGAGTTTTTCAAAAAGAAGTAAGGTTAAGATGTCTCAGGATTGTTATAAGTGTAAAAAACCCTGTGTTTTAAAAGAGAAAAAGGGTAAACTCTTTGGGTTTCCGTGTGATTTTTTTAAGAGAATTATCTGTGGAGATTGCACTGGAGCTTTGGCAGGAGAGATAAGGGTGATTCCAAGTCCCTCTAGAACAACATGCTATTTTTGTCCTAGCTGTAAGGATGCAATTAAAAAGATCCCAGAAATACAAAAGATAGTTCAGACATCACGAGAAGATCTGAAAAAAAAAACACCGAAACAGGGAGATGAAACAGCTAAAAAATTAGAAAATTTAAAGAGTGAGGTAGACTCTTTAAAAAAATCTATGGATCGTAGAAGAACGGAAAATGAAGCTATTAGGGTAGAAGTAAAAGTTCTTAAGAATGAGATCCAAGTAGTGGACACAAAAATTCTAGGAACTAGCTATGCCGAGGCACTAAAAAATCTGGAACAAAGAGTAGATACCATAAAAAAACTCCAGAGGTAAAAGTTGGTGAATCTGGGGTTGAGATCACTCTGTTTTTTTGGCGTGGATGAGTCAAAAAAAACAATTTAGATGAGAAGATGAAAGATGAGAAAGACACTATAAGTAGATTGTACAATCAGATGAATCTGGGCTTGCCAGAGACCGCTGCTGGAAAAAAAAGACCAATAAAGGTAATTTTATCAAATAGATACGAAGCATTAAAAGCCCTCAAAAACAGAAAAAATTCTTGAACAGAATGTACCAGGAGGCTGTCCAAACAGAAAATCAAAGAAAATACCTGAAGCAAGTACTTATAGAACTATAAAAGCAAAAGAGTGAAGGAAAAGAAAATGTCATCATTAAGTACATCAATGGGATACCGAGGGTCATTGAAAAAAATGAAAAAAACTAATAGGCACAGAGGTAGTTGAAATCTCTTTTTGGTACAGTAACCTTTCATCAGTGGTAAATAAAATAGATGAGTGGAAAGTAAGGGTATTGGCTCATAGTCCAACAATAGTTATGCTTACCGAAACCTGGTTACGAGATGGGATTGATGACAGAATAATATGTCTAGATGGCTACAGCATTTTTCGAGGAGATCGACCAAATCAAAAAGGGGGCGGAGCATGTATTTTTGTTAAAAATCAAATAGATGGGCATAACCTAAGTTGCACCTTTGCTCAAAACCACCCGACAGATGCACCTGTTGATGCTGCATGGCTAGATGTACGCATAGACAAGTTAAAAATTATAGTTGCCTGTATCTACAGACCTGGAAACACCACTACTGAGCAAGCCAATACCCAGCTGACAAATACAATATGCAATGCATTTACCACAAAAATTCCAACATTCGTTTTCGATTTCAACTATACCCAAACATAAACTGGAAAAAGTTAACTGTAGCCCCAGCCGACAAAAAAACATAAGATTTTGTAGACATGTATTGTGATAGCAACATTCATCAACTTATCAAATTTGCAACACGATATAGGAACGATCAGAGCTCATTGTTGTATTTGTTTTTATGCAGTGATCCTAAAAGTGTATTTGACCTTAAATCTGAAGTACCTATAGGGCGTAGTGATCATGTCATAATCACCGCAAGAACACAATTAAAACTCCCACCCAAAACAACAAAAAAAGTGTTGAAAAGAAACTTTCATACTGCCAAATATGATAAAATAAACAACTTTATCAGACAACAACCCATCAGAGAGCAAAATAACTTCGAAAACTTTGAGACAGTTTTGAATGAAGCAGTTAGGATGCATATTCCATTGAGGTCTACAAAAATGAACCAGAAAAGCCATGGATAACCCAAAATCTATTTAAAGAAATTGATAGAAAGCGTAAATTGTGGGACGAATACAGAAAAAAACAGAACAGAAGAGAACTACCAGGCCTACATGTTACAAAACAATGCTCTTAAACAAAAGCTCGAAGAGGCTAGAAAAACATATGAACATGATCTAGTAAAATCAGATTCACCTAAAAGAATATACAAGTATATAAGCAGAAACCTAAACTGTAAGGTGACTACAATTACACTCAAGGACCCTATTACGCAAGATATCTTAGTCTCTAAATCCATGGCAGAAAAATTTGCTGAACAATTTAACAAATCCTTCACCCACGTCAAAATCGTCCCCTTCCCCAACTTCCTGTGAGTACCAGAGTACAGAACGCGATTAGCACTGTGCAGTTCACAGAAGAAAAGGTCAAAGAAACTTTAAAAACATGAAAAAAGACGCAAGTCCAGATGGTTTTCCAACAATATTGCTACAGAACTGCAGTGATTCAGTTGGTTCACGACTCGCGGATGCTATGCAGGAGTCTATGGAGCTAGGAAGAGTACCAGAGCAGTGGAAGCTGTCAATTATTACTGCACTTTTTAAGAAAGGCAACAGACATCAGCCGGAAAACTACCGTCCAATTAGCCTAACCTGTAACCCATTGAAATGTATGGAGAAAATAATGGTAAAAGAAGTAACAAATTTCTTTTTTGAAAATAACTTAATACCATTGTCTCAACATGGGTTTCTCTCAAAACGTTCAACCTCAACAAACCTATTAGAATGTCTGAATGATTGGACGGTAACTCCCAGCCGACAGATATAATTTACTTGGATTATGAGAAGGCCTTTGACAATGTCCCACATGTTGCTTGGAAAGTTGGAACATTATGGAGTGCGAGGGCGGCTTTTGTCTTTGATAGCTGATCTACTGGATGAACGATACTACCAAGTAAGAGTAAATGGAGAATTGTCAAGCAAATATTTAGTTAGTAGCGGAGTTGTGCAGGGCTCAGTGCTTGGACCGCTGCTCTTTACTTCCTATCTCTTTGATCTTGTTAACCACATAGATACAAAAATGAAAAATTTTGCTGATGATGGCAAACTCTATGCAAACCCAATACTCAGTGCAAGAAGACTTAAGAAAAGTTGAAGAGTGGTCTAGATTGTGGGAAATGAAGCTGAATGAGTCAAAATGCACGGTACTAAGAATTGGCCCAAATAACCCAAACCAGGACTACTCTTTAAATAACACTATTCTGTCGACTGTGGCAGAGCAAAACGATCTTGGAGTCATTGTCACATCAGACCTCAAATGGGAAAGCCACATTGTGAAAATAGCCAAAAAAGCGAACTCTTTTGTCTATCTTATTAAACATGCATTTAGAGATCAAGGATATTGAGATGCTGGTAAAAATTCAAAGGAGAGTAACAAAGATACCACCAGAACTGCAAAATCTACCATGCTCTGAAAGGTTAACAAGATTTTAGATAACAACTCTAAAAGAAAGAAGGCATAGAGGGGACTTGATAAAAACTTTTAAGATTACAAGTGGATATTATAACTGTGCCATTGAAAATATCTTCCATCAAAATCAGCACCTTCGAGGAGATTCCAAAAAACTAGACAAAGAAAAAGCTGCAAAACTACAACGTAAAAATTACCTTACTAATCGGATTGTTTACTCGTGGAATGCTTTATCGGAAAACACAGTAACGGCTCCTACCATAAAGGCGTTGAAAAACCGATTAGACAAAGAGCTAAAAAATAGTGCAGCAAGAATGATACATTATTATAGTGCATAAAACAATGTGAACAATATCTCTACAGACAAAACGATAGCTTCATCGGTTTTACCGCCTGCTATTGGAACATTACAGGATTACAGGATCAAGTAGACTTTGGAATGTCATTTTTCAATGGTTTTTCTTTGGATTTCCGGCTTTTCCAATCAGGAAAACCGATTTGAAATATAAGGCTTTCAGTTTTCTTTATTTTCTGCCGAAAACCTAAACTAAACACAAACTACGTCAATCAAAAACCACAAAACGAGTGTTGCATTGGTGACGCCATCTATTTACAAATCAAAAATTATTGTTGTATCGAATTTGGATACAGAAATACGAGTTAATTAGAACATCGACATTAGACTAAGTAGGCAGACAATTGACTCTTTGAAAATTTGGAAAAACCAAATTGAAAATTGTACCAAATATACCAACGTACTTTTTCAAAACGAATACCAAACCTGGTGCAATTGTACCACCTCTGGCAACACTTCTTATGTTTATGTGATCTTATTTCTGAAAGAGGTATAGGTACTCAAACTCTAAAATTAAATTGTTCACAGTTCGATGGACACACAAGCAGAGAATTCTCACAAGTTTAATATTTTATATTTTCCTGAAGTTAAATTAAATTCAATATGTCGGAAGAAAATGGCAATGGAGGAATAGACAAAGGAATTAGATTTCCAACCCTGAAAGCAGCAGAGGGGGAATAATATCAAAGTAATTATAAAGAAAAATCAAATTGTATTAATTAGCAAAACGTTAATATTTAAATAGTCATAATAAATACCTACGGGGAAAACGAGTAAATATAAAATCGATAACAGAGTGAAACAGGAACGGACCCAATCTCCCTTCGAATATGATCTTTTTGCAACGCGAAATCGAATGGCTTCATGCTTTTTATTAAAATTGCTAAATCGAATTTCGCATATAGGTACAAGCATTTTCCATGCGAGTCACGGAAAGGCCTCAACCAAAGCCGAAAGTTTTCTTCTTTTCCTTTTTCGATAGAGGGAAACGAGGTATAGAGAGTCATTGCGGAAATAATTATTTTTGATTTTTATGTTTATTTTTCATTAAAATGCACATCAGGATTTTAATAAGTTTAGGTTTTTGTAATAAGGTTAATTATCTCTAATAATGAAAACTTGAATTGAATTTAACTCTAGAACAGTCAGAAATTGGAGTAAAACTTGATAACATCTCCAGTAAGAGCAGCAGTAAGATTTTTAGTTATCTCAGTTCAATGAGAACCCGTTCTGAAGTTTTCAATCCTTTCTTATTGAATTTCAAACCGGGATGATCAGAAATCACAGTTTATTCCTCTTGTTTTATTTTGGGTCCAGTTATTAAGAGTTTTGAGCTTTCCTAGTTCTAGGAGAGCCAGTAATAGGAAACTAGGTCTAAAATAAGCTTTTCTCACAAAGAAACTTCCTTCTAAATTTCAGAGTCGATTAAAACTAAAATGTTAATTTGTCACAAAGCCTTAATATTTTTCTACAGAAGCCCAATTTTTAAATCTCTTGTCGTTTTGCATAAATATTCTAGCAAGGGGAATGGAAAGGTACAGAAAAGGCGCACATCAATGAGCTAAACAGAAACGAGCGACAGTTCATTTATCTCCAAACTAACAAAATTGGTTTCAGGTTTGCTTTAAACTCGAAGAGAGCGAGAGAGAAAGAAAGTGAGTGAAATTTCGATTTGGATACGTTATTTTTAACGTTAGCAGGATACATTTTTATAAAATAATTCAGTTCTTAGAATATTATAAATCATTTAATAATTGAGTTAAATGAAGCTTGTTAAAGAGTTAAAGTTGAGCTAGAAAAATTTGAACCTCGAATTCAAAATTGTGAAAATCTCATTCTTTGTTACTAGAGCTGAAATTTTGGCATAAAAATTCTATTCTCGGCGCTCCTATAAAGTCAAAAATTGAGCTAGACAGTGTAAACTTGGATTTTTGACCATTAAAGTAGACGATACGGCGAATCATCGAGTTTAATACAAAATGGCGGCATTGACAACAGTCAACAACCAATGAGAAATGATATTGACTTTTGGGTACTTTTGGGAGGGTGGAGGTAATCCTTCGTAGAAATGGAATTTGAACTAGAGTCACAGCAGCCCAGACTGAAAAGTTTATGCCAGTTCACATGAAAAAAAAAGCGCTTTCATAAGCATCATCTTGTATCTACAATACAGAGATTCCATAGTTGTTTGAGCACAGCCTTATTTTCTGGTTCAACCTTTTGTTTTTGTCACCGGTTATAATTTATAATTGTAAAAATGTCATTATAGTAGAGTTGTCAATAAACGTTAAAAAATTGTCAAGAAGACTCCAATTTGTGTTAGATTTGTACGAGTCTAGAAGCCAGACAGAACTAAGAATTTAACATTGGTCCTTCGAGCCGCCGAACTTGTCCTATAGAAAAAGATATCAGTGAAACTCGCAAAAAAATCTCTTATGGAGAAAACCAATGAGACAGGTAGAAAAAAACGTGAAACTCCAGGTATAAAATACCTTGATCCTCAGTTCGAATGGTACACAGGTTTTGGTCAAAAATCTGCAAGAAAAAGCCAAAGAAGACAAGTATTATATCACATTTGTCAACATATTAGAAGGAAGATGATTGAATTAGAGGCTGAGAAAAAGAAAAATAATCTGGAAAACAGAATGTTCGAAATAAAAAAGAAAAAGTTAGAGTTTGAAATGGAAAGAGGAAGAAGAAAGTGTGCACAGGAACAAAAGGTAATAGAATTAGAAACTGCTATACAACAAGCAGAAGTCTTAGACAGTGAGACAAGGTCAGTAGAAAATTGTGAAATTAGTCAAAGTTCAAAGTGCTCACATAAAATTGTATTTTCACCAGCACCTACAAACTCAAAAAAGATTGGTTATGTAATCGCATATGCAGGGTCATATTAGCCTATCCAAAAGACGTGACTTTGACAAGCAAACAAAGGGTTTGTGTGTCTCTTGGCAGACATTTTAATTTAGATTTGACAGCATCTTGGATAGTCTAATAGGCCAAGTATAGGTCTCTTGATCAAAACTCCTCAAAGTTTCGCAAAAGCACCATCCTGCTCTATACCCCAGTCAAAAGGCAGGTAATTTGTATAAAATCTCTCACATATTTCTTGAAATAGCTACATTCAAAATTGTCGAATCTGATGCACATTTCTTAGAACAGGAAATTTCTCGACTGCAGAAATCTTCGAAGTACCGGGTCGGATACCGACAGCACTAATCTCATGTCCTAAATAATCAATTTGCTCCTTAAAGAAATTACATTTTGACAGTCACAAAGCGATACTTCCATTTCGGAAGGTTTCAAATACATCCCCAAGAGAAACCAACCCAGACGCAACACTAGGAGAAGGAACCAGTCATCCAGGTATGCTAAGGCAGTAGAAAATCTCATGGAGCCTAGGACCTGGTTAATCATCCTTTGAAACACCGCTGGAGCATTTACTAATCCGAACGGCATCCTTAAATATTCGTAGTGACCATCAGGAGTTACAAATGCTATTTTTTCAATTCAAGAAAGTTCTGAAGGCTCATTTAAAAAAGATTTTGTAGAGAATTGGGTAGAAAATCTTAACATTTCTGTATCTGATGATAGTGATGTCAAAAAAGATAGAACAGAAGTAAACCAGTTACGTGACACTATCAACAAATTTTTATTGAAGGTCCACAATATGCGAAGAAACTAATGCAGAAATGAATATAAGTATCCTGGAAGAAGACACACAATGGAAAAGAACTTTCCATTTTTCGACAGACGACAAGAAGATTGGCCTACTTTTATTTACTCGTTCAGGAGAATTTCAGCACTATGTGAGTTCACCTTAGAGAAATCGAACTTCAAAAATGTTTAAGGGGGGAGGCAAGAAACGCAGTAGCAGGAATGCTAAGTCCTAAAAATTTAGAGTAAGTCATTATGACATTAGAGTTAAGATTTGGCAGACCAGAACACATTATTGAGATTAGGCTATATAGAATAAATAGTTTTCCTCAAATAAGAGAAAATGAAATGGACAGTCTTATCTGGGGGCACGGTAGTGCCCCCCGCCAAGTTTGCGCACTACTGTATACCTTTTCTCGAAACATTTCAGGTCATTTTCGACCTACCTGTAACTCAGCTCTGAAGTGTCCTAGAAAATTGAAATTTTGCACAGTCGTAGATCTTTATAGACCTAATACTAAAATTAAATTTCATCGATTTTCATCAACCAACAAAAAAGTTACATTGCCTTAAAAAACGCCAATTTTGTCACTCACTCATGTATAGATCTAAGGTACCTACTTCCAAACATGCTAGAAGGCTGAAATTTGGCATACTGATATGAATTATGGCAAAACCCAAGGGAAAAAAAAACAAACACCCTGAAAATTTGACCACACTCCACAGCTATCGTTAAACACGAGAGTCTGGGGAACAGACAGACGGAGCTTCACCGTAATTCGTGATAAGGGCTAGTCTTTGTATGTTGGTATTTTAAACAAAATTAGAGCTAATCCAAACTAATCTGTCCTCGTAATAGTCCTCAAAAAAAAATAAAAATTCTAAGAAAAAAGCAAAAAAAAGTAGGTTATGCCAAACAGAGCTTATCCAAACTAACCTGTCTAACATTTTTCAAAATGGCTTTATTTATTAGTTGCAACAGCAAGAGTTTTCAAATTTATCAGTATACAGTACAAGATTTAAAAGAAGCTGAAACAAGATGGTGTCAATTAGGAAGTTTTGCAGAAGAAATATACTGTTTGAAGAAGGAAAAACTAGTGTCAAAACAAAGTAGGATATGGAAGCTCTCACCGAAACTTGATGAAACAGGTATTCTTGTGGTAGATGGGAGATTAAACTTGACACAAGATACTGTGACACTGACAAGAAGTCCAATTATCTTACCATCGAAACACAGATATACAATGTTACTTATCCAAAAGTATCATGAACAGTTTACACATCAGGGTTTAGAGATTGTGGTAAATGAAATCAAACAACGTTTTTGGATAATACATCTCAGAGCTTCAGTCAAGAGTGTCAGTGGTGTAAAACCAAGAAAATTAGACCAATTATACAGAAGATGGGACAGCTACCTAGACTGACTCTGGACATTAAATCATTTACATATACCGGCATAGATTATTTTGGTCCCTTATATTTTACTGTAGGTAGAAGAACAGAAAAGAGATGGGGAGTGTTGAAGTAGAAGATTGATCAATGAAGCCTTTTTCGTACGATTATATAAAAATAACCGTGTCCCATCGAAAACTCTCCCTTTTCAGTTATCTCTGTTTCTCTTCATAATTCTTGTGCATTCGGCTTCCAAGCCGGGTCCAAGTTTTATAATCATTGCATATTACTGCAGCCACATTTTAGCTCGAATTTGTTTACTTATTAAGTAGTAAAGTCGTTCGTTTTGTAGGCGTTGAAATTAAAATAGGTTTCGCTGGAAGGCTTTGTAAATTTTAATAAGTTCAATTTTGAATCAAATTAACTTTGGTACCTATTGAACAGTTTTGGAAATACTTACATCAAGATATACTCTGTTTTTTCAATGCGAAAGAGTAATAAATCATTATCGAACTGTAAAATTCAAGTGGTCTTCGCCGTATTCCATTGGCGTAGGAGGTTAAATCTGAAGTTGTGTGTATGGGATTTTTAAAAACTACTATTTCACAATATACAACCTTTAAATTATCCACCCTGTTACTGGGCCCTGTAACTGCAACTTTACATTTTATCTTATTCAATCTTCAGTGTATGTATTTTGTCGACGTTTCGATCTCTATGAGATTATCCTCAGGACTCTAAAAGTGTTTTCCAATTAATTAACCTAAGTACCTATAAGAACAATCAACAACTAAGGAAAATACACATTAAAAACTCAACAATCACTATGTAATACGTTCAAGATCTGAAATGAATCACACAATAATAGCCGAGGAATACCAAAAACAAAAAACACCTCCTCTTCTATTCGCCTGATAATGGTTGCTGAAGTTCCGGAGTGGAAATACCAAAGAAAACTTGCTGAAACAATCCGTGACAACTAAGATATAGGCGTTTCCCTTTGTAGATCTGGACAATGGTCTCATGATATTCGTGGAAATCATCTCCCAAGGCTTGAATGGTTTTGGGTGCGAAGCCATATGATGCAAATTGCAAGTGTTGGAAGTACCTTGCCATCACTGCCATATATGTGCCAATCGTTTCATCTGGGCCTTGATTGCTACGTCTGATCTCCTCCCAAAGTCGCTCTCAATAGAAAGCTGGTTGATACTCTTCTTTGAACTTTGAAACTAAATAGTTCGTCCCAACTCTGAACTTCAGTTCTACAATCCTGGTAGAATTCATAGGCTCAGCCGTCGAACAAATCAATGCCGGATTCTAACAAAATGTCCTTTGTCACATTTCTGGCACGTCGCAACTCTTCGACTCTTTCAAAGAACGCGTTTATCACTGCTAAACTTAATATTCCACTTGTGAAGCATAATAGGTTGTATTCCAAAGGAAGATCGTGACGTAGTTGGTGTACTAGCTATAATAGGCGATTGAGGTGGCACAGCATAAGTTGAGCTGGGTAATTTAGATGGCTGTATAGTGGCAGGAGGATTAAAAGATAGTTGGGCCAAACCATCCTGGAGAGCGGCCAAGTTAGGAGGAGTAGGTAGAGTGCTTGCGTCAGCTGCTGCAGCTTTAGTATTAAGCTGATCAATCATAGTTAAAATTTGAGCCACAAGTATACTCCGTACGTGTATTTCATCTGGTGTGTTACAAGGAATATTATCTACTCTCCCAAAGATGTGACTCAACTTAGACTGCAGTTTAAGAAACTATCCACTTTTCTTCGTGTCTAAAAAACCATCAATGACCAACTTCCTTGCCACTACCACTGCCTCTACGTCGGTTTGGTATGAAAAAGGGTATGGGGGATAGTGTAAACTTTCATTCTGCCTTTCCATTTGTCCTGCTAAAGTAAAGTGACTTCTCATTTCCTCCACTGTACTTATACCTATACCTCTCCATCTCAAATCATACTCAAGCTCATTCTTGTCCAGCCGGTTGATTTCTATCTTTCTTGACATGGCGACACCAATGCAATAACACTGTATATAAAATAAACTAATATATGTATCTTGTAGTTTCACTAAATCACTCAAGAACTAAATATTCACAACTATTCCTATGGATATCACGTTCTACACCAACTAGCATTTAAAAAAAAAAAACGTTTTCCTAACTATAGTCAACACAAATGGAAGATCAAGGTAGTGGGGCACAGGAATCCTCTATCAAATAACAATAAATGGCCTATAGAAGAACCCAAGCAGTTGAAACAAGAGAGGCCCCACGTTGGGCGCCAAAAACTATGATGTTTTATTTCATACAAAACAAACACCAACAGAACTAAGATGAAGTCAGAATAGAAAGGACAGAACCAATTTGGGTACTTTTGAGTTGGCTTTTCTCTTTTGTCTTGGGACCGAAACGGTTGTCCAAATTTTTAATCTTTAACAAATCTTAAAATTTTGTCTTTATTTTTGGCCATCGAGCCCATAGTTTTGTAAATTGCCTAGCCAGAAGAGTGATTGTTCGTGTCTGCTAGAAAGTTTCTTGGAAAATCAACCGATTGTTGATTTTTGTGAAGATTTTGGAAAGTGAGGTTACTATCAGCCGTTCAGGCACCTTGGGCAGGACGAAAAATCCGTGACTGCACTTATCCAAGTGAAAATTGACAAAGGACCACGCACGGATCTTATGAGAAAAAATAAATTTCACGATTGTCATGAAATTGAAATATGCTATGCTTCTCGATCTCCTGAACGTAAGTTCTCGTAGGCCCAAAAAGATCCTATGGTTGGTTTCGGAGATACAGGACCGATAAAAGAAAGTAGTACAAGAAAAATCTCCAGGATCTGCTGGTACATTAATTTAATTCATAACCAAAAATGACATATTTTTGGCATTTTTCGACAAGTTTTCAACCTTCAAAGCTTCAGATGACATTACTTTGGTATTTTCCACCCGTTTTTAACCTAGAAAATGTCATTGACTGAACTTAAAATATTTTGAAATGTTTATTTTTTGTCAAATTTTTTTTATGTTAACCCGGCCCTGTATCTCCGAAACTAATCATAGAATCTTTTTGGGCCTACGAGAACTTACGTTCAGGAGGTCGAGAAGCATAACATATTTCAATTTCATGACAATCGTGAAATTTATTTTTTCTCATAAGATCCGTGCGTGGTCCTTTGAGACCATGCTGTTCTGCATCTCAGAATAAATCTGGGCCCCCTTTTGAAGGAATATTGGTGTCCTGTAAGAAGTTGATCCCCAATCATTACTTGGTTGTCTCCAGCCAGTTTGGTACTTCTAGATCTCAAAATTGTGAAAGCTTTACAAGGATTCCGTCCAGACTTGTATAATTATTTACCTATGGGTCTCTTAAATGTGCCATATTAATTACCTTAACTTACCTTTTCTTTATCGCCCCCTATCGATTAGCTTTATTAGCTAATAAATATCTTTGCTATTCACAATCGAAATAGATATACCAGGGGACCAACTACTATAGGGTGTTTCACTATGCTGAATAAGGTGTTCTTGGCTTTTTTATGTTGTTAATAAGGTTGAAATAAGACTCATTAAGATTATCAACGTCTTTCGGGTGTTTTTTAATTTCTATAATTTCTATAATTTCACTCAATAATCTCTTTTTGTAGTTCTGTTGTCTTGACAGGATTTCGGTCTTTTCGAAATCAAAGGGATGTTGAAACTTTTCAAAATGTTCAGGAAGAGCGGTTTTTGAGTAACTGTTGAAAAGTACGCTCGGAAATTCTAGTTTTTAGATATCTAGAGGTTTGCCAATATAAACTCCATTACGCACAGAACAAGGAATCTCATAAATCACATTACTTTCGAGGTCCGTTAGTGTGTCTGTCTTCAATTTTGAAAAAAAATACCGCTTGGTGGTGTTTTCATTCCTGAATGCGATACTGACATTGTCATTGCTGAGTTCTCTTGCAAGTTTTTCAGAAAGACCATCGATATTTGGTATTTTATTTAAAAAATTGTTTTTTGTTCTGGCTTGCTTCGCAGTCATCGCACTAGGTTTGAATGATATTTTGCTGACTAATTTGTGAGGAGAGTTAATTCTGAAGAGAAAGTTTTTAATTTAAAGAAGATTTTCCCTGTGATAGTTGGTGTGAGACAATTGGAGTGTTTTACCTTTTAGGTTTTGTATGATGTTGACTTTTTGTTTGAATTTTAGATTTCCTAGCAATATCAATTCCCTCTGATTCCCGACTATTGTAAGGGTGTTGTCTACTGTTTTATAGAACTCATCTTTTTCACTTTGTCCTGCGTCTTCATAACGGTAGTTCTATGTCCCCTAACTGTAATGTTCACGGTTGCTATGCGTTCATTTATTGTGTTCCAATTGCTTCGGATAAATATCCGAATGTTTTACTTTGTGAATCTTCAATTGGTCTTTACGTTTGAATTTTGCTTTGCAAGTGTCACATTCAAAAGGATTAATATCCGAGTGGATTAGTTGGTGACTCTTCAAGAGACTTTCTTGTCTAAATTTTGTTTTGCAAGTGTCACATTCAAAATAATAATTTTCCGAGTGTGTTTTTTAGATGGTCTTTTCGTTTGAATTTTGCATTGCAAGTGTCACATTGAAAATTAGAAATGAAGATATCAGAACACAAACTAGAGTTACCGATATATTACAAGAGGTGGCTAAGATAAAATGGCAGTGGGCCGGTCACCTGGCCAGATTAGATAAAGGTAGATGGGCCATAGAATAACAGTTTGGAGACCTAGAGAAAACAAGCGAAGCATAGGACGCCCGCAGAAAAGATGGGTGGACGACATTAGGAAGGTGGTAGGCAAGCACTAGTTAAGTACAGCACAGAACAGGGAGACATGGAAACATAATATGAGAAAGACCTACATCCAGGAGTGGATAGCTACGGGTTGAGAAAGAGAAGAGAAAAGAGAGATTGGCTCTAGGAATATTTTCCAGAGAATCAAGAGCCGCTAACGAAACTGAGTTTGCAAAACAATCATTGAAAGATACAGCAAGTTACCGTGCAAAATTTTGGAGGTGGTTAGTTTCTGCCTCCAAGATTTTACTTTAATTACTTAACCCAAACCATTCAAACTAACCACTAGCTTTCCCCTACTTGTTTTCATTACTTTCATGCCCAATCCAAAAATCTGCTTGTAAAATTGTCCATAATAAAATTGAAATAATTATTATTGAAAACAAAATTCAAAAGTTCAATAAATTCTTGTAATGACAACTTACATCTGTCTTTTATTAGATCCCACTTTTCTGTTAAAATTGTGATGACAATGTCTGTTGGGATGTTGGTAAATAAGGAAATGACATCTAATAAAACTAATACATAATTTGGTGGCAATTGGAAACCCTGTTATAGGTTAACGACTTCAAAAAAGTTTTTTTGTATAGTACCACTTATCTTTCTCTTTTGTATTCGTGTAATATTGAATCCATTAACCATGTAGGTACGCCACTGATTTAAAACCTTTACCCAAGTAAAATCGTTTCCAACCCCCAAGAGCTTACTTTACAAGGCTGATAAATTATTATTTCAATTTCGTCGGGTATTAAGTATTACCGCATTTTCCTTTGCTGCGTGTTTGCTTAATTTTGAATTGTTTTCTCGTTTTGAGTATTTTTTCACTCTCTTGTTTCCTAAACACTTTGATTACATTTTCCAATAATAATTTAACTCCTCGTGTGCCCTTGTTTATGAAAACGGTTTCGTGTTTTGCTCGCCATAGCATTATGGATTATTTTGTGCCCTTTTAGAACAACAACAATGCGAAATTAATTGAAATTGTCAAGGCATAATGACGTGCATCCGAATTTTATTCGAAAACTTCAATTAAAAACGAGCAAAAGTTTGTCCATTTATGTAAAAGTTTGAACTTGAAAGGCTAAACTTTCATTCAAAGCCAGAGTCGACTTTATTAAATTTATTTATTTTAATGATGCAAATAAACAAAAAGAAACCCGATTACTTTATGGGTCCTCGTGAAATTGAACTTTGCCATTTCCTTATATACCTACCGGTTATGTAAATGCACGCTATAAGGCTGAGATTCATTTCGGTTAGAAAATACAATATTAAACTTACAAATAATAAATCAGTCCTTATTGATTACTTATATAAATCAATGATTTCCAATTCAGTCATATATTTTTCCTGTACCAAACAAGTTCAAGTTATATTGATTACAGTGTTTAATTGCACAATCCATAATTGAATATGTACATAATTTGAAATTTATAGGTGAAATATCTATTGATTATCACATTAAATTTCTATCCGGCCAAAACTATATAATTTCCCGTCCGTATTTACATCGTAAAGTAATTAATCGAGAAAGCGCGAGGACGCGTGGGAGGGGTGAAAACTTTAGTCCTTTTGGGTCCCTCCCTTTGATAACTCGTTATTGCGCCAGTGGCGTGTGATACATTTCTCAACTTGAAAAATCAATCTTTGAACTTAGAGTCTGGAAGATAACTTTATAATTAGACCCATTCGAAAGTGTATCATATTTAACAGGTGGTAAATTGAAGTAGATTAAACGACACTTGAGTCAATCCCCACTTCGATTTTATTTCGATTCAATGTTGCCGTTGTAAACACCCTGTATACTGTATACAATGCAAGAACTATCGAAGTGCTCTCTTCTATTATAAAATACCCAATACATATATTAATAATTCAAAAAGTTTCATTTCATATCCCCATATTTTCATTCCGCAAAGTAACGGCCTCATAAAAATAAGAAAAATAATAAAAATATAATATGGTCCTTTTCAGGGTTGTTTCCTTTTTTTTTATTTGGCTTAAAACGGCTTTTATCCCTTGAAATGTTTTTTGAGGCGCACACTGCAACAAGCCCATTTTAATTACCTCCCCGGAAGATTAAAAACATTTCCGCATTGTTGCAAATGCAATATTGTACCTACTGATTATTTTTTTGTAGGATGAAGTCTTGGCCATTTCCGAAAAAGTGGTGATTCGTCTGGACGACCTCATCACCTGGATCATTGTCGATACGGAGTGGAACTGGGGCAGATTGGCTAAAAGCGAAGACGATCTTAAAGATGTTTCAGTGGATTCGGAACTTATGGCACCGCCTAGGAAAGCGGCTGGTAATAGTTTTACTTTGGCAGAAACCGTTATGGATTATTCCGATGTTGATGTGGAGAGAGAAAAAATAGGTAAGAATTTACTTATAGGAAACGCTGCAATATAATTATCTAATGAGTCCCCGGCTTGAGGTGAAACAAAATAAGATTTTAGGATTATTGATGTGAAATTTTTGAAGCTGTGACTTTTCTGAATAACCGTCACTATAACACTTGACTTGATAATTGCATGTCTTATCTCTCTCAGTTTTCTGTCAGAAAGATGCTCCATTATAAAGTCTCTCCGTTGATTTTTTTGAATCATCATTTGCAATATTTCATCCATATTTTGTTCAATGATCTAATATTTTCAAGCTATTAAACTCGTTAGTGGAATGATAAATTCATTGTTGTTCCCAGGGTCTTATTCGTCTTGTCTTCATACCAAATTTGTCAAAATTCTAGTGATTTCAGCAAAAACACCTATGGTTATGTATCTCTGTAATAGAGGGCGACATTATTCAGATAAACTTCATTCTAAGTTAAGATGCTCGTTAATAGGGAACTTAGCCAGTGTGAAGTTAGCAGCCAAAATTTGGCAACCCATAATTGACGGAAACACCCGAATGACCCATGGGCGTACAATTTTTTTCAATTGAAATTAAATCCATTAACTCAAGCTTAGACATCGATAAAAAACTATTTTGATACTTTTTCCAACGCCAATGCAAAATCCCATTGACTCAAACCCCATCGAAATATGAAAATCTACCCTTAACAAATAAACAGGAATAAATAGTGAGATTTTCCTATTTTTTTTTTTTAAACTTGGACTCCGTGTCTCACTATGAAATGGATAGGGTACTATTTTAACACCATTTCCAACTCCCATGTAAAATCCCATTGACTCAAACCCCATCGAAATATGTAAATTGATAGAGTATTTCAACATAATTTCCAACGAACGGAGGAAACGCTACGAGTTGCCAGGAACTATTAAATATTCTCCTATAAAATCTTCCAAGATGTTACATTGAAGATCAGGAGTTTTATTTTTCTCCGAAGTATTTTTCCGGATTTTTCAAAGGTGATTTGCGTGAATTTTACAACTTTTTCTCGTATGTCCTATCAAATTGAAATAATCAATCTAGAGATATTGGCTCAAAAACAACTATAGCTGAGTAGCTTCCCGTATGGGACCTCAGTACCTGCTGGGAAACTGGCTAACTAACAAAAAAACTCTTCAGTATTGAATATAGGTAGTGTTGATTAAATGTTGTGTGTTTAATTAAAATTTTAGCACTCAGACCAAAGACGGTACCTAATTTAAACTTTGATTGACTTAAATTATTAAATTAATGACTCACAATTATTATTAAATTGATACAGTATGTTTCGATTTTTAAGGTATATTAGATCGAGGGTTTCTCTGCCTTTCTCTTTCCCCTCGTTAGTTCCAGGATGAGAACGGTACGATCTACTTTATTAATAAAGTAGATGTTTCACAAATTTCTCGTTTTTTTTACATGTCCCAACTTCCCTTAAAATTCCCGAATATTTGCTATGTCGGGCGCATGTCCAGTAAGTAAAATTGAGTAAGTTTCCACAATGTAGGTCCTATTTTTTTCTTCATTTCGTTTTTCAGAAGATTTGTTGTTTAAAGGTAATAAAAATTCTCATCTTTCAATCTTACCGAACGAACCCGGGTATGTTATACAACACCTGGTTAATAAATCCTGAAAGTTTGAAATGGATCTGATTTTCCGAAGTATTTTTCAGGATTTTTCAAAGATGATTAAACGTGAATTTTACAACTTTTTCTAGTATCAAGTTGGAAAAAACTTTATAATTTGAATTCTGAGCTTCAAATTGACTTCAAATTTGCCTTGTTTGATGAAAATATCCCAGTTAATAAATCCTGAAAGTTAGGAATGGATCTGATTATCCGAAGTATTTTTCATGATTTTTCAAAGGTGATTTAACGTGAATTTTATAACTTTTTCTGGTATCAAGTTGGAAAAAACTTCATAATTTTAATTCTGAGCCTCAAATTGACTTCAAATTTGCCTTGTTTGATGAAAATATCCTAGTGAATGAATCCTGAAAGTTAGAAATGAATCTGAATATCCGAAGTATTTTTCATGATTTTTGAAAGGTGATTTAACGTGAATTTTACAACTTTTTCTGATATAAAGTTGGAAAAAACCTCATAATTTTATTTCTGAATTTCAAATCAAATCCAAATTTGCCTTGTGTGATGAAAAGATCCTGGTTAATAAATCCTGCAAGTTTGAAATGGATCAGATTCTCTGAGGTATTTTTCAGGATTTTCCAAAGGTAATTTGACATGGGTATCAAGTTGGGAAAATCTTCATAATTTTATTTCTGAACCTCAAATTCACCCCAAATTTGCCTTGTTTGATAAAAATATCCTAGTGAATAAATCCGGAAACTTTAAAATGGATCTGATTCTCCGAAGTATTTTTCAAGATTTTTCAAAGACTCAAAAAACTGGGGGAAAAACTATCACAGAGCTTGAGAAAATGTCAAAACAGTTTCTCCCAAATTTTTGGCATTTCCATACTGATCTTGCACTTTAACAAAAAAACACAAAATAACCATTAATATTATAGTCGACTTTTTATAGTATACTATACCAACAGACCAAGCTAAGAACCTCTGAGCATAGTTTGACAGATTGTTGACAGTTTGTTAATTCGATTACAAAAATGTTGAGCAATGGCAACCGACAAAAAGGAGAAAAAACGAAAGACATGAAACATCAGAGAGAATGGAAACTAGATATCAGACAACATGGAAATTAAACAGGCACATACACCATAAGTACAAAAATATTTCTTTTTATTTGCAGTTCCTGTTATTTCAAATTAATGTTTTAGCAGCAATGAATAAAACTTCAAACAGTTCCTTATCTACTAGTGAAAACTGCATTTTGTTATCGGTAACAGGTGTTGAGATTAAAAAAAAATACATTCTATGACAAATACTAACAAAGATTATGTTGTAAATTTTATTTGAGTAAAATAAGTACTCAGTTAATATTTGCAGCAAATCATTAAATGACTTGGATCGCATGGTACGCTGAAACAATTTAGGAAACAATAAATCGAACTGAACAAATAATAAATTCAATACTTACTCTGAATTTATACGTCGGGGATCGCTTGAACAGAACTGTTTGTACTTACAAACACAATTCTGATCGGGTTGGAGTTGATTTCGAGGAACCTGCATCGGAGGAACGCTTTGAGCCAATACTAGCAAAGACTTTGCTAGCAACAAAGCTAGAAACATTAGTACTTGGTACTTGGTTGATGCCATCATGAGAGTGAAAGAAACGAAAGCTTATGGGTGGTACTGATGCACGATTAATGACAAATTGCAACAATGGGCAAATACAATGCAAAAACATAATATTTTAACTATTCATTTTATGACCATAATGATTTGTTGAAATATGATACTTACAACACTCAGAAATCGGAGGGAATTGATATTGCTAGGTTATCTAGATGCAAAAGTAGGAAGATCTCCGGACAGTGACATAGTTAGAAGGTATGGAGAAGATACGCAAAATAATAATAGCCTTAGACTTAATACAAACTCAAAATCCTAAATGGTTTTTTCAACCATAAAAACATTCAAAGATACACGTAGCATCAAGAGAGGTCTTGAAAGTATTATCGATGTAATTATAAAACAAGAAACGAATTGGCAAATCAAAGATACAAGAGTTTATAGAGGGATCGAATGCGGCTCCGACCACTACCTACCTGTAACAAAAACCCGGATCAAATTTAATAGAGACACACAAGATATTGATACCTTCGACTATACCGACAAAATAGATCACAGCAGATATAAAATAAAAGGATTATGAGATGAGAATCAAGCATCAGAACTCTTTACCAGAATCGTATAGATCAAAAACTAAATGACCACTATCTCACAGCCGAACCTAATGAACATGTTACCCAATCCATTCAGAAAGCAGCAGCGGAAGCTTTAAGGTACGAAGATACAAATGCCCAAAAAAACCATCTTCTGACATGGAGTGCCAAATTAGAAGAACAGAAGAATATTAAACAAGGAGCATATCATAAATGGTTAGGTACAAAGGATGATCACTATTACAATACATACAAACGACACCTACACACGAATTTAAGAATCTAATTCAAACCGATAAGAATGAAACCTGGGAAAGGCAGGCAGCTATTGGAGGATTCATTCTCCATTTAATTTTCTGTACAGTAGGTACTACAGTTTTCAGCTACTATTGACAATATTGACCAATCTATATCTTCTAAAGCATTGGACACATCCAACGAAAATTTTTTCACAGTCGGAATAAATTGTTGAAGGTCGACCTCTACGAGCAATAAATCTTTTTAACGTCTGTAGCAAGGCATTACTGGATAAGGATGAGGTCAACTCAATGTGAACAGCACGGTAGATGGCACAAGTACGATCCACACTTTTTTGGTTAGATTTGAGGTGTAAAGGGCCAGTTAAATCTATTCCAATAATCTTGAACACTGCAGCATCCCGTACTCTGTTCTCCGATAAACATATGGCAGGAGTATCTAACAATTTACCTCTATAGCGTAAAATGCTCGCATCAATCCTTGTATACCAGCATGGTTGTTTTTACTGTGTTCTTCGAAAATAAAACGTTCAACAACATGATTTCAGGGTAAAACATACGGCATACGAAAGTCTTCTGTATCAATTCTGTCTGATATCTTAGTACGTACCCTGATTAACCTGTCTTCATCGATAAACGTACAAAAAGGTAACAGTTTGGGGTCATTTTCGGACTGAAAATTTTCGTCTTGTACAAATAAAACGAATGACAAATTTTCTTGGCACTTCTAATTCCTTTGGTGTCAAAAAGTTCTCGTTTCCGGTATATTCTTCTTTCTGCAGTTATTGACAAATCGTAGCATCCACACAATCATGTTGACTATTTGGTTGAATTTTGAGAAATACTATTGATACCATGAAAAATCTTTGGTTACTATCAAAGAAGAAACTACAGTCTCTCTTTTTTCTTTACTAACTTCTTCTTCGTCGCACTAAAAATATTGACTTGGCCACTCTGAAACTGGATCAAGTAATCATCGAGGTCCCTCCCACCATCTTCTTTCAGCTAGTGCTTTTGCAGAACAGCCTCTTGAAGGAAGATCTGCTGGGTTCAATTGACCAGAAACATGATACCAATCTTCAGGTTTGGTAAACTTTTTTATTTCTTCCACACGATTCCAGATGAACGGTTTCCATAGTTCTTTTTTTCTAATCCAAGATAAAACTGTTGATGAATCTGACCAAAAGAAAATTTCAAGTTTTAAACCATGGTTATTGTAAAAGTTTTGATATAATCGTACACCAATGAAAACAGCTAAAAGTTCAAGACGAGGTATGGTTAACTTCTTGACAGGTAGATTTTACTTCAATTAGTCTTAAACAAACTTTACCTTCATCTACTTATGTCCTTATAAAAAAATATAAGCTGCATAAGCGTCAAAGCGTCGGCACTTACATCACAGAAGACATGTAAAGACTGAGTAATCGATTTTTTAGCTATCCATTGAGGAACTTTAAGATAGGTCAAGTATGACAAATCTTGCAGCCATTTTAAAAATATTTTTCGAATTTCTCCAGTGACCTCAACCTCCCATCCCAAATTCGAAGACCATGTCTTTTGGAGTAAAAGTTTTGGAATCAACGTAACTGGACACGAAAAGCCAATAGGGTCAAAGAAATTATGAGTTATGGATGAAATAATTCATTTGGTTACCTGTCGTATATCAAGTTTATCAAAAAATTGTAATGAAAGTTCCAAAGTGTCTAAATTTCTGTTACAAAAAACTCCAAGAATGTTGCTTCTTTTTTCAACTTCAACATACTCTGATAAAGAATACTCCCACCTTCTAAGTTCAAATTTATCATCTTCCAAAATTGACGTGTATTGGTTTAGAGCTTTTTTATCTGATACGCTTGAACGTTGTCAAGTTAAAAAGACTTCATCAATTTAGAAATAGCATCACGACTGTAAATTATTACTTCTTTGCGTTCTGATTTTTTGAAAGTTTCCTTAAGGTGGTAGTCTATAACTGCTCCTAATAGAAAAGGACTGCATGATACTTCAAATACCACTCGTGTATGCCTAAATATTTTTAAGTTGTCGTCTTTATCATACCACAGGAACTTTAACAAATTTCGATCACTTTCTTGTAAGCTGATCTGAAGAAATCCCTTTTTTATATCAGCAGTTACTCGAATCTTCTCTGTTCGAAAACGTAAAATCATAGAGATATCAATTCAATAAGATTGATACCTTTTTCCAAACATCGATTCAGAGATGGTTGACTTTTTTCTCTTGGTACTATACTAGATTTGTAAACTGGATGGTGTGGCAAAAAATGATCAGACTGACATAAAATTTCAAAAGGTTCGTTATTATCTGATAATGGTTCTGTCACTCCATCTGCTAACCAATTATCAAAGACTTCATCATAAACATTGTAAACATTATTTTTCTTCAACGAAAACGTGGTGTTAAGAAGTCTTTTGTGTGACAAATCAAAATTAGACGGCAGGAGGAGAGTGACCTTCAAATCACGGCATACTTACTTCATATCGTTTATCACTGTTAACAAAAAAATGTTCCATGACCTTGTTCCTTTTGTGATTTGTTTTTTACAGGGTCTTGAATTCCAAGAACATCTAACTTCCATAGGTTAGGTAGGTCAAAATCTTTTGAAAACAAAGGAGTGACAAGTAACGATGTTTTCGTTTTGTAAGTTGGCTTTGGTTTACTTATGGCCGTTTCCACCAACTATTTTAGGGGAGCCTTAACGATAAGTATTTCCTAAATTGACATTTTTACATGGAGAAATGTCAGTTTAGGGAATACTTATCGTTAGGGCTCCCCTAAAATAGTTGGTGGAAACGGCCATTATAAGCGTCCAACCTAGTAATGTATGATCTGCGACCAATCCGCACTCTAAATCATGTTTACGTCCCGAAAATAGCTTTCCAGCTACATCATACCAATACAACGTATCTGTTATCTCGATCTCCATTTCTTTTAGTTGACCTTACCAACGTCCTTTTCTAACGGTACTAACATAGTTACAAATCAGTAGCTGATCCAATTACAACAATAATTTTCAGTTAGACTATACAGACGAACCTTGTAGCTTGTAGCATATGTGATTTCAAGTTTCAGTTTGATTTCCTCCGAACAGTGATTGAACTTGCTGTTCCTCTCTAATCAGTTTGTAGCCTACTTCTGCAGCCAACTTTTCTATTATGTATGACTTGTGTGAACCTATATCGATAAGAAGTCTCACTCTATGCGATTCTTTCTCTTCTTTCAATTCAACAACCATGATTTGCAGAAAAACTTCGGGATATAGGTTTGGTAACTGAGATTCTGTTCACTTGTTTTGGAATGTTGTAACTCTCTTTTGTCTAAACAAAAGAATGCTCATAATGGTGCTCGACTATGCTCAGTGGTTCTTTAGCTTGGGGTTGTCCTTGGTGTTAGTACAGTTAAGAGAGGTCGCCACTAGTTTGTATAAAATTATTTTTATTATAAAATAATAGCCAAACTAGACACTATTCAAATAATTAGCTATTATTTAAAAAGATAAATTCAAAAATCTGAAAAAGAAAAATAAATCCAATACCTATCTGACATTCAACCCTTTCAATAAAAACACAAGCTTTGGAATTCTAAAGACAATAATTAATTGACCAGATGTCGAACATGTTCATTAACAATTTGTTGACAGGATGGTGAACTTATTTTTCAATTGTTCAAAGGAGAATATTGTTCAGTATCCAATTTCATAAAAAATTATAAGCAGCTTACCAAAAGCAGTACCTACTTAATTTAAATAGGTATATAAAAAGATTGAAATTTAAAAACAATTAAATAGATACCTACGGTGAGAATTACCTAAGTATAAATGTTGAAGTCGAAATAAAATTAACCTTTAATTTTGATTCAAAGTTAATCAAATCAATGAAAAAACAAATGAATCAATGCAGAAAGGTAGGTAATTAATAATCCCTAGGCAGTTATAAATATAAAAAACCTGCTAAATGAAATCAAGGGGTCACGGTTTCCGGAAGAGCTCTTAACTTCTTACCTTTAAAGTTCAAAATAGGTAACCACAAAACTTAAATTTGACTACCTAAAGATTTTACATTGGTTTACCTTGTAAAACTACCACTTCATTGATTTGAAATTAAAAGTTAATTCGAATTGAAACTGCCTCTATCACACCTGAGTAGCTACCTCGGTATCCAGAATTACTACCTCGGTATCCGGAGTACCATCCTCAACTGAAATGACCACCTCGAAAGCCACTTTGGTTTCCTTCATAATAATTTTGCCTTCGCTGTGGACATTCAAACCGTTTATGCCCTTTTTGATTGCACAAATGATATCTAAATGAAAAATTACTGCTACTCTTCTGCATGTTCCGTGACATACCGGCATCAACACCTCTAGAAGAATCCTGGTCTTCTTTTTCCTTTTAATCCCACAAACGCAAGATTTGGGTCACTTTCTTCTCTTATTTTGTTCTGACGAGCCTCTTCCATCAAAAATTTATCTTTAACAAACTCAAGTGTAACTGCTGACTGATTCTGATAGACCATAATGTCAATAGCTGTAGTCACTGACTGAAAAGACTCAGGCATAGCAGATGATAACTGTAAAATCATCTCACTATCGTCTACAGTACCTCCAGCACCTTCAATTTCACAAATTGTCTGTTCGAATTCCGTTAAAAATTCATTTAACGTTTTACAGCTATATACAACATCCGCTTTCAACTTAAAAGCGCTATTGAAAACTGGTACCTTTAAAAATTTGTATGGCTTAAAATACACATTTTTAAAAGTAACCAGTTTTAAAAAGCGCTTTTAAGTTAAAAGTGAATTTTGCATACAGCTGTAATTCTTTGTAAATTGCAAGCCCCTTAATTTTTCTGGCAAAACAACCTATGTAGATATTCCTGTTCTTGCATAAGTGTTGTTCAAAGTATCCATAACTACTACTACTTTGCTGTTTGTTTATTTTTTAACATTTCCAAAATGTTGTCAGCTACACACTGTATTATAACTTTGGTTTTCACATCTGATTTCTGGAATTTCTCATACTCAACAGTATTTGTAGGATCTGGGGGTGTTTCGTTAAGTACATACATAAAGTACACTTTGTTGTTCCAATAAAAATTTTATTCTGAATTCCCAGTTCGAAAAAGAGCTTCCATCGAATGGTTTCACATAAAACATGTTCTCTTGTTTATCCATTTTAAATTTGAGTTTAATAATTGACTAACCTTCCATAAAACTTCCGCCAAAATTCCAGCGTTCAATTTTCACAACAAAACCATTGTAATCAACTCTGGGCCCATAACCTCTAGTTTAATCAACTCCACGCAGCTGCCTGATTACAATCAAACAACAGATATAAACTTTTACGTTAACTTTTTAATCACTTTGGCTGAATAAAATTAGCAAGCTCCTAAAAACTATCTCCTGACATTGACAAACCCACATGACATAACAGGTGTATTATTTTTTAAAACAGAATTGCCCATATACAAGGGTGTAATGAAAGAACTTGATTACAAACTACAATAAGATCATATATAGGCTCACATCTAAAGGTAGTGACAATCTGAGGTAGTGACTATTCTTTCGAATTATCTAGTGGCGCCCTTTTCAAACTATACCAACACTCCAAGCTAAGAACCTCTAAGCATAGTTTAAGAGATTGTGAACGGTTTGTTAATTCGATAACAAAAATGTTTCGCACAATGACAACCGACCGGAAGGAGAAAAAACGAAAGACCTAACTAGAATCAACCACCAATCCATCCAGATATCAGATAACATGGAAACTAAAACATAAATAAATGTTTCTTGTTATTTGCAGTGCCAAGAAGGTTGTTAATTTGCATTTTATGTTGTTTCAAATTGATTTTTCAACGGTAATGTTTATATGTATACTTCAAACATTTTCTCATGCGATAATGAAAACTGCATTTTGTCATCTGTAATAGGGGTTAAGATAAAAAAATAGTATATTATGCAATGATCATGTAATGATAGCCATTAATACACGAGCATGTTGTAGGATACGAAACGAGCCGTAGGCGAGTTTCGTATATAACATGCGAGTGTATTAATGGCCATTACATGAGAGTTGCATACACTATTTTTTCTACTGCCATTGATAAAACTTATGATATTTAGATATGTCAACATTATGCTTAACTTTGAATAGAGATTTCCTAATTGAGTAATCCATACAGTTGAAGGTTTAATTTTTTGTTGTAATTCTTCAAAATATACTATCAAAACATTTTCTGAGCAGGACGATGTGTTTTTGGTGTTTCGAATCCATAAACTGTCCATATAATTTTTCGTAAATTTTCTTGGACTTGTCCGGTAGTATATTATTACCTGCATTTGTGGCCCTTTCTGTAATTTCTGGACGTGTTAGTGAAAATTCTTCGTTATCGCTCAATATTTTCGAATGTAATACCACAAGAGGTTTCAGGATTACCGGATAATACTTTTACCTGTCACGAAACGTGTTACGCAGCAACACCACGACTCCGAAGGAGGAGTGGTGTTGCTGGTAACGCGTTGAGTGTCAGGTAAAAGTATTAGGTAATCCTGAAACATCGAGTGGTATTCAAAAGGTTATACAACGAACTAAACCCTAATACTTTAAAATTTAAAAAATTGTGAATAATAGAATTTGCCATAAATGCCACCAAGTGCGATAATCCCAAGGCTTATCACTTATTAAGCCTCTCCTGTCATATGGGAATAATGTATAGTGAGTTGTATAACCATAATAATGCCTTCTCCCAAACTTAAGGTATTAACTTTTAATAACAATTGGAGGTATTTTTGTTTATAAAATTATTGTTTTTTGCTAAATAAACGTTCAAAAAAACAAATTCAATTTTTTTTAACTGATGGCGCCATCTATTGAAAATGTATAATAATGAAAGAAGTAAAAATTCTTCCTTATCATTCATTATTTCCATAATAATTATTCTTTGTCCCAAATTTTAGGTAACTTTTAAACAATTCGGAGTCTTTCTTATAGTTATCAAAATAATTCTTTTATGCAAAATTACCGTTTAAAATGTTTAATATCTTAACTAGTGCTGCCATCTATCAACATTGTATAATATTAAAAATGAGTATTATAATGAAAATCTGTATCGTAATGAAGTTCATTATGATACAGATTTTAATCGTTTAATAGCGTATTATGAAATGTCAGTAGAAAAAATACATAACATGACTTTTATTTGAGTAACATGCCTAAATAATATATTATGCCCCATTCTAATATTTCCTGCAGCAAACGTGTGAATAACTTGGATGGCATTGTACGCTGAAAAAATTTTAGAAATAATAATCAATTTAAACAAATTCAATAAGTACTTACTCTGAATTTATATGTTCGCTTGAACAGTACCTCCAGTTCTTACAATCACAATCTTGATCGGGTTGGGTTTGCTCATCCTGCATCGAAATCGCTCCAATTCTTTGCCACTGAGGAACGCTTTGAGTCAATACTAGCAACAAAGCTACAAATATTAGTACTTGGTACTTGTTTGATGCCATCATGAGAGTCTGAAAAAAAAAGAACTTATCGGTAGTACTCTGATGCACGATTCATGACAAAATTACAATGGGCAAAAACATAATATTTTAACTATTCATTTTATGATTATAATATGAATTTGTTTATAGTGGCTTAGTTTCAGCCAACCCACGAGTAATTGTATTGAATAGTCCTTGTTAAAATATGATAACTGATAATATTTTCACAAACCAAAACGTGAAACAGAAATAATAAACAGAAAAACCTACTCCCAAGTATTTAAGGTACCTACTATTGTAACTTTAAAAAATATAAGAAGATATATTTGATTCACTGTGTAGATATTATTCTAAATAAAATAATAGTTGGGTCTGAACCTTCATGGCTCGTTTAAGTGAAAAATTTTCTCCTTGAAACTGTGACAACATTTTTAATTTACAACCAGCCATCCTAATAAAGTTAAAGTATTGTGCGTCTCATTACATAGAAATCAGGGTCTATTGGGGAATTTTTTCACCAAAGTATTGGAATGAAACAGTGAAAGTTGTAACTCTAGTTAACCAGGCATTTGATTAGAAGTAAAACTATTAAAACAATTATTCGATCAGTTATGGAAGTTTCAAGGAAAACTCCATGGCAAGGTCGTGAAAAAACTGCAGATGCAAAAGATGAGAGTGTTTTGTCTCTCATCTCTTTATCCTCCAATTTTACCAACAAGTATAGCAACTTTTGGACGGTTTGGAGAAGGTAATTACCAGTTTCAAAGCCATCAGTTTGATGACAAATTCGAGAATAAGCAAAACTACTTCAGATTGGACTAATTCTGTATATAATCTATCTAATATGTATACTTACCTATAATAATAAATTCAAAATTAATAAATAAGTAAAGTTTGATCTTGTTGCTTAAAACAAATCAAACCTTTTAAGTCTCATACTTTCAATAGCACCACACCAGAAACAATAATGAATTTAAATCGTTTACTATTTATCATCCAAATGTAAGTTTACTTTAATCAATTAAGTAAAACTAGGTAATCCATGGAGAAAATAAAATACAGGGTGTCCCAATCGAAAATGACCGATTTTAAATGCTTCTAACTTTTAAACCAGGTGTGCTAGCTACCTGTGATTTGCGCAATTCGACTTTTCTTGCCCTAAAGTTTTTTTTTCAGTTAGGTGCAAACTTTTTTCACACCTATACAGGGCGAGTAAAAAAAATGTCGTTTTTCAACATCAAAATTCTCCACTATTTTTAATGGAACACCCTGTATGTTGCAACGCCAAAATTAAGAGTCGCGACCAAGGTATTCATTTGTCAATAAACGTCGGCCTTTTTTGAACCTAAAAAAATGCATTTATTTTTGGGCGATTTCTATTTCAATTTTTTAGGGCTTTTTGTTAGTACAGCAATACTTTCTATACGACTTTTATAATTTTGGCATTGCAACATACATGGTGCTTGAATAAAAATAGTGAAGAATTTCGATGTTAAAAAACGGAATTTTTTTACTCGCCCTGTATAAGGGTGAAAAAAATTTGCAACTAACTTAAAAAAAACTTTAGGCCAAGGCCCAAGAGAAGTCGAATGGCGCAAATCGCAGGTAGCTAGCACACCTGGTTTAGAAGTTATAAGCATTTACAATCGGTCACTTTCTATCGGGACACCCTGTATACCTATTTAAAAGTTATTATGCTATTTTAATCTTTAGTGTAAAAGGAAAATTAGCACAAATTTGCGATAAAAATTAACATCAAAACGAAATTTATCGTTTCCGGCCAACAATTGGATTATTATTTTAAGAACATACCTGCCTAGAATGTTACACTTGACTTGCACCGAAGAAAATTTCGATCCGGTGTTAAATAGTTTCGATTCGAGTGTTTTAACCGATAATATTGTTTATGGAACAATTGAAAATCGAAGGCTTTTCTTATTGTTTTTATTATCATTTTATGTAAACTTATTAACTGTGTATTTAGGTACACAACAGTAAAAGACTGGACTTGATTCTTGAAGATCTAATTTATTTAAAAGAAACTCCAAGCTTATAATATTCAATCAATTACCATAGAAGATCTTTTACCGAGATTGCCATTATTTATCTAATTATTTTAGCCCACCACTCAACATGTCACCCATCAGATGATGACCAAAGGGTGCCTTGTTACGTTTACAATAAAGTGTTTAGCGCATACATTACATTCCTTCCCACTTAGTTTTTGTTAAGATCCTAGCGTTCAAAGGTTCAACCTGTCAGGAGCCTTGGCAGATCTTTGAAATCTACGCAACAAGAGTGGAGATGTCCTTGGCAACAAGCGTGGAGATGTCTTTGAATAATCAGAAATTGTCACCTTTTTTTTTAATGGGATATTTAGATGTAAGAGAAATAGGAGTAGGCAAGGAAGTAGGAGTTTTTGGTTCTAACACTTCCACCGAGGGTGGGACATTATTTTTTAACTCATGATTTTCTATAGATTTCCGATCAACAGAATATTCCGTTATATTTTCGGGGATAATACCACGAGAGCTTCAAAATTACTGATAATTTTTCACGATTGCGTGTTTAATTTCTCGAGTCCGTAGGACGAGTGAAATTTGCAGAGAAAACACACATGAGTGAAAAATTATCTGGTTCATTTTCAAGCTCAAGTGGTATTTAGAGGATTATTTCACGTATGAGAATGCAAAAAATATGGAAATAAATATGTATCAAACGATTTGAACATCTTAACAATCAATACAAATAAATGGTTGCTATCAGGAACCGTTTGTTTGTATCAAAAATTAGCATGACAACCATGTATACAATAACATGCGAGAATTATCGAATGTAATACCACAAGAGGTTTCAGGATTACCGGATAATACTTTTACCTGTCACGAAACGCGTTACGCAGCAACACCACGACTCCGAAGGAGGAGTGGTGTTGCTGGTAACGCTTTGAGTGTCAGGTAAAAGTATTAGGTAATCCTGAAACATCGAATGGTATTCAAAAGGTTATACAACGAACTAAACTTTAATACTTTAGAATTAAAAAAAAAAATCTATAATAGAATTTGCCATAAATGCCACCAAGCGCGATAATCCCAAAAGGCTTATCACTTATTAGGCCTCTCGTGTCATAGGGGAATGATGTACAGTGAGTTGTATAATCGCTGCAATTCTCTCTAGTTAAACAAATGGAAAAGAGAATTTTCGCTGTAATTCTGAAAATCGTCACTTGTCTTATGGGATTTCTGAACACATGAGTGGAGTTATTTGGGTTTTCCAAAATTTCCACAGCTGCCTTACTAGAAATATCAGGCCGAACATCTGTCTCTGGATACTGTAACAACGATGGTTTCAAGTGATCAGCATGAACATATCGCATTCTTCCCTCTGGAGTCATCAGTAAATAAGAATTAATTCCAACTGCCTCTAACACCTTTGCTGTAATCTACTTTTCAAGCTGTGTTAAATATAACATGACTGATTGATTAATCAAATACATTTTATTTTCTCGTCTTCTTATATTTTCACTTTCAATTACATAGTCCTCTCTTTTTCTTTCTACTTTTCCTTTTAAATTTTTTGGATGAAACATATTAAGTTTTGTTCTTGGGATATGTTTAAACATCAATTCCGCTCGTGATTTCATAGTAGGTAACCGTACTTGAAGTATTCCTATAATTAAACAAAAAGTTATCTAGCTTATGATCAATTGAATCGCATTTCTGATAAAAATCTCTGTCAAAAATGTCATTCTGCATTTTCTTCTTTATTTTTAGTACCGACTTTTACAACTCATTCTGTAAAAATTCCTTCTTTAATGAGTTTTTAACCGTCGAAACTGATTTTTCCGCACTTCCGTTCGATTTCGGGTGATAAGGTGGGGGTGTTGACTACTTGTATTCCATTGGATCTACAAAATTTATGAAATTCTTCGCTATTGAAAGGGGATGCATTGTCCGCCATTTAAACTTTAGGAAGACCAAACCTACTAAAAACTTTACGAAGTCTCGTTATCGTTTGCTGAGTATTTGTTCCTTTCATTCGAAAAATCTCTAACCATTTCCAAGTAGGTACTATCTATCATCAAAAAGGCTTCATAACCTCCCAATAAAAGTCAACGTGAATTCTTGAAAAAATGTTTTCGCTCTTACAGTGGCGTATCCAGACTGAGGTTCTGGAGGGGGCAAACCTGATATGTCTGCCATAGGCGGAATTTTTTTTTGAGGTGCCACGCCCAAAAGTTTTCAAAACCACACAATCGAGTATTCGCTCGCTTCTCTCAATACTTTTGTAGGACAAAATATATAATATTTTCACAGAAAAATTCAAATGGAGAGGGGGGTCGAGTAATGCGTCATTTGTTAGCTATTTTTATTAAGATTATATCCCCAAAGTTTCAAATTGCTACTATCGACCCTGTCGAAATAGCTTGTCAAAGTTGTGTGTTTTTTACCTCATATTAACAAATTAACATATTTTTCAAGTGAATAAACATGAACCATTTTGAACTGAACTGTTGAATGACGATACCTAGATTAAATGCCAATGTTATTTTATTACTATGGATAGGTACCCTTCAAAAATCTGTTGTTTTGTTAAATGGTAAAAATAACACAGTTCAGATACTCGGGAAAACGCATTTTTCCTAACTTTGACACACTCCCATTTCGGTAGAGAAAATAGTAGCAACTTAAAACTTTGAGGATATAATTCTTACAAAAATAGCTACCAAATGACGTATCACTCGACCCCCTTTTGCATTTGAAATTTTGGAGGTACCTGTCTCAAGCGCTTAGGGGTTGACAGGTAGGGAGTGAAAATACCAATGAAATGTGTCCCCCGAAAAACAAAAATTGACATGTTTGAGCGATTTTTGATTGATCACCTAACACATGTGCCCCACCCTGTATAATAAATACTTCAAATTACTAAAAAAATTCACACTGGAATAACTAAAATATAAATATTGGTATATACAGCGTGTTCCTCAATACTAAAAATCATGCAAGTATGAACGGAAGGGGGCGATTCTTTGGTTTTTTCTTATGACTAAATAAAATTTCAAAAAAACAGGGGTTTGCAAACGCTTCGTTACTGATCTACAGGGCGTTGAAATTTCAATATATTTTTTAGTTTTTTCTTTATAGCTCCTGTGGCTTTCGAGCAGTGTTCCCAACTGCAGGGAATTTTCCCTTTTTAGGGAATTTTGGCACCCAAAAGGGAAAAGGGATTTTTTTTTATAAAATCGTCGAAATGAGGGAATTTTTGAGAAATAGAAGTTTGGCATCGATGAAGATAGAAGTTGTATTCAGCACGGATTTGGAGAGGAGTAAGCGATGTCACTCTACCTACGCCGAAAAGCAATACTCGAACGCAGCAAGGTTCGGTTTCGGGGGTTCCCGGTTGTATTTATTTTAGTGATAGATATTTTTGGTTTTGATATAGGTAAAGTCATTTGGCATTTACTTAGATGTACTCGTAAGGCTTTTTCGGAAACACTGATCCGACTAACCCGATCACCAACTGTTTGTTTTTTATCTTTTTTTAATGAACACGATTGAAAAAAGATAAAGTACATCAGCTGGTGATCCGGATCAGTGTTTCCGAAAAGGCCTATTGGCAACATTGAAAGCAGGGAATTTTAACTCTAAAATATATAAAATAGGGAATCTTTGGGATCCATCAAGGGAATTATTAATCTGAGAGGTTGGGAACACTGCTTTCGAGGGATTAAGCCCAAATTTGAAATATAGGTTAGGTACGCATTAGGAGCTAAATGATTGTACATTCCACAGAAAGATTGAATCATAAAGGTACCTTTTGCATTACCAGCTTTACCAGACAATTATTATTACTTTTGAGAAAGATGGTTTTTGTGTTTTTGGTGGTGTCGCCTTTTGACAAAGTCTGAGCCCTGATGAGTGATGATGGCTCAAAGGCGAAAGCGCTAGGCAGCTAGTAATATACATTACGCTGAATATCAAGGCTGCCGTTTCGGTACAGTTGTACTGAATTCAGTACAAAATTAGCTAATTCAGTACATCAGTACAACCTTCTGAAAAACCATCCAATTTCAGTACGAAATTTTAACTTCAAATTGTATTTGTTAAATAAGAAGAAACGCTATTTAAAATAATAATTGTACTCATTTTTTGAAATAAATTAGTGGTTCAAGTCATAAATAATCCAAATCGAGCAGTCATAGTAACGTGACGTCACCGAGATTTCAAGCCAAATCAACTCGTGTACTGCAAAAGTGCTCTGGATTGAGCTGATCAGCTATAGTTCATTTATTCAGGTTATGTTTTTGGGAATCCCGAGTTGCCATTGTCCTCATTTAGCTAGATATAGACAAATTAATAAATTATAAAAAATTCCATTTCAAACTTCCATCGATAGATCTATACATCCAACATCCACTTTTACATATATCTATTTATATAAAACCACTTTATACATTTCAACTTTTGAATTTGCCGCCATTCAGTGCAATTTTTTCAGATTCAGTACAATTTCTGTTCAATATTCAGTACGCTATCAAAATCGTTCGCGGCAGCCCTGCTGAATATAAAACTAGTATTTTAACTTTTATTCCATGATTGTCAAGCACAGCGTACAACTGAACAGTTTCTATTTACAATAAAGTTACCTGTTCGTGTAGTTGAAAAAAGTAGGTATTATTTATTAAATTAATTTCAGTACATTTTTGAATTAATTTTTTTATTATTTGACAAATTTTTAAAAAATAAAAGGAATAAAAATATGTTGCTCTGGGAGGGGGCAATTGCCCCCTTTGCCCTCTCCTGGATACGCCAGTGCGCTCTTAGTCCAAATTGATATGGTGACATCCTTTTAACGACTACTCAGAATTTGGCATGGTTGACATTGATTCACTATGCTCTATATTATCATTGATGTTTGGCCACCAAAAGTCACTTCTTAGCTTCATTCCAACCATTCCAGGATGACTCTCATGTAACATATCCAACAAATTGTCTCTCAAAGATTCTGGCACAACAACTCGATTTTCCCAGGTTAAACATTGACATTCAACGCTTAACTCATTTCTTTGTTGAAAATAAAGCTTTAAGTTATCTTCAAATGGCCAATAACTTTATTTAAACATTTTTCTTTCTTTGTCTCTCTACAAATCAACTCGGCTGTGATGGGTATGTTATCTTCATATGTGAAAGCAAAAACTTGCTCCTCTAGTTTACATTCTTCAAACATCTCAGACAGTGGCATTCTTGATAGATAATCATAATTAGACATCTCACTAGCCTTCTTGTATTTAATCTCATAGTTATATGCAGATAACGTAACAGCCCATCTTTGTATCCTAGCATGAGCTAATGTAGGCAATCCATGGTTTTTCCCAAAAATGGTTTTCAATGGCTGGTGATCTGAGAATATTATAAATTTCCTCCCATACAAAAACTTGTGAAATTTGCGAACTGCAAATACGACTGCATAGGCTTCTCTCTGCACTTGAGCATATAATTTCTTTATGATGGAGACAACGTATGTAAACTGAATTGGTTTGAAAACTCCATCTTCTACTATGCTCAAAATCGCTCCCAAATCATAGGGATTAGTGTCAGCAGCAACTATCAGCTCTTTATCATGTTTTATAATGTGTTAAAGTAATGAAGAAAACCACCTATTTAAAATAATATTTCTTCAAATCTTACTTTTTTTTAAAAAACGTTTACTGAATAAAAATAAATGTTGCAACTTTGTATGCGCCGTGAAGCGTACTGAAGGGTACCACACCGAACGGGAGCTAGAAAAGAGGCGATTAGGCATTAGAGAGACTACAGAACGAGCTGGACTGGTCCTTTAGAAAACGTGTCGGGTGTCTGTAATTATTCATTATTCAATTTTCATTTCTATTTTGCATTAAAATTGATTGTTCAATCCAATTTGTTATTAGTGTGTGTGTAAGGAGCGTTCACAGGTTAGTGGATTGAATGTTATTTTGTTTTTGAGAGTTCAATTTATGCAAGTTGCTATTATTTTGTTCATTTTTATGTATTTTTTGTTTGTTTATAACATTTTTTATAACATATGCATTGTTCATGCATTTAACAAAAATCGTTTCATACTGTAACAACACAGATAAAGAAGTAAATTAAAACCTAATAAATTATGTGCTATCTTTTTGTGCTGAGATTTCGATTTTGTGTATTCAGAACGTGCATTAGGGCCTTGTTGAATTTACTAACATTTTCCTACCCTGACGAGAGAATATCCTAACAAATTGAAATAATCAATCTAGAGATATTGGATCAAAAACAACTATGGCTGAGTAGCTTCCCGTATGGGACCTCAGTATCCGCTGGGAAACTGGCTAATTAACAAAAAAACTCTTCAGTATTGATTATAGGTAGTATTGATTGAATGTAGTGTGTGTAATTGAAATTTTAGCACAAGAACAGGGGCGGTACCTAATTTAAACTTTTTGACTTAAATTATTGAATTATAGACTCACAATTATTATTAAAATGACACAGTATGTTTCGATTTTTAAGGAATGTTAGATCGAGGTACGATTTACTTTAATAATAAAGTAGACGTTTCACAAATTTTTCGTTTCTTTTACATATCACAACTTCCCTTAAATTTCCCTAATATTTGCTATGTCGGGCGCATGTCCAGTAAGTAAAATTGAGTTTACGTACCTTAAGTAGGGACAGAGGCATCAATGAGTTTTTCTACTTTTGATTTTAAAGGTTTTATACCTTGTTTATTCAAGGTATGACCTTAAAACTCTATTTCTGACTGAGAGAATTTACTTTTTTCTAAGTTTAACTTGATGTTGTGTTTTTCAAATCGTTGCGTTGCAAGACTATGTCTACATTCTTAATGCATAGTGATTTATTTTTTCTCGAAATCACACAATCATCCAGATAAACTCCCACAAACTCTAGACCTTTCAAAATATGTTCCATAGCGGACTGAAATATAGCTGGACTACTTGATATCCCATGGGGCAGTCTAGTGTATTTGAATAATCCAAGAATAATTGTTAGTAACTCTTGACTTTACTTATTAACGACAACTGAAGATAAGCATCGGAGAGATCCAATACACTAAACATATATCCACTTGATACTGATGCTATTGTTCTTTGGCACCTATACCATAGGACTAGCTATATCAGCATGACTAACAGGAATTAAAATACCCTCTGACACTGTTTTATTTTTTCTCGTAAAGAATAGGGCACAGAATAGGCCTTATGAAAAATCTTGTTTGAATTTTCTTTAACTTCCAAATTAGCTTCAAAACCTATAATATGACTTTTTCTATCATTATTAAAAACATTTGGATAAGACTTCTCAATTTTTAATGTAGTCTGGATTTCCATACGACTTAGAATAGAATTCGACTCATTCCTTGACAGATTTAGACTATTTGAGGATTTTTTGACTGATAATGTTTTAATTTTTGACATTACCTGATATCCTGTATGCATAAGTGACTCATTCTGACCATCAAAGACATTTCTTCCGCTACCTTGGTTTGAACTTACCAACTGACTCCTTGACCTAATATCTGACACCTAACTATCGCTTATTTTTGATTGGCTCTGACAAGCTGACTCGGTTTCAAGACCAGGACCTTGACTTATTGGAATTGACCGACCATGAGATTAGTGAAATTTAGAATTGAGCTAAAAAACTTATCATTATAATTTTTTTTCTTTGCCTTAGATTCTAAGCTAAAATTTTCGACATTTTGACTGAAATTAAGCATTGACCTCCAAGCTGGCTTAAGCTTGTCTAACCAATTTCTACCCAATAAATAATGGTTTGAAAGATTTACCAGGTTTGACTACAATTAGTGGTAAAGAATCAATATTTTCATTATTTTACGACTTTGATAAAAATTTGACCCCTGACTAACAATTTATCCCCTGACACAGTATTTATTGATAAATTGCTAGTAGATCAATGACATTTTAGTAGATAATGCTAAATGTCCAAAATACTTTTCATAATCTTGTTGAGAAATCACACTGGCTCCTGTGTCGATTTCCATCTCAATGTTTTTGTTTTCGACGCTGACCTGAACGACTAAACATTCACTTGAAATTCTATTCATTGTCACATATTTTTCGAGATTCAAATGAGAACATTGCTCATAATATTCCTTTTCAGACTTTGAATTTTCTTCACCTTCAACGTAGGTATTTGACTCCTCTGGACCTCTGTATGCAGCACCTGGATGTGTTACCTTTACGTTTACATACAAAACATTCCCAGTTTTTTGCAGGACATGTATCCGGATTGTGCTGTCTTCCACACCCAAAACAACTGGTACTTTGTGCATGATTGTTTTGGTTCCAGTTTACCTTATATTGTGGACGGTTTTGACTCTTTGACTGGCTTGTACTTGGACGCTGAATGAACTTTGGTTGCTTTTTTTCCACTGCTGACGCTGACATACTTTGTGACTCAACTTGGTGGACACTACTTTGTGGAAAAACTAATTTTTCTTGTATAGTTGACATTTCATAATTTAGTGCCTCTTTACAAGATTCTTCAAATTTTAATGAATTGTCCTTCGTCAATAATCTCTGTACGACTGACTCACATCGAATACCACAAACAAAACTGGTCAAAGAAGCTGCCATAGTCCCATATTCACACGAAGCTGACAAGGTTTTCAATTGAACAATATAATCAGTCACCGACTCATCTGGTTTCTGATTCCTGCTATTGAACTTGTACCTTTCAGCGATTACTGATACTTATGGTGTAAAAAGTTTTTCTAGAATATCCAACATATCCATAAAGGATTTTGACGTAGGCCGCATTAGACTTTTTAATAACTTGTAAGCGTCTGGGCCAATCAAAGTTATGCACAACATTGAAAGACTGGACTTGATTCTTGAAGATCCAATTTATTCAAAAGAAACTCCGAGCTTACAACATTAAACTCAATCAATTACCATAGAGGATCAATAACAATTATGAATTATTTTGTTCCAGATAATTTAGCCGAAACGGGCCCTCAAGTAATCATCCTGAGCTACCCGAAATATTGTCGCTACAGAGCTATGATGCGGCGCCTGGAAGGAGTCGAAAATTTGTATTTAAAATACAAAATCGTAAACGCCCTTGGAGGTTTTTACGTCAAACATCCAAACACTAGGGTAAGAATTATTGTATACAAACAAACGCGGAAATGAAAAATATATGCAATCTCTATTTCATCATCAGGTCCTATTCTGTCGAGATACATTCGATTATCCGGAACTGGAAGGACACGAGTTGCTGTGCAATCATCTGGCACCGAAATTGAAGGGCAGACCTAGGGGTAAGCGGAAAAAACGTAGCTTTTCGCCTGGATCGGAGAGTAATGAATCGGAATCGTCAATTACTAATTTTGCTAGGGTAAGTGGATAAATAATCTTTGTTTTGATTTTATTGAGACTTTTCAACATTAATCTTGTTTATTTTATAGGCAAATGAAAGAGCAAATGGAGCCTCTCCAAGTTCATCCACGATAGCTACTCGCAGGAGTACAAGGTGTCACGAGAACAATGAAAATAAGCAATTTATGAAAATTTTGACTGACTTTATGAAGGCTAAACGATTGCCCATGAGCCGGGTGCCTTCCTTAGGATATAAAGAATGTAAGTGAAGTTTGTTTTTCAGATTTTTTCCTTTTAGTTTAATCCTAGTTTAAGTTCTGAATTGTTTTTTGTTCTATGTCATTCCAGACTAAATATAAAATCAAAGAAGTTAAGCTGGCTTATATTGGCTGCTTAACAAACTTTGAGAATCCCAGAAAACTATACAAGTACAGGGTGGCCCATTTTCGATGTTTTAATAGGCTATATTGAAAACCAGCAGATATATCAAATATCTTGGAGCACATTCTCGAGCTCTTTTTTTGTAAAAATAACAATGGCGAAGACAAATCACTGCTAACTTGATGCTTTTAGGAAATACAGGGCACTTTTCAAATTATGCACAATTTTAGAAAACCTTCTAATTTCTTTATTAATCAAGATATCAAAAAACGAAAAATACTTTCTATAGGCAGTTTTTCAAGGAGAATCCAGTGGCATGACCAATTTTTCTCCAGATGCCTCCGATTTTGGAATATTGACCAAAGTTGTGTTTTTTTAAATGGAACACCCTGTATTTTATTTTTTTATTAAATAGCTCTTTGTGAGCTGATTTCAATGATATAAGGTTTTATACTTTTACCTTCTATAGTTTTGAAAAAAAAAATTAATTCCGTTTTTCCATAAGAAACAATGAGCTAGAGAGAAATAAGTCAATAAATAAATTATGTGTTGCCTATTTATCACCCTCGATTCATAGTTCAAATTAAAAAAAAAAATAGCTGAACTGAAAAATTAAATTAAGAATTATTAAGAAATTTGTAGCCGATTCATAGTTTAACTATCTCTTTCTAACTCATTGTTTCTTATGGAAAAAACGGAATTTATTTTTTTTCTCCAAAACTATTGAAGGTAAAGGTATAAAACCCTATATCATTGAAATAAGCTCACAAAAAGCTATTCAATAAAAAAATGATATACGGGGTGTCCCATTTAAAAAAACACAACTTTGGTCAATATTCCAAAATCGGTGGCATCTGGAAAAAAATTGGTCATGCCACTGGATTCTACTCAAAAACTGCCTATAGAAAGTATTTTTCGTTTTTAAATATCTTGAATAATAAGGAAATTAGAGAGTCTTTTAAAATTGGACAAAATTTGAAAAGTGCCCTGTATTTCCTAAACGCATCAAGTTAGCCGTGATTTGTCTTCGCCATTGTTATTTTCCCAAAAATAGAGCTCGGGAATGTGCTCCCAGATTTTTGATATCTCTGCTGGTTTTTGATATAGCCCATTAAAACATTGAAAATGGGCCACCCTGTACATTTAAATTTCAACTAAACACCAAAGTAGGCATTCCAGGGGCCGGATTCCGAACCCACGATTCGATAGTCTATGGATAGTATCGTCTTTCGTCAGGTACATACTTTTGCACAGCTTGACGATAGACGATACTATCGAATCGTGAGTTCGGAATCCAGGCCTTGTTTTAAAAACTCCAGAGTGGGAAATGTGTACAGAGTAATTTAGTGTATGAGGTTTCTTCTTCTTCCAATGCGTATCCACTAATGGATAAATAATTTGTTACAAAACTGTCCAGAGTAGTTTAAAAAATGTTAGGAACGACTTTCAAAAAGTTAGTAGTTTAAATATTTCCAAATTATTACTCCTGAAGTGTTCAGAATAGCTTCAAAAAAGTCTGGAGCAACTTTCAAATCAGTTAATTGTGTAAATATTGGTGTAAATAATTCAGAGTGGTTTTAAAAAGATCTGAAGCAACTTCCAAATAAGCCAAAGTTACTCTTCATTGAGCAAACAGCTTTAAATTGCCCAGAGTTGCTTTAAAAGTTTCTAAAGTGACTTCAGAAGTATCTGAAGTTACTCAAATTTTAAATTTTTCAAATCTTCAAAAAGTTTGCTACAAACTGTCCAACGTAGTTTAAAAAATGTTTGGAGCAATTTTCAAAAAGTTAGTAGTTTAAATATTTCAAAATTATTACTCCGAAAGTGTTCAGAATAGCTTCGAGAAACTCTGGAGCAACTTCCAAAGAGTTAATTGTGTAAATAATTCAAAATCTTTACTCAGAGTGGCTTTAAAAAGATCTAAAGCAACTTTTAAATAAGCCAAAGTTACTCTTCTTTGAGCAAACAGCTTCAAATTGCCCAGAGTGGCTTTAAAAGATTCTAAAGTTACTCCCAGCTGAAACAGTTAGAGCTGGTATTCCTATATTCCCATTCCCATATCGACTAATTGTTTGAGATCGACTACCATATCCATCTCTTTTCAGGTGATTAATACTTTATGTATTACCATTGTGTCTTTTTTTTTTCAAGATCGGTAGAGTTTCAGGGTACTTATGGCCCTTACAAGTTAAAAATATAAAAATTTGCTTCGAACTTTGAAAGGTGAATTTCAACTTTGAAGCTATATAACTTTGGAATGGTAATAGTTATTAATATTGAATTGGATCATTTCGTAGCCAATTTAATCCTTTTTCGAATGAAACATGATTCATTAAAATCGGTCCAGACGTTCCAGGGTTATGGCGTATTTAATGGAGCCATGTCAAGTTGAGAAATTCAAAATACAATTTTGGAATTTTCTTCTGGAATTTTTTTCGGGGTTAGGAAGCTTCAAATAAGAAAATGCCAAGAGGCATTTTCTGTTTAATTTGATCCCCTCTACTCAATAAAAGTAATTAGTTTTGGAACTTTTTGGGATTCCCTCTACAGAATGTCTATCTTGAAATTCGGTAGAATTTCAGGTTACCTATGGTCCTTATAAGTTGAAAATGTTATAGAATTTGCTCCAAATTGAGTTTTTATTGTTTTAGTAATTAAATAATAATAGTAATATTTGTTACAGTAAATCTTCACGAATTCTATACAAGAGTTCAAAAACTGGGTGGCTACGAATGCGTCACCACAAACCGACTATGGAAATCAATTTTCGACGACATGACTGGGCATTTGAACAGTACTAGTGCAGCTACAATTATTAGAAGACATTACGAAAGGTAACAAATTTCGTGTTAAAAAATCAAACTTCAATGTTTTGTCTTTAGGTTTCTATTGGCCTTTGAGCGATACGAAAAAGGCGAAGAAGACAAACCCTTACCAGTTTCTGAAAGAAGACGCCTGAAAAATAAACAACCTGCAATCAGTAGCAATAATGTCTCTAGTGATTCTGAATCTAGTTTAGAGTCAGCACCTACATCTAGATCTAGTAGCAGCCCACCACCTGTTATTGAAAACAAGGTTTGTGATTTTTATACTGTATGTATTTTTAAAACATTTTTATATTTTCTTTAGGAACTGACTTTCTCGGGCAAAACATCATCATCTCTCCGTAGTATTCGTGTAAAACCCGAAAGACAAAAGGAAAAACTCAAAAGTGATAAACCAATAGTTAGTGAGGATCAACCTAAATTAGAATTAAATCAAAATACATCCGCACAAATGGTTGAAACTGAACCAGAAGATGTTAAACCTGTGATTGAAACCTTGCCAGATAAGTCTGAGGAGGAACCTGTTGAAACACAACCCACTGAACCTGACAATTCCCAACTAGAAGAAACCGTTCCTACGATAAAAGAAGAGGAAAAACCTAAAAGTGAGCCAGACATAATCAAACCATCAATACCTGAAGGTACTAAAACTGAAGGTTCAATTCCTGCGGAGCCTGCCACTGATGCAGTAGCTCCTGTAGCACCAACAGCAATACCAGAAAAAATGTCTCCTGTAGAAGGCAAAGAAAATATCCCCTTAATAAAAACAGGAGATACTATGCCTCCAATAAGTACCTCCCCAACTAATAACAGTCATAGTCCAGAAATACCCATAAGTAAAACAGTCACAGATAGCTTTAAAAATGAAGATGAACCTGACGTAAAACGAATAAAACTAGATATATTAAAAGAAGGGGGCTTAGAAGTAACTCCAGTAAAATCAACAGCCACTTCACTAAAAGAATTTCGGCCTTCAGTTATCCAACAACCACCAAACAATAATAACAACAACAATGTTTTTGCCAAGCCAGTGATGGCTCCGCCATCGATAATGAGCCATTTATTACCAAAAAGAACCAGCTTACCTGCAAGTTTAAACATAACACAAGTTAAAACAACTCCAGTCAAACCAATGACATTCTTAAACGGAGCCACTCCACCGCAAGTTGTTCAATCTAGATCAATTTACTCATACTCCGAAAGAACTATTTATGGAAATCCCAAAGATTTCCTTCAACCAAGTATGATGTCTCACGCTCCAAAGTCCACGGTGAGGCCTGGCGGAAGCGATCCAGTTGATTTATCTTTGACGAGCCCTCAAAAGCCTGCCATCGAAATAATGCCTGTGCCTCAACATTATGCCAGAGCTCCTACTGCACCTTCAACTCCTTCAAATAGAGCTAGTGTAACTAAAAACCTATACAAGGCAACTCAACCAGCACCTATTTTAGACGGACGTAAATTGGGTCCCAATTTGGAAATAACTTTGGTGAGTCCGAAACCCCCAACGCAGCATCATCATTATGCGCAACAACAAGTTCCAAAACAGCATCATTATAAACGTTCAAATTCAGAAATATACGCGCAAAAAGTGGCCAGATTAAAAACGGAAGAGCTAAATAGCAGACAATCAAGGTACAACATTCCTCAAATGCATAAAAGTAATAGCGTGGATATTCCATCGTCAGTTCCTAGTCCGTACGTTTCAAAAAACAGTGTCAGTGCATCGAAATTGGATGCGCGGCACGCACACCCGTCAGGACAAAAACCTTTAGTTCCTCCATTACCACAACAATTACCTCCTTCGTATAATATGGCTGCTTCGAGATTTCCAACGCCCGACGGCACTCCCAACAACGGCATGAGCCCGTTTTTGCCTATAATGGACTCGCTCTACTATCAAGCGGCCTTGCAAAATGTTTATTCGAACTTGTCAACTATGCCGCCCATGTTACCTATTCCGACGGCCGAGCAATTGAAGTTTTATGCTGAGCTGATGGCGCACGGTAGGCTTAATTTGCCGTACGGGCATCCGCCAGATGGACATCATCCGTCCATGAATAATAGTAGGAAGTCGTAAAAAATGGTACATATCAATGAGATTTTTTTTTTTGTTATGTGAGGTATTTTTGTGTGGCTTCTCTTAGGGTATTTTGAATAGATGTAACAGGTGATGGTGATTTATGCACCTATGGATTTTGAAAATATCTAAATGGGTCAGATCTTAAGTTGTTTGACTTGAGAATCCAGCATCTCTAGTAAAATGTCAGCTTTCTAGACCTAAAACTATGATCACACTCTTAAGCCTAAATGTTCCATCCTCACAGTTGATTAGCTTTGGTTGGAACCTGTAGAACCTCAAGTTTAGGTGGTGGAAATCACTAACTAAACTACAGTACAGAGTCTAACGAAAAAGACCTGGAAAATATCTCAAATACAGGACAAAATACTATCACGAGATATTAGATGTTTGTACTGTGCCTTCGCCTTCTGGAAAATATTTTAGAACTAGATGCTGGAAGAGGAGACAACAGATCTGTTCTCAAGGAAATCACAAACCAATCAGAGCATTTTTGATTGATGCACATCAGTTATCTTTTATGTCTATTTGTTAAAAACTCTAAAATAAGACTCGCCAAATAAATTTGAAATTTTCTGCTGTATTTGGTATAAGAAGTATAGGGTTGTCCAGTGTGGATACTTAATAGGAAACGTCAATTTCTGAGCGAGATACATAAAAAATGAACTTTCTAAAAGCACTTATTTCAGCAGCATCTAGTGATATTAGTGATAATCTCAGTTTTTTTCTATTTGGTCCTGACTTTGAGATAGAAATATCAGTCAGTGTGTTTTATCGTATTGTAAAAATCATAGCTCCGCTATGTCGGGCTATTTTTCCATAAAACTTTAGTTTGTTGAACCTAGACGCTTCTTTAATAAATAAAAAAAAATTGGTTCCTCCAGGTTTCCCAGATTGACTCTAAGGCAGAAATATCACTTAGTGTATTTTATCGGATTGAAAAAAATCATAGCTTCGGTATTTTGGTTCCTTTTTCCATAAAATTTTAGTATGTTGAAGCTGGAAGCTTTTTTAATAAACAGAAAAATATTTGGTTTCTCCAGATGTCCTAGATTTCCAGAAATAAAATCAAAAATTAGACCATTGACTAAGGCAGAAATATCACTCGGATATTAAAAATCATAGATCCGTTATTTTGGGCTATTTTTCCATAAAATTTCAGTATGTTGAAGCTGAAAGCTTCATTAATAAACAAAAAAATTTTTGGTTCCTCCGGGTGTCCCAGATTTCCAGAAAGAAAATCAAAAATTAGACCATTGACTCTAAGGCAGAAATTTCATTCAGTGAATTTTATCGTATTGTAAAAATCATAACTCCGGTAATTTGAGCTATTTTTCATAAAATTTTAGTATGTTGAAGCTGGAAGCGCTTCTTCAATAAATAAAAAAATATTTGGTTTCTCCAAATTTCCCAGATTTCCAGAAAAAAAGTCAAGAATTAGTCTATTGACTCTAAAGCAGAAATAACGCCAAGTGTGTTTATCGGATTGTAAAAATCATAGCTCCGTTAAGTTGGGCTATTTTTCCATAAAATTTTAGTACGCTGAAGCTGAAAACTTTTTCAATAAATAAAAAAAAATATCTGGTTTTTCCAGGTTTCCCAGATTTCCAGAAAAAAAATCAAAAATTAGATTATTGACTCTAAGGCAGAAATATCACTCAGTGTGTTTATCAGATTGTAAAAATCATAGCTCTGTTATCCTAGGCTATTTTTCCATGAAATTTCAGTATGTTGAAGCTGAAAGCTTCTTTAATAAATAAAAAAATATCTGGTTTTTCCAGGTTTCCAGAAAAGCATCAAGAATTAGACCATTGACTTTAAGGCAGTAATATCACTCAGTGTGTTTATCAGATTGTAAAAATCATAGCTCCGTTATTTTGGGGTATTTTTCCATAAAATTTTTGTAGGTTGAAGCTGGAAGCTTTTTTAATAAATAAAAAAATATTTGGTTTCTCCAAGTTTCTCAGATTTCCAGAAAAAAAAATCAAGAATTTGACCATTGACTCTAAGGTAGAAATATCACTCAATGTGTCTATCGGATTGTAAAAATCATAGCTCCGTTATCCTGGGCTATTTTTCCTTAAAATTTTAGTATGTTGAAGCTGGAAGCCTCTTTAACAAATAAAAAAATATTTGGTTCCTCCAAGTTTCCGAGATTGCCAGAAAAAAAATCAAGAATTAGACCATTAACTCTAAGGCAGAAATATCACTCAGTGTGTCTATCGGATTTTAAAAATCATAGCTCTGTTATCCTAGGCTATTTTTCCATAAAATTTTAGTATGTTGAAGCAGGAAGCTCCTTTATTAAATAAAAAAATATCTGGTTTCTCCAGGTTTCCCAGATTTGCAAAAAAAAAACAAAAATTAGACCAATGACTCTAAGGCAGAAATATCACTGAATGTGTTTATCGGATTGTAAAAATCCTAGCTCCGTTATTTTGAGCTATTGTACCACAAAATTTCAGTATGTTGAAGCTGAAAACTTCTTTAATAAATAAAAAAATATTTAGTTCCTCCAGGTTTCCCAGATTTCCGGAAAAAAAATCAAAAATTAGACCATTGACTCTAAGGCAGAAATATCACGTGTGATTATCGGATTGTAAAAATCCTAGCTCCGTTATTTTGGGCTATTTTTCCACAAAATTTTAGTAGGTATGTTGAAGCTGAAAGTTTCTTTAATAGATAAAAAAATATCTAGTTCCATCAGGTTTTCCAGAAAAAAAATCAAAAATTCGACCACTGACTCTAAGGCAGAAATATCACTCAATCTTTTATCACATTGTAAAAGTCATAGCTCCGTTATCCTAGGCTATTTTCCCATAAAATTTTAGTATGTTGAAGCTGAAAGTTTCTTTAATAAATAAGAAAATATCTAGCTCCATCAGGTTTTCCAGATTTTCCGAGAGGTTTCCAGAAAAAAAATCAAAAATTAGACCATTGACTCTAAGGCAGAAATATCATTCAATGTTTTATCGGATTGTAAAAATCATAGTTCCGTTGTCCTAGGCTATTTTTCCATAAAATTGTAGTATGTTGAAGCTGAAAGCTTCTTTAATAATTAAAAAAAATATTTGGTTCTTCCAAGTTTTCCAGATTTCCAGAAAAAAAATCAAAAATTAGTATGTTGACTCTAAGGCAGAAATATCACTCAGTGTATTTTATCTAAGGTTTTATCGGATTGTAAAAATCATAGTTCCGTTATCCTAGGCTATTTTTCTATAAAATTTTAGTATGGTGAAGCTGGGAGCTTTTTTAATAAGAAATAAAATATATGGTTCCTCTGGTTTCCCAGATTTCCAAAAAATCAAAAACTAGACTATTGCAGGGGCGTTGCCAGTGGGGAGGGGGCAGTGGGCTCGGGCCCTTCTCAAGACTTTCGAGAAAAAAAGAAAAAAGAAAAATATATAAATTGCTCATATTATAAAAAGCTTAAAGGGTGGTGGGTCTGTGTATATTTCTTTAATTTTTTCTGCATGGCGCCACTGTTTTTTGGTAACTACAATATGCAAGATAAATTTATCATTCTATAATTCTATTGGTCAGCAGATAACTGGCTGACTAAAGGGATTACAGATTGCGTTTTTACCCGCCAGATTGCATACCTGTTTATTAAAAGGTGAATAAACCGTCCCTAAGGGCAGTCTGAATAAACCGATGTGCCCTTATAGCAGAAACATCAGGTAATGCAATCTGACGGATAAAAACCTAATCTGTAACCTCATTGGTCTGATAGTTATCCGCCGACCAAAAGGATTATAGATTGATAAATTTATTTTGCAGATAGTTACCAGCAAGTTTATCTGAAGATAAATTAACCGGGCCTAGGTCATAAGAAACAATGTGTAAAAAAAGACCTTTCTCATTTTTTTTTTTGCAGATTATATAGTCCTTTTCTAACACATTGTTTCTTATGACAAAAACAGATATACTTTTTTCCCTCAAAAACTGTTAGAGGTAAACCTATTGAACGTTATAGGTCTGTTCTCAGAGAAATCACAAACTAGTCAAGTCAGGGCGAATTTCATTGGTTCAAAATAGTCAGAAATCTGGTTATTGGCGATTTCCACCAATCTGAAACGCTCTGACTGGTTTGCGATTTCTATAAGAACGGACCTATTATTATTGAAATCTCCAAAAACAGAGCTATCAAACGAGTTATTATTATATAGGGTGTCCCATTGAAAAAAGTCGTAATTTGGTCAATATTTAGAAATTGGGGCCAAAAAGAAAAAAAAAAACGAAAACTTCATTGGATTCTGCTTGAAAAGGTGCTTCTAGAATCAGATCAAATCAATTATTTCCATAAACGGTTGAATATTTCAAAATGTGTTCTGCACCAATCAAGATTTTCTATCTTCCTCAGAAATTGACGTTCCCTATGAACCCTGTACATATAAGATTTGCATTTGTGGAAAAGACTACATGAGTAAGATGTTATTTAAAATACATTTTTCATAGCTAAATTGATGATCAGAGAGTTTCCTTGAAGTTCTACTTAAACGTAATAATTTCAAAATATTGCCAAATGCAACAGAATTTTCCATCAAAAAACACATACAGAGCACAATAGTATGTGTTACATTTACAAGTAAACTTATTTTACACAAGTGACAATATAAAAATCAAATAAATGTTATTTTATGTTTGTGAAAAAATGTATCATCTTTTGTTAACTATAAGTATATAATTATTATTATGATATAATTTAAATTTTTTTGTTATTATTACATATTATTACTATTATGAAAATTGGTTTCATTTAACTTTTTGAGAAGTATTATATTTGTTTTGTTTTTATATTATTTGATTTGTAAAAAAAGTTGTGTTCTAAATAAAAATGTCCAAGCGTTTGATATTAATTCTGGAAATACAGAATTAAGACAATTTTGGCTATTGCCAAGATGAAAAAATTTGAAAAAATAAACAATTAGTGTCTGTGATTTACAATTATATTATTGTATAAATAAAAAATTAAAAAAAATGTGTAAGTACATTTGTACCAAAATAATTTTGTACAGATTCACTATTTTCTCTCGATTTATTCTAATAATTGTATCATTATTAGCCCCCCCTACCCCCCACCCATTAATGTAACTTTGTTTTTTTAGTTTGTACCTACTTGTAGAACACATTGTGTACATAATTGTTTAGTTTTTATAATTAACAATAAATAAATGTATCTGTTATTGTACATGGTCTATTTGCCATTAAAAACATACAAATAAAAAAATACGTTGTGTAGTTTTTTCTTTCATGAGGGAATTTTTCCGAAATTACGAAAACATGTTTATAATATTCAGAATTAAATAATAAGGAAACATAACAACATCCACCTATGTAGGTAACATTTGTTTGTTCATAATTCGAAAACCTCTGCAAGCGAGTCAATCAAAGCAAGGTCTCATTTAATTTGCAATAAAACAAATTAAAGTTCTATTAAATCGTCCTTCAATTCAGGCCCTAAAACTCAATTACACCAAGCAAAATGCGGTAGAATGACCCAAATAGAGTAGTGCTATAATATGCGCGGCGCATTTAACTAAAACTTTAAGCTCCCAACAACAAAATAAAATAGTGCTCCAGATGAGTACCTCTCCTGCTTTACCAATAAATCTTTGTTGTTGTGGTACCACAATAAATGATCGTGCGTCCGGTACCAATTAAAAAAATAATGCAGCTTTAAATAGGTAATAAATATTTATTTAACTTTCCCTTCTGTTCATCATATCATTACAAGTGGTTTCGTTTACCAATAAGAAAATGCGGTAGAGTTGTGCAATTTTTGATGAGTCAACTTACATTTTGATGATTTTTGTTGGTAAGTTTTTTGTTTTATAACAATTGGATTTAATTTAACTTTAATGGAATGTTTTTCCGGGCAATATCAAATAAAATGACCTATCTATTTTTGGCGGTAAGCCAATAAGAGTTTTCACGCTAACCATCTTTTATGCAGTAAAGTTAACCCACATAATTACCAATAAAATTATTTATATACAATTAGCAAAAAAAACCTTGGGACTTAGTTTTAAATAAATCGTTTGGTCCTTGGACATTTTTATATTTTTGTTAAATGAAAAGTTCGCTTCCTTCATTTAATTCGCACAGGTTGCCCTTGAAATTCTAGAATGCAACACAACAGGCAAATTGTTGTTTAATTAAAATTATTATTAACAGGATTTCTTTATTATATAAGTTTTATCTAATTGCATGGTCTATTTTTGATTCAGTGAGGATGCACGAGTACATAAATATATCGATCAATTTTGGTTTCATTAATAATTCATCATGTTCAGTATTTCATCCATATTTGCTGTCCATTGGATTATAATTGCCACATTTATTGATTCAGGAATAATTTATTGAAATTGATCAACCTGTGAAACATATTTTGTGTAGGATACAGGGTAGGCCAATCTGGAAATTTTTAATAATGTTATAGGTACTGCGACTTGCACAGATCTATTGCGTTCCCCTTCTGTGCTTAAGAGTTGATAGGATTCTCACTCAAAGCACTCATCCAGCTTTAAAGCTTTTATGAAAGCAAGTAACTTGAACTCTATACTCCTGTGATCAGACAGGGAGGGGTCAAGCGGGGACCTTTCAGTTAATATACAGGGTGTCCCACGAGGCGGTTTTTCCCAAATGATATAACTTCGGAACGCATTATCATATGTTCCACTGTATAATTTTTTATCATTTTCTTTGACAAAACCTTAACAAATATGGCATTGCCGATTTTGTAATTCAATTTTCTAACGAAAAATGCCATAATATACCATTAACTACATTAAAGATTCGAAAGATGACGTCACTTGACCGAAATTGAAGTGAAACTGATGAAATAATAATATAATAATAATAATAATAATATTAAATTGGATGACAATGGTAGAAGCGGCACAAAAAGTTACCCAGATCCTGAAAATTTCAATTATATTGGATGACGCGTTTCGTAGCTATTACCTGAGAGAAACGTCGTGGGACACCGTGTATATGGACATTGTCACATTTCCACCCTAGTCTCGGATAGGTACAAATGGTTCTGGAAGTTATAGACAATACCTACACCGTTTACGGAACCTCACTTGACTTGCAAATTACCTACTTTGAGGGTAGTTTAAAGGGGTAAAACTAGTCATTGCCATCCATAAAAAAAAGGGTTTTTCTGAAAATATGGACATTTCCACCCTAGTCTCGGGTACAAATGGTACTGAAAGTTATAGACAGTACCAATATACACCGTTTAGGGAACCTAAGTTAACTTGCAAATTACTTCGAGGGTGGTTTAAGGGGGTGAAATTAATTATTGCGATTCATTGAAAAAAGGGGTTTTGTGAAAATATGGATATTTTCACCCTAGTCCGGGCACAAATGGTAGTGGAAGTTATAGGCAGTATCGATATACACCCTTTAGGGTACCTAAAAAGACGTACAATAAACAACTCTGAGGCTGGTTTAAGAGGATAAAACTAATTATTGCGATTCATCGGAAAAAGAGTTTTCGTGAAAAAATGGATATTTCCACCCTAGTCTCAGGCACAAATGGTACTTGAAGTTATAGGCACAGGCAGTACCGATATACACCGTTTAGGGTACCTGAAAAGACTTTCAAATAACTTTGTGGGTTGTTTAAGGTGGTAAAACTAATATATGCGATTAATCCAAAAAATGGTTTTTGTAAAAATATGGACATTTCCCAGTGGCGACGCGTGACCAGCAGTCTGGGGGGGGTAAATGGTGCGGGGGGGTTGAGAAGGCGCCCTCCAAAAACGCGCCGCAGGCGAAATTTTTTGCAAATTCAAGGTCATTCACTTTTCCACAACAATTATTTCCTTTGTGAGAAAAATAAAACAAAAATGTATTTTCTTCAATATATTATGTATTTTCTTTTGGGCATCCTGATTTTTCTCTTGATATTTCGATCCTAGAGGGGGGTAATTATCCCCATTACCCCCCCCCCCCTCCGACACGACGCCCCTGACATTTCCACCTTAGTCTCGGGTACAAATGGTACTGAAAGTTATAGACAGTCACAATATACACCGTTTAGGGCACCTTACTTGACTTGAAAAGAAATTTACTTTAAGGGTGGTTTGAGGGGGTAAAGTTAATTATTGCGATTCATTGAAAAAGGGTTTTTGTGAAAATATGGACATTTCTACCCTAGTCTCGGGCACAAATGGTACTGGAAGTTATAGGCAGTAGCGATATACACCGTTTAAGGAACCTCACTGGACTTGCAAATAACTTTGAGGGTAGCTCGAGGGGGTAAAACTAATTATTGCGATTCATCGAAAAAATTGTGCTTGTGAAAATATGGACATTTTCACCCTAGTCTCGGGCACCAATGGTACTGGAAGTTATAGAGTACCGTTATAAATCGCTTAGGGTACGTAAAAAGACTTGCAAATAACTCTGAGGGTGGTTTAAGGGGGTGAAACTAATTATTGCGATTCATCGAAAAAAGGGTTTTTGTGAAACTATGGACATTTTCACCCTAGTCTTGGGCACCAATAATGTTACTACTTACTACTGGAACTTAAGGGCAGTAGTGATATACACCGTTAATCTGTGTACACCGTTTGGAGTACCTAAAAAGGCTTGCAAATAAGTTTGAGGGTGGTTTAAGGTGAAAAGTGACACATTCTCGGCCGACGGTTAAAGTTGACGGGCTAGGCGTAGCCGGCAAACACCGAAGGCCGAGAAAATGCTTTTCTTTCGAAATACATATACTATTTTTTCTGCGATCACTTCAATATCTTAAATGTTTGTCTTTTTGTTCGAATTATTCAGCAGAACGAGAATCACTTTCCCAGCCTAGGCCGGAAAACTGATTCCCGTATTGTTATCCATTGATCCCTTAGCAACTATTGGAACATAATTAAAATACCAAAATATTGAGTTTTGCGTCCTGTCAACTGGTTAAAAATGCTGACATTTCTTGTCAATCGCAGAAAAAAGAGTTTTTGTGAAAATATGGACATTTCCACTCCAGTCTCGGGTAAAAATGGTACTGGACGCTATAGACAGTACCAGTATACACCCTTTAGGGAACCTCACTTTGACTTGCAAATTACTTCGAGAGTGGTTTAAGGGGGTAAAACTAATTATTGCGATTCATCGAAAAAAGGGTTTTTGCGGAAATATGGACATTTCCACCCTAGTCTCGGGCACAAATGATGCTGGAAGTTATAGGCAGTATCAATATACAGGGTGTAAAAAAATCTGGAATATTGGTAATATCTTGAAAACGGCTGAATAAATTTGTATGCTTCTGTAACGAATAACTCCGGATCATCCAGGTATAAAATCGCTTATGTAAAAATACAGGGTGAGTCAATAAGAACGCAAACTTTTTTATTTTAAATGGCACACACCCTGTAAACTTTTACGGATATCGATAGATCTTTGTGAAATGAATTCACTAATATGGGGTTAAGGGGTGTTATCTGTCACCAGTGACGAAACAAGTAAACAAACCAATTTAAACTGTTTATTGTTATTAACATTGAAAACAATTACAACAAATTTTCGGAATGAGCTCCATTATTAGCTAGGCAATAACCTAACATGTCCTTGAACTCCTGAAGAACATTGCCGAAAATTTCACCTGGAATAGATCGAATTTCACCCACTATTCTATCCTTAAGATCATTAAGATCTAATCCAAGAGGGAGAGGTCCGGTGATCTCGCTGGTCATTCAATTTCACCTCGTCGTCCTATCCATCGATTTGGAAACTCTTCATTAAGAAATTGCCAGACTTGTACACTAAAATGCGCTGGTGCACCATCTTGCTGAAACCAAGTATTCTCCTTGTTTGGATACAGCATATTCAAACTAGGAATAACATTGTCACGTAGTATAATCGTAAGTATTTATACGAATCTACCAGGAGACTAATGCCTCATTCTCACTTGCTCGAAATTAGCTCTTTTTTAGACATTGCTTCGACAATTTGACGTTTTATGCATGTATCAAACGTCAAATTGTCGAAGCAATGTCCAAAAAGAGCGAATTTTGCGCAAGTGGGAATGAGGCATAAGGCAAAGTACGTACCTCAAATGGGAAAAGCCCCTCTAGCTAAGTCTCCTCCCAGTGCAAACTACCTGTATTGGGAAACGCCCTTCTGGACCTGTCTCAAACCCAGCTTCAGTCTTCAATCACGCAACGCAAGTGTACAGAGTGTACCTACATAATACAGAGATCATTAAATAAACTGCATACTCCAAGTTAAGTTTTCTTCTTTGTCTCCATAACCAACCATTATAAGAATTTAATTTTTTTATTTTTCACTTAAACCAGGCATAACGAACGCAATTACCATGTTTATACTCCCCGTTAAACCATTTTAACAGAAAACGTTTTGCTATAAAACGCTTGTTTGAACACACCCCAAAAATCGTTTTATCTCGTTAAACCGTTTTGATTTGAAACGTTTTGAAAACGTGTTATAACCGATTAGAAAACGGTTTAAATACTGCGTTTTGGGAAAAAAATTTGGGAAACGACCATGGACGTCGTGTCATATTACATACCTATGTATTTGTAGATGTTAGGTGACATAATAACGTTTATAGAAGACGTCACAGACAATTTTCGAAACGCGCGTCAAATATTTTTTGTACATAACCTCAATACTTATTCTAGAATAATCATTAACAAATATACGAAATAATGCATTCGCTTTGAGGTTTTTTGAATCTCCAGTACACAAGAAATTGTTATATAGAGACTTTTTACTGTGTGCAAATATCTGTATACACCTTATGGTGACACAACAAAAATACAACATCTCTGACTATTAACAGCCGAACGTCTACTGACGTTGTGTCGACCAGGCATGCGTTATCCACCCCCCCCCCCTACTTCTAAACGGCCACATTTCAAAATGCCGTGACAGAAACCTATATTTCTCTGTGCGTGTGGTGACAGTATAAATTTGTTCTACCATCGTTGGGTCACAACTCGTTATTTTCAAAATGTCGTCTATAGACGTTTGTGTCACATACCATCGATGGAAATAAGACGTCTGTAGACGTTCGGTCCATCAACGTGTTAACATCTCAAACCGTTCTAAAAGCCCAAGTAGCACATAATATGGGGTAAACATCGTTTTTCAGTTGGGCCAATATTTATTCATTTTTGTTGCTAAATCAGCACAGTACCAATATTGGGGCAACGTTAGTTTTACCTATGTGGAAACAATATTTAAAAATAATCTTGTACCAATATTGTTTTTATAGATTAATTAACTTTTCAGTAATTTGAATATTGGCCCAAGACTTCTCACAACAATATTGATTTATGAAATATTGGCCAAATATTACATTTTATATTATCGAAACAATATTGTAATATAATATTAATTCAATATTTGCATTCAATTTTTTATTGATATTTAAATTCACTTCAAAAACTTTGTACACCCAATATTTATTTTCAATTTTTTCACAATATCGATACTTTTTGAAAAGCCCAATGAAGGGCCAATATTTACACACTAATTTTTACCAAAGTTAGATTTTCTGAATTGAAAATTTTGATCCAATATAGGGTATTCAATGTGCGCACTTGGTGTGCCGACCAAAAAATAGATGGAGACTCTGTCTTCACTTTACCTGTCTTAAACCTGGTTCCTGAATGAAGCCAAAAATTGGTTGTTTTCTCTCTGCGGGACCCTGGCGGGACTTAACCGTGCTGATGAGTTGTGATACAGCGAAACAGGTCCACGGATGGTCCGGCAGAGAGAAAACACTTCTTAGTTGGTCCTTATAATTGGTCCGTTACTTAATTAAATATAATATAAAGCCAAGATTTACATACGTTTTCGGGCCAATATTGGTAATTTCAATTGGCTATATATTGCATAAAGTTCTTGATATGATATTGATTATTTCTTTTTGGGCCAACATTTGGTTACGTTATTGTACCAACGTTGGTATTTGTTTTTGGGTATATATTGACATACGTTCTTGGACAAATATTGCAGAATGTCCACATCTTTTATTGGGTCAACATAGAGAATCTGACTTGGGCCAATAAATCGTAGTTATTGTCCCAATATTGGCCCAACATGGGAGTGCTGCTTGGGAGGGAGTGCCAGCACTGCTTGTTATGAGATTTAAAAACTGTTTTTGGGAAAGCCCCATATAAGTTTAAACATAGGATGAAACGTTTCAAGTTCGCAAACGTTTTAGCGGTTAAAACGGTTTAATATTAACGGAAGCATAAACTTGGTCAGTAAGAACTTCAAAATTGATGGAAAAATTCAAAACTATTTATATTTAACCTCACCGTCAAAATGACGGAATGTATTGAATTTTGAAGTTTTGAAGAAGTTTCCAGTGTTTACTGAAAATTTGAATATCGTTATGCATTTGTTTTAATAATTATTTTCAATGTCAATAACAATAAACAATTACACCGAATTTTCGCGACGAATGTTCATCCAAAGAGGAACCATAGTTCGTCTTGTGACCTCGTGAGTTTGAACCTGCGTTTATGCTTCCGCGGTGAACTACGTTCAATATGACGTCACGAGTTTTTCGCGAAAGCGTTTGAACACTTTCCAAATTTCACCGATAAATTGACCGGTTGAAAAAACCGGTAGCTTTCAAAAATTCCGGTAAAAGTTAGGTGTAAGTCCCAATGACGTAAAGCCTAGTACTTATAACTGCGAAATTCGCATTTTTTTGACATTGCTTCGACATTTTGACGTTTGATAAACGCATAAAACGTCAAATTGTCAACACAATGTCAAAAAAATGCGAATTTCGCAATTATGAGTACTAGGCTTAAGTCCGGTTATATACAGTCATGAGTACCAAAAGTGGGACACCCGTTTTTTCCTATTGTAAAACGGGCTCACCAGCTATACCTATACGGCAATGATAGGGATTGTCATATTTGACAAAAAATCGATTGTAGAGAAAAGACTGATTTACGAAAAATAGCGAAAAATAACAAGACCTGTCAGTCGGGTGTCCCACTTTTTGTGCTCATGACTGTATATACAAAAATTTTAAGGTGCATTTTGGAACGCTCTGTTGTGAAAGTTTGGTTGTGTTGCTTGTTGTTTGGAATGTATGGTGGTTTGATGTGGGGTGCAGTAAGTTGGTATGTATTTTTATCATTTTCAACATTCAACAAACGGTAGTTTTCAATACGATTTTTGTAGATTATTTGAATTGAGTGGTTTGTTGAGTTGAGTTCATAATGAATAAAGATAAAATTATTCACGCCCATAATGCACAATCATTTTTTCAATCTGCAAGAAACAAAGGCGATTTTCAGCCTACCGTGGTTATTCTTTTGGTTGACAACTTTGACCGCCAAGTGTGACGTCATAGCCCCCCACCATTCAAGAATCATAACCCAAGGAACTGACCGCTGAAATGATTTGGTTATAGCAGTGTAGGATTATGTTTATATTATTCTTATTTGTTTTTTCGTTTCAACAATGGTTTTTTGTTTAGGTACAAAAAATGGAGCTGAATCTCTCGTTAGTCTCGTTTATCGAACAGATTTTCTTTGGGGATGATTTAAACCCACTGGCGTAACTAGCCATCTGACCTGGGGGGGGGGGGGCTAGGGTGGGCCTGGCAGAGGCGCCGATTTTTGAAAGTCCTCATAGGTGCAGGATTATATTTTTATTTTTATAAATTTATTTATAGGCGCCGGTGGAAGCGAAATTTTTTTTCCGGATGCCACGTCAAAAAACGTCTATTTTTTCTACGAGCGTGCGAAAAGTGCTTTTTTCTGCACGCATTTTAGGCCATGAAAATATCACTTTTCTGCACTAGTGCGTAAAAGTAAAATAATTATGCAATGTAAGGGTTACCCTGGTACTTTTATGTCCTAAAATGCCTCATTTCCCGATTATCATCGAAGAATAGAGATGGAGAATAGTAACATTAGCAAATATAAAGTAATAGAGCATATAATTGACTACAAATAACGAAAGGACAGAATACTAATACCTCCCTAATCTAAGACTAATACTACAGCCGCTTGTATAATTCTTATACAAAGTTGTGTAAATATAAATTACATGATACTGATACTACACGGGCAATTAAATACGTTCGTACATCCGCATTCCCCACGAGAGCTCCGAGCACCCATGAGAGGTTGCTCATCGGAGCACGGAGCACCTGTTCCAATGCCCCCATGTAGTTGGCGCCAGTGGCCTGAGGGCCTGTTATTGTGACTTATTGGAATCCTTAAAAAAGAAGAACAGGGCATTGTAGACAATTAGCTGGCTAAACCGGGCGTAAATCATTTACCTAGCTAACCCAGCTTATCAGCCACTGTATCATAGGCGCCGGAACCATGGGGGCCATAGTAAATTTGTTATGGGGGCGGAGCCCCCATAGTGATTTTGGTATTTTGTAGTGGGTGTAGGGGGTAGGTATAAAAAATATTTAGTTCCTCTTATATCAACTTGTGAGTTTTATGTTTTTATTGTTTTTCCTATACCTATTTTGAGAAACAGTTTGAATATTTTTTGTGTAGTACATATTTCAACTGATTTTCAATGATTCATTGGATTATTATTTCCTTTTCTTCCTTCCTTTCCGTATGTTTACATCACATGAATATATATATCATAATGTACCAATACACTGGCTTTTTTTACCTAGTTTATCATCATTTATGTACAAACCTCTTCCCCATTAGAAGTCCCAAAAATACCATAAAATCCAAAAATTTCGCGCCTGCGGCGCTTTGCGACGGAGCTGCAAGGATAATCACTTCCTGCAAATTTGCCCTTTCACCTCAAGACAAAATCCTAGCTACGCCAATGGTGTTGCCGAGTATAGCCGAGCTGCCGAAGATGCACTAATTTCAATAATATGCAGGAACGATCAATAATCCAGCGTGGAGCGTGACGATCCTTCAGTGAAATGGGTACCTGCCAACTGGTCCCTTTCAAGCCTATGTGTCTAGTAGCCTAGTCCTGTCTGTGTAATTAATTCTACTTATGTTATTTTTGGAGTCCGAGTCCCCATAGAAATTTTGAAATTCCGGCGCCTATGCACTGTATAATATAATATCAGCAACAACGATTCACGGATTCACAGGAAAAATATTTAGTCAAACTCCCAAACTAATCTGTTATATTGCTAATACTAATTTAATGGCTTTGCTTTGGTATATCTGTATCACTTCTGCACATTGCAATTTGCACTGACCTTGTGGTGGCACAATGGCACACAGCACCGTTCGTTGGTGGATCGGAGGATCGGATAGGATCGATCGGGATCGCCGCGCATTACCGTTCAAAGCACACATCTTATGGGTTTTTGGTTTTCTGTCAAACTCAATGAAATTTTGATATGTGGTATATCTTGACTTACTGATAAAAAGTTCTCATGGGCCCAACCCGATAGCATGTTTTAATTCCGTCATCTATTTCGGCACCATATCAGAAATAACACGTTCTGATTGGCTGCACGGTGTTCTTCGACGCGGTGCCGAGATGGGGGTCGGAAATAACTGCAGAGTGCCGAAACAGCGGACAGAATTAAAACAAAGCCAAAGGCAAATTTTCTTGAAACTGGGAATCAAAATATTCTTAGATTTTTCTTATTCAATTATTAAGGTAGTACATGGCACAAAAAATATCAGGATGTAGCAAATTTTATTGAAACAGGAAATTTAAACATGCTTAGATTTTTTTTATTCAGTTATTAGAGTAGTACCTGGCACAAAAGATATTAGGATATAGAAAACGATAGTGAAACAAATTAATGGCCGATGGCGTTTGGGACATTTGTGGTCAACATTTAACTGTAAATTTCGAGGTCTTTTGATTCTTCTTCGTTTTAATGACTCTTTCGAAGGCCGGCCACCTCCAAACGTTTTGTTCCTTGAATTAAAGTTTTTCTTCGGCTTATTGTCGTAGGTTGTAGGTACTCTAATTTCTAATTGCAGCCCTAGATGTATGTTTTCTGGGTAAATAACCACCAGCAGTAGCTAGGTAAGAATCCCAAGCCGTGTGAGTCGAAATTTTCTTTAAGCGTTGCATGTTGCATGCAGAGATTTATTATCTTTGAAGAAGTGCCATGAGTATTATGGTGACTCTGTAATAAAATCATACATGCTGTGAATTCTATTTTGTATGCAATGCAAGCGACCAATCCTCTCGTCTTTTACAGTAATTAGATATATGTATATGTTTTCCACTTTGGATAACGTGAAACAAACACATTGAATTCTTGAACACCAGTATCTTCTATACAAAGGCAATAAGCTTCAAAGGTATCGAGGTTCAGGTGTTTTCTTTAGATCGGGCATAAATGAAACCCGAATACAGCTCCTTAAACTGACAAATATTTTTGTCACTGTACTAATAGAGGCCATCGAATTTGATGCACCCTTTTTAAACAATTATTATTTCAATCATAATAATAATACCATATCTAACCACAAACCCATTTGACCCTATGCACTTTTTAACGTTCCAGTTTGTTTTGTTCAATACACTGTATTCTTGTACCCATTGGCGCAAATCTTCTTCACTTTTTATGTTGCTTCGAATACATTTTTCATGAATAGTCACGTTACGAAACAAAGGTAGGTAAAAACTCTTCCATTTTTGCGGTACAAATAATAAATATCTTATAATAATAATGCAATATCGCCTGGCGTCTGCACTAGAAATGATGCCCAAGATGTAACAAGAAATAGTTAATTCTGTCATGCGATCTCGGCACTCTGCAGTTATTTCCGACCCCCATCTCGGCACCGCGTCGAAGAACACCGCGCAGCCAATCAGAACGTGTTATTTCTATTGGTGCCGAAATAGATGACGGAATTAAAACATGCAACCCGATACTATGATTAGTTTCCGAAATACAGGTGGTTTAATGTTCAAGAAATGTACACATTTTATATGCATTCACATCTACCTGTCACCTATTATTAGGTCTGTCAGAGTCAATTTCATTGGTTGTAACTAGTTTTCTGACTGTTTTCGACCAATCAAATTCGCTCTGACAAGTTTGTGATTTTTGCAGAAACAGACCTATTATTAGGTGACAGGTAGATTGTGAATAGGTACATATAAAATGTATACATTTCTTGGACATAAAAGTACCTGTATCTCAAAAACTAATCATAGGATTGGTTCGGGCCCATGAGAACTTTTTATCAGGAAGTCAAGGTCTAACACATATCAAAATTTCATTGAGTTTGACAGAAAACCAAAAACCCATAAGAGGTGTGCGGGGTCCATTAGTAAGTGATTGATAACATAAAATTATAATAGGTAACGTAGCTTTCATAAAATACCAAATTATTAAAGTTTTTTCTGGGGGGGGGGGCTAGCGACGTCTGAGAGGGGCCCGCCCCCCTAGGCACCCCTGTAGTTACGCCACTGTTTAAATATCGATCTAAACATGGTGAATTGCAGTGAGTGAGTGAATGTATACTTCTTTCATTGTGCCAGGCTACAACGCAACTGCAAAATTACAAAACACCAATACAAATTCCAAAAATAATAACAATAACATCAAAAAGCTGTAACCAAAAGATTAACCTAAGTCCAAAGCTGGGTTATAATCGGTTATAAATGGTAAATACCAAAAGCAAATCAGCTGATATGTGACGTCACAACTTCCCCTACTTTGGTTAAAACCGCGACGGCGGAAATGCATTGGTTATAACCAAATAATAATCATTCCAGGCTGAAAATCGCCTCAATTTAACGAACGACTGTCCGAAAAAACCGGCAAAAATTCCCGGTGGCTGCCGGTTCTAAACAGCTGATCATTCCGGTCAATTTTGGAACGAACGATCGAGTTCAACTGGTAAAAAGTCGGTACATTTTGGAACGGCTTGCTGAGTAAACTATTAAACGAGTAACGCAACGGGTTAAGAAACCGGTGAATTTTGGGTTCGTCACAAAAGTACGGTTATAAATGTTCCCTTATGTTCCGTCACTTTGACAGATAACACCTCTAAACCCCATAGTCTGTACGGACCTAATTCAGAACTGATTTTGAACTAAGTCCGAACAAACCTATTAGTGAATTAGTCTCACAATTTCTGTCGATATCTGTAAAAATTTACAGGGTGTGCCATTTAAAGGCGGTTACACACGGACGTGGATGTCTGAAAACATGTACGCACATACATGCAAACAAAAACATCAATGTGTATGCAAAATATCGTCGCGTTTTTGAATGTGCAATTTTGTATGCACACTCGGAATACTGTAGCAAGAATAGCAAGACTGCAGTTTTGTGCGAGCGTCTGTACAAAAGCGCCATGCACGTTCTTGGTTGCACGTTGATGTATGCACGTATATGTATTAAGACATCCACGTCCGTGTGTAACCGCCCTCATAAAAAAGTTTGCGTTCTCATTGACTCACCCTGTATTCCTACATAGGCGATTTTATACCTGAATGATCCGGAGTTATTGGTTACCGAAACATACCAATTTTAAGTGAAAAACTAGCCGGTTTCAAGATATTACCATTGTATAAAAAGGCTGATATTACCAATATTGCAGACTGCAGACTTGTCATACCCTGTACATACATACACCGTTGAGGGTACCTCAAAAGACTTGCAAATAATTTTAACAATTACGATTCATCGAAAAAAGGGTTTTGGTGAAAATATGGACATTTTCACCCTAGTTTCGGGTACAAATAGTACTGGAAGTTATAGGCAATCGGCAATGTTCGGCACTTAGGCTGCTATAACTTTTTAGCTGCTAAGTTCATTTCAATCTCCCTGCTGATCAGTCCAATCCGTTTTTCTTAGATTATCTATCCTTATGTTAGTAGACAATCAGATTGTGTTAAAATTTGTTAACAAAAGATACCTACTTAGTTCAAGAAATTTATGGGTTTTTTAAAAAAAATTTGCGAGGGCAGGCTGATTTTTTCAGGGCTGATTGGAGACTGTGTCCTGAGTATTGAGCCAAAAAATCACACTCGAAAGCCTTGTACGTTCGGCCCTATTGGCCTTTTTCTTATTTATTTTTTTTCGACAAAATGACCTTGACAAAACTTGTAGAAAATAACATTCTGATCAACTTTGCTTCATGCCTTTTTTTGCTAGCTATTTTAGTTTAGGCGTTGCGGCCATTTTAGTGCTCCAGAATTCGCAAAAAAATTAAATAGCAAACCTGCAGATTATTGTAACTTTAATAAAATTACTGGTAATGTACTCCATTACGTTTTCGATTTCAGTCCAAGAAATTAAACATTACATTACTAATCCGGTGAAATTATTTTCCCGGAGTGAAAGCGAGAAATCGAAATGATGTTTTTTTTTGTCAATACTGGGACCTGTTACCTGTTTGAAAAGTGACAAAATGTTTTTATTTACAATCATACATGTAATGTTGACTTTACTGACTTTTAAAAAGTTCGAAAATGTCACTTTTTTGACTTTTACTTTCGACCCACGGGTCGAAAGTTTACTTTCGACCCGTGGGCCGAAAGTAAATGAAATTTTTGAAATTTATTGTATTTTTTGACTTTTACTTTCGGCCCACGGGTCGAAAGTAAACTTTCGACCCGTGAGCCGAAAGTAAATGAAATTGTTAATTATTGTATTTTTTAGTTTTAATCCAAATGAAAATTTCGAATGATTGTAAATAAAATAGTATACATTCCTCGGTGAAAAGTTTCATTACTGTCTCGAGATTTCAGTTAGACAGTAGAGAGTAATGAAACACTTTCCACCTCGGTATGTAATATACTATTGTTTTTCTACAATCGGCCTAGAAAGTGACCTTTGTCGATTAGATTTGTGCTCGCAAAGTAGACGTTTCCTGATGACCTCCACTTTGCCGCTTTAGAGCGTCAAACTACGTCAAAATCCTTCACTTTGTCGCTCTAGAGCGGCAAAGTACTAAAAGCGCTTGCTTTTACTACTGGTTTCTTGGAACCTGAACTATTTTTTATCAAATGCGATTGTAAAAAAAATCAAGTGTGCATTTGCTAATATCAACAATATCTTTCGATCGGCAAAGTATCACTTTGCGCTCTTAATACACAAATAGCTATTTCCTACGACTGCCTCTGAAAATAGAGTTTTTCGCACGCTAGGGAACCTCCGAAATTAGAGCTTTTCGCACAGCGTGCGAAAAAGTTTTTCACATACATTTTAGTGTGCGAAAAAGTTTTTCACACGCTTCAAGTTTTCTAATAAATGGAAATTACATATTTGGTTGTTTTATTTTGCAGTTGTAGGAAAAGCATTGTAAAAAACTCGTTTGAAAACCTTTTTTCACACTTGCTCGACTTGTGAAACTCGCCTACGGCTCGGTCCAACAAACTGTCTCGCCGTGCGAAAAAAGTCGTTTTCAAAACTTGTTGTTTAAATAACTATTGTGCAACCGTCCGCGAAATTCAATTTCGCGAAACGCCACATTTTACCTGCAAAATGTGTCAAATCCTTAGAAATGCATGCCACAATGTCCACCAGGTTAAATAAATTTTTTCAAATGCCTAAAAGACCATACAAGCGAAAGAAATAAAGTTACAATAAAATATCATCAAGCAAAGTAATAGAGAATTTTATTAGGTATAATAATCTGCAGGTTTGCTATTTAATTTTTTTGCGAATTCTGAAGCACTATGAATGGCCACAGCGCCTAAAGTAAAATAGCTAGCAAAAAAAGTCATGGAGCAAATTTGATCAGAATGTAATTATCTATAAGTTTTGTAGAGGTAATTTTGTCGAAAAGAAATAAATAAGAAAAAAGCCAATAGGGCCCAACGCACAAGGCTTTCGAGTGTGATTTTTTGGCTCAATACTCAGGATACACTCCCCAATCAGCCCTGGAAAAACCAGCCTGCCCTAGCAAATTTTTTTGCGGCCCAGGTATAAATTTCTTGGGCTACTATACAGTACAAGAATAAAAATGTTATTGGAAGAAATATTGTGGATATTTATTTCCTTATCACTTCCTTAGATGTTTTTTTTTTTTTTTTTTGCACCTTTTAAGTATTAGCATACTCAGTATAATCAGTAGGTAGTAGTTTCAACTTTTAAATTAAGATCAGTCCACATATTCTCTGTTTATTATTTGAAGAAAAAAAATATCTATAACTTTCCGCTAATGATCTTATTTAGATTAGATATCAATAAATAATCCATAGGTAATTATTATGCATAAGATAAGACAGCCCGCCTACAACTTGTTGAACTGGGTTTTCAATTTCATTCTAAAATAATATGTGTTCAGTACCGTGAGCACAGTGTAGCGTGTTGCTAATAGTTTATTTAAGTAACAGTAACTTAGTCGGTTGCTTTATATACGAAAAAAAATAATATAATAGTGTATGTAGGTACTGATAAACACCTGTTAACGGAAATATTGACTTTCGATGGTTTGACTCAAATTAGTTTTGGTAAATTTCCACTTTTGATGCATAGTTCAACAAGTAGTTTGTACATTATTTGAATATACATCGCTTAGGTAGGTATGTGTAGAAATAATGGGTCGTAATTAAATTTTATAGCCCGAATTTTAATTAAATAATACAAAATCATGACCCAATACCAATAATATACAATGCATCATCAATTTAAAAATAAAATTTGGAATTTTAATTTTTTTATTTTTTTTAATGACATCATAATATCTCAGGCATGTGATTTTTATATTGATGGAACTTTTGCTGTTATCGCTTTCAAATTGTTCCTATATTTTTTCTAGAATGGCTAATTCAATAATAGTGGAAGACATCATGGATGGCCAATGCATTATCACACAACAATTCAATTTTGCTGTTGATCCAGAAAGTAATTGTTTGGCTGTTCCGACAAGGTAAGAATTTTTCAGTGTTATTAATAGGAACTTTTGTCGTTCAAAAAAATGTCTTTAGATGTAATTTAAACTCTAAGTGCCTCCCACATATTTACATTAGTCTATATTTTTAGCTGTGTTTCATTATCAATTAGGTAACGTTTTCATAATCCCAGATCTATATTTCAAAAGTTTCAAATAAGCACCATTTTCAAGGATTTTGTTATTTTTTCCATGATAATCTGATGGTTATTTTGGAAAATGGTATTTTGAAAACATTGACATTGAACCGAAGTAACACTCATTAGAAGACACTTCTTAACTATTTTAAATTTATGTTTTTATAATAACTAATCTATAAGGATCAATCTTATCAGAAACGCCTTCTCAAAATCCAAATAAACAAAATCCACATACTTCAAATTCCCTTGTGCCAAAGTCCACTAAAGCTCTTTCAGTCTTGAACACGATTTTTTTTCTCACATTTGTGTGCAAGATGTATGTAATACTTTGAGGTTCAAGGAACCAAATACAGATACGAGTCAAAAGTTATCTTTATTTAAATGCCCTTAATAGCTGGCCAGAGAATAAACCCAACAATAATGTCGAAATTAATTATATAAATTATTGGCTCTTTTTTTTGGGAATTAGTAAATTATTAGTTTTTGTTATAGCATGTCATTTTGATTGTAAAAAGATAGGAGAAGATTGAATCTAATAGGGACATTAATAATCGACTTAAATATATACCCAATTTCCGATTGCAATAAGTTAAGTACATATAGGTACTTTTTGCATATTATACATCAGTTTTATCCTTATTATTAGTTTACTCTTCTAGGAATTCATAAATTAAACAATATAGGATATTATAAATATTATCCAAACAGTTTTTCTCTCGTTCAAACACCAGATAAGATAAGTAAAAATATTAGAGGCAGAAAATGTTTCGCATCAGTTACGAGCTGAAATCCGTCGTGTAGATAAACGTGTGATTAATTAATTAAACAATAAATTATGACGGTCGTCTTGGTGGCTGCACGTAGTTTATATCTCAGTTCATTGTAAGTGTATTTTTTTCGTTGTTATAAATCTTGGATAGTAGAGTCAAAAACAAATCAAAAAACCAATTTTTTGAGGAGCTATAGTCAAATAATTCACACAGAATCTTCCTGATAAAGGAGATGAATCTTCATCTAAGTAATGTGTGGCTTTGTTTTCGAAAAACAGAGTGTGGAAAAAATACCTACCTACTACCCTTATTGAAACTCTCGTGAGCATCCATTGTGTATTAATAATAGTTTTACTATGATTCGTGCCATTCCTGAACCCTGAACTCGTAAGAAACAATTTAAAATTATATGTAGATATGGGATACTTAAGTTAATTGTTGTTTTAAGTAATTTATGTGACTTACTCAAAAACCAATAAAGATACGAACAAATTTCGAGACATGATTGTAATTTGCTTAAAACTTTCCTCTATATTAACATTACGATAACTCATTTCTCTACAGCTTTCGTACATACATACACTGGCGTAGCCAGGGGGGGGCAAGGGGGCATTTGCCCCCCCCAAGACCCTTACATTTTATGAATATTTCTTCAAAATTAAGATAAACAGTCCCAAAAATAGCGTAAAGAAACCTGAAAAAGGGGCGTGGCACCCAAAAATTTCGCGCCTGCGGCGCTAAGCCTCCGGCAGCGGTCGCGGTAGGGCCGCAAAAGACGCTTCCTGCAAATTTGCCCCCCCCAAGACAAAATCCTGGCTACGCCACTGCATACATATTTGCTTTTGTACCAACCTGAAAAACTCCCACCATTCAAAAGTTGAAGTACCTATACAGATAAACGAATACAACAATCACTGACGTACAATCATTTTATTCTAGAAAATTGTGGCTCCAAAACGTCCTTATCGCCTTCACCAATCACCTAGTCCAAACGCTGGCAGCTTTCCTAGCTAACAGCGTCCAGAAAATTCCGTTGAGAGTGGTCAGGATCAGGAAAATGAAGAAATCCCAACAATTGGCCATCGCGCAAGATCCTCAAAACATCGCAGCCATAGAACTCGAAGCTGATGAAACTGAAAGGTGCGTGGAATGTACTGTTTTGCATGAACCCGAAGGAATTGCTTTTGCCGATGTTATATTTGTACATGGATTACATGGAGGTAAGATGTTTTCTGATTCATATGTTATAATGTTAGCTGTGGTGAAATCGTGGCTTCTTTGGGTAACTTTTTGCAAATAGGCTTGCCTATATCTTTTGCTCTCACCTTACATTTCTTCTCCTAGTTGGTGTTCAAAATGTCCAAGACTTCTTTCAAAAGAAACACAAGCGACAACGCTGTTCAAATATCTATTTTGTTTTGTTTATACCAAGAAGTTGTTCAGATCACTTTGCTCTTATGGATATGAACCTTTTTGTTTGTCTCAGACCTCCAATGAGTTAGCATTTAATTCATTTCTCATCTGTTCAGTTCTTCGTTGAGGTGGCTCATCATTAGTCACAGAATGGCTCTGAGATTTAAAAAAGTTGATCAATTATTGCTCAAGTCTTTACCATTTTTTTTTGAGCAGCTTCAAAAATATAGTAGATTATACCACGAGTCAATAATGATAGCTATTATTCCCGAGGATTATTACGAACTGAGCCGCGTTAGCGGCGAGGGAGTAACATTCCGAGGGAATAATAGCCATTATTGCGAGTAGTATACTCTACTTTATTTACGACGAATTAATTTATTTGAGATTTTCAATGAACAAATTTCATCCGTCTCATAATTTTCAATACAAATCCACAAGCACTACACGTTTGACACTGACACTTTTGTGGAATAATGACCATTAATCCCGCTACTCGTCATTAATCCCTGGAGGAATAACATATGTCATTATACTGCCAAAATCACAAATATAATACGCACATTATACATTAGTCGTAAATAAAAAACAAAAATCACACAGGTGTATAATCATAATAAGCATCAGGTGTATTATTTATTTAAGATAAAATGTCAAAATCTTTTCCCCCTTATAAAATATACAATAAGCTTAGATACATGACATGAACAATGAAATTTTTCCCTTGAAAGTGCCGAGCGTCATAATATTGAAGATAAAAAGTTTTGATCTTATCACGTGAATTTAACAAAATGTGAAAAATATTTGCGCTTCACTGGAATTTCTTATTTTTAAGCCTTTACACCTGCTAAATTATTATCAAGCCAAATTGGAATGATATACGCGTTATCAAATACTTATTACCTTGTAGTTGAAATATTTGCACGAAATGATTTCTGTAATTCAGTCACGAAATACCTATTAATGGAAATACTAGTTGGTTTGTTGACTGTCCTTTCAAAATCTACAATTTCCTGGTTATTCACTTTTTATTCATCAATTATTGTCTGATTACTTGCAGGAAATTATATTACTTTCTGATGTAAATTTACAAGATATTGATTAATTGATTGCTCTATGATTACCGGCGCTTGAATCACTAGCAAAATTCAATAAATAAAGAAATCAGGAGCCAGAAAAAGTTCAAATTTTGATCATTAGGTACTGGACTCTGGCTCTTGCCTCAAGAGTCGGAGATAGTTCAGCTTTTGACCATGACTGACTTTTGAATCTTGAATCGGCAGAAAAAAATTGTAGAGAAAATTAAAAGGCGAGAAGTAGTTCAGATTTAATCATCACTGGCTCTTGATCATTAGAAAATATTTTTAGAGGAAATCAAGAGCCGAGAATAGTTCAGATCTTGGCTCTTGAATCACTAGAATTTTATAGAAAAAACGAAATGCTGGAAATATAGTTCAGATTTTAATCATTAATGCAAAAACTACAAAACAAAACTACTCAAAAGCCAGTTTTCTCTGATGGATTATGATGATACAATGTGAGAGTTTGTATGGAAACATCCTACTGGCTTTTGATTATCATCTGAAAATATTTCTAGGAGAAATCAAAAGCCCGGAGTAGTTCAGATCCTGATCATTACACTGGTTTTTGAATCACTAAAAAACATTTCTTAATGCACACACCCTTGGAATTATTTTTAAAGCAATTAAACTTAGAAGAAATCATGAGCAGGAAATAGTTCAATTTTAACCATTACTGACTCTTGAATCACTAAAAAAGAGCTGGGAATAGTTGAAATTTTAATCATTAGATACTGGCTTTTGAATCAGTAGAACAAAATCTAGAAAAAATCAAAAGCCGGGCATTATTGTTCAAGTTCTGATCATTACTGGGCTACTGGCTCTTGATTTGCTATAAAAAAGCTGAGAATAGTTCAAATTTTGATCATTAGTGGTTATTGAATTACTGGGAAAATTTTCTCGAGGAAATAGAAAGCCTTGAATATTTCAGATTTTGATCATTTGTGAGACCACAAATTCAGAAACTTGACAAGATGTTAAATTCGCAAGCGGTGACTTTAGTTTCTGAATGGAGACATTACACAGATTAATCTGGATTCTATTTGCGGGTGGAGAGTAAAAAACATAAATATTGTGGTCAATTCAACAAATTACTAAAATTTTAATTTACAGTTTGACTAGACTCACACTCTTGCCTTCACCATTTCTGATGCCTGAACATATAAAACTTAATTCGACAACTCTTTCACGGTAGGTACTGCTTCTCGTTTACTGACTTTATTTCTGCCGTACTTCCGACTTTTTGGACACAGGTGTCTCGATTCTCGAATACTACTTGTTTCTTGATTACTCAACTGAACACTGGTTTACAGACGTAGCTCTTCCCGTTCACTCGCTCTTTCCGGAACTCTGCTTTTTTCCTACCAAAGTCGCCTTTTCGTCGCTAAGTGGTTTATTAAGTGGGTATCATCATATAGGCTCGTGCGTGATTTATTTATTTATTTATTTATTTATTGGATTCTTTACAAACACCATTAATGGTAATTACATGTAAAGTTACTTACTACTACTTTATTGATCCTTCTGGGAATTTTTGGAATATTAATTGTTGAAAGCACTTGAAAAGGTCCATGAACTTTTGCTTTATTCACATTCCAATGTATTAGTCAATTATTTTGTTCAATTCCTATTGGCTGGTCATTCTTGAGAGGAAGGGTATCGGCTTTCAATAATTTCGTGGATATCGATGATAAGATAAATTTTAATTGAAGTTTCTGGTTATGCTGTCTGAGTGATGGTCTCTCCTGGGATGGTTGTTTCGTAAGTCCTTGTTATTCTTGATTAAAATTTCTGTAGTCACTACACATTACTGGATCTTGAATCGCTAGATAAGAGCCAAGAATTGTTCAAATTTTGATCATTACTGACTCTTGAATTGCTAGAAAAGAGCTGGAAATAGTTAAATTTTAATCATCACTGGCTCTAGAATGACAAGAAAAAATTTCCAGAGGAATTCAAAGAATTCTAGAGAAGATCAAGAGCCGGGAATAGTTCAAATTTTGATTATTAATGGCTCTTGAATTGCTGGGGAAATTTTTTAGAGGAACTCAGGAGCCGGGAATAGTTCAAATTTTATTAGGTACTGGCTTTTGAATCACTGGTAGATTTTTCTACAATAAATCAAGAGCCGGGAATAGTTTGGGTTTTGATTATTTTATTAATAGCTCGTGATTCGTGAATCACTAGAATATTTTTCTAATCTGAATTAGTGCTGGCAAATACCGAGAAAAATCAAAACCGATTATTCGCGGTTTGTAAAAAAAACGATTTCGGTTAAAATCGATTAAACGAATACTGGATTTTAAAACCGGCTAACCAATTGCCTACTCGAAAATAGGTACTGAAAAAAGAGTTAACCGATAACTCGAAAATCAGTTACCCCATTTGTCGAAAATCAGTTAACCGAGTTGGTCAACCGGTTTTCAGTTAGCCGATTTTGGTTAACCAGTTTGTTCTCGGTTAACCGCGTTCTTGTCTCTGTAGCAAAACGCCCCAAGTACTCTATGTAATTAGTTAGATGGTAAATGGCGAGCGGTATATTGATGGTGTTTATTTACTTGGAGCTGCTACCTAAAATCTGTGGAAGGGTCTATTTGCAAGAGAGAGAAAGAAACTATTGAGGTGTGCTAAATTATATTTTATTATACATAAAACCCAAAAATCTAAATCAGCAAAATATCTTCCAATTCTGACAGCCTCATCTATTTTTTTCTAAAATTCAATTACTTCACATCCGTTCAAAAAATGTCATTATTACGGACCACTGAAATATCTCTACTAATAAAGAAACGCCCTATTCCTACTATTCCTTATAACTTATAAGTTAACTCATTTCAACAATTCCGATTCATTCCTAATAAACTACCCTTCACCTAATTATATAAATTCTTTGAAGGTTCTAAGTCCTTTACTGACTGCTTATGAAAAACCCAAATTAATTACCTATTTGTTTATCAATATAGGTATTACTAACTTATTCTTATAAAACCTTACAATAATTGCTACTTGAAAAAATAAAACCCTAATTCAAAATTCATTTCATGAACAATAAGTTAGGGTTGACAAACTATCGAGAAAAAAACTATCGATGTGATATCGATAGAATGGCTTATCTATCGATAGTAACTATCGATTGTACTATCGATAGTTTGCCCTGACCAAAGTAACCAAATTTCTAAATAATTACGAAATAAATTTAGCAAATGACAGCAATAACTACATAACCTTAAATAAACATTAACCTCCAACCCCTATCAAGTCCATGAAAGTCACTCGTCACCAATGAACTATAGCTAAAAACTGGAATGCACACACATTGCCATATCTGCCAAAAAAATGTAGCCATGAAAGACAGATGTCATATGACGTTTTCGAAAGTTTTGTCATATTTCCCTTCACAGGTTTCATCAATTGGAATACGTGTTGGAAGCAATTTTCGCCATTTAACATAATGAGTGCGACAAAAACAGGTATCCCCTCCGCAGCAGCCGCACTAGGCTTCACGTTCGTCCTTATCTGTTAGCATTCCAGTTTTTGGTTATAGTTCATTGCTCGTCACATTGTTCGCCATTCCTGTTAACCTAAAAATTAAAAATTGGCAGCACACCATGTCTACCCCCAAAAAATAATTACAGATTTCTCAAAACAGCTACAGATTTCTCTATATTCACTCGCTATTGATTGAGAAACTGGCCCTCAAGAGTTTGGAACACTCGAGCTACTCGCTCCGGTGTTAGTCGACCCCGATTAGAAAGGAAGAAATACGTGGTGCAACATTTTTTGAAAGGAATAAGCGCATAACGCTACGGAGCTATTCCAGAGTTCCTCCTAGGTGTGAAAGGAATACAATTATTGCAACTGGACTCGCTTACCCTGAAGTTAAAACCAACTCGGAGGTGACTCGCTATTGAGAAACCGGCCATTTGGAACTATCGATAGTGGTACAGGTCTATCGATACTATCGAAAATTAAAAAAATATCGATAGTTTATTATCCCTACAATAAGTTTCTTTTCAAAATTTCCTATTCCATTTAATAGTTTATTTAATCAGAACAAATTCTATTATTAGTTTCCTTTAACAACTTTCCAATATTTTAAGACAATTCTATTTCATGAACATCAAGTTTCTTTTCAAAATTTTCTATTCCATTTAATATTTTATTTAATCAGAACAATTCTATTCTCGAATTCCTAGCCTAGCTAATAAATTCAACTGTTTAATTCATAATTCCAACTCAAAATTGTATATTGTTAAATGCATTATAGGTTCCCTTCATATTTTCTTTGCACAATTAAATTAGAATGTCACTATATCTGAAGGCAATTAAAGTTATGCAATAATGTTCCATTGATATTCCACTTTATAGTCATTCATCTTTTATAAAGTCAAAAGTTTAACTAGGAAAATCACTCAAGTTTTTAGGCATTGAAAGTCATTTGTTAATTCACTTCTTATCATTCAGAATCATTGATAAAAATCAGAAAATTATTAAACACTAAAGTACTTACATTTAACTTTGCACACGTAAAATTAATTCATTGCTCAAAATTTTTAGCTAGCACGCACATAAATGTTGACGAATTTAATTGTTCTTTCTTTCAAAATTTTTCCGCTACTTTTTCAAAGACTCTTACCGAGGCAATACAAGAAACTTTGTCCATGACAATTAAGATGATGCAATCTCCCTAAAAATTTTGTAATTTTTATCTGTTTCGAATAACTATATCGCAATTTCCTGATTTTATCGGGGTCACTACGGATATTTTTAGGTTCAAGAATGCCATAAATCTTTGATTTAATTAGGTACGATGGCCTCGCTAAAAAAAAGTTCATTGATCGAATGTTAGGATGACATCACGCTGGGTGTCGAAATACGTTAGCGTTAATTTGTTTCATTTTAATTTATCGATACTGATTTAGTATTTTTTGATATTATTAAATTTTTACAGTAAAGACATTGTGATTTATGGGTCTATTTTCTTGGAATATTACAACTCAAACTGTGCCAATGATGCAGGAAACATAGTTCCAGATAAAAGAAGCTGTTTAAAAGGAAACACAGTGAACATGTTGGTTTTCCTTAACAATAATCTTAATTCTCAGGGTTGAGGTCCTCAAGTCTTTACTCTAAGACCTAAAGTTTCTTTTGTATTACGTTTTTTTGAATAGAAATAGAAGTGTTTATTCTATAGTTTTCTCATTAATTCATGGAGTTCTGTTTTGATTTAGTACTTTCAATTATCGACTTCAGTCAGTCAGTTTCTGGTAGGTATTCGCAACCGCAAACCGATTACCCGAATAACAGTATTTCGGTTTAAGCCAAATCCCCTTTAACCGATACCTTGGAATCGATTAACCGAATAACTGATTTTCGGTTTGGATAAAAGCTGCAGTTAACCGAAAACCGCTTAAAATCGATTAACCGATTTTCGTTTTGGGTAAAAACCTCGGTTAACGGAAAATTGGTTTCAGTTGCCAACCTTAGCTCCTAATCTGAATCAAGAGCCGGAAATGAATTAGATTTTGATTAAACTTTACCTCGATCCGCTAGGACATTTCTCCAGTAATAATGTTGGCTTTTCAATCACTAGACTAGTGGAACAAAACACATTGGTGAATATTTTTTGATTTTCTTTTATTCCTACTCTATTTTCTTTTGTTCGTTGATGTTATTCTGTCTTCGATAGTCATTCCCAATATCTTGAAATATATGGGTGGGTAACTAATTCCAACCAAAAATGATGTAAATAATTTTCTTAACTCTATCTTCTTGCCTTGACTCAAATTCTCCCTTAATGAATGATGAACAAATAAATATTAATTCAAAGCTCTTGAGCAATTAAAAAATGTTGAAAACCTAATGTAGGTATATCTCTTCAGGTCTCGATAGGACATGGACCCAAGGTAAATGGCGCGTGAACAACCCCAAACTTCAAGATTTGACCCCTATAAGACGACAATCTACTGGAAACATGTACGTTCCTGTTAGGGAACTGTCTCCGCCCCAAGAATGCAAACTCAAACGCACCCTAAACAAACTTTACACAAACATACCAGCAAAAGTAGCTAGAAAAAATAATCACGATCAGATAAATACTGAACAAAGTGACGATGAAATTGAAGTTGTTAGTGGCCACGAAGATTTCAGTAGTTGCTGGCCGAAGGATTGGTTGCCAGACGATTGTCCAGGCGTCAGGGTTTTGGGTATTAATTATTCTACTGATAAATTGTGGAGGCCTTTATGGGAAAAAATGAAGAGAAGGTAAGAATCAATACAAAAGTACCATTTTTTTTTTTCTACATTACTTACAATTTTGCCTTAACTTCACTATTCATTATTCTAATAAAATAAACCTTTAAATTACTGAGAAATCGCACATAATGTAGGTAGAATGAATTAAATTTTCATCCCCTCACGACTTCTTTACTTTTGTCTTTACTTTGTAGAGAGAACATATATACCTACCTGATTGTTCTAATAGTTTTTGGTCCCAGCATGCGCAACTTGCATTATTTCTATACGTTAAAATCCGTTCCCGCTGTTTCTAAGAAATATAAATATTTGTTCGTCCGAAGATGTCGCATTTTCCTTGATTATCAGGGTCAACGGATTTCGTAAGAATGTGAGGCCACACGTATCGGCCATACATTATTATTGTATTATTTTTTTGGTATATTTTCTAATATCTGAATATTGAACTTATACCATTTTCTTCCTAGAACAAACCTAACACAACGCAGCAAAGAAATGATGGAAGAATTATTAAGACTAGGCGTAGGTAACAGGCCCATAATCTGGGTAGGACATTCTAAGGGCGGTCTATACATTAAACAAATGCTTCTAAACAGTAAGTCTTAATTGTTTTGAGATTTGTTTGCTGGACTCAAATGTCCTTTATTCCAGGTACTCGTGCTGACATGCAAAATCAAACCGTGAAAAATTTACTAGAACTAACCAAGGGAATAATGTTTTATAGCGTGCCTCATAAAGGCTCTCCCGTGGCTGACTTGACTTTTCCATTCTTCAAACGAAGCATTGAGGTTTTAGAAATTCAAACAAGTAAGTAGTTGGAAATTTCTTGATTCACTTATCAAGATTTTCAATATTTTGCAGATTGTGACTTTGTCTTGGATCTTCACACGCGCTTTCTAGAAATGCTCAACAAAGAAACCAGCAACGCAAAACCGGAAATATTTAGTTTTATAGATACAGAAAACACGCCTATAGGTTTATTTGCTTCGTTGAAATTTATCGCGTACGAATCGGCAGATCCCGATGTAGGTGTTAAATGTGAAGTGCCTTTGGATCATCGCCAAATTTGTAAACCTGCCGGTAGGGATTGTTTTTTGTATTTGGAGTTGGTCAAGTTGATTAATAGGACAATTTTTGATAAAGATTTGTAAGTGACAGCAAGCTTGTGGAAAATATTTATTGAATAAATTGATTTAGGAAAAAAATATAGTTTATTTAGGTATCAATATAATAATTATGTATAGTTACTTATTGACTGTGATGCAATCACCAATGCCTAGACTATAGTTTGTAGGAAATTATTTATAAAAAAAATATATATTTTATACTGCTAGTTATTAATTAATGTGATTTTAGATTTTAGGTTGCTGTTATTTCCAAGGGTTGTTTAATGAAATTATTTTGCCAGTATTATAATGCAAATGTTATAGTCTATTTCATTGCAGCTCAAAACGAGGTTTAGGATCATAAAGACATTGTAAACCCTATGGTTTACAATAGTTTCATAACCCTGGATTTGAGCTAACGACTGCAATGAAATTACTATAGATTCTGCAATGTTAAGTTTAAATTTTTGCTATTAAATAATATAAAAGCAAAATTAGGTAGTATGATTTTAAAAATAGACCCAATTAACTAAACAAAATATATATATTTGCTACTATACAATAATATTTTATATCAGATCTTTGTTATAAATGCAAAGTCTTTTGTTCTATCCCCATATATCTGGAAAATTTTGGTACTACGTACTACGAAATTGAGCAACTCGATATGGGTTCCTGCTTGCATTGTCTTTCGACAAGTTTGCCTTCTTCAGCTTCTTGCACCAGTTTTTCCAAATCATCACAATCAGGATAAGCCATTGTTCGCAATTTGGAGTGTACCACAGAGCCGTTTATTTGCACTTCGAAAGAACCTGAAAATATTGAAGAACCCTAATAAGGTAAACTCCAAACTCTCATGAAGTGATGCTTAATTTTCAAAATATCAAATATTTCCGTAATGATTTTCAAATATAATTATTACTTTACCTATGAGCGTGTGGAAAGTGCACTTCACCGCCCTTATTTGCAAGTGGAAAGTAGCAAATAGTCTACGGTAAAGTAGACTTTTGTATCTCCTAACACATTCGGAAAGTGCCTTTACTGCCCTTAATGGCTTGCATGAGGTAAAGTATCACTTTCCGCATTTATTACATAAATAACTGATAAGTGATACCTACTATGTATAGAAACAGATATATTTTTTTTAAAACAATATATTATTACTATAAACAATTTACAGAAGTTTGTAGCTACAATACCTCTGCGTCCAACCTGTCCATGTACATTTACATTGGGATGCAGGTTCTTAATCTGTTTTTCTAGTTCCTGAAACTTTTTGAAAAAATCAGGATTGCATTTGTTGCTGAAATGAATATTTTTGGGCGAAATTTGTTGGGTAAATTGTGGTTGTACTTACCAATACTCTACGTCCACTGTTACGTTGTTCATATTTGAAGTTATTTGAATATATGTTCGCTTTAGAGTTTATTTTATCAACTAATTTCTAATTTATAAAGTTTGAAAAAAAAATAAACATTGAAAATTACATAACCTAATTTTTTTAAAAATATTGACAGTAGTAGAGGAAAACAACAGCTTTGTTCCAAAACAACAGGAAACCGTACAGTGTACCGTCACGATTCAGCGTGCCTAGAATCCGAAATTCGTATTCAGCGTGGGGCGTGTTTGGGTTGACGCTCGGCGGAGCGAGCAGAGCGATTACGGAGTAACGTGACGTCACAGGGAGTACACCGTGTCAAGCCAAATAAACTTGTGCAAAAGTGCTGGGTTGAGCGATCAGCTGATTATTGTTTATTTTTCTTAGCATATATATTTTGGAACCCGAGCCCGCATTCCACATTTGCACCAGAGTTTTCTCGTTTGTTTTACATTTTAGTCGATAATTTTCAAACAGCCCCATTTTCTTTTGTATTCTGCAAAAAATGTCGAGCTTTTACATAAACAATAAGACGGACCTAAACACTCTGAGGCTGCCAAGTTCCCTTGGAAAAATATGTTCAATAATACCAGTGATGAGGACTATCGAGAAAATTTAATTAAGAGTAAACAATTATGCAGAATTTACTAGCTATTTGATTGTTTACATTTAAACAAAATAGCTAAAACTATTCACCTAACAAGTATATGTTAAAATTCAGGATTGTTTATTTATCTTCGAGCTCGCTCTGAGCGCTCAAAATATGTCAAACCAAACACAATCAAGCGTCGTCGGAGCTTCAAAAATAACGGAAAAGAGACAAAAGTGCATGCACTGAGCGCACCGAGCGTGAACCCAAACGCGCCCGTGGTTTCCGAACCAGAGCGCGAAATCTGCATAGACGAAAAGGTAAAATCGCGGACGAAGTTCTTCGGAGTCACTTTGGAGTGCTCAAACTGTGGCACCCGAAAGCGGCTAAGTACTCTGTAGGCACTCCAACTATTCGGGTACGGTTCTCTAGCAAACCGAGTAACTATTCAGTTTACGGAGTAAATAGAGCTCACTCCATAAGTTCTACCTTTTAAGGAAAGGAAATTTTTGAGAGTGAAGAACAAAGAACAGTAACTGTCAGCACAGTTTGACGCACCGTGCGTTCGGGATTTGATCTGAGTTCTCCGAGCTTATTTTTCGCTCGTTTATTTGAAAAGTGTGCTCGGTGCAGGCTCATTCGCGTTCTTTTGTTAAAATTTCGAGAGATCCGATACAGCTTTTAACTGCTCTATGCGCTCGCTCATCACGTGATTACGGCTCCACTTTAACACACTCTGCTCTTTGAGCCAAATACAGAACGGAAGCACACTGAACACGAATTTAAAGTAGAATTCAGGGTGTTTTATCTTGTGTTCTTACTTTAGAGCAAAGTATATCCGAACAGCTTAGAGCCCGAATGGTCCTGATCAATGAACTATAACCAAAAACTGGAATGCTAACACATAAGTTGTATTCCTTTCACACCTAGGAGGAGCTCCGGAACAGCTCCGGGGCTTCACGCGCTTATTCCTTTCGAAAAGTGTTTGTTGTACCACGCATCTGTACCCTACAAATCGGGGGCGACTGAGCACCGGAGCGAGTAGCTCGAGTGTTTCAAACTCTCGAAAGGAATACAACTATAAGGACGAACTTGAAGCCTAGTGCGGCTGCTGCGGAGGGGATACCTGTTTTTGTCGCACTCATTATGTTAAATGGCGAAAATTGCACGTATTCCAATTGATGAAACCTGTGAAGGGAAATATGACAAAACTTTCGAAAACGTCATATGTCAGCGAGCAACAGAAAAAAACAACATTCCCCCTTGTGGCATCTGTCTTTCATGGCTTCATTTTTTTGGCAGATATGGCAATGTGTGCGCATTCCAGTTTTTAGCTATAGTAATTGACCTTTTGTTTGGACGCCATATTTCGGTACGCGAACATAGTTGCCAAAAGAAGAAAACAAAAATTAATAGCGGGCTGTCAAAATAAAAAAAAAATAACATGATTGATCCTCGCTATCCTTTTTGTTTGTTTACTCGAGGTTTACTTCCTTTCTCTGATTCTATAAACGAACAAACTTAACCTAGGTAACCGAAATTTGGTAAAGTAAATAGGTAGATATTTTATTATTTCTATTCTGCCCAATACAAAATTGATGACTTTTCTTTTCAACAACATTCGTAATAGGCGGCAAATTTAAATTTTAAATATAATTTATTCAGTAACTTTTGTTTTTAAAGTGGACAGTACGCTAGTAATTTTTTTATTCTACTGTTGGCAACTATGTTCGCGCACCGCAATATGGCGTCCAAACAAAAGGTCAATATTATCACTAGGTGGGTTCGGCTTGCTCACTCCGAGTGACTCCATTCGCACTCCAGCCGTTCTGGTTAAGGTTCGGGTATTGCTTTTTACCGTATTAGGGGTGACTCCATTAGCTCTGTTCACTCCATTCCAACTCCACGCTGAATAGCCGAACCCAACTACTGGCTCTTGAATCACTGGACATTTTTTATAGAAAAATAGCGCTTTCGACTTTTGTCTCAAAACTGCACCCGATTGATCAAAAAGCGATCCGAAACGGATTCAAATGTTCGATTTGAAACGGAGCGTTGCTTTCGGCAAGATTCACGTGTTCGACTTGAGCAATAGAACGCGCTCAAATCTCGCACGGAGCGCTCTTTCTTGCTTCGGTAAATTCGATGTATCAACGGATTTGATTAAAACTATAAATCTGGCTTTTGGTATTTTGCTCAAAGAGAGCGTTAAACAAACGCGAATGAGCCTGCACCGAGCAGACTTTTTAAATAAACGAACGGTATTTTCAAGCTCAGAGAACTCAGAACAAAATACCGAACGCACGGGGTATGTATAGTCGTGAGCATTGAAAGTGGGATACCTTTTTTCCTATTGTAAAACGAGCGCACCAGCCATACCTATGGAAATGACAGGGATTATCATGTTTGACAAAAAATCCATATAAGCCTCTTTCCAGCTATGTGCTTCAAGCACGGTGCAGCACAGTGTTCTGTGTTTGAAACGCAAAAGTTAGCAAGCTCTCGAAGCGCAGTAAAGTCTGTTTTTTTTTTAAAGATAATTCCCCAAGTCAAAAATTTAGTAACTTTGTTGGCAACACAAGCCTTTTCTATGTAAAAATTTGAAAGCATTGACAATTTTACATTGTATTGCCAACATAATGTCATTTTGACTTTTATCTTTAAAAAAAAAAACACAGTTTACAGCTGGACCACGAACACGCGCTTGAAGCATTTTCGCGCGCAAAAGCTCGATTGCGTACTCAAAAGCGTCAGCTGGAAAGCGGCTATAGAGAAAATACTCTGAGGGCGAATTCTCATGAGCGTAAGTTGGCATTTCTAGCGTAATCACGTAATAATATGGTGTAATTTGATTGGTAAAATATCCAACATGGCGAATATTTTGCCAATAAAACCCAACTATTTTATCACGTGATTACGCCAGAAATGTCAACTTACGCTCATGAAAATTCGCCCTGAGACGTTTTCTCGCGTCTTGAATGTTTCAAAACATTTTTTAAAAACTGGTTTAAGTAATGTCACCATGAGCATGACATCATAATTTCTCGGCGCCAGAAAATGGTTTGAAAACGTGGATTGGATTGTATTTGTTTGAATCAATTTTGACGTGACGTCATGGGTTTATCGCGAGAATGTACTGTTTCAAAGCAGTTTTGAACCAGTTTCAAAAAAGTAAACGGGAGAAAACGCCTCTGATTTACCGCTCTAATGCCCGTATTACATCTGTGTGTTTTTTCGTGTATTTATTCATGTAGTTTAGGGTTCCAACATTATTTTGTTTTCCATAATGCTGATTTATGTTGCGTTTGAAGTTTTTCGGTTGTCACCCTAAACTACATGAATAAATACATGGAAAAATACATATAGCGGAAAATGACAAGACCTATCAGTCGCATGTTCCACTTTGCTCACGACTGTACGTTCGATTTCCATATTGAATCTATATATATAAAAATGAATGCCGCTTTTCGTTGTAATTTTATAACTCAAGAACGGACTCACCTAGCCAAACCAAATTTTTAGGCTTTGTTCGGACTATTTATTAGATGGTTTATGTGAAGTTTGCACAAAATCGGTCGAGCGGTTCTTCATTTATCACATTTTTTGTAATAAATGGAGGATAATTTTGTTAATGGGGATTTTGCAGTCAAATTGAAACTTTCTTCAGCGTTGACAGTACCAGCATGTTGTTATGTCATTAATATGGTCATTTCATTACTTATTTTATTTATTTATGAAAAAAATTCACTAAGCCCGCATACGGCGTTATCTCTTATAACCGATACCAAGTTTATTTTGTATTTTGTATTCCGCGCCATCTCTGATACCTGGAACGAAGCTCGGCATTGCAGATACAGTAGAACAATGCTGCTCAGGAACTGGAGCTATTTCGAACAGAACTATTCCACTATTCCGATCAGATAGAGTGGTGCAGAAAGAGTAGATCAGATAGAGTAGAACAGATGGAGTAGTGCAGTGCATGCAGTGCAGCTAGAGTGAAACAGGGCTGCGCTAGAGATTTTTTTTGTTTTCTTTACATTCTTTGAACATTCCTGTGCCTGAGTTTAATTATTTGGTGGTACACTTTACAAGAATAATGCCCACAAGCTGCCTAAAAAAGGATGATGTAAAATTTTAATTTTAGGTGACTTCTGATCCAGAGAGTAAACATTAATTTTCTTCAACTAAAGCCAAATTCACCATCAAAAAAAATGAATTTAATTCAGCTAATAGATACGTTAACACAACATTTAATAGGTATATTTAATAATTCAGAGGCGGTACGAAGTTTGCCGGGTCAGCTAGTTAATTATAAATGGTTCCCAAAACACTCTCGCAGACTGTGACGTCACCGCCCAAACGGGGAGCGCTCAAGGATAATACCTACTACCATTGTATAAAAAGCCTTTTTATACAATTATGGCGTTTTCCATTTGTCGTCTCAGTGCAGCATTCAGTGCGCACGAGAATTTTTCTAGTGCTGTCAAAAACGCGCACCAGTGCAGTATAAATGGAAAGCAAAAATGCAGACTCGGCTCGGATTCTGGGGTTATGTAAAATCATATGTTGGTTAGTTGTTTTTGTTTAGCATTTGCCGGTTTCTGGTTACCTGCTCTGCATGTTTTATAGTATAGAGGCTGTTCATTTGTACTTGCTACTTGCTACCTACTCGCAAAATCAGGAAGATATGCTAGGTGCTGCTATTTATGAGCTTATTATATGGGAGTTATGGGACAAGTGAAGTGAACGCCGATCAGCTGATGAGATCTGCTTGAAACAAGAAAAGCAGTACAAATGAACAGCCTATAAAATTGTAATATTAATAAGTTTAGTCTGGGCTGTCGTTCTATGGTTCAAGAGTTAACTACAAAAACTATTTAAAAAATTGATGTATTTGAAATGAATTTTAGAGTTAATGAAGAAGAAGTCATACTAAATAAATATTTAGTTCGATGGTCCATTGACTATCTATAAATAATTTAAAGTACTTCGCATCAGACAATATTTTTAAACAATAATAAATAATAATATATCTAAAAACAACGTGGATAAGCTGCGGAATACGTTCAAATAAGATAATTTCGTCATAGAATTCAAGTTCGCTGCTGCTACATATCAAATCCAAAAGTGCAACAACTTTTTCTTTGGAAATTAGCAGACATTTTTATGTACGGTACATGTAAACAAAAACAAAACAAACTGCACTGGCTCTCCACGAGCCTTCCTAGCTCGTGCCAAAAAATGCGCACTGAGTGCATAAATAATTGCACTGAATTTCAAATGGAAAATGAAAACTGAAAATGTGCAGTCAAATGGAATATAAAAATTGCACTGAGTGCACCTCCGTGCAACAAATGGCTAAGGATTACTTATTGGTCCCGTTTCTGGTACTCGCGGCCATATTGGTGTTTCACCATTGTCGACGTCATCAACTAAGTTGTAAGCTGTTTGCGCCAGCGGTTCTAGTTATTTAATTTAATTTAAAATGATAAATATAATTTAATTTTGATTAACATAATGGGTAAAGAGGAAGATGCAAACGAGATCTAAAAAGAAGTTGTCAGAATATTAATTATTGTAGTAAAACCAAGAAGGTATGCATAAAACAAAAGCAAATGCCCGCGAAATCATAACCTGTGGTGGAAACAGCCTACGTCAAGGCGAGAAACGACATGCTGCCTTCGTCACGGAATTGGCGAGATATATTATGGAAATATTTCCATTGTTTGATTGATTTTAATCATTAAACTGGCTCTTGAATACTACTAGAATATAACTGGGCACGGAGTATAGTTCAACTTTTGATCTTGAATCACAAGAAATAAATTCTAAAAAACGTCAATAGCCGGGAAGTGTTCAAATAATTGATCATTGTTAGGTGGGTTCGGCTTGCTCACTCCGTGCACTCCGAGTGACTCCATTCGCACTCAAGCCGTTCGGGTAAAGGTTCGGGTATTGCTTTTTACCGTATTAGAGGTGGCTCCATTAGCTCTGTTCACTCCACTCCAACTCCGCGCTGAATAGCCGAACCCAGCTGTTGTATTTATTCCTTTCATAGCTAGGACGAGCTCCGGGGCGTCACGCACTTATTCCTTTCGAAAAATGTTTGTTGCACCACGCGCCTCAACCCATCGGAACACCCCCTCTTAAAATATATGAATTTTGCTCAAAATTACTAAATCTTCAATTATATCCATGTTTTTTGACAGGGAAAATAAGTACCGATAAGGGACACTGCCTCTTAGACTATATGAGAATAGGCTATCCCTATCCTATCAAATTCTGGGTCTGCGGGTGACGTCACTATCAGCATCTTATAGTAATGATGTCACCCGCAGACCTCGATGAAATGCTTGCGATTCAAGCTGTGCTAGTGAATTAATTTTTTCGTCAATTTATTGTAGAAGAGGTGATTTTTGGTCCGTTCCCACAGAAGAAATTAAGTGCTCTTGATCCTCGAGTATTTCAAAATTTGATAGTGGGGGAGTTAGAGAAGTATGAGAGACACATCGCATAATCCAGCAAAAGATTATGCTTGATTATCCTCGCGAAAAATTGCCTTATGTATTATCATGTGTTCCTACTGTTCCTAGACTACCTTGCGTTCGGTATTTTGCTCAAACAGCAGAGCGTGCTGAAGCGGAGCCATAGCTAAGTGGTCAGCGAGCGCACAGAGCAGTTAAACCCAGTATTAGAGCGCTAGAAATTTCAATAAACCAATACGAATGAGCCGGCACCGAGCACACTTTTTAAATTAAATGAACGGTAATTTTAAGCTCGGAGAACTCAGATCAAAATACCGAACGCACGGATAGAGTAAGATCCAAAGAGTTGGTTCGAACTACACTAAGCTTTTTCCCCAATGAATCGAACTTATCTTTCAAAAAAAGAAGAATAATTTATCTGTTAACCATAACCACAAAATTTGACACATCTTCCATCTTCCATCTTTTCCTCTGACATTTTGTCGTTTTGTGTACGTTGTTGGGATGATATCAGTAAAATAACTAATTTTCTACAAATATACGCAAAAAACGTGAAAAATGGCTTATTTATCACGCAGAGAAATCGAAGATCTGAAGCCATCGATCGAGAAAGCCGTATACAAAACATTAGGTAGCAGCGATTCTTCAGTGCTAAGGGTAGCGATCGATTGCTTAACAAATGGGTATGATAGACGGAAAATTGCTGATAAACTTGACTCTTATATAGACAGTAAAAAGGCTACGAGACTAGCTGAAAGAATACAAGATTTAGTCAATGATTTGGAGTCTTCACATAAGTCCAAAAAACGTTCCTACGATGACGATAGGGACAGGGATAGAGACTCAAAAAAGAGCAGAGGCGATAGGGATTCTGAGAAACGCGATAGACATTTATCTGACAAAGATGGTATCGTGAGAAATATGAGAATAGACCCATTACCACCACCAACTAAAAACAATATTAGTCTGGGTAGTATTAAAATACCCCAGGCAAGCATATATGGAATACCTACTGGGTTGCTCAATAAAGGCGATGCAGAAAAAGCAAGGAAAATTGCCCAATTACAAGTAAGTATTTCTCGATTAAAGTTGGATGACAGGTCTTTACACTCATCTCATTGAAATTCTACACACAAAAAAAATCTATCAAAAGAGGGTGAAATTTCAAAGGGTTAGGGTTGCACTTTAAAAATATCCAAATCCAGTTTTAGACAAGACACGATGCAGTTACAATCTAAGCAAGTTTAAATTAAACTACTAGAGTAAAATCTATAAAATCTCCTTTTTTTTTAGGCCCAAATTCAAAGTAAACTATCAACCGGCATATTGGGCAATGCCATCCAAATTCCCATTATTCCAAATAAGCCTCAGCCACTTATATTGGATGAGGAGGGAAGGACAATCGATAAATCAGGTAAAGCCGTTCAACTTACACTTGTAGCACCCACACTAAAAGCAAATTTAAGAGCTCAGAAGCGGGATCAGTACAGGGACAAGATGGACAAGAAAGAAGATGATTCTGAAACCAAGTTTATCGATCCTAGGATCGGTATTAAACCTGCCCTAAGGGGTAAGAGAGCTTTAAGGTTCCACGAACCTGGTAAATTTCAACAATTGGCTGAAAGGTTAAGAATGAAGGTAATTTTTATTTCTAAAAAATATTGTGGCAAAAATATAAAATTTTTAATTTTTAGACTCAATTAGAGAAGCTTCAAAATGAAATTTCTCAGATAGCCAAAAAAACTGGCATATCATCTGCAACCAAATTAGCCTTGATTGCTAAAACTGAAGGGGCAAGTGATGATGTACCAGCAATGGAATGGTGGGACTCGGTAGTCTTGCAAGACAATCTGGACACTTTAACTGAAACTGGAAAGATTGCCATCAAAGCTGAATCAATTAATAATTTAGTTGAGCACCCTACACAAATGAGATGTCCTAGTAAGTATTAATCAACGGGCAATATTTAACAACGAACCCATTACGTTTGTAGTTTTTTTTTTATTGGTTTCAGATGTTTAAGAGATGAATTTTTTTAGCCGACCCATTGAAGCCCATCTACATGCCGGTCTTTTTAACGAAGAAAGAAAGGAAAAAGTTGCGCAGGCAAAATAGAAGAGAGATGTGGAAGGAGGAGCAAGAGAAGATTCGTTTGGGGCTTGAACCACCGCCGGAACCCAAACTTAGAATATCGAATTTGATGCGGGCGCTGGGTACTGAAGCTGTGCAGGATCCTACTAAAATTGAAGCGCATGTCAGGTAAGAATTGTACACATTTTTAAATTATTGTGTTAGTCATTCTAACATCTGTATACTTTTTTTTTCCAAAAGAAAAATGCTTATTTTTGGAAATATTTAAAATGATTTGGAAATTCAATTTCAAAACTGCTCTGGGTTATGACTTCAGAGTCCCTAAACCCATTAAAGATGCGAGGATGCCGAATTTCTCATTAGTACATCATTCGAGAACATGACTGCATCGAATTAAAGTATTGTACTTTTAAGGGAAAACCTATTACATTGCAACCTTTTTGTGATGAATATCGGCTTCAGTCAGTGATAGGGCATTTTCAATCATGTTGAGGAATAGGAAAAAAAGTTGGCATCCATGTTAGTAGTTAGTTGAATGGAAATTTGGCATTTCTAACGACTAGCAAAGTGCATGAATATCAGCTTAAGTCAATGAGGGGGCGTTTTTAGTCATGTGATTTTTTGTTTCAATTTCCTATGTTTATTTATCAAACCAAATGCAGCTTCAGACATTTTGGTGGGTTTTTTTCTAGAAACTACTTATGGGAAAATTTTGAAACTTTTATGGTGAAAAGAGGAAAAGAAAGAGCTCATCATACTGAAATTTTGGATAAGTTCAGTGAAAAACGACTGCATTAGAAATTCTAGAAAATCAGCTTTGAAAATTCACTTTCAAGCCAAATACACTCGGAAATTTTGGTGTTGTTCTAAAAAACCACTGATGGAAATTTTTTAAACTTTTTGGGTTGAAAAGAGATAGAAGATGAGCTCATCATACTGAAATTTTGGATTGGTTCAATGAAAAACGACTGCATTAGAAATTCTAAAAAATCAACTTTGAAAATTCACTTTCAAGCAAAATACACTTTCGGAAATTTTGGTGTTGTTCTAAAAAACCACTGATGAGAAATTTTTTAACTTTTTGGGTTGAAAAGAGATAGAAAATGAGCTCATTGTACTGAAATTTTGGATTAGTTCAGTAAAAAACGACTGCATTAAAAATTCTAGAAAATCAGCTTTGAAAATTCACTTTCAAGCAAAATACACTTTTGGAAATTTTGGTGTTGTTCTAACAAAACCACTGATGAAAATTTTTTTGAATTTTTGGGGTGAAAAGAGATAGAAAAGGAGCTCATCATACTGAAATTTATGATTGGTTCAGTGAAAAACGACCGCATTAGAAATTCTAGAAAATCGACTTCGAAAATCTAATTTTAAGCAAAACACCTACGGACATTTTGGTGTTATTCTAAAAAACCACTGATGGGAAATTTTCTAACTTTTTGGGTTGAAAAGAGGTAGAAAATGAGCTCATCATACTGAAATTTTGGATAAGTTCAGTGAAAAACGACTGCATTAGAAATTCTAGAAAATCAACTTTGAAAATTCACTTTCAAGCAAAATACATTCTCGGAAATTTTGGTGTTGTTCTAAAAAACCACTGATGGAAATTTTTTTGAATTTGTGGGGTGAAAAGAAATAGAAAAGTAGCTCATCATACTGAAATTTTGGATTGGTTCAGTGAAAAACAACCGCATTAGAAAGTCTAGTAAATTGACTTCGAAAATCCAATTTTAAGCAAAACACACTCTCGGACATTTTGGTGTTATTTTAAAAAACCACTGATAGAAATTTTTTTAACTTTTTGGGTTGAAAAGAGGTAGAAAATGAGCTGATCATACTGAAATTTTGGATAACTTCAGTGAAAAACGACTGCATTAGAAATTCTAGAAAATCAGCTTTGAAAATCCAATTTTGAGCAAAATACAATCTCGGACATTTTCTTATTTATTTAAAAAAAAAATATTGTTGAGAAAATTTTGAAATTTTTGTGGTGTAGAGAGGAAGAAAAGGAGCTTATCATACTGAAATTTTGAATTGATGACAACATCAAAAATTCTACTTAAGAAAAAATTTCAAAATCTAACTTAAGAAAAAATACACTTCCAAACATTTTGGTGTTTTTCCAAAAGATCACTGATAGGAAAGGCTCATGATACTGAAATATTGAATTGATTCAGTGAAAAATAACCTGAAAAATTCCACAAAATTATCATTCAAAACTAAATTTATAATCTGATTTAAATCTTGGAAAATACTATTCATTTTTGGTTGCATCTATGTATCTGCGTCAAAATATATCATAATCTACCATATTTATTGCACATGAAAATTACATATTGATGATACACTTCTAGGCTTCTCATTATTTTTGTGTTTTTTTTTTGTCTGCACTCTTTTCTAAAGAAGTTGTTCTCTATGGTTAGTCTTCTTTCAATAATGTTTAATAATAAACTACTCCAAAATATGTATTAAAAAACTTTAATTTTCAATTTTCTTTCCAGAGAACAAATGGCAAAAAGACAAAAAGCCCACGAAGAAGCAAACGCAGCGCGTAAGTTAACATCTGAGCAAAAACGCGACAAAAAAGTAAAAAAGCTGAAAGAAGACACTACACTAGGCGTGCAAGTTTCCATCTACAGAGTCCTGCACCTTCACGAGTTGGCCTCGAAAAAATTCAAAATTGAAACTAACGCCAAACAACTTTACATGACTGGATGTGTTGTTTTGTATCCGGATTGTTGTGTGATTGTTGTTGAAGGTGGACCTAAGCAACAGAAAAAATATAAAAGGTAATACATTTTTTGTACACATAGATGGTTACAAAAATTGTTTTTAGATTGATGTTAAATCGGATTAAATGGGAAGAAGACATAGTGAAAGATCCAGACGGTAACGACATTCCGAATAAGTGCGTTTTAGTGTGGCAAGGAACAACTAAGCAAAGGAATTTCGGTGAAGTGAAATTCAAAGTTACTCCAACTGAAAAGTTGGCCAGGGAGCACTTTAAAAAACACAAAGTGGAGCATTATTGGGATTTGGCTTATAGCGGAGCTGTTCTGGAGCAAGCCAGCGATTTAGTTGATTAGAACTATGTTTGTTTTAATTTTTATCTTATAATATTGCTAGAATTACAATTATTAGGGAGTAAAATTAAAAATATAAGTATCTTTTTACAATATACAAAATTCTTGTTATTATGTAGAAACTTGTTCCTCATGAGACTAGATTGGTAGTGCCACACAACCATTTATTTTTTTCTTGATAAAATTTCCAACCAATCATCACAAAGGATCAATAATAAGGAATAGGGAAAAAATAAAACCGCAGTATTTGTAAGTGTTTCTATTGTGAAATGTTTGAAATAAATATCTTAAAATTTAACTTGGTGGAGTCACCAATGATATTTCCTTGATAAAGAAACAATAATGAATCTGAATGGAATATAAAACCCATGTCCTTTGATAAAAACACACACTACTACTTTACAATAAAAAAAAAATGATATTGTAAAAATACACTTACACAGTTTTTCCAAGAGAGACTTAAGAAAATTTACACCAGTCTCGGATATATTTTATATATTATTTTTCAATTACGTTTACAATAAAAGTTCAATCATATCATTAATCTGACACCAATAATCATTGGAAAAACAAAAAGAAACAGAATTTTGAATAATTTTTGTAAATAAAATGTAGCCACAAGAGCGCAGTTTGTTTTTTTTTTTATAAAATACATACAATCTTAAATTAGCATGTAATTTAAACAATCATCATCAGTTTGTTTTTTAATGGACAATATTTATGCGTCAGTTATACAATTTTTAAAATATTTTTTTCTATGATACAAAATTGATCCTAGCAAAGGGCTTATGGTTAGGCCCAATGTTTATGTTTGATGGATTTGGAGGATATTATTGGCTAAAAAATGTCTCGTATCAGAAAAGGAACATAATCTATTTAGTAAAAAAAATAATAAAATAAAAAAGGAACCAAAACTACTAGAATATTGAGAGACATTTTTTAACAAATTATCCGTCCAAATGCAAAATATGCACAATATTATATTACTTAAAAAGACCTTGTCCGCTCAAAAAAAATATGTAAAAACAGACAAATATGTGATGTTTTTATCCCTTACAAGCTACTGTACAAAAGAAACGTGAGCTGCCATTACCAACTAACAATATTATCCTAAAATGACCCATTCATACATTTAATCGAGGTACCTATGGTGGGGGCGGTTCCTTAACGGAACCATATTTCTTTATAATAAAATTGCACACAGCTTTTTGGGTGCAAAATAGCCATCTGAATGATTTTATTTGAGAACAAATTGGTTTGTGATTTTTGTTAAGAACTGGTAAATTTTGAACCAATTTTTGACTCAATTGAAATTAAAACAATATCTGGAGATTTATTTATACATAATGGGTAAAGTTTGTATTTCAAGCTAAAGTCAAATGCAAAGAAAAAAGAACGTTATGCAAGGTTGACATCTTCTCAACTATTATCAGTAGAAGTTTGCCCCAAGAATCTCACATCTTCCAGCTTTTTATCAATTTTAAAACATTATCAATTATTTCTATCATTAATGAATATTTCCCCATTAAACTCAAGCTCATTATTAGGTTGCTTGTCACATAGTCCAGCTAAATGACTCTACACAACAAAACCTATTTGTAAATTAGGTAAATTTTGCATATCTGGAATAATGTTGTTATGGACAGAAACATTATTCTTTCTCTCTCTTAATTCGACTCGAGACTCATGCATTACTTCCTTTTTCTTTGCATTAAGCTTAGATTTGATGTACTAGTCTTGTCACATGAACATCTAATTCAAAGTAAATTTTCTTGCATCTTGTCATCTTACTATCAATCTTCTCAACTCCTAAACTTCAAGGAAAAGAGAGGTTTGATATACAAATCAAACTTTTCCACTGGTTATAGAACTATCTAAACAAACAAAATTATTTATAAAGAAATAACATAAAAAAAAACCCAAAAGTTGTTTAAACCCTTCACAAACAGAATGGTGGTTTGTTATTGGAGGATTTCACAATAGCTCCTATAACAAACCAGCCCAGAAATCAAATCAAATAAAACCACTCAGATATTTTTCACTATAAAAACACATTAAGTATCAACATTCTGACCCATAAATGCACATTGAGAGTTGTGTCCCTTCAAACCCTTTCTATCTAATAATAATTATTAGTTTCTCAGATCACTTTTAAACACATTGTTGTCACTTGTTTCACTGGATAAAGTTTCTATCGTTTGGACTTCTTACTCAAATCCTGCGGCCCTTGGGACCCACCCATCCCATAACCGAAATAAAATCTCGCCAGTTCTTGCTGCAGCTGCTGGTGTAACTGCAACCAATGCAAATACGCTCGAGAAATTCCCGTCACTGGAGTATCGCCAGATTCTAGTGGAGCTGCGCTAGAAGGTTCTTCACCAGTTGTAGCGGTGTTTGAGTTTTCAGGGATATTTGCCGGTTTCGTAGCGACATCGTCGCTGGGTTTGGATTCGAAGCTGCCACCCGGTTTGGGTGTGCCCGTCCTTTGTCATCACTGGCTCACAGCGGGGGATTTTTTGTCCTGCGCGGAATCGCCGCCTTGCGGTGTCGAACTGCCCGGCGGTGCTCCGGATGGTCCTCGGTCGCCCGGACCCGAACCTCCTGCCCCTAGAAATAAACACAATGGTTAGGGATTTTTTTTCTTGCGAAGGACGCTTCGCTTTTTTCTTATGGAAATTGGCCTCTGGTCGTATTTGATTTGATGTAGTTTGGGTTGGTAAGAAACGGTAAACTTGGCAACATTGCAAATACTAGGCATTCCAAAAAACCCTTATGCAATTTTAAAAATTAGAAATAGGAAAACGCAATTCAAAATTATTGGTAACATGCAATTTAGAATCAGTAAATATCTATTATGAGTGTTTTTTTTTTTTCAAATTTTTATCTTGCGTAGAGAGGATTCTAAACTACAATTTTACTTTTATGAAATTCAACTTCCTGATCTGAATTCCACTTTTCTTATTCTGAAATAAGGTTCAGGGAATAATTCAATTTTCCTTTCATCAATAACATGTTTCTTTTTCTGAAAAGGAGTAAGGAGTAGTATAATTTTGACCCATACTGCATGAAATCAAAACTCGTCAAAAATTCCAGACCCGAGGTCAACTTGCATAAGAAAATCGCTTGGTCCTAAGTTAATAATACAAATTTAAAAAATAAAGAAAACGTAATTATGTCGTACCATTTTGTTGTCGGAAAGGAAAGGGTTTACCTGTGCCCCACGAGTTTGAGCCGGCCATGGGCGAGTCGGCCCCGTGGAAACCGCCGCCCCCGTGGTTGTCGTGGTCGAGCGAATTGGCGGCATCGTACTGGGTGTTCTCTAGCCTGGTGATCAGTCGTTCGTCTTCGTCGCCGAACTCACCGCCCATCAGGGAGGGTTCACCCACTACCATGACGTCCTGAGGAACAAAAAAAAAATTAGTCAAAATTTAATTGAGCAATTAATAATAATATTTATAATTTTCCCTCTTTTTCCCACTTTGCACAAAGTGGTGCTTCTAAGATGACAGACTTTTATCAAGTCTTCTCAGAGTCTATTGCCCGAATTGAGGAATGAGCGTACTATATTGTAGGTTTTAAGGATAACATACTTTTGTATGTTTATATGAATTTTAGGGTTGAGACCGAGTTGCTCGAGATGTGCATTAAAGATGTGTGGGATGATGCCTGTGGTTGAGATGATGAATATAACTGTTTTCTGTTTGCAGAATCTCTAGACATTCTATTGCCAGTTCCGTATACTTTGCTATCTTCTCATTATATTTGGTCTGAATATTGGGGGCTTTTGGTATGGATATGTCTATAAGATAGGTTATTTGTTTTTTTTTCTTTTGGAAAACGATGTCTGGTCTATTGCATGTTATTTTTTAATCAGTGCGGATTTCTATATCCCAATACCTACTGTTTGTATTCGTTGGTATCTATGATCGTGGTTGGGGAATATTTGTTTGTGATGAATTTATATCTTTTTAATGCTTGATGAATTATTTTCCCTACCATGTTGTGTCTTACAGTGTATTCTATACCCACTAAGATTTTACATTCACCAGTGATATGATCTATGATTTCTTTGGATTGATGACATTTTCTGAAGGTGACGGTACATACGTTTGAGTCTTTTATCATGTATTTTCAATAGTTTCGTGTAGCTATGGTTGGATCCTGTATTGTGAGAAGAAATCCTTCTGTTTCAGTGAAGAGGTTTCTAGTTTCGAGCCATTTATAATAGAGTTCTTCTGATATGTGGTATCTGTGTTTTCCATGTAGCGGTTCTGTTGTCCATATATTAGGTTTTTCCTCTATATTTTGTGTTTGGTTTAATGGTTGTGGATAAATCTAAGGGTGTGTGTAATTTTTGTTAACTTTGCAGATTACTTGGATGAGTGGTGTTAGTTTCACAAGTTTTTTTTTTTTTTTCTTTTTAATTCAAATTTTACGCGGATAGGTTCATGGTTACCTTTCGTGCAATACGTAACAGCGGACAAGATGACATGTTCCTCTTATCACGGAATAAGTTTGAGCAGCAGTAAGCGGCAACGCCGAAGAGAATACTGCTGTATTGTTATATCCTTGTTTTCACTGTTATGAATCCCATGTAAAGCACAAAATTCAGTCTCTCTCTCTCCAGGTCCCGGTCAAATCTGTTTTTGAATGCGTTCTTTGTAGGAGCACTTACTGTGCTTTCCTGAAAGGTGTTCCACTGATGGACAACCCTATTCGTCAGAAAATTCTTTCTGATCAGCTTTGAGCATCTCTCCTTATCCAACTTCTTAGAATGGCCTCGGATTTGCTGGTTAGTATTTAGACTGAAAATATCGAGTTGCAAATCTGGAGAATAATGGTGATTTAAGATTTTCTACATCTCAATCAAGTCCTCTCTCTCACTTGTCTAGCGTTTAGGGTTGTTATGTCATATCTCAGTAGTCTTTCTTCGTATGAGAGATTTCTGATTTCAGGAGAGAGTTTTGTCACTCTACGCTGGACTCTTCCAAGATCTCACTGTCCTTAACCAGGTATGGGTTCCAAACCGAATGTGCGAACTCCAATTTAGGTCTGATATATGTGGTTCCTTAAATTAGCACAACGAAAATAGCACACATCAGAAAAACTAGCGTACTAAATTCGGGCCTATTTAGTGCTAATTTAGTACGAAAAAAAAATAATGTATAACTCTATTTTTTTTAAAATTACGTGCATGTGTGCCAGCTTAAGATTAAGCTGGCACACTCTAGTTGGATAAGGTCGAATCTTTGAAAATCTAGTACCTCATATTTAATGCTAATTTGGTACATTCATGGCACGCCTAAAAAACTAACAATGCTAAAAAACTAACAATGATGTATTTATTACGAAATAACCCCGGAGAAGTGCTAACTTAAGACTTGAATTACCACACATACATCGAATCGACCGCGCGAGAACGGAATTCGCATGCGCATATTTAGTGCTAATTTAGTACTTCAGAAACGACGACCCGAAACGAATTAGTATCACATCAGCACAGAGTTAGCACTTGTGTGCTGGCTTAGTGTATAAGTTAACAAACATTATCACCGATGACGCGATGAAACTAGAGTACTAAATTAGCACACATTTAGTGCTAATTTTAGACGTTAGTTTGGGTTAGTTTCGGTTAGTTCGGGTTATTTTGGGTTAGTTTGGGTTAGCTCTGTGCTGATGTGATACTAGTTCGTTTTAGGTCGTCGTTTTTGAAGCACTAAATATGTGCATGCGAATTCCGTTCTCGCGCGGTCGATTCGATGTATGTGTGGTAATTCAAGTCTTAAGTTAGCACTTCTCCGTGGTTATTTCGTAATAAATACATCATTGTTAGTTTTTTAGGCGTGCCATGAATGTACCAAATTAGCACTAAATATGAGGTTCTAAATTTTCAAAGATTCGACTTTATCCAACTAGAGTGTGCCAGCTTAATCTTAAGCTGGCACACATGCACGTAATTTTAAAAAAAATAGAGTTATAAATTATTTTTTTTCGTACTAAATTAGCACTAACTAGGCCCGAATTTAGTACCCTAGTTTTTCTGATGTGTGCCATTTTCGTTGTGCTAATTTTCTAGACCTTGATATATTATGTTTTATATATTTTGCTAATCATCATGGGGATGGATCTGTCACTAACGCAAAAAAGAATTTTACTATTTTACTGCATAGATTGCAGACATAATCTAGAAGATCTGCCTAAACTGGTAGAACTGACTGGGCAGTACAAAGAACTGAAGTTAGAAAGTATAAACAAAGATCGACATTATGAAGATTCGGAACGGAAATATGAGGAAAAGGTCGCGAAACTTGAAAAACATATAGATCAACTGTCAAAGGCAAATGTAAAGAAGGACAATTAAATGAAAATATTAAATAATAGGCTGACACCGGAAAGCAACGACTTGAGAAATGAATTTTTAAAGATTCAAAACGAGCTAAAAGTTGAAGACGTTATTGTTGAGGATTTAACAAATAAAAAATCTAATCGCAACCAAGTAAGTTTCACGGAATAACCACCTGGAATAAGTATTGAGAAGGGCGTTATCGAAGAGGAACTGGAAACCTGTCAAAATAAACTCACAAATGCCAGAAATGAATTGAACGACTTCACCATCTTAAAGATTAACCGCCTCACTTCAATTGAGACCCTGACAGTGCAGAATATTCTCCATTTGAATGAAATCACATAGCTGAAGAATGAATTGTGTGTTGGCATTGGTGGATACAGATACAATCCAGATCAATTACCGACTTCCAACCTCAACCAACCAAAACTTAGTGACTCCAAAATAACCAAGCATCAGATTTTACTGTTTGGTAATAAGACTTGTGTAAGTGGATCCAGGATAATGGCTAAATCACAAAACAGATATAATATGAATTTCCAGTACTCCGACTCAAACGTATACTATTGCAAATACTCGTCGAACAGTTCAGGCCATTATGTAAAAACTTCTAACGCTCTGCAGGGGAAAGTCATCATCGATCACTCATGTTGGGATAAAATCGCTGATATATCCAAAAGAACTAACTTGATAATAGTCACTTCTCCATAGTGTGACAACAGGAAAGTTCTCATAAACTTTATTTATGAATTTCATCTGGGCATCAAGAAACAACTGCAGCAGAGAAGTATTAATTGATCTCACCTATCCTGTGACAGCCTCATGTCTGCCTATAAGCGTGATTATAACGGCTACCTACTACACTACGAAATCAAAAGAAGGATAATCAAGTATATCTGTCGCAGGCTTAATGTAAAATCAGTCTTATTATAATACGCCTAGGCTTTTTCAATACGACTAGGCATATCGTAATACTTCCCAAATACCTAAGAATTTCACAATTAGATTGGTAATTTTAGTCGTATTATAATACGCCTGCTGCGTGTTAGTCTTATTGTTGAAATGAACCTGCATTAGAATCCAACTAGATGAAATCCGTCGTATTATAATACGACTGATAGTGCACCAGGCGAATTGTATTGAATAAAACTTTCAATGTGCCTTTTGGCCGATATATTGTGCTGAACGCTAACTTTCTTATTCTTTATGCCAAAGAGACATCTTAATCACCAAAGTTTAAAGTATTTTTTTCCAAATTTCGTCTCTGTAGCATACATAATAGGAAAGCTACCCTTCAGCGCAACACGTATCTTTGTTTCTCTTTCTGGTATATCAATTATTTCATTACCTACTTTGGCAGTCAGTGATTTAATTCCTTGAAAACCATCGATTAAGTCGTGTATGGTACCAATTTCATAATCTCCATTCGTGATACTCACTACAGTTCAGGCACAAATATTACACAGAAATAAAACTAATCAACAATAATAAATAATATTATTCGACTGCCACACTGTCAGTCGCATTATAATACGACGGATTTCATCTAGTCAGATTCTAATGCAGGTTCATTTAAACAATAAGACTAACACGCAGCAGTCGTATTATAATACATGTGAAATTACTAGTCTAATTGTAAAATTCTTAAGTATTTGGGTAGTATTACGATATGCCTAGTCTTATTGAAAAAGCCTAGGCGTATTATAATAAGACTGATTTTACAATAAGCCTGCGACATTAAAACGAGTTGCTAGTCCCAAAACACTACCAGCAAAATTTTCCTTCGGGCAATCACTTGCCTATCCTACGTTAGGCGACTCAGAATCAAATACTACCGTCGCGTCCCCTGAAACAAATAATCCTAACATAATGGACAAATCACAGTCTCGTATCAGAACATCCGTGGACTGAGATCCAAGAAGGTACCATTTCAGCAAGAAGTAATAAATTGTAATTATGATGTCATTGTCCTGACAGAAATGTGGCTGAATGAAGGAATCACCAGTGAAGAATTGTTTCCTGCGAACTATGTTGTCTATCGAAGAAACAGAAACCCAGATAAAACAAATAAGTCAAGGGGCGGCGGAGTTCGTATCGCAGTTGAACGTTCCTTTGAATTATCAACCTACACAACCTCGTCACTTCAGCAATTTTTATGCTAGACCGTTTTCCAAGGACCAATGTTTTATTACTGGGGGATTTCAACCTACCTAATTATGCAAACTCATTCACCCAAGTTGAAATTTGTGAAGGAATTGATACCTTCAATGGCAATTGCCTTAATCTATGTACTGCTGATAATGACGGTTATTTCAACAGAATATTCACCTCCAGTGATCAGTGCGAAAAAATTCTTTATGACTGTACATGTTTTTATGATCTTGTCCAGTACAATAATGTTTCTAACTCTAATAATGCAAAGCTGGACCTTGTTTTCTCAAACTTCTCACATGTATCTGTATCAAATAACATGTCACCTTTAATTAGTAATTAGTTTCTGCATTGACACTGTGGAAGACAGCGCATCGGATTTGCAACTTTTGTTATTATCTCTGTATTATATATTGCAATGGACCTCTATGTTCCAAAGACAAAAATCTCAACTTTGAAATACCCGTACTATTTTTCTAATTAACAAGAAAAACAAAGTTTCCAAAAAATATAACCAAACGAAATTACCATTTCATGAGCTTCAGTACAAAACACTCAGATCGCAATCAAAAACCTCGATAAAGAGGGACTACGATTCCTTCGTCAAAACTACTGAGAATAATATTTTGAACAAAACAAAAGCGTTTTCGTCATACATAAAATCACAACTTAACACAGCCGGTTACCCTGCGAAAATGACTTCTAATCAAGTTGATTCTAGTGATCCTAAAATCCTGGATTTTTCTCAGTCTGTATTCACGGTTACTGATCCCGCAATCACTATTAACCCATTGCGTTTCTCTAGCAATAACACTGTCCTTTCTAATATCAAGATTAATTGCGACATTGTGCTCCAAAAACTCATTGGGACTAAATTTAAAAAAAAAGGAGCAAGACCAGATGACATACCCCCAATTTTCGTAAAAAACTGTTGTCCAACCTTGACATTTCCACTTATGAGCCTATTTCAACTATCTCTAAGCTCTGGACAGTTTCCGGACCTCTGGAAGTCTGCCTATGTGACTGCTATATTCAAAAGGGGCAAAAGGGGAAATGTGGTTAACTACCGCCGCAATTCGGGCCTTGATTGTATGACCGAGTGAGTCCGGGATTCCCTTGTGAGACTATGTCTCCGTTACCAGAATGAAAGTTGGGTTCTTTCTCAACGTCTGTCTGAAATTCATGGATTTTATTGTTTAGTGAGTTGGCATTTGTATAGTAAAATATAACTTCAGACATTATTGACACTTTCAGCATTTTTCATGTCCTCTCCGGATTTGACGATCTTTGGGGTCCCATTATGATATTTGATTTTGAAATTTAGCTCACCCTTTGCTTTTCTCTCCTCAAGTTCTTGTATAACTTTGCCTAGTGCTTTGATTTGGTCATATGACATATTTTAAATATTTTCCTGTTCCATCCAGTTTACTCTTGAATCTAAGGACGGATAACGCATCTACTTCCGTGTTGAAAATCAGTTTGACTAGCCTAACTTTTCCTAGTGTCAATTGGCCAAGCTGAAGTGTTTTAATATCCGCGAGAGGTCTATTAGAGTTCACCGACTTTATAAGATCTCCCACTGCCTTCATTTCCTTCTCCATCCTGCCTTCTCTTATATCTGCCTCACTTTCATTTAGTTCAAATATGAGCACGTTTACCTTCCTACGCTCTCTTTCCTGTATCTCATAGATGGCAGGTTCCATTCGGGTTGGGATACAGTAGGCAGTTTTTGAAACCTTCAAAAAGTATCACCGGTAGCCGCTAATTGACAACTATAACATATCGTATATCGCTACCGATACCGTCCGCTATCCTACGGACGATAGACATAATGGTAGCGATAACCATACGCATGCGCAGTACTGTTAAATTTATATCGGGTCTTCAAAAAAAAAAAAAACAATCAAAGATTGCTTTGGTTACGAAAACGTACGTCGCATTATTGTTTGTTTATTGGTCAGGATTTTTGACATGACATTTTGACATTAAATTTCATTGACTGACATAGTCAAAAATAAAGAAAAATATTGCTAAGACCTACGGTCAAAAAACCATAGCAATCTTTGATTGGTTTTTTTTTTTGAAGACCCGATATCTTTCCTTTTCTTTCTAGAGGCTCAAATGGAAAGAAAGTTTGGAAGTCAAGTTTGTTTTGATAAGCTTTCGGTTGTGTTTTTTGTATTTACATTGCATTTTTAGTATAATTTTTGATGCACAATAAATGCGGCACACTAAAACACTAAGGGCCGCTTACTCAAAAGCGAGTCATTTTCGGGTTGGTTTTAACACCAGGTTAAATGTGTCTAGTGGCAATATTTAACCTGGAGTTATGCCTAAGTTTAACCCAGGGGTGGCTTGCTATAGAGAATTCAGTTCTAACTTGAATTATGATATTAAATCAAAAAATACTTTATTATCCAAGAAAATCAAATTTCTATTGACAAAGCATGTTAGTATATAAATTCTCCAAAGGTCAATGAAATTATAAATAAAAATTCAACTGCTAAAGCTAGTCTCAGTATAAAATATCTAATATAAAAAACATTATGTACTACGTCTTCAACTCTCTGTTTCACCGATGTTATCTCAGCGTAGCTTGGATATCGATTGATTTGTTACTACAAAATTGTTGGATTGTGGCTGGGGTGTTGCTGCATTTCACTGCTTGAAGCTGTTGTTTTTGCTTCCAACTCTTGCAATATTGTTTTTACCTCTCGAACCTGTGATGTGGCTTGCTTAAGTTCCTCTTCAATTTTTGGTAATATGTGTGTGAATGATGGTAAGGTTTTGACTGAGCCAGCACATGCATCATAAAAGAACAACATAACCCTGGTGGCAAGAAATATTGCCCGTTTTTCAGTGGAGGTAACATTGGAGCAGTCCCTGCATATTACTTTTTTGCAGCAATCACATGGACAACCAAAGATCTCTCCCGTTGGGGACTTTTCCAATTTTTGTGAAATTTCTTCTCTCTATTTCTCAATTTTTCCAGCTCAAGTTTTTGTCCATTCCCGGCTCTTGAATTTGTTGAAATAAGTAAAGAAAATTTGAGAAAATTCAAGAGCCTAGAATAGAAAAAATATGAATGTGCTGATCATGTAAAACATTGACATTTACGTTAAATGAATGACGTAAGATAGTTTTGCAAGATCCAATCTTTGGTGTTAAATGAACATTATAAGAAGTAGTTTTCGTATTGGTGATTATCAATTATAACTTACCTGAGACGCTAATGAAAAATTTGGACCAGGAGATCGTTTCTTATTGGGCGCCGGCGTCGCGTTATTTGCAGCCCCGCCCGAATTCGAACCTTTCCGTTTTCGCCTCTTGTTCGCCGGCCTCTGTGATTCTGTACGACCAAATTATCAGAAAGAAAAAATAATTAGCACAAAAATATTCACAATATATCTATTACTATCACCAAAAAACTAAAAACTACTTTTCGTGCATATCGAATAGGTTCGTCAGGATTCTTTTCATTTTTGCAATACGAATTTCGTTCAAAAACTTACTTATTTTTCTGTGCGTAGTTTGTGCACTTTCCTGTACAACAACTCAAAACATGTATTAGGTAATTTATAATAAAATCGCATTCATACTATATTCAAACTAATCTATCATACAAATTTCATTTGCACACCCAAAAAAGTAGAGCAAAAATGAATAATCCTATAGTGCAAATTTAAAGAGGTACCTCTCGTACCAGGCGGGGCGATGATCCGTTGCCACTTTTGGAACAAAGTCGTTTTCAGGCAATCCCTCGGACTAAGGGCGTACGCCTTGTTTCTCGACATTAATTCTTGCATTGGTTCTAATATCACACATAGCTAGAATAAATAATTGTTTGAGATAATTTAAAACAAATATTAATATACTTACCCTTAAATAATTAAGAGTAGAATTCGTAATGCCCTGCCTCGTAATATTTTTACTAAGTTGGTCCAGCATGCCGGGATCTTGTTGCGAGTGCATACCAACCACCGTCCTAGGTATCAGCTCCCGGTGCGTCCTCACAGCGAAATGCCACGACTTTATCCTCATGAGGTCGTCAAAGGTAAATTCTAAAATTAATCGGCCTTCTGTACACACCTAAAAGAATATTAATCAATTAGTAAAAAAGTATGTCTTATCTTATTGTTGGCAGTACTAATATGTAATGTATTTTTATCAGTTTCACTAATGACATTAGATTAAAAAAAAAAGGGGCACCTTATGAGTGCTTCAACCATGAAAGATTAAATTTGACATTTGAAATATATTATGTTAAATATTTTTGTTGAATTTTGCTTGAATATTCACATTGGTGGGTGTAGGGCAGCAAATGACAAATTCATACATAAAAATTGCTGACACTTTGATTTTTTTCAGGGCTTTTCCTAATATCGCTTTACATTTAGTAATGAATATCATGTGTTTTGGATAATTAATCATTTTGCAAGTTTTAACACGAAGTTCCTGCTTTAATTTAGAAGTTTTGAGAAGATTAAATTTAACTATTTTGAATGCCTCATTTTCACTATTTTCTGTTGTTTTCTGGCATTATCAGCCAATCATTATCAGCTTTTGCTTAATATTTTTCAAGTTCGTCTTTCAGCTTGTCAATTCTCAAGTTTTCTTTAGGTTTTTCCAATTACTGCTATTTTTTGCTCTTTTACTTCTTGAAGAGTCTTGCAGTAGCATGACGAATTCAATCGCTTCTTTTTGAATTTCCATTGACAATTTTAACTGGCGACTAAGTTTACTGAATTGAGCCTGATGAAAAAAGTTTTGGTGTCTTCAACATTTTATACATAAGTAGTTCCATATTTGTATAATGTATAAGCAAGTGAAGATTTTTTTTTATCACAATTCCACACTCACAAAACAAGCTAATGAAAAAAGACACATTAATCAGTATCCAAAAATGATCTTACCTTAGTAAACAGAGGTTTACCATGATGCGTAACCATAGTGCACTGATCACAGTCTAGCGTAATACTAGTGTTGTGGAAGGACTCTTTTGGATGCTTCATATTATAATACAGTTCAGTCACTCCACCTTCAAATATACTCCTAAAGTACCTTGGTATCAACGTCCTACCGATAGCTGCAACAAAAAATTTAGTTGTTACAACAAATGGGACAATAATTACTCGAAATAATCATAATGGGTATTAAAAAAGTTCATTAGCGGAGTAATTATGTTCACTTAAATAATTATGCTTACTATATCGTTTTGGACCGTCTTCTAAACAAAATGCTAATGTTAAGGACGCGTCGTCCTCGAAGAATTCCGTAGCAAATGCGTCCCACCATAGATTATCACTATCCTAAAAAAATAAACATCAATTTATTATTGTAATAATTTTAAGAAGCTCTACATGTTGCGTTTATTAATAGTGTTTTAATTTCATGCATTTAGGAAACATCAACATTTGATTCTGGATTTTGAGAAAAAAAAACAAGATTCAAATTATTAAACGCAAGAGGCAAACCACCAAGGAATTCTTTGCCAAAACTGTGGAGAATTTGGAGGAATTTGTGGAGAATTTTGGAGGAATGTATAAGAAATTGGTTTTAACACTAAGGGCGGGTTTCTCAATAGCAAGTCACCCCCGGGTTAAGCAGAACATTGCAACTGGACATGTTTACCCAGGAGTTTAAACCAACCCGGAGATGACTCGGTATTGAAAAACCGACCATAAGCATAATAAAAATAGGAAAATACATTTCTTCTCACGAACAGTTTTGGGAATTTTCAGGGAATTTGTAACAGGTATTGGCAAGGAATTTGCAAGCAGTTTGGAGTAATTTTTGGGGACTTTGGAGGAATTTGCGGAAAGTTTGAGGAAATGTTTGCACAAAGTCATGAGGGTGATTTACTTCAAAGACCTTGTTCACCTTGGTAACAAAGATGTAAGGTAAAATGTGGTTCAATGTCATTTTGGAAAAAAAAAACGAGCTTCACCAAACGACATTGAAGGACGTTTTATTTTTTTTTGAGGAAAGTGTTTGAAGGATTGGCTTGAAATTTTTCAAGTGGATGAAGAAATGATCGAAATTGAAGAAAAAAAAATAAAATTTGCTTTTACGCGCTCACCTTGATGAGAATCAAAGTCGCAAAATATTGAAGCTGCATTGGAAATACTCAATAGAGATTTGTAAAGGATTTAATTGGCTCCACTTCAAGCCCAATTACGTTACGATCCGATTGAAATTGCTAGAGTAATGAGACAAAATGTGTGTCAATGTTATTTTCGAAAAAATCAAGCTTTGTTTTTGATCTTTCACTTTGGTAAAAATCAAAGTAAAAAAACTTTGAAGCTTCACAGCTAAAAATTGTTTGAGTTACTTTGAAATTATTTACTAAGGATTTGTAGAGGATTTATTTGGCTTCAATTCAAGCTTAATTACATTAAGATCGGATTGAAATTACCAAAGTTGTAAGGCAAAATATGTGTACCTATATGTTATTTTAGAAGAAATCAAGTTTCCAAAAAATTACATTGAGGGTTTTATTTTTTTTTTTTTTTGTGTTTTGGTTATTGGATTGAAATTTTTGTAAGTGGATAAAGAGAAGACTGAAATTAAGGAAAATATTGAAATTTCCTTCAAGGAGCAAACTACCTAGGAATCTTTGCCAATACTGTCGGGAATTGAGAGGAATTTGTGGGGAATTTGAAGAAATTTATGGGAAATTGGAAGAATGTATGACAAATTGGGCAAATTTATTGGTTTTAACACTTAGTGTAATTAAAATAGAAACATACATTTATCACGAACAATTTTGGGGATTTTTAGGGAATTTGTATCAGGCATTTGCAGGGAATTTGCGAGCAGTTTGGAGGAATTTGTGGGGAATTCGGAGGAGTTTGCGAGAAGTTTGGGGAATTGAATTTCATCTCATCTTTATTTCGTGTTGGGGTCCCTGTTCGAATTAGGAATGTCTTTAATTGGATCTATTGAACCTTTTGACCCAAAACTAGTGATTTATCTTCTTATTTACAGAGATTAGATGAGTTATTCATCTGTAAACGCTAATAGGAGCTGAAGCTTACAGTGTTTTAAAAGACTTCTTAGCTTCAGACTTACCGAACACAAAATCATTTAATGATTTAAAAAAATGTCTATTGGATCATTAGAGTCCTAAGCGTTTAGTCATAGCTGAAAGGTACAAATTTTATAATACGGTGTAGGAGTCAAGGGAAGATGTGAAAACATTCGTGACTAAACTACAGAGCCATACTCAGTATTGTAGTTTTGGGCAGTTCTTATCTGAATGCCTCAGAGACTTGTCTGCAAGCTGCGCTTAATCACTATCAAGCGTAAACTTTTATCTGAAGATAATTAAAGTTTCGAGAGGGCACTATCTATGGAGCTCACAGAAGAGCAGGTGAAGTCAATGGGTGCGGAAACTGGCAGTCGGTGACTTGTTCAAGAGAGTCAAAGGGTTTGCAATCAGAAGGGAAATGGGCAAACTCTCAAGTGAAAAAAAAAATGAAGTTTCAGGTCGAAATGAGGAAAGGCTGCACTCTAACATGCAGTATAATCCGTGCTTTTGGAAACATAATCCTGCAAGTTGTCCAGCAAAGAATTGGAAATGTTTCAGGTGTAACCTCATGGGGCATACAAGTGAAGTCTGTTCAAGTTCAGGTCAGGGTATCAATGCTCTTGTAGAGGAGGAGCAATTCGAGGATGAAGACTACCTGGTCCTAGGGTTTCTTGGGTCCCTGACATCAGGTAGAGTGCCTCCAAAGAAAGTTAGTTTAGACATTGAGGATGCCTATTGTAGTTGAGCTTGTAAAACAGTAATGCATGTAGTAGATTATGATAAGTATTTGTCTAGTTTAATTTTATATCCAGTAAAGTAAGATTTAAGAGTCCTAACTGGACAGGGAGTGGTGATTTCAAGTGGAACCTATGTCTTTGTGTCTCTCAAGCGGGAGATTGTCAAACTACTTTTAGTGATTTTGAAAAGTCATCATAAATTTACACCACTTCTTGGTCGAAACTGGTTAGATGTTTTGAATCCAAATTGGAGAAAAAAGTTGAAATTTGGAACATCCGAAAATGTCAGTACAGTCAATAGGGCCAAAAAATATTGTTAGCCGAAGTTAGGAGTCAAAACTAAGGTCAGTTGTTCAAGACAAATTGTGACTTCAGTGAATTCACTTGACTCTGTCGTGGTCGAGTTAAAGATCCATTTGAGTCAAACGAAACTTCTAAGTATGTTTCTATACTTAAAAAGATTTTAAGTCAGTTTTTGATAAGTCAACTGAAAGTAATATTAAATATTTTGAAGGTGAGTTGAAACTTAAGGAGGATGCCTAACCAATCTTTCATAGGGCATATGATATGGTTAACTTTTGGTGTTAGCTCCGCACCTGGTATATTTCAATCAGTATTGGACAGCATCTTGTCTGGCTTGTCCAATACTAGATGCTATGTGGACGATATCTTAGTGTTTCGATCGTCTTTAACAAATTGTTATGAGAATATAAGAAAAAGTTATTGAGCGGCTGTACAAATTTAATGTAAAAGTAAATTCTAGGAAGTGTAAGTTTTTTGAAACAAAAGTAAATTTTCTCGGTCATGTAGTGGATGCTAGTGGTATACATCTTTTTGTTGAGAAGACGGCTGCGATAAAACCAAGTACCAAAAACGTTAACTGAACTTAAATCTTATTTAGGTTTGATAAATTATTATGAGAAATTTATTCCAATGTTGCTTTCTAAACTTAAACCACTTTACAATTTGTGTCAAAGTAATATTAACTTTTCTGAGACTTGATCCAAAGAATGTCAAAATATTTTTCAACAGAATAAAGAATGGCCAACGTCGATGTGTGTGTACATTTTAATCTAGCTCTTCCAATATATGTCACCTGTGACGCAAGTAGTTATGGGGTAGGTTGTATCCTGAGTGTGAGCCAAAAAATTAACAACAGTGAGAGACCTGTGCTCTTATTTGCTTCAAGCACCTTGTCGAAAACCGAGAAAAAATATAGCAATATTGAGCGAGAAGCCTTAGATATTATTTTTGCTTTGAAAAAATGTCATAAGTATCTTTTGTTTGTATTGGTGACTGATCACCAACCCCTTCAGTTTATTTTTGGGAAAAATACAAGTATTCCAACATCGGCTGCATCAAGAATCATGAGGCTGGCTGTCATGTTGTCAGTATATCAATATGAAATTCAATATAAGAAGGAGAACAAGAAACTGAGGTCCCTGACTATCTTTATTCTTTCAATTTAATAGATCCAATACCGTTTAACGTTGAACTCTAGTGATATTGCTGGTGAAACCAATAAAGATTTATTACTACTAAAAGTCAGAGACTTCATTTTGTCAGGTTGGCCTGAAACTATTTCTTAGGAAGATTTAAAACCATATCATAACAAGCGTAAGGCCGGTTTAAGGTAAGCGTGTCCAGTTGCTATGTTTATCCTCGAGTTATGCTTAACCCGGAGGTGACCTGCTATTGAGAAACCGGCCCGTAATGAATTGTCAGTGGAAAAAAAATTGTATATTACTGGGTAATAGAGTTATCATCCCTGTAGACCAAAAATCAAAGTGGGTAGAAGTAAAATTGATGCAGCGCGAACAATTTCAGAATTGGGAGATATTTTTGCGGTTTTTGGTCTGCCTGTAGAAATGGTATTGGACAATGGTCCTCTATTTAATTCCAATGAATTCGTATCATTTTGTCAAGCGAATGGGATCAAACCTGTCAATTCTCCTCCATACTACCCTGAAAGTAATGGGTCGGACGACCGCAGTGTGCAAACTGAAGCCTTGTTTTGATAGGAGTCCATTTATAAAATCTGCTAGCATTAAGCAGGATTTAAATGAAGAAAATCAGCAAGTATTTGTTAAGAATAAACAAACAAAGTTGTGGCAGAAGGGAGATGTTATAAAGGTACCTACTTAGTTTTTGTACATATCTTGTTAAGGTAGAAAGTTGTATAAAATTTGTGCATTCTGATTGGTTGTGCTCAAATCAAACTGCCATGCTTACAGAACCCAGTGAGATGTATAGTAAAAGTGCGATGAAAATCACGACACGAAATATTATGTACTACCGACGGTGTCTAGCAAATGCCTCGCACCTCCCTGTCCAAAAGAGACTATTATTTTCACAACCTATATAGTCAACCATCCAAGGACCTTTTTTTTCAGTTATACATGTAAACCCCATACTTTGTGAGTGGCTTGCTTACATCAAGTCCTACAACTTTTCCTCTACGACTTTTCTCGGAAATGGCACGTATGCGCGCAGGCGACTCGCAAACATTTTAGGGGTATCGGACTCCCCCAATTTGCCATTATTTTTGTCGGCCAAGTTGATTTCCGTGATTTAGACATAAAAATCAAATAGTATTCGTAAAATTAGATTTACCTACATGTATCAGGAAACATAGCTACGTCAGATCGACATGTTTGCGAGTCGCCTGCGCGCATACATGCCATTTCCGAGAAAAGTCGTAGAGGAAAAGTTGTAGGACTTGATGTAAGCAAGCCACTCACAAAGTATGGGGTTTACATGTATAACTGAAAAAAAAGGTCCTTGGATGGTTGACTAATAACTTGTTTACCAGATAGTGTCAGTTGTAATCATTCACCTGTAAGGGAGGCTGAGGCAACACTCCAATCAAATAATAGAAGTCATATTCTGGAACAGAGTTCTGTCTCAGCTTCCTCAAGAATACATACTCGTTCGGGAAGATTTGTTAAACTCCCTTGTAGGGTAAATCTCTACGAGGAGGGAAATGTTATATTAAAGAGTTCATTCGTGAACGTAATTAACTGTCATTTTTTCATTTAGTGAGTGAGCACAGAATACATATCCTCACGTGCTTATATATGCTCACGAGTGTCAGTGAGTATGTCAGTCAGGTACGTTGACATCGTTGTTCGAGGTCTTGGCATTTTATGCAATATTTAATGTTTGACCTTATTAATAAAACTCAGTTCCGTGAAGTCGTTTCCGTTTTAATACATAACAATTTCCAAAAATTCGGGGGAGGGGTAATTTACCTCTTGACTAAACATAAATAAAAACAATACACAAAAAAAAAATCAAAAATTTAACTTACTATGCTTACCTCCGTCCTCTGCTGCAGCCTCTTGTTCAGTTCATATATTCGATAGTCTGGTTGACCAAAGTACGGCGTGTGTCGCCTGGGGACAGGAAGCGATCTATAAAAAAAAACAAACAAAAAATTAGTAAACTTGCAACTTGAAATCTAGCCCTATAATAAATCAAAGACAAGAATAAATTATTGCCTTTTCTTGAGACTTATTGGGGAAACTTTGCGGACCTAGACCTTGGCCAAAGTTTCCCTCCCTTAAGGGAAGTTGTGTGTTACAAATCGACGAAATCTCCTCGGGGAATATATCGTAGTGTGGGGACTGTGTCAAGTTTCGATGATCATAAAAGGAACGATTTATTGTTTAACGTTTGAGATATAATTTAACAGAAAGATGAAGTGTGAGGACAAGTAAAAGAATAAATGTCTAAATATATAGGAAAATAAAAACAACCTAGATGATGAATTAATAATCTACAGGAAAATGATAAGGGCTAGATGAGTAAAACAAACATTGGAAGCAGAAAAGAGGAATACCAGAAAAAAGATCCTTTAATAGAGAAAAAATCCAATGGTAAGCGGCAGAGGAATTTTAGTGTACAGGCTCAAGTATTATTAGAGAGAAATTGTTCAGGATTCAGAAGAATAAGCAAAAACTACAGAAATTGATGTGAAATTAGAGTGGAATTTTGGCAAGGAGTTTCCGGAGGAATTAGAGGAGTTTTTGAAGGAATTAGAAAAAGTATAGGGCAAAATTCGAATGGAAGAAAGGAGTGAATGGAAAAAATACTACACCATTATACAGGGTGGGCCAATTCGGAAACGTCAAATTTCTGAGTGTTAATTAGCCCTCCACTATGAAACTCAAATTTCACGAAATCTTCATCAGTACAAACCGAATTTTGATATCTACAGCCGTTTTACCGCTAGAGCGCGTTTTCCGATTTTGAGTAATAGGTACCTGAGAAAATCATAAAATTCCTTTGAAGGTTCTTGAAAAATACTTTCAGCCATCCCAGTAATTTAAAACTTTCAGGATTTGTTAAATGAAGTCTTTTCATGATAAAATACAAGTTGCAAGTCGATATGAAAGTCACAACTGAAGTTACGCTGTAAAATCATATTTGAAGGTTCCTGAAAAATACTTTCAGCCATCCCAGCAATTTGAAACTTTTAGGATTTGTTAAATGAAGTTTTTTCATGATATAAAATAAGTTAGAAGTTGACATGAAAGTCACAACTGAAATTACGATTTTTCTACTTATTAATACCTATTGTGAGAGCTTCATAACCGAGGGGTTAACTACTAGTGGAAATCATTATACACTGTTTTGGGAATCACATAGTAATCAATCAGGAATACATGGAAATCACTTGGGAGTCTCTGGGAATAACCTGAGAATCGCTAGGACTTTCCTAGGACTCCATGGGAATCACATAGGAATCCATTGGCAAACGCTGAGAATCATGTGGTAATCGCTGGGAATATCATCTCATTCTAATCCAGAAATCGCATATCATAAGTCATTTTAGACGATACAGCGTACTGGTTAGTTGTGTATTAGCCTTTAAGACTAAGTTATAGGCAACGATGAGTGCTAGACGACTTGAAATATACCGGGTGACAACGAAATCATTATACAAGGCGTCATCCAGTTGTCTTTAAAGTTAAAAATTTAAAAATCGGGTGGAATGGGTAAGTCATTGAGACCAGTGTTGTTCGAAGGGCACAATTGTGCCAAAAGTGTCACTTTTTGCCCGCAAAATGCACGGTGGCACCACTTTGAAAATTTTGGCACGATTCACATTTATTAGATATTATTTATCCGTTTTCAAATTTTTTAAGATGAGAAAGACGAGGCGGGATTCTGTAACAGATAGAGATCGTTATCTCTAACGCTATGGTACTTTTCTGTCTTTTTCTCTCTTGTCGAAATCAATGGAGAGGGGACGTCAATAGAGATAACCGAAATATCTCTATTCGTTACAGAATCCCAGCCCTGCTGGAACAACATTTTTTGTTTATTTCTATTCTATTGTATTTTTTGTCATTTTGTAATTTTATTTCTGTGCTAGTGACCTTAGTCCTGACCTGTGAGAGTTGTAGTGGATCTGTCCGGTCCAATGAGTCAGCTCCACTGTCAGGTTATTGGATCGGTCGATAATGAGTGTGACTAGTGCTCGGACTAGTGATAGTGACATGACTGTCAATTGTCATTATACTGAATTAATTATATGAAATATATTATATCTTTCTCCTTTTAATCATGTAATAAAAAGAAATGGGAAAAAGTCAAAAAATCCTTTCCTATCACTTTTTAGGTGGCACTATTTGGCACTATTTCAGTGTTGCTGCGCTGCAGGCATATACGAAAATTTCCCAAGAACAACCCTGATTGAGACGCACATTTTTCGTAAAAAAACAATTGAATATTACTTCCGGTTATTCCGGAAATGGAACCAAAACCGAATTTTCGCGACGAACTACTTCCATGATTTCATGAACACAAACGCTTTCACGAGAAACCCATGACGTCATATTGAACATAGTTCGACGGAAGCATGAATGCGGCTTCTAGACAGCGTTCAAACTCATGACGTCACAGATGAACTATGGTTCGTCCTTGGATGAACTACATTTGTCTCGAAAATTCGGTTCAAGTCAAGAATTTTTTATGGAACCCTATATATTTTTTTACACAGTTGAATACAGCTTAAAATTCCTTTTGCAACGACATATCACAAGTTCCATTTGTTTTCAAGATGGCGGCGTAAAAAGGAACTTTCTTAAATTCAATAGGGCGGCATTCTGACGTACCGACAAATGAATATGCATTTTAGTAGACACTTTTCGGTGGGTCATTAGACACACTTTAATTTTAGGATTTATTAAGAACCTCTTCCTATTCAAAATTTTCAAAAAATTTGAATCAAAAATTTGCATTTCAAAGAAATTTTAAAATGTCCTTGTTTTTGAGCAAAACCATTATTTTTCCAAATTCGATCTAAAACTATTCCGAATCCAAAAATTATGAATGGTTTAAACTGTTTGTTTAACAGAAATATTATCGGTTACGTCAGAATGCCGCCATATTGAATTTAAGAAAAATACTTTTTTACGTCGTCATCTTGAAAACAAATGCAACTTGTGATATGTCATTGAAAAGGGAATTTCAAGCTCTATCCAACTGTGTAAAAAAATATATAGGGTTCTATGAAAATTTCTTGACTTGGTTCCATTTCCGGAGTAACCGGAAGTGTTATTCAATTGTTTATTAACCAAAAATGTGCGTCTCAATATCCTACCCCTTCTACCCGATTTTGATTTTTTTTACTTTAAAGACAACTGAATGACGCCTTGTATAACGACTTCATTGTCACCCGGTATTTGATGTGTCAACGAGATTCCCAATAACTGAGCCTGAACCCATTACGAAGAGATTAGAACTTGAAGAAAAAAAAGAATGAGATGAAGATTAGGTCTTCCCCACAGAAATCACAAACCAGTCAGAGCGTTTTTGATTGGTGCAAATCGCCAATAACCAGTTTTCTGACTATTTCCAACTAATGAAATTCGCTCTGACAGATTTGTGATTTCAGTGAGAACAGGCATAGTGTATGACAATGAATGTACAGAAATCAGAATCAAAGAAATATCCATTATTCTAGATCCATATTATGCAGTGTAGACATGCAATGGAATCTAGGGCTCAACACATTATTCCTACAACAAAATCTGTGTGGGTGTGGACAAACATGAAAAGTTGCAAACAGAGCTGGGCAAAGCCCTCAGTAAAAGGGCTTGAAGCACTAAGCCCTAAGCCCTCTATCAAAGTGCTTCAATTTCAAGCACAAATTCCTTTTTATTTTTAAAAGTGCTTCACAAGCACAAAGCCCTCAAAGTGCTTTGGGCTTGACAAGCACAAAGCCCTCAAAGTGATTTGAAAAGTGCTTGAAGCACATCAAAAGTGCTTGAGGTGCCTTGAAAAGGGCTTCAAGCTCTTTAAATGTGCTTCAAGCTCTTTAAATGTACTTGAAGCTCTTTAAATGTGCCTAAAGCACTTTGAATTTGTAATAAAATTCTCAAAGTGGCATAAGCTACCGCGTAAACTCATCACACAGAATTGGTATAGTAGAGACGAACTTTACATTTCACAGAGTAGCAGTAGTATGTTTTTTTTTGAGATGTAGTTCTGGGGTAGGTACTTGGGGTACTACATGGTACTTCAATTTTAAGGTTTTCAAAATGTTCAATGGGGAAAAGTGGAAAAAATCCAGTGATAAAGTTAAATAGGGTACCAATATAAATTAATTATTTATTTTAATAATAAGTTCATTCATTTTTTTTTTAAATTCCATTCTAAGCTCGAACCCAAAACCTCCATTGTTAAGAGAGAAAAGACATAAGACGGTTCAAGTTCAAATAAAAGAAAAAAAAATTAAGGGACAAAACACGATCGAAAATTTTTAAGTGGGAGGTTGAATGATGGTCAATTCAAATTCCTTTCAAAGTGCTTCAAGCCCTTTTAAAGTGCTTCAAGCCCTTTTAAAGTGCTTCAAGCCCTTTTAAAGTGCTTCAAGCCCTTTCAAAGTGCTTCAAGCTCCCAAAAGTGCTTCAAGCCCTCTTAAAGGGCTTCAAGCCCTTTCAAAGGGCTTCAAGCTCCCAAAAGTGCTTCAAGCCCTCTAAAAGTAATTGAAGCTCATTGAAAGGGCTTGAATTACTTTTTTCAATTACAAATTACCAAGCACTTTTCTAAAGTAATTGACTTTGCAAGCCCCAATTACAAATCTATAAAAGGGCTTGAAGCACAGGGCTTTCAAGCCCTCAAAGTGCTTCAAGCACTTTCGCAAGCACAAAGCACTCAAGCCCTGCCCAGCTCTGGTTGCAAATACAGAAGCTGCCAATTTTTCAGTGGAAACGTGTTTTTATAAGATAAAAGACTGATTATTTTGGTCATATCAATGGAAAATCGGATGATTGTAGGAAATCATCGAGGAAATCGGGTAATCAATTGGGAATAATATAGGAATCCCCAGAAAAAAATGGAAATCACCTGGTAATCATACAAAAATATCTGAAAATCATTAGCAATTTTTTGGGATGGGAATATGAGATCATTGATTGCCAATTATGGAAATCATTGTACATTTGTAAGCATAGTGGTTGACTACTCGTTTATAACTTTTTGGTTTATGCAAAATACCTCTAGTCCAGGAGGCAGTGAAATTTTTTAGCACTTATTTTCCCAGTTGTATATTAAATAGTTTGTTCTCTTGGTGATACAAAACAAGAATATTTGAGTTTCGCAAACATTTTCGGATGGGTTCACAAATACAGGGTGTCCGAATTTGGATGGTTTTAATAGGAAACATCAATTTCTGAGCAAGATACAAAAAAATGAACCCCCCACTCCGAGGCTCAGATTTCTTGAAATTTTGATTGGTGCAAACCGCATTTTGATATCTTCAACCGTTTAGCCGCTAGAGGGCGATTCTCGATTTTGAGCAATAATGTGAAACCATTATAACTTTTTTGTTTATGAAAATTATTGATTTCCGTAAAAACTTTCTAGAAGCACTTTTTAAAGCAGAATTCAGTGACGTTCTCAGTTTTTTTCTAGTTGGTCCCAACTCCGAGATATTGACCAAAGTCTGGTTTTTTTCAATAGGACACTCTATATATTAATAGCTCATTAGAAAGCTCGGCTTTTTCTGATTTCAATGATAAAAGTTCGATAGGTTTATCTATAATAGTTTTCGAGAAAAAAAATTATTTCGGGTGTTGTCATAAGAAGCAATGTGTAAGAAAAGGACTTTATATCTTAAGGAAACTGAGAAAGGTCTCTTTCTAACTCATTGTTTCTTATGACAAAAGCCGAAATATTTTTTTTCTCGAAAACTGTTAGAGATAAACCTATCGAAATTTGTATCATTGAAATCAGCAATAGCAGAGCTTTCTAATGAACTATTAATATATAGGGTGTCCCATTGAAAAAAATCGTATTTTGGTCAATATCTTGAAATCGAGGCCGAATAGAAAAAAGCTGAAAACGTCACTGAATTCTGTTTGAAAAAGTGCTTCTAGGAAGTTTTTACGGATATCAGTTATTGTCATAAACAAAAAAGTTATGAAGATTTCACAGTATTGCTCAAAATCGAGAATCGCCCTCTAGCGGCTAAACGGTTGAAGATATCAAAATGCGGTTTGCACCAATCAAAATTTCAAGAAATTTGAGCCTCGGAGTGGGGGGTTCATTTTTTTTGTATCTCGCTCAGAAATTGACGTTTCCTATTAAAACCATCCAAATTCGGACACCCTGTACACTTTCCCAGTCATAAATATTTCACATTCACTACAATAGCACATAAGGTATATGAAAATAGCAATTTGGTTATCTCAGATAGTGGAAAGTGAGTCTGACTGGAATTTTTCGGACCTTCAATTTTTCACTTGCCAGACGTAAGTATTATCCATACTCACAGATCAGCCGAACTATTTTTTTACGTAAATTCAGTATACTTTTCATTAGTAGACCTATTTTTATCACTGGAAAAAAAAGGGCCGTGCATTCGTCAGCTCTAACGCATTTTGCGCCTCAACCCATCGGAAAACCCCCCCTAAAAATATATGAATTTTGCTTAGAATTACTAACCCTACAATTCTATCCATGTTGTCTGACTGGGAAAATAAGTGCCGAAAATTGTCACTGCCTCCTAGACTACTAGCTACCTATATGATTTCTGTATCTGAGCAGAATCCAGTGACGAAGAAATTTTTTTCTATTTGACCCTGATTTCAAGACATTGATCAAAGTTTTTTTTTTTTGATTTGATACGTTCATCACTAATAGGAGACATTTCTAATTTCCCTTACCGATAAAGTCTTCCTCTAACACATTGGTTTTCTATGGAAAAAACCTTTTATCATTCAAATCAGCGAAAGCAGAGCTATGCAATAAGTGTCCTATTGAAAAAATTGATGTGGAATGAGATATCGGAATTATACAATGGAATTTAGAAATTCTGCATTTATACAGGGTGTTCCGAAATTGATGCACCAAATTGTTATGGCATATTCTACGTCGAAAATAAGCCCCAGTTACCTATATAAACATATGTCCGGAAACGCTTCCTTTCCGAGATACAGGGTGTTGAAATTCTAAGAAAAAAACTATTTTTCTATCATAATTTCCAAACCACTCTAGATATTTCATTGGAATTTTGTCTGCTGCTTTCAAGCAGCAAAGGACATTTTTTGATGTGAAATATTTTTTTTAAAAAATTACCAGTGGCGTCCTACCAGATTTGTAAGGAATATTTTTTAAGAAAAAAATGGTGCGTCACTGCTTTTTTCTAAAATAAAAATCATTTTTCAAATCCCCATTCAATTTAGAACAAATTTGATCTCTTCACTTTTTTCCGAAAGATGCACTGTTTCAAAGTAAAAAAATAAAAAACCATTTTGATGCATGGCGAAATTGCCAAAATTATGATAAAAATGTTTAACATTAAAGACCTACAGCTGTATGCAACATCCTCTTTTAACTTAAAAGCGCTTTTTAAAACTGGTCACTTTTAAAAATGTGTATTCTAAGCCATGCAAAATTTTAAAGGTACCAGTTTTAAAAAGCGCTTTTAAGTTAAAAGAGGATGTTGCATACAGCTGTTAAAGTTTTAAATTAGTTTTGTGACGTCACTGGTAATGGTTGCATGAAACCAGTGTACAAAATTTCAAAGTGGTATGAATTATGATAAAAAAATATTTTTTTTTTTAGAATTTCAACACCCTGTATCTCGGAAAGGAAGCGTTTCCGGACATATGTTTATATAGGTAACTAGGGCTTATTTTCGACGTAGAATATGCCATAAAGTTTTGGTGCATTAATTTCGGAACACCCTGTATAGCTCTTAAAAACCCCCAAACTCAATTCCCAAAAAAAAACTTTCTTAAATCTTCAAATCATGGAGTGAAAAATTCGAAGAACAAGAATATTAGACTTTATTTACATTAAAAAATTATAAAGAGTTGAAGTGAAACAAAATTTGAGGAGTTTCTCTGGAGGAATTAGGGCATAACATATCTCGATTTTCATCCCCCAAAAAAACATATTCATTATAATGTAAAGCCAATGCATAATGCAATATTGTAGTAACCTACAAAAACTGTTAAATAATAAAAAAATCAATCAATTAATTCGATTCCATCAAACACCCACGGCAAGAGATTTCAACAGGGGGCACTGAGACATATAGAATCGGCGGGTGGCAGAATGAACTTTAGCTGCCAAGTTGATGAATGGCTCGTCGTTTAACCGAAATGATTTATCCCCGTGTAACAATTCATTCAATTGAAACGATTGGCTAATTGAGTAAGTCCACCCCTCTAATCATTTGTTAAATTGCAACAAATAATTAGTTACCTGTAATACGGAGTACCAAAAGGCGAACAATAAAAAGGATCGCCGTGTAGATGGGGCGGCATACCGCCGCCTACCCCTGCACAAGGTGGACCAGACGGTAATGGTAGTCGTGGATGTTGGTGGGGACCCGGCGTCCCCACCAATGGTTGTGCCCCGTTACAAATCGTGATTCGTTCAAATCGACTTTGAAATTTTCATTGTTTTGCTTGAAAAGTTTTTGGCATATATACAACCAGGACAAATCGACTATATAGTCTATGTGTTGGAATTAATCCAAAATCAAACAGAAGACAAATAGGTAGTAGTTATTTTTATGACTATTATTGTTTTAAGTTAAATTTAAACATAAAAATAATTTGAGTTTTGCAGGTAAAGGTATTAAAACAGCACTTTCACTGCATCCAATATATTCAAGACAAAAACATTTGTTTGGGTGGACAACGTGGTGAAACCGCGCGTCCAAATAATCGTCGCGACGGAGCCCCATGCACAGTGGTCGCGCCGGATCGCGTACTAAATCTGAAATGGGTCCTGCTGTCAGATCCTGCCACGTGAGAACCGACCGGCCTATATCCAGTTTTATTGAACAACGGTGCGCGTGTTCCAGGACGCATTCCACCACCCGAACGCGGATCTTCTCTCTCTCGCTCGCGGAATTTCGCACTTGTAGATCCGTGGATGGTTGAACTATATTTTATTATAATGATGATAGGGAAGATTTCATATTGTGACATGTCCAAAGGATCATCTTAAGTTTACTCATTGTCAATCTTCACCAAGCTCTATCATAGATGTTATGTATTTTCTTTTCATTCGTAAAGAGTAACTCTTTTACATTTACCCTAACAATAGTAAACAAAATTTCATACACTATATAATATGATGTATCCCAAATGTAATTAAACTACAATGATCTCAAATTCCCGATGGCAAACAATGTAAAACATGTTTGTACATTGCACAAATATTATTAAGTTTTGATTAGATAATCTACAGGACATAATATTGTATGTAAATATCCATATAATTACAACTGTGTCGGATTCAATCATTGCAAATAATACAATTGTAAGGGCAGGAAAATATTCGATGAATGTTACATTAAAATATATTGCCAAGTTGTCGGAACGGTCTAATTAAATCCTTATACAGACATCTGGAGACGCGCCATCAATCATCAATTATAATGGAGCTGCAATGTAATGGCAAGTACAGGATTTTTATGGTCATTAAAAGACTTATTATTATTATTATTATTATTATTGTTATTTCTTCTTTATAATGTGGGTTTTAGATGGTGCAAGTGTTCTTCAGGATAAGCAGCAATATTTTTTTTATTTCAGTTTCTTGTTGTGGTTTGTATTGAATTTTCACTTGATATTTTAATAATATAAGGTCTCTCTTTTTCCCAGTGTTATTAAATCGACCTGAAAAGGTCTGTTCTGGTAAATAAGAAGGACATAATGGATTCCCATTTCAGGTAGATGGACATGGTTATTCCCAGATATCTCTGCTTCTAACTCTGTTTTATTCAGTTGGTGGGCAATGATTGGATTGTATAGTATTGTATACGCTGAATTTGTTTTAGTTTAACAACCCATCTTCTATCCCAGACTTCTATTGTAGAGAAGGGTTTATCGATATTCATAAGTATCGTATCGCGATACGATATTTCAAAGTCTCTACTTTTTTTTCATATGGATATAACTACCAATGAACTATAAACTACACGTATCTGGAATGGCACCGACCGTTGTCGGATATGGCATTTGTATGTTCTGTGATTTGTATGGCATTTGTCATCTCTCTCAGTGCGTCGAAAAATAGTTATAGTAGGGGATACCCTTCTCTCTCTAGTTCAATGCTGTTAGGTTTGGTATATTCCTAACCTCAAATACAGGGTGTCCCACGGTGGATGGCGTATTAGACGTTTATGGAGAACTAAAAAGCGGATCATTTTGAAAATTTGGCAACCGCGATAAACGAGCATATACTACACTTTAAAATTATTTTTGTTTATGCAGTGTTGCCTACTCTAAACCAGTGGCAACATCGCTATTTTAAATGGAACACCCTGTATGTGATTGCATATTTGGATGCTACGTAAAATTCTGAGCAGATTTCATGTGATATACCCTATACCTAAGTTCAACTGTTTTGGAAATATTGACAGTTGAAAATTGACTTTTTGCAACTTTGACAGGCTGTAAAACCTAAACGGTTAATTTTAGAGGAAAACCGATTTTAAATTCTTATCATTTTACACCAATTTTGAATTTAACCAAAGATTAAATTTAATGGGAATTTTTAATCATGGATTAAATTCACAGTTTGTATTAAATGATAGTTTATAAAAATCTAAGATAGGAATGTAAAATCGGTTTCCCTCTAAAATTACCCGTTCAGGCTTTACAGCCTGTCAAAGTTACCAAAAGTCAATTTTCAACTGTTAATATTTCCAAAACAGTTGAACTTAGGTATAGGGTATATCCATAGACATATAATAAAAGAGGAGACAGAACATCTCATTCAAAAAGCATTATTTGTTTACAATCATACATCCCGCCAGAGTTATGCATAAGTTAGAAAAAGATGGGCTTAAAAAATGGCACCGCTGTATCTTGCCCCTCCATTTCGCCGGCCGCCTTTATCAGAGGCGTGCGGTTTTTCTAGAACATGAAAAATTGAGACTTCTAAATATACAATTAACCACACCACTGCTCGGGCCGAAAAAAACATAACCTCACGTACCTTCGAAATACCAATCCAGGGTTAGAATAGGCAATTTTTCTATAGATCACGCACTGGCGAACCATTATAGTTGCTAATAAAATATAAAAGACGGAAAAAACACTGAAAATTTATTGAAAATCGCAAATATTCCCAAACACAGCACAGCAACACTGGATAGTCAATTTTTGACATAAAATGAATGAATGTGTCAAATCCCGTGTCACTGGAGTAAGCAGCGTTGCCACAGCTATTTCCCTTATACATTATAAATTTACGTTATTCAAAAACTAAATAATTTCAAAAGTAGAAATTACAGATTTTATTTGGAAAAACGCACATTCATATGTGTATAGTAACATTTTTAGTTGAGATGACACAAATAAAGCATGCAATATAATCATCATTCCCTGCAATTTCGAACACAGGCGGTAGATCTAGGGCAATCCGCAGAAATTCGCCAACATTGATTTCTGGCGAAAACAATGTTTGATCGGGATAAAATGTAAACAGTTCAGTCTCTCTTTTATTATATGTCTATGGGTATATCACATGAAATCTGCTCAGAATTTTACGTAGAATCCAAATATGCAATCACATACAGGGTGTTTTATTGAAAATGAAGATGTTGCCACTGGCTTAGAGTAGAAGCGGCAACACTGCATAAACAAAAATATTTTTAAAATGTAGGTTATGGTCGTTTATCCCGGTTGCCAAATTTTCAAAATGATCTGTTTTTTAGCTCTCCATAAATGTCTAATACGCCATCCACCGTGGGACACCCTGTATAATATTTTTCAGACAAGGAAAGATTTTCATAATTGGCCCATAAGGTAAATAGAGATAGGTATCCCTCACATTCTCCGTCTCAATATACCGCATTTTATAGATAGGCCAGGCCATTCCAGGTATGTGTAGTTTATAGTTCATTAATAACTACACATACCTATCCCTACAATATGTATATAAATCCTTTATTTAGGTCAAGACTTAATTTACACTACAATGTTATTTTATTTATAACCACATACGTAATGTTAACATTTCTGACTTTTCAAAAGTTTGAAAGTGACACTTTTTTTTTCTCTTGGGTGGAAAGTGCTCACTTTCCACCCAGGTGTGTGGGTGGAAAGTAAGTGCTCATTCCCTGAAATGTTAAAGACAAGTCCTACATGTTTTTTTTAGATAAGTCTGAACTTGTCAAGAAAATTTTTTCAATTTTTATTTAGTATTGAGGCAAAATTGTGATGGTTGCATTTGTTGTAAATAAAATAGAATACAAACCTCGGTAAAAAGTTTCATTCCTGTCTCAAGATTATAGTTAACTAACTAATCTCTTGACAGTAATGGAACACTTCCCACCTCGGTATGTAATATACTATTTCACACTTGTTTATAATTTTCATTTTCCTTCAATGTATCCCATTTCCCAAGTTCCCTAGTTATGATTTTTTTTCTATATTACGTTTAGGGATAGCTTTTAGAGAGCTTTGAACGGAATATCAATTTTTCATTATGTTTGTCCAAAGAGAAAATAACTACATAGGTATATAATATGATTTTTTTCAGCCTTGAAAAAGACTTACAGTTGTATGCAACATCCTCTTTTAACTTAAAAGCACTTTTTAAAACTGGTCACTTTTAAAAATGTGTATTCTAATCCATACAAGTTTTTAAAGGTACCAGTTTCAGAAAGGGCTTTTAAGTTAAAAGAGGATGTTGCATACAGCTGTTAGTATAGGTCGAAATGTCGGCATTTTTTGATAAGAAAACGTCTTTGATTTTTTGCTATATATCCGCAATACCTACTCCCTCAATCTTCAACAAAGGGTGCAAACTTTGAGTAGGATTGACAGTAATGACATAACAACTGACATTCATCCAAGGGCAAAATTTATAGACGTTTCTTGAGGCTCCTTTGAAGGTCGTTAGTTTAGGAATGGACTCTTGTTACTATTTGATAAGTCTATCAAGTCAATTCTAAACATCTAAGGCTTCCTTAAGATCCAAGGAGACCTTCAAGGAACGACTATAAATTTGGCCTAGAACTTTAACAAGATGTTTGTCGATACCTACATATCTCTATGACAAATTCGTATCGATATGCAGCATCATTGAAGGCATTTCGATTTACATAACGATATATCGTATCGGTGAGCCCTCCTCTAGCTTAATTTTCTATCAGTGGAGTAGTCGATATTTGGAACGAACTACTTTGTGTGTACTTGTAAACAATTTTTTTTTCAGTTCCGCGTAAATTTCTTCTCGCTATTTCTCAATTTTTGTCTATGCTCGGCTCTTGAATTTCTCAAAATAAAGAAAATGATCCTGGAAGGGGAAGAAAAACATGCGTCCTCTTATCCGCCATTTATTTCTCAACTTTTCTACATTTATGCAAAGGAAATCTGTCCAATTCCTTTCTATTTCTCAATTTTTCCATTTCAATTTTTGGGTATTCCCGGCTCTTGAATTTGTTGAAATAAAGAAAATTGAAAAACCTGGAATAGAAAAAAACATGAACGTCCTCTTATCTACCAATTTCTTCTCAATTTGACTTATATTTTTCAATATTTCCGTCTCAATTTGTATCTATTCCTGGCTCTTCAATTTTCGTTTTCTTCTAAATTTTTTCTAAATAGGAAAAAATTCAAGCGCCTGGAATAGAAACAAAATTCTTTGTGTCTACCAATTTTTTCTCAATTTCTCTTGAATTTCTTGAATTGACGTCCCCTCACTATTGATTTCGAAAAGTCAGAAAAAGACAGCAAGTGCTATAGCGATAGGGATAGCGATATCTATCCGTTACAGAGTCCTAGCTCAGATTTCCCTTGCGAATAACTGTAAGTCAGTTTTTGTACACCCGATTGCGGTTTTAGTGGTGATTTCCCATGATGTCTTCTTATTAGTAAGATTGTCCAAGAGTTCAATTGATATAATATTCTCAAATTATAAAGATTTTCGAAAAATGCGCACGCGTTAGATCTAGAAATTGATTTATTTAAGATTTCCCAAGATTTCCTGAAGATTTTCCCTGAGTTCCTTAACATTTCGTTTAATTTCCTCTGATTTCCTTGTGATTTCCCCTAATTGCCTAAGACTTTCTGGGATTTCTCTCGATTTTCCTAAATTTGTACACCTGCTGGAGAGGGGGCGGGGCGTCAATGGAGATAGAGAAAATATCTCTATCCATTACAGAGTCCCAGCCAAGTATGCAAATTAAGAGAAATCAAGAGGAAATCCGAGAAAATTTAAGGCGATCAAGGAAAATCATAAGGAAATTAGAGGAAATCAAGGAAAAAAGTTATAATTTTTGAAATTTGAGATTATGTTATGAGGCGAACTCTTGGACAATTTTACTGGTAATCAGAAGAAAGTGGTAATCATGGAAAATCATCCATGATTTTCCATAAAACCGCAATCTGATGTACAGAAACTGAACAGTGGTTTGGTTTACCCCTTGTTTTTTCTTTATTTTATTCTCAGTTTTTATGTCTCAATTTTTGTCTATTCCCAGCACTTGAATATACCATTTTAGATAGAGAAAATTCAAGAAAATGGAGAAGAAACAAAATACTTTGTGTCTACCAATGTTTTCTTAATTCCTCTCTATTTCTCAATTTTTGGGTATTCCTGGCTCTTGAATCTGTTGAAATAAAGAAAATTGAAGATCTTGGAATAGAAAAAAACATGAACGTCCTCTTATCTACCGATTTCTTCTCAATTTGCCTTACACTTCTCATCTATTTCTCAATTTTTTCGTCTCAATTTTTATCTATTCCCGGCTCTTCAATTTTTATTTTCTTCTAATTTTTTTCTAAATAGAGAAAATTTAAGTGCCATAGAAACAAAATGCGTCTACCAATTTTTTCCCAATTTTTCTTGAATTTCTTGAATTGACGTCCCCTCTCTATTGATTTCGAAAAGTCAGAAGAAGACAGCAAGTGCCATAGCAATAGGGATAGCGGTCTCTATTCGTTACAAAGTCTTAGCCCAAATTTCCCTTGCGGTTAACCGTAGGTGAGTTCGGAATGGTACAAAGTGTCGACACTTTTTATGAAACTATGGCGTTAAGTTTGGTGTAGACTTTATTTGCGTTTGGAAATAATTTGGAGCCCAAATGGTGTAAAGATGGTGAGACACCGTTTACTCGGTACAAAATGATGGTGTATTCGGTGTTACACCGCCGAATACACCTTTATCACGTGATAGAACCCTGCACAAACACCGCACTAGCACCGTACTAAATACCATTCCGAACTCAACTTGTAAGTCAGTTTTTGTACACCAGAATGCAGTTTTAGTTGGTGATTTTCCATGACTTCTCCAGGTCTTCTTATTAGTACGATTGCCCAACAGTACAACTGATACATTAATCTCAAATTTGAAAGAATTTTGAAAACTACGCATGCTAGATCTAGAAATTGATTTCCTTAATATTTTCCATGATTTTCCCAAGATTTTCCCTGAGTTCTTTAACCTTTCCTTTGATTTCATCTGATTTTCCTATGATTTCCAATGAATGCCTAAGATTTCCTCAGATTTCTCTTGATTTGTCTTAATTTATACACTTGCTGGAGAGGGGATGTCACATGGGAACAAAACTCACCATGCATATAATGTTCCCAGCCCACAACCCCAGGTATACAAATTAAGGGAAATCAAGGGGAAATCCGAGAAAATCTAAGACGATCAAGGAAAACCATAAGGAAATTAAAGGAAATGTTAAGGAACTCAGGGGAAATCATGGGAGATTTTGAGGAAATTAGTCAATCTTTAAAATTTGAGTTTATTTTATCAGGGGAACTCTTGGGCAATCTTACTAATAATCAGAAGAAATGAGTGGTAATCATGGGAAATTATCCATGATTTCCCATAAAACCGGAATCTGATGTACAGAAACTGACCAGCAGTTCACCCGAGTTTTTTCTTTATTCAATTCTCACTTTATGTGTCTCAATTTTTGTCTATTCCCGGCTCTTGAATTTTCCATTTCCCCTAAATTTCTCTAAACAAAAAAAAATCAAAAAAATAGAAAAGAAACAAAATACTTTGTGTCTACCAATGTTTTCTGAATTCCTCTCTATTTCTCAATTTTCCCATTCCGTCCTCTTATCTACCAATTTATTCTCAATTTGTCTTACATTTCTCATCTATTTCACAATTTTTCTCTATTCGCGGTTCTTGAATTTTTGTTTTCTTCTAAATTTATGTAAAAACATATGTAGAGAAAATTCAAGCGCTTCGAATAGAAACAAAAAACTTTATGTGTACCTATCAATTTTTTCTCAATTTCTCTTGAATTTCTATTTTTTGTTTCTTAATTTTTCCAGCTCAATTTTTGTCTATTCCTGGTTTTCAAAGTTGTCGAAATAACGAGAATTCAAGAGCCTGAGATAGACAAAATATGAATGTCCTGATCATTTAAAATATGGTCGCGTTCACCAGATACAAACGTTAGTACAACGCTTTACGATTGTTCGGCTGAACGCTACGTTGGATTTGTATTGAAACTAAACATGTTTTGCAAACGGTCGCCATTTTTTCAAGCATAAATTAAGAGTGTTTATGATTTTCAAGAATTTGTATTCTGTGTGGTGAATGATATTCAGAGGGTGACGCTCTATCATTTTGAAAAAGTTGAATCGTTCAGCAGAACCAAGAGTTTACCCAACATATTCTGTTGGTATTTGAAAACTGTTTACAACCCGATTTGGTTCTGGTGAACGCAGCCAATGTTATAGAGAGGGTATTAATCACCTGTCAAAAGATGATTGTGGAACTCAATGTGGAACCCTATCGAAAATCATCCAGAAAGACAAAAAAATCAATTTGGAGCAAATTATTTCATATTTTCAATTCATAAGGGCCATAGGTGCCCTAAAACCGTACTGATGTTAAGAAAAAATGGACACAATGTTGATAGAGAGGGTATTAATCACCTGTCAAAAGATGATTGCGGAACTCGATGTGGAACCCTATCGAAAATCATCAGAAAGAAAAGTAACTCAATCTGGAGCAAGTTTTTTCATATTTTCAATTCATAAGGCCCATATAAGTGCCCTTAAACCGTACCGATTTTGAGAAAAAATGGAAAAAGTTGAATCATTCAGCCGAACCAAGAGTTTACCCAACGTATTCTGTTGGTATTTGTAAACTGTTTACACACCGGTACATATCGATATATACCATCATCGAGGGCGTATCGATGAATAAATCGATATATCGTATCGATAAGCCTTCCTCTACTCTATTGTTCTTATATCTTGCTGAATCATTTTTCTAAGTGGAAAATTTCTTAATACTTCCGTATCTATATCAAACATTTTCTTCTGAAATTAATATTTGCCAAACTAGAAGCGTTTCGGAAATCACCAAAAATCATTTTTTTTTTGTAAAATATCTATTGGTGGCTGCCAAATTTTGGAAAACTAAAATTGGTTTTGAGTAGAGTTTATAAAACTGCAATTCTTTGTCAATTTGAACTATATTTTCCGAGATTTCTATACAAAACATGGAAACAAAACTCACCATGCATGCATATAATGTTCCCTGAGGGAGGACATTATATAAACATCTACAAGAAGTACCCCAGGGACCAGTCTTGGGTCCCCTCTTGTTCCTAGTCAATATGACACAAAAGTTGGAAAAAGTTCAAAGGCATTTTTCAAATAATAAGAAAGTTTAGATGAAGCTTCCATGCAAAAATGTGGGACTTAGTTTTTTATAAGTAACAAAACACTTCATTAGATTGCTCATCTTTCTTCAACAGCTAATAGTACGTAAAATACTAAAACTAACCAATTCTTAATTTGCTTCCTCAAATTTTTATATTACCCAACCCCGAAGCAAATCAATATTCTCCATCAGGCTGATCGGTTATTGGTTATATATTCCAGGATGATTTATAGCTTTTACGCGTGCTTTCAAAATCATTATACAGAAATTTTGTTGGTCAATATATGCAATTGTCGGCCTGGAATCGGCGGGGCCCCCCGAAAATAGATCCATCGGTTTACATAAAGAAGTAATTAAATTCTATTATATATGCAGCGCGAGCGAGGATTCTATTTTTGAATTTACTTACTCCTACATAAAGGCGTAATAGTTTTTGAGGCCGCAATGTGAAATGGTAATATTAAAACTGGCTTTTTGTCAAGAAGATCATATACCGGGCAAAAGAAGGGAATTGCCTCGGGCTAGAGAGGCAGAACCTATGTTGAAGAATGAAGCGTAAAAGAAGCCCGTTCTAGACCGGTTCTTCTTCATCCCGGTTTTATTTTTCGATGCCGTTTTGGTCAGTATTCTTGCAAACTGAAGAAGTTTCTTCTTCTATGTCGAAAATATTGACCGTTACATTTCAAATTTATCCGATAATTTCTCGGTAGAGTATGCCTAAAATCAACAAAACCTAATTAAGTAGGTCCTTGTTTATTTTGTATTTATCTACATTTATTATGTACATAGTTGATATTATTCAGGATTTATCAGGAAAATTGTTTTCAGATAAATATAATTTTGCTTTTCTAGGTAACTTTTGTTGTTAAGACAAAATGTACGTTTTCCTGGTCAAATGTTGGTCAAACTAACGTAACTAACAAACCGACATGTCACTGCTGTTTACAATAATAATAAGCGAATGAGTTGTTTTTTCTTCCAACAGAACCGTTAGAACTGTTAGAAGTCCGTTAGCCTATTGACTTTCCGCATGAGCGGTAATACCTTCTTTACTTTTTTTAATGGAACATGTGAAGCACAAAAAGTTAAATTTAAATTCGCCGGGAAGCAAATATTTCACACCTTTGAATATTGGTTTATTGAAATTCAATAATAACTAATAGGTATATGTGGCATAGTTTCTTTGTGTCCCATACCTGCCTAAATTTCCCACTAATTCCTCTAATTTCTCACTAATTCCTAAAAATTGTATACCAAAATTCCCCTGGGGTTCACCCCTTTATAAGTCCAAACGAGTAGAAATTTTCAGGGATTGTACCTAGTCCTCTTCTAAAAAAATGTTTCAGAATTTTGAAGTCTGGCTCATATATAAATAGTTACATTTTTATGAATAAAAAGCAAAATCTAGAGAAAAGTAGGAATATATTTACAAGATCGTTTGGCCTTTATTTGCTCCAGAGTAAACACAAAAATGTATTCGAATAAGAGAACTTGCGAAATACAATGGTCTACTATTATTTGATCAATCGATGAAGCAAATTTCGATGTCATCACTCTCAAAATGAACGCAACCAATTTACGCCACTAAAGTTGCTTCTACAAGACAGGAATGACATAAAGCAACAGTTTACAAGCGCCAATAAATCACTTGCTTTGCGGCGCTTTACAATAATTAAGCTCTGAGAACCCATCCAATAAATATTGACATAAAAGCCACTGGTTTGGAACCCAATACTTTAATCTGCATTGATTCTATTACTATAATCTTCTTACGGAGGAACCCCCCCGAGGGAAATTTCGGTTATGGTTCGTTCGCAATGCGGAACCGCAAAAAAATGAATCGTCGGTTAGAGAAGCGGGGCGTCCATAAAAGGCCTAATGAAGCGATTAAGCGTCGGCGCAAGCGATTCAAATTATCGCGCCTTCTTTTTTATATTTATAATGCTTCCGAAACGCGATTTAAGATTTGACAGTTTAATTGGATCGCAACAGGCTATCGTATTATGGTTTCGGGGAGGATATTAAATAACTTGTAAAGTTAAGCGGGTTAACCGCAACTGACACGTGCCACACGCCAGGAACATCTATTCCGATTATCGATGTGGTTTACTTTGAAGAAGAATCTCAGTGAAAAATGGATGAGAAGATAATATTTTCAAATCTATAGTCAGGATTCGAAAAAATTATTTTTAATTCAAGTTGAAGTTAGATTTGGAATTAGACCCGCTGAGTGCTAATCAATCTTACCCAAGTTTTGACCGATAACCACCTCCTGATACGCAGACATTTATGATGAGCAAAGTATATAGAGACTGAGAATCATTGTCATTTATGAATCTCTTATAGTTGGGAGGAAAGGTAGAGCAAAGATTGCCGGACTATTTGGTATTATGCTGTGATATTTCCAAGGATTTCAATTTCATTCCACTTCATGTGAATTGTGATAATAACATTGCAAAAGCTCCCTCATCACACTTTCTAACTTTCGATTGAATTATTATCAAAATTATTAGAAAAATTATCCAAAAATAGTCTCCACGTAAGTCCTTTTAGTACGATTTCCATCAGCCTCTGAAAAGTAACGGGGGCGTTACAGAGTCCAAAAGACATTACCTTGAATTGGAAAAGATTACTTGGAAAAAGCTGTCTTCTCTTTGTCTTTTTCGTCAATGCCCACCTGCCAGTATCCGCTGTTTAAGCCCAAATTAAAAAACCGATTTGAGTCTGCCAATGTCGTAAGGGTATTATCAATTTGGGGTGAAGTCTAGTGTGTAGCTGTCTTTCTTAGTGACATCGTTTCTGTAATCGACGCAAAATCTGGTAGATCAATTTTTCTCTCTACAATTGGCAATGGCCACAGATTTAAAGATTCTTCAACAACTTCCTCCGCAAGCATACAGCCTCTACTTATTTACTTATTTATTTATTTATTTAGTACAGTATCAACGCATTAAGTAAAACACATTAGAATTACGTGAATTAACACGATTCACTCTAAATGGCAATTGTGTTAGAAGATCAGGACTGTCAATATCACCCTTGAGCAACTTGAAACACCATACAAAGTAGGATTCTAATTCTTCGTTTATTCAGACAGTCTACTAAGGATACCAAGGAGGTATTCACCATCACGCCCCCGAGGAGGATAGACCATATGTCCGATAATAAACGAACTTCAGAAATTTCCTTTGCACCCTTTCGACATAGTTGTCCATAAGTCATATTGCGGTAACCAGATAATGCATCCAAACTTACATAAATATTCAAATTTTTGGTGTTTCTTGTTATGAAACCAGATATTTTCTGCGCGCTGTCTATCTTCGAAGTAATGTACTTAGAGAAGAATAATGACGTATCAAAAATGACATCAAGGCTCTTTTGATTTTCGACTCTATGAAGCGGCGAACCATTAAGTGTATAGTCATAGCGAATCAAATCATGCTTAAGGCTGAAAGACATACAAGAACATTTAGCAATATTTAATTTAAAATCATTTGTATTGCACCAAGAGGCCACGTTACAAAAATCATTTCGGAGAGTTTCGCAATCATCAGTAAAGTCTATTTGAAAAAAACACTCAAAATCATCCGCTAAAAGTAAGGCTCTAGCCATCTCCACATTATTCACTATATTATTTATTGCGGCCAAGAAAAGTAGTGGTCCTAAGTTTCAGCCCTGTAGAACACCAGACATGCTTTTGTAGATTACCAGGAGGAATTTCTATGGAATTGACTGAAATTTTCGCAGAATTCCCATGGAATAACTTGAAATTTTAGTGAAATTCCGATGAATTCCTTGAAATCTTATAGGCATTGTAATTTCGAAGAAAAAAAATTCTAAGAATTCCATTGAATTTTATGGTGTGAAATGTGACGTGAAATTTTTGCGGAGTTTCCATAGAATTCACATTGAATTTTAGTTCCTCTCGAATTAGATGAAATTTTGAGAAGTTAGATGAAATTTTAGTGGAATTTCGATCGAATTACATGAAATCCTGAACGTGTTGCATGGAGGAATTCTAAACAATTACATGGAATTACACCGAAATTCCCAACAAGAAATTTCAGTGCCCCTTAAATTACATAAAGAATTTCAAAAAAGTTTTAAAAAATCACATGAATTCCGAGGAATTCTGAATTTTTGTCGAATTATATGGATACAATTGCATTAAATTCCAAGGAATTGTCAGGGAATTACCTACATTAAATTTAAGTGGAATTTTGAACAGCTCTTATCGTTTCATAAGGAATTCCAGTGAAATTACGAAAAATCCTAATGTAATTACATGAAGTTTTATTTTTGTTCCAAGGAATTCCCAGTTAAAAACATGACATTTTAGTGAAATTGAAATTCCGAAAAATTCCCATCGAATTTTAGAGAAAATTTCACAAGTGGAATTCCGAGGAATTTCCGACTAAAAACTTGGAATTTCGGTGAAATTTGGAAAAATTCCCATGTAATGAAATGAAATTTCAATATATTTCGGAGGAATTTCGGTGAATTTTCAAGAAATTACTCGAAGTTTCATTAATATTCCCAGAAATTCCTGACTATTGAAAGAGAATTTCACTGAAATTCCGAAAAATTCTTATGGAAATAAATGAAATTTTGAAAAAAAAATTGAAGATTCATTGGAATTTCGAGAAATTTTCGACTAATAACGTGGAATTTCAGTGAAATTTCAAAAAAATCTCATAAAATTTTAGTGAAATTTCGAGGAAATTCCAAGAAATTACAGGAAATGTCAGTGAAATTCCGAAAATTTTTGGGGAATTTCAATAAAGTTTTAAAAAAATTATGGAATTTATATAGAATTTTGGAGTTTTCCAGTGGGATTTCGAACAAAAAAAAATTATGAAATATTCGCAGAATTTCCATCAAATTATATATAATTTCACTTTGTGTCGACTTACATAAAATTTCGATGAAATGTCTAGTAAAATTCCAAGGAATTCTCGTCGAATTACATACATGGAATTGCTTGAAATTCTATTGTGGAATTCTAGTGAAATTACATGAAATCCGAAAAATTCCCTTGGAATTAAACAAAATTTCCGTAGAATTTTCATGGAACCACGAGAAATTTCGGCGGAATTCCGAAGAATTGAATTAAATTTTAGTGAAATTCTGTCAAATTATATAAAATTTTAGTGGAATTCTAAGAAATTTCATGAAATCTTATACTGTAATTCCAAAAAATTCCATTGAATTTTATGGTGGAATTCTATTCAAATTTGTTATTTGAATATAATTTCGAGGAATTCCATAAAATCTTCTAGTGAAATTCTAAGGAATTTCCTAGGGATTATTCACTAAGAGAAAAATGTGACAAGATTTCGGATTTAGAGCAATTTTGAGGGATTTCGGGTGATTCCGAAGGATTTCGGTAGGATTTCGGAAAGATTTCGAGGGATGATTCACTGTGACAAGATTTCAGATTTAGAGCGATTTTGAGGGATTTCGGTTGATTTCGAAGGATTTCGGGTGAGTTCGAAGGATTTCGGGTGATTTCGGAGAATTTCAGATGATTTCGCAAATATTTTAATTTGATTTTAGACTGTTACTTTACTTATCTTATAAGTATATTCGAAAGTGTATTAGTATAAACTGAAAAATGGCCGCGTTGACCGACTTATGAATTTTGGGCCAATTGCGAGGGATTTTTGAGTCTGCGGAAATATTTCTTAGAGATTTCGGCGGATTTCGGAGTGATTTCGTGGATTTCGGGGATTTTGGTAGGATTTCGGAAAGATTTCGGGGATTTCGGAAGAATTTGTGACACGATTTCGGGGAGTGATTAACCCTTTGGGAATTTCTATGGAATTAACAAAAATTTTCGCAGAATTCCCATGGATGACTTGAAATTTTAGTGGAATGCCGAAGAATTTCATGAAATTTCATAAGTAGTGTAATTCCAAGGAATTTTTGTCCAAGAATTTCATTGAATTTTATGGTGGAATTCCATAGAATCGTATGATGAAATTCAAAAAAGTATTATGAATTATGAAATTCTATAGTAAAATGTCTAGGAATTTCCGTTTTTCCATTCAAATTTGTCATTTGAATTAAGAATCTCTAAAAACTGTTCAAAAACCTCTAAAATACTCCAGAATCACCTAAAATTTTGAAAATCTAAAATCTTCTGAGCACCTGTAAAATCGTGTAAAGATTTTCAAAATTCCCAAAATCCTACAAAATCAATAAGAAAATATGTGTTCATTATTTTATAGAGTTAACTAAACCTCGGAGCGGTTGATTGGCCGGAATCTGTGTTCAAGTCCAGAAAACGTTGTAAGATATATTTAAAATCCCTGAAAGTCTTCAAAAATTCAACAAAACCTCACAAAATCACCTAAAACCCCATGAATCTAAAATCTTTTAAAATCCTGTAAAATCACGTGCAGATTCTCAAAATCCTCAAAATCCTACAAAATCAATAAAGATTTAATTATGTACCTACACTTTTTATAAAGTTAACTAAACTTCGAGCGGTTAATTGATGAAAATTTGTATACAAATTGGTCAAAATCCCAGAAAAACTCGTAAGATCTACTCAAAATCCCTGAAAATCTTCAAAATCTTCAAAAATCCAACAAAATTTTATTAGAATAGAGAAAAACCGGCAAAATCCTATAAAATTCCTAATAAAAAAATGCCTTTAACATTTCCAAGTATCCTTTGGGATCCCCAAAAATCCGTTAAAATCTCTAAAAATCTTTTAGGATCTCTAAAAACCCTTCTAACTTCCCTAAAATGCTCCAAAATCACCTAAATTTTTTTAAAATGTGAAGATTTTCAAAATTCACAAAATTCTACAAAATCAATGAAGATTTAAAATCTGTGTACATATTTTAAGAAGTTAACCACCCCTCGTATTTAACTTTGGAAGTTTCACATTCAACAGCCAATCCCTGTACTTATGACTCCACTTCTTGTTGTTTAGTCATGGCAAGTCTCCTAGAGGGTTGATAGTCATTATTGATTTCATGCTTGATGATCTTCGTTTCACTAGTTTCGTCATTTTTACCCTCAAAGATAATATCCTTGTTCTCACGAAGGAACTGTTGAGCCTTCTTTAGTTCTGTAGAGGAAAGATTTCGAATTGTCTTAGAATGTCATTTCCTTTCTTAACTTGATGTTCTTCAGCATTACACTTTGAAATCTTTTTGACAGGCTCATAGATGTCTATGACATCGCCCTTATTGATTTGGATATTGTTGTGGCAGAGGTTGTCTATTCGGGCTGGTATAATTCCTTGTGAGTTTACAAAAGTTTCTCTAACGAGGTATTTGTTGTAAGTTTAATGTGGTTGTACAACTCCAACGCAGCTCTCAGAATCATTTTCCAACTATCCACATAATTTGTTCGGTGTTGCCGTTTATTTTCCTAGTTTATGTAGCTTTTACAGTAACAGACTTTGGGCCCTTGGGTTTAGACAGTACCAACTCTTCAGTGCTAACTTTCAGCATGTTGAGCAGGTTGTCCAGTGCACTCACCCTCTAAAGGTCTGTTCGCACAAGAGTCTCTGACAGATTGCAAACTATCAAAAACAATCGCTCAGGGCCGGTTTGTTAATAGCTGAAGTTGTCTCCAGGGTAAAAACATTGCAACTGGACCAATGAATTAGTACGAAGGTTTGGAATAGGCTTTGCGCAACAAAAGATTCCAGAATGAGATAGCGCTAGTAGGGGCAGAAAATCTATTGGATCTCTTGGATCTGTCACTCTAACCTTTGAGTGAGATAGTGATAGCAAAGGCAGAAAATCTCACTGAACAGGAGAGTTCTCTCACTCTTATATTGGCCGCAAATGTACCATCGTCACCAAAAGTAACTGGGACAGCATCACATTAGCTCTTGTCCTATTATAAACATTTTAGTGTCAAATATTTGTCAAACTATGAATTAAATGCATTGAAATGAATGACAGTAGAATTAGTCCAGGAGATTATTATGCATTATTTGTGTCCCAGATACTTTTGGTGGCGATGGTACGTATTGATCATACTACTTCATTGAATTTAACACGTTTAACCTGGAGTTAAAACCAACCTCGCTATTGAGACATCGACCCTCATCTAGGTTATCGATTTATCTTGGAACGACGGCTTTGAAAACATGTATGGGCGTTGCTTTCTGACAGTTTGCAAACTGTCAGAGACTCTTGTGAGAACAGACCTTATACCAGCAATGATCACTGTGTGACAGATCTTGAATTTTCCAAAACTCAGGTCGATTTCTGTTTCTTCATGCACATTTACGGACTCTCCAGTCACTGCGCCCAGAATAACTCTCCTTGAAAGTGGCTTTGCATTGAACTTTTTGGCAATGTTTCGCCCCCTTTCCAGTCTCCTTGAGTACTTCTGAAACCAACAAACCAACCTTCCAGAATTTCTTTCATCGTGTCTTTAATTTCCCCTATTGGTTCTTTTTCTTCATGTATTGACAATTGACACAGCTCTGATTTTTGGCTAGGATATCTGATATCTTATACGCCACTTCAATTTCTAGGGCTTTGCTGCTACTTGCTATAGATAAGTTGAAATTCAAAAACTTGAAAAAAGTCGAATTTCGGCGAGAGTAGTTCCCTCGGTAGTCTTTATTTAGAGAAACGTGTTTTTCAATAACCTGCCACAATCCCTAATTGCTCCACACAGATGATTTTAAAAACTCATATGATATGTTAATAACCCATTTGAATATAAATAATTGGTCCTCTACTGGTCGAAATCTCCAAATATGTATTGTATTATCAGTGATTTATGAACCAATGTTTGCCCAAAAGATAAACGCTGATGTACTGAGGGGGTTAACAATCCATTCGAGAGGATTTAGGATTTATACCTGAGGCGACTTAATGCATAAAATCAATTTTGGCATGATGTATCCGTTTGAAATTTACCCATTTTGATTTTGATATGCTATAAAATAAATTATATTCCTTCTTTCTCCAACAAAACTATGAAGTAGAGACACAACGTGTAGGTAGGCATAATAAACCATTCGACCATCATCCTCCCAACCTTTCAGTAACAGTTACCTTGATTCCAGCAGTTCATGACTACCAGGCATAAACTCAGGTAAGAAAAAAATGATGTTATCGACCGTTCTAGCAAGTAACCACGAATATCTTGGGACTTTTCAATGTTGCCTAATCGTATTTTTAGCGTACCGCATACAAGTATCCTATCGATGTTAAATTTCTCTGCGTTTATTGTGAATTAGCTTAGGTCGCTGACTTAGATAATTGATGCTAGAATCGTACGGTGAAAATCTCAATAATTTTTGAAAAATTTCAAAGAAAACAGACGCGATTGGCAACACAGCGCCCGTTCCGTGTCCTAGAACTTTACCGGACTGGCGACACGGTCACGATAATAATTTTTAAATTTGTCTCGCGGCCGACAGGTTTTATTGTTTTAGTTTTAAGAAGGAGAACGTGATTTATTAATCAGCCTAAAATTTATTAACGAGACTTGTAGACGATATTCAGTGCAATTATACAAAATGGTCTAACAACTAAAATTTTAACTTATCTCGAAGGAATTCCCATTGTTTACACACCAAGTCATGTCATTCCGATTAGTTATAAAAGCCTATTCATTCAGTTCTACAAGCGCCCGAGCCAAACAAACGTGCACTCACGCTGAGTTACAATAATGTGTAATAAAATGCAGCCAATTAGGTTGTTTGCCTTTTTGTCGCCCTACTACTAAATGCCGGGGCAATTTGGCACAACCGACACCAAGGCGACACGACAATGTTTTCTTTACTACACTATACCTTCACCTGTATGGTGTGTGTTCCCAGAATTTTGAAGAGGAAACTTTAGCAGCAGATAGTTTTGTGTATGATCAAAAAAATAAAGCTTTTTTGGAAATGTTTCTGTTAAATTCATATTTGATCTAAATGGAAAATGGCAAACTTGGAAAATACCACCATCTCATCTTAATATGGATTCTGCTACATAGAAATGTCTATGGTATGTGCTCTAAGAAAACAAAACATGGTATTTTTTTGGCGCCAAAACGTAAATATTTAACCACTGCCGGGCAGCAGCGGCAGTAACGCCGAGAGGCAGGAGGGTGGAAGGGGGGCGGTTAGCTAGATCGCCCCCTCGCCCCCCCAACCCCTCGCTAAGCTGAGCCAGCAAAGCTAGCGCTTTCCTGTGCTGGCCCGGCAAAACTCACATACAGCACTCAGGCCAGCAGGAGAAGCGACGCTGCCAGCTCGGTTTGTCTATACTCGGGTCGTCACGTCGGGGGCCCCGTTTATAGATACTGGCTTTGCAGGAAAGCTATGTTGTCGGATTTAAGAAAAATATTTGTTTGTGGGGATGGGATAAAATTTTACATTAGAATCTAGTATCATTGAATTTGAACTTTACTAATAAATTTATTTATCCTGCTGATCATTTCTATTAAATATAGCTCATGGAATTATTTTATCAGCCTCTGGCAGAGTAGAATGTTAGCTTAATAAATCGGATTTCATGTCATTAGTTCAGCTTATTTTGTCTATTCCTACAATTTGCCATCGTTGCCATCTCCTGTGCCTTGGGCACTTTTTTTTTGGTAACATCATGTCATTGGTTACACAGTTTCACAAAATCTTAGAACAGAACTTCAGGAAATTCTTCTCATCAATGGCATACCAAATTGCACTGATAAAAGCTTATCAGTTTGAAACTGAAGTATCCAATAAAAGGAAACTCGATTTTCTCTTCATCGTCATATAAATCACAATCACAAGAGGTATTGGGTATTTGAGAAGTGTCTAGAAGCGATATAACATCATAGTATGGTAAAATAGGGATTCTCTCGTTGACGAGTATTATGAGATTCTTTTGGAGAGCATCATTTTCTTTGGGTTTGCATATCATGCTCAGAGAACTTCGATAAAACCAAAGTGGATACTACAATTTTCGTAGGAATCTACAATATCTGAGAAAAATAAGTAGGTACTTCATGCTACGTTTTGGTCTTATATCAGTAAATAGGAATTTTGCTACTCAATAACATTGTTACTTGTAGCATTACCAGGAAAATACCTTGTTTCTAGTTATACCAACCCTTATCATTGAAAAAGCTGAAACACAAAATATTGACAGTTTTCTTGGTTAATCTATTATGATCCATCTTTGGTTTCTCCCAATTCTCGTCAGCCAACTTTATTTTCAGCAACTTGTCACTATTTTCTCACTTTTATCTATAGTGTCACAGGTATTAACTTTACTAGTCACGGTAGCTCTTCAAAAGTTAAAAATGTTGCAAATTATTTGTAGATGATTTAGTTTTATTGATATCGCATCTCCTTGTACAACTCTTCTTCTAATAATTGGAATGTGAATTTAATGATATGTTTCAGCAATATTATCAATGTAGCATGCTATTAATAGGGTATAGTAGAGTTGTTCATTGCTTTCTATGGCTCAATGCTTGTAGTCCGCAAAAGCAAGATGGAGAGGAAAATGAAACGAGTATGAGCTTTTTTGAGATGGAGGCAAAGCCTCATGAAACCCGGAAACCCATTGTTTGGCGACGAGATTTTTCGAGTGGACGGCTGATAAGGGTAGATCAAGCCTTTCGGGTGGGTTTTCTTCAAGAAGTTTGTAAAAATGCTGTATGTGTGTAACGAATAAATCTATTGAAAGTGTTAGGTCATTCATGAAGGATTAAAATTTGATCGGCTTGATTTATCGTACCCAGTAATTAAAAAATAAACTAAAGTTTTAATGTTTTTCATTGTCTTGATCATAGATTTAAGTCTGTATCTTCGATAATGAAGCAATTTTTAATGTTTCAACAGACTCATTGGTAAACGAACATATCCTAAGCTACCCAAAATAGGTGCCATAAATAAATTCTAGATGGAAAATTAAGTTTTCCATATTCCCTGGTAATAGTTAGTAAAATCCACAAGAACCAAAGAATATCGCCTGGTAGTGGCACTCTTTATGGGGCCCCGACGTTGCGACTCGAGTGTAGACAAGCAGGGGGATGGTTACGGGCCCGACGGGGCGCCGGTGGCTACGGCAAGCGAGGCGCGGGAGACGGGCGCCTGTTTGCGACGTTGCCGATGCTAGCGCCCACATCCGCGATTATTTTTATTTTAAAGGATTTTATTTTTATTTCGTTTTGTAAAATTGAATCTTAGTTTGTTTAGGAGCTCCAGAGACTCATCTCTATGTTATTTATTGACTGTTTTTTTTTCTTTTCAGTAAACTTTACAATAGTTTACTCCTCGGTTCACACTTCACATTGCTGCAAATTTTTATACAAAGTTCATCATATTTTTTTCTCAAATTGGCACTGGATTGCAGCTGACAACGCCGCCAAGCATACACCACAATTCCCTCTCACACTTCTCCCTTTTGCGTCAGGGAATCCCTTTGCCCCCATTCTCCCTTTTAAGAGCACTTTTAGTCCTGAGGCATTCTTCCAGAAATCTGAACTATTTTACAACATTTCTGCTTTTAAATACCTAATAAAATAATTGAGAATTTATATTTTTACAAACAATCTTTACCATATTTCATTTAAAATAAAAATCTTATTTAGGTCCTTTTAATCCTTTTCTCTACAGGGTTTGTCTCATATTTAATTTGAAAAAAAACCTTGATTGAACACAGAAAATCGGGCAGGAAAATTTTGATTTTTCAAGATGCAAGGTGAAAACCCTTATCATCACACCTCTGGGCCTTGTGATATAAAATACCCTCGAATAAAAACTGAGATCTCTTTGATTATATTTGTAGGGGTTTCAGGAGAAAGGACCATTATGTACAAATAAATCCGGCAACAATGCTTGGTACAATCCACGTGGTTAGAGATAATAATGCCGGTTGCAACGTTGCCGCGTTTCTTATTGACGATTGTTCTTTTTTTTTTTCTAAATAACTGCTGCTCCCCACCGGTTTTATTCAGACTTTTAGGTAAATCGCAAATTATTCCGTCGAAAAATAAAACCACTCACCCTTGTTCAACTGCTATCGGTCCGCCCATGCCGCGACCCATCATCCCGTGACCGGGTTCCATAGGTCCCGACATCGGATGTCCCGGTCCCGGACCAAACGGCGATCCTGGTGGCATACCGAACCCCGGACCGGGACCGAAATTGTGGAAATGGGGGTTACCGCCCGGCCCCACGAACGGTGGTCCCGACGACCCCGGTCGACCGAACGGTGGTGGACCGGCCGATGGTGACCCGAACGGGCCTCCTGGTCCTGGTCCGTTGTAAGGAGGCCCCGCACTGTTTGGTGGAGGTGGGAATCCTAGAAGAAAAAAGGATTATTTTTACAAATACACCAATACTAATTTTTGTATTAAGTACAACAATTATTATTCAATTTTTTTTTGTGAAACTCCATGATGCTGAATTAAGTGTGTTCTCCTGACAATAAAGCATATTTGAGTTTGCAAACTGATTTTTTTGAACTTCAACCGAAACAATCCTGTATATCAAAATCTCGATCAAAATACTGGTCAACATATGAATATAGTGTTTTTAATTAGTTGACCATTTGGATGATCCTCTTTCAAGGATCATTCAATTCGCCCCCAGGGGTTGTTCATTTAGGTCTGTAGTTTCTTAGGGTCCCCCTTATTTAAACCCCAGAGAGTAACATTGATAGATAGTGCCTATGGTTCCCCTGTCCTAATAACCATAAATTGCCGCCTCATAAAGTTTTTGGTAATGTGAAAGTTTTGATTTCCAGTTTAGATGTGTGTCTTCCTTGAATACCCCCTTTTTGATATAAAACATGCACAAAGGTTCATGAGGAATATATATATTTTTTTTAAATCTGGAACCGTTATGATCACATAGGTACCATAACTCTCTTAACCTCAAATTTGTCTAACCCAAGAAATTAAAAGGAGGATTTTTTATGAAAAGATCTAGCACAAAGAAGTTTTTTTACTCTCCATCCTTACTGACCTTACTCCTTGTAAAAGGTCTGAACCTGCTCTGTTATTATCAATATGAACTTACCACCAGCATTTTGAGGTTGACCGGGTGGTCCGGGCGTCGAACTTCCCGACGGCGCAGGCGACGCCGTATACTGAGGAGTGGAGGCGCCGGGTGGCGGTCCACCGCCGCCTTGGTAAGGTGGAGCGTTCGAAGCGGCCGGAGAACCGGCACCGGCCGGCGGACCCGACTGGAACGGTTGAGGCCCCTGAAACCCTGCCGGAGGGCCCGAGCCGAAGGCACCCGCGCCCCCTGCGAACCCCTGGGGCTCCGGACCGGGCGGCGGACCCTTCCAGGGCGCAGCAGGATCCTCCAGGGTGACGGGCAGCGTGCTGGCGGCGGTCACACGACGGCTAGGGCCTAAAAAAGATTATTTATGAGATAACAACTATGTACTTGTTTCACAAAAAAAAACAAATCGACCTCATAAAATTTACAAGAACTGAACTTAGGAGATTTGGGTAGTTTTAATTTTTATGTTGTTCTGTACTATTATTTGAAAATAAAAAACACCTACATGGTAAATCTTGGGAAATAACTACTACATTTCATAGTCTGTTAAGAAATGACGTGATTTCACCATTATTTTTATGAATTTCTGGATAACCCTTATCAAGAGAAACAAGTATGTAGGTACCTATATGTATAGAACAAGCCCTATTTTTTTAAAACAAACATTAAGTTAAATAACATGTAAGAAAATTGTTTCCACCTAATTTATTCTAAAAATTCCTAAATTATAATAAAGTTGTTTACATTAGGTATGAGTACAGGCATCCAGCTCAGTCATATAGGTAGGGTATAAGGGTAAACACATCAAAATGATCTAGGGGACAATATAATTCTCGATATAATTTATCAGAAACTTTTGGCTAATATAACATTTTATTTATAAAATATTTAAGTAAACTAAACAAGTCTGCAAGCCAATATGGTAAATTTGATAAGATTTTTTTAACAAATAATACCCACACGTTTTGTCTTAAAATTAAAAGACAAATACTTCTTGTTCCAAAAAACCATTTTAATGTGCGTATTCCTGATCCCTCGCCTAATCCTAACCATGAAAAGTTAAATGCGCCGCAAAAATTCAAGATTCTGAGTTATCAGGGACTGATAAGGAAACATAGCCATAATACACATTTTATTTATTATTTGTTTCGTACGAGGGGTGAATCATTAGTGGAAATCATTGTACATTTTTTGAGAATCACATAGTAATCAATCAGGAAAACATGGAAATCACTTGGGAATCGCTAGGAATCTCCTAGGACTCCATGGGGATCGCATAGGAATCCATTGGCAATCGCTGAGAATCATGTGTAGGCCAAGGCACTTAGCGAAATAACAGCCATATTTTAACATAAAATTTAACAGCAAACTATTGATGCAATATTGTTAAGGATCATTTATAGATGCTAAAAACCAAAAATGCAACATCTAATTACTTTTAGGGGATTTTATAAACAATATTTAGTGCAAAAACAGGACTTTTTTTTGTTTATTTCACTGTATTTCGAAAATTAAGGATCGGATGGTTTTGCTACTATGGCAATAGTTTTAGAGCATTGAACAAGCTTTAAAATGAGCCATCATACAACCCTGTAGGTCTTTTAGTCTTCGAGAAATTATTTTTTTCCCCCAAAAAAAAGATTTTCGTAAAAAATTCCTAACTTTTTTAATTTTCATGCTAGACAATACTTGCGATAAAAAAATTAAATGGAAAATCTGAGATAGAGGATCGATAGTTTGGCATTTCGACTTATCAGTGGACTTTTCAAAATAAATATAAAAAAATTATCCTCAATTCGACAGACTGCTTTAGAAACATCCCCATTTTGCTTGGCAAGGGTATTATGCCGAAATGAGCCATCGTACCGGGCGCAAATTTGGGCTCAATGAAGCCTGCCTTATCTACTATGTATGTGTAAAAAATTAATTGTCTAGCATGAAAATTAAAAAAGTTAGGAATTTTTTAAGAAAATCTCTTTTTGGGGGGAAAAAAATCATTTCTTGAAGACTAAAAGACCTACAGGGTTGTATGATGGCTCATTTTAAAGCTTGTTCAATGCACTAAAACTATTGCCAAAGTAGCAAAAGCATCCGATCATTAGTTTTCGAAATACAGTGGAATAAACAAAAAAAAAACCCTATTTTTGCACTAAATATTGTTTTTTACTACTAACCTGAGAAATAGACATTATTCAATCTATTTTTCTAAGAAAAAATTGAATTTCTCTCCCTAGGTTAATAATGAAAATAATGAAAAAATATCTAGGTCAATAATGAAAATGACGTCATGACGCAAGGATATTGTCATGTTTCTATTGGTTCAATTTCAATTTCATACGTCAATTTGAAAAAAAAATACAGGTTTCTGTAGGTACATAGGAAGTTATATAAGCTGTTGATAGAGGGCAGCACTTTCAAGGGGGCGATCACAAAAAATAATTAGAACACAGATTTTAAACAAATTTTCTATTTTTTACTAGTAGTAGTAAAAAAAATTCTATATATTCCTCGGTAGAGAAAGTCATTATATACCTCAAGCATTATAAACCTCGGCGCTGCGCGCCTCGGTTTATAAAAGCTTTCGGTATATAATGACCAACTTCTCTACCTAGGTATATAATATACTATTATAAAATCCCCTAAAAGTAATTAGATGTTGCATTTTTGGTTTTTAGCATCTATAAATGATCCTTAACAATATTGCATCAATAGTTTGCTGTTAAATTACGAAAAAATTTATCTGCCCTGGCCTAGTGGTAATCACTGGGAATATCATCTCATTCTAACCCAGAACTCGCATATCATACATTTTAAACGATACAGCTTACTGGTCAGTTGCGTATTTGCCTTTAAGACTAAGTTTTAGGCAACATTGAGTGCTTTAGAAATTTAAAAAAGAAGAAGAAGAACGAGATGAAGATTAGGTCTGTTCTCACCAAAATCACAAACCAGTCAGAGCGTTTTTGATTGATGCAAATCGCCAACAACCATCTTTCTGAGTACCAATGAAATTCGCTCTGACTAGTTTGTGATTTCTGTGAGAATAGATCTAAACTATGACAATGTTTGTAGATCATAAAAATAAAAACATGAATCTTGAAACCTCTCTCAAATCCGACTTGCCAAAAGAAGACAAAGAATTTCTTCACACATCAGGATTTAGCAATTGCGATTCGCTAGAATTAAGAGATTATTCAGGGCTCAAAATCAATTTCGTTCTAATGTCCCTGAGAAAGACACAAAAGAAAAAGTCGAGAATTCAAGGGAACAAGAACTTGAAAAGGGAAAGTGGAATAAATACTAGACAGGGCGAGAAGAAGAGACGATCACATCTGAATCAGAAATATAGGTTTGTCGAGTGAAACCCTAACTGAAAATGTATCTGATCCAGATGAACATCCTAGTGAAATCAACGAAATATCCATTATTTCAGATCCATATTATGCAATGATGACACATCTAGGGCTCAACAAAATGGGTGTGGGTTACTGGAAGAAAATAATGAAAAACAGCTGGAAATCGGATGATTGTAGGAAATCATCAAGAAAATCAGGTAATCAATTGATTGGGAACGATATAGAAAGTCCCAGAAAAAATGGAAATCACCTGATAATCATACAAAAATATCTGAAAATCATCGGATAATACATGAGATTCATTGATCAGTAATTGTCAAATATGGAAATCATTGTATATTTGAAAGCATAGTAGTTCTTATGTGAAGATAAAAAAATTGTAAAATAAAATTCAAGAAAAATCTGCTGAAACAAAATGATAGAAATTTCAAATTTTCATTTTTACCCGAGTTTCTACCCTTGTCTAGCTTTCAGCGCAAGCTTTAGGTCTTGAGGTTTTGTCACACCCATTTATGTAGATGGAAAACAATCCTTGACAATACCCATGATACAATTATTGTGCGGTTGTGACATTTCTGACAAAATGTTCCTGAATTTTACGGAAAAATATGAATGATTTTGGTCCAATTTGCACCCATACCTTTGTGACGTCAGGAGATGGTGCCTAGGATGGCGCTCATCGAACTGTGACCTCTTTTGAAATTCATTAGAGGGTAAACTCAAAGGTAAATTGTAAATTTCCTAAATCTAGGGAAGAAACACTTTGATGCACCTAATAGGTAACCACTTGGCGAGCCACTCGGGTACCCATGATAAAATGATTCTGTGTTGTTGCCAATTTTATCAAAATTTCGCTGAAATCCAGGGAAAAGTATAAATGAGCTTGTCTTGGTCTAAGCATCTTTATCTAGAGATTTGTGTGCAAAATCTAAGCCATTTTGAAGAAAACCAAATACCTATTCAAAAAACAACTTGAGGGCAGTTTTATTTTTTCCTTTGTGGAGAATATGTGAGTTATTAGACTTTTCAAGTAGATAAATATTTTCTTTCTCTCACTCAACTTGATGAAAATCAAGTTAACAGATTTAACTGCAAAACTATGCTAGCTGTATTGAAACATTTAAATAATAAAGAATTGTTGAGGGTTTAATTTTATTTGGTTTGTTCTAGTTTTGATCTAATTACAATAAAACCTAATTGAAATTTTCACAGTTGTGAGGCAAAATGTATGTTAAAGCAAAGGTTAAAGTCTTGGTTAAAGTAATCTTGAAAAAATTGAAAAAAAAAATCCCCTGCTCAAACCTTATGGAAAAGTGGGTGATCTATGTGGGAATTCCCTGAATTTTTTATATTGTTTAGAGACCTGATTAAAAGATTCAGTTGCGCTAGGGGTAAATCACTAGTGGAAATAATTGTACATTTTTTTTGGGAATCACATAGTAATCAATCAGGAATACACGGAAATCACTTGGGAGTTTTAGGTAACGAGTGCTAGACAATTTGAAATTAATTTGATATCCCAACGAGTTTCACCGAGAGTTTCCCAATAACTGCGCCAATAACTAAACCCGAGACTACGAAGAGTTTAGAACTTGAAGAAGAAAAAGAACGAGATGAAGCTTAAGTATGTTCTTACAGAAATACCAAACCAGTCAACATGTTTTTGATTGGTGCAAATCGCCAACAACCAGTGTTCTGACTATTTTCAACCAATGAAATTCGTTCTGACTGGTTTGTGATTTCTGTGAGAACAGACCCAAAGTATGACAATGTTGTAGAGCATAAAAATGAAAACATGAATCTTGAAACATCTCTTGAATTCGGCTTGCCAAAAGAAGGCACAGAATTTCTTCATACATCAGGGTTAAGCAATTGTGATTCGCAACAATTTAGAGATTATTCAGGGCTCAACTTTAATTTGGATCTTTGAGAAGCAGGGACGTTTGCCGATCAAGTATTAAGAGGTATGGGAATGTCCCTGAGGAAGAAAGAAAGTCGGGAATCCAAGGCAATAAGAACTTGAAAAGGGAGAGGGGAAAGTAGAATAAATACTAGGCAGTGCGAGAAGCAGAGACGATAGCACATCTGAATCAGAATCAGAAATAAGTTTGTCGAGTGAAACCCTAATTGAAGATGTCTCTGATTCAGATGAACATCCTAGTGGAATCGAAGAAATATCCATTATTTTAGATCCATATTATGCAGTGTAGACACGTAATGAATGATATCTAGGGCTCAACAACTATTTATACCTACAACAAAATCGGTGTGAGTATGGACAACCATGAAAATAAAAGTTGCTAACTTTTGGAAGAGTTGCAAATACAGAAGTTGCCAATTTTTCAGTGGAATTTTGTTTTTATAAGAGAAAAGACTGTTCATTTTGGTAATATCAATGTGAAGCTTAACAATTAGACATTGTTTTCTTGATAGTTTTCCTAATAAAATCAGCTGGAAATAGGATTTAAGGAATGATCGAGGGGATGATTGTAGGAAATCATCGAGGAAATCATATAAGTTTAAATACCCTCATGTACAAAGCTGAAAATAAAAACATATAAAACAGTATAAACTCAGTGGTCATAGAAAAACAAATAGAAAAAAAAAAAAAAAAACATCAAAAACAGCTAAAATTCCTTAAAACACAAATACAATTTGAAAAGCTTAAAATAGAAAAAAAAACAAACATTACTTCACAAACATAAATCATCCGCATAAAACTCGTCAAGGCAATAATAAGCTTTTTTCAATAACATCCTCTTTACTAATTGGCCAAACTTTTTGTCACTTTCTAGATTCTTGATTTCCAGCGGCAAGCGATTGTACATTTTTCTACCCTCATATATAATTGAATGTTTAGTAAGGGTACTTTTAGGAATGCAGAGACTCAGATTTTCACTGCTATATCTTGTCGCGTAAGCACTTGCTGAGGCGACATCAGATCCCCTGCATTTTTTACGAACCAACTCTACTGTACTAAGGATAAAAATACAAGCCAATGTTAGAATCCCCTCCCCAATAAACAGCGGTCTACAGTGATCTCTGTGACCAGCACCACTCAAATATCTTACAGCCCGGTTCTGCAAGACAAAAACAGACTGAATAAGATGCCGGCTGGCAAAGCCCCAAAACTGTATGCCATATCTCAAATGAGACTCTATCAGTGAGAAATATACATCTCTTGCTGTTTTGGCTCCAAGTTCACCATGTACAATTCTAACAGCATAACAAGCAGAGGCCAACCTTTTCCTTAACATTATAATATGCGTATCAAACTTTAACTTGCAATCAATAAAAACTCCCAAAAACTTTGCACAGTCTGTACTTTCCACAGCTCCACCATTCAGTGAGATACTTGGAGCGTTTCCCCTAAATGATATAAGATTGGTTTTGCTTATGTTAAAAGTCAGGCTGTTTGTGTCACACCATTTCTTTATAATTTGTATGTGTCTATTTATTGTTTCTTCCAAAGTATCATCGCTTGTTCCACGCCACAGTATCGTGGTATCATCAGCAAATAATGTAAAGGCTCCATTTATATTGATGGAAGCTAGGTCATTGATGTAAATGAGAAACAATAATGGGCCAAGCACTGAACCCTGTGGAACCCCAGAATCAATGGTCCGTACAGTCGATGTACCGTGACGCCCCCTAACCACCTGTCGCCTATTTGCCAGGTAGGACCCAAGCCAAGTCAAAGCACTGCCCCTAAATCCATAACGATACAGCTTTTGCAACAGTATCCCGCGATCCACGCAATCAAATGCTTTGGAAAAATCGCAGAACACTGCCGCTACCATTTCTCTTCCATTCAGACCCAGATAAAGTTCCTCAAGAAAATTAAAGATTGCATCACTAGTGCTCTTCTCACTCTGAAAACCAAATTGGTTTTTATTTAACAGGTTATGCCTTTCTAAAAAAGAAGACATTCTAACCTTAACAATTTTCTCTACAATTTTTGAAAGTGTAGGAAGCATTGAGATGGGTCGAAAACAAGAGGGATCGTTAGAGTTTCCACCCTTAAAAAGAGGCATTACCAACGCTGTGCCCAAGCTATCCGGAAAAATTCCCCTGTCGAAAGAAATATTTATAATTGTAGCAAGCTCCTCAAGTACATTGCACATTTGTAAGCATAGTGGTTGACCCCTTGTCTGCAACAATAGAATCTGGCTACATTGCAACCCACTAATTACCCGCGCATGTCATCTTTTATTACTCACTAACTTGTATTTATTACAATTGAGCTATCTCTTTCTATTTATGCAAGAAAGGTCAATTATTGACACAAGAACTTGGATAGTGCCACTTTGTCAAATTTCATGAAATTTATTAGGGGGTAGAAGGAAAAACACTTTGACGCAGCCAATACCCATGATAAAATGATTGCGCATTGTTGCCACTTTTTTCAAAATTTCCCTAAAATTTAGGAAAAAATATAAATTACATTGCCTTGGTCTTAGCCACTGTACCTAGAGATTTGTTGGAGGTATATGTTTTTCACGTTATATTTAGGATGACGCCATAGAACAAGGACAGACAATGTTGTCAATGCCTATTTTTTTTCTTATAATTCAGCAGAATATCATGTGTCAATTCTGTCGAACGAAACGGAAAATACTCAGGTAAGGACCCCGCAATATTTAAATGGATATTGGTTACCCGTGATATTTGGATGAAATTTTAATATGTTATTGGGGATGCCGTAAGCAACATTTTTTACCATGGGCACAACCCTGTATATATGACAGGTGAGGCGTGGTTAGCTGCAGGGTTGCAGATTTTTTTGATTTAAATCGGATTTTTTTGATTTAAATCAGATTTTTTCGATTTAAATAAAAAACGCTTTATTTAGATCTATTCGAGATTCTATTTTAGATTTTATTTATCATACAACAACACCCTAAACTAAACACAAAATTATGTTGTCTTTCTTCCTGCTAGACATCCTTACTTTTTATTAATTAACGACAGACGATGATTAGAGGGATTCCCAGGAAGATCCAATCAAATAGCATTTTCCTATAATTAAACTGGTGCAGCAACCGAGTGTATGTCCATCCTTTTTAGGGACAAAAGAAAGATAAAGATAAAGGTATGATGCAGCCTGTGCTAAGAACGCCACTGGCTGTTAACAGCTGATTACCACATGTTCGCTGCTCACCCAAGGTCCGGCGGTGTCACGTAGCTGGATTTATAGTGTCAGTATCAGTAACAGTAGCAGTAACAGTAGAATATTAAAACAAGGCCGACCGTAAAGCCATTTAAAATTCACTTAACAACAAACTTATCAGTAAAAGTTAAAAAATGGTTATTTTCATATCTGTTAAGTTTTAAGTTACTGTTACTGATACTGACACTATAAATCCAGCTTAGTGTTAGTTGTGTAGATATAGATAAATTTAATTTATCCCATTCGTCAGTAGCGTAGATAAATTCAATTAGTTGCATTTTGATTTAATAAGGATTTTTTAGCAACTAACCATTTGTAACCGTTTTATAAACGGAAGCTGAAATTAGGCCTTTTCAGAATCGCTGATTTTATTAACCGGATCACCAGCTGATGTACTATGTCTTTTTTCAATCATGTTCATTAAAGAAAGACAAAAAACAAACAGCTGGTAATCATAAGCGTTTCCGAAAAGGACTAATTTCAGTTACTGGCTAAAAAATCCTTAATGTTTACTGATATTTTTTATAAATCACCAAATTACAAAAACGCGATTTAAATCATGCGATTAAAATATAATAATAATTTGATTAAAATCGCGATTTTAATCACTGATTTAAATCAATGCAACCCTGGTTAGCTGTCAAATATTGGAATCTTTTATCCAAAAGCAAAGTAACTATGGCAGATTTCGATGGACAAAAAATCTATTTCTACCAAGTCGACCAAGTTAAGTCGAAAAATGTCAACCATTTTGACACCTGTCAAAACTCTGCCAAACGGCAGCACTCATCTTTTCGAGTTTTCAATATTTCATGATGTCATTTGACATTTTTAACTTGTATGTAAATTCTGAATTCAAAAATTGAAAAAAAAATTACAGAACTGTCAAAACCTGTCATTTGTTCTAGTAGAAAAAAAAACTCGAATCTGGTTCTTTTTTGTTTCAAGATATTTTATTGGTGATAAAACATTAAAGGAAGTCCATGCATGTCACATTTTGAAAACTGTCAGAATATGTTTTTTTTTTTTTTCTTATTTGTCAAACACAGAATCTGTTAAAAGCTTTTTGGTTCATATTGAGTTTTGTTTGCTTAGTGAAGTTCTACAACTAGAATGATAGAATATTAAAATAATACAAAAATACAATAGAACTAAACCAATTTTATGCCCGTTGTAGAACTTCACTAAGCAAACAAACTCATGGCGTTTCCGATTGGTAGTTTCACGCAGTTTCAATGCGCACTGAGTGTATTTGCATCCTTTTAATTGACCTGTAGAAGAAAAAGACAGAAATAAAAAAAAATTGCACAAGTTCTGAACTAGATCTACCAATCGGAAACGCCATCAATATGAAGCAAAAAGCTATTAACAGATTTGACAGTTGTCAATATGTTACATGCATGAACTTTGTTTAATGTTTTATCACCAATAAACTACCTTGAAACAAAAAAAAAAACCAGATTAGAGTATTTTCTTCTATTAAAACAAATAACAGGTTTTGACAGTTCTGTCATTTTTTTTTCAATTTTTGAATTCAAAATTTACAGACAAGTTGAAAATGTCGAATGACATTATAAAATATTGAAAACGGGAAAAGATGAGCGCTGCCGTTTGGCAGGGTTTTGACAGGTGTCAAAATGGTTGACATTTTTCGACTTAACTTGGTCGATTTAGTAGACATCGATACTTTGTTCATCAAAATCTGCCATAGTCACTCTGCTTTTGGATATAAGATTCCAATATTTGACAGCTAACCACGCCTCACCTGTCATATATACAGGGTTGTGCCCATGGTAAAAAATGTTGCTTACGGCATCCCCAATAACATATTAAAATTTCATCCAAATATCACGGGTAACCAATTTCTATTTAAATATTGCGGGGTCCTTTACTTAAATACGAAAAAGCAGGGTTGGCATGATTTAAATCAAATGATTTAAACCACGATCGAGATCACGATTTAAATCAAGTGATTTTTTTGAAAAAAATCAATGATTTAAATCGATTTTTAGAAATTGAAAATATATTTGTTTATTTTGATACATATACTTATATAAATGGGATAACCAAAGAGGATTTAGTAATTATTAAGAAATTTCTGACTGCATTACCATCCTCAACTAGGGTAGAGAGAATATTTTCAACCTAAAGTTTGTTTCACCAGGGTTTGTACTTGCCACCAGCAATTGTCTTCCTTGTTTAACAAATAAAAATTGACTGAAACAAATCAATAACGTCAAAAACGTTCGTCGGCTCTTAAACCAGACGTCATTCATTTTAATTTGTCAAAAAAATTGAATGTGTCATATGAATTAATCTACGACAACCCTTTTTTGTCAAGTTTCAAGGTCAAGTATGAACCCTGGTGAAACGAACTTTACATATTATAATCTGCCATAATGATTTGAGAAATCGACTTGGCAATGAAAAGGCCGCAAAGCTGGTATATTAAAAAATCGGAATAATTTTTTTTTATATATAAGTAGTATTATTTTCATTTTTTACAAAAGAATTATTTACTTTATTTTGACTTATTTTTTTTTCTCTTTACTAAGTTTAAAGGGCAGGGTAATAGATAGGTAGGTACCTTATCTACATAACACCTCTACCTATCGAATATTTTTATTTATGTTTTTTATTTTTGTTTTCAGAAATTACCGTTTATTTACTGTTTTGTTTGTTGAAACTATTTATTTATTAATAAACAATAATAAATTTTTATTTTTATTATACTCTATATACCTACTCTTATTATATACTCGTGGACAAAATTATCGTACCACTGCTTTTGTGGTGCTTATGTGCAGTGGTGCGATAATTTTGTCTAGGAGAAGGTATACTACATTTACTGCATCACTCATTGTTGAAACTAGATTACCAATAATTGATCAAAAATTAATAAAGCCATTTAATTCAAAAAAATCCGATTTAAAACAAAAAAATCTGATTTAAATCAAAAAAATCTGGTTTTTTTGATTTTTTCAAAAAAATCATGATTTTTGCCAACCCTGCGAAAAAGTACTGGGTTTTTAAAAGAACTTTTTTTTAACTATAACATATTTTTGGAACTTAATTAGGGTCCTATACAAAATAGTTAATTACTCGGTTAATAATGAATTATCAACACCACTGGCAGCTAAAAATAAGGAAATGAATCGACACTCGTTATTTGAAAATGTTTATATAAATCATGCAACATCTGAAATTTCCATTCTTTAAATGCGTTAGAAAGTATATACTTTCAGTTTTGTTAGGTTGACAGCAGAAATTTAATGTGACGTCATTCTAAATAGTATAGGGTAAAAATCTCTTGCTCACTCATCTTGATGAGACTTTGAAGCTGTTGCAGCTATATTGAAACTATGTAATAACTAGGGGTTTGTAAAGGGTTTATTTGACCTTAATGTGTGTTGTTGATGCCTTTACGGAAATAATTGAATTTCCAAAAAAAAAATATATATATATATATATGTTGAGACGAGTGTTGAGATAGGAGATAGGTAGGTATGTTTTTTTGTTTGAGGGATTTGATTGAAATTTTGCAATTAGATAGAAAAATGTTTCAAATTTGAGGAATTTTTTTTTTCCTGCTTCCTAATCCTGTGTTTTGAATTTTTAAGTTTGAGGTTTGCAGCTGGAGAATATATTGGAGCTGCATTGAATTAAAACTGTTCATTGCCCAAACGTTAAGCAAAACTGTTCATTTCCTTATTTTTTCAATTCCAAGCTTTAAAATTTTCTTTCATTTGGAGAGAGACGGGAAACATAAAGAAAAATCTGAGGAAAAATCAAGAGCCTGGAATAAACAAAGAATCAAATGACTTGAGAAGACAAAAAGATCAAAAACACAGTAAAAAAATTAGGCAAGGTAGGTATGTTTTTTTTTTTTTTTTTTTTTGAGGCAAAGGGCCCAAAGGGGAAACCACCTAGGAATTCTTTGCCAAAATTGTGGGGAATTTACAGGAATTTGTGGGAATTTTGTATAAATTTATGGTAAACTGGAGGAATGTATGAGAAATTGGGCGAATTTATAGGCTTTAACACTGATATAAGCAGGGGTGGTATGTTTAAAACAAAATGATTTAAACATTTGCTTTAAACATGTTTTAAACAGAGTATAGTGTTTTAAACACATCTGTTTTAAACAGTTTAAAACATGTTTTAAACAGTGTTTTTTTTTAAATGTTTTTAATGGGTTAATTCAAGGGTTAATTGCTAATTTGATTACTTCTGCTTTGGCTTTGCATTTTTACATTTTTATTTCCAAAGTTTAACAACAGTTATTAATTAGGTAATATCGATTTATTTGGAATGAAGCTTAAAATTTATTGTGAAATTTGAAAAAAAAACAACAAGCAAGCATAAACAAATATGCTATGCAAATAAAAAATAAACTAAAATAAAAAATCAATCCTCTTTGGCTAAGATTAAGATTAAGGCAAAGACTTAGGTTCAGTTTTAAAATAGACATTTTAATTCCTTATAATAAAACATATTGCCCTCAGCGGCGAGCCTACAACGAAGAACACCACCCAATGGGCAAGGTAATAATTCAAATTAAATTATTCACTCATATACTTGATCTGCTTAATCATGAGGAAACTTTAGAGTGACAGGCGAGGGGTCAGCCACTTCCTGAAATACGTGTACACTTGGCCCGAAATACCTCCGAAATACTTCGAAATACCTAGAATTACCGTGAAGTACCTCGAAATACCAGGTATTTCCGTCGAAGTACGCGAAATCCCATGGAATTACCATCGAAGTACCCGAAATACCCTCGAATTACCGCGCGAAGTCCCGCAATACTTCTTAAAAATTGTCGTTTATAACAATTCTACTTGTAGATCCCAGTGAATGTGAAGAATTTTTTTAGAGGAATTTGCGAATAGTTTGGAGGAATTAGGAAATTTGGAGAAATTTTTGGGGAATTTCTAGAAAATTTCCAGGAAGTTTGAGGAATTGTTTGCATAAATTCAGGGAGGGGGAGCGGGGGTGGTTTACCCCTTGGTTTGAGGGTTTGGATTGAAATTTTGCAAGTGGATAGAAAAAAGCAAGGAAAAAAGTTTTAAATTTGAGTTTTTTTTTCCTGCTCCCTCTTTTTGATTTTTTGAGTTGAGGCGTTGCAGCTGTAAAAATATTGGAGCTGCATTAGAACTTTATTTCCTTAATTGTTTTAGGTAGGTATTCCAAGCTCTTGAATTTTCTTTTTTCTTTGTAGGTAGGTATGTGGATTAGGAAAACATAAACATAATTCAAGAGCCTGGAATAAACAAAAAAATAGGTAACCAATGATGGAGTAAAAAATTGCAAAATAGAGCGAAAAGTTAAAGAAAAGACTTTGGTATTACCAGAGGTATTACCTAGGTATAGGTACTATTATGACATATATAAAGGTAAGTATCGAGGTAAGTATTTACCTTAGTATTTACTTTGTACCTAACCCTACCTAAGTTTAATATTTTAATTAGGTAAATTCCAAATATGTAATTAATTAGTAAACTATTATTAAATTTGGTAAATAAAAAGAATCTTTATTTTATTTAGTGCAGAATACCCTCGAGAATACCATTTTATATTTTATACGTTATGTATGCATAATACCTGGCATAATACACACAGAACGTATTTTATTTTCTCAGCCGTTTAAGTTTCTTAGTCAAGTATCTACTATCTACCTATTAAAATTAAATTGTGGTAGGTCCTACTCAGTAAGTAGCAGGGACAGCAGTGAATTTCGAGTCTATTTTCTATCTTGAAAAAACAATACAAAAGAAAATCCTTTTTGAGGACAGGGTTGAAGGCAATTGGTTGGTGGAGACCAGTTATAATAAGTACTATTTCTGGTACTATTTCTTCTCCCTTATTAGCAAAAAAACAAGTAGGTAAGTACTAGGTACTGATTTAGATATTATTTAGGGATATCAGTAAAAACAGGAATTGACCAAAATATTCCAATATTATCAAGTTTTCTAAGTAGAACTTTATAGAAGAAGCGAGAGAAGCTTGTAATTTGTGATTAGAGCTTGTAGCAATATAACACAAGCTATTATTGTTTATATTAACAAATTCCCTAATAATACGAGTACAAAATGTGCATATTTACATCTCGGTTTCCGTCCTGTAGATCGACTTTTTCTCATACTCTCATTGAAAACAATTTGTGGAGGATTTTTGCACAAGATAAACACAAAATTTAACCCCCAATTCGATTATTGTTTTGTATCGACTCCGGACACAAGCTTTGCACGAAAACCCACAAGTTTACCGCGACGATTTCGTTTTTGAATTTTACACCAACGACCGTTATATTTATAATTTTTAGCGGAAAATTAATTAATTTTTCCTAAAAAAAGGTAAAATAAAAGGAAACTCTCTAGCGCATGTTTATATGCCGGACCGCCATTGTCATTCGACGCCTCCGCGGCCTAGACTGATAGACAGGAAACTGTTTTACCGATACCTTTTTCAAATAATTACCGCCTCCTCTATTCTACAACAGGTAATTTTTTTCTTTCAGGTAAATTCTCTTCTATTGATTTTTAATTTTTAGTTAAATTATACAAATTAATAAAAGGATTTGATTTTAATTTATTGAAAATAAATTGTTTGCACAACAAACAAAGTAGGGTTAAGATTTTGATGGTGTTATGTAAATTTTATTTGTTTTTTTTTCTAGGTTCATCTTTTTCCTTTGCAGCTGAAAAGAAAAGTTCAGGATAATAATAGACAACTATGATCGCACCTTTGTCGGCTGAGCCGTTGGCCTTTTCAAGTAATGGAGCAATGGCAGCAGCAACTAATTTAATCCACCTGCATTAGATGTTTCTTTTTCGATCTCCTGCAAGAACGCTCTTGTATAGTTGTGAATGCTTCCATTTTTTTCCCTTGTGCCTTTTTCACTGCGTCTGATTCGGTGTTGCCGAGGCGTGAATATCCGACAGCGAATGACACATTCCACCGGTTTTGTTCGATCACTATTATTATGGCACTAGTGAAAAACACACACGCACTCGTCCGATAGTAAATAAACGTATCCACTACTAGGGTAGTAATAATTAGCCTCGCACAAACTGTAGAGGAACTATAGGTCACTAACTTTTTAAAAAAAATTTAGTTAATTTTCAGATTTTTTTCCCCTCCTGTGTAGTGAGTTAAGGACCTCCGCGAAGTTTTTTACTTAATTTTTTTCAAAGTCTTCCATCGCGAATTCGGCAGGGATAGTTTGACAGTGTCACCCCTCAAAAATCAATAAAGTTAACCAACCCCTTATCCTTTCCCCACCCTCTCTGCTCATTCAAAAACATCACGATTATCATTACACCGCCGGTCGTTGTGGCGTCAACACGGAGCACCGTTTTTCGACACTTTGCCGCTTTAAACGAACTAAACTAAAAACTTTTGCCCATGCCTTGACGGCCTTGCTTTGACTCACGCTCAGACGTCACTGTCGCCTTGCCACGTCTCTCCTTTACTGAAAAAGTAAGTAGAGCAGCCATGAAAAACCATTCGTTCATGGGTTGCTGGCTTTTGCAGTTCAGCACAGTCGGATCGTGACTTTTCCTTACACCAAAAAGCTGCGAAATCTGACGGTAGCTAACAACACTTCAAACTATAGAGGGGAAGCATCCTAGCTTTTTATGCGTTTGATGACCCAATCCGGCTCGAAGGACCATTTTTACTGTCCCTTAATATATTCTTTACATCGTTGCATTATTAATAACCTTCCTTTCTTTGTTATGTAATGTTTTACAGGTGCATATGGCTTTTATACAATCGATTTGGGACCAAAAATAACTACATTTTTTTAATGAAAGTAAAAGAACTTGCGCATTCACCCATTGTTGCAAATCGTTTGGCATTATATACCTTTCATTGTCGGACACTATTACTCGTATTCAAAACGAAATGAAGGAATACTTAACTACTTATACTAGTGAAGACTATCATCGAAACATCGCCAGATCATAATTTGTTGAAGGCTTGAATAATCCGAAATACATGTGCTTTTGATGATACTTTAATCCTCGATATTTTATCCTTCTCTACCCTAACTTTTCCATCGGTCTTCTGTCGTCATAAACACGTGTACTTGTTTGAATAGTAAGACTGGTCAGCTTCTTATTGATGTAAACTTTTCCCTATAATCATTGCTTCGGTCTTCTTTTGACTTATTTTCATTCCAAACTTTTCATGCGTTTAGGTTTTCTATCCTTTGGAATATTCAATATTATTTTTCACCACATAACAAACGTCTTAAATAGTTATTATTCCATTTCATATCTTTTCACCACTTTCCCATATAACAAAATTTCATCCTTGGAATGTACTGAGAATGTTCTTTTTTTTGAGGAATGTGTCTAGAATGTTCGCCAAAACCATTGCGAATGTCCTGAGAATGTTCCGAGAAAAGATTGTAGAAATACTGTTTGCAATACCCAAAAACTTCCTGGGAAATCCATTAGGATATTCCTAGAATATACCTATATGAGATTCTCAGTACCTACATTCTGAAGAGAATATTCCTGTTTGATTCTAAAAATATGCTTGAAATGTATATTCTCACATTCAAAGAATGTTCCTATGACATTATAGGTATGTTCTCAAAAAAATAGTATACCAATATGCTTGAAATATTTTTAGAATACCTATATCTACATATATCATTCTCAATATGCATCCTAGACATAATATTCTTGTTTGATTCTAGGGACATACTTGGAATGTTAATTTTCGCATCCAACCAAATAATGCTACTTTCAGTCCTTCTATATTAAAGACAGTGAAAGAGTTGTTGGAAAATTTCTCTGGAAAACACAATAAGTGTTTAACCAAAGCCGGTTTCGAGCCTATTATCCTCTCGTCGCTGTAAGCACGCCAACTGAGAGAAACAGGTTCCAAGGTGATTCAAATGCGAGGCAAGATGTAGATCTTTAGTAGCGCGTGGCTCCCTCCCTTGGAAGTCCTACAAAGCAAAAGAAAAAGAATATACCTATAATATTTTTAGTAGGTTCTAGATAGAGCATAATTGTTTAATTGTTCAATTAGGATTTTTGAGTAGGTACTTTGGATAATTAGGTGAACAATATGGAAATATTCTTGTCATGGGTACCTACCTACATAAACTTCTCAGCACAACTTGGTAGGTATATTCTTGATACTTGATAGAGATATTAGCCGAAAGAACATTTTTTAGGGTACATTATAATAATGTTCGTGTGACAATATTCAGATAATGTTATATAAAGTAGGTTCTTAGCACAATCTTTCAGGTAGGTGCATTCCTAGTACATAAATTGAACATCCAAAAATGAATATTTCAATCGGAACAATCTAAGAATGTTCATTAGACATTCCTAAAAGAATATTCCAAAAAGCACTTTGAGGGAATATTCTGAGAATATAAATGTTCTTTCACTGTTATGTGGGTTCTTTTCATAGTTTTTTTTTATATTGGTCCTCTCGCAAAAGACAAAAGTCTATACTAAAAAAATGGTGAGCGGAAGAAATTAAGTGACGCTTGACCCTCCGCTTGAACACGTTAAGGTTAAATCATTCAGGAAATGTAGGAGGCAAAGAGGTTCAGAGGTGGATAGGAGTAGCACGCTATCAAAAAAAAGCCTTATATTTAGAGATTCTTGGGGTAGCCAATTTTTCCACATACGGATATGGGATGCTAATGAGGGTCTAATGGTTCTTGAATAACTTCTCATTGGCTGGCCATATCATCCGAACATCTCCCTCCCATTGTAATAGAGATAGAATAACGACAAGTCACCTTATTGCTTCTATCTTCGAGAGATTGCAATCAATCGGCGAGACTTGGATTATCGATCATTTTTATTGTTCTTACTCATTTTTATTGCTGTACTGCATCTAAGTCTAACAGAGCCAACGAATGTTTGTGAGCAGCCATCCAGATGTGGGAACAAAGTAGCATTCCCTACATGGTCTGCTACTGTCAACTGGTAAAATAAAATTCCTCTGTAAATCTAATTAGCAAAATATGCGAGTATGCGAGCTATGGTTTACCAATTTAGTAGGTCATTGTTTTTGTAAACAGTAAACAGGCACGTATTGTTGTCGCACAAACATAAAAGATCGATGCATAGCCAGCATCGGCATCCATTTGGATCTAACTCTCCTCAGAGAAACATACCTTATCCTAGGGAGAGTATAGCGAACCGTCCTCAGGGATACCTTACCCCAGGGTCTCCTCAGAGGATCGCAATAGTTAAGTTTATACGTCGATCGTCCCTAAATATAAACGCCGAACCAACGCAGAGACCATGTTGCAAGTCTAACTAGTGGCCCTTTAGTAAGACCTTGTAACAAAACATGGTCAATAAACGCTTTATTTGACGCGTGTGTGACTCAACCCTATTCCCCGACGCACAGTCACTACAGGTAGAAGCCCTTTGTGACAATATGAGCTTTATAAAGGAGAAGTTATTCAGAAGTAAAGAAGTTTTTTGTACAAAGCAAAATACATGGTCATGGTCATACCAAGACCAGTTCGTCAGTGGGGTCACCCCACAAGAATAGAGACTGAAGGATTGATCGAAATGTTTTGTCCCAACATCCATAAAACTGGGTTATCATTGGCGGAAAATTTCTTATTCGAGAATGCTGTTGCTTGAGTTTTGGAAGCATTGAATTTGATTAGGTTGTTAAGGCCCCAGCTAGTAATGGTGTCAAGATCACTGTTGGTAGAGTGAATCTGTTCTGCAGTAAGCGGTCTGTCAGAAGAGAAAGATTTCAGCATTTATCGCCCGCAAAGCTATATGTAGTTTCTGGTCACATTATAAACAAATCATTTATAAAGATTAGAAACAGTGTTGGGAACAAAATGTATAGGCAGCGTGTGCGTGTATCAGAAGACACACCATCGATCATAACATGCAGTGACCTGTCTTCCAAAAAGCTTCCCAGCCAATGACAAAATTCGTTTGGAAGACCATAATGGAAGTTTGCTGAGGAGACCTTTGTGGCACACCTTATCAAAATCCTATTGGAGATGTTCAATAATGCTACAATATTCTAGATTCGCATATTTTTCGAAAGCCGAGTTCCTGACATACACCAGCAGATCACTTGTTGATCTCTTAGAACGAAACCCGTACTGTTTGTCAGAGATGAGCTTATTGGCTTCAAGGTATTTAACTCATTCGCGTACAGTAGCTGCTATAGCAGTAAAATGTTGACTGTTATCTGAGGCAGTTCTGCTATAGCTGTAAAACAAAAAAAAAAACAAGTTTTAGGAAATCACTACTGTGCAAGAAGTAATTTCTCTGTGACCACACATTCTCTTATGTCCCACAGCAAACCGTCAAAATGTTTTTTGGAATGAGCTACACTCTGGCACATTTCCAGGTAGCTTGGCATAAGACTAGTGAAAATGTTAGAATCCAACACTGTCTGACATTTCTATATAGTTTCAAATATTTCTGATTCTTTCTGACTCAGTTCAAAGTCCTTTTATTAAAGCCTTATATTAGATTTTTTGAGGCATATATTTGATATAAAATTCTCCACATAACTTCTCTTCTATATAAAAAACTCTAGATTGATACAACAGCAGACATGTGTTTATTATGTCAAATACTACCTACTGTCTTTGATATCTATACCGGCCAATAGATCATTTGTTACTTCTTGATTTAGTCTAAAACACATTTGACTTTCTTCTAGTGTCTTTTCCGTTTTTCTCCAGTCAACGAATTCAGCATTTCCTTCATATCAACAGTCGTTGATTTCAAATTTAGATGAGAGATATGTTACATCAATTATAATAATTGAAGTATTTATAGACATCTTTATTCGGCAGAAGACTTGTAATTTTTTGGACAAAATCGATCTTGACCATGTTTAAACCTCTCAAAACAACTTTTCTGAGTAGTATCAGCTATGCCTACTGGATCTCCAAGACAAGCATAATTATCAGAAGTATGTCTGGGGTTTTAAGTCAAGAATCATAATCAAAAGAGGAATTAAAACAAAACTGTCTCAAAAAATAACATTTTTTATTTGTAAAAATAAAACCTTTTTTACAATATATAAATTAAGTATCTCTGCCGAGATCTTCTATTAAAACAAATAAATATAAAACAAAATGAAACTAAATTTTAACTGCTCAATGCAAATCTTACTAAGCTCTATTAGGTAATAGAACTAAAGTTTGTTTCACCAGGGTTTGTACTTGCCACCAGCATTTGCCTTCCTTGTTTAACAAATAAAAATTGACTGAAACAAATCAATGACGTCAAAAACGTTCGTCAGTTCTTAAAAGAGAAGTCTATCATTTTAATTTGTCAAAAAAATTTAATGTGTCATACGAATTAATCTACGACAACCCTTTTTTCTCAAGTTTCAAGGTCAAGTATGAACCCTGGTGAAACGAACCTTACCTATGTTGGTCTTAATTTTTAATTTGACGCTTAAATAGTCAAGAAATGAAACTTGAAATTTCTAGAAAACTTTTACTACAAATAAATCCATTGCATTGGTAAAATAAACTGTCAATAAATATATCACGAAATAATAATACTTAAGTAATTTAGTTTCATTTGTAACAAAGATAAAAACATAAAAAGTAACAAAACAACTCATATATCAACAAAAAGGTATAAATGAGATAAAATGAGCTTTAGTGAAACCAACATAATTAATTTCGTTTATAAGATCTCATCTACTGCTATAATTTATGCTCAATCGAAAAGTAAATATGCTATGGACTCTTAGAGGTCTCAACTCCCATTACTGATGTTTACCTGTCCCTTTACCTTTATCGCCCCAATAATCCTGACTCTGCATCTCGCTCAACCTTGAAATTGTTCTATCAAAAGCAAATATCTCTTCATCACCAGTAAAAATATTAGCAGTCAAATCATTGTCGCCTATTTTTAAGTCATCCATAAGCATTCTGTGTTCATCACTAATATCGTCGCTTGAAGCTTTGGTATAGGTGAATAATTGTTTAATTGGTACGTCAGCTACCATGATAACTTTGGTTTTTTGATCGTAAAGGGCGTCAATTAGCGTTATGAATCTTCTGGCTTCAGAGCGCATTTTTACAAGGTCAATTCTAGGTACATCTCTTATGATGATTGTGTGGAAAAATTGTGTTAGGTGAAGATAGTCGTTAGCACCTAAAGGCCTATTGCAAAGTTCGTCAAAAGATGTCTCCAAAATCCCTCCACATACTTTTCTAAAAGAGACATCTCTGCCTAATATTACAAACGACTTGCCTCTAATTATGTCATTTTCTTTGGAACAAAGAAACTTAAAAATTGGCTCTATTGGATCTAGTTTATAGTTCGATTTAATAAAATAATTAGTTTTTTCTCCTATGATTTTTTGTCTATAATCTATACCAGAATCTAAATTAGCCACAGCACAGTGTTGCTTGAGGACATCTATAAAAGGGAGAAAATTTGAGCGCTGCAAGCCATTTTTGTATAAATCCTCTGGAGGTCTATTACTAGTAGCTATCATAACAATGCCATTATTAAATAGCTCCGTAAATAATCTTTTAAGTATCATAGCATCAGCTACATCAGTTACCTGAAATTCATCAAAACATAACAGCCAAGATTTTTCAAAAATCGATTTTGCTATAGGAGGAATCGGATCAAAAGGCTTCGCTTTTCTATCTGAAAAATCTTGCACCACCTCTTGTTTGAGTTGGTGCATTCGATGGTGAACATCAATCATGAATTCGTTGAAGTGAACGCGTTTTTTAAGCTCAATGTTGCAAGTGTTAAAAAATAGGTCCATCAGCATTGTCTTACCTCCACCAACCGCCCCATAAATATACAAACCGTTTGGAACATTTTTCTTGTTCGATGATAGGAATTTCTTGAAGAAATTTGTTTGTGCAGGCTGGTAATTCTTGACATTTTCATAGACTTTTTGAAGCTGTTCGGCTACTTTGAGTTGAACAGGGTCTTCTTGAAGCTTCTTGGCGGCTATTTGATTTTTCAATTCAGCTACTGGACCTTCGTCAACGGTTTTTATCGATGTTGAGTAATTATTCTTGGTGATAATCAATATGCTAGGAGGACGTGTTTTGACTAGTTTCGTGATCAGTCGTCTCATTTTTGAATTTGCGGGCGGACAAAAACATTATCAACTTGATGGAATTTTAATTAGTTTTGCTTACATTACATAATATTTTTGGAAATATTTTTTAATTACACAAGAGGAGCAAGAGATTTGGATAAGGCGCCAGAAATTTCAAGGTTATAGTCTAAAACAACTGGGGCGAGTTCAGGAATGACATACTCAGTGTGAGTGTGACACTGGTGCGACGCACTAGCCGTTCATAAATGCTATTGGCACAACGGGTGCGCGCACTCTGTTCCGTTCAGAAAGACTTCGGGCGCGCTCCAGGTGCCGCACCGGTCACACTGTAATTTTTAGGTGTGGCTGCGGTGTGGTCGGGTGTGATTGTGTCTTTATGTAACAATGTCAACTATTCCTCCCATAATCTCAATCCCGCCAAATATAAACAAAACACAAATAAGAATTAAATTTTTTTCTTCAAATTGAAAAAATGAACAACAAAAAAGTAATCTTAATACATGGTGAAATTTTTGAGGAGATGCTCGATTGGTCACACCAAGCGTTCAGAAATTCATACGAAAGTTGTCGCCTAGAATTGTTATCAATCTCATTCACACCCGTAAAATCGCACTCACACCCGGTGTATCATTTTTGAACTCGCCCCTGTTGTGTCACTGGAACGCAACCCTACTTTAAATGGCCGGTTTCTCAATTACTGTATTCCTTTTATGTATCGAGTTACACCGAACGAGCTCCTCGGAGTCACTCCAAAACACACAATTCAGATTTTATCATTATTTTTTGATATTAACACTACCGTCATTACTTAAAAGGACTTCTTGCACCCCCCCCAAATTTGGTGTCATGGCAAGGGGGATACACTATGAGCGACTCGAGTGCTTAACGCACTTTTAAAAGGAACGTTCAAGCTTTTGACATTGAGCAGCTCCGAGTCACTCAACGGATAAAAGGGATACAGAGTAATTAGCGTCACCTCCCGGGTTGAGCATAGAGCACCAGAGTAAACATAGCAACTTGACACGCTTACCCTGGAGTTAAATACCAACCCGGAGGTGACTCGCTATTGAGAAGGCGGCCCTAAGCGTCGTGTTTTTGATGCTCCCATAAAATTGTAGGTGCTTGAGAGGAGAGGGCAGAGGAGAAAAAAATCGAACAGTTCAGTTGCGCGAAACTGTAATGCACTGGAACGCCTATAAATAGTCCGGCGCGCTCTAGAGCAGCTCAGGAGTGCTTAAGGGCCGAATTTATATTCGTTCCTTGGAGTCGCGTATTTAAAATGGACACTTGTTACTATTTCACAAGTAAGTCATGTCAGTTTTAAGCGTTCAAGGCTTCCTTAAGGTCTGAGGAAACCTCTAGGATCAACTATGAATTTGGCCCTAAAGTACACGTCACTGGAAAGCGACTCAGGATGCAGGTGCAATCCCATTATTGGAGTTCATATTTTTGACTTGGGGCTGGATCACTCGTTGAAACATTTGATGTATTTCATACGGCTTTTTCCCTTTGCCTGTATCCTGTATTGAATTTATATGATAAATAAAGAAAATATTCGATAGTAATAAGGAGGAAAAATGTCAAAACAACGAATTTTCAAATTGCACTGGTGCCGCTCGACCGCCAAGAGCAGGAGCAGAACTGAATGCACTTGGGGCACAAAGTGCTGCACATTGTACAAGTTTTCCAATGAAATTGAATTTAACAATTTTGAAATGGCCTATGGTTGAAAATTCTTCTACTTTACCAGTGACTTTACCCAATAGTTGTATTCCTTTCACACCTAGGAAGAGCTCTGGAGCAGCTCCGGAGCGTTACGTGCTTAGTCCTTCCAAAAGTGTTTGTTGCGCCTGAGCTGCTTTCCAGTGCCTAAATTATTAGAGTATCAAGCTCCTGGAGTGTGACGCTCTTGAACTGTTCGTCATAAGCAGCATTGGAACGGCCTCGTCTTAACCACCACCATTTCGGACTTCAGGATCATGGAACACCCGAAATAAAGGTTGGTCCACGAGGGGGCTGTGGATGATAGAAATGAGTAGTTCAATTGTACGACACTCTAAGCACTGAAACGCGCAAAGTAATTGTGGAGCACTCCTGAGCTGCTCAGGAGTAACTCAAATGGGTCACTGGAAAACACCTCTGGAGTGCTCAAGCCCGAACTAAATCATTGCATGAAAGCCAGCGCATCTGCAAGAATAATACACACTACTACTACAGGATATAGCCTATCCTCATAAGTCCTGTGTGAAACAAATCTGAGGCTCCTCATCACGCTGAACTGAATCATCAATTATGACGTAGCAGTACGACCTTTCTCGCCTTGACGTAGGCTGCTGGCTCCACAGGTTATGATTCTGCGGGCTTTTGCTTTATAAGGTGGGTTCGGCTTGCTCACTCCGTGCACTCGGAGTGACTTCATTCGCACTCCAGCCGTTCGGGGTTTTCCAGCCGTACTGCGCTTCGAGAACTGCTAACTTTTGCGTTTCAAACACAGAACACTGTGCTGCACTGTGCTTGAAGCACAGCTGGAAAGCGGCCAATATAGCAGTGATGAGAGAGTTCTCGTGCAGTCCAAATTTCAAATCCTGTAACGCTATTTGACAGGTATGACAGTTCTCACGGTATTAGCGTTAACGGAGCCCGCTATCTAACGGGACTTAGCGGATGGCTACCGTAACGCTATTTTATGTCAAAATTAGTTTCCGCTCCATTTACATCTGCAAGAACAGTTATTTACTTTTAATTATTCTTCCATAAAGACCATAAAAAGCACCAAGTGAAAATTAATCAAACTTAGAATCTTTAGGATAAATAATAGGTCTGTTTCTGCAGAAATCACAAACCAGTCAGAGCGAATTTCATTGGTTGAAAACAGTCAGAAACAGTCAGAAAACTAATTTCAACCAATGAAATTCACTCTGACTGGTTTGTGATTTCTGCAGAAACAGACCTAATAAGTTAGAAAACAAGCAAAAAAAAGGGGTTAGATCACTCAACTCAGCTGTCAAAACGTAAACAGAATAAGGGATAAGAGGATTTTTGTGTCTTCGTGTCCGAGAACTATAAAATACCATGTAAAATACCGTATTGTTCGCGGTACCATATTAGCGTAGCGTCTGAGGCACGAGAACTCTCTATTACCAAAAACGAGGCTTGTAGTGTGTATTATTATCCTTGGCACATCTGTTCCTTTTAAATCGGGGTCGACTAACACCGACGCGAGTTGCTCTAGTGTTCTAAACTAAACTATTGAAAGGAATACAACCATTGACTTTACCTGCCTTTTCAATTTTTGTCTGTTCAGTGTTCATCACATAAATACGAGAGAATCAAAACGGGCAATTCAAAGAACAATAATTTATATTCGGGCTGATTCAGGTTCACGTTCACTATTTTTTGAAAGGGTCTAGAACAGACTAGTAGTGCAGCTAGTGCTGTTCGAACATAGTTGTTAAGACACACCTTCACGACAATCGAATGCAACACTGCACAGCTGAAATTATAATAGTCTCTTTGTCTAAATACATATAAACGACAAGGATGGATAAATTACGCTATTCCTTCTTCCGGAATTTTCGTCATTTTTCGAGCGTTGATTGGCCGACAAGTCGAATTTTCTGGAAGGCATTTTTCGGCACCCATATAAATACCGCCATTTGTAAAAACTCTTCCTGATTTGAACGTTGTACTTGCTGTAGGTAACATCTCGTAAATTAATTTAAGTTTTTCTCCAAAAAAAAGTTTTTTAGTCTGCAACCAAGTTTTAAATTATTTATAACAAAGAAATACAGGTAAGAATTTGTTGATTAATTTATGGTAGTTCTTTTCTGACATTTTATTCATTTATTTGATGTCCGAAGTTGTACACGTGCCAGGGTCACAAAGAAATCGATTCTTTTGTACATTTTTATCTGCAGTGTAAAACATCCAGAAATTGGGGCCTATAGTAGCGAAGATTTAGAATTTTAAAGGTATAATTTATTTCACGTTTTTTTCCACACAGTATTCAAGGTTATGGATGACGCCTCTACCACGCCACGCTTATTAATTTTTTTCCTAATCATAATTCCAGAATATTCTTTGTTCCTTGATGAAAGCCTTTGTTCACGTATTGCAATATAATGGGCGGTTTCTGAATAATTAATTTTCAATTTAATTGCCGCATCCTAGCAGCGAGCAGCTTTTTCCATTTTCGTATAAAAAATTGATTTTATTCGCCTTGAAATAAGGTCAGCGGTCAATTTACTCACTAAAATCCTTTTACAAGACAAGTCAAACTTCCATGGTTTATTTTGAGTTTATAGATTTGTTACCCATAAGCGGGTTTTTAGGAAATTGTACAAGGCCAATGTTCACCTCAGTACTTATGGTTTAAAGGTCAAGCAATAATTAAATTGGTGGTCGGAAATGACGATTAATTTTTTAAGAAAATGTGTTTGTCATATTTTCTTACCAATCATAATCTAGCCCCAATGGTGGGTCATAATCATTAAAAAAACCCTTTATTCATAAATCTCAATCATAATCATAGGCATAGCTTGGTAAGCCTTGAATTTCCTGACCTTACTTTTGTGATCAAAACTCTGCTCTCACAGAAATCACAAACCAGTCAAAAGAGTATTTCATTGGTTGAAAATAGTTAGAAAACAGTTAATTTGCAGTTTGCACCAATCAAAAACGCTCTGACTGGTTTGTGATTTCTGTTAGAACAGACTGAGGAACAGACCTTAGGGTGAAGAGCAGAATCTGTCACCACATACCTTCGGGCCAACACAGTATATATGGTTTTGACAGGTTGTATGTTTTGGGTTCTGCAGCTCAACATCAGCTACACATGAACCTTACCACAGATTAAATATAGGTACCATCGTCACCAAAAGTAACTGGGACAAAAATAATCCATATTAATCTCCTGGACTATTCCAACTTAACCTAGATAAACCTAAAATTATTCATAGTTTGACATATACCTGACATCTAAAATCATATAATAATACAAGAGCTAATATGATGCTGTCCCAGTTACATTTGGTCTATGGTCAGTAAACTACTTTCTTTATGAACAATGTCACTTGGGTATCTATTCTTTTTGAAAAGGATGATTTTGATTATCCACCTATGAACCACACCTAGTTTTGACAGTATTGTTGAGCCTACATTACCCCAAACAGCCAACCCATAATTAATAATAGATTCAACTGTTATTGATCTATAATTGTTAGCTGAGTTTTTATCTCCTTTGTACATTGGTATTATAATGGTGCACTTTAACCTTCCATCGCTCGCACCGTTAGAAAAAATCTTAACATTTTTTTAAAAATTTGTCATAATTTCTACAATTTTTTATTATTTTTGCCGTGTATTCAGGAATGCTTCTATGACCCAACCTACTACACGCATGTATAGTCGACTGGGGCGATTTTTCTGTTTTTGTGCCAAAATGACATATTGTTAGTGCAAATCTAACACGCGAGCGTGTGAATGTTAGAAACAATCTAACGACGCGAGTGACGGCGTATGTTAAAATTTTGTTAATTTTGATAGATTTTCAATTTTTATTTTAGTGTTTTTATTAAAACAACACTTCAAATTATGAAAAATCAATTTAATTAATATACCAAACTTCTGTTTGAAAAATAATAGTTTTATTGCAAAGAAATGGATGTCAGATAAAATCTAACTCGCGAGCGATGGCGTAAAAAAATGAGGCGCGAGTGACGGAGGGTTAAGACTTCTAGGAAAACTCCTTCACTGAAAATTATATTAATAACGTGTTTCAGAGGGCCAACCAACTTTTCCTTAAACCTTTTAATTATATCTGCAGAAATACCATATTTTCCCTTTACCTCATTTTTCAAAGTTCCTATCTCCCTGAGAATATCATGCTCTGTAACCTGGCCCAAATAGAAAGAATCTACACTTCTTATTCCACTCACATACCCCTTCTGAATGCCCTCTGCAATATGCTTTGCTAAGTTTTTTCCTGTGCTGCAAAAGTAAGAGTTAAATTCACTTGCAATTTCTCTTATGTCAGATACCTCGTCGTTTGCGTCATTCATTATGCATTTCATTGGCGTTATAGATCTCTGGTCGTTGGTAGCCTTTTTGATAACTTTTAACATTTTTTTTGGATCATTGGCGTTTCTTTCAGCAAATTATTTGTAATATACATACTTGGCATTTTTTATAAGTTTATTTAGCATTTTTCTGTAAGTTTTATACTTATTTAAATTTGCCTGATTATTCTGATTTGTTTTAGATTCTTTTTTTAGTTTATTTCTAGTTCTAATGGATATCAAGAGACCACCCTGTGATCCATGGTTTCAATCTTCTCTTTCTATTTGTAATTGACTTTACTACAATCATTTCAGAGATCATGTATCTCTATACTTTTCAGAATTTTAATATTTTAATTAATCTTTGGTTATTCTTGAGTATTTATTTGAAGAATTTTTCAGTAAGAAATACGAGTACGCTTCCACATACCTATCTTTATATAAAGTGTCATCTTTGCCCCTTTTTTTGTTGATGGGGTTAACTTTCCTCCTTTTTGCCCTTTTTTTTTATTGACATTGATTGTTCATTGCTACAGTTCTAAGAACTTTAATTTTGATACTTTGAAATAGAAAATCCATACCTAGTATAAATTCACAAGAAATACCAGTCCACAAAGGTTAAGTTGGAGTTAATTTTATGACAATGATAATGATCTTGTGCCTTCTAAAAATTGTTGGTATGATCAAGACGAAAACTGCGACTATGATTATTGATTATCCAAATGTATGAATCTTAAGGTATCCGAGAATTTTCTGTAGCTCGAAAAAGAGTGATTAGAATAGTCAAGAAAATGGACTTCAGCTAGTCTTGTAGAAATGTTTCAGACAATTGGAAGTATTGACAGTATATGCTTTGTACATTTTTGAATGCCTCATGTTTTTGCATAGAAACAAAAATTTAAAGTCTTTGTTGATCCAAATTTTGATTATTATCAGCTCTTGAAGTCTTGGATCTTGTTTGAGGCTCTCAAGAGCCTGTAATAATTCAAAATTTGATTATTACTGGCTCTTGATTTGTTAGAAATATTTTCTAGCGTTTCATATCTTACTTTTGATCCAAATTTTCAATTATTATCGGCTCTTGAGATGTTGGATGCTATTTCTAGAGGCTCTCTAGGGCCAGTAATAGATAAAAATTTGATTATTACTGGCTTTTGATTTGTAGGAAATATTTTCTAATGTTCAAATCTTGTTTTTGATCCAAATTTCAATTATTATTGGCTCTTGAGGCATTGGATATTGTTTCTAGAAGCCCCCAAAAGCCGGTAATAGCTCAAAATTTGATTATTACTGGCTCTTGTTTGTCTTCACCCTATAGTGTTTCAAATGTCAAGTATCATTTACATCTATGTGACTCAACATACGGAAAATTATAATTAACATAAAAACTTCATTCATAATTATTATTGAAATTATCGTTTTCAAGCGTTTTGATTGGTGCACTTAACGCACAATTTCCCTAAGTTGTTGGTTCAACCTTTCCGTGTGTTACGTCAATTTTCTTAATAATTTCTTAAATCTCAAGAGTCTTCTCGTAGAAGAACCAGGAACCTTGCAAAGTAATGATTCAAGATTCAGAATCTGAGGAATCTTTTAGAGAAGATTCAGGAAATTTGCAGGCTCAGAGTTCAGGATCTAAATTTTCTGAAGTTTTTCTATAGAAGCACAAAAAAATTTTAAAGCATTGCAAAATTCAGGATCTGAAGATCTCAAGAGTCTTCTCGTAGAAGAACCAGGAACCTTGCAAAGTAATGATTCAAGATTCTGAATTCTGAGTCTCTGAGTCTTTAGAGAAGATTCAGGAGATTTGCATAGCAAAGGTTCAGAGTTCAGGATCTAAGGTTTCTGAAGTTTTTCTATAGAAGCACAAAGAAATTTTCAAGCTTTGCAAAATTCAGATGTGATTTCAATTATTATCTTACTACAAGGTTGAAATTTGAAATTAGAAAAAAACCCAGCTTAAGAAACCGCCTTTGAACTCTTTCCAGCAAAACATGAACCTGGTAGTTTGGGTCAGTTATACAGGGAGTCCCACTAGGAACCAAATCGATTTATACAGAGTGTCAATGCGAATATCTGTGTATGTAAAAAAGTTAGAAATACATAATTTGGTATGAATGTTATATAGGTAGGGGGAATTAGAGCCTCCATATTTTGGTTTTAATGACCCCTTGGGCCACATATGCACCCCAACTCCAATATTTTAAATGGTACCACCCCTTTTGTGATACCTAAAATTAAATATTTAAAAAAAAAAATCTTGTGTAGGTGAATACTGTAGTCAAAAGTATTTAATTTTAGGTATCACAAAAGGGGTGGTGCCATCCAAAATTTTTAGGATAGGGTGCATGGGGCGCAAGGAGTCACTCACCCCATTACCAAAATATGGTGGTTCTAGTTCTTCCTAACTGATATTTGTATCACATTACGTTTTTCTAACTTTCTTACTTTCAGAGATATTCACATTGAAAGTTTTCAAATTGCAGGGTGTCAATTTGACATATATGGAAAACTGTATGCAGAAAATTTTTGAAAATTTGCTAGTATACTAATGTCAATGTGGGCAAACCGGCTAAAATATTTTCAAGATGGTGGCACTTCCGGTTATACCTAAAGTAGACGACAACTTGCTTATTTTGAATAAGACATCCTGTATGTAATTGCATATTTGAATTCTACCTAAAATTCTGAGTAGATTTCATGTGATATAACCCTATATCTAAGTTCAACTGTTGTGGAAATATTGACAGTTGAAAGCTGACTTTTTGCAACTTTGACGGGCTGTAAAACCTAAATGGTTAATTTTAGAGGAAAACCGATTCCACGGTTTTATCTTAGATTTTCATAAACTATCATTTGACATCAACTTTGAATTTAATCCATGATTAAAAATTGTAATTAAATTTAATCCCCCGTTAAATTCAAAGTGATAAGATGGGAAAGTGAAATCGGTTTTCCTCTAAAATTAACCGTTTAGGTTTTACCATTGAGATAGGGTTTTACAGTCTGTCAAAGTTGCAAAAAGTCAATTTTCAACTGTCAATATTTCCAAAACAGTTGAACTTAGGTAAGTAAAGGGTATTTTACATCAAATCTGCTCAGAATTTTACGTAGAATCCTCAGAAATATTGACAGTTGAAAATTGACTTTTTTGCATCTTTGACAGACTGTAAAAGCTGAACGCTTAATTTTACAGCAAAACCGATCATACATTCTTGTCTTAGTTTTCCATAAACTATTATTTGACACCAACTTTGAATTTGATCCATGATTAAAAATTTCGATTAAATTATTATTCTTTGGTTAAATTCAAAATTGGTGTTGAATGATAGCTTAAGAAAATCTAGAATAAGAATGTGAAATCGGTTGTTCTGTAAAATCAACCGTTCAGGTTCTACAGTCTGTCAAAGATGCAAAAAAGTCAATTTCCAACTGTCAATATTTCTGAAATAGTTGAAGATAGGTATATGACATTGTACATGAAATATGTCTAGAATTTTCCATAGAATCCGGAAATGTCATAATATACAGGGAGAGTCATTTGAAGAAACATAACTTTGTATCACCACTCTTTATTGGGACACCCTGTATACTGGAAAATAATTTAGGAATGCAGTACTCATATTTATCTAAAAGTTTTGTATTTAGTTTTTTCTTCCATCTCCGTTAGTATAGGAGATATGGACGACTGCGTGCTAAGTAACTCACCCTGTATAGATCGATTTGGTTTCCGACGGGACACCCTCTGCAGGTATTAATAGAGAAAAATAAACAAATTTCAAATTTGGTACTACAAACTCAAGAAGGTTAAGGCTCTATTGCAAATATTTTCAATATGAAGATTGGAAGTAAGATCCTGCAAAGTTACTCCTAAGTATTTCGAAGATTTTACTTTCTCTAGCTTTCTTCCAATCAATACATATGGGTATATTATAGGTCTGTTCTCACAAGAATCTCTTGACAGTTTGCAAACTGTCAGAGGTCCCTGTGAGAATAGACCTTATAATGAAGGATATAACCTTGGATTTTTTAACATTCAAATGTACCCAGGTGACAGATGTCTTCCCCAATTGGACCCTGTTTGCATAGTTTAAAAATTCAAATTAAAAGCCAAAAATTAATATATCTGTGACTTATTTTTCCTTATTCATTTGACCAAAACTTCATATTTTTTTTCCAGAAAAAATGGCAGCCAAAGCACCAGCCGTAGGTATCGATCTGGGAACCACCTATTCTTGTGTGGGAGTCTTCCAACATGGCAAAGTCGAAATCATCGCCAACGACCAAGGCAACAGGACCACACCGTCCTATGTCGCTTTCACAGACACAGAACGTCTCATTGGAGACGCCGCCAAGAACCAAGTAGCCATGAACCCAAACAACACCATCTTTGATGCCAAACGTCTTATTGGTAGACGTTTCGACGATACCACAGTACAAGCTGACATGAAACATTGGCCATTCGAAGTAGTAAATGACAACACAAAACCTAAAATTAAAGTAGATTACAAAGGAGAATCAAAAACTTTCTTCCCTGAAGAAATCAGTTCAATGGTACTTACTAAAATGAAGGAAACTGCTGAAGCTTACTTAGGCAAATCAGTCAGCAATGCTGTTATCACAGTTCCAGCTTATTTCAATGACTCACAACGTCAAGCTACAAAAGATTCAGGTACCATTGCTGGTCTCCAAGTACTCAGAATTATCAACGAACCTACTGCTGCAGCCATCGCGTATGGTCTTGACAAAAAAGGTAAGAATTCCCTTCAAATAAACATTTAAAAACAAATATATTGCTAATATGATGATCTTATTATAATGTCATGCCAGACTGGAGTTTATGAGCTACAACTGTGATTATTTATTTATCTGAAGTTTTTTTTAATTAATGAATTATTTAATTGTGAGATTTGTATGATTTTTAATTGTTTTTTGTTGTTTTTTCTAGGGCATGGAGAACGCAACGTATTAATCTTTGACTTGGGTGGTGGTACTTTTGATGTATCAATCTTGACCATCGAAGATGGTATCTTTGAAGTCAAGTCCACCGCTGGTGACACTCACTTGGGAGGTGAAGACTTCGACAATAGAATGGTGAACCACTTTGTCCAGGAATTCAAACGCAAATACAAAAAAGACCTCACCTCAAACAAAAGGGCTCTGAGACGGTTAAGGACCGCTTGTGAAAGAGCGAAGAGAACCCTTTCCTCCTCCACCCAAGCCAGTATTGAAATCGACTCCTTGTTTGAAGGTATCGATTTCTACACTTCAATCACCCGTGCCCGTTTTGAAGAACTAAACGCCGATTTGTTCCGCTCCACCATGGAACCAGTCGAAAAGGCCATCCGCGATGCTAAAATGGACAAAGCTCAAGTCCACGACATTGTCTTGGTTGGTGGATCAACCCGAATCCCCAAAGTACAGAAGTTGCTCCAAGATTTCTTCAATGGCAAGGAATTAAACAAATCCATCAATCCTGATGAGGCTGTTGCTTATGGTGCTGCTGTACAGGCCGCCATTTTGCACGGAGACAAATCTGAAGAAGTACAAGATTTGCTTTTGCTCGATGTTACTCCTTTGTCTTTGGGTATTGAAACTGCTGGTGGTGTCATGACTGCTCTTATTAAGAGAAACACTACCATTCCCACCAAGCAAACTCAAACATTTACCACCTACTCTGACAACCAACCTGGAGTACTTATTCAAGTAAGTTGTTTCAAATATATTTATTTTTTTTTCAAATTTATTTCCAATGATGATATTATAATTATGTCATGCCAGACTGGAGTTTATGAGCTACATTGTGATTTTATTTTTATCTGAAGCCACTAAGCAATTAAGTTTTGTTAACAATGAGAAAAATTTGAAAATTAACTATTATTTTCTTTGTTCTAGGTATATGAAGGTGAACGTGCTATGACCCGTGACAACAACCTTTTGGGTAAATTCGAACTTACCGGTATCCCACCAGCACCACGTGGAGTACCCCAAATTGAAGTCACCTTCGATATCGACGCTAACGGTATCTTAAACGTAACTGCCATTGAGAAAACCACCAACAAAGAAAACAAAATCACCATCACCAACGACAAGGGTCGTCTTAGCAAGGAAGACATTGAAAGAATGGTCAATGAAGCTGAAAAATACAGAAGCGAAGATGAAAAACAAAGGAACACCATTTCCGCCAAGAACGCACTCGAATCTTACTGCTTCAACATCAAGAGCACTGCCGAAGATGACAAGATCAAGGACAAGATCAGCGAGAGTGAGAAACAAACTATTTTGGACAAATGCAATGAAGTCATCGCCTGGTTGGACGCCAACCAATTGGCCGACAAAGAAGAGTACGAACACAAACAGAAGGAATTGGAAGGCATTTGCAATCCAATCATTACTAAATTGTACCAGGGAGCTGGCGGTGCACCAGGCGGTATGCCCGGTGGATTCCCAGGTGGTGCAGGTGCCGCTCCAGGTGGAGCTGCTCCTGACGCCGGAGGTGCTGGACCAACCATCGAAGAAGTCGATTAAATTGCTTTTTAAATGATTCATTCCAATTTAATAGAAAAAAATGTTTTATTTTTTATTCCAAACAGTCCCAATTTTGATTGAGTAATTTATGAATAGTTTTTGTTACAGTTCCTTTTTTTTATAATATTTTGTTTTCAATTGTTTTTTTCATTACTTAACTTCAGAATTTCCTAAATAAATTCAAGTCTTCATTAAATTTGTGTTTTATTGCCAGTGGTTATTCAAATTTCATAGAGATTGGTCTTTGTACCTAGAAATTTCTGCAAAGTTGCAGTAGTGGGTTTGCCTTACTCTAGGACAGTTTTGTGTATAGTAACTTTGTTCTTATGAAATTTTTGTTAGATTCAAAAAAAAAAATCATTACATTTTTGCTGAAAGGAAACTTAAAGCTCGGAGCAGGTTGCTGTTCCAAAACTAAATTCGGAGCAATAGCAAATGAAAGCCCCGAAAGAACTTTCCATTCATTGATTTTCTGACAGTCGGGTATGGTTTTGCGATAACGAACAGCCTCGTCGACACAAGCAGTAAGCAAAATTCAAAACACCAATCTGACAGGTGGTTTTGTTTAAATTTTTCCAAAGCAAATGTTTATAAAAACTATGTATACGTTTCTTTCAAATTGTTTATAATCAAATAAACTTTCTAACATATATTTTTCTCTTATTAATCAATAGTTATTACACAGGATTTTCCAATCCAAGTAAGTTTTCTAGCAGATTGTTAGCTGAAGATTAAATTTTAAACATTTTCCAGGATGGATTATGATTATTTAATTAAGTTTCTGGCGTTGGGAGACTCTGGAGTTGGGAAAACTAGCTTTTTATACCAGTACACAGATGGGACATTTAATTCAAGGTTCATATCAACAGTTGGTATTGATTTTCGTGAAAAACGATTGGTGAGTCATGAAAGTAGGACACTGAATTTTATTTCAAAAATAACTAGATTTGCAATGTTGAGAATTATTGAGGATTTTAGAAAAACTTATTCCAACTAATTACACCATAGGGATAACAATTCAGTAAATGTAAATTCACTGATTATCTTGACTTGAACTTGACTAACTTTTTGTTACAAGTGAATTCAGTGTTCATTTATTAAACTGCATTCCTTTAGGTTTGCTTAATATTATTTCTTCCATCGTAGGTACCCAAAAAGCACCACATTTTAATTTTGTCACATTCACATCATCCTATCATTTAGTCAAAGATTTAATTCATGAAACAAGCATTCCACTCAACTTGTCCGGTTTTTTTTCTTCCATTGGTGTGATTATATTTCCACTGTTACAGATAAGTCTATTATAGTCTGTTCAAACCTTTAAACTCTGCTCCAACTTTAGTGCTTGGCTCATTTTTTCAGTCTAGATTTTCAACCTTTAGTCCAGAGCTGCCAATATTTGAAGTAAATTACTTGAAATACTGCTTCAAGTACTTTAAGTATTTCACATACTTCAAGTGCTAAAATATTCTTTAACTAGGTACCTGATGCCACTTTACATGAAGCTCAATGCTTTTACTTGAAGTAAATAACTTCATAAAATTCAAGTAAAATTCAAGTTTACCTGATAATCAAAGTTTTAGTTAAAAAAACTTGTACTTCAAGTAAATCTATTAAGATATCTTATATTTACTTCATATTTGTACTTCAAGTACTTTCGTAATGTACCGTGCATTCAATTTATCTTGATAACATTTTAATTCGCTGTAACTTTTTTGTTTTTGAAGGTATCAAGGTAAACAAAAAAACAAAATGTAGGGTTAGTAGCCAAGTCTTTTTTCAAGTTACCTATAAAACAAAACACTATCAATTTTCTGACATATGAGCCAACGTTGTATTTTTTTAAATCGAACACCCTGTATATTATATATGCGTTTGATAGAATATCTTATTTCGATTACAATGATATAACACACTTTATATTTTAGTCCACTCGTTTTTGACAAATCGGCAAAAATATGAAATTTTTATATGCACTATCAATGATTCTCTCCCCAAATATCAGATCGCCGCCTAATAAGTTTCACTTCAAAAGTTCATATATTTTTGCCGATTTGTCAAAAACGAGTGGACTAAAATATGGAGTGTGTTATATCATTGTAATCGGAATATGATATTCTATCAAACACATATATAATATACAGGGTGTTCCATTTAATAAAATATAATGTTGGCTCATATGTCAGAAAATTGATAGTGTTTTGTTTTATAGGTAACTTGAAAAAAAAACTTGGCTACTAACCCTACATTTTGTTTTTTTGTTTACCTTGATACCTTCAAAAACAAAAAAGTTACAGCGAATGAAAATGTTATCAAGATAAATTGAACGCACGGTACTTGTGCCAGCTCTGCTTTAGTCTCTATAAATCTCTTATGACTTCTATTGCTTGAAAGTTCTTATTGGTAATACTGTAGGTTTTCTGGTCAAAGTTTATTTGCAAATCTAGTTTTAACAAATCCATAATTGGAGTCTATAAAATGAGCTTTATATTAATGGGATATTAAAGGGATTTACACCTGAAGAATTCCTGAATGAACTTATAGCAGAAAATATAGGCCTGACAGAGACTTTTGGGCAAGATGTAAAATCGCAAATTAAGATAATAATAAAGAGATAATGTCGCAACAAGCAAAAGGAAAACTGGATAATTCAGACGAAACCAGACATTTTCAAATGGCTCATAAGAAATGATCACTTGTTCTTCCACCTGATGAAAGTTTATACACAGGAGTAGGTATATTAATGTCGCTATGTGTTTTAAATGCTGCGCTTTTGGCCATGTAGCTGAATATTGCAATGGGAAAGACTGTTGTTTCAAATTTGAAGAGTCCCACGACGCAAGAAACTGTACTAGAGAATATGAACTGCGCTAACTGCAAAAACTGGGATTGCCACAAAATAATCATTCAGCTCGAGGTTCTTTCTGCCCAGCTTACTTGCGACGTATTGAAAGACTCCGTCAGCATACTAACTATATCGAACCCAATCAAGTAAACCAGAAACCCAATAAAGCAGCACCTGAGGCTTTTTTATGAAAAGTCTAAATCTATCGAGCATTATTCACCAAAATGTTTAGTCCATTGATGGTTCCTTGGACAAAATAAACATAATGCTAAAAAATCACACCGAGGAAATCCAATATAACCAGACACGATGGGGCCTAGGATTTCCGGGACCTAGCCGACAATCAGGAGTTTTAAAAAATCTGAATAGTTTTATAACAGTCTACTACCAGAATGTGCGCGATTTACGTACCAAATTAAATACAGTGGCTAGTTCTATTCCCCTGGTTTCATACCAAGTTCTGCTTTTTACGGAAACTTGGCTGACTTGGGACTTTTATGATGCTGAACTGGGCATGGAGAACTATAACGTCTTTTGCTGTGATCGTTCAACTTGCTCCAGCACTGCCACTAGAGGGGGAGGTGTATAGGTGGCAATTCAAAACGGTATTTTTAGCTCAATCTGCGACTCACCCAGGACTATTGAACAGTTATTCGTCAGGGTGCACTCGGGGAATACAAAATTATTGCTTGGTGCAGTTTACCTACCACCTAGATCCAATAGCGAGGATTACAGATTTTTTTCGAACTCAATGGAAGCTTTGTCGGATACATTCCCTGATTACAAGCTTTACATTTTTGGTGACTTCAACTTACCCAAGGCACAATGGGTAAGTGACAGTCTCAGTTCTGCAGCTGTTGCTGCTCAGTCTTCCTTAACCTCAGAGCGTAAAGCCACCGAATGTTTATCCAATATGAGCGCTTACGACAACCTGTTCCAGATAAATGCATTCTCTAATGCTCATGGCACTCTACTTGATCTGGTTTTTACCCAGGACCCCGAGGATACTTGCCTCTTAGCTAATGACATTATTCTACCCATTGATGCATATCATCCTGCTTTACTTTTTGCCACCTCAACAGGTCACTTCACTGCAATGCTGACATCCGCCAGTCGGACACGTACTATTATGATTCTGGGTCTGCTGATTACACATTCCTCAATGATAACCTTGGGGCTGGGATGACTTACTCTGGGGTCTCGATGTAAGGGAAATGACCAGGATTTTCTATGACGTTCTCTATACGGCTATCGATTGTTGTGTACCAAAGAAGAAGCTCTCAAGCCACAAGTTTCCATGATGGTTCTCCCCTGAGCTAAAGGACCTAATAATTAAGAAGAAAAGTGCCCACAGAGCTTGGAAGCAGACGGGTTCCCCTGCTGACTATGTTGAATTTTCACACCTTCGGGCTCAGTGTAAGACTCTTTCCAAAGACTGCTATACAAATTATGTTGTATGCTCAGAGGGGTCATTGCTTAGGGATAAAAATTTAAAACATTTCTGGAACTTTGTCAATGCTAGACAACAGACTTATGGACTCCCTTCTTACATGTTCTATGACGGTAAATTCGCGAAAACTGGACCTGAACTAGCTAATCTCTTTGGTACGTACTTTCATTCTGTATTCTGAAACAAAGCATGTGTAATTGGCCAAAGCATTTCCGATAGTAACACTCACATTCATGATTTTGGAATCTCCATCTCAGTTATTTACGAGGAACTGTGTAAGCTACGGATCTTTCGTGGACCTGACCCAGATGGCATCCCCCCTCTGATGCTCAGTAGGTGTAGCTTTATACTATCTCGTCCTTTGTTTATTTTGTTCAATGAATCGCTTAGTAGTGGGGTATTTCCTGAGATTTGGAAGCGGAGTTTCATCACGTCCATCCATAAGACTGGTAACAAAATGAATATTACCAAATATAGGCCCATCAGTATCCTTAACACTATGCCTAAGGTCTTTGAGAATGTAGTAACTAAATTCTTAACTCCTCCTTTCATCAACCCTTGCCTAATGGAACAGCAAGCAGGTTTCCGGCCAAAGTACTCAACCGAAACTAACCTCCAGACGTACCCGGATAAAATCTCCTGATTTTGCTTTCGACCGTGTCAACCACAACATCCTACTTGGGAGGCTGGAGAGAATTGGAATTTCTGGTACTCTGCTTGCGTGGATGAGCGACTATCTAGGAACAGAATCCAAACCGTCAAGATCATCAACTTCTGCTCACAGCGCATTGACATCCCCTCAGGGGTACCACAAGGATCTCACCTGGAACCCCTGCTATTCAATATTTTCATCAACGATATTGGTTCTTGTTTTATTAATAGTGAGTTTCTGTGTTTTGCCGATGACTTAAAGAAATTCGCCTGAGTTTCCTCCCACGTAGACTGCGCCTGGCAACAATCTGACTTGGATAAACTTTCCGAATGGTGTGTCACAAGTGGCATGGAACTCAATGCATCTAAATGTAAAACTATCGTTCTCTCCAAAAGTCAAAGCCCCATGCAATTTGCTTACCACATAAGCAATGAACCACTTGAAACAATGTCCCAACAACGTGATCTCGGTGTCATTTTTGATAACTCGTTGAGCTTCTCCAACCACATTTCGGATATCGCTACCAGGTCTCTGAAGCTGCTGGGCTTTGTTAAAAGGTGTACAAGGGACTTCACTAACATCTTTTCCATCAAGCTTCTCTACTGTACAATGATAAGGCCCATCCTGGAGTACTGCTCCTCGGTTTGGTCACTTATGTATTCTGTCTACATTAACGCCCTGAAGCAGATGCAGCGTAAATATGTACGGTACTTGGCCTTCAAGGCAGGTATTCCTTCAGAAAATTATATCTACAACTATGATGACCTCTACCGACGCTTCAACCTGCAATCCTTAGCCGCCAGACGAAATCAAAGGGATTTATTAACATTCCTCAAAATACTGAACTCTCACAACGCTTCCATTTACCTACTATCCAAAATTGGACTTCATGCCCCAGGAAGAACCACATGCTCTTCCACTACCTTTTCAGAAAAGATCCACCGGACTAACTATATGGCTCGGCTCGAACACTTTTAAGTATCTCCAGAGCTTCCCGAATCTCCAATGAGTTCAATACCCTGGACTTTTTTAGTACTCGTGAAGACTTCAAAAGAGAGCTTAACTCCTTAAACAAAGATCCTGTACCTAATTAATTGTTAATGCGATATTTAGTGATTGTTGTCTAAACGTCTAATTATTGTATATAGATGTTCTGTATGCTATTATGGGGCTTCCCGTCATTAAATAAATAAATAAATATATTCATTCAATTATTTTCTTTATAGGTGTACCAGTCAAAGGGTCGCAATTACAGAGTCCATCTCCAGTTGTGGGACACAGCAGGACAAGAAAGGTAATTTTGCTTTGCACATTTTCAAGGTACAAAACTACAAATTTTTATAATTAGGTTCCGCAGCCTTACAACAGCATTTTATAGAGACGCGATGGGTTTTTTACTTATCTTTGATTTGACTAACGAGCAATCGTTTCTTGAGATTCGTAATTGGATCGAACAACTCAGGGTATGACAATAACACAAATCAGCAAAAGTTTTTTTTTTTTGGTTGCACTTATTATTTTGCTGTTTTTTCACCACTGCTTTTTTTGTGAAATATTATTATTTATAATTTTTGTGTACCTAATATCAAATTTTTCTGCCTATATAGGTTCATGCCTATTGTGATTCACCAGACATAGTCCTATGCGGAAATAAGGCTGACATAGAAGATAGACGTGTCGTTACTGAATGGCGAGCAAGAGAATTTGCTGAACTAAACAAGTAAGTTAATTAATTTAAGAAATATCTTAAATCCTTCGTGTCATATAGTCTTCCATATTTAGAAACATCCGCTGCCACTGGTCAAAACGTTTCAAGATCAATTGAAACATTGCTGGACAAAGTAATGTTCAGGATGGAGACCGCTGTTGACATGGCCATGCTGCCTAATCGTAAAGGCAACTCTAAGGATCCTATAAGGGTGGATTTTAATGCTTCAGGATCTGCTCAAAAATGCCTTTGTTGAACAGTATTATTTTGGAAGGAAATAATATACTCATATGGCCTCAAGTTGCGCACACTCATTCCATATTATAATTTTGTATTGTTAATGAAGTGAAATTAGGTTTTAAACTGTTTATGACCAAAATTTAAAAAAGTTTACCCTTCAAAAATTATCTTATTTGGGATGTTTTATAGAACATTTCAGTTTACTTTGAAATTTTGTAACTTTGTATAGGGAGCTCCTATAAAAAGTTCAAATTTTCAATGTTTGTAGAGAATTCTAAAGGGCTTGATTTTAGTTATATTACAGGGTATTTTTGTGCTGGCATTAATTTTTGAAGAATATTTTTTTTTTTTTTAAACTTTCCAGGTTCACTTCACTATATAAATATAATATTTCCTAGTCCTGTAACAAATTTCCAAAAACAAGTATTTTTTGAACCCTGTATCCATGTTTTTTAATACAGTTATAATACCTGATAAAATGTTAATGGAATTGAAGCTGGAAAATATTTACCCAGCTTGTTATATAAAAATGAAGAGTATTATATTATAAATAAATAAATAGTTACCTATTGGTGTCTGATTTGGCAATTTGTGTCATTTCAGAATAAATTTTATAATAAACGTTAAGACTTAAAAATATTTGTGTCTAAAAGAAGCCTAAGGTTTGTTACTTATTGTGATCATATAGTGTCAAACATTTATATAAAATATGTTAATATAATGCTTAGCTTTCATAAGATAAATAAAATATAGTATTATATTTTGAAAACTAATTTTCATTTTCTTTGAAATCCCTTTCTACTTGCTCTTTGGTTATTTCATTAGAAACTAAGAAGTTACAACAAAAAATACTAGACTCTAAATTGCTGTGGCAAAAGCTGAAAACAAAAGAATCTTTGATTCTTATTGCTATAGTCTAAGCTGAAAACAAGAGAATGAGCTAAAATGCTCCGCGCGCCGTATTTATATTAAAATACTGCTGATGCTTGCATTTGTTCGGGCGAAACATTAATATGACGGTACTTTTCCTGGCTGATTATCCTTTACTCAGCAGCTTTATAATATGTGGGATGTGGGATTTTACAGTGGCGTATGCTTATTGCAGGGTCCTGTAAACTGGCTATAATATTAATAGCTATTCGGCAACACTGCAACGTCAAAAGTCAAAGTGCTACAGAGCACTTGAGATGGGAGACGACGCTCTCTTCTGTGATAATATGTGATAACCTAGCTGCTACTAATTGATGAAAACACCATAAAGTAATTTCCGCAGTCTTATAACCGCTCCAACACTTATATTTAACATTGAACAGGAGAATTATTTATAGAATAATAACATAGGGTTTTATAATATAACTTCCCTAAGAAGGATGTTTATGTACAACTTTCAGTAAATTCTTTCTTAATTCAATTTTTCTTCAACATCATCATATACTTACCTCAAGTACCTAATCGCTTTCCACAAGTACCCACCTATTACTAAATTCAATTAGCAAAGACTGCAAAAAAATTATTTGGGATACCTTAGTTCCTGAAATAATGGAATAAAACACAGACAAAATAGTTTTTAAAAATATTTTGATTCAAAATTTTTAACGTCGAATGACAAGATTACTTTTATCATAATAATTAATATGTGTTCGATAAAATATCATTTTAATGTGTGCAATATAAATATATACATCTTTTTTCTTTTAATAAGAGTGTAGACTCTACGATGCAAAACGAAATTTATAATAAATCTCACAAATTTAATCACATTACAAGTATATTATGTACTATAGATGAGTTTAAAGCTGCATTTTTGTTTTGACAATATTTTCCGGAATATGATTTTATTATATACATAAAATAAACTCGGGCATATTTTTTTTTTTGCGTTGGTGCATATTTTATCATTATTTGATTGTGACGTGCAAATTTATATACAATTAATTGTACGAAAAACCTTTCTAATACAAAATGTGATATCACATTTTGCTTTGAAGTTAACAATAATGATAATAGTTATTTTAAGGTAACTTTGCACTTATTACAACAAATAATGTTAGTAAATTCGTTTTAATATATGTTTTTTGGCATCAAATTTCAAGAAAAAGACTTAAGTATTATAAGATGTGTAAGGCAAAATTTTTAGAATAATTGTTTGAGGGATTTATTAAAGCTTATCGCACAAATCAATTAGGTTGTATCACAGGCAGAGGCAAAAGATTTAATAGAAGTAGGTACATAATTTGTAATTCAAGGACGGCTAGATTGTGTTTACCAAAGTTAAAAAGAATCATCGTAATCAATTTGAGTTAATGCAAATGCTAAATAAGATGAACAACTCCTAATATCCATCTCAAAAGATTTTCTAGAATAATTTCAAGCTGTGGAGCTCGTGCTGCATGGTTAAATGATGGTGTAGAAAAATGAAAAAAAAAACTGCAAAAAATCCTCATATTATTTCTAAAGACTATAGCTCTTATTATTAAATGTTTCCATATGAACATCTCTCTTGCAGTTTCTTTAATAAAATATGAATTATTATTGGTTCATTTCAAATATATTTTTTTTAAGGAAATTTGATGCCAAAATATTGATAAACTAAACCTGATCGACTTATTTTACTAATATATTTTAAACATTATTTACGCAATCTACTGTTAAATTGGTTCAAATAAGCAGCGTAAACAGCGCTCATCAGTCATCATCACAGGTTTTGCTCTATACGTGCTCGAGGCAAATATGCTACAGATTTTAATACGACAATTGCTTTTTTTTTGGGATTTGTGAGTATTCAAAACGAAATCTAAAGTCTAGGGACAATTTCAATAAGGGCCGTATTTACATTATTTTGAAATTATTCCAATACTCAATCTAATAATTATGTACAATTGCTTTTTGAGTGCCTCTCCATATTATTTTTAGTTGGAATGCAATTTAATTTAACGTTATATTATAATATATCTTGTCACCGAAATTCAAAAACTATCATAACATAATTTGGATAATTAACAAAAAAAGTTATTTCAGGTACAAAATCAACAATGAATAAACTATAATATGATTTAAACAATAAATATATATCATCTATAATCACAGAAATGGTTTACTTTGTTCCAAACAATAATCACAATGTTTTGTTGTTGGTATTGTTGTTGGAACATACCTATAATAATAAAATACAGGGATGGTCCAATTTTTTGGGTTTTGCCTGTAAACATTAAGATATAAAGTGTTAGGTTTCAATTAAGACTAAAGAAGAAAATCCTAATGAAATTGGTATGTACTGTGTTTGCAGCTTGAACCCTTTCAAAGTAACTATGTAGGCTGTAGACGCAAGTGATTTCAGAAATAATTCCGAAAGGCAGGGATCGAGGAGCTTTACACCTCTGCACCAACTTATATTTTATGTTCTGGTTTTGGTTTACAAGTGTCGAATCATAATTTGTAAGTATTCGATTGGCATTTGATATTCCACTATATGAGTTGAATTATTCGCATTCGCAGGATTTAATGGAAACTGCACCATAGAGAACTTGAGCCGGCAACGCCGCGTACCACAGACTGCTACAGAAACTACCTACTTATATTGCTTCTTAAAAAATTCCAAGCTCTAAGAGGCAGGAGCATTACTTCAAAATAAACCTTATACTTGTATGCGGTAAATTGCAGAATTTAACCAGATTTATATAGGTCGTTGTATGGATTAAAGCGTTAATTCATAAGAAATTATTTCTGCTTCAAAAAACGTCTGAACAGCTTTTATTATATTTACGGTATTGATGCAAATACAGCTGAAAAGTGAAACAAAAAAATCAACTATGTCCTTATAAGATAAATTCATTTGTCCTTAATTAAGTCCTAATTTTTTTGAAAGCCTTGGGTGAATTTGAAAATTACAATTTTTTCTTAAAACGAATAATATTTATAAAATTGTTCACGTGTGATTATGTATAGAAAAAAAATATATAATATTTACAGTGCTTCAAGAGCTACCTCGTATTGCGAACTTTTTGCAGAAACGTTTCAAAAAATCATTTTTACCGATTTAATAAAAATAAGTACACTGAACAAGTCCACTGTGAGTGCTTTTAATGTCAAGTCACTTATATCTCACTTTTTCATTCCTCGTGTGCGTTAGTGAAGCTCTTGTAGTGATAAAAGAAGAAAATGAGAAAAACGGCGAACGCAGTGGGAAAAGTTATCCTAGCTATGACGTCGATGGTTTTCGCCACCCTGATCGGATGAGGCGGTTCTTTTTTCCGTACCTGTAAAACACAAGCCTATTCAAGGTAAGATTATTTTGTTGTTGAGCGTTTTGGAGCAAACGAATATTGAATTTTCCAGTAAATGTGCTAAGGGAGTTCTAGCCCAAAATCAGTCATTTTCCCATGTAAATCTCCATAAGAAAATTTAAGGTCTTTTCTGGCAATTTGTAGTGGGGGTACAGTTTCAATGAATTTCTAGAATTATGCCCCACCCCCTTTCCAGTGCCCCTGTCTTCCATCGGTCGCACTAACTGGTCAGCTGCTGCTGCGTTCAGGGTAATTGACTGCTCCTGAACTAAATGCATCTAGGAGGCTCACAAGCCTATTTATATTGGCAGCTTGATGACGCTTTTGGGATTCTTATCGGTCGCAAAACATGCGATTTGTTCATGGAACCAGGAGGCGAGAGTCGTGTTTTAAGACACAGAGTCATCACACTCTTTCGGAAACCGACTGATAACCTTTGGCTCCTGACAGAAATTTAGCTTAATCTAGCTGAGTAAAAAAATCAAATAATTGTATTACGAAGCAAAAAAAAAGGATTTTTAGGCTGTTTTGTCGGATATGACGATACTTATGATAGGAAAATGTCCGTACAAAATGATCTTCGTACAGAACATTTGAACAACGAAGAAAAAGAACTAATTTCCAACTTATTTATGCCTGAACATTTTCTATCAGGAAGGTGACACGCTCACATTTATTAGTGAGATTAAACACCCTATTGACACCAATAATGCAAATGTGAGTTTCTTCGAAAAGAAGAAGCTGACCTGGGACACCTTATCACTCAAGACGGTGTAAAACCGAACCCTGCAAAAATTAGTCGCATTCAGCACTTCCCCACACCCAAAAATCCAAAATGTCAACTCTACAATATAAAATCGACATTTTCAAGCGTAAGCCACCCACATTCCAACGGATCGCTGGAAAGATTCCATGCAACTTTAATGGAGATGATCCGCGTTCATAAAGCGGAACATCCAGATGAACACCAATTCAATATTCTCCCGTACGCAGTTATCTGGTATAATAATACCAAAAATGAGACACATAAGCCCTTTTCACGTGGCTCCGGTTTAACAAACCGCAACCAACGACCGCTCAAATTCGAGTGGTACCGCGTTACCAGCAACACCACTCGTCGTGGTGTTGCTGCGTAACGCGTTTCGTTACAGGTGAATACTGAAGCCTCTTGTGGTATTATATTCGATAACATACATACCTGTCTCTAGACCTGTATAGCTGTATACAGACCTGTTTCTAGACCTATATAACTGTATACAAGTCACGAGGTGCAATGTGCACGTCAAAATTTGACAGTTGAATCTTCGATGAGGCTGTTCAAAAAAAAGAGGACACCTGTCAAATGTCACAATTTTCGACAATAAGATGTCAAATTTGTTGATTGAAATTGGAAAATTTTCGACAGCTGTCAAAATTTAAGAGTTAAATCTTCAATGAGGTTGGTAAAAAAAAACACCTGTCAAATTTCGCGAATAATATGTCAATTATCGAGCTTCAAATTTGTTCCATTTTTGTTGATTAAAATTGGAAAATTTTCGACAATTGTCAAAATTCGACAGCTGTATTTTCAATGAGGTTGTTAAAAAAAATACACCTGTCAAAATGTCACGATTTTTAACAACAATAAAATGTCAATTGAGCTTCAAATTTGTGTCATTTTTGTTAATTAAAATTGGGAAATTTTCGACACCTGTCAAAATTTGAAAATTAAATCTCCAATGAGGTCTTTCAAAAAAAAAAAAACTCCTGTCAAAATGTCACGAATTTTGACAATTGGATGTTAATTGTGCTTCAAATTTGTGTTTTTTTTGTTAGAAATTTTTCAACAGCTGTCAAAATTTGACACTTGGATCTTCAATGAGGCTTTTTTTCTAAAAAAAAAGTCACGATTTTTGACATTAAAATGTCAATTGAGCTTCAAACTTGTATCGTTTTTGTTGATTAAAATGCAAAATGTTCGATAGATGTCAAAATTTGACAGATGTCCGAAGAGATCGTGAAAAAAAAATGACACTTGTCAAAATGTCACAATTTCCGACAAAGTGTCAATAAGTGAACTTCAAACCCTGTCATTTTTGTTGACTGAAATTGGAAAATTTTCGGACAGTTATCAAAATTTGATAGTTGAATCTACAATAAGGTTGTTGAATTGGAGAATTTTCGACAGTTGTCAAAATGTATGATGAAGTCGTAAAATATTGACACCTGTCAAAATGTCATGATTTTTGACAATAAGGTGTCAATCGGTGAGTTTGTGTCCCTTTTGTTGATCGAAATGAATTTGACAGTTGGATGTGGGAGTGATACCATAAAATAATGGATTTTTTTTTCCGAGGAGTGAACCACAAAATAAAGGAAAACAAATGAAAATCGAGGAGTGATACCACAACATACAAGAAAAAAAAATTAAAATCGAAAGGTGACAACATAAAATGGAGAAAAAATGAAGGAGTGACACCACCTCCAAATTATCCGCTGACCAGTGGCGTATCTACGATTTTCACCTAAGGGGGACCCAACGTAACAATAAAAACAAATTAAATTAATTATCTTTCTTTAGCAGGTTCTTAACCTCGGCCCTCCGGGCTCGTAATTAAAATAACTCCGGCCCTTCGGGTTCGTAATCCTGAAAACAATAAGACGCCATTTTGTATCGATTGTCAAAAATAATTACTAGACCTACTTCGAAACGTCAAATTTTTTGACGTTTGTTGTGTTATAAACAGTGTTGCCATATGTTTTTTCTAAATCTCCAGCCCGAAGGGCTGGGATTATTCTAATTATGAGCTCGGAGGGCCGGAGTTATACGTGAGCCCGAAAGGCCGGAGTTATACGCGAGCCCGAAGGGCCAGGGTTATTTTAATCACGGGGCCCAGTCTATAATTCTATTGGTCAGCGGATCAAAAACCGAGAATATTCAAAATGCGACTTTTAGCGTCTAATCAAAGAGCCGGGAATATTCAAAAACTTTAGTTTTATCAAATTGACTTTGGAATGTTGGTTTTCTATTGGGTTTTCTTAGGATTTTTTTTGCAAACATATACTACTTTATCGTTGCCTTTGTCTTATACACTATAATCAATAGATATACCTTGTAATGTAATTTTCATTGAAATTAAACTAAAAACAAGTTTTCGGTGTCTTACTTGTGGAATTTTAATTATTATAATCATTATTAATTAATTATCAAATTGAATTTTAAACAAAAAACCCATTTAAAATATTATTTTTGTTTTCCGAAATGTGATGTGGCAACGTTGTTTTTAGTCGGCCATTTTGAAGTGACGTCTTGTGATTTTTTGCCAGTTTTTTCTCTAATTTTTTACTTCTCCGGGGATTTTTAATGGAAAAAAGCGATTTTACATACGAGGCTTTGAGTTTTCTTCATTTTTTAGCAAAAATTTCCAGTTTTAAATACCATTATTAGCAAAATCCTATTTAAAATGCTTTTGATACGGCAACACCGCTTGTAGCTAACTTCAACCAAGGAGGCCTTGTAATAAATATCATTTGCTATTTTTGACAATCAGCCATTTTTAATTGACGTGTTTACGTTTTTATCCAGTTTTTCCTCGAATTTTCCACTTTTCCTGGCTGTTTTCGATTGGGAGAGCCGATTTAAAGTACTAGGCTTGATTTTATGACAAAAATGTTCCATTTTTTAACAAGGTAAATGGGAAAAACTTTAGTTTTATCAAGTTAGCTTTGGAATGTCATTTTCATTGAGTTTTCTTTGATTTTACGCTTTTCCAGCGGCTCAGTGTGACATAATCCTAGAAATTCATTGAAATTTTACCCTCACTCCAAAATGGTACGAAAATTGCCAGAACGGACCTTAGATTTTCTCATGTGGATTTACATGGAAAAATGACTGATTTTGGGCTAAAAATCCCCTAGCACATTTACTAAGGCCAACTATGTGCAACCAGCTTGGGGCAGTACAAATTGCACAAAAGTGGCTGTTAATTTGACAATATAAGCAAAAATTGACTAGAGATGAGGTGCTATAATAAACGCTCAATAAAACAAAGCTGAACCCAATGTGCTAAATGACAAAATTTCAAACAACTTACCACTATAGTACTGGTCTGTGTGTAGCAAAGACAGAAAAAAGCAATTTATTTATGCTCCTCACTCATCTTAAATTACTAGTCATGCAAAATACAATAATTTTTTAAATAAAATGTTAGGTACCTCAGCTGCTGGGCAGCCATTGTTCGTGTGGGTACATGGATTTGGTCCGCAATTGGGGCAAGTCGAAATTTCGTTTGCTACCGTTGTCGAATCTTGCTTTTTGTCACCCTATGGAAAGAATTTGATTGAAATGTTTTTACCATAAAAGAAACTACATAGTAGAAAAACATCCTATGACTTAATATATAAATTTTCTAAAAATTGGTTAGGTTGGTTGTCTACTGAATGCGTAGTTCATGACCATGACAACATATATTTTTGAAAAATTCTAATGTTATATGGAACACCGAGGATGTTGGTCTGCATATTTACTTTTAAGGCTATTGTGATACCTGGGAGAGATGAACTTCAGCAAGGAAATAATGCTGTGGAGAGGTAATGGCTGCCAGCAGAAATTGTGGAAAAGTTACAAGAAGCCTTATAATACATTATTGACTCGTGGTATAATCTACTATTATAGTACCCGACCATTGTGACTTAAACTAATCTTATGTAACATTGAATGGGATTCCAACTACGAATTTACCTTCGGAGTCTAGAGTTGTGTGAGATTTTTCTCGCCTTCGTACCATGTGTAAGGTTAATCTTTAATGATTCAAATTAGGAGCAAAATACGAAAAGTATATTTGACACACTGATATAGAAGTTATTGATTGACACACACAATGTTCTTCGACACTATTTTGTTAACGTCATATGATTAATCAATTAGGAACGACGAGGTCATACATCTACGCATCTAGTAGAATTCAAGCCTAGATTCACACCTATTTAATCGGGTTACACTAAATATTGTTAACTACATCAATTGAAATGAACTCAAAGTGTGTTAGTTTGTCAACCCCAAAATAATCAATCAACAGGTTAGATTCAGAACTTACAAGTTGTTGACTTAAAGTGGGGCTTTCACAGAAAGTAGAAAAATATTCTTGCTCTGCCGTCTGCTAACAAAATGGAAAAATAAAATGAAATAAATTTCGGTTAACAATAAGCCGGTGTATCAACTTGAATACTCTTTGTGCTGTCTCTGGTTAGTGATAAATCGCTTTAGAGATTTTTTAATTTGGATGCAAAGGCAATAGAGAAGCTTTTAGAGCAAATTCTTCACAAATCTAACGCTACTCTATAATTATTTTAAACAAATTTCCACTCATGCTGTTTTCAAATTAACATCATGCCAAGCTGAGCAGGAATCATGCTCATGAAAAATTTGTTAGATAATATACTGGCCGTGCACGTTCGTAATAAAGCATTGCCCTTTGATGACCAGCAACTATGCTTATTTTGCATTACAAAACTCCAAATCGTTTATCCTTTGTAATCATTTGTGTATGTTATGACCTGAAAATGTGGGTAATCTAAGCATGGCTGTTAGTAAAAAAAGCAAAGCTTCAAAAAGTTAGGTCCTGGGTAGGGTAAGCAATCAAAAAAATTCGGCAAAAAAAATTAAGCAATAAAATGCTCGGATTATTTGTTAGGATAATCAAAAATGCAATTGATGGTTTTAAAGATAAAATATAAGGCTAGGCTTACCAATGGACTGGCCAGTATAATGCCTATCCTGCTCAGCACAGCCGGCAATCGCTGTAAAAGGACAAGGAACATTTTCTAATCAGATGCCAACATCAGCATGACAGACGACATTTGTACATAATAATAGACAAAGCAAAATCAAATCCTGCTCAGCTTTGATTCAAACAAAAAGCCATTTGCCTTGCATTTGTATAGTACAATAAGTGCAAATTGGATTTTTTCAAAACAAGTATCATTCATGTATATTGTGAGCTTGTAACCTAAACAAGCAGCAATCGTATCCACGTAGATTGTGAGCTAAGAAGTTTTAAACATTCAAGTAATGATCAGTGTTTGAATGAATGGAACCTCGCTTATTTTTTCGAAGCTTCTGCCACTCTTTGCAAACTAGATGTCGCTGACACAGCATTTTATCTCTGACTTTCATAAAGCTATTCAGTTGCCAGTGTATGTTATCATAAAGGATTTCTGGATTCTAACAACTTTCCTTTTTCTATGATATGAGGAGAGAAAGTTAGTTAAAGTCCTAATATACAACAACATAACCATTAAAAATGTTTGCTCACAGAAGCTTTTGTAAATTTATATTTAATTGTAGCAACACTCAACACTTAACACTCAAAGTGGAGGAAAAGTATAGTGAGACCATGCTCGAAAAGTCATGCAAGTAGACAAATATAGAAGAAAAATAGTGATTAAAGAAGCGCAACAGCGCATGATACAGTACAAAAAGTATGCAAAGAAATTGATGTTGTTTGTGTTGGCAACCTTAGTCAAAAACCTTATTGTTAATGTTTAAGCAAAAACAATATAAATGAAATTGATTATTAAACAATAATCGCAACCTCTGGCACCCCATCTTGACAATATTTTAGCATTTAAGCAGCAAAACTAGGCATAAAATTCTCACCTGCGTAAATGGGTTTTCACCAGGCCGGTAGACGACGTTGTGCAACGGTCTTTTTCGTCCCACGTAGTTGACGCAAACGAATTCCAGCAACGAGGCGTAAATGAAGCACATACACACGCCGTCCCACACGTTCATCGCCGTTAAATTGGACACGACCGGAAGTGTCGACCGGAAACCGTTGGACGTGGTGAAAAAGTTGAGCATTGTGGTCACACCTAGAATCGAGACAAATTGTACGAGAATTTTTCACTTCCTTCATGAAAAATTGTACGCCAATGCTTCGAGCAGAAATAAGGGATATTACTCCTTTAGAGTGATTAATAACTAGTTCTAATTTTAACATTAAGATTAGACTGGAATTGAATCAAAAGTGCATAAAATATGAACTGACTAAAATAATATTATTATTCGTTGTACTAGAATAATTTGAATCTCTGATTTAGAGCACTTTCCTCATAAATCCAATAATAAAGAATCTTGAGACGGAGAAATAGAATTACCTCTTACCTATCATAACCCGAGCTGGTACAGCGTTCCACTCCAACCAGAATGTAATAAACGAAGACGTCACTAATATTATTCCCGGTATAAAAACCGTCGTGAAGTAAAACGCTCGATCCCTTGTGAATATTAAGTGTACCCTTAGGCAGCTATAGTTTCCTGAAAGAAGAAGAAAAATTAATACAGAATTTTTCCTTTTTATATCGTATATTAGAAATAATAATAATTCTATAATTCCCTCTTTAAGTCAATCGAAGTTCAGTGGTTCAAGGATAAATTGGAATGTTTTGCACATTGTTTAGTAAGTTGAATCAGGGCAATGTTTATGTAGCATGCTACTTTGCACTTAAGCAGTTTGATTGTTAGAGAAAAAAGTCAAAAGCAACTTTTTCAATTATCTAGTTTCTGTAAACGAAAATCTAAAGATCATTAAGTCTAAAAGCATTCGGGAAGCTAAAATAACCAGGTCAGATTCCGCACAAAGCCGTTCATTTATCATAAGCTTTTTGTAGTCGGCTGAAGTTATTTTTTTGGGTGGGTTAATTCGTGACAAATTGTCGTTTTCTTTGGAGAGTCATCAGTCATAATGACTTTAGGAATTTCTAAACTAAATAGAGAAAATGTGCGGCTTACCTCTCCAACTAGACTGTATAGGGCATATTAGCGTCTGATTATTGATTAGATAGGCGTTGAGTGTCGTTAAGCTTGGAGACTTTCTCAAGACGTCCTCGTCGTTTTTCCACACGTAGTTTATTGATGTTATCTCGTAGGATACTAGAAAAAATGTTTTGTTTGCTAGAAAATTCTTTACCTAAATCAGCCTGTGAAACAGTGTAAGCAATATGAAGAACCATTTTGAAGACCAGACAGTAAGGAATTATATTAGTAAGAAATGTAAGACTCAAATCTTATGTTCAAATAGTTCCGGTTTACCTGAGGCTTTCAAACAAACAGCAAATTTGATCAACACAACCATTTATCCAGGTTTCAACAACACCTGGAAAAAGCAATTTCGTTAGAGAAGAAAGTTGGTTTAAAGTTCATCGACTGTGGGAAACCTTGGGATTGATAGATGTTGATGGTCAATATTATAGAATAAATGTAGTACTCAAATCTTTATCAAGTCGAAAAGAGAGGATGTGATAAACAGGCCCATCTAAAATAAACTTATTCACAATAAATTTTTCTGGCTAGTTAGTTACAAGGTCTATAGATTATGATACATGAGGTTTGTAGAGAATGTGAGTCTTTATTGCCTTCTATGGCTCTTTCTAGCATTGTTTCGTTGGGTTTTTTTCTTTTTCCATGTCTTCTTTTCTGCCTCATCAATTTTCTTCTTTAATATTTATTTCTTGATTCAAAAGTTTTCTGTTGAATCCATGTTATATAATACTGATTGTTCATTCATTTGGAGCTCTATGATCGCTGTTAATAACTGAGGCAACTTGAAAGTTAGTCTATCTTTTGTTGAGCCTTCTTTTGAAGGAACAGCAAACAGTTTTGGTTGTTCTAGACGTTCATAGATTCACTCTCCTCTCTCATTTTCGGATTTGCATCCGAAGTTGTTGCCAATTTTGCCTAATTTACCATTGAAGTCGCCTAAAATATTAGTTTCTGTTGCTATGCCTTTATCTAGAGTTGTTAGAGGCGCCTCCATAGTTGCTATTTTGGAAAAGGAAGACAAGGATCAATGTGGATACTACAGGCAAATATTTTTACTTTCTGTTGTGGAAAAGATGTATGTTGCAGGTATCAGTTGCACTGCTACCAAAGTTGATCTATTGTACTTCTCCTGCTACTGCTAAGTTCGTGCAGCCCTTCTAGTTCTAGGTCTTTCAGGAAATCTATAGCGGTTCTATGGCTGGAATGTTTGCTAACTGTATAATGGGACTTTCCAGGTTCTTCGTCCTTGAGCGACTAACACCATCGCAGTTCAGTAGAAAATGGTGAAGTGTCTCTTCTGCGTCTTCACAAAATCTGCAGCTTCCACCTTCTTCAGACTCCAATTTTTATTGGAAATTTTAATTAAAATGATGTGGGTGGGGGACATTCAATTTTATTCGTGCCTTATGGGCACGAATGTATGTGGTGGGAGTTTTCATCGATAACTCGCGCCCTACGGGCGCACTATATTCAAACACAAAACTTGACAAAATGAAAATAAAACATTAAATAAACATAACACATAAGCCAAAAAATCAAACAGCTGATAGATTAATTTCCTACCTACGTCAAGAGCAGGGTTAATGAGATCACAAACATATGAGAAAACCGAGTCAACAAGATCTCTTACCGAGTGCGAGTACTCGTTTGGATCATTTTACGAACGATGAGATTACTAATTCGATCGGATCACACTTTCCAAAAGCGGTGCTATAGAATTTGTTTGACTCTAGAATGAGGCCAGGCCCTCTTTCTCGCACTTATGAAAATAGAATGTTTATGAACCAGTCTGTTTTGAACATCAGGGCTGTGTTCGAGAACCTGGTTCTTGGTGTGAAAATTATTTCAGGGAGTGCATCCTCAAAATGTCAGCTTAAATTTCACTCTAGTCTAGATAGAGTGTTCGGTTTGCGCATCAGTACGTGTGAATCACCCTTCCGAACGCCAAAAACCGTGTGATTTTTATCCACACTTCGCAACCCTTGATCTTCTACAAGAAAGGAGAGAACACAAAACAATGACTACGTCATTGCCAAATTGTGAAAGCTTTCTTTAGAAGCAGGTAGGTAGTTCTATTTAAAATCAAATTGAATGGTGATGAAAGGTATGGTTGAAAAAAAAATACGAAAAAACGGGAAAAAAAAATTGATCCTATTTAGGAGATATTTGGGATCCCCTTTACACCGTCGCGACAAAAAAAATTCAAAAAAACCTTTATTTTAATTTTTTAATTTTCGAAGCATCCTGGCTGGAAAACGAAGAGCTTGGGAAAAAAAAATTCTACAAAACTTGTAGATCTCATTAAGAACTACAAAAAAGCCTATTAGAGTTACCCCTCTATGAGGTACGATTTTTGAGAAAATTGACTTCAAAAACTTTCAATACATTTTCAGAGAAATTCCAACTTGACGGCTTATATCTCGGAGACAGAAACCACCTGGAATATCAATAAAAATAGTTATTTACCTAACAAGTGCGGAAAATGCGCGGCTGCCGTTCACCGAACGACGCGTAGCGGAGTTCGGTGAAGCAGCCGAGTGCGGAAAAATATTTTCCGCAAGTGTTAGGTACAATATTTTTCCTACAGGCGTAAAAATGTAATTTTTTTTTTTTTGACATATCAGTGCGGTAAAATTTTTTCCGCACTGACAGCCGTGCGGAGAAACTTTTACCTACGAGCGTGCGGTAAAGTGCACATTACCGCACGTATTTGAAAATGGAAAGTATTACTTTACTGCACTCTATGCAGTAAAGTTAACTTTACAGCATAGTGTGCGGTAAAGTTAACTTTACAGCATAGTATGCGGTAAAGTGGACTACAAAGTGTGCGGTAAAGTAGAATTTGATGTTTATAATCAAAATTTCTTTCTTTTTCAGAAAATGGATTTTTGATCATTTCTAAATTTAATCTTATTTCATTAATTAATCTGATTCATTAATTAATTTTATCAATGCCTTTTTTTGGAGATATACCTAGATGCTCATAGGTAAAATTTTGTACCTAACACATGCGGAAAGTGCCTTTACCGCCCTTAACGGCTTGACCGAACTCCGCTTCGCGTCGTTCGGTCAACTGCCGTTGCGTGCGTTAAAGTATCACTTTCCGCATTTGTTAGGTAAATAACTATTTTCGCACTGATATGCGTGCGGTAAAAGTTTTACCGCACCGTGCGGGAAAACTCATTTTCCGCACGCATATCAATGCGGAAAATCGATTTTTCCGCACGGCTAGAGGAAAAACAATTTTGTAGTAATTTAATCATGTTTCGAAAGAAACCTGACTCAAAAAAAATACCGAAGCTATAACCAAAAGTGTGGCGCCGTGTCGGGTCTCCAAAATTTTCCAGGATCCAAATCTTTCCTATTTTTTTTGCGGGCTTAGGATGCGTCGGAGCGAAAAACGCCTTGAGACATTCCCGACGTATTTTTTGCTCCTCTATCCAATGGTATTTTTGATTTTTCGAAATTTGGAAAAGTAAGTGCAGGACGTGTATACCCCAATACACGCCCTTTTTCTAAATTGGAGGGATAGGAGCTTAAACACCTCCAGTAGGTCGTAGAGGGCTGAAACTTGGAATATCAACTTTTTCAGACCTCTTCAATCCACATTCCGGCCAAAAAAAAAAAATTAGGGGCTCCCAAGGAGGCTTTACTTTCTAGACAGGGGATCTCCGTATTTTTTTTTTCGATAAAGCTTGCGTTCCACTACAAACGTACCAAATTTCAGCTCGATAGGACCATCGGTTCGCCCTCACCGAATTTTTGAAAATTAACTCTCCCCATCGATGAGGGGGTTAAATACATTTCCAACTCGGTCGTCATTTTTAGATCCCAAAGAGGGTCGCTCTCGAGATATCGCGTTTTTTATGTTTTTCTCCTTCTTAAAAATTATTGAAAAATTCCTTTTAATTTTTGACTTTCGACCTGAAAGGTTGATCCTGGTTTGGGGGCAGCCATCTTCGTGAGTCAAATGTGATTAGCGTTCTGGTGGAAAAAGTATGTAGGTACCTTACCGGCCATCACTAGTGCCTGATGACAAAATAAAGTTGCGTAAGGCAAAGTTTCGTTGATTACGGAAATATTTTCTATTGAAACTCTTGTGATTACCGTTTTATTCAAGTTTGAATTTCGAATCCCTCGTGGTAAGTTCTTTTTAATTTTTTTTTTTTATGAAAGTAAGGGTTGTTCACAATGACCTAAAACCACAAATAGACAGATGTATAAACAAAAATATATGTCGACAACATGTCTGATTATTTCTATCCTGACCAAACTGCCCCACTACTAAAATGCCATATTTGGTCGTAGGAATATTTATTAACTTTCTCTTACATGGGTATGAAGTCCTGCGAGTCCTGCATTTTAATTACACTTGGCAACCCATCACTAGACTTAACTCCGCCTCCCGCTTCTGGAGCACGCAGTTACAAAGCAGTATGTCGACCTACTAATATACAATACCGAGCAGCGAGTTTATGAATACGTTCCGTTCTTGCTCAGAGTATCTTGTTGTTTTTATGTTATGCGAGATCGGACGACGTATTCCTACCACAGGGTGGTAGAAATACACACCCCAAATTCCCCCTGGCCCATAAACATAATAGGCCGTATTTATAAAAAAGAGGACTTGCTTTTACTTGCAGAAATCGAAGCATTTACTTCATATTCTATTCATAAAAACAAAGAAGGAAAAGATTTGGACTTCTAGCAAAAAGGTATTGCTCTAAAGGAGAAGGTTTTACTTTTTCGGTATTCATAAACAGTAGCAATTACTCTAAAGCTGAAGGATTTGCTTCAGAAAATATGCATCTACTACAGAGCAGCTTCTGTGCCAAAGTATTCTCCACTTCATTCGTTTATATGCACTTATAGGGCGATCGTGATTTTGAATTTCCCATGACGGATATGGTGCATGTACGAGAAAAGAAAGACGCAGGTACTCTACGTCAGGGAGATTTTCTAAGCCTCTTTCAGTTAGACGAACTAAACAAGCAGTGGTTAGCCGACTAATTCATTGGCGAGATTCTGGAAACCAGGGAAGGTGCGCTTTCACTCGTACAAAAAATGAAAGTAGTCTTAAGGTACATGGCAGATCCGGGCTTCCAGAGCGGTATCGGTGCGCAACTGGAATATACATTTCCTACAGTTTCCAGAATCGTCGCAACTACTCTCGATCTCATTGTGGATAAGGCGGATGAATGGATCAAGTTCTCATGTACCGAAAATGAAGTTATGAAAGCCGCAAAGTGAAATGGGCAGCAAGAAAAAATTTCCCGACTGCAAGGAGCTATCGATTGCACGCATGTCGAAATTGAAAAGCCGCGTCAATTTGGCGATGAATATGTTAACCGGAAAAATTATGCTAGTAATAATAGGTCTGCACAAAAATCACAAACCAGTCAGAGTGAATTTCATTGATTGGAACTAGTTTTCTGACTGTTTTCAACCAATGAAGTTCACTCTGACTGGTTTGTGATATCTGTGCGAACAGACCAATTGTTCAAGCCATATGTAATCAAAATTACGTTTTCCCGGCCCGGCTCCGTACGTGACAGTCGAATTTGGAATAATTCTTCTGCTCATGAAATCATGCGGCGGACGGTAATATAAATAGTAGTATGTCGATTGCCTCTGACTACCTTTTCCTTTTTATTTGCGAGGATTTGCTTGCAAAGAAAAGGAAAAGATTATGAATACCAAATAAAGCAAAACCTTTTCCTTCTAGCTTCTCCTTGTGACCTCTTCCTTTTACTTCTACCTTTACCTTTGAAGGAAATACTTCATTTTTATAAATACGGCCTATTGTCAACACAACAAATAGTATTTTATGAATGGGATACTCTGTCTATCTGTGGTTTTAAGCCATTGGTTGTTCATGGAATGCCTCTATTACTTAGGGTCTTTCGAGGAGCCAGGTTTTTTCGTGGAGCTCGTGTTATTCGACGACCCCGTTTCCAACGAACCCACATTTCTAACGATCACCATTTTCGTTGAGCATTTGAAGGGATTTCCTAAAGGAATCAAGTTCCTCACGTGTCGACACCTGTACAGGGCCGTAGCTAGGGGAGGAGCATTGACAGGCAATGCCCTATCTCTCAAATGATCATGCCCTACCTTTAAAACACAACATGCGTTAAGGATTCTCTAGGAAATTTAAGAGTAGATAATGAATAGCTCTGAAATCGAGTAAGTGCGAGGATAAGTGTTTCCTGAAACGCCTAGATGTATGCAACATTAGGCACTAGCTGACGTCACACACATAACCTTACTTCCGTTGGGGAGACTAACAAAGCGTTTGAAAGGTCTATTTAACACCAATTTTAACACACAGGCGCTAGCTTGTCACCAATGACATAACGTTACTTTTGGTAACTTTTGATAGGGGGACAAACATGTCATTGAGGTTATGTGTGTGACGTCAGCTAGCACCTAATGGTTTGACGTTTACACAGAGGAAGTTCTTCATTTCGAAAGAGAGCGAATGCAAGGATAACACTACACAGTATTGCTTATCGGCCTCGTTTGTGGAAATCGTGTCTATTATCGTCCATATGACACCATTGACGACATCATCAACTACATCATCAGCTGTTTGTGCCAGCGGTCATAATTTAGAATATACATTTTTGATGAAAAATGTTATTTAATTTTGATTACCATGATAGGCAAAGAGGAAGATGCACACGAGATCTAAATAAAACGGTTTTTTAGAATGTTAATTAATGTACTAAAACCAAGTTTGTATGGAGCAAAAGCCCGTGGAATCATTACCTGTGGTGCAAACACCCTACGTTAGGGCGGGAAACGACACGCTGCCTACGTCAACACTGGTTCTTTGGCGTGGTGGGGGGCTTAAGATTTGATCTACACAGCTATTATGTAGTAGTACTTAAGACCGAAAAACACGGTTTTGCATAACGCATAAGTATAAGCCCCAACCAATCACAGGTTGTATTGAGGGTCACCTGATTTTCACTTGACAGTCAAGTGACCTTTATTAATACAACCTGTGATTGGTTGTAGCTTATGCTTATGCGTTATGCAAAATCGTATGTTTCGGCCTTTAGTGTGTATTATCTTTGGTGCGAATGGTTCAAGGCGGCGCAAGAATCAACGCCATTTTGTTTACTTGTCAGAGATGTTTTTTATTGAAAAATTTGCCTTCGGCGCCATTACCCCCATTTTGTTCACCTATAAAAAGATTAAAGGGGGGGGGGGAAGTTGGCCAGTAGTGTATGCCCAATGTCAAATTTGTCATGCCCTATCACAAATTTGACGCTACGGCCCTGCACCTGTACCTCCACCTTTGACGGAAACTGTGAACCAGTGTTGTCAGAGAGCAAACAATTTTTGTACCAATATCAAATACTAATCGTAACATTTAATAAAAATGTACCAGCTCATAATTGCGCATCCGTTTTCTGAAAATGTTTGGATAATTTTTACGACGGCGCTGAGCTGCCATCGAAAAGCTAACTTTTTTTTCTAACATAATATACACTTCTATCTGTAAATTTACAGTTGTATCTGTAAATTTACACTTCTATCTGTAAATTTACAGTTATATCTGTAAATTTACACTTCTAACTGTAAATTTACAGTTATATCTGTAAATTTACAGTTATATCTGTAAATTTACACTTCTATCTGTAAATTTACACTTATATCTGTAAATTTACACTTATATCTGTAAATTTACACTTATATCTGTAAATTTACAAATTTACAGTTATATCTGTAAATTTACACTTCTATCTGTAAATTTACGGTTAGCGTCGGTCAGCGTAGGTCAGCGTCGGTTAGCGTCGGTCGGTGTCGGTCAATGTCGGTTAATGTCGATCGGTGTCGGTCAGTGTCGGTCGATGTGGGTCTGTTTCGGTCAGTGCCAGTCGGTGTTGGGTCATTGTCGCTCAGTGTCCGTCGGTGTCAGTGTCGGTCAGTGTTGGTCAGTGTGGGTCAGTGTCGGTCGGAGTCCGTCAGTGTCGGTCAGAGTCGGTCAGTGTCAGTCAGTGTCAGTCAGTGTCGGACAGTTTCGGTCGATGTCGGTCAGTGTCGGTCGGTGTCGGTCCGTTTCGGTCACTGTCGGTCGGTGTTGGTCAGTGTCGGTCAGTGTCCGTCGGTGTCAGTGTCGGTCAGTGTCGGACGGAGTCGGTCAGTGTCGGTCGGAGTCGGTCAGTGTCGGTCGGAGTCGGTCAGTGTCGGTCGGTGTCGGTTAGTGTCGGTCAGTGTCGAACAGTTTCGGTCGATGTCGGCCAGTGTCGGTCGGTGTCGGTCCGTTTCGGTCACTGTCGGTCGGTGTTGGTCAGTGTCGGTCAGTGTCCGTCGGTGTCAGTGTGGGTCGGTGTTGGTCAGTGTCGGTCGGAGTCAATCGGTGTCGGTCGTAGTCGGTCAGTATCGGTCGATGTCGGTTAGTGTCGGTCAGTGTCGGTTAGTGGCGGTCGGTGTCGGTCAGTGTCGGTCGGTGTCGGTCAGTTTCGGTCGGTGTTGGTCAATGTCGGTCGGTATCGGTCAGTTTCGATCATTGTCAGTTAGCGTCGACACCGACCGACACTGACCGAAACCGAACGACACCGACCTGACCAACAGTCTCACACTGACCGACAATGACCCACTCTGACCGACACTGACTTGACCGACACTGACTTGACCGACACTGACCAACACCGACCGACACTGATACCGACCGACACTGATACCGACCGACACTGATCGACACCGACCGACACTGACCGACACTAACTGACACCGATGGACACTGACGGACAATGACCAACACCGACCGACACTGACCGAAACGGACCGACACTGACCGACAATGACCGACACTGACCGACAATGACCGACACTGACCGACAATGACCGACACTGACCGAGACCGACCAATAATGACCGACAGTGACCGACACCGACCGACGCTAACCGACGCTGTCCCACGCTGACCGACGCTGATCGTCAATTTACAGATAGAAGTGTAAATTTACAGATAGAAGTGTAAATTTACAGTTAGAAGTGTAAATTTACAGATGTAACTGTAAATTTACAGATATAACTGTAAATTTACAGATATAACTGTAAATTTACAGATATAACTGTAAATTTACAGTTAGAAGTGTAAATTTACAGATATAACTGTAAATTTACAGATAGAAGTGTAAATTTACAGATACAACTGTAAATTATGTTAGAAAAAAAAGTTAGCTTTACGATGGCAGCTCAGCGCCGTCGTAAATTTTTGATCTGGTAGCATAAAAGCACGTTTTGTTTTGATTTGATGATAAGTGAAAACTGGTGAAAACCCAAACTGAAATTGAACACAAACTACGTCAACTGTCAACCAAGAATCACAAAACGAGTGTCACATTGGTGGCGCTATCTATTTACGAATCAGAAATTATTGTTATAACGAATTTACATTCAGAAATTCAAAACCATAGGCGAGTTCGGTTAAACCTCGGCAGAAGCCCATGTGATCTTAGACTTGAAGTTTCAAAACTGATAACGTGGTCCTGTCCTTGTCCTGTCATAGGGAATTTGGAAGAAATAAAAAAGTTCAAAATTGTACCAAATATGCCAGCGTACTTTTTCAAAGCGAATGTTACCAAATCTGGTACAATTGTACCACCTCTGGCAACACTGCTGTGAACTTCTAGCCTCTATCTATTTTACCTTGACTCAAATCTAGAATCTGCAATTTCCATCTGCAACTACCCTCGTCAAGTGACAGAAAATGAACGCCTACCCTACTCTAACGTTTTCGTTGGAATTAAGGCTTGTATAAAGTTTCATTAATATCTTACTTTTATCTTTTTAAATTTTACTGCTTGACTTACTGTGAATCTGATATCATCGTGGACATATATACTATTTTGATTTGAAAATTACTTGAGTGTTTTATTGGTTTTACCTATGTCAAGATTTGGTTGAGTTGTATGCCTTATTTATTTCCTTTTCAGAATTATCAATTTACCTTTTGCTAATTTTTTTTTTTTAGGTGTGTTTCTGAATTTTTACACTTCAATATTTTATGTAATTCAATTATTTATTTATTTTCACAAATTCAGTGTCCCCCTTGCCATTCTGTATTTATACAGGGTGGTCCATTTAACTTGAGACGGTTTAATATCTCGAAAACGGTGCGTTTTTGAAAAAAAAAGTTCAAACAAAAGTTATATGGTATCATAGGGGAAACAAAATGGCGGCACTGATTTTTGACTTTGACAACGTTCTCAAGGTTATTTCAAAGTCAACTCTTGACCGCCAACCTCAATACACTTGTCAATTCACTTTAAAAATCAAACAGACAGTTTATCAAGAGGTTCTCACAACACCGGAAATATGATGGAACGCATAAGAAATGCTTAGAGCTGTCAGTAAAGAAACTCTAATTTGGTGCCATGAAAGCTTTTTACAGCAAATTGACAAGTGTGTTGAAGTTGGCGGACATCACTTTGAACAATTGTTATAGTTTTTGAGGTCGTTTTTTTACTATGGTAACCTATCTTTACTTTGAGATTTTGTGAGGAGGAAAATAAAAAAAATTGATTCGTTCTTTTTTATGCTTCAAGTAAAAGTTACTTGTTTTTTCCGTAGAATAAGATTCTGTAATAAAAAAAATACGTTTCCATTGGAAAAAAAAGAGTTGACCTTAAAATAACCTTGAAAACGTTGTCAATAATGTCAAAAATCAGTGCCGCCATTTTGTTTCCCCCATGATACCATGTAACTTTTGTTTAAACTTTTTTTTTCAAAAACGCACCGTTTTCGAGATATTAGACTGTCTCAAGTTAAATGGACCACCCCTACATATGACCATTGACCCACTCCTAATAATTATTTGCTGAGCAAACTGAGCATATTATTGTCCTCTAGTTAATTCGTTAACAAAAGGGGTTAGAGAACCCAGAGGAGAGTTACTTTATTTTCTCTTTCCAAGTCATTGAGTTTCTGTAGAAGTTTCCATACTATCTTAGAATTGATGACCGGGAAGCTCAATGTTTTGATAGCTGCTTGGCTGTCAGACATTATTACAATCTCTCGTTTTCGATAACTTCTGTTCAGGTTGAACTGCACGCATCTTCCGATCGCATGACGTGCAGGAAGGAGCGAGAGAACAGAGAAAGAGACAATGCTGTCAGCCTCTGGGTGTAGGGTGTGGTGTGCTGTGGAAGAGAGTGGGGCTCTAGTTTGGTTTATATAGCCATCAGAAATCGCACAATCGACGATAATAAGAAAAGAATAGATGATTATACTCAGTATTGACTGATCGCCAATGATCTGGAGTTGTTGATTATTCTTCAAAAAATCTTCATCGTTGCTTATTGAGCTCGGTGCATACACCTCAATCAGCTTTTGGGAGATATTCGGAATAAGTCATTGGTTGCTTGAAATCTCTATGGTGAAGTTTCTAGTGGATGCAGAAATTAAACGGCGGTTGAGAATGAGTAAAATGACCCTTTGAGTCGAGAAAAGCTGGAAGATTTTCTTGCAGAGGAGGAACAGAAATAGATCAGGACATTTTTGAAACAAGAGAGTTAGACAAACGGTGGCTACAAAGCAAACAAAAAGAAAATATATTACACTGGGATTTGAAAATAGAAAACAGCTTATTTTTTTTCCTATTTAACCTGATTGAAGAAATATTGATATTTCAAAGCAAAAAAATAAAACCACAACAGCCTCAAAATCAATTTGAGAATGCCGACGTCTGCTCATTCAAAGCCAATTAAATTTAAAATAATATACTTACTGCTCTCCATCGAAAACGTACACTTAGGATCGTCGAAAGGGAATATATTTAAGCTCCCCTGGCACGACAGTATCAAGTGCCTCCTGAAAAACAAAAATCCAATTAACACTTGATAATAATTATGCATAGTAAATTGAGCGGTCCCAACAAAAATAAACCGGCGGGGCAACGTACAGCTATTGTTTTCGAGACAATAATTAATAATTCCGAGCGCGTAAACGAAATTTTCCACCGGCATAAAATAATATTCAATTTTGCATTAATGGATTTTATATGTTACCTCATTAAATAATTGACGCTGCCATTTCTGTAGATCCTCAAGCTGAAATGCACCGGAATTAAGGGATCCTTGAAATCCCCGTGCATAATGAAATACGTATCGGGAAGCCAAATGTCGTCGTGGTGATGGATTGCGTTCAAATAATTGTACTCGCTCTGGTTCGAGTAACGTAAACGTGGATCGTACCATTGTTGTTGAAGAAGAAATTCGACTTCATATTTCTGAAAAAAGTCGAGTTAATATGTATTTTTGATTTGGCCATGAAATTAGTTCATAACCTTTGGCGACTCGACCCACAGATCTTTTTCTTTCAAATACTTCAAAAAAATTCTTACCAAACTTGATTCGTCCGGTGATGCAAGACTTAGTAAAAGGACACTAACGTTGACAGTTAGAGAACCTGAAAAAAATAAGGAAATTAATTCCAAAACAATTGTTGCGGAATCAATTTCCGGCTAATGTAGCTAATAATAAATTTTCTATATGGTTGTTTCGTGCCCGCGAATATTTTCGGAGTTGATTTATTTTTGGGTTTATTCAAGCTGATCGATACCACAACCAAAATCTATGTCAGGGTTACGTTTCCCCTTTCTAGTAATAATGACTGTAATTTCGCTATTAGAGTTTTGTCGGTGATAATTTTAAAGTTCCGCATTATGTCGTTTTTTTTTTTTTTCTTGAAATATCTGCGGACATTACATTTATTAGATGAATAGATTCACTACAGTTCCTCAAAATGAAAGCAAAATTGCTTTATAAAGAAGAACCACTGGATTTTTGACTGAACAGGCTGAACAGCACTTTTTTTATTTGATAAACCCCATTTTTCAATTTATAATGGACAAAATTCTAATCATATTGTCCTAGAGTTTCACTTCGTAACGGTCCAAAAGCATATTTTTTCCCCCGGAATATTTATCGGGGATCGTCTGGCAAAGTGCCAACGAACGAAAAATGCAAACAAGACACTTGAAATGGCGGAGAAAATATTTATCGTCTGGTTTTTCTCGTGTAAATCAAAATTAAATTCGTTGTTTGTTGATATACTGATGGGAAACTGCAAAATATTTGTATCCTCATACAGTTCAATATTTACTCTTATATTGCTTTAAATACTGATCAATCTTCTATAAATTGAGACACCTTTACTCAACTTCAACTTTAAACGAAGTGAGATACATGATTAAGACCTGTCTCAAGAATATACCTCCATATTGTTCTGAAGTCTCTATTATTGGACTTGATTCATTTTGTCTTCATTCTCTACTATTTTAAGTTTTCTCTATTCGTTTTGCTCACAAAAGGCATGATATTAATGGTAGAAAGATAATATTATCTTGAAGTTGAAAAATAGTGTTTTTTATTCTAAAGAAAAGTATTTTACCATTAATTCAACAACTGGATCAATAGTTAGATTTAAATGTTTGCAATTGAGAAATGAATGAATTTTAGGCAAAATTTATATGATAACCTTAGCAAGAGTGCCAATTCTAACATAGTGACATTTTCCTAGAAACGGACATCATACATGTTTTTGCTTTAACAAGTCCTATACATGAAATGAAATATCAAAAGTGCTGTGCAGTTCAATGGAATGGAAGCAATTTGTGATTTTGGCAAGCAATTTTTAAGTACAACTACAAGGAGGCATTCGGCATTCAAAGATTTTATACTGAATCACAGAAAACAGAAGGTAGGTAACTGTTATTACTTATTGTTCACAAGTTTTTTCGAAAATAAAATTGATATATTTAATAATGACGCAGTCGGTGGGATTCACCAAAGTCAGCAGAAGAGGAAAATCATCCCTTAGAGAAAAGACCTACAACTCCTGGACTCCATCACTCATCAATGGAACTGGTAAAGCCTCAAAGTCGTAGAGAACAAGATATCCAACGTACGTTACTATTATTCAATCATATCGTTATTTTATTTTTGTTTGATTAGTTATTCAATTTCTTGGAACAAATCTGAAGATTCAACAGAAGTCACAAAGCTTAAGATAATTAAAGTCTGTTTTTTTTCAAAGATAATTCCCCAAGTCAAAAATTTAGTAACTATGTTGGCAACACAAGCCTTTTCTACATAAAAAATTTGAAAGCATTGACAATTTTACATTGTATTGCCAACATAATGTCAGTTTGACTTTTATCTTTAAAAAAAAACAGATTTTACTTAAATTTGAACAATTGAATCACAAATCATAGATTTTCAGTACCTGAATCGAGGAATCACTCTAGCACTTGTAATAAGAAGAAGATTACTGTAAAAAAAGGAAATGTTGCTGGTTGAGTGTCTGTTCTGCTATGCTTTTTGAGACTCGCCAATCTCTTTCTTAAAACTAAAGAAAAAGTAAGAACGCACATCACAGAAGAAACTGTCAGGAAAGACCTAACAGTGATTTTTATTGAAGCGCCAATTTATACTTAATGTATTTAGTTCTGGGCGGAGTTCCCAAAAAGGAAGTCAGAGAGACTTTTCATCCCTTGCATATAACGGGGATCAGTTGCCATATACACGTTATCCGTAATAAGACTCAATCAAGAAGGGATAGAAAAGAAATCAGTGTGCGGACGAACACACCTAGGAATGCAATTATCTCAATTAACCGCTAATCTCAAAGAACCACCCGACTTTAACTCCTGCTACAAGCCTGTGTCAATAAGGTGGTACACAGCAGCCTGTCCAATTGATTTCCCCCAACGGACAAGAAAAATCACTTGAACAGAAGTTGAGCAGCTCGTATGAGAGAAAACTTAAGATAACTACATAGCGGAGCGGAGCGGTGCGCGCGGTAATCAATAAATCAAAAATACAAATTTTGGTTATTTTTCAGGGAAGGCAAAACTTTCCCTGAAGAAAAACAAACTAGCCCTCAACCCCTTTCCACAACAGGCGACAGCAGCAATAGTAAAACAGACATTCACAACAACATAACCAAAAAAAAGAAAAAGTTAAATGGAAAAACTGAATATTAAAAGCTAAAAAAAAAATAAAAAATATGAATGTAATTAATCGCAACATGCACGGATTTTCATATCCAGCTACAAGAAACCAGTGGACCTCATCAGTCAGTCGTTGAATTTCCTAGAAACGATTCCATACAAAGGGTTTCCACTTTTCCTCCCGTTTGATCCAAGACAAAACAAAAAATAACACTTAGGAAAGTCAAAATCATCTAAGACAACCTGAGAAAGCCTGGCACCAACCGTCGCTGCTAGCAATTCTAGTTTTGGTATACTGGGCGACTCAGCTTGAACCAGAGATACGAAAACCATTCCATCGGTTTCTGATCTATAAAAATATATGCATATGCTTCTTTACTGGCGTCACAGAAAACATGCAGACTGCGACCCTCAGCGTTTTCAATATTGAAAAACCATCTAGGAATCTTCATCTGTACTAAGTAAGAAATTTCACGCATCCACCTGAGAAAATTGAGTCCAACTTCATCTCCTACTTTAGTATCTTAGCCTAACTTCAACTCCCAAATCTTCTAAAGCAATAACTTGGGATATAATGCAGCTGGACTAGAAAAACCAATTGAATCGTACAATTTATGAGCAGTAGATAAAATTATTCTCTTGAGATGCTTGACCCAATCCGTGGAAACTTCAAATTTTTGTTTCATAAAAGCCCCAGAACTGGAGAGCCACATTCCGCAACGTCATTTGATTTTCCTTGGTAAGAATACTCCCACCCCCCCCCCCCCCCCCCCCCACTCCCAGTAAATGATAATCTAGTACTGCTCCGAGTAAAAAGGGACTGCATATAATCGCAAAAACTGCTCTAGCATGTCGGAAAATTTTTATATTTTAATTGAGAGCAACGCACCAAATGAACTTCGAAAAATTCCTGTCTGACATAGCAAGACCAATTTACAAGAATACTTTTCTAATATCTGCATTATCACAGATTTTGTGTATTGTGAATCGTTGCAATACCGCTGGTATCAGTTCAATTAGGTTTACACCCTTATCCAAACACTGGTTGAGCGGTGGGTGTTCTTTTTCATGTGCTGTAGGCTGTAGCATCAAACACTTTGTTGTCGTACTTGAGAACTCAACAACTGGATGATATGGTAGAAAATATCCTCTTCGATAATCCCTTCTTGCAACCATAAGCAGCTGATTGAGTTAAAATTTCAATTCAATCCAGTGGAAACCAGTAACAAGAAAAATTCTGGAAAATTAACTTTTAAAAACTAAAATGAAAATGCACCTTGTCACAGTTCAAAGTTTTTCTGGAAAACTGCTAATGGGAGAATGTTGAAACTTACAGGGTGAAAAGCGGAAGATTAGGTGCTGGTTCAGCTAAAGTTTTAATTCAATCCAGTGAAAACCAGTAAAAAGAAAAATTCTTGAAAATTAACTTTTGAAAAATAAATAAATTTAAAATGCATTTTGTAACAGTTTACGCTTTTCCTGGAAAACTGATAATGGGAGAATTTTGAATCTTACAGGGTGAAAAGAGAAAAATTAGAAGCTGATTCAGCTAAAATTTCAATTTAATCCAGTGAAACCCAGTAACAAGAAAAAGTCTTGAAAATTACCCTTTAAAAATTAAATAAAATGAAAATGCACCTTGTCACAGTTTAAAGTTTTCCTGGAAAACTGTTAATGAGAGAATGTTGAAATTTACAGGGTGAAAAGGTTAGATTAAAGATTAGGTGCTGATTAAGCTAAAGTTTCAATTCAATCCAGTGAAAACCAGTAACAAGAAAAATTCTTGAAAATTAACTTTTGAAAAATAAATAAATTTAAAATGCATTTTGTAACAGTTTACGCTTTTCCTGGAAAACTGATAATATGAGAATTTTGAAACTTACAGGGTGAAAAGAGAAAAATTAGAAGCTGATTCAGCTAAAATTTCAATTAAATCCAATGGAACCCAGTAACAAGAAAAAGTCTTGAAAATTAACCTTTAAAAACTAAATAAAATGAAAATGCACCTTGTCACAGTTTACGCTTTTTCTGGAAAACTTCTAATGTGAGAATGGTGAAACCCATAGAGTGAAAAGAGAAAGATTAGAAGCTGATTTAGCTAAAGTTTCAATTCAATCCAGTGAAAACCAGTAACAAGAAAAATTCTTGAAAATTAACCTTTAAAAACTAGATAAAATAAAAATGCACCTTGTCTCAGTTTAAAGTTTTTCTGGAAAACTGCTAACAGGATAATGTTGAAACTTACAGGGTAAAAAGAGAAAGATTAGGTGCTGATTTAGCTAAAATTCCAATTCAATCCAGTAACAACCAGTAACAAGAAAAATTCATGAAAATTAACGTTTAAAAACTAAATAAAATGAAAATGCACTCTCTCACATTTTAAGGTTTTCCTGGAAAACTGCTGATGGGAAAATGTTGAAACTTACACGCTAGAATGGGGAAGATTAGGGGGCCATTCATTGAAAATTTCATTGTACTCACAGTAAAGGTTTTCTTTCTTTATTCTCTTCATTACGCCATCAAGTTTTTTCTCAGATAAAAAAGAATTTGGGGGCAGTGCCGGATGATCTTTGATCCATGGCTATGTTCCATAGGATCTCTCTCTACTATCGATAAAAAATATTTCTTGACAATATTTTGCTTCTTTGCACTTCTGAGAGTCCTGAATTTCAAGTATATCCAAGCAATTTAGTTACTTCCACGTCAGAAGAAAACATCGAAGCCATCAGCATTGAGGGAAAATTTTCTGAAGATCTCGCAGTTTTTACTTTGTCCATTGAAGTCATTGAATATAAAACTACAGGAAGGAACGTTTTCTATCAGTCACTACAGACAACGCAGGGACGGAAACGGCCATATTGAGCCTCCAAGTATGACTCATAATTTTTTTTGGGTGGTTCGCTGTGTCCTCATTCAAGTGAATGTTTAATGGCTTTTAGCGGTTTTAAGTGATAAAAAGCACTGGGATTAGTGCGAAAAGAGTGAGTCATAATATTGACAATCATATTTAAATAAATATACGCCACTGCCAAACCGGAAACACTAGTCGGCCATATGCAACCTCTACATATTCTGGTCGCGCAGATTCGAGGTATGCGCCTTCCTGTAGTTTTATATTCATAGATTGAAGTCTAGCCTAGAATGTAGATTGTAGGGGGACTCGTTTCGGCTTTCCAACCGCTCAGCACTGCTACCTTTACAGATATTTTCTACGTGACTCTACATCTTAAATTGTCTCCAGGAAGCGTAGATTTCTGCCAAAGTTTGCCCTTGATTATAATGGCCAGGTCATCTGCATAGCCTATGACCTGGTATCCATCCATCTGGTAAAGATTTTGCCCAGCACTAGTATCCATAGTAGCAGAGAAAAAACACCTTCTTGGGGACACCCTCTGACCGTGGTAGCGGTAGCTGATGCTCCGTTTATTTCGGCAAACTAGCATCGACTCTATCCATTTTACAATTGGGACTTCAACATTCCATTTTTGTAAGGCTCTAGCGATTGATTAATGTGAGGTGTTGTCGAAGTCACCCTCTATGAATGCTGTGAGAGCGATCTCTTTGCACTCGATTGTCCTTTCAATGGGCGTGTTTGGGTTGACGCTCGGTGGAGCGAGCAGAGCGATTAAGGAGGAAAGTGACGGCACAGGGAGTACACCTTAGATAGAACACCGTGTCAAGGCAAATAAAGTCGGTGCAAAAGTACTGGATTGAATACATCTATTTGCGCATGCACGGCGCACGCTCCAGCTGCTCACTCCACAAACTGGGAGCGCTCAAAATATGGCAATCCAAACACAATCGAGCGTTGTCGGAGTTTCAAAAATAACAGAAGAGAGACAAAAGTGCAAGCTCTGAGTGCACCGAGCGTGAACGCAAACGCAGCCAATGTCTTTAACCAGTGTAAAGCACTCTTAGTAGTAGGGCAGTCAGATATCTAAGGAACTTTCGGATTTAGTTGTTTATATTCAAGAAAAAATCATTATTTATCATACAGTGGTTTTAATTTATCGATAAATAAAGTGTTGTCATAACACGTTGAATTGAGACAAAAAAACGTAGTATTGGAGTGTAATTTGATCTTGAATTTGGAGGTTAGTAAACGCATGCGTTGTTCGTTTAACAAAATCGACACATGATCGGTTGTTTTCCTTTTCAAATCTTTTGGAACTCTCATAGTGTCCCAATAGAGTTTTGCATCTGATGTACTAGTCAATTGCTTGCTTCATTGTTTTGAGGAGAAAGGAGGTTATGCTATTGGGACGGTATGATTTTGCTTCGTCCCCAGGTCGACGACCAGTTTTTGGTATGAATATAACATTAGCTTCTTTCCAAGATAATGGTATGTGTCCTAGGACCAGACTTGTTTTGAAAAGTTTTTGTAAGTGGATATTGTCTTTTCCTGGTAAGGCGTTGTGGAATTTCCAAAATGAATAGACCGATTATCGCTATGTTGGATGGTCTGCTGCCAAACTTCTCGGTAAGACTTTGAAATCTTTGAATGATTGGTTGAATTCCAGTTTTTTGATACAACAATTCATTTGATGGATTATGAAGCGGGTTTGTAGGACGTCTGAGTTTTGTAATTTTACGGAGAATAGTTCTTTCTGCAGTTTCTATTATCTGGAAGGCAGGTCCTCTACAAGCACTGAAAATTATTTGTCCGTATTCCAAAATTGGTCTGCATATTGTTGTGTAGATGTGACATGCAGTTTTGATGTTAATACCTCCGTCCTTGTATATTAGGTTTTTAAAATGCTTGCTTCTTGTTATTTTGTCTTTTTCTTCATTGTTGACAGGTGATATTTGAAATTTAATTTATTGTCGAAATGAATACCCAAGTATTTGATATGAGATTGAGGGGTATTTGGTGGTTGAGAATATCTAGTTTTGGTGAAGCTTATAAATTGCGATTTTTCAGGATTTACTTTTAGTTTCCACCTATCTAACCAGACAATCACTCTGTTAAGTGCTATTTGTAGAGATTGAACAGCTTGGGATATATTCTTGTTGTGTGATATAATAATAATAATAATAATAGTAATAATAAATTCGTTTATTTCCAATAAAACATATTTACATGTTGTAGGAAATGTTGATAGGTAATACTATTTCAAGAAAGTTTGTTAATTATACGAATTAAAAAACACTATTGAAGATCAAACAGTTTTGAAGATCATACAATAGCGGTATCGTCTGTAAATTGTATGATATATGGACTTGCAACTGTAAACTGGTTTGTTGGAGGGAAGATGTGACAATAAATATTGTAGAACAATGGCGACAGTGATGATCCCTGTGGTGTTTCCTGCTCATTAGAAAATGGGTATGAAAGGCTTCCGTTTATTTTTACCACATTTGGTCGATTCTCCAGGAACTTCTTAACAAGCCATATCAGCTATCTTGGACATTGTAACTGGTAGAGTTTAAACAGGATACCTCTATGCCAAGCTGTATCAAAAGCCTTTTTAATATCTAAAAACGTCGCCGCACCTCTGAAACCCATAACATTTGCTGACTGTATATTTGATGTTAGAATGGATAGTGGATGAATATTTGAATGCATGCCAGATAACGCCATACATTGCTTGTGTTTGGCTATTAATCATTCGTTTGACACTGGAGTTTTTCCAACTTCTTCAAGGACAAACATTATCAGACTTTTCTTTAAGGGTGGTGATGTCGAGGATCCCTCATAGTATCGCCCTGCTCCCGTCCCTATCCAAAATATTAGAGAAACTGGTTAAATCCAGAATGATCGCGATTTTAAAAGAAACATAATAATTGCCAATTTGGGTTCCGAACTAAATTGAATACATGTGATGAGATTTTTAATTTTCTGGAGTCACTCTTTCTGGGTCTGAATAAAGGTGATGTTGCTGCAGCAGTCTTTTGCGATTTCTCGAAAGCATTCGACTGTGTTATTCGCAAACTATTGCTGGGGAAGCTTTACCATTACGGTTTTAAAGGGGTGGCGCTTGGTTGGCACGAATCAACAACAGGGAGAAGATTGTCAGGTGTCAGGATAAAAACTCAGTGGCTCTTAATAATCCTGACGGAGTGCCCCAAGGTTCAGTTCACTCTTCCTTCTGTACAGAAATGACTTGACTAACGTGAATATTGATGGAAAGTTGACCTTGTTTGCTGATGACACCACTATTTTATGGATTGAACGTGAGCCACAGATCTTGCAAAGTAAAATCCAAAATGATATCATGAAGGTGAAAGAGTGGTGTGATACAAATTGTTTGACATTTAATATAAAAAAACAAATGTAATGTCATTTAAGTGTAGTGTTGATGATGTGGCAATACAGAGTGACACAATTGTTAATAAATCATGTACGAAATTTCTGGGAATTACTATTGACTCGAGAATCAATTACCTTCAAGTTATCGTAGCCTTTTGCCAGCCTAACAGAGTGTGTATCAAACTAAGACCACAATCTAACTCGTACTTTGTTCCAGTCAAAAGTTTCGCCATTATATCAGTTTCCGTCTTCCATGTCTATGATTTGTACATTTAACTTCTTGAAACCAAGGACCTGAATGAACAAAGGAAATAGAATGGCATATGATTGGCTGACTTAGAACTTCAAAATTGCATGAATACTCTTTTCAGGCGTGCCAAATAGACATCACGATTGCTTTAGTTAAAGTACCTCGAAAAAGTGAATGGACTTGCTGATCTTTTCATATAACCCATTGTTTCTGCTAATGAGGACGTTATGTAGGATCTGTGTGATCCACTGTCGAAAACTAATCTTGCTCTATGTGTCTGGCAGTCACTTCTTAGTTTTACTACCAAGGCCTACATAAAAACTTCGGGATAGGTGTGATTTGATGAGCATTGTTCAGCACTTGTTGAAGAACTAAGAGCAGGCATTTCTTTAGAAGAAATTTTTTGATGATATGGATACAGTGTCTTCCTCGGCACTGCGTACAGGTTAATTTCACTCTAAATCTACGAGCAATATGCCCAAACTTCAAATATAAGTGACAGCATCCATTCTGAGTAAGAATTTCATTCTTCTTAGGGATAGGCTATCTTAATGCTATCGCAAGTTCAGGCAACGTATGCATTTTACAGAACATTAACTTCACATGATTTTGTTCAGAAGCTCAACTCTAGTGAATGGTATTTTCTGATCCTCTTGTCCCGTCTTGACCTTTAGTACGTTTTCATCGATCTTAGTTTTTGCCAGCATGATGCGGACTTCATTTTCGACTTATTTTTCAAGGAAATGCATTACCTTATGCAGACGTTCCTTGAGATTCGAGTCATCAGCATAATTAGAGCTTCTTTGCCACTCACTCCATGGGTCTCCAACACACGTAGTTGTGACTCAATCCTATCATAGAATGAAGGAAAAGACAAAAGTTCCCTCACGTAGAATTCAACCAGAAGATCTTGCCGTCCAAAACGTGTTTTTGAACTTCGAACTACTTTTGAATAGTTTTCTGCTGTAGCAGGGTAGCTTTCTTCTAAAACACGAGCACGAAAATTTGGGAAGTATCAAAAATAAAATAAAGGTAAAAGGTTTTCTCCTAAGTTTGTGAGGTATTTTCTTCTAGTAGGTTCGGCGACTTTAAACAAGATATTTTTGTTTGTTAGAAAATTCTTTATCCAAATCAGACTGTAAAACAATATGAGCAATAAAGGCAACCATTTTGAAGGCTCATAAATCATTAAGTTTGCAACTGTGAATTTCAAAATTACTGCTGAAGTTTCAGATAAACGATACAGTGAAAATTACATCAGTAAGAAGTTCAAAATCATTTATTCAAATAATTCCGCTTCACCTCAAACTTTCAAGCAAACACATCCAGAACCAAAAAAACCTTTTGATCCAAAAATCCTTCTGACACATGCAGAGTATAATAACTTTCTAGTAAAAGATCTTTGAATACGAATGATCTACAAGTAAAACTACTACACTAATTATTAAAGTGCTAAAGCTTATGGGCACAAAATGGTTTAAAAAAAAAAATGTTCGCAAACTATTACTAGAAAATAAAATAAAATAAAAATGGTAACGGACCCCGCTGTTTTCCGCTATACGGGATGTTTCTGTCATCGAGTTTCGCATCATCGGGCGATTGCAGGCCACAGCAGAAGTCCGCATCTGCAACAGCAAGGCTCTTGTAAGGTTAGGACTTGCGCGCCACTTGAATTAGTAGAAGAGGCGCATGACCTGCTTTAGTAAATTTTGAGAATGGAATTTTGATGGCACAAATGTCTGTTGTCTAAACACTTGCTGACAAAGCTTGTCTCACTGTGATTCTTCATCAAAATTCTCAAAATTTATTAATAACAGATTAGTAGCGTTTATGATTGTATTAGTTTTGATAAGAAAGTGTGAAAGTGTTTGAAAAAACTGAAGCTGATTGAAAACGCAAAAAGCATTTTGAGTGTGAGTATTGAAAAAGCTCATCCACTGATTTGGTGAAAAACTTAAGCAGATTTTCTGCAGTTATCTCGTTCAAGTTTAAGCCCAGCAAACAACCGCCGCGAGGCCCTAAAAAATCGTCTTTTCAAAAAAAAAAGAAACTGCTCTATGCATAATTATAATACAAAAAAATAAGTCCCTTGAGGACACTCGACAAACCGAGCGTATAACAAAAAGATTCGTGAAAAGCAAAAGATTTTCTTATTGTTGTTCTGTTGAACGTGACTACAAACAAAAATGTTTTACTTTTAAGGTGTGTTTCTGTGTGTTGTGACTATATATACAAACTGAGTGCTTTTGTGTGACACTATATTTGACATTTTAACAAAGATAAACGGATAGCTGAACAAAAATAAGGGTTAGTTATATCGCTGTGTTAATCTGAGTTAGAAAGTCACTTTGTTAAAGTGTATAGTGTTACACTTGACACCATATAAAGGCATTCAAATTCGGAAAAAAATTTAAACCCATCAAGCAAATAAAAGCTGGCACAATTCTAATAATTCGATGACTTACCTCTCACGGGCGGCAGCAGCCTTTTGTCGTACCGCGTCGCCCTCAATAGATTATCTAGGATTTCCTTGTCGGATTTCCCCTCTTCAAAGCTGGAAACGCAAAATCCTGGATTAGTTTTCGGGAAGCTATAATCTATATTCCTTGCACGAGGATTGGAGAATGCAAGTCAAAGTTTTTCCAAAGATTATCAAATCGCAAGTGCCCTGAGAGAATACACGTATATTCGATAAGGCGAAAAGTAATTTTGCAAGTCTTGTTAAATATTCATCGTGCTCGCTTTACGTTTTAAAAAGGGTGATTTAAATGCGCCAGACTTCTTTCTCCCTTTGGAAGTTCCGCAAATTGCCACCACAAATGTTAATTCGTTTGGTTAGAACAAATTTGTGTCTTCAAAGGGCAAATTACTTATTCTAAGTTAAATATATTATAAAGATGACTCAAATAAATGATTACCTTATTAGATAAGCTTCGAACTATTTTTTTTTTTTTTTTTTTAATTTCTCCAAGGCTTTTTCCCGATTAAATATAAAACCCCTGTGTAAGGGATATTAAATTTCACCTCATCTAATTACGAGGGTATTTGTTTAACTTACATGTCGGACAGGGCCAGTGTTTGCCTTGTCACAAGTAAAATTGCAGCCGCACGAAGGAGCATCCAAGGCTGACCCATATTAGGACATCTGAAATGAACAAATATTAATTTGAGTTGAACTTTTAATTTTAAAAAATGTAATCATTTATAATTTCAATGCAGCCTTAGAGGAAAAATATTTTTTAATTGCTCATTAACACAGACAATATCGATTCGCCTTGCCAAGTTTAGTAAATGCTTTTACCGCCTCGTAAATGTGCGCTTAGCCACTCGGAGGTGCATTTAACGACTCTTTTCGCACTATATAACGCAATTATTACGCTACTCCAAGGGACTAAAACCGATTATCTGCTCTGCTCTGCCACATGATTTACGTACAAACTATATTCTGCTTTAATTATTGGCAAAAGAGAGGTTGGCATGTTGGCAAACTCTATTTTTGCTAATTTGAGAGTTGTAACTTTCTCTTTCCCACTCTCTGGAGAAGCTTGAACAGCTGTTTCTCTCAGACTCACCCGGGATTTCAGTGTTGAGGAACTGGCCCTCTTATACTACTATTAAGTAATTTGGTGATTGAACTTTTGTCCCTTCTTTTCCTCAAGATGTCATATTTACCTGCGCTAATTTGATGTGACTCAGAAAGTTTATTGGTAAACTTCATTTATCTCAAATATTTGAAATTTACCAAATAACATCAGTAGTATAAGATGGCCAGTTCTGCATCACTAGTGTGTCGTTTGAACTTTATATATATATAAAGTTATAACTTTATTGACAACTATATAAAGTTATAACTTTATTGACAAACTTTCAAAAATTTTACAATAATAATTAATCAATAAATTAATGTCAAAACATCTACACCCCCTTCGAATTTCTTGGGCTATTTTTGGGATTGGACGAATAAATCTTCTGTTTCTGATATATATTCTTTTCTGTAGGGACGGACCCAACTTCTACAATAACACCTGTATTGTCTCATCGGTTTATTGTTGAATTCTGGACATAAACATTGCGTCCAATCACAAGCGGAACTAAATCTTCAGCCGTTTGGTTATATTTTTCTACTATTTTTGATCTCTCATTGGCAAGATGTGATGAATCATCTTTTTGCGAAATTTTGCCATTCTCTTGAAAAAGCTTTATGATGGGTTGGTATCAGTGTTTTCATAGGCCTTCCATATAGTTTTTTGGCAGGAGATTGACCGTTTGCATTAGGAATATTTATGATTTTCAATAGTCCTTTATAGTACTTCTCCTTGTTTAGTGATTCGTTTACCATGCATTTGATTATCAACGCTTTCATAGACTTTACAGCTGCCTCTGCATGTCCGTTGCTTTGTGGATAATGGGGTGTTGTAACATTTGAAATGTCACAAAAATATACTTATTGTTCTTAATTATTTTTGTCCAACGCCTGCTAGTTATAGAGTTATTATTTGTGCCAATTTAGAAAGGTAAACTATCAAATAACACACTAGTGTGTTATAAACCATAACTCACTAGTGTGTTATGGTTTATAACTCACTCTCTTATAACGTCAGCGCAAAACGTCAGGAAATAAAAATTTATAAATCCTGCTTTGAAGAAGACTCATTCCCAAAAAATACCTGTTTGTTTTTTCAGTTCTTGTTATGATGTCGTGTGTTATGATTTCTCAGTTGTTGTTGGATAAAACTTTATATGCTACTCGTGTATTATGTTTTCTAAGTCACTTGAGAAATTATACCACTCGGCTTGACGGCCTCGTGGTATACATTTTTCTCGCGTGATCTATTTTCAACACAACACGCTAGTACCATAAATAACTATTATATATTTTGGACTCATTTAAAAGTACTATTTCGTACACCTAGCGACATCTATGATTCTTCTGACTAGTTTTCCTAACCTAAAACCATTGAATCGAGAATTCTATTATTTCCGAGAAACCTGTAGCGCTGTCATTTTCATAAATTCGACAAGCTTGACAGATAAAGAAAGAAAAGAGAGAACCAATTTGGGTACTTTTGACTTGCTTTTTTCTCTTTTGTCTTGGGACCGAAAAGGTCGTCCAGATTTTTAATCTCAAAAATCTTAAAACTCTGTCTTTATTTTTGGCCATCGAGTCCATAGTTCTCTAAATTGACTAGCCAGAAGAGTGCTTGATCGTGTCTACTGGAAAGTTTCCTGGAAAATCAACCGTTTGTTGATTTTTGTGAAGATTTTGGAAAGTGAGGTTACTATCGGCAGTTCAGGTATGTAAATTCCTCTTTCTCTCTGATGAATGAGTCCTTATATTCCTTCAATTCATTCAGGCACTTTGGGCAGGACGAAAAATCCTCGACTGCACTTATCCAAGTGAAAATTGACAAATTTGAGACCATGCTGTCCTGCATCCCAAAGTAAATCTGTGCCCCCTTTTCAAGGAATGTTGGTATCCTGTAAGAAGTTGATCCCCAACAATTATTTAGTTGTCTCCAGCCAGTTTGGTACAGGGTGATCTATTATAAATGTAACCCCCTGCTAAATTTTTCATTTGACGTTTTTGACAGAAGTGTCAAATACAAAAGTTTGAAGAAATTGTCAAAAGTTTTTAACTAAGTCAGTTTTAGGGTGCGTTAAAAAAGTGCAGCAGCGTGAAGTTATATTTTTTTAAATGGAACACCCTGTATATTGTGCACCTATTTGTTAGTCCCCTTTAACCTGTTTTCAACGATATATGGTTTGATATGTCTATCTTCAACAGTTATAGGGTAAAACATGAAAACCCCTTTTAAGGTTTCATATGAAAAAAGGAAAATTATACCATTTAAGCTTTATAGAATTTTTTTTATTATCAGTTTATTGTTCAAATTTTATTCATTAATATACAAGGTGCAATATTATAATAAATCCAGATGTCTAAGCTATTATTATTATTTGAAAAAAAAATAACATGAGAGACCTAGGAAGGAATTTTCGCGTTTTTCCCTATAACTATTGGAGATAAACTGAGGGATAAACATATCAAACCATATATCGTTGAAATCAAGTTAAAGGGTACTAACAAATAGGCGCACAATATACAGGGTGTTCTATTTAAAAAAATATAACTTCACACTGCTACACTTTTTTGTCGCATCCTGTATGCCTAAAACTGACTTAGTTAAAAACTTTTGACAACTTCTTGAAACTTTTGTATTTGACACTTCTGTCAAAAACGTCAAATGAAAAAGTTAGCAGGGGGTTACATTTATAATAGATCACCCTGTACCTCCAGAGCTCAAATTTGTGAAAACACCCGAGGCTTTACAAGGATTCCCTCCAGACTTGTATAATTACTTACCTATGGGTGTCTTACACGTGCCATCTTAATTATCGTATCTTATTTTTACCTTTTCTTTATCGCCCCTATCGATTAGCTTTATTAGCTAATTATTATCTTTATAAATCTTAATTACCGTGACTTTTTTTTCCTTTTCTTTATCGCCCCCTATCGATTAGCTTTATTAGCTAATTAATATCTTTGTGAATTCAATTACCGACTCAATTGTTTATCGTATGGTAGTTTTCAGCTAAAATAGCTAACTACCGTTTAAAATTAATAATTAAGTTAATTAATTAATTATTATCAGAGTCAAATATTAACTTTTATTATCATTATTCATTAAGTATCTAATAATTACGCATTATTATAATTATTATAAATTTTATTCCTTTATATCGAGTACTGATCGATTAATATATTGTGGATTCATTAACCTTTAAAAGGTTAATTTAACTTTTAATTTCAAATCAATAAGGTGGTAGTTTTACAAGATAAACCAATGTAAAATCTTTAGGTAGTCAAAGTTAAGTTTGATGTTTACATATTTCGAATTTTAATTACCTACAGGTAAGGCGGTAGAGCTCTCCCCGATATCTTTGATTTCATATAGCCTGTCTTTGGGATTTATAACTCCCTAGGGATTATTTATTACCTTTCTGCATTTATTGATTTGATTGACTTTGTATCAAAAAATTAAGGGTTGATTGTACTTCGACTTCAACATTTATACTTAGGTAAATTTCATCTTAGGTATCTATTTAATTGTTTTTAAATTTCAATGTTTTTATATACCTATTTAAATTAAGTTTTGCTTTTGGAAAGCTACTTAATTTTTTTATGAAAATTGGATACTGAACAATATTCTCCTTTGAACAATTGAACAACAAGTTCGCCATCCTGTCAACAAATTGTTAATGAACAACAAGTTCGACATCTGTTAATAAATTATTGTTTTTAGAATTCCAAAACTTGTGTTTTTATTGAAGGGGTTAAATGTCAGATAGGTAGATATTGGATTTATTTTTCCTTTTCAGATTTTTGAAAATATCTTTTTGAATAACAGCTAATTATTCGAATAGTGTCTAGTTCGGCTATTCTTTTATAATCAAAATAATTTATACAAACTAGTGGCGCCCTCTCTCTACTGTTCCAACACCAAAGACCACCCTCAAGCTAAACAACCACTGAGCATAGTCGAGCACAATTATGAGCATTCTTTTGTTTCGACAAAAGAGCGTTACAGTGTAGATAGAGAAAATGCTACATTCCATTGAAATTCACGAGATGAATACTGTCCTCCATTATCTGACCTGAATCTAACGGGAACATCAGCAAACATTTTTTTACAAATCATTTCTAATCTGTCCACTGTTGGGATCTTTATTTTCATAATGGCACACGATTTGCCATTCAGATAAACGATCCATGTAAACCATAAAGTATGTTTTCCGGCATCATTTATTTATTTTTCTTCTGTTACAATAATTGTAATTTATTCAGTTTTTAAAATCATCACGATCATTATAATCTTTCCACCCCTAAGCTCCATATCTTAGTGAATATATTGGCATTTAATCAATTTCAACATAAACAAGACATCAGTATTATTCAAGAGTCAGCGATCTATCAAAAAGGTTTTTCCCTGTACAAAAGGAGATTCCTACACAATTTAATCCATTTTGTATGAAACTGTAAAGCTTTATGTTTTTTGTAAGAATAGGAAGATTAAAAACTAATTAAACAATTCAGATTTTAGGCAAATTTCCTTCGTCTTACGAACATCAGAGATTGGAAATCTGCGTCATTACCCTGAAGTATTGAATTATTTAAAATCACTTATAGAAGAAAGAATTTCCCGAGAGCGACAAGTTTCATGCTCCATAAAGCTGTGTCATAAAAGTAAAAGATGAAAGTAATAGTTCTTACATTGTGCTGGGTTGGATCTGGATCTGGACATTGAATCTCCCTGAGACTGAAATGACGTTGCAATCAGTATCATTTATGTAAAACTCAGAAAATAGAAATAAAGGAAAGTGGAGTGTGATCCCAACTCAAATTGAATAATTAATCGATTTTACATCACTCCTCCGCACATTAAGCAACTCAACTAATTAATGAAAAAACTGTTAAATATTTTTGTATCAAATATTTGATAAGAAATCCCATTTTTAAATGAGACCCTCAAGAGTTTTAAATCTCTAATGTTTTTATCGAGCCATCTCCTTGCTCGTTAAAATTTCAATTAACAATCCTAATATTTACAGAGTAAATTGCTTAACAATTACCAAACTCTCTCGTGGGAGAGAGAAAAAAAAAACGAATAATTGAGTTGTACAGATAAGCGCACGACTCATAAATTTCCTGAAGCAAAATCGCAAACATCACTGGTTAACGTGAAACTCTAAGTATCTCTATCTCCTCGTAAGTTTTATAGCTCCATCCTAAGTGTCCCACTTTCTAAAATAGATTACTCTTAACGGTTTACATTTTAAATCGAGCCGTTCTCTATCTCACCCAGCGTATTATAAAATATAGTTCGGGACGAAAAATAGCTTATGTCTTGAATAATTCAACCATAAAATGTTGTTGGAAATTACAAATGCAATATTCCATGAAAGCTCTCGGGCCTCCGGAGATTATAATAGCCCTTTGTTCCTAGCACGACTAATTTACTTGCATTGGTGTGCAGTAATGGATTATTCAAGTTTATGAAATCGTTATTTAGCTGCTTGTAAGGTTATCCAGAGTAATTAGTGAAATTGGTAGCAAACAAACAAACAAACTTCCTTTTAATACAAATCGCCCTGTTTACTTGATAACCTTTCGATGTACTGGATAAATATCGATTGTGGAATTTATTTATAGAAAAAAAAAACCTCCTTGTTAATTCTAAATCTACTTCATTTGCCTTATATAGGTCACAACGTCGACTATGGGGAATAGTGGATAACAATGTAAGTCATTCAAGGAGTTGGAGTTATGTTATGGTAATTACGTAATGGAGTATTTCAGTTTCACCCCTCGAGCGTGGAACATCGTTATTTTCCCCTTTTAATTGTTAGAGAGTGTGTGTCGTTAGATAAAACAAGACTATGAGGATTTTAGGATTAAAATTTTGAATTATTTTGCATCATAAAACGGGGCCTAGAAGTAAATCAATGTAGATAACTTTAAATAAGCCCTCAAGGAAATTAGACTTATTCATGAGAAACTTGGCACCCAAATTCCAGAATGTGTCAAATGAGAAATTTACCTTGCTTCACATATTTGTGATTCAAAAAACTCGTGTCCTACATCAGGTAGTAAAGAATATGGCTGTTTTAATATTAATCAACTAAACTACTGGGCTGAATCCCATAGAAGCCTTTAATGAAATAGAGAATTTTTTTGAAGAAACACTAAACGTTTTATCCATTTACAATGGCTAAAAATACTTTATTGATTGGTAAACGAGCAACTGGTGAATGTGTTTGAGTGTATTCGAAATATTTTCTCTAAAAAAATCCTCTGTCCACCAATCTATCTCTGTGTTGATTCAAATTTCCATCTTCAACAGACTGAAATTTGGATATCCATCTTGCATCAACAGCTTTTGTATGAAAGTTCCGGTCAACTTGGTTTTGTCGGAGTGAATCAACTTCTTTCTCACCAAATTCCATTCATTCTACGCCGTCAACTCTTTCAGTTATTTCAGGAAATTCTACTATAGAAGATTGCTAAGAAACGATTCTGCTCCCAAAGCAAAATACTTGATACATAATCTTCAAGATTTGTTAGTTGTGTTTCTTCTGACTCACTCTCCTCCTTGGTTCCTCTTCAACATCCTCAACAATTTTCTATTTTTCCCCAACAATTCCTTTTCCTAAGATTTTTCGTTGATTCTGATCCAACTCTTCTTCTCACTCCTGAATTTATGGAGAATTGTGATTTCCGCTGGCCAATTTTGAACAAATTCTTAGCAAATCTGACATCATAACCTCTATGGAATTTCTCCTCTTTAAGAAAGCATAATTTGTATCCGTCACTATTCCAGCATTGTACATACATACATTATTTCACCTGTCAGTTTACAACTTATTGTTGAGCTCTCGTGGTAGGTGAAGATGTATACCTACACAAACAAAAAATTTTAGTTTGTCTAGGTTCCTCTTCAATCCATAATTCAACCGGTACAACTTCAATTTTCAGAACTTTGGTTGGATTTCTGTCTACTAAAAATCTCATCCATTACATTCAACGGCGAACATCTCCTCTTTTCAGTAAGAGTTCTGTACATCCTTTCCGCAACACCTTTCTGTTCTGATATGTAACGGATCCTATTGGATACCTACCATTAGTACCATTGAAATGCTATCCAATCTATTTCATCCTGAAACTTTCGAATTAAATTTTGCTGTGGTAACATTTGTTGGAGTATATTTCTGTGTGTAGTTTGTGCAAGTATGTGCGAACAACTTGTCAGCCACCAGTAACGTGTGATAGTGAAAAAGTCAACGGGTTTGTTGGTTGTTGGCTCGACGTTTTTGATCATTTATGATGTAATATGTCTTCAAATTATTAAAATAAATATGAAAGTTCAATAGGTTATGGGCCCAGTTCACGTTAAAATCGCAGAAGTTTACTTCGTACTTGTTTAGGAGTGAAAATTCGAAAAATTAGAAATAAAAAATTGTTGCGAACATTGGAAAGAAAAACTCCGAGGAAAAATTTAGTAGTTATACTAATTTTTGAAGCATGGATACAAGAAATTTGCAGTATACTAGGGTGACACCATTCTATGGTAATAATTTTTCGAATTGGAAATTTCGAGTTAAATTATAGCTTGAACGAGCTGGAGCCCTGGATGTTGTTACAGAGCCTGTGGAAACTCAGCAGGTATTTTCTCATTATAAAAAGACTGATGCAAAGGCTCAAAACATAATCGTCCAGTGTCTGGCAGACAACAGGTTAGAAACAATAAAAGATAAAAAATCAGCGAAGGAAATCATGGAATCTCTAGAACAGGTATATGTTGAAAAGAGAATATCTATGCAGGTACATCTGCAGAGGAAGCTAAGGTCAATGAAATTTATGGAAAAAACAGAAATACATTCTTTACTGATTTTGATCAAACAGTAAGTCAATTAAAAGCTGGTGGTGGAAATGTAGATGACAAACAGTTAATATGCCAGCAGTTGTCAGCAGTGCCAGACAATTTCCAATCCAATCAGTTGTAACAGCTATTGATGTAATGTTTTGCCAGGATGAATCAAAGGTGAGCCTGGACTTTGTCAAATATGAACTTTTGATGGAAGAAAGTCGAAAAACCAAAAATGTGGAACTTGTATCAAACGATGCTGCGTTTGCATCCAGTTATAGAAATAAGAGCTTCAACAAGACTTTTGGGAACGCATCAAGAAATGCAAATAAAGATGAATATTTTCCTTTTAAATGTCATTTGTGTGATGAGGTTGGACATATGAGAAGATTTTGTCCTAAAAATAAGTATTACCTACTAAGTAAATTACAGAAGAAAGTATACGCAAATATGTACGTAGGCACGTACAATCTTTCCTCTTCCAGGGTTTCATGATAAACTCTCCCATTTTTCATTTTGAAGTCCGCCTTGAGTTGCTCGTCCTGACTGGTATGAATCTGACGGACTCCCTCATCGTGAAGCTGAACGGTCAAAAACCAGTCAGTCTCCCCAATTTTGACGCTGACTTGCACTGGGTTCCTGCTCAGCGCGTCTACATGTTGCATCTGTGCTTCCGGTCTGTACTCAATAGTGAACTCCATTTCCTGGATGCTCAACCACCACCGAGCTACTCGGAATCATGTCTTTTCTCTCAAAAGTTGCCCGAAGAGCAGCGCAATCTGTAACTAGCTTGAACGGTATGCCTGCCAGATACACTCGAAAACGCTTCATCGTTTCAACTGCTACCAGGGTTTCTAGGTCATAACTATGGAGCATCTGCTCTGCTGGAGTTGTTACGCGACTGTAATACATCACTGCCTTCGACTGGTCATCACTTTCCGTCTGCAATAACATTCTTCCTAGTCCTACTCTACTGGCATCTGAATGGACTTAGGTTTCAATACTGGGGTTGTATAATGCAAGAGCGGGTCTATCCACTAGTGCTCTTTTACATCTTTCCTTGTCAATTGGCTTCAAGGTCTTGCCTTGATCGCAAAATCTCTAATGAACTTCCTGAAGGAGCTCGCCAATCCCAGGAACTGCCACACTTGATGGAATTGTTTTGGCTCCGGAAATTCTTTAACTGCCCTTATCTTTCTATCTCCTAGACGTAAAGGTACCTTGTGCAGACAGCTCATGACCTAAATAGTCAAGCTGTTGCTTGAGGAAAGAACATTTTGTTAGGTTTAATTTGAAACCCGACTCCCTGATTTTATTCAGCACTCCCTGAAGCAGTGATATACCCTCCTGAACCGTACGAGATGGAATAAGAAGATCATCCATGTAGGCCAGCACTTGCGCATGCTTCCAAGCATTTCGTTTATTACTCGCTGAAAAACAGCTGGACTGTTGGCCAACCCAAAAGGTACTCGTAGAGATTCATATTAGTACCCGTCTGGGGTAACAAACGCTGTCCTTTACGTGAATGCAGGATGAATAGGTACCCGATGGAATCTTGCCACAAGATCCAGTGTTGTATAATAAGCATTTCCCAGTTCAACTGGACAAGCTGTTGGTCCTCCACCAGTGGCATGGAATACCTGTTTTTTACAGTAATTTTGTGCAACTCCCGGTAGTCGACATACAGCCTGATCCGCCATTCCTTTTTAGGACTCTCACCAGTGGACTAGCATACTCTAACTCGTTTTCCTTTATGATGCTATTAGCCAGTAATCTGTTTATTTTCTCCTACCAAATTTTTCATACATTCTTAGAACACTGCGGTATTTAGCCCATGCAATAAGATTTTGACCCTTTAAATAGCTCCATCATGGTACCGACATTCTGACCCCTGATGTAGCGCATGTAGTAACATTGTGTCACCCAAAATAGCCACATCGAATTTGATTGGTCAGGTTTCCGAGCTATGGCTAGATTGGGTGGCAGAATGTTTTGATGCCTACGGTAGTAGGAGGTGAAAGACTCATCAAGTTGTTTTGACCTCTTTGAAATGGCGTCCAGTTGTTCCCTGTAGCCGGGGAAATGCCTCCTGCAATCGTTGCTTCCACTCCTGCCAAGTATTCTCTCGCGTTCCAATGTACCCAACTGGTTGTTGAACCATCGCCTAGCCTCACCACGCACACATGTATGAATCTGCAAAATTTTGTTATCGTCGTCTCGGCCATGAGAACGAGCAAGCTGCTCCACGAGGGCCAGTCATTCTTCCACATTACACAGGATTTAGTGGAACTCTGTACATCAGGATCAAAATAAGACAACATCCTTCTTGTCTTTGATGGTTCCAATTGTTCCTCTCTTGGTGTATGTGCACTTGTGTTGTCACTATGGCCCTCCATGTAGCTGGTCACTCCCTTCATTTAATTCCAAATTTAGAACATCTTCAGCGCTCTCGTCTTCCAATAACTTATTATTGTATTCCGGTTTAAGCCATTTTTCACTAATGACCTCATAGTTCCATAACATTGTCTATCACATTCGAGAAAACTTCAGCTTTCTTTGACATCGTGCAAGCCGTGAAAGGCGTAAAATTATCAAGGAGGAAGCCACAAGATTTGCACATTAAATTAAAAATGGAATAAATAATAAGAAACAATAACAAACATCCTAATAATTGATGCAGTTAGGAAAAAAAAGTAATATCTTATCTCTGGTGTCCAAAATCTTCGATTGAAAATACCAAAAAACTCGAAATTCATGACGCGATCGAAAACGTGTTTCTATGGGTCGTGACGTCACAAGGCAGTAATAATCGGGTCGCGCCGCCGACACGCCATGTGCTACTGGTATCGTCATTGTCAAATCTCTCGCAAATGGCATACATAACAACATAACCATATCTAAATCTACCAGTTCGAAGTGTTCGTCACTGTCAACGGAATTTTGTTGCCGAATGACGTCACACTAATTGGTCGTTTTAAATGGCGATGTTCCGAGCGTAACTTTAAATATTTATTAGTTATTTATACACCAAGTGAGTTAAATGAATGTTTATTCATGAGAAGAAAGTTTAACCCACGAGCCCAAGCGAGTGGGTTAATTTTCTTCGAATGAATAAACATTTTAACTCACGTGATGTATACAAAATTTTATCCCATTTTGTGGAAATTTGAAAAATAAAGTACAAAGAAAAATTCCAAGAGTGAGTTAAAAATATTTTAAATCACTGAGGTATCAGATGTTTAGTTGGGCAGAGTGACTTAAAATGCCGAGAGTGACTTAAAATCTTTTTAAATCACTGAGGTGATAAACGTCTACTTACCTTCATTGTTATGCGTTCAATAATGACATTTTTAAACGTCAAAATGGGATAAAAAAAATTAACGGCTGATTTTTAATGCTCCATATTTGGTATGGCTAAGTCTTTTGTGTAGTAGAACACATTTTTGAAATTAAAAAAAAAAATTGCAAGTTCCCTATTGGAAGTACAGTTTAAAACTGTCATATCAGTCTGCCAAATCCTATGGAAAATCAATATTTTATTTTGAAACAAAACCACTTGCACATGACAATAAAAACCTCAACTTCATCCTCTTAACAAAAATATATCAGCATAACAATACTCCCTGTTTTGTAATGCCTTATTCCTTTCAAGTCGACCGAGTTTGAAATTGCAGGCGAAATAATCTGGAAAGGAATGGGATAGAAGGGCAAAGGAGCTACCGGCATAGCAGCGTAGCTGAGGTCGCGCTGTTGAATATTTAACAGACTGTTTTAAGGAGCTGTTTGGAGGGTTGAGGACCCTGTTTGTACTCGTTCGACGAGATGTTTAACTGGCAAAAAGAAAAAAATAAACGGAGGGGTTTTATGTGCGTGAAGGGTTGCAGGACAAGAACAAAATAATTTTGTATGCGTCATAACAAACAATAAATGTAGCTCTTAGGATTTTAGATAGTGCATTGCATAACCAGCCATTCCAGATAAATATTATTTAGTTTGTGAAAGTAGAATTCTCGTTATCCTTTGCAAGAAACAACACGTGTCCTAATTCAAGCTCCAATTTCGCTCTCGATTACATCTTTCTTTGCGTTTTAAAAAGCCCAACTCCAGTAATTTGTCAGCGTCCGGGTTTCTAATCCAATTTACACAAATAAAAGTGTGCGGTAAAATAAAGCAAGAGAATCCTCACAAGACGACAAGGCCCTATTCCCATCTCCGGTGGCGTCTGGAGATTTTGTCGGATTCGAAAACAAATCGCCGGACCATACTTTATTATCTTGTTTTAGAGCGAGTTCTTTCAGGTTTTAACCGAAATAGATTTCATTTATTGTAGTTTAGCGAAATAGTTTTCACGTTTAGCTTTGCCCGAGAGATTGGTGCAGTTGTAGAAAGACGATGTTGACAAAACTAAACTAAACCTAATAGGAAAATCTTTGGAAGTTGTGTTAAACTATTAAAACATTTAGCCAGGACATGGGAGATTCAGAAACTTTCAGTGCAAAATAAACAACTCAAATTCCACTCATCACTATAAAATGAAATGTTCCTCAATTTTTGAGAACTCCAGATACCAATTTTTAAGAATGCCAATTGGTTTAAAGAACGCACCAGCTACGTGGAGCCGTATGATGAACCATATCATGGGAAAAATTAATAAGGATAATAATGCCAATTTTCAGGCTTTATAGAATTCTGCACCCTAATCAGTTTGTATTTCAGTGGAGAAGAACATATAATGTTGGTTTTTGGAAAATGTTCACTTTGAAGGTTTTTTTTTCTGCACTGCACTGAATAGCTTTCAACAGAACTTCCAAATATTTAGTTAAATATTAGCTAGATTCTTACCTTTTCAGAGAGGCATTGCTCCGCCGGTGTGAGCTCAGCTCACTGTTTCCTGCATCTCTGGCATTCTCGTCGACGCAAAATTCCTCTCAAATGGCTCTCTCTGTGTTCGAATCGCATCTTCGCGCGCCCGCCACTGCGATCTTCCTGATCCTCACCCAAACACTCTGAAACAAAGAAAACTTAAATTTGAAATAACACATTTTGTACTACATTCAAATTATATAATTGCCAAGTCGCATGGAAATCGTAAGTTATGGTTTTCGATGAGATTTGTTCGTGTCTCAGCTGGTTATTTTAATGAGTTGCTATTGGGATTGTTTTGTTTCTATGTTTTTGGAAGGGAAATTAATCTGTATAATTGCATGTGAAAAAGATAATGGTTATTGTGAGTTTCATATTGGTTCAAATCATTTGAGTAATTCTTAAACAAGCTTGTATTAATGTCAAAATATATTGGTTTATGATAATTCTTACGATATCATAAGCGACCTTGGGGCCTGAACTAAACAATGCGAATTATTCTGTAATGGTAAAATTGAGTCAAGTTAAGATGTAAATTATTTATTTACACTTTGGAAATAGAGAAAAATTGATACCTATATGTATTGAAAGATAACCTAAAGACTCTTAGAGATCATGATACTCATTGTCTGTATATCCCATCATAAACAATAGTTTTGATCTCTTATCTAACTTACTGAATCTTTCTACTTTTGGTACATAAGCATACGCTCTACATCCAAATGCTTTAATCTTATTCAAATAAGGCTGATAAACATAACAAATTTCAACTGGAACAACTTTATTTCTCAGCACTGTGGTTGAAGTTCTGTTTATTAGATATACAGCTGTTTTCAAGGCTTTACCCCAAAAACTTTTGTCCATTTTCGATTCAAATATTAGGCATCTTGCACATTCCATTACGGTTCTGTTGCATCTTTCGGCTGCTCCATTTTGTTGTGGTGTATATGCTACTGTGTATTCTAATTTAATACCTTTCTTTAAACAAAAGTCCCTAAATTCACTTGAGACGTATTCTCCTCCATTGTCATATTTTATTCGTTCCAGTTTCTTGTTAAATTTTGCACTAACCATTGCTAAGAAATTCTTGAAATGTGCAAAAACTTCACTCTTTTGCTTCATCAAATAACAAACTGTAAAATGACTGTAATGATCCATGAAGGCTACAAAATATCTCTTGTCATGATAAGTAGTGGGTGTTATTGGTCCACACACATCGGAAGATACAACTTCGAGTTTTGTAGCACCACTGTCAATATTACTTGGTTAACTTCAATTTTTCCTGCTGCATAACAAGCCAATGTTCGTGTCTCTGATTCATATCCAGGTCCACCTTCTTGTGCCTTTTTTTACCACAACCATAGTATCTAAATGGAAATTTCTTTTCATTTTTCCTCTTTTTCCAATTTCCTTGAATTGAAATGCGGCTTACAGTTTCTTTTATATCCTAGAAACACCTCTCCCTTCACCTTGATATTTTGGCTCATACTTATTTTTATTTTGTCTCTCTTTTCTTCCATCAAGATTCTATTCTTAATGAATTCTAGCGTCACTTAAATGGGTATTGTATCAGGAATTGCAGATAATAACTGTATAATAATCTCTACAAGAAAATCGTTTAAAGAACTTTTTTATCATATCCCAATGCACTTGATACAATGTATTCACCAGAAAATTAAAAAAAAAAAACATAGAAATATTTAGTAAAAGTAACTTTAGATGGAATCCAGCTAGAAATGGAGTACGATTCCGGAGTTCCGGTATCTTCGATTTCATATAAAGATTTTATAAAAAAAATTCCCGAAAAAGAAATAAATATAACATATCTACCATTAAAAACTTATACAATTGAAATTATGAAACCCATTGGTTTTTTGAGTATGAATTGAAAAGTTAAGGGAAGGGAAGTTACAGCCAATTTATATACTACACCAGGAGAAGTTGACCCGATTTTTGGCAGATAATGGATAAATACCACAAAGCTTGACACTTCAGAAATACATTTTGTCAGCACATTGGAGGAAAAAGGGGAGGTGATTGCAAGTCTTAAACAAACATTTACAAATGTTTTTCAAGATGAATTGGAAAGAATTAACAATTTCGAAGGTTTTCTATTTCCTAAAGAAAACTGTTCACCTATTTTAATTCCTACTCGGAAAATTCCCTATACCTTAGAAGAAAAAGTGATTTCTGAAATAGACTTGAGACGAAAGGTATTTTAACTAAGTTGGAGTATAGCGAGTGGGGAACTCCAATAGTTCCAATTTTGAAGTCTGCTGGTTCCGTTAGGCTATGTACTTAAAGATGATAAACCAATGGCAAATGTGGAAGATATCTTTGCGAAAACTATGTTCCGTGGAAAAACATTTACGACACTGTATATTAGAGAAGCCTATTATATATGCCAATGAATAAAGAAAGTGTTAGAATCCAAGCTATTACAATTCCAATAGGGGATTATACAGTAAATCGATTGATATTTGGGACTAAAGTGGCACCGCCGATATGGCTAAGATATATAACAAGAACATTATGGAGGAAATAAAGACATCCATAATACCGATCTAATATACACTCGAACATACAAGAACTGAATGATGAAGACATTGTTACGACAAATTTATCATTTATGTAACATGTTCCATCTCTTATCATTTTCATTATAAAGTTGTATTTTTGCCATTTCAGAATCAGAAAAATAATAATTCATAATAATCCAAAAATATCCACAAAGTTCAAAATAATACCAGTAGGTACTGCCATCTACTACCGGATGAGTGTATTTTTTTTAAATTGTGATAGTTTTCCTTAGCTATTTTTATTATTTCCCATTTGCCAGTCATTTGTATTTTCATTTAATGAAATTATATTTATCTCACTTTTAGCAAATTGATATATTTCTGTCTTTCTCTAACTTCTGATTCTGAATTAATCATTCTTAGCTTAATGACCTAATTAATTAGCAGTTTTTTGTTTATTGACATAATCTTAATTTAAATTCTTATAATTTGTGAACAATTAAAATAATTCTAGTGGGTTTTTATCTATTCTTTTTTATTCCACGTGGTTTTTCATTGTGAAGTCATTGTAAAGTGAATATGGTCTTTTGGGTGTAATCTTCTGATTGGTTGATCTGGTTAAAACGCAGTTACGTATAAAAAACACAGGATTGTTTTTCTATAGGGATTGGTTTCTAAAACGTTTTCTTTTCCTGGTGCTGTAGCAGGCGAGTCATTTTTATTTTTATACTTATACCTTCACATTTTTAGATTCTCCCTTATCAATTTTTCAATATATTTTGCTATCAGCGCATATTATCATATCATTGTTAAGTTTTTACCTGATAAATCTTATCTTATCTATTCTTGAAATATAAATATTATATTTTAATTTTTTATCTAATTGCGGGCCTCCATTGTGTGTGATTGGTGGTTCCACGTTTTTTGAGTTCATATGCGTGTTATTGCTACCGCCAGAAAAGCAGCACTCTGCTCAACCTGTAGGGAGCATTTTAATTTAATCTATTTTCATGATTATTTTCCAATTATTGAATTGTAATTTTTTAATATTAAAATATATTTTTTTTTTCAATTTGCAATAGTTGCTCATACCTGATTCTGTTGAAAGGGAGTGTCTGCACAACAATGGTTTTATAATAAACTAATTTCATATATATTTTTTTTTTGTTCTTTGTAAGACACTCACTTTTTGACAGAATTCAGGGATTTAATATTCCAAATTAATTTAATATTCCTGATATTGCCTCATTCTTTTCTGGGTACCTACTGGACATAAATATCACTATTTGGAGTCTGGATCAGCTGGAGTGACGTCACTCCAGCAATCTATCCTCGTTCCTAGATACAGGAAACAACACGAAGAACTCCAGTTCACGGAAGTGAAACACCAACATCCCTTCAAGGGCTCCGGATTGGAAAGGTAGGTACACTGTATCAAGATTTATTAGAACAACCAAGCTGTCAACTGTAAAATTTTACAGAAAGTAACATTGACTGTTACTACATATTACTACATAACATTGTAAACAAAATAAAATTATTGTTTGTTGGATTTTGAGTGGTTACACGTTATCTTAATTTTTTGAACTGCATGACCCTAAGGTTCTCTTATCTTAAAGTTTAAATAACTGGGTTTATTTGTAACAACATATAAAACACTAGTACTACTTTACAAGAAGAATCTGGTGAAGACATTCAAAATACTAGCAATACTATACAAGAAAAATCTAACAATAAAAAAAAAGGATAATGTTACTGAGGAAGGGGATACACAAGATCTGAATACATCTATTTTACAAAACACCATGACTTTTAGTTCTAAACGCGAAATTAAATTGGTTCAGAAAATGAATTTATAACGAAGATTTACGAGGGAGGACTGTTATATATTCAGCATCAGGTATTTTTGTACCTTTTATCTTTAAAATATGACTGGTAAAAGGAGAGTTCTGTATTGTCAGTTTCTCATTATCGTTGAGAATAACTAGTTAACTTGCAAAGTATATTGCATAATTACATATTTATTACCTAATCTCTGTCCGGTATCTCAGCGGCACTGTTCGGGACACATCGCCTATGTACCATTCAGTTATTTAACATCCTAAGTTTTCAGGAACTGATTGGATTTAATCCATTCTAAAGATGGATGATTTTTTGAAATTCCTAGATCCAATAATAACATACCTAATCTTAAGATTTTTTCTTGGGGTTGCCTGCCACAGATTTGTTCATTCAAAACGCCTAAAGAGAAAAAAAACATCCAGAAAGTTTATTAAACTATTTTATTTAGCATCGCGGTTGAAGTCAATGTTAATATATTATCAGAATATTTAAGCAAAGACCCTCGATTGAAGCTTCAAAAAGCTAATAAACTTTGAATAATGGATAAATAATAAATACCATTAGAAATCGTGAACAATATAACAAGTGCCCAAAAACTGGGTTAATATTAGAGGGGTGAAAAATGACATCGTATTCGCACCTTTCCTTCTATGCGCAACTTTATACATTTCCCAAAGGATCAGCAGCGATTTACAAAGAAAAACGCCTTTACATTTTTATTCAAAACAAGAAATATTTTAAGAAGTTACCGCCAAACTTTACAGAAATAATTTTTTTCAGGTCCAATGACAATTTTAAAATTCCCAAGGCTATGAAGCTCCTCAAAATCACAAAAGTCGTCTGGCGACCTTAGTTTATAACACGCTATGGAAGCAGGTTTCAATGAACTTGGTGCTGGAAATGTCCCTCGCATGACAATAATTTGTCCGCCTTAAATATTGAAAGCTATACTACTACATTGAATTTTATCTTGATGACACGATGATAAAAATCAGTTTGAATGTTTCTCAGTACATACTTAGTTAACTTATTTCTATTCTTGATACCTTGATTCTAATATAGATTTTTCCATAAGAAAATCTTTATACCTACGTAAAACTAAATTCCTTTTAACAAATTAATAACAGCCGACTGTCCACAGGGGCTGTTCGCCAAGTCGACGATATATAATAATTTCACAAACAATTTAATTTTCCCATTACAACGGAATGCTTTTCGCGGATAACTCAATAAAGTTGGAAGCTTGATTTTATTAGAAGTTACTGTTGCAAATTAAATTAACCGGAAACTCCGGCCGGAGGCAGAATGTCCGGTCGAGATGAATGTTTATTTAGTTCAAGTTTGCATAGTGATTGTTAGTTTGGAATCAGTATTGAAAATCTTTGGCTCTCAGTCAAGAGAGGTAGGTACCCTTAGACAACGGAACAAAGAAAAGCTGACAGTGAAGCCTCAAATAACCTTGATAGAGACTTTTAAAATTCAGTTAAAGTCGAACAAATTTTTCAAACAAACAAAATTGTTAACAAAAGATAAGGTATTTCCGATTCACGATAACATAATGAGTATTCTTAAATTTCCGGACGACGACGCCACTGATAAGTCCTTCTGCGGTTCGCGTGACCGTAATGTTGTTGTGGCAATCGATGGGGGGTCTGCAATTCTGTTTTCAACCCCCGCCCTTTACTGTTTATTAAAATGTTATAAACTTCTAACGCGGTCACATCTTTGTGCCAAGGCCGGTCTCGTTCCAATGACGTGGCATGTTTTCTATAATACTTAACCTTTCTTTATGCCCACCCCCTTAAATGAATTATTAAGCAATGCGGTCTTGTGAATTTTTTTGTTGGGCGGATCTGATTTAGATTGATCGAAGAACAATGGTGTGTCATATCCGGGGAAATTTTATAATTGTTCCTAGAGCAAAAATAAAAGTCACCAAAAGAATAACTGAAAGCGAGCTGGTTTCTGGAATGGCATTTCAAAGTAAACGAACAAAATGAGCTCGCCGATAAAAGAGACGGGACTTTGGGGAGTTCTCTTTAAATTAAAAACATCTAAAAGGTCTTTTATAACCCCTTATTGCTACTTCTCATAGTAAGGAAACGCTGTTTTTCTTTGCTCTCTGGTGTGGTTTTATTTCAAACGTAAATAATAAATTACTTATAATTTCACAGTCTGTTCAAACTCTCACAGGCTTGAGATTTAAATATAGAAAGGCTTATAAAAAATTCAAAAAGTGGCAAGTGTTGTGGATCAATTTTTTGTTTTTGGGACGACAATAATGATGAATTTTATTGGTAATTTCTTTATCGTGATACATTGAAGTTTTATATTTAGATGAAACTAATAGAAACTTTTGGCCATACATCTTATATCTTCAAGTTGTTCATTTAGGAAATCAGTATTTGCTGAACTGTAGTTTTTACAGCAAAAAGAACAAGTAATCGTTACTATATAAGTAGGTAACAGTTGTTATTTATTGTTGATTGTTTATAATAGAAACGCTTTTACTGTTCTTGGAAGTTTGCCTGTTTATTTTGAATGCTGGAAGCTAGAGGACATCAAACTGGTGGTGGTTCATTCTTGATTGTGTGTGTGTCAAGGAGCGGTAAGGTCAGTTGAATAATTGTTATATTGTTTTTGAGAGTTCAATTATTATTACAAGTATAATTTTTTCCATTTTTATGTTTTTTTGTTTATTTATAACATTTTTTATAACATGTGCATTGTTCATGTATTTAACAAAAATCGTTTCATGCTGTAAACAACACAAATAAAGAAGTAAATTAGAACCTAAGAAATTATGTGCTGTCTTTTTGGGCTGAGATTTTGATTTTGTGGATTTAGAGCGTGCATTAGGGCCTTGTTGAATTTACTAACATTTTCCTACCCTGACGAGAGAATATCCTAGCAAATTGAGATAATCAGTCTAGAGATATTGGCTCAAAAACAACTATAGCTGAGTAGCTTCCCATATGGGACCTCAATACCTGCTGGGAAACTGGCTAACTAACAAAAAAACTCTTCAGTATCGAATATAGGTAGTGTTGATTGAATGTAGTGTGTGTAATTGAAATTTTAGCACAAAGACAAAGGATGGTACCTAATTTAAATTTTTATTGACTTAAATTAATGAATTATTGATTCACAATTATTATTGAAATGACACAGAATGTTTCGATTTTTGAGGAATATTAGATCGAGGGTTTCTCGGCCGTACTCTTTCCCCTCGTTAGTTCCAGGATGAGAACGGTACGATTTACTTTAATAATAAAGTAGACGTTTCACAAATTTTTCGTTTCTTTTACATATCACAACTACCCTTAAATTTTCCTAATATTTGCTATGTTGGGCGCATGTCCAGTAAGTAAAATTAAGTAAGTTTCCACAACGTAGGAAAAATTCACACCGTTCAAACTTACTGAACGAACCTGGGTATGTTACACTACAGAACCGACGGAGTATGACAGAGTCAAAATGGCGGCCAGGTTTACACTGAACACTGATTTATGCCATTTATTTATTTCGAAATCTCACAAAACATCGCTCTACAGTGTAAAGCGGGTTGATAAATGACCAATTAGCTTAGCCAAAACACTTGCCTTTGACAAGCAAACAAAAGGTTTGTGTGCCTCTTGGCGGACATTTTAATTTAAGTTTGACAGCACCTTGAATAGTCAGCCTATCCAAAACACGTGACTTTGAAAAGTAAACAAAGGGTTTGTGTGCCTCTTGTCGGACATTTTAATTTAAGTTTGACAGCATCTTGGATAGTCTAATAGTATTGAACTTTTTTGAAGGTTTTGTTGTTTGTCACTCCGTAGGTTTGTTGGACAGAATATACCTACATAACTACAATTTTGAATTTCTTTCGTTTCTCGATGTGCAATTTCCATTGCCATGGCCACAGTAACGCAGAAAAATTATTATTTGGAGCCTTTATTTGTATTATATATTTATAACTATTTGTATTAGATTTTTCAAACCGCTAATAAATTATTGTGGAAGGTGCACATCAATAGTAGAAGCATTGTAGCTAAGGCATTTGGACGTCAATAGAGACAGAGAAAATATCTCTATTCGTTACAGATTCCCAGCCCGGCGACCTCTCAGTGTAGTTAGCCTTACCCAAAACCCTATGTGGGCGGACCTTTAGTTAGTGAGATTTGCATGGATATATCAAACCAAAGCAAATCTAAAGTGGGCCCTTCGCAAGAAGGGACTTTAAAGCCGAACTTCTAGGGAGCTCCAACCGAGTACAAGATCCATCGATCAATGACGCTCTATGCTTCTCAGACTTTGAAAAATTTGTTAACACACTAGCAGATTTTTGATAATTGAGCTTTTATGTTATGTTCATCTTTTATCTGACTATAATGTTTTTCATTAGGTTAATAAATTTGTATTTACAGTCTCTGGTAGAAAGCTGACAGTTGCAGCAAAACCTCCAACCAATCCACCCTTTCGAAAAGCCAAACTTTACCTAGATCCATGGGTTCACGCCGTGGTGGGCTCTTCAAAAGAGTACTCCTCACAAAGCCTCAACAAGGGGACTGGTGACACCTCTTCTAAACTCAATAGAAATAGAAACGGGGTAGCAAAGGCTAGAGCTAGGAAGTTCAGGACACAGGGCCAGGGCTCCGGTGAAGGCCTAACCACCACCTCAGTACAAGGTGAGACCCAAAAATCTGGGACAAAACGTCTCAGATCAGAGGGTAATAATCCTGCATCGAAGGGAACAGAGGCGCAGGCGAAGATTTCATACTGCGCAGCAACGTCTGATAGCCTTGGGGTGACAAGAGTGCGGATGCGTAAAGCTCATGTCGGTACTGAATGCCGTCCTAGCTCAAATGGAGGGAGACTAATCTCTCCGGTTCGAGAAACTGCGCTGATTACTGCAGGAAACCATCTTGGCTGCTTGCGGGGATCAGTGGACTCTGGATTGGCTACAATGGGGATCATATCCTCGATCAAACCATGGGAAGGAGCAGCATACCGAAAGCTGCGATAAATTTCCAGGGTTGTCACGATGGCGGACTAACAGACAACACCACTACTATCCTCAGTAGCCAAAATCCTTACCCCAGGACTAATCTATGGAGAACGTACCATCGCAGAGATGAAACGAACAGGGTGCCCGCTCATGGTTCTTGGAGTTGACGACGCTTTATCCAAGGTCTTACAACGACAAAAGTACTTGGGCGGATGCATGGTCTCCCTTATGAAGAAGAAGGTTCCAGCTACGCCTGAGAAATTAATTACTAAGAAGCGTCACTACCCGAATCGAACCGGACTAGAGACAGTTATTAGCACTTAAGAGGTGGTCAGAGGCCGAGATCATGGCTCTGGTGCATGTAGACGATATACCACTAGGGATCAGGGTTGAGCCATCCACAACCTAGAAAAGGGCTCATCTTTATCCTCTACAATGGGCAAAGATATCTCTTTCCTACAAAGCAACTTGCAGCATAGCAAAAGGGCGACCTCCTTAATAGATCGTGACTAGCTATGGGGTAGACACACATATACCTGCAAGAACGTTGGTCATACAAGGGTCGCGTAGAGTTGAAAGATCTCTCGTCTATGCTTTTTTAAAGGTTTCAACAAACTTTTCTATCGGACCATTTGACTGTGGTCAATATGCTGCTGTGCTAATATGTTCTTCTGACAAAATACAATAATAGCTTATTGCGCCAAGATGGGAACGTAGAGTGTTGATATCATGGGGCAGTGGCATATTTCTGATAGTTTCAGGTTTTGCTGAATCTGGTTTCAACTCACCTTCACTTAAAATATATCCCAAATACATAATTTTTTCAGGTTTTACTGAATCTGGTTTCAACTCACCTTCACTTAAAATATATCCCAAATACCTAATTTCTCTGACTCCAAATTTACATTTTTGTAATTTTAAGTGAAAACCAAACTCTTCTATATACTTTAGGACAAGATTTACATTATGAAAATATTCTTCCTCTGCTTGGCCTGATACTAAAATGTCATTGATATATTCCGTGGTTCCTTTCAGACCTGATAACCTGGTATCCATAACTTGGGGCAACTTTTATACCAAATGGCATTCTATTGTATTGGAACAATCCATGATGAGTGTTTTTTGTTAAATATTTTCTTGATTCTTCACTGATTCCAATTTGAAGGAAAGCATCAGAAAGGTCAATGATATTAAAATTTGTAGCGTTTTGTAACTTTGAAAAGTTTTTTTCGACTGTTGAAAAAGGGTAATGATGTGGTAGAAGCAGAGATATGGGAGAGTTGTTGGTTAGAATAGAATAAGGGTCTATCCTGCGCAACTGGCCGAATTTGAAGGACCGTCATTTTTATCCCTTGTCAAGTTAGGTGTTGGAAAAATAGGTCATGAACAACTCATATATCCAAAAATAAGCAGAAATACCAAAACGAAATCTTTAAAAACACCGCTCTGATAAAAGTATCTCAGAAAAAGCAGGAAAAATCCCCAAAAACAACAATCTGTAGCCGACCAAAAGTAAGGTTATGTTGTGAAAAATCTGTGAGATTGAAGTTGCCAACATAAAAACTAATGGCGTTTCCGATTGGTAGATTTGATGCACACTGAGTGTATTTTCATCCTTTTTCATCAACCTGTAGAAGAAAAAGACAATAATAAAAAAAACTGCACTAGATCTACTAATCAGAAACGGCATAAGTAAGAGAGAGACCAGTAGAGTAATCGCCACATAATCTGACATCTCCGTTTTGTTTCTTTGTAATTACAATTGGAGCGGAGTCTGAAATATAACTGGCATCCTCTGTAAAAAGGCTTTGATATTTTTTAAACCATACATCAAAAGTGGTCTTTGTTTCCTGATCATAATGAAATTCTGTGAACTACCCAGTGTTTTCATCCGAAACTCTTCATTTGGTTTGGCCTGATTTTGAGTTGAATTTTGGAAATTTGATGAGAACTGACACAAAAATTCTTGCTGACTTTCGATAAGAAATTCTTGTCGAGTCCTTAGGAAAGTTGTGAGAACTTCTGTCATTTGTTCTATGTTCATTATCCTACCGACTGCGCCAAATTGTTGTAGTTCCGAAACACTACATATTTGTTTTTGAAAAGATTTTATGAAATTCAACAGTAAAATACAATGACAATCAATGACAAAAATCATAACTCGACTTGCTGGATAACATACTTTCAGGTATGACCTATGGTACTTCTGGTACTGTTTCCTAACAGCAAGGCAGATCAGTAGTGGTTTGCTTGGCCTACACGGAAGCTCATCGATTTGGTGGAGTACTATATGATTCTCTAGGCCTACCGCTGGTTGTCAGATGCGATGCCAACGCACACCACATGGTGTGAGGTTAAGGGCTCAGTCTTTTGGACTACCTTCACACCACAGATTTAGAAATCCTGAACCGTGGCAGCGCAGCAACCTTTGTCACTTCGCGCAGACAAAAGGTGATAGACTTAACATTGGGCTTAGTCTCCATGGCCCCGTTGATAAGCAAATGGACAGTGTCTGTCGAACCGTCCCTATACCGGATCACAGACACATCCTCTTCAGCTTGGACTTTAATTACAAGGTTAGGCTCAGTAAGGTTCACAGTTCACAAGAGTTTGCTTTGCCTACTTTAGATTCGATTTGCATCTCAAAACTTATGCATATATAATTACTGGTAAAATTAGAGCAAATGGAAAAAATGTTTTTCCCTTGTATTTGTTCACTTGCCCTAAATCCACATGATTTGTTGAATCAGGTTGAAAGTCTCAAGATTCACTTCCTATTCATGTTATACAATGTAATTTTTTTTTATTTTGTAAATAAAAGAAATACTTGAGAAATAATTCACTTCAACAGCTAGGTGCAATTTGTTTGAGTGGTTTCCGCGCAGCAATATTTTCTAAAACATATTTTCCGAAATTGAATTTATACCTACTCTGTGAAAATGAAATTGGAATTTTTTACCATTGACCTCGGAATCAGAACGTTGCCTCCACACCCCCCTCAGCTCACGAGCCCGTTATGGCTTTGTCTGGCGGGTCGATAATCGTCCGAATTTCGCATGTGAATTTCCAATGTATCCTGATAATGAAAATATCCACACACAAATAAAATTTCTAGTACCGCACGTTTTCTGACAATCTTTTATTTACGACTCCCCGAATATGGCGTGGAATATTTTCAACAACGATCGACATTTCTCGGTAGGGGTTAATGGTCGTTCCCGAATCCTCAATAACGTAAATAAAAAAAAATAAAATAAAAGGATTCGTCCAAATTTTAGGTGGAAACAGGCACGACAATAATATTGATGTTGGTTTACGAGACACATTGGCGCCCGACGATTCAATGGATTGGAAGTCTGATTATTATCGGGTCGATATTTTTTCATCAATTAGGCAAAAAATAACACGTTTTTGTTTCCTTATTTTGCAAAACAATTTTCTAAATAATTACATTGCCTCAAACCACTAAACAAGAAAATTCCTTTGTTACCTCCAATTTAGACTGCAGCTTAGGCTCCGAAATCGATTTTGTACCATTCGTGCAGCTATCACACACACATAATCTTTTATTATAATAAGAAACCTACCATTACAAAGTATATGCTCGCATGCATGCCACCCACAGCTGAATAATCGATCATGTGCCTTTGCCTTTTCGAGAAAATGTTGAATAAAAATCTCATAATGGATAATAAATAAGACACATTGCCGTCCCTGGCTGTTTAATCTTGCAGGGCACGTACACAGGATCCGAATCGTCAATTATAAATTAGTTTGTTTGGTAAAAAGGCTAACTGGCATTTTGGTTTAATATTGGATTCGAGGGAAAAGGACTTGACAAGTTCGAATGGGTTTTTAATGAGGGCGCAACTATTAAAGCGAATTAAGCAAAACTGTTGGAGAAACTAAAGGTTTGAGGGCAATAAGAATTGGGTCATGCATATAGGAGATCTACAAAGTTAGTCAGTCATCTTTCAAAATGAAGAGATTTATCTCTATGATAAGTGGTACTTTTCCGAACTGTTTTTCTAACTGAATGAAACTGGGTAACGGTTTGCCATGATTTGATGATAATTCTCCAATATTATGATTACGTCAGGGATGAAGAGCCTGGGATAAGAAAATCTTAAAAATTCAAGAACTTTGCTGCCTACATTTTTTTTTTACTTAACCATCCCTCTTCATTTCTTATTTTATTAAATTTCAAATTTTGTCTATTCCAAGCTCTCGAATTTTTGTTTCTTCCTAAACAAAACAGTTCCAGACACATTTTTAAAAATGTTTAGTAGCTCTGGTAAAATTTGTCAGAAAAAATTTACTTAAAACCAAGCAGATGTATCGGAAATCACTAAAAACTTCAATGAGAACAAACGGGAACAATTATCAAATTGATCGTGATACATTTCTTAAGATGCTAGTTGATTTTGCAGAAGATTGAATTATCATTATGGAAGAAACTCCAAAAAATCAGAAAGTTCCAGAATGTCTAGGAGCCTCAGTCAAATCCAATCTGATGAAATTGCAAACTGTTCCAGACACATTTTTGAAGATGTTAGGTGGCTCCTGTAAGATTTCAATTATTGTCAAAAGAAACTCACTTGGAACCAGTAAAATTTATTAGAAATGACCAAAAACGTCAATGGGAGCCAAAATGAGAACCATTTTCAAACTGATCCTGATTCATTTCTGAAGATGCTGATTTTGCAGGGATTTGAATTCTCATAGGAAGAAACTCTAGAAAATCAGAATGTTCCAAAATGGCTAGGAACCTCCCTCAAAGTCAATCTGATGAAATTGAAAACTGTTCCAGGCACATTTTTGAAGATCGTCGGAATAAACTCACTTGAAAATCAATCAAATGGATCAGAAATTACCTTAAACGTCAATTATAGAGTCAACGAGAACAATTTTCAAATTGATTCTGATTGCAGAGGATTTTGTAGGAGTTTGTACTATTATTCAAAGAGAAAGCAGCCTCAGTCGAAGTAAATCAGAAGAGTTTCCAAGATGTTGCGTAACTCTAATTAGGTTTAAATTATTTTCGGAAAAAAAATTTATATACCCCATCACTGTGTTAGAAAACCTACTAGCCCTACAACCAAACTTCGGGTTGTATTCAATGCTTCCGCCAAATTTGCCGGACAGGAATCACTCAATGACTGTCTATTATCTGGCACCAAGCTTCAAACAGATATAGTTCGCCTTCTTTTGTGTTTTAGGATTCATAGATTCGTATTCACTGCTGATATTCGTCAAATGTTTCGACAAATTTTAGTAAATTCGCAAAACGTTGATTATCAAAGAATCCTTTGGAGATTTTCTAAGACCGACCCTATAGCCGATTATCGTCTTCTCATCGTCACTTATGGACTTACTTGTGCTCCTTATCTGGCCATAAAATCGCTACTCACGCTGGCTGAAATAGAAAAGGACAATTATCCAGCAGCCGCGAATGTGATTTTAAATTCTTCCTATGTGGATGACCTAACTGGAGGTTCTTCTACGATCGAGGACGCCAGAGAGCTGCAAAAGAATTTGATATCGTTGCTGTTCAAAGGCGGTTGCGAGTTGCGTAAGTGGTGCAGCAATGACCCCCGTTTATTAACTGATATTCCTCCTTCGCACCTCTATAGCGAGGATTTATCTCTTAATTTTGACTCAGATAGCCCCCTTAAGATTCTGGGTTTGCAATGGAACCATGCTTCTGATACGTTTGACTTTTGCGTCAACCCTATGGAAAAGGGTTGTACAAAACGTATTTGTAACTTTTTTTGTTAAGCATCTTATTCAAAGATTATGGTATCAAAAGTTGGATTGGGATGCAACCCCAACTAATGACATAGTGCGTCTCTGGGATCAATATACCAATACAGTATCGTCTTTGTCAGATTGCAAAATAGCTCGTTACCTTTTTCCCCAACCCTATGATAGTCTTGAGCTTCACGGGTTCTGCGATAGTTCGGAGAAGGGATATTGTGCAGTTATTTTGTTTGTGCCAAGTCTAAAGTTGCGCCGCTTAAAACTATCTCCATTCCTCGCTTGGAGCTATGTGCCGCAGTTTTATTGTCTCGTTTGTTATCTTATGTGCTTGGCGTATATCAACCTGAGTTTCCTATTAACAAAGTTTTCGCCTGGAGTGACTCTACTATAACGCTTCATTGGATCCACTCTTCGCCCCATCGCTGGAATACTTTTGTAAGTATCCGCGTTGCTTCCGAGAATAATCCTGCGGACGTGGGGCCAACTTTCTTAAATAGTTCTAACCGCAATTGGTCTCCTTTTTCCCGTGACTCTACCCCTGAAGCAATTCCGGAGGAGAAGAAAACTTGTTTAGTTTGTCCAGAGCTTTCTGTGGAGTTTTTTGACCTTCTTATCTCAAAATATTCCTCATTGAACAAATTGCAACGAGTATTTGCTTATGTGCTTAGATTCAAGCATAACTTATGCTTTCCTGCTGCTCTGCGAGAATATACTTTAACTAGTCTAGAAATGCATACTGCTCTTTTAATTCTTGTTAGATATGTTCAGTCTGTTGTTTTCGTTACGGACATTGCTCTTATCTCTAGGAATGAACTGCCTTCTAAACCTCTTAGAAGGTTGACCCCTTTCATAGATAGCGAAAATGTGTTACGTGTAGGTAGTCGGTTAAAGCATTCTTCCCTCAGTTTTGATAGAAAATTTCCCGCTATTCTTCCCAGCGATCACATTTTGACTCGACTGATAATTACCTATTTTCATTTGAAATATTTCCATGCTGGAGTACAGAGCGTTCAATACTTGATTGGCCAACAGTTCTGGATTATTGCTTCTAAGCGAGTCATTCGTAGTGTGTTATCCAAATGTATTGTCTGTTATAGACTAAATCCCCAACGATTACAACACCCAATGGGCGATCTCCCTCTCGCTCGCGTTTCACAAGTCAAGCCCTTTTCTCACACTGGCGTTGACTATGCCGGCCCCTTTAAAGTACTTATGTCTCGTCATCGTGGTTCTCGTACAAGCAAAGCATATTTGTGTTTATTTTTTTGTGCTGCTACCAAAGCTCTCCATTTGGAGCTTGCTTCCGATCTATCTGCCGATGCTTTCTTAGCGGCTTTGCGTAGATTTATCGCTCGCAGAGGACGTTGTCATCATCTTTTTTCAGATTGTGGCTCCAATTTTGTTAGTGCTGCTAAGCAGCTGAAAGGTTTTATGTCGAATTCAGCTTCACTCGAGGGTATAGAGTGGCGTTTTAATCCTCCCTCTGCCCCACACTTCGGCGGCCTATTTGAAGCCGGCCTGAAGTCTGTCAAAACGCATCTTTATAGAGTAGTTGGCAATCAAAATTTGACCTATGAGGAGTTAAATACACTTTTAATTCAAATAGAAGCATTTCTCAACTCCCGACCTCTTACTCCTTTTAGTAACGATCCGCATGACTTGACAGCACTCACCCCAGGCCATTTTTTGACATTGGAAGCCTTGACCGTGCCTCCTGAACCTAATTTAACCTGTGTTCCAATTGGTCGCTTAGACCGTTGGCAATTATTGACCCGAATGCATCAGGATTTTTGGCGTCGTTGGTCACATGAGTACCTTCACACCTTGCATCAACGTTCTAAGTGGCATAAAGGCCCCACTTCCATAAACCCTGGAACCCTTGTTCTGATCAAAAACGACTTGATGCCTCCTATGCGGTGGCATATGGGCCGTATAATAGAGGTACATCCGGGCGCCGACGGAGTTGTTCGCGTGGCCACCGTTCGTACGACTAGTGGTTTACTTAAGCGACCTGTGGTGAAGCTCTGTCCTTTACCACTTCATAACTAAGTAATTACTGAAAATGCATTGCATTTTGGTGGGCGGCATGTTCTGTTTTCATTTAAAATAATATGTTTAATCAATCACATTTAACTCTCTTCTTTTCTTGGCTCACTGTGTATCATTATTCATAAATTCAAGTCTAATAGTTTTGAGGCCTTTAAAGGGATATCGCGCGTGTGCGGTGAAAAAGGACAAAAAACTACTTTTGGTGCTAGCAAAAATTATTGCTATTAGCCGCAGAGAGAATCAGAACGGACGTCAACTAAACGACATTGTTTTTCCACAAAAAACTTTTAATAGAGAACCCGCATTTAATTTTTAATAGTTTACCCGCATAAATTTATAGAGAACCCGCAACTAAGTGTTTAATTTGCCGAGCTTCACGGTTTAGAAACAGAACTAAAAAACGCGTCGACTGGCCAGTCCGGAAAACGTGTGTGTGTGTGAAAAAAGGTGTCCGTGGACACCTCTACATGGAAGCCAGAAGTTCAAGGTAAGGTCTCAAAACCTCCATTTTATTTGCATTTAAAAGATTTGATACAGTCCACTTATCTCACACTGAGCCTTGAAATAGTATTTTTTTTTTCTTTAAAAACTTTGAAAAGTCCAAATTTTACTAAAGTTTACACAGAGAAAATTCAAAACTCAGAAATGAAAAACAGAGAAAAGTAAAAAACTTAGAAAGACCAATAAGGAAAATAACAAAAATTCAAGAACTTTAATACTTTTTCTTCAAATTCTTCCTTCTTGTTTATTTATTTTTATTTTTTTTTCAAATTTTATCTATTCTCAAGCTTCTTGAATTTCTGCTTCTTTGTAAATAAGAACATAAACAAAATTAAGTCTGGAAGAAAAACAGAGAGAATCCAAAAGCCTGGAATAAAAAGTAAAGAAAATTGGAGCGCTGGAAATAGGAAGCAAACACAATTCAAAAGCCTGGAATAAAACAAGCAGAGAAAATTAAAAACTCAGAAATGAAAAACAGAGAAAAGTAAAAAACTTAGAAAGAACCAATAAGGAAAATAACAAAAATTCAAGAACTTTAATACTTTTTCTTCAAATTCTCCCTTCTTGTTTATTTCTTATTATTATTTTTTTTTTATCAAATTTTATCTATTCCCAAGCTTGTTGAATTTCTGCTTCTTTGTAAATAAGAACATAAACAAAATTAAGTCAGGAAGAAAAATAGAGAGAATCCAAAAGCCTGGAATAAAAAGTAAAGAAAATTGGAGTGCTGGAAACAGGGAGCAAACACAATTCAAAAGCTTGGAATAAAGCAAACAAAGAAAATTCAAAACTCGGAAATGGAAAACAGACAAAAGTAAAAAACTTAGAAAGAACCAATAAGGAAAATAACAAAAAATAAAGAACTTTAAAACATTTTCCTCAAATTCTCCCTTCTTGTTCATTTCTTATTTTATAATTTTTTTTCCAAATTTTGTCTATTCCCAACCTCCTTAAATTTCTGTTTCTTTGTAAATAAGAACATAAACAAAAGTGAGTCTGGAATAAAAATAGAGAGAATCCAAAAGCCTGGAATAAAAAGTAAAAAAAATTGGAGCGCTGGAAATAGGAAGCAAACACAATTCAAAAGCCTGGAATAAAACAAACAAAGAAAATTCAAAACTCGGAAATGGAAAACAGACAAAAGTAAAAAACTTAGAAAGAATCAATAAGAAAAATAACAAAAATTCAAGAATTGAATACTTTTTCCTCAAATTCTCCTTTCTTGTTCATTTCTTATTTTATAATTTTTTTTCAAATTTTGTCTATTCCCAAACTCATTGAATTTCTGTTTCTTTGTAAATAAGAGCATAAACACAATTAAGTCTGGAATAAAAGTAGAGAGAATCCAAAAGCCTGGAATAAAAAGTAAAGAAAATTCGAGTGCTGGAAATAGGAAGCAAACACAATTCAAAAACCTGGAATAAAACAAACAAAGAAAATTCAAAACTCGGAAATGGAAAACAGACAAAAGTAAAAAACTTAGAAAGAATCAATAGGGGAAATGAACGAACCTGAGAGAACAAAATTAAAAAAATTCCAGAATTCTACTATTTTTTGAGTGTTTGAAAGTATCGTCTTGTTGAGTTATAATTTTCGTTTAATTGTTGTCCATTTTTGTACGACTACTTGAGTATTCCATTAAGTTTTTAAGTTTATTTTTTAGAGGCAGGGTACACAGAGTTTTAAAAGCCACATAAAGCAGGAAAATTTATCAAATCGAATTCAGCGAAAATTGAATCCATTAAATTCGCTCGACGACAAAAGGAATATGGCTTTTCCACTTTCGGATAGCATCGTGCGGAAATCACTTTTTTGACCGTATTTACGTGACTCGATTGGGTAATTTTAACGAATCGTGATTTAAGTTCTTCTAAATAAAAATCCTTCAATTGGCAAAACCCTAATTATTGTTTCCCGATACTGAACAGTTGTGCCAAATTCGAGACGAACTCAAATAAATAAGCTTAAAAATAATCTAGGAAATAAAATCCCACAATCTATTGTTGTGATCTCAGTATTTATATTATCAGGAGATTTTAATGGGGGCTCATCCACATCCAGTTCAAAAAGTAAAGTATATTCTCAGCTAAAATTAGATTTAGTGTTTGTGTAAATGTATTTTGTACACGAAAAGAAAAATAATTGCAAAATTAGAACAAAATGTTGCATGTTTTGCTGCTATACATTTTCAGCAGGTGACATTAATTAAAAAGTTGATGTGCTACGAAACTCCTTGCAAAGCTAGGAAACGTATTTAAATAGAGTCGTATATTTTCTACAATTTTTAATATAATATGCATATATTATACTAATATTCCAATTCATTTCTGGCATAATATTCTACTTCAATTCATTCAAATTTTGTACCTATTTCTCAAGTCATAAAATTTAACTAGACGAATAATATTGGTGTCATTAAAATAATGACCATTCCGTTCCACAACAGCTATTGCATAGTAAGTATTGGGAAAGCATTTTCTGGCACTGCTCCCTGTGTCCAGCCTTGCGTTTCGATCAAGGCAATTTTCCTATTAATATGCACTTAAAGCATGTTTATTTTTTAAAATTAAACTGCATTATTTATCAACCCAGGAACTTCACGCTAATTAAAACTTTTCCGCTTTGAAAATTCCTAATTTAAGTTTAGTAAGTTTTGTGTGCAGGCAAAACATCAAGATGTATTTTGGCTAAATAAGGTTTATGACATATGAAACTTGGATATATTATGCACTACTGGACCTTGACTAAAATCCATTTGAAAATAATATTGCACTCAAGTACCTATTTTCAAGAAACTTTTGCTTCAATCAATATTTGAAATCCATTTCTAGAAATCCTTGGTGTAAGTTCGAGGGTTGGCGCCGCTTAGACGCCCTTCTTTCGACTTTTTCATAGTATTGCGGCATTTTTGTGTTTGTAGAAAAAATTTAAATCTTGATGATTTATTATCGTGCGGACACGAATGTGTCCCAAAACGCAACCTCTTTTTTTATGTAGAAAGCGACATTATGTAATTATCTTTTAAGTTTTTTAGGTATGTATCTTGATGCGGTATTTCTAATCTAAACCTTAATATTTCACATCTTCTGAACTCAATGATTTAATCAATACCAGCTTACAAAGAAATACGTACCTACCTTTCATTGATCTCTAGTGTAGGCAGACCGGGCGAGTTCAAGAACACGACGAGCACAATTCAATACACTTATTCATTATTTAGAAATATTACATAATTATTATTAATCAATCAACTATTAAATGACAATTAATATCACAATGCCTTCGTAAGAAAAGCCACGAACAGACTGAGTTATATAGAAATTAAATGACTCAACCTAAAAACTAATTTATTCTAGTATAAACACTTTTTTTGCTTGGATGTTCGGCAATGTAACATCAGGATGATTCACCGCCCTCCTCTTGGTGCAAGCTATTCCGTCCGCACTAGATTCTAGTTTTCTTGGTTCTGTTCCCTAAATACAATATTTGCCAGATTTTTCTGTATTTTCATAATTCCTATACACTTGGGGTAAATCATATAGTTTTATTTGTTATGGAGACATGATTTTGAACTTATAATAATTGCCATGTTGCGACCGGAGGAGAACTGCCAGTCGTTATCAAGCTATTTCCGACGAGTTTATATACAATTTTAGCCGCAGTTTCCAGGAAGTTTCATATCCTCCTGGAATTTACGGTTGTAGGTTTTAGGATTTATGGCCCTTTGAAATAAGTCCCCATATTTCTGGAATGAGGGATTACTTGCTTTGACAGTTTACAATTTTGACCGCCAGAGTTATCCAGGATTCTATACTATTGATTTAGTAACTAAACATTGTTTCACGAGAGTTCATACTTTTTAACTTCCTTTTTTGGGGCCCCTCAAAGATTTTAAATATACAGCGAGGGACACTAAACCATTCATAGACATAATAGAAGGGAACAATGAGGAAAATGTGGGGAATTTGCATCCTATGAGTATAGGTAGAATTCTGAAAAACGCAAATATCGATCGAGTAGAAAAAACATCTAGAAAAGGAAAAAATAGAGTGGGAATTGAATTTTCACAGTATACAAATGCCAATGAATTCCTAGCAAACAAAATTCTTAAGGAAAAGAACCTTAAAGCCTACATTCTTGCCAGTTTAGTAACATGTAGAGGAATAACAAGAGGACATGATAGGGAATTATCGGAAGAGGATATTATCAGTAGTGCTACTTCAGTCTACAAAGTTGTAGAGGCTAGGAGATTGAGAAGGAAAGTCTTTGAACACGGAGAAATTAAGTCTATTAACACAGAATTTGTGATTTTGACATTTGAAGGAAAAATCATACCGAGGTATGTGAACATATGTAGATTACTTCGATGTAATAGTGAACGTGTATATTAGTCCAGTTATGATGTGCTTCAACTGCCTAAGATACGGGCATACTGCCAAACAATGTCGCAGCATAAAAAAGTGTGCAAGATGTTCAAAAGAACATGAGGAAACAGCCTGGGAAGCAAGAAGGGAAACTTGTCTGTATTGCGGTAAGGACCACAAAATTACCGACAAAAGGTGTCAGGAGTATCTAAGACAGAAAGCCATAAAGCAAATGATGACTACAGAATATATTTCATATTATGATTCCAGACTAAAATTTCCCAAAGAAGGAGAAACAAGAATAGAAAGAGACATAATTGATCATAGAGACTTCCTAAGATTAGGAACCCCTAAACAAAGACAGGAGGAAAACAACGTAATTAACATCAATCAGAGACACATATATAGTGGTGCAGCAGGTAGAACAACACCTGGAAGAACCACATATGCTGCGATAGTGAACAGCGTTAAAAGAAAAACACCCAGATCACCAATGGCATATGATCAGGGGAAACACAAAAGATGTCTGTTCCCAAACCCAAGTAGAACTCCAACATACAGAAACTCAGGCGCCAATTCGCCAGCAATAAGTACTCTCTCATTACAACCAACTCCAGTAATTGAAGTTTTGAAACAAGTCATAGAAATAACAACGTGCTCACAGGAGATAAAGCAATGGCTTATAGAAGAATGCCAGAAAGCCACACAAGACAGTGTAGGACATGATCAAGATACAGAAGTTACATACTACCGCTCAAATTGATGAAACGTTATATAATCAAAGCCAGTATGAGAATAATACAATGGAATAGCAGGAGTGTTCTTAGTACCTACTCCGAGCTGAACACTCTAATTAACAAAGAAAACCCAGACAAAACTTGGTTAAAGGAGGATAAAACCTTTACCATGAAAAACTACATTATAGTAAGACAAGACAGAGCCGATGAAAATGGAGGAATAGATAAATTCACATAATATTCCATTTACAAAGGTCAAAAAAAATAACAACTTCAATCGGAAATTCCAAGCCATGGGAATAAGAGTCAACAGAATACTAATTATCAATGCATACGACCCCCCGGAAGTACAATTAACTATAAACAACATACTTCAAGTATACTGAATGGGGTCAGCGCTCCATTCATCATGATGGCAAATTTGAATGCACAACATAGCGCATGCGGATCGGAAATGAATAATTACAATGGAAGACAACTCTTTTAAATTGTAAATGACTTGAACTTAATAATAATGAATGAAACAGCCTTCCTCATCAAAATAAAAGCTGCTTCCTACCATTGTGCAACGTACTCCCCTGAACTGTTGCGTTGTATCGTGATAGGCACCGGCAAAGTTAAACGCTCACTAGCGCAGAACAAAACCTACCACGATACAACGTTTTTCGCCGAAGCCTGATATACAATATCTATTAGTCACGCGTGAATTTGAAAGACAAATTCTACCACGATACAGCGCAGCACTGGAAAGAAATATAGATACAGCAGAACCCCGATTATTCGATTCACAATTATCCGAGCTTTGGATTAACCGACCCAGTCGAAAGACCCAAAAATCCTGATTATCCGAGGTACGCACGTCCACACTCCGTATTAACCGAGTTTCTAGAATATACAGGGTGTTTTTTTATATATTGACACTCCTCCTACAGCCTTTACCTTTACAGGTAGAAGAAAGGTGTAAATACAAACAGTTTTGGCAGAATTTTTAGAAACCATGGTCAGAAACACCTGAAATTATTTTGTCGAATATTTCAAGAACTACTAATTTTAGAAACATTCTTTAAATTTAAAAGTTTAATAAATTTTTTGGCTCTACAACATTCGAACTTGGATTTTTTATTTCATATTTCGAAAGGAAATTCAATTTGCAATGTAAATATGTGTCATACATGTAGAGGGTGTTCCAAATTCGAGCCACATCATTGTAACAGCTCCTCATATTCCATTTTCATTGACTTACATATTTTTATTTAGGGTTACAAATGCCTAATGTGCGTAACTTGTTCAAGCAAGATAACAAAAAAACAAACAGCTGATTGAACTGCTGTGAGCTGACGACACAAGTGGGGGAGCGTTTGCACGAAAGCGCTGTAACGTGGTAGAATTTGTCCTTCAAATTCACGCGTGACTACTAGATATTGTATACCACGCTCCAGCAAAAACCGTTGCATCGTGGTAGGTTTTGTTCTGCGCTAATGAGCGTTTAACTCTGCTGGTGCCTAACACGATACAACGCGACACTTCAGGGAAGTGCGTTGCACAATGGTAGGAAATGACTATACGCTGCCCGGATATCATAATAACATCAGCAGACATAGGGCTTAGATGCAGCTGGAATAGGAATGTGATAGAAGACCCTGGATCTAGTGATCATTTTTCCACTAGGTGCCAAATAAACATAACTATCAATCAAAATGAAATGTCGCTAAACAAAGCAAGAAACAGATGGAATACAGTGGCGGTTCGCCCATATGAGCAAGGTGGACACCGCCACCCTGGAGAAAAAATAAAAAAATAAAAAATATTTTTAAAACAACATTTGAAAAGACCGTAACCTGGAAAATCTTGAAAAATTACGCCTACGGCTGTTTTTTATTTTTGTCGGCCACCCTTACTTAGATACCACGAGCCGCCACTGATGGAATATAAAAAAGGCAGATTGGGATAGCTATTACATTCAGTTTCATAGGAAGATTGAACTCTGGCAACGAGGAATAGCTGGAAAGCCTATTGGATAGTCTAGCACCGCCATATGTTACAGCTTGGGAAGATGCAAAAAGAACAAAATATAGACAACGGTTTTTCAAAAGAATAACATGGGAAGAAATAGAGTACAATATTCAATACAAGAAGGACACAGCACCAGGGATGGACAATATTGCCTATTCAATGATCAAACATGCACCGAATTTTATTAAGGAAGCCCTACTAGGGATATACTGGTCTGGCAAGTGAACATGCCAATTTAAATGCAATAGAATGTTCAGGAAAAGTCTAAGGTTGAATAGAGAACGGAAACGATTTCCCCTGTTCCACCTCCAGCGTTCTCAGCGCTGCATGCTGGTGGTGAAGCAGGTGAAGTCGTTTTCGTTCTCTATTTAACCTTAGACTTCTCCTATACCTACATTTAATTCTATTGCATTAAAATTGGCCTGTAAGATGCTGGCTTGCCAGACCTGTATAACAAAATAATGGTAGCCGAACTGGGAATACCAACAGAATGGAAAAACCATATAATAATACCAATAAAAAAACCTAACAAAGAACCGAATGACTATACAGCTTTCAGACTGGTAGGATTGGCCACATGCCTGGGAAAAATTTTGGAAGGAATCATCAAAAGTAGAATGTAACATTTCCTTGAAAACAAGAATTTCTCTAGTCCGCAACAAAATGGATTCCGAAAAGGGAGGGGAACTACAAATAACTTGGTGATATTGGCGAACAAAATATACACAGCTTTCACACAAAACTAGACAGTGGTATGTGTCTTCATCGATCTCAAGTCCAGAGGCGCCGACTTTTGAAATTCCTCATGGGTGCAGGGTAATAACTATAAATTTGTCAATAGGGGGAGGGGGAAACTGCGACGATTTTTTTTCCACGTGCGTGCGAAAAGTGCTTTTTTCTACACGCATTTTAGGCCATGAAAATATTACTTTTCCCCACTAGTGCAGAAAAGTAAAATAATTATGCAATGTTAAGTCACTCTGGTACTTTCATGTACTAAAATGCGCGCAGAAAAGTTCTTTTCCGCACGGTGGTAAACAAATAACCTTCCTCAATCATGCAGCATGTCTCTTCTACTCATTTAATTGCTACGCATATGCTCTAACTGACGTTTTGTTTTATTTTAGCCGCCTGTGTCAACGGTCCCTGTCAATCAATGAATTTTGCGCACGAGCGAAGGCTTATTATAAAAGTTCCGACATATCGAGAAGATTGTATTGATATTTTTTTCGATATATCAAATATAAAATATCGTTTGAAATATATCGATATATTTGAGTAATATTTTAATATTAGGCGATTTCGGTAAGCTTTAGTTGGTATACCATTTGGTTAACCAATTGGTACCTGCAACGTTATAGTAATGACGTAAGACAACATTTTGTTCCGAATTCGTTTGGTACTAAGGTTTGATAGGTCATAGGCAGGGGGGTAAAGACGAGCCTTAACCTAACTTTTTGCTTATTTTAGTTTTGGGAGTAACTAAGTACTGACTGCATGTGTCCAGACAGTGCCGACTGAAAACTATCTGCATTGACTAGACAGTACCGACTAAAATCTATCAGCAATGTCTAGAGAGTACCTTTGAGTAACCTATTGGCTAACTCAGCATTTTAAAGCTTATTCCATTCAGCAAAATAGTAACCCCATACCTGTCGTTACAATTATTTGGCAGTCAGAACATACGATAAAACAGGAAGATGAAGGCGAAAAAACAAACATATTTAGTAAAAATTTCAAATTTCAACGAGCTTCCATTTATTCACATTTCCAGAGCAGGACAAAACTAAAATAGACGTAGATAGCACTATACCAAATGAGAAGAACCCTGCTGCTGACCACGGTATCCTACTTGACAGACCAAAAAGGATACCAAAGTTACGGTGACATCATCATTCTCGCATCCGAAATTGGCTGGTATGCATTTGACAGACCAAACAGGGTACCAAAGCTTGCCGAAAACGCCTATTTACAAAACATCTATGCATTGTTCGTCGATTTTAATCTGATACTCGGACGGAATGTGAGCTGGTGGTTCCCTACATTAGAACGCCAATGGTTACCTGACATCACACCTGTTTTTGCCATATGAAACACCGCCTCGCTCCTCATACCGCAAGTGTCAGTTAAAAATCGACGAACAATATATCCCTACCCACGCAAAACTAAATTATATGGCTTAGGGCGCAAGCGCCAGACTTCCTGTTATGTGCCGAACTGTCTCGATTATTATCAAAGAATAGAGATGGAAAATAACAACATAAAGTAATAGAGCATAGAACTGCTCACAAATAACGAAAGAACAGAATATCAATACCACTTGTATAATTCCTATACAAAGTTGTGTAAATTCAAATTACATATGATACTGATACTACCACAAGGAACGGAATGACCATTAAACACGTTTGTACTTCCGCATTTCCCACGAGAGCTGCCATTGGTGCTCCGCACCCATGAGAGGTTGCTCATGGGTGCACCTTCCCCAATGTCCCCATGTAGTCGGCGCCAGTGACTCAAGTCAGCTTATGACAATGTGTTGATAAAGAAATTAAAGTTTTACTTGCTGGAGGCTGAAGTTGACACTACAACTACAGAATTGATATACAATCGTCTGATGGAAAGAAACATACATATAAAGTCCCCTAAATCAGGATAAATCATAGGTCCACAGGTGGCGCGCATGTGGCTACCACAGGAATAACCTTTGAGTCCTATTTTGTTCCACCTGTATACCAATGAAATACAAGAAGTAGCAGGAACAGAAACAATAATTCTACAATATGCAGATGATTTGGCAATGTATGTGGCGGACAAAGAAACTGAACGGGCTATGCAAAAGGTGCAAATGGCTCAAGGACAATAATTGGGAAAATTCGGTCAGTAAAACTAAGGCAATGGTATTCTCCAAGGAAAGGAGAAGATATCCGGTGGAAAAAATCAAAATTCAAAATCACGAGATGGAGTGGGTCAAAGGGGTATAAAATGTTATGAGAGCTTTAACGAGAACATAGTGGGGAGCAGATCCCAACATTCTACTAAACATTTATAAAGGGTTGGTTAGATCACATATAGATTATGGCTGTCAGGCTATGTATCACACTAGTAAACTCAATTAGAATAAAATGGAGAGAACACAGTTTCAAGCTCTAAGAGTCGTCACAGAATGTATGAAGAGTATGCCGGTATATGCATTACTTTCGGAAGCGGCCCAAATGCCACTTAGAATGAGAAGGAGTTGGTTGTGCACAAAGTTTGCACTCAAGAAAATGGGCATTAGTGGAGATGTGGTAAACAAGAACTTACTATGCGCTGTACAACCAAGAAATGCAATACTGGAAAAGTAAACAATGTGGAGGCAGTGGATTACACACTATCCAACATAGAAACGTTGGAAATAGTATATTGTGCAACAAGTGTTGAAAATAGTTTCAAAGTGTCAAACTTCCCCACGCATGTGAAAAGTGCGTTTCACACGCGTTACACACTATACTTTTTCTACGACTGCGAAATAACTATAACTATATTCACACTGGGATTTATTTATTTATTTTTTTGTTGAAAAATTATTCTTTGAAATTATAATCAACGAACAATATTGGTACGTACGCTGAATGCACTCAGAGTTGCTTGTAGAACAAAAATTCAATGGAAGTGTCATTTTTATTTTAGCGTGCGAAAAGTACTTTTCGCACGGTCGAAGCGTGTGAAAAGTACTTTTCGCACGCTGTGCGAAATAATCGATTTTCTAGGTAGGTTAGTAGTGCGTTTTTAGCAGCTTTCTAGGTAGTCGTAGGAAAAATCATATAACCCACTTTGCTTTGAATATGAATACGGAATGCAATTAGCAAAGATAAAATGGACAGATTCCATAATAGAAAAACATGGACAGGACTCGTAAAAAAGAATGGAGGAAATCCTCAGCAGATTTCCTGGGTTTGAGACAATATACACAGATGCCTCCCTAGAACCCACTTCGGGCGAATGCGGAGTTGGGATATTTAACAAAACAAGAAATATCAAAATAATGGGGAAATGTATGGACAATACCAACATCTGTACAGCGGAAACTCTGGTTATATACGTGGCCCTCAAGTTCTTAAGAGAAGATAATAAAAAGGCTCTAATAATAACAAACTCCAAGAGTGCAATACAAAAAATAGTTAGGAGTGGAATCAGAAGAGAATCTGACAATATCATGTTGGAGACTAGAAAACTAATAATGGAGCTGCGAGAAGCTGGAGTGAAGAAATGAGATGGCGGACAGGCTGGTCTTGAGAACTACATTTACAGAGAAAAGGAAGACAACTATAATAGCAAATACATAGTGAAGGAACCTCAAAAGATACCCTGGTTTGCACAGATCAATAAGGCTGATAGGCACATAATAAGTGCATTCTGCAGAATGAGAACGACTCATTGTAAAACACCCCAACATTTTTATAAAATTGGTATAGTTCCCAATGATAGATGTGAATATGGTGGAGTGGGAGATATCACTCACGTCCTGCTGAATTGCAGACAGCGAAGAGTGCAAGATGGCGAATTGTATTTAAAGCTAGTTAAATACAAAAATGGTCCAATATTGTTAGAGGAAATTTTGGCCGTCCCCACTAGCAGAAAAGCAAAAGAAATCATGGACTATATTAAGAGGTATAACATTGAAATTTGAAAGGCACACAAAAACTCAAGGAACATATTCACATAAAATCCAAAAACATCATCGAACAGATCACAGTGTGAAACCTTAGCCACAATCCTGAATCCTATTTTTTTTTATATAAAAAAAAGCTTCAACAAAAACAGGCAAGCAGGATACATACCGCATACCACATACCTCGACACATGGGGAATGGACATTCGAACTATGGAAAGTAAGAGAATGAGAAGAAATGGTGACTGGCTAAATGTTGTTGAGAGACAAATAGCCATAGTAATTTGGAAGAAGAAGAAACGATCTGTACCTATTTTTGATTCAAAATAACATTATAAAATAATAGCCACCGATCCTTTTATTATCTAGGATTTGGAGCCAAACTAAATTTAACTTTGTGACGAATATAATTTTTTTTTTTTTAAACCAGGTTTATAGATTTTACAAGTCAAAGAACCCTGTGCTTTTCTAGTTTATTTTGCACAAACTAATAAATTATCATTAGTATAGTGAGTATAATAAAATCCTCAGTAAAACAAACGGAACGTATTAATAATAGAACCACAAAAAAAATTATATTCCAGGTATCGAGGCCTTTGCTGAAAATCCATGAACTTTGGGAAAGGATATTGAACAATTTTTCTTTATAAAAGTTTTGTTCCAAACATATATTTTTGTTTTTATTATTCACGTACACAGAAGGCTTTATTTTATACTTTCTCTGAAAAATTTAAAACTTTCCAGGAAGGAATTCAATATATGTATATTCATCAATAAAATTTTGAATATTTTATCATAACTCTTCACTGTTTCACATATTGAAGTAATTCTCTAGTAACTCCTGTGTTCAATTACTTCATGATAATTTAATTGAATTCATCCAAAAAGTAGGTAATTGTTTGCTTAAATTTTGGTCCCTGGAAAATACCAATTTGCTGAAGCCAGCATATACGGGCTAGAAAGTTTTTAAAACCCGAGGGTATATGCGATATTTTTATTTGCACTCGCATTACCATAAAGCCCAGATATAGCTTAAATTTGCACTTTTTGGTGCAAGCTTTTCTCGGGGAAAATAGATATATAATTTTATACATAAAACAGCAGAGCGCTATGCAGAAATAATCCGATTTTCTGAAAGTTGTTTGTTGATGTTTCTAAATCAATTTATATTCAGGGGACAAAGAGTTGAAGCTTGATGCAGCGGTTTAATTGAAAATTTTAATCGAATTCACGTTTATTTCAATTTGGAACAAAAACATTAGTTAAATTGAATTTTAATTTCAGGGAAAAGCTGTATTAAGTATTTATAGTGTTAATTGTGTCAACTATTTTTTTGAAAATTTGTGGAGTAATAAATTTAATGATTCAGATTCGGGAATTTGGGGAGTCTTTTTAGACAAGAATCAAATATTGACTCAGCACTTAGTATTTAAAGTTTCTGGAATTTTTTCCTGAAAGTTCCAAGAATTTTTCAGAATTCAGGATCTTTACATTAGAAAAAAACAACCTGACAAATTCCAAATATCCTGAAAATCTTCATTTAAAAGAAACAGGTAATTTTCGGGGGTAATACCACGAGTGCTTAAAAATTATCTGGTTAATTTTTAAGCACGAATGATATTTAGGGAGAATATTTCACGAATTTTATAAAAATTATGGAATAAAATTAGATTTAAATTTGTTAAAGTCGTTAAAATACTTTTCCATGAGCAATTTTGCGGTAACATTCCAGAGAAATTTTACTGTAATGCTCTTTATATTCTTCTCCGTTCATTTTTCTCATATTAAAGCCAGCTTTTCAGGATAGATGCAAGTTCGGATATTGGAGTATCTTGATCAAAAGTGTAATTTTTTTCGCCGCAAAATGACACAAACTGCCTCCAAATACTATTTTTAGATTTCACTGTATTTTTTTGGTTCAACTTTCACTATATTTTCGTCGATTTCCTCATCTTTCACTTCACGAAACCGATTCATTTTGATTTTAAATGGCTTTTGCTTTCGACAAATACACCAAATACTTGTATTTCTATGATTACTATTGATTCCCGTCTCTAATTTACAATACAAACATTAATTTTTTTCTGTAGTCAAAATGTTATATTGACTTGTATAAGTGATAATTTTACGTTGCCTAGACAACGTTGAATTTCCGCTGTAATTTTTCAATTTGTCACTTTTCTTATGGAAAAATTTATACATGAGTGAAATATTTAAAAAAATATTTTGCAAATTTTGATTGGGTGATTTTATCCTAGAGTTGTAATGAATATGCCAGAGGAATCATTGTAAACAATAATTAATTATGAAATATTGATTGGTAATTTCAAATATCTTATGTTAATATTTGGACTAAGATTTGCGTATGTTAACAATAAGTAAGTAGGTTAGCTATTATTACGTGATTAAGGTGGAAAATGTAGAACGTCTGAGAAGGAATGTTTCATTTTCTTTTAACATGCAAAGCTGGAAAAGGCGTTAAGGCCCTTTACGTAGGAACATGATATTATGTAGTAGTGCCATAAAGCGAGAGTTAATTAAAGAGATAAAAAGGAAAAGATTCACAAGACAGATGGAAAAGCCTAGTTAATATAGTTGTCGGATTCCGTTGTTACGATCCTTGTTTTTTCCTGTATGTACCATGTACTTTTTTAATTGAAAGTTATCACTCATAAAGTATTCAGATATAGTTCACGTTGTAAATTTATTTCCGCTGTTTCGCGCAAAAGGCACAAAACTGCTTATTGATACAGGTAGCACACGTTCAATAATAAACCCTGTAGCAGGGTCGGCGCAAGCGACTTTGGCGCCCTAGGCAAATATTCTGTCTGCCGCCCCCATCAAGTAAAAATACAAATATGCATGGCTATTTTTAAAAACATGTTTTATAGTTTAATTGATGATTGAACATAATATAGGTATACCTGACTTACAGAATATAGATTATAGAATAGAATATCAACATAAAAAAAAATATACACACACATGCCCGCCGCAGGCGCCGGCAGAGGCGAAAAACCCCTGTTCTGGTGCCACGCCCAAAACGTTAATTTTGTGCCAAAAATATTCATAATATAAAATAAGTAGTATTTGGCCCCCCGTCACCCGGTCGCGATTTTACTAAATATAAACTATTAGAGCACAAGAGACGTTAGCATTGCAAAATATAATCGAGCTCAGCACAATCCTGCAAAATCTAATCGTTGACAGTACAACGTGGCTGATTCACATAAATAGGGCGCTCACATTGAATTCTCTTTCCTCCCATTTTAACATTTTGTATCTTCCTTCTACTGCGAGCAGTCGGCTGAACTTTTAATAGTTTTCCTTTATTTTAATTTATTTATTATTATTAAAGCTGTTGTGATGGCACATGTATTGTTAACGAAACAATAATCTCTGCAGTTTTGGCAAAGTTTTCTTCACTATCCATTGTGTCTTTGTTATTATTGAAAATTTATTCACCCACTCATTGCAACGCAAGTTAAAGTCGTCGGAATTGCACTCTTCGTCAGATTTCCCTTTTAACTTTAAGCGGAGTACTATGTACCTACCTAATTGTTTTGATTTTCATGCTCCGATTATATTAACATTTCCATTGTTACACAATGGATTGATAAGCTGAATTAAATTATCCATAATGAAAACACACAACACTAACAATAAAAATTACCTTCTAACAACAAGTACAATTTGAGGATAGATCCGCCACGTCATGCTACAAACGATTATATTTTGCAGGAATGTGCTGAGCACGATTATATTTTGCAATGATGTCAAGGGCTAGCGTCTCTTGTGCTCTAAAAGTTTATATTTAGTAAAATCGCCACCCGGTCCCACGACCCCTATAGCTACTAACAGAAACAGGTATAGCATGAGGGTTGTGGCATGAGTATATGCTCATAAAAAGAGGGCAAAGTTTGTGTTTGGGTTTGCAAGAGAAATGGAATTCTGAATATTATGAAGAAAAGCAAAATTCAAAAGATTTCTTTTGTTGCGTTTTTGCCGCCCCCTTTAGTTTGCCGCCCTAGGCGACCGCCTAGTTCGCCTAATGGTTGCGCCGACCCTGCCCTGTAGTAGCAGAAAACTTTTACCCACGCTGTATACATACATCATGCAAATAATGTTATAAAAACAGCCATAGGAAGTGGATGTGCAAAATATCGAGCTATGATTCTTATATTTTCAAATTCTGGTATGACATTTTAGACAGGTTAGGTAGGGCTCAGTATTTCCATCAAATAGAAATTGGAAAAAGACTCTTTCGAAAAAACAGCTTTCCTAGTTGATAATGGATATTACGAATATTTACGAATGCCATTTGGCTTAAAAAACGCGCCCTCAACTTTTCAATGAGTAATGGACGAAGTCTTAAAAGAACTTCAAAATAAAGTTTGTATGGTTTATATGGACGATATTATTTTTAGTGTAGGGTTACAAGCACATATTAAAAATTTAAAATTAGTATTTTCAAAATTAAGAGAGGCAAGCTTCAAAATCCAATTGGACAAAATTGAATTTTTAAAAAAAGGAGTCGAGTTTTTAGGTCATGTTGTTACAAGAGATGCCATTAAGCCTAACGCAAGGAAAATTCAAGCAATTCAAAAGTTTCCAATACCCAAAACACATAAGATCTTTTCTCTGGGACTATTAGGTTATTATCGTAGGTTTATAGAAAACTTCGCAAAAATAACCATTTCGAGATAAATAAAAATGTTTGAGATATATGTAAACTTGAGATGTAGAAGGTGGTAATGATATATTTATTTTTTGAATTATATAAAAGTGTTTGATATATATGTAATCTTGAGAAATGGGAAGAGTAGTTCACAAATCCACCGCAAAAGGGCGGTCTCGTTTGCGGAATACATATGGCAACATTGAATAATAGCTGGTGCGAGTGCGCATAGTGTATAAAGTGTTCGTTATTTGTTTGAGCGCCAAATCAAAAGATGGAACTTCTCCATTTACTGGAAAATTGCTCTCAAAGCAATCAAGAACCAATGATACTCCAAATTACCTACTCTCGATTCATTGGAAAATTGCTCGTAGGTATAGTGGCAATCAAGAAGCAGTGAAAATCCAAATTATGATTTTCTCTGTATCTTGATTCACTCGGAAAATGTTTAAATTCTCTGGTTTCGATTCGCTTGAAAATTGCTCTAGAGTAACAATCAAGAGCCGGTAATAGTCCATATTTTGATTATTATCATGGTTTTGACTTGACTGTCACTGTAGTATTTTTCAAGTGAATCCAGAGAACTATTACTGGCACTCGATTCCCTGGAAAATTTCAAAAATTGAGACTTTTACAAGTTCTCCATTAACTGGAAAATGGCTCTAAGGAGCAATCAAAAATCAATAATTACCAACTCTCGATTCATTGGAAAATTACTCTAGTGGTAATCAAGAGCCGGTAATAATCCAAATTATGATTTTCCTGAATCTTGATTCACTGGGAAAATGTTTGGAAAATTCTCTGGCTTCCGATTCGCTGGAAAATTGCTCTAGAGTAGCAATCAAGAACTACACCTTTTCCACATGTAATTGCGAATATAGCAATTTATATTGCGAATTCATCAATTGATTTTGCGAATAGTCAAGTGATAATGCGACTATATTGAATAGTTATTGGGAAAAGGTAAATGTGAGTGCGAATATATCAAATGTAATTGAGAAAAGTTAAGTGTAATTGAGAATATATCAGATGCAATTGGGGATAATCAAATGAAATTTGGAATATATCAAATGTAATTGCGAATTAATCAAATATAATTAAGACATAATCAAATATTTTCTCTGTCGACTTTTTCTCGTCATCGTTGATCTGCATATATCATAATTATTGCGAAATTCCATTTTGTGTCGCCTTTCTTTGACACAAAACTACCTATATGTATGTGAACAATAGCTTTCTTTAACAACAGACTTAGTTATTTTAGCAACGACATACAGATGTTGATTGGAAAATTAAAAGGCTCAATTACATTTGATTTATTACTAATTTTATTTGATTATCTCCAATTACATATGATATATTCGCAATTACACTTAACAATTCTCAATTACATTTGATGTGTTCGCAATTATATTTAAATTTTCTCAATTACATTTAATATATTCGCAATATCAAGTGACTATTCTCAATTAGATATGATTTATTCGCAATATTATTTTACTATTCCTAAAATTAAGTGATATATTCGCAATTACACATGGAAAAGGTGTAGTAATATTCCATATTTTGATTATTATCAGCTCCTGGCTGTAATTGTAGCATTTTTCCAGTTAATCCAAAGCCTTTAATCTTCAAAATTTGAACTATTACCCGCACTCGATTCGTTAGAAAATTTCAAAAGTTGGGACTTTTTTCAGTTCTCCTTGCACTGGAAATTGCTCTAGGAGCAATCAAGAACCAATAAAAGTCCAAATTATTGTCTCTCTATTCATTGAAAATTGTTCTAGGGCAATCAAGAGCCGGTGAAAATTAAATGATTTTCTCTGGATCTTGATTCGCTGGGAAAATGTTTGGACTATTCTCTGATTTCGATTCGCTGGAAAATTACTCTAGAGTAGCAATAAAGAGCTGGTAATAGTTCATATTTTGATCAGATATTATAAATTCTTGGCTGGCACTGTAGCATTCTTCCAGTTAATCCAGAGCCATTAATCTTCAAAATTTGAACTATTACCGGCACTCGATTCGTTGGAAAATTTCAAAAGTTGGAACTTTTACCAGTTCTCCATGCACTGGAAAATTGATCTAGGAGCAATCAACAACCAATAATAGTCCAAATTATCGGCTCTAGATTTGTTGGAAAATTGCTCCACGGCAATCAAGAGCCGGTGATAATCCAAATTATGATTTTTTCTGGATCTTGATTCACTGGGAAAATGTTTGGATTATTCTCTGATTTCGATTCGCTGGAAAATTGCTCTAGAGTAGCAATCAAGAACTAGTAATATTCCATATTTTGATTATTATCAGCTCTTGGCTAACACTGTAGCATTTTTCCAGTTAATCCAGAGCCATTTATCTTCAAAATTTGAACTATTACCGGCACTCAATTCGTTGGAAAATTTCAAAAGTTGGGACTTTTACCAGTTCTCCTTGCACTGGAAATTGCTCTAGAAGCAATCAACAACCAATAATAGTCCAAATTATCGGCTCTCGATTTATTGGAAAATTGCTCTAGGGCAATCAAGAGCCGGTAATAATCCAAATTATGATTTTCTCTGGATCTTGATTCACTGGGAAAATGTTTGGATTATTCTCTGATTTCGATTCGCTGGAAAATTGCTTAGAGTAGCAATTAAGAGCTGGTAATAGTCCATATTTTGATTATTATCAATTCTTGACTGGCACTGCAGTATTTTCCCAGTTAATTCAGAGCCATTCTTCAAAATTTGAACTCTTAGCGGCACTCGATTCGTTGGAAAATTTCAAAAGTTGGAACTTTCACAAGTTCTCCATTCACTGGAAAATTACTCTAAAAGCAATTAAGAACCAATAATACTCCAAATTACCTGCTTTCGATTCATTGGGAAATTGCTCCATAGTGGCAATCAAGAAGCAGTGATAATGCAAATTTTGATGGATCTTGATTCTGAGTCCAAATTATCGGCTCTCGATTTATTGGAAAATTGCTCTAGGGCAATCAAGAGTCGGTGATAATCCAAATTTTAATTTTGTCTGGATCTTGATTTACTGGGAAAATGTTTGTGCTCTGAATTCATTGGAAAATTACTCTAGAGCAATCAAGAGTACCAGTTCTCTATTCACTGGAAAATTGCTTTAGGAACAATGAATAACCAATAATACTCCAAATTACCTGCTCTCGATTCATTGGAAAATTGCTCTAGTGCAATCAGGAGTCGGTAATAATCCAAGTTATGATTTTCTCTCGATCTTGATTCACTGAGAAAATGTTTGTAATCTCGTCTCATTATTGGAAAATTACTCTAGAGCAATCAAGAGTGTCAGTTTTCCATATACTGGAAAATTACTCTAAGAGCAATCAATAACCAATAATAGTCCAAATAACCTGCTCTCAATTTTTTGGAAAATTGCTCTGGTGCAATCAAGAGTCGGTAATAATACAAATTATGATTTTCTCTACATCTTGATTCACTGGGAAAATGTTTGTGGTCTCGATTCATCGGAAAATTACTCTAGAGTAATCAAGAGTACCCACTGGAAAATTGCTCTAGGAGCAGTCAATAACCAATAGTCCAAATTATCTGCTCTCGATTTAATGGAAAATTGCTCTAGTGCAATCAAAAGTTGGTGATAATCCAAATTATGATTTTCTCTGGATATTGACTAACTGGGAAAATGTTTGTGGTCTCGATTCATGGGAAAGTTACTCTAGAGCAATCAAGAGTACCAATTCTCCATTCACTGGAAAATTGCGCTACAATGGTAGAAGCGGCACAAAAAGTTACCCAGATCCTGAAAATTTCAATTATATTGGATGACGCGTTCCGAAGTTATTACCTGGGAGAAACGTCGTGGGACACCCTGTATATTATAAATGATAATAATAGTTATTGTCACATAAATGCCATATAAATGTGACTTTAATATACATTAATCTGCCTAACAATAGAAAAATATCAACAAATTTTAAGCCTCAAGTTTGAAAGTTTATTTTTTGAACTCGTAGAATTTACATAAACTTGACATGAAACTAATCCTGGTATAAAATGATCTCAAATTTATATAAACTTTACGTAAATGTCACAGATATGTTTACTGGGAGGTGTACAAAACAGAGAATCAAAAATACTTGTGAAAAGTGCAAAATATATCTCAGAAAACGACGGAAATAGACAGCTGATAATCGGGGAAAAAGAATTGACATAGAACTAACACAATTTAAACTAAAAGAAAACACACTCAAACATCTAAGAAATGCTCAGAATCTTCAATATTTCTATGAAAACTTCCAAATAATTAGTTTTGCTCCAAATAAGTGCTTTTAATTTCCCGAAGCACTTAATGCTCCAGAATCCACACAGAATAAAAGGATTATAAACGTGACTAGGAGATTGTTGGGGCTTAAAGAAACTAACCGGAGAAAAGCTGAGAAGCTTATTAGTGGAAACCAGAAAAATGCCTAAAAGATTACCAACTGATAATTTTGAGAATTGCCTATAATTTCGTTAGGAAAACTTGCTAGTGACGTAGGTATCCAGATTAAAATTCAATTTGGAATCAATATCTAATTCTGTCTTGATACCTGTATCCATTCAAAGAGGTTATTAGACCAATAATAATAATGTATTTGTTTTTGGCCAACGTGGCCATATATCAATACACAGTTTGTGGCATTAATATAGGGCAAATTTGGACCACAGACCACTAAGTATCCCATTAAATGTGACCTACGATCGAAATGCTGTGCAAATAATTTCGCTTGTCTGCCATAGGCATGAACCTCGAAAATAAATTATCGAAGAATTTTTGAAAAAATTGTTGAGTTGTCGCCAGAAAACTTTGTAGCCACGAGTGAACTTTTGCTTTGCTTTTTTTCTAGTTAAAATTATGATCATCGAATTAGTTATTATTCACAAGGATATCAAGATGATTCCCCCTTTTTTGAATCGATGTTTATTAAAAGTTTTCTTCTTCTTACCTTCTGTAAGTGTAATGTAATGTTATCTAAAACTCAAAATCTGTCTTTCCCAAACAAAGGAATGTACCCTTTTTTGTTAATTACTGTTTGAAAACTAACCCACATAATAATGAATTCATTGTTTGCGTGATATTGGTTATAATATTAAACTTTGCGCAACCCATATACTGCAATGCATGTAATTAATATATTTTTGTTTATAATATTTTAGACAAATTATTTTTTTTTTCACAGTTTTTAAAATAATTTTTTGAAAAATTTTGTTTGTTAATTTACAAATAATAATTAATTTTTGAAATTAAAATTTGAAGGTGCATTAAAAAAAAAGTTGGTGCGATCTCAAAAAAATTCCTTACCTTTCGTCCAGTTACGTCACCGTTTCGACCGCATTTAGATCCAAAATATATATAAGAAAACTGAAATTTTTTTCACCGGGTGGACAAATTCACTATAGAAACTATACGCGAGTTTTGTTGCTACTGCTGGTCGGAAAATTGGGAAACTCGCTCGTCGGAAAAGCGCACTTTCTCGCGCATCGCGACCTGCCGACTTCGTCGCTCAGAGTGCCAGCGCCCAAACGCGTTTTCCCAACAACAACTTTATTTACCTGACTAAGCAGCGACTTTGTGGTGTGTTTCTTTATTTTATTTTTTTTTGAATTGGATTTTGGGAGACACAGGGTTATTTTTGAATCTATAGCGCCTATTTATAGTACAAGATGTTTGCACGATTAGACATAACATTTGCGATTCGGAATATGTACAGGGTGTTTCAACTAAGACTGAACAGGGGGTTATTTTTTATTTTCCCTGTATTATTGAAAAAATTCAAAATAGCCGATTGGAATTTTTTTTTTTCTGGATTATTCAAAAATTATCAGCTTCAAGAATTGATACTTGGAACATCTGAAGATATGACCCATCAGGTATGCAGTTTTCCTTCTTTTCACTATCTGCAACTACTCTCTGCTCTTTCTTCCCATTCTATTCAGAACTTCTTCGTTCGACTCACGATCCGTCCTCGGAATTTTTAGCATTCTTCTGAATACCCATGTTTCGAAGGATTCTAGTAGGTTCATGACACTGGCCTTTAGTGTCCAAGTCTCCACTCCGTAGAGTAGCACGGAGTAAATGTAGCATTCTACAAAACGGTACCGTAATGACAAGTTGCTAAGACTGTTGTTGGTTGTTGCTGAGAAGAGCTTTCATATTTATAAATGTTTGCTTGATCAATGCTGCCTCGTATTTCTACGTCTGGAATTAGATCTTTAGTTATCCAGCTTTCTAGGTATCTAAACTTTGCTAGATTTTCCATTTGGTGTTCTGCTAACCGTCATTACTCTCGTTTGGTTTATTTTAATCTTTAGGTGGAGTTGTTCGCCTCCGATATTCTATCAACAAGGCGTTGTAATGCTTCCAGTCTGCTATTATAATTATATCAACAGCGTAACGTATGTTGTTGACAACTTGTCCATTATAAAAGGTCTGGGGAGCAGCGAGACGGAGCTCCGGAGGATGCTGAACGATATTCCGCGTGTGGTTAAATTCACCAAAATGCACCGATCCTAATAAAATACATACAAAGACTAACACTTATTACGAATTACGGAGCTCCGCCTGTCTGTTCCCCATACTCTTGTGTCCATTATTCTTGATGCCGTCCTCTGCGTCGTTCAAGGCACATTCAAAAATCGTTTCAGACTATAGTTTGAAGAGTAGGGAGGGGGGACAGAACGCAACCCTGTCTTACTCCTCTTTATATCGAAAATTTCTGAATGTGTTGTATTGATTTTATTGCTGTGTTTTAAGTACTGGAGTGCATTTAGAAATGGAGTGTGAAGGTGAAGTAGTTGTTAGTCAGAGTGTTCTGACGTCATCCCTTGGAGTGCACTCTGGGTGCCCTATTTCTGAACGTATTGGCCTAGGGCGTTGCGGTAAATGTCAGTGTCATGAATTACGACGCAAGTTCAACATGTCTATGAGTTCAACCAACACTAAAATTCTAAAAATGGCAGTGAGAAGTGCATGTAAGGTAATTGTGCCAAATATTGCCACCTTAACGTATGGTATTGAATAAATTCTATACTTTTATTAATGAAGGAATACAAATCTAGGTACCAGTGAAAAAATGCATTGTTTAATAGAAATGAAGATATTGGACGTTTTAGTTGAAATTGAGAATGGCAATATTAGGATCACAGCTCTCCCTATTATTGCCACCCTATGTCAATATTAGGAACATAGGAACAAAAGATGAAAATAACAAAATTTTCTGACAAAAAATAATTAAACTCAAGAACATTGAGGACAGATAGTGTTTTCTTTGTCATCCTTAGTTAGGCCTACACAGGCCTCGTGAACATATTGACAGCAAACTAGGCACAAGCGCATATTTAGTAATGGCAACATTAGGTACAAATGACGTCCAGAAAAAAAAAATTCTAACCTAGAAACCCACTTAAAATAATTCATGCCATTCATAAAACAAGAGCCCCTAGAATGTACTTTTCTGAACTTAATAAGAAAAATCAAGTGAATGTAAATTAAGATTGCGTAGGGTTAACGTGAAAAGTTAATTTTCTCATAGCGCGGCCAGGAAAAATAAATGTCGTGCTACTGACGTCTGACGTTTAGCATAGACTAAACCGCCGAATAGAAACAAATCGCTGACAAATCAAAGTACCTGCTACTGCTGCCACCTACATGTAGCATCGATACTAGCTGAGTAACGAGGAGTGACCATATTAGGAACAATGGCAATATTTAGCGCACCTAACTTATTATGTTATTATCAAAAGAGGTCCTGCTGGAACATCCTTCATCTGAAGAAAGTGCTTCAGATAAAGAAAAGCAATTGATCCTGTTGAATCAGTGTAGAAAGAGGGCCAACCTATTCAAGAAAAAAAAGCCGATAATTGCAGAACCGCCGTCAACAAGGGGCTCGTTATTCTTCAACACAACGGCAAAGTCAACATTGTTGATATCCATATTTTTCGACTCCATCTTAGAGGACTCCATCGACCATCACTAATAAGCACTAGGAATAATCATAATGAAAATAACCTTAAAATCACGTCAAATCTGGTACAAACTGCGGGGCGTTTTTCAATCCAGTCCCTGAGTGGAGTAGTTTTGGCGCACTCTGGGCACGTCAACTCTCGATTTCTGAATGATTCCAGCTAACGCTCCAAGTAAGTACCTGTTAATTTATGAACGGTTTGGAGTTCGGTTTGGAGTTACTCTAGGGTCACTCTCACACCCAGAGTGTTATTTCTAAACGCAACCCTGGTGTTTATGTTGGTAACTGACAGGAAGATCTTTCAATAGTGTCGAATGATTGATATTGAGGCGTTTTCTCGCGTCTCAAATGTTTCATAACATTTTTCAAAACTGGTTTAAGTCATGTCACCATTACGTCATAATTTCTTGGCGCGAGAAAATGGTTTGAAAACGTGGATTGGATTGTATTTCGAAACGGTTTGAACCAATTTTGACGTGACGTCATGGGTTTATCGCAAGAATGTACTATTTCGAAACAGTTTTTGAACCAGTTTCAAAAAAGTGGACGCGAGAAAACGCCTATTTTTTCAGATATGGATACGAGGATACGAGGCCATTCTGCGCATGCGCAGATCAATGCGGATACGTTTGAAATTTAGGACCTGCCTAACGGGTCTATTACACTGTATTATCATATCTTGCCGCATCTTTATTAAATCAGTGTGTTTGGCACAGTAGAACGCATTCTGATAATCTATGAAACACAATGAAAACGTCCTTACTTAGTAATACGTAATACGGTTAAACTGAAAAGTGCTCCACGTGTGCTGAAGTGAGTAGAAGCAATGAATCTTCCGCATCTGTTGTGAATTCTCCTATGGATTGATTATCTTTGGGAATATTTTCGAACTGATCATTCGGAACCATTGAGTTCCGAAATAATCACACACGTGGTTTCCGTTTGGTGTTTTTGGGATCGGTACAAAAATTGACTGGAGCCAGTCCTGATGTGGTATCTCGCTCGTCTTATATATGTTGTTGAACATTACCACCAGAGTCTACGTTCTCGTCATTTAGCATAATTTCATTATCTGCCTTCTGATTTCAGTGATTTCAATATTTTTGGCGAGGGTTCAACTGTCTTCACCTTTATATTCTTCATTGAAATTTATTTTGGTAATCTTCGCATAAAGTTGTTACGTGCGTCCCTTGGGATCAGAGATGATACTACTTTATGTACTATTGTGTTTCAATATGATACTGAAATTGCAAGTCTTTGTTCGGCCTGTAACTTCTTTCACTAATTTATGTGTGGTAAAGTGGTTATACTGGTCATGGTCCAATGTCATGCCTCCAATAGGAAACAATCATATTTTTCAAAGTATTTTTTTCAAATATAAAATGTATGTGTTTTTTTTTTGTTTTATGTCCTCATTAAAATTTAAAAAATATTTTAAATTTCAAATTATTTTTGTTGGCGCGAAAACGATTAGCTTCAAGATGGTGGAACTTGTGACGTCAACTGTCTGTAAACACAATGTTAAGGTCTGTTCTCACAAGAGCCTCTGACACTTTGCAAAATGTCAAAAAGAATCGCTTAGCTGCTTAGCTTGAATCACTGATGCCCGAATGCACCGTTTGTTGATTCTAATCCTAGTTCGCCAATTCCATTTTGTAAACTTTGGCCTATAGCTATGCACCGTCAGCGGATTAACTAATCCGGAGTGGAAGTTTGGCAATGTTAGCATCCCAAGAGTTTTTGACACTTTTTAAGTCAAATAACGTTAAAATATTGTCAGTTGTCAGTTTAGAATTTCAATTTTTACTTGATTTTTATTCTTATTTTCTAAAAATATTCAAAATATCAAAATGACTGATGAAAACACCGAAAAAATCCCCAACTTTTTCCCGCCAGGAGAAAGGCAGAGTCTCACGAGGATACTTTCAAAATTCGCTAATATCATCGAAGACAAAACAACAAACAAAGTTCCCAATGTCAGAAAGTCTCAAGCTTAGAACCGATTAACGGGAGAATTCAACAGCACTGCACCTATACTCTGCCATAGGACCGTCGAGCAGTTACAGAGATAAATACTATATAAACTGTCGAGAATGGAATCTCAGTGTAAATTTTGTTGTCAACAAAATTGAGCCAAGCGCGCCATCTACCATTTTGGAAACTCACTATTTACTGGTTTTGCATCGACGTTACAGACACCTACTTTACATAAGACTTCAAGGCATTTTTATGATAGATGGCGCCCTGTTCGTATTACAGTCGGTCTGTTCAAATTTGTTTATTCTAGACTTTGGGACATTAATGTTTGCTTAAATTAATTGACCTTTTGTTTCGACGCCATATTGCGGTGCGCGAACATAGTTGCCAAAACAAGAAAACCAAAAATTACTAGCGGGCTGTCAACTAGATATTTTATTATTTCTATTCTGCTCAATACAAGTTAAAATTGATGGTTTTTCTTTCCAAAAACATTCGTAATAGGCGGTAAATTTAAATTTTAAATGTAATTTATTCATTAACTTTGGATTTTAAAGTTGACAGAACGCTAATAATTTTTTTTTCTACTGTTGGCAACTATGTTCGCGCACCGCAATATGGCGTCCAAACAAAAGGTCAATTGATGTTTTGTTAATTAGATCACAAGACAGTCCCTTTATCGATGATTAAGGATATCCTTAACATATTTATTCAAAGTTCTGATTGATGTTTAATTGAACTTGTCATTAATCTAATCAACAAAGATAAAAATAGATCTTCCAATCTATAAAGTTCGAAGGTCTTCGTGAAACACACAAAACCACTTTGAAATCACTTAGAAACACTTGACAACACAAAGAAAGACGAAATGCAAGACCGGCGAACGAAAAACATTATGAATTATTAGTTACTAGCTGACCCGGCGAACTTCGTACCGCCTCTGAATTATTAAATATACCTATTAAATGTTGTGTTAACGTATCTATTAGCTGAATTAAATTCAGTTTTTTTCGATGGTGAATTTGGCTTTGGTTGAAGAAAATTAATGTTTACTCTCTGGATCAGAAGTCTCCTAAAATTAAAATTTTACATCATCCTTTTTTAGGCAGCTTGTGGGCAATATTCTTGTAAAGTGTACCACCAAATAAATAAACTCAGGCACAGGAATGTTCAAAGAATGTAAAGAAAACAAAAAAAATCTCTAGCGCAGCACTGTTTCACTCTATCTGCACTGCATGCACTGCACTACTCCATCTGTTCTACTCTATCTGATCTACCTTTCTGTACCACTCTATCTGATCGGAATAGTGGAATAGTTCTGTTCGAAATAGCTCCAGTTCCTGAGCAGCATTGTTCTACTGTATCTGCAATGCCGAGCTTCGTTCCAGGTATCAGAGTTGGCGCGGTATACAAAATACAAAATAAACTTGGTATCGGTTATAAGAAATGGCGCCGTATGCGGGCTTGGTAAATTTTTTCCATAAATTAATAAAATAAGTAATGAAATGACCACATTAATGATATAACAACATCCTGGTACTGTCAACGCTGAAAAAAGTTTCAATTTGACAGCAAAATCCCCATTAACAAAATGATCCTCCATTTATTGAATAATTCATTTATTACAAAAAATGTGATAAATGAAGAACCGTTCGACCGATTTTGTGCAAACTTCACATAAACCATATAATAAATAGTCCGAACAAAGCCTAAACATTTGGTTTGGCTGTTGTGAGCCCGTTCTTGAGTTATAAAATTACAACGAAAAGTGGCATTCATTTTTATATATATAGATTATCAAATGAATATTTTGGCGTATTGTCATATGTTGACATGTCAATCTCATGTCAATTTTATCGACATCGGACGTGTTCTTGATGTGCTGGTATTTTACAATTCTGTTGTTGTCAGCGACATCTAGAAAAAGGAAAAGAGTTATTATGTGGTTTATTACTGGCAATAAGAGATCGCAGGGCCTGAGCAGTTAGAAAGGCTAGATACTAGCTATAGGGAATTATTGAAGAGTAAAAAATGCCAGGCACTAATAGCGCTAGGCAATATTTTGATGTTTTTGAGACGCGCGCGTTGTGGCAGTACTGTTAATTTTTAGTGCCGCTACTAATAAAGGTTGTGCCTTCCACTATTTGTGGAAAATAAAAACAGGCCATAAACAGGCACAGTCACGTCCCTATGTCTCTTTTTTTTTAAGTTGACGTCCGTCAAGGCTTATTCGAATGTTGACCTCACTTTTTTTTATTAATTTACATTTATTGGTTTGTTCAGATTTAGTTCAGAATCAGTTCTGAACTGAACTGCGCTTGCGCATTGGTTTACATATGTTCGATATGAATAAATGCGCAAGCGCAGTTCAATTCAGAACTGATTTTAAACGAAGTCCGACCAAACCTATTTCTTCAATTTCCAGTGCCAGGTTAGTGGCTTCTTAGCGGTGTTTGGTGTTGTGTTTTTATAGGTTTTTTTAGCGATTTGCCTGTTCTGTTCCTTTCATGTGTTGGATTTTTTTTATTAGAATGGGCTCCTATAGAGAGAAAGACAGTTTAAAGTCACATACTTCGTTTCAATGACCATGGGGCCCTGCCTTTCATCATTCTCGACCCTTGGTGCCTTGAAATGTGGTCTAGAGTCTAGAATGACGTATCCCACATTGTCATCATCCCCATCCCCATCCCCTAATAATACGGCCTCCAATATCTTCCATTATAAAATATAGATGAAATAACAAAACAAATTCAACAAAAAACTACAAGAAGGACCACTAGAAGAACACCAAACACGTATTTACATTTTGCAATTTTAGGTTAGGAATATGAAAATAAAATATGACATGCCACTGCCAAAGTTCACTACTGCCGACTTCAATGTGTCATTCAATAATTCCTTTTGTGAGCCAAAATAGCGCCCGCCACAGTCAATTTTGGGTCGGCACTAAAGCGGCACAGTCAACTGCGGCCGTATTTCAATAATTCCCTATTATCTGTAGCGTAGCTGTTATACCACTACACCTCATATCGCCAAAAAAGTGCTTATGTAGCGGGGCATTACCCGTAGAATAAGTTGGATTTAAAGAAGGTACAGTGAGAATCATTGCAATTGGCACACACTATATAAATATCCCTCGTAATGTGTCAAATCTGACACACAGTTATAGCAAAATGCTGCACTAAATAGATTTATTGGTTAGAATTTTGACTTAATACGAGGAATTTTAAAGAGTGTATGCCAATTGCAATGATTCCCACTGTATTTTTTTTTTATTACATGAGGTTGGGTCTCTAGTTAGCCAACTTATTAACAGAAAGACAGACAAGTAACAAATAATTTTGGAAGTTTATTTTTTCTGTTCTCCAGGAAGTTGGGATCTGTAGGTTTCGTGAGTCGAAATCTCCGAAAAAACGAGTGATAATTATTGTCCATATTGTCGAAATAATAACTTCTTTCGTAGATTGTGGACTCTGCGAGAAAACCCAAAGTTTATGATATGGAGGATATCTAGATTATCATCTATAAATATTCCGTCCTCCAAATCCATTTGACCCATTTTACACCAGAATAATCAAAGAATTAGGCAATTTAAACCACGTGACATTCAAGATAGCGTGGAGGCCACACATGGGCCAAACAACATAAAAAAAATATCTAGTTTCTGCCCGATTTAATAATTTAGGTACCTATTGTCCGTCGATTTTAATCTGATACTCGGACGGAATGTGAGCTGGTGGCTCCCTACATTAGAACGCCAATGGTTATCTAACTTCACACCTGTTTTTGCCATATAAAACAGCCCCTCGCTCCTCATACCGCAAGTATCAGTTAAAAATCGACGAACAATACCTAGTCAACAAATATTTTATTAAATAATCAAAATCAAAGTTGCAAGCAAAGCTCCAAGCAAAATAATTTAAAATACGCATAAAAACATATTCAAAACAAACTTGCTTGGCCGCCACGCCATATTGAATTTGCCATTTTGACAGATGGATTAAATTGTCTAATTGTAAAAGAAACTTCAAAATCGGTGACAAAAATACTTTTAGGTTAGACATCGTTCCGCTAATCCACGCATCGTTGACCGATTAGATAATTTGAAGCTTAAACCGAATTTTTCTTGCAGTGCATTAGAAAACCTTATCTAATCCAGGTTTTCATAACTAATCCTCGGAATTAGCTCACGGTGCATACCTGAGTGAGTTGCTTGAACCTTCGACTGCATTGAAAGCGGTTATTATGTGATGTTTCCGTATTTAAAGTGCCATATTGTGACTTTTTGTGTTTCAAATAGTTCATCATGGTTGATACAGGATTTAGAAAAGCGCAGTCTGACAATCTTCCTTCTATATACTCGTTTATGGTGGTTCAATACTTATCAGTCGTGGCGTGACGTGAGCTGATCGTGGACCAATCGTTCCACGACTCAAGAGTGAACCACGAAAATGTGGACCGTGGATTTACGATCAGTGTAAACTACCCTTAACCTTAGTTTACGAACAGTTGATGTCACTGGAAGCGGCCATGTTGAACGTAACTTTTCCGCGCGAAACTTTTCAATTTAAAACTAATAATTGCCGTATGACTTTAATATCCATAAATTTAATACAAAACTGCTCATCATTTAATATTTTACAGAAAAATGTGCACCATAAAAACAAAATAAGCCATATTTATTTCACATGAGAACTCCCATTCTTCTAGTTCTGTGCACAATTCTTGTAACCATTGTTCCTTGGCTTTACGAATCTCATTTCGAATGTCTTTGTTGATCCTTTTATACTATCTCGTTCTTGTTTTTAAAAGTTCTTCGTTTATGTACCTTATTAATAGCCCGGAAATCCTTAAATATAACAGAGGTTATGGGCCCAGACATGCCTGGTCGATAAAGAGGGGAGTAAACGGATTTCGGAAGTGAAAAAATAGATAATAACATAACCCAGCCTAGAGAAAATTTGTCAAGTAGTCAGGTTGTATCAATGAAAAGTAAAAAGGCAACAAGAAAAATGTCAGACATACACACTCTGGTCGTGAAACTGAATGGAGAGAATTGGACTATTTGGAAATTTCAATGATACACATAAAGTCTAAAAACCTTTATAGCCTAGTAAAAGGTGACATATTGAAGCCTTTTGGAGAAACTGCAGAGAAAAGGGTGACATTGAAGCCTTTTGGAGAAACTACAGAGAAAAGAGTGACTGATTGGTTAATGAATGATGCAAAGGCTCAAGAAGTGATTGTTAGTAGGCTAGAAGAAAAACTATTTAATTATGTGTTGGCATGTGATACATTTGCAGGAATGTGGAAAAAAATTGTTATAATTTATGAAAATAAATTACAGGTGGAGTTAGAGGCATAGCTGCAGTAGTTTCACATAGAAGAAATACAGTGAAAGTTGGAGAAGCAAAATGAGGAAATAAGTGACAAAATGGCAATTAGAAAAATTCTCATGACTACCAGAGAATTTGAAGCATTTCATTTCTGCTTGGGACTCAACACCTGAAGATAAACAAACGTTGTCGGAGCTTATGTCCAGGCTTTTACTAAAGGAAGAAAGAAATAAACCAGAAAATCTAGGCGCAACATTGGTATTAGAAGAAAGCAAAGACAAATCTACTCATAGGGAGATTGAGTGAAGAAAGTAAGATGTTTTCAATGCAACAAAACGAGACATTGTAAGAAGGACTGTCCACTTAAAGAGAAAAGAGTTTTTCATTGTTGTAAAAAGGATGGTCACTTAGTGAAAGATTGCTGATTCAACAAAGATGGTTAAAAATGTCAAGACAAATATAGAATAAACGAAGAACAAGGTAATCAAAGAAAAGATGGAAGAAACCCAAAAGCCCATTCGACACAGGCATCAGTGGGAATGTCTAGTTTGTTAAATTACACAATTATCCTAGAAAAAACTAGAGAAACTAGAAGGAATGATGATTGGTGTCTAGACAGCGGTGCCACAGAACATGTGTTATAGCAAATAAAAGTTTGTAGAAATTCGAAAATCTACAGAGCCGAAAAAAAAGTAAAAGTTGAAAATGGAATTTTGTTGAATGTATGAGGAATAGGAATAGTGAACTTGCAAGTTTTTAATGGAAAAAAATGGATTGATACAAACTTACTTGAAGTTTTGCGCTTACATGAATTAGATGTTAACCTGTTTTCATTGAGTACTCCCAAGCAGCAAACTTACGTCAATTCTATGTTAATTCTACGTCATTTAGTGACGTCGGAGTGTTTAATCTACGTTCCAATATACGTTGCTTGAGTTTCACAATGCCATGGTAGAAGTGACGTTGACTAGCGACGTATACCTAATCCACGATCAAATATACGTGTAATTCGACATGTAAACGACGTTAAATGGATGCTTTATAGACGCATCAATACAATGTTATTTTTGAATGGGTCATATTGGATTTTACATGATAACTTTTGAACCTAATGTTGGATCATGTCATGATCAAAAAAACTTCCACTACATGAGGTTCCAAGCAAGTCATAGTTTGCAACCTCTTTTCGACGTCGAATTTTGGTTTCTCGACGTTGTCGACGTAAGTAAATCTATTTAAAATCGACGTCATATCGATCATCAACCTTTGCTGTTTTCGATAGAGGCCTTGTAATGTATTCAGACAAAAATCAATAATCAATGTGAATTTTTGGATGAAAATAGAAAAATAAGAGCTGTTGCAAGGGAGGCTATACAAAATGAACTTCAAATATACACAAGGTATCTTGTCACAATGCAATCAAGTAGAAAGTTTAACGGATTGGCATCGAAAACAAGCACACATACATTTTAATCAAGTCAGAAATTTGTTAAAAGGAAGTGAAATAAAGTATAAAGATTTAGATAATTCATTCTGTCAAGATTGTTTAGCAGGAAAACAGCATAGGCTGACATTGCCACATAGTAAGTCGAGAGCTAATAGTGTTGGCGAGCTTATACATGGTTATTTGGAGGGTCCAATGGAAGTGTCTTCGTTGGGAGATGCAAAGTATTTTTTGTTGTTGAAGGATGATTTTTCCGGCTTTAGATTTGTTTATTTTCTGAGAAAAAAACAGGACATTACTGCGTAGCATGGAATAGCGATGTTGAAGTCTATATGATCAGTGGTTCATATTTCAGCCGAAACACTTTTTTTTTTGTTCCCACAGTTTGGCTATTTCAGTATCGATTGGTAGCGTTGAGCACCCATCTATTATAAGCTACATACGTTTCCATTTCCTTTTAAGCCCATTTACTCAAAAACTGTAGATGGAATCATTTTTGCGCAATGATAACTTTTGATCAGAATATCGATATCTACCCATTTTCAAAAATTCAGCTAATTTGACAGAAAGCCATTTTCCATAAGGTTTGTGCAGAGTCTTTTGACATACAATATACTCATTATAAACCTGATATAAAAATTAAATACATAATTGTAACTCTAATGAGCAAAAATGTTTAATGATAAACCTTTTAATTATTCATAAGATTGTTGTTCTCTCCAGAAGCCCCCACACATTTTATTTTTAAATTACATAATTATTTTAATTCAATGCATCCATCTTATTTTTTAATCTATTTCCTCAATGCTTTTTTAGCCAATTCCGTCAATATTTCCGAATATGATTCGGTAATAATCATCTACGTGACTGAATTTTATATCATCAACAAATTTTGCACCAACCACCGACAAATCATTTTGCGCATCGAGATTTATAGATTCGGTTTGTGAGATTTAATTTAAAAATTATTAGGTGTTATATACCTTGATTACAGGATACGATTTTGTTTAAAGTCAATAAAATATCAATTTAAACTTGCAATAATATATTTGAATTTTTTGTTTTTAGTAAATTAAATCAGTTGGAATGTTTCATTAATATACTCTGCAGTATCTTTGTTTTTGATTATAGTAACATGGTCTCCAGATACCAAGTGAATTTGTGGCGTCTGCTTCAAATACTACAAACAAAATTCCATTAATACTTGAAAACAACATCATATAGATAATTCCTTACCAAAGTCAGTTCGCAATTATCATACTGACTACAATCGCTGGGTCTTATCAAATGGCTAACACCCGTAACCAGGTTCCCGTCAGGCTGATATGCAGTAATATCCTGAAGCCTATTTCGGAGTACTAATAAACCGCTCTCGAGAGCCCTTTTATCCTCCGGCGTTCCGCTATACGAAGTCAATATGTAATTTACTCTGGCATCCCAATCAGAGGCTGCTTGAAGTTTTTTCAAGACCTTTAATAAATTAGAGAGAACATCGGATAATTTATAAGAATTTTTTACACGAAATAATGTTGATTTTAAACTTATACAAGAATCGTTCCAGTCGTAAAAATCCTTGTTAGTTGTGTCTTTTGAAAAATATATTCTGGTTTTTTATCAGAGGATATACATGAATATCTCAAAATGCAGATGATAGGTATAATTTATTTCTCGGTAGTAATGGATAATGCCAGCTACCACTGCAGAAAAGTAGAAAAAATTCCGGCAGTAGGACGTGCATTATCCATTAGGTACTCTTTAGAATGTGGCTGGTGCGTTCTTAAGTCCAAAAGGCATACTGTTAAATTCGTATTTTCCGTTTTCAACATTTAATGCTGTTTTTGGTATCGGTTTTCATGTATTTCGACTTGATCATAGAATTTTTTGATGAAATAAATCACTATCATCGTAATAAACATTACCTGTGCGTCATTATTATTGAAGATCCTCGCCAGCAAGTTAGTTTCCATTTCGGCGTCTTGACCTAAATGTTTGATGGCCGATTGTAGAGTGGATGGGGCGCCATCGATGAAGTACAAATAAATTTTCGAGTTGAATTCTTTGTTAAGGATTTTTCCAATTTCCGTAGCCAGGACGCCTCCCCACGAAACTCCAACGATATTGTAGGGGCCTTGAGACCAAATAGGTCTGATTTGCTATAAAAAAATACATAAATATTATCGTTGTTTTATTGTCTAGGCTGAAATTCTTACCGCAACAAACTTCTGAGCCAATTCCTTCAATCCCATCGGCTTGTTGGGCAAGACTGCACAGAAAGTGGGCAACAAAAGATGTCTGGCTAGTTCTTCAATTTCATTTTCGGTGTTCAAGCCAGGAATGATGAACAACGGAATCAGTTCGCGTATTTCTCTGGGTCCTTCAGTTACCAATTGCACTAGTTCGGGTTCTTTGGGTGCTTCTTTGATTTGTTCGCTCAGTTCTTCTGGTGAGCTCGGCAACATTTGAGAGAGTTCTAGAAAATAGAATAATTATTTGTTAATCAGTTAAAATGTTGTGCAAACATAGGAAATATCCCAAAGTAAACCACTGTTGTTGCAATTTTGTTTCACGCAAAACTTCCACTAGAAATAAAATGACACCGAAATTGATTTCACAATTCTGTGCAGCAAATGACCCACTGTTATATGGGTTACTTTCTGTTAAAACTATTCTCGTTAAAGCAACTAGATGCTTTCTGCAGACTTTCGTAGAGCTTCCAGGTTTCTTATTTTAAACGATTTTTCCGTGAAACTGAAACAACAAAGCCCCGGATAAAAAGAAAACGACATCCGGCTCAAAAAAAACTTGCCTTATTTCTGTTCCAGTTACATTTTGTTATGTTTTTGCCACCCTCAGGCTATTTTCTCTTGTCTTTGTCTTCCTAATAAATTATCCTAACGTTGGAATAAAGTTATAATTAGGAAAACCTAATGGGGAGAGTTTGCGAGAATATGGAGAAATAGGTAATTGCTTAAGCTTCAGTGGAGTGTAATTCAAAAAATAATGTTGAGCTTCTAGACAGCAATTGGCAATTTCGTATGAAAAAAGTTCAAATATTTAATATTCATTTGGATTTTCCCGGAAATATGGAAGTTAACATATTATTATGCTATTTGAATTCAGGCAGGCGTTAGCTGTTTCAAATCATTCTAGAGGATAGCTTAAAGTTGCTTGTACTATTATGGAAAATTGTGAGTTTTGACTTCTTAATCCTAAAATATTCAATTGATTTTACTTACTTTTGAATAAAGCCTGTGTACTCTCTTGTTTAGTGTCGCTAACTTTATCGTTATTAATCAACACATTCTTCACTTTAAGCGACAAAACGTTGTCCAACCCGGACAAGACATCTCCAAACTCCAACTCCTTCAACCATTGAATATTATAAGTAGTATAACCAGCGTCAGCTCTAACTTGACAAATACCAGCGGCTGAATTAATAAAGTTAACAAACAGAGCTTTAGGAGCGGTAGTTCTCAAGGCGTTATCGATATATTGAACTGGTTTGATATCGCTGATTTTACTGGTTTTCACTTGCGGTAATAAGAAAACGGCGTGGATGGGGCCCAAGCAATAAACTTCTGAGAGTAGTTCGGCGGCTCCTTCTTTTGTGTGGGCCTTGTTCGGAGCGAAAATTATATCGCAGCTGTAGTAGGATTGAAGCAGCGCCAAACGCCTGTTGATGTGGTTTTGTTGAGATTTCGTGTCTACGGAGACTACGACTTTTTTGGCACCTCTTAGGACGAGCCATTCGGTTACGTCGGTCCAGTTTTCGGAGCTACCACCTTTGAAAAGAAATTCATATTTAATGTGTGTTATACTTTTACCTTTACAATATGACTGGTAAAAGGAGAGATTTGTATTGTCAGTTTATCATAATTGTTGAGAATAAATAGTTGTCCTGCAAAGTATAAGTATTGAATAATTAGATATTTCTTAGTGGTGTAGTGACGCAGAAATAAACTACCAAGAAAAACCGCCAAGAATAAAATAATTGTTAATAGATCTGGTTATTTTGTTGAAAAATGAAACAAACAACAAAAAAAACATAAATCAAACTGGAAAAATGAAATCAAAATCACCTACAATTTACCGAAAATTAAACACTCCAGGAGACAACAACACTAAACCAGTTACAGCCGGAACTTCTAGTCAAAATGATCTGACGACATCGAATAAAGAAATACAGAAACTGAAATCCCTTCTCAAAAATCCGATAAGTGCAATGGGGCCACTCAAAAATAGATGATTCAATTGGAATGTGTCCCTGAAACGCGGCACTTTACTAACATGACGCCATCTGTCACTGAACCCAAATTCCGGGAAAGCACCATAAATCAGGCGCGTGCTGTATGCCGACAAAGAAACGGTACCGCATTCCACTAAAAAAAGAGGCGAGATGACGAAATCTTGATGTCAAAGCACTCATAAAATTGCGGGAGAAATTAGGCCGAAACAACAAAGGAAGGAAGGAGACAATTTTTATATAAAAAGCCTGAATTGCGATAAAAATAGCAGTGTCGGTTCAAAAGAAGTATCAGTCAAGAACGGTCAAAAGTGTCAGTCGAGAACAGTCAGTCCAGAACGGTCAGTCAAGTGTCAGACGCAGCAAGCAGAGTCCAAAGTCGAAGATAGTACGAAAAGTTTTTAAGAAGGCAGTGCGAAAATTTCGGGTTCATAAAGTCAAGTCGTAAAAATAACGTTTTAGTAATTACGTGTGTGCCAGTAGAATTTTAAAGTAATAAATACATCTTGTAAGTACATTTACACTGTAAAAATGGAAATTTGTACTCTTTATAAAATAGGACAAAAAGTTAATGAATTGATAAATTAACGAAAGTTAAATAATTATCCAAAAGGGAATTAAAACATTTTTAAGATGATATTTTATGATTAATAGTTGGTAAAATAAGAAAATTTGAAGCTAAATTTTGTAAAAGAACTTTTGTTATTGAAAAATATTTCGTTATTTATAATTATTTATAACATTTTGAATTGGGATTTTCGTGATTGATAATTGAAAAAAAATTTGAACTTTCTAATTTAACATTATTTTTGATAAGCCAAACTTTTGGTAAGAAACTTACCTATCGGAATTTTTATAATAGAATTAAGGTATTTGTGAGAAAGGAGTGAAATTTTAAATAAGACAGAGTAAAAATTTTGGTTATTATATTTCAAGCCTTTCTGGCCGACGCCCGATAAATTTATTTAAATAAAATTATATTAAAATAATAGTCCACAGTTGTGTTTTACTCTCACACCCGCAAATAGGACCCATATCAATCTGTGTCTCCACTCAGAAACAAAAGCCGCTGCTCGCCAATTCAACATCATATAAGTTTCTGAATTGGGGTCTCACAGAATCAAACATAGGTTCATCCATCTACCAATGTACAAGCCGAAAGGTACGTTCAAACTTTTAAGAAGGCTTTAAAAACGGTAATTTGGAGAACCGTGAGATTTAGACCACAAATTGGAGAATTTTTTAATGCGATATAGAAAAAGTCCTTATTCAACTGAAAATGTTGCGTAAAATTAATGAATTATGAGAAAGAAAATTTAAAATCCATGCTTGAAGGAGAAAATTTTAGGAAACTTGAAGGAGACGACAGGGTTAGAGTTAGGAATATGGAAATAGGAATATGGCCATATTGCAGATAGAAAGGGGCTATTACATTATTTGATAAAACTGGATGATGGCCGTATTTGGCGTAGACACGTTAATCGTCTTGCAATTACACAGGTACCCAAAAACACGGTTAGTGATCATATTCCTGCAGTTGTTTTGGAAGAGGATATAGATGAAGACATCCAAAATACCGATACTAATATACACTCGACCATACAAGAAAGAAATGACTGATGGGGACATACAAAATACTAGTACTACTCTACAGGAAGAATCTGGTGAAGACATTCGAAATACTAGCAATACTATACAAGAAAAATCTAACAATAAAAAAAAGGATAGTGTTACTGAGGAAGGGGATACACAAGATCCGAATATATCTGTTTTAGAAAACACCATGACTTTTAAAAGATCTTCAAGCCAGTTCAGAAAATAAATTTATAACGAGGATTTACGAGGTTATATATTCAGCATCAGGTATTTTTGTACCTTCTAGCTTTACAATATGACCGATAAAAGGAGAGTTTTTATATTGTCATTGTATTGTCAGTTTCATTTTGAGAATAAAAAGTTTTCTAGCAAAGTATATTGCAAAATCACATATTTATTAATGTTGTTCCAAAATTAGAAACTAGAACGATGCTAAAGTATTTATAAGACAGCTGATAGCTTCTCACGATATAATAAAACTACAGTTTATTTTTTCCCAAGATAGATTTTGGCATTGTCAACTTTGAAACATAAACAATGCCGCTAATGCCGCTTATTGGCCGCCATTATAAAACTGATGTCAACCTGCAGGAACACCTCATTTTGCGACCAATCAGGGTCAAGCGTTATTGTTTATGTTTCCAAGTTTTCAATGTCAAAATCTATCTTGGGAAAAAATAAACTGTACTCTATTATTGGTTGAACCAATCATCTTTCTCCCATACTTCAAGTTCAGTATAGTTGCATATTTCAATTTTTATCCTCATAAAGATAATTGCTTTCAACTAATTTTCGACATGGAATGGACACAAAAACTACTTACCATAAATCAAATACGAGCTCTTAGGATCGCAAATAAACTGATTAGGCCTTCTAACGTTCAACTTGTTCAAAGAAATATTATTATCAACATTCAAGACTGCTTTACCAATGTTGCTTGCTTTCTTAATGTTGCTAAAAATAATTTATTAATATAAGTACAAAAAATAGTTTGTCCATTCTCACTTCAAAATCTCTCCAACATCTTGGTGATTATAAACAACCCTCCACAATGGAGTCACGGTACGTTTACCGATACCATCTTGAACAAGTTGCTTGATTTCCATTTTCACTTCATCTGACTGATTGATGATGTTCAAATCAACTGCGTAGAAGGAAACATTTCTAAGGAAACAATACATACCGACGCTATTGTTTTCTTCTAAATCGTATTTACCTTAAAAAAAAAAAAGAGGAATATTTTTGTATGGAATACTAACTGTTAGCCAAACAACTCCGTACCAATTTGCAAGAATCTACCAAAATCAGCAATACAAGCCAAAGAAGACTGAAGAAGACTTCCCGAAAGACAATTCAAGATTACATTGGCACCCTTACCACCAGTACCCATCATCACCATTGGCTCAAAACTAGCATTATCAGAACTCAAAATTTGCCCATCATTGAACTAAAAGAAAAATGAAATAAAACCAAACCAAATATTCACATGTATCCTCTCACCATTCTAAACTTCTTCTTAATATAAGCCCTTTGCTTATCAGTAGACACTGTAGTGAAAATATTGCACCCATTAGAAAGCGCTATAGAAATAGCTGCCATACCAATAGGAGAACATCCAGCGTGTATTAGAACAGTATCGCCTGGTTTTAGTTCACCTTTAATGTACAGGGAATGGTAAGCGGCTGCAAAAGCGTAAGGAATTGTAGCTGCGTCTTCCAAGCTCCAGCTGTCAGGAAATTCCCAATTTAATATTGGGTCTATTTCCAATCTGCAAGTGTCTTTGTTCAATGAAGCTAGACCCATGATTTTCTGGCCGGTGCTAACAGTGCCAGAATAGTCAATAGGGCCTAGTTCCTGGGTTTTTTCAGTTGCAGGATTAATTGTTTCGTCTCTTAGATTCAAACCGATATAGCTGATGGTTTTGTTTTTAGCTAAGCTGCCAGAACTGGCATTGAGGAGGACATTTTCCTTGAACTTAACTGGGATTGGTAGATACCCATTCACGACTCCGTCTTTCAAAATTGACAGCACTAAATCTTGTTTGTAGAGGTTCTTGAAATCAACATCGACTTTTTTGTCTAGATTGATCAAGATTCTTAAATTGTCCATGTTTGGTTGTGATTTGAGCTCTTGCACAAAGTTGGCGAAGCCTTCAAGCGGTACTACTGATGAAGTCAAGTACACTCTTTTGTGGGATAACGAGGCATTTTCTATTGCGGAAAGTAACTCGGATACCCATGAAACTGAGGAACGTTTTAGGTCTTTAATGCTGAGGACGTCTCCTTTAACATTAACCGCAATAACGTCACTAGTATTGGCCTTGAAGGAATCACGAATCAGTTTATTGTTTGACTGGTTGACAAAGACTTACCTTTCTCAAAATTGAATATTCTTGGCCTTGGTAAGTGAAACTGGCCACTGTAATAATGCTCGGATAAGATAGAATATTTTTGTCAGTTTTTACTAAAGAGAAGGCATGTGACGAAGATACTACTTTGGCTATTTCGTCATTAATTGAACCGTTGTGGATGATTAGAAGAGGATAGGCAGTTTGGACTACTACTTGTTTAGCATCTTTGGCTGTCACAATGTTGGGCTAAGAAGAATAACACAGAATAATGCATAAATGAAGCTAATCGACATTAAAATTTTCAATATCCTGAGATTTAGTATACTCACATTTAATCTTGTATATTGAGCCAGTGCCAAATTGATATATTTCAGTAGTGGTTCTTTGCTGGTAATTTCCGTAATCATAACATTCGTGATATATTGGTCGGCAAAGTTTGCCAGCATAAGCTGCAGTGCTACGCAAATTCCGGTTTCGATTTTCTGCAAAATTGGCATATATGAAACATAAATAAATTAATTTGGCAATCTTACCGTATATTCAGTGTTGTTCAAAGGCACATACTCAATAGAATCGATATAGACTTTTTTCTTTTCAGTTTCCAACGGTATCGTTTGCATTCCAATAATTTGTAATCCTTCAGTCGAAATAATTTTCGTAGCAAAATCGTAATCAACTTTCAAGTCGGTCTTTTCACTTGGCAATAATTTTTGGTCGACGCAAAGTTTTTGAATGGTTTTCGGCACGTGGATTTCCTGATCGCGCTCGCCGGCGTGTAAAAGCTGTTGCTGAATCATGGCTTCCAAAAACATAGTCCATTTGTTGTTCCATTGAATGCTAGCAGAAGAGCCTTCTTCAGTTATAACTAAGCTTTTGATCGTTTTGAATAATCCAGAGTATTTGTGGCCTCTGTGTTGTAGTTCACTGTAAACGTCACTTCCAGTTAATTGAATGTTATCTTCGCCTATTTCAATTTTGCTTGGTTCTACCATAAATGGTTCGTTGGCTTGGGGGAAGGTCATTTTTCCTGTCATGATTATTTCTTTGTTTGAAGTGATTTCGAATTCTCCTGAACCTTTTTGCACCATGGCATGCAAAGGAACCGAACCTAATAATGACAATTATTAATAGAAAGTTTGTTAAACTAGTTATGGTACTTACCAATTTTAGGAATAGTAATGGATTTCCTAAAGTGCAAGTTTTCAAATAGGATTTCCTTGTGGCCGCTGCTTATGTTTGAAATCAATTGATAAGCAATGTTCTAAAAAAATTCCCAAATAATTTTACTTTAAAAGTACGTCAAATTCAAATATGTACCAAATAAAAGCTGCTAGGCAAAATAATGTTATCATCTAGCTGATGTCCGACGCACTCTCTAAACTCTTCACTATTGAGCGTCACTTGCATATCAATAATACTGAAGAGAGAGTGAAGTTTGTCTTCCAAGCCAGTTCTCCATGATTCACTGTGGTTCCAGTGAGCTAGAGGCGCTGTAGATGGAGTACCTCTACCGACAGGGTACTCAAGACGGGGGTAGATGTGGGCAATTGAAATATCCATGCCAGCTAAGTACATTCTGGGGAATAATATAATATTTTAATTCTGGTGAGAGAAGAAATGGAGATCATGTGAGCATTAATTATGTCAAAATAGAGCAAAGTTATGAAATTGAGTACTTATAGTAAGGGCGTAATATACATATTGGGTTTCTTTCAGGAACAAATCTATTTCATAGAAAAGAACTTACAGGAAAAAATCAACATCATTAAGTCTTTGCCAAGAAGTTCAGTTTTATTTTGTACTTTCAATGCAGGAAGATTCTTTCCTAGTTCTACAAGGTTTTCAGATTTTTCCTTTAATTATTTATGTTCTTTTGAAAGAATAAACAAAATAGAGAAAATCAGATTTAGGTACAGGAGCAGCTCTAGAAAAAATGTTGATGAAAGAAGACATCTTGTACATGATCTATGACCACAGTGGCGGCGATATGCATGAGCCCGGTACATTCCTTTTAGTTGCCACCGCTGAAAGGTTATTTGGTAAATTAAAAATATTGAAAAAAATACTTAAGAAGACTGCATGATCTTTCCATTTTGTCTATCAGACATAGAACAGCATCCAATATGGATATAGAAAAAATATCCAATGGATCAAGAGCCACAGATAATCAAAATTCGAACTATTACCGGCTCTTGATTCTTTGGAAAACCTTCCTGTAGCCAATCAAGAGCTGGTAAAAATCTAAATTTGAACTTTTGTCAACTCTGGTTTTGCTAGATAATTTTTCTAAGGGTATTCAAAGCTCAACAGCCGATAATTATCAAAATTTCGAATGATCATTAGCAGCTCTTAAGTTTACATGAATTTAAATTTTTCAAGAGCCTCAGCTAATCAAAATTTGAACTGTTACCGGCTCTTGATTCTCTGAAAAACTTTCCTAGAGTCAATCAAGAGCCGGTTATAGTCAGAATTTGAACTTTTAACAACTCTGGATTTGCTAGAGAATTTTTCCAAGGGCATTCAAAGCTCAAGAGCCAATAATAATCAAAATGATCAAATATGAACTATCACCGGCTCTTGATTCTCTGGAAAAATTTCCTGGAGCCAATCAAGAGTCGGTAATAATCTAAATTTGAACTTTTGTCAACTCTGGTTTTGCTAAACAACAAAAATTAAAAAATAGTCTTTTATAAAAAACGGCGGCCCCACGCTGGGCGCCAATTAATTTGCCGCGCTTTTCGGTGAATAAAAAAAAATAAAAATAAAATTTAAAGGAATTTTGAATGGAAAACTGAAAATAAGTATGAAATAGTTAGTCAATTTTGGCACGTTACAACCCTCCCTACGATAGGAGGGAAAGTTTGAAAGAAACTTTTCCGATGATAATCTATTATCGTTCACAATCCGATATCCACAGGTACAGGTTAAATTTATCACCTTTCAATTCTATTTGATAGGGAAATGTGATAAATTTACCTGTACCTGTGAACATCGGATTCTGAATAGGATATAAGCAAGCTCGAGAAATACGATAATATAAAGACAGTTAAATATATTTATATTTTGAATTTAAATAGAAGCAAAATGACTATCAATGAACGACTAATGAAAGGCAAATAAGAATAAAAGTAGTTAGGTGTCCTTCCAGAACGAGGGACCGCTTACCTTCTCAGTCAGTCAATGAAGCTTAAACTCTGTCTAACCAAAGTTGAACATTGAACTTACTCATCCTTGTAACCATAGGATTCACACGTTTGGACCTATTTTGGTTTGATAAACACAGTGCGCGTGCAATAAAGACAGCAGCAAAAAACAACGTCTGTGTTATATTCGACTAAGTGACCTTCAACGTTCAACTTTGGTTAGACAGAGTTTAGTTCTTGTTTGCAGAAATTACATTTTTCAATGGAGACGACGAGACCAGCCTCGCGTACTCTATCAAAGACAATCCCTAAGAGTTTAAGATGATCCGAAAAGGAGTTGGACAGGATCACGATATCATCCAGATATACGATGAAATTTGGCACGAGTTCAGGGCCTAAAATAGTGTCAGGGGCGTTAAATAAACCAAAAGGCACCCTCCTAATTGATGTAAACGAGCTGATGTATCGAGTGCTACGTAAATTGTCCAAAATAGAAGATATATGTAGGAAATTGGATAGGCATCTTTTTTCGTTTGAAGATTGAGTTCACGAAAATCAATGCAGAATCCAAATTTTCCATCCTTTTTCCTAACTAAGCACACAGGGCTTGATCATCTATTATAATTTTTTGTTTATACGGGGAAACGGGGTAGTACCTTTGTTTAATTGGTCTGGTACCAGGTTCAAGAATGATCTCATGTTCGGCGACCTTACAGTATCCCAAGCCAGAATCTATTTGGGAAATCTTGTCTTTGACCAGTGCCGTAACTAGGGCGTGGCGAAGGTAGCATTTGCCACAGACGCAAGTTTCAGAAGGGCGCAATCTGCCACTAATCGTTAAGCGTAAAGCGCCTTTTGCGCAATACACCAAAACTTTAAAGAGCGCTTTTGGGATTTTATTCTTGATACAGCGAAATATATATTGATTTATTGCAATTTTCAACTCCCAGACATATAAAGCAAAATTGCATTTCAAGATTAAAAGAGCTTCTAAGTGCTACAGCTGGACTTCCTTGATTCATTGAAAAATTAGAGGCCTTTGCCACGAATTTCTAGCATCCAGAAACAAAGACATTGTGAAAATGCAGTTTTAAATTCACTTTTAGGCCATGAGATAATTTATTTAACATGTTGAAAAGCCAGAAGAATTTGTCAAGGCAATGTATGACTTGTTAAAAAGCTTCTCAAGGCAATTTCCGTCTCCCGGATAAAAAGCACAATTGCATTTCAAAGATTTAGTAGAGCTTCTAAGCCTTCCTAAAGTTTCTTGATTCATTGCTTCATTCTGACTCTGGAAGTTGCCTTTGGAAGGATTAGAGGCCAAGAAGAGCCTTTTCGAGGAATTTCTAGCATTCAGAAACAAAGACATTGTGGAAATGCAATTTTAAATTCACTATTAGGCTTGAGTTTTGCTTCTCAGATCCTTGAGGACTGGAAGTTCCCATAAGAGAATTTTTTTGACTTTTAAAAAAGCCAGAAGAGCTTGTCAAGGCAATGTATTTCTTGGAAAGAGCGCTTTTGATTTATTGATATGGTATTAAAACAACCCAGAAGAAGATAGAAACCGAAAATGCGTGGTATGAGAAACACATTTGGAAATTGAAATTTGATCTTATGCACTCAAAACAGCAAAAAGAAAATGAATAAAAATTATTAATATGTAGGTGTAAGGAAGAAAAAGAAAAACAAAAATTTGAGAATAGTCTTTTAAAAAAAAAAACGGCGGCCCCACGTTGGGCGCCAATTAATTTGCCACGCTTTTCGGTGAATAAAAAAAAAAAAAATTTAAAGGAATTTTGAATGGAAAACTGAAAATAAGTATGAAATAGTAAGTCAATTTTGGCACGCTACAACCGGCTCTTGATTCTCTGGAAAAATTTCCTGGAGCCAATCAAGAGCCGGTAATAGTCAAAATTTAAACTTTTATCAACTCTGGATTTTCTAGAGAATTGTTTTAAGAGCAAGAGCAGTCAAGACTCAAGAGCCGATAATAATCAAAATTTCGATTACTCATCAGTGGCGCACCCAGGTTTTTTTATTAGGGAGAGGGGGGGGGGGTGGATTCATGATGATTTAAATGGAAAGTTTCTATCTACGTATTAACCAGAATCGGACGAAAAAAAAATTTGCCAGAAAATTCTTTGTATCAGTGCTAAATTTCGTTGGGAGGGGAGGGTTTGACCCCAAACCCTCCTCCTTGGGTGCGCCACTGTTAGCCCAGTGCATCAAGGCGCCGCCACTGGGAATAGGGGCAGCTCTAGAAAAGATATTGATGAACGAATACATCTTGCAGATGATCCTTGGACACAGAGAAAAATTCAAATGGAAGACATCGAGTAGAGAACTTAAGAATACCTACAAAGTATTGCTGCTCGATTGAAATAAGGTAAAGAAAAAATGGAGGAAGGAATTAGAAGCAAAAAAAGAAAAATCTGAACAGGAGAAATTGAACACAGAGTGAGAAAGAGATCTACAGTAAGATAGAAACTATAGACGTAGCCAAAAAATAGAAACAGTGGTCGTAGTAGAAGAAATTAAGAAGGAAATACGAAACAAAATCTACGGGAAAATAAAAAAGTCATAGTCTCACACACAGAGATCGTTCTGACAATCAGTGAAATGAAATTTAAATAAAAAAATAATTCTTACCTTCCCAAAGCGGTCAAAAGGAATTCGATTCCACTGCTGCAGCCTCTCTGAGTAAGTGGAATATTAATACACCCAGCCTTCAAAGATCTCTTCAAAATAGCCTGTAGCAACCCATGTGGAGCTATTTCAATGCAAATAGCGTCTTTAGGAATGTGCTTGATACCTTCTTCAAAGTACACCGAACTCAACAAATTATTAGTATGGTATTCAGCCGAAGAATGCTGAGCCACATCGGTGTTCCAGTTCTCTTCCAAGTTAGACGTAGAAATCCATTTAGCAGACCTTTTAACAGGCTCCGGAATGACTTCTTTGAGATACTTAAGCAAAAACGGAGCAGCTGGCCTGATGTACCTACTATGATAAGCAATATTAGCTACATTGACCAGCTTAGCGAAAATTCCTTGAGCCTGGAGCTCGGCTACGAAAGTTTCCATATCGGCGCTGGGTCCGGAAAGGGTGGCACTGTCTGGACCGTTGTGGCAAGCCACTTCAATTGTCGGAGGAAGTTTGTTTTTGATGGCGTTGTAACCTACACCGATAGCGGCCATCATTCCAGGTTCAAGGGTGGCTTCCAGAGAAGCCCTGCCTCGAGAATATGCGGATAAGATCATTTGTTCGGCAGTTACGCAACCGTCTGCGTAAGCACATCCTAGTTCTCCTACTGAGTGACCTATGATACCGTCTGGGACTATGCCAACTGCTTTGAGGACATCGGTAAGACCAATCTAGAAGATTTAATGTTGGAGGAATAATGTAACAAATAGTAAAAGTGTTATTTACCTGTATGGCAGCAATACCAACGAATGAATGTAAAATATTATCGAAAATTGTTTTGTCCTTTGTGGATATGATGTGCATTAAGTCTACACCCTTAGGTGCCAATATGTCGTGGCATTTTTGGATTGCAGAAGCGAATACAGGAAGTTTCATTAAATCGCCCACCATTCCGTTCCATTGAGAGCCCATTCCGGCGAACACGAACCAGATTGGACGTTTTGTTCCTTGATGGTACTGGAAATCCACTTAATAATACATGTTACACTATTAAAACTTCATACAAACCTCTGTTTCTTGTTTGGGTGTTTCGGCTCCAACCAAAGTATAACCACGATACAAATGTCCTAGGATTGGTTTAGCAAATAAATCCTGAGTAAGCTGTATGAATTCGGAATCCTCAACTTTAGCTTTTACTTTTTCTAAGATGTCCTTAATTCCTTCCTCGGTTCTGGTTGAGGCAACAACCAATTTAGGTAAGTCATCGTGTTGGGTTTGCTTGGTTTTTTGGTTGGCTTTAAGTACTAAATGGCCGTAGTACGAGTCAAGACCGATAGCGTTTATGGCCGCATATGTGGGTTTCCACGGTGTATTTTTTGTAACTACTTGTAAGCTACCATCGATAAGTCCTTTAGCATTAGGATTAGGTTTTTCGTATTGAATCGTAGCTGGAATAACGCCTTGTTCCATAGCTATCAACACTTTAGCTACGGAAAACATAACAGCTGAAGCTTCGCTGTGTCCGGTGTTAGTTTTCACCGATCCAATTAGCAAAGGTGTTTTTCTATTTTTGCAATAGGCTTTTTCGATGGCGTTCAGTTCTCTTTCGTCTGTTAGTTTGTGACCGCACCCGTAGGTTTCTAGGAATGCGATGTCTTCAGGTTTCACCGGGGACTTTTCGTAGAACTTGGTCATGAATTCGGCCATGCTGGAAACTGGTAGATTTTGGATGTTTCCTTCTCGGTCACCATCGAACATTGTTGCTATGTTAACAATACTGGCGTACGATCTTTTAGCTTCGGAAGCTTTTTGGAGGTAGAGGACAACAACGCCGTCTGATCTTGTGTAACCCTTGGCTAGAAATTGAAATGGGTCAATGAAGAAATTATGAATTGCCTTTTAATCTTCTCGAAGTTTAATTTTTTCTCAATGGCTTTATTGAACTCAACAGAGAAACTTTCAGAATCCAAAGAAGAGTTAAAGTATGACAGATTGTTGATACATAGAACAATTCAAATAAAACATAAAACATGAATTTAGTAGGTAAGTTTTTTTCCCAGGGTGATGATGAATTAGGTAATATTATGCAGCCTGAATAGTCAACATCCTGAGCAAAACATTGAATTTTGGATTAGTTTGATTCTTACCGTCGATATCGAAAGCTTTGGTACTGCCATCAGGCGATAGTAAACCCATATCGGTGTATAACCATTGAAATTCAGCGTTCAGGGCTAAGTTTGCTGTTCCTACTATTACGGATTCACACTGTCCTGTTTTAATTGCTTCGTAAGCCAAACGGATTACTTCCATGCCTCCTACCCAATTTGCGTCGTAAGCTACACTGGGACCTAATTTTAAAAAAAAATAGTGGTAGAAGTAGTTTGAAAAATAGACAATCAGTATAGTTTAGGTCAATGTTTCACTAGTTTCTTTGGAGTTTGAAGTAAAAAAAGGTGGATTGTCGAAATAAATCTCCAAAAATCCATTAAATTGCGTTTAAAAAATTAAGTTTGAGTTCAAACTGTGTTTCATTTCATATAAAACATAAGAAATCATTCAAATTGAGGAAAGTGTGCACGCAATAGTCCCAGCAAAGTCTCAACGAACGGGAGCGAATTATCTAGGAAATTCTAGAACCAACGACGCGCTATGAAACGGGGTTGGTTGCCTATAGGAAAAAAGTCAGTGATAAGCTGATGTAGCTGAGAAAATGGACGAAAAATGTACCCTTTGTTTTATCATCATCCAAAATTCTAATTGAACAAATTTTGACTGGAAATTTGTTCGAACAAAGGTCAAGAGCAACTTTGTTACAAAAACACAAAATAAATTAAGTTTCATTAATTCATTGAATGCAATAAATCCCACGTTGGCTCCCTGCATGCGTGCATGAATGAAAAAAGTACATACATGAATTATTTTGTTTATCGTTTTAATTTAGTGCATGTTTCGTATATAAACCAGCTAATTAAATGTATCATCACGTCAGACTATAAATACATGAATATACGAGCTTTTTGTTATCAGCTCGGTAACAAATTTTGTTTACTATACGATCATTTGTTTCATTATTTATTCTAAAAGAAAAAATTTCCTTATTTAGTTTCCAAATTACCTTTCAAATTCAACCAATAAGAAACTCTGTTAGGCATCATAGCTCTGGAATGTCCAGTAACACCGAATCCAGACACGATAGACTCCAAAAACAAGTTATCGTTTTCACCAATCGAGGAACCCATAAAAACTCCAATTCGTTTGCCTTTAACTTCGGTCGGACTCACTCCAGCATCGATCAAAGCCTCGAAAGTCCTTTCCAGCACGAGCCTTTGCATGGGGTCCATGAAAGTACATTGCTGACGATGGATGCCGAAATAGGAGTTGTCGAAAAATTCGGTCGGTACTGTGCCGACGCTGTTGCTGACTCCTCGTTCGCCTTGCCTCCAACGAGTGCCGACCAAGTTTTTGTTTTCCAAGAGGTTTTTCTGGAATTCTTCGATGTTCAGCGACTGGGGAAAGTAACCACCGATTCCTGATATGACAACGTCTTCTTTGACCAATTCCATTTCTGGGGGTGCCATTTTTACGGATCTATAATAATTTGGATATTATTTTCATTCAATGAAATAGTAGCTAATAGTATTGGGTACCTACCTTTAAATGATGAAAGGGTTATTTCCAAAAAAAAACAACACACACTATTACTGGCGTTCAAAAAAATGACCCTAACGAAAAAGTTTTTGTCAGTTTTTATACTTTATTTAGTATGCAAAGATAATTAATGCATTCCGCTCAAATTATACCGCGTCTAGAAACATTTTAATACAATAGAAGTTCGTGAACTTTTATGGAAACAATATTTCTAAATTATGCAAGGAATATGTAAGTAATATAAATTATTGTAACGATGTTTCAATGCAATACAAAGAAAGAATAGTTGTTACTAAGTTTGTAACTAAAATTATCTTATGCTTGCTTTAGAGGGTTTCTAAAAGTCAAAAAGTACCTACCTACCAAAGTCCAACATTTTCAATGAAGATCCACTTGATATGGATAGTTTTTAGGTATCCATCACGAAATATTTGAAAAAGTTACTAAATATTGCATTGATGCTTCGAATTTGATTAAAATATTTATATGTATACAGGGTGGGCCAGCGAAAACGAAACAAGGTCGATATCTCGTATTCATCGTTCATTGAAAAAAATCGCTCGGACCCGTCGATTTTTATTCGGAGGGGGAAATCTTTTGCACATATTTTCAATGTTGTCACTACAACCCTCTCGCGGGGGTAAGCTCCAACCCTTAAATCTTAAATGGCAGTAGGGGTCAAGCGATACCTCATTTCAAAGGCCATCGAATTCTCTTTCCAACGGTGCCTATTTTTTTAAATTTACTGAGTTTTTTTTTCAAAAGATATTTGAAATTAGAATGTATTCAGTTGAATTTTATTGAGTCATGAAAAAAAACTAGACTTTAACCTTGTGATTTCGAGTTGGATAGCACACGACTTCAAAAAAAAAACACATAAAATCACTTCTTAAGAAAAAATTGTTATAACTACAAAATTGATAGTGCTCAAAATGACTAAAACAGTACTAGTTTCGTCTATTTTTGAATGCGTTTTCTCGAAAACCACTGCATCAAATTCAAAAAAAAAGGCACCGTTGAAAAGAGAATTTGATGACCTTTGAAATGAGGTATCGCTCGACCCCTACTGCCATTTAAGATTTAAGGGTTGGAGCTTACCCCCGCGACTGGGTTGAAGTGACAACATTGAAAATATGTGCAAAAGATTTCCCCCTCCGAATAAAAATCGACGGGTCCGAGCGATTTTTTTTAATAAACAATAAATACGAGATATCGACTTTGTTTCGTTTTCGCTGGCCCACCCTGTATATATTCAAGTATATTTATGAAATCCATTAGAAATCAGAATAAACTAAAAAGCTAGAAGATGCAGTAAAAGTTAATCACAAAAAGGTCATGGAAACTGGTAATTCGGATTAATGACTAAGTTATGAGAAAATTTAGCTTCAAAGTTACTTGCAGCCAAGGCCAAGAAAGCGCAGAGGCAGTGACCGTGAAGAAAGTTTGCGGAATTAGTCTAAGGAAGTATTGGGAAAGTTGAGGAAGTATGAGAAATTATAAAGGGGATTTGAAAAAGTCGGAGGAAGATCGAAGAAGTTTTAAATAAAATCTAGGAAGTACGGGAAATACTTACCTATTTATCAAATAATGGAGAAAGTTTCAATGCAAAATTTGGGATTAGGTTCTCCTCCCGCTTTCTGATCAGCAAATCTTATGTTCTACGTCAGTATAAAGAGAATTTATTTGTCGTGAACTTGATATACTCAAAAATGTGACATTTTTTTTAAATCAGAAATACGAGAAAATAAAATCTAGCTAGAAAAATTCTACCCCTCAGGTTTCTGTGATTCTAATACAATAGTCCAGTTAGGTGTATTTTTCAAAAAAACTCAATTTTTGGATTTGAAGGTTTTTTCGAGGACATGTGACAAAATTTTCATTATTTTATAAAACATTCTCTCCAGTTCACGTAGGTAGGTATACTTATTATTTCTACTGGAAAAATCAAAATAAAATTACTGGTAGGAGTGGTAAACAATGACATGCTCTTCCTAGATTCCCAAATTTCACCTTTACATAGGATGTCCCTAATAACTGAAATTCCCCTTGAGGTGGGGTAAAGTTGGAATTTCCTAGGAATGTTGCATAAATGGGAGAGAGATGAGATTAAATTTAAGGATTTTGTATAGAATATCATTGGCTATCCAGAAGTGTAGGTATTTGTTTTCATGAAAGTCAGTTTTTTAGTTTGAGAGTTTTTCAATAAGGACACGGGATAAAATTATTTAGCAAAATTGGAATTTCGTAGGAATATTGCATACCTAAATGAGAATATTTTCGACTTTTGTAAAACACCCGGTAGAGAGTTCCTGATACAAATATTTGGGAATTTCGCATTTTTGATAAATTTTTTGCATTATTTGTTTGAGGCACTCAAATAAGTACGAGGTGATAAATTCAGGTAAAATTTGAAAGTCTATAAACCTAGCAGTCCCAAGGTGGAAAAAAACTTCGGGAACTATATAATAATTAGGTGCTTCTTAGGTGCTAATTAGGGCCTCTAATTAAAAATTAGGTGCTCCTTTAGTTTCTGAAAAAATCAAAAAAAACTAAGGGACTGCTAGGTTTATAAAAGCTAGCAGTTCCCTATAGTAAAAAATATTTTTTCAATTTTTTTCTTTGTATCAGAATTAAGTGCTTTTTAGGTGCTCCTAAATAGTCCAAGAAAAAATAGAATTGATTAATTATTACCTGAGTTACAGATTTTTTTTAATTATTAGGGGACTGCTAGCTTTACGTTTACATGTTGGTTTGTCAGAATGAGAATGAAAAAAAAACTTCGGGATCTATATAATAATTAGGTGCTTTTTAGGTGCTAATTAGAGCCTCTAATTAAAAATTAGGTGCTCCTCTAGTTTTTGGGAAAATCAAAAAAAAAACTAAGGGATTGCTAAATTTATGAAAGCTAGTAGTCCCCTATAGTGAAAAATATTTTTCCAAAATTTTCTTTTGTACCAGAATTAGGTGCTTTTTAGGTGCTCCTAAATAGTCGAAGAAAAAATAAAATTGATTAATTATTAACTGAGTTACAGATTTTTTTTAATTATTAGGGGACTGCTGGCTTTACGTCTACTTGTTGGTGAGTCAGAATGGCAAAAAAACTTCGGGATCTAATTAGGTGCTTTTTAGGTGCTAATTAGGGCCTCTAATTAAAAATTAGGTGCTCCTCTTGTTTTTGAGAAAATCAAAAAAAAACTAAGGGATTGCTAGGTTTATGAAAGCTACCCACATATAACAGTGAAAGAACATTCATATTCTCAGAATATTCCCTCAAAGTACTTTTTGGAATGTTCTTTTAGGAATGTTCAATTAGGCAATTCAATCCATCTGTCAAAATGGAAAATTCAATATGGCGTGGCGGCCAAGCAAGTTTGTTTTGATTATGTTTTTATGCGTATTTTAAATTATTTTGCTCAGAGTTTTGTTTGCAACTTTGATTTTGATTATTTAATAAAAAATTTGTTGACTAGGTACTTGAGGTATTGAATCGGGCAGAAACTAGATATTTTTTTGTGTTTTTTGGCTCATGTGTGGCCGCCACGCCATCTTGATTGTCACGTGGTTTGAATTGCCTAATGAATATTCTAAGATTGTTTCGATTGAAATATTCATTTTTGAACGTTCTATTTATGTACTAGGAATGTTGCTTCTATGCACCTACCTGAAATATTGTGCTAAGAACCTACTTTATATAACATTATTTGAATATTCTCATACGAACATTATTATAATGTACCCTAAAAAATGTTCTTTAAGCTAATATCTCTATCAAGTATTAAGAATATACCTACCAAGTTGTGCTGAGAAGTTTATGTAGGTAGGTAACCATGCTAAGAATATTTTCATATTGTTCACCTAATTATCTAAAGTACCTACTCAAAAATCTTAATTGTACAATTAAACAATAATACTCTATTTAGAACCTACTAAGAATATTATAGGTATATTCTTTTCCTTTTGCTTTGTATGACTTCCAAGAGAGGGAGCGACGCGCTATTAAAGATCTACATCTTGCCTCGCATTTGAATCACCTTGGAACCTGTTTCTCTCAGTTGGCGTGCTTCGACGAGAGCATAACAAGCTCGAAACCTGAGCTTTGGTTAAATACTCGTGTTTTATAGAGAAGTTTTCCAACAACTCTTTCACTGCCTTTAATATAAAAGGGCTGAAACGAGCATTATTTGGAAGCGAAAATAAACATTCCAAGCAAGTATATCCTTAGAATCAAACAAGAATGTTATGTCTAGGATGCATATTGAGAATGATATATGTAGATATATTCTAAGAATATTTAAAGCATAGATAGATAGATAGTGTGCTTTATTGTCATAAAAACATTACAATTTGTTTTGTGGACAAAGCAAAACTTAACAACTAACAAAACTATTTAAAAACCGTCAGAAACAGTAAGAAAATTTAACAGCTCTAATATTTAGCTAAAGCACAGTATATTAAAAAAAAAAATAGACTGTGCTTTGCTGACAGTTACAATAAACGGTAAGAATAACCATCTGATCAAATAAAATTACACATTAATATTACCGATAAATTAGTTTTAAATAAGACAAAAAAAAGACACCATAGTTTACACAAACTTTAAAAGTCGAGATTAAATCTAAATCTAAATTAATCTTTGGTAAATGTACAAATTAATATAATAAAAAATATACCTATGGGTACCTAACTTATTGAGTATTTCCTTGCATAAAACTATAAACTCCACGACTGAATAAGTTACTTATTAAATAGAAAGACACTACAATTACATAAAGTTTAAAACTCAGGTTTAAATAAGTACAAATACCGAACAAAATAATAAAATTAAAAAAGAAACCCATTCTATCACAGTTATTCAAAACATACTAAGTTAGAAACATGCTAATCATTGCCTAAAATCATAGCCTAAAATCTGTCTTGATAATACTCGTTCAAATCATAATAGGCTCTATCAGAAAGTAGGTCCCGTAGTCCTTTTCTAAATAATCTCATTGTTGGTGATATTTTAATTGCTTGTGGGAGATGGTTGAACACCTTTATACCATTATAATGTATTGATTTATGAACAAGCGAAGATTTCGGAATAGGAAGCTGTAGGTTAATTTGCTGGGTAGATCTTGTACTATAGCCATAGCTAGTAGAAGGCCGGACAAAGTCATTGCGATGAGTATAAATTAGACTTGCTGTTTCTAAAATATACAAACAAGTGATGGTTAAGATTTTCTTGGATTTAAACAGAGGTTTACATGATTCTCTGTAGTTAGCATTACAAAGATATCTCAACGCTCTCTTCTGTAAGATAAACAACATACCAATTAGCTGATCAGTTGTTGAGCGCCAAAAAGCAATGCCATACCGAAGGTGTGACTCAATTAGTGCATGGTAAACTGATTTTCCGAAGTTAAACCCTAGCTTCCAGACTGTCGTCTTCACAGCATAGCAGCCAGAAGCTATTTTCTTACTGAGAGAGCAAATATGTTCATCGAACTTTAAATTGGAATCGATTGTTAAACCCAAAAATTTCCTATACTTGCTATTAAACCATCTCCAACCCCAATATCATCTATATGACATTTAAAAGAAACCAGGTTAGTTTTATCATAGTTAAACGTCAAGAAACTAGCATCACACCACCTCTTTACCAATTCCAAGTCCCCTGAAATGGCAGCCTTACGAGTAGCAACGTCACTACAGCTCCACGATATGGTAGTATCGTCAGCAAAAATGGTAAACTTTCCATTAATTGGAAGCATAGCCAAGTCATTGAAGAAAAGCAGAAATAGAACAGGGCCAAGCACTGAACCCTGCGGTACGCCCCACTCAACATGGCCCGGTCTGGATGCCTCCGATCCTATTAGAACTCGCTGGGTCCTTTCACTCAAATAAGATTCGAACCATTTTAAAACGACACCCCGGAATCCATAATGGTAAAGTTTTTTAAGAAGAATGGAATGATTTACGCAATCAAATGCTTTTGCTAGGTCGCAAAATACCGCCGCAGCTACATATGATTGGTTGAGGGACGAAAATAACCGAGTGAGCAAATGGAACATAGCATTGTTTGTGCCAGTGTTGGCTTGAAATCCAAATTGGGTCTTGCTTAGAATTTTGTTACGCTCCAGAAATGACATGACACGAGTCTGAGTTAACTTTTCAATCAACTTAGATAGAGTGGACAGTAGTGAAAACGGCCTAAAATTTGCTGGGTTGGACTCGTCCCCCCCCCCCCCCTTATGCAAGGGAATCACCATTGCGGACTTTAGGCTTGTAGGAAATATACCACTTCTCCACGAGATATTTATAGAGTTCACAAGTATGCCAGACAGAATCATATCAGGCATGCTAAGCAAGATGTTCGCAGACAGCCCATCCTCACCGGAGGTATTCTTCTTCTTAATACTTTTCAAGGTTTGTTTTACTTCATGCAAGTTAGTTGGAGTAAATGAAAATGAATTACCCACTGATGTTCCAGTCATATAGGACATCGAATCTTCACTGGGTTTGATATTTTTTGTTAAATTTCTTGCAATACTGCAATAATACTGATTTAAATGATCAGGAGTAACCTCAGGGGACGATGACGGTTTTGAAGAGTTATTGGAGCGAATATTATTTATGATCTGCCAACATTCTTTTTGTTTATTTGATGAACAATTAAGACGATCGTGGTAGTATTTCTTTTTAGCAGCGGCAATAAGTTTCCGATAAAGAGACCTATATGAATTACAGAAGTTGTGAAAAAATAAACTGTCAGTGAATTTCCTAATTTTATGAAGACAACGAAGATTTTTTGAGGAAGTTTTGAGGCCCTTAGTAAACCAAGGCTTTTCTTTTTTCATTTTAAGTTTCCTTAAGGGAAAACATTGTTCAAAAATTTTAATGGTTTTCTGATGAAAAGTGCTTAGGGGTTCCTCTTGTTCTGCCACATCACCCCATGATTCCTCGTTACATTCCTGATAAAACCTATTATAACTATTCCTATTAAATACCCTACCAAGCCTAACCTTTTCTTCGTACCTTATTTTTGGCTCCAAAATATCACAAATTATTGCCTCATGATCAGACAGAGCTGCATTGACAACCCTGCAATCCACTTCTTCCGCGCCATAGTTTGAACATAAGTAATCAATTAACGTAGATGATGTATCTGTAATCCTCGTAGGCATTGCGACATGCATATTTAGAGCATTGGAAGTCAAAAGGTTTTTTAACGTTAAAGTTGAGATTGCATTGTCGACAAGGTAGTCTATCTATATTAAAATCTCCACCGAGAAGCACCCTGGAAGATGGGGAAATTTGAGCCAAGAGGCCATCAAGACCTGTCAAGAATTCAATTGTATTTGACCTGGGCGATCGGTATACACAGATTATGTACAGGTTCAGTTTTTTTGAGCAGACAATGCTGAACTCAAATGTGATTTCTTTTAACAATACATCAAATTTATTCACTGATTCAAACATATTTGCCCCAAGAAAAGACTTATTAATCAGAACCATGCAACCACCATGTTCAGAGTGAGTGCGACAGAAGTTTGACAAAATTACGTAATTTGGTATGTTAACTAGTTTTTGGTTCTTTAGCCAGTGTTCCGTTAAGAGAATAATATTCGGATTATTGCAGGAATCAAGGAATAGAGTAAACTCGTTTGTTTTATTCCGCAAAGATTGAATGTTTAAAAGTAGGACTGAATATTTATTCTTGATAATTTGATTTTTTTTCCGCTTTAATCAAGCTGTCTGGGAAGTTTCTGTCACACCTTGCTCTAAAAAATGGTCTGCCTTATCTTCACTGTCATTAGTATGTTGACCAATACCTCTAGTTTCTATGTATTCTGAGATTTTTTCAGATACTTTAATTTTTGCAACATATTTTAAAGCATTATTTTTAAAATTAAAATTAAAATAAGACGAATTCAAGAACGAGTTGAGATTAATAAATAAATGGGATGCACCACTCAGAGTTTGAAGAAATTCATATAATTTAATATTAACTTGATCGATCAGTTTATTTAATATTAAGTGGTTTTTCCATAAAGGCACGGAAAGAATTACAATATTTGTGTACTGACTCAAGTGAGATAGCTTCTGGAAAAAAGAAATGTCAATTCTCCCACCGCACAGGGCATTCATTTGACCTCCACTGATAATTACGTAATCAGTTTTTTCAAAGTCCTTTGTTAAATCGCAGACATTCTCGATGATGTTTTCCAGAAGAGCGTTGTGTTTTGCAATAGTGAGTATTCTGTATGCTTCTAGTTTAGCCTGCTTTTCTAGCGATTTGTGGAAATCAACAATGGAATTGTCTCCAATCAAAAGAATTTTATGCTTTTGAGCAGTTTGGTTTTTGATTTTGGAATCACTGTCACTTTTCTGCTGGGTATGCTGATGCGATGCAACTTGTTCACCTTCCCTGCTTTGCTTGTTCTCCAGTGCTTCAGAAATCAAATCACACTGCGTGGCCTCATCCGCTAATAAACCGCTGCTATTTCTGAAAGTGCTATTTAGCAAAAATAATTTCTGTTGGGCGGCTTTATATTCCTTCATATACACTTCGTTGTCATTTGTTAGTATTCTGATCGTATCCAACATTTCATTCTTTGTATTAGTCATATCCTCCAATTCTGTTTTTAACTTCCCAATTTCGGTCTTCCAAAACATCATGCATTTTTGTTGTGAGCTCTTTATTTTGTTTGTTAAGCTTGTACATTTCCGCTTTTTGTTGTTCCAGCTCCAACTTGTATTTTTTTATCTCATTTTGGAAATTTTCTTCTGCAGCAAAAACCTCATCTTCGAAATCCACGGTATATCTCTGTTTTCTTTTCAAACACTCTTCGACTTCATGCTTTTCCATTTTCAATGTTTGGAATTTGTCCTGTAGTTCTAGCATGTGTGTGTCATTTTTGTTCATTTGTATTTCCATTTTTTCCATTTGTATCTTTAGAATTTGATTTTCAAAGCTGAGTTTTTCTAGTTGCTTAACAATTGTACCCGATTTTTCCTGGACACATTCACTGCAAAAGTATGGTATTTTACGCGATATCGTTTGTATAAATCGCACCTCAGTGGTACTCCATTTTTCACATTTCCTGCATAAAGCTGTCTTGCATCCGTCACAGGGATAGCCAAATAATTCGTCCTGAGCATCGCCTTTATCAGCCTTCACTCTGAAAATGTATTCGGCAAAGCACTTGTTGCACACACCGTGCGATGGTAGTTTCTGGGACATTATTGCTCGACTCAATTTTATTCCGGCAACAAAATTAATCTCCGAATAGACCAGCGGATCACGGTTGATCAGACCCTATTTTTAGTAAGGAAACGCTTTTGTTGAAAATGACTTGAAATAACAGTTTTTCAGATTTCATTGGTTCCGTAAACTTTGGTTCCGTGCCTAACGTGACAACGTCGAAAGGTGCAAAGTTCAAGATCCCTGGGATTAAGCTGAGGGAAATCTATTTCTCGGTTGTTCAAAGTTATTATTCCGTAAATTACCTACATATTTCACTGCACTTTCACTAGTTTTAGAAATAAACACCCTTAATAAACATTAATGACTGTTATTATAATTTAAAAAGACAAAATTAACTGTTAAATTCCAATTTTAAGATAAGAGTAAAAAGTAAACAATTCGGATCGAGAACGCGAGGTTGCACAGAAGCAAATAAAGGCATGAATATTAATTTAACAATCAATCATATTGGTATAATATTCTTTTGAGAACATAACTATAATGTCATAGAAACATTCTTTGAATGTGAGAATATAGGTACGTTTCGAGCATATTTTTAGAATCAAACAGGAATATTTTTTTAAGGACGTACTGAGAATCTCATAGGTATATTCTAGGAATATCCTAATGGATTTCCCAGGAAGTTCTTGGGTATTGCAAACAGTATTTCTACAATCTTTTCTCAGAACATTCTCAGGACATTCGCAATGGTTTTGGAGAACATTCTAGGCACATTCCTCCTAAAAAAAGAACATTCTTAATACATTCTAAGGATGCAATTTTGTTATGTGGAGTAGTCCCCTATAGTGAAAAATATTTCTCAAAAATTTTCTTTTGTATCAGATTTAGGTGCTTTTTAGGTGCTTCTAAATAGTCGAAGAAAAAATAGAATTGATTAATTATTAACTGAGTTACAGATTTTTTTTTAATTATTAGGGGACTGCTGGCTTTACGTTTACATGTTGGTGTGTCAGAATGACGGAAAAACTTCGAGATTTATATGATATTTAGGTGCTTTTTAGGTGCTAATTAGGGCCTCTAATTAAAAATAAGGTGTTCCTCTAATTTTTGAGAAAATCAAAAAAAACTAAGGGATTGCTAGGTTTATGAAAGCTAGTAGTCCCCTAATAATTAAAAAAAAAATCTGTAACTCAGTTAATCATTAATCAATTCTATTTTTTCTTCGACTATTTAGGAGCACCTAAAAAGCACCTAATTCTGATACAAAAGAAATATTTGGAAAAATATTTTTTACTATAGGGGACTACTAGCTTTCATAAACCTAGCAATCCCTTAGTTTTTTTTTGATTTTCTCAAAAATTAGAGGAGCACCTAATTTTTAATTAGAGGCCCTAATTAGCACCTAAAAAGCACCTCATTATTATATAGATATCGAAGTTTTTTCGTCATTCTGACACACCAAGATGTAAACGTAGAGCCAGCAGTCCCCTAACAATTAAAAAAAAATCTGTAACTCAGTTAATAATGAATAAATTCTATTTTTTCTTGGACTATTTAGGAGCACCTAAAAAGCACCTAATTCTGATACAAAAGAAAATTTTGGAAAAATATTTTTTACTATAGGGGACTACTAGCTTTCATAAACCTAGCAATCCCTTAGTTTTTTTTGATTTTTTCAAAAACTAGAGCAGCACCTAATTTTTAATCAGAGGCACTAATTAGCACCTAAAAAGCACCTAATTATTATATAGATCTCAAAGTTTTTTCGTCATTCTGAAACAACAACATGTAAACGTAAAGCCAGCAGTCCCCTAGTAATTAAAAAAAATAATCTGTAAATCAGTTAATAATTAATTAATTCTAGTTTTTCTTGGACTATTTAGGAGCACCTAAAAAGCACCTAATTCTGATATAAAGAAAAAATTTGAAAAAATATTATTTACTATAGGGGACTGCTAGCTTTTATAAACCTAGCAGTCCCTCCTTTTAGGAGCACCTAATTTTTAATTAGAGGCCCTAATTAGCACCTAAAAAGCACCTAATTATTATATAGTTCCCGAAGTTTTTTCCACCTTGGGACTGCTAGGTTTATAGACCTTTTTTCTTGTTGTTGTTTGGTCTCTTGAAATTCCAGCATTTTGCGCAGAAGCTGTTCGATTTTTTGTTCTTTCATTTTTGCTTGTTGTCTCGCTTGTTGTCTTGTAATAGGCATTTACAGACTGTTCTGGAATTTTCCTCAAATTTTTTTCAAATATCTTTCCTGGTCTTTGATTGAAGTTTCACGCACGTTGGTGAAGTCACAAATTCTATATCTCCCTTGGTTTTCGAATAGAATTTTCTAGAACTTACTTGAAAGTTCACAATCACAGTCAAAATGTACCTACGTGGTTAAAATTAGGTACACAATCAGTTAAGTCTCTTTTGCTTGCACTGACTAACTGTCCCAGTGTTTACTGTTAAATCCTGAATAAACGCGATAATCTCTATTCCAGAAAAAGACAGTGAATTCTAGATTTCAGATTTGATTCTGTGCGGGCTGGCGAAAGCGCCACAATATTATATTTCAAAACAAAATTCCAAATTTTACATAAAATATACACTATCTGGTTATGTAAACCCTATATTTGATATTTTGGGCAAGAAAAAAAACAGCTTTTCCCCAGGGGAACAGGGAAATTTGAAAACAAAGGACAAAGTAGAATAATCGACTTTGCTAGAAACTGTCGATAGATGTCGCAGGTTGCATCGCCTAGAATATTAACTCGGCATTTAATTTGTATTTTTCTTTTACAAGCTGATAAAAAAAGATATAACCACACACATTACACAGCTTATAAAAATTCGAACACATCGATTTCCGCTGTTTGTTTGACAGTGACATTGACATTATTATTATTTGTTCCTTGCGTTCGGTATTTTGCTCAAAGAGCAGAGCGTGCTGAGCGGAGCCGTAATCACGTGACCAGTGAGCGAACAGAGCAGTTGAACGCTGTATAAAAGTGCCAGAAATTTTAATAAACGAACGCGAATGAGGCTGCACCAAGTACACTTTTCAAATAAACGAACGGTAAAGTCAAGCTCGGAGAACTCGGACCAAAATAACGAACGCACGGGTTGTTGTTAGGTCAGCTGGAGTTGGGTGGGTGCAAAAAATGACTAATATTTATTTTGTTTTGTCCATTTCTATCTTTGGATTAGTGGATGTTCTGGATTCAATTGAATATCTGGAATATTTTTCTATTTTTTAATGTATTTATTCTTGGCAGTAAACACATAAACATGTTTCATTATAGTATAAGAACCCAGTATTGCACTTGAGGTATAGAAATTTCCAATAATAACTTAAATCACCTAAAAAAAAAACCTGAAAATGTGTCTTGGACCTTTTAAAAGGCTTTGCCATTGGGGCCCTTTAACAGCAATAGGTAACAATCTGTCTAAATTATTTTAATCCCATATTTACGATTGATTTCAAGGCATAATAAAACTAGTCACAGCTTCAACAATCCATTGTAGCGGAATGTGGTGGCCCTCGACAACGTTTGGAGGTTTTATCAATACTTTATGTTTCATGAGCCTTTCGGGACTTACATTATTCAACTTACTATCTGCCATGTATCATGGACCAGGCTACTTACCCCTTAAATGGACTCCAGTAAGAATTTCCTTGTTTCAAAGTATTTTTAAGAAGATCAACAAACATTTTTAGGCCAATTCAAATGACTGCCAATATTTACAAAGTTGTGGAGTTTGTCACGGGTTCAAGGCACCTAGATCGCATCATTGCAGAAAATGTAAAAATAATTATTGTTTTTTTTTTGCCTGAAAATTTCTAGAAATTACTTCTAGGTGGTAGATGTGTTCAAAAAATGGACCATCACTGTCCCTGGATCAATAATTGCGTAGGATGGGGGAATCATGCACATTTTACTTATTTTTTATTGTTTGCAACATTAGGATGTTTACATGCCAGTATTGTTTTAGGATGCTCTCTTTATAGGTACCTATTTTTCACAAAAATAGTGTTCCATTTTGGTAAAATATGTCTTTTTTTTTTATTTTAGGGCCATTCATAGAAATCATTATTTATATAATAGGATTCAAAATGTTCCAATTGTAAGTTTGAGTTTATTAGGGATGATTATAACTGTACTTTCTTTGGGTTTTGCTATTGGGGTTGTTATAGCAGTTGGAATGCTATTTATTGTCCAGGTAACACTAAATTTTTAATGTTGCATGCATAATAAAAAACTTCTCTATAGTTTCGTGCAATATTAAGAAACAGAACTGGAATTGAAGATTGGATTGTTGAAAAAGCAAATTATCGCAGAAGAAACAAACCAGATCAATTTATTTATCCATATAATTTAGATTGGTGGGCAAACATTAGGCAAGTATTGACTTCTAATGGTCAACCTGTTGGTGATGGTATTAATTGGCCAGTTTTAGAAGGATGTAATCAATATACACTTACAGTAAGAAATAATAATAGTACATAAGGAACAAATAATATTAAATGACAATTATTGTAGGTTGAACAAAAGGAACAAAAAAATGAAAAAAAACTTAAAACTCGCATGTATAGGATTGTAAAACCGGCATCAGGTTATTGGTTTCCTATAGTTTTTGGGCTGAAGGTTTGTTGCAATTTTCCATGTACTGATGAGCCAAGACTGAAAGTTGATATTGGAAATTTAATACGAGTTACCAGATGGAGGAAGTTAGTTGGAACTTACTATACATACATATTTATTACACACAAAAATTTTTTCAGGCATTGGATTTTTGGTGAAAAAATCCAAACGCACCTGCCACAAGGCCAGGAAGCCTTATTGAGGCAAAGAGGTTGGATCCCAAAAGTTTGCGCAGTTGAATTAATTGAAACTTCCATTCCAAGGAATAGTGAGAAAAAGAATAATTAATCAATCAAATAAAAATACTATTTTTTAAAAACATATTTTTCTAGTTAAATTGTTTTATTTTTCACTTTTTTTTCTTGAATACACAAATTGATACAACATGTCCAATTTTTCCTCCAAATTTAAACTGGGGTGTTGGAATTGTTTTAAATAATTCAAAATAGTTTTTACAGTGATCTGATATTTCATCTGTGGTCCAATTGCAAGTGGTTACTATAAAATAGCCATTATCATTTAATGCCTTTTCAATACTCATTAAGTATTTTGCTCGAGCTTCTAGTTTGTTTTCACTCAGGCAAACAGCATCATAGGTACCTTTATCATGAATTACATCATATTTATTTGGTAAGCCTTCCAAAACATCACTAACCTCATAATGTATCTCAAGTCCATCCTTTTCAGCTATTGCTTTGGCTAGTTTTATAGCTGGCTCTGAATAATCCAAGCCGGTAAGTTTTTTATAGTCAAGCCGAGCTAGTTCAGCTAAAATGTGTCCATTGCCGCAACCGATATCGACAATACTAGCTGTGGTATCGACATTTGAGGTCATCCACGTTATTACTCTGTCCACTATGTCTTCTCCGAACCAAATTTCTCCTTGGTCTCCGTGTCGCGAAAAGTTTTCCACTTCTTTCGAGTATTGGGCGTTCCAGAATTCCAAGGTGCCTAATTCCGAAGGGCCTGAATCTTCCTCTAGCATGTTTGGAATTGGGATTTTTCAAAAATTTATTTGAAACTTGAAACAAATTATCAGAAAATGAGAATGCAAAGGAAAAATTGTTTGCTTAGCAATTTTCAAAACAAAACATCATAACCTCAAGTTGTACACTACCTGCGTTCTGTCAAGGATAATACACACTACTACTACAGGATAACTTATCCTGATAAGGTCTGTTTAGAACAAATCTGAAGCCCCCCACCATGTCAAATCACCATTTGTGACGTAGGAAGCATGTCCTTTCTTGCCTTGACGTGAGCTGTTTGCACCACAGACAGGTTATGATTCCGCGGACTTTTGCTTTATGCATACTTGGTTTAACTACATTAATTAACATTCTCAAACAACCATTTTCTCGTTTGCATCTTCCTATTTGCCTAATATGTTAGTCAAAAATTATGTCGATTTTTATCTAACACTTTCCGTATGAGGAGCGAGGGGGTGAAGTATATGGCAAAAACAGGTGTGACGTCAGGTGACCATTGGCGTTCTAATGTAGGATGCCACCAGCTCACATTCATTTCGAGTATCAGATTAAAATCGACGGACTTCATTGGCTGCGTTCGTTTTTGACATCTTTTTCGTCGATTTGCTCCGAAATTTTGACAGGCACGTGACTGGATCAGACAGTTTCAATTTACAAATCACATGCCTGTCAATATTTCGGAGTAAATCGACGAAAAAGGTGACAAAAACGAACACGGCTATTGTATCATGCCGTGCGTTCGTTATTTTGGCCCGAGTTCTCCGAGCTTGACTTTACCGTTCGTTTATTTAATAAGTGTACTCGGTGCAGCCTCATTCGCGTTCGTTTATTAAAATTTCTAGCACTTTTATTCAGCGTTCAACTGCTCTGTTCGCTCACTGGTCACGTGATTACGGCTCCGCTCAGCACGCTCTGCTCTTTGAGCAAAATACCGAACGCAAGGATGATTGGAAAGAATGAATTGTCATAAAGTACGATACGACCACTAGTGCAAACAGCTGACGACTTAGTTGTGACGTCGGAAATGGTGCGACATACCAATATGGCGGCGAATACCAAAAACAAGGCCGATAAGCGATCCTATAGTGTGTACTCTCCTTGCAACTTGACACCCTGCTAAAATGGAAATTCTAGCAAACAAAAACGCTTGTTATCTTTTCTTCAAAGCAAAATGGAACAAATAATACAAAACACAAAAATAACTAACAATAAGGTTTTAAACCAAAATTAGCTTGGTCAATTATATACATAGAGCTTTTCGGTTGCTCAAACGCGATCGAGAGCAGCCAGCCATCGACAAGCAAAATCCATTTTAATTTTTGTTATTCAGCTATCGACAATCAGGCACTAGCTGACGTCACACACAGCCTCACATTCGACTTTCGATGAAGGGATAATTAAAGCGTTTGAAGGTCTATTTTTACCATTGAAATTTTTACACGCAGGCGCTAGCTAAGAGCAGGTAAAGCGCTGTCCTACGGACATAAGTTACGCTATAGTTAAGCTATTACGTCAAAAATCAAATAACGTCACTTTCGATAGGAGTACAAAAATCAAGGTTGCTTAAAACGAGGTTGCCTGATAACTTTTATGACGTCATCTGTATGCCTCAACATGCAAATATTCATTAGGCACACCAGATGCGTCATCAAGTTACATTGGTTACCCATTACCAGTGTAGCAAAACGCGCCCAAGTACTCTTTTTAAGTAGTTAGATGGTAAATGGCGAGCGGTATATTCATGGTGTTTATTTTCTTGAGCGGCTACCTATAAAATTGTGGAGAAGGTCTATTCGCAAAAGAGAGAAACAAAATATTGAGGTTTACTAAATTATATTTTATTATACTTAAAACCAATATTGAAATAAAGCAAATATCTTTCTATGTCTGACAGCCACTTCTATTTTTCCTAAATCAAGTTATTTCACATCCGTTCAAATTTCATTACCACGGACCAGGAAATATTCATACTAAAAACGCCCTACTTCTTCTATTCTTATTAACTTATAAGTTTATACATTTACTCCTTTAAACAACACGTCCGATTCACATCTATATATAAAAATCAAAGTTCACGGGGTATCCGGATATGCGCTCTAAAACCACTTATCCGATTACGATGAAACTATGGTAGGTTATTATGGCCATCCCAAGGAAGGTTTGTGGATAGGTTACGCATCTCGGAAAAAGAAATTAATTTTGAATTAATTACTAATTTAATTGTAAACAAACACACACATTACATAACAACATAACCCAACTTTTTTTGACAGCATGAAATAACGTTGACATATTTCATTTATTTAGGCTTGCATTCAACCGACGTAACTTTATTATTTTTTGAATTCAAGAACGGCTGGACCAATCTTGAATTAATACCACGTATCTCTATATAAGGTGAATTCGATTGACCCAGATTAGATCGATTTGGGTTCAATTTAAGTGAACTTCTTCTGATCTAGATCATTTTTTGTAGATGAGGGTGCACTGATCCAGCTTGAATCGAACACAGTGTGGTTCATTTAAATTGAACCAGATCGATCTAATCCGGTCAATCGAATCGGCTATAGAGGAGAGTGATATAGGCTATTTTTTATCCCGAAAAAAAAAAAAATTTGGTTGCGTAAAACTCTGATACACTGGAACGCCTATAAATAGCCCGGGGCGCTCTAGAGCAGCTCTGGAGTGCTTAAAATGCGTCACTGAACTCACTGGCAAGCGACTCTGATATCGGATTAAAAAAAAGAAGTGTATTATTTCAAAATGTATTCACAAGCTGGCAACGCAGCGGGTCATTAGCTAGTTCCTAATAAAACTACCCTTTTTCTATAAACTCTTAAAACTCCTAAGTCATTTATGGCCGTTTCCACCAATTATTTTAGGGAAGCCTTAACGATAAGAATTCCCTAAACTGACATTTCCCCATCGAAAACTGTCACTTTAAGGAATACCTATCATTAAAGGCATTAAAGCTTCCCTAAAATAGTTGGTGGAAACGTCCATTACTGACTACTTATGCAAAATAATTATTTAAGTCATAATCCGACTCACTGGATTAAGTATATATGTATTACCAACTATATTTTTATAAAAACCTTACAATAATTTCTAAATGAAAAAAAAACCTAATTCAAAATTTCAGCCCTTAAGTCATCAATGGTACTTTTATGAACAACAATTTTCAAACAAAAATTTCCCATATTTTTAATGATTCATTCTTTTACTTTTGGTGGCTCCCATCCTTCACTAAGGATCATTTTTAACAGAACAATTACTATACTCGGATTCCTAGCCAACAAACACAATTATTTAATTCTTATTAGTTCGTTACTATAGCCCTTTTAAACTTCAATTTTACAATCCAATTCAAAATTCTTTAATAATTACTACTCAAAATCGAATATTGTTAAGAGCATTATAATTTTCCTTTGTTAATTCTTTGCAAAATTAATGAAAATGACAAAATGTCATTATACTCGAAGGCAATTAAAAATATGCAATAAAGTTTTTACAGTCAAATCACTCAAGTTTTTATGCATTAAAGTTCAATGTCAATTCACTTCTTATCAATCATCATTTATAAAGTCAAAAAGTTTTACTAGTTATGCCATAGATTTATGCACTATAGAGTATGTACTTACATTTACATTTAACTTTTCACTCGTAAAATTACTTGATTAATTTACTTCAAAAATCTCTAGAGCTCGCACATAATGTTGAACGAATTTAAATGCTGTTTCTTTCACAATTTTTCCGTTAATTTTTTTTTTCAAAGACTTAACGCGTTTTCCCGAGGCAACAAAATAAAAGAAACTCTTAGCGAATTTTTAACCGGTCTGACTGTACTGTAGATTTAACTCAAACAGGACTGAACTTAAACTGATCTGCTCCTCCACATCTAAAACCGCTGTATTTATATGTTTCGTTCCCCCAAAAATTCCAATTTTCATCATTCAATAACCTTCCTCTTTTATTGGTTTAAAATCGAACAATTATGTCGCAATTTCCTGGTTTATCGGGGTCAATAGATTTGGTTGGAAGAATTGGACATATAATTCAAAGAACACCGATACACGTGTTGACGTCTCGGCCATAAATCACCGATTTAATTACTTTAGTCTCGCTTTTAATATTCTTATGGATTTGATTTAGATGATGACGAAATAATAAGAAATTAACGTTTTTGAGATACCTATTTTAAATAATTTGGGTTTGGTTTCATTTTCAATTTATTGATACTGATGTTAATTACTAGAGATTCAGTTTTTGATTATTTGATTACATTTAATTTTTACAGTATAAAGACATTGTAAATTACAGGTCCATTTTCCCGAGTCATTACACCAGACAACCTATTTATGAACTTTAGGAGTCTTGGACAAAAATGTTATTCTGAGGTCATGTGTGTGACGTCAGCTAGTGCTTTAAAGCTCTCCCAAAGTTAACCGATAGTTTCCGATTGTCGATTTGATTTGAGTACAGAATAGTACGGAATTTCAAAAAAAATCCTATCCGAACTAGGGATTTTGGAACGATAGAACGATCATGTTGCACCAGTTCAACAAAAAGAAAACGCTACACTATCCCACCCACCAGTTTCAGTTTGACACATTGGAACTGACTTGCGCCAATTTCAATTTTCTTTCATGGGTTCGAGAATTTTGGCACAAGCGCATAAATTGAATAAATATTGGTCATTTTCCCAGAAAACTCTCCCGAAAAAATCTATCGTAGGGAAAAGACGAAAGTGTAGAGTATTGTAGAGTTTTTCCGTAGAGTGTCTGGTGCCAGAATCTACAGAAATGTTCGCCCTCATACCACGATCTCTAATGTGAGTATCAACCAGTTATGTATTTGCTTTAAATTTTGTTGGCAATGTTCCCTTTTGAATCCAGAATAGGATCCCAATCTGGATCAATCGATATTAAATGTATGTATAGTTGGTTTTATCCATACACTCCTTTGTGGATTTTGTCCTGTTTGAATGTCCATAATTTAAAAAAAAATGGAATTTGAATCTCCAAAAATATAAGCAAAACAAAATTTAAACGCATTATAGTCCTAGATTTTTCGATTTCTAACAAAAATAGCCTCTTATAAACCTAAAAGTACCTGTATTTTGTAATGTCATTGTCTCATTCCTGTAAAATAACAGTGCATAATATCCAAGGATAAGTTGGCACAAACTTTGATTAAAATAGAAATGATTATCTAACTGTTAACAAGCAAAAATAGTTGGGGAGCTAGCGTCAAAAACATGCAAGAGTTTTCGCAAGGCGGATATTTTCAAAATAGGTCGTACTTTAGTGCTAGAATGCTAGTGTACAGTCAGCACTCACAGTTCCGGGACAGCTGGCTCTGGGACGCGGGCAAAGTTGTAATTTTAAGAAGCATCTAAACTGTTTTCTCAAGGTCAAAATTTATAGAAATTTTGCACATTATCTGTTTGAAGGTCACAGATAACGTATGTAAATCGTCAGACGTCTAGTTCGTTGCAAAAAGGGGGTCAAACGTCCTCAAAGTTTTTATTTTATGGCATTTTCTTTAAATATATTTGTCAAATACCAGCAAAAAATAATGTGCAAAATTTCTATAAATTTTGAGCTTTGAGAAAACAGTTTAGATGCTTCTTAAAATTACAACTTTGCCCGCGTCCCAGAGCCAGCTGTCCCGGAACTGTGAGTGCTGACTGTACACTAGAATTCTAGCACTAAAGTACGACCTATTTTGAAAATATCCGCCTTGCGAAAACTCTTGCATGTTTTGGGCGCCACCTCCTGGACTATAAGCGAGTCCCATTATAGTACCTAATGCATACATTTTAATGTTGACAATATTCATTTAACTCATTATTATTAATTTATTTATATGCTGCTGCAAATTACTGTGGAAATCCCGGTGGAACTATTATAAAACAGGAAATTTATTTATTTTTATAATCGAGTTTATAATTATCCAATGCTGTATTTACTTAGTTAAGTAGGTATTCAGTGTTTCAAGCATAATTTTACAGCAGTTCCTTTCATGTGATTTATTCATAACTAGTAAATTTTATATTATTTTAAAACCACATTCTAATTAGCAGTTCATCAATCTTTTAAATTATTGAAGTTCAGGGTCATTTTGCTTCTAAACACAGCTGAGCACTGGTTGAGACACTGGTTATATAAATGCGAGTATAAATGATAGTCAAGTTTCTAATAAAAATCAGTACTTATTACATATATTATGCTTTTAAGTTTTGTTTTAGGTACCTTTTAGCACATTTAATAGATTTTTTTAAGTTTTGAAACTATTTTTTTTACCCCAAAATAGTAAAAATTATATGCTAGCACCTCCACAATATAATTTCAAACACTCTGTATATTTACCTGCCTTTTTTAGGTAGGTACTTTTTTGAAAAATGCAATCCTCGATGCGATCTTAACTCATAGTATTAGTATCTACAGTTTTAAGAGTTTCGTCTTGAAAGTACTAGGAAATGTTCAGGATTTGCATAATTCTCATCGTAAGAATTATAAAGCCTTCTCAAAGAGAAACAGGACATTTGTAAAATATGATTCAGGATTTCAAGGTCCTAAGAATCTGACAGGATTCCTAAAGTCTTCTCTTAGAAAAACCAAAAAGTTTTAGAAATCAAGATTCAGGATCTCGACAATTTTCAAGGTAAAAGAATAAAGGCATTTGCGAGGGGTTAATCACTCCCCGAATTCGTGTCACAAATTCGTCTGAAATCCCCAAAATCTTTCCGAAATCCTACCGAAATCCTACCGAAATCCCCGAAATCACTCCGAAATCCGCCGAAATCCCTCCAAAATCCGCCGAAATCCCTCCGAAATCTCTCAGAAATCTATCCGCAGACCCAAAAATCCCTCGCATTTTGCCCAAAATTCATAAATCGGTCAACGCCGCCGTTTTTCAGTTTATACTAATACACTTTCGAATATACTTATAACATAAGTAACAGTCTAAAATCAAATTAAAATGTTTGCGAAATCACCTGAAATTCTCCGAAATCATCCGAAATCACCCGAAATCCTTCGGAATCACCGAAATCAACCAAAATCCCTCAAAATCGCTCTAAATCTGAAATCCTGTCACAGTGAATAATCCCTCGAAATCTTTCCGAAATCCTACCGTAATCCTCCAAAATCCTCCGAACACGCTCTAAATCCGAAATCTTGTCACATTTTTCCCTTAGTGAATAATAACCCCTCGGACATTTGCAAAATGAGGCCTCAGAAAGCAGGATCTAAAGTGTGTAGAGTTTTCTCTTAAAAACACCAAAAAAATAACATGTTTCATGGAATTCAGGATCCCAGTCTTTATAGAGAAGAATCAAGATACATATTTGCTAAGTAATTTCTCAGTCTTCAAAATCTAATGCTCCCAGAGTTTTGTCATGAAAGCACGAAGATTCTTAAAAATTTTTCTTAGAAAAACCAGAAAGTTTCCAAAATATTGACAAAAATCAGAATCCTCAAAGTCTTAATAGAACAGAATCAGGATATGTATTTGCAAAGTAAAGTCTCAGTCTTCAGAATCTAATGTTCAAGAGTTTTGCCATGAAAACACCAAGAAATTCAAATCTTCTCTTGGAAAAAACTACAAAATTTTCATGACTCAAGATTCAGGATCTTGAGAATTTTCATGGTGAAGCATAAGGGTATCTGCAAAGTGAGAATTCAGAATGCAGAATTTAAAGTTTCTAGAGTTTTGCCATAGAAACATCAAGAAATTTTCAAGTTTTATTGCAATCAGGATCTCAAAATCTGTAGTCTTCTCAAAGAAAAACAAACTTCAGCATTAGAACGATTCAGGATCTTGAAATTCCAAAAATCTTCACTCAGAAGAGTCAAAAAGTTTCCAAAGTATTGACCAAAATCAGAATTAGTCTTTATAGAGAATAATCAAGATATTTAATTGCAAAGTAATGTCTCAGTCTTCAGAACCTAATGATCCCAGGGTTTTGTAATGAAAGCACCAAAAAATTCTTAGAGTGTTCTCTTAGAAAAACTTTTTCATTGAGTTTTTCATGGCTCAAGATTCAGGAACTTGAGAATTCTTATAGTGAAGAATAAGACGATTTGCAAAATGAGGACTCGGAAAGCAGAATCCAAAGTTTGGAGAATTTTTCCATAGAATTAGCAAAAAATCTTCCAGTTTTATAGAATAGGGTACTTGCATGGAAAATTAAATTGATTATTGTTTATTGCAAACTGTAGGAAATCGAAAAAAAATCGTTACTTTTTTTTAATTTCGCCCAAATATGATTATTCCGGAAGTTATACAAATATTGAATTTTGTATATATAGATATACTGAGCATGTGCAACGTCACTAATTTATATGATAAGTGACGTCATAGGCATATTTCATAGCCTTGTAGGTATCTCCGCCAATTTTTGACTAAGAAGAAAAAGAAAAAACACGTGTTGACTTATTTTTCATGCACTAACGAAATCAGCAATAAAAAAATTGATGCAAGTACCCTATTCAAGATCTCAGAATCCTGAGTCTTTAGGTATAGAGAAGAATCAAGATATTTGCATAGCAATTCAGTCTTCAGAATCTAATGTTCCCAGAGTTTTGTCATGAAAGCACCAAATAATTCTTGAAGTGTTCTCTTTGAAAAACTAGAAATTTTTCATGGCTCAAGATTCAGGATCTTGAGAATTTTCATGGTGAAGAATAAGACAATTTGCAAAGTGAGGACTCAGAAAGCAGAATCCAAAGTTTGCAGATTTTTTCCATAGAATTACCGAGAAATCTTCCAGTTTCATAGAATTCAGGATCTCAGAATCGTGAGGCTTTAGGTATAGAGAAGAATCAAGATATTTGCAAAGTAATTCAGTCTTCAGAATCTAATGTTCTCAGAGTTTTGTCATGAAAGCACCAAAGTATTTTCAGGGTTTGAAGAATTCGTGATTTTACGAACTGTAGAGCCTTCATAAGAAATTATTACAGAATATTTGCAAAGAAATTATTCAGAATTTGAGGGTCCTAAGAATCTGAATAATCTGACAGGACTCGAGGATTATCAAAGCCTTTCCTTAGGAAAACCAGATAATCTTCAGGACGAAAAATAAGGGGATTTGCAAGGTGAGCTTTCCCATAACTAAACCAAGAAATTTTCAAAAATTCCGGATCCCAGAATCCATAGAGTCTTGTCAAAAAAAAAACACAAACATCTGCAATAGAACGATTCAGAATCTTGGTTTGAGGAATCCTCCCTTAGACGAACAAGACATCTTACCTACAGAGTATTATTTCAAGATTCAGGATTCTGATAGCTTTTCTACAGAAGAATCAGAAAATATGCAAAGTAACATCTAAGAGTTCAATATCTACAGCTTCAAAAGTGTTGTCTTATAAGTACCAAGGATTTTCAAGATTTGCTTAACGATCTTAAGAATTACAGACCCTTCTTAAAGAAAAACAGAACATTTGCAAAAAAAAAAATGAGAATCTAGAGATCCTAAGAATCTAACAGGACTTGATGGTCCTAAAAGTTTTCTCGTAGAAAAACCAGAGTTTGCAAAGTAATGAGTCAATATGTTGAGAAATCAAAAACTATAGTTGAAACCAGAGATAAATACACTATAAACTGTCGAGAATGGAATCTCAGTGTAAATGAAACTGTCATTGACACTTTGATAATCTATTTTAAGAAATTTTTAATGTCAATGAAGTCTGACGTCTTAAAATTACCCCAAGATTTTTTCTGATTTATGAGATTCAAAACTGATTCACTTACAATGATTTATTGTGATTTTGCGTGGGAATTATTGAGATTTAAACCGATCTCTCAATGTTTATTGCTTGTCAATATAGTTAATGTTTTACCACAGGTTTTACCTTGCCACTTTGTTGTCAAGTCTGTGTTTTTTTTTTTTGATTTACATTGATTTACACGTGATTTATCTTGATTTTTGGAGACTTCTCTTGATTTTTGGAGACTTCTCTTGATTTTTAGAGACTTATCCTGATTCAACTAGATTATTAGTGATGTGATGATTTATTCAAGATTTCAATCAAATTATGCCAGGTTTCTACACTGATTTAGCGGAGTTATCTCCCACTCGCTTTCATCATCAAAAATTCTGAAAGCCTGACAGGTGAGGTACTGGAAACTCTGAGAATCTTCTATTGAAGTTTGCAAAGTACCTAATAACTCAAGATTTGAGATCTTGAGAGTCTTTTCTCAGAATAATCAGGAAATTTGCAAAATACTAACTCACAATTCAGTGTCTATAGAGCTTTTCATAAAAGCACCAAGAAATTTTCAAGGTTTTTAGAGTTCAGTGTCTTAGGATCCATAGATAATACAAGATCTAAGAAGACCTGAGAAGCTGACAGGATCTTATGTTGAGATCTAAGAATCTTCTTCTAAACGAAACAGGAAGTTTGCAAAGTAAGGACTCAAGATTTGTAATCTTGAAAGTCAGGAAATTTTCAAAACAATGATTCAGAATTCAGTATTTATTGAAGTTTCTAGAGTTTTTTTTATAAAAGCATTAAAGAAACATTCAACAGAACATTTGCAAAATAGCAATTAAGGATCTGAAGTCTGAAGAGCCCATGAGGCTGCGATAGGATTTAAAGATCCTGAAAAATTCAAGTCCAAACCAAAAGAATCAGGATATTTTCAAAACAATGATTCAGAATTCAGTATGTATGAAAGTTTCTAGAGTTTTTTTCATTAAAGCATTAAGAAACATTCAACAGAACATTTGCAAAATAACAATTCAGGATCTGAAGTCTGAAGAGGCCATGAGGCTGGAAAATTCAAGTCCCAACCAAAAGAATCAGGAAATTTTCAAAACAGTGATTCAGAATGCAGAATGTATTGAAGTTTCTAGAGTTTTTTTTCATAAAAGCATTAAGAAACATTCAACAGAATATTTGCAAAATAACAATTCAGGATCTGAAATCTAGAGATGCCATGAGGCTGCGATAGAATTTAAAGATCCTGGAAAATTCAAGTCCAAACCAAAAACAGGAAATTTGCAAATTGAATATTCAGGATCTAAAGACTTAGGAATCTGACAAAATATTAAAATTTTTGAAACCAGAAATTCAGGATCTTAAGTTTTTTTAGAGAAGAATCAACCTACTCATGACTTTTATTTTCTGAGTTACTGCGATTGCTGAATATTTCCAAAAAAATATATTTCTGGAAATTCTACATTTTAACACTTTCCGCAAACCTCAAAAGTTATTATCATTAAACTTAGGTAAAGCTCTATTGCATTCAACAGGACAATACCTAAACTGACAGAAAATTCTACCTAAAGAAAAAATTGTCGTGGGATTATTTTACCTTCACTATGTTGCTACAGGACAAATTTTTGGTCAGCAGCCAAAATGCAGAGGCCGATACAATAAAACAAACCTGTGTGCATATTTTTATTATTTCCTTTGATATAAATTTCAAAATAACATTTTCTCTTATTACAGCGTGCGTCTGTCTAGGGCCTCGAGAAACAATCTGAATCAAAAACCACTGATAATAGAATCAGTGAATTTTCTTGACTCTAAAAGGGAGTACCATGGTGACATTCTTAGCCCTTCTCAAGTACTGGGAATTGATCATTTGAGAGATCCTAGATTGAATAAGGTGAGAGGTAAATTTGATGAATAGAGGTGTTTGTTATCCTTGTGCTAAGACTTAAATAACGGTCGAATATTAATGCAAATAGTTGTAAAATGCTTGAGCCTGGTAAATATTGACTTAAGTAATGTGTGTGACCTTTACAATTATTATTATTATTCACAATGCTAGATTAATTAATCTGGTTGCTTTCACACCTCTCTATAAAAATCTAGATTTTCTAGTTCAAACATGTTCTTGCGCTCATCCAATTTTACCTGCATTTGCTTTGCAGTATCACTTGAAAATAAATAATGAATAAATTTTCTGTAGGGTTTGGCATTCACCTTAGAAGAACGACAAGCCCTAGGCATCCATGGTCTACAACCGGCCCGTTTCAAGACTCAAGAAGAACAACTCGAACTTTGTCGGATATCCATCCAACGCTACCAAGAGGACCTCAACAAATACCTGTACCTCACCGAGCTGCACGACCGAAACGAAAAACTATTTTTCAGACTTTTGACCGAAAACATTGAAGCTCTCATGCCCATCGTCTATACCCCTACAGTTGGTTTGGCTTGTCAGAAATTCGGTTTGATCTATCGACGACCCAGAGGACTGTTTATCACCATCAATGACATCGGGCACATATTTGACGTCCTCAAAAACTGGTACATAGACAGAGTTTTTGGTAATTTTTATTGTCTTGATTTTGGAGGGTAGAAGGTAGAACATTGTCTTGTGTTTGTTTGTTTGTGGTTAACGCTTATCTGTGTCAACATTGATTTGGCAATAATAACTATCAATATTTATTTGTCACTAGATTGTTGATAAACCTAACAAAGCGTACCGCTTTAGATAAGCATTGTTGAGTATGTTGTTGTGACGCAATAATAGGATAATTGGGGAGAATAGGAGAGTCATGCGATTACGATTTGAATAATTTAAGTGCTTCATTTTGCAAGAAATGATTTCTAAGTTTCAAAATATTTTATTAATAATCAAGCTTTTCATTCAATTTTTCAATATACATACATATATGGGAAATGATGCTAAGAGGAAATTGGAGGGACATATTTTTACGAGGGTTGAATCATAAGGAGCTAGAAGCATTTCTTCACAAAATTTAACTGGAAAGGAAAAAGACTAAGGGGAGGCGTAAAAAGAACGTTACAATAAGATTCCATTCCCATCTAAAAGTCTGTTGTTTTGTCTTTTATTTATCCTCTCCATCTCTTCACTTCAAAATTCTTCCAATTTTAGGCCCGAAGCGAACGTCAAAGCCATTGTGGTAACCGATGGAGAAAGAATTTTGGGTTTGGGAGATCTGGGTGCTTCCGGTATGGGCATCCCTGTAGGAAAATTGGCTTTGTACACTGCCTTGGCAGGCATAAAGCCGCACGAATGTTTACCAATCGTTTTGGATGTCGGTACTAATAGACAGGTAAGAGTACCCATTGCAAATTGTTTTTAGGTTTAATGAAAAATGTTTATAGAGTTTACTGGAGGATCCCTTGTACGTAGGCCTCAGACAAAAACGTGTGACTGGTAAGTTATACGACGACTTTTTGGATGAATTTATGGAGGCGGTGGTGCAGCGTTATGGTCAAAACACTCTGATTCAATTTGAGGATTTTGCTAATCATAATGCCTTCAGGTAACTGATTAAGCTGCAACGTTCTTGGGTTCTAGTTTGTGTTCTTTAGGCTGTTGAAGAAATACAGAGATCATTACTGCACCTTCAACGACGACATTCAGGGCACAGCCAGCGTTGCCGTTTCTGGTTTAATGGCTAGTAGAAGAATCACTGGGAAGAAATTTTCAGAAAATACACTTTGTTTTCTAGGTGCTGGTGGCGCTTGCTTGGGTATTGCCGATTTACTTGTGAGAGGTAATAATGTTTTTCTTTTAAGCATATTGCACAAACATTCACCTCATAAATCAATGCTTCTTCATTCAATCAATTCTAGCTATGGTTCTGGAAGGTTCCACAATAGAAGAAGCGCGTAGCAAAATCTGGATGTTCGACATCGACGGACTTTTAGCCAACGATAGAAAAGAAGGCAATCTTGAAGGCCACAAAAAGTATTACTCCAAAGATCACGCGCCTACAAAAGACTTCCTTGGCCTGGTCAACGAAATTAAACCATCAATTTTGATCGGCGCTTCTGCCACTGGCGGAGCTTTCACGCCAGAAATCATCAGATCCATGGGCGAACATAACGAAAGGCCTGTCATTTTCGCTCTGAGTAATCCGACAGCTAATGCCGAGTGTACTGCCGAGCAAGCTTACACCATCACAGAAGGGCGGTGTATCTTTGCCAGTGGCTCCCCCTTCCCACCTGTGACTGTTGGGGGAAAAACTTTCAAGCCCGGCCAAGGCAACAATGCTTACATATTCCCTGGAGTGGCTCTTGGTGTTTTAACTTCGGGAATTCATCATATTAGTGAAGACGTGTTTTTACTGGCATCAGAAACAGTTGCTGAAAATGTAACTGAAGATTATTTAGCTAAAGGCCGAATCTATCCACCATTGAATGAGATTCCTGAAGTGTCTGTTCAAATTGCAATTAAAATCTTGGAGTATGCCTATAAAGAGAGTAAGAAATGTTGAAAAAGTTTTATGAAAGTTTTATATATATATATATATTTTATAGGGATCGCGACAGTTTATCCCAAACCCAAAGACCTCAGAAGGTACGTGGAAGACCAGCAATACAACTGCTCGTATGAGCCATCTTTACCCAATTTGTGGGCATGGCCAAAGACACCCTACATGAAAACCAAGCCTTTGGAGCCTACCAAGTTGAAAGCGTAATGTGGACTGCCTGATTTTACCATTAGAAACGTGAGACATTATAATAATAGATTAAATTTATTTATTTGAGGTTTATTATAAACTGTTTATTTTTATGTTTTTAATAATAATTGTTGATTCTGGTAGGTAATTGTTGAGAATTTTAAATAGTTTGATAATAAAATTGTTTGACTCCGAGTCAAATGTTTTTTGCTTGGCAAGTATTATTCTAATAACTATTATTGTAGAAATTCTTCTTTAAGGCAATTAATTTATTTATTTAGATCATTGAAACATCAGTATTTTTGTTCTAATCATTTTAAAATCATGTCTAATAAAGCAATTATTACATGTTTGGATTTAGTGTTTTTTTCAGATCATTTGGACTTATAGTTCAAATCTCAGAATAATTTAGTGTATGGGGTTTGGGGGATAAAAGTAGCCCATAGTCCAGCACAAACCTATTATCTATTCACAATCTGATGTCCAAAGGTGAAGGTAAAATTTATCATCTTTCAGTGCTATTTGATAGGGAAAGGTGAAAAATGTATCTTTAGTTTGGACTACGGATTGTGAATAGGATATATTAGGTCTGTTTCTGCAGAAATCAGAAACTAGTCACACAAGGGCGCCCACAGGGAGGGTCAGGAGGGGTCATTCGACCCCCCCCCTGGAAATTTCTTAAATTTTAATTATTTTCCTTGGATAAAAAACATTAAAACTTCTGATATTAGTTGAACTATGATCACGGACCGATTTTGCGACTTTATTTTTATTAAAATAGAAAACGTGAATGTATATCGGAATAGGAAAACGGAACGCAACGTACCCTAGTCACCAATGACACCGCACTATATAATGTGTCCAAGATAAGGAGGGCCAGTATGGGGATCTGATGATATGGTGGCTAAAGACGAAACGTCGGATTACAAATTTGATAATGCCATATTGTAGAGGAGGAAAAGTGGCAATGACGAAGTGCCCTTCATTTTGAAATATCTCTTCAAATAAGGTCAGGAAAAATAAAATCGTTTTGGGCGAATTTCGGGTTCTTCCGGATATCTCCGGTATCAATCGGAATTTTTAGAATATCAGAACGCTATTTTGATGAGCACAAAATTGCGCAACTTTTTCCCAATTTGAGCAACGTCGTATCTCTTACTGTTTCCAAGATCCCCATACTGGCCCTCCTTATTTTGGACACATTGTATATGTACATATAGAGTGACAATTTGCAATCGGGAATATCTCTTAGGACAAAAAAAATACTATAAAGATCTCAAATACGTATCGGGGGAATTGAGGGATTGGACGAGGAACTAAAATGAGGCACCCCGCCTCACCCCTTAGGGGGTAGCTTCCATAACTTATTACTTTTTTTTTTCAATACTAACCTACCTTGTGCTGCACATCGTTGGATAACTCGTTGATTTCCCTTTACAGTCTTATAGCAAAATGTAAATTGTACGATTAGTTTTTGAGATATCAATGTTTAAAAAGAAGTATTTTTGAAAACTATTAATTTTGACTATTTCCTGAAAAGAATTCTGTCATATAAGTCTCAAATACACAGAGGAAACTAAATGTGTTTATTGCGTAACCCCCGCCCCGTTTGTCTGGGGGGCTAGCCGCCCTCAATAATTTTTCTACATATATTATTTTGTATTGTTCGTCGATTTTTAACGGATATTTGCGGTATGAGGAGCGAGGGGGTGTTTCATATACCAAAAACAGGTGTGATGTCAGGTAACCATGGGAGTTCTAATGTAGGGAGCCACCAGCTCACATTCCGTCCGAGTATCAGATTAAAATCGACGAACAATAGGTCCGATGATGCTCGTATGAGCGAAATGGGCATACTTGAATTCGGCCACAAACCAGGTAGCTGCAGTAATCCTACCTTTGAATTCGGCCAAATTATGAAACCCAACCTACTGCCAAAATTTCTACTGCCCATAAAACTTATCTTATGATGTTGACAGATTTTGCATTGCATATGAGTTAATAAATCTAAAAAAGTGTAAATATGTATTTTGATGCGCAAAATAAAAAGATGACTAAGGAAAGATTCACAGGCATTTGTTGTTTTATCCAGGTCTATCGAGGCATGTGCCATGTGTCGATGAGATAATCTGAAAATTTAACCAGAACTTCGTGATTCGGCTAAATAGCTAACAACTCAAAAACAAAGAAATCGCTAACTTCTTGATTCTCCAAAAACATCATTTCGAAGCAATTATGTAACGATTTACCGATTTCTGAATCTTTTTTTTATATTCAATGCTCAAGCCTAAATTTTGGATCTTCCTCTACCATGCCTGAGATTTTAGCTATTTATAAGAAGTAAATAAGTTGATTTAATATCTATATCTCAGTGTACCAATTTGCATATTTGATACTGATGGCCGATGGGTCATAAAATATCCACCTACCCGATAACCGATTGGGCCGAGTCCAACTATCGTAAAATTGTCACCCTTTTCCTTATTCCGGAACAGGTGAATTTTGTGGCCGAATTCAAGAATCCCGAAGCGAACACGTCACTATTAAGTGAATCAGATAATAAACAATCTGTGTGTTAATATGTGGCTTTTCAAATTATGTTTTTGCTTAAATTTTGCATTGCAAGTGTCACACTCAAATGGATAAATAACCGAATGTGTTAGTTTGTGAATCTTTAAATCGGCTTTCCGTGTAAATTTTGATTTGCAAGTGTCACATTCAAAAGGATAAATATCCGAGTGTGTTGAAATGTGCCTTTGTAAATTACCTTTTTCTTCAAATTTTGCCTTGCAAGTGTCATATTCAAATAGATAAATACCCCAATGTGTTAGTTTGTGTATCTTCAAATCGCGTTTCCGTTTAAATTTTGATCTGCAAATATCCGTTTCAAAAAAATTAAATATCCAAGTGTATCAATATGTGTTCCTTCAAATCGCCTTCTCTTTTAAATTTTACATTGTAAATGTTACATTTAAAATTCTCCTCATCCGAGCGTGTTAATATGGTGGCTTTCCAAACTACGTTTGTGTTCAAATTTTGCATTGCATGTGTCACATTTAAAAGGATAAATATCAGACTGTGTTAGTTTGTGTCTCTTCAAACAGTATTTTCCTTTGAATTTTGCTTTGCAAATGTCACATTCAAAAAGATAACTATCGAAGTCTGTTGATATGTGACTTTTCAAATTACCTTTTTGTTTAAATTTTGCTAATTTAAATTTTTCTTTAAATTTTGCATTGCATGTGTTGCATTTGAAATTCTTCTCGTCCAAGTGTGTAAGTTTGTGTCTCTTCAAACTGCCTTTTCTTTTAAATTTTGCTTTGCAAATGTTGCATTCAAAATTCTTTTCATCCGAGTATGTTAATATGTGTGCGTTCAAATTACCTTTTCCTTTAAATATTTTCTTACCAGTGTCGCATTTAAAAGGAAAAATATCCGAGAGTGTTGATATGTGACGCTGTAACTCATTTTTTTCCGCTTTGTAAGTGTTACATTCCAAAGAACAAATATCCAAATGTGTTATTAAATGATTCAAATTTGATTTGGTTTTAAATGTAACATTGCAAGTGTAACATTGAAACTTCCTTATCTTGTTAAATTGATGTCACTCGAATGTTCTTTTCCTTTATAAATATTCCTTTATTTGGATCTATTAATTCAATATCTGATTCTTCTATTTCGTTTCTAATGTCATCCTCTATCTACTTATGTAGACTTGGTAATTTTTTTCTTTTTTTTTATGGTTTAAAAATCGGGTCTCTTTGAGAAATATGGACAAATTTTTTGATTTTCTAAATAGATAAAGGACTCAATCAATTCAAAATACCTATTCTATGAAAAATTATATTTTTTTTCTCCGTAATTGAATGTATTTTTTCCGAATTTGAATGTACTTTTTCCGAATTTGAATTTACATTTTCCTAAATAAAAGTTACTTTTTCCAAAATTGAGGTTGAAATGGTGTAGAATGAGAAACTACCTCATGTGATACCTCCTTTGGAAGGTTTTTTATTCTGCTTTGGAGGTATGCAGAAGCAGATAGAATTACGATAAACACATTATTTGGTCGATGTGTATCGGAGACTTTTATGGCAGATTTTTTTTTGTTTAGAGATAGTCAAAATAACTTCACCATGTCCAACAGTATTTTAGAAAGCTTCAATTGTATTTTAGAATAGTCACTTGCTCATTTGTATTTAAGAAATCCCCCATGAATAATGGAATAAATTTCTGCATACAAATGACTATTCCAAAATACAATTGAAGCTTTCTAAAATACTGTTGGAAATGGTGTATTTCTCAAAAACGTTCGTTACGATTTAAGATTTTGCTATAAGACGGTAAGGGGAAAGCAATGAGCTATCGAACGATGTGCAACACAGGGCAGGTTTGTATTTTTAAAAAATAAGTTAGGGTAGCTACCCCCTAAGGGGTGAGGCTCAAAAAGTGCCTCATTTTGATTCCCCCTCCAATCCCCCAATACGTATTTGAGATCTTCCTGAAAGTATTTTTTGTCTAAGAGATATTGCCGATTGCTACTTTTCAAATTGTCACCCTGTATACCTAATAAGTATCTCCGAATTGGTGATTTTTTAGATGGAAAGAATGTTTTAAGTTTTTTTATATAAATATTTATTTATGATGATTATTTAGACTGAAGTGCCCTTTTTTACGCATAAAAAATTTATTCAATTGACTTTGACCCCCCCCCTACATATTTTTCTGCGGGCGCCTCTGTAGTCAGAGTGAATTTCATTGGTTGAAACTAGTTTTCTGACTGTTTTCAACCTATATATCCTATTCACAATCTGTAGTCCAAAGGTACAGGTAAATTTATCACCTTTCATGCTATTTGATAAGGAAAGGTGATAAATTTACCTGTACCTTTGGACTACAGATTGTGAATAGGATATATAGGTTGAAAACAGTCAGAAAACTAGTTTCAATCAATGAAATTCACTCTGACTGGTTTGTGATTTCTGCAGAAATCCTTAGAGCAGGTAAAGGTAAAGAGGTGTAGGAGTAGTAACCTGGATTTGGAAAGTGGAGCCATTTTTTTCCAGGTGCAAACAGACCTTCTGTGAGTTAGCTTGTAAATCATATGATTTTGTTCTTTTCAAAGTAGTTTTATCCTTTTCTTTCTTTGATAGTTAAAAAAGGATAAAGCCACTTTGAAAACAAATTTAAAATAAGTGACCTTCTGACAATCCTTCTCAGTTACATAACCCAACTTTTAAAAAGTAAAGTTGTGATGGTTCAGTTAAAAATTAAAATTTAATAAATAAATGAGCAATTAACACACAAAATAAACGTTCCAGATACAAAATAAATAACAATGGCAAGTACAAAATTTAGGACAGCAATAACTACTTGTACAGTGGCAACTGCTGCATTTTTTGGAGGCAAATACTACGAGAGACACAACTTACCACATAGGTAACTGCTTTTTAGAACTATTCCATTTCAAACAATAATCACAATATTCCAGAGTAAACTTATCTTATTATCCAGCATTGCCAGTATTTGGAACCGTTGAAGCAGCTTCGTTAATACCATCAGAAACAACTGTAGCCAAACCTAATTCAAGCCGAATATCTCAAATAATGAAATATGGTTTTCCTAGTTTGGACAGCGTAATTTCCTACAACGATTTCGTGATAAGTTATGACAAACGAAATCGTGTAGCTCATTGGGTTTTTGAACACTTAACCGAAGAATCCGTGAGGAAAAATGACGAAGTTGACCGTTCTAAATGTAATTTTGTAGAAGACAAATCAATACACCCATATTTTAGATCTTACAATTCTGATTATAAGCGTTCGGGGTATGACAGAGGCCACTTGGCCGCAGCGGGTAATCACAAAACTTGCCAGAAACATGTAGAAGAAACTTTTTATCTATCGAACATGGCCCCTCAAGTAGGCAAAGGATTTAATAGAGACTCTTGGAACAGATTGGAAAAGTATGTGAGAAAATTGACGAGGACTTATCCGAATGTTTATTGTTGCACTGGACCACTTTATTTGCCACAAAGGGAGCACAATGGGAAAATGTATGTGAGGTATGAGGTGATTGGAGCTAGTCATGTGGCGGTACCAACGCATTTTTACAAAATCGTAGTGGGAGAAACTAAAGATGGAAATTTGGAAATGGAAAGTTATGTTATGCCAAATACGGCTATTGATGATAATGTACCACTTACAAGTTTTCAAGTAAGAATCTTTTATTTCATGTTCATTTATTTCAAAACTGAAATATGTGAGACTGTATTTTCAATTACCTAATTCAGTTATAGTAGGTTGATTTCCAAGATTCCTCATGTTTTCATTTTCTACTAGAAAAATTTGAAATTCTGGGAAAATGAACTTCTAATCTTCTTCTTTAGATGCAAAAAGTTTCAAATTTCTCCCTTCACTAGGTTTCCAGGAAAACTTTGAAATGTGTGAGATTGTATTTTCAATTAATTCAGTTTTTGTTAGTTGATTTCCAATATTCTTCATGTTGTTATTTTGCGCTGGGAAAATTTGAAAGTTTGGGAAAATGAGCTTTTAACCTTCCTCTTCAGATGCAAAAAGTTTCAAATTTTTCCGTTCACTAGTTTTCCAAGAAAACTTTGAAACGTGAGACCGTATTTTTAACTAATTCAATTTTTGTAGGTTGATTTCCAAAATTTTTCATGTTGTTATTTTCCACTGGAAAAATTTGAAATTTTGGGAAAATGAGCTTCTCACCTTCCTCTTGACATGCAAAAAGTTTCGAAATTTTCCCTTCACTAGTTTTCCAGGAAAACTTTGAAATGTGTAAAACGGTATTATCAACTAATTAAGTTTTTGTAGGTTGATTTACAAGACTCTTCATGTTGCTGTTTTATATTGGAATAATTTGAAATCAATCAATCAATCAATCAAAATATACTTTATTGTCCGAAAAACAAAAATAATTTTCCATTGACAAAGCTTTAGTTCCTAAATACTAGAGTAAAACATTTAAACAAGTGACTAAATAACGTAATTACAACAGTCAAAATAAATACATAAAATTAAAAATATCCAATACAGTAGCTAAAAAAAACAAAACACAAAATAAAATTTTTGGTCAACAGCATCTCCTAATATTTATTTATAGTAAAATTTTTATACAAAAAATACAAACTATGTTATCCTAAACTATTATCATCAAAAAATTCTTGCAAACTATAATATGCTTTTTTACACAAAAAACTTTTCAAAGCAGTTTTAAACCTTCTTAGTTCTTTAATTTCTCTTAGGTGAACAGGTAAATGATTAAATATTTTTTTACTTTTATAAATTACTGAGTTCTATGTCAAAGAAGACCTCGGGATCGGCAACGAAATTTTTAGTTTCTGTCTAGTTTCGTAGGTTCTTGAGAGATCTATTTGGTCATAAAAATTTTTATGCATTAAAATTGCTGTCTCTAGGATAAAAATACAGTAAACTGTCAAAATTTCATGTCTCAAGAAAAGTGGTCTACAATGATCTCGATATCCTCTTCCACACAGAAATCTTATTGCCCTTTTTTGTACAATAAACACCGAATCAAAAAGTGTCTGCGAGCAACATCCCCAGAAGGCTATGCCATACCGGATGTGAGATTCTACTAAAGAGAAATATACCATTTTGGCAGAATTATGGCCAAGCTCGTATACAGTTCGTATGGCATAGCATCCGCTAGCCAGTCTATTGTTAAGGTTGTTGACATGCGTGGAAAATTTGAGCTGGCTGTCAACATGAATCCCAAGGAACTTGCAGTTGGACCTGTTTTCAATTAATTGAGCATCTAGGTAGAGGTCATTGTAAATAAATTTGAATGTCATGAGGTTGGTTTTTTTTGTATTAAAGCACAGTAAATTTGCGTCACACCATTCCTTAATTGTTTTTAAGTCCCTTGAGACTGTGTCCTTTAAAGTTTCAAAATTTTTCCCTCTCCAAGAAAGAGTGTTATCATCTGCAAAAGCTGTGAAGCGGCCTTGAATTGGTAGTCTGAATATATCATTCAGATACAGCAAAAATAAAATCGGTCCGAGAACGGACCCTTGGGGAACGCCATTTGATATATTTAAAGTTAGAGATTGTGTAGAACCGATTTTTACATACTGTTCTCTTTTTGAGAAATACGATTTGAACCACATCAAGGAGACTCCTCTAAAGCCGTAAACATGCAATTTTTTTAACATAATTTCATGGTTTACACAGTCAAAGGCCTTAGAGAAGTCACAGAAGACTGTGGCGACCACTTCATCCTCATTCAAAGCTGTGAAAACATGATCTAAAAGATTAAAAATTGCGTCGTGAGTGTTTTTGGATGGTTGAAAACCAAACTGAGAATCACTTAAAATATTAAGTTTATTCAGGTACTCCAACATTCTTCCCTTGACCAATTTCTCTATTACCTTTGAAAGTGTTGAAAGCAATGATATCGGGCGGTAATTTTCGGGCTTGTCAGTTTCACCTCCCTTATGTATTGGAACAACAACTGCTGTTTTAAGAACGTCAGGAAAATTGCCCAATTGAAAGGAGATATTTATACACTCAGCCAACACATAGAGAGCAGTCTCAGGGAGATTCCGAAGTAGTCTAACTGAAATGTTGTCACAGCCGCTTGATTTCGGATTTTTTATGTCCCTAAAAATATTTCTCAGTTCACCGATATTTGTAGGTTGTAGCTCAAATGTACCATCTATTTTTACATCAGACAAATACGAAAGAGGATTTATGTCACTTTTCAGACCCGATTGCAGGTTATTGGCAACTGTACAGTAAAAGTTATTCAGAATATTAGCATCCACATTCACCCTTGACCAGGGATAAGGGTCCCTACCCGTTAACTGGTTCACAAGTTTCCAATTTTCCTTGGTTGAGTTATTTGAATTTTTAATTTGGTCGCGGTAAAACTTGTCTTTTGCAGCTTTGAAAAGTTTTTTATATGTTAACCTGTATTTGGCAAAGTAACAGAGAAAACGGGGATTGTTTGTGTGCTTTTTTATTACTTGAAGAGATCTGAAATTTTTCGAGGATATTTTGATACCCTTTGTCACCCAACTCTTTCTGTTGATTTGTTTGATTTTCTGTAGTGGAAAACATCTAAGAAAAGTACCACTTATTTTGTTTTGAAAAGACGCAAGGGGAGATTCTGTGTTTAACACTTCAAACCAGCTCAAACCCTCAGCGGCAGACTTAAACTTATAGTAGTTCTTCCGACTAAACAACCTACCTAACCTATGCTTTCGCCCCTTATTAAAATTAAATCTAAAGTAAGCCAAAACTGCCTCATGATCCGAAAAACCAACAGGCATTACCTCGCAACTCACGAAAATATTTCCCAAGCCAAAATTGGAACACATATAGTCAATCTTGCTTTCACCATGTGCAGTAATTCGGGTCGGTCGCTGCACATACATTCGCAGGTTAAATGATAAAAACAAATTGGATAATACCTGTGTAGCCTCTGATGTTTCATCGTCATAATTTATATTCAGATCACCACCCAACAAAAGGTTTGCCTTACATGGTAGATTCATTAAAAGAGTTTCTAGATTTTCAAAATATTGTTTTAAATTTGAAGAATATGGTGGTCTGTAAATGCACAAAATATACAAGTTGTTTCTCTCATTGTACAACAATGAAAACTCAAAACCACCTCCTACTATAAGGATGTCACAGTGTGAAACAGCAATAACTTCGAAAGGGGGAAAATGAGCTTCTCACCTTCCTCTTTACCTACATGCAAAAATTTTTAAAAATTTTCCCTTCACTAGTTTTCCAGGAAAACTTTGAAATGTGTGAGACTGTATTTTCCACTAATTCAGTTTTTGTAGGTTGATTTCCAAGATTCTTCATGTTGCTGTTTTCCACTGGAATAATGTGAAATTTTGGGAAAATGAGCTTCTTACCTTCCTCTTTACATGCAAAAAGTTTCGAAATTTTCCCTTCACTAAATTTCCAGGAAAACTTTGAAATGTGTGAGACTGTATTTTCAATTAATTCAGTTATTGTAGGTTGATTTCCAAGATTCTTCATGTTGTTATTTTGTACATGAAAGATTTGAAATTATGGGAAAATGAGCCTCTAACCTTCCTCTTCACATGCAAAAAGTTTCAAAATTTTCCCTACACCAGTTTTCCAGGATAACTTTGAAATGTGTGAGACTGTATTTTCAACTAATTCAGTTTTTGTAGGTTGATTTCCAAGATTCTTCATGTTGCTGTTTTCCACTGGAATAATTTGAAATTTTGGGAAAATGAGCTCCTCACCTTCCTCTTTACATGCAAAAAGTTTCGAAATTTTCCTTTTACTAGTTTTCCAGGAAATTATCAACTATTTCAGTTTTTGACAGGTTGATTTCCAAGATTCTTCATGTTGTTATTTTGCGCTGGAAAAATTTGAAATTTTAGGAAAATGAGCTTCTCACCTTCCTCTTTACATGCAAAAAGTCTCAAAATTTTCCCTTCACTATTTCTCCAGGAAAACTTTGAAATGTGTGAGACTGTATTTTCAACTAATTCAGTTTTTGTAGGTTGACTTCCAAGATTCTTCATGTTGCTGTTTTCCACTGGAAAGGTTTGAAATTTTGGGAAAATGAGCTTCTCACCTTCCTCTTTACATGCAAAAAGTTTCAAAATTTTCCCTTCACTAATTCTCCAGGAAAACTTTGAAATCTGTGAGACTGTATCTTCAATTGATTCAGTTTTTGTAGGTTGAATTCCGAGATTTTTCATGTTGCTGTTTTCCACTGGAAAGATTTGAAATTTTGGGAAAATGAGCCTCTAACCTTCCTCTTCACATGCAAAAAGTTTCAAAATTATCCCTTCACTAGTTTTCCAGGGAAACTTTGAAATGTGTGAGACTGTATTTTCAATTAATTCAGTTATTGTAGGTTGATTTCCAAGGTTCTTCATGTTGTTATTTTGTACTTGAAAGATTTGAAATTATGGGAAAATAAGCCTCTACCTTCTTCTTCACATGCCAAAAGTTTCAAAATTTTCCCTTCCCTAGTTTGCCAGGAAAACTTTGAAATGTGTGAAACGGTATTTTCAAATAATTCAGTTATTGTAGGTTGATTTCCAAGATTCTTCATGTTGCTGTTTTACACTGGAATTATTTGAAATTTTGGGAAAATGAGCTTCTCACCCTCCTCTTTACATGCAAAAAGTTTCGAAATTTTCCCTTCACTAGTTTGCCAGGAAAACTTTGAAATGTGTGAAACGGTATTTTCAAATAATTCAGTTATTGTAGGTTGAATTCCAAGATTCCTCATGTTGTTATTTTCTAATTGAAAGATTTGAAATTTTGGGAAAAGGAGCCTCTAACCTTCCTCTTCACATGCAAAAAGTTTCCAAATTATCCCTTCACTAGTTTTCCAGGGAAATTTTGAAATGTGTGAGACTGTATTTTCAATTAGGGTCAACTGGGGTAAATGTAAAAAGGGGTAAATGTAAATACCTTGTATTTTCTGGCTAAGAGTGAATTTGAACTAAAATTGGCAACACTATCCGAATTTCCCCCGTTTTGTTTAGCCAAGGGCGGTTTTTGAGGTTAAAATGGCAGTTGGTTCTGAAATGCGGCCATGTGAAAATAACAGTGCAGTTTCAACTGAAAAACAGATTTGTGAAGGTCTTCTAAGAAGTGAATTGCTGACCCAAAAACGGTAAGTTTGATTCGAATTTTGGTTTAGGTGATTGGTAATGTCATACTTGTTTAGTTTTAAACAAAAAACTAGACACATTTTGCAAGTAGTAACCTACAAAATACTATTTACATTTACCCCCAAAGAATTAAGTGTTGGGGTAATTGTAAATCCTAAAATGGGGTAAATGTAGATGCAGAAATTCCGGTAATTAGGTAGGTAGTGAGTGTCTTTTTTTTAATCTATTTTCACAGATGCCACGAAATTACATAAAAAAGAGGCCACCGCCCTCATACACCCCTGAAGACATGACTAGGGCTGTAGAAGATATTTTGAACCGCAACAGAAGTTACCAACAAGTTGAGGACTTCTATGGTATTCCAAAAGCGGTAGTTTTCAAGAGAGTCAAAGGGCGGAAAACTCCAATTGTGAAATTGGGCGCTGGAAGGTCACAAGCGCTTAGCATTGACATCGAACGAGATCTAGAAAATTGCATTAGGGCGCGAGCGCGAATGGGCATACCGTGTGATAAAGAAGATATAAAACAAGTTGTGGCTGAATATGTGTGTGTGTCTAATTTAAAAACCCAATTTGCCAATGGAATTCCTGGAGACGATTGGTACTATTCATTCATGAAAAGGCATCCAGGGTTGTCAGTTAAGAAACCAGAGTTGTTACAAAAGTGCAGAAAAGATTCTAGGGATCCCTTCGTTATTTATAACTTTTACACCGATCTGGCCCAACTTTCTCAAGAAAACACATTGGAGAACAAACCAGCTTTTGTATTTAACTGTGATGAGAGTGGATTTTGCCACGATCCGACAAAACTCAAGGCGATTGGTGAAAAGGGAAAGGCCCTGTCTAGAATATCAGGAGGTTCAGGCAGAGAGTCCACCACGGTACTTGCGTGCATTTCCGCTGATGGATCCAGCCTTCCACCTTTGATAGTATTTAAAGGAGTTGGTGTTCAGGCTAGATGGACATCGGACAAAGCTTTTCCAGGAAATGGGTAATACAAAATTAATATTAAGCTTCTCCTTAATAATAATTCATACCGATTATTTATAAAGATTTTATTTTCAGATTGTTTTTTTTTTTCAGTTATACTTGTTCCGGTCATGGTTGGATGGAGGAGCCACAATTTTTTGAATGGTTCTCTACAGTTTTTGTTCCTCATGTACAGTCTATACGAGCTTCTCATAACCTACCTAATCAAACTGCTCTGTTGTTGTGCGACGGACATTCTAGCCACATAAGTGTGAGAATAATCAAAACTGCCATAGAAAATAATTTGCACCTGGTAAAGTTTCCCAGCCACTTAACGGATAAAATCCAGCCCCTTGATAAATGTGTTTTTGGGCCTATTAAAAGAATGTGGGAAAAAAATCTTATTGACTTTGCAAAAGAACAACTTCAAAATAGACAATCAGGCCGTTTGTCTAAGAATTTATTTGTTGAATTACTAGGAGAAGTGTGGTCACAAGGAATGAAGCCTACTAATATTGTAAGGGGCTTCGAAACAACCGGCCTTTTTCCGATCAATGCCAAACGATTTCCCGAATCAGAATTTGATCCAGTTACACTTAAAAGGTACAAAGACAGAGAAAATAATTTATCCAGCATGATAGAAACAGCGAATGGTAATAAAAATCCCAATGAAGAACCTCATGTGTCAACTCATCCAGCAAACATACCAGTCGCTGGTCCATCTTGGAAAAATCCAGAACCTTGTACGTTACCAGCTTTACCACAAAATTGCCAAGACATGTCAAGTCCTAATTCGAATGCTAAAGATCCTGATCAGCCACCTGATGATTATACACCTATTAAAGGCGTACATACATCCACCACCACATTGACTCCCAACACGATAGTTAACATATTTGCTGAGCAAAGTAATAGTCGTTACATTAACCAATCAAATGTTAAAAAGGTACAGAGGCAAATTATACCAAGACTAAAACCACAAAAGTATGGTGAAATTTTAACTACCCCACAGGTTCTAGAGAAAATGGAAATTGCTCAAAAGTTAAGAGATCAAAAGAAGGGGACCAATAAAAAGCAAAAAGATAAGAATGAGAATGGGATTAAAAAGGCATCTGGTAAGAAAAGAAAGGTTGTTCATAAGGAAGAAGAAATTCAAGAAGAACTAGTAGACGAATCTGCTGTGTCAAGATGACTCTTCTGATGAAGATTTCTTAGAGTCAGTCATTGCTGAATCAACAAGTGAAGTTGAATATCATGAACCAGTTTGGAATGAATTAAAAACAGGGTATTTTGTATTAGTAGATTTCAAGGGTGGACAGAGAAATAAAATCCATTACAAGTATGTTTGTTGTATACAAAACATCGATCAAGAAGAAGGAGATGTTACGGTTCAAGGGTTTGAGAGGTTAAATTCTACATCAACAGAGTTTGTTGAGAAGCCAAATGATATAAGTAACATAACATTTGAAATGATTAAAGCACTGTTACCAGATCCAAACCTTCAATATCGGGACAGAAAAATCATTTATGTTTTTCCTGGGTCAGTAGCGGTTTTCGAAAAATAAAGCTGTAGTAGATTTGTGACTGTAGCGATGTTAAGATAATAGGTTACATAGGTTAGGCCCACTGTTTAGTGAGCTACTAGCTGTTATTTGAATTTTAAGTGTTTTTTGTTAGTTTGTCCCTCTGATGCTCTTAGAAATTTACATATTTAATTTTTTCTGGGGTAAATGTAAATACCCTTCTATTGAAATAAAAATTTATAAAAACATAGTCAAACTAAATTTGTTTTCATTTGCCCCTTAAAATTCTAATATCATCCTAATACTCCATGAAACCTTCGTTTACATTTGCCCCTTTTAACAGGGTAATTGTAAATACGCGGGGTAAATGTAAATCAAAAAAATAAATAAAAAGTAATGTGCCAAATGGCGGTTTGTCCTGATAAATTAACACGTAATACACTAACTGACACTCTATCCAAATTTCATAGATTTAGAAAATAAAAAACCTTAGATAATCACTACCAAAGTTAAAACTGTTAAAACTGTTTACAATTACCCCAGTTGACCCTAATTCAGTTATTGTAGGTTGATTTCCAAGGTTCTTCATGTTGTTATTTTGTACTTGAAAGATTTGAAATTAAGGGAAAATGAGCCTCTACCTTCTTCTTTACATGCAAAAAGTTTCAAAATTTTCCCTTCCCTAGTTTGCCAGGAAAACTTTGAAATGTGTGAGACTGTATTTTCAACTAATTCAGTTTTTGTAGGTTGATTTCCAAGATTGTTCATGTTGCTGTTTTCCACTGAAATAATTTGAAATTTTGGGAGAATGAGCTTCTCACCTTTCTCTTTACATGCAAAATGTTTCAAAATTCAGTTATAGGTTGATTTCCAATATTCCTCATGTTGTAATTTTCAACTGGAAAAATTTGAAACCTTGGGAAAATGACCCTTTAACCTTTCTACTCTTCACCTTTGAGGAATTGTTTGCACAAATTCTGGGATGGTGGTTTACCCCTTGGACCATCCCTATATTTTCATTGATAGCAGTTGTTGTAGATAGTGAATTTCTAAACCCAAACTGAGAATTGTTGAAAATACTGTAATTTTCGAAATAGTATGTTATTTGTTCTTGGATTACTTTTGCCAGTATTTTTGAGAATATAGGCACTATAGATATTGGTCTATAATTGTTGAGAATGTTTTTTGGACCTTTCATATGGATGGGGACAACTCCAGCAATTTTAAGTACCTATATTAGGAAATACTCCATCTTTTATACAGAAACATCAATTTTGTTAGAGGGCTTATAATTTCATTTATCAGGTTTTTAATTATTTTGCTCTTAAATCCATAGAAATCTTTACTGTTTTTATTTTTTAGATTCATTATTATATTCCTAACTAGAGCGTGTGATACAAAAGAGAATTCGAAATTTAGGCCATCTAGTTCACTTCTTATGGATTGGCAATATTGTTCTACAAAATTCAAGGATGATTTTTCAGACGGATTTATGTTATTAATAAGCTCATTAGGTATATTAGTAAAAAAATTATTGAATTCGTTCGGGGTAATATTGTTGTTTTGCTCTGAGGTTTTTCCTTTCATAAGATTATTGCTATTTTTAACAACATTTCAGATGAATTTGAGATTAAAATTGTTATTTCTAATATAATTGTCATTTGCTTGTTTTTTTGGCCTTTTTGAGTTCTTTCCTATAGAACTTTTCATAGTCTTTACAGAGTTGGAAAACTTGTGGATTATCGTCAGACCTAGCTGATTCTCTATAAATACAAAGTCTATCACGCATGTTTTTCAGATGATCTCATTGAATCATGGAATAAGGCGCATTGTTATAGTGCTTATAACTCTTTTGTGGAAACCCTTTGTCTGCACAGTTCCTTACTAGTGAAACAAGCATGTCAAACTTCACTTCCGTACTGATGTTATCATCAACAAAGTCCCAACATATATCTCTCCCAGAGTCCTGAGTATATTTATTCCGTATTCTGTAACGGGTCTACAAACTGTAATTATTTTTTCTTTAGGTGTTATTTTGTGGCCAACATATCGAGCTTCTATACCCAAATGGTCTGAAAATCCCAAATCAATCTTCACATTCACTCACATTTGTAAAAACATTGTCCAGACATGCAGTTCCTCTTGTACATGTTGGTATAATACTATTTAATCCATATGTACAGAAAATATCAATTATTGATGACTTATTCCCACTTTCATCAAGAAAATTCACATTAAAGTCCCCCAATATAAAAACTTGATATTCAAGATTATTTTTGCAAAATATGTGTAGATACATATATCCAAAAATGTAAGAAAATTACCTTCTAGAGGCCTATACATAGTAATAATTATAATTTGCATTTCTTTTGATTGTATTGAACATACCTCGGCACAGATTTCCAATTCCATTTCTACTGGTAATGAGTTTATGTCCTCTCTTGATTTAAATTTACTGGCATGAGTATTCCTAACAGCAGCCGTCATATCACTGTTGCTCCGACATCCAATGTTCGCTAAATACAAGAACCTGATGATCAAAATTCTTGGCCTCTATTTGATCAATTTTGTTACACTGTTTATGTATATCCATGTTCGTCTTTCTTCGCCAATAAAGTTTCCATATTGCAACATCCTCTACAACAAACGTTTTGTCAGAAAAATCTTGGTTATTTGTACGTTCTGCTCTAGAACTAAAATTCTGTATGAGTAAAGTTTTTTTTTTTTTCAGGTGGCTCCAGATGTTGTAGAAAGGGCAGCAGGTCTATTGTTTTTCGATAACGTTGCTAAAAACAGGATCCATAAAATAAATGGAAAGAAAACCTAAATTTTAATTTTATGTAGGTATGCATGTGTGTGTGCGTTTGATTTTATTTGAAAATTTTAACTTGTTATATACTATGTAAATGTTCCTATATACTAAATAAAACCAAAGCAGCCTTTAGCAAAATATATTAAATAGTATTTATTTATTCATTTTTTTGAAGATAATAATTTATAATTGCAATACTACCTTTGATAAAACATCAAATTTCAATCGCTAAAAGTCGAACAATACAAAGCTTCGATAACCAGTGCTTTAACATAAATCAATTGAATTATTAGAAAACATAACTTTTGTACTCACCTAGAACTACTAACAGTAAAAGGATGGTGTTCTAAAGAATTATTTAACAACTGAAAATCCCTGAGATATATACATATTTAACGCCAAAGCTGAATGATTTTCGTACAAAATAAATAACGCGATTGTCAGTTGAAGCAAAGTTACAACCTAGAGTGTTACTATTGGGCTGATTAGTTACACAGGAATCATTTGGATTAAGAATCACATATACCACTGGACTTTTGTATCTTAAGTTTAAGGCTCAAGCTACAGAACAGCTTTGAAAAATATTGAATATAAAAAATCAAATGATAATTGTGAAAGTATAGTATTAGTTTTAGTATAGGAGAATTTATTAATTAAGAAAAACCAGCAGATTGAGCATAATAATATTAAACAATCATAACAGAATAGAAAAACTGAGAATGGGACATCTTGAAGAAAATAATGAACGTGTAAATCATGGGAGATAATTGAAAATGTAAATAAAATCTGTGTAACCAAAAATCCAGTTAAAAGTCCTAAAAAGATTTTACATATACACTCGAAAAAAACACCAAAGAGAAGGCATTTCATTGATATCGTTAAAGTAGTATCCCTAAGAATTAATAAATTACTTGCCTTAACAACAAGGCTTACATTACAATCTGAAATATTCCAACAACACTTAAATATTACCGGTAGCACCGTAAAACAAAAAGTTACTATTGTAAGTTGATGGCGTATTAGGACTCTGACAGCTATAAGTGAAATCTTCTGAAAGCGTTGTCCGGTTCATATTGGGTTCCGAAGTGGACCTGCTAATTTTTGGCTGATTGCGTAGCAAGTTTTCCAAAGACGAACATATCTGACTGAAAAGAGGTCTTTGCGCACGTTCATAATTAATACACTGCTCTAGCAATCGTTTTAAAGTTTTAGGAGTGTCTTGACGTATCAAAGCTAAATCTGGTTTCAAATACCCTCGGCCCACCATAAAAAGAATTTGATCTTTATTATTAATTTTGGAATAAGGAAGTGAACTAGCGAGCATTTCAAACATTACAATACCAAAAGCGTAAACATCACTTTGAAAACTATACGGGTTCTCTTCTTGCATTCTAATAACTTCAGGGGCCATCCACAAAATCGACCCTGTGGGTTGTTGCGATTGCTGCGAACCTGACCAACGAGCTTTGGCCGTTGCTAGACCAAAATCGCCAATCTTAACAGTCAAATCGTCATGCAAAAAAATATTATTCGATTTCAAATCTCGATGAATTATATTTTTTGCGTGCAAGTATTCCATGCCTTGTGCAATTTGCCTCTGAATCTCTATGAGCGTAAACAGATAAAACTTAGATTCAGCCACATGTAAGTGCTTATACAAACTGCTTCCGTCACACCATTGAGTTACTATGGCCAGTTGGGGCTTGCTCACACAACCCATAAACAGTAAAATGTTGACGTGGCGGGTTTTTCGTAGTACTGCGACTTCGTTTTTGAACGCCTGCAATTGAGCTACGGTCGGTATTTTAACATTTAGCGTTTTAACCGCCACAGGACCGTGCCAGTGAGCTTTGTAGACGGTACCAAATGAGCCGGATCCCACTCTGGCACCCACCAGGATTTCATCTGCAGGAATTTCCCAGTCTTCTATGCTTTCGCGTGGTGCTAACAGTGGCTTACTTTCATCTGCCGACCTTTAAAAAAATTATCAAATTTGTTACTAAAGATACACTGACGCTAATAATCAAAAATTCCTACCTCGCTCTAGGTCTCTTGGGATGATGTGACCCTGTAGGTGAAGCTTGCGTGCTTCTACAGTGAAGAGCATCATATTCTCCAACAGGCTTTATCACTAGTGGTAGTGGTTTTGCTCCTTCTAATCCTAAAGGCAATCATTAAGCATCAATGTATTTAGTAGAATCAAAATCATACCCTTAACACTATTCAAACACACATTAGGAGCTGAACTAGACCGGTCCTGATGTCCCAGAGTGTTAGGCTGGCGTTCTAATAGTTGTTTCGTAATCATATGGGCTGAACCTACTTGTAAAATTCCAGCGCTGGAATCCATAGGCTGCGTTAATAGAAACCGATAATAGGCGTCTGTCATTCTGGCCTATAAAAACAAAAACTATTAAAAAGTAGTTTGGAAATTTGTAGTTAAGTACCTGGTGACAAAGTGATGGTACCCCAGAAGCACATCTCTGATGGAATTTATACCCGCAAGTCCTACAAAGAAAACCGGAAAAGACAAGTTTGCGGCACACCTCACAAAACACAATAGAAAAAAAGGTCTTTCTAACAAAATTATGCGAAATGCTAGTAGGAATAGGAAATTTGTCTATTATTTTCACAGTAACTAGATCACAACTAAGAGTACTAATGTCAACGTTCCAACTGATTTTATATTTGGATGATTCGTCGCCCAGAAACGCGACGCACATGTCGCAACTGAGATTTCTGAGCTTCATGGGTTTGACTAGGGCTCGGCGTAGCGTCAAGCCTTCCTTGATTAGACAGCTGGTTATTTGCTGGTTGGGCAGAAAGGCTCTGAGACATCTTGGCGTGGCGTGGACCACTGGCGTTTGCTGTCGCAAATGTATGGTTTGTTGGGGAGAACTTCTGACATGATGTTTGTCCCTTTCCAAGGTGCTGTGATTGCTCTGACTTTGACTTAGGAGCGATTGGCTACTGGAACTTCCGCTGGAAAAGAATTATGGAAATTTTGCAATAATTACAATAGGTACTCATTCTAATTTTTTGAAGCAGTTAATAAGTAAGGTAATAATATGTTTCATCACTTTTTTTGTGAAACTCCTTTGGGAAACTGTGGGTTAAATCAAGACCTGCATATACCTACCTAGAAGGGATTGGAGTAGATTTGTGGGGCAAAATGTTTATAGATGTGTTAGGTAATAATTTTGATACACAAAATAAAACAGCAATTTTTCTAAACTTGTTCATAGGCTTTGACACTGTAACTCGTCTAATCTGTTGGATAGACTGAATTGGCAGTAATAGTAATGTTGATTTTCAAAAACAACAATGTTTTTGAAAAATAAACTACAGAACTATGATATTGTTTGAGCTACCCTGTATGCTGTTTGACTTGCAACCATGCACCTAATATGATTATCAGACATGCACCAACTTTTGGCCTTGTTTGTATTTGGGTTGTGCTATTACTAAAATAATCCCCATATGTTGCACACTTAAAAAAATCACACTGTATATCTATTAGTACCCGTGGTGCATACAAACTTTTATGTCATACCAGTTGGTTGTGAATAATAAATACCTGTCATAATAAATAATTGTCATCAGTGTGCCAACATCATCATTTTTTGACAAAAATAATATGTTTATGTCCGATTGATCAATAAAGTGCTCTTTATAGAACAGTTTTGCATCAATAAAGTGGCACTTTATTGTACTAGTAAAATAAAGTGCTAATTTATTTTACTAGTAAAATAAAGTGCTACTTTATTGCCTACCTGGTCTACCTGACAAGGTAAAACAGGTCCTGACAACCTGCCAAGGTGAAACAGGTATACCTACGCAAATTTTACTTTTTTCATTAAATTTCTTTAATTTTCAATAAAAACCAGTCGTAATCGTACATAAAATCATGTATATAACGCTTACATAAACAGGCTTTATTGACTCATTATTTAATAGCCTCGCTCGCAAGCTCGCTCGGCCATAAAATTATTCGTACAATAAAGCCTTACTTTATATACTTGTTATATAAATAGCTATTATAAGCGTAAGATTATATTTTGTTAATAAAGAATAAGTTAATTGAAAACTGTTTTTTGCGTCTTTATGCCCGCGCGGGCAATAATGTGTACTTTATGCCCGCACGGGCATAAAGTAATGAATTATGTAGATGGTATCTAAGGTATAAAAACGCAATAATGTATTGGTATGAAATAAAAAAAAAATAAAGAACGCACTACAACCACTGATCTCGAAAATAAACGGATAAACAAAGAACGCTTCTAATGCTGGTAATTTTTGAGGTCAAAATCTACACAAAAACAACTGACTGAAACAGCTGTAAGCATGCGCAGTAGATAAATGTATTGTGCGTGCACAAAATCTGGCCAATGAAAATGAAGGAATTTCAAAACTTAGAACAGTTGTTCGAAAGATAAGACACTGCGCAGGCGTTAGGCTGTTTCGTTGCACAACTGTTCGTAGAATATTGACCCCAAATTTTCGCACAAATTTTGCCAACCAAGCTGTATGAATTGTTTATCCCTTTATTTTTTAGATCAGTGACTACAAGAGACATTAAATACTACAAAAATATCGACACAAACAGAGTAATCCTAAAAATTTCGTGTAGGTACCTAAATTAGGAATTTTGAAGGCAGCAAAGTCTAGTTGCGTAAAAAAGAGAATCATAATGAAAAGGGCTACCTACTTAGGTGTTATTTTTTTTTTTTATTAGGACACATTAAAGTACTCATCAATTGAATAAAATGCCTGCAACAGCAGTGCATCTTTAACTGTTTTTCTGAACTTTGAGAGCTCAGAGATTTGCTTTAAAAATGAAGGAAGATGATTGTAAATTTTAATGCTATCATAGATAATGGATTTTTTAACAAGAGTTGAATGAGGAATCGGAAGAGGTATATTAGTATTTTGTCGAGTAGGACGATTGGCTTGATGTGCAGGAAATATGGAAATATTTTTGTGGATTAGACTTACTGTCTCCAGGATAAATAAGCAAGGTAAGGTAAGTATTTTATGAGCAATGAAAAAAGGCCTGCAATGGGATCTAAGAGGAGCCTTGGCCATATAATGGATGGCGCGTTTTTGAAGTTTGAAGACTGAATCGGCAAGATAATGACTGCAACATGGTAATCCGTAGGAAAGATGGGGGGGCTGGTGCACTATAAGTACCTCGATATTTGCAAAAATTTCAAAATTTAAAAAGTGAGGAGTGGTGAATAATATAGTTTAAAAGCAAAAAATCTGAGGATCATATACTTTTTTTTTGTTGAAAACTAACTAACCCAAACCAAACCAAACAGCTGGGCACGTGCTCGTAATAAGTGCTAGTCATTGTATGTTGGCATTTTAAACGAAACAGAGCAAATCCAAACTAACTAAACCTAAGAAAAAAGAAAAACTTGAAAAAAAGGTAACAGTTTAGTAAAGGTCCTTCACACAAATATCATGCTTCTTTATAGTTTGATCCCAAATTATTATCTTATGATCAAAAATGTTGGCGCAAATAACTAGGCATAAATTGGATTTTATAAATATTAAGGAAATCCCTCGGGGAATCCTCTTCTTGACCTTTGACACAGATCAATATATAATATCTATTCTTATCAGCCTAATATCACAATCGCTCTGGTTAGCAGATAAAAATTCAATAAACACGAAAAGCATCATGTGGTAGATATTCGAACTGAAAGAAGAGCTAAGTGTTCAAACCATTTTTCTGTATTGAAACTAATCAAAAACATGCAAACTAACCCGTCTTTGTACTGAGTGCTATATAGTCTCCGTAAACTATTTTGAGATAAAACTTAACTGTCTATAAAGAAAAAACATGATATTTTTGTGAAAAACCTTCTCTAAATTAAACGCAACACCAGGGATTTTGTGGATATCACGCCAATCAAGGTCCTTTACACCTCACTGGTCAGATCGCAATTAGAAAACTGCTCTGTGATATGGAATCCTTTCCATCAAACTTACATTAACAAGCTAGAGCGTGTACAAAGGAAATTCTTGAAATATATAGCTTTTAAACTGAATATAGGTACCAGCAGAAAATATAAATTATAGCGAATTGGAAAATACACTAAATCTACAAAGTATACAAAAACGGAGAACTATAGCAGATACAATAATATGCTTTAAGATAATTTCCAATCAAATTAGCTGTCCTGAGCTCCTGGAAAATATAAACTTTCACGTTCTTTCAAGAACATTGAGAGAGAACACTACTTTTAAAACAAAATTTCACAGAACATCTTATGGACAAAATTCTCTTCTAACAAGAATAATTAGAACAGCAAACTCGTTTAATGGTGATATTTTTAATATAAGTTTGGGATCCTTGGAAGCCAAATTAAAAAGTGTATAGACTCGATTTTAGATTTAAGTATATGCACAATTATGCACTACCTACGTTCAGGAAACCTCTACTTTTTTTTTTTTTTTTTTATGGAAAGTTCTGTATTCAATGTTTTTATATTCTATTTTATGTTTTTTTTTTTATGTTTCTATATAATATCTTATAGTTTGTTTCAATTTTACCTATTCTTGGATACTATCTTCTAGTTTTAGTACTATTGTACGATTGGGTTTTAACCCGTTTGTTATTGAATAAATAAATAAACAAATAAACAATTATCAAAAAAGAATGTATTGCCTCCAACAAGAATCGAACCTCGTGCGCATTCCGTATTTTAACAGGCGCAACGGAAAATAGTACAAACTTAAAAGGCCCATATTTTTGAAAAAAGTTCATTATCCGAAATTTTTATTCAAGAACTACCTACTCAAACGAATTATGTGTCTATCAAGCCTCAATGAGTGTGCCACCTAAATAATAAAGTCAGTCATATAGTTTAGTAGGTATTTAATTGTGGGGAACCCTAAATTGTTTTACATCAGAAACTGCTCAAGATTTTATAATAAACACATACAATTATCTCATAAAATGAGGCAAATTAGGCATACTTGTACAAAGAGATATTAAAATTTTCAACTTTTGAGTTGTTTTTTTTTTTGAAAAAATTTTTTTTTAGTGTTCATCCTCACTTTTTCTTATTTCAAAGTCCTACAACTATAATAATATCTTGTTTCCACAACTGTAAAATGTCTAGTTTTGAGGTACCTATAGTGCACCAGAACCAAGATGGGAATGGATTACAGCATAGTATGTTGTTCTTGCTACAGGTGTACCTAGGTTTTCAGCAACTGTCCTGATGCAATAACAACCAGTTGCTAATTTTTTGTTGAGGGAGATTATGTGATTTTGAAACTTTAGGTCAGCATCTATGTGTAGGCCAAGAAATTTGGTAGACAAAGTACTCTTGATGGAAAAGTGGTCAAATGCTATATCATCTATGTTACACCGGAATCCAAGTACCTGAGTTTTGTTAAAGGTGAATAGTAGACCGTTCGCATCACACCACTGTTTAATTAATCCAACGTCTCTAGATATAATCTCGATTAGATCATCTGTGTCTTTTTTGTGCCAGGTAATTGTGGCATCGTCGGCAAAAGCAGCAATAACTCCGGATATATCAAGGTGCAAAAGATCATTGATATAAATAAGGAACAAAATTGGACCTAAAACTGAGCCTTGTGGTACACCAAAGTCAATTGATTGTTTAGAGGAACTCTTGCTGTTTGCTGAGATACTTTGTGTTCTGTTAGTTAGAAACGAGCGAATCCATCTCAAGACATTTCCCGCAAAACCATATACCTCTAACTTCTTCAGCAGTATCCCGTGACTAACACAGTCAAATGCATTTGAGAAGTCACAGAACACTGCCGCAGTAGTTTCCCCATCATTATAGTGTTTGAAAAGTTGCTGAATTATTCGAAGCATAGTTATGCGTGTTTTTCTTTGGTAAAAAGCCAAATTGTGCGGTGTTAAAAATATTGTGCTCTGTCAAGAAGTCCATCATACGTTTTTTGACCAGTTTCTCGATAACTTTAGAGATTGTTGATAGCTCGGTTGATAGTAATGATATTGGCCGATAATTTGATGGATTCTTAGTATCACCTTCTTTGTGTATCGGAACAACTAGAGCTTCCTTAAGGCTAGATGGAAAAGTACCCTCCGAAAAAGATTTATTTATAGCACTAGCTATGACTTTTAAGGCTTGATCTGGCAATTCTTTTAGTATTTTTAAAGATATACCATCAGATCCTGCCATGTTTTGGTTTTTAATTGATCGAATCACGGTTTTAAGTTCATTGATATTTGTTGGTATAAGTTCAAATGTTTCAGAAACACGCACACTATTTAGATATCGCAGGGGATTGATGTCTATTTTTATAGTTTGTGTTAAATCAGATGCAATATATATATTTCATATTGTGACTTGAAAAAACTTAAAATTGCTTGAGAAATTGTATAATTAGGTGGAAAAGCTTGTGAAGTGAATTTTAACTTAGTACTGACTTCTGACACCAATGATATTTTCTCGGATATTTTATTCTTTTTGTCAATAGTTAAGCTGCTAGGTATATCTATAGTCTGGCAAGTGGTCACTTGGTAGAGACGAAAGGGGGAAAAAACTGGGGCGTTACCTAAAAATATTCACTGACACTGTCTGATGACAACCATGTCTTTGAGTTCAGTGGCACCAAAAACTCCAAGGAAATAAACCAATAAAATTATTAGAAAAAATATTCTCTAGTTTTGCCAATAACCACGCCACTGCGTGCTGTCCTTCAAGCTCTAACCAATAGAATCATGTTTCTGAATAATCACGCCTCTCCACTTCCATCATTTCACAATGTTGCCTGATTTTTTTCTATTTCAAAATACTACAAATGCTCATATAGCAAAAAAAAATATGTCACCAACTTGTTTATTATTTTGTTTCTAATTTCCGTCAAGTTTGGCAAAGCAGCAAATTCTTTTGCAGTTCGCCGTTTCGCTAGCCAGACAATATGTATATTGTATATCTTGTAAAAAAGGAGTAGGTAACACTTGAGGTAACAGTACTTTTGCCTTGAATTAAAGCCAATTAATCTAAATAGGGCGTTTGAATGAACTTCACCTTTGTACAAAATTGGAAGCCCTATATAATAGTTATTCCCTGGATTAATATAGCCCTAACCTTGAGGACCATTAATAGAATAGAACTAAGTATGGGTGAAAAAACCAATACAATTCTACTTGAAATTCTCACCTGTAGGAATCCTTTTCATTGGTCCCACCAATATTACTTATTTGCTCAGTCAATTTCCTCTTGTTCTCTTCGAGCTCATGCAATTTCGAAGTTAAATCGTCATACTCTTTCAAGTACATAGCCGGGGGGTTCTGGAACCCCGCAAACTTGGCAATGAGAGCGTCCACATTGGCCCTGGTAATGCTGATAACGTTTTCGATATTTTTAATTTCTTCTTGTAGGTCCAGGTTGCCTTCGTCGTCGCTTTCGCTCGACATTTCACCGACTGCATCAGCATAAAAAGGAATTCGTCCATTCGTTTTTTTGCTGCCGCTATGGAATTCGCTCAACAGGGCCATACTCTGCTTTCGGTTTTCGTAATCTCATGATCATCTGGCTAGAGGTTTCCGCTGAAAATTGAAAACCACCATTTGAGTTGTCCGTTCACAGACTCACACACAAATTTTTATATTTTAATTATTATTTTATTATTTTGGTTTCTGTTGTGGTAAGAGAAAAAAAGATTTTTCTTTCCGACTTTGACGTTTCGCGTTTCAGTTGTTTCACTTTTGACGTTTAATCGACGGTGCTACATGTGGCGCCATCTCAACGTTGAACTACAAATTATTAATATAAGTAAGTGAAAATTCTTGTTTCACAGATTTCCATTCACATTTTTTAAACTGTATCAAGTAATTATCAATAATTATTATCTTATCGACGACTTTAGACATTTTTTTATGTCTAAAATTATAAATAATAATTATTGGTCCTAGTCAATTTGTAAACTTGATTCTTTTCCTTGATTAATTTTCACCAATGAACTATAACACAGCCTCCTACATTCAACAAGCCATGAAGTTAAAAAGGCAACACCGCAATCTTACCGCCAAGTGGTGCTGGTGGTGTTTGTTTTTATAAATATATATTTTTTATTTTAATAATATGAATCACGAAAAATGCATAATTTATTGTACTAAAGGGCCAAAAACAGTAATTCAATGAATAATATAACTATTTGTGTAAATAAGAACAGTAAATAATTGATTTAAATGAATATATTTCTAGAGTCTAAAGTGTTATAGGTCTATGTTTCAGTATGTCTTTTGAAAAATCTAACTTTTTCTTTCTTCGGGATTTTTTCGGAAGGCAGGTCCATTCAAATACTTGAGCTGATTTTCGAAAATAAGAGGTACCTACTTTTAAGAGTTGGACGTTTCAGTTTGAACTCTCGAACTACGCCTTTATCCTTGTTTGTTTCAAATCTAATTATTTCGGTTTCTTCAAAATGTTTACAACACACCACAGAATTTTTCGGTATTGTATAATCTCGGGTATAATTATCTTGGTGTATTGCTTTCATCCACATTTTTTGAAATTCAGAATTTTTTTGGAAATGAAAATGTTTGCATTTCTTCAGTTTTTAAGGAACACCCAGGAACACAGTAGTTTCATGGCATCTGGAACAAGTTTAAATATCTTAGGTAATATATCGAGACATATGCTCTTGCAGACAAATATTAATATTGTTTTTATTGTTTTATCTCACCTTACCTTCATTTTTGCTCCTGTACCCATTTGCTTAAAAATTGCAATATAGGAACAGGTATCAACTAAATATGGGCAATATATTGGTGTGTTTCTATCCACTTTTTCGTCAATAATGCCCACAAAAATACTAAACTTCAACAATACACAATGAAAGCAATACACAGAAACACATAACCCAATAACAAAATAGCACCATACGCGACGTTGCCGTCATTTCCAACTTCATGGCTTGTTAAGTATAGGAGACAGTACTATAACCAAAAACTGGAATGCTAACACATAAGGACGAACTTGAAGCCTAGTGCGGCTGCTGCGGAGTACAGTGGCTATATAAACCTTTACATACAGTGGCGACAATAGAGGTCCGGCCGCCATCTTGTTCCCAACCTCTTGTTACTTTTAAATATTAATATATAGGAGTTAAATGGACATCTATCATAAAAAAATGGAATCGACGTATTTGATGACCATTATTAGGTCCATCAAATACGTTGTTTTCCATGATTTTGATGGATGTTCACCTTAATCCCATATATTCATATTTAAAAGTAACAAGGGGTTGGGAACAAGATGGCGGCGTTTTCAATATAAATATATGGGATTTTTGAACCAATCAAAAATAAGACAGCAATTGTCGCCACTGTGGGTTATAGAGTCACTGTACTGCGGAGGGGATACCTGTTTTTGTCGCACTCATTATGTTAAATGGCGAAAATTGCTTCCAACACGTATTCCAATTGATGAAACCTGTGAAGGGAAATATGACAAAACTTTCGAAAACGTCATATGTCAGCGAGCAACAGAAAAAAACAACATTCCCCCTTGTGACATCTGTCTTTCATGGCTTCATTTTTTTTGGCAGATATGGCAATAGTTGTATTCCTTTCAAGAGTTTGAAACACTCGAGCTACTCGCTTTGGTGCTCAGTCGCCCCCAATTTGCAGGGAACAGATGCGTGGTGCAACAAACACTTTTCGAAAGGAATAAGTGCGTGAAGCCCCGGAGCTGTTCCGGAGCTCCTCCTAGGTGTAAAAGGAATACAACTAATGTGTGCGCATTCCAGTTTTTAGCTATAATTTATTGATTTTCACTATTAATTTTTAGGTTCGCCATACTATCAAGAAAATCCAGTTGTGAGTGTGACGACTATTTTTTTTTTTTTTGGTTGAGAGTAAAGACTCATGAATTCAAACACACAAAAAAAAGGTCGAAAATAACTTTGAAAATTTCAGCTCATTTATGGCCGTTTCCACCAACGGAAATTTAAGTTTACTTAACGTTAAGTGCCGCTTATTTATAATTTTGTTTCCACCAGTCTAACCCAGTCTCATTAAGACAAGCTTAACTAAGCCCAGAAATTTCTAGGCTTATTCCTCCCTTAACGCCTTAACAAAGCGGCGATGATCTGCGCAAGTCATTTGCATCATATGTTTTTGTTGACATAACAAACGTTGAAATTGAATTGAGATAAAATTAGAATGTTCTCAATTTTCTAATTTCTGATGTAGTTCGCGTTTTTTTTTTCTCCCAAAACCTATTTTTTTCAGCCAGAGATACTCTGTGTTATTTTTTTTATTTTCGATTATGTTCTTATTTTTTGATGTTAACGATAATAGAGACTTGTTGCACCCCTTAAAATAACAGCAGTTTTTGTATCAGTTATGGTTACCTTTATGGGCGATAACGATTACCACGCCCTCGACCACGACCTTCAAAATCAGAGATTTTGCATCGTCTAACGTTTACATATTTCCGTTATTTCTATTTTGCCTCTGGGCCATGAACTGCGCCTGCGCCTTCAGTTGTAAACCAATTTCGTAACATCAAAATGATAACCACACTTATTTTTTCAGAATTTCAGATGATTTTAATTAATTATTTATAAAAACGGGATTTTTCTTCAATGTAGCATCCACACAGTTTTACCATAACCATAGGTATAGCTAGAAGCACAAAGTTATTCCTCCTTAAATAACGCCGCTCGTTGTGGTTGATACAAGCGTCTGCGGATCACACGGAGGCAACGCCACGAATACAGCGCCCATAACGTTTTTGCTGCTTGTTTTTGTGTGGTTGATAAGTACAACGAACATTTTTTAGCTACTGCGCATACTCAGTATAACGATAACCACAACGGAATGGCAAAATAAGAGGTGCAAAAAGTCTCTATTATCAGCTCTTTTTCCTTTATTGTGTAGTTTGTCTGGCTTTTTTTGGATAAACTCTCCCTGTTTGTTCTTATTCCCCGACTCCACGCTGCTCTAGGCACCTTCGTGATCGTTCACACACAATGCAGGATAAGTTACCAATATCTAAACCTCTTCTCTGTGAAATAGACCGAACCCGGACAACAACAACTATCTATTATAATTATAATTTATAATCTTAAAAAATTAGCGGGAAGCGTCGAATGACAGATAACATTGACACGACTAGTGTACAAACGAAAAGTACGCAAATCTTTCACCTGAAATGCAATGTTGCCAGAGCTTTACGATACTTAGCTAAGCTTGCACCTAAAAACTATGGTGGAACGAACTTATATGTGAGTGTCCCTTAACTTTTAAGGGCTTCATAGTTAAGCAAAGCTTAGTTATAGTTTGGTGGAAATGGCCATTAGACTTCAGCCCAAGAAATTTATGGGTTTTTCAAAAAATTTTGCGAGGGCAGGCTGATTTTTTCAGGGCTGATTGGAAACTGTGTCCTGAGTATTGAGCCAAAAAATCACACTCGAAAGCCTTGTGCGTTCGGCCCTTATTGGCCTTTTTCTTATTTTTTTTTTTTTTTTGACAAAATGACCTCGACAAAACTTGTAGATAAATAACATTCTGATCAACTTTGCCTCATGCCTTTTTTTGCTAGCTATTTTAGTTTAGGCGTTGCGGCCATTTTAGTGCTCCAGAATTTGCAAAAAAATTAAATTGCAAACCTGCAGATTATTGTAACTTTAATATAATTACTGGTAATGTACTCCATTACGTTTTCGGTTTCAGTCCTAGCAGGGCCGTAGCGATATATGACTATCCCTAGGGGGGGAGACTGAGATTCAGCGCCCCCTAAGCGCAGCGAAGGCAATTCAAAGGCGAGAAAAAATTAACTTTTTTGCAACTTTGGTAGACTATAAAACCTTAACGGTTAATTTTAGACTTTAGAACAATCATTTGACACCAACTTTGAATTTAATCCACGATTGAAAATTCCTTACCTTACAGGGCCGAGTTCAGAAATAACGCACAGGGTATGAGTGCGATTTTATGGGTGTGCCTGAATTGACAATTGGCAATTGGGCCCATAGCACCGTCTAGCATTTCTGAACAGCTAGGGTGTCGCACCGGTGTCACACTCACACTGATGGGTGTGTCATTCCTGAACTCGCCCCAGCCTAACAAAGTTGCAAAAAAGTCAATTTTCAACTATAAATATTTCCAAAACAGAGTTGAACTTAGGTATAGGAATGAGTATAGGGTATAGATATCACATGAGATCTGCTAAGAATTTCACCACAGCATATCATATACAAAAACAAACAGCAGGTTAACTCTCACGCACATCTCTTCTGCGCAAGCTGCCATTCGAGAATACAGCCTATCACGGCTACGACAGAATCATATGATTTATCTACGATTTATCTCTTTTGCGCATGCCGCCATTTGAGGCTACAAATCTTGAGTTAGCCTGCTGATTGTTTTTGTATACTCATGCTATGATTTTATGTAGGATCCGAATACTCAATAATATACTAATATACAGGGTATTCCCAGTGACGCTTTAACCTTTCTCTGGCCTGTAGGTCAATTATATGGCATGGCCTTTCATGATTGATTGTACAGGGTGACTAAGAGTAAATTTCCCTTTTCGAACGCGTCCTGTACATCCAACTTTATATTTGTGGAGGGGTTAGCGCTCTGGCAATTTACGGCGACTGTTTGCGGATTATCAGTAAACATGAAGCAGTGGTCGAAAAAGCAACGCGCGTTTAGTGTCGAGGCGTTTTTTAAATCAAACGATTCTCATGTCGTGGTATGGCGACGTTTTTGTAACCGTTACAATATTCGGCGTGTACGTGATACTCCGTCAAAAGATTTATTGAAATTATGGGTTCAAAGATTCAGACAAAGTGGTCCAATGGCAAATCCGAAGCGTCCCTGCCAACAGAAGTCCATCAGAACGCCAGAGCACATTGGGATTGTGCGACGTGCTGCGACCGAAAATCCGAGGCGCTCAATTCGAAAACATGACGGGACGCTTCTGATTTGCCAATTGCCACTGTACCACTTTGAACCCACGATTTCAATAAATTTTTTGACGTAGCGTCACGTATACGCCAGATATGGTTGCGGTTACAAAAACGTCGCCGTGCCGCGACATAAGAATCATTCGATTTGAAAAACGCCTCAATCATAAACGTGCGTTGCTCGTTCGAACACTGCTCCATGTTCACTGATAATCCGCACGCAGTCGCCGCATATTGCAACGCTAACCTCCACAAAAATATTAAGTTGGATGTACAGGGCGCGTTCGAAAAGGGAAATTTACTGTACTTTTTTATGGGGTTAAATAAAATCATTCAGACGATATTAAACTACTAAAAAGAATCACTAAAAAATATTTCGTAGTTTTTATTATACACCATGACCAAAAAAATAACACTATATTTCAGGAACAGAAGAACAGAATCGTATGCGATTCTCAAAGATTTTAGTTAACACGTAGAAATTCGTTAAGTTGTAAATCACACGATCCAGAGATAACACGATCACACTTGACACCATTTATAAATCCACGAACAAACAACAAACGGCTTAGCGCCCGTGCTGCGCTAATGACGCGACGGCGAATCAGCACAGCTCAGTAACTTTAGGGCGTGTTCCGGATTAATACTCGATGGAGCGAGCGGAGCGATTGCACAGCATCGTGACGTCAGGCAGTGCACTCTGGCCAAACCAAATGTGCTTGTGCAGTGTGAATTATAAGAATTAAAGAGTAGTGAAATATGTCCTGCTACTAAACGATGTTTTCAATATAGTGGGCTTTTATATTTTATATTATAAATTAAAGGCCAGCAGTTGGCCTTTCATCCTCTAGTGCCCCGTAGGACATGTCCTAATTGTCCTAACGGATAAAGTGTCCCTGGGTATTCCATTTAAAATAAGAAAGTTGCAAGTTAAACCACGACCAGCTTTTCTGAAACAATCTTTATATGCGATTAAAAAAAAATTGTTTCAACCATAAAACTTTTATTTGAGACACTTCTTTCTAAAATTTCAAATAAAAAGGATGTGTGACATTTATAGAAATAACCCTGTATTTCACAACGTCACTTTTCTTTTTCTTTTCCCTTTTATCTATCAGTTTAACTAGGTGTTTCCTCACTTCTGTTTCCGGCTTAGGTTCCGAATTCCAATAAACATTTTATTTCTTTAAATTGTTTCCTTTGTCTATCTATCGTTGACGGCCAGTTTTGGAAAAATACTTAATAGATAATTTCCTTTGTATTATTTGAATAAACAAATGTGCGCCAGCAGGATTCGGTTAGTTCGACGTTGTCAGAGTGCACGGAAGGAACCGATTCAGGGGTGCGATTTTCGAAACCATTCGAGTACATTTCGTACACGAAATTTGACTGACAGCAATGTAAATTAATTGGGGAGGAGTCGAATTTCGTGTACGAAATGTACTCGAATGGTGTCGAAAATCGCATCCCAGGTATACCTTGCCTTCCTAAGTGTTACTTCTTTCATTCATTAACTTCTGGGGTCGTATTTTCGAATTCATTCGAATACATTTCGTATACGAAATTTGATTGACAGCAATGTAAATTAAATGGGTAGTATTCGAAATCGAATCAAATTTCGTATGCGAGAATATTCGAAAATACGACCCCTGATACCCTATTGTGTGTCTCACTTGTTTTGTTCACTATTGTCTCCATGTTATAAGTGCACCTCACTTACGTCACCGAGAGCTTAGTCGGTGGTTGGGTTCGGTAATTGGGGTAATTGCATCTGATTGCATCTGCGAGCAAAAAGAGTGAATTTTGACGGGCGTCACGTGATCACTTATCCACCACTTTTTTCACGTGTCAAATCACGTGACATCTGTCATATTTTGCTCCCAGGCAGATGCAATTCCAATAGACCACTGATCTCAAAAATAAATGGATAAACAAAGAACGCTTCTAATGCTGCTAATTTACGAGGTCAAAATCTAAACAAAAACATCTGACTGGGACAGCTGTGAGCGTGTGCAGTAGATACATGTATTGTGTGTGCACAAAATCTGGCCAATGAAAATGAAGGAATTTCAAAATTTAGAACAGTTGTTCGGAAGATAAGACACTGCGCAGGCGTTAGGCTGTTCCGTTGCACAACTGTCCGTAGAATATTGACCACAAATTTTCGCAGAAATTTTGCCAATCAAGCCGTATGAATTGTTTATCCATTTATTTTTTAGATCAGTGCAATAGACCGATCTCCTATTACCTGGACTGCGCGCGTCGCTTGTAGGCTGCAGGTGAGTGTCCAATGAGAAGCAAGTTTATGACAGGCTTCCGTCATATTCTTATTCAGGGGCCAGTTCAGAATGAATCGTTCCTTCTGTCTTTGTAACGTGTAATTTGACAAAAAGCAAACTAATACTTTACATATTACTTGAACTCACCGCAGTTTCGTTTAAGGTTAAGTTAGATTATACTTGACATATTCCTTTGCAATTTCATTGAGCGATGTTGGCGGATGAATTATTTATCAAAATAAAAGTGCAAACGATGTTTATCTACTTTATAGCTCTTCTTTTGTCTGATTTAAGGCGTTGTGAAACACTTGAGACTATATTACTTCTTTAATGTTATAATGTTCGATTTGTATTGTCTACATTTGTTCTGCAACAATACAATCTGGCTACACTGCAGCCTACGAGTTGCGCGCGCATGTCATCTTTTATTGTTTTCTAACTTGTATTTATTACAATGAAGCTCTCTTTTTCTAATCATGGGTGGGAGATAGGTCTATTACCGAATCCAGCCGGGATTCACCGAGTTGTCGTTGCCACTTTTCGATGGAACTTTTGGGGCGATAATAGAAATTGAACTCTTGACTGGGGCGTGCTCACAATAGTCGGCGGGACGTGTTCACAATACCGCCGGGGCGTGTTCCGGGCGCACTGCAGCGTCTGCAGCCTCCGGTTGCATGTTGAATTAGCATAAAAATACTATCCTTTCGGAATTATAGTTGTAAAATAGTATTTAATTACCTACTCGGAAACTTGCCCTTTGTCTAAGATTTTTTTTTTTTGCACTTATATATTTTTGCGCCCCTGTGCCAGCTGCGCCAAGGGGGGGAGGCTCCCCCGTCTCCCCCCCTGTTGGCTACGCCCCTGAGTCCTAGAAATGATACATTACATCACTAAATCCGGTGAAATTATTTTCCCGGAGTGAAAGCGTAATGTTTTCCTACGACTGCCTCTGAAAATGGAGTTTTTCGCACGCTAGGCAACCTCTGAAAATAGAGTTTTTCGCACAGCGTGCGAAAAAGCTTCTCACACGCTCCTCAGCGTGCGAAAAAGTTCTTTTTCTGATGCTGATGATTTGTTTTCTAACAAATAAATATTACATATTTGGTCGTTTTATTTTGCAGTTGTAGGAAAAGCATTGCAAAAAACTCGTTTGGAAACCTTTTTTCACACTCGCTCGATTTGTAGAACTCGCGTACAGCTCGGTCCAACAAACCGTTTCACCGTGCGATAAAAGTCGTTTTCAAAACTTGTTGTAACGAGTGCGGGAAGAGAAATTTCCGGCACGAGGGTGCGAAGCGCCCGAATGCCGGAAATTTGTTCCCGCAAGAGATAGGAACTATATTTTTTCTACGAGCATACTAAAGCTGATGTTACGAGAAGTTTAATTTAAATAAAATGCGATTGTGCAGAAGGTAGAATTAAAAATGTATTGAAAGGTATTTATAAAAAAAAGGTGAAGGCAGTGGCGTATTTTAAAATTTGGCGCCCCGGGCCTATAAGGTTTGCCGCCCTATAATTTAACAAACAAAAATTTAATAATGAAAAAACATTTTAACAAAAAAAGAAACACTGGAAGGTAAAGTTTACTGCAGTGCATAAAATGATACGTAATACTATTTCTGTATGAGAAAATGCTTCCTTCAATTTTTTTGCCTTATTAAATAATATGTTGAGTTGCCTCAAACTTATTTTGTTGCTATGTTGTTAAGATAGCATTCCTAAGTGCTGGGGACGCGGCTTGTGCCGCCCCTGGCAGCCCTACCGCCCCGGGCCATGGCCCCCATGGCCTTATGGTAAATACGCCACTGGGTGAAGGTATTAAAGGTGAAGGTATAGGTGTATCAACAATACAAACAATTCCATGTCACAATGATTATTTCAAACTCTTCCCGCACTGGTGCGGGAAAAAAGTCTTCCCGCACAGCAAATCGTGCGGGAAGAGCCATTTCCTGCACGCTTGTAGAAAATAGCTATTTACCTAACAAGAGCGGAAAATGAATTTTTCGAGTTCGGTGATGCAGCCGAGTGCGGAAAAATATTTTCCGCAAGTGTTAGGTACAATATATTTCCTACAGGCGTAAGAATGTAAAATTTTTCTTTTTTTTTTTGACATATCAGTCCGGTAAAATTTTTTCCGCACTGACAGCTGTGCGGAAAAACTTTTTCCGCACTGATATGTCAAAAAAAAAAGTTTTACCGCACCGTGCGGGAAAGCTCATTTTCCGCACGCATATCAGTGCGGAAAATCGATTTTTCCGCACGGCTGTAGGAAAAACTATTTTTTCTACAAACGTGTTAAAAATGCAATTTTTAACACCCCCTCGAAGCATTAAAAATGTTACTTTATTGCACTAGTGTTAAAAGTCTTTAAGGCACTAGTGTTAAAAATGAAACATCAAAATTTGAAAGCAAACGTCAAGAAAAGTTTGTATTTTTAATTATTTACATTAATATTATTGGTAAAATTTGAACAACTGAGGAAGCTCCATCGGCCGCCTCCTCTATATTTTTCAAGGGATTGATGCAACCCTCTTTTTCTTGTGTATCTTGTTGCATTTTTAGCAAAAAGCTTACTGACCACGATAGACCATACGACAGACTTTCAAGAAACTGACGAGACATTTCATTACCTGTAAAACAAGGTGCTGGTTGTTTGAATTTTTTGACAAATATCAAATTCAATAATTTTACGTAGGAAAGATGCTTCCAATTTATTATTCATTTAAAAATCCAATTTGTCACTGGTTATTGCTTGTTATTGCCGTTTGTAGAAAAAATATTGTATGATATTTGTGTTAAAAGTATTTTTAAGGCACTTATGTGAATTGCAGAATGAGCGAAGCGAATTCTGCAAACTTTCACATGCGTGCCTTAAAAATGTACTTTTAACACTTATATCATAAATAACTATTTTTGACAATACTGGGACTTATTACCTGTTTGAAAAGTGACAAAATGTTTTTTTTTTTCTACAATCAGCCTAGAAAGTAGACTTTGTCGATTAGATTTGTGCTCGCAAAGTAGACGTTTCCTGATGACCTCCGCAAAGTACCACTTTGACTCTTAATACACAAATAGCTATTGTGCAACCATCCGCGAAATTCAATTTCGCGAAACGCCATATTTTACCTGCAAAATGTGTCAAATCCTTAGAAACGCTATGCATGCCACAATGTCCACCGCCAGGTCAAATAAAAATTTTCAAATGTCTAAAAGGCCGTACAAGCGAAAGAAATAAAGTTACAATAAAATATCATCAAGCAAAGTAATAGAGAATTTTATTAGGTATAATATTCTGCAGGTTTGCTATTTAATTTTTTTGTGAATTCTGAAGCACTAAAATGGCCACAGCGCCTAAAGTAAAATAGCTAGCAAAAAAAGTCATGAGGCAAAGTTGATCAGAATTTAATTATCTACCAGTTTTGTAGAGGTCATTTTGTCGAAAAAAAATAAAAATAAGAAAAAGGCCAATAGGGCCGAACGCACAAGGCTTTCGAGTGTGATTTTTTGACTCAATACTCAGGACACACTCTCCAATCAGCCCTGGAAAAATCAGCCTGCCCTCGCAAAATTTTTTGCGGCCAAGGTATAAATTTCTTGGGCTATTTATAGTTTCAGAAATAAAATCGTGTTAGGGGGGATTTATCAATTCTTCAATTTTTCTAAATGCCTTTTTGCATATAATCCGGCTCTAAATCACAGAATAATTCAGTGTATGGAGTTTGGAGGATTCTCAAGGACCATTATAAGACACAAAATCTCAACAATTTTTTTTATTTGAAATTTCATCGTTTTAGTCATGTTTTAGTACATATTGAGGTACCTAGCTACCTTGTGATTTAGATTTTGGAAAACTTTGAAAGGTCATAACTTTTTTTCTATTATAGATAGAAACCTGAAATTTTCAGCGATTCTTATTCCAGTAGAGGACTACAATCCCTAAAAATTTCAGCTCTTTTGGACAGTGTGATTTTTTAGGTGTCCAACATATGGGGATTTTTTTTAGTAATAGCACAATCAAAATACAAACAAGGCTAAAAGTTGGTGCATGTCTGATAATCATATTAGGTGCACTTAGAATGGTTGCAAGTCAAACAGCATACAGGGTAGCTCAAACAATATCAAAGCTGTAACTGTAAAGTACCCTTATTTTAGAAAATTCAGCAAAATGTTATAGAGAAAAGTTTTTTGGAATTAAAAGTTATGCCTTAATACCAAAACATAGCCTCCTAAGATTTTTTTTATTTTTTTTCGAAAAAAATCTATAATTTCTATATTTTTTTTATTTTTTATTTCCGCCCTTAATACTTCCAAAAATTAATTAAAATCAAATCAATTTTACATAACTTTAAAAAATTAACTTGGATTTTTAATTTTTTATGGACTCACAAAATTCATGGTTTGTTGCAATGATATTCAACAAAACTTTAAAATGTCGCAATTTTTTTTTTAACAAGTTTAAACATTACTAATGATAATAGCCATATTAAAAAAACTCTCCTCAAAGTGCAAAACTTTTATTTTATTTAAGTAAATATTAGTAGAATTTTGATATTTTTTGAGCCTCCCTGTATGCTGTTTGACTTGCAACCATTCTAAGTGCACGTAATATGATTATCAGACATGCACCAACTTTTGGCCTTGTTTGTATTTTGATTGTGCTATTACTAAAAAAAAATCCCATATGTTGCACACTTAAGTAATGACACTGTATAGTTCCAGAAATAAAATCGTGTCAAGCAATTTAGGATGGTTTATCAATTTTTGAATTTTTCTGAGTACCTTTTTTCATAGAATCCGTTTCCAAATCACAGAATAATTTAGTGTATGGAGTTTGGGGGATCTCAAAGGACCATTCAGACACAAAATCTCAACAAAAATTATTTCGAAGTTTTGGGGTAGCTACCTCTTGATTTAGATTTTGAGAAACTTTGAAAGGTCATAACTTTGTTCCATTATAGATAGAAAGCTAAAATTTCTAACAAATCTTATTCCAATAGAGGACTTTAATCCCAGAAATTTTCAGCTCATTTGGACCTATAGTTCCAGAAATAAAATCGTGTTAAGCAATTTTTCTGAGTGCCTTTTTTCATAGAATCCGACTCCAAATTACAGCATAATTTAGTGTATGGAGTTTGGAAGATGCCAAAAAATGATTAGGACACAAAATCTCAACAAAAAAGTTTTTGAAATTTCATCGTTTTATTGGAAAACTTTGATAGGTCATAACTTTTTTCTATTATAGATACGAAGCTGAAATTTTAAGCGATTCTTATCCCAGTAGAAGTAGAGGACTACAATCCCTAAAAATTTCAGCACATTTGGACGTATAGTTCCAGAAATAAAATTGTGTTAATAGTCGTAGCGTTACACAAAAAAACGTTTCAAATCGTGATACACAGATTTGCTTGACTTCTTCATAACCAGAAATGTATCAGTAAACTATATACACGTGGCAGAAGCTTAAGATATGAATTCTGACCATTCTCCCAGTCTACTCACGCTTAGTGACAGTATTATAAGCTGTGGTATTATACAAAAGGAAATAGCTCCGAGATTAGTAAATAAACTGACAGACTGGAAAAGCTTTAGACTACAACTTCATAAAAATATGAATCTGTTAGTGCCTCTAAAAAATCAAGAACAACTAGATAATGAAACAGAATCATTTAAGATGATCGAACAAGCTGCATGGGACAATACTCCAGACTCCAGACATTATCCACAGAACCAAAGGTACAACAACTACCCCAAAGAAATCAGAGAAATTATTCGTGAAAAAAGAAGGCTTAGAAGAGTATGGCACGAAACCAGACCACCAGGTGATAAAACTATATTAAATAATGCCACACAACAGTTCAAGAGGGAGATTCAAAAAATTAAAGAAAAATCTATTGGTTAATAATACCTAAGTGAAATGTCAAATGATGGTAAAAGTTTTTGGAAAGTTACCAAAAAGCTAGAAAGACCAATCCTGCAAAATTCATCAATTAAAAATGCAGATGGTACATGGACAAAAAGTAATATTCAAAAAGCTAACAGGTTTGCAAAATATCTTGAAGAGACTTTCCAGCCGAATGAGGGTGACATTCTCGACTGGAAAAACCTTATTAAAGGAGAAGGTAATATTAGACCAGCCACTCCAAAAGAAATAACAAAAGAAATTAAAGAAAACAATAATCCGAAAAAAGCTGCAGGGTTTGACCTAATTACGGAAGAAATTACGGAATAATACGGAAGAAAACAACTTCCGGAATAATACGGAAAAAAACAACTTCCTCGTAAAGTAGTTGTTAAACTGACCTACCTCAACAATGCGTCTTTTAGAGTGAAATATGTACCTGAGCTATGGAAAGTAGCGGAAATGATCATGGTTCCTAAACCTGGAAAACCGTAAAATGTAGTTTCGTCTTACAGGCCAATCCCACTTCTGCCTGTAATCTTATAAAACTGTTTGAAAAAATACTTTTGAGAAGATTGAAACCAATTATTGAAAAAAGAAAACCTAATTCCAGACCATCAGTTTGGCTTCAGAGAAAAACAGTCAACTATAGATGAAGTCTACCGGATCACAGATTCAATTGAAAAATCATTGGGGGGAAAGAAAAGTATGCTCTACTGTCTTCCTTGACGTGGCACAGGCTTTTGATAAAATATGGCACGAGGAGCTTAGTTAAAAATTAAATAAGCTCTTGCCTAACCAGTCCTCACACTTATTAAAATCGTATATTTCTGAACGAGCTTTCAGGATTAAGTAGGAAGACGCTTACTCGGAACTCAAAGAAATAAAAGCTGGAGTACCACAGGGCAGTGTATTGGGACCAGTCCTTTACCTAATATAAACACGCGATATTCCTGAAATTGAGCATCTTTGCTGACGATACTGCTATAATGGCTGTAGGCGATAATCATCAAGAAGCGGCAAGAAATCTGCAAACATCGGTTAACAAAATCAACAACTGGACAAAGCAATGGCGAATTAAATTAAATGAAGCTAAATCTGCCCACGTCATCTTTACGAACAAAAGAGATCAACATGTTGCTATCAGAATAAACAATATCCAAGTACCTTATGCTGACACAGCAAAATACTTGGGTATAACACTGGATGCAAGGCTGCGCTGGAAAGCCCATGTCAGAAAAAAAACAGAAGAACTAGACATCAAATTTAGAAAAATGTACTGGCTGCTTGGACGAAATTCCACCCTGTCAATATACAACAAAGTACCTACTTCTGTACAACCAAATTCTCAAACCCGTGTGGACATAATATGGCATCCATCTGTGGGGCTGTGCCAGCAAGAGCAATCTAGACATAATTCAGCGATTCCAAAACAAAGTACTAAGAAGCATTGTTGTGGTATTGCAGAAACTGTGACTTTCATAGGGATATGGCAGTGAACACCGTTAGCCAGACTATCAGCAAGTTTGCCAGGAGTAATGAACAGCGACTTCTTCATCACGTCAATGTCGAAGCCATCCAGCTCCTCGACAATACGAGCCAGATTAGAAGACTCAAGAGGATCAAGCCTTTGGATCTTAGTGTGACTAGTGTCCGTGCAAAAACAGAGTATAGTGCTTGTGTGTTACACATTAATATTAGTATAAATAAGTTATCGGACAAAAATGAGGACATCTAGCGAATAAGTCCTTAGATAGGTAGGTATAGGTTTTGTAGCCGTAGTAAATTAGGTTAGAAAAAAATTACTCATTGATCAGACTTGATTGTAAGATGGGTAACCGCTTGGCAGAAAGTTTACTTACATATAATAGTTCAATTTGGCCCGCAGCACCTTATCAGAAGTGGCGTCATATTCAAAATGGCGGATTTTTCCAAAATGACGCTATCCAAGTTTTTTCTTATAGGACAACCGCATGTAGGAAAAACTATCTCTTACGTCAAGGACTCCACTCATTTCGTCCAGAAAATTAAGGATATTATTCTCCAACCTAAGGATATCCTGGTCAGCTTTGATGTCGTGTCTCCATTCACAAAAGTGCCATTAACGGAATCTCTTGACTTGATATCAAGTACCTTGTCCAATGACATAGTTGAGCTTTTTCAGACATGTCACATGTCTCACTGGTAGTTACTTTTTGTGGAACGGCGTTTTCTACGAGCAAACGGACGGTGTAACTATGAGAAGTCCGCTCAGCCCGGTCATAGCCAACTTCATGGAGAATTTCGAGAGGAAGGCTATCGAATCTTTTGACCACAAACCAACGGTATGGCTTCGATATGTAGATACCTTTGTGGTTTGGAGTCATGGGGAAGAGAAGTTTAACCAGTTCTTAGGCCATCTGAACGCGCAACGTCCTAGCATACACTTGTGGTAAGGTATACCTACATAGGAACAACAAAAAGATCCATGGGGACCAGGATTACCGAGTACAAAAAAAACTGCAGACTAGGACAATCGGAAAAATCAGCAGTAGCGGAACTTGCGCTTAGTGAAGGAGATCACCACTATTTGGTGAGATAGAGCTTCTTGCACCGACTTCCAGATACCACAATCCTCATGGACGTGAAGCTATAGAAATCTACAAACATACGCAGAACTTCAACAGGAAAGAAGAAACACTAAAACTTAAGCAAATTTGGAACCGGATCCTCAAACACGAAAGAACGATCCCAAAACTTCAATTAAAAAACTTTGTAGGTACCTAAATGGGATGCACAGCCATTTCTAAGAATAACTCAAAACTATCCCTACACAAAATCACAAGAAACGTGGATAATGAATAAGTAAAACCACGTTTTTTACAATGTCTATGTTGCAGAATTGAGATCTTATTAGAAAAGGCTTTGTATTGTATCCCATTTTGGCCATTTATAGAAGTTTTTTTTATTCAAATCTCTATTGAAATGTTTTGGAAAATGTGGTTTTATTTATTCATTTCCTATACATTTCTTGAACAGACAAATTTGAATATTACACGTTGGTGAATTTGGACGGCTAAGCATAGTATCCAAATATCTATAGAAAAAAAAATGAGATGCGATTTGAAAAAAAAAAAATCAGTTTTAGAGGTCCCATTGATCATCTAGAGTCGAAATTTCCAAACAAAAAAAATTAAAATTTGGAACAAGAATCAAAACTTTTTTTTTATCATAGATAGGTGGAAAACTGAAATTTTCAGAAAATCTTATCCTAGTAGAGGACATGGTATTCGAAAAAAAAAAAAAAAAATAAGGGGTGAATTATTATAAGGATGATTTTGTGTACAGATAGGAGTAGTTTTGACATATTCGGTGCATCCCATTTACAAATTTTTAGCTGTAAAAACTACCGAGTTCTAGCTTGTACCCGTAAAGTTGAATATTTCCTTTAAAAAATTTATTTTGTTCGTCAGCGCAAAGGGGGCGTCAAAATGGAGACACTTTTAACAAATCTATTTTGAAAGTCCAAGAAAAATAAATTGATTCGCATGCCTCAATCTTACACCTCCTGGTGATATTTATAATGTAGATAAAAAGTTTTCTTGAAAATTAGTCTAAAAGTTCCAGAAGAACGAGTTCATGGTAATTTTCATGCACCACATGACTTCATATGTTTGACACCCCCTTTTCGTGTGCACTCTGCTGAAAAAACCTATAATAAAAGAATTTGTACTTAATGACTGTATCTATATCTATAGTCAGTATGACTTTGAGTGTTGTCACGGACAAAAGAAATCATCGAGCGAATTTGCATAATGGACAGGATAATGTAGGAATAATTTTTGTTTTCAGTGGGTTTTCAGGTATTCAAAGTGATTTTAAAGAGTTTATAAAAGCTAGAAAGGAAAAATACACATGCATTAGGTAAGTTTTTAAACAATTTAATGCCCTAATAGCACAGATTAAAAAGGTCTCAAAAACGTATCCGATTGGACAGCAGAACGTTTTAAATAAGTACCTACGTCAGTAAAGTAATTGAGAACCTTCAATTTTTCAGATGTCGAAAATGATAAGCAAAAAATTGTTAGTAGCTCTAATTTTGACAGTTACACTTCAGGAATTAACCAGCTTATTCACGCTAGCCAATCAAATTACAACAAACAAGAAGAACTCGAGTGTATGGACACAAATGTCGCAAATACTCAGCAGGATTTTGAACAAATGTGTATTTGCCAAGGTATGATATCTCTATTTGCAAAAAAACCTTGAACACATTTTTCAGACGTGTGTGCGTAAAACAATAAAAATATATTTTGTTCTAAATTGCTATTCGCAAACATAATCCTCTACTGATTTTCATATTTTCCTCTGTGTCACATAAAACTGTTCTTTTTATTACAGGATCAGTATCAACTGCATACGAACAACAATGCCGTAATAATCCTGAAAGATTGCCTGAAAAGAAGAGGATCGCGAGTCCTTGATAGAGCATTGAGCCGTGACGTAATACAGATAACTCAAAATGTGGTTTTGGTTAAGCGGAAAAACGATACTGAATTAAGTCCAAGGTGAGATTTTTCTAGTCTAATTATTGCTTAAATATTCATGATTCTATAACGCCACATATCCATAAATTTTAAAAAATCCAATACAAAAGAACATCACATCAGCAGAAAACCCATTAGCATCCTTGAAAAAAAAAGCAAAAACAAAGAGCTTTGATTTTAACGTATACCGTAGGGATTTGGCAGGTTAATCAATGGAATTATTGTATGAATTTCCTCAGGGAATTGTAGAAAGCGATGGCGGACGGAAAATAATTAAAGCAAATAGAGAAATGGGGGCTCTATGAACAATAACAAGCCCTATAATCAAGTTACTAATATTTTCGATTTTTTTTTAGTTCTCCACGGAATCCAGACACAGAAATAATGGAAAAATTTCTTCGATTTCTTAAAAGTCGAGTCTTAAAAATCACTTTTAAGCCAGATGCTAATTTATCGCTGAGTGAATCTGAGGGTAAGTGCTAAGTAACTTTTTCAATTAGGTTAATTATAAACTTGTTATTCATGGAAGCAAAAAAGAGTTTTAATTAAGACACAATTAGAATTTCCAATACCTAACTTTCTTTTGACGATAATTGCTTTTATAAGCTCGATTTAACCTGAATTTTAAGTGGACTAATTGATAAATAATAATTGTTTGTTTGTGTTTCGTCGCATTTCGATAAATTTCATATTTCATTATGTCCACTCCAGTTGTTTTGAATTATATCGATTTGCTTTGATTATAGAGTTGGATTTAGCTTGGGGTGCAATTTGTCGTTTGGAAAACCAATTAGTAGAGAAATAACGATTAAATATAATTTATCTTGTTAAGTTTACATTAATGAGGGGTGAAAAGAGTTGAACATAAGGAGGGCTTAAGGAGTATAAAACAAAGAAAAATTGAGCCTGGAACAAATGTAAAAGAAATTCAACCATTTGAAGAAAAAAAATTGAAAACTTCTGACAGAAAAATTAGGAAAATTCAAATGTCAGATATAGAAAGTTCAGAAAATTAAAGAATATGGTAGTTCTTCCTCTTTATTTTCTGCCTTTCCACTTCTCTTCATTCCAGGCTCAAAATACATTCGACCATGCGTCAAATCCGGTAGTTCTAATTTTTTGCTGCGTTGTTTAACTTGTTTATGATGCTGGTCCAATAAATAACCCAAGTTTTCGAACTCGACGGCCTAACGCAGCCTAGTCAAAAGTCCAGAAAAACGCCGGATTTTCGACATTTTTTCAGTTTTTGCCGATTTTAACCCTGAAGGGCTAGTTTTTTTGAAATAACTATTCAGTGAATTTTTAAAGAAGACTAAATTTCCTTTAATTTAAGACCGCAACTATCGCTGTAAGTGCAAAAGTTTCCAAAAAAGAGATTTTTAAAGTTTGTCGATTTTTTATTTTCGGTCTTGCTGCCGTTGACAATCGACAACACCGCCGACAATCGACAACACCGCCGTTTAAGTGAAGTTTGGCAAAAGGTACCTGCGTTTGATCCGACCGAGCTTTGCGGAAGATGCCATGGCAAAATGTACCGCGTTTTAGTCACTTTTGGCAAAACGTACCAGTGTTTGGTCTCGACCAATCAAAGCAGGGAAAATCGCACTATTGACTATATAATGGTACCTACATTCTGCTTATTTGCGAACGGGCTGCATACGCATGTCTACAAGTCTCTTTTCTACGTGGCACATCAGTTCTCTACCTGTTAGTGTAAAAATTTCATGTAGCTTAGTATTCTTTCGTTGGTATTTGAAATCGACATTTACAGAATGTTGGATCCGGGTCCCAGTGGCGCGAGTGCGTGTTTTATATGTAAGGATAGTTTATCTGAAGGTGCAGTTTTAATTAAGGAAAAGGGGGTGAAACCCCTTCTTGCGTCCAGTGTTTCCCGGAACATTCGAGAAAATGTACATTTATTGACAGGTGTGAATGTAATATCTGTACACAGTGCTTGCCATAAGAGATACAACGATGCGAGGTGTATAAAAGCAACTGTTTGTCATGGAGACACAAGTATGAAGAGAACAATGTTTTCTTTGTGGTGAGAGAATAACTGAAAAATTCCTTGTGGCCCGAAGAAAGGTGCAACCTGAGAAAAAAATAACTGTAGAAAAATTGTCTCTCCATGCAACAATCTTAGAACCAGCAGAAAAACTTGGTCGCTCCTAAAATAAAAGAACGTATATCGGAGAACACAGATTTGGTAGCCCTTGATGCGAGGTACCACCGGTTTTGTCAAATAATAAAGCTCTACCAGGTCCCACTAACAGAAATGCCCAGAGGAAGTTGTCAGCATTCCATGGTTGATCAGGCCATGGAAATGATTTATTCATTTTTGGAAGGAAACTCTGAGGAGTGCCAATTCTCGCTCAGTGAACTACTGAACCAGATAGAAGGAGAAAAACCCCAACCGCGAACAGTCAAAAACTGCTTGTTAGAAAAGTATGGGAATGACATTTTCATCGTCGAGACGTCCTCCAAACAAACGACGGCATCATGTTCAAAAACACAGGCCACAACTTTCTCAGCAGCTCTTGGTAAAAGAGTAGAAATGCAGATTCTCAAGCAGAAAGGCTACGTGTGGTCAAGGCAGCTGCTGAAATCATACGAGAGGACATACGTTCGCAAGTGTATGACACAAATCAATTTCCACCTTTCAGAATGTAAACTCAGTAGTCCCCGAATCTTTGAGACAATGGCTAGAAACAGGAATTCAAAAAGGCAAAGGAGGTTGTGTTGCAACCGCACATTCAATAAGATCAGCAGTAAGGCCTTGCTCGATCATCTCTTCATCACTGTATGGTGTTGGTGTGTACCTACCTGTATCACAAATTTGGGTCGAAACATCTGGTTGAATTATTGTCAACGCTTGGATTCTCAGCCAGTTACATAGAGATCTTGATTTTAGAAATCTCGCCTATTATGCGTCCAGACAAACTTATCTTGAAAAAGCCTTCATTTCTGCAATTTTCATCTGATACCGCCGATTGCAATGTGAGCATATTGGACGGGCTGGGAACCTTCCACGCTATGGGAGGTATACAAATCATGACTCTATGATTCCATATGTTCTGAGAAGCACATCATAACCCGTTTGACGAAGTATACAGCGAAATCCTTCTGTTCAGCTGGAAATCTTTCAACAAGTCGCAGCGAATCACGGTTTGTCAACAATTAAAATTGTGAACGTAGACAATATCCATCCACTACCTGATGAAATCGTGCCCAGCCTTTTAGATATCCCATGGCTGTATGGGAAAGTTCTGAGAAAGACGAAAATCCCGGGATGGAATGGGTTTATGGAGGAGATAACAAAAGAAAAACAATTTGAAATATCGAAAATAATATGCCTACCATTTATCAATCATCCTGCATTCCAGTACGGTACAATTCTCACAGTTCTTCTAGCTTCCAGCGAGAAATGCAAAATCCATGGACAGAAATCCTGTATTATCAATTTTAACCAACCCCTATGCTTATATTAAAGCTAATGAGATAGTTACAAAGTGTCAGGATACTGATTTGAGCAACATAGTGATGAGGCTAGGGGGTTTCCACCTACTCATGTTCTACATGGGAACAATAGGTATGATCATTTGTGGAAGTGGGTTGAAAGAACTGCTCTCGACAATTTATGCTGAAAACAGCATTGACGAGATGCTAACTGGTCCTGGTGATGCTAGAGCAGTAAGAGCCCATATTTTGGCCCATCTTGCCTTGACAAGTGAAGTTGTGAAAACAATTTATTTGTCTGAAGAGGACGAAAGCATTATTGAGGAAACACATTCAAACCTTGACAGAGCTGCAATTCTGTGAGCAGTTGAAAATGAGCGGTTTTAGGAAATTGCTAAGAAATTTACTCTTGTCAAGCTTGAGGGCAATGGACCAACTGCAAAACTCTGGGTCCTTTATTTTCGAACATTGCAACATTGGTAAAGCAATTCATCCAAGCAGAACGGACAGGGGATTGGAATTTGCATGTGGCCACAGTTCAGAAAATGCTTCAGGTCACTTTTTTATGTCAAGTGTTCTCAGTTATATCTTCAAGATATGCTGGAAGAAGGATTCTTTACCATCACACGTACTACAAAAGTTTACTCTGGTATATGGTCAGATCAGACCGTTGATCAGGTACTTATACAATCCATAAAAAGCTATGGTGGACTCACCCGAGGACGTGGGATGACTGAGAGTGTGGACATTGGGCTACAGAATATCTACAATGAAGTGGAAATATACTGCAACGTTGACTCTGCAACAACAGAGCAACATGCGACAATCTCGTGTCACCAGCGATTAATCAGGTACTGGAAAACTTTGTCGCTGGTTTTCGCAGTAACCTCCATCTCCCGCAGCAGATTTCATCATGTCCGTCAGCAGTGGTCAGGTTGGAGGAGCCACTGTGAACAGCCATATGGCTCTAGAGATTGGAAAGCAATCGATGTTAACAGCAGTTGGCCAGAACTTCCAGGAAGTGAAATTCAAACGAAATAACAATGTGGTATCCCTTTGTTCAGTTATAAGAACTACTACTATTGGTGATAGAAGGTCACTGTTAATCCCCTAACACTGTTCCACAGGCTATGTGTTCTTAAGAAATCGGATGAAGAATTGCAAACTTTTTTCACATAAGAGCTGTCACCAGTCCCAATGTCACTTTTTACTGAAAAGGGAATGAGAAAGGGTACGAAATCTTCATTACTTGCTGCATTTCAATGGGTAAACTTAAGGTAATATGGAAGAAAAATCTAAATTTGTAGTGGTAGATGTAGGTCGTCTTTTCCACATGGTTGTGTTACCTCACATCAAATAATATTTGATGAAAAAACCTATTGCTCAGATTCCTCAAGGAAATGTCCTGTCAAACGATGAAAACAAAATTCGTTTCATCAACATTCTGAAAACAAAAATGAAAAATCATAACATTGAAGTATTCCAGGCAGAGGAAGATGCTGACAGGATCATCATCACTACAGCTTTAACTGTTGCGTCTTCTCACGATGTAGTGTTAGTCGCTGGTGAAGACATAGACTTGTTGATAATCCTCACTGAAATATCACACCAACGTGAAATATTTTTAAAGAAATATGGAAGAAGTGATCTATTTCAGCATAACTTTTTTAAGGCATAAATTAAAACCGATGCTTCACCTATTTATACGTGTTTTCAGTGGATGTGACTCGACATCATGCTTTTTTGTCCAAGGAAAAATGTTATCCACCTTCCACAAAAATCCGGACCTCGGAAAGGAAGCTGCAATTTTTTTCTGAGCCCACCTCTAGACCTGACGTGATAGCAGTAGCAGGGAAGCGGATAACAGTTTTCTACGGTGGTTACCCCGGCACTCATAACCTCGACGAGCTGCGGTACCACCTATTCTCGTGAGCTATAGCGCAGCTTTAATCTTGCCAGGTTAGCTCCTACACGAGATGCGGCTAGATTTTACTTTCTGCGCATCTACCATCAGGTATGAATTATCATCAAATTTACTTAAATAATATAACGGGGTACTTGAGCCTGAGAAATTTTTCGATACCGTGGGAAAATTTCTAGATCGGCGGCTCCTATGATCTGAAATTTCGCGGTTTTGACCCGGGCCAACCCCAAATTTTTCGACGTCATGATGTTATCGGTGGCGCCATCTAGCGTACATAGTATGAAGTTCGTTGGGTCCTTTTAGCACGCCGCCGACGTTTAATGTGGGAACAAACAGGAGTATCATGTTTCACGGTTGAGGCCTTCCGAGACAACTTTGCATAACGCATAGCATGGCGCATAACCATACGTAATGGTCTATGCAAAACCAAACAAAACACACAAAGCGTATACCATAAAGGCGTTCGACGAATCAAATTAAGGGAATCCTGTCATACATCAACATTTATTTTGTAGGTTATGAAATGAGTTGTTTTTGTTTGTTCGTTCCGTTGTGTTTATTTGATCGCAATTTTTTTTTTTTTTTTTTTAATTTTTCACTGTGATTTAAGCACTAAATATTATTAAATATAATCATGTTATGTCAAAGTCAAAAATCACGTGACTTGCAGCGACGTATTTTGATTGGCCGCGCATAGCACAACTTCATAGTTTTTCATTTTTATGGAAAATCTTATGCAAAAGCAATATGGCTACTCCTATTCACCTTGTGATTGGTCGAATTCCTTATGCGCCTATGCTATGCAATTATGTAGGTTTGTTTGGGATGGCCTTTAACTGGTTGGCCCGGGTCAAATCCACGAAATTTCAGATCAAAGGCTCCGCCGTTCTAGAGATTTTCCCACGGTATCGAAAAATTTCTCAGGCTCAGGTGCCCCCGTTACTACTAACCTGTCTTGAAAAACTATCTGTGTAGACAGACCTGTCTCGAAAAGCTGTCTTTATAGACAGACCTGTCTCGAAAAGCTGTCTGTGTAGACAGACCTGTCTGGAAAAGCTGTCTGTGTAGACAGACCTGACTCGAAAAGCTGTCTATGTAGACAGACCTGTCTCGAAAAGCTGTATCGGACCTGTCTCTGGACCTGTATAGCTGTCTACACACTTAATACGTCTTCTTCTGATTTTCTTATTATACCTACAAAAATTGCCTAATATTTCCACATTCGAAAAAATCGATACATTTTAAAGAGCTGTATTTCCGAAAGTATTGAGTTTACAGAAATAATTGTAGTTTCAAATTGTAGAAAATTTAGTATACAGTTATTCTGAAGAAAAAACTGCTCCATGGTTGAAATTGGCAAAAACTTGTGTTCGGCCTTCGAGTTCGAAAACCTGGGTAATTCATTGGGCCAATACCATCAATAACTCGGCAAATAATCAGAATTACCTGATTCGATGCACGGTATCAACCCCCACTCTCACAAACTGTTACTGGATTATACAAGGATTGAAGATATCTGATGACGTTTGGTTTCAATTTGAAGATTCGGCTCTTGATTACCTTTCAGCTAAATTATCCAGAAAATCAAAATCTTAGACATTCAAGTTTTTGATTGCCTCTTTTAGTACAAATACTTCTGTATTTCAACGTGTCTTGAAGAAATACTAACCCAACCTTTTTCTGCTCATCTCAAAGAAGTTTCATTGTTTGGCTCTTGATTACCTTTTAGCTGAATTATCTAGAAAATCAAAATTTTAGACATTCTAGTTCCAGATACAGTTTGATGATGAAGTTTGGGAGAGGAAATCGAAGAAAAATCGGAAAAAGTTTGATAGAAAATACGAAAAGAATGCTTATTGAATAATACTCAGTAATCCATGTAAAATTTGAAAGATGGATTTCCTCATCTTTAACAATATGAAGCAAAAGTCGGAGTTTTATGCAGATTTACCTAGAATGAGATACATAACGATCCGCAAAAAAGTTGCCATCCTCCTCATTGATTTTCTTACGGAAGTGATCCTAGCGGGACTTCCCAGCAGAAAACCACTTGAGGACCGTTAACGTCCTGTCGAAGAAGTGCACAAGAAATTTGTGAAAAGAGCTTGTTCATGTTGTAACGAAGTTACTTTATTGTTGTTGATTGCGGGATGGTGATTCTCCTTCAGAACAGAATCTCGGGCATTTTTGGGTAGACACCTTAAATGTTTCGCCAAGAACAATTATATCGTTCAAACAGGCAAAGCAGAAGTTGTCCAATTCGGGGCTGATGATTCGGTCCATCAACCTTTGGAAGGTTGCTGGGGTGGAGTGGAGGCCAAAAGGCATAACACGAAATTGAAAAAGGCCTATGCTCGGTACAGTGCAAGATACGATCGGTTTACACTTTCTGGACAGGGATATTTGCCAGTATCCTTGTTTAAGGTCTACTGGAAATATATCTGGCTCCCCTTTTTCCGGACAATGACTACGGGTGCGCTCCACGGACTATCGGAGGACTCTATGATTCTGTCAACCAACAATTTATGAACCTCGATATTTTTGGGTTTTGTGGATGGAAGGTGGAAGGTGGACGGTATGCTCCATCATAGGGGTAGTGCCTTTTATCCGGTCAAATTTTGGCAGTTCGAGGTCCAAAAATTCTTGCAGGTGGTGCTCCTCATGAGATGTTAGAACTAAGCTCGATTTAGTGTCTATCGGTCCTTCCGGACCGAATGCAGGAAAGGAACCCTGCCAAGTTGTTTTGCTCCAAATGCGGAAAAACCGGCACGTTATCCCGAGATTGCACCTGCACCCGATCGAGAAACTAAAGAGGTGTTGCACCGGCTCGAGATTCGAACAACACCGCCCTAATAGTACCTCGAAGCGATCGCGGGGAACTTTCTCTCTGCAGCGCTCACCTGATTTTAGGTCGCATGTGCGTACTGATATTGGAAGTGCACCGTTTTTGGCTTTGATAGACACGGGAGCTCCTACATTAGAGAGATTCGGAATTATCAGGCATATGGTTCGGTTATGCAACTCTCTTGAATTTTATTCAGTACGGTTGAGCGGTTTATTTTTCTCGGAACGATTTATTAGATATTACTCTTTTGAAGGCTCAGTCGGATGTCTCAGAACAGTTTACTAGATGTTGCTTCTTTGAGGGCTCGGTTGGATCTCTCGGAACGGTTTACTAGATGTTGCTCCTTTGAATGCTCGGTCGGATCTCTCGGTAACGGTATATTGTTGCGATTTATAGACTCTAACGATGGTGGGGATGCCTTGCTGCAATTGCCGCGGACACTCTTTTTACGGACTCATTGGTTGAAATTCACCATACCTGGAGCGGACGGTAGGCATGCATGGAAGGGTCCAAAATAGAGCCGTCAATCTTTTGGCCAACGGTCGGTCTCCAAAAGAAACGGCCAGTCGGTAAAACAGGGGACGGATGATGACGTAGTCTCCTCGGTCATATCCTGATGTCATTGACATGAGCAACGGTCCCTGCCCGGGCGCTAAATTTGTAACAGGTTTTCTTTGGTATTCGATAGCTGTGGCAAGCTTATCGGTCTGGTAATACTTTTCGGTCAATTATCCATCAGTTTTCTCGGGCGCCACCCTCGGGATTAACGTGGTCGAGGGTCCACGTGCACTAGGTAGCTTGTTACAGTAGAGAAAAAAAACCAGGGGTCAATGCGTATTCAGTGCAGAAATAAAACTCACGATAATAGACCGGTTGCGCATTGACCCCTGGTTTTCTTTCTCCACTGTAACAAGCTATCTGGTGCACGTGGATCCTCGATAACGTTAATCTCGAGGGTAGCGCCCGAGAAAACCGATGGATAATTGACCAAATTGACCAAAAACTTCTACCTGACCGATCAGCTTGCCACAGCTATCGAATACTTAAAAAAACCTGTTACAATGTATCGAGGAAATGAAGGAAATTCAGAGAAAAGTTCGATAGATGTACATACTCGAGTTATGTATCAAAAAATAGAGCAAATGCAAAATTTTCACAATGTAAAGCGATAGTAAGATTTGACACAACAAGGTAATGCCAATTTTTGTACAGTTTCCCAAAACGCTGCCACCTTCTCACGAATTTTCCTAGAACCTTCACCAAGAAGAAAATCTTTCCTAGTCAGGAAAGTTCAAAGGAACCACTGTCGCAAAAACATTGTATCTACTTTAGATGTTAAGAGGCACATAAACCTATTTTACTCCCCTGTTTTGTCCAACTAAACTTGTATTCAAAATTTCAGGTCGTGGTCGTCACAAAAACAACCAATTCGGACAAATGTTAACCTTCGGCCTGGTAGCAGCCGGGCTTATAGTGATCCCAATGGGTTTCCAGTTTTTGGCAGTACTAGGAGGCAAAGCCCTGCTCCTAGCCAAACTGGCCTTGCTCCTGACTTCGATCCAAGGCCTCAAGAAAATCGCCACTAGCCAAGTGAACTACGGACTTTATTCTACCGGACACGGCGGACCTTGTAAGAATGATTTTTTTGATTTCGGTGATGGTGATGAATCTTTAGATGTTGAATTTCATGATCATGAATGTAGGTATAATAATTATTGTGGACATAAATATTAAAAAAACAAGTTTTTTTTTTTTTGTCTGTTCGATAAACGACATTCATTATCTCTTCTGTTTATTTTCAGGCATATTTTTACGCTTTTAAATACCTATCGCTTTCGTTAACAAAAACATATTTTATCAATTTTATTTTGAATGCAAACAATTGGGGATTGTTTCGGAAAAAGGAAAACCGATTATTTGGTTTTGTGTGTGGGACGATTTTGTTACCTAGAATCAATAATAAAGTTTTTTTTTTTGAATCTACCCCTCAATTTAATTAAATACATAAATTGAAAAAGCAGAATTTCCATGTAAAGCTTGCAAATGGAAAACTGAAAACTGTTTAGATAATCATCTTATGCGGCTAGTAAACCCAAAGTAGATTTATACCTTTTAAATCCTGTACAATAAAGCTTAAATTTCACTTTATTAAACCAACAAAATATGAATTTTAGTAGCAAGTTGCTTTTTGATTTTGATTCTTGTTTTTGTTTCTAGGGCATTATGATCGTCAATGGCATTACGATCCAGAACCGTATCCATTTCATTCTTCCAGTTTAGGTGGGCCAATAGTAGAACATCATCCATCACTCTTCAGTGCATTACAACATCAACCTGTAGTAGAAGAACATGGATCCTATCAATAATATTTTAAATTTTAATTTATTTATTATACTTATTTGTTTATTAATATTTATATGCTTTTAATTAAAACCTGCTTTAGTCAGTTTTTTTAAATTTTGGTTTCCCAACCACACCACAGAAAATTTCTTTAATAATATTATGTTATTCAAATCCGAATAAAGTTGAATGACTTGAAAACTAATACTTATTTGGTTTGTTGGGTTCTTTTCTGAATTCAATTTTTATACAAATATAAATGTAATGTATTGAAAGCTTAAAATCATTAAATCCTTCTTCTATTGACAAATCGCTTTGAAAGTTTCAAACGTAGAGATGGCTTGAAACTATTTACTTTATCCCATATGAAAAAAAATACACGGTTTGTTCGTCACAATAACTCTTTAAAGAAAAATCCTCTTGACACCTTAACAAATATTTGTTTTCTGATAATATAGTGAAAAACCACAATCTGTTTTACTTTATTTTAAAATTTTACGACGCCAATTAATTGCCTTTTGATTCTTAGTAGTTGTGTCGTGTGTGTTTACTGCAATTAAGTACCGGCACGAGAATATCATCAGGTAAATATTGTAATAATTAATTTCCGAGAAAAAAAACTGGGTCTTGAATTGTGAAAAAAAAATATATATACATATATTGAGACATATATGTTAATTCATATATATATATACAGGGTGTCCGGAAAGTCAACGATAATACTGAAAGGGCTGATAAAGCAACTCATTAGCATTCAGAAAAACATAATATGACCTTAGTAAAAAATCGATGGTTTCGGAGATATTGTCACTTTCATAAAATTTGTTAAAATCGTCCTCTTGGATCAGATTTTCGAGTGTGACCTTAAAATTTTCATTATTTAGGAATAATGTAAGCATTCTGAATTCAGTTTTGCAATGGTAAATAGACCTATCATTTGTCATAGACCAACATTAAAAGTCAAAGTTCAAAACATTTACTAAAAAATCTTTTTAAAGTAAAGTATCAGAAGTATTCACTTTAAAAAGATTTTCTAGTAAATGTTTTGAACTTTGACTTTCAATGTTGGTCTATGGCAAATGAAATGTCTATTCACGTTTGCAAAACTGAGTTCAGAACCTAAGAATAATGAAAATTTTAAGGTCACACTCGAAAATCTGATCAAAGAGGACGTTTTTAACGAATTTTATTAAAGTGACTATTTCACTAGAGTGTATTACACCAGCAATAAATTCGGTATTCACCTGACAATAATGCTACCTGGACAATACCAACAACATGGTATTTCAGTGACCATCTTTTGACATTGTCAAACTGGTATTTTTAATTTGAAGTTTTTATTAATAATTTTGCATTCTATTTATTTTCAAAATCTTACGTGAAATAGTCACGAATACCACTCGAGAAAAAATTGTGTAGGCAAAATTGTTCTCAAGGTTTTATTCAAGTTTGTTGCTTTTCGGCAATTTCGCCCATGACATTTTTGATAAAATCACTCGCCTGACGGCTCTTGATTTTGTCAAAAATGTCATTCGCGAAATTGCCAAGCAACAAACTTTCATACCTTTCGAAAATTTTGCCGACAAAATATTTTCTCTTGTGATATTATATATGACAATATCTCGGAAACCATCCATTTTTTACTACGGTCATATTATGTTTTTCTTAATGCTAATGGGTCGCTCCATCATCCCTTTCAGTATTATCGTTGACTTTCCGGACACCCTGTATATATATATATATATATATAGATATATATATATATATATATATATATATATATATATATATATATATATATATATACCGTGCCCGCGGAAAAGTCTGCACCATATGGGAATTTTTTTTATGCTCATCCTTACTTCAAATCGGCTTTCGGCATTAGGTTCTGCATGACTGAAAACCAAAAAAATACCTAAAATTTTTGACTCGAGTCTTGCCTCAAATGCCATTTGAAAATTTCAAACAAGGAAAAGTGGCATTTTTATAAAAAATATGAAAAAATTTTATAAGAAAATATTGTTCCAAATGACATTTAGGAGTAGTATATAAACAAACAATTTGAAATTTCAATTTGAGAAATCTAAAATTTTCAAAATAGTCCAGAGGCGTATCAAAATTTTAATAGAAATATTTCTTTTTGATGTTTAAACTCTTAATTAGATTATTAAGATTTAAAAATCCATTAGTCGGATACAAACTAATTATTTTAGAGGAATGGTCGCGAAAGAAATCCTAAAAATATTATTTTTCCGTAGTTATTCGAAAATTTTAATCTTTTTTTTTCAAAGTAAAAATATCAAATAAGACTAAAAATGTCATTTGGAACAATATTTTCTTATAAATTTTTTTCATATTTTTTATAAAAATGCCACTTTTCCTTGTTTGAAATTTTCAAATGGCATTTGGCAGGTGTGAGGTAAGTCTCGAGTCAAAGTTAGGTGTTTTTTTGGTTTTCAGTCATGCAGAACCTAATACCGAAAACTGATTTGAAGTAAGGATGAGCATAAAAAAAATTCCCATGGGGTGCAGACTTTTTCGCGGGCACTGTATATATCAAAGTAACAGTAGATTTTCCTTGGTAGATTTTGAGAAGACTATAACTTTAACGCTAAGTTCAATAATGCTTTTGATTTTTTACTAGTTTATGAGATGTGTAATAGCTTTCATTAACCAATAACAAATCTCCCCCATACAAAAATCTTAGGTGTGGAAAATTCGCAACAGGAATCATCAAAGTTTGTTATTTCTCACTAACTTTTCCATCATCAGTTGTTTATCTTATTTTTCCAAGTTTTTAAATTAAACTATGGAAAGCTAAAACTTTTTACGTCAATCCCTCGGAGGATTTATTAACTAGTTGACAGGCCATATTTTTTTCTTAGCATAAAATACGTGACTAATAAGGTACAGACGAATTATGGTCGTCAGACATATTTTGCTTCGAACGAGGAAAAATAAAAACTTCCAATATTGTTTGCTAGTTACTTACAATTCAATTAACTATTTATTACTCATTTACTATAAAACTTTAATTGCGTTAATGAAAATCAGCGGGTGTTTCTTTGATAGCTCATAAAAATGGTTATATTGAAATAAGTAAGTAAAAAAACACTAGTATACACAATGTTTTCTTTTATACAGGGTGTCCGGAAATTAATACAACAAAATCTGTTCTACTTCCCTGGACTTCATTGGAAAAATAGGCATGAATGGAGAAATATAAATAGGCATGAGCCACAATAGACCAATAAGTCTCAGTGAAGGGCTGTAATAGGTCTACTCACAAACAAATTTGAAATCAATTGAATAATTAATTGACTAATTCTCGAGAAAAAGGCAAATAATAATAATCTGACAACCGATTAATGATAACTATCGAATAATAAATTCACCACTCACGATTACTGCAATTTCATGTAAATCTCGATGTGCATTTGATCACATTTTGCCATTTTTCTCGAAATCAATGAGTTTAACGAAGAAATTTCAAGAAACAAAAAAATTTCTAAATTGAATGGGTCTTCTGAAATTCAAATACTCAACCAAAGTTTGAGGCTCCAAAGACAGGGGGCCCACGAAAAATTGTTTCAAAACAGTCTTCTGCCTAAAATCATAGCACCATCCAATTCTTCATAAGAATCTTTGAACAAATTTTGTTGCATTTATTTTCAGAGATCCTGTATAATCAATTATTAAAGGTACCTAATTATGTGGTTTTGTTAAACTTTCCCAATTTATTTTAATATTTTGAATCATACTTTCAACTTTATAATTTACAAAACTCGTGTGGAAGTTTATAATAATACACTACTTCAAAAAGTTCGCGTAGGTGGCTCGAGATAAATTTTTCAGTTGAAGGTGTGTATTTTTAGTCTCAAATTTGTTGTGAAAATTTTAGTTTTCAGGCATTCGTTTCTCGCTAAGGCATATAGAGAATTGAATTCAAAAGTACTTGGGAGTTGTGTTTATTTATCCTACATTTTTGTTTGTATTGTTGTATTAGGAAATAAAATATTTACCCACAACCATACTACCACGAACAGTGAAAATATCACTCAACCTCCCATCCAGAGCTGGCAATATTTGAAGTAAATTACTCAAAATTCTACTTAAGTACATAATAACTGCTTTAACTATTTTACTTGAATTACTTTTTTTATGTACTTGTACTTGTACTTCCAATATCTATTCTAAAATACTTGGATTTTTACTTGATTAAGTTAAGTATTTTGCTTCAAGTATTTTGAGTACCTACTTACTTATAATAAATAGGTTCGTTTTGGGTAGGTACTGATACTGGTTCTACTAGTTGGCTGTTTATGTCTTGGTAGATATTTTTTTTCTAGTTTTGTTTCTCTTGCACTATGCTTGTGCGGTGCAAAATTATATTCAATGGAGCGTGATATTATGAATTTAGATGATGAAAACAGGGACTCTGACTTCAGAAAAATCAGCTCTCTTCTTGAATACATTAAATCCAGAATAATTCGAATACTGCCCGACACTAATACTAATCAGACTCTGAAGAATAATTTATGGCAACGCTTCAATAATCTATCCCATCAATAGTTATATTTAAAATAAGTACACTGTGGCAAAATTGAGATGTTATGTAAGAATTGATATTTTGGTAGCGTGAATAATTCTGTCACATCTTAAAATTTCGTGGTAAATTATGTTGGAAAGTAAATTTGATATGAAGCAGTAAATATCAGTTGTTTGAACCGGAGGCAATCTGAACGAAATCTTCATTCTTCTCTTCTTGGAGTGGTTGTTGGAAGGTGTTATTAGACACTCAAAATAAGTAGCAGTACTTTTCCTGCTGAAGCTGGAAACACCTTCTTTAACCGCACAAACTGGCACGTAAGATCTTTCTATGCCACCACCAATGTTTTAATGAGAATTTTAAAACCAGACAGTTGCTAGAAAAGATAGTAATTTCCCAATTAAAAGATTTAGTTCCAAATCTGACACTTTATTAGAATTGAAATTAAAAATAAACTATCATCTCTTTGGAGAGCTTTTGCTAAAACACCGGGCAGCAGATGAACTAGAAGATGAGAAACGGATCGAGAACTCGTTGAGACTTTGGGACTTAAATTTCCGGCGATAACTAGTAGTAAAAAACTAGTGGCGAATTAGCGATAACTAAAGTTAACTGGAATCAACATCCGCTCAAATAAGCGAAAAGAACCACCCTCTGGGTACCATTTTAGAAGCTACCCCATAGTACCGGGCTTGCGAGAATCGACAAAGTCAAAGATCTCCAACCTTCTTAGCATTCAACGATTCGCTAAAAGTACCCTCTGGGGTCTTGTTGATTTCCCATTGGTTCTCAAGTTTATTCAACCTTCCCCATTTAAACTGCTCCACCCTGTGATCCAGTTTGATGGACAGAGTTCGCTAGTTACATGTGATTAAACATTTAATGTTTTTCCTTTTAATTGAAAACATTTGCCTTTTCTAATTACCTGATATGCTTTCTATTCCTTAATTTCTAACCTAGTCGAGTAAATAAAATAAAAGTTTCCTAATTTCTAACCTAATCAAGTGAATAAAATAAAAGTTCCCTAATTCCTAACCTAATTATCAAGGAAATGAGCTAAACTATCCTCTGAATAAAGAATGAAGGCTTTCACGGCCGGTCAAATCTAGTGGAAAAAAGTTTTTCTTCTCGGGCTATAATGCCGTAGTCCATTACTATTTCTACCTAACGTTTCGTCTACTGCTGCGGTAGACATCTTCAGAGGCGGTGTGTTAGAGGACGAAGAATTCCCTTCCGTGTTCCTCCTATTCAGTCATCGGAGGAACACGGTAATTATTGCTTCGCTACACACACACATGCTTCAAATATACATAATTCTTTCCAGCGGTATCAGTTACCTGACATCTGGATTCGTCTTAAAACGTGGGTATTCAGATTATTCTTGACTTTGAATAAATTATTACAACCACCTGAGATCTGGGGGCGGATTACGAACTCTCGATTCGAACCGAAACAGCCATGGATTTCGAACGCATTCTGATGCATTCGCATGGGGTGCGTTCGAAATCCATGGCGGTTCCGGTTCGAATCGAGAGTTCGTAATCCGCCCCCTGGTTTAGTCCACAGATTAGTTTAAAGTTTAGTGTTTATCTAGAAAAACATAAATTTTGCCTATATATTTGTCAATTTCGGATTACAGCAATAATAATCTTGAAGCTATAAAATTCGATACTGTTCTGGCTTTCAAGTGATTTTTACCCTCGCACAGATTAGGTCGATCGCACAACTCCATGTGTTTGTAAATTTCATTTGAGTCACATTTTAACTATTCTAATTTTCTGGATTCTGGATCACGTGGTCAACACTATTTAAACGACCCTTTCGACTTGTCTAGGAATACCTTGGAACCTCAGAACAATAGTCGATCATAATTCTCAATCTCAAGCTTCGTTTCGTGCATCACTTCTACTGACACTGTCGTCGCACTCTGTGCCTACTCCTCTGACAGACACTTCCCTTGCGAACTTACCCAGTCACTTGGTGCCCTTGCGGACATCCGTTCTTACATCTGATGGACTTTATGTTGCCTCAATTTCCAACAGACATTCTTGGTTGCCCTAGAGTGCGGTACAGTCATCGTTACATCAGGACAGAGATAACACATTTGTGATCCCCAATCAAAGACCTTCTGATGTCATCAGACCAACTAGGTATCAAGAAATGCCTTCCGCTGAAACCAGTGACTCTCGTGTACGATTTTCTGAGCCGGAAAACTTTGCTTCTCATGCAAATTCCACTCAAGAGGAACTGCAATGATCCCCAGTCTGTGGCAAATTCTATTCTCACTCATATGAGCCTCACACTCCTTGTTTCAAGGACATTAGTCGATGGATGGTGTCTAAATTATGACGCTCAAGGGGGTTTGTCGAACTTTTTAGAAACGGTCGAAAAAATCCGTTTTTCCAGAGGAGTTTCCAAAGAACAATTACTTCGCTCTGCTCCAGAACTTCTTACAAAAGATGCCTTTCTTTGGTATCGAACTAGTGTAGTGTAGTTCAGTAGTTGGGATGACTTAGTCACTCAACTCCGTGATGCCGTTATGCCATATTGTCGTATCTAGGATGATAGGGCATCTCCCTTCGGTTAATTAAACCCAATCGTCTTCCAAAAAAGGTTCATGGGTTTCAGGAAAATTATTGATCACGTTACGTCTAAAGAACATTCGGATGCAAGTTGAACGAATTATTGAATTATTAATTTATACGAGGAACCTGAACCCATGGAAGGTCATTGCCAACGATAATTTAACGGTAAATGTTATAATCAGCGATCACGCACCATAGGTTCAAGTTCCTTGTACAAATTATTAATTCAATAATTCGTTCAACTTGCAACCGAATGTTATTTAAACTTCACGTGATCAATGATTTTCCTGAAGCCCATGAACCTTTTTTGGAAGATGATTGGGTTTAATGAACCGAAGGGAGATGCCCTATCATCCTAGATACGACAATATGACTTCGAGTTTTCACTCTGGGATGAGATTCGGCGAAGAATTCAGGGATCTCAGGAGAAAGTCATAAGTTTTGTTGTCGCCATGGAAAATTTATTCCGCAAATTGCCTCAACTGCCTTCTGAGCCAACTAAACTCTAGTTGGTGCATCGTAATTCTCTCTCAACTTTCAAACTCGTTTGGCCACCCAAAATTTTGCATCTGTCCAGGAATTAACTCGCCTTGCTCGAGATATAGAAGAGACAGAGTCTCGCATTCAAACATTTGTTCCTCCTCCAACCAACTATACACTGAATCGAACCAGAATTAGCCTACCATAAGCCCAGCTAAAGCCTAAATGCCGTAGAGACTACACATCTTGTTTCTGTTTCAGATATTCTTCCATCCGATGATTTGAGGTTGACACAGTATCAGATTCGACAAAACAGGCTTCCTGTTGGAACTGTTGGAGGCCAGATCACCGATTCAACCAATGTGAACAACCTCGTAACCGTTTCTGTTACCGTTGCGGTGAAAGTGATATTACGTCTAGGTTCTGCCTGCATTGTTCAAAAAACAAACTAAGGCCGAGCGTCTTGCCTTCAAGTAACAACTAATGAGGCCACACTTGTATCTCAGATTTTGATGGACTATGTTCTTTCTCATGTCAAAGGCGATGAGCGACCCTTTGACAGTCCGTGTTTTCGGTCTATCACTTCTTGGGTTATTGGACAGTGGTGCCTCTAGAAACATCATTGGTGATAGAGGCTGGAAAGCTCTGAAGTCCCTATGCAAACTCAATCGGTTCGGTCCGAGTTCCCTTTCAGTTGCGAGACCGCCTTGTTCTCATTGATGCACTGGTCGTTCCGACATTGCTACATTCTCTCATTTTAGGCATAGATTTTTGGTGTCGCATGGGTATAGTGCCAGACCTCCATGCTGGTGAATGGCATTTTCATAATGGTCGAAATTACCAGGATTCTTCTCCTCAAGTGTCGGCCATCCAGAGTCGGAGTAGCCTCGCAACCGATCAGCAGCGTATTCTAGACGAGCTGATAGAAAATATATCATGACGAACTCTTCCCCAATCAAACAGCGATACTATCCCCTTTCCCGTGATCTTTAGACTTTAGTTAACATAGAACTAGAGAAGATCGTATTGTTGAGCCTTCTAACTCGCCTTGGTCTTCTCTGATCGTGATGATTAAGAGAAAATGTGGTGGATGGCGCTTTTGTGTGGATTATCGGGCACCTTATCGTGTAGCTATTCCCAACTCCTGTCCCATACCTTGTGTCTCAGCTACGCTTGTCAAATTACGGGATGCTCGTTTTCTCAGCACGTTGGACATTAAGTCAGCGAGATTCCAATTTCTGAGGAATCAAAACCTCTAAAGGCTTCCACTATCTCGACACGCTGTTTATTTTAATTTAGGCGTATGCCATTTGGCTTCACTAACGCGCCAGCGGTGTGACAGAGGCTGATCGATCGCGTTATTGGGGTCCAGATGGAATCCTCAGTCTTCGTCTACCTTGACGACGTGATTATTTATACATCTACATTCGAAGAATATGTTGAGGTCTTACGTGAGGTCATCAATCGGTTGACTCGCTCTGGATTTACCCTAAATAAGGACGAGTGCGTTGTCTGCAAGCCAGAATTGAAATATCTGGGATACGTGGTGAATTCTTCGGCTCTTCTGGTCGATTCAGATAAGATAGAGGCTATTCTTAACATCCCTACCCCCAAATCAGTTACTGAAATTAGACGAATCGTTGGTCTTGCCTCTTCGTGGTTGCGCTTCGTCCCTAATTTTTCAAGCCTTATAGCTCCCCTTAGCGCCTTGACAAGGAAGAATGTCAAATTTATCTGGGATAATGCTTGCGAGACTGCCTTTTGCACGATCAAGGAAAATTTAGTTAAGGCCCCTGTATTGTCGTATCCAGATTTCGACAAACCCTTCATTGTCCAATGTGATGTAGGTAATTCAGATACATGTCAAAGATGAGCATGTGATATGTTATCTTAGTGGATTCCGATGACGTTCCATCTTCCCAAATAAAGGATCAGTGGTACCTGGACATGAAACAGAAAGTATAAGGCCTTCCCTCTGAATTTCCCATGTGGTAGGTCGATAAGGGAAAGCTATAAAAGCGCGCTCATCCCATACCATACCCTGGTTTAGCAAGCGAAAGTTTGTCTTGGCGCTTATTCATTCCCCGGGAACAACGTTCCAAAATTATACGCTCGCATCATGATCCTCCCACCTGCGGTCACTTGGGGGTGTCGAATATTCTTTCACGGGTCAGTCTTAAGTATTGCTGGTCAAAAATGAAGACTGACATTGTCCAATTCATCAGGCGGTGTCATATCTGCCTTGAAACTAAACCCCTCCGAAAGGCTTCAGCTGGGCATACCTATGCTGAGTCAACAGCCTACTGTTACCACCGCCACCTGATTGCGACGGTTGGGTAAGGGAGACTTTGTTTTAGCACTGGTAAAGGCCTACTACTTTTTAGTAATGTGATTAGATCGCCTCTTCCAGTATGGGTTCTAGCTACCTGAGCTATACGCAGTTAGTTGGAATGCTAGCTCGGGGTTTTCCGAAGGAAATAAAATAATCAGTTTTTGTTACTAAACTTTAACAATGGTTTATTGAACAAATGGTAAATCTTGGTAAGGAAATGGAAGAAAAGTAAAGAATATACAGTAAGTTATTAACAATGTTTACTGAAATGAAATGAAAGAAAATACATACGGAGATTTGGAATGATAGGGAGTGAAATCAATGAGCGTCCTGTATAGGGCGTTTCTTGATGGTACAAGTTACATGAGAAATTAAGGATTAAAAGATACGGAAAATAAAGACTAGGTTTTAATTCTTAATGGGTGAAAAGTCACGGACGTCCTCGACAAGGGAATGATAAAACGGCCTCGTTATTCAGGATAAGATACATGCTGGAAGAGAGATTTGAGTTGTGTAGCTAAGCCAACGATTTTGTTCTTTACACAGGGGAGAAAGTAAATAATAGATAGAAAACAACAATGATGACGAAAAAATTAAAATACTTAAAATTGAAACATTACCTAAGGTTTCGGAGAGAGAGTCAGCAGAAAGACGTCAACACTAAACACCAGAACTACGTTACAGAACTGAATGAATCTAGGAGGCTCACAGGCCTATTTATATTGGCAGCTTGATGACGCTTTTGGGATTCTTATCGGTCGCAAAACATGCGATTTGTTCATGGAACCAGGAGTCGAGAGTCGTGTTTTAAGACACAGTCATCACACTCTTTCGGAAACCGACTGATAATCATTGGCTCTTGACACGGTTTCGTCAGAAATTTAGCGACTTAATCTCACTGGGTAAAAAAAAAGAATTAATTGTATTACGAAGCAAAAAAATAGTTATTAGTGCGCGAAATGCTACTTCGGTGATCGAGATCTGATTTTTTTAACGAGGCGCAGCCGAGATGGAAAGGTTGAGGGGGTAGTCAGAAACAGGAAAATACCAGTGGCGTACACTCGATCGACCTACGAATGGAGAACCATGTTATTAGGTTAGGTTAGTTTTGTCGCCGGTAAAATGTTAATAATTACTGGAATCCGTTCCAAAATCAACCAATAGTACAGCATGCTGGTTAAAAAAGAAACGACGAATTTAGCAGTTAAAAAAAGAACACAACCATAATCAAGTACCCTGTACGTGTTTTGGTGCTTCAAGCTTTCTGAAGATATGCTGTAAAATTGCAAGAAAAATTTACGTTTGTGCGTTTTGATTTTGAGTCAAGTCTACTGAATTCTGCAGTTGATGATCTTTCCAATTATCGACAAAAGGGTTGAGATGATTGATTAAACCATCGTACTGATGATGACTTCTCACGAATTTCTTGATTCTCTCATCTGCAATCTTAGCAACATGTGTTAGAAAACTTCTTTTCCAGGTTTATAGGGACTTCAAGATCTCTCAGAATTGTTCTCAGCTGTCCATTGTAGATGGTTCTTAGATTCAGAAGTTAGCCCATGTATATCAGCAACTTTGTCTACATTACTTTATGATCATAAAACTTCTGTCAAAGTCCAAAAATTCTGCAATTTTTCATTACCCACAAACAACCAACATATAGCCACTGATTTCCTATTTATGTCAGCGTAGAAATTCAGAAAGCAATAAAACCCAATTGTCGCGAGGTTAACCGGAATAAAATGAAGGGTAAAACGAGAACCTAGTTCCGTAGCTGTCCCTAAAATAAACCGACAAGGACATACCAAAAAGAAAATTCTATTAACGCAGTTTTTCGTTGTATGCGATAGAGAAAGAATTGTAATAATGGAATTTTGCGACAACGCCACCAACAGTGTCAATTAGATTGCGAAGAAGGAGAGAATTTTATGTTTTTTTCTGCAAGTTTGGCTCTTGAGTTTTTAAATTATAACTGAATACAAAATAAGATACAATTGCAAAAAATGGTCTATAGAAAAAGAATAAGTAAAATGAATCCTTTGAAGTTGTATATTTATTTACTGGAATAAAAAACAAAGTCAGTGAAAATTCATTGTAAGGGTATGAAGACATTGAAAGCGAAAATGTTAATTAATAATTTAAGAAATCTTAGGCCAAGAAGATAAAATTCAAGCCTTAAAATTACTGTTTTGAATGGAATCTTAAGATTCAAGTCTTCTCTTCAATTAAGTGGGTACAAAAATTGGAAAAACCTTTTTATAACATCCAAAATATAAGTAATCTTGAATTGTGTAAGTAATAATTAATCAAGAGTCATTCGAATAGGAGAACGAGTTTTTGAAAATTGTTTATTGAATTTTTCCAAAAACCACATTAAAACAAAAACATTCTTTTGTAGATAATCAAACCCATAATTGGAAATGTAAGCCCCAAAAAAAAACATCAATTTTACATTGTTGAACAACAACAGAGACATCAAAACTACCACCACCACAGTCCATCATCATCATCATGAAGCAGCGCAAGAACCGTTAGAGGCATCCGACGCCTTTTTGGACGCTATAAAACGCGACGTTACTCAACAACCTGTTCATTGACGCCGCCACCATCCCCAGTTCCGATAATACAATCCTACAGGACTCTTGTTCGTTTACGAGGATGACTTTTGTCGGTTTTCAAACTTTTTTTTCATTGGCGGTGCTCGCGATCGCGGCCCAAGGACGACCGGAAGATTTTAATTTGAGGTTGAATCCTTTCAGAACTTTAACTGGGGTAAGTTATTAGTTTTAGTTTTCTTTTAAAAGATTTTCAAGAAATAAACACCAAACTTTAGATTTTTCAAAAAATTTAGAACTTATTTAGATTCAAACTCAATTTTTCAACTAATTCAAATCTCCCACAAATACAGTTTTCGTTAGAAACCCTAATCAAAAATACTTACATGCATTCTTTTTATAATCTTGAACGTTTAAGAAAATTTAAATGAAATATGTGTTAGATTTTTTCGACAATGGTTCTGACATGTGTCTCAATTTTTGTCTATTCTAGGCTCTTGGCCTTCTATGGTGCACCCAATTTTTCGACATAAAAACAAAGAAAGCCAAAGAACTATACCTATGGAATTGAAAAAAAAACATCAATATTCCCAACAATTTTTCTTGAAAATCGTTGAAAATAGAAAAGATTAGCCTCTACCTTCAATTTAGATTTTTTTTCCTGGGAAGTTGGGATCCTGGAAAAGCTACACACCTCAACTCTGAAAGGTTCTAGCTTTAATAACTCCAAATTTTATGAAGAAAAAATCCATGAATACATTTTTAAATGCTTATATATTTTCATTAAAACCACCTGGAATTTCGACTATATTTCCAAAAAAATTATTTTCTTGTTAAAAGTTGGTAATTCTAAAAGAGTTTATCTGTTTCTGTATTAAACTAAGAAAGTCAGTATTTTTTTTAGTCCAAACTCCCATAAAGAAAAACCGGAAGATAATGAAGCTGGTATTTTTCAAATGTGATATGAGTGATACTTCTACTGTATAAATCCTTTACCTTGAATTAGAAAAAGTTTATTTATTGCTGGAAGAGCCACCTATATATGTTATTTTGTAAATTCAGGAAGCCTTCAGCTTTAAAATATTCAATATTTATGAGTAGAGAACCAAGTTGTAACTTTTAAATTTAATAGAAAGACATATTTCTACAGCCTCTCAATTTCGATAATTCCTCTGGAAAGATGGGATTTTTCAGAAAGCTTTTAGAAAGTTAGAGATTATAAACTTGAGAGTTCTTGAATGATATAGGAATACTTGATACTACTATCATAGACCCTTTACTTTCAAATAAATTTCAATTTGTAGTTGGTATCGCTGAAAGCGCTATATTTTTCTTTATCTAAGATCAGGGCTTGGTTCAGTAGTAAAACAGCAAAATTCATGAAGAGTGCCAAGGATAATGATGTGATTTTTGAATGCTATGAGAGACCGAGTGCTACTTCCACCATTATACACGTTTTACCAAATTTATCTCTTATTAACCAAAATTTCATAGAAAACCAATTATAATAAAATTGAAATTTTTCAAATTTAATTCCTACTGGCTGATTCTTCTACGAACTAGCCTTCAATTTTGGTTATTTTTATGAGAAAGTTAGGAATTCTACAATAACTACCAATTTTTTTAAATAGCTTAGGAAGCTTTTTGCTCTCAAATTTCATCAATGTAGAGCAAAATTTAAGCTTTTGAATACCACATATAGACACACTGGGTGATACTCCTTTCCTGTTGTTTGGGAAATACTGACACAGATTAGGCTCTAATTGTATATTACGTACAAATCGGATACAGTACAAAAACGATCACTTTTCGAATGACATATAACATGAGTGACATGACATAATCTTGTTTTTAGGTCGCTACAGTGGTTGATACTCATATACCGGGTGGAGGACGAAAAACTTTCCACCCAGGTTTTCTCAGGTGTTAGGTGTTTAATCAAAAAACGCCCAGACACGTCAATTTTAGTTTTTTGGGAGACACATTTTATTGGTATTTTCACCCTCTACCTGTGAACCCCTAAGTGGGGGTAACAGGTACCACCAAAATTTCAAATGGAAAGAGGGGTCGAGTGATATGTCATTTGGTAGCTATTTTCATTGAGATTATATCCCCGAAGTTTTAAGTTGCTACTATTAACCCTGCCGAAATGGCGGCATGTCAAAGTTAGGATAATAGCTATTTATATAACAAGTACATAAAGTAAGGCTTTATTGTACGGCTATTAAATAATGAGTCAATAAAGCCTGTTTATGTAAGCGTTATATACATGATTTTATGTACGATTGCGACTGATTTTTGTTAGAAATTAATAGTTATTTATACACCAAGTGAGTTAAATGAATGTTTATTCATGAGAAGAAAGTTTAACCCACGAGCCTTAGCGAGTGTGTTAATTTTCTTGGAATGAATAAACATGTTAACTCACGTGATGTATACAAAATTTTATCCTATTTTGATGGACATTTAAATTAATAGGAATCAAATTATAAAAAGAATTTATTAAGCAGCATATGAAAACGTCTAAATATTGAAATTGGTGGTTGCTAGGGTATAACTAGTTGTTTGTTTGTATTTGCAGCAGATTCTATACTGGTAGAGTGACTTAAAAGACCGAGAGTGAGTTAAAAATATTTTAAATCACTGAGGTGATAAACGTCTACTTACCTTTGTTATTATGCGTTCAATAATGTCATTTTTAAACGTCAAAATTGGATAAAAAAATTTAATGAAAAAAGTAAAATTCGCGTAGGTATATCTGTTTCACCTTGGCAGGTTGTCAGGATCTGTTTCACCTTGTTAGGTTGTCCAGGTAGGCAATAAAGTAGCACTTTATTTTACTAGTAAAATAAAGTAGCACTTTATTTTACTAGTACAATAAAGTGCTACTTTATTGACGCAAAACTGTTCTATAAATAGCACTTTATTGGTCAATCGGTCATAAATACCGTTTTTTGATAATCTAAGCTGTATAGTTTTTATCTGTCACACCTATGCGTAGGTAACAGGTAAAAACCACATAGCATTTTTCCATTGATTTTTCCTAACTTTGACAAGCCGCCATTTCGACAGGGTGAATAGTACCAACTTGAAACTTCGGGGATATAATCTTAATGAAAATAGCTATCAAATGACGTATCACTCGACCCCCCTTTTCATTTGAAATTTTGTTGGTATCTGTCACCCCCACTTTGGGGTTCACAGGTAGGGGGTGAAAATACCAATAAAATGTGTCCCCCAAAAAACAAAAATTGACGTGTCTGAGCAATTTTTGATTAAACACCTAACACCTGAGAAAACCTGGGTGGAAAGTTTTTCGTGCCCCACCCGGTATAATACCACAAGAGAAAAAAAATTGTTGGCAACATTTTCGACTGGTATGAAAGTTTGTTGCTCAAAAATTTCATGAGCGAAATTAGCAACAAACTTGAATAAAACAAAGAAAATTTTGCCGCTGAAAATCCATCTTGTTGGTTTTGTCCAGGTAGGAACAGGTAGGAGTTTTGTCAGTAGGAAATCGGCTGTTCCTATGACATTTTGCCAGTGTAAAACACTCTAGTGAAATAGTCACAGAAAAATCCTTGCATGATTGCCTACTTCAAAACCCTCTTCCAATTTTGCAAAGCAAACTAAAAATTTCAGTGAAACACTTCACATTATTGAAGAACTTAAAAAAATACTTTTCAAAAATAATCTCAAGTATAAGCCTGTGCTATACCATAAACCAAATACATAATAATTTTACTGAACTACAACTACTAGCTATCTACAGATTAATTGCTATTAAAATTAACATGTCACAAAATCTTTTATTTTTAATTTTTTTCAAAGCTTCTGTGAACATATCTGCTTCTTGGTTTCTGTGGGGATATATTTCAAAATAATATGTTTATTCATGACACTGTCTCTCAGAAAATGATGACGTATGTCTACAGGGTGTACCTATCAGGTTTGACTACAAAAATTTCAACACGTGATAATATGGCCCATTTTGACGAAAATACGTTTATACAACATGGGGTCCAAACTCAACCATTTTTAAGAAAAAGACCTTTGAAGTTTCGACATTTTTTGAAGAATATTTTAAAGATAAAGAAAATTTTAATCATTATAAGATGTAAACAAATTTAGTTTATTCAATTATTAAGTAATTATGCATTTTTAGTCAACAACAATAGCAAAAAATTGCAAAAATAACATACTTGTTTAGACAAAATCGTTACAAAATGCTCATTTAGCCGCCAGAATTTACAGGGAAACTAGGGAAAGATTTCCCAAAAGAAAAGCACCCACCTGATAAAAGAACATTGTGTCTGTTTTACAAAGATTGCGTGATACAGGAAGTGTGAGTGTCCAAAATCTGCGTGTTGATTTTAGTGTTTTGAGAACCTTTTAACAAAAATTAATATTTTCATAATAGGGATTTGGCAAGTAGCTGAGTAAGTATTATTTGATTTTTCTCTTGAATTTCTAGTGCAAAAATGTCATTGAGTGCATTATTTACATTATTTGGAAGCCAATAACAAACCAAAACGTAAACAGATGGAAATAAATAAAATCCGTGCAAAAAAAAACTTTTTAAATTCACCAGTTTTATTTGCATTTATATCCTAGCAGAGATAATACCTATACAATGTTGCCACGTTGTTAACATTTTTCTAAATTAAAATTCTGTGATAACTCCGAAAATACTAACAATTGTTGGTCAATAGAAGAATTTCAGCTTGAAATGGGCCATATTATCTCATGTTAAAATATTTGTACTCATACCTGATACACCCTGTATATCCTTTGTCATTTTAGTCTCCAGAGTGTTTTTCATTTTAATGCAGGACTGATTGTCGTCAAAAATTTCAATTGGATAAACTTTCTTACTCAAAATTTCTCTTAAAAAGTGAGCAATAAAAATACATTCGGTGACATACGATAACAAAGCGACATAGTCTGTTACTGCACTTGACAGAGAAACCGTTGTTTGTTTCTTTGTTTTCCAAAACATAACGTTATCATACAACTTTATGATGAAAGCACTACTTAATACTTTTTCTGTCAAGTGTAGAGTTGGCAAAATCTGCAATAACATACCCTACTATATTTTCAAAATTTCTGTCATTTTTACGAAATTTTAATCCCAGTGTTTTTCAAATATCGCAAGACATGTTTCAGAGTTTGCCAATGTTCAGAATTAAAATTCTTTTGAAAAATACTAAAATATGTTACTGGAAAACTCAAATCTGGCCTAGAGCCCAACATCAAATACATGAGATACCCAATAAGCTATAAGGAAATCTTTCTGAATTTTCCTGAGGAATACTACTTGTTTTTGCCTCGTTCATGTTAAAAACTTTCAAAATTTTCTAAATTAATTGTTGCTGGTTAATGAAAGGTTGATCTTTAGTTCTTGAGATATTTCAACCTAAAAATCTCATGTTACTTACATTACAAAACTACATATAGTTAGATATCGAATTTCAAACATTTTCATCAATTCACTTTTAATTTTTTTTAACTTGAACTGTGAAAACACATCTTTACAAAAATACAGACATGGATCTGCTTGAGATCTATTTAAATTTATGCCAGAGATAAATACTATATTCAATTCAATTCAATACGTTTATTAATTCCATTTTGGGTTAAATTCATTCAATTCAACAATACAACTAATATTGGTTTACAATGGAGCTAAAGGGCCTTTTTGGCAGCCTCCCCAATGAAGATCATCAGGGTGCTGATGTTGCCCAAATATCCTAACTAAATAACTAGGTACTTAAGATCAACCTTAACGCTAAAGAAAAAAAGAAAAATACAATAAAAGAAATATTTTGAGAAAAGGTTTTAATGTAAGAAAAACTACAGTAAGAGAAAAAAGAGAAGGAGTTAAGAGGGAATGAATGTGCACATATTGAGTTCAGTTAGATTCTAAGGAGCTTCTTTCTGAATTTTTTTTTAAAGGATATGTAAGACTCATCAAAATTAAATATTTTATATTTGTTAATTAAATAAGCAATTCTATATGAAAATGATTTTTTGAAAAATTCTTTACGCTGTCTTGGAGTGTCTATTAAATATCTATGTCTCAAACTTCTATTGTGTGTTGTGTGACGAAAACGAAGCTTGCTTATAAGATATGATGGTTTTTGCGTTTGTATAATTTTATAGTAAAAACATACTTCATGAAGCAAACGTCGTGAGTGCATTCTAAGCCAACCCGCTTCTTTCAGTTTCTGGGTAACGCCTTATCTCCGTCGTATTCCATATATAAAACGAATACATGAGTTTTGAACCTTTTGAATGCGATTGCAATCATACGAATCAAGAAAGGGTCCATATACGTTGTCACAATAATTAAAATGAGATAATATTAAGGAGTCACAGAGGTTCTTTTTTTGTTTCTTGGCAAAGATAGTGTCTATGTGAATACAAACATTTTAAAGTTGAGTACGCCAATCTTATTTTAGACGTTACATGCTCCGAGAATCTAAGCCTATCATCCATGACTAAACCAAGATTTTTTGCTGACTTTTTGAGTTCGATCTGATGATCATCGATAACAATATTCAAATTCTCTGTAAGAAAAAGTCTGGCAGACTCACTACAAAATAAAAGTACGACAGACTTCATAGGATTCAGCTTAAGTCGGTGTTCACTAGATTTTTTATGTAATTTTTCTAAATCTGAATTAATTTTCCAAACCGCTTCATTCACTTGCCGGGGTTCAAAAGAATATTTTAGTTGAAAATCGTCTGCATATTTATGATCGTCGCAGTTTTTTAAAACCTTGTGAAAATTAGAGCCGTATATAAGATAAAAAAGAGGACCCAAAATGCTTCCTTGGGGTACACCACGAGTAAGTCCCAGTAAGTGAGATTTATTTTCATCCAAAGTCACATATTGCTCTCTACAAGTTAAAAATGATTTTGCAAGAGTTAAAGAGTTCTCTGAAAAACCCATATTATCCAGAATAGCCAGCATAATTTTATGATTAAGCATATCAAAAGCCTTGGTGTAATCGAGGAGGATAAGAACAGTTGCTTTATTCTCATCAAAGGCTTCTACTAGATTATCTGTTATTTCAGATAATGCCGTACTGCAGCTATATCCTGCACGAAATCCTGACTGTTTTTCTGGGAGCAAATTATTGACATGCAAAAACACAGCCATTTGTTTTTCCAATACCTTTTCTAACATTTTAGAAAAGGTTGGTAAAATTGAAATACAACGGAGGTGCAAAAAAATTCAGTTGGGTTGTTTATTTTGGGTAGAAGAATTATTTTGGCTCGCTTCCACCTTATCGAAAAATATGACTTTTCAATGCATATATTAATTATATGTGTTAAATAGGGCACTATAGTAGGACAGTACATTTGAATTAAAGTAATATTAATATTGTCGTCTCCAAATGCTTTACTTTTAACATTCTTAATTATTTCGATCATTTCGAGTTCTGTAACAGGAGAAAAACTAAAACTATTGGGGGGAATTATAGGATTGTTTTTATAGTAGTTAATAGATCTATCTATTTTTACCTGGTATGCGCGCGCAACACGAGGCAATGCCTTTCTATTGGCTAACTAGTACAGGTATGAGGTGTTCGTTTTGCACGCTGGGTATCTCCTTGTCCTTGTTCATTGCCCGTGGCTTGACAAAAATGAAAGTACGGTTGATATTCAACTTGACATAGCTTGACAAGTGTCATTCAAAAATTTTCATTGACAAATACGTTGTACAACACGCGGTCTTTCTCCTTCCCTTTTTAGCCCGTGCAAATAAGAAGGACGGATTGCTATACGTAAGTCCAACATAATTTGGTACGTTTTGCCTCGTCTTGCGCAATAAGCGTTCTGTGTCTTTTTTTATCTAATGAAGTTTTCGTATTATTACCTCTTTGTCTGGTAAAATAGATAGGTCTATTATCTCAATGTTTGCCTCATTGGAGCTGTCTGAACCTACAAAGTATTTATTAAGTTCATTCACATCTTTAAGATTATTCGAAATGTATTTATTACTTTTCTGTTTGACTATATTAAGTTTTTTTAATTCTGACCATTTTTCCTTTTGCGTGCAAGTTTGAAATTTCTGATTCAAATAAGCCTTTTTTTCCCGTCGAATAGAAGCGGTTACCAAATTCCTTAAGTCTTTATAATAATCGTAGTGAGCATGGTTTTTTGTGGCTCTAAATCTATTAAGAGCACGGTTACGTAACTTTATCATTAGCCGAACGTTTTCAGTAAGCCAGGGAGCGTAGGGTTTTTTTATTAGAAGTGACAGTTCTAACTGGCGCATAACAGTCAAACAATTTTATAATATTTGATGTTAAAAAATTGACTTTTGAGTCTATTTCTTCAAGGTAAAATATTTTCTGCCAAGACACTTTGCGCAAATCTCTCAAAAATGCTTCTGAGTCAATATTATTAAGGGATCTGTACGAGTATGTGCAAGGTGCATTTGTTGTCAGCTGGAAGTTAAATTCACAAAAAATAAGGTGATGGTCAGACACCTGAATATCTCTTGTACCACTATTAATTGCATTTTCCCCATTATATAGAAACAGATCAATTAATGTCTCTGTATTCTTTTTTATTCTGGTAGGGATGTTTATTAATTGTTTGAAGCTGAAAGTTTCATATAATTCAACAAATTTTAGCGTTCTATTTGACTACAAATTAAACATGTTTATGTTACAGTCTCCCATACAGATTACGTGATCATAGGAGGTGAACATGGATACAAGAGTATCTTCAAAATGTGAAAAAAAAATTTTTTCGTTCGTATCAGGCGGCCTATAAACATTTCCTATAACAATAGACATATTATTCGAGTTAGTCACCTTAATCCAGATTTGCTCAAGATACTCCCTACTCTCGCTTAAAAGAATAGTAAAATTTAGGTTGTTTTTGACATATACTCCAACACCACCAGCTCTCGTCTCTCTATCCCTCCTTACAAATGTGTAGTTATTCATTTGCGGAGCATTCTCGTGAATTTCAGCACTCAGCTACGTCTCTGACACCCCCAAGACATCATAGTTATGTAAAAGAACATGATCTTGAAAAATATTAAATTTATTAAGTAAAGATCTGGTATTAATATGTGCACATGAAAACATGAGAAGAAAAAGTATAAAGAGTTAAAAGTGATTAAACTAAAAATAAACAAAGAATATATTAAAAAAAAAAAAGTATAGGTTTTGAAAATTTAAAAATTTAAAATTGGCGCGAGTTAAAAAATTCTCTAGGTGTAGGTATTGTTCAAGTTTGTTTATAATAGTGGACTGTATCGTTTGCTAGGCCTGGTTCAGCCTCTTCTATCGTTAAAATAAAACAATTCCTTTGGAAAAACTGAATAAACTAAACTTTAATTCTAAAAATTACAAGAAATTGCTAAATTTGTAATGAGAACTCGAAAAGAAATGCGTAAAAAAACGGAGCGCCGCTCGCATGTATGTTCTGCAAAGGGTTCTCGAGTACTGGCTGTTGAGCTAGATCACCGCTGTTCCTGGGACACATTATTGCAGAAGGGCTCGTCGTTCCCCGGCACCGCACTACCTCTTAAAAGTTTTTCCTTTGTTAGATGCCCGGTTGTCAAGTCTTATAAAATTTCTGAACATCGCCCCCCACCTTGAAAGACCGCACTTTCAACACAACCCCAGAAAGCACAGATTAGTTAATGGGTAACGGACATATTTTCGCGAAGGAGCGTTTAATTATACCCTTCTTCGTACGTATCGTGGCTACCCTGGAGACTCCGTCCTTCCCTGGATGTAAAATTTCTATCCTCCCCAATGCCCATTTGCAGGGAGGTAAATTGTCTTCTTTTATCATCACCAAATCGTCAATTTGCAGTTTGGCTTGATTATCACGCCACTTGTTGCGCAGCTGGAGTTCAGAAATGTATTCAACGGACCATCTGGTCCAGAAATGCTGCTGAAGCTTCTGGATGTGTTGGAAATGTGACAGCCTATTGTCGGGAATCTCACGGAAATCAGGATCTGCTACAGCAGTCATCGGTCGTCCAATTAAGAAGTGGGAAGGAGTCAAGGGTGTATAATCTGATGGATCATTTGACATTGGAGACAGAGGACGCGAGTTTAACACTGCCTCAATTTGAACCAACAAGGTGTAAAATTTTTCAAATGTTAATGATGCATTACTTGCAACACGTTTAAGGTGAGATTTAGTGGCCTTAACGCCAGCTTCCCACAGCCCGCCAAAATGTGGTGAATGGGGCGGAATAAAAACCCAGGAGATACCTTCACTCTCTATAGATTCGGTCAAGTTTTTGGCGTTATGTCGCAAAAAGGCACCCAGCTGTTTCAATTCCTGATTTGCACCTAAAAAATTACTTCCATTGTCTGAGTATATTTGAGCAGGCCTTCCGCGACGCGACACAAATCGTTTTAGTGCTGCCAAAAAAGCTTCCGTAGTGAGCTCTGAAACCAACTCAAGATGGATCGCGCGAGTTGTGAAACAAACAAACAAGCAAATATATGCCTTAGTTACTTTATGACCGCGTCCTTGTCTATCTCGTACTAGGAATGGCCCGGCATAGTCAACACCAGTCGTGGAAAAGGCCGGCGCAGGATTCACACGCTTGCTTGGTAAATTTCCCATGATGGGATTGATCGGCTTAGGATTTGCCCTGAAACAATCAACGCAATTCCGAAAAACCTTACGAGCTAAGTTACGTCCGCCTAACGGCCAAAATTTATTGCGTATGTTTGCCAGAAGCAGTTGAGGGCCGGCATGAAGTAATAGTTTGTGTTCACGTTCAAAGACTAGTTTGGTAAGATGGTGATTGTACGGCAAAACAATAGGATGCCTTTTAGTGAAATCAAAATTTGAATAGGCTAGCCTGCCTCCTACTCTAATTATGCCGTTTTTATCTAGGAAAGGGTTGAGGTTGGCCAGCTTACTTGATTTTTTTACAAAATTATGTTTGCTTAAGGCATCAATTTCAATCTCGAAACAACTAGCTTGGGTCAACTTGATGAGATATAAAAGAGCATTGTTGGTTTCTGAAAACGTTAAAGGACCTTGACGAGGATCCTGAGGGAGCAAATTTATAGCCTTCAAACAATACTCCTTAAATCTAAAACAATGAGCAATGACGCGCTCTAGTCTACTTAAATTTGAATAATCGCCTATTCTGATGATGGGTTCGACAGATGTTGTAACCTGAGCCTGAATAGTTGGTTTTCGCAATTCTGGTAATTCATCTTTATCCAAAGCGTTGTTTTCGGACGATCGAGGTTGAGGCCAAAAGGTTTCGTCTAACTTCAGCCACTGAGGGCCGAACCAATATATATCTAAACCTGGCAAATTACTTGGTTTCACGCCGCGTGATACATGATCTGCGGGGTTGTCAAGAGTGGGAACGTGCCTCCATTCACTCAGATCTGTAAGTTCTTGTATGGCCGCAACTCGATTGCCTACGAAAACTTGAAGCGCACTTGGAGAAATATTCAACCATCCTAAAACAATGGTAGAATCGCACCAATAGACTGCCCGACTAATATGGATATTTAACGAAATTCTGACCTTGTCCAGCAGTCGTGCAAGAAGCAAGGAAGCTGTGAGTTCTAGCCGAGGAATGGTTTGGATCTTTAGTGGACCTTTGATTTGGCACAGATAAGTCGAACCATGGTTTCTCCGTAGTTATTTTTTGACTTCGCGTACACGCAGGCGCCATATGCGTGTACCGACGCATCAGAAAACCCGTGTAACTCGACTTGAATCGCGTCCCTACAAATGACTTGTCTATCGATATTAAGTTCATTTAAAACGGTGAGATCGTCGCGAAATTGCAACGATCTGGTGTGTAATGACTGCGGTAAAGAGCTATCCCATCCCAATTTTTCTATCCATATGTCACATAAAATTATTTTAGCTAATATAATAGTAGCGCTGAGTAGACCCAGTGGATCGAAAACTTGTGCTATATCGGATAACACAGCTCGTTTTGTAACTCGTGTTGAACTGATAGCGATTTTGTAAGACAGCATATCACTTTGACCGCTCCAAAGCAAGCCCAAAGTCTTTGTGTTTTCATTCGCGCCTAAATCAACCAAATCGGTTTGGTCGGTTAAGCTGATATGCTGCAGAATCTCTGAATTATTAGACATCCATTTTCGTAAATGGAAACCTGATTTCTTAAGTATAGAGGAAACGTCATTTGCTATGGTAATAGCGTCTTTTATATTGTCAGCACCAGTTAGCATATCATCAACGTAAAAATCTTCTGAAATGACACGCGAAACGTCCGGAAAATCAATTTTTGCTTCTAAACTAATTTGATGGAGACATCGGATAGCTAAGTAAGAAGCTGATTTCGTACCGTATGTTACAGTTTGCAATTCGTAAATATCGATAGGCTTAGAGCTGTCTTCGCGCCATAAAATTCGCTGCAAATGCGTTTGCTCCGGATTTACCCTACACATCCTGTACATTTTTTCCACATCAGCGGTTATTACGAAATTATGCTTTCGAAAACGTAAAAGAATTGAGACAATATCAGACTGGATAGTAGGTCCGGCCATTTGCAGATCGTTGAAGGAGAGACCACTGGAGGTGGAGCACGACGCGTCAAAAACTACGCGAAGTTTTGTCGTCAAGCTACTTTCCTTGATTACGCCATGGTGAGGCATATAATAGGCATGTTTTGAATGATCGTCAATCTCAACTTTCGACATATGTCCTAGAACTCGATATTCGTTGATAAAATTGAAATATTGATGCTTGAAATTAGCGTTGCGCTCAAATTTACGTTCTAGGGCAAAAAATCGTTTTTTCGCGGTGTCATAGGAATCGCCCAGTTTTTCGGGATCCTCCAGCATCGGAATAGTGACCACAAACCGTCCGTATGAATCTCGTGTGAATGTTTCTATGAAATGTTTCTCGCAAGCCTTTTCCTCTAGGGACATAGGCTTGACCCCGGAAAATTCCTCAATCTCCCAGAATCGACTAAGCTGCCTATCGATGTTGTCGGCGCTACCAAAATTACAATGAACTACATGAGTTGAAGTTGACTGGATTGCCCCTGAAACGACCCAACCGAACTTAGTTTTTTGTAAATACGGACCGTTTGTAGCCAGCTTTATTTGCCCGACGCTGATAATATCCCAAAACAAATCGGCGCCTATCAGCATATCAATATCAGCCGGGGAGTCAAAATAAGGGTCCGCTAGCTTTATGTTTTCCGGAAACTTAAGACTGTGTGTATCGACCTGGAAATTCGGTAACTTCCCTGTTATCTGTGGTACTATTAAACATGAAATATTAGTGGAAAATTGATTTACTCTTGATTTGACTCGCACGACGCATTTGCCTTTGCATTCCGACTGCGTTTCGTTGATACCAATCACCCTAATATCTATAGATAACTTGCTTAAATTTAGTTTTGATGAAAAATGTTCGGTCAGAAAACTGGCCTGCGAGCCAGCATCCAATAAAGCCCGAGCTGTACGCGGTTTGTTTTTAGAATCAAAAACTGTAATTAGAACTGTTGACAAAAGAACTTGTTGGTCTATAATCTCGTTTCTAGAGGACAAGCTGACTCTTTCCTGTCGAAGCTCTCTATCATTAGGGGTATCGGAAGGGTTTTTGTCGTCGAAATGCAAAAGAGTATGATGCTTTGAATTACACCTTTTGCAGGTACCAGAAAAACATTGTCGATACGAATGACCAGCCCTTAAACAATTCAAACACAGGCGTTTCCGTTTCAATTGTTCAATTCGTTCATTCAAGTTCAATTTCAAAAAATCCGCACAAGTTGAAATGTAATGCTCTTTCCCGCAAAAGGTGCATTGCGGTTTTGATGGGTTAGAGGAACCCCGCGCAGAACCATGGTGTTCAGCTAACAATGTCCTAACCCTTTTTTGTTTGTAAGGTTGTGAACCATTGCTCTGCGATTTACTGTGATCTAAAGACTCCAAAAGATCCGCTCTTTCTTTGAGAAATACATTTAAATTATGTAAAGTGGGTGTTTTATAAGAACCCTTTAGTTGTTCCCATTTTCTGAGAATGACTTCATCTAATTTTGTTGTAATCAAGTAAATTATTAGAGTATCCCACGCTTCTGTTGGCTCGTTTAAAGTCTTTAGAGCCCTGAGATGCTTGGCAACACTGTCGACCATTTTTCGCAAAGCACCTGATGATTCAGTAGAAATTTTATCGATAAGAAAAATGGCCTTAATATGATTTTGTATCAAAATTCTACTATTGTTGAAGCGATCACAAATTAAGGCCCACGCATTGTCATAATTGGAATCACAAATCTCCAAACTAGCGATAGTTTCAAGGACAGTCGGGCCTAAATATGAACGCAGGTAGTGAAACTTCTGAATTCCCGAAAGACTTGAATTTGTATGAATTAAAGAATCGTACGTATCCCTAAACTCAAGCCATTGGCTAAATTCTCCATCAAAAATCTTAATTTCGATCACGGGAAGTTTGACACCGCTCGGGTTGTTAACTGGAAGAGAAATATTCGCATTTTGGCCTGTAACAGAAGCTGGTCTATTACTGGACACAACATGGCTACCACCGACGCCTACGCCACTGATATGGCTGCCGGCAGCGCTCTGCTGACTGCCGCCGACTTGAAATTGGCTACCACTGCTTCTGGCTGGTGAAGCTGATCCATTAGAAATCAGGAACCGTTTCGACCTAGCAACAACGCCGAAAAAAACCTCCTCAAATAACTCTCGCTCAAGATATTGCGCCTCAGGGTCGTCGCTAAGCTGTTCAATTTGACCTTGCAGGTCTTCAAATTGGTCTATGACATTAGAAAATCGTTCGTAACGTTGTTCTACTTCCAAAAACTCGTTTTGATCTGTTACAGTATAATCAGGATAAAGTGTTTCCAATTTTTTTACATATTTTTCAAAAATTGACAGTTTTGCCTTGACCGAACCTCTTTTCCTGATAAGTTGCTCCATTTCGATATTGAATTGAATTGAATTAATAGTTAAATTTTTTCAACGTGGTGCAAGTAATTTATAATTCACGTTCACAAATGAGCAAACCAATCAAAAACCCTGTTAGTTCAATCAAGACGGCGCTAAACGCGCGCATAAGGAATGGAATCAAAGAAAAAATTGGAAAGGACCCACCTCTATTTCTGCAATTTATTTTCTTTTATACTGGCTGCTGTCACATGTCACTTTGTCTCACAATTTATCCGGTTCGAATGGTCCAAAATGTTCAAGTTTGTTTATAATAGTGGACTGTATCGTTTGCTAGGCCTGGTTCAGCCTCTTCTATCGTTAAAATAAAACAATTCCTTTGGAAAAACTGAATAAACTAAACTTTAATTCTAAAAATTACAAGAAATTGCTAAATTTGTAATGAGAACTCGAAAAGAAATGCGTAAAAAAACGGAGCGCCGCTCGCATGTATGTTCTGCAAAGGGTTCTCGAGTACTGGCTGTTGAGCTAGATCACCGCTGTTCCTGGGACACATTATTGCAGAAGGGCTCGTCGTTCCCCGGCACCGCACTACCTCTTAAAAGTTTTTCCTTTGTTAGATGCCCGGTTGTCAAGTCTTATAAAATTTCTGAACAGGTATACAAACAAATAGGTAGCCGGTACTCCTTGCCTTCTATCTACATATTAAATTTTGCATTTATTAATTCCATACCGTTTTATTTTTGGAACCTTTAAGGATTTTTTATTTATATGTTTAAAGCAGGTATGATAAGAAAAATTACTTATAACCTGAATTCATGAAATATTATTGTCGAATTTTTAGGAATATAAAAAAAAAGAAAAATATTTTTGATTATATCAGTTCAGTTGAAATAATACTATTATTATTGATTTTATTAAACATACTAACTAGAATTGATATTTAAAGTGAGTTATGGAAAAGTTGAGCACTGCTTTATTTTTATATTATCAGGAACTGGGTATGAGTTTCTAAAGTATCAATAGGCCCCCAAACTAGGGGCTGGAAAAAAGGTATAAAAACAACTTACAGTGGGCTGCCAAATGGATCAATTCTAGAGCACAAGCTAGACTGATAGAGCATCCACGTCACCTTTCACTTCTAAACGATGAATGTTTTCATTCACTTTCATATATTACCATTTTTCGTCCACACATTCTTGGATCCAAATTTTTTTACGGCACAATTCACTATTTCTAATCGATATTTGGTAAGGTCCTCACGCATTGAGATACCCGTGTTTTTCAACTTTGAAACTTTTTGAAAAACTACAGATCTCATGTTTACATTCGAAAACTCGACCAAAATTGCAGGCGGTGAGCCTGAATCGCGATTTTTTGCGGATATTGCAAAACATCGCACCAAATCCGTCTCCGATAAACTGTTTACTTTCATTTTATTTGTAAATAAATCCACGATTTCTGCCAAAATATTCTGTTTGTTTTTCGGTTTGAAACCAAAGATGCGCGCGTTTCGCGCCCGACATTGCTGTTCTTGCCGGTCGACTGACTGAAGATACTTGATCAGGGTGGCCTGCATTTCCAATTTCCCAATTAAATTTCCATACTTCTCATCAAACTTAGATGATATTTTTTCCAATAATCGCTCTTCAAAATCAAGGTTGACCACTGTGCGCAACTCCTCACTTATAACACGCTTGATGTCCTCTATGTCGGTTCTCGTCAGCACTATTTTTGGGCAAAAACAACTTTAAAACTGAACTTTTTTGCTATAAAACTTGCTTACAATTGAGCTTGGTACTTAAACTTCCAGTTTAACTCAGTTAGGCAATTTAACTTGTATTATTTTAATTCAAAAATTGATTTATTATAGTCCAGGAGGCAGTGAAATTTTTTTGCACTTACTTTCCCAGTTGGTATCTATCCAATAGTTTGTTCTCCTGGTGATACAAAACAAGAATTTTTGAGTCTGGCTAAAATTTTCGGATGGGTTCACAAGATCACTGAAAAATACAAGTACACTTATTTTCCCAGACATAAATATTTCACATTCACTACAATAGAACATAAAGTATATGAAAATAGCAATTTGGCTTATCTCAGATAGTGGAAGTGAGTCTGACTGAAAATTTTCGGGTCTTCAATTTTTCACTTGCCAGACATATTATCCATACTCACAGATTAGCCGGACTATTTTTTTACGTAACTTCAGTATACTTCTCATTAGTAGACCTATTTTTATCACTGAGAAAAAAAGGGTCGTCCATTCATAAGCTTTAACGCATTTTGCGCTTCAACCCATCGGAAAACCCCCCTAAAATTATATGTATTTTGCTTAGAATTACTAACCCTACAATTCTATCCATGTTATCTGACTGGGAAAATAAGTACCGAAAATCGTCACTGCCTCCTAGACTATTATTGGAGCACACAGCGACTGATGTTTACTCACAGTAGCGCCATCTACATCTAAACATATAAACTGTCGAGAATGGAATCTCAGTGTAAATTTTGTTGTCAACAAAATTGAGCCAAGCCAGCGCCATCTACCATATCGGAAAATCACTATTTACTGGTTTTGCATCGATGCTACAGACACCTACTTTACATAGGACTTTTTATGATAGATGGCGCCCTGTTCGCATTACTGTCGGTCTGCTCAAATTCGTTTATCCTAGACTTTGGGGCATTAATGTTTGCTTAAATTAGTTGATAATTTGTTAATTAGATCAAAATTATCGATGGTTAAGGGTATCCTTAACATATTTATTCAAAGTTATGATTGATGTTTAATTTAACCTGTCATTTATCTAACCAACAAAGATAAAAATAGATCTTCCAATCTATAAAGTTTGAAATTCTTCTTGAAACACACAAAATAACTTTAAAATCACTTAAGAACACTTGACAACACAAAGAAAGATGAAATGCAAGACCGGCGAACAAAAAACATTACCTATGAATTATTAGTTATGATCAATTGAATATTTTGGCATATTGTTATATGTTGACATGTCAGTTATCGACCATAGAATTATCGACATCGGACGTGTTCTTGATGTGCTGGTATTTCACAATTTTGACAATTTTGTGGTTGTGTGGCGACATCTAGAAAAACGGAAAAGAGTTATTATGTGGTTTATAACTGGCAATGAGAGATCGCAGGGCCTGATTTATGCTTACCAAATGTTGATGTAATCGGTCATACCAACACTTAGGTGACTGCCAAAGTCCATAGAATACTTTTCGCAACTTAAATACAAATCGTTTCACGAGGGTTCATACTTTTGACATCAAACACGTCATAACTTGAAAAAAAAGGGTTGTCGTATATTAATGCATATGACACATTTAATTTTTTTGACAAATTAAAATGAATGACTTCTGGTTTAAGAATCGACGAACGTTTTTGACATCATTGATTGGTTTCAGTCAATTTCTATTTGTTAAAATAGGAAGGCAAAAAGTATGAACCCTCGTGAAACGATAGGCCTTTTCGGAAACTGATCCGATTAACCCGATCATCAGCTGTTTGTTTTTTATCCTGCTTTAATGAACACGATTAAAGAAAGAGAAAATACATCAGCGGAATTGGAAAAGATCTGACCCCCACTTGCGAGCCTCAATTTTCAAGAGAAATTGGCTGATGAAAACCGCATCTCGATATGTCGAGGAGTCGTCTTTATGCTACGAGGAGTTTTTGAAAAGTTTGCAGTTTAGCAGGAGATCCATAACTTTTTTATTTATGGAGATTTTGTCAACTTTTCTCCTTGGATAGAGATATCGAGATGCGGGTTTTACGGGTAAACTTCTTTTGAAAATCGAGGTTCGCAAAAACCATCGAATCTTGGTCACTCTGAACATACATTCGGTCTTTCAAAATACCATTTAAAAATGCACAGCGTACCTACATCCAGTTGATGAATTTTTAAACCGCACTGGACACTCAATGCCAATCAGTGCCGGCCCGATGCTACTTTTAGGATGGAGCGAGATCCGACTTTGGCGCCTCTAATTTAAATGTGAATCGTATGCGCGAGCATAGATTTGGACAATATCTAAGATATTTCTCTATATTTCAATTCAAATTTGAGCTCATCCATGTTTGTTGGTACCTCTCTTTTCTTCTTGAGAGTTGATTTAAAGTAGAATGACGTTTATTTATTATAAATAATATTTACTTTATAAAGAGATCTCTGGATCACCTTTCCAGTTTGTCTTCTGCTAGAGTTGATCTAGGGATCAACTATAGTAGAAGACGGTTTAATCGGTAGGTTTTGATCAACTTAAAGGAGATGTGACCAAGGAATGAAAGTTTTAGTGCAAGAAAATCTGAGAATAAATATTTAAACCGCATCTTGTTACGATAGTCCGTTTTCGAGTAAGGGCGGTTTAAAGTTACAACTAGGTGTTTGTGACGTCACACTAGATTATCAGGGACAGTATTAAGACGTGTAAGAATTTTCCAAAACAAAAGACAATTATTTCACTAGAGAGAGAGATTTTGGCGGTTGTGACATCACAAGTTCCTGCATAATTTATCTTCACAAGGAATTTTTTTAGAGACTATTTTGAATATAGGACTATGCGGTTTTCAAGAGAGATCTTGGAATTTTTTTCTTGATTTAAGTAGCTTGAGTCGTTTTTTAGGGTCACACCGCCTTTAGGCTTACTATGTAACGTATCTTGCCAATCATTTAATGCTAAGGTCTAAGGTCTGAAGATCTGCTTTTGGGTGACCTTCATCAGTATGTAAGAACTTCTTCGTCTCTCAATCACGAATCACGATATTTCGAGATTAGAACGTTTATGATATGATAGGGGCGACGCCACGCCCACGACCCCTGCGTGTCTCAAAAAAACATCGACAGGTTATTCACATGGGATTCACATACTAACCACACGCTTCCTCGTAAGCAGAATAGCAGAATATCGGAAAGCTAGGACAGGATTCAAAGCAAAAATTTATTTTTCTCTTTTTTTTTTTATCACCAAGGAACGAGTCGAAGGCGCCCCCTGAGGTCTGGCGCCTAGAGCGGTCGCTCAGTTCGCCTTATGGTAGGGCCGGCCCTGATGCCAATAGCACTCTAACTGTCAACATCTGAGCGACAGGAGAATATACATCTTCTTGCAGATCACTTTGCATGAAACCACTTTTTGTCACTTTAATCTGCATTTTCGAAAACGATTCTTAAACCTTTCGATTCGATTTTTTCAACAGAAATCAAATTGTGGGAGAGATTTTTGCATATCAAAACATTCTCTAACTTAATATTTTTACCATTTTCACTTTGCAAATATAAAGTTCCTTGCAAATATGCTTGAACTGTGACCCCTTCCTTAACTACTTTTATATTATATTTAGTGGAAACTAGAAAAGTAGATAATACTCTACTTTTCTAGTTTCCATTAAATATTTTCACATCTTCTCTGTAATTAAGTGGTTTGTGGCCCCACCATCCAGTATAAAATCTAATTTTTCTTTGAGGTCTCACAACTACTTGTCAAAGATGTTAAAAATGCAATTTCTTCTTCTTCTGTAACATGGGCACTACTTTTCGTTTGGTTTTCTCTACGTTTGGGGCATTCTGCCTTTTTGTGACCTTTTAATCCACAAAAATAACACTTGAAAGAAAATTTAAGTTCTTGTTTGTCCTAAAAATGCATTACTTGAGTTTGGTTCAGTTGTTACCTTCTTTTGTCAATCTTTTTCCACCAGCAGGCGACTTTTCACAAATTCCAAAGTCACTGAAGCTTGGTTCTGACACAAATAAATATCCTATACCGTTGCCACTGTCTGATCTGTCTCCGGCATTGCTGCTAACAACTGAGTTATAATTTATGTTTCATTCATCGAGCCAACACAATTTTTCAATTCCATTGTTGTTTTTTCGAAATCAACAATAAAATTATTCAATGATTCACCCTTTCACATATACTTCATATTCCTTAGTTTGCTTAGCAGCTGAACTTGATTAGCAAGCCCACTTTTTTGTGATGATTGTTTTCATGATTTCCTTAGTCTTTTAGACTTTATCATATCCAGGATATTATCCCCTAAATACTGCACTATCAAGTTTCTGGCTTTTAAATCGTTCTTTTTCCATGCTGCTAACAATATCGAATCCGTGGGTGAAACTTGCATTCCCAACACGTCATGATACTCTAGAAGAAGCTTGATGCCGAACTCCCAGTTTCCAAAACTTTGACCCTCAAATGGCTTTACACTGATTTGACCGGTACCCGATAATGACATTGTTTCTATTTTTCACCTACTTTTCCTGCTAACAGTTTTTCTTATCATTTTTCCGATTTTTTTTCCACGTGTATATTGACCGTTCGACCTTTACACGCTACTGGGCCTATAACCTGTTGTTGTTTGGGAAACGCTGACACAGATTAGGCTCTAATAGACCAATATATTACGTACAAATTGGATACACTACAATAACGATTACTGTTCGCATGACACATAACATAAGTGACATGACATAATCTTGTTTTTAGGTTGCTATAGTGGCTGCTACTCACAGAAACATCCTTGCATAATTGCCTACTTCAGCAGCCTCTACATGCAAAGCCGATTTATTTTTCAAAGATGAAATTCTTTAAATATTTTCTGTCAATTTTCAATTTTCTTCGTCTATTCCAGGCACTTGAAATTAAGTTCTAATAAGCACCTTTTGATAAGATTCTTTGAATAAGAGGTCTGGAAATTTTAAGAGTGGCTTATTGCTGACCTAATATTGAAATATGAGTCTTTTCTCTTGCACATTTTAACCACATACAGATATTTTCATAAATCATTTCTCCTTCTCCCAAGTTGTTTTGATAGTTTTTTTTTCTTCTGATTCTGCGTCTGTGTCCTGTTTTTATAATGCTTGCGTATAATATACATACATTTACGAAACTTTCCACAGAGGAAATTGTCTTTTCTTGCCTTCCTCTCTGAACCCCAGAATTCTCGTATTCATTCCAGAAAAAAAACTTTCAAAACATAAAATTTTCAATCTTGCTTGGTCGATTTATATTTTATGATTTTTTTGACAACATTTTTCCAATATAACAAGTAATTTAATTCTTATCTTAAAGTTCAAAAGAGACTCATCAGAATGGTAAAATTGCTTTTTGTAAATCTCATAATAACATTTTTATTCCACCAACTTAATAAACAAGTAATTACTATAATTGCTATTCAATAACAAAAACCATCTTTATATTTTTGTCACGATTCCTATGAGGCTAAACTAATATTGCCTCCCTACAATACTGAAACAATTTAATTAGAGAATTTTCCACATCCTTTCGTATCTTATTTTTATTTTCTCTTTTGTCGCTTAAAATTGGATCTTTATGCAACAAGGATATCATTTGATACAATAAAAGTCTTTCTACATGTAACCCGAGAAAACAACAAGAATTGAACAAACACACACCTACATACTCCAAGTCGGATTTAATTCCTGTAACTTTAAGTTTCATATAATAATGAAATAATGCTGTTAGAGGATTTAATAATTTATAATTATTCTATTTACATATAAGAGAAATTTGAAGCTCATTATTTTGCCCTTTGGATAGGTAGCATTTCTGCCTAGTAACTTTACTAACGATCAGGTTTCTATTAGTTTGAGGAGAAATAAGTGACGACAGTTTTTTGCTTATGATTATTTATTTTGTAAACATATCTGCACATTTTTCTACAGAACAAACATACTTAAGTAGTATAACTCCTTCCAAATATAGATCTTTGATAAAATGATATTTATTATCTATATGTTTGCTACGCTTAGAATTGTCACGGTTCTTTATTATAGATATGGCACTCAAGTTGCCTAATTTTAAAGTCACTGGTTCACATATACCTGTGAAGCGACTAAGAACACCCTCAAGATTAACAAGTTCTTGTAATGCCAGTCCTGCAAAAATGTACTCTGCCTCCATTGAGGAGAATGCGACACAGTACTGTTTTCTTGAATTGGATTCTTTTCATGAAAGCATACAAATCCACTTTGTTAACCGCAAAACACAATTGAAAAGTGAATAATAAAATTTGAGGAAGTGGGACAGTGAATGGGTAACTAAAACAAAAAAATAGAAAGAGAGGGTTGGTTGGTGGCTGAAATCTAGAAACGGGACTTCGTGTGAAGGGTTGCCGACTAGCTTCCAATGCGGAGAGGGGTGTGGATCAATTAAATAACTAAATATAGAGCGCCACCTGCTTTTCCCTGCAGTACACGAAGTCAACCGATAGAACGAAAGTAGGAAACTTCTACGGACCTATAACAACAAAACCTGAAATATAAAAGTAAACAAGAAGGAAGGACAGAAGTAAAACGCTTTGCTACAATCAGATACGGGTTTTTAATCAGAACCAGTTTTGACTCCAGAGCAGGTTCGAGGTGGGTTTTCCGAACGCCCTGGAACACTGAAAATTATTAACACTAGAACCAGAACAAGAACAAAATAAATCGACTAGGAGTACCTAACCTTATGTTCTAAAAATAATATTTACAATAAATTAACTCAACTTGAGTCCCTTAAAGTGAAGAGTATTGTATAACAGCAATAATACCTGAAATATGAACTAATAGACAAGCTTACTAAATGCAGTACCTTTGTAAATGGCCATTTAACCCCAGTGTACAAGTATTTTCCTGTATTCAGTGCAGCATGTATTTATGGGATATTAGAGAGATATAGATCATTAATTAAAAGTTGAAGTAACAATACGTAACCTTTAATATTATGGAATAATATAGGTGGTATAGATAAATACTTAAAATTGAAGTACCTAACAATACATAACCTGAATGGCAAGTTTCATATAATAAAGGTAATATAGATAATTAATTAAAATTGAAATAACAACACCTAATCTGAAGGGTAATTAAATATTGTAGTAGAACGAGAACTGCGTTGTTGTGGTGATTTACTCCAACAAGGGGTTGGTAAGGTTTGATAGACTCCAGATTAAGACAATACAACACACTTATGAAACCTGAGTAGTCCCTAATCCCTTGAGGAGAACCTGAAGGATTGGATTGATATCTTCCAGTGTTTCTGATAGCCTGGGACTGGATCAGGGCCGCGACAAGAAGCAACTGGCCCTGGGCACTGAAGTTCAGTAACTAGAAGTCACTAAAGCTTCCAATTGTCTAGCGGAGGCTGAAGATAGGAGGTACGACTTGAAATATACAGTAAGCTTAACGTTTAACTCTTTACTCAAAGTTAAGGACTAAAGCGTGGCGACTAAAGGCCTGAAACAAATGGACGTTATGAGACTGGGCGTGGAGCGATAAGTAGGTATCCCCAATATTCGGAATTTAACCATAAAATTACCAGAAAACTATGCTTTTATAAGGCAATAGAGGAACACAGAGAAGACGAATAAGAAAAACCACTTACCAAAATACTTTGGCCTTTAGGAACAAACAATTGATCACGTTGCTCTTTTTCGACTCACAAAGAAATCCGCGCAAGGCGCTTTGGTGCTAAAATAACGGATTAGCCACCGTAGATCTATGAGCGAAAACTGAACAACTCAGAAAATCGGCAAATTGTGCCTGAGGAATTTTCCCGAACTCTTAATCGTGGAAAGTCCACGACCTGAATGACTTTTGCTTGTCCCTTCAATGTATTTTAAAAAGGTTCTGTCAAAACTCGAAGGTGAAAGGTTCTGGGGAATTTTTATGGCAGTTGGGGCATGGGACTTAATAGGCACTGTATATTTCATCAAGAATTTTGGGTTTGTTCACAGTTCTTCCATGCCTGGTTATAGTCCTATTATTCCATGGCATAGGTTTTTCGTTCTCATCACTACTTGAATTTCCATTGCAACCTTGCATATTATTGGTCTTTTGAACAGGTCTCTCTTCTTGTATCTCTTCAATGTAATTTTCTTCTTGTCTCTCTTCTCCCTCTTCTTAGTATAATGTGAAATGTGAAACAACGGAAAAAACTGACGAATAACTATTAGTAATTGAGATAAGATACATTAACGTCACTACAAACACAGGTAAAATAATAATATGTGTGGTAAAACTAAGTGAATTTCCATATCCTACACATTATTATATTCAACAGCAACAACCTGGCTCTGAAAATTCTTCCTTTATTCACCGGAAAAACTAAATTTCTTTCATATGGCAATTTTCTTATTTGAATCCCTAACATAACACTGTTCTCTCAATAGTTGCAATTTATGTCAACAGCAAGTACATAATAAAATAGATAATGGATTCTCAGTTGACAATATAAACATTGTTAGTCCCCATAGTCAAACACATTTATTGATACAATTTTGTTCTAGAAAAATAATTGCTTAATCGGCTATACGATGTCAATATTATTGTTGAGGATGGTATTCATTACTTTGATTGTAAAAAAATATATTCAATGAATAAATATTTTTTAAACTTTGAATCAGTACCGATGAAAACTTAGTATTTGTACCAAAAGTTGCCGTTCAAAGTTTTGAAGTTGAGAAATTATAAGTTAGTGGAAAAACGAGAAATATACATTATCTTTTCCTAGGATTTGAAAGATGAAAATGCTGCCTCTGTGTCAATTTGAACAGCAAATCGAAAATTTTCCAAGAAAGCTATTCATTACTTTAAACCTTTCTTCATATTTGTCTGCTTTTTCATAATTTTCTGTTACAATGGATTACTCTCAAACGCACATTTTGATTTTTTGCAGTTCTTTAGATAATGCTTTTCATCGATGAAAGGTCGTTTCCAGTTCATTCTAGCTTTAGTACCGAATATCGCCTCTACTGATTCCTTCATGACAAGCCCTGCTGTTCTTCATCAATATCATGAATTTTGTAACACTATCTACAAAGTACTTTTTCAATGTCCTGTTAAGTCCTTCAGAATCTTGACTTCGTGAATCTCACGGCTTGCTATGAACTCTTTTTAATGTATTTTCAATTAGTTAATAAATCTTGAATAACTTTATTCGTGAACTCCTGACCGTCATCATTATGTAAGATATATTGTGCCTCGAAATATTCGATAAAACATACATTTTCGGTTTCAATGACCTAAGAATAAATTATTTGCTTATATGAACGTACCCAGACTTGAACTTTGGACAAAAATGATAAATGGATGTGAAACCAAACGCAAACAATATCATCAATAACTGAAATAAGTAAATGAGTGGTATGATATTAGTTAGTTTTATGTTCTAAATCCTTAAATTTGTTACAACTGGTTCGATACAAAAATAATAAGAAATCAATTAAACAAAAAAAACTACATTGGCCAATATGAGAGCTTATTGTTAGCACAAACCCATTATCTTTAAACCACAAAGACAATTTCTCTTTTGTTCTCAGTTTAGCTTCAGGCCATCTTCAAAACTTCGCTTAAATCAGGAAATCGACGGCGACATGCTGTCGTCACCTGCAAGACTGAAACGAGATCCTGAACATCATATTGAAGGTAACTTTGTTTTGTTATAAAAGTTTTTTTTTTTCTCACCCAAACAACACAAAAGATTGCTAGTTAGCATATTTGTGTTTGATCTACTATCTATATGCAAAATTTTAGCGCTAAAAAGTTTCCAAGCTTGTTAAAACTTGGTCACGTTAACATACACAATATAGAAAAATCCAGGCGAGAATTATTTAAATAAGTCTGAGCCGCACAAGGGTCAAATCACGTTGCCTTTTTGAATAGTTAATTGTGTAGTAGAAGGTTTCGTATTCGGCAACAAATAGTTATATAATATTTTATTTTGTAGAATGTATGCATATGGCGTCTGACGAAGGAGAATACTATTACAAAGCGAAATTACAGCCGGACGGTAGGGCGTGCGGAATTTACATTTTTGGAGAATCAGACCAACAAATTGAAATAAGATTCAATTTTATCGATGTCGCTTGCGAAAATGGTGGACTTGTTGCGGTAAGTGGATTCAGTTTTTGTGTGTAGTAGGTTTGGTGATAATACTTTTTCCTCCAAGATCACCGGCTCTAAAGCACCTGGATTTTTTTTTGTAAGCATATCTAAGATTCTTACATACTAATACTTGCGCAAGTTTCTCTTTATCAATCCCCTCAATGCCACATCTGTAAAACAGGCGGAGGTGACAATATTCTTTAGAAAACACACTCTTTTGAAATCACCTCTAAAGTAAGTTCTATTCATCTAAATTCCTGAATGGAGTAAAAATAGTTGTCAAATACACAAATGAATTTCAAGAAATAAATAAATCAAACGCCAAGGAAATATGGAATCTGTCAACATTGAATATCCTGTGCTTGCTTTCAAAAATAACCAATTTTCGATATGAAATAAGTATCCAAGATGCATCTATATGATTGTGGAAAATATTCATTTATTCAAGGTTTTATTATAAAAATTTAAAGTTGAGCGAAACATCGCAAGGGATGATAATATGCTTTAACGTAATGTGTATTTACTCAAAGATGCTGTTGCCAGAGAAAATAATGGTGAAAGCATTACTTTAATTCAACTTGTATATTGTCGATTGGTGCAGTGGGTAGCATGAATGTTCCGTAATCTTTTAAAAAGGATTGCCTTGTTGCAAAAATAAAATTGAACATTTTTATTTGAATTACGCCATTCACCAAAGTCCTTTTGGGGCAAATAAAAGTTCAAGCTTGAAACTTGATGTAATAGGAAATGAATTGTCGTTTGATATAAAAGAAACAATTTGAAGTTTAGATATACAATTTATTTAAGTGGGGTGCATTTCAATGGAAAAGTAATTTAAAATACGAAACTCCTTGGAAATTTTACCTGTTGATATTCATAACTTATAGACTTACGACTCCCAACTTGTAATGTGTTTTTACCTTCAGGGAAAATATTCTTTGATTAAAACTCAATTATTCGTTTATAGGTTGTTGACGGTTGGGAATTGAATGGTGAAGTTTTTCCAAGTCCTGAAGACCACCCGAAGGCGCTGAAATCGAGATTCAACGAGTTCTGCGGCAAAAGAAAAATAAAACAAACTTTTGTTAGTTCCCAAAACGTCGCCCTCATACAATATCGCATGCCGGCGAGGGGTGCGAGTTTCAGTTTTTCGGTGCGACTCATCAGAAACCCGAGCCGTAAGTAAACAGGAAAAGTTGCAACAAACCTGAATGCTATTAGTAATTCTAGTTGAGTAAATAATTTTAACTTGAAACAGCTATGTTGTACAAGCTGTTGAATCAAGAAACAGCTGAAAGGTGATTTGTAAACTTTGGGCCATTCGAATTTACATGAAATTGAATCTATGACACCTGCGGGGCTGGAACTTTTCTAGAATAAGTAATGTAAAGTCATTTGAGACAAAGTGGTGGAACTACTGAGGAGGAATTTTAAAAGGATTTTTATTTGAGTGCTCGAAAAAACTTTGAAATTTGATAAAATGTGTACGGGTTTTAGACGATTTCTATATAAAAAAAAAGGTCCAAAGTAATATTTCTATGTCAGTTGGCTTAGTTAAGAGCCAAAGAATGAGAGTGTGAACACATAACTGACCATTTTATGAAAACAAATTTCTTGTTTTAGCTTGCAACGTGCTCCTGCAAGTCGACGACACCTACACCCTCCGAAACTACGACAGAAGGTCGAATTGCAGTATTACTTCCTTGTTTCCTGCTGCCATCAAAGTATTGGATATCAACGTAGGAATCACCCCTACGAGGGACAGAGGCGTAGAATACGAGACGGGCACTTATCACAAGGTTCGCTTCGAGGTAGTGCATGCAATGTAGGATATAGGGTATTTGCTTTTGTTTATTTTTTTCTCTAGTTTATTTATTCGCTTAATTTTTCGATATGATTGTGTGTTTTGAGTGAGAATTTTAATTGAGAATTGAATCTATTTATCGTTTCATTGAAGTTCCTATTGACGGCCTCATTGCAATTTTAATAAAAGACGAAAATCTAAGCTTAAATTATTTTTCACATAAGTTCCGCGATTAATAACAATCTCGAATCAAAGCGACGACGAAAATTCAATGCCTTGGAAAATGAAAACGCTCTCAATCTTTTTTCTTTTTCAATAATAAAGAGCTTCTTGGCTAAGATTCAAAGCGCTCGGATAAGCCTAGACGACGCAATTTAATGGAATCTTTGTGTAACGAATTACAAACTTTAAATTGGTTAGTTTGGTGGTTTGAATTTAAAGTCGCCGAGCGTTACAAATTTATAGAATTAAAGTGCTCTTAGCATGTTGTGAAAGATTTTTGTATGCACGTTAATGTTTTTTTTTTTTTATCATAAATTAAAATCAATTAAGTTAGGCAACAGGTTGAAACATTCTTTAGGTCACATCTTTCTCACAGTCACATATCCAAGGTGGAAGTTTGTAAATACTTGGTTTCTTGGACATTCAAAAATATTTCTGTTTACTGCTCTTAGTAGAGGGGAAAATTCAATGGAAAACCAATAGATTTGCACAGATTGCAGCCCCAATATCTGTATTCTTTTTTTCGTTAGCCCATCGTTTAGTCAATATGGTGTTGAGAAGTGTAACATTAAGCTGCTGTCAGCCTAATTTTCTACCCACGTCAAGAGCAGGGTTAACGAGATCACAAACATATGAGAAAACCTAGTCGACAAGATCACTTACCGAACGCGAGTACTCGAGTTCTGATCATTTCACGAACGATGATATTACTAATCCGATCGAACCTATTAATCGGATCACACTTTCTGAAAGCGGCTGGGTAGATGATTGACTTCGTATCATATATGTCTCTGGTGTTTCGTTTGATGAAACCTAGAACCAACTTGTCCAAATCCGGCTGGAGAGAGGTAGAGTGCCCGTCCACAATTACGAAAAACTTCAAGTCGTCAGTGTATAGTTAGCCGAGGGGTGACTGTGGAAACATTGGAGGACGTCATTTATGAAAAGAACAAACCGAATCGGTCCGATGTGCGATCCCTGAGGTACCCCGGATGGAACTATGAACTCGTGGGATACTGCACCGCATACACCGTTAGGTACCTACGAAAATATATATTTTAAGAAAAAAGAAAAGCTTATAACACACACTATCAAAGGCCTTTGAAATGTCCGTGAAGATCACGTCCACCTGTTTTCCTGATTCCTAAGCTTTCGTTAGGAAATGTGGATAGAGAGCCAGATTTGTAGAAGTGGATTTTCCCTTGCAGAAACCGTGCTGTTTAATACTAAAGCAGGAACACACATCGTCCGTTAGAATGTACTCCATATTTTATGAATGTGCGATAGTAGAGATATGCCTCTATAATTATTCACATCAGTGTTATCTCCTGATTTGTGGATAGGAAAAAGTTTTAAGATTTTCCAAAAAATGCCAGTATCGAAAAAAAGTTGCAAAATATGCTTCAGAGGATCTATTAGAGATGTGCAAGCTTTAGGAAGCACTGGGTCCACGACTCTTTGATGCATCGAGAACCAGAATTTTTCTCGGTATTTCCTCGACCGTGAAGAGATGATCAGGGAAGTATGTTCTAGAAGAGACTGAGTAGTTTTCTTTGATCTCAACATTCTTGTGGTCACAATAACTACTCTTGTGTGGCAAAGAGTTCAGCAATCTGTTGAGAGTTCGAAGAACGAATATTATTAAAGTGCATCTGATTCGGCAAGCCTGCATCTCTCTTCAAATATCTTATAAATGACCAGAAGTTTTGAATGCTGAGTTTTGGTAACATGTAACAGGTAGTACATGTCACGTCTATCCGGGCTTCAGAGTATAACCTTCATAGTGCGTTTGCCGTCTTGATCTTCTATACTTCTTATAGAGTAGATTTTTATGTGCAATTAACTTTTTTAGCGCAGAGTTGAACCAACTGGGATATATGTATGTCGACTCCGATGGCTTTTTTGGGAACATACTGATAAATTCCATGCTGTACAAACTTGCTCTAGTCAATACTGTTGAAGTAATTCTCAGTTCGCTTGTTTAAATAGGTAGATAGTAGAAGGATCTCCGGCTTCTACTGTTTGTCTACTTCTTATGAGAAACTAAGTTCCAAAAGTGTATGTATATCAACCACCCTGCACAGCACTGGATTCGGTCACAGGTAGAGAATATTCAGTTGCAAAAATAAGATACAGGTATCTATTTTAGCTGTTCTTCACATTGGTAAGTGACTGAAGTTCCATAAAGAGCATACTATCAGAGTTTGCTCGGCCAAGGAGTGAAAAGATTCCGACACCAGAAAATCATCCTCTGTGATCAAGTTACCATTGGGAAGATTGATGTCGCCGAATATGATAAAACTGACATTTGCATATTTGTTTTTCAATGATTCACATTCTGTTACAAATGACCTCCCTACAATTGATCTCTGATTCATACCCTCTACCGCAAATGGGCGATCTACTACATGCTACAAAACATACCGCTTCCATGACTACTGAAGACTTACGATCTGGTTATCACCAGAGAGTGTGACCGCTGAAAGACTGCTTCCACTACTCCATTTGGAAGGTTCCGCTATTCACGTATGCCATTCGGATTGAAAAACGCTCCGGTGACTCTCCAGCGTTTTATGGATGTTTTTTCGCCGTGGACTAACAGAGGTTTCGATTTTGGCTTATCTGGATGATATGACCGTCTTGTCGTCTGACTTTGAGACGCACCTTAGTGATCTTCAAAAATTTTTCAACAGGCTTAGACAGTTCAAGTTGCGCGGCAAAATGTGTGTTTGTTCGTCCGAGTGTTCGATATCTGGGACATTTAATAACACTCAATGGTATATCAGTTAATCCTGAGAAAGGGGAACTTGGAGGAATGTATGCTGATCCGATTACCACCTCACAACCGTGACAGATACAGTTGATCTATTTTCATTAAAGTTTTCAGTCGGTATAATCAAAGACTGAAAGTGGTGCTAATAAAACTCCCCCTCCTCGATCTTTGTTGGTTGATGCATAATCCCGATCGGTTCAGAATATTGTGTAGAGGGGAGGCAATAATTCGGAATTGTTCAAAGAGGAATTCAGCCAGGTTTTAGCGAGGACTAGAAAGTTGTAATTGCAACTGAAGGCATGTCTGAAGAGTTCTTGCGTTTTTGTTCTTGGGCTAACTATATTTTGTTAGTAGAAACTGTGGGATTCTATTGAGGGTTGTGGTTGTGAGAGAAAATGACTGATGTTGTGAAGCTTGGTATTCCAAGCTCCCAGGAATTTGGTAGAGATGAAGCCTTTTCGAGTTTCGTCACGATCTCTTCCTGCAAAGATCTTCGCATAGCAGTTACTAGTTGAAGATTCGGAGTGATGGCACATTTCTGTGAAGATTGGTGGAATCCTGGGTCATGGACAAGTATGTCTTCAACTACACTGATCAACACGAAAAGAGAGCCACTTAACTAGTTTAATATAATTTTTTCAATGCATTAAAAAGAAAAATGTTTGTTTTCTCAGCAGAGACCCAGTTCCATATGAAATCGAAAAGGGTATTTTTATCATGGTTTGTTAACTTATTCAATAAAAAATTACAGGTTTGTGAATTTGCTCCTTCATTAGTTTTGTTTCAACACCGCTGGAAACCGTACAATGTATCATCACGATTCTGCATAAAGCCTACCATTTGTGAGTAGAATTCAAAATTCGAGTACAAACCATTCATTGAACGATTTTTGACGTGTTGGAACAAACCTATATTTAAATAAAAGGATAAAAAAAATTCATTAAAAACTATTAACATATTTAGAAGTGGCTCCTTTTTCACTTTGATCAGTGTGACCGATTCAGGAGATGGTTTAATTGATCATTGATTGAAATCAAGACTGGCGGTGAAAATGCTAAGGAAGTGTTCAACAAAAAGAGGGTTCTTTTGATATCGATATTGATATTGAAATATCTTACCAGAAACAACAGAGAGACCCTATTCATGGTTGGTCCTAGCAGATTTGTTCTTGAGGAGATAGTTTAATTCCTGGGAGAGTCTGCGATGATTATGTATTTAGTTAATAGTTTTCTTCCTCTTTTTATATCACAGGAGGTATGGGGTGTGGTAAAAACCATGGCCTTTCTAGATCGATTCGCTTGTTTTTTGATATATCTTCAATATCTTGGGGAGTGCTGAGTACGCGCTCCTCGAGCAGAATTTCCGAGGGTGTTCCCGGCAAGTTTCTCGTCGGTGCCCCGGATATCCACATCGCCAACACAGATCGCGGTGAACAGGCAAATATACGTCGCCATGGTCGGCGAGGGTGATCTAAGTGGTAGTTTTTTTTTTGAGGTAGAAGCTCCCGGGTTTTTAGAGGCGGCTGCCTTTTTAGTTGGCAGCACAAGGGTGCGAGTGGACTTGTCGGACAACTCTGGAATTGGTTCGAGCTCACCAGGCGGCGATTCCATATTGTACTGCGACTATAAATAGGGCAAAAATTGCGAATAATAGACAGTACCAGCCGACGCTTGAGACTGATCAAGATCACCAGCAGCAGCAGTACGATTCCGATCCCGACGCGACCTTCCAGTTTCCAGAAGTGTTAAGTGTTGCATCACCAATCAGCCCGAGGTAAGCCGTCTCCAGACATAGCGATAAGGTCAGTCCTCACTTTACACCGTCTCGCGTTTCGCACCATTAGGTAAAAGTAGTAGACACTACAGGCTTTCCTGCAATAGAGATTTCGCCCGAGTACCTTGGACGGGTGACTCGTAGGAGGGATTTTTGCCTGAGTACCCTGAACAGGCATTTCCCTCCGAAGGCTTGTGGTGTCACGCCGGGAATTTACCAGACACTTAAGCAACCCCCAAAACAAAAGTTAAAAATAATAAAAGAAAAAAGAACTAATATTTTAGTACCTAATTATATTTTAAAAATAAATTATACCAATATTTGGTACCTACATAATACGCGAGGTGCTGTACCGCAGTTGATTTATTAAAATAATTTGACCACCTCCGCCAAAATGGCAATAAATGACTCGCCGCCGCGCCGGATTGCAGCTCGAATGCAACCCGATCGGCTTATATGACGGCGCAATGTGGTGCCTATCTACGCGTGGATTTCAATTCCGTCCCATAAGCTCCAGCAGGTTGCAGATGAAGTGCAAACTTTCTTCACTTTTTTGTGCATATCGCAGATTAGGTTTGTTTTAATATATTTTATTTAAGTTTGTAGTGTGGTGCGTGACAAAAAAATGTTCAAAGTTTAATTGCAGAGCCATTCTGTGGTCGATCATTATTCGATAAGGCTGAAATTGGAATTGCAACCCACACATTTCTGATATAGGAGTCGCCACTGGGTGATCGTCTCTTAGCTTACGCCAGCAGGACTATCAATGGCAATGAAAAAAAGTTTTCCGTAACCGAGAAGGAGTGCCTAGCTATTGTTTGAGGTATTAAGGAAATGAGACCCTACCTGGAAGGATATCATTTCACTATAGTGACCGATCATCAGTCCCTCCGATGGTTTCATTCCATCAAAAGCCCAGTAGGAAGGTTGGCTAGATGAAGCATGTACCTCCAACAGTTCGACTTCGAAATCAAATACCGCAAAGAAGTTTTAAACCGAGTAGCTGACGCGTTGTCGGATGTCCACAGACCATGATTTCTGATAACGGAACTCAATTTACTCGACACAAGTCTGAAGAACTTCTGAAAGAAATGGGGATAAAACACCGGCTGACACCACCATATACAGCTCAGGCTAATCCAGTTGAACGTGCCAACAAAACCATTAAGACAATGGTTGCTCAATTCTGCGAGTCCGATCACAGAAAGTGGGATGTGCATCTGCCCGACCTGGTCTTCGCTATAAAAAGTTCCCGACATGACTCGGCGGACGTGAATTGGATCCCCCGAAACCTTTGTATCGCTATGTCCCAAACCATCAACCCGATATTAAGGACCAAGAGCCGGACCCCTCTGAACTGATCGAATATACCGACAAGCTCCAATAACTCAAAGACGTTTATGAGCTGGTCCGTCTCAATATGGGCGGCGCATTTACCGTTGAGAGCCATAATTATAATTTGCGTCGTCGAGAATGGAAATGTCACATTGGTGATAAGGTTTTCAGACGGGAAAACCCACTGTCCTCCGCGATGAAAGGTTTTGCCGCTAAATTAGCTCCCAAATACTCCGGCCCCTACACCGTAATTTAAGTCGTGTCCCCGGTGGTATATGATTTAAAGAATTCTTCTGATAAAATACTCCGGCATATCCACGTCAAAGATATCAAACCTGCCTCGCGGGAACCATAACCGTTAAATTTCTTTTACAGCATGCCGAAAAAGATTAAATCCGAAGTTCCTCCCCGCGGCACCCAACCGCCCACCGACTTGATCCGAGTTAAAACATGAGCCACCCAGGCTCGAAAAAGTGGGTGGTACAGGCGGTAAGACGCAGAGTTACCTAACTACTGTAAATACTGATGAGGTGTCGGAACGGAAATGTACTGACGCTGAGCAGTAGCAGTGAAAATTAATAAAAAAATACGGATCCCAAATAACGGAAGTATCAGTCCTCGTGATAGTAAATTTTTAATTCCGGCATACACTTAAACTTCCGAGAGAAATGCCTGTTCAGGGTACTCAGGCGAAAGACTCTCTTATAGATCACCCGTTCGGGGTACTCGGGCAAGATCCAGCAATAGAGGTTGCCCGTTCCGGGTACTCAGGCGAAATCCCTATTGCCAAGGGAAGCTTAAGTGTCTGGTAACTTCGCGCAGCGTGACATCACAACCCTTCGAAGGGAAATTCCTGTTCAGGGTACTGAAATGATGTTAGTTTATCACTTCTTCGGGTTGCCCTACAGCTGCTCGAAAAGAAATCCCTTTATGGAACCAACAAAACTACTTCCGTGCTCGAAGAGTGGTTCGAACACCAATTAACAAATGTAGTCCGAGCGCGCTCGATAACCCTACTCGGTACAAAATTTAGAACTGATTTGTTTAATTTAACGAGCATATTAAAATGCTTGTTACAGTACTCAGGCAAAAATCCCTCCTATGGATCACCCGTCCAAGGTACTCGGGCGAGATCCAGTAGATAGAAATTGCCCGTCCAAGGTACTCGGGCGAAATCTCTATTGCAGGAAAGCCTGTAGTGTCTATTACTTTTACCTAATAATGCGAAACGCGAGATGGTGTAAAGCGAGGATTGATCTTACCGCTAAGTCTGGAGGCGGCTTACTGCGGGCTGATTGGTGATGCAACACTTAAAACTTCTGGAAACTGGAAGGTCGCGTCGGGATCGGAATCGTACTGTTGCTGCTGGTGATCTTGATCGGTCTCAAGCGTCGGCTGGTACTGTCTATTATTCACAATTTTTGCCCTATTCATAGTCGCAGTACAATAGGGAATCACCGCCCGGTGACGACGCCGACGGTTTTTTTACTGCATTGGAATGCGGCTTGGGCCTGTACTTCGTTCCTTAGCGACGTGAATGAAGCGTTTGCCAGCAAGGTCATGCGTTTAAATATTACTGTACTAAATATTTAATCATTATTTCGGAAATAAATTAAAACAATTCGCGGTATGAATGTAAAATTCAGGTAACTTTGTTACAGGAGATTCGCCAACCAAGTTCAGCAATGAGCTCTGGTGGGAAAATAAGCCAAATAAATGAGGCTAAAGAAAGAAAATCTGACATAGATACAAATAGGAAGAAACAACAATGACAGACGTACAGTGGGAATCATTGCAATTGGCACACACTATATGAATATCCCTCGTAATGTGTCAAATCTGACACACAGTAATAGCAAAATGCTGCACTAAATAGACTTATTGGTTAGAATTTTGACTTAATACGAGGGATTTTAAAGAGTGTGTGCCAATTGCAATGATTCCGACTGTACTAGAGTTGAGAATGACCTTGAAGCGGTTGACCAAAACCTGGAAGTTAAAAAAAACACATCTGGGATCGAGGAAGGCGAAATACAAAACAGAATACAGACAGCAAATAAGGTATTCTTCTCTTTGTCATAAGCATTTCTCTCCGGAACCATCCATCGCGAATCCAAAATCAGAATCTAGAAAACCATCATAAGACCATCTATGTTATAGATGCGAAATATGAGTCATGACTGACGACCTGAGAAGAAAGCTGGAGATTTTTGTAAGAAAAATCCTCCAAAAAATAAATAGTGGAGAATGGATAATGAAAAACACGCTACAGTCACTAACTATAGCAACTCTTGTTACAAATAAACCTCGTTATTTGAACTTTAAGATAAAAGAACCTAGGGTTGTGGAATTCAAAAAATTAAGATAACATGTAGCCCCTTTATGTGCAAATGAAACCGCTCAAAATCCAAAAAACAATAATTTTATTTTGTTCACAATGTAAGTAACAGTCAATGTTATTTTCTTTGAAATTTGACAGTTGACAGCTTGGTTGTTCCGGTGAATCTGATACAATGTATTGTTTGCCCAGCGGATCTGAGTCTACGAAAGGAATTCGGACGTAAATGTGCCATGTTGCCACGTTTAATTATAAAAAAGCGAAAATACTAGGCATGGGAATAGTTAATTTGAAAATCCATTTTTTAATAACAAAATATTGATAACAATAATAAAACGCTAAATATTTTAACGTGGTTGTTAGATCTATCCTTATTTTAATCCTGATTGCTTCAATTTGTTCTATTGTAAAAAATAAACATTTTCTAAAGATATCATCAGCTTTTGACAATTTGGCAAGCATCCGTCCTGGATGAACCTGATTGGTGGAGTTTTTGGTAGGATCGCCGTTGTCATGGGGAACCATACGGTTGTCAATGAGCTAACGTCACCTTACGTCTTGCCATTGGCCAGGGCTCACGTCATTTTATCCTCCCATCTTGGAATATCGATTTATATCCGTGTACGAGTTGCAATACGATAACACTTCCAAAAAGTTCCGCACGCACCTGGGTATTTTATGAATGAAATCAGCCATTTTTTTTCACAACTGCATTCCCCTTACCGTTGCCCCGTAGACACAGACTCGCTGGGCAGACATTACAGTCACGAGCACAAGAAGTGGGACACCCGACTGACATGTCTTGTCATTTTTCGCTATTTTGCGTGAATCAGTCTTTTCTTCACAATCGATTTTTTGTCAAATATGATAATCCCTGTCATTGCCGTAGGTATAGCTGGTGAGCCCGTTTTACAATAGGAAAAAACGGGTGTCGTACTTTTTGTGCTCACGACTGTACCTTTCCAATCCGGAGCTCTTCAATGGACGTTTGGGTTTCACTTTTGTGAACTGGAACTCTTCGAGTTGTTTCCTGTATTCAGGAAAGAGGATAGATTGCTGGGGTGAGGTCACTCCAGATGTATGGATTTCTATTTTAGAAAATTACACACTTTTTCAACACTCTTCTCTTCGAGAAGATAATAATTGATGGAGTCAAACAAAAAATAGCTATATAGGCCTCTGCCTGGATTCAATAAAGAGTTGATAGGGATGGACACACAAATTTGGTTTTCACCGACTCTCTTTAGAGCAAATGGTCCAATATTCCCACACTAACAATTGATTCTGAAAACCAGAGCAGCAGTACCTATTTATTAGCCCAAAAATCTGAATTGACTTACCTCAGAAAAACGTGGAACCACCAATCACATAAAATGGAGGCCCACAATTAGATAAGAAATTAAAATATAATATTTATATTTCAAGAATAGATAAGATAAGATTTATCATATATAATACCACAACAGAAAAAATTTTGTTGGCAAAATTTTCGACTGGTATGAAAGTTTGTTGCTTGGCAATTTCGCGAATGACATTTTTGTCAAAAATTTTATGAGCGACATTAGGGACATAAAGCTTCCGTATTTTTTGCTCGGTATCCGTATCGGTATCGTACTGCGCATGTGCAGAAGCGATACGGAGGCCGAGATACCGTACGTACAACGTAACGTTACGGCCCTCTCGCGGTATCCGTATCGGTAACGTATCTTGACATTCCTGACACATGTGTCAAATTTTAAATGAATATAACCTCACTTTTTTTCCGGGTGATTTAATTTGTTTAGTTTATACTTCCTTGAGTTTCTTGTGTGTTTAGTGCTTCTCTATCGCAAAAAAAAATAACAATTTTAAGGTTAGATATAAAAACGCCGGAGTTTTGAGACAAAAATTTCTAGATTATGAGATGCGTTTACGTTTACCGGAATAGGGAGCGCTTTAACAGCCTTTTCGCTTGTCAACGTATCTAGTTGCGTTACGGATACCGATACCGATACCGGCGAATTATTTCAAGTAGCTTTATGTCCCTATTACCAAAAAGCAACAAACTTGAATAAAAAAACCTAGGGAATAATTTTGCTTGCATAATTTTTTCTTGAGTGGTATTCGGCTGGACTATTTCACGACAAAAACAAGACAAATTTTCATTTGGAAAATTTATTTTCTCCTATGACATTTTGCCAGTGTAAAACACTCTAGTGAAATAGTCAGGTGAAAACTTAACGATGATATGATAGTATGCATTGATGACAAAATAAATTGCAAAATTATAAGGGAGAATCTAAAAATGTGAAGGAAAAATTATTAAAAGTAAAAATGACTAGTTTGTTAGAGTACTGCCAGAGAAAAAGAACGTTTAAGAAACCAAACCCTATAGGAAAACAATCCTGTGTTTTTTTTACACTTAACTGCGTATTAACCAGATCAACCAATCAGAAAACTACACTCAAAAGACCATATTCATTTCACAATGATGGTGAAATAAAAGAGAATAGATAAAAATCCACTAGAATTATTTTAATTGCTTACAAATTATAATAATTTAAATTAAGGTTATGTTCAAAACAAAAAACCGCTAATTAATTAGGTCATTAGGCCAAAAAATTATAATTTTAGAATCAGAAGTTAGAGAAAGACAGCAATATATCTATTTGCTAAGAGTGAGATAAATATAATTTCTTCAAATGCAAATACAAATGACTGTCAAAAGCTCTCATCTCAGAATTCATCAGGCTGCAAAGACTTCAATGGGCGGGTCATGTGATCAGAATGCCAGAAGAGAGACTACCAAAGAGAGCACTACCAAAGAGAGCAAGAGGGAGAGAGAATAGTGACTTCAACTTTACATATCACAAATTTTAAGTAAAGGGAATCGAATCAATGGATGGACTTGTACCTACACTGATTCATATATTTTGAGGTTTACGAACACGTAAACTTCGATACCTTGCATTACGAAATAAGTACCATGAAACCACAAATTAAAGAACTCTTTGCCCTGTTCGAGTTCAGTTTTTCACTAATCCTCCGAATAACAAACAAAACAAATACGAAAGTTTACATTTTGGGATTTGATATTTGTATTTGAGAAAATTGGGGATAATTCTATCCTTCGATTAGTTACGATTCAAAGACTAGGCTCAAAGGCATACTATGCATGTGAATATACCGAACTTTGTTTGTGATGATTCGTAAAAAAATCAATTCACATATTTGCTCTTCCGTTCTAACGAAAAGTTAAAAAATAATAACCAAAATTCAAAAGTATTTTCAACTTTTCTCGTAGCCTACCAAAGATTTTCATCTGATTCCAATTTCTCTAATATTTTTTCATTCCAGAGTTCGAAAACAAAATTTGCCGGATACAGATATCATATTATGTAATTACCAAAAGCTGTATTTTTGAGGAAACATTCGAGAAAGGGACATTTCTTTTTGATTACTTCTTTGCATGCTCTCGAATATCTGTTTGGGACTCTGTTGCTTTGCAACGTATCAACTTCTGATTATTTTTTTTTTTTTTTTGAAAAAAAGTCAAATATGTATAGAAAAAAAGACAAATGTTTGCCCAACTTGCAGCCCTAAGCCGCAACCTCATTTAACTTGGCATTTAGCTTTAAAGGAAAATAGACTTCAACGTAATAGATAATGAATATAATTGTTTTCCAGTGTCAAAAACGCGGTTTGGATGACTACGTCCAAATTGGTGGTTCGCTCGGGTTAGATAATGGGAACATGGAAATTGCAGATTCTCTTTGCGGCCTCAGCTCTAAACCAGGTAATTGTTCCATAGCTATATCGGTAAATTAATTTAATTGAAGTCAAATTTACAATCTAATTGTTGATGACAATAAACATACGGTCGTGTCCAGTAAAATGGTGTAGAGCAATCAGCATGAGTTTTGTTTATCAAAATCCAGAAAAAAATTATCCTTGGAAAATTCTTGTTGATTGTACTCCTTAATTGAAAATCCCCGTTTTAGATTTTGTTCTATTTTTAGAAAGGCATCCGGATTTCATCGGATGCGAAACGACAAGTGCAAGACTGGTTTCGAGTGGAGCTTACGAAAATTCAGTCACAGTTTTATTTAGAAAACTCACGGAAAACGACATGAACGCTTACATGAGCGTTGTTTGTATCCCCGACGAAGTGATCATGGAAAAGTAAGAGGTAAATAATTAAAATAAATAGTTTACATCTCTTTGAAGTCGTTTAAATAAATTCAGGGGTCATTTGCATTCAATTTGGTTGCTAAAGCGAATAAATTTCCTCTTTGTGACAAAAGTTACTTTTTGATTAAAGTTAATTAAACGACTTTCGTGTTTTGGAAACCAGCTGGGGACCAGTAATAATTATTGTAGTACATTAAATAATGTAAATGTGTTTTTTAGGATATGAGCAGCCTTCCAAAAAGAAGATATATTGCGAGTTTTTGAAGTACTTTTTGGAAAACGGCCTTCTTAACTTTTTGGAATATGTATTATAATTTTTTCGTTTTATTTATTATGTTGTAATGATAAATAAATACTTATTTATTGGTCAAGGGTTTACGTATTTAGTTATTATATTTTTCATCAAACATATCAGAAGCAAAAAAAATTATTCATTTGTATACTAATGAGATTCTATTATGTAAACAATTTCATCCAAAAACTGTAATTATTTATACCTAAATACTCTTTAAACCTGATATATTATTAGATATAGGTAGATAAAATGTATGTACAAAGTGATATCAAACTGAAAGTAACGTATCAGTAAAGAAAAAGATGATTTCAAGAGTTTTATTCAAGAAACTTGTCGTTAACGGCTAAATCATCCACCCTCCATCAAAAAACTAACCATAATGAAAAAATATATCTGAAAGCACATGCATCAAATGTAGCGGAAAAAAGAGGGATATTTTAAAAATGATAAATTGCCACAAGTAAATGTCGTCGAATGTGTTGAGCTTATAGGAGGATTTAAGAGAAAATGGTCTGATAAAGATAGAGGAAATATGGGTTTTAATGGAATTAGGTTATTTCTGTCAAAAACGATAATGCTTCATCCGTCCCTTATGATGTTTTATGAAGGAAATAGAGCGATGTACCTCTTTTAAATTGAAAACAAGTTAGGGCAAACTAGTACTTGTAATGATTGAGTTTCTCTATGATAGAAAAACATTCGGTATAAATACCTGCAAAGGAGAGTTTAAGTTTATAGTCCAGGAGGTGGCGCCAAAAACATGCAAGAGTTTTCGCAAGGCGGATATTTTCAAAATAGGTCGTACTTTAGTGCTAGAATGCTAGTGTACAGTCAGCAGTCACAGTTCCGGGACAGCTGGCTCTGGGACGCGGGCAAAGTTGTAATTTTAAGAAGCATCTAAACTGTTTTCTCAAAGCTCAAAATTTATAGAAATTTTGCACATTATCTGTTTGAAAGTCACAGATAACGTATGTAAATCGTCAGACGTCTAGTTCGTTGCAAAAAGGGGGTCAGACGTCCTCAAAGTTCTTATTTTATGACATTTTCTTCGGTGTCCTGTCAAAATATATTTTTGCAGGTATTTGACAAATATATTTGAAGAAAATGCCATAAAATAAGAACTTTGAGGACGTCTGACCCCCTTTTTGCAACGAACTAGACGTCTGACGATTTACATACGTTATCTGTGACCTTCAAACAGATAATGTGCAAAATTTCTATAAATTTTGAGCTTTGAGAAAACAGTTTAGATGCTTCTTAAAATTACAACTTTGCCCGCGTCCCAGAGTCAGCTGTCCCGGAACTGTGACTGTTGACTGTACACTAGCATTCTAGCACTAAAGTACGACCTATTTTGAAAATATCCGCCTTGCGAAAACTCTTGCATGTTTTTGACGCCAGCTCCCCAACTATTATCAACTGCAATACAAAGGCCAAGTTAAGATTGTTCAGTTGTCAAGGGATAATATCGAAGTTGGGTACCTACCAAGCATTCCCTTTTTTTTTTAAATGTTTGCTGGCTTTGGCATAAGCAAATGAGTCTGTAAGGAAGCAAATCTTGTTTGTTGAACGATTCACACTTGGGAGAAATTGCTATTCAAGCAACATTTTTGTGTATATGGACTGTATTTTCAATAGGATTTTTTGTTGTAATCAAACGTAAACGTCAACTTACCACCGTTTATTCACCTTTAAAATTGGGAAAGCAAATACAAATTATTTGGGGAGGTGGAGGGCTTGTTTTTCCTTTGTATCTTAGGCATGAAACACGCAATTTTCAATCTTTTTGATAATTCGTGGAGAGCTACTGCTTGCCCATAGAATACAAAATTGTACTTTTTTATTCTGCTGTCACAATAACTTTGGTTTTTTGATTTTCTCCTGTCGTTTTTTTTTTTTTTGTTTTTGCTATGGAGATCATATTTCAAAATAATAGATAAATAAACTCACCACCTTGAAAGGATGAAACATACTTTCAATAATATAGATTAGGAGACAAAACTTAAAATAAAACATAGCAAATTTGACTTAACCTGTGAGTAACTTGACTTGTAGGTTGAGTAAATTAAACTAAAACATGTCAAATTTTACTGAATCTAAGCAACTTGATTAGTAGGTTAAGTAAACTAAACTAGAACATGAAAAATTTGATTTAGCCTGTAAGCAATTGGACTTGTAGGTTAAGTAAACTAAATTAGAATAAATTTAAACAAGTATCAATATTAGAACAGTCAACTAAGATTCTGAATGTTCTGAACAATTGTTTTTTGTCTAGTAATGCTAATTTTCATTAACTGGGAGAGGACACAACTTTCTTACGGACCGCTTGATTTCACCCGTCTGAGTTTTAACTGTCACAACGCGTACAACTCCATCATTTCCAGGATAAAGGGCACTGACGCGACTTAATTTCCATTTAAATGGCGGCAACTGATTGTCATTCACTATATGACAATCGTCCCTAACTGGATAATTGGTTGTTTTTTTTTTTCCATTTAATTCTACTTTTTAAATTACAAATTTATATTCTTTGGTCCATCTAGACCAGAATTGTTGTTTTAGAAGTTTTAATTTTTCAAAATTGGACTACTTCCTCACAGGGGTATCTTGCAAATAGGATGAGCAATTGATTGGAGTGATCGCCCAATCAAAAAATGTGCTGGGGTGAGCACTTGGATCTGTTGAGAGTGCTTTTAAAGGTCTTTAATTTAGAATTACTTCTATTTGTGCGATGACTGTAAAAAGACCCTCAAATGTGAATAATGTATTGAGTATGACTCTTTTCAAATGGTGTTTTGCCGCTTTGACGCCGGCTTCCCATAGACTACCATGATGGGGAGTATCTCAGATTAACACATGAAATAGATAGGTTTATTATGATTAAAAGATGCCCCAAACATTGACTCCCATTTTAAGATCACTTGCGGACACTTACTGCAGATGTGCCATATTTATAAATTGTCCTAAGTTGCAGGGAAAATGGAATTGGAAATTGGAAAAAATCTATCGCAAATATAAAAATCTAGATAGGTATATATATATACAATTATAACATAAAATATCGCGGTGCTTTCCAAAATTGAATGAGAATAATTATATAAAATAATAATCTATTATCACAATAAAATTTGAATAAGATTTTGTGGTAGCTGAAAATGGCAACATTGCCTAAAATCTGGGAACCTGGTTGTATTCGTCTAGGAACGCCCACATGAATCGTATTATCTTTGTTAAGATAACCAGATAAAGAAGGATGCAAATATTGCCGGAGCAAGCCCGACCATTATCGGGAATGCGCTGTAGTATTCATAGTAAGAAATGTCAAACGGGTTTTGTTTGTGATTGGCCCGCATTATCCGCAATCTTATCCCCACTCCATGTAGTTCATTCATTAATCCACTATTGTCGTTTAGGATTGTTGGCCGCAGAAAACAAACGATTTTATGAATAACTTGCCCTCTCTATTTATGTAGTACCTATTACTCTGAGGGGAGTATTATGCTGCTATAAAGTGCCATGTAACATCAAAGGACTGCTCCAGGTTTTCTTTAGGTTTACCAGAATTTTGTTTCAAGAAACCCCCCAAATCCTTTAAATAATTACATGCTCCCACAAAGTTGGTTCCATTGTTCGGATATACATTCAGCGTCTTGTAATGAACCTCTGAAAAGTCTTAACAAAAGCTAGTGTGCTTAGCTCGGTTACAAGCTCTAAATGGATGGCTTTGGTTGTTAAGCAAATGAAAAGTGCTATGTAGATAGCATTTGCTAGTCTTGCAACCACGACCCTTACGATCCTTTATTTGGAAAGGTCCAGCATAGTCAATACCAACGTCAGAGAAAGGAATTTGTGGTGTAATTCAAGGATTTGGTAAGTTGCCCATGACAGGGTTTAGCGAGATTGGGTTAAAACGGAAACAAGTAAAGCATGCTTTAACAATTCGCTTTGCCAAATTCCGTTTAGATATACGCCAATATTTGTCTCTGATGTTAGCAAGCAATAGTTGAGGGCCAACACGTATAAGCATTTTGTGTTCGTGACAAAAAATGAGTGTTGTTAAATGATGCTTTGGACACAAGACTGCTGGTTGTTTTTTATAAAATGAATAAGATGAGTTTTTTAATTTGCCACCAACCCGAATCACTCCCCCCTTAATGAAAGGGGTAAGACTAAGAAGTTTGAAACTACTCCGAACTTAGAAAGTTGCTGGTAGTCATCCCAAAGGGACTCACATTGGGATAATTCAATTAATAAGTTTTTAGGATTGCGAGTTTCTGAAACTGTTAAACGGCCGTATTGCCTTTCTGACTTTTCTCTTTTGCAGTTGAAGTAGAAACGAAGGCAAAATGTTTTATGAGAGGGAAATAGACCTTGCCTTCCAATTTCAACAAAATTTTGTGTGACCTTGCGTAGTTCCGGCAGCTCAGTAAATGCTACGGGCTTCTTATTGGAAATGTTCAGAGGCCATTTGTCTGGGCTCTCATGGAACCACGATGGTCCATGAACCAATATACATCCGAATGAGCTATATCAGTTGGTAATAAACCCCTTGAAAGAATGTCTGCAGGGTTTTGCTCCGTAGGCACATATCTCCATGAATCAACTGGAGTCAGACTTTGTATATTAGAGACCCAATTTCAAATAAAAACTAGAAGTGTATTAGGTGAATATCTTAGCCACGCAAGAACCACAGTAGAATTGCACCAAAAATTAACTTCATTGAATGTAAGTGTCAATGAGGATTTCACCTTGCTGTACAATAATTGTGCCAAAAGTAAAGTTCCACACAATTCCAATCTTGGAATGCTTAACGACTTGAGAGGTGCAACGCTAGTTTTGGAGGTGAGAAGTTCAACACGAACTTTGCTGTCTTCATCCATAGTTCGGACGTGAATACATGCATCATACGCAGTGTTTGAAAAATCCGAAAACCCATGAAGTTGAACTGTGATGGGATTTTTGCATGATATGCATCTTGTTATTTGTAAAGTATCTCAAATGTGAAATAAACACTCCAAATCTCGGATTTAGGAAGTTGGAAGTTTGTTGCTAATTTCAAGATAAAATTGCCTAAACCTAATAAAAAGTGTATCAGCTGATTGCCTTTAATGAATTTAGACACAAAACAATTTGGGCTTGCGCTTTTGACAAGGCTTAAGAAACTTAACTAATCTTAATCCATTTGATAGTCGTGAAATAAACGAATATGGATTAATAATCTTTAATCCACTTAATATCCGGATACAACGTATGAAATAAACGTAGTCAGTGTCTAAAGAGAAAACTTGTAAATCTTTCTGAGGATCAGCTCGCCACAAAATTAGTTGGAATGAGTGAAACTCTTTCTTGATTTGTATTTGCCTGTAAATTTTACAAATATCTATTGGAAAAATGTACTGATATTGTCTAAAACTTAATCACCTTGCACTACTGGCATTTGGATGGAATTATATGATAGACCAGTAGAACTGGGAAGAGAACTATTGAGAACAACTCTAAGTTTAGTTGTTTGACTTTCCGCACGTAACACACCATGGTGAGGAAAAAAATAGCAAGTTCGATTATTGGAAATTGTGAATGGTGACATATGATTCAAACTTTGATATTCTGACATAAATTTGTGATTCATTTCCTTCAATTTTAGATTTTTGGCTAATCTTCGCTCTAAGGCTAAGAACTGATTTAGAGCTTGAAGTTTGGTCTCACCCAAAACTTCTGGAGACTTCTTAAGTAGAATTCCTACAATAAATCTACCGTCTGAATTCGGCTCAACATTTTCTATAAAATGTTTTTCTGCTAAAAATTCCTCTTTGGAAAGAATTGGCGATGAAGTCGTAACTTCTCCAATTTCTCAAAACTTTTGCAACTGACTTTGAATGTCTATGGTCTTTGAGAAATCACGAAAATTATGCCTTGCCTTAGGAATTCCTATGGGACTTGATATTACCCAACCCAACTTGCTACTCTGCAACACAGGCTTGTCAGAGCTCAATGAAATACGTTCTGATGAGATAAGATTCCAAAATATTTGAGCACCAATAAGTAGATCAATGTGCTTGGATTTAAAAAATGCTGGATCAGCTAATTGACGGTTGGAATATTCAGGAAACTCGGATCAAAATATGGATTAGGTAGATCATCTGTCAACTACTAAAGTAAATACCACTCTGTACATCAATTTTACTAAAGTGTGTCGACGAGTCAGCATTTATTTAGTATAAATACTGCGCCGAAATCCATTACCGCCAGACTAAGGCTAGTGCAAAGTATCTCAAATGGGAAAAGCCCCTCTAGCTAAGTCTCCTCCCAGTACAAACTACCTTTAATGGGAAACGCCCTTCTGGGAGTATTGAACGCAGCAGTCTAGGTCCAGTGCAAATTACCTTCAATGGGTAACGCCCTTCTGGAGTACATAATACAGAATGGCCCATAAGTAGTACGTCCCTCTGTAGTCAGAACAATCACTCCACTATATCATCATCGAGTCTCTGTGCAGATTTGGAGTTCAGATTTGGCAACATTTGAGCAAAGATAACATCTCCGTCAGTTCTTCTGATCCCTGACCAATTCATCGACCGTAAAGCTCTGACTGAATATAACAAATGCCAAGAAGGAATCATGGAGAAGACACTGTGAAGAAGTCGAACAGACTCCTCAATGTGCCAGGCTCTATAAAATCCTTTCCAAGGACACTCCAGGAACGACTGGCTCTCTAAGAACATTAAATGGAAAACTCAGACCGGACAGGAAACTCTGGAAGAGCTTTACAGAGTACACTTCCCGGGCAGTGTGATCCTTGCAGAAAACACCGAAAACCGTCACTATGTAAACCTAGCCACAACCAGATATGGCACTAGGGAAGACTGGCGGCAAAAAAAGTAGTAGCATGGCGTAGGCTAGAATGGGTTATTGACTCATTTGAGCCACATAAATCGCCAAGACCAAATGGGATTTATCCAGTATTATTACAAAAAGGCAATAGCACGCTATACTCCAGGGTCCTGATATTATTTAGAGCAAGCTTGGGACTAAATCATATCCCCAAAGCCTGGAAAGAAATCAGAGTTGTTTTCATCCCAAAACTTGGCAAAATAGGTCAGGACAATGCAAAAGTACCATTAGCCTCATGTCATGTTTGTTGAAGGCTTTAGAAAAATTGTTTGAGTTCCACATTCGGGGTGGTGCATTCGCTGCCAGACCAATACATCCGGACCAATATGCTTACAAAGCAGGAACCTCAACTAAAACAACACTACATCACCTCGTCCGGCGGGTAGGAAGTATGTTAGAAAATAAGGAAGTTATGTTGGGAGCCTTCCTTGATATACAGGGAGCGTTTGATAACACTTCATTCGAGGAATTCATGAGAGCTCTACGCCGACGAGGTATTGATGATACATGTTGCAGATGGATAGACTGCATACTTCGAGGTAGAGTCATCCACTCCAGGCTCCTATGTAAAACAGTAACGGTTCGGGTTGCAAAGGGATGTTCGCAAGGCGGAGTGTTATCATCTCTGCTATGGAATCGGGTGATGGAAGAGCCGATAGAGCTACTGAAGAGCCACAACCATCGAGTAGTGGGATATGCAGATGACTTGGTCATAATATCCCAGGGAAAATTTAACCATACAGTTAGAGATTGCATGCAGCAGGCTCTAACAATGGTTTCTAGGTGGACAGAGACTGAAGGGTTGAAAATTAATGCCAGCAAATCGACAATTGCCACCTTTACCAAAAGAAGGAAAATGAAGGGACTTGGACCTCTTTACCTTCAGGAAAACTCAGGTACGATGTCGGACGAAGTTAGATATCTTGAGGTAATTCTAGACTCAAAATTAACTTAGAACAAACATCTGGACAAAGTGATTAAGGTCAGAACTGGTATTTATACTAGCCAGGAGAACTTTCGGTAAAACCTGGGTGCTGCGGCCGGACATGATGCACTGGCTATACACAACAGTTGTGAAGCCAGCAATAATCTACGCGTCTTTGATTTGGTGGATAAAGACACAACAAAACAGAGGTAGAATAGGACTTGGCCGGGTGCAAAGACTTGCCTGTCTGGGCATTACAGGGTGCATGAAAAGCATACCAACAGCAGCTATGAAAGTCCTACTAGACCTACCTCCGCTACACATTCTGATTGGGGCGGAAGCCAGGATGGGCCTCCATAGACAACGAAACAACCTGAGCAATCTAACAGTCAGATCAGGCCACACACAAATAAGGGAAGTCATAAATCTGACAGTATTCGACATGATAACTGACTATGCACTTCCCAAATACTCACTCGACATATCCTTCCAACTACTAATTAGTGAAAGGGAGGAATGGGAAAACAAACATGCACTTTCCAATCTTAAAGGCCAGACCTGGTACTTGGACAGGTGAAAGACTGAGAATGATACAGGCGCAAGAATCTATTACAGTCAAGAAGGAAGATGCGAGACCTTCTTCTCTCTAGGGTCACATACATCTGTTTTACAGGCAAAGGTATATGCAATACTACAATTCGCAAGAATCAACAATATGAGGGCCTGCAAAGACAGAAGGCTCACAGTCAGGCAGCACTGTGGCATTGAGGTTAAGCCTAAGGCAAACTCTGCACTGGTAATAGAATGCCGAGAAGAACTCAACAACTTGGCGGACCGAAATAACGTCACATTGATGTAGGTGCCAGGACATAGAGATATTCCTGATGAGGATGCAATTAATATAGTTGAATTATTAGTGGACTGTATAGCGAGTATTGCGTCCTTATACCACGAAAAAATAAGAAATGTAGTGAGGTCATGCAAAAAGGTTGTTTGTCGCTTACCCAATTTGGCTTATGTGCACTTGTAACTTTAGGGGCCCCCCTGGAAGGCTTAAACGCACGATCAATTGTTCAACGGCGAAAGATGGAAGAAAAAACTCAACGGTTGCGAAAATCTTCTGCGAAAGGAACCGCCGAAAATGGAGTCGGTGCGCACCAAACCGAATCTGTCGTATCGATGGTACTATCGGTACTGTACTGTTCTACCTTTTTCTAAATATTCCTGGGGAGGTGCGCGATGCGCTTCTGTTCTTCAGCGATATATGGAAAGCAAAATGCATGCCTCTATTATACAGGGTCAAATTTGACCCACAAAAAGTTAACGTGAAATTATTGCAGCAACACTGGGCAACAAAAACGCTGACGAACTTGCACGCAGGGGGTCATCCACAGAATACCTTGGTCCCGAACCAGCTCTCGGAGTGCCCAAAGGCACATTAAGAAAGGAGCTGAAGAAATGGATCAAAGCAAAACATGCTCAATAATGGAAGCAAATACCCAGGTATGAACATGGGAAAATCTTCATACGTGAGACATGCAGCAAAAGAGCAAACAGACTGCTACAACTAAGCAAGAATCAACTCAGAGTAGCAACTGGAAATCTTACTGGGCATGCCCCAGTAAAAAAGCACCTGCAAACATTGGGCTTGTACAACATAGACACGAGCTGTAAACTATGCGGAACAGAGAGTGAAACAGCCCAACATATTATATCAGAATGCGATGCATTAACTCGCAGAAGCCAAAATATATTTGGAGAAGATGGACTAGATCTAGACACATCCGGAAAACATCCAACATACCTACTTCGCCTACTGCAGGAAACCAGGGTTTTGAAATGGGTGCAGTAAACAGGAAAATTCAGCACAATAAGCTTCCGGCTACAGCGCTACTTGGAGTTTATTCAGACGACATCCCCAGAAACAAAAAATCATCGAAGAGCCGCCTGAAGAACAAAAATCAGTTTTTGAAAAACTCTTCACCGTCATCACGCCTTAAGTATGATTTATTTAGTGCTCACAAGGAGTAATATCAATAGAGTGCTGATAATATCAAGTTTTGCCTGAGAAAGTATGCTTCCTTACATAATAGATATATGTCCATGTTTTTCCTTATCTGAATCACTTTCCGAAGCTAAAAGTCTTTGATTTCACCCAAAGTTGATGAGACTCAAAAAAAAAGAGCCTTGTGTGCTTAAATTCTTAATCTGTAAGATACTTCGAGTAAGTTTGTGAAAACTTGGCACATTACTCGATGTGAAATTTTGAAAAGAAATACTTACCAACGGTTGAAATGCATAGGTATGTCTCAAAACCAAAGACACATCATAAGTAAAAATAGATCATATTTGAAATAATTCAGTAGCTGATAAGGAGAGCCCTCTCTGTTTAAAGGTCCATTGTAAAAGCATCAATCAATATAATCTCTCTTATTCAAATAAAACCTTCTAGATGGCATTTCATGACATACCAAAAATTCCATGCAAAAATCAATGAAAATTGAATTCTTCTAAAATAACCTAGATGGTGCTCTATGTTATATATAGAAAGCTTTAACCAATGAATCATAGATGTGCCTGAAAACACTACATTGTGTTCCAAATCAAAATGATCTACTAACCTATATGAATGATTAATCGTGACCTTTTTCAGAAATCGTTTTCAGGTGTTGCGCCGTCGGAATTGTTTCGACTATCACCCGGCACCGGGATTTTACATATTTTAATGAATCATGAATTCATTTACCCTCGGGGGTTTTATATAAATAGAAAAAATTAATAATTAAGCATCAAAGATAAAACATTAATTAAAATCGCGCCGTATCTGATAACGCGATGCTAAAAGCAAACAAACCCGTCTCCATCAGAAGATACCGGAATCGTTAAAATGCATAACGATATTAATTAAAAAATATCTCTCTCTCCAGTATGATGATAAGGAATATTCACAAAAGCAGCCGCAGGATATTCTTTTTCCGATTCGCGAATAAAAATTTTCCTATCTAGAGAGAAATTATTTATTTCCTTTGTAGTTTATGGAATCTGTTCTTGATTAATTTTATAAATAAATAATAAAACGCGCCTCAAGGAATTTATAAAATATGATTTTTTGATTTTTATTATATACATGATTTTCCATTTTCTATTAAATTTTTGCGTGAAAATAAACGTTTTACCTCGTTTTACAGCTGGAAAATAAATCACCCACTTAATAACATGGAAATCACTGTGCAAAGCCTGAATTGTTTGATGAAATTTCATGGCTTCTGTCAGTTAATTTATTTAAACACGAATTAAGAAAGTTAGACTTTAAGAGAAATGTTCAAAACAAACAACACCCGAAGGGAGTGACAAATGATTGCCTGTAAAAGAAATGAATGAATGAAAATAAACACCACTCTGACTTCCTTTGTCACAACTTTTTTAAAAATTGTATACTGAGTAGATTTAAATGAATGATGCAGTATATACGTATACTTTTTGCTTAGTTATAATGTACATTTTGTTTCAACTCCGCAAACTTTGAAAGCAAAAATTCAGATTGAACCTACAAATCTATCATGCACAGACGAAGCTCCCAATTTTTTTTACGCAGGCCATTACTTGCCTTTGAATTTCCACGTATGTATCGCGAAGAAAGGGTGGCATTATTTCACGTGAGGGTTAGCAGGTAAAGAAAATGACGAATTCAAGTCAGGTCCTGCATGGCGACAGCTAATTCGGCTTTTCGTGACCGGAATATTTCTGCGGTGGTAGTGGGGCCAGTTGCAACTGACGAGACCGTTGTCGCCCGTGCGAGAAAAGCTAACGACAATATGGCCATATTCCTCTGCCATTTCAAAGGTATTAGATATAGATTTAATGTTATTGGTTCATTGTACGTGGGTGAGAAAAAATATCAACAAAAATAAAACTTTTATAATGCTTGACACGGAAAATATCCATAAATTGCGCACAAAATGTTCCAAGAAAGTCGAAAACTGTAAATTGTAAGAAACTGTCCAGTAGCGACAACTAATTCAGTCCATAGCGCATTGGATATTCTGGAGGAGTTGCATTTTAGATGCTGCCATTGTCGGCGAACTCGCAAAAGTGGGGGACAGCTTTATTCCTAGTGGCACTTCTCAGGGGTATTTGCTTTGATTTGCATGTTTCAGAGCGGACCCGACAACAAACTTTTGATGCGTCTGAAAGCGCATGCATCGATTTTGCAAACGACATAAATTTATGCTAAACAGCAACTCGTTCGAAGAAATTTTTATTTGAATTTAAAATGTGTAACTTATCTTTTCAAATTATGTAAAGTGTTGTGTAGGAAAAAAAAGAAATCCTCGTAACAAAGCATCATAATATTGTCCCAGGGTATAAAATCGATATAATATTCCCACCTGGCACACTTTTACACAATCTATTTCATTGGATGGACGCTTCATTCGATCCAGTAGTGGTCGAGACAGCAAAGAACATTTGTCATGGCTTTTAATCGAAACCGATATAAAACAGGTAGCTGTTTTCTATACCAATATTTATGAAAATGATTTTAATCTCGAATTAAAAACTCATTTGTGTTTTATCAATTGGAAATAGTTAAAATTTAAAAAATATAAAAGGTGATGATGATATTCTCAGATTAAATTATTCATCGGGCCACCGGAAATTGAGCCAGAATTCTCAATGCTATTGTTTGGGCCTCTTGAAATCCCAATCAACAATCTTGGGCTTAATAGTAGTAGAAAATATTCTTTATTTTCTTTCCCAGGCTGGAGAAAATAGAGAGGTTTGGAAAAATAAAACAAAAAAAAAAAAAAAACGTGAAAGAAAAGAAGAATGCCCACTTAAACACCAGTTATATTCAAATACTCTGGATCCAAGTAAAGTAATATTGAAATATAAGGAGGAGATTCAAATATAATTTTTATATGATAATATTTCTTCCCCATAAATCAACTTTGACCAATTTGATCAATTTTTGTCAGTATGTGCACTAGGCGATCAATAATAGATCTCAAGTAGATGTAATCTACACTGACATGAAGAAAGCTTTTGATAAAGTTAGGTATTGTATAATATTAAAATCACTTGGTTTTATGCTGGTTCAGTGTTGGCTTTGACTAGGTTTGTGCTGGCTTTCACTGGTTTTATGCTGGTTTTGTGAAATTCAGCACAAACCCAGTGAAAGCCAGCATAAACCCAGTGAAAGCCAGCATAAACCCAGTGAAAGCCAGCACAAAACCAGCTAAATCAGAGTATAACCAGCAAAATCCAGCACAAAACCAGCAAAATCCGCCGACTTTCCCACGGTATCGAAAAAGTTCCCAGACTTAGGTAGGTAACTCTATACCTACCTACTGTTGTTGCCTGACAATCATACTTCACACTTACAGGTCGATAGACACCGCTGATACAGATTTTAGACAGATGAGTAGAGTATTAGAAACTGACAGATGACTTAGAAATTCCGAAGGCACCCTAAAGGGTCCTAAATTGCCAGAAGCAAATCAAGGTACGGAAACAAGGTAAATGTGGAAGAATCAGGAGAAGTATATGGGAGAACTCAACTCAGGAATTGCCGAATTTCTAACGGACATTCTATAATTTAGTATAAAAGGTATGAAATTTCAATCATAAAAATGATTGAGAAAATCTTATCTGAAATGGAAAACCTTGTTCACGATTTAGGTTTAAAATTGTAAATGAGAAGGAAGAGCCTTAATGGTTAGCAACAGATTCGTTCAATGAGGTATTGCATATTTGGAAATAATATTAAACTCTAATAACATCATGGAAAACTTGATTAAGTGGTCATCCGGGTGTCCTTTAAGTCACTTCCTAGCAGTCATCGTCTGTCAACAGTCCCCTACGAGTCAAATATTTGCCTTTGAGTGACTGTCTATCATTTGTCATTCACACCAGTTGTCGCAATTTTAAGCACAAGAAATTTAAATTCAACATGTTTTTTAGTAGGTATAGGGTCACCTGAGCTTGGGAACTTTTTCGATACCGTGGGAAAATCGGTGGATTTTGCTGGTTTTGTGCTGGATTTCACTATTTTATGCTGGTTTAGCTCGTTTAGCACAAACCCAGTGAAAGCCAGCACAAAACCAGCTAAACTAGCATAAAACCAGCAAAATCCAACACAAAACCAGCAAAATACGCCGACATTCCCACGGTATCAAAAAAGTTCCCAGGCTCAGGTGACTCTATACCTACTGTTGTTACCTGTCATCGAAGACAATCATAGATCACACTTACAGATCGATACACAGCTCTGATACAGGTTTTAGATAGATGAGTGGTATAAACTGAAAGATGACTGTCGTAGGTACTCTACAATGTTCCAAATTGCCAGACCGCAAGTCAGAGTGAGAAAAAAAAAAGAATGTGGAAGAATTAGGAAAATTTATCTCAGAAATTGCCAAATTTTTAAGGGACAGTCTATAATTAAGTATGAAAAAGATGTGCTTTCAACCATAGAAATGTTGTTGTTCAGGATTTAGGTTTAGAATTGTAAATAAGAAGAAGGAGCCTTAATGGATAGCAACGGATTCGTTCAATGAAGTAATGAATATTTGGAAAATATAAAACCTTAATAACATCATGGAAAATTCGATTAGGTGGTCATCTGGGTGTCCTCCAAGTTACTTCATACCAGTCATCGTCTCTCAACAGTCCTCCATCAGTCAAATATTTGCCCGTGAGTGACAGTCTATCATCTGTCATTCACACCAGCTGTTGCACTTGTAAGCGCGGGAAATTTAAATTCAACATGTTTTTAGTAGGTATAGGGTCACCTGAGTCTGAGAACTTTTTAGATACCGTGGGAAAAGTGGCGAATTTTGCTGGTTTTGTGCTGGTTTTTGCTGGTTTAGCTGGTTTTGTGAAATTCAGCACAAACCCAGTGAAAACCAGCACAAACCCAATGAAAGCCAGCTCAAAACCAGCTAAACAAGCATAAAACCAGAAAAATCTAGCACAAAACCAGCAAAATCCGCCGACTTTCCCACGGTATCGAAAACGTTCCCAGGCTCAGGTTACGCTATGCCTGCTGTTGCTGCTTGTCATCGAAGACAATCATAGATCACACTTAGGCCCAGTTTCACAATTGCTGGTAACTTCAATGGTTATCAACTAATAATTGCGGGTTGACCACAAGTTCGTAAAATAGGGCTTGAGTCAAATACTTTGGGGCCTGACCAATGGTTTGGGCTAAACCACACATTACGAAACAGATATATTGTGGGTTACCTGTGTGCCTGTGGTTACCTTTGGGTTACCGCTATTTGTGAAACTGGCACTTGCAGGTCGATAGACAGTTCTGATACAGGTTTTTAGACAGATGAGTTGTATAAACTGACAGATAACTGTCAGAAATTCCGTAGGTACCCTACAATGTCCCCAATTGCCACAACGCAAGATTCTATGAACACAAGTCAAGGTGAGAAAAAAAGAAGAATGTGGAAAAATTAGGAGAACTCAACTCAGAAATTGCTGTTTTTCCAAAGAACATAGTAAAGTTGAGTATAAAAAGAAGGAAATTTCAGCCATAGAAATGATTTAGAAAATCTTATCTGAAATGGAAGAACCTTGTTCAGGATTTCGGTTTAGAATTCTGAATGTAATGGGGGAGCCTTAATAGAAAGCAACAGATTCGTTCAATGAAGTATTGAATACTTGGAAAATATAAAACTTCAATTATACGATAAAAATTTCGATTGAGTGGTCATCTGGGTGTCCTTTCACTTCATACCAGTCAACGTCTGTCAACAGTCCTCTACCAGTCAAATATTTGTCTTTGAGTAACTGTCAATCATCTGTCATTCACACCAGCTGTCGCAATTGTAAGCGCGGGAAATTTAAATTCAACATATTTTTAGTAGTTATCAGTTCACCTGAGCCTGGGAACTTTTTCGATACCATGGGAAAATCGGCGGATTTTGCTGGTTTTGTGTTGGATTTTGCTAGTTTTGTGCTGGATTTTGCTGGTTTCATGCTGATTTGGCTGGTTTTGTGTTGGCTTTCATTGAGTTTGTGCTGCCTTTCACTGGTTTTGTGAAATTCAGGTGAAAGTCCAGCATAAAGCCAACAAAATCCAGCACAAAACCAGCAAAATTCGCCGATTTTCCCACGGTATCGGAAAAGTTCCCAGGCTCAGGTGACCCTGTACCTACTGTTGTTGCTGTTATCGAAGACAATTATAAGACCTTTTCGGAAACAATCAATAATATATCTCAAGTAGATGTAATCTACACTGACATGGAGAAAGCTATTGATAAAGTTAGGCATTGTTCAATACTAAAAGCACTATCAAATATGGATGTTTCATTATACTTAACTTAATTAATTCGATCATATCTCATTCAAAGGTACCAAGACGTAGAAATTAAGGGATGCAAGTCTGTAATCTATAAAAGCACGTCGGCTGCCTGCCGCGAAGAAAATTAATCCATAATTTTCACATCAGTGGATGATAGGAGAAAACTTGTTTTCCATATTTTCGGTTTTCCCAACTAATTCAGTAATTGATTTTTGGTTGGCCTATTAGATGGTCAGTACTAAAACAGTAAAAGTGCTGTTTAGTGATGAATCCCAGTCTTAGATGGCGCCACGATCAAATTTCGCTCGTCGTATTGGGTTCACACTCCGTACAATACTTACTTTTATGTTTATCACTTAGGTAATGTGAATGGGAAGAAATTGCTTCATCACAAACTTTACAGTGCAAGCTCATGATTGCAAATGAGCCGGATAATCTAAGAAATCTACTTTCAAACCACATGTTTAGTTTTATCGATCCAACTGTTGTGAGATTTATCAAATCCCAACCATTTCACAAAAACCTTATTTCCTTTCTTTCGTAATACTTGTTCAACGAGAAATACATCAGGTTGTTTTGTTTTCTGTAATTCTTCTTCATAAAAACTCCCACTAATAGGTTGGCCTTGCAAGTCTTCTAGCATATATGTTGTTGGATTTGTTATTTGGATTTTAGCGATTCTTGGAGTATAGCCTTTCTGAAAGACATGTTTGTACTTGCTTATGCAAACTACGTCACCAACCTTGAACTTGTTCATGTATGTACTTCACCTTAAATCACAATTTCTTAAACTATAATTATACGTTAAATGGATCTCCACTTCAAAGAGTTGACAGTCAGAGAGATTTGGGCGTTGTCTTTGATACGGCCTTATCATTAAATGATCATATTATTTCCAGAATTGAAAGTGCATAGAAAATAGCCGGCTTCATAGCGCGAAACACAAAATATAGATGTCAATGTTAGTTTGCATCTTTTTGATTTCTTAGTACTACCTATATGCTAGCATTATCTGGTCGCCTCAATACGATGTTTGGATCACATTTATCGAAAGGGTACAGAGAAAATTTGGCTTTCAAGCCGCCTAAAGGGATCGTTGGCGTCGGGTTCGAGACGGCGCCTCCACCAAATATCACAACTTTATCCTGTCGTGATAGGGTACGTAACGTAGGGTCAGGAAGATAGAGACTCGCTTGGTATTTAGTTCAAGGTATATTGTAGAGTAAAGGTTATAATAGTAATTACCAAAGGATTGCCTTATGGTACATAGTGCCTCTTCTATAGGGGCACAGGGGAGCTATTTCAAGAACACAAAGCTACGTTAGAAGCGATTCGCTAAAGTGAAGGGCCGTCCAGAGGGGCTTTCCCAAAAGAAGTCATTGCACTGGACGACACGAAGACTGAAGACACCCAGAGGAGTTTTCCCAAAAGAGGTATTTGCGCTGGGTGGAGACTTGAGGCCAGAGGAGCTTTCCCAAAAGAGGTAATTGCGCTGGTTCAAGTCTGCTTATCTGTGTGTTGCCGACCACTATTTATATTCGTTTATCGCTGACTCGCCAGTCAATAGGTCGGTCAATCCTATACAGGGTCATATTTTCCTAGGTACCTTTGCTTGTTGACAATATGGTAGCTATCGAGATCATGTCAAGCCTACAAGGTTATGATAAGCTTCAAAAATGTGGTCATTGAAATACACAGCTCGGAAGCTATTTATCTAATTGGAGGCTATCGATTATCAGCTGCTCAGATCTTTGAAACCAGCTGCTAGTTGACAGTCTGGTCAACTGAGCTCATCAAGGAGAAGCAGGAACGAGTTTCACTTGACAAGTTGAGAAGATATTAAATGTTAAGTTCACGAAACAAGGAAAATAAACTGTGAATAATAAAAAACAAGTGTTGAAATGTTCAATTGAATTCAAATTTTTCAAACATTGTATCACCAAAGTGATCTTGAAACTTAGATGAGTCTATAACCAAGGGTTTTTTTAATTGTTATTAATATGAGAGAATATGTCATATGGTCCTTCCCAACAATGGTTTTAATACTTAAATTATGTCAAACTTCCTGAAATTCAATGTGCCCATGAGGAAAAACCTCTATGGCACTAGGTTAACACGAGGGGGAGCAGTGGTTCGAATGTGTCTGTGGATATTCTTCGTAAAGTTATGCAGGTTGTAGTGTTCGGGAAAGACGTGCTTTGGGAGCTGGTTCCACAGACTGGCACACCTGTCGAGTAGTTCTGGTATGTAAAGTTCTTAATGGGATCATTTCTAACAGTTCGGAACAGCAATTACCACATAGTAGTATCGGTATACAGAGTAAGTTACGCCAACATCCTTCTGTGTGCCAAACTTCCTGTCAACTCCAGACGAATTGCTCTCTTCTAGATCGAATCAAGCAGTTTCTAGTTGTGCTTCAAGGCAGAACTCCACATGTTAGGCCGCTAGAAATCCCCCGGTCGTCCAACGATGTCTTCAAAATAAACCGAGAAAAGAGCATTGGCACGTGGAACTTGCAGAGTATGTACCAGGCTGGAAAAGCAGGAAACATAGTAAAAGAGGCGAAAGGACTACATATTGGGATGCAGTGAGATAAGATGACCAAACTCGGGACACTGCATTATGAATGAACACTACGTATACTTCTTCGAAGATAGTTTTACCAGAAACAAAAACGGAGTAGCGATAATTCTTGACAAGCAAACCAACGAAGCTGTAAAAGGATTTATAGCAATTTCGAGTAATCAGAATGACCGCAAAACCATTCGACATAAACGTTATACACTCATATGCAGCAACGTCGGAAAGTAATGAACGAGAGATAGAAGAGTTCTATGAACAGCTCAGAACTGCTCTCAGACACACAAAGAGGGAAGAAGTAAACATAGTTCTGGGAGACATGAACGCTTAAGTTAAACAAGGAAAGATCGAGGTCGGCGGTTTCGGGCTTGGAGTGAGAAATGATAGGGGAACAGACAAGTTACCTTCCTGAAGACTCTAACTTGGAAATATCCGGCTGACAGCAATGATAAAATCGTAAGGAATCTGAGCTGGGACTCTGTAACGAATAGAGATATTTCCTCTATCTCTATTGCCGTCCCCTCTCTATTGATTTCGAAAAGAGAGAAGAAGACAGCAAGTTGCATAGCGATAGGGATAGCGATCTCTATCCATTACAGAGCTCCAGCCCAGCAGCAGATTGACTTTGTGAAGATGAACAGAAGATATCGCAATGCGGTTGTTTAAAACCTACCCCGGAGCGGAAATACCATCGGACCACAACCTGTTGTTAGCCCGCACCAAGCTCCGACCATAATAATCAAAAAAAGATTTTCAAAGAGTACAAACGTACGGAAAATCAAACAAGATAATGTAGGTACTTCGACAAACGAGAGTCAAGATAAACAATGAACTCAAGAGTATTTCTGGAAATGACAACCAAGGAACAGAAATAGAAGACCTGTGGAATGAAATAAAAGTATCTATAACCTCCGTTGCAGAGGAAGAACTGAGGCCGCACTGGACTGCGAAAAGACAAGAATGGATGATAGATATTATCCTGGAACTTATGGAAGTGAGAAGACAATACAAAAACAAGAATACAGTAAAATAAAAGGAACTACACCAAAGAGTTCTGAGATCAATCAAGGAGGCTAAAGAACGGTGGATAACTGAAACATGCAACGAAATTGAGATATAACAAGCAAAACATGATAGCTTTAATCTTCATAAGATAGGAAAGCAACGGCAATGTATCAAAAACGGAGTGCAGGAGTAATTTTGGGTTCAGACAACAACATTATTACTCGGTATATGAAGGAGCTTTCCAGAGACGAAACTATCGACAATGTGACTGCAGTGGTTGGCGAGGAAGGGCCCATCATTACACAGGAAGAAGTGGACTCAGCTATTGAGAACAACAAAACCCCCGGGCCAGACCAGATACATGGAGAAGTCCTCGAACAACTAGAGTCACAGCAAGTTAAATTGCTAACCAGCCTCTTTAGTATAATCTACATAAGCGGTTAAATGCAAATGCAGTTTTCGAAAAGGCCTTCGACAAAGTTCAGCATAGTAAACTTATCTCAATTCTACATGAATCAGGAGTTGACAAAAAGAGATAGAGAAGTGATATCAAAGCTCTACCTTCAATAAAGGGCCATGGACGAATCGAAAACGAAACGTCAGACGACATCATGCTCTCGTGGTTGTACCATATGTCAAACGAAACAGTGTTGCAATGCATTGATGGAGAATTGGAGTATCTAGTAAACGTCAAACGCAGAAAACTAGAATACTTTGAGCATATCATGCGGTAAACGAAGTAATATGGAACAATGTGATAGCCAACATCCTCAGAGGATGGGCACTTCAAGACGAACAAGAAGAAAAACTAAAATATTGATCCATTTTGCGGCAAATAAAATCACAAAAATCAAATTTTCTACGCTTATAAAGTCAAGAAGAAACGATATTTGAATTTTTATATCCACAAAATTTGAATATTTTTACACAAATAGAGAAAATTTAAGAGCACATCATACTTAATTTTCGCTCTTCACCATTGATCAAAAACAAACATCTGTGTGACATACCTAGCAAAAATACGAATATATATTTCCAAGTTAACTTTCCTCTTCTATTTTTAGACGACGCTTCTTTGTCCACAAAACAATGCTTTAATTATTAAAATTTAAGGAGTGGCGCTCTCAAAGCCCTTTGTCTCTTTTGTGAAGATGCCATGCACATCCGGAAAATATTGCTTTGAATTTACATGAGAAAAAAAATGTATCAGCATACAGTGTTAGGTAATTAGTTACCTACCTAATAGAGACAACTAGAAAACTTACTGCCTATTGCTATGAGGATTCTCACATTAAAAATGAATACAAAAATCAGTCACAACGCAAATGACAATATTTTAAACAGCAAAAACATCAAACCTAATATTATACGGATTGATAAGGGTAAAGAGTTTTCAAACAACTAAAATCCAAATATCTAAATCGCCATTATCTTTCATCGAAACTAGCCAAGGGTCATGAAAGCTTATATTGAGAAAGTTCTAGCACGTGCCGGTCCAATTATAATAGTTTGGGTGAATTATGCGAACTACGAAAATTTGACCATTAGAAATTTGATTTTAAATGAACATACCGAAAGTGCCATAAATGACACTTTCTTCAACAATGAGGTATTGAATTATACATATCCATTTGAGTATTAAAGCGTAACGCGAAACTGTTCAGTTTCAAGTATAAAAGCAGCGTTAAATAATGAATTAAGATGATATTAAGGGAAAGGCAGAAACGAGGGCTGGCTGTTGAAAATCAAGCAGCGGTAAAATTATGAAAATTTTATCAACGCATCGGGTCGCTTGAAAGCAAATTAAATTGGATGGGAAACGAGGTTTTCGAGATATTTCGAAAATTTGTTATGGAATTTTAAAGTATGGAGTTTCGTTAAGAATGTACATATAATTAATTGTTACTGCAGTATTGAACCTGAAAACTCGGCAATTTTAATTCAAAAGCAACCCTATAAAACAAAAACGTAACCAGCTTTCAATCGAACTAAAAACAAACAAATTGAGAAAACGTTTTACACACAAGAAAGTACATTCTCCACTTCAGGTAACTTTTCTTTCACTACTCAGAACATCTTCTACTTCATTTATCTGGTTTACGTGACTCTATCTCACCCCGGGTCCTTTTATAACTCTATTTTTAAGGAAAATAGTCCCCGGGGTCTGAGAAATTATTACTCCAGTTTAGATAAAGCTTTCGAATCGTCTTTCATGTAAGTGGGAAAATTGCTATAAATAAACTTCGAAAAGCTGAGCGCCGAAATTAAACTTACCTACTCCAACCAGAAAATGATTAATTTTTTTTTTTATCTGCGTGAAGTGGGAAGGCGGATTAATGTTGTGAAAACAAGGATTTAATGGTAGTAGATGGAGTAAAAATTGCTAAAAATTTACCGCTTTTTTAATGCCATGAATACTGATGAGTATATTAACATATCCTCGGTTACGCAGATAAATTCTTTTGCATTTTTATAAATACGAGCACCGGCATTTTTTTTTTTCGGCGGGTATAGGAATTTCAAGCAGGCGGAAATGGGACGAAATTTATTATACTCGAAAAACGGATTTTTGTCTTTTATATTATGCGTAGATGAGTAGGGAGAGAGAGTTATAAAAGGATTTTGGAAGTGAATATATTTTTTACATATAGATATAATACTAAACTACTCCATTATGATTATGGCTTTGAGTTGGTGGAGGTTGATAAGTATCACTTTTCTAGGGAAGTGACAAATGGTTCTAGTGTGTTAGAGAATTACAACCAAAGCAGTTGAGTGACGCCCTCTAAAAACTGTCAACATACTTTAGAAGCACCCCAGCTTTACAACCGTTGAGCATGATTATGTATACGATATTTTATTCTAATAAAAGGTGGTTATACATTGTAGATGATTGCGCTATCCTCACACAGAAACGACGCCAAGAATAGGTCAGAAATGTGTTCAACCTCGAATTGTTCAATTTTATTTATCCAAATTCAACCCTTCCTGTGTAATTATTTCAAAAAAAAATTTAAAAAAAAAAATTGAAGCACTTCCATGCTTCATCAAAATCCTGACCCCTTTCAAAATAAATTAATGATAAATGATATCCCGGCGGAAAATTTCCGAATTATTGAGAAGCGACAGCCAGCTTTCGTATCCAGAATTGGATTAACCGGGACAAAACAAATTATTTGCTACTGTATGCAGGTCAGACCGCACTCGTAGCCTACCAGCCATACGCCTTTGTGTGCTTTTCGGTCGACAGGCCAGTAAAGTAAAGAATAATGTTATACGGACGTCATCACTAACCCTTTTATCTCTAGCCATATCATAGCTTGTTTATTTTTAATGTGATTTTTTTTTATCTCAGAAATAAGTATCCTTGCTGTCTTTTACTTCAATTAAAAAAATAATAAAAACACTAATAAAGTTGTTTTAACAAGGTTATAATAACAGTTAATGGAGGTCGTGAATAATACGACTTTATAAAATTATCGAGGTTGAATAGGAAGCTTTAATAAAAAAAAACAATTCTCTTTTTCAAAGTTATTCCAGTCGGACCACTGTGGAGATCATGTTTCCAGTCAGGGATCGATTTCGAATGAAATTATAGGCCTGAAGTAACCTGTTAGTAATCAATGTGCCAAACGTGAATCGCTTTCAGTTAAGGGATAAATGTTTTTTTTTTCTCAAAGAGAAAATCTTTTACTTATACTAACTTCTATTTGACAGACGCCATTCAGTGCTGTGACATCCTTCGTGAGGGCAGCTGCCTTAAATTGATAAAATTTGAAATCAACCTACCAAAGCATTATTTTTTGGTGAGTCTACTAACAATTTGTGTTACCCATTCCTTTTACCTATTATATTATCTATTAATTATAAAAACAAAACATATAAATCGTAATTTCTAAAATGCCTAAGGAAGGGGGGGGTGTCCCCCCCGAACCCCCTGATTTGAATTATAACTCAAATATAAGTGAGCCAATCCAAAGGTCAGATACAAATATAAATTTAAATTCTATAGATAGCCAAATAATAAATCGGCCAAGGTATGAAAGAATGTACAATAAAAAAGATTCAATTTATTTGCTTACAGTGGAAGCGGATAACAAAAACATTGGCAAATATTCGCAAATTAAAATAGCTAAAGAAATCTTTGATCTGAAATTTAATGATATTAAAAAAATAAAAGTATTAGGGAAGAATAAAATAGGTGTAGAATTTCTGAATTATGAAACAGCTAATGCCTTTCTTGAAAATGAAGTATTAAAAAATAAAGGACTAAAAGTATCAATCCCATATAATTATACATCTTGCAAAGGAGTTGTAAGAGCTATTGACACAGATTTAGACCCTGAAACCTTAAAAAGAGATATAATGATAAATTCATTCGAAAATCAAAAAGTTAATAATGTGGTCAGATTGAATAGACGTGTCCAAAGAAGAAATTTTGATAATAAAAATGTTACACAAGATAAAATCATTGAACATGAATATATACCTACTTATTCAATTCTTGTCACATTTGATGGAACCAATTTACCGAGATACATTAGCTTATATAACTTAGAAATCCCAGTAATCCCATATATACCGAGAGTAACACAATGTTACAATTGCTTTCTTTATGGGCATACAAAGAAGCTATGTAAGGGAAGACAAAGATGCTTTCAGTGCGCTGAGCATATCAATCTTGAAGAAGAAGACAAACATAACAACTGTATAACCAAATGCTATCACTGCAACTCAGAAAATCATAAATCCAATGACAAAAAATGCCCTGAATTTGCGAGACAAGAAAATATTAAAAAAACAATGATATTTGAGAATATATCGTATTATGAAGCGGCAATGCTATGCCCCAAAACAAATCAAAATACAAATCAAAATTCCTTTAATAAATATACACTAGATCCGAGAGACTTCCCAGCGCCAAAACCGAAACCAACAACTGAGGATAATATAATACAAATTAATCAAAGACGAGCCACAACACAAAAATTCATCAACCAAAATAATAAGAGGTCATACCAACAAGTCCTCCAAAATCCATCCAAAAAAAGAATAACACAACAAGGATACGACCAAGAAGCACACAATCAACAACTATATTTTCCAAACACAAGACCAGAAAAATTTATAGTAAATCAACAAAAACAAGAAAGAATAATATGGAACAAAGACCAACCCTCAACGTCTGTCCATGCTCTACAAAACATTGATGAATATAATAAACAATTTAAACAAACCAAAAAGCCAGAGAGTGCTGTACAAATTATTGAAACGCTTAATGCAAATGAATCTATGCAATTGGCTACAAAACTTAGCCAATATGCTCAAAGAAGATTATACGAACATTTATCCCAAATCCTATTAGAAAGAAACATACAAATGGATGAAGAAGATTATAATTCATAAAAAAAAAAAAACAACAACAACAATCAACTCAAACATGACAAACAGGTTAGGAGAAATCAAAATAATACAATGGAATGCAAGAAGCATCCTTCCTAATCGAGAAAACCTTATTAACATTATATATCAACATCAGCCAGATATTATACTGCTGAATGAAACATGGCTGAAACAAACCGACCACTTATACATAAAAAATTACAATATATTACGTAAAGATCGAAATGATGGCTATGGCGGAATTGCAATCGGCATAAAGAATGGATACATATACAATGAAATACAACCAATAATAGTTAACAATCATCTGGAACATCTAGCTATCAAAATAAACAATCTAAATATAATAACCTGTTATGCAGCACGACAAATACCAAATCTAAAGTTTGAACTTCAGAAAATCATAAATCCATTAACAGGAGAAACAATAATTATGGGGGATATGAATGGCCATCACCCAGATTGGGGTAGCAACCACCAAAATCTCAATGGGAAACAAATTGAGGAACTGTTAAGCGAAAATAACCTTCTAATACTGAATGATGGGAGCACAACAAGAATTACAAAACCTCATGAAAACCCAAGCCCTATAGATATAGCACTTTCTACACCTCCAATAGCAGCTAGATGCTCTTGGGAAGTGATCATGGATCCTGGTTACAGTGACCACTACCCTACAATGATTAAAATCAACAAAAATGGAAATATGATCAAAACCGACTACATTGTCAGAATACCATCAAAAAGAATCTTTTCAAAAGCAAATTGGAATACATATTATGATGAAATTCAGAATGACACCCGACTGCATAATAACAATTTGGATTTTTATACTCTGCATAAAATAATACAAGAAACAGCTGATGCAGTAATACCAAGATCCAAAGAAAGTCAAAAGAATAAAACAAGCAATCCATGGTGGGATGATGAATGCTCAGAAAAATTGGAAGAAAGGAAAGAAGCAATACGAAAATACAATGAGAGTCCAACAATGGAAAATTACATAAACATAAAACATACTATGGCCAAATCAAGAAGGATGTTCAAGAAAAAAAAAAAGAGAAAAATTTCGACAATTTTCAGCTTCCATAAACAGAAATACCAACATAAAAGATGTATGGAGCAAAGTTAAAAAATTCTCAGGAAATTATAAACAAGAAAAATACAAACCAACATCTAATGAAATAAAGGTACAGGTTATAAGAGAAATGTCCATAACAGATATTGACCCAGACTTTGAGATGGAAACAGCACAAAACATAGAAGAATTTAATATACAGGAATTGAACTCGGCAATAAAATTCAAAAAAGACACAACAACAGGTCTTGATGAAATATCATATTCCATGATAAAAAATCTACCAATAAAAGCTAAGGGTGCTTTAATCAATATTTACAACAAAATCCTTGTTGATAATCAAATACCGGTAGAATGGAAAGATTATCTAGTCCTTGCAATTAAAAAACCTAATAAAAATCCAGATCTTTATAATAGTTACAGACCTATAATTCTAGCCTCCTGTGTTCTAAAAACTTTTGAAATTATGATAAAAAATCGAATTGACTGGATCATAGAAAATAAAAAAGTATTTCCTCAACTGCAAGCTGGATTCAGAAAGAAATTCAGTGTTCACAACAACCTTGCACACCTGATAACATATATTAATTTAGCATTTGCACAAACAGAATCCGTAGTTGCAGTATTTATTGATATCAAGGCGGCATTTGATGCAGTGAACATATATAAATTATATAAAAAACTGAATGACCTAAAGATCCCAATTGAACTCTGCAATGCTATATTTGTGATATTATCTAATAGAAAACTTTTCATAAGAAGCTCTGGAGGCACACTAATAGGTCCAGAAACTGCCACAAAGGGCCTCCCACAGGGATCCCCTTTAAGTGCAATCTTATTTAATATCTACACCAATGACTTAATGAATATACAAAACAAAGAAATAACAATAATGACATATGCAGATGACATAGTCATATTCAGTAAAGGAAAAAACATCCCTACAATCATTGACAAAATAAATAGGGCTCTCGAGACTATAACTAATTGGCTGGATGAACATGAATTCACTCTATCTCCCGAGAAAACTCAAGCCATAATATTCACTAAGGGAAAAAGAAAAACACAATATCCTCTGGTTAAAATACAGAATACTGATGTAACATATTCAAATACAATCAAGTACCTGGGAATGACATTGGACAGTAATTTAAATTGGAATGAACACATAGAATGTATCACAAAGAAAGCTAGAAATGGAATAAATATCCTAAAAATATTTGGAAAAGTTTGGTGGGGGGCTGATCCAGCTTCGTTAATCAACATATATTCAGGGTTAATAAATTCGCACTTGGAATATGGCTCCTTCCTATTGAATGTATCAAAGAAAAATTTAAACAAAATGAAAAATATACAACATCAAGCACTGAGAATAGTATTGGGATGTGCCAAATCTACACCTACCAATGTGTTATTTGCTGAAGCAAGACAAATACAATTTGAGTATAGACAAAAATGGCTGGGAGTAAAGTTCCTGACCAAAATACAAAACTTCCAAAATCACCCTACACTTCCATTGATAAAAGCTATTAAATTGCACTACATGGTTAATGCGAATTACTGGCGAAGGAAAGATATTCCAATATTAGTTCAAGCATTGAACTATATGATGCCATATATTCAAAAAATAGAAAAAATTGACAAACTCCCATGCTACGATTTTCAATATCAAACACAAATTAAAAGTATAAAAACAATAAATCTAAATCTAAATAAAAATGAACAATTAACAAAACAACAATTTACTGCTAACATAGATAAGTATAAAAAAGACTACATGTGCGTATATACTGATGGATCTAAAAACGATAATAAGACAGGATTTGGCATCCACTGCCCCAATCTAGATCATAACTTCAGTGCAAGACTACCAGACTATCTAGATATATGTACAGCTGAAATGGTTGCAATACAAGAGGCAATAACATACATATTAAGAAAAAATAAGAAAAAAGCAATAATCCTAACTGATTCAAAAAGTGCTATTGAAAAATTAAAACAGAATTTTATTAATCCAGAAGCTGAAACAATAACCCTGAAAACTAAAGCAATTCTAATAACAGCTGCCCAATCTAACTTTGACATACGCCTAGCATGGATACCAGGACACTCCGGAATTCCTGGAAATGAGACGGCTGACAAACTTGCAAACATTGGCAGAAATCTAAGGATACCAAAAAAGGTGCAGATGGACAAGAACTACATGATTAATACAATTAAAAAACAAATAGCAAAAGAGCATCAAGAAGTCTGGAAAGAATCCCTAAATATAAAAGGTAGATGGTATGCCCTTATACAAGACAATTTTCCCAAAACAATGTGGTTCAAGCAATTTGAATACATAGATCGAAAACATATAACTACAATGATTCGCATGAGATCAGGACACTGTCTCACAAATAAATATCTTCATAAAATTGGAATAAAGGATTCACCTAACTGCGAATGTGGACAAATTGAAGACCTCAACCACATAATACTGGAATGTCCCATTAATAAAATTCCAAATCAGGATATATACAGTGAACTAATAAGCCAAAACACTCCTGCACCCCTATCTATGGTCACTTTACTAAGAGACCCATGCTCACTGAAAATACAAATACTGAACAAATTTTTGAAATATAATAAAATTGACCTTTAAACAAAATCTATCCAATTAGCAAAAATTAATGAAACATAATAAAGAGAACAAACAAAAAATGATAGACCTCCCAGAAAGAAAAATCCCAAGTCCCAAAATCCCAATTATACACTCTGTAATGTTAATCCTATGTTGTATATGTTTTAAGCTAACCTGTCAATCACCAAACGGAGGACGGAGTAAAAAGTAAAAAGTGAAAAGTCTGTGTTCGGAACATGGCCATGAGCCAGACGGCTTTCTGAACACGTTCAAATGTGCTGGCAAATTGCCCTATTGGGAGCAAAAGCCAATAACCCCAGAAAAGAAGAAGAAGAAAGAAGAACTTCTATTTGGAGATAATTTTAGTTTAAATGTTTGCAACAGAATTGAAGTAGGGTCTATTTACGAATAAGAGAAACAACTGTAGTAGGGTTGAGAACATATACTTTTATTATATGTACAGGGTGAGTGGTAAGCAGACGTATTCCTTTGAGGAGGTGAAAGTAGAGCCCATTTGCTACCGATTAAACATCATTTACCTCAATACCATTCTCAACAGTTTTTGAGATATTTATTATTTTTCAATTTCCAAGAAATTCGCTTCTTTGCGCGCTAAATATTTAAAATTACGGAAAATATTAAAAGCCATTTTAAATGTGGCTTTTTAAATTATAAGCTGACACACTTACACAAATATTAGCATTGAAAATTATTGAAAGAATAATATTAACTATTAAATTATTCCGGCTTAAACTTAACTTTTGCTGTCAAGTTACAAACTAGTGGTTACTTTATGCTTAAAAATGTCGAAAATTTCATAGTACATCAAACGTACAAATTATTAATAATAGTTCTTGTTTAGTACCTACTTACTTCAAAAGCAGAAAATTATGTTTTTTATATTTTTTGGACAATGGTGATATCCTGGCAGGTAATTGTTCTAAACCTGGTTGCCAGAATAACCTGAGAAAATAGACTCGTTCATGTTATGTCAAAGTCGACATGCCTTTTATTTTATTCTTCCGTTTATTGTAATTTTAAAGTATTTCTTAATAAATTTATATCGAAGAATTGAACCAGTGTTTTCGATAAAGAATACAGTCCACGCTTTATCAGTTCTCGATATTATTGTCTTCAGAATAAGGCACATTATTTCAGGATTAGTCTTTTGTTTTATTATTAAATAAATACGTTTTATTTGTAAGAGTAACCAATATGAAGAAAAAGTAACTCGATTTGTTTTTAATACCAAGTGTTACAATAGAAATGTTGTCAAATATTGGTGTTAACATTTATCTAAATAAGATATGTTCTCTATTATTTCGTTAATTTTGAATATTTACCCCCAAAAAAAGTGAATTTCTTAAAAATAAAAATAAAAAATACCTCCAAAACCGTTAGGAATGGTATACAGGTAAATGATGTTTAATCGGTAGCAAATGGGCTCTACTTTCACCTTCTCAAAGGAATACGTCCACTTACCAGTCACCCTGTATAAAGCATCATCATTGCGGTACTAAAGTCTAATTTTTCTACGTGTACTCACAATTTTTCCCTAATTTCACTAAATTACTTGCAAATTTAAATTGATGTCCGAGGCGTTGTAAACAAAAAAAATAAATAAAAAGGAATGAAGTTTTATCGGTTAGAACAACCGAAAAGCGTGGAAATTGAAAATGAAGAGAAAGTTGAGGAAAATTGGAGGATTAAAAATTTTGGTCCTGGGCGGGATTCGAACCCGCGTCCTCAGCATTGCCAAACTCAACTCAGCTCAAACTTCTATCGCAGCACGCTGTGCTCACACACTCGCCTAGCAAGCATTGTGGGCGCTTTAGCCTGGTCGATGTTATTGACCGCAAACCCCTGTTCCTATTATCATTTGTATTTTCATTTAAAGAAATCAGGCATTCTGAGTTGAGCTCTCAAAGTGTAAGCATCTGCCGAGCGAAGAGAGATCTCAATTCAAGCCAGTTAGTTTGCGCGCCGAGGGGAATGTTGACTAGTGCCATTTCCCGGAGCCCAATCCAACTATCAGTTAATGTGTGTTCAAAGTGCCAGTTAGTGCGAGTTCAAAGTGCCAGTTAGTGTGTGCCTCCAAGTTCCAAGATGCCAGACCAATCTATGAAAGAGTGGAAGGCTACCATTGCACGCCAAATCCAAGGGCTGCAACAGGAAAACCAAACCTTGAAGACCGACTTAGCCCAGCTCCAGGGCCATCACGCCAAGCTCAAACAAGAGATAGATCTGGTGAAAAAAGAAAACCTCAAGCTAAAGGCCGCTGAAAGCGCCTTCCACAAGACAGACAATGCCAAGACCGCCAAAATTCTCCGACTCTCCAAGTTGGTCGACCTTCAAAACATGGAAATCGGCAACAGCAGCGACAGTGGTGCCGACTCCAGCGAATCTGATACCGAATCCCAGGTCTCAACCCAACGCCACCGTAAAAAATCCGCCAGCAGCGACGAAAACGAAAGTCAGCAATCACAGAAGAAAGTGCCAAAGACACCAGTGCCAGCGACCACCTCGGTCATAGTCTCCAGCAGTAAACTCTCAGGTGAGCCAATAAAAACCCTACCCACTGCCAACCCCACTGTCAAAAAGGGGTTTCAACTCAAGCCACCGACGGTCATCAAGATTCCGGCCCCCCAACCGCCAAGGGAAAGAATCCCGCCAATTATGCTTAAAAATAAGCACAAATACAATAAGATTACGGCCCACCTCAAGGCCCAGAAAATTTCATTCGGCCCGGCCACTAACACTAACGAGGGAATCAAACTGCACCCCATCTTAAAAGATGACTACCGAAAGATGCAAGCCTTCCTTGAGAAGAATGGAGAACCGTTTCACTCCTTCTCTCTCCCAGAGGAAAAGAAGCTAAGAGCAGTAATACGAGGCCCACTTGAAGACTGGACTACAAAGTTCATAAAGGAAGAGATCGAAAAAGAAAACCTCTACCCGACATCAGTCATTAGATGGTACAACGCCAAGGGAGCCTCAGTCGCCCTAGTACTGGTAATCCTACCAATCACCGAGACAGCCATCTACAAACTCAGCTACATCAATAACATCAAAGTTAGAGTTGAAACCCAAAAAACCCAAGAACGCTCCACCCAGTGCCACAGGTGCCAACATTACGGGCACTCGCAATCCAAATGCCGAGCTGTACCTAAATGCGTGAAGTGCGCCGGCGACCATCACACTTCAACTTGCACTTAACCCAGAGAAGAAGCTGCCACATGTGCAAGCTGCGGAGGACCGCATCCGGCCTCATACCAAGGCTGCCCAAAACATCCAAAGAATCTGAAAAAGCCCGTCTACAAGCCTGCCCCCCAGTCAAACTTTGTCTGGGGCCAGCAACCAACTTCAAACACAAACCAACAAAGTCAGCGCCTACAACAACAAAAACAAACTCCAAGACTGGAAGCACTACTACAACAGATGAATACCATCCAGCAGCATCTGAACGCCATGTTACAGGCACAAAACACTTCTACAAACCCCCCTAATTAAAGAGCCCCACACACCACACCAGCCTCACCGGGTTCAAGACATCCCCTCCCGGGGACCCAACCAAGGCAGCGATGACAAGCCCCCCACTCACAGACCCGCCATGTAGGGTCAGCCCATTTCTATCATGATCTGGGAATCCAGAAGATGTACTACGATAAATATGGGAACATAAAATTTATTCAAATTTTTCCTACTAACCAAAATTTCTACAATCTAGCCAGGACAAAAATAAAAAAAATAAAAAAATTAAAGAAATTATATTTATCTCACTTTTAGCAAATGGATATATTTCTGTCTTTCTCTAACTTCTGATTCTGAAATAATTATTTTTGGCCTAATGACCAAATTAATTACCGATTTTTTGTTTTGAACATAACCTTAATTTAAATTATTATAATTTGTAAACAATTAAAATAATTCTAGCAGTTAAGTGTAAAAAAACATAGGATTGTTTTTCTATAGGGTTTGGTTCCTAAAACGTTCTCTTTCTCTGGCAGTGCTCTAGCAGGCGAGTCATTTTTATTATTATAATTTTTTCGTCACATTTTTAGATTCTCCCTTATAAATTTTTCAATATATGTATTTTGCCATCAGTGCATATTATCAAATCATTGTTAAGTTTCTACCTGATTAATCTTATCTTATCTATTCTTGAAATATAAATATTATATTTTAATTTTTTTATCTAATTGTGGGCCTCCATTTTGTGTGAGTGCCGATTGGTGGTGCCACGTTTTTCTGAGGTAAGTCAATTCAGATTTTTGGGTTAATAAATAGGTACTGCAGCTCTGGTTTTCAGAATCAATTGTTAGTGTGGGAATATTGGACCATTTGCTCTAAATAGAGTCGGTGAAAATCAAATTTGTGTGTCCATCCCTATCAACACTTTATTGAATCCAGGCAGAGGCCTGTATAGCTATTTTCTGTTTGATTAATTATTATCTTCTCGAAGAGAAGAGTGTTGGAAAAGGGTGTAATTTCGTAAAATAGAAATCCAGACAGGTGAAAAATTCATTTAAAAAGTTTTAATTAAAACATCTCAAGAATTTTGACATATTCTGGATTTGATTGATTTCAACCCCAGGTTTATAGTGTAGTACCTATAGTAGCTACCTTAATTTGAAAGGAAAATTTTGTCTATTTGGGGGAAAATCCAAAGATATTTCTTAATTTTCTATCTCATTTTGTTCATATTCTTGCCTGTTACTGCTACTGCCAGAAAAGCAGCACTCTGTTCAACTTGTAATGAGCATTTTAATTTAATCATGCTGTTATTATCTATTTTTATGATTATTTTTCAATTATTTAATTGTATTAAAGTTCTGTAGTCATGGTGGCTTAGTTGGTTAGCTCAGGACGCGGGTTCGAATCCCGCACAGGAGTAAGATTTCCAATCCTCCAATTTTTCTTAACTTTCTCTCAAAAATAACTTTTTGCGAATTTTATTTAGGTACTTTTATTTTTAGGAAACTCTCTTTTTACATTTGAAGTCCCTACAAATCAATGCTTCATGTTTCTAGATCACTACGTACAATGTATATGTTCCCGCTGGAGTTCGAGTGCCATTATTTATCTCGCGCTATCAAATTCCTTCCGCATTATAGAATAAAAAAAATAATTACCAATTAATTATTACCCCAATAATTTTTACCCATCAGCGGCTGTGTAATTAGGTTGGAAAGTGAAAACCCCAGGTGCGTCATTTATTTTCTCGACCGTTAAGTTTACCCCTTGGGGCGTCTATATACCTATATCTTTGCCAATATTTGTTTTAGCCTCTACTTTAAGGGAGACAAAACTGACAAGAAATATAAAAGGGGAAGAAAAGGTTTCGTTTTCAAAAAAACATGTACTTAATGGAATCGATTAAATATTACATCAGCTCTATCCCGGATGATAATAATTCCAATTGTAACCAAGGGCAATCCTATAATCGGGAGTAAATCAGGCAATAAGTATTCATATCCGCCCCCTAGTCGGAATTGTCAATCTCCCGGGTAAAACGTCTTAGATTGCCAGTAACTCTAAAATGCATAACTAAGTCAAGAGGGGAGATATCATTAACTACATTGTAATAGGATGGGCTGGGAGAGGAGTAAAGGGCGCCCCCATCCCTTCTGTGCCGAATGCCTGGACTTAACTAGGCCTGGGACGTTGGGACCTGGATTTTTCCATTTGCACTTGCCAGAATATAGTAATAATACTAGACTATGGGTGAATTTTATTAGCTTTGTTCGCATTTGGCCTGGTGACACATTGAAAATAAAAATCTATTTGCCAATCGTACCTTTATTCTGTCAAAATCTAGTCCGCATAAGGTAATTCAGTCGGGGTGCCAACGAGTCGACATAAACTATTCAATGGGCTTTGGAAGTGTGACGATCGAAAAGCTATAGTGCAGCTACGTGGAATGTATGAAAAAGCTATTAAATTTAGCGCTGATGTGACGGGAAAGAATAAGCTTGCCCTTTTTTTGTAAGCTACGTCGATAAAAATTCATGGCGGCGCTTTTTATATTGTATTAATATCAATACATGTATCAACATCATGGAGGAGCTAACTCTGTTAATTGAAATCGTATGTATCATCTATCACCCCATCAATTCATGGAGAGGTATACAACGCTAGACATCAAATACAAAAAATGTAACATTGTGAATGTGACTTGGTGGATTACCTATTGATTTTTTCATCCCTCCTTACGGTTTCGGGACATCATTTCCCTCAATATGGTTTCACTAAGTGCTGAAAAGTTATATCAGTACGCTGGTTAATAAAGTGTTCCAGAGTGTCGACCTTCAAATATTATGCTTTTGGCAAGAAACTGAGGTTTATATAGTTTGGCCCTGTTTGTCTATAAATAAATGTTAAATCTTCAATAAATAAGGGTCTATTAACGATTGCAAATTCTTTTTATATTTAAACTGTAGATAAATACACATTATTTCAAAGTTTTTTTTTTTGTGACAGTAAGTTGTATAGCATTCTGAAGAACTGTATAAATTTCTCATTTGCAATCTCCGGCAGCAGTTTTGCGGTACGTGGTACAAGTTTCATTCGTATTAACCTTATTTTTATAGCTATAATTTTTTCGATTGCAGAAATATTTCAGATGCAAAAGCTGTATAGAATTCAAATGTTGGAGCATCTAAATAGAGAAAAATTCTAGGAGAGTTTCGTTAAAATGTAACACGGGGACAGCTACTTAATTTCTACACGAAGGTGTTTAATCGCTGGAAAAGTGTCAGCATTTTATAAAGATCCCTATATGCAAGTATCGTTTAAAAATGTTACCTAGGAACATAATAATTTCAAGAGAAATGTGTCTTTATTAGGTAATTTAAACTTCTTCCTAGTTCTTTTTACGGTTTTCGAGTTCCCAATGGGCCAGAAACGAAATTAAATAACCACGTATGTCGGTATATTGTGTTAAAACCGGAAAAACCTAATTAATTGTATGTTCACGACAGCCCATTATGTGGTTAGGAACAAAATGAAAATGGAAATTTTCGCAGTAGCGCGTATATACTGCTGCTGGAGAAACGATTTAAATTAATTAGATGTAAGCACGTTGAAATTAAAAATTTAAATGGAAAAAAATATTTGGCAATTTCCACAATATTCTCTGTAGTGGCCTATCATGAAATGAACAAAAATGTGTTTTACGCCACTTCTCAAAGCGACCTTGAACAAAATCCGTGCTTTATCCTCTTGTCATCTTCGCTCGCTTTAACATTTTTAAAGGCTTTTATACGGTTTTTAGTCGGGCATAAAATGACGAGGGATCGGGTGGCCACAAGGTTCGATTTTCCCTTGCCTTTCATATATAAAACATTTTTTTTTTACACAGACAAATACCTCCAAAATGGGACATTATGTTATAGTCAATCAGTTTTTCTTGTTTTTTCTTTGTTCGAAATTAAATTAGAAATATAAAAATGTGGAAAAAAAGGGAACGCGAAATTGAGTTATGCCTTGAACATATCTACCCCATATTTCCGCCAATTTTGTGTTATAGAAATAAAAGAGCGTTTAAAAAGAAAAAAAGATTATTCACAATCATATATATATATATATATATATATATATATATATATATATATATATATATATATATATATATATATATATATATCCTTATCGAAGATGTAGATGCCACATTGTTCATGCATTTGGTCATTCGAAGTCTTTGAATGAGCAGCAGCATTATTCGTGATTTAGATGCTGACTGGGCACTTGAAGAAAGGAAAATATCTCTCAAAACTGAAAATGGACGACTGTATCTGTAAGTTTGGGAGTGTGGTATGCCACAGCAGTTGGGCCACAGTAGGCCCATTGTGCGCCTTCACAAAGGAGAGGTCATCCTTAGCTCGTCATCTCTTCTAAGGATGGGTACGATCAGCCTAATCTAACTCTGCGTATTGGCGGAACATAGAATGTGAATGTGCTCCATCGTCTCTTCTTCTTGATTACAAGCCCTAAGAAACTTTGCCCTAAGGGTGTAAGATGCAACCTGAATAAGTGTTTGTCAGTGGCCAGTCAAGATGCTCGTTATTAGGCGTAGCCTTTTCCTAGTCAACGACAGCTTCTCGCTCGCTGCAGCTTTTACTGTATTCACCGCATTCAACTTTCTGTCTTCTTTTGGTTAAATAGTCTCGAATCCAATTTATGGAAACCCCATCAAAACCCAAAGACCTCAATTTGTAAACAAGTTTATCTCTATCCACCGTTTCAAAAGCACGTTTGAGATCAAGAAAAATCATTGTTATCCATTGATTTTTTCCAATCATTAATATTATACTGAATTGACTTTCACAACTGTAATCCTTTCTAAATCTCGACTGAAAGCCACACAATAAGCCATTTTCAGTCACAAAATCCAACATCTGCAAGTAAACAGTTCGTTCTAATATTTTTTCGAATGCACAAAGCATATTTATAGGTCTAAACACCTGCGCCTTGACAGTTTTAGCCACTTTTCTCATTCGCATTTTGTTGAAACTTTTAGAGCATCAGGTATCTTTCCTTGCAATAAAGAACTATTAACGACATTCAAAACTATATTTGATAAATTCTGGCCTCTGTGGAAAAGTGATTTTTAAACATAAAAAAAATAAGCTCACTTGTTACCATTACCTAATAGTCATGAGAATTACAACTAAACACTAATCTATTAGTGAAGAACCTCCGTTAAAAATATGAGTGTCTTCGTTTACTAACTAGATAGTTATCATCGACAATAGTTTTGAGTCTGGAGGAATAAGTAGCATTATGATTCCAGTTAATATTTAAATCACCAAGCATTATGAATTCATAACTCTGATTCAATAGGTAGGTAGTTTTCCAACCACTTCTCCATAAAATCCAGAAACACTGCATGTGACCGATTTGGTGAGTGATAAACACCAGCAACAGAGATCACATCATCACCCAAACTCAGCCTAACAATCAAAAACCACATATTCATAGGTATAGCATGCCTGAAAGTAACAACATATTTTATGTCTGATCTTATATAAAAAAATAACCACCCGTGAATCTACTATCAGAGTTCATGCTGTTACGTACAAATTTTGCCTTAGTACGTGAATGGAATTTCGAATAAATTCAGTTATTAATTCAGGTATTTATGAGGGTATTTATGAATATACCTGAGGTTTAATATTTTTCGGTGATTGATAGGTTTCTCATTGGATTTTACTAGTTTTCTGCCTTTTTGATTGAATGCGAAACAATATGTGGGTGTTGAACAAAGGTATGCTTTTCGGGGTAATACTGAATTAATTCTTTGTATTCAGACGACAGGGTAACTCTAGGATAATAAACCCCTACTATAGGATCGAAATCTATTTTATTTAGCTTACAAAAGTTGTCTAAAAAGCCCTAACTGTTGATGAAAATGTTTGTTTATTTCCAAATAAATATCAATTGGCAACACTTACGAGTCTCGTATTTTTCATTATTAAAAATTCTGCAACATCACAAATCACTTTCACACCCTTTGAATCGCTTTTCACCCTTATTTGCACTAATATTTACATTTTCCCGGTTATTTATTTTCGCCGAATAAGTGGGGTTATGGGACACTTGTTGATCCGTTTCAGGTAGCGCTGTTGCCGAGGTTTCTTGACCTTTGTTGCTATAACGTTGCTATCTATGAACAGGTGGTTATTTTGATGGTTTTTAGACTAAAGACTGGGTAGATGATGATTACTAATCAAATAATTAGTGTTAGGGGAGAAAATTGTATAACAATTTTGAGTTTTGTTTGTCATCGATGTGGTTTGGGTTGTTCGTTTAAAGCTGAGGGCATCTTGGAAAAAAATAGAATTATGGGAAATTTTTCATATGAGCTCACCTTATAAATTGCCGAAAAAGGGTCGTTCTCTTTAAATTCGCACGTTGAGCAAGCAACAAGCTGTTTGGCAGATTTTACCAGCGGTCCTCTTTGCTGCATTCCTTGGAACATCCACCTTTGGGGGATTTTAGAGGCGTTGGGAACTCAAGTGGTTGCTGGCTTAATTGGTTATGGGGTGAAAACTTCGATTTGGTCGTAAATCCCCGTACTTGTTAGCCAACCACTCAGAATTTTCTGGAGACGAAAATCTACGCCATTTTGTTGGTTTGTCGTGTGAGCAAAGAGCACGTTTTGTTCAACTAGAAGCCCGAATTGTAACCAGGTAAATTTAAAAGTTTTTATCAATCTGAATTTACCTTTTCGTTATCAATATTTAGATTAGCATAATATCAGTATTTTTGTAGATATTTGGAATTCAATAAAAAAGGGTAAATTTGACCTCCACGAGGGGGCATTTTGTCAGTAAAAAAAAAACTCTCTAGTCACTTTCAAAAGGGAGATTATTGGGCTAATTAATTAATTTCAAAAGAAAACTTTCAGATTTCAAGGAATTTTGCACTTTAATTTCAATCATTTCATGTATATACCATTTGAGGGTTGGGCTTTTGATTTTATAAATATGAAAGGGTTCTAAGAATTTGTGCTCTTTCAGGGTTTTTTAGATTTTAGCTTCCATTGGGTTTTCTCTTTCGACGTGTTGCTAACGTTTCGAAGGTGAGGTGTCAGAGTACCCACAACACTGAATCTGAAACCGTAATTTACCGTAGTTAAGAAGGGAAGTCAAAAAGAGTTGATGGGGTCTGTCATTCAGGCTGTGAGGCTGTCATGAGACAGTAATAGAAATGGATGTTTAGACTGCAGGGAGGACCACAAGGGGGTGATGTACCCGTTGATTTATTAATGTTTCTTAATTTTTCTTTTTTATTAATATTAATTGTATTTCTTATATTTAACTCGGTACATTCCCAAGTTTGTTTTACCGCCTTCATTATTACACTTATTACAATGGGTGTACTGCACCAATGAATATTAATTTTACTATATTTCAGGTGACATTTGTACAAACCTGCCCCGGTATACCATGGTATAAGCGTGCACAGATTTTAAATAATATTATTAATCTCCTTATTAATTATTTGTTCTCTTTTACTTTCATTGGAGTAAGGTGGTCAAACATTTTATTGGTGAATCTTAAATTTATTGGAGTGTCTTTTATAAGACCAAATTGGTCCTTGCTACCTTTTTGTAATTTTGACATTTACATTTAATAATAATATATACTGTGGTAATTTTTCTATTGACCTTCCTCCCCAGAACATATTAAATAGATTTATAATCATTGTTTTTAGATTTGACTCTTATTTTACCCCTACTGACCTCAACCAAACTAAGGTAAAGTTATTTTAAAGGATAGGTACATCGGGTAGGTACATTTTTATAGGAATGTTGGAGATCAGGGACTTTCTGGTTTAAATCCGCGGTTTTTATTTTGTAAACCAGTAGCGCCCTATAAAGCTAAAGCTATTTTTCAATATTGAACCTACTCCCACACCACTGAGTAGCCTCGAGCACTTTGTTGCGCTGCCGCATTCCTTAAGGGTGTCTTACTGTACCTAGGCCTATTAGGGTTTATTTATTCAAATTTAGTTTTCAAACAGTTTGAGGGTTAATTTTTGCGCAACAATATATTGTTCTCTATATCACCCAGCCTAATTTATCAGCTAAAATGCAACATTGGATTTTTTTGTTTTTTTTTTCTTCTCGAGCATCCTCATTCAGATTCCGTGGCAAGTCCTTTTTAAAGCATGGCAAGTTTGTGCTTAAAAAATCTAACTTCCTACAAAACTGATTACACAATTTACAAATTCTGCTAATAGGGCTGCGAGCACCATAATTTGTTCGGTAAAAAGTTACTGAAAATAAGTATTTGACGAGTTACTCTTTACGGAATTTTAAAGAAGACACTCTCAGGTAGCTCAAGGCTGTCAATAATGCCATTTATAATTTTAAACACACAACAAACATGATTGCATTCTCCTTGTTTCTAAAGTTTTAGGTCTACAAACTTCTAGTTCTATAAATATTTTCATAATTAATATCTTCCATTGAATGCCCCAGCTTGAAATTCACAAATCTTAGAAATCATCTCTGAACTTTTTCCAAGGAGTTAATATGTACATTATAACAAGCATCACTTTCATCTTCTACATGAGATTGAGCATCTGAAGAAGTCTCGGATGAAATTGAAGCAGCATTGTTTAAGACCTCATTGGAATCATTTTCTACCTCCATTGAAACAACAGGTTGCAATTGAATATAATTTTTTGTGAAATTCAACCGACCTTCTAAAAAGACTACATCACGACTATAATTATTGGGGTCCAGTAGCATATACTCAACAGTAGTATCAAAATATTCTACAACAACAAACACTTTTTGCTCTTCTCATCAAGCTTTCTCTTCTTAGCATCAGGAATATGCACCTAATCTCTACATCCAAACACTCTTAGATGACCCAAATCCACTTTACATCCCATCGATTTCTCTTCTCCTAGTAGCACCATGTAATTTTTTGATTTCAGAACGGTTTAAAAGATAAACAGCAGTGTTAGCTACTCCTGTCCACATTTGCTTCGGTGAGTATAATGGAATGGTTGTACCTTTCAGCCACACCATTTTGTTTCGGGCTGTACGGTACGGTGAGTTCATGTTTTATTTCCTTATCTTTGAGGAATTTATTTAGACGGTCATTGCAATACTCACCCCCGTTATCAGTTCCTAGAACATTGATTTTTCTTTCAGTCTGATTCTCTACAAATTTGCAAAACTCTTTAAAAATCTCAGGCACCTCATCTTTGCATTTCAAGAAATAACAGAATATTTTTCTGGTATGGTCATCAATCAATGTGAATAAATATTTTGATTTACTCCACGATTCAACCTCTAATGGTCCTAAGATATCAGAATGTATCAAGTCAAGCTTACCTTTTGCTACTTTTTTGCTAGGATTGTAAGGAAATGGCTTCCTTGCCTGTTTTCCCTTAATACAGCTCTCACAATATTCTGTATTTACTGTATAAAATACCAGTTGCAAGTCCGTTTTTTAGCAAATTCTTACTATAGTGGTTCAGGTGACCCAATGTTGACCTTTTGTATGAGTAAATCCAATTTATACAGACCATCCACATTTGTTGCCGTTCCTCATGGTTCTCCTTTAATCGGACACATATCTTGGTCCATAATTTCGCAATTGTTGGCATCAAAATGAACACGATATCCTTTGGAAACCATAGAGTTCACAGACAGTAAGTTCACTGAAAGATTTGACACAAGTTTAACATCAGAAATAATTTTCTCAACACCACTTTATCTTAGTTTAACTGAACTAATACCAGTTCCTGTTGAACAGTTAAGAGTTGTTGGCTACCATAATTTCTTGTCAAGAACTTTCGCTGGATAAACTAGTTAACAGCTCCTCATTGCCAGTCAGGTGTGATGATGCACCACTGTCGTCCCCTTTAATGTTAACATCCAAAGCAGCAGCAAATAAAGCCTTATTTCTGTTCGAAGCTCAATTTCTGTTTGAAGCTCCATGATGTCTTTTATTGTTAGAATTTTCGTCCTTTTTTCTTTGGGCACTGATTTTTATAATGACCCTTTGTACGGCATATCCAACACCATGGGGGCTTCTTGAATGCTAATGCAGAATTACCACCAGATTTGCCATTTTGACATTTTTTTATCTTGCAGCAGTCTTGTCTTGACAAAATCTGATGTTATATCGACACTAGAGTTTCTAGAGCCTTCACCATTGGCTCGTAGTCTTCTGTAAGTCCTTGTAACATACTAACTCCTAGAAATTCATCATATAGAGGCTTTCTAATTGACTTGAGTTGTTGTGACAAAGTCATTATTTCATTCACGTAATCTTCCATATTATTGAAGCTTTCAAGCTCAACGGAACACAAATTTCGTAGCAAACGCAATCTGCGATGTGTCCTCGAAAGCTATTTCAAGTGCTTTCCAAGCTTCAAGGGCTGCTGTTGATGGCATGACACGTGGGTACGCGGACTTGTCCAAGGAAAGGATTATTTTGGACTATGCCTTCTCCTCATGGCGTGCTTTTGCAGTACCAAAGTGCATCTAGTTTCAATAAAGCACTCATCTGGAATTTCCAGTCCGAATAATTATCTCGTCCCTTAAGTTTTTCAATCGACTTCAGAGCTTGATTCATTATTTGCCATAATTTTTATATTTATTTTCGTCCAACAATCAACGATTTATTTGTGTGTGCACCTTTCCCTTGCTTGAACCTTACCTCGAAAAAAATTCTATTTTTTTTTCAACAACGTTCCTGGGCCTATAACCTATTGGAAATGCTGACTGGTTGCAGTGGCTGAGGACTAATTAGCACACAAATGAAATATACATAACTTTACATAGAGAACTATTGTATTAATTTTACTCGGAGATACACAAGCTATATAAACAGTGATAAGTTGAAAACTAAATAAATTATTCACAAACAAAATACTTATTTTTTTAAAGTGATACATCCGACCTCAACTGAAGTTTTTTTTTTTTTGAAGATAAAAGTCAAAATGACATTAGGTTGGCAATACAATGTAGAATTGTCAGTGCTTTCAAATTTTTTATGTAGAAAAGGCTTGTGTTGCCAACATAGTTACTAAATTTTTGACTGGAATTATCTTTTAAAAAAAAACATACTTTACTATTTCAAGGATATAATATAAAATGGGTTACCTTAATATTATAATCACAATACTTATAGGGCGATATGCTTTAGTGGTGGTGTAGTCCATGCACCCTGGTTCGGGCAAGAACACCACTCTGACTTCTCTCCAAGCCTTGGATATGTATCTCAGTGCCGAGGACGCCCTACTGAATTAGGGCTGGATAGATGCCGTCAGGTCCTGGTGCTTTAAAGGCGGAGAAGTCTGAAATTACCCAACCTATGATTTCCTCATGTATTATCTGATTTGCTAGTTGCCAATCAGCCACAGGGCGTATGTATGTTACCTGAGTCCGGTCCTTCACAATGAGGAAGTTGCATAAATTTTTATTTTGATGCAAAATGTATTTAAAGTGAAGCAAACTACTCTAGAAGTATATTTCTACATTCAAATCCTCTTTATACTGAACCACTAATAAATAATTGAATATTCAAATATTGAATATAACAAAGGGCGCGAAAAAATGACGCCATGGAACGATAAACAAACAAAAGTGTGGTTATGTTAAGGTGAGACTTGAGCCGTCAGACGCTTGTGTTTAGATTGAATTCTACCGATGGATCCACCATTCTATGTCGGTCATTGGCATTTTCCATTCACTAAACAAAGATACCCCTCGTTTTTATTCTAATCGGCAACTTCATCAATGAGTCAGCTAACTTTGTTTAGTGAATGGAAAATGACAATGATCGACATAGTCGCATAAACCAATGACATAAAACACAATTGACAATGGATAAGACGGGAGGGAGTACAGACACTCGTTTTGACGGATATCGTCTTGTGACGTCATTGATTCACGACTACGTTTTGGCGCAAAGAGAGTTATTTTGATTTTCTATATTTTTTTACAGAAAAACTATTAGTTGAAAATTTGAAAATGTGGCAAGTGACTTTTTTTCCCGAGGGTGGCATCTTTTTGAACTGATTCTATCACAAAATCTCCACCTTTAATCTGGCTTGCCTAATCTACGTCTTGAAGTAGATAACTGATCTTTTAAAGATGACATTTTTTATCTTTTTGTGCCTGGTCACCATTTTGTGTCGTAAGCCTCAAGTTTTTCTTTGATGATATCAGGAGACTTTTAACTTTTTAGACGATTTGTTTTTGTTTTGCCATCAGGCTGTTGTCTGTCAAGTCCGAGAATCCAAATCTTGGGTTGCTTTATCATATAATTCATGGTTTAGATTTCATTGGCCTTTGTTACGATAAATTTATCATTTACGTAACATGTTCCATCTTTTCTTATTTTCATTATAAAGTTGTATTTTTTGCATTTTAGAATCAGCCAAATAATATCCACAAAATTCAAATTCAAATTCGAATAATACAGGTGCTGCCATCTATCCACATTTGCGTAAAGTGCAAGTATCGAGAAGTGATTTTTTAGTACTGCCATCTAGTGCCCGATGATCTATAGGTATGTCAAAGTATGATTTCTAATTTCGCTTTTGGCAGTAATTTGTATTTTAATTGAAAGAAATTATATTCATCTCACTTTTAGCAAATGGATATATTTCTGTCCTTTTTTAACTTCTGATTTTTAAATATTCATTTTTGGCTTAATGATCTAGTTAATTAACAGTCTTTTATTTTTGACATAACCCTAATTCAATTTCTTTTAATTTGTAACTAATTAAAATAGTTTTAGTGGATTTTTATCTATTTTCGTTTATTCCATGTGGTCTTTTCATTGTGTTTTCATTTTGAAGTGAATATGGTCTTTTGGGTGTATTCGTTTGATTGGTTAAAACTGGTAGGAATTATTCATTAAGTATAAAAAAACACAGGATCGTTTTCCTGCTGGCCAAAATTTCTAAAACGATCTCTTCTTGAAGAACACTCTGGCCAGGCAAGTCCTCTATTTTTTTTTTTTAATAATTTTGTGCTGTGAATTTCTGAATCCTCTCCCATAAATATTTCAATATTCAAATTGTCATATCTTTACTAAGTTTTTACCTGATAAATCTTATCTGATCTGTTTTTGAAATATAAATATTATATTTTAAGGTTTTTTATCTAATTGTTGGCTTCCATTTTGTGTGAATTATTTATTGGTTAGTACCACATTTTTGTTAGGAAGTACGTCAAGAATTTTTGGGTTTTAAATAGGTACTGCTGCTCTGGCTTTCAGAAACAATTTTCAGTGTGGGAAAATTGGACCATTTGCTCTAAATAGAGTCGATGAAAACCAAAATCCATCCCCATTAATTCTTCATTGAATACAGACAGAGGCCTGAACAGCCATTTTCTGCTTGACTCCTTAAATTATTATCTTAACTAAAGGGTGTATTTTTTTAATAGAAATCCAGACAGGTCAAAAATTCAGTTTAAAAGTTTTAATTGAAACATCTCAAGAATTTTGACACATTCTGGATTTGATTAATTTCAACCCTAGGTTTATCTAGTATCTGTGGTAACACACTTAATTCGAGGGGAGAATTTTGTCTATTTGGGGAGGAATCCAGACATTTGATTTCTTTTTTTTTTTTACTCACCATTTTTGCTCATATTTTTGCCTGCCAGAGCTGTTTTTCAAGGAAGCAGCATTTTGCTCAATTGTAACGAGCATTCTAATTTAATCTTGTTATTACTTTTTTTTTATTATCTTACCATTAATCTTAATTATTTAATTATTTTTTTTTATATTAAAATATATATATATTTTTTTTCAACTTGCAATAGGTTTTTATACCTGATTCTGTTGGAAGGGAGTGTCTGTAGAACAATCATTTTATACTAAATTTCAACTTCAATTTCTTTTGCAAGACACTCACTTTTTGACAGAATTCAGGGATTGAATATTCCAAATATTGGTGAACCTGATACTGCCTTATTCTTTTCTAGGTACCTACTCTACCTAAAGATCACTGTTTGGAGTCTGGATCAGCTGGAGTGACGTCACCCCAGCAATCTACCCTCTTCCTGGAAACAGGAAACAACACCAAGAGCTCCAGTTCCCGAAAGTGAAACCCCAACACCCATTGAAGAGCTCCGGATTGGAAAGGTACATACCTACTGTATCAGATTCACCAGAACAACCAAGCTATATTGTTTACACTATTTACGCAACCAATATTGTACACTAAATAAAATTATTGTTTGTTGGATGTTGAGTGGTTTCATTTGCACACAAAGGGGTTACACGTTATCTTAATTTTTCTTCTCACGACCCTAGGTTATCTTTTTCTGAAAGTATACAAATTCCTGTTTTATTTGTAACACCTTCTTCTGGCGAATTTTGTGCTTTCTATGGCGTTGAAATGAACATACAGTATTTAGCTGTTAACCCAATATCATAAATCTAGTATATTTTTGAGTCCCGACGTAAATAAATTAATATGGAAATTGCACACGACATTATCCAACGAAAGATGTTAATAGTCATATTACGACCGAATTAACTTGAATGTATGGCGCGTATGATTTCGAATTTGTCTGCGTATGTTAAGCCGTGATTGACTGCCAAATGGGGGCGAAATAATTATGGTTTTGATAGACCGAATTTCGATTAGACATCAGTTTGCCGTATTAATGGTTGAATAGATTTTAGCAAGCATAATAATGACTTCAATCCAACAATAATCTGCCGATAAATGAAACAAAAAATTCCGAAAAAAGACAAAAAAACAAACACAAATTAAATTGTGTCCTGAACATATTTTCGTTATTGCGAATAAAGTGGCGTGAAAAAAAGTGCCTTCAGGAGAAAATTCAATAAATATGGAAAAAAGTGGCATAAAACCTCTACTATTCAAGCAGGTAGGACGAATTTCGTTTTGCCATATGAATGGACAAACAGAATTAAGCGCATACGGATTCAGCCCAAAATCATGAACCGATAAATTCGGCTTTCCCGAAATACAAAAAACCCGTAAATACTCGTGACAGTGGAATTAAAACACCGTTTAAAACGGGAAGTAGGCAAAAAAAGTCCGCGATCCCCGTTATTTATTGTACCTTTGTGGTGCGAGGGAATCCTTTCCCGCTTTTATTTATGGCCGTGGGAATTCATAATTCCCGGCCATGCACAGCAACTATTTAATAAAGTTGTACCGAGCAACTGGTGGCAATTGGATGCGACGATTAAAAAGTTACTTTTGCTCGGCCGGCTTTGGACTTGGGAGAAGGACTAGACGTGACTTAAATAGTGATTTAATGCTGTAAAGATGTCCGAAGGTTGAAATGTTATATATATTTTTTGACGTTGGGATTAGTGGAGGAACGGTCTACGCATATACATTAGGTCTTTAGACGAGAATTATTTTGTATTGCTGTTAGAAAATGTTTAGTTATGAGTAGACTTTTTGATCAATAAGAATATATTATCACCATACATATAGATAGAATTGCTACAATAATAACTTATTTCAAATCTTTTGAACTTTATATCCAATTTCTTCCATATGACATCGTGGCAAAGGCCAAACGAGCCTTAAAATATAAACTAATCCCATAATAGTTACTTCAAAAACCAAATAAATATATATCTGCAGAGGAATGATTAAGAAAATGAGATCAGTTTTAGATCATCAGCATGCATGGGAAGATTTTACGTAGGTATGTATGTATGTATGTATGTATGTATGTATGTATGTATGTATGTATGTATGTATGTATGTATGTATGTATGTATGTATGTATGTATGTATGTATGTATGTATGTATGTATGTATGTATGTATGTATGTATGTATGTATGTATGTATGTATGTATGTATGTATGTATGTATGTATGTATGTATGTATGTATGTATGTATGTATGTATGTATGTATGTATGTATGTATGTATGTATGTATGTATGTATGTATGTATGTATGTATGTATGTATGTATGTATGTATGTATGTATGTATGTATGTATGTATGTATGTATGTATGTATGTATGTATGTATGTATGTATGTATGTATGTATGTATGTATGTATGTATGTATGTATGTATGTATGTATGTATGTATGTATGTATGTATGTATGTATGTATGTATGTATGTATGTATGTATGTATGTATATATGTATGTATGTATGTATGTATGTATGTATGTATGTATGTATGTATGTATGTATGTATGTATGTATGTATGTATGTATGTATGTATGAGTTGGAGGTGTCAGTTGCACTGCGACCAAGGTTGATCTATTGTATCCTTGTACCCCTCCTTCTGCTGCTAAGTTCGAGTTTCCTGCTTAAAGCAGCCCCTCTAGTCCTAGGTCCTTTAGGAATTTTAGGATGTCTAGCGGTTCCAGGGCTGGAATGTCTTCCAGCTGTATAAGGGGACTTCCCAAGTTCTTCATTCTTGAGCGGCTTACGGCATCGCAGTTCAGTAGAAGAAGGTGAGGTGTTTCTTCACCATATTCACAGAATCTGCAAGTGTTACCTTCTTCCAACCCCAGATTATGTAGGTGCTTATTCAGTATGCAATGTCCCGAGAGAAACCCGGTTAGAGTTTTGAGACTTTTCTTGCTAAGGTTGACCAGCAATTCAGATCTTTTTTGGTTGTAGCTACCCAGTAGATCTTTGGCCTGTCGTAGTCCTGGTTGGTCTAGCCATTGTTTGTTCCTTAGCCGGTTCTCTTCCTTTTTGAGGATTTCTTGGAGGTGCGCATTTCCGACGCCGCAGAATGGTTCTGGCCCAGTGAAGGGAGTGGCCGCTCCCGTTTTTGCAAGTTCGTCTGCGCATTCATTGCCCTTGACTCCTATGTGTCCAGGAACCCAGAGTAGGGTTACTTTGTTTTCCTTCCCCAGCTCATTGAGTTTCTGTAGACATTCCCATACTATCTTAGAATTGATTACCGGCGAGCTCAATGCTTTGATAGCTGCTTGGCTGTCAGACATTATTACAATTAGTCGTTTTCGGTAGCTTCTGTTCAGGTTGAACTGCACGTATTTTCCGATCGCATGAAGTTGGGCTTGGAATATGCTTGGTGATTTGCCCATTGGCTCCGAGTATCTGGTTCGTGGCCCGAATACTCCGGCTCCTGTCCCCTCAGCAGTTTTGGAGCTGTCTGCGAAACATTTGATGGTTTTTGCTTTAAGAGACTGAATACATTCTATGTTCCATCTGTTCTTTGTACTTAGTTCGATGGAAAAGTTTTTCTCGAAACTGAATTTATCAACAATCGCGTCTTTTGGTAAGTCCATGAGGTGTGCACAGTTTGGGAGAGGGAAAGCACTGCCAAAGTGCGTTTTCCCTTGTAGACTTATTTTCGCCAGTCTTAGACATGATTCACTGGCAACCCGCTTCACTATTGTGTGAAGTGGTGTTAGGTCTAGGATGACTTCCATTGCCGCGGTTGGGCATGTTCTTATTGCTCCTGTTATGCATAGACATGCGAGTCTTTGTACCTTTCCTAGGGTTTTCCTAGCCGTTTCTAGCTGAGTTCGGCTGTACCAGGCTACCGCTCCGTAGGTGATGATAGGTCTCACTATCATGGTATACATCCATCATAGGATCGTTGGGTTACAACCCCACGTTTTGCCCGCGATGTTTTTACATACCATGAGTGCCGAAATTGCTTTGTTTGTTATGTTCTCTATGTGTTCCAAAGGAGTTTAGAGTCTAGGGTTATTCCTAGGAATTTAACTTCTTGTTTCCAGTGAAGCCTGCTTCCATCGAGGCGAATGTTCCTCAGGTATGGGAGTTTCGTTCTTTTTGTAAATGTTACCAGTGTGGTTTTTGATGAGTTAAGATTCAGTCCCACAGTCTGACACCATTTCTTCGTGGTTCGGAGTGCTTTTTCTATAAAATCACAGAGTATTCCTTCGTGTTTGCCTCTGGCTTTAATGACAATATCACCGGCGTAACCAAGGCAGTTGAAGCCCTGGTCTGTCAGTGTATTTAGTAGATCATCGACTACTAGACTCCACATCAAGGGTGAGAGTACCCCTCCCTGTGGACATCCTCTCGTTATGGTGACTTGTATGGTTTGTTCTCCCACATCCGTTTCTGCAGTTCTGGTGGCTAACGTTTCACATATCCAGGTGGATATGGTTTTGCCCACTCCTTTTCTGACAAGCACATTCTTCATTGACTCATGAGAGGTGTTATCGAAAGCCCCCTCTATGTCTAAGAAGGCGCAGATGGCTACTTCTTTATTCAGCAGTGTGTTTTGGATGCTGTCAGTGAGTTCAAATAGAGCGGTTTCTGTTGATCTGCCCGCTCTGTAAGCATGTTGCCTAGGATGTAGTGGCATCTTTTCTAGAACATTTGTTCTGATATAGTTATTTACAACTTTCTAAACTGTCTTCAGTAAGAACGACGTGAGACATATAGGTCTGAACGACTTCGGTAGAGTGGCATCCTTTCTCCCTGCCTTTGGGATGAAAGTTACTTTAGCTCTTCTCCATTGACTGGGTATGTATCCGGTCGCTAGGCTGTATCTAATGAGTTTGATTAGATACGGCATAATTTCATTTTGCCCTTTTTGCAACAGGGCTGGAAAAATGCCGTCTACTCCAGATGACTTGAACGCTTGAAATGAGTCGATCGCCCAAGCCAGCCGCTGCGGAGTGCAAAGGTTCTTGGCAACCTCCCAGTTTTCTTGCCTGGTTTTTCTTGGCCGTTCTTTGTTTTCTTCAGTACCATTGGGTATACTTTCTGGAAAATGGGTTTCTAGTAGTAGAGCAGTTCGTTGCTCTTCATTTTATGTATAACTCTCGTATGGTTTCTTAAGTGTCAATGGTCCTTGCGCCCTGCCTTTTGCCAGGGTTTTGTTTAGTTTGGCTGCTGATGGTGTTTCTGTGATAGATTCACAGAAGTTCTGGAAGTTTTTCCGGTTGGCCTTCCCTAATTCTCTGTTGTCTGCCTTTCGGTGTAGCCCTGCCATTCTTTGTCCCGTTTGGCTCTGTTAAAGAGACAGCGAACCTCGGATCTAAGTCGTGACAGGTGACTATTCCACCATGGGCAACCTTTTTTGTTTATCTACTTGTTCCTTCACAGGACATTTGGATTCGTATGCCTCCATGATTGCTCCGTTAAGGATTTGAAGGGTTTCTTCTACTTCACGTGTGTTCCTGCAGCTAACCTTATTTTGTTTGAGGTTGCGTTGCAGTTTGCTTGTGTATTCTTCCCAGTTTGTATTTCTGGGGTTTCTATACAAGGCAGTTCGTTCCTGCACTCCTTTTACTTCAAATATTATGATTCTATGATCAGAGAGAGAGGGTTCATTCGAGACTCTCCAATTCCTGATCATTTGGTCAATATTTGGACTACTAACACCTCCTGTCTGACCTTAGTAACAAATGTTGGTGTATTCCCTACATTAAGTATATTTAGGTTTGTTTGAAAGATAAATTCTAACAGTTGCTCACCTCTTAGGTTTGTGTCGGTACTTCCCCAGATAGTGTTGTGGGCGTTGGCTTCACAGCCAATTAGGAGCGGTAGTTTGTTCCTGTTGCAGTACTCGACTAGTCTCTGTACTTCTTCTGGTGGTGCTTGCCCATCTCCAGCGAAGTAGCCTGATGCCAGTACTAGGTCGCGGTGTGGTAGGTCCGTGATAAGTTTAACCCGAACCGTATCCAAGTCCCGCGACGTAAATTCTGAAAGACATAAATGATTAATATTTTCATTCAGGATAATGCATGCTCTAGGGTCGTTACACCGACTGTCCCAGATTATTTTTGCCCCTTTACCTGACAGACCTTTGATCTGCCCCCTGTGTATCCAAGGTTCTTGGATTAGTACGGCCCCCAAGTGTGCCGACGTGAAAAACCGCGCTATGGCAGCAGATGTTCCCTTAGCGTGATGCGCGTTCACCTGGGCTATTGTGGTGTAATTCGCCATCATACCTGTTATTGTTGTTTCTGGTGTGGTGGAGTGATGACCTCCTAATCGCCCAGAAGCATTTTTTCTTCCTCACTGGGAACTTCCTCTGCCGGAATGAGAGTTTTCTCCCCCTCCTCAAGGCCTTCGTCCACTTTCCCTTCGTCTTCTTCTGAAAGAGATTCCGGTTTGGATTCCGAGGAGGTGAGCTCCTTCGGTTCCTCGTTAGTTTCCTCTTTACCTTCCCGAACCTATAGAAGAGGTTGTAGGTACCCCATTATCCTAATGGTTTCGCAGGACCCATCGTCTATGCCGATGTTGAGTAGCTGGCCGTTACCCTCGTCCTTGCAGCCCATTACTTTCCACAGCCGAGTGCTAAGCCCTTCGTTTTGGGTGTTCACCAGGCTTAGGATTTTAAGGGGGTCTTTTGTCCTTTGCCTGAGACGGTGTGCGCCTTTGGGATGTCGTCTCCCAGGCACACCATCAGCTCTCCTTCCTGCCAGGTTTCCAACCTGGGGACGTGTTCTATCAGCCACTCAACTGTTTCTTTGGTGAGGCAATCAATCACCAGCATGCTTGGTCGGAAATGTATGCCTCCAAATTGAAGTTTAGGTTCCGCCCCTTTCATCATTTCCTCCACAATGGCGTCCTCTAGGTTAGAAAGTTCTTCTGCACTGAGGGTTTCCTTAGGGAATGCCGCGGGTAGTGCTGCCACCTTTATGGTTTTTGCTGACTCGGCTAGATGGTGCTTGGCCCAGCGGCTCTGTCAGCATGAGGAAGTTCCGTCCTCTTTCTTTTCACGTCCGCTTTGTGCGGAGGGGTTATGTTTTTGGGCCCCCTTTTCTGTGCCTTGTCTAGTGTCTGCACTTTCCTGGCCAGTGCATTTTCTCTGGCTTCTTCTGGTGTCATGCCCTGTTGAAGAAACATGAGGTACCATCGCACTCCAGCTCCACTGAGGCCTTTTCACAGTGAGTCATCAAGTGGTTGACCAAGAGGTGGGTAGTATGGCTATTTCCTAGGATCAGCCTTTCTTCTTTGGGGTTTCTCCCCCTTCTTATCTTTTGCAGGGCCCTCTTGTCTCTGAGGTGATCTCGGATGGTGTGAGGGTCCCGCCTGCTGACTGTCTTGGATGTCATGCTCCATTCGGTCAGCACTTGGCTCAGCGGTGTCGTCCGCTTTTCTTTGTTTTTTGATTTTTTCTTATCCATGTTTGTTCCCACGAATAGCTAGGGAAATAAAGGTCAGCCACGTCGGAGCCCCGCACGACGTGGTAAGGCTGGTTACTTGAAAAGGTCGCCTGGTATCTTCAAGGCTCCGTTTGAGGCGGTGCTCTTCCACCGTCATGCATATCTCGGCACGGATCGCGCTACACCTTGGATTGGAGGGTTGGTCAGCGTCACCTTATTGGATATTCGGTGATTACCTATAAAACATAGGTCGTCCGGCCATTCGCCACCTGCCGACGCTCCCTCGTAGCCTCCCAAGCCGGGGGAGGTAGGTAAGTCAAGTAAGAGTAATTTTATCAATAGATATCACAAAATTGATATAAAAAATTACGAACCTGACTGAATCAATTTAAATTTAAATCCAAAATATAATCAACTAATTCGAATATCTAAATTTGCCTCTAAATCTATTCGTTTCAAATTACGAAATACATTAGTGCTTTAATCATTTCCATCCGAGGCCATTATAACATAATTTCGTTTCGAATGTACTAATAATCCTGAAACCACACCACAGCACAGGCTCCTTTGTTTGAACTGTCAAATAAAACGATCTCACTTTCGAAAACAGCGGAAAAAAAAAACCGGAGGAATTAAATCATAAATAAATTTGCCGCATCAGGGCGCGCATTAATTTAATCCCGATAATTAGTTGATATATTTGTGCGTATTTTAATTTTGCGATTAGTTGTTATCGTACATATTAAATTTAGCTATTTATTTAGAGATTTGGCATAATTGAAGGATTTATAATTATAAGCTTATATTGCAATAATAATAATAATAGTTTTTGATCGATGAAATAATTATTATGGTAATAATTTAAAAAAAAAGTATTCATAATTGAACTTCATCAGTTTACATGAATTTCCCTCCTTGAACTGATTTCGTGGCTGTACTTTTATCATCCTTCATTTGTTAAAAGGCTCGCGTGTCTGATCAAGATCGAGTTTTATATGAATTGTTCAAATCCTCTCGTAAATTAATGAAGTTTATTTTTGAGATTATTTTTGCGGACAACAGTTTAACTAGTTGATCGATAAATATAGTATCAAAAAAAAATCATTCAGACTTGTAAACACATTCTTATGTCATCTCATTATCCAGGATATAATTTTTTGTATGTATAAAAGAGGGCACTCAAATTATTGGTTGATTCATCCTTTAAGCCCCAAAGACCACCTCCTCCTTGGAAATTTTAAATTACAAGCCGCGTCCTCATTTCACAGGTCTTTTCACCCAGATTACAACCCCATGCATAAATTTCAAATCATCTCTGTCAAATGGCGGCTTGTTTCAATTATGAAATGGAGCTGTTTTTTCTGTATTAGGTAATCTACTGACCTGTCAAAAACGAAATTCAATATGGAAGTTCGGGTCAAGCATTGGGTCAAGCACTGTGTTGTTTATTCTGTATGTCATTGATTCTGTCACATTCTGGACAAACGTCCAGATTTGAATTATGGGATTTTGTGTTTTCTTGTGTGTTTAGGTATTGTGTTAATTAAAATGCCAGCGATTTGCATCGTAATTGGGTGTGGAAGTCGAGGTAACAGGAAAAATGTGAAATTTTATACAGTTCCTGCTATTTTGAATCATTGGCAACGCAGGGCTATATGGATTGCTGCAATTAAAAGAAAAGATCTAACAGAGGCTCGATTTTCCCTTAATAATAATACCTTAAAATATTCACTCTCCCTCTCAGAATTTATTAATAAATTGAAAAATACGTAGAAACACTATAAACACCATAAATATCACTTTGAAAACAACAAAGGCCAGAACACTAAAAAATACGTTGAAATACTAAAGACTATAAAAATCACTATGAAAACAACAATGGCCAAAACCAATAAAAAATACGTAGAAACACCATAGACTATAAAATTCACTTCGAAAGCAACAAGGGCCAGAACACAAATATGCACAGATGCTCTTCTTATAAACGTCACCGGTTTGTCACCCTTGTCACGGATTGCTAATCCGATCTTTTGGATTTAGGGATCGAAGGTCTCTACCGCAAAATTTGGAGAATGTCCCGATAACTTTCAAACGAAAACGATTGAAGAAGAGACGTCCAATCAAGAACAGGTGCGATTGATGTTAACGTGTGGTCAAGAATAGTAACCTAGTTTACTTTCAAGAATAGGGTGTCACAATAAGAGTATCCAAGATGCTATCATACTTAAATTAAAATGTCCGCCAAGAGGCACAAATCCCCTTAATTAATAAGGTCATTAATGTCCCCTTTGAAAGCGACTAGTGAGTTTTTACTGACAAATTGCCCCTCATGGAGATTAAATTCCTTTCCTTTTTTATTGAAACCCAAATATTTACAAAAATACTGTTATGCTAATCTAAATATTGATAATGAAAAGGTGAACTCAAATTGATAAAAACGTTTAAATTTACCTGCTTACAATTCGGGCTTCTAGATGAACAAAACGTGCCCTTTGCTCGCACGACAACTCAACAAAATGGCGTAGATTTTCGTCTCCAGAAAATTCTGAGTGGTTGGCTTACAAATACGGGGACTTACGACCAAATCCAAGTTTTCACCCCAAAACCAATTAAGCCAGCTACCACTTGGGCGGCTCTAAAATCCCACAAAAGGTGGATGTTCCAAAGAACGCAGCAAAAAGGACCGTTGGTGAAATCTGCCAACAACTTGTTGCTTGCTCAACGTGCGAATTTAAAGAGAACGACCCTATTTTCGGCAATTCACCAGGTGAGCTCCTATGAAAAATTTCCCAGAATTCTGTGTTTTCCAAGATGCCCTCTGGTGCCAGATTTCCGGTTTTGACCAGGAAAACGAAACAATCAGCTTGAAACGAACAACCCAAACCACATTGATGACAAAACAAAACTCAAAAGTTATTATCTAGCTTTCTCCCCTAACACTAATTAATTAATTAATAATCATCATATACCCGATTTTCAGTCTAAAAACTATCAAAATGACCACTTGTTCAGAGATAGCAACACGATAGCAACGATGGTCAAGACACCTCGGCAACAGCGCTTCCTGAACAGGAACAAAAAGTTTCCTATAACCACACTTATTCGGGAAAATAAATAACCGGGAAAATGTAAATATTAGTGGAAATAAGGGTGAAAAAGCGATTTTGCGATGTTGCAGAATTTTTAATAATGAAAAATACGAGACTCGTAAGTGTTGCCAGTTGATATTTATTTGGAAGTAAACAAACATTTTCATCAACAGTTAGGGCTTTTTAAACAACCTTCGTAAGCTAAGTAATATAGATTTCGATCCTACTAGTAGGGCTTTATTATCCTAAAACTACCCTGTCATCTGAATACAAAGAATTAAATCAGTATTACCCCGAAAAATATACCTTTGTTCAACACCCACATATTGTTTCGCATTTAATCAAAAAGGTAGAAATCTAGTAAAATCCAATGAGAAACCTATCAATCACCGAAAAATATTAATCCTCAGGTATAAAGCTTCATAAATACCCTCACAAATACCTGAATTAATTACTGTATTCATTCGATATCTCATTTACGTACTAAGGCAAAATTTGTACGTAACAAGTGTGTTATCCTTCCAATCCACTGCAAATAAGACTTCTAACAGGTTATTGGCCCAGAGTGCTAGGGAGAAGTAGTTAAATGAATCAGCTACTGCAACGAAAAAAAATTATTAAAAAATGGTAGACAAAATCGATCTCGGAAGCATTACCAAGTTCGCTGGCAAAAACTATCATCAATGGATGTTTCAAGTTCAGTGTGCATCGAAAGCAAAAGCGCTGTATGGACTGGTTGATGGGTCAGCTGCGAAACCAGCTGCTACTCAAGTGGACGAGCTTTCAACATGATACAAAAAAGACGCACAAGCAATGTTTTGATTAACATCGGCCATGGATTTCAAGCAAATTACCTTGATAGAAAATTGCCAAACGTCGAAAGACATGAAGGTAATGTTAGACTCTATTTATAGACAGAGGTCAGACGTAAACTAATGGCACATGAAAATTTTCATCAGTACAAGATGGATCCTGGTCATTCAGTGGCAAAGCACGTAGCAAAAATTGAGAACCTGGCACAACAGATCAAAGATTGTGGTGATACAGTTACTGAAACTGCCATAATCACAAAAATTTTGAACACGCTGCCCCTTAAATACCGAAATGTTAGACAAGCTTGGTTGTCAATGAACGAAACGAAGCAGAATGTGAAGAACCTGACAGCCAGACTTTCAGATGAGGAACAGAGTCTTACAGCAATTGAAGAAGAGAGCAAGAGGCTTTTGCTGCCTTGAACAGAAAGAAAAGCACATCGAATGCAGAAAAAAAACGAAGGAAAAAGTAAAAGGTTTCCATTTAGATGCTTTAACTGTCAAAAACGTGGACATATGATTAAAGACTGTAGAGCTGCCAAACAGACAGGCGATAGGAAAAATGCTGAATACAGCAAGAAAAATGAGACAGCCTTAAGAATTGATTTACAAGAATTAAATCTAATATCGTGTGACGACCATTGGATTTTAGATAGTTACAGAAGATTATTTTTCTGAATTGGAGGAGTTGAAGAGTCCTTCTTTTGTGTACCTAGGAAACAGTAAGAGCCTAGAAGTGAAAACGAAAGGGGACAGTAAAGATTCAGAAATTAATAGGCCGAGAATGGTGTGACTCTTACATACACAATGTACTTTTTATCCCAGAACTAAGAAAGATCCCTATTTCTGAAGGAGTCTGGACAAATAAGAAGATGACAATAATCAAGGAAGGAAATACCACAAAGATTGAGATAATTAGAGCTATATTTAGTAGAGCTAGAGGTCCCAAGTACTTATGAAGAAGCATTAAGTTGTAATGACTCTAAAAAATGGAAGAAAGCTATACAGGAAGAAATAAATGCTCTCAATGAGAACCAGACATGGATTTTACAAGATTTTCCAGAAGACAGAAAGGCAATTGGATCAAAGTGGGTTTTTAAAGTGAAATACGACAGTCAAGGTAAAATCGAAAGATAGAAAGCTAGGTTATGTGCAAAAGGGCTTCGCACAGAAAGAAGGTCTCGATTATGTTGAAATATTTTCACTCACAACAAGGCATGATTCAATCAGGGCCCGGATTATTAACGCACGATTCGATAGTATCGTCTATCTATTTTATATGGACGATACAATCGAATCGTGTGTTCGGAATCCGGGCCCAGAGTTGTTTTGTCTGTTGCTGCACACAAAGGCTACAAAATCAAACAGTTTGACATCAAGACAGCCTTCTTATATGGTGAACTTTCAGAAGAAATATATATGGAGGTAGGTACCTGAAGGGTTTCCGAAGCCTGACAAAGTGTGAAAACTAATGAAGTCACTATATGGACTCAAATAAGCACCCCGGTGCTGAAACCAAAAATTTGACAGCGTTTTAAGATAGTTTGGTTCCGAACAATGCTAAGCTGACAAATGCATCTACCAAGGTACAATATTTTGTTATTTTGTTTTTTAGTAACTTTTCAATAAAGAAACTGTAGTTTAGTCAAGTGTTTTTAACCTTCCAATCCACTGCAAGCAAGACCTCTAACAATTGATAGACGAAGCGATGCGAGCCATCGACAAGAAAAGAATCAGCTCGAACGCACCTACTAGACAAGAAATTCATAAGTGAAGAGTTCAAAAGAAGGTAGGTAGGTAGGTAGTTCTGAGTAGGTAGAACTGGCAGATGAAACCTTAGACTCTTGCAAGCTTGAAGGGCATCAGCAGAAATGCACCGTAAAGACGCTTAGAAAGCCAGATAGAGAACTTCCTAGTTAGAGAGAGTTAGAAGCTTCCGCTAGAAACTTTTCTCACCCAGAATAAGAACGAAATTGATCAATCAGTCTACGACAGACTACGTACCAAGAGTAACGTACGTCAGTGCACCGGAATTGTAAACTAGCGAGTAAAGTCGGGCCATTCGTTGCTCCTATAATTTTGATTCGTGATCCTTAGATGTGACTTGAATCTCCATGGTGAGACCCAAGCATCAAGCTTCATTGGTATGTCCTCACCCTCAATTTCAATTGAGATCGTAGAGTCTTTTTTGGAAAAGGAAACCTTCCATGTGTCAATCTTGATCTTCAAGCTAATTTACCACTATTGGTAGATGATTTTCTGACTGATCCATCAAGTGGTTCTGCAATCAGTTAGTATGGCACAATAATCTGCATACGCTTTTCGGTACCTATGTCGTATGTGTAGATAGAGTATAGGTCTCGTCTTAGCATCCGCCCTTGGGGTACTCTGTTACAAACCATGAAACCATATCAGTCAATGGAATAAGCTCGGTCTACTCTATCAAAAGCGTTGAGCAGATCAGCGCATGTGGTTGTTTTCTGGTTGAGTACTTGTGACTCAGAAGATTGATCTGCTCTAGAACCAAATTTTTGTTCCGGAACAATGACATCTTAATACAAATAGACAACGCATCTCATTCATAAACTGATGTTTGTTGTGATGACAAGACTTCCCATGGGTCAGGGGTGTCGAGCTGCTTAAGGAGGATCATGGTGGGGATGTTTCAGAGGTGTAAGACTCGCCCTTCCGTCTGAACTTATTATTGATTGACCAAAATAAGGAAGAAATGCGCACGGGAGCAACTCGTTTATCTCTCTATGTGTCTCTTACTAGTAGGTATAATATATATTCGGTGGGTGCGTTGAAATGCCAATCGATTGCAGCGCGTTGCCAGTAGTCGTTTTTAGTCTTGGAAGCTTCAGTTTTTTGAAACCAAAGTCATGAAAGGATAAAATTAATCCGTAACAATTTGGCAACCTGATTGAAGGGGATAAACCGGAGGTCTCTTATAGCGCTTTCCATTTGTAGAATCAGTGCAAAAAAGTTTATCCTTATCCTTATATTTTTCATGCTTTCAGAAAAAGATGTGGATCCAGGACTTTGTTGTGTTATTAGTTTGACAGTCTATCAATAAAATTATTATTTGTTGAAAAAACTGTTCAGTCAGAATTGTAAAAAGTTATTAGACGTATCAATTCAGTGAGAATATATTTTGTTGAAAGTAGTGTCGTGTGTGCTTTAATAAAAACCCGGAAATCCCTAGATACAACAGGTTATGGGCCCAGGCATGCCTGGTCGACAAAGAGGGAAGAAAAAGGATTTCGGGAGTGGAAAAATAGATAAAAACATAACCCAGCCTAGAGAAAATTTATCAAGTTATCAGGTTGTGTCAATAGTACCTACTGCTGGTAGTGTCTAGTTGAAACTGACAGAGAAAACTTGTCAAGTAGGTAGTGTCTGGTTAAAAACTTACTGTCAGTTAATACGGGTAATTAACACACGTTAAAAATTGCAAAAAAAATAGATGATTGAGGATGAGATAGTAAGAAGGTAACAAGAAAAATGTCAGACAAATACAATGGTCGTGAAACTGAATGGAGAAAATTGGACTATTTGGAAATTTCAAACAAATGATACCTTTATTTGAGTCTAAAAACCTTTCGGACATAGTAAAAGGTGACATATTGAAGTCTTTTTGAAAATCTACAGGGAAAAAGGTAACTGATTGGTTAATGAATGATGCAAAGGTTCAGGAAGTGATTGTTAGTAGGCTAGAAGAAAAACCACTTAATCATGTGTTGGCGTGTGATACATCTGTAGAAATGTGTCAAAAATTGAATTCATGAAAATAAATCACAGGTGAGTGTGCATTCATTACAACAAAGATTTTTTCCACTTGAATATGGAGTTGGAGGCATAGCTGAACTAGTATCACATATAGAAGAAATATAGGGAAAGTTGAAGCAGCAAAATGAAGAAATAAGTGACAAAATGGCAATTACAAAAATTTGTTTACCAGAGAATTTAAAGGATTTAATTTTGGTTTGGGATTCGACACCAGACCAGAAGATAAACAAACGCTTTCACAGCTTATGTACAGACTTTCAGTAGAGGAAGAAAGAAATACACAAGAAAATTTAGGAGCAGCATTGGCTATTAGAAAAAAGAAAACACGGAACTACTCATGGGGCGATCGAGTGAAGGAAGTAAAATGTTTTCAATGCAACAAAACGGGACATTGGAAAAAGGAATATCCACTTTAAAAAAAAGAGTTTGTCATTGTTGTAAAAAGGAAGGTCACTTGATAAAAGATTACTGGTTTAACAAAGATGGTCAAATATATCGAGACAAATATAGGAGAAACGAAAAACAGGGTAATCAAGAAAGGGATAGAAGAAACTGGAAAGCTCATTCAACACAGGTATTGGTGGAAATGTCTAGTTTGTTAAATTACACAAATATCCTAGAAAAAAACTGGAGAAATTAGAAGAAACCATGATTGATGGCTAGACAGCGGTACCACAGAACATTATGTGTTATAGCAGATAAAAGTTTGTGGAAATCCGAAAATCTACATAGCTGAGAAAAGTAAAAGTTGGAAATGGAATTTTGTTAAATGTAGAAGGAATAGAAACAGTGAACGTGCAAACATTTAATGGAAAAGAATGGATTGATGCAAACTTACTTGAAGTTTTGCTGGTAGGTACCTGAATTAGATGTTAACCTGTTTTCATTGAGTACTGTTCTCGATAGAGGCCTTGTAATGCATTCAGACAAAAATCAATGTGAATTGTTGGATGAAAATGGGAAAAAAAGAGCTGTTGCTCATAGAAAAGGGAGGCTATACAAAATGAACTTAAAATATACACAAGGTATTTTGTCACAATGCAATCAAGTAGAATTTGTTAAAAAGAAGTGGAATAAAGTATAAAGATATAGATAATCCATTCTGTTAAGATTGTTTAGCAGGAAAACAGCATAGGCTGAAATTTCCACATAGTGAGTCGAGAGCTAATAGTGTTGGCAAGCTTATACATGGTGATTTGGAGGCTCTAATGGAAGTGTCTTCGTTGGGTGATGGAAAGTATTTTTTGTCGTTGAAGGATGATTTTTCTGGTTTTAGATTTGCTTATTTTTTAAAGAAAAAAGCAGAAGCGATGGCAAATATAAAAAAAAATTGAATATGATTGGAATTCATAAATTGAATGATAGAGGTATAATTCATGAAAACTGTCAGTCAAGTAGTCAGTCAGAATCGGCGAGAATATATTTCGTTAAAAGTAGTGACGTGTGTGCTTAATTAACAGCCCGGAAATCCTTAAATACAACATGTTGAATATAAAATTGTTTTTAACTTGCTTTGCATTATTACGCATACGTAAACTTATTCAGTTAGTAGTTAATAAATTAGGCCAATTATTAGCGATCGGATAGGAGATTTTAGAAACTCTGTAATCTTGCATGCAATAAATCAAGAAGAAAACTCCATCTACTTATTAGTGATATTGCAATGGCACAATAATTTTAATTTATCATTCTTAAATTACCTACATACTTGTAGTAGGTAGGTACCTACTTTTATTCGAAAGAAACGGTATTAATTTCATTGCGGTTGGCTGCTCGATGAATAATTTGCCAATGAAATCGATAATTTTATATGATGCAATTTTAAAAATTTTGCAGTAAATATTTTAAAATGAAAATCTGTATTTGAATCCGAATGAATTGTATAGTATATCTTTTAAAAGAACACTAGATGTATTAGTCGTCGCCGCTAAAATCCTAATCATCCCGAAAACAAATTCCGGTATGGTCCTTCGAGCCGCGTCCCGCGTTGTACCTCTACAGAAAAAGCAAAAGTTTTTAAATTTTAAGCGGCTTCGTATGATGACACTGAATAATATAAAGCGGGACCGGGGCTCTAGGTTGGCCGCGCAAGCCTCCCATCAAAATTTACTCGGAGAATCGCTGCGCTCACAGTCAGAATCAGCTTGTCATCAAAATAGCGTCTTCGTGCACTCCGGGGCCACTCGCTGGCTCAATTCACGCCGACGCGTTCGTAGTTTTTAAGTTCTCTTCTGGATAACAAATCGGGAGAGCAACAGATATTTTGTACACCACGTGCGTCCGATTCGATATATACGAAAGATAATGCGCCCGTAAGCCGTAAGTGTGGGACATGGACATAAAAATGGAAATTTTTGTTGCTGTTCTTTTCCTCAGTTCCGGTGCCGTGTCGGCGGTTCGTGGTTATTCGTGGCCCAGCGAGGAAACGACCACCAGGTCGAATAAAGACTACCGTAACGACCCATTGGTAGTGGAAACCAATAGCGGATTCGTGCGTGGACATGCGAAAACCGTGCTCGGTAGAGAAGTTCACGTGTTTACAGGTATTCCTTTTGCAAAACCTCCAATAGAGCAATTAAGATTTAGACGGCCAGTGCCAATTGATCCTTGGCACGGAGTGCTAGATGCTACGAAACTACCAAACTCGTGCTACCAGGAACGCTACGAATATTTCCCTGGATTCGAAGGTGAGGAAATGTGGAACCCGAACACAAATATCTCAGAAGACTGCCTTTATTTGAATATTTGGGTTCCGCAGCGTTTGCGCATTAGACATCACGATAATAAGCCTCCAATGGAACGACCAAAAGTTCCAGTGCTGATATGGATATACGGAGGCGGCTATATGAGCGGTACGGCCAGCCTCGACATTTACGATGCCGATATAATTGCTGCGACCAGTGACGTCATTGTAGCCTCAATGCAATACCGAGTCGGTTCGTTTGGTTTTTTGTATCTCAACAGATTTTTCCCTAGAGGTAGCGAGGAAGCGCCTGGAAATATGGGTTTGTGGGATCAAGCCTTGGCAATACGGTGGATAAAAGAAAACGCTAAAGCTTTCGGTGGAGATCCAGAATTGATTACTTTATTCGGAGAGTCTGCTGGTGGAGGTTCGGTCAGCATTCACCTACTGAGCCCAGTCACTAAAGGCCTAGCGAAACGCGGTATCCTACAGTCGGGCACCATGAACACACCTTGGAGCTACATGTCGGGCGAACGGGCCGAATCTATTGGCAAAACTCTGATCCAGGATTGCGGCTGTAACATTACGTTGATGGAAAGTCAACCTCACGATGTTTTGGATTGTATGCGCGCCGTCGACGCCAAAACCATATCTTTGCAGCAATGGAATTCGTATTCTGGGATATTGGGATTTCCTTCTACGCCAACTATAGAGGGAGTGTTTTTGCCTAAACATCCGATGGATATGTTAGCTGAAGGTGATTATGAGGATATGGAGGTGCTGTTGGGGAGCAACCATGATGAAGGTGAGTTAATGTATTCTACAATATTCATCTCCTGTACCTATTGATGTTGTCAAGCAGATTTAATCAAATGAATTTAATTAAAGGTCAAAAAAAGGTATTTAATTATCCCGAAAGCTCATTTTTCTAATTAATTAAGCCAAATGCCGTAATAATAAATTAAAGGCAAGATACTACTCTACTATAAAAGAGCTCTTTTATATTATATATATATATATATATATTTTTTTTTGAAACAAGTCAGGCTCGCGCTTCTAAAAGAAAATGAACTCGGAGGCATAAAAGAGACTCTGGATAGAATTAGATGATTAAAATAATTCGTTATTCTACAGACATCGCTTTCGTGCCTAGAATATTTTCTATGTTGTATTTAATTAGTTAAAAAAAAATCTCACTCGGTATATTTTTGCACGAACAACGAGAATATTCAGCGTATTCAAAACACATCCGTGCGGCATACTTCCTCGCATACCGGAGTTCCTATTCGTATCCAGTCTTCTTACTTTTCAATTTTGCATGTGTATGAGGCAAAATAATGGATTTACGACCCCCTTATTATTTCATATTAAACGGGTTTAAAGTTCCTCTACCTTTATCGTATTACATTTTAGACCGGCAGCCAGTTATTATTACGAGAGCCGGATAACGACTTCCTTCTGATGGAATTTCCAACATATATTTCTTCGTATTGCACAAACAGGGTATCGGTGTAGTAGTAATTAGGAAACTTCCTCATCATTCAGTTAAAGTTTTGGTTATTCGTGTGGGTAGCATAATAGTTTAAATTAGGCTTCTAGAATATGTTATAACTGATGGCCGTTGTGTAATTTACATTGAGCATGAAGTTTAATATTGAATTTGGATTTTGTCTCTCTTTTTTAACAAAAAAGGTACTACAGTGGCAGCTGTTCGCCAGAGAGCAAAATTGGGATGAGTAAAGAGTGTCTTTAGTGGGCGCCAGAAGATTTAAATTTGAAGTTCCAAATCCTCAAATGAACTTTATCAAAAAATGCATAATAAAAGAAATCTGAAAAGGAGGTAATCAAAAAAATAATTGTAACAACTGTCTACACTCATTTTTGTTTATTAAATTGAAGCCTTGATGTTAATAAAGCCTGAGTGTAAAAAAATATATACATCCCCCGTTAAATTTCCTAAACCTAAAAAAGCAAAAATTTTCCCTAAATCCTTATATCTAAAAAAAAGCTTAAATTTTCCTTAACAATTCATTGCACCCTGTGCAATGTTACAGTACAATACAACCCTTAACCTCTTGGCCTGATCAGGACCAAACTTTATTAATTAAATCCAAGGATTCAAGACATAAAGTTAAACTCATAAGTATAAAAAACCTATTTAATCCATGATCCTCAGGATACTGGATCAATGTTCTGCCTATTGAGCTAGGGTGAGTTCAATTAAAAAACCCTCATAAGGGCCACCATGAAGACATGCGAAAAGGTGCTGGAGGCTGCGAGCTGCACACTCTCGTAGGAAACGTGTAGTGGTTTTTGGTGACTGGCACCACTACAGTTGGAGCCCCTCGGTAGATCCTAATAATTACATTTATATTTTATAGCAACCCTTGCAAGCTTACCTTGAAAATTAAGGATCTGGACAGAAAATTAGTGGCTCGACCACGAAAATATTGATGGAGGGCATCTCCCAGGCAGTCCAAATGCACTTTAAGCTATAATACAAGGCTAAATTAGGCAGGATGCCTTAGATAAACTTGGAAAACCAAACTTACCGGTGATGGTATCAAATGAGGTTATGGAACTTTCTCGAAAACACAAGGAAAAACATTTCCACAAGCACTAGGCCACTATAAGCATTTAAAGGTAGAAATCGAGGTAACTGAGAAAATTTTGACTTTCTGAAGGGACGAGGGACAAAATTATTATTTAGGGGCCAGTACGACTGTATCGTTCGAACACCTTCAGAAAAGTGGGTTCCAAAACGACATGAAGGAATGACATGACATTTGAAATAATCATGAGAAGTTAGTTACGGTCATTGAGATAGTATATAAAAGGAGACGCTGTTGCCATATACGAGTATGCATTGATAAAGGGATCATTTTTTGGAGCTTATTCCAGCACCAATATGGCCGCATGATCAGGGTTGGATTCAGCTCAAATATATTTAAAATTCAAACTCTATTGGTATTTCAATTTTTACATGTATTTAATTGTTTTTATGTGGCCTAAAAATTGTTTCTGAATGTGGGGATTAGTTATTTATTATACAAGACGGTAAGAAGATGCTTTACCTGTGAGTGGAAAATGTTGATTCACGAGCGACGAAGGAGCGAGTGGATTAATTCCACTAACAGGTAAAGCTTTTTACCGTCGTGTGTAATAATCTATTTTATTCTTGAGCAACTTTTTATTTATCACAATTACTAAAATCATAAACTAAAATGTGCTAAAATTTTACATAGATTATGACAAGTTGACAAAGTACCTAACAAACTGACACATTTCTGGTGTTGTCAATCATGCATCAACTCTGATTTCTGTCAAAAACACTATAATTATTATAAAAGATTTGAACAAGTGGGTAAAATTGACGTATGAGTGGGTAAAATTGACGTATGAGTGGGTAAAATTGACAAATGAGTGGGTAAAAATCTTAGCGATTTCACTACTCCAAATAAAGTGTTACTTTAACAACGAGTTTTGAGTCGATTAAATGATAGTTTACCATTCGCGATAGAATAATAGTATATTATATACCTAGGTAGAGAAGTTGGTCCTTATATACCGAGCGCTTTTATAAACCGAGGCGCTCGCGCCGAGGTTTATAATGAGTGAGGTATATAATGACTTTCTCTACCGAGGAATATATAGAATTTTTTTTACTACTGCTAGTAGAAAATGAAAAATTTGTTTAAAATCTGTGCTCCAATTATTTTTTTTGAACGCCCTCTTGAAAGTGCTGCCCTCTATCAACAGCTTATGATAACTTCCTATGTACCTACAGAAACCTGTATTTTTTTTCAAATTGACGTATGGAAATGAAATTGAACCAATAGAAACATGACAATATCCTTGCGTCATGACGTCATTTTCATTATTAACCTAGGTATTTTTTCATTATTTTCATTATTCACCTAGGGAGAGAAATTCAATTTTTTCCTAGAAAAATAGATTGAATAATGACAATTTCTCAGGTTAGTAGTAAAAAAAATATATTTATATCACATTTATAATACAGAAGGAACAAAAATATCGTTATTTAACAAAAACACTTAAAAAAAAACAACTATTTAATAAATGTTAGCAAAAATATAAAGGCAGGATATAAAAAAAAATTACCACATCGCTTAATCTTATTGTCTACATAAAAATTTCATTGACCCTTAAATAATGTAAGCTTATTGCTTTGATGTCTCTCACTAATGGGTTTTTTTGGTTTATTTTTTGTCAGGTATGCCATTCTAATATTCAAGTATCTTCTTTCTGCAATCTGCACCCTCAAAACATAACTACATATTAAAACTACAACAAAAAATTTGAAGTCCGATCCTGAATGTTGTTTATACTCACCTATGAAATGATATTCCCGTTGATTTCTTCTTTTCTACGTAAAACCTGCTGCAGCAACTTCTTACTGCACATGAAGACATTATACTTCTCTCATACACAACACAAGCAGGTCGAAAAAACACCAAAATAAGCAAAAATTAGGTATTACGTCTCGAAATCAGAAATTGAGTATGATAGTTGTAATGACAGTAAGTTATGACATAAAACTAGCATCAGTATGGCGGACCCGCTACCGCTTCTGGTCAGGTGACGTCGCCTCCTCCCCTATTAGCCTATCCAAAACACGTGACTTTGACAAGCAAACAAAGAGCTTGTGTGCCTCTTGGCGGACATTTTAATTTAGGTTTGACAGCACCTAGGTTAAGCCTAGTACTCATAACAGCGAAATTCGCTCTTTTTTGACATTGCTTCGACAATTTGACGTTTTATGCGTGAATCAAACGTCACATTGTCGAAGCAATGTCAAAAAAGAGTGAATTTCGCAGTTATGAGTACTAGCCTTTAGTCGCCTATCCACAGGGCCGGTCCAATAGCTATTATATGCCGAGGCAAAGTTCAATTCTGGCGCTCTCCTTCTCAAATTGTATTGCCAAAATGGTCAAAGGTCAATATGATACTTAAACAATGAATTTTAGGCTATCGTTTAGAGAGTAGGAGAATAATATAAAAAAAGTAACTTCATTTTTTTAAAATAAGTATATGTTTACTTATTACATGAGGTCTGTTCTCACAGAAATCACAAACCAGTCGGAGGGTTATTGATTGGTGCAAATCGCCAGAAACCAGTTTTCTGATAGTTTACAACCAATGAAATTCGCTCTGATGGGTATGTAATGTCTGTGAGAACAGATCTATACTGTAGATAGATACATAATATGTATTTTTCAAATTAACTAAGCGCAAATATAGTTTCTCAAAACTAATTAAATTATCAACACTAAAAATGAACCAGTCTGGCTCTACGTCTTGCTTGCAAAGTCAGAGATGAGTTCATTGATAGGTTTGTTCCTTAGATTTCTCACCAACCAGTCAAAGGGAATTTCATTGGTTAAAAATAGTCATAAAACTGGTTGTTGGAGATTTGCGCCAATCAAAAACGCTCTGACTGGTTTGTGATTCCTGTGAGAACAGACCTCTATAATCACCATCGAACATATTGTTATAACCATCGAGATCGAGTGTGTTCAATTGTCTAAGGTTATAACATTTTCAATTCTAAATGCCTCATTCTCACTTGCGTGAAATTCGCTCTTTTTTTGACATTGCTTCAACAATTTGACGTTTTATGCGTGTATCAAACGTCAAATTGTCGAAGCAATGTCAAAAAAGAGCGAATTTCGCGCAAGTGAGAATGAGGCATTAGAGCGAAAGTCCATTCAATCTGTTTTGAGACAAAGAGGATCGACAGTGCCTGATGGGCGGTGACAGGTGACAGTGGTGATACGTGAATTAACTATTACCAGACAATGTTGTTGTATCTTTTATTATCTCGTTGTTATCACTTGTTTACTCGAAATAAATTTGTTTGCAATTTGGCGCCCCTAATTGTGGCGCCCTAGGCGGTTGCCTCGGTTGCCTGTGCCTAAATCCGGCCCTGCCTATCCAAAACACATGACTTTGACAAGAAAACAAAGTGTTTGTGTGTCTCTTAGACAAGGAGAGAGAGAGAGAGAGAGAGAACGCGTAACATCCTTTACCTGCACTAACAGCTGGTTGTGACCGATTGCCACCAAATAATGGCGACAATTTTTCATGGTGTCACTATGTGAATTTTACTTCAGACTAACATTTTTGTGGTATTCAGCATTATGGATTGCTAGCATATGGCTGCAAAACCCGCAGAGAAAAAAAAGTCGACGGGATTACATTTAACAGGCAAAAAACAATATGTTTTCTAGGTTATGTTATGAAAAAAAGCAGACATTTTTTGGTGGCCAACTGCTTCATTTACACCTGCTGTGATACGAGTCCCCTCTCTTTCTTTGTCTAAGGTGTGCCTCTTGTCGGATATTTTTATTTAAGTTTGACAGCATCTTGGATAGTCTAATACCACAGCATATACAAAAACAATCAGCAGGCTAACTTGAGTGACAGCCCGTGTAATAAAGGAATTCATCGTCAAAATGTCACTAGCGTCCATTTTGGGATACGAAACAGGGCCTGATTAACGATAATTTAGGTTTTTTCTTTCCTGTGACAGAGTCGTATTGGCTTTAAATAAACTAATTTATTATTACTTACATATAATAATATTTATAATTACTAATTTATTATTATTATTGAATATACAAGAATGATAACAGATAACACCATAAATGACAACACGAATATTAGGCATTCCAGGTTAATGTCATAACTGATCCGCCATATTAGTTTGGGGGGCACACAAAAGCCAAACATAACCTGATTCAATGTTAAACCAAGAATTTTCAATCTATATTGTGAAGATGCCTTCTATTTGCTGCGTTGTTAGGTGCTCTAGTAGAGCGGAAAGAGATAAAGAAAGGTTTTTCAGGATCCCAGCAGCATTAAGAGATCTAGGGAATCCTCTAAACGAGCTAAAAAAGGAACGACGAAATCTGTGGATTAAATGCCTCAAAAGGAGAGATTTAACTGAATCGTTTCTGAAAAATGCTCGTATTTGTTCAAAACATTTTGTTAATGGTAAGTATTATGACTGTCTTGTTAAAATACAAAAACACATTTATATTGAAAAATTGGTTTGTTTCTACAAGTAATATTTACTTTTAATACCTTTTAGGTAGTCCAGCAGAACTTGAATAACCCTTTATATACGCCTTCAACTGCAAGCCTGTGTAGTAACTGTGGGTGTGGGTCAAATATTCGGATAAATCCAAAATTGAAACCTCTGGCAACTCATTGATACTTAAAGTAAACTCATTAGGTAGAAGTTTATAAGGATCTATATTGGCAATTATTTGTATTTTTTGGTCATACCGACATTTCACATCACTAGCTAACGATGAATAATAGTCAATGTTAGCCATTCTACCACAAAAACAACTTAAAACTTATTGAGAGAATTTAAGAACGCAAAAATTCGGAAACACAATCTCAAAGAACGGTGTAAATACTGATCTAGGCTTTGTTTGCCCCCCAGCGGACCTGTCAAAAGTCACGTGACCTGGAATGCCTAATATCAAAATCATTTTGAAAATCATAGCTAAAATTCCGCTCTACACCGCACGCCTATGACCTCCGTCAGAAATAAAAAAATAAAATAAAATTTCGGCGCTCCTGCTGTTTAATGACAGCGTTATGAGAAAATGGTATCCCCTAATGGCGGCGTGCGCAGAAAAGATGCGCGTGAGAGTTAGCCTGCAGGATTGTTTTTGTATATGCTGTGCTAATACAACATACCTGTATACAATATTAACTTAACTTAAAATTATTTACATCTTATTATTAAACCTCAAAGATAGCCTTAAGCTGTAACATTGTAAATATTGCCGCTGAATAATCTTACAAAATAACAATAATAATAATAATAATACATAGTTAAAAATTATCAGCTGAAAACAGTATTAAATTTGGCAAGTAGCAAAATCAAGGTTACAACTAAAAGAGGTTGTCTAGTAGAAATACATTTCAACAGTTAAGCTACGTCATCAACAGTCCAGTACAACCTGTTGTTCCAAGACATTTTTAAATAAAATTTGCAACTAAATACCAAGTAGCTTTCAAACGCTACACTATTCTGGATAGAGAAATTGTCGAAATTAGACAAAATTTGGAGCAAAAGATGTTATACATGGGCCGTTATTGCATTGAGTACCTACCTCCTGTCTGTCACTTTTTTCACGGTTAGATATCACTAAATAAATTTTAAAGAAATGAGCATCTTTTAATCTTAACTTATTTTCATCTTTGTTGTACTGATAAGATCCTACCCCATTTGAGTTTCTTTTTAATACTTACTTCTATGAAACTTATTCAGAGGTTATTGTAATCCCTTGTCTTTGAATGTTTTTTGCCTTTGACGTCCATGAAAAATCCCTAACGTATTATTTGAGTTGAGAATATTTTTGTCTTGCAAATTCTGTGGAGCATTCTTGGGAGTGTTTTTGTCTTTCTTCTTCTGAGGTCTGCAAATGATCCTTATCGTTTTTCATCTAATTTCTTAATACCTACCTTTCATTGTTGTTGATCTTACAGCTTCTTCCAAACAGATTTATATACTTTTGGTCCCTGATATCATTGATTGCATTGAATCCAACTGGTTTAAAACATCTTTAGAAACTCTATTGCCTCTATCTCTTCAACAAACGAAATTCAGTTTTTCATAATATTTTTATCTGCGAGAATTTCATACATCTTTCAAAACTGACATTCCAACAATAAACTGACATGTTCTGATTGTTTATTTGACGCAATCAGATTGGGATTACGCGATAATTTGCACTAAGGTTTATTTTTTCCCAAGATAGATTTTGGCATTGTCAACTTTGAAACATAAACAATGCCGCTAATGCCGCTTATTGGTCGCTATTGTAAAACTGATGTCAACCTGCAGAAACACCCCATTTTGCGATCAATCAGGGTCAAGCGTTATTGTTTATATGTTTCAAAGTTTTCAATGTCAAAATCTATCTTATGGCGTTTCCGATTGGTAGAAGAAAAAGACAATAGAAAAAATTGCACTAGTTCCGCACTAGATCTACCAATCGGAAACGCCATTAGGAAAAAATAAAGTGTAGTGCAAATTATCGGATAATTGCATAGTAACTGGTGCGAGAACTGGTGTTTTGACATTTTTTGACGAAAAATTTAAATTTTTGATTCATGAAATTCTCTCATAAAATACAACTCGTGCAATGAAAATATATCTATAATTTTCGACAAATTTGCACTCATGTGTTTTTAACTGAAAAAGGCACTCGTGCACTACGTGCACTCGTGCTCTTTTTCAACTAAAATTGCATTCGTGCAAATTTCCCAAAAATTATCGATAATTTCCATTGCACTTGGTTATATAACTATTGATAATATCGTGTCCTTGTAAAGATATGTTTTACTTTAGTGGGTTAGAGGACAGGACCAAAAAAGAAGAAACTATCAAGCTTTCGGTAATGTTTCGGAATATATTTTTCCTTTTTGCTTTAAAATTTCTGAACAAGTTAGCGAAAAATGTTAATTTCTATTAACCAAATTAGTACTCCAGTTATATTAGACCGGAAAAAGCAACATCTGCTGAAAAAATCCGAGTGAGCATAAATTTTCTCTACACCTTTATTTTTTACCTCAAGAAATAATATCTTAAAAGTCCCCATCGATATCGCGCTTGGGTTTCCAGATATTCAAGGTCAAAAGTCATGAACGTCATTTAGTAGCGATTGGTTGCCAAATGACATTTGCTTCATTGGTTATCTGTCAACTATATGATCGACCGGTTAATCGCATTCTATCGATGTAGGACGTAGGTCAATTCAAATCTAGTTGGCAAGAAGTCTAGACGTTTGGTTTTGTGATTTAATTGTAGTAAACAACCCTTTCCAAATTGAGGCTTTTATTCGCAAAACTCAACTAATTTTACAATTCATACATTCATAGGCGTATCCAGGGGGGGGCTGCCGGGCTGCAGTCCCCCCCAAGGCAAGTCCAGATTTTTTTTTTCAGCGTATTTTATGTGACGTACATTTTTTGTAAAAAAAATAGAAATATTCTATATATTTTATAATAAAGTTTTTCTATGGCGGGCGGCAATGGAATCAGTATTTCATCTCAATCACCTTGAATGTCTAAAATATTTCCTTCTTCAGGAGAGAAGAAGCGCCGTGAACAAAATTTCTCCTCCTTACCAAAAAAAAACCGAAAAAGTGGCCCAATGCGAACATTTTTGTCGCCCCGCGAAAAAGAATAGAGGCGTAACATTTGGGTATGTTACAGGTGAATTCCTGACAAAAATAGATATCTTTCACATTTTTTAATTAATCTGTTATAGGTAGTCATTCTAATAACATCTGTATTTGTATGCTTTTTTTCAAAAAAAAAAAACGTCTATTTTTGAGAATAAATTGATTTGAAAATCGAATAGGAAAGGGACATCACTTTCCCAAACATGCCAGGATGCCGAATTTCTCATTAGTAAATCATTTCAAAACATGGCTGACCTAAAACTAGTTATTTCACAACTCACTACTGACCTATTTTCGTTCTTTACTACTTTATAGGAAAAGAAAGGATAAGTATTATCGGTGAATTCATTATTGCTGCTTAGTATAATGATGATCCTAATCCCAAAATATATAAATATGTCAGCATTTCTAATATGGCAAGAAGGCAAGAAGCGCATGGATATCGGCTTTAGCCAATGAGAGGCTCGTAAAAATAGACTACAGCTTTTTTTTTTTTTTGACAGAGCCCCCCGCAAACCAAAATCCTATGCATACATTTAGCAATGTCAATGTGACAATGAGTATTTATAACAAAACAGGTATTGCTAGTAGCTATTCCTTAGATATAGGTGATAATGGAATGCATTAGAAATAACATATCACATTCTCCCCCAGTCTAGTCATGGTCTTGATTTAAGTGTGCCAATTCTTCATTTTGATTAAGGTGTCTCGCAGCTACCGGTGATAAGAGTTTCCCAGCGTCTGGTAGCACAGATTGACTAGATTTTGAAAAATCATCAAATACTGTCTGAGTAGGATTTTGAATATCGCTATGTTCCGAAAAGTTTTATATCTCCTCTGGGTGCCGAATGTTTTACAGAAACAGTGATAGTAGGAGAGCCGGCAATATTAACGGGTAGGTATGTGATCGTTGCAATGGATAATTTTCACATAAAAGAATAGCTCATAGTTACCTTTAAACTAAATGGATGGGTGGCCTCGATTCTCATGGCCGCAACCCTTTGATGGCTGGGCGTAAACTACCCCTCTTTTTCCCAAGGAACAATGTTATCGTTTCAATAGCTGAAAATTGGTAGATATATTCTGTAATATGTCTTCTCAAATAATACATAGGGTGGCCTCGATGTTGATGGCCGGAAATGATTGCAAGCCTCATTGAAAGTCGAGCGCACGCGTTATTTTGCTTGCCAAATACAAATTTTTGAAAGTGACAGCCTTCAAAGTCACATGTAAAGTTAAAAGAGGACTCTGTGAAGAGGATTTTGCATACGGCTGTAGGTCTTTAGACAAAAAAAGAAACATGAAATTGTGTTAATAAAGTGTTTGCCGCATATGATGAGAACCCCCTACACCGCAAGGTACTTCTTATTTGTTGCGCTTATGGTTCTTGAAATATCTTTTTATAAAACAACTTTACGGCCATGAGAATCGAGGCAACCCCTCCATTTGGTTTAAAGGTTACTATGAACTATTGTTTAATGTAGAAATTATCCATTGCAACGATCACATACTCGTTAGTATTGCCGGCTCTTGGACTATGATTTCCTTTCCATTTTTGTGTATATTTAAGCATAGTCTGGATTAACCTCTGAGAGTTCAACCTCTTCTACCAAAGGATCATATTTAGTACGTCGTAAGTACATGTTTCTTAAGCAAAACAAAATCTGATAGTTTAAACCATGTTGGAACTGATGTTCCATTAGTTGACCTGCGTTGATAATTAAATAATCTCTCATGAGGCGTTGCAGTACAAAGCAAAGATCTAATGGAGTGTAAGGCATCTGGTAACACAAGTTCCCATTGAGTAGTTTTCAGTTTTCTAGATTTGAGTGCAAGGCTGATAGATTTCCACATTATATCGTTCAATTTGTCCGTTTCCTTCCGGATTATACGGTGTAGTTCTACTAGAAGCTATCCCACGAGAATGTAAATATTCAGTGAGTTCCTTTGACATAAATGCTGATCCGCGATCCGAATGTATAAAAGCTGGCATTTCAAATAATGAAAACAGATAATTTAAGCATTCTATAACAGTAGAAGCTGATGTACAAGGAAAAGCAAAAGGGAATCTTGAAAATTCATCTACTATAGTCAGCATGTTTTTATTTTTAGTATGAGAACTTGGAAGTGGTCTTTTAAAATCAATATTGAGCCTCTCAAAAGGTGATGTTGCTTTTATTAAATGAGCTCCAATATTCTTACAAAATCTAGGTTATTCTTCTGCACATACAGGACAACTCAACGTCATTCTTTTTACTTCTTCCAAAGAGTAAGGTAAATTTTTAACTTTGACATATGGTACATTCTTGTTATTCCAGGGTGCCATAGATTTTTATGTAATTCAAATTTTTCGTTGACATTGAAATTGAAAAAAATTGACAAAAATTATGATGATCTGTCACTAGTTTTCTGAGTCGCTCTGAACCTCAATAGATGTTTTAGGGTTTCTTTGTGCACCACTCAATTAGCCTATCGACTAAGCTCCACTCTTACTACTTTTTTAATTTTTTTTCCGTAGGTTTAGTTCACTTTTATTAGATTTTTCATGGAGCGATAAATATTTCAACGTAAAAGTGTTTCATAGCCTTCCATCTTCCAATATCTCGAAGTCTTAATCTTCAATCTCCCATCGTCAACGAAAGATTCTCAACGTTTTTTGCCTTTCATCTTCATCTTCAATTTTCTGAAAAACATTCTGAATTTGATTTTTTAACTTCTGAGACATTTTTGAAGAAATTTTTTGCACAAACTTCTTTGAATGATTATTATTATTAACGTCTTCGAACGTTTTACATCTGCAAAAGACCCTTAACGTCTGTTATTTCTAATTTCTCAGTCTTTTTTTTTCTACAAAAGATACAACTGTAGTAAAACTCATTCAGAGAGTATTTGCCAATAATGACATTGATAATTCAACGTCTGTAGAAGAACATGGTTTCATTCTCAATATCCCAAATAATTTGTTCCTCTGCAAGAGATTCTCATCATCTAATTTTGTTTGTTGCTCTTGTCTCTTGATCTTTCTATGTCTGCAGATGATCCAACTGCTACGAAATATCTTTAGAGAATATATTTGTTTCTTTAGCCTTTGATATTGAGAGGGCTTTAAAGTCAGTGGACATCAACAAGTCTGCAGGACTTTATGGTATTCCTAACAAAGTACTATAGTCCAACAAATACCATTTTAAAGTCACGTGATTTTTCTCTATCCTTGTTGAATACATCTCAAACAGCGGTGATAGTAAAATTGACAAAAAAATTGCTGTCTAATTATTCTTCATAATATTCTTACCTGAAATAGAATCCGTCACTGTCATCAATTAGTTTGTAAAAGTTATTTTCGAAAATAATACAACGAACAAACACAGCTAATAATTTTGACTATATTAACCTTTTTCCAACTCGAAAAGAAGCAAATAGAAAACGGGTACCCAGTTTAAGTTCAGAATGTATTACAACAGACAGCAGATGCGACAAAAGTGAGCCTCGCAACAATTGCAAGTATTAAAATTGCCCTCTGATTGGTCAATACTACTTCAGAAACGCGTTTGTAAAATGCTAGTGGGAACATATATTAAAATTCAATAGTAATTAACCACCAGTAGCTTTTTGTAGGTGATATCAACGACATAATCAATGGACATACGTTTTTTGCCACCAGTATCACGTGACTTTAAAATGGTATTTGTCGGACTATAATACTTTGTATCTCCCTCTATTTATTATTTTTAACAAATCCTTAAACTCTGGAATTTTTCCAGAAATGTGGAAGCTCTCTTATGTTTGTCCTATTCACAAATCAGGCAGCAAAAATGATTTAACAAACTACAGACCTATCAGCATCCTGTCTGCAATTCTTAAATTATTTGAGCAGTGCCTTGAAAATATTTTTTCAAAAATATTTTTTCCTACAGCCGTGCGGAAAAATCGATTTTCCGCACTGATATGCGTGCGGAAAATGAGTTTTCCCGCACGGTGCGGTAAAACATTTTTTTTTTTTGACATATCAGTGGGGAAAAAGTTTTTCCGCACGGCTGTCAGTGCGGAAAAAATTATACCGCACTGATATGTCAAAAAAGAAAAGAAAAATTTTACATTTTTTCGCATGTAGGAAAAATATTGTACCTAACACTTGCGGAAAATATTTTTCCGCACTCGGCTGCATCACCGAACTCCGCTACGCGTCGTTCGGTGAACGGCAGCCGCGTGCGGGAAAATTCATTTTCCGCACTTGTTAGGTAAATAGCTATATCAGATTGTGATTCATACAACAGCATGGGTTTACAGCCGGTAGATCTGTTAATACGAACCTATTTCTCTTTACAAATTTTATAAATTCATCATTAGATAACAATGCAATATACAGGGTGTCCCAAAAAGATACCGACAAACTTAGTAGGGGACATCAAAACAAGCATTTTTGTTTATATAAACATATGTCCGCAAATGAGCCATTTGGGCTGTAGAGTGAAAAAACTGTTTGATAATTTTATTCTTCGCAATAATTAAATCACTGTTTATTTATTAATTTTGCTTTATTATCAAATAAATTATGGTTTAGAATAATTGTTCAAAATCTTGACCATTTACTTCAATGCAAAGATTACACCGTCGGGTCATTGACTGAAAAGTTTAGTCTAGGAAACACCTGTTCGTAATGAGGAAGATCTGATAGCAAGGAAACTGGCGAGTTGTACCCATGTAGAAGCTATTCCCGGAATATTCCAAAGAGTTCGCGAGTTGAACAATTATTGTAAACCATAATTTATTTGCTATTAAAGCAAAATTAATAAGTAAACAGTGATTTAATTATTGCGAAGAATAAAACTAGATACCAAACAGTTTTTTTGCTCTACAGCCCAAATGGCTCATTTGCGGACATATGTTTATATAAACAAAAATGCTTGTTTTGATGTCCCCTACTACCCCTTAAAGTTTGTCGGTATCTTTTTGGGACACCCTGTATACTGACTTCAGTAAAGGCTTTAATCAGGTAAACTCTAACATCCCTCTTTCAAAGCTCTCAAGTCATGGTGTTTCTGGACTCTTACTTTCATGGATGAAATCTTACCTTACTAAAATAATGCAACAAGTCAAGATCGATGGCTATCTCTCTTCTCTTTTCCATGCATCCTCTGGGATACCCCAAGGCCCTCACTTGGGTTGCTCTCCTCGAATTTTTTACTCTTTGCTGATGACTAGAAGTTGTATCGTCAGGTGGTGTCAGCTCAAGACATACTTATTCTGCAAAACGATCTTAACATTGTTTATGAGTGGTGTCAGCTTAATGACATATTCCTCAACATTGATAAGTGTTGTTATATTAGATTCGGTAGACTCACCTGTAAGGTTCCCTTTCAGTAGATGATGTTCGCTTGTCTGAACTTTCTGTCATTAAAGATCTTGATGTCTATCTAGATACTAGGTTAATGTTTACCAAGCATTTTGAAGTGGTAATTGGCAGGGCTAATAGAATGTTGGGTTTTATTAGACGGCTACTAAGGACTTTACAAGTATACGCCCCATCAATATTCTTTACACATCATTGGTCAGATACATTCTTAAATTTTCTTGCATAGTTTGGTCACCTTACTATCAGATCCACATCAATAGGCTTGAGAATGTTCAACACAAATTTATCAAGTTTGCTAGGTACAAACTGTCTCTGAGTGGTGTTATTCTCAGCGTTGACCAGACTTATGACTTACTCAGACTTAACTGCTCTTGTTCGCAGAAGGGAATACTTTGATGTCTGTTTTGTTTTTAATATCCTTAACTACTACATAAAAAGCCACGAATGTCTTGGATGCTTTTATCTACACACTCAAATTTATCCGACACGAAGTAAATCTTTACTGCACATTCCTTACTGTCGTACTTGGTACCTACTTACTATTCAGTCCTGTTAATAGAATATCTGCCAATATAAATAAGTTCTATGAGGGTCTTGATCTTTTTAGTTTATCTGAAGATAGATTCAAGACGTAGGCCAAGAGAATTGTTTTAGGTTAGTTTTTTAGATTATTTCAGATTTAAACTTTGTACCACTTCAAATGTAAACTTTGTTTCATGAGGGTTCATACTTTTGACAAAATTTGCCTTCCTTTTTTAACAAATAGAAATTGACTGGAACAAATCAATGACGTCAAAAAAGTTCGTCGGTTCTTAAGCCAGAAGTCATTAATTTTAATTTGTCAAAGAAATTGAATGTGTCATATGACTTAAGGCGGAAACCCATTAGCAATACGCCACGCCATGGTATACCACGCCACGCCATGTGACAAAAATGTATGCGTTTATTCTTCCATTTATTTACATGTGCGGCGTACACATTTGCCACACGCTATATCACGCGCCATGACACACCACACCATCCGACGTGTGACGATTTCAAATCTCCAGATGCTGCCCACGCGTGTTGGTACGTGTAGATGTTTCCCTGCCGCCTCTCTAGCCACTCCGCAATCTGTTTCTGTATTTATTCAATATTTTGTCGCGTCGTAAACAGTACAGAACCATATTTTTCTCGATTCCTGTTTATTTTGTGTACCCAGAATCTTTTTTTTTTATTTCTTCTGTAAAATCAAAGCCGCAGCAGCACATTCTTCTAGAAACTCTAAGTCACTAGATGAAATGCTTCTATACTCCTAATGTACTCAAAACTACCGACAATTTTTCTAAAATGTATAGAATAAAATTAGCGTGTCATCACGTGGTGTGTTCCAAATTGCACACAAAATGTCCCACGTAAACCTGTGTCACGTGGCGTGGGGTGACGTAGCATGGCGTGGCGTGTTGCTAATGGGTTTCGGCCTTTAATCTATGGCAAGGGCAACCCTTTTTTTTCAAGTTGTGACGTGTTTGATAACAAAAGTATGAACCCTCGAGAAAAGAACCTTATGTATTTTTTCATACGTGAATGAATAAATAAATAAATGACACACCCTGTATATTTTGTCATCGTCAGAATGCCTGACTTTTCTACTACAAAAATGTATATCTATATTTTTTCAATTATCTTGAAACGGACTTAAACTTACAGGATTTATTGAGTAGGGTCTTTTTATAGAACAAAACACACCACGAATGGATCTCAGACTCAGAAATGGAATAACAACTTTTACCTACCTACTTCAAACTTTTAGGATTTATTGATTAGGGTTTTTCTATAGAAAAAAAACAAACCTCAGGTTCAGAAATGGAATTATGAATTTTTTCTCACTTATATGCAAAAAAATAATTTATGTTTAATACTTTTATCGCATTTTGACGTTTAAAACTGACATTATTGAACGCATACCAATAAAGGTAAGTAGACGTTTATCACCTCAGTGATTTAAAAACATTTTAACTCACTCTCGGCATTTTAAGTCACTCTGCCCAACTAAAAATCTGAAACCTCAGTGATTTAAAATATTTTTAACTCACTCCCGGCATTTTTCCTTCTACTTAATTTTTAAAATTTTCACAAAATGGGATAAAATTTTGTATACATCGCGTGAGTTAAAATGTTAATTCATTCGAAGAAAATTAACCCACTCGCTAGGGCTCGTGGGTTAAACTTTCTTCTCATGAATAAAAATCCATTTAACTCACTTGGTGTATAAATAACTATTATCAACTAATTAAAACCTTGACAACAATGTACGATGCAATTTCAAGAAAATATAAATTTTGACGATGACAAGATGTTTTCAAGGGTGTTTCATTAAAAATAAGGCAGTGTTTTTATTTCAAAAAATTGCATGTCTATAAAACCAAATTAATTATGCAATTTGGTTTCGGCAATACTGTGAAAAAAAAAACCTGAAAAAATACTTATTCTCCCAGAACAAACTGCATCTCGTTATCTTTTCTCGTTTTAGAAATATTTACGTGCAAAAGTTGTCAGTTTATCTAAGGACACCCTGTATATTATATTACCTATACCTCTTATTATTATCCCCTGTTTACTTAAAGAAATGGGGTAATTGATCAAAACTAATTAATCATCTAATCGCCCTCAGTATAGTGACCCAAGTTTGTTGGTATAAAGGAAAGTTAGTCATGTTGCTAATAATTTGTTAAACTTAACCTAGTTCAAGATCGGCTTTGTTTCGGTGTAATTAGTGTTCTAATAACAGAGGTGAGCTGTGGAGTTTTGTACGTAATGTAAACTAAGGTTGCGTGGAAATTATCCAGAAATTTTCATGTATTCAATTATTCATTATTAATGTAAAAATCCATACATTTCAAGAAAAAATCCATTAACTCTATGACGGATAAAGCTTCGGCTTGACACGAAATAGAAATTTTTATCGTAATAAGGACATTCGTATGAAGATAGTAAATAATACAGTGACTTAGGGAAAGACCCGACTCGATCGAAACTTGGTTCTGGGAAGAGCTGAGGCTCATTTGGGATTAACATAGAAACAGATAACCTATTCCACAGTAAAATAAGATTCTTTGTATATAAATCGGTAATTTTTATTTCAATTTTTATATTGATTAAGTCATCCATGGATTCTTGGTGTAGGTATATATCTAATCCTCATTATTACAAATATCGTGCAGGATTTTGAAGTTTTGTTGAACTCTTCCAATAGTCCTTAAAATGTATTTCAAAGGCTGACCTGTTTTCTAGTGAATTAAGGAAGTTCAAATGTTCCTGTGAAGCATTAAATCTCGAAGTAATAGTGTGATGCGAGAGGATAGAGGGTTACATTTAGTAGCTACAGAAAAGGAATTTGTGTACGCAAAGGTTTCAGCAATTTTAGGGCGCCAACTGCTTCAGGAAGTCATTGATTGATACCGGAAAATTGGATTAACAAAAATCCTTGTAGAAGAGAAAGGTGTCTTGGGTAAACCCTAATTCTATAGCGAAGCATCTAACCTAACTTTCTTGAAGAAATCATTTACGAGGCTTAAGATCACCACACCAAATCTATCCATATTCAGAACTCTATGGCCCAAAAGGGCAAAGATTCAACTGCATCTTCCTCTTTTCATTCAGGCACTGGTATTTTCAAAATGTCTCAAAGTTTCCCTTCTTGAACTTTTGCTTTTTCAGTTTCATTAATAAGTGTCTGCTTTTATTTTGATTGTTAGTTTTGCAGGATTAAATTCATTTACAGGCTTAATTTAGGCAGAAAAAATGCCGTATCACATATTTTTTGTTTCTCGAAATTATATTCCTGATACGAATAAGATACGAAGACTGAAAACGAAACGTCTTGTCACGTTTGCAGCGCATAAATCATTCTCGAAAGAAAAGAATAATATTTAGTAAAAATCCCGGCCTCCTTCCTATCTGCCACGTTCGTTGAGGCCATGCAAATCTAATGCCGCAATAAGTCAACTGATTTACATAACTGTCACACCAGTGTAGATCCGGATTCTAGTTCGTGTCTGGGGCAAAATGTATCCATCGATTTTTTGTTCGGATCCAGAAAACAAATCGGAATCCATCAATAGCCCACTCGAATTACTCGTAAACGGCTAAACCAATTGAAATCCGGAACAATCAGCAATTTCAGCATAATTGTAGTGGCTTTTAACCAACCATGCAACTGTCAAATAGGGAACCGGATTTCGAATGGGCCAGCATAACGTTACTCTCCGGAGTATTATCATTATGACTTCGCTTCACGCAGCTATAATATTTCGCATCAGAATAATATTTACAGAAAGTCAAATCATTCCCATCGTATTACAAGTTGGAATACGGACAAATAAAATAAAATTGCTCAGCCTTCCGTATGGCGTGTAGCGCGGATGAGCGGCATTATTCTAGAGAGCGTACAACACAAGAAAAACTTTTTAAAAGATATTCTTGCTTGTATTCAAAGTTTACGCGAAATCTGGAAAACGTCAAGGTACCTGAAATAATTCGCCGGAAAATCCATTAGAGTTTGAAAAGAAGGGAGAGGTGTATTATAAAAGATTGCAAATTTCTATTCTGGCTGAATTTCTAAGCTGGCGCGTTATTTAATGGTATGTACTTCTATTTTCGAGAGTAACGGCAATTAGTTTTGATGAAGTGAAAATAAAAAAAGCAATATATAAAACAGAGATGGATATCAAAAGTAATGTAAGAAATTAGAAGCTGGAAAATAAAGGCAGAAAGATTTATTAGAAATCGATGAAAATGGATGACGTTGAGCGTGGTTGAATGAGAAAGTTGGAAGCTAGATTATTAAAACACAATCAAGAATCGAAAGAAGTTTTACTGGGCGATCAAGGACATGAGCATCTGGTTACGTTTCAAAGAAATTGAAAGATAAACATCAACAAAATCAATTGAAGATGCTTTGCAAATGTCAGAAGAAGAAAGACAAAACATCCTAAGAATGTTCCAGAGAGGATGAAAGATCAAAGATAAAAAATTTTGTTTTACTTTCGCGGGTTAGAGGACAGGGCACAGGACCAAAAAAGAAGAAACTATCAAGCTACAAATACTTACAAACTATAAGTTTGTGCAGGTATATATAAAGTATAAAATAAAATAAACTGTTATCACAAGCAAGGCCTAAAACTAGTTACAAAGAATCACCAGAATTGAATTATAACAATGTAACATTGCGATAATAATTGTAACATTACGACAATCATACCTGTGTTGTTGAATTCTTTTGTGGAGATACTGCATTATCTCGCCAATATAATGTCGCATTCACAAGGTATTTTGTAAATCACTAAGCTTGTTTTTCCTTCTGGTACCCTATCTTTAAGTGGTGTAAAGGAAGAGCTAGAGGTTTTTGAATTCTGAAAAGTTGGTGCTGGTTTTGGCTCCGAATTGTTAAAGCATTTTCTATTTTTTGAGAAAGACCATTGAAAGGAAATTTAAAGTATTTTTGTTGAGTTTTAGTGTTACTTTTGGTTTTTGTTCTAAATCTATTTATGTTTCTGTTTATGAAACTTTAGAGGATAATTGTTGTTTTTTTTGATTAAAAGTATTTTTAATTGGCGAATTGTGCTGCTGTGTGTTCTTGATTCATGGAGTGGTAAAGTAACTAAAAAACGTCTAGGAATTAGGACCTGTTTTTATACAAAACTAGCTGACCCGGCGAACTTCGTACCGCCTCTGAAGTATTAAATATAGGTACCTATTAAATGTTGTGTTAACGTATCTATTAGCTGAATTAAATTCAGTTTTTTTCGATGGCGAATTTGGCTTTGGTTGAAGAAAATTAATGTTTACTCTCTGGATCAGAAGTCACCTAAAATTAAAATTTTACATCATCCTTTTTTAGGCAGCTTGTGGGCATTATTCTTGTAAAATGTACCACTAAATAAATAAACTCAGGCACAGGAATGTTCAAAGAATGTAAAGAAAACAAAAAAAATCTCTAGCGCAGCCCTATTTCACTCTATCTGCACTGCATGCACTGCACTACTCCATCTGTTCTACTCTATCTGCACTACTCTATCTGACCTACTCTTTCTGCACCACTCTATCTGATCGGAATAGTGGAATAGTTCTGTGCAGCATTGTTCTATTGTATCTGCAATGCCGAGCTTCGTTCCAGGTATCAGAGATTTTTGTGTCAGAGATGGCGCGGTATACAAAATACAAATTACAAAATAAACTTGGTATCGGTTATAAGACATGGCGCCGTATTTTTTTCATAAATAAATAGAATAAAGAATAAATGACCACATTAATGACATAACAACATGCTGGTACTGTCAACGCTGAAAAAAGTTTCAATTTGACAGCAAAATGATCCTCCATTTATTGAATAATTAATTTATTACAAAAAATGTGATAAATGAAGAACCGCTCAACCGATTTTGTGCAAACTTCACATAAACCATCTAATAAATAGTCCGAACAAAGCCTAAACATTTGGTTTGGCTAGGTGAGTCCGTTCTTATATATTACTTATAAAATTACAACGAAAAGTGGCATTCATTTTTATATACAGGGTGTCCCAGGCAAAACAGTCCACCCCGATTTATTGGATTTGGGATGAGATTCTGGAAAAACGCTCGGACACGTCGATTTTTGATTACATGGGGAACTATTTTTCAGTTTTTCTCACCCCCGTAGCTTCAACCCCCTAGCTAGGGGGAGAACAACCCCCCAAATTTTAATAGGGGATAGGGGTCATGTCATATCTCTTTTTAAAGGTCTCATTGAGTTCTTTATGCCCCTAGAATTTCGTCTCATTATTTTCATCCGTAACGAAATGACAGCTTGTCAAAATCTTGGAAATAGACTATTAGTTTTAGTGGAAGCAAAAGCGATACCTCCTCTAATGAAAATACTTGAAATAAAGTTTTTTCTTATTATTATTTATGAGGTGTACACGAGAATTGTAAATTGTAGGTATTTTTAATCATATTTTTATTAAGGGAGGTAAGTACAGCTTTTACTCCTACTAAAACATATTCCATTTCCAAGATTTTGACAAGCTGTCATTTCGTTACGGATGAAAAGAATAAGATGAAATTCTAGGGCCATAAAGAACTCGATGAGACCTTTAAAAAGAGGTATGACACGATCCCTATTCCCTATCCAAATTTAGGGGGTTGTTCTCCCCCTAGCTAGGGGGTTGAAGCTACGGGGATGAAAAAAACTGAAAAATAGTTCCCCCTCAAATCAAACATCGACGTGTCCGAGCGTTTTCCCGGATTCTCATCCCAAACCCAATAAATCGGGGTGGACTGTTTTCCCTGGGACACACTGTATATAGATTTATAAAAGAATATATTTTCTAACCTCTAACCAGCAGTATGCCAAACAAATATTTTGGCTATCCTTGCAATGTCTGTAGTAGGGTGATGTGTCAAAACTGTAATAAAACAGAGGCCCAAGAATTGAGAATGATACCAAGTCAAACTCGAACATTGGTTCATATGTGCCCTGAATGTCTGCAAGACCTCAAAAATATGCCAAAGCTAATGAAAATTGTAAACAAGTCCCTTTCAAGATAACAAAAAAAAAAAAATACATTTATGTAGAGTAGAAAAATCAGGCCTTCTGACGATGACCAAAATATACATGGTGTTTCATTGAAAATAGGGCAGTAATTTTATTTTAAAAAAGCGCATGTCTGTTAAACCAAATTTTAGCCAATTTTCGGATTTGGCAATACTGTGAAAAGAAAACTTCAAGAAACTCTTATTCTCCAAGAACAAACCCCATTTTACATTCACGCAAGAAAAAGGCCCATTCTCTAGGTTCCCTTGCCTTTCTCCAAAGATGTAGAGACTCGAAAGTAGTTCCGAAATTCCTGAAGATTCGAAGAATTTCTAATTCCTTCCAATCTAACAGAATTTTCGAACGAGCGGAACGAGCCTTGCTTCGGGAACGGATTCACCAAACCAGGTTATCCAACAGCATGCACTAGAGTGACTGGAACAAAATCGACCGAATGACGTATGACGTGATGGAAGCCACACTAGCGAAAACTGTTGAACTATTATTTAAAATACTGTGTATGAACCTTAACTTCCTATGACCAGTTTAATTATTACCAGTTCTAGTTTTTACCTTTTATATTGTATTGTCATTCTGTCTATCATCTTTCAAGTTTATTAAACGTTCTCTAAATTCTCTTCTTGCGTTAACTGATCTTTCAGGCAACTCCACAAAGATTCCCTCCCGACAAAAACAACCAAGAAACTGGTAAACAAGTTTAAGTCCTTGAAACCAGTGAACACTACGAAACCCACAGGCAATGATCGCACAGTTGTCAACCTGACCCAACGCGTTCTGACTGATTCGGAAACCAGTGTTCTAAGAAAAGGAGGCAATTCTGCAATAATACCGAAAGACCTGCCATTCGAAGACATCATAGCAAATGTGGAAGCCAGCATACGAACATTATTTCAAACCACTGCGGAGGAAATACGCAATGAAACCTGTAGAATTCTACGACTTGCGAAACCTCCAAAGTGCAACCTCACATACGAGGAAAGGAAAGCTATTCGCAGCCTGAATACAGACAAGAACATACAAGTTCTGAATGCGAATAAAAGAAACACAACGGTAATCATGAACGTGACTGACTATGAATCAAAAATCTCCAGACTGCTAGACCCCTCCACCTACAGAAAGCTGAAGCGCAATCCCACTGCTTCTATATTGCGAAAAACCAATCAACTCGTCCGAGCACTACCGTTGGACCCGGAAAACATAAAGAAACTCATCAAATCTGAGGCCTTACCACAAAACAGGCAACCTACTCAGGCCCATTGTAAGTGTAATAGATTCGCCCACATACAGTATAGTCAAATACCTCACCACTCTCCTTCAGCCACGAATTGGCCAATCCAGCTTATATGTTAAAGACTCAACCCATTTCATCAAAAAGATCAGTGACATCACTACTATAGTCCAACAAATACCATTTTAAAGTCACGTGATTTTTCTCTATCCTTGTTGAATACATCTCAAACAGCGGTGATAGTAAAATTGACAAAAAAATTGCTGTCTAATTATTGTTCATAATATTCTTACTTGAAATAGAATCCGTCACTGTCATCAATTAGTTTGTCAAAGTTATTTTCTAAAATAATACAACGAACAAACACAGCTAATAATTTTGACTTATATTAACCTTTTTCCAACTCGAAAAGAAGCAAATAGAAAACGGGTACCCAGTTTAAGTTCAGAATGTATTACAACAGACAGCAGAAACGACAAAAGTGTGTCTCGCAACAATTGCAAGTATTAAAATAGCCCTCTGATTGGTCAATACTACTTCAGAAACGCGTTTGTAAAATGCTAGTGGGAACATATATTAAAATTCAATAGTAATTAACCACCAGTAGCTTTTTGTAGGTGATATCAACGACATAATCAATGGACATACGTTTTTTGCCACTAGTATCACGTGACTTTAAAATGGTATTTGTCGGACTATACTAAGCGACATTCTGGTTAGTTTTGATGTCGTCTCATTGTTTACTAAGGTACCAGTGAATCAGGCCTTAGAGTATCTGGAAGATCTTTTTCCAGAGAAAATCAACAACTTATTTCACCACTGTCTGACGACTACGTACTTTCAATGGCAAAATGAATTCTTTGAGCAGACAGATGGAGTCGCAATGGGGATGACACATTTGTTGTTTGGAACCATGGAGAGGCAGAGCTGGAAAACTTCCCTAATCATCTAAACTCAATAGAACCCAGGATACAGTTTATGATGGAAGTTGAGAAGGACAACAAAATTGCATTTCTCAACGTCCTCCAAGAAAGAGTCCCAGGTAAACTGGGACACAGAGTATATAGGAAGCCGACGCATACGGACAGATACCTCAACAAGAAATCCAATCACCATCCTAGGCAGAAGCCAGGAGTCATTAAAACTCTATCTGACAGGGCAATCCGAATTTGTGAATCCAGATACCTTCAGGAAGAGATGCAACACCTAAAATCAGCACTTGAAGGAAATGGGTACTCCAAGCAGGAGATAAATAGAGCCTTAAGACCGAAGCAACAGCGCACAAATAACAAGGAACCCGCACAGGTGGCAGGGAGAGCCTTTCTTTCCTATATCAAAAACGTCACAAATCGCATAGGACGAACGCTAGAAAGACACAACGTTGAGCCTATCTACAAAAGCCCACAAGAACAATTCAGCAAAGTCTAAGCTCGACCAAGGATCCTAGGGCACCTCTTGAAGTTGCTGGCGTCTATGGAACTCCTTGCTCTTGTGGATCTGTCTATGTAGGAACAACCAAACGCTCTATCAACACCAGGGTCAAAGAGCACAAAAGGAACTGTCAGCGGGGATAAATAGATAGATCAGCAATCGCCGAACACGTGCTTACACATACAAACCATGTCATTCGTTTTGACCAAACTCAAGCATTGGATAGAACCAAACATTTTTACACAAGACTCCACAGAGAAGCCATAGAGATACAGAAACACCACAACAACTTCAACAGAAAAGAAGAGGGCATGAACCTTAACAAAAGTTGGTTGCCAGTTCTCCGAAAAACAAATACCCTTCCTTTCCGAGAACGAGACAAGGAAAATAGCGTAAGGCAAGCCACGCCCACAATCCTGGATATAAATAGCGCAGGCCCAACAACGTCGAATCCAGTCATCGGAGGAACACGGTTTCTACCATCCTTTTTCTTAGCATGGAGTTTATTCACACACAGTAGGTAACCTCATCCACAGATTAGTGTACTGTCACCATAAGTACCCATGAGCTAAACTTCTACCAAGCAGGTTTTTAAAAAGGAATGACTGACTGACCAAATCAAAGTAGTACGCTCAATGGAAAATCTAATAAGAATGCATTTGTAGACTATCAAGGGGTTTCTCAGCTCAAACACAAAAAAGTCATAGAACTTGAAGAAATCCGTGAATATATCTGGGGACTCTCTGAAGCGGAGAAAACTGCACTGATCTGAACTCGAGGCACATCACGAGACGAAAGTGGAGTGACATTTCGAAAACTGTAGTTCTGCTCTGACTTATTAACTTTAGCTGAAGTTCAACTCTTAGATTATTGAAGGTTACAAATACATAAAATAGGTCCGCAGTGATCTCGTCGAGACCAGAGACTCATTTTCTCTAGAACCTTCGAGAAAGAACCTAATCTCATCTCGCAGCATCACTATTTGCCAATATTTTATGCAGAGTCCTGCTGAATATTACACCTAGTAGACTAAGTTTCGTCACTGTATTTAAATTTGATTTATGGCATATAATTTATTAAACCCAATTCAACGTCAAAGCATGCTCTCGCATAACTAATAGCCGCTTTAAGCTGAACACAGGATGTCTCGTATTAGGCCCAATAATTGAGTGTTTATACGTTTATATTCAAACAGGCCCCTCAGTTTGTTATCATTTTGTTGCACTCTGGTTTATCTGGTATTGTTGCCTGTATTAACAATTATCTACAATGTCTTCGGAAAGTTCAGAAATTTAATGGCCGCAATATATTGTAAACTCGGCGCACCGGCGAGCGTCTTTTTGTTTCCTTTCGCGGGCGCTACTTCTGAACGTCTTTAATTTCGTAGAAACATAAATTAATAGCACCTTATGGCTTAAGACATGGCCGGCGATAAATTATCAGCCCAAAAGATACAATTTCCGTGAGGGCGCAGATTACTTACCTTTGGGGGTATTTCGTTTTATAGAGCGGTACTAAAATCTTATTAAAAATGGTAACTGTATCCCACTAACAACTTAATTTAAAAAATACATATTCATGGTTTTCTATATCCCGGCACTGAAATATTAGTGAGGTTTTCCTACACGAACCCTATGTTAGAGGTCATCAGTCAAATGTTTTGCGTATTTTTTACCTTTTGGTTCGTAATTAACTTTACTAGTCAAGGGCTTTGGAAATATTGGTAATGAAGTTAAAGTTAGTTATCGGATTTTCCAATTATTATAATTTATTTGTTCAGCTAGAAAGGAAAAGTTTATGTCATCGTTTGTTTGCCGAGCAGAAAAAAGCGGCAACAAAAGAAATCGCTTTAGCTCCTCCAAAAATGTTATTCACTCTGTTTTTCTATTTCATTTTCGCTTTTGTAGTCGACTGAATACGACATTCACTGCAATGCCAGAACATCACAGCATCAAACTTTAGATTAAACTGACATAATAAATGGAAGCACGATAGGGTGGGTTTTAACGGAAAACTTTTTCCCGGCGGATATTGTGGCACTGGGAAATATAAAGCCATTAAATGGCGCTTTCATCGTGCGGAAAATCATCAGTTATATGGCCAAAGCTCTCTCCACTATGGTCTCTCTAGCAAATAGATGGATTCAATAACTTTGGGTCATAGTTCGGAGAACTTTAGATAATGGCTTCGTACTTTAACAAGGCTTTATTGGTTGGAATTAATAATATTGAACATATTTAGTGCCTAATAAATATTATTCATATGTAAATTTCTGCAAGTAATCTATTGTGAATCAAAAAAAATTCAATTCTGAATAAAGAGTGACCGCGCCCGTTTAAGAATGCAATTAGGGTCATGGCTAGACACGTTTTCCAATGCCATTCGATGAAACAGGGTAGGTTTTAGAGCCTCCTCTAACCTTTTTATATTCAGTCGAAAGTGCAATATGACCTTTGCATGCTCAAATGAGAATTTAACGAGAAGATAATTAGTTTTATAACCAAACAAGATTCGATATTATTTGTTTGGCGCATCTATAATTTAATAAATTGGCCGTTTAAAATCACATAAATTGAATCGAACCAACTTGCAGTGTAGCCAAATTGGGTCCTGAATTAACCAGGAAGGCTATAAAAGCAAAAAACACAAAAATTAATACACCATTTGGGAAATACGTGAGTTTTCCATTTAGATTTCTATTATCCGAATTTCAACGGCACAATGCCTTTAGAAAATTGAGGGGGAAACCCTTTTGTGATTAAGCAATTTTCCGGTCAGGTGGAAAATCCCTTTGTAAGCGTCCGACGGTTTATACTCCTACTCTTAACATAATTGCTTGGAATAATGGGAGTTCGAATGAAAATGTGAATATATCAGTGGATATTGGCCTAAATGATCTTTAATGTATATTAAAGTTATCCAATTAATCATGTTAATGAATAACTAATCAGGTTTATTTGGAGAAATAAGTACAATAAAGTACCTATCTCATTAACTCCTACTCTAAAATTGTTCAGAAAGAGTCGTTATCCGGTCCTGACCTGTAATCGGCAGTAATTTTAAGTAATTGCCCATTAAAAATTATTATCGGGTTCTTTAGAACTTATTACGCTGCCTTCCGTTAATCCACTAACTGTTGGGTTTGTCTGCCGTTGACAGGAAAGAAATCCTGCTGAGTAAAATTTACTTGATTGCAAGGTTTGTTTAAAAAAAAAAGAACTGGCTTTAATTACTTATTTGATGATAAAATGTGACAGTTTAGCGCAGGCTGATTCAACGAAAAACGACAGGTTGATAATATTTATTCAAAGCGATTTTTACTTCAATTGATTATCGCTCGAAAATAATATTTATAATTTTCCTGAATAAAGAAATGATTATCTTTTATGAATGTTGTTATTGTCACGCGACCTTATTCCATGTTACACCATTTTTGTCGATTATGAGTTCATTGGGTTCTAGCATCCTCGGTCTTCTCTGTGCGACCTCCCTTAGATGAAGCTTTTCACTACTCGCGGCCTTTATCGACCTAAGTAGGTACAGTAGCTAAATAAACCTTTACATACAATGGCGGCAATAGAGGTTCCGCCGCCATTTTGTGCCCTACCTCTTGCTACTTTGAACTATGAATATTGTTAAAGGCTTGAAAAAACGCAAATTAATTTGAAAGCACATAATAGCTATTTATATAACAAGTACATAAAGTAAGGCTTTATTGTACAAATAATTTTATGGCCGAGCGAGCTTGCGAGCGAGGCTATTAAATAATGAGTCAATAAAGCCTGTTTATGTAAGCGTTATATACATGATTTTATGTACGATTACGACTGGTTTTTGTTAAAAATTAAAAAAATTTAATGAAGAAAGTAAAATTCGCGTAGGTATACCTGTTTCACCTTGGCAGGTTGTCAGGGCCTGTTTCACTTTGTCAGGTAGTCCAGGTAGGCAATAAAATAGCACCTTATTTTACTAGTAAAATAAAGTAGCACTTTAATTTACTAGTACAATAAACTGCTATTTTATTGACTCAAAACTGTTCTATAAATAGCACTTTATTGATCAATCGGACATAAAATTATATTTTGTAGTATAACATACCCGGGTTCGCTCAGTAAGATTGAACGATGAGAATTTTTATTACCTTTTAAACAATAAATATTCTGAAAAATGAAATGAAAAACAAATAGGACCTACGTTGTGGAAACTTACTCAATTTTACTTACTGGACATGCGCCCGACATAGCAAATATTTGGGAAATTTGAGGGAAGTTGTAATATGTAAAAGAAACGAAAAATTTGTGAAACGTCTACTTTATTATTAAAGTAAATCGTACCGTTCTCGACCTAGAATTTTCGAGGAGAAAGAGAACGGCAGAGAAACCCTCGATCTAACATTCCTCAAAAATCGAAACATACTGTATCATTTTGGTAATAATTTTAAGTCAATAATTCAATAATTTAAGTCAATGAAAGTTTAAATTAGGTACCATCCCTGTTCTTATGCTAAAATTTTAATTACACACACTACATTCAATCAGCACTACGTATATTTAATACTGAAGAGTTTTATTGTTAGTTAGCCAGTTTCCCAGCGGATACTGAGGTCCCATACTGGAAGCTACTCAGCTATAGTTGTTTTTGAGCCAATATCTCTTGATGGATTATTTAAATTTGTTAGGATATTCTCTCGTCAGGGTAGGAAAATGTTAATAAATTCAACAAGGCTCTAATGCACGCTCTAAATCCACAAAATCAAAATCTCAGCACAAAAAGACAGGACATAATTTCTTAGGTTCTAATTTACTTCTTTATCTGTGTTTACAGTATGAAACGATTTTTGTTAAATACATGAACAATGCACATGTTATAAACAAACAAAAAGAGACATAAAAATGAACAAAATAATAGGAACTTGCATAAATTGAACTCTCAAAAACAAAATAACATTTAATCCACTAACCTGTCAACGCTCCTTACATACACACTAATAACAAATTGGATTGAACAATCAATTTTAATGCAAAATAGAAATGAATATTGAATAATGAATAATTACAGACACGCCTCTAAAGGAACAGTCTAGCTTCTTTTCTAGTCTAATGCCTAATCGCCTCTCTCTAGCTCCCGTTCGCAGTACCGTTTCTTGTGGCTCGAACGCGGCGGATACATGGTTGCAACATTTCACTTTTATTCAGTAAACGTTTTTTAGAAAAATTAAGATTTGAAGAAATAATATTTTAAATAGGTGGTTTTCCTCAATTTCGAAAGAATTCTGATTTAACCGCCTTGAAACGAGTCTCCACGTTCACTAACTATTCTTACAAAAAAGCTCATTATCTTTTAGAGGTGGAGAACTATCGATAGTCCCGACCATCCATATTTATCGATTGTCGGGACCTTGACTATCGATTAATATCGATAGTTTTCGATAGTAATTAGTTACAAGTTATAAGGAAATATTAAAGATATCTGTACGTCATATGAATGTAAATTACATTAGTTAGCAAAGGATAGATAGATAGACAAAAACCTTATTTTCTTTTTGATGTACTAAAAATATGATTCTAAGAAATAGTTTGATGACCTTTAAACGTCAATATCTATCATTTGCGGAGAACTTATTTTTTTCCGAAAATGAAAATATCCTATTCTGAAAGCCTAGAATTTTTGTATAAAAATCATTATTATTATCGATTATTTCAACATTCTTCAAGAACTTTTGTCAGAAATAATGGTACTACGCACCACAGTAATGAAAGTCTTTTTAGATTGCTTTTTATAAAAAAATTCCATTTTTAAAATCAGCTCTTGTACATTTAAAATCGACAAAAAAATTAACTCAAAAGCACAGCCTGAATTGCAAGCATTCCATCGAGGCCTGCGGATGACGTCACCGCTATAAGGTATTGATAATTGTGACGTCACTCGCAAGCCTTGCCGACTCAAGAACTGGCAAATTTACGTCTTATGAGGATGAGCAATCCTAGTTGTTTGTGCATGTGCATCTAACCTAACTTTCGCTTATTAATGGGCGTTACAGCCAACTATCGACAAACTATCGATGGTTGAAAAAAACTATCGATATATTTCGATAGTCGATACTATCGATAGTTATCGATAGCGCCATCGATAGTTCTCCACCACTATTATCTTTCTGCAACAGAAAAGAAAAATACCAAGGGACAATTTTATGACTAACATGACATAAAACCATCCCTTCTCGGTAGGTAAAGTCTATGCGAAGTTCCTTGGACTAGTATAAGAACTAAATCCCCTTATAAGTCGGCTGTATCTTTGCTCAACATGGGTGGCGTAATTTCAAAAGATACTACTAAAATTAATGATCAATAAACTTATCGAACAAACTAAAGTAGGAAATGCACTGCACTGTCTCTCATACTGACAATAATGTCGCCCCACAAAGCGGAACGAACAAAAACAGTATGTCGGCCAATCAAAAATCGGCAATGGCCAATCAGATCTACCGAGTCCACGTTGACTGGCAGCGAACGTGTACAAGGAGCCAATCAGATCTATCCATTCCTACTTGTCTAGCTTCCAACGATAACGAGGAGCAATCAGTATAAATTTTGCTATATTTTCAATAGCTGATGCAGTAGATTGACCAGACCACTATTTTAGGCCTGGTCCAAGTAACTTCGTATAGACTTTACCACAACTGGCTTTTCGTATTATCGTAGGAAAAATCAATATTAATCATATTTTAGCAGTATAGGAAAAATACAAAAAAATGGTGTTACTTTTATAAGTTCGATTTACATTCGGCTATCCTGACAAATATGACGTCCATGACGTGGACACTTTGAAGTGCTTAAACTTTAAACCTAAACTTAAAACTAAAGGTATGTGGTCTGCAGAACTTTCAGTTTCCTTAATCATTATTTTCGTCTGAGGTACACTAGACCACTAGTGCATCTAAGAAACTCGGCTACAGGTATGCTAGTGGGTTCGGCACACCAAGACATCAGCATACTTAGCTGTAAACATCAGTATCCGGTGTAACAAGCATTTTAATATGCTCGTTACAGTCCTTATAAATTTTCAAAATTGACAGACATTTTTATAGTTCAGTGTTTAATTACTCCGACTTTGGTTCTGAAAAGGACAAGTTTTGTGCTCTGATATTAATTTTCGAACGTGCTCGGAGACTATCCAAGATGCTGTCAAAATATGTCCACCAAGAGGCACACAAACCGATTCCGGCCTTATTTTGCTTGTCAAAGTCACGTCGGATAGGCTGATAGACTATTCAAGATGCTGTCAAACTTAAATTAAAATGTCCGCCAAGAGGCACACAACCCTTTCCCGCCATATTTTGTTTGTCAAAGTCACGTGTTTTGGATAGGCTAATTCTCGTGTTGATTCCAAATTTTGCATGGAAATGGCATTTTTTATGCAAAAAGGGCTATTTAAGAGGAAAACTAGAAATATTCCTCCTTTTTCGTGCAGCCATGTTCTAGAAGCAACAGCACCTATTCAACAGGCGATTGAGGCCATTTTTTTTATTGGTGGAAATCTAAATTTTCCTTTGGGAATTACGGCATTGGCCGGATTGAATAAGATTAACCACCAATCAATTAGCTTCAATGTGATTTTAATGGAAATAATCGTCCGCTAGAAGCCAGTCCATCAGGTAAATTCTAACCAAATTTATTGCCCATGCACGTTTTACACTCAACCCCTTTTTTGTAGGCTTCTAGTTCTATTTAAACTTCTACTCCTATGTGCTCCTTTTTCGATCATAAAAGGCACTCAAACTGATTCAAAATCTTTGAATCAACCCCTCAACCTCCGATTTATTGTGGATTTAGAAGGCTGTATTTTTTTCACTGGCCTGTGGCAAATGTAGAAGAGAATCATGATTCCAAAACCCTGAACCCTTTTCTTTGAATGCATCCATCTTGGACGTGGTGAACCCTACCTTTGGTTTTTGGCTGGTGCCGTGTTTCACCGTCCAGTATCAGTGATTGCATCAAGAAAGTTTTCGTGGAAGACTCCGTGGATTTTCCACTCTGCTGTTTGATGTGACTTGGTTGGGTGCCAATTTGAAATGATCTTTTCTTGGATGGTTTAAGTTTTTGTGGTAGCTTAGATTAATTGAGATCAAATCAGTTGGATTTGACCTACAGCTGCTCAGAATACTATTTTGTCGGAGGCAAATGGTCGTGGGTTTAAATGTGATGTTATTTTGGTCGCCAGGACTAGAGAAGGCATTTTTTAGAGGATTTGTCGCATCTAGTTTTGGCAAACTGACGTATATTTTCCAAGTTTTTTCTTTGATTCGAGAAAATTTCTATCTTAATATCCTCTTTTGGCCTAAAGCCATAAAATAGCTCGCTGGGAGCGAAATTAGTTGTAGCATTCTTTGTGCCATTAATGCCTCTTTGAACTTGATTGACATGCTGGTCCCATTCGTGATGATTCCCATTAATACTGGCTGCTAAAGCTTCCAATATGGTTCGATTTGAACTTTTTACCTTTCCGTTACTCCTGGGGGACGCTATCTAATTTTCGACATGTTTTATATCATATTTGATACAAAAGTCTTCAAACATCTTGCAATCGAACCCAGAGCTGGGCAAATTACTTGGAAAAAGTAGCTAGCTACAAGTTACAAGCAACTTTATATTGTAAGTAGCTAAGTTACTCAGTAGCTCAACTACCTTTTTAAAAAAGTAGCTAAGCTATTGGTAACTTAACTACATATTGAATTAGTGAAAGCTACTATTTAAGCTACTTTTTTGAAAGTTAAATTAATAAAAACAAAAAAATGTGCACAATCGCCACCATCAATGTGCATACCTTACCTAATTTAATTTCATAATATCATCATACGAAAATAACATTTTAACTTTTTCTAGGAAGTATAATTCATATTATTGTCAAAAACCACTGGACATTAATTTATTAGGTTCATTTTGATCACAGTGATCTGCGAATGCGAGAATAAAACAGGACACATAAAACATAGGTAAAAACTTACTAGTTTCTACTTATCTCTGTAGGTATTATCCGTTCACAATCCGATGTCCACAGGTAGGTACAGGTAAAATCACCTTTCAATGCTATTTGATAGAGGGAAAGGTGATAAATTTACCTGCACCTGTGGACATCGGATTGTGAACAGAATATACCTACAGAGATAAGTAGAAACTAGTCTAAGCAAGGCAGGATAAGATTTTTCCGGAAAATGATAATTGTAGCTTGAGCATTTAAAGTATAAAGTTACTTTTATCGAGCGGTAAATTCAACTTACCGCCCGCGTTTGCGGGCGATAATCTGATCTTACCGTCTCTTTTAGAAGATAAATCAGCTAGAATTATTTATTATATTCACCCAAGAACTATACCTACACATATTATTACCAAAATCGCTGTTGATAACCATGGAAAATATAATAATTGTTGATTTTTGGAAGATTTTGTAAATCTTCCAAAAATCAACAATTATTATATACGGAAATTGCTAATTTTTTAGTGGAAATTTGCCTTTATATAAAGGGGAAGACTGTTTATTTTTGAAAACAATATCGCATGGATGCCAATATATTATAGGTAAAGTTATCTCATTTTTGAACTAGAAGAGTCCGCTGTGCATAAAACGTAATAGGTATTTTGGGCGTTAAGTGTCGTTAACCACACTCTCGGGCGGTAAATGACACTTTCCGCCATTAATACCTAATTAACTATTAACTATCTACCAAAAGTAGCTTGTTTTAGTAGCTAGCTACTTTTCACAGTAGCTTATGAATACATGGAAAACATTACCAAAAGCTACAGCTACAAGTTACTTTTTTTTCAAAGTAGCTTGAATAAGTTATTAGCTACCAAAAAAGTAGCTAAGTTAGTAGCTTAACTACTTGGTAGCTAGCTACTGCCCAGCTCTGATCGAACATCGAACCCTTTTCCGCGATCGGTGATTATTCTAGATGGAGGATGAACAAGTTTTATTAGTTGTACTTGTATCTTTAACTAGTTCGATCCAAATATATTTTGTGAATGAATCAATTATGACAAGGATTTTAGTAAGTCCACTTTTGGTTTTACAAAAGGGTCCTATGTGAAGCGTATGAAACGGCTCCGCTTCTTTTTCTATTGGGTGTAATTTTCCGTACTGTTCACTAGTAGATCTTTTCGCTTTTAGGCATTCAAAACAATTTTTCACAAACTTTTTGACAAATGGTCTCATATCATTAAACCAATAGGTATTTTGAATAGCATCATAAGTCCTATTCCAACCAGGGTACTCATTGTCATCATGAAACATTTTCACCACCCGCCATCTTACGATGTGCGCGTGGAATCACTATTTTAGGTTCATCGTTAACCAATCGGCAAATTCTATCTTCAACTACAACAACTCAGCTTGCCCCTTTTCTATTTGAGATTTTAAAAGCTTCAAATCTTCATCCTGCAATCCTGCGCTTGTACACCAAAAATCCAATATTTCTTATGAATTGCCCTCTACTAATAGGAATTTGACTTAGGGCGTCTAAAGTGTGTTTTTTTTTTAAAGATAATTCCCCAAGTCAAAAATTTAGTAACTATGTTGGCAACACAAGCCTTTTCTACATAAAAAATTTTAAAGCATTGACAATTTTACATTGTATTGCCAGCATAAAGTCATTTTGACTTTTATCTTTACAAAAAAAACACACTTTACATGCTGCATTTTTATACCGGGTCTATGTTCAATAGTGAAGTCGTACTCTTGTAGCTCTAGCCACCATTGACCAATATGTGGTGTCAGATCTCGTTTAATCCAAGTCAGGCGTATAGCACTACAATCAGTTATTATTACAAAGTGTCTTCCATAGAAAAAGTTGTTGGATTTCTTAACTGCTTCGAAGACTGCCAATGTTTCTGATTCGTAGCTATGATATCTAGTTTCTGCTTCTGTTGTTTGACGACTCATATAGGCAATCGGTTTCCATTCATCAGTATTAGGTTGTTCTTGTAGTATTGTGCCTCCTAGCCCTATTTTGCTTGCATCCGTATGGAGTTGAGTCGCTGATTTCGGATTAAAAATTCCCAAAGTAGGTTTTGACGTCAGTTCATTTTTAAGTGACTCGAATGATATTTGGTGTTCGTTTCCATTTCCATGTAATACATTTTTTTGTCAAGGTGGCTTCGCTTTAATGTAGGTATTTTCTGAAATAAGAGGCTAATCCAAGAAACTGTCTGGACACTTTTCTACTGCTTCAAGCTTCTTTGATGATGGTCTAATAGAGCTGTTGAGGATTTCGGTTCCTAAATACTTAATGGTATCTTTTAGGAACTCGCACTTGCTAAAATTGAGGGTTGATCCAGCTTTATCAAGCCGTGTTAGGCCTTCTTCTACAGACTGCGACATTATTAAAACGTCATTAAGGTACACTAAAGCATACTCGTGCTTAGCTCTCCTACAACCATAGTAATTGCTCGTTGAAACATAGCAGGAGCGTTTGAGAGGCCGTTAGGTACACGAGTGTATTGATAATGACCCCCTGGTGTTACAAACGCAGTGTATTTTTATTTATTTTTTCTATTTCTATTTGATGGTATCCTGACTTTAGGTCTAGTGTAGTAAATATAGTTTATTACATTTAATCTTTCAAGCTGATCCTCGATTAAAGGCAAAGGATGACTATCTCGTACGCAAATCGCGTTTAACTTCCGGTAGTCTACGCACATGCGCATACCTCCTTGTTTCTATGTCACCAATAAAATTGGGCTTGCATATGGTGAAACTGTAAGCTCAATGATACCCCTGCCAAGTAACTCATCTACTGTCTCTCTCACAAGTTGTCGTTCGGGTTGTGATAGACGATACGGTTTGTATGTGATTGGAATGTTAGAAGTTAGTTCAATATGCAATTTGATGTCCACATTACTCAATAAATCATCGTTCTCAGTAAAACAATTTGGGTATTTGGCAATCAAATTAAATAGCTGTCGTTTTTCTTTTGACGTGATAATTTCTCCAAAATGTGATGGTTCATCTTTTTGTTCTATAGCTCTGACCAAACACTTGTTATCTTCTACTTGAATTTCGGTTTGATTTATACTAAAAATTCGCAATTTGCTTTGTCCGTCTTTTAAACCTACTTTCGGGTATTATAAAATGGTTTCCGTTGTAATCTTGTTCGAATAATTTAGATTTTAAAAATCCATTTTCGCATTTTGTTGTAATTTTAATAATATTAATACCTGGTTTCATTATCTGATTGGTATAGTTGAAATCAGGATAGAAAGTGAAGTTGACAGTTCGCGTTGACATTTCTAGTAACTTTTTCTTCAGGTTGCCAGCCATGCGCTAGCGCTTCGATTCCGTCAGCTGGAATAAACGACAGGGTCGTATTTAGAAAAGTGATATACATTTCAGAATAAAAATTTATTCTCAATTTCTTTAATGCCCGATTGCACCGTCTCTCTTAACCGAGGCTTAGAGATAACTATTCCTTAAAGTGACATTTTCCCATGCAAAACTGTCAATTTAAGGGATAATTATCGTTAAGCCTCAGTTAAGAGAGATGGTGCAATGGGGCATAAAGGAAGTTAAGTTATTAAAATCCAAAAATCCAAAAATTAAAGTCCAAAGTAAACGAACACTACATAAAAAACCAAAAAACCGATTACGAATATAACAAATCAAAAAATAATGCAGAAATTGTCAAAAAACTGAAACGATTTCACACAAAAATTCAAAATTCAAAGACCCGAATCAACTTTATCTGTAAAAACCTTAAATTTTTGATCGGTATTGATTGTTTCAGGTGAAAAATTGAAAAAACTGTCATGAATGAATTTCAACAAGCTGTTTTATAAACAAACACAACTGGTTTTTCTGTAACTGGTCTACCAATCAAAATATCAAATGGTTGTGAATAATCTCAGTATTACTACAAAAAAATCAGTTAAAGTTTCGATTTCATCCACCTGAATTTCTGCTTGCATTACTCCAAGAGGTTTAGTTGTAGCACCACTATAACCATTATAAAGTTATTCGCCACTGTGGTAATAGAGTCACTGCAGAACTAAGGGTTCTGCCACCTACTAGAAAAAAGTCTGGTTGAATGGTGTCGGCCTCTATCAGAGAGATACAAAGATACATAACCCTGAATGTTATTGCAAGAACGATTTGATTGGATGTCAATTGAATGACGGGTCCAGATTAAGCAGACAAAAAATGAACACGATTTTTGAACAAAAACACGAAAAAAATCAGGTATACATAAGACAAATTGCAGAATCTAACAGTGGTCTAAATAAAGAAAAAAAATTCTAGTGCTGCAACCACCTCAACACCCAATAATTATAACATCAAGGTTCCAATTATCACAAATGGCGACTAACCTTCGATACAAAATGCACAAAATGGTAAAATCATAAATTCCCTTATTAATTCACCGTGTACCATAAAAACAATTCGCAGAAAGCTGAATACTACCAGTTCGCGTGACTGTACTAACGGTGGCGCGGTTTTTGATATGAAAAACATGAAAGCGGATGTTACATAGCAAAACTTAATTCAACTAGTTAGTTACACATGTAAATCAAAAACGAAATAGCCGACAATAACGGGCCGTGTTAATTTATGGAAATTGTTATAGGAAAAACCCGGTTTTCCATTCGAAATATGGCCTGGAGGGTTTTCCGGAGCGAGTATTAGTGATTTGTTTGTGTTGGTTGGGTGTATATTAATGTCGTGATAATGGCTGATAGGCGTTAGGCGTTTTTAGGAAAAATTGTCAATAGGCGTTGTATTAATCTGTGAGCCAGATTCAATTACCATCCAGTTATAAGAGATAATAAGCTCGCAATCAGTTAAATGGTCTTTATAACATTTAATTTTGGAGCTGCTGATTGTCTTGGTGTATCGTAGCACTAGTTCTCCTATAGAGATTGATGATGAAGGTTTCAGTAAGTATTTCGTTTTATATGGGTATTTTCAAATTCATCACCTTTTCTTTCGAATCTGTCAATGTTAACTGTAAAAGGGTCTTATAGCATTTCTACTTCCAAAAAATCTACTAGCTTGATTTTAAGAGCGCATTTCTCAATGGTGTATTGAAACAACCGGTTTATATGGAAGTGCCAAAAGGTCTAGAAGAAATTCTAGAGGAAAGTGTGTGCAAATTAAACAAATATTTATATGGTTTTAGGACAATCACCTAAATGCAGGTATGATAAACTTCATCAACATTTGATCATCATAGGTTTGGTAGGATTTTTGGCAGATCCTTGTTTATATAATGATGAAATGTTTTTGTTGATACATGTTGATGATTTAATAATTATTTCAGAATCTGAAACAAGATTGATTGAGTTTAAACAGAAATCAATGGAAACTTATCAAATGAGAGAGAGAGATTTAACTAGTGAAGAAATATTAACATTTTTAGTACTTAATACTGTGAAAATAAATGACACAATTTTTATTTATTTATTTATTTATTTATTCATTCACGGGTCAAGCCCATCAAAAATTAACAAAGTGTACAAGTGAAACAACAAGTAAATAATAACAGCAAAATGCCAATCAAAATAGATAAAGCTGCAGAAACAAAGAATGCAATAAGTGCCAAACCATGATACTTAATTAAATTAAATTAAATCAAATTAAGTTAAATCAAACTAAATACAAAATCACAGAATAAAATAACAATAATTATAACTTGAGGCCACAGTTCTCGCTAATGGTTCATAGGGCCCAAAAAAATCAATGTCTCCCAGCTCATTACAAAGTCTGAGGGTACGAGGAATGAAAGAGTGATATGCATAGTTGGTTCTGTGAAATTGAAGATGAAAAGTTTGAGATGTGCGGGTGTTACGTGATGGGACATGTAGGGCTATTTTGGAAGTCAAGTAGAGGCAATCAATTGTGGAATTTAGGATTTAATGTATGTTTGAGGTCTTTCTGTTTCCTTCTTGAGCAAAGGGTTGATAAGTTGAGTGCGTCACAAAGTGGTGCATAATGTATTCCTCATCGTTAAAAAATTTGTAATTGAGATATCTGCAAAATTTACACTGCACACCTTCAAGGCGATGAATATGACAGGCATAGTTTGGACTCCAAGCAGATGCAGCATACTCAAGATGTATACGAACAAATGAGAAGTATAACGTTTTGATGGAGTTGATAAACGCAAGTTCCCTTGTATTACGCTTCACAAACTCAAGCATCCGAAGTGCTTTGTTAACTATGGCATCGATGTGTGAAGAGAAATCAAGATTGGAGCTCAGCAAAACATCCAGATCCCTGATCTGATTCACGCAGTCCAATGGCGTACCATTGATGTGATATATGCAGTCATTAAAGGTTCTAGACCTGTGGAATTTCATAACTTTACAGTTCCTAACATTAAAATCCATGCCATTAGTTTGACACCACTGAATTAACCTGTAAAGATCCTCTTGCAGTGCATGGCAGTCATCAAGAGTAACGATTTTCAAAAATAATTTCAAGTCATCGGCAAAAGGAGAAATGAAAAGTGTAGGAAACAAGAATATATGTCATTGATGAACAGGTTGAAGAGCAGTGGGCCTAAATGCGAGCCTTGAGGAACACCTGATGATACCAAGATTTGGGAAGAGGTAAGGTTGTTAATATGAACTATCTGTGTCCTTCCTGTAAGATAGTTTCCCACCCATTGAAGCAGAGAGCCAGAGATGCCACGTCTCTCTCGTTTTTTGATCAGGACTAAATGATTGACTCTGTAAAACGCCTTGGAGAAGTCGGTGTATATAGTATGTACCTCTTCATCCCTCTCCAAGGCGCCTGTCAGAAAGTCAGAGTATGTGAGAAGATTAATTTCCGTTGATGACCTCTTTTTGAAACCAAACTGCTCGGATATAATTTCGCTGCATAACGATGATGATAAAAATTTTGTGACAATATTCTCAAAGATTTTAGGAATTGCACTGATGATGCAAATTGGGCGATAATTAGTCACATCTGATGAGTCACCGAATTCAAGAATCGGCACCACATAACTGGCTTTCCAATACTCAGGGAAGAAGCCGTCCCTCAGGGACTTGTAAATTATATGCAAGAGTCTAAGACAAAACAAAACAGCAGTTTTTCAGAAAGAGCGGGTGGATATGGTCAGGCCCTGGTCTCTTGTTTGGGTCGATGTGATTAAGCTCCATGTAGATGTCAGAGATAGGAATAGTGAAATCAAATAAATTGTGAGGAGATAGAGAAAGTGGATCTGGGAAATCCAATACTTGATTAGTATGGACTAAACCAAAGTATTCGGCAAAGAGTTCGGCAGCTTGGAGACCCATAGCTGCCGACTCACCATTATATCTAAAACTTGAAGGAGGCTTACTCGAGTTTTGTATAGATTTGGTATAGGACCAGAACTGTTTTGGGTCACGCTGCAATGCCGATTAGGTATTCACGAAAATTCTCCCTAGAGAGCAGATTGCACTGTGAGCGCAAGTCAGAAAATGCCAGATAATCCGGTAGGCGACTTTGTTTATATTTTTTGTGTAAGATTTTTTTCTGTATAATGAGTGCCTCCAAATCCTGTGAGAACCATTTGGGAAACCTTCCAATGGCTATTCTTTTAACAGGTACGAAGAGATCGAAGGCATCACATAAAAAACTATAAAGAATGTTAATCATCTCATTCACAGATTTGTTCAAAAGCAGCTCATCCCAGAAAATACAGCCAAGAAAATAGTTTATGTCGTTGTTTGAGGCTTTGAAGTCATAATAGTATCCATCTCCCTGTGGATTTGAATTGCAGTGATTCTGTTGCAGTGTGGCTTGAAACAACAGGGGCAGATAGTCATCTTCATCTGGCTGAGTTATAGGGATCCTTGAATGGCAGAATATCAAGTCAAGGGTGACATTATTAATATTATAAATGTTATTAAGCTGGCATAGATTGTGAAAAGCACATACTTCTGAGATATGTTATATTTTATTGATTTCAGTAGGAGCAAGGTAACCCTCCATATTATGGTGAGCCACCGAACAAATGTCTTTTAAAGTCCAACTGGCTTTGGGGAGATTGAAATCCCCCATGATGCAACATTCAGTATGGCTGAATTGTTCAGAGATATCTTCCAAGTTGTTACTAAACCTTTCGTACTTCTCAATTGGGGAGTTTGGTGGAAGGTATACGCAGCCCAGGACCATTTTTCTTCTACCACTGCCTACAACCAAAAAAAGTTGCTCGATGTCACCTGTTGCACCAATGAGACGGGATGGTATTGACTGATGAACAGCGATCAGGACACCCCAAGGCGCTCGGCAGTGCTGGTAGCTCTTGAGCGATCATAGCGAAACACATTGTATGAATCAAAACCAAGCTCGGCAGTGTAAAAGTTTTCACTTAAACCAGTTTCAGTGAAGGCCACTATTTGATAGTTATTTACAGCTATATTGCCAGCTTTGTTCTGAGATCGCGAACATTCTGGTAGTAATATGTCATAACTTACTGGTATTCTTCTACGTTCTGTGGTATGTTTGGTGTTGCTGAGGCTTGACCCCTCGATGGGGTTTTTTTGGCACGATTCGAGTTCAACTTGTATGTTCTGCTCACCCTGATCCTGGCGTCTTTTCAGATCCTCCAACGCTGTTCTTTCAAGTTCCCTCTGTCTAAGTGTCAAGTCACACTTTATGTAGATTTGTTTGCCCTTGAGTTAATATCGATTGCGAAGCGCAGTCTAAACTTCATATGGTGATCCCAATACAGTTCGCATAGGGCATGCATTATTTGAGTTGCCATAGCGAGACACCCGACAAAGCGTAAATTGAATGCCAACCAATAATTGTAGTATAGAGCGAACCTCTGAAAAATCATCTTCTGACGCAGATAAGTTGAAGAGTAGTAAATTATTAGCTTTACTCTGACGGTCTAAAAGTTCAGTTAGCAAATCAATAGATGGAGTGGAAGGTGGTGGTGAAGTCGTTGAAGGAACCTGTTGGGTCGGTGTATTTGTGGTAATGTGGTAATGGGTTCCAATTGAGTGATTCTTTCCTCAATAGAGGTTGTAGCAGCGACCACAGACTCTTGAATAAACGTTGGTAAGTTATTTTGTAGATTCTCAAGAGATTTTTCAAGTTGTTCCACATGATCTATTAGGCCCAGTATTCGCTTCACATTAGCCAAGCATAATTTGCAGTAGAATGGAAAAGCTCGTTTTGAAAGAACTGTGGCTCTAATTTCAGTTGGGCCAGTAATGTTCCCACAAGTTTGGCATGTTACCTTTTTGCAGTGGTAGTAGGGATATCCGAAGAGTTCGTATTTCGATTTATTGGGTTCTTTAAAAATGACTGCTGCATTACAGGTGCTGCATGAACCTGACATTTTAGGTTATCCCAAAATTTTTGCATCCCCTGACTTTATTGCGGTTTGTTTTATTCACAAACGGACACAAGCACTAAGACAACACACTGGCGTGATATTTGCATTTGATTTTGCAGCAGGTTATGAAAAGAAAAAACTTTTAAAATTTTACTTGCTGTTTGTAAACAAAACCTAACCTAACTTTTTTCATAAATCAGAAAAATTTATTTCAGAAAATTTTGAAAACTTTTCACATGATTGATGCACAACCTAGAGTACCTATACAACCAGGTTTAAATTTACCTCTGATTAACGAAACAGAAAAATAATGAAAATTTTCTTTTCAAACAGTTAATTGGTTGCCTAATGTATCTTATGATAGGAACTCGATCAGACTTGAGTTTCGCAGTGACTTATTTTAGTCAGTTTCAGAAGTCTATTGATTCTATACATTGGAACTAAACTACGCGTCAATCGAACTCGAACACCCCAATTTTTGATCACTTTTTGAAAGGCTATAACTCAAAATCTAGCAGGCCGATTTTGTTCAAATTTACAGGAGTGAAAGAATGCTCTAATTGCTATTTAATTTCCAGTTCTCAACAGATTTTCGACCACCTGCTAAAAGATACAGGGTGAAACATAAGTTGGCGATTTTAGTGCGAAAGTTTGGGTTCACCTCATTCTGCTAGAGGGAGGATTAAGTAGATTTTGGGTATGCAGTTTAGAAAAGTACCTTAGTACCTCGGGACATTTTTGAGATTTTTTGAATATCGCAGCCGACTACGATTTTATCATGAGTTATACGATTTTAAGTAAAATATAGCTATTGACGTCATTATTTCTTCTCGAAACAAACACTACAAGAATGGCGCATGGGAAAACACACTTAGAACATATTATACAGGATCATACAAAAATATATAGGGTGTTCTGATAAGAGTTTCCGGATGTTTTTCTCAATTCAAACGAAAAGGAAACTAGGAAACATTTAATACTTTATAGCAATAAGTAACATGATCATTTACAATTATAAGTGAAACGCAATATCTAACAAATGGCCACCACGACTTCTCTCACAGGACACAATTTTTTTGCCAAAATTTTCGATCACATCTGTGCAGATATCCGGTGGTATCTGACAAATAATACGCCTCCTCTCATCTTTCAACTCTTGAATTGTTTGGGGGATTGTTAACATACGCTTTGCTTTTAATGTAACCCCACAAAAAAGAGTCTTGTGGCGTTAGATCGTAAGATCTAGGCGGCCAATTGACATCCCCATTTCTTGAAAGAAGTTTACCTTCAAACCGTGTTTGCAATAAGTCAATGGTTTATCTTGTTGTGTGACATGTTGCGCCGCTTACATCAAAATAAAAGCGTATGTGAACAATCCCCAAGAGTTCAAAATCTGTCTGTGTCAACTTCCCGAAGAATATGTGAATGTGTCTCCTATGTCTGTGATGTATTACTAACATTTGCGAACGAAAAGGATAGAAACCTAGCTGGAAAGGGCGGTTTCGAGCCGGGCAACCCAAGACAGCACCAATAGATGTGGCTAGATACCTGAGGGGTGAAGCCAAAACAAAGCCAAAAACAAAACAATCCCCAACCAATTCAAGAGTTTAAAGATGTCATTCGGCGCATTATTCGTCAGATACCACCGGAAATGTGCACAGAATTGATCGAAAATCTTGGCAAAAGAGTTGTGTGCTGTGAGAGAAGTCGCGATGGCTATTTGTTGGATATTGTGTATCAAGTATAATTGTTAACGATCATGTTTTGCTATAAAGTATTAAATGTTTCCTAGTTGGCTTTTCGTTTGAATTGAGAAAAACATCCGGAAACTCTTATCAGAACACCCATATTTATTTTTGTATGACCCTGTATAATATGTTCTAATTGAGTTTTCACATGCGCCATTCTTGTAGTGTTTGTTTCGAAAAGAAATAATGACATCAATAGCTATATTTTACATAAAATCGTATGGTTCATGATAAAATCGTAGTCGGCTGCGATATTCAAAAAATCTCAGAAAACGTCCCGAGGTACTAAGGTACTCTTCTAAACTGCATACCAAAAATCTACTAAACCCTCCCTCCAGCAGAATGGGGTAAACCCAAACTTTTGCAAAAAAATCGCCAACTTATTTTTCACGCTGTATCTTTTAGCAGGTGGCCGGAAGTCTGCCAAGAACTGGAAATTAAATACCAATTAGAGCATCCTTTCACTCCTGAAAATTTGAACAAAATCGGCCTGCTAGATTTTGATTCATAGCCTTTCAAAAAGTGACCAAAAATTAGGGTGTTCAAGTTCGATTGACGCGTAGTTTATTTGGAAAATGTGTTACAAAATCTCAAGTTAACTAGAAGTTATGGTTTAAAAATTTCCAAGTCAGGATCAGGGAACGAATCGCAAGATATTTTGAAAGCTTATATAGACGCCGATTTTGCTCGTATTATAGATCGTAAAAGTATAATAGGGTTTGTTATAGAATGTTATGAATGTTGGAAAACGAAAAAACAAACAAATGTGTCATTATCAAACTCAGAATCAGAATATGTTGCTTTATCTAACTGTATCTATTAATGAATGTATTTTTGTAGGTAATGTAAAGTCAGGAGAATATGTGCTTTCGTCTTCAAAATCTTGGGACTCCTATTTTTATCATACTTGACAAATCCTCAAATATAAATTCCTCTAGCATGCTTTAAGTTCGTGGTGATCTATTTTCTAGGCAGGACCATGGGGGAATGATAAAGGAAAGCATACGACATCAACTTCAATTATTCATACTATATTACAAATTTAAACTATTTACAGACACGATCCAAGGATACTACGAAAGTAGAGCCGTTTGCTTTAGGTACAAAACCATGAGCTTAACATTAACAATTTCATGTAACTGCGAACCAATCGCTTGCTGTTTTTAATTTAACACATTTTATTGTGACACGACACGAGCTTCTGACCCCAAGGCGCAGAATCACAGATCGCAGAATCCTTGAATGACGTGACAGAAAACTGAAATTTTTATTAGGCAATGTTGCCATATTTTAATTTATATCGGTTTTTTTGTTGCATGTAGGCTGTTGTATCCAACATGCCTGCTAAAAAATCATGTGATGTTAAGTCTTCTTTGCTTTTCTGTCATCCAGTGTTTCAACTATATTCTTCACGAAACAGCTGGAGAATTTCCTTTTTGGGAAATCGAGATGTTTTCGGGAAATGTACAGAAGAGAAAGTTTCAGCAGTCAATAAAAAAGGATTCCTTTATACTCTTTAGATTAAGCAACACGTGGGCGCTTGTTGGCGAAAGGAAAACCCGGATCTTTTATTGGCAACCGGAAAGTAAATATGTTTATCTGCAAACTGATGAAATTTCGCTTATTTTTTTTTTTATCGAGATGTTGTAATTGAGCGAATATTTTGTATCTTTTATCGTTTTGGGGTCGATAGATACTTATAAGACTTAATTCTTATTTTTTGAATATTATTATTAAGACTATAGTCGAGTTCCTAGATGTTGTGTATAATTAAAGGTGTTTTGGAATAGTTTAAACAGACAATATTGAAACAACAACTGAATGTAGCAGCAAAACTGTAAACGTTTAAAATTCCATTGCCTGTTCCGAATCAGAAGCGGCCCTAAAATCCTGATGAAAAAACTTTTTCGAGTTGTCTAAATTCCGAAAGAGTTAGTACTCTTTTAGCGATAAAACGGTGAAAAAGTTTCTCAATCGGTGTTTTCAGAGCTTAAAGGAATTACCGGCTCTTCGCTTGATGGATCGCGCAACACGTGAAAACCTCTAGTTGCAAAAAAATAGCCAATATAGAAAGTTTCCAAGTACGATATAAAAAAAAAAAAATGGGGAAGGATATATATGCTATTGATCGACGGGAATTGAGAGAGAACTTTGTGATGATTATGTGGCTTTTTAAGTTGTAGGCATCTATTTATTCATTTAACCAATGGATCGTGGATTTTTGATGTCAGCCAGTATTGAGACTGAATCACCATTAACCATGAATGTGAAAATCTTAAACCTCACGAAAGACTTGACAGTCACGCCATGCTCAATCGTCACTTGGAAACCCAAAGTCTTTGTTTTTACGTTAATGTTTTCAGCTCTCATTCGCAAACATTAATACAATAATAAAATGCTTTCGCTCCGGTACCATAGAAATCCATATTCCATTTTATGGATTTGCTTACAGGTAGATCATGTGAGTTGTATTGTGGATCAGGTAGAACTGGAACTGAGGCCTCGTTTTGATAATCCGGTAATCTTAGGTTCAAATCCAAGTCGTAATTGTTCCAACTACTACTTTGGTGTACAGATGTAATCATTTTTGAGTTAGGAATCCATAAGGATTGAAGTTAATTGTCCAAATTTTCTTTGGAAGATCTAGCAGCATTAAAGCTTGAAGCTATCAATTCTACAATCGTTTCAAAAATAGTATTGCAAATTAATATTAACATTGTTCCTTCCTTTGTTGTAAAACTGAGTTATTGTCTCTTAATGCCGGAATAAACTTTTCATAAGCCGCAATTGCTTGAACTCTATTATACGCTACTAAACTCGTTCGGTATCGTTTCGGAGCGGGCCACCGCGGCGCAACATTAAAAATTCAACCCAAGAAAACTATTTATTCCCGACCTCGGGGAGTTGCAAAAAGAAAATAATAGCCGTCAGACATAAACTAAACGGTCGCTTAAAGCATACGATTTTTTTTTCTGCACTACGGGCAACTAATTGCCCCTCGGTGGCCTAAGTTTTTACGGCCGGTTATAAATTTCGCAACGGTAATTGAACGAAATTTCCTTTTGGCTGCCGTGTGTACTGGATTGTTTAAATCCGAGGTGAAAAGAACCGTTACGAGGTTACAAATTGAAACAATTGCTGCATTTGGGAAAAATACTAGACGGTAGATTTCAGTTTCCGATAGCAATTGCTTATCAATAAACTGCCTTCCTAAAATTTATTTGAAGTAGTATTTGAAAACATTTTAATTAGAAGGGTGCTTTAAACTTCTACCAGGTTTTAATAATTAAACTCCAATTAGAGTTTTTATAAGTGCTAGGGCAATACAATTTTCTCTTTTTCCACCTAAAAGTTTTTACTAATTAGCAGCACTTTGAAATGTTTTCTACTTACGTTAAATATTACGCTAATTCCATATTTGAAAATTCATTTCCGTGTCTTTGTCCTAGAAATCGAATTGTGAAAAGTATCAACCAGTGTTTTGGAATGGGAAAAGGTGACGTTACAAAAGAAAAAGAGTGTCTCGATGTAAAAGTATCTTTTGCATTCGACGTAAAACCGAGTGGAAACGAAAATGTTCGCAAGTAAAGTAAGGATTTTTGTTTGCTTTTTCCGCTTTTTGGTACCTTGGGACTCCAGTTAAGTAAATCAGTTGGAAATTTTTCGTCTTTGAAAGGGTTCGAAATTTACAATTTTAAATAAGTGACTTACCTAGTCACATACCACACACACACACATTTCGCAACTTGCAGTTTGAAGAAATTTATTTTCTACTGGTTGTTTCACATAATACATCAAGAAATGATAGGCATTTTGTTCAAATTTACTCAATAATGGTTTTGAAATTTTGAAAACAAAAACTGATTCTCTAAAATAAATTTTATTAATAAAATTTAAATACAAAACAAAACTTCCACGCAAGCTTGAATCGAAATATTAAATAAACAATAATTAAAAGCAACTACGCCCGTGCTGTTGCTGGTATCTATATTTAAATTTGGCCTTTGTGAACCGAATATGAAAGTCTTTTTGTTGTTACTTTTAATGGAAAACTATTTGATAATTATACGCGATACTGTTTTCCAAAAAACAAAAGCCTCAAATATTATTTTTTGTATATATTTTTTAAAAATTTCAATTCGCATTTAGCCGCTGCCTAAAGGCAAAATAAATTAACTTAATTAGCCGTCACCTCAAGTATTGGCAATCTTTCGGCCAATTACTGTCAGAAATCGTACACTGAGGGAATCGGGGGGGGGGGGGGGGCGGCACAGAAAAAAAAAGTGTCCCGGGGTCGAATCACGGTTTCGCTCCGTGAAACGTCTTACATCCAAAGCGTCCCGACGCCGGGCGGCTCGCTGGCTCTGGCGGCGTCGTCGCCACAAATTACAGATGCCTGGTTTCACCGCCACCTGTGAATCCTTGGAAACCCTGGCCAGGCGCACGACCTTGACCTCTATTGCACCTAGAAAGAGAGTTCGTTCCAGGCCGAGGGCAAGAAGAACTGTTCGGTTACAATGTTGCCATTCGGCACGATAATTTTTTAAAACTTATTTAGAATATAATAGGCAGTGAATATTATTTCCCAATTAGGCACTTCAACCAACGTGTTCCATTTGGGAACTGATTCAATTCTCTTGCTCTTTTCGATAAATAAACATGTTCTGCACTGATGAGAAGTTGCTCTGTTCCTAGTCGTTTTTCCCGCTTTTCCCGGCCAGTTTTATTGTCGATAGCTGATAGCGCAATCCCTTCAGAACATAGTGAATTAACCTATAAATACCATCTCTCAATGAATAGCCTAACTAGAAGAAGTCCTGCTATCTATTAGAGAGAAGTGTAACTGAATCGTGTCGCCCTCTACCAGAAAGATTCAAACATCTGAGCGTTGTTCTGAGAATCATCAGAACTTTGAGAAATTAGGTATAAGATTTGGGAAACGTTACAGAGTATAGATGAGAACATGGATTCATCACATGATAACGTCATGAACGATTTTATCAAACTTTGTAGGATATCCAGTAAATGACATTCAATATAGAGAAGGTGTTGAGACTCGTATGTACTTCATGTGTGGGAGTCGTCCTGATTTGGCATATCCTGTTATTTGTAGTTTCTAGGAAACTTGATGAACCACATGATGATGAATTTCGAAATACATTAAGGGAACTATGGATACAATATCGGCGAAATAATAATAATAATGGTTTGGAGATATTTATTGATGGTGATCTAGAAATAAGTCGTTCAACATCCGGCATAGTTTGCCTATTTGCAGGAGGAGCTATTGCATGGAGGAGTCAAAGACAAACAATTGTTGCAATTTCTTCTACTGAAGCTGAGATAGTGGCAACTAGTGAAGGAGCTCGAGACGTAGTATGGCTGAAACGTTTATACAGAGATTATAGATTCGGCAAAAACTGATTTTCTGTACGTTTATAATGAAGCAGCGATAAAACTGACTAAAAAATCATATACTGCAGGTCAATCTTAGAAAACCTAAGTCAGGCTTGGCACCAAGACTGCAAATAGCCAATATGTCCCTTACATTTTATATCCTAACCCTATAGGATGTACGACTCTTCTAACGCTAGGGGCCCCACGTCAACGCTGCTTGGGGGACTGCCGGTTTATTCGCTACACAACTGTAGCTAGTGACCCCTATGCCTTGTCCAGAGGTGCTTTTTCAACTAGCAGTACTGCAGCTGGACAACCATAAGGCTGAAGATACCCAGAATGGGTTTTCCACCTAGAAGTACAGGCACTGGAAAGACTTGAATCCATGAGCTTTCCCAACTAGAGATTGCTTGTCGCGTCATGATTAACTAGGTTGATTTCGTTCTGTGTTTTGTCGATTTATAATAAACTTATTATTGGATTCATGTACAGTTTGCTTTTTCCCCAAGCAGGCTCGTGTGTTATAATATAATATAATGAAGCATCGATAGAACTTCATCTGCACCAACCACATATACTCCAAAACTAGAATAAATTATTCAAGTCTGTTACAAATTGAACTGGAATTTGTTACTTTAAGACAAGATAACCTAGGGTCGTGGAATTCAAAAAATTAAGATAACGCGTAGTCCCTTTATGTGTAAATGAAATCTCTCAAAATCCAACAAACAATAATTTTATTTTGATTACAATGTTCTCTGTAAAATTTCAGTGTCAACAGCTTGGTTTTTTTCCTGGTGAATCTGATACCAAGTACCCTTCCAATCCGGAGCGCTCCGATGGGTGTTGGGGTTTCACTTTCGTGAACTGGAGCGCTTCGTGTTGTTTCCTGTATCCAGGAAGAGGATAGATTGCTGGGATGACGTCACTCTAGCTAATCCAGACTCCAAACAGTGACCTTTATGTAGAGTAGGTACCCAGTAAAGAATAGGGCAGTATCAGGTTCACCAAAATTTGGGATTTTAAATCCTTGAATTCTGTCAAAAAGTGAGTGTTTTGCAAAGAAAATTTAAATTGAAATTTAATATAAAACAGTTGTTGTACAGACACTTCCTTCTAACAGAATTAGGTATGAACAGCTATTGCAAGTTGAAAAAAAATATATTTTAATATAAAAAAATACAAATAAATAATTGAAAATAATGGTTAAATAATTGTAAAATAAAAATGCTCCCTACAGATTGAGCAGAGTGCTGCTTTCCTGACAGTAGCTCTGGCAGGCAAAAATATGAACAAAATAAGGTAAAGCAATGAAAAATTAAATATTTGGATTCTCCCCCAAATAGACAAAATTTTCCTCTCAAATTAAGGTAGCTACCACAGATACAAGATAAACTTGGGGTTGAAATTAATCAAATCTAGAATATGTCAAAGTTCTTGAGATGTTCCAATTAAAACTTTTCACTGAATTTTTGACCTGTCTGGATTTCTATTAAAAAATTACACCCTTTAGTCGAAATAATAATTGATGGAGTCAAACAGAAAATGGCTATTCAGGCCTCTGCCTTGATTCAATAAAGAGTTGATAGGGATGGACACACAAATTTGGTTTTTCACCGACTCTACTTAAGACACACACACAAAATGGAATCCAACAATTAGATAAAAAAAATTAAAATATATTATTTATATTTCGAGAACAGATAAGATAAGATTAATCAGGTGAAAACTTAATAATGATACGATAATATGAATTGATAGCAAAATATATTAAAACATCTATAAGGGAGAACCCAAAAATCCAAAGGAAAAATTATTTAAAATAAAGAGGACTTGCTTGACAGACTTCTGCTTTAGGAAAGAGGTCGTTCTAGAAACCAAAGCCTACAGAAAAACGATCTTGTGTTTTTTATACTTAACTGCATTTTAATCAATTGGACCAATCAACGAGTAAAGCCAAAAATAAAAATCATTAGGCCAAAAAATGATTATTTCAGAATCAGAAGTTAGAGAAAGACAGAAATATATCCATTAGCTGAAAGTGAGATGAATATAATTTCTTTCAATGAAAATACAAATGACTGTCGAATGCGAAATAATTGAAATCATACTTTGAAAAATAAATCCATTAGGTACTTGATGGCAGTAGTACTGGTAAATGAATAAAAAATATTTGCATTTTACGCAGATGATGGATAGATGGCAGCACTTGTATTACTTTGAACTTTGTGGATATTTTAGATTATTTGGCTGATTCTGAAATGGAAAAAATACGACTTTATAATGAAAATAAGAAGAGATGGAACATGTTACGTAAATGATGAATTTATCGTAACAAGTCATATGAGATCTGATGAAGAATATTGAATTTTTCAATGGGATGCTTGGAAAAAACTGGAAGAATGGTAATTAATGTCATTGCCCTGATTTTGAACACTACCAAAATGCATCCGATGAGAGAAGCTAAGCCTTGGATGTCAAAAAATGATGGAGAAAATGTGACTCAATAATTTAGAACAGAACTATTTATGAGAAAACCGTAATTATCAACACCCGTATGACAGAGGAATGGAGAAGAATGTAGACCAGAAACGATTGAAACGAAGGTTTCACAAGTTGTTTTCAGAAGAAGACTTAGTTACGCAAGCACCAAAAGTTCCAAGTAGTCCGAGGAGAAATTTTTGACTGTTTGATAAAATTTTAGGTGACGTAACATCAAGCAAAAGTCGACATATTAAAAACTCGAAAGTATCTGAATAAAAATTTAAGAAAAATGATAATGGAAAAACGGCGAGGAAAGGAAAAGTCTCAAGACTGACTGTTCAAAACGAAAAATATTGAAAAAAAAAAATCTAGAAAAAATCTACCTATTCCTATATTGACAAATCTGAAGTTGACCTTACGGTTAAAAGAAAAATGTGTGTTATATCCAAAAATCTTGTAGAATTTATCGAAGCTGAAAAAAAAAATCAACGAGATACCTACATTGAAACCTAAATGAACAACAACTTGTCAGTAGCTGTAGATAAAAATGAAAAAATCACTTAAGCAAGATTGAAGGAGAAAAAAATTAAATATGAGGGAAGAAACTGAGAATCTATAAGGAATGGAAAATGGGAACGGCAGTAGATGTATAACATTTGGATATTTGAAGAAAAAAAAAAAAAACACATTTGGCTTTCAAGTCTATTGTCTCAGAAACTATTCTGCTCAATTAAATTTTAAAAATGTTTTCAAATAATTTGTTTGGGTTAGTTTTTAGTTCTTAGGAGAAAAAACTAGCTAAAGTATTTATTTCTTTACTAAGGGCCTGTTCTAATGAGCAGCCATTGGTACAAACCTCTCAGAAAATCTAAATTCCGTTTCGCGAGTAGTTTGTTTGCCAAACGTGACAATGTCGAAGCCTGGAAACGCAGCCTTAATTTTCTTATTTGGACGGGTCGGAGAGTCTTGCGTCAATATTTAAGCCTAACAAGAAGCCTTAATTGCTTTTTTGTTCGAGTCTAAAATCCTAGGGCGAAATTTATCTAGATCTCATCCGTACCGAATTTCTCCAAGGTATCATGTTCGCTCCAGAAACTAATAAACGCACATTTGTTATGCGTGTCTGGTTAAATTGGGCGCGCGAGACTCGTAAAATCACAGTCGCAAAAGAAAGAGTGTTATTTTGCGAGGCCCCTGTGTGTCTCTCTTGGAGAGAGTGCTTTACAATTAAAACGCCCCCCCGATTTGTATCTGTCTACCTGTGCCGAGTTAAAATTACGAAACCGCCCCGGGGGAGTTTCAATTTAGAGTTAAGACCGTTTTATTTCTGACATTCTAAATGAACGAAAGGCTTATGATTAAAGAGACTAGTTAAATTTAACTAGTGACATTATTTCTGGAGCTGAGCAAAAGAAAACATTAATTTATACGCGCGGAATAAAATTTTACTTGAATTTGCAAAAAACTTCTTATGTCCTCTATTTCAAAAGGAGTTTGATTAGTGCTGTTTTCCATTTTTTCGCTCAGGTTAGTAAGGCGATGCATCCATGCAGTAGTTTTTGAGAAATATTCTCTCATTGAATAGTATGCTTTGGAATTAAATTACCCAGCACCATTGAAGGGATCATGCAAAGAGCTCTGAACATGAATAATAATAGAAATTCATTTTGTAAAAACAGTGATGCAAGATATAAAGAAACATGATATTTCTGTGGAAAAAGAGAGCGAATGTTTCTTCGGTAAATAAGCGGCCTAAGTATGATAATAATCAATCAAATGAAAACGTATTTATCAATATCAGAATTACATAGTTATCTGTACATCTAGGTCAAAGTCCTTCAAAACCCCTTATACAGGGCTCTTCTGAAATCCTCTAATAATTTGATTTTGGTGTGTCCAACAAACTCTTGAACTTGGACTTTGACTTTGCGTTTATCCAAATCAAAAGTTTATAGAAATTTTGTATTTATAGCTTTTATGTAAAAAATCTAGTGACAATGATTAAAATTTTTAAAATCCTCATAATATACTTCCTACAGAGCCAGCACAAAAAAAAAGAGAGGCTCTAAAAATAATCGGATCGCTTTTTATATAGGGTTTATGGCCTCTCGGGCACGGTTTTCGATTTTACCGTTCAGTATCTCTCGAAAATGAAATAAGGCGAGTGAATAAAGGTTGAATAAGTGGCCCCGGGGCTCTTCTCTTGTACACTTGCACTCCTTCTAGGACAAGCACATATGATTATTTTTCCCTTTTAGTTCCCAGGTTGATTCAGGTCAAATGTATTGGATTTATTAGTATGCAAAAATATTTTTCTGATGCTTAATTGGCGGAAATTATTTGATTTTGTGAAATAAAAGTACACAACTGGTTCTGGCTAATTGGTATTTTGATTCGTGAGTTATTCGTCAATATTGGTTATTTTCAATTGGGAAAAATAAAAACCCATTTTTCCCCACAACAAAAATATGGAAAAATATTGTTCAATTTTATAAATTTGGCAAGAACCTTCGTTTCTTGTTGTGTAAGAAATACATTTTTCATTTTGGAAAATATGTTATTGTGGAAATCCTTTTATTAGCTTATTTGATTATTCTTGGAATAACTTGACCTTCTTCTAGACCCTAATAGTTATTGGAAGTAGGTATATATGGATCTTCGAAATACAATAACAGAATTAGATTGATTCCTGGGTATAGGGGAATTAAAACAGTCTTTTTCCTGGCAACGTTTCCTAACTTTCATTGTTTTTTTTTCAAGCCTTATAAAACGAGCATTCAGTCAGTTCATTTATAAAAAGTACATTGTTGGATTGTGTGTTTCATTTTGGGGAAAATGCCCATTGACCTATGGTGTTTCCGTCGCCACTGTTTAAAAGCTACCAAGAGCACGTTGGCCCTTAACCGCTCACTATAATCCTAGGGTGGCGCCCGAGTTTCACGGAAATTCCGAAATCAACCGCTTTCTTACCGGAAAACCAAAGTAGCGCTACACCGCTTCCCCCATATTTCTTTATCTAATCCTGAATCAAAATTTAAACACCTTTTCCATCAAAGTACGGTTGAACCGTTTGGCCACTCCATTTTGTTCCGGAGTATACCTTACTGTGTATTGAATTCTAATACCTTTTTCCTGACAATATTTCTTAAAATCTGTCATATGTACTCCCCTCCGCTGGCTCCGCTGTCACATCTTAACTTTTCGATATGCATGTTGAGCTTTGCCCCTATCATCGCAACATTTTTAGTTTGTCAAATACCTCTGACTTATTATTTAGCAGTGAGTGGTTGTTACGGGATGATTTTTCCTGGATTAAAATGAAAGAAAATAAGCGTATTCGCCTCAATGAATAGCATACCTTCGTCAAGCGATTGTTGTCTTTTCAATAGTTGTGGCCAAACTTTTCATCAAACTTTTGATTTTTCCCAGAATCATTAAGTTAGAGGTTTATTAATGGAATTGATTTTCTGTTAGTAGGGTCAAAATAAATAGACAATTAATTTATTAATAAAACAAAATCACAATATTTACACTAGAACAGCTGATGTCTGATCCGATTAGATTGATTGACAGCGCTCCAAATAGGGTCAATGACCGGTACTAACTTAACTTGAATAAGTCCCATGCCCCAACTATCATCGAAATTCCCCAGTACCTTCCACCTTGGAGTTTTGACAGAACCTTTTTAAAGGACATTGCAGGGACAAGCAGAGGTCATTCAGGTCGAGGACTTTCCACGATTAAGTGTTCGGGAAAACTCCTCAGGCACATTTTGCCGATTTCTGAGTTGCCAAGTTTCGCTCATAGATCTAGGGTGGCTAATCCGTTATTTTAGCACCCAATCGCCTTGTGCAGACTTTTTTTTGTGAGTCGAAAAAGAGCCACGTGGTCAATTGTTTGTTCCTAAAGGCCAAAGTAATTTTGGTAAGTGGTTTTTTCTTATTAATCTTCTCTGTGTTTCTCTATTGCCTATGTAAAAGCATAATTTTCTGTTAATTATATGGTTAAATTCCGAATATTGGACATACCTACCTATTGCTCCACGCCCTCTCATAACGTCCATTTGTTTCAGGCCTTTAATCTTCACCTTTAGACGTTACGCTTTATTCGTCACCTTTTGTTCGTCACGCTTAGTCCTTAACTTGAGTAAAGAGTTAAACGTTGAGCTTACTGTGTGTTTCGAGTAGTACCTCCAATCTTCAGCCTCCTCTAGACCATTGGAAGCTTTAGTGACTCCTATTTACTGAACTTCAGTGCCCAGGGCCAGTGGCTTCTTGTTGCGGCCTTGATCCAGACCCAGGCCATCGGAAACACTGGAAGATATTAATTCCATCCGTCAGGTTCCCCAAGAGTTTAAGGACTACTCAGGTTTGATAAGTGTATTGTATTGTCTTAATATCAAACCTTACCAACCCCTTGTTGGAGTAAATCACCACAACAACGCAGTTCTACTACATTAAAATTATCCTTCAGATTAGATGTTGTTATTTCAGTTTTAATCAATTATATATCTTACCTTTACTATATGAAATTTACCATTCAGGTTGTGTACTGTTAGGTACTTGTACTTCAAAAATACATGCTGCACTGAATACAGGAAATACTTGTACACTGGGGTTAAATGGCCATTTACGAAGGTACTGCATTTAGTAAGCTTGTCTATTGGTCATTTATATTTCAGGTATTATTGCTGTTGTACAGTACTCTTTACTTTAAGGAACTCGAGTTAATTTATTGTAATTACTATTTTTAGAGTATAAAGGGTTAGGTACTCCTAGTTTCTAGACGATTTCTTTTCTTCTCCGAACCTGCTCTAGAGTCAACCTGTTCTGGGTTACATTTCTACTGGTTCTAATTAAAACCCGTACCTGATTGTAGCAAAGCGTTTCACTTTTGTCCTTCCTTCTTGTTTACATTTATATTTCAGTTTGTGCTGCTATAGGTCCGTAAAAGTTTCCTGCTTTCGTTATATCGGTTGATTTCGTGTACTGCAGGGAAAAAGCAGGTGGCGCTCTATATTTAGTTATTTAATTTAACCCACACCCCTCTCCGCATTGGAAGCTAGTCGGCAACCCTTTACACGAAATCACGCTTCTAGATTTCAGCCACCAACCAACCCTCTTTTTTCTTCTTTCTATTCTTTCTGTTTTAGTTACCCCTTCTCTGTCTCACTTCCTTCAAGTTTCATTATTTACTTCTCCCTCGCGTTTTGCGGGTAACAAAGTGGCAGTGCCCGTGCTGCCACGTAACATGGTCTATAAATGTCATAAAATATGACTTACTGTCATGTATAACTGGCTTTATGCCTGATTTTATAAGCTCAGGTTACCCCTGCCCTAAAAGTTAATCCGGTGACAGGTGCGTAATGCTTCGTTTTATAAACCAGAGTGTGAGTTAACCCTGCCCCTCCATTTAGCTCGTGGTAACTATAGAGTTTAGCGGTTGTCATGCGCAAAATGCGGAAATTGTGAAGAAATAAAATGAGAGGTTTTTGCAAAATTTATTATTTTGCATTAGCCAATCCAATCTATCTGTAAAAAAAAAAATTAATATGGCGCGGCGGCCAGACCAGTTTGTTTGGTATATGTGTTTTTTATGCGTATTTTAGTTATTTTGCTTGCGAGTTCCATTATTAATGAACTAGTTGTTGACTAGGTTTGATTGTTCAAGTTTTTATCAAGTATACAAATACCTAATTTGTATACTTGACCCTCGGGCAGGCGCGCTATCGGCCTTTTATGCCACCTTTTTATTAATTCAAGGATTCCGCATATATTGTGGATTTTAACAAATTGTCCGTCTAGCTATGTTCAAATGACTATATCAGTAAACCTACTACGCATAATTCACGGCCTTAGAGCGCTTGTTCAGATGTCAGTGAGTTCTTGAACTTGCAGTTGTTGAGGTTTAGGCATTCCGTGCCGCCAGCGCGCCTGGTCATGTAAGTAAAATTACAATAGTATAAATATTATGAATATTATTTTAGTGTTTTTGCGAAATTAGTATAAAGGATTTCATTTAGTTGCCCAGAATTACAATTTATTTTATTTTTTTACTCTATTTAAAAATAAATTTTGATATTTTGAATTATATCGTACGTTTTTCTGCTGGCGGCATGCAGTGCCGCAGCGCGTCCGCTAATGTGATTTTCAAATGCGCGCTTGCACTAGGGTTAAATAATATTTAAAAATTCCGCCGAAGAAACTATCTACAACATCTGGCAACATTGCATTTATCTGTCAAAACTGTCAGGAGCTTCGGCTCCATTGGCGCAATTAGACGTTCCTCATGCTTGGCGCCACGCCATCTTGAATAGTAACGTGGTTTGGATCACGGATAATACACACTACTACTACAGGATGACCTATCCTTATAAGGCCTGTGGCAAATTCCCGCCTTCTCCCCTACGCCAAAATACCTAAACAGTCAACCGAAAATAATATTGAACTTGTGGGGGATCAGCTTAGACCATTAGACATATTACAGACCGGTAATAATTAATGTATGGTTATGCTGTGTCTAAGTTCTACTGCTTCATAAATTTTTACAGAGATCTTTGCATTTTAACCCGAGTCTTAACCCTTAGGGTAACTCGAGATATTTAACTCTACTTTATAAAACCGGGCATTATGGGTCCATAAAGATCAGTGGACTATTTCCAAAACACTTCTTGCCTGTCTATCTGAGGGTGTATCTTCAAATGGACACTTTGTTTCCTTTGACATTACACATACTTCACACAAACCTGGTGCTGGATACTTTGCTGAGTGACCCATTTTTCTATGTTCTAACCACTTTTTCTCTTCTGTGCTTAATACCGTGTTTGCAGTAGCTTTTGATCCCAAGTTTGGAAAATACAAGTTTCCTGTTAATGTTCCTTCAAGTACCACTACTTTATTTTTGATAATTTGTACTTTTCATTTTATAAATATTATCTCATACATAGCCATTTTCTTCTAATTTTCGCACAGATAACACGTTATACAACAACCCTTCACACATCCAAACATTTATTAAACTGGCTTTTGTTCCATTTTCAGTATCCAACTCAAAATTTCCTTCCATTTTTGTCTGAATAGTCTGTGCTTCTTGTCCCACATTAATCTGCCTATTTACCACCTTCTTTTCTTGTTTAAACTCTGCCAACTTTCAACAGGATGATTATTTGCCCCGCTATCTACAACAAAGCTAATCTAATCTTCACTTCACAAGAAAAAAATGTCATTCTCTTTTTCTTCTTCTTGTTTATCTTCTATGTTTTGAGCATAACCACCTCTATAGCTGCCTCTAATACCTTCTCTATATCCGCGATGACCTCCATGAAAACCTCCTCTGTAACCACCTCTCATTCCGACCTTTTGTGGCCGATTTCAATACAGAAATGACACCCAAAAGGAAACTGTTTATTTCTGCTCTCAGTACTTACATTTGAACCTCCTCCATTATAATGTTTTCCTCTAAAATTCCCTCTTCTAAAAATTCCTCTATATTTTACCCCAAAAGCCATGTTTGGGTTGTTATAATCATTCTCTTTAGCATTGTTCCATTAACAATTTGCCTTTGACAAACTCCAGGTCTACAGCGAATTGATTTTGACAAAAATAATGTCTATGGATGTCGTTACATTTTGGAAGGAATCTGGTAATGCTTGAAGAAGTTGTAGTATAAGTTCATCTTTATTCATGCTTCCTCCCTGTCTTCAAATCTGAAATAATGCTGTCAAACTCCTGTAGAAAAACATGCAATGGAGTTCCTTCTGTATATTTCAAACTTCTTAACCTTTTTGGCAACATAACTAGTGTTGATTTTCCTGTTTTTGTCCATGTATTTTTCAAAGTGTCTGTAGTCTTTTATTTTACTGATTCCAAAATATTATCAGATAACCACTGGATAATTATTGTTCTCAAATTTACCTCTATGCAAGATAATTACCTACGTCATCTGCGTGAGCGATTGTGTATTGGTTGTCATTGTTTAGGCGGACAATGAGGCTGTCCAGAAGCATGTTCCACAGGAGAGGTGATAGCACGCCTCCCTGCGGGCAGCCTCTTGTTAACATTCCTTTAATGTTTACGTTCTGCACAGTTATCTGTATATTTCTTTTGGAATGCATATTGAATATCCATCCGGTAACAGTTTCCGGAGTATTCCTTTCTATTAGCGAGCGGCTAAATTTTTGAAAGGTAATTTTGTTAAATGCCTCCTCAATGTTGATGAAAACCCCGAGGGCGCACTAGGGCTTCGCAAGCAAGACCAAGACCAAGACTGGCTAGTCTTGGTCTCGAAAAATAAGTGCGGTCTGGATCTTGGTCTTGATGTTCCAAGACCAAGACAAGACTGGCTCAATCTTGATCTTAGTCCTGATAGTGTTGAAAAAAATGTATACCAAATTTTCAACATATACATAACAAATAACGACAGAGCAGGGATACTGGGTTTGGAACTTCAGAAATGAAAAATAAAACTCCCTTGCTGAAAAAATTATGCCGACATTTCGACCATGCATTCGGTCTTCTTCACAGGGTATTTTTACCAGCATTTCATGAAAATACCACATAAAGCATTCCACAATACAGAGGAAAAACTAAACATCAATTCCTAAATTAGAATTTTTAGTAAGGGAACAGGAAAGTTGACAAACCCACAATAAAATTGCCATCCTGTACCGAGGAAAAAAAAATAAAAAATCTATTTTAACCATAAAAATAAACCTACCTTACCTAGTTGAGCATTCAGGCCAGACATAGGTTTTCGAGAACTCTCACATAGTCACATAGCTCATTTGAATTTTATTGGCTTATTCACAATTATCAGATTTGGGTGAGATGTGGGGTTTGTGTACCTAATTAATAATTATCTTTGGAAATTCCAATACTTTGAGATTTTATTATGGTAGGGGTAGGAGAATATTAGAAAATAATTTTGATGAATTAATTTAATTAAAAGACATTAAAAGTAGATATAAGAATTTGCATATTTTTATAAATATTGAGTCGATTTTTCTTTTCAAGACCAAGACCAAGAGGAGAGTCTCGAGAGAGAAATTTGGTCTTCGTCTTGAAGGTCAAGTCTTGGTATTGGTCTTGAGAAGATTTTTAGGTCTTGGTCTTGCTACCAAGACCAAGACTAATCTCGTGGTCTCGCGAACTCTCTGTTGTCCAGCGATTTTTCTACTCGCCTAGCAACCAGGTGAACGGCTGTGTGCGTTGATCTCCGGACTGTGTATGCATGTTGATTAGGGTGTAGTGGATTAGTTGACGACACTTCATCCCTTTGTACCTTTCGCATAGCCTCTCAATCATTTTTAGAGAAAAGCATGAACGGCTTATGGGGCGATATGCCTTGGGGGTGCTGTATAACATCCTCCCTAGTTTGGGTAGGAACACTACTTTAACTTCTCTCCAAGCCTTGGGTATTTATCTCAGCGCCCTGAACATCCCTACCAGGTGCGGCAAGAGTGGCTTCAGATCCTACTGAAGGGCTGGATAGATGTCGTCAGGTCCTGGTGCTTTGAAGGCGGAGAAGCCTGAAATTGCTCAACCTATTTTTTCCTCGTTTATTACTTGATTCGCTATTTGCCAATCCGCCACAGAGGGTATATAATTTACCTGCGTCTGATCCTCCACAATTGTCGTTGTGGAGTCAGGAAAGTGGGTTGCCAGTAGTAACTCGATGCTTTCTTGAAGGTTGGCAGTGAAGGTGCCATCCTCCTTGCACAGAATACCAATTTCCCGAAATGGGTCTTTATCAAGAGCTTTCTCGCTTTTTCGCCGCTTCCGTTGAGTTGCTACCTATACAAGTTCCAATCCTCAGGTAGTTTGGTGTTTGTAGCTTTATTGAAAGCTTTTCTTGTCGTCGCTCTGAGGTGTTCCAACTTTTGACACCACCAAGCGGAGGTGTTACCAGAATCTCGTGGGCTCGACATCTTATAGGATTTTATGATGGCACCTTGAATGGTATTGGCATACCTCCAATTCTTGGTCATCATTGGGTGTTTTAGCTGCAACCTCTCGTAGAGCCCTTTTCAGACCTTGCATGTACCGTGCAATATTGGTTTTTCTTGGGTCACGATAAGGTCTTGTGGTTTTAGGCGAGCAGTTTAATGTGAAAGTGATCCATCGATGATCCGACATTGAAACTTCATCAGATACGTGCCAATAATGGATTGAATTTGATATTAATACTAAGCATAGTGTTATATCTATTACAGTTTGACTACGAGAGTTTGAGAAAGTTGGTATTGTGCCGTTATTGCATATGAACAGATCATTACCTATTATAAAGACGTACAGAGACTTACCTCTTGGATTTATATCTTGATTTTCTCAGTTGATGTGGTGCGAGTTGGAGTCACACCCAATTATCGGATCCAGATCGAGGGTCTATGATAATAAAGAAACCTAGGTTTACAGTTAACTCGATCATAGAATTGATCATATGGAAAATAATAATAATGAATTATCTGTTTCGCCTAAATTGAGTCTTTGTCGAGAAACCATTTTCAACAAGATTTACTCTCATTCACCATTTAAATTGATAAATAATTCTAGAACAGAGCATATAGACAATTATAGAATTACCCATGCCTAATCCTTGCGATGCCATTGTAGAAATGGATTTATCACAGATAACTTTAGCAAATCAATTTTATAAGAAATTGATTATTCGATTCGGCGAGATTTGCAATGTTACAAGCGAAATAAATGAAAATGTTCCACTTTTAGAACAAAACACAAACACATAAACGATATTTGCCGTTCCGCTCCAAAAACGGCAATCCGCAAAATGTACTTCACATTAATAGTTTATTTATGTTACTGCATTTTATAGCTAAAAATAAATACACTCTACTAATAAAAAGTTTAAAACAACCGGGCGAAGGTATAATGATAATAATTTAATTTCGGCTGAGTCGTCTACTAGCTTCGGCGTGGAATCTAAATTTTATAAAGTCATATACACGTATTACTTTACCATTTCTAACTTGTTTAAGGACGCCCTGATCCCCTTATTCAATTTTATATATACGCCCGTGCTCTTCACACTCCTGGGCTGGAAAGATATTACGCTATAAAATCCAAAAACGTACCCTGGGGCTTGTAAAGTGTGTGTAGAGGTAACACGCGAAACTATGGAAAATGTTTATGACGATAAAATAAGATCAAGAACTGTTTTTGTTGTGTGTGTGTGTGTGGTAAAGCTGTGTGGTATTTTAGGGTGAGAATCGATAGAGTATGGAATATTTCATGATTCTTAAACACTAGGGCATAAGTTACTGTGCCAAGAACTATTTCGAGAATGGAATATTTAAGCGGCAATTTCGATTATTGAGCGCTTTCATGAAGTGGAGTAGAGCAATTAGGGAAAGAGATGAACAAATTATTGGGTTATTGTGGAATATACGAAGCGAAACACTTACGAATGTTTTGCACCTGTTTGCAAACCCTTTTTCAGAAACCGTCTCCATTATAATATAGGCGACCTTTGAAACATTCCCAAAAACCAATTGTCACTTGTTGATGTAGGGGTGTAAGATGGAGGAGTAAAATTGAAAACAGAATCAACAGCCATAGGTACTGCTCGAGAAAGAAAATCGGGAACTATATGCCTTTCCGGTGGATAAGTTCAAAATCGAACTGTTGGAGACGTAATTAACAACGTGCAAGACACCACACATCCTTTAAACGATGAAGCCATAACAAGGATGCATGATCAGTGATAACGATAAAATGGATGTGATCTAAATAGTGACGCAATTTCTCAACAGCCCAAATGACAGCAAGACATTCCTTCTCTGTGTCAGTCAGTTTCATCTCTTGCTTGGTTAAATACCTTGACAGATAGCAAATGACTTTTTCGCCCTTCTCCTGTTGTTGAGTTAAAACAGCTCCCAGCCCATAATTAGGGGCATCGGTTTGTAAATAAAACATCCTGTCGAAATCAGGTGCAGTTAGAATTGGAGCAGTGACTAAACATTCTTTGAGGAATGTGAAAGCTTTCTGGCAATCTGGAGACCAGGTAAGTTTAACGTTCTTTTTAGTTAAATTAAGAATGGGTGCTAACACCGAAGAAAATTCTGGGACAAAACGCCGATACCAAGAAGCAGTTTTCACAAATCATTGATGTTTTTCGTTGGTGGAATTTTGACTATAGCCTCAAGCTTATCTGGATCAGGACGGAACACTTTCTTATTAACCAGATAGCCCAGGTATTTGAATTCTGGATTGCAGACGTGACATTTCTTTAACGAAATAATAAGTTCGGCCTGACGCAAGCGGTCGAATACAACCTCCAAAAGTAGCAAATGTTCTGAAAAAGAGTTAGAAATTTCACCACGTCATCAATGTAGCACATGACATTTGGTTCGAGCACTGGACCAAGGATAGTGTCAATGATTCTTTGCCAGGTTGCAGGAGCATTAGATAAGTCAAATGGCATCCGACAGAATTGGGAGAGTCCTCTGCCAGGGACAGTAAATGCAGTGTACTCCTTGGAAAATGTACTCAAAGGGACTTACCAGAATGCTGACTTAATATCGATTGAACTGATATATCGAGTCTCCCTTAACCGATCTAAAATGGCTAAAATATATGGAAGAGGATATGCGTTGTTTTTTGTATATTTATTGTCCTGTCTAAAATCGATGCAAAATCTGAAGGATCCATCCTTTTTCTGAGCAAGACACACAAGACTAGACCAAAGACTACTAGAACGCTCAATGACTCCTAACTTCAACATTTCCTCAACTTCGTCATCTATAAACTTTAGTTTGAAGAGACAGACAGGATAATACCTTTGTTTTATGGGTCTTGTACCAGGATCTATAATGATTTCATGCTCAGCGACCTTGCAGCAACCGAGTCCAGTACCAATCTCTGCAATTTTCTGCTATACAAGGGTCTCTAAAGCAGTTCGCTCTGACGGATTCAAATTGTCTCTATCTTGGAGAGACAAAATATCAGTCTCACTAGCAGACTCAAAAAAATGCCAAACATCTTGTCTAAGATCTGGGATAATTTTCATGGTTTTCCAGAAGTCTATTCCAAGAATAATTTTATGTGAAAATTCAGGAAGTACGATGACATCAATAATGTGAGTTTTGTCCATTAAGATTATGGGTGTCTGAATGTAACATATGCTTGTGTAAGTTTGGTCATTAGCCACAGTGCAAGAATTTTGTTGTTTTACCAACTTCAAACCTAAGCTCAAAAGAGTGTCATATCCAGGCAGCCAACCAGAGTACGACTAGCACCTGAGTCAAGTAGACCTAACATAGGATCTCCCGATATTTTAATTTCAAGATATGGACCTTATTACGAAAATCATCAAAGTTATTGGTCACTGGGATGCGTGGGAAAGAAATCTCGCATGGGTTTCCTAGGGTTAGGACAATCTTTATTTAAATGACCGGATTTCTGGAAATTCCAAAAAATTAAATTGAGTGAATTACTTTGTGGTCTTGACCTTGTTGGGTAAATCTACTCTGTCAATGCCAAAGAAATCTGCATCGTTGTTCAAGACAGAATTCGCCAATTCGGGGTTAGGTTGGTCGACCCCAACAAAAGCAAAATCGGGTTCTACAAATTGTTGACATTTTCTGCAACATGATGTTGTACTGTATATTTCTTTGTTTCCAGCTTAAGACATTCACGCTCTAGTTCTTCAAGCGGAATTGAGTTGTATAGAAAGGTGATAAATTCCTAGACAAAATATCCAATTGGGTTTCAGGAGTAAATTCATCGTAACGTCTAAACAAGGCCTGCATACAACACAGGTAGTCTAAAATGCTTTCTTAGGTATCTTGGGTTCGCTCTAAAAAGTTTAAGACGGTAATCAGGTGGTTGAGAGTGAAGACGAAGCAACTCACACAATGTTTTCCACGTATCAAATCTGTCACGGTTTACCCTATACCAACTAAAGGTTTTACCTGTAAACAAATCTATAGCACTATCGAAAAGTTGGCGTTTTGTGACATGACGGGATTTACTTAGTGCGGCCACTCTCTCTAGGGAATTATGTATTGACGATTTAGAGTCACCAGAAAATTTGATATTCCATTATTCCATTTTTCTAGATTTGGAGGTTTAGAACTATAAGACGCAATTGGTACTTGTGGAGTGAATCGATGGTTGGTGGAGTTATGTATGGGAGAAGATACGTGAAATTCATCAGCATCAAGCTTTCGACTAAGTTCAGGATCAGCTCGAACAACCGCCTCCAAATGATCCAAAGTAGCCAAAATGTCAATGAGGATTTCAGTCTTCTCAGACCGTTTTTTCGTTGACAAAATAGAATCAGGAATTTGTTTTAGCCGCTCATAACATTATTAGTCTCATCAAGAAATTGCCGAATTTGAACCTTCTCGTCACCAAAACTGAGGGAATATGGGGCAAAAGAACATACTCCAGACTTTTCCAATTGTGAAAGCGGTCTCAATATAAACCTTGCTTCGTCAACAGTCTTCATATCACTAACAGAGAAACCTCGGACAATAATCTCATGAATTAGCATTTCCTTTTTTAGGTACGAGATAGTCATCTTGTAATCCATTTTGTTTCAATAAATACGTTAGGCAATCAATAAGAACGATAAAGAAAATTGGTTATTATATACAGAAAATATCTGTTACTCAAAAATAATCAAGAAAAAGTTTAAAGATAGAAATTGAACTTTGATATTTGATTCTATGCACTTAAAACAGCCAAAAGATAATGAATAATAATATATGGGTATTTTATCACAAGGGCAGAAAAACTCTTATTCAAATGGCGGCCCCACGTTGGGCGCCAATTACTTTACCACGCTTTTTAAATTCACGGAAGGATTGTGTAGCCGTCCAACTAGAAGGCTTAGGGGTGTGATAGCCTTACAGTTACAATCTCGGTTACAATTAAACGTGTATTGTTGTGTCACAATGTAACCGTGAGTAAAAATCCTAAGAGAAAAATTGTTTTAGTATTCTGTATTTGCAACTAAACCTTAGCGAAGGCTAGGCACTTTGAAATGAACCACAAGAAAATGAATGTAACTTTAATGGAAATCAATCATTAATAGTTAATTTACTAGGTAAAACTATAGCTCTTGAAAAATATTTAAATAATTTGTGTATCAAAGCAGAATTACATATGTTTATTTGAAAGGAAAGAAAATGTGGTTCAAGTATGCAAAGAAAATATGTCTTTATAGGTTATGTCTCACCTGTTGGAATGGGTTTTATTTGCCTCGAAAATACTCTGGATCAATCTGGATTCGAAATCCTGGAGTGAGTGAAGTGGTAGGTGGTATTTACTCTACTCCTAAGGGCAGCTTTTCACTAATGATCAAATAGAAAAGGTCAGAATCCACTGTGGGAAAAAAACGTGCAAAGCAAAACTTACCACATGGATTGTTGTAGAAATCCGGAAAAATCGGCGATTTTTATAGTACTTTTCGAAAACGTAAGGCAACTCAATGTACTATAAATTCAATAATTGAAAATATAGGGTCGAAATCCCTCAAAGGCGAAGACGAAATATAAGTTTTCAGAAAGACCTTATTGCTCCAACCACCACACATGAAAAGAAATAAGCACCACATAAACTTAATTAGCCGTCTTGAAGGTAAAGATTAGAGATGAGTCAGAATAACGACAAACGACAAAAATTAATCGATAAAATTTTTACGTACCAAAAATTGCACACAACAATATAATCGGAGAAAAATGACAACAGCTGACGATTAATGATAATAACAACAAGTAATTATCCAATAGAACAATCATAATTTGAAGAATACGACATTGAGTGAGCGATCCGTGTTGCAAAACGTAAGCGCTTACTAAGAATCGATGATCCCAAAAACATTACTAATCGAAAGGCCAATTGACAAAAATTGATATGTCTGCCGTCAACTGTCACAAAATCATAAGTGACGTGACTTAAGTGTCATTATAAAATAGAGAGCAAAGAGAGCAAACCGGTGGTTTATGGAACCAATGATGGAACCGGGTGCAGAACTAAGTTGGGTACTGAGTTCAGCAACCGAACAGAGTACGAGCAGTAGGTATACGGCACATACTGAGCACACTGCTCTTGGTTTTACTTTTTAATTTTTAATTTTACTCGAAGGACCACCCTTTATAGGGAAATGAAGAAGCACATTATTAAAGTTTCAAAAAATTAAATTTATATTTCTCATATAGTTAACAAAACATTTTTACTTTCTCGAAGGTACAAAAAGAAAATTAATGCGTGCTTGTGAAATGAGTACCGAGGAGTCAACGCTTTCTTGAAAAATCAATAATCTTCGCTTCCTACCCTTTTTCGGGAAAATTGCGCCCGCTGTTCAGGATTTAAAGCGGCGTTGTCAAAGTAAATGAAAATTATAAATTTTAAATAAATTGATAACAATAATTTTAACTAATAAATATACTTTCTATAGTCTAAACACATACCTTGAAAACGGATCATGATTTGGGAAACAAACAAAGTACAACGACAGTCCAACTATTAGACTGGGGGACCTAGACTATGTATTTCATTGGAAATATTGAAGGCATGATTGGAGAAATATAAATAAGCATGAGCCACAATAGACCAATGAGTCGCAGTGGAGTGCTGTAATAGGCCCACTCATATATTTTTTTAAATATTTAACATTAAGCTACACCTCTAATAAATTTATATTTGAAAAGTCAAAAGTATTTTTTCTCTGGTTACAACTCACGAAAAATCTCGCGAGTACTCGAAAAATTTCAATGCCTAAAATTACCGAGTTTAATTTATTAGTATATTTTCTATGGCTTTTTAATGAAAAAGACGTTTACAAGGCGCTTAATTTAAAAATACCGATTTTGCATGGCCGGATTTTATATTTCGCGCAAATGGGCCACTCAAGAGCTTTATGGAAATTTCATTTTTACGAGAGTTTAATATCGAATTTCCAGTCCGGGGCAAATTAATGCGGATAAAGACGTTTGGCTTTCCCTGTTGCTCTAACAATATTATTCGACAAACAAAAAAAAAAAAAAAAAAACGGCATTAGGCAATTTGAGAAAATCGTATTATTTATATTTCAGTTAAATCGATATTCACTTATGCGATATTGAACACTAAACCTCCTTCCATTAATATTAGACTGATAATGGTTTGGTTTTGAAGGAAGCGGTTTCTATGTAGAGGTAACGATAGCGCCTTCGCAAATCTGACACACGTCGTTGTTCGTTGCTAAAATAGCAACGTTGGCGAAATATTAGCGTTGTATTATATCAGACTAGCAACAGCATTATTACCAGCACTCGACTGATGCCTGTTAATAATTTTTAGAGTTACGACACACAATTTATATAAAAAGTTATTTCTAATTTAAGTTAAACAATATAAAACTTGCTAGTATTAATCTAAGTTCAAACTACCTAGCTAAATGAAAATCGTCCATAATACAATTTAATGTTACCTCTTTACGTGAGAATAAATGAATATATTAACCTCAAAATTATAGAGGCATATTTATCTGTTAGGTAGTTGTTTTATGTCAGTTTAACTTCTTTTTTATCATGCACGTTAAGGAAATTTCGCTCTGTTTAGACGGTAATTCATGCAAAACGATATAATTTTAGAGCACGGAAATGAAAAAGAAAACGTCAGTATTATTTTTGCTATTGTAAGAGTGAAATTTAAATTTGAAATATTCACTTTAGCCAAATAGAAACGTTTCGTGAAAGACAAATTTTTGCGAAGTAACTGAGAGTTCTATTTTAAATTTCTTAATTAAGTAAATACGTCGGTAGCTACTTCATTTCGTTTGAGCTGAAAGACTTTTACGATATCTCAAACTGTAAAACCGAGTAGGTACATTTTCTTTTATTCTCTCCAAGACGCTTTTTATAAAAAGGATTTTTCTGTTTTTATAAAAGAAGCTAAATGACAAAACGTTGTTTGACAAAAAACGTTTCATGTAATTAATAAGGCAAGACAGGCTTAGTACAAAACCCAAGAATTTGAAATAAAAAAAAAAAATTATACCGGAAACTGGACAACACAGCAAGGTCACGAAACTTTTCACCGACTGAACAGACGACAGGACAGGCACAGTTGGGGCCACCTAACCTGGCCTGTTCACTCTGCATCCCAACCCCCACGACGCAGATGTAACATGATAGGTGACAACTGACATGACAGAGAACAAGGCTCGCGCATGCGCACCACCTCGTCTCTAGCACCTCCTCCTCCTCCTCCTCCAGATGCAAAACGGACTACCTATCTACATCTACTTTCAGTTACTCCACAGGCTTTTTATACCTAAAACTGGTAATTTCTTATTGTTAGATTGTAGATTGCGGGGGAGTCGTTTCGGCTTTTCAGCCGCTCAGCACTGCTACCTTTGCAGATATTTTGTGCGTGACTCTACATCTTAATTTGTCTCCAGGAAGCGTAGACTTCTGCCGAAGGAAGCTATTTTCCTGGGTGTTAGTTGGCCGACTTCTTCTGGTGACAGTGTTGCCCCCTCGAGGAATTTGAGCCTCTTGCAGAATTGGGCTGGACATTCGCAGAGCAGGTGGTCTGCGGTCTCTATTGCGTCTGAGCAGAATCTGCAGAGATCGTCTTCCGCTCTGCCCATTAACCTTAAATGGTATTTTACTTGGCAGTGTCCTGTGAGCAGTCCCACCACCAATCTGATGTCTGGTCTGCTCATGCTTAGGAGCTGTTCAGCTCTTCTTGCTGAAAGGGTAATAAACCTTTTAGACTGTCTGAGTTCCGGTGTGTGCCTCCAGTATGATGACAGTTGGTCTCTCTCCCATTTATTGAGTTCTTCCATGATGTGGCTTTTAATTAAGCCACAGTAGGTCTCTGGTCCATGGTATGGTGTTGAGGCCCCTTTGCGAGGCCATCTGCTTCTTCATTACCTTCTATGCCTCGATGACCAGGCAGCCACATCAGCGTTACCTGGTTGTGTGTCGCTAGTGTTTTAAGGGTCTGTTTACACTCCCAGACTAGTTTTGACGTGCATTTGAAAGCTCTTAAGGCTTTTAAGGCAGCTTGACTGTCCGATAGTATGAAGATGTGTTTTCTTTTGAGGCTTTGGCTAAGATACTCTTGTGCACATATATCTATGGCAAGCAGTTCGGCTTGAAATATTGTAAGATGTTTACCCAATGCCTTGGAGAGCTTGAAGTTAGGGCCGGAGATGCCCAGTCCAGCTCCTTCCATTAGCTTGGATCCATCTGTGTACCACAGAAATGCATTGTCTGCTTGTGGCAATTCTTTATTCTCCCATGATTGGCGGTCGTTTATTACCACTGCGAATGGGATCTCTAAGTCCAATCTGACCATCATGTGGTCGCTTGGTTTGCTGGCATTCTCCAGTTTTATTAAACCAAGGTTTCGCAGATGTCCCCTCAGATCACCAGGCTTGAATTTGTCTATTTGGAATAGCCTGTGAGCGCTGGTTATTGCCTCCTTTTTCACACATAGATGAAGTGGGGGCATGTTGAGTAGCGTCTCTAAGGCTGCGGTGGGGCAAGTTGACATTGCTCCCGTTATTCCTAGACATATCAGCCTTTGCACCTTTCTGAGCTTGATCTGAGCAGTGACTTGTTGGGTTTTGGGCCACCACACCAATGAGGCGTATGTGACCATGGGTTTTATTATAGTTTGGTAAATCCAGAATACCATCTTTGGCTCCCATGTTTTGCCAACAAGTTTTCGGCATGACCAAATGGCTGATGTAGCTCGAGAGCATGTTTTCTCTAACTGTTTCTTCCAAGTGAGGGTTCGGTCCAGGGTGGCCCCTAAGTACCTACTTCACTTCGTTGGAAAATGTTAGTTGTGTACCGTTAAGGGTCGGGGCTTTCACATTTAGCCTCCTTCTTCTTGTGAACGGGACAAGGATTGTTTTGCTTGCGTTTAGGGATAATCCTTGGCGTTCGCTCCAATTTTTAATGATGTTTAGGGCACTTTGCATTCGGCTTGTCACTACGCCTTCATGTTTGCCCTTGATTACAATGGCTAGATCATCTGCGTAGCCTATGACCTGGTATCCAGCACTACTCAGTCTGGTAAGAATTTTGTCTACCACCAGTGTCCATAGTAGTGGAGAAAGAACACCCCCTTGAGGAAACCCTCTGACCGTGGTAGCAGTAGCTGATGCTCCGTTTAAGTCAGCCGTAACGTGACGGTGTTTTAGCATCGACTCTATCCATTTTACAATTGGAACTTCAACATCCCATTCTTGTAATGCTCCGGCGATTGATTGATGTGAGGTGTTGTCAAAGGCACCCTCTATGTCGATGAAAGCTATGAGAGCGATCTCTTTGCACTCGATTGTCTTTTCAATGTCTTTAACCAGGCACTTATTGTGGATTTGCCTGGCTGATAGGCAAATTGCTTCGAGTAGAGCGGTCTTCTCAATAGAGTTTCGCTTCTGATGTACTGGTCGATTGCTTCCTCCATTGTCTTTAGGAGAAAGGAGGTTAGACTAATGGGACGGTATGATTTTGGTTCGTTCTCGGGTCGGCCACCCGTTTTTGGTATGAAAATCACATTAGCTTCCCTCCAAGATAGCGGTATGTGCCCTAGGAGCAGGCTTGCCTTAAAAAGCTTTTGTAGGTGTACCTTCAAGTACTCGTAGTCTTTTTGCAGTTATGCGGGAAAAATCCCGTCTTTGCCTGGAGATTTGTAGGGTCTGAAGCTATCGATCGCCAATTTTATTCTGTTCATTGTGAAGATTTTCCCAGCCAGCCTTTTGCTCCTGCCGTTAGGGCTTTGTGGCCCTTCGATAGGCGGAGTGACCTGGTTCAGGGTATATCAACGATTACCGAACCTGGAAAGTGAGTTTGTAGTAGTACCTCTAGTCTTTCTATATGGTCGGTACAGTGTTCTCCGTTTGGCTTTTTAAGCAGACCAATTCCGTTTGAGTGGTTTTTTGAAAGAACTTTTTGGAGACGTTGAGCTGGGACTAATTCGTCAATCACCTCGCAGAATTGTCTCGATTTTTTGATTTTCTTAATTCACGGTTGTACTTGTCTAGGGCTGTTCTATAGTCTGCCGAGTTGCCGTTAGTTTTTGCCAGTTTTCTGGCATCTTGTTTCAGACGTCTCAGCTGCCCGTTCTACCAAGGCACGTCCCTGTGGACTGCCTTCTGTTTTACGGGACAATTGTTCTCATAGGAATCTTTTATTGCATTTGTTAGATTGTCAGATGATGCCTCTAGCTCTTCTATTATATTTAAGTCAGAAGGGAGTTCATCTAGACTCAGGCAGAGACCCTCCACAAAGGATACCCAGTTGGTGAGTTTTGGGATTCTCGTCTATACTGAGTGATTTATTACTGCCTCTAAGTCGAACCTTATTGCTTGATGGTCCGACAGGGAGGGTTCATTTGACACAAGCCAGTTGGTTATTGTGTTAGATGTAAATGTGTCAGCGAGAGTCACGTCTAAGACCTCTTGTCTGACGGCATTGATGAAAGTGGGTTTGTTACCTTTGTTGATAATGTCTATGTTGTTAGAGTTCAAATATTCAAAAAGGTACTCACCCCTTACGTTTGTATCGGTGCTTCCCCATCCGACCTGGTGATGGGCGTCGGCGTCTCCCCCGATAATGCAGTGTCCGTTTCTCGCTCTGCACCACGTGATGAGTCGTTGGACGATCTCTGGCGGTGCCGAGTTATCATCACCTGGAAAGTAGGCTGAGGCTATGAGAAAATGCCTTGAGCCTCACTTTTCGGACTCCACCTGGGCACTTTCGTATTTATGACTCATTGAGTCTTTAGACGTTTCTGCCCTTGGTTCGGCGCCGCTTTTCTTTGGGGGGCTTGGTTGCTCCACAGCTGTTATGCTCCGGCTGCTTTGCGGTCTTATAGTCGTATGACCGAACTTGTAACTTACCGCGTAGCCTCCGGATTTGAGTTTTTCTGCGGATGCACTGTCCACAGAAAGGCTTAGTGTGACCAGGTGGCCCTCGGCATTACGTCGGATAAGTCGCCAATTTTTGACGTTTAGACCCTCATTTTGGCCTTGAACAAGATTGAGGATTTTCTCCGTGGAGTAATCCATGCTGCTTGGGAATCGAGCAACCAGGACGTCAGAGTGAGGAATGTCAGATTCCTCTACCATCTTCAGCGAAGCTCCCTCCCAAGGCTTGATGGAGGCGACTGCAGTTTGCAGCCACTGCTTGGTGGCTATGTTTTCGCAAACTAGAGCGAGCCAGCCGGGTCTGTTGTGGGCGCTCAGAAACTTCGGTTTGACCGGGCAATCCGATGATACCTCGTCCACGATCTTATCCATAATTGCCTCTTTGGTGGCTTGAATTTGCTCCACTGACAAAAGGCAATTGGGGAAGTCTGTAGGTAGTATTCCTACCTTTAGCTGGAGGCAGCTATCTGGCTGAAGGTTGGTTTTGGAGCTCTGGAAGGCGGAGTACTGCTGCTCGTTTCCTTCTTTTCTATGGGCGGGGCATTTCTGCCCTATCCCTTGTACTAGCTCTTTTTTTCGCTTGAGCCTCGGGGGTGTTTCCTTCTGACCGGGCTCTTTTTTCGCCCTTGTCAGAGGTTTTAGCCCTTTCTTTGATTGGCTCAAGGGCTTTTTTGCGGGCTTCGTCTGCACTATCCCTTTTTTTTTAGGAATTTCATCCTCTTTCTGGCAGCGCCACTCAGCCTGATCCTCACGTCGCCCTTCAGTTGTAGGGCAATCAGATCTTTGCCGAGTTCTTCGTCTAAACGTAGAAGTTCTTTTTCTACGTCAGTTGGGCTTTTACAGTCCTCTAATTCCATGTTTTCGGATGTGCTTGAGGCGCTATCATCCTTCGCCTTGATTGTTTTTTGTGTGTGTCCATGTTAGGTTCTTATTGTTAACTATAGGGAAATTAATAAAATAATGTATGTGGTGGATCAAAATTTATGACGTTAGCATGTCGCAATGTTGCCGCATCAACTTCGTTTTACTTTGATATACCATAAATTTTGTCATTTTCCCAGGTTACATTTTTATTAATAAATTGTTAAGAATAATTATAATACCAAATAACGAAATTCCATTATTACAATTTTATAGCAAATTAAATTATATCCCAACTATCAATCTGTGCAACCATTATTTTGATACTTTCACTATAGAAGATTCTCAAATCCAAAATGGGATTCTCATATATTGAAACAACAGTAGCAATAAAAATTTTAAGTTTCTGGTCTGTAAATCTTGTAATTTTTGGACGAGCGCAAAAAAAAACATTGATAAACCTACCGAAATGATGAGGTCAATCAATTAATAAATTATCATCTAATAGAACAATATTCGCTTCTAATAGAACTGGGTTTGAATAATGCGAAATCATTAAAAACTCATGTGAGTATAAATTTGTTATTAGAAGTTAAGGCTCAATCGATGAAATGATGAAACTCTATCATAAAATAATGTTTTCCTAAGACAAGCTCTAGTAGTAATTGGAAGATTAGGATTCACACACATGGCGTGTATGGAGACTTTTCTAAAATTTAAACTATAAATTGTGACCTTAAAATTTTCCAATTTTTGCAAAAAAATGCGTGTTTTGATTGAAGCTATTAGCAATTAAACAAAACCTTGTAAAAACTAAACAATGAGGAATGAGCAATTAAAAAAAAAATGTTCGAAACTTCAACTTTTCATTATTTGAACAGCAACCCTATACAAAACCACACCCCACTGACATGGGAATAAAATACACAAACACAAAACATAAAAATATAAATTTATTCATCGAAACTAAACCCCTCTCGAAATCAAAATATTCATAGAGTTCGCGTTTCCATTATAATATAATAATTACTTATATATGTAGGTATACAAGCAACTTTGAACTTTATTTTTAATGTAGTACAGCTGCACAAGTGCTTATTATTAACCCTTTAATGGACTTTTGGAAATTCCTCTTTAAACATTCTCAAATTTTTCGTACATTTGTCACCGACCGAAATCTGCTAACACAACCATATTTCAACACTCCGCGAAGGGAAATTTCGGGGGGGTTGCTCCGCCACTTAGTGCCGTGCTTGCATTAAAATGCCGCTTTGTTCATGTTTGAGGTAAACGGGGGAAAATGCGTAAACGAATAGATATATTATGCTCCCAGGTAAGCCTTGCCGCAAATCTAGAATAAGGTAATTAAACGCGGAGTAGGAAAATTCAAAGGACCTAATTGAATTACGATCGTGTCATCATCCACTCTATGGGGAATATTTTGATTAATTGGTAGATGGTAGAGATTTTGTTTTTATTTTCCGGAAAAATTTAACGCAAACCTAGTAGTAGACTGGGTTATTATTAATTTAGGGACGATAATACGGATTAGCCTTAAACGAAATTCAGTAACAACGCTTGCCATGGGTATTATATTTAATGTGAAATTATTAGTGTTAATAAAGGGATAGGGTGAACTTTTTTTTTGTTCACTCTTTTGTGCCTTTTATTATGGTTAATTTCAAATTCGAATTATATTTTTCGTTCAGTGAATCTTGTCTTTAGAAACTACTTATTTTATTAAAAACTGAGAAGTTACAACAAAAAATACTTGATTCTAATTGCTGCGGCGAAAAGCCGATAACAAAAGAATCTTATATCGCTGACGGTGCAATCATGTGGGCGAAACCTTGATATGATGGTACTTTTCCAGTGCAGTACCGCTTACTCAGCATCTTTATAATATTGTAAGCTTTTACAGAGGCGTACGGTTATATTTTACATTGAACAGGAGAATAATGTATACAGTGACCGCCAAAAAGTTTGCAACAAATGGGAAAATATTTTATTATTAAGATATCAAAGAGAATGTTACGTGGGATCGATTCAGCATACCCATCAACAAAAAAAAGCACTGTGACAGATGTCATGTGACCACAGTTATGGCGGGAAATTTAAAAAGTTCGCCTTAAATATGTAAAAAGTGGGGTTAGATGACCAGAAATCGAAAAATTGTAGAGAGAAAAGTGGTTCAGGCTTCGATTTTACGTCTATGTGTGAATTTGTAAAAAGGTACAAGGATTTTTAATAAATATCAATTTTTTGGCCTGTTTTCTAGTAATTTGAAAAATATCAAAATCTTTTCGCTTGATTCACATAATTCAAAGTGAAACTAACCAAAAAAAAATCCAGTGCAGTCATTCTGCTTAATTGTACCGCGGAAAATTGTAAAAACCCAAAAATTCATTTTCAGACCACTCTGATCTTGTTGCAATGACTTTCAGAAAGCAAAAATTTGAAATAACAAATTTGGAATTATCATAAAATCTTTCTAAATGATCCAATACCTCTTTTCTAAATTCAATTAAACCAATATTTTTCCGAAAAGTTTTTAATATTCTCCAAATTACCAGAAAACAGACCAAAAAATTGATATTTATTAAAAATCCTTGTACCTTTTTAAAAATTGACACATAGACGTACAATCGAATTCTGAACCACTTTTCTCCCTACAATTTTTCGATTTCTGGTCATCTAACCCCACTTTTTACATATTTGAGGCGAACTTTTTAAATTTCCCGCCATAACTGTGGTCACATGACATCTGTCACAGAAGGTATGCTGAACTGATCCCACGTAACATTCTTTTTGATATTTTAATAATAAAATATTTTCCCATTTGTTGCAGACTTTTTGGCGGTCACTGTATAATAATAACATAGGAATTTACATACATAACTCATGTGTGACTTGACCGCGTCTGCACCTTCCTCAAAAGTTGCAGGCTCCTGAGGTCAGGTAGGGCTGCACCAAAAGGGGAATAGCACGATGGGCCACCTGTAAAGGCTCCCTTTTCCAAACAATCAATCGATCCTTGATTCTTAAAAGACAATTCCTCATAGCAGAATCCTATAAATTATTAACCAACAAAAAAAACTGACGTGGCACTTATCAAAACAAATTAAATAAAACGTTATTCGATATTTTATTGTAACGATAAACGAAGAAACAACCTTGGACTACATCTTGTTAAGGCACGGTCTTTATTGATTACCTTTCATTGTTTGTACTTTCACTCAAAGGTCAATTATCCCTATTTTTACGATGGCGCTGTCGCTGATCACCTACATGCGAAATTCTTCTATACGCAGTCCTTTGTAACAATCCAGCATGATTATTTCCTTCATTAGTATTCTAACCTCGTAATCACACGGATATAATTATTATGCCGAATTCCTACACTAATTACGACTGCCATATAATTATTTGGTGGTGCTTTGAGATTCAGCTGGAGACGATGACTAATCAGTCTTGCAAGGAATTTTATTCGCAATCCTTTGATTATATTACTAAACATTTTCAGATATTTGACAAGACCGTTTCAATCTCCAAGTGATATATAAATGCTTTTCGCAATGAGAGGTCGAGCAATCAATAATAGAAAGTTGCCTTTTTGCCCCCTTAGATATTGGCGGGCGAGGTCCTGAATATCAATTGCCCGAAATCGCCTTGATCAAAGTTTTATTGCTGCGAGCGTAAAAATTTATAAGCTGCGGCCTGTCTGTAGATATATCTTTTGCGATTTTTTATGTTTATTGAATTATTAAAACTACATTAATAGTAACTAATGTTAGTTTGTCGTTTTGGTTGGAGAAATTTTGTAAGTTAATTATTTATTCTCGGAACTTGTTGATGGCGAAGCGGTAGACGGTTGGTTAATTATAAATCAATATTTGGGGATTCTTAAGGTCACCCAGGAAAGTTGAGTAATTTGAATTAAGTTGTACGGCATAATTAGTTTCACATTTTATTTAGTTTTAATTATTAGATATATATAAAATAACTTTTCCAACTGCAATATCAATGGTAATGATTAAAAAAAAATTATATAATTTCTACTTCTTTTGCATGACAATCTATTTGGACACGACACACTTTTTTCAAAAACCAGGTTCATCTTTTTTTTTTTTGTAGAAGAATTTAAATAGATAATACTTCCGAATTATAAGTAGTATACATCATTTCCAACAGTATTTCAAAATCGGCCAAATGTATTCTAAAATATTCACTGTAAGTTCCTGATATTGGAATTTAGGAGAATGCTCTGAACACTTGGTAGATTGTTGTTTGTGGTTTGTAGGTTGGGTTAGTATACACGGGAAGGTTGGTAACTGGGAAGTAAGAACCACTGTTGGATTAATCATTTAAGATTTGGTAATAGAACTTTTGATGACGCTGCGTCTGGTATAGATCGTAGTATTGCCTATGTTTGTTACCCACTGGCGGTGCGTTGGTGTTGATGACCTAGGAGTACCCTGACGCTAATAATTAATTTAGATATATATAATTTGGGGCTTTTTTTATGATTAAATTTCGAATTCAGAGATTCTGGACATTCTATTGCAATGCCATCAGTGTTCAGTACTTTCATGGGGTAATACTGGTTCGAGGACAATAACTTCTGTTGGTGGCTGGCACTGGGCAGCTCTAATTGTATTTAATAGAATGTCCGCCGCATCTCTGTTTCTTCTTGTATCAGAGCCGTTATTCTGTCGTCCTTTGTAGAACCTAAATAGCACTATAAGTGTGATAACAACAATTATAGTTACTGATGTAACACTGAGGCTCGTGCCTAGGAGGTGCTTTTTTACTGTTACCCAATGCGTAGTTTCAAGTTGTTGTTTGATGTTTATTTCTTCATTCCTGAATTCATTGAGCTTGTTGGATGCATCAATTACAGGTTCGTCAATTGCTATCGTAACGTAACATTGAGTTTTGTAATCTTCCTCCAACTCGTGAAACTCCATTGTCGTCCAGCCACAGAGTAAGATTGAGAATTTAGTTATTACTGTCTAGCGGAGACCCTTTTTTCAGCTTTTGTATTTCTGCTTTGAAATGTTGGATCTGATCAATCTTGACTAGGTGTGTTAGAGTGTATCCCATTTCATCAACTGTGAGTAGAATGGGCGGATTCGTTTATCTTCTGCAATTTTGAATAAACCATCTGCAGTTCGATACAACTTGAATCATGTGGTTTAATGAAGAAATTCGCTCTATTATTTTATTCTTGGTTTCATTGCATTGAGTTTTAATTGTAACATGGTGACACGTTCTGACCTCCTCTGTGGTGACTGATATCTGGTCCGTCGGCGTTACGGTAATCAATTACAACCACGATGGACCAAACCACCACATTGTATAATTTTTCAATAGAGTTGGGCTTATCCCTCTTGCTATAGTATCAGCTGGCTGGGTTGTCGTCGGTTCGTACGTGGTGCCAATGTTGATTTGGAATAAGTTTGTTGATTTCTGCTACTTGGTTGGCTACAAAATTCTTCCACCTAGACGGATCCCCTTTTATCCATGATAGTGCTATTGTAGAGTCTGTCGAGGCATGTACGGCAGTATTTTGTAGTGATAAGGTTGAAGCAGTCTTCTTTAGTAGATAAGCAAGAAGCACGGCACAACATAACTCTAGTCTTGGAAACGTAACTTCCATTCGCTGGTGCTACTTTGGATTTAGCTGTTAGCTGAACTATTTTTGTTTCATCCAGGGAATTCTTGAATTTCATGTAGACTACGACTCCATATGCCTCTGTGACGCTAAAAATTCATCTTGAAACTCAACGACAGTACTTTAGGAGCAACCGATAGGAGCTCTGTAGCGGCCGCCAGCTTTTATTCAGTGGAGACGGGCCGGGGTAGATGTAGGTTTTCAGGGCTACCCCTTAGAACTATTGTCTACGTAAGATGGTCGCTGCACTCAATAAAACATTGCAAAAGCAATTAATCACAACAAACATAACCTCATATAAAAATGCTGTTCAAAATTTTCAATAACACCTTCACCTTTATGTTAGAATTACTGGTACCCATTACATTCGCTGCCAAAGTCAGATTTTAACGTTACAATCACATTAGGCCGGCATACACACACGTTATTTAGCGCGGTTTATCGTGGCATGTTGGGATGTGGCGGTTAGCATGCGCGAAAGAACGGCGTGGCAAAAAAAGCGTCATGTTCCATACACTTGACAAAGTATTCAAATGATTTTGCACGTGATTATGCGTGGCATACCAGTTTCAAAGGAAAAATCGTATGTGTGTGACGAAAAAGTGTCATTTATTGTGTCGTTTGGAAGGGCATGTGATCATTTATACATACGAATTTTCAACGTGATAGTTCGTTACGCGGCGTTCATGTTTTCGTACTAGCCTCAAAACTGTGACGTGGAATGGAGCGTGAACTGCACTTATCATGTACTTGAGTACTGATGCCACATTCCAGATGAAAGCACGTCTGAAATCCCTTCCCATTCTATCATTGCGTGCAGTCCTCCTGACTCACGCACATGATTTTTCACAGGTTTTTGCAGATGACACGATAAACCGCGCGAAATAACGTGTGTGTATGCCGGCCTATTAGTACAATACATTAGCCGTACCCCGGTCACAGAGCTTCGGAGTCGCGCGCATCCTCTGTCATTTCTTAGTTTTTTCAGTTCCAGCAGCTGATTATTTGTTATTTGTTTGTTTGAAGTTTGATATCGTAATCTATGTTGAGCTTTGAGCTTTAAAAATAATTACACAAAAGTTGAGAGGTGCTGGCAGGTTGGCAATCTAAATATATAACCATTAACTTCTTTGCTTGTATTGTTATGCTAGTTATGATATTGGTGTTTTCTTCATAAATTGTTACTCATCTATATCTTCCTTTCCACTAAGAGATTTTTTCATCTATGAAAATTAAAGGGATCAGGAACTGGATCCAATTTAACAAACAACAAACAAAACAAGATCCGCGAGTAGTGAAACTACATATTTTACCTAAATCCGCAAGTGGCAGACGATTGGCGCACGGAATATTTCCACTAGATTCAAGATTGGTGAATTGATAATATAACCTCTTTATCACAGATTCTCTTTATGTTCAATTTAAAACAGGCCTTGAGGTCTTCTAGATAGAAAATGCAATTGGAAAATGCAGACTTACCCAAAATAACCGACCATCTAGTGGTATCTATCTATATGTCTTTGTAAATTAGCATTTTATTTAAAAAACAAAGCTCGCTCAAGGGACTCTATGCTCTAAACTACATTAACTTGTTTTTTTTTTTTTAAATAAAATAGTAACTTATGAGAACTAGATTCCACTAGATGGACAGGTTAGTTTGGGTTAGTCTGCATTTTCTGTCTAAAAGAAAGAAGCTATTCATGCTAAAAAAATTTGAATCAAAAACATTAAAATTTAAAAAATCCGAAATTTAGGTTTTCAAAAAATGAACATTAACCGTAAATCCTGAATTTTATTTTTTCAAAAATTGAAAGTTGTCAATTTTTCTGGAAGGGCAGGGCAGAAAGTAAACGTTAAAACTTAACAAAAACAAACAAATAATCAGCTGATCAGTGATCATCTGTGGAACGCTGGCTAGAACTGACAATAATGTGATGCGCGCGACTCCGAAGCCCTGTGACCGGGGTACGGCTATTGTCTTGTGCCTATTAGTTACAATTTCCCACCCCAACTTCAAAATGAGTGACCGCCCTATCCAAGCACACGGACAATAGACCATGAGCACTCACTACTTCTTACGATTAAGGTAATCTCTACATACGCCTATGAACTTCATTCTATTTGGTCTCCCCGTAGTCCGCACCGGGAATTTCTATCAAGTATCAATCTGATGATCAACCATCCTCCTTGAGGTGCTTGGCCTGCCAGACGCCCTGCAATTTACCATCCTCGTCAACCAATTCATAAGTCTAAGGGAATACCTTACTCCGTATTCTAAATGGACCTAAATACTTTGGTGCCAGTTTATAACTGAAGTGCTTCGACGCATCCGAAATAAAATAATTCCTCCGCCACACCGTGTCACCAACTGAATAAGTCGGACTCCATTTCCTCAAGTTATATCTGGCAACACCCTGTTCCGTAGCAATTTCCAAGCGTCTCTTAGCATCGCTAAATATCTTCCTGAACAGTTCATTCTTTGAGATTTCGGCAGCTTGCGTCCCATCTTCTTTTTCGACTAAGTAACTATTTGCGTAGTCTTCTCCTGAGAGGCACATATTCCGGCCAAAGTTAATAAAATAAGGTGACATCTTCGTTGTCTCCTGTTTGGTAGTTCTCAGTGCACAGCTCAATTTATGGATTTCGGCGTCCCAAGTTCTGGGACTATCCTTGACTTCATAGCCAGCATGGTCTTGATCGTCCGGTTTTGCCGTTCCGTGGGATTTGCCCTGGGGTGATAGTTGGCATTGTACTTGATGTGACACATACCTACCCAAGAACCTTTTAAATTCACTACTTCTGTATTGGGGACCATTATCACATAAAAGAGTTCTAGGTACACCAAATATTAAAAATACTTCCTCTTCAATACGTTTGATAATGGTGGCGGACGTTGCCTTCCTAAAATGAAAACTTACTTAGGTAATCAGTCACTACAAGGATATAAAAGTTCGTTGATCTGGGTAAAGGACCTATCAGATCTGTAGAAACTACTTCCCATGGTCGACTAGGTTTGGGATGGGACACCATTTGATCCTTTCTTCCTCAGGAGTCACTTTTATAAGTTGTACACACCAGGAACTTCCGAACGTAGATCGCCACATCTTGTCCCATCTTTGGCCAGTAGTATCTTTCGGCTAGTCTTGCAAAGTTTTATATACACCCAGATATCCCGCGATAGTTGGATCATGTGCGGTCCTGACTATAGCGTAGCGCTTCTCTTTGGGTATCACTAACTTCCACAGTTCCTCAGAGGGAAAGACGGAAGAATATTCTTGCTTTACATATTTATAAAGTCTTCCATCCCTACTACGCCAATTATTATATTTCAAAGGGTACGATTCCACACTTCTCATCATCCGATTGTGTCACTTATCAGAAACTGTGTCCTCAGTATTATCCTCCACACTATCGATCATTGGTACGACTCTAGACAACAAATCAACACATCCATATCCTTGCCTCGCCTATGTTGAACCTTGAAATCATACATCTGCAGTTTAATGGACCAGCGTCCCAATCTTCCCGTGGAGTCTTTCAGGTTTAGTATCCACTTCAGGCTATAGTGATCTGTAATTACAGTGAAGGGAATACTCTCTATATACGGTCTCAGTTTTTGTATTGCCCACACAAGAGCCAACATCTCTTTTTCTGAAATCGTATACAGTCGCTCTTGTTTCGTCAAAGATCGGCTTAGATAACAAATAACCTTGTTTCCGTCATCGTGAGGTTGTACCAGAACAGTTCCCACACTATAGCCAGAAGCATGCGTCTGTATTATGAATTCCTTGCGGTAGTCTGGACAGCTTAAGATTGGCGCAGCCACCAACAGTTTCTTTATTTTTGTAAACGCTCTTTCACACTCAGTTGTCCAAACGAATTTTCGATCCTTCTTGGTTAGTGCCGTTATTGGGGAGATAATGGTGGAAAATTTTGGCACAAAACGACGATACCAGGAAAAGCTATCAACCAGTCGTCTTACTTCTATAACTGTCCTGGGTTTCGGTAGTTCCAACATGGTCTTCACCTTGTCCGGATCGACACGCACACCCCTCAGAACTGGCATTTGGTCCAACTTATAGTGATCCGAGCATCTTTCAACCGTCTGAATACTTCCTCCAGAACAGAAATATGTTCCTGAAATGTTCCGGTAATCACGACCACATCATCTAAATAGACAAAGACATATGGAGCCAAGTCGGACAGTATCCTGTTAATTAGTCGTTGCTATGTGGTAGGAGCATTATGCAGCCCAAAAGGCATCCTTTTAAATTGATATCACCCTTTATGACAAATAAAGGCCGTCAACGGTTTGGAAGCCTGCTCAATCGGCATTCGGCACTTGCCAATACGCGCTCTTGATATCCATACTGGACAAATACTGGGCATCCTTGAGCTTTTCCCTTCCTGGTACCCATTACATTCGCTGCCAAAGTCAGATTTTAACGTTACACCCAGTTACACCTTTTCGGAGGCATCACAAAATCCGTGTAGTTCCGCGAGAATGTTTTTTATTTGGTTAGTCTACCTAGATATAGTAATTTCCTCGACACTGCTTAGTTCAGTTTGGAAAATTTCCAATTTGCTCTTAATGAAGAGTGGCCCAGGATCATCCCAATTTAGCTCTTGCAGCCACAATTCTTGAATAAGGAGCTTTACTCTGATGATTATTGGAGCTAACCATCCCAGTGAGTCGAATAACTTAGCAACCTCTGATAGAATGCTCCTTTTCGTAATGTTATCACTGGTCGATATTTCAGTTTTGAATCTAAATATGTCATTATACGGAGCCTAGTGGATATTTAGAGACTTTTTTATGTCATCTTCAGTTATTTCCGCGGCTGATTGATCATTAAGTTCATTTCTGTTTCTGTAGTAACTCTGGTTTGTTACTGGATCATTTCCGCAACGTGAACCCTCCTCGTTGAAACATTATGATAAGTTCGTCTTGTAGTGATAGAGCTTCTTCTATAGTGTCAACACCTGAGAGCAAGTCATCGACATAAAAATCTTCATTGCACTTTGGATGCATTCGGAAAGTTGCATTTCTCGTCATGGGCAAGCTTTTGTTATGTTTTAATAGTGTATGGTGCTGCTGTCGTCCCATAGATTACAGTTGTTGTTAAGCAATATTCATTAATTGGTGTGTTATTATCAAATCTCCAAAAGATTTTCTGATACTTCAGGTCATCAGCGTGAATTTTTATCTGCCTGTTCATTTTTTCAATGTCATCTGTTATCACTACTTTATGTGACCTCCAGCGTAGCAGTATATCTGACAATTCTGGCTGTAGGCTGAGACCTGCATACATGGTATTGTTGAGGCTCAATCCTGATGATGTTTTACTGGAAGCATCAAAGACCATCCTCAACTTTGTTGTAGTGCTGGATTGTTTGAATACCGGTTGATGTGGGATAATATATTGATGCTTTAGTTCTGTATGTGGAAGCATTTCCATGTGACCAAGGTTTAGGTATTCTTGTATAAACTCCTTATAGGCGATTTCCAATTCTTTGCTACTACTCATTCTTTTCTCTAATTGAACCAGTCGTGCGACGGCTCGTGACTTAGAGACTCCTAATAGACTCTCTTTTCCATTGAATGGAATTCTAACTGTGTATGTTCCATCTGTATTTCTTGTAGTGGTGGATGTTGTTCGCAATATTGAACATCTTCTGATAACGGATGTATTTGTGAGACCTCTTCAACTTCCCAAAATTTAGTTAATTGTCTATCTTCTTCAATACATATTATCATGCTGACAACTTGTAGTTTGTTTCCCGAATTTTCTGGTAGGATGTCGTTCTTCCATTATAATATGTCTACGTCAAGGTCTACTACAGGAAGAGTTCGTATTAGTTTAGGTAGAACGATTCTTAGAATATCAAGCTGGAAAGCGCTGGAAAATCTAGGCTTAACTAGTAGCTGTTACTGGAACTTTGACACTTGTGGTTCTCCTGCGTCAAGCCCTTTAATTTTTCCTTGAATTTTCTGTATGCACAGGGCGAGTAGACTTGCAGCCTCTTCGGTTCTAAATGCTGATTTCGAACCAGGGTCGATGAGATCTCTCAGCATTTCTAACGTTTATGAGTGCTGTTGCCAGGAAAACCATCTCATCTTGTCGGCTGATATGGCTTGTTATAGTTTCGGTTCTTTGATCATTTCTGAACGCTGATTTTCTGGACTGTTGTGGTCTAAACGAATCGACGTGTAAGTATGTATGAAGCTGTTTGTTGCAAATACGGCATTTCATTGACGAATTGCATTTGGATTTGTAGTCATGTTTCAAGCAGTTTTTTCTTTTCTTTGGCAGCTTTTAGCCGAAGTTCTGATGATAAGGCTTTGAATTTTGAGCAATGGTAAATCATGTGGGCTTCATTGCAGTACTTGCAAGCATCACTACTTCTGGTTTTCTCATTGTTGTTTGAATTGGGGCGAATGTTCTTTTGTGTGTCTGAAATTGCTTCTAATGATTGGAATCTTGCTTGAAGAAATTTCATCATTTCATTTTCATAGGGCTTGCTCAGCGATTATTCATACAGCTTGTTGGTTTCATGATTCCATTTTTGGCAGATGATGCGACTGATAATAGGACCCTAATTGGACGTATCGATACTTGGAATATTGATGGATTCAAGACATTCCACAACTATATTCTGAAGCTGTTTAATCTTGAATGATGATTCGTGATTAATCGCTGGAAGATCTAAGATCCTATCTAGTAGTTTGGACACTACTGCTGTATCTGTTATTGAGAATATTCCAAGCATGAAATACATTTCATGCTTTTTGAAATCAACTTAAATTATTTTGAACTAAAAGTGGAAATGATATAGAATAAGTTGCTGTTGCATATTATCTACGGTCATTGAATATCAGCCAAAATGCAAATAATCTCATAATTAATATATGATTTTATCTACAAAAGTTGTTTGTGGAATCAATTTTCTATTTGCGGAAAACGAGTAGAATATTGAGAGCACGTCATATCAAAATTTCAAAACGATCGCCTAAAAATAGAAATAAATGCAGTTGAAAAGTGAAAAATTGTGCAAACTCCTCTAAGCACATTTTTAGTTTATAAGCACATTTTGTTTTGAAGTTTCAGCTGGAAAATATTTTTATTCGCGCCGTTAATTCACGTTCACGTGCTTTAAACCAGTATTTATTACATGATAAATAACGTTTTCGGTGAGGAAAATGAAGGCGCCAAGATTAATTCCCATCATTTCGTTCGGGGAGTTCTTATTTACGACGATAGAAAGTATCCGGAGAAAAAGTTGACTCAATCAATAAGGGCGAGTTTTTACCTTGAAAACGACCCCTTTTCTATAAATTACACGTGTGTTGGTGCTCATAATGTGTGTTTCCCCAACAAAATAATTTTTCGTGTGTAAATATTTTATGTTATCGGTATTTGGAAGCAAATAAAACGAACCAGGAAGAATAATTCGAATAAAAATATTTATTTTGTGACATGAGTTTGTTATTAACGTGAGTGGTTTTTCAAAATTGGGGACATGGAGAAAAATCGATAAAAAAAAACTTTCTGATTGAGGTGAATATAGCTATCGTTTGTATTTTTGGGAATCTGGGCCTATGACCTGTTGCTGTTGAGGTGTGTTTAGCTGACTGCTGAATGTCCTATTTACAATAATTCAGGCAACAAAATAATAAATCAAAAAATGTATCAACTTGTCTCAGTGTCCTCAAACATTTCTTTTGGCTCAACTTTAAAATATTTATTTCTTTTTAAACGTTTACCATGTTCTAATAGGTATGTCATGTGTAAAAACCTGGTGACATCGAATGTCAAGCCATCAAATATATCATACCGTTAATATGAAAGCCTCGTAGTGGAGCATTTTTTTGGAAAAGATAAAAAAAAATTGACTAGAAAAAAATATTACCAAATAAAAAAAAACAACGAAACACACGAAAAATATAAATTGCTCGCTAGAATAACTTTTCGACAAATTTTCTCACAATCTCTCAAACCTTGTGTAGTTTGCACAAAAGAGGCCGACTTGCTCGCGTCGCATATATTTTGCAAGCAAATTTAGAACAAGAAAATGGGATTTGTTCCCTGTGGTTTTAAATTATACAGCGCCGGGCTTGAAAGTTTTTCTTTTTCTTGCCCTTTCTCCAAGTTCGAATGAATTGTGCAAGGAAGGTCAAATAATTTTGGGGTTGTGTTCGAGAACCTAATAAATAATTTCATGTTAGGATTGTTTTTTTTTTTTTTTCAACTCTCAACTCTTTAAAAGTAGAACTTGTTATTATTGAACTTTAAGATGAAAATCTTTCATTAAATATGATGAATAAAAAATAGAGGTGTTGCACGAAAGTCTGAGGGAAATTAGAAAACTTAGCTGAGAAACTTTTGTGGACTTGTGTAATTCCAAAACTTTCACATTATTCGAGTTTCAGTTAGTTTTAGAGTTGCAATTGCATAATTTATTATTATTACATTTTATAAATCCAAGATTTTTTTTTTCTACAATAAAGCTACAAAAAAAAATGAACGAGATAATTAATACTCCCCGCAGTTAACAATAGTCAACAATATGATTCGTGCATTTTAGTCAGATCACGGAATATAACAAATGGCCGTATTACGTGTCCAATGTTATTCAAATATGAAGCTATTTTCGTCGAACGACCTTCCCTCATCAAATTTATCAAAATGTACCGTTTACAATATAGGTAATATATTTCCAATATTCGAACATATTATTATATATTTTCTATTTCATTTTGTCTACGCATAATATAATTTTTGATGGTACATACAGGGTCTTTTTTTATATATTGACACCCCACCTACAGCCTTCACCTTTACAGGTAGATGAAAGGGGTAAAAACAAAAATTGTACAGTATTGGCTAAATTTTTATAATCCATGGTCAGAGACAAAAATTGAATGTCAGAAATGTGAAATATTTCATTCAGCTTTTTCCAAATGGAATGTGCTATATTTGGTTCTATATTCTGGAAGAGGACAATTTCCCGATTTCAAAACTATATAGTTTGTCTATATTTGATTGAGCCGTCTCCAACATATTTGGTACTAAAAATTTAAAAAATACTATCAGAGAAACCAAGTACCTCAAATTTTTCCTGCAGCTTTCACCTATACAGGTAGAATGGTTCACCAAATCAGTATTGTTACAATTTTTGGAGCCGAATATATGAGAGATTGCTCAATCAAATATAGAGTGGGGATGGTGCTCTTCAAGAATATAGAGTATACCGGGTGACAATGAAACTACTACCCACGGCGGCATTTCTTAACGGCTCGAGATAGAAATATGCAACTCGGTTTGTTGATAGGGTGGAAAATTGTGAACAATTTTAATATAAAAACAATTGAATGTCTTATCTGGTTTCACTGGAAATGGCATTGACTTTGTTATTTTAAATGGAACACCCTGTATATTATCTTTTTTTTGAACCCTCTGAACAATTTTAAATAACTTTTGTCAAACATACCCTATGTCAAAAACTGATAGTTTTTGAAATAGAGTGGCTCAAAAATATGTGGTAATTCCTATTTGTTTGTATTTTACGTGAAAACTGCCATTTCCGGTAAAACCGGAAAAGACATTCAATTGTTTTTATATTAAAATTGTTCACAATTTTCCACCCTATCAACATTCGGAAATGGCAGTTTTCACGTAAAATACAAACAAATAGGAATTACCACATATTTTTGAGCCACTCTATTTCAAAAACTATCAGTTTTTGACATAGGGTATGTTTGACAAAAGTTATTTAAACTTGTTCAGAGGGTTCAAAAAAAAGATAATATACAGGGTGTTCCATTTAAAATAACAAAGTCAATGCCATTTCCAGTGAAACCAGATAAGACATGCAATTGTTTTTATATTAAAATTGTTCACAATTTTCAACCCTATCAACAAACCGAGTTGCATATTTCTATCTCGCGCTGTTAACAAATGTCGCCATGGGTAGTAGTTTCATTGTCACCCGGTATAGGGCATCCCATTTGAAAAAAGCTGGAAGTATGCAAAATTTCACATTTATGACATTCAAATTTTGTTTCTGACCATGGTTTCTAAAAATTCAGGCAAAACTGTACAACTTTTGTATTTACACCTTTCTTCTACCTGTAAAGGTAAAGGTTGTAGGTGGGGTGTGAGGTGTCAATATATAAAAAAACACCCTGTACAAATAAGTGGATTATTGCGGAACTTATGGGTGGACCTCTGCGGGATGAGCGTAGCGAGTTCCGCAGCTATCTTCTCACCAATATACTGTTGAACTGTTCAAATAAGACACTCACCTGAAACGTGTAGTTTTTGAACTAATAAGAAAAATTCACAACTTAGTGAATCAGGTTAGTATTGTAGGTACTTGAAAAACATATTGGTGAATAGATGGCTGGGTCCACCCATAAATTCCGCAACAATCCACTTGTTTGTACTGGAATAACTTGTGACAATATATTACTACTTTGGTAAAGTAACATTACTTATTTCTGTAGAAAGGCGAATTGACAAAAAGTGGATAATCTTACAAATTCTGACTTTATATAATTAGTTATTTTTCAAGTACAAATAAGTGGATTGTTGCGGAACTTTTGGGTGGACCTCTGCGAGACGAACGCAGCGAGTTCCGCAACCATCTACTCACTAATATACTATTGAACTGTTCAAGTAAGACATTCACCTGAAACGTGTAGTTTTTAAACTAATGAGAATAACTCACATTTGAGTGAGTCAGGTTAGTATCGTACTTGAACAACGTATTAATGAATAGATGACTGCGGAACTCGCTGCGCTCGTCCCGCAGAAGTCCACACATAAGTTCCGCAACAATCCACCCGTTTGTACTTGAATAACTTGTCACATTATGTTACTAGTTTGGTAAAGTAACATTACTAATTCCTGTTAAAAGGCAAATTGACAAAAATTCTGACTTTATATAATAAGTAATAAAGCCCTACTAGTAGGATCGAAATCTATTTTATTTAGCTTACGAAAGTTGTCTAAAAAGCCCTAACTCTGAATAAAAATGTTTGTTTACTTCCAAATAAATATCAATTGGCAACACTTACGAATCTATCTCGTATTTTCCATTATTAAAAATTCTGCATTACCACAAATCACTTTAACCCCCTTTAAATCAATGTTTCACCCTTAATTCCACTAATATTTACATTTTCCCGGTTATTTATTTTCCCGAATAAGTGTGGTTATGGGACACTTGTTGATCCTGTTCAGGAAGCGCTACGTTGCTATCACTGAACGAGTTATACAGGGTGTTTTTTTATATATTGACACCCCACCTACAGCCTTCTCCAAAATTTTGTTTCTGACCATGGTTTCTAAAAATTCAGCCAAAACTGTATTGTCTGGATAGCGAAACGGTGAACTGCAATAGAATTTGCTGCTTTGCCAAACTTGACGGAAACAGTAATAAACAAGTTGGTGACATATTTTTGTTTGCTATATGAGCATGTGTAGTATTTTGAAATAGAAAAAAATCCGGCAACATTGCGAAATGATGGATGTGGAGAGGCGTGATTATTCAGAGGCATGATTCTATTGGTTAGAGCGTGAACGACAGCACAGTGGCGTGGTTATTGGCGAAACTTAAAAAAAATTCTAATAATTTTATTGGTTCATTTCCTTGGTGTTTTCGGTGCCACTGAACCCAAAGACATAGCTGTCATCAAGCGGTGTCAGTTGAGGTGTCAGTGAATATTCTTAGGTTACGCCCTACTTTTCTTCTCCCTTTCGTCTCTATCAACTTACCACTTGTCAGACTATACAACTTTTGTATTTGCACCTTTCTTCTACCTGCAAAGGTAAATGCTGTAGGTGGGGTGTCAATGTTTAAAAAAAAACAGCCTGTACATAAACCAAAATAAGAAAACTCCATATAACACAATATTGGATATTTACGCACAAAATCCAATAATCCAAGTTTCTTCGGGGATAAAAAACTTCCCCAAAATAATGGAAAATTATAATTGATATTTCATTTTAAATCAAATTGAATTAATTTCAAAGGATAGTAACAAGCATATTATTCAAATGCTTATCACAAGCTTGTATCATTCAATATTACTGAAATATGAAAAGTTTAAGATAATTTTCATAGGCCAAGCCGCATAACCGCCAATTTGAAATCATTAGGTAATTGCCCAAATACGTTAAAGTTGATGGCGTGACGGAAAATTGTTTGTAATTACCTTGACTTATCATTTCGGATTAAATTTAAATCTCGGGCCAGGCTTTGACACGTGCATGTCTGGGCACCATATTCGATTTTTATTGCTTGTTTGCTCCGGACTTATAATTAAACATTTCTTCGACTCCGGAACGGAAATAACTAAATTTGCGGCCGGTAATAATTTTGTCAACGATTTCGTTTGTTTGAATTCAATAATGGAAGCTTCATCATCATCGTCAAGGATTTGCATATGTTCTTATTCTGAGAGGTTGCTTTTCTCATCTTGTGAGATCATGTGGTGGTTGGAAGTCAATTTCGGAATTATATGTCCGCTCTGGGTTGCCACTCTAGAATTTTGCCCAGTTCTCGATTATTCTCGTTATTTGGTTCTCCTATCTCTACTTTACTCTTGCTCATTATCTATACTACTTGATCTCTCACGAATCTCCTCACTTTGAACTTTATTTGTGAGACTCATACTAAACATTGAATATTTAAAATTTTCTTAAGGCAGACTTCCATTTTGAGGGCTTTGGAGTATACTGCGCATCCCAAACCTGTATCAGTTTTGAATCCATCAGTGTAGATGTTACTTACCCTTACTACTATATTGTTACCAATGTCTTTCCTGCTTTTGAAAGACGAAAATTAAAAAACAGACTATATTGAGACATTTTTCAATCTCAGACGAATTCATGAAATCACATATTACAGTGTGAAAAACATTTAAAAACAAAAACGCAGTCGAACGTAAATTCCAATTTCCGAGCAATGTTTCCGGGATGTAATTGCGATAAGGCATATTTTTGATTACCCGCTTCTTCGTCTTGGGTGCATTACTTCAATTACTTTTTATGTGGTGTTGGAAACGTGAACAGAAAAATAAGTTGCGTCTTTATAGATATAAATATGGTCGAATGTGTTTTTTTGTTTTATTATATAAAGCCTCAGATAATCGTGATACGAATTTGATATTTATTTAGATGTAGATTTTATAGTGAAAGGGGGGACTTCCTCGACGAGTACTGTTACGGGTCAAAATAATAGGTCGTTACAAAATAATTAAAAAACTAAAGAACCTCCGAACATCTTCTCTCATGGACCTGGAACCCTCCTGAAATGAAATTAACCGTAAAGTACCTTTGTTTTGGATGTTAAATAAATACTTACCTTGTTCAGTGCTTCATTAATTAAGACAATTATATCTCCATCATCAGTCATTTCCATTCATTTATCTGAAAGTAAGGAATTTAAATTATTAAAAATTATCAAGAACGTCAAATTGTCAAGAAAGATTTATTCAACAATAGTTTCTTTTTGGTTTCATAGATGTCGCTTTGATTTTTGGCTCGAAAGTTTGAAGCTATAAAACCGAATCTCGTGACAGAACCACATTTTTCTTACGTACTCCTTCTCTGCTTTTCTCGTGGCTTTTCTTTTGCCGATTTTTGAAAGTTTAGGTCCCAAATAATTCGTTAAAAGGTGGCTATCAGCTCTGATTATAGCACCGAAGCAGTATTTTGCTGATTTAGTGACGAATTAGGGAGAAAAATCTGAAACTTTGGTTCCACGTTTTTGAGTTTGTGAAAAAAGGTCAATTTTCATTGGTAAGTTCCTTATTTTCTTACTTTTGAATACTAAATTGAGGCTTTACTGCTAGAAATATTTCAATAAATCGTACATACCTTATTCTTCAGAATTCTGACGCAATTTTCATTGTTTCAGGCCTTTTTTTTATACTTTATGGTCCCCCTTTTTGTCTGTGTCTACACCCTACCAAGCAAGTGACATCCAACCCTATCTTGAAGCTAAGCATTTACAGAGGCCTTGAATGTACTTAGAGATTGCATGGTTATTTTTCCGACAAGTAGTCCTGGACCTCGTGAATAGCCCGTAGAACTTTGAGGACTTTGTTGTTCTCTCACTCTTCTAAGAACCTACTAGACCCACCCAGTATACATTAACAAGGTTTGAGTATTGTTGTGCTGTCTTTGGGAACCATCCAAGTCTCTAAATTATTTTGTAACCACCTATTATTGTGACTTGTAACAAACTATAGCTGAGTAGCATCCCGTATGGGACCTCAGTACCTGCCAGTGGAACTGGCTAACTAACCAAAAACTCTTCTGTATTGAATATAGGTAGTGTTAATTAAATGTAGTGTGTGTAATTGAAATTTTAGCACAAGAACAGGGACGGTACCTTATTTAAACTTTCACTAACTTACAAATATTATTAAAATGACACAGTATGTTTTGATTTTTAGGGAATGTTAGATAGAGGGTTTCTCTGCCGTGCTCTTTCTCCTCGTTAGTTCCAGGTCGAGAACAGTACGATTTACTTTAATAATAAAGTAGATGTTACACAAATTTTTCGTAGTAAAATAGTAAGTAAAATTGAGTAAGTTTCCATAACGTAGGTCCTATTTGTTTTGCATTTCATTTATCAGAAGATTTCTTGATAGTAAAAATTCTCACCTTGCAATCTTGCTGAACGAACCCGGGTATGTTATACTACAAAGTATATTCTATCTTCACCTAACTTCTTGTAATATAGACAGTAATCAATTTCAGATCTCTGGAATTCTAAATTCATTAAATAATCATTTATCTTATTGTTCCAGCATTTGGATGCTTGTTTCAAGCCATATAGGGATTTGTTTAGTTTCATTAGTTTACCTCATTTACATATTATCCCCTCTGGTGGATAAATGTATATATTTTCCTTAAATTCGCCATTTAGGATCGCAGTTTTTCACATTTAATAATTGCTTGAAGTGAAATTTCAATTGATTTTCCACTGATAATAGTGTTCTTATTGTCATTTTTGCCACAGGTGAATAGATTTCATCATAGTGAAAAGTCAAGAGTCTCTCTGTGCAAAACCTTTGACTACTAATCGATTCTCAAATTTATCTTTTATTTGTTCTTCTTATGGTTTCTTGGTAAACACTCGTTTCGTATTCAATATCTCAGCATTCTCAGGAGTTTCAATTTCTATCTATGTTCTGATTCTTTTCAAATCTTCTGACTGTTTTAGGAACATTTTCAACATATGACATTGCATCAAAAGCAATATACATTTCAAGATCGTTATATCTACTCGGTTCTCGTCTTGTTCTTCGTCCTTGTATTTCTTTTCTTCTATCTTGTTATATTCTTTACCTACGAGCGTGCGGTAAAGTGCACTTTACCGCACGTATTTGCAAATGGAAAGTAGCACTTTACCGCACACTATGCGGTAAAGTTAACTTTACAGCATAGTGTGCGGTAAAGTTAACTTTACAGCATAGTATGCGGTAAAGTGGACTACAAAGTGTGCGGTAAAGTGCACTTTACCGCATAATGTGCGGTAAAGTAGAATTTGATATTTATAATCAAAAATCCTTTTTTTTTTCCAGAAAATGGATTTTTGATAATTTCTAAATCTAATCTTATTTCATTAATTAATCTGATTCAATAATTAATTTTATCAATGCCCTTTTTTGGAGATGTAGATGCTCATAGGTAAAATTTTGTACCTAACACATGCGGAAAGTGCCTTTACCGCCCTTAACTAAACTTAACTCATGAAATTTTTGACAAAACACTCGCCTGACGGCTCGTGGTCAAAAATGTCATTCGCGAAATTGCCAAGCAACAAACTTTCATACCAGTCGAAAATTTTGCCAACAAAATTTTTTCTCTTGTGGTATTATATATGAATATTACATTTCTTGCAATGACTACCTTCCGCTCCATAATATCCCATAGTCTATATCCTGTTTTTGTATATCCAATCATCAAGCACTTCTTTGCCTTTGAATCAAACTTACTCCTAAATTGTTTCGGAACATGACGAGTATGCTGTACAGCCAAATACTCTCATATTGCTAATATCTGTTTTTTTATTATTCCATATTTCAGCTGGTGAAATTTGTAAAAGACTACTCGGACTTCTATTTGAGAATATTCGCCGCCATTCTTACTGCTTCGCTCCAGAATCCTTTGGAATTTTAGCATCTTGGATCATAGTTCTTGCTTTACCATTTATTCGGGAGTATATTATGGTGTCAATAAATGTTTCATTTTCTCTGCAAATTTGCTTCATTCCATTTGTAATATACATATGCCTTTCCATTGTTGCATCTCAGTGTCGATCATTTTGAACCAAATTAAGCTTGAACCATGTTCACATACTTTATAAATCATCCATACACTTCACTTTTTGCTTTAACCCTTCCACCTACAACCCGGGTACATTTATAATAGCTGTTCATTATTGCAGTATACACGTGTATGCAAATTGTAGGTGATTTTATTTAGTCTATTTAATTTTTATTTACAATAATGGACGAAGAGTACATTATGTACCCTGGTTGTGTAAAGCAGAAAAACAAATTATTCTTGATTACAACTCTACAAAAGGGGATGTTGATACTTTGGATCAACTTATAATACATATATAACAGCATATGATAATGATAATAATAATTTAAAAAATAATAAATAACAAATAACAAATTCTAGGACAGTTCTGTTTGCTATGGAAGGGTTTGGAGCCTACACACCAAACTTAGCGCCCGAACTTTTGTTTCTTGAAATTATGTTCTTATATATTTTTTTTATTGTTGAAGATGTTTCTCAAATGTGTATTTATTATTTATTTGATGATGGCATAACCTATTCCACTAAAACATTCACTTTAATCGTGGGGACAAAATGTACCCAGGTTATCAAAAAACGTGCAAAAAAGCAAAAAAAAAGCTTGTAGGTCGAAGGGTTAATAACATACGTATAAATAAAATTCGAGTAATCATCAATAAAAGTTACAAAATACTTAGGTACCTTCTTCTAATCGGAGTTATTGGTCCTGCAACATCTGTATGCACTCTCTCAAGTATCCTAAACTTTTGTGTAAACTCCAAAATTCAATCTGGTCGTTTTACCTTGTACACAAGATTCACAAAGTTCAACTTTACCTACCCTTAAAATCAGTTACCAGATTATTTTCCATTAATAACTATAAATTTGCATTACAAACATGACCTAATCTGTTATGCCATAATTTGAATTCATCATATTCAGTTCCAATATTTAAAGACTGTATATAATTTACTTTAAAAATAATTTCATTTAAATTATTTGTGTAACCAATTCCGATCAAAATTTTTCCGCTATACCTACATTAACACTTTTCCATTTTCAAATACAACCGGAATATTCGAAATTTCAAACCTTTCAACCGAAAGTAAATTTCTTCTTAAAATAGGGACATAAGAAACATTCTCAATTTTACATTCCATCTCTTTTCCATTTACGTTACATAATACTTCAATATTACCTACTCCAACTGCTTCCATATAATTATGGTTTTTGGCAACAGCTATTTTTATAGGATTTTTTAATTTCATAAAATCATGCAAATAATTTTTATGTACGACCTACACTGTAAGAGCTTATTACGTATCTCATTTTAGCCTGTTGAGTTACCTAATAAGTTGTATTATCGTACTTAGTGTTGTAATGAGCTCATTACATCACTCAGTGATGTAATATAAATCATTAGTGATGTAATATAAACACTGGTGATGTAATGAGCTCATTACGTAACTCATTTTTATTGATAAACGGCACTATTTAAAATTAATTTTTCAAAAACTATTGTGAAAAATTAAACCATTTCGAATAGATGAAAAAAATCTAAGTTGTACATAAAATGTTGTATATGACACGTACAGTAACGCTCATTACACCACTCGTGTGATTACCACGACTTGGTCTACGACCTCGTCTTGGCAATATTCCCGACTCGTTACTGTAATGAAGCTCATACCGTACTAGTACCTAATATAAATAACTATTATTATTGATTAAGTGATCAGCACATTCCGAGTCGATATAAAATAATAAATTTTGATTACTTACATTTTTGCAGGTTTCTAAACTTAACTCCAAATCTGATATAAAACTGAAACTTTTTTCATCTTGTAACTCACTATGTTCTGCTTTTCTTGTATTAACCACATAATTTGCACTTCTATCAGTTCTATCGTTGTTTCTGTATTGATATTCACCATCATTTTAATTTCCTCTTTAACCATTTCCTCGAAAATTTCTTCTAAAACCTTCAAACCCTCGACCTTTGTCAAAAGCACCTTATTAACCATCTTGACTTAAACCTCTCTGTCCTCTGAATAGATTATGATTATATACAGGTCTCTGCTTTCTACAGTCTTTCTTATAATGATCCCTTCGACTACAAAAATAACATATTCCTGATTGATGAGTTGAAAAAGCTGATGGGGTTACATTGTCTTGTCTGTCATTGCTACTTCCACTACTAGCTTCGTATAATAAGAATAAGAATAATTTATTCAATAAATACCATTCTACTACAATTTTTATTCTTTTTTTTTTACTTAATGAAGAAATGAATAAATTGAAATGCCGACTAAAGTTTATTTAAATAAAGCTTGTGCGGCGACATGTTTAAATTTTTAGTTTACTGGATATTTATGGTTGACTGTTAAGTTATGTCATAAAATTAAATCTATAGATTAATTGTGGAAACAAATAATATATATTATGCAATAATCATGTAATGATAGCCATTGATACACGAGCAGGCGAGTTTCGTATATAAATTCGAGTGTATTAATGACCATTACATGCGATTTTTTCTATTCCTGTCTTTTTCTTCCACAGGTCGATTAAAAGGATGCAAATACACTCAGTGCGCACTGACTCTACCAATCGGAAACGCCATAAGTTTTAAACGTCATTTGGGCATAAATTCCGCACCCGATTTATTAATTTTTTGTTGTTTCTTTTGATAAATACTGATAAAAAAAATCCAAAATTCCAAAACAAGTTATTTTTATATAAACATTGTTCATGTTCAAAGTAACTCCATTCGAGTGGCTGAAAAATCTGTATCATAATGAAGTTCATTATGAAACAGATTTTAAGCGTAGGTATTATGAAACGTCACTAGAAAATAGTATATTACATACCGAGTAGGGAAGTGTTTCATTACTGTCGAGAGATTAATCGAGACGCGAAGCGTCGAGATTGACTATTAATCTCAAGACATAAATGAAAACTTTCCTCCGAGGTTTGTATACTATTTTATTTGCAATCGTATATGTAATCTTGACATTACTGACTTTTTAAAAATTTGGAAGTGTCACTTTACCTGTGTCACTTCCCTCTTCGATTTCCCTCACCGATTTCCCTATTCAACTTCCCTCACCGATCTCCCTCACTGTAATTTATTTACCTTTGCTTGTAACAATGAGAACATGTCAGGTAAAAACGTCAAAACAGTGAATGATACATTTTGGCAAGTTTGTTTTATTCTTTATTATTAAAAAATGATAAAACTAATTTTGAATTAATGGTGTGTTTGCAAATAAAATAGTATACAAACCTCGGAGGAAAGTTTTCATTTATGTCTCGAGATTATTAGTCAATCTCGACGCTTCGCGTCTTGATTGACTATTTAAATCTCTCGACAGTAATGAAACACTTCCCTACCCGGTATGTAATATACTATTATTTGCAAGCAGTATTCATTTTTTAATATTAAAAAAATGAAACAAACATGTCAGAATCTTATCATGTACTGCTTTGACGCTTTTACCTGACAGGTTTTCATTGTTGCCAGCAAAGGTAAATAAATTAGAGTGAGGGAAATCGGTGAGGCAAATCGAAGAGGGAAGTGACACATGTAATGTGACACTTCCAAATTTTTAAAAAACCAGTAATGTCAAGATTACATATATGGTTGCAAATAAAATATATTATTTATTATTTGCCACCAGGGCGACTGAAATATTACACAATCCTAGGTTGTTCTTTAAGTCAACCAATGCATGAGTTTCATTTCTAGGTCTTTGGATAATCCATTTCCGTACTTTATATCGAAATAGTTTCAGTGACGTTATTGTTTTTAAATTTGGGCAGATTTTGTTGAAAGTTCTTGGACCTAAGAAATGAAAACTTCTTTAGGCGTGTGTCAAGTCTATTTTGGGAATTTTAAATGTTAAGTGTTGATTTTGCCTAGTTGAATATTTGTGTTCTACTTTACTTTCGCTCTTGTACACGGAAAACTGCTTTGTTATTATGGCATGACAGTGAAGTTGTCGAACATCCAAGACTCCAGATTTCTCATATTCGATCGGGTAAGAATTTATTTTCCAAAAATTATTTTTAAGTCCTATTTCTGAGCCTTATCCAACTTATCCAGGTAGTTATTTGTGACTCTACGCCAAGCAACAATTCCATATGTAATGTGGTTCTGCACCAGAGCAAAGTAAACAGTTTTCAAGTGACTTACATCTAGAATTTCCTTCACTTTACGGAATTTATCCAATAAAGATCGTATTTTTTTGGTTATGTAGTCTACGTGCTTATCCCACTTTAAAAACTGGTCCACATATATACCAAGATACTTAACATGCGAAACTCTCCCAATAATCACATCTTCCCATGCACAAAAAGTGGTTACAGTGAGATGCTGATACTGATGAAGCTTCGATAACTGTAATGCAAAAGCCACAAAATTGGTTTTTAAAGAATTGACCATCAAAAATTTACATTTGAAAAAATGAAAGATTTTGCTTAGCGCGATTCTTATAAGAAAAGCATACTAAATTTCAGTATTCAAGAACTATATTTACAACAACAATCTATCGTATACGCATGAGTTATGTAAAATAATTCATATCGAATGAATAACATTATAAATACAATAATTTGCGTTACTAGTTTAATGAAAAAACTAGGGTGCTATCTTCGACCATTGAACACTCTCTCTCTCTAGACTAATAACGATAATAATGTGCTATAGAATTTGTTTGGTTCCAGAATGAGACCAGGCCCTCTTTCTCGCACTTATGAAAATAGAATGTTTATAAACCAGTCTGTTTATGTTTTGGGTATCAGAGAGCTGCGTTCGAAAACCTGGTTGTTGGTATGGAAATTATTTCAGGGAGTGCATCTTCAAAATGTGAGCTTAAATTTCACTCTAGAGTATTCGGTGCGCACATCAATACGTGTCAAACACCTTTCCGAACGCCGAAAACCATATGATTTTAATCCACACTTCGCCTTTCCGAACGGCAGCTGTGTGATTTTTATACGACACACCAGGTTCTCGAACGCAGTCAGCTGATTTGTCACAAGAAAGTTGAGAACACCATGAGAACACAAAACAATTACTACGTTATTGCCAGACTGTAAAATCTTTCTTTAGAAGTAGGTACATAGTTCTATTTAAAACCAAATTGAGTCGTGATAAAAGGTATTGTTGTTTTAGAATTATTTTAAGTATAGACTTAAAAAGTCGCAAGTATATTTTTAATATTATTATAAGCAGACAAATTTGAAATAGATACTTTTCGATAGATGACGATATTCATTATTATCGAGATTATTATTCGAACAGGAAAAAATTCGGCAACAGGGCCTTTTTTCGTTTTGTTTATCGGATGAATCACCCCTCTGACCCCGCTACCTCATTATGGAACAAAACAAATATGCTTGTTGATCCCTCTAGCAGTTTAAAGCTCGATGGGTGCTATGAAGTTGTTGAAAATAACCATTTATCAATCTACACAATATTACGAAAATTTTGATCTTATAGCTTCTAGAATGAAGAGTTGATTATTCTACATTATTTTTTGTTTTCAGGAACTTACTTTCTACTCTACGACTTTATCGACTTTTTCGAAAAAGACGGGCCAAGTTTCCTACAAAGGGAAAAATACCACGACATTATCGACACAATTTTCAAGAACTTCACCAAACTTGAAAGGGACGCCATAGTGTTCGAGGTAATAAAGTTGATTGAATAAAATATTGTTATTGTAATTTTATTTTTCACTAGTATACGGAATGGGAACACGTGAACGATGGTTATTTGAATCAAAAAATGGTCGGAAATGTCGTAGGCGATTACTTTTTCGTTTGTCCGATGAACGAGTTTGCCGAAAAGGCAGCTGAACGAGGCATGAAAGTCTACTATTATTATTTTACTCATGTAAGTATTACATTTTTAATTTAATAAAAATTAATTAACTCTCTGACAAGTTTCCCCTGTCTTCTGATGATATTGACTTTACGTTATAATTTCATTAAATTTCCAGATTGCTGTTTTCCCGATGAACAAAAATAAATTAAAAATCAAATCAATTATTAACGAGTACAAACCAAAACGTATAAGAAATGACATTTCTCAAGATTATATCATCTATGCTAATTAATTTGTGTGATATATAATGTTCGCGCGCTCCTTATATTTCCAAGACATAAATGTGTGCGGTTCATTACTTTGGCACCTTCCCTTGATGCCGTAACTTAATTAGTCTGATTAAAATCGATTAAGCTTAGGAGGGAGGAAGGGCGACCCTGTATTTCAGATCGGGTTAGAGATTAATTTCGTCCTTTAGTGAAGTTATTAAGATTAGATTTATGGGTTCGGAGATACCACGAGTGTCGTTGACATTTTAGGAGCTCTACCTGCTATTGCTCAACCAAACATTATTAGAATTCAGAAATATACAGGAACACATAAACAATTTTAATTAGGATATTAAAGTTTCATGTACGTTGGATGCAACCATCAAGAAAACATTCCATGATCTCCTTTGATGATATCGTAGAAGACGACTTGATGGCCTGAAAATAAACTCCTTAATCCTCCTCTATCAGAAATCATTTGATTTCAATCCTGGACCCCATAAATAAGTTGACTTATTATTAACGGAGATATGACGGTTCCAATGAAGCTATCTCTGAAAATTTCGCCCAATAAATCCCACTGGCAAAGATCTCCTATTCTATTCTTATTGTCGTTTTCTGATCGCTATATACGTTTTTTATGTTATATTTAAGATGACGTCATCGAATATGGAAAGACAATATTGTCAATGCCTATTTTTTTTTCTTATAATCTACCAGAATGTCATGGGTCAATAATGCTGACGACACCTCAGACATCCTAAATATAGCGTAAAAATCCTATATAAACCAATTCTGGAGCCGCACACTGGATTCCTCTTACACTGAAAATCATATCAGCTGTACCTCGGTTGAGTTTAAAGCCACACTGTGTCTCTAGGAGGTTCTCTTCGATAGTTGGGATTAGAAGATTTGATAATATCCTGGCAAATATCTTAGAAGGTTATGATATTTCTCCATCGTCTTTTTTTTTTTGAAATCGGCAACTAAGTTCTTAAAAATAATTATTTATTGTATAAGTTCAACAAAATCCTTAATTAAACATTGTCAACAATTTCTAAACAAAACAAAAATCTGTATCGCAGATGGCCCCTCTCTTTCACGTGTATGCTCCTAAATAAACGCTTGTCGCTACTTGTTTGGAGCAGGCAGAACAAATTCCATTAGATTAAAATCGATCGAACAAACATTTGGGCCTAATTACTGATTTTGAACCTTCATAGTTTGCGTCCTCCAATAACTTTCGACAAACCATTTCGTAAAAACTTTTTTTTCGATTTACTTGATGGATTTTCCATCGTTTAAACTAATTTTTCCTGGAATTGCACCGATTGACTAAAATTAAAATTCAAATTGCGCTTTTAATATTCCCACCATTATTTCTAGGAAATTAAAATTTAAGATTTAACAGCTTTTCACTGACTGCTTGATTAATCGATCGAGAGAATTTTTTTTCAGTGACAATAAACTTATAAAATATTTCAAACTTCATACCTGAAAAAAGTTCCACAATTACTTAGCACTTTTAAAGTTTGAAACTTTTTTCCACTGTTTCTTTTCAGCTCCAGACCTAAAACTTATCATTGTTCCCTAGGAATTTATATATTCAACGCTCGTAAACATCTGGCACCTGAACAGCAAAACTACAAATCACTCCAACGGTTTTTCGAGCATAAGTGAGACTTTAAATGGTCATAAATAAACGGGACAGCTACGAAACTATTAGGAAAATATAAATCCGAATATATGATTTATGTTTTGAACTTTAGCGTTTATTTATTGTAGATTTTTAAACTGACGTAACTTAATCGATCGCACTGGCGCAAATGCAAACTCTAAAATTGATGCAAATGAATAAAATATCTCATTGCGCCACTGTCGGGTATTCTCAAGCGATTGTACTCCAGAGAAATTTAGTGAAAATTGACAATTATTTTGTTTATTTATTTACGATTGAGTTTGGAGCTGGTCATAAAAGCTAATTAGAGCTAGATAATGGATAGTTGACAAATGAATTGAGCTCGTATTCTGGTTCTATCTTGAATTTCGAAGGTAATTGAGCCGAGAAATAGAAAGTGGAAATCGTAACTGTAAGGTGATCTTACCTTTAAAAATAAAAAGGTTATTACCAGACAATTGTATTGTCAAGGTTATTGTCAATTTTAAAATAAGATAAAACACTCATATAAAAAATATTGTAACGCCTAGCCTTGCGCTGCCATAGCCACTACCGTTGCCGTAGCCATAGCCACTACTACCATGTCTGACAATTGTCATCAATCAGTCAATCAGTCAGTCAGTTTCCCCGATCAAGTTACGAAGTTCATTATCAATTAGGCAATCTCAATCACGTGATTTTATAATGGCCGTTCGGGTCAAATATTGCGGTGACAAGCCGATGACGTTCATAAGGAGAGCATTTGTGTTCTGGCCCTTGTTGCTTTCGAAGTGAATTTTATGTGTTTCTACGTATTTTCCATTGGTTTTGGTCATATTGTTGTTTTCATAGTGAATTTTATAGTTTTTAGTATGTCTACGTATTTTTTAGTGTTCTGGTCCATGTTTACAAAGAGAATTTTATAGTGTTTATAATGTTTCTACGTATTTTTTAATTTAATAATAAATTCTGAGATGGAGAGTGAATATCTTAAGGTATTATTATTAAGGGAAAATCGAGCCTCTGTTAGATCCTTTCTTTTAATTGCAGCAATCCATAAAGCCCTGCGTTGTTTTGATAATTCACTTTTGTAGATCAAAAGCCGATGATTTAAAATAGCAGCAACTGAATAAAATTTCACATTAGCCCTGTTACCTCAACTTCCACAACCAATTACGATGCAAATCGCTGGCATTTTAATTAACACAATACCTAAACACACAAAAAAACACAAAATCCGATAAATCACATCTTGACGTTTGTCCAGAATGTGACAGAATCAATGACATATAGAATTAACAACACAGTGCTTGACCCGAACTTCCATATTGAATTTCGATTTTGACAGGTCAGTAGATTGCCTAATTAGGTTGAGGTAACAGGGCTAATGTGAAATTTTATTCAGTTCCTGCTATTTTAAATCATCGGCTTTTGATCTACAAAAGTGAATTATCAAAACAACGCAGGGCTTTATGGATTGCTGCAATTAAAAGAAAGGATCTAACAGAGGCTCGATTTTCCCCTAATAATACCTTAAGATATTCACTCTCCATCTCAGAATTTATTATTAAATTAAAACAATACGTAGAAACACTATAAACATTATAAAATTCACTTTGAAAACAAGGGCCAGAACACTAAAAAATACGTAGACATACTAAAAACTATAAAATTCACTATGAAAACAACAAAATATAACCAAAACCAATGGAAAATACGTAGAAATACATAAAATTCACTTCGAAAGCAACAAGGGCCACAACACAAATGCTCTCCTTATAAACGTCACCGGCTTGTCACCGCAATATTTGACCCGAACGGCCATTTTAAAATCACGTGATTGAGATTGCCTAATTATCAGTAATTATTGCTAATATTTTGCCGACTCTGTATTTTTTTTTCCAGTTAAATTGTCGAATAAAAACATGAAAAACATGTGTAGTGCATAGTGTTGGAGTTCCCTCCGATACCCGCTATATATTTGGCGCCCAACGTGGGGCCTGGGGTTTTATAGTGAACCACCACCCTAATGACTTTCTGGACTAATTTTGTGACTGCAGAACAATGAACTATAGAACGCGAGACATTATCAGTATATAAATGTGCATTAATTGACTGAATTGTGTAAGTTTTGCCACATTCGGTTATTGTAGCCACAATTTCTGGAATATTCCACACAAACTGACATTACAGTTTCCTGTGTGTTCCAGTTTGTCCTCATATTTGTGCTGACATTACAGTTTTCTGTGTATCCAAGTTTGTCCTCTATTTTGTACTCACATTACAGTTTCCTGTGTCTCCGTCCAAGGTTGTTCAAAGGGTTCCTACATTACAGTCGCCTGTTTGTCAGGATTTAACCGAGTTTGCTGTTGCTCAACACTACATTTCCATCACTTAGCTTTCTCCATGTATATGCCTTATAATTTTGATCGTCCCAAAAAAATCGAGACAAAATGGGTGAGCCTGTTATTCTGACGAATGAACATTTACAAACATTACTCGCTGGTATGAGATATATGTTTCAGAATACGCTACAATCTACTTCGAACCAAAGTACAGCTGCCAACTTTTCTAAATGCGGCTCTGGAAAGCCAGACGAAGATGCTGAAGCTTTTATTGATGCCATTACTATTTACAAAGACTGTCTGATCATCAGTGACGATAACGCTGTAAAAGGTTTACCCATGCTACTGGATGGCGCTGCTGCAGTATGGTGGCAAGGCACCAAAAAGCTAACATCTTATGGACTGAAGTTTTAGATGCGCTATGTCATGCTTTTGGCTTTAACAAACCAGCACATCAGATTTATAGAGAACTGTTTTCTCGAGAACAAGGCAGTACGGAACCAACGGATCTTTTCGTGAATCAAGCCCGTGCACTGCTTTCAAAGTTGATAAAAATCACGACCTTGCCAGAGGAGCACAAGAAATGGTTTATGGACTCCTTCACCATAGAATCAGGAAAAAACTTTCTCGACATAGTTTCCAGAACCTTTCGGAGATGATCGACAAATGCAGAGCAATCGAATCCAGCCTTGCTGAATCCAACGTAAAAGTGACTTCCACGTCCGTTGCAGAAAAGCCCAAAGACCGGTGTGCATTTTGCAAAGCATATGGACATGTTCAAGCTGTTTGCAGAAAATTTAAAGCCAAGTCTGCTGAAAAAGTCTCGTCCACTACTTCTGCCCTAACAGTCCGATCCAGTAACCCGTCCTCCACAAATGTAACATGTTATGGTTGCGGTAATCCAGGATATATTCGTTCCAATTGTCCTCAATGTAAACCTGCACCAACAACCATTTCCTCTGTCGAAATGCTCGCTGCTCTCTCGGTGAACCTTCCAGATTGTTATCAACGTAAATCAGGTTGTGCTTTTGTGGATTCCGGCGCAAGATGCAGTATTGCAGGTTCAAAGTTGTTAAGCCACTTAGATGCTATTCGGCATCCATTCAAAAGTGCTCCAATAAAACTGGTATTTGCTGATGGTATACCCCGAGAAGTTGAAGCAAAGATGAACCAGTGTTCCATCGAAGTTATGAATAAACAATGAAAACTGCAAATGATTGCTGTTCTAGACTACAAAGATAGTAAGACTTTACTTGGTGTTGATTTCATATTACAATTCGATATAGTGCTCAATATACTTAAGAAGATATACTATTTCAATGATGATCCAAGCAATTCCTTGCCATTACAGGATGAAGTTATTGATTCCAACGCAGTTTTGTCTGTTGTTAATGGGAATGATTTATCGTTGCCTACTCTTTCCAATATTGAAGAAGGGACATTGAAATCGCTGTTGGAACATAACAAGGATTTGTTCGATGAAAATACAGGAGTTACCCCATATGCTGAGCATGCCATCATCCTCACTGATAATATTCCCATAGCTGCACCACCATATGGCTTATCTCCTGTGAAGAAAGAAGTTTTGCGTCAGTAGCTTGACAAACTTCTTGCCAGCGATATCATTGAAGAAAGCGAATCGCCGTACGCATTTCCAGTCGTCATTTTACCGAAGAAAGACGGAGCTTCACGTCTTTGTGTTGATTATCGCCGACTGAATGCTGTCACCAAAAATGTTCGTTACCCGTTGCCTCGTATAGATGACCTTATCCATTCAACTGGAAAACCTAACTACATAACCACCTTAGACCTGAAGAGTGGTTATCATCAAGTACCTGTCAGAGAAGAAGATCGTGATAAAACCGCCTTTGTCATGTCATTTGGACTTTATCGATATGAGACGATGCCTTTTGGTCTATCCACAGCTCCAGCAACGTTTCAAAAGCTAATAAACCGTTTTTGTTCAGGTTTGCCGCATATCCAGATGTTAGGATACCTTGATGACTTAATAATTTTATCCACGACTTTTGAACAACACATCAAAGACTTGAGTGATGTTTTCAACCGTCTACGCATTTACAAGTTGAAGGTGGACAAGAAGGAATGCACTTTCTGTACTTCAGAAGTTAAATATGTTGGTCATCTTATTGGACGAGATGCTATCAAAGCCGATCCGGAAAAGGTTGCCGCTATCACCCATCTTGCCGCACCCTTGAACGTGAAACAAGTTCTCAGTTTTCTTCAGACTTGTTCATGGTTCCGTAGATTCATTCCAAACTTTGCCAGTGTCTCCAGACCGCTAAGTAACTTAACAAGGAAGAATGTTTCGTGGTCGTGGGATTTGGCACAACAAGAATCATTCGAGAAGCTCAAAGTTCTCCTCACTACGGCACCTATTCTGCGTCAAGCTGATCCTTCTAAGCCATACATTATCAAGACTGATGCCATTGCCTATGCTATAAGTGCATGTTTGCTCCAGGGGAGGGACCCGACGAAAGACCGGCAGAGTACGCAAGTCGTTCACTTACTGCGGCCGAAAAGAACTATAGCTGTACTGATCGGGAAGCCCTTGCACTTGTCTACGCAGTCAACAAGTTTTGCGGATACATAGAAGGTTTACCAGTTTATGTCAAAACTGATCATCAACCTCTCCTATCAACTGTAGAAGAAACGGCAGCACAGTTGCAAGATGCTAAATTTTTTTCAAAATTAGATTGCAATAAAGGATTTTTGCAGTTAATGCTTAGTGAGCAAAGCCGAAAATATACTACATTCATAATATCATTCGTTAGATTTATTTATAAAAGATTACCATTCGGCATTTCCAGTGGTCCAGAAATTTTTCAGAAAACTTTAAAGAATATATTTATGCGATAAGGCTTGAACGATGTGCTTGTTCATGCGGATGATATTTTGGTTAAAGGGCGTACCATTTCTGAACTTAATAAAAGTTTACAGAAAGTTATGACAGTTTTACAAAAATATGGACTAAAAAATTTTGAAAAATGCGAAATTGGTATGAAAGAACTTAAGTATTTGGGAGTATGTATAAGTAAAAATGGAATGAGGCCAGATAATTCAAGTATAAAAGCTTGCATAAACTATGTTACACCAATAAATAAAACAGGAGTAAGAAGGTTTTTGGGAATGTATACATATTTTTCAGAATTTATTAAAGATACATCTTCAAAATCGAAAGTTTTAAGAGAATTATTACACGAAAAAATTAGCCCTAATTGAAGAAAAATCATGGCCATAGAGTTTATGTTCTCTACCGAACAATACAAAGTAAGGGCTATAACCAGTAGTTTCACTGGGTACGGTACGAATTGCATACCCAATCTCATTAAGATGTTGAGCCCAAGTTCGATGGTCTTCTTGGCGGACATAGGTACGCAACATAGTTTTCACCACACGATTTTGTCGCTCTACCGGTTTCGCACGAGGATTATAATTGGCGGTGTAGATTTGGCTTTAGCCGATTGACATGGATGTAGATAAATAGACTTGCTGAAATAATCAGAGATAACTAAAATGTAGCAGTACCCTTTTTTGGATCGCGGTAGCGGACTAATGTAGTCCAAACTGATGGCTTGGAACGACTCGGTTATTTCAGGCCGATCACCCATTAACCCTGCTGGAAGTTTTTGTTCGATCTTACTTTGAGCACACGGTAAACAAGACTTAATATAATTAGCAATGTCAGCCTTCATCTTTGGCCAGAAGTAGTTTTGGATAACTTTCCCATATGTCTTGAAGACACCAACATGACCGGAAGAGGGAATATCATGACAACGCTTTAAGATTGCTTTTCTTTTATCTTTAGGAACAACAATTTTCCAGTTTTCAGAGGCAGAAAATAGTTCTGGAATAGAGGGCTTGATGTGTTTATAAATTATTTCATTTTGAACTTGCCACTTGGGATATTTCAATGGAGATTTCTCTATCTTGCGGATCAATGACAGATATCATTTATCACTAGTTGTGGACCTGGAGAGGAAATCAGGAACGATATGGTCCCTTTCCTTTTCGGTGAATCAGATGAAAATCAAACCGTTGAAGGCGTAACTGCCAGCGTCCTAAACGTCCCTGTGGATCTTTGAGCCTATGAAGCCACAGCAAAGAAGCATGGTCAATTATGACCGTAAAATGGACATGATCCAAGTAATGACGCAACTTTTCGACACTCCATATAACTGCCAGACATTTTTTTTCGGTAACCTAGTGCTAGTGAGAGATCGGGAAAGATAACAAATCACTTTTTCGCCCTCATCGAATTGTTGAGTGAGAACCGTACCAAGTCCAAAGACGAAGCATCCGTCTGTAAACAGAAGCTTCTTTCAAAATCTGGGGCAGACCATACCGGAGAGGTTACTAAAAAATTCCTTCAGAAGGGTGAAAGATCTTTGACAATCGGGAGTCCAATCCCATTTAACGTTTTTCTTTGTTAATTTCAGAATGGGAGATAAAAGGGATGAAAAATTGGGTACAAACCGCCTGTACCAAGATGCTGTGCCCATGAATAGGCGTATTTCGTTAATTTTACGAGGAGCGGAAAGATTAATGATGGCCTCCACTTTCTCAGGGTCAGGTCTTAAGCATTTGTCATCAACCAGATAACCAAGGTATTTAAGCTCGGGCTTACAAAAACTGCATTTTTCTACGGAAACAATAAGACCAGCATCACGAAGATCATCAAAAATTTTTTCTAAAAGTTTCAGATGTTCAGGGAAATTACTCGTGGTGATAACAATATCATCGGGGTAAACCATAACATACATTTGGTTCAAGTTCTGGACCCAAGATGGTATCCACGATGCGTTGCCAAGTAGCAGGAGCATTGGACAAACCGAAAGGCATCCTACAAAATTGAAATAAACCCCTTCCAGGAACAGTAAAAGCTGTGTATTCTCGTGAGTTTGTGGCTAAAGGTACTTGCCAGAAAGCAGACTTGATATCGATAGAGCTAACAAATCGGGTGTTACGTAGGTGGTCTAAAATAGTAGCAATATATGGAATAGGATAGGCATTTTTCTTTATGTGAAGGTTTATCTGTCTAAAGTTGATAAAAAATCGAAAGGAACCATCTTTCTTCTTAGCAAGACATACATACAGCTTGACCAGGGACTATTGGATCTTTCTATGACACCCAATTTCAGCATTTCCTCTATTTCCTCGTCGATGAACTTCTGTTTATAGGGAGATAACGGATAATAACTTTGCTTTATAGGCCTCGCTCCAGGTTCCAAGATTAATTCATGTTCAGCGACCTTACAGCATCCCAAACCTGAACCCATTTTTGAAATTTTATCCGCAATCAATTTATCCAGGGATTCCTTTTCAGAAACTGACAAACGATCGATATTCTGGATACTAAAAACATCGACAGAGTCAATGAGCTCACTAAAACGCCAAACATCTTGACCCATGTCAGGTATTATTCCCATATGCTTCCCAGAATGATCTTATGAGAGAGTTCGATGAGTACTAGACAAAAGCCTGGAGAATACTAGCATATTCTGTCCTTTTTGCTAGTGGCGCCCATAACTACCCGCCCCACTCTCCGGTTAATAATAATTGATTTTTATTCTGAGCTGGGCATAAATTTGGCACGCACTAGACTCTCCTGGGCCCAATTTTATTATTATTTTTATTTGAAACTTTTTATAAACAGTAAAAAGCGTTACAAATTACTTGGCGCCCAACGTGGGGCCGATTGACCAAGTAGTGTAGTTGTAGATCCCCATATTAAAAGACTAATAATTGAAACTTTGAGAGTCAATAAATCCAGGAAAGCACAGTTTTCTATACTTGAATTATTCCTGGTCGACTGTCTTTCATTGAGGCATGAGGTCAATAAATAATATGTATTTTCCTGTAGTAGCAGGGTTTTTGTTTGGCCAGGTGATGGTCGGACGACACAAAGAGAACAACCACAAGAAAATTCAGGAACCAGCGATCAGCTAAATAAGCAAAATCAGCATAAAGAAATGCCACAAGGTAACACATATTTCTCTCTATATTAGATAGATAAAAATCCGATCAGGGATCAAATTGCCACATATGGCGTGATTCAACCTACCGGTCAATCGAGTTATAAAATCCCGAATTATCAGAGTAATCGTGGTACCAAAAGGTAACGAAACGCACTAAAACTAGGCAGATAAACACCACGATTATTATTATTTACGTATCAGGGTGAAAATCCCATAAAATGGTGCAAAATTGAATAAAAATGCAAAACTCGAATCACCCTGAACCAATCTCGAAAGCTAGTAAAAGGAAAGTGCCAAAATCAAATGTCACCTCCAGAAACTTGAAACGGTTGAACCCAATGAGAATCTAATCAGCTGTCAATGAAACACAGTAGAGAGGAGCTGTCTGAAGTTAGGTAAAGTAGTGATGAATATATTTAAACCAACTGTCACCAATTATTGTGCGCTGCGGAATCGAGAAATGACAATTTGTAAAGAAATATAGATTTCTGTAAGTATCAGTTAATCAAGGGTTTGCGGTAGAAATGTGAGAGGGAGTTAGTGAACAGGGAATTATTTCAACACCAGTTCTTGCAAATCATCAGACTAATTTTCCTAAAATAAGTGCAGACGCTAGTGCATATGGGATTGGAGGAATGTTGGAATAACAACAAGAAAATGGACTATAGAAACCTGTATATTTTTGTCCGAAATCTTCAAGTGATGCAGAAAGAATATATGCACAAATTGAAAAAGAAACATTATCATTAACCTGGACAACGGAGAGGTTCGAACAAATATTGTTTGGAAGAAGATTTACTATTGGGACTGATCACAAACCTTTGGTAAGAATACTTAAAGATAAGCCAATTGGCCAATTAACGACTAGATTATAACGTTTTCGTATGCATCTTATAAAGTACGATTATGATGTAGAGTATGTTCCTGGAAAAGAGTTTTATTGTCCAGATGCATTATCAAGAAGTTCTTTAGATAAAGGTCAACATAATCAAGATATTATATTACTAAACGTCTCCATTATAGACTCAATATCAAATGAACTTAGCACTTCGCCAGAATTTAGTAAGACAGATTTTCGATTATAACAAGAACAAGATTAAGTTTTGAAGATGGTGAAATCATATGTTGTCAGTGAAACAATATTGTCCTGAAAAATGTCTGAATTATTACAAATTTGAATTTGAAGAAAATTATGCTGTAGTTGACGAAATTTTGACATATCAAGATCGAATTGTAATACGCAAAAATTTAAGAAAAAAATGTCTAAAAGATTTGCGCTCTGGTCATTTTGGGTTTAGAAGATGTAAGGCGCGAGCAAAGGAAACACTTTGGTGGCCTTCAATACCTAAATAATCATATTGAAGAAAAAGTTCATAACTGTGAAATAGTTATTTTCCTAACAAGTGCGCAAAGTGATACTTTCCCGCACGAAAAAGCAGTTAGACGAACGACGCGAAGCGGAGTTCGGATAAGCTTTGAGTGCGGGAAAGACACTTTGCGCAAGTGTTAGGAACAATATTTTTTCTACGAGTGTTTGAAGATTTGCATCCAGAGGAGCTGAACCTAATTTTCTTAAATGTTTCCAGATGCTCAGAATTGGTAATTTTCTCTTCTAGTTCAATGTGTTGTGTTTTCAATTTTTTTTTTAGTGTCCAGTTTGATTTTATTTGCAACATTGGTTGTGCTAGCGACGTTTACTTATAATTTGAACAAGTTTGTTTTTCCTGCCAAATTTTGGTATGGAGGAAGTATAACTTACAATCCATGTTTTTGCTGGATTTTTCCTCCACTCGCTTCTCATACGGAAAGTGTCAAATTAAAAAAGCTAAACAATACCTGAATGCCCTTCTTGGAACAATAATAATATCAGGCCCTTCTTTATGAATACAAGTTAATCCAGAAACCCACAAAACATTGAAAAATCGAGTATAAATGCAATAACTATGCATAACAAAAATGAGTGCGCAAAGAGTTTCCGTGCGCAAAGTTCAACTGTGCGCACGCAAATGAGTGTGCAAAGTAATAACTTTGCGCACGCGAGTAGAAAAAATGCCTTAAGCATAAAAATCCAGAAGTTAAACCGATGATCTATTTGAATGTACCTGTTTTACCTTGGAGCATAGTCGCAGCAGATTTATTAGAATACCAGGGAAACCAATAAGTACTTGGTTATACAGGATTATTATAGTCGATGGCCAGAAATGTTTTTATTGAAAAACTTAAAATCAGAAACGGTTATTAAATGTTTGAAAGAGACCTTTGCAAGATATGGAATGCCAAAAATTCTTAGATCAGATAATGGAAGACAATTTGATAGTTACGAATTTAAAAATTTTGCAAAAGAATATAACTTTATATGGAAAAGTAGCAGTCCCAAATATCCACAGTCAAATGGACAAGCGAAAAATGCAGTGAAATAAATTAAAAATATTTTTAAGAAAAATCATCACTTTTCTAATTATTACAACACAAGACAGTAACCAACAAAAACATGAAACTCAATGAGAATATACCGATAACCTCTCCTGAATTTTGTATATGAGATTACTTTATCGATGAGGGGCTCCTCGAATTAAGTCAAAACCCATCATACAAAATTTACCGCAATGGCCAATTGCCTCAAAGTTTTTTTTTGTTCCGTATCGTGTCCCATAAAAAAGGTACGTTGTTTTTAAACGCGACCTATAATATCACATCAACTAATGTCCGAAGTGGGGATCTAAACGAATAGGCGTACGATAGAATGACATATTTTGAAAGCAAAAGGGCCGAGAACCGGAGAGAAGACTCGGTCACGCACGACCTTCATTAATTTTACCTAAACTCGGACCTTCGAAAGTTTTTCGGGGGGAGACATACACGAATAAAATAGCCGACTCTGTGTCAAAGTAGGATTTCGTGCTTTTTGCTAAAATGGAGGTATAAGTCTACCAATTAGGTTTGTGTTTGTTTTGTGTCATGTTTCCCTGAAACGATAATTGATTATTTTATGCTTACCTGGTATAAAATTAAAGATTTTTTGCATGAAAACTAAATACTTACTTTGAAAGTTTAAACAGTTTCCACGCTTGGTGCAACTTCGTTTTGAAAAATTAAAAATACGCTCAACGCATTTTAGCTAAGCTTTGATCTTTTAAAAATTAGGTTAAATGCTGCCGGAAAAAAAAATGCATCAAATTTATTTTAGATCTTTTCCATTTCATACAAGTTCACGTTCGAACCCGCAATTCCTGATTGTTGTGCGCTAATTTAATTTACGTTCGTTGTTCGACAACGCTTTTAAATGCCGCATTTATTCTATAATTAATACTACATGAAACAATTTTCAACTAACAAGACTATTGCATGTTTACAGCTCATTTTTCATCATTATATTTGAGTTTGTTGTGGTTATATTATTACCGACCAAAAACATGGTATTAATATAGAATTCGTTATGCCATTATTATTATACGTATAGTTTGGGTTTATTTCAATTTGGAAATCTAAATTTGGAGGTTTTACAAAAGAAAATAGAGTTTCTTATGTTCACCATTGATTTCTAAATAAAAATATTCACGTGAATTGTGCAGTGGCTCAGATTTTTATTCAAATAAATACTATATTCAATAATAAGTGAGATGATTCTTGGAATGCAGTCTTGGCATAAATAAAACTATGTAGTTTTTTACAAACGCCGAGCTTTCGGAAATTATTGTTTCCTTTTTAAAGGCTAAAAGTATAAAGAGAAATAAAAAATTGTTGAAAATATAAAATTTGTATGAAAACTTACGTGCCATTGGTGAAAAATTATTGAAATTTGTTGTTTTCTTTGAACTCTTGCCCTAATCTTGGAATTTTATGTCTAATAATTTTGAAAAGTGAATTGATATTTGTCAAGAAATATAAACTGGTTTTAAATATTGGTTATTATTATCGAATCACAATACAATTGTTTTTTAGAATTTTTGTTTTGTGGGGGTAGCAGCACACTGCATTGAAAAAGAGTTCTGATAATCCTTTTACGGCCCCACGTTGGGCGCCAATATAACGGATATGTAGGTTCTACCGTGGAAAAAAAGGATTAAACGCAAAAAACTTTTATTACTCAAAATAGAATGTTTCCATTTTACAAGTTGAAATAATAATAATAGCAAAAGCGAGGCAAAAACGAAAATTGAAGTGTTAAGTTTGACTCTTCCTCTTCTTTTTAGGTTAGGGCGTATTCCGTTTTGGTATTGGGGAATGCTCGGTTTGGTATTTGGGGCGTTTTCCGTTTTTTCATATGGTGCGTTACAATCTCCCCCTTTGCACCACACGTACGTCTACGTGTGTGGGGCAACAAGAAAAGTTGGGGTTAGGCATAACAGGAGCACTTCTTAGGGACCCTGTTTCTTCGACCTTGTTCGCCCGCTTCTGGGTTCTCTTGCGTGTCTGTTTCTTTGGTAGTTTCCTTGTCAAATGTTACTATGTTATCTTCATTTTGGGACATAATAACATTTTCTGTTTCTACAGCATCTGTATCATCTAGTTTATTTTCTTTCTTAGACAAAGCAGGTCGTCCTCGTTTCCGGATTAGGCATATTGGAATTAGGACTTCACTTCTTTTTCCACAAAAGGTTTCAGAGCCGATACATGATACTTTCCAAACGGTTTTTCAGGATCTTCGATAGATGTTATCACGTATGTGGTGGGAGTTTTGTACTAAGTATGGCCCATCACGTTTCGGTGCAAAGTTGGAAGTAAACTGATTCTTGATGCTGCTCAAAACATGTGTATTAACTAGCACTTTATCTCCCGTCTTATAGGTAAATTATCTTCTTTCTTGATCCTTAATCTGTGTGCGTCTGTCTTGACTCCTTTCATGATTTTCTCTAGCTTCTCAAAGTGTGCTGTTTAAAGTGAGCATGTAAGGAGTAATTTGTGGAACGAAAGGGTCATTTTCGATAATTGCTAGCATATCCCTGGGGCCTTATTCTGTAAGGAACGAACCGTTCGATTCGGTAGAATTTCTTCGATTGTGTTTGGTTTTCGCGCTACCAAGCGCTACCAAACCGAAAATGACGTCACAATCGAAAAAATTCTACCGAATCGAACGGTTCGTTCCTTATAGAATAAGGCCCCTGTTCACATCTTCGGGGGTCCTTAATTCACGACCAAATGTCATAAGTGCTGGAGTAGCAAATCATATAGCCGGCAATTTATTCATCCACAATGTATGATCGTGAGAAATGAGTATAGACAACTGTGCTTTCATGTCTCTGTTCTTCCTCTTCACTGGGTTTGATTCAGGATGATATACAGGTGTTAGACATTGCTGGAAGTTTAAGCAGTGCGCAACTTGTTGCATTATTGCTCCCACAAATTGGACACCATTATCGCTGATCACACGTCTTGGAACTCCGTACCAAAGAATGACTTCATCGATGAGACAGCGGGCGCATGCGTCAGTTGTGGCATTTTGAAGAGGAAACATCTCCGTCCAGCGACTGGTCGTATCCTCCACGATAAAAGTCCATCGGTAACCACTAGAAGTTTCCGCTAAGGGTCCGAATAAATATATTGCAATTTTCTCAAATCTCTGGGATTGTACTGGAGTTTGCAGGAGTCCTGCAGGTTTTAAATTGTTAGCTTTAAACCTTTGGCATTCAATGCATTTGCTAATATGTTCGGTAATGGTTCTCTTCATTCCGGGCCAAAAGTATCTTCTAGCTATTCTTTGGGAGGTTCGTTCAATTCCAACGGTCTCTGAGTTATGGTATTCGTGTAGTATTTGCGGTATTTGACTTCGTGTTGCTACTTTTTGAGGCTCTTCTTCATCTATTTTCGGTGAATATCGATATAAGATTCCATTTGATAGAAAGTATCGTCTCTCAGCTTATTTTTTAAATTCAACGCCAGTAGCAAAACTTTCCACTCCATTTATTATCATGCTTGTTAGGATTAGTCATCTGTTCCGCTCGGATTTCACTTGCTAATTTTGTTGGTAGATCGACAGTGACAATATTGATCGATTCGTCTGATTCTTTTCTGGGAAGTCTTGACAGAGTGTCTGCTATAACATTTTTCTTGCCAAGGATATAATCGATTCAGACATCATAACCTTGTAGGCTTAAAGTTCATCCAGCTAGGCGTCCTGTAGGGGTTTTTAGGGACATCAACTACCCTAAAGGTTCATGATCACTTTGTACTATGACAGTGGAACCTTCAAGATTATATCCTCTAAATTTCTGAACAGCCCAGTTCAGTCGTGCTGTAGTTTTGTTCTGCCCGATTGAGCAACCTGGATGCATACTCAATTGGTCGTTCATCCTCACCCTACCCCTGGAGTAGACATGCTCTGAGGGCATAACTGCTTGCATTAGTACGTAGTATATACGGTAACTTACAGTCAGCCTGTCTTAGGATTGGTGTAGAGCTCAGTGCAATTTTTAACTGGTGAAAAGCGTTTAATTGAGTTTCTTCCCACTGCCATTTCATATTCTTCTTTGTCAATGATGTGAGAGGTTTGGAAATACTTGCAAAATTGTCGATGAATCTACTGAACCAGGAACAGGTTTGCAAGAAACTTAAGAGCTCTTTGACGTTTTTGAGTCATAATGACAGCAACCTTGGTGTTATCAGGAAGGATCCCTTCTGAGGTAATCACGTGTCTAAGGTACTTGATCGAATCGTAGGAGAAATGATACATAAGACGGTTTAACTTGAGTTTGAACAAGCTCAATCTATTGAAAATCTTTTGTAGATCTTGGAGATGTTCTGTGAAACTCGATGAAATGACTCTCAGGTCGTCAAAATACACCAACATAAAAATGTCAGGTAGGCCAGCACGAAAACGATCTATGAGCCTCTGAAAAGTGGAGGGGGCTGTGGAAAGACAAAAAGGCATTCTAGTATATCTAAATGTTCCAAATGGTATAGCAAAAGCTGTTTTGTCTCTATCTTCGAGTTTTACGCTTATTTGATGTTATCCACTTCTCAGATATAATGTCGTCATAAACTGAGTCTTTTCCGTTTCGTGTAATAAGTCACCTATTCTTGGTAATTGGTACCGATCTGCTCTGGTAATTGAATTGAGTAGTTGGTAATCCACTACCAATCGGATCCCACCATCCTTCTTGGGCACTAGGTCAATTGGAGCGGCATAGGGAGACTCACACTCCTCTATGGTACCACTCTGCAGCAACTTGTCCAATTCAGTGCGCAGCTGTTGCTTCTTTATCTCCGACATCCTATAAGACGGCTCTCGATTCAGCTTCTCTTTTTCCTCTGGCTGCAAGGAAAGACCTTCAATCTCTTGGAGGGAAATATATCTGGAAAATCGACACTGTGAAGTTGTAGTTGTAGAGCTATGTCTTCTTCGGAGCAGAAAGTGTATGGTTTATGAGGATTCTCAGAACAATAATAAATACTGTTAGGTACGTCAATGATAAGGTTGGCTGCTTGGATAAAATCCACCCTAAACAACGTACGGCTGTTTTCATGGTCAGGAATGAACAAAATCTGGACTTCTATTGATTTATCTATGCCTAGTTGAAAAATATTAGCTGTGCCTTCCTTTTTACACCATCAGCTAATGTCATGTCCAGGTCGTTCATAGCATGATGATCAGCCACACTTGATTTTGCACCAGTGTCCAAGTAAGCATACCCTCCATGTCCAAAAATGGAAATTGGCACCAAAGGCCAAAAATATGGTCCGTGAGCGTAGGAATTATACAAAAATTCAGCGACATGGCTGCTGAATTTTTGTGTGGGTTTTTTGAAGAACCTTGGGAAGAACCATACTTAGTTGAACAGTTAAGGCAGTTACTGCGTATAAATCCAGGAGCGCCACATCCATAGCAAGATACAGGGGAACTTTTTCCTTGGGCTGTTGTAGCGTTTTGAACTTGTACATTTTCCTAAAAATGTACTGTGTTTTTTGTAGAGAATTACCAAGTTCGATGCTTTTGTCCCTTCAATTCAGTACCTGTGATTTTACTAACATCAGGCGATTCAAAAGTTTCTTCAGCTAGACGTGCTTGTGTTAAAAGTTCTTAGAACGAATGGACTTTGTCCCGTGGAACCTTAACACGTATCTGCCTGTGTATTAAAGCGTACCTACACCATATCGAGTTGAATGTCATCAATTAGAGTTCCACTAGGTAGCTGAGCTAAAATAGCTCGAGACTTGAATTTTAGAGTCCTGTTCTTGTGGAAAAAGTTCTCTATTAACCCGATAAGGGGGCTTAATAAGGCCAAATGTAGACCGAAGTAAATCTATGGCATCTTTTTAGGTGGTTAAGGATGATTTGACGCCCTGGAACCACGTCGTAGCAAAACCATCAAACAACATAGGCAGACCTTTAAGAGCATTGTCATCTTGTACTAGACTACAGTCTTTAGAAATTTCTACTGCATCGATGAATGCGTAAACATCAGCATTTGAAGAACCATCAAACCTTGAAATAGTTTTTTGCAGTAGGAGCTGGAGCTTGATAAGCAGCCTGTTGCTGGGAGGCTACAGATAAGCGAGACATAGGCTGTTCGTTTGTTAACGTAACGTTCATATTGTTATTTAGGTTACAAATCCCACGAGAACGAAGTTCGTAAGGGCTTCTAGATGTGGATGAACTATCTGGTTCTTCTGAATCACCAAAATAATTAAACATCTAGTTACCTACTTACAGTCTTGGTCACCTATTTAAACGATTGCACGAAGTCCAAAATTGTCCGACACACACAGGGCAGAATCGGGGCGAATCAATTTAACAAAACAGTCTAAAATGTCACTGTAAGATTGCATGGAGTCTAAAATTGTCCGACACACGCGGGAGCAAAATCGGGGCGAATCAATTTAACAAAACAGTCTAAAATGTCACTTGTACGATTGCACGGAGTCCAAAACTGTCCGACGCTCACGGGAGCAAAATCGAGGCGAATCACTTACAATTGTTTTTTAGAATTTTTGTTTTGTGGGGGCAGCAGCACACTGCATTGAAAAAGAGTTCTGATAATCCTTCCACGGCCCCACGTTGGGCGCCAATATAACGGGTATGTAGGTTCACCCGTGAAAAAAAAAAAGGATTAAACTTATAAAATTTATTATTTCTCACTACCATACCTAAAAGAATTATCGAAAAAATTTGAAAAAATATTTAATGGAAATGTTAATATTAATATCAAAATTTGTGGCAAACATTTTTTTTTTAAATTTCAAATCTCTATTCAAATTATAGAGATAATGATGAGAATTTAAAAAATCAGGAGTTGTTTATTCAAAGTCCTAGAAAGATACTTTTTTGTTGATTTTTTTTCCTTCTCCATTATATCTTGTATGAATATTTGAAATACCTCCGAGTTGAATTAATCTACTTATCTCTACTCTCAGAATCTATCTAGTGAATATTTATGTTACAGTCTCCCTCCAGCCATAAGTCTGAATGATTAAACTATAATTTTCCACTAGGAAATTCCTCTACTATTAGCTTTTATTCCACTAAGTGAATTTTTTTGCTCGGTATATTCATTTCGCAACAAGTTCATAATTTGTAATACTGTTTGACTTTAAAACAGCAATTTGAAAGTTATTTATGCAAGTCGCAAGGCACGGATTTTATTCCAAATTGGAAAACTTTCTCAATTTTTAGCCGGAATACGAGAATTGCTCCGGTCACTTTTGTAATTAGAATCAACTGTGAGTTGTGAAAAAGCACTACAATGCAAATTTCTGCTAATTAAATCGAGCCAACCAAAGTATCTAGTTAATTACATAAAACACACATTTACATATAAATATATCTGGCGTGTTCGTGACTGAGTCGAAGAGAAAATATTTTTATTGGCATTTCTGCGTGCGTGCGAAGAGCTTTATATTGATGGGTGTAATATATTAGAATGGTTTAAATCTGGGTTATTTCAGTGTTGATTTAGTGAAGCTCTGTTTCAAAAAAAGAACATTATCTAGCTAGCGAGATGATAAATCAGTTTATATACTTATTGAAGATTTAATCCGTTAGATTTCTATTAAAAGTACATTTTGGATTCAATTCTCTCGCTCGATCCTAGAGAATTGCTTTTGGCAAAACGACACTCAAGATTATTCCGAGATTTTACACGTACTCGTCTGGCACTTAAAACGACTTTACAATATATTAGAACCGAAATCTTGTCGGTTGTAATGACATGCTCTTCCGACCGACTTTGCAATTACCGAGGAAGAAGCGCTTCCGCAAGTGTCTCTTGTCGCGGTTTAATTTGAGTTCTTAACCGGCGGTTGTTTCGTTGTACTTGCTCCCTGAAGGTTGGAGAATTTTTAGAAAATCACCAAAAAAAAACATAACATTCATTGGCAAGACCTGCTTGCCGCTATTTCAGTATTAAGTGTAGATACTTGAAATGACAGAAACTTGAAAATATTAAAAACGTTAGTAAGTAAATCACTTAAAATGTCTAGGGGTTTAGATGAAATCTACAAAAATAGGTCAGAAAATAGACTTGAAAGGCATCGTATGAAGGAACAAAAATGTTTCAAAGCCATCAGTAAAAAAATAGTTTATAAGACAGCAATTGGAAGGTACGCTTCTGATTAAAATTTCGAAGTTCTGGGCCAAGTTTATGCCAGTAAACCAAATTTCATAATTTCAGTATGAACAGTTTCGAAAATATTGAAGCAATCTGTCCCCAGGGTTCCCCATCTGAAACGGCGTAAGCTATTTTCGACAAATTTTTTGGTTCTGTTGTTCACTTGGTTTAGAGTTTTATTAATTTCTCTGTATTTTATTATTGAAACAACACTTACTTTTTTTGGCTTTTTATTATTAACTTTGTTCTCATATAATCAGTAGATAAATCTGTCTCAGAAATCAGCTCAAGAGGAGAACCATAATCTACTACTGTGTTATCAACATTTGTAGGCTATTCACCAAATCGGATATTTTGCAGTTTTGTTATAATTCTTTTGAACTATTTCTGAATTTTGTTTGAGTTTCATTAACATCTCATTTTGATCAATAATTCTCGGAAGTAGGTTTTCTGAAGTTATAGAAACGCGGTTTAAAAGCAATTGTGCGGGAACATATCCTATACTGGGAAAAAGAGTATGTATTATGATATTCTAGTAAAAAGTATCTAAATGTTTCATTTTTTTGAGCATGTTTTTAGAAATATCGACATATTTCTCTGCAAAGTCATTAGAGTGGTGATAATGAGGACTAGAAAATTGCAAATCAAAGTTCCAAGATTTAGCAGAATTCTTGAATTCTATATTTTTATAAAAAAACATTATCAGAATAAAAAATATCAGGGACACCAAATTTAGAAAACAAATCCCTACAATGCTTAGCTATCTTATTCTGAATAGGAAAAACTTATTGGCAATGAGAAAAACTATCAGCAATTAATAAGAAGCTTTTAGATTGATTTTCAAAAAAGTCAGAATATAATTTTTGCCATGGTCTTTCTGGCAGTTTATGGGCTATAAGAGACTTTTTTTGGTTAGCTGGCTAATTAAGCTGACAAATTTCACAATTACTCACAAAGTTTTCCAAATCAAATCATGTTAACCGCATGTTGAAAAACAATTTTCTTTTCTATTGACATTGGTACAGTGAAAGAAAGTGAATAAACAATACAGTGGCGCTGCCAGGGGGGAACCAGGGGGCCCGGGCCCCCCCCAAGGTTTCAGAGAAAACTAGAAAAATAATGAAGTAGACGAAAACTGAAAACTGCTCATATCAGGGAAAAAGTTAAAAGAAAAGTAGATCTGTGTTTTTCCTTATATTTTTTTCTGCATGGCCCCCCCCCAGACAAAATTTCTGGTTGCGCCACTGAAACAATATATTCTAACTCTTCATCTAAAGGAATTTCAGTTTTAATGTGAGACCTACTTAATGCATCTGCCACACATCTTGAAACCAGGTGAATATTCATTCAATGTTGATGTTATATTTCAACAATTTTAATAACATTTTTTTTAGTCTAGCACTAACATTATCAAGATTTTTCTTAAAAATTGAAATTTATGACTTATGGTCAGTTTTAACCAAAACTTCTCGACCATCTACCCTATGAATAAAAAAGAGCATTTGCTTTTTCTCGCAAAATCTGAAGCAAATGCTTCATCCAGTATGAATAAAAGTTCAAGCAAAACCTTATACTTAAAAGTCGGAAGCAAATGCTCCAGGAAAAAGCAAATACTCTTTTTCTTATGAATAAAAGAGAGTATTTGCTTCAAATTGGGAGCATTTACTCCTTGCAAAATGCATCTACTCCAGAGCAGATGTATGTTTACTATTTTGGTAAATTATTTCCGAATATTCTTATTTCCCGTTTTTTTAAGATTGTAGATTGCATTAGCAGTCGTTATATCTTGTTCCGGCTGCTCTGGTGTTCAAGATTTGTAGGCTCCTTCCAAAGGAAGCCAGCTTCCTGGGTGGTAAAGTGCTCACCTCTTGGGGTATGACCAAGGTATTTCAGCCTTCTGCAGAAGTGACCAGGGCATTCACAGACTAAGTGTTCTGTAGTCTTTAATGCTTGTTCGCAATATCTGCAGTAATCGTAAACTGATTTGCCTATTGTTTTTAGGTGATTTCACCAGAAAATGCCCAGTGAGCAGTCGACCAACGACTCTTCCAATGTCTCTTCTGTTTATTGTCAAGAATCTGTTCAGATCTCAGACCTTCTTCATCTGTTGATTTCTTTGGAGACGTGGCTTCTCATTAGTACACAGGAGGCCACTGGGCCTTGAAAAGGTGTTGAAGCGCCTTGCTTCGTGAGACAGCCCGCCTCCTCGTTGCCCTCTCCACTTTATTCCCATCAGCCAGTTGTTTAAGGATATTTTTACCCTCCCAAACTAGCTGAAAATTGCACTTGATTGGGTTCTAGAACCTTTAGAGCCACTTGACTGTCGGACAGTATGTAAATGTGCTCTCTTAAAAGGACTCTTTTAAGACAATCTTTGGCACAGATGCTTATGGCCAGAACCTCAGTTTGAAATTTTGTGGACGTTTTGCCCATTGCTAATGAGAGTTTAAACTTTAAAGTTTGGTTCAGTTATTCCAAGACCGACTCTTTCCGTTACCTTCGAACCATCTCTGTGTGACTGTGTACCACCAATCAACGGTGCCATAATAGTGCGTTGTCCGCTTGCGGTGGCTTTGTGTTCTTCCATGATTGGCGTTTTTTACTACCACTTCCTCCTATGGAATGTCAAAGTCCATTGATATTATCGTTCTGGTGGTTTAATTTGGCATTCGAGCCAGATTCAAGCAACAGGTACAACAGGTAATATCTTTTACTTCATTTCTTTGAAGCATATGCTCGCAAGTAAAAGGTCTTCATTATTCATAGGATATGGAGTAAATGCTTCCACTTCTACCTTTTACTTGAAGCTTTTGCTTATACTTCTACCTTTTGCTTAGAAGCAAATGCTCTATTTTTATTCATACGGCTGAATAGATGCATGTATAACATTATTATACATTATACAATCAGCCGTATGAATAAAAATAGAGCGTTTGCTTCTAAGCAAAAGGTAGAAGTATAAGCAAAAGCTTCAAGTAGAAGGTAAAAGTAGAAGCATTTACTTCACATGATATGAATGATGAAGACCTTTTACTTGCGAGCATAATCAGCCGTATGAATAAAAATAGAGCATTTGCTTCTAAGCAAAAGGTAAAAGTATAAGCAAAAGCTTCAAGTAAAAGGTAGAAGTAGAAGCATTTACTTCATATCATATGAATAATGAAAACCTTTTACTCGCGAGCATATTCTTAAGTAACTGGCTGGGTCCGGCTGGGAGGTATAAAGTAACGACACATGATGTGGGTACCAGGATACCACGGCATAGAGGGCAACGAGAAGGCGAACCGTCTCACAAAGCAAGGCGCTTTAACATCTTTTCAAGACCCAGAGCCTTTTTGTAGAGTAATGGAAAGCCACGTCTCCGAAGAAATGAACATATGAAGAAAGTCATAATATGTGATCTGAAGAACTTTGCATGAACAGAAAAGACATTAGAAAGTTGGTCCCCTCACTGGGCATTGCCTGGAGAAATATTACTTAAAAACAATAAGCAAATCAGATAACGACCACTGCAGATCTTGCAAACCAGCAACAAAAAGTATAGAACTCTTAATCTGTGAATGCCCTGCACACTTCTGCAAAAGGCTGAAACACCTTGAAGGGGATAACACCCCAAGGGGTGGGCACTTTACCACCCAGGAATCCGGCCTCCTCTGGAAGAAGCCTATAAATCTTGGACACTAGAGCGGCTGGAACAAGCTATAACGAATCCTAATGCAATCTACAATCTACAAAAAAAAACGGGAAGTAAGAATATTTGGAAATAATTTACCAAAATAGTAAACATACATCTGCTCTGGAGCAGATGCATTTCGCAAGGAGTAAATGCTTCTAATTAAAGCAATTACTCTGTTATTTGTATTTGTATTTGCTTTTTCCTGGAGCATTTGCTTCCTACTTTCAAGTAAGAGGTTTTGTTTGAATTTTTATTCATACTGGATGAAGTATTTGCTCCAGATTTTGGGAGAAAAAGCAAATGCTCTTTTTTATTCATAGGGTAGAATGATTCAAAGAAATGGAGTAAAAGATACTACCTGTTGTCATGAAAAACCAAATCCACGAACATCAATCAAACGCACGACGTGAGGACGCCAAATCTTTTGCCTCTGACTTTCAGGCTTCTTACTCAGACCACAACAACGCGAATCTCTCAACAGTCCAGCCTGTAAGCTTTGCCACACTGCTGGGTTCGCATCGCTTCGAATTAAAGGATATACCTAATTGATGAAATGAAGCAACTGGATACCTCCAAAAGTGCCTGTCCAGGCGGCATCCCGTGCCAACTGCTGTTCGTCTCTGGCCTTCCTTCTTCAAAATCTTTCCCAGCGATCCTTCAACAGCGGCTGCTTCCCTAAATTGTAGAAGTTCTCTAATCTCATTTCCATCTACAAATCGGGAGATAAATCCGACATAACTAACTACCTTGGTAATGGTATATTAATTATACCTGCAATCTCATAAAGAATCTATCCTGACGGACGAAATATTTTGGACTTTTAAAAGATATATAACTCCGGAATAAACTGGGTGCTACCAGAACTACTTGGTGTCTTCCATTGAGGCAGGGTTCCAAGTCGACTCGATTTACACCGATCTGCCCAAGGCCTTTGACAGTGTTCATCAACCACTCTTGATCAAAAAATTAACTGAAATGGGCATCTGAGGAAACTACCTTGAGTGGGTCAAGTCCTATTTATCTGATCACCAGCAGCGTGTCGAGATCTGCGGAGCATTGTTCAGAGAAGTGATCATGACATCGTGCGTGCCGTAGGGCTCACATTTCGAACCAATTCTTTTCTCATTGTTTGTGAATGACGTGGCATCGTGTTTTGAATGTTCAAGATTCGTGATTTACGCGGACCCCAAGGCCAACTCAACAAGAGGCTTGCAAGGCGACCTAGACCGTTTTACTTCATGGTGTTCTTCAAATAGTTAAGGTTAAAGGATCCAAAATGCAAAACTATGAGCTTCTCTAAAACCACCAGATCAACACGACATACTTATACAGTCGATGGTCAGCTATGGATCACATTAATGACCTTGGGGTAATCTTCGACCAAAACCTGTCTTTCAATATACATATGGACAGCATCACAGAACCTCAGAATGCTGAGTTTTGTCAAGCGCAATGCTTAGCATATGAACGATGCTAGGTCAATCGCTCACTTGCCTCTATTTCTCCTCAGTGCGCAGCTTTCTGGAGTATTGCTCTTGTTGCATGGTTGTTGTATAGTTGCCATCGTACTCTTATCATCGCAAGACTGGAAGGTGTCCAGAATAAATTTCTAAAATGTTTGCATTATTTCCCATCCTCCGGCATCCCGTACGACGTCCGGTTGATATTGTGTGGTATCAAATCTTGGAATCCAGACGCAGAGATGCCCTATTTCTTTTTTTGTACGAGTTGCTAACCAACAAACTTGACTGTACAGAGTTGAACGATATGAAAAAATGGTCATGAAGGCTGAAGAATAAAACAAAAGACAAGAAAAAAAAACTGGAAGTAAAAATATTCAAAAACAAAACAAATTAGTAAACACATATTTGCTCTGAAGCAGATGCATTTTTCAAGGACTAAATGCTGCCAATTTGAAGCAAATACTCTGTTTTGTTCATTAGAAAAAGAGTATTTGTTTTTTCCTGGAGCATTTGCTTCTGACTTTCAAGTAAGAGGATTTGCTTGAAATCTTATTCATACTGGATGAAGCATTTGCTTCAGATTTTGTGAGAAAGAGCAAATGCTCTTTTTTATTCATAGGGTAGAATATCACACAAGAGAAAATAAACAGTACAAGTAGGTACTGTATCACAAAGTTTTTGTGAATTTATTAGTTCTAAATTGCAGAAAAAGTATTTCATTGTACAGTCAGTAACCATCGAAGATCAGCTGCTTCAGCTTACGCTTGAAGCATGTTATGTTCAAACTTTTAACAGATTCTGGAATTCGATTGTAGTACCTTAGTCCTTCTGATGAGATGCTGCGTTTGTTACGTTAAAATTTTGCTCTAACGTAACTAAAGGTTTCGAATGAATTCAGTAATTAATTCAGTTATTTGTGAGGGTATTTATAAAGCTGTATACCTGAGGATTAATGTTTTTCAGTGATTGATAGGTTGCTCATTGAATTTTGCTAGATTTTTACCTTCTGTTTGGATGCAAAACAATATCTAGTTGTTGATTAAAGGTATATTTTCCAAGGTAATAATGAGTGAATTCTTTGTATTCAGAGGACGGGGTAGTTTTAGGATAATAAAGCCCTACTGTTGGGATAGGAATCCACTTTATTTATCTTTCGAAAGTTTTCTAAAAAGTCCTAAATGTCGGTGAAAAGTTTGTTTACTTTCAAATAAATATCAATTGTCAACACTTACGAATCTTGTATTTTCCTTTATTAAAATTTCTGCAACAACACAAATCACTTTAGCACACTCTAAATCGATTTTCCACCCTTATTTCCTTTATTTTTCGCATTTTCAAATGTTTATTTTTCCCAAAAATATAGTGGGGTTATAAGCCACTTGTGGATTCGTTTCGGGCAGCACTGTTGCCGACGTTCTTGACCGCTGTGGGTAATAGGGTCACTGTAATTATAATCCCTGAACAGTCACTGGTCGTTTTGTAGGATTTTAGACCGAAGACTAGGTAGATGCTGATTAATAACTTGTATAAGTGATTAATTAGTGTTAATTGGTGTTAGGGCAGAGAATTTGATAACAACTTTGAGTTTTGTTGGTCATCATTGTGGTTTGGAGTGTTCCGTTTCAAGCTGTTTGTGTTCCGTGCCAAACTGGGTGTTCCGTCTTCCTGGTCGAGATCGGAAATCTGGCACCAGAGGACATCTTGAAAAAAAAAAATGGAATTCTAGAAAATTTTTCATATTGAAGCCTACCTAATAAATCGCTGAAAAGGGATCGTTCTCTTTTAAATTCGCACGTTGAGCAAACAACAAGTCCTTTGGCAGATTTTACCAGCGGTCCTCTTGGCAATGTTCCTTGGAACAACCACCTTTTTGTGGGATTTTGAAGACGTTGGGATTTCAAGTGGTTGCTGGCTTAAATTGGTTTTGGGGTGGAAGCTTTGGATTTGGTCGTACCCGTATTTGTAAGCCAACCACACAGAATTTTCTGGAAACGAAGTCTACGCCATTTTGTTGGTTTGTCGTGTGAAGAGCACAGCACGTTTTGTTCAACTAGCCCAAATTGTAACCAGGTAATTTCAAACGTTTTTACCATTCTCAAATTTACCTTTTCGTTATCAATATTTAGATTAGCTTATCAGTAATTTTTGTAAATATTTGGGATTCTATAAAAAAGGGGCAATTTGACCTCCACGAGGCCATTTGTCAGTAAAAAAGAAACTCATTAATCGTTTAAGGGGCATTAATGGGCTTATTAATTAAGGGGTTTTTTGTTTAAGATAACCTACATGTTTCAGGGGTTTTTGCTTATGTAATTCCAACCATTTATATACCATTTGAGGGTTGGGATTTTAAAATTTTTTTATAAGTATGAAGGAGTTCTAAGACTTTTGTACTCTTTCAGGGTTTTTAGGCTTTTTAGAATCTTTACCATTGGGTTTTCCTCTTTGACGGTTTACTAGTCTTGAAGTTGAGGTGTCAAGAGTACCCACAACACTGAATTGAGACCGAAATTCACATTTTAAGAAGGGAGTCAATAGAAGTTGATGGGGTCTGTTATGCAGGTTGTAAGGCTGTCAGGAGACAGTTATAGAAATGGGTGTTTAGACTGCAGGGAGGACCAAAAGGGGTGATGTAACCGTACATGTATTTAACGTGTCTTGATTATTGTTTTGAATTATTATTGATGGTACTTGTATTTACTTGGCATATTTCCAAGGTTGTTTTACTGCCTTAATTATTACAAGGGTGTACAGTACCAATGATTTTTAATGTACTATATTTAAGGTGATATTTTTGTACAAACCCGCCCCGGTATACCATGGTATAAGCGTGCACAGGTTTTAATTATCATTATCAACATCTTTATTAATTATTTGTTCTCTCTTGTTTCCATTGAAGTAAGGTGGTTAAACATTTCATTGGTAAATATTGACTTTAATAGAGTAGCGTTTATAAGACCAATACAACTTGGTCCTTGCTACCTGTTGGTAATTTTGACATTTACAGTTAATAATATTATGTATCTTGTGGCATTTAATATATTGCCTTATATTGGTCTTTTGCAGTTTTGAACACATACCACCCCCCATTTTATTAAATAGATTTTTAATAATTGTTTTTAGATTGGACTCTTATTTTTATCCATACTGACCTCAACCAAACTAAGGTAAAGTTGTTTTAAAGGATAGGTACATTGGGTAGGTACATTTTTATAGGAATTTTGGAGATCAGGGACTTTCTGGTTTAAGTCCGCGGATTGTATTTTATAAACCAGTGGCGCCCTATTAAGCTAACTTTAAATATTGAACCTACTCCCACACCACTGAGTAGCCGCGAGCACTTTGTTGCGCTGGCCGCATTCCTTAAGGGTGTCTTAGTGTACCTAGGCCTATTGTGGTTTATTAATTCAGATTTAGTATTCAAACAGTTAAAGGGTAACTTTACGCGCAACACGTTGACTAGTTGTAGTTTTCATTGTCGAGATTCTTAAGTTTTCATTGAGTCTGGTATTGTGGTGATGGATTGTGTTGGCTGGGATGAGACTTGACGTAGACTGAATATTGGAAGTCTTGCAAGACTGGATAAAGATGCATGATTGCAAGACATGAATGTCCAGGATGTCATTCGGATAATATAAGTATTTTGTTGGAAATAGAAATTTTGGGCTTAATCAAAAACAGGTTCCTGTATCTATGTACATCATAGGAAATTACCATCAGCTGATGATAGAGGGCAGCACTTTCGGCAAGAAAAAATAATTTGAGCCCAGATTTCAAACCAATTTTTTATTTTCTACTAGCACTAGTAAAAAAAATTCTATATATTCCTCGGTAGAGAAAGTTATTATATACCTTACGCATTATAAACGTCGGCGCTTCGCGCCTCGGTTTATAAAAGCGCTACCAACTTCTCTACCTAGGTATATAATATACTATTATATAGCACGATTTTGGAGAACTGACAATGGATGCAGTTTGTTAAAGGAAGTATTGCTTCAAAGCAGCATAGAATGGATAAGGGAATTGTATATCATGTTAAGATGCGTAATGGATAAGATAGTCCGATATTCGACCAAGTATTCCAGTTGCTGGTGTAATATTTTTACATACAGAGTGAGTTTTAAGTTTAAGAGCCTATGGAACGTCTCAATTATCCCGAAAACGGCTTACACGATTTTTATGAATTTTTCTTTGAAAAAGTATTGTAATATGGCCGATGTATATGCAAGATATGCATATCCCAAGTAAGTTTCGAATCGACAAAGAGATTCAGGTATTTGATGCATTTTGCACGAGTCAATAGGAGATGTTGAAAGTTTATCGTTAATTCAGGCAACAAACTTTGATATTACCATATAGCTTGATTTTTTTACATTTAAACTAAGTTTGTGGTAACAGCCAATCTATTATTTTCTGTAAGTCTTCATGATGATTTTAAAGTTAGCAGGGCTCTTGTCATAATAAGTGATGCAAGTATCATCTGCATATGAATTGCGAGAACCTTGAACAGGTATGTATGAAAGTGAGTTCATGTAGACTAGGAAGAGTGTCGATCCCCCCCTTAGGACACTTCGTGTACAAGGTTTCCCATTCTACTTCTGTTACCTTTACATTCAACATACTGTAGTTTGCCCGATAGATGATCCCTTAACTATAGTAGTGCTGAACTTCCAATACCAGTTTTTTCAAGCACCTCCACGAGAATTTTGTGATTTACTGTATCAAAAGTTTTTCTTAAGTGCAGCGAGACAAGTACACACTTATATCCCTTATCAACCTTTCCATAAATACTTGTAATTAGGTCTGTAGTTGCTGAGGAGGTATTGCTGTATTTTCTGAATCCATATTGACCCGCATACCAAAAATTTATTCCATCCAAATAACTGGTTAATTACACACAGGTCTTCAATAATTTAGATGTAACTGGGAGCAAGGAAATGGGCCTGTTATTGTTTAGTTCTGTGCTATCACCACCTTTAAACAAAGGGGCAACCTTTGCCAATTTAAACAGACTTATGACTTATTACAGATTTAGTAATAAAAACAAGATATATCAACTTACATAAAGCAGGCGATATTTCATTTTCAAATTCCTCGATTGTATCAATGCTTAAGCTGTCAAATCCAGGTCCCGTTTCGGTTTGTTTATACCTGCCATCCATTTTCACTTGACCAGGGAAGTTGCACATGGAAGTTGCAGATTCTAGCCTTGAATCAAGGTAGATAAAGGCTAGAAGTTCTCAGTTGTCATCAAATGTGAAGGTATAGTCTTTTTAAAGTCAGTTGAAACAAGGTAAAGGTGATTGAATTGAATACTACAATACAAAGAAATGCACTGCCACTAGTCAGCCACCAGTTGCAATTTATTTTTACCTTGTTTCAATACAGGAGTCAATACGTGAGGGTTTTGATTCCTCTAGGAATCCCTTAAAAAGCTCTATGCCACTCTCCACGAAAATGGTGTTCTTTTAAAAATGAGGCTTTCTGGAAATGGATTCGTTGAGAGAAACGGCTCCTCGGAAAAAACGCTCCTCGAAAAAACGGCTCCTCGGAAAAAACGACCCTGGGAAAAACGGTTCCTTGGAAAACCCTAAGTAATAGAGGCATTCCATGAACAACCATTACTTTAAAAAAAATTAAAAAGTACTTACCACGAGGGGTTCGAAATTCAAACTTGAATAAAACGGTAATCACAAGACTTTTGATTTAAATTTTTTCGGTAATCAACGGATTATTCCCTTACGCAAATAATGCCTGATGGCCGATAAGGTACTTTATTTTCCACGAGCACGGTTGTCTCAAGAAGACGGCGGTTTTCAGCCCAGGATCAACTTTTTTGGGACGAACGACAAAATTTCAAAGGGGCGAGAAAAAAACGGACAAGATTAGACAAGATGAACAGGCAGAGCTTCCTTTCAAAAATTAGCCAACGGAAAGTGTTGGTACTAAACTCGTACTTGAAACTTGAACGAAAATCATGCCCTCTAGTTCTATAATTGCTTAATTATTAGCAACCTTTTTTTTTTAATGCCAGTCACCAGACTGTCAACATTGAAGGTAACAATCCAACTTATAAATTTATATGTGAAAGAAAATAGAACAATTATCAACAGTAGCATTTCACATGCTACATCAGTTATAACAATAGCATCTGGAAGATTTGAACCATTTACCAAAGCTTCTATATCATTTACCTCATTTCTAATGAACTGAGGATTCAAATATAAAATAAAAAAATTTGGTTCTAGAGTGTTAGACCCTTGACTGTCGCTATGTTGATTTAGACTAGCGAAATGCTTTATTTCTTTGGTGAATGCAGCCATCTGATAAGGTTTCCAGCGAATGTTCATTGTCAACGAGAACTACTGAGGACTCCTAAATTTTTCTTAGATATACTCTACCATTTTTAATTCAACAGAATTTATAGCTTTTTTCTTTGCTGATTTTGTAGGCTAAACTAAATAAATACTTGTTTATTTGGGTCAGTTCATCATTAACATAAATTTTGGAGGTGTTGCATTTCAACATTTTCGAATCAATGCTGCGATGTTTCCTACTGGCCAATAGGCCATTTTTTACTTCAATATTTAGAAGCTTCGCAGAAATAATTGTCCTCTTCTTAGTTACTTTTTTGATGCATTGTAGAATCTCATGATCTTCTAATTTATAAATTAATTGGTTATTACTTATTTCTTTTAAAATATCCTTTGGGTTTTCATCTCTCACCTGCGTACCTTGAATTTCTATGTTCAAAGGCTCCTCTTTAATTCCAAGATATAAATTTCTTTCTAGCATTTTAGTGAGCTTGCTTTTAAGCACTGAATTTTTCTTTTTCACCACTTTTAGCTCGTCCAAAACCCTTTTGTTTTCTTGAGTTAGCTCAGCGAATTTAAACGGAATGTTGTAAAGCTCCATAATTGTTTTTGTGAGCTAATCAAAAGAGTCTGGACCCACCAAAATTAACAGGTGAAGCACTGGAACTACGGCAAGCAATATGCGTGAGACATGATGATTTAGCCTCACTTTTCAAACAATTGGGGCACTTAACTAATCCACTTCTCATTGCGTTAGATTTTTTGGCGCAACTGGTCTTGCAACTGTTACGTGACACATAATTAACAACAACTTTTTTACAATAGAAAAAATATTTTTCTTGAGGACTCATTCTTTGCAATTTGAGGTTAGGAATGCAAAATTTGACTTAAAATTTTGACTTTCCTAATTTTATATTGCAATTTATCAAAATTAAATATGTTGAATTTAAGGGCATTTTCAAGTACTTTGTTCCAACCGACATGAAAACCGATCCAGAACCAGTAATTTCCAGTTGCCCACCTATTTTTCAATAAGTTGATCGTTTATCCTACTTGACAAATGATTTGATCGATTGGAAATTACCGTTCTAGAACGGTTCTCATGCCGGTTGGAACAGAGGTATTATCATCAAATCCGGATATAATTGAATCATCAAAATATATATTCACATTTGGAATATCATCAAAAATTCCCATATTTTTTCTTTGAAAAGTTTCTGGTATATTACTCAAGCCAAATGGCACTCTATGAAATTTGTATCTTCCAAATGGAATCATCTCTTGAATTTTTGTCTCATTACAATGAAAAAAATTGCTTCCTCAACAATCTCCACTTACATCTTATTTTATGAACATATCCTCAACTCGTCCGCGCTTCCTTCAAATACTATAGAAACATAGATAAAAATCCACATCGATCGTGGCGCAGAGTTTTCCAACAGTATCGGATTTACATGCGAATTTATATTAACACACGCAAATTCACTGGTGAACTTTCCATGCACTCAGAAACTAAAACTAGCTTATAACACCTCTTTAAATGCATAATTCATGACCTCTGAGTGAGTCCTATTCTTCATAAAACCAATAGAGCTTTCGGTAAACAGCAGTCTTAGATAGGGCAAGAGGGTGGTCTGGCGTTTGCATTTTGATTTACGGTAAAAAAACGTCTGGATTTGTTCATCTGTGAGTTTTTTTTTTTTTTCGATAATAAATTTCAGATATTTTGCTTCAAAACCGTATACACCTGTCAAGTAAACCAATTCAAGTACTTTCAACGGGATTATTAATGATTCACGGACGAAATATATCCATCTCGAAAAATCTTTTATTATTTTCGCATAAAGGTTTTCCTGGTTGAAAATGTATTAATCTGTTGTTGAAGAAAAATATCGTGTATTGAAATTTGTTTTGATATATTTTGCGTAATATAATATATTGTAAATTGAAAAAAAAAAACAAATTAAGCGAATACATGCTGTGAAAGGTAAAGAAACTCCAAATAACATTTACCTATAATAAAAAATTTATTATCACAGTGTGTATTCTTTTAAGTGTTTCTAATCCAATCCGGATATTGCATTAACGTTTTGTATTTTTATTTCAGAGGACAAGTACGTCATTGTGGGGCGAGTGGATGGGCGTAATGCACGGAGACGAGATAGAATACGTGTTCGGTCACCCTCTGAACATGTCGCTGCAATTTAACTCGAGGGAACGAGAACTGAGTCTGAAGATCATGCAGGCGTTTGCGAGGTTCGCAGCCACAGGGTGAGTTTCAATTAGGATACAGACAGGCGTCTCGTCAGAGTGTGTGCCTTCTATTAACTTCCGGGTTTATTTTAAAATTAACTTGATTAAATTAAATTCTAGCGAAATCCTAGATAATAAATAACAAAAACGAGAATAATAATAACCCGTACCTCTTGGCTAAATGTACTTATTCCTGCATTATAGTTTATCTATTATATATTTCTGTTGAAATATGCAAACGTAAGCACTTAACGCGTTGGACAAAGGCCGATTCTAAACTCGCTTAATGACCTGCAGCACTGGAGATGCATAAAATATTGAACGGATTATTTCAGTACTAATGAATTTTAGTGCGCTAGTATTCTTGCTTGCTGACCTTTTTCTACGATCGTTAAAAATAACGAATGGAAAAACGGCTTATTCAAATTGTTTTGTCTGGAAAATGTGTTGAAAACATGCAATTTTCAAGTTATTGATAAGTGTCGATACAACAAAGCGAATTATTTCAGTTCTAGTCTATAAGTACCATTAATTTGTATTGTGAAAGCTCTGTTCATTGAACTGTAGATTCTGTTTCCTGGTATTTGAATTGTATCGATGTTTTGATTGCATTTGTCCACTTGAAATCGCATTACTTAGGGAGGTTTTTAGATGCGGCTTCTAACTCAAAAATATGCTCTTCTCTGTTCTTTGACTCAGAAAACCGCTCAGATTGTCCATATCTTCTATGTTGAATTCCGCCAAGGATGATACACACTACTTCTACAGGATGACCTATCCCCCTTCCCCCCACGCCAAAATACCAGTTGTGACGTAGGCAGCATGTTATTTGTCGCCTTGACGTAGGCTGTTTAAACAGCTGACAATTTAGTTATGACGTCAGAAATGGTATCACACCAATATGGCGGCGATTATCCAAAACGAGGCCGATAAGCACTCCGTGGTCTTTATTCTCGAAATTGGGGAACAGCGTTCTCATCTGAACGAAGGTTCTGTCTGAGTTACCCTTAGAGTGTGTATTCTCCTTGGAATTCCGCACCCACAATATATTTGATTTCCTCAACTTTTCACATTCTCTTATGATTTAGATTTTTGTAAATATAATTCTTAGCGATTCTTATTCCAGTGGAGGACTACAATCCCTAGAAAGTTCAGCTCATTTAAACTTATAGTTCCAGAAATAAAATGATGTTAATTCTAGCGTGTGAAAAGTATTTCTCGCACACAAAACCGTGTGAAAAGTACTTTTCGCACGCAAAAGCGTGTGAAAAATTACTTTTGGCACGCTGTGCGGAATAATTGATTTTCCAGGTAAGTTAGTAGTGCGTTTCTAATAGCTTTCTAAAGCAGTCGTAGAAAAACACCATTTACTTGGAGAAAAAATGATGACGTAAAATTTACGACAAGGGCCCGCACAAATGAAATGACACATCGCGCCCACTGGAAGGTTGAGTCTACATACCTCACGTGCATTTTCTTTATCTACAAAACCATCTGGTTGTCTCATTAAAACATTTTCTTTATGAAAACCATTCAAAAAGGCAGTTTTAAAATCCAAATGAGTAAATCTTAAATTTAGTTTTAAACATAATGCAAATAAAAGCCTTTAAAAAAATCCCTAATGTTGCTCGATAAGTCAGTCTATTTTCACCATGCTTTTTTTTGAATCCACTTGCACGACCGACGCCACAGTTCCACTTTCAGGTAAATCCACCAAGTCCCACGCATCATTTTTCTGAACTGAACTCTCGTCCTCCATTGCCCTTTTCCAACAATTTGCGTCTGGTCGAGAGAGCGATTCTTGTAGAGTTAGTGGAACATCTTCCAGGTCAACATTACCTATGCGCATGTAAGAAGCATAATCTGTAAAATTTTTAGGCTTTTTCACTGTCCCTGACTTTCTCGTTGATAGTTCCGTTATTCAACTGATTTCCCGGCACATTGAAGTCACTGTCATCTTCGGTATCTTGAAAATTCGAGTCAAATGATAAACTTTGCATATTTTCACTCCAGTCATTTGATTCATCTGGTTGATTTTCATCTAATACATCCCTTACCTGACCAGTCATTGTTTCTTGAGTGGTAGATTTTTTCTTTCTTTCTGTATAATGACTGCATCTCTGCTGGTGACAATTTTTTTAGTTTCAGGGTTGTAAAGTTGATAGCCTTTGAAATTATAAGAAAAACCAATCAGAAGAACCTTTTTTTCTGACTTTTTGTCAAATTTTGCTCTCCTGGCTTTAAGAATGAGCACCATTGCCTCACTTCCAAAAATTCTAATTTTATCAAGATCAGCATCGAATAAAGGACACCTTGCCATTTCAACAATAGTGTGGTTAAGCCCTTCAAGCATTCCATTTTGTTGGGGTTATTGTGGATTCGTTTTTTGGTGAATGATGCCACTTTTTGTCAAAAAACCATCAAATTGATGACTACAAAGTTCTCCACCATTCATTATCACTTCTTAAGCCTCTCATTTTGGAATTTATTTGGTTTTCAACAAGTTGTTTAAATTCTTTAAAACAGTCCGTGATTTCATCTTTATTTTTGATTAAGTAAACAAAGCTGTATCTAGTACTATCATCTTCAACTTCCATTGGGCCACAAAGATCTCCATGAACCATTTCCAACTTATTTTCAGCTCTAGTGCCTGTGTGATTGAATGGGAATCTTGCCTGTTTTACTTCGTAGCAAACTTCACATACTTCATTGACAAAATTCAGTTTTTCTTTGTATGTAACACCGTCAACTGCACCCTGATGCACCATATTCAAATCTTAATAATTAATATGTGTGAATCTTCGATGCAATACTGTACTGGTAACGGTCAAACTTGCTAAACCCTGAATCTTTCTGTATTACAATTTGTATACATTTTCAATGTTTTCTGCTTCTGCAATCGATTTGTCATTTGCATTAAAAATTTTACAAATGTTTTTCTTAGATGTCACTCTATTTCCATTTTTGATAAGTTGGCAGACTCTAGTTGTTAAATCAAGCACATACATAGCATTTTTAATGTTGACATCATGATATTTCTTGTTAATTGTGGTTTTCAATGGTATATCACCTGAACATAAAATGGGAACTGTTGACTTATTCGCTACCATGATTTCTTTAAGCTCTATGTCCTTTCCTTTCTGGCTGTAAAATGTACCGAAGCACCAGATTCGATATACCAATCTGTATCATTGGAAATACCACTTTAAAAACACTGCAGATAAAGCTGAATATTTTTTATTCTTATCTTCTTTGCCTACATTCAAATTACCATTGGGACACTTGTTCATGGAATGACCAAACTTTCTCCATCGATAACACTAAACTTGTGATGTATCTTTCTTCTTAAAATTCTGTTTTACAGTAAGAGCACCACCTTTAGCACATATAGAAGTAGAAATGTCTTCAACCATATCCAATAGCTTGGTTTTTATGATTTCAGTATCTATGGCTACTATGCTCTATTGCCATTATCATTGGTGAGAACTTTTCTGGTAATCCAGCCAACAGCAAAGAACCAACCCATTCATCAGTAATCTGAAACCCTGTTTTCTTAAGTTTTTGTGAAGCCTCAATCACCTGATTCATATAACTTTCAATGGTGTTGCAATTTTCTAGCCTGAATAAAATTATATTGCGCAACAAGCTCATCTTTCTTGTAAATCCCTGGTCGGCATATAACTTCTTCAAGCGATCCCACACATCTTTAGCTGAAGTTGCCTCCTTTACATTGTTACGATAAATTTATCATTTACGTAACATGTTCAATCTCTTCTTATTTTCATTATAAAGTAGTATTTTTGCCATTTCAGAATTCAAAATAATTTCTAATATTCTAAAAATATCCATAAAATTCAAATAATACATTTGCGTAAAATGCAAATATCGAGAATTCATTTTTCGGTACTGCCATCTAGTGCCCGATGGTATATACTTCAAAGTATGATTTTTGGTTAATTCGCATTTGACAGTCATTCGTATTTTCATTGAAAGAAATTATATTTATCGCACTTTTAGCAAATGGATATATTTCTGTCCTTTTCTAACTTCTGATTCTGAAATATTCATTTTTTGGCTTAATGATCTAATTAATTAACAGTTTTTTATTTTTGACATAACCTTAATTTAAATTATTGTAATTTAAAAAATTTGAACAATTAAAATAATTTTAGTTGATTTTTATCCATTCTCTTTTATTCCATGCGGTCTTTCATTGTGTTTTCATTTTGAAGTGAATATGGTCTTTTGGGTGTACTCGTCTGATTGGTTGAAGCTGGTTGAAATGCTGTAAGTATAAAAAACACGGGATCGTTTTCCTGCTGGCTGTGGTTTCTAAAACGCTCTCTTTCCTTGAAAAATAGTCTGGCAGGCAAGTCCTCTTTATTTTTAAATAATTTTTGCTTTGAATTTCTGGATCCTCCCTTATAGATTTTTCAATATTCAAATTATCATATCTTTATTAAGTTTTTACCTGATAAATCTTATCTTATCTGTTTTTATCTAATTGTTGGCTTCCATTTTGTGTGAATTGCTTATTAGTAGTGCCACGTATTGTTATAAGAGGTAAGACAAGGCAGATTTTTGGATTTTAAATAGGTACTGCTGCCCTGGTTTCAGAATCAATTTTTAGTGTGGGAATATTGGACCATTTGCTCTAAATAGAGTCGGTGAGAACCAAATTTGTGAGTCCATCCCCATTAACTCTTTATTGAATCCAGGCAGAGGCCTGAACAACCATTTCCTGTTTGAATCCCTAAATTGTTATCTCAACTGAAGGCCTTCAAGAAAATTTCCTACTACAAAACACCAATCGTCATAGTTTTCCCGCCCACTTATTAGGGACGCTGCCTAGGAAACTAGTCGCCATTTTCTAGGAATTTACTGGTCTTTTCAAGCGATTTGATAATGTTTATTTCACTACTTTCCAGACGCGGAAACACGATTCTCCAAATTTCAACGTACCTACGTAGCAAAATCTTAAGCACAGATTCTACGTGAACTGGGGCCAAAACCTGTTGAAATTGAATTGAAAATTGAAGATAATCTTTGAAAATAAAGAAAACACACCTAAACGTTTGTAATATTCTGCTAAGACTGACTTTTTATTTATTAATGTCAAACTGACAAGAGAAGAGATATGAAAATTATGAGCTAAAGTGGGAGCAAAATATATTGGTACTATGAACTAAGAAAAGACATGAGCTATGGTAATAAATTACATTCTAGTTTCTTGTAATACATTATATCACGGCTTTGGTGTGCGTGACAGAATTCCTGGGTTCGTTGTTCGTTTATTCCAAACTCTAAGTCCAATTAACACAGCAATAATTTTATTCCACGTAACTATACACTCTGACACTAAGGGCGGGTATTATAAAACTACTTTGATAGTTAACTTGAAGTTAACTTTTTGAATTACATGTAATTCCAGAAGTTAACTTCAAGTTAACTCTCAAAGTAGTTTTTTAATACCCGCCCTAATTATTAACTCAACAACTGAACTCTTAACAATAACCACTATTTCAATCATCAATAACTCATATCACAGTCAAACTTAAACTTAAAACTGCCAACAATCAGCGACCTTTTATATAGCCGTAATTTATTCGTGTATAATCTAGAATACACGTGATAACTCTTCTTCTCGAAAATACCGCAAACATCCCGAATCTAAATTGGATTCTTGACATCCTGGCGGCGGCGTTCTGGATACCTAGGCGAAAGCACACCGTAAAATGAGACACTGTCCTCTTCTTAAGGTTGATTGTCCCGATCAACTTCACGCCCATAATATTTCGCCAATCTGTCCAGATTTACAACTTTCATCTTACTCCTGATGTGGCGCTGAACTCGATAAACCAAATCATTAATCCTCATGATTATTCTGTAGGGTCCTTCCCATGCTGAAGACAAGTTCGGTGACATTCCTTTCTTTCTTGTTGGATTATACAGCCACACCCAATCACCTTCTTGAAATCCGGCTGAATTGGCTTTCAAGTCGTATCTGGTCTTCATTCGGTCACTGGCCAGCTGAATATGCCCCCGAGCAAAATCATGGACACCCAGAAGTCGGGCCCTTACTTCGTCGGCATAATTTCGAATTTCTTTTCGTTCTTCTTCAGGTATTCAAAACATCAGATCGCAAGGTAACCTGAGTTCCCTTCCAAAAATTATTCTAGCTGGACTTTCACCTGTTAATTCGTGAATAGCTGCTCTCTAAGCCATTAAAAATAGAGGCAAGTGTTTGTTCCAATCTCGCTAGTTCTTTGCGACCACTTTTGTCAGGTGTTCCTCTATGGTCTTATTGAATCATTCTACCTATGCCGTCAGACTGTAGATGTAAAGGTGTTCTCCTTGTCTTACGAATACCCCTGATCTGAATGCAACTCTAGTGGCACACCATGACGACTGAAAACTTCGTCCACTAGCGCCTGGGCAACAGTGATGGCTTCTTGATTGGGATTAGCGAAAACTTCTGGCCATTTACTGAAATAATCCATGATAACCAAGATGTATTTGTTACCACGCTCTGACTCAGGGTCCGGCAACATCTATCGCTATTCTTTCAAATGTGAGTCTGTCGTTGTACTGTTTCATAAGCCCCCGAGATCTCAGTTTAGGGCCTTTACTGGTAGCACAGATGTCGCATTTTCGGCACCAGTAACGTCATCGTGATAGTGAACCCAGTAAAAACGTTCCCGAACTTTGTCCAGAGTCTCGTTAACTCCAAAATGTGCCCCTGAAGTTGCGTCATGTATTTCTTTTAATACATATTCCACTCGGTCTTTTGGGATAACCAGTTGGCTCTTGGTGGATTTCCCATCGGCACTTTCCCAAACTCTTTCAAGTAAACCATTTTCTACGGCCAGAGAGTTCCACTGGGCACATAACGCCTTTGTAAATCAAGCTTTTGTTCGACACTTTCCTCCATTCTGGCCTATATTTACCATCTTCCTTAAAATGGAGAAATTGCCCGATGTCCTGGTCTGCTTCTTGATCTGCTCTCATTTGTTTGGTAGTCCATTTATCATCAACGATCAGACCTTTTCTTCTCAAAGCCGGACCAGTGTTTTTCTCATGCATGTCGATTCTCTGACAATGCTTGCAGTCTTCTTTGCATGGCCGTCTACACAGAGCGTCAGCATTTTTATTCAAGTTTTCAGGTCGATGTTTAATTTGGAAATCGTATTGCTGCAACTTCTCAATCCATCTAGCAAGCTGTTCTTCTGGAGTTTTCATTTCTAAAAGCCATTTTAGAGCTGCGTGATCCGTTCGAATTGGAAATTTACGTCCGTAGAGATTTCTCTTTTGGTGACACAATAATTTCGTTCTGGTTTTGATAAGGTCCTGCCGTAGACTGCACTACAGTCCACTACATGCTCTTGTGAAATTTGAATTTGTGAAAGGACAGCTCCAATACTGGTATTGCCTGCATCTGTGTCCAAAATCAACATTCCTTTCTGATCGGGATGGGACAACACTGGGCTTGTACACAATGCTGCTTTTAATTTTCTAAAAGCGGAATCGCATTCTTGAAATGTTGATGTTTTTTCCGTTAATCGATGAAGCGGAGCAGCTATGTTAGCGAATCCTCCTACAAATCTTCGATAATAAGAACATAATCCTAGAAAGCTCCTTAGCTCATGTTTCTTGCGTGGTTTTGGCCAATCCCTGACAGCATCTATCTTTCCTTCCATAACTTGTATGCCACGTGACCTAAGAATTCCACTTTCTTTTGAAATAGAAAACACTTATTTGGATTGAGTCTTAAGTTGGCATTCCGGAAGTGGTCAAAAACTTCTTTCAGGTTATTGAGATGTTCATGGAAGGAATTTCCCATGATCATGACATCATCTAAATATACCAGATAGGTTCTCCATGTGAGACCTAGCAAAACCAGATGCATCAGTCGCTCGAACGTAGCAGGAGAATTACACAATCCGAAAGGCATTACGTTAAATTGGTATAACTCGCTTCAGGAGCTAAAGGCAGTTTTCTCTTTGTCATCTTTGTGTATTGTCACTTGTCAGTATCCGTTCTTAAGATCCAAGGTGGAAAACTATTTGGAGTCCGATAGAGTTGTTAATGTATCGTCTATCCTGGGAAGAGGGAAGCTGCCCTTCTTGGTGACATCATTAAGCTTACGGTACACAAAATCTAAGACTTCCATCTTTGTTTGTAAACCATACTACTGGCGCAGACTCTTTCCTTTATTTTTACTGTTTCAGAAGAAGCATTGGCAATTTTTATCATAATATCTGCATTTGTTCTTACTACAGTCTTTGCAACAATATTTTTTTCTGGGTTATCCCCAATAAAATGATGTGTAAGTCCAACGCAGCACCCAGTGTTTGTTTCCAATTTCCCGCAAATGATCTTTTCAGTACTTCCAGGAATCCTCACCGGGTTTGTGGCCACGAGCTCAATAGCTGGAGATTCTTCTTGTATAGTTACGACAAATTCTTCAGTTTCAAATTTAGGGATGTTCATAGAAGGATCGAAATATTACTGTAAAGTCTAGAATCAGCTGTCCAATGCTGTACAGCCTGGCAAAAGCGCCACACACATTTTGTGGCAATATATTTGGAGATAAATGTTTGTTAATTGAGAGATGTTCTTCGGGATTTCTGGTATCGGCTTCAAAATCTTGATAAGGAGTATCATAGGTCCAACATGATTGAAAACAAAATTTCATCCGAGTAAAGTTTGGGCAAACTGCTGGATTTGAGTAATGAAACTTTAATATATTTACTGCAGATTTATCTGCTGCTCCAATTTCCATTTTTTCATAAAAATTTTGACTCCAAATTAAGGCTATTAGCAATAATAATATTTATGCCTGATTTTTTCTACTGCTCCAATGATACGGGATAAAGCACGACACACATTTTAATTATACCATTCGCTAATCAATTTATTTTTAAATAAATAATTTCACTGTTGCCCCATTATCATTTATTCACGTTTTGGCCTTCAACTGACTTTTTTGTATCAACAATATTTGCTCTTTATTTACCAATAAATTTACAATTAAATTTAATTCTACCCTTTGTCATATTCGCTATTCATTGTATCGATTTATTAAATAATTAATTGCGTTTATTTCCACGAAACGACATTTTTATAGTTGCAATGACGACATAAATCAATTAATATTTTATACTGTAAATAATATTATTTTAATAAGCGTCAACATAATTTATAATAATATGATACAACAATTCAATTAAGTTATTCAAATATTCTTTAATTCTTAAAACCAAATCCCGAGAGTTGCTTGGCTGGACAAGGAACAGATAGAATAAACTTGTATCCAATTAAACTAGTTTCTTATTTAATTAGGATTTAATTGGAAAGTTAGGCTCCAATTTTGTAGGCATTTCAGTAATTAGCCATTCTCTGGCTGTCAAGCACGTGAAATTATTTTTAAATAATATCATTTCTAATTAAGTTATTGTTGGTAGATTTCGGAATTTGCTAAACAAATGAGACTAACTAAACGCGGGAATATGTAAATCCGATTTGAGCAGAACAAACAGCTTAAATCAAGGCTCTATCCGGGACCAGTATTAGTACTCCGAAGTTCGGGTTTCAAATATTTGCCGTACGGATTTAGATGAAGTTTTAGTGATAGCGGGCGAGTGCATTAAAATAAATTAGATTCTTTGTTTCAGAAAACCTGTTACCGACGACGTCAATTGGCCATTGTACACGAAAGAGCAACCGCAATATTTTATTTTGAATGCAGAAAAAAATGGTATCGGCAGGGGACCTCGTGCACAAGCTTGCGCCTTTTGGAATCACTTTTTGCCAAAACTTAGAGAAAATTCCGGTAAGAATTTTGTTTGGTTTATATGCAATTTTCAATAGTGTATTGTGCATGCATAGATTTCGAAACTTCGTTTCAAATACAACTCGTTTTTTTTTTGTTCGAAAACAAATCCCGGGAAAGTAGATTGCCTCAAATAAAATATTCTTTCAATAGAGTCCATTGAGAAAAGCCTAAGGAAATTGCCAAGGGCTTTAAACCCAAATCGGATCTACTCTTTTGCCAAAGGCAAGCGAAATATTTTTGACCGGTCAGGTTCTGTGCATACAAACGTAGCCATCGATCCTGGGATACTATTCCCTAGGGGCATTACCACCTTTTCGTCTGTTATAAAAAGAGAGGAAAAATATCCTATATACCTACCTGGCGACATCGTTTTAGGAGAGGGCTTTATTAAAACTGATAAGTTTCAGGATCTGGATTTCAGCTTTTCCTTTTGCGATGAGATAATAAGGTCGTTTAATAATTGTGTCACCTTTTATATATTTTTGTATGGCAGCTTTTCCCATTTTGTTATACTCAAAAATAGTTAGGCAAAAACTGTTACAATACTGATTGGACCATTGAAGTATTCATTTATCATACTTCATTGATTGAAGCCCTAGGAATCCAGATAAATACAAGAAAGTTTTCGCAATGTCATTGTTTTCCATTAGTGTACCTATACTATAGTTCAGTTTCGATTTTTTTTTTTTTTTTGGCATACACGCTCCATCTTTCTCAATTAAAAAAGACACACAGGAAGCATTAATTCGACAGTTTGCTGTCGGGGCCGTATCAATCAACATTGATCAATTTTCCCGCTTCAATACTTTCCGAGAGACACGATTTATCTTGTGTTTGGGTGACCAGCTTTATTGGCAACATAACTCTTTTTTGGGGGGAACATATTTTCGTCCTAATTGGCAATAACTAAGTTTAAAGTTAAAACATAGCAAAGGCAGCCACTTTGCTTATGTAATCATGTTACTGTAGGAATTTACTTTGAGGCTGATGGTTGTCCATTGGATGATGAGCAGTCCTAAGAATTTACTTCATAATAAGTCAACATAAAAGTATCAACTTTTTCTAATATTAATTTATCATTCAATATCTCGATGAAGTGGGCATAATCATATCATCGAAAGTGATGAGCAGTAATGTGGACAATATGATGGAATTTCATATCATTGTAAGGCCCTTCTGGCTTTCCGCTGGAGCAGGGAGTTAGAACTGGAACTCACAATACACGATAGTAACTAACAAGTCTATTTTCAAAAGAAAACAAAAAAATATATATATATGTCTCTACGGCCTTCATAGGTTTATTAGTGTCACAACTCTCCCTTTCCTACGACAGGAGGAAAAGTAACAGAGGAAACTTTTCCGACGATCAGCCAAACTTGAGAAACAAGACAGAGATAAGGAACGTCAGAGAGAGAAAAAACCAAATATCAATAAGGCATGACATCAAATATGAAGTTCAAGTAAAGCTTCGTGTAAAATATTTTCTTACTTCACCTTATGAAAAACCACGAAGGTAAGATAACCATCATCAGGTAAAGTGAAAGTAAGGGTAAAAATAAGCAAAATGGTAGAAGGGGGAAAAAAAAAAGAAAAAAAGGAAGAGATGTAAGGAAGCTTTGGCCGTCCTGTGGCGAAATCCCCCAGATCGTTCCGACCTGGTACCCTGTGCAGAGAGAAAAAAAATTCTAGTACATTTTTTTTTTTAATTTTAAATTTTTATTTTGTTTGCAGGATATGTTATACGAACGACGCGAAGCGTCGTTTCTATAACTGTGTTTGCGTGTGGAAAAGACACTTATCCGCGCAGAGTGCTGATGAGTGTCACAACTCCCCCTTTCCTACGACAGGAGGAAAAGTAACAGAGGAAACTTTTCCGACGATCAGCCAAGCTTGAGAAACAAGACAGGGATAGGGAACGTCAGAAAGAGAGAAAACCAAATACCAATAAGCCAAAACATCAAATATAAAGTCCAAGTTAAGCTTCGTGTAAAGTATCTGCTTACTTCACTTTATGAAAAATCACGAAGGTAAGATAACCATCATCAGGTAAAGTGAAAGTAAAGGTAAAAATAAGCAAAATGGTAGAAGAGAAAAAAAAAAAAAAAAGAAAGAAAAGGAAGAGAAGTAAGGAAGCTTTGGCCGTCCTGTGGCGAAATCCCCCAGATCGTTCCTACCTGCTACCCAGTGCAGAGAGAAAAAAAATTCTAATACATTTTTTTTTAATTTTAAATTTTTATTTTGTTTGCAGGATATGTTATACGAACGACGCGAAGAGTCGTTCCTATAAATGTTTGCGTGTGGAAAAGACACTTATCTGTACAGAGTGCTGATAAGTGTCACAACTCCCCCTTTCCTACGACAGGAAGAAAAGTAACAGAGGAAACTTTTCCGACGATCAGCCAAGCTTGAGAAACAAGACAGAGATAGGGAACGTCAGAGAGAGAGAGAAAACCAAATATCAATAAGCCAAAACATCAAATATGAAGTCCCAGTAAAGTTTCGTGTAAAGTATCTGCTTACTTCACCTTATGAAAAACCACGAAGGTAAGATACCCATCATCATGAAAGTAAAGGTATAGAAAAAAAAAAGAGAGAAAAGGATCAGAAGTAAGGAAGCTTTGGCAGTCCTGTGGCGAAATCCCCCGGATCGTTCCTACCTAGTACCAGTGCAAATTTTTAATTTTTATTTTGTTTGCAGATGTCATTTGAATTTTGCGTAACCAATGTTGCGTTCTACACTTGAATTCCATAGTAGAACCTCGTGCACTGGTCTTGCACTGGATGCCAGTGCAGAACTTTCCAAAGCTCTCCACCACAAAACGACCAAAGAGTGGGCAGAAGAGATAAAAGACAAGGGAGTAGAGATTTAAATTTTCCCACAACACCCACCAACAGTTGGTAGCAAGATATAGCTCCGCTAGGCTGAAAAATGCCTCTCTTACGGGTAAGGCACCGAGCAGTCACAAAATTATATTGTGGGCAGCCAAAAATGAAATTGAAAAGGGTGTTCCAAATGATGATACTGCCAGTGATCCCAAAAGCCTGATAGGCAAAATGGAGCTGAGGTGGAACGCAATAGCACCCACCCAGCATTTGGCATCCATGTTGTGGGGGTGACGTAACACGTCCCACTAGGAATAGCAGCTAGGTGGATACCCCCCGAACCCCATTCTTCCATTCCTTCTGCCGTCTCCAGAGGCACTGGCACCTGTCACCACTTAGCTTGACCCAGGCCACGTGTGGTCTTCAAGTTTCGCGCCAAGAAAACTACACACACAACCAGGGTGGAAGGCCGCAGTACAAACCAAAATAACTGAACATGAGGTAAAGTCGAATATAGGCAATATAACTCAAAAACAAAAAAAAAAACTTGTAATGAAATTTTAAAGGTAACCGCCGCAACTCTCAGCCAAACTGCGTGCGGTTGTCCCGTTTCGCGCCAAGAAAGCCACGCACAGTTAGAACAAAAACTGCAGTACTAAGAAAAGGTCATATAGTGAATAGTGCAAAATAACTCTCAACCAACTCTAACAAAACCTTACTACAAATAATAAATGGAAATGAAATACCATAATAAACTAAGTAACACATCACTAAGGTAATGTATCACTAAGGCGGCATATCACCAAGATAATACGCTAGGATGATGCTGAATTTCCGAATTGATGTTGATGGATTGATGGCTACAGACGGTATGGCTATCCAGCGTACCATAGCAAGGGATTTTATCAAGTGAAAGGTGTTGAGCAGCATCAAAAAAAAGTGAATCGTTTGCTGATCGTCGGAAAAGTTTCCTCTGTTACTTTTCCTCCTGTTGTAGAAAAGGGGGAGTTGTGACATTTTTTTTTCTCCTTCGCCAATCTATCTTGTTCAGCAGTACGAGAATCACTTTCCCAACCTAGGCCAGAGAAGTAATTCCCGTATTGTTATTCATCGATTCCTTAGCATTTATTGAAACATAATTGAAATACCTACCTGGGTTTTGCGACCTGTCAACCGGTCAAAAATGCTGACATTTTTTGTCAATCGCAGAAAAATAATATTCGCTGAATTACTCATTTAATGGGAAGATCAAAATTAAAATGTTACAACTCTCCCCTTTCTTTCAAAGGAGAAAATCTTTCTTCAAAGATTCTCGACGATAGCATCGTAAAGTAGACAGAAGGCAAGAACAAGAAAAAGATAAAAGCTAATCAATAAAATTATCATTATACAAGGTAACAAAAAACAAACTGAAGATATAAAATTCAAAGTTATATAGGCAAGGTGTACGAAAGGATATCTCAGACTGCTATAGTTTTCCTCGACGGGAATGACTGACGAAAACACCACACAGCAAGATTTCGCGAGATATGAAAAAATAGAAATCATCTGAAACAATTACTTCGAGGGCAGATACCCCTACCGACAATGAATAATACAGCTGATTCCTAACTTGCTCAGAATTTTGATGGAACAGCGAAATTTTCCAGAGTTGCGTAATCCAAGTAAAGTATGGGAAACCATGTGCACTGGTTCCATAATGGATTTCTTCGACAAACAAACCAACCGCCAGGAATCAAAACAAGCAAAAACAAAAGATCGGTTGGATATAGCCTCGCCAGACTGAAGAGTGCCGCTACTCTATGTAGGCACTTGCAGTCCAAGCAAAATTTAAGTTTATAGGATATTCCGAGAGGTACCACTGCTGTCGACCCCACTACGAATACGTCATGTTGACGTAATTCTCAACTGTGACGCCTGTGTTCTTTACCGAAATTTACAAAATAGGGCGTATAACCTGTTGTTTCGTGCTTTGACGTTCGGATGGCACAAGCTATTGAATTCTCATCCCAAGTGCGATGGTCGTTTTGATTTGTAAAGGTTCTGATCATGGCCTCAACAACGCGATTCACACGTTCTAGTGGATCTGCTTTAGGATTATAGTGGGCTGTATAGAATATTCTGGTTTGAAATTTATTACAAAGATACTGAAATTCCTCCGATTTCATTGGGGTTCCATTGTCACACTTAAGATATTGTGGTGTCCCATAGGTCAGAAACAAACCCTCTTCAACATTTTTAGTCAAATCCTTGGCATTTGCGGTTATACACGGAAAAATTGTAACAAACTCACTGGAATAGTCAGATATGACCAAAGCATGAGTGTAACCTCGCGATGCGGGCCAATAAAATCCAAATTGACACACTAAAAAGGTTCCGAAACATCAGGACGAGTATCCATATGTCCAGATGGAGGTTGTTGCTCGACTTGACATGATCGTACATACTGGGCTACATCAGCCTTTATTTTGGGCCAGTAAAACCGTTCATGAACTCTCTAAAAGATTTTGAAAACACCAGTATGACCAGAGATGGGCAAATCATGGCAACGTGGAAGAATTTCGGTACGCCTATCCTTAAGCACAACAATTTCCCAATTTTTTGCCTCACGGGTATACACGCTTTCGACATATTTATAAAGAAGGTTACCCTCCGTCCTCCAAGAAGAAAATTTTCTAGGCTATTTTCTAAGTTGCGAAACATTTGCAAATATCATTTATCCATAGTGCGAGAAAAAGAATCAGAATAATCTACAGAAACAATGACTTTCACTACAGGAACGGAACGTGACAGGAAATCAGATACGACATGGTCTTTGCCCTTTCGATGAATAAGCTCGAAATCATATGGTTGGAGTCTCGAAGCCCAACGGGCTAAACGTCTTTGAGGATATTTCAATCGATGTAGCCAAAGAAGTGAATAGTGATCAGTAATGACTTTGAAATGAGAATGTTCAAGGTAATGCCTTAGTTTTTCCACACTCTAAATGACAGCTAAACACTTTTTTTCAGTCACGGTGTACTTCTGTTCTTGTTTGGTCAAAAAATGAAAAAGATAAGAAATTACCTTTTCTCCCTCCTCAAACTGTTGGGTTAAAAATGCTCCAATTTCATAAATGGAAGCGTCAGTTTGTAAAGTGAAAGTTCGTTCGAAATCTGGACAAGTCAAGACAAGAGCGGTAACCAAATGCTCCTTAATGAGCCTGAATGAGTTTTCGCAAGCGGAATTCCATAACCATTGAGTATTTTTCTTTATTAATTGAGTTAAAGGGGCCAATATGGAAGCAAAATTTGGACCGACACCAAAAGGCTATATCTATAAATCTACGGATCTAATTGACATTTTTGGGTGTAGGGATATTTAAAATCGCTTGCACCTTTTCCGGATCTGGCCTCAAGCCATCACGATCCACAACATAAGTAAGATATAACAGTTGCGACATGCAAAATTTGCACTTGTTCAAAGAAAAAACCAATCCTGCCTCACGCAATCTATCCAACACAATTCCCAGCGAACGAAGGTGTTCCTCAAAAGTTTCACTGATAAGAATTACATCGTCCAAGTAGTCCATCACTTTAAGCTGAAGATCTGCCCCCAAAGCATTATCCACGATATGTTGCCATGTAGCTGGCGCGTTGGTCAAGCCAAAAGGCATTCGGCAAAATTGGAAAGGTAGTAAATTCACGAGAATCTTCTCTCAGAGGCTTTTGCCAAAAGGCAGATTTCATGTCAATGGCACTCAAGTAACGAGCATTACGTAAGTTTTCAAAAATGAACGATATATAGGGAATAGGGTAACTATCCTTTTTAGTAACTTTATTTAGCATTCGAATGTCCAAACACACTCTATAGGAATTATCCTGGAGTAGACCATGGGCTTTTCGACGGTTCAATAACACCCAAACAAAGGAATCATCATACATTTTTTGTTTAAAAGAACAAACAGGATAATACCGTTTTTTAATGGTCTTGGTACCGGGTTCTAACTCTATGATAATATGTTCAACAGCTTTACAGCCACCTAAACCAGTTCCCTTCAAGGATAACTTATCTTTTACTAAGATATTGAGCTGTTTTTCTTGACTGCCAGTAAAGTGTAGAAGCATCCTGAATACTGGAAATGAAAGGTAACTCATCAGTTTTAGCAAAATGCCAGATATCCTGCCTTAAATCAGGCACAATGCCCATAGCGGTCCAGAAATCCATACTCAAGATCAATTTATGGGCCAAGTCAGGCAACACCAAAACATTAATAATCTTCGTTTTGTGTTTCGAAGGGAACGGAGTTTGTACATAACCTAAACTAGTAGGGGATTGGCCATTTGCCACAGTGCAACAAACTGTTTGTCGTATTAGTTCAAGACCCAAACCCTTCAAAATATCAAATATCATAGCCCGATAATCCAACTATCGTCCGAGATTCTTCGCTGTCCAATAAACCTAATATGGGGGGGAGCCCAAGAATAGACAACTTTAAAAATGGTCTTTGGTCACCTCGTGCATGAGAAAGTATAAAATCCAGTACAATTTTGTTGGAGGAGGCTAATGAATCTTTAAACTGGTGGGGGCTATCAAAGGACCTAACTTCGATTCCCCCGGGATTCGTTTCCCAAAACCGAGCAATTTCGGCAACAGCCAGAATGACTACACCGGTAACAATGTAGCTTTTTGTGTTGTTTACACTCCCTATTCAGATGTCCAGGCACAGCAGTTCCAACACAGTGCAGAGGAACGCGAACGATTGGGGTTTTCTGCACTAGACACCTCGTTCTTTCTTACTGCTGAAACATCAGGGACCATATCGGTGGTTTCGACACAAGCAAAATCCGACTCAACCAAATTTACCCATCTACGAGGTGGCGGAACACGGTACTTCTTAGCCTCTAGTTTCAAACATTCAACCTCCAATTCCTCTAAAGTATTAACAACTGAAAGCTGGGTTGTATAAAATGGGGCCAGGTTCCTCATAATGATCTCCAGCTGAGCTTCCTCAGAAACACTAATATATCTACGAAATAACACATTCATCGTGGTCAAATAATCAACAATACCCTCCGAAGGATCTTGCATTCTGTCCAGGATCTCCCTGAATAATCTGGTGGTTGAAAGTGCAATATTAACAAATCAGACAACTCCTAGTGGAAAAATCTAGAGTGATTCGGTCTGAACCAATTCAAAGCCTTTCCTACAAACAAATCCCTCTAGCAGAGTCAAAAAGTTCCTCCGTTGTATGTCTCGCAATTCTTCCACCTCCTCCAGAAAAGAATGGATTGATTTGACCAAGTCACTACTAAATTTAAGATTCCACTTCTGGACAGGTTGTGACTTTGATACCACAGTGGAGGTTTGATTCAAAATACTGACTGGAGCTAACTTAACCGGTGTTGAAGAGGAAGCGTTGCCAACATTTGCACCTTCAGCCAACAAAGCGCTTACATTAGGATCATTAACAGAAACGACCCCAAGACGATCCAACAAACCCAAAATTTCAGCAAGAAAAGAACCTCTCTGCTGCAATTGTTGCTCCGACAAATCTTTCAGAGGAATTCGATCAGTCCGAGTTGCAGAAATAAGCAAACTCCTGATCCACATCACAAGTATAAACAGAATCAGTCAATGGCTTTTCCCCCTTTTCAAGTTTCAAAAGTGGACGTAGTGCTTTGCGTAGCTGTTCAACAGTTCTAGAATCATCAATGGTAACCCCTCGAGTAAACAGTTCATAGGCAAGAAATACCTTCTTAAGATAGTTGATCTGCATTTTATAATCCATGATCAAGATGACAAAAATAAATCAGGGTAAATTGCAAGTTCAAAATAACACAAAAGATGACGGTCAGATATTATCACCCACTTACCAATAATTGTAACACTGCCAAAGTATTTGATCAATCAATCAAAACAAAGTTGGGTACCAATTGTACCACTTTAACTGAGCTCTGACTAGATAAAGAAACCCTTATTTCTTTCCTAAAGAGCACGTTGGGCGCCAACACTTTTATTTTGAGTAAAAATTTAATTAGGCACCAAATTTTATTCTTGTTTGGAGTGTACTTTAGTTCAACCTGCCATCATCGCAGGACTTTTCCGATTTAGGGCGGGTATTATAAAACTACTTTGAGAGTTAACTTAAAGTTAACTTCCGGAATTACATGTAATTCAAAAAGTTAACTTCAAGTTAACTGTCAAAGCAGTTTTATAATACCCGCCCTTAGTCGCAAAAATCGATGGCGCACGAATGCACCTGCCGGGCATGTGGACCCTTAACCCTAAACTCGGTTGATTTAAGGTTGCACTGCAAACAAGGGTACATTATGGTTATGAAATTTTCACTTAAAATAAAAGTGTTACAATGTAATGGCATGGTGAAATATAACTATGATCTGCCAAACCAACTAGTCTCTATCTGCACCTTTCTCATCGAATTTTAAAAAGTTAAGACTTTCTCGAAAACTATTGCTCTGAGCTTCAGACAAATAATATATAAATAATTGAAACAGCTTCCAATTACTTACTTGAACATAGCAGCTCACCCAAATTAGCAAAAGTTCCTCTTAAAATCCCAGATGAATACATCAAAGTCTCCAAAAATTAATACCCGAATTCACTTTTGGTTTAATAATTAGCTAATTATTTTCCTCGCAACAAATTCGACGCTGTCGACGTTATAGCTGGCGGGTGTCGCCTCGAAACATTTTCCGGCATCGTCCCAAAGAATTGTCTGCAGGAATTTAACGAGTAATTACCTGAAGGGTAGATGCAGTATGTACCCCACTAATAAGCTTTATTCTAAGGCCCTTTTATGTGCTTCCCGTTTCGCCGCCGCCACGTTTATGTATGCATTTTGATACCACGCGCCCTTAACTTTGTGATTTAATTAAAATTAAATTGCGGCGGGTCTTCGAGGCTCGTTGATATTTATGTAAATCAGTTTTTGAATGAGTGCTTCCGTTTCTAATATAGATATTTTTTTTTTTTTGCATGAATAAAACAAAATCCTTCTCGTATAATCTTTCTGCCTCGTTCCTTTCGATATAATTCCTAAGTCGACGTGAATGTACTTTAATTTCTTCTGTAGCATAAAGTTCGTCTTTATTTCAATTAAACAAGCAACTTGCAACGGAGGACGGGTCCGCGAGTCTGCGCCCATAAATTTTAAAGTAGTTTGTTGCGAAATTGTTCCGTCTCTGTTGCCCATAGAAATAGGATGCGTTTAATCGGCGGTGTCGTTTTATTTTTGCTCTCGTGTTAAACGAGTTGCAAATTTCTCAATTAAATTTAGGAACTGGATAGTTTCACGGAAATAAATGACACCGGCATTGTGAAATTTTAGATAATAAATAAAGGTAATTAAATGGCTCGAAGTAACCGAATTATATTCATAATGTAGACGGTAATGTGCTATAAGTCAAAGCAATCGTCGTGCCAAGTATCTGGGTTCAAATTCCACAAGAAATTGCAAAACTTCCCAAAAGTGATCTAATTAACCCCGATGTCCGCTTAACCTCGATGGGATTATGGAAATTACGGATTTCCTCATATAGAGCTGCATTTGTAAAATCGGTCGACAGAATATCGATAACATAAATAATGTAGAGTTAATTTTGCACATCACATTTCTATCATCTGTATTTCTCTACCTGGGTCCTTATTCTTGAAACAGGGGAGCAACGTTCCCGGGAGAACGAGTGTTCTGTCTTTGTTACTTATATTATCATTTGTATATCAGTGAGAAAAACAGAACACTCGTTCTCCTGAAAACGTTGCTCCCCTGTTTCAAGAATAGGGATCCTGATGTCTGTTAAATATTTTGGGATTCGAGATCATCTGTACTGTGACATCTATCTGTAGATTTCCAGAGTTTTTTTTTAGCTACCAGAAATCTTAGATGTTACTTGCTCGACCACATTCTCACTAATCTCTGATCATCATCAATTCAAGCTCAATAGTTTTGCCAGCGTTGCCAGACTCTAAATATGGAACACAATGATCAAAAACTGTCATACAGGGACGTACGCGCCACGAATACTTGTGGTACACATTACCTTACATAATACATTTTTAGTATACATTTACTAGAAAAAATATGATTTTTTTTTTGAGAGCGCAAAATTTTGAAAACTTGAAAATAGCACTTGCATAAAAAAGCAACAGGAGTAAAGGGAAATTAAATAGAACTATTTATTAAATTTATTAAGGTACTTTGTGTGTACTTAGTCTAATTGAAATAAATTCTTTTGTAACGTTGATGCTGGATTATGTGATGTGTCAATTGTGTCATACTGCCCTAACTCCCCCACCATCAAATTCTGGGATACTGGAAGATCAAGAACATTTTATTTCTTCTGTGAGAACGAACCGAAAATCACCTTTCCTACATTTAAAATCGACAAAAAAATTAAATCACTAGCACAGCTTGAATCGCAAGCATTCCATCGAGGTCTGCGGGCGACGTCATCACTATAAGCTGCTAATAGTGACGTCACTCGCAGGCCCAGAATTTGATGGCGAGGTAGTTAGGAGAGTATGACACAATTGACACATCACATAACCCAGCATATTCACATGCAAGGTTGTCAAGGTGTAAGGTGGTCAACCAAGGTACCCAAGCAAAGTACCCAAACCCAATTTGGCTAACACATGTCCAAACCCTTTTTTCGTTGTAAAAAGACTCTCTATCCTCTTTATAGTTTTCTCTACATAAAGGTATTGTGAAATTATGTCTTTTGGTCAATTGAAATGGTTTTTGTAGAAAAGAAACTAGAGGTGTAAAAGTGAGAGAAATGTACTTTTGGTTCACTACTTAGGTAATAAATTGAACAGAGGCCTTATCACACATAGCAACATGAAATTATTTCTACATTGAAGACACATTTATATTATTTATATCTCTACTCCTAAGACTTCTAAGCATTATCTCAAAATTCATACTTAAATTATTGTTGCAGGTTCAGACGACCCGCCCTGCGTAAACACGTACCTGAGCAAAATCGGATCATCATCAACAAGACTATTACACAAATCGGCTACCATTCTACAAACAATATTCATGTTAATTTTGATCCTTACGGGAATCTAAATTCCTTAGAGAAGGCTCAATTTTGCATATTGTGTCACCTTGAAATTTAGAAACAAAAAGCCACTTTATAGTTAATTAGATGGCCCTCAATTTTTTCGAGGGTAATTTTAACGAGATTTTTGTAGCCGCAGTGGGGCAAGGGTTGGGGTTTTTTGAAGATGTTTTTGTTGGGAAAAACCTATTAATTGTTGGCCAAATTAGAGGAATTTAAATAAAGAATATTTTTGATTGAAATTAAAAAAATTATATTATTCCTCAATTTAGCGGTTGTGATTTAACAGAGAAATTTGTGTGGAAATTTTAGATGTCTTAAGGTGTTATAACAGTAAGAATTAGATGTTGTTACATATACAATGTGTATTAAACGGTAGGCATATTTTGCTGCTATAATTTGGTGTGCAAAATTTTAGTGTTAAATGTGCAAAGATGAATTTTGGTTTAAAATAAGTTTTGGTGTCAATGTTCGCTTGAATATTTTATATTTGGTTGCCAATCCTCGCCTCACTTTATAGAAAATTCTTATTATATTTTTCTATACGACTCACTTGTTTTTAAATCTTATTATATAATAATTATTGCTGAATTTAGATGATTAGTTAGATAAAATTAAATATACTTATATATTAGGGAAATTTAGTTGTGTTTTTAGGGATTTGTGTTGTGTGGCAGGTTAAAGGCTCATTTACACAGATGAGGACATAATTGTGCCGTATCTGATTAGCATTTTATCATCCAATTGTTGATGTTAAAGTTACAAGTTTTTCAGTTTACTTTAGAGTCACTTGATTTATTTTGTTATTTTAAAATCATCCAGAATAAGTAAAGCATACTATATGATGAAGTTGTTACGGAGTTACTAGATTTTTTCCGAAAATGTGTGCGCCTCTGACTTTTTAATTACTTTAATTCAACTATTTGCGCTAGGTAATTTTTGGTCAACCCCGCGGTAGTGATTTAACTTGATTATCGCACACCACAATAATATTGAGGGTGGCGCCCGAGATAACCGTTAAAAATAGAAAAAGAAAATCCAAAAGGGCGCTACATAAATTGAAACTTCTGTTTCCAGCAATTGAATGTTCCTGCTCGGGTGCTAAATCTTTGTCACCTTGGCGATTCCAAGGTGACCAGCGATGGGGAGATCGTGATTCTCTTCCAAAACGGCTTTATGAGTAGATTTTGGCACGCATAACTTCCAAGGATCGATGAAGTTACGAATGCCATCTGATGTTACAAGATGTCCTAAGTAACGCAGGGATCGTTTTCCAAATTCACATTTCTCGGAGTCAAGCCGTAGATCAGCCTCTCTTAGTCGGCGGAATAATTCTTCCAAGTTTTGTAAGTCTCGCCAAGATTATTTCGTCCAGATATGCGAAACAGTAGTTATCTAGTTCCGGTCTTATAATACGGTCCATTAGCTTTTGGAAGATGGCCGGTGCAGAATGTAATCCAAAGGGGATAACCCGGAATTGGAACAAGCCCATTCCTGGTACTGTAAATGCAGTAATCGGTTTACTTTCTTCCGACAGAAATATTTGCCTTGTTTTAAATCGATGTTGGAAATGTAACGGGCTCTCCTTAGTTTATCCAGAATAGAGTTGATGAAAGGAAGCGGATAAGCGTCTTTTCGACTTACCGCATTTATATTTTGGAAGTCAATGCAAAAACGGTATTTTCCATCCTTCTTTTTCACGATGACTACAGGAGAACTCCAAGGACTGTTTAATGGTTCAATAATTCCGTCTTCCAACAACTTCGGTGTTAACAAGTTCCTGCATTCTTGGATTTTGAGGGGTGTTGTTATCGCTGTTTGATCGGTTCCGGATTAAGCGAATGTACAAAGTGTTCCACAAAAGGAGTGGTGCCTTTAATGTGGTCAAACTTTCGGTCCAGGAATTTCTGCAAAAGCATCTCCTCAGTGGATGTCAATTCTATGTTCGGGGGGCCATCTATTGGACCAATTGGACTACATAAGTTAGGAAGAGGCAGAAGACGTTTTTGTATATAAACGTTTCCACTGCCCAGGTCCAGATGAAACTGGTGCCGGTTCAAGATATCCATCCCCAGCATAATATCGGATGACAAGTTTGTAAAGTAGTTAATAGTCTCGGTCAAGATAAGATCTCCAAGCTGTAACGGTATCTGGTAAGCTTCGGAGATGTCGATTACACCACCGTGGGCCATTTTGGCGCTTCTAACCGTGGGTTGTACTTTGGGGTAGTTGTGGAGACGGCATATGTTTTCAGCGAAGTCTCCCACGTATGAGTTAGCGGCTCTGGTATCGACTATGGCCGAGAACGGGGTCTCACACATGCGGGCTAAAATCTGGTAGACGAATCATGTTTAGATTTTGCGGAGGGTCTGGTTTACTCGAGGTTTTCCGTGTAGGGTGCTGAACTGACCTCGGACTAGGACAGCACCGGGTTAGTTTCCCGAACGGTTACGGTGGCAGTTACTAGAAACTTTTGTTTGAAACGACAGAACGTTGAACTCAGATGGCACTCTGAGAAAACCGTCGAGCGGCTTCGAGAAGTTAAGTGACAAATAAAAACACGGGGGAACAGAAACGGTGCACCAGGTCCGAAAACCAGTCTAACCTTCGAAGGTTTGTGTGTTTTTGTCAATGTCTCGTCTGTACTGTAGTGAAAAAGAGGTTTTTCCTAAAAACCCTCCATAAAATTCAAGCTAGAGGTAGTTTCGACTTTTTTCTTCTTATAAAACTCTGTTCTAACTCGGCGGCAAATCTAGCCTTTGTCTTTGTTTTGAAATTGAGATTTTTCCGTAAAAAATTTCAAGAAAAATTCAAGCTGGGGGTAGTTTCGACTTTTGTCTTCTTATAGAACTCTGTCCCAACTCGGCGAAGCTAATCTAGCTTAGAGTTAAATTGAAATTGAGATTTTTTCCTAAAAAAGCCACAAGAAAAAGTCAAGCTTGGATAATTTAGACTTTCTAGTCTTTTTGCAAATTCTGTCCCAACTTGGTGAGCCTTTGGAGGAAGAAAATGAATATTTGATTTTTGAGTTTCAATTCGACGTGGAGTTTGCAGAAGAGATGAGAATTTTCATAAAAATTCACGAAAATCGTCGAGGACGGACATGGGGGGTCGGGAACCTTTGAAGAAGGTGTCCAAAAGTATAAGTGACAATCGCGGAGGAGGAGTCTAGATTTCCTAGATGGAAAGCTGCATGAATGTGTCGAATTGGAAACGCGGGGCTCAATTTAGAACCAGAAATCAAAAATGCGGATTTCCTTGCGAAGAACTGGGCTTTTCCGGAAGCCTTATTTCGCGCCCGAGGAGTTATAACGTTGGCTTTCTCTTTTCTGTCTTCGTACCTATGAGGTAGCTCGCACCAACAACGCTCTGAGAGGTTCGTCTACCGGCCACATAAAGTGATCCCTAAGGCAAGGTGACCCACAGCAAAGCGTTGCCAGCCTAATACGCGCTCCTAAGTGCCGGCTACATGTCACAGCACTTCTGTCGAACAAATGAGGGGAGAGCTGTTCTTGTCTCTAGCGTAGAGAACGGGGCAGACAGGCGAGATGAAGTCTCAATCACTGCCTGAAGAGAACTGACTGACTCTGGCCTGAAAATATGTTCCGGCGATACCCTTCATAAGCTCCGCCCACAACGAAAAACAGCCAATCCCATGCAACGCGACATATGATAATACCCTGGGATGTACAGATTTCTTGAAGTTTCTCCAAGAACGTCACAGGGTCCATCAAAATGGATATTCCATTTATGAACCTTCATCGGTATAACTGGGGACCCATGGGTGCCAGGAGAAATCGGTGGTTGGATGGTAATAGTCGGTACCGGTGTGAGAATTGTCTGAGTTGTATCAGATGGACTGGTTGTTGTCAGGTGAGCTGTAGTACTGGCGGTCGAAGCAGTGATGTTGGGAGAAGTTGGGAATGTGAAACCGGTCATTGTTGTCGGTGCTGGTGTAGCTTTTCTTATTCGAATAAAGGTAACTAGCTTCTTTTTTTTAAATGTCAACGGTACCGGTAGTTTCTCGACCGAATTTATTCAGCTCCACAAGCAAATCGTCCTTCTTTAATTGATATACCCAACTCACATGGACATCATTGGGGTCATACCAACCGGGGTGAGTTATCGTCGGGATAGTAACAACTGGGTTAGACGGACTGGTTGTAACTACAACGATATTTGGGGTACTCGTAACTGGCGGGTCTCCAGCGGTGTTGTTGCCTCCAGTCATCATGACTGAGATTTACAAAGGACTGGTCAAGGGAATAATTCTGGTGGAAACTTCTTTTTCTAGCAATTGAATGTCCCTGCTCGGGCGCCAATCTTTGTAGCGGTTTTTCCTTTTCTAACTTTAACGGTTATCTGGGCGCCACCCTCGGGATTATTGTGGTTGAGGGCCGACGTGTACCAGGTAGCTTGTTACAGTGGAGATCAGGGGTCGGATCAGATGCTAGAAGTTATTCCTTTTATACCTCCTGGAAACTCTAAAAGAAGACATGAAATCAATATTAGGGTCTGGTATTTATTGCTACAAATTTATAACAGTAAATAAGGCAATTCCCATATTAAAATAAAACATTCCTTAGGCATAGTGAATGAAGCGGGCGTGCAATGAGGAGAGTGAAAATGTGTATGTGTGCGTGCGTGTAGATTAATGATAACGGGCGGTTTTTAAGCAAGCGGTGAGTAACAGAAAATTAGTAGCGGTCATGCTATATAATAGCGGTTAGATCTTAACTGTTTTAACTGTTTCGAATACTGATGTACCCGTCCCACACTTTATGTAAGACATCTCGGATACGGACATGAATTTACTGAACTCGGGCCAGACTGACTTAACCCAACGCCGTTCGTTTGTAAGGAAAACGCTCGAGGATGGAAGGGCAACCCAGTGGGAGAAAATACCATGGTGCGCGCTTCGACTACTATAGGTCCAAAGCCGGCGGCGAAGCTTCGAGCGTATGACCATACCAACTGCTACTTGCAGCAAGGTCACGCGGAAAATATTGCTATATTTAGGAATGAATAATAATTCGGAGATATTCAAGAAAGCCGCTCTTCTTCTTAAAATCCAAGAAAAGTTGTGTGACTTTAGTTACACAAATAATTAAAAATCAAGTTAAATCACTACCGCGGGGTTGGCCGAAAATTACCTAGCGCAAATTGAAGTCAAAGCCGCACACATTTTCGGAAAAAATCTAGTAACTCCGTTACAAAGTGTGTAAATGGGCCTAAAGTATGATATTTTGTATTTGTGCTTATAAAATAGGCTATTTTTTTTGTGAAACATTTCCACTTTATAATCGAAATACAAAATATCGATTTTTAGAGAGACGAAAAAAGGCTTATATACCTAGTTTAAGCTTAAAAAAAAAATACAAAAAAAAACAAACAAATAGTATAAAACCTGAAAAATCAATTACCAAAAGCTTTTTCGGCGTTCAGAATATAAATCAAGCCAGAGTTAATAGTAATGTCAATATACTATATAGATGTTCGTCGCAAATCACTCTCCCTGGATGAAAAACATGTCAATAACAGAGTGCGTTCGCTATCTGTGGTTTCTATCGGATGGGGTTTTACGTTTTATACAAAATTGTAAAGTTCGTCGAATATACGACGTGACAAGGTCGAATTTGGTCACGGTCTTAAGGGATTTTGAGGCAAATATTTTTAATAATATGTGATATGACTATTGTTTGATTGCTTAAAAATTAGGAATCAATTTTGATTGTAGGAGTAGATCCATTGATTCCTAATTTCTTTTCACACATATTCTTGACATAGTATAAAACTAAAGTTGCATCTCTCACACCCGAGTTTATACTAAGTCATTGACAATCAATGTTTCAAAGAAAAATTCTTATGTTAGATAAGGGCTTATATAATATTAGTCAATGTGTAGTTTGTAACGTAACCTAAAACATATCACATTAAAAACTGTAAATCGTCACATACATATCAGAACAAGCAGGTGATAAAATAAATAATTTTCGCGTATAATATAATTTATAAATATTGAGCCAAAATAATATTTATAGTCACTGTAAAGTTTATATACACTGGGTTTTTGTAGAAATTGCTTGCAGTCAAACTTTCAATAAATTTATTTTCTTCTACAACGAATTTGAAAAGGTTTATGTGGCCTAATATTTCGTCAAACAATTATCCACTTTTATTCATGAAACTATTGTATAAAGAAAAAAATATATTTTAGACGATATTGTTCGTATCGTCTTTTCACAAGGTGTCTTTCATGAAGATAGTTAAGATTAGAACACATCTATTGAATGTATAAAGAAAAATGTAACATAATATAAGTTTTGTGCAAGACACTTTGCCCAATCACGCTTAAATTGTCAATTTCGATGTACAATAATCTTGTAGGACTGCTTTACATGATCTTTTTTGGGAATCTTAATGCATTAATGCAATGCAACAATTAGGTAAAGATAAATTAATGGACAAATTTGATGGAATTTAATCGTTTTCAATGACAACAACCAATGAAATAGGTACGTAATGTGAATAAATGTGAATTACTAGAAAGTTGAATTTGGTGCAAATACGTTGTCTTACTGATACACATTATTAAAAATTGTCGATTCAAAATTTCAGGAAACAGGGTATCAAACCACCATATTATATATTGATGATTTTAAAAGGCAGCACGTGACCCCAGAGAATCATATACAGAAGTAGTACCACGAAGTAGAGAATATCGAATCCACACGTTTCTCGAAAGTGAGATTTGGTTCAACAATGAGAAATTATCTAAAATAAGCAAGCCTACTACACTAGATCCAAATTTTCCATGATGGATAAAAAGTATGTTGAAAATTTCGGAATAATACGAACAAACTTCAAAGAATATTGTTCAATGGAATTTTAAATTGGTTTCATTATCGCGAAAACTGTGAAACTAATGTATTTTTCCTTGATTTCATATAATGGTACATTTGTTTGAATGGAGATGGCGCAGAGGCATCTTCTACCACTGCAACCTTGTCAGATTTCTTGTGGTTTCTCCTATCTGTCCTTAGAGTGCATTCTCTAAACCCGTCCTTTTTATTAGATTACAGAGACATGATACTGACCATCCCATGTTAAGTCTAGGAGGTGGCGTCGGAAACATGCAAGAGTTTTCTGAAGGCTGATATTTTCAAAATGGGTCGTACTTCAGTGATGGAAGGCTAGTGTACAGTCAGCACTCACAGTTCCGGGACAGCTGGCGTTGGGACTCGCGCAAAGTTGTGATTTTAAGAAGCATCTTAACTATTTTTTCAAAGCTCAAAATGTATAGAAATTTTGCACATTATCTGTTTGAAGATCATAGATAACGTATGTAAATCTGCAGACGTTTAGGTAGCTGCAAGAAGGGAGTCAGACGCCCTGAAAGTTTTTATTTTATGGCATTTTCTTCGGTGTCCCTTCAAATATATTTGTCACATACCTGCAAGAATATATTTTGATAGGACACCGAAGAAAATGCCATAAAATAAAAACTTTGAGGGCGTCTGACCCTCTTTATACAGCGACCGAGACGTCTGATGATTTACACACGTTATCTGTGACCTTCAAACAGATTACGTGCAAAATTTCGATACATTTTGTGCTTTGAGAAAATAGTTTAGATGCTTCTTAAAATTTCAACTTTGCCCGCGTCCCAGGGACAGCTGTCCCGGATCTGTGAGTGCTGACTGTACACTAGCCTTCAATCACTGAAGTACGACCTATTTGAAAATATCAGCCTTCAGGAAACTCTTGCATGTTTTCGACGCCAGCTCCCCAACTATGTAGCTTGCGGGATTGGGCTTTCTCTCTTCAAGCCTCGCAAACCTTAGCGCTTCGCAATGGCACCATATTACGGCAGTTTCTTCCGCCTCCTGGCAGAACCTGCACAGGCTTTTCTCTACCAGGCTCATTCTTTCCAGGTGCTTGTTGAGTTTACAATGTTCTGTTAATTGGCCTACCGTTATCCTAACAATCTTGCGGCTGTGGCTTAGTAGGCTGTGAACTTGGGCGAGTCGGATTTGATGAACTTCTTTGCCTGTCGTTGTCCTGGTGTTCCCTGCCCTTAGCTTCTGTACTCTCTCTGTCTATCCAGTTGTTGATAGATGTTTTAAAACTGCCTGCAGATATTCCGCAGAATGGTTCTGGGCCTATCATCTCAGTGGCCGAGCCTCCTTTGGTTAAGTCATCAGCCTTTTCATTTCCTGGGAGGCCCCCATGGAATGGTACCAAGGATATGGTGAGTTTATTGGACAAGCACACCTCCTCTAGGGTACGTATACACTCCCCAACCAGCTTGAAGCTGATTTTTCTGGAGCTGATTGCCTTTAGGGCTGCCTGGCTGTCCGAGTAAATAACGATATTTTTACTCTTAACTTTCCTTTCGTTTATCAGTATGGCTCAGTGCATTATTGCAGCGATTTCCGCCTGAAACACCGTGACGTACTGTCCGAGACTTATGGACATGAACCATAAAGTGATACGCTGTATTTCAAAACAACTTTCAATTAATAAATTCAATACAGCTTTTCGCTTTTAAATTGCTATAATAGCATTAATGACTGGATTGTCGATTTTACATAAAATGAAAACTTGATCTTCTGAGATTACAATGGTTGAAATTGCTGAGTGTTGAAAATGAATGATTTCAACAACAAAAACCATGAAAATAATGAATGCGCCAAAAAATCCATGTGTCAATCAATAATATTCACATAAAATCGAACTGTCAAATGTTCTATAACCGCCAGTAACCCACGTCCCTCGCTAAAATTTCAACGGTTAGAGATTTCCAGTTACCGCTTATAACACAGTTAGTTGCTGAAAAATCCTTAGAGTAATACTCTAACATCGACTACAGTCTGCACCAATAAAATAACGTAGATCCTTAATTACTGCGAGGCAGTATTTAATAGTTTCAATAACTCTCTACTATTGTTCATTTTGCGAAATTAAATACCTACCATAACATCCAGTTAAGTTGACTATTTTGGTGTACCCACAACCAACAAAAACATTCCTTATAATTGGCGCCCAACGAACGTGGGGCTACGAAAATTGTGTGAAAACTTGTGTTTTCATTGAAACATTCGTACAATCTGAGATCAACGAGAAAGATGGCTTCATTACTCTCAAACGAACAGTTTCAAGAACTATTAACAGGCGATTTCGCCTCGGTTTGGTACCCCAGTTTGGTCTGTCAAACAGGTACCAATCAATTTCGGATAGGAGAATGATTCCGTCACGGCAACTTTAATAGGCGCTTTGGTCTGTCAAATGCTATACCGCGGTTTGACTGGGTAGTGGAGGAATGGTAGCTTTCTTTCTCTTTTTGTCTCATGTCCAATTAAAACATGCGGGTGCATTCAACGGTCGTAATTGCATCCTTGCATGTCTATACCGCCCGCTTCCAGCTTCTAGAACTTCCAACTCGCGAACCTTGAACACTTCACTCCTCTGCCGAATTGTCGCTGTCGATTGGCAACATGCACAACTTGGTGAAAGCTCGCCTAGTAACACCATTGCTTGTCTTCAAATCGGCCACTCTGTTCACACCATCGGGTGCAGGAAACACCACACACACTCGGCCTAGCTTCCAAAGTTTAGGCTGAAGATTATCCTCCTTGATGAGCACTAAATCATTGAGCTTGAGGGCTGGTTTGTTGAGTTTGCTTTTGTGTCGTTGTTGTAACTCGTTCAGATATTCCTTCTGCCATCTACTCTAGAAATGTTGTTGAATTTAATTGGAAGAGCTGATACCTTGGAAGTCTGTTGGCAGAGATGTGATATGTCTGACGTAGCTGGACGGCCCAACAAAAAATGAGCAGGATCCAGGGGGTTCAGATCGTTAGAATCGGATGACATTTGACATATAGGACGGGAATTTATTATTGATTCTATTTGAACCAGCAGAGTGTATAGTTCCTCAAATGTAAATACCACATTGTCCATAACCCTTCGCAGATGATGTTTACAGCTTTTTACCCCATTTTCCCACATACTACCTAAATACGGAGCCCGTGGCGGGATGAAATGCCATTGCACGCCATGATTAGTGACCGAAGCTTGTAAATGATTTTGAATGTCCTTATTAGTGATAAATTCCTTGAATTCTGAGCAAGCAGCTACAAAATTACTCCCGTTGTTTGAATAGACATGAGTTGGCTTCGGGATACAAACCTTCTGAATAAAGCAATGAAACAGCTCGTTGTGAGCTCCGTTACTAGTTCAAGATGCACAGCTCGTGTCTTGAAGCGAATAAAGAAATCCAACACTTTGAAAGCCTTGGCTACCCTTATGGTTTTTTGTTGAATAAGGTCCTGCATAATCAACCCCTGTTACTTGAAACCGAAACCCTCGAGAGGAAGGTAATTCCCCCAGTAAAGGATTTTGAATGGTTGCCTTGAATCTAAAACATGGTATACACTCCTTACAACGTTTTTGACTAAATACCGGCCTGATACTGGCCAGAATTTCTCTCGGACCTTGCGCTTATAGTAGCGGGGACCCTGTTTACGGTATTGGACATGAAGGACGGGTACTTTCAGGTCATGTTAGATAAACAATCATCAGATTACTGTGCATTTGCAACTCCATTTGGGAGATTTAAATTTTGTCGCATGCCATTTGGCATAAGCTCAGCACCTGAGGTTTTTCAAAAATTAAATTATGAGCTATTTGGCGATATCAAAGGGGTTAAAATTTATTTCGATGATCTCATCATCACAGGTTCATCTGAATCGGAACATGACCAAAAGTTTGATGAATCATTTTTCAATCGACCCTCAACACAAACTACTCCATTCTGGCAAAAGGGAAAAATATTTAAAATGGAACTTTTAGGAGAAATGAGCTTACCCTGAAATAGATCGCTATATTCTTGTGGAAAACATTCCTTTTGAATTTCTTGGGATACCTTTAACAAACCCAAGTAAACCTCATTTGCCGTTAAGGGTCCTGATATTTTATTTTTTGTGAGACAATTGTTCTTGAACCTGTAAATCCAAGCAATTGCTCGATTAAGCCTATTGGAATTAGAAAAACGTTCAAAAGAAATGCAACTCTTGTAATTATTTTCCTTGGTTATCATCAATTGAGAAATTTTGTTCTTACTGAATGTATTCTGGTTGATGCAGAAACTCTGGACCTTCCCACTACATTTGAAAGTTTTCTATTTGACTTGGCAATAAGCCCCTGGTGAGTAAGTCCGCTGGATTTTGCTTGCCAGGGACTTGACTCCAATTGAACGAACCTGTCATCTCTTGCATTTCAGCCACTCTATTACTGACAAATGTTTTGAGTTGATTTGGAGGAGTTTTCAACCACCCCAAAACAATCGTAGAGTCTGACCAAAATGTACAAGAGACTGAATTCAACCTCAATATCTCAAATATCCTATTCGCAAGCTTAGACAATAAATGTGACCCGCACAATTCTAAACGTGGCATGGTGAATGTTTTCAATGGTGCCACCCTTACCTTTGAACAAAAAAGTCGCACGGAAATAACACCATCTGGATTTAAAGACCTTACATAAATATATATGCCAAGGTTGACGCATCTGAGAAACAATAAAACTGGAATGTGCTTACATCAAATACTGTCCTAGGTATTTGGAGGTTGTTGATGTAATGCAATTCTGATATACATTTGAGCCATGCCCTTCTGTCTTCTTCAGGAAGTTTGTCATCCCAAGAAAGCCTAAGGACCCACAGCCTTTGAAGCATAATCTTAGCATATAGAATACATGGTGATAGCAATCTTAACGGATCAAATACCCTGGAAATGGATGATAGCACGCTGCGCTTATTGACTTTATATTTTAAATAATCCTGTGTACTACACCAAACCAAACCCAATGTCTTTTTATCGGCTTCAAGTATGACTTCATCTGAATTAGAATCTGTGTGAAGATTTTGAATGAAATCTTGACCGTTGGATCGCCATTTGCGCAACTCAAAGCAACCTTGCAATAAAATATGTGACACCTGATGAGCTAATGAATATGCCTCCTTGATTGAATCCGCGCCCGTCAACAGATCGTCGACGTAAAAATCAGATTCAATCACCCTTGAAATTTCTGGATAAGATTCACGACAATCAATGCCTGACTGAAACAAGTTCATAATAGCTAAAAATGACCCTGACCGTCTGACGCAGTACCATGACGGTGTTTAACTCGAAAACCCTGAGAGGATCATCTGAATTTTTGCGCCAAAGAATCCGCTGCAACCGCCTATCTGACTTATCAACCGCTACCTTCCTATACACTTTGAAGCTGTCTGATTAATACGGTCTATGTGACCTTGGTACCCCAGGCAACCGAATTATAGGTTATCATTGGTCTAACACCATTTTGTATAACCATAGATTCATCTTTGGACTCAATCCCCAGATTTTTTCAAAAAGCCTTCTGCATCTTCCGAAGGAAATTTTAGCCTTAAGGTGTGGACCCCAGGTCATCCTTTGGTCAAAAATAAATCCTAGATATTCGACCCCTTTTGAGAAGGGGATTTCCGCTCCATTATGCTTAGGACATCGAAGTCCTTTTAGTACTCTTCTCTTTGTAAACAGGACAATCACGGTTTTCTGCGGATTAACCGACAAGCCTTCATCCCTGCACCAGTTATCTACTATGTTCAGAGTTCTTTCTGAGACATGTTCTAGATGCCTACCTCTGACTACGAGGACCATATCATCCACGTAGCCGAGACAGTAGAATATCTCCTTGGCCATTTTTGCCAGGAGATCGTCGACCAGGACCGCCCAATACAATGGCGATAAAACACCTCCGTGTGCACAGCCGGCTGGCTTCTATCCAGTTACATACGGTATATGGAATATTCTTACGCTTGGGTGCGTTCATTTGTGATGGTAGTCCGTAGACTTTTCTGGTTGGTGTTGGTAGGCATATTGGCGATCGCTTAGAGGATAGAGTCTTTAATTCTCTCATATGTTACCAGTTCCTTTGCCCTATTCCAATCCACCTTTAATGGTCTTCTGGACTTTCGGACGTGATCTATCGGCCTAGATTGATCAGTGAATAAAGATGATCCTGGAAAGTGGGTATCTATTATTAGCCCTAAGCTTTCCTAGTTAGGGCTCGTGTGGGCCCTGTTCCATCTTTTTAGGGAGCAGAGAGTGCTCGCAGTACCTTCCCTTGCAAGAACTTTGTGCACCCTAGCGCACACCGGCGTTTGTGTAATTTCTTCACAGAATCGCTCCCTTTTTTTTTTTTGCCTTGCAGATCTCTTTATTATACTGCGTACGTTTTACCTTTGCTTTGTCCTTTTCCTCCATGTGGTTCATGAAGTTCTCCCTGATCATGGCGCACTTAGCTTCAGTGCAGCTTTTGCCTTTCGTGACCAGGTTCTGCATTCTAGCTCTTGATGACCTTGTCCTCTGTTAGGTTGTCGATCTCCTCCAGGAAGTTTGCTTTGTAGTTGGACTTGGCACTGAATTTGCCTTTGACCTCACCTTATTTAATTGGATTTTATTTGTCATTGATTGTACTCATACTTGGTCCCACGAGAAGCTAGGGAAATAAAGGTCCACCCAGCCAAAGCCCCGCATGGTCGGGTAAGGCTTGGAATACAGGGGGTGCAGTCCTCCGCACGTTGCCTTCCACCTTGACTTAGTAATAGAGTGATATGTAAATGTTTTGCCAAGTCCCTTATCGCGAAATGCCTATCGTAGCCGCTCAAATTATGAAATACGATAGGAACTGCAAAAGAGCTTTTATAGCAAATTACAGTCACAGTGAGCAAAACCTCTAAAATCTCCAGTGAGGTGACAGTGATCTCTAACGATTTTATCAGTTTCCTTGAAAAATGGATGATTGACCTACTAAATGAACGAAAAAGATCAGAAATCCTGTTCTTGTTTCAAAAAATGAGAAAACTGAAAAATTACTAACAATATCCTGTTGTCACAATAATTGTACATCAAAAATTTCCAGCTGCCAGCTTTCTCAACCTGTCTAATGTCAGATTTATTTTTAACATACTCTATCTGATATGGTCAATAGCACAGATTTGATTTATTTGAAAAATTGAACAGTACATGCATACGACTCATATTATACCTACGTATCTGAGGCAACTTCAACTATCTAATATTTAAACAGTGGTGAATGTTTTAGCTCAACAAAATAAATACAAGAATAAACTAATTTATTAAGTAACTCAAATTCCACTCGAAACAAAATTTAATACCTGGGAAATGATTTGTTAATCCCAGCCGCAAAAACCATCATAATTATATACGAGCTTATGCTTCTCGCAATAGCGTCGACATCCAAATAAGTAAACAGAAAGATGGGTCGATGCAATGTAAGCAACTCAAACTATATGATAAACCTAAAACTAATTTGCGAAGTTGAGGAGAGACGCGCTCTGTGAGCTGATGCCAGACAGGGACGAATTTCGTCAACTCGAAAACTTTCCCCGGGAGAGAGCGACCGTTCCATTTAGGAAATCATTGACTTTGGGAAACTTGGAAGTTATGTTGAATTTTTTCTTTTTGATTTAGCAATCTTGCGTACTAGTAAGATTATGATCTTGAAAATAATTTTTAAACATTCACCACTGATTTTTGAACTATCCACCATAATTTCAACAAAATGTCTATAGAGTAAAATAGGGAAGCTAATGTAGAATACAAATAGACAATTATTTTAAAAGTAGGAATAAATTTAGATGTATACAAGGTTAAAATAATTTTAAAAAATATATATTAAAACGGTACATATCATAAAAAGAAAAATTTTATCTAGAGCAAGTAGTTTTTCGGCCTTTAAATATCCGTAGCGAAGAAAATTTTATGAATATTATTGATCTTTTGAATGTTGGAATTTTGATTTAATGGAGAAAAAGTATGATGATATTTTTCATAACCAAAATAATTATACAGGGTGTGTCATCATTGGAAATGTTTTACTTCACTATAGTGTACATGCACCAGAAAACGTTATCACACTTTAGTTCATAATGAAACACTTCAGATTTAAGACCTTTTGAAATCTTTCAATTCAAGAACATGTGAAAATCTAGAGATGGTCTATTAATCCACATATACCTGTGTATACCTATTTTTTCATCTGGAAACAAATACTTGTTTGTGAATATACATATAACGACGAAAATTTTTGCTGACACAGCCTATATATATTATATTATATTATACAATGATAATACCAATACATATCAAATATGTGACCTGTTTAATAGTTAACCTGTCCAAAAAAAAAAAAATAATTACTTAAACATACATATCACTTTACACACACAAAAAAAATATATAAATTCTTTCTGTTCTGTTATTATGCTACTTCTATTGGCGAATACTGTTACTGTAAATTCTTGTAGAAGCTAGACACGAAACTATAAACAAAACTAACGTAGACGTAGCGGAACAACAAAGTATACTCGTAGAGCACTCATAATGTAACATAAGATATGGTTACAGGCTTTAATTTGTTCGCCATTTCGATGTGATATTTATGCGATACCTTTGTATATAATCAGCTTATGACTAGAAAAATCTTGGGAAAATGTTTAGCTATAGACCAGGGTGTAGTAGATACTGTAAATTAGATAATATAAAACATTGTGAGCTTTGAATTTTCACATTTTGGTTTTGTAAATTGAAATGTTAAAATCTAAAGCGTTGTCCCAAAAAAGAATAAAATAAACTCTTATGATTTAAAAAGGCTTTTAACTGTTTCGATATGGTTATTATTGAATATGACCATATTTGCTCTAAAGAGTCAATATTAAATTAGAAAAAATGTAGATAATAAGGTTTTAGAAAATGAAGAAATCCATATTATGTGTAGCTTAAGTAAATGAAAAAAAAAAAACTATACACGTAGGCCTATCTTGTACCAAACATTTATTAGTTTTATATACACTTCTACCTATTTTGTTATCTTTATATGATATTTGTGCGAAAAATCTAATTCTAAAAGTGTTATATTTGTCGCCTATAGTCTTTATTATTTTGTGAAACCTTTGTAATATTTATTATTATCTTGGTTGTCCTACCTTATTAAATAAAATAAGGTATATTCCCTAGAGAATTTGTTTGATTTTGGTATCCTAAAAAATCCAAGTATGGGTGATCCAGTATAAAGTGAACACCCCTTACCTTTTCGCTAAAAAACTCAGTTTTGAAAAAATCAAGATAGGTATCCATTTGGTGTATTCTGTTTCTAGGAATTTGAAAACGTTTTTCGAAATTCAATAAGTTTTCTCATTAAAACGCTGTGACGAAAAGAATAGTTATTTATGCAACAAGTGTGTAAAGTGAACCTATTTTCACGAATGTGAATTTTGACGCACGAGCCGAAGACGTGACAATCACATGAGTGAAAAAAAGGTGCTTTACGCACGTATTGCATACAAAATTTTTTCTACTACCAATCAAATATATATGTAAATGTATTCCCCCACCATTACTATTAAAGCCGTTAAAAGTTTGTCGATTATGAAATTTTAGGAATAAAGGCAAATAAATCGGAAACATGAAGAATTAGGCCTAGGAAAAGTATACATAGGTAGTCTGAAAGCTACTTTCATCAGCTTTTCAAATCCGTATTATTATTACAGGGTGTTCCATTTGAAAAAATCATTTTTCTAGCATTTAAGTAAATTACTGACAGAAATTAATTTCTGGTCCATCCTGTATACTTGAAGATGTGAGCGAAAGATCAAATGCCTACAGGCATTGTTTAGGGATAACCCAAATTTCAGCTCAAATTTATTTACAGGAGGATCTCCCTCCTTAAGATTTAATTTGGAGTCCTATTTTCTTTGAAAAAATAATTTAAATTTATTTATTTCAGAAAAACGGCGACAGATAGGTACAGAGAAGTATCAGGAAAAGTTGCTCATAATTATATGCCGAATTCAAAAATTTAAAAAACATACAGGCTACTCTATTTAAAATAGCGATGTTGCCACTCGTTTAAAGTAGACACCGCATGGTCAAAAATATTTTTAAAGTGTAGACCATGGTCGTTTATCCCAGTTGCCAAATTTTCAAAATGAATAACTTCAACTGGTAGCGGCGGATTTCAATCCCTGAACAGGAAAAGAACTTGTGTCCCAATAGACCTTTCTTTTTTTACCTTGACTGCGCGCGGAACTCGTAGGTTGCAGGTGAGCGTCGAATGAGAAGCGAGTTTGTTACAGGCTTGCGTCATATTCTTATTCAGGGGCCAGTTCAGAATTAATCGTTCCTTCTTTCTTTGTAACGTGTAATTCAACAAAGAGCAAACTAATACTTCACGTATTACTTGAACTCACCGCAGTGTCGTTCAAGGTTATGTTAGATTATACTTGACTTATTCCTTTGCAATTTCATTGTGAGATGTTGCCGCATGAAACATTTATCAAAATAAAAGTACAAACGATGTTAACGTACACTTTAAAGCTCTTTTTCTGTAAAACACTTGACACTATATCACTTCTTGAATGTTATAATATTCGATTTGTATTGTCTACAATTTGTTCTGCAACACTACAATCTAACTACGCTGCAACTACGAGTTGCGCGCGCATGTCATCTTTTATTTCTTTCTAACTTGTATTTATTACAATTAAGCTGTTTTTTTCTATTTATGCGAGACAGGTCAATTTGAACGACTATAGGAGGAATAAAGAGTTCTTAACCGCATGGAAACTAAATATAATGGAAAACTTCTTGTAAGTAAAGAATCGTCTCGCATATTGTTTTTATATATATATTTTTTTTTTTGAATCTTTCGATTTTTCAAACTATTCCCAGCATATATTACCCCATTTTTTGAACGAAATACCATTTTTTTGCCATTATTTTTTGATATAGTTTCCATTTTTCTCTCGTGACATTTTATCTAAAGCAAAATGCCAGCAGGAAGAAACGTAACACTTGAGGTGGAGCCTTACAAACTTTCCGAAATCTTTTCTATTATTCTTGAAGGTGATCAAATATTTCTGGGAAATTTTATCAATACGTGCGAATGCGCGTATAATATAGCTAGCCCTCATCAAAAAAACCCTTCTGGTAACCCACATGAAAAATAAATTCAGAGGTAGAGCTGCCCAACTAATCAGCTCGAGAAACCCACAATCATACCCGAAATCAAGCAACTTTTAAACTTGCATTTGGGCGACACCCGAAATTTAAATTCTCTCATTCAGGATGTTCAGCGGTCCAAAACAAATACCTGGAGAACCTGCTTTGACTTTCTTCAACAGAATTCATAAAAAGATGCATTCTTACATCCAAAAATCTCCAAATTTAAAAACCATAGATCAAAGACAAGCCCAATCAACCCTCATTGAAACTATGGCATTAAATACCTTACTTACCAGTTTGGAACCTCGTCTTGACCAACTAATTCGAGCAAGCAATCCAATAACCCTTCTAAAGGCACAATGTAGAATTCAGAGAAAACTCCAATAATCTTATTTTGAAGATCAGAAAACTCCAAAACTCAACCCACAAAACAAAACAATAACGGAGCGAAAAACACTCAACATCCCAAATGCTATAATTGTGCGGCCGTTCTGGTCACTATACAAATCAATGCAGATAACAAAATGTCCGCAATAATTCTCCACAAAACTCCAACTCTACTAATTCTAATTTTCAAACTGCTCAAAAACCTTTCACAACTCCATACAATAATGCTTCAGCTTCATTCAACACTCCACAACAAAACGAATGGAATCACGGAGCACCCCTAATTCAACAAACCAACTTCAAAATCGTCCCCACATAACCCAGAGAAATCGCCAATTTTACCAATCTCAACAAAGGACTCACCATATGAATTGGGACCAATCTTCTAATAATTATTATAACGAATATCAAAGTGATGAAACTTCGACAATCAAATTAACGCACACGAAAATCAATACTTCGATCAATATTCAAGTGATATTATCAACTCCGAAAATTACCAGGATTTTCTGAGACTCCTATCTACCAGTCAACCCCTAGAGAATACAACTCAAGACCCAATTTCCGAAATCCAGTCCCAAATTGAAACATTGAACTTGGACAACATGGACCCAAACTTGAATTTACCGGAACAAAACGTTCTCTAAGTCCCTTACTCATAGTAAACTAAAAAAACCTATACTATATCAACGACGTTTCAAATAAATACAAGTTATTATTCGACTCAGGAGCAGGCATCTGAATTTTCAAAAACAACACAGTCCAAAAATTTTCAACTAGATTTCCCGAAATTATTAGCAGTCAAGGAATCACCAACCAAAAACTATATATTCAAGAATCAACCCTTGTCTCTTTTGTTAAAGGAAATCCACTCAAATTTTATATTTTATAAAACCATTAACTTACATAAAGTCGAAAACAAAAAACCCTGTTGGATACCAAAAGCGACATACAAAAAATAAACTTAATTTCCATTGAACCCAGAACCAGAAAATCTTTAAATCAACACGAAATCTTGCGAATACAGAGGCTATTATTTTTTACGAAGAAAAGGAAAAAGTCAGGCTAACTCAACGCTACTCCCAAAGTTATTGATTTCTCAGATTTGAAAATCGAGACATTCATTACTCAAAATCAAAACGACAAATCCGATAACAATTTCAATTCAGAAAATATTGTCATCCTTGATAGAAAATCGATCATAGAAAAAGATCTTCGACTTGACCATTTGAACGATAAAGAACAACAATTTATCACAGACTTGTGCCTCAACTTTTCCGATATATTTTACCTTGAGGGAGACAGGAGACAGTCTGACTTTTACCAGTGAGATTAGACACAGTATTGATACCAGTGTTTCCCGACCCCTCTTCACTAAATCTTATCGCTATCCCCAAGTGCATGAAGAGGAGGTGAAACAGCAAAATGCTGAATCAACGCATTATTCGTCCATCAATTTCTCCATGGTCTTCCCTCGTTTGGCTAGTTCCCAAGAAGCTAGATGCTTCAAGAAAACAAAAGTGGCGTCCTGTCATCGATTATCGTAAGCTCAATGAGCTCAGTGTAGGAGCCAAATATCCTCTCCCAAATATATCCGACCTTTTATACCAACTAAGAAAGTGTCAGTACTTCACCACACTTGACTTAGCTTCAGGATTCCATCAAATCGCTGCTTTTACAGTAGAAAATGTTTATTACGAGTTTGTCCGTATGCCATTTGGCCTCAAAACGCCCCCTCAACGTTTCAGCGAGTCATGGATAACATACTTCTTGGCATCTAGAATGAACGTTGTTTAGTTTACATGGACGACATTATCCTATATTCACCAACTATCCATGAGCACATCTTAATATTAACCGTGATTTTCAAACGTCTTCGAAACGCAAACTTGAAAATACAGCCTGTATGGTGCGAATTTCTCAGAAAAGAAGTGACATATATTGGCCACCAAAAAAGATCAAATCCTTTTTAGGAGTTGCCGGCTATTACCGACGTTTCATTCCCAATTTTGCCAAAATTTCAAAACCACTAACCAGACTCCTACAAAAGGACGTTCCATTTTACTTTGACTCAGAATGCTCTTCTTTTTTCGACGACCTTAGAAGGCACTTATTTCTGACCCTATTTTAATTTATTCAAATTTCGAAGAACCCTTTGTCTTAACGACCAATGCTAGCCCATTTGCTATTGGAGCTGTTCTATCCCGGAGCCCCATAGGAAAAGATCTCTCCATCGCTTGTAACTCTAGGACTTTCTGCAGTACCGAAACAAAATATTCAACTATAGAAAACGAACTATTAGCAATAGTTTGGTCTGTGGAACACTTTCGCTCATAGCTCTACGGTCGAAAATTTGTTCGTCACTGATTACCGCCCTTCAACATGGCTACATCAAATAATGCGCAAATCTTCAATCGAAAATCTCTATCCTTGCATCCAATAATGTCGAAATTTATAATAGACCTTCAACTAGCAAAGAAAGACCTTCTTCTGATGACGAAAATACACCTTCAGATAATGGGAACAAAACTCAAGATAAAATAATTACTAAAGAATTCAATACTTTTGTCAATTTATAGAAAACTCATTCAATTATTGATTACCTACTCTAAATTTGAAACTTTTGATTCACAACTCTTAGACAAATTCCATAAGAACATAATAACATTCTTTTGGCAAACAAAAGTGGGAAAATCTTCATTTCAAAATTATCGACGATATTTTAGAAGAAAATTTTGATTTTCAACCCAACACAATCAACATTCTCTCAAGTAAAAGCACAAGAGGGCGGAAATACTTCATTATTCCTTTACCATACGATAAGAATACCGTTTTCCAACGCCTCTTTTTCATTCTGTCTACTTCTCTATACAAATTCGAGCCTCTAAACACATTTTCGCTTATGAAGAGATTAAACTAAAAATCTGTCAGAATATTGTTAAAACGCCGGATAAAGATGAAATTCCACATCGTGGAATAAATGAAACAATCAAGCGAATAGAGAAAAATTTAGTTTTATCTGCTAAAAAGTAAAAATTTGCCGTAAAAATCTGAGCGACCTTTAAGTTATCACAGAAGCCCCGAAACACTCTTTGAACGCATTATTATCGATCTCTTCGAATTTCCTACACAAAATTACGTTTCAAATATCAGGGATGAACTTCAAGCGTACGCCATATCAGATAAAAAAGCATCTCCCGTCGTCAACACAGTCCTATTGTTTTTCCAACACTATGGCACTCCTCTGAGAATACATTGTGACCACGGTAGAGAATTTGATAACACTTTTTTCGGAGATCTCTGCAAACTTTATATCAAATTAACCTTTTCAAGTCTTAGTCACCCACAATCAAATGGATCTCTGGAAAGATTCCATGTGACCCTAACAGAAATGTTTTGAGTCCATAAAATGGAAAACTCTGACCGAACACCTTTAACATTTTACTCCATGCTGTAATTTGCTACAATACAACCAAAAACAAGACTCACGGTTTTACGCCATACGAACTTATTTTTGGCCATACGTCTAGTCGACCCCCAGAGACCTTGTACAACCAACAAGAACTGATCTCAAAATACATTAGAGATCTCAATAAACGCCTGGAGTATTACTACAAAGTGGAACGTTCCAAAACAAACGCCCAAAAAAAAAAGCAAAAATCCGTTCTGACCAAGCTATGAACCAAAAAACCCCTGAATATAAAGTAGGCGACAAAGGTTACGTCAAGTAATCTAAAAATACAACAAAAGCCCAAAACCAATTTAATGGCCCATCTCTTATCACCGAAATATTTGGAACTTCGGCTAAAATCAAAATCTTAACTACTAATCAGAGTTCAAAAATAAATTTCGATAGATTAAAACCCTAGAATTAGTCATAGTCTTATTCTCTTTCAGACTTCTCGTGCTGATCCCAGCGGCCATAGTAAAATTCCATCTTACAATAGTCAATATCTACTCGTCTATAAAGAACTAGATCCCTCAAAACAAACCATTAGAAATAATGAAGAACTGCTTTCAGCCCTCTTTGAGTTAACTGAAGAATCATCCCCAAGGATGACTGCTTTCAAAACCAGTGTACCTACAAACCCATTTCAGTCTCTTATCGAGTATTGCTGAATCCGTAAACGTTAAATTCCTAGGGATCACTTCCGAAACAAAAAACTACGTGCATAGAAATAAACGTGGTTTAGTTAACAGAATAGGTAGCATTTTTAAATAGATAACTAGCAATTTAGATTCTTTAGATGGCGAATATCTCAAAGCATGCATAAATAAACTAATTGGAGACGAACATGAACTCCAAAATCTCCTGAAAAGCCAAATATCAGCTACCAGTTCGGTAATCAAAAGTTTTAACTCTTCTCCAAAAGCTACAAATTGACGAAACAACATTCAATGAAGACATCGAAGAAATAATAAAATCCATTTTGGACATTTCAGTCTCCATGATATTTCACGAAGGACAAATAAGAACCTTAAACCTTTGCGAATCCTTTATGGAAAGCTTCGTTTTCATAAAAGACACTCTAAATGACCTCCTGAATGCTATTACATTTGCTCGTTCGAAAATTCTACTCAGCTCGATTATCACTTCGAGAGATTTAGTCTCCTCGCTTCAGGAAATATCAAGATCGCTTTCGAAAAATAATCTTCCATTTCCCACTTACACCTCAAATGTTGTTAAGTATCTTGATATCATAGAGCTAGAAACTTATCAGTCAGATAATAAAATTGTTTTCGTTTTGAAAATTTCTTTGCTTGAACCCGAAACATAACCTATACCGAATTTTCCCAATTCCAGTTTTGTACAATCGAACAAGTCTCTTTCATATCACCAACTCATAAGTACCTATATTGCGTGAGATGACGATTTTTTGCTGTATGTATCTCCGCGAAACCTAAGAAGCTGCAAACAAATTCAATTAAATCTCTACATTTGCTGCGACCTGATTCAGTAATCAGTATCCTATTGACAGCGATGCAATATGTGAGGCCCTGTTACTCAGACAATCCAGTCTCTTGCCCAAGACCTGCCAAACATCCATTCTGATAGCCTCAGACTACCATGTTCAAGAACTAAAACAAAATTACTGGCTTATCACCGTTCCAGATCCGAGATCCACTTCTAGTAGGTGAAAGTCAAATGTGGAAAAAGAGAAACTACAAGGACATTATTCGAACTAATTCACTCTTGAAGCTACAACCAAAATGCAATGCATTTATTGGAAACACCAGAATCCACTCCAATTATATTATAGAGAAATAAACTAACCTCACCTACAAAAGTCATCCTGTTATAATTCTGTATGATTGTTGTAAACACATTCCAGAACAAGTACATCTTCCAGAACTCAAACCTCTAAAATTGAGCAAGATCGACACAGAAGACCCAAATGGTGCCTAACACAGAGTCAACCAATATACTGACGCAATGGCGTGAACTTGGCAGCCAAAAGTTAGCAGCCTGACTCCCGAGTCTACCCGAACAGTCAGTGGCGTCGATTATGTCTTATTATTAGATATCATACATTCCTTTTTTCATAAATACGATAAAATTAATCCAGTTATTAGAAGTAAACAAGAAAATATTGCAAATGGATCCAATACATGTTTTTGAAGGTAAACAAAGAATTAAAATATTTGAAATATTGATTTTTCACCAACTTACGGACGAGACTTTCCACATATTTTTCTCAACCAGGTGAAGTCAAAAATGCTTTTACAAACGATGAACTCATTATGGGGCATCTCACTTGAGTTGCAAATGGGTCCATGGGTGGTTTTTGGAAGTGAAACAAGAAAATTGAAAACAGAAAATATCAAATTTTCCCAGAATTACGTGTCTTGCGACATTTTCTTCACAACCAAATGTATTAGAAACTGTGCCTAAGCACCATGGGCACCTTTCAGGGCACCTAACTTGACTTGCAAATGTGTGCAAGGGTGGTTCTTGGGGGTAAAAGAAGAAAATTGAAAAACTAGTAATATCAATTTTTCCGAGAGTTACGTTTCTTGTGACATTTTCTTCAAAACCAAATGTATTATAAACTGTGCCTGGGCACCATAGGCACATTTCAATGCATTTCACTCTACTTGCAAATGGCTCCAAGGGTGGGTTTAGGGGGTAAAACAAGAAAATTGAAAAACTAGAAATATCAATTTCAATCAAACATTGATAATTCTAGTTTTTCTATTTTTTGGTTTTACCCCCAAAAATCACCCTTAGACCTATTCGCAAGTCAAGTAAGATGCATTCAAATGTGCCTATGGTGCCTAGGCACAGTTTCTAATACATTTGGTTGTGAAGAAAATGTCGCAAGACACGCATTTCTGGGAAAAATTGATATTTCCAGTTTTTCAATTTTCTTATTTTACCCCCTAAAACCACCCTTGGACCCATTTGCAAGTAGAGCAAGATGCATTGCAATGTGCCTATGGTGCCTAGGCACAGTTTATATTACATTTGGTTGTGAAGAAAATGTCGCAAGGAACGTAATTTTGGGAAAAATTGATATTGCCAGTTTTTCATTTTTCTTGTTTTACCCCCAAAAACCACCCTTACACCCATTTGCAAGTCAAGTTAGGTGCCCTGAAAGGTGCCCAACACAGTTTCTAATACATTTGGTTGTGAAGAAAATGTCGCAAGAAACGTAATTCTGGGAAAATTTGATATTTCTAGTTTTTCAATTTTCTTCTTTCACTCCCAAAAACCACCCTTGGACTCATTTGCAACTCAAGTGAGGTTCCCCATAATGAGTTCATCGTGTGTAAAAGCATTTTTGACTTCACCTGGTTGAGAAAAATGTGAAAAGTCCCGTCCGTAAGTTGGTGAAAAATTATATTTCAAATAATATATCAATTCTTTGTTTAGCTTCAAAAACATGTATTGGATCCATTTGCAATATTTTCTTGTTTACCTTTAATAACTGGATGGTTATTTTGATTTTTTCAAAAATCAGTTTTTTAGCGGAAATGTAGAGGTATTCATTTTATATACCCTGTACAATTTAACAGAAAAGTTTTGAACTGGATAATAAGCGATTCTCACACATTTTTTAATGTAATCACTAACGATAATCCGGCAAAGTACTGCATTCAAAGTAAATAGGCTCAGAAGCTTCTCCACCAATGTACATCCACAAGCAAAGTATCAAACTTGTGCCAAATCTTTGCGATCAGTTCCCCCAAAATTGGGACCGTTGAATTACGGTAATAAAGGATTAACTGATAAAATAAAGAAAAAGTAAAATTGTTTAAAAGTACAATAAATTTTTTTGAACAAAAATTTTAAATTTTATAGTTCTTTAATCGCCTGTGCATTAAAGCCGACTTGGTCTCAAAATCAAAATCAAAACAAGTAGGTACTACTATGTCCCTAATTTCATTATGGTTACTACCTTTCTTCACAAACCAGTCGGTGTAATTCCATGCCGGTAATTTGAAACACTTGAAAAAATCCACTAAAGACTTTTGGTTTGCCTAATATCGCAACCTTAACAGTGATTTTTAACTGTGTCTCAAGTTTATTTTCCATTTCCTTGCTCTTTGTATAAAGTTAATAATACACAAAACTCTGGCCAATAATTCCCTAAATTAAAACTTCGCCCAAAATCCATTGTCGAAACTTTAAAAGTATAATTCCTTTAAACAGTTCAAACAATGAAACTAAGCGAATAACAGATGTTGACTCTCTTTCCCCCTTTTTTAAAATCCCGTTCCTAACACATTTTATAACTTCCATTGTTGGAGTTGGGGGGCTAAAATCGTTCTTTGCTTTAAAATATGTAAAACTTTCCACCGGAACCGGCAGCGCCCGCCTGCGACAAAACTAATTCTTCATTATTTTAAATGGGATTAAAACTTTTCTCTTCTCGCACTTTTCCTGGAGAATTGTTGAAAACCGAATGGGTTATTATCTAATAAAGCACCAGTGTGAAAGTTTGGATTCGGACATCTAATGAAAAGAATTTTAGTGTCCCCGCCACGAAATCTATTTTATTTTGTCCCTTCTCTCGGGGCGATAACGTACGTTAAAATTCTAGGCGAGTGTGGGATTTTATTTTTTGTATGTCTCTCGCATAGAAAAGGCTCATTACATTTGCTCATATTGAACTCGGAATGGTTTTATGAGCCATATTTATTTATTATTTTCTTCTATAAATTTTGTTTATTTCTTCATTGTAAGCAAGTCAGAAATACGAGACCGAATCAAGAATGCTAAACCATATAAATACATGACGGATTAATTTGTCATCACATCAATAATTTATCAGTTAATTAGTTTTTTTTTTCTCCCAACTTAATTCCATCTATTGATGACATTCCAATAAAAACTGTTGAGTAAGAAAAAACGAACTTCATCTTAAGAAAAGTAGAAAAATAGAGATAAAGTAAAAACCAAGTCTAACACAATAGTAAGTATTTATTCAGGAACAAAAGCAAGCAAATGGATTAAATACGTGTTTAAACCTAATCAATATTTCAAAACTATGTTGTACTTATAATAATTAATAACTACCGTATATGCTTGATAATAAAAATCATTGAATTACTCATAGGTCATTTCTTAGATTAAAAAGTACCCTGAGGCTTTTTCCTTATCCGATGACCGTGATTTGACAAGAACTGATATCTTACACACTCATCTTTCAATAATTATGTAAATTTTACCTTTATTCCTTGTTATTAAAACAAATTTATGAAATAATTAACCCCCTTTTGCACACAAGTCCCTTGACACAAACAAGTTGACCCAAAATAAATGATTTTTTTTTATTTGCAAACGTGCTTTCTTAAAACTCGTGCGACGATTATAAAAGTCACGAGGACTATTCAGCTATTTTAAACGAAGTATATCGGGGTTGATTTATTAAAACTGTCTCGACATTTTAAACATGCGAAGTTTTAAGGCAAAACTAAATCTTGATAAAAAACAAGTAAACTACGATTTGGCTTCTCTAGACATAAACTGGTAAATCACGGTCGAATAAGTACAAACGTCAGTAAAAATCATTACAAGTAGAGTGTGATCGACGGGAAAAAAGCCAGCAGCCGAAAAACGGATTTTTCGATAGTAGGCTTGTCTGGCCAATCGTAGAAGTATTTCTGACATTTCTTGCGATCCTCGGACTTCTAGTAATTTGGCGTAGCACAGCGCTACGGTTTTTGTCGATTCTTTTTTCAACGATTCACCGGCCATCGCAACGAGAAGGAGATGAGCCTGAAAAAAATAAAGGATTTTCACTGATATATACAATAATATAGGTATAGAGGGTGTCACGTTAATTACTTGATGAAGAAAGACAGATGAAGATGGTGGCGTCTTTTTAATGTTTTTGTGTCAGCAAAGGCATTCGATTAAATTCGTAATCCACGTTTTCTATAAAGAAAAGCTGGAAAAAAAATTAAAGACCCACGACTGTCAGCCTCTTGATTCGTAGGCCTTAAAAACTCAAAAGACTCTAAAAATTATGAAGACTTCCAAGATTTTCAAAATTCATTACTTAAAATTTGAATGCTTCGAAGATTCCAAAGCACAAAACTACAGAGTAAAAATTTAAGACTGCTGATGAAGCATTCAACTTTAGAATTTAATGTTTCATTATTCAAGATTTGAGAAAGAATGAGGACTCAAGCCGGATATCACGTCATCCATTACTCGTTAGAATGATGCAGGGGCGTTTTTTAATCCAAAGGGCATTCGGTTAAATTCGTAATGACCGTTTTCTATCTTATCTATTTATCGTCTGTGATATATATAATTCAAAGTGTGTCAATGAGTTTAGTGAGTCCGCATGCAACTAAACTCATTGAACACCAGTTTCTAATGGTGTACGATTGTCAGGCAAGGGTAGAAACTTCATGCTCTGACTCCAACTGCTTCCGAAATGTGGATAATTTTATTGGAACACCCTGTGTTATTATATTTTTGTTAAAACTTTGTACCCAGATGAAGCCTTATAGCACAAATAGCATTGTGTGGTCGCTTAATTTTTTCCAAGCATATTAAATTAAATGCTTTTCTTTAAGTCATTGTTGATGTTTCCAATTTGTTTTGTGACTATCCATAAACATGCGGTTAGCAAGACCAAACTGTTGAAGATTCGTAGGGAATGAATTCCACTCAAATAGCTTGTAGATATAAGATCATAGATATCGCATATAAAAGGTTTGCTGTTGTTAATATAGCTATAAACAAATAAATTGTTTTTGAATTGAGGGCTTTTTTGAATCTGTTTGTGCTAGGTATTTCAACAATGTTTTCAACCGATGACCAACGTGTATAAAGAATGGCCGATATGAAAAAATGAGCATACTCGTACAATGCAAAAGAAATTGATATAGTTATACCAACGACATTACATATTATTCCACCGGATTTGTAGTATCCTTGGTAATATCGATAGGACCAATTATTAAGAAAGAATATTACTAAGAGGATTGTATAAAATTTCCATAAACTTAAAAATATTTTTTTTCTGATATTCAGGGATGCTATCAGCACTAAAAAAATTGTACCAGAAAGTAGGGAATAATTTTACTAGATTAGCGACATTGTGTACTAGCTAAAAGCGCATCAAATTTTGATATTTGAATACAAATGCAGACTCTGCTAAATGCGGGTAAATATCACTTGTTTTAGGGTTGGTTCCTCAATAGCGAGTCACCTCAGTCAGCTGAGGGTTGGTTTTAACTCTAGGATAAAAAACGTGTCCAGTTGCAACCGAATAACCACCAATACATGAGACTCCGACAAACTCCCCCACCATCAAATTCTGGGATACTCGAGTTCTGTGAGAACAGATCGAAAATCACCTTTTCTACATTTGAAATCGACGAAAAAATTAACTCCCTAACATAGCCTGAATCGCAAGTATTCGATCGAGGTCTGCGAGTGACGTGATCGCTATTTTCTGCTGATAGTGACGACACTCGCAGGCCCAGAATTTGATGGAGAGGGAGTTAAGGAAGTATGACACAATTGACACATCACATAACCCAGCATAATCAAATTATGCTTAAATATCCTCGCCAAAAATTGCCTCATATTCGAAACGTCAATTTCTTGTTTGGGTTTAGCCGCACCGTAGTGGGACCTGGGTTGGGATCTCGACAAGTAGAATTCTACTTTAATGACGTCACCTGCGTCCTATTTTTCGCGTACAGTACAGGCGATGATGACGGTTGTTAGAAAAACTGACGTCATGAAAGTAGTATTCTAGTGGAATTCTACTTATCGTGATCCCAGCTCTGGAACGTGAAACCCAATCCACAAGTAGAGAGTGGGCGCAGACTCGCGTACGGTACAGAGCGAAGAGCGACACTCGACTCGTAATCCAAATTATACTAGATTTATGAGAGGTACTGGTACTAGCGTACTAGGTGAAACGTGTTTGTGCTAGATCTAGTACAATTGTACTAGAAATAGCATCCCTGCTGATATTTGCAATAGATTGGACAATAAATACCAAGCAATGTTAGAGAAATCAACCACAATTGTTTCACGAAGGGAATCATTTTAACGTTTGAAAGAATGATTTGAAGGGTATTGAAAAAGTAAATTACTTCTGGAGAAATACCAAATTAATATGCAGTTGATATTAATGTCGTAGGTAAAAAAATTGGGTTAATTAAATTTTTTAATAAATTACTTTTTGATGACATAAACTAAATCCACATCAATAAAATTTATAATTGATGGCTCGTATATTTAATTTAATATAACCTATTGTTACAGGGTGGTTTTTGATCCTGTATGTATCAAGTATGTTTGTGTACCTGTTAGTTAAGTTAACATAAAAAGTGACCTACCATATAGTTTTAGGTATATAGTTTTAGGTAGTCTGATGAAGCTATACAGTGTAGCGAAACATGTTACTGTTGTATTAATCAGTTAATTAGTGAAAATTAAGTGAAAATACTTTTTCCAACCATGGATAAATTCAATTTCCACCAAGTATCGGCTCAATCAATTAAATTTGTAGTATTTATATTAATACTTTATGGTCCATAGATGCAGTCTCATACCTTAATATATATATATTTTTTTTCTAATTTGTTAATTTTTTTATTAGCCACGTTATGTCTTGTATGTCAGATTTATGTGCATTTAACCACATGCGGATTAAAGAAATCTTCGTCGTTTTTATTTTCTTGCATTTTGTATTATTATTGGCTATCGAAAGAATATACTGTTAATAAATTTTGCAATTTATTTGAATATAGTTATTACACAGTCACGAAGCAGGATGCAATTTTATGAAGATGATTTTAATGTATTCACTTTCTCACTCCTTCCTAAGGTATCTTAGAAAATATGCCTTCTTCGCCTTTTTTACCTTTCTCTGTTCCCGGAATATCCTCTGAATCCTGGTCGATATAATCATTAGATTTATACTTCTATTTCCATTTACTTTACATCGAGAAGGTAGCTCCTGCAGCGTCCAAGTCCCGTTTTCTTGGATATATTTAATTTCTTCCTTCATTGCACCTTTTCTTCATTTTTAAACATTTCAGTATTCTCTGGTTAATAATTTTCTTAATAATACCATTGGTGAAAATAAACATCTTCTTAGTATGGGGGTTTCAAAACCTATACTTTAAACATTTACCTCCACTTTCTGTCACCTTATTCAAAGACTTGGTTGCTGTTCAATTTAAGTGATAAGCGGTTGGAGGTGATATTATACATATATTTGCGTAGGTACCTACTCTTCAACAGTATTTTCAGTGTAATATCATATTATCTTTTTTCAGGCTTTATATTTTCCTAATGATTTGTTACTTTTTAAAACGCTAAATTTCGTCTCGATCACAAATTCTTTATTAACTGGGTATAGCTTTGGATCGACATTTTATATTTATCGTTGGTAGGTAATTGATTGATATCTTATGGTGAAGACCTTATTCTCAACTGTGAACGATAGAAACTTTTCACAGCTGGAACGGAATCTTTTGTTCCATCTTAATTTTGTATGCGCTTTCTTGGTGGGTTTGTTAGGTTGCCTTCTTCAAAAGTTACTTGAATCACTTGGTTGATTTCTCAATATTGCATTGTGTTTAATTTCTTATCGCTCAGAATACTTATTCCACACTTTTCTCCTGCATTTGAAGGTTCAATCTATCATCGATATTGTTTAGGTCATCTTCTAGAACTCTATGATCACTAGCAGTCGTGAATCTGGTGATCACCTTCAAAGATTAAGCTCTCACTAATGAGAACTAATTCTTCTTTAAATGTGGTGTGTACTGTAACGGTTGAATGAATAAATTGGGGATATTGCGAACTGCATAGATAAATTGACTTCCCTTCCTGGGTGCTTCATTTGAAAGTATTCTCACCCAAAGCACCTCATCTAACTTAAAAGCTTTTATGAAAGCAAGTAGGCTGGATGGATGGAATTTTTTCCAGCATCCGAAGTAGGCTATTCGTATGTTCACGATTGCCTTGCATTCCGTGACGTCCAAGGTAATTCTTTCTGATGAGGAAACCTAGCTAAAATTCACTTTTCTGAAACTGTTCAGCGTGATCCAGATGGACGCTTTATAGTTTCAGTCCCATTGAAACAACCGATAGAGGCCCTGGGTGATTCTTATAACCAAGCATATAGTCAATTGATTTCATGACTGAATATCAAGATCTTAACCACACCTAACGAGATCACTTAATTTTCTGTACATCACGGTGTTTTGCGCAAGGACAGCTCTACAAAAAAATGATGGTTGTATTCAACAGCTCGGCTACATCTACTTCAGGCCTCTCATATAATGGAATTTAGATGGTTGGTCCAGTGGTTCAAGATGATTTAATTTCAATTGCCATGAGATTTGGACAACATCAATTTGTATTTTCAGCCGATGTTTGTAAAATGTATCGACAAATAAATGTCGTAGAGTTACAAATGATTCTTTGACAAGCTGATCCAAAAGATGAACTGCAGACATTTTCTTTGAACATCATGACATACGGCACAGCGAATGTCCCATTTTTAGCAACACGCTGTCTCAAGCAGTTATGTAGCTATTGAAAAGGAAAAGTCCCACCCAGCTGCTTCTAAAGTCATAAGCAGAGATTTCTAGATGGACTACGACCCTCCAGGAACTGACTCATTCGAAGAGGCAGTGCAGTTGTGTGATGACGTTTTGGCAATCCTAAAGTCAGGATACTTCAATTTAAGAAAATGAATGTCTAACAAGAAAAGTGTTTTGGATAGAATCACTGCGTCGGAGTCAGGTAAGGAGTACTTCTTTAGCTCTTCAGAGAGCATCAAGATCTTGGGCATGTGCGTCAGATATCTTTCAATTTAATATCACCCTACATTGAATCTAGAATCTATGGACCTGTCATGGGATGAGCCGGTTTTGGGAAGTTTAGCCCAGAAATGGACGTATTTAAGATCCATTTTGTATGAGCTGAATGCATTGCAAATATCTACGAAGGTTGTCTGTGAGAGCCTCCAGTTTATTCAGCTGCATGGTTTCTCTGATCCGTCCAATTCTGCATATGGTGCTTGTATATACATTGTAGGTATATCAGGTCCGTGGACTCAAACAACTCTGTTGTTGTACAATTGCTAACCTCTAAAATACGAGTTGCACCTGCTAAGACGGTTAGTACCCATAGATTGGAATTATGTGGGGCGATTCCACCGTCATATTAGCTTGGTTAAAGTGTTCTCCTAACAATTTACAAAATATTTGTAGCCAACCGTGTTGCTACAATCCAAAGGTTGTCACCAATTGACGTTTTGGATATGTATCATTTGAAACTAACCCTGCGAACCTTCTATCACGATGAATGTCACCAGAGGATATTGTCAATTCATCCACCTGATTTCATGGCCCTGACTGGCTTAAGTATTTTTTAGATACGTGGCTTCAAATCAAAAACTATTGGCGTTTGATGACCCTGCTATATTGTGTTCTAAACACCATTTCACTATTCTTCTATTCAGACATGAGCACAAGATGCTTCTTCACAGTGGACGGCATTCACTGCTATCCCATGTCAGACAAAATTATTGGCACAAGTCGAGCAAAACAAACTGTTCGAGAATGTGTGGTATGTTGTCGCTTCAATCCTAAGATAGTCACACCCTTGATGAGTAACTTACCGAAAGTCCGCGTATCTCCCTTTTTCCAATATTGACTACGCTGGTCCTGTTCAGTTCAAGGACCGAAAAGGAAGAGGCTGTAAGGTTTCAAAATGTTACCTTGCACTCTTCATTCGTCTTTCAACAAAAGCGGTGCACCTGGAAGTGGTTTCTGACTTGAGTACACCAGCCTATTTGGAAACATTTCACAGATTCATAGCTCGAAGGGGCAGGCCGTCTAAAGTGTATAGTGATAATGGCACTTACTTTTTTGGGGATCACATTCAACTCAGGCAGTTTGGTATTTTTCTCAAACAAAATCAAGAGTCTTAACAAGAAAAATGCGGCTCTAATTTTGATGTAGAGTGGCATTTCATCCCTGCATCCATCTTAAACGGGTTTTGGTTAACAGATTACTCACTTTCAAAAACGTCTATATTGTTGTCGCTCAGATTGAAGAAGGTATATTGAATCCAATACCACTAACCCCCCTTTCAACAGACCCTAAGACGACGTCCATAACGACGCACCGCACTTAGCATTTCACCATAGTATCGCTCTTGCCTCGCACACAGCATTGCCGCTCCAGTCCGGTTTGGCTCACCGCACCCAGCATTTCACATCAGTTTAAATAGTTGATTTTAAATTTTTGTCAGCAGTATAGCAAAGATGAGTTCTTCTTCGTCCGATGAAGATGATACCTTCTTTCACGCTAGTGGCACTTTATCAAAAATAGGAGAAGGAAGACGATACATTCTTTAAATGAAAAGCGGAGTCAGTTCAGTGTGAATTCTATCACCTTTTTGATGATCATGGTGACTTTTGCTTCTGTTGTCCCATATCGTCTTTCTGATAGTGACACTCGTAATTAAATTTTCCTTATCCATCATACATAATGTGCGATGTGAGAGGCTTCGGAAAATAAAAAGCTAAATTCCTCATTCGGATGTACTATCAGAAACTCCTACAAATCGTCTTTCTCATTTCGAATAATTGGAACAATTAGGGCAACATTTTTGATCTAGATGGAACAAAGAGTTCATTGGGCAATTACAAGAAAGGGTAAAGTAGAAAACGGATACTAACAATATTTCCATCGGTACAATGGTACTAGACAATTTCATCATCATCATCATCATCATCATCATCATCATTTTCAGCGCGTCTCGGTCCACATTTAGACATACGTCTCTCCAAGTTGTCTCCATCTGGTTCTGTCGCCTGTTCTTCTCATCCACTGTACTCCTGCCACTTTCTGGATATCGTCCTGGTTTTGGTCTTCCTAGGTTCATTTTGCTAGTTCTTGGTCGCCATTCGGTCACTTTCCTTGTCCACCTATTGATTGTCCTCTGTCCTCATGAGAGGGCCCATTTCCATTTTAGTCTTGCTATATGTTCAGCAATGTCGATTAATTTTGTTTTCTGGCGGATCCACTCGATGGTTGTCCTATCTCGTAGTCGTATTCCCAGCATATTCCGTTCCATCTTTCTTTGTGTAATTCTAAGTTTGTCCATCAAATTGCCGTTCAGGATCCACGTTTCTGCGGCAGAGGTCATGGTTGGCAACACACACTGGTTGGAAACCTGGGTTTTGAGGTGTTGCGGAAAACTGGTCTTAAATACATTATTAAGCCTTGCATACGCTGCCCATCCAAGTTGTATCCTTATGTTGATTTCTGCCAGTTGCACGTTCTTATCGAAAGATATTTTCTGTCCAAGATGTATGTATTCATCGACCTTCTTTAATGCCTTACGAAATATGGACATTTCCACCCTAGTCTCGAGCACAAACAGTACTGGAAATTAAAGGCAGAACCAAAATACATCGTTTGGGGAACCTCACTTGACTTGCAAATTACTTTGAGGGTTGTTTAAGGGGTTAAAACTAATAATTGCGATTAATCGAAAAAAGGGTTTTTGTGAAAATATGGACATTTCCACTTAGTCTCGGGCACATACAGAACTGGAAATTATAGGCAGTACCAAAATACATCGTTTGGGGAACCTCACTTGACTTGCAAATTAGTTTGGAGGTGGTTTAAGGGGGTAAAACTAACAATTGCGATTCATCGAAAATATGAACATTTCCACTTTAGTCTCGGACACAAACAGTACTGGAAATTATAGGCAGTATCAAAATACATCGTTTGTGGAATCTCACTTGAGTTGTGGAACCTCACTTGACTTTGGAGGTGGTTTAACAATATCGTAGCGTCGCCTGAGTTTGACATTATTTTTGCTTTACTCGCATTCATCTGAACACCATGGTTTTTTTCAGCGTTGTTTAGGGCTAAGAGCATAGTATGGAGGTCTTCCATTTTGTCTGCGAAAAGTACGATGTCATCTGCAAAACATAAATTATTAATGTCCCTAATAATTTCTTTGGTGTTGTCTGAGACTTTACTGTTCTTGTTTGGTGTTTTGTTTCCTGAAATAGTTTTATTTACACTTTCTTTTATACAGTCTCTTATACGCTTTGAAATCGTTTATATTAGTGAAGCTTTTCATTTCTCGGGTAAGCGTAGAATTGGTATCCGTTCTGTCGAATATAATAGATATCCTTTCCTGGTCTTTTAGCGGATATTAGCTTCCTCCTCTCGTGTTTTGTATTGATTTTGACCTTTGCCCTAACCATCTTGTGACTTGAATGTTGTTCAGAACAGTACCTAACGTCTTTAATCAGATGTTTTTTGTTTGTTATGAAAAAATCAATCTCGTTTTTTGTTTCGCCATCCGGACTTATCCATGTCCAAATTTTTTCTGGAAAAAAGTGTTCATTATTTTGTGTTGTTTTCCTTCCAGGAAATTTATGAGCATCTGTCGTTTCTGACTCCTGTGCCATATGGACCCATACAGGATTCCCCTTCTTGGCAATATCCAATTTTCCTGTTGAAGTCACTGAAAATAATGTGGAAATTTGTTCTATTTTCCTCCAATGTTGAAGTTATATCATCATACATTTCTTCAATTCTATGTGTGTACTGTTGGGGCATATACTTGGATTATTTTTAGTTGATATCGCTGAGAAATATGTAGTATAATGTATGCGACTCTTGCTAAAACTGTGGCTGTAATGTGGTCTGTCCATCTTTTATGCACCAGGAATCTAACTCCTTCCGAGGTATTATCTTTGCTTACGTAGTATATGTAGTATATTTCCAGAACGCAGGTGAACACAATCCTCGCCAGTTCTTTTGATTTCGCAGAGTCCAATGAAATCCCCTTTCGTATTTAGTAGTTCTTTTTCTAGTTGCAGGGTTCTGTCTTCTGTTCTTACTTTGAGTGTCACTATATTTAGTAGTGTTTTATTTATCGAGTCTCTGCTTCCCCTAGAATCCTTGAGGCGGCCCTGGTGACAATTTACCGCCCGCAAAATGGCGTTTAGGAAGAATCGTAAGCCTTCATCCTGAAAATGATAACATTGGTACGCGTGGTTTCCATTAAAACAACAAGTGGCATTATTCGACGGCCAGTGGTTAAGGCGTGTCTACTACCCATACATGCACAATAGCAGGACAAACGCATGTTATCAAACAAAATATTTCATGTAATTAGATTAGTATTTTATTTTTAGTTTTAAATAACCACCCAATAGCTTGGAGTTCTTATCCAATCCTTCAAGGTGGGAAGCATGTTAAAATTTTCTGTTTATAGTGTAGCCTGAACTATATATAAATCTATGAACGACCTTTATTGAAATCCTAAGACGGCTACTTGGGTCTTGGTCCTAATAATTGTCGCCAAGAGATAAAAAATAATAATTCAATGGTTCTAATTTTCAATTCTATGCATGAATAAAAACGATTGGGAAGTTGGAGTTCAATGTTTTAATAGCCTGTCAAGCTAGGGCATTCTAGAAATCTAGGGCAAGATAATAATACAGTACACTCATTTACAAGGCTGCAAATCGCCAACAGCCACGTTAATATGTCTTGTATGTCAGATTTATGTGCATTTACCCACGGGCGGATTAAAGAAATCTTCGTCGTTTTTATTTTCTTGCAATTTGTATTATTACTTACTATTACATCAAAAGAATATACCTACTGAAAGGAAATGAAGTTTTGTCGGTGACAACAACCGAAAGGCGTGGAAATTGGAAATGAAGAGAAAGTTAAGGAAAATTGGAAGATTAAAAACTTTTGGTCTTGGGCGGGATTCGAACCCGCGTCTTCATCATTGCCGGTCCTACGCTCTTTCTAACCAACTAAGCCACCACGACCCTACAGATCCAATTTTTCTCTCCATTTTCAATATACCTACTGTTAATAATTTTTTCAATTGTCAAGGGTACCACCAATGTCTAAGAAGGGGTATAATGTGTCTTCTTTCTCGTTTAGAGTTCCTGGTATCATGCTCGTCAAACTGTCTCAATGGACCTGCCTGCTCCGTAGGCACTTTTCCAAGGTAGTGGATCTGATATCTGCTGTCTTTGCCACCGTCCTTAGAAGGAACGATGTGAGGCTTATTGGTCTGAAAGATTTGGGGGAGAATTTCAATGACGAGAATTCACCACTATCTGTTTTATATTGAATACGTACGTGCGAAACTGATTAAATAAATCGCTCTCGTCATAATATAAACAAAATCCAAAATCAGAGAAAGTTTGAACCAAGAAATGCTTTCCAAACCAAGTATTGACTGGAGAAAAGGTTCTGGAAAGATTGAGTGATGGGAATCTTTGGTTTCCACAGGAACTCGACAATTAAAACTGAATAAAAAAGGAGGATCAAGTTTGTTTGACGCTGGAATTAGTATTGCCAGTTAAATACTGAAGTATTTGAAGTAATAAAGCATGATTAAATAAACAGTGACATTAACACAAGGAGGTGATGGATAGATATAACACTGACTATCATAGACATTTTAATTTTAAAATAGAATCAGTTTCTAATATTGGGATTGTCAGGTACAGGGTGGAAACTTGTTGCCCTGACTCTCACTCCAACTGTTTTCGAAATGTGATATTTTTTATTGGGACACCCTGTATTATAATATTTTTGTTTGAAACTTTGAACCCAGGAAAAAAACTGAAACTTATCGAATGTAATACCACAAGAGGTTTCAGGATTACCGGATAATACTTTTACCTGTCACGAAACGCGTTACGCAGCAACACCACGACTCCGAAGGAGGAGTGGTGTTGCTGGTAACGCGTTGAGTGACAGGTAGAAGTATTGGGTAATCCTGAAACATCGAGTGGTATTCGAAAAGTTATACAAGGAACTAAACTTCAATAAATCAAGCGCGATAATCCCAAAAGGCTTATCACTTTTTAAGCCTCTCGTGTCCTATGGGAATAATGCACAGTGAGTTGCATAACTTTAATACACCAAGCGCGATAATCCCAAAAGGCTTATTACTTTTTAAGCCTCTCGTGTCATATGGGAATAATGTACAGTGAGTTGCATAATCATAGTAAGTTTTCGTTTTTAAGGTTTTTATTGGAAAATAACCTTATTTGCTTGATTCATCTTTGAAAATACATATATCAAATGAAAAAGTACTTACCACAGAAACGAAAAAACTTGTATACGTCATATAAACCGCAAACTTTGCTTTTCCAATCGTCGAATAGGTAAAAAGAACAACGTGGCATACATAAAAGATAATTAAATAATAAACTGCGACGATAAAACTTCCAAATACTTTATTAATTGCATTGACTAAAGCACACATAGCATTGTGTGTTCGCTTAATTTTTTCCAAGCGTATCAAGTTATATGCATTTTTTAAGTCATTGTTGATGTTCGCAATTTGTTTTGTGGCTATCCATAAATATGCGGTTAGCAAGACTAAAGTGTTGTGGATTCGTAGTGAATGAATTGCTGTCAAATGGCCATAAGATAAGTACAAAGGTATCGTATATAATAAGTTTACCATTGTTAATATAGCTATGAACCAATAAATTATTTTTGAATTTAGGATTTTTTTGAATTCGTTCGTGCTCAATATTTGAACAATGTTTTCAATCGATGACCAACGTAAAAAAACTGTGGCAAATATGACAAAGTGAGTATACACGTGCAATGCAAAAAAAATGAATATAGTTATACTACCGACTTTATATATTGATATGTCACCGATTTTGTGGGTAGCTTGGTAAATTCCACAGTACCCAATGAAAAAGAATATTACTAAGAAGGTTGTGTAAAATTTCCATAAACTTAAAAGTATTTTTTCATGATGTTTGCAATAGTTTGGACAATAAATACCGAGCAATGTTAGAGAAATTAACCACAATTGTTTCACGAAGGGATTCATTTTAACGTTTGAAAGAATGATTTGAAAAGTATTAAAAAAGTAAATTTATTTTCGAGAAAACACTTGATTGATTATATTTTTTAGTAAACTACTTTTTGATGACATAAAGTGAATCCATTTAATCAAATATATAATATTAATGGCTGATATATTTTATTTGTTACAGGGTGGCTTTCAATCATGTATAAATTTCCAAAATTGAAATTGTGAAATTTCAATACCTGGAATTAAAAATAATGTTTTTAACATTTTTCTAAATCGCAATACCTACGGCCAATTATCAAAGAAGGTGTTATATTTTTATTAGCCACGTTACGTCAGATTTATGTGTGTTTAAACACATGCTGATTTAAGAAATCTTGGTTGTTTTAATTTTTTTTTTGCATTTTATATTTATTACCCATAAAAAAATTTATTAAACAGATTTTGATTTTTTAAAATCTATAATTAACGCCTCTAGCGATAGGTTTTAATAACTAGAAAAATTATTTTTTACACGTGCGGCTGCTATTTTATAGATAATTAAGAAAATTTTATTGTAATTATGCATCCGTTTAGTTGAAATTAGATATATTTTTCCTTGGCTCTTAAGGCTCTTGTATTAATTCAAGCAGCCTCTAAATATTTACTTAGCTTGTTAGCCAGTTATATTAACCAATTGCCATGCTGATTTATAATCAATTATCTATTTTTTATATGCTTTAATGTGCTTACCCCTTTCCTCTAGGACTTTTTAAATACATTGTTGTAAAGTAAACATCAAATTGCTATGTCGGCATTAAATGTTTATTTAAGCCGATGCCGTTCCATAAGGAGCGTTCATTTGTTTTCTGGCTTTAGCCGTAGCAATTTGATCCGAATATTTTCTTTTATCCTAAATAAATCTTTAGAACCTATTGTCATACGAGCATTACAAGAATCGTTTAATTCGAATTCATTTACTTTGTACATCTCGAACTCTCTATTAGAAGACATCACAGAAGTTGATCTTCAACAAAAGAAAATTCAGCAATATCATGAGACTAAAACCTCTCATAGAGGAATCACTGAAAATATTGCAGCCTTAAAGGAAAGATTCTATTGGCCCAATATCGAGAAAAACGTACAAAATTATATCAAAGTATGCGAGATATGCAATAAAACCAAGTATGAACGTCAACCATATAAAATCATATTCAAACCCACACCCATTGGCATGAAACCCTATGAACATATTTATATTGACACGTATATAATCAATAACCAGAAATTTCTGACCATTATTGATAGCTTTTCAAAATTTGGTCAAGCCTCTCCTGTAAACACGAAAACAGCTGTTGAGATATCATCACAGTTATTGAAATATTTTAGTGATCATGGAATATCTCAAAAAATCACATCAGATAATGGAGCAGAGTTTAAAAATGCTATAATGACAGATCTTTGTACATTATACAAAATTGAGTTTCATTACGCAACTCCATGAAGCCCGAACTTGAATAGTCCAATCGAACGATTCCATTCGACACTAAGTGAAAGTATAACGAGTTTAAAACTCCAAAACCCGAATAAGAGTATTATTGATCTAATGACAATCGCAATATTGAATTATAACAACAGTACTCATAGTACAATGAATCACACCCCTTTTCAAGTGATTAAAGGAGATTTGAATTATGCCATACCGATTGAACAAACGGAAAATAAACTAACAACTGACTATATAACAAGTTTGGCAGAATCCCTTGCAAATTTGAATAAAGAAATTCAAGAAAAGTTATTAGCGAAACAAACAAAGTCTTTAGAATCACGTAATAAAAATCGTGAACCTGAACCAGAACTACAAGATCCAATCTTTGTAAAACAATTTAATAGAGACAAGATAAGTCCATGTTATGATAGCAAAACACAGAATCGCTTTGCTAAACAAAATGTTAAACGACAATAATTTATTTCAGGTAATCCGAGATGAATCCTTTAGTATTCCTAACTCTCGTTGGAGTCACCCAGGCATATACATTGATGACGGTAGAAAATCCTATTTTACCAATCTCTTCAGGAACTACTTACGTAACAACTCAACATAACACGGCCTATTATCACATAAACACGACAATTATCATACAAAGTATCCATAAACTAGAAATTACGTTAATGAAATTATTTGACACTCTTAACAAAACAACATGGTCAAACCAATTTGTTGCACTGTTTCAAACAAATATTGAAAACAGTCATTCTCAAATTAAGATTATGAAACAAGTAATCAGAACCTATCAAGACCGGAAACGTAATAAAAGTGGTCTATTAAATTTCATGGGCATAGAACAAAAATGGCTCTACGGAACCTTAGATGCTGAAGACGGCGCAAGATATGATTCTTATATCCAGACGCTTAATGATAATCAAAAGACTCTAAATGAAGATCTAAAAACACAAGCTCAAGTATCGAAACAAGTTACAAAAACATTTCACGATCAATTTTTAACTATTGAATCTAACCAAAAAGTTATCACAGGAAAATTACAAAATATTTCCTTGGAAAACCAAAATTTTCACTCAATGTTAACTTTCAATCTAATATTGAACAATATCAATATTCAAAGTAATATAATAAGGAATCTTATTGATCATGTGCAATTAGCAATCAATTTTGCACAATTGGGATTAATGCATTATACTATTTTACAGCATAATGAATTAAATCAAATATTAACAAATATACCCAAAAGTCAGCAAATACCTTTTGATAATAAAATCAAGTATTACGAGACAATGAAAACTCAAGTAAAAATCCAAAATGAGTTAATTATATTTGTTATACACACACCAATGATTGATCCCAAGCCCTTTATATTGTATAAAATCTATCCAATTCCTATCCAAGAACTTACCATTAGGAATAAGTACCCTTACCTATTACTTACTACGGACCTTTACTACAATACGTTATGGGAATGCCCGAAAGTCGAAAGTGTGTACCTTTGCAACCAAGAAGAGCTGAAGCAAGAAGAATCATGTGTCTATGGCCTGATTACTGACCTACCACAACAATGTCCTTTCACTAAGGTGAAATATGAAAAACCAACAGTGAGACAACTCCCGAATGGACAACTATTAGTCATTCCTAAGAATAGCCTGACGATAGTTATTCAATGTGACAAGACAAACCATATGGAAATAATAACAAATCCAACGCTAGTTTCGTTTGAAAAATGCTTTGTGAAAATACAAAATCAAACATTTTCAAAAACCAGCGAGAACTTCAATTTTGAACTGAAGATTCCAAGAATAGACATCCCTGAACTTCCAGAGAACGCAACAACATTGGAACTTCAAGAAATCAACCAAGAAGACTTAGAAGAAGCCTTCAAGACGACGAAACAAATAAGAGTTCATAATCTAAAAGAATTGTCTTTTGAACACTCTTATTTAAACACATATGTAATCATAGGTTTAAGTCTTGCTATTTTATTTTTAATTTTACTATTTTACTGTTTTAGGAAGTTTAAAACTTCAGAAAAAGGTTGTGCAAATGTGCAAATTGAATTGTCTGATTTGAATTCACAACAATCCACGTTTGCAACATCTTAAGGAGGGAGGAGTTATATTAACCAATTGCCATGCTGATTTATAATCAATTATCTATTTTTTATATGCTTTAATGTGCTTACTTTCCTCTAGGACTTTTTGAATACATTGTTGTAAAGTAAACATCAAATTGCTATGTCGGCATTAAATGTTTATTTAAGCCGATGCCGTCCCATAAGGAGCGTTCATTTGTTTTCTGGCTTAAGCCTGTAGCAATTTGATCCGAATATTTTCTTTTGTCACCTCTGTATTTTAATCAATAAAATAAATGTTTTTTAAAATACAAGTTTATGAATCGAAAATATAATTAGCCCGCTCATTTCGAATAAGCATCCACTTACATGAATGTTTATAATTCTAATCGAATAAATTGCTGTTGTTGAATCAGAAATATATTTACTACGTAGGTATATTTTCCAAAACGTATATTATGGTACAGTAAATATCTATTATTCTGTGAAATTCACAATGTGTGAAGATCCTTGTTTACATTAAAAAAGTCTTGAAAGCAATCAACGAATTATAGACACAAACTATATCAATCTTTGAATCCGGAAACAAAAATTCAATCACAGTGATAATATTTTTTGGAAGTAATCTCGCTAATATGAGGCAATAAATTTAAGCTGTAGGAAGTGATAAATCTTCTCAGGTAGGCAATTTAAATTAAATAATTAAAAGCTGACAACGGTCATTGGTAAAACACGGGAATTATCTTTTAAGGTGTCCTCATAAACTTGACGATGGGTCTTACTTTTTTATATTTTGGAGCTTGGGATTTTAATAAATGATGATGTTTTTCTCAATCACTCAAGGAATAAATAATTTTGACAAATATACCTAAAATAGTCCCTCATTTAAGATTTTATTTTTAAATTACGAATTTAAATTTCAGTGAAAGAGCTCAGATCTGTGATATACCAAGTACCTATGTATTTTGTAAATTTAACACCTACAAGATATAACTTGTATGATCTTTAGGATGACAATATACATATTGGTTGAAACGCTGATATTTGATTCTCTAAAGCTGTTCCATTGACCTCTTACCAACCAAAAACTCTATAAAATATAATGTTGACATTAAACCTGGGAACCAATAAAAAATGTTAACATTTCCTCTATTGATATCTCAACAAGCTAGTATCCAAAATAAATTAAAACACAAAAGTTTGCCTTCAGGTTACATAATTAATTTATTCGCAGATTTAATGGCAAAGCCATATTTATTTCTACTTTTTGCAAAAGGAAAAATTTCTCATGGTCATTATCAGATGCCGATATCAATAAAACAAAATAGCAGTCGCAATGAAATCATTTACGAATTTGACATTTTTATGTTGAAAAATTCATTCTGAATACTAAACATGACTTCTTAGTCCGTACCTTCTCTGTTAGGTTGCGAATATATTAAAAATCAAAAAAATTGTTTTAAAAACCCTGAACTTATTCATCACAAATCGGTTTTCGCAGCTTGATCAAGTACGGAATAATAAAAAGTTGCATTATTGGACGAGTGTGGGCAATAATAAATACTAATAAGTATTACAATTCCTAAATTCTGACGGAAATCAATCAATCTTTTCATCGATGGATTTCAGGGTTTCGACCTTAAATATTTACGCACCTTGAATGAAAAAAATTGAATAATAATTATGCTGGAATTTAAATTTTTTTTCAAGATTATTAGAGCAATGAATTTTTATCATTCTAACCGTTACCCTATACATATAAATTATTGATTTATAAAAAAGAAAGTGTTCTCAGTTATTGCAGAATTCAAAAGCCGAAAAAAGTTTCTTAATTATTGAAAATTCAATTAAAAGAGCAGGGATTGTTATTGTAGGAGAATTATTCCTGTTTGATTGGAAACTGTTTGAAAATCCAAATAAAAATGGACGAAACTTGAAAATGCATAAATGCAAAGTTCCTTTTTCCATTATTCCCCGTTTTCTTTAATGCACAGTTTACACCAAAATAATTCTAATTATATGTCAAAATAAATAAACGTACTAGAATTTTCCAAGAAACAATGTACCTACTTAAAGCTTTTCCTAGTTAGAATAAACATATCACCAGTAGTATTTGTTTAAACAATTAGAATGTAAATAATTCTAATGAAATATTTTTGCTTTGGAACTTTATTTGTCACATCCAAGAAAACAAATTAGGTACTAGAATAAGATACCAGCAAAAACTAATGTAATTCACTTAACACTCTAATGCTAATAAGTATAATATGTTGATGTTCGGCATTTGTTGAGAATCGCTTAATTCCCAAGTTTCTAGACGCAATTACTTTCTTGTGAATAATTATTTCTATTTGTATCAAAAACAAAGCTGAAAATTTACTGGAAGCTTCATCTCTTAGCCCAAAATGTCTTGATGAATTTTGTATTTAAAAAGTCAAAATTTCGAAAAAAATAAATCATTATTATTGAATTAAGTCTAAAATGACCGTTACTTCAATCACATAAATCTACACGTCTTTGTATTCCGATTCGGCTTTTGAATAACAGGAATAAGTCATAAAAATTTGAAATGTGAGCCATTCAAATTAATGGTTTTTATGAATAGAAAACCGCGAATTTTATACGAAAATAATTGATTACCGGGATACCTAATCAAAAATCTTCTTGCCGAACACCTGGTCTGGTAGACTACCAGTATGCTAATAAGAAGCAAAAGAAATTGTTTTATTGTTCCTTTTTATGGCCATTTTTACATGATGGGAATGGTGATTAATGGCTGATTTATGCCAAATGAGACTTTTACAAAATAATGTAGTAACTACCTATATGTTTTACAGTTCACTTGACACAAATACATAAAGTTTTCGTTATATGGCTGGAGTGAAAACTTGATGAGTGAAAAACCTTTTTGAAGCTAGATGAATACTGATTTATTCCGAATCTTACCATAATTTTTGATATACTACTTAATCGTGATCAAAACTGCAAATACATAAAACAATGTGTGTCTACCCAAACATTGGGACTTTAAGTAAAATCTTATAGGTATAACAATTTGAACGTGATATTGGATTAAATAATAAAAAATGTGAATATACGATGTCGGTCAAATTAAGCTGTTGAAGGTTAATCACTGTTTCATTTATTCTAATTGAACATACTGCCGCCTCTCCAGAATGGAAGAAGTAGAGACATCAGCTCTATTTCTTCGTTTTGATCTTGGTTTTGATTTGGTAGCTGCTTTTGCCATCTTCTGCTGATTAATTTTGTTGCCTGCCATCTTGCTTTCACCATTATGATGATGACTATTGTTGTAATGCTGCTGGTGACTCCGGAGTGGTGATGAATGCTGCGCCACACTGTATTATGAAGTTTATCTTCGAGGTCCTCCTCTTCTCTTACTAGTTCTCCAAAACCATCGGTTTCTCTAAACACAGGATCGTTGGCTAGATATGAAGGTGTGTCTTTGTGGAGGGTACCATTAAAGATTAAGGGTACAGCTTTCACATAGCTGCCTGAAACTGGAACTGTTGCGCTTCTGTTTGGTCTGGATGGTGCAGTCTTGGGAAATCTGAATTATTTCTGTTGTATTTATTGCTACCAGCTACATCTTCCCTCTCTCCGCTGCATATAACCTGTAACGTTTTCAATTTCTTGGCTAATAAGCTACCTTGTTTTGCTTTAGTAGATATGATTCCATATAGAACTACAATGAAATAAATGAATAAACAACTATATTTTCTGTGCCCAGATTTTGTTACCTTGAGTACTACCTTCTACTAGAAGTTTTTTTGGTTCAGGTTTGCAAGTTTTGTTGATTGATCTAGGAAGGTTTGATTCAGTACGGCAGGGCCCGCTGTTATTGATTAGAATCTAAGGAAAAGGAATTAGTACCGTCACCATCTCTGGTTGCAAATCCAATCAATAATCTGAGGTTATGATAATAATTGTTGTTTATTTTTTGATTTTTCATTTCCATCATGTCATTGAACAGCTGTTTTGTCTAGGCGTTTTCTTTAGACCTGTTCTACCTTTTGCTATAATATGTTCTATAGGCACTTTTCAACATTCACCTGTCATTTTTTACACAACCGATTCTCAGTTCGTACTTTTGGGGTGAAACTGAACACGTCCTTTTCTATAATTTTCCTCAATATCAAAATTAGAAGTTTGACAGATGAAAGTCTTCTTCCGAAATCTAAATTCTAAATGAAGAATCTGCCCTTTTGATCTGCGACCTCACGCTGAGTAGTCGTCCGGTCTCGGGCCTCGGCCCTAATTGTTTTTGGGGTGAGACTTTTTGGAATTTTGTGCCAGGGAGCTCAAGTTTTAGACTAATTTCTTGCTGATAATTGTCTAGAGTCGTCCCTTGGTCATTTTTGGATTCTGTTTCGGTAAGTTTGAGATTTTCTTCAGGAAATATTAACCTACAACACGTGTTCCATTTTTTTTTAATAGGACTGTTCCGAGCAGCATTTGGAAGTTTAAGACTTCACCTTTGGTCTAGAGTATCCCTCAATTTGAGTTAAGATTATTTCTAATATTTGGGGCTCGATTTGTTTTTTTATACGAACATCGTTATAGGGTCCTACTCTTAGGCTATCGTTGGACAATCCTACTCTTAGGCTATAGTTGGACAGCTCCTAGAAAGAGATTCTAGACTAGATCTAGATTGCTCTTAGTTGGCTTTGGTAGCCTCCCTTCAACAACCCTCTTGGTACCGCTCTGCTAGAACCACATTGAGTTCTACGTAAAACAGATACCACGTGGATAGGACTCATGACTCACTTATCATACCATTGTCTATCTACAGTGAGACCAAACATGTAGCTAACCTCACTTTTGGAACTTCTGGATTTACACATACATGTGAAGATAACAAACACTTGTATCACATGTAAGTTACACCTTTTACTATATAGGCAAATCCTATGTAAATCACTGGATACTGAATTAGGTTCGGTAAGTGCCCCTTAAATAAAATTCTAGAATTTTACCCTGAGGTTTTTTCTGTGTTTAATTTGCCTGTTGGTAAAGTGTAACCCATACTGTATTTTTCTTATCACTCACAAGTGTAAATACCAAACGGTTTTTAGTCATGTTCACTTAAAATCAATATTTTTATACATTATTTACATTCTTATTTTTTTTTATAATCAAATATTTATAAATTGGTACAAGCATTATTCTAGATACATTTTTAATAACCTCCTGGCTATCCCTATATTTTGTTATTATTTTTAATAAAGAAGCCAGATACATTATTGTACCTAATTAGTTGTTTTATTGATAAGCTCTCCAATTGCACAGGTTTTGTTTATAACATCATTAAGTTATCTTCCTAGTTAAGTCACAATTAACTTGGTGGCGCCCAAAGGTAAGATGTATACAAGGAACCCATAGACCCATGGCCGCCGAACTGATGCTGACTAGCCGTATGCAGTATAATTAGGCAATTGCCAAAATAAGTACGTTATAAACCGATACTCTTGTAGAGGAACCTGTGATGAACATCTATGTATTTATTGTGCATACTTGTTTCCAGAGGATGCCCTATAGTCTGTGTTGTTGTATGTGGCAATGCCTAGATTGTGGCCATTCATATATTTCGTCGATAACGCAGGACGGATTAGATTCAATGTTTCTAACAGAAACTGGAGAACAGATGAGCTGGTGCAGGTAACGCCGTATGCACTGTTGAAGGTCGCTTTCATAAAGCAGAAAGTAAGTTTGACTGTTCCAGTCGATAGCGGTGTAATCATCGAGAAGGTCCAAACCCCAGTATATATCATTCTCAATTCTCCGTGGAATGGTTGTTTGGCAGTTTTCGATTGAATTTTTGAATGACGGCGTTGATATATGCTGGTGAAACTTGGTCATATATTGTACCTCTGTTGAAGTCAGTGTTCAGCAATTTATCGTAATGCTCGTTGGTTTCGCTGATGAAGTTGGTGGTTACTTGGTATGCACTCAATAGGTGAATGTTGAGTGCATTGGTGTCTATTTGTTTGAACCAATTTTGCATGCCGTTTCTGGAAATGTTGTCGTTTGTTCGTAATTCTGGCTTGGGTTTCGTTAAATTTTGTGAGGGCCGAAATCATAAACTTTGTTTGATTTGTTTGCATGTTCTGATGAGTTCTTCCTGATTATCGTTGATCGCATCAATATCTTGATATACTTCGTCATTCACTGCAAAAACCGCAGTCAAAAATGTTCTTCTCTTGGTTCTGTGGTGAATGTCGTCCATGTTCACGAATATCCATTTAGAATGATTTTCCATTTCTTCGAAATGCTGTACGACAGATGTGCATTTGACGGCATCGGTGAGCTTCTTGGATTGGTTGCACATATTTCTGAACTGGCTGACTACGGTGGACACCTCTAATAAGTCGGTTTCGGCTTTGTTCTTGGGATATGTTGTCTCTATTTTGGAAATACCTCTATCAATTCTTGCTGATCTAAAGTGTTCAACGTAGAATCCATGTTGCGAATAGTTGATTTCAAATCCTTTTTCTGCAGTGGCGGTTGTGATCATCATCATTAAGGCTGCTAGGAAGAACAATGAATATGGGTTTATTGATGTAGGTGCTATGTTCCGGAGACGATCTGATCTCCTTACTTCTAAGTAATTGATTTTGGATGGTTGGTAAATGGTGTGGGTCTTCTATCGGTAGAGGAATTAACTTGTGAATCGGTCTTTTTTGTGTGGAACCACCTGCTCTTTTTATTGTTACCATGCGAACTGCTCTATCTTGTCTTCAATGACTTTCTACTATTCTCCCCAGAGGCCACTGGGGCTGTATTCTTGACGGGTAGGGAGTAGAACAGGTGAGAAAAGTGAGCATGGCTACTTGAGACGAAGTTGAAAGAGAGAGCTGCTCCCTAGGGAGTTGAAATGATTCCCTAGGAATGTAGAGTGTTCCCTTAGCTAGACCCAAGAGAAGATGAATATCTCCGGGTTTTCTAGCCTACAATAAGTACAATTTGTATTGAGTTGAAACTGTTTAAAGTGGTAAAAAGTGATTTCCCTAATTGTTTTTAATATTAAATTGATAACAAAAAAATATAATGTTGGCGATTACATCCAGTTTATATTCAATGATATTATGATAAGGAAGATGCCCTAGAACAAATAAACATTCCTCGGGATGTCCTGGATTTCCGTTATTTGTTTCCAAATAGAACACTAGTAGCATATGTGTAGGTGGAGGAAAAAGTGCCACGCTACATTTCCGGTCTGCTGTATACATATTCAATTAGTGTCTGCTTTTGCCTAATCGACAGAGGCCTGGACTTTTCACCACCTAAATTTTCCATTTCTCTCTGACCCCCGCCTAGGAAAATTCAGTCATAATTTGGATTGATGAATTTCTGAAACAAAGAACTGATAGAAATATGGAATAAGCAACCAAAACAATATTTTTTCAACCAATAGTAGTACCTACTTATATGTACAGTGTCATTACTTAAGTGTGCAACATATGGGATTTTTTTTTAGTAATAGCAAAATCAAAATACAAACAAGGCCAAAAGTTGGTGCATGTCTGATAATCATATTAGGTGCACTTAGAATGATTGCAAGTCAAACAGCATACAGGGTAGCTCAAACAATATCAAAATTGTAGTAATATTTACTTAAATAAAATAAAACTTTTGCACTTTAAGGAGAGTTTTTTTAATATGTCTATTATCATTAGTAATGTTTCAACTTGTTAAAAAAAAAATTACGACATTTTAAAGTTGTGTTGAATATCATTGCAACAAACATGAATTTTGTGATTCCATAAAAAATTAAAAATCCAAGTTAATTTTACAAATATGTTTGAATTTGAACAAAGTTATGTAAAATTGATTTGATTTTGATTAATTTTTGAGAGTATTAAGGGCGGAAATAAAAAATAAAAAAATATAGAAATTATAGATTTTCTCGAAAGAAAATAAAAAAAATCTTAGGAGGCAATGTTTTGGTATTTAGGCATAACTTTTAATTCCAAACAACTTTTCTCTATAACATTTTACCAAATTTTCTAAAATAAGGGTACTTTACAGTACTGCTTTGATATTGTTTGAGCTACCCTGTATACTGTTTGACTTGCAACCATTCCAAGTGCACCTAATATGATTATCAGACATGCACCAACTTTTGGCCTTGTTTGTATTAGAGTTATGAAGATAATAATTATAGTGGATAATTATTGTACCTATATATTGTATACCTTTGTTATTTGCTAATTGCTGTACGAATCCACCCTCATTTCAAGTAATGCAACGATATACCTTAGAATAGGCCTAATTACATAAATATGGAAAAAAAAAACACTTCACCAAAAGAAACAGCACAAATAAATTCGAAGTTACGTATACCTAGAGGTTAGGTTAATCTTTCGTCTGTCAAAATTCAAAAAATGCTTCCCATCTATCACTTTCAAGAATAAGCACCCGGTTGGAGTTTATATTTTCCTCTTTGATTAGGACCATTGTTTCTACTCGTATATTGTGAGTCTTCCATTTGTATCTTCGCTGTAGTCTGGTGAGTTATTCTCCATCGTTGAGATAGGTTAAAATGTTCTGTCCAGCTTATGCTTGGTGGTGCTACCAGTTCTCTTCCTATAAGAAAGTGTCCTGGGGCCATGATGTTGAAATCATCTGTGTCTTCTATTCTGTGCAGAGTGGTCTTGAATTTAGACAACATGCTTCGATTTGATACGCTAACGTCGTTAATTCTTCATAGGTTAGAGTGCAGTCTCCAATTACTCTGTTGAGTTGATGCTTCATAGATTTCACCCCTGCCTCCCATATTCCTCCAAAATGTGGAGCTGCTGGTGGGATGAAGTGCCTTTGTATTCTTAGGTTGATGAATGTGATCGTATCAATTCTGTGATTTCATCTTTGAATACTCGTGCTGCTCCTACCAATGTGATACCGTTATCTCTGTACATATTCACACAATGTCCTCTGCTGGCAGTGAATCTTCGGCGTGCTGCTAAGAATGCCTCTGTTGTCATGTCACTGACTACTTCGAGGTGGTTTGCTTTGGTTGGAAGACATACGAATACTGCGATGTAACCTTTGTATGATCTGTGACTTATCCCTTTCTGACTTGAATGGCTCCAGCGTAGTCCACTCTTCAGTTTGTGAATGGGGTTGCTGGAATTACTATCGATTTCGCAAATTATCCTATGAGTTGCTGTGCGGTCTCTACTTTGTGACGGATGCATACAATGCACTTACTTAAAACCGCTTTGTCGACTCTTTTGCCATTGCTGATCCAAAATCTGCTTCATATGTTTGACAACGTTTCTTGGTTACCTTCATGTAGAGTGGTCTTATGCGCATCTCTGACTACCAATGTAGATATGCGTGAGTGGTATGGGAGAATCATAGGGTGCCGTTGGTCGTAGGGAAGAGGTGAGTGTTTGAGTCTCCCCCGACTCGGACTTTGCGTTTGCTGTCGAGAAAAGGGTTGAAGGTCCGTAGCTTGCGTTTTTGTCAATTGGGTTCTGCTGTTGTAAAGACTTATATTCTTCCAGAAATTCTTATTGTTGCATTATTTTAATGATTTCTTCGAAAGTGTCTTGTACTTCTTAGACGTATAGAGTAGGACTTTCTCCTCTTTTGATGAATCGACAGCAGTAGGATAGTACTCTAAGCATCTTTTTGAAGTTTGAGAAGTGTTTCCTTATATCACTCTTTATTGTAACTTCAATTTTGTGCTATGTAGTGCTGACTTTTTCTTGAATGTCGGGAATATTGGATAATGGCCGGTAGTTCATTTTGAGCCAGCAAAAACGCTAAAATCATAATGTTATTGAAGAAGTACAGTTTTTGTAGCATTCTTCCTAGATGTTTCGTTCTTGCTGAGTGCTGCGGGCCAATTGCCAGCATGCTCTTGAGCCTCCTGCGAGTGAATTTCTGGCCTGTATATACCTTTTATTCTCCTAACATGCTCTGTGTTTGGAGCCTACGTAGGGTGATTGTTTGTTGTGGGGGTTTCGCCGAGGGACGTTAGCCAATGTGGACCTTTCTACCACAAATCAGCTGATTCTAACTTTTATGGGTCCAATCCGCTGGATATGATGTCTGTTGGGTTTTCTTGGGACCTGACGTGGTTCCAGGATACTTGAGGAGCATTTCTGTGTATTCCGCAAACTCTATTTGCAATGAAAGTAGAGTCACCCTTGATCCAAGCAAAAGTGATTATGGAGTCGGTCCAGGCGCAGGTCTGGGTGTCTACCATTTGAAGAGAAGTCTTAGTTTTTTGTATTAATCAATTTTGATAGCAGGACTGCTATACATAGTTCCAAGCAAGGTAGGGTTGTTCTGTTCTTCGCTGGAGCGCTGATTTTTCTTGCAGGAGCATAACAATTCGCTTGTTTTCTTCTGTTATTCGACTGTATTGCACCGTTGGCTTTTTCTGATGCATCGCAAAAGCAGTAGAGTTCAATTTTCGTTTTTCTCAGATGTATCGGAACTCGAAACTTTGATATTCACTACTTCTTTCATTTTGCTCTGATACTGTATCCATCTTGAAGATATCTCTCGATCTACAGGTTCATCCCAGCTCAGGCTTCCTAACCATAAGTCTTGAATGATGAGTTTGGCTTGTATTACGATTGAAGACAACGATCCTAAGGGGTCGAATAAAGCCGAAGTCTCATACATCCGTTTGTTCTAGGATTGATTGAAGTGACGCCGGTCAGTTGCTGGACCATTTTCTCAGATTGAATCCAGTAAGGCTAAGCATTTTCTCAGTTCTCAGTAGTTCTTATTGTAGTTCTAGGACTGATTCTGTATCTTGTGCTCCCGATAGTATGTCGTCGATGTAGAAGTCCCTCAATGTTGCCTGGCTTTCCGCTGGAAATTTGTTCGATTTTTCGAATGCAAGCTTCTGTGGTGTCTTGATGGCTAGATATGGTCCTGAAACTGTACCGTAGGTAACAGTGGTGAGTTCGTATTCAAACACTGGTTGATGTGGATGTTCCCTGCATAGTTTTCTCTGGAATTGTTTATATGGATTTGCCTGTACATTTTTTCTATGTCTGCGCAGAACACAAACTCGTATGCTTTTTCCAACGAAGAAATATGTCGGCGATGTTTTGTTGCAGTCTAGGGCCGACATGCATCATGTCATTAAGGCTGATGCTGGTAGAGCTTTTGCACGATGCGTCGAAAGCGACCCTCAGTCATGTTGTTGTGCTAGCTTCTCTGATGACTGTTTGATGGGGGGAATGTATTATCTCCCTTGGTTCACTTCATGTCGAGTGACTTTCCTCCCAACTCTAGGAATTCTTTCATGTATGCTGAACATTTTTCTTGTGACCTGGGATATTGATGTACCTTTCTTTCGATGTTCGTGAAGCTTGCGGCGGCTCTTGGCTTAGAATTACCTAATGCATCTGCTGACTGCATGGGATACTAACTACGAATCTACCCTTGGAGTCTCGATTTGTGGTTTTCCAGTAAATCTCTTCGCATGCTTGCTCTTCTACTGTTAATTAGTGCGCTTAGGCTATTTCTTCGATTTCCCAGAACTTAGATAGCTGTCTGTCTTTTTCATAGTGAGTGACCATACTGACAACTTGGATAGCGTGGGATCCGGATGTTATTGGGCCGGAAACGATCCAACCTATATTCTGTTCCAACAGGCCTTCTGCAGTTTTTTGCGCGGCATTCAAAATAACACTGGCATATTCCTTGGCGCCTAATATCCCTGGTGTCATGAATGTTGGATTGACTAGCACTTCGTTCTTCCAACTGTCTATACTGTTATGTGTAGGTGTCGCTTTGGCATGCATTGAGTGAGTTTTGGAAGGACAATCATGTTGACATCTATGTATGGAGAATGTGCTCATAAATCGCGGTTTGATCTGTACTTAGAGACTTTGGGTTCGCCGTCACCAATTCCTTAGATTTGTGCTCTTATGCTGTGTCGTGGCAATCCCAGTCGATTTGCAGCTTCTTCGGTAATAATAGATATCTGTGACCCTTTGTCAATAAAAATCCTCAGGACTTGAGGGCAACTTGATGTGCTTACTTCTACTAGTGCTGTAGCGAGTAAAAGGTTTTCTTTATTTCTACTGGCGTGATTAGACATGGCGCCTATTGATGGATAATGTTCAACTCTTCTTGATGATGTGTGTCATTGAGAATTTCACGGTGGAGTAACTGTCGGTCTGTCTTGGTAGCCTGTTAGAATTTTGTTACTGCCTGTCCATATAAAGAAGCGTGTGGTGCTGACGACTGCAGATGCTACATTTTGTATCGCTGGAACATCTCTTATTGATATCATGGCTGACAGTTATAGCAGACAGGGCCGCAACTAGGGGGTGGCGAACTAGGCGCCCGCCTAGGGCGCCGGAGTATCGGGGCGCCGAAGGCGCCTAATTTAATCCAGCCCTATTTTACAATTCAAAAAAATGCAACGGTTTTACGCGTCATTTGTCGTAGCACGGAAATTTATTTTGCTTGTGTTACATCTCTCTTTGTCAACCGTCAACCATCAAAAATACGAATATCTATAGTAATCATATGACTTATGTCAAACACAGTGCACGTGCAAAAGGCAGCAGCAAATCGCAATGTCTGTGATAAATTCAAGTATTGATGACGTAGCGTAAAACTTTCGTTAGCTAGAGATTAGCTTCGCGTCTAGCTTTTATCCGACCAAACTGAGCAAGAGCACTTTGGGCGACATGGGCGCCCTCTGCATGCTGCATGCATTATATCTTTTGACTTTTTTCTATTTAGCCGTTTACGGAAACTATAATCGGGATAACCCGACCAGCAGCTGAATGTTTTCTATCTTTCCTTAATGAATACGATTGAAAAAAGGCAAAATACGTCCGCTGGCGGTTGGGTTAACCCGATCATAGTTTCCGTAAACAACTTTTTCTTTTACAATAGCTTCGTTCGCGGTAAGGATTCTGTTCGAAACTATTTCGCATGCGCAGTTCAAGTAATGGCGTTCGCGGACCACAAAATTCCGAACTTTTAGTTACGGTTCTGGATTCGCGGATCAACCAGAATCGGTTCGGAACCGTTTCGGAGCCGTTTCTGAACCAGTTTTAGCGGTCCTAAGATTTAAGCAAGAACTTCAGGATTGACACATATTTAACGTTCGTTTACGTATTAGCCTATCCAAAACATATGACTTTGACAAGCAAACAAAGGGATGTGTGCCTCTTGGCGGACATTTTAATTTAAGTTTGACAGCATCTTGGATACTCTAGCCTATCAAAAACACGTGACTTTGACAAGTAAACAAAGGGTTTGTGTGTCTCTTGGCCATTGAGGTATAATAATAGGGAGACGCATTTGAATAGTAGAATAAAAACGGTACCGGTGGGCGTGGCTAAAGACACTAACAATATGGCTACTCACACAGAGCCGAACTAAATAAATTCTTTATAATTTTCAGCTAAAAAAGTAAAAAATCTACTGTACGCCAAGAAAGAAGAAGTTGCTCAGAAACTTCAACATACTGAAACAGAAGATCCTTCTAAGACCCAAAATAGAAATTTTGCGCTTCAAAAGTTTTTCGCATTTAAAGCATCTTCGGATGGAAAATGCGGCCCTGATGCATTACTGTCGCGTTGCTGTGACAAAAGTGACAGACTTGCAGACGGAAGAACACTCACAATATGGCGGAATTGGGTACACGTTTGTCTCGTCCAATTCGTCATTTCGCCTCCTTATCTTATCTCAGTGTTCTTGGCGGACATTTTAATTTAAGTTTAACAGCATCTTGGATAGTCTAATTAGACAGTCTGGAGAACTCGTTCCAAAACTGTTCGCGATAAAATAATGGCGTTTTCCATTTGTTTGCACGGAGGACGGAGGTGCACTCAGTGCAATTTTTACATTCCATTTGACTGCACATTATCAGTTTTTATTTTCCATTCGAAATCCAGTGCAATTATGTATGCACTCAGTGCACATTTTTTGGCACAAGCTAGGAAGGCCCGTGGAGAGCCAAAGCATCAAAAAATATATCTATTGTTACTTTTGAGAAGGCGGTGAAGGGGCGCCAAAATTTGGACTTGCCTTGGGCGCCGAGGGTTCTAGTTGCGGCCCTGATAGCAGATATGCTTTTCTTGAACATATCTATTTCTTTCCTCTGCTCAATTCCTTTGAATTTCTGGCAGTGGTACCGTACGTCATGTGTTGGTCTTGGCAGAACAGACAGCTTGAGGTATTGTATTTTTTTCTCAGGGTTTGGCTTGCTTTCTGACCCTGGGATAGTTTCTAGTGACTGGAATCTCCTTTCCATGAATGTCATGGATTCTGTCAACTTTGGAACATCGTGAAACTTTCTCAAGACTTTGCTCATATAGGCGGTTAGTTTCGCAGTCCCACTTTCTGATTGTCATTCGGATTATTAAGGGGCCCCAGGTGTCAACTTTGACGCCTAGATTTTTTAGTGCTTGTAGACACTCACTGATGACGTCATGCAGCTGTTTTAGTTTCTTGGCGTTCTCCCTTGAGACTTCTGGTAGGTCTAGTAGCTTGTCTAGAAGATTAAATATTAGAAGCCTTTTGTTTTCGTACCGTTTTTGAAGTAGATCCCATGCTGACTCGTAGTTGGCTGCAATTCGGAGAAAACTCTAAAATATAATTGCGTACAGATAGATGGTATACGGACCAACTACTGCAAAGATGGTACAAGACTGCTTGAAGACAGACAGACAGACAGACAGACAGACCATTAACTCTTATTGGAAGGAACACTCTCAGGAACTACTCAACAGAAAATCACAAATTAATGATGACATTTTCAACGAAATTCCACAGAAACTAATAATACACGAACTGAGCGAGGTTTTCAGTCTGGAGTGATCGTCTATAGTCTATGATGACAAATAGATATACATACTATATTGAAATTCTAGAAGTAGCATGGCTGGCTAGACATCACTGCGACCTATGCGATCGATCATTGTGACTCTCCTTCTTCCTTACCTTATCTAGTTTTATTCTCTTGACCATTTCCTGATAGAGGAATACAGAGAAAGAAAAAAGCCTGAAAAAGTTGTGAAAAAAGTCGGACAAGGAAAGCAGGCAAAACGAGGAATCAAAGTAAGAGGAAAACAAAAAGGTGAAAAAGTTTCGAAATTGTAAAATTTTTCGCAGATCTTTGGACGATTAAAAATTGTGGAAAATCAAAATCTATCGACGCAAAAGAAGAAAAACGAGAAATTAAAAAAAAACATGTTCATAAACTATGAACATCAAATTTATTAATTAAAATTATAGAAAATTCAAACAATAAATATGATTTTTTTATTAATAATTAAAATGCAGCCATTGATGAAAGCGTGTGGTCTTTTTTCGTTGTCCGAATATATGAATATTAAAATTGCAACATTGAATCGCCCACAACAAAAGAAATCGAAGGACTAATCCGGCTTTATGAAACTCATGTGCAGCGGATAAAAGGATTAGGATTTTAATATTACTAGTTTTGGTTAAAATAGCAATGTGTGGGATTATTGATAATTTCGTTTACAGAATTTTAAATTTTAAGGAAAATTACCTTACAAGAAGTGAAATTTGGTTAGAAAGTACTTATTATATCCTCAAGAATTTAGCTATAATTTAGATTTCATAGGTTCTTTATAAGAATAACATCATAATTTGTATGCATATTTACCATTATTGTTCGTGTCAATGCTATTTCATGTGTGGTTATTTATTGCAGCTGATTAAATTACATAAATAATTTGTCTGTATTTTACGATCAAAACAGTGCAATAACTGTTGTAACTTTGTTAAAAACCTAATTAACTTTCAGTCAATCGGTTTATGTAAGTAAATCCTCGATTTGAAATACTTTGACTTTCTGAGAAATCAGCTTAGCTTTTCATATCTACAGGAGGTCTTTGGATGAACGAACAATTTTTTTTTAGGCATCACCTAAACAGCTTTTAGTCAAGCTATAAATTACTACCAATTAGGTGTATAAGTAAAGGTGCAGACAAAATAATAATTTATTATCTTAAGCTGTAGAATAAGTCATTGTCTGCAATAAAAAGATGACTTTTATGAACAAATCAGTTGAAGTTAAGTTCAATTAATTGAATAGAGTAATAATTTTATATAAAAGGAATTAATCATCTTTGGTTACTGAGAGTTGTGGTAATTTTGAGTTACTGAAGCAATTTGGGCTACTGGGGATAAGGATGCCAATTCTTTATTGATGATTAGTTGTCTTGTTGGAAATGTAACCTCACTCTTTAGTAAGAGTCAGAAACCAACCCAGCGTAAAGTGAGGAAATTCATATTTTCAATTGCCCAATATGATCCTTCAGCCTTTACTATATATTATATTTTGCAACTCTTTTGGTAAAATGATTCTGGTTTTTGCTGTAGAGAGGTCTAAATTGTACAAAAGCCATATATTTCAATTCCTCTGTTACCTAATCCTAACAGTTGCAGGTCATGTTTAATTCATATAAAAACCTATATCTATTTTGAATTTTAAATAAATTTCGGACATGATTTATTCTTAATTATCGACTGTAAAATTAATTATTTTTTTATCGATATCCGACTTGTGGCTAATTAATTAGCTTGGCAAAATGCCGCATGCACACCATCTGCTGCTAAATTTAGGATAAAAGGTAGTTTTACCGGTTAACGTGAGAAAATGTTAAACTGTTATATTAATGATTCGGATCTAGTTTTACCTTTGGCAATTGAAATAAAAATGATGCATATAAGTGGATTCTAAATATGTATCCATTATCACCCACTATAGCATAATACATCCATTATTGTACTAAGCCTATTTGCTTTAGTCCAACCGCTTTAGTACTTTGGTGTTCTGTATACAAGGTTCTTTAGGTACTTTACTGGGTGGTGTCTCACGTTCGGTTGCCCGAAAATGCTGTGTCTTCTGCGATCCAGTGTTTCGCAATTTAAGAGCGTAGGGAATTCTCAAAGTTAATTTTTGTGAAAGATTGCATTGAAATTCTAATTTATATAGGTACTTACCCATAATGTCACTAGGTGAAATATTGTGACCATCATTTTTGAATTCTGTCTTTTAAATTTACTTCAAAAAATTCGGAAATAAAAGAAAACATTCTGACCAACCCTGTATTAGAAGATGATGATCGCCGGTTGCCCTTGACTGTCGCCAATATTTATATACAAAAAAAAATAATAATAATAATTTAATTTTCATTGGCTAATGTTTATGGATAATGGTGTCTTCGACCATTTAAGAGGATTTGGAGATGAGTCACAATTATTGGCGATTTACATATCAACACTGTAAATGGGATTCACGTGAATCACTACTAGAATTTACATGTTTGTTCTGTTTTAGAAGTAATAGATCGATTTGATCCCATTGAAATACGATATTAGTTAAATTCATCAGATCAACAAAACATGTTTTTCTATTCTTCTGTGTTTTGATCTAATTTTTTTACGGCGCCACAGGTAGGTATTCATTCCGCGATGACGAGAGCTGAAGATTTGGAGTAGAGAAGACGAGGAACTTCAGGGTGCACCCATTGGGAGTCGGGACACCTTATTAATAAATAAGTTTCCATCAGGAATGGAATAATGCTAAATGTAAAGCTAAGTAATGGACGAAATCTTGCATATTCGTAGAAAAAAAAATCTCCAATCGTTAACTAGGTAGTAACTACAATTACTGATTATTCCAGAGTTAAATTTGAGCTATGGCAGTTTGAAACGTCAATTTTGGCCCTCAAACTTTGATTTCTGATCATTTTCAAGTTACAGTTCACATGGAGCAGTTTGAGAAGTTCATTTTCCACTCTGATTCAACTGAGATGAATAAAAATCCTATTCCAGGCTCACCTAGAGTAGTAAACTCCAATTTCTAACAATTCTAGCGTTAACTTTGAGCTATGGCAGTTTAAAACGTCAATTTTGGCCCTCAAACTACGATTTCTGATCATTTTAAAGTTACAGTTCACATGGAGCAGTTTGAGAAGCTCATTTTGCACCCTGATTCAACTGAAATGAATAAGAATCCTATTCCAGGCTCACCTAGAGTAGTAAACTCCAATTTCTTACAATTCTAGCGCTAAAATTTGAGCTATGGCAGTTTGAAACGTCAATTTTGGCCCTCAAACTACGATTTCTGATCATTTTGAAGTTACAGTTCACATGGAGCAGTTTGAGAAGCTCATTTTGAGCTATGGCAGTCTAAAACGTCCATTATGGCCCCTCAAACTACGATTTTAATAATTTTTAAGTTTCAGTTCAAATAGAGCAGTTTGAGAAGCTCATTTTGCACCCTGATTGAGCTGAAACTCAATTGAGATGAATAAAAATCCTATTCCAGGTTCTCCTAGAGTAGTAAATTCCAATTTCTAACAATTTTATTGTTAAATTTGAACTATGGCAGTTTGAAACGTCAATTTTAGCCCTCAAACTACGATTTCTGATCATTTTAAAGTTACAGTTCACATGGAGCAGTTTGAGAAGCTCATTTTGCACCCTGATTCAACTGAAATGAATAAAAATCCTATTCCAGGCTCACCTAGAGTAGTAAACTCCAATTTCTTACAATTCTAGCGTTAAAATTTGAGCTATGGCAGTTTGAAACGTCAATTTTGGCCCTCAAACTACGATTTCTGATCATTTTAAAGTTACAGTTCACGTGGAGCAGTTTGAGAAGCTCATTTTGCACCCTGATTTAACTGAAATGATTTTTTTTTTATTCCAGGCTCACCTAGAGTAGTAAACTCCAATTTCTTACAATTCTATTGTTAAATTAGAGCTATAACAGTTTGAAACGTCAATTTTGGCCCTTAAACTACGATTTCTGATCATTTTAAATTTACATTTCACATGAAGCAGTTTGAGAAGCTTATTTTGCACCCTGATTCAACTGAGATGAATAAAAATCCTATATTCCAGACTCTTCTGGAGTAATAAACTCCAATTTCTGACAATTCCACTTTCAAATTTAAGCTTTGGCAGTCTGAAACGTCCATTATGGCCCCTCAAACTACGATTTTAATAATTTTTAAGTTTCAGTTCAAATAGAGCAGTTTGAGAAGCTCATTTTGCACCCTGATTGAGCTGAAAATCAATTGAGATGAATAAAAATCATATTCCAGGTTCTCCTAGAGTAGTAAATTCCCATTTATAACAATTTTCTTGTTAAGTTTAAACTATGGCAGTTTGAAACGTCAATTTTAGCCCTCAAACTACGATTTCTGATCATTTTAAAGTAACAGTTTACATGGAGCAGTTTGAGAAGCTCATTTTGCACCCTGATTCAACTGAAATGAATAAAAATCCTATTCCAGGCTCACCTAGAGTAGTAAACTCCAATTTCTTACGATTCTAGCGTTAAAATTTGAGCTATGGCAGTTTGAAACGTCAATTTTGGCCCTCAAACTATGATTTCTGATCATTTTAAAGTTACAGTTCACATGGAGCAGTTTGAGAAGCTTATTTTGAGCTATGGCAGTCTAAAACGTCCATTGTGGCCCCTCAAACTACGATTTTAATAATTTTTAAGTTTCAGTTCAAATAGAGCAGTTTGAGAAGCTCATTTTGCACCCTGATTGAGCTGAAACTCAATTGAGATGAATAAAAATCCTATTCCAGGTTCTCCTAGAGTAGTAAATTCCAATTTATAATAATTTTATTGCTAAATTTAAACTATGGCAGTTTGAAACGTCAATTTTAGCCCTCAAACTACGATTTCTCATCATTTTAAAGTTACAGTTTACATGGAGCAGTTTGAGAGAGTAGTAAACTCCAATTTCTTACAATTCTAGCGTTAAAATTTGAGCTATGGCAGTTTGAAACGTCAATTTTGGCCCTCAAACTACGATTTCTGATCATTTTAAAGTTACAGTTCACGTGGAGCAGTTTGAGAAGCTCATTTTGCACCCTGATTTAACTGAAATGAATTTTTTTTTATTCCAGGCTCACCTAGAATAGTAAACTCCAATTTCTTACAATTCTATAACAGTTTGAAACGTCAATTTTGGCCCTCAAACTACGATTTCTGATCATTTTAAAGTTACAGTTCACATGGAGCAGTTTGAGAAGCTCATTTTGCACTCTGCTTCAACTGAGATGAGTAAAAATCCTATTCCAACCTCACCTAGAGCAGTAAATTCCAATTTCTGACAAGTCTAGCATTAAATTAAAGCTATGGCAGTTTGAAATGTCAATTTTCGATCTCATACTACGATTTCTGATCATTTTAAAGTTACAGTTCACATGGAGCAGTTTGAGAAGCTCATTTTGCACTCTGATTCAACTGAAATGAGTAACAATCCTATTCCAGGCTCACCTAGAGTAGTTAATTCCAATTTCTAACAATTCTAGTGTTAAATTTGAGCTATGGCAGTTTGGAACGTCAATTTTGGCCCTCAAACTACGATTTCTGATCATTTTAAAGTTACAGTTCACATAGCAGTTTGGGAAGCTCATTTTGCACCCTGATTCAACTGAGATGAATAAAAATCCTATTCCTAGAGTAGTAAACTCCAATTCCTAACAATTCTAGCGTTAAATTAGAGCTATGGCAGTTTGAAATGTCAATTTTGGCCCTCAAACTACGATTTCTGATCATTTTAAAGTTACAGTTCACATAGAGCAGTTTGAGAAGCTCATTTTGCGCCCTGATTCAACTGAGATGAATAAAAATCATATTCCAGGCTCTCCTAGAGTATTAAACTCCAATTTCTAACAGTTCTAGTGTTAAATTTGAACTATGGCAGTTTGAAACCTCGATTTTGGCGCTCAAACTACGATTTCTGATCATTTTAAAGTTACAGTTTACATGGAGCAGTTTGAGAAGCTCAAAAAAGCTAGAAGGATTTTCACAAAAAAGATCGAATGGTTACAAATTCATAATTATTCGTGACCTGGTGACCTACTCCTTTCCATTAAAACACATTGTTATATTGAAAAAATAGTCCATTTTTCTCACAGTGGAGCTTCTTAAATATCAAGAAGCAAAAAACTCACAGTCTTCTCCACAATTATTTATGTAAAATTCAGTTTTGTAATTTTACTACGAGTACATGTTTCGGATAGTGTATATCCATCTTCAGCTCTTTTACTTTATTAAACCAATGCTTTCGAAAGCATGAAACCTGTGATCTGTTAAGCACAATGAGACCTGTCATGGAAAAATGCTGCTCACTGAGTGAAAAAAGGGGGTGGTGATCTTGCCAGAGGCAGTGGATCCAGGCTGGAGGAATGAGTGGAGAAATTAGATTATTGATGTTCAAGTTGTGCGTCCTAGATTTCGCTACCCGGGGAAGAGCTCTTTTTGATTGAATAATAATGAATTTGAACAGGATGTTAGTTTTATTGAGAAAATTGATAATTTACTCGTTTTTCCCGTTATTTCCCAGCAGATGACCGAAAAAAAGGCATTGTATTATATTAATGATTCCTGATTATTATTTTATTCTTTTGCTAAAAAAAGTCAATAACCTTCCAATTATCAAAACTACTGCTAAAATTCTAATAATATTATTGTAATTATTTTGTAAATACCAAAAAAAAAGGATATATATCGTAGTTGCTTTCTGCAGCAAGTGATATAGCTGTCATTAGTGTCATTGCTGGAAAGAAACTTGAAAAAATAAGATTTTATTTAATAAATTTATACTGTTTTGTTCATGACAAACAAGTCGAAGAGGTCAAGAAAATAATTACAAACTTTAATTAAAAAATTTTAATAGAAATAAGTCATAATCGAATGATTGTTATTATTATATTTGCATCCACATTTTATGTATAGGTATTATTGGCAAAAGTATTTATAAGGTATTGTTTACATGGTCGGTATGTTCATCAGAAGATGATAATTCACATTTTTAAGACATTGTTATTCATGAAAATACAGTCGAATAGTCAATTAGCCGGATTTACATATACATTTGTAAAATTATTTCTGAAATCTCAAAAGTATTCACCGAATTGAAGATTTTTCTTGCAAAAATCTGTAATTTTACCAGAAAGCTTGTACAAGGTTTATGGAGCGTTGAAGTTTTCAATAGAAGGTGATGATATTTCTCATCACCTGTAGAAAGGGTTTATTTATTCCGATATCCTCTGCATTGCTGATACCAGTGTTCTGTTCCTTTTTAAGAGTAAATGCTTTATGGCAGCTTTCTTGGAAGGTTGAAAGGAAAATTTTTAGAATCACTCACGTAAAAAATTTAAGACTCAATAAACTTACCGACAGGGTATTAAAATAAGCGTATATCGGTGAGATTGCGGCACTAAAACGCAAAGTAAAGACAATGTCAAGCATAACAGCTTCAAATTTGAATATTAGGTCCAAAACCCCTTTTTGGACGAAGATATAAATATACTCTAATGTCTAATGTGTCTTTTATACGTGATTCAAGCAAATTTGAAATGTAGTAAAATAATAAATAATTGAAGAATTTGTCAGTCTTGATTCAAACCATCAATACAACAGGTTGTCCGAAATCAAACTAAATTACCACATGCAGGCCAACACACACTTGTGACATCATGAGGTTCATATGAGGTTCCTGAGCCTGAAGATAAACCCATAACCTAAACAACGAAAAGACATTAAAGCAAGGCTAAAGTAATTGAATTGTGGGCACCAAGTGACAGATTCATGTGGAAAACATTATCTATGACCGACACATTCTCTCTTTTTTTTTGAGTAAGGGGATTATTATGCTTTCTTCCCAGTCTTCAGGGGCTTGATTCTCGTCTCAGGGAGTAGAGCTCAATGTTTTGTCCTTATCAATGTAATTGAAAAATAAACAAGAATAATAAAGACCAAAAATTTGTTCTCTCGGGGAGCTCTAGTCGCTGAGATGAGAATCCAGCCTCTGGGGATCTTTTTCCAGATAGTTACTATAATTTCGGTGTATTTGGGACGTGGCTGTGTTTCCGGCATGTTTCAAGAGTTCGGGGGTTATCGTGGTATACCCGCAGTATTGTTTTTCAACTTGTTTTTCTAGCGTTCTCAATTTCCATCCGCGAGAGGGATTTTCTTTTCGCATTTCCGCAGTTTAGAAGCTGGCCGGTTCTTGGTTGTTTGTATAACCCTGGATGAATAGTTGTTCAAAGTACTTTTTCCATGTTTGCAGCATTTGATTTTGTCTGGTTACTAGAACTCCGTTCTCGTTGTTGGTTCTGGGTCTAAAGCCATTTTTTTCTAGTTCTTATTGTCTTATAGAATTTCCTGTTCCTGGTATTATTCCTTCCTTCGACTTTTATTAGCCTCTTTTCTTAGTTGTCTGCATCTACTGTTAATATATTCAGTAGGATCTTGCATCATCACTCGTCTTGCATTATTTCTGTCCTTAAGTACCCTCTCACATTCCGGATTGTAACAGTGATTCCTATTTTTGTTTTTTGGCTTTACTCCAGTCACTCTTGCTGCCCTTATGGCAGCATTCACATTGTCACAATTGAAGTTAGTTCCATTTTCGTGATTTTCGTCATATTCTTGCGGTTATACAACTCACTGTACATTATTCCCATATGACACGAGAGGCTTAATAAGTGATAAGCCTTTTGGGATTATCGCGCTTGGTGGCAATATTGTCAATTTGTCATTAATGATTATAAAGATTGATAAAGTATTGAAGTTTAGTTCGTTGTATAACCTTTTGAATACCACTCGATGTCTCAGGATTACCTAATACTTTTACCTGACACTCAACGCGTTACCAGCAACACCACTCCTCCTTCGGAGTCGTGGTGTTGTTGCGTAACAGGTTTCGTGACAGGTAAAAGTATTATCCGGTAATCCTGAAACCTCTTGTGGTATTACATTCGATAATCTTGACAAAGCGTCAGCATTGGCATGGTTTGAAGTTGAACGTTGAATAATTTTGAAATCAAAATTGAGTGCAGTGTAACATTCTTGTAGCAACCATTGAAGGTTAATGCTTTTCTGGGCTAAATATTGTTGAAACTAAAGGTTTTTGATCCGTAATAGGCTTATAATTATATTAATTATAATTAATTTTAGTATAATTAGGCCTTAATTAAGTCATAATTAGATATTTTATTCGATTTTGAATGGTTTTTGTTGTTTGCGATTGCAGCGCCATCTAGTGACAAATGCGTGTAGTTTCAATTATTGTTTCGAAATGGTTACTCGCTTTTCTTTCGAGTGCCGGTTTTTCGTTGAATTTTCCAGTTTTCAATTAGAAAAATTATATAAAAATGTTCGGAAAAGTGTCGTGGTTCGAATTCTGTGTTTATTTCACCTGGAAAATTAAATTTCTAAGCGGGGGCCGCAGTTTTGAGAGGTGAGTGCAAGAAATTCCATTACTTATTATAATTGCGAAAACCATTGGTAAAATTAGTGCAAAAAAACATGTATTTCCGTCACTTTCTTTCACATGCTAGTAGAAAAGGACACGAATACACTCAGTGTGCACTCAGGGTTGCCAGGTCGAAAAAAAATTATTCATGAGAAAATACAGCATGAGATTCTCAGTAAAAATCATGAGATGACTAATTTTATCGGGAATCGACAAAAAAATGCGTCTATTTTAATAATATGTGTTTTTATTGGATAAAAAAATAACTTTCATCTGAAAAATACAACACAAAACATAAAATATAACAGAAAACACCTCAAAACACAAAAATTACTTAATAGGTAGGTAAGGTAGGTACCTACTTCCTATATTAGGCGTAACGTCATTCCAGAAGTTAACTTTTGGTTATTCGGTCAATTTTTTCAAATAATACCCGTCATAAAGTTAACGCATTTAACCTGTTTCTTGGTTCTGATTTATGTATATTAGGTCTCTTCACACAGAAATCACGAACCAGTCAAAGTGAATTTCATTGGTTGAAACAAGTTTTCTGACTGTCTTCAACCAATGAAATTCGCTGTAGCTAATTTGTAATTTCTGTGCGAACAAACCTATAAATTATAGAAAATATTCATTCTACGCAAGCGCTTGAATGTGATAATGGTAAAATATCAAATACAAAGTTTTAATTTTAAATGAAAATAATAGAATTACCGGAGTATTGCGCCAAAAATCATGAGATTTTTATTGAAAATCATGGAATCATGAAAAATGTGTCCAAATCATGAGATCTCATGAAAAATCATGAGACCTGGCAACCTTGAACATTATTCAAGTCTATGCCCCTACTACTGACCATGATGATGACGAAGAGTCGAAGAATTCTACCAATAAATTAAAGCATTAATGAAGGTGACAAAAAAGACGAAAACACTATAATTATGAGAGATTGGAATGCAAAAGTGGGCAGAGAAACAACAGAAGATGTTACCGGACAGTACGGCCTCGGAATACGTAACAACAGAGGAACACGACTTGTACAGTTTTGCCAAGAAGAAGAATTCGTGACTACAAATACGTAGTAAAATCTTCCATATAGGAGACTGTACACATAGACGTCCCCCCAACACTCACAGAAAAACATTGTAAGAAATCAGATCGACTTCATCCTGATCAACCGGCGATTCCGGAATTGCAATAAATCAATGAAAACCTATCTTGGAGCTGACGTGCACCCTGATCATAACTTACTCTGCTCAGTACTAGGCGTAAAATTAAAAAGGAAAGAAAACCAGCGAATACAACAACATATACTAAAGGACCCCGAAACCTTCAAAGAACTTATCAAGGAAATAAATACAACTATATCACTCTCCCTTGATAACAAAAGTGTCCAAAAAATTTGGCAAGATCTCAAAACTTCTTTGAGAAATGGAAGAGTTCAGCAGCTGGTAAAACCAAAGGGGAAAAAAAGCAAAAAAGAATGGATGACGCAGGACATATTGAACCTTATGGAGGAGAGACGAAAACACAAAAACAACAATCATAGTGAGTACAAGAGGCAGGTAATACGCAAAAAAGTTAGGGAAGCAAAGGAAGTGTGGCTCCAGGAATCCTGCAAGGAAATAGAGCAGCTTCAGACCATACACGATGCCTTTAACTTACATAAAAAGATACAAGAACTTTCTGGCATATACAAAAAGTAATTTAGACTATTATGATATGCGCCTATCATAGTCAAGCAGCTGTATGATAGTGTTACAGATGAAATACTTATAGAAAGGGGCGTAAGACAAGGATGTTTTCTGTCACCCCTGTTGTTCAACCTCTATTCAGAGAACATATTTCGTGAGGCTTCACATGACAGGGCATCAGAGGGAGTAAAGATAGGAAGCGAATTATAAGATATGCAGATGACACTGCCATCATTGCGGAAAATATAGAAGACTTGCAAATACTGCTGGATAGAGTGCATGAGGCTAGACAAAGTTGGGGTATTAATATAAACATCAAGAAAACGAAATGGATGACCGTAGGTAAAATAAACATCGAACCAACTCCGATTACAATCAACGGACACAACATTGAACTAGTTCCACTTTTCGAATACTTGGACAGCTGGCTAAACAGTGAAGCTACGTGCGACGAATAGGTGAAAGCAGGGATTGAAATGTCACGTAGGATATAAATTGAAACCAACTCTCATCAATTGAAACCTCACAGTCCAGAGGCGGTTAAGAACACTCAGCTGTTACGTATGGAGCATTCTCTTGTACGAATGTGTGACATGGACATTTAAACCTGACACCATGTACAAAATAGAAGCGTATGAAATGTGGTGCTATCGGAGAATCCTCAAAACCCTTTAGACCGCACATACCAGCAATGAAGAGATACTTAGACAGCTGAATAAGGACCGATCTCTGAGCACCATAAAAATAAGAAAGATTTGTTATTCCGGACATATAATGCGAGGCACCAAATATCACATCCCTCGCCTGATCATCCAGAAAAAGGTTGAGGGCAGAAAATGGATATGTCGCAAAAAACTGTCATGTCTAGGAAACATTAGAAATTGGACCAGATTGTCATGAAGATAGCCCACGCTTAAAAACAGGCACGGCATCGAAAGAAGAGGTTCCAAACTTCCTGAGCAGCGATTTTCTATTTGTTTTTTCATACTAAAGTTACTTTAATTAAATTTGTCACAATCTAATTCGCCACAAGGTAGGAATGTTTTGATTTCCATGTCAGGACTTTTCCTAATGTGTAAGAAACTGTTCTGCATTGTGGTGATAAAACTTACTCAAATCCATTTTTCCAAATTCAAAATTAGCTTTATTGTCATAAAAAATAAACATTTGTAGACAAAGCCTTAACATAAAAAGATACAATAAAGAAAATAAAAAAAGTAAATATAAATGCATGTCATGTTATAAATAAAAAGAAGAGAAAAGTTCATAGAAAAGTTTTAAAATTAAATAAATATTACCCTAAAAATAGCAAATAAAAGTAGAATACAATACAGCTGAAAGTCGGAAAGAAACAGAGTTCCTACATAAAAATTTAATAAAAATGTATAAAATTAAAAGCATAAATTTAAACAGAATGTGTATACTGGACAAAGTAAAAATAATATAAACAACAATATCATAAACAAACAACACACTTATCTTAATAAAACACAATTCAAAAAATTTAACAGAAAAGAAGCACAAAAACGGATCAAAAGGAGAAAAAATATATATATATATATATATATATATATATATATATATATATATATATATATATATATATATATATATATATATATATATATATATATATATATATATATATATATATATATATATATATATATATATATATATATATATATATATATATAACAAAATCAATTAAAGCTATCATTGAAAAACTCATTCAAAGTATAATATGCCTTTTTGAGCAAAAGATCTCTGGAGTGCTTTTTGAACTGTTTTTCGGAATTAATCGTTCTTAAGTTAAGAGGCAAATGGTTGAACATTTTCTTACCACAGTAAACAACACAACTCCTAACAAGTTCCGACCGAGGTAAAGGCAACCTAATATTGAAATTTTGTCTGGTATCATAAGGATTATCACGTAAATGACTGGACTTATATTTTCGAAAAACAAGACAGACAGTTTCAAGAATAAAAATACAACTAACAGTCAACAATACATGTTTCAAGAAAAATGGACGACACGAATCACGAGGTTTAGCATAACACATATAACGCACAGCTCTTTTTTGCAAAACAAATACAGAATTAAATAAAAAGTCAGAACAGCAACCCCAAAAGCATATTCCATAGCGGATATGGCTCTCAACCAGTGCATAGTACGCACTTTTAGCAATAGAAAAATCCAGATTGTTTGAGATTAATCTGATTGCATAACAACCCGACGATATTTTGGAACAAAGGCTTATAATATGTTGCTCGAACTTTAAACTACAGTCAATCGACAACCCCAAAAACTTGTTATGATTTGGTGTGGAAATAGGTTCACCATCCAAGAACACGGCATCAACACTACATTTAAAGGACAAAATGTTTGTCTTAGAAATATTAAAAGATAGCAAATTACAGTCGATTAATAAAAAATCGTACGAGGTCTTCGACACCACCTGCTGGCCGATTCGCGGTACTCCTGCTCCTCCTCGGTAGCCAAGTAGTCTTCGGAATATTTAATTGTCCTTGGCGATCAGGTCTGGCCGATCTGCAGGACACCGGCTATATAATCAGATAGCGAAGTCACTGGCGCGAGAGTACGACTAAGCACAGACACACTGGCGGCAGTACTACCTCAATTTTTTTTCTTTGGTTGCCGGTTTCATTCATAATAATTTTTGTTGAACGTGAAGGTGATTTGGGTCGGTGCAAAAAAAGTGGTTCACTTGTATATTGAATTTTATTGGTTTTGAATTTAGTTGACACATTTTTTTGGGACGTTTTGAATAAAGGTGAGTCGATTTTTTATGTATGTGTAAATAATTGAAATTATAACATAGTAAAGAAGGAAAAGCTTTTCCTAAATAATGTTTTGCTTCTATCATGTATTCTAATAGGATGAATAAGATTTTTATTCAAAAAATTAGTATTACTGTTAGAGAGCGCCCACTGGTACCAATAAATTTAGAAATTATTTCACAGATGGTTCTATAATGAGCAAAAGATTGAATTTCTAAAATAAACCAGACGATCATAAAACAAACCAGCATTTTAATTGTCGAATTATTTAAATTAGCCAAAAAATTTTGATTCTCTAATGCCCGTATTACATCTGTGTATTTTTCCGTGTATTTATTCATAAAATTCAGGGTGACAACCGAAAAACTTGAAACAGAACATAAATCAGCATTATGAAAAACAAAATAATGTTGGCACCCTGAACTTCATGAATAAATACACGGAAAAATACACAGATGTAATACGGGCATAATAATAGCGTTTTCTTAAAATATCTAAAACATATTCAAATTAAACAGTGGTCCTAGAACAGACAGAACAATATTTGAGGCTTTTCAAAAAACTTCCAAAAGGCCGAAGAAACTTGTAGAAGTAGAATCCACTGTACTTGACGCTTAATACTGTAACTTTTTCTTCTGGAAAATATCCTAATTTTTCTTCTTCGTTGCCCTCCAAGCAATTGAATGAAGAAAATTTTCTTTTCTCTTTCAAGAAAATAATTCACAAATTTATATACTTACCTCTGAACAGCGCTTTGAATGAGTGACTTAATTTTAATTTTTATTTCCTATTTCCATTGACGAACCCTACCAATGTCAACAACTTTATTAACCTTATTTTGAAAAGTTTAATAATCATAATAAATTGTTTTCGGCACCTGTTAACATACGGTTAAAAAAATCATGAATACTACAATTTTATGGTAAATTATGGTAATAGGTAGATAATCCCTTCGCGATTTATTAAATAGCACTTTTACCGAATGAAAAATTAGTTGGTTGTGGTTTTTGCTATAAGTTTAACAAACTGTAGGTAATAATTTAAATATAGTTTCAACTGATCATATAAACCAAAGGACCATTAGTACACAAAATCTCGATCACCAAAAATTTTTTTGGAAATTTGATCGTTTTAGTACCTTATGATGTAGATTTTGGAAAACTTTGAAAGGTCATAACTTTTTTTCTATTATAGATAGAAAGCTGAAATTTTCAGCGATTCTTAGGACTACAATCACTTAAAATTTCAGCTCATTTAGACTTATAGTTCCAGAAATAAAATCGTGTTAAGCAATTTGGGGTGATTTATCAATTTTTCAATTTTTCTGAGTACTTTTTTTCAAAGAATCCGGCTCCAAATCACAGAATAATTTGGTGTATAGAGTTTGAGGGATCCCAAAGGACCATTAAGATACACAATCTCAACAACAACAAAAATTTAAATTTTATCGTTTTAGTACTGAGGACTGAGGTACTTTACCTTATGATTTAGATTTTGGAGAACTCTGAAAGATCATAACTTGTTTTCTATTCTAGATAGAAAGCTGAAATTTTCAGCGATTCTTATCCCAGTAGAGGATTATAGAAAATTTCAGCTCATTTGAACTTATAGTTTCAGAAATAGAAACGTGCTAAGTAATTTGGGGTGATTTATCAATTTTCAAATTTTTCTGAGTACCATTTTGTATAGATTTCGGCTCGAAATCTCAGAAAAAATTAGTGTTGGAGTGGAGAACCGATCATATAAACGAAAAATCTCAACATAAAAAAATTTGAAACTTCATCATTTTAGTACTAATAGTGGTAAGTGGTACTAATTTTGAGTCTCTAATAACACCTTTCAATAACCACTCCAAGAAGAGAAGAAAGAAAATTTCATTCAGATTAACTCCAGTTCAGAAATCTGTTATTTACTGCTTCAGATCAAATTTACTTCTCAGCATAATTTATCACGAAATTTTAAGATGTGACGGAATTATTCACACTACCAAAATATCAATTCTTACATAACATCTCAATTTTGTCACAGTCGGAATAACTTCTTGATATCTTCACCAACTCACTGGCGCCGACTACATGAGGGCATTGGGGGCAGGTGCTACCTAGCTATCTTATGATTTGAATTTTCAAAAACTTTAAAGACTCATAACCTTTTTTCAATTATAGATAGACAACTGAAATTTTCAGCGATTTTTATCCCAGTGGAGGACTACATTCTCTGAAAATTTCAGCTTATTTAGACCTATAGTTCCAGAAATAAAATCGCGTTCAGCAATTCGGGGTATATTTATCAATTTTTCAATTTTTTGAGTGCCTTTTTTCGTAGATTTTGGCTTCAAATCTCAGAATAATTTAGTGTATGGAGTTTGGAGGGATCCTCAATGATCATTTAGACACAAAATCTCAACAATAAAAAATTTGAAATTTCATGATTTCAGTACTAAGGCTACCTTATGATTTGGATTTTTAAAAACTTTGAAGACCCATAACTTTTTTCCTATTCTAGATAGGAAGCTGAAATTTTCAGCGATTCCTTTCCCAGTGAAGGACTACAATCCCTGAAAATTTCAGCGCATTTGGATTAAGTTCCAGAAATAAAATCGCGTTAAGCAATTTGGGGTCAATTTATCAATTTTTCAATTTTCTGAGCGCCTTTTTTCATAGAATTCGGCTTCATATCTCAGAATAATTTAGTGTATGGAGTTTAGGAGTCCCCAATGATCATTTAACCACAAAATATCAACAATAAAAATTTTTAAATTTGATCATTTTAGTACCTACCCAAGCAGCGCTTTTACGTCCTAACAACGTCGTCATTGATGTCTTGACGTTAAGGCGCGACGTCAAATAGACGACTTTACAACCCTTATTTTCACCAAAATGGAGAATCATTTCATGGTTGTAACGACGTCGCAGGTCGCGAGGCTTTACTAATTTTTAACTTATACGTCAGCATACACAACCAGATTTGAACGTTTACTAAACGTCGTAAACCATGACTAACCTAAAAACAAATAACTACCAAACCAAATAAAGGACGTTCCAGGTTTATTATATTGCACCAAATTCGTACTTTTGGTTTATTATTAGTGTTATTTTATTTCCCAACTCATCACATCAAAAACAAAATGAATAGGTATCTATAAGAATATTGGGGGACATAAAATAATAATGGCGCCTGGCCTTATCAACAATAAAATACGTGAAACTAAATATTTAGCTCTTGTAGGCACAAAAACTTCAAACGAAGTCAACTTTTCTGTCAAGTATAATTATGATATGCACACAAAACAAACGGGCTCCTATTTTGTTGATATTTTCCAAAAAAAATAAAAAATCTGTAATTTACATAATTTCTTAAATAGTTCCGACGGGTCAAAAACATCTTTGAGCAAGACCGATTTACACAAAAATAAATAATTTTGACAAAATTTCCTTATTAGGGAATGATTTTTCAGATATTATTTTATTTTTATTAAAAGTGCAGCAATGGCGGATGATTAGATAGGACCTTGCGATATATAAAATGGTCGAGTTGATAATCTACACCTTATCCTAACCTAATGCGTGTTTTCGTCATGAAAATGGACTTAATGTATATAAACATAGGACCATAGGTAATAAAATAGTACAAACATATAAACCTAGATTGACTATAGGTCCCATGAGGTAACCTATCGTAACCAGTTCAGTTCTTTAGGTGGTTCAACGCTCTTATTTATTTGAAATTTTTCAGGAAACTGTAAATGTTTTATTTTTGATGTTCAAAATCTTGAAATATTTCCTTTTAACCCGACATTTATTAAATCTTTTTTAATTTCCTAATTGGAAATTACAAGGTTCTCTTCCAATTTTCCTACTTCTTGCTCCATTTCCTTCATGTTTGGAATACATTTCTCCCTTGTCACTAAATCTAAACAAAAAATTCTTCTTCTGTAATATGTGGATGAGTATTTGAAGCTCCTGTTTTCTCCCATATATCATATCAAAAATACAAAAGCAAATACTTATTCAAATTGTTGAAAACTTTTTATAGTAACGCCATATCTATTGTTTTTTTATGTTTTTATTTGACTGATGACAGTTTATTACCGAACGACGCAAAAAGTATGAAATGCTACACCAACTTTCACCTGTGTCCAATTTTAACGTTGGCCGGACGGTTTTCTAAGACCTTTATCTGACCTCATGATTGGTCGTATCAGACGACGTTTTTAAAACGTTTCAGAGGTCACAGGAAATAAAGATAACGACAGATTGACGTCTTTAATGCAACGTTGAATTTGGTACAATATTATGACGTCTATTTTACGATTTTTATCATACCTTATGATTGGTTGTATTAAACGACGTTTAAAAAACGTTTCAGAGGTCACAAGTATACAAGAGGACGACGGATTGACGTTATCAATTTAACGTTAAAACTGGTTTTCATTTATTACGTCAAAATTGAGCTAGATAAAGGTCCGATTTCTTGACCACATATTAAGGACGACGGCACCACGTAATTTTAACGAACAATCATTGACGGTCACTTATCTGCACTTTTAGCGACGTTGTATTTGGTTAATACGTAGTCGCAGGGTCATGTATGTGCTACTTGGGTACTAAGGTAGCCTTAGGATTTGGATTTTCAAAAACATTGAAGACCTATAACTTATTTTTTCTACTGACGTTTCATAATAGCGACTTTTCGATTGTCATTCTAGTTTTTAAATGGCATTCTTTTAAGCACTAGTGCGTAAAAGTGACACTTTTAGGCACTAGTGCGTAAAAGTGACACTTTTAAGCACTAGTGCCTAAAACTGTCACTCATTGTTCAGAAATAAAAAACACACTAAACACAGATTTGAATTTTGTCTATTTTATCATAAATGTTGAAGATGCAATTATTTGAACTACTGGGTTACTCAAAACAGAACTTTCTGCTGTTTTTTTTTTTTCAATAGGATTTCAATTTTCAATCAAAAAAAATCTCATGAAAGGTGTCAATCAAAAGCAGGTGCCAAACTTTTTTGACGTGATCGGCTCCTATTTACGAGGAATAAAATTATGTTTTTTTCAGTATGAAACGCCAGTAGAAAAAATCTTGTATACAACACGTAACGAAACGATGTCTTTTAGGCACGCGACGTGAAAATTGCCCAACGAGGCGAAGCCGAGTTGGACAACACGTCGAGTGACACTCATTTCGTAACTTATTGTATAAATAGCTATTTTAATATGGTAATTAACTGATATTTTTTTGTGTTTTTTGGCCCATGTGTGGCCGCCACGCCATCTTGAATGTCACGTGGTTTGAATTGCCTAATTATAATAGAATAAAAGTGTACCTACATACTTGGTTAGTAGATGGCTGTGGATGTACTTCAATAATCCAAAAAAATGGAAAAACAAATGACTGAACTAGTGATAAATAAATAAATAAACAATTCACCAACAATCATAACACAACACACAACCTCACTTTCTTACAGCTGGTTTTAGACCCGACGTACGTCCACCGAAAACAGACATTTTTAATAAAAATCATTTGTATTTTTGATTCATAGGTCTAAAAAAACAATTAGAGCATGAATTGAGAAATATGTTCAAAGTTTGACGTATAATAGGTTCAAATACTAAGAAATGCCCAGAACCCAAGATATTCCCGTCTGAAAATCACTCTTTTGAATCCCCCATAAGAAATACATTGCTGTCAAATTTGTTGAAATGTGTTTAGGAACCCATTTTAAATTTCGCGCCCGATTTTTCCTACCCTAACTAATATGGTGAATTGGTAACTTTTTTCGATCATTTGTAAGTGAGGGGAGTAGTTCATTTTGTTTTCGTTTTAAAGTGATCAATACTGGGTTTATAGGCAATAATGCCTGTTCTACCACCCTATAACTTTCCACATTATTAACGTGCATTAAGATTGAATCGAATTCCTTTTGCAGAGTTTTTCTGGATCATCCGAACATTATAATATAATAATGGATTTAGGATAGTAATATTATTACTATCCTAAATCCAAACTACAAAAAATGTAATATTTTTACAAATAATTATTTTCTTGTAAAATGGACTTGTAATTTTGTTTTGATAAAAAAAAAAAAACGATTGAAATAACAATTAAATTCTTGTTCTCGATTTTCTATGCACCAGAGTACGCTGTTCGGCTATTATCGGGTTTGCTCCGGCTGTGACGACTAGACTCTAGTGTAGGACAGTGCTTACCTGCTTACACCTACAGTATTGACTTTAAATCCAACCAGCAACCAAAATACCCATGTTTTTATCGAAATACTTCCGAAATTTTGTTGTTTTCCTCTTCACAATACCCTTCTAACAAGCTAAAAAAAATTAAATCGGGCGTTAAGCAATTTGGGATAAATTTATCAATTTATCAATTTTCCAAGTGCCCATTTTCATAGATTTCGACAAATCTGAAATAATTTAGTGTTTGGAGTTTAGGGGGTCTTAACTGATCATATGAATGCAAAATCTCAACATATAAAAATTTGAAATTTCATCATTCTAATACTAAGGTACTAAGTACTAAGTAAAGTAAAAGTAATAAAGAAACAATTTCAGATGACTTTGAAGATTCTGAAGGCTTTGAAAATTTTCGGTTTTGAGATATTTTGAAACTAAATACTATGGAGATTCTTCAAACTCAATAAATCTTGGGCTTCTAAATGCGTTGAAGCTCATCATTGGGGATTAACGTCTGTGAAGACACAAAACTTTTGCCTTTATAAGCACTACAGAATTTAAAGCAGAAACACCACGGAAGATTTGAAAAAGAAAATATAACTCTCGACTCTGTGCAAACTAAAGACTTGAAAAACTTTCGATGCGCATCATTGAAAATTGAAATTTTTTGTATACCATCCGCGGATTCCAAGAATATAGGTAGGTACCTACTTCTGCATACGCGACTTAAAAATTTACAATCTGGGTTCACAAATGCGTTAACTACCTACATAAGTTGAAAGAAAATACAAAATAAAACAATACATTTAACCAGAGAAGAAAAAAAACTAAAAACCATGAGTTTAATTAATAATCTAATTGGAACTTTAATGGTTGTTGTTCGTTTTAAACGCCCAAACTTTTATAATCGATTTTCTTTTATGCCAAACATAAAACTTTGTATGTTGTGTGCTATAAAATAGTTCCGCCTTGTTTTTTTTTTTTTTTTGTCAAAAGAATTTTCCAGACTTAAGTGATTTAATGATTCAAAGTTTTACAATATAATGCTTCGTAAAAATCACTGAAACAAAATTTTCTCGCAAAATGAATTTTCAGCAGACGTGAATCAATTCAACACCGTTTTATAAATTACTCACTTTAGACTTTAAACCAAACGTACGCCAATGTAACTCTTTGAATTATAAAAGAAGCGTTCTCAAACAATAGCTTGGTAGAGTAGATGAGTAGTTGTTCTTTGAGAATAATTCCACGACCCAAGGCTATTTCCAGAAAAGAAAACACTTTTGTTGCGAGAAGATGTGACAAACGCATAAAGGAATAATTTTTTTTTGTTTTGTTGCAGATTCAAAATGCCGGCTACAAGAAATTGCCTGGTGCACGCTTTTATAGTTGGATTTTGTATAATTGCCAAAGCTTCAGCGTGCCAAAGACAAATTTTAAGTAAAATAATTATTTGATAATTTCACAAACAGATTTAAATTAATGTTTTTATTCAGGATCCAATGGGGTTACGGAACAAGAAAAACAAATCATCATAAATGATCACAATAAAATGAGACAGAGCGTGGCTTTGGGACAAATTGGTGGACAGCCACCTGCATCAAATATGATGGAAATGGTAGTGTTTTTTTTTTTTCGAATAGGACAGTAATTTTTTTTCAAATTTAGAAATGGGATGACGAGCTGGCAAATAGGGCGCAATGGTGGGCAGCATCGTGTCATTCGGAACGACATGACGAGGGTCGACACAACTGTAAGTAGTGTAGGTTTTTTTATTAGACAATAGTGTTCAGAGGATGTTCTTTTAGATTGGATTTCTGGATAAAAATGTCTTTTAAATAGAATTAGAAAACGACTATTTTTTCCCTTGATAGAGCAAGATTTTTTTATGTTGCTATTTTTCATCGAATCAATTTGAAATCTCAGTATGATGAGCTTATTTTCTTTCTATTTTTATTCCAAAAGTTTCAAAATTTTCCCATTAACAATTTTTCGAAAAATCATCAAAATGTGAAATGCTGCATTTTACTTAATTTTTTTTCAAAATTTTCTCATGTTGCTAGTTTTCATCTTTTTTTTTTTAAGTTGCTTTTCATGATTTTTTCATGTAATCTTCTTCTTCTTCTTCTTCTTCTTCATTCAGCAACCCTTCACAGTCCACTCCTGGACATAGGTCTTCCCTATATTCTTCCATGTTTTTTTTCTCCTGTGACAGTTGGTGCCATCTGTTGCCCACTTTGTTTTTGATATCATCAAGCCAGTGTAACTGTGGTCTGCCAACGCTGCGTTTATGTATGCAAGATCTCCATTGAATGATGCGTATTGACCATCTCAAGTCATCCTGTCGAGCAACGTGTCCCACCCAGCTCCATTTCAGATGGGCTATACGTGATATGACATCTTGAACCTTAGTTCTCTGTCTAATACTCTTGTTTGTGATGTGGTATCTAAGGCTTACTCTCAACATCATCTGTTCTATGGCTCTTTGGGTGGTCCTGAGCTTAATAGCTGATTTAACAGTGAGTGTCATGGTTTCCATTCCGTATAAATGTCATCACGGGCAATAAGCAGGTATTGAAGACCTTTCTTTTCAAATTTATTGGGATAGTTTGATTTCTCAATACGTGTGACAGTTTACCCGTGGCTGCCCATGTCAAACAAACGCGTCTGTTTACTTCGGCGGTTTGATTTTCTTTGCATAATTTGATGCAATGTCCCAGATAAACATATTATTCGACGTCAACTATATGCATTTGTATATTGTCAGGTATCATGACTTTTCTAGCAAAAAAGTTTTTTCCGGGCTATAATGCCGTGGTCCATTAGTATTTCTACCTAACGTTTCGTCTACTGCTGCGGTAGACATCTTCAGAGGCGGTGTGGTAGAGGACGAAGTGTTCTCTTCCGTGTTTCTCCGATGACTGAATTCGATGTTGAGGGAACTGCGTTATTTATATCCAGGGTTGTGGGCGTGGCTTGGATTACGGTATTTTCCTTGTCTCGTTCTCGGAAAGGAAGGGTCTTTGTTTTTCGGAGAACTGGCAACCAGCTTTTATTGAGGTTCATGCCCTCTTCTTTTCTGTTGAAGTTGTTGTGGTGTTTCTGTATCTCTATGGCTTCTCTGTGGAGCCTGGTGTAGAAATGTTTGGTTCTATCCAATGTTTGAGTCTGGTCGAAACGAATGACATGGTTTGTTTGTGTAAGCACGTGTTCGGCGATGGCTGATCTATCTATTTGTCCTTGCTGACAGTTTCTTTTGTGCTCTTTGACCCTGGTGTTGATAGAGCGGTTGGTTGTTCCTACATAGACAGATCCACAAGAGCAGGGAATTCTATAGACGCCAGCCGATTCAAGAGGTGCCCTAGGATCCTTGGCCGATCTTAGACTTTGCTGAATTGTTCTTGTGGGCTTGTAGATAGGCTTAACGTTGTGTCTTTCTAGCGTTCGTCCTATGCGATCTGTGACATTTTTGATATAGGGAAGAAAGGCTCTCCCTGCCACCTGTGCTGATTCCTTCTTAGTTGTGCGCTGCTGCTTCGGTCTTATGGCTCTATTTATCTCCTGCTTGGAGTACCCATTTCCTTCAAGTGCCGATTTTAGGTGTTGCATCTCGTCCTGAAGGTATCTGGGTTCACAAATCCGGATTGCTCTGTCAGATAGAGTTTTAATGACTCCTCTCTTTTGCCTAGGATGGTGATAAGATTCCTTGTTGAGGTATCTGTCCGTATGTGTCGGCTTCCTGTACACTCTGTGTCCCAGTTTACCTGAGGGTAATCTTTCTAAGAGGACGTCGAGGAGGCATTATAGCCCGGAAAAAACTTTTTTGCTAGATTTGACCGGCCGTGAAAGCCTTCATTCTTTATCATGACTTTTGTTCTATTTAATTTCATGGTCAATCCTATTCTTTCAGATTCTCTTTGAAGTTCCTCGAACATCTCTTGTAATTCCGTTATATTCTGGCTTAAGACTACTATATAATCTGCATAACGTAGGTGGCTCAGAAGCCGTCGACCTTGATGCCTTTCTTATTCCAGTCTAGAGCTTTGAAAACATCTTCCAGTGGAAGTGTGAACAGCTTTGCGGAGATGATGTCCCCCTGTCTTACTCCTCTTTTGATTTGAATTTTATTTGTTTCTATTTCTTCCGTATTATTGACGGTGATTGTCGCATTTTCATATATTTGTTTGAGAAGCTGTCTGTAGCGAGAGTCGATATTTGCATTGTTCATTGCCTTAAAAATAGCCCGCAGTTCTACACAGTCAAACGCTTTGTTATAGTCCACAAATGCGAGGTGTATCGACTCGTTACATTTTTCTATTATCGTGCGAACGGTTTGTATGTGTTCTATTGTGCTATGACGTTTACGGAAGCCAGCTTATTTCGGGGGCTGATAGGCATCTAATCTAGTTGTAAGTCTATTTGTTATCATCTTTGTCAGAAGTTTGTATGCGGTGTGGGAGTAAACTAATAGGCCGATAGTTGTCGATTCTTAACTTATTTCCCTTTTTGTACAGTAAAATCACCTGAGCATTTTGCCATCTTTAGGGTATTATGCCCTCTGTTAGACATTTATTAAGAAGAATTTTCATTGATTCTACAGTAGTGCTTCCATCAAGTTTTATCATTTCCGCTGTAATTCCATCTTCCCCTGGTGTTTTACTGTTTTTCATTTGGGACAATTCTAGTTCAACTTCTTGCATGGTGATGTTAGGCAGGTCTTCGGAGCCCACATTAAGAATCGTTTTATCAACCTCGATTGCTTGTTCTGGGCTGTTTGCAGTATATAGTGTGCTGTAGAAATTTTCTATGATATCCATTAAATCTATTTTGTCTTCTTTGATGTTTCTGTTTGTGTCCTTTAGTTGGTGTATTTGGAGGCGACCATTATTGTTAAGTGTTTTAAGTATTTTCAAGTTTTTGTTGTTTTCGATAGTCGTTGTTATCATTTTTGTGTTGTACTGCCTCAAATCTTCTCTTGTATTCTCTTTTATAGATTTGTTGATTTCGTTATATTCCAGAGTACCTTTCTTCAAGTTTCTTCTCTTCGCCATGAGTTCTCTGGTCTCCTTTTTTATTTTTGAATTATTTTTCTTGGTAGTGGTGCATATCTTTTTGGTTGACATTTTAATGTTAGTCCTTATTCTATTTTCTAGGTGGTCTATATTTAAGCAGTTCAGTGCTTCTTTGTTGGACAATTTCTTGTTGGGTTCAGTATGGTATTTTTGAAGGTTTTCTTGAATTGTTTCTGTTGTGGGAAATGGTTGTATTTTGATTAGCTTTTTTTGTTCTCTTTCCACGTTTATTTCTATTTTAGCTCTTACCAACCTAAGATCACTACCAGTGTCAAAGCGATTTAGGGCCAATACGTCTTTTACAGTAATCTTTTTATTGAAGACGTAATAGATCTCGTTTTTAGTATTTGAGTTCGGGCTTCTCCATGTCCAACGTCTCTTTTCTGATTTTTTGAAGGAGTTCATGCAGTATATCCTTTTTTTTTTGGAGATAATTGATAAGTCTTTCTTCTTGTTCGTTGATAGAACCCAGTCCAAATTTGCCCACATATTGACTTCGGTTATCCGTTGGTACTTTTAGTTTGGCATTAAAATCGCCAATTATGAATTTGTAGTGTGCTGTTTCTATTGCCAACGCTTGTGAAATGTTATCGAGAAGTTCTCTATCTCCTCATCAGGGGCAGAGCTTGTAGAGGCATATACTTGAATTATTTGGACACTATATCTTTCCGATATTTTCAATGCCATGTAAATGAGTCTATGCGATATGGATTTCATCTTAGTAACGAGCTGCTTTATGCTTTTATAAATCATTATCGCTATTCAGCTAATGTGTGAATTTTCCTCCCTGTTGCTTCGATACAAAAGGTGGCCTGATTTCAGTGTGATGCATTTTTCGTCAGGTAATCTAGTTTCCCATAGGCCCAAGATGTTCCATAAGTGTACGCCACTGGTATGTAAAAGGGTGCATTCTTGAAGTTGCTATCAAACTTTTCAAAAATGATACCAATCTTTCATTCCAAGCCCTTGCAGCTTGTTTAAATCTACATGTAGACATATTTGGCAAGATAAGTCCGTTAAATTAATGTCCAAATCAAGCAGGTTATTTGATAATATATACTCCTTCATTGAAATAACCATGTAAAAACTCATCTGAATAAATAGGAATCAAGACATTGACATAAATGGCTAACTTTTATCGAATGAGCAAATGGTACTTATTATATTTTACAATGCAATCAAAACTTTTTCTGTGAAGAAATCCTTTGGTCATCTATCTAGATTTTGTATCGATTCAAATTTCCATCATCATGTTTATTTCAACTTGAAAATTCTGTGGAAGAAATTTTTCTTCTAACCAATTATTAGTGAATCTACTCCTTCTTGAACAACTTCCATAATTTTTTTTGACGTCATCTCTCTTCCTCATTTTAAAAACTTACTGTGGAACATTGTTGAGGAACGATGTTTTCTCAAGATTGCTCCTTGCCATTGGTTCTTTTTTTATATCATCAACTTCCTCAAATTTCATCTGAGTTTCTTGATTGTTCTCGTGTATTTTCAAAATTTTCTTCTCCAACAAGGATTTCTTAACTCGTGTTCTCGATACTTGAATTGAACTTCAAATCCATAGGTATCTCCTTACCCTTTTTCCTGAATTTGTAAGGAATTCTTAGCTTGGCAGGATAATTATGAAAATATTAATTTGACATCATAACCTTCATGGATTTTCTTCTCTTTAGGATACAATAATCTGTATCCCTTAAGACAGTAAAGACGGTATTTTGCATTGTTTTTGAAGACTGTTTTCAAAGTCAGTTTTTTCAAATCAGAGGCACAATGTTAGCCCCTTAGCATGTTTGCATTTTGTGAAATTTACCTTTTTATTGAAATTTGGGCCCTGCTCCAATAGTTATTTATCTACAAGCATTCGGTTTGGTTTGGTTATGTATACAGGGTGACTGGTAAGTGGACGTATTCCTTTGAGGAGATGACATTAGAGCCTATTTGCTACCGATTAAACACTATTTACCTCTATACCATTCTTAACGGTTTTCGCGATATTTTCATTTTTCTAATTTTTATAAAATTCACTACCTTATGAGGCAAATATTTAAAATTAACGAAAATAATAAGGACCTTTCTGAAAGTCGTGTTTTAAATTTTAAGCTGACACACTGACAAAAATATCAGCATTGAAAATTATCGAAACACTAATGTTAACTATTGAGTTATTGCGGTTTAAACTTAACTTTTCTTGTTAAGTTTCTAACTAATGACTTATTTAACCCTAAAAATATCGAAAATTTCATAGTACTTCAAACGTACAAATAATTGGCAAAAGTACTCCATTTTATTGTCTCCAAGATAAGGTACATTATTTCAGAATTAGCTTTTTGCTTTCTTGTTAAATAAATTATTTTTATTTTAAGGAGAGACGATATAATTTTCAACAGAATTCTAATTTATACCTGTTTTGGATATCAAGTGTTGCAATAAAAATTTTATCAAATTTTTTAGTAGCTAATAGTAATAGTTTTTAGTAAAGAAGTAATTATTATTTTCTGCTTGAAAATTTTGAAATTTTCATAATAAATTACTGGCACTCTATGGCCAAGCATTGTTGAATGCATTCTCTTTCAAATAGTTCACAATTGGCACCTAATTTTTTCGTTCCATAATAAAACAATAATTACCATTTGAAAAAATGTATTTCCTATCATAATAAAAAAAACAACATTCTCAAAATGAAATGGAAAAACTTTTTGATACAATTTAATCAATAACTCATTAATTTTCAAAATGACTAACCCCATTCCTTATGCAATTACGAGCCCGTCTTCGTATTTCTGTCCTGGTTACTCGATTTGAAAAGTTCTGTCGCAATATCGCAACAGGAGTTAAATCAGGGCTCCTAACAGGCCATGGTATGGGTCCACCTCTTCCAATCCATCTATTCGGAATCCTTTGGTCTAAGAGTGCCCTTATTGTTAGACGATAGTGTGCAGGACATCCGTCAAGCTGGAAGATCATCTGTTTGCCTGTTCGCTAAAGGGACATCTTGTAGTAGCTCATACAAGTTGTTACGTGAAAATTCTTCATAATTTTCACCGTTAAGGTTATCAGGTAAAAAATCAAAATTTGTTATTCCTTCTCTAATATTGTAGCATCCTCAACATCCGAATTCAGAATAAATCTGCAGAACTGAATTCTGCGAATTAATGGTTTCTTTATGCTGAAAAATTTCGAAAACTTCATAAAGTGTGTTTTTTTTTAAAAGATAATTCCCCAAGTCAAAAATTTAGTAACTATGTTGGCAACACAAGCCTTTTCTACATGAAAAATTTGAAAGCATTGACAATTTTACATTGTATTGCCAACATAATGTCAGTTTGACTTTTATCTTTAAAAAAAAAAACGCACTTTAGTCCACCAAACGTACAAATGATTGTTAAAAATTCTCTATTTTATTGTCTTTAAAATAAGGTTGTTTTATTGTTGATTTCATAATTTTCATTTGTAGGAGTAACGGTTTTATTCTCGCATTTAGAAGAATTGTAAGTTCAGACTAAGTAAGCAACATTATTTTCCAGTCTTTTCTTATTGCAATTTGGTGTGATACTCGCCAATCATGTTGATATTTATCAACAGGTATACCATACGCATTTTTCCATTTTTTGAATTAATAATAATAAACAATAACAAAATTTAGTTTCAGTTTTTCGTCCAAAGTTTTGATTTAAATAGTTCTGATGATAGTCTTTCGCTGTTAACTTCTATCTAAAATGGCAACGTTTAGCTATGCTGAATATGCGGACATTTTATTTATTTATGGTTTTTCCAATGGAAATGCAGCTGAAGCTCAAAGAGAATATGTACGTCGCTTCCCAAATAGGCGCATTCCACATGTTAGTGTGTTTGGTGCAACTTACCGTCGCATTTCAGAATCTGGCAGCCTTCAACGAGTAGAACGCGTAGGAGCTCCTCCTGCAGACGTTAACATTGATGGTGAAATTTTGAGACTACTTGAAGAAGGTCCAACAACAAGCACCAGAAAAATTTCCCGACAGCTGGGTGTTTCACAATGGAAGGTCTGGTCAGTGATTCATCAAAATGGTCTTCACCCATTTCATCACACTCCTGTGCAAGGACTAGACGAGGGTGATCCGGCGCGCAGAGTTCAATTCTGCAGATTTATTCTCCATGCGGATATTGAGGATGCTTCATTTTTAACAAGAATTTTATGGACCGATGAATCAAAATTTAGCAGAGAAGGAATAACAAATTTTCATAATTTGCACTACTGGGCCGAAGATAATCCGCATCAGAAGAAGCAAGTTAGTTTCCAAAGAAAATTTAGTGTCAATGTATGGATGGGAGTTATCGCCAATAATTTAATTGGACCTCATTTTTTACCGGATAACCTTAACGGTGAAAATTATGAAGAATTTTTACGTAACAACTTGTATGAGCTACTAGAAAATGTCCCTCTAGCGAACAGGCAAGAGATGATCTTCCAGCATGACGGATGTCCTGCACATTATCGTCTTACAATACGGGAACTCTTAGAGCAAAGGTTTCCGAATAGATGGATTGGAAGGGGTGGACCCATTCCATGGCCTGCTAGGAGCCCTGATTTAACTCCATTAGATTTTTATGTATGGGGGCACCTGAAAGAAATCGTATATGCCACGGAGGTAAATACGCGCGAAGAACTGATTGAAAGGATACAGAATGGGGTTGCGATATTGCGACAGAACTTTTCAAATCGAGTAACCAGGACAGAAGTAAGAAGACGGGCTCGTGATTGCATAAGGAATGGGGGTAGTCATTTTGAAAATTAATTACATCACTTGTTGGAAAAGTTTTTTCATTTAATTTTGAGAATGTTGTTTTTTTTTTTATTAGGAGAATGTTGTTTTTTTTTTATTATAAGGTAGGAAATACATTTTTTCAAATGGTAAATATTGTTTTTTTTTCAAAGATAAAAGTCACACTTACATTATGTTGGCGATACAATGTAAAATTGTCAATGCTTTCAAATTTTTTATCTAGAAAGAGCTTGTGTTGCCAACATTGGTAGTGAATTTTTGACTTGGGAATTATCTTCAAAAAAGAAACAGACTTTATTTGGAAGAGAGTGCATTCAAGAATGCTTGGCAATAAAGTGCCAGTAATTTATTATGCAAATTTCAAAATTTTCAAGCAGAAAATAGTAATTACTTCTTCTTTACTAATAACTATTACTATTAGCTAGTAAAAAAATTGATAAAATTTTTATTGCAACACTTGATATCCAAAACAGGTACCTATAAATTAGAATTCTGTTGAAAATTATATCGTCTCTCCTTAAAATAAAAATAATTTATTTAACAATAAAGCAAAAAGCTAATTCTGAAATAATGTACCTTATCTTGGAGACAATAAAATGGAGTACTTTTGCCAATTATTTGTACGTTTGAAGTACTATGAAATTTTCGATATTTTTAGGGTTAAATAAGTCATTAGTTAGAAACTTAACAAGAAAAGTTAAGTTTAAACCGCAATAACTCAATAGTTAACATTAGTGTTTCGATAATTTTCAATGCTGATATTTTTGTCAGTGTGTCAGCTTAAAATTTAAAACACGACTTTCAGAAAGGTCCTTGTTATTTTCGTTAATTTTAAATATTTGCCTCATAAGGTAGTGAATTTTATAAAAATTAGAAAAATGAAAATATCGCGAAAACCGTTAAGAATGGTATAGAGGTAAATAGTGTTTAATCGGTAGCAAATAGGCTCTAATTTCATCTCCTCAAAGGAATACGTCCACTTACCAGTCACCCTGTATAATGACTTTCTCTACCGAGGGATGTATAGATTTTTTTTTACTACTGCTGGTAGAAAATAAAAAATAGGTTTGAAACCTGTGCTCAAATTATTTTCTCTTGTCGGAAGTGCTGCCCTCTATCAACAGCTTACGGTAATTTCCTATAATGTACAGTGTCGTCATTTTATCTTGATAACATTTTAAACTGTCATAATTTCTTTATTTTTAAAGTTATTTAAATAAATAAAAAAACATACTATAGGGTTGTTTTCCAAGTTTTAGCTAGGATGGACGAAATACAAAAGATTAATATATTTTGACAGTTATATGCACACAAACTGCATTTTTCTAAATGGAACACCAAGTAAATTTTCAGTTTGTCTGATAATATGTTTCATTCTGATTGCAATAATACAATACAACACATTTGAATGCAATTTACTTCATATTTACATGCAGGAATGTTTTACTTATTCTCATTGAAAATATTATCCACCTACGCAGATTACCTACAAAGGTAGGTAAGTAATCAATATTTTCAATGAGAATAAATAAAACATTTCTGCATGTAAATATGGAGTAAATTGTATTCAATGGTATTGTATTCTATACATTGCAATCAGAATGAAACATATTATCAAATAAACTGAAAATTTACTGGGTGTTCCATTTGAAAGAATGCAGTTTGTGTGCATGACTGCCAAAATATATAAGTCTTTTGTTTTTTGTCGATCCTATCTAAAACTTGGAAAAAAACTCTACAGTATGTTTTTTTATTTATTTAAATAACTTTAAAAATAAAAAAATTATGAAAGTTTGAAATCTTATCAAGATAAAATGACCACACTGTACATACAGGAACCTGTTTTTTTTTAAATTGACAGTTTGACACTGAAATTAAACCAATAGAAACCTGTTACGTTATGACAATATCCTTGCGTCATGACGTCATTTTCATTATTGACCTAGGTATTTTTCCATTATTTTCATTATTAACCTAGGGAAAGAAATTCAATTTTTTCCCAGAAAAATTGATGAAATAATGACTACTTCTCAGGTTAGTAGTAAAAAAAAAATTCTTATTCTTCGCTTTGTAGATAAAAAGTTGTACATCACACGTGCGTTAAACATGACTACAAAACTCGTGTGATTAGAACGACTACGGTCACACTCGTTATTGTAATCATGTTCATAAACGCACTTGTAATGTAAATAACTATTACATAACAAGTGCCTTTATGAACATGAATACAATAACGAGTGTGAAAGATTAGAACGACGAGGTCGTAGACCGAGTCGTTCTAATCACACGAGTTTTGTAGTAATGTTTAAACGCACGTGTGATGTACAACATTTTATCTACAAAGCAAAACATAAGATTTTTTTTTTCAATTTTCGTTTATCAGTAGTTGTCTACCTTCATTTAACCTTAACAGGTTTAACTATGACATTTGTCAAATCACAAAAACTAGTTGTGTTATGGATTCATAACCTAGTCCATAAAACCACTAGTTGTATTATGAATTCATAACCTAGTCCATAACACCACTAGTAGTGTTATGAATTCATAACCTAGTCCATAACACCACTAGTTGTGTTATGAGTATCATGACATAACTCAAATACTAGAAAAGTGGTTATGTAAAAACTTCATTAGGTACCAGACGCTTGTAGAGAATAGTTATTTACATTACAAGTAATTTTATGAACATGATTATAATAACGAGTGTGAAGGATTAGAACGACGAGGTCTACGACCTCGTCGTTCTAATCACACGAGTTTTGTAGTAATATTGTAACGCACGTGTGATGTACAACATTTTATCTACAAAGCAAAACATAAGATTCTTTTTTTCAATTTTCGTTTATCAGTAGTTGTCTACCTTCGTTTTACCTTTGCAGGTTTAACTATGACATTTGTCAAATCACAAAAACTAGTTGTGTTATGGATTCATCACCTAGCCTATAACATCACTAGCTGTGTTATGAATTCATAACCTAGTCCATAACACCACTATTTGTGGTATACGTCTCATGACATAACTCAAATACTAGAAAAGTGGTTATGTAAAAACGTCATTAGGTACCAGACGCTTATAGAGAATAGTTATTTACATTACAAGTAATTTTATGAACATGATTATAATAAGGAGTGTGAAGGATTAGAACGACGAGGACTAAGACCTCGTCGTTCTAATCACACGAGTTTTGTAGTAATGTTGTAACGCACGTGTGATGTACAACATTTTATCTACAAAGCTAAACATAAGAATTTTTTCTCAATTTTCGTTTATTATGCTAGTTTTACACTGACAATTTAAATTGATTAATTTGTTTGTCAATTTATGTTGGCTCAACAATGACTCAACTTCGCTTTACACCATATCAACTTGTTGACAACAGAAATGACAATAAACAATTCTACCAACTTACCAGAATTTCAACACCTAGCTTTAATATTTTCAAAGAGTCATTTCTAGGTTGAAAGCCTGAATTGACACAAAAATTGACGGAAAAATAGAACATGCGCTAATTCGTCAATAAATTGAGCGAGAACTTGGACAAGTTAAATTGCCGCCAATTTGGCGTTTTACATTATCAATATTTCTTGACAAGCAACTTGATCAATAAATTGACCAATAAATTGTCAGTGTAAAACCGTCTTTAGTAGTTGTCTACCTTCATTTTACCTTTACAGGTTTAATTATGATATCTGTCAAATCACCAAAAATAGTTGTGTTATGATTCATAACCTAGTTCATAACACCACTGTTTTGTTATGTGTCTCATGACATAACACAAATACTAGATAAATAGCATTGTACTAAACGAACACTCTGGAACGGGCGCACTGCTTTATGCTAGTGTGCCGAATTTTGATATATGCAACCCAGCAATACAGAGGGATTGTTGTCTCGCTCGCACTCATTGCGTTTAACGTAAAAAAAAGAAGAGCTTCTTCATCTTCCTAACCTTAATGATCCAAACACTTCAAACAGCTGTTCTCAATAGCCGCCATAGTGCAGAGAGAGATGCAAATCCCACTTGTTTGTTGTCCTTCCTGGCACAAACCCTTGCGTAGGGAACATTATGCAGCCACCGTTCCAGTGTGTTCGTTTAGTTCATTGATAAATAAATAAAGTCTGTTTTTTTTTAAAGATAATTCCCCAAGTCAAAAATTTAGTAACTATGTTGGCGCAACACAAGCCTTTTCTACATAAAAAAATTGAAAGCTTTGACAATTTTACATTGTATTGCCAACACAATGTTATTTTGATTTTTATCTTTAAAAAGAAAAACAGATTTTAGTTACGTAAAAACGTCATAACCAAACACTTGTAGATAATAGTTATTTATGCAACAAGTGTGTAAAGTGAACCTTTTTTCACGAATGTGTGAAAAAAGGAGCTTTACGCACGTATTGCATACAAAATTTTTTCTACTACCAATCAAATATGTTCAAAAAATAGATTCAGACAAATATGTACAAGTATTTTCACTTTACGCACTAGTGTGTGAAGTAATTTACCAGAAAAATACTAAATTGACAGTTGTCAACATCTGTCATTGACATTACTTTACGCACTAGTGTGTGAAGTGAGTTACTTTACGCACTAGTGCGTGAAGTGGAATTTTACATCTTCTGAATAGTGCGTAAAGTGAGTACTTTACGCACGGTAGTAGATAAAAGTAATTGTACAATTTGACCGAAAAACACTGATATAATAGTAGATTATACCACGAGTCAATAATGATAGCTATTATTCCCGAGGGTTATTACGAACTGAGCCGCGTTAGCGGCGAGGGAGTAACATTCCGAGGGAATAATAGCCATTATTGCGAGTAGTATACTCTACTTTATTTACGACAAATTAATTTATTTGAGATTTTCAATGAACAAATTTCATCCGTCTCATAATTTTCAATACAAATCCACAAGCGCTACACGTTTGACACTGACACTTTTGTGGAATAATGACCATTAATCCCGCTACTCGTCATTAATCCCTGGAGGAATAACATATGTCATTATACTGCCAAAATCACAAATATAATACGCACATTATACATTAGTCGTAAATAAATATCAATAAAAGGCCAATTTTGTCTAATAACACGTGCAATAAAAAAATCAATTTCTCTTCAAATTGTAGCCCGGTTTCCGGTCGGTCAAAACATAGCGACGACGTGGACAACGAAGCCACCGTCCACTTACGAGGACATCGATTCAGATTTTCCGTACGCGATTCGTAAATGGTTCGACGAATACAAACTGTTCAGTTTCGGAGGAATCGGACGAGGAAGGACCGGTCATTACACACAGGTACGGATTATTGCTTTATTTAACGAGAGTTTGTGTAGGATAAGGATAAACTATGATGATCTGCACGTATATTGGTACTAGGATTTTCTCATGGCGCTTGCAAGAACGTATTCATAAAAAAACTTCCTCATTGGAAATCGAGAGAAACGCAAAGTCTTGCTCCACACACATTTTTTAATTGAAAATTACAGAGCCCTACATGTTTCGAAGCTATACTTAGAGCATCATCATCAGATGCAAGTTTGCTCAATATCACTTATACAGTTTACATTATTTATTTAAAGCCGCTGAACTCATTAGCATTCGGTAGAGAAAAAACAGAAAGTTAAAGAGTTTGAGAATTGAATTTTTATGTTTAATTCGTAAGATCTCAAAGACTGTAGTTCAAACTCGTCTTTTTTGTCTTCGCATCGACTCCCTTTTCGGTTCTGTTTGGTTTGTTGGTGTTTCAGACTGAGTTTTATCACATACCATGCTGCAATGCTAATGCTGATTATCTCAATAGTAGTGAACGGTTACGGAATGATGATGAATATTCCGCCATACTGTGCTGTCCAACTGTGCATTCAAATTCTTCTCGTCGTCTTCCAACTCTTTCAGGTTGTCAGTTAGTCTGAAAACTGCAAATCGTGTTCTTAAAGTTCGTAATATAGGTACTTGAGTGTTGTAATCAATCGCAATATATCCATCTGAAAGGTTCTGAGTCCAATAGGTACAATTTCCAGATTCTAAAGGTACTGGTGTGCCTTGTATCAACTCGAATTCAGTAACATCTGCAATGGGGAAATATGCGAATATCTGAATGTGTGTCTTATTGGCAGTCAACTTTGTCGTTGTGGCGTAATCTTCAGATTACTTGAAAACTTCTGACTGGTTTTTTCAATGATAGAGTGCACATACGCTGGTGAGATTAAATCGTATATTATGGGTCCTCTGTTCAAATGTATATTTAGTAATTTATCGTAGTATTCGCTGATTTCGCTTAGAAAATTTAGTGCCACTTGATGAAAAGGGGGATATGTAATACATTGGTAATGATTTGGTGGTACCAGCTTTACATTTACTTGATAACTTCAATAAATCTTTCTTGAAAATGTTGTAGTTTAGTGTTTATTTTGACTTTGGTCTCGTTGAACTTTGCAAGGGCTGAAATCATGAACTTGGTTTGATGACTGGATGCTTTGATTAACTGTGGTTGATTTTGATTTAGCGCATCTATATCTTCATACACTTCATCATTGACGCCAAAAACTGCGGTTAAACATTTTCCAAATAATCCTCTTTTCCTTCTTTGGTCATGGACGCTGTTGAGAGTGCCATATACCCACTTGGTGTGATTTTCCAATTGTTCTAAATGGTGTAATAATGAAGTACATTTTACTTCATTTGTAATTTCGATTGACCTGTTACACAGAGTTTCAAACTGACGAACACATTCGATATTGCTATATTGTCTGCTTGGCTTCTATTTTTTGAGTGTACTTTTCATGCAGTAAATACCTCGATCGATTCTCGATGATCCGATATTCTCTACGTATATTCCATGATGAGGTTAGTTAGTTAGTTCTGAAACTGCTTTCTGTCGTGATAGTGGAAATACATATAAGGAAGGCTAGCTAGTAGGAGATTTAGTAACAGTGATTTGAACGATGTCTGGGTTCTAGTGTTTCTAGTTATTGGCGTTAGGTCACTTGTTGCTGAGTAGTTGGTAATTTTTGAAGCAAATGGAATTAGTTTATGAATCGGCCTTTTCGTCATGGTGCCTCCTGCTTTCTTTATTCTAACTAACCCGAACTGCACCATCCTCTTCTGGGTGGATTTCAGCGATCCGTGCCAGCGGCACTATACTCGTAAGTTTTCACTTTGGCTTTTCCATTCATATCTCTGATGTAGAATGTTGTACACCAAGCATGCTAGAAGTTTTTCTTAAGTTCTGTACTTCAGGCGATTTCGCCTCAATTTGGTCTGTCAAACAGGTACCAATCAATTTCGGATGGGAGAATGATGCCATCACGGCAACTTTGGTCTGTCAAATGCTATACCGCGATTTGTAACTGGGTATAGTGGAAGTCTAGTAGCTTTCTGTCTCACTTTGAAGCACAATAATTCAATTCTAAATAAACATGTCTAAATCAAACTGTACCAAATACCCTACGCATTGAATTCGGATGAGATTGTTGAGCTATGTTGCTCACTCACCAATTGGTTAACCAGTCGCCTACCAAACAGCAGATTATAATCTGGGGCGAAATCGCCTTCGGTTTGCGAATTGTTTTGATGCTTCTACAAATATCGTTCCATTATCGCTGTAAACATTTGCGCATTGGCCTCTTCTAGCGAAAAATCTTCGGAATGCCGCTAGTGGCATAGTCTACTCCCGAATTCATAAACGGAGGTGCTGGTGTAACTCTAACTTGCGGTTATTGTCCCATCAGTTGCTCTGCTGCTCTTGCTTTGTGTTGGATGCACATGATGCAGTTTTTTGGGCGTCTGCGATTAATAATTTGGTGACATGACTATGATAATAGGATAATTGTGATCCTTGGTAGATCAAGATTCCCAAAGGCGGTGGCCAACTTTGAGTTTGGACTTGTACGAGAGCTGTTCCTAGTAAAACATTTTCCTCCTCTTGGCTGCAAGCAAGATTTGTCGTAGTGTTTTGTTGCTGTTGGAATTGTTCACCTGTTCTTCTTTGGTAGGTATTCTGCGAGGTGCTGTTTTGATCTTCGTTGGTAATCGTTTGTTCGTTGATGATTTTGATGATTTCTGTCAACATGCAAAAGTGTGTGATGTTGACGGCTGCAAATATTACATTTTGTTTGGCTGGAGCAATTCTTCTGAAAATTGTGGCTTAAACAGTTTTGGCAGATGTGCCTCTTCTGCACCCATTTGCCTCTCTCTTGTGATGACATGGCTTTAAACTTTTGGCAGTGGTAGGTCATATGATTTTGTTCATGACAGTACAAGCACTTTGACTGACTGGATTTGTTCTCCGTGGTAGAAACTGATTCTAATGATTGAAACCTCCTTTCTAAGAAATTCATACATTCTTCGAAATCTTTGCGAATCACCATGGGCTCCCATGTATCAGTCTCTATCTCAAGATTCTTCAAGGCTTGCAGGCACTCGCTAGTGACGTCGTATAATTGTTTCAGCTTCATTGCATTTTCTTCGAGAACGCTTGGCAAGTCCAATAATTTATCCAAAAGCTTGAAGATGAGGAGTCTCTCGTTTTTAAATTGTTCCTGTAATAATTCCAATGCTGAATCGTAATCAACTTCGATCGCTTCTAGATGTTGGATCAGTTTGCTTGTTTGTGCTCTTGCGTACGTGTTTAAATACTGCATTTTTTCGGCTTTGGTCAGCACGTGACTCTCATGGATTACTCTTTTGAAAAGATCGTGAAATGTGGACCAATTCTCGTATCTTCCGTGGAAAGAGTAGGAGGTTTATGGGCATTTTGGACCAAAACAGAGACTAGACAAAGAGACACTCCCCCTACCATTCAAGATACAACTATACCTTTACCCTGGATCCCCCTACCCTACCACTCAAGATACAACCCTCCTCCTACCGCGGCCTGTATCCCCCTACCGGTCACTCAAGATACTACACACAACTATCCCCCTACCCCAGCCCTGCATCCCCCTATCGCGCCCTTTATTCCCCTACCTTTCAAGATACTACACATAACCATCCCCCTTCGTTTTATGCTGGTTTTGTGCTGAGGTTTGCTGGTTTTGTGCTGAATTTTTCTGGTTTTGTTCTGGATTTCGTTAGTTTTGTTCTGGATATTGCTGGTTTTATGCTGGTTTAGCTAGTTTTGTACTGGTTTTTACTAGTTTCGTGCTGCTTTCACTGGTTTCGTGCTGGTTTTGTTCTGAATTTTGCTGGTTTTGTGCTGATTCACCTGGTTTTATGCTGGTTTTCATCTGACTTGAAAGGAGGATTGCTTGAGATCGAAATTAGGGGAATAATAACAGGAAAATTGCGGTGGAGGGCTATTTGAGGTATTTTTTTGGGTGCGAGTTAGCGGGGGGAGATACAGAGCTGAGGTAGGGGGATGGTTGTGTGTAGTATGTTGAGTGACCGGTAGAGGGATACAGGGTAGAGGGATGGCTGTATCTTGAGTAGTAGGGGGAGTGTCTTTGTCTCGTCCCTGTTTTGGTCCAGAATGCGTATAAAGTACTTACTGAAAAAGTGCTGCTTTCACTGGTTCCGTGCTGGTTTTGTTCTGAATTTTGCTGGTTTTGTGCTGCTTCAGCTGGTTTTCTGCTGGTTTTCATCTAACTTGGAAGGGGGATTGCTTGAGATCGAAATTAGGGGAAATATTACAGGAAAATTGCAGTGGAGGGATATTTGAGGTATCTTTTGAGTGCGAGATAGGGGGAGGGATACAGGGCTGAGGTAGGGGAATGGTTGTGTGTAGTATCTTGAGTGACCGGTAGGGGAAAACAGGGTAGGGGGATGGTTGTATTTTGAGTAGTAAGGGGAGTGTCTCTTTGTCTGGTCTCTGTTTTGGTCCAGAATGCCTATAAAGTACTTACATATGTAGTGTTGATTTCACTAATTTCGTGCTGGTTTTGTTCTGAATTTTGCTGCTGGCTTAGCTGGTTTTCTGCTGGTTTTCATCTGACTTGGAAGGGGGATTGCTTGTGATCGAAGGGAGATAATACAGAAAAATTGCGGTGGAGGGATATTTGAGGTATTTTTTTGAGTGCGAGATAGAAGGGTGGGATACAGAGCTGAGGTAGGGGGATGGTTGTGTGTAGTATCATGAGTGACCGGTAGAGGGATACAGGGTAGGAGGATGGTTATATCTTGAGTAGTAGGGGGAGTGTCTCTTTGTCAGTTTTGGTCCAGAATGCCTATAAACTACCTACTGGAAAGTTGGAACCGGAATCTTGGGAATTGATAGATGTTGATGGTGTTGATTAACCATTACTTGGGGAGCTGGAGTAAGTGCGTCTTCTTGTATTTTGATTATTAGTTTTTCATTGATATCTTCGAACTGCTGCTGCATTTCATTGCATGGATTTTTAGTAAAGTATTCATTCTGAAATATATCTTCAGACATCATTATTTCTTCATGTAGGTCTTGAATGGCGCTCTATTGTTTTTTAATTTTTTCTAGCTGTAGCTGATAGCGAGACTTCAATTTTTCTTCAATTAGCTCGAATTTGATTTGGTTCAAATTTTCCTCTAGCTGTTGAAGTTTGAAGTTCTGATTATTTAAATGTTGATATTGAATGGTGTTTGTTGAAGTCTAACCAGCAGGTGGTCGAATGGTTGTGGCTATAGTACAATTTTTCAAGTAGTTCTTTGCTTCTTCATATTTATCTTTCAACTGTTGAAAGTAGTTTTTGCTGAAGTGAGTGTACTCTGGCATTCCAGATTTAATAATTTTTTCATCCCTAGCTTGAATTTTTTTCCCATTTTTTTTTCTAGTGTAGCAGTGCGTTCGTCAATGTATGTTTCAGTTTTTCTTGACGCAGAATCATTCTTGGCATTGCTGAGAAGATGAACGATTTTCATTCTCAGAATTTTTGTACTGGACGGACCGAGGGACATAGTTGTCTCTTGGGTTCTTACAAACAGGCGGATGGATTGTGTGGACGGAATTTCTTTGGTCAAACGGCTGTTCGGATAGACGTTTGGTCGACCGGTAGTTTGGTGGAAGAATTTTGCTTCCCCTGGAAGGATGTCGATTTCTGTTTGGATGACTATGTGGACGCATTGTGGTGTGGACGCTTTGACGTATAGTCTGACGGATGGGTGGTCAATCCATAAGCGGAACACACTGTATTTACGTCAAATCTTGAAAATCTGAAGAAAAAAGAAAAAGCAATTTGTTTAAAATTTTATTTATTTTTTTGGGGTGGCTACAGGTAGAAAATGGGGGTGCATTATACGAATTCGTAAATATCATTCCTAAATCAATAATCCCTGAAAATTTGAACAGCCTAGCATTAGCGCTTCAGATGATTTGGAAGGGGGTTGTTTTAATTTCAACACCCTGTATTTTGGAAACGACGCACTTTCGACCATCAGTGTCCTATTTCAAACTACTTCTCTATGGTTCCTCTATATACCCTACCCCAGCATTTTTGAACGGGGACACCTTGTAGATTACTATTCCATATCGAGAATTATTGGTAAAATTAAATTGGAATCATCTGATTACTATGTTTTTCTTGAATGAGGGGTTTCTCTCACATTTTGTGCCATCATACGGTTATGAATTTAGAGTCGTTCGAATCTCCAGATAACTTTTTGGAAATAAGATCATGAGGTTATGGATAAGGTCAAATTTCATCCATAACACAGAAAAAGTAAGGGATGTTTAAAAAAGGTTGGGGCAAGTTCGAGTTGGAGAAATCATCATTTATTGATTGATCCAAATAATGTAAAAAGTTTCTTCACAACATTACACAATCTACCGATTTCTCAAAACTGCATAAAGCCAAGTTAATGTGTTATGTTGTGAGAATGAGGCTAACAAAAATGCCATAGGTTCATACTTTTTTCTGCTTTATTTTATTTAAAAATTTAAATATTACCATAACAAGAAGCAAAAATTAAGAGTTGACTTTTCCCTCGCTGCTAGCTCTTAGACCAAAAAGTGTCACCACAACTAGAAGTTCTCCAATAGTTTACAAACTCTACTTCTTGCAATTAAACCACACTTGCTCCAGTTGCCCTAATATTTTGTCTTTTCCAGATGTTATGGGCAGAGACCAACTTGATCGGTTGCGGCTTTGCTTTCTATTACGACCCGTCCAAGGGCTACACGAAAAACTACGTGTGTAACTACGGCCCCAGGTGAATATTTCATTTTTTTTTACAAACTTTATTACGCCTTAAACCGGAGACAGTATAATTTTATACGTAAGTGCCTACGTTACAACCCTCAAACTTTACGGTGGGGACGGACGGCTTTTCAGATAGGAACGTATTAAAATTAGCTCATAAAATTTGATGGCAAAGATTTTCCTAAAAGGTTGGATAATGTTATGCTTCTGCTTATTATAATAAAAAGTAAGGGAATTTTGTTAAACAATGAGGCATTTGAATATACAGTCTAGACTTGTAATGTATAAAATCATTTTCGACTGAGTCTGTGCTTTTGTTGGATCCTAATGAATTCCATTTCAATTACAGTGGCAACGTTCTGGGTCAGACGCCTTATGAAAAGGGTTATCCAAGCTGTAATCAATATGGGCTGACTGAATCCAGCCAGTATTCAGGCCTCTGTTGTAAGTTTACAATTTTTTAACATACAATTTCATGCTCATAAAATATTTAAAAGAAACGAAACATTATTATGAAGGTGGAACAGGGATTGCATCCCAAACACTATAAAGCACTTAACCCGACATTAATTTCTCGTTTTGTTCCTGCAGCTAAGCCCAGCAACTACTATTTTGGAATTTCAAATTTCATTGTGGACAGATTCTCGCATAGGATCAACATAAATTATCAGCACTAGTGAATGTTTAACTATTTAAAATGTACCTAGGCGTCTAATGTGTTTTATGTGTTGTTGTTTTTTTTTAGACTGGATTTAATTTATTATTTGTTTATTCGCCAGAAATCATTCGAATAAAAAGTGAATGCGCTTATTGTAAATATATGATTAACATTCGTAGAATGTATATTTGAAAATTGCTATTATTTTGTAATTGAATTAGTATTATAGATTTAAGTTTTAGGTGTTAATAAAATTATATATTTTTTTGAAATAAATTATATTTTTTTACTATGGTTGTTTTGTCTGATGATGTTGCAGCCCTCTCTTGAGCTATACGTGTAATGATGATCCATAAGTGTGGAAAATTTCTGGATTTTTCGTAGATCGATACAAAGGTACTGCGTGCTGTTGCCATCTATTCTCCAAGAGTTGAAACACAACGTTAAATCAATATATAGTAACATAGAGCGCGGCTTCATTTATAAGCTGGCTTTAGATTTTTTTCCAGAGATAGTGTAGTGAGATGGTTTTCCTAAAATCGATTTGTCTTAAATATTTTTGGCTAGAAAATAACGTTTCTTTTCATAAACATTATTATAACGATAATAAGCACACTTGTAACATCACGATGTTCCTGAACCTGAAGATGAACCCATAAAATACCGGAAAGACATTGAAAGCAGGGTGTTTTTAAATAAAATGACTCGTAATGAGAATTTTAGAACTGCCGTGTTTATTTTACGTGAAAATCATAATAACAAAAAATGCGAACGAAGGGATGGTTCCCGACGATACTGCTTGTCCTCGTTCAGAGCGTTAACATTAATTTACCAAACATGCCCCCCGCCTTGAAAGGATCCCTTTCAAAAAACATAGGTGAGGCTTTTATTACATATTTAAATGGGCAAAATGATACATACGATTAATTGATACCTTATATCTGGATTATTCTGGATTACACATCACTAAGCTAAATTCCACTTGACCCAACTCCTGACGCTCACACATTGTCCATTTCTTCGGATTCGATGAGAAGAGGGCACAGTTTGGAAGACGCTCTTTTAAGAAGCCCACCTGCAGTGCGTATTGTGGCTACTCTAGTAACATTATCAGGACCAGGATAAATAATAACAATTCGACCTAATTTCCAAGCTAATGGAGGAGCCTGGTCGTCTTCAACCAACACCAACGTATTCACCTTTAATGTCTGATCGTTAGTTTTTCACTTAACGCGGTGCTGCAATTCTTGTAAATATTCTGTAGATCAGCGTTGCCAGAAAACTTGCTGGATTTGTTGAATCCTTTCAATCCTTTGGTATCTGGAAAGCCTATTTTCATTTATATCCATTACATTTGGATCTGGTAACGACGTCAATCTTCTGCCAATTAAGAAATGTGCGGGTGTAAGGGCATCAAAATCAGAGGAATCAGTGGATAATGGGACCAGTGGGCGAGAGTTGAGGATTGCTTCAATCTGTGTAAGCAGTGTCGTCATCTCTTCAAAGGTTAATTTTATGTTTACCGGTAAAATGCGCTTCAAATGAAACATGAAAGTCTTTACCCCTACTTCCCATAGACCCCCGAAATGTAGAGCGTGCACAGGTATGAAAGACCATTGAACGGCTTCATTCGAAAATGATTTTATAAGATCTGCCTCATTGCCTTCCAAAAACTTTCCTCAATTGGTGCCTGAAATGGGCCAATAGGATTCTCTTATCGAGGAAAGTAACAGCTTAGGACCAGCATGACATAATCGTAAATGTTCGTCACGAAACAGTATTCGTGTAATGAAATGGTTCGAAGAAAGAAGCATTGGGTGCTTCTGATTATATGGAACATTTGATAACTGCAAACGACCTCCTACTCTTATTATCCCTTCCAAATCTAAAAACGGATTAAGATTACTGTTCCTTGGTAACATTTTTTCTTGTTTTAAAAGGTTTAACTCGGTGAAAAAAGATTCGCGTTAAATAATTTTAACTAAACAACTTGTGGCTTGCTCTAACTCGTTAGGTAATAAAGGACCATCAAAAGGATCAATTTTGTTTCTTATATTATGTAGAAACCTAAGGCAATAGGCATACACCTGTTGCAGTTTCCTAAATCTGGAAAATTTTTGAAACTCCGTGAAAGGTTCGATATATGTGGAGACAATATGCAACAGTTGGTTTTCTCTTTTCCGGAAGTGGATCTTGTAATGAAAACTGTTCTTCCGGCCAGGACTCTTGGGGTTCACTCAACCATTTTGAACCATGAAACCACAAAATATTAATAATCAATTTACTAGGAAAAACACCACGTCGGCAGAATTTTTGTCAGTTTTTATGTAATGCCATTGATCAGGAGCTGCCAAGGATTGAATTTGTGAAATTCGATTGGCGACGAATATTTGGTACTGATTTGCTGGGGAACGAATCCAGCTAAGAGCAACCGTCGAATCTAACCAAAGCACCGCTTTGTTAAATTTAAATTCGAAACTTGACTGAACCTTGTTGACTAACTGGGCCAAAACAAGAGCTCCACATAATTCAAGTTTTGGAACCGTTAAGGCTTTAATAGGAGCAACCTTGCTCTTAGAACATGCAAGGTTAACATCAGTTTCTCCACTACGAACATAGACGGCACCCCCATATGCTTTCAGCGAGGCATCCGCAAATCCATGCAGCTCTCGAGATGCAGGATCGTTACGTAGAACACGACGTGGAATCGTCAAGGAATTCAAAAGTGGTAATTCTTCTCGAAAATGCAACCAAAGTGTTATCAAAACTGGAGGAATCTCATCATCCCAGGATAAATTTTCCAACCAAAGACCCTGAAGCAAAGATTTCGCAATAATTATACACGGACTTGCAAGACCCAAGGGGTCAAATATCTGCGCTATATCTGAAAGAATACTTCTCTTGCTAACAAGTCTGGGTTCAAGATTCCCGACTTTAAACATTAGCATATCTTCCCTACTATCCCAATACAAACAAAGAGTTTTAGACTGACTCTGTTCACCAAATTCCCTAATATTCGAGCTATCACCCAAATTCAATTTTTTCATAAAAATTAAAGACACTTTCGGAGTTAGAATTCCATTTTCTTAACTCAAGATTTCAAGATGGTGAAAACGTCACGACATATTTCCCTCGCTTCCGTTTCGGAACCAGCCTCTGAGAGTAAATCATCCATATAAAACCCATTGGAAATTATCTGCGAAGCCCTTGGATGTGTCTCCGCACTTCGAAGTGCGAGTTGTTTTAAGCACCTAACTGCTAAAAAAGGACTAGAGGTCAAACCGGTTACAGTGTTTAACGTGTAGGTAACTAGCTCGTCAGAAGGACTAAACCTCCATAAAATACGCAAGAGATCTCGTTGGTTTTCCTTGACAAATATTTGAAGAAACATTTTGGAAGTATCAGCAGAAATGACAACCCTATAAGCCCTAAAACGAATCAAAATTGACCGCAGGTAATCCTGCAACTGTGGACCAACGAGCTGCAAGTGATTTAGAGTAGTGATGCCGCGAGACTCGAGACTGGTCTCGTCTCGTCTCGTCTCGTCTCGACTTTTCGAGACGAGACTGCCTTTTGGTCTCATCTCGTGAAGTCTCGACGAGACGAGACCAGACTCGGCGAGAGTCTCGCGTAGTCTCGAGTCTCGAGATTACAATTAATTTTTTTTTTCATAGCTTTATTATTGGTTCATTTTATTCATAGCCCAGGCTTTTTGAATATAAAATCGGTAAATTTCAATACTAATAATAATTATAGACTGTGAGATAGGGGCTGTTTAGTGGAGTCATTTTTTTTTGTCTGGCACTTTGAGGGCTGAATCTAATCGGCCGACCAAAATTTTGGTCGGCCGATTAGATAGTCAATCACTAAATTACAGCAAAAATTGCTGTTTAGTGTTGAATCTTTGTCTTAGATGGCGCCACGATCAAATTTCGAAATTGATAAATAATTCATCTATGAAAAATATCAAAGGCTTTTCAATAGCTGAAAAAATGGTGATGGGTGTCAACTTCCAAGAGAAAAGGAAAGAACCTTCCGCGTTTACTTTTTGTCTGGCAATCGAGAGAATGAAAGGTTTTGTTGTGAAAATAACGTTGAAAAATCGCCAGACGGTAATCATAGTTCGAAATCGAGTTTTCCGGCGAAACATTCTGTGGACATTTCGAACACATGGCAGGCATTAAAACCACTTATATTCTCATCAGCTAACTAGTCACATTCATCCCTCAAAATGCCAGACAAAAAAAATGACTCCACTAAACAGGCCCTATCTCAGGGTCTATATCTCAGGGTCTATTAATGGAATGATTTCTACATACCTACTCAATTTTTAGATTCCACTTTCGGTTTAGCCGTAGTGAGATCAATTTGAAAAAATGTTTAAGGCATAAGCACTTCCGGTTAAACTGGAAGTGAGATCTGAAGATAAAGTATCTAGAAAATATACTAATAATTCACAAAAAAATTACAGGGTGATTCTTTTTTCAAAAACTGTTTTGTCCGACATTTTTTTTTTTTTTTAGTTGACGTTCATATTTTTTTTCAAATATCACGGTTACTCTTTACTGTGATTTTTCACTCTTTAAATAACTGCTTTTTCACTGTGGCAGTTTGGACGTCCGTTATAATATAAAAATAAAAACCAAAAATACTGGGTGTCCGAAAAATAGCGTAAAAGCTCTCCACGTAGTACGAGACCCTTTGAGAACCCCTAGAAAAATAGAAAAATAATTGAAAAAATCCTTCTCCAGCATTATTTTTGGTAATATGAAGAGGTAATGTGGAAATTCTCCTTCAAATTCTACAGGTAATTACATAAGTGTAATTTAATTATCTGACATAATGTTAACAGGATATTTTCAGTGTTGCCAATTTTAATAAATATTAAAATGCAAATAACTTTCTTAAGAATGCCGCTAGATTTTTTAAATTATTTTTCTGGGGTTCCTTGAAGGGTCCTCCACCACGTACCTAGTGAAGAGTTTTTACGCTTTTTTCCGGACACCCCGTATAACTCGAGACTAGGGGCCTTATTCTGTGAAGAACGAACCGTTCGATTCGGTAGAATTTCTTCGATTGTGACGTCATTTTCGGTTTGGTTTTCCCGCTACCAAACCGAAAATGACGTCACAATCGAAGAAATTCTACCGAATCGAACGGCTCGTTCCTTACAGAATAAGGCCCCAGACGAGACCACTCGAGACGACACGAAACCTTAATACTCGAGACCGAGACTAAGTCATGGTCTCGTCTCGAAATGTCGAGACGAGACGAGACCAACCTCAAGTCTCGTCTAGTCTCGTCTCGCGGCACCACTAATTTAGAGGGAAACCACTGTCGGCAGAACACGAACCGTCGAAAACTACCCTCAGTGGCGTGGTACTACTATTTGCATTGATGAGGCCATGATGACATAGGTAGTATGATATAACCTCATCAGTATTCTTTAATGGTGACATGTATTCCGCTTTTTCAAAATCGGTCATGAATTTGTGATATTCTTGTTTCAACTGCGCATTTTTTTCTAGCTCATTTTCCAATAAATAAAACTTCTCTAATGTTTTGGTTCAATTTAATTCACGTCACTAGGAGGATTTTGTTTGCACGAGTCTGATGATGACGCAGCTGTCGAAACAATATGCAAAAGCGTGTTGTGTCTTTTCCCACAAGTTCTACATGAACTTGTAGTATAGTTAAAACTAGAATGATTAGGTTTTAAACAGTGATGTAGAGATTTCATGTTTGCAATTCTGTCTGAAATCGAAAGTGCCAAAAATCTCCCACATTTTGACACGGTATGTGTGCCTTGACAAAGTTCACACTTTGAAGTAACATTGGCGGTAGTGAAAGATTTACTTCTATGGTGGAAATTATCCCTACCTTTTGGTTTCGAAATGGTTTGATTTAAATCGAGGGTTTCAAGAAGGTCAGCTCTGCTCCTCAAAAATTCGTTAAAATCCTGCAAAGTCGGCAATTCATTTTTTCCTTTTTCCCGAGTGCCCTCAAATGTTTACCTAGCGTATCGATGAGCTTCCTTAACTCAGAAGCAGATTCATAAGCTATCGGTGTGATGTCATGAATAGCCTTCATGTGGTTGTGTACCAACAACCTCGTATTATTAAATCTTTGACATAAAAGCTCCCAAGCTATGGAGTGATTCAAAGATGAAAATTCCAGAGATTCTATAATTTGTTTAGCAGAGCCTTCCAAGACTGCCCGTAAATAATGAAATTTTTGAATCTGATGTGGAATACGGCTATCACTATGCACTAGTGATTGAAACATCTCCCTGAATTCCATCCACGTTTGATAATCCTCAGAGAATTTAGGCAACGGAATTTTAGGCAAATGAACGTTAAATTCACCAAAAAACGGTAAACGGGCTTTCAAGTTTCCTCGTTGTTTATTTAGTTTGATTATTTCCTCTGGGGACATTTTGTACAAAATTTAATATCAAAATACACAGAAATTTATTAATAAATCGGATAGATAAAATGGATAATTTTACACATTAAAACAATCTACAACATACCATACCCTAACCAACAAAGGATACCTACCAGATAAAAAGGATACCTACACACTTACATAAATTCCAGTGGCTAAATATTTTTACCTAGATTCTAATATTTCCGATGTTCTTCTATCATTTACAGTCGAAGCACCAACGCAAATTTGTCTTTGTTGCTTGTCGATACAAATTCAATGTGGTCGAATGTGTACCTTCTTTGAACATCGCCGCAGGCCGTGCTATGGGAAGTTCTCGCGTGAATTTTACAAGTTTGCAATTAAAAATCACTCAAAGGAGTGAAGTTTTTCACTTTTTGCTCGAAAGACCATAATGTTTTTAAATAGAACGACTCGTGATGAGAATTTTAGAACTGCGTGTTGATTTACGTGAAAATCAAAATAACAAAAAATGCGAACGAAGGGATGGTTCCCGACGATACTGCTTGTGCTCGTTCACTGTTCACAGCATTGTTCGCCTACTGCCCAGCAGTTACAATATAAATTAAGTCCTTATCTCAAGGTGTAAGCATGTGCACTAGCTCAAATAATTTACCAAACACAGGGCTAAAGTAATTTGAGGCTTGAATTGTGGGGATCAAGTTCGAAACTTCGAGTTTTGGCATCTTTTATAATGGATAATCAAGGAAATTGCGACATCTCTGATCGAACAAGTAATTATATTTCTTAGAAATAGCATGAGAGGAATTCAGGTCAATGTATCGAAATCAGTCTACAGTCGACAGTCATCGAAGATTAAGAGTAGACAATACATAGTGGTCATTAGACAGTACAAAAGTTGAATCTTTGCCTCGAACCAGGTTTAACTTCGCTCCCAGAATCGAATCTTCTCTGTGAAAAATTCGAAAAATTAAGAAGGCAGGGAAAGAATTATCATTTGACGGTCGCGAATCAAAAAGTTTGAAGAATATTTAAGAATGTTGAACTAAATACATAAGCATTTTCTAAGATCGGTAGAGTTTGAGGGTACTTATGGCCCTTATAAGTTGAAAATGTAGGTAATAGAATTTGCTTCGAACTTTGAAAGGTGAATTTCAAATTTGAAGCTTTATAACTTTGGAATGGTAACAGTTAGATATTGAATTAGATCGTTTTGTAGCCAATTTAATCCTCTTTCGAATGAAACATGATTTATTGAAATAGGTCCAGACATTCCAGAGTTATGGTCTATTTAATGGGGCCATGTCAAGTTGGGAAATTCGAAATACAATTTTGGAATTTTTTTTTGGATTTTTTTCCTGTGTAAGAAAGCCTCAAACGAGAAAATGCTAGGAGACATTTCCTGTTTAATTTAGCCCCTCTACTCGAAAAAAAATTAGTTTTGGGATCCCCTCTACAAAATGGCTACACCTTGAAACTCCGAACTACGAAATTTTCTAAGTGCCTTTTTTCATAGAATCGGGCTCCAAATCGGGAAATAATCTAGTGTATGGAGTTTGGTGGATTCCGATGGATCATAAAGACACAAAAATTCAACAAAAAAAAAATTGAAATTTCATCGTTTTTGTAAGAAGGTAGCTATATAGTTTTTGGAAAACTTTGAAAGGTCATAGTTTTCTTTCTATTATAGATAGAAAGCTAAAAAATTTCCAGCGATTCTTAGCACAGTAGAGTAGTGCTCTACTTAGCCCAGTAGAGCACTACAATCTCTGAAAACTTCAGCTCATTTGGACTTATAGTTCCTGAGATAAAATCGTGTTAAGCAATTCGGGGTGATTTATCAATTTTTCAATTTTTCTGAGTGCCTTTTTCAATAGAATTCGGCTTCAAATCTGAGAATAATTTAGTTTATGTCATACCAATACATTATTGTGTTTTTATACCTTAGATACCATCTACATAATTCATTACTTTACGCACGTGCGGGCATAAAGTACACATTATGGCCCGCGCGGGATAAAGACGCAAAAAACAGTTTTCAATTAACTTATTCTTTATTAACAAAATATAAATTTACGCTTATAAACATATTATTTTTGTCAAAAAATGATGATTCTGCACACTGATGACAATTTGCGAAGTGACACTTTTTTCCCAGGTATTTATTATTCACAACCAACTGGTATAACATAAAAGTTTGTATGCACCACGGGTACTAATAGATATATATATATACCCTCGGGCGACTTACGAACCCCTCGGCTTTGTAAGACTGTCGCCCTCAGGGCATAATCATCTACTTAGTACCCTTCATACATAAATAACTATTATGGAGTTTGGGGGATCCCAAATCATCATTGGGACATAAAATCTCAACAACTCCTCAACCTTCCCTGTTAGTATGAATTTAATCCTATTTACAATTTTTCATATTTTCGTATGGTTCTCCATTTGTAGGTCGATTGAGTGTACGCCACTGATATTTTCCTGTTTCTGACTACCCCTTCAACCTTTCCATGTTAGTATGAATTCAATCCTATGTACAGTTTTTGAATAATCATAGAGTTTCCCATGTGGGTACAGTTTTTGAATAATCATACAGTTTTGTATATTTTTGTATGGTTCTCCATGTAATGTAGGGAAAAAGGAAAAAGGAAAAAGGAATGAAGAATAGAGAAATATTGAGTGATTTTAAACAGACTGACAAATATATTTAGCACAAGAATTGGTACAAAAAAATTATAATTTTTCAGAATTTAAATCATCCAGAAGTCTCGTTTGTTTTGTATGGTTTAGCACCAACCAAATTTCCTCTGCAATACAAAATAGGTATTAGGCTTCCACCTCGAAGTCGGAAATGTATTAAAATACTCACGCTGGTCCATAATTGCAAATGTAAAACTTTCTGTAGGGAAAAGATTTATCAGCTGTACAGAAATACGTATATCCACATCCTACATATTCTGAATTCCACCAAACCATCTTTATAAAATAAATAAATTACTTAAATATATCTTCAACTTATCTTAATAAATGTTATCATTGTATAAAAGGAAACCAAGAAGCTGTAGGCGTTGTCTGTGGACATTTTCATTGCAGAATAATTGATATAGAAGTCACTAGACTGATAAACAAATTCAGCTCTTTATTGTCAAGACAGATGTCGAGAATCAGAGAGCCATACTATCTCACTGTTTGAATAAGTATATGTATTTCATTCAACTTTTGCTGATAATAAATTTCTAAACCTGTTTGTTTTTGAAAACAACAAATTAATAACATTTACCTGAGTATAATGTCCAGAAGCTGTATTCTTGCAACATTTACCATAAGTATATTCCTCATGTTCATCCCACCAACTTTTCAATGCTTGTCCCCAAGACGGAGTACCCGGAATGTAACCACTTGCCATGTTTAGAAAGAGATTTTGACCAACTGCCCATCGAGCTAAAAGTCCCTTAATAATTACTAGAAAAGATGTATTTTACACTTACTATCAGCTACTCGTACATGCTTATAAATAGTTGTATCGGCTATTTTTTGAGCGCTTTCTGCCAAAGTCTTATCCCATTTCTAAAAAAAATATAGAATTGTACCTAATGCATGATTGATTTTGGTAGATTAGGTACCATTTGTTTCAAATTTATACCACAAGGCTGATCAACTACTACGTTATTCGTTATAAGTGATCTGTAACTATTGTGGAGTTCCACTATTTGTTTCTCGTCCTCTTCCGAAACTCCTTTGGCTGTAAAGTATTTTTTAGAAAAAATAGAGTGAAACAATTATTCTTACTCAAAATCGTATTGTTCGTTGTCAAACAATGACCCAGAATAACTGGCAAAAACAGCAAAGAATATAGCTTCATGGTAAATTGAAAATTCACAAGGAATACTAAAATGTATAAAAAGTTTGGGATATTTATACAAAAATACCTAATAAAATAATATTATAAGACAGAGGTCAATAAAAAAAATCAAAATATGTATGTTTTTCCTAGTATTTTGATTTTGAATAATGTAAATAGAGGATTTTTTTCAGACAATAATTATTATTGTATACTTACGTTTGTTATCATTATCAGGTAGATTATTAAGTAAATAATAGTAGATTATACCACGAGTCAATAATGATAGATATTATTCCCGAGGATTATTACGAACTGAGCCGGGTTAGCGGCGAGGGAGTAACATTCCGACCGAGGGAATAATAGCCATTATTGCGAGTAGTATACTCTACTTTATTTACGACAAATTAATTTATTTGAGATTTTCAATGAACAAATTTCATACGTCTCATAATTTTCAATACAAATCCACAAGCACTTCACGTTTGACACTGACACTTTTGTGGAATAATGACCATTAATCCCGCTACTCGTCATTAATCCCTGGAGGAATAAAACATGTTATTATACTGCCAAAATCACAAATATAATACGCACATTATACATTAGTCGTAAATAAAAATTAATTTTCCGTTAAACTAGGAAACCATTAAAACCTTTATTTCAGTGGTGTTTCCGGACCCGTATTCATAGGAACTCTTTAAGTTTGTAACATCATTTTCTGAAACACCCTCTGTATTTGGGACAACTTAGATGTTTACAGGATTTGTTGAAAATTGAGACACTTTCCAGGCAAAATATACTATATTAAACAAATTAGCACTATAATGACATATGAATTTATTTATCATTAACACAAGTCTTCGCATCCTGATTTTCCAACTTTATACGGAAACTGTCTCTTGAAGTTTCCCCTAAAATAAACATCACATTTTGAGAAAACAACAAAATTGCGAAAATTAATTGCTACTTACGCTGGTCCGTAATTACAAACGTATAATTTTCGATACTTGAAGAAATCGTCGGTAGCAAAATATGTATAGCCGCAACCCACATACTCGGTGTTAGCCCATACAAGCTGAAAAAGAGTTGCATATATTGACAAGCTACAAATCAAAATTTCCTTATACATAAGTATATTGTCAGTATTTATGGGATAACGCAGAGCTTACACGTTACATGATCGACTTTGGACAAAAAGTCATTGAAAAAAAAAACTCCAAGAGAAAAATTTTCCGAGACATAATCAACCATACATCAAACACCTAGACAGTTATCTATTTTCGTCTGAATGTTTTTTGGCATATAGTGTGCCTTTTTTGTAGGTTGGGAGAATAAGTATTATTTTTTGAAAACTAATATTGTCACAACCCCTATACGTCTCGTGCTGAGATGTCACAACAGGACCGTGACCTGGGGGCGTAGGTGGGGTTCAGGTAGAGAAAAACTCGCTTGGTATAGGTACAATGAGAAATTTATTAAATATATAGAATTTACCCTATGAATATTAACATGTACATGTACTACTTAAACCACTCTGTAGACTGTAGATCATGTATACGTGGCGTGACTGAAGACTGAAGCTGGGTTTGAGACAGGTCCAGAAGGGCGTTTCCCTATAAAGGTAGTTTGCATTGGGAGGAGACTTAGCTAGAGGGGTTTTTCCCAACTGAGGTACATTACACTAGCCTTAGTTTGCCGGTAATAGATCTCAGCGCGGTATTTATACCAATGTCATGCTGACTCGTCGACACACTTTGATAAAATTGATGTACAGAGTGGTATTTACTTAAGTAGTTGACAATATCAAGTAGTATAAATTTGGCATTGTTTTTTAAGATTATAGGAGACCTAGACAAAAGCCTGGAGAATTTTGTTTACCTATGATAATATGGTCGCCACCAAGAAGGGAAAGTTTGAGCAGGATCTCTATTCTTCTGTTCCAAGTTTCTCTTCACATGCAAAATTGTATCTTCTCCAAAAGCTTTATTCTTCTCCAATTTCCACAACATCTTAAATCTTCTATGACTCTGGTTTCCAACTCTCTCAGTTTGCCAGGTTCCAAGGTGGTAATTTTTCCATTTGGTTTCTTATTTGTAGTTAGGTTTCCATGTTATTTCTTAAGCATCAAGATTTCTCCCTTTTCGTTTTTCAAATATTTTTGTCCAAGGATCTTTGTCTCAAAATTGTTCTATCTTCCATCATGGTTTCTCTCTTCCAATATTTTTTGTCTTTCTTGTTTGTTGTGGCAAATTTTCTCCTGACTCCTTCTAACCGCAATGGAATGCCAACCAATGGGTCTGATAGACCTTCCATATTTTCACTATCATGTTTTTTTGAAATTTTGCTTCTTTTTGTGGGTAAAACCCTGTAGGTGTTTTTACTTGGCTTCTTACCATCTCGTATCTTCACTGTTTTAGTTAAATTCTAATCGTTATTCTTATCATTCTGTGATCGCTTTCTATAGACAATCTGTTGATAATTTGTAGTCATTTTAGTCTTTTACCGGTGATAAAGTAATTCAATAAAATTATTGGATGTTTATCATGCAAAATTTTGTCTTTTCCAGAAGGTTTATTCTTCTCCAATTTCCCCAATATCTTCAATCTCCTCTGATCCTGGCTTCCAATTTTCTCATTGGTAAGTTTGCCAGGTTCTGCAGATATAATTCCTCTACTAATTTTGCCATTTGTTCTAGCCGCCGCACTGATACTAACGCTGAAAAGTTATAGTGAAATCTATTGGTGAGTTCAGTGCGCACTGAGTGTATTCGTGTCCTTTTCTACTAGCATGTAAAAGAAAGCGACGGAAATACATATTGTTTGCACTAATTCTACCAATGGTTTTCGCCATCAGCCTAGGCAGTATCAAGTTTTGGGAACCCGACACACGTCAATCGGTAAGCGAAGTGGCAACAACGGGTCGTGCGGTGCTACTTTTTCTTCATAAAGATTTGTTCTGTTTGTTATACATTTTTGTTCAGTAAATCCAGTAGATTATTATATATATTTGCATTATAAAGTCAGTAGTTTTTATAGATAGCAGCGGCGGGATGGCCTACGTGCTTGTAGGTACAAACGAAAAAAAAAAAAAAAGCCAAGTGACTCATTTTCTTTGTTGGCGAAAAGACCCTGTTAGATAGTGATTCGTTTAATAGTTTAATGTGTTAAGTCTGGACTAATTATAACGAAATTACATGTATAAGTATTGTTCGTCGTTTTTACTCAGACGCTTTTTGTATGAAGAGCGAGGAAATGTAGCACATAGCAAAAACAGGTGTGACGTCAGGTGACCATTGGCGTTCTAATGTAGAGAGCTACGAGCTCACATTCCTTTGGAGTATCAGATTAAAATTGACGGACTGTACTTCATACTATCTTTATGCGCGAATTAATTAACGTATAATATTGGGTCCGTTCAAGCCCAACAGGAAATCGTACAGTGTATCGTCAAGATTCTGCGCAAAGCCTAGAACTTGTGCGTAGAATCCGAAATTCGTATACTGAGTGGTCTCGAAACCGTTCATGGGACGGTTTTTGGCGTGTTAGAACAGACCTAATAATTCTTCGCATATTGAACCTCGGACTGCTGATATTTTTTTTTGTCACGTACGTGTCAGTTATATTATTAAATTCTATGTTATTATTATACTAATAATTCTCCTTTCCAATGTTAAATATAAGCGTACGCCACTGTAAAAGCCCACAATATTATAAAGATGCTGAGTAAGCGGTATTGCCTGGAAAAGTACCGTCATATCAAGGTTTCGCCCACATGAATGCTACCGTCAGCAATATTTTACTATAAATATGGCGCGCAGAGCCTTCTCTGATCATTCCTTTGTATTGTAGCTTAGACTATAGCAATTTAGAATCGAAGATTCTTTTGTTCTCGGCTTTCGACGCAGCAATTTAGAGTCTAGTATTTTTTGTTGTACCTTCTTAGTTTTTCATAAAATAAATACTTTTTAAAAACAAGATTCACTGTAATTGGCGCAGTTTTGAAGAAAAGAGGCAGCAAGACCCAACGTACAAAGTTGAAGTGATACAGTTTCAAGCATCGTGCTTTAAAAACCAAAATGTTCCTGGCAGCTTTCATCGTCCTCCTCATAGGAATTTCCAGTAACGCTTACACGATAACTTTATTAAGAAATCCTATTGTACCGATTTCTGTAGGAACCACTTACATCACAACACAACATAAAACAGACATTTTAAAAATGTCAATTCACCTAAATGACGATCGACCTGTAGTATATAGACCATACCGCCCCTCTCACAATGAACGGCAAGTTGTAAGAGGCATTGTTGATGATTTGCTGAAAAATAATATTATACGAAAATCTGACTCTGCCTACGCAAGTCCAATTCTTCAAAAGAAAAATGGAGAGCAGAGGATGTGTGTGGACTATAGGGCACTGAACGCTAAGACATTTAAGGATAGGTACCCTCTTCCACGAATTTCTAGAGAACCTCAAGGGATGTAAATACTTTAGTAGCTTAGATTTAACCAGCGGATATCACCAGTTGCAACTAGAAGAGTCTTCAATTCCAGAAACGGGTTCCTTAACGCCAAATGGGCACTACGAATATTTTAGAGTCCCCTTTGGTCTGTGTAATGCACCCTCAGTATTCGTCAGGGTCATAAACAAAGTACTGGGTAATCTTAGATACAGCTAAGCATTGGTATATATGGATAACATCCTGCTACCATCATCAACCTTTGAAAATAGATTGTCAAATCTGAGAGAAGTTCTCGAGTCGATGAGAAATGCTGGTCTCATGCTAAGGATATCCAAGTGCCAGTTTTTCATGGAAAGGGTTGATTACTTGGACCATGAAATATCCAGTCAGGGAGTTCAACTAGGAAAATGCAAAACTGAGGCAGTAGAAAAGTTTCCTGTGTCAACGGATGTTCGCATGGTGCGGCAGTTCTTAGGACTTGCCAGTTACTTCAGGAAATACATTAAAGCTTTTGCAATGATAGCAAGACCTTTAACTGTCTTAACGAAAAAAGACATGATGTTTACATGGGGTGACGAACAACGCATGCTTCCGAAACCCTAAAGAGTAAACTTATACCACGACCATTGCTAACCATCTACGATCCTGATGTGAAGATTGTCATGTACTTCTCAAAACAAACAACCAAAGAGGAGCAACGTTACCACTCCTAAGTTGAAAACCATGGCTGTAGTGTTCTCGTTAAAATCATTTCGAATTTACCTGATAGGCATTGAGTTTAAGGTTGTCACTGACTGCAATGCCCTAGTAATGACATTGTCAAAACGAGATTTGATTCCAAGAATCAGCAGGTGGTGGTTAAGCATACAGGTATTTAAATTCAACGTTGAATATCGACCAGCGCATGTCACATGCAGATGCCTTAAGTAGAAATCCAATATCTTCAGATATTGCTGTATAGTAAACTTATACAACACAGATTGGGTGTTAAGTGCTCAACTGACCGACGAAAGGTGTAAATATTTAATTGAAGTTCTAAAAAAAAAACACCTAGCGACGAGGAGAACAAGGACCTTCACAAGAAATTTTGCTTAATGGAGAACCGGCTGTAAAAGAACACCGAAGATGGTTAAAAGTGGGTAACTCCAAAAGCTGCCTGAAGACAAGTAGTTTCACATTTTCATGATAGGGAAGGTCACATGGGTCTTGATAAAACGCTATCCACAATATTGAAGTCCTACTGGTTCCCAGGTATGCGTCGATATGTCAAGAAATACATATCATACTGCCTTCCATGTCTATAACAAGGAGCCAGGTGGTAAGAAGCCGGAAGTTTTACACCCCATAGAAAAAATTGCTGTGCCAATGGATACTATTCACGTGGACCACTTGGACCTATTTGCGAAATCCAAAAGGAAAAATGTGTATCTGATTGTAGTAGTGAAAGCGTTTACGAAATTTGTTTACGTGAAAGCGGTTCAGTCAACGAAGACTAAATCATTAATAAATTTCATGGATTGATAATTTTGGGGTACCAAGGAAAATTATTTCTGATAGGGGCAGTAAAAAGTTCCAAAGTACTGTCAGAGATTTAATATTAAACACGCACGAAACACAACTGCCACCCCAAAAGCGAAGTCACCTCACTTAACACGCGTCTTGGAAACTGGACAGAAATTGGAGGGGACGAATGTTTTTTCAAGTTAATGAAGGGTTGGAACAAGGTTTTCCCTAATTTAAAAAACCAAAGCTCACATTCATACCAAAAATTCTTACTTGTGTGTAATGTCCAGTCATCCTAGGGCCCTTTCTGCAACATTTACCAAAAGTGTAATCTTCGTGTTCGTCAAACCAACTCTGAATGGCCGTATCCCAATCGGATTCATTGCTCGGGGCAGTTGATTTCTTTATGTACAAGTTTTGACCCACAGCGTACCATCTATCTGAAATAAAAACAATATTTTGTATCGATTTAAAATTAAAAGTGGAAATATTTACCATCTGTAACTTGTTGGTGAGCAAATATGCAAGAATTTGCGATTTCCTGGGCTTCAGCAGCTAAATCTTCATCGTATTTCTTCAAAAAAAAATTTTTTTGGTAGAGTGGCTTTCAGATAATTATTAAAAAACTTACTAGTCGCTTAAGATTAACTCCTCTGGGCTGTCCTTCAATTTCACCATTTGCAATTTGCATCCTCAATTCGTTGTGTTTGTCAACGATTATTTCAGCTTCAGCTTCTGTGACTTTTCTTACTAATAAGAAATATTATTTGGTTAACAGGTGAATGTAGCTATTTCTATAACAAGGGGGCAAAGTGCATCTTTTTCACTACTGGTATCATAATAATGATAAAAATTACACGAAATATTATCAAATATACAACATAATGATTCATGAGCAACACCAGTAGCGACGTATTTTACAATAATTATATAATTCCATTAATTCCCAAATAAACGAGTAGTTTTGCGATAAAAACCGTTCATTTATTTAATGACAAAATGACAAAAACATGAAACATGCATTATAGAAATAAAATAATGCATTTGAAGCATAGTTTTTCATTCAAGGATTTTATCTGTAATTGTGTAATTTTGTTGGAACGTTATTTATGTCATTTCATTCGTCACGAAAATTTGATAAAATTTATGAATTTGATAGAGGTTGTGTCCAAAAATAATGGGTTGAGGCAAATTTTTCGATATATTTGATAGTATTGAATAATATCGCTCCTCAATTTATCCTCGTTGAGATCTTGAATTAAAGGTTGATTATATTTCCAAGTTCATGGGAAATCTAGAGAAAAAGTTGATGTTCTGTATCCTATCTCTCTTCCGAGTATCGCACGCAAAGGTGTTACAACTACCATCTCCTGGATGTAGGCATCTCCAAACTTTCCTGTTGCTAACCAGCCCACCACTATTTTAACTGTACTGTCCTTTTCACCACATCCACTACCCTCGTTTCTTGTCCTAAACTCTTCTCTTGGTCTTGGGGTATCTCTTTTCGAAACTGGGGAACAGTGTTCTCACGAGAACAATTGCTCTGTATTTGATAGTGTTATGGAAATATAGGCAAATGTGGACGACTAAGACAGAATCTTCGTTCTCAAAATTGTAATTTCGGAGATCTGCGAGATAATTTGGTTAGAGATAGGATTGTATGTGGAATAGAGAACACCAAAGTAAGAGATAGGTTGCTAAGAGAGCCTCAATTAGATTTGACAAAATATGTGAATATCTGTAGAGCGTCGGAGTTAGCTGAACTTCAATCAGAAAAGCTAGAAATTGAGACAAATGTTAATATTGTAGACAAAGCACAAAAATCAGGACAATACAGAGAACTATTTCACAAAAAGATCAATATGAAGCCCGAAATCAAAGTGGAAATAGCTTTAGAACAAACTCAGAAAATAGAGTGGCAATTGTGGATATTTTCATGGTTCAAGATGTCCCGCATATAGAAGACAATGTAGAGCATGTAACAAGTCTGGTTATTTTCAAAAGTACTGTCGTGAAAAAAGAAACATGACTCAAAATGTATATTCAGTAGAAGCTGATGATGAAGACCAGGAAATGTTTATAGGCACAGTTCAGAAAGTAGGACAAGTAGGTTTAGTTGGCTGAATGCAAAAAGTAATGGTCAACAATAAGGAAATTTGTTTCAAAATTGACACTGGTGCTGATCTTATTGTTTTGAACTTGAGAACTGCTAAAGAACTTAATGCTGAAATTCAGTCATCCAATACAAAGCTATCGAACTATAATGGGTGTTTATAGACAAACTACACTTATTTGTGAAACTAATAATAAAAAACACAATGTTGTGTTCATTGTAGTCAACTTTAATTGCATAATTGGTCTTCCATTTATTGAGATGTTTAATCTGCTAAAAAGAGTAGGATCGGTAGAACAGGAAAACAAATATGTGATTGATAATCTAGTAAAAAAATACGAGTATATTTTTCGAAGCATTGGTGAATTGACAAATTCATATAAAATTCAGTTGAAGAAAAAGGTAGAGCCAGTTGTAGAACCTCCAAGAAAAATTGCAATCAGCCTTTAACAGTCAGTTAAAAGTGAGCTAGATATAATGGCGAAAATTGGCGTTTTGAGAAAAGTGACTGAACCAACTGAGTGGTGCAGTTCTATAGTCCTTGTAAAAAAGCAAGACAATAGTTTTCGAATTTGTTTAGACCTACAAAATCTGAATAAAGCCATAGTACGTGAGTGGTATCAGCTTCCAACTTTTGAGGAAATTGCATCCAAGATGGAAGGGGCAAATATTTTTTCAATACTGGATGGCAATAAGGGCTTTTATCAGATCAAGTTGCATGAAGTAAGTGAAATACTTACAACATTTAAGGCTGGGTGTTATGGGCGATATTGTTATAGGAGAATGCCTTATGGACTATGCTCTGTACCGGAAGTTTTTCATCGTACATTCAAGAATATTTTTGATGGACTTCCAGGAGTGGAAATTTATAAAGATGATGTTATAGTCTGGGCAGCAAATAAAGAAGAACACGCCTGAAATTATATTTTGTTTATTCCAAATGTCCGAACTTTACAAATGTGTAGAGATTTTTGTGTTGTTATCGCCATAGTTTGTAGACCAAATCGTAAACTCTTCGTTCCAGATTTATTGATATTTCATCTGATCATCCAATGATAACAAAATGCCGAGAAACTTCGGCATTTTGATTTTATGTCCAAAGTACCTAGGTATATGTATTCGGATATTGTTTTCAATAAGACCTAATTCCTGATAATTCTTACATTTTCATACGATTACGTGGAATTAATTATGAAATCTGAATAAAATAAATTTGACTTACCATAAATTTTACATTCTCTAGCCAAACTCAAGCTGACCAGGAACAAAACCAAAATCGTCACTCTAACGTCCATTTTCTATGAAGGCTGAAAACCAATTGAACCCTGTCGAAGTGAAGAATCAAAAAAGCAAATTGAATTTAACTTTTATACTAATTAAAACAGTTAATAGTGAATTTTGCACGTTATTTTTTTTTACAACTGCAATTAGCTCAGTTGTTGTTTGCTTTTAAATAGCCTTTTTGAACGTGCTTTGAACAATATTTGCTGGGTAGGTATATTAATTTTTCATTATTCATAGGGGTATACGACTACATAAACCTTTTAATCTGACTTAGTTAATTAACATTTCAATAATCCTTTGACATTTATTATTATGTAATTAAAATCACAATGAGAATTTCAGTTAAAAGTATAAGCCAAAATTACGGTTAAAACAATAATAACAATTAAACGTGTCAACAAATAACGATTTAAAAGAACCGATAAAAATTGCAATGGAAAATTCACTTACCCTGATAACAAGTGACGCACATTAACACTGAAAAATCTTTTATTGTCTTGAAGAATCGTTTAATTACACTTTTATTGCAAATAATAATGGCATGGAAGTTTTTTTCCACGAGGTTGCAATAATATTTACCGCCATTGTATACAATACCTGTATTGTTAGGCACTATCCAATGTCAAGTAGTTGATTTTTATTTAATTCAGGAAGTTATGTAGGTTGAAATAAAATTAATTGAATAACAATGATTTACAAAATATTATCATTACTATACAGTCTAAAATCGCAATGTATAATACGTTTTAGCCTGATGTACATATAAGTGAATCTAATTTTCCAAATTGTTTGAATTAAAAAGACATAAAATTTAGTTGGGTGTAGGAGCAAAAATTAGGTAAAGTACAAACTACTTTGTATCATGCAACAAAAAATATATAGGACTGAAAGTATTGTAGTGTGCCATAGTTGTCCTGTATTTTCAATTCTCTATACGACTTCAAAATGATAGGTACTTGGGATCCTTGTTTCGAACTATATTGTTCATATAGAAACATAGAAAAACTTGATATCTGAATATTTTTGAAGATAATTTTCCAAAAAATATGAAAAACCATCCCTCTAATTATTGTATCATAGATTGGAAACTGAAATGGTCAGAGAATTCTAGAGAACGGCTAAAATCCCTGAAAGTATCAGCTCATTTCCTCATATGGTTCGAAAGATGGTTAAAATCCCGTAAGGAAAGAGGGGGAAATCTCAAAGTTTTTCAAGTTTTCCTCTGCTCTTCTTTTAAACATTACAGGACTACAATTCTGAAAATTTCAGCTCATTGGGGTGTTTCGAGGGGCAATATATCAATTTTTCTGAATGCCTTTTTTCATAGAATACGTCTCCAAATCTCAGAATAATTCCTTGTGTGGAGTTTAGGGGGCCCCAAAGGCCCATTAAAACACAAAATCTCACCAAACATTTTTTTTTAAATTTCATTGTTTTAGGTACCTTAAGATTTAGATTTTGGAAAACTTTGAAAGGTCAAAACTTTTTTTCTATTATAGATAGAAAGCTAAAACTTTCAGCGATTCTTATTCCACTACAGGAATACAATCCCTGGAAATATCATCTCATTTGGACTTATAGTTCCAGAAATAAAATCGTGTTAAGCAATTTTGGGTGATTTATCAATTTTTCAATTTTTTTGAGTGCCTTCATTCATCAAATACAGTTTCAAATCTCAGAATAATTTCGTGTATGGAGTTTGGGGGATCCCAAAGGACCATTAGGACCCAAATTCTCAACAATTTTTTTTTTTAATTTTCTCGTTTTAGTACTGAGCTACCTTATGATTTAGATTTTGGAAAATTTTCAAAGGTCAGAACTTTTTTTCTATTATAGATAGATACAAAGCTAAAAATTTTCAGCGATTTCTATTCCAATAGAGGACTACAATTCCTGAAAATTTCAGCTCATTTGGACTTATAGTTCCAGAAATAAAATCGTGTTCAGCAATTTCGGATGATTTATCAATTTCTCAATTTTTCTAACTGCCTTTTCTCATAGAAACCGGCTCTAAATCTCAGAATAATTTAGTGTATGGAGTTTGGGGTTCCCAAAGGTCCATTAAGACATAAAATCTCAACGAAAAAAATTTTGAAATTTTATCGTTTTAGTACTGAGGTAGCTATCTTATGATTTAGTAGATTTTGGAAAACTTTGAAAGGTCATAACTTTTTTTCTATCATAGATAGAAAGCTGAAATTTTCAGCGATTCTTATTCCAGTAAAGTTCTACAACCCCCAATAGTTCCAGAAATAAAATCGTGTTAAGCAATTTGGGGTGATATAATAATTTTTCAATTTTCCTGAGTCCCTTTTCTCATAGAATCCGGCTCCAAATCTCAGAATAATTTAGTATATGGAGTTAGGAGGGTCCCAGAGGACTATTAAGACACAAAATCTCAACAAATTTTTTTTTTTAATTTCATGGTTTTAGTATCAGTACTGAGGTAGCTACCTTTTTTTTGATTTAGATTTTGGAAAGTTTTGAAAGGTCATAACTATTTTTCTATTATGTAGATAGAAAGCTGAAATTTTTACTGATTCTTATTCCAGTAGAGGACTACAATCTCTGAAAATTTCAGTTAAACACCTAACAGTACATATTACATAAATTCTTACTTGTAATATTCATGTAAGTAGTAACAAGAAAATAAATATACCTACATTATAGAACTCCAAAGAGAAGTTCAGATTTTTTTCTTTCTTTCTAGGTAACAACTTAACTTAAACTACAAAAAAGGATAATACTTTTAAAACATAAGAGTACATATTGCGTAAATTTTTTACTTGTGAAATTCATGTGAAGAAAAATTAACAGAAATACATTTTATATAGACAATTATAAAAGTAATTTAAGAAGATATTTATCTAACAGAATGGACAGAAATGTTCTGGGTAAATAACAATCTAAACGTAAACCTAAACTAAAACCTATAGCTATATACTTTTATAATGGAAAGTAAATCATTGCTCAAAATATAATAAAATATAAAAAAAAAATACCCTTTCTGTTAAGATTTATTTAGTTTTTTAGTAGTCTCGTTTGTCATGTAGACTTGATTCGAGAATTGTAGGTACTTTAACAATTACAGTCGTGAAAAGTACACGTTTTCGGTTTTACAGGTCTTCTTAGGCGTAAACCAATGGTCCTGTATTGAGACAGGATGTGGTTCAAAGTTGGAACTTGGTTTATTAGGTTTGATGGGGCTGAATTTTAAGTATTTTGGGGCGTTAGGTAGATCATCTTCATCTGAAGAATGATCAGTTCTTTGGAGAACAAAACTTTGAGCATCAGCTTCAGAAGGGTTTGGTGAATGACATTCAATGGAATGTGTTGGTGATGATCGTTCAAAGGAACTAAGAAGTACTTCAGTACTTTGAGGGTTTGTTTGGGTGTGATTTACTTGATCAAGAGGGTTACTTTCTTCCTCAGATAAATCTTTATCCAGAACATCTGGATAGTCAATAGAATCATTATCCGACTCGGAGACATAGTGATGCCGCGAGACTCGAGACTAGTCTCGTCTCGACTTTCCGACTTCAACTCGTGAAGTCTCGACGAGACGAGACCAGATTCGGCGAGAGTCTCGTGTAGTCTCGAGTCTCGAGATTACACTTAAAATTTTTCTTTCATAGGTTTATTATTGGACTATTCTGGGCTATTTGAATATGAAATCAGTAAATTAAATATCAGGGTTACTCTTTACTGTGATTTTTCACTAATTGCTTTTTCACTGTGGCAGTTTGGACTTCCGTTATAATATAAAAACAAAAACCATAAATACAGGGTGTCCGAAAAATAACGTAAAAATTCTCCACATAGTAGAGGACCCTTTGAGAAACCTTAGAAAAATAATTAAATTTAAAAATCCTTCTCCGGCATTATTCTTGGTAATATGAAGAGGTAGATGTGAAAATTCTCCTTCGAATTCTTCAGGTAGTTACATGGGTATTTAATTTAATTCTCTGACATATTGTCAACGGGATATTTTCAGTGTTGCCAATTTTAATAAATAATAAAATGCAAATAACTTTCTTAAGAATGCGACTAAATTTTTTAAAGTATTTTTCTGGGGTTCCTTGTAGGGTCCTCCACCACGTAGAGAAGAGTTTTTACGCTATTTTTTGGACACCCTGTATAACTCGAGACGAGACGAGACTTTGGTACTCGAGACCGAGACTAAATCACGGTCTCGTCTCGAGATGTCGAGACGAGACGAAACCAACCCTAAGTCTCGTCTCGCGGCACCACTACGGAGACATCATGTAGGGAGTTCGTTGTCCAGGGGAGCAGGTCAGATCATTGACGTGAATACTGACCAGCCTTTACTCTGCCTCTTAAAATTGTGTAAACAAGTGAACTGTCTTTTTTGACAACTTCGAAAGGACCTGACCAAACTGTGCCAAAGGGATCTCTGAGTTGCCTCATCTCTCGTACCGTACCATAACCTTATCACCAAGGTTGAAAGTTGAAAGTCACATTAGGGGATTTTGTCTTATCAGAATATTTAGCCTGATATCGGGTTGGATTGGCTTCGATTCAAAGAATACGTTCCCCAGGAGGTACTTGCTGTTGTTTCAAGCGAATGTTCCTATACATTGGGGTAAGCCACTCACCTGAGTCAGCTAATTCATAGCCTAAAAGAACTCTAGCCAGAGTCATATCCGTCGCCAAATTTTTTCTGGACCTTAAGGTTCTTAGGCCTTCGTCCAGAGAAACAAGTCCCATTTTTTCTCGGATTTTCCTATCAGTTAAATTCGTAAAACCTTTTTCAATTCTTGGTTCCCACGCTCTACAGGATTACTTTGCCGGTGGTGGATAGGGGAGTAGAAACGTTTGATTTTATATTTGTCGCAAAATTCACGGAATGTTTTACTAATGAATTGGGGTGTATTATCCGATATTATAGTTTTTGGACAACCAAACCTCGAAAAAACAGTATTTTTTAAAAAGCTAATAACATTCTGTGATTCAACTTGTGAAAATGCTTCGGCCTCTATCCAAACATCCTCAACACAAAGGATGTATTTTTTTCTACAAGAATTTTCATTATAAGGCCCTAGGATATCAATGGAAAGGATTTCGAAAGGACTTTTTGGTGTATGTGCTTCCAAAGGAGTTTGTTTTTGGATTTGCCTCTTTTTTACTGACATGCATATTATACAATTATTTACCTTGCCAACGGTTTTACGGATATTTTTGAAAAAATATTTTTCCAGTATTTTTCTTATGGTTTCGTCTCTACCTGGGTGTGCAACTAGTTCATGATGATGGTGAATAACATTTTGTATCAAGTACCGAGGGACAATAAGTTGTTCCGGCTAACTATTTTTAAACAAAAGGTCATTTTTTACTATATTATGGGACTGATAACATTTTCTTTCCGAGTTATCTCGTAAACCCTGAGATTTTATGTTTTTCCATTTACTAATTTTTTTCCTGAGAGGCACAGACCGTCTTTGTACAGGGTGTTTCAAATTCGAGCCACATCATTGGGATCTCGGAAACGGTAAGATATACAGGGTTGGTTAAATGGGGGGCCAAGTTGCGTAATTTGATGCTTAACAAAATTCCGCTTTAATATTTAGGATATTCCGAATACTTCCGGAGATATCCGAAAAAAACCGAAATTTTGCAAAATTGTTTTATTTTTTCCTGACTTTATTTGAAGTGATATTCCAAAAAAAATATCACTTCATCATAGCCACTTTTTCTCCCCTATAAGATGCTACCATCAAATTTAAAATCTGACGTTTCGTCTTTGGGCCACCATCATCAACTCTATTTTTTTAAATACGATCCTGGATTTTTTATTTCAGATTTTTAGTGCTTCTGATGTCCCAAAACCTATGACGTATCGCATTTATTCGAAAATAGTATATTACATACCGAGGTGGAAAGTGTTTCATTACTGTCGAGAGATTTAAGTTAGACCGAGGCACAGCCGAGGTCTAACTGAAATCTCGAGACAGTAATGAAACTTTTCACCGAGGTATGTATACTATTTTATTTACAATCATTCGAATTTTGAAATTTTCATTTGAATTAAAACTAAAAAATACAATAATTAACAATTTCATTTACTTTCGGCCCACGGGCCGAAAGTTTACTTTCGACCCGTGGGCCGAAAGTAAAAGTCAAAAATACAATAAATTTTAAAAATTTCATTCACTTTCGGCCCACGGGTCGAAAGTAAAAGTCAAAAAAGTGACATTTTCGAACTTTTTAAAAGTCAGTAAAGTCAACATTACATGTATGATTGTAAATAAAATATTTTTCCTACTTTTTAGTAATTTCCTACCAAAATTCGCTTCTCTGTCTCTCTCTCACACATTTGGTTCTTATGGAAGATACCAATAATGTAAATTTTTTGAATAAGTGCTATACGTCATTAGTTTTGGAACATTAGAAGCTTATGAAATCTAAAATAAAAAATTAGGGTCCGTATTTAAAAAAATGAAGTTGATGATGGTGGCCCAAACACGAAACGTCAAATTGCAAATTTGATGGTAGCTTCTTATAGGGGACAAAAGGTGGCAATGATGAAGTGACATTTATTTTGGAATATCACTTCAAATAAGGTCAGGAAAAAATAAAAACAATTTTGCAAAATTTCGGTTTTTTCCGGATATCTCCGGAAGTTTTCGGAATATCCTGAATATCAAAGCGGCATTTTGTTAAGCATCAAATTATGCAACTTTGCCCCAATTTAACCAACCCTGTATATCTTACCGTTTCCGAGATCCCAATGATGTGGCTCGAATTTGAAACACCCTGTACATTAGCTATTTTGTCACAAAGGTCAATATGAGTAATATTATTGACAGCAATATTTCTAGGAGTCTCCTCAATTAATGGTGGGATTAACCGATCATTGCTAACTAATTGAGGGTTGAAAGTTTGATCAGCCGGATTCCTGCTCAGAAAATCTGAGAATTCATTGTTTTTTCCATCACAGTGAATTAAGTCAATGGTCTCTGCTACAGTGAAATGAGCGCTAGCATATGAGATGATTTGGCGGTCTTGGTTATTTTCATTCATCTGAAAAAGGACACATCCCATACCTATCGCAGAGGCATCAGTTTGTAGGTTAAAGGTTTTGGAAAAATCAGGTCTATAAAGAGCAAGAGGTTGTGAAATTTTCTCTTTGATTGTGTTAAAAGCAGTCTGATGCTCATTCATCCACCGGAATCTGGTATTTTTGTGTGAAAGGGGTGTGAGAGGTGCAATGAGGTGGGACATATGACGTATATAATTCCGCACCCAATTACAAGTTCCTAAAAAACTTTGCTGCAACTGTTTCTTTGTATTGGGAGGAGGGACATTTTTTATTGCAATTATATGTTTTTCTTGGGGGATAATTTTACCTCCAGAAATCATGTGACCTAGGTATTCTAACTCTGAAGTGGCAAACTGACATTTTTCATGGGAAACTTTCAAATTATGAATTCGGAGTCTTCCAAATATTAATCGTAGGTGGATAAGATGAGTGTTTAAATCGGTAGAGTAAATAATAATATCATCTAAGTAGACATTACAAAAGATGTTTAAAAAGCCACAAAGGACTTCATTTGTCATAAGCCTCTGGAATGTTGCTGGGGCATTTTTTAAACCAAAGGGCATTACAGTAAATTGATATAATGCACCATCAGGGGTAGAAAATGCTGTATATGGCTTCGAGGCAGGATCAAGTGGCACTTGCCAGTATCCTGATTTCAGGTTAAGTTCTGTGAATATAGTTACATTACCCAAATCTTTGAGGGTGTCCAGAATTTTGGGCAATACTGATGGTTCATCGACTGTAATTAGGTTTATTAGACGGTAATCTATACAAAATCTGAGTTTTTTGCCTTCTTTATTGACAACTAGCTGACCCGGCGAACTTCGTACCGCCTCTGAATTATTAAATACGTATTAATTGTTGTGTTAACGTATCTATTAGCTGAATTAAATTCAGTTTTTTTCGATGGTGAATTTGGCTTTGGTTGAAGAAAATTAATGGTTACTCTCTGGATCAGAAGTCACCTAACACTAAAATTTTACATCATCCTTTTTTAGGCAGCTTGTGGGCATTATTCTTGTAAAGTGTACCACCAAATAAATAAACTCAGGCACAGGAATGTTCAAAGAATGTAAAGAAAACAAAAAAAATCTCCAGCGCAGCCCTGTTTCACTCTATCTGCACTGCATGCACTGCACTTCTCCATCTGTTCTACTCTATCTGCACTATTCTATCTAATCTACTCTTTCTGCACAACTCTATCTGATCAGAATAGTGAAATAGTTCTGTTCGGAATAGCTCCAGTTCTTGAGCAGCATTGTTCTACTGGTATCTGCAATGAAATTATCGCGCAACGGCGAGCTTCGTTCTAGGTATCAGAGATGGCGCCGTATACAAAATGGTTTGCAATGAAAATGTGGCGGTAAACTTGGTATCGGTTATAAGAGATGGCGTCGTATGCGGGCTTAGTGATTTTTTTTCATAAATAAGTGAAATAAGTAATTTTGTTTTTTGTTTTTTTTTTTTTGGATTTTTTCGATTTATTATGTTATCAGGGACAAAGACAAATCCAATAAAGCAAAAATCATAAAAATCAGTCCAGCCGTTCTCGAGTTATAAATGTTAGAACCAACACAACTGTGTTTTATATAAGTATATAGATTACGATAGGAGAACTATATCTCGAGGAAGACGATTTGATTACACCAGCTGATAACATTTTATCCACTTGTTGGTACATGCTTTCTTTAAGCTGTGGATTCATTGGGTACGGTTTCTAGGCTATAGTCTTATCGGGATTAGTTAGAAAAAATGTATGAGTTGTTGAAGTTGCAGTGGGTTTGTGAAGGCCGTAATTGAAGATATCCGAATAATCTTCGATAAGGTTTAAAATATTTTGGTTCTTTTGTATTTCTGGGGAGAGATAAGTCAAGAAATCGGTATTGGGAATATGATTATTTTGTGGAATATGCCAGTTAACAGTTTTACGAGATGTAGTACCTATATAGGCACACTTTCTAGTAAAATCCAAGATAACATCATTGGATTTCAGGAAAGGCTCTCCTAGAATAAATTGTTCCTGTTATTTTGGTGAAAGGATAAATTCTGAGTTACAAGCTAAAGAGTTTATTGAAAAATCTGCTGTGTTCATTAGTTCTTCACAAGTGAGAGGTGAAGTGAGAACTAACCCAAACTAACCCAAATCTTCTCAACCTGGATCGAAGATCGGGTCGCAGCTGTTCAATAATGAGGGCAGCTTTCAGTTTTTCACGTTTGTATGGATCGAGTCTAGTAAAAAGGGCTAACTTTCTGGCAATGAAAACATTTACAGACTCGGTGGGTTTTTGTTTGTCACCATAAAGAGAAGAAGTTGCATTAGCAAAAAGTGAAATTTATTTAAATCTATTCAAAAACTGTTCCCTGAAAGCATTCCAGGAAAAATTAAGAGATATGTAGGGCTCAAACCATTCTCTAGCTTCTCCCCTAAGCAAGGAAACCCCCACGCTGACTCTTTCAGAGCTATCCAGAATGTTTAAATCATTCAAATACCATTCCAGTGTCCTAGCAAAGAACATAGGGTTATCATAGTCGAAGCCATGAAAAAGGATAGTGGGCTTTTTATTAGGTTTTGTATAGAAATCGCTCAAATCTTTAAGGAATTTGGTAAAAACGTTGGTAACATCTGCTAAAGCTTTTTCCATGGATTTGGTACTGTTTGGCTGAGTGTTTGGCTAATATTTGGATTTCTAAATAAATTAAGATTAATATTAATGTTATTATTTGGGTTAGTTAGTGGTGGATTTATCAAGGGGTTTGTTTACTGATAATTGGTACTGGTACAAGTTATTGGTGTTTAAGTCTGTCCTATCATTAGCATTATTGTTATCAATAAATGGGTTCGATAAATTGAGAGATTCCTGAGAACCTGGTAATAATGAAAAAAAAAAGCGTTCTATTGTTTATTTTTCTTCACAACTAACAATAATAAATGTGGACAAAAGGGACAAGGAGTTGTCCTGGAAGTTGAAATTCCACCTGAAACATAGCTAAGGCTAATTTCAGAGAAAATTTCCATTTTGAGGGCTTATAATTTAGAAATGAAATAATTCTGAAAATTCTGGATAAAGCCATTCTGTGGGAAATTCAATCCTTCATCGAATGAAATATGATTCATTGAAATCGATCCAGGCATTCCAGAGTTATAGGCCATTTATTAAGATCATGTCAGGCTGGAAAAGCCTCATCCCTATTAATTTTATTTTTTATTTCTCTCCGGGTTTAAGAGACTTCTTATGGGAAAATGCCAAATAGCTTCTCTGCTTGTTTTGACCTCCTCTATACAGTGGAATTTTTGTTTTTCCAAAATTCGAACAATTCCGATTTTGCATTTTATGGGGTATAGAAAAGGGCCGGAGAATCCTGGAAAAACAGGAAATTATATAAGGGGGAAAAAGTGAGTTTCAAACATTTCTCTGGACCTCTTCTATGACGTAGTGGAAGAAAATCCGGGAAATTTTGACTTTGATTTTTTGGCCGAAAAAAAGCAAGGCCCAATGATTTTAAAACTTCCAAGTGAAATATCTCGGAAATGGTAAGTCGGAGAGGTAAGACTCGCAAAGCTTTTTTGTAGATCTCGACGAGTTCTACAATCTGCCCGTGAAGAATTTTCCTCTACGACTTACCGTTACGGAGTTGTGGCCTGTTGAAGTTACAATTTTTGTCATTTTCAGAGTTTCCTGTGTTAAAGGTATAAGGCCAAAAAACCAAAGTCAAATTTCAAGATAGCCATTTTGTAGAGGAGATTCCAAAAAGTCCCAAAACCAAGTTTTTTCCCTCAACTTTTACAATTTCCCATGAAGGCTTTCAATCTTATAATATATTACATATATCATGGAGATTTGGAGATCCTAAAAAATCATTTTTAAAGTCAAAAAATCAAAATTTTAAATTTCAAAATTTTTGTGCTAACTCTGAAGATATTTTTCTAAAAATTTTGAAAAATCATATCTCCAATTGTATCATAGATAGAAATCTGAAATTCACAGAGAATCTTATTTAAAGATCCTGAACATTTTAGCATACTTCAATATATAGGTAGGTAACTTTTCCAGAGATAAAATTCCGTAAGGAAAGAGGAGAAAATTTTATCGTTTTTCAACTTTTCCACTGCTCTTTGATAAAACATTTCGGCTTCAAATCTGACAGTATGGTCCTGAATCTTGCTCATTTAGATTATCAAAGTATAAGCTCATTTGGGCTTCCCGTGAATCTCTACATTCAATTGATTTTCAATAAACACGGCAGATTTTTCGATCTCCCCCTATACATTTAGAAAGTTACTTAGTTAAATATTTTTTACAAATTCTATTACATTGTTTATGACAATCAGGCATGATAATTAGAGTCGTGTTCTCTTTATCTTTTACACAATAGAATATTAGTCATGAAAAACCTATAAAATAAGTAGTATTTATTTAAAAACAAAAAACCCAGTGCTATTTCCCGCGACAGGTAATTCACCCCGATAACATTTTAACACCCTCGCAATCAAAATAGCATTAACATATTTCGTGTAGTCATCTTATCATTGGCTACTTTAAATAATAATCCATTATTAATAATAAGTAAGTATATAAAGAAGTGACATATTTACTGCATTTTAATAGTTCGTGCGATATACTGCGCTTCAAAAAGTTATAAATATTCAATAAATATAATCTGTAATTGGCAGGTAAGCTTGACTATAGTGAAAAGTGCATTATGGGCATTATCTTTTTTTAAATAATTAGCGGTGACGTTTAAATTATATACTTAAAACAAACTAGTATTTAAGTTAATACTTGATTTGACTATGAAACAGTTACAATTTGAATTTTTATAAACAAATTACGGTACGGTAAAGAATCAAATTATTCCAATCCAACGCTAACAAATTTTGACGAAAAACAATAAATTCTTGTTTATTAATTATTCTGCATTATAATTGAGATTTTCCATTTCTTGCTCGCAATAAATTTAATTAATTTCAATTAGCAAAACAATATTAAAACCGGCAAAGTCCCTCTCTCGCGCTCTAAATTATATTCATTCAATATCTCCGGAACATTCTTTAAATTCAACAATTTTCCATTTTCTCCTTGTTGGATGTTTATAAATAATATAGACGGCGACTTAAATTAAATTCGGGAAGAAAATGATGGCGAAAGAGAACGCTTAAATTTAAGAGCAAAATAAATACGCGAGAGTGAGAGCTACGCTTTTGTTTATTATAGTGAATCAAAGGCATATTTACCTTTTTACTTAAATAAACCTAATTAGGGAGTTATTATCAATTAAATGGGTTGTTTTTCTTTTAGCTAACAAGAAAATGAAGCTAATTTTAAAGTTAATCATCCTTTTGATAAACTCGGCCTTATTGTGTAACGCAGTCTGTTCTCGAGGAGTATTTGGTAAGAAACATTTCTCATCAAAAATATAGAATAGCAGATTGATTTTCAGAATCCGGTGTAAGTCAAAACGAGCGCAATTTCATTGTCAATGAGCATAATAGGCTGAGAATGATGCTAGCAAAGGGTCAAGTTGGAGGACAACCGAGAGCCATCAATTTGAAACGAATGGTAAGAATCAGAATCTTGTAAAAAAGGTTTTTCCGGACTATAATGTCGTGGTCCAGTAGTATTTCTACCTAAAGTTTCGTCTACTGCTGCGATAGACATTTTCAGAGGCGGTGTGGTAGCGGACGAAGTGTTCTCTTCAGTGTTTTTCCGATGACTGGATTCGAAGTTTGGCTTGCCAGGTCCTGTTAGTTCAATTTATTTGTTGGTCCTTCTTGGCGGATCCCATGTTGGGGTTATAGATTTTGGCTTCCTCATTCTGGGTGATTCCCTGATAAAGAGTGTACCTAATGCTCCGGGCGGAGCTGGCAGGTGGCGTTCCCTGACTAATGGGTTGTTGGCTGTGCTGGGTTTTTCAAAATAAACTGCTCGCCAAAAAAAAAAACGGGACAAGCAATTTTTAGCACTATATTCAATTTGTAATAACTTTTTTATTTTATTTTTGTTTTTAATGCGGTTTTAGGTATTCGATAGTCCATGTTGTAGACCACGTGGGAAAAGAATATTTTTTTCGAAGAAATGCATTTTTGAAGTTATACAGGGTGAATAATAGATTGATGCAAAAATACAAAAAGTATGAATGTCTGCCATATTGACAATAATTTCTGTATAGGCCTTTAGTAAGTTGACATCAATATCTCCAGACGTTTTTGCCAGTTTTTTGATAAGTGCCCTTTGGCAGCAGATACAATATTGACAAAGTTGACAAAATCTTGTGAGCACAATATTTAAAGGGCTGTATCTTGAAAACGGTTGTATTGATTTCGAACATTTTTGCAGGTTTTGAAAGCCCATTTTTTTTAAAGTTGCCACGACTTGCTTGCTTTTTTTGCAGATGGCCCTGTTTACATTATACAGTGGTCGAGGAAAAAATACACCTCAAATTAGGCAAATTATGATGATTGTTCTTTCAACTCTATAGAAATTGATCTGTATGCCTTTTGTTTTCTTTGAAAATTGGTTAGGTGATACTCTGGGACCAACATCTCGGAACACTTTTTTCATTTTTTGCATAAGAGTTTCCTGAAGAGCCATTTTAGCACCACAATGTTGGAACGATGTGGCTTACGGTTTATTGGATTGTGAAACGTTTTTTCCACAATGGAACCTGATTTTGTGACAATTAATCGGCTATTTTTGGAAATTTAAATTTACTCATTATACAGGGGTTGCACAAAAGTAAGAGTGAGTTTCCTAAACATTCTCAAACGGCTTTAGCTTGAGAACGATTTTGGAAGATTATTTTTTGGAAGTTAACTCTCTTATTTTTTTATTGGAAAACTTTGCATTATACAGGGAGATTTATTTGGCTATTTTTGGAAATTGAAATGTTCTCATTATACAGGGGTTGGGTCAAAGTAAACCAGAGTTTGACAAAAATTCTCAAACGGCTGTAGCGTGAAAAAAATTTTGGAAGATCAATTTTCTAATGGCAAACTTCGCATTATACAGGGATTACCGAAAAATAAACTTAATTTTGCAAAAAATGCTTGAACAGCTGTAACTTGAGAACGCTTTTGGAAACTCATCAGTTTCTCTAATTTTTCACGACCTGGCTTTTTTTGCATACCATACCCTTTTAGTAGGTATACACAGATCAAGCATTAAAACAAAATTAAAATTGCCCAAAAATGGTTAATACTGGGGTAGTTTTGAAATTATGCGAATTGGCTTATTTTCCAAACTTGCTGTTCAAACGTCGAAAAAGCGATTTTACTTTGTTGATTAGTGCTCTTTGGCTACAGATACGCTAGTTTTCTTATATTGTTGGTAATTGAATAGCATTGTTTTCGTAAGTTACAGCCATTCAAGCATTTTTTGCAAACTTAAGTCTACTTTTCGGTAGTCCCCGTATAATGCTAAGTTCTTCATTGAAAAAATAAGAGAGTTAACTTCCATAAAAACATCTTTCAAAATTGTTTTCACGCTACAGCCGTTTGAGAATTTTTGTCAAACTCAGGTTTACTTTTACGCAACCCCTGTATAATGAGAACATTTTAATTTCCAAAAATAGCCGAATAATTCTCCCTGTATAATGCAAAGTTCTCCATTAGAAAAAATAGGAGAGTTAACTTCCATAAAATAAGCTTCCAAAATCGTTCTCAAGATAAAGCCGTTTGAGAATGTTTAGGAAACTCACTCTTACTTTTGTACAACCCCTGTATAATGAGAAAATTTAAATTTCCAAAAATAGCCGATTAATTGTCATAAAATGAGCTTCCATTGTGGGAAAACGTTTCACAATCCAATAAACCGTTAGCCACATCGTTCCAACATTGTGGTGCTAAAATGGCTCTTCAGGAAACTCTTATGCAAAAAATGAAAAAAGTGTTCCGAGATATTGTCCCAGAGTATCACCTAACCAATTTTCAAAGAAAACAAAAGGCATACAGATCAATTTCTATAGAGTTGAAAGAACAATTATCATAATTTGCCTAATTTGAGGTGTATTTTTTCCTCGACCCCTGTATAACGTAAACAGGGCCATCTGCAAAAAAAAGCGAGTCGTGGCACCTCTAAAAAAAATGGGCTTTCAAAATCTGCAAAGATGTTCGAAATCAATACAACCATTTTCAAGATAGAGCCCTTTAAATATTGTGCTCACAAGATTCTGTTAACTTTGTTGTTAGTAGATATAAATGGCCGGTTCTGCAACCTCCGTCCTCCGGAGGAGCTTATAGCATGCCTGCATGCGCCATCTATAGGTTCAGTTGCCTATAATACCCCCGGGGGCTATTGTACACTCACTACCTGCCGTATGAGGCGCCATCTAGGTCCGGGTTAAAATTTTACCAAAAATTTGTTGTTTCATTGATCTTCATCGTCAATTGCATTAAATAAGGCATGCCTAGCTAACGGGGGCACCTGAGCCCAGGAACTTTTTCGATACCGTGGGAAAATCTCTAGATCGGCGGCGTATTTGACCTGAATGAAATTTCGGGGTTTTGATCCGGGCCAACCGTGGGAACTTTTTGCGATAGCGAGGGAACTTTTTCGCTAGCGTGGGAAAATCTTTAGATCGGCGGCGTCTTTGACCTGAAATTTCGGGGTTTTGACCCGGGCCAACCGTGGGAACTTTTGCGATAGCGTGGGAACTTTTTCGATAGCGTGGGAACTTTTTCGATACCGTGGGAAAATCTCTAGATCGGTGGCGTCTTGAATAAAATTTTACCGAAAAAATTGTGTTTCATTACTCGCTTCATTTCTACCAAACTTACCAAGTTAGATTAGGCTAGGCTAGGCTAGTTCAATATTTTGGAATTAGATTAGGCTTGGCTACCCGGGTTAACCTCAAATTTTGGGGGTTTTCCCGGAATTTGACCGCAACCATCTCCAAAACGCCTCGGACACCTACAGCAGGTACCGATAATTACAAAAGACCCCGATTCGGGCACCTACAGCAGGGGACGATAATTACAAAAGCCCCCGATTCCTATTCTAAGTGCAAGTACCTGAACCTAGATGTCACACCTACGGCAGGTACCGATACTAGATGGCGTATCGGGTACCAATTCCTATTCTAAGTGCATGTCCCCGAACCTAGATGTCGTACCAAGCGCGCGCCGGCGTGCTGGAAGCTCCACCGGTGGACGGTGGGCGCAGAACGAACAAACCGGGGGGCTATTGTACACTCACTACCTGCCGTATGAGGCGCCATCTAGGTCCGGGTAAAGCCTTAAAATAATCACTCAGTCAAATTCCGAGAAAACCCCCAAAAAATTGAGGGTTAGTCCAGGTCAACCCCCGAAATTTCAAGGCGCCGCCGATTTTCCCACGGTATCGAAAAAAAGTTCCCAGGCTCAGGTGATGAAGTTCAATGAAACAACAATTTTTCGGTAAAATTTTATTCATTATTAAGCCTTAAAATAATCACATTTGTTTCCTATAATAAGGTAGAACATTCTAGACAATAAAATACCAAAAACTACAGCTATGGTTATTATACAAGTAAAGATTAAGTAAGTAGATGCGTCAGGTCTCGAATCTGTTGAAGTGGAGTTTCTAGTTTCGTTTCTACAGTGGTTTTTGGAGATGGTTTCTTGCTGCGGACCAATTCCGATAGTTGTCCATTCCCTGCTTTCCAAAATGCTGTTGTTCAAGAATTCCACTCGCAAGTTATACTGGTAGAATCTATTCCGCGATTCTGGAAGTACTGTCTGGAAAGTACGTGTACGATCGTTGTCTATGAGGCGGTAGTAGAGCGGAATCCATAAGTCGTTGACATAGCTATCAGTTTTCAGCTGAGCCTTGATATTTCGGACTTCTGATGGTGGATGTATGTAGAGGATATTTTGAACGACTGCTGCGAGGGCGATGAAGTTAGAACTAAGCCAAACCATTGCCTCAACGTTAATGACTGAGTCCACTATTTGGTCAGGGCTTTTATACAGAAATAACAGGTATTTTGCGATGAGGGAGGTCCATCTACTTGCGTCCTCCAATCAGGTCTATTATAATGCATGAAACAAGGAAGTCTTGTCTGCAACCCGAAATCTTTTCTACATTCGAGTGGTAATTTCCCCCAAATATTCAAAAGTGTGGTACTATCGACATACTGCAGAAAGAACCCAATTGGCAAATCCTTCAACTCATCAGCACTACAATCTTCTATATTTTTTTCGCCAGATAAGAGTTTCAACAATTGATCACACATCTTCGAAAACTTGAACTAGACTGAAGCTCGCAGTTGTCGAATATACGGATGTTTAGTTTCCCTTTCCTTTTTGCTTTTTAGTGTCCGCTGGTACTGCAGTCTGCTTCACCTTTTCATTAATCATTTCAATTACCTGACCTTTTGTAACTAAATCGGTATCGTTTATAGCTTTTCCAGCTCTAACTATTCTCTTATCGCCGATGCTTATATAAGTTTTGGTTATATTAAATAGCTTATGTTGTTCTTCCAAGGCAGATATTCGTACAGCCAATTTTGTTTTAATATCATTTTCAATAGACTGATTTTTACTCAGTAAACTTTCAATTTTCTTCTGACTGTCCATCATTTGGGACTCCAGCTGCTTATATCTATTCTCTTCTTGAGGGGGTACTGCAGTTTTCACTCGGTTTTCCAGATCTTTTCTGAACGTTTCTGAGATTTCTTGAAGTTTTTTATCCGTATAGGATTTTGTAACATAATCTTGTATACCTCCAGGACTTTTTACCTTACTCAGTTTGGTTACTAAATTTTTGTAGTCGTTAAGACGTTGCGTACGCCCAAACTTATCGACTGACATGATGATACTGAGGAAATAATCAAGTGTTTTTAATTTCTTATCTTACTAGAAAGACTTTGTGGCGCAATTGGTAGCCAACAATAGTCTGGTAGGACGCATGATGAAAATGTTTTCTTCTTTTTTCTCTCTCTCTCTCTCTCTCTCTCTGTCATTCTCATCAGATAATGAAATAGCGATTTGTTTGTTTGATTTTTTATTATTATTAAAAATTACATAATACATACATTAACTGCTATAAGCTATACAACACTTTCCAAATTGCATATTCTGATGAAATCTGCTTTTATTTTTTCTGGGTTCAGGTGTACAAACTCTAACATGAAATAACATAGTTCACAAATAGTTAAGTTACAATATTCTTTCAGCACATTTAGACAATTATTTTCATTAACAGTATTTACATTGTTATAGTTCAACAGATCGTCATAAAAGGTTCTAAAATCTAGTTCTGCGAGTAAACGCAGCCTGTAATCTATTATATCTTGGATTTTCAAAATTGATTGGATATCATCTACACAAAAGCATAAATTAACTTCTCTGCTTGTTAACTTAATTATTCTTTCTCCCAAAAACATAGCTGAGGAAACAGTAAAGTTTTCTGATAGAGAATAAACTATTATCACTTCACTAACATCGTCATCATCATCATCATTATCCATCTCCATTGTGGAATTGACGATTTCCAGAAATTCGTTCCATTCCACACCGCTAAACGATACAGTCACTTGTTCTTCAGGTAGGTTCAAAATCGTACTACTCACTTTTATACTGGGTATCAATCCTTGAGCGATACTTATTCCGGCAATGATTTTGAAGTTATTGGTTGAATAGCAGGTCTCACCCAAAAATCTCGATTCTTTCTTGATTTCTTGGTCAATTTTCGTCACCATACTGTTGAAATAGGTCCAACACGGAAAAGAACAGGACGAATTATATCCAGTTGTTTCCATTGAACTATAACTTGCCATGCTTCTTCACCAGTAGACTGAAGTAGGTTTTGTGAAATTTGCTTTATATAGGAAGCTCCCACCACTATTTTAATGGTTTAAACTTGTTTATGTTCACCTCCAGAAATAGGAGTTTAGATAAAGCCCACCCACTGTCTTTCTCTTGGAATTCAGAAGATTTTGATACTAAAAGTTGTTCAAATTCATCGAATAACTTGCCCAAATCGGTGTTGGGCGAAATAGCGGCAAAACGAGAATTGAAGGATTTTATTTCCTGATTTTCTCTTAAAACGTAAAGTCCATATAATTCTAGGTTGATTTTTAGATTGGAGTATCTAGAAAAACCTTTTTTTATCAAATCCATTATTTTAGGTTTTAATTCTTCCAGATAGGGTCCAACACTGGTTTGATGAACATTTGTAAATAGCCTATAGGAAATAATTCGGTTTTTTAAACGCTGTTTTAATGATCTGAACATTGGGTTCCAGGTCCGTACAACACTTATTTTTATGTCTATGACTTAGGTTATGTGAATGAGAAGAAATATTTTCCTCACAAACTTGACAATGCGAACTCATAACTGAAACTGAGTGATAAATTGTGGAAAATTAAATTTAAACTACATCCGTGGTTTTATCGATCCAGCTGTTATGTGAATTATCAAAACCCAACCATTTCACAAAAATTTTATTTCCCTTCTTTCGTAAGACTTGTTCAACGAGGAACACATCAGGCTGTTTTGTTTTTTGTAATTCTTCTTCATAAAACCCGCCACTTATAGGCTGACCTTGCAAATCCTCCAACAAATATGTCGTGGGGTTTGTTATTTGTACTTTAGCAACCTTGAAGAGTTCCGTACTCCAATTCGGTGTATATCCTTTTTGAAAAACATGTTTAAACTTGCTTATGCGGACTACGTCACCAACCTTGAACTTTTGTCTACCAGCAACTTTCATATGACCATAAACGGAATCAAGCACTGTCTTTTCATTGCGTTTATTAACTTTACTTGGCTTCATATGTATCGTACTATGTTTGCTATCATTATATGCGGTAGTAAGTGGCTGTAATAATTCCAACCATTTATGGTTTCCGTTCAACGTAAATTGCTTAAACAGTTTTTCTTTCAAGGTTCGAATTACTCGTTCTGCAATAGATGCTTTTAGAGGACTGAATGAGCTATAATGATGTATCCCATGTTTCTTCATAAGACTCGAAAATTGAGTGTTATAGTATTCCTTTCCATTATCCGAAATAAGTTTCTTAGGTATTCTTCCAGAAGTTTTCAGTATACTCTCCATGGCTTTGGTTACATCCTGTGCCGATTTAGACTTAAGAGCTCTAGTCCAGAGGTATTTAGAAAAACAATCAATAACAACCAGTATATACTTGAATCCTTTGTTTTCTCGAGCATACTGATCAAGCTGGGCTAGATCTGTAGCAAAAGTATCATCCAAACCATACTGTATAAATCTTCTACGATTGAACTTTCTACGTGCCGGTTTATGTAGTTCTTCAACCACCTGCTTTCTGGCTTTCGTGATACTTGCCATATTATGATTGTTGTGAAAAGATCCAAACTTGATCGAGGTTAGCCTGGTAATGAGTTAAGATAAAGCACCTTAAACTATTTATTAAACTCAATCACATCCAATTCCGCCAATTCTTCCAAAATACTCATGATTTCATTGATGTTATTGGTATTTCCAGCTTCTTGTGATGCATCCAATTTGACAAGTCTGTCAATTAATTCGTTGACGTCATCATAATAAACATACTGTTTTGGTTTCTTATTATATTTCAACAATAGAGCACTTCCGGACCTATGTTGAACTCTTGTAGATTGATTTCGGCCAGATGGCGAGACACTGCTACTTGACTTAAGCCTTTTAACTTCAGTTGCCGTTGAGAGCAAAGGTCTAACAATGCGTTTATATTTCGAAGATACGGATCCTTTAACTTGTTGTGATGGATCAAAGTTTCTTCGATGAGCGTTGGTCCTGTCTAATATATCCTTGAACTGCAACTGATCATCCGCCGTATGATAAATCGGGTCTTTCAGAAATAGGAGATCATATAATCCCCGTGTTCCCGTATAGGTGACATCCCCTACTTTGATATCTCCGTTTGCAAGAAAGTTGACTCTTTCTGATCCCATGGTCCACTTATCGGTTTCCATATCATGTTTCAATCCGTAAGAATGATCTATTTCGTCTGATTGCTTATAGTATCTATCTACATACTCTCGTGCTGGCATGGGAAACTGATCTAGAAATTCGTCATACACTGCTGATCTTTCGTGAATTGATTTTTGTAGATCCTCTTTCACCTCATGTAGTGGTTTATGAAAGACATCCTCGTCATCATCATCATCATCACTTTTCAAACTCTCGCTTGTTTGAGCAAGAACCTTTGTTGGTTGGAACTCTACATGTTTCGGGATACTGCGCTCAAATTTAACGTCTGCTTCGTGCTTAATTTTTTCATGTTTCACTCTGGTTTTTCTATCAACCGCTTTTTTGACAAGGTTCCTTAGAGGCTCTGTTATGGGGTTTATTAACCTATTGAGCGCCTCATCATCCTCGTTTCTTTCCAGTTTTAGAGCCAAATACTTTTTTCTTATAGATCTAGCAGCGTTCAGTATTTTCTTCTTGATATTCCTATCATTTTCGCTTGGATTCATGATGTTCAACTGAGCAGCAGCAGCAGCAGCACAAGACTGATGCAGCTTAAAGGCTGCTCTGTGTACAGCTAATATACAGCTTTCAGACTGCTCTGTATACAGCTTTTATACTGATCTGTATACAGCTATACAGCTTCCAGACTGCTCTATACACAGCTATACGGGTCAGTATACAGCTATACAGCTATACTGGTCTTTCTACGGTAATCAGCTCTACAGGTTTGGTGGCAGGTCTGTAAGAGCTCGTAAGGCGGCACTTAGATTGCTTTAGACAGGTGTGTAGACGGCAATGTCTCAACGGAGACTGATGATTGGTGTTAATCCTATGGAGTTATATAGGTGCTAAACTGGTTTCGGTATCTACCCTTCGTAATATCGTCATCCTTGACAATGACTAGGAATCCGTATCTGTCTTTCCAACACTCTGTACATATTTGCTTGAACGTATTGAAAGACATATCTGTGTTAACATGATCATCGTACACATGTTTTCAGGTTCGTATCGTCCTGCTTGAAAAGCAAGAGCATGTTTGAATTATCTCTCACCAACTGTTTTGGGATTTTCGAATACGTCTGACAAAGATAGAAAGAGTCGATTGCGTTATGGCGACCCATGCAGAAGTAGTTCCTTATCTTATCCTGTTTCTCGCAGGCCACATCGTCAAAGATAAACACTGAATCTGGTTGAGCTGTTTGCGGATCTACAACGGTTTCATTATCACTGTATCCGTAAAAGTTTACACCGACAGTTCGTTTTAAAACCGCTTCTAGGAACTTATACTTATTCTGGTTCAATGATTTGGAATAAACATGGACGTTTTCTGAATCTGAGACCGTTTTCATCAGTTAAAGACTCAGCATAACATTTGTTTTTCCCGAACCACTTGGTCCACATATTATTGCTCTAATCGTGTTTGGTAAAAGGTCCCCATGTCTCTTTTTCAGTCCGGGTCCTGCCCATGTCAAAGTTGTCGATCTTTATGTTGATTTTCTGTTTTTTCATCCTCATCGTATATAAACGATGCTCACTCTAGCTCGGTTTCATTCTCAATGAATACGTCACCGAGTGCAGGTCTTTTAAATAGCACCATCAACAAGCTTCCGTTTGAGCTGCATCTACCTGGAGGGTACTCCTACTGTGGTCCTGGAACTAGACTGAAGCAGCGATTAGCACGAGGTGATAAGCCGAAAAACAAGTTGGACAGTTACTGTAAAGAACACGATATCGAATACGCCAAACATCCAGATCTACAACACAGACATCGGGCTGATAGAGTGTTGGAGAATAAATCGTGGGAACGAGTCAAGGCTAAAGACGCTAGTTTCGGCGAAAAGAGTGCTGCTTGGTTTGTAACTACTGCAATGAAAGCTAAACGTAAACTCGGTATGGGTCAACCGAAAAAAACAGAAACCATTCAAATCCTATGTCGTTTCTAATATTCGGAAGCAAGTGAAGCATCGTCGTGGGCTAGGAACAAAAGACTATATTAAATCAGCTCTCCAGGCAGCCCGCAAGACTATTAAAGTGGCTGGTGGACGTCAGAATATTAAAGTTCCCCGAGTTATCCCAGTGCCGAAGTTAGGCGGAATTATTCCACTCATACCTCTGTTTGCAGGGCTCAGTGCATTGGGAGCTCTCAGTGGTGGTGCCGCGGGCATTGCAAAAGCTGTAAGTGATACCCGTTCTGCCAAAGATAAACTCGCCGAGTCTAAACGACATAACCAAACGATGGAAGCCATTGCGTTGGGAAAAAAAGGAAGTGGACTATATCTCGCCAAACATAAGACCGGTTATGGACTCTACTTGAAAAAGATGTCAAAAAACTTCCAATGAAGCTACCCAAGCGGCCACTCAGTGATCAGGACATCAAACGATACGTTAAAAAACTTCAAATTTCCAATTTTAGAGGCGTGTTTATGCGAGATGGCTTACCATCGCAGCCCAAGAAAATCGAATGCGGTGTAGTCAATTTGGACATAAATACGGGACCTGGAACGCATTGGGTAGCTTATAAAAAGAATGGTGATACAGTGGTTTACTTTGACAGTTTCGGAAACCTTAATCCTCCAAGTGAACTAGTTCGTTATTTCAAAAACTGTAGAATACTTTTCAATTACGATCAGTATCAGCCATTCAACTCATACAATTGCGGCCATCTTGTACTGAGCTTCTTGTTCGATATAAATTGAACATTGCGTTGATGTTAGCTTAGTCATGTCTCAGACATTCACGTTAAAAGGTCGAACCAGTTGCTTGAGCGTTGACTTTACTCCACCCATCGAGCTCGATCCTGCCCATAGCTACTCATTAGCACTCATCTCGTTCACTACTTGGAATTCCATTCCCAACATTGAACCAGGCCGAAACAAGTTCTACTACAGCGAAAAAGGAAAGGAAAAACAATTGGAAATTCCAACTGGTTCGTACGAGGTTGCGGATATTGAAGCCTATCTACTAAACCAACTATCAAATCCAACTGGAATAGAACAGATCTCTCTCAAGCCAAACAATAATACATTAAAGTGTATGCTAAAGTGCATATACGATATCAATTTCAAACCCAAGGATAGTATTGGAAAACTTTGGGATTCTCAGAAAAAATCTCTGGAAGCGCATTCTCTACACGAATCCGATCTACCCGTAGAGATCATATCAGTGGCGACTGTTAGGATTGAGTGCAACATCGTTTCAGGCTCCTACTACACTAGTAATCCATCCCATACGATCTACGAGTTTACACCAGCCGTTGATCCTGGATACAGAATTATAGTAGATCCTCGAAACTTGATCTATCTTCCTCTCAATAGAAACAGCATCGATAATATAACAATCAATATACTCGATCAGGAAGCAAGGCCGGTTAATTTCAGAGGAGAAGAGATTATAGTGAGATTGGAGCTGAAGAAGTATGGTCCTGGTTTTTAATCGTGGCTACTTAAACAGTGGTTTCAATAACTGTAACTCAGTCTGTACTCAGGCATCGAAGCAAACGCTCACGCACAAAAGTCTGATCCGGTTGAATTCTCTAGCCTCTAAATATGGCTATCACATCAGAAAAAACTGCGAATATTTCAGTCGGTCAACACCGATGAGTCCATAGCTAGAGAAGAATGGCATACCTATCATCCATTCACAAACTCTTTCAACTATAACGACGAAATCGAAATTGTTATCAATCAGCAAGACGTGTTTATGGATATCAGTCAAGCCGAAATCTATATCGAAGGAAAGTTTCACGAAGACGCTACCGCTGGGAAAACAGGAACATGTAATCTAACAATTAATGCGGGAGCATTTCTTTTCGAATCCATCACCTACGAATTAAACGGTAAGGAAATTGAGAGAATCCGAGACCCCGGACTTACTAGCACAGTGCGGAATCTCTTATGCCTCAACGATCAAGAGAGCCGGGCACTCGAACGAGCTGGCTGGAATTGGCCTACTGGTGTAGTGAAATCTTTAGTGGGAGAAAACTTCAACTTCCTGATACCCTTGAGGGCAATGCTAAATATCTTTTCCGATTACAACAAGGTTATCATGGGCAGACAAAAAATAAACTTGTCAGAGCTAGAAATGATGATAACTGCTATAGCAATACGATGGGCGATAAAACGGCCAAAATCACTTTAGATAAAGTAGAACTGAGAGTAAGACACATTTATCCAGATGATGTTTTGAAATTGAGCTTGTTGGAAGACATTTCAAATAACAAGCCCATATTCATCCCATTCAGAAGTTGGAGATCCACGAGCTGCCCACATTGAGAAAAACCAAGAGAGACGTATGGACTGTAAAATCCATGTCAGAGAGAGCCAGATATGTCATAGTATTTTTTCCAGAAGAAGCGAAAGGATAATCCAAGATCTGATATTACTCTGTTCGATAATTTGGATATTACGGATGTTAAACTATATCTTAACTCTGAGATATATCCGTACGAGTCCCTCAACCTTAATTTCGATGCCAAACAGTTCGCAGAAGCCTACCGGATGTATACCGAATTTCAAAACACGTATTTGGGTAAAACCAATAGTGAACCATTATTGCATTTTGAAAATTTCGCAAACAGGGCATTATTTGTGATAGACTGCTCGAAACAGAACGAAGCTCTGAAAAGCAGTACCATCGATGTTAAATTGGAGTTCCAGAGCTCAGAGAATTTTTCTGATGAATCACGAGCCTGCTGCATTATCGTGCATGATCGAGTGTTTGAATACTTGCCCTTATCAGGCAATGTTCGAACCTTGATTTAATCAGTCGCTCTCCAGACACAGAAAAGGATGAAGTTTGTGGCTCTGGACGTTCAAGGCTACTTTTCCACTGATTTTCAAGTTAAAGAACTGGCCATTTACGATGGGAGATTGATCCTAAGTTGGCTGTTTAAACCCAAAATATTGTATCGTTACTTGAGTGAGGCTCAGAAAAAAGAAGTAAACTACGTGTTCCACAACCTTCATGGCATCTCCTACAATGCAGGATATTTAGACCATGGACAACTTAATCAACTGCTTCAGGACAATTTGAAAGACGTCGATACTGTTTACGTGAAAGGACAAGTCAAGAAGGACTTTCTAATCAAAGTTTTTACTGAAATGAACCTAAATCCTCCAACCATAATTAATTTGGAATTTACGGGTGGAAAAGTGCCCAAGTTTAATCCTAGTTTAACAAATTGTATACATCATAGAATTAGGTTTTGTTTATGTAGCATTAGAAATACCTATGTATTGTATAATTATATTACTAGTTTTTTACCTCAATAAAAAAGTTGTTTAGTACATGAAGTTGAGTTTTTTCTATAAATAGAGAATGGTTAGTTAAACCCGCTCAGTCGTTCTCTAGCTCACATGAACCGAACACTAGCTGAAAGAATTGAAAATTATCTGAAAAATCTCTCTGAATTGAGAAAAGATTTGGAGTTTTACGAGCGAAAAAAATCGTTGATAATTATTTTTCAAAATCTAAAAATGGATTCGAAATGGGATGATGTATTCACATCAACATCAAGATTTTCGAATGGACCATCAACAAGCAGCCGGAGCATCCGTCCGAAACCAGTTTATCAAGAATATAAAATTGAGAACATTGTGCGAGTGAAATTTAGTCAGGAAAAACGGGAGGTTGTTTTTCAACCCAAGAACGGCGCTCCAATGAAATTCACCAATGATGAATTTGAGGACTTTCTGAATTTTCTGGATACGATCAACGATGGATGGTGCGATACAAATTTTTACATTGGAGAATACATTTACGTTAGCTACTGGCATGAAGAAGAAAGCAAAGGACTAACTGTGGTTGATATGCGGACCAATGAAGTGATGGCTTGGAACGAAAATCATCTTGAGATAGTTTTAGCCCACAAATTTAACCTGTACGATATGTTTATTAAAATGGAATAAAACAACTGAGTAAAAAAAAAAAACAAAACAAGGTAGTTTATTAAATTTACAAAACACAAACAAATATCATTATAATTATAAATAAGTTTAAATGAATAATACCACAACTTATAGGTGAAAAAAATCCTAACCTAAAAACCTTAAAACTACAACCCCTTGAAAGCATGCTGAGAAAGCTGTCCCTGCTGTCAGTCTTGACTCTCTGGAATTTCCGATGATTCCTTATACAACTCTATATCTCTATGACCCCAAGCGAGCGTGTATTCAGTACCGGGTATAACGTAGCGTTTGTCGTCCGCGTAAGACAAAGCTACTTTATTTTTAAGTTCGATGTACATATCATGTTTATGTGAACGGAAAGTGTTCATCTGACGATGAATGAGCGTACCTTCTACGTCAACCGCAGTCTTATAATCATCAAGGGTTAATTCTTTCTTGGTGACGTAATCAGGTACGCCTTTCGCTTTTTTAGTCAACTCTCCTTCCACATTAACACAATACGCCTTCGCCCCAGTACCTAGAAACTCCCACACGATTTTCCCTGCATATTCATCTTTCATTTTACCCAGAATAGATTGGTTTACAGGTACATTATGTGGGTTATTCTGTGAGTAATTAGAAGTATCGAATTTGTCTAAATTTTCTCTAATATCATCATAAAAATTCTCAGTTTCTATATTTAAAATAAGGGAGTCAGTATCAGTATAGAGTAGGGACGCTTTATTCCCGTATTTAGGCTTGATATAGCTATACAGAAAATCATACATGATTGTCTTGGATATATCCAAAATGGCGAATCCCACGTAAATAGGCTTATCATATTTAACTCTCTGTTTAGCCATATGGATAGCTACTAAATTCTCACCAAAAATGGTAACGTCTTTAAAATGAGGCTTTGAGATCCACGCTTCTGCTCCCCGTTTTCTTCCAATATTTTCCCAATGGGTAATTAGCTTGATATCTACCCTTTTCTCCACGTTTTCCATAGTTTTACCAAACACGGCATTATTCATAAGTTTGAAAAAATCTTTTTCAAATTTATTGGAAGCAGCATTCCGTTTTGCTGTGTTTAGGTCAATGTAAATTTTGAGCCAAGGAGATTGATTGAAAGTGAGAACGCGATGAATTTTTTCCAATTTTATGCCATGACTTATAGCCTGCTGCAAATTTTGAAGATGAATAACGTATTTTTCTTTTCGATTGAAATTTGGAATAAGTTTTTTAATTTTAGAACCTTCTGGAGCAACGGATTCTGGGCAAAAGGGTAGCTCATTATGCGTATAATGCAGGTCTTCCGGGTATACTAAATCAACTTCGAATATGTAGCCAGTGCTTGAGTTTTTATCTAATTTCAAATAGTCTAAGTTTTGAATTTCTTCCGCGTCAAGCCATTTGAAGTTACCCGTCGGTAAAAATTGGCTCATGGCTGCACCATATAAGTTGGTAGCATCCAGGTACATTAAGTAAGAAGTAGGTTTGGAAGCATCGTAGTGAGGAACGAACTTATTATTTGCGACAGCTTTCCTTATACTACACTGACTGACCCCTCCGCGAATGCCGCGCTTCAGGAAGTGTATCATGTCAATATCTGTCAGTAATTCCAACTCCATAGCTGTTGTTTTAAGAGCAGCATCAAAAGATAGCCCTGGAGCCGTGTAATACTGACACGGATCTAGACTATAGGTTGATAGACACACGTCTCTAAAATTTTCAAAAACATCAGCCAGAATTAATACGTCGGATTTTAAATAAATATCTGAATATTCACCTAAAGTTTTACATTTAAACAAATTCCAAGCTTTCTGTGCACGCTCGTAATCTTTTCGCTTGATGGCTTCTTTTCTCAAATGATTGTAGAAGTCATCAATGGATGGAAGCTTGGTGTCGTCTAATTTCGAAAAAGAATCCACGTAAGAATACGGGAAGACACCCTTTTGTCGAATGACCTGAAATTCGTCTTCCGCGGGAAAATATTTTCTAACTTCTCGACATTGTTCTGGTTTTAAGTTTTGTGATAATTTATCTAAGCTTGATGCCATGAATCGAAAACTGTCGAGGAAGCGCAATTTCAAAAATACCTGTTTGTATTTACCTGCTTCATCGAGTGGGATTTTATCCACCAAAATATGTTTGGTAAATGAAATGTACCGCTCCTTATTTTGGGGGATAACATCCACTCTTTCGTTTTCTTGAGCCAATTCCTTGACAAAGAGATGGGAATCAAAATTGGACATACAATGAAAGAAGATAGGGATGAAATTTGGAATTTTAAAATTAAGGTTACATTGAGAGTGGGCTGCAGCTCGGAAATTCCCAGTGAGATGACAGTGATCCCTCACTCTTTCGTCTTCTGCTTTAAATGGTTTCTCGCAAAGATGGCAATTTTCCGCATTGCGAAACTCATCCTCTTGTTCTTGACTTAGAGGGTGCATGGGCACTATGTCTTTCATAAATCGATTATAGATTGATTTACAATCATTCTCTAACCAGTCTACGAAAACTTTGTGTGCATCAGGTCCTCTGAAAGTCTTGAAAATCGAATGAGAATCGTCAAAGTCACATTTAATGTAATAGGCGAAAGAATAAGGAACAGCCTTGTGAGTTTTGATAGTATAGGAATTTTCGGGGTCCAGCTCGGTTTCCTCTGCCTCGACAGGTTCAATGATTGTCTCGAAATCGGCGTAAACAACAAAAGGTACCTTCAATTTTTTATCGAAATTTGTGAATTTCAGGATATTCTCAGGAACCTCTTCACCGTATTTATTTTTCTTTAAATCTGTTGTCGGTAATTGCACTGAAACGTGACCACAGTCGTATTCTTGATGAGCTTTCAATTTTTGCTCAGTTGAGAAATACACCAAACATCCATCACACAAGTATTTAGCTTTTTCATGTTTAGATAATTGACTTGAAATCAAGCGAGACATGTTTCTTATTAAACAATAGTGACTATCACCAAAATCATTACTGATTAATAATAAATTCACATGTTTCGCTTTTCGAGACTGAGTAAAGTAGTATAAGGGACCAACAATTTCAATAATATCTCTACCATTTTCATAGGCGTTATCTAATCCATAAACATTGATGGAGATATTATTGAGTTGCTCAAACTTACTAATGTCTTTAAGTTTAATTGGAAATTCCATACCTGTAAAGTCTAGCTCGTTCTCAAAAGACAGATAGTTCGCGACTCTATTTGCTGGTTTAGTTCGATCAACTGGATGTAGGTGAGCCAAGACTGACCACATGAAGCATTTTTGGTCACGATTTTGTATATTTAGGACAGCTTTCTTAGCTTCTATCGCTTTTGGTAGCGCGAGATACGAAGACGCTCTCAAGGGGTTGACCTTATTTATCGCTACATCTAAGTGTAGGAGTTGCTGCAGCGCCCAGCCTGTAATAAACATTGTCTAGTAAAAAGGACATACAAATAAAGTTCTACATACCACTTTCTTTTTCCTGGAATTCCGAACACTTTTTATCCAGGATGGCTGAAAACTGCTCGAACAGCTCCTTCAGATCTGCACCATCGCTTAACAGGCGGAATTTGGTGTTGAAGGACTTAACCTCTTCCAACTCTTTCGCCTGCAGGAGGAAGCCGCCGAAAAGCTCCACACCGACTTTAATATGACCAAATTTCAACACATTATCACCTATCAGCTTGATAAATTTTTCAAGAAGATGTCCTAAAAATTCCTTGACGCTGGTAGGGTCCTGTTTTGAAGAAAGCCGGTATGTCGCAATTCGGGCCCTAAAAGATGTTTTTACGAGCTGTACGCCTTCTTCCTGCTGGACACAGGTGTTGGCCAGGTGTTGTAGACTCCGCAGATGCCCGGCCCATCGATTGGTCGAAATCTCAAGAGCACATTCCAGACAGTGACGTGTGGATGACGTTGACGCTTTGAAAATAAAGAAAAAAAAAAAGAGAAGAGTTAGCAAATACTATACAAACACGAAAAAACCTTACCATTATTTTGGTCAACTCTAGCTCGTTCAACCATGGGAACACAAAAATTTTCTGCTTTACGCTTTGGGGCCCTTCTGTGTTTTTCTTTGAAATGACGTTGGAAGGCTCCCTCTGATTTGAAAATTCCCCCGCATTGACTGCAAATTTCAACCGCGGCTCTACAATCCCCATGACGCACTAAATTATCCTTTCTGGTAAACGATCTAGAGCAGTATTCACAGATAAACATTTTTCTAAAAAAGCAAATCAAACACAATAAATAATAATTGTTAACTTTCATGAAAAAATAAAAATAAAATAAAATTAAACTTACGGTTCTAGAGGTAATTCAAACCGAGAAGAAATAGAAAGATTAACTGGTATTCTCCAACCTAAGCTTCCTTTCAATATGTTTTCACGACCACCACCACCACCATCGCCATTCGAATGCTTATGTGAATACATGATGTTATAATGAAAGTGACTCCATTTAAATAATAAATAAGTTTCTAGTTTAATTCAAGTTGATTTATTTCTACAAAATGTACAACTTTCCGTTTTTAAAATCTCCTGTAAATTTTTTTTACACTTCATACAAGAAAAATCAGTATTAAGCGTCTGTTTACTCTTCAGTTTTTCATGTTTAGACACTGTCGCAAGACGATCCAAGGGATACACTGTTCTTCCACATTCTAAGCAAAGCCTTACTAAACCTTCTAGATATTCTTCTTCATAGAACACTCCACCCTCTTCGATATTTGAACATTGTTCAGGAAAATAATTTTCGTAAGTCGTGATAAATATTTTTATGAAATTTTTCAAACGGCATTGTACCTTAAAAATGAAAAAATAAATTATTGAAAATAAATTATTAAAAAAATGGTACCTTATTATAGAACATTTTAGATAGTTATTAAAATCATTTATCACTATCACTAGCACTAAATTTCTCAAACCGTCTCCTCTCTTCCTCTCTAAACTTTTTTTTGAAACTTTTGGATTTTTTGGGTGGAATACTCCTTAAAATTGGATTGGCTAATACATACTCCGTTGGATCATAAGTCGGTTCGTTTGTATCCCAGTCGAGCCAATCTTCCTTAGGAAGTGGAAGAGGTAATTCTACTACTTTTGGCGACTGCTGAAGTTTAGGAGAAGTAGAAGGAGGTTGAGAAACACTATTCAATTTACAAAAACACTAAAACGAAAAAAATATTTTCCACCTCTCCAACCATTTATTGTTCAAAATCAGTTATCACTATCACTTAATTTCCCAAACCGTCTCTTCTCTTCCCCTCTAAACTTTTTTTTGAAACTGTACGTTTGTATCTCAGTCGAACCAATCCTCCTGAGTTCGGTGGTTCCTGTTGGTTAGGAGAAGTAGAAGGAGGTTGAGAAAATCTAGTTACTGCACAATAACACTAAAACGAAAAAATATTTTCAACCTTCCTACTATTTATTGGTTGAAAAATGAAATACAATTGAATTTACCTGGTCAAAATCTGTTTGAGTACTTTTATCCATTTTTAAATTTCACGAAAATTATTCAGACGGTGTATTACAAAGCCGGTAAGGTAAGTTGGAAACTTGGATAATTTTTGAATCTCTTATTCGTATTTATAAGAAAGCAAAGTCGCTTCACATTTTGAATAACGAGGAAACGTGATTCACTTTTCAATTAATTATTTTCAATTGATGATAAATGATACACGAAAATGCTATTAAACGATACATAGAGATCCTGGTTAGAAAAATTTAAAAAAATATATAATTAAGTACTTTGTAATTTGTAATTACGAAACGTGACACAAGATCACGATTTTGTTAATCAATGCAAATTGACGGTATTGTTTCAGTGCGTGTAGTAGGTATGAGTTTGTATAAATAGGGTTTCTTTGAGTTAAAAACACAAGTTCTGTTTTCTGCGAGCAGACAGGTAGACATTTTTTATTATTATTATTCTTATTTTTTTTTTTTTTTTTTTTTTTTTTTTTTTTTTTTCACATTATTCTTTTTCATGTATTCTTTTTCAGATTAGCTATGTCGATTGCGGAAATTAATGATAAATATAGTTTCAAAGAATGTAATAAGAAAGAAGAGTTAGAAATTGGCAAACCGTACAAAATCATTAATATTAGTAAAATGGATACAAAATTTGGGCCTTCAATTTTGGTTGCATTGGAAGATGGAAAGTCCATTTTTCTACCCAAGAGATATGATTTTACTCAAGAGGAAATTAAAAAATTGACTAATGGTTGCTCCGCCCTAATTTACAGAGGTGAAAAAAATGTTGGGAAACCTTTACCAGCTGCAGTTTTCGAATTTGCAGAATGGACTATGTGAGTGTTTTTTATGTAAGTAAATTTAACCTAACTGCGAAAAAATTATACTTACCACTTTTTTGGTTTTTAGAACCAGTCATGAAATTTATCCAACGGATCTATACACAGCCTTTCCAGATCATACACATTTTTGTTATACTTGTCAAAAATGTTTTTGCTTTTGCGAAAATTCAATTAAAAAGCATACCTACATTAGAAGAAACGAACATAATCTACTCTGTCATGAACAAATGTTCGAGTCACCATAGAATTACTGTGTTTTATTTTCTTTGCGTTTAAATAAAATTTTACCGAAAAATTGTTGTTTCATTGAACTTCATCACCTGAGCCTGGGAACTTTGGCAACTGAACCTATACAGGTATCCGGACCTAGATGGCGCCTCATACGGCAGGTAGTGAGTGTACAATAGCCCCCGGGGGTATTATAGGCAACTGAACCTATAGATGGCGCATGCAGGCATGCTAGAAGCTCCTCCGGAGGACGGAGGTTGCAGAACCGGCCATTTATATCTACTGTTGTTTAATATTGTATCTGCTGCCAAAGGGCACTTATCAAAAAACTGGCAAAAACGTCTGGAGATATTGATGTCAACTTACTAAAGGCCTATACAGAAATCCGAAATAGTTATTTATGTATCAAGGGAATTATGCAGGTGTTAATACCCCAGGGCAACGTTTGTGTCCCGAGGGCCTCCGGCCCGAGGGACACCAATTGCCCGTGGGTATTAACTCCTGATAATTCCCGTGGTACATAGATAATTTTATATCCTACTGAATTTACTGTATTCTGTCTATTTTTATAAAGGAATAAGCCATAAATCAAAATTTCTATTTTTTGTCAAAGTGTTACCTATTCAAGGTAAAAGCGGGAGTTATGGAAATCCTTAACTCCCTTGGGAGTTATGATATCCTTAACTCCCTTCCTTAACTCCCTTGGGAGTTATGAAAATCCTTAACTCCCTTGGGAGTTAAGACCCTGTTTATGATTATCGTAACCAAGGTATTATATGGTTTTAATAGTTCAGTAGGATATAAAAAAATTATTGTCAATATGGCAGACATCCATACTTTTTGTATTTTTGCATCAATCTATTATTCACCCTGTATAACTTCAAAAATGCATTTCTTCGAAAAAAAATATTCTTGTCCCACGTGGTCTACAACATGGACTATCGAATACCACAAACCGCATTAAAAACAAAAATATATTAAAATAGTATATTATATACCTAGGTAGAGAAGTTTGTCATTATATTTATTTATAATGCGTGAGGTATATAATGACTTTCTCTACCGAGGAATATATAGAATTTTTTTTACTACTGCTAGTAGAAAATGAAAAATTTGTTGAAAATCTGTGCTCTAATTATTTTTTTTGAATGCCCTCTTGAAAGTGCTGTCCTCTATCAACAGCTTATGATAACTTCCTATGTGCCTACAGAAACCTGGATTTTTTTTTAAAAGTGACGTATGAAATTGAAATTGAACCAATAGGAACATGACAATATCCTTGCGTCATGACGTCATTTTCATTATTGACCTAGGTATTTTTTCATTATTTTCATTATTCACCTAGGGAGAGAAATTCAATTTTTTCCTAGAAAAATAGATTGAATAATTACTATTTCTAAGGTGAGTAGTAAAAAAAAGTTATTACAAATTGAATTTGATGCTAAAAATTGCTTGTCCCGTTTTTTTTGGTGAGCAGTTTAGTTGTCACAGAGATCTCGTATGTGGTTGTGGATTGACTGTAGCTGGTTGTCTCTGCGTATGGTAGTGTTACACACGATCCATGGTGCATCAGTCAAATTTTTCAGTATGCGATTTTCCAATGTTGATAATGGCAGGAGGTCTCGTGGAATGGCTGTGGTGGACCCTGCTGGGGCTCCATAGTTCTGACTAGTTTTCCTAACCTAATATCGAGCATTCTGTTATTTCTAAGTAACCTGTAGCGCTGTCATTTTTATGATTTCGACAAGCTTGACAGACGAAGAAGGAAAAGACAGAACCAATTTAGGTACTTTTGACTTGCCCTTTTCTCTTTTGTGTTGGGACCGAACCAGGTCGTCCAGTTTTTTGCAATTTTTAAAATCTTAAAACTTTATCTTTGTTTTTGGGCATCGAGTTCATAGTTTTGAAAATTAACTAGCCAGAATAGTGCTTGATCGTGTCTACTAGAAAGTTTCCTCGAAAATCAACCGATTGTTGATTTTTGTGAAGACTTTGGAAGTGAGGTTACTATCGGCCGTTCAGGTATGTACGAAAAATCCGCGCCTGCACTTCTCCAAGTGAAAATTAACGAATTTAAGACCACGCTGTCCTGGAAGCTCAGAGTAAATCGAGGCCCCCTTTTTAAGGAAAGGAAAGTTTGTGTCCTGTAAGAAGTTGATCACCAGTCATTATTTGGTTGTCTCCAGCCAGTTCAATACCTCCAGAGCTCAAATTTGTGAAAACTTCCAAGGCTTTACAAGGATTCCATCCAGGGTGTCTTGAACGTGCCATCCTAATTACCGTAACTTTTTTTTTTTTTTTTTTTCTGCTTTCTTGTCAGAAACCACCACTGTGGTTTGTCGACAAAGCCTCCAACATCACACACAAACCAAATCAAACAAACAAACATCCATGCACCTAGCCGGGATTCGAACCCGAGACCCACTGCATGCAAAGCGAAAACACAACCGCTGAGCTGCTTGGGTCTGCTAACTTATTTTTCACCTTTTCTTTATCGCCCCCTATCGTTTAGCTTCATTAGCAAATTAATATCTTTGTAAATTCAATTACCGACTTAATTGTTTACCGTATAGTAGTGTTTAGCTATACCGAATAGCTAACTACTGTTTACAATTATTTATCAATTTAGTTACTTAATTATTATCAGAGTGGCGCCCTCTCTCATACACCAAGGATCACCCCAAGCTAAAGAACCACTGAGCATAAACGAGCACAAAAGAATGCTCATATCTTTTGTTTCGACGAAAGAGCGTTACATAAATTGGCGCCCAACGTGGGGCCCGATTTGCTCTGAGTTTTGCGTGATCTCAAATTTGTCAATTTTCACTTGGAGAAGTGCAGGCGCGGATTTTTCGTCCTGCCAAGGTACCTGAATGAACTGGGGGAATATGACTCATTTATCAGAGATAAAAAGGAATTTACATACCTGAATGGCCGATAGTAATCTCACTTTTCAAAATCTTTACAAAAATCAACAATCGTTTGATTTTCCAGGAAACTTTCTAGTAGACACGATCAAGCACTCTTCTGGCTAGTTAAAGTTCGAAACTATGGACTCGATGGCCAAAAACAAAGATGACCTGGTTCGGTCCCAAGACAAAAGAGAAAGGGGCAAGTCAAAAGTACCCAAATTGGTTCTGTCTTTTCCTTCTTCGTCTGTCAAGCTTGTCGAAATCGTAAAAATGACAGCGCTACAGGTTTCTCGGAAATAACAGAATTCTCGATATTAGGTTAGGAAAACTCTTAGATTATATATAGTTAGCACTAAAAGATGAGTAATCAACTCCCAAATATGGTACATAGATCTCTCTCCAAATATTTTGATTTTGTCTCTCTTACTTTGTTTACGCTTGTTTTCTATAGTACGATTTCCAAAAAACCGTTTAGATTTTGGATCTTCAGACATCTCTCTCTAAGGCAATATATGAACGAAAAGAACACTATACAAGTCTAGCTAAACAGAGTATGTTGTTTGGGTGGTTCCCAATAGAAACCGATTTCCGTACCAGCGTAAATGTCAATATATATTATTGTATGTTTATTTTATCGACTTTTTTGGGTGTTTCACTGCTTTAATGTGGAATTGTTCAAAAATTTATCATTTGGTTAAAAGGTACTAGGTACTAAGTTTAAATCATACATGGCGTCCTTAATGGTGACAATAATATCATTCTGATACTATAGTCAACTTAAAACATATAGGTACTCATAGTACTTTTCGTAAGTATTCAATGGGTGGTATGAATAAAAACGAAGTAGGTACTTACTACTACTACAAGTATTAGTAGATATAATCTACTTAGTATTCACTTCAAAAAGAAGGATTTACTAATTTCCGGTAGTTTTGAAATGTAGTATCTACTTCGTTTTAAAGTAAATACTACGGAGAATCTACTAATACTTATAGTAGTAGCAGATACTTCGTTTTTATTCATACCACCCAATATTCACTTGAAAGTTCAGTGCATTATATTTTCAGTATTTGCATTATTGATCAATTTGCTTTAAGTATATTTTTGTTGTCAGTAGCTACCTCAACTCTTGTAATATTATTATCAATATTCTGAATAAACATTGATTTTTATGGTACTGTTGTTAAATTATTACAAAGCTACCCTTTTTTGATACAAATCCCCAAAAAATGAAAAAAAAAAAAAATCCAACGAAATATTAGGTCTGTTTCTGCAGAAATCACAAACCAGTCAGAGTGAATTTCATTGGTTGAAACTAGTTTTCTGACTGTTCCTGACTGTTTTCAACCAATGAAATTCGCTTTGACTGGTTTGTGATTTCTGCAGAAACAGACTCATCTCATGTATTTTTTTTTTGGAAACAGTCCAGGGTCTTCATTCTTGAAATAGGGGAGCAGCCTTCCCAGGAGAACGAGTGTTGCGTCTTTCTCAATAATATGCAAATAATAATATAAGTAACAAAGACGGAACACTCGTTCTCCTGGGAACGCGGCTCTCCTGTTTCAAAAATAAGGCCCCAGTTTGCTTTCAGTTTACGTGCTCGAATTAATCATTTTTAAAACTACCTTTTTCTGAAATTAAATATATATTTCAAAAAATGATTTTTTTATGGATACGCTTATGGGAGCCTTTGTTTCTAATAAAATACCTCTACGTATTTCTTGGGAATACGTAGAGATTCTTAACACATGTTTGTGCCACCTTGCTCCAATGCTTTTAGATAGGGTGTTACCTATCTTGCCACATTAGTAGATATTAAATCTATGGGAAAACTAGTCAGAAGAATCATAGATGTCGCTAGGTGTACGAAATAGTACTTGATTTTGTTTAATCTCAATTTGAAAATGTTTATTCTCAATTTGATTGTGATAAGTCTCAATTTGAAGTTGTAAAGGTATAGATCTACCAATCGGAAACGCCATTAGTTAATTATAAAAATTCTAATAAGGAAGTTGTTAATTGTGTTAATGTCATTGAAAACAGCCTGGTCGACTGCATCCTAAATTTGAAAAAAAAAACCTAATAGGTTTTCATAAATACAGAGACTATAGTAAATATTATCTTGAATGTACGGTAGCACAAAAAATATCATATGCACATCGACTTGTAGCGTGTACTTTTTTGGCCTCAAATGTTTGCAAACCTCGGCCCTACGGGCCTCGGCTTGCAAACTGCATCCTCGGCCAAAAAAGTAACACTTACAAGCCTTGGTACATAAATAACTATTTTCTCCAAACGTCAAAAAAATGTCACTTTGTTAACCCCTGTCAAGATGTCAGAAATCTAATTTCTGTGTTGCTAGGCAAATCCAGCAGGTTAACATCTGTCGAGGTGGTAGAAATTTAATTTCTATGCTGTTTGGCAACCCCAGCGGCAGCAAAAGTACTTTAAGTGCCGCTCGTACTTTTACTGCCGCTCAACCATTCACTTGGTCCCGAGCTTACGGAGTAGAAGCACTTTTTTGTGCTTCAGCAGCATTGCAAGCCTCACTACGTTCGGCTATATACTATTGTGACATTTCAAATGTTACAGTTTAGTTTACTCTTTCGGTTGAGAAGGGGGTAGAGTTGTTTAAGCTGGGCTTGTGCTTAGTCCCTGACATACTCAATGTGCTTCTTCCAGTTGATTGTCGAAGAGGATTCACAGGTATTTGGCTGTTTTGTTTCAGTTGAGTGGCGTGTTTTTCCATTTCAATTTCTCCACTTTTGGTTTTTGCCAAACATGATAGCTTGGGTTTTTCCGGGATTGACCCTCAGTCTTCATCTGTCCATCCAGTTTTCAAGTTCACCAAGGTGACGCTGGAGTCGGGCTCTGATAATAATCGGTCTGCTTCTGGCGGTAGCAGTGATGGCCGTATCATCTGCGTAGGCCAATAGCGAGGTTTTTCTGGATCTTGGGATATCCGCCATGTATAAGTTAAAGAGTGTGGGACTGAGCGATGAACCTTGTGACACGCCTGCTTAAATTTGTTTGGGAGTTGATCTGGTCAAGTTTCTTTTGCTTAGGAATGAACTGATTAGTTTGACCATGTAGTGAGGCACATTGGCTCTTAGCATTTTGAGTATCAGACCTTGGTACCACATTTTGTCAAATGCCTTGGATATGTCTAGGAACACCGCCCCTGTTTCCATTCTTCTGTTGGCCCCTTTTAGTATAGTTTAAGCGAGTCTTGTGGCTTGGTGAGTGGTGGAGTGTTGTTGTCTGAAGCCTATTCGTTCGTTTGGCAACAAGTTGAGGCGGGTCTGTAGCTTTTGGGATAGCTGCTTGATTTCCCTTGTTTCCTGAACAGTATTATGCTGGCTTCTTTCCACTTGGAGGGGAAGTGCGAAAGATTGAGTATGGCTTGCGTGATCCTTGTTATGTCTTATATTTGCCTTGGTGGTAGTTTCTTTAGGACCATATTTGTTATACTGTTTTTTTCTGGGGCATTTCTTCATTCGAGTCTCGCAATGATTTCATGGATTTCCTACTGCTTTGCGTGGTCCTCTAGTTAGGTTCTTGGCCAGTCGAAATAAGTCTTTGCCTGTACAGTGGATGGATTCAAGTTTGTTCTGCCATTGGTCGTTGTAGCATTCGTTGACTTGAATGCGAATCCGTCGGTTCATTCGATTGAGTTTTCGTTGGAGGTATGGGTCTCGTGTTCTAATGACGATTTTCCGCAGTCTGTTCCTGATGCGGATATCATCCATTATTTCTTGTGGTAGCTTTTGTCTGTGTGTGGCTGGGTAGTAGGTGTTTTGAGCCTCATTTAGGGCTTGCTCAATGTTAGCCGTCAGAGTGTTTATGGCTCCTTCCAGCTCCGGTATGGTGGTTATTTCTCTTATCGGTTCTTGTCTTTCCAGGTGGTTTTGGTAAGTGTTTCAGTTTATGAACGTGGAGCGCTTTCTGTTGGGTGTTCGCTCTGCCGGGTGCCCGTACTCGATCTCTACTGGGAGGTGGTCTGATGATAGCTGATGAATGACGTGTGGTTGTGATAGTGTGTGGATGTTTTTGTGGATGAAGATATCTAGCACACTTGGCGCTCCGTGGTGTCCGATTCGAGTGGGTTCGTCTGGTAGCCAGATATTATAGTTAGGTCGTTCTCTGTTTTCTTGTATGGACATTCCTCTTTGGTTGGATCTAGGGCTGCCCCAGTCTTTGTGTTTCGCGATAAAATCGCGAAGGAAATGGGTACTACAAGCAGGAAATAAATAGAGCTATAAGACCGAAGCAACAGCGCACAAATAACAAGGAACCAACACAACGTTGAGCCTATCTACAAGCCCACAAGAACAATCTAGCAAAGTCTAAAATCGGCCAAGGATCCTAGGGCACCTTTTGAAACGGCTGGCGTCTATAGAATTCCCTGTTCTTGTGAATGTGTCTATGTAGGAATAACTAAACGCTCTATCAACACCAGGACAAATAAATAGATCAGCAATCTCCGAACACGTGCTTACACAAACAAACCATGTCATTCGTTTCGACCAAACTCAAGCATTGGATAGAGCCAAACACTTTTACACCAGACTCCACAGAGAAGCTACAGAGATACATAAACACCACAATAACTTCAACAGAAAAGAAGAGGGCATGAACCTCAACAAAAGCTGGTTGCCAATTCTCCGAAAAACAGAAACCCTTCCTTTCCGAGAACGCAACAAAGAAAATAGCGTACCTAACACGAGCCACGCTCACAATCCTGGATATAAATAACGCAGTTCCAACAACGTCGAATCCAGTCATCGGAGGAACACGGAAGAGAACACTTCGTCCGCTATCATACCGCCTCTGAAGATGTCTACCACAACAGTAGACGAAACGTTAGGTAGAAATACTAATGGACCACGGCATTATAGCCCGGAAAAAAACTTTTTTACTAGATTTGACCGGCAGTGAAACTCGTGAAAGCCTTCATTCGTTAATCAGAACCTTGTTGCCAACAGATTCAAATTATATTTTTTTCAGTATTGGGATGACAGACTTGCTCAGGCCGCTCAGAATATAGCCAATACTTGTGTTTATGGACACGTGCGGGTTTCTGATCGTATGTATTGGATGTCCCATTTTATTTGTACGTTTTCGATTTTTCTATGTAGCTAGATGGCAGGTGGGTCAAAACATAGCAACAAGTTGGTCATCGAATGACAGAAAAGGAGCCAATTGGAGCGAACCAATTATGAACTGGTGGAACGAATATCGTCAGTACAAATATCCTGGAGGATTTTCTATGGCCACGGGACATTATACACAGGTTAATTATTATTATTGTTTAATAATTTTTAATAAAAGCTGATATTTTAGATGGCATGGGATGACACAAAGTATGTAGGTTGCGGCTACACATACTTCCCAATAAGCAATGGCAATATGAAATATCAGAAAATTTATGTTTGCAACTATGGACCAGCGTAAGTAATTCAGACGCAGACAAAACATTGATGAATACTGTTTGCAGTAGTTTGCACAAAATAATAATGCATGCTTTTTCTAGTGGAAACTACCCAAGGGCTCCGTATAAAACTGGAAATTCTGGATGTGAAAACCTGTGCTAATTTGTAACAATGTTATTCTAAAATAAAACAAACATATTATTATTACCATGTATTATTTAATCATTTTTCAACAAAGACACTTCTTTGGGTTGAAACTAAATAAAATGTTGAGACACACTTTTAATCTTCATCATCACTATCAAGAATTCTGCCACGCTTAGCGGTAGGTTTTTCGCTATCGGAGTCAGAAGTAGATCGTAACCTTTTTTCATTTTCTAAATCTTTGCCTGCTCCAGCATCACTATCGCTATCAACGATAGCTCTAAAATTCTTGTGATTATTTTGTTCAGTGTTTTCATCATCACTTTTCTCACGATCATTTTCATCTTCACTGTCACTCTCGATGATTACTCGGGTTTTTTTACGAGGACTCACATTTTCCTCAGCATCATCAATAGTAAATTCTTGTACAGTGAACTGAACAGTTTCCGTTGTAGCATCCATAGGTTCTGATTCTGGGTTCTCAGACTCCTGACTTGATTTTGAACCATCATCAGGCTCTGGACTTAATTTTGAACTCTCATCAGGCTCTGGACTTGATTTTGAGCTCTCAGGCATAGCACTATCGTCCTTTCTCATTTTCCTTAGCTTATCAAACAAGTCATCGTCATCTGAACTTTCATGATTCTCGATGACCTGTGGAGTGTCTTCTTCTACAAAGTGGAGTGTTTTATCTAAGGCCTGTTGGATTGCGTCGCAATAATCTTTGAGGGTTTCGGGATTGAGGGTGGTTGGAATACGCCAGTAGGATTCCTGAAAAAAAAAATCGATGCATAATATAATATGTCTTTATAGGGAGCTGGTGGTTTTGAATCGATATCTTGAGGGGGAAAGTAATCGTCGCCCTAGATGGCGCCTGATACATTGAGAGAGTTGTTTGTGTGTAAATAAAATGACATTCTATATGTTATTGATATTTTGCTACATCAAATGTGTTTTATGGGTAAAAATGATAAACAGCTACTTCCTATACTCCAAAGAAAGCAATGAAACTTTCAGAGGGACTTTAATTCAAGCAATCATTCAAAATCCCAACAATGTTAAAAAAACTTTTCCAAAATTAAATATACAGGGTGTCTCAAATCGACCCAACTATTTTAATTGAAATCTAAAACAAATCTGTTCATTGTTATTATCATTTGTTGTGGTTAAACTAAAGACAAAAAAATAAATTTCCACTTCTTGATAATGACATTTGATAAATGATGCCCATTTCCATTGCGGAACTCTCTAAAGTTTTCATGGAAACTTCTGAAAAGGTCCACAAGAAATTATCTGGAAATCTGCCTTATCTTTTTTTCAATGTTCTTTTTCAAATCTGCCAGGTTTCGTGGGTTTTTCTCGTGAACAATAGACTTGAGATAACCCTAAAAGAAAAAATTAGGTTCGGTTAGGTCAGGACTCCGATGCGGCCATTCGATGTCACGTGATCCGTTTTCGAAAAATGCTCGCACGCAGAACGCGCGTTGCTTTCCTGTGGAATACATGACGACCATAATATGACGACTACTAAAAATTGAAAATTGAAAGACCGACCTCGACAGCAATGCCGTTTTCAATCCACTCCCACCCTTTATTTGCGACTGGCTTACTATCGGAATAGTTGGGTCGTTTTGAGGCACCCTGTATAACCTGTTACCTGCTCTGCTCCTAAAAATCACTTGAAAAGGAAATCTTTGAAAACCATCACCAGAGACTTAAGAAGAGGATGTAATAATTACAAAATATAAGCTAAGTATTATTCTGGTAATAATACTTAGCTTATATTCTCTTCTAAAAGGCTGTTGAAAAACTGGCTGACGGTAAAGTTTTTGCAAAATTAGACATGGCTCAAGCCTATTTGCAGTTGAAAGTGGATGACACTACAGCCGATGCTCAAACAATTATAACTCATCGTGGTGCTTTTCGTTGTAAAAGGCTACAGTTTGGAGTATCTGTTGCGCCCCAGATTTTTCAACGTTTCATTGACTTGAGACTTCCGGGAATACCAGGAGTTTTACCCTACTACGATGAAATTTCAATTGTTGGTACTTCAGATAGCGATTTATAAAACAAAATTAGAAAATTGTTAACTCGTTTCCAGGAAGATGGGTTACATTAATGTGTTTTTTTATGCCAAAAAAATTACATTTTTCTATGAGTATTGAATATATATATCCACATCCATTTTCTATAGATCAATGTGAATGATTGCTCATGCAGTGAGTTTTTTTTTTTCATTTCTCAATTGTTTTCAACCAATGACAATATACTGGTCTGATTACTCCACTATTTAAGAGCCAATCAGAAAATTCGACAAGTTGACAATATACTTCAACCTTCCAATCGGTCATTTTGACAGCTGATTTAAACAAGACTTGTGCTAACCTAACCTGACTATGTCCTGTAGTTGTCAGAATTGTCAATTAATTTTGTTATGAAAATTAAATAAAAAACCGCATAAAGCCTGGGACACATCTATCATGCATTCTTCCGATCCGACTCCGATCATACAATCAGGGTCCTTATTCTTGGAACAGGGAGCAGCGTTCCCAGGAGAACTAGTGTTCCGCTGCTCCCCTGTTCTAAGAATAAGGACCTTGATTGTTTGATCGGAGTCGGATCGTAAGAATGCATGATAGATCTGTCCCGACCTTAACTCGTGCCTATTATCTATTAATCATAGAAAAAGTATAGTATCCTACTCGTGGGTAATGGCTATTACTCACTCGGATGATTACACTACTCGCCTGCGGCTCGTAGTGCAAACTTCATTCTCCCTGAGTAATAGCCATCATTACCCGCTCGTTGAATAATATACTATTTTGGAATCTGAAATTAATGACACTGGGATAAGACCTACTGTACTGAAGTAGGTACAAGCTTTTCTGGGTTCAATAAAAATAAATTTTTACCACATTTTTTTAAAAGACAAAGCTACGATTGCAAAGTCCTTACACAAGTTGTTACACAAGGATGAAGTATTCCAGTGGCGGGCATAGCAGGAGCAGTCATTTAATTAACTAAAAGACATTCTAGTGTTAGGGCACTATAATGAGAAGAAACTTTTAATAGTGACTTGTGACGTGACGCTAGCCCTTATGGCGTGGGATGTATTCTGTGGGTGTAGAATTACCACCGGCGTATCATAGTAGAACATTATCAACATCAGAACGGAATTTTGCTCAAATTAACCATGAGGCTCTTCCAGAGGTGACAGGTGTTAAAAAATTCCACGATTATATCTATGGAAGTCATGTAATTAGTAGAACCAACCATAATCCGTTGTTACGAATTTTTGGAAAAGACAAACAAATTGCAGAAGTTTTATTCCCTAGAATGTTACGCTGGACAATTCTATTGAACGCAGAAGGTAAATTGCGGATAATATCCTTTTGTACAGGTAAACTGCGTAGGGAGAAATTGAAGCCCCCTTAACTTTGTAAGTAAACTGCGGAAGGAAGCGAAAAATCTACACGTAGTTAGGCTTAGGTCATTTATGATGGGGTCTTCTACCTATCTACTTATTTACTTCCCGGTATTTATAATTATACGAGGATAAAGGTAGATGTTTTCTATTTGCCAATTGAATAACTGGGTGGTTAGTATATTTTTTGATTTTGGAGTGATGCGTCGAACAGAAACTATATTTATATGAAACAAATTTTATTGGAATAGATACCTGAAAATTGAGGTACCTAAAGTTTGTTTCGCCAGGGTTTGTACTTGCCACCAGCATTTGCCTTCTTTGTTTAACAAATCAAAATTGACTGAAACAAATTAATGACGTCAAAAACGTTCGTCGGTTCTTAAATCATTTTAATTTGTCAAAAAAATTGAATGTGTCATATGAATTAATCTACGACAACCCTTTTTTTTCAAGTTTCAAGGTCAAGTATGAACCCTGGTGAAACGGACCTTACCTATTTCATTCTATGCAGTTAACCTTTTAACTGGAAAGCGGTGTTGCCGCAATTTACTTGTACCTTTTTTGACCATGATATATTTTATTGCTTTAGCTCCGCAGTTTACCTTCCACCTCATTAAATGTTTACAGCTATAACTAATGCCCGTATTACATCTGTGTATTTTTCCGTGTATTTATTCATGTAGTTCAGGATGACAACATTATTTTGTTTTTCATAATGCTGATTTATGTTGCGTTTGAAGTTTTTCGGTTGTCACCCTGAACTACATGAATAAATACACGGAAAAATACACAGATGTAATACGGGCATTATTAATATACTCCAGGTAATAGTATTAAAAATGCTGACGTTTTGAGCAGGCTACCTGTGAAGGCCAGGTTTTCAGAACCCCCTCCATTTGACGATGCGTTGATGTTGGAAAATATACCACAGAAAATTTATAATGCTAAAGAAATAGCTGTCGGAACAAAAAAAAAGACCCAATTTTGTCTAAAGTTCTCCAATGGGCATGGCCTTATAATAAAAATCATACACAATTTAGCTCCGAGTTTTCGTCCTATTTACAAAGAAACAACGAGATTACATGTTATCAAGGCCTACTTTGGGGTATAGTATTTCCAAAGTCAATTGGAACAAGGTGAACATAAATAAAAAAAAAAAAAGTTTGAAAATAATATACTAGAGTAATCATGCCACCCAGGAGGGAGGAAAAGGTTATTGGAAATCCTACATTCAGCGCGCCCGGGCATAGTAAAGATGAAGGGCTTAGCAAGGTCGTATATGTGGTGGCCTAACCTGGATAAACAAATGGAAAACCTAGTAAATGAAAGAAAATGAATATGCCTAACAGAACACCGACCCACCCATATGGGAGTGATCTCTCTATCCCTGGCAAAAAATTCACATTGAACATGCAAGACCTTTAGATAGAAATCACTTTCTTATAGTGGTTAATTCTTTTTCCAAATGGCTTGAAGTGAGAAAAGTTCCAAGCACATCAACCGCAGCCACAAAGTGCGCAGAGAATTATTTGCCACACATGGAATTCCAGAGATTTGTGTGTCCGATAATGGATCTGGTTTTACCGCTTCGCATTTCCAAGAATTTCTGCAGAGCAATGGGATAAGGCAAGCTTTGGTCGCTCCGTATCCACCAAGTATAATAGCAACGTGCTGATGTTTAGAAATTTTGTAGGAAAAAAATTTACGATTCCACTTAGTAGATACCTATCGACACAACATATTACAACTCATGCTATGACAGGAAAATCTTCAGCTGAGATTCTCATGGGTCGAAGATTGATTATTTTGTTGGATAGAGTTGTTCCCGATTTTTCTAGTGATATGAAATCAAAACAAGAAACAGCATATCATCCAAAACCTGTGAGAATGTTTCATGAAAATGATTCAGTTTACACCTCAGGATCAAAATGGGTGGCTGCATCAAAAGTAGAAGCAACAGGACCAGTAAACTACAAAGTGGCAACCCCAGACGGTAAAATCGTTAAACGTCACACAGACCAGCTACGTGCCAGAGATATTACGGATATACGGGCAGATATAAGTCCCTAATAGCACAAAAAAAAATTCAGAGAATGTTCCAGCAAAGTCCTGTGAAAGTTTGAATGTCCTAGACATTGAAGGAATGTTCCTGGAATATCTTTTTAGGTATGTTCACAGAATATTTTATCAGCATATTCTATGAATGTTCTACGAAAGTCAAGATTTTTTAGACATAAAATGAATGTTCAAGGAATATTTCTGCAGGAGGATCAGTTTTATGCACTGAGTTTGTAAAAAAAAAAAATTAAATAGATGTGTATTTTTGAAATTATAATGATAAAAATAGGGCAAATTAAACTCAATACATTTTTGATCCAATTTTATCAATTACGTAATTAGTAAAATCCACATCATCAGAGTTAGCGCAATATACTCTAATAATTATTCATTTTGTACTTCTACCTATATTTTATATTTGAAAACACATAAAAACCTATAAAAACCATGAAAACGTCCGCTAGTAAGTTTTTATTTTCTTTTTTAAATATAGCGCCTTTTTGGCGTATGAATATCAATCGTTTCACGTCATTTTTATTTACCATATCTATTTGATCCACTATCATGAAACAGCCATTCCGGTTTTCTATGAACTAGACAAAGATAGACTGGTCATCCATGGATTGTATGATGAATTTGTGCCGTGATTGTGTCTAGTGATCATTAATAACTAACAATCAATTATTGATTTGTGTTCCACGTTCGACGGCAAATTAAATGTTCTAGAATAATAACTCTGGGTGTACCTAGGTATTTGAGGTTATGGTCTACATTATAGCATCTTTTTGTGTTTTGGTAAATTTTCTGTTTAGTTGGCCCCGGCCCAGAGGGCTAGTGCTTTAATAGTTGATAAATTTTATGTTCAGTTAGCCGGAGTGCTTGTGCTTTATAGTAACAAAGTACCCTAGAAATAATAAGCAATCATTTTTATTAATTTTTTCTGTAACAATTTCATAGTAACTTCTTTTTTGTAAAGAATTAATCTTTTGTTTCTTCCATTTCTCTGGATATGTATAATAATGTATCTATAATAATATATATAATATAATATATATATATATATATATATATATATATATATATATATATATATATATATATATATAATATATATAATATATCATATAATAACTGTGTATGATTTTGAATGTACCCAACCAAACATTTCTGGTATATATCCTAAGTAAATCCAAAAAATATTCCCTGAATGTCTGTAGAACATACGAACATATTCGGTGAATGTTCAATAAAATGTTCACGGAACATTCAAAGTGCTGACAAAGGCTTTTCCCTGAATGTTCCTGGAATGTCTTGGAACATTCGGAGACATTCATGGAATGTTCCTTATGTCCAAAATGTATGTTCTGCGAATGTACATGGAATGTTATGTGCTATTAGGGGTCAGTCTAATGCCCACCAGTGGACGACAACATTGAGGTGAGGTCAAGATACCAGAGCAAGTGCCAAAGATATCAGTCCCTGCATTGTAAGACGAGCCCAAAAGGAGTTCCCTGTTCAATCGTCCAGCCAGGATTAGGCATCCACTAGCCTATCTTGGTGATTATACTATTTCATCCAGGGTCCTGATTCTTGACACAGAGAAGCAGCGTTTCCAGGAGAACGAATGTTCCGTCTTTGTTACTTATATTATCAGTTGCATATTATCAAAAAAAGAGGGAACAATCATTCTCCTGGGAACGATGCTCTCCTGTTTCAAGAATAAGGACCCAGGAGGAAGGAGTGTCATGTATTGGGTTAACCTCTTCTCAATATATCGTCCCTCCTTGTTAGTGACAAAGGCTATGGTGAATGGCGTTAAAGAAGAGGTTTTTGGTGTTATAAGGAATGTCAAGGAGACCATAATTAGTCAGTAAATGTCACGGATCGTATCTGTAGGTAACAATCACATGGAGATGATTTATTTATGAAGAAAATCTGCTTAATCTGCAACAAAAAAAATCCCCAAAAACTAATCGAAGGAAAAAATTGAAATTTTGAGGATTTATTGCAGAGGTTTTAATAAGAAAAAATATACTAAAAAATCAAATTATTTGAGCCTCTAATAAGAAAGTTATGAATTACATCAAATAGAGATGATTAAAAAAAAAATATATTGACTTATCTTCAAATTGGAATTTTTCCTCCAAAAACTGTTATGAGAAGAATTGTGAAACATTGTGACAGGGGTGACAATGGTGTCACCTATTGGTCTGCGACCATCACATTGCCTAAACCAATCCCAAACCTATATCTAAGTTTCTTCTCAATTCAGTATATCCATTAGTTGACACTAGTGTCAACATTTGTGTATCATATAGATTTGGGCTTCAATAGTTGACACTCCCCTTTAAAAAGTTTTTTTCCGGTTATTTAAAAGATAAAACAATAATAAATATTTATTACAATATATCTTATCATATAGTGAGAACTTTTGTTTTTATATCTTCTTTATTACTTTCACTAGAAATCCGGAAACAAGTTCAAACAATTGCACCTGTTTACTATTACTTGCCCCCATTTTAAATCAGCTAGTGATGTCAAATACATACATCAGATATAGCACGCAAGATGGCTCCAGTAACACTATAAGCTATTACGGTTAGCTAATAACCTCTATAAATTCTTAATTTCGGGAATATTATGCTAATGTGTCAACTTTTGGGACCCTGTCAACAATTGAGTACCTACTTTACCTTACTACTCCTCCTTCAAAATCAGTTTCAAAATCCATTACAAGTAGTTATTTCTGAGAAAATAATCCAGGAGGAGCTGCAAGAAGCAATACTATAAGCTTTGGAAGAAGCTTGTAGGGTTGGTGAAAAATCAATTTGAAAAGAGAGCTCTAAAACCCATCATCAGAAGAGGGAGTAATTGCACTGACTTCTAGTAGGTACTGAAGATTGTTGAAAATCAATTAACTTATCAGTTACTTCAAGCTGTTGAAGGCTACCTCTGAGGAATCAATGGTCGGGTTCATCAGGACAGAGCGCTACAGTAGCGAACATCTACAGTGTTGCCAGTTTATTACAAATGTAGCAAATCTATTACATTTATCAAAGGGTAATTATTTACATTATTACATTTCCAATAAATCTATTATATTTTCACTTATTTAACCAAAAATTATTAAAATTAATGAGTTCCGCTTGAAACACTGAGCGCTCGGATCATTTTCCATCTTTTTTTCCTTTTGGTGAGAAGAACAGGGATAAAATTTGCCACAATTGTAATAATTTGGCAACACTGCTGATGATCGCTATTGTAGCGCTACGTCCTGATGAACCCGACCAATGTGAAAAGAAGAAAAGCAGGAACCGAACAATCGCTAGAAGCTGTAAAAAGGGAGGTTGAAAAAGCAACTAATCAATTAGCTACTGGATATAGAATGAAAGCTTCAAAAATCATTACCGCACAAGCCACAGAAGAATTTAGTACACCCATAAACTTACTCTTAGGAATCAGTCAGTTTGAGAAACCTGTAAAGAAAGTATGGAGAAAGTAACCATCACCTACTTCTGAGGAATTTTCTTTTTTTTATATTGGTCCATTAGAGGGTACCTTGAAATTAGGCTCGGCCGGTCATATATTCAGAAATGACGAATAATGCAGGAACCAATTGACTAGATGTTGAACAGGGTGAGAAAAGAAGTGTGAGGAATCCCAAAAAATAGTGGCAAGACAACACAAAACACAAAGCTACAAGTGGATGCCATTTTTGCATCTCAACAACTCTCCAAACTATATTCATACAATGATCTGAATTATTTGCGTTTAATTACAGTCACTGTTCAGCTGTTGACGTAAAATTATTTAATTAAACCAAACTCACCTGTTCTTCGAACGGAGGACAGACACCGAACGCTTTGAGTAGTTGCAGGAACTCGTCGTTTTCCATAGCGGCCTCGGCATAATCCATTACCGGAACTAATGGAATACCTTCGCCGTCGTTTTCCGTCTCGTAGTCTTCGATGGCGTCGCCCAAACTCTCTTTCAGCCACTCGAGCGATTCCCGCATTTCTAGAGAATGACTTATTATAATTAATATTATCCGGATTCGGAACGAGCGAGAGACGACGACGATAACGTCTGATGTGATGCCGTTTCGAAATTAGGCAGCGCGGATAAAAGTCGAGTTTTGCCTAGACTAGATTTACTTTTGGATAATTAAATATCTGAGCCGGATTATTAGATTAGAGAAAAGGCTGCAGTATTTTAATGATGAAAAAAAAATAAAATAAATTGATTCAAATTTTAATAAATCTAATCTGATTAGACTCGAGCTATAGTGGATATAGGAAAAAGGCAGCTTTTTGCGTTAACTATCCTGGAAATTTTATTGTAAAGCTTCAGATTAATTAAAATTGAAAAAAAATGGAATACGTAACGCAATTTCCTTTTGCAGAATTTAATCCCTTTGAAAAATAAAAATCTGTAAAAGCACCAGTTTAATAAAACCAAAGCAATATTAATTGGTTTTTTATTTGTTTTTAAAACGCGGAAAAATTACATTACATTTTTCAAATATCATAGTTTTTGAACATTTTTTATGAGAATCATATATCAAATTTAGCAATTAAACTACGTTTTTAAACAATACACTTACCCTCGCTGATTTGTTCAACCTTGATGAGAATTTCCACGATTTTGGCTCTGGAAAATGGAATCTGTTTGGGTCTCTTGTTCTTTGCGTCCTTTTTGCTATTTCTCTTAGAGACATTTTTCTTAGGAGCACGGTTTTGTGGATGGGATTGCTGACCATCATCGCTATCATCGTCGCTCAGGGAAGACTCATTATCTGATGCCGATTGCTGAGCTGAAAAAAATATTATTATGGGTATAAATAATGTTTCCACCTTGTTAAATTTTAACTTAATTGCCGCACATCGCATTTAAATAATACTGAAATTTATTCGGGTAATTTTGTGGTCGACAGGAGAAGTTCGAGTAATCCTTTTGCGGTCCGAGCCCTTATTTAACTTATGTGTGGTATTTCGGAGTTCGAACGCATAGATTTTACCTAATCTAGTAACGACGCAAAAAACAATTAGTAAATCGAATCATTTCGAACAAAAGACCAAAAATACGGCATTTCGCATAATACGGAACTACTCAATCGTACAATTTTAGTTTGCCGAACGTGCATTCCGTCAGTGGTCAGTCTTGCGTGTATTTTTGCAATCTGGCACTGCACTATGCGGACTATTTCCTAGCTATAGTCTAAATTAAAATGGGAAATTGCAAATCCTATTTGAATGAATGTTGAACCACCTATCAAAATAATGTATTTTTTTGTCCTATATGTCTGCCTGCCTATCTATCAATGTCCAGCTGCCTTTATGCCAAAAGGGTCTCTTAAGCTTTTTGAACAAGTTCATTGCGAGGGAGAAAATAAGCATCACGTCAATTAGGTTTATATATTATATCCCAAGCAAATAAGACAAAAAATAATTCGTTTGTTCAGATTATATTTTGAAAGATAGCAAATATTGATGGATTTTGTAAATCCTTTTTTTTTGGGCTTTGTAGGGGTGTTTACACAAAAAAAAACTTTGTAAAGTATCATATTATACGCGAGCGTGTTCACACAAGTAGAAATAGATATCGGAGGCAAAAACCGGTGGCTTTGAACACGATAAGCCCCCTGTATCAGAGAGGACGGTGCGTTATTACGGCCGACGCTACGTCGTTGTTCACGGCACATGTATCAAATATCGGCAAAAAGTTTTGCTTTAATACACCACCGACCGACTTTGATTTACGACACTAATATCTTCTGATCTCCGCTTTTATGTTTTCGTTCTGAAAGATATATGCCTCTGAATAAAGCCATTACACGGTACATGGTGATCCTGGATACAATTTATTGGTTGGAATATGTTTTTTTCTTTTCAGTTTTTGACCAAACCGTTCCTGACTAATTGAGAGAAGATTATTCTAATAATGGACATTTATTATAGGAGTTTATTCAGCAATTTTGCTTACTCAGCTGCCGTTTTTTTTTTTTTTTACCCAGCTTGACATGTCCAACTGCCCTTAATCTCACTGGCTGAATCAATAGCTATATTTTGCTCCAATAGAAGTAACATATATCCTCTGTATAATGGTTCTATCACAGATATAATTTGGTAGTAACCCTCTCTTAATCTTAAATACAAATACATACACATTAGAAATAATCTTCTGTCTAACAGACAGCACATTCAAAACATCGTGCATAACCCTGAAAGGAGTATATCGATTGCATTCCAGAATCACCCTCATAGCCCTGTTCTGTATTTTTTGGATTTGCTTCACCTTGAAAGCAGGCAATGCATACAAAAGTGTGGAACAAAACTGTAAATGGGGTAGTGCAATGATATTATACAATAACATCCTTGTGCCAATCAACAAACTATTTCCCACCCTTGAAAGAAAACCAACCTTTTAGGAAAATTTTCTCATAACATAGTCAGCATGAGCCTGGAAATTTAAATTTGAATCCAAAATTACTCCCAAGTACTTAATCCCGTTCTCATGTGCCAAAACTCCATTATTCATGCTGATGTTGATGTTATCTACATCAATATCCCTTATTCTTGATCTTTTACCAAGCACACAAAACAGTTCCTTGAGGTACACCAAAAAATTGAAATCACCCATTATAACATTAGTACCCTTAAAAACACTCACGATCAAGGCAATCTACAAACAAGTCAACAAAATTTGCATTTTCTTTCTGGGGCGGATGGTACAATACGGTGCATAGAAACTTCGAATTTGTTGAACCTAGTTAAAGAGATAACAACTATACATAGTTCTGCACTATTTTGATTTTATATTTAACGTCAGTTCTTATTAGGGCCATGACTCCCCCAGTTTTACGGTTAGTTGTTACACATTGTTCCAAATTATATCCATCAATCTTCAGTTCTATTGGATCAACATTTTCAGTTACATGGGTTTCTGATGAGAACAGTAATATTGTCTTTAATGTTGAGATAGCACTGGCAATTGAAATACACAACACTGGAGTTTATGACAATATTTGCATCTAACTGCGGTAGTTGATAAATTTGTTTCTTTGAAGTCTACTCTTATGAACTTTTGATCTGTACCGTATTTTTAACTTTGTATTCGGGTCCAGGTCGTTTTGGTTCACCACTTTCGATACAATTTCTTCTACGCTAATGTTAAATTCACATTCATTAATTCCAATAACTTTGATAAGTTTTTCCAATAATTTTGGCCCATCAACATCATAGTTATTACCAAGTTTACTCTGGATTTATGACTATACACTTGCAACTGATTTTTGGTTTGCACAACTTAGAATGAGACCCCCATCTCTCGTGAGGCTGCCCATTGTAACCTCAGCTCCAATATCACTTGGAATCACCTTGGTAAATAAATCATCTTTTATTTGTTTCACGTCCTTTCGAGAAGAACCCTGTTTTTGTTTAACTACCAATATTTTGTGGTCTTGTTTTTGTTTGGTTACAGCTGAATAGGTTTTAAGTTAGATGCTGATGATGCAGGCAAAACAGGAGGAGGGGCTGTCAAAACCCCCTTTAGATTTATTTTTTTTAGGTTAATATTTTCTGTTACCAATCAATCGATTTTTTCCTGCAATTCCTCTGTGGTGTTGACCAAATATTTCAATGTTTCATGAATTTCAATTTCAACACTTCGATCCAAATAACTATCTTCCGTTCGGTTCGTTTTTTCATACTCTTACCTCTGTTATAACCTCATGTGGCAACGGATCACATATGGAACATTTGCAAGTAGACTTTTTTATGTGAAAACCTCGCATATCGATCTTTTCGCATTTCCCATAATAGTAACTGCTGCAGACCGAACATTGTATTTCAATTTCTAATCATCGAACACTATTTTGCACTTGAAACAAACATTTTCAAGATTGTCCAAGCCAACACAACGTTCAATGCCAGACATCACAACAATACCAGAAAAATGTCATCCAAAAACAGGTTCAAAAAGAGCGTGGAAAAAAAAACGTCGAGAGAAAATTTCCGACAGAAAACGAGATATAGGAAAAAGAGCGAGAGAAAAAGCTGAAATTAAATTGGGAGAAAGAAATTGTCGAAAAAAACCTGAATATCTGGGACAAAAGTTAGAGAAGGAAACGAAGAAACGAAGAAACAACTCGAAAGAATAGGGAAAACATAGCAAAAGAGAAAAGAAGGGCGAGGATTGGAGTTGAGTGGGAGTGGGGATGGTGCCGGAAAGGTATGAACTACGTTGTTTAAAGTGTAGTACCATTTCCCTCTCAGACACTCGTCCGATTGTTCGATCGGACTCGGATCGGAAGGATGAGTAGGGAATTTTTCTTCTATCCAAAGTATAAACTTTTTAATATTAGCTTTGTTTTAACAGACATGAGAACCGTTCTAGAACGGTAATTTCCAGTCGAGCAATTTATTTTTTAATTAGGATAAACGTTCAACTTATTGAAAAATAAGTAGGCAACTGGAAATTACTAGTTTTGGAACGGTTCTCATGTCTGTTGGAACAGAGCTATAGTCTATTCACAATCTGTAGTCCAAAGGTGTTACGTACAAATTTTGCCTTAGTACGTAACTGGAATTTCGAATAAATTCACTAATTAATTCAAGTATTTGTGAGGGTATTTATGAAGCTTTATACCTGAGGATTAATATTTTTTGGTGATTGATATGTTTCTCATTGGATATTACTAGATTTCTACCTTTTTGTTTGAATGCGAAACAATATGTGGGTGTTGAACAAAGGTATATTTTTCGAGGTAATACTGAGTTAATTCTTTGTATTCAGATGATAGGGTAGTTTTAGGATAATAAAACCCTCTAGTAGCAAAATCTATTCTATTTAGCTTACGAAAGTTGTCTAAAAAGCCCTAACTGTTAATGAAAATGTTTGTTTACTTTCAAATAAATATCAATTGGCAACACTTACGAGTCTCGTATTTTCCATTATTTAAAATTCTGCAACACCACAAATCACTTTCACACCCTTTAAATCGATGTTTCTCCCTAATTTCCACTAATATATACATTTTCCCGGTTATTTATTTTCCCCGAATAAGTGTGGTTATGAAACACTTGTTGATCATTTTCAGGAAGCGCTGTTGCCGAGGTTTCTTGACCTTTATTGCTATCGTGTTCCTATCACTGAACGAGTGGTTATTTTGATAGTTTTTAGACTAAAACCCGGGGTAGATGATGAATATTCTGGCATGGTTCTTGAGCTACGACTACTGAATAGACAGAGGGGACAATGGGCTATTGCTGCGTTGTCATATCAATAATATTTATTAATACATGAAAATGAAGGAAATTTTATTGCAATTTTCATGTATTAATAAATATTATTGATATGACAACGCAGCAGTAGCCCATTGTCCCCTCCGTCTATTCAGTAGTCACAGCTCAAGAACCATGCCACGGACTTTACGTTGCTATCTCTGAACAGGTGGTTATTTTGATAGTTTTTAGACTAAAAACCGGGTAGATGATGATTATTAATTAATTAATTAGTGTTGGGGAACAAAATTAGATAACAACTTTGGGTTTTGTTGGTCATCAATGTGATTTGGGTTGTTCGTTTAAAGCTGCTTATCCCGTTTTCCTGGTCAAGACCGGAAATCTGGCACCAGAGGGCATCTTGGAAAACAGAGAATTCTGGGTAATTTTTCATAGGAGCTCACCTGGTGAATTGCCGAAAATAGGGTCGTTCTCTTTAAATTCGCACGTTGAGCAAGCAACAAGTTGGTGGCAGATTTTACCAGCGGTCCTCTTTGCTGCGTTCCTTGGAACATCCACCTTTTGTTGGATTTTAGAGCCGCTGGGAACTCAAGTGGTAGCTGACTTAATTGGTTTTGGGGTGAAAACTTGATTTGGTCGAAAGTCCCCGTATTTGTAAGCCAACTACTCAGAATTTTTTGGAGACGAAAATCTACGCCATTTTGTTGAGTTGTCGTGCGAGCAAAGAGCATGTTTTGTTCAACTAAAAGCCCGAATTGTAACCAGGTAAATTAAAACGTTTTTATTAATCTGAATTTACCTTTTCGTTATCAATATTTAGATTAGCATATCAAATTAATTAAGGGGAATTATTTTCAAAAGACAACTTATAGTCCGTTGCATGGATCTTGAGCTACGACTACTGAATAGACAGAAAGAACAATGGGCTATTGCTGCGTTGTCATATCAATAATAATATTTATTATTACATGAAAATGAAGGAAATTTTATTGCAATTTTCATGTATTAATAAATATTATCGATATGACAACTGACAACGCAGCAATAGCCCATTGTCCCCTCTGTCTATTCATTAGCCGTAGGTCAAGAACCATGCAACGGACTATACAGGTTCCAGGGAATTTTGCTACTTTAATTTCAATCATTTCATTTATGTACCATTTGAGGGTTGGGATTTTGATTTTATAAATAATCTGAAGGGGTTCTAAGAATTTGTACTCTTTCAGGGTTTTTAGGTTTTACTTTTCCATTGGGTTTTTCCTTTCGACGTTTAGCTAACGTTTCGAAAATGAGGTCTCAGAGTACCCACAACACTGAATCTGAAACCGAAATTTACCCTATTTAAGAAGGAAAGTCAAGAAGTTGATGGGGTCTGTTGTCCAGGCTGTGAGGCTGTCATGAGACAGTGATGGAAATGGATGTTTAGACTGCAAGAAGGACCACAAGGGGGTGATGTACCCGTAGTTTTATTAATATTTCTTAATTATTTTTCGCTATTATTATTGATAATATTTCTTATATTTAACTTGATACATTTCCAAGTTTGTTTCACCGCCTTCATTATTACATGGGTGTACTGTACCAATGATTATTAATTTACTATATTTAAGGTGTCATTTTTGTACAAACCCGCCCCGGTATAACATGGTATAAGCGTGCACAGGTTTTAATTAATATTATTAATCTTTCTATTTATCAATTGTTCTTTTTTACTCTCAAATGGTTAAACATTAATTGGTAAATCTTGAATTTAGTGGAGTGGTTATTGCTACCTTTTGGTAATTTTGACATTTACATTTAATAATAATTTTGACATTTACATTTAATAATAATTTTCCACTTAGTGCGATATCGGACGATATCTACTTACAGGGTGATGCAAGAGAAAAAAATTAAATCACAAAGTTGTTTAATACTCTAATATGCATTAGTTGAAAATATTTCTGAATATACAGGGTGCTCCGTTCATGAGGTATGCGACAGAACTTTGTTTTTTTTTTTAATGTAACACCCTGTATGTGATCGCATATTTGGATTCTACATAAAATTCTGAGCAGATTTAATGAAATATACCCCATACCTAAGTTCAACTGTCAAAGTTCCAAAAAGTCAATTTTCAACTGTCAATATTTCCAAAACAGTTGAACTTAGGTATAGGGTATATTACATGAAATCTACTCAGAATTTTACGTAGAATCTAAATATGCAATCACATTCAGGGTGTTCCATTTAAAATAACGAAGTTCTATCGTTCGGAGCACCCTGTATATTCAAAAATATTTTTAACCAATGCATATTAGAGTATCAAACAACTTTGAAATTTATTTATTTTTACTTGCATCGCCCTGTAAAGAGATATCGTCCGATATCGCACTGGGGACACCCTGTATACTGTGGTATTTTATATATTACCTTCTTTCTATTGGCCTCTGTAATGCAATTGCAATTCAAAACATACCCCCCTCCCACAACATATTAAATAGATTTATACTCGTTGTTTTTGTGTTTGACTATTATTTTACCCCAACTGACCTCAACCAAACTAAGGTAAAGTTGTTTTTAAAGGATAGGTACATCAGGTCGGAACATCTTTGGAGAAATTTTGGAGATCAGGGACTTTCTGGTTTAAGTCCGCGGATTTTATTTTATAAACCAGTGGCGCCCTAGCTAAATCTATATACCGCGTGTGGCTAAATTCAGCTGGTGTAGGCACCGTGGTGGAATGGTAGAACAAGCAGTGTTGTTAAATTAACCAGAATTTGACAAACTGTGGTTTGGCATTGACATTGGTGAATTTTAATCACCGCATCCGTGGCGGTGCACCATTTTGGTGAATTTAGCAACACGCGGATTATGAACCTACCCCCACACTGACTGAGTAGCCGCGAGCACTTTGTTGCGCTGGCCGCATTCCTTAAGGGTGTCTTAATGTATCTAGGCCTATTAGTGTTTATTTATTTAAATTCATTATTCAAACAGTTTAAGGGTTAATTTTTGCGCAGCAGGCACAGGTAAAATTTATCACCTTTCAATGCTATTTGAAAGGGAAAGGTGATAAATTTACCTGTACCTTTGGACTACAGATTGTGAATAGGATATACTTCCCCGACATTAATTAGAGTACCTGAAAAAATTCAATATTCAAATGACCAACTAATGTTCATGTGGGATAGATTATATTTCGAGGTTTCAAGTTCTTCGTCGAACTTTTTCGAATTTCAAACATGTTTATAGTCAAACGATGAACGATGGTCAACGCCCAAAAAATTGTTACCCTCGCCTGGTAAATTAATGACTCAGAAAAAAAACAAATTATTTTACGTCAAAAAAGGCTTCACAAAACGACTCGAGCAAGCCACTTTAATTAAATTAATGTTGTTTGTTTGGTGGTGAAACGCTGCTGCTGCACCAGGTCCAGGGTTTTAAAATCACGCTCTGCATAAATCAAATATTTTATCGGGAGTGCGGGTTTGCTGCGTTTGTTTCGAAAACGAGCAAATAAACGAGCTTGCACCCGCAGACACAGAGCCCTTGGCCCCTTATCGGGCACCCAGTCAGTTTTTCAGTTGCTTTCGTTTACATGGCAATTTCCGACCGTTGTCGCGCTCATTTTTAGACCGTGAAATTGCCAGATATGGACTGCCGCCGTCCCAGAGAGCGTCGCAAATTAACCGGGATTTGAAATGAAATTAACGTTTGTCCGCATTGCATTTTGAGCTGTTGAGTTTAAACTGCTGCATAATGTATTTTTTTTCAAACTGACTAATGTTTTTCAACCTGCTATTTCATTAATTTAATCAAACTTTAACTCTCGTATAAATAAGCGAAATATACAGGGTGTCCCAGGGAAAAGAGTCCACCCCGATTTATTGGATTAGAGATGAGAATCTGGGAAAATGCTCGGACACGTCGATTTTTGATTTGAGGCGGAACTATTTTTCAGTTTTTTTCATCCCCGTAGCTTCAACCCCCTAGCTAGGGGGAGAACAACCCCCAAATTTGAATAGGGAATAGGGGTCGTGTTATACCTCTTTTTGAAGGTCTCATCGACTTCTTTATGGCCCTAGAATTTCATCTAATTATTTTCATCAGTAACGAAATGACAGCTTGTCAAAATCCTGGAAATAGACTTGTTTTAGTAGGAGTAAAAGCGGTATTTACCTTCCTTAATAAAAATACGAGTGAAAATACCTACAACTTACATTTCTCGTGTACACCTCATTGATAATAATAATAAAAAACTTCAATTTCAAGTATTTTTATTAAAGGTGGTAAGTATCGCTTTTACTCCCACTAAAACTAGTAGTCTATTTCCAAGATTTTGACAAGCTGTCATTTCGTTAGGGATGAAAATAATGAGACGAAATTCTAGGACCATAAAGAACTCGATGAGACCTTTAAAAAGAGATATGACACGACCCCTATCCCCTATTCAGATTTGAGGGGTTGTTCTCCCCCTAGCTAGGGGGTTGAAGCTACGGGGATGAAAAAAACTGAAAAATAGTTCTCCCTCAAATCAAAAATCGACGTGTCCGAGCGTTTTTCCAAATTCTCATCCCCAATCCAATAAATCGGGGTGGACTGTTTTCCCTGGGACACCCTGTATAATATTATTTGAAGTTTCTAAAGGTTGCACCAAGTATACAGGGTGCTACAAATTGGAGTGTATGCATGGGGATATCGGACACCGTAAGAGATACGAGGTTGGTTAAATTATGGCAAAGTTGCGCAATTTTATGACCAATAAAATTCCGTTTTGAAATTTGAAAAATTCCGAATACTTCGGAAGATATTCGGAAAAAACAGAAATTTTGCAAAATCATTTTTATTTTTTCCTGAGTCTATTTGTAGAGCAATTTCAAAATAAATGTCACTTCATCATTGTCACTTTTTTCCCTTTACAAGATGTTGCTACCAAATTTTAGATTCGACGTTTCGTCTTTGGGCGGCCATCATCAACTTCGTTTTTCTAAATACGGGCCTGGATTTTTTATTTCAGATTCTAAGAGTTTCTGATGTCCCAAAACCAATGAGATATTGCACTTATTCGAAAAATTTATATTATTGGCACTTTCCATAAGAACTTAATGTGTTAGAGAGAGACAGAGAAGAGAATTTTGGTAGGAAATTGCTAAAAAGTAATAAAAATAATTTTTCGAATAAATGCGATACGTCATAGTTTTTGAGACATCAGAAGCTCTAAAAATCTGAAATAAAAAATCCAGGCCCGTATTTAGAAAAACGAAGTTGATGATGGCCGCCCAAAGACGAAACGTCGAATCTGAAATTTGATAGCAACATCTTGTAAAGGGAAAAAAGTGACAATGATGAAGTGACATTTATTTTTAAATTGCTCTTTAAATAGACTCAGGAAAAAATAAAAATGATTTTGAAAAATTTCGGTTTTTTCCAAATATCTTCGGAAGTGTTCGGAATTTTTCAAATTTCAAAACGGAATTTTATTGTTTATGAAATTGCGCAACTTTGCCATAATTTAACCAACCTCGTATCTCTTATGGTTTCCGATATCCCCATGCATGCACTCGAATTTCCTGTATACTTTATATTATAATCTTCTTCTCAACAGCCTTTTCTCGTTCACTCCTAAATGTAAACTTCTGGCATACTTTCCCAATGTTGCCTGTCTATATTGATGTCTATACTCATTCAATCTATTTATTGCGTTCTCCTGATTTCCTTGCTTAGAGCTTTATTACGTAAGCTGACTCCTATCATAGTGTCTGATTTAAAGTTCTCAGACTCTCGGCTTATATTTCTTCATCTTTCTGTGGAGTTGATGAGTTTATGCTTTTTTTTGAGCGCTCTGTTAGTTCACCTATTCCCATTTGTCTCTAATCTTCCTTACTTTTGAGAATATTCTTTGTTTCTAGTGTCTCATATGTTCGACTGTTTTGTTTATATCGTTAATTGATTTTCTTCACTTTTATTAATGATTGTTATTGTTTCTCTGCCCAAACGATGATCGCTGTATTTGAAATTTTGAAATTCAACAACCTGTGGTAATGCACTTGATTTGAGAAGTTTCAGAACTGAATACTGAACTAAAATACCGAAATTATTCATTCAAAGATTTCTTCAAAATCAATGTTGACTGAAACTGGAGGCAGAATCTTAACAGAACCAGGAAAATACTTAATTTTTTTGTTTGCAAATAATTTAAATCCAATCTAAACGAATGACAATAAATAAGTATTTTCTTTTATCCGGAAACCGTTTTTCGATCTACGTTACTTTAATTAAATGAATAATAGTTATTTTAGGTTAATTTCCTTCTCCTGGCATGTTTCGAGAACGTATTTTTCACTCGCCTGCCGGGCTTCGGAGGCAGATGTGCATCGCGCTTCTGGATCCGAATAAATGTCGGCTTAAGGAAATTTCACCCGGAACACTTTCTTTAATTAAACCCGAGATCCCATTGGCAGACCATCAATAACGGTTTTTAAGTTTTCCTTTCTTATCCATTTGCGCGCTCTGCACGCTTGCAGACTGTCTAACGAGCGGCCTTCGTTAGACGAAGGTTGACTGATTTGTATGGGTTTTCGGAAAATGGAGCAAAAAAAAAAAAAAACCTTTTTTTATGAGCACTGCAATGTATATGAAATGTTCGATATTTTTATTGATATGTTAAGGCAAGGCCGATATAATGTAGATGAAAAATAGAATACGGAAAAGCATTAGAATTCAAACATATTTTTACAGAATTGCGTCTCCTTGCCTATTTTCTATTTTTTGTTTCGTTTTTAAGTTTTTTTTTTCTTTAGTTTTTTCCCCTTATAAGCTTCTTCTCTACACTTTCTCCAGCTTTTATTGATTTTCCTTTTTTTCAGCTTCTTTCCTGTTTTTTTTCATCAAACTTCTATCACCTTCTTTATTTCACGATTTTTTTTAAATTTTTTTTTTCTTTGTACTTTCAACTTTCCCTTCTCTTCTTCTGGTTTTGTTTTTACTTGATCCCTGGTTAAGCTTCTTCTTCGATTTTTTATGGGTTATTCTATCACTGTTTTTCCAGTTTTTTTCACCTGTCCTCCGTTTTTTTCTGACTTCTCGTCTTGCTATTTCTGCAAATTTTTCTCTTCCCGCAGTTTTGTTTTCTCGCTAATTTTCTATAGCATCTCATTTTTTGTCAGAGTTTTTTCTCAGCTTTGAACCTTTTCTTGGCTGAACTTTTTTCAAACATGTGTTCTTGTATTTTTTAGAATTTTTTCCCCACGATTTTTAGGTTTTCCCGCTGTTTTTTCTGCGTTTTTTAACCTTTTTCCCCAATGTTCAATTGCTTTCCTCACTCTTTTTTCAGTTTCTCTTTCCCGCTACTTTTTTTAAAAGTTTTCCAGACTCATTTTCAACTTTTTTTCTCCCGTTCTTTTCAGATTTTTTGCTTGAAAAAAACTGTTTTCTAGCGTTTTCGTTGCTGTTCTCAGCTTTTTCACTTCTCTTCCGTTTTCTCCACAAATCAGTTTGCAGTTTTCCCCTGGGTGTTTTCCCAGTTTTCTTCCTTCTGCTTGTTTTCGAACTTTTTCCAGCTTTTCCTTCTTCGCGCTTTTTTTCTCTTTTGCTATGTTTTTCCCATTTTTTCAAATTGTTTCTTTGTTCCTTTCTCTAGCTTTTGTCCTCGATTCTCAGGTTTGTTTTTGACCATTTCTCTCTCCCAACTTAATTTCAGTTTTTCCTCTCGCTCTTTCCCAACATCTCGTATTTTGTCAGAATTTTTTTCTCAGCGTTCTTTTTCCTACGCTCTTTTTGAACCTGTTTTTGGATGAATTTTTTCCATACAATTCTCTGGTATTTTTAAGATGTTTTTTCCATAATCTTTTCAGCTTTCCCTGCTTCTTTATCTTCGATTCTTAAGCTTTTTGCCCATTTTCAATTGCTTTTTTTTTCAGCTTTTTGCCTCACTGTTTTTCTGTTTTTCTAATTTTTCTATTCCTGCTAGTTTTTTTTTGAACTTTTCCACGCTCATTTCCGACCTTTTCTGTCCCGTTCTTTCCAGATTTTTTTTTTCTCGTTTTTTCAAATCTTTTTCTTGAGTTTTAGCTCTTCTTTTCCACTCTATTTTCGCACCTTTGTTCGATAAAAACTGTTTTTCTAGCGTTTCCCTTGCTCTTGTCAGTTTTTTTTTCTTTTCTCCCGTTAATATTTCCTGCCAATTTTCAGCTACCCTCTAAGTGTTTTTCCAGTATTCCTTCTTTTACTTATTTTCGAACTTTTTCTAGCTTCTCTTCCTCTTTTGCTATGTGTTTCCCATTCTTTCGAGCTGTTTCTTCGTTTCTTTCTCTAGTTTTTGTTCGATAGATATTGACTATAATAGCAACTCGAATTTTCTGTGTCTTCCAGCTTAAACTTTAGCTTCATTTCAAATTGAACTATCATCGACACCATTGATTAGTATTGCGTCAGCATTTTTCCCAAGGATCATGTTCATTTGCTCAAAACAACTTTCGTTTGGCCATTTAGCTTTGGCCATTATTTTCCTCAAAAAAAATTCGATTTTCTGGATTTACGTCTGCGATAATTTCTTTTTATTTGTCCAAGAATTTCCATTATCCTCTGGTTTATTTTACCAGTGCTTAGCAAGGCCCGTCAGTTGCATATCGAAAATCTTTACAGTCATACTACTTCTCTATTCATTGATTGATTATTTACTGCTCAACTGTTTTTTAGTTCTTCAAACTGTGAATTAAATTTGATATCACCGTGAAATATACACTAATTTAATTTGAAAATTACTTTATTGTTTCATTGGTTTACCCATGTCAAGATTTGGTTGAGTTGTATGCCTTATTTTATTTCTTAAGGTGTGTTTCTGAATTTTCACACTTCAATATTTCACGTATTTATTTTCACAAATTCAGTGGCGCCCTGGCCATTCTGTAGTTATTCAACTATTGACACATATTGAGATTATTCAAGTACTCTGCTCTGACGAATGTCGGCAAAGTAAGTTTCAACTCTGGATAGAGGAAAAGTTCTGTGGAAATTTCTCCTTCTGCAGATCATCTTTTCCAAGAACCATAAAAGATCTCCGATTCTCTCATTTTCTTCTTCTAAACAAAGTGCCACCATGGCAAAATCGAAGTTGCTAAAATTTTGGAACATTTTGAACACAAGAGTGCGAGTGCGTTAAAAAATATACGTATGCCGGCAAAGAATTCAAAATACGCTTAATTTTATCGTTCCCATGTGAAAAATATTAAGATGAGAGCTCTGAGCAGGCTCTACTCGATAGGAACCATCTCACAAAATCTGAATTGCGATGATTTTCAAGTTATGAGTCGATGAGTTGTGGAGACATTGTAACGTGGCTGAACTATGAAAACATAAGAAAATATTTTTGAAGTGGATCTTCTTAGGCGGCGGTCTAATATAAAGGTCGTTCTGTCCGTACTAGCGTAGCAGTTTACCCATAGGACTTTCTTGTTTCATCCGTTGAAACTGGCTGTCAGATTGACAGTATATACACTGATTTATCTTAAACCTTTATTAGTGTCTGTCATCTTTCACTGATAAAGAAATTGTCTGAGATCGATGTCTTTGGTAATTACAATGAGCTAATTGAATCTTACCTATCTCAGCGTCGTCAGCTTGTTATTGTTTGTGGTTCTGCATCTCATGACGTACTTGGGGCCTCTCGCGTCCCCCAGGGTTCGCATATCGGTCCTGTGCTTTTTTTCCCATGGGTGAGGAAGGAACACCAGGCTTAAGTACTTCCAACTGGCACACAAAGTTGAAGTACGAAGAAAATGGAAATTCAGCACGAGATTACCAGCGCCTGACTCCACTCCAAAAACAGAACAGTATATTTTTCCAACTTCAGGGATTTGAATCGCTTTCATGACGCTTCATTGTTACACGCTACTGTTGATTTTGACTCATGAATATCTCTTTGTTTTGTTGACCTAAGTTTAGTGGAGTCACCAGGAAAGCTTTAGTATGTCCTTATAACTAGAATTCTATGTACTTTGGGTTGTAGACCAAGTCAAAAATCCTATCTTAAAAATGAAAACCCCATAGGAAAACTACTATCATTTTATAGCAGCCATAGAATAAATAGCAGAACTATTGCCTTGTTTCATCCAATATTTGTTTTCGATTAAAGGATGTCGTGATTTTCCTATAAAGGGGGAATATTTTAATATCTATTCCATTGTGCTTTTGCCACCCAATATCCGCAGACGTGCTTGATTAGCTTTGTCGATGTAAACTAATTAGTTTTGAATTATTATGATTACTATAGGGAAATCCCGGTAAGTACTCTATATGAGGGGTTACTAATTAGCATTTGATTCGATGTATCCACCAAAAATTCTAGTAGATTGATACCAGATGAAATTCTTGCATTTATGAATTTCCAATTTAAATTACCCAGCATTAAAACATTAAATTTTGTCAAAAGGCATACTGCACCTGCCTGATTCGAGTATTCAGGTAGCGTTGGCGTATGATATCGATCCAATTTTTGCCAATTATTCCGTCGAAAACGACAAATAATATATCAATTAATTAATTTCCCATGCATGCAGAGGAATGGTTAAACCGAAATTGAAAATTAATGTATGTGGGGCTCTGGTAAACAAGTGGGGCGTATGCGGAGTGAGCCACGTCATCAAATATTTTACGGTTGGACTGGTTAATTGGATTAAATATTGTCGAGAAGGGAATTTCAATAATAAACCTCTAGATGATTGCATTACCTGGAAATTTGAATTACGCGTGAAAGAATACAATAACAGTAATTGTCAGCAAAAACAATTTTCAATTTTCTTTGTGAAACGGAACAAAGCGAGCCCGAGCGAATACGAAAGTAAACGATAAATTATTAAATATCACTGTTTCGTTCACGATAGCAGCAGCTTTTCAGAATGTCTCCACCAGCGTGATACAAAAGCCCTTAGTGGTGTGAACTTCCTCCCCGATAACAGTAATTGCTTGTTCTATATTCTACTATGTTAAAGGGCCAGTTAAGTTTGGCGTTATTGCCTTACCAAGATATCGCGGCACGTTTTTAGAAACAATGATTACAATTTGGGTAATGTCCCTTGTGTAACGAGTTCAGATTATGTTATGAAGACATTAGGAGATTTTAATTAGCCTTAATATTCATTAAAAATTCTTAAGCTATTATCCCAAAACTCATTTCCTCCAGGAAAGTTAATATCTCTGCATCTGAGCGTTAGCTTGTCTTGTCAAATGGCGCTGGTTCGGGAACTAAAATCTCGGCAAATTGTGTTGTCTGGATGCGAAAATTTCCTGCCTTTTTATAGGTAAATTATTCGCGCGGGAAAGCTCTCCGAAATTTTCTTGGGTGCGGAGGTTTTAAAACCGTCGACTTTAAGCATCCCCTAAGGCTTCAAATTGTAGTTGAAGTCTCGAATTCGGAATGACAATGCAATAGCGAAAATTTGTCTGTTGTTGCTTCTTGTATTTATGTTTTAAAAGGAAACGCAATTTGCAGGGTTTCTTTTATAAAACTCTTTACCATCATCTGTGTTTACAGTGTGTCACACGGAAGCAATATCTGTGTGATAATATTTTTCGGTGTGCCGACATTTAAACCTCGCAGTCTTGAAAAGTGAGCTTGATAATGTAAGAATCTATTCAATTTGATGAAGGGCTCGACAACATGTTACAAAACAGGAATTATCCCCATTAGGCCCCAATTGTATATAACAACGTCCAAACAACTTAGCAATCGATATTCACCCTGTAAATACTGCTAGTCTCGACGGTCTAGAAAAACTTGAGATTTTTGTGGATTAGAAATTCTGGCCCCATAAAAGTTGATATAGATGTGACATTTTTGGGATTTGTAATCCTCTCTGTCCTGTCATGGTTTGCGGATGAGTCTTATAATATAATAGTTCGCTTTATATTAAAAATTCTCTTAAATCATAACCAAGAAGCCCAATTTTCTGCTTGTTCGCATTCTAACAAATGATCCTATTAAATTATTATCCTGTTTTCTCGAAGGAAGTTCATATAACTCGCGTACAGAAAGCAAAAATCGCTTAGAGATTCTCGGAAAATTATTTATAACTGACGGATTTATTCAAGACGTGTCTGATATGAGACTGTTGCAGCCAAGAGCAACAACACAACGCGGCAAGTTATTTATCGGCCGAAGTCTAGACAAGCCGTTGAAATATTCGCGCGCGGGCATCTTTTTCGGATAGTAAATGAAGTCGAGATTGACGCGGCAAGATACAGTGAGTTCGTTTAGAATGAATAACTTTTAGAGGGGGCTGGGAGCAAAGTTTTCGTAACACACGCGGCGGGATTTGTTTGAGGATCTCAATATGTCATAGTCAGAAACTAGCCCTAAAAATTAATTTTCTAGGGCTAAATATACGACAACGGGAACAAAAACAATTAAACTCGATTAATTATTGTCCGAGGCACTCCTTGTTTTTTTGTAGCTCTGGAAAACCGCGCCTAGACGGCTTTCCAATTATATCGGGCGTAATTTCAGGTGTACTTGCTAATTATGTTTTTTACACATTCAGGGTGGAACAGTGGTTGTGCTAACATAAACTGGACAATTTTTGTTTGGTCCAATAATTTTCCAATTTTTGCTGCTGCCCTTGCTTAATTTTTACTATTCACCTCTCTTGACTCAGAGATTTTGTTCCATTCTTCCAGTTGTGACAACGTCTCATTAGAAAATACAAACATTTAGCATAAAATAATCCGTTGTAAAGTTTTACTCTGTGATTCGAGTGTTCAACCACCGCATTCTGTGGGTGCGGGACATGGAAAATTTGTTTTTGCACGAAAGCACAAAAGACCGATAACGCTAATGAAAATGACAAATCGTGTGTTCATTGTTTCTAATTTGTCTGAGATCGCCTTGTAGGGTCGAAATGAAAAGGGATTTTTGGGCCAGCGAAGAATGGTTGAATATGGGGAGTATAAATTTAGAACTTTACACTTATAATCATTGTATAATTTTATAGTGCGTAGAGATTGGTAAAAAATGCCTGCTTGGTTATTAATTGGTTTGATCTGATAAGCTTGCGCCTCCGTGTGCGATAGGTGGGCGCGACACATCGTAATTATGGGAAGAGTACGTAGCGTGTAATGTATCAGCTTTATTTTTGTCTGAAACAAATTGCTACAAAGCCTACAAGACCTAGAAATTGTTTAATATTTTTTTGAGATTTGGCCATTGGGAAATTAAAAAACTTTCGATTTTCTTTTCATCCGGCTGAACGCCATTTTTTGAAATTTTGTGACCTAAGTAAATTACTCCTTTTTTCATAAACTCACATTTATCAGGTTGTAATTTTAAATTATTTTGAGACAATCTCTGAAATGGTAGTTTTAATTTTTGTTCGTGATCGGAAACATTTGATCCAACGACAATTAGATCATCGAGGTGAACAAAGCATTGATTTTCCTGAAGTCGGGTTAAAACCATATTTATTAATCTTTGAAACACTGCTGGTGCACAGTTAAGACCAAATGGTATTCGTAAAAACTCATAATGTGCATTAGGTGTAGAAAAAGCAGTTTTTGGTGCATCTACCGGATCCATTTTGATTTGGTGGAAGCCTGAACTGTGAAATAAGATGCATGTCCTAGCTGGTCTGATATTTCATCAATATTTGGAATTGGCTGAACTTGTCTTACAGTGACATCATTAAGGCGTCTGAAATCGACTACAATCCGCGATTTGCGATGTCGTAATGAATCATTTTTTTTAGGTACCACCCACAGTGGTGCATTATATGGGAAAACAACTTTCAAAATAGCTTTTGCTAAGTAAACTCCTTCTAAAATTATTGCATCGCAACAGTAGCCTTGTTACCGTTGATAACATTTATGCGTATTATGGTTTCAGATCGTGGCTGTCGGATATAAATTTTATTATAGCTTGTTTGGAATGTTGTATATAAACTCCTTTATACAATATTGTGTCATAAAATGAGCGGGGAAATTAAATAAAAAGTTTTTTTGTGCGTATAAATTCTCCAAAGAACTTGAACACTGTAAGATAACAATATTTTTGTAACCCCTCGTTAAATCGTATACTTTCAAGCTAAATTTAATAAACCGTTTTTATTTTTTCCTGAAAAGGAATTTTGTACTTAAGGTTTATTGAACGTTAAAAAGATAAGACCCTTTTCTGGCTATTTATAACCCTATAAACGAAAATTCAATGATAATAGATTTCAGATGCTCACTATTCTTTGCCAAAAATTCTTATTAATTCAATCCTTCAAATCCCATTATACAATTTAATGCAATTTCTCTTTGAACGGTAAATCAGTTCAGGCACCGAACAGCCCATAAATCCTGCATCACTCGAAATTTAAATAGATTGTACTAGTTCAAGATTGATCGTCCAATTGGAAGATTTACTGGAAATTGCTCCTTTGATCTTTGAACAATATTAACTACCCAAAAAAAAACTGGAATTAGGATTATAATCCGTTAAATGGATTTCAGCTTTGACGTCGGATAATATTATTGTTCTCTTGCCCTGTTCCCGTATATTATCCTATTCAGTGCCTGCTTACTCCTCAATAATTTATTAGTATAAATTACACCTAACGTGGATTTTCCAGGCGCCACCGCCGTTTGTGATGCGTAATTTATTTCCGGCCATAGATCTAGCACAGGGCGTATACGTACACACAATTTTTCTTGAGGGCCCTTGTCCCCCTTTTACGGTCGAGCTACCACCGGTCAGTCATATGCTAATAGGCAGAAATTATTCATTGCGTTTTGGCATTGATAACCGACCTGGCATCGGCGAATACTGGGCTATTCATCACGAGGGGAGAATATACGAGACTTTTTTTTTGTCTGCGTTTTTTTTTTTATCTGCGAGAAATGGAAAATTTTAATGCTGGTTTGCACGAAAGTGAATTGTGATTGGCCAAGTCAGATTATCTATAATATTACAAATATATCGAAATTTAACAATAGTATTTTGTTTCAAGAGTGAAGAAAATAATACAGTTCGCACAAATGTTTGGGAAAACAATGTTTTTCTTTGAACTTCAGAAATGCTGACATTTTCCTGCTATTCTTTGAAATTAAAGTTCGACTTCTGTGTGAATATTATGCAGTTACTATTGGCAACTGACATACTGCAGAAGGCAAAATTCATTGCAAAATTCTTTTTAATAACGTATAAGTTTTTTGATATAATCATGCTCAGACATAGGTAATAAATTTGAAGTTGGGCTTTTTAGATCTTTATTGTATTATGTTTTATTAGGAGGGAAAGCAACGTCTTATGTGGAAAAAGAAAGTTCCCCTTTTCATCAGATGTAATTTTTATAATATCACAGCATAGTAAGTCATTTTTGCCTCAACCATCAGCAAGCGCACATCAGGTCTTTCCAGGAATGTATTTGGAATATGTTTTGAAGTTTGTGGAGAAGCACAAAACTTCACTATTCGGTGGTATAGATGATATTAATTGGGAGTATATAATGAAGTTATTGTTAGACGAACGAGATATGCTCAATTTTTTAGAAGTGAGGTGCATCAAAAAAGATATTTATGAACTGGAAGAAGCAGATCGAAATTCCTTGATAGTACAACGAGTTAAGATCCAAGCCAAGTCCTTCAGTAAGTCATTACTCGAGTCAATTGTAGATGCGAGATCACAATCGACCGAATATGAAATCAACTTCGGCAGTAAATAAAGAATTCAGTCTTGTGTTCTCTACAAATAAATCATATGTTGATTGCTGAGTTTTCTACTTGGACATTCGTTCGTAATTAAACTGTATGTTACCTCCAAACATTAGAAATCGAGTTGTAGGACTAAAAGAATGGAATCCATGGAGCCAGTAGAACTGACACACATTCACCGAAGACCAACACTTGTGGAAGGCACCAGGTTTTTGGATTGCTGAACAAGGTGATCAATGAAATGAGCGTATAAATAAGACAATTTTGGCAACCCACAAACTCCACCTAGAGAATGAACCATCAAAACGCAAAATCCCAAATTTCATCCCTGGCAAACGAGTCCCATAGCTGAATTGCCAAAATAGGATTTCCACGTAATTCGTAAGAGTGAGTTTATATTTGCAATTAATCAACGGTAAAGTAGGTCCAATCGGATTATCTTAGTTTCGTATGAAACATTTCGGTTCAGCTAACACCCAATTCAATTGGCAGTAAAATTAAATAAGCGCCATACGTAATTTTCAGTGAATATTTGAATTTTAATTGGATTACTTGTTTTTTGAGTTTCGACATTAGCAAAGGGTTATATAAATGCATCACGTATATCAAAGCCAGCTGGCAGAAAAAAAAGGAACAGATTTTTACCCACAAAAAAAAAAATGATTTCCTCTACCTACGCCAGCGAAAAAATCTCATAAAACATTGGATTTTAAAACAGAGCCAGTAATAACTCATCTTTTCGTATGGCACATCCATTCACGACAAACAATCAAACAGGGCGCTTCCCGCTCTAGAGATAAATTTTCCGTATCTGTCAGGGCTAGATGGCAAGAGGATATTTTTAATCTTCCAACGCACAAAACAATATTAGATGAGAAATTCTTCGAATTTTTATTATTAAACAATTTCAACAAAGAGACTTGTCTTTTTCTCTCGTGATTATTATTTTCATGGCTCGCGGAACGCCACGAAAGTCACCCCTCAACCGTGGAACAGTTCAAACAAAAATATATTAAGTATTCGATATTGCACGGCTTTCAATTTCGACACGCCGAACTTTTGTGTCGTTTCGAGATAGCAGTTATTTTTTATTATAATGCCACCATAGAGAAACCTTTTTCAGGAGGCGGTGCGTGCTCGAAAAGGTGAAGTAAAAAAAAAGACATTCTTATAAACCTCAGAAAAAAAGCTTTGTGCGAAGTCTGGTTACTGGGATAATGATGATAGAACGTACTCCATTGACCAAGAATGAAGATGAACGCAATAATAGAGCAAACGAACAAAATTAGTAATTTCAGATTTTTTTATCCTCATTACTAAGAGCTCGATTGAGTAGCTGATTTTCTTCAAGAAGAATCCTAAATCAGTCTTGGGTGTTTTGACTACATATATCCCACTTCCCTTCTTTCCTATAGCGATGGCTTTCCTTGTCTTATTATGGCGCAAAGCTTCCTCTAATTTAGACAGATACAGCTTTAGCAATACTAGCAGCCCCACCGGTTAAGGCTCCAAAGGCACCGAGTCCAGCAAACAAAGAAAACTTTCATTTTTTATCCTCATTACTAAGAGCTCAATTGGGTAGCTGGGTAGGTGATTTTCTTCAGGAACAATCCTTAATCAGTCTTGGGTATTTTGGCTAGATATATCCCACTTCCTCTCTTTCCTAGAGCGATGGCTTTCCTTGTCTTATTATGGCGCATAGCTTACTCTAATTTAGACAGATACAGCTTTAGCAATACCAGCAGCCCCACTGGATAAGGCTCTAAAGGCAACGAGTCCAGCAAACAGAGAAAACTTTCATTTTTTATCCTCATTACTAAGAGCTCGATTGGGTAGCTGGGTAGGTGATTTTCTTCAGGAACAATCCTAAATCAGTCTTGGGTATTTTGGCTAGATATATCCCACTTCCTCTCTTTCCTAGAGCGACGGGTTTCCTTGTCTTATTATGGCGCATAGCTTCCTCTAATTTAGACAGATACAGCTTTAGCAATACCAGCAGCCCCACTGGATAAGGCTCTAAAGGCAACGAGTCCAGCAAACAGAGAAAACTTTCATTTTTATCCTCATTACTAAGAGCTCGATTGGGTAGCTGGGTAGGTGATTTTTTTCAGGAACAATCCTTAATTAGTCTTGGTTGTTTTGGCTAGATATATCCCACTTCCTCTCTTTCCTAGAGCGATGGCTTTCCTTGTCTTATTACGGCGCATAGATTCCTCTATTTTAGACAGATACAGCTTTAGCAATACCAGCAGCCCCACCAAATAAGGCTCTAAAGGCAACGAGTCCAGCAAACAAAGAAAACTTTCATTTTTATCCTCATTACTAAGAGCTCGATTGGGTAGCTGGGTAGGTGATTTTTTTCAGGAACAATCCTGCATCAGTCTTGGGTATTTTGGCTAGATATATCCCACTTCCTTTCTTTCTTATAGCGATGGCTTTCCTTGTCTTATTATGGCGCAGAGCTTCCTCTAATTTAGACAGATACAGCTTTAGCAATACTAGCAGCCCCACCGGTTAAGGCTCCAAAGGCACCGAGTCCAGCAAACAGAGAAAACTTTCATTTTTTATCCTCATAACTAAGAGCTCGATTGGGTAGGTGATTTTCTTCAGGAACAATCCTAAATCAGTCTTGGGTATTTTGGCTAGATATATCCTACTAAATCTCTTTCCTAGAGCGATGGGTTTCCTTGTCTTATTATGGCGCATAGCTTCCTCTAATTTAGACAGATACAGCTTTAGCAATACCAGCAGCCCCACCTGATAAAGCTCCAAAGGCACCGAGTCCAGCAAACAGAGAAAACTTTCATTTTTTATCCTCATTACTAAGAGCTCAATTGGGTAGCTGGGTAGGTGATTTTCTTCAGGAACAATCCTTAATCAGTCTTGGGTATTTTGGCTAGATATATCCCACTTCCTCTTTCCTAGAGCGATGGCTTTCCTTGTCTTATTATGGCGCATAGCTTCCTCTAATTTAGACAGATACAGCTTTAGCAATACCAGCAGCCCAACCGGATAAGACTCTAAAAGCAACGATTCCAGCAAACAGAGAAAACTTTCATTTTTTATCCTCATTACTAAGAGCTCGATTGGGTAGCTGGGTAGGTGATTTTCTTCAGGAACAATCCTAAATCAGTCCTGGGTGTTTTGGCTAGATATATTTCACTTCCTCTCTTTCCTAGAGCGATGGCTTTCCTTGTCTTGTTATGGCGCATAGCTTCCTCTAATTTAGACAGATACAGCTTTGGCAATACCAGCAGCACCACCGGATAAGGCTCCAAAGGCACCGAGTCCAGCAAACAGAGAAAACTTTCATTTTTTATCCTCATTACTAAGAGCTCGATTGGGTAGCTAGGTAGGTTATTTTCTTCAGGAACAATCCTTAATTAGTCTTGGGTGTTTTGGCTAGATATATCCCACTTCCTCTCTTTCCTAGAGCGATGGCTTTCCTTGTCTTATTACGGCGCATAGCTTCCTCTATTTTAGACAGATACAGCTTTAGCAATACCAGCAGCCCCACCGGATAAGGCTCTAAAGGCAACGAGTCCAGCAAACAGAGAAAACTTTCATTTTTATCCTCATTACTAAGAGCTCGATTGGGTAGCTGGGTAGGTGATTTTTTTCAGGAACAATCCTGCATCAGTCTTGGGTATTTTGGCTAGATATATCCCACTTCCTTTCTTTCTTATAGCGATGGCTTTCCTTGTCTTATTATGGCGCAGAGCTTCCTCTAATTTAGACAGATACAGCTTTAGCAATACTAGCAGCCCCACCGGTTAAGGCTCCAAAGGCACCGAGTCCAGCAAACAGAGAAAACTTTCATTTTTTATCCTCATAACTAAGAGCTCGATTGGGTAGGTGATTTTCTTCAGGAACAATCCTAAATCAGTCTTGGGTATTTTGGCTAGATATATCCTACTAAATCTCTTTCCTAGAGCGATGGGTTTCCTTGTCTTATTATGGCGCATAGCTTCCTCTAATTTAGACAGATACAGCTTTAGCAATACCAGCAGCCCCACCTGATAAAGCTCCAAAGGCACCGAGTCCAGCAAACAGAGAAAACTTTCATTTTTTATCCTCATTACTAAGAGCTCGATTGGGTAGCTGGGTAGGTGATTTTCTTCAGGAACAATCCTAAATCAGTCTTGGGTGTTTTGGCTAGATATATTCCACTTCCTCTCTTTCCTAGAGCGATGGTTTTCCTTGTCTTATTATGGCGCATAGCTTCCTCTAATTTAGACAGATACAGCTTTAGCAATACCAGCAGCCCCACTGGATAAGGCTCTAAAGGCAACGAGTCCAGCAAACAGAGAAAACTTTCATTTTTTATCCTCATTACTAAGAGCTCGATTGGGTAGCTCGGTAGGTGATTTTCTTCAGGAACAATCCTTAATTAGTCTTGGGTGTTTTGGCTAGATATATCCCACTTCCTCTTTTTCCTAGAGCGACGGGTTTCCTTGTCTTATTATGGCGCATAGCTTCCTCTAATTTAGACAAATACAGCTTTAGCAATACCAGCAGCCCCACTGGATAAGGCTCTAAAGGCAACGAGTCCAGCAAACAGAGAAAACTTTCATTTTTTATCCTCATTACTAAGAGCTCGATTGGGTAGCTGGGTAGGTGATTTTCTTCAGGAACAATCCTAAATCAGTCTTGGGTATTTTGGCTAGATATATCCCACTTCCTCTCTTTCCTAGAGCGACGGGTTTCCTTGTCTTATTATGGCGCATAGCTTCCTCTAATTTAGACAGATACAGCTTTAGCAATACCAGCAGCCCCACTGGATAAGGCTCTAAAGGCAACGAGTCCAGCAAACAGAGAAAACTTTCATTTTTTATCCTCATTACTAAGAGCTCGATTGGGTAGCTGGGTAGGTGATTTTCTTCAGGAACAATCCTAAATCAGTTTTGGGTATTTTGGCTAGATATATCCCACTTCCTCTCTTTCCTAGAGCGACGGGTTTCCTTGTCTTATTATGGCGCATAGCTTCCTCTAATTTAGACAGATACAGCTTTAGCAATACCAGCAGCACCACCGGATAAGGCTCCAAAGGCACCGACTCCAACAAACAGAGAGAACTTTCATTTTTTTTCCACCACCAGCCATCTAATCGTTTTGCAAGCTGCTTGAAGTGCCGGTTTTATATAATCCCTGGTTCCTTTGTAACGTGCCAAAATTGCCTTCAACTATTTCACACTTTAGTTTTCCATTCAAAATTCCTATAGATATTTAATTTTTCCCCGATTTCATTAGACTTTGTTCACATTTTTCGTTTATAAAACTTCAACAATAATTACGGTAGTTGCTATTTGATCATTAGTGAAAAGCTGTCTTAAGAAGTGAAGACCACCTCACTCACTCCAGGGTTTCGAATCTAGAACACAATCCAGACTAATCCAGAGTATTTTCGAGGCAAATAAAACCCATTCCAACAGGTGAGACATAATCTAATAACGACAGATTTTCTTTGCAAACTTGAACCACATTTTCTTTCCTTTCAAATATATCAGGAGGTGGTGCGTTCTCGAAAACGTGAAGTAAAAAAAAGACATTCTTATAAACCTCATATTTTAAGTTTTTTATCCTCGTCACTAAGAGCTTGATTGGGTAGCTTTATAGGTAATTTTCCCAACAATCCCAAGCCAGTATTGTGTGTTTTGGCTGGATATATTCCATTTCCTTTCTTCCCCAGAGCGATGGCATCCATAATCCTATTATGGCGCATTCTCTAATTTAGGCAGATACTGCTTTAGTAATACCAGCAGCCCCACCGGATAAGGCTCCAAGGGTGCCAAGTCCAGCAAATAGTTTCTTCTTTTTTTGGTGGAAAAGTCGTCTGATTAAAATCCGAGTAGCGCTACAGCCGGAGGCGTATGGTGCTGAATCTTCCTGTTTACTGAACTCATTCCAAAACCCTGGTTCCCTGCAGTAGGCCTGTTGGATGTTTGTCGTATGTGTCTGGATCTAGTTCATCTTCTCCAAATATATTGACTTCTGCGAGTTAGTGCATCGCATTCTGATATAATATGTTGGGCTGTTTTGGTCTCTGTTCCGCATAGTCTGCAGCTCGTGTCTCCGTTGTACAAACCCATTGTTTGCAGGTGCTTTTTCACTAAGACATGCCCAGTAAGAAAGCCGGTTGCTACTCTGAGTTGATTCCTGCTTAGTTGTAGCAGTCTTTTTGCTCTTTTCCTGCATGTCTCACGTATGAAGATTTTCCCATGTGCATGCTTGGGTATTTGCTTCCAGTATTGAGCAAGTTTTGCTTTGATCCATTCCTTCAGCTCCTTTCTTACTGTGCTCACTCGGCACTCCGAGAGCTGGTTCGGGACCAAGGTATTCTGTGGATGACCCTCTGCGTGCAAGTTCGTCGCCCAGGATACCTTTATGTTCTGGCACCCACATCAATGTGACCTTATTTTGGTCCGCCAAGTTGTTTTGTTCTTCTCGGCATTCTATTACCAGTGCAGAGTTTGCCTTAGGGTTCTTCAATGCCCCCGTTATTTTATCGAGGGCGTAGTCGGCGCATTAGCTAACCGAATTAAGAGGCCCTTATGAATGGTCACGGGGGAGCTGCGGTACCGTCTAAGCATTGGTTCCCAGCACCCCTCTTCGTCTGTTCGTCAGTACGGTTTCCTTCGGTGTTCTAAGTTTAGTTTTTCCCATACGAATTTGCTGAATCATCTTCTTGATCGGTTTTCGGAGCGGAGCAGTAGTGCTGCGATGTTTTCTGTGGACCTTGGTTATCTCTTCTTCAATTGTCTGTTCGGCTGCCCTTCTCCCAGCACTCCACTGCGGGCACTGGAAGATAGTATGCACATTTGTGTCCTCCTGTTCGCACGACCAACATCTGGCGGACTCTCTATCACACCATTTACTTATGTCCTTGATGAAGGTTTTGGTGACTCCGTTGTAGTCATTCCACCTGTTTTGCCAGGATTCCAGCGTCCTTCTTCTGTCCCTCTGTTGGTATCGTAATTGGCAGACTGAGAGCGATGCTATCACCAATATCGCGGTTGTTGGGACCGTTTTATATGCCGATGTGATTCTAATGGCCAGCTGCCGGTTTAGTCTCTCCATCATATTCCTGTAGTGTTTGAACTTTAGTGCCTTCGTCCATATAGGCACACCATAGATAAGGACTAACTGTGCCGCCGTTGCCCGCATGTTGCGTGATTTCCTCCAATTTTGCACCGTTCTTTGCCTTTGTCACTACAGCGTATGCGATGATCTCCACGTCTTTACCAAAATTAAGTCTTACGACGCTGTCATAAAAGACATTCCAGAGGGTCAGGCCAAGTACAGATCCGTGAGGTACCCCGCACGTCGTGAGGGTTTTATTGTTCTTCTCGGTTATTACGTGTCTGTCTTTTAGGTACGACTGTGCGATTCTAACAATGTAAGGGCTAATAGTAGTTTTCCTCATTGCTTCAACGACTTTAGGCCATGGCGCAGTAGTCTTTTCTCCAGTCTGCATCATCACATTATGGTGATGGCTTGAGTATTCCCTGAGTTTGTTCTGAATTTTCCTAGGCTGTATTCCTTTCCCTCCATCTTTCCCAGTACGTCTTCAACAGCCGTCATCACCTCCTCTGTGGTTGTAGATCTGTCTACTCCTCTTCTTTCGAGTTGGGATCTTCTAGTCCGCTTCTTCTGATGTTTGTTTCTTGGTTCGAACACCTAATTCTCTTCAATGCCCTCAGTGCTACCTGCCTGTCTGTGAGTAAAATGAGTCTCCTATATTTGTTGATTCTTGCGAATTATAGTATTGCATATACCTCTGCCTGAAAAACAGATGTATGTAACCCTTCTTGACTGTAGATTCTTGCGCCTGTGCCATTCTCAGTCTTTGATCCATCCGAGTACCAGGTCTGGCCTTTAAGAATGGAGAGTGTATGTTGGTTTTCCCATTCCTTCCTTTCACTAATCGGGACTTGGAAAGATATGTCGGGTGAGTAATTGGGAAGTGGCCTGATCTGACTGTTAGTTTGCTCAGGTTGTTACGTTGTCTGAGGCCGATCCTGGCTTCCTTCTGAATCATGGTGGGCTTTTCATGCACCCTGTAATGCTCAGACAGGCAAGTCTATGCACCCTGCCAAGTCTCATTCTGGCTCTGTCTTGTTGTGTCATTGTCCACCATATCAAAGACGCATAGGTTATTGCTGGCTTTAAACTGTTGTGTATAGACAGTGCATCATGTCCGGCCGCAGCCTCCAGGTTTTTCCGAAAGTTCTCCTTGGTAGTATAAGTACCAGTTCTGACCTTTGAATTACTTTGTCCAGATGTTCGTTCCAAGTTAATGTTGGGTCTATCATTACGCCAAGATATTTAACTTCATCCGACATCGTAACTGGGCTTCCCTGAAGGTAAAGAGGTCCAAGTCCCTCCATTTTCCTTCTTTTGGTAAAGGGGACAATTGTCTATCTGGTGGCACTATTATTCAACCCTAGAGTCTCTGTCCACTTATGGACCATTGTTAGAGCCTGTTGCATGCAATCTCTAGCTGTATGGATGAATTTTCCCTGGGATATTATAACTAAGTCATCTGCATATCCCACTACTTGATGGTTGTTGCTCTTCAGTAGCTGATAATTTTTAGCAGCTGGATTTTTTTTCGACCACCAGCCTGTCTAATCGTTTCGGGAGCAGCTTGAAATGCCGATTTCATATAATCGCTGGTTCCTTTTTCACCTCGTTTTCCACAATAGTGCTTCAACTGCTTTCTCACACTATTACCATGGCAGGATTTAAATGGTCTCATTCTCCCACACCCCATTTTGGAAATAAGATCAGATCACATAATGTCGACTCATAACTTTGAAAGACCGTGCAGGATCAAGTGCGACCCTAACTAACACAGATTGAGGATAAAGTACCGCGTGAAAATCTTGTCCAACGGCTATTATACCTGGGGTGCACAATAAGCCCACAGGTTGCAGTGCATGGAAGGCCAGAGCACCTAGATCCCCTCTTCAACCAACTAACCCACACCCCATTCGAAGCTTTCTTTCAGTTTTCATTACAACTAACCCAAACTAACCAAGCTGTGCTCTTCTCTCCAAAACAAGAATCTTGAGCTTTGACTCGTTCCCACGCTGTCCCAAACTGTATCTGCTTGACGCCTATGCTCTAGATCTGTATTTGTAGAGTACTCGATATCGTGTGAGGGATCGCAGTATCAACATTTCAAAATTCGGTCCTTGCCAATCTGCATCATTCTTTTGGATGCTATAGTCATTTGTTTTCATGTTGAAATTCTGTATCGACTCCACTTGAGATAAAGTTTGGTAAGTAGTCACCCTGTATATGTTCGTTATTGAGGAGTATGTTTACAAATTTGATTTTGTCTTGATTGAAAATTGCGAAAGCAGCCAGTGAGCGCGTGCAGAAAGAGTTTTCTTCATCGCATTTTAAGCTTTCCATGAGAAGTTTTTTTTATGAGTTTTCTTTCCATTTTTATTTATTTAATTCTTTATATAGTATGCCTACATTAATGAAAGCCTAGAATAATTATTAATTTACTGCGCATTGTCTAGAACTTAAGATGTTTTTCCCCATTTGTCTCAATACTACTAACAACAACCAAACGAAGAATTTAAAAACGGAAATCTTAAAGAATAATAGTCTTCTCTGTCAGAGACTCCAATTATCCTATGCAAAAATTCTCGACATTATAAGCTCCTTACATTCAAATAGAACATGATTATTCTAGGTACTAACAAGCACAAATCCGACATCAATATTTTCGAAGGGCCTTTGTAGGATTTCAACATAAATCAAGAGGGTCTAAGATAAATCGCAAAGCCCTGAATGAAATATTTACTTTTACCGCACAACAAAACAGGCACGGAGAGAAAAGCAACTGAAAGAAGTATGGCAAACTACTTACATTTTCCTCCGGTTCGTGACCTTTTTTTGTGAATTTCTTTTTTGTCACGAATTAGACCCATTACGAGTAGTTTTTCGACGACTCGGTTTTTCGGCCTCGGAACGTCCAAGTCTTCTAGAATGTTACCCAATGGATCTGAAAAAAATTAAAAATGGAAATAAGCAAGGCAATTATTATAATTTTATTTTTTTTACCGTGGCTATCTTTATATTTTTCATAAAGCTCTTGAAGATTAGCTTCTTCTTCTAAAGACCACTCTTTCGGAGGCCTCGCTGCACCAGACTTTTTTCGGCCTTTATAGTCAACCAAAAGCATCAATTCTTTAAGTTTTTTAATAACTTGCCTTCGGGATTTTGTCTGATCGATAACATTTGATGTAACAAAATCAACAACATCTAGAATAAGATTTTTTTATTAATATATTTTATGTGAATTTATTAAATTACCATTTTCATTTCCTGATTGTTGATGTTCCATAAATAGCCTTCTCAATTCATCTTCTTCTTCCTCGGACCAGGCCCTTGAAGCTGTTCTAATTTGAATTAAAAAATACATTGTGTGGTATAAAATAGTATACACAATGAAGCTTCCGAGAAAAGTTTATCGTGCAAAAAAACTTAAGCCCGGATTTACTTCCTACATTATAAACGATCGTTTTTAAATTTTTATTCTTTTTTGTTATAAAAGTTTCATGGCTTTATCGGGGGGAATATTTTGTATAGAAAATCCCCTCTGATCTACGCTTAAGCCAACTTTATACAAAGCCGATTGAAAGTTTCGCATCAAAAATAATACTTACTTTCCATGCGACTCCGTGTATCCGTGCTCGATATCGTAGCACTCGTTGCTGGTCTTCCAAAATAGCGTCTCCATAAAAACTTTTTTGTTTGTCTCGGCCACTTTCAGGAATTGCCTTACGATGTAAGTTGCGAACTTCACCAATTCCTAAAAATTGTTTCGGAACCAGTTTTACTAAGTGGAAACGCTCATATCGTTCGGTCAAGACGATTGCGAAACTATGTCATAGGATTTATTAGGCTCATCAAGGGCGACAAACGGAAAAGTCCAGAGAAGACAGATAGAGGTGTTTGTGTGGCTTTTGATTTATATTTTTTGAGAACTTTTTGTGTTAAAGCAAGAGACATATTTTATAGATTGGTCATGGAATGAACCAAAATTTGATTAGACAATTATAGTCGCAAGCAAGCTAGATGGGCGATAAATCAACTTCAACCATTCAAGGTTGAATATATCCAGTACTATCGCAAAAGGGACAGGATATCCTATTTCCATAGCTATGCAGATTGAGGGGGGGGGGTGCCAAAAAAGTAGGCAAAACACCAGACCAGACATCTAAGTCATATAGACCGATAAGCTTATCCTCGTTCATGCTTAAAACTAGGCTAGTGGATAATAGGGACAATACGCCAATATGCCGGAAAAGTCGACAGAATTAGCACTGGATGACCTGAATAGGCTGTTCTCCAAGTCAATAGAGGACAAGGAGATAGCTCTGGTCAGTTACCTGGATATAAAAGGGACATTCAATCATGCCTCAACAAACTCTATCACATGAGCGCTGGAGAGGAGAGGAGGTCCAGGGCACTGTGCAAATGGATAGAAATTAGTCTGTAGAACAATGTACAATAATGTACGCGCTCAACACTTTATTGTAAACGTAACATAAGGCACCCTTTTCAGTCATCATTCGATGGGTGACATGTTGAGTGGGGGGCTAAAATAATTAGAAAAATAATGGCAGTCTCTGTCAAAGATCCTCTATGGTAGCTGATTGAGTTTAACGTTGTAAGCTTGGAGTTTCTTTTGAATAAATTGGATCTTCAAGAATCAAGTCCAGTCTTTCAAAGTTGTTTACCTAAATACACAAGAGTCTGCCATAAGCAGAGTAAAAGATGTCATTCGTTGGCTCCATAGAACATTTTAATGTGAGTGAAGGCGATTTCGAGTCTTATAGGGCAATTATTCAAGGTAAATAATACAAAGGACAAGGACGAAGGTCCTCTATTTATAACTTTGATTGGCCCAGATGTTTACAAGTTATTAAAAAGTCTAATGCGGCTGAAAGCCCTGGGTCAAAATTCTTTATGGATATGTTGGATATTCTAGAAAAACATTTTACACCACACGTATCAGTAATCGCTGAAAGGTACAAGTTCAATAGCAGGAATCAGAAACCAGATGAGTCGGTGACTGATTATATTGTTCAATTGAAAACCTTGTCAGATTCGTGTGAATATGGGAACTTCCTTGACCAGGCTCTAAGAGATCGTTTTGTTTGTGGTATTCGATGTGAGTCAGTCGTACAGAGATTATTGACGAAGGACACTTCACTGAAATTTGAAGAAGCTTGTAAAGCGGAACTGAATTATGGAATGTCAACTATACATTCAAAATTAGTCTTTTTACAAAGTAGTGTCCATCAAGTTAAGTCACAAAGCATGTCAGCGTCAGCAGTGGAAAAAAAGCAACTAAAGTTCAGTCAGCGTCCAGTCAAACAGTCAAACCCGTCCACATAATAAGGTAAACTGGAACCAAAACAATCAAGCACAAAGTGGTTGTTTTCGGTGTGGAAAACAGCACAATCCAGATACATGTCCTGCAAAAAACTGGGAATGTTTTGTATGTAAACGCAAAGGTCACACATCCAGGTGCTTCAGACAGAGGTCCAGAGGAGTCAACTATGCTGAAGGAGAAAAAAAATTCAGAGTCTGAAGAGGAATATGATGAGCAATGTCTAATTTGAATTTCAAAGAATATAGTAATAATAATAATAATAATAATAATAATATAAATGTATTATTTTTCTCAATCACAATTATAATGTACAGCTGAAATAGATATTTAAAATTATTGAATGAAAAAAATAAAAGGCCATGTCATTGCAGACATCTGGTATGATATGTGTCAATAAATAGAATTTCAAGTAAATGTGTAGTCATTCAGGTCAGTGGCGAAAACAAAAACATTGAGATGGAAATCGACACAGGAGCCAGTGTAATTGTGATTTGTCAACAAGATTATGAAGAGTATTTTGATCATTTAGCATTATCTACTAGCAATGTATCAATAAATGCTGTGACAGGGGATGAATTGTTAGTCAGGGGTCAAATTATTGTCAAAGTCAAATCAAATAATGAAAATATTGATTTTTTACCACTAACTGTAGTTAAACCTGGTAATTCTTTTAATCAGTCATGTTATACTTAACATGGCTTGGGAAGTGGATTACTTATTAATCTTATTTAGTGATGAGTCCCAGAAGGAAGAGTGCGATATGTTCATGCTGATTAATTGAAACCATCGTTGTTGCAGTATACAGAGACAGATGTTCGGCCTGATATTCCTAGTAAAACAGCTGTGGAGTTAAAAAAAAAATGTCCCACCCTCGGTAGAAGTGGTAGAACCAAAAACTCCTACTTCCTTGCCTACTCCTATTCCTCTTACATCTAAATATCTCATTAAAAAAAAAAAGGTTACAGTTTCTGATCATTCAGGGACATCTCCACGCTTGTTGCCAATGACATCTCCTTGTTGCGTAGATATCAAAGATCTGCCAAGGCTCCTGAGAGGTTGAACCTTTGAACGCTAGGATCTTGACAAAAGCTAAGTGGGAAGGAATGTAATGTACGCGCTTAACACTTTATTGAATAGGTAACATAAGGCAACTTTTCAGTCATCATTCGATGGGTGACATGTTGAGTGGTTGGCTAAAGTAATTAGACAGTCTCTGTCAAAGATCCTCTATGGTAATTGATTGACTTTAATGTTGTAAGCTTGGAGTTTCTTTGGAATAAATTGGATCTTCAAGAATCAAGTCCAGTCTTTAAATGTTGTGTACCTGAATACACAATAACCAAGAGAAGCTACCATAAAGGCAGCGGTTGGAAGAAGATGTCCATAGGGTGGAGTCCTATCCCCACTGCCATGGGTTACTAGTGGACGATTTGCTCCGGAAACTCTCTGAGAGGATTTTTACTGCCTAGACTACGCAGACGACCTAACGATTGTGGTACGAGGCAAATTTGTCAACAGACTATCGGAAAGAAGCCAAAGGGACCTTAAAATAGCGGAAAAATGGTGCGAACAAGAGCAGCTAACAGTTAATCCAAGAAAATCAACAGTTTTCCTGTTCACCAAAAGGCGAGTCCTCAATGGACTGAAACCACTGGTGATAAATAGGGAGGATCTGAAATTTTCTAAAGTGAAATACCTCGGAGTAATTATTTTTGACCAGAAACTCACTTGGAAATCGCATATCCAGAAGACAACAGTTGCTTTTTGGAGAAGGAGAAGAATGTGCAGAAAAAACTGGGCCTAAACAGGAAAATGACCCTGTGGCTATACAGGGGGCTAATGAGGCCAATGATTATAGGGAGGTGAAATGACGGTCATTTATTTGTTGTGATAGGTGACAGTAATTTTTTTGTAATTTTTGTCATTTTTTGTCATTTATGGTCATTTACCTTCAATATTGATATAAGCACCAGATAGGTGATAATCAATAAAAATTAAAAATAAGCTAAAACGAAAATTAATTTGAATACGTAATAAGTAATACCATAAGTACAACAAAAATAATTCATATAATCTCCTGGATTAATTCTACCATCATTCATTAAATCCATAGTTTGACTACTATTTGACACTAAAAATCATATAATAGTACAAGAAGATGATCGTATTCCCTATTCCCCATTTGACCATACATCACATAGAATACCAAGAACTTTGGCATTTGTTAAATTGTCTGTTACTTGTAAATAAACTTTCTCGTACACAGTGTTTAAAAGTGTATAAATGAAACGTGAGGACAGAGAAAAGGACAGTCTGATTTTTTTAAAAGTTGTACCCAATATGTATTCTCTGTTATATTCAGTGGAAGGCCTGTTGCATATATCGCCTTTGCCAGCATCAACCAGATTTCGTTCTCCTAGTCAGGTTTAATGTTGTCAATAAAAATGCTTATTGAACTACTTTGACAATCAATTTTCTGAATATTACATGAAGTTGAAGTTCTTGATGTGGTCTTTATCCGTTCCTCTTCTGTCTCTGCTTGTGATTGGGATACACATACCTCCACCTTAGCCTGAGACACTGATTCTTCATTTTTACGTTTGTTGAAGTTCCGGTTTTGTGTTTCTCTCTGATTGAATTCCCTTCTCAACATAGTTTTTATCATATCGGGGCAACGAACACATGTAATCAAATATTGAGCCATCCTAGTTGCATGATGTGTCACTTGCTTCTTGCATTCAAAACATTTTAAACTTTTGTCCAGATTTAACTATCCTACTAAAGTATTTGCAATGCTCCTGTTCCTACCCATTCTATGTCCCTAAATATACCGTCCACGCAACAAAAAACAGGCACAATACTGTTCAAAACACGCAAACGCAGCTGAAAAACTGACTCGCACAAGAAACCGTCCGCCATTTAATTGAACACCGAATTAAGCATGCTGTAGCTTGTCTAAAGCAGTGAAAATCGAAAGTCAGCTAGGCTGGAACTCTGGAACGAATAGAGATATTTTCTCTATCTCTATTGATATCGAAAATAGAGAAGAAGATAGCCATAGCGATGGGGATAACGACCTCTATACGTTACAGAGTCCCAGCCCTGATATTTTTGTGACACTGTCATATATTTTAATGACGATCATACCCCCCATTTTTATTCTCATCCGTGACTTCACCGATGCGTTAGCTATCTTTGTTTAGTGAATCGAAAATGACAATGACCGACATAGAATGATGGATCCATCGGTAAAATTTGATGAGAATAAAAACGCATGTATATATTAGGTCTGCTCGAAATGAGTTCAGAATCAGTTCTGAATTGAACTGCGCTTGCGCATTTGTTCATATCGAACATAAAAAAACAAATGCGCAAGTGCAGTTCGATCCAGAACTGATTCTGAGCCAAGTCCAAACCTATTTTAATGACGTTTATTTTTTTGACAGTCAGAAAGTTTAATCGATGAAAAAATAAATGACAGGGGTGTCATAAAAATAAATGACGTGACCGTCATTTCGTTTTGACTGTGACATGACATTGTCAGAAAAATTGTTTTCTTTTGGATAGAAACTTGTTACTTACTACCGTGTATTGTGAGTTTCAATTCCAACTCCCTGCTCTTACTATTGACGCCCTGGGTCATTATTCTTGAAACACGGGAGCAGCGTTTCCAGGAGAACGAGTGTTCCGTCTTTGTTACGTATATTATCAGTTCCATATTATTGATAAAGACAGAACACTCGTTCTCCGGAGAACGCTGCTCCGGTGTTTCAAGAATAAGGACTCTGACATTTTATACTCCACTTAGCTCTTCCAGTCAAGCTTTTTATGATAGCCCTTTTTTTGTCTTGGATAGTGGTTGGACTCCTTGTTCAAATATCTGTATGTGTGAGTTGGTTTTCGATACACCCTGTTGGCCCAAACTGCCAACTGGTTTTCGTTCCACTAGTACATCTATCTAGAAACGCCAATTTATTGTTGTTTTCCGTTTTCATTGTGAACTCTATCCTGGGTTCTTGAGAATTGAGGAAATTCAAAAAATTTTGGAGTTCCTGTTCACAATAGGCCGGCATACACACACGTTATTTCGCGCGGTTTATCATGTCATCTGCAAAAACCTGTGAAAAATCATGTGCGTGAGTGAGGAGGGCTGCATGCAATGATAGAATGGGAAGGGATTTCATACATGCTTTCATCTGGGATGTGGCATCAGTACTCAAGTACATGATAGTGCGTGTCCACACGCCATTCTACGTCACGGTTTTAAGGCTAGTACGAAAACATGAACGCCGCGTAGCATACTATCACGTTGAAAATTAGTACATGACCAGATGCACTTTCAAATGACACGATAAATTACACTTTTTGCCCACACACATACAAATTTTCCTTTGAAACTGATATATCCCGCGTAATCACATGCTAAATCATTTGAATACTTTTTCAAGTGTATGGAACATAACGCTTTTTTTGCCACGCCGTTCTTTCGCGCATGCAAACCGCTACATCCCAACACGCCACGATAAACTGCGCGAAATAACGTGTGTGTATGCCGACCTAATGGCTCCAAATAACAAAGGTATCGTCGACGTACCGGAACTAACAGGTTGGTTTCTTGTATGAGAGTTGCAGCGCTTGTTGTTCAAATTTTTCCATGTAGAAGTTTGCTATAACTGGACTAAGAGGGCCATTGTCACCCTGTCAATTTGTTCATAAAACTCGTGGTTCCATTGGAAGTATGGAATAGTGCCAAAATATTCTCCGGGAATTCATGGCTAAGAAGTTGCAAGGTTTCCCTAACTAGAATCATTGTAAATAATGAGACCACGTCGAAGCTCACATCCCTGGCGTAGCTGTTGGTATTTTCAATGAGAGGCTGAAGCAGTGTTGTGAGATGTTTCGCGATGTCGTACGTCGGAGAACCAAGTGCGCTTACTATCGGTCTGAACGGCACGTTTTTCTTGTGAATTTTCGGCAACCCGTACGATCTTCGGTCTTTCGTATAGCTTTCTTGGCATGCGGCTCCAGGTCTGACTCTGAAATAAGGTTGTTGGTCTTTCAAGGGATTCTGGCAGTGGGGTCATGTTTTAATTTTCTGTAGATTTGTGGGTCCAACAGATTTTCGATTTTACGTTCGTAATCTTGTGCGTCCATAACCACAGTGGCGTTTCCCTTGTCTGCTGGCCTGACAAGAATAGTGTCATCTCGGTTAAGACTCCGGATGGCTCGCGATTCTTCAATAGTTAGATTTTCTATCGGTAGTTTAGCTTGACGTAAAATCCTTGCTGTTTCCGGAAATACGAGGTGGTAGGAGTACAGTAGCACCAGTAACCACCACCGATACCGTTATTTTTTCGCCATCCTATTACCGCGATTTTCCGCCACGTACATAGTATTTTCGCCGACTTCCTTCATTCTCCCCGCTCTTCGTCTCTCATTTAATTGCATTTTCACTGTTCCTTATATCTTATTTGGCAAATAAAAACTTTAATTTGCTAGTTGAATTATGTGTTTCATTTTGAGGATGCGCATATTGACCTCTGGTTTTCCGTCTCCATTTAACAAACTTCCTGGAGCATGTGGGCCCTCAACCACTATAATCCTGAGGGTGGCGCCTGAGTTTTCCGAAAACCCCTCAACCGTCCAGAAACCCAAAGTAGCGCTACAAATCTAATATAAGCAAACTAGATGAATTCAGGTTATTCAGATGCGAGAAAAATTATAAAGAGGTAAATCGCAAATGCGAAAACATTTTCCAGACAAAAGAGTGAAAGTTGACTCCCATTAATTAAAACTGCGTCCAGAAGAACTTCGACGCTTCTTGGGAAAAGGCATTAAAGTAGAATCAGAACTAGATGATAAATAACCAATATCGACGGATATATTGAATCAACCCCATGGGGCGTGGAAACACCAGGGGGGTTATTTTCGAAACTGAGGAACAGCGTTCACATGAGTCTCTCTCTGTCTGTCAGTTTTATGGAAATATAATATGGAGCGACTAAGACCGACTTTAGTTCTCATGATAACCCACCTCCGCTGTTACGAGAATAAGGGCCAACGCAACTACGGCCACATAAAGGTTATCGATCTGATAGTGGTCACCCATAAGTATGAAAAACCATTCAGAGTCATATGCGATCAAAGCGTATGTCAGGAAGGAACGCATCACATAATAAGAAGAGAATTGGTCTGGTATACAGACGGCTTTACCAGCGAATGAAGCTGGCACTGGCATATATGGAGAAAGACCAAAATCAGAACAAAACATCCCTCTGGGGCTTAACGTCATAGTTTACCAGAAATGTATGCAATTCAAGCATGCGCACAAGAGATTCTAAGGCTGGGTTATAACAACCAGAACATCAGTATTCTCTCAGACAGTCGGGCTGCTCTAGAAGCTCTGAACTCACATCGATTTACTTCGAAGGTAATAATGGCATTCCTACACAACCTGGCAGCTATATCGTCCAGAGATAACAGGTGTGGGTTCCTGGGCATTCGGGGATAGAAGGCTGACGAACTGGTCAGAGCGAAGCAGCTGCACCCTACCAAACCAGAACCCGCATTTGGGATATCGAAGCAGGTTATAAAGACGGCAGTTAAAAGATGTTCGACGACCCCTCAACACCTCGACTGTCCACATCTGGAGCGAGACACTCGGAGGGGATAATTGGTAACCCCTCAAGGATGCTGACAGCTGAAGTCACTAACCCGTACTCAGATAAGACGGGTGGTCAGACTACTAACAGTCCACTACCATCTTGTAGCGCACATGTAGAAAATAAGAGTCTATAATGGCCCAACGACATGTAGACTGTGTGGTGCAGAGGAGGAAGCCTTACACATAATATACGATTGTGAAGCACTGGCTCGCAGAAGACAATTTACTTGAACTTGCTCAAACAAGAGAGGGGGTAGCACAATAAGCCTTGAGACTGCAATGCGAATCGGGACACGAGCACGCCTGACCCTGCCTTAAACCAACCAAATAACCAACCCTGGTTAGAAGAAGCAAGGTGAGTATCGTTCTAGAGTCAAAGATTCGCTAGACGCGGCAAATTATGTTTTCAGGGATGCAATTGCTTCCATCTGTACTTTGCAGCCGATATTAGTCGGCATAGTTAATATTCATAGAAATTTTCGATTCTCAAATCAAGCATCGTGACCCTAGACACGTAAATACGACGCCATTAGCAACATTTTATAAAACCTAATAGTTGGGTGTATTGCCCTACTAAGTGATATTTGATTACTCTGTTTTGCTCAAATCAATCATATTTTCTGAAAGAAAAAGAGCCCCATGAAAAAAAATATATATATATTCAATAATTTAGCTGGCAAATGAAATACGGGAGCTCGTTTCAAATAAATTATTTAACAATTGCTAGCAGGTTACCTTTGTAAGAACTTAATATTTATAAAAGTAACGGCGGAATAAAACATGACAAGGGAAAAAATACATTTAGACGTTATATCAAATCATAAAGCTCGTTTTATAAATGAAAAATTAATGTGAAATAAGGAAACGACTTACCTTGTATTGAGGAAGGTCGGCGAGCTCGAAAACCTTTTGAAAAGACCGGAAAATCGTCAATTGAAAAACCATTACGTACATTTTGCAATCAAAGGCTACTCTGTGCAAAAGTTTAACTATGCAATGATTCGTATGAGGGGAATTGGATTCGAAATTCTTTAAAGCCAGCGCACAAGCTCGAACCACTTTCGGATGGGATAGTCTACAAACAGAAACAAAAATATTTATCTGGAATATAAAAATCTTGAAATTTAAATCCGGAAATCTCACAAAATGTTTGTTTTGTGAAATAATATTACCTTCTGGTAAAATCGGTTAACTTGAAAGTTCCTTCATCGAATCTGGTTTCGTCTTCCTCTTCTTCATTGTCATCGTCAATATCAGCATCTAAGTACATACAATAAATATTTATAAATATTAAATGAATATATTTATTAGTCTTTACCTTCTTGAATCGGCTCTGATTCTATTGTCTTGGTGTTTTCTGGAAAATTGAAAATAATATTAATTCAACGAGACTTTAATCAATAAAGAAATCCAATTTAAATTAGTCCAATATTATATAGTAATAAATCGGTCCATAAACTTTAAAACAACAAAACTTCGTTAAAATTGGCCTAATCCGTTTTCGAGCAATTAAAATCAGAGAGGGCCCCAACGAAATATACAGGGGACATTAATGAACGCATTACTCCCAGTCCGGGATTTCTAATAACGCAAAATGAAATTTATAATGAACCAAGCAACCGCTACTAAATTGAAATTGGCCTCGTAACTTCTAATTTGCAATGTTATTAGTTGTTTCCCAGTCCCGCACTATATGTGTGTAAATTTGGCTACTTAACTATCATAAAGTTTTCCCTATAAAGAGTAAGTAATGTCGGCTCTATTTGCTGATCTGCTTAATTCGCTTTTCTTTATTATAAATATCGCTGCTCGCCTAGAATTGTTAGTCAGTTGAATTATAATTATATTATATTTGTTATTTTCAAACCTTTGTACCGCGCAACGCGAAATTACTTCATTGTAATTTAGGGGATAAACTGTTTTTTAAAAACTTATCGGCTTACATACTGATAACTGGTGCAGTCGTCCGGATTTTTATTTTTTGGGACTGGTTTACAAATTTCTTGGAAATCGGACTAACTGGGAACTCGAATCTACACCTTCGTGTAAGAATCGTATCAAGTGTTTGCGAGAAGTGTCGGAGTGGGGTCAGTTAAGTTAGCCCCCCCCACCATAGAAAATTTCCGGGTGAAAATTATCCCATAATTTTGCTCTCCTCATTTTGCTCCATTCTGCTCCACTAATTTCGATTTTTGCTCCATTACAGTGGAAAGACTATATGGCTTATTAGGTGGGAGGGAAGGAAGGCTGAATTAACGCTTGCCCCCCCCAGAAAAAAATCAGGAATTTGATCATGCTCATTTTGTTCTCCGGGTTTTGCTCCATTACCAGGAATGACCTACAGAGCTCCCAAGAATCTTTCCCAGCGCCCCCCCCCCCCCCCCCCCCCCAAGTGAAAATTTTGAAATTTGATCATGCTCATTTTGTTCTTCGAGTTTTGCTCCATTTTGCTCCATAATCGGCGAGTTTTGCTCTACTACCAGGAGAAACCTAGAGAGCTTCCAAGAATCTCTCCTAGCCCCCCCCCCACCAGTGAAATTTTTGAAATTTGAACATGTTCATTTTGTTCTCCGAGTTTTGCTTCGTTTTGCTCAATTATCGGCGAGTTTTGCTTTATTACCAGGAATGATCTACAGAGCTCCAAAAAATCTCTTCTTGCCCCCCAGTGAAAATTTTGAAACTTGAAATTACTCATTGCGTTCTCCGAGTCTTGCTCCATTTTGCACCATGATCAGCTCGTTTTGCTCCATCACGAGCCGGTTTCGGATGCCACGCTTTGAGCGCTCAGCGCTTTCAAGTTAGTCCGAAGTACTCCGGCTACAATTTTACACATTCGAGCGAAGAGAGTTTGGCGCTCTCAAGCTGCTCTCACTTTCCTCGCCTGTTTCCCCTGATGCTCCATTTTGCTCCATGATCGGCGAGTTTTGCTCCATTACCTGGAATGACCTACGAGCTCAAAATGAACATGTTCAAATTTAAAAAATTTCACCGAGGGAAGGGGGCTAGGAGAGATTTTTGGGAGCTCTGTAGGTCTCTCCTGGTAATAGAGCAAAACTCGCCAATTATGGAGCAAAACTCGCCAATTATGGAGCAAAACTCGGAGAACAAAATGAGCATGATCAAATTTCAGAATTTTCACCGGGAGGGGTGGGGGGGGGGGGTTGGGAGAGATTTTTAGATTTTTGGGAGCTTTGTAGGTCTCTCCTGGTAATGGAGCAAAACTCACCGATAATAGAGCAAAATGGAGCAAAACTTCGAGAACAAAATGAGCATGATCAAATTTATGAATTTTTACTTGGGGAGGGGGGCAGCTAGCGTTAACTCAGCCCCCCCTTCCCACCTAATAGGCCATATAGTCTCTCCATTGTAATGGAGCAAAAATCGAAATTAGTGAAGCAAGATTATGCTCCATCTTGCTCCACTTATTTCGATTTTTGCGCGATGAGAGCAAAATTACGGGATAATTTTCATCCAGAAATTTTCTATGGGGGGGGGGAGGGGGAGGCTAACTTAACTGAACCGTCGGAGTGGCTTTAAGAAATCGAAAACCAAAGAACCACCTTCAAGCAATCGGGGTATTGGACCAAAATAGTCCATACTCGTGAGGACCAGCGCTGGGATCACGACAAGTAGAATTCCACTAGAATTCTACTTTCATGACGTCAGGTTGCTTAGAAACCATCATCATCGGCTGTACTGTACGCGATAAATAGGTCTCAGGTGACGTCATGAAAGTTAAATTCTACTCGTCGTGATCTCAGCCCAAGATTGACTTGGAAGAATAAACATAACCTAGCAGAAATTCTTGGTAGCTCTACGCAATAATTTTCATATAAGTGCAATGTGCAATTTGTAATTTCTTTGATGTCTGATATTGATGAATTAACAGAAAGATTATTATCTCTATCTCTATCTCTGGGGTTCCTACTTTCCAGGGCTCGGATTCCCAACCCACGATTCGATAGTATCGTCTATCTATCTTATATTTATACAGACGCTACTATCGAGTAGTGGGTACGTAATCCGGGCCCAGACACCGCACGTCAAATCAAATTTCTCCTTCTGTGGAGTGCGGTCGAAATCAGTTTGAGCGTCAAACCGAGTGCACACCAGCTTTTCGGAAATGAATTGGAATAAGCTCCGGTTGACTTTCACGCTAGTTCAAAAATATTCGGGGTACTAGCCAGTGTGCACTCTTTCTTAACCAACTCAGCCGCTATGATTTCACTCCTGTCATTCTTGTCAGTTTTTTTTATTATTGGGCATTTTTTCAAGAGGATAATCTTGTGCTTGATACTGGATTATGTGATGTGTCAATTGTGTCATACTTCCCTAACTCTCCAAACATCAAATTCTGGGATACTCGAGGATCACGAATACTTAATTTCTTCTGTGAGAATAGACCGAAAATCACCATTTCTACATTTGAAATCGACAAAAAAATTAGCTTGAATCGCAAGCATTCTATATCTGCGGGTGACGTCATCTACAAGCTCCTGATAGTGACGTCACTGGCAGGCCCAGAATTTGATGGAGAGTATGACACAATTGACACGTCACATAACCTAGCAATTATTATACTTGATTATCCTCGCGAAAAATTGCCTATTGAATCTACTACTTTCAGATTTTTTTATTCCATTTTCCGTTTCTTGGAAGTTGTTGTTGATAAAAGGTAAGGTTCATTTCACGAAGGTTTTGTACTTATGACATCGATAATGTCATAACGTAGAAAAAAAAGGTTTGTCGTAGATTGATTCATATAAATTCAATAGCGTTCAGATTTTGGGCGAGTTCTCACGAGCGTAAGTTGACATTTCTGGCGTAATCACATGATAATAAGGTGTATTTTGATTGGTAAAATCTCCAGCGTGGTGAATACTTCACCAATAAAATCCAACCATTTTATCACGTGATAACGCCATAAATGTCAACTTACGCCCATGAGAACTCGCCCTTTGTATTGTATTGAATGACTACTGATTTAAAAACCGACGAACGCGTATGACGTCATCAATTTGTTCCAGTCAAAGGGCAAAAGTACAAACCCTCGTGAAACAAACAGTACAAACCAATAGCCAAAAACTGGAATGCGCACACATTGCCATATCAGCCATGAAAGACGGATGCCACAAGGGAGAATGTTGTTTTTTTCTGTTGCTCGCTGACATATGACGTTTTAGAAAGTTTTGTCATATTTACCTTCACAGGTTTCATCAATTGGAATACGTGTTGGAAGCAATTTCCGCCATTTAACATAATGAGTGCGACAAAAACAGGTATCCCCTCCGCAGCAGCGGCACTAGGCTTCACGTTCGTAAATATGTGTGCGCATTCCAGTTTTTGGTTATAGTTCATTGGTACAAACAGGTACAAACAGATAAATGAAATGCACAGAACACTGGGCCTGAATGTTATGTTTATGATAATAGGTTGTAATTATAAACCAGTGCGTTCGAAAACATACCAGATAAAATTTAGTCTTTTGATCACGTGATCATATAGGTACTCACTCTCACCCATGGGTAAAATTTAGCCCTTTTTCGAATGCGCTCTTGAGATTGAAAATAATTATACTCGGTTATTTACGCGCCAAAATTTGAAAAGCTCCAAGTACAGGAGTGCGTTCGAGAAAGGGTTGAATTTAAACCAAGGGTGAGAGTGGGTATATGGTCATGTGAGCCAGAAGAGTAAATTTCAACTGATTTGTTTTCGAACGCACTGGGGTATAATAACATTTAGGCCCAAACGCTTTGCTACAATCAGGTACGGGTTTTTAATTAGAGCCAGAACAGAACAGGTTTGACTCCAGAGCAGGTTCGGAGTGGTTTTTCCGAACGCCCTGAAACACTGAAATTATTAACACTGGAACCAGAACAAGAACAAAATAAATCGTCTAGGATTACCTAACCTCATGTTCTAAAAATAGCATTCACAATAAATTAACTGAACATGAGTCTCTTAAAGTAAAGAGTATTTATAACAGCAATAATAATAATTAATAAAAGATTTTTTAAGTAAATTTTAATACTTATATATTTCCACAATTTTTGTGGAAATATATAAGTATTAAAATTTACTTAAAAAATCTTTTATTAGATAATGGATTTCCACCAAGTAAAAGCCGATTCAATCAAAATAATAATTAATTAAAATTGAAGTGACAATACATAACCTCAAGGACAAATTTAATATAATATAGGTAATATTGATAATTAATTAAAATTGAAATAATGCGTAACTTGAAGGGTAGTTTAATATTGTAGTAGAACTGCGTCGTTGTGGTGATTTACTCCAACAAGGGGTTGGTAAGGTTTGATAGGCTCCAGATATTAAGACAATACAACACATTTATCAAACCTGAGTAGTCCCTAATCCCTTGAGGGGAACCTGAAAGATTGGATTGATATCTTCCAGTGTTTCCGATGGCCTGGGACTGGATCAGGGTCGCAACAAGAAGCAACTTAAAGAACGGAATTTTGATGGTGGTTGGGGTATGAGACCTATTTAAATTAAGTTAGTACCGGTCATTGACCTTATTTGGAGCGCTGTCAATCTAGTCAATCCAATCGGATCAGACAATCAGCTGTTCTAATGTAAATATTGTGATTTTATTTATCAATAAATTAATTGACTATTTATTTTAACCCTACTTAAAGGAAATCAATTCCATTATTAAACCTCTAACTTGATGGTTATGAGAAGAATGAAAAGTTTGAAGAAAAGTATGGCCACAACTATTGGATTGAAAACAGTGGCTTGACGAAGGTAGGCGAATACGCTTATTTCCTTTTATTTTGGCCCAGGAAAAATCATCCCATAACAACAGCCTGTATATACAAAAATATATAGGTACCCATTCATTCATAAAAAAGAAGTTGAATCGCAAATAAGACAAATGTTGGACCAGAATATTATACGCCCAAGCAATTCTCCTTGGTTAGTCCCAAAAAAGCAGATGCTTCTGGGAAGCAGAAATGGTGAGTAGTTATTGACTTCAAAGGCGTCAATGCAAAGACCATGCCAGATAGATACCCTCTTCCTAATATCACGGACCTCCTGGAAAAATTAGGGAAGTGTCAATATTTCACAACCTTAGATTTGGCTAGTGGGTTCCATCAAATACAAATGAGTGAAAAGGACATTGAAAAAACGGCATTTAGTACAGAAAATGGCAATTTCGATTTTTTGAGAATGCCCTTTGGGTTATCCAACGCCCCAGCAACATTCCAAAGGGTCATGAATGGCATCCAAAACGAAAAGTGCTTGATGACATTATAGTCTTCTCGTCGTCATTACAGGAACACCTGAAGCGATTAGAAACCATATTCCAAAGATTAAGAGAAACGAATTTTAAGATTCAATTAGATAAGACGATAAGAGCGAGTTTCTAAGGCACGAAGTAGCCTACTTAGGACACATTATAACACCTGAAGAAGTACGTCCTAACCCAGATAAAGTCAATGCAATCAAAAACCATACCAAAAGCAATGAAGCAAATAAAGGGATTTCTTGGACTACTAGGTTATAATCGACGCTTCATAAACAATTTTGCAAAATTAACAAAACCACTAACCAATGGTTTGAAAAAGGGAGCCAAGATTGAACATAACCCAGAGTTCATTGATTGTTTCGAAAAATTATTGACAAATAAACCGATATTACAGTAACCGGATTTTTCTAAAACTTTCAATTGGACCTGTGACGCGAGCAACGTAGCGCTAGGCACCGTACTGTCGCAAGGGCCCATAGGTCAGGACTTGCCAATAGCATACGCATCCCGTACATTGAATGACTCGGAACAAAACTACTCTACCATTAAGAAGGAATGTTTGAGCCTAGTGTGGGCGACAAAACATTTTAGGCCATACCTGTACGGACGAAAGTTTAACATCATACCAGACCATAAACCTTTACAATGGCTGTTTAAATCTATAAAGATCCCACTTTAAAATTAGTACGATGGCGAATACTACATAACATACAAAAAAGATAAACCTAACACAAATGCTGACGCGCTACGCGCATTGAGTTACACACAAAAAACACCGCCAACATCTCAAGTTTATTCTCGTACATCGAAAAATTTAATAGGCAACTTCAGGGAGAAGGCACCTCATCTACGAACAACGAAGATAACTTAGACCTAATTTCAACAATGGCACAACCTGATCTTGACCCACCAGTAGACGAAGATGACAACGAAACCGTACATACAAAAATAACAAACCAGATCCCATAGTAGGATTCCCTATTATAGAATCAGCAAGTAATTACGGGGCTAATCAAGTGATCGAGACTGATAATCAACGAAAGGAAGCTTCTGAATTCCGATGCCCAACCTATACTATTTCCCGACCTTCCAAATGTACCTGAATTAATGCACTCCCTAAATTTAGGTACACACTTGAAAAACATAAAATTGGACAATCTCCACCAACTAGCTAACGAAATCGTAGAAATCGTTTGACGTTTATTAAAATCGGAAGACTACCAAGTTTGGGAACCATTCTAATTTATGCTATGATCTTTGCTGGGTGTTGTTTTTGGCTATAAGAAACTAGCACCGAAATTCAACAACCGAAAAAGGGACAGCCAAGTTGCACCCTAAGCAGGGAGGAGTAATGTCAGCTCTATTTGCTGACCACACACATAATCTGCTAAATATCGCTGCTCACCTAGAATTGTTAGTCAGTTGAATTATAATTATATTTCTTATTTTTAAACCTTTGTAACGCGAAAGTAGGTACTTCATTGTAATTTAGTGAATAAATTGTTTTTTAAAAACTTGTTATCGGCCTATGTATTGATAACTAGTAGAAAATCATTTATATTTTCCAAAGTGCTGACTCATTTGATCCATTAATCTTGTTCGATGGGAAAAAAAAAACTTTCTCTAATAAATAATAACCATGAAACTGACGAGAAAACTTTTTCGAATAGTTTTCTCGACTTTCCATTTCGAGTGGGGCTTTTAAAAAGAAAAACAAATAAATCTCGTAATGGCAAACGCTGGAATAGTATATGTTCGAACTATACCAAACAACATCCGTATAATCATTTAGCTTCGAAGTTTTAGGTTTATTTGGCCGAAGAAATTGCGAACTAAATCAAGTTCTGGCCATCTACTGATAAAGAGAAAGGACGGCGTGGCAAGGGGTCCGATATTAGAGCTTTACCCAATAGCATTTCAATATAGATAGGAAGTGGGTTAGAAGAAATATGTGTTCTTTGGGATCTATGTTTTTAATTTTATATCGCCTCTAAGGGAATAGGGCGTGATTTATGTTTAATATTTTCTCATATAATAATAACAATCGCTTTTGAATCTAAAAGTTTGCTGTCCAATTAATTCTAGTTTCACATTTGGCCCAGCAGTGAAAATCACAATATAGTTTAGTAAAATAACAGCTTTTGCTAGCTTCATTCATATTTTAATGGCTCCATTATTAAAGTTTGCTAGCGGACAAGCTGTTGGAGTGGGTTTTTAGGTTTTCATAATCGAAGTTGGGGCTTTGGAAAAGTTAACATTTATGAACTCACTATGCGGGTCAAGTTTTTTTCATTAAAAACTTTATCAGTATGAAAATTCAGTGTAATAAAGATTATAATTAGTTTGAAGAGATTTTTTTCTCTGTGGACAATGTAGCAACGTTCCCCATAGTTAATAGACTTGTTGATAAACTAAGACCAGATATTTCATTGAACATGGTATCAGAATTACATTATTCAATGGGATTTTACCTCCATTTATTTCACACAATCCTGCCCAGGGACTCGGTGTCATGTAGAATTCTACATTTTGACAGAGTCTATAGGCTCGGCCCTATGTGCGGCATTCGAATATGTTTCGATATGTCGAATTCTACATGGCACGGAGTCCCACCTCTCTGAATGCTTCCTTTGTAGATTTTCTTCAAACTTATTTGTTTTCTGTATGTATTATTCCAATTTTGTAATTATCAAAGCTTGTAGTGTAGGATATCCTTTTGTTTTGAACTTATAAATTTACACAGTAGCCCAATGAAATACGTACTATATTATAATACTTGGCTAGTTAATTTAAATATTTCAAATTCGAACAAAACATAGTAATTAAATCCGATAAATTTCCTTTACAAAACAAAACAACACAGGCACAGTATTGTAATTACAAAACGAATTTAATTAACAAATTCATTTATGCAAATCTGGTAACACTTTTTACTCCCTAATTATTTCGTTAATTAATTCGTCAGTAACATTTTTGTTCCAAAGCTTTTTTGCTTCCCGCTCACAATAGAACCAGGCGGGGCATAATATTGTATAATAATTTCGTAATTAAATATGGTAATTTAAAAGTTGAATTTAAACTGAACGTGTTGAATCTAATTAAAGTATTTGTGGCCCTAAATCCACTCCCAATTAAACCTCTCTACGCGGCAGCACGCAACCCCTCAATAGAATCGTTCGGGCTGAACGAGCAAGAAATTGCAGGAGTTGAAAGTTTCCACACACCAAAACATAATGGTCGGCGACTTTCGGCTGGAACCCCTGGCTTTACTTTCGGGGGGACAAAGGACCCCAATTCGACGAGCCTAATTGTTAAACTGCCTGCATTAGTTTCTGCTATCTCGACTGATTTTATGCTCGGCTAGTTCGCTAAACCTTTTCGGCAGGAATCACCTCCGAACGCTATTATTATGCTATTATTTCATTAGGGCTGCTGCTGACTTAATGAGACCGTAGAACTGGAATAATGCGCTTAAAAAACGTATTAAATTTAAGACCGTTTTGGGCTTGCTGCTGAGAAAGGACCGAGATGATATAAGGTTTTAGTAGGGATGCTTATTACATTTTTATGTGCCATATAGATCTTGTTCAGAAAATAATGTTGGTATTCTAGAGCACAGGAAAATGCCTAGCTGGAATGCAGAACGAATGGAGCTTTGCTCATATATTATTTAAACCCAGAGTATTGTTTATATTTCTCAAACTTAGAGTCAAATGTTCATATTATGGATCTTGATCTTGGAGACTTTGAATTACAACTGCGGCTTCATTAAGAAATTCCAAATTTTATGCTTTCTTCATGTCTCCTAAAGTTTTTGTGGATAGTGGATATTGAACTTTAAAATCCTGAAGCTTGCCTAGTATACCTGTTGTATTCATATCGTCAACTACTTAAGTAAATACCACTCTGTACATCAATTTTACTAAAGTATGTCGACGAGTCAGCATTTATTTGGTATAAATACTGCGCCTAAATCCATTACCGGCTAGTGCAAAGTACCTCAAATGGGAAAAGCCCCTCTAGCTAAGTCTCCTCCCAGCGCAAACTACCTTTAATGGGAAACGCCCTTCTGGGAGTGTTGAACGCAGCAGACTAGGTCCAGTGCAAACTACCTTTATTGGGAAGCGCCCTTCTGAACCTGTCTCAAACCCAGCTTCAGTCCACAGTCACGCCAAGTGTACAGAGGATACGTAATACAGAGTGGCCTATAAGTAGTACGTCCCTCTGTAGAAGAGACGTCATGATACTATTTCTAGGGTAATATTATTATTATTCAATACATTATCTTATTATACCTGTACCAAGCGAGTTTCTCTTTATCTGAACCCCACCTATACGACCCAGGTAACGCTCCTGTTGTGACGCCCCAGGACGAAACGTATAGGGATTGTGACAATATTTCTCCACAGAGATTTAGATTTTCATGTTACGTATTTTGAACTTAGAGAATTTGAAAATCAGCTCAGTCTTCATCAACAAGTTTCAGATTGTGTGCTTCCTTCATATTTCCTAAATTTAATGCAACATCGTATTCTTCTTTTGTAAATAGTGGCTATTGAACTTTAAAAATCTGAAGCTCGCCTCATATACTTATTTTTTGAGTTCCATTTATATTTCTCAAACACAGTACTTGGAGAATCTAAAACTCAGTTAAAGGTCTGTCCTCGCAAGAGTCTCTAAACTGTCAAAAAGCCTCGCTCATACATGTTTTCAATGACGTCGTTCAAACATAAATCGGTAACTTGGCTGAGCGATTGTTTCTGACAGTTTGCAAACTGAAAGACTGTTGTTGTAACAGACCTTCAGTCTTCATTAGGAAGTTTCAGATTATATACTTTTTTTATATTTCCTAAATTAAATGCAACATCGTATCTTTCTTTTGTGGATAGTGGCTATTGAATTTCAAAATTCTGAAGCTCGCCTCATCTATATATATAAAAATTAATGCCACTTTTCGTTGTAATTTTATAACTCAGGAACGCGCTCACCTAGCCAAACCAAATGTTGAGGCTTTGTTCGGACTATTTATTAGATGGTTTATGTGAAGTTTGCACAAAATCGGTCGAGCGGTTCTTCATTTATCACATTTTTTGTAATAAATGAATTATTCAATAAATGGAGGATCATTTTGTTAATGAGGATTTTGCTGTCAAATTGAAACTTTTTTCAGCGTTGACAGTACCAGCATGTTGTTATGTCTTTAATATGGTCATTCCATTACTTATTTTATTTATTTATGAAAAAAATTTACTAAGCCCGCATACGGCGCCATCTCTTATAACCGATATCAAGTTTATTTTGTATACCGCGCCATCTCTGATACCGGGAATGAAGCTCAGCATTGCAGATACAGTCGAACAATGCTGCTCAGGAACTGGAGCTATTTCGAACAGAACTATTCCACTATTCCGATCAGATAGAGTGGTGCAGAAAGAGTAGATCACATAGAGTAATGCAGATAGAGTAGAACAGATGGAGTAGTGCAGTGCAGATAGAGTGAAACTGCGCTAGAGATTTTTTTTGTTTTCTTTACATTCTTTGAACATTCCTGTGCCTGAGTTTATTTATTTGGTGGTACACTTTACAAGAATAATGCCCACAAGCTGCCTAAAAAAGGATTATGTAAAATTTTAATTTTAGGTGACTTCTGATCCAGAGAGTAAACATTAATTTTCTTCAACCAAAGCCAAATTCACCATCGAAAAAAACTGAATTTAATTCAGCTAATAGATACGTTAACACAACATTTAATAGGTATATTTAATAATTCAGAGGCGGTACGAAGTTCGCCGGGTCAACTAGTATACTATAATACTTGATCCAGAATTCTGTTCAAGTTTCTCAAACATAGATCCAGATATTCAAATCATATATCTTGTACTTGGAGAATCTGAAAATCAGCTAAAGGTCTGTTCCCACAAGAGACTCTAATAGTAGCTGAGCGAATTGAAAAAAGTAATCACCTACCTCGGATAAGTCGGAAACGAGATACAACTCGAAATTTTGGTTTGCGCATGCGCTGACCGATTTTGTCAGAAATAGGGGATCTCGACCCAATCCGATAGAAAAACAACCATCTTCCATGGTTAAAATTACGGACGGACCGTATTGGTTGACATTCACTATTCCTGGGGCGGACGGTAGACATGCACTGAATAGTCCAAAATAGAACGGTCAATCTTTTGGCGAATCCTTTGAAACGGTACAGTATCGGTTATCCCAACGGTCGATCACCAAAAAAAACGGCCAGTCGGTAAACGCGGGACGGATGATGACGTAGTCTCCTCGCTCCTGGGCTGATGTCCTTGACATGCGCAGAACGGTCCCTGCTCGGGCACCAGATTTGTAACGGGTTTTTCTGGGTGTTGAGCTGTGGCAAGCTCAATGGTCGGTAAAAGACTTTCGGTTGATTTTCAGCGGTTTTCTCGAGCGCAATCCTTAGGATTATAGTGGGTGAGGTCCCATTGTTACAGTGGAGAAGAAAAACCGGAGGTCATGCGCAGGAAAAGAATAACTCCAATCAACTGAATAACATGTTTATTCCTCACAATTGAACAGGAAAAAGTAACTAAAGTCTAACAAAGAAACAGTGAGGGGGGGCAACGAAAGATTAGAGAACGTTTCGGTAGAACGTAGCGGATGCGGTAACGCGTTACGGTAAAGTATACGGTACGAGAGCCGGCAAAATTCGGTACGGTTTGGTAATCGGTATAATTCCGTAATCGCCTTCATCAAGGAGTTTCAGATTATATACTTCTTTCGTATTTTCTAAATTTAAAGCATTATCGTATCTTTCTTTTGTGTTTAGTGGCTATTGAACTTCAAAATTCTGAAGCTTGCCTTATGTACCTATTTCTCAAATCCAGAGTTCTGTTTCTGAAAATCAGCTAAAGGTCTGTTCTCACAAGAGTGTCTGACAGTTAGTGAACTGTCAGAAAGCATCGCCTGTACATGTTTTCAATGACGCCCTTCCAAGATCAATCGGTAACTCAGCTGAGCGATTGTTTCTGACAGTTTGCAAACTGACAGACTCTTGTGAGAACAGACCTTCAGTCTCCAAGAAGTTTCTTCATATTACCAAAATTTAATGCAACATCGTATCTTGCTTCTGTGGATAGTGGCTGAACTTCAAAATTCTGAAGCTTGCCTTATATATCTACTAGCGGCCCGCTCCGGCTTCGCACGGGATTAAAATATATAGCCTATGTCACTCACTGAAAAAATGATTAAAATCGATACAGTAGTTTTGATTTATTCATTACTGCCCTTGGCCCGCACGCATTAAATTTGGAGTAAAACAATTCCCTTTTCCCTATACCATGAAGATTTCCTGCTATCTTTGGAATATCTAAATTCATACACTACATTTTTACTTATTTACTTTTTACATTTTTACCTATTTATTTTATTTTTACAACAATTAATATATTACAGAATGTCTTTATATACAACGTTCACAGCTTTCTTGTCAAACCTCAAAAATAACAGTATTTCTCCACTATTTAATGGATGTTATTATACATATAAACCTTCCTCTTCAATCAGTCTATCCAATAAAAAAAAAAAACCATCAAAATCCGTTGCGTAGTTTTGAAGATTTAAGCATACATAGGGATATAGGGACATAGGGACAGAGAAAGCGACTTTGTTTTATACTATGTAGTGATTTCTTAAATCCAGAGTTCTGTTGAAATTTCTTAAACACAGATCCAGAGATTCATATAATGTATCTTGTACTGGGAAAATCTGAAAATCAGCTAAAGGTCTGTTCTCACAAGAGTGTCTGAGTGTCAGTAAACTGTCAGAAAGCATCGCCCGTACATGTTTCCAATGACGTCATTTCAAAATAAATCGGTAACTAAGCTGAGCGATTGTTTCTAACAGTTTGCAAACTGAGAGACTCTCTTTATGAAGGATTTCGAGAGACATCTATCAAATCTTTTGACCACAAACCAACGATATGGCTTCAATATGGAGATGATACCTTTATGGTTTGGAGTCATGTGGAAAAGAAGCTTGACCATTTCCTAGGTCACCTAAACGCGCAACATCCTACCATACAATTTACCATGGAAAAAGAAATCCGAGAAATCGCCTTCTTAGATGTACTCATAAAGAAATTTGTAAGAAAACTGAGCCACAAATTGTACCGAAAAACCCACACACACAGACAGGTACTTGCATACACTTTCAAACCACCATCCAAGGCAAAAACGTGGAATTATAAAAACGTTATTAGAACGTGCTCGGAACATGTGCGAGCCACAACATCTCAAGCAAGAACTGGATCACCTCATTGCATCTGAAATCGAGAGGGCCATGTGACCCATAATGTGGATGAACAACCAGTGGTGGCTAATGCATATCTGCCTTTCATTTCTCGGGTGACAGACAGGATAGGGAAAGTCTTGAAAGAACACAACATAAAAACGATCTTCAAGCTAACAAGGAAAATACAGCAATCAATCAGATCAGTCAAGAATAAGAGGAACCCATTGTCAAGCGCTGGAGTCTATCGTATACCATGCACATCTGGTAAGGTATACATAGGAGCAATAAAAAGATCCATGGGAAACAGGATCAACGAGCACAAAAGAAACTGCAGCCCAGGACAATAGGAAAAATCGGCAGTACCGGAACATGCGCTAAGTGAAGGGAATCACGAAATACTATTTGGTGAGGTCAAGCTCCTTGCAACGACTTCCGGATACCACAATCGTCGTCGAGCTATAGAAGTCCACAAACATACGGAGAACTTCATCAGAAAAGAAGAAACACTAAAACTTAACCAAATCTGGAACCCAATCCTCAAAAACGCAAGAAAGATCCCATTGAGTACAGAGAAAGTTCAGATTAGCCCCGTGCTGCGAAGCCCCGCCCGTCCCCCACCACAACCACTCACACATAAATACAACTTGCGGTCGGGAACGCGTCAATCTGCTACCAGAATCGGACATAAAAGCACCTCTCGAGATGCAAGTCACGCGTGCCGCCTGCTAGCGAAACGTCAGGAAGAACTTACAACGACCATTAAGCCCGAATGAAAACACTTTATCAATAAACCTGAGTCGCGAAAGCCTAACAAACTATTTTGCAAACTGTCACATATATTCTGAACGACACCTCAATTTCATGCATAGTCACTTCTATTGAATAACACTAGCTAGAAAAAGGTAAAATTTAACGCTAAATTAACTGCATTCAAAGAATAAATCTACGAGCTTTCAATTCTTCAACACTCGTACTTGATTTCGGATTCCACCATCGTCTAATTGATAGTTTTATAGCACTCAGAATGGGTTCAGAAGGGAACTGGGAACATAAGATCTTCCAGAGAAAAGGAAAGGAAAAAACACGCAGTTTGTCAGAAAAATATGTTTGTTTTTGTGTTCAGATAGCAGTCTAGTACGTTAGACCGCCTACTAATGAACTTTTCGGTCTCTACGCCCCCAAAGCTTTAAATTAAATAAATCTCAAAGTTGTTTGGTATTGTTTTTGTCTTTGTTCCGTTCCTTAGCGGCTAAAAGTTAGGCCTCGCGAAGATGTTCGAGTCCCTTCTGGTTTCCACGCGCCTAATGCGAATTTTATGTAGAGGCGCCGCTGGTGCTTTTTTGTTCAAAATCCAGTCATATTTCGTATTCTCCGTTTAGTTAATATAAATGTAAAAGGCCATTTGAGTTCTGGGAATGAGAATTGTTGCAAATTTTAGGGTGTTGTGTCGTGCCTCGTTTAACAGGAAAATGGGCATTGAATAAGTAAATTTTATCCAATTTGAGGAAAATCTATTTCCTGACTTTGTTTCATCACGATCAATAACCATTTGGGTTAACAAACCATCAAGGACTAGTTTCGCTACTTAGCAAGTCGGCTTCGTTAAAAAAAAAAGACGAGACATAAAAAGCTTAATAAGGCTAAGTGCAGATTCTAGTTGGTGCGGTTTATCTTTCAAACGAGCAACAGGGCTCTCGATTGTTACCGTGCCATTGACAATCCTGTCGTATCCCAAGCTGCGATACTCAGATCGAGTGCCAATCTATTGACTTCAAACCAAGGCAGGGGTGCAGTGAATGCATTATGCAACAATAGGCGGACAATGGACCAGAGTTTTTGTATTGCAACTGACAAAGACTTTGAAGGGATATGAAACAACTAAAAAAATTACATTTCAGGGAGTATTTTTCAACATTATTTTTTTTAATCCAAAATTAACTGAATATTAAATCAAAAGGTAAAAATACGCTTCAATATTTCAATATTGCCTCGAAAACCAGACATCAAAAAAACAGTTTTTGTCACAAATATCAATTATCGGCGTTGGGTAGGTCAATATGTGCTTTACCGATGACGCAAAAAAAAATCCTCTCTCTGACTAAAATAAAAGGTTTACGGTCAGCAAAAAACGTTAAAAAAAAATTTAGTGCGTCATTTTGGACGCTGTATTGGGCTTTCAAAATATTTAAAAATCATGTTCAATTATTTTAAACCTTTTTGAAGTGAAACGTGTAGGTGGCGCTATGATATTTGGACGAAAATGGAGAGAGATTTGAAAGAGGTGTCACGTTTTGGCGAATTCCGTTACACGAGGGAGAAGAAAAATATAACGTGAAGAGACGGAGAAAGGCCGGAGTCTCATGCATCCGTTTTCCGACGTCCGATGCCCGAAAAACCATCTATTCTGACATAATCGTATGAAAATATGTCAGAATAAAAGGTTTTTCGGACATAGGACGTCGGAAAACGGATGCAAGAGACTCCGGCTAAAGGCAGGCAAAAACAATGACAGCCGTTGAATGATTGAAACAAATCATGGATTATGAGCACAGAGGATTGCCTATCATTGTCAAGCACCGATACCCTTGTGACGTCACTACGGATGCGTATCTCCCTTTTGTGTGGTCTTCCGTCTCTACCCCGACTCGTACGCTAAGTCTAAAAGTTGTATGAGGGGGGACTGTTTTGAAGTGAAACTTCTTAGGCAAAGCTCTGATATTTGGACGAGAATTGTAATGGAGTTACCAGATTTTTTCCGAAAATGTGTGCGCCTTCTGACTTCAATTTAATTAATTAATTGACTTTAATTCAACTATTTGCTCTAGGTAATTTTCGGTCAATTCCGCGATAATGATTTTACCTAATTATTGAATTTTTAATTATTTGTGTAACTAAAGCTACACAACTTTTCTTTAATTTAAAGAAGAAGCGCGACTTTCTTGAATTTATCCGAAATATTATTCATTTCTGCTCGCTGGCTTTGGACCTATAGTAGCCAAAGCGCGCACCATGGTATTTTCTCCCACGAAGCTTGCCCTTCCATCGTCGAGCGTTTTCTTTACAAATGAACGGCGCGGCGTTGGGTTAAGTCAGTCCGGCCCGAGTCCACCAACTAAGTAGACGCTTCCGACTTCCACCGAATACCGAGGTAGGCCTTCTCTCCGAAACACCGACTGGTACCTGTTTCACCGCTTCGCGAGTAAGTTATTTTTCATTAATACTTGGTTGGTAAATTATATTTTTGTTTTTATTGTCACGGTTCACTTGGACGGACAGAGTTTAAGATTCTATAGACTATCACGGTTTATGTGTACGGATAGTTTTCGCTAAGATATTTATTTTACAAAGTAAAGTTTTATAAACTATCACGGTTTATGTGTACGGATAGTTTTCGCTAAGATATTTATTTTTACAAAGTAAAGTTCTTTAAATTGTCACGGTTTATGTGTACGGACAGTTTTCTCTAAGACATTTATTTTCACAAAGTTTGAAGTTCTATAACTGTCACGGTTTACGTGTACGGACAGTTTCTCTTCATATATTGGTTCATGTTTTATTGTCACGACATAGTGTAAAGTTTTATAAACTATCACGGTTCATGTGTACGGATAGTTTTCTCTTAGATATTGTTCATCCTGTCATGGTTCATGTGTACGGACAGGACTTTATTTCCACCGCCGTTGCGGTTGATTCTAACCGATTCAAGGTTACCGTATTGGCCAACCAAGTACATTCATGTCTGTATCCGAAATGTCTTACATAAAGTGTGAAACGGGTACATCAGTATTCGAACCAGTTAAAACCGTTAAGATATAACCGCTTTTGTATTGCATGACCGCTTCTTATTTTCTGTTGCTCACCACTTGCTTGACCGCTTGTTATTTTCTGTTACTCACCGCTTGCATATAAACCGCCCGTTATCATTAATCTACACGCACGCACACATACACATTTTCACTCTCTCCATTGCACGCCCGCTTCATTAACTCTATTCACTCTGCTCAAGGAGTGTTATAATTTACTATAGGAATTGCCTTATTGACATACATTTATAGCAATAAATACTAGAACTTAATCGTGATTTCATGTGTCTTCTTTTGGAGTTTTCTGGAGGATTTACAGGAGGTATAGAAAAAATAACTTCCAGCATCTGATTCGACCCCTGATCTCCACTGTAAGAAGCTACCTGGTGCACGTGGGCCCTCAACCACAATAATCCTGAGGGTGGCGCCCGAGATAACCGTTAAAGCAATAAAAACCGAAAGGGCGCTACAGAATGTAAAGAGATTTGGAAGACGCATCACGTAACGTTACGTTTTGGCAAATTTCGTTACACGAGAGAGAAGAATAATATAACGTGAAGGGACGGAGAAAGACAGGCAATGACAATACCAGCCGCCAAACGATTGACACAAATCATAGATTATAAGCAAAGAGGATTGTTGCTAATTATTGTCAAGCACTGATAGCCTTTTGACGTCACTATAGATGCGTATCTCCCTTTTGTGCGATCCTTCGACTTTACTCCGACCTCATACGCTAACGTCTTAGGCTGGGGTCTGATATTTGGACGAGAATGGAGAGTGATTTGAAAGACGCGTCACGTTTACGACCATTTCGTTACAAGAGAGAAAGATAATATATAATGTAGAGAGAAGGAGAGAGAAAGAGCTATATCTAAAACACAGGCCGTCGCTGCAAGACAGAGTAGAAAGATAAAACGCAGAGGGCAGGAAGAAGGGAGCTATAGCTTGAATATATCTAATACACAGTTTCGGCTATCCGTGTTTCCCTTTTGTGAGGTCCTTTGTCTTAACCCTCACTAGTACGCTAAGTCCAAAGTCTCAGTTGCTCGAAGGGGAAATAGTATTGTACAAGCAAAAGAGAGAGCCACGTATTCACTGAATACTAGGCAATGGAAAAGAATAGTGTGATGTTACAACTCTAATGCCACAGGAGTGGAGCAAGAGACAACGTATACACCCAATACGAAGCGATAGAAGTTTCACTTTTACCACGTGTACGGCGCTGGAACTGAGCAGCGCGAAGTTTGATTCTTTCATTGCGGATTTCAAATCGAGATATTCTGGAGTGGGGTGAAGATCCAGTATTCAAGAAGAAGCTTTAGCACACACTGGATTGAAAATATAGATCCAAGAGCTTCTTGTTTCTCACTCATACTTTTCAGATTTTCATATTACGTATATCTTGAACTCGGAGATATTGGATCTTTTCGGATTCTACGTATAAATTATACGTTTTGAGCAGAATCCTGACGGTGGAATGTACGATTCTCTGCTGGGTGTGAACAAAGCCATTGAATCACAGCTGGGGCCTTAGAGAATTTAAGATTATATATTTTCCAAAGATAGTGCAAAACAGCTTGTCAAGTGGATGAGTATTCTGGATATATTTGTGTGTAATCATCATCTTCATCATCTTAAGTAAAACGGCGTTCATGCTATCTACCGCCTTCGTGCCGGTTTGACACTAAGAGCTACCAAACTAAACTATCCTGCTCTCGTCGCAATTTGCTGATCGCCGAAGAACTTTGGTGTACTTTGGACTTGATGGTCTTATGTGTTCTAGTGCGTGACTCTTATTAATGATGCACAGGCAGGAGACCCACAGTTCCTGACCTCGAATTCCGATCCAATAGCATAGAAACTAAAACAATTGGGTCCTTCGAGGTCAGGGTTGGCTGATTGCACAATCAAGTATTGAACTCCAAATCGTGGGCGATGGGGTGGCCACATCCCAACGCCCATTGTGTGTAATAGTTTTGGATTGGTAAGTCACAAGTACGTGCTACATAGGGTCGGCCGGGTGAAGAGATGCGCATCTTCTTCCGACCACTTTAAAACTAACAAGCAACGAGAAAATCAAAGTCATCCGGAGGCAAGAGGTTCTGTGAGTCTCGATCTTTGTGCCACGCATAGGCTTTTATAGTATTATCGAAGTCTGTATTATGTTTTATTACATCGCGTTAGTTTCTGAAAACTTTCACTAAAAAGTAAATGAAACGAATTCCATTTCAAGTCGAAATCCAATTAAATTATTGTTAAATTAATTAGAAATCATACAAACGAACTCCAACGTGTTGTCCACCCTATCGGTGTCTAGGCAACAGTAGAACAACCCCCCCAAATTTTCTCTTCTGCACGTTTTGGGGGCGTGCGTGTGTGTGTGTGTGTGTGAAAATTTTAGCAAACAACGGGTGTAATCAGCGTCGTAACATGCTGTCGTAATAGCGAATGCCCGCATGATGATGGCGTTTTAAATGTCGGTAATTACACCTGAATTAATAATGTGGGATTGGAACTGTTCCGGTTCGCTCCTAAATATCATAACTGAATCGTTAGTGTTGTCCGGCCAGGGTGGCGCGGGCCGATATTGGAATTTTGTCGAAAAGCCGCAACAGGCATTGTTGTTTCGATTTTGTTTTCGGGAAAAATACGAGGGATACTCGACATGGCGCCGTGCAATAAGTTGATATTGCAATTTGTGATTTTAACGAATAGACTGAAAAAAAATAAACTACTGCAGATAATCAAATTCTAAACACATAAGAGCTTTGTTGTTTAGACTATCAAAACATCAAAAGTAATTGTTATATGTATTTGAAGAGGTTATAATATAATCAAAACAGCATGAGATTATACTAGGAATTTGTTTGTTCAGGATCCTTTATATGCCGTTATTTATAAGGTAAATAATGGCGACACCCCTAAAGTACACACTTCGATAATACCTTACAAACACCCATGGCAACTGGGGGGGGCTCGAAAACCCCAAAACATTTCAATCACTTTAACAAACATTTATTACTTCTCAAAAGTCGGTGAGAGGGTTTGTCATCCGCCTTTTAATATAGCCGCATGTGGGGTCTAGCAAATTGATATTTAGGGGGAAGAGAGGGCTGGAGATGCGATTAATATTGAAGAGATGTTCGTGCTTGTAGCCTGGCTTGTTATTGCCGAGATCGGAATTGTACAGGGTGAACAACTCAGATTGTTTGAGGTAGATTAATAATAATTCATTAAAGCGTATAGACCCCAAGACTTGGAGCTATTAACTAAAGTAATTTGGTGGGTTATACAATACTTCCGCACCCTTCACAGAACGATTCCCCATGGCAACATGCTTTACGTATCAGATTTTCTTTGAGCCAAGAGCAACGAAAACAGTCCCCTCCAAAATTGAATAGGCCCTGTGTCTGACATTAGCATAATCAAAAGAAAGATATTATCAGAAACTTGCCGGGAGCCACCCGGCAGCTCGTGTGTCGTCATAGTTTGCAATATCAGACAAGCAGTCCTCAAAAGCTAATCCTCCCTCCGTTACTCTGAACGAAACCCTTAGTGCTTAATATAAAAGGGGAGCCCCCTCAGTCTTGTCTTCCATATTATTACTATAGATCATGTAGGCTTTCGCAGGTCTGGTACATAATTAGAGGCTATAAGCATTAGAAACGGTCTCTTTAGTCTTATCGTGGATCTCTTCTACACGCATTAACAACCCTCCCCTGGCTGCTGTGCGGTATGATGGGAATAGAAATGTCAAACACACGGTTTTCTGAAGGATCTGATAGTTAAATCTTTTTGTAACGTGCATATTTATCGCAGTTTATTATCATGTTTTTAAATGAAATGCTCGCATATGCTCAACTATTCATCATTGAACAATATTTATTTTATTTATTTATTTATTTATTTATTTATTTCTGATCCTTAATCAGGTAACTGATATCAGGGCCTTATTAATACATTATTTGTTAACTAAATTCTATTAAGTTTATGTTTACTTATTCTAATAATTTAATTCCATTCATATAATATTATTCAATAAATATACTATAAGTTATGTATTCAAGTTTTCTTTCAAGTATTGGTACAGTACACTCATTGTAATAACTGTAATAATGAAGGCGGTAAAACAAACTTGGAAATGTACCAAGTGAAATATAAGGAATACTATTGATAATAATTTTAAAAAAATAATTAAGAAACGTTAATAAATCAACGGGTACATCACCCCCTTGTGGTCCTCCCTGCAGTCTAAACATCCATTTCCATTACTGTCTCGTGACAGCCTCACAGACCTGTTACCAGACCTCATCAACTTCTTTTGAGTTCCCTTTTTAAATAGGGTAAATTTCGGTTTCAAGTTCAGTGTTGTGGGTACTCTGAAACCTCACCTTCGAAACTTTAGCAAAAGGTCGAAAGGGAAAAACCCAATGGAAAAATAAAACCTAAAACCCTGAAAGAGTACAAATTCTCAGAACTTAGAACCCCTTTATACTTATAAAATATACAGGGTGGGGCACGAAAAACTTCCCACCCAGGTTTTCTCAGGTGTTGGAAGATTAATTAAAAATCGCTCGAACACGTCAATTTTTGTTTTTTGGGGACACATTTTATTGGTATTTTCACCCCCTACCTGTCAACCTTTAAGTGGGGTGACAGGTACCCCCAAAATTTCAAATAAAAAGGGAGGTCGAGTGATACGTCGTTTGCTAGCTATTTTCATCAAGATTATATCCCCGAAGTTTCAAGTTGCTATTATCTACCCTGTCGAAATGGCGGCTTGTCAAAGTTAGGAGCTACCTACGCATAGGTGTGACATGTAATAGTAGATTATACCACGAGTCAATAATGATAGCTATTATTCCCGAGGATTATTACGAACTGAGCCGCGTTAGCGGCGAGGGAGTAACATTCCGAGGGAATAATAGCCATTATTGCGAGTAGTATACTCTACTTTATTTACGACAAATTAATTTATTTGAGATTTTCAATGAACAAATCTCATCCGTCTCATAATTTTCAATACAAATTCACAAGTACTACACGTTTGACACTGACACTTTTGCGGAATAATGACCATTAATCCCGTTACTCGTCATTAATCCCTGGAGGAATAACATATGTCATTATACTGCCAAAATCACAAATATAATACGCACATTATACATTAGTCGTAAATAAAAACTATACAGTTTAGATTATCGAAAAAAAGCATTTATCCTAACTTTAATATGCCGCCATCTCGGCAGGGTAAATAGCAGCAACTTAAAACTTTGGGGATATAATCTTAATGAAAATAGCTACTAAATGACATATCACTCGACCCCTCTCCATTTGAAATTTTAGGGGTACCTATTACCCCCACTTAAAGGGGGTGTGACCCAAAAATGAATGTTTTAGTGCAAAAAAATCTAAGAATAAATATTTAAACCGCATCTTGCAACGATGGTCCGTTTTCGAGTTAGGGCGGTTTAAAGTTACAACTAGGCGTTTGTGACGTCACACTAGATTATCAGGGACAGTATTAACACGTGTAAGAATTTTCCAAAACACAGGAAAATTATCTCCTAGAGCGAATTGCAACCACTCAAAGTATAGGGTACGGTTCACTGACAACTGAACAAACAGAATACTGCGATTTCGGCGGTTGTGACATCATAAACTTCTGCAAAATTTATCTTCACAAGGAATTTTCTCGGAAACTATTTTGAATATAGGACTGCGGTTTTCACGAGAGATCTTAGATTTTTTTTTCTTGATTTAAGTAGCTCAAGTCATTTTTTAAGGTCATACCCGGGTTGACAGGTAGGGGGTGAAAATACCAATAAAATGTGCCCCCGAAAAAACAATAATTGACGTGTCTGAGCAATTTTTGAACACCTAACACCTGAGAAACTCTGGGTGAGAAGTTTTTCGTGCCCCACCCTGTATTAATGTATATATTATAAAATTAATGGAAACCTGTAAGTTGCCATTTTGAAAATAATTCCCCTTATTTAATTAGCCCATTAATCTCCCTTTTTGAGATGACTGGTGAGTTTTTTTATTGACAAATTGCCCCTCTTGGAGGTCAAATTCCCTTTTTTCTTATGGAATCCCAAATATTTACCAAAATACTGATATGCTAATCTAAATATTGATAACGACAAGGTAAATTCAGATGGATGAAAACGTTTAAATTTACCTGGTTACAATTCGAGCTTTCAATTGAACAAAACGTGCTAGTTTCTCGCACCGAAAATTCAACAAAATGGCGTAGATTTTCGTCTCCAGAAAATTCTGAGTGGTTGGCTTACAAATACGGGGACTTACGACTAAATCCAAGTTTTCACCCCAAAACCAATTAGGCCAGCTACCACTTGAGTTCCCAATGGCTTTAAAATCCCACAAAAGGTGGATGTTTCAAAGAACGCAGCAAAGAGGACCGCCGGTAAAATCTGCCAACACAACAACAACTTGTTGCTTGCTCAACGTGCGAATTTAAAGAGAACGACCCTATTTCGAAATTTACCAGGTGACCTCTTATGAAATTTTTTTCAGAATTCTGTGTTTTCCAAGATTCCCTCTGGTGTCAGACTTCCGGTCTTGACCAGGAAAACGAGACCATCAGCTTGAAACAAACAACCCAAACCACATCGATGCCAAACAAAACTCAAAGTTGTTATCCAATTTTCTCCCCTAACACTAATTAATTATTTAATTAATAATCATCATCTATCCGGTTTTTAGTCTAACAACCATCAAAATAACCACCAGTTCAGAGATAGCAACGTAGTCGCAACGCGATAGCAACAAAGGTCAAGAAACCTTGGCAACAGCGCTTCCCGAACAGGATCAACAAGTGTTCCATAACTACACTTATTCGGGAAAATAAATAACTGGAAAAATGTAAATATTAGTGGAATTAAGGGTGAAAAATTGATTTAAAGGGTGTGAAAGTGATCTGTGGTGCTGCAGAATCTTCAATAATGAAAAATACGGGACTCGTAAGAGTTGCCAATTGATATTTATTTGGAAGTGAACAAACATTTTCATCAATAGTTGGGCTTTTTGACAACTTTCGTAAGCTAAATATATGAGCTTATGAACGATCTCAAAGACGAAGAATTTATATTAACAAAGGGATAATAAATTTATTTCCTAGTATTTCTTTATATTACATACCGAGGTGGAAATTATTACGTTATTATTACTGTCGAGAGATTTTAGTTAGACCGAGGCGCAGCCGAGGTCTTACTTAAATCTCGAGACAGTAATGAAACTTTTCACCGAGGTATGTATGCTATTTTATTTACAATCATTCGTGGGTTGAAAGTCAGACGTCAGACAGAGATTCTTGTTCAATGCAACACGAAGAATCAATTATAGTACCAGTACTACAGAGCTCGCATTGTAGTAGTCTATTGTGTAAGAATTGACACTGAGCACCGTTTAGTGGCGATAATCGAATAAATCAAACCCCATTGCTATTATATTGGAACGAGAAGACGTTTTGCTGTAGTATGCGAAGCCAGCTGTCCAATTTAATGATGAATAATGAACTAACTTTGCCGAACTATTGTGGCATTAATTCAGGCGGCGGAGCTCTTTACACGGCTCCCCGAATATGGGGCCGTTAATTTGCCACCTCGAGCAATATCGCCAATAGAATGTCGTTAATGAAACTTGATTGCGATTCCGATCTTGTCTCGGATACAATTCAACACTTTGCGGATAATTAATAGTTATCAAAAGTCAAAATTTATCCAGATATGTAAGAATAAATGGGCGCATAAATTGCCGGGGACACGTCCTAACTGCAACCGCGCCACGACCTGACCGTAGAACTGCAAATTGCCCGCCAGCTACACTTTTATAAAACCTAAAGCCGACAATAAAACCAGGAAAGAGGAGAAATAAAAACCGCCATAATGGGATTGGGCTGATCTAACCTGAGATTAGGGGCGTACAAGATTTGGAATTAGATTTAAGACTAAATGGATTAGCTAACGTAACTTCCCGGGAGGATTCTCTCTGGTCATTAATTGTTTGTAGGTGTCCAATGGAAATATTGACCATTTATTAAATAGTAAATTCTCCCAAGGCCATCCTAAATCCACATAGGAGGATAAATACCAGCTGCGCTCTCCTCGCCTCTTCTATTTATGCAGGTGCATAGATATTTGCATAATAGCGAGAGCAACGCTGACGACGGTCGATTTTGCATATCTCTGTTTACCTAGTCAGATCGGAAATAGTTGTGCTTCCTAAGGCCTAGAATATATACGGAATAAAAGGCGTCGACGTAATGATTTGACTTTTTCGAGGATATAAAAATATGTATTGCCCATCTCTTAAGTAACCTAACTTATTATAATACATTACATATTATTCTATTTTTTTGTTACAATTTATTATTGCATGAGACACAAGTTATAAAAATCCATGCAATAAAAATCATGCTTACAGAGTGGATATTAATTGGGGACTCTTATCGAATGCCACCAGCCGCGCGGTTCAAATAGCCAACCAATCGCATCAAATTGCGTATATGCATATTGTTCATAAAGAGCCCTGTTTAGTTCGGCTGGCCAATTTTATATTTACGAGATTATGCTTTGCCGGAATAATGGGGAAAATTTGAATTGTGAACCCAAAAAGAATTCAGGAATATTTTTATTTTCAAAAATGAGGCTGCCTTTTTTTTTTGTTCAACGGTAATTACCCGATTGTAGCAACAGCTAACAAGTAGCGGCAATTAAGGCGGCCGAAAGCAAAAAGGAAAAATCAAATTGCAAATTGCGGAAATGCATCGCGCCGAAACGAGAAGTAATTTGAGGAGTAGCGCGCGGAAAATTCGCTCCTTGAACAGTCCAAATTAACATACTTTGAGTGAAACGAGACTCTCCGGAGAGCGCTAAAATTTTCGTTCTTCTTTGGGCATTAGGGCAGGATTATATACTTTTTTTGTGTGTTACCATGTCCTAGTTTTTGTGAGTTTTTTGTTGGAAGTTAGTAGCGTGGTTGAACAAAAAAAAAACTATGAAGTCTTTATTGCAATTAGCGATCGTACCCTTTTCTCAATTGCCTGCACAGGTTTCGTTTTTTATAGGCCGCAATATTAGCTTACTCGTTACATCAGAAGTAGGCTTTGATGTTTTTTTTTTTTTTGGAGGCTTATTGCAGCGATATGCCAATATAATTATAACGATACATTGATCGTTGGTTGGTATTTGGAAATTAAAATGAGAGACTCTTGACCGCGTGCTCACTTGAATGCAAAAGCGAGGCTGCACTGAGCCCGACAAGTTTAAATAGAATAATATTTTGTTACCCCAAAAAGTTGTTGTTATTTTTGAGATCAGCAACCATGAGAAAATTAATTTAATGGCTAGCTCAGATTTTCAAAGATTTTCACCTAGTCACTGTCTCAAACGAGCATGGCAAAAATCGTGGGTTGTTCGTTTCAGCTTGAGGCTAATATTCTACCAATAAAATAATTAATTTCAGCAATTTCTGGATAACTATCACCAGAACGTTGATTACACCCTAGAAGCAATACACAACATGGTGACACTAATCCCCTGGATCAGGTTTCAAATCTTACTTCACATGCCAATTACCTTGATCATTCTCAAGCTCATAGATAGAATACCTAATCTTTTTCCGAATCCTATATGGTCCGCAAGAATTCCCTGCCAATTTTGAAGCAAAATAATTAGCCACATCAGATAGGGCATACTGTCTCTTTCATAGCATATCTTCATCATCATACTCTATGTGTCTTCTAGGAAGATTATACTGTTGCGAGACTTTTCAAAAGCTTTTTCTATACGCTTCTTTACAAATTCCCTTACCTTTTTCAAGATGTGTTCCTTATTACAACTTGAATGAGCAACAACGTCCCCTGACAATTTACTTGAGAATTCATCTCAAGGCCTAACCGTCGGTTCCCAAAATTGATAAAATATGGAGTAGCACTGGTAACCTCATGTCTGGCACTCCTATAGGCACATCTCAATTCAGCTAGCCATTTACATACGATGATTTTGCTCCACATACGCCGATATCATACTTTTCAGTACACGATTCACCCGTTCAGTTGGATTACATTGAGGTGTGTAATTAGGATTGCAAATGATTTCAACACCAAAAGATGTACACAAAGGAGAAAACTCACGACTACGAAATTAAACATCGTTATTACACTTCAAATGCCGAGGAACACCAAAGACCATAAAAATATTTTCCTTAATTATTTTCGTCACTGAAACAGCTGTGGCTCTTCTTAACAATCAGTAACAACTAGAATGTAGTGATTCCCAGCCTCAATGTCCAACGACCTAATCTACCCTGCGGATCCTTAAGTTGTCTAACCAGACGAACGAAGGACAGTCCGTAATAACGAACTTCAAAAGTCCCAAATAGCATCTAAGTTTTTCTATCGCCCATAAAACAGCAAGGCTAGTACTGAATAAGAATGTTCAGTACTAGAATAATTCCGTTCTTGCTTTGACAAGGTTCTGGAAAGATAAGCGATGACATATTCTTCCCCATCAAACTTTTGGGTAAGCACTGCCCCAAGACCATATGCTGAGGCATCGGTTTGAACATAAAAAGTATAGTCAACATTTGGACAAGCCAAAATGGATGCGGTCGCTCCAAATGAACTTTTTGCCTTTATGAAGAAGTGAGAGGGGCAATAACATCTGAAAATTTATCTACAAATCGACGATACCAACTTATCGTTCCGATGACTCTTCTGACCTCTCGCACAGATTTCGGACGGGGTAGATCCATAATAGCATCCACTTTACTTGGATCGACAGCAATTCCAGAACGATTAATAATATAACCCAAGAATTTGAGCTCTGGATGACAAAAAGACATTTTTCGTGATTCAGGGTTAAATTGGCTTGTTGAAGGCGATTGAAAACTTTCTTAAGTACCTCAATATGTTTTTCCAAAAAAGACGTGCTAATGATGATATCATCCAAATATTTTAAAATATAGGGCTCCAATTCTGCGTCAAAAAGATTATCGTACAAACGTTGAAATGTTGCAGGAGCATTTTGGAGACCAAAGGGCATTCTAACAAATTGAAACAAACCTCTCGACGATACAGTGAACGCTGTATATTGGCGAGAAGAAGGTTCAAGTTCGATTTGCCACTTTGCACTCTGATTATTCAATCATGACAATTATTTGGCACCTCCTAACTTACGTGATACATCTGCAATATATGGCTATGGGTAAGCATCCCGTTCACTAACGCGATTAATCTTACCAAAGTCAACACAAAATCTCCAAGTTTTGTCTTTTTCAGGTACCAACAATACTGGTAAAGACCAAGCACTTGAGGATTTCTCCACAACTCCTAACTCAATCCTTTTTTCGAGTTCCTCATTGATGATCTCTTGCTGAAAAGGTGACACCGGATAATATCGTTATTTGATGGGTTCCTTTTGAGTTATCTTTATCTTATGTTGTACCAGATTTGTAAAACTTAACTTGTCGGACTCCGTCCTCGCAAAATAAGTGTCAACCATTTTATTCCGCCGTTCCAAATCAGGAGAACTCAAATCAATACCAGATTGTATGGAATTTAAAATAGGATCATTCAAATTAACCTTTGAAAAAAAACCACTCGCCTTTCCTGATATCGGGCACGATATCCATAGGTATTCAAAAATCAACCCCCAAAACCAATCTGTGTCTTAGTTGGGGAAAGACATCCATAATCTTCACGACGTCACTTAAACGTATCGGTACAGAGACAGTTCCTTAACAATGATACTCACTACCATTTGCCAGACGACAAGACACAGAAGTCAACCTATATACAGGGTGTCCGGAAAGTCAACGATAATACTGAAAGGGCTGATGGAACAACTCATTAGCATCCAAAAAAACATAATATGACCTTAGTAAAAAATCGATGGTTTTCGAGATAATGTCACTTTAATAAAATTCGTTAAAATGGTCCTCTTGGAACAGATTTTCGAGTGTCACATTAAAATTTTCATTATTTTCAGGTTCTCTATTCAGTTTTGCAATGGCGAGTAAACATTTGATTTGTCATAGAATAACATTAAAAGTCAAAGTTCAAAACATTTACTAAAAAATCTTTTTAAAGTGAAGTATCAGGAGTATTCACTTTGAAAAGAATTTTTAGTAAATGTTTTGAACTTTGACTTTAAATGTTGTTCTATGACAAATCAAATGTTCACTCACCATTGCAAAGCTGAATAGAAAATCTGAAAATAATGAAAATTTTAATGTGACACTCGAAAATCTGATCCAAGAAGACCATTTTAACGAATTTTATTAAAGTGACATTATCTCAAAAACCATCGATTTTTTACCAAGGTCATATTATGTTTTTTTGGATGCTAATGAGTTGTTCCATCGGCCCTTTCAGTATAATCGTTGACTTTCCGGACACCCTGTATAACCCAAGGTTTGCACGGATTTCCAAACTTCCTCATTTATGAATAAAAACCCATAAAATGACAGACCCGATATCTCCACCTTGACGAAAGGACATTCTCCATCACCAACCTGAGCTAAAATATACTGAAGCACAAACTTTGTTTTGTTTTTGTCGACCGAAAATGCATTCTGAGAAACAGCAGTTCGATTAGGGGGGCTTTATTTGAAATTGATGCAACTTTGAGTACACGCAAATTATGTCATTCGTGAATGAAAATTGGTGCACGGCTTATTTGACATGCACTTTTTCAATCGCAACTGACATCATTTGCGTCATATTTGCGTATACGCAAAGTTGCATCAATTTCAAATAAAGCCCCACAGCTGTTGTTCCCGACTTTAGTTTACCGAATAGAGTTGCGATTTCACGAACTGTGACTGTCACTCGTCTGTCACAGTCACGGCCTGCTCCAGTCCCACTCAAGTAATAGTGACATTTTGTCACCGGCTCTCCGATCTCTGACCGATACAGCGCGGACTAAACTCAAGTCAAAGTGAAGCAAATAATGAAATAAATTATAAATCGCATCACGGTGACGCAAAACAGAAACTGTTACTGCAAAGGGCAGCCTAGAACCGTGACTGCGAACTGAGCGGGCTGCGATTATGCTTTTATATGTTTTACCAACACGGCCAGGTAAGGTTAAACTGTTCCAAAAAATCACTACTATTTGTCACCGAGCCACGACTAGAGCAGTCACGTCTTGTCACAGTTCCAGTAAAATCGCAGCCCTCTATTTCCGAAACTCGACAATTTTCTCAGCTATTGAATGGTCGTGAATTACTTCCTTGTTGATTGGAATTCAAAGTATTCGACCTACTACCACTACAACAACAAAAATTAAATTTCTTTGCACGGCAATCCCTGAGTAAATGACATTTTTCATAACATCTCCAACTCTGAGCCTCTATCGCATTTACAGAGTGCTTCGTGCGACCCACAGTACTTGGACCAGCATAAGCCAAATCCGGCTTCAAGGATAATTTAGACGAACTGTTCAATCCTACAACACAAATCAATGAGGTCCAAGGGAGCTCTAATTTCCGTCAAAGTTAGGCGATCTTGGAAGAAAGGCAAAATATTCCTACGTAAAACTTGCATTCGTAAGAAATCAGGTACAGGTGTAGGCATCCGATCAAATAATCTTGTCATAACAGCAATATACAGACCTATCGATTATGTAGTTCCTTGTGTGCGAGCAAGAATCTGTTCCCAGAATTTATCAGCTGAAGGTACATATTCATCTTTCATAAACCGAATCACACCATTCCAATCACACACAAATCTCTTGATCCAATTATAATAACGCAAGGCATCTCCTTCAAACAAATCTCGAGCTGACGCAAATAAGTGTGACTTATCAACATTGCGACCTACCAACCTAGAGAATGGATTATAAAACATCAGGAACCAGGGTCTATATTCTTGAAGTAGGGGCTTTCATGAGAACGAATGTCCTTTCTGTCTTCTTCGCTCATATTTATATTTGCATAAAACTGAAGAATACAGAGCAATCGTACCCATGAGAATAATGTTAACCGAGCAAGAGATGAGAAGTCCTCGAAAAGAGTTGAACTAAACTGGGAGGCAAGGAATCTAAAATCAAATTTCCACATAAAGTGACCAGAGCTCGGACATCGATGGCATAGCGTCGATTCAAGAAAGCAAACCAAAACAGTCAGTCAACAAAACCAGGACAATCTCAGAAAGAAATATTTCAGTCTTCCTTAAACAGCATGTACAGCCTGCGAATAATACAAGGCGAAAGTTGAAAAAATAGAAAAATCTAGTAGCCAAGAGTGCATAAATTATGTTATTGTTGAAACACACTGTAGTTCCGGAGTTGAGACCCATTGACGTTTGAGAAAAAGTTATTTCTCTGTCTGTCATAACTATTCTATCCGCTGATGACCAAGTTCCGGTGTTTTCGTGGAAGCGCCTTTCGTGTGGATTCTCTCGTATTGTCAAAACGATGACAGGAGGGACAGTGATCTGCGCGTAATCTTTTTTGAATTTGACACAGATAGAGTCACGAAACCGGATTTCACAAGTCACGCCCATAACGACTTATTGCAGATAAACTGAAGCCTGGATGGAAACGTCCTAATGATCCAGGTAAATAAATTATTTTTCTGGATTTCGACAAGTAGTGATTCCCACGAGACGAACGAGGTGAGACTTCCATAGTCTTGTCTCGTACGAGAGTCTCGCAATTGTATCGATAACTCATCGAGGTGCTTTCCAGTGACCCACTTGAATTATTCCAGAGCAGCTCAGTAGTGCTCCGCAATTACTTCGCGCCGTTCCAATGCTTAGACTGCTTGGAGTGTCATACATTTAAACTACGCATTTCTTTTATCTCCTGTCCCCTCGTGAACCTATCCATAATTCAGTGTTTCATGCTCCGAAATGAAGGGGGGTTAGGAAAAAAGGTTCCAGTTGCATTCAGTTCAGGGGGGGAGTAGGCGGATAACGATTTCGCGAGAATCCGGCTACTGTATATAATATTTATATTTCGTATACTTTGTCTGCACGCAGAAATATTTACCTGCGAGACTCTCGGAAACGAGACTCCCGTGGGCACCACTATCGACAAGATACTGATGACATTTTCCTTACTTTCGACTGCTAAAAGACATAGAAATCCGTATCAATGTGACAGTTTTGCGCATTTAACTCAGTAGGATCCTTTAACATAAGATTCCTGGATAATGCGATCATCTAGTAACGAAAAACTCGTAGCTAGTGAGAAGTTGTATCAGTAGACCGGACGAATCATCGCAATTGGCATCGAAATGATTGGCCTTTGAATAAAAATGTTTGAGGTCCAAAATCATAAAGCTGCATCTTCACCGAGCCGATGTTGACGGCTTTCTGTGTATAGTCCGTCGATTTTAATCTGATACTACAAAGGAATGTGAGCTGGTGGCTCCCTACGTTAAAACGCCAATGGTCACCTGATGTCACTCCAATGGTCACCTGATGTCGCACCTGTTCTTGCCTTATGCTCCGACTCCTCGCTCCTCATACGGAAAGTGTCAGATTGAAAAGGACGGACAATACGTGAACAATGATGATGTCGATCGAGAAAATAAATGGATAGACATGTCGACTGTTTTCCATCGCTTATCGGTAAACATGAAAGAGCACTCGATCGACTTTAGTCTGTGGACTTGTTTTCGACGTTCGACATTCGACAAACTGTTAGTACTCAGTGTCGTCTTGCTCAACAAGGCATCATATTTGTGTGTTTTCGTTAGAAACATGGAATGGAAACAAGATAAAGTCATACCCTTTATTGAGGCATACAAACTGAAAACAAATATATGGTATTCTAAAACCACAAACTATGAGAACAGAAACTTGAGGCACGATGCCCTTATGGAAATTGCTTTTGCGTGCAATTTTTCTTTTTTCAGGTTGCGATAATATATGTGACACAATCAACTATAATGTCATGGACTGATGCAGTTTTGTCCATATGTTGATCAACAATGTCGATACACAGAGTCAATCGACAATTGTCGATTCGTTAAAGACGCAGCTTTAAAGTCCATCTGGACGAAAATAACTACCTACCATTAAGCTTATCATAATAAGATGATGTTCTCGAGTGAAAAAACATCCCAAATATAAACTCGATATAAGTTTAATAGATATTAGAATTTATCTGAAGCTCATTAAACAGCGATGATGATGCACATCCATTACACAGATAGCAGTTAACATTAAGTGGATTGCTTGTCGAGTCACTAAATACCGATTTTCGTTTTGATTTATTATGACAGAGCAATCAGGCACGTTAACAACATAATTTCGAACTTTAAATCGAAAGCAATCGCGGGCAAATATTTTTTCAATTGTACGTCGTCGAACTCGAGATGTATTTATCCTCCTTTGCACATTGCCGTTTTATCGCCGTCACTTTCCGCAAAACTTTTTCCATTATTTCTGATTGAAACGCTAAATAAGTGTTTCTGGAAGCTTAAAATCGCAAAGTCAATCCCTTGAATCGTTTGGGAAAACACATTCAGTTATTCCAAATGGGGGTCCATTTATTTTTTTTTTGGGAGCGCGGAAGCTGAAATTCCCCACTTTTACCATATGGAAACTTTATCGCCGATTTGAATAAATAAATTTTGAGCGTACCAACCTAAATCGATAATAGTATTTTGTGCCTGCACAACAATTATCCTCCCTATTGTGTAACATCTGGAAATGTATGGTACAATAGCCATTCCATGACTCCGTCCGAATCCCATCACATTGATCCACAGACCTCCCCCTAATTAAGGTTCATTTGGGTTTGACACAAACGCGAATTTGGCAGATGATACTTGGCGTAATTTGCCCGGATGTCGCCGCTGCGACTTGCAGAATAATTGCGTTAATCCCGGCCGAATACGTGCCTGGATCAATCGGGTAGGGACTGCATACACAAATAATTACCCCGGATATAATACCAAAATTCGTATTGGATTTTGGAATTAATTATTTTGAGAAATGTCAACAACAAAAAAAAATGTTCATGAGGCCCAATTAGCTTCAGGGCAAAGGGTAAATTTGCTCCCTTGGCTGATTGCGGTAGGCTGTGTTGTACTTTTCTTGAATGTCAATGTAATTTCGCAGCAGATACGTCGACAGAATAATTTATCTGTCGTCGATTGTGTGGCTGTTCTGGAGTCTAAAATTCACAATCTCTATAGGCGAACTTAATTATAAATTATTAATGTTTAGTCCCTTATAATAGTTGCAAGGGCAATGAAGAAAGGATAATTGGCAATTGGAAGTTATAAAGCCCAGTTAACTAGTATTTGGAGTCTATAACGTGTTACTAATTTATTTAGGCACGGAATTGGATTTTAATGAGGCAATGTTAACGAGCAATAATTCACTATGAAACGGTTAAAAAGATAGTTGCGAAACTTGCACAAAACAAAAGTGATTTATTTTTGCGAAAGCGCAAACATACTAAAAGTGTATTAAAATCCTATTTATCATTGTCAAGAACACATAATCTTTTGGGTTTTTGTTCGCGAATTCTGGTGCGGTACATTTGAAATTGCAACAGATAAACGAACTTTTTACGTTAGCCGGGAGCACTTTAGTCGACACAGAGAGAATAGAACGTTTTCTTCCCGATGTTTTTGACTAGTTGGAATCGGAAATTTAGAATCGGGGAGTCGATGTTCGAAGTTTATCGGCGACACGATCATCTTTCGCTTTGAAAAGTTAACTTTTTTATGTCGATCTTTATCGAAAGAAAATAATAAAACTTTATTTTATATCTTTTATCACTTTTTTTATGGAATAATATAATATGGTGTGACACACACTTGATTATTTTTTGATAAGATTAATTGATGAACAAGTAAAATGAAAAAAATCTTGAATAATTTAACATTCGTCAGGTATCAAGAATAGTTGCCCCTTTTTTGTTTGTCTTTCATCTAGTGTAGTCTTCGGCAGCACAATTGTCTCAACCCTTTTGTACAAAGTTCAGTGTCTGCCGCTCGCTGTATTCATACCGATTCCGCAAGCTGTGCGCTTTTGTCATTTGAGCTTTTATTGGGCGACGCTGTTACTTTATTTGGTTTCAGTGACTTTTTAAATTGAACAATAAACATTTAGGAAATTATTGGAAAATGTAATTGGTTTTTTTTCCGCACTGACAAGACGAAGACAAAAAGCCTGTCAAAATGTGCGTTGACGTCTTTTCACCGCAAGTGAAAATGTTCGAAATTGAGGGGACGAAACTCATATATTCTCCCTAAGCCAAAAAGGAAAACTTATTTTTTTGGCGTTGTGGATTGCCGCGTAAAGATCCCCCTTTTCCATGACAACTGTCGAATGGTGGTAAAAAGCCATAACTGACGATATTCACAGTGTAAGAGAGTTTTGCTTTTTTTAGTGAAGAAGTTTTTCGTTCAAAGTGATGCGAGTTAATATGTATGAAGATTCACTTAGGCACAATGGGATTCCGTGTTAGTGAGTAAACTAAAAGCGGCCTTAGAGTTTATAGTGGACAGTCCGTAATTCCGGCAACATCGACAGAATGACCCGAAGGGAGATTAAGCCAGCTAAGTTGTTCGTATTCATTACGTGTTATCGGCAATGTCGACCCATTAGGACGTCCAGGCACCGCTAAACCTGCGTAACCCTTTCATGTCGGCTGCCAGATAGCCGGGGCTGGAGCGCCTCCATTAAATAGATAGACCTTATATAAAAGGGCCGGGGTGATAACAATGACGGAAGGATCGATCAATTGACGTTTTCATCGAGGAACCCTCGGGGTATTGCTTTCCGATTGACGAGAAACACGTTCAATTTGTATTGCGATTTTAACCTTCATTTATTTTTGGTTGGCGATTGTGGTCTAACTGCTTGTGAAGGTATTTTAGTCGGCAAATATTTATCCTTTAGAGATTTTTTTATTCCTATATTTTTCTTCCTACATTATCGCTGCAACAGTGAGTTTTGCATTGACTCGAACCGAGTAACTAGCCACACTCTTCATCTCATTATCAGTACCTACAATGGAATCCCTATACAAAATATGAGGCTTGATGAAATACATCATTAGCCCTCAGCCTAATGTGTGTATCTTTAAAGAGTTTTTTGTTGGAATGAGAAAATCAGCTCATTATAAATTTTCAAAAAAGCCAAAAACTTTGATTTTATTTAAGTTTGTCGCTATCAAAACATACCATGCGGGTGGGCTTTAACGCCGCAAAGGACTGAAATAACGATTCAAGATATTCTGAAAATTTCAACTGAAAATCTTGAGTGATCCTTAAACTTAGAGCAAAAACTATTATTTTGTCAGCCGCCTCCTGCAAAGGCCGATTATTTAAGTGTATTCTTTAGAAATTTGGCATCACTTGGTTACTTGGGTAGTACTCACTTGAAGTACTATAGAATGAGAGTTTGGAACCATATGGCTCGCACTGGAGCAAGTGTTCATTGCTGGCACGCTTTTCTTGACAGTTGGATAATGACCCTACCTTATAATTGTTGAACTTTCTGTTTCTTGAAGTTACTGTAGAAGCCACTGACACATTTGGGCTGTTCATTTGTACTATTTTTCTTGCTTCAAGCAGATCTCAGCAGCTGATCGGCGTTGACTTGTCCGATAACTCCCATATAACAAGCTCATAAATAGCAGCTCCTAGCAGATCTTCCTGATTTTTTAAGCAGGTAGCAAGTACAAATGAACAGCCTAGTTAACACATATAGACATCACAGTAAACCAAGTTTTGTGTCGCCAACATTCAGGAGAGCGATCCATTATCCATCTGTTTCAATTGGGTTGCTTTCAAAAAACTGAAACTTTCAAGACTAAAAGCGACCACTCGCAATGCCGGTTTTGTGAAACAAGCGGAAGACATGCTGTAATCGATTGGCATGTCAACTCGCCCATCGAATGTGTATTAGATGAGTTAAAGGAAGATAGATAGATAAACGAGTTTCACCTGTGCACATTTCTTCATTATTTTGGTCAAGTGAATGACGAGTTCAGACAGAAAAGCGGATCTTGTTTACACTTCTGATACATTCCCACCACGACCCCCTTGAGCAGCTCAGCCGCTTTGGCTCATAGGGGGTCTTGGCCTCACAACAAATATCAGTTTATGAATAAGATGCGATGTCTGTGTTGATGTCATTGATAAAAGCCAACCTAACTGGACATGGACTGAAGCTATCAGAATTTATAGGCAACCTTATCTTACTATTCCTGAAATGCTACTTGACGAGTTTCGGCACGATGTGAGATTGGTGAGTTGACGGGGTTGAGTGTGTCAATGAGTTAAATAGCACGCAGACGTAAAATAAAACCCTAGATTCTGAATTTCTCTTGAACCGCCATGTAGAGAACACAAAAAACAAAATATTCTTGATACTTATGGTCTGTAAAAATATTACGGGTAAAACGTGGGGCTGTAAGCCATGAATGCTATGATGGATGTATACCATGATAGTAGACCTATCATCACCTACGCAGCGGTAGCCTGGTATAGCTGAACCCGGCTACTTACAGCTAGGAAAAGTTCAAAGACTCGGGTAGCACTGTATAAGAAGAGCAATGAGATCATGCCCAACCGTGGTACTGTACTGAAAATCATCCTAGACCTCACACCACTCCACATAATAGTGAAGCGGGTTGCCAGTGGATCGTGTTTCATACTGGCAAAGATAAGTTGATGAAAACGCACTTTGGCAGAATTTTTCCTCTCCTAAACTGTGCACACCTTATGGATCTACCAAAAAACGTGATTGTTGTGCAGTTTCGAGAAAAACTTTTCCATCGAAAGTACAAAAAACAGATGGAACATAAAATGTATTCAATCTCTTAAAGCAAATACCATCAAATGGTAGACAGACGGTTCCAAAACTGCTGAGAGAACTGGAGCCGGAGTATTCAGGCCACGGACCAGATACTCGGAGCCAATGGGAAAATCACCAAGCATATTTCAAGCAGAACTTCATGCGATCGGAAGATGCGTGCACTCCAATCTGAACAGAAGTTATCGAAAAAGAGACATTGTACAGTCAAGCAGCTTTCAAAGCATTAAGTTCCCTGGTCACTATTCTAAGATGGCATGGGAACCTCTACAGAAACTCAATGAGCTGGGAAAAGAAAACAAAGCAACCCTTCTCTAGGTGTCTGGATACATGGGGGTAGGACACCTCACTATCTTCTACTGAACTGCGATGTCGCTAATCGCTCAAGGATAAAGAACCTGGGAAGTCCCCTTTTACAGTTGACATTCCAGCCCTGGAACCGCTAGATATCCTGAAATGCTTAAAGGACTAGAGGGGCTGCTTTGTGTAGGAAATCCGAACGTAGCAGCAGAAGGAGGGGTAAAATAGATCAACCTTGCTCGCAGTGCGACTGACACCACCAAAACATATATACACCGTATTTCAAAAGTCTGGGAACGGTCAAATATTTCCAGAGCGGCTCAAAATAGAATTACGAAGTGATTATTGATGTCCGATTCAATAATTTCGTAATCATAATCCCTATCGGGCAAGTCTTTAATCAATGTTAGGATCTGCCCAAAATCGGACTCAGTAATGCGACAAAATCCAGGTTCTGCAGCGAAGTAAATGAAACTACCAAGCATATAGTTGCGAATGTGACTCCCTCGTCAGTCGCAGACTACGATACCTCGGGTTTAGGTTTCTGGAACCTGATGCAATAAAGTATGTCGGACCTACACGGGTCTGCACATTTCTTAAAAATTGCGGGCTCCTAAGGTAAGACAGAACTGCACCAAGAAGGTCACATAAATTTCACATTAAAATGGAAGAAGTAAAATACAATATCAACAAACTAGCACCAACCAATTTAAGAATATTTATTTGAAATTCAGTTGTTCCGCGTTCCACTAGGAATTAAAATCTGTGTGGTGTCACACATAGCATTTTCACCGTTGCGGTAAGAACACTCCGGTTTGCCGGGATGGTGTAAACCCATTGTATTCAATGAGAGCTGTCACACGCAGCGTTGTACCGCAACCAAACCGGATGCAACCCCATCATGCTGCGGCGGCACCGCACGACCGGACGACCGTAATAGAAAGAAAACACGTGCAGTTGTATGTTTGTAGTCACACCTGACGATTCGAACGCAGCGGTTTTTCAGCAATTTTTGGGTTCGTGGTTTGTATTTGTTTTTTCATCAAATTTCATCATGTTTGGCGTGGTTTTATTCACCTCCACGGTAAACAAGCATTATGGGAGGAAAGATCGAAAGAATACACAGTCGTACATTCGAATTTTGTCGAAAAACTTTGAAAACCTTTTACTCCACTCTGGGGTGAATCCAATATTGACGATCCACCACCTTTCCTAATGAATCCTCCGCTTCTATAGAGCACACACAATCTTTAATGGATTCGGCATGATACTAATACTACCAAAATTCGATTGGCGAAACATCCCGATGGAATAGTCTGACAAGTAGAGTTCATCCGGTCAAAACACATTTCTTCTTGCCGTGCCATTAAAAACGCATAGTGTGACATCGCAATAAGTGAAAAATAATTAGAAAGATAAAATTGGAACTGAATTAACTTTATCGTAGAGATAAGTTTACAAAGTTCAAATACTCGAAGATAAGAAAATTTTATTATAAATAAGGGAGAAGTATCGAATTGGTCTAGCACTTAATTAATAAAGCAGATCTAATTAAGTTGGTTTCACCAGGAAAAATAGTTATGATGCAAATTAAAAGTTCAGTGGGTTAAGTGGGTTCAATTAGCTAGTGATGGGATTTTTTTCCTTTATAAAAATTCAACAATAATTCCAGTAGTTGCAGATCCTGAAAATTTTCTAATCTTTAATGTTTAAATTCTATTTTCACTTGTGAGTAGTTCTTGTTGACGACTTATGATTTTCCTCGGTTTTAATCAATATTTTAACTCCATTTTTCTAATTAAATTTCAAGAACTAAACGAATCAAACATTTCTTATTCTTAGGTTAGGTTTTCGTGGCCCGTTCACGAAGTGTGTACTGCACGCCGCAACTGTACTCTGTTCGCTCGCTGAACTCAGTACCAAATTTAGTTCTGCATCCAGTTCCATCATTGGTTCCATAAACCACCGGATTGCTCTCTTTGCTCTCTATTCTATAGTGACACTTGAGTCATGTCACTCATTATTTATGTGCCATCTGATGGCAGAAATCTCGTTAATTTTTGTCAATTAGTTATGGTTTTGGGATCATCGATTCCTTTTGAAGCGTTTACGTTTTGCAAAACGAATTGTTTATTCATTGTTGTATTCTTTTAATTATGATTGTTCTAGTGGTTAATTACTTGTTGTTGTTATCATTAGTCGTCAGCTGTTGTAATTTTTCTCAGAATATATTGTGGTGTGTAATTTTTCGTACTTACAAATCTTCTTAACTTCTTTTTGACATTTGTCGATACTTTGCCTCATCACTACTCTTTACCTTCAGAACAGCTAATTAATTTTATGTGATGCTTCTTTCTTTTACGTTTGGTGATTCCGAGAAAAAGGTTTTTCTGAATAATTTGAATCTTGTCTTCGTGTTTAAGTGATTTTGACCTTAATATTCTCAATTATTGAATTTGTGGTACATTGAGTTGCCTCACGTTGCGTTACGTTTTCGTAAAGTGCCATTATTTCGCCGATGATTTCGGATTTTTACAATCATCCATTCGATAGGTTTTGCTTTGCACGTTTTTCCCGAGAAGGGGTTCTGACCTTCTTGAGCATTAGTGAAAAGCTACCCTAAGAAGTAGAATAAAGACCACCTCACTCACTTCAGGATTTCGAATCCAGAACTCGATCCAGACTAATCCAGAGTATTTTCGAGGCAAATAAAACCTATTCTAACAGGTGAGAGATAACTTAATAACGACAGATTTTCTTTGCAAACTGGAACCACATTATCTTTCCTTTCAAATATATCTAATTCTGCTTTTTATACACAAATTATTTGAATATATTTCAAGAGCTATAGTTTTACATAGTAAATAACTACTAATGGTTGACTAAGTTACATTCATTTTCTTGTGGTTCATTCCAAAGTACCTGGCCTTCGCTAAGGTTAAGTTACAAATACAGAGTGCTATAACAGTTTTTCTTTAGGGTTTTTACTTACGGCCACAAATTTAAGTAACGGCCAGCCCTTTTTAACTAAAGGCTACACATTTAAGTGTACGGCAATCTCCATCGGAGCCTACACAGTTGTAAGGCTATGTCTACTAAAGCCTACACCTTTTTGGACTGTTATACCTTTGTTTTGGTACTGGAGAACTTTATAACTGGTTTTAGGCCAAGGCACTTAGCGAAATAACAGCCATATTTTAACATAAAATTTAACAGCAAACTATCGATGCAGTATTGTAGATGCTAAAAACCAAAAATGCAACATCTAATTACTTCTAGGGAATTTTATAAACAATATTTAGTGCAAAAATAGGGCTTTTTTTTGTTTATTTCACTGTATTTCGAAAACTAATGATCGGATGGTTTTGCTACTATGGCAATAGTTTTAGAGCATTGAACAAGCTTTAAAATGAGCCATCATATAACCCTGTAGGTCTTTTAGTCTTCGAGAAATTATTTTTTTCCCCAAAAAAAAGAGATTTTCGTAAAAAATTCCTAACTTTTTTAGTTTTCATGCTAGACAATTAATTTTTTACAAATACATAGTAGATGAGGCAGGCTTTATTGAGCCCAAATTTGGGCCCGGTCCGATGGGTCGTTTTGGCATAATACCCTTGTCAAGCAAAATGGGGATGTTTCTAAAGCAGTCTGTCGAATTGAGGATAATTTTTTTATATTTATTTTGAAAAGTCCACTGATAAGTCGAAAGGCCAAATTATCGATCCTCTATCTCAGATTTTCCATTTAATTTTTGTATCGCAAGTAAAACGGCTTCGAACATGACTGGAAATGGAAAAAATTGACGGGAATTCAAACGGAGTGACAGCGCGAGCTCCCCCCCGCCCACGCAAATTACATTTTTTTTCCATTTTCAATGATGTTTGGAGCCGTTTTACTTGCGATAAAAGAATTAAATGGAAAATCTGAGATAGAGGATCGATAGTTTGGCCTTTCGACTTAGCAGTGGACGGAACTCCATAGAACCGTATCTAGTGACTTAATCACCATCAAATCATGGTGTGACTCAAATCTCCTGTGCCTCAACCTCTCTAAAACCAAAGTTTTATCTTACAGAGCTTCGCTCCAATCTGTAGTACTGGATAACAATACCATGGAGGCCGTTGATTCCGTGAAATTCCTGGGGCTTGTTGTTGATAAATCTCTAAAGTGGGACCTGCATATCGACGCCTTAGCAAAGAAATTAAGTTCGGCCTGTTTTGCACTGAGATCCGATTCCAGGGAGCTTAACTCGGCAACTTGCAGGATGGTATATTATGCTCTTTTTGAGTCGCATTTACGTTACGCCCCTTCCATTCTGGGGCACGTGTTGTGCGTCTCAATTTGAACGCATTTTTAGACTGCAGAAGAGAGCTCTTCGTTATTCTTTGGGACTTGGTAGTAGAACTCACTGCCGGGAATTTTTTATCAAGTCTAGTATATTGACTCTTCCATCTTTATTTATTTTCGAATCCGTCTGTTTAATTCGTAAGCACTTAATATCAGCTATCTCAGAGAGGCCATCTCACAATTATCCACTGAGGAACGCAGAGTTGGATCTTTATCTGCCAATCCCGCGCTCAGAGTTAGTTAAAAGTTCAATACTTTATAATGCTAGAAAGATGCATAATCATCTACCGCCTAACATCAGGTCCATTGCATCTTTTCTCGAATTTCGCAGGGTGTTGAGGGTGTATTTACTGAGGAGAGCCTTGTACACAGTAAGCAAGTTGTTTATGGTTTCCTAATTCTAAATTTTGAGCAGCTTACTCACAGGTTTTGTTTTTGTTCCTGTATCATGATAGGTTATTATAGGTTATTGTTTGTTTGTTTTTTTAGTACCTATAATATGCTTACTCGCACAGTATAAGCAGTTAGACCTAGATATTTGTCTGTTAGTTTTAATCAAATTTTGACCATGAACTATTTGTTCAAGTGTTTGGTTTTGTCTGTGCTTTTGCATTTGTATGTTTTGTTTTTTATTTTTTCAGCTTTGTCCACAAAATTGTAAAATTTTCTGACAATAAAGCAAATTCTTTCTTTCTTTCTTTCTTTCTTTTCAAAATAAATATAAAAAAATTATCCTCAATTCGACAGACTGCTTTAGAAACATCCCTATTTTTCTTGACAAGGGTACTATGCCGAAACGACCCATCGGACCAGGCCCAAATTTGGGCTCAATAAAGCCTGCCTCATCTACTATGTATGTGTAAAAAATTAATTGTCTAGCATGAAAATTAAAAAAGTTAGGAATTTTTTACGAAAATCTCTTTTTTTGGGGGAAAAAATCATTTCTCGAAGACTAAAAGACCTACAGGGTTGTATGATGGCTCATTGTAAAGCTTGTTCAATGCTCTAAAACTATTGCCAGAGTAGCAAAACCATCCGATCATTAGTTTTCGAAATACAGTGAAATAAACAAAAAAAAACCCTATTTTTGCACTAAATATTGCTTATAAAATCCCCTAAAAGTAATTAGATGTTGCATTTTTGGTTTTTAGCATCTATGAATGATCCTTAACAATACTGCATCGATAGTTTGCTGTTAAATTTTATGTTACGAAAAAATGTATCTGCCCTGGCCTATTTGAACATATCAGCTACAACCTGTAACTAGGTCCAGGACCAACCAGGTTAATTGAACCTGCTACCATCACTTGGAACATATTGGTATCGTATAGTCGTAATCACGATAGAAAGTGAAGTTGACAGTTCGCGTTGACATATCTAGTATTTTTTTCTTTAGGTTGCCAGCATGCGTAAGCGTTTTCATTCCGTCAGCGGGGATAAACGACAGGGTCGTATTTAGAAAAATGATATACATTCCAGAATAAAAATTTATTTTTAATTTCTTTAAAGGAAGTTAAGTTATTAGAATCCTGCATAGTAATATTAAACATCTGTAATAGAACAAACGTAATATTTTCTAATAGTTGTTGCTGTAGCTGGCCGCCCAAGTACTCTGTTGATTTTTGAAGGTTGGATGGTATATGCGAGCGGTTTATTGATGCTTAGTTATTTCCTTGGGTAGCTACAGAATTAAATGCTGAAGGGGGCTTATTTGCAAAAGAGAGAAACAACTGCAGTATTTTCACACATATTATATAGATTTAATTTTAAATAATAGAACCCCAATTTTTCCAATAATAATATACACTACTAAAATTTCTACTCAAATTTTCCATTAATAAAATTATACAGTAGGTTAGGCTGACCATATTTTTTTGTATGAATGCTGTACACATCTAAAATTTTAGGACAGGTGAGTGGAAAAGCATTAGATGCAAATTTTGTCGACTTTATAGCCCGTTTTAGTACTACTGAACAAAAAAAAAATGAAAGACACAACATAATAGGTCTGATCGCTTCGCACAGAAATCACAAACCAGTCAGAGTGAATTTCATGGATTCAAAACCTTAATGGTTGAAACGTTGAAACCAATGTTGTTTAAAAGAGGTAGGTTGGCTGAAAACTTTCATGACGTCATCTGGATGTCTAAACATAATGCAAATCTCCATTAGATCTTCATGATGACGTCATCTGTTTACCATTACCAGACAACCTATTAACTTTAGGGCCAATTATGGGCATTATGGCCCAACTGGTAAGTGTCTGGTTGTTACCTAGCAGGTACTTTCTATGCTCTAGATAATAGAAAGTACCTATCTGCTAGGTAACAACCAGACACTTACCAGTTGGTCCATAATTTGCCCCTTAGGAACCTCGGGTTGAAACTAGTTTTCTGAATTTCTGACTATTTTCAACCAATGAAATTCGCGCTGACTGGTTTGTGATTGCTGCAGAAACAGACATATTATGCTGTGTCTCCTTTTTAGCAGGGTGGAATAGACAGAGATAAAAAAGGTAGTTAGCATTAAAAAGGAGATAATGGCGTGAATCGCAAATGTAGGAATGTCGTTAGTTATTGACGGACACACAGGATAAAGCATGCAGCAAAAGGTACAGAAGCTCTGCAAATATCTGAACCAAAACTGTGTAGGTACGTCAAAGAGGGGAATATGAATACTTATCCTTATGAAAGACTCCAATAACTCAGGTAACTATATTGAAAAGCAAAAAACAATTCTAAAAAATGTCATGAAATTATGGAATGAAAGAAATCCTAGCAGCATCCTAATTTGTGTTGACCTGAAATAAAAAATAGTATTAAACTATGAAAAACAGTTTAATTTGATCTGAGAAGTTCCAATGTTATCAGGTGTATTCTTTTGGAATAATCTACTGGTAATGTTAATATGAAGTAACATTGAAACAACTCTATGTTCAAAGTAGAACATCAACTTACTCTCTGTATACATTTTGTATATCTCTAATCGAATAGTCTGTTTGACGCTTTCACTTGAATCAGTTGTCTGCAACTTCTCACGCTTCCGCGTGACAGGGGTAATTTCAGACTCAACTGAACCATTCTTAGGTATATTAATAGACAGTGGTCTCACTTAGTTTCAAAACCTTAGCTGTCTCCTAGAAAGGTAATGGAACAGTAAATTACAATTTATTTATTAAAAATTAACAAAAGCCACTCGTTTCGAAAATATCCCCTTCCAAAACTTGTACCTACATTTACTGAGATTAAGACGAAAACGTTTCTATGATCAATCAACAATAACTTATTGTTATTAACTTACAGTTATGGGATTTTGATCTTCATGAGACACCTTGAAATTGTTGTATACGATTTGTATAAATTGCTGAGCCACATGGTTCCCATAAATTATTGGTCTCTACAAAAGGATTATTTGCTTATTTTTACTAAATTTGAAAACACTACCTTGTCACTTTCCCTCTTGCTTGGAGAAAAAAGAGATTCGTCTCGTAAAGAAGAAGCATCTCCAAGGTTTATTGCTGTTCCCTGGAAATTATTGGCGATGAATATTGACAGTGGTAATTTAAAATTGCCAATTTTACCGTATTTTCTTCTTCACCTAAATGATCTGAGATGCTGGAACAGGGCAAAGTCTCCAGGACCCTGGTATGATCGGACTTCTCCGAGGACTTTTCTGTCATCGCTAATAAGAAAACGGCACTTTTAAAATCGTAATATTGTGTAAGTATTAGGTTTAACTTACCTGAAGAAGATAAAATAAACCAGATAAGTCTTGAAAGAGTCCAATGTGAACACTTAAAAAAAAACAAAACACTTAAATCCGAACTAAAACCAGGTTTGAAATGAAACGCAACACCGAAACACGAAGGTACAGAACACTACATAAATAAAACAAAAAACCGATTGAGAATATAACAAAATATCGAAAAATAATGCAGAAAACGGCAAGAAACTAAAACGATTTCGCGCAAAAATTCGAAATTCAAAATTCTATGATCCGAATCTGATACTTTTATATGTCAAATCGAAATGTCATGTATCATTATTTGATGGTTGACAGAAAAAGGGACAGATCTAGGGATTTTATTTACTTTCAACTGGTGAAAATAACGGTCAAAATTTAAACTCTATCGTGAATACGACTATACTAGCTTTAATTTGAGTATTCTTTGCTGTCATTTCATATTACTAATTTTAATTTTACACATTTTCCCCCAATTTTGTGCGCAAAAGTGATCACCGCGGTACGTAAGGGTGTGATTGAAAGTCGGACACCCGATAATTCGATCAAGTTGTGAGGACCTAGAGCCAGATAAAATCCTGGAGAGTCCGACTCATCTGTCCTGAGTCGGTGGCGCCCAAACATAACCCACCCCTACTCTCCGAATTGTTAAATTTTGAACGAAGGCTTAATTTGCACGTACTTTGACCTTCAGTCCTGCAATTTTGATTTTTTTTTTTCACTTTAAATTTTTTACCACAGAAAAAGCGTGGCAGAGCAGAGAAGAAAATTTAAATTTCTTTCCAAACTACAGTTGAAGTTGAGCATTGTACACAGGAAAAAAAAAATAACAACCCATAATCTGTCACCAAAAACACATTTTTCAAAGATTAAAATCCGAATTGATTAAGCAAAAGTGTGGAGCTGTACATCAATTTGTCTCCATTTTCTAGTTCTCTGGATGGTGGATGCCCTGTTAAAATGTCATTAATTTTAAATCGCCGCGCGTTATGGCCCCCCATTTCAAATAATCACGGCCCATTTCCAGTCGAATTAGCTTGAGATTAATTAACTTCTCTCCTATTTTTTTTTTTCCTCGCGGCGCGTTTTCGATTCTTTGCGTTTGTTTTTTTTTTGTCAAAGGCTCGCGTAATTGGCAATTGATTTTAGTGGCGAGCTAGAGCAAATGCCATTCACGGCGTAATTTTTTAATTAATATTTTTTCCATAGACAAAGATCCATTATCTTCTGCTGACTTTACGCGCTTCAGAGGCAAACGATGTGACCTGAGTTGCCGACCCGGAGATGATAAACGAGATACTCGGTGATAGATCGTTTTCGAATATGTGGTGGCATCTTGTTCATTATATAACTGACGACTTATCGCATCCAAACACTCTTAGGAGAAATTAAGCCGGGCTGTTGTGACGCACGAGCATTCTTACCAGAGAAATTTCTAGTAAAAGGTTTTGAAAAATGAATTACGATTTGATAAAAAAGTTTACAGAGCCTTCTCAAAAGTTCAAACTTTTATTTCTCTATTCCAACGTTTTTAGTCTAATTGCAAATCTCAAAATATTTTATTTTTATCTGAAAACTAAAATTCATCTCTCCACTCTCTAGAAGTCTAGAAAAGTTCCTTTTTAAAATCCTTTTTAAAAATGTAGTCTCCGAGATCACGTTTTCTACCGAGTTAAATATGACCATGCTCCGGATATTTATTCAAGAATATTAAAAAGAAATGCAACTGCTTTCAACGACTATTAAGGAAGTATATATTACTTACATCCAGTTTGAAGTGACAGAATGACTAATGCCACGATAAATCTTGCTTTTTTTAATTTTAAATTTGCTTAAAGACTTTCTTTCTACCCAGTAATAGGCTTAAAAAGAATATCTGATGGGGAGCGAGGGTGGTGTTTATCTTTTTAATGATGCCTATAATTTAATCTGTCTGAGCAATATATAATGATGATTTTCGTCACTTTGGAGATAAATTACTGAATCCTCCCGCTCAATATGACACTAATTAAATAACGTCGCATTTCTACCTTGGAAGGGATGTTTCTAATGCAATGGACGTATAACTTTAGTTTAACCCGACTACCCACATTGCGGATAGGTCTATCAACCCTCCTATTAATCAGCTAAAATTGCTCGTGTCGGACCCGGCATAATCCAACAGGAAATCCTCAACAATTGGCCGTATGCATCATTCGTCTTGTCTAGCTTCGGATACCTTAAGACTTGGACGATGAGAACGGATTTCTAGAACCGCGGATTAACGACGGGAATTCTAGTTTACATTGAAAATAATAAATATTCGGGGATTTAGGAATACGGACTTGGAAGGTAAATGTTTTTTTGGGAACACATTATTGGTTTTTCTTTTCCTCTGTACAATGCTCAACTTCAACTGTAGTTTGGAAAAAAATATATAGTTAATATATTTACATAATATTTTAGATCCGAAAGATAGTAAAGATATAAACCAGGTTAATAATTTCAGTTCTAATATCTTACATAAAATATTGAATCTTGAAATAAAATTCACCATGACATTTTTCTGAGGAGAGTCAATTCAGAGGTTTGGCTAATAAATAGGTATTCCTGCTTTGGTATTTAGATTTAATTGTTAATGTAGAATTATTGGACCATTTTCTCTAAATAGCGTGGGTGTAAACAGAATTTGTATGTCCATCCCTATCAACACTTTACTGAATCTAGGCAGAAACCTATCTAGCCAATTATTGTTCGACTGCCTCATTGTTTTCTCAAGAAGAAGAGTGCTGAAAGGTGAAGTTTCAAGATAGAAATCCGGATAGGTTGAAAATTGAAAATAATTTAATTAAAACATCTCAAGAATTTTTACAGTTCCTGGATTTAATTTATTCCACTCTCAGCTTTATCTTTTAGTACCAATAGTAGGTATAGTATTTACAAAGTCAGTTGAAACAAGGTAAAGGTAAATTACAACTGGTGACTGAATATTTTCATAAGAAATGCACTGTTACTAGTCAGACACCAGTTGCAAATTACTTTTACCTTGTTTCAACTGACTCTGTAAATACTATACCTCAACTTGAAATTTATCTATTTGGGGAAAATCTAGATGTTTATCAAATTTTCTTATCTTGCTCGGTTTTGCCTATATTTTTTTTTAAATATTTGCCTGTTCAGCGCTGCTGCTCGAGAAGCAGCATTCTGCTCAATGTTAACGAGCATCTATTTTTAATTTTGCTGTACTTACTTACCTACTTAATTGTTGCTACTTTATTTTACATATATATATTTTTTTTAATTACTTAATTGTTTTTCTATTAAAATATGAAGATGATGTTCGCACTTTCTGACTACCCCCGACCCTCGAAGAATGTGACGGGAAAACAATGAAATATCAGATTAAAGACCTTCAAACTACCAACCCCACTTAGTAGTTCAAGATAACTTAAGATCTTCTAGGAATAGTTTTAGAGGTAGAAAACAATCCAATGACAAATTCAACCCTCCTTAGTCGATTACTTCATCCTATTCTCCATTTCTTTTTGACTGATAATGGCGCTAATTAATCAAGTATTTACGTAGTTTCTCAATTAAATTTGAATAGACAAGACTATATAAATAAAAAATTCACTTGAATTTACACACAAATTCCGATTGATGAAACATGGTATCGGAATTGTGCGGAATCACGCCTGCGACTATTCAATTTAGGCGTTGCGAGTCATATCAAATGCGACGCCTGTCGCATCTCGTCGAAGGCAATATTGACTCGCGCATTTAATACAACGGAAACGGAACTCTAATTGAGAGAGTTCTGTTTGCAATTTACTTGAAACTTGTGTTATTTCGATGGAAATTTATTACGATTCGGTTTTTTTTCTAGTAGGATTTATAAACCAATCCATTTCTAGACGCAAATACGCGGTGAATAATGAAATAGATATTGCATTCAATATTATGATATGGTTTATGAAAACAGCATCAAAAATTGATTTAGCTCCGCAGATATTCAGTTATTTATCGGAATAATTCGCAAAATTCGAAATGAGCAAACATTACAAAGTTATCATTATTAACGTTAAAACCCTCCTCTGAAACAACGATGCATTGTAAATTGAACTAATAACGCTATCCGTGTTTATTTATAACGCAGGAAATTGCATTTATCAGTGACTCCCCTATATATGGAGGGTGACAAATCGTTCACCGACGAAAATTGAATTTTAATTATTGAAATATAACCCTCCCTTCATGTGAGCGCATGGAATATTCTATAGGGACAATGGATGAAAACTTTTTTCCGTCGACTTATGTTTTAACGACCTGCTTCCACGCATGGCTTCTCTTTTGGATAAAATATTATCGAATTTCAGTAATTAGTTATTGCTTTTCTAACTTATGTATATCTACATATTTACTTTGAAATTTGGTTGTTTTCTTGGAAAGCTATCTGTATCTGTATCTGTAAGTTTTGGTGGTATGCCACAGCCCATTGTGCGTCTCTACAACAGGAGAGTTCATTCTTAGCTTGTCGTCCAGCCTAGCGATTTGACGTAGGCGATGACGTCACCGAGGACTGTGCCCCTGATCTCTTCTAGAGATGGATACGATTAGTCTAATCTGGCTCTGCATATTAACAAAAGAGCAGTGCAGTCACAAAGAATCGTCTCGTTTTCTAGATTACAAGCCCTACACAGGGTATGGTGCTAAGATGCAACCTAAACAAATGTAGTTGAACCTTTTCCTGGTCAACAACAGTTTCTGGCTCGCTGCAGTTTTATCTGGGTGGCTTAGCAGTTCCTTGGATAGGTTGCAGCCAATCGTCCAATGCGTCCCAGCACTTTTTGAAGAGGGTGTGGGAGTATTCTTTGATCATATCAGTAGAGTGTTTTCACAGCTATCAGACCAATACCCACTTCTACCACGTAAAAACCCTCCTCCAGCACAGCCATCATACCACTACCCACCTCCACTGTAAACCCCCTTCCGTGAAGTTCCTACCCTGAGGAGGCGCTTTTTTAATACTAAAGAATATTTAACCAATTCTTCCATTTGTATTCGTCAATTTTGGGGTTGACCCCGATCAAAGGCGCCGCCGATCTAGAGATTTTCCCACAGTATCGAAAAACTTCTCAGGCTCAAGTGCCCCCGGCCTACAGACCAATACCTACGTCTACTATGTAAATGGTTCACCAGATTCATAAACTTTGGGGTTGGCCCGAGTCAAATTCCCAAAATTTCAGATCAAAGGCGCCGCCGATCTAGAGATTTTCCCACTGTATCGAAAAAATTTCCACGCTCAAGTGCCTTCAGCTAACAAAGCAATACCCACCTCTACCACGTAAAAACCCCCCTCCAGCACAGCCATCATACCACTACCCACCTCCACTCTAAACCCCCTTCCGTGAAGCTCCTACCTGGAGGAGGCGCTTTTTTATATCCCTCCACTTTTTGAAAACTAAAGAATATTTAACTAATTCTTTCATTTGTATTCGTCAATTTTGGGGTTGTCTCGGGTCAAATCCTCAAAATTTCAGATCAAAGACGCCGCCGATCTAGAGATTTCCCCACGGTATCGAAAAACTTCTCAGGCTCAAGTGCCCCCGGCTATCAGACCAATACCCACCTCTACTACGTAAATGGTCTACCAGATTCACAAATTTTGGGGTTGGCCCGGGTCAAATTCCCAAAATTCCAAATTAAAGGCGCCGCCGATCTAGAGATTTTCCCACGGTATCGAAAAAGTTCCCTCGCTCAAGTGCCTTCAGCTAATAAAGCAATACCCACCTCTACCACGTGAAAACCCCCCTCCAGCACAGCCATCATACCACTACCCACCTCCACTGTAAGCCCCCTTCCGTGAAGCTCCTACCCTTAAATCCCCCCACTATGAGCCCCACCAAAGAAATTATTTTACTGCTATATACCTCACACTCTTAAGAATCTCCAGTTTATTACCGTTTACAACACAATTTCAAGTTCATACAAAGTTATTGAATTCAGTTCAGTTGTTAGTTTAGTTTCAGAGATCCAAATTAGTTTTCTCAATCACCTAAATTAACTTTTAAGCCTAATTAATTAGCCTCAGGAAGGGCTTCGGTCCAGAAGATTTCAGCCTGTCGGCCCTCCTAGCCTAGCCGATTGCCTTCGCTGTGTTCATGTCCTTTGATCCAGCTGCCTACAAGTACTGCTTTTCTGCAGTCTGTGTGGATGTGTTCCCTCTTGTCAGTGATCTGGTTGCTGACTATCTGTTCTGCAGCGATTGTTATGTCAATAGTTTCCGTTTAGCGGACATTTAGCATGAAGCCGAGAGCTTTTAAATTTGGAATTTTTCAGTGTAGATGTTACTTACGCTTGCCACTGTGTTGTTACCTCGCCTTTCGTTTTGATTGCGTAGTACTTTTTGAGTGAAGACGAAGACGAAATATAGCGTTGCAGTGGAAGCAACTTGGGTGCCTTGCTTCATATGCGGGCTCTCTGCAAACCGACTCTTACACTTAGTTCTATACCAACAGTGCAGAAGCGCATTATTGTGGTTAAAGCTCCTTGACATAAATTTCCAGGGGCGTCAAACATAGTGTGGCTTTCACAACCAGATATGTTGAGGCATGTCCCCAGACAATAGCCCCCTAAGCAGGCATAGGCTTAATGATGGCTATTGAGCGGAAAAGCGAGTGGGGAAATAATCTGGTTTCTTTGACTAGGCCTGGAACTCAGCTTTTTCCTCTCAGGATTTTATTAAAACTGGTGAATTATTGGAAATGACAGACACTTTTTCTTAATTTACTAATATTTTATTGAAGTTTCATAACATTATTCAGTAAAAAAGGCGGAAAAAAGGCGATGCGCACACACACCTTGTGCTGCTGGAGAATTGGAGGAGAATAATAATATGAAGAAAATCGATCAATAATAGCAGTTTACGGAAACTATAATCGGGTTAACTCGATCAGCAGCTGAATGTTTTCTATCTTGCCTTAATGATTACGATTGAAAAAAGACAAAATACGTCTGCTGGCGATCGGGTTAACCTGATCATAGTCTCTGTAAACAGCTAATGTGATCAAATATGAAGGAGAACTGACGTACTAACTGTCACCTGTCACCATCCGTTCGCGCGCTGATGGCTGTGTGCTCTCTCTCACTTGCGCACTATCGAGCGTCGTGATTAGGTGTTTTCAGTTCGATGAATTCTGCATTTTGGGTTTGAATCCAAAGTGTTACTCCGAACGCCTTATTCGCTAATTATATAATAAATAAATTAAAATTTTATTATTGTTCAGTATTTTCTGAACAGTTATATTGATCCACGTAACTACCTTGGAGAAAACCCCCAGGTTTTACCGATGGTAGGTCTACAATGTTCATAGCCGATATATGCTTTCCGTATTCTGTTAGTAATATAAGAGTTCCAAGTTAGTATGCAATCGAGTGTCACTCCCAGATATTTGACCCAGGCAGCAAAGCTTAGTTCGGTGGTTGAGAGTCTGGGTGCTGACGGAAGTACCAGTTTCCTCTTTCTTGTGTCAGAGTATATTCCGTGAACCATACTTGTATAATTTGAAGAGCATCTGCGTAAGTTATCGTCTATTGATCGTCATTGTTTAAGCGGACAAAGAGGATATCCAGAACCATGTTCCACAGAAGAGGTGATAACACACCTTCCTGCAGGCAGCCTCTTGTTGTTGACGTCATGCAAACCTTTTTGTACGTATTCTTTTGGAAAGCATGTCCATCCAGTTACAGTTTCCGGAGTATTATTTTCTGTTACCGGGCCCCCTCAATGTCGATAAAGGGAAGGCTAATGTCCAGAACAAAGTTAAGTCTAATTAAATACGAGAATTGTTCTCATTTCTCAATTTAAACGATTATATACCGCACTGATCAAACAACCACTGAATTCGCTTGGGTGTGTTGTTATTTTAATAACAAAAGTTACATACTATAGAATATTTGACGTATAAGTTTCATTAAGTTTTCGTAATTTTAATTTACAGCCCCCCTGCGTTGGAAATTTCTGACAGCTCTATGGCAGTTTATTATATTCATTCATTATCCCTATACATATTTAGAAGAAAATGAACGATTATCTATTGTGGTTTGCTTTCAATAATTTAAAAATAATATTCAGTTCTACAAAAAAAAAAAAAACATCCTTTGTTCCATCAACTTGCTAAATCAGTCGTTTAATTACTAGAACTAAAGGCCACACTACACATTGGATTGAATATATGTTCTAGTTCAAGTTTGTTTTGTGGGATTGCCCATTCTGTCAAACAGCGTAACTGGTCGTTATTTGTAGGCCTAATGAGAAACAATTTTGTACAGGCTCGAGCAGCGTCGTTTGTACAAACAATCGAACACTAATTATGCAGAATTGTTAACAGGAAATCACGTATTATGACAGATAATATTAAATTAATTGACATGGACGCGTATATAATTTATTCATAGAGTGCTCCATTACTGTTTTTTTTTTCTCTGAAATCATATTTCGTTTTATGCAAAAGGGTCCAAAGTGGTTCCGAAAACCGAAAGTCAGAAAGCGGCGAGATGAAAAGATACAAATGGAGGGCGAAAAATGTTATACTTGTCGTGAATCGCTCAATTTCCCGGCTTGATTTGATTTTATGGAAGCACGCTCGCACCTGGAAATAAATTCAATACACTCTCATTCGAAGTATACTCGATTTATATTGTTAAATATTTTGCTTTGGGCTTCAGATCAAATTTATTTCTATTGGAAGAGCTGCATTACAAAAAAAAAATGCATGCAAAAATTCCAGTTCCAATAAACAAATCATTCTCAGGACACCTTCTCACACTTAACCTTTGTGAAATATGCCACCAGAAACCTATAAATCCTGGTCTTATGGGGGAAAGAGAGAGCGCTGTCATAATTTTTCGCATAGTTTCGCCCCTCGTGCCGGGAATACATGTGCTGCATTTTATATAAGAGTATTTTGATTTATCATCCATTTCCCAATGCGATATATATTGTGCTGCTTTTTATTGTCAAATGAAGAGGAAATTAGCTTTAAAACTTTTCAAGTTCGGGAAATGCTATGATTATTCAAAATTTAATGTTCTAATTCTACCAAAAGCATGTATTATGTTTACATAGTGAAGTTTATAAACATTCGTCTTACCGGTTAGCGCATTCTCGCTAAATAAGGATTAAATTTAGTTACCAAACCTAAATCCGAGACCAGAATTGTGCAGACACTCTCTATCTGGCTAATGGAAGTAGCGCACTTCTGTAAACACCATTAGCAATTTGTTTCGCTAATTTCCAAACAAATAATACCTTTCTACCGAGTTGCTGCTGATGTTTGTCGCTTCAAAAACTATAGCAGAACGTTTATTATACCTTGTTTATTCTATCTAAGATATTTATCATTCAAATAATTTGGTACATTTTCAATCATCCTGTTCAAGTGAGCCAAGAGGAATTTCTACCAAATATCCTTCAATTTCGTTGGTTAGAAATTGTAGGTATCTTTCGAGGTCTCAAAGTACAATTATTAGTAATTTACAGTGTGTTCAATTTTAATGGCATGGGCATGCAGACGTTTCAATTAAAATTGATGAAAAATTTTCTTGCCTCGACTAGGATTTGAACCCAGGACCCTCGCATATCTAGTGCAACGCTCTACCAACTGAGCTACTAAGACTTGTTTCATTTCTACTTTTCATTCTTTCACACTTTTCATTTCTTGATGAAAGACTTGATTTACAAGGTAGAATTGGAAGAGGTCTCGGTAGCTCAGTTGGTGGAGCGGTGCACCGGATATGCGAGGGTCCTAGGTTCAAATCCTGGTTTTCAATTTTAATTGAAACGTCTGCATGCCATTAAAATTGAACACACTGCAAATTATATAACAGACGATAAAACTTTTAAAAAAATTGTAAAATTATTGGCTTGATAATGATGGTTGGGCGTCCCATCTCGATGCCTGCTGATATCACTATATATCGATGACGCATGCGTCGTTGAAGGGCCAATGGACTTCGAACAACCATTAATTGTGAATGTGTTCCCCTTATACCTTCTAACTCACTCCCATACCAACGGTAACCGACGAAAGCTGCCGTTGGTTTTCACAACTAACAACTTAAAATTGATGAAAAACTTGATCGACAAGGTAGAAATGAAACAGGTCTCGGATTATATAGTATAGTGACATGGTTTAGTCACAACTAACGTGGTATCTGATTACCCAGTTCCCCGTCAGGACGCCTGTGATGGCTCTTAGTTGGCTTCTGTTCAGTTTAAGGAGGCTCGCTATGAACCACATTAACCATAGAATCTAACTGGCCTCTTAAAGGAAAATAAAGTGTTTCTAGACAGTTTATATTTCGCGTTCATGTTTCTTCGCTGAGCATTATGATTTTTTTCACACCAAAAAAAAAAACGCCTCCGAATACGGCAAAGATAATAGGAAGATTCTTTATATGTCGAGACGTATAGCCCTTTATCCAAGATTTAAAATAATTTTAAAAGTATTATCCATTTTCCTGAAATGAGAGAGACTTTATAGCGACCGTTTCCAGATGGCGCGTCGGGCCTCCTTTCGTTTTTAATATGAAAAGAAAGATAAATAGCACTCCATTTGCACTGGGGGATGTTATTACGCCTTATATAAATCGTTTCAGCTATAAGCTCATCAAAAACGCTTCAAGCGTGGATGGTGTATTTTATAAATTTAAATTTGAGCCGGAGCAAATAGTGAGTGAAAATCTTGCGTCGCGCCCTGTCGCTCGCAAACAATCCTTCAACGAAATTGTTTTGCTGGGACGGGCACTTTTGTGCATCAACCACGAAAAAAAAAGCGAGTGTTTTAAATTGGGTCTTTTGTTAAAAATGCAAAAATCTCAGTAACATTGACATTAAATTTTACTGTGATTTATATTAAAGCCATGGCGTTACAGAGCAGTATCACTTTGAATAAATGTAGAGAGTTGGGTATTGTTAGAAGGGGTTTATAACTGCGGATAATGGAGTGTTATAAACTGGAACAACAGAAGTTGGGGTAGCGTAATTTCTAATATCACTTCATTAAGGAAGATTTATGGGAACAAGATATGAATGAGTACTATGTAAATATTTATCTATTCACAATTCGAAGTCAGAACTAAAAGTAAGATGTATTACTTTCTAGTTGATAGTTTATACGACATTTTTTTAAAATTACCTTGGTTATTATTTTGATATGCGTTTGCGAGGTTATGATACGTGTCACATTTTGAGAACAAACTGGAAAAGCATCGAGTACGAGGGAGCACATTCATTTTGTGATTCAACTTATTTATCTCAGAAAATTTTCTATATATGTTACATAACTCGATTAGATCTGACCAACCTTTAGTTGTAGAGATGTGTACCAATGTACCAACTGAAAAGTGATAAATCTTAGCTTAAGCTCCAACTTCCCATTGATAGATAGATAATTTATTGGTGTCAATATCGTAAAATACAACTTACACAAGTCATTAAAATATTAAAATTACAATTACATACCATATTAAAATTACAATTAGAAAACATATTAAAAATCAGAAACCTAATAACATCTGAACGAATCTAGAGACGCTAACATGCAGAAGTTTAACAGGCTTACCGGCAGACCTTGCACTCGTTCAGGTAGTCTTTTAAAATACTTAATTGCCCAATAGTTTGGGCCATTTTGATTTTTTGTCAGTCTGTATAAAAGGACCAATAGACCATCCCTGTTTCGGGTCTCATACTGGTGGTAGATACTATTTGTTATCAGGTTCTGTAGGTTTTTTTTGACATGCATAAGGCACTCCAGAATATAGATACCAGGAAACGTGAGAATTTTCAGACTAGAAAAAGCTCCCCAGCATTCATCTCTATACCCCAGCCTTGCTATCACCCTAACTGCCCTGCGTTGCAACGCGAAAATTCTGTCTGCTTGCACAGTTCGCCCCCACACTATTACTGCATATGACTTGCACGAGTAACACAGTGTGAAGTAGGCCATATTTTCAGTATTTGTCCCGAGACACTTCCCGACAGGTTTCTCAGAGGGTGGACACTTGTAGGAAGCCTAGCTGATAGTTCGTTGATATAAGACTCCCGAGTCAATTTTGGAACCAAGGTTACCCCTAAAAACCTTACCAGGTCTTTAGTTAAGGAACCATCAATCTCTTTCAACGATGATATTCTTTGTGTGTACGAGACCATTATCGTTAAACCATGGTTTTACATCCGACTGCACCCACACACGCCACTTCTCTCCCTTCATTCAAGTTTTGGGTCAGTTAAGTTAGCCCCCCCAAGTAAAAATTTTGAAATGCTCATTTTGTTCCCCGAGTTTTGCTCCATTTTGGTCCATAATCGACGAGTTTTGCTCTATTACTAGGAGAGACCTACAGAGCTCCCAAAAATCTCTCCTAGTCCCTCCCCGGTGAAAAATTTGAAATTTGAACATGCTCATTGTGTCTGGAGTTTCTATATGCGCATTTTGTTCTCCGAGTTTTGTTCCATTTTTCTTCATGATCGGCTAGTTTTGCTCCATTACCTGAAATGACCTACGAGCTCCTAAGAATCTCTCCTAGCTCCCCCACACCAGTGAAAATTTTGTTTGATCATATTCATTCTGTTCTCCGAGTTTCGTTCCCTTTTGCTCCTTGATCGGCAAGTTCTGCTCCATAACCTGAGCTGCTTTCGGGTGTCACGCTTTGAGCACTCAAGCGCTCTGAAGCTGCTCTCATTTTCCTTGCCCCTTTTTCCTGATTCACCTGTAACTGATTTTCAAACGTTTGAGTGCAAAGCACATTGAATATAATGGCCGTGAAGAGAATGGTGAGCCCTGGTTTCACTAGCTTTGTTTGTTTATTCGCACCAACAAGGCATCAACCGACACTTTCTACACCAAACGTGTTTGTTTATCCAAGGTTTATCCCTATATTTTTTTTTTTTGTATTGGTCAAACTGACTTTTTGGTGCACCTGGTGCAGACTGGTGTAACTTTGGTGCAAATAGACAAACAGAGCCCGCAAGAAGCCCTGTTAGTTAAAACTAATTTCAATCCTTTTTTTCACGAGCTTCTAGAAAAAGACTGAAATAGTCTAAGTACGTACTGAATTTACAAATGGGAATCGCTTGAAAAAATAGTTATTTATGTCATAAATAAATACCGATAATCAAGCTCGTTTGCTCGAGCGCCCATGTTCGGAGCAGTGGAATGTGTTCCGAATGACCTAATATTGATTTGACATTGCGAATCGATGAATTTATGGCTGTGTTCTTTTTTTAACTGTCAGTACTGTATTTGCTGCAAATCAAAATTCAGTTTGATTTACTGGCTAAAGCCTAGTACTCATAACCGCGAAATTCGCTTTTTTGACATTGCTTCGACAATTTGACGTTTGATTCATGCATAAACAATGAACTATAAACTACACGTATCTGGAATGGCACCGACTGTTGTCGCCAATGAACTATAACCAAAAACTGGAATGCTAACACATAAGGACGAACTTGAAGCCTAGTGCGGCTGCTGCGGAGGGGATACCTGTTTTTGTCTCACTCATTATGTTAAATGGCGAAAATTGCTTCCAACACGTATTCCAATTGATGAAACCTGTGAAGGGAAATATGACAAAACTTTCGAAAACGTCATATGTCAGCGAGCAACAGAAAAAAACAACATTCCCCCTTGTGGCATCTGTCTTTCATGGCTTCATTTTTTTGGCAGATATGGCAATGTGTGCGCATTCCAGTTTTTAGCTATAGTTCATTGGTTGTCGCATATGGCATTTGTATGGCATTTGTCATCTCGCTTAGTGCGTCCAAAAAAGCTACATAGTGGGGGATCCCTTTCTCTCTCCAGTTCATTGCTGTTAGGTTTGGTATATTCCTAACCTCAAATATATTATTTTTTAGACAAAGAAAGATTTCCATAATTCGCCGATAAGATAAATAGAGATAGGTTTACCCCACATTCTCCATCTCAATTTGCCGCAAACTAATGATCGGCGGGCCATTCCAGGTACGTGTAGTTTATAGTTCATTGTGCATAAAACGTCGAATTGTCGAAGCAATGTCAAAAAAGAGCGAATTTCGCTGTTATGAGTACTAGGCTTAATGCGACAAGTTTTTAAAACCCACAATGACATATGCGCATTTTCATCGATGTAATGCTGACCTTGCCATTTGACAGCAGCAAAACAAGGATAGGTTATTCATCAAGAGAAATGCGCATAAGCAATTGGTGAGTTCAAAACTTGGCCTTCCTTCAAGAACCCTAATCCTTAATAGGATGGCTTATCTAGCTGAAAGTATCTGCCATGTCCACGCGAAAACTCCCCACTATTTGTGTGAGAGATTTTTGGGAGCTCTGTAGGTCTCTCCTGGTAATGGAGCAAAACTCGCCGATAATGGAGCAAACTGGAGCAAAACTCGGAGAACAAAATGAGCATGATCAAATTTCTGAATTTTCACTGGGAGGGGCTAGCGTTAATTCAGACCCCCCCCCACCTAATTAGCCACATAGTCTCTCCACTGTAATGGAGCAAAAATCAAAATTAGTGGAGCAAAAAGGAGCAAAATGAGAGCAAAATTATGGGATAATTTTCATCCAGAAATTTTCTATGGGGGGGGGCTAACTTAACTGACCCTCAAGTTTTTACCAGTGGTCATAAAAGTATGGTATCATCAGTAAAGAGATTGGAACAAACTGAAGGGATGCCGGCAAATTGTTTATATAAATAAGAAAAAGAACCGATCCGAGCACTGAACCCTTTGGGGTACCTTAGGGTCTCCAAACCGTCCGTAACGAGAATAAGGAAGAAGAAAAGAAGCAACAGAAATACTATTTTGACCAAAGACATAAAGCGCGGAATGTTGGACAATACGATAAAGGGCAGAGGGTATGGATTCCAGATAATCAAAAAGAAACATACGTTCAAGATGAAGTGGCTCTTCGATCTTATGAGGTTGAAACGAACAATGGACAAATATATAGAAGAAATAGGAGATATTTCAAACGTTCACCTAATCTGTGAAATCATATTTATTATGTATTCTTTCGTTGTTACTTAGTTAAGTTTGTGAAGAAAGGAGGATGTACTAGTAGATATAATATAGCTGGGAAAAGGTAACTAGCGACAGATGTCGGAACTTGACAAAAAGTAATAAAGTTAGCTTCAAATAGGGTATCTCCTATTCGTCTTCTTACACAAAGAAACACACAATCTTCTTATTTCTGTTCGCCACGATTTTTGTTTTCTTAAGTGTGAACCCGTGAAGATATTATTTCCCACCAAAACGTATGCGTGATATTTTATATTGGTATCAGTTCGGAAAAATGTGCCTAAAGCAACTACCTATAACTAGGCAGTGCGTTTCTAATCCTGACAGTCTGATATCTATCACTCTGGCAATGCTTTTTCCACTAAGATTATAAGTTGATAGTTTTCTGAGCTAAACCTGGTGCGAGACAGTCGAATGCTTCACTCAGGTCACAAAAGGTGGTACTGGTATATTCAAGCCTTCCAGAATTGATGATGTAAAGTTTATGATAGCAGAAGTTGTGCTTTTTTCTTTCCTAAATCCATATTGAGTTATTTGTTCAAAAATGTTGCGTCAACTGTATTGCTATGCATTTCTCAAAAACTTTAGAAGGGTCTAGAGTTTCCTTCTTAGTCTATGTTTCCCTTATTCTTCTATATTGAAACGACAAGGGCATGTTTCAGAACCTTCGGAAAGAGCCCACTCTAGACAGACATATTTATCATTGACTTTAAAAGGAAAACATGCAGGTAAATGCTCGACTAGGTTTATTTTTCAGGTTCTCTATGATTTCCTTAATCTACACAAATGTCCCCTCTCTAAGCTCAAACCCAGGGCCACGGGCACCTCCGATGCAGGTCCGATCAAGACCCTGCAGTAGTCTCTGTGCAACATTTACAAAATATGTATTAAAGCCATGTGCAGAAATGACGTTGCTCTGCGGTACTCCATTTGTTGTTCTCCGATTCTGATTGATGATGGACCACGCGGCCTTGAAGGGATTATTCGATGTGCCTATTAATCTGTCATTACAGGAAACTTTGGATATTGTGAATAGATAAGAGATTATTGGGAATCTAAAATATTCAGAGAATCCAATTTTAGTGAGAGATTTCTAGTCCTAGACTAAAGTTCCGGCTCTAGAGAAAAAAAAAATCCAGCTCTCCTACAACAAGGCTTAGAAGAACTCATAATTCCACTAGCAATAACATTCAAAGCTAGCTACCTACTAGGTTACATTCCCACCAGCTGGCGAGAAGTGAATGTGGTCTTTATTCCAAAGGCTAGGAAACGTCCCACAGCACAGCCTAAATCGTTCAGACCCATCAGCCTAACCTCGTTTTTCCTCAAAACCATGGAGAAAATCATTGATTTACACATAAGAAGCGAATTCGTAACCGATAAATCGCTCCACAAAAACCAATATGCCTGTCAAGCAGGCAAATCAACCGAGACAGCCCTACACAGCCTTGTCAATAGGATTGAAAAGGCACACTCCAACCAAGAAACCACTCTCTGTACATTCATTGATATAGAGGGCGCATTTGATAACACCTCTTATGAGTCCATAAGAAAGGCGGAAAAAAACAAAGGCTTTGAGGACACTACAATCACATGGATTGAAACCATGCTACAGGATAGGAAAATCAAAGCAACTGTTGGAAGCGACTCAGCGACGGTCCTAGCTGTCAAGGGGTGCCCCCAAGGAAGTGTATTCATAGTAATAGATAAACTTCTAAACATACTAAGTGGCCATGGATTTGTGGTCCTAGGATATGCTGATGACCTTGCAGTCATCATTAGAGGCGAGCATGATAGGATCATTAGTGAACTCATGCAGAATGCCCTCAACATCATCAAAAGCTGGTGCTTGCAAGAGTGTCCAAGGGTGAATCCTAGCAAGACAATAATTGTACCATTCACAAGGTAAAGGAAGCTCAACTTAATAGCTCCAACACTGGATGGAATACAAATAGGCCTCTCAAGTGAAGTCAAATATCTGGGCGTTGTCCTAGATTAAAAGCTCACCTGGAACTCACATTTAAAAAGAATAATCGATCGAGCAACAGTAGCGTACTGGACATGCCGAAGACTATTCATGGGGCCCAAAGCCAAAAATGATCTGTTGGTTATATACGATGATTATAAGACCCCTGGTCACATATGCTGCATTGGTGTGGTGGCCAAAAGTGAAGCAGCAGACAGGGCAAAACCGATTGGTAGTATAAAGGTATGCATGTCTTGGAATATCATCCCTCTGCACATTGCAGTGAAGAGGGAGGCCTACATGGGGGCTTTAAGGGTTATACGTTATACTAAACCTAAAAGAAGGGGACCTTGTTGGACATATGAGTATCATTAAAGAATGCCATAGTACACCAACAAAACCGGTGGACATCATGCCACTCAGATACGAATTTAATCACCTTTTTAGTGTGACCGCAGAAGGCGGCAAAAGTGACAGGATCGTACATGAATTCCCAAACGGTTCATCCATCTGGTACACAGATGGATCTAAAACAGAAGAAGGGGTCTGAGTAGACGTATATGGCCCAAACTTCAGGCTATCGGTAGCCTTAGCAAAAAACCCCATCATATTCCAAGCGGAAACGTACGCAATAGAACTCTGCGCCAGAAAGTGCCTTGAAATAGACCTACGAGGTGCAAGAATCTTCATCAATTCTGAGAGTCAGGCAGCTCTTAACAGCTTTGTCAATAAATCCAGACTAGTCTGGGACTGTCAGCAACTTCTGAAGCAACTGGCGAACTGCAATAGAGTCACTCTAGCATGGGAACCAGGGCACCAAAACATAGAAGGAAATGAAATAGCGGACCGGCTTGCAAGAGAAGGCGCCGTGTCGCCATTCCTCGGTCCAGAACCTTTTTTTGGCCTGACAAAAAGCCATGTAAGGACCGAACTCAAAAAATGGGTAGAGGCACAATAGGCTTCCCATTGGAACAATACTCCAGGACTTAGACAGGCGAAGCAATTTATCAAAGGCAAAAGAACTACTCGATTTCAGCACACCAGACTTGAGGCTCATAACAGGTCTCCTCACTGGCCACTGCCCTCTTGGCTACTACCTGAAAAAGATGGGTAAAGCTAAATCAGACCTTTGCCGCTTCTGCAAAGAAGCATCCGAATTTGCTAAACATATACTCTGCAAATGCGAAGCATTATGTCACAGAAGACACATCCATCTGGAGCAGACACATTTGACTGCTGACGAATCAATCCCGGAAAAATCGTGAGATTCGCGAAAAGTCTCAACCTGGGAACCTACTAGAAAAAGGGAAAGCACAATAATAGATCTATCCAGGTCGCAGTGCAGAGAGGTCCATTACCTAAACGCCTTAACACAATCTATTCTAATCTAATCTAATCTAATTCGGCTCTAGAGATGCAATCCCGCTGAGGATATTTAATCATTTTTCAATTTTTCCGCGACTCTTTTTTCAAGCATCCATGGAGTTTTGGGGGGTTTTGGGGGGTCCCAAGAAATAATTAACAGAAAAAACTCAACATGAAATTGGAATCTGAAGATCTTTTGAGTTGAAAAAATCAAATCATCAATTGTATCAAAGACAGGAATCTGAAATTTCCATTAATTCATATTCTACACCCCAGCTCGTATCTATAATATAACGTACTAACTAAAATTCGATTAAACCACAATTTTTTGCAGGTGCTCAAAATTGATTCAACAAGCATTCGATTACAATGCCGTCTGGGAGTATCGCGTAATCTAAGTGCTTTGAGAGCACCCGAGAGCAGGTCCGATGATCAAAGTGAAACCGTCTTAAATAAATTGTTGGCTACATCACGTCTTCCCAATTACACAACGAAAATTCTCTATAAAAAAGTCAAAAGTCAATCCATTAACCTGCTCAAAAAAATATGGTAGGATAGAGCCGACATCATCAGGGTGGCATAGAGACGCGCATTGAGGCGCGCACCTCCGCTCTCTTCTATGCCCATCGTGTTCCGTCTTCAAATGGCATAAAATATCAGTGCACGCCAAACCGTTAAATAGCTGAGACGTGCCGTATCGGCTCTTTCCGTCACCGCACGTGATGTTACGACTCCCGATTCTACACACGACATGTAATCGAAATATGTAATAACCATTCAAATATATCCTAGTGATGTGACGTCAGATAAAATGTTGCAGCTCTTAATTCTGCTGCTGACGGTTTTGGTAACTTCGGGAACGGAATGTCCTACGATGTGCATTTGTAAGCACTTTCCGCGTGAGATAGTGCCAAAGAGTTATCTTTATTACACGTCCGTGAGGTGCGAAGGGTTTAATTCGAACGCGACTTTGAACAACTTTACGAGGATTTTGGAAGTTTCCCGTTTGGATGGCACGAGTTTCAGTGAGTTGTTTCAAACTTTATCGGAGAGTGATTTGCCGGAGTTAAATAATTTGGTGTTGACGCATAGCACTGTAAGTAATTTGAGTGACTTGCTTTATTCAGTTGGCAGACAGTTGAAGTTTTTAAAGTTATCGCACAATAATTTGACTGAAATTCCGGAACTCGGTGATGATTTAAGTGTAATTTCTCTGGATTTATCTGCAAATGAAATAACGTCACTGCCATCATCATATCACCCGATAAGGACTTTGGAGACATTGAATTTAAGCGAAAATTCCATAAAACAAATCAAGCCAGAGAGTTTTAAAAATCTAGAGGCCCTTAAAATATTAGACCTATCAAAAAATTATTTATTTCTATTGGACAACCAATCGTTAACTCCACTAGTGTCTTTGCAATATTTGAATTTGAGTCATAATAATTTAAAAAGCTTAAATGATAAATGTTTTTCTAGTCTCTTGAAATTACAGCAGCTGGACGTGTCCTCTAATAATTTAGCCCGAGTGGCCCCAGGCAGTCTGCAATTACCAAGTTTAGCACGTTTATTGCTCGCGGGGAATACGCAACTGGGAGATTCGAGCGAAGTTCTTGTTCAAATTGGACAACGAGTGCATACGGTGGACGTTTCGGAGACGGGACTCAAACAGGTGCCTCCAACGTTAACCCATTCAATAAGAATTTTACAACTTTCAAGAAACTTTATACAAACAGTAACTTGTGGTGAATTGGATGCTTATCCATTGTTGCAATTTTTAGATTTCACTTCAAACGATTTATTTTCTATTGAAGAAGATGCATTGGGACGGTTAGAAGCCCTTTCAGTGCTTTATTTACCTGACAATAAACTCGAAACTATTCCCAAAAGCTTTCCCGAAAAATTGACTGTGTTACATTTGCAAGGCAACGCTATTCGAAAAATCTCAAAGGACGATCTTTATGGATTGCCAAATCTAGAAGTTTTACTATTAAATGACAATAAAATTTTGATTGTTGAAGCTGGAGCTTTTAGTGATTTAAATTCCCTTATCACTTTGGATTTATCACGAAATCCGATCAAAGCACTTCCCCCAGGAAGTCTCTCGGGACCCTCATTTTTACAATTTTTAAGACTCAGCGGAATAGATACAGTTTCACCCGCGGAAGACGTGTCATTTCCCCTTTCAACTACCGATCACTTAGTTACTCTGGATTTATCCGGAAGCTCAGGATTAGCGCGTCAATTTCTCTCAGACACTGCCGCGTTAGCGGCATCTCGGGAATTACAAGAGCTCGATATTTCCGGTACGGATCTCGAACTTATCCGATCTGATTTATTGCATTTTCTGTCGCAGCTTAGGGTAATGCACATAAAAGATAACCGGCTTAATTGCAGCAATTTACTTTGGTTGGCCGTTTGGATGCGACGCCAAGATCAACCGGAATATCGGTCTATTAAGTGCGCCAGTCCGCAAGAACTTTGGGGTACGACGCTACTTGATTTACAATATGCCCAAGCAGAAGAAATCGTAGCGATAAAACAAATAATAAATCACGAGTCCAACGGAACCATTAATCTTGAAACAAAAAATATTTCGGCAATGTGGAAAAGCCATTCGGTAAGTGAAGCAAATACATCTGTCAATGGTATTTTTTTTAATAAACAAATCGAAACAAATGACGTTATTAGTGCGAGTGTTATGGACAATAAAACGAAGAACAAAGTATTAAAACAAACGCTCGAGAAAAAGATTAAAAGTGACAACAAGGAATTAGTGTCAAGTGCAGACGTGGGACCCTCATCTTTAATTCCGGTGTCTAACGACCGAAAGTATTTCGTGGAGAGGACAACAGTGCTTTCAAAGGACCGTCATCAAGAAACAGGTAGAGTAGACAAATATGTTCGAGTGAAATAGTTTAGCTAAAGTAGATTTTATACTTGAGTTTAAAGTCGTTGCTCGTCTATTTGATGTACATGAACACTTGACTGATACTTTTACGGGGATTGGGTTACAATTTCGATAGGATTTTCTTTTTCTTGGATATATGTATTTTTCTCCTCTCCTTGAACTGATAATCGATTTTTTTTTGCGAAAAAATGGGGTGCATGTGATATTCTAGGGGGTGAGGGTTTGAAAACATTATTTCGGTTAAAAGCAAGTGGAGTGTTAAGATTCATTGTTTTTCACCCTATCTACGAATACGAGGATAGGGCATTTTTTTTAGCGATTTTTTTAAGAAATCAATAGCTTGAGTGGCCCTATCACATTTAGGAGCCCTTGAACTAATATTCGATCATAATAGGGTGTCTTTTATATCCTCGTTATAAAGGATCTTCCACAACCCCCTTTTTATGGTCAAGAGGAACTGCACTATTAGGGAGCATTTCTTTTCAACTCCATTTGCCAGAATAGAGCTTCTCGAGAGACATTGTAGATATTTTTTCACCATGAATAGTCTCTCCAAATGTTTTTAATATATTATTAAAGTTGTTATTTTGTTCCCGTCTATTTCTTTGATAGACTGAGCAAGTGGATTTTCAAAGGCACACGCCAAAACAGACAACTTTGAAAATAGAACTTGTTACGAGATATTGCGAAGCTGAATAGTTCTCGGAGTTGCGAGAGGAAAAAATCGAGCCTAGATGTACAGGATGTATCAAGTATAAGTACAAATATTTTAACATCGAATAATATAGCCCATTTCAAGCTAAAACTGTCCTATTCAAGCTAGGGTCAATTGTTAGTATTTTCGGAGTTATCGCATAATTTGAATTTAGAAAAATGTTAACAACTTGACAACATTGTACAAATATTATCTCTGCCAGGATATAAATGTAAATGGAACCAGTAAATTTGAAAGTTTTTTTTTTTTGCAAGGAGTATATTTATTTTCATCTGTTTATGTTTTGGTTTGTTTGACTTTCAAATAATGTAAATAATCACTTGCATTTTTATAGTTTTTCCAGTAAAAATAAAAATTGTCCGGTAAGTTCTGAATTGCACTTAATGACATTTTTGCACTTGACATTCAAGAGAAAAATTAAATAAAACTTATTCAGCTACTTGCCAAATCCTCATTATGAAAATATTAATTTTCATTAAAAGGTTCTCAAAACACTAAAATCAACAAGCATATTTTGCACACCCACACTTCCCGTATCACGCAATTTTTGTAAAACTGGCACAATGTTGGTGGGTGCCGTTCTCTTGGGAAATCATTCCTTGTAAATTTTGGCGGCTAAATGAGCATTTTGAACGATTCTGCGTAAACAAGTATCTGCATATTCGACGTTTGTAAACATGTTATTTCCAACAAAGAATAAACTACGCGCGTTTCCAATACTTCAACTAAGGCCGGTCGTCGTTTAGATGCGTTTTCGTCCGAATTGCAACCGCCAGAAATAGGACGAATAATTTCGCCAGATTTTGCATACATGATATCGTCCACTGAACAAGTTTTTGTAGACTTCGCGGTCTTTACGTAGTGGAGTAATGTGGAGGATTATCCTTTGGAAAATGTAATTATCTTGTTAGACGGCGATTGTTAAAGAGAAAAAAGTGGGTTAATGATATTTCAGCCAAGAGAGAATTTCATCATTTATATGATATGAAAGGATAAATTTTCTCTGCATGTCTCTCATGTGATATGATTTGACGGTCATATTCCACAAAGGCTTTTTTTCCATATCAAATTAATCAATTTTTCGATATCCATATCTCTATCTTCTCAGTAACCCAGTCAACAAACACAAATGGTCAGAACTACTGAGAAAATAGTATATTGTTTAACGAGGCGAAGCCGAGTTTGGTAAAGTTTTCAAGTTGCAAAATAGCTATTTACCTAACAAGTGCGGAAAATGAATTTGCCAAAACGTGAAGCGTCTTTCAAATCACTCTCCATTCGTCCAAATATGAGATCGCCGACTAAGAAGTTTCACTTCAAAAAGCCCAGGACACAACTGTATAAATAACAAAAATAATCACAAAGCACAATGATAATAGTATAACAAAAGAGAGTTGCGCATCTGTAGTGACGTCACAATCTTCTCGGCGCTTGTCAATAATAGGCAATTCTCTTTACGCTTAAAATCCTTGGTTTGTGTCAATCAATAGCTGTCTTTCTCCGTCTTTTTACGTTATATGTTTCTTCTCTCTCGAGTAACGAAATTTGCCCGTGACGCTTTCAAATCACTCTCCATTCTCGTCCGAATATCAGAACGCCACCTAAGGAGTGCGTTCGAAATCACCCTGAGTGTCACACCGGGTGCACACCAGCCATGAATAATTCATGGCTGGTGTGCACTGGGTGTCACGCCTAGGGAGATTTCGAACGCACTCAAGAAGTTTCACTTCAAAAACCGATGAGACATTTTTTTATGAGTGTTTATGACCAAAACAACCCCATGTTTTTTCGCTATCATTTGAAAAGCGCTAAACCAAATGTTTTCAGAATTGGGGATTAAAACAAGAATAATGAGACCTTTAAAACTATACATCACTCGACCGGAACTTTTATTAAAAAAAAAGTTTCAAAACTGCGCCTAGCTGTCATTTTGACAGCTAAAATTCTTTTATTTTTCAATAAATAGAGAATTTGCTCACATATCATCATTCCAAATTTCGTTGCAATATACCGTGAGGTTCAAAAGTTAGAGAGAGGGAGAAGGAGGAGGGGGCGATAGACTTTATGTCCTCACTGTACACTTAAGACAGAAAGTTACCACGGTGGATGGCGTATTAAACGAGAACTAAAAAGCGGATCATTTTGAAAATTTGGCAACCGGGATAAACGACCATGTTCTACACTTGCGGTGTTGCCGCTTCTACTGTTCTAATGTTGTCACTATGCATATTTTTCCAGATTGCGCTGATACAATGCCTAGTCTGCCTTCTAATGTTTTTTCTTAGACGTATATATTTCCTCATTGACACTAGTGCACGCCTTTCCAGTTCGTATCAACCCATGCGTTCATTTTCTTCCTTATTTTTCTCACTAGATCAACCGAGAAGTAATCGGGAAACTGATACAGCTCGGTCGATGCATTGCCAAAGAGTATCATAAAACCCGACTAAACAGTCGTCTAAATTACCACTAATATAACAATCCGACCAATTTGCCGAGTTAAGAAGATAATAAAGTAAGATATAGTCGCCATTTGCATAGTCATACGTATGGCTCTTTTGTGTATTACCAGTATGATTATATTTTTGGTTGCCTAAGTTCAATGACATGCACAATGCTGGATGATAGAGATCTTTGGGTACAAGGGGTTACTCATATTCAACCACACTTTCAACATTCATGTTTGTAAATAAAAGGTCAAGCATTTTTTGCTTATAATTTACGATTGTATTACATTGGGTAAGGGAGTTCATAATATTTAAGAATTGGTCTAATATATTACTTTTATCACAGCCTTTGGAGCAAAAATAAGGACAATTAAAATCAGCCAACATCATAATGTCCATATCAGCAGCTAGAATATGGTCGATACTATCTAAAAACTACTCATACACACTTGAATTAATAGATGGGGGCATATACACACATACAGCATAAAAGAGAGATTTCGTATATTTTACCTTCACAACTAGGGATTCTATAATATTTGTGTTATAAACTAAATCCACAACTTCTATAATAGATTCCTTCTTGATAATCAATAAGACCCCACCGCATAGGGTCTTGCCATTGTTGCGGTCCTTCCGTTACACCCTGTATGGATCATTGAAGAGATACTAACCATCAACCAACCATGTTTCAGATAAATCTATAATGTCTTAATCTTCATGAAGCAAGCAGCAGTAAAAATCGTGGGTTTTGGTGCGAAGACCTTGTACATTTTGATAGTATACATTAAATTGCAATTTTGTAGAACTCACTTAACTTGCTGAGGATCTGAATGGTTGCTTAACATCCTCTTGGTTAGGAAAAACGATATAAGGGCTCCATCAGGACATATTCCACGTTACCAGGCCTTTTGCAACTCTTCCTTCCTGATTGTTACTTTCATTGAGACATAGACTTGTGGATGTTTGATGTTTGGACGTATGCTCCTCACACTTAACCTCTTTAAAAATAGGCTGCAATAAGCCGGGTAATATGGAGACAGAAATACCGAGGTATCGTTAGTATATTGTTCGTGGTTTTGTTATTGCCTACCATGAACTTTCGGCCCCTGTTTCTACGACCGCCTATAGTTTGCCAACCGTCTTTGCTGGTGCTGGTAGATTGGGTATCTGCATTTAAATTAATTAAATTATCCATTTTTAGAGATGCCTGAGCCTGCATAATGCCAACACTAACTCCTTTTTTGTCAATAGTACTCTGATTACCGAAATTGTGATCAAAATTCCTGTTCTTGTTTTGATTTTGTAAATTGGGGGTTAATTGAGCAGCTGCTGTTTGGGCTCCCAGGCTGGACGCATACGACTTAGGCTTCTTTCACAGTGGAAGCGTAGACATGCGAATGATAGAAGGCGCGTAAACGCACGTCTTAGCGCGAACGATCTAAGCTACTTGTTTTGAATGCAAGCGCTCACAGTAGCCGCAGATTGGTTCGCGCGTATACATGCGTACATTTGCGAATTGCGAACAGATCCCGTTTGGTTGGGATACTTGCGTTTGTTCGCAGTTTTCTTGCAAAGAATTAACACTGAAAAGCTTATTGATTTAGTACGAGAGCGGAAATATTCATGAGATCAGCGAGAACCTGCCCTTGATTACATTTAAAATGCAATTAAAAGTTTCTTCTGTCATCCGAAAATAACTGAAAAACTTTTCTTCGTTGTTCCTTAAATCATTTCAAAGATGTTGAGATTCACCAAATTTCTTTTTTTTTTCTGAGTATTTCATTCACCCATATCTTCCTTCTTCTTTTATGGATGATTCTTCTTCTTAGAAAAAGTTTTGCACCGTCCTGTAATGTAACTACAGAATACCTAGCGACAAATAAAAATATTGTTATCTTCAGCTATGGAATATGTCCAGTACATTTACCAAAAAAGGTTAAGGAATGTGAAATTGTCTACTATTCTTTTATTGAAAACTTTTTAATTAAGATATCGCTGAATATATGAAATGAGATGATGCAAAACTTTTTTTGTTGTGTATATTTTCTAGCAAGTATAAATCACGACTCGATATTTTAACTCTTTGTATGCATCTACACCATTTCGACCTCAATTTCGGAAAAAGTAAAGTTAATTTCGGAAACGGTAGATTCAAATTCGGGAAAAATAAATTCAAATTCGGAAAAAATGATAATAGTCCGGGAGGCAGTGAAATTTTTTAGCACTTATTTTCCCAGTTGATGTATATTGAATAGTTTGTTCTCTTAGTGATACAAAACAAGAATATGTGAGTTTCGCAAAAATTTTCGGATGGGTTCACAATATAACTGAAAAATACAAGTATACCTATTTTCCCAGTCATAAATATTTCACATTTACTACAATAGAACATAAAGTATATGTATGAACATAGCAATTTGGCTTATCTCAGATAGTGGAAAGTTAGTCTGGATGAAGATTTTCGGATCTTCAATTTTTCACTTGCCAGACGTATTATCCATACTCACAGATTAGCCGGACTATTTTTTTACGTAACTTCAGTATACTTCTTATTATTAGAGCTATTTTTATCACTGGAAAAAAAAGGGCCGTGCATTCGTAAGCTCTAACGCATTTTGTGCCTCAACATATCGGAAAACCTCCCCTAAATATATATGAATTTTGCTTAGAATTACTAACCCTACAATTCTATCCATGTTTCATGACTGGGAAAATAAGTACCGAAAATCGTCACTGTCTCCTAGACTATAAGTATTACTTAAAGACGATGACGACCCTTTTTTTTTCAAGTTATGGCGTGTTCGATGTCAAAAGTATGAACCCTGGTGAAACGATCTGTAGATATGTTTTTCCGAATTTGAATTTACTGTTTCCGAAATTAACTTTACTTTTTCCGAAATTAACTTTACTTTCTCTGAAATTAATTGGACTTTTTCCGAAAATGACTTTACATTTTCCTAAATAAAAGTTACTTTTTCCGAAATTGAGGTTGAAATGATGTAGTTGTTCGCACTTTTTTATTGCAGTCACTGTTCGAACTCAACGCATATACACGCAAGATCACAAATTCGGACGGTTCCGCGCGTTTTTATGATTCGCGCGTATCCGCATCCACTGTGAGAGAAGCCTTACTATTTGTCGCAAACGCTTTTGACGTCGTTGTGTCTATGTTGCCGGCGTTCGCAGGTTCAGGTAGTTTTGTTTACTTGATATTTTTTCTTTAAGTTTATGTTTTCGACTAAAATAGCTTCCGTGTTTTTTAGCTCGGCTTTGATAACATCTTTACTATTTATGAGCTGATTCTTTGCAAACAGCAGGTCGTTAGCAGTGGAATTCGATTGTGCTGCTGCTGACATAACCTCTCTTTGTTGCGCACGCACTTTACTAGATTATTACAGCCTATCGCGACTTAGGGCCAAATTTATAGTCGTTCCTTGAGCTTCCTCGGACGTCGTGAGTTTAGAATGGACACTTGCTACTATTTGACAAGTTAGTCAAGTCAGTTCTAAACGTTCAACGCTCCTTTAAGGTCTGAGGAAACCTCAAGGAGCAACTATAAATTCGGCTTTTAATCTGCTACCCTTAGTGCAAAGGAGGAATGAAATATTGTATAGCACTCATCGCCGGCCATGTTGCCAGACCTTTTGTATACAGGATGGTCCAGAAATTAATTTCTGTCGGTAAGTTATAAAAATGCCAGAAAAATGATTCCCCAGGAGGCTGTGTGCATGAGTCCGGATAAGATTAGAAAAATATTTTTTTTTCAAATGGAACACCCTGTATAATAATACAATCAGCTTTTCAAATCCGTATTATTATACAGCAAGTTCCATTCGAAAAAATCATTTTTCTGTCATTTTTGTAAGTTACTGACAGATATTAAGTTCTGGACCATCCTGTATACTTGAATTAAGAGCGTGAGCGGAAGATCAAATGCCCACAGGCATGATTCAAGGACAACCCAAATTTCAGCTCAAAATTATTTTATCGAAGGAAGATATTAAGATTTATCGGAAGTCCTGTTATCGTTAAAAAAAAAAAATGGAATTGATTTATTCCCGAAAAACGGTCACAGATAGGAACCTATAGGAAAGTACCTACCTATTAGGAAAAGTTGCTCATAATTATAGGCCGAATTCAAAAAATTAAAAATATACAGGGTGTTCCCTTTAAAATAACGATGTTATCAATGGTTTAGAGTAGAAGCGGCAACACCGCATGGTCAAAAATAAAGTTCGGGTGCCACGCCCAAAACAGTTTATTTTAAGCCTTCAAAAATAATTTTTTTCTCGGGTGCCACGCCGAAAAACATGCCGTTAAACACGGATAATTTCAAAAAATCTTCCCGGACGTCTCCGGACGCCCTGAAATCTAGAACAAATCCAGGGAAATCCGGACGGATGACAGCCCCACTCAACCCATTAACCCACCCAAACCCCTGGTTTAATGAACAAATAAATAAATGAAATGAAATTCATATTATGTAATTGTAATGTGTAATTGTGTAATTGTTTTTCAGAAATTATAATCTATAGGTAGAACAGAACAGAAACTGAAATGAAAATGGATAACTGTCAAATATATATTAACATAATTTTTTTTACTACTAACCTAAGAAGGATTCAATCTATTCTCATGGGAAAAAATTGAATTTCTCTCCCTAGGTTAATAATGAAAATAATTAAAAAAACCCTAGGTCAATAATGAAAATAACGTCATGACGCAAGGATATTGTCATGACCTACAAGGTTTCTATTGGTTTAATTTCCATTTTAAACTGTCAATAAAAAAAAAGGTTCCTGTATGTACAGGGTGAGTCATTTTGCGTGGGAATGCCGGGTACAGCCTAAACGGCGATAGCTACAAAAAATCTAATATACGAGTCGCGATCTATTTTTTCGAGTATAGTTTAGTGGATCACTCAGAATTTTTCGGAATTCATTTGTTTTCGATATACAGGGGTTTTTTGGAAAATGGCTGGTTTCTGTTTCTCTCTGTATCTCAGTTGTTATCAAAATTTAAGAAAATGTTAGATTACGTTTTTGTGTAATTTTCTACGTAGAATCCAGTGGCGTATTCAGATTTTTTTAGGGGTATTTTTTTTGAGATATAGTCCAAATTTTAACTTATTTAAATGGGACACCCTATATATTTTTACATCGTTAAATTAGATGTTTTTTTGTGATTAAAACGATATGTAACACTTTATAGTTTAATTAATTTTAACTGTCAAAAACGCGATAAAACTATATTTTTGGGGTATTTTACCTCCCAAACACAAACGTGGTTCGACGGTAGCGGGAGCAAGGGCGGCAGCGACACGGGATTAGAAAATATGGTGGGAGATAATACATTTTATCCTAAAGCGTGATTTCTCTTACATGTCCTGCCACATATTTTAGTCCACGCTGCCCCTCCTGCGGTACCGCACTGGTGTGTAGGATCCTTTAATGAACATTTTTAGTCAAACAAATCATATCCAGTTTTCCTATCTATATATATAAAAATCAAAGTTCGCGGGGTATCCGGATATGCGCTCCAAAACCACTTATCCGATTACGATGAAACTTTGGTAGGTTGTTATGGCCATCCCAAGGAAGGTTTGTGGATAGGTTACGCATCTCGGAAAAAGAAATTAATTTTGAATTAACTATTAATTTAATTGTAAACAAACTCATTCACATTACATAACAACATAACCCAACTTTTTTTGACAGCATGAAACAACGTTGCCATATTTCATTTATTTAGGCTTGCATTCAACCGACGTATTTTTATTATTTTTTGAATTCAAGAACGGCTGGACCGATCTTGAATTAATACCACGTATCTCTATATAAGGTGAATTTGATTGACCCAGATTAGATCGATTTGGGTTTAATTTAAGTGAACTTCTTCTGATCTAGATCTTTTTTTTTGTTGATGAGGATGCACTGATCCAGCTTGAATCGAACAAAGTGTGGTTCACTTAAATTGAACCAGATCGATCTAATCCGGTCAATCGAATCGGCTATAGAGGAGAGTGATATAGGCTATTTTCTATCCCGAAAAAAAAGTTCGGTTGCGTAAAACTCTGATACACTGGAACGCCTATAAACAGCCCGGGGCGCTCTAGAGCAGCTCTGGAGTGCTTAAAATGCGTCACTGAACTCACTGGCAAGCGACTATGATATCGGATTTAAAAATAATAAATTAAATAGAAAATCAACAACAAAATTTGAAAAGAAGTGTATTATTTCAAAATGTATTTACATGCTGGCAACGCAGCGGGTCATTAGCTAGTTAAATATAAATAAAGGAAATTTTTCGTGAACTAGCAGACAGAATAGCCAACTAGGCTTCAAACCTAGGACCCTTGGCCTAGATTCAGTAATTGCCGAAGGTTGCAGATTGTAGCACTAACACGTTAAAAGTTGCAAAACACTTGACCGATTGGGAAAAAAATTGAGGAAAAAATGAACCGACGCCATCGGTATCTCAGTTGGTATGGGACTGGTTATCCAGGAGGTCCTAGGATCAAATCCTAGTCTCTTCCAAGGTTTTCGTTAACTAAGACACTGGAAAAATTAGCTCACGCTCACGCTCACACTATTTAATAATTGCATTACTAGATATGTTTGATGAGGTGTTTGTTAGATATTTGCTTATTTATGTTACTGAGCAGGAGCAACCCAGGCATTCGGTTCATTTTGATTCAGTCAAGTGTTTCGTCTACTTTTAACGTGAAAGCTCGGGACACATCTATCATACATTCGTCCGATCCGACTCCGATCATACAACCAAGATCATTATTTTTGGAACAGGGGAGCAGCGTTCCCAAGAGAACGAGCGTTCGGAACCCCTCCCTGTTCCAAGAATAAGGACCCTGCTGGCATGATCGGAGTCGGATCGGAAGAATGCATGATAGATGTGTCCCTGGCTTTAGTGAAACAATCGGAAACCTTCGGTGATTACTGAATCTAGAGGTCCTAGGTTCGAATCCTAGTCGAGTCTAACGTTTTAGTTAACTTTTGAATTAGCCATTCTGTCTGCTAGGTCACGAACGATTTCCCTAGTTTATATTTAATCAGAAAACAAGGTGAAATTTTCAGGTTGAATAAAGATGTATCCTTTAGTCAATTTATTCACCTACATATTAAAAAAAAAAAAATTCATTTTGAATGAAATTACTAACGAACTACGGCTCGATATGATTTGTTTTATTAAATGATCATTAAAGGATCCTACACACCAGTGCGGTACCGCGGGAGGGGCAGCGTGGATTAAAATATGTGGCGGGACATGTAAGTGAAATCACGCTTTAGGATAAAATGTATCATCTCCCACCATATTTTCTAATCCCGTGTCGCTGCCGCCCTTGCTCCCGCTACCGCCGAACCACGTTTGTGTTTGGGAGGTAAAATACCGCAAAAATATAGTTTTATCGCGTTTTTGACAGTTAAAATTAATCAAACTATAAAGTGTTATAATAATATATCGTTACAATCACAAAAAAACATATAATTTAACGGTGTAAAAATATATAGGGTATCCCATTTAAAAAAGTTAAAATTTGGACTAGATCTCAAAAAAAAATACCCCTAAAAAAAATCTGAATACGCCATTGGATTCTACGTAGAAAATTACACAAAAACGTAATTTAACATTTTCTTAAATTTTTGATAACAACTGTGATACAGAGGAAAACAGAAACCAGCCATTTTCCAAAAAACCCCTGTATATCGAAAACGAATGAATTCTGAAAAATTCTGAGTGATCCACGAAACTCTACTCGAAAAAATGGATCGCGACTCGTATATTAGATTTTTTGTATCTATCACCGTTTAGGCTGTACCCGTGATTCCCACCCAAAATGACTCACCCTGTACATACATCATAGGAAATTACCATAAGCTGTTGATAGAGGGCAGCACTTTCGACAAGAAAAAATCATTTGAGCAAAGATTTCAAACCTATTTTTTTATTTTTTACTAGCAGTAGTAGAAAAAAATCTATATATTCCTCGGTAGAGAAAGTTATTATATACTTTACGCATTATAAACCTCGTCGCTTCGCGCCTCGGCTATAAAAGCGCTCGGTATACATTATAATGACCAACTTCTCTACCTAGGTATATAATATACTATTATAATATACTGCTTTCGCTTTCGGCTGACTGCACCGCTGAATTTTTTATTTCCTTCGAAAATTTGACAGATATTCTGTTAAAGGACCCTGCACACTTCTTATGGAATTTCTGACCGCGGTAGTATTTACAAAACCTAATAATATACCAGGATGGACAGGTATCCTCACGCTTAGGTGACAGGTAGATGTAAATGCATATAAAATGTGTACATTTCTTGGACATTAAACTACCTGTATCTTAAAAACTAGCCATAGGATTAAGTTGTGCCCATGGTAGTCATTGATCAGAAAGGTGAAACCTATGACATACTAGAATTTGGTTAAATTTGACCGCAGACCAGAAGTCCCATAAAAAGTGTGCGGTCCTTTTTTTGAGTTTTGTCAAGAGACCATCTTAATCTTGGGTGAAGCGGGGTAATTACCTTCCCATTACCCCCCTCTCCCTTATCAACGCCCTTGGGTTTATGATACCAAATATTTCTCAATAATTAATTCAATAAATGTTACAGGGTGTAAAAAAAGTACCTTACTGTCTATTGTGTATATACGGGTAATAAACGGCAAGAGGCGCTTAGTGAGGGACGCGGGGGTGGGGGGGGGGGGGGGTCAGACGCCATCCCTGGCTACGCCACTGTGTAGAAGCGGCTTGTTTATTGGTCGTTTTTAGTTTTAGAAGTTTCAGTTTTTTGAAAGCAAAGCCATAACAGGATAATAATCAATTTGTAATAATTTAGCAACCCAATTGGAGGGGATAAACCGGAGGTGGATCGCTTCCCTAAATGTTGGCGACACAAAATTTTGCTTACAAGTCTTATCTATGTCAATTACTGATCTCAAAAATAAATGGATAAACAAAGAACGCTTTTAATGCTATTAATTTACGAGGTCATAATGTGAACAACTGGGACAGCTGTGAGCGTGCGCAGTAGACACATGCACTGTGCGTGCGCAAAATATAGCCAATGAAAATGAAGGATATTTCAAAATTTAGAGCAGTTGTTCGAAAGATAAGACACTGCGCAGGCGTTAGGCTGTTCCATTGCACAACTGTTCGTAGAATAGTGACCTCAAATTTTCGCACAAGTTTAGCCAATCAAGCCGTACGATTGTTTATCCATTTATTTTTGAGATCAGTGGTATTAATATGTCATTGAATCATCCAAGCATTTTCTACCTATTGAGAAGCTTTATTCTGAAACTGATAATCAATCATAATTTACTGAAAAATGGAGACAAATTATATTCTCATTTCAAAATTTCTAACCCTCCCTTTCTGGTTGAATCATTAGCAACACTTATTCTACTTACTTCGAGTATTAACCCGGATTAAATAAATTCGACTTTAAAATTAAAGACATATAAAGACAGACTGTTTTTCGAGTCCAAGAAGCTAGCTCCTATAACCAACGATTCTCATCGTCTGACAAATATTTAACTACAACGTTAGTTTACAAATCGTCTCCAGTGCTAGATTAAACCTCAAAACCGCTGACTATTTCCGCTTTCTTTTGTCCCGGCACTTAATTCCTATTCACACCGTTAATTATCCTCCTTTTTCTCCAGGACTTTGTCCTGTTTACGTTTCTTTGTTTCTCCGCAAGCCCTGTCTCGAGAGTTAGGAGTACGGATTAAATTGCGGGTGTTATTGTTCCTTTAAAAATCGATTCCGGGTAGTTTCTCTGCGGGCATTTTCGCCTAGGTAATGATCACAATTAAAAGGCCAAGGAATATTAAAAGCGGGTATTAGATTTGCAATTTTAACAAATAAACTAGTTCTAGTTATTGTTAAAGTGGTAATTTTACGTTGAAAATGTTTATACTAGTTTTCTTTTATATATATAAGTCAAGATTCACGTTTCGGAAAACCCGAAAAGCATTCGGAGCGGAGATAAAATTAAAAATTCACGCGGGTCCTGATAAAATTTTCCACCGCCGAGTTTCTCTGAAAGGGTTATTACGTTCCCAAATAATTTATCGCCTTCGGAAACGGAAAACATTTTTCTGTGTCCCTCGTCAAGCACCGACACCAGCATCCATAGAGGAGAAGTGGCGATTATTTTGTTTACAGCTGCCGGGCTCCGATAAAGTGTAAGAAAAAAGCCTTTGACTGAAATTGGAAAATGCGAAATTTGTTTTTCTTTGTTCATTTTGGTTATCTGAAGATGCAGATAGGGTCCCGGACATTGAATCGGGTCGTCCGGAAATTGTTTTTGATTGAATTTTGTTTCAGGGTGAGTGAAATTTGCACAAACTATACAGAGAGTCGACCTTCTCGCCTTGAGGATCTTTGGTAAAATAGATAACACTTAAGTCCAGCCTGGAAAACTTTGTATTCAGAGTTGATTTATTCTGCCAATTTGAGAAGGTATCGTCAAAATAAGTATCTTGCCTTTCTGCAAGATAGTTGACGATCTATCTTGTACGTAGACGTGCATGTGGCCCATTGTACAATCCCTCTCTTGGTGCATTTTTAGACTTTGTATAAAAATCTTTGAATGTCTCAGACCTCTTTACTCCAGCCAGTCATCTTGGAACTGGTTGTGACACCCTATCCCATCAGAGACTCGCCTGTGAATGAAATAAGCCGTTCGGCTTGGGGTTTTGGCTCTAGCCAGATGGCAGGGATGACAACCTTGTATTCTCTAGAGGAAGCTGAAGTTTTTGACATTGCATCCCTTGGTTAGAAGGGGGTCCTGTCTGATAGTATCAGTCCAGACCCTTGTATGTCCCATGTTCAGACCTCTATGAACCCATTTTACCCAATCGTTGAGTTTGAGGACGCCTGTGGTGGCTCTTATTTGACTTTGCATAAAGATCTTTGACTGTCTGAGGCCTTTTTGATTCACCAAATCATCTTGGAATTGGTTATGACACCCTCTCGTCAGAGTCTGTGTACCAGATGAGCCCCTTTGACTTGAAATCCTGACTCTAGGCAGTTATCTCTTGCAGGGATGACGAACTTGTATGGCCTAGGAGATTGAAGCTTTTGACATTGCATCCCTCTAGTGAGAAAAAGGTCCTGTCTGTTAAAATCTGTCCAGGCCCTTGTATGTCCCATGTTCAGACCTGTATGAACCCATTGTACCCAATAACTGTGCTTGAGGATGCCTGTGATGGCTTTTAGTTGGCTCCTGTTAAGTTTTAGGCTTTGTACTTCTTCGTAGTATGAAGGATTTTGTATAAAGATCTTTGGATGTCTGAGGCCTCTTTGCTCCAGCCAGTGATCTTGAAATTGGTTGTGACACCCTCTCCCAACAGAAACTGTATAGGAAAGACCTAGACAATAAAAAAATTGGGAGTTCCCTAGAGGAAGTAAGAGGGACCTTTCATCCCTTGCATACAACGCGGATCAGCCGCCATATACAAGTTATCCGTAAAAAGACCTAATCAAAAAGGTATAGAAGAGATATAGGTGTGCGGACGAACACACCTAGGAATGAAATTATCCCAAAAATGGCTTTCTCCATTGAAATTACCGGTATTCCTCGAAGAACCACCCGACACTAACTCCTCCCCCGTCTGTATACCAGATGAGCCCCTTTGGCTTGATGTCCTGACTCTAGCCAGTCATTCCTTGGAAGAATGACGACCTTGTATTCTTTAGGGGGGCTGAAGTTTTTGGCATTGCATCCCTTGGTGAGAAGGGTGTCCTGTCTGATAGTATCATTCGCCCTTGTATGTCCCATGTTCAGACCTCTATGATCCATTGTCCCCAATCGTTGAGTCTGACTGAAGCCTCCCGGACCTGTGTTTCTGCAAAGAGTTAGAGAGGCATTATTCCCAGTATGACCTCCATTGCCAACTTGGTTACCAAATCCGGGTTACTCTGTGGACTACAATTTTTGAGTCTCCTTACTTTTATCCAAAATGGTGGTTGGATTCCTTGGCAAAGTATCTGTCCGCATATATCAGTTTCACATTAACCCTGGGGAAAATCTTTCCAGAAGAACATGTCAACTTATTGTTTGAAAAATGTCTTCAATAATCTTTGCTCAAGCACTTATTGAGTACCGTTGATGTGGAAATCTCCCTGTCCAAATCACCTAGATTTTGTAATGCCCAAATTTGTTCATTTAGGCCATGAATGTTAGTTTGCTCGCTGATAGCGATGAAGAACTTCGATGTTCTGCCACATAACTTACATGTAGATTGAAACTTTCAATTCCATTCCATTTGAAAGTGCTATTTTTCGATCACCTGTTTCTCGTAATCTTCTAGAAGAATTGCGTTGAATCTTTCAGATTACAAATGAATATTGTTGAATAACACACACAATTTTTCTCCTTAAAATTACATCAGTTTTTTTAAAATTGGTGATAAATCACCTCGTATAATGCCTGGCTAAAGCTAAACCCACGATTCATTTCTACTGTTTCATTCTAGAATATTTTAGGAAAAATCTAGCACATCACTAAACTAGAAGTTGACGAATTCACCACTTAATTTAATCAAAATAAGTGCTCCCATTCCATTCTAATCACATTACTTTCTTTCTTTGACAACTTGTTTGTCACAACATAATCGGACGGACAAAATAATGACCGACCATTTAGGTAATGAGAAAAAACACGAACTCGTATCGTTAATTTCCCGAATACGAGCGGAGCTGTTGCATGTCCGACCCATTAGGAGTTCACCTAAACGGGAAACATTTTATGATTCAATCGATTGATAACGTTTTACACAGAGGAGACCTTCGTTTTATAGGGACATTTCAATCGTCCGTCCTGTCCATTGGTTTTTTGTTTCAAACAGCTTGTGTGGCTCGTTTGATTTGGACAATTGGATGCGAAATGTAATAATTGGACATTGAAATGATTTTTTTTTTTGTTCTTTTATAACGAAATTCTGATGTTATATTCCCCAAATTTTTTGGTTTCATTGTATATCAATCAGCTTGATTTTTATTTAATTTGTTAAATGTAGCGTATTTTTCTTTTGCCTCGATTTGATTATACGCAACGTCTACTCCTAAAAATGATGTCGAGCAAAAAGTTTTTTTTTCTGAAATATTGTTCCTTTATAAACCAATTTCTTGTGAAGATTTATTTTGCCAATTAAAAGTAATGAAACACTAAAATGAAATATCATAAAACTAAACCTCAAAAACATTCGGATCACAAAATAGTGTATTTCTCTTTTATGTTTCGACACTGGCGGTTTCTATATTCGCAGAATTCGTATGTCATTAAATTGAGTGAAAATGTTTCTCTTGAGTGCTTTGTATGCAATCCATTCAAGCATAAAACATACATAAACAGACAAAAACTACGAAATGAATGCATGCTCTGAGCTTTTGCATATTTAAACAGTTTAAATGTTTGCATGTTTTGATAAAATATACATCATTTTAATTGCAAAAGTCTGATTTTGTTAAATAAATAAAGAATTCGAATTTAAATAAATAAATTGTGTGTCGTATATGTTTTGATAATGTCACCAAAATTGTTATGATTTCAGATTCCAGCATCAACATCACGGAAAATGACAGAAACTCGGCGGAAAAGCGCCGACTGTTGGGTAATAATGGGCCCTCGGGAGTCCTTCATCAAAGCAAGGCTTCACATAATCAGACGCCTAATGAAAGGATATTCAATGACACGTCTGGTTTAGCCGAAAGCAACAAAAGCGAATACCGGCTGCCTCCTCCGCAATTTCAACAGGGCGACGTTAATATGACGGAGAATATGGCCGAGTGGAACTCTTCAACGGTAAGAAATTTGAATGTAAAATTCAATTTTTAAGCTTTAGTTGAATTCGTTTATCAGATCAATATGTACTTTTGCATTTATTATGTTTGCATAGGCCAAGAAGCCTGTCATGAATGGGGGATTTTTTTTTGGAAATAATAAATAAAAATCCCATCTTGGAAAATCTGTTTCATTAAATATTTCCCGTGCTTTATCAAATTAAACGAAAAACTTTTTTCTAGAAAGTTCGACATTTTCATTTGAGGCATCTTTTTTGCTTTACAGCCCTCTAAAATGTTGGTAAATTTAAGGCGGGGTCAGGCGTACTTGCGTCCCGATGCACTGCAGCCTTAAAGCTTATTGTGCTTAAGCAAGTCCCGTCTCTTTGACGAGATCAAGCAGCTTGCTGGCAAGTTTCTCATGTGTCACAGTCGTATATTATGTGTAAGACGGTTTCCTCCTCTTCACCACAGTCTTCATGTCGGGCCATTGTAGGCTCTCATTTTCAGCACATGCGCTCTAAGATGGCAGTGTCCTGTTAGTAGTCCTACCACCAGTCACATCTGAGTGCGCGTTAGTGATACTACTTCAGCTGTCAGCCTCTTACCAATATCCCCTCTGAGTCTTCGTTGGTTGATTGTAGGGGGGATCTAGGCGCTGTGGCCTTTCATGTATTGCAGCCTGTTCACTTATTGTGCACCCCAGTTTCTTTCTTGCCGTAAAAGAGTCCTGCTCCCTTGGAAAAGACTTTCAGGCAGTAGGTAGTCTATCGCCGGTCTGTATTGCTCCGAAGGATCTGTATTTTTTGTTTGATCGGGTCATTCATATATGATGTGAAAAACTTTTCCGGCTTCCTCTCCACATAGTCTGCATTCAGTGGGTCCATTGAATATCCCCATCCTGTGCTGATGCTTCCTTATCCTGTTAATAGCGCTATCACTTTTCTCAGCGTGTGCACGTAAGTCGTAGCACGTCAGTTGTTAGTTTCGTTGAAGGTTTTGCAGATCGATCCCTTCCCAGGCTATCTGCTTTTTCGTTGTCTTCTATCCCCAAGTGGCCAGGAACTTATAGGAGTCGAACCTTGATTTCTTTAGTAAGCTGTTACGTACTTTCAACAAAATCCTAATAATATTGGAGATTTTATACAAATAGTTCCCTTTTTTCAGTGCTAGGCCAAATCAGGCAAGGACAGAGTAGTAAAAGACCAAAGGCAGCAAAAATATGTCGAACAATCTCCTAACTTTCAAGTTCTATAATCCTACGAATCTCCGTTACTGTTTTAGGGGTGGGGATATTCAAAATTACTTTTACCTTCTCAGGGTCGACAAGAAGACCAGAAGAGTTAACAATATATCCGAGGTACTTCAATTCCGGCTCACAGAAAATACACTTATCCTTATTTAGTGTCAGTCCGGCCAAGGTGAGACGAGTAATAACTTCACGGAGAATGTTAATGTGTTCCTCAAACGTAGAAGTGCAAATGATGACGTCATCATGGTATACAAATACAGGCGCCTCCATTTCCACACCAATGAAACGGTCAATTAACCGCTGCCATACTGCAGGGGCATTGGTAAGGCCAAAAGGCATTCGTTTGAATTGAAACAAGCCACGGATAGGAACAGTGAACGCAGTAAGTGGCTTTGATTCTTCGGAGATAAGGATTTGCCAATAGGCAATTTATCCACTGTGGCAGAGACGTATGGAATAGGGTATGAGACAGGGACGGTAACTCGGTTGAGTGCGCGGTAGTCCACATAAAAACGCCAGCCACCGCTCTTCTTCTTAATCATAACCAAAGCGTATCCGATGGTTCAACTATACCATCGGCCAACATTTTCTCGAGTTCTGCATTAACCTCGGTTTGCAGGGCGGGAAGGTACGGTTCTCTGGAACTATAGATAACGTCAACGGTGACGGGCTCAACAACAGAAGATGTCTGAGCTATAGGCTCAATGTAAGACAAGTATTCAGAGGTATCCAACATATGCACGTTGTAGCTAGGCTTGTGATAAGCAAGCTCGGGCTCCAAAAGCTGACGATAATTTGTTGGTGGAGGGACAAAACGTTGGAGTCGCAATTCAGTTTCCTCTACTAACCGACTGAGGCGCAGAAGTTCTTGCACAGAAGAAATCTTATGCGTGGCTAAAGGTCCCTGAAGATATGGCAAAATATTGCGTCGCAACAACTGAATTTTAGTTGCTTCTGTTAGTGCTTCGGGTAACTTATTGAAAAGGTTTTGCATAGCCACGACAATCTTCTCATGGGATCCCTGAGTTCTTCGACGGATTTCATCAAAAGAGAAAATTCGTAGTCGTAGGGGAGGAATGCATCCTTCAATTGGGAAATTAAATCATCCCAATGCTGGAAATTGCAAGTCCGGTACCACAGCATAGTAAAAAGCTCAGGAGCTGAACGAAGTAGTTGCTTCTTAGAAAAGCCTCTAGAAATTCTCATTTCCTCAACTCTTTCCAGAAAATTCGACAGGCTACCCTTACCATCAAATTTTAAATTTAAGCAACTAATATCCTTAAAAACAGCGGTAGCTGACTCATATGAATAAGATGGATAATGTGAACCAGGCAGTGGCGAAAACTGCAACTCATCTAATCTTCTAGCCATATCAGCCATAGAACTGGTTCCATTATGCGTCGAATTAGCATTCTGAGGTAATGAACAAAAGTTATTGGGCTCGGCAAAACGAACAGAAGAACGTTGGTGAGGTAAGGCAATGTCACGATTAGGGATCCTATATGGAGTTCGATCTGTCGGACGTAAAGAGGACTGAACAGGTTCTTGCGGTGATCGAGAAGATCTTAGATGATTTGGGAAATTCGCTAAAGGAGCATCAATAGGAGAGCATGCAAGATGAACCGTATTGTTATTATTCTATGGGGAGACTGATTCACGCCAGGTAGAATGGGCAGGAAGGTCATGAGCAGTTGAAGCTTAATGACGAGATAAACCACGAACGTTTGACCATTGGTCGAGAGACTGACTACTATTCCACGATTCGAGAGTAATGATTGGTGCTGGAATAATTCTCCTACCATCGAATGGACGTTCTGCATGTTCTGACAATGGATGGCTATGAACAGACTAGTTATGTTGGGGTCTTGGTGAGGATGGTTCATCGTTCAATGAATTCAAATAATTAGAAACGTGAAGCTGCTCTGGAATGACTTGGTGAACATCCACTTCGTGTTCCTGTGATTGGGTCTCATCAATGGATTGAAGCCGCTGACATAGAGTCCTATGTCGTTCAATCAAGTTGTTTGAAGAACTTGATCTGGTTCATCAGTAGGATGAATACGAGCTATCCGTATTCTAATGTGTTCTAAGAAAGTTGAAATTTTCCATAGTTCAACTTCGCGGTTATCGTGATTGAATCCCAAAATATCCCGTTCAACCGAATAAATTTGGCTCCACACAAGCACAACTCACTTACGGTCTCGAATGGTGACGATGATGGTGCATTCACTCTACCTTCACGTTCAAGTTTCAACGCAGCTCTGAGATCTGATCTACGTTGGGCAAAAGTTGTTGCTGTAGGCAACCCTCGAACGGTTAATTCATACTTGAGTTCCTCGTTTCCCAAACAGTTGACATCCATTTTGCTTCAAGATTATTCGAAACAATTTTAATTTAAGAAAGAGGAACCCGACCATAAGCTCAAAAAAACAAAACAACAGAAAAAAAAATATCCCAAAGTGCCTGTCAAGAGCAAAAACACAAAAGACTACCAAAATACCCTAAATGTAAACCGAATTACACCTATACCTACAAATACAGAAAGACAAATATATGGCCTCTATTAAAAAAATTTAGAAAAAAAAAATAAAAAAAATTGCTAGAAAAAAGTAATTAAAAATAAAGGACTGAAAACTACCCTTAACCAGTTGGGCGCCTAATTATTAGAATGCCTAATGGGCAATCTAATTTATTAATATACAAAAAGGTGACTAAGGTACTCCAATAACCAACATCGAGCAAATGAAGCTTCGTTTTTAGGGTGTCCGACTAACTCTCACACAGCGGAGAGTGGGGTGGGTAAACTCAAAAAGGCGCCACCTGTTTTATTTCCCTGAACGGCGCCCCACGTTGGGCGCCAAATTTGTTACGTTTTCTCAACAAAACCCTGATAATATTGGAGATTTTATACTAATAGTTCCCTTTTTTCAGTGCTAGGCAAAATCAGGCAAGGACAGAGTAGTAAAAGACCAAAGGCAGCAAAAATATGTCGAACAATCTCCTAACTTGATCAACCGAAAATTAGACACGTAATATTTGGGAAGTGATACGATAGGAATCCAGCACTTTCAGAATTGCTTGGCTATCTATGAGAATAGCTACATTATGGTATTTACACCTTCGCGTAATGCTTTATTAGATGTACTTATGTAGAGCGAAGACTATCTAGTGGTTCCATTTACAAGCTGACATTCATCTTGGAACGTTCCCCATATATCCCTGCCCCCACACCATTTTCCGTTTTTGAGCTGTTGGTGTACATAACCCGTCCATCAAGTAACAGAGGGAGCATATTCTCATCCCGCATGTCTCTACCGCATCTACGTCTTCTGATTCCCAACCATCTCTGTCAATCCAGGCATCCTCCTCTAAGCCTCTGCCTCTCATTTCTTCGTCTACTCCACTTCTCCAGCTTCTTCTTCGTCTGCCGCGTCTTCTTCTTCTCCCTGGCTTCCACTCAAGAATTTGCTTCGGTATTCTTGTATCTGCCATTCTTTGTACATGTCCGAACCAAATCAGCTGTAGCCCTTCTTCCATGGCCCGCAAGATCACCAGACTTATCGCCTATTGAACATGTCTGGGACGTGATAGGTAGAAGCCGAGGCAGTTGCCACATCTTCTACTGTATGTACAACATCTACGTCATGAGACAAGATTAGGGTTTCCATACGTCCGGATTTACCCGGACATGTTTGGGTTTTTGGGTGCCCGGGGAAGTCCGGCCGGAATTCGGATCAATGTCCGGAAAACTCGGAGATTGTGAAAACAACCTAACTTTGTTAAATATTTTAATCATTACGATACGTCATCTCTACCAATATCAATGAACACAAAATTCAACCTTCATAAAAATTTAAATTATTTTTCGGTGAAGTCCGGAAGTCCTTTGTCCTGATTTCCATAAACCTTTATGGAAACCCTAGACAAGATTAGCCTAAGAGAACCTTCCACAGGCAGGTATCGATCATCTGATTCGCAGCGTTCCACGTAGAGTTACAGAATGTCAAAACTTACGTGGAGGCGCAACTGACTATTGAATTATTAAGAATTCCTTTCAATAAATTTGTTCGAAACTTTCGATTGTTATTCATATTTATCTTAACTATTTCCCAAAATATTATTAAAATATATTTACATTTACTGGGTGTTGCAATTTCTATGTCACACAGTATATATCGTTGTTAAATAGCTTATTTTATACTTTTTCGGTACTTTATGTTTATTTATGCAGAGTTTATTGGTACCATTCTCTATAAGTTTTCCATATATTTCTCATTGGCCTCAAAAAAACAGGGTCGCACTCGATCCTATACGGTTATTCAAAGTTGTAAGTCATGTGATCCGATTCCCTTTCCAATAGTTCGCTGTCTATGACATTTTGTACTATTATGTGTCCGGCTGTGTCTTCCAGACTCCTGCCGTTTTCATTCTGTAGGCCGTGTTTTGCTCCAGATGTAAACAGACTATAGTCGAGGTGTTGATAAGTCGACCACAGCTGATTGGCTGCAGACTTGTTAGGACTTGTTTAACTGAACTCTCGGAATTTGCGTGTATGTTTTCAAGATTCATGATGAGTCTGCAAATCTGCATAGTATAGCTAGCACCCTGATTGACCAAGTTGCTTTTGAATGTTTGTACAGCATTTCTCGACTTACTCAGATATTGGAATAATGATTCACATCGTATATAGTTTGCATTGTCCTCCTGCTTGCAATTCACAGGCTTAACTTTAAATTCCTGCTTCTTGTAATCGGCGCACTCCGCCGTACGATGGCTTCCTGCACATTTTACGCATTTTGGGTTTGTCTTGCACGTACCACTGCCATGATTGTATCCTTGGCAGTTGTAGCACTGCGAACATCCTTTCTTCTTGGAATAGTTTTTCTATCGGATTAAGGTTGGTCCTAGTTCCCTTGCGTTTCTAATGTCGCTTATCTTGGTTTCATGTGAAAACGACACCAGGTATGAAAAGGACGTTCCTCTCCTGCTTTGTAGTCTGAACATGTCAACTACGTTTAAATTAAATTCCATTTTGACTAGTAGGATGGACGCCTGGATGTCCAGGCTCGGGGGGCCTTTCATAACCATTTTTTTTAAATCTTTTATTCAGTTGTGGTATAGTGTAGTATTCCAGGAGTTGGACTTCCTGGTTCATATGTTTTCATGTTCTGGCAGGTGAATACGAAACATTATTAGTCGCAGACTTGCTAGGACTTTACAGGCTGTTAAGTATACAAGCCTGGAAAGTGTTATCTAAACGTGAGCAATAAAGGAAACAGGAGAAAAAATCAAAATTTATATATAATTTTTATTCAAGCATTTCAATTGCCTGCTCCGATATCACAAATGCGTCATTTTTATGATTTTGATAAGCTTGATAAACAAAGAAAGAAAAGACAGAACCAATTTTGGTACTTGCCCTTTTTCTCTTTTGTCTTGGGACCGAAACAGGTCGTCCGGATTTTTAGAAGTGATCAAAAATCTTAAAACTTTACCTTTGTTTTTGGCTATCGAGTCAATATTCTTGAAAAACAACTAGCCAGAAGAGTGCTCACTCCAGTCTCCTAGAAAGTTTCCTGGAAAACCAACCGATTGTTGACTTTTGTGAAGATTTTTGAAAGTGAGGTTACTATCGGCCGTTCAGGTATGAAAATTTCTTTTTCTCTCTGATGAATGAGTCCTTATATCCCCTCAATTCGTTCATGCACCTTCGGCAGGACGCAAAATCCGTGACTGTACTCCTACAAGTGAAAACTGACAAATTTGAGACCACGCTGTCCTGAAACTCAGAGCAAATCTGGGTCCCCTTTTCAAGGAAAGTTTGTGTCCTGTAAGAAGTTGATCCCCAACCATTATTTGGTTGTCTCCAGCCAGTTTGGAACCTCCAGAGCTCAAATTTGTGAAAACTTCCGAGGCTTTTCAAGGATTCCGTCCAGGCTTGTATAATTACTTACCTATGGGTGTCTTAAACGTGCCATCTTAACTACCGTAACTTATTTTAACCTTTTCTTTATCGCCCCCTATCGTTTAGCTTTATTAGCTAATTGATATCTATGTCGATTAAGTTACCGACGTCAATTGTTTACCGTATAGTAGTGTTTAGCTAAATTATTAATTCAATTAATTAAATATTATCAGAGTCAGATATTAGGTTTATTATTGTTTTCTTTATCATTATTTATTATCCAATAAGTATGCATTATTATAATTATTATAAATTTATTTCCTTAATATCGAGTACTGATCGATATAATATATTGTGGATCCATTAACCTTTAAAAGGTTTATTTAACTTTTCATTTCAAATCAATAATGTGGTAGTTTTACTAGGTAAACTAATGTAAAATCTTTAAGTAGTCAAATTTAAGTTTTATGTTTACCTATTTTGAACTTTAAAAGTAAGAAGGTTGAGCTCTTCCGGAAACCCTGACTCCTTAATTTCACCTAGCAGGTTTTTGATATTTAAAACTGCCTAGGGATTATTTATTACCTTTCTGCATTGATGATTCTGGCACTTTCTCGACGGCGCGTAGCTCGAATATCAAAAACGAAGCGGCATTTTGAAGATAATTTAATGTCCTTAAGAAAGATGTATCACAACATACCCCTTCCCATCTCGACCTAGGCAGTGTAGTGGTTAGTGTATCTGTTTCGCATGCGGCGGGTTGCGGGTTCGAATACCGGCTTGGGCATGATTGTTGGTTTGTTTTCAAAGCCGTAAACCTTGCTGGACTGTTTTCGATGGGCCACCCTGTATAATATATCAAGTGATATTTCTACAACAATATGGATAGCAGTAGAACAAGAAGTGCGGAGCTGAATTAATTAGCAAATTGCAGGCCCTTCCGATCATTTGGCCTTACCGAATCATAAAAAAATCACATCCATTAAAACTAACTTTTCTCTTCCAGGTTAAAACATCCATGTACAGAAATAACGAAAACCCCAACCGACTACTACATCCAGGTATGTTAATCTTGGCCGTAGGCGTCCTCGGTGGTGCAGTAACCCTTGCCACTTTGGCTGTGAGATTCAACACAAGAAAACGATGGACAGACCGAAGAGAATCTTCCGAAGAAATCCCAGTGACCAGTATATCGAGCGTCACCGAGTTGTGGTGACGTATGCGCGAGCCGGACGAAGAACGCGCTGCTTTGTCTGAATCTTTCATGACTTGAATTGTGTTTTGATAATAATAGAGAGAAAAAAGAATCATTTATTTTCGGCTAATAGTCTCTTCCTCAATCCAAATCGATTTGGTTTAGCGCCAAATCTAGAGTCGTAAAGTGTCTAGGAACATAAAAACAAATATCCAGCGGGAGTGGAGCGTTTCTATTCAGCTTGAACAATAGGATTTCGGCGAAATTATGAGGCGATATGTGTCTGCAAGAGAGAGCGTGATTTTTGGAATGACTGATGATTTTTTACTAAATGTAATATAACAAAAAAAAAAATTAATGTTTTATATTTGTAAAAGTACCATTGTAAGTAAGGAAATTAGAGAATATCTAAGTTTTTTTTTTTGTAAAAAAGCTGTGTTAGAATAAAGTTTGTTCATAAAATAGTAAAATATTAATAACGTTTGTATGTAAAGAAAAAAAACATTTGAGCATGAACCCCCTCGTTAAAATATAATGTACAAGTTTTATTTGGTTATCTAGGCCCTTATTCTGTGAAAATATCGTACACGAAATGTGATAGAATTTCAAATACCAAAATTAAAATTCGAATTATGAAAACAAGATTTTTACAGAATATAGGGACCAATTATTTCTAAAAGAATGAGCCTTTAAAACATTTATTGAAGCATCAAACATCCCTTCTTATCTTATCTCAGCAGTAAAATATTTAGTCTTTATCGTTAACAGATTTATTATTTCCAGTAACCCTTCCTTTGAATTTTGCACACAAAATAAGTATAATTATGTTTAAGCCAGCGATCTATTTTGTGTACTCTGATAATGTATGTTACTCGCCAAAACCTGATAAATTCCATTGTGTAAAATATTTCCAGAATATTGCATTTTGGACTAGAGCAGTAAAATTTTTTGGAAAAGCAAAAGATAAATATATGTATTTAAATTTTATATTGTGGGTTTTATTTTTACGTATATTTGATTTCGTAAATTATGAGTGTTGCAGAAAAACAATTTATAATATTCCCTGCCAAATGTTGCTGTTCAATAATTCACAGCTGAGCGATAAATATTGAAAATTTAAATGTGGAAACGGCATATGGTTTATGATGTGATAAGGGAAATAATTTTTATATTCTATTCATTCAAAATGGTGCCTCAAAACACAGAATAAGGCAGAACATACCTACTCAATTCTGGATACATTGTAACATGACATATTATCACCGAACATTCTCTTTTTATTTTTCGCCAAATATCTTAATAGTTCAGTGTATGGAGTTTGGGGCATTTGAACAAAATCCCAATATATTCCATATGAAAAGTCAATCAAATTACTTGAATAAGCTGGTTTTATAATGCAGAGTTTATGATTAGCGAACAAAAATTTAATTAAAAACCGACATCTACGATAAATCTGTAACGTACAGGCATTATCGCCTCTCGTATAACGAACAGGAAAAAGTATGAAAAATTATTAGTTCCCTGTTATCAGCTGATATAGGAGTCAAATTCTCCATTCACAAGCCCGATATGGCTTGTTGGAAAGGAAAAAGGCGAAACAAGACTATATGTGAATAACAAAAAATTGAACTCAAAAACTTTAAGGGATTAGTATTCCTTACCACGAGTAGATGATGATTTAGGAATGTTGGAAAAACTGCAATTATTTCACTACACTTGATATGGCTGGTGGATATCATCAGATACCCATGGCAGAGGATTCGAGACATAAAACAGCATTCGTAGCATCAGACGGGCAGTATGAATACCTTAGGATGCCTTTTGGGTTGGTCAATGCACCCGCAGTTTTTCAAAGAACTATAAATACGATCTTGAGATCCATGAGGTTCTCCATAGCATTAGCTTACATGGACGCTATATTGGTACCTTCCAAAAATTTTGTCACGGGACTCATAGCTCTGGACGACGTACTAGAAACCAGAAAGGCGTGAGTTACACTCAAGCTTTGACCTCACTGTGAAATATACACTAATTTAATTTGAAACTTACATAATTTTTTTTATTTATTGGGTTACTTATGTCAGGATTTGGTTGAGTTATATGCCTTATTTATTTCCTTCTCGGAATTATCAATTACCGTTTGCTGATTATTTTTTTTAGATGTGTTTCTGAATTTTCACCCTCCCATATTTTATGCAATTTTATTATTTAGTTTTTTAAAATTCAGTGGCGCCATTCCCATTCTATACTTATTAAACTATCAACCCACCCCTAATAATTAATATCTGAGCAAACCGAGCATATTATGGGCCTCATGATAATTCATGAACAAAAGGGGTTACAACCTGTAACGTACAAGCCTTATCGCCTCTCGTATAAGGAACGGAAAAAAGTACGAGAAATGTTTAGGTCCCTGTTATCAGCTGATATATTTAAGGAGTCAAATTCTTCATTCGCAAGCCCGATATTGCTTGTTGGAAAAAAAAAAGGCGAAACAAGACTATGTGGGGATAACAGAAAATTGAACTCAAAAACTGTGGGGGATTCGTACCCCCTACCACGAGTAGATGATTATTTAGAAACGTTGGAAAAACGACACTTGATATGGCTGATGTATATCATCAGAGACCCATGGCAGAGGATTCGAGACTTAAACAGCATTCGTAACATCAGACGGGCAGTATGAATACCTTAGGATGACTTTTGGGTTGGTCACTGCACCCGCAGTTTTTCAAAGAATTATAAATACGATCTTGGGATTCATGAGGTTCTCCACAGCATTAGCTTGCATGGACGATATATTGGTACCTTCCACAAATTTTTGTGTCGGGACTTATAGCTCTGGGCGACGGACGTACTGGAAATTTTTTTGAGGAAGGCGTGAGTTACGCTCAAGCTTTGACCTCACTGTGAAAAATACATTATTTAATTTAAAACTTACATAATTGTTTTATTTATTGGTTTGCCTATGTCAGGATTTGGTTGAGTTATATGCCTTATTTATTTCCTTTTCAGAATTATCAGAAAATTTTTTTTAGATGTGTTTCTGAATTTTCACCTTTCCATATTTTATGCAATTTTATTACTATTATTATTTTTTTTAATTCAGTGGCGTCCTTTCCATTCTGTACTTTTTCAACTATCAACTCACCCCTAATAATTAATGTCTGAGCAAACCGAGCATATTATGGCACTCATGTTAATTCATGAACAAAAGGGGTTACAACCTGTAACGTACAGGCCTTATGGCCTCTCGTATAACGGGAAAAAGTACGAGAAAGGACCCTGCCCAAAGTATACGGAAATTGTGTTTACGTCAGAATTAGCTGAATTTTGTGTACAATGTAGATCACGCCTTCCTGATTAAAAGTTACCATCGCACTAATCCTGAAAAATTACTCCTTTTTGAGAAAATTAATTTCATAGGTAGCAAGTAAAACGCTTGGACATTGTCATGGACGTTCAATGTAGCACGAATAGGTAAGCTTGTGGCACAGTGATGTGCTACATGGAGTAATTTTTCAGGATTCGTGCAATGGTAACTTTTAATCAGAAAAGGCGTGATCTACATTATATGAAAAATTTTGCCAATTCTGACATAAACACAATTTCCGTATACTTTGGGCAGGGTCCTTTATAAGTCCCTGTTATCAGCTGATATATTTAGGGATTCAAAATTTCCATTCGCAAGCCCGATAGTGCTTGTTGGAAAGAAAAACGGCGGAACAAGACTATGTGTGGATAACAGAAAATTGAACTCAAAAACTATAAGAAATTCGTACCCTTTACCAGGAGTAGATCATGATTTATAAATGTTGGAAAAACTGCAATTATCTCACTACACTTGATATGGCTAGTGGATATCATCAGATACTTATGACAGAGGATTTGAGACATAAAATAGCATTCGTAACATCAGACGGGCAGTATGAATGCTTTAGGATGCCTTTTGGGTTGGTCAATGCACCCGCAGTTTTTCAAAGAATTTTAAATACGATCTTAGGATCCATGGACGATATATTGGTACCTTCCACAAATTTTGTGACGGTACTTATAGCTCTGGGCCACGTACTGGAAGCCATTAGAAAGGCGGGAGTTACGCTCAAGCTGACAAAGTGTTAGTTTTTCTAAACAAAAATTGACTACCTTGGTCACGAAATCAGTGTTACAGGTATACGGCCTGGAAAAGCGGAAACCAAGGCAGTTAAAGAATTTCTGGCACCCAAGAACGTGCATGCACCAAGTCCGACAGTTAATTGGTCTATGCAGCTATTTTCGTAAATATGTCAAAGGTTCACAATTAATATCCATAATGATATCTATATGGCTAGCTATCAGTCTTGGATCTCAACCCAACGCAAATCTAGCACTTTCTAAACAAACACAAAAGCGCTGAGAATCTCGAAGCCCAATTCCAAGAAAACAAAATTTACATACGCAGCGCAAAAGCGTAAATACTGTTTCTCATTATCTGGTTCGCTGCATCGTGCAATTTTGTTCCGGATCTTAAAGTAATTGCCGATTTTAAAGGAGGAAGGCAATTCTATTAATTTACAACTATTCAACAGCTGATCACGTAGGCCCCAGTTAAGAAAGTGTTTTACGCGGAACGCAAATAAAGCAACACAACAAAGTTCCGCTAACTGCGTTTGCGACTTCACAAACTTCCGTAGCTGCTAGGACGGCAAAATGTTTTCGGTTTAATGCTAGAGAGGTAGCGAAACATTTAATTAGCGTGCTAAATAAATAATCCGCTTAAAATTTATCGAGTTTATATTGAAAGCGCTGTAGCTGGAAGACATCAAAGAAGTTTATTTTCAATTAGGTTGGTATAAGGTAGAGGAATTGCAATTTTCATTATAAGATGCATTAATTATTGGCACAAGCTATGACTATACCAGAGATAAGTAGCTTGAAATTCAACTGGTTGTTGACATAACTTTATTACAGGTCGTCTTGACGTGAGTGGAGTAACAAATCGATATAAGTCTGTAGAAAAATTTAGACTGAAAACAGCAAATTAGTTATGAAGAATTAAACTTATTGTAAAATATCCGGCAGCAGTTTCGAGATGGAATTTGTTGTTCGAGATCAATATGCGTTTAAAACTCGATTTTATTATAATATATTAACAAACTCCCAAATTCAGTATGCTTTCCGGCCACAAGTACCAGTGTTACAATTTAATTAACAAAGTTTTAATTTGTTTTTAATTTAATTAATTATGTTTTATGCATCGAGTTTAGCTTGAAAAAGTTGAACAATATTATAATTACAAGGCGCCGTCCCTTTTTCAAACTTCGCCCTTTATTATGTAGCCACGAGAGAGAGCGACATAAATTGAGTCGGACCGCCATTATACGATTTTCCAATATTTATTTTTCCACGATTTACCAAATTGAAAAGTTAGTTCGAAATTAATATTAATCGCGTAACTACCATTCAAGTCCACCAGGAAGGTGATAAATTATTCGAATTGACTTTTACTGGGTAATATTTGATAATATTTGAACAAGGGGAACCGTGAATGACCGGAAAACAAATATTATTACTTTAGGGGAAAAGACCAGTAATAATTATTAATGTGGAGCTTTGAAGTTGGGGAACTGATTATATTTATCGGCAATTGGGGACCAGATTTTGTTTGATAAAAAGACGCTGGTATCAAGTGAACTTTCCGGGATCAAAAATACAGCAACCGGAAGATCACCTACCAGAACCAAACCTGAAGAACAGGACCAGAAGGAGAGTAGTAGCTGTGATCATGGGTCATGACAAAATCAAATGGGCCGTTAGCTCATTTGAGCCCTACAAGGTAATGGGGCCTGATGGAATTTACCCGGTTCTTCCGTAGCAGGGACATACTGGCCCTACATCTTTATAGTATCTTCCAAGCATGTGCAAGGAGTATGGAGGACACCGGAAGCAGACTTCCTCCCAAAACCCCGACAGGAGGAATACACGGAAGCAAAATCATATCCTATGAGCTTTGAATAGGTATTTGAAGACGATACAATGGTGCCCAGAGAACTACCACCAGCTTCTCCTGAGGTGCTCATGAATACCACCTCTCTTGAACTGCAATAGATAAACATCGTTCAGAATCATCTGAAGAAACTGGTATCTCTGGAAAACATTTGGCATGGATCAAGTCATATCTTAGAGATCCAACCCAGCGAGTAGATCATACATGGAACCTGTTCTCTTTCTGTTATTTTATCCGCAATATTTTCTCCTGCTTCAATTCCTCGCACTTTCTTGATGACCTGAAATTTTACAATGTTTGGAATGGAGTTTCCAACCCATTACAATCAGATCTCGACAGATTTGCATTTTGGTGTTCTTTAAACTCAACATATCCAAATGCAAATCAATAACGTTCCACAGGAGTACATCTCTTTTCTCGTCAACATATAAGATTAGTGGTCAACAAATTGACAATGTGGAGTTCATCAACGACCTTGGTGTAAAGTTTGATCAAAAACTGATATTCAAAATGCACATCGATAATATTGTTATCAAAAACTGCAGATTGGTTGGCTTCAGTAACCAAAACACCAAACACCAAGACACTTACATGTCTTTACAACGCTCTTGTACGTAGTACACTTGAAAACTGCCCCGTCACCTGGTCCCCACATTATACCATCCATATTAATAGACTAGAGAATGTCCAAAACAGGTTTCTAAAATACCTACTTTCTAAACACCGCATTCCTTCATCAGGAATACCTTATGCAACCAGACTGTGTGGGATGAAGAGCCTTGAGCAGAGACGGAAACGCGCCCTACTTATCTTTTTTTTTTAAATCCTGAAGAATTGGATAAATTTCAGCACCTTATTGGAATTAATATTATTTTTGTTCCCCATTAGAAGAACCAGACAACATCAACTTCTTTATAAGCAGTAGATAAATAAATAAATAAATTATCAGTAGAAAAAATTCTAGATCTATTCAGTTACGTCAAGCTCAGCCAGCTGACGGTCCAATACGACAAGAACATAGTAATCTTAACCTCCAGTCAAAATTTGATTTATTCCACAATCGGGCTAAGAATACGTGTTGCCACCTTCAAGTCTCTCAACAATTTTATGTAGATGTTTCCATACAAGAAAAGTTTTCCATGAATATTCACCAAAATATATTGCCAAAAACTTTTGGGAACTTTTAAATTAGGTACTTTTTATCCCTAGCCTCTGGAGGAGCTAAGCTCGAAGCTTTCTGAATGGAATTTACCCAAAAATATTAGTCGGTTTATTAGTTCAATACTTTGATGAAGAAAAAACCTTTCTAGAAAAATTACAAAGTAATAAAACTCCTCATTTTTCACACGCTGATGGATAACAACCCTATAAATATTTTTTTCTTTTTAAAACTCAGTCAGCCCAGGTGCTATGGCTTCTTACGCCATTAATTTTTAAAAGGACGCCAACATTCCAAGAAAAATCACGTATCGGCTACGTGATTTCTATACATTTTACAGAATGTTGCGCAGAAAACTTTGATTTTGCAGCTACAAAAAACCGAATGACAAAATCAAATTATCTATGCAAATGTAGCTATCAAGCTAAATCGTTAACCTCTGGCACATTTTATTCCCCGGAGTATTAAAATCGAACTCCACCAGTCCTGTCAGGGACAATGTGCATTTTTTATTTGCGACCTTTTATTCAAAATAGGTTTAATGCAATTGCAGTGTCCGACAACTGGAACAATGTACCTACATACATTGACAAGTGACACGTACAAAACAGGAAAACATCCAAAGAAATTTAATAGCAAATCTTGCAATACATGATTATCACATTGTCAGCAGCAGGAAAATAGCTCAGCCACCACTTTAGTTTTATGGCCCGGGATATAATTTCCCGTCATATAAAATTGCTTTTACCGTAGTTATTCGGCGTAATTGTGATGTTGGCTTTACGTACGTGGCTGTTGACACAACGTAATGGAAAACAAGGTACGTATACTGGTGAAGAAAAATACAAACATATATTTTGTTGACGTCTTATTAGGATTTTGCGGCTAGAATATATATTTTTATATCTCGTTCCTATTCAATCTAAACTTCTTTGTGTTTCCCCTTTTTATTGCACCAAATCATTTCTAATTAATACTACGGAAAATCGCGCCTTGAATAATTCAATGCAGAAATTCTATTTAATCCGTACATCGATATAAATTATTTATGAAGGCATTATTTTCGAGGGGGTTCGCTAATAATATCGGGTCTTGATCTTTTTTTCTTTCAAAAGTTATCCATTTATACATTGGACGCTGCTCCAGGATAAAAGGCTGAATATTTGTAAGGAATTTTTATGGGTTAGGTTGGGGTGTGTGTGTGTGTGGCACAATATTTATCCTAAAGCGAAGGTGGAAAGCAAGGGGCAAACCACCTAGGAATTCTTTGACAAAACTGTGGGGAATTTAGAGGAATTTGTGGGAAATTTGAAGGAATTTATGGGAAATTGGAGAGATGTATAAGAAACTGGGGAAATTTATTGGTTTTAATACTGAGCTTAATAAAAATAGAAAAATACATTTTTTTATTATGAACAGTTTTGGGGATTTCCAGGGAATTTGTAACAGGCATTTGCAGTAGTTTGGAGGAATTTTTGGAGACTTTGGAGGAATTTTCAGGAAGTTTAAGGAATTGTTTGCACAAATTCGCGGAAGGAGACCTTGTTGACCTTGGTAAAAATCAGAATAGAAAAAACCTCAAAAAAACCCTTGAAGCTTTGTAGTATTGCAAATGCTTCTTGTTCCATTTTCTTTCAAATATAATTTTATAAGTTGAATTATTATCTTTAATGTTGACAGACTGGTGACTACCATTAAAAAAAAAAAGGTTTCTGCTGATATGACATTTAAATATTTGAAATTTTAATTTCGCTTTCTTGACACCGAGGTGATAGCGGAATAATTGATTTTCTGGATTTTCGAATTATTGAATTTATTATAGATTTATCTTTACCTAACTTTTGATACTGCCATGTTTTAGGAATGTAAATGTTATTATTCATATTCAATAATCTGAACTGGAGTCAAGGTTGGTTCCAAATTTATAATTATTAAGTAGGTACCTACATCGTCGAAAATTGATCAATTGTTAACTTGGGTCCTATAACTTATATATATCTCCTCACCATTTAACTCAACTTTTGATTTCATAAAGGTGCAATTTCATTTAACTGAATTTATTCTTTAAGCAGAAGCATTCATTTTTTTTTAAATTAGTTTGCTGGAAACTTAAATCTTTTGAATTTTCATTTCATGATAATGATATGGCCAGCGACTGTTAATGAACTTATATGGCAAGTAGTTTGGAATTTGATGAACCTGGTTTATTGGTTTTACCTATGTCAAGATTTGGTTGAGTTGTATGCCTTATTTCTTTTCCTTTTCAGAATTATCGATTACCGTTTGCTAATTATTATTTTTAGGTGTGTTTCTGAATTTTCACACATCAATATTTTATGTAATTTAATAATTTATTTTATTTTTCAAATTCAGTGACGCCCTTGCCATTCTGTACTTAGTAATCTATTGACCCACCCCTAATAATTATCCGCTGAGCAAACTGAGCAAATTATGGGCCTCCTGGTAAATTGTTAACAAAAGGGGTCACATAAATTAGCGCCCAACTTAAGAGGCCACGAAATATCACAAATATTAACATCATTGGTATTATATGTTATCTTTCCATAACTCAACTACTTCACTTTAGGTATACCAGTGTAACGTAAATATATAAATTTAAATTATTCAATTTCTACAATAACATCTTTTACTATATCTTCAATATTTCCCCTGTTTTGTACTGAAAAAGAATAGGTAGCGAACAGTACAGCGATCCCGACGAAGGATAGATTGTTTAGGAACACAGCGCTCCTGCCTACGTGAACTCTTGATTTTCCTCATTTCCCACTCCGGGGAAAATCTTGTCCTTATACCTATGGTTCCATAAAAATGCCTCATTTTAGTCCCTACTTCATAGTTAAGTTTTCTTACTCCAGAATGATTTTATCACCTCAGTGTCATGACATATATTTTTTATTTTTGCTTTGTCTAATCAATTTATCTTTTGTTCTGATATATCTACATCATGATTTACCTTACCGTTGTCGATATGGACATTTTATCAAGTGTCAGGCATAGGATTGCATAGACATGTATGTATCTTTTACCGTTGCCTTACCGATTTATTTTTTTCATTGATGTATATAATGTCAAAAAATGATCTTCGTATTGATTAGGACATTTTAATTTTCTCCTTTGTCTAATCAGGATATCTTTTGTTTTGATAGTAAATATAATACATCATGATTTACCGTACCGTTGTCCATTTGGAATTTTTTTTATGTGTGTCATGCCTAGGATTGCCTCGACACATATTATCTTTTACCATTGCCTCATTGATTTATCCTATTAATTGATGTATATATTGTCAAAAAGTTATCTTTGTATCTTGGTTGATATGGACATTTTGTTTAATACCTTGTCACTGTCATTGATTCATCCCTCAGCTTTACTATCTTTCCTTACCCTTACCTATATTATCTTCTGTTTTTTTAAAGACATTACTGTGGCTCTAGCTGAGTCTTATCTCTGGATTGAGTCTTTGTTTTACTCACAGTACTGTACCCATTTCAATAAGTTTCTGCGACTCAGCTCATCTATCAATTTCGTAACCTTACGGTTAAATTTCTGTCTGGTAGTTTGCTGGAGTTGCCATATCTTATTTTTTGAATTACCTATTCTAATTATCGGTTATGGTTGATAATACTACCTACTTAATACCTTATGCCGATGTTCATGATGCAGAATCAGATTTCACCAGCCATTATCGTCATGACTTTTGTTCGGAATTTTTCCTGTAGCTATTTTTCTCTACTTACCTCTCTATCTTTATCTATATATCTCTCTTTCTTACCGTACCATTATTTTGCTATCATCGAGGCTGTTACCGTTGTGGCCTAATACATATTTGTATTAGGGAGTATAGATGTGAGTGTGCTCTTCCATTCCTCAGAAGGAAATCCTTCTGATGAATGAGAAGGGAAAAATAAAATCTAAGATTTTGATTACCGATTTGCGCGCTACTGCTCCGGGGTGAAGTTATCTCAAGTTCTCTCTTATACGAGCTGCTCCAACTTCTGTTTAAGTGATTTTTCTTATCCATTGGGGGAAATCAACTAGACAGGCTGCTGCCTACCTTTTATTGACACAGGCTTGGTGGGGAGGAGTTAGAGTCGGGTAGTTCTTTGAGTAATAACGGTGATTTCAATGGAAAGAGCCATTCTTGTGATAATTACATTCCTAGGTGTGTTCGTCCGCACACTAACTTTCTTTTTCTATCCCTTCTAGATTGACCCTTTTTGAGGATAACTTGTATATGGCGGCTCATCCCCGTTGTATGGAAGGGATAAAAGGTATCTCTTACTTCCTCTCGGGAACTCCGCCCAGAACTATAATGTAATTGGCGTTTCATCTTTTCACTGCACTGGGTCTTTCCCTGTGTAGTTGTTTTTTTTTTAATACCATTTATTTTCGTAATGTTATGGAATGGTAAAATAATGGTAAATAATGTTGAAAGTGCAGTCAAGTTTTTAGAAGACCACACCTTATCAGGACTTTTTCTCAATTATGATTTTTTCTCAGTTGTGACCTACCAGTAATGATTTCCGTAAGGAGGATACACGTTAGATATCAGACTAAAATACTTGACAACCGCTTTCAACTGTCCTCTTTTCTTCCTTTACTATGTATCTATCTTTTCTATCAGTTTATATCTTACCTAGTTTTTAAGTTTATCCAAAAAAAATAGACACTTCGTATAATTTTCTTCTTTTTTGGAGGAGGGCAGTGTGGTATTGCAGTCTGGTGACTAGCATTGAAAAAATAAAGGTTTCTGCTGTTAATAATATCAGCAATTATTCAACTAGAGGGCACCATTTTGATTTAAGTTTGAGGAACCAGTTCAGTACCAACACTTTCTGTTGGCTGTTTTTAGAGGGAAAGCTCTGCCTGTTCATCTTGTCCGTTGCTTTCCTCGCCCCTTTCAAATTTTGTCTTTCGTCGAAAGTCGATTCTGGACTGAAAACTACCATCTTCCTAAGATAGCCGTGCTCGTAGAAAAAAAAAATACTTTTTTCTGCGATTGACAAGAAATGTCAGCATTTTTGACCGGCTGACAGGTCGCAAAACTCAATATTCTGGTATTTCAATTATGTTTCAATAGTTGCTAAGGAATCAATGAATAACAATACGGGAAACACTTTTCCGGCCTAGGCCGGGAAAGCGATTCTCGTATTGCTGAATAATTGGAACTAAAAAAAAGAAAAAATAGTATGTGTATTTCGGTACTTTTCCACCTAAATACACAATATATTATATCGGCCATAAGGCACTATTTTAACGAAATAGAGTTGTGTAGGGTAGTAATCCATTAAAGACCGAAAAAATTTAAATCGAAAGTCATGTTTTTTTTTAACTTAAATTTCGAACCCCCTCGTGGTAAGTCCTTTTTAATTTTTTTCTAAGTAATGGTTGTTCGTGGACTGCCTCTATTACTTAGGGTTTTCCGAGGAGCCGTTTCTCTCAACGAATCCATTTCTAAAAAGCCCACATTTTTAAAAGAACACCATGTTCGTGAAGTGTGCATGCATTGAGCTTTTGAAGGGATTCTTAGAGGAATAAAGACCCTCACGTACGTACTCCTGTACCTCCACGACGATACCTGAGAACTTCTAGCCTCTATCTACCTTGATTCAAGGCTAGAATCTGCAACTTTCATGTGCAACTTCCCTCGTCAAGTGACAGAAAATAAATGGCTGAATGGCTACCGTAATCAACCTTTTGTTGGAATGGAGGCTTGTATAAAGTTTCATTAATAACTTTTAATATATTCTTTTTTTTCTTTATTATCTATTTTATGATCAATTAACATAATTGATTGAATTTTTATTGATATGACATTTGAATATTTAAAATTTTAACTTCGCATTCTTGACGCCGAGGTGATGACGGAATAATTGTTTTTCTGGATTTTCCATTTATCGAATTTATTATAGATTTATCTTTACCTTACTTTTAATACTACCATGTTTTAGGAATGTAATTATAATAAATAATCTGAACTGAAGTCAAGGTTGGACAACATGTTCTAAATTTGAAATTATTGAGTAAGTACCTAAATCATCGAAAATTGATCAATTTTTGACTTGGGTCCTATAACTTATATATTTGAGGGTTTCTATTATATCTACTGACCATTTAACCCAATTTTTGATTTCATACAGGTGCAATTTGATTTTACTGAACTGACAGAAACTGACCATAATCCCTCATTTTTTTTCAAAAGTTTTCTGGAAACTTAAATCTTTTATATTTTCATTTCATGATAATGATATGGCCAGCGATTGTTAATGAACTTATATGGCAAGTATTTTGAGGTAAATTGTAATATTATTTTTTTGGAATTTGATGAATCTGATTGAGAGTTAACCTCTATTTATTGATTTTATTTATTTAAAGTGTTTTACCAACAATTGATTTTATCCTTTAAAAAATTATTCAATACTTGATTTTTACCCTCACTGTGAAAATATATACTATTTCAATTTGAAAATTACTTGAGTGTTTTATTGGTTTTACCTATGTCAAGATTTGGTTGAGTTGTATGCCTTATTTATTTTCCTTTTCAGAATTATCGATTACCGTTGAAATTTTGCAAGTACATGCAGAAAGCTTGGGAATTTGAGAAAAAAAAAATATTAAAATTTGCTTTACGCGCTCACATTGATAAAAATCAAAGTCGCAAGGGTTTAAAGCTTTGCAGCTGCAAAACTATTGAAGCTACATTCAAAATACTCGATAGAGATTTGTAAAGAATTTTAACGTTAAGATCGAATTGAAATTAACAGAGATATGAGGTAAAATGTGGTTCAATGTCATTTTGGAAAAAGTCAAGCTTCCAAAAAACGACATTACCGTTTTATGGATTGAAATTTTGCAAGTGGATAAAGAAAAGATTGAAATTGAACTGATCGTTCGCCTTCAAGGAGCAAATCACCTAGGAATACTTTGACAACTGTGGGAGAGGAATTTGTGGAGAATTTGGAGGAGTTTGCGGGTAGTTTGAGGAATTGTTTGCACAAATTCGCAGGGGTAGTTCACCCCTTGCTGCAAAGTGAAAAAAAATCTCCGCAAGCTATTCCATATTTAGCCCATAACTTTTCCGGGCATTCATCATATGTGGCGTCAATTATTTATTTATAGGTGATAAGTCTATATAAAGTAATAAAACTCGAAAATATTATCGAGAACATTTCCGTTTTAATGGCATTATTTTTATAGAATTCTATTGGGTTACGACTTACCAAGTGATGGCCAAAAAATCATAAAAACCTGGCTGTATAAAGCCGTTTTACGAGGAAGGTGCACAAAAATTGGAGGTGTATAAAAGAAAACTGTAAAATTAGAATGGAGAAAGATAGAGTAGGTGAATTTCAAATATGCTCAGCCTTAAGAGTACAGGCATTGTAGCTATCCGACAAAAAAAAATTATTTCATGATTTCTGATTGATTTCAAGGTTTGAGATTGATATCAAATCCCAAGATTGATTTCTAGATTACAATTACGATACTCAGAGAAAGTGGAATAAAATCCTGGAAAGTGTAGTATTCTCGATTCAACAATCTCTGAATAGAAGGGAACCCACCTGCTGAAAACCACGGACTCTAGAGGGAAAATAACAATCCTCTCAAGAACAAAATAAATTGTTAAAGCCAACTACGAAAACTGTCTCATTGTTGCTTCTTGTAAGATATTTTACATTTATATCAGAACAAACCTATCTTCGAATGTTATCATTACTCTCAACACCCCTGATGATACAATGATCATAAACCCACTCCAAACACCAAAGACTTCTTCAGCGATTTTTCTATTTCTCTGCCCGAGCTTCTAAAACTGACAACAAAAGATCGAGTTCACACTGATCATTCTCGAGGAGACTTGTCCAAAAGATTTTTACCACTTCTTTAAGAGGAGGTAGTGAATAGTAGAGTAATTTTACGATACAATATCTTCAGTTATTGTACATAATTTCACTCTAAGGTAGAAAATCATGTCGTGCCTACCAAACCCTAATGAATTATGAACTTCCGAAGGATTATTATTCAGACTGAAAAATCGACATTACTAAACCTATGGGCAAAGCATAATTATTATTGGCGCCAAACGAAAATTGCCAATTCGAAAACAAAAATTTCCCTAGTCCCCGTACAGTCATATAAAATTTCATTTAGCACTTCGCAAATTCGCTACTGTGCCATAATAACTTCGTTATTGCTGTAAAACCATAAAATATTCTCTAATATTGTTATGATTGCGTGTCAAGCTATAACTGACTGGCTATCAGCTGCACTGGAGTATTTTTATGGCGGAGAATAAACGTTAACATTTTTATGAGTTTCGCTTCAATTGGCTTTAATTTTTATATTTCAACTTTTGTCAATTTGACGAGGAGTAATTAAATTTTTAAACTTTGTCTATAAAATGAGTCGTCAAAACATTACAGAGAACTGTAGAAGGTAAATAAAACCTTCTTTCATATATATTTTCGTTCTAGTTTTAAGCGGAAGCAAAAAATATTTTAGCACCAGTTAAATTTTAATTATAACCAGAGGGTAATTAAATAATATTTTAACTTCTTGGTTTAAAACCCGAACTGCTCGGCAGCCATATAAAACGTTAGCGGAAATTTGCAAGTTTAAAAATAAATTATTTCCCTCTTTTTCAGGCCAGATGCTTTTTATTACTGGATTAATCCAAATTAACGCTATACTGGAATAATTAAAATATTGTTGTTAATTTTGTTAAAACGAATGTATTGCCACGTCAAAGTGAAAACCAATAAATAAAGTTTCTCGAAGAATGAGGAAAATATTAATGGCTTGTCACTGCGGGGGCGCTTATTGACAGTGCTGACCTCAAAAACGATCGGTATTAGCAGCACGTAATGCTTAAAGAACAGAAATACCTATATAAAGTTTCAGCTGTCAGCCTGTACTTTTTATATGAAGATAGATTTTTTTGCTTGTAAGTTTTTTGTTTAATGTCTATACACTGATTTCCTATAGCACAAGTTTAGGTTTTGAAATCTCAAGACATTCATTTTATAACTGGATAAATCACACAAATAATTATATCGTAACGATGATTATAATTTATAACAGAATTCTATGGAATTCTATTATAACCAGAGTAGCTCTCTCACTACAACGAATTTCCAATGGGCCGAACTAACTCTTCTAATTTTGGAAGGCCTGATGGACTTTAGTTCCCTAGGCGGTAAATGTAATAAAACTCATGTTCCGGGATAAATAATATTTTTATTGGCAAAGTTATATGAACTAGATGATTGGCTCTCTGTATGAGGCGATAATATTTCATACAGACATAAAATCTCTAGAAATATTTATTCATTTTCATTGTCCAAATAAATCCCTAAAAGAGTCAATTTCATTCTTCCAACCCAAAAAATGGTTTAACTCCTAAACGAATGTTCAAACACTTGTGCTATGCAAACTTTATACATTCGAAGAGCCAAAGGCGAGGCAAGAAAGAGGGATTGGAATTCGACCCAGGCAAAAAAAAAAAATGAATACATAATAAAGAATCCGGAGTAACTTGACACGATATTGGATAGCACGAGCCTTGGGGGAGCAGGCCTACAAAATACCCCACACGACTTAGTGTGTAGGGCATTTGAATTGGGTAAATATACCTTGTCAAACATATAAAAATGAAATAAAATATAGAGGGATGTATTAGTTTTAATTTCACAAACAGAAAAGCACACTACTTTTTTTTTTATGATGACCACCAAATTGACCTACTGTCATTATCAAATTGTTGTCACATTTTGTCATAAATATAACTTTAACATAAATAATCAATAATAAAATAATTCTATTGTAGTTTTTGACATGCCCCCTCAATAAAATTATTTTTTTTACTACTAACCTGAGAAATAGACATTATTCAATCTATTTTTCTAAGAAAAAATTGAATTTCTCTCCCTAGGTTAATAATGAAAATAATGAAAAAATACCTAGGTCAATAATGAAAATGACGTCATGACGCAAGGATATTGCCCTAACGTTACAGGTTTCTATTTGTTTAATTTCAACTTCAAACTGTCATTTAAAAAAAAAACAGGTTCCTGTATGTATATCATAGGAATTTACTATAAGCTGTTGATAGAGGGCAGGCCTTTCGACAAGAAAAAATAATTTGAGCACAGATTTCAAACCTAGTTTTTGTTTTCTACTAGCAGTAGTAAAAAAAATTCTATATATTCCTCGGTAGAGAAAGTCATTATATACCTTACGCATTATAAACCTCGGCGCTTTGCGCCTCGGTTTATAAAAGCACTCGGTATATAATGACCAACTTCTCTACCTAGGTATATAATATACTATTATTCATAATATGAAAAATAAAACGAAGTGATTAAAATTTAAGAAAAAATCTGGTTTAATAAAACAAACCCAAATCTTTTCTAAATTTTTCAAATTTAACTCTGGCCAATGGCTTAGTAAACATATCTGCCAATTGGTCTTCACTTTTAATGTGAATAATGTTTATTATGCCAGTGTCCAACTTTTGTCAATATGTTTCAATCTTTTATTATTTTCCGGATTATTTGCAATCTTGATAGCGGATTGATTATCTTCATGAATGATAATTGGCATTTCCAGACTAAATAACTGAAAATCATTAATTAATTTTTTCAACCAGCAAGCTTCGCTAACTGCTAATGTTAAAGCTGTGTACTCGGCTTCGGTGGAAGAAATTGAAATACATTGCTGTTTTTTACTGTTCCACGATATACAGCAATTCAATAATTTAAAAACATATCCAGTTGTTGATTTTCTATCGGTAACATCTCCTCCCCAATCGGAATCGACATAACCACTTATAATTTTACCATCAACATCTGGTTTAAACAATAATTTAACATCAATAGAACCCTTAACATATCTAAGGACTCTTTTCAATGCCTTCAACAAATTATTGTTAGCCTTATCCTGATATCTACTAAGTAGATTGACACTTTCGCAAAGATCGGGTCTGGAACCTTGAACTGCATAGATAAGACTACCAATCATCTGTCTGCACAGTTTCTGCAACTCAGCATCATTATTTTCATTTCTAAAATCAAAAACAGTATTCATATCTAATGGTGTGTGCATAGGGTTTCAGTCCTGCATTCCAAATCTTTGCAAAAGTTTTTTTAAATAATTTGTCTGACATAATTCAGCACAACCTTCTTTTAAATTTTGTTTAACATCAATTCCTAAATATTGAGAAATGATTCCAAGATCTTTCATATCAAAATTATTGCAAAATATATGTTTGAATTTTTCTATTTCAGGTAAATCAGTCCCCAAAATTAGTAAATCATCCACATAAATTAATAGTAGATTATACCACGAGTCAATAATGATAGCTATTATTCTCGAGGAATATTTACGAACTGAGCCACGCGGCGAGGGAGTAACATTACGAGGGAATAATAGCCATTATTGCGAGTAGTATACTCTACTTTATTTACGACAAATTAATTTATTTGAGATTTTCAATGAACAAATTTCATCCGTCTCATAATTTTCAATACAAATTCACAAGCACTACACGTTTGACACTGACACTTTTGTAGAATAATGACCATTAATCCCGCTATTCGTCATTAATCCCTGGAGGAATAACATATGTCATTATACTGCCAAAATCACAAATATAATACGCACATTATACATTAGTCGTAAATAAAACATATAATTTACTGTTTTCAGAACATTTGAAATATAAGCAATGATCATTTTCGGACCTAAGAAAATCCTCGTTTTTCATGAGTGAATCAAATTTAGTGTTCCAACACTTAGGACTTTTCTTAAGACCGTAAATAGATTTATTCAACTTACAAACAGTACTGCTATTATTTCTATTATTGCCAGGTAGACTCATATAAACTTCCTCATTTATTTCCCCCTGTAGGAAAGCACTCTTGACGTCCATTTGAAAAATAGGCTTACCCAACTTGCATGCAATCACAATAAAAACTCTGAAAGTTGTAAGTTTGGCAACAGGAGCGTAAATATCATACAAATCTTCACAGTCCTGCTGAAAACCACGAGCAACAAGTCTTGCCTTATATTCATTATCACTTTTTATTTTAAAAACCCACTTACTGTCAATCACCTTTTTGTCCACTGGCCAAGGTACTTCACTCAAAGTCTAATTTTTTTTTTAGCACATTAAGTTCTTTTTTGATAGCTTCTTTCCAATTATCACTATTTTTCCCTGAAACAGCTTCCTCAAAAGTAACTGGTTCTTCATTTTCTGAATAAAAACACTTATCTGCTGAATCTCCGAACACATCAAAGTCTTTTAACCATGTTGGTCTCTTGATACTTCTTTTTCCATGTCTTCTAGTTATATTTCGAGTTACATTTTCCTGTTCTGGCATCACTTCAGGTGTTTCAGTCTCGTATTCCGGTTCGTTTATGTTTTCTTCGGTTTCTGTATTATCATTTTCCAGGAAAATATTATCTTCTTCATCATGATTTATTGTAGGCTCTTCTTCATTGTCTTGACTTTCTTCTTTATTTTCACTGTTATTTTTAAAATTTAGAGAAATAGTGGTTTTTCTGTCTTTTTCCAATTTTGTTCTATTCTCATCTGCATTATCATTTTTAAGTATAAAAATTACATCCCTGTGAATTTCAACTTTTTCTTTTAGTGGCAAAAATACCCTGAAGCCTTTTACTTCTTCAGAGTATCCCACAAAAATACCAATTTCATTTTTAGCATCCAATTTCAAACGTTTAGCTTTGGGAACATGTACACTCACTTTTACGCCAAATTCTTGAAAAATATCCATATTGCATTTCTTTCCATGCCACACTTCAAAAGGTGTTTTGTCATTTTGAGGACTCTTTGCAGCTCTATTCAATGTATATACTACAGTATTTGCAGCTTCCGCCCAAAAACGTTTTCCTAAACCTGAGCTATGCAAAAGAGTTCTCACAGATTCCACTATTGTTCTATTATCTCTTTCTATACGCCCATTTTGCTCTGGTGTATAAGCACATGTTCTTTGATGACAAATTCCTCTTTCTTCACATATCTTTGTTATTTTTTTATTAATAAATTCCAATCCATTATCTGTCCTGAACGTCTTGATTTTATTTCCAGTTATATTTTCAGTATTATTAATAAAAATTTTGAATTTACTTTCTACTTCTGATTTATTTTTTAGGAAAGAAATATGCCTATAACCTGAATGATCGTCTTTTAATAATAAAAAATATTTTACTCCGCCAAGAGACGATACTTCAAATGGTCCGCAAAGATCACCATGAATTAAATCACAAGTCCCTTCTGCTCTCGATTTGCTAATTGGAAATGAAAGTCTATACTGCTTCCCAGCTAGACATTGGACACAAAATGTGTTTCTTTTGATGAATGAAATATTGTTTCTTTTCAAGACTTTTTCAGCCTGATCAAAATTGATATGACATAATTTTTGATGCCAATCTTCCAAACTTAGCACAACATTGCATTTCATAGGCTGATTAATAATACTTGAAAATTTCATTTTATATAACTTTCCTTGTCTTTCAGCTATTGCTCGCACTTTGCCATTTTTGTCCAATAATTCACATTTCTCTTTATCTGAATGCATTTCCAAATTTTTATCTAAAGCAGTACTCAATGAAAATAAATTTATGGCTAAATCGGGTACATAAAGCACATTATTCAAATCGGTCCTTACCCATTTATCTCCATTCCATGTTTCAACTTGCACTGTACCTTTTCCTTTTACAGAAACCAATGTGCCATTTCCTACTCGAACTTGTCTTTCTATAGGCTCTTTATTTATTTCTAGAAACTGGTTTTCGTCAAAACACATATGCTCAGTAGCACCACTGTCCAACCACCAATAATTGGAATTATCATTGTTCTGGCCTAACATTGCCATAACATCATGACCATTCAAGATTGCACCTGATTTTGATTCACCAACTAATGTTTGATCACCTCTTCTATCATTTTTCTTTTCATTAGAATCTTTTCTCTTCCTAAACCAACAATCTTGAATTACATGTCCAGTTTTCTTACAGTAATTGCACTGTTTTTTAACTGATTAAGGACAATTTTTAATCATATGTTCTATTGCATCTAACATTTTACATCACTCTTCGAATGAAATCTCTTTTTAACTGAAAAAGCCATTGTTTCTTGTGAAACTTTATTCCTATCTTCTTCTATCATTAGCCTAGACATTAAGTCTGCCAATGTTTGATTATCTGAAGAGGTGGATTCCCATGCAGAAACAAAATGTTTCATATTTTCTGGAAGAGACATTAATACTTTCGTAATTAACATTTTGTCACTTACTTCTTCGCCCATGCCCTTCAAATTTGCTTTAATTTCCTCTAATTTCGACACAAACTCAGCTGCACATCCTTCATATTCCAACGAGAATAACTTCTGAGTTAACAAATGTACACTTACTTGCGACTGATGTTCATAAATTCATTTTAACTTCATCCACATTTCAGCAGACGTTTTGCATGTCAAAAGTGTGTCAAAATGTGTGTCAAAATTTTTTCTCCCAACCTTAGAACAATTATTTCTTGGGCGTTTACGTCTATTTTATCCCAAGCAGTTACATCGCCTTCAGTTGGTCTCGGCTTTGATCCTTCAACAACCTCAAAAAAACCTTTGGATTTTAATATTATTTCTACCTGAAATTTCCATAAGGTCAAATTTTCTCCATTGAATTTTGTAATATTATTTACTCCAACCTGGTCCGTCATTTTGTCTTCGTCTTAACACGAAGTTTTCTCTTCCTTAGAAAAACTTGCCGGGTTTTCACGCCCGTCTTAATCCGCAGACTCTAACTGACTATAGTAGTATAGTTAGTACTTCTTCGCGAGTCTGGGCCCATAACCTATTGAAATGAAACGAAGAACGGCGCCAGTATTACCTTCGTGACTGTTTTTTTAATATAAAAAGGACCCCGCACTAAATACATTGAAAACCGGCATCGGTGAAATTGTGTGATATTGTAGTATGTTATTGTGCTATCTCTACTGATAATATTTGCACAAAAATTTGGGGTGGTCACCGGTCATATTTTTGAGTTAGGGCTGCCTAATGCTACGCTACTAGATAATATTTAAAAAAACATTCTATTACTTTACTTCAAATAAATTTTGGGAAAACATGAATAAAAGGTTGGAATTTGGGTTTTTTGATTAAAAACACATACCTTTAGAAGATAGAACTATGTTTTGCAGTCTGGCTTTCCGCAAAGTAACTACAGGGTGGTCCAAATCATACACCAGAAAAAGTGTGCCAATACAAGCACGTTTGAGATTATTAAAACAATAAAAAGCTAGTACGCAGTAGAAATTTTGTGATCGAAGAATTTTAAAATAGATTAATAGTCCAGTAATATACAGATAAAATGTCTTATATAGCGCAACAATTACTATAGGTTTCACTCGACTAGATGATATCCTTTATATACAGAGTGAGTTTTATGTATGGAAACGCCCAATTATCTCAAAAACGGCTTGCTCGATTTTTATAAATTTTGGTATGTGAGGGTATTGTTATATGGCCGATATTATCGTGCCATTTACATGGTTGTCAGATCATTCGATTTTTGGCAACTATTAGGAACTTTGTTATTTCAAATGGATCACCCTGTATATTTTTCAGTTTTCGTAATCCCTGAATAATACTGAATATTTTTCATGAAATGTTTCCTATACCCAAATGCCTTAATTTAGGAATTATAGCTACATTTACATTAAAAACCGCAAAAGTTGAAATAATTCATTGGCTTGTCCCGCGTGATGAGAGCTCGTCGCGGGAGCGTCTCGTCATGTCTGTGCACACCTTAAGATCTCTATGACTACAAAAATAATAGCTTTCACGTTTCAGTAAATTATTATTTGTCAGTTTTCATTGAATGTGATAATGAATCGTTTATCTGAAAAAGAACGAATTGAGATTTTGATGATATTGGGATATGGTGATAGGCGTAGAAGTCAACAAGAAACGTGTGATATTTTCAATGATTTATATCCCAACCGCAATCCCATTACAAAATCAACTGTTAGTAAATTGCTTAAAAAGTTTACCCAAACTGCTGGAGTAAAAGATCTACCCAAATCAGGGCGCAGGAAGACTAAATCAACTGACAACAAATCTCTAGATGTTTGTGTCATGTTAGAAGACGATCCTCACTTGAGTACTAGGCAAATATCCAGGGAACTTGAAGTTTCTCAAACAACCGTGATGAGAATTCTGCATGGTAATAAATTCCATCCATACAAAGTGAGGTTGGTTCAGGAGTTGTCAGATGACGATTTTGATAGACGTGAGGAGTTTGCCGATACAATGATGAGAAAATGTTACGATCCAAACAATCCAAATTTTTTAAATAATGTTATGTTTAGCGATGAGGCCACTTTTCTTATCAATGGCAACGTAAATCGGCATAATTGTAGATACTGGTCTCGTAACAATCCTCATTGGATGCGTGAATCCCACACCCAATATCCCGAGAAACTGAATGTATGGGCTGGAATAATAGGCGACAGAATAATTGGACCGTTTTTTATTGAAGGAAACTTGAATGGTCCCGCGTATTTACGTTTATTGGAAGATAGTATTATACCTGAGTTGGCTCGGTTATTTCCAAATCCAAGTGAGTATTTTCAATTGCCTTTAAAATTAAAAAAAAAAATAATTTATTGAAACTTTCAGACAATAACAATATTCCCCAAAACAATATTTGGCTGCAACAAGATGGAGCTCCACCCCACTATGCCCGTGAGGTGAGACAATACCTAAATCGTTTGTTTCCCGGAAGATGGATTGGAAGGCGTGGATCTATCGAATGGTCTCCTCGATCACCCGACATGAATCCTCTAGACTATTTCCTATGGGGCCACTTGAAAAACACTGTTTATAAAACAAAACCTCTCAATATTGAGGAATTGAGAGATAGAATCACCAACGAGATAAGAAGAATAGAGCAGACAGGGATGTTGCAAAATGTATTGCAAAGTTTTAAAAATCGCATGGCTTGTTGTCTGGAAGTCAACGGACAACATTTTGAGCAGCTGCTGTAATGGGTTGGATAAATTTAGATTTTTCAACCCTCGTTGGGTTCATCAGATCACAATCCCAACTCCGCAACCTGTGAACTAGCTATCAAACCATGGTTCAATAAAAACTGCTCAACAGCGGGAAATTATAAAAATGCTGCTTATTGCAAATGGCATCGTAATCCGACAGCCTAAAATCTCAATACATTCTCACGACTAGAAACCACTGTAAGCAGACCAATGGCGAAGAAGAAGAAAAAAAGGCAAAAAAACAGTTCGGAGAAGTGATCAATTAATAGCTCCTGTCGAGTGCCAAGGCACCAGCACAAAAGCTAGGGGCGCTCTATAGAGCATCCCTCGAAAACTGTTGCTGACCTGGAGTTGACCAAATACCATTAATAGCCATAAACCTCGGGAAAAAGTGGTAGACCTATCACTATTCTATCGATATCATTACAGCAGGTGCTCGAATTAACTGACACTTGTGACTCTGCCCAGAGTTGTACCAAACAGATACACTCGTCAACACAAGCAGCTCATGAACATACAATTCAGCTGCGAACACCTAGGACGTCACTGTTCAGAAGTCAATTTGGTCTGGAGGGCTGCCTAGCTCTGGAATGAACTTCCAAAGGCATGAATACTTTTCTCGAAAACTATAACCTACAGCGCAATGTCCATCGACATCTCAGTGTACACGCCGCTCGTTGAGTGGTAAAGGATTTTCCGTTTGTGTGTGAGCCAACCATGAAAAAGTAATATTAAGATAGCTATTGTTTTCAGTTAATTTAGTTTTCCTGCGCCCAGATTTGGGTAAATCTTTCATTGCATCAGTTTGGGTAAACTTTTTTACCAGCTTACTCACAGTAGATTTTGTAATGGAATTTCGGTTGGGATATAAATTATCTTGTGGACTTCTACGCATACAACCATATCCTAATAAAATTAAATTAAATTAAAATCTTAATTCGTTTTTTTTTTTTCAGATGAACGATTCATTATGGTATTCAATGAAAACTGACAAATAATAATTTACTGAAACGTGAAAGCTATTATTTTTGTAGTCATAGAGATCTTAAGGTGTGCACAGACATGACGAGACGTTCCCGCGACGAGCTCTCATCACGCGGGACAAGCCAATGAATTATTTCAACTTTTGCGGTTTTTAATGTAAATGTAGCTATAATTCCTAAATTAAGGCATTTGGGTATAGGAAACATTTCATGAAAAATATTCAGTATTATTCAGGGATTACGAAAACTGAAAAATATACAGGGTGATCCATTTGAAATAACAAAGTTCCTAATAGTTGCCAAAAATCGAATGATCTGACAACCATGTAAATGGCACGATAATATCGGCCATATAACAATACCCTCACATACCAAAATTTATAAAAATCGAGCAAGCCGTTTTTGAGATAATTGGGCGTTTCCATACATAAAACTCACTCTGTATGTATTAAAGGTCTGACAAGAAGTTTTTTTTTCTTCGATTTTTGAATAGGTCCCTGCTGTCAATATAAGGAATAACTTTGGCCTCATCAGGAATAGGGTTATATATATCAAAAATCGAATGCTTAGAGATCGGCTATACTTCCCTACGGACATGCTTTTAAAGCCTGTCGCGATTGGTAATTAAATAGTTATTTTAAAAATTCATCTGATTCCCCTTGTTTCATTTTACAGAGATAAGATATTGAATCTCTTTTGGTGACACATCCAACCCCACCCTCTTGTGGAACAAATTCGCAAAAGGGGTAATTGATTTAAACTCTTCGTCTGTCAGACTGTTTTTGTCCTCAACTCGCCATTGGCGGTTATTTGTTAAGCCCATCAATGGCGTCAATCTCTGCAAAGTAAGGTTTAAAGCTGAATTCATTTTTCCGAAAAAAAAGGTAAATTCACATTCATTTATAACGTCTTCAAAAAAAAAAAACAATCAAATACTGCTCTGATTACAAAAACGTACGTCGCATTATTGTTTCTTTATTGGTCAGGATTTTTGAAATGACATTTTGACATTAGAGTTCATTGACAAAATTGAAGAAAAATATTGCTAAGACATACGTTCAAAAAACCATAGCATTCTTTTATTGTTTTTTTTTTTTTGAAGACCTGATACTTATAAATGACGCGTTGTCAAGGCAACAGTAAACAAACAAAAAAATCACAATGCATAAAAAAGACGCAGATTTGACATTTGAAAAAATCAATCGTTGTGAATTTACGTTGACTTTCTTCCATAAGCTTTTGCAGTTTTTAATTTAGAGTTTCTCTTAAAAGCAGTTTTTACGTTTGAGATTCCTTTAAACCCTTTTGCAGTTTCTACCTGTTTTTGCCTGGAAAATGAACGCGGCACCAGCTTTCAACAGAAACAGACTTAACTGTTTTGTGTGCAACAGGCAACAGTTAGTTCAAAGAATGGTGAGGATAGGTGTTGGAGACAATGACGTGAAAAGGGATATTGCTTTAAACCGTAGAGCAAATATGGGCTTGCCGGCTGCTCCAATAAATGAGGCGACACGGATATGCGTTAATTGCAACTTGTCAATTAATACCGAAGTTGAAGTGATTGAAAATGATCCTAGTAGTTTGAGACTAAATGTCATGGTATCCCGTTTGAACGGTTGTACCATTTGCGACCGTCAACCTGCTGATCTTAAAAGACTATCAAATAAATGCCGGGCTTTTATTTTCGCTGCTCAAAATATTTACGCTTCCGAGAACATTCGTGTATGCCAGCACCATTTAAACGAAGGTAGCATTATTTTACGGCAGCTTCTTCCTGGTCTGTCCTACATTAACAGGCCTGTTAAGATCAATGGAAGTCAATTGCAAATTCTTCTACAGGGATTAAGAGGCTTGACAAGTAATAGCCAATGGAGATTTGAGGACGAAAGCAGTCTGACGGACGAAGAATTTAAATCAGTAAGTCCGATATCAAAACAAGATTTTCTAGATTTGTATGGCTTTTGCGAACCTGTTCCACAAGAGAGTGGAGTAAGATATGTGACTAAAAGAGATCTAATAACTTATCTATGTAAATTGAAGCAAGGCGTTTCAGATGAATTTCTAAAATTTATTTTTAATTACCAATCGCGACAGGCTGTAAGCATGTCCATAGAGAAGGTTAGCCGGTCTCTTGGCATTCGATTTTTGGGGGATTCAGTAGGCCTAAACTCAATAACCAGAGCCCGCTACCTACAGGAGCACGTTACTGAATTTGCTAACGCTCTGTATAATCCGGTTCCTGATGAAGCGAAAGGCATTGCCTATATTGACGGTACCTATTTAGAAATCGACAAAAGCAAACATTTTCAAGCTCTCCGCCAGACCTACAGCCCACATAAAGGATATCATCTAGTAAAACCTATATTAGTTGTTGCGCCCGATGGATACATCCTAACTGTACTGGGTCCATACTTTGGCGATGTTAGAAATAATGATGCTGCAACGTTGCGAGACGAATTTTTAAACGACGTACAAGGATTGAGGAACTTTTTTCATGAAGGTGATATTTTAGACGTGGCTAGGGGTTACAGGGATGCTACCTCACTCCTCGATCAGTTGGGAATCGAACACCGAATGCCTGCAACAATTCGACAAGGGCAATTTCAGCTGTCGGTGGAAGAGGCAAATAGGTCCCGTATGGTTACAAAAACACGGTGGATAATAGAAGCTCGAAACGGCCACTTTAAATCTATTTTTAAATTTTTCGATCACAGAATTTCTACTACACATGCAGTTCACCTCAAAAATCATCTACATATATGCGGTGGAATTCTGAACCGGTATTTTCCTCCAATTAGCATGAATGGGGCAAATGCTGAGCTGGCCCAAGAAATTCTTCGAAGAGCCAATCGACCAAATGCGATGAAAGATCATGTTGAAAATCAGCAATTACAACAAAGACGTCGCAGGTGGGTTCCACTAAATCATGAACACATTCCAAACTTTCCAGAACTTAGTTTGGAATATCTACGAGACCTCACGGTTGGTACGTACCACAACAATTTAGCCGCGTCATATATCCAAGATACAAGGCAGACGGAAGTACATGTTGATGACAACAATGATATTGAAGGTGTGATAAGGGTGAGGATATATTCAAGATTTCGGAACGCCACAAAGTATCAACTGTGGATTCAATACGATAATGTCGAAATTGATGCGTATTACTGCACATGTAAATCTCGGGCACGAACCGTAGGGACATGTGCACATGTTGCAAGCGTCGCGTGGTTCTTGGGTTATGCCAGACACGAAAATGTCAGATTTCCATCAACAGCTCTGCTGGATAACATTTTAGATGCGCATCACAGACACGAAAACCAAATGGATATCCAGTAGTTCAAAAAATAGTTTTTTTCAATTAGGCAGTCTACTGACCTGTCAAAAACGAAATTCAATATGGAAGTTCGGGTCAAGCATTGGGTCAAGCACTGTGTTGTTTATTCTGTATGTCATTGATTCTGTCACATTCTGGACAAACGTCAAGATTTGAATTATCGAATTTTGTGTTTTTTTGTGTGTTTAGGTATTGTGTTAATAAAAATGCCAGCGATTTGCATCGTAATTGGGTGTGGAAGTCGAGGTAACAGGGCTAATGTGAAATTTTATTCAGTTCCTGCTATTTTAAATCATTGGCTTTTGATCTACAAATATGAATTATCAAAACAACGCAGGGCTTTATGGATTGCTGCAACTAAAAGCTCAATTTTCCCTTAATAATAATACCTTAAGATATTCACTATCCATCTCAGAATTTATTAATAAATTAAAAAATACGTAGAAACAGTAGAAACACTATAAAATTCACTTTAAAAACAACAAGGTGCAGAACACTAAAAAATACGTAGAAATACTAAAGACTATAAAATTCCCAATTCACTATGAAAACAACAATGACCAAAACCAATGAAAAATACGTAGAAACACATAAAATTCACTTCGAAAGCAGCAAGGGCCAGAATCAATGAACTATAGCTAAAAACTGGAATGCGCACACATTGCCATATCTGCCAAAAAAATGAAGCCATGAATGACAGATGCCACAAAGGGGAATGTTGCCCCTCGTTTTTATTCTCATCGGTGCCTCCACCGATGAGTTAGCTATCTTTGTTTAGTGAATGGAAAATGACAATGACGGCCATAGAATGGTGGATCCATCGGTAAAATTTGATGAGAATAAAAACGCAGGGTTGTTTTTTTCTGTTGCTCGCTGACATATGACGTTTTGGAAAGTTTTGTCATATTTACCTTCACAGGTTTCATCAATTGGAATACGTGTTGGATGCAATTTCCGCCATTTAACCTAATGAGTGCGAGAAAAGAGGTATCACCTCCGCAGCAGTCGCACTAGGCTTCACGTTCGTCCTTATGTGTTCGCATTCCAGTTTTTGGTTATAGTTCATTGGCCAGAATACAAATGCTCTCCTTATGAACGTCAAACCTCACCGGCTTGTCACCGCAATATTTGACCCGAACGGCCATTAGAAAATCACGTGATTGAGATTGCCTAATAGGCAATTGGTTGTGGCGGAAAGTTCGACCTAGTTGGGATTACGACTCCACAGCAGAACAAGAACTTTGGAAATCCCCTGGATGCAACCTGGAATATCAAAAACCTTAAAAAATATATATTCTTTTGCAACCGTTAACCTGTTGTCACAAGTAGCCACTACTTTTGAAAAAGTGTACAATAGTTATTTTTATATCTAGTGCGCGAAATGTCATTTTGGTGAACGAGAACGAAAGTTTTCGACTTTCGTTCTCGCAAACAATATTTTTTCTACTACTGCATTTAAATATCGATCTTCTGAAGCTGAAATTGCATTTACAATCGAAGGCAGGTGAATTTTAATTATTTTTGGTTTCCTGTCAGGTATCAGGTATTTGTTACTTGAGTATGCGAACTAGGCATTTCGCACACTGAAGAATCATTTCGCGCGCTGGGTCAGGGAAACCTTAAAAAAAATCTAACTGGAAAAAAAGTTTCACTTCGCAAATTGTCATCAGTGCGCAAACATCATCTTTTTTTGACAGTTGTAGAAAAAATAATTTAGCCTGCTAATTAGTGGTTATATTTTGGTATCTCAATTTTTGCTTTTGTTAACCTTACATGCCTACATTTGTCCAATTATTGGATGCTAGTTATTCTCATGTGTTAATTATATTACCGTATAGATTCGCCGAGAGATTCGCTTCAATTGAAAGTGATTATTCAATAAATCTTGCGTTGTGAGTATGCCTTAAAAATGTCTGAAATTATTTTTAGTTACTAGTTGAAGGGATTGTTTTTTTTTTGTCTCGTTTGGACAGACGATCCCTATTTAGACTTTTATTTAAAATGCACTATAGATATATATCACTAATCATACTTTTCAATTACCTACTCTGTCAGTGTAATCCACTGGAAATGTAAAAAGGATATTTCAACATTTTATTAATTCTTTAGTCATTAGAATAAGTTAGCATAAATAGTTGTTAGTAATATTCAATGGACCTGGAACTTAAGAAACTCATTATGACGTCAAAAGTACAAGTAATATAACTTAAACCGTTTTGTTTTTTTTTTTATTGTTTTAATCATCTTAAACATGCTTGTATTGGCAAACTTTTTCTGGTGTATGATTTGGTCCACCCTGTAGATACTTTGCGGGACGGCAAACTGCAAAACATGGTTTTATCTCTAAAGGTATGTGGTATGTGTTTTTAACCAAATAACCCAAATTCCAACCTTTTATTCATGTTTTCCCAAAATTTATTTGAAGTAAAGTAATAGAATGTTTTTTTAAATATTATCTAGTAGCGTAGCATTAGGCAGCCCTAACTCAAAAATATGACCGGTGACCACCCCAAATTTTTGTGCAAATATTATCAGTAGAGATAGCACAATAACATACTACAATCTCACACAATTTCACCGATGCTGGTTTTCAATGTATTTAGTGCACAAAATTAAAATTATTGTCCGACCATGACAACATAACAACTGAAAAATAATTTCACAAACAGAAAAGCACACTACTTTTCTTTTATGATGACCACCAAATTGACCTACTGTCGTTATCAAATTGTTGTCACATTTTGTCATAAATATAACCTTAACATAAATAATCATATATTATATCACAAGACCTTTAAATTTAATCGATTAAACTATCCAACATATTTTGAGCATGATTTTGCTTGGAAAATAGTTGAATTTTATTGTGCATGAAACTATTTGCCAAAAAGGAAAATTATGCAAAAAATATTTGGATAGTTTAATCCATTTAAATTTATAGGTCGAGTGGTATACGGCTAGATTATTTCCTGAATAATTAGGACTTAATTATTGGCGTCAATCCTATCCAAAGAGTTCTATTTATTATAAAATGTCAGAATATTTCTATCAAAATTCTGTCAAAAAAGGTAAACAAAAATTTAATCGCTGATAAACAAGGTCTTGTGAAATAATCACTTATTTAAACAAAATTCATTCAAAAAATGACGTTGTCTGATAGGTCTATTTTATAATGAATGAAATAATCAATAATAAAATAATTCTATTGTAGTTTTTGACAATATTGATATTTTCATAAAAAAAAAAACAAAGGGGAAATTTATTTGTAGACACATATTGAAATCTGAAAAAAAGCCAATTTTGCTTTGAAAGTTTTCAATATTTCTTTATTGCATTTTTGGGGAAAATCTAAAATATGATAATATCTACCTATGTCATTTAATAAAAAGTTATAGTATTGTAGGACTAGCTAGAACCCTAGGATTATCGCTTTTTTTCAAATGTGACTACTCCCGACTGTTTTAAATATTATTTTTCTACTGACGTTTCATAATAGCAACTTTTCGATTGTCATTTTAGTTTTGAAACGACATTCTTTTAAGCACTGAGTGCGTGAAAGTTACTTTTAAGCACTCAGTGCGTAAAAGTGACTTTTGAATGCGTAAAAGTGACTTTTGAGTGCGTAAAAGTAATTTTTAAGCACTAGTGCCTAAAAGTATCATTCATTATTCACAATAAAAAACACACTAAACACATATTTGAATTTTGTTTTGTATTTATTATGAATATTGAAAATGGAATTACTGAATTGAACGTTTGGGTTAATCAAAACAGAACTTTGTGTTGTTACCTACTTTCTAGGATTTTAATTATTGATGTCGAATCTTGAAAAAAAAATCGCATGAAAAGTGTCAGGTGTCAAGTAAAAGCAGGAAACAAAGATTTTGGGCGTAATCGATTTATTCACATGAAATAAAATTGTGTTTTTCTTATTATAAAATGCCAGTAGAAAAAATCTTGTATACAATACGTTACGAAACGATGTCTTTTAGTCACTCGACGTGTTGTCCAACTCGGCTTTGCCTCGTTGGACAATATTCACGTCGCGTGCCTAGAAGACGCTCATTTCGTAACTTATTGTATAAATAGCTATTAATGGACTTTTTTTTAGGGCTAATTGAAATTCACACACACATTATATTCCATTACTCTCAATTGAATGCGTTTCTTTACCTTTGCACTGGGGAAACGTATCAGTATTTATTCAGGAGATAACCACAAAACTTGGCCCAAAAGCAAAATTAACCCCTTTTGAATCTTGAATGTTGCAAACAATACACCGACCGGTCCGGAGAAAATTCATTCGTTCAGCTCCTACGGGTATTTCCAGAAATACGTATATGATGGCGTTATTTCCTACCCACCCCGCCTAGTCTTTGCTTCTTCATACCGCGCCCGTATGTGTCGTTCAATGGATTCGTTCGATTCCGAATATTATCGATAAATTATGCATTATTCCGGGGCGCATATATATTGAAATTGAGTTTGCCGAGCGACTCATAAAAGGGTTTGCTAGAAGATAATAATATTAGAGAATTCCAAATACGTTTAAAAATTATTTGGTATTATGCGGGGACGGCAATTTATCAGTCATCGAATTATAATTTGAGTTCACAATGAAATTCTTTGATCTATGCGTCGAGTATTTTTCAAGTTTTGGAAAATTGTTTTTAGTTCAAAAAGGGGTAATTGGAAAAAAAAATTGAGACACATCCATGCATAAAGTACATCATTACCTACTACTTTGAAAGTTAATAATTGCCCATCTGGCTTCTACCTGAGATATAAAAGATCTAGGTCACACATATGCCTAGCGATGTATGATGTTTCTCCGAGAACAAACTCCAAAGCAATGCGAGTATTGTTATTTACATTTCAGAATAATATTTGGCTCGATGTGTCCGCTTTACAACTAAGACTAGGCCATAAAATATCTCAAATGGAAAATTAGATCTAGTGAATTTTGAATGGAATAATAACGGACGGCCGGAAATTTATTGAACTTCTCCAGGGTATTTCCGACCGCATTTCGGTGGGAAACTTGGAAAGGGTGCGCCTATGTTATATTTATACATTTCGTAGTTTTGCACAACGTGACAACGAGACGCGATCGGGGACGATTGTTTGAAAATACCCACTCCAAAAAGCGATCCTCATGGAACGTGTATAGCAGAGTGCCAATTTGAACACTTGAAATTTTATTTATAAAGACGATAGCAACATGTGTGTTATTCGTTGTAATCACAGGTTGCATATAATTATTAATGATGATCTACTTTAAATCATTATTTGTGTCCACTCAGACAGCTTTGTTCCAACTGACGAGCATGATACAAGAAACTCTAGACCAGAGAGAAGTAGCATTATGCGCCTTCCTAACCATCGCTGGTGCCTTGGAAAACACATCCCATGTGGCCATTCGGAGAGCACTAGCGAGAAGCGCAATCAACGACACAATATCTAAATGAATTTGTAAGATGCTTGCCACGAGGACTGCCAATACTACATTAGACACTGAGTCTTGTGAGGCGCGCACCACTTGTGGCACTTCTCAAGGCGGAGTATGCTATGTAGAGCTTAGTGGTGGATGAACTACTCGAAATACTGTGAACAACCTGGGCTTGCACTGTGTTGGGTATGCCGATGACAGGGACGGTACCTAATTTAAACTTTCATTGACTCACAATTATTTATTAAAAAGACACAGTGTGTTTTGATTTTAGCGGAATGTTAGATCGAGGGTTTCTCTGCCGTGCTCTTTTCCCTCGTTAGTTCCAGGTCAAGAACGGTACGATTTACTTTAATAATAAAGTAGACGTTTCACAAAAAAACTTCTCTTAAATTTCCCTAATTTTGCTATGCCGGGCGCATGTCAAATAAGTAAAATTGAGTAAGTTTCTACAAGGTAGGTCCTATTTGTTTTTCATTTTCGTTTTTCAGAAGATCAACTACTAGACAGATGGGCGGACCAAGTCTGACTAGTTTGGTAGGTACTATCTCAAGAATGGTCTGACCATGTTGCAGGTCTTTAAGATAACTGCTAGTTTTATAAGATCTTCCATTTGTGTGTCAGTTGATGCATATATCTTTAAGTCGTCCATGTAAAGAAGGTGATTAATGGTGTGTGTCATTGCTTTTTGCTTTCTTATGTGGAATCCATGTTTAGAATCGTTAAGAGCGTTCGACAACTGATTAAGACATAGACAAAACCACAGAGCACTCAGGGAGTCACCCTGAAATATACCCCGCTTGATAACTATGGTTTCCGTTTGTATTTCCTTTATATCTGTACTCAAGCATATTGATGTCCTCCAGTTTGGATAAAAAGTTTTAAATGCAGGGATCTATTTTGTAAATTTCAAGGAATTTCTGAAGCCAGGATTGCGGGACAGAATCGAAGGCTTTTTTATAGTCGAAGTAGCATACTTGCAGATTTCTCTAATTTCTCTCTATTTGTCACGCTATCTATTATTAATTGTTCTTTATATTCCTGGCATCCCTTTCTGCAGCCTTCTTGTTCTTCAGTTATTACATCGTTTTTCGTTAAATGCTCTTCTACTTTTCTGCATATTGCTGAGGTAATGATTTTTTATACCGTGTGTAGGCATGGTATGGGTCTATAATTGGCCGGGTTATGGGTTTAACTGTTTTTGGGTATTATCTATGTTCATCTTTCAGTTAGAAATGCTGGTAGCTCTTGCGGATTATTTACTATCTTATTGATCTGGTTAGCAATCTTCAATTTAATGCAAAATTATTTTTCCCACGCACGAGAATACTCTTGTGGGATAATTTGTATTTATTGTTAATATTAGCAAAATTTGTATTAGGTTTGAATTGTTCAATAAATGCCTTATAATAATAATAATAGCAAGATAAAGATGGGTCGATGTTAATCGTTTATACCAAAAGTTGTATAGATTATCAGTGCCCACGGATTACTGCGCCATTTAAGTGGTAAGTCGATTTTTTTTTCTCCTCCCAAAATTTTCAACGTGCTTCCATCTAGAGTTAAATTTTTTTCTTCTCTTCACTTCTTAGTCAGCAGAGAAATTGCTAGAGAGGGCTTGGACCGAAGAATACGCAGCGTTTCCACAGTTTGCCCGGTTTTTCTTGTTACTTTGGTTCAAACTTTTTTGAGGAAAACCCTGTAGTACAAGTAATTATTTAATTTAAGTTTCATGTTTCGTCATATTGAAAACCGTCTAGTACATTTTCATTCTAGATTGAAATTAGGAAGTTCAATTTTGAGACGATTTTACCTTGAATATTTAAACATGGATCTTTTTTTTTTGCATTTGGAAATTTGACCTTCAGTCGAACCTATGATGTTCTAATTTGACTTTATCCGTGTTTTTTTTATTATTCAAAGTATTTTCTAATTTTTTTATTAATTGAAATGGCTGAAATACAAAATTTCTTATTAACCAGAATCATTTTTTTTATTTAAAATCAAACTTTATAAAGCATGTTATCCAACTTTGGAATTCAGTTTATACAACAGTCTTTCTTCATAGGATTTTCTTTTACCCTCGGATTAGTCTTTGTCCTCTCTGTAGACAAGAGATAGAATATTCCGGCGAACAAACTAGCGGCAAGGCTAAAACCATAACACTTGTTGACTATCTAACCCTAGAGGGCCTACCTATTGGTATCAGAGTATCGTACTAGTATATAAGTACATATTATTAATTAACTTCAACTTTGTATTTTGGTTTGAACTTTGAACCAACGATTTTTAATTTTATTCATTGAGATTTTAACTATAACATTATTGTAGTTCGCCCTGTGCGTGCGACAAAGTGATCACTGCGGTATAGAGGGATTTTTGATATTATTATTATTACTAATTTTGTTTTTGTTGATTTGGAAGTTTTAGGAGGTTCAGATAACAACCAGAAAGGTTCTGACTGCCTTGTACCAGTCAGTGGCGCCCAATAAAACCCACCCTACTCACCGAATTTTGGTTTCTGAGCTAGGGCCTAATTTGCGACGCTCTAAGACACTCATAAAACTGAACAACTTCAAGGTTTTGAGTTTTAATTTTTTTTTTAAAGAAAAAAGCATGGAAAATTTTTGGCGCCCAACGTGGGGCCCCTTTTTTTAACTAGGCCTATGGTGTATCATTTTCTGTTATTTTAACAGCAACGTTAATTTATCTGTCACTATTTATTCTATACGTCAAAATAGAGACAGCAATAGATGTTGAGCCATAACACAGCCGTTAAAATAACAGGACGGGATACATCATAGGCCTGATTATCACACATGAAGGGGTATAGGTTTTTTATGTTATATTTAGGATGACGTCATCGGAAGAGGACAGACAATGTTGTCAATGCCTATTTTTTTTCTTTTAATTCACCAGAATGTCATGTGTCACTAATGGACCTATCTAAATATTTTGCCATACAGCATACAGAGAGGTAATAATACTAAAACTTTATTAGATAAAAGAAGACGTAGAACACTTGTCGCTTATTGCGCATGACGAGGCAAAACGTACCAAATCATGTTAGACTTACGTATAGCAATCGGTCCTTCTTATTTGCACGGAATGAAAAGAGAAGGAGGACCACGTGACGTGCAACGTTTTTTTCAATCAAAAATTCAATCAACTTCATACCTATGATGCGTTCTTGAAAATCGATCATTTGTCAAGCTACGTCAAGTTGAATATCAACCGTGCTTATATCCCTGTCAGACCACAAGCAATGAATAAGTACAAAGAAATACCTAGCATAAGGTTTAAAAGCAGAATAGTAAAATATGCCAAACCGACACATGTGCTAGTCAGCCAATAAAAAGGCATTGTCTCGTGTTGCGCGCGCATACCAGGTAAAAATAGATAGATCTATTCTGACTACAGCTAAAAATAACGAAATGAAAATGTTCATATAAGTTATGCAACGTCGCGCACCGTTGCCAACCAAAAACATCTGAAATTCCCCTACTTTAAATGCGTTGAAAAGAATTTTTAGTTTTGTTAGGTTGGCAGCAGAAATTTACTAAATGTGACGTCATCCTAAATATAGCTTAAAAATCATATAGTGGGAAATCACATAGAGTCCAATATATATTGCTGATTTATATCCTAAATTATACAACGTCGAGATCGCTATTCAATATTCACCCATTTGCTATAATTTATATAACAATAATGCGACGTACGTTTTCATAAGCGAAGCAATCTTTGATTGTTTTTTTTTTTTGAAGACATGATGCAACAACAACAACAACAAGAAACGACTTTCAAAATTATGAGAATGGTATACTTCAAGAGGGGTGTTCATTCATATGATACTCAACATCAAAATGGTCTAGTGTCGGGGTATTGTATACTTAAAAGGTGTCAGGACGGCCCTAGGTACCTGGCCATTAAATTTTTCACTAAACTTCCCAATGCAGTAGGAAACCTACCACCAAGGCAGTTTAAAACTAGGATTAGGGAATATGCTGCGAAAGTAAATTAAAACCTAAGAAATTATGTGTTGTCTTTTGTGCTGGGATTATAATTTTCGGTATTCAAAGCCTTGTTGAATCTACTAACACTTTTCCATCCTGACGAGCGAATATCCTAGCAAACAAATTGAAATAATCAATCTAGAGATATTGGCTCAAAATAACACTTATAGCTGAGTAACCTCAGTACCTGCTAATAGAACTGGCTAACTAACCAAAAACTCTGTAATGAATATGGGTAGTGTTGATTAAAGCTGGATGAGGTGCTTTGAATAAGAGTCCTCTCAACTGAAGCCCCCAGAAGAGGGGCACAATAATAGATCTCTGCAGGTCGCGTGTGTGTAACAACACCCTCAATTCATTTATGTTTCAACGAGGATTTGCAACTCATTATGTAGTCCAGAAAATTGAGCTTAAAGTTCCTGATGAATGATCACCTAGATCCCCAGATTTAACGCCCCTAGACTTTTATTGGGACTACCTAGAAATGTTGTGTTTAACCTTGCAAATGGACTCTAAGAGTGTATCACAAGTCAGGGGTTTGCTTTTTTTAGTCTTAAAGCCATAGCCCAATTTAAATTTCCAAATTGCTACCTTGTATGTGTTTATCGTTTGTTACGATAAATTTATCATTTTCGTAACATGTTCCATTTCTTCTAATTCTCATTATAAAGTTGTATTTTTGCCATTTCAGAATCAGCAAAATAATAATTCATGACTTAAGTAATTTAAAAGTATCTACAAAATTTAATTAATCCAATATAATATCAGTACTGCCATCTATTCATAATGAGCATAAAAATGCAAATATCTGTTATTAAAAGAAGGTACCGCCATCTAGTACCTGATAAATTTATTTTTTTAAATATGATTTTTATTATTTCTCATTGACAGTCATTCGTATTTTCATTTAAAGAAATTGTATTTATCTCACTTTTAGTAAATAGATATATTTCTGTCTTTCTCTAACTTCTGATTCTGAAATAAATATTTTTGGCTTAATGACCTAATTAATTATTAATTAGTGGTTTTGTGTTTTCGACATAACCTTAATTGAAATTATTGTAATTTATTAAGAATTAAAATAATTCTAGTGTGTTTTTATCTATTTCTATATTCTAATCAGCGTGGTATTTCATTGATGAAGTGAATACGGACTTCTGTGTATGTTGAGTGTTGTCTTCTGATTTGTCGATGGTTATTGCGCAGTTAACTATAAAAAAACACAAGATTGATTTCCTGCAGGGCTTAGGTTCTAAAACGGTCTTTTTTCTGGCAGAACCACTAAGCAGACAAGTCGATTTCATTTTTTAAATTTTTTTCTTCAGATTTCTGGATTTTCCCTTAATATTTTTCAATTTATTTTACCATCAGTGTATACTATCATATCACTGTTTAGTTTTACCTGATAAATCTTATCTTATCTACCTTTAAAATATAAATATTATATTTTAATTTTTTTTATTTAATTGTGTGCCTGAGTGTGCCTTCATTTTTTGATTGGTGGTCCCACGTTTTATCTGAGGTAAGTCAATTCAGATTTTTGGGATAATAAATAGGTACTGCTGCTCTGGTTTTCAGAATCAATTGTTAGTGTGGGAATATTGGACCAGTTGCTCTAAATAGAGTCGGTGAAAACCAAATTTGTGTGTCCATCCCTATCAACTCTTTATTGAATCCAGGCAGAGACCTATATAGCCATTTTCTGTTTGACTCCGTCAATTATTACCTTCTCGAGGAGAAGAGTGTTGAAAAAGGGTGTAATTTTCAAAAATAGAAATCCAGACAGGTCAAAAATTCATTTAAAAAGTTTTAATTAAAACATCTCAAAAATTTTGACATATTCTGGATTTGAGTGATTTCACCTCAGGTTTATCTTGTAGTACCTATATAGTAGCTACCTAAATTTAAAAGGAAAATTTTGTCTATTTGGGGGAGAATTTAAAGATTTAATTTCTTGATTTTCTTGCTGTTATTTTTATGATTATTTTTCAATTATTTAATTGTATTATTTTTTTATATTAAAATATTTTTTTTTTTTTTTATTTGCAATAGTTGCTCATACCTGATTCTGTTGGGAGGGAGTGTCTGCACAACAATGGTTTTATAATAAACTAATTTCATATTAATTTTTTGTTCTTTGCAAGACACTCACTTTTTGACAGAATTCAGGGATTTAATATTCCAAACATTGGTGAACCTGATACTGCCTTATTCTTTTCTGGGTACCTACTGGACATTAATATAACTATTTGGAGTCTGGATCAGCTGGAGTGACGTCACCCCAGCAATCTATCCTCTTTCCTGGATACAGAAAACAACAAGAAGAGCTCCAGTTCACGAAAGTGAAAACCCAACATCCCTTGAAGAGCTCCGGATTGGAAAGGAATATTGTATCAGATTCACCAGAATAACTAAGCTGTCAACTGTAAAATTTTACAGAAATTGATTGTTAACACATAATAATGTAAACAAAATAAAATAATTGTTTGTTGGATTTTGAGTGATTTCATTAACACATAAAGGAGCTACATGTTTTCTTAATTTTTTTTGAATTTCACGCACCTAGGTTATCTTATCTTAAAGTTCAAATAACTGAGGTTATCTGTAACAAATTGGCGCCTAACGTGGGGCTACACGTTATCTTATTTTTTTTTAATTCCACGACCCTAGGTTTTCTTATCTTAAAATTCAAATAACTGAGGTTATTTTTAACACACTATGTTAATTGATTGAGTTTAATGTTGCAAGCTTGGAGTTTCTTTTAAATAAATTGGATCTTCAAGAATCAAGTCCAGTCTTTCAATGCTGTGTACCTAAATACACAATACATAGAACCATCTAGCCTACTTGCTCGCATAAAATCTTTGAAGCTAGATGAGTGAGAGTCCTCTCAACTCAAGCACCCAGAAGAGGGACACCATGTTTTAACAAGGATTTCCTATATTTGCAACAAGATTATGCACCTTCTCATTATGTAGTCCAGAAAATTGAGATAGAAGGTCCTGATGATAGATGAACGATCACCTAGACTTTTCCCTGTCGGACTACCTAGAAACTGTTATTTTTAACCTTGCAAATGGACACCAACACAAGTGAAGGGTGCCCTTTTTTAGAGGCAAAATTTCAATTCTTAAATTTTTTAGAAGTTTTATTGTCTGTTATATAATTTGCAGTCTGTTCATCTTCAATGGCATGCAGACGCATGATATTGATGGTTGAGCGTCCCATCCCGACGCCTGCTGATGTCACTATATGTCGACGACGAATCCGTGGTTGGAGGGATAATGGATTCCAAACAACCATTATTTGTGAATGTGTTCCCCTTATACCTTATACCTTCTGCCTCACTCCCATACGGTAACCGTCGAAAGTTGCCGTTGGTCTTCACAACTAACAACTTAAAATTGATGAAAGACTTGATCGACAAGGTAGAAATGAAACAGGTCTTGGAAGCTCAGTTGGTAGAGCGTTGCACTAGATATACGAGGGTCCTGGATTCAAATCCTAGTCGAGGCAAGAACATTTCTCATCAATTTTAATTGAAACGTCTGCATGCCATTAAAATTGAACACACTTTAATTCTAAAGCCATTGCCCCATCCAAATTCCCGAATTGCTACCCTGTATGTGTTTATCATTGTCAAACCGATTTTAGCTTTCGAGGCACATATCTAAAAATTCATAAAAATAAAAAACTGTTCATTTTAATATTCAGCCATCGGTGCAACAAAAGGTTTCCTCACACACAAACCCTTAACAACCGACCCGCCAAAAAGAAAATATCGAATTCGGCACACGTCACACGATAAACGTCTCTAAAACCAAAACCGTCAACCAGTAAAAATTCTACTCTCAAATTTGTTATTCTCCCGTGTTTCGAATGCGGCGCGAACAAAACCGAGTCGATTTGTAAATTTACAACTATTCGCCCTGTCAAAGCCAAAAATAACAAAGAAAAAAACAAGAACCTTGCACACACACCGAAAGGCACGTAGATTGCAGTTGTCGCAATGGTTTACGTAATAATCGTAAATAAAACGGGGACTTTGCACTTACCGCCCAAGTCAGCGTAGAATATGTCCCTGAGGGCGAGGAATTCTTCCTCGGGCGCCATATTAGGGCTCCCAAAACTATCGTTTTCTGGCCAGACTTCCCTGCAACAAGAAAAAGAAAAAGAGACGTAGTATTAGAATTGAAGGTATATGTATGGGTGGGAGGAGGGCTAAAAGTGCGGAGTCAGGCGCCGGTTGTAAATTCGCAATGCCCCAGGAAAGAAAAGGAGTTTATTGTAAAAAGCGAAAGGACTTTCTTTTTCTTTGAATTTATGTGTCTTGTTTTCGTTCAAGGGATTTATTTATGGTATGTTAATCTATAGTATCAAAAAAATTCTATACACATAAAACTACAATTCTGTGAGTGGTTAAAGTCCAGTAAAACGATAAAAGTTTTGCAACAAAGACGCATTGTCGACAGTTTTCGTTACAGCTCCTAAGGATTACCGCGAGGGAATTATAACGCATGGACAAACTTTCACGTGCGGTAAGGGATTTAGAGGGATAAGAGGGCTTGCGAAAGTTGTGCGCGACTTGTGACTTACATTTAGACAATTGCGCGGAAAGAATATTTAATACAATGCTTGTATTTTCTTTCCTATATAATGTTCATAAAAAGGTGTGAAAGGAGTTGAAATATTTGTCAACAATAACTTAGCAGAATATGACAAACATTTTATTAAAAAGCCAAACGGAAAATGACAAAATGCTAATAATAATTGTAAAACTTCCAAACAACTTTTAAGTGTTTTAAATTTTAAATTTATCTCCATCAAACCGCTGCAAAATTTAAAAACTTTTCCGGTCGTCTTAAGTAAACGTTTACATATCAAAAAAAAAAGTACTAATTTGGGAAGTTAAATTTAGAGAGGAGTGTGCATATGGATCCCCAAACTACCCGAAGAAAATGGCTGATATTTCAAGTTGTTAACAAGGGGAACTTAATTATAATACCTGTGCAAACATGCTGACTGCTTAAATTGTAAATGTCAACTAATATTAACATTGGCTTATTTGTAACTAAAAAACCTTGTGTAAGTATAAGTTATATTATAAAACCCTATGATATTATACTAATAATTCTCCTTTCCAATGTTAAATATAAGCATACGCCACTGTAAAAGCCCACAATATTATAAACATGCTTAGTAAGCGGTACTGCCTGGAAAAGTACCGTCATATCAAGGTTTCGCCCACACAGTTGCACTGTCAGCAGTATTTTAATATAAATACGGCGCGCACGGCTTCTCAGCTCATTCATTTGTATTGTAGCTTAGACTTTAGCAATTTAAAATCAAGATTCTTTTGTTATCGGTTTTTCGCCGCAGCAATTAGAGTCTAGTATCTTTTGTTGTAACTTCTTAGTTTTTAATAAAATAAATAGTTTTTAAAAACAAGATTTACTGGACAAAAAATATAAATTATACTTAATTTATTTTGCTATACAATTGTTTCTTGTCAAGAGATGCCTTTGAGCAGAGAAGCTTTAAATCATAAACTTTATATTAATTTAAAGTAAACATTATAACAACAGAAACTGCTTCGAAACTTTTCCTCTTTACCAAAAATCGTTACCCTTTTGGAAATATGACTCGCCTTTGCCAAAGAACACCGGTCTGCATTATGTCTCGCACTCCACAAAGGAAAAAGTTACCCTCCAAAAAGGAGTTTGTGTGCAAGTTTACGCGTCCCCAAAAGCCGAAGGCCTGGAGAAAGAGAACGGGAATCCGTAATAATGCAACTGGGCTACGTTATATCAAAAGGATTATCCACTAAATCCGGAAAAGTTTCAAATCTTTCTTAATTTATCGCCAAAGTTAGTTTGGTAAACTCGGCTTATTAAGAAAAACATGTTAAAGTTTGTAATGGTGGCTTCATCCCGGGGTCTGGCGTTGTAAGATAAGTATTTGAAGGTAATCCGGGTTAAAAGTTTTCAATTTTAAAGGCGACACACCTGAGCAAAAACTTTTATCAGACTTACCTCGCAGCTCTAAGTAGACCAATAGCAGACTCGTAATCTCCATTTCTCAATTTACGCTGGACATTTTTCATTGCGTCAGACCTAAAAAAAAAAAAACAATTTTACATGCAACAAAAACTCCCCTTCAAATTGTACAAAGTTTTTATGTTAATGCAAAAATAAAAATTGTAAAAAAAAAGACGAATCAGCGCTCTGCTTTTTCCCCCCTAAGTCTCGATACTATACATTTGTCACGGCTATTAAGTGCAAAAAGGGCACTCGGGCGCCCCCCGGGAATAACAGACGCCCCATAAAATACGACTTTAGAAAACAATTTGGACGCCTTTGCGACCAGATGGGTTCTATAACTTAATAAGAGACGGCGACTGCCACACACACGGCCAAATACAGATGTACTTCGGGTAAAGGGCACAAAGCAGGACCAACCCCCTAAAGAACGGATATAATTGAATCAAAATTTTCGAGATAAATATTGGATGGACTTTGATAATGTAGGACAATATTCTTAGAAATGTTTTTTTTTTCAACAACTGGAGGGATGTTTCTTGCAAAAGGATCCAGCGCAATCCGCCACCATTTCTAGATGACGAAATCACATTCAACCCAGTGACTATTCGATTCCCAATAGAATTTTGTGTGTTTGTATCTACACTCTCTGTCTAAATTCAAAATTTAGTCATAAAAAAAAAACCTAAATTATATCTATCAAAATATTTTAAAAATGAATTAATTATTAGCGTCTAGGTACTCCTAGATCATTAACACCACGCACCGCCAGTGGGTCACCAGGAAACATAGGCAATACTACAATCTATAGGAGACGCAGCGTCATCAAAATTTTAATTACCAAATCCTTCGATGTGGAGCACACAACAGAATTTTGTCAGCGATTTATTCTTTCAATTAATTACCATTCAGTTCAGTATTAATCCAACAGTGGTTCTTACTCCCCAGTTACCAAACTTCCCGGGTGTACTAACCCAACCTACAAGCCACAATCAACAAACTACTAAGTGTTCCGAGCATCCGCCTAAATTCCAAGACAGAAATTAACATTGGTCCTTCGAGCAAAAAGAAGATAAAGGTTGAAAACCAGCTCTCCGCAAGAGTCCTCCCTATTCTTTAACCTATACACATACACTCGCGCCCTTCGGGGTTAACGTTTGGACACCGGTCTAAACACCTACACAAAAATACCTACATCCCTTCCTTGCTGTAGCAAGCGCCTTGTCTGGTTACAGCATCCCGTTCCTAGTATAGCAAGTGCCTTGTCTGGCTATACACTCCTTCCTACATCTTGTTAATAATCAAATATACACATACACTCGCGCCCTTCGGAGTTAATGCTTAGACAGCGGTCTAAAGCACCTACACATACATTTCTTCCCGCTGTAGCAAGTGCCTTGTCTGGTTGCAGCATCCCATCCTCAACAGACCAGAACAAAGAAATCGGTTCAGATACCAGCAGACAGCAGCAAAAAAAAAACGACAAAAAACACCAGGTCCTGAAGTTAAAGTACTAAGAAGAAGCCGGAACATACCTATACAAAGAAGAGAAAAAAGAACAGATAACCAATAGCAGTAGGCAAAATCCAAGATGGAAGAAGCAAACGAACTCGCTAAAGCACAAGAAACCCTATTTTCCAATTACAAAAAGGACCCCGATGAGAGAAAAAATGAACAATATTTTCTCAGAAAAACTGGCGAACTTCAGTTCATTTGGGAAAACACTGAAGAAAACCATAAACAACTTGACATTCCGACGCATCCATATTTTACAGACGATTATTTTCATCAACTACAGGAATTATTCCAAAAAATCACAAGAAATATTACCGATTACAAACAAAAGCTTCGTCAGGCAACCAAACTACCCGCACAACAAAGAGCCTCATATTACGATCCAAACCAGTACCAGGCACCGAAAAATCGTTTGCAAGAAGAAGAGGTCCGAATGAACCAAATGAGTCAAACCGTAAGGGATATCTCAAACGACCTAATCAGTGGGAAGTCTCGCAACCGTTACCAGTTTCTAGTAGAGAAGCTATCCAAACAATGGGACGTTACCTCTGAAATATACATCGAGCTTCAGGTTCAGGGAATTGACAGTACTATCAAAAATCCCATTCAAGACTTTGAAAAGCGGTACGAAAAAACAGTAAAAAATCTCCAGGACAAGATTCAAGGAGTAGAACAAGTTGTGAAACAATGCAACATAACATTACCTCAAATCAAACCACAAATTTTTGAAGGCCAATATGAAGAGTGGGTCGCATTTCGAGACATTTTCATCAAAGTGGTTCATGAAAATCCAATAATTACAATAGAGAAAATACAGTATCTTCAAACGCATGTGACAGGGGAAGCTGGAATACTGATCCAGCACCTGTCTATAGCAGAAACCAACTATGGCCCTGCTTGGAATATTCTCAATGACAGATACAGTAACAACAGACTTATACTCTCCAAACTACTAGATAGGATCTTAGATCTTCCAGTGATTAATCACGAATCATCATTCAAGAATAAACAGCTTCACGAAACAGTTGTGGAATGTCTTGAAGCCATCAATAATCTAAATATCGATACTTCCAATTGGGGTCCTATTATCAGTCGCATCATCCGCCGAAAATAGGATCATGAAACCAACAAGCTTTACGGACAATCGTTAAGCAACCCCCATGAAATACAGGACTTTGTTGGAATAAGGAAATTTCTTTAAGCAAGATTCCAATCATTAGAAGCAATTTCAGACACACAGAAGAAAACTCGCTCCATCTCAAACAATAATGACAAAGCCAGAAGTACTGATGCTTGCAAGTACTGCAATGAAGCCCACATGATTTACCAATGCCCAAAATTCAAAGCCTTATCATCAGAACTTCGACTGAAAGCTACCAAAGAAAAAAAAACTATGTTTGAACTGCTTGAACCATGACTACAAATCCAAATGCAATTCCTCAATTAAATGCCGTATTTGCAACAACCAGCAACATACATACTTACACGTCGATTCTTTTAGACCACAGCAGTCCAGAAAATCAGCATTCAAATATGATAAAAGAACCGAAATAATAATCATATCAGCCGACCAGATGAAATGACATTCCTGACAACAGCACTGATTAAAATTAGAAATGCTTATGGAAATTATGAAAATTTGATAGTTCTCATCGACCCTGTTTCCCAATCAGAATTTATAACCGAAGAAGCTGCAAGTCTACTCGCCCAGCTCCGACAGAAAATTGAAGCAAAAATTACAGGGCTTGGCACAGGAGAACCACAAGTGTCAAAATCCCAGTTACAGCTATTAATTGGGAAGTTGAAGAGGTCTCACAAACACATCCGTTATCAGAAGATGATCAATATTGCGAACAACATTGCGAAGCCACTACTACAAGAAATACAGATGAGACATACACAGTTAGAATTCCATTTAATGGAAAAGAGAGTCTATTAGGAGCGTCTAGATCACGAGCCGTCGCACGACTGGTTCAATCAGATTAGAGAAAAGAATGAGTAGTAACAAAGAATTGGAAATTGCCTATAAGGAATTTATGCAAAAATATCTAAACCTTGGGCACATGGAAATGCTTCCACATACAGAACTACAACATCAATATATTATCCTACATTAACCGGTATTCAAAAAAGACAGAACTACAACAAAGTTAAGGGTGGTCTTTGATGCTTCCAGTAAAACTTCATCAGGATTGAGCCTCAACAATACCATGTATGCAGGTCCCAAACTACAGCCAGAACTGTCAGATATACTACTACGCTGGAGGTCACATGAAGTAGTGGTACAGGTAGATAAAGATTGACACTGATGACCTGAAGCATCAGAAAATTTTATGGAGATTTGATAATAACACACCAATTAATGAATATTGCCTAACAACTGTAACCTATGGGATGACAGCAGCACCATACTTAGCTATTAAAACATTACAAAAGCTTGCCTACGATGAGAGATGCAACTTTCCGAATGCATCCAGAGCAGCAATGAAAGATTTTTATGTCGATAACTTGCTCTCAGGTGCTGACACTATAGAAGAAGCTCTATCACTACAAGACGAACTTATCAAAATATCTCAACGAGGAGGGTATACGGTGCGGAAATGGTCCAGCAAAAAACGAGAGTTACTACAGAAACGTCTAAATGAACTTAAAGATCAATCAACCGTGGAAATAACTGAAGATGACATAAGAAAGTCTCTAGGTATCCACTGGGCTCCGTATAATGACACATTTAAATTAAAAACTGAAATATCAACCAGTGATAATATTACTAAAAGAAGCATTCTCTCAGAGATTGCTAAGTTATTCGACCCACTAGGATGGTTAGCTCCAATAATCATCAGCGCGAAGCTCCTTATCCAAGAATTATGGCTGCAAGAGCTAAAATGGGATGATCCTGTGCCACTCTTCATTAAGAGCAAATGGGAAATTTTCCGAACAGAACTAAAGTGTCGAGAAAATTATTAGCTATATCCAGGTGGACCTACAAAGCAAAAAACAGTCACGTCGAACTACATGGCTCTTGTGATGCCTCCGAAAAGGCATATAGAGCCGTAGTCTACATGAAAGTCAAGAATTCCCTGGATGAAACAAAAATAGTTCTGCTAACAGCTAAATCCTAAGTAGCACCGAAAAGAATGGAAGTTACGTCGCCAAAACTAGAGTTATGTTCTGCCGTGCTTCTTTCACATTTACTAAAAAAGACTGCTACAACCTTATCACTACAAGATACCCCTGTACATGCCTGGACAGACTCTACAATAGCCCTATCATGAATAAAAGGAGTCCCGTCCAGGGTAGAAGAATTTTGTAGCCAACCGAGTAGCAGAAATCAACAAACTTATTCCACATCAACTAGGGTTTCACCATGTTCAAGAAATTTCTTGTTCTTGACTTGATCTTGAATTCAAGAAAATTTCACGTCAAGAAATCTGAAACTGTTTTCAAGACAAGTCAAGATTACCTATCTCAAGATCAAGATTTTTTGTCTAGAAACCAAGAAATTCTTTAATTTTTTGAAATTATCAGTATTATAAGTGGCTGTAATAGTATACTAAAATACAAGTTGCAGACTACCACAATAGCCTTTAGTCCAAGAGCCCAGAGCCGCCAGACACAACTTATTTTCTAAAGGACAGAATATGTGGGATTGTGTAGCACTTATATGTACTATGAACGTATGGATACCCGCTAAGTTGGGTAGACGGCCAATTTACCAACATCAGATGCGAAAGCTGAAGAAAGCTTTAACTTTTGTTCTAACGCTTGATTTTTATATGTGGTATTGGGGAGACCATTTCATAACTACGTGTGCTCAGCCAGACCAATCGCACCGGCCAAACATCCCCCCAGACGCAAAATAATTTTTCCGGGAGTGTAAGCGCGAGGGTACTATGCATGCGTTTGAGAGTGAGCGAGATATCAATGTCAACTGATTTCCCACTCTTAAACTTACAGTCTACTCTAGGCTAGAGTAGAAATGGGATTAGGTTTTTCCCATGATAGGAAAAACCGTTATTTACAAATAACAGTGAATTGGCCGTCTACCCAACTTAGCGAATATACATACGTTCATAGTACCTATAAGTGCTACTCAATCCCACATATTCTGTCCTTTAGAAAATAAGTTGTGTCTGGCGGCTCTGGGCTCGTGGACTACTTCGGCTATGATCGGGATCCCATATGGAAGTATATATGAGGGTATCTCGTTCCTAAACAAGCTGGTAGAAAGAGACACGAATACACTCAGTGCGCACTAACCCTTCCAATAGAACGGAGTCACTGAGATTACACGGAGTGAGCAAGCCGAACCCAGCTACGGACCAAAGCGTTCGGTTGAACTCCAGATGGTTTGAGAGAAGTTGAATAATGACTCCAAGCAAATCTTCCTGATTTTTCGAGTAGCTAGAGCAAGTACAAATGAACAGCCTTTCGTTCGGTTGTTTACCAAACTAACCCGTCCTCGTAATGAGTACAAGACTTTCGTTGGTATTTTAGAATAAGCTATTTTTTCAAAGGTTCTGTTATGTTCGATTATGTTGAGTAATTTGAGGACTATCCAATGGCATTTGGATTACCCAACATAATCGACCATAATCTCTGGAAAAGTTATGTCGCGAAAAATTGCCTAGTATAGTGCTGTTTGTCGGACTTCGGCTTCGTTTGCTGCTCCCGCCCGAAGGTCTTAAGCGACTTCGAGTGGTAGAACAAATGCGCATTAGGCCATTTTTCGCGACATAATTTTTCCAAAGGTTATGTTCGATTATGTTGAGTAATATGAGGATTACCCAATGACATTTGGATTACCCAACATAATCTTTGAAAAAATTATGCCGCGAAGAATTGCGTATTGACACAAATGGGGCGATCCCGTCAGCCAGACGCGTAATCGGACGGCACAGCACGGTTGTCAAATGCCAAGCAAGTCCGAGCGTTTCCGAAATGGTATCGAGAGCGACGGCGAAAAAGAAAGATAGCTTCTTTTCAAGCAATTTCAAGAAAGTTCAAGATATCTTGACTTTTGCTCTCAAGAACCCATCGAGTCAAGACATGTTCATTTTCTTGATCTCGAATTTCAAGTCAAGTCAAGAAATTACGTTCAAGTCAAAATTTCTCGAATTGATGAAACCCTACCATGAACATTGGCATCACGTGCGAACCGACGACTGGGTTGCTGATATTATATTATATCATATCAGCTGATATTATATCATTATATTATATCAAGAGGGATAAGCCCAACTCTAAAAAATCATACAATGTGGTGGATTGGTTCATCGTTATTGAAATCGATTACCATAAAATCGACGGACCAGATATGAGTCACCACAAAGGAGGCCAGAACGTGTCACCATGTTACAATTGCAACTCAAAGCAATGAAACCAAAAATGAAATTGTAGAGCGATTTTCTTCATTAAACCACATGATTCGAGTTGTATCGTACTGTAGACGATTTATTCAAAATTGCAGGAAACATCCGCGCACTCTACTCACAGTTGATGAAATGGAAGACACCCTAACACACCTAGTCAAGATTGATCAGATCCAACATTTCAAAGCAGAAATACAAAAGCTGAAAAAAGGGTTCAGCTAGACAGTAATAGCAAATTTCTCAATCTTACTCCATGGCTGGACGACTAAGGAGTTTTACGAGTTGGAGGAAGATTACAAAACTCAATGTTACGTTATGATAGGAAACATCCAAGTGTCTTACCCTATGCGAGTCACCTGACAAAGCTAGTAATATTGAACGTTCACGCCAATACACTATATGGAGGCAATAAGCTAACACTATCCTATACAAGAGGCAGTTTCTGAATAATAAATAGAAAACGCAGAGTAAAGACGATCATTAGCCACTGTGTAAGATGCCTGCGATTCAAGGCTCAAACAATCGAGCAACAGATGGGAAATCTTCCAGTTTCAAGAATAACACCGTCGCACCCATTCACTACACTCCGGTGTCGACTACTCAGGACCTATCCAAATCAAAACTACAAAGGGCATAGGTTACAAACCCCATAAAGGGTATATTTCAATCTTTGTCTGTCTTGCTACAGAGGGAATTCACATAGAAGTTGTCAGTGATATGTCATCAGACACGTTCCTAGCAGCTTTCCGGCGATTTATTTCCAGACGAGGAAGATGTGCGTATCTATATAGTGACAATGGCACCAACTTTATAAGAGCCTACATGATGAAATTTACAATACAATAGTCAAAGATCCAAGATACTTTAGTTGCAGGTGAAACCCAATGGCACTTCATTCCCCCAGCTTCTCCTCACTTTGGAGGATTATGGGAAGTTGGCGTCAAATCTACGAAGTACCATTTAAAACGAATAATTGGCGATACACCACTTACTTATGAAGAAATGACTATATTAACTCACCAAATAGAAGCTTGCCTTAACTTTCGACCTCTGTGCCCATTATCAGATGATCCAGACGATTTAGCAATAAATTTGAAGAGAAATTATATCTTTTCCCGATCCAATAATTACAAACATAAACTCGGACGTTGTTGGAAGATGGAAACTAGTGCAGAAAATTAAGAAAGAATTCTGGGAGAGCTGAAAACTCCAACAACTTCAGCAGCGTTACAAGTGGAAGAATCACCAGGATTCAATCAAAATTGGAGATTTAGTTCTAGTAAAGGATCAGAATATCAACCCAAGCAAATGGCCAATAGCAAAAATCACTGAAGTGAATCCAGGTAAAGACACAACTGTTAAAGTGGTCACTATAAAGAGAGCAGAAGGAGGCCCGATCAAGAAATCTACGTATCATTTAATTCCAATATTGTCAAGTGCCGAGACAGTCCACAACAATAACAAACGAAGCCCAACACAGCACTGGAAAAAGCGGACTACAAACTGTGGTAGCCAAACGTGAAAAAAGAGGAGTTTTGAAAAAACTATTAACCGCAGGGTTCGGAGTAAACGATGAGATCTACATGAATATTGACGAATTAGACAAAAACCGGAAGGAGCTTATCAAGGCATCCAACCATCAAACCAAATTCATGCTACATGCTCTATCTAGTTTTAATGACACCGAATCCAGAATCAACAATCAGCTCCAGAGATTCCGGGAAAAAATCAATGAAGGCATTGATTCGATAAATGAAATGAAAATATGGTATCGAACGGTGGATGCAAATAAACTAACATTTTACGTTCTCAGTACATATTAAGTTGTCTCCAATTGCATAAATGAATTTCTGCACTATTTAAGGACGATTCTTAGATGTTCACTACCATAAAGACCACCTATATGATCTAATATCTCCGACCCACGTTGAAGAGATAATAGCATCTGCATAAAAAAAGACTCCGTCCCATATCGAGATAATATCTTATCCTGTGCTCCAGACCAAAGTGGAACACAGTGAAGAATTTATCCACGTCTATCGATATTTTGTGATGATAGAACACAATGAATTTATGCTAATCAGATCGACTCCAATACCATTTAAAACAGAAAAAGAGTCATAATGGATCCTGGATATTCCAAACGAAGTATTAGCAATATATCAAAGAGAATAAAATACGGTATCCGCCAAAATAAACATTACTGAAATCTAGAGCTCTGAGTAATTGCGCACGCAAGTTGCATTTATAATATTTCGCTTACTTGGCATTAGTTATGAGGTTGACATTAAGTTAAGGTTAAAATCTTCGTCATTAGGTATCTTTCAACTGAAGAAACAGTTTTCTTAGTAGAGCATATACGCATGATACAAATGAATAAATGATATAATTTATATGTTCAGTACTGTTTATTTTGGCGGATACTGTACTTCGTGCAAAATCCTATAGTAATCCATAGCATCAATAATATGGAAGCAGCTACACACTTCAAACTCATGGTTAGCAATTACGCCTGAAAAAACAAAAATTGCCATTATTTGCGATGGAACCCGGGACTGAGAAGAACATTCTAACTCCTAAAAGGTCAGATACTGTCACTGTCTTAAAAGCATTCTCCAAACCCGTACTGCAAAATATATCATTATGCATGAAAGGGAAATCACGCTAATTGACGAACCTGTAATTGATGCATCCAACAAGTTCAATGAATTCAGGAATGAAGAAATGAACATCAAACAACAACTTGAAACTACGCATAGGGTAACAGTAAAAAAGCACCTCCTAGTCACGAGCCTCAGTGCTACATTAGTAACTATCGTTGTTGCTATCACACTTATAATGCTATTCATCAGGTTCTACAAACCCAATAAACATTTTTGTTTTTATAATATTTACCGTAAATGTTATATCACCTTCTTTATATAACTTAAGGTTTTATATCCATTTACCGAAATATTTCTGTTACTCCTATAGACCCTCTAAAGAGCTTAAATTGAGCGTTTATAAAGGTTTCGAAAACCTGTGTTTAGTAACGGTATATAACTTTAATTTATGTAACCATTGGTAACGGAAATATTGTGGTAACCACTATATAACTTTTGTCAATTCTGTCATCATTATAAATACATATTTTTTCTCTCTCAAATACATTGCTTTAAATGGTCTCCTACTATTCTATTCCCACAATTCTATTTCAAGATGTCTGTTACTAAAAAAAAACAAATATGGAGTCCAAATATTAATAATATTTACCTATTAGAAAACGATGGTACTTTGTTGTAATTTTACAGCATTGTTAGACTCAAAATATAGTTGGGAAACTTTTTCTACTGCAAAAGTAGAACCGGTACTTCGAAAAAACGCAGGGGCCCTTCAAATATTCACTTTTTATTAATTTCAAATCAGTTTTCTCACAAAATATACACATATAAATATTAATTAAAATGAGATTTAAGAAGAAATTAATGTCATTTCCGTTTTGCATATGCCAGTATTAAACAATTATTGTATATTTTGCATCAAAATCAGCTTAACCTAGTGTTTTTGAAACGCATCTTTTTTATTATTATGATTTTGGTTAGAAAAATATGGCGGATCACTTTAGTAACAATATAAACTCTGGAAACTATAATATCACCTAAGGTTATATTTTATAACTATTAGTAACATTATGTACTTAACTTTTAACCAGATGCCGTCAGCGCCGGTATTGGCAATTTTGGTCTCAAAATAGTGTTATTGCTATAATCATCATGTTTATCCGTTCCCTCAAGTAATTTATTTTCTTGTCTACGAAATTGTGTTTAGTGTCCTCGTGGAAGATACTGAGGGCACTGAATTTGAGATTTTATTAAATTTTTTTGAAATTTTCCGGCGAAATGATGTACTGAACTTCATTTTTTTCAAAATCATTATGCACAGATTTCTTATAACAATAATAAACAACAACAGACACCTGATTATTGTCATATGTCAAATTAGGTAGTTTCGTTTTACTAAAGGTTTTATAAAAGAAATTATCGTTACCAAAAGTTTTATAACATATACTGCAAACACTACTAGTTTCCAGGTTCTATAAAGGTGATTGACAACACTTTTATATAACTAGGGGTATTCTAATTATATAAATGAGGTAACGGTAACCTTTATAAAAATTTCTTATAAATACTTTAGTAACGGGTACTAAAAGTTTTATAAAATGGTGATGGAAATAGTTACATCACCTTATTATATACCTGTAAGTTATAGTAAACTTATAAATACTTTATAAAACTATGTTACCATAGGTTGCAGATTATAAAACTTGGAAACCTTCTTATATACCTTTGTTACTATTATATACCCATTATATAACTTGACGTTACTATAAGTTGCGAAAAATGTTTATTGGGAAGGACGACAGAATAACAGCTGCAATACAAGAAGAAACAGAGATACGGCAGCCATTCTATTAAATACAATTAGAGCTGCCCAGCCAACCACCGAAGCTATTGTGACTACTGAGCACTGATGGCATGGCAATAGAATGCCTAGAATGTCTAAATTCAAAATTTAGTCATAGTCATATCTATCAAAATCATTACAAATATTAATTAATTATTGGCGTCCAGGTACTCCTAAGTCATCGACACCACGAACCGCCAGTGGGTCACCAGGAAACATAGGCAATACTACGATTTATAGCAGACGCAGCGTCATCAAAAGTTTAATTACCAAATGCTTCATTGTGGAGCATACAACAGAATTTTGTCAGCGATTTATTCTTCAAATTAATTACCATTGTTCATGACGTTTGTCAAAGTTGCCTTTTTTGTCTATAAATAGTTGTTAATTGATTTAAAAAAATCAGTATTAATCCAACAGTGGTTCTTACTCCCCAGTTCCCAAACTGCCCGGGTGTACTAACCCAACCTACAAGCCACAATCAACGAACTACTAAGTGTTCCGAGGATCCGCCTAAATTCCAAGACAGGAATATACACTCTCATTGAACTTTTTTTTATTGACCACAGGTTAAAATTTTCCATTGACTGCTACAATATGGCATTTCCTAATAAATTTGCCTTCTGATATCATCATGAGATGGAGCCTACATCGAAGTCAACTTGTTCATCAAGAATCATTTGATATTTTGTTTCTTTTAGATATGTATTAGGTTTTAATATTTAGATGCTTTGTACATACAAACATTTTTCTAAAGAATAAAGCTTTTTTTGATACGATTTGAATCGACAATCTTTAGGGATACGACTGGCACGTGAACATTTTCTAATTCAATTCGTCCGTTCATGATAATTTATTCCTGTAAAATCTAAATATCATGACATGACAATAAAAACAAAACTGGCAGTTCTTTGATTAATATTTCTCGAATATAAAAAAAGATTTTATCGCAGTCCGAAATGCCTACGTTAATTAAACGTTTCTTGTTTATTTTTTATTGGTATCGGTCAAAAGGGTTGGACGACCGCAATATACGTCAAAGTAAAGGGCGGCAGAGACATTTACCTACATCGGGCGAATTTAATTAAAAAAAAAAAAACAAGAACGCCGAAAGCGAATTTTCCGGTAGCATTTTTTTAAATTTTGTTTTGGGATATGGCCGCCACAAAAAGTGAAACGAATTGAAAAGTGGGTCCCCGGCGTGTTCGTAATTGATTACTTTCTACTGCTGCTAACCGGAGTTTTCGAAAAAAAAAAACTCTGGTCTGCCCATAATTAATTTCAGTGCGTTGAAAAATATTAAACTTTAAATTCACCTACTTTTGATCATCAATGGGTACATCAGATGCAGCATCGAACGGAGCAACGTCACTGGAAACATCAACGTTACCCTCCAAAACTGTGGAAAGTTGCGGAGAAGCTTCGTCCCACATTCCATCCAAATTCAATTCCTGCACTATCGGCCCCTGCCTTTGATCTAAAACAGAATAAAATAAGGTTTAACCGGGTCCTTGTCACGCATTAAAGATAAGCTCGCCCGTATTCGAAAATTAATGTCGGAGGTTTCGTTGTTGTTGTTGTTCGCCCCCCTAAAATCCATTATAGAAAGGGCGATTGTTTGCGCCAACTTTCCTGGCAGGCGGCAATTAAAACCCAAACCAAAAATGTGTCTGAAAGAGCAATTCATTGAATCGCCACCTGACAGCGCATTTTCATCATCTTTATTAATTTATTTACTTGCGGCGGCCGAATTTAAATTCCTTTACGAACCGGAACGGTGCGCCACCACCCGCGTCGAATAAGGGAGGAATTAAAGTCTCCCGGTAATTTGAATAACAAAAGAGACTCGGCCACCCCCCCACGCCTTAAAAAGGCGAAATGTATAATGGCTTTTACTTTGACCATTAACCACGACTTTACCATGTTTTGCAGCCGGTTGGAACGCAAATGAACAGATTAGAAGAAGAGGGGGTTTTTATCTGGTTTAATTGGAGTTTTATTTTTTGCCAATTGAAGATCCCTAATTCATTCTAAGACAATAATTATACTGAAGAGATTAAATCAAGGTTTTACATGTTCTTTGTTCTGTTATATGGGATGGAGTCATACACATTACAGAAAAATATTACTTAGATTGAAGGTTTTCGGAAATATGGGCAAGGGAAAATGACGAAGAATGGTAAAACAACAAGAAGTCATACTCTGACAGAATTTTAATCCATGGCAGATGGCCATCCGATTACTGTTTATGACAGAGAGTGGCTCTTGAGGTCGCCATTATCCCGTAAATCCTGCAAATTAGTCGTTGACATTGTGAACACCGTTGAAACCTCAAGTCTAAAATCGGCTGCAATTTGGATGGTTGATTAAATACTTGTCTGTTTATACTTAAGAAATAAGACCGTGTCGAGAATGCATAACATATAACCCAAACACACAATACAAATACCGTCCTTGTGGGACGCATGTTGCTTTACAAGCAAAGCAATAACAATGATTAACGATCCGAACAAAAGCCGATCAAGGAAGCATGAAATATTTCTTCGCTCGAACGCAAAATTATAACCCATAATCAGCCATTAGCGTTCCGAAAACAAATAGTTACTCGCGTGTTCCGAAGCCATTCCGGGCGAAATGTCTCTCCAGAAGATTGAAGTTGTTTATTCAGTTGACAAGCAATAAATGCGAGGAATACAATAGTTGTCTTATTTTACGATAAATCGTTGTGTGCGGAAAAGCGCAAACGACTTTCGGCATGAATATGGGCGCCAGTGGCGGCTTGGAACGGATTTTATCCAAAACTTCAAATTTACATCTACACTATGTGAACTTATTACATAAAATATTAGCAAGCAAATAAATAGGACAGAATGCGCCCAAGAGCCACTCAATATCAAAATCAAGATACGTTTTCCTCTACCACACTTAGGTTAAACTAGGAGATCTTTTGAACAAGAGAAGAGACCGAGCTTGCTAATTAAAAATGGTGGGTTTTCTGCTAAAGTCAATTTCATGTGTACCCAAAATGTGATTTTATCTATCAACTGTAATGAACTATAGCAGGGTGTGGTCCCTTTTGCCGTTAACTAGACTCGCGTGATTTCTTCCTCAGGTTTTCGTTGTAGTTTGGCAAAACGATTCATCATGTTCGTTCCAGCGGCTTCTTTTGGCTTTGGAGGTGTTGTGAAGTTGATTTGGACTCTTCTGGCTTCTGGAACGAGGTGCAGTCGCTTCTAATAAATCCTTGTGATCTCTGAAGCGCTGTGGAGAGTGAATTTGAACTTCTATGGTTTCTAGCACGCTTTGAAGTCGCTTCAAAATGATTCTTTGGAAAAGATTGGGCTCTCTTGGTTTAAAGGGCGCTGTGGACTCACTTTGAAATAAATTTCTCAACTACTAGAGCGCTGTAGGAATTATTTTCCTGACATCTGGAGCCCTTAGTTTGGATTTGGACTCTCATGTTTTGTGAGGCGCTTTGTAGTCGCTTTGGATTTTTTCTCGTGGTTTCTAGAACGCTTTGGAGTGGATTTCGATTCCCCTGGGTTATATGGCGCTGTAGTTACAGAATGATACTCCTGTCTCCTGGAGCATTGTAAAGTCGCTTTGAATTGATTTTAGGTGGATTGAATTTGGACTCTCTTGACTCATATCGTGCAGTATTTTCCTAGCTTCTGCAGTACTGTGAGTTGAATTTGAACTCTCATGGCTTGTAGGACGCTTTAAAGTCACTTAGGATTAACTTTCCTGGTTTCTGGAGCGCTTTGGAGTGGATTTGGAGTCGCCTGGCTCATAAGACGCTGTAGAATCACTTCGAAATTACTCTCCTGTCCTCTAGAGCGTTGTAGAGTCGCTTTGTATTGATGCTTTTAGCAACTGGAGCGTTGTGCATCGAATTTTAACTCTCAGGGCTTGTTGGGCGCTTTAGAGTCACTTTGGATTATTTCTCTTGGCGTCTAAAGTGATATAGAGTGAATTTGGATTCCCATGGCTTTTAAGACGTTTCAAAATCGCCTTGAATTCATTATTTGGAGAAGGTTAGGCATGAAGGGAGCTGTAGAGTCACTTTGCAATAAGTATCCCAACTTCTGGAGCAAGGTAGGAATGATTTTCTTGACTTTTAGAGCACTGCGTTTGGATTTGAACAGGGCAGATCAATAAAATGGCCATGCAAAGCTACTAGAAGTCCTCAAGCAAGATATACATATACAAGAGAAGTCACAGGCACAGGAAGGTAGGGATCATTGTCACACATGACATCAAGAATGCCTTCAACTCTGCCTTATGGAAGGAGAATATACGAAATTCAAAGGAAGGGTGCAGCCCCATGCTTGATTGAAATAAGTCAGAGCTACCTGACGACCAGGGAAATTTCTATAGAGGCAGAGGGGGAAAGAGAAAACTTCCACATGACGTGTGGAATACCACAGGGCTCCATTCTCGGCCCTACGCTGTTGAACATCTTTTTCGACGGGGTACGCCGATGATATCGCAGTGACCGTCCTAGGCAAAGACGTAGAGGAGATGAATTACAAAATCACAATGGCGCAGATCCAGACTTGGTTTTCCAGCAAACATTTGCTCCTACAAAAAGAGAAAACGAAGGTAATCATTATCTCCTCTAAGCGACAGGTTCCTCAGACCACCTTACAAATCCTAGGTATGGAGATTTCCCCCAGAACAGAGATAAAATACCTAGGGGTATGGCTAGATTCCAAAATAAAGTTTCGAACCCACGTCCAAAAAACCACGACGCGCGCTAGCAACGCGATAATGACACTTGGTAGACTGTTGCCTAAGATCGGTGGCCCGAAAGCCAGCAAGAGGAGATTGCTGTGTTCAGTGGGGAGATCAATCTTACTATACGCTGCTCCTCAATGCTGATTGACAACAATCGTGTCATATTCAAGAGACTTCAAAGACAGGCTGCAATTCGAATCACTTGCAGCTATCTTACTGTTTCTACAAACGCTTTGCTGGTAATCGCGGAGGTACCACCTATAGACCTTCTGGTGGAGGAAGCAGAAGTGGTGTCAAAAATGGCAGAACATGTGGGAAACTAGCAAAAAGGGAGAATGGACCGCCAAGTTGATCGCAGACATAGAGGCATGTATAGACAGAGAGGTAAAACACCCGACAATGAGTGTTCTTACTGCGGAGAGCGCGGAACCGCGGAACACACCTTCTACTCGTGCAAGCGATGAAAGGAGCAAAGGGAAAACTGCTACACGTCCGTCGGAACAACTCTCACACCGGAAAACACTCTAGGTGAAATGCTAAATAGCCCAGCGAAATGGGATCAAATTTGTACTATGGTGAAAACTATCTTGAAAACGAAGAAGAAAACAGTTTGCAGGAGGCTCTAGAAGTAATGTAGAGTAAATTTGGACTGAGAAGATTAGGTACAAAGGGCGCTGTAGAGTCAGTTCGAAATAAGTCTCTCAACTTCTGGAGTAAGGGCAGGAATGATTTTCCTGGCTTTTGGAACACTGAGTTTGGATTTGGACTCTCCTGGCTTTTGGAGCGCTGTAGAGTCAGTTTAGATTGATGCTCTAGGCTTCTGGAGCCTTGTGGATTGAATGTTGATTCTCACGGATTGACGGGCGTATGTAGCCAATTTGGATTATTTCTCCTGGCCTCTAAACTGATGTAGAGTAAATTTGGACTTTTGAGACGCTTTGAAGACACCTTGGATTGATTATTTGGAGAAGATTAGGCTCAAAGGGCGCTGTAAAGTCACTTTGAAATAGGTCTCCCAATTTCTGAAGCAAGGTAGGACTGATTTTCCTGGTTTATGGAACACTGAGTTTGGATTTGGACTCTCCCGACTTGTAGGAGACAATGGAGAAGCTGAGGATAATTTCTTCTTGTTTCTGAGCACTGTAGAGTGAATTTAGACTCTCCTGTCCTCTGGAGCGTTAAAGAGGCACTTTGGATTGATGCTCTAGACTTCTGGAGCGTTGCGCACTGAATTTTGACTGTCATGGCTTGTAGGGCGCTTTGTAGTCACCATCGATTATTCTTCTGGCCTCTAAAGCGATGTATAGTGAATTTAGGCTCTTTGAAACGCTTTGAAACCGCCTTGGATTGATTATTAAGAGAAGATTAGGCTCAAAGGGCGCTGTAGAGTCACCTTGGAATAAGTCTCCCAACTTCTGGAGCAAGGTTGATCATTTCTTTTCTGGCTTCTGAAGCGCTATAGAGTAAGTCTGGACTCTCCTGGCTTATATGGCGCTGTAGAGTCAAATTAGAATGATTCTCCTGTCTTCTGGAGCGTTGAAGAGTCGCTTTTAATTGATTTTCTCAGCTTTTGGAGCACTGTGGATTGAATTTGAATTCCCGTGGCTTGTAGGAAGCTTCGAAACCGGTTATGATTAATTTTCCAGGCTTCTGGAGCGCTTTGGAGTAGATTTGGACCCTTCTGGCTCATATGGTACTGTAGAGTCACATTAGAATGATTCTCCTGACTTCAGGAGCAATGTGAAGTGGCTTTTAATTGATTTTCTTAGCTTCTGGAGTACAATTTGGACTCTCAAGGCTTGTAGGGCGCTCTGAAGCCGCGTAGGAATAATTCTCTTTCACTCTGGAGCTCTATAGAGTGAATTTGGACTCTCCTGGCTTTAAGAACGGTCTAGAGTTAGTTTGGAATGACTCTTCTGTCTTCTGGGTTCTTATTCTTGAAACAGGAGAGCAGCATTCCCAGAAGAACGAGTGTTCCGTCTTTCTCAATGATACACAAATGATAATATAAGTAACAAAGAAGGAACACTCGTTCTCACGGGAACGCTGCTCCCCTGTTTCAAGAATAAGGCCTCTTGAGAACTGTAGAGTCCCTTCGGATTGACTTTCCAGGCTTCTGGAGCGCAGTGGATTGAATTTGGACTATCATATTTTGTGGCGCGCTTTGAAGCCAACTGGGAAAAATTCTCCTACCTGACTTCTGAAGCGTCTTGGAGTAGATTCGGACTCTCCTGGCTTCTAGGGCCATTTAGTACATTTTGAACTGACCATTTTGACATCTGGAGCGCCAACTGCACGGCACTCCAAGAAAATCAATCCAAAGTAACTTTTGGATTGATTTTCTTGGCTTCTGAAGCGATGTGGAGTAGGTTTGGAGTCCTGGCTTCATGTGCTGGAATGTGCAGCTGCTTTTGATAAATACTTAGGGCTCGTCGAGGGCTGAACCACTAGTGGAAATCATTATACATTTTTTTGGGAATCAGATAGTAATCAATCAGGAATACACGAAAATCACTTGGGAATCTTTTGGAATAACCTGGGAATCGCTAGAAATCTCCTAGGACTCCATGGGAATCACATAGATAAATTTCAACTTTCTATGATTTTTTAAATTTTACAAAAACTTAAATCATAAGTAGGTCCACTTCACAAGACAGACTATGAAAATTGAGAGACATATTTACGACATTCAACGTCGTTCTTCTTATATTCTCTTTTTTTCAAGATACATGAACTTCAGGGAGAGAGAATTTCTGGAGAAAATACGAACTTCGCCATAACTTTTCGCTGCAAAAGCTTGATTTATTGCCTGTGAATTATTTATCAATAACCAGCAAATCCTCCTAGTCTACCTGCTACTACACACAATAAATTAATTATTATTCACCCACCCAACCGCGATTATCACGACCGTAAACTACTTTATTAATACTATAGCGCAACAGACCCAAAACGGTTATCATAATAGGCTTATAAACGTTACGCGATTAACCTTTTCCTGGAGACCTCTCCGGTGTCAATTCATTAACAAAACATAATTATCAAATGAAAAATAAAAACCAACTTCCGAATGGCGTGTAATTTGCTCAAGGAAATGTTTATAAATTGAGTAGGACCGGAGGCACTTCGCTTTTATTTGCAAGCCCATAGGACGCTTCTCCGTCTAGATATCTAATTAATCGGAAAAGTTGTTCCGAGTTCTCCTCAAACTAAAATTAGTCTGGGTAGTTTCTGTCTCGTGCTGTTTCGCTCTTTGATCTTTTGGAAATTATACGCTCGACTAGCGGAATTTATTTGTGGTTTCGAGTAAAAATAGTTTCAATTATGATTATTAAAACACTGCCTCATTAAGGCAATGTTTTTTTTTTCTGGAATAGAAACCAATTTGAAATCTTTTGTAGCAATATGTAGGATACTCTTCTGCTATTGTGTGTTCGTTACAGATAGCCAGGAAAACGAAACAGTGTAAAAGGGAACCCTAATACTCTCTTGTCTAGGGCTTACGGATTTTCTCCTGCCTCATTCCACTCAGCCGTCATAAGACTCTTAACGGATCACCCCCCGAATTTCAATCAATATTGCTCTTCCTCAGGTACATTTTATTACCCTAAACTCATTTGATTTCCAGGATCTGCTTTATTGAGGTGAAACCTGAATAATTTTAGTGGTAGATTATTCTGAGGTGGGATACTAATTATTTATGGGTTTCAGAAGTGATCTTACCTGGAAATATTTCCTTCGATTTTATGGGAAAGCTATGAAAAGTAGAGCGGAAAGGTGAGAAGAAATGCTGAGAGGTTGAAGGGTAAAAAATTAGTCGATTTCCTTTCGTTTTAATAACATTTACAAGGGAGAAAAAATTAACTTCTCATACCTCTTATGAACAGAGACAATAGAGGCAAAATAATTAATAATGGTAATTGTCTAATTTGAGTCGCGTCACCACACACAGAAGTGAAATTCTCAACAGTCCCTGGAACAAAACGTTTATAAACAGCATTAAGCTTGATTATGTTGGTGTTAGAAATATAATCCCCCCTTAATTATACTGTATACATACGACTAATCTCCTTGGCTACGCATAGAAACTGTTTTGATTACAAAATATTACTGTGTAACATAAGTAATTTTGTCTCTCTCTCTCTCTTTGAATTAAAGCAGCATCATTTATTTATTCTTGAATACAACAAAAAACTCATCTTATAAAATATATTTTCTACGACTCGGTTTTTCTGTCAACCCAATCCATTATCCTCCAAGACCACTTAAAGCAATAACAAGTTAAGTAATAAAAACTTAAGATTAATGGTTAAAATTTCTCTATAATGTGTATGCCGTGCCCTAACAATACCTCAGATCCATTAAACCACTTATATTTTTCATTGGTCCTCCATTTTCTGTCAGCCCTTTTTTCTTTTTTTTTCTTTTTTGGACAATAGAAGCGGCCGACGTTCCGCGACTGAAATTTCCGGGGTCCCCCGGAAGGAATGCCTCGGACTCGTCCTACTTATAGGACGTCTATCGATTAAAATTCCCCCTGCGATGACATATAATTTTACAGCGAAATTGAAAATAATTTTATTATTTTAAATTACTTTGTCCTCTATATTCTTCATCATCTAGATTCTTAATCGATAGGTGACCTAAATGCAAAGAGGACGAACTCCGAGTATAATCGAGACGTCCTTTAAGAGCGGAAATTTCAGATAGCACGTTCCATTAACAACGTCAAAGAAAAAAATGAAGGCCCACTTGAAAATTCAAGTAGACTAATGAATTAGAGATATTCTATCTAGTTTTATATACTAAAGCTCCAATAAAATATGTTATTTGTGTGTAAACTTTCTTTAAAGCATAAAAATTGTATACTGTAAAGACTTTAAGCAACAATAAATTCAACCGAAAAAGCGTTGCAACAATAAAGTTGAATTTTTATTTCATTCATCTAAATACAAATGTATTCCGACCAGTGGAATATTTTAGCAGAATTAGCTGGAGTAAAAAGCAAGCGTCAGAGCGAGGGGCATAAAAAGAAAGAGGAGTAAGCAATTTACATTTCCCTAATTCCTCTTTTGCGCCACACAATACTAGATTATCCTAATATAATAATGTTATAAGGATAAAATAAGTTTGTGGTTGTTTTTAGTTGAGAGGAATTTTTTATTTTAGGAAATATACTTTAATTTTTTACCAAAAAACCGTATAGCAGGAAGGATTTCAAACTTAAACTATAGTAATGCTTGTCAATTCTCCAATATTCATAAGAAATGTTCAGTGCAGGCTCGTGATCTTTACAACACAGGAAGCTAAATTATATAAAAAACTGGGTGCAATTTGAAAATCGACGGCCGGTAAATCTCACGTTACATATTCAATCTAACGGTAAGGAGAAGACACACAGAAGAAAAACAATACAGGAGAACTCCATATAGTTGACAAGATAAAATAACACTTCTAAGATTTTATACAATTTTGAAAACGGAAGTGAGGCCAATTCTATACAAAAATAATTTACTTGGAATCCACTCTAGAGGGTCCAGATCCGCTCTACAATGATCCAGAAGCTCTAAGTATTGATCAAAATCAACTGCACATTCCAGCACATTTGGGCCCCACGTTGGGCGCCAAAAAGTATAACGTACTTTTTTTGGCAATTGCCTAATTATACTGCGTACGGCTAGTCGCCATCAAGTTAATTATTCCTGGTTAACTCACAATTAACTTGGTGGCGCCCAGAGATAAGATGTATACAGGGAACCCATAAACCCATGGCCTCCGAATTGATGCTGACTAACCGTACGCAGAATAATTAGACAATTGCCAAAAAAAGTACGTTATACTTTTTAGTGTAGTATTTTCAATTTCTCTTCAAGTATGCTACTTTGTTTTGCTCTGGTGGATATGATTCCATATAGAACTATAAATAAATAGATAAATAAACGACTATCTTTTCTGTGCCCAGATTTTATTACCTTGAGTACAGCCTTCCACTAAAAGTTTTTTAGTTCAGGTTTGCAATTTTGGTTGATTGATCTAGGAAGGTTTGATTCAGTAACGCAGGTCCCGCTGTTATTGATTAGAATTTTATAAAAAGGAAAGAAAGAGAGTACCATGGACTCTAATTGACAAATCCAATTAATAAATAATCTGAGGTTATGAAAGTTGTTGTTTACTTTTTGATTTTTCAGTACCATCATACCTCTGTCATTGAACAGCTGTCGCTGTCTAGGCGTTTTCTTTAAGACCTGTTCTACCTTTTTGATATAGGTTCTATAGGCAATTTTCAATTAGGCAATTCAATCCATCTGTCAAAACGGAAAATTCAATGTGACGGGCGGCCAAGCAAGTTTGTTTTGAATATGTTTTTATGCGTATTTTAAATTATTTTGCATACAGTTTTGCTTACAACTTTGATTTTCATTATTCAATAAAATATTTGTTGACTAGGTACCTGAACTATCAATTCCGGCAGAAACTAGATATTTGTTTGTGTTTTTTGGCCCATGTGTGGCTGCCACGCCATCTTGAATGTCACGTGGTTTGAATTGCCGAATAGTCACCAGTAATCTGGAGTCATTTATACACAACCCACCTTTCAGTTCATATTTTTGGGATGAAACTTAGCACGCCCTTTTCTTAATTTCCATCAATGTAAAAATTGGAAGTTTGACGTTGGAGGCCCCCTTTCCAAATCTAAGAGGAAGAATCTGCCCTTTTGATTTGAGACCTCATGCCGTATGGTCGGTCTTGGCCTGATTGTTTTAAGGCAAGACTTTTTGGAATTTTGTGCCAGGAAAACTCGTTAGACTAATTTCTTGTTGATCATTTTCTAGAGGAGGATTTTGTTTCGGTAAATTTTGCGATTTTCTTCAGGAATTATTAACCTACAACACGTGTTTCATTTCTTCAATAGGATCATTCCGAGCAACTTTTGGAAGTTTAAGGCTTCAATTTTGGCCTAGAGTATCCCTCAGTTAGAGGTAAGATTATTTCTAATGTTTGGGGCTCGATCTGTTTTTTATACGAACATCGTTATAGGGTTGCTGTATCTGACGGATTCTAGGCTGTATCTAGACAGATCCTAGGCTGGATTTAGACTGGACCTAGGCTGGATCTAGAATGCTCTTAGTTGGGACTTTGGTAGCCTTTCTTCACCAACCTTTTCGGTACCACTCTGAACCACGTTGAGTTCTACGTTGAACAGATAAAACGTGGGTAGGACTCCCGCAGGACTCACTCACCATACCATAGTCTGGAACAAACTTAGAACTGCTAACTGCTTCTGTCTGGATCTATAGTGAAACCAAACATGTAGATAATTCCACTTTAGGAACTTCTGAGTTTACACATACATTTAAAGATAACACTTGTATACATGTAAATTGCACTTTTTACTATTTAGGCAAATCTCACATAGATCACTTGACACTGAATTAGGTTCAGTACGTGCCCCCTTAAATAAAATTCTAAAATTTTGCACTAAGGCTGCCCAAACAATAATTTTCACATTTCTGGTGTTAAATTTGCCTGCTGGTAGAGTGTAACTGAAACTGTGGTCTTTAATTTTTCAAAAGTGTAAATAAACAGTTAAAACTGTTTATTTAAAATTCATATTTTTATATACATTGGGTACAAGCCTTAATCTATACACTTTTTTAATAACGTCCTGGCTATCCATATTCAGTTTTGTAATTATTTATAATGAAGAAAGTGTTACATTATTGTACCTGTACCCAATTAGTTGTTTTATTGCTAAGCTCTCCAATTGCACAGGTTTTGTTCATAACATCATTAGGTAATCTTCCTAGTTAAGTCACATTTAACTTGGTGGCGCCCAAAGATAAGATGTATACAGGGAACCCATAAACCCATGGCCTCCGAATTGATGCTGACTAGCCGTACGCAGTATAATTAGGCATTTGCCAAAACTGTACGTTATAAAACCAGGACTCGGGACAATCCAAACTTACTCCACATCGCTTCAGAAGCTAAGAAAATGAATCCTTTACGGTGCTCCAGATATTAAGAGAGTCAGTTCAAAATGTGATAAGGGCCCTATAAGCCAGGAGAGGCCGAATCTACTCCAAAGCATTTCGGAAGTCAGAAGAATTTTTCTCGGTTGGCTTCAAAGCGCGCTCCAAAATATGAAAGTCCAAATTCAATCCACTGCGCTCCAGAAGCCTGGAAAGTCAATCCGAAGGGACTCTACAGTTCTCCAGAGGCGTTATTTTTGAAACAGGGGAGCAGCGTTCCCAAGAGAACGAGTGTTCCTTCTGAAACCTGGAAAGAGAACTTCTCAGAACACGTTCTACTCTCCCAGTTAAAGGGGGCGTGACCCAAAAATGAAAGTTTTAGTGCAAAAAAATTTAAGAATAAATATTTAAACCGCATCTTGCTACGATGGTCCGTTTTCGAGTTAGGGCGATTTAATGTTACAACTAGATGTTTGTGACGTCACACTGGATTATCAGGGACAGTATTAACATGTGTAAAAATTTCCCAAAACAAAAGACAATTGTGTCCTAGTATATTCAATATGCAATATTGCAACCACTCAAAGTATAGGGTACGGTTCACTGACGACTGAACGAACAGAAGACTGGAATTTCGGCGGTTGTGACATCACAAGTTCCTGCATAATTTATCTTCACAAGGAATTTTCTCGGAGACTATTTCGAATATAGGACTACGGTTTTCACGAGAGATCTTAGATTTTTTTTCTTGATTTATGTAGCTTGAGTCGTTTTTTAGGGTCACACCCCCTTTAACTCCACTGTTTGTCGCCAAACTGAACCTCCTGTTCCGACATGCAATTATTGGATGTGATACAACTTCTGCATTCTATCGCCAAAGAAAGTTGGAGTGGAGTCGCTGTGGATCATTTTTCCTGGCATCTAGAGCGCTGTAGAGTGAATTTGGACTCTCCTGGGTTATAGGGCGCTGTAGAGTCGCTTTAGATTAATTCTCAAAGCTACCGGAGCGTTGTGCATTGAATTTTGACTCTCATAGTTTGTAGGGCGCTTTATAGTCACTTTGAACTATTTCTCCTAGCCTCTAAAGCGATGTAGAGTGAGTGTGAACTCTCATGGCTTTTAGGACGCTTTGAAATCGCCTTGGATTGATCATTTGGACAAGACTCAAAGGGCGCGTGTAATTAATTATTAATTAACGTTGTGTAGTATAACATACCCGGGTTCGCTCAGTAAGATTGAACGATGAGAATTTTTATTACCTTTTAAACAAAAAATCTTCCGAAAAAGGAAATAAAAAACCAATAGGACCTACGTTGTCGATACTTACTCAATTTTACTTACTGGACATGCGCCCGACATAGCAAATATTTGTGAAATTTAAGGGAAGTTGTGATATGTAAAAGAAACGAAAAATTTGTGAAACGTCTCCTTTATTATCAAAGAAAAACGTACCGTTCTCGACCTGGAACTAGCGAGGGGAAAGAGCACGGCAAAGAAACCTTCGATCTAACATTCCTCAAAAATCGAAACATACTGTGTTATTTTAATAATAATTGTGAGTCAATAATTCAATAATTTAAGTTTAAATTAGGTACCATCCTTTGTTCTTGTGCTAAAATTTTAATTACACACACTACATTCAATCCACACTACCTATATTCAATACTGAAGAGTTTTGGTTAGTTAGCCCATCTGTGGCAGGTACCGAGGTCCCTGGTTACGTAAACTCACGGCTATAGTTGTTTTTGAGCCAATATCTCTTTCCTTTGTTCGGTGGGATATTCGCTCGTCAGGGTAGGAAAATGTTAGTAAATTCAACAAGGCCCTAATGCACGCTCTGAATACACAAAATCAAAATCTCAGCACAAAAAGACAGCACATAATTTCTTAGGTTTTAATTTACTCTTTATCTGTGTTGTTTTCAGCATGAAACGATTTTGGTTAAATAGATAAACAATGCACATGTTATCAAAAATGTTATAAACAAACAAAAAATACATAAAAATGAACAAAATAATGGGAACTTGCATAAATTGAACTCTCAAAAACAAAATAATAATTAATCCGCTCCTTACACACACACTAATAACAAATTGGATTGAACAATCAATTTTAATGCAAAATAGAAATGAAAATTGAATAATGAATAATTTCAGACTCGCGTCTAAAGGAACAGCGCCAGCTTCTTCTCTCGTTTTTCTAATGCCTAATCGTCTCTTCTCTTCTATCCTCTTCGGTTTTCGGTACCTTCATTTTTCTGTGGCGCGCTCGTTCCTATAAACTTGTACGGCGCATACATGGTTGCAACATTTAATTTTATTCAGTAAACATTTTTTTAAAAGTTAAAATTTGAAGAAATAATATTTTGAATAGGTGTTTTTCCTCAGTTGGTTTAACTAAAGTTGGCATCTTATCGTTGGTGACAATATTTTTGAATTTGAAGATTATTATTCGCGCGCATAGCATTGATTATTTTTGATAATATGCACAGGTTTGAATGGTAACACTCACATACGTCACCAGCGCAGAACCTGTATCTTTTTGGTACTACATACGGGTCCTGAAAATAGTGAAACCATTGCGATTGAACCCATCCGACAACGCACCAGAAAGTACCGTCGCGCGTGAAGGCATGCAAATTTTCTTGCCCTTATACCTTTTGTTATTAACTTTAATTTGTGGTAAGAAAACAACTTTCGGCTTTCGGATTTTCGAAATTACAAAAAAAACTTTACTAACTCAACTATTGTGCTGGGTGGATTGAGCAACCCAAAGGAAGTGTTCAAAGGGCCCTCTTATTCAAGAATTTAGTGATACGCTTCAAGATAGGTGAGTGAGTTCTTATTAAAATCAAATTTTGTGCATATCGCGATCGATTTGCTCGGCTTAGGGAGCACTGAGTTTGGATTTGGACTCTCCTGGCTTCTAGAGCGCTGCGGAGTCGCACTCGATCATTTTTCCTGGCTTCTGGAGCGCTGTAGAGTGAATTTGAATTCTCCTGGCTTATACGACACTGTAGAGTTACTTTGGAATGACTCTCTTGTCCTCCGAAACGCTGTAGTCACTTTGGATTGATGCTCTAGGCTTCTGGAGCGTTGTGGATTGAATTTTGACTCTCATGGCTTGTAGGGCGTTTTATAGTCACTTTAGATAATTTCTCCTAGCCTCTAAAGCGATGTAGAGTGAATTTGGATTCTCATGGCTTTTAGGACGCTTTGAAATCGACTTGGATTGATTATTTCCACTAGGATTGTTTATTTGAAGAAGATCAGGCTCAAAGGGCGCTGTAGAGTCTCTTTGAAATAGTTCTCCTAACGTCTAGATCTAGGTAGGAATAATTTTCCTGGCTTATGGAGATCTGAGTTTAGATTTGCATTCTCTTTGCTTGTAGGGAACTGTGAAGTCGCTGTCGATCATTTCTCCTGGCTTCTGAAGCACTATGGAGTAAATTGAAACTGTCCTAGTTTATAGGCACTTTGGATTGATGCTCTAGGCGTCTGGAGTGTTGTGCAATGAATTTTGACTCTCATGGCTTGTAGGGCGCTTTGTAGTAACTTTGGATTATTTCTCCCTCTTAAGCGCTGTAAAGTGGAATGATTTTCCTGGCTTTTGGAGCACTGAGTTTGGATTTGGACTCTCCTGGCATATAGGCTACTGTGTAGTCGCTTTCGATTATTTCTCCTGGCTTTTGGATCGCTATAGAGTGAATTTGGACTCTCCTGACTTATATAACGCTGTGAAATCGAATTTTCTAGCTTTTACAGGGCTGTGGATAGAGTTTGGATTCTTATTGCTTGTAAAACGCTTTTAAGTCGCTTAGGATTAATTTTCCTGGCTTCTGGAGCGCTTTAGAGTCCCTTTGGATTGATTTGCTTAGCTTCTGAAGCGCTATAGATTGAATTTGGATTCTCATGGCTTGTAGGGCGCTTTGGAGTCGCTTGGGATTAAATTTTCCTGGCTTGTGGAGCGCTTTAGAGTGGATTTGGACTCTCCTGGATCATATGGCGCTGTAGAGTCACATGAGAATGATTCTCCTGACTTCTGGAGCACTGTGAAATGGCTTCAAATTGACTTTCTTAGCTGCTGGAGCGCAATTTGGACTCTAAAGGCTTGTAGTATTAATTGTCTTTGATTCTGGAGCGCTGTAGAGTGAATTTGGACCGTTCTGGCTTTAAGGACGCTCTAGAGTCAGTTTCGAATGACTCTCCTGTCTTCTGGGTTCTTATTCTTGAAACAGGGGAGCAGCGTTCCTAAGAGAACGAGTTTTCCTCCTTTGTTACTCTCGTTCTCTTGGGAACGCTGCTCCCCTGTTTCAAGAATAAGAATCCAAAAGACAGAAGATTCATACGAAACCTTCGAAACTGACTCTACAGCGTCCTTAAAGCCAAGGTTTTTATTCTTGAACCAGGAGAGCAACGTTTCCAGGAGAACGAGTGTTCCGTCTTTTTCAATGATATGCAAATGATAATATGAGCAATTAAGATGGGACACTCGTTCTCCAGGGAACGCTGCTGTCCTGTTTCAAGAATAAAGACCCAGGAGAGTCTAAATTTACTCCAGCGCTCCAGAATCAAAGAGAATTAATCCTACGCGACTTCAATGCACCTTACAAGCCTTGAGGGTCCAAATTGCACTCCAGAAACTAAGAAAATCAATTTGAAGCCATTTCACAGTGCTCCAGAAATCGGAAGAATCATTCTAATGTGACTCTACAGCGCCATATGATCCAGGAGAGTCCAAATCCACTCTAAAGCGCTCCACAAGACAGGAAAATCAATTCTAAGCGACTTCAAAGCGTCCTACGAGCAATTAGAGTCCCAATTCAATCCACAGCGCTCCAGAAGCTTGAGAAAATTATTCCAAAGCCACTCCACAGTGCCGTAGATGTCAGGAGAAACATTCTAATATAGAGTCATATTTGCGCCATATGAGCCAGGAGTCTTCAAATCCACTCCAAAAGAAAATTAATCCTAAGCGACTTCACAGTGCTTCAGATGTAAGGAGAATTATTCTAGTGTGACTCTACAGTGCCATATGAGCCAGTAGGGTCCAAATCCAATCCAAAGCGCTCCAAAAGCCAGGAAAATCAATCACAAATAACTTCAAAGCTTTTTACAAGCAATGAGAGTTCAAATTCAATGCACAGCGCTCCAGAAGCTATGAACATCAATTCAAAGCGACTTCACACTGCTCCCAATGTCAGGAGAATTATGTTAGTAGCGGTGTTTAACAATATTGCTTTTCCACAAAACCACCCACAATAACTTATGATTAAAAAAGAAAATAACGAAAACAAAAATGCAAAGCAATGTACGTATTAGGTCTATACCGGTTATCATTCTGAAGTTACTACTTTGAACAGAACAAAAAAAAAATAAAAAATAAAGAAAAACAAATAATAATAAAAATATCAAGAAAGAAATTAACATTTACGAGACTTTATTATGTCTTTGATAGAAGATAGGATTTCATGAGAGTCAAAAGTCAATTCACAAGGCTCTAGAAGCCTAAGAGCATCAATCCAAACTGACTCTACATTGGTTTCTGTGAAATTTCGTTGAAGATGTCATTATTAATTTGTATTGACAAACAATAACAGGAAATGATTCCTCTATTATTTTGCACTGAATTCTATTTTCTCAAAAACCGAACAAAAAAAAAACTAATCCTCCCGGGCCTGAGATTTTAATGAAAAGTTTTTAAAATCTCCAAAGAAAACGAATCCATTATTTGTCGAGTAAATGAATAAATATTTTCGTTCCGCGCCGACACCGAAAAGCTTTTAATGATTCGCAGATGCAAAAATGGAAAAAATTTTAAACTCCACCGGGCACTTCATAATCCATCACTGGGCGTAACTTTGAAAATGTTTTGTGTAACGCCGCCGACGGAGTTTGCCTGCTTAACAAAGAAAATGAAAAATTAAGTTTGATGTTGTTTACTACAGAGCTTATTTTAGTAAATAAATTATACAAACAAAGTATATATATACAAAACTTTTTTCCAACTAAACTAAAGAGATTCGTGTATTACCTTACCGAAACTTTTCCAACAAGAAAGTTTCAAACTCTAGACTTTGGTGTATATAAATCCGAATGCAAGCAGAAGAAGGTGTAATATAAGTTCCATTGTGATCATTTTTCATTAATTACTCGTGTTACTTGAGAACTATTGTTATAGAGTTAGAAAGTCTATTACAAGACTAAAGTTTTGTTTATCTAAGACTGAAGAGCTTTAATATTCCCCTCACTTTCTGACGGATCAACCCAAAAGCCCAATCAATATTTCAAATGGCATCATCTTTGACGTTCTATTAAATCGTACACAATTTGGGACCCAAAAGTTTTGAGCCGGGTGTTAAAATTGTTTTTCCAGTTAATTGACAGCTTATATATGGCATTTCATTAATTTTTGCAATATGATGAATGTTTAAACTTAATAATTAATGATGGTAGTCGATTTTTTTGAATTCCTAAGGTCGAAAATATTCAACAAAGTGGTCCCATCCCAAATATTCGCTACTGAAAACTTCTTAATCAACTAACTTTGAAATTAAGTTTCCAATAGCCAAAAGCACGAAAACAAGTTTCTTAATATTTATTACTTTTCAAATATTGAAGTTAAAGGTATATTAGCTGGAAACTTTTCCTAGTGAATACAAAATTCATTATTATTGGTGCGAAAAGGGTTTTTCTGCGATTATTTTAATATTGGAGCCTCTTGCATCTCAAAACGCCCAGGGGTAGTTGATAATAATAATTATTTAAAACGTGTTTTTAACCAATATCTTGGTTCATTTAAAATTCGCTTTTTTGGATGGTAAATATTGAACTTGTTCCCACAATGTTATCGCTGTTTATTTACCATGAATATTTGATATATTGTAGCGAACATTTTACTTACCAGAAAACTTTCAAGAGCAAACGTATTTTGTCAATTAGAAATCTTGAAAAGTACCTACGTGCTCGAGCTTAATATTAACGAAATCTTGTTGGAAAAGGGAAAGTTGTTTGCCAGGAGAGAAATAATACCCGAGAGCTTTTGCTTTTAGTTTAATTTGCCTGTCTGAGATCAGAAATAACAGAAAAATAATCCGTTACCGTCCTTGACGACAAAGAATGTTGAGGGTGTGTGGAAATTTACGCCAAAATGCTTTTTACTTTTTGTCTTTATCGGCAAAGAAAAAAATGTATAATAATTTGTTGAAAATAAAACAAAAATCGAGTGATATTGTTGTTTGTAATTAAACGTGGGGAAATTTATTTTGGAGAGCCGCAGGACTGTAAACGCGTCGAAATTCGATGGCGGAACCATACAAAGATAATATTAGATAAAGCACCTACCTTGGATTGCACCGGGCTGTGCTGTGTGCTGGTTTTGTCGCCTCTCATTATCGACATACGATGTTCTATTTTCTTGTAAGTCCACTGGTCACTTCGAAAACAGGTAGATAATATTGAGTTTCTAATGATTATTGTTGAGAGTTTTTGATTCAAACTATATAGTCTTGCCTACGGACGCGTGACCTCGCCACTCGCACTACTCGAACTCGACTGGTTCCACTATCATATCGTAGATGTGGTGCCGAATGGTTTGAAATTGTATGCTATTTTTTATTTCAATATCGAATTTTAAATGGACAAACAAATTTCCTTTTTTCCCAAACATTTGCACGAATAATTATTGTCAAGGAGCTTTGATAGCTGCACAGAAGTCAGACATATAACCGTGAACAATGGAAATTTTCTTACCTTTCTTCTGCTTCCTCCTGCGTTTCTTAGCCTTTTTCTGTACCACTACTGCTCCATCAGTACCAACAAAAGTCTCCAACATTTTCAAGAAAATATGTTGCGTCTCTAGTAAGTCCTTCAAATACAAATCGGACATTTTCAATTCGTCATAGTTGACCAGCAACGTTAAAATGAATTCGCGATATTCCAGCACGTAAAAAATGTTGCTCTTAATTACTTTGGACGAGTCCCTGACATTACCTGAAAAATCAATTACGTATTTCCAATAGTTGAAACAAAATAAACTAAAATTACCATCAGGTGATTTATCCATGGCGGATAAGGTCATGAATAACTCCCTATAAGCTAGTACAGCTAAATGCAAACGTCGCGACCATAGCTTCAATTTTTTCTTATCGACTCCTATCATATCGTAGAAATTCTCGCTTTGCTGTTGCACATAATGAAACGTTTGAACTGACATTGTTTCACTGAAATTAAATATAAAAGACCTGAAATTTATCAAGTTCCTCCTGTGTATAAATTAAACGTTTTTTGTTAATTAAAAAAAAAGGTACCCTACTACACAAGTAAATTACATTGAATGTGGGAGACCTTTTAAACAGAGGATAAGACAAATAGCCTTGAGGACGCTATATTTTCTTTTAAATTGGCATGCCTACTTCTGCAACAGTTGGAAGTCTTTTAGCTTTATGGTACACGGTAAATATTGAGTTTTAGAAATGCAACGTACGGGATAAAATATAGGCCTGATGAGATTTCGCTATTTTCCTTCGTCATACTGTAACATATTGTAGAAATTTCGAATAGCGATTTTGAGCTATAGCAAATGGACAAGAGACAAACTATTTATGGAATAAGTTCTAGAGATCAATATTTATTTCTAGTGTCTTTGAAATCTTGAATACTTGACATTGTCCAAATTTTGACTCAGGACTTTGAACTCATAAGGTAGTTAAAGCAAACTGTCGTATAGTCTATTTGGTTTCAGCTTAGTTAACTTCCAAATCAAGCTTCGTTCAGTTTTGCAATTCATTTCAACTCAATGTTGACCTCAGGAATCAGAAATAAAGACATTCAGAGTGTCTTTCAGTCAATTTGAATTCAGTTTTCAGCCTCACAACTTCAGAAACAAGCAGTTTTGCAGTCATTGCAGTTCATTTCAACTCACTGATGGCCTCAGGCCTGAGAAATTAAAACAGTTAGGTTCACTCTCACAACTTTGAAGTTTATACTTCATAATGTCTTCCAGTTCATTTCAACTCTTAGGCGAAAAAATTAGGACAGTCAGGGTAATTTAGAGTCCGTTTCCCAAACTTCCCGCAAATTTCTCCAAATTCCCCACAAATTCCTCCAAATTCCCTGCAAATTCCTCCAAAATGCTCGCAAATTCCCTGCAAATGTCTGCTACAAATTCCATAAGAATCCCCAAAATTGTTCGTGATAAGAAATGTATTTTTTTATTTTTGTTACGCTCAGTGTTAAACGAATAAATTCCTCCAATTTCTCATACATTCCTCTAATTTCCCATAAATTCCTTTAATAACAGGCGTTTACGGGTTGAAAGACAGAGTCATCCAGGAAGTCCCAGGTGTGATATTACATTCGCCCCCCCTGGCCTCGAACTCGCCTCTAGGAGGGACCAGGTTGGTCAACTGGATTCACCTTCTTTTTCAGAAGTCTTCCTTGTTTTCGTATTGGTGCCACTGGAGTCACTTCAGAAGTCCCATCTACAGTCGTTAAATCTGATACATTGATCAAATGACCAAGGTATTTAACAATCTTACATGCAAAGTTGCACTTTTCACGTTTAGCTCGTAAATTGAATTGGCGGAGACGTGAAAACACGAGTTTCAAGTCCTCGATATGTTCCTCAAAAGTCCTGGAGAGTACACAGATATCGTCTAGATACGCTAGAACTAATACGTTACTGAGTCCACGTCGAAGCTGACCGATCAAACGCTGAAAAGTTCCAGGTGCATTTTTCAGTCCAAACGGCATCCTGTTAAAACTATAAGTTCCGAAAGCAGTAGTAGAGGCTGTTTTATCACATCTGGTGATATGCAGAACGCTAATCCAAACATGTCAGGTAAAAAGTTCTTTTAGTGAAGAAGATCATCCATGCGCGGTAGCGGGTACTTGTCACTAACTATAATTACGTTTAGTCGCCGAGAGTTCACACAAACTTGCACGTTTTTACCATCTGAACCTTTGGGTACCATAACCACCGGGGCTGCCCATGGGTTCTCGCATTCTTCAATTATATGATCCTCCAAGAGTTTTTCAATTTCAGGTTTCACTATTTGTTTACGTGCAGGAGTTAAACGGTACGGTGAAACAGCTATAGGCGGATGATCAAGTGTCTCTAAATAATGGAACTGCATAGGGAGTAGGGTTTCCCCCGACTTGAAGATATCCCCATTTTCTTTGATTAAAGCACTAAGAGTACCACGCTCTGGTTGATTAAGCATTGTACCTTAATCTTCTCGCAAACCTTCAAAACTAGACAATCCTACTGAAGATGCAATCGATTGACTTTCAAAATCTAATACATACTCAACTTCCGGGTCAACATTAAATTGCCACAAAGCATCAGGAATGTTTAATTTTATTTTTGCATCTTGCAAAAAATCTATACATAATAAAGTAGTTGGTGCTTTTGGCAATACGATGAAAGTAGTCGGGATAAGACGTTGTTCTACAATGACGTTTACCCGTGTAAGCACTTCATTTATCAGTTTCGCACTACCAACAGCAAATTTCACCAGAATTGCTTGTTTGTTGACCATGATTTTCAAGTAATTGATAAAGTTGTTTGCTGGCTACACTTTGTTTTGCGGCGGTGTCAATGATGGCTGTACCACGATGCCCAAGTATACTTATTCCAGGCAAAGATCGAGGTCGTAGTTTCATTTGGACATGCTCGTCCATTGAAAGGTAACTAAATTCAGCTACTGACGTTGCAACTTTATTCTTACTACAACAGGACATGTGAACCGCATATAACTATGCTTTCCGCAACCGTAGCACGAATGTCACGTCGCTATTATGGTTTTGGACCGAACGAGGATTCGAGGTTGACTCGTCCTTATTTCCTAATGTTCTTCCATTTGTATAATTACCTTGTTTCAATGCCAATTTTCGACAATCCTCTTTAGTAAGATCAGTGTATTTACAATGGGTACAAAGAAGTTTTTTATTTGGAACGTTACCACCACTCAAAACTTGTTTGATATCGTTCGAATGTTCTAATGTTTCCTTCACTAACCGTGCTTGACTTAATAGAAAGTTCTCGTGCCTCAGACGCTACGCTAATACGGTACCGCTAACAATACGGTATTTCGCATGGTATTTTATAGTTCTCGGACACCAAGACTGTCACTCGTGACCGCTGATGGCTCTGCTGGTCTTATAAAACTGAGGTTATGGAAGTGAAAATGAAACAAATACCGAATCCGTTATCGGAAATGTCATTGTCATTTAGCTGTTTCGTTCATTTGACATTTCAAAACATCATCTTTCGGAGAATGACCGAACTAGTATTTATAGTTCACTCTCAGTCGTCAGAGGGCGCTAAAATACGACATGATATGTCAACATTGGAGAGTCCAGTCTATTTACCCCCTATATATAATAGTCTATGTTATCCTATCCTGAAGATTTCTGAGCTTGATTAATTTTCCCTTGGTGTTTTTCATGGAGGAATTATTAAAAGTTGCTGTTTTTGCGGACATAAATAGAGCGTAAACTAGTTTTGACATAGCATAGCGTTACTGTAAGGCTGTAACAAAATCAACAACAAATTTATATTCTCGGTTCAAATTCATTATTCGTGGGAAAAGTTTTATTTTTATAGATAGCTGAAATGTGACCCTATGATGAAATTTACAAACACATGGAGTTCTGCGAAAGGTCTAATCTGTTCGAGGGTAAAAAGCACTTAAAAGCCATCGAATTTTATTATTATTGCTGTAATCCAAAATTGAAAAATATATAGGCAAAATTTATGTTTTCCGAGATAAACACTAAACTTTAAACTAATCTCTCGACTGAAACAGACTCATGTCGTTGTAATAATTGATCCAAAGTCAAGAATAATCTCTTACACATGTTTTATAACGAACCCTGATGTCAGAATGATATATTATATTCGAAGCATGTGTGTGTTTAGAGAAACAATAATTACATGAGCTGGATTTGAAGATGCAATAACCAATTGTTCTTTGGCAGCTTTTAGCCGAAGCTCTGATGACAAGGCATTGAATTTTCGGCATTGGTAAATCATGTGGACTTCATTGCAGTACTTGCAAGCATCAGTACTTCTGGCTTTGTCATTATTGTTTGAGTTGGGGCGAGTTTTCTTTTGTGTGCCTGAAATTGCTTGGAATGATTGGAATCTTGCTTGAAGAAATTTCCTTATTTCAACAAATTCCTGTATTTGATGGGGCTTGCTTAGCAATTGTTCATAAAGCTTGTTGGTTTCATGATCCCATTTTCGGCAGATATTGATGGCTTTAAGTCATTCCACAACTGTATCCAAGGGTGCCAGATCTCACGATTTTGTATCGAATCTCACGATATGTCCCAAGAATTTCAAGATTTTTAAAAGTTTTGGCTGGATTTGGTAAAATATAAGAGTTCCAGATTGCAAATTCAATTTAGTAAATAATTCTGTTGACAGAAATATGAAAATAAATATAATTGAAAATAAAAATCAATAATTCTCTGGTACGACGTTGCTACACAACACTGTAACCTCTGGCAACGCCGCAACGGCAACACTGAACGATAAAGGTTGAAATTTTATTAGATCAGTACTGCAACGAGAGATGGCACAGTTTTGGCGCGCAAGGCAAATAGTCGGTATTTTTCAGCAACCGCGAGGAATCACCAGGAATTCGTATCTATTCGAAATCACGGTTTTTTATATTCATTTATGTTTAAATTTTCTGTCGTCTTGCGTCGTAAAAATGTCTGAGTTGTCGAATCGTGATAGTGAGGATAATTTTACTGCTACTGATGATAATGCAGCCTCCACCTCCAAAACTCCTCCAAAAAAAAAAGCTGAAAGTTTTGTATGACCAAAAATACACACATCAAAATAGTCTAGGGAACAAGATGCAACTGAATACATTTATAAATTGAACAAAATATACTTTTAAAAGATTTTTAAATTTTGTTAAAGCCTGCTGGAAAAGCCGATATGATAAATTTTACAAGATTTGTTCAACAAATACCCATATGGTATCTTTTTAAAAAAAGTTACTCTGTCTAAAAATTAAAAGACGAATATTTCTTGTTCCCTAGACTTTTTTGATGAGTGTAGAAGAAAAATTGGGAAAATGATATTCAGTGGATAACTTCAAGTAAGAAAGAGGCATCCTTCACTAGGTAACTATTTTTTTAATTTTAAATGCCTGTTAATAATTAATTTTCATTCCCTTCATTAGGTCCAAATATTTTCTAGATGCAAAACTTGTTTGAATGACATAAATATAAAACATGGCAAGGCAGACCTTGTAAGACATGCAGACACTTCAAAACATAAAACAAACTCACAGAAACTTTTAAGCTCATGGAGCATTTGCCAGACTTAATTCGTGCAGTTTGTAGCGATTCTGAAATTGCCAAAAAAATTAAGTGTAGTCGCACAAAGATAAAATTTATTATCACCAATGTCACTGCGGTTTCAGAAAAAAAAAGGCTTATCGTTTTGATGAATCAAAATAAATTTAGTTTTATTGCGGATGAGTCGACTGACCGCTCTACTGTTAAAAATTTAGGGTTAATTGTAGAATCAACAGCAATAATGAAAAAATTAAAGATTTTTTTCTGGCTTTAATTCCAGTTCAAGAAGCAACAGGTGCAGCTCACTGTGCAGCTTTATTTGAGCATATAATTGATTTTTTTGAACAAAACAAAATATCTTATCAGGAAAACTGCATCGGTTTTGCTTCTGACGGAGCTAATAATATGATGGGGGCACAAAATTCTGTTGTCAGTCGATTAAAGGAAGCTATCCCCAACATTTTTGTTATGAAATGTATTTGCCACAGTTTTCATCTGTGCGCATCTTATGCATGCGAAAAGTTGCCACAAGAAGTTGAAAAATTGACTAGAGACGTTTATAATTATTTCTCAAATGGTCCTAAAAGAGCCGGCGAATTGAAAGAATTCCAGGAATTTGCTGACACCTCACCCGTCAAAATGCTTCATCCTGCAGCAACAAGGTGGCTCTCACTTGAAGCTGTTGTAAAAAGAGTTCTTACACAATATAATGCGTTGACATTATATTTTACCGACCAATCAGCAGATAATAATTTGCAGGCAACAATTATTTCACAAAAGCTTCACCTGCCAGAAACCAAACTTTATCTAGAATTTTTGGCATATGCTTTGCCATTTTTTGTACAATTAAACATTCTTATGCAGAGTGAAAAACCCAAAATCCACATACTATACAGAGAAGTTACAAATATAGTGAAAACGATTATGGAATGCTATATTCAAGATAATATTTTAAGAACTAATAATTTATCTGACATCGACTTTAGAAACCCTCGTAACTTTTTACCAATTGATAGTATGTATTTTGGGGTACATACAGTGATAAAAATAGCTCTACTAATGAGAAGTATAGTGAAGTTACGTAAGAAAATAGTCCGGCTAAACTGTGAGTATGGATAATACGTCTGGCAAGTGAAAAATTGAAGATCCGAAAATCTTCAGCCAGACTAACTTTCCACCATCTGAGATAAGCTAAATTGCTATGTTCATATACTTTATGTCCTATTGTAGTAAATGTGACATATTTATGACTGGGAAAATAAGTATACTTGTATTTTTCACTGATCTTGTGACCCCATCCGAATATTTTTGCGAAACTCAAATATTCTTGTTTTGTGTCACCAAGAGAACAAACTATTCAATATACATCAACTGGGAAAATAAGTGCTAAAAAATGTCACTGCCTCCTGGACTAATTTCTGATTCAGTTATGCTTTTTCCAAATTTATTAGGTAATGCTGATTTACAAAAAGTAGATACCGAATGGCGAATGCTACGTAATATAGATTTTCATGAATTTAATTTAAATGGGAATGATGATGTTGAAGAGTTTTGGAGAAAAATTTCAAAAATCCAGTCTGGGAATGGTGCTCCAAAATTTGGGATAATCTCAAATTTTGTGTTTAATTTACTTTGTCTTCTACATTCCAGTGCGAATGTTGAAAGATTATTTTCTCAAGTGAAATTAAACAAAACAAGTACCCGAAATTCGTTAAAAACGAAAACCTTAGAAGGGATCCTTTTAACAAAAAACCTTGTCACCACTACTGGAAAATGTCATAATTTTGAAATTACTCCAGAACTTGTCAAGCAAATCAATAGCAAAAATATATATGCTAAAAATCCCCCAGAATCTTCATCTTCTGATGATGAATGAAAGAGTTAAAGCCTCATTTACACGGTGCAAGTAGCTTGAGCAAGTACTATCGCCAGTAGCTAAATTATCTTTGTTTTCGTGCAAGTGAGTGTCTACATGCATTTTACTGATTTTAAGTCGAATTTAGTGATTAGTGCAAATTGAGGTGAAATGGCAGCAAGTACAGTTGTTCGAAAAGAAATTCAAAAATGCATTTTGAGTGTTTGTGGAGAATTATCAGAAATTTTATTGAAAGAAATTGAAAAAGAAAAACGTTGTTGGGTTCGACCATGGATATCTCGTAGAGAAACACACAGTGCATCTTCCACATTATTGGTTGAACTGGCTAAGGAATTTTAGAGTTCCATAAACATGGATGTTCTCTGTACTCTTGCACAAATTTAATTGTGGTTTCTTCCGTCCAACGAAACGACATTGCAAAGGCAATTAATAGGTGCAACACAATACTCAAAATATTCAAATTCAAACCCTACTAATGTACTTCACTAATCACTAAATACAAATCCTGTCTACACGCATCCAGTCCGCTAGTCAGTAAAATAAACGAAAGTGGGGGAAGCCACTTGCTCAAGTAAATAGAACCTGCTTCTATTCACTTGACTAAAGAGTTTACTTGCTCAAGGACTAAATTAAGGTGTTTACACGATTCAAGTTACTAAATTTTAGTTACTGGCGTTAGTACTTGCTCAAGCTACTTGCACCGTGTAAATGAGGCTTTAAGTAGGTTGTTTCGTTTCGTTTGTTTTAGGACTACTTAGAATATTTTTTTTACTTTTTGAGAATCACTATTTTTGTTTTCGTTCTTATGTTGTTAACTCACACCTTATAAGTCAACTATATTACATAATATTTACCTGTTATTAAATTTATAATATGAAAATAAAATTGATTTAAATATGTTGTGGTAGTTATGGAGTATTTGTTTCTCCTAAATCCATATTATCCTTATCAGTTGTCAACTATGGTAGTTATTACAATAATCAAAAACGCAATCTATATAGCTATTTCTTCCAAATTGACGCTTTTCAGTTGTCTCACGATTTCTCACGATTTTTGGGGACCAATCTCACGAATTCCTTGCGAGACAATCTGGCACCACTGACTGTATCGTGAAGCTGTTTAATCTTGAATGATGATTGGTGATTAATCACTGGAAGATCTAAGATCCTATCTGATAGTTTGGAGGCTATAAGTCTGTTGTTGCTGTATCTGTCATTGAGAATATTCCAAGCAGGACCATAGTTGGTTTCTGCTATAGACAGGTGCTGGATCAATCTTCCAGCTTCCCCTCTCACATGCGTTTTAAGATACTGCAGTTTCTCTATTGTCGTAATAGGGAACTTGCACATTTTTTTTTTAAATTCAAAAATGTGTTCTACTTCACTAAAGACATAGTCATGCCAAATATCAGGCATTAAAAATCAGCCGTTAATTTTTAATAATTATTTGAAGTTACGCTCGAAACATCGCCATTTGAAACGACCGATCAGTGTGACGTCACTCGGCAACAAAATTCCGATCACAGTGACGAGCACTTCGAACTTCAAGCAGGTAGATTTAGATTATGGTTATGTTGTTATGTATGCAGTTTTTGATAGATTTGACATTGGCGACACCAGCAGCACAAGACGTGGCAGCGGCACGACCCGATTATTACTGCCTTGTGACGTCACGATCCATAGAAATACGTTTTTGATCGGTTCATGAATTTCGAATTTGGTATTTTCAATTGAAGATTTTGGACACCAGAGATAAGATATTAAATTGTTTTCCTAATTGCATCATTTATTAGGATGATTGTTATTGTGTTTTGTTATTTATTCCATATTTAGTTTGATGTGCAAGTTCCCTATTAGACTATCCAAGATGCTGTCAAACTTGAATTAAAATGGCCGCCAAGAGGCACATAAACCAATGACCTAAACCCTTTGTTTATGTGTCATCAAATTTGTCATCAAATAATGTATGAGCTTAAAATAGGGCTCATTTGTGAATTATTTGCGTTCTGATACTTAAAACTGTTATTTTCATTAATGTTAGAAATAGTGTATTTGAAAAGTGTATGTAAATAGTAGTAAATAGTTCTCAAAAACGCGAAAAACATGCCTACAACGTGTTGTAGCATTGAATGTGGAAGTCGTGGAGATCGGCACATTCTTAAAGTTTTTAAAATTCCAATTGAAAAAAACAATACAAATCAAAACACAACACTGTATGGTGGAGTTGAAATAAATAAATATTTTCACATCAAGGGTAGATCCTGCGTGTCCAAGTGAAATGCAGGTAGAGCAACCTTGCCCAAACGATAAGGATTGCGTTATTGGGTAGAAACTGGCAACAATTGGGAGGCACACAATCAGACACACAATAGAAAATAAGTATTGAATTATGATTATTAATGACATAACATAATGACGTTATGGTTTGTGTTTGTGTTAATGTTTGTGTGCCTCTTGTCGGCCATATTTTGCTTGTCAAAGTCACGTGTTTTGGATAGTCTAATTGACCTTTTGTTTGGACGCCATATTGCGGTGCGCGAACATAGTTGCCAACAGTAGAAAAAAAAATACTAGCGTTCTGTCAACTTTAAAATCCAAAGTTAGTGAATAAATTACATTTAAAATTTAAATTTGCCGCCTATTACGAATGTTTTTGAAAAGAAAAGCCATCAATTTAAGCTTGTATTGAGCAGAATAGAAATAATAAAATATCTAGTTGACAGCCCGCTAGTAATTTTTGGTTTGCTTGTTTTGGCAACTATGTTCGCGCACCGCAATATGGCGTCGAAACAAAAGGTCAATTAGGCAATTCAATCCATCTGTCAAAAAGGATAATTCAATGTGGCGTGGCGGCCAAGCAATTTTGTTTTGAATATGTTTTTATGCGTATTTTAAATTATTTTGCATTCAGTTTTGCTTACAACTTTGATTTTCATTATTTTATGTCATACCAGTACATTATTGTGTTTTTATACCTTAGATACCATCTATATAATTCATTACTTTATGCCCGTGCGGGCATAAAGTACACATTATGGCCCGCGCAGGCATGACATAAAAGTTTGTATGCACCACGGGTACTAATAGATATATACCCTCGGGCAACTTACGAACCCTCGGGCCAGAGGCCCTCGGCTTTGTAAGACTGTCGCCCTCGGGGCATAATCATCTACTTAGTACCCTTGATACATAAATAACTATTATGTCATACCAATACATTATTGTGTTTTTATACCTTAGATACCATCTACATAATTGATTACTTTATGCCCGTGTGGGCATAAAGTACACATTATGGCCCGCGCGGGCATAAAGGCGCAAAAAACAGTTTTCAATTAACCTATTCTTTATTAACAAAATATAAATTTACGCTTATAATAGTTATTTATGATATAAGTGTTAAAAGTACATTTTTAAGGCACGCATGTGAAAGTTTGCAGAATGAGCGAAGCGAATTCTGCAATTCACATAAGTGCCTTAAAAATACTTTTAACACAAATATCATACAATATTTTTTCTACAAACGGCAATAACCAGTGACAAATTGGATTTTTAAATGAATAATAAATTGGAAGCATCTTTCCTACGTAAAATTATTGAATTTGATATTTGTCAAAAAATTCAAACAACCAGCACCTTGTTTTACAGGTAATGAAATGTCTCGTCAGTTTCTTGAAAGTCTGTCGTATGGTCTATCGTGGTCAGTAAGCTTTTTGCTAAAAATGCAACAAAATACACAAGAAAAAGAGGGTTGCATCAATCCCTTGAAAAATATAGTGGAGGCGGCCGATGGAGCTTCCTCAGATGTTCAAATTTTACCATTAATATTAATGTAAATAATTAAAAATACAAACTTTTTTTGACGTTTGCTTTCAAATTTTGATGTTTCATTTTTAACACTAGTGCCTTAAAGACTTTTAACACTAGTGCAATAAAGTAACATTTTTAATGCTTCGAGGGGGTGTTAAAAATTGCATTTTTAACACGTTTGTAGAAAAACATATTATTTTTGTCAAAAAATAATGATGTTTGCACACTGATGACAATTTGCGAAGTGACACTTTTTTCCCAGGTATTTATTATTCACAACCAACTGTTATGACATAAAAGTTTGTATGCACCACGGATACTAATAGATATATATACCCTCGGGCGACTTACAAACCCTCGGGCCAGAGGCCCTCGGCTTTGTAAGACTGTCGCCCTCAGGGCATAATCATCTACTTAGTACCCTTGATACATAAATAACTATAATAAAATATTTTTTGACTAGGTACCTAAACTATTAATTTGGGCAGAAACTAGATATTTTTTTGTGTTTTTTGGCCCATGTGTGGCCGCCACGCCATCTTGAATGTCACGTGGTTTGAATTGCCTAATTGTTGGATTTTCAAGAACCATTTTGATGAAAATGTCTCGAAATGTGACTCACTCTTCATATCGGGCTCCAAAAATTCGTAGTTTGATTTTTGCATTGCTTCACAACTTGTTCTACTCCTTGAATCTTGTCCTGCAGGTTTTGTACAGTTTTTTCGTACCGCTTTTCAAGGTCTTATGGTTTAGGGAGTTCTTTGGCTTCTTCCATTTTGGATGTTTCTACCTGTATTGATTATCTGTTCTTTTTTCTCCTCTTTGTGGAGGTATGTTTCGGCTTCTTCTTATTACTTTGACTTCAGGACTTGTTGTTTTTCGTCTCCTTTTTTGGTGCAGTTTGCTGGTATCTGAACCGATTTCTTTGTTCTGTTTTGTTGAGGATGGGATGCTGCAACCAGACAAGGCACTTGCTACAGCGGGAAGGAATGTATGTGTAGGTGCTTTAGACCGGTGTTTAAGCGTTAACCCCGAAGGGCGCAAGTGTATGTGTATATTTGATTATCAATAGGATGTAGGAAGGATTGTATAGCCAGACCACTTGCTATACTAGGAACGGGATGCTGTAACCAGATAAGGCACTTGCTACAGCAGGAAGGAATGTATGTGTGGGTGTTTAGACCGGTGTCTAAACGTTAACCCTGAAGGGCGCGAGTGTATGTGTGTAGGTTAAAGAATAGGAATAAATGGAGGACTGTTGGGAAGGTTTTCAACCTTTATCTTCTTTTTGCTCGAAGGACCAATGTAAAATTCCTGTATTGGAATTTAGGAGGATGCTCAGAACACTTGGTAGTTTGTTGTTTGTGGTTTTTAGGTTGGGTTAGTACACCCGGGAAGTTTAGTAACTGGACAGAAAGAACCACTGTTGAATTAATACTGATTTTTATTAAACAATCAACAACTACATCTTCATATACAAAAAATGCAACTTTGACAAACGTCATAAACAATGGTAATTAATTGAAAAGAATAAATCGCTGACCAAAATCTGTTGTGTGCTCCATCTCGAAAGATGCGTCTGGCATAGATCGTAGTATTGCCTATGTTTTCTGGTGACCCACTGACGTCACGACTTCAAAATGTGTCTCGACCCAATGTTGTCATCAGAACCTCAGAATGAAGTTTGTCAGAGTGTCTTACAATCCAACAAACTAAGGAATGTCGTTAATGTTTCTTCTTCGTATATGTATTTCCAAAATGCAGATTTTCATCGGGAAATCCAGGTAAGGAACAATTAAAAAATAAACCTATGTACTGCCAAGAATCTTAATAAATTTCACTCATATCTTAATTATATAAGTAAATTGTAGCATCCATTTCTCCCCATAAATCCTTTCCCGGATCCGCCTTGTCATAAATCCCGCTCTCAAAATCAATTTGCTTCCATTGTCCCGTTCGAAAAGCTCAAAGCTTCAAAATCGGAGAACAATAAGAAAGGGCGCAACAATAAAAGTTCGATATCAAAAACGACTCGGCGCGCCCGCGTTAAAAACGATTTCTATTTGAATGCACCATACTTTCTCTCTATCGACGGAAAAGATCAGTCAGAACTCTCTATCTCGCTGTATCTCATTTTGTACGGACTCCTTTGCACTTTTCCTAACTAAGCGTCTCTCCTTTTATACGGATTTTACTTTGGCGTCGAATGTTAAAATGAGTTTAGTGAGTCAAGCTTGAATTTTATTTTAGAGGAAGGATGTATGTATGTGGAAAGCAAAAATTAATTATTTGAATAGAGTTTGCTTTTTTAGATTTAAGAAGTCTCCTAGTTCAATGTTAGATTGAATTAATTGATAAAATAATAGAACAAATACATTGTACAACAGCTATTTTTATTGGTTACTTACCTAACAAGTTTCACTTCGAATTGATAACACCTGTTGAATTCCATGAAAAATCGGATAGCCCACAAGTAATAGGATTCGTCGTGGGCCTGTGCCTTCGCTCTAACCAAATTGTCTTTCACGTGATACATCAAAGTGTTGTAGGCGCCGTTTAAAAATTCGACGCAAAATCCCTTGAGAAACAGACGAATGCTGAAAGCTGATCGACGCTCGACCGACGCCGCTTTCACCTGGATTCGGAGAAATAAATGGGCTTTGAGAAATTTCGCGGCTGACAGTTTACACGGACGAGATGCAGATTTTGATAAATTTATATGCTGGATTGTAGGGAATGTGTCAGAAACGGAATGGGCGATGATTCAAGATGTGATGTGTCGTTTTGGGTTTCTGTAATGCAACTTTAATCCCTTTAAATTTAAGTCTTCAATGTGACGATTCGAATTTAAGCCTCTAAAACTTTTAATCTTGTTCGAATCGAGCCACACAAAACGACAAAATGGACAACTAACTAGTTCCGGCGAACCAAAAGCCAGAGTCCAACATAGAACTGAAAGTTTGAAACAATCTCTTCGACATGTACCGTAAAGTAAATAAATTAAAGTTTTCGAAACTTACTGGCATTCGATTTTTCGGAGTTTTAGGTTTGGTTTTGTCTGTGTCGAAATTGAGAGCATCCAGTTTGCTTAACGGCTTGTGATAAATAAGCTCGTTCTCGCTTATTGACTTCATCGACTTCACCACAAATGTACCACCAAATCTTGAATGTCTAGAATAAAACTATTTATAAAAATTACCTTATTCAAACAAAATTTCTTACCTCGTTCCAGTATAAACCTTGGCCTTTTTTTGCTTTTCAATAATTTCCTTATGCCGGATACCCAACAATTCAGCCTCATCTTGAATCTTTTCCGTTTGGCTTCGTTGCAAAGCGGCATTAGCCAGCTCGGAGGCCTTCTGTTCACGCAACATGAACGATAGAATCTCCAGAATGTGTAAGTAATATGCATTCTCATTGGCCGAACTCGTCATGTAGAGGATTATGTCTAGCATGCCAGATTGGTGGAGAGCCCACAAAACCTAAATATAAATTCTGAGAATTTCAAATGTACGGATTTATTAAAGTTATGTGGGAGCGTATGTAATACATTATAACTTCTCGAGAGATGGAAGTTTTTTGTGAAACAGGTATTATTTAACTTTTCGCATTAGTTTTTTGTCGTGCGCAAACTTTCAGTACACGTTTAATGGCGAGAGACAGTCGAAAAGGGAAACTTCTGATTTATATCAAACTTTTCCAATGTCGGTATAACTTTCCAGACTAAATAAATTTTGGTTTTTCATCAAATTAGCTCATAATCAATAAGATGATACTTGCCTGATCGTGGATGCTGGCATCATTATCAGGACGTCTTTCCATAGTGTCCGCAGGGACATAAAGAATATTTCGGATCAATATTAAAATCCTCTCGATTATCAAGCTGTTTTCGTCACCTCTTTCAGGAGGGTCCTGGAGGAAAAAAAATGTTTAATTTTACATAAAGCCGTCAATATTTGAAGTAAATTAATTGAAATTCCACTTCAAGTACATTTACCTACTTGAATAGATTTCGCTCATTTATGAGGTTAGGTACTTCAATTTTGCCAGAAAAAATATAATGCAATTTATATGGAATTACATAAGGAACACAAAAATGGTAAAATAAATAAGGGTTGCCATTTGAAATTTTAGGGGTAGGTGCCCTGGGATTCAGGGGGTTGCGAGTAACACGTCAACAAATGCCTCAAAAATTGTCCCCCTTGAGATGTTAATTGATGTGTTTCGTCAAATTTCCATACCATCATTGGTAAAGGCAATATTCAATGCTGTTCGTTTTCAAATTGTCACCTTGTAATAACTTTTCAATCGATTCACAATGACCAAATATACGTCCAATTCAACAACGTCAAATGAACGCTTCATAAACGTCTTAGTATAGGGTATTTTTTTTGAATGGGTCATATCGGGTTTTACATGGTAACTTTTGAACCTGTTGGTTCATGTCATGGTCAAATAAACGTCCACTACGTGACGTCCCAAACAAGTCATATTTTGCAACCCGTTTCCGACGTCGAATTTTGGTTAATCGACGTAAATCTATTTGAAATCCACGTTATAACGACTAACTGCTTGGGATGTTTGTTGGAATAGAAAAAAAGACATGCTGGAAAACATTTTGATTTGGATCAAACGACTTTTTCGCAGATCAGTTTTTCTATTGTATTCGCTAACATCTAAGGTTCTCTATCTTAGGCCCGGTTCATTCATCGTGATATAAACTTGCTGGTAACTATCTGCAAGATAAATTTACAGATCTATAATCCTGTTGGTCACTGGATAACTGGTTGACCAAAAGGATTACATATTACGTTTTTATCCGTCGGATTGCATCACCTGACAGCTTGCCTGACAGTTCATTAGAAAGTGAAAAAACCGGCTCTTATATGTTTTAAGAGGCTCTTGAAGAGACGGGAATAGACAAAAATTTGAAAGGCAATACCTATATGTTGTTTCTATTCCAGGCTCTTAAATTTTCTTTATGTAGAGATATTTAGAAATAAACAATTCAAGAGCCGGCAATAGACAAAAATTTAGATACAAAACTTTAAGAATTGAAAAGCAGAAATTTAGGGAAAATCAAGTAGATAAGTAGACTGAAGTATGTTGTTCCTTTTTCAGGCTCTTGAATCTTCTCTATGTAGAGATATTTGGAAGGAATAATTCAAGAGCCGGGAACAGACAAAAATTGAGACAGAAAAATTCAGAAATTTAGAGAAGAAATTTAAGGAAAATTTCCAAAAAGCAGAAGTATCTGTGAGAAGAAAACCATCATTCGACTATTTCACAGATTTAATGAGTGTTCTCTGATATAAAGCCAAAGCATGAGCTTTTGCAGATAGTTTAGAGCGGAAAGATTACCTAAATGAACTTCCACTTCCAAATGAGGATGAGATTGATCAATCCGCCGATAAACAGCGTGAACCAGGAATAAGGCCAATCCCCAGGGAATCTGAAAATTTTTGGAATCTTGACAAGCTCATGAATAATTGCTCATATCTTTCATGATATTTGAGAAATTGCCTACAATTTACATCATTGAAAAGAGTATTAAATTTTCTATAAGTTCTGCAAAATTGGTTTTTGTAACTTGAGAAGTTTCCAGGATATTGAACTTCAAAGTTAAAATTTGGTCGACATTTTGTCCAAAGTAGAGTACTACTATACTACTGCTCAAAGATAGTCAAAATCACTAGTTTTCAAAATATGCTTACTTTTAAACATCTACCTCGAAAACTAATCGTACAATTCGAGATTTTGCTATAAGACTGTAAAGGGAAAGCAATGAGCTATCCAACGATGTACAACACAAGATAGGTTCTTATTTGAAACAATTACGTTAGGGGGGAGGCGAAGCTACTCAAAAAGTGCTTCAGAATAATAATCATTCTCAAAAGGTTTTTCATCACATTTTCAAAACAATCTGAAATTGGTGTTTTGTGCATTTCAGCAAGGTATTATATGGCCACTTCTGACGACACATTATTAATTTAAGGAGTTTTTGCAAACTTTTGCTTATGCGGCATCTTATCTTTATTATAAATATAGCCTTGCAGCGTTGTAGAAATTAGTCTTTAAGTTAGGTTTGTCGTAGCAACATCAATGTAATTTCGTGTTTTAATTAAAATAAAAGTTTTTAAAAACACAATTTGCATTTAAGTTAATATAATTGTACGATGGAAGGATTTGTTTATCTCAATATTATTATACCTAATTGATGAATCATCACTGAAGCACAGATCGAAGTAAGAAAAAAGGGGACTAGGGTAATGTAAACAAGCTATTGTACCTTTCTTTTCTTATCTATTTTTATATTCGTCATTCGGCAGTCGACTATTGTAGAGGAATAAGCTATTAAAAAAATAATAACTGGATTACGGAGACGGTTGAAAGTAAGGCGGGCTACATAATTTCTGTGTTTTATTTCAAAAGGTCCCTAAGTTGTGAATAGTAAACAATGATCCTAACTGCCCTTCAAATCAGAATTTTGGTAAGCTACTTCTAGTTGAGCATGTTTGGTATTAAGACTTTAAGCATTTGGCTGTAGATTTTTTCAATAACTTCCTCTTAACAATTGAAGTTACGTTTCACTGATATCCAGGGCAACAAATCATGATTTGATTATTTCTTTTTGGTAATTGGTGTCCCCTGGGGAGGCCGTCCACCATAATAGGTTAGGATCCCATTTGTTGCATTGAATATACTATATACGGTAAGTGTAGCAGTGGGGCACTACCGAATACCAGCGAGAAATTGTTGAATTGTGATTTGCTGTTGGGTGTCAGCTGCACAACGTGACTTCAAGTGAATTCAGCCTAATGGGGCTTTAATAGAATAGCAGAATGCTTTTTAACTTTGCCAGGCAAAAGGAGGTATCACAGGGGGTAGTTTCTCATTTTAGAAAAATCATTAGGGGAGCAAGCCTCCAAGACAGAAGGGGTAGGGGTTAGGCAATAAACACATTTGGTTTCTCCAATGTGTATTTGACAGAATTTTTTTGTCTAAGAGATAGGCAGTCGAAATTACTATTGCTATTTACTTTTTTTTGAGGATTTTAAATTAAACAAGTATTGTATCTTCATCTGTCATATATGACTGACCTAGAAAAAATGGTGGGGAAAGCTAAAAACAAACAAAAAAATACTATAAACAATGTAATCTATCATTTCAGCCACTTTTTAATAATTAAGAGAAAAACACTGGGGGATATTTTCCCAATATACACGTGGCATGCCATGTGTTAAAATGGCCATTTGGAAATGATGTAGGGTTGATTTTCACTAATTTTGACCCACTCTATAGATTGATAAAGTCAAACTTGAGCAAAACTAAAAAATAAAAAAATCGAGTTTTTCATTTAGGTACCCCCTTTGAATTCTGATTTGAAAGTATATTAGCACAAGTGATTTCAGTACGTTTTGATTTACTCTATGGTAATTTGAAAGTATTTCTTGTTTAAGGCTATTGACAATTGTTTCACCAACTCCTTAAAAATGAGTATTTAAGCTTCTTGCAATTTCATAATCATCTCTCCCTATATAGGTAAAGTTATTTTCACTTAACTTATTTTAAAAAAATCTACTAACAAAATTCCATTGTTTTTTTAGATTTGTGCCTGTTTTATTCCACTGTTTTTTGAAATACATATTTTTTAAACTTTTTATTTTATTGTTAGCTCGATTCCTTATATGTTTAAATTGAGTATCCAATTGTAGGTTTCCTAGATTTTTTGTTTTCATTTTGTAGAGGTAATCATTTCTAAGACTTTCTGATTGATCCATTCATTATTTTCCCAAATTTTAAAAATCCTTGTTTTTTGAGATTTTTTTTTAGAATTTGTAATAAAATCAGTCAGATTCCGAAATGATGAGACATTTTCATTGAGTAGTTTTTCCCTAAACATGCTTTTAAACTTTTGGTAATCTGTTATTTTAACCTTTTTTATTTTTTTTAGAAAATAATTTCATGTTATATCCTCTATTGTGGTTGACAATAATTTGTGGTCTAATAGAGATGTGCTTTCAACAGTAACTTCTCAATTAAAATTATAAAATTTGTCGGAATGAACATGATCTAATATGCTTTTGTATTATTTGTAACCCTAGTAGCATTTTCTTCTATTATGATGTTATGTGTTCTAAAATTATTCAGAGTAATTAGGTTTGTGTAGTTACCTACATCTTTAGATTGATCTAACGAATTAACATTAAAGTCTCCCACTACCAAGTGCTTTTGGGGGTACTTGAGAATAATATTTTCCAGTGAAGCTAGGAACTCCGTATTACTGTACGAGGGTGGTTTATATACAACACTTATTTTAAGATTTTGATCACCGACACCAACGCATACCCAGTTTATTTTATCGCTTTCACTAGATTTGTCCAACTAACGAAATTGTATAGTTTCTTTAATGTATATCGATGCACCTCCTCCTCTAGTATCTCTATATGAATGAATTGCTCTATAATTTTTGAAATTGTACAGGAAAGTTTCTTGATAGTTTAACCATGTTTCTGTAAGTAGAAGAATATAGCAGTCATTGTTTGATACAAAACATTGCACTCTATCTATCTTATTCCTTAAACTTTGTGTGTTCATATACAGGGTGTCCCAAAAAGATACCGACAAACTTTAAGGGGTAGTAGGGGACATCAAAACAAGCATTTTTGTTTTTATAAACATATGTCCGCAAATGAGCCTGTAGAGCAAAAAAAACTGTTTTCATTCTTCGCAATAATTAAATCACTGTTTACTTATTAAATTTGCTTTATTAACAAATCAATTATGGTTTACAATAATTGTTCAAAATGTTGACCATTTACTTCAATGCCAAGATTGCACCGTTGGGTCATTGACTGAAAAGTTTAGTGTACAAAACACCTGTTCGTAATGAGGAAGATCTGTTAGCAAGGATACTGGCGAGTTGTACCCATGTAGAAGCTATTCCCGGAATATTCCAAAGGGTTCGCGAGTCAATGACCCGACGGTGCAATTTTTGCATTGAAGTAAATGGTCAACATTTTGAACAATTATTGTAAACCATAATTGATTTGTTAATAAACCAAAATAAAGAAGTAAACAGTGATTTGATTATTGCGAAGAATGAAAAGAGTTTTTTTGCTCTACCACCCAAATGGCTCATTTGCGGACATATGTTTATATAAACAAAAATGCTTGTTTTGATATCCCCTACTACCTCTTATAGTTTGTCGGTATCTTTTTGGGACACCCTGTATACAAGCTTGAGTTTTTTACTTTAATTGATCCATGTCTTTCACAAGACAAACCTTAGAGGTTTAATTTTTTCTTAACAATATGTCGCCATCACTAATCCATAAGTACTTTTAGTTGTTTTCTTTCCTATAAACTTCAGCTGCCTTGAAGATATCTAAATTTGTTTTGGTGAGATAAACTTTGGTGTTGTTATTATAGCCTAGTTGTCTGCTAGTGAGTAATAGCCTGCTTTTTGAGCTACTATACTCAATTTTGCACAGATTTAAAAAGAATTTCATGCTCTTTCCTATTGCGTATAATTTATATCAATTTAGCTTGAAATTTAACAAAGATATGGGCAATTGTATATACATGACCATGTCAAGATTTTGGAAATTTTCCAGAGCCAAAAACAGGATTTCCTTTTTAATTTTGTTCCTGCTCAAAATGGCCATTTGGAAATGATGTCAGGGTTGTTTTCCAGTAATTTTGATCCTTTATCGATTAGTAGAGTCAACATTGAGCAAAACCGAAAAATAAAAAAAACCGAATTTTTCATACCCCCTTTGAATTCTGATTTCAAAATATTCAAACCTCAATTGCTCAGGAATCGTTGAGCAAATTGCATTGAAATTTCCAGCATTTGTAGCTCTTATCACGCTCTGAAAGACCTGTAATTTACAATATTCCCAGGTTTATAAATTTTGAGAAAGTTGAGTTTGAAGTTTTTGACAAAATTTGGATTAAATATCAATTTTGAGGCTCAATTGCTCAAAAACTATTTGAGTTATCCAACTCAATTTTACACAGATTTATAGATAATTTAATGCTCTTTCCACTGGTGTATAATTAATTTCAATTTCCTCAAAATTCGACAAAGATATAGGCAATGACTCAAGACAAGATTTTGAAAATTTTCCAGACCCAAAAATAAGATTTCCTTTTTATTTTTGTTACTGCCTAAAATGGCCATTTGGAAACGATATCAGGATTGTTTTCTACTAATTTGGACCTGCTTTTTCGATTGGTAAGGTCATAATTGAGCAAAACTGAAAAATAAAAAAATCGACTTTTTCATTGAAATCTGATTTCAAAATATTCAAATCTCAATTGCTCGGTAACCGTCAAGCAAATTGCATTGAAATTTTCTGCATTTGTAGCTCTTATTGAGCTCTACATGGCCTGCAATTTATAATATTCCCAGGTTTATAGTTTTTGAGAAAATTTAATTTGAAGTTTTTGACAAAATTTTGATTAAAAATCAACTTTGAGGCTCAATTGCTCAAGAACTATTTGAGGTATCAAACTCAATTTTGCACAGATTTATAGACAATTTATTGCTCTTTTCAATGGTGTATGATTTATTTTAATTTGCTCAAAATTTAATAAAAATATGCGCAATTGCTCATGACCATGTCAAGATTTTTGAAATTTTTCAGAGCCAAAAATAGGATTTCCTTAATTTTTTTTTCAGCTTAAAACGGCCATTTGGAAATGATGTCAGGGTTGTTTTCCACTAACTTTGACCCGCTCTATCGATTGGTAAAGTCAAAATTGAGCAAAACGAAAAAATAAAAAAAATTAGTTTTTATAAGGGTACTTTTTCTGAATTCTAAAAGCCAACTTTGAGACTCAATTGCTCAAAAACTATTTGAGCTATGAAGCTCAATTTTGCACAGATTTATAGAGAATTTATTACTCTTTCCAACGATATATAAATTATTTCAATTTGCTCAAATATCCAACAAAGATCTGGGCAAATATTTCTAACCAAGCCTTAAATAGTAAAGGCTGTAGGTATGGGCTTGAATATAATCAAATACCTTGTACCTATTTTGGAATCCTGCTCCGTTAGATTTTTAGAACTGAAACTAAGATATACAAAATTTTACTCGAATCGGCGTACTTTATAAGGAAAAATATACAAAATTACTAAGGACCTCAGTACTTTTATTACTTAATAAATAATAAATAACATAAAGCTTGGATAAGATACCAGAATAGAATGAGGATCGGATTATATTGTGAATAACTAAAAAAGTTACTAAGAATTGTCTTGTTATGAACAGATTTTAAATATTTGAAGTACCAAAATTACTTCAAGTAATTTATTTAAAGTATTTTATGTACTTCAAGTACTGAAATATACTTCAAGTAATGCCACTTTACTTGAAGCTCTATTCTTTTTCCTAAAGTAAATTACTTGATGAAATTCAAGTCAATTTCAAGTTTACTTGATAATCAAAGTATAATTTAAAATACTTGTACTTATACTTCAAGTACTTTCGTAATGTACTTGTGCCAGCTCTGATTTTACATAATTTTTATGTGTATCTACTTATCAATCTAATATATAAGTATTTTGTACGATTTTTCTTGTAATTACAAAAGTGTAAATAAATATATAAGGCTTCTCTTTCAATACTTTCTGTTCAATACGAAAGCGCCCCATTCACATGTCGTGGAGTGAAACTAATACATATCAAACATTTTTTCGGGAGAGGATTTTCCGTCGCATTTTCCCCATTTAATAAAAGAGGGTTGCGATCCCGTTTCGGTTCAATTATTTAAAAGAATTTTCGCTCGCTTAGGAGTATGTAAAGTACGTCATAAACTGCATACTGAAAACATGCCGAGCATTTGTATATTATGTTAGGAAGATATAAAAAAAAAAATGTCCGCTGCCACTTGCAGAGTGGTTATAACTGAAATTTGTTTTTGCGAATTTCAATTATTCAATTGATAATTATTTAATATCAAAAACAAAAATAAATAAGTATTAATATTTTGCATATTTTGATCTGCTGGAATGGAGATAATTTTTACGCGTTGGAATTTTTCATTTTACAATTCGAGCTCGAAAGTTGCTTTTAATTAAATTTATTATTTTAATTACGAAAATTGTGAAAGGCATATTGTTTATGTTGAAACCAGCGAAAATAAATAAAATAAATGTTATTTTCTAGTGAGTGAAAAATTTCAAAATTAATTTTGATATAAGGAAAAACCGAGGGAAAAACCCTGGAAAAAAATTAAACCTCAAACACTTTGTTCGAGACTTAAAATCTGAATAATTAGAAGTAAATGATTTAAGCTCTTTCCCATCGAAAACGCAGTAAATATAATGAACGAATTAAATTTTAATAAACGGGGGGGCCAAAGAAAACAGATCCAACGTCGAGCCTGGAGCACAATGGAATCTGAAACAAACCCAGGAAACCTCGACAATGGAATTCCTCAGAGGAAAAAGGAGAAAAAAAGGAACCTTAAATCCGTCCCCGAGAGACTTTCGGCGAGCGCCTAACTTGCGATTTAGGCTTTTAATAATGTCCCCATAAAAGTTTAATTAATTTACTTTTCAGGTCTTTTATCTCGGAGGGTCTTTATGCCTTGTTTTTTTTTGCGTCAAGTATTTGGGGCGCGCCGCGACGCTTTTCAAACCACCTAACGAAAAAAAAGTGAGCGTGAAAACTGAAAATATGCTTTATGTCTTGCTGTTGAGAAAGGATTTTTTTTTGTTAATTAAGGTCTATGTACTTACAATTTCCAAAATTTTGCTCAACCTGGTACTTAGAACAGCCCATACAGCCTCATCGGCGAAAGCTTCTTTATAGTTCTGTAAATGATCTTCGACTTGCAAATAAAAATGTCTAACAGTTTTCTCTGTAGGCAACTGTTCGCTCCATAACATCAAAGCTGGTGTTGTAAGATTCACAATCAACCTGAAACAAACAAAAAAAAAAGGCCTGATACTAAAGCCGAAAGGATTGTGACCTAAAGCCGAATAAGCAATATCATCTCAGAATAAATTGAAAACTTTTGTCCCAGGGATTTCGCTTCACTTCGAGCAATTTTCGTTCGGAAAGAGAGAACTCAATTTCCTGTGTTTAAACCATCATTTCACGATTGGATTATCCAGCATATGCACGCGGCTTTGAGACGTACCTACCTACCTGCAATATGTTTTTTAAGTTATGTGAAGCGAAAGAGAGAGATTTTGCAAATTTCTAGGATGTGTGTCATTCGCTTTAATAGAATATTGAATATATTTGATGCAAACAGCCCACTGTGAACAATCCCCTGTTGTTTTAAAAAGGGGTAAGTATAGTATAATTTATTTTTGGCTGAAAATATAAAATGTAAATCCTTGATACGGAGCCCCCTCTATCCGCAAAAGTTGTGCTTGGAATTTGAGGTTTTTATGGTGCCGCATCAAAATTTAATCCAAATTTAAATTTTTAATGGCGGTTAGGCCGAGAGGTAAGCTTAGCACCTGAAGATTTAATTTTAGGGTCTTTTTGCAACTTGATTTATAGATGAAGTAGGAGGGCTGGGGGGTTGGTTAAGCGATACAGTAATTTCCCTAGTAGGATCGAGGGGGTATCGTGGGGGAAATGCCACCGTGGGGGAACTTTATCCTGGCCTAATTTATTAGATGGTTTTAGTCGAGATTTATTTTGCTTTGGGTGAATCTAAATGGGTACGATTAAAAATTGGAAGTGCATATTTATGTTGCAGTGGAATAAAACAGCGTGTGTGTTAGAATTAAAACTTTCACGAGTATGGAAATATTTTGCGCTAACTTTAGTTCTAAAACTTTTAATGAAGATCTTGTTTCATCTCCATATTTGGAGAAAACTTAGAGAAGATGGAATGAACTTGAAGCTTGTAGCCTAGAGTAGAACGCAAAAATATGTACGGGTAGGTACTGAAAATGACTCACATGCAAATGATTCAAATATAATACCGACTCAAATACCAAGTCTGATCCATTTACAACCAAATAAAAAGTTGTTTCTAGAAATAATTTTCCTGCCAAAAGAGTTTAAGATGTCTAACTCAATGTTTAAGACAATTGAATCCATGGGATAGTAGGTAAAGTGGAAGATTTGACTTAGCATTTTTTTTTAAAAAACATCAATACTTAAGTAAGTACCTAAACAATTTACAGAATATGCCTAGAGATGGATACATTAGGATCTTCTCTAAGCAGTGCTTGAAGCACTGGTATTGAACCTATCGAGGAAAATATATAATATGTATAAGCAACTGTTTCTTAAAATAGATTGGGTTCTCTTGCTGTAGATTACACAATGTAGTAAAGGTGTAACACCTTTTAGCTCTCACAAAATCATTATTTGGATGATTTCTATTTGATGGAAACATTGCAACCAAGTTTCAATCTTCTCATCAGGTGTAGCAATTGTTTATTCAATGTCCACTAGGAGAGAAAAGTGGCTATGGCAACATGGAAAAGTAAGTAAGCACGAAAAGCTCAGGCATATGCATAACCAGACAGTATAGTCGTAATTGAATTTTCTAGCAAATCTTGCTCCCAAAACTCTTTGAGCCCACTGCCTGACATAATAGACTGGACAATTGCCACTACTATTTGCTGCACATGTATACTGTATTCAAGAATAAAGGTTGGTCAAAAGGGTCATCAAAAGTAACATTACACCGATGGGTAAACCATCTTGGAAATATAGTGTAAAAGCATGTGGGATTCCAGTGGAATTCCAGATTCTGTAGTTCAGAAACTCCCCATTCTAATATCAGAAGGACTCATTAATGAATTAGGTAATTGCTGCGGAACTCGCTCCGCTCGTTGTTCTCCATAAAAAAGAAACTTTAATTCATAAATTCTGAAAGTTTCAAGTGACTGTGAGCATTAAAAGTACTTTGCACAAGTGATTTTTGCAAATTATATATTTTTGCATGCAATAACCGAGGCAATAACATATGAAAAAGCTTCGAAATTTGGTTTGAAGCTTCAAATCAACTTCAAATTAACTTTTCCACAAAGAGGAAACTTCAATTCATAAATCCTGATAGTTTCAAATCACTGTGATCATTAGAAGTACTTTGCACAAGTGATTTTTGCAAATTTTAATCATTTTTCCATGCATTAACTTGAAAAAAAGCTTCTAAATTTAGTTTAGAGGTTCAGATCAACTTCAAATTAACTTTTCCACAAAGAAGAAACTTCAATTCATAAATACTGGAAATTTCAAGTCACTGTGATCACTAGAAGTATTTTGCACAAGTACAATGTACTTTCTACTCATTATTCATTAGTCCAAAATTTCATTTATTTTCAGTGGAATTTCGTGGGATTTCATCCATTCTAAATTCAAAAATTGAAAAAAAAATGACACAACTGTCAAAACCTGTCATTTGTTTTAATAGAAAAAAATACTCTAATCTGGTCCTTTCTCACTTTAAGGTAGTTTATTGGTGATAAAACATTAAACAAAGTTCATGCACGTCACATTTTGACAGCTGTAATTTTTTTTTCAATTTTTAAATTCAGAATTTACATATAAGTTGAAAATGTCAAATGACAACATAAAATATTGAAAACTGGAAAAGATGAGTGCTGCCGTTTGGCAGGGTTTTGACAGGTGTTAAAACGATTGACATTTTTCGACTTAACATGGTCGACTTAGTAGAAATAAATTTTTTGTTCATCAAAATCTGCCATAGTTACTCTGCTTTTGGATATCAGATTCCAATATTTAACAGCCAATCACGCCTCACCTGTCATATATACAGAGTTGTGCCCATGGTAAAAAATGTTGCTTACAGCATCCCCAATAACATATTTAAATTTCATTCAAATATCACGGGTAACCAATTTCCATTTAAATATTTCGGGTCCTTTGTAGCTGATTCATATTTCAACTATCTCTTTCTAATTCATTATTTATTATAAAGAAACAGAATTTATTTTTTCTCAAAAACTTTCGAAGGTAAATCTATAAAACCTTATATCATTGAAATCAGCTCGAAAAGAGCTATGCAATGAAAAAATAATATATGGGGTGTCCCATTTAAGAAAATACAACTCAACATCAGGGTTACTATTCCAAAATCGGTGACATCTCGAAAAAAAAAAAAACTTGAAAAAAAATTTAGCCATGAGTTGTCTTCACTATTGTTGTTATTTTCTCAAAAAAAATCTCTGCTGGTTTTCGATATAGCCCATTAAAACATCGGAAATGGGCCACCCTGTACAGGGTGTCAAGTTATAAAGTAGGTATCACCACCTGTAACTTTTTTATTTTTGATCCTACATAAAAAAGTTACAGGTGGTGGTACATACTTTATAACTTGACACCCTGTAAGTACATGTCCTACTGCCACTCTAAAAACTTGATTCAAGCAAGTGTCATTTTCCAATGATTCTGAAATACACCTAATACCTATATTAGGTCTCCTAAAGACCTGCATAATATTTTTCATTGGATAACATTTCCACTTGTTCTACATCAGATCCAGCATTTGATTCTTCAAAAAAAAAACACTGCTGAATTCGAAAATGATGAAAGCAACAAAAACTTGATGTCAATTATCAATGTATTGCAAAATCCCAATCAACAGCTGATTTTTTATCCCCACTAGAGTTGATTTTGAGTGATTTCAGAAATTGCAAAGGTGATTGCATAGGATTTCGGCGATTGCGGAAAAAGATTTCGGGACTGCAAGAAGGATTCCAGATATTGCGAACTGACTGCGGGATTTCAGAATGATTTTGGAGATGATTGCAAGTGATTTCAGGCCAAATGTACACGTATTGCAGGAAGTGGTCGCCTTCTCGGTTATTGCCAACTAGTTCCATGTATTAACAAAATATTTCCACATATTGCCAGGTATTTCAATAGTATTATCACATATTATCAGGTATTGCCATGCTATTGACAGACTAAAGTCAAATATTTGTCTTGCCAGAATTCTAGGTATTGACCTTGGTATTGACATATCCACAGGTATTTACCGAGGTATTTAAATGTTATTAATGGGTATCAACCAATGACAACATATCATATTGCCTAGATATCTACAAGTATTGACATATATTACCTACATAATTAACAAGTAGGCATTGCATAGTATTGACACTATTGACATAGTATTTACCTGGTATTGACATATCAACCAGTGATTTGTACACCGATTAACAAGGTGAAAAATCCCTCAGTACCTTCTTATGTTTAGCCCTTTGCCTCTCTGACTTGTCTGACTATGACAAGAATTTATAACCAATTAGAAAAAAATTCTTACCTCAACAACACGTCGAACAAGTCGGCTTCTTCCCAATAGCTTTTCAACAGGGGCAACAAATCAGATTGCAAGACCGCAGTGTCACCTAGTTGCCTTCTGATGTCGTGAGTCTCGTCGTCTCGCCTCAAATATCGAATTAGGTCTTTCACGGTCTCGAGAGTATTGGCGTCGGCATAATATTTATTCGCTTTCGCATCGAAGTACCCCAGGGCATTGCAAGCTGCGGCCAAGTCTGCGCTTAGCAGAGAGGACATTATTTTTTGCTGGCAATTTTGAAAAAAACTGACTAGGTATATTATTATACCGCACTAATAGAATCACTTATTACTGAGGTAGATTATACAAGGTAGATAGGTACTGCACTTTTATTTGAATTTTCAAAAAGAATAAAAGTTGGGTTATGTTTACAAAGGTAAACAAATAAGTGCTGTCAGAAAAAGGCGCCAAAACTCAACATCAACCAGGGTGGGCGTTAGGCGTTTTCAAAAAGCCAAACCAGAGTCGGTGTAATAATAGGTCTGTTTCTTCTGCAAAAATCAAAACCAGTCAGAGTGAATTTCATTGGTTGAAACTATTTTTCTGACTATTTTCGACTAATAGGTCTGTTTCTGCAGAAATCAGAAACCAGTCGGAGTGAATTTCATTGGTTGAAACTAGTTTTTTGACTGTTTCTGACTATTTTCAACCAATGAAACTCGCTCCGACTGGTTTGTGACTTCTGCAGAAACAGACCTATTGAAATTCGCTCTGACTGGTTTGTGATTTTTGCAGAAACAGACCTTATATAATAGGTCTGTTTCTACAAAAATCACAAACCAGTCAGAGTGAATTTCATTGGTTGAAACTAGTTTTCTACTGTTTCTAACTGTTTTCAACCTATGAAATTCGCTCTGACTGGTTTGTGATTTCTGCAGAAACAGACCTTATTATAGGTCTGTTTCTGCAGAAATCACAAACCATCAGTAGTTTTGAAAACTTTTTCAAAACTGGTATAGAACAGTTTCACAATGATGTCATATCTAACTTCTCGGTGCGAGGAAATGGTTTTGAAATGAAGAATAGTTGTGTCCATTTTAAGCGATTTACTCAGTAATCTTGACAGAAATTACAGATAAGTCATGGATTTAATGTCAATTAATATACTAGTTGGTTGACAAGTGACGTGACGCTAAGTGACGCTGTTTCAAACCTGTTTGGAACCAGTTTCAAAAAAATGAACGCGAAAAAACAGCTTTAGAGGGATTGAGTTTGTAACATTTTTCTTGAATTATTAGGTCTGTTCGCACAGAAATCATAATCCAGTAGAATTTCATTGGCTAAAAACAGTCAGAAAACTATGGTTGACCCAATCCCAATCCAAGCGACAAACTGGTCATTTCTATTACAACCTATCAAATGTCCTCCGTGCGTACTTGGTAGAGGTAGGGCGTTTCAACCCAATAGAAAGGCTGGTGTTTGTTGACAGTTTAGGTTATATGTCATTTACTGCCGCTTGGATTTGGGAATGGTATAGTTTCAACCAAGAAAATTCTCTCTGACCGAAACCAGCTGAAAACCAGCTGAAATTAGCCGAGCAAGCACAAAACCAGGTTTGGAACCAGTGAAAACCAGAACGAAGCAAATTTGAAACCAGCTTCGAAACTAGCTAAACTAGCACAAAGCGTTTTTCACTGGTTTCATGCTAGTTTCGACCTAGTTTTTACTGGTTTAAAGCTGGTTTTGTGCTGGTTTAGGTGGTTTCAAGCTGGTTTTCACTGAGATTTGTTACACACAGGCCTTATGACTATGAGGATAGGCCGTCCTGTAGTAGTAGTGTGTATCATCCTTGGATACTTATACCGCTTATACGTCATCGTCTGGCACGTTTTCATGGATTTTAAATTTCTCTACTGTTGAAGTGCCTGTAGAAAACTTCATATATGGGGGTATCCCACAGGGAACCAAATAGATCTATATTTGAAAAACTGTATGCAAAATTTTTTTGAAAATTTGACAGTATATTAATGTCAATAGGGGCAACCCGGCTAAAATATATTCAAGACGGTTGGATTTCCAGTTATACCGGAAGTAGACGTCAATTTGCTTATTTTAAATGAGACACCCTGTATGTGATTGCATGTTTGGATTCTATGTAAAATTCTAAGCAGATTTCATGTGATATACCCTATATCCAAGCTCAACTGTTTTGGAATTATTGAAAAGTGTCCTTTTTGCAACTTTGACAGGCTATAAAACCTAAACGGTCAATTTTAGATGAAAACCGATCTTACTATAGATTTTCATAAACTATAGCCAATTTTAAGCGATCGACCGATCGGTCATCTTGACATATAAACCATTTATCAACCGTCATTTGTCAACCAATTGGTTTAACTGACGTTAACAGGGAATTTATTTGCACTACGTCACAGTTCTTAGTGGGTAGATCGGTCGATAACAACGACGATAGACTCGATAGAGTCCAAGTCAAGGATATTACACACTACTACAGGATCGCTCATCTTATTGGCCTTGATTTTTGGATGCAAAAGTAAACATTTATGAAGAAAAATATTATTTAATTTTGATCAACCTAATAGACGAAGAGGAAGATGCAAACGAGATCTGAAATAGTTATTTACCTAACAAGTGCGGAAAGTTATTTCACATTATTGCCAAGCACCGATACCCTTGTGACGTCACTACAGATGCTGCACGCCTTGCTTTTGTTAGACGTATCATTGTGTTTTGTGTTTATTTTCGTTATTTATACATTTGTATCCTGTGCTTTTTGGAGAGAAACTTCTCAGGCGGCGGTCTGATATTTGGACGAGAATGGAGAGTGATTTGAAAGACGCGTGACGTTTTGGCAAATTTCGTTTCACGAGAGAGAAGAAAAATATAACGTAGAGGGACGGAAAAAGACGGCCGTCGAACGATTGACACAAACCAAGGATTATTAACTATGATTGTCAAGCGGCAAGCGCCGATGCCCTTGTAACGTCACTACAGATTCGCGTTTAACTTCGTCTTTCACCCCGACTCATTTTTCCAAAGAATGCCACAAAAATTTTCAAAATATTCCAAAATGGAATTTTTTGGCATTTTTTGGAATGTCTTTGTTTCAAACAACGGACTGTCCGTTACAAAAACGGACGCAAGGCAATCCTACGTTGTGGCAAATTTTGTCACACAGGAGAGAAGAAAGGAGAACCCATAAAGGCGGAGACAGCCAATGAAAATGACAACCGACAAACGATTGACAAAAACCAAGGATTTTAAGCAAAAAGGATTGCCTATTATTGTTAAGCCTCGATACCCTTGTGTTGTCACTACAGATGCTCATTGCGCCTCTCCATTTCGTGTGATCCTTCGTTTTACCCCGACTCATATGCTTTAAAAGGTTTATGAGGGGGAATGGGGAATAGTTTTTAAGAAGTTTCACTTCTACCACGTGTAGGGCGCTGCACATGATTTTTTTTTTCTTTGATGTCTCGCCATACATTTTATGACCATTTTGTCTCCTGTGAAGAAAACCAAATTTAAGAAAGAGAAAGGGGTGATTTTTAATTCAAAAGTCCTATAAACCCATTATCTCTACGTTACTTTATTATAATAAGTATTATTAATCCGGTGTTTAAAAAATATGTGTTTTATGTGGGACTTTCTATTGAGCCATCGTCTACAATATAATTTATAAGTTTTCATCTTTGGTTTTATTTTTATATTGAGATTGTCAGTTCTCTCGAAAATACTTTTAACTCAACATTAGCATAAAATGTATTCAAATAGGAAATGTAGCGCTAAAATCCTCGATGGCTTTACACTGTTGCAGCAAAATCCTCACTTTAAGCAGGAGCGACGTTTTGCCAATAAGCAGTTTCCCTCCGATAAAAGCACTCTTTCCGCAAAATGTCTGTTTTATTGGTAAACAGTACTAAAGCCCGCCAACCGACGCCGGTATGGAAAAGTTAAAAGTTTGACAGCGGTTATTTCAGACGGCAATGTTTGTGTTTGCGTTCGAATAGAAGTCACGATTTTGCTGAATCAGACAATTGAGGATGATGTAAAGAACTACATATTGAGTCAAATAACTTTGTAACCAAAAAAAAAAAACTAGGTATAGGAAATTAGGCTGCATGTTGAAGCTAAATATATAGAAAAAGTATAATTATTCCTGGTCACATCCATGCGGTTACTTAATATTCCAAAGTCGGCTTCTACCGGCCTTCAGAATAAAACCATAATTTACGGAGAAAAAGGACCCAGAGAGTGCATTCTAGTGGTAATGCAAACGATAAATATTTCCGCAGCCTACTTCACTGGCTCCCTGCTAAATCCCTCACAATCCTCTATGAGGCCATGGCCGGTCCCTTCGGGAAACGCGCGGTACACGTGACCTGATTCGAGAAAATCGAGAAGCCTTTACGTAGTTCGAATATGATGAAATTAACGTCCAGGAAGCTGACCGACTCGGAAAATAACTCGGGAAATAATTATTAAAGAGGTATAAGGGGAAAAATGCCTGGGATATATCGAATTTATTAGGGGGGAATGTTTTCGGGATTAATATGCCTTTCGTGCTTTTAGTATTTGATGGTCAATAATAATTGGGATAATAATCATTACAGTTAGTGCCTAATGACTTAGAGGGAGACGACGTATCGACAAATCAGGCATCGATACCCGATACCATAAGCTGCATTTGGAGTTTGAACATCAACAAAAATATTGATATCCTTTTTAGAAACGTCTAGAAAGTCTGAGATAGAACATCAAATCCGAGTTTTGAAATCGTATCTACGTAAAATTGCGTTTCTCATTTATTTGTTTCCCTTATTGAGATGAATGAATCTCAATTTTTGTGAATCCTTGACAGAATATGTGAATAGGTAGTTCTTTCCTTAGATTATCTGACATTTACATGTAGATCATTTCACGAGCCAACTTGCAAATTCCATACTTGCAAAATCATGGCAAAATCAAACTCATGATTATGTTGTCTACAGAGTTCAAATTTCCAATATGTATTTCATCCAAATTTAATGTACCTACCGTACGCCTTTCAATGTCAGTCAACAATAATTATGTATGTAGGCGACAAACTAGCTCGTCAGCTTCAAAACTAATTTGACGTAACAGCTGCTGAAATCTCGTCACCAAGGTAATTAGAACTTGCCTCCATATACTTTCCATTTCAAATAAGGCTCTGGCATACACGACACACGCGTTTGTTCTATTTCGCCCTATCTCCGTCATTGTTTCGGAATTGAAATTACCTAATGAGCGTCGGCCTGTAATTATTTTCGGATTAAAATCCTAGGATAATTACAGTCAACGTCACGTGCGCTGCAAACGAATCCATTATCCATTTATTCGCTAATCTATATTTGATTAGCTATTTGTGTGTCTATCTGTGAAATATTTTCCGGATAATATTGTGTCAAGTACCTACAAAAAAAAAGAAATAAAAGAAAATGTCTTTTGTGAACCATTATAACCCTCCATTAGTGCCTTATACCTACTAGAAACCGCCTCCAATTTCGTTTCAAGAGCAGGCCAATCTTGAAATTTTTGTTACTGGTCAATATTTATTATTAAAGGTCCATTGTCTTTTTTCCAGTTATAAAAAATTTACGATGAAAATAGGAAAGATCATAAATAAACAACTATATACACAGTATGTCCTCAATCCTTTAAAAGTAATTACATCCATAAACTAGCCTTACGGATGCAATTTTACAGCTTTTTGTTTTGTGCTTTAGCTGCAGGAAATCTGTTGTGACTGGAAGGGCTGTAAAGATTTATAGCTCGATGGGAAAATGGATTATAAAGCTGGCTGTTTTGGACGTACTTCTTAATTAAAGATATTTCTACTTTGACAAAAATGGCGAATACAAATTTCTCACTCTCAAAATCCCTTTAATTTAATTACATCCATAAAACAGTCTCTCGGATGCAATTTAACGGTATTTTGTTGTGTGTGTCGGGCAAAAACCTCTTAATGATGAGCATAAAGGAGAGTTTACGACATTTCTACTAGGGTGTAAAAATGCATTAGGTAGAGTAAAACAGGGAACAACTATACGAGCGCCTAATCCTAAACTGAGGGGTAGAAAACACTTAAAAATAAATACCTACGCTCCTGGGGGGATAGAGATTACAGATGTCGCAACGGAGACAAATTAAATGGAGGAAATATACAAAAATGGAATATATTGCTGAGTAGAGTGATGGAAAAGCGGGTCTTCAATTCCCCATTATGACAATTTAAAACCTTCGAAATGACGAACATAATTTTGGTTTAAAATTTACCGAGAGGAATAGGGATTTTATTGCGTATTTTGAGGTTTAAGGTTCTTTGTAGTTTGTACATTATCTACGTTGGATATAATACATCAATGAGGATTCAATTATAGAAATTGAATATACATATTCAATGAGTTGAATAGAAAAGTGAAGAAACCCAAAACCTCAAATCATCTGGCGGAAATAGTCAACAAACAACGGATATCCAGGAAAAACTTATGCAAACTAAATTATATTCTTACGGAGGAAAAGTCAATATTGAATATATAGTTGAGTTAAAGATAATCCAAATTTTACTTAGTACAATTCTTCAGAATCAATCAACAATACAACAAATACCTACAGATCGTTTCACCAGGGTTCATACTTTTGATATCAACCACGTCACAACTTGAAAAAAAAGGGCTATCGTAGATTAATTCATATGACACATTCAATTTTTTTGATAAATTAAAATGAATGACTTCTGGTTTAAGAAACCGACGAACATTTTTGACATCATTGATTTGTTTCAGTCAATTTCTATTTGTTGAAAAAGAAGGGTAAAAAAGATAAACCGTCTAGAAATTTCAGCTCATTTGAACTTATAGTTCCAGCAATAGAATTGCGTTATGCAATTTGGGGTAAATTTATCAATTTTTCAATTTTCTGAGTACCTACCATATTTTTTCATAGATTTCGGCGTCAAATCTCAAAATAATTTAGTGTATGGAATTTGGGGGGTCCCCAATGATCATTAACACAAGAAATCTCAACATAAAAATATGTGAAATTTCATCATTTTAGTACTAATGTAGATACCTTATGATTTGGATTTTCGAAAACTTTGACAACTCATAACTTTTTTTCTATTATGGATAGAAAGCTGGAATTTTCAGCAATTCTTATCCCAGTGGAGGACTACAATCCCTGGGAATTTCAGCTCATTTGGACTTATAGTTCCAGACATAAAATCGCGTTAAGCAGTTTAGGTTATATTTATCAATTTTTCAATTTTCTGAATGCTTTTTTCTATAGATTTCGGCGTCAAATCTCAGAATAATTTAGTGAATGGAGTTTGGGTGGTCCTGTATGATCATTTATGCCCGATTGCACCGTCTCTCTTAACCGAGGCTTAGAGATAACTATTCCCTAAAGTGACATTTTCCCATGCAAAACTGTCCATTTAAGGGATAGTTATCGTTAAGCCTCAGTTAAGAGAGATGGTGCAATCGGGCATAAGACACATAATCTCAACATAAAATCATCATCAACTAGTATTCTGACTGTTTTTGACTGTTTTCAACCAATGAAATTTGCTCTGACTGGTTTGTGATTTCTGCAGAAACAGACCTAATAAGTTATTGTTCAAGTACAAATAAGTGGATTGTTGCGGAATTTATGGGTGGACCTCTGCGGCACAATCGCAGCGAGTTCCGCAGCCCTCTACTCATCAATATACTGTTGAAGTGTTTAAGTAAGACATTCACCTGGAACATGTAGTTTTTAAACTAATGAGAATAACTCACATTTGAGTGAGTCAGGTTAGTATCGTAATTAAACAACTATTGATGAATAGATGGCTGCGGAACTCGCTTCGCTCGTCCCGCAGAGGTCCACCCATAAGTTCCGCAACAATCCACTCGTTTGTACTTGAATAACTTGTCACATTATATTACTAGTTTGGTAAAGCAACATTACTGACCATGGTTTCTAAAAATTCAGCAAAACTGTACAACTTTTGTATTTACACCTTACTTCTACCTGTAAAGGTAAAGGCTATAGGTGGGGTGTCAATATATAGAAAACACCCTGTACAAAATGAGTGGATTATTGCAGAACCTTGGGTGGACCTCTGCGGGACGAGCGCAGCGAGTTCCGCAGCCATCTACTCACCAATATACTGTTGAACTGTTTAAATATGACACTCACCTGAAACGTGTAGTTTTTGAACTAATGACAAAAATTCACAACTGAGTGAATCAGGTAAGTATTGTACTTGAACAACATATTGGTGAATAGATGGGTAGGTCCACCCATAAGTTCCGCAACAATCCACTCGTTTGTACTTGAATAACTTGTCACAATATATTTCTAGTTTGGTAAAGTAACATTACTAATTCCTATTGAAAGGCAAATTGACAAAAAGTGGATAATCTTACAAATTTTGACTTTATATAATAAGTTATTGTTCAAGTACAAATAAGTAGATTGTTGCGGAATTTATGGGTGGACCTCTGCGGGACGAGCGCAGCGAGTTCCGCAGCCATCTACTCACCAATATACTGTTGAACTGTTCAAATATGACTCTCACCTGAAACGTGTAGTTTTTGAACTAATGAGAAAAATTCATAACTGTGTGAATCAGGTAAGTATTGTACTTGAACAACATATTGGTGAATAGATGGGTGGGTCAACCCATAAGTTCCGCAACAATCCACTCGTTTGTACTTCAATAACTTGTCACAATATACTTCTAGTTTGGTAAAGTAACATTACTAATTCCTGTTGAAAGGCAAATTGACAAAAAGTGGATAATCTTAAAAGTTTTGACCTTATATAATAAGTTATTGTTCAAGTACAAATAAGTGGATTGTTGCGGAATTTATGGGTGGACCTCGCTGCGCTCATCCCGCAGCCATCTACTCACCAATATACTGTTGAACTGTTCAAGTAAGATATTCACCTGAAACGTGTAGTTTTTAAACTAATGAAAATAACTCACATTTGAGTGAGTCAGGTTAGTATCGTAATTAGACAACATATTGATGAATAGATGGCTGCGGAACTCGCTGCGCTCGTCCCGCAGAGGTCCACTCATAAGTTCCGCAACAATCCACTCTTTCGTACTTGAATAACTTGTCACATTATGTTACTAGTTTGGTAAAGTAACATTACTAATTCCTGTTAAAAGGCAAATTGACAAAAAGTTGATAATCTTACAAATTCTGACTTCATATAATAAGGTTTGTTCAAGTATACAAAAGTTGTACAGTATTGGCTAAATTTTTGGAATGGTCAGAAACAAAAATTGAATGTCAGAAATGTGAAATGTTGCATGCTTTCAGCTTTTTTTACATGCAATGCCCTATATTTGGTTCTATATTCTTGAAGACTTGAAAACTATATAGTTTGTCTGTATTTGGTTGAGCCGTCTCCAACATATTTGGTTCTAAAAATTTTAAAAATAATATCAGAAAAACCAAATATCTCAAATTTTACTTGCAGCTTTCACCTGTACAGGTAGAATGGTTCACAAAATCAGTAGTTGAATAGTATTTTCACAATTTTTGGAGCTGAATATATGAGAGACTGTTCAATTAAATATGGACAAACTATATACCTATTTTTAGAATCGAGGCATTGTGCTCTTCAAGAATACCTATAAAATGAAATATAGGGCATTGCATTAGAAAAAAGCTGGAAGCATGCAAAATTTCACATTTCTGACATTCAAATTTTCTTTCTGACCATGGTTTCTAAAAATTCAGCCAAAACTACCAAAAAAGCCTGGAAAAAAATATACCTTGTATAGGTAGGTATACACCAAACGATAACAAATGTTGGCTTACATGTCATGATGAAACAAAAACAACTGATTCAAATTAGCTCTCGATTGTCAGAAAAACTATAATTCCTTGTTTTATTTACGGCTATTTTTTTTCTTTATTGAACACGTATTGTCAAACCCCATTATCTATAGAAAAGGAGCTACAAGAAAGGGTCTTCTTTCACTGCTAACACATAAAAAAGCTTTTATCAGTAAGTAAAACTACGTGCACCAAATTTAATGAAAAAGGTTGGGCACTCATCAATAAAAAAAAGGAGTAAATTTTACCAAAAATTTTAAAAAATCCCAAGTGCCTGATGACATAACAATTTAGACAGGTCTATCTAGGTCATATAGGGGACGAATAAAACCTTTTAACCTTCATCAAACTGACACTTAAATATTTAATTTAATTTGCCATTAGGGTTTCAGATCAGCTCTATTTGCTGAACAAGGCCAATATTAAACATGCACGGAATTATTTATTTACATTTAACAAACAAAATCTTATTAAACGTAGAAGAAAAATGGACACTTATGTGTCGTTGTTGAGAATTCCCGGAACGTATTTTGCGACGGCATAGTTCGGACAGAGAAAGAATAAAAATGACCGCCCATAAAATACCAGAAATATTTGGCCAGACCACACCGTTACCGCTATTTGTTTTTGTACGAGGCATAAGAATGGGAGAGTTTAGGAAATTTGAAGTTTAATATTTTAACAAGAGGAAGTTCTACTAGTGAATTATATCCAATTTATTGTTAGTTATTACTACTATGAGAGGACGAAATAGGAATTCGTTATTTATTAAGTCTATCATGTTTTGTCTGCTATTTCCGTCCTCTTGGTGGGCTTCATAGTGTTTCGATTTTCATCAACCTGAACATGCATTTTGTATCAAGAGCTTTTGTGTTTGAAGGAAATTGGGTTTTGGTTTTTTCTGAGTGAATAGCTTCGATCAATTTTTTCGCGACATCTCTTCCACATATTTCAGAAAATTTCTGTGGAACATTGTCAAAAAAGATTTTGCTCCCAAGATATTTTGCTTGTGTTTTCTCTGGATTATTTATTATTCATGGTCGTACCGTTGACTTCAATAATCAAGGAAATTGCGACATCTTCGGTCGAACAAATAATTATATTTCTTGGAAATAGCGGGAGGAACTTTAGGTCAAGTAGGAATTTGAGACTTTAGTATATAACTGTTGCGCAAAAATTAACCCTTAATTTGTTTGAAAACTAAATTTGAATAAATAAACCCTAATAGGCCTAGGTACAGTAAGACAACCTTAAGGAATGCGGCCAGCGCAACAAAGTGCTCGCGGATACTCAGTCAGTATGGAAGTACGTTCATTACATAATTTTAGCTTTATAGGGCGCCATAAAATCAAGTTGAGTGTTGTGGGTACTCTGACACCTCAACTTCGAGACTAGCAAACCGTCGAAAAGGAAGAACCCAATGATAAAGTAAAATCTAAAACCCTGAAAGAGTACAAATTTTCAGAACTTAGAACCCCTTTATGCTTAGAAAATCAAAATTCCAAACTTCAAAGGGTACATAAATGAATTGATTGAAATTTAAGTAGCAAAATTCCCTGAAATTTGTAAATTGTCATTAAAAAAAAATCCCTTTAATTAATAAGCTAATTGCTTAACTAAATATTGATAACGAAAAGGTAAATTCAGATGATCAGGTCAAATGTGTCGCAGTATTGGTACCTACTCGTGAGATACCGATGAAAGTGAGAGATCGTACTCGTTTTATTAAGGATCTTGTTATGCCGGAACTTTCACATGTCTTGATTTTGGGTACCGATTTCTGGAAGGCTATGAGTGTTGTGCCAGATTTACGGTGTGGTGAGTGGTATTTTTCGAGCCTGCCTGAAATTGCTTCTCTAGAGGTAGCTGATGAAACCATTCTAACGAAGGACCAGAAGAGTAGGTTGAATGCGTTGTTGGATGACAGTTTCAGGTTTATGGGTGATAAATTGGGTTGCACAGACCAGATGGAACATGTTATTGTTACCAAGGCCAAGCCTATTAAGCAGCGTTGGTACCGAGTTTCTCCTATAATGCAGCAACACATCGATAGGGAATTGGAGGAGATGATAAAAGCTTGGGGTTGTGGAACCTTCGAAAGCATCACCAGTCGTTATGGTTAAAAAGAAGGATCGTTCGTTCCGCCTTTGTGTGGACTACAGGAAGATTAATGCTGTGTGTGAATGGGATAGTTATCCGCTTCCCCTGGTTACTGACACCCTCGATAAACTTTCTCAAAGTAAGTTTTGTTCCACTATGGACATTAAATCGGCGTATTGGCAGGTACCAGTCGCCCAGTCTTCTCGTCTCCAAACCGCTTTTACAATTCCGAATCGTGGTCTGTTTCAATTTAAGACACTCCCATTCGGGTTACATAATGCTCCAGCCACTTGGCAAAAACTCACTGCTAATGTCCTTGGAGCCATATGTTTTTGTGTATCTAGATGATATAGTGGTGATTAAACCCGATCTTGAGACGCACTTGAAGGTCCTGGAGGAGGTATTTCGTAGGCTACGTCAGGCCAATCTCACTGTGGGTCGAGCGAAGTGTCAGTTTTGTAAGCCTAGTCTAAAGTATCTTGGTTATATAGGCGATAGCCAAGGATTACACGTCGACCCCGATAAGGTTAGGGCCATGTTGAATTTTCCTGTCCGAACTAGTGTCACTGAGGTTAGGAGGATAGTAGGCATTATTTCGTGGTACCGCAGGTTCAGCAAAGATTTCACGACTGTTATAGCTCCCATAACTGGTTTGTTAAGGAAGAATCGTAAGTTTGACTAAACTCCACACTGTGACTGCTTTTAGGAGTATTAAAGAGTGTTTAATTAGTGCTCCTGTGTTGGCTGCGTCATATTATTCCTTGGATTTTTTTGTTCAGTGTTTCTGGGTACGGTATTGGGGCTCTCTTGGTTCAACCTCATGCTTACATTAGTGACAAAACAGGAACAAAATTTTTCAACGACAGAGAGGGAATGTCTCGCCGTTGTGTGGTCCCTTCAAAAGTTTCGTCCTTATTTGGACCTTGTCCAATTTTCAGTGATCACGGATCACTATTCATTAGTTTGGTTGCAGAATATGCAACAGTATACAGGTCGTTTGGCAAGATGGCAAGTCCAACTCCAACAATACGATTTCACGTTGATTCATCGGAAATCGTCCCCGATATGCTCTCTAGAGCTGGACCTAAATTAGACCTCGTTGTGATTGATACACCTTTTTCTGTTGTCGATAAGTGGTACCTGCTTGGTATGGTGAGGAAGATCAAGTCCAATCCTCTTAAGATTTCTGGATGGAGGGAAAATGAGGGTAGGTTGTGGAAATATGTCAAGTGCCCGTATCCTGAGTTGAATCCAGAGGACGAAAATTGGAAGGAAGAGAGGGGAAGGATTATCGCCAGCGTTCAACTTGCGGTCATACAGACGTTTATAAAACCTTTAAACGTACTGCTGAGAAGTATTATTGACCAAAAATGCGGAGTGACATAGCTGGGTTTGTTAGGCGTTGTGTCGTTTGTCTCCAGCATAAATCTGAAACTGGGCTGCCTACGGCGAAAATGGTTAGCCATTCAAAACCTCGAAGGCCATGGGAAGTAGTGTCCACTGACCTTATTGGTCCTTTGCCAAGATCCAAAGGTGGTAATTGTTTTCTGCTCGTGGTGACAGACTATTTGACAAAGAGATTGGGATGTCAATCTGGATAAGGTGGGCTGTGCTATTCGCACTTTGACTCATGAGACCACCCAACTTAACCCCTATTTTGTAAATTTTGGTTGGCGTATGATTCTTCTGGTGATGACTATAAGAAGGATATTCCACAGCTAGATCAGACTTTTGAAGTTAGTGTACATCAACGTACGGCTCTAATGGATCAGATGTTTGAGGATATTAGGCGTCGTCTAGAGGCTGCTGGAAAAAAGAGTGTTGATCGATATAATGTTCGTTGTCGTCATGTTGGGTACTTACCGAATCAACTTGTTTATCGCAAGAACTATCTTTGTCTGATGGTAGTAAATTCTATTCTCGAAAGCTAGCACCAGATTATATTGGGCTTTTTACTGTTCAAAAGCGTTTATCACCTTGGACCTATGAGTTGGGTGATGAGTTTGGGAATTCAAAAGGTGTGTGTCATATAAAGGACCTGAAAGAATTACTGGATGCATAGGTGGGATATTCATGGTTCACAGACTGGCTAGGTTATGAATTATATAGTTAGTATAAAGGTAGTTGTGAGGAACCATTTTTTTTTTTTTTTTGAGGACGAAAGGGGAGAAAATGTTACGTACAAATTTTGCCTCAGTACGTAACTGAGATTTCGAATGAATTCAGTAATTATTTCAGGTATTCGAGAGGGTATTTATGAAGCTTTATACCTGAGGGTTAATATGATTGATTGATAGGTTCTCATTGGATTTTACTAGGTTTCTACCTTTTCGATTGAATGCAAAACAATATGTGGGTGTTGAACAAGGATATATTTTTCGAGGTAATACTGAGTTAATTCTTTGTATCCAGATGACAGGGTAGCTTAATAAAGCCCTACTAGTAGGAACGAAATCTATTTTAATTAGCTTATGAAAGTTGTCTAAAAAGCCATAACTCTTGATGAAAATGTTTGTTTACTTCCAAATAAATATCAATTGGCAACACTCACGAGTCTCGTGTTTTCCATTAATAAAAATTCTGCAACATTACAAATCACTTTCACTCCCTTTAAATCACTTTTTCACCCTTATTTGCACTAATATTTACATTTTCCCGGTTATTTATTTTCGCCGAATAAGTGGGGTTATGGGACACTTGTTGATCCTGTTCAGGAAGCGGTGTTGCCGAGGTTTCTTGACCTTTGTTGCTATCGTGTTGCTACTACGTTGCTATCACTGAACGAGTGGTCATTTTGATAATTTTTAGACTAAAAACCGGGTAGATGATGATTATTAATTAATTAATTAGTGTTAGGGGAGAAAATTTGAACTTTGAGTTTTGTTTGGCATCAGGGCCACCGCCAGACCTGAAGCCGCGCGCGTGCGATTTCATATTTTGGCGCCCCCTAGTTAGGGCCAGTCATCCCCGGGTTAAGCATAACTCCAAGGTAAACACTACAACTGAACATGTTTACCCTGGAGTTAAAACCAACCCGGAGGTAACTCGCTATTGAGACACTGGCCCTAGCTAGGGGGCGCCAAAATTTTTGGAGTGGTATTGAGTCAACAGGGTCTTTATTCTTGGAACAGGGGAGCAGCGTTCCCAGGAGAACCAGTTTTCCGTCTTTCTTATTGACATGCAAATGCTGAGGCGCAAAGACGGAACACTCGTTCTCCTGGGAACGCTGCTTCCCAGTTTCAAGAATAAGGACCCCGACGTGTCTCATATTACCTGAAGTGCGCGGGTAGTTGGGGGCAAATAGGTAGAAATTCAACAGTACGCATACAGTTAAAATATCACTAATGCCCCCAGCGGCGCGCGAATCCATGTTCTCTGGTTCATCTCATTACTTTTAACCATATGCACTGTCTCTTTTTATAATATACGAGACTTCTATCGTGTGGGTAGTCATGTTTTTTATTAAAAAATAAATGCTTTTTATCAATTCTACTAAACAATGTTGGTATACAAACTGTTTTTGTTGAAACATAATAACTAATATCACAAAAATTAACAAATGGAACCTCGAAATTTCTAAAACTTAAATTGGAAACATACTTTGGATATCAATATTCGAAATGTTTTTTGCTTAATAAACACCAAAAAAATTAGAGAAAACTTTTCTACTTTTAATTGTTGCAAAATCTCTCAAGACATTCTATGGATAAAATCGCTAATAAGCAGATCGCAGATAACCTTTCTTGTAACATTGTAGAGCTGGAATGGTTTTTTAATAAAAACTCTGAGCTACATAAATAATAATAGTCCAGAGTAATTTTGCAAGAACCAACAGAAAAATTGGCGCATTGGCTGTACGGAGCTGAGAGCCGATTTGTAGAGGTCTATAAACCTAGCAGTCCCAAGGTGGAAAAAAACTTCGGAAACTATATAATAATTAGGTGCTTTTTAGGTGCTAATTAGGGCCTCTAATTAAAAATTAGGTGCTCCTTTAGTTTTTGAGAAAATCAAAAAAAACTAAAATTCATACAGTTTTTCTGTAACTTTACATAATTTTTATAGTTGCACAAAAAATAGTGTGTATACCATGACCGCGAAACTTTTTAGCGTACTTGAGAGTATCTTGCCTCGGCCGCTTACCTCGGCGATAACTTTTCTCTACGTACGCTAAAAAGACATTTCGCGGCCTTGGTATATAAATTACTATTGTCGTAGATCAGGGTACATTTCGTTGAACTTTTTGCATATTCTGGCTACAATTTTTTTGTAGATTTCTTCTTTTTGACGTTTTGTAAAGTTTTGCTGTGGGAAAAATCAAATAAACTTGCTGACACCTGATGGCAGGCAATTTTTTTAATTAAAAATTATTTTTGACACCAAAATTATCACTGATTGGTCAAAATTAACAGTAGGGAAATAGTCATGGTAAAATGTATGGCCCACTTCCATAGATGCCTATAATACCTAAGACTTTTATGAAATTATTGGATTGAACTGTCAAAAACACTGTGAGTAGGAAAGAGACAAAAACAAAATAATGACAATATTTTTGCATATCACACATTGTAAAAAGTGGACCATCTTATGCATTTGTTTTCAATCCTAGATAATCCCCATGGTTCCAATCACCTGCCAATCATGTGGTTTGTATCGTTTGAATTACCTAATATATTTCATCGTGACATAGCTATTTAATGACCATTCGGGTTGGTAAAATGAGTGTAAAGAAAAAGTATTTCTATCTGTTTCTACAACAGGCTGAAAGAAAGAGATGAAAATATACTCAGTGTGAATTAAATCTACCAATTGGAAACGCTATTAGACAAATATCCCAAAATAATCCAATTCTAACAGAAACTTGCCTGTATTTCCGAAACCTTACTATTTAGGTATAGGAACATGATACATCATTATTGTAAGGGATTTTAATTGCTAATGTTATTATTAAGGCATTTATTGAGTATGAAAATTGTAACTTGAAAATACAATACATATTTATATGGTTTTATTTTTAACTATAAAGATACCTATAAGTACATAAATACGTACCTCGTACCTCCATGTTTAGGGTTTTCTCCATATATTTTTGCACCCCATCTGGACAGGTTAATTGAATAGGTATCAAAAATGTGTAAATACAACATTTGTATTTAGAATATTTTTGATACCTATTCAATCAACCAGTTCTGGTGAGGTGCAAAAAAATATATGGGAAAACCCTGTACGTCCCAAACACATTCCTACAAATCTATACTAAATACGTACGTTGATGTACGTCCCCAACACGTACCTAAAAAGCCGTACTGAGTACGTCCCTGAATGTACGTACGTGGTACGTCCCTGAATGTACGTACGTGGGACGTACTATTTTGTGGAAAACGACCGTCTTAAAGACGTCCCTCGTACGTCGGCGGGACCTAAAAAGTACGTCCGGGGACGTACTTACGTCCGAAAAAGTACGAATTATGGACGTACTAAAGACGTACTTGTGTTTGTTGGGTTAGTTTTACTTGATTTTCTCAAAACCTAAAGGAGTACCTAATTTTCAATTACAGGCCTTAATTAGCACCTAAAAAGCACCTAATTATTATATAGATCCCGAAGTTTTTTTGCCATTCTGAACACCAACATGTGAACGTAAAGCCAGCAGTCCCCTATTAATTAAAAAAAAAAAAATCTGTAGCTCAGTTAATAATTAATCAATTCTATTTTTTCTTGGACTATTTAGGAGCACCTAAAAAGCACCTAATTCTGATCCCAAAAGAAAATTTTGGAAAAATATTTTCCACTATAGGGGACTACTAGCTTTCATAAACCTAGCAATCCCTTAGTTTTTTTTGATTTTCTCGTAAACTAGAGGAGCACCTAATTTTAAATTAGAGGCCCTAATAAGCACCTAAAAAGCACCTAATTATTATATAGATCCCGAAGTTCTTTTGCCATTCTAACACACCAACAAGTAGACGTAAAGCCAGCAGTCCCCTAATAATTTTGAAAAAAAATCTGTAACTCAGTTAATAATTAATCAATTTTATTTTTTCTTCGACTATTTAGGAGCACCTAAAAAGCACCTAATTCTGATACAAAGAAAAAATTTGGAAAAATATTTTTTATTATTGGGGACTGCTAGCTTTTATAAACCTAGCAGTCCCTTAGTTTTTTTTGATTTTCTCAAAAACTAAAGGAGCACCTAATTTTTAATTAGAGGCCCTAATTAGCACCTAAAAAGCATCTAATTATTATATAGTTCCCGAAGTTTTTTTCCACCTTGGGACTGCTAGGTTTATAGACCTGACCTGTAGCCTGATTCTCGATACGCACGAGGGCACAGGATAGGGCTCTATCAATTTTCAGTCTTCGTCACTCATATAGGATTTCACATGGAACCTGAGAAAGACAGAGCACTTGTTCCTAGACGAGCGCCTGGCGGCGTTTCGAGAATCAGGTGCCTGGCCTTTGAATAAAAAGGAAAATAATTGAAACACTTTAAGAAAAAAGTTTAATTAATTAATATTATAAATTATAAAAAAAAATATGTATTTTTTTCTCCTGCGATTTGCCGCCCCTTGGCTATGCCGCCCGCGTGCGCCGCACGCCTTTGCGCTTATGGTAGCGGGGGCCCTTTTTGGCATCGATGTGGTTTGGGTTATTATTCCGTTTCAAGCTGATTGTCTCGTTTTCCTGGTTAAGACCAGAAATCTGGCACCAGAGGGCAACTTGGAACACCTAGAATTCTGGGAAAGTTCTTATATGAGCTCACCTGGTAAATTGCCAAAATAGGATCGTTCTTTTTAAGTTCGCACCTTGAGCAAACAACAAGTTGGCAGATTTTACCGGCGTTCCTTTTTGCTGCGTTCTTTGGAAGATCCACCTTTTGTGAGATTTTAGAGCCGTTGGGGTAGCTGGTTTTGGGGTGAAAACTTGGATTTGGTCGTAAATCCCCGTATTTGTAAGCCAACCACTCAGAATTTTCTGGAGACGAAAATTTACGCCATTTTGTTAAATTGTCGATGCGAGAAGCGAGCACGTTTTGTTCAACTGAGAGCCCGAATTGTAATCAGGTAATTTTAAACGTTTTTATCAACAGTTAGGCTTTTTTAACAACTTTTATAAGCTAATTAAAATAGATTTCGATCCTACTAGTAGGCCTTTATTATCCTAAAGCTACCATGTCATCTGAATACAAAGAATTAACTCAGTATTACCTCTAAAAATTTACCCTTGTTTAACGCCCACATATTGTTTCGCAAAAAGGTAGAAACCTAGTAAAATCCAATGAGAAACCTATCAATCACCGAAAAATATTAACCCTCAGGTATAAAGTTTCATAAATACCGAATTCTCAGTTACGTACTAAGGCAAAATTTGTACATAACATAACCATTTATTGCAATGACTATGATGTTAACTGAATTGACGATTGAATATTTTTTTCTAAGAGCATTTGGTACTTGGGTAGGCATCTACAATACTTTCTTGATTTTCGTTCTCAATACGTGAGCATACTTTTTCACGTAATCAGATTCAAATTCATGTCTTCTCCATCCTCCTAACTTTATGAGAAATTGTGATTTTTTAATTGTAATTGTGATTCCAAGACATGCATACCTTTGTACAATTACGCTGTCTGTTGTTTTACTTTTGGCCAGCATACTATTGCGGAGTTAGTGACCAGTGGTCTTACAACCATTGTAAATAAGAACAGATTACTTATTCGTGAACAACACAAAACCGGAATCTTCTCCTACTTCTACTATGGCTCATGTTTCCAACTTTTCAGTGTTTCAACAAATCCTTAAGGTCAGTATGTGACCTAATAACTAAAAAATCACAAAACCTAAATCCACATACTCTAAAAAAGGTGTAGCAATGAATTATTCCCAAGGACCATCGAAATTCAATTGGTTTATAATTGACCGTATACACTAAATCAGGCGGTTGTTCAATAAGACCACTTTAAAAAGTTCCGTTTTCCCCCCTAAAATTAGCTCAGTCCGATCTAAATGGCATTTTCCCCTTGACGAACGCAAAATTTATTTTCGAGTCCCATCGTGTATTTATTATTCGGCTATTCAGTGCTGCAACCCTATTGACTGGGCCTCCGTAATTACATTCAGCATATTAATGAGAAAATAAATTGGAGTTCTATCGGAGCACCGTTTCACGTTTTAATACGCCCAGCGACAGATAATCGGGTATTTTTTTTTTCGCTGACAATGCCACACTTTCTCAAACTTTTGCTGTTAAAACGTGTATCGTACTTGCACAAATTATGATCGATCGAAGAAAGCTATCTTAAGTGCACTTGATTTTATTCAAAAGATTCTGCTCGACAAAGGAATTAGCTGATTCTAAATTTATCAAGCGGGCAGAGGCTTCAAGAAGCCTCAAACAAATAAAGCTGACTCTTTTTTATTTCAATTCGTCCCGAAACTTCTCGAAGAAGAGTAGAAACAAAAATAACCCTCAGCCGTGTTGTCTTTTAACTATTGCTCCCTTGCTAGCAATTTTAACATTGGTATAAGTTTCGACTCTTAACAACTCCGGGCGACATTTGTTTCCTCAGTTATATTCTCTGGCAGCTGTGACGTCTACAGATTTCAATAACTCTCACCCTGAAACTTTTCCGAGATTATTTTCAGCTTCGCTTTAAATTAAAGCAATTTGATATTTCATGAAGTCATTTTATGTCTGTTTTGTGGTGTAATATCCAAGATTTATATTCAGACATCTACTTGAAAGGGACGCTTTCAACGCCATCATATTAGGACATTTGTCTGACAAATGGCCAAACTTAAAGCCATTGTACGGGATGAAACAATGACAAACGAGTTTATTTTATTTTTTTGAAGAAAAAAAAACCTAATCAAGCTACTTTATTAAAAGTCTATATGTGTTCTAGTTATACAGCCGCAAAATTTAAAATTTAAATGCGGCTTAATTAAAATAGCAGAAAAGCTCCTTTTAGTGGAAATGCTTTTCATGTTATGAGCAAATTTTAATAGAGAGCTTACAACGGATTTAATATAAAATGAAATACATTTCTGAGTTAAAACTAGTTTTAATATTCGTTCCGAACTTTTTGTCAAAGCTTATAAATTACCCAATATGGGAGCGAGTGCGCGAATAATCGTTTATATTTCGAAAACGTTTGGATAATGAACTTCAATATTATTTTATTAATTTTTATATATGTATACACATCAACTAATATATTATGGAAAACGTGTGCATAATTGAATATCTGCGTGTTGAACATTTTGCCAGTAAGATTAAAATTTAATTGCCATTAAAATATACAATTGTAAATTAACAGAATAAAGCGTAAATGAAATTCGTGCACCCCCAGTTTGTGTATATTGTATGTAATAAGTTAAATTTGGTTAATATTGTGTTAAAAATGTTATATTTTACGAGGATTTTGTGTAAATAATATTGTTTATACGGTGAGAAACATTTAAGTTGAATAATTTTTAATTCTTTTGTTAAAACATATGGGTCAATATGGGTTGTTTTACTGGGTGGTTTCATTATTGTTTCCGGGACTAGGTTTGGTTGCCCGAAAATGCTGTATCTGGGTCCCAAATAATAAGTTAAACACAAAATCTCAACATAAAAAGATTGAAATTTCATCGTTATCTAATATATAAAATTCTCATGTCACAGTTTTAGTTACCTTAAGGTAACTAAATAGTAGCATAAATAAAAAGAAGTTGTTCTTTGATTTAATGAACAATTCATTAAAATCGGTCCAAAGAACTGCTTCTTTGATCACATTAACTCTACGTTTTTGAAGGAAGAACAATTTCTTGATTCCTAGTTCGATTCATCTTGTGTATGAACAACGAACATTGAAGTATGTGGCAAGATTTTTGTATTAATGAAACTTTCCATAGTGACAATGAACATCGTTCTTAGTTTATATGTACTTTTTCATTGGCCTGATGAACAGACGGCATATTATTTATGAAGCCCAGATATAATTCGATGAAACCCTTTCATTGTATTTATGAATCAAAGTCTTATTGAATACTAAGAATTTCATTCATTGTATTTATTAATGCCGTTTTCAATAATATGTACCCTATTCTTTATTTTTATTGAATTATGCCTTAAATATACTTTATTTACGACTAATGTATAATGTGCATATTATATTTGTGATTTTGGCAGTATGATGACATATGTTATTCCTCCAGGGATTAATGACGAGTAGCGGGATTAATGGTCATTATTCCACAAAAGTGTCATTGTCAAACGTGTAGTGCTTGTGGATTTGTATTGAAAATTATGAGACGGATGAAATTTGTTCATTGAAAATCTCAAATAAATTAATTTGTCGTAAATAAAGTAGAGTATACTACTCGCAATAATGGCTATTATTCCCTCGGAATGTTACTCCCTCGCCGCTAACGCGGCTCAGTTCGTAATAATCCTCGGGTATGATAGCTATCATTATTGACTCGTGGTATAATCTACTATATGATTTTAAATGGGGTACAGGGTCATTTTTTATATTTGCGTGACCCTTGTACTGCTGAATATGAGCAATAGGAAAAAAGCTTCTAATGCAAAAGTTGCATGATTTCTTCATATCATCTTCCAGAATTGTCAAACAAACCAATGGGCATCCCAAAATCTGGAAATTCAAAAATCTAAGTACTTATGTATTTTTATTTCAAATGACACTAACTGTATATTGTACTATCTTTGAATTCCTCTTTAAATCCTGTTTCCATAAATATATATTACTATGTCTATGTTTGTTCCAGCTGTTTTTGAACTATCAACATCCAAAGTTTCTAAAACAAGCCACGTCAGAAAATTAGATTTGATGTCTTGTCTTGGCTGGTTTCCTTGCCTCAGCTATGAAACACTAGCTACGGCATTGAATCTTGTGCTTTTATACCTAGTGAAACAAAACCATTTAACAAAAATATATCGATGAAAAAAATTACAACTTGATTTGAAATTGCACTGAAAAAACTTAGCTATAAATATGACTGCAACTTCTTTATTATGAAGTAGTTGGAACTTCGGATATGCGGTAAGTTATGAGTATTTACTATGAAGACGTGTTGCAATTGAAATTCTCAAAGTACCTTGAGCTTATCTTAATTCCATTGAGAGCTTAGAAAGAAAGAAAGAAAGAATTTGCTTTATTGTCAGAAAATTTTACAATTTTGTGGACAAAGCTGAAAAAATAAAAAACAAAACATACAAATGCAAAAGCACAGACAAAACCAAACACTTGAACAAATAGTTCATGGTCAAAATTTGATTAAAACCAACAAACAAACTTCTAGGTCTAACTGCTTATACTGTGCGAGTAAGCATATTATAGGTACTAAAAAAACAAACAAACAATAACTTATAATAACCTATCATGATACAGGAACAAAAACAAAACCTGTGAGTAAGCTGCTCAAAATTTAGAATTAGGAAACCATAAACAACTCGCTTACTGTGTACAAGGCTCTCCCCAGTAAATACACCTTCAACGCCCTGCGAAATTCGAGAAAAGATGCAACGGACCTGATGTTAGGCGGTAGATGATTATGCATCTTTTTAGCATTATAAAGTATTGAACTTTTAACAAACTCTGAGCGCGGGATTGGCAGATAAAGATCCAACTCTGCGTTCCTCAGTGGATAATTGTGAGATGGCCTCTCTGAGATAGCTGATATTAAGTGCTTACGAATTAAGCAGACGGATTCGAAAATAAATAAAGATGGAAGAGTCAATATACTAGACTTGATAAAAAATTCCCGGCAGTGAGTTCTACTACCAAGTCCCAAAGAATAACGAAGAGCTCTCTTCTGCAGTCTAAAAATGCGTTCAAATTGAGACGCACAACACGTGCCCCAGAATGGAAGGGCGTAACGCAAATGCGACTCAAAAAGAGCATAATATACCATCCTGCAAGTTGCCGAGTTAAGCTCCCTGGAAACAGATCTCAGTGCAAAACAGGCCGAACTTAATTTCTTTGCTAAGGCGTCGATATGCAGGTCCCACTTTAGAGATTTATCAACAACAAGCCCCAGGAATTTCACGGAATCAACGGCCTCCATGGTATTGTTATCCAGTACTACAGATTGGAGCGAAGCTCTGTAAGATATAACTTTGGTTTTAGAGAGGTTGAGGCACAGGAGATTTGAGTCACACCATGATTTGATGGTGATTAAGTCACTAGATACGGTTCTATGGAGTTCCGTAATATCCGGGTTGCTCCAAGTGAAACTAGTATCGTCTGCGAAGAGACAAACTTTGCCGCTAATATCCAGACTAGCAATGTCGTTAATAAATAGCAGGAACAAAATAGGGCCAAGAACTGAACCCTGAGGCACACCACATTCAATTGGTTTACAAGAGGACATGGTCGAGTCCACCCTCACAAGCTGACTTCTGTTACCAAGATAAGACTTAAACCATTCGAGAGCCATTCCTCTGAAACCGTAGAACTGTAATTTGTTAATTAAGATATTATGATTAACACAGTCGAAAGCTTTGGAGAAATCACAGAAAATTGAGGCTGTAGAGTGGTGGCAGTTCAGGCTGGAGTATACATTATTGAAAAGGGAAAACATTGCATCATTAGTACATTTGTTACTTAGGAAACCGAATTGACTGGTAGTTAGAATATTATATTTAGAGAGAAATGATAGAAGCCTCTTTTTAACCAATCTTTCTATGATCTTTGATAGCGTAGGAAGGAGTGCAATGGGGCGATAGTTTGAAGGTAGCTCCTTATCACCTCCCTTATGCAGTGGGAAAATTATCGCCATCTTAAGACAGTTTGGAAAAGCTCCATTTAGAAACGACTTGTTGATCAGAGTAGTAAGATGTTTTAATGTGCAATCAGGAAGATTAGAGAACATTTTGAGGGTGAGTCCATCAGTCCCAGATGAAGATTTGTTTTTAATATCTTTGATTGTACTGCGAAGCTCTGGAACTACTACAGGCGTGAAGAAGAAACTGTGTAAGTTCACCTTAGCATTCGGGAGATATGAAAGTGGGTCCTGGGAAGGAGTTAAGGTATTCACTAAATTCTTAGCCACATCAACAAAGTAATCGTTAAGGATCTCAGGTGAAGTAGGAATTTTGCTAGATGAAGAAGCCTTATTCCTCAAGTCATTAACAATTGACCATGTTTCTTTTGCAACATTTTTGGAGTTTGCCAGCCTCCTATTATAATAAATGTCTTTGGCGGCTTTTATGGTTTTCTGATAGACTTTTCGGTATAATTTTACGTAATCATTGAAGAAGACGCTATCCGAGAATTTTTTTAGATGAGACAAGGATCGCATATTTTTTCCAGAAGTACGCAAGCCACTAGTGGACCATGGTTTATGCCGCTTGACTTTGATGGGTCTGAGAGGAAAGGATTTGGTCGCCAGGTCAGATAGGGTATTTATGAATCTAGAGAACTCGGAGTCAACATCATCTGAGTGGACGACCCAGTCAACTGATAAGCAAAGTTGACTGAAATTTAAAAAATTTCCATCCGAAAATATTCTGCCCAATTTGCGGGAAGCACCCTTACGTAAGGAATTCAATGAGAAATTCGTTAATACTGCTTCGTGGTCAGAAAACCCTGCACTAAAAATAGAGCAGTTGACCAATTCTGGATCAAAAGATGAAGCGACATAGTCAATGGTAGTAGAACTAGTTTTGGTTATTCTGGTTGGAGAGTTTACATGCATCACAATCCCAAAGGAGTCGAAAATGGACTGGAGAGATTCTTGAGCAGCGCACACACAGGAAAAATTTATATTATAGTCACCACATAAAATTATTTTGCAATTCAAGGGCAAGGAGTCAAGCAAGCTCAGCAAATTCCGACAAAACATGTGCGCGTCTGTGTCCGGTGATCGATATAAACAAACAATATAAAGGTCAAAACCACTATGATAGACGATGGAAAATTCAAATATTTTTTCCGATAATAAATTATCAAACTTGGTTATTGCAGTAAAGTCATTATTAGTGGACATTATCATAGTGCCTCCGTGAGATAAATTACTTCGATTAAATCTAGCTATTGAGGTGTAATTTTTGACAAACACAGGTTCATCCATATTTAACCAGTGTTCAGTAATGGCGATGATTTCTGGAAAATTAAGCTCTTCTAATAAAAGAAATAATTCATCTGTTTTGTGTCTTAAGGACTGAATATTAATAAGAAATACACTAAGCTTGCCATCGTCCAACCTTACAGAGGGTGCTTGATCCTCTGGTCGCGTCACCTTATCTAAAAATTTTTATTATTACGTGGAGAGCCACTAGAGAAATATTTGCTCTGACTTTCCCTAATATTCTGTAACCGGAGAAGTTTCTCGGACGAGAAGTAAGACCTGAAGGCGGAGAGATCAGCGTCAACTTCAGCCAGACCAATGCCATACGCGTTGTGGAAACGGAAATATAACTTCCGCAATGAGTCCAAGTCACTAGGAAGTCCCTCCGAAGCTAACATTAATTTGATGCTGGTGTTAGTGTGCCCATCAAAACACACGGTGGATGGTTGGTCATGGAGATAAGCCAGGAATAGCCTAAGAGCTTTAAGAATGGCAGGATCTCTTAGTCTAGCCAATAAATATCGACTATCAGCTGTATCAGAAGCTCGCGATAATCGCACAATGGGTGGAGTCATCGGGTCCATGATTGATTCATCTTTTTTTCTACTTGTATCCATAACAATTTTTGTGCTGTCTAGTGCCAGGGACTTAGAAACAGCTATAGCCTCCCTGTCAGAACCAATCCTGATAGTTTTATCATCCTTAGTCGGGTTAATCGGGGTTGAGTCAGAGTTTAGTGGTCTACTTCGGCCCTCGGCAGTGTTGGGTTTGAAATGGTGATGAGACTGATGCTGTGGATCTACTGTAATTGCTGCCGACGGTGGCGATGCCTTAAGATAATATCATCCTGCATTAATAGTCAAGTCATCCTGACTTTCTTAAAAATATACATGCATTTTCTATTGATGCTGAAGATTTAGCATGTATTACTGAAAACTTTAGGATATAAATCAGCGTTACATAGACTTCAACTCATAATAAAAGTTGTGACTTTGGATGTTGAATAATACACAAAGAAAATTTTTTCATAGTTTTACTACAAAAAATGTAGGTAGGTACTTATGCAAATCATCTAGAACAGATCTCTTTGGTGTTGAAGCAACACTGATAGATGATGCCAGAAGTTCTTCAATGAGACTTACGCTGTTGGAATTCAATCTACAAATTATAAAAATGAATTAATCATAAATGAATAAACATATGGGTACTAAAACTTACACTGGGTTATGACTGTCATAATTATTATTATCATACTCTTCTTGGAAACACTCGCCGAAATTATTGTCATTATTTGTTGTGTTTTCGGTGGTCTTAAAATAGAGTAGGTTTTGCCTCGATGTCTACTAGTTCTATCTAGAATATTGCAGAATCAGATGAAGTCATTGACGAACATACTTTTATTCATAATTTAAATACTCGCCAATGATACTTCAGCTTGTTCTGATGGTAAGGTGGAAATATTAAGTGTCGCATCAATAATGGAAAGATTTTTTTCTCTAGACGTTGTTCTTCTCTAGACGTTGTTTCTCTCTAATTTCCGCCAATTTTCTCACCATTACGAATCTTTCCCCTAATTTTGGTAAAAGTTTCGCAATGGCGTCGGAGTCGAGAAACAGCAAAACTTCTGGGGTAATGGCTTCTTCTAAAATACCAAAGAAAGAATACAATAAAGTACCTATTTATAATTTAAGTAAGGATTCTATTTATAATGCTACAAACTGCAATTCAATATCACAGTTTGAAGCTTAGATTATGTTAAGGGCAATCTCTTCATTATTAAGTAACAAAAAATAAATATCGTGTATGTGAAAATGATGCTTATATTAGGATGCCTTCAAAATGGGTTTTCAGGTTATTGTTAACTGTTATCTTCTGTTAATGATTATACTAATGGCATAATGCACATATACCTACTAAAATAATAAAATGTAAATTATTATTATATATAAGGACTTACCTTCAAAATTTCCTAAGTGATGCCCCAGTAGATCTACCTCTCCAAGAAATTCTTTGCATGTCATTTTTATATTTTTTCTTTGAAAAAAATCTCGAATCGACGATTTTGGAATAATTAGAACACAAACTGTACGCTCACGAAGGGCAAAAAATATAGACTGATGAAGATGGTTTTTGTTGATGGAAGACGTTGTGTGGTACCTTACCGTGTGACCTTGTGCCAGCATCGACACAACGAAACGTTTGGGCCAATGTTAAGGCTATTCACATGGAACTAAATTCTCTATCTATTATCTTTTACGTTTTCAATGGCTGTTGAAGTAACAACTCGAGGATTTAATACAATCGATAATATTCATAATATTAAAGAAAGCATGTGCTTAAATGTACCCCAGTCCTTAAAAATGTATTCATAAGAAAAAGTTTCTTAACAATAAAGACATGTGTCTTGATATTTATCTGGAATGATCAGCCCCTACTGGACTTAAATATTAAAAAAGAATTTCTATACTGTTATGAAGAGTTTCGTAACACCAAATACCGTTCTTAATTCGCAAGACTAGTCTCTTTAATAGTATAATGCTGGCCTCAAAGTCACGTAGGACTTGAGTTTTAATGCTGACTTTTTTCAGTGTGGGTACCTATACTTACTTTTAGAGACTTCAGTATGCCTTAGAAATTCTGAGGAGCTCTTGACGGTCTTGTCTTTCACGTTCTCCCCGGATGACATTAAAATCTGTAGGTCATTTCTTTCGCATTCCCATTTTGAGCATCAAAGTCTTAGCTACATAATAGGTATACATATTATGGAGATAATAGAGGTATACAACTTACCTTTTAGAAAAAACCGGCGACAGGTATAACTGACTTTCTATTTAACACCTCGAACAACACAAGACCGAAAAAACTGACTAGAACGAAGTACGTAGCAATGCATCCAGAAAATAGAAATGTAATTATTCTTATTTCAACATATTTTTCTATGTCGTTGCCCGACTGCAGACCTTTGCGCATGTGCCTAGGAACTGTGTACATGAATGCCATGAACTGTTCATTGTATTTATGATTTATCTTGATCTAATGGTTACAGCTTTGTTTCTAGGAATATTTTCTTGTTTTAAATGAACCGTACATTGTATCAATGAATTTCTTTCTTGAAAGGATAAGTTTCTAGTAAGGCTATATGAACCATATTCATATTATTAATATTAATATTCATTTATATTATGAACATTCTGTGGAAGCTCCGTCAAAGAAATTTTCTACAATATCAGGATTTAATTTAATAATATCAATGAACTTAGTTCATGTAACCGATGCACTATTGAACATAGATTCATGTAGATAACTATTTATAACTTACTGAAGCATCATTCTTTATTCCAATGATAGCTGTTCATAAAATCATGATACTTACAGTTTTCTGTACTTAGGATTAATGAAAATTTCACTGAATCAATGAAAATGTAATTGATGAAAGCAGTTCATTGATATTATGATGAGGATTTTTTTGAGTGTTCGTCCTCCGAAACGGCTTTACCGATTTTTATGAAATTTTATATGTATATTCGGTAGGTCTGAGAATAGGTTTTAAGCTAATTTTTATACCCCAAAGTGATAAGGGTAGTCCACCCCAAAATGTTTTAATTTTTTCTTGCTTCTCACCACTACATAATTCAACACTTATTTTTGTTTATTCCATTCAACCGACATAACAGTATTATCTTATAGCATTTTCGGCTTTACTGCTCCCAGAGCGTTCTCTATTTGGGCGGTAACGTCACAGATCTCTGCGGAAGTGCTCCGAGAGCGATTATGATCCAAGCGAGGCACCCTATTTGAAATCAATAGCCAAATGATGTAAAATTTTAATTTTAGGTGATTTCTGATCCAGAGAGTAAACATTAGTTTTCTTCAACCAAGGCCAAATTCACCATTGAAAAAAACTGAATTTAATTCATCTACTAGATACGTTAACACAACATTTAATAGGTATTTAATAATTCATAGGCGGTACGAAGTTTGCCGGTTCAGCTAGTAGTTCTATAAACTCTTAGCTTATGATTTAGATTTTAGAAAATTTTGAACAATCATAACTTTTTTCTATTATAGATAGAAAGCTGAAATTTTCAGCGATTCCTATCCCAGTACAGGACTATAATCCCTGAAAATTTCAGCTCATTTGGACTTATAGTTTGAGAAATAAAATTACGTTAAGCAATTTGGGGTAAATTTATCAATAACTCAATTTTTCTAACTCCATAGATTTCGGCCTCAAATTTCAGAATATTTCAGTGTATGGAGTTTGAGGGGTCCTGAATGATCATTTAGATACAAAATCTCAACATAAAAAAAATTTAAATTTTATCGTTTTAGTAGGTACCAAGGCTTATGATTCAGATTTTTGTAAGCTTCAAGAAATCATAGATAACTTGATTTCTATTAGACATACAAAACTTAAATTTCCAGCGTTGTTTATCCCTATAGAGGACTACAATGCCTAAAAATTTCAGTTCATTTGGACTCGTAGTTTCCAAAATAAAATCGCGTTAAGCAATTTGGAGTAAATTTATCAATAATTCAATTTTTCTGAGTGCCTTTTTCCATAGATTTCGGCTTCAAATCTTAGAATAATTTAGTGTATGGAGTTTGGGGGATCCCAAAAGACCATTAAAACACAAAATCTCAACAAAAAAAGTTCGAAATTTAATCGTTTTTGTAGGTACTGAGGTACTTATGATTTAGATTTTGGAAAACTTTGAACGATCATAACTTATTTTCTATTATAGATAGAAAATGAATTTTCAGCGATTTTTTTCGCAGTAGGGGACTACAATGCCTGAAAATATCAGTTCATTTGGACTCGTAGTTCCTAAGATAAAATCGTGTTAAGCAATTTGTGATTTATCAATTTTTCAACTTTTCTGAGTGCCTTTTTTCATATAATCTGGCTCCAAATCTGAGAATAATTTAGTGTATGGAGTTTGGGGTTGGGACCATTTCGATACAAAATCTCGACAAAAAAAGTTTTGAAATTTCATCGTTTTAGTAAGGAGGTAGCGCGCTACCTTATGATTTAGATTTTGGAAAATTTTGGAAGGTCATAACTTTTTTCTATTATAGATAGAAAGCTGGAATTTTCAGCGATTTTTATACCAGTAGAGGACTACAATCCTTGAAAATTTCAGCTCATTTGGACTTATAGTTGCAGAAATAAAATTGTATTAAGCAATTTGGGGTGATTTATCAATTTTTCAATTTTTCTGCCTGCCTGAATCCAGCTCCAAATCTCAGAATAATTTAGTGTATGGGAGTTTGGGGGATCACAAAGAACCATTTTGATACAAAATCTCGACAATTTTTTTTTTTGAAATTTCATCGTTTTAGTAAGAAGGTAGGTAGATAGCTGCCTTATGATTTAGATTTTGGAAAACTTTGAAAGGTCATAACTTTTTTCTAGTAAAGATAGAAAGCTGAAATTTTCAGCGATTTTTATCCCAGAATTCCCAGTGTAGTAGGATGATCACACTGTATTGTATTTTGTATTGTTATGTATATCTAGCAAATAATTATACATATTTAATAAATAATGTAATTAAGCAGAATTAGCAGAAATGGTATTGAAAGGTGGTTAGAGTTAAGGCAACAGTTTGTAAGAGGTAGTTGTAGAAGATACTAATAAATGGGTAACATTAAGTATATCAGTGGACTTTTATTCTAAAAGGGCTGAACCTTAGAAGTGGTGTAATAGAAGTTATTACATTGTGGCGATCCTGCCAGTCTCTTTTTTGGAATAACTGAATAATCCAGTAAGCACCTCTATGGGAAACCAAAAATCCAGGGACACATAGGTTATAATTGCCCAAAACGCAAACGGAGCAGCTATAGTGCCAATTTAGGCGAAAAAAACGGACTTTCGGTGGCAGAAATTTTACTGGTGGTATTATTTGGTTATACTTGTGATCATGGTAGTATACTGGATAACAACATGCGTTAAGGTTTCTCTAAGAAATTTAAGAGTAGATAATGAAAAGGCCTGAAATCGAGTAAGTGCGAGGATAAGTGTTTCCGAAAACTCCTAAATGTATGCAACAATGTTTGACGTTTACACAGAGGAAGTTTTCCGTTTCGAAAGAGTGCAAATGCAAGGATAATACGATAATACACACTACTACACAGGATTGCTTATCGGCCTCATTTGTGGAAATTGCGGCCATATTATGGGTGTAACACTATTGACGACATCATCAACTACGTCGTCAGCTGTTTGCGCCAGCAGTCGTAGTTTAGAATATACATTATTTATGATGAAAAATGTTATCATGGGATCATAACCTGTGGTGAAAACACCCTACGTCAAGGCGAGAAACGACACGCTACCTACGTAATCACTGGTTCTTTGGCGTGGTGGGGGGCTTGAGATTTGATCAGGCCGTATGATGATAAATTCCCGGATAAATTATCCTGTAATAGTAGTATAGCCCGACAAATACCATTTTAAAGTCACGTGATACTGGTGGCAAAAAACGTATGTCCATTGATTATGTCGTTGATATCACCTACAAAAAGCTACTGGTGGTTAATTACTATTGAATTTTAAGATGTGTTCCCACAAGCATTTTACAAACGCGTTTCTGAAGTAGTATTGACCAATCAGAGGGCAATTTTAATACTTGCAATTGTTGCGAGACTCACTTTTGTTGCATGTGCTGTCTGTTGTAATACATTCTGAACTTAAACTGAGTACCCGTTTTCTATTTGCTTCTTTTCGAGTTGGAAAAAGGTTAATATAGTCAAAATTATTAGCTGTGTTTGTTCGTTGTATTACTTTCGAAAATAACTTAGACAAACTAATTGATGGCAGTGACGGATTCTATTTCAGGTAAGAATATTATGAACAATAATTAGACAGCAATTTTTTTGTCAATTTTACTATCACCGCTGTTTGAGATGTATTCAACAAGGATAGAGAAAAATCACGTGACTTTAAAAAGGTATTTGTTGGACTATAGTAGTAGTTATGGCAAAAACCATTGGTGAAATTAGTGCAAAAAACATGTATTTCTGTCACTTTCTTTTACGCCATGCTAGTAGAAGAGGACACGAATGCACTCAGTGCGCACTGAACTTTACCAATGGATTTCACAATTAGTGTGTATTATCCTTGATGCGAATGCTCCAAGGCGGCGCGAGAATCAGCGCCATTTTGTTTACTTGCCAGAGATGTTATTTATTGAAAAATCTGCCTTCGGCGCCATTACCACCAGATTGTTTACCTATAATTTAAGGGAGGGGGGGGGGGGGGGGGCAAGTAGTGTATGCCCTATGTCAAATTTGTCATGCCCTATCACAAATTTGACTTTAGCTACGGCCCTGCATGAGTATCGGGTCTTTAGAAAACTCACATAAAGTTTTAGGCGCGTATTTGAGAAGTCAAAGTTTCAGTAATGATGACGCGGCATGGAGCAATTGGTTGCCTTTTTGGTGTTTCACGTATAATACTACGGTACACACTGAAACTGAATATACCCCTTTTGAATTGATTTTTGGCAGAAAGTGTCAGTTGCCGAATAATTTGAAATCAAAATTAGAACCATTAACAAATTACGATAATTATCTTCTAGAAGTTAAATATAGGCTTCAAAAAGCTCATGATGATGCACGTTCAAACTTAATTAATTCAAAAATTAAGAGAAAAGAGAAATACGATTAAAAATCAAATGCCATTGATTACCAAGAAGGTGATCTTATTTTATTGAAAAATGGAACGGGAAACAAAAACAAATTAAAGATTTAAACCCTAATGTTAAGATTTTAAAAAATTCTAAAGAAATAAGACTTAGTTCATAAAAATAGGACTTAGATGTATAGAAATTAGTTTTTATATAACATGGCCATGCATATAAATAAATTATTAGTATAGGTTATGCTTTTTTTGCGATTCAGAATCTTGAGATTCCAAAAATCTTCACTCAGAAAAATCACAAAGTTTTCAAAGCATTGACCAAAATCAGAATTCTGATAGCCCATATAGAGAAGAATCAAGATAATTGCAAAGTAATGTCTCAGTCTTCAGAATCTAATGCTCCAAGAGTTCTGTCATGAAAACATCAAGAAACTCTTGAAGTCTTCTCTTAGAAAAACTACAAATTCTTCATGAATTGAGATTCAGGATCTTGAGAATTTTCATGGTGAAGAATAAGGAGATTTACAAAGTGAGGACTTAGAAAGCAGAATCTAAGGTTTGTAGAGGTTTCCCATAGAAAAACAATTTCAAGTTTCATAGAATTCAGGATCTCAAAATCTGTATAATCTTTTGAAAGAAAAACGAACATCTGTAATAAAACTATTCAGGATCTTCGGATTGCAAGAATCTTTATTTGGAAGAACCAGAAAACCTAAATCAGAATCCTGACAGTCTTTATAGATCAGACTTAGGATATTTGCAAAGTAATGTCGCAGTCTTCAGAATCAAATGCTCTCAGAATTTTGTCATAAAAGCTGTGATAAAAGCATGAAGAAATTTTTGAAGTAGGTATCTTAGAAAAACTAGAAATTTTTCATAACTTAAGATTCAGAATCCTGAGAATTATCATGATGAAGAATAAGGGAGGGGATCTGCAGAGTGAGTAAAGTGTGTTTTTTTTAAAGATAAAAGTCAAATTGACATAATGTTGGCAATACAATGTAAAATTGTCAAAGTTTCAAATTTTTTATGTAGAAAAGGCTTGTGTTGCCAACATAGCTACTAAATTTTTGACTTGGGGAATTATCTTTAAAAAAAAAACAGATTTTACTCACAAAGCAAAATTTGGAAATTGCAGTTTTTCCAAAGAAACAATTTTTTTTTTGTTTCATAAAATTCAGGATTTCAGAATCCGTAGTCTTCTCAAAGAAAAACGAACATTTGCAAAAAAATGATTCAGAGTTTCAAGGTCCTAAGAATCTGACAGGACTCAAGGATTCTCAGAAAAACCAGAAAATTATCATGTCTCAGGATAATACATAAGGGGATTTGCAATGAGTTTTTTCATACAAATATCAAGAAATTTTCGAGTTCTAAAGAATTCAGAATCTCAAAATCCCTAGTCTCCAAAAAAAAAAAAAATTAATATCAATTGAAAGATTCAGGATCGTGATTCCAGGAATCCTCTCTTAGACCAACTACAAAGATTACCTACACAGTAATATTTAAAGTTTCACGATTCTGGTAGGGAGGAATCACATCTTAGAGATCGCAGTATCTACAGTAGGTATCGAGTGGTTTACCTTGAAAGTACCAAGACATTTTCAGGCTTTGCAGGATTCCTGATCTTAAAAATTGCAGAACCTTAATTCTCGAAGAAAAACAGAACATTAGCAAAAAACGAATTGGGATTTGAAGGTCCTGAGAATCCTTAAAATCTTCGCAAACAAAAACCAGAATGTTTGCAGAGGAATGAGTCAAGTTCCCGAGAAAAGACTATGAATAAATAACTGAGCAAAACACAGCTTGAGTAGTTGGAAGAGCTAGCTCTAAAATAAAAACAGCTCTACTAACATCTCTGTTTATTCTCGAATGATTTATAAGTATAGGAGGATAAAAGACAAAATAATATAAACAGTAAAAAAACTGAGCGAATCCCAAAAAGGCGACGACAGGTCGTCCGGTGCGCCAAGCGCGATAAGACAAACGGAAAAATATATAAAACGAGATAAAAGGAAATGAAAAATCCTTCCTCGCCTGCCCCCCTACGAGGGCAATTTTGTTTCCAAGAGGGAGCCCAAGTAAATTAGGTCGTATTCATCAATTATCAAGAAATACCGGGTCTTTTAAAGTAAATAAACAAGCAATAAATTGAGCTACGCTATCGCGGAAAAACATAATTTGTTTTTTATGCTCGAGAAAGCAGGCAAAAATTTTCTCTCAATAGAATTAATACCCTCTCTGTTGATACCAACCCTTATCTTTTTTTTTTATCGTCAGATGCCTAAATAATAAAATTAAATAAGATTTTTCTCATAAGAAAAAAAAAATGTGTCGATTCACTCTAAAGTCCTGTTAAACCAGATACTTAATAAACAAAATTGACCATTTTAAGATATCTTCCCTAATATTGTCGAAGTCCTCCAGAAAGATCCATCAAGATATTGGGGGAGAGTTTAAGCCCCATTCTGTGCCCTCAAAAATTAGTAACGACGTGCAATTAGGCAAAAATGTTTTAATTAAGATCTTGGAGATAAACGTGGCAATTTAGGAAACAAAATGGAGGTAAGTTTAAGATCTTGAAATCATTCGAATTCAAATTGAAAAAAATAAAACTTCGAGCTTGTTAAATTATGATAAACTTCACCTGTCTTCGTTTTTACGTCGCGAGATTTTCAAAAAAAGTATAATCCCGCTATGCCTTATTTAAATTTTTTTTGCTCCTATACCGAAAACTTTTTCATTTTAGATTTACTGCACAAATGAATATAAAAATTTTTGCCCAGAACAAGAGCTCTCTTTTTAGTCACTCCAAGAAAAGTTTTAAACGTCCCCGGAACTTTTCCAGAGAGTGTTCCTTTGTTTGATTAAAAAAGTATCGGGAAAAGTGTACCTACATTACGCTGCCGAAATCCATTTTTATCGCCTGTTATCTTAAGGTTGGAAATAAAATCAGAGATTTCCCAATTTTCATTTGAAATAATATTTGCTGGAAATTAAATTTTTATGAACGAGCTAACGGGTATTAGCAGGCCCGTCGCCAGCCTTTTGGCCACCGGGTGCGAGTTAAGGTATGGCCGCCCCCTCTCCCCGTAAAATATTTCGAAAAATATATATTTTTTCTCCAAACGTCAAAAAAAACGCCACTTTGTTAACCTCTGTCAAAATGTCAAATTTAATTTCTATGCTGGTAGGCAAATCCATCAGGTTAACACCTGTCGAGGTGGTAGAAATTTAATTTCTATGCTGCTTGGCAACCCCAGCGGCAGCAAAAGTACTTTTAGTGCCGCTCGTACTTTTACTGCCGCTCAACCATTCAGTTACCCCCGAGCTTACCCCATTTGTTTGGAGAAAAAATAGCGTGTTGCATACGGAGTAGAAGCACTTTTTTGTGCTTCAGCAGTATTGCAAGCCTCACTACGTTCGGCTCGCAAACCTACTGCTTCAGCACAAAAAAGTAAAGCTTCTACTCCTAATACAACAATATACTATTTTTTAATTTATTTTTAGGTTCCTAGATATAGGAAGCTATGGTGATTGCCCGATTTTGAACATGTCAAAATTTCATTAAATCTTGACGTTTTGGATCATTTTAAGCCTTTTTGGCAAGGTGGCACATTTCCGTCTGTGTGTATGTATGTATGTATAGTCTGGCTAGCCAAACGGCGAACTCAAAAAGAATTTGCTGCTATGCCAAACTTGACAGAAACAATAATAAACAAGTTGGTGACATATTTTTTTTTGCAATATGGGCCGTGCAGTATTTTAAAATAGGAAAAAATCCGGCAACATTACGAAATGAAGGGAGCGGAGAGGCGTGATTATTCAGAGGCATGATTCTATTGGTTACAGCCTGAACGACAGCACCAGTGGCGTGGTTATTCGTGAATCTCAAGAATTTTTTCCTAATAATTTTTTGGTTTATTTCCTTGGTGTTTTCGGTGCCACTGAACAAAAACAAAAATATTTACTTTTGCCCTGCGTTAAAAGGGATAAGTAGGTAGGTCCTGTAAAAAAAAACAAAAATTCATAATTTTGTCATGTATTATTAAAGGTGTGGGTAATAACATCTTAAAATATTATGTATGTATGTACAGGGTGCTGCAATTTGGAGTGTTTTAACAAGAAAAACATACTTTCAGACCAGGGTCCTTATTCTTGAGTTGAGAGAAAATTGTACTCCCCGGGGAGCTCCCTGATTTTTCTACTCCTTCATAATTTCTCTGGATTTTAAAAAGCTGTATTCTTGAAAATAGGGAGTAGAAAGGAGTAAGAGAAATAGCGAACACTGCTGCCAGATTTTAGTACAAAATTGTGACCAATCACAAATGATGAAAATTGTGACAGTGACAGTTTTTTGACAAATGCGCTTTTTGTCGTAAACTATTAAGCTTTTTAAATTTATCTGTGGCTTATCTAACAATTCTTAGGCAGGCCATAAGCAAATAGACGACAAGTGTGCAGTGGGTAGTGGGTGAGAAAACCCTTTCTTTATTTAGAATATTTCAAAGGTGAGTTAAGTGCTTTATGTATTTATATTATAAGTAATAATAAATACCAACATTCAATGCTTTTCAGAAAGTAGTTTAGAACAAGAATGGCACACACACACATATTAAACAAGTACGAAAGGAAATCATGCTTGTTTTCATCAAAGCCAGACCGAAATTATTTGCTGCAAAGTTTTCACCTGATTTTTCAATGGCACACTCAAGAGCTTGCAACCATTCTAAATGATCATCCCAATGGAGCTCAAAAAGAATGGAATGCTTGGCGTAAGGTAAATTATAAAGTATACTTATATAGGTTTAAAGTCTTGGTGTTAAAATATGATACGTGTTTTGTTATATTTCTGTTTAATAAATTAACGTTTGAAAATGAAAATTACGTACTTTTCATAAAATATAGTTAAAAACTGCTTTGGAACCTTTTCCTCATTTTTTTTTGTGATAGACCTGAAATTGACATAAAGAAAAATAGCAAAGCAAAATTGGCTAGAGAAAAAAAATACCAAAAAGATACAGGAAGGGGGCCTCCTGAACCAGTTACTACAGATAATTTTGACACTAATGGGTCAATTCTGTGCACATCTGTAAGCAAATCTGTGAATTTTTATAAGCTTATAGCTGCCTATAGACAATTTGCAACTCTGCACTTTCTGTAGATTTGTAGATTGAAGAATATCTTATAGGATCGTGAATATTTCCGATCGGGTATTTGGCAATCGATGCGTTTTACAGTGTCTACAGGCTTATAGAAATATATAGATTTGCTTACAGATGTGCACAGAATTGACCCGTAAAGTTATGGAGCTTACAAGTCTAGTGTGTATTACAGGCAATATGGAGGTGCCTGAGCCAGGCATCATTCTTAATGAAGAAGTAATATTTGATGAGATGTTCCCTGTCAACAACCAACTAGCAATGGTAGGATCTGTACAGAATATAGAGGTGAACATTGTTTGAGGAAGGGTTGTAAAATACATAATTATTAAAGCTTTTGCTTGGTTGGTATCAACAGCTAAGTAATAAACATCTTGTTTGTCTTACAGCTTGACTATGCCTGCATCACACCTCCAGCAAAAACAAATGAAAACTTAGATCCCCCGCTGAGCTTGAAAAAAATGAAACTGAAAATACAACGAAGAACCTTACTGCTGAAATAAAGAATCATGCTATAAGTACCCAGAGGCAAACCCAGAGTGACCAAAACCATGAGACTAAATGGATCTATCAAAAACCACAGTAAAATGGTGAACATTCTAGAACATGCTCAAAATAGAACAGATACATACTGTTCTGGAAAAAAAATCAAGTTTTGAAAGAGCAACGAGAGAAGCTAAGCAAGCAAACCCATATAATGGAGAATATTCCTATTTCTTCACTTAGCATATTATGGATATCACGAGAGAGTCAAAAAGAGAGTTCTTTACTTGTATATTAGTTACATTTGTTGATTGGTTTGAAATTATATTATATCATTATGTATATTATTCAAATCCATTATCCAAAAAAAAAAACATTCACTATCACTTTTAAAAAAACTTCTCTTTCACTTTTTTAACGTTTTGTTGTTTATTTATCTTTATTTCCATTCCCATTTTCATTTTCTCTCACTTGGGACCAGTAGAAATTGAAATTCCCTTAGGGAGAAATCTGTCTATCAAGTCATTAGAGAATTTTTTTCAAGAATACAGTATTTTAGTCCCCAGTGCATCGACCCTAAAATTTTGTAACTCATGTACACGCCAAACTTCCTGAGCGGCTTTATAACACCAAGTCGGACAATATTTTTCATATCTCCACCCTGGGCGATGGGACATTGCCGCGCTAGCTCTTCGTGAAGTTGTCGTTCTGACGTCCCTAAGGAAGTTGATACATGTACGTGTAGTTTCAATGCCAATCGACTGTTTTTTATATTACATTAACGATATCACATTTGTCGGACAAAAACCATGTGGCTTTGGTGAAGTTCCGATGCCCTCAACATGTCGCTGTGGCGTCCCTGAGGAATTTGATACATGTACGTGTGGTTTTGATGCCAATCGACTATTTTCTATGTTACATTATTGATATCACATAGGTCGGACAAAAATCACGTGGCTCTGGGGGGGTCCGACGCCCCCAACATGTCGCTGTGGCGTCCCTAAGGAAGTTGATACATGTATGTCCGAAAAAAATAATTATGAATAACAATGTAATTTTAAAACATGTGTAGTAAATGTCGGACAAATAAAATAAGTATTAAAGTCAGTCGGACAACAAAAGTCCTATTGATCAATTTCTGCCGAAATTCAGGATCTTCACTCCTGAGATTGCACAAAAAACACGACTGAATATCCATTCTTTCTCATACGCGTGGTTTTGAATGACCGCGTTTACTAAATAATTTCCGTAAATACTCGGAGAACTATCAGAAAAACAGATCAGGGAATATGATGAATATGACACAGGGCCCCACAGGTATTTGACAAAGTAGGTAAATAATAAACTGACTAATATGCACGTTGCGTTAAGGCAAACTTATTTTAATTTTTTCATTGATTGTCTCAAATTTCTTGTCCGACAAATGTGATATCGTTAATGTGATGTAAAAAACTGTCGATTGGTATTAAAAACATACGTACATGTATCAACTTCCTTAGGGACGCCACAGCGACATGTTGAGAGCGTCGGAGCCCCCCGAAGCCACGTGATTTTTGTCCGACATATATGATATCGGTAATGTAATACAAAAAACAAGTCGATTGGCATTAAATCTACACGTACATGTATCAACTTCCTCAGGGACGCCACAGCGACATGTTGAGGGTGTCGGACCTTCCCCAAAGCCACATGGTTTTTGTCCGACAAATGTGATATCGTTAATGTAATGTAAAAAACAGTCGATTGGCATTGAAACCACACGTACATGTATCAACTTCCTTAAGGACGTCAGAACGACAACTTCACGAAGAGCTAGCGCAGCAATGTCCCATCGCCCAGGGTGGAGACATGAAAAATATTGTCCGACTTGGTGTTATGAAGCCGCTCAGGAAGTTGGGCGTGTACATGAGTTACAAAATTTTAAGGTCGATGTACTGGGGACTATTTCCAATTCTAGGAAGACACGCCCACTTTCTCTCACATTTTCTACTCCCTAAGATTCAAGAATAAGGCAAACGTCGATTGCCAAAAACCGTATCACGATATCTTCAATGGTATCATCGATACAGGGCGATTTTCGATTTTTTTATTTCTGTAAAAACATTATGGAGACACTTTTTTAAGCACAATCCAGTGGCGGACACAGTTTTTTTCTATATCGCTCCGATTTTGAGATATCGACCAAAGTCCGATATTTTCAAATGAAATACCCTATATATTAAAAGCTCATTGGATAGATTGGTTTAAACTAACAAGCAAATTTGCATATAAATTTAAAATTAAGCTTTATTTTAAACAAAATAAATTTAAATAATCAATTTAAATTTTTCCTGATTTCAATGATATAAAGTTCGATAGATTTATCTCTAACAGTTTTCGAGAAAAAAAATTATATCTGTTTTTGTTGTAAGGATCAATGTGTTAGAAAAGGATTTTATATGTGTAAGGAAAATGAGGAAGGTCTCTTTCTAACGCATTGTTTCTTATGACAAAAACAGATATAATTTTTTTTCTCGAAAACTGTTAGAGATAAACCTATCGAACCTTATATAATTGAAATCAGCAAAAACGAAGCTATCCAATGATCTATTAATATACAGGGTGTCCCACGGTGGATGGCGTATTAGACGTTTATGGAGAACTAAAAAGCGGATCATATTGAAAATTTGGCAACCGGGATAAACGATCATAATCTACACTTTAAAAATATTTTTGTTTATGCGGTGTTGCCGCTTCTACTCTTAATCAGTGGCAACATCGCTATTTTAAATGGAACACCCTGTATGTGATTGCATATTTGGATTCTAGGTAAAATTCTGAACAGATTTCATGTGATATACCCTATACCTAAGTTCAACTATTTCGGAAATATTGACAGTTGAAAATTGAGTTTTTGCAACTTTGGCAGGTTGTAAAACCTAAACAGTTTATTTTAGAGGAACACCGATTTAACATTCCTATCTCAGATTTTCATAAACTATCATTTGACATCAACTCTGAATTTAACCGGATATTAAATTTAATTGGAATTTTTAATCATGGATTAAATTCAAAGTTGTGGTCAAATTATAGTTTATAAAAATCTAAGATAGGAATGTAAAATCGGTTTTTCTCTAAAATTAACCGTTCAGGTTTTACAGCCTGTCAAAGTTGCAAAAAGTCAATTTTGAACTGTCATTATTTCCAAAACAGTTGAACTTAGGTATAGAGTATATAACATGATATCTGCTCAGAATTTTACGTAGAATCGAAATATGCAATCGCATATAGGGTGTTCCATTTAAAATAGCGATGTTGCCACTAGTTTAGAGTAGAAGCGGCAGCACCGCATAAACAAAAATATTTTTAAAGTGTAGATTATGGTCGTTTATCCCGGTTGCCAAATTTTCAAAATGATCCGTTTTTTAGTTCTCCATAAACGTCTAATACGCCATCCACCGTGGGACACCCTGTATAGGGTATTTCATTTGAAAATATCGGACTTTGGCCGATATCTCGAAATCGGAGCGATATAGAAAAAAACTGAGTCCGCCACTAGATTGTGCTCAAAAAAGTCTCTCCATAATGTTTTTACAGAAATAAAACAAATTGATAAAAAACAAACTTATAGCTATTTTTCATAATAGGGAAAAATCGAAAATCGCCCTGTATCTGTGGTACCATTAAAGATATCGTGATACGGTTTTTGACAATCGACGTTTCTCGAAAATTAATCCCATGACACCTAAGTCAATTTTCCTCTATCTGGTCTGGAAGTATGTTTTTCTTGTTAAAACACTCCAAATTGCAGCACCCTCTATTAGACCGGTGCATAACGACCATTTTTTTAAAACGATTTTCTCCCGTCTGCCATTAAGGGTGGTTATTCTTTAGGCAATAAGAAGTGGAATGGCCGAAATTTCGAAGAGCCCCGCGTGTTACAATATAATGATATGCTAATTTGAAAATGTAATGAAAAATGGAGATTTGGATCAATATTATCCCGTCTGCCACACATTCTGAAGGTAATTTAAACAAAAATGAGTAGAAGGAAGCTAAACGGCAGAAACCCTAGGTTAGTATAAAGTGTCATATAACTAATTTTAAAATGTCGCCAAAATCGGACATGTGGATCAACGACCTCCCGTCTGCCAAATTAAATGTATGTTGCATTTACGATTTAGAGATCAATAAGCAAATGGCAGAAAATCTCGGTTGGTATAATAATATTTAACAATTTTTGAAGTTGTATCAAAATTCTGAGATGTTGAAACAATTTTCTCCCGCCTAAAACATGTTTTGTTACAATGGATTTTAGATAAATAATGTACCTTTGCACTGGCAGAAAAATTGACATGGTACAGATATTTATTTTTAATTTTTCAAAATGTCAAAATTTTTCAAATTTGGGATCAATAAACAATGAACAAAATTGCAACAAATATTGTTTATATGATGAACGTTTTTAACCCGTCTGCCATTTGGTTGAGTGAAATGTAGTTATGAGAATATGCATATTTTCAATATGGCAGAAACCGCAATAAGTTACATAAGTTGCACATATGGTTGTTAAATTGCAATTTTCTCCCGTTTGTCTGCCAACTTAATTTATTCAAATTCAAATTCAAATTCAAATTCTTTATTCATGTTAAGATCACAAAAAAGCAATGTACATATGTGGAGTAACTATCAAAACAACAAACCTATCAAAAGGCAAAATGACTGCGCTTATGTACAAATGTTTGAAATCTCACATAAAAGTTATAATTTCTTTTCAATCCTATCACACATATAGGGTTTCCTGATGAGGATTAAAGTGAAGAAGAAATTAATAAAAACGAAGATTTTAGCAATTTATCAGATTTGGATGACGGCAATAATGATGATGATAATGGAAAAGGTCAAGAGTCGTAAACTCTACAGGATCGCGGAAACCCCAAACATTTTCTGGTTTTAGTGGTTTTGTAATAGGTACTGGATTTGTTGTATCAAGACATCGCTTTCTTTTATTCGTGTGTATTGCTTAATTTTTCTACTGTTAGTAAGTATTTCCTAGTCAAGCATTTGTAAAATCTGTTTTTTTTTTAAGATAAAAGTCAAAATGACATTATGTTGGCAATACAATGTGAAATTGTCAATGCTTTCAAAATTTTTATGTAGAAAAGGCTTGTGTTGCCAACAAAGATGTTAAATTTTTGACTTGGGGAATTATCTTTAAAAAAAAAAACAGACTTTATTGTTTTTTTTTTTTGTAAATAAAATGTCTACTTAGTTGTAAGTTTCCTTTGCATGTAATTACTAACAATTAGTGTTTGTGAAGAGTGAATAAATAAATATGTAAATAAATTCCTTTACTGGCGCGTTTACTATGAAAACGCATGGAAAATATGGGAAACTTGCAGTGTCTTTCTGGAATATGATTATGAAAATCTAAATTAGGTATCACTATTTGGCTTCGTGGAATAAGCTTACTTTGAAAATCCATATTAAATCGTTCTAGTACCTATTGAATAATAATTGAGAAGTAGGTAGGGACAGTAAAAAATAAAACACACTATTGCAACCACGTTTCGTTTATATTTTGATATTGAAATGTAAAAATTAAACTGGCTCGTTCAAGTTGGCACCCTACATGTGGTTTTCTACTGTGTCTCAACTGTAGTCAATTGTGCCCGTTTTGTGCTCAATTGTGCCGGTATTTATGTGAATTCTGCTCATTTCCATACACAAACAAATCCGGGTGCCAGCTTGACTCCAGTTCCTGTTTTTTTTGACTTTTTGGCAATATGTGGTGGTCTTCTAGGTTTGAAATTACCTTGCTGATAAGCAGAAGCAAACAAACTCGTCTTCCTAATTAGCCAACCACTCAAGCCTCAAGCACACAAACTTTTGAAGTCTGCTAGTTTTGAAATTAATAAATTAATTTCATTCACGACTAATGTATAATGTAAGTATTATACTTGTAATTTTGGCAGTATAATTATACAGGTTGTCCCCCGACGTTTCTCCCAGGTAATAACTTCGGAACGCGTCATCCAATATGATGGAAATTTTCAGGATCTGGGTAACTTTTTGTACCGCTTCTACCATTGTCATCCAATTTCACCAGTTTCGCTTCAATTTCGGTCAAGTGGCGTAATCTTTCGAATCTTAAATGTAACTCATGGTAATTATGGCATATTTCGTTAGAAAATTAAATAACAAAATCGGCAATGCTATATTTGTTGAGGCTTTGGTAAAGAAATTGATAAAAAATTATACATTGGAACATATGATGATGCGTTCCGAAGTTATCATTTAGGAGAAACCTCGTGGGACACCCTTTATATGTTATTCTCCCAGGGAATAATTAAGAGTAGCGGGATTAATGGTCATTATTCCTCAAAAGTGTCAGTGTCAAACGTGTATAGTGCTTGTGGATTTGTATTGAGAATTGAGATGGATGAAATTTGTTCATTGAAAATCTCAAATAAATTAATTTGTCGTGAATAGAGTAGAGTATACTACTCGAAATAATGGCTATTATTCCCTCGGAATGTTACTCCCTCGCCACTAACGCGGCTCAGTTCGTAAATATTCCTCGGGATGAATAGCTATCATTATTGACTCGTGGTATAATCTACTAAAAAAACACAGTTTTCAAAGGAAATAACCTCAAAATAACAATTTTTCACGTTGAAAATGCAAGGAAAGTGCACTCTCATAATAAAAAACAAACCGATCAAACCGTGACGTCATTCACATTCCTCCATCTTCGATGCTTTTATGCACGTATGTCTTATGGGATTGAGCAATCCTGTAGAGTTTACGATTCTTGGAAAAAGGTGACATCAGTTGTGATGGAATTGACTCCAAAGTGGTAGATGACAATGAAAACGATAATGATGATGCTGATGATAATTACGACGATTTTATTTTTGATAATGTTGATGAATAAAACATTTTGTTCCTAAAGATACAACTTTTTATTGTTTTGCCTTATCATATTTAGGTGTCTTGAGAGCAACTTTAATTTTAATTAACCGGTTGTCAGACAGAAGAAAATTGTTTGGCCACATAAACATTTTTCGCAATTTAACAATAATTGTGCAACGTATGCAACTCATTGCGGTTTCTGGCATATTGAGAATATGCATATTCTCATAACTACATTTCATTGAATATTCTCATAACTACATTTCACTGAAACAAACGGCAGACGGGTTGAAAACGTTCATGATATGAACAATTTTTGTTCCAATTTTGTTAATCAATTATAAGAACTTGTATCAGCCTGCAATTTCTGCCAGTCGAAATTTAAGCTTTTAGTAGTAGCTAATTTAATATATATTACTGGCAGACGGGAAAAAATTGATCTCAACTTTGAAAAATTTTGACATTTTTATCCTTTCTGCCAATTGTTAATATACCTTGGATACATCTGCCAATATATTTCTTCGATTTTACTTCACATGTCTAACTTATCTTCCAAATGGCAGATGGGAGAAAATTGTTTCAACATTCCAGCATTTTGATAAAACTTCAATAATTGTTAAATATTATTATACGAACCGAGATTTTCTGCCATTTCCTTATTGATCTCTAAATTGTAAATGCAACATAAATTTAATTTGGCAGACGGGAGGTCGTTGATCCACATGTCCGATTTTGGCGACATTTTGAAATTAGTAATATGACACTTTATACTGACCTAGGGTTTCTGCCGTTTAGTTTTCTTCTACTCATTTTTGTTTAAATTACATTCACAATGTGTGGCAGACGGGATAATATTGATCCAAATCTCCACTTTTCATTACATTTTCAAATTAGCATATCATTGTATTGTCACACGCGGGGCTCTTTGAAATTTCGGCCATTCCACTTCTTATTGCATAAAGAATAACCACCCTTAATGGCAGACGGGGGAAAATCGTTTAAAAAAAAAGGTCGTTATGCACCGGTCTATATAGCCCCATGAATCGTATCAAGAACCGCGAAAAAGACATCTACCTTAAATTTTTGTTGTGGGTCTTCGATTGGCTCATCCACCCCTTCATAAGTAAGTTGCCTACTTTTTTTTCGCGGTCTAGCCCTGACATCATTAGTGAAAACCGCCTCGATTTCAAGTTCTGTCGCCAATTCAGCGGCATCCACCAAAAGCTTTTGAAAACAATTGTCATTTCTCAGGTTGCCAAAATGACCATTCAAGGCAGCGAGAGCTTTGGTAGCCTCGACTATATAAAGTTTTTCATTTTGTAGCAACTTACTCACCGGGTTTACTTTATTTAAAATGTCATACCAAAAGATTAAACATACCAGAAATTGAAAATTTTTAATGTTTTGGGCAATTCCATTAGCTTCACATTTAATGCCAGCCTCAAATGATGGCGAATTAATAATTGATACTAACTCGTCGTATATTTCACCAGTCTGATACCTCAAAGCCCGCACTGAGTCTACGCGACTTTCCCAGCGAGGTAGGTAGGTACTATATGGGTTGTCCGGAAAATAAACATTGAGCAAAAGCACTGCTGAAAGCGCTGATTTACTTTAACTTTTACTTTAAAATATAAAAGAGTTATTACCTATATTATTATAAGTATTATTATATATTACACAATCGGTCGGCCTTCGGCCGCCCCCTGATTTGGCCGCCCGGGTGCGGCTGCACCTCCGCACCCCCCCTGGCGACGGGCCTGGTATTAGGGAAATTGAAACATTCACTATATCCATATTCGCACAAAACGTCCTCCTTTAATGTGCAATTTTGTGAAATTTGCAATCGTTTATTTGCCAGTTATTATAATAAATCGGCTTTATTCGTGTCGCAAAATGACTCTAATGGTAGTTTACTTTAAATTTATTACATTCTATCTACGTTTTTGTGTAACCAATATAAAATTTGAATTTGCTGAAAAAGAATGATAAATGTATTAACGACAAAAAAAAAAATGATTTATTTTTAGATGAAAAGATAATTGCGTTTATTTTTGTGTTTAACTTATCATTTGGGACCCCCAGACTCCATACACTAAATTATTTTGAGATTTGAAGCCGAAATCTCTGGAAAAAGGACGTCAGGAAATTGAAAAATAGAAGAATTCACCCCACATTGCTTAACGCGATTTTGTTTCAGGAACAATAGGTCGAAATTAGCTCATATTCTCAGGGATTGAGTCCTCTACTTGGATAAAAATCACTGAAAATGCATCTCAGCTTTCTTTCTATAATCGAAAAAAGTTATGACCTTTCATAGTTATCCAAAATCTAAATCATAAGGTTTAATACCTTCTTACAGAAGTGATGAAATTTCCTTTTTTTTTTTGTCGAGATTTTGTATCTTAATGGTCCTTTGGGATCCCCCAAACTCCATACACTAAATTATTCTGAGATTTGAAGCCGAAATCTATGGAAAAATGCACTCAGAAAAATTGAATTATTGATAAATTCACCCCAAATTGCTTAAAGCGATTTTATTTCTGAAACGACGAGTCCAAATGAACTGAAATATTCAGGGATTGTAGTCCTCTACTGGGATAATCGCTGAAAATTTCAGTTTTCTATCTATAATAGAAAAGAAGTTATGATCTTTCAAAGTTTTCCAAAATCTAAATCATAATTACCTCAGTACCTACCTACGTACTAAAACGATGAAATTTCGAATTTTTTCTTGTTGATAATTTGTGTCCTAATGATCCTTTGGAATCCCCCAAACTCCATACACAAAATTATTCTGAGATTTGAAGCCGAAATCTATGGAAAAAGGCACTCAGAAAAATTGAATTATTGATAAATTTACCCCAAATTGCTTAACGCGATTTTATTTCTGAAACTACGTGTCTAAATAAACTGAAATTCAAGCATTGTAGTTCTCTACAGGGAAAAAAATCGCTGAAAATTTCAGCCTCTATCTTTATTAAAAAAAAAAGTTATGATTTCTTGAAGTTTACAAAAGTGTAAATCATAAGGTAGCTGCCTTAGTAGGTACCTACCTACTAAAATGATAAAATATCAAATTTTTTCATGTTGAGATTTTATATCTAAATGATCATTCGGGACCCCTCAAACTCCATGCACCTAAATATTCTGAAATTTGAGGCCGAAATTTATGGAAAAAGGCAGTCAGAAAAGTTCTCAGATATTTAGGATCGTTTTCTTTAGGATCATGAACTATGAATATCCCGAAAATTTCTTGATACTTTCAAGACAAAACTCTCGAAGCTGCAGATACTCAACTCTGAGATGTTACCTTACGATTTTCTGATTCTTCTGTAGAAAAGCTATCAGAATCCTGAATCTTGAAATATTTTTCGTAGGTAACCTTTCGTGTTTATCTAAAAGAGGATTCCTGAAATCACAATCCTGAATCGTTCAAATAATATTCCTTTTTTTTTTAGAAGATTCTACGGATTTTGAGATTCTGAATTCTTTAAAACCCAAATCCCCTTATTTTTTTCTTCAGACATGAGAATTTTCTGGTTTTCCTCAGAATCCTTGAGTCCCGTCAGATTCTTAGGACCTTGAAACGAATAATTTTTTTGCAAATGTTCCTTTTTCTATGAGAAGACTCTACGGATTTTGATATCTTGAATTTCACGAATCTTTGTTACTATGGGAAAACTCTACAATTTCCAGATTTTGCTTTCTGAGACCTCACTCTGCAGATCTCCTTATTCTTCACCATGAAAATTCTCAGGATCCTGAATCTTAAGTCATGATAGATTTCTAGTTTTTTAAGAGAAGACTTCAAGAATTTCTTCATGCTTTTAAGACAAAACTCTGGGAACATTGGACTCTGAAGACTGCGACATTACTTTGCAAATATTCTTAGTCTGATCTATCAAGACTGTCAGGATTCTGATTTTGGTCTTCTCGTTCTTAAGTGAAGATTTTTGCAATCCCAAGATCCTGAATAGTTTTATTGCAGATGTTCGTTTTTCTTTAGGAAGACTATACAGATTTTGAGATCCTGAATTCTATGGAACTTGAAGTTGTTTTGGTGTTTCTATGGGAAACCTCTACAAACCTTAGATTCTGCTTTCTGAGACCTCACTTTCGTTTTTTTTTTTTTGCAAATTTTCTGTTACTCTTTGTTAAGGCTCTGGTTCTTAAGATAATGAATTTTCCAACCCAAAAAATTTGTTAAGCCTTTTATGACAAAACGTAAATGTACTTTGAGATCCTGAATCTTGAGTGAGAAAACTTTCTGATTTTTTTCCAAGAATCCTCGAGTTCTCAGATATTAATGATCATTTTTTTTTTTGCAAATGTTCTGTTTTTCTTTGAGAAGGCTCTGTATTTCTTAGGATTATGAATTATGAATATCCTGACAATTTCTGGGTACTTTCAAGACAAAAATCTCGAAGCTGCAGATAGTCAACTCTGAGATGTTACCTTGCGAATGTTCTGATTCTTCTGTAGAAAAGCTATTAGAATCCTGAATCTTGAAATATTTTCCGTAGGTAATTTTTCGGGTTCATCTAAGAGAGGATTTCTTGAATCAAGATCCTGAATGGGTTCTATTACAGATGTTCGTTTTTCTTTGAAAAAAACTCTACAGATAATGAGATACTGAAGTCTTTAAAACTTCTTGATGTGCCTATGAAAAAGCTCACTTTGCAAATCTCCTTATTCTTCATCCTGAATCTTGAATCATTAAAGCTTTTTGGTTTTGCTAAGAAAAGACTTTGAGAAACCTGAAATTCTGAATCGTTTTTTTTTTTTTGCACATGTTCCTAAAATCACAAATTTTTCGAATCCTCAGAAGATTTTGGAGGTTTATTCATCACAAAACTTTGGGAACATTAGATTCTAGAGACTGAGACATTACTCTGCAAATAAATATCTTGATTCGTCTCTATAAAGACTGAGACTCAGGATTCTAATTCTGGTCAAAACTTTCTAAATCTACTGATTGAAGATTTTTGGAATCTCAAGATGCTGAATCATTTTGTTGCAGATGTTCGTTTTTCTTTGAGAAGACTATGTGGATTTTGAGATTCTGAGTTTTATGAAACTTAAAAAAAATTTTGGTGTTTCCATGGAAAAACTGTACAATCTTCAGATTTTGCTTTCTGAGTCCTCACGCTGCAAATCCCCTTATTCTTCACCATGAAAATTCTAGGGATCCTGAATCTTAAGTCATGAAGAATTTCTAGTTTTTCTAAGGGATGACTTCAAGAATTTCTTCATGCTTTTAAGACAAAACTCTGGGAGCATTGGATTCTGAAGACTGCGACATTACTTTGCAAATATCCTTATTCTTCATTCTGAATCTTCTGAGTCATGAAAACTTTTTGGTTTTGCTAAGAAAAGACTTTGAGAAACCCGAAATTCTGAATTGTTTTTTTTTTGCACATGTTCTGTTAGTCTTTAAGAAGGCTTTCCTAAAATCACAAATTTTTCGAACCTCAAAAGTTTTTGGAGGTTTATCCATGACAAAACTTTGAGAACATTAGATTCTAGAGACTGAGACATTACTCTGCAAATAAATATCCTGATTCGTCTCTCTAAAGACTAAGACCCAGGATTCTAATTCTGGTCAAAACTTTTTAAATCTTCTGAGTGAAGATTTTTGGAATCTCAAGATACTGTATCATTTTATTGCAGATGTCGGTTTTTTTTTTAGAAGACTCTGGATTTTGAGTTTCTGAGTTTTATGAAACTTAAAAAAATGTTTGGTGTTTCCATGGAAAAACTGTAAAATCTTCAGATTTTGCTCACTCTGCAAAACCCCTTATTTTTTACCATGAAAATTCTCAGGATTCTGAATCTTAAGTCATGAAGAATTTCTAGCTTTTTCAAGGGAAGACTTCAAGAATTTCTTCATGCTTTTAAAACAAAACTCTGGGAACATTGGATTCTGAAGACTGCGACATTACTTTGCAAATATCCTTAGTCTGATCTATGAAGACTGTCAGGATTCTGATTTTGGTCTTCTAAGTGAAGATTCTTGCAATCCCAAGATCCTGAATAGTTTTATTGCAGATGTTCGTTTTTCTTTAGGAAGACTATACAGATTTTGAGATCCTGAAATCTATGGAACTTGAAGCTGTTTTGGTGTTTCTATGGGAAACCTCTACAAACCTTAGATTTTGCTTTCTGAGACCTCACTTTGCAAATCCCGTTATTCTTCACCAGGAAAATTCTCAAGATCCTGAACCTTGAGCCTAGTTTTTCTAAGAGAAGACTTCAAGAGTTTCTTGGTGTTTTCATGACAAAACTTTTGGAACATTAGATCCTGAAGACTGAGACATTACTTTGCAATTATCTTGATTCTTCTCTATATAGGCTATCAGAATTCTAATTTTGGTCAATGCTTTGGAAACTTTGTGATTCTTTTGAATGAAGATTTTTGGAATCTCAAGATACTAAATCGTTTTACTGCTGATTTTCGTATTTCTTTGAGAAGGCCCTACGGATTTTGAGATCCTGAACTCTTTAAAACTTGAATATTTCTTTGTGTTTTTATAGAAAAACTCTAAAATTGTGCGTTCTGAATTCAAACCTTATTCTTCACCATGAATATCCTGAAATTTTTTTGAAACTTTCAAGACAAAACTCTCGAAACGGTAGATACTGAACTCTGAGATGTTGAAAATTTTCTGATTCTTCTCTATAAAAGCTATTATAATTCTGATTCTTGAAATATTACTCTGTAGGTAATCTTTCTGGTTGGTCTGAAAGAGGATTTCTGAAATCACGATCCTGAATCGTTCAAATAATGTTCGTTTGTATGGAAAAACTCTCTTTGCAAATCCCCTTATTTTTTATCCTGAGCTATGGAAAGTTTCTGGTTTTCCTCAGAATCCTTGAGCCCTATCATATTCTTAGGACCTTGAAACTCTGAATCATTTTTTTGCAAATGTTGCTTTTTCTTTGAGAAGACTACGGATTTTAAGATCTTGAATTTTATGAAACTTTTGATGTTATTATGGAAAAACTCTACAATTTCCAGATTTTGCTTTCTGAGTTGTCACTCTGCAGATCTCCTTATTCTTCACCATGAAAATTCTCAGGATCTTGAATCTTAACCCCAGTAGCACAACAATATTGGTAAAATACTCGGTAAAATATTATATTTACATATTGGCCCAAGAATGGAAACGGCAGATTTTGTTTTGTCCAATATATAGGTATTGTAAATATGAATCCGATATTGGAGAAAGATATTGTCCCAATATTGCTTATTAATAAACATGTAATATTGCTTTTAGAAATATACCCAATATTTGTTTTTCAGATTGGCACAATGTATACTTTTTATATGAATCCGATAGTGAATATAAATATTTCTCCAATAGAGTAGTGTCGCGATAATCCGGATCAATTAAAACCAGACCAATCCGGATTATCAAATTATTCGGATTACTTAGGCATTTTACAGTCCGCTTTTTCTTAATGTCGCTGATGGTTGAAGCCCCTACTCCATACTTAAAGCTAAATATTTGCCACTAACTCCGCGTTTCAGCTCGCCTATAATCGCTGACTTTTCGTTGAGACTTAAAGTTTTGTGTTTGCGTTTAATAGGTGCCATTTTCTTTGAAAAAGCCCACACAGTAAGGAAGGACGCTGCATATTAAATGATGCGTGTAGACATGTAAAAACTATCTATCCACTTAAACGCAGTTACAAAACGACAAGTGAAAACCTGTGTTTTTATTTTCAACAGTCATGTAAATGAATTCGGATTACTAAATCAAGTAAAATCCGGATTACAAAGTACATCAAGGGAATGAAAATGCGATGCGTATTACAGAAGCATACGGATTATCGCGGGATCGGATTATCGCGACACTACTGTATTACCAATTAATAAATATGAAATAATTCTTCTAGAAATAATTCTTCTAGAAATATTTACAATATTTCCTAAAAATATTAGCAATATTCTTTTGGAAAAACACATGTATATATCCAAAGCTCCAACACCTGCAGACTAGACCGGTTTCCGGCTTCGAGCTTGTGAGCGAAGCACACCAACTTAAAGAAACAGGTTTGAAGGTAACTCAAACACTAGGAAAGAGCAAGGCCATCAGTAGCGCGTGGTGCCCTCTCTCGGTAGTCCTGATTGATATGGAAAAGATACATCTCCTATATATCACCATTATTGGATAAATATTAAATATAAACATGAATAAAAGATATTCCCAAACATGGATTGGATCCAATATTGGATCAATCTTGGATTCACATATTATATAATAATAATGTAGGAAAAAGATTAATCTCCAATATATTACCAATATTGGCTACAAATTGCTAATATTGGACCCATATACAATATTTTACCGATATAGAATCAATATACTCCTGGACAAAATTATCGCACCACTGCTTATGGTGATGCTTATGTGCAGTGGTGCGATAATTTTGTCCAGGAGTATATTTGGCCGATATGAATAAATATATCACTGTTATATTAGAAAAATTTGTTTTGCCATATTATATCCAATATTGGCTTAATAATGCAAATAAAAACATTATCTGTGCATGTTGGTCCATTAATGGATACAATACTATGGTAATATTATATTAAAAAAAGTTGTATTGCCAATAATCCACCAATTTTGTGTAAATAATGTCAATGAAGATATTTTTTCTGTATATTAGCCCATTCTTAAGTAAATATAATATTACAATGTGGAAAAATATGTATTGCCAATATTGGCTGAATAATGCAAAAAAAAACAATTTTTTTGTGTTTATCGGTTCAATGATGGATAAATATATCACTGTTATATAAGAAAAAAATGTATTGCCAATATGTAACCAATCTTGGCTATATGCTGCCGATAAAAATATTGTTTGTGCATATTGGCCCATTCTTGGATAAATATATTATTATAATGATGAAAGAAGTTGTATTGCCAATAAATGTCCAATGTTGGCTAAAAAATTCCAATATTGGGCCAACATACAATATTGGTCCAATGTATCCGTAACCTGAGACCAACATTGTGTGCTACTGGCGAAGTCATGGAAAATGTCTAGTTTTTCTAAGAGAAGACGTCAAGAATTTCTTGGTGCTTTCATGACAAAACTCTGGGAAAATTAGATTCTCAAGACTGAGACATTCGATTCTTTTCTATAAAGACTATTAGGATTCTGATTCTCAATACTATGGAAGCTTTCTGGTTCTTCTTGAAGATTTTTGGAATCCCAAGATCCTGAATCGTTTTATTGCAGATGTTCGTTTTTCTTTGGACTCTATGCATTTTGAGATTCTGAATTCTATGAAACTTAAAAATGTCTTGGTGTTCCTATGGAAAAATTCCCCTTCTTCACTATGAAAATTCTCAAGATAATAAATTTTGAGTCATGGAAAATTTCTAGTTTTTCTAATGTTTTCCCATAGAAACATCTATGGGAAAACTCTACAAACCTTAGATTCTGTTTTTTGAATCCTCACTTTGCAAATCCCCTTATTCTTCACCAAGCAAATTTTCAAGACCCTGTTCCTTGAGTCAATTTTCTAAGACAAGACTTGTTGCTTTCATGAAAAAACTCTGGTAACATTAGACTCTGAGGACTGAGACATCACTTTGCAAATATCCTGATTCTTTTCTATAAAGAGTAATAAAGACTACCTATCAGGATTCTGATTTTGGTCCCTAATTATGACTATTATGAGATCCTGAAAGTTTAGATTCTGGATTCTGAATTCTAAAAGTCCTAAGTCCATTAAAAACTTTCAAGATCCTGAATCTGTAGTCATTGTGTGATATATCTGGTTCTTCTGTGAGAAGACTCGTAGGATCCTGAAGTCTCATCAGACTTTTAGGAACTTTAGATCTCGAATCGTTTTCTGCAAATGTCCTGTTTTTGCTTCGAGAATCTAAATATTTTCAGATCCTGAATTCCGTACGACTCAGCTTATGATGCATTCTCTATTCATCAACAGAAAGTATTGAAAATCAATCAATAATCAAACAACCCCACTGAGTTTTTTTCGAATTTGTTCGAGATCAATACTTGCTGAAAATGTTCAGCGTTGTTATTTATCGCTAGAAATGAATAACCAAACCTCATTAGCGATATGACAGATATAGGATTTTGAGCGGCATATCAATTTAGAGATGAATAAGTCCATTTGTTGGACGTGTAGCGGATCTCGTTAATCATTGAACGCAAGCAGCGCGGAAAAAGATTGAAGCACTCATTTAATACCCAATGCCCGTCGATGAATAAACGCTTTTACCTATAAATGCTTTTCGGAAAATCCTATTTGCGTAAATTATTTATATTTTTTTATCAAACATTCGACAATACAATGTGCTAGTAGGTATAACATATTTTTCTTGTTGTCTGGGGATTACAACGACCCTTCTTTCTTCTACACCTACGAATATCTTAATCCGGATTAGGATTCCCTGAGCCTTGGGGCTTGTAACTTTGATTTTTAAAGGCTATTGGCTAAAGACACAGTTACTTCTTGACCATTTACCCATCGTATAAAAAATATATAAATCCACTGGATCTCAACATATCAGATTTACTTCGTTAAAAGTAACAAGAAAAAATGCAAGACTAATCTGGTATTAAAGATCAATTTTCCAACCAAAATGAAAACGGCGGCCAAATCCTGGCTAATATATTGATGTAGTCTGTGGAAATCTCCTTTAACGACGAACCAACAGCTTTACGAGGATTTTAGTGCGGTATAAAAACGCAATTAGTCTAGTAAATGGCCCCTTTATGTATGGTAAATACCGCATGGGAACCTGACACGTGATTTTCTGGAATTAATCCGGATTAAGATTTTATTTTATTATAATGGACTGTCTGGCTTAAGCTGGATAATACTAAGACCAAATAATTAGAACCACGTATTCGGGAATTTAAAAATAAAAATTACATTTTAGTTAGTCCAGAGTTTGGTTCTTCCAAAATATAATAAAATTTTGGGAATCAAGAAGAGAAAAAATCCTTTTCATCGTTGGATAATATTCTTTGCCCTCCACCCTTGAAAAAGAAAACTGCGCGCCGCACCAATAATATTGAATTAGGATATTGGCTATTTGGAAAGCCAATTTTGAACTCTTATCGGCGTATTTAATTTGCGAAACAGCGGATACAATTCGGGACTTTCAATTTCCATTCCGACTTCGGTTCCCTTTGCTGCTTGATGAGTTTCTACGCAGATTAGCCTCCCTGGCAGGAAATCGAGGCGTTGCGTCAAAAACTGGTTCGAGGTTGCAATTGGGAGAGAAGGAGCAAGCCTATCGTGCAAGGATTTTTGATCAAAAGAAAAACGTGATTTTGTTGGAGAAAATCAAAGCAAAATACCATTAATAAAGTTATTAAAATAAATATTTTCAAAATAATTGATTTGTTTCCTTTAATCTACATATCGTGCTAACAGAAGCAATTCTGCTGCTTTTATGTATCGTTGTGTCTTGTTTAAGGCGATTTTATTTCAGAAACTATAAGTCCAATCAAAGATTGTTTCTCATATCATAGAAAGATAAGTTGCAGAAAAAATGATCCAAGATATAAGGAACAAGATTATTTCATGTCATGAATTAATGATAATTCCAAGAAGGCAAGGAGAAAAATGAAAATTGATTAAAAAGTTAAAGTTCATTTTTAGTAGATACCTATACCTTCTCTACTTTTATCTTCACACTGCAATAAGTTTCGAGTAGACTTCGTAGCAAGCTTTATTAGACTTTTAATTTAAAAAGTTCTAATACCCAACTTTATTAAGCGTCATTAATTAAGTAGTGAATTTTTATCAGCAATAATTACATTTTTGCCAACTAAAACAGAAAAAAAAACCTGCAAAACGTTTACTCTTTTATGTAAAAATTGCAAGCAAAGTCAACTCTCTACTAACCCATTACTTCTAATAAAAAGTACTCGTAACTTTCTGATATGAAACAGGCAAAAGTTAAAAAGTTCGAGACCATGACTTTCCCGTTATAAACTTCGATATGGCCCAAGAGGAAAACAATTTTTCTCTGCTTGTCCTAATGGAATTGAAATAAACTTTGACAACAATTATAAAAAAGTAAACTTCGTTAGAACTAAATAGTTTCTCATCTTAACTTCTGACATTTTTATAGAAATGTATCAAAAGCCTAAGTTTCGTTAAATAGACAAATTAAACAATTTAATTAGACGATGCTTTTATCGAATTATAAATCTTAGAATCGGAGACTCGACGCGAATGCAAAGTAATATGAATTCTCGCGCTTCAAGAATTCCCTAGCCTAGAGTCTATTTGATATTTAATCTGTGCACCTACAGTGTAACAGTTTGATTTAAACCCGTTTTCGCATAGATAAAAGATTATTTTAATTAAATTCTCTTCTTGTACATATTCACCTCATTTTTTGAATTACTGCTGACTGTGTTTTCATCCCCTTAATTCTTTCGCTAGGGTCCAGACATAAACATTTCAGTTATGCGCTCCGATATCGACAGACATGAAACTTTATGGATATGTGCCCATTAAATCGCTATTTATGATATTGTCGAACAGATTTTTGTGCAACCATGCCGAATACTGGCATGGCGAGAAATCAGATAACTTATTTTTATTTTGTCGTCGCATGTATAGTCGTCGGGAATAAAGATACAAAGAAAATGTAATGTTGTATACTGATTTTATCGTCGGTGTTGTAGGGATGCGCAAAATTTTGAAAAAATCGATGTTGACATCAAATGATACATCGAATATGCACAATCGATGTTGTAAAAACATCGGCTTGAAAATATCGATGTTTCTAAACATCGATGTTTTTGAAAATATGGTAAGAAAAAATTAAACTGTCAATAAATAGAATATCATTTTTACTTAACCTACTTATATTATTAATATAATATACATAATCAAATATACGATTTATAATGAAGAAAAAGTACATTTGAAAGCAAACAATAAGCAAGAACTAAGCACTAGGGACCTAGGGAGTAAATCTAGTTAGATACTTGACGACTTAAATGATATGAATACGAGTAACAATCATATTTGAATCACAATTATCATCCAAGAACAGCAATTTTGACTTTTTTTTTCCTTTTTTATATAATTTTTGTGTTGTGTCAAAGTTTGTCCTGCATTTGAGAATAGTCCCCCATATGGAACCCAAGCTGCTACAACGCCCAAGTATTTTGAAGTTATCTTTGATAGTCGCAGATATACTATAGACATATACACTCTTTATTTCTTCCCAATTTTCAACAAATAGAATTTCATCAAATTTTGCTAAGGGACTGAAAGTACTGGTGTAGTATTTAGAAGAAAACATCGAAAAAACATCGCAAAAAAATATCGATGTTCTCTAATAATATCGAAAAAAAAAACATCGATATAAACATCGAACATCGAAAAAGGAAAATGGATGTTTTTGAAACATCGATACATCGTGCGCATCCCTACGGTGTTGAAAGTACGGTATTTTTTTTGGTGTTTTGGCAGTTACTGGGGCCAAACATAATAATAGATATTGTCAAGGATTCCGGGTTCACAAACAGTAACGACTTTTATTGAATTTTTCTTTCTAGATCAGTATTAATCGTAACCGACCAATCTTGTTGTTCCTGGTCTTTCCTTCTTTGCTCTAAATTTGGTTGATCTATCCCCGGTTTCCCTAATGTCGAAAAATTATTCGAAATCGAGGTCATTCTTTTTCAGTAGATCAGTACTCCAGGGACTTTATTCTCGAAGTAGGAGAGCAGCGTTCTCATGAGAACGCACCCACTAACCAAAAAAATATCTCAGTTTCGTCACATCTTTGTTTTCAAGGTTACACGTTACGTTATTCAAAAAGGATCTGTTACGCCGCCTTAATGGATTAGTGGCGTTATAAGTCCTCAAACATAACAAAATCGCAGTTACGTTTAAAAACTAACGTTCTTTTTTCGTAACTATAGCATAACAGTTTCGTTTTTGGGATGTTCTTATAACAAACTCATGACAACGTTATATTTATGTTATTAGGTTTCGTTTTAGTTTCGAGACTATGTTATAGTAGTTTCGTTTTTGCGATGTTTTTATAACAAACCCATGATGTTCTATTATATCAATAGGTTAAGTTTTTGTTTCGAAACTATACCGTTGAAAATGTTATTAGTTACTTAGATACAATAAAACGAAGAATTGATAGTTATTTAATTTATTTAATAATTTGAAAAATTATATGTTTTCGGGCTGACCTCTGGTGAAGCTAAAACAAATAATACAGAATCGTTATTTTTTTAATTAACTTTTAAAAGGATAAAATTTACCAATTTTTTCGGATTTTCTGCTTGAAGCGCTGATTCGAATGAATAAGCCAACTCATCACCACCTTTGTCCGTCACCTCTTCACCAGTCAAACAAACTAATTAATCAATCAAAAAATATTTTAGATCAAAATCAAACCTTTTAAATATGCTCGATTTTGCAAATCCCTTATTTTGAAATAATTTTTTTGGCCAGTCCACGAACAATGTAGCGAAAAGATTGGCCAATCCTCTTCTTAAGAATTCGGCCCTATTTCTGCCTGCTACTGAAGTATAGGTATTTATATTGAAAAGTAAGAATGATACCAGCACAATCTTAATACCTAAAATAATAATAAATACATCATACATACTTTTTGTTAAAAAATAAACTTACTTTAAGATCCATCTTCAGAGACTCGCCCTGCTTGGTTTAGCACATCAGTTTCAGAGGAGCACAATACAATATGTAGGTATAGGTACCTATACCTACCTACCAAGTACCACACAAAAAAAAAAACACTCCAAGAAACATATAGGATGATATCTATAATTAAAATTATTTTTATAGCATAAAATAACCTATATTTTACCCAATTTCACCTAATAAAACTCCAGAAACACCGATTTTTGCACAGCAGGCCTGACCTAACCTAACCTCTAACCTGAATCTAAACAAATCTGCGGCGTTGTTCGAAAATAATGAAAGTGATACGTCCTATGGGACGTATCAAGCATGTTATACCTAACAACATTAAAAACGTTATATTACCAAACAAATTAGTTTCGAATTTGCAACGTTTATTTCTAAACTAAACGAAAATATAGAACAGAAAACGTCACAAACATGTCATCACGTGAAACGTAGCAGGAATGTAAATAATATACTGTCCATATAACGTTAAATACTCAACGTTGCTAGGGTAAACATCTATTTCACGTTGTTATTGGAACGTTGGTTTTACAACATAACCAATACAATTACAAAATAACGTTCTGAAAACAGGAATATGCAAAACGTTTTGAAAAGTAGTAACAAATATGACTTTACTACGTTACATAGAAAACGTTCATTGAGTTTCATTTTAAAAACGTTACGAAACATCCCAAGTATGTTTCTTGCTCAGTGGGCAGGCTCTGTCTCCGTCGTCCGTATTCATATTTCCATAACACTATGACAATGACAGAGTATTCGTTCTCATAAGAACGCCGTTCCTCGGTTTCAAGAATAAAGTCCCAGCTGTTCCGGACTGCGTCCTTGATCCGCATCCAATTGGAAGCTTCTAACAAGAATTCATTCTAGCTGATCAATTGTGGAGTAGTTCTTGTTTTGATCTGGGCATGCTCAGCGTTTCAAGTTCTCAATCGAAGGGTACCGAAGAGAAGAAGAGCGAGATCTCAGTCGTACTATCATCTACGGTGATGGCACTGTCAATTTCCAATACTCCAATGTCTCCAATCCAACTTTTGACACCAAATTATCACGGATTCCGGGTTTGCGAAAACTCACGAACACAAACAGTAACAAGTTTTATTAAACTTTTCCTTCTGGATCAGTATTAGTCGTAATCGACCAATCTTGTTGTTCCTAGTCTTTCTATCTTCGCTCTACATATGGTTGATCTATTTCCGGCTTCGCTAATGTCGAAAAATAATTCGAAATCGAGATAATTATCTTCTAGTGAATCAGTTCCCAGCTGTTCGGGACTCCGTTCTTGATCCGCATCCAATCGAATGCTTCTATCAGGAACTCTTTCTAGCTGATCAATTTTGGAGTAGTTCTTGTCTTGATCTGGGCATGCTCATCGTTGCAAGTTCTCAATCGAAATTTGACAGAGAAGCACAGTACTGTCATCTACAGTGATGGCACTGTCAATTTTCCAAGTTTGAAAGGAAATCGAGGAGAAGAAGATCGAGATCTCAGTTGTACTGTCATCTACAGTGATGGCACTGTCAATTTTTTAAGTGTACAACATATGGGGATTTTTTTAACTATTAGCACAACCCAAATACAAACAAGGTCAAAAGTTGGTGCATGTCTGATAATCATATTAGGCGCACTTAGAATGGTTGCAAGTTAAACAGTATACAGGGTAGCTCAAACAATATCAAAGCTGTACTGTAAAGTACCTACCCTTATTTTAGAAAATTTAGCAAAATGTTATAGAGAAAAGTTGTTTGGAATTAAAAGTTATGCCTAAATCCCAAAACACAGCCTCCTAAAAATTTTTTTATTTTATTTCGAAAAAAATCTATAATCTCTATATTTTTTTTATTTTTTATTTCCGCCCTTAATACTTTCAAAAATTATTTAAAATCAAATCAATTTTACATAACTTTGTTCAAATTCAAGCATATTTGTAAAATTAACTTAGATTTTAAATTTTTTATGGAATTACAAAATTCATGTTTGTTGCAATGATATTCAACACAACTTTAAAATGTCGCAATTTTTTTTTTAACAAGTTAAAACATTACTTATGATACTAGCCATATTAAAAAAACTTTCCCTAAAGTAAGTTTTATTTTATTTAAGTAAATATTACTACAATTTTGATATTTTTTGAGCTACCCTGTATGCTGTTTGACTTGCAACCATTCTAAGTGCACCTAATATGATTATCAGACATGCACCAACTTTTGGCCTAGTGAAAAACCTGGTTTTGTATGGCAGCTAGTTAGCAAATCTTGAATTGTTTGTGCGTCGAAAAACCTCTTGAGCTTGAGATAGTACTTGAAAACTTCGAGATCTTGTTTGGAAAAATGTTTGTATATATTCACCCTTGACCTTGTCCTTGATATTTCTATTATTTTGTCCTGGATAGTGAAAGTGTCGCTAGTTGACATGGTAGCCAGCTTCTTGTTGCTGGCAAATTAGAAAATCTAGTTTGAAATACCCACGTGAGTGATAGCTTGTAAAATCAAAAAAGAATTTTCAGGAAAAAATGGCAGAAGCAGCTTATTTTGAGCCTCCTGAACCGCTCTCGATGGATGATAGTTTGGCTGACAACTGCTGACAATAACTTCTTGAATGTCACTAGCTTAGTAAAAAAACCAGATGAGGCAAAAATAGCAATCCTATTGAATTTGGCAGACGAGGGACTTGACTTGTTCAATTCCTTTGATCCCTTGCCAGCAGTTCAAAACACGATTAATGCTGTTTTGACAAAATTCAGAAATCATTGTGAGCCGAAGAAAAATGTTGTATTCAAAAAATGGTTGTTTAATTGTATAGAACAGCAAGAGCATCAATCGTTTGACAGTTTTTTAACTAAACTGAGGACAGCAGGAAAAACAGCTGTATATGGAGCATTACTTGAAGAATGCATAATGCATAAGAGATCGAATTTTTTGGGGCATTCATGGCTCAAGTACGAGAGAAGAACTGATTAGAAAATCAGATTTGACCCTTAATCAGGCAGTGAATATTTGCAGAGCAAAAGAAGCTAGCAAAAAGCAGTTGCAAGTTATCGAGACAGGGCAGGGCTACTGTGAGCTTTGTGAAAAAGAGTTTTTCTAGTAAAAAACAACGAGGAAAAGATGAAAAATGCGAATTTTGTGGTTACATACACAGAAAAACTGTATGTCCAGCATGGACTAAAACCTGTGCCCTATACCAGGGCAGGAATCACTTTACCAATGTATCCAAAAAAGGTGGTAAACAGAGTAAGAAAAGCGAGAAGAATACAGAGAGGAAAAAATAGAAGAAATAAGTATATAAAGTGGCAAAAGAAAAGTCTAGTGCGAGTGAGTCAGAAAACGGTGATTCAGATGAATCATCCTCAGCAGAAAAGTTCCTTGTGAAGTCAATTAGAAAAGTTGATTCTGTGACTGGTGGAAGAAAGCCGTTGGCATGGTTACAAGATATTAATGTGGAAGGTCTCAAGGTAATCTATTTAAATTGGATACTAGACAACATTTTCGAAAGGTATGAAAGTTTGTTGGTTGACAATTTCGCGAATGACATTTTTGACAAAACCACGAGCCGTCAGGCGAGCGATTTTATCAAAAATATCATAAGCGAAATTGCCGAAAAGCAACAAACTTGAATGAAACCCTGAGAACAATTTTACCTACACAATTTTTTCTCGAGTGGTATTCGTCATGACTATTTCACGTAAGATTTTGGAAATAAATAGAATGTAAAAATATGAATAAAAACTTCAAATTAAAATTATCAGTTTGACAATGTCAAAAAATGGTCGCTGGAATACCATGTTGTTGATATTGTCCAGGTAGCAATATTGTCAGCTGAATACCGAATTTATTGCCGGTGGAATACTGACTCTAGTGAAATAGTCAAAAAAATATTTTTCCTACGAGCGTGCGCAAAGTAGTACTTTTCCGCACGCATTTCCGGGTTCAAAGTTACACTTTTCCGCACTCAGTGCGGATACAGGCCTTATCCGCACTGAGTGCCGAAAAGTAATTATAATTGTCAAGCAACAATAAGTGCACCTGTCGACTTTGACACATGATGACAAATTTTTCCTCGATATCAGCCAACATCTATACAAACACCAATTATAAATTAACTTTGACACATTGTCAGATTTGTTCTCTATTTATATGCAAAAATCTACAAACTTTCTCATCAAATAAATTATCGTTTTTTTTTTTTTAATTTTTGTTATTACCTACCTGATATGAAGCTCGTAGGAAAAATTTTGTTCCTAACACGTGCGCAAAGTGTCTTTTCCGCACGCAAACACGTATCCGAACTCCGCTTCGCGTCGTTCGTATAACTGTGTTTGCGTGCGGAAAAGTAACACTTTGCGCACTTGTTAGGAAAATAACTATTTTCTACTACCGTGCGTAAAGTACTCACTTTACGCACTATTCAGAATACTTAAAATTTCACTTCACGCACTAGTGCGTAAAGTAATTCACTTCACACACTAGTGCGTAAAGTAATGTCAATGACAGTTGTTGACACTGTCAATTTGGCATTTTTCTGGTAAATTACTTCACACACTAGTGCGTAAAGGGAAAATTCTTCACGCACTAGTGCGTAAAGTATTTGTCAAAATTTATTTTTTTACACATATTTGATTGGTAGTAGAAAAAATTTTGTATGCAATACGTGCGTAAAGCACCTTTTTTCAAAAAAGGTTCACTTTACACACTCGTTGCATAAATAACTATTTTCTACTACCGTGCGTAAAGTACTCACTTCACGCACTATTCAGAAGACGTAAAATTTCTCTTCACGCACTAATGCGTGAAGTAGTTCACTTCACACACTAGTGCGTAAAGTAATGTCAATGACAGATGTTGACACTGTCACTAGTACTTTTCTGGTAAATTACTTCACGCACTAGTGCGTGAAGTGAAAATACTTCACGCACTAGTTCGTAAAGTATTTATCTAAATTTATTTTTTTACACATATTTGATTGGTAGTAGAAAAAATTTTGTATGCAATACGTGCGTAAAGCACCTTTTTTCACTCATGTGATTGTCGCACTCGCCTTCGGCTCGTGTGTCAAAATTCACATTCGTGAAAAAAGGTTCACTTCACACACTTGTTGCATAAATAACTATTTTCTACTACCGTGCGTAAAGTACTCACTTTACGCACTATTCAGAAGAGGTAAAATTTCTCTTCACGCACTAGTGCGTAAAGTAGTTCACTTCACACATTAGTGCGTAAAGTAATGTCAGTGACAGATGTCGACCTGTCAAATTACTATTTTTCTGATAAATTACTTCACGCACTAGTGCGTAAAGTAAAAATACTTTACGCATTAGTGCGTGAAGAATTTGTCTATATTTATAGTTCTTACACATATTTGATTGGTAGTAGAAAAAATTTTGTATGCAATACGTGCGTAAAGCACCTTTTTTCACTCATGTGATTGTCGCACTCCTTCGGCTCGTGCGCAAAATTCACATTCGTGAAAGAAGGATCACTTTACACACTTGTTGCATAAATAACCATTTTGTAGTTTGTGAAAATGATGAACTGCCATTGCTGAGCTGTGCTGACTGTGTTGATTTAAAGTTAGTTCAGAGAATTGGAAAACTTGATTTAATTTGTGCTCAGCCTTCTAACCGAGCTTCTGACTTTAATGGCCATTTCCACCAAACTATAACTAAGCTTTACTTAACTATGAAGCCCTTAAAAGTTAAGGGTCGCTCAAATATAATTTCGTTCCACCATAGTTTTTAAGTGCAAGCTTAGCTAAGTGTCGTAAAGCTTTGGCAACATTGCATTTCAGGTGAAATATTTGCGTACTTTTCGTTTTTACACTAGTCATGTCAATGTTATCTGTCATTCGTCGCTTCCCGCTAATTTTCATAAGATTATAATTAATAGATAGTTGTTGTTGTTGTCCGGGTTCGGTTGATTCCACAGAGAGGAGGTTTAGATATTGGTAGTTTATCCTGCATTGTGTGTGAACGAGCACGAAGGTGCCTAGAGCAGCGTGGAGTCGGGGAATAGAAATAAACAGGGAGAGTTTATTCAAAAAAAGCCGGACACCAAACTATACAATAAAGGAAAAAGACCTGATAATATCGCTAACATCAAAAAATAAGAAGATGATCGAAAATTAAAAAAAAAAAAAAACACGGAGTATCTGGCCGAAAAAAATAGGCTTTAGGAGAAAAAAAAACGCGAACTACACCAGAAATTAGAAAATTGAGAACATTCTAATTTTATCTCAATTCAATTTCAACGTTTGTTATGTCAACAAAAACATATAATGCAAATGGCTTACGCTTATCATCGCCACTTTGTTAAGGGAGGAATAAGCCTAGAAATTTTTGGGCTTAGTTAAGCTTATTTTAATGAGACAAGGTTAGACTGGTGGAAAAAAAATTATATTATAAGCGGTACTTAACGTTAAGTAAACTTAAATTTGCGTTGGTGGAAACGGCCATATAAATCACTCAATGAAGTAGTTAAGAGAGGCGTTAGATAAGAGCCAGCGCGCCATCTTTTGGGCTTTATGACATACATTAAATATTTTTTAATCACAGGTGTTCAAATTCTCTGTAAGTGATTGACTTATTTACAAGTAGATGGCGACATCTTCAATAAAAATTCGTTTACACAGTGCATACTGTTGTCAACAAAATTAGTAATAATTTTACTATTTAGACTGCGTATTTTGCAACCAAAACTACTTCGACCCATAATTCTAATCTATTATTGTTATGAACATAACTTCATTTCATTAAAAAGTGGTCCAAATTTGGAATTGAACAAAAATTTGTGAAGGTCTGTAAATGACATTTCATTTAAACGCCCCTCTTAAGGAATATCCTATGGTTTTTGAAGGTTTAGGTTCTTTTCCCAGGGAACATCATATTTCGTTGAAAGATGATGCCGTCCCTATTGTGCAACCACTTAGAAGGATACCGATTGCTTTGCATGATCGATTAAAAATGAAACTTGATGACTTAAAAAAACAGGGTCCCATCAAATAAATCGATAAGCCTACTGAGTAGTTGAACTCTTATATAGTAGAAAAGAAAAACAAAAATTTACGCCTTTACCTAGATCCTAAATTTTTGAACTTAGCCATAAAAAGAGAAAGATTTTTAATTCTAACTGCTGAAGAAATTGCAATTAAATTAAGTGACAAAGAATATTTCACAGTTTTGGATATGAAGGGCGGATACAGTGTCGGACTGGGGGTCATTTGGCCCACCGGGCAAATGGTGAAGTGGCCCACCCAACCCAAATCCCATTCAATAAAAAAAAAAGATAATCATTTATTAAATCTGGTACCTATTTAAAAAAATAGGTACCTAGGTAGGTACTTTAGGTTTACTCCACCTACTTGCTTATATTTTGTTGTTATTTACTACTTATCGATGTAGTGGATGTAGTTGTATATAAATTACCATAAAAATTAAGAGTAGGTCAAGGTCAGGTAACATAAAAAAAAAAAAAACAGGATATACTGTGTGTCATTGTGTCCATAAAGTAAGTAACGGATAGATTCATTCAAAATTTAGGCATATTTTTTTTTTGGAAAATCGCTCGGACACGACAGTTTTGATTTTTAGTGGCGCTGTTTTTAAACTAATTTGTATTAATACAAGATGACCCAAAAAAGAGATATCACGTGACGTGACACTTCAAATTTTAAAATGGAATGCCCTGTATATTTTCATGAATATCGATAGAGCGCATCGAGATGAGTTTCGCTTTATCAATATTCATCCAAATAAAGCTACAGCATTCTATTTAAAAAATTTGAAGCGTCATGTAGTATCTCTTTTTTGGGTCACCTTGTATAAATACAAATTAATTCAAAAACAGCGCCACTACAAATTAGGATCGTCCGACCATTTTTCCAAAAAAAAAAAAATATATGAATTTTGGATGAATTTATCCGTTACTTTACGGACACACTGTCTGTGTGTATCTCAGAATTGAGGTTAGATGCTAAATGTACTTCGGATTGTTCTACAGCATATTCTTTTCTCCATGAAGTCGAAGATGGCCGAGCAATCCGAGAATTAAGTCTTCCTGTACCCCTTTTTGATTTTCTGGGATTGAAGGCAGGGCAGATTGCTAGGCTACTGCTTGATGCTGCTTTTAACAGTGGGTCATCTCTTGCAATCTGGGATGGTTTTTCTGTTTCTAGAATCTCTGTAGAAGTAGAACATGCAGAAAAATCCTCGAAACTTCCCTCGGTTGACGAATTTGTATTTATTTTAGTACCTATTCAAATAAAAATTAAGACTGCAACTTCTAATAATTCTTGTTTTCTCGCGATCGCTCTTTTTTCTGTACCCGTTCTATATAACTTCCTCTTTTTTACCTCTCCGTTCTCGGACAGGGTGTATAAAAATAAAAAAATAGAGGAAGGCGAAAGTCGAGATTTTTAAACAAAAAAACTATTTCAATCATTCTAGCGTTGCTAATTATGCTGATTTTCGGAAAAACAGGGTGAATAACTTGCGAAAAACGAAGAGCATTCTTGCGAGTCAATATATTTTTTTTCTTTCTATATCTATATCTACATATACAGGGTGTCACGAAAGGTTTGTTACAAACTTCTAGGGATGGTAGATCTCGTAAAAATAAAACTTTTTTCTTAATAAACATGTGTCCGGAAATGCTTCGTCTTCCAGATATACAGGGTGGCCCAAATTTGAGCTTCATCATTGGGATCTCGGTAACGGTAAGAGATACGGGGTCGGTTAAATTATGGCAAAGTTGCGCCATTTTATGACCAATAGAATACCGTTTTGAAACGAGAAAGATTCCGAATACTTCCGGAGATATTCGGAAAAAACCAAAATTTTGAAAAATCCTTTTTTTTTTCCCGGGCTTATTTGAAAAGCAATTTTAAAATAAATGTCACTTGATCATTGTCACTTCTTCCCCTTTAGAAGATGGTGGTACTAAGTTTAAAATTCGACGTTTCGTCTTCAGGCGGCCATCCTTAACTTACGTTTTTCGAATACGAACCTGGATTTTTTTATTTGCGATTTTGTCATCTTTGGGCATCCTAAAACCGACACTGTTTATAATTTTACCTACGAGCGTGCGGTAAAGTGCACTTTACCGCACGTTTTTGCAAATGGAAAGTATCACTTTACCGCACACTATGCGGTAAAGTGCACTTTACCGCATAGTGTGCGGTAAAGTTAACTCTCTTTTTTAGAAAATGGATTTTTGATCATTTCTATATCTAATCTAATTTCATTAATTAATCTGATTCAATATTTAATTTTATCAATGCCTTTTTTTAGAGATGTAGATGCTCATAGGCATAGGTAAAATTTTGTACCTAACAAATGCGGAAAGTGCCTTTACCGCCCTTAACGGCTTGACCGAACTCCGCTTCGCGTCGTTCGGTCAACTGCCGTTGCGTGCGGTAAAGTATCACTTTCCGCATTTGTTAGGTAAATAACTATTTCAATAACACGGTAAAAAAGCAGGTCCATATTTGAAAAACGTCGGATTTCAAATTTAATACTGCCATCTTGTAAAGAAGAGAAAGTGACAATGGGAATGTGAAATTAGTTTTTCAAAATCTTTTTAAATGAAATCAGGAAAAACTTTAAGAAAAACGAGAAATTCATTTTTTTTTCGTATAGTTTTCATTTTTTCCTGATTTTATTTAAAGAGATTGTGGAAAACTAATTTCACCTTGCCATTGTCACTTTTTCTTCTCTACAAGTTGGTGGTATTAAATTTAAAATCCAATGTTTCGTTCCTCTGAAATCATCATTAATTTTTTTTTTTTTTTAATACGGACCTGCTTTTTTTGCTGTGTTATTGAAAAATTATAAACAGTATCGGTTTTAGGATGCGCAAAGATGACAAAATCGCAAATAAAAAATCCAGGCCCGTATTTAAAAAAAGGAAGTTGAGGATGGCCGCCTGAAGACGAAACGTCGAATTTTAAATTTAGTAGCACCATCTTCTAAAGGAGAAAAAGTGACACGGATGAAGTGACATTTATTTTAAAATTGCTTTTCAAATAAGCCCGGCGGGAAAAAATAAAAACGATTTTACAAAATTTTGGTTTTTCCGAATATCTCCCGAAGTATTCGGAATCTTTCTAGTTTCAAAACTGTATTCTATTGGTCATAAAATTGCGCAACTTTGCCATAATTTAACTGACCGTCTGTATCTCTTACGGATCCCAATGATGAGGATCAAATTTGGACCACCCTGTATATCTGGAAAACGAAGCATTTCCGGGCACATGTTTATCAAGAAAAAAGTTTTATTTTTACGAGATCTACCATCCCTAGAAGTTTGTAACAAACCTTTCGTGACACCCTGTATAAAAACAAACAAATCAATACCAAAATCAATGTAAGGATGTGGCTTTTTTCTACAAATTCACTACCCTGTCTCTGTATTTCTAAAAATCAACAACGGGTACATCTAGGGTTGCCACCTGTCCTTTTTTGAAAAGGACAGTCCTTTTTTCAAACAAATTGTCCTTGTGACTTTTTAAACCTTAAAATGTCCTTTTTAAAAACTATTTCAATAGGGTAGTCCAAAAAATCGGTTTTAATGGCCGCGGCAGGAGGAACCAGCCGGTTGCCCATATACTTTGTGCTATTTAGTTCTATTCGAAAAGGCGTTTTAAATTTTTTCCTGATAATTTTATTGCGTTTTTCATATTTTGAACTGACTTCACCATGAGTTCACTCATATCTTTTGTTTTATAATATAACAAACTACACAGACGTATAAATTTAAAGAATAGGCGATTATTATACCTATTTAATTACAAGTCGAGAACTCTGAGGATTGAGGATTGCCGAGCAACTAGCATACTGCTACAATTTACCACAAAGCAAAATGCGGGCATTACAATACATAAAATTAACAAAATTGTATTGGAATACCTCAAATTTTCATAAGGATACGGTAAACTTAGGTTTGTTTATCCAACAGAAGCCATATTTATTTCGTTTTTGACAGTTCGTTGGAGTGCCCTATAGTACCACCAAGTACCACTATTTTTCGAGATGAGCTTAAATAATCATTTTTTTTAACTCCCTTTCGCGACCATTTTACTTACATTAAGATTTTTTTTTTGAAATGTCCTTTTTTCACTTTTAAACAAAGTGGCAACCCTAGGTACATCAGTTGAATTCAAATCGAACTTACTGATATGCGGCGGGCAATTTCTACGCGACTTCGGCTTGAACTTTTTCAGAGCAGGAAGGGAGTTGATATTGATATGAGAGTTGATTTTTTATAAGGACTATTAGGGACGGTGGATTACGCGAAATAACATATAATTTGATGATCAATGGCGAGGGAAGTGAGATATTTTAATTTATTTTTATAAATATTCGAATGGCCCACCTGTCGGAGACGTTACCTGGCCCACCGAGATTTTGCCCGGTTGCCCGGTGGGCCAGTCCGACACTGGACGGATACTTTCGGATTCGGATCGATGAATGGTGTATTTGGGACACCTTTCGGCAGATATGCCTTTTGTAGATTGCCATTTGGAATTTGTTCAGCCCCCGAAGTCTTTCAGAAACTGAATTACGAAATCTTTGGCGATATCAAAGGCGTGGGTCTGTATTACGACGACCTGATAATTACGGGTTGTGATGAGCGCAAGCATGATGAAAGTTCACGTTTAGTTCTAGATAGAGCCCAAAAGTATAATGTTAAGTTCAACAAAGACAAAATTCAATTTAAGGCTAAAAGTGTCAAGTTTACGGGTTAAATATACTATAAGAGCGGCATTGAATTAAATAAAAATTACCTTAAAGCCATTCTTGAAATGCCAAAACCTAAAGAAAAAACTGAGTTGTTAAGAATTTTAGGTATGGCTAAATATCTAGGCAAAGGACCCCGCAATATTTAAATGGAAATTGGTTACCCGTGATATTTGGATGAAATTTAAATATGTTGTTGGGGATGCCATGAGCAACATTTTTTACCATAGGGCACAACCCTGTATATATGACAGGTGAGGCGTGGTTAGCTGTCAAATATTGGAAATCTTATATCCAAAAAGCAGAGTCACTATGGCAGATTTTGATGAACAAAAAATGTATTTTCTACTAAGTCGACCAAGTTAAGTCGAAAAATGTCAACCATTTTGACACCTGTCAAAACCCTGCCAAATGGCAGCACTCATCTTTTCCATTTTTCAATATTTCATGATGTCATTTGACATTTTTAACTTAAAAGACAGAACTGTCAAAACCTGTCATTTGTTTTAGAAGAAAAAAAATACTTTAATTTGATTCTTTTTTGTTTCAAGGTAGTTTATTGGTGATAAAAAATTAAACAAAGTTTGGGTATGTCACATTTTGACAACTGTCAGAGTCAAAATGTGACATGCATAAACTTTGTTTAATGTTTTATCACTAATAAACAATCTTGAAATAAAAAAGAACTAGATTAGAGTATTTTTTTCTACTAAAACAAATGACAGGTTTTGACAGTTCTGTAATTTTTTTTCCAATTTTTAAATTCAGAATTCACATACAAGTTTTAAATGTCAAATGACATCATAAAATATTGAAAACGGGAAAAGATGAGTGGTGCTGTTTTGGCAGGGTTTTTGACAGGTGTCAAAATCGTTGACATTTTTCGACTTAACACGGTCGACTTAGTAGACATCGATACTTCGTTCATCAAAATCTGCCATAGTCACTCTGCTTTTGGATATAAGTTTTCAATATTTGACAGCTAACCACGCCTCACCTGTCATATATACAGGGTTGTGCCCATGGTAAAAAATGGTGCTTACGGCATCCCCAATAACATATTTAAATTTCATCCAAATATCACGGGTAACCAATTTCCATTTAAATATTGCGGGGTACTTTGTACCAAACTTGTCAAGAGTGACAGCGCCACTTAGAGAATTGACCAGAAACGATGTTGACTGGTGTTGGACCACGTCACATGATGATTCTTTGTCTGAACTTAAACATTTGCTGACTAATGCGCCAATCCTATCCTTCTTTGACTCAACAAAATCAATCGAAATAGACTGTGACGCTTCAAAAGATGGGCTAGGCGCTTGTTTATCCCAAAATGGTCACCCAATTGCGTTTGCGTCCAGATGTCTCACTCCTTGTGAGCAAAAATATGCGCAGATAGAGAAAGAGATGCTAGCGATTGTTTTTGCTACACAAAAATTTCACTATTTTATTTTTGGGTTTGATGTTAAGATTAATTCAGACCATAAACCGCTTGAGGTCATAATGAAAAAAGACCTAGCATCTATTTCCTCTCGCCTACAAAAAATGAGACTTCGTTTACTAAATTACAATTTATCTGTGAATTATAAGCCGGGAAAGTATCTTTATGTAGCTGATACTCTCTCGAGAGCTTTTTTGCCTGAAGTTGGACTGAAATCTGACTAAGAGTTTACTTTTTCTGTTCACTCATTATCAAGAGACTTAGCTATGTCAGAGGAGCGTAAACAACAATTTAGGCAGGAAACCTCATCTGATGATGTCCTAAAAGTAGTTATTGACTTTATTCATAATGGTTGGCCTGATAATAAAAATAAAGTACCTACCTATTTGTGTCAGAAACTATTATAAATTTAAAGATAATAGGGTAGCGGACAAGGTATAATTTCACTGAAATCGATGATCTATTCTCCATCTACGGAGTAAATAAAAAATATTCGTATCAAAAGAAAGTTCAGATAATAGTATATTACAATCCGAGACGGAAAATACTTCATTGCTGGTCGAGAGGTTATTATAGTTTATCGAGACGCGAAGCGTCGAGATAAACTCAACCTCGAGACAGAAATGAAGTTTTCCGTCGAGGTTTGTATACTTTTTTATTTTCAACCCTTAATTTTCTGATGCAAAAACTAAAGATTCTGTTATACGAAAATTTTCATATAGTGTAAAACTGGCCTTAGAAAAAAATATTTCACTTTTTTTGTCAATGTCATCAATTTTGACGATCTCAAAGGCCCTGTAAAGGCCAAAACAAAAGACGAAACCACAGGAAACCGCAAAATCAACAACCATAGATAAGATCAACAACGCCTTAACGACGGTAGTTTTCGCTCAGTATTTTTGCGGAAATAATAGATTTTCACTAGATTTCTCCCCGTTCTCCCCAAAGAAATGATTTCGGAAAGTGAAGATGAAGCGATGGATTGTACCCCACCTGAATTAAAAGAAGCAGCAGAACAGGATTGGAGAGAGTTTGCTTCCAGCAAAAAGCAAATTTCGGTACGAAAAGGCTTTTCAAATATTCGAAGCATGGTGTAGCCAGAAAGGAACGAGAAATACTGCCTCGGAGACCGTTTTGTTGGCGTATTTTGGCGAATTATCTAAGGAAAAGAAGCCTTCGACTTTATGGTCGACTTACAGTATGTTGAAAAACCATGATTAAATTGAAAGAGAAAGTTGATATCTCCAATTACGCAAAACTTATAGCTTTTTTGAAGCGGCAAAATCTGGGCTTTCAGCCGAAAAAGTCGAGCGTTTTTTTCCAGAGAAAACATTAACGAGTTCCTCACGAAGGCAGCTGAAGAATTCATTAGCATCAAGGTAGGTTTTCAAAAAATATACAAAGAAGATAAAAATGCGAAAAATCAAAATGATTTTCTGTATGCTATAGCTAGGTTACCCATTTTATTTTTATCTGGTTTCAGGTAGCGCTAATTGTTGGTGTGTCGGGTGCATGTAGGAGCGATGAACTAGTCAAGATGAAAATGGAGCACGTCAACGTTTTGGAAGGAAAGATCGCTATAGAAATTCCACACCACAAAAACTTACACAAGTCGATCGTTTATCATAAGCGATCCAGATTGGGTTGCTATTTTCCACAAATACCCTCACTTTGCGGAAAAATTTGAAAAATGACAGGTTATTTGTTCAATGGCGAAATGGGAAATTACATAACCAAGCAATTGGCTATCATTCAATCTCAAAATTTCCACATAAAATAGCTGCTTTTTTGAAGCTTCCAAAAAATTGAAACTTTTACAGGGCATGCTTTTCGTCGTACTTCCGCAACCTTATTGGTTGACAACGGGGCCGATCTATTGCAACTCAAAAGACTGGGAGGGTGGAAATCGAGCACGGTTGCTGAAGGCTACATAGAGGCATCTTTGGAGAACAAAAAGTAAGACTGCTCTGATGCTATCCTCTACTTCCAAAGGTATTCAGTTGTCCAGTGCATCCACAAGTACATCACATGCGGAAACTCATCCGCAAGCGCAAGAGATAATAGTTCCAAACGAAACACAATTCCAACAGGATGGTCTCAAGATTTCCATTATAAACAACAATGCTAATTTAACAATTAATGTAAATAAGTGATAGATTTAATTAGTTCCATGTAATACATGTGGTTTTATTATTATATGTGAGAGCTGTATGAAAATTATCAATTTGGAACGAGCAGGGAAATGGGGACGGAAAAGCATTTGCCGTCCCGGGACGGAAAATGCTTTTCCGTCCTAGGCAGGCATATGCATTACCGTCCCGATAAATGTCAAAGTCCAGAAATGTGACACTTTCAAGATTTTGAAAAACCTGCAATGTCAACATTACATATGTGGTTGAAAATAAAATTACTAACCTTGTTTAAAACGGCGGTAAAAGTCGAGTTTTGAGACGCACTATTTGAACGGAAATATTTCGCGCTCTGATTCTACGTCATAGCTGTTGAATGTAATGAATTAAATAAAACCTACGTCCGATATTCGACACAAACTTACTCTTTAGTGCAAAAAAGAGAGATATATCAGCGTCTCTCGAGTATTATTACATTTAGGGCGCACCCTTAACATAACCCCACTTTTTGAGAGAATTCTATTTTATCAATCAGTGCGTACTGAGTTTATCGGCATCTTTTTCTGAAAGCATGTAAAATATAAGGACGCGCTATTGGGCATACATAACAGCTATGACGTATTTTCCTGGCGGTAAATTATAGCGTTTAAAATAAGTACAAATTTTTTATCGTATATTTTTGTTTTCCAAAATCAAAGAATCATCAACAATTGTTTATTTTGTAATGAAGATTAATAAAAAAAATATTTCAAAAAATTGTCCACTACCCTATTTAGTTTTTGCTGACAATTTACTCTTTTTCAGTGAAAAAATTGTTGTTCCATTGTCACTAAGATAGGAAATGATTAAATTGTTACACGAAGGGGCACGTAGGTATAGAAAAATGTAAAAACCGAGCTAGACAATTTTTTTATTGACCAAATTTGTCAGGTGAGATTGAACTATTAAAAAATGTCATACTTGTGAAACCTTTGCAAAAAAGAAACAAAAAGAATGTCTTTTACCCTATAAGTTGCCAAGTTGCCCTTGGGAAAGGTTGGGTGCAGACATTTTCACTTATTCTGACGAGAGCTTTTTGGTTGTTTATGACTCATTTTCAAATTGGCTTGATTTACTTCACATTAAAGATAAGTCTGCAAAATCAGCAATTTTAGCACTTGAATCAATATTCGCAGTACATAGCACACCTGATAAATTGACAGCTCATAATGTGCCATTTAACAGCTTAGAGTTTAAGCAATTTGCAAAAAATTGGAATTTCGAAATAATTTTACGTAGCCCTTATTATGCGCCTTCAAATGGCTTAGCAGAAAAAGGGGTAGATATTGGTAAGAAGATGGTCAAAAAAGTTTTTAGAGAAAATGGCGACCTAAATTCTGCTTTGCTGCAATACCATAATTCACCATTAAAACACATTGGATACTCACCTGCTCAGTTGCTCATGAGTAGGATTTGCAAAACTAAGGTGCCAATAGGTTCCAATTTGTTGCAACCACAACTATGTGAGAGTGTATCTGGAAAGTTGTCACATAGGCAGCATATTTATAGGTTTTATTATGACAAAACTTGTAAAGATTTAAAACCTTTGGACTTGAATGCTGACGTTACAATCTTTAATCATGTAAAAAATAAGTGGGAACCTGGTCAGGCTGTTTCACAGCCTGTGTCACCAAGATCTTACCAGTCTAACTTCTGACACCAAATTGTCACGGATTCCGGGTTCACGAAAACTCAGTAACATAAACAGTAACAACTTTTATTAAACTAATTGACTTTGAAGACAAAAAAAAATACTCATAAATAGGAATACTAGCAGCATATCAATATGTATAAGTAGAACGAGTGATAAAAATTTGTAATTTAAACAGCACCAATTTCAAATTCTCTAATTATTGCCGTTTTCGTCGTCTGTGAATAATTTTCCATCGGAATTATTATCGAACAATCTAAAAGGCTTCACTTGAACCTCTCCCTTTCTAATTCGCAGACATCAAAAAATGTAAAGTCGCGCCAAGGAATATTGAATAAACCCAGACCCCTCAGACTTTTCTATAGAGAAAGCTCCGAATTCGAAGAAAAAATAAATTGAAGCTTTTGTTGCTGCGGCTGGGTGAAGGTATTTTTATCTGCCAATGGGAAAAGGAAAAAAAAAGACGAATTTTGTCTCTTGTCGTTCTTTAGAAAACTATATTTGTGAGGCTGAATTAAATGGAGGATCAAAAATAATGGAAACATAATAAGTAATTGGAAATGAAAGCACTTTTTGCTAGTCATATTTTTCTACTATCTTGACGATAAATGAAATAATATTCTATCTCCTATAGATTGGAAAAAAATGAATTCTAGCATGTCTTCATATCTTCTTATAAATCCTAGATATTAAAATTTAATTTTCGGTATAAACGGCCAGAAATAAATCCCTCATATACCTACCTCCCTGAAAAGCAAACATTATATTAGAGAGTCTCCCCATTAATAATGCAGGTTTTATCTCGTTCTTCGACCAAAGCCGACTCGACCGTAAAGTTTACTAGAGATATCTGATGCAGCATTTCTGGTAATGGCCGCCTGGGCTCTGGATGCAGCCAAAGGAGCCGCTTTGTAACTCACTTAACCTAGTTTTTTGATGTGGTGTGCGGTTGCAATGGTGGTGCTTATTTTCCGTAAGCGACCTTTATACAGGACGTCGATAAGTCATTACCTGGGAAAAGACTATGCCGGGAAAACCTAATTATACTTTCGATAAATCCAGGCGGAGGAGATGTTTTTGTTTATACAACAGAAACCTCAATGAAGCGGAATGACTTGGAAGGAACGAAGAACAAAAAAAGCTGATTTGTTGCGGGAAAACTTGGCACGTATCAGCTTGAAGGAAAATTAGGTTTGGTTGGAAATTTTCTATATTGACAATATTCATTCCTAAAACAAAATGTAGGCATGCTTTGATTATCAACTCCCTGTTAAATTTTGATAACGATGGTAAATACGTAAATTGCACAATAAATAGCGGAAAACTCTCCCAGATATGTTTACTTTAATACAGACTTCTGCTTGTATAGCGCAATAAATACGCAGATTATTTAAACTAGTATTTAATACCTACGTTTTCTAGTTTCGGAAGTTCTTGGATACTTAAACCATTTTCGTTTCAAAACGAAATTCAGGTCAAACTAACTTGAAATGAAATTTGTTTTTAACATTTCTTGCAAGCAAGAGATAATATGAATTTTTGACTTTATCAGTTCTTTGATGGCAGTCCAAATTTCATCTGTAGCCAAGTACTCTATTATTTGGGTAAGATGGTAAATTGCGATCGGTCGTATTTGATGGTGATTATTTCCTTGGGCAGCTACTGAAAAATAGAATTGTTGGGGCGGGTCTATTTGCAATTGAAAAAAACAACTGATTTATATAGTTATCCGTTAATAATTATACTTTATTAATAAGAAAATAAACGGATTTTCATTTCCTATAACCATGGTACAAATTTTCTAAACCCTAATCCAACACCTTTCATTACAAAAATAAACAGTCCTAAATTGATGCAATCAAAAAGCCTCGTACTTTAATAATACTTTCATATAGTCCTACTACGTTAGGTACAATATTTTTAAATCCTAAACACCTTTTATACCTCAAAACAATAATTCATAATTCAGTTCAATCATTATAACTTCCTGTTCTATAAATGTATAAAATCCCTGAAATCGCTTACTGCCAAATTTTGTACAATACTTATACTCAAAAATCGTGTAGATACTTAGCCAGAGTAAATACTATCAAAACAATGAACATTTATCTTAATTCATTTAATTAGAAACCAAAACATTTAACTAATCATTTCCTAGACGGAACAAAACGGTTAATTCGATTATCCAAACTCTTCAGTAAAATTCATTTCAATTAACGGTCCTTTGAATTAAATTTCTCTATCTATACTAAGCATAAAAATATTCAAAGTCAATTCACTCAAGTTAATAATATTTATGCAATAAAATTTCATAGTCAATTCACTTCATAGTCATTTCAACATTGATAAAGTCAAAATAAAACTTGTCACTAGAGTACTTACATTTCGCCCTTAAAACACTAAACTAATCTAATTGAAACTCTTCGCGAATTTTATCCGGACTGACTCATTAGGAACTGTAGACTTAAACTCAAGACTGAACTGAAGACTCAACTAGATTGATCTGAAGACTTCTAAAACCGCTGTTTTTATATTTTTTGTTCCCCCCCAAATATTCCGGGTTATGTCAATTCATTAACCGTTCTTTTTTCTAAGAAATATATTTATTTGTTTAAAACCGAATAATCATGCCGCAGTTTCCTGGATTATCGGGGTCAACAGATTTTTGTATACGAGTATAAAGTGTTCTTATTTTCAATTTCATTCCAAGAAATATAGACATTTGATTTCATTTTCTAATGTCAAATATAACGTAGACCCAATAATTGATTCGTTGTTCTCGATATAGGTGACCATATATCACATTTTTTTTTCTGTACTTTATTTGTTATTCGGATTGCAGCAGGTAGGCAACATAAATTTTCCAGCAAAACTCAATATAAAAATGTCCATTTTTCAGGACTAGCGGCACATTTCGCTTGTCCGGAACGACTTTCGAAGGGGCTTCTGAAAAATTGCTAGGTGCCAAGGTATTTTCAAGAAAGAAATACAATATTGCAAGGGACACGGTGCTATTGATGGAATTTTTTGAAAATGCGAAATTCCTGATATAACAAGATAAATTTAATTGTTAATTATTACACCAGTGGGTATACAATTTAACAACAAATTTATTACAGCTGGTTTTGAGTATACGGTAATTAATTTGAGGGTCAACACAATTGGTCGAACGGCCGTCATTACCAGGGCCGTAGATAAATAGCAAATTTATTGACGAGTTCAATTTATTACTCATGCATTTAATTGCTATATTTCCCTAGGTTCAATTAGTTGTGCTCCATGAACCGACATACTGTATGTCGATAAGTTTCCTTCACGTGCGATTTCGTCTCTAAATTTGTAATTTAACCACGACCCGTTACGATGACGCGATGATTTTCAACCCTTCCACCTGTACAGTTCATGTTTCGGGGTGATTTTAATATCTACTCGATTTATCAAAGCTACACAGTTAATCACACATATTTCCTTGTAATATTTGTTTTATCTGAATTTCAGTTTTTCATTCATCATCTTTTTGTGAGATGTTACATCATTCCACTCCTTTATAAGGTCTTTTGTATCTATAACTTACTTCCAGCTCTTGTAATTGATTCATAATCGCATGCCGAAAGATTAGATCCAGACTTATTTAAATGAAGATGGACAGAGGCGTCCTCTATCACTGCAGCTAATGATGGGAAGAATCAGCTATTTTCAAGAATGGAATACTAAGGAATCGAGCATTTAATGGAATCGGATATTCCATTGAATGTTTGCTTGCCTCTTATTAATGTGAACTCGTGGACAGAACATTCAAGAAAACTGAATAAAACTTCACACAAAAAAATCTATAGTCAAATTGAATTTAAAAAGGTCAACTCAACCCTTTCATATACACCCTATTTAACCCACACGAAGTTGGATTCAAAATAAACCTATTGTTTGCGTCAATAAATAGATTGTTTTCGAATATATGGTAGAGTTACTTTAGTTTTTATCATGGTATTGTAACTGATTATAGTATAAATCGTAACTGAATTTAACACTAGTTCATCTTTATATTAATATATAATTCCAGCTATACGTATTTCAAGTTAAATATAGATAATCTATTTCTAGATTGCCTTTAACATTATTAGGCTATTTTAAAAGGAAGAAAAGGAAAATATCAGATTAAACATGGATTAGTATTAATATGACTATAATATAATATTGATTGAAGTTCTTTTTAACCTTAGCTGAATTTTAACTAAGTGTTAGTCAAACAATATTTATTATTCACTCTGACACTAGTTAGCTGGTAAGAGAAACATAGCTTATAGTCAGTTTAAAGACATGATTATGACAGAACGACTATATTAAGATTGAATAAAGTTAATGTAAATTCATGGAAACTTTGAACTTAAATCGAATCTCGAAATATATTTCTTATTTTCAACAGTATGGAATAAAACCATGAAAACATACAAAATAATGCAATTTATTTCAAAAAAATTACAAAACAGTACAGTACAGTATACTTTTTTTTTTAAAGATGCACCACGACATTGACAACAGTGAAAACATAACCAATGCCACTTGGTGTTCATTGGATCGATTGGACCAACCGAAAAACTTTTACACTGAAAACATTGACAATATTCTCACGACATTCGATTGATTTCGACTCTGTGAAACAATACCTTCGCCGATTGCAGGTACACGGCATCTTCTAACTAATAAATAGCATAGTTTATGTTCTCATAATGTCAATGTCGTGGTGTATCGTGAAAAAAGCACAGTTTTATTTTTATAGTACATAATATGTGTAATCTAAATCAGCAACAGGAAAAGAAAAACTGCCTTCGCAGATTACAAAAATCAAAAATGTGCATGACATAATAATATACATACTAGCTTGAAAACAAAATAGACATTGAGGACCATATGCAGCAAAAAGGAGATCAGTAGTTTTTTTTTTTTATTTGAGTTATGATAGATTATTTGGTGCTAGAATGACATGGTTAAAAGCACTTTTAAGTAATCTTTTTTCATAAACGTAATGCCTGTCCTGAAAAGTTCTAAAAATGCTACCTACCCACCTACTTTTTGCACTAAGGTCCTCACTTACAACTTAAAATTAATTTCTAGTTCTAGTCACAGCACCGAAAGGAACTAAAATGCTTGCACCAGCTTAGCTTAAGCAGCTCAAAAATAAATAAATAATAATTCTGAAAACAAGGTTAAAGCATTGATTAATGTGAAACGTGGTAAACTACTTTTCGATTTACGACTAAAGTATTTTATCAAAATCAATGAAATTTGGTGGGATGGTAGATTATGAATTATAGAATTGTGGAAAGTAATTTTTATTTTAATAGAATAATCCACAAAATTATGACACTTCTAAAAAATACTAATATTGGAATATAAAATACTTTGCACAATTCTATAATTCATCCTCTACCATCCCACCAAATTTCATTGATTTTGATAAAATTCTTTAGTCGTAAATCGAAAAGTTGTTTAACGTGTTTCACACAGGTATTCAGGCCTCTTAAACAAAATACAATCACCTACTTAGGTGAAACACTTTTTCCAACAGAAAACTCACTATCACAGAGTACAGACTTTGCTCTCACTCTAGCACCATTCACCGTACGAGAATTTTCCATAAAAAATTCAACAGGCAGCCACGCCAACTGCGATCATTACCTATAACTACCCGCAGCGCAGACAACAGACGACTGATGGCACCAACTGATGCTAAGAGAGGGTTGTTAATTCAGAATAAAACTAGTACGAATTAATAGAGTCAAAACGACCATATGCATCTCATGTTAAATCATATCAATACTTTTTCTGTGCTTAATTTGACTATAATCTAGGATCGTACATACAGAATATATTGGTTTGTTCTGAAACGACTTTGATGTTATATTGAGTTTGCAGTAGAAATATACAGAACAATAACATATTTTCAACCTAAGGCGAAGCTGATATTTTAGATTAGTGTTAATTAGGTACCAGAGTGTAGTTTAATCGAGTATAATTATTTTTGTTATGAAATTAGAAATTGAAATTAAATTAATATTTGGATTAACTAAATATTAATGTCAAAGACTTTTCTAAGTAGATTTGTTTTAATATTAATATCCCGATTCTAATAGTATAGTCAGATTTGATCCTAGATTTTTTTGTGTGTTCTACAGTGATGGCACTGTCAATTTCCCAATACTCCAATGTCTCCAGTTCAACTTCTGACACGAAATTGTCACGGATTCCGGGTTCACGAAAACTCAATAACACAAACAGTAACAACTTTTATTGACACGATTTTATCTCAGGAACTATAAGTGCAAATGAGTTTCAGGGATTGTAGTCCCTTTACTGAGATAAGATTCAGTGAAAATTTCAGCTTTCTATCTATAATAGAAAAAAAGTTATGATCTTTCAAAGTTTTCCAAAATCTAAATCACAAGGTCAAAGAAATTTCAAATTTTTTTTCATTGAGATTTTGTGTCCTAATGGTCAACCAACATCTCCCAAACTCCATACACTAAATTATTCTTAGATTTGAAGCTGAGCTGATTTTCAGGGATTGTAGTCCCTTTACTGAGATAAGATAGAATATAATAGAAAAAAATGAAGAAGCAGGTTGCAGGGATTTTTTATTGGGTGAGTCGTAGTCGTAGATAATTTTTAATATTTTACCCATTGTAAAATTTCAAATTTTCAAGTAATTTTTCACTGAAAAAGTTTGAAATTTTATTATGATGAGCTCCTGACTTTCCTCTTTTACCTGCAAAAATTTCACAATTTTCCCTTTCCTAGTTTTCCAGAAAAAATTAAAATGTAAGAGGGAATTTTTCCAAATTCAGCTTATCTTCAACAATTTTTCCTGGACTGATTTTTCACTGAAAAATTTTTTTATATTGAGCTCCTGACTTTTCTCTTTTTCTCCAGAAAATTTCAAATTTTTTCCTTTACCAGTTTTTTGGAAAAAAATTAAAATGTAAGAGACCGAATTTTCCTTAATTTTGCTTAAAAAAGTCATTGTTCCAGAATTTTTCCTGGAGTGATTTTTCAATAGTAATATAACTAGTGCAATGGAAATTATTGATAATTTTTGGGAAATTTGCACGAGTGCCTTTTTCAGTTAAAAACGCATGAGTGCAAATTTGTCGAAAATTATAAATATATTTCCATTGCACGAGTTGTATTTGATGAGAGAATTTCATAAATCAAAAATTTAAATTTTTTGTCAAAAAATGTCAAAACACCAGTTTTCGCACCAGTTACTATGCAATTATCTGATAATTTGCACTAGTGCAAATTATCGCGTAATTGCAATCTGATTGGTTAAAATCAACAATCAAAACATGTCAGTTTATTGTTGGAATACCAGTTTTGACAGATGTATGAAATTCTCACTGGAAAATTTTGAAATTTTTCCATAATGAGCTGCACACTTTTTACTTTTTTCTGGAAAAATTTCACAATTTTCCCCTCGCCAGTTTTTCAGAAAATAATTAAAATATAAGATGGTGAATTTTCTTTAATTTTGCTTGAAAAAGTCAATTTTCCAAAATTTTTCCTGGAATGATGTTCCACTGAAAAATTTTGAAATTTTCCTATGATCAACTCCTGACTTTCTTTTTTCTCCTCCAAAAATTTTACTTTTTTTCCTTGGCTATATTTCCAGAAAAATATTAAAATGTAAAATGACGATTTTTCCTTAATTTAGCTTAAGAATGTCAATTTTCCAGAATTTTTCACTGGAAAATTTTGAAATTTCGTCGAAATGAACTCCTCACTTTCTTCTTTCTTTTGGAAAAATTTCACAATTTTTCCTTTTCTAGTTTTTTAGAAAAAAAAAAATTAAATGTAAGACGGTGAACTTTCCTTAATTTTGCTTATATAAGTCAATTTTCCAGAATTTTTCCTGGAATGATTTTTAACTGGAAAATTTTGAAAATTTCCTATAATGAGCTTCTTACTTTCCTCTTTTTCTTGCAAATATTTCACAGTTTTCTAGAAAATAATTAAAATACAAGATGATGAATTTACGTTGATTTTGCCTGAAAAAGTCAATTTTCTAGAATTATTCCTAGAGTGATTTTTCATTGAAAAATTTCGAAATTTCTCTATAATAGGCTCCTGACTTTCCTCTTTTTTCTCCAAAAATTTCACAATTTTTCCTTTTCCAGTTTTTTAGAAAAAAAATTGAGAGGGTGAATTTTCCCTAATTTTGCACAAGTCAATTTTCCAGAATTTTTCCTGGAATGATTTTTCAATGGAAAATTTTGAAATTATTCTATGATGATCTGCTCGCTATCCTCTCTCTCTCCACAAAAATTCATAGTTTTCCTTCGAATAGTTTTCCCGAAAAAAAATAATTTACAAGAGGTTGCATTAAATTAAAAAAAAAAACTGGAAAAGTCCTGGAAAATGGGAAAGCTAAGGGGAAAAAAGTTGGTTTCGGGACTTTTTGGGATCCCCTCTATTATGTGGCTATCTTGAAACTTCGAAATTTTGACTTTGATTTTTGGCCATATACCTATAACATAGGGAACTCTTGAAAATGACAAAAATCCCAACTTCAACCGGTCATAGCTCCGTAATGGTAAGTCTTGGAGGAAAACTTTTCAAGGCCAGATTGTAGAGCTCGTCGAGATCTACAAAAAAGCTTATTGGGTCTTACCTCTACGATTTACCATTCCAGAGATATTCCACATGGAAAATCGTTGAGTTTTTTTGTGGCCAAAAAATCAAATCCAAAATTTGCCGGATTTTCTTTCAGTGTCATAGAGGACGTTCATAGAAATGACGGAACCCACTTTTCCCTTCTCAGTTTCCAGTTTTTCCAGGAGTTTCCAGTTTTTCCAGGAGTTGCCGGCCCCTTCTATAGCCCACATAATGGAAAATCAAAATTTTCCGAATTTTGAAAAAACAAAAATTCCAGTGTATAGGGGAGGTCAAAACAAGCAGAAAAACTATTTGGCATTTTCCCCTGGGATGTCTTCTAAGTCTGGATAGAAATAAAAAAGAAAATTTTAGTTTGACATGGTCTCATTAAAACGACCATAAATCTGGAACGCCTGGATCAATTTCATGAATCATGTTTAACTTGATAGAGAATTGAATTGCCCACAAAACGATTTAATGAGGGATTTCCATATTCATCTAGTTTCCAAGCACACCTATTATGGGTTTTTGGTTTTCTGTCAAACTCAATGAAATTTTAATAAGTGATAGACCTTGACTTCCTGATAAAAAGTTCTCATGGGCCCGAACCGATCCTATGATTAGTTTTTGAGATACAGGTACTTTAATGTCCAAGAAATGTACACATTTTATATGTATTCAGATCTACCTTTCACCTAATAATAGGTCTGTTTCTGCAAAAATCACAAACCCGTCAGAGCGAATTTGATTGGTCGGAAACAGTCAGAAACAGTCAGAAAACTAGTTTCAACCAATGAAATTCACTCTGACAAACCTGTTAATAGGTGACAGGAGATGTGACTGCATATAAAATGTATACATTTTTTGGACATTAAACCCCCTGTATTTCGGAAACTATTCATAGAATCGGGTTGGGCCCATGAGAACTTTTTATCAGTAAGTCAAGATATACCACATATCAAAATTTCATTGAGTTTGACAGAAAACCAAAAACCCATAAGAGGTGTGCGGGGTCCTTTCCCCAAAAATTAACCTTGGCTTTGTTTCAGGTGGAGTTTCAACTTCCAGTACAGCTCCTAGTGCCCTTTTGTTCATTTATTATTGTTATTATTGAAGAAACTAAACAATAAAACGCATTTTTCGCAATAAGATAAAACAAATTTGAAGTCGATATTTGGTTCAGAAGACATTTTTTCTAATTCAACTTGGAAAATTTTATGAAAAATTATTTTGACAGGCTGTCAAAAATAGGCCAATTATTTGTGCAGCTTCAAATTTTCAAAAATCATAATTTGAAGACTTCCCAATAAGATAAAACAAATTTGAAGTCGATATTTGGTTCAGAAGCAAAGTTATGACATTTTTTCTAATTCAGCTTGGAAAATTTTATGAAAAATTGTTTTGTCAGGCTGTCAAAAATAGGCCAATTATTTGTGCAACTTCAAACTTTCAAAAATCATAATTTGAAGACTTCTCAATAAGATAAAACAAATTTGAAGTTGATATTTGGTTCAGACGCAAAGTTACGACATTTTTTCTAATTTAACTTGGAAAATTTTATGAAAAATTGTTTTGACAAGCTGTCAAAAATAGGCCAATTATTTGTGCAACTCCAAACTTTCAAAAATCATAATTTGAAGACTTCTCAATAAGATAAAACAAATTTGAAGTTGATATTTGGTTCAGACGCAAAGTTACGACATTTTTTCTAATTTAACTTGGAAAATTTTATGAAAAATTGTTTTGACAAGCTGTCAAAAATAGGCCAATTATTTGTGCAACTCCAAACTTTCAAAAATCATAATTTCTAGACTTCTCAATAAGATAAAACAAATTTGAAGTCGATATTTGGTTCAGAAGCAAAGTTATGACATTTTTTCTAATTCAACTTGGAAAATTTTATGAAAAATTGTTTTAACAGGCTGTCAAAAATAGGCCAATTTTTTGTGCAACTTCAAACTTTCAAAAATCATAATTTGAAGACTTCTCAATAAGATAAAACAAATTTGAAGTCGATATTTGGTTCAGAAGCAAAGTTATGACATTTTTTCTAATTCAGCTTGGAAAATTTTATGAAAAATTGTTTTGACAAGCTGTCAAAAATAGGCCAATTATTTGTGCAACTTCAAACTTTCAAAAATCATAATTTGAAGACTTCCCAATAAGATAAAACAAATTTGAAGTCGATATTTGGTTCAGAAGCAAAGTTATGACATTTTTTCTAATTCAGCTTGGAAAATTTTATGAAAAATTGTTTTGACAGGCTGTCAAAAATAGGCCAATTATTTGTGCAGCTTCAAACTTTCAAAAATCATAGTTTGAAGACGTCCCAGTAATTCTTTTGCAGTGGATGATCAGTTCTCAGCTGTTCGGGACTCCGTTCTAGATCCGCATCCAATCGAATGCATCTATCAGAAACTCTTTCTAGCTGATCAATTCTGGAGTAGTTCTTGTCTTGATGTGGGCATGCTCAGCGTTGCAAGTTCTTAATGGTAATCGAGGAGAAGAAGAGCGAGATCTCAGTTGTACTGTCATCTACAGTGATGGCACTGTCAATTTCCCAATACTCCTGTCTCTAGTCCAACTTCTGACACCAAATTGTCAGTTGAAGTTTCGGGTTGATTTTATTATCTACTCGATTTATCAACGCTACACAGTTAATCTCACATATTTCCGTGTAATATTCGTTTTATTTTAATTTGCGTTTGTCATTCATCATCTTCTTGTAAGATGTTACATCATTTTACTTACTCCCTTATAAGGTCTTTTGCTGGAAGATTAGATTCAGATTTATTTAAATGAAGATTGGCAGAGGCGTCCTCTATCACTCTAACTAGTGATGGGAAGAATCAGCTATTTTGAAGAACGGAATACTAAGGAATCGCGTATACAGTGAGGGACAGGCTACTAGGTATATAGGATATAACTTGACGAATTTGCAGGCGTCCGCATGTGGCAAAATGACAAATATATTTAGTGCTAAAGGGTCATTTACATCCACTTAACTTGACGTACGGAAAATTAATATTAAAAAAAAACTTGAAGATCACATAGTTGTTACATCCACTTAAAAATTAAGAAAATTAACGTGACACACGGAAAAGTTGAACCAACTTAAGAAAATCCGCGCAATAAATAATAATTTCCATTTCTGTGCATATAATTTGACTGACAGTTCATCAGGTTATAAGTGCGCATACGTCATGTAAGATAATTTACTTCATTGTTAACAGACACCTTCTCAGTTTCGTACGTTAGTTATAATTTTCCGTACCTTAAGTTAAGTGGATGTGAATGAACCTTAACTCATGACAACCAGGTAAAAACAAAACGTGAAAAGACCTGTCACTCAAAAAAACTAAGGCTGAAGACACAATGGCTGAGATACGTTTTCGGATACGAGACTAGGCCCGTAACTATGCGGACTACGAAACCACCGTATCTATTCTGCGTGTGCGCAGATCGATGCGGAGACGGATACATATAAAAATTCAGGATAAGCAAGTAGACACTTTAAGCAGGTCCTGAATTTCAAACGTATCTAACGCAGGATGGATAGTAAATACGGTGGTCTCGTTGCGTTGCGTTGTCCGTATCGTTACGGGCCTAGCCTCGTATCTGTATCCGAAAACGTATCTCAATCATTTGACACTATTGAGGGATCTACCTGTCAGTTATTACTAAAACAACATAAACACGGTACCTATAGATAAAAATAAAACCTACAAACACAGCTACAAAATTAAAACAAAACTTTTTGTGGTTAGAAAACGTGTCATCCAAGGATACGATCGTTTACGTAATGTATGACCATGAAAGGAATTTTAGGCGGTCAACGTAAGTCGATGCGTTTACAGAAGCGGATACGGATACGTAGGAAAATTTAGGGTTTGCTTAAAGTGTCTAGTGTCTACATTGATAACCAACGCTTAGCTATCTACACGTAAACTTAATTATAAATAAATGAAGCTTGACGAAATACCTGAAAGCATGGCGCAGACGCTACGTTTTGCACAACGTTTTGTCTGCATACAGTTAAACACGTTGCAGACAAAACGTTTTGATCAGTAAGCTGAACCGTAGCGTCTGGACCGTGCTTAAGTCTGTATCTAAATCGTACTGAAGTAAACAAACGTCAAAGTTGTTGAACGAACGACAGTGACAGGGGTTCAAATGGCTGTGGACGGTGGTAAATTCGTCAAGTTGGATCCTATATACCTAGTAGCCTGCCCCTTACTGTATACTTAATGGAATCGGATATTTCATTAAATATCAAGTACTGTTTGCTTGCTTTTTATTAATGTGTGGACATATAATTTGAGAAAACTAAATAAAATTTCCACAGAAAATTTCTCAAATCATTTTGATATCAACAAAACTGTAGCGCACTCGCAAAACCCTCAAAACACATAACTATACTGGAAAATCCAAAAGGTCCATGTATTTGCTGACCTCGCTCATGGCGCGCAATCTTTCTGGCATGAGATAAACACCTCGTTTGCCTTTATATGTTGCAATACTGATAAGGCAAGGAAATTTATGGCTCGCCGTGGGAAATTTCGAAAATGGCAACACAACAAAACTGATGTGTTCGATTGGGAATCAAATTGCCCTATCCTTTGCCGAAGGACATAATTTCAAAATGTACGCTACACGCTTTTTCATAATTTTAGTGAGTTATCACTTTCATCCATTAATGTACCAGGTTTCAAGATTTATGCATTTTTTAGCCAGGCATAAACCAATATGCGATGTTAAATATCTATTTCAAGCCTGGTATCTGGTTTGACGTACCTTATAAACAGTGATTTAGAGGCGCACATCCGCAAATTGGCATATTTATATGCACCGTGCGCAATAATGTCGAATGAACTAGTTTCGCATAATATCTGAACAGATTCTGTAATATATGAAGCAGTTGGGACAGGGAATATGCTTTTATGGAACATATAATTTTATTTGATCATACACATTGATCAAAGGAAATGTTTTAATTGGCTTTTCTAAAATAAATTATTCAAATAGGGAATCTATTTATACCGTAATAGGCAATAAATAACCTTTCGAAAAGCAGCAAATTGGTAATAGCGTCCCAAAAACATAGAAGGGCGGCATTATTACCTATTTCAATGTCTCTGCGGAATACGTTAAATTGGGCTTTCGAAGAGATAATGGAAACTATGGAAAATATATACTGTTTCTTGACCCTGGAAAGCTCTCACAATCGGATAATAACTACTATAATCTAAATCTCTAGAGCTCATTCTCAGAACAATTTCTTACTTATAATCGATATGCTGATTAATATTTAATGTAATAGACGTACAATGCGATTTTCATAGAGCTATCTGAATTATTTATTATAATGAGACTTAACGAACATGAATAATTTCTCGAATAAACCGAGGAAAGATTATTTTTTCTCTTACACCGATAATTATTTCAAAACCCGGTCGAGTTTGAACTGTATTTTAGTTTATTAAGTCAACAATACCCGCAGCTCCCTTTATATATTCCAATGTGAGAACTTCTAGACTTTCGTAGAGTTGAAGTTTCGCTAACATTCGGAGTGACGGCGGTGTGTGGCGGCATAGGGGCCGAAGATGCTTATCAAAACAGAAACCAGACTTAAAGTCAACGTTGCAAATTGCCGCAAGCAAAGTCAAGACAACTTTAACAAGATGAAAACGCGCCTTATCGTTTAGTATTTTCGAGATTGATTAATAAATTACACCGTCACTTTTGGGCAAAGTTGTTTGAATTTTAATTATTATGTTTTTCTTCAAAAGAAATATGCTATCAATAATAAATTGTTGTTTATTAAAAAACCTAAAGAGTGATTTGAATTTTTGGTACTGAGACAATGAGATTATCTGTGAGTAAAAATCAAAACTTCGGGTCTGCACAGGAATTCAATATTAACGCGGTAAAGAGGATCTATAACGTAGGATTATTTATTTGAATTTAAAGGCTCTTGGTTGATTTAAAGTCTTCAGAGAGATACTGGATTTCTCAAAGACTAAAAAGGCTCAAAGCTCTCGATGGAGACTCAAGATTTCAAAGACTCTGCGATTCAAGGCCTCTGAATAGACAACGATAATTTCAAAGAATTTTAGGGCTCATGATATGAAACTTTAAAAAGAATCCCTAGATCTCGAAGAGTTCAGAGTATCTTGACTTTAAAGATTTTAGAAATCCTTAATGAGGGCTTTAAAAAGTCTGTTTTTGAAATTTTATAATAAAGACGTAGGTAAGAGTCTGTTTATTGAAGACTAAGGACTGAGTTAACTTATGTTATGGTATCAGACATTTCTTCTACAGATAAAGCTAACGAATCCTTCCTATTACGGATTCTTCGACAGTATGATAGTATCTACCTGCACCAATCTTGTAATGTTGGAAAATCGTGTCCATAGGTCATTTTCTGCCTATATTGATGCTTGGTGACATATTTAGGCAAGTTTTTGTTGTGGGTAACTCAGATGGTCCATTCCACCATAAATCATGATTGATAAGCTTCTCTGGATCTATACGCTTAGATATTATATCTGCAGGGTTGTCACTTGTTCTTACATGATTCTTGCACTCTTGTGGTAAATGTCTGTGTATTTCGGCAACCCTGTTTGCTACAAATGTTTTCCATTTAGCCAACGTTATCATTGAATCAGTCCATGCATATAACTGAGCTTTCTTAATCTCTAAAGCTCTGAGGGTGTTTTTTAGTAATTTTGATAGTAATACTGCTGCGCTAATCTGGGAAGTGTAGTCTTCATCTTTCAAGAGCCACTTTGGATTTTGCTTGGATTAATGTTATGATGCTCTCTCCATCGACTGTGTTTTTTATACGGTTATAGATTACTGCCCCATACAATTTTTCAGACGCATCACAAAAACCATCTAGCTCTAACTGGCTGCCTTCGTAATGTATCCATCTAGGGATTTCAACTTCTTCTATCTTTTTCAGTTGCTTTTGTAATATCTTCCACCTCTCAGCGGTTTCATCATCTACGATTTGATCCCATCCCAGGTTTTTTAACTCATAAATCTTGGATTAATAACTTTGCTTTGATAGCTATTGGTGTCAGCAAACCTAATGGATCCAATAGTTTTGATATCTCAGATAATATATGCCGTTTTGTGAGGGTAGGATTCTGTTGAACTGATACTCGAAATCTGAATGTATCATCAGTTGTAGACCATAATACCCCAAGCGATTTCCTCGTATCATTCTGTGGTAACTAGTAGAGTGTTTGTTCTTGGATTACCCTTGGAACATTCTGAAGAAAATCGCTGTTGTTGCTCGACCATCTACGTAAATTGAACCCAGCGGATTTTAACATCTGGCACAACTGCCTTTGTAGTTCTATTGCGGAGGCGATGGTGGCTGCTCTGGATAAAATTTCATCTACATGAAAATTTCGCAGCGTAACTTGGCTACGCTTTTGGATAACGGTGTTCCTCTGCTTGCTCTTAAGTCTGCAGTGTCTTGATCGTGAGATACGGCGCTGAAGTCATCCCATACATAACAGTTGTAAGCTGATACTCACAAATGGGTTCTGGGCTCGTCATAGTATCCTTTGAGATGGCTGATCATTGAGATGAATTATTCGAATCTGACAATACATTTTCTCGATATCCGCAGTGAATGCTACTTTGTGTTTTCTCCATCTTACAAGGATGTCTGCTAAATTCTGCTGTATTCTGGGACCAGCGTGCATGATTTCGTTAAGGCTGGTTCCAGATGATGTTCTGCTAGATGCATCGAACACAACCCGAAGTCGTGTAGTTGAGCTCGATTCCTTCGCAACGGGTTAATGAAGTATATAATAATCCCCTTCGTTAACTTGTCAGCTTGGAACCTTTACCATGTGTCCGAGGCGAGGTCCAAGTATTCTGTCATGAACTTTAAGTATTCCTCTTTAAGATTCTAATCTTGTAGGAATTTTAAATGAAATCTTAACTGAGAATGTGCCGTCCTTATTCGTTAGTGCTGTTTGGTCATGAAATTCTTCACAGATTTGATCATCTTCTGTATACTTGTTAGCTTGTGTAGCTTCTTCAGAATTGGTCAATTGTTTGTATTCTTCTGCTTGAGTTACCAGGTTAACGACTTGTATTAGTTGTCTATTGGTCTGAACTAGACTTGACACTATCCATCCCAATTTTGTATTTTTCCTAAGAAGACCGTCTTCAGTTTTCTGGATGCCATTAAGCATAATGGTCGCATATTTTTTAGCACCAAGTATGGCGTCTATGGGACCGGGCTTTATGAAGGGCGGATCTGCTAACAATTCATTTTTCCAAGATTCTATCCCACTAACTTAGACTTCTTCTGCAGGTGTTGTTTGAGTTAACTTGGCCAGTACCATCATGTTAACTAGCATAGTGAATTTGCTAGGAACTCGTGGTTTTACGTGGATATCTATAGCCTATTTGGATATTTTCAGACTTCCATCTCCTACCCCAGATATTTCTGCGGAAATTCTTCTTCGTGGAAGACCTAATGTCTGTGCAGCTTCTTCTGTAGAGGACTACAATCCCTGAAATTTTCAGCTCATTTTGACTTATAGTTTCTGAAATAAAATCGCGTTAAGCAATTTGGGGTGAATTATCAATTCTTCAATTTTTCTGAGATTTGAAGCCGAAATCTATAAGAAAAAGATTTCGGCTTAAAAATCTCAGGATAATTTAATGTATGAAGTTTGGAGGGTCCCCAATGATCATTTAGACACAAAATCTCAAAATAAAAAAAAATTGAAATTTTATCATTTAAGTAAGTAGGTATTGTCCGTCGTTTTTAATCTGATATTTTTCGTATGAGGAGCGAGGAGGTGAAGCATATAGAAAAAAACAGGTGTGACGTCATCAGGTGACCATTGGCGTTCTAACATAAGGAGCCACCAGCTCACATTCCTTTGGAGTATCAGATTAAAATCGACGGACTATACTTACTAAGGTACTTTACCTGATGATTTAGATTTCTGAAAACTTTGGAAGATCATAACTTTCCTTCTATTATAGAAATAGAAAGCTGAAATTGTTCTGGTTTCACTTCTTGTTCTTGTTACCCCTCGAAGACTATACCCATAGGCCTCTGTTTTAAAAGGAAGTTCAATGGTGTTTATTTGCTAAAAACCCATATGTGTTTCTTTTATTGGTACTCGATTTATTTGATTTAATCCGAAGCTAAAAATTCTATACTCGGAGAAAAATGAAATAAAAGGCCAAACCGAATTGATATTCCTGTCGTGTCGGAATGGCGGGAAAGGAAAAGAGGACGCAACAAGAAACATGTGCGTTATTCAATGAAATATATCCGGACCGTGCCCCCGAAAATATTATTTTTCAGGGGCGAAGCCACATTTCTCTCAAATAGGACCGTCAATAGACATAACTGCCGCCATAAGGCTTCCAGGGTAAGCCCCATTATTTGTGAGGGAAATTTTGATGTTATTTTCCTACTAAATTTTCAACTATTTTCATCACTCTACAAAAAGGATAAGTGTCAAGTAGAAAGTTGGCGCTGATAAGCTCTAGAATAATTGAGTAAGTTTTAGTTTAAAACTTTATTTTAATGAAAGCCCAGACATTCGTTCGTATTTAATTGAATATAAATGTTGATATTAATTAATTAATTAAATTCCTTCATAGTCTGTTACATCGAAGAGGATTATTCTCTTTTACGAAGAAAAAAAAATAGGTAGTTTTAAAATTCAAAGTTTACGCACGGCTAGGCATATTGAATTAACTTTGATTTTATAAAGGATTTGACGAATAAAGGGCAGACTTTCAGCAATCTCTAGGAAAGACCATCAGACAGACAGAGCTTGATTAAGTAATAGAATTTTCAAATAAAAAGCGCCCCGCTTTGTTACATTGTGCTTTCGCTGATTCCTTTTTTATCGGAAATACCTAGATTTTTATAGTTCTTAAATCAAAAATCGAGATTGGTTCCTGGAAACGTATTTATTTTCCAATTTTCTCCAATGCACCCCAAGAAACTAAATGAGGCAAAATTTATTTTTTAAAAGTTCTCGAGCTACATAAACTTGCTGCCTTATTTTGTCCTCTTTTATGTTTACAGTTTCTCCTGTTTCAGTGTCCATTAGTAGTTTGATGCCGCTACTCTTCAAAGAATAATAAACACGAATACATGGAAAAGTTTTCTATCTGTTCAAAGTATGTGGTAATGATGGCTTTAGGGCTAAAATAGTAGTAGTATATATATTATGAGCTGAATTTTTTAATCCTGAATTAATTTTATTGTTGCAGAAAAATGGAAAAGTAAGACACATCTATCAAAAGATGTTGAAAATCGGTCATGAATAATGTTTTTTATATGAATCCGTCACTTGGTCCCCTCCCCGTGTTTCAATTACTTAAACTTTGCTTTTAATGTTTTTCCAGTGAGTCATGAAAAAAAACCTATTGAAAAAAAAGAAATTAGGTTAAGTGTTCACCGATAGCCAAGAGCCTAATAGTCAGAATGGAGCTGAGGCGGAACGCAGTAGTAACTGCACATCATTTCTCATCTATGTTGTGAAGGTGATGAAACATGTCCTACCAGGAATACCAGCCAGACAGATACTCCCCGATAAACTGGTGGACATTTCCAAAAATCGTAATCTATTTTAGTCCGAGCGGCATTTCGTGCGACATCCGTCAACTTCACGTTTCTAGGGTATTTCGACCTCGCTGAATTCGAATCCGGATGCTGCTAAGCCGAATTTTGCCTCAAAAGGCCTCAAATTCAAGATGGCGGCCAAAGTAAGGGCCTAAATGATTTCTTTCTTAAAGTGTATCGTTATTGACCGGCAAGATGTCATTTGTTTTTGGGGTCGCTGAGCATGAATATGAGTACCGGAAGTCGATTCGGATAGCGGAAATACCATAATTCAAGATGGCAACCGGTTGGGGCCCAAATAGCAAACTTTAAAAAGTTGCTATAGTATGACGTGCTAGTTATGACCACAAGTGTTTTGGAGGTCGCTGAACACGAATTTGAGGTCGGAAAAGCGATAGGAAACATGTTAACACAGATTTGCCGAAATAAAATGAAAAATAGTACAACTATACTTTGAGGGGTAAACAAAATGCACAAAACATTTTACATGAATACATCATCACTGTTATTGTTGTTTTCGCAGTCTGCCTGACACTTGCACAACTTGGTGCAGATCTGCACTTGCACAAGCCTGTGCCGCACAGTGACCTGCAGCCACAACTCAGTAACTGGGTGCAGAACTTGGGCACCGCTGGCGGGGTGGTGTAAACTGGGATGTTATTCTCCTCAAAACGCCATCCGTACCGGCAAGGATCAGGAAGTTCTGGCCTTGCTATATGTGCATTCAGCCAGACCCCGGCTTGGTAGGTGGCTCGGAGAATATGAAGACGAGCTCCATCAGACTTAGCTGGGAGCAATTCAGGACTTAAAATTTTTCCAAAAAGAATGTGTCTCGCTTCATCACAGGTATTTTCTCTTCTCTACTACAAAAGTACCATGAATTACTCACACTTTGACAAAAATCTCTCCTGAACTTCTGCAACTGCGAGTCCATCAAGAAGCTTAGAATGTGTACGATATACAACTAGAGCACCTCTCTTTCTTATACTTGTAATATGAATTTGAATAAGTGTCTATTGCAGCAAAAATATACGTAAGAAAAGTAAACTGGATACCGACCTGCCGGGGTCTGGCTGAATCTACATATAGCAAGGCCAGACCCAGGCCTTCCTGATCCTTGCCGGTACGGATGGCGTCTGGAGGAGAATCACATCCCAGTCTACACCACCCTACCAGCGGTGCCTAAGTCCTGCACGCTTGCTGTAGCAAAGTGCTTTGTCTGACGTTACTGAATTCTGGCTGCAGGTCAGGGTGCGGCATAGGCTTGTGCAAATCCAGGTATGTAAAATGTTTTGTGCATTTTGTTTTCCTCTCAAAGTATAGTTGTACTGTAATGACCCGGGAAAATAGGCCCGTAATTTACAATGTCTTTACTGTAAAAATTAAATGTGATCAAATAATCCAAAAAATGAATTTCCGGTATTTCAAATCAGTATCGATAAATTGAAAATGAAACAAAATAACGATGATCCCAAATTAATTAAAACATAATAAAATATGTTAAAAACTATTTAGTCACCAAGTGTGTCATCACCAAAATCAAATTTATATAAATATTAAAAGCGAGGCCAAAGTAATTGAATAGGTGATTTATGGCCGCACGTGTTGTCGGTTTTCTTTGAATTATATGACCTCACATTCTTAAACCAAATCTGTTGACCCTTATAAACCAGGAACAAATAACAAAGGAAGGTTGATGAATGATGAAATTAGGAATTTTGGGAGGAAGAAACATATAAATACAGCGGTTTTAGAAGTCTTGAGATCAATTGGCAGTTCAGTCCAGTTTGAGTTAATGTCTACAGTACCTAATGAGTCAGTCCGGTTAAATTTCGCGAAGAGTTTATTTTATTTTGTTGCCTCGGGATCTTTGAAAAAGTACGGAAAATTGTGAAAGAAAGAACATTTAAAGTCGTTCAACATTATGTGCGAGCTCTAGAGATTTTTGAAGTAAATTAATTAAGTATTTTACGAGTGAAAAGTTAAATGTAAGTACTCTAGTGACTAGTAAAACTTTTTTGACTTTAACAATAATTCAGAATGATAAGAAGTGAATTGACATTGAACTATAATGCATAAAAATTTGAGTGATTTGACTGTAAAAACTTAACTTTAATTGCCTTCGAGTATAATGACATTTTAATTAATTTTGCAAAGAATAAACAAAGGAAAATTATAATGCTCTTAACAATATTCTATTTTGAGTCGGAATTATTAAAAAAAGTTGAATTGGATTGTCCAAATTGAAGTTTAAGGGCTATAGTAACGAACTAATAAGAATTGAATAGTTGTGTTTGTTGGCTAGGAATCCGAAAATAGTAATTGTTCTGTTCAAAATGATCCTTAGTGAAGGATGGGAACCACTGAATGTATTGGAAAGTTTTGTTTGAAAATTGTTGTTCATAAAGTGTCATTGACGACCTTAAGTGCTGTAATTTTGAATTAGGGTTTTTTTTTTCAATTAGAAATTATTGTAAGGTTTATTATAAAAATATAGTTGGTAATACATATATACTGAATCCAGTGAGTATGATTATGATTTAAATAATTATTTTGCATAAGCTGTCAGTAAGGTACTTAGGAGTTTTAAGAATTTATAGATATAGGTGAAGGGTAGTTTTAATAGGAATGAGAATGTGAGAATCGGAAGTGTTGTTTAAAAGAGTTAATGAATAAACTTAAAGTTATTGAGAATAAAAGAAGTAGTGCGTTTTTAGTATGGATATTTCCTGGTCCGTAGTAATAAAATTTGAACGGATGTGAAATAACTTGATTTGGGAAAAATAGAAGTGGCTGTCAGACATAGAAAGATATTTGCTTTATTTATTATGGTTTTAAGTATAATAAAATATAATTTAGTAAACCTCAATAGTTTGTTTCTCTCTTTTGCGAATAGACCCCCTCCACAATGTTATAGGTAGCCGCTCAATAAACACCATCAATATACCGCTCGCTATTTACCATCTAACTAATTAAATAGAGTACTTGGGCGCGTTCTGCTACAGTACTTTTTCATTTCGGCAAACCTGTATTAACATGTTTTCTATAGCTTTTCCGACCTCAAATTCGTGTTCAGCGACCTCCAAAACACTTGTGGTCATAACCAGCACATCATATTATAGCAACTTGGTATTTGGGCACCAACCGGTCGCGATCTTGGATCACGGTACTTCCGGTTGCCTTATCGATTTCTGGTGCTAATTTTTGATCTAGTCGACGTCAAAAACATATGTGCCGATACGCCGCACTTGACAATATGCCAACTTCTGAAAGTTCTGTATTTAGGTCCCCGACGGCCGCCATCTTGAATTATGATACCTACTTCCGGTATCTGAATCGACTTTCGGTACTCTTATTCATATTCAGCGACCCCAAAAACATATGAAACGACATCTCGCCGGTCATTAACGATACACTTTAAGAAAAATGTCATTCAGGCCCTTAGTTTGACTGCCATCTTGAATTTGAGGTCTTTGGAGGCAAAATTCGGCTTGGCAACATCCGGATTCGGATTCAGCGGAGTCGAAATACCCTAGAAACGTCAAGTTGTTGAATGTCGCACGAAATGCCGCTCGGAGTAAAATTTCTGAAAATGTCCAAGAAAAAAATCAAAGCACCAGAGGAGAGTGAGACGATGAGGTTCAGTGCAAAATCCAACTAAAGAAAATGTGAGCAATCTAATATGTTTGCTTCTTAGCCCGGTAGGAAAATGAGCTTCTATACAGAATTTCATAGCAATTTCAAGTACCTACCCATTTTCTTATGTTATCAATAAATTATTATAGTTTTTTTTTTCCAATTTGTAAGTGCATACCTACATATTCCATAAACGCAAAGTACTTTGAAAGATCAATTTTAGTCAGTTCGACAAAAATGGCAATCAATCAAATATATTGGAATTGTGGTGTATGTCGTGGCGCACAGCAAGGGTGAATATTTTTAACCTACTTCGGTAAACACATTATGGAAATTTTCTCATTTCATTCTTATTGCGGGGGCATTTTCAGGAAGCTAAAACCATTATTGCTGTAGTAATACAACGTCGATTAAACTAAGTACAGTATCGATAACAATAAACGTCACTACCTCTAGGGATTTCTAATAAATCGAATCGGTAAACGAATCGAGGAAAACGCTCGGCCATAACAATAAACGAAGTGATGCGCAAAAGAATCGACTGTGCCAGTTAAGTATCCAGAATAAAGGCAAAAGTAGGTATATATACGTATGTGGAGAATTACTTTTCGAATTGCAACTTTTACAGATATCGAATACTGGAAAAGAAATGCCGCACGGAGTTTTGGTAATAGGGTTAAATGGTTTTGTGAACTTAACCAGAAAGCAATAAAAGTATACATTGATCTAACAGCTTCGAAAATAATCAAAGAAAATTGCTGATTTTTACCCATTATTTTGTAAGGAATGGGTGACTTTAAATAACCGGAATGCCAAAGTCTATTTTTAAAAAATATTATTTCTTTCGAAAATTACATAGATTAATAATTAAAAGCATAGAGCGAAAGCTTCAGACTGGCTGAGGCGAAGCGGCGTGGAAACTAGTTTTGTATCTTCTTTCTTGCTGAATATGCAGAACCGTTTTATTGACGTCGTCCTTGTCTTTTATAACCGTTTATTTCTTGAAAGGGTTTGCAGTTTTTTTTCTAATATGTTTTTTCACGTTAATTTCTTGTTCGGGTTCAAAGATATTAGGGATGTCACGATTTTTATTTAATCGTTCTATCAACGTTTCTTTCTGTTGGCTAAGTTTTTCATTAATTTGAGAATATAATAATTTGGTTTTTTCCTTATGATTTTCTACCGATGATCGAGTTGGATGTCAAAAGGATTATTACTCAAAACATGGCCATTTATGATATCAATGGGTCTAAATTTTGTTGCGGAATGTATTGTATGATTATAGCCTAATATTGCGTAAATCATTTTTAGGTAGTCTGGTGTTTAAAGAAATCCACGGGTATTTAGAATTCTTACGTTTTCTAAAATTGTTGAATGGAATCTTTCAACAATACCGTTTGAATCCGGGTGATTTGGGCAAATGAGATGAACTTTAATTTTGTGTAAACCAAGTAATTCAGTAATCAAGAGATTCTTAAATTCTCTGCCATTATTTACAATAATTTGTTTTGGGATAGAGTGATGTGAAAAGTAATTAAATAGGCAGTCGGCGACCTCGACAGATTCTGCTGATTCAATTTGATATGCTTGAGCATACTTAGAAAAGCTGTCGACGATAGTTAAAAATTTGGTTTTTTCGACTGTAAAAACATCCATGTGGACAATTTCAAATGGTCTATTAGCAGTGGGTGTTACGTTCATTTTCACTTTCGTATTTACATTGTTGACATATCTCACAAGTATTTATATAACTTTGTACTGAATTTTTTTAGTGAGGCCAATAATACTTTTTTAATTTGCCTTTCAGTTTCTTCAATGCCTCTATGATTGGTTTTTCCCTCGTGATAGTTTTTCATGATTTCCTGAATATCGTTTTTATTAGTAACGTCCATTAATTCAATTTGACAATATTTTAATTATGAAGGCCATTTAAAATTTTTGCGTACAACCTCGCAAAATGGTTCATATATTTCTCGATTTTCAAAATATAAGTGATCATCAGGAGTAACATCATCTTTCATAAGGTTTAGAATGTCCTTTTCAAAATTACTTTGTGAAATTTGTACATTTATTCGTTTTTTCTTTTCGAATAATATGGTAATTTTTGTTTTTGCTGGGGAATGTAATACGGATACAATGCAAAGAAGTTCCTTCTCAATGGTGGAATAATTTGCTTCGCTATCATTTAAGGTTCGGGAAGCATACGCTCAGTGGCGTATCTACCGGTTTGCCATGTGTGCGAAGCACACAGGCCCAGTCCCGAAAGGGGCCCGTGAGCTCCACAGCGCAACTGCAAAAAAATGTTTTAAAAGATAATAGACCTAAAATTATTAATTGTGTTTTTATTTTTTTGCTGGTATAATAATGATTAATATATGGACAATAGTCTATCTACGCGCAAAAAAAATACCGGCAGCGGTATAGTATTTTTATTCCGACTTGAAACACTGCATTATACAAGGATGCTCTTCTTCTATTAATTTCATAGAAAATCTATTGTAAGTTTCCCTGTATGTACAAAACATAAGCAGCGACGAAATATCGCTACAGTAGCCCAAATTAATAATTTAAGTCGGTACGCGCCTATAGGTTCAATTATTGTGGTGGGCTACTACGTCTTCCTGGAAACGATGTAGGTGCTCTTGTGACTAGACTACCAGTGTCAGTGTCATCCCAATTTATATAGTAGGTATATTTGCTATTTTATTCCACGTGATATTTAGTTGTGTTGTTTGATATTGATTATCACCATTTAAAGAAATAAAAATTATGTGACGCCCATATCCTTTATTTGTTTGATATATGCCGACTAGATGTTTTTTGGTGTTTGGTGATGGTGTTTCAAGTCGGATTAAAAATACTATACATAGTTATTCGTACCACTTTCGAAAGGGGTGAATTCACAATTTAACGTTTAAATAAAAATACCTAAAAAAAATTTTTAGGAGTGTTTTTTGAACGACTTTTGGGTTAGATTGGGTTAGTAAAAAAAAAATTCACCTGTAATGGGCCCGCGGAGATTTTGGCACACAGGCCCAGAGCTGGATTCATACGCCACCATACGCTACAGGTAAATCATTTCCGATAGGCCCTTGAGACAGGACTGCACCAAGTGCGACGTTACTAGCATCAGTAGTGAGATTGAAAGGTTTTGAAAAATCTGGGTACTGAAGGATGGGTTGATTTATTAGAAGATTTTTACAGGTTTCGAAACATTTTACAAATTCGGGATTGTGGTCAATAATAGCACCTTTCTTACGACATTTGGTCAAAGGTTTGGTTAATTTTGCGAAATTATTGACAAACCTTCTATAGTAACCTAGGAGTTCTAGAAAACCTTTGATTTGCTTCGTCGTTTTCGGGATAGGGTAGTTTTTAATCGTCTTTATTTTGTCTGGGTTTGGCTTAACACCAGAGGGTGTAACGACGTGTCCCAGGTATGCTACTTCTCTACGGAGGAATTCCGACTTATCTAGTTGGATTTTGAAATTCGCTTGTCTGAGTCGTTCGAAAACATTTCTTAATTTTTTAAGATGTTCCTGAAGGGAAGTAGTCGTCTGAATAAGCAGCGCATTTTTTGTTCTGTAATCCGCGTAGCACGTTATCCATAACGCATTGGAACGTGGTGGGAGCGTTTTTAAGCCCGAAGGGCATTCTTAGATATTCATAATGCCCGTTTTTACAATTAAAAGCTGTTTTGGGAATATTTTTTTCATCCATTTGGATTTGCTGAAACCCACTTGCAAGGTCTAAAGTTGAGAAATATTGGCATTTGCCCAGTTTATCTAAAATTTCCGTGATTCGGGGAAGCGGGTACTTATCGTCCACGGTCTTCTCATTAAGCTTGCGGTAATCGACAACTACACGCCACTTTTGCTTACCGCTTGCATCGAGTTTTTTGGGGACAACCCAAATTGGTGAGGACCAGGGAGAGTTGCTAGGTCTTATTCTATTTTGGTCTAACATCTTTTTTATTTGATTCTCGACCTCTTGTTTGTGAATGAACGGGTATCGATAGCTTCTAGTATAGATTAGGCTTTCATCGGTGGTGTTGATAGGGTGTTTTATGTCATTTGTAAAAGTGAGGGGTGTATCGTCTGTATAAAAAATATCTCTAATTCTCTAGATAATTGCGTGATTTAAATTTTTTCCGATTTGCTCAAATTCTTTTCTTTCGAATTTTTCGACTTTTATTGGTTTAGAAAGGTCCAGGTTTACTCTATCTATAGAATTGTTCAAGATAGTTGTGATGGCTACGCCATTCCTGGAGATGGACTTTCGGGAATTTCGCAATTCAAATAATTTTGATGACGGGATTGAAGTAGGTACCGTGTTTGTGGGCTAAAATCTGAGTGCCTCTTCGAACTACAAATGGGTCTTCAATAATATTTTCAGCATAAAATCTGGTTGCTAAATCGAGGTTAATAAATGATGTTGAAGAATCACTATCAATTAAAAGTTCTAAATTATGCTCTGGTAGAATAATAGGTATATGGTAATTTGCTGACATTAAAATTATTACGTGTTCTCGTTTAGTTGAGGTGCTTCCTAAAAATTTTCGGTTTCTTCCGGAAATTCTACAGTTTGTTCTTCGGGTTGAAAGGAAGAACCCGCTCCTTCAAAATCGAAATATTGATTTTCGGAGTTCTGATCAAAACTTTGATCGTATTCCTCATGCACTTCGGAATATTTGGTTTATTTCAGTGTTATACAATTCCTCTGAGATAACATAATTTTTTTGTTGTTGGTTAGGAAAACTTTGTCCTTGATTTTGAGAATTATTATTGTAAGGATTTCTCATATTATTAGTTGAGAATCGTGAAGTAGTACTCATTGGAATTGGTTTTTGGAAAGGACCCTGCCCAAAGTATACGGAAATTGTGTTTATGTCAGAATTGGCTGAATTTTGTATGTGATCTAGATCACGCCTTTCTGATTAAAAGTTACCATTGCACCAATTCTGAAAAATTACTATACGTAGCACACCACTACGCCACAAGCTTACCTATTTGTGTTACATTGTATGTACTTGAACAATAACTTATGATATAAAGTCAGAATTTGTAAGATTATCCACTTTTTGTCAATTTGCCTTTTAACAGGAATTACTAATGTTACTTTACCAAACTAGTAACATAATGTGACAAGTTATTCAAGTACAAATGAATCAATTGTTGCGGAACTTATGGATGGACCTCTGCGGGACGAGCACAGCGAGTTCCGCAGCCATCTATTCATCAAGTCCCGCAGAGGTCCACCCATAAGTTCCGCAACAATCCTCTTATTTGTACTTGAACAATAACTTATTATATAAAGTCAGAATTTGTAAGATTATCCACTTTTTGTCAATTTGCCTTTCAACAGGAACTATATGGTTCATTTTTTCCCAAGATAGATTTTGACATTGTCAACTTTGAAACATAAACAATGCCGCTAATGCCGCTTATTGGTCGCAAAATGCTAGTTGCACGACATCATTGTAAAACTGATGTCAACCTGCAGGGACACCTCATTTTGCGACCAATCAGGGCCAAGAGGTATTGTTTATGTTTCAAAGTTGACAATGTCAAAATCTATCTTGGGAAAAAATAAAGTGTAGTAATGTTACTTTACCAAAATTGTAACATAATGTAACAAGTTATTCAAGTACAAATGAATGGATTGTTGCGGAATTTATGGACGGACCTTTGCGAGACGAGCGCAGCGAGTTCCGCAGTCATCTATTCATTAACTCGTTATTCAAGTACGATACTAACCTGACGCACTCAAATGTCAGTTATTCTCATTAAATCAAAAACTACAAGTTTCAGGTGGGTGTCTTATTTGAATAATTCAACAATATATTGGTGAGTAGATGGCTGCGGAACTCGCTGCGCTCGTCCCGCAGAGGTCCACCCATAAGTTCCGCAACAATTTACTGATTTGTACTTGAATAACTTGTCACATTATGTTACTAGTTTGGTAAAGTAACATTACTAATTCCTGTTGAAAGGCAAATTGACAAAAAGTGAATAATCATAATCTTACAAATTTTGACTTTATATAATAAGTTATTGTTCAAGTACAAATAAGTGGAATATTGCGAAACTTATGGGTGGACCTCTGCGGGAGGAGCGCAGCGAGTTCCGCAGCCGTCTACTCGCCAATATATTTCTGAACTGTTCCATGAAGACACTCACCTGAAACGTGTAGTTTTTGAACTAATGAGAAACATTCACAACTGAGTGAATCAGGTTAGTATTGTACTTGAACAACATAATGGTGAATAAATGGCTGGGTCCACCCATAAGTTCCGCAACAATCCACTCGTTTGTACTTGAATAACTTATCACGATATATTACTAGTTTGGTAAAGTAACAATAGGTCTGTTTCTGCAGAAATCACAAACCAGTCAGAGTGAATTTCATTGGTTGAAACTAGTTTTCTGACTGTTTCTAACTGTTTTCAACCAATGAAATTAGCTCTGACTGGTTTGTGATTTCTGCAGAAACAGATCTATTATTAATTCCTGCTAAAAGGCCAATTGACAAAAAGTGGATAATCTTACAAATTCTGACTTTATATAATAAGTTATTGTTCAAGTACAAATAGGTGGATTGTTGCGGAACTTATGGGTGGACCTCTGCGGGACGAGCGCAGCGAGTTCCGCAGCCATCTAATCACCAATTTACTGTTGAACTGTTCGAGTAAGACATTCACTTGAAACATGTACCTAGTTTAGGGTGACCATATTTTTTTTGTATGAATGCTGTACACATTTAAAATTTTGGGAAAGGTGAGTGGAGGAAGAAAAAAAAACATTGCAGTACCAAAACTAACGCCAAAGTCACAAAGTGCAACCTGCAAAATCGTTCCTGGGCTGGGATCACAACAAGTAGAATTCTACTTTCATGACGTCACCCGCGACCCATTTATTGCGTACAATACAGGCCATCATGACGGCTACTAGACAATTTGACGTCATGAAAGTAGAGTTCTAGTACAATTCTACTTGTCGTGATCTCTGAGTCCGTGTCAAAGCCCGGATCCTGATTGTCCGATCAATGACAGGCAATGTGGCCACTTGCCAGACCAAACAAAATCGGAGTAGAACTTTGAGAATAGAAGGCGGAAGGCGTTTAGCCACATGTTTGTGAATGTATCCTGAACCGCTAATATTTTACCTTTTTTCTAGAGTTTTCAGCGGTGTAGTAAAGAAGAGTAAAGCCTAGTACTCAACACCGCGAAATTCGCACTTTTTTGACATTTCTTCGACAATTTGACGTTTGATTCACGCATAAAACGTCAAATTGTCGAAGTAATTCCAAAAAAGAGTGAATTTTGCTGTTATGAGTACCAGGCTTGATACTCTGGATGATCGCGTAAATGACGTAAATCGATAATCTAGAGATGCGGCGTTAGCATAGACTTTCGCTGTACGTTTGCTGTACAAAATAAAATGCTGGACAGACTTTCAAAATGCTGTACAATACAGCGAAATGCTGTACGTATGGTCACCCTAACCTAGTTTTCAAACTAATGAGAAGGACGCACATATGAGTGAGTCAGTTTACTATCCTAATTAAACAACATATTGATGAAAAGATGGCTGCGGAACTCGCGTCCACCTATAAGTTCCGCAACAATTCATTCATTTGTACTTGAATAACTTGTCACATTATGTTACTAGTTTGGTAAAGTAACATTACTAATTCCCGTTGAAAGGCAAATTGACAAAAAGTGAATAATCATAATCTTACAAATTTTGACTTTATATGATAAGTTATTGTTCAAGTACAAATAAGTGGATTATTGCGGAACTTATGGGTGGACTTCTGCGCAGCCATCTACTCACCAATATACTGTTGAACCATTCAAATAAGACACTCACCTGAAACTTGTAGTTTTTGAACTAATGAGAATAACTGAATTTGAGTGAGTCAGGTTAGTATCGTACTTGAACAACGTATTAATGAATAAAGGTCCACCCATAAGTTCCGCAATAATCCACTTATTTGTACTTGAACAATAACTTATTAATGAACTGAGGTCACTAGCACAGAAATAGAATGAAGAATGAACAAAAAATAAAATAGAATAGAAATAAACAAAAAATCCTGCTCCAGCTCCAGTTCCAATCTTTCTCATCTTGAAAATTTGAAAAAGGATAATACCTATCTAATAAATGTGAATCATGCCAAATTTTTCAAAGTGGTGCCACCGTGCATTTTGCGGGCTAGAAGTGCCACTATTGGCACAATTGTGCCCTTTGAACAACACTGGGACTGAGGTCACTAGCACAGAAATAGAATGAAGAATGAACAAAAAATACAATAGAATAGAAATAAACAAAAAATCCTGCTCCAGCTCCAGTTCCAATTTTTCTCATCTTGAAAATTTGAAAAGGAATAATACCTATCTAATAAATATGAATCGTGCCAAATTTTTCAAAGTGGTGCCACCATGCATTTTGCGCGCGAAAAGTGCCACTTTTGGCACAATTGTGCCCTTTGAACAACACTGCTTATTAAATGAAGTCAAAATTTGTAAGATTATGATTATTCACTTTTTGTCAATTTGCCTCTCAACAGGAGTTAGTAATGTTATTTTACCAAACTAGTAACATAATGTGACAAGTTATTCAAGTACAAATGAGTGAATTCTGGCGGAACTTATGGGTGGGCCCAGCGAGTTCCGCAGTTATCAATTCATCAACGCGTTGTTCAAGTACGATACTAACCTGACTCACTCAAATGTCAGTTATTCTCATTAGTTCAAAAATTACAAGTTTCAGGTGAGTGTCTTATTTGAATAGTTCAACAATATATCGGTGAGTAGATGGCTGCGGAACTCGCTGCGCTCGTCCCGCAGAGGTCTACCCGTAAGTTCCGCAACAATCCACTTATTTGTACTTAAACAATAACTAATTATATAAAGTCAGAATTTGTGAGATTATCCACTTTATGTCAATTTGCCTTTTAATAGGAATTAGTCATGTTACTTTACCAAACTAGTAATTTATTGTGACAAGTTATTCAAGTACAAACGAGTGGATTGTTGCGGAGCTTATGGGTGGACCCAGCCATCTATTCACCAATATGTTGTTTAAGTACAATACTAACCTGATTCACTCAGTTGTGAATTTTTCTCATTAGTTCAAAAACTACACGTTTCAGGTGACTGTCTTATTTGAACAGTTCAACAGTATATTAGCGAGTAGATGGCTGCGGAACTCGTTGCACTCGTCCCGCAGAGGTCCACCCATAAGTTCCGCAATAATCCATTTATTTGTATGTACGTTCATTACAATGTCCAAGCGTTTTACTTGCTACCTATGAAATTAATTTTCTCAAAAAGGAATCATTTTTCAGGATTGGTGTAATGGTAACTTTTATACAGGAAGACGAGATTTACATTATATACAAAATTCAGCCAATTCCGACATAAACACAATTTCCGTATACTTTGGGCAGGGTCCTTTTTAGTTTGACCAGGTCTGAAAACATTTTGATTTTGTGGTTTTCCGGAAACCTGGGAATTAGATTGAAAAAACGAACTTTGGTCACATGAAAATGCTTTCACATACAGAACTACAGCATCAATATATTATCTCACATCAACCGGCATTGAAAGAATCCAGCACTACAACAAAGTTAAGGGTGGTCTATGATGCTTCCAGTAAAACTTCTATCAGGATTGAGCCTCAACAATACCATGTATGCAGGTCCCAGACTACATCCAGAACTGTCAGATATATTGCTACGCTGGAGGTCACATAGAGTAGTGATAACAGCTGACATTGAAAAAATGTACAGGCAGATAAAGATTCACGCTGATGACTTGAAGTATCAGAAAATCTTATGAAGATTTGATAATAACACACCAATCAATGAATATTGCTTAACAACTGTAACCTATGGGACGACAGCAGCACTATACTTAGCTATTACAACATTACAAAAGCCTGCCTACGACGAGAGATGCAACTTACTCCCCAGTTACCAAACTTCCCGGGTGTACTAACCCAACCTACAAACCACGAACAACAAACTACCAAGTGTTCTGAGCATCCTCCTAAATTCCAATACAGGAATTTACAGCTAGGGAAAATGATTTGTCAACAAACTCCGTAAGAGCAAAAGAAAGCCATGTCTAATACCTATATGGAAATTATGTCAGAAACAGAAGTTACTCTCGTTGGATATTTTATAGACCAACATCTATCCTGGTACTTGATACCTAATTAAACGGGACTATATTATAAATATAATCTTCAAGTTTTCGCTGAGAGTCGGTAACAAATTATATCCAAAGATCTTCTACGGCATTACAATTAAACTCAGCTAAGCCAAAATTAATTTGTAGGTACTTATTGGATGACATCAATAGCAATTAGAAAGCCTATATATCGATGACATGATAATAGGATTTCCATTCGACATAAGCCTGCAATATAATATGCGATTAATATTTTTATCATTCACTCGTTGATCGGTGAAGAATTTAATATTCCCTTTCAACACCGGCATAAATTTTTACATCTGGATATTGCTTTTGTTGAAATATATTGTGCGACTAATATCAGGAGAGAAAAATTGAAAAATAATAGATATAATATCCAAGTGGTGTCTTGAAAATGTTTTTCTACGAAGGTATAAGGTGTACCTTTCCTTTCTAAACGCATATGTAAATTTTACGGCCAAAAATAACACTAAAAATGGAGAGCGGTTCAAGTTCGCTCTATAAAAAGCACGGAGCGGGTAATTTCCCAAGGGTTTGACCAGCTGTCAGGTTGCAGGACTGATGTAAATATCTGTATATGTGTGCCAGCTCCAGTGTTTACTTTTACTAAGTAAGTTTTTCTTTTTTGTTCTTACTATAAATGATGTACATGATACAATATACCTACGTCAGAAGAAAAAGTTATTTGAGATGAATAATGTCCTCTAAAGCTACCTATCGGACGCAGTATGAAATAAAACAAAATTTTAATGCCAAACTTCAAATTTACATACTTACAATGTTTCAGTTTAGCATTTAAATACAAACCTTGATACAATTGAAACTAAAAACAAACTGAATAATTTTACTATATAAATTCTCAAATAATCTCATGATGAATTAAATGAATTTATTAATAAGTTGTTTGTCTAATAACAAAAATATATGTAGGGAATTAAAAAGATATAAAAGGACAATCATTTTCCATTTTAATGTAGCAGCGAAAGCGTCGTTTGGGTTTGCCTCTGAAAATGGGAGCAGAGCCACAATCATATAGAGCTTATTTAAGATTTATTTGAGCAATTTTATTGGCGGCCACAACCTGCAGTGGATGTTGCGCAGCGACGAAAATAATTTATATCAAATGCACCGGGAAAATGTATTCGGTAGGACTGGAGTCCAGGTTTTATTACGGCGGCTCCGGCTATATTCCTTGTTTCAGGGTGCACACGTAAGAATAAATTAATATTTGAGCATGAACCGCAAAAATTGGCAAGCAATCAACATTAATGAAGGGAAAATAAATTTTATTCGAATTTTTACAAAGGCAAAAGTTCTTGTGAGCATTGAAAACATTATCGAGTTTGACAGATAAATCCAAATTTGCTCTTGCAAGAACTTTCGTTCGAATTTTGATTGTCTTTGAAAATATGTAGGTAGCTTTTTTTTCTAGCATTATCCGGTGGATTGAGGGTGTATTTACTGTAAATCACCGGCCTTTCTGAGTTGAAGATGAATAGAGAATTATGGACTCCCATTCTACCGCCTGATATCCAAAATCCGCTAAAAAAAAAAAAATATTTCGATAAGGTGAATAAATCTCAGATAATTAAGAGAGTTGTAGTAGTGCAGAAAAAAATGTACAGTGATAATGGCACCGACTTTGTGGGAGTCCACAATTAGCTGTTAGAGTTAGGTACTTTCCTAAAGGAAAATTACAGTGCCTTGCAGGGAAAATGTGGTGCTAACATAAACATAAAGTGGCACTTCATTCCAGCCTATTCACTCCATCGTGGTGGCTTATGGGAGGCTGGAGTGAAGTCACCGAAACTGGTTTTATCCAACGTTACATTCACTTTTGAAAATTTTTCTACAGTAGTGACTGAAATTGAAGCAGTCCTGAACTCGCGTCTTTTAACTCCGCTATCTATCGACCGGTACGATTTTGTCCATATAAAAAATAATGATTAGGCGTATAGAGTATCCAAAAAGTTAAAACAAGCAGATTAAATCATTGTTAATTTATTTTTCTATAAATAATATTATTCAATAAATAGAAACTTAAAACAATGCAATTTATAAAATTGTAGAAAGAAATACTGTAATAGAGCGTAGAAGATTAGTTTTTATTGAGTCGTACCACTGCATCAGCTTCAGCTTCATTTTTAACATTGTAGCCCCTCAAAAAATTGTCCGCAGATTGGGGCACACCATTAGCTAGAATAATAATTTTATTTATTTCAAAACTTCCGTTTTAAGAGCACAGATCACTTACCCTTTGCTTCATTTCTCTCCGCGAATCCATCTATTATTTTACTTCCAAGCTCTGCCGCAGCCAAACTCAAAGGAAGACCTTGATTTAATTATTATAAATCATTAATAAAAACATATAAATTTAATTTCAATTTTTACCTACCTTTTAACTTTATACAAACTAAGATGGAAAGTATATCGTCAAGAATTGCTTCAAGGTTTACGTTAAGAAGATCTAAAAAATATTGTGTAATTTTTTCTTAGTACATTACTTAATACTTACCGTTCTCTCCACAAGCAATAGCAGAGCTTAGAAGGACTTCAAGATTTACTAATAGGTCTACATCAACAACAGGGACTTCACCTAAGAAAAATAAACATATACATTTATTTATTTATATGAAATAATTGAATTTTGTTTACCTCCTAAATCGCTTCTAGTATCTGCATTTCGCGAACCGCCCAAAAATCCACCACGAACTAATATTTCTTGATTGATAAGATGCGTTTTGAAAAGATTTCCTAGAAAAGTAATTGCTATCGAAATATTATCGACAATTTCTTCCAAAAGACATCTCAAGTCCACATCAATTAAACTCCCTGAAATAATATTCAAATTAGAACTTATCATTATTTAAAAATCAAATCTCACCTCCACTGCCACCATTGCGAGCTAGCATAGGGTCCATAGGATATCCTAAACAAATTTGAATTGACTGACTTTTGTTTTCATTTTTTCAAAGTTGGTTTACTCACCTTTCTTTAGAATACTGCCAAGAAGGCCACTAAGTAAGTGAAGAATATTGGTCAAAAGACTGATGTGCACACCATTCAAGTCTAATTCAAGGTCCAAATCCACTAATAATTTACCTTAAAAGGTTTTCAAATTATAGAACTTATAAATATTAAATATAATTTGAGTATATCTTACCACCACTGCCATCACTGCGAGCTAGCATCATTGCTTGGTCGATAGGTTGTCCTAATTAGAGTATATTTAGTTTATTCTTATTTAGTATAAGTTATTTTACTTACCTTTCTTTAGAATACTGCCAAGAAGACCAGTCAGTAAACAAAGAATGTGGCTTAAAAGACCGTTCAAACCATTCACGTCTACTCCAAGGTCCAAATCCACTAATTCTCCTTTAAAAATATTCAAATTAGAGAACTTATATCGATATATTTTGAGCAAATCTTACCTCCACTGCCACCATTGCGAGCTAGCATCATTGCTGGGTCGATAGGTTGTCCTAATTGGAATAATTTAACTTTATTCTTATTTACTTAAAGTTATTTCACTTACCTTTCTTTAGAATACTGCCAAGAAGACCAGTAAGTAAACAAAGAATGTGGCTCAAAAGACCGTTTAAACCATTCACGTCTACTCCAAGGTCCAAATCCACTAATTCTCCTTGAAAAATATTCAAACTATAGAACTTATATCGATATATTTTGAGCAAATCTTACCTCCACTGCCACTATTGCGAGCTAGCATCGTTGTTGGATCAATAGGGTGTCCTACATTGGAATCAGATGATTTTATTCTCATTTTTCTGAAGTTGTTAAGCTTACCCTTTTTTAGAATACTGCCAAGAAGACCACTAACTAAACAAAGGATATTGCCCAAAAGACCGTGCAAACTACTCAAGTTTACTCCAAGGTCCAAATCCACTAAATCTCCTGAAATTGTAATTAATTAAGAATTTACTCTTATTTTTAAGTATAACCAGCTTACCATCTGAATCATCGCAATCAGATTCATCTTCTACAACTGCACCATCCGAATCACAACTTTCTGGTTCTACAACCCCACCATCCGAATCACAATTTTCTACTTCATCAACTAAATGGTCGAGTACGTTAGATTCTTCTTTTAATGCAGGAGCCACTTTATTGATAGGTATAACTGAAAAAATTCAATGATAGTAATTTTATTTGAACTTCTCAAGAAATGGAATAGAATAGAATAGAAAAAATGGTTCATTGTATCAGGACAAAAGGTATACAGTTCCTTCTTCTATAAAGCATTTTTTCATGCATAGAAGTCGGGGGCAAAAGTCCGCACGGGGTAAAAGTCCGCAGGCTTCTAACTCAAGAATCTATGGTTATATTAAACCAACCAAAGTATGACGCGCTCAGTATTGTCAGTAATCACGAATTGAACACACACGTGCTTTGTGCGGCGTTTTATAAAAACAATAATGAGGTAAGTTTGCATTTTTTTCTCCCAATGTAATTTTTTTGAATATCTTTATAGAGCTTGTAAATCCCTAGACTGTTTGATAACGGGTCTTTGACGTCCTACGTAAAGCCCGGTTATCAGAGAACATTTCTAACATAAAACATATTAAATTGAGGTTATGTTGTTTTAGTAGATTTTTGCTAAAAACAAATATGCATTTTGGGGTAAAAGTCCGCATTTCAAATGGGGCAACGGTCCGCTGCGAACTTTTGCCCCCTCTCCTGCGGACGTTTACCCCATTGTATTGTATATTCTGGTCTGGAAAATAATTGCTGGTGGTACTCATAATGACAAATTATTATTTTAGGACATATAAAAGAAAAAAGGAAAACCTGAAACCATTAACTAAAGATGTGTTCCGACAGGTTGGCGAGATGCGTGACGGAGGCCTATCAATAAGGGAAATAGGACGAACACTTGGCTATGATGAGTCAACTATTCGGAAGAGGCTTAAATCTGGTAGCGGTGTGGGTTCTTTGGGGCGGTTTCGTGCTGTATTTACCTCAGAACAGGAGAAACAAATAGTGGATCATTGTAAGGCATAAGACTTGCGATTTATTGAACTTACTCTGAAATCTCTCCGTTCTCTGGCCTTTCAATTTGCCAAAAAAAATAACATTACGCATCCATTCTGCAAGGATACAAAACTAGCGGGAAGAGATTGGACGAGGCTGTTCATGAAACGAAATCGTCTCACTTCGTACTCCTAAGAAAAACCAGTGTAGCTAGAACGATGGGATTCAACAAGAAGCAACTGTCACAATATTTTGAAAATTTAGATATTTAGAGCAGTTTCGCAAGCATACAAATCCTACGGCAGATAGCGCTGTCCTACTAATATTGGATAACCACATTTCTCATACCAATCTGGAAGCCATTACTTTCGCAAAAAAGAATAACCTCCACATGCTAAGCCTTCCACCACACAGCAGTCACCGCACTCAGCCACTGGATAGAAACTTTTTTAGACCTGTTAAAGCTTATTACGATGATTTGTGTGATAACTGGACAACATTGAATCCTGGACAAGTAGTAACCGAATACAACGTAGCTGGTTTATTCAAGCAAGCTTATGAAAAAACTGCTACTGATGAAAGTATTTTTACTGATGAAGATTTTCTACCTGCGTCAGTTACGTAACAAGAAATAGATGATGTAGATAAAAATGATGAAGACATGCATAGAAGAGTGGTTTTTGAGGTAGAGGCAGGACCTCACATAAACGATGAAATACATCATGATGACAATTCTGAGATCATGAATGTGAGTGATGTTTCAAATGCTCAGGATTCTCAAAAACCTGGATGTTCAGGAGTAGGCGAATCCCAAGACGCTGGATGTTCAAAAGAAACTGCAGAGGAAATTCCTGAACAGTTATCTGCAACACTACCTTCGGATATTATTCCTTTGCCAATACTTACCAAAAAGAGGAAGCGAACAAGAAAAGGTTTGAAGTCTACACTGCTTACCTCCACCCCAAACAAAGAGGAACTGGAAAAGATAGAAGAGGAGAAACGAAAAAAAAATAGAAGAAAAAAAAAAAAGGAAAGTATCAGAAAAAATAAAAAAAAAGATAAGAAATATTTTTGGGAAAAAGAAAGAGAATCAAAATCAATCCTCCTCTGACTCAGAATCGGAAATATCCCTTCATGATAGCAGCAGCGATAATATGGATTTCGAAAGTGATTCAGAAAATAATAACGGCTTATCTGGGCTAAGTGCTGGGGAATTTGCTGTGGTTAAAGTTCATGGGAAAACAAAAGATTCATTCCGTCTTTATGTCTTCCAGATAACGGCTACAGATTACGATGGTCTCCATGGATTTTTTTACAAAAGGGCACTCAATACCATGCGTTTTTCAAAAACCGATGAAGAATTTTATGTCAATAAAGCTGACATTGTTAGGAAACTTTCAAAACCATTGCAAGGTAGTTCTGCGAGATTCAAGGACTTTGTGAGTTTTTCCACCGATCTGAGCGATTTAACCTTGCATTAGTTTTTTTTTTTAATAACTTTCTAGAAGAACTTGTTTAGTTTTAGTTTCTAACAGATTTAGGGCATTCAACATTTAAATGCTTTAAATGTGTGTTACCTATGAATTCCCAAAGATTTTTTTAAGTTTCTTTACTATAATTCCCAAAGATTTTTTTAGGTTTCTTTACTGAAACAAAATTGGGGCAAAGATCCCATTTGCCAATATTTATTTATTTTTTTCTGATTTTTTTTTTACGCATGTATTTTGTGTTAATTTTATGTTTAAAGACACGAACACAAATAAATCAAACGATATGTCAGATTTTGAGAACATAATGCAAAAAATAGGTCTAGTATCAATGCAAATAGTAAAAGTGCGGACTTTTGCCCCCACCTACTACCTATCAAAATAATTATATAATATAAATAATATTCATTAATCAAAGAACATAATAAGAACCTAAAATATGATAACTAAGTAACTCACTTATACCTAGTAATTGAATGGAAACATCAAATGCAGTATCACAAACTTGTAAGTGGATATAATTATAAGGTAAGATGATGGTCTACAATATAATGTTTTAAGTCATTTAAAAGAGTTCTTGAAGAACTGTAGTCTATGTCTGGGAACCTCTAGCATATATTTACATTTCTAGTCTGCATCTTATTGATATCACCCAAACGCACAATAATAAGCCCTCTCAGATAGCTAGGACAGCTAGTCTCAATAACCCTCAAAATCAGCATATTAAAGTTCACATATCGTCTCTCTGCCATATTTAATATTGACTTATCATGTTTATATATATTGTTTATATTGCAAGCAAATCTTATGCAATTGTTTTGTATTTTTTGGATTTTGTGCTTATTGAGAAAACTCAGAAAGGGTCCATATACAACATCCATATAACTGCATTTCGATAACACTCTGTTAGCAAAATTTTTAAACTAGTTGGTATATAGTTTTTGAACTCATATAGACACTTTGGGTAATAACATTTTTGCGACAAATGTCAGTGTTTGATCGACCAGCATACCCAAGTTCTTAGCTTCTCGCTCCCAAGGGACGTCGACACCCATGACTTTCACTTTTACATTCACAGTAGGGTGTTTTTCTAGATTTAGGCCAAGCAAAATTGCTTTCGTGTTTGTGGGATTTACTAGGAGGCAGTTGTTGGTGGCCCATGTTGGGTATCGCTCCAAATCTTGATTTATTTGATCTACTGCATTGTCAATGTTGTACAAACGGAACGATAGGTAGTATTGGGTATATCAACGGCATAGTAGTGACTTTCACAAGACAGGGCATCATTTGCAGCATCAGTCGAGTATATTGAGTACAACTGCGATCCGAGAATAGGCCCTTGAGCTACCCCTGAACTGATTGTTTTTGGGCTGGATAGGCAATTTTTAATCATGACCCTCTGATCTCTGCCTTCAAACCATTTGATTAGTATTTTATCAAAATTACAGTATTCGAGCTTCCCAATCATAAGTTTATGGTTAACGGAGTCGAAGGCTTTTGACATGTCCAGTAGCACAGGAGTCAGGAGCAGTGATTTTTTGTTGGTCAGCAGCTTCCACTATGTCATTGGTAATTTTCAGCATAGCCGAGATACAGCTGTATCCTCCCGTCTAGCCAGAGTGATTTTTTGGCAACAAATTTATTCTGCTTACATTTGTCTGTTTCAAATTTTTTCGAGTATTTTCGATGCTGCAGGAAGTATACTACATATAATAGGTCTTAGTTCGCCCAAAGTTGGATTTCCAATTTTTGGTATAGGTACTACACAGGGACGTAGCAACAGGGCGTGCAAGTCGTGCCGCGCACAAGGGCCCGGGGCCCCAAGGGGCCCAGCGTGTCCTGAGTCCTGCCGCTTTTTGGACACAACATACAAGAAAATCAAAAAAAAAATCATATTACGCTCGCCCAAGCAACGAAACAGAAAACTGTAATATCGATCTCTACAGATTTCTTTTCAGTCAGCCCTCTGACTCCTAGTACTCGTGTCAATATTGACAATCTCAGTCATGTAGGTCGTGTATTAGCTCGATTAGCTCTCAAAAATGTTTATTTTACGGACCCATTTCAGTCCGTAAAATGCTTCATTTTCGGCCTAGTCCCTAAAAGTCGTTTTAGCAATCAGAAACAAATTCTACCTGGCGCTCTTGCCACAACAATAGGTTTGTTTGTTTGTGTCGCACTAACTTGAACTAAGCTGGAATATTTCAGATTATGGCAGATACATCCACATGAAACGATCACAAACGAACGCCTCGAAGCAGGAAGTGCTGCCCCGAACAACACAAAAAACAAACCTAATGCCAATGCGTAATCAGTTTAAAATTTTTAATGCCACTTTTCGGGCGTATTACGTACACGATTTTTTCGTCCAGAAAGAACATACTTTCCAGGCTAGGCCAGAAAGTAATCACTTCTTGGCCTAAGTAGTCACTTCTCGAACAATGAATTTGAACCTTCTGATGCCCATGGTAAAGAGGGGGCCGCTCTGCTCTAGTCTTGCACCAGGGCCCGGTTTTGACTTGCTACGTCCCTGATACTACAAGAGCTGATTTCCATAAAATGGCTACTTTTCCTTCTAGAAGAGATGTATGTATTGACTATATTAAGAAGTGGATCGAGGCATGCCGGCCTAAACAATTTAAGCATAACCGATGTAAGACCATCAATTCCCTCTGCATTTGTTTTAATGGAGAGTAGCGCTTTCTGTATATCCTCCCTATTTGCCAGTGTAAATGAAAATTGCGCTTCTGAGCCTCGGTTGTTTTGAAACACTTGTATAGTTTCTTGGCTGACTGGCAGTGAGGGAATGGTATTCAGGAAAGCATCATTGATTTCATTTAGGTCATTCATGTCTGGGAGTAGTGTTTTTGATGGTTTACGGTGGATGTTCAATGATTTCACAGTTTTCTAGGTTTCAGCGGTACCAATGCACTTTTGCACCTCATGTGTGTGAAATGCAAGCTCACAGTAGTATTGTCTATGTTCTGGTCCTCCAGTACTTGGACATTTCAAGAAAGCCCTACGTTTTAGCTCATATTACAACGAATGTTATACGTTATCCATGCAACAGGTCGTTTTTTCATAGTTCTCGTGATTTTGAAAGTACTTACCCAGTGCTGATGAAAGTACTACCAAAGGTAGTAAAAACGTTAACTTGAACATTTTCTTTTTTTGTAATGAACTTATTGATTGAGCAAGCTAACACCAACTGATATCCTTTCCGGGCACAAAATGGCTTTTTATATGAAAAAAAAAATTGGTTAACTGAACTTATTATTTATAAAATAAATTCACCAGTGGAATTTCGACAATGTAGGTGAAAAATTAAGATTGTTGACTGGGTACAATGCAAATTTGGAAACGAATTAACTATCGGCTTGCTTTTGATGATGTTATCTAGAATACAAAGGTTAATATTTCCAAAATTTCCAGAGATTACTCTCAGGTGAATAGTTTTTTTTTTTTTAGAACCAGGCAATTTAATTTTACTTAGTACTAAATAAAAATAGTATTTTCATTGAACCTATCATAAAAAAAACTCAACAATGGAAATTATTCAAATAAAATATTCAAACTGAAGAAAGAGTAAATTTTTTCACGGTGATGCGGTTTTGTGAATTATTGTCTTCTTTACAAAATCTTAATTGCTTTAATTAGTAGTACATATTACATGTTTCAATATTGACAACGGTTATCTGCACATGGCTAGAAGTGGTGACCCCAAGGTTCATTTCGTGGTTCAGGTATTCAGGACAGTTATGGAAACAAAGGTAGGGGCAGATTTACTAATTTTGGTAATGACGATAGTGAAGAAGACTTAGACCAGAATTTTACTGAGCAAAACATTTGTTTTTCGGGTGAATCTAATAATGAGAACATTGATCTTTCTAAAAGTAATTTAAATTTTTATATTGATTCTTGTTGTACTTACCACATGCTAAATAAGAAAACATATTTTTGTGATTTGGTAATGTTAGAAGAACCAATAAAAATTACTATAGCTAAAAATGAAAGTTTTCTATTGGCCATGGGTGTTGGTAACATAAAGGCTATTAGTAAAGTGCGAGAGAAAAGAAGGTAAGTACAATTTACCTAAAAAACAAAACAAAATAGGTACAGGAAAGAGAGAAAATTTGTATGAAATATCATTTGAGTTATGCAAGATAGAATGCTTGAATATTGAAAGTTTGAATAACGATTTTGTGATGTGGCCTAGGCGTTATGGGCACATAGGTTTTTCACGTTTAAAGGAGATAATTAAAAGAAACATGGTTACAGGTATAGGTGAGAATGTTAAAATACAAACAGTCGAATTTTTTGAGCCTTGTGTGAGTGGTAACATGACTACGTTTCCTTTTGGTTCGAGGATAAGAAGTCAAAGAATTTTGGAAATTATACATACGGATGTTTGTGGTTCAATAACTCCCATTACGTATCAATATTTTGTAACTTTTATCGACGATTTTTCGAATTTCTGTTGTGTGTATCTGATTGAAGCAAAAAATGAAGTTTTTGATAAATTTGAAGAGTATGTGAGTATGGTAGGGTCCAAATTTAATAATAGAATTTCAAAACTAAGGTGTGATAATGCGGGTGAATATGTGTCTAGGAGTTTTAAAGATTTTTGTAAGGAACGAGGTATCATTTTGGATTACACAGTACCATATACCCCAAAGCGGAATGGAAAAGCAGAAAGGAAAAACAGAAGCTTGGGGTGAATCGGTGAGAACTATAAATTATATATTGAATAGAGGCACATCAGTTTCTTCCAATGGAATGACACCAGCAGAAATATAGTATGGACAAAAACCAAACGTAAGTAATTTCAAAATTTTCGGTTGCTTACCGTATAGCCATATTTTAAAAGAATGATGTGACAAATTTGATTCTAAAGTTGTAAAATGTGTAATCAAAAATAATGTTGTTGGTATGGCTGATGATGATCTTAATGATAATAAAAATATAGAGAATATAGATTTTGATATCCTTGATGATAATATTTCTAAGAATTTAACTACTTCTAAAAATAAGAGTGAAATTGAAGAGAGGAATGAGTTTCGAGACAGAATTTGTAGAGAAAATTAGCGTACTGTTAAAGTGTCATCCAAGTTTGATGAATATGAACTACCTATACATGGCTTTTAATGCTTATAACTTTGTTGAAAATGTACCAAATAATTTTTCTGATTTAGAGAATAAACTAGATAGGGGAAAGTGGTTGAAAGCGGTAGAAAAGGAGTTGGATTCGATAGAAAAGAATGAAACTTGGATGACAATTAAGAAACCAGAAAATGTGTGTATACCTACTTGATACTAAATGGGTATTAACTTATAAAAGTTTGGAGAAAAATGAATGTGACAAATTTAAAGCTAGGTTAGTTGTAAGAGGATTTGAACAAAAATGGATGATGATTTATACTCACCTGTTGCGAAAATGACAACTATTAGAATGTTACTTATGATTAGAAATCAATATACGTTCCACTTCTTACAATTAGACGTAAAGACCGCATTTTTAAACGGAATTTTAGAAGAAGATATTTATATATTTCCATCACAAGGAACCCTATGTTAAACGAAACAAATTTTCTAATAAATACCTACAGAATTCTTGAGAAGTCATATTAAAAATGAGCAAAAGGTGAGAGAGAATGGTTCTCAAGATCTGCATATCTGGTGGCTGGTTGGAATCTGACTTAAATTTTTGGGCTGACCAACCCAGGAAGCATCAAAGTGTTGGATAATTTATGCTTTGTGGAGACATCTTTCCATTGAATAGAATAAATTTGAGTCCTTGTAGCCTATGAACCACTTTAAAATAAATGAAAAAATAATATTATTCAGATATCAATTTGGAAATGCACTCAAAAGAGTATTTTCTTACTAATAAAATTCTTGTGTAGTTTTTGCTTCCATAAAGCTTCGTCAATCAATATCAATTTTCTTGAATCATCACGAATCAGATTTGAACTAGCTGGAGTTAGTTGAGTAGGTAATTTAGCAAAATAGTTATCCAAGCCACCACTTGAACCACCCAGTAAATCGTTTTTGATATTCGATTGATGATTGGACGATCAATGCTGTCTCATTATGATGTGATTAGGGGTTCTCCTGAACCAACTTGACTTGGATGAACTGAAATAGAAGATGCTTGAAGTTTCATTTGTGCTCCTAGGATAAATATTCAACAAATCATTCAATTCCAGGCTAACACTACAAAATAAATGCGGAAATTACTTTTTTATCAAATGCACTGGGAAAATGTATTCGTAAGGTAAGGACTAGAGTCCAGGTTTTATTACAGCGGTCCGGCTATATTCCTTGTTTTATGGTGCACACGTAAGAATAAATTAATATTTGAGCATGAACCGCAGAAATTGACTAAACTTCATTGAAGTAAAAATACATTTTATTCCAACATTTACAAAGGCAAAAGTTCTTATGAACATTGACAACATGATCGAGTTTGACAAATAAATCCAAATTTAGTCTCGCAAGGAATATCGTTCCAATAATACGAATTTTGTGTGTCTTTGAAAATATGTAGGCAGCCTTCTTTTCCTCCAGCATTATCCGGTTGATTGAGGGCGTATTTACTGTAAATCACCGGCCTTCCTGAGTTGAAGAATACAAAATCGTGGGCTGCGTTGCACGCTCCCATTCTTCCTCCCGATATCCAAAATCCGCTAGTGACTCCAGCTAAAAAAAAAATATATCGTAATATGGTGAATAAATCTGCGTTAACAGCGCTGTTTTCAAAGATACATAAATTCAACAAATCAAATAAAAGTTGAAAGTAGAGCAGGATTGAAAAAGTTGAAGCAGGAATAGGTTTATTTTTTCAATTTTGAAGAGAGCAATTTGATCAGGTGATGACAAACCAATATCGAAGAGCAGGCAGGTACCAGCTATCAACAAAATGCTATACTTAGGGTATAGAAAATATCCAGGAGTCAGCAACTGACGAGTAAAAATTCCGAAAAATCATGCAACAAAATGCAGAAAATAAACACAATTTCACTTAGACCCACTATACGTTGTATCACTTGGTAAACAGATGGTCATTCTTCTTGTTCCCGTGACGTCAGTCCATAGAAAGAAGAACCGCACAGGCATGAGGCTAGACCTGGCTGGACAAAAAAGTATCCCAGAAGAGAATCATTTTACAGTCATACATATGTGAATAATTGGAATGATGAAGAAGATAACGCATATACCGAAGAACATAGAGGACATTATTCCGGAATACATATGGCTCTAAGCTAAGGATTCTGAAAGGCATAGTACTGGTGGTAGTAGGAAGATGATGAGATGATGATAAATGGTTAGATCTGATTTGAGAGGGAGACAGTAATACGAATTTGGCTTGATACGGAGAAGCTGACGCCGCTGCCGATGACAAATATTCAGAAATTCCATTATATTACGTAAATAAACAAGCATTTACGCAATTCTGGATATTTCTCGACTGAATTTTGAACACAAAGCGCGTTCATTGGCCATTTTTAAGACCTCGAATGATTTGAAGAATGGACTCTAAAGTAAAAGTTAATGAAATAATGGGTAGGCATTTTTCAATATACATCTAGAAAAGTTTCGCTAGAATGGCCAAAAATAAGGAGGACTGTGATTTCATAAGTAGACTTGAATCAATCACCTCTGTAAAATAAACCCAAGATTTAAAAAAAATTGGAATTTGAGACATTGAGCGGAAAAATAAGAAGTAGCTGAAGAAGAGGGTAAGAGACAAAGGCTTGTATTGAAGTAGAACATTATATTATATTATTTACCTGGTATGGGATATCCAGCTAATAATTTTTCAACTTCGGCTTCTTCTTCCGCTGAGCTAATGCTGGCCAGCTCCATTCCGCCTTGTTGGCATAAAATCAGAGCTTGATACCATGTGACTTTTTGCGTAGCGACTTCGAATACTTTCCCTGCTGGGCCTTCATCTGGAAAAAAAAATATCAGAATTATCTACATGAAAAAATTATTAGGATTGAACTCTCAAAATGAATCTTACCCCAATTCGTAGGTATATTTGAGAAATATTTTGTGTGATTTCCTGAAAGAAAATTATAAAACTTCAAAATCTTGGCATCAAAAATAAATGGAAGTTACCTTTAAAATAAATTGCGGTATTTACCGCAAGCGGTAGCAACAAAAGCACAATTATTAGCATCTTATTTGTAAACTTGAATCGGTACTATAATTAACAAAGTTATAATTGCACTGGCCATTTTAAAGGAAGTTTTCATGACATCATTATGTGCCACTTCCATAAAAGATTGCGATAGCAACATCGAAATTCTGTGATTTACCACCTAAAAATTCCCCAGTCCAGATAAAAAAAATTATGTGGAGGCGTAAGTATGCAAAAAAAGCAAACGAGCAGATTAAATAAATAATTTTTTGTGTAGGTGCATATATTTTGCATTATTATTATTTAATGTAATGTAATTATAAAATTATAAAAATAAAATACTATAATGAGCCTAGGAGATTAGTTTTTGGTAAGTCGGTGGTTGGTTGGTTATAGGGGAGTACTAGGCGCTGTTGATTGTTGCTTTATTGTACACCCCAATTTACTCCATATCCTACAAGAGTTCTGTTCCAGCTATCAGGCCTAGTAGTTCTTGGACAAGATTTTCAGGCGGTAGTCTATCCCTGGTCTGTATTGCTCCGAAGAGTTTGTATCTTTTGTCTGCTATGTGCTTAGTAGTTCTTGCCTTGCAAACAATCTGCAAAATTGGTGTGTATTATCACAAATATAAGGCCTATTCGGGTTTGGAAAAAGTACGGTTCTAGAACGGTCCAGAAGAATCGCACAGTTTATTATTGAAACTTGTGATAGTCGAGTCGTTGTTATTTTGTTGATCAATAAACTGGACGATTGTTTTGAACCGTTCTAGAACCGTCCTTTTTCCAAACCCGAATAGGCCTATAGACGACTAGATAGACTTCCCAAGCCAAAGGTTCTGTGGATTAGAGAAATTATTTTCTAGATTTTGGTATGAGAATGTCATTATTCTCGAACGCAAAATCGTTGAAGAATGAGAAGTTTTTCAGGGACATTTAGTTCCCAAAAAATACCCATTGGTACCTTTAAAATTGTTAAACCTTCTAAAATGATAGAAATCCACCCAAGAATCGTAAGAATTCACCTATCAGTTGGTTGGTGAGTAACCGTCACCAACTGGTTAAACACTTTTCTTTTCAGGCAATTTTGTAAACTGGACTCGAGGATATGACTGAGCTGTTCAAATGGTGCAGCCCTGCAAGCCCTGTTCGTCTGGTTATTTCGCAAGTTTGATTATCTCTTACATAGTATAAATAAATAAAAAAACGCATTCATATGGACTTCGTTGAAATCTTCCTAAAATTACAGCAAATTAGCCAAATACATAATATGTCTGGTAAAATGCTTGATCTGATTTTTGCTGATGATTTTGAAAAGATTGTGGTGACCTGCAGCTCCGTCTCGCTTTTACCAATCGACCCTCATCAACTTTGCACCTTCAGTTCATCAATAAGCTAATCAGTCATAACTCCATCAATTTCGGCATGCAGACTACATCAGCCTAAATCAGTACCACTGATTGGAGTCATTTGTAACACAGAAAATTTCGAAAGTGTTATATGCCAGTTTTATGATATCCTGTATGATGCTATTTATCAATGTGCGTCTAAGAAAACCACAAAAACTGATAAATATCCAAATCGAAAATAGTTTAGCACCGACCTCTGAAGGTCCATTGCACTTTAAAATAAAGCTTACAAGAGATATATAAAAACCCGGACTCCAAGTGATTACAATGCCTACTCAAATATCCGACGAGAAGTTAAAGCAATTAATGATATGTGTTACTTACTTTATGTTACCAATACTGAGCACTTAAGTAATTCCTGAAAATATCAAGTACTTTTGGTCATTTATCAACAATATCAAAAGGGATTCAGGCTTTTCGGTCCAAATGCAACATAAGCCTGAAGATATTGCTGAGGCATCTCACTTCCAATCAGCATATACTAACGTACCTATTTTGGATTTGAGTTGGATGGATCCAGTGGGATTTGCTGGTATTCTCTCTTCCCACAATTTCACTACTGAAGAAATATGTAAAAAACTGAAGAAGCTCGATACGTCAAAGAGAACAGGTCCCGATGGTGCCCCACTGTCATTCTGGAAAATTGTGCAACTTCTCTTGCTTCATCACTTCGTCAACTTTTTCAATGCCCATTGGACAGCGGCTGTTTTCCAGGAGCTTGGAAACTTTTGTTTACCAATGTTCAAGTCGGTGGACAAGTGTGACATCGAGAACTATCGTGGTATTTCCAGCTTATCTGCTATTCCTTAACTCCTCGAATCTATTCTAACTGACGAGATATTCACGACTTACACCAGATACATTAACTCTGTCCAGCATGGCTTTTACCGAGAACATTCTACCACAACCAACCTTGCAGTCTACCAGAACTTTTTGGTCACCTCAGGGAAATCAAGTTGATTCTATTTATACCGACTTATCCAACGCCTTTGACGGCATTTACAATCAGCTCCTCCTCAAGAAATTGTCAGAAATTGGGTAAATTGGGATTTGGGAACTATCTCAGCGGGATCCAATCTTACTTTGGTAGCGAGTTGATGTCAGTGGCACACTATCCAGTAAAGTAATTGCTACCTCTGGATCTCACCTGGGACCTGTACTGTTTCTTCTCTTCATCAACGTCGTAACGTCCTGCTCCTCCTCTTCTCATGTCCAGTTGTACGCTGATTATTTGAAATTTTACAATCAGGTATCTGTGTACCACAATCGATTGCAAAATGAACTTGATAAGTTTGTATCTCAATAGCCTAAAGATTAATGTTCCAAAATGCAAATCCATCAGTTTCTATAAGTTTGAAAATCAAATTCTTCGTAACTACACCATAACCAATCAACTCCTCACTTCAGTCGACTCATTCAATGATTTGGGAGTGGTTTTTCAGAAAGACGTCAATTTCAATTTGCATGTTGAAGGGCCTTAGAATGCTGGATTTTACAAAAAGGAATTCCAAATATATAATGGATACCAAACCAGTATGCTGTCTGTATTACTCACTTCTCCGTAGCACACTAAAATGCTGCTCAACTATCTAGACCCCCAAATACACTATCCACAAAAGCAGACTAGAAAGGGTTCAAAATAAGTTCAGAAAGTACCTTCTATATAAGCACCATTTTCCTTCAGACGGACTAACCTATGAAACTAGGCTGATGCTTTGTGCACTAAAAAGTCTTGAACACAGAAGAAGAGAAGCTATGTTTATTTTGCTTTACAAGCTGTGCAATGGGATAATCGGTGATATTTTTAACTACTCTGTCACAAATCAGGAAGATGATAATGTTTATGTAATTTTTACTGTGTCTCCTATTCATTTTTCGTTTTATATACCTTTGTGTATCTGATTTTATCGGAATTTTTATGCGGTTTGATTTTAACTGAGATTACTTCTGTATGTTATCTGTATATCTATGTTTTTATTTTTGTGCAGTAATTTCTTTTGTTTTTTTAATTTTGATTACTTTCACTGTACTATCATTAAGAATATAATACTTATTCTATTCTGTAGTGTATGCTTGAGATAAATACGAATTTCATGTCCTAGATAGTTCTTTAAATCGTACCTATCTAATGAATCCTGAAATGTTCTTCTTACAGAAAGATTATTTAAACAAACAAAAAATAGTATTTTTAGTAAGGGAATCTTGTAGTTCAGCGTAAAGCACAATATAAACACACAGACAATATAATTTACATAAGTTTTATTTAATAAATAAAAAATATATAAAATAATATGTAATATCAACATGTCATAATGTTGCAAATATATACAGATTAAAAACTAAGTATATAACAAACTTATCAATCCCTGAACATATAAATATAGGTAATCAAATTAAACAAAAAAAAATAAATACTTTGTAAACATTCCAGTAGATTCATTTTTGGTGAGTCGTAGATTTGCGGCTGCTCCATTTTGGCATCTTACTAATTTGTCCACAGATTGGGGTAAGAATAATTATTCAAAAACTTAAATCGCCAGAGTTGAGAGCATCATTTTTCTCCGCGACTCCACTAAATATTTTTCTTCCAAGTTATGCCGCAGCTAAATTGACAGGATGACCTGAAATTATTAAACATCATTAGTTACGTTCTCAATTTTTTTTGTCAATTTGCCTATACCTTTTACATTGATAGAAACTACAAGGGCAAGTAAATGGTCGAGAATTGCTACAACGTTTGCGTCCAGAAGTCCTAAAAAAATAATTTAAAGATTTTGGAATTCATTTTGCCAAATAAATATTACCATTTTCTCCAGCAACTTCTGCATCGATAGTAGAATATAGAAGGCCTTCAAGAGTCGCCAGTAAGCTTAGATCAACAAGGGGCACTTTATCGCTTCTGAGTGAATTGCTCAAAAGTCCATCGCGCATTAATACATCTTGATCTATGGGATGCGTTTTGAGAATATTGCCAAGAAGACTAGTTACTAGGCAGAGGATATTGCCCAAAAGGCAACTTAAACTGCTCGAGTCTACGTTTAGGTCCAAATCAACTAACTCTCCTAAAATTGAATTCAAATTAGAACTTTTCAATGAAACTTAGGTAAATATTTACCTCCACTAACATCTTTGCGAGCTAGCATCATTCTTGGGTCGATAGGTTGTCCTAAACCAATTATGGAATAATTATTATTTTCTTAAAGTTATTTTACTTACCTTTCTTAAGAATACTGCCAAGAAGACTACTAAGTAAGCAAAGAATGTCGCTCAAAAGACCATTCAAGTCTACTCCAAGGTTCAAATCCACTAATTTCCCTTAAAAAATATTCAAATTGTAGAACCTAAATCAATATATTTTGGGTAAATCTTACCATCAGTGCCATCATTGCGAGCTAACAGCATTGCTGGATCAATAGGGTGTCCTAAACCAATAATAATTGGATTTACTTTATTCTCATTTTTTCAAAGTTGTTTCACTTACCTTTTTTTAGAATACTACCAAGAACACCACCAAGTAGGCAAATAATATTGCTCAAAAGACCACTTAAGTCTACTACAAGGTCCAAATCCACTAACAAATTGTCATTTTTTTCGTCAACTGGACCAGCCGAATCGCAAGTTTCTCCTTCTACAACTGCACCATCAGAATCACAAACTTCATCCGGAGTCGTTTGGTCGAGTACGTTGGATTTTTCTAAAACCTCCGATTGCTTTAGTGCGGGAGCCACTTTATTGGGCATAACTGAGAAAAAAATCGAAAGCTAGTAATTGTATTTGAAGTTCTAAAAAAATACTTACCCAGTGCTGAAGAAAGAACTACCATAGGTAGTATTAAAAACATTATTTTGATAAACATTTTTTGGATTGAGCTGATTTACTGAACGAGGGAACTCAACTGATATCCTTTTCCGGCATGAATTGGCTTTTTATATGGAACAAGATTCAGTTATTTGAACTTATTGTTTGTAAAATTTATCGTTAATAATAGGTACCTTTCATAATGGAATTTTAACAAATGAGGATTGTTGACCGGGTACAATGCAAATTTTTAATTGTTTAATTATCGGTTTGAGTTTAGTGTTATCTGGAGAGAATCCTTCACAATTTAAAATTTTCCTAGGATCAATTTCCAGAAAGAAGTTTTCAAAATCCAGCTAGTAAATCTTTGAAAGGACCTCACAATCGTCACTTTTTCATGGAAACTTGAATAATTTTAGGCCTAGAAATTTTAAAGAATGTTTCAATATCGCACTATCATAGCTGATAGTGAGGCGTTTTGTTTAAATATCTTCAAAATCTATTCTTCAAATTCTTCTGTATCTCCAAAAAACTATTCCTATGGTACCCTATTACCATATACCCACTCTAGAAAATCTTGCTAGTCAAGGTTTATTGCCAAAAAAATCATATAGGATCTCCGAGAAAATACCGGCAGGTGTAGTAGAAGGGAAAAACTCACGCTTCTTATGGTCGCGGTTCCACCCAACTACAACCAATATTAAATCAAATCAAATCAAAATAAGCTTTATTGTCCAGAAATATGTTATCTCACTGACAAAGCAATTTCCTTATTCTAGAATTATACTACATGTTATAATATCATCAAAGAATAAAAAAACAAAACTAAGATGACAAAAAATAAACTAAAGCTACAAAATCATTATCCAATCACCGCACTATGGATGGTGCGGACATGTAGGTAGCCATTACCATTAATGTATAAAAAACACAACCATTAAATACAAAGTATAAAACATAAAATAATATAAATTATAAAACAAAAAATATAAAATATAAAACATTAAACATAAAATAGAAAATACAAAACCCAGTAACGATTGCAACATTCATAAATTTAGATTTAAAATCCAGCGTCGTAATACTCAAAGATACTGTAGAGGGCCCTAGACACCAAAAGACATCTTACAGAATTTAGAAACATTCTATAATTTTGATTATTTTTTAATTCTCCTGGTAAATGATTGTATAATTTAATGCTTTCATAAATCACCGAACTTTTTGTTAAGAAAGACTTTGGGATTGGAAGCGGAAGATTATTGCATCTAAAGTCATAATTTCTTTCTTGAGTAGTCCCAGAATATTTTCTAAAGATTAGGCACACTGATTCTAAGATGAATAAAGATGGTACTGTTAGTATTTCTTCCTGCACAAAGAGTTGTCTACACGATTCTCTACAACGTTTCTTGCAGAGACAGCGCATCGCCCGCTTCTGGAGAACAAAGACTGACTCGACCGATTTCTGGGTGGAATATCCCCAAAAAGCAATTCCATATCGCATACGAGACTCCATAAGAGAGAAGTACGCCGCTCTAGCAGCTTGCTTTCCCAGTTCCTGAGCAAAATATCTGATTATGTAACAGCTCTGAACTAATTTTTTATTTAGTTGTTCAATATGTGTGGCTAACTCAAGTAGTGTATATATGTATAATCCCAAGAATGTATTAGTTATTTTTTATTCGGGGGGAATATTGTCTAATTTCACTCACCCAGAGAACATTTGAATGTCAAAATATTAGTCTTTCTTGTATTAAAGCATAACTTATTTGAGTCGCACCAGCGTTTCACTTGCATAAGGTCCTGCTCAATAGTTGTTTCAAGCTCCTCCAGATTCTTGCCCTTCCACAACTGTTTTATCATCAGCAATAGCTGTAGATTTCCCAGCGATTGGGAGCTGAGCTAATTGAAACCCTACTCACAGTAACGATTTTTAGCTTGTCGAATAATTTTTTGTGTATGTGGACCGATATTTGTTAAAGTAGATGATAAATGTTTCCAGGTATTTGTACACCTATTTATGTATCGTATGTAGAGATCGTAAATTATTCCTAGATATTTTTATACCTTGTGTTACCCAACACTTCCCAATTTTTCTATTAATGTTACATAGTGGGAAACTTTTATTATAAATTTTTATAATATTGTTTTGGAATATCTGCAGTGGGTCTCCAACGCCCTGCTCCCAATATATCCTGATTGCTAGTCATTTAAATGTTACAAAGTTTTTTCTACTACCTACCTACCTTTTTTTATTCGTGTTACTTGCTATAAGGAGCTCTGACTTTTGAGCCTTATGGTCAGACAGTCCTGAGGGAATCACCTGGCACGTAAACTCATCTGAATCAACATTACTGCAAAAAAATCGTTTTAGCCGAATGATCTGTTATACGGGTTGGCTCGTTTACGAAAACTTTTAAGGTAAATGAATTTGAAAGATTCAGTAGGTAAGGCTTCTGTATCTCTGGACCCGAGATCGTTATAGTCTATATTTAAATCTCCTGCTAACACAAGTTTACATAATAAAGAAAAACCGTGTAGAAGCTCCTCTAGTCTTTCCAGAAACAAAAATGTGTTACCTGAGGGAGGTCTGTAAACACATAAATGAAATATGTTATAGTTTTTAATTCGAATAAGTGAAAATTCAAAATGATTTTCTGAGATTAAATTTAGTAAGTTCGCAGCCTGGAATTCCGATGTCTATGACCGGAAAAAACAGGCTGCAGCGATATCAAGTTCCCAAAGAAAACTCCAAAGATGCATTATCATTGGTCTCAAAAAACCTCCGCTAGCAAGACGTCCTTCTGTGTTGGACAAAGAAAGTTTGCAAAACATCGCAAAAGACTATGAAATAGAAGAATGTACCCTGAGTCAAAATCCATAGTAAAATCGACTATTAAAGAGAGTTTTCAACGAAAGAACACTCAGCTGATGTGCATCACCAGTTGGGACAGCTCTAAGGCAAGTAAGGTAACATCCCATAATTCTAATGAGTTCGAACTGGCTGTTTGAACCTTGCAGTTTTGTAACCAATTTTGAGAAGGCCCAACCGAGAGCTTCCGAGGGAATTTGAACTCTTGGTTAGGTACAGAAGATAGGAGACGTATGGAAGGAAATATTGAACTCAAAGAATTGGATAGCATTAAATCAACATAGCAAACAAACAACAAAATTTTAAAAACTCGGCATTATTGAAAAGTAACGAACTCAATAAGAAGTTATATTCTAATAAAGACAAAGCTGGAGCTTTGGTAGACACTCTAGAGCGAGAAAGCTGCCTGGATGCCCACCCAGATGAAGATGATAATCACCAAGTCGAAACTTATCAATCCGCCAATATTCTACATGAACTGATAGTGCAATGAAATACCCAGAAATCATGTCAGTCCTCAGGAAATTCGGAAGAACATCACAGGTCTGTAAGCCAGGAAAGCACCACGTTGGCTATTAGAAATTTATTTGTATCTATATCTACTTGTGGAAGTTACAACTTCTAGAAAAAAAAATAGAAGGAATCGTGCAACGCGCATTTATGCTCTACTACATTTTTTACTACTTCACTCACATCTCCAAAGCCTCCTACAGCACTGATGGCTATGAATCTGCCTACTTCTATAATACTTCCTAAAGCTCCAAAAGTTATAGTCCATTTAAATATTTGATAGGTATAGTAAATATTTCTTTTTTCTCTAGCACCTTCCGATTTAGTGTTTAGCACCCGGGATAGGCCACAAACCAATCCAAAACTGGATAATTTGAGCTTCCGCAGTAATCAATATCTATACAGGGTGAATCTGAAAGTGAGGCTTTTTTTTTTAACAGGGTTAAACATCTCGCTAGAATAAGTTGTTTGAGAAAAAAAATTTCACATAAAAAATTTAAGATAACGGAGGTACAGGAGATATAAAAATTATTAGGTTGAAAATGGAAAAAGGAATTTTTGATTGATTTTTCTGAAGAAATAATGCAACTGTACATTACCTAATATGGAAAAAAACTCATTATGCTGGACCAATAACTGCTTTTTTTCCGAGAAAATGTTAACAAAATGTTTTATAATTGGATGCCTATTCTCGAAACTGGGGAATAGCGTTCTCATGAGCACGATTGATCTGGTCTTTGTCAGTGTTATGCAAACATGAGTATGGGCAAGTAGGGCGGCGAAGATGGGACCTTCGTTCTCATAAGAAAGCTGCTCCCATGTTTTGAGAATAAGGACCCTGGAGTCTTCTTAAGACTTTGAAATACCTGTAACTCCGTTATCTTAAATTTTTTGTATAAACAATTTTTTGTCAAACAACTTATTCTGGTGAGATATATATCCCGTAAGCCTCACTTTCGGATTCACCTTGTATAATGAAACATAAAACTGAGAGACATATAACTTCTCTCAGAAAGAAAAATATTGCGTTACTGTTCCTCTTTGAACTTTGAAAACCAAATTAATTACTCTTGATATTTTATGTTTGCTATAAGAAACTTTGTGAGTATATTTTTCAACCAATTTTGGAGAGGTTGGAGAAATTTGTAAAAATATTGGTATACTACGGAAAGTTTCCACGCTCTCAAGCTGTCAAGTATTTCAGGAAAGTATCACTTTGTGCGCTAATTGTTTTTCATATTAATACAATTTGGTTTGTTGCACCTATTTCTATTTCTTAATTATGAGAACTGAGCAATTCGTCAATAATTATTTTTAACGAAAATGTTGAATTATTGGACTAAAGACATTACTGTTGACGGAATGTTACTCTGTTGGTTAGCACAGATGAAAAATAGGGTGAGAAAAATTAAAAGGAACAAACTAAGATTTTGATTGATAATTATTTATTCAACTTGAGATTCAACTACAAATATATATTTAACATTATTTTTTTTAATAGATATAACAACAATGGCTTTATTATAAACACAAGATAACAATAGCAACTAAATACAGGTAGGTAGGTGTATAAAAATAATAAAATTAGACAACAAAAAGATATATTAAAAGAAAATTAACTTTTGGTAAGTTGAACGTTTGCAACATTTTTCTCCGCGATTCCATCAAATAATTTTCGTTCAAGTTCTGCAGCAGCTAAATTGACAGGATGACCTTGAATCATTAAACATCATTAGTCAAATTTAATATATATATATTTTTTTAGTTTGATATACCTTTTACATTGATAGAAACTACAAGGGCAAGTAAATGATCAAGAATTGCTACAACGTTTGCGTCAAGAAGTCCTGAAAAAAAAATAATTATTTAATGATTTTAGAATTTACTTTGTCTAATAAGTATTACCATTTTCTCCAGCAACTTCTGCATCGATAGTAGAATATAGAAGGCCTTCAAGAATCGCTAGTACGCTTAGATCTACAAGAGGAACGTCATCACTTCTAAGTGAATTGCTCGAAAGTCCACCACGCAATAATACATCTTGATCAATGGGGTGCGTTTTGAGAATATTGCCAAGAAGACCACTTAGTAGGCAAAGGATATTGCCCAAAAGGCAACTTAAACTGCTCGAGTCTACGTTAAGGCCCAAATCAACTAGCTCCCCTAAAATTGAATTCAAATTAATACTTTTCAATGAAACTTAGGTAAATATTTACCTCCACTAACATCTTTGCGAGCTAGCATCATTGTTGGGTCGATAGGTTGTCCTAAACCAATTATGAAATAATTATTATTTTCTTAAAGTTATTTTACTTACCTTTCTTTAGAATACTGCCAAGAAGACTACTAAGTAAGCAAAGAATGTCGCTCAAAAGACCATTCAAGTCTACTCCAAGGTTCAAATCCACTAAATTCCCTTAAAAAATATTCAAATTGTAGAACCTAAATCAATATAATTTGGGTAAATCTTACCATCAGTGCCATCATTGCGAGCTAACATCATTGCTGGATCAATAGGGTGTCCTAAACCAATAATAATTGTATTCACTTTATTCTCATTTTTTCAAAGTTGTTTCACTTACCTTTTTTTAAAATACTACCAAGAACACCACCAAGTAGGCAAATAATATTGCTCAAAAGACCACTTAAGTCTACTACAAGGTCCAAATCCACTAACAAATTGTCATTTTTTTCGTCAACTGGACCAGCCGAATCGCAAGTTTGTCCTTCTACAACTGCACCATCAGAATCACAAACTTCATCCGGAGTCGTTTGGTCGAGTACGTTGGATTTTTCTAAAACCTCCGATTGCTTTGGTGCGGGAGCCACTTTATTGATGGGCATAACTGAGAAAAAAATCGAAAGCTAGTAATTGTATTTGAAGTTCTAAAAAAATACTTACCCAGTGCTGAAGAAAGAACTACCATAGGTAGTAAAAACATTATTTTGATAAACATTTTTTGGATTGAGCTGATTTACTGAACGAGGGAACTCAACTGATATCCTTTTCCGGCATGAATTGGCTTTTTATATGGAACAAAATTCAGTTATTTGAACTTATTGTTTATAAAATTTATCATTAATAATAGGTACCTACCTTTCATAATGGAATTTTAACAAATGAGGACTGTTGACCGGGTACAATGCAAATTTTTAATTGTTTAATTATCGGTTTGAGTTTAGTGTTATCTGGAGAGAATCCTTCATAGAAAAAGGGGTGAACAATTTAAAATTTTCCTGGGATCAATTTCCAGAAAGAAGTTTTCAAAATCCAGCTAGTGAATCTTTGAAAGGACCTCACAATCGTCATTTTTTCATGGAAACTTGAATTATTTTATGCCTAGAAATTCTGAAAAATGTTTCGATGTCACACTATCATAGTTGATAGTGAGGCGTTTTGTTTAAATATCTTCAAAATCTAAAGAAAAACCGAAATGATCTTGGTTTCCTTACGAAATTATTCTCGAAATTATTGCCAAAATATTTCGTAATAAGTTTACTATTCTTGTTTCGTTTTTACCTGTTTGACACGGCAAATAAAATTTAGCAAAAGTTTCGTGAAAATATTAGTCATACGCAAGCGCAGTAACGTTTTGCGATCAATAATATCAAATCATAACCTCATAGTCCTCATACTTTGGTAAACCAAAACAAATAAAACATGCATTTTCTAATTGTTGTTGAATCTTTGTACTCTTCTCCAGTTTCATAAAGTTGAATTTCTGTTTTCCTTCCATAAATAAAGTTTTGTTTACTTTTGGCTTTGCCTAGCTGTTCCTCTTCCTCCCACCCAATTTTTTTGGGCGCAACACTTATTTCGCCGGTTGACCCACCGATAAGCAGTCTATCTTTATCTATTACATAGGTTATACAACTCACTGTACATTATTCCCATATAACACGAGAGTCTTAACAAGTGATAAGCCTTTTGGGATTATCGGCGCTTGGTGGCATTTATAGCAAATTCTATTATAGGAATTTGTTTAAATTTTAAAGTATTAAAGTTTAGTTCATTGTATAACCTTTTGAATACCACTCGATGTTTCGGGATTACCTAATACTTTTATCTGACACTCAACGCGTCACCAGCAACACCACTCCACTCCTCCTTCGGAGTCGTGGTGTTGCTGCGTAATGCGTTTTGTGACAGGTAAAAGTATTATCCGGTAATCCTGAAACCTCTTGTGGTATTACATTCGAAAATCCAATGACGGATTTATAAAGCTCGAAGGAAAAGAATGCGCCTTTCATTTTGTAATTGTGTGTGCCGAAACTCACGCATTTTCTCGGCCGCGCCCACAGAAACTATGGAACATTTTCTAAAGTTTATTGGCGAAATATTTCGTAAGTTTTTCTTGTCGTGTAAAACAGGAAAAGTTGTCTCACGAAATATTTCGGCAACAATTTCGTAAGTAATTTCGTAAAGAAACTTTGCCGTGTAAAACGGCTCTATGGGAACCCTATAGGACCCCATACACACAAAATCTTACCGATAATGCTAGTCAAGGTATAACGCCAAAAAAATCAAATAGGATCTCCGAGAAAATAATGATATCAAGTTCCCAAAGAAGACATCAAAGATTCATGGTCATTTGTACCGAAAAACCTCCGCTAACAATACAGTCATTGTGTGTTCGACAAAGAAAGTTTGGAAAACATCGCAAGAGACTTCCAAATAGAGACTATAGAAGAATTTATCTTGGATCACAATCTATAGTAATTTGGTGAGTATTGATAACTACCACCCTCCATTAGTGTGATATTCCAATTTAAAAACAACCTTAACAAGGAATCAAATGATTTATCTGCTGTTAGGTATAATTTTAGAAATGGTAATTATCCTGTTACATGGTCTATTGAACAGCCAAGATTGGACTGAGCTCGATAAAGCTGATAATACAAATTTCATAATTATGGAATACTTGATGGTGGCTTCTCTCAGTGTATTCCAAAGAAGAAAAGAAAAAAATTCAATAATAACTACCCTAAATGGGTTTCGAAAAAGCTTATACATATCCTAACTTTAAAAAAGCACTATTTTAAGATGTCTAAAAAGACTTCTGCTTGTAGAGAATCTTATGCAGCTCAGTATCAGATCTCAGTCTAACAAACTTCTGACTCAACGTAGGACAAATTTTTCTACAAATATTGAAAGTAGTAACTAGTATTTTCCATGATCCAAAAAATTTTTGGAGCTTTGTTAGAAATGAAAGAGAAAATAGTAATATCAGCTACAATTTCACTTATAATAACAATGACTTCTCTGAAAAAAATGACATTGCTACCTACCTAGTTTTTTTCAGAATGTGTATACCAGTAGTGGTTCACCGCAGAGCAGAATCTTGGGAAATATAGTGTGGACTATAATCTTGATGGGCTGTCTATAAAGATGAGGTCACTTCTGAAAATGTTGCTGAAGCTATTAAGAGTTTAAAACATAAGAGAGGATGCAATTTCAGCCTATTTCTATGAGGCCTATAGCGATATATTGGAAGAACCAATCTCAAAATTGATAAATATATAATTGAAGAAAAGATGTTTTCCAGAAGTGGGCTATATTACCCCAATTCACAAAGGTGGAAATACAAAACTACTCAGTAACTATAGACCAGTAACTGTTCTGCCGGCTCTATCAAAGATCTTTGACAGAATAATGCATTCAAAAATAAACGAACATATAAAAAGTGTTATTGTACCTCAGCAGCATGGTTTTATACGGTTACTAATACATCTATAATTACCGTATACGTGGCTCATCATCTTGGATCTGGGCATCAAGTAGATGTTATATATACTGACCTGGCTAAGGCCAGTATGTCCTTGTTGAAAAAATTGAGGATTACTCTTCAAGTCGAAACTTGATAGATTATCCCAAATCATACCTAACTAGCAGATATCAGGCAGTGAAATTTAATTATACATTTTCAGATTGTTTTACTCCTTCTTCTGGAGTTCCCCAAAGTTCAATCCTGGGGCTTCTTCTTTTTGTGTTGCTTGTTGATAATATTTCAAAGTAGGTACATCACAACATCTCACTTCCTACTTTATGCAGACGACCTAAAAATGTATAATGTTGTTCGGAATCAGGCAGATTGTGTGCATCTGCAAACTGATTTGCATGCAATTGCGGCTTTTTGCTCTGATTATCAATGAAACCTTGATATTGGTAAATGTAAGTGCTTGACATTTTCTCGGACAAAAGCGGCATCTGTTACATATAGATATGAAGTCGAAAATTCAGAGTTAAGCAGAGTTCAGCAGATGCGGGACCTGGAGGTACTGTTCTCGCACAATCTGATTTTCAATGATCATATCAAAATTTTGTGTGAGCAGGGCTTGAGGAAATTGAGATTTGTCTTTAGAACTTGCCAGGACTTCAAAACAACATCCAGGTTTTACTGTTCAATGCTTATGAAAGATTAAAACCTGAACTATTTGGAATCCTACATTCAAAGTTCACTCAGCAAACATTGAGAGAATTGAGACAAAAAATTTAAGGTCTGTATATTTCCATAAACATGGCATTTACTTACTTTTCCCAAACCTTATTTCCTTCGAAGATCAGATCCTAGAGTTTGATTTAGTTAGGTTGGAAAAATGACGTGAACTGAATGATATTTTGTTTGCATTCAATGTATTGCAACATGATTCTGTACCTGAAATATTGCAATATATTTTTTTCAATGTACCTGATGTTACGCGAAGGAGGAGACATGAAACGTTTAATGGTTTTCATGTATCTCACCAAAAGTTCACCTGTTAGATGTTTGTGAGCTGCTAATTAATGCCTTTTGTCATGTCTTGAAAATATGGTGGTTCTAGTTCCCCTTACCTGTATACCATTTGTACCAAATTACGTTTTTCCAACTATTTTACTTTCAGAGATATTCGCATTAAAAAGTTTCGAATTGACACCTTGTATACTAAATGGTAGGAAGTACCTATAAGCAGATACTCTGTTGGTTAGCACCAAAGAGGTTAGCACAGACGAAAAATGAGGTGCGACAAATTAAAAGAAACAAACCAAGATTGTGATCACAGATGATTGATAATTATTTATTCAACTACAAATATATTTTACATTTTGATAGAAAGATAAACACAAAATAATAATAGCAACTAAATACAGGTAGGTACCTATATAAAAATAATAAAATTAGACAACAAAAAGAAAAAATGAAAAAAAAAAAAACTAATGTTTGTCAAGTGGTACGCTTGCATAGCAGCTTCATTTGGACCCTTTTGCAGCATTTTTCTCAGCGATACCATCAAATAATTTTCGTCCAAGTTCTGCAGCAGCTAAATTGACAGGATGACCTTGAATCATTAAACATCATTAGTCAAATTTTATATATATTTTTTTAAAGTTTGATATACCTTTAACATTGATAGAAACTACAAGGGCAAGTAAATGATCAAGGATTGCTACAACGTTTGCGTCAAGAAGTCCTGAAAAAAAAAATTAATGATTTTGGAATTCACTTTGCCTAATAAGTATTACCATTTTCTCCAGCAACTTCTGCATCGATAGTAGAATATAGAAGGCCTTCAAGAGTCGCCAGTAAGCTTAGATCAACAAGGGGCACTTTATCGCTTCTGAGTGAATTGCTCAAAAGTCCATCGCGCATTAATACATCTTGATCTATGGGATGCGTTTTGAGAATATTGCCAAGAAGACCACTTAGTAGGCAGAGGATGTTGCCCAAAAGGCAACTTAAACTGCTCAAGTCTACGTTCAGGTCTAAATCAACTAACTCTCCTAAAATTGAATTCAAATTAGAATTTTTCAATGAAACTTAGGTAAATATTTACCTCCACTAACATCTTTGCGAGCTAGCATCATTGCTGGGTCGATAGGTTGTCCTAAACCAATTATGGAATCATTCTTATTTTCTCAAAGTTATTTTACTTACCTTTCTTTAGAATACTGCCAAGAAGGCTACTAAGTAAGCAAAAAATATTGCTCAAAAGACCGTTTAAACTACTCAAGTTTATTCCAAGGTCCAAATCCACTAATCCCCCTTAAAAAATATTCAAATTGTAGAACTTATATCGATATAATTTGAGCAAATCATTACCTTCACTGCCACCATTGCGAGCTTTCATCATTGCTAGGTCGATAGGTTGTCCTAATTGGTATCATTTGACTTTATTCTTATTTACTTAAAGTTGTTTTACTTACCTTTTTTTAGAATACTGCCAAGAAGACCACTAAGTGAACAAAGAATATTGCTCAAAAGACCGTTTAAACCACTCAAGTCTACTACAAGGTCCAAATCCACTAACAAATTTTTGTCTTCTTCGTCAACTGGACCATCCGAATCACAAGTTTCTCCTTCTACAACTGCACCATCCGAATCACAAACTTCATCCGGAGTCGTTTGTTCCAGTACGCTGGATTTTTCTAAAACGTCCGCTTGCTTTAGTGCGGGAGCCACGTTATTGATGGGCATAACTGAGAAAAAAAAAATCAAAAGCTAGTAATTGTATTTGAAGTTCTAAAAAAATACTTACCCAGTGCTGAAGAAAGTACTACCATAGGTAGTAAAAACATTATTTTGATAAACATTTTTTGGATTGAGCTGATTAGCTGAACGAGTAAACTCAACTGATATCCTTTTCCGGCACGAATTGGCTTTTTATATGAAAAAAAAAAATTAGGTATTTGAACCAATTGTTTATAAAATTTATCGTTAATAATACCTTTCATAATGGAATTTTAACAAATGAGGATTGTTGACCGGGTACAATGCAAATTTTTAATTGTTTAATTATCGGTTTGAGTTTAGTATTATCTGGAGAGAATCCTTCATAGAAAAGGGGATGAACATTTTAAAATTTTCCTGGGATTAATTTTCGGCAGAGAAGTTTCCAAAATCTACGAAAATAGTGGGTACCGGGTGATTGTCTACATATTTTGCACCCACACCTATCTCACCTGTTTGAAGAGATACCCATAAATATCAAATGTGAAAGTTGTAAGCAATATGAGAAAGTTTTCAATGATTTTAGTTACAAGTACACAGGGTATGTCACAAAAGTGGGGCGAAGCAAAGTTAAACTTTTTTAAATAGAAAACCCCGTATATTATGGTCCCATTGGATTAGCCTTTCAAACCTGATTCCAAATATACTAGGTTTTTTAGGTTTATTCCTCATAGTCCAGCCTCTGAATATCCCATTTTGAAGAAATAATATGGGTTTTTCACTTGAATGAATGATTAGGTACCTTTATACTTTGCTGGTGTTCAATATAGTTTACCTTTCAATAAAAAATGCAATTATTCGACCCCTTTTGTCCTATTTTCTCCTGGACTATAAGGGATAAACCTAAAAAACCAAGTATATTTGGACTCAGGTTCGAAAGTCCAATGGGACAATTATATATGGGGTTTTCCCATATGGTTTTCCATTTAAAAAAATATAACTTTCACACTTGACATTTCTGGGTATCTCTTCAAACAGGTGAGATAGGTGTGGATGCAAAATAGAGACAATCACCCGGTACCTACTCAATTTAAAAAAAAATGGAAATAGGTATAGGTATAAGCTGTAGTTAGACGGAAATTTGTGGACAGAAATAAAGAGCAATTTGACGAAAGAGAAAAAAGGGAGCAAAAAACAGAGTCTCGAGGAGATTTCCTTAGAGAGCGAGGGAGAGATTTTGAAAAACATTGTAGATCCTGCGGGCTAATTAGTGCATGGATTTAGATGCCCTGCTTTTGGAAAAATGTGTGCATCATGTAAAAAGTATGGTCACTTCGCAAAAATGTGCAGAACAAGAAATGTACAATTGCGATTAAAAAAAAGTAGTACAAAAATTATTAACTCAAATTTGAGCTCCCGGTGTAACATACAAAATTTTGACAGTAAATAAAAAGGCAATGACATATTCTAGGTTAAAAACAAGTGGAAAAATGCCAAAGTAATGTCATCTGAAGCTTTCTAGGTTAGAAACTTGTCGAAAAATGCCAAAAATATGTCATTTTTGGTTATGAATTAAATTAATGTATAATAGACCAGGAGATTATGGAGATTTTTCTTGTACTACTTTTTTTTGATCGCAACTGTACATACATGCGATTGAAGAATTAAATCAAGATATTCAAGGTTTTGAATTAGATGAAGATGAAGAAAATCAGTTTTTAATTGGTTTAATAGAATCTGTGGAAGGAATATGTCAGAATTTTATACCAGAGTGAAGCAAAACTGTTTCTTGAAATGGCCATTTGATTGGTTTTAAACTTGACACGGGGGCACAAGTGAACATTATTGATAAAAAATACTGCTCATAAAGTAAACGCAGAGATTATTAATTCAACTATGGAATTGAAAAATTATAATGGTACTGTAATGAACGTGTTTGGTGAAACTAAAATAAGATGCCAATTGGACAATGGTGAAAAGGATGTAAACTTCCAGGTAGTTGATTTTGATGCTCCATGTATAATTGGTCTTCCAACTATAGAAGAATTGCAGCTTCTTGAGAGAGTTGATGTCGTACAGAGCATGATTTAAAAATTGAATCGCTTATAGCTAAGTGTACAAACCTATTTGTGGGTATTGGTCTGCTGGACCATGTATATGATAACAAACTTGGAGAGGGAGTTGTACCAGTAGTTGCATCCCCTAGAAAAATTCCACTATGCATACAGGATCAAGTCAAGCAAGAGTTGGACAAAATGGAATGGCTAAACATTATAAGGAAAGTGGCCGCACCGACAAAGTGGGTGAGTTCATTAGTAGTTATGTTTAGATCCTCAAAATTTAAATGTACATTTTAAGAGAAAGATACCAGTTCCCAACATTCGAAGAGCTAACTGCTAAAATGTCCAATGCATCAGTTTTCAGTATTTTAGACGGAAATCAAGTTGTCTAAACGTAGTGAGCTGGTAACCACTTTTAATACTGGTAAATAGGGAAGGTATTGCTACCGAAGAATGCCTTATGGAATATCGTCTGCTCCGTATTTCATAGGTGTTTCAAGGAAATTTTTGAAGACATTTCTGGAGTTGAAGTCTATATCGATGACATAATTGTCCGGGGATCTACAGAAAAAGAACATAATGAAAGACTAAAGTTGGTGTTGGAACGTGCAAGACAAGCTAATGTGAAGTTTAATCGTACCAAGTGCAAATTCGGTCTTTGTGAGGTTCGATGTTTAAGACACATTTTCAGCAAACAGGGATTGAAACTGGATAAAGATAAAGTTAGTGCAATATTAAATATGGAAACACCTACCTCTAAAAAAGAGCTTAAAACATTTTTGAGCATTGTTACATATGTGTCTAGATATTTGCTGAATCTGTCTGATGTTACAAGTAGTTTAAGAAATTTTTTCAAAAAAGTCATTGGCTAGAAGAGCACCAGGCAGATTTTGTAAAAATAAAAGACATGTTGGTTAATGCTCCTGTTCTTAGGTATTTTGATATAAATAAACCTGTTGTTTTGAGTGTTGATATAGTAGTAGTTTGGGGCTGGATGCTGTAATGTTACAAGATGGCTTATACATCAAAAGAATTAACAAATAGCCAAAAAGCTTGGGCTCAAATTAAAAAACAACTTCTGGCGATAGTCTTTGGATGTCAGAAGTTTCACTAGTATATTTTTGGAAAACCTTATGTGCGGTTGTAGAAAGTGATCATAAGCCATTGCAAAGTATTTTTAAGAAACCACTCCATGAAACACCCTTAAGTCTTCAGAGGTTACGGTTAAGGTTACAAGCTTATGACTTGACAGTTAAGTATAAACCAGGTAAAGAGTTACTTGTGGCAGATGCACTTTCAAGAAACTTTTCAAGTTCTATTCAATCCAATAGTAGAGACTGCTTTGCAGACATTAATAGTGATGTAGAAGCACATGTGTTCGTCGTTTTTCAAAATTTACCTTTCACATTTGACAAAATAAAACCATTTCATAACAGGAAACTGCATCTGATACAGTTTTGCAATTGATTATAAATTATGTAAGAAATGGCTGGCCTAAAAAAGAGTCTTCAACATCAGAATTACAATTTTATTATCCAGTTGAAGATGATTTGACTTTTGTAAATGGTTTATTGTTTAAAAATAATCATGTTGTGGTGCCTAAAAGTGTGCGTAATTAATGTTGGAGCTGATACACTGCAACTATTTAGACATAGAAAAGTGTAAAAATCGGGCCAGACAAATTATTTTTTGGCCTGATATGTGTAAACAGCTGGAAGATACGGTTAGGAATTGTCAGTCTTGTGCAAAGTTTCAAAGGTCTCATGTTCATGAACCCATAATGTTAAGAAAAATGCCGAAGGGTTCATGGAAATTTCTTGGTAGTGACATATTTTATTTCAAAAACAAGGCCTATTTAATTATAGTTGATTTATTTTAGCAAATTTATGGAAATTGGAGAATTAGTCAAAGAAACTACAAAAAATGTTATTGCTATTTCTAAGTCAAATATTTCAAGGTATGGAATAGAAGATTTCTGTGGGCACTTTCCAAATTTCACCGATAAATTGACCGGTTAAATAAACCGGTAGCTGTCCAAAAATTCAGGTAAAAGTCAGATGCAAGTCCGGTTACAAGATCTCTCTGATGCATTTTGGAACGCTTTGGTGTCAAAGTTTGGTGGTGTTGCTTATTATTTTTTGGAATGGATTTTTTTGTGGGATGCAGTGAGGTTGGTATGTATTTTTATTATTTTTAACAGTCAAGAAACGGTAGTTTTCAGTACGATTTTTGTAGATTATGTGAGCTGAGTATTTGGTTTGTCGATTTCATAATGACGCCCACGCACAAACATTTTTTTATTCTGCCATCTGCAAGCAGCAATTTAACAATAGACTGCCAATAGTGCCCATTCAAAGCAATTAAATTAATGTACGTCAAAAAAAAAGTGTCAATAAACCTTCAACCGAAAAAACCGACAAAAATTCCCGGTGGATTCGGTGCCTCACCGGTTTTAAACAGCTGATCATTCCGGTCAATTTTGGAACGAACGATCGGGTTCAACCGGTAAAAAGTCGGTACATTTTGGAACGGTTTGGTGAGTAAACTATTAAACCGGTATCGCACCGGTTCAGAAACCAGTGAATTTTGGAAAGTGCCCATTATGAATGACTTTGGCAGCACAATTTGGCAGAAAGTCGACAAAGTCACATACATAACCTATAAATAGCATTGTCAATGTTATTAATTTTTTTTTCAATTTTGGGCTTAAATTTAATAATTATGGTAGTTTTGGGAGAACGTGATTTGTTTTATCGAGAGACGATGAAGCGATGTGTGTTTGGTGATTGTAAAAGTAATAGTCGAACGAGTTCCATTAAATTAACGACCCCATTTGCCTCTACTGGAGTTTTAGGTAACACAGCACCTGTCACATCACTTTCTGTTAATTTTATCAAAAGTTTTGCAACCAAAGAAGCCATAGCGAATGCACCGAATACTTACGAAAGCGTAGATTTGACAAGATGCTGTATTACCTTAAACTCCAGTGGAAGCAAATGGGGTCGTTAATTTAATGGAACTCGTTCGACTATCACTTTTACAATCACCAAACACACATCGCTTCATCGCCTCTCGATAAAACATATCACGTTCTCCCAAAACTGCCATAATTATTAAATTTAAGCCCAAAATTGAAAAAAAAATTAATAACATTGACAATGCTATTTATAGGTTATGTGACTTTGTTTGTCGACTTTCTGCCAGAGTCATTCATAATGAATTCTTCTATGAACTCTGATATAAATAAATCACCCAATCAAATGATGTTTGGAAGAAATCTAAATGCCTTCCTGCCTACCTATGTAACTTTCCACGAACCTCAGGTTGTCTTTGATCAGATTGATGTTAGAAACAAACTACAGAATGACATTTCGTCTCAAGCTCAAGCTCCTAGTGTTCTTAGTACTCCATCTCCTGAGAACCTAGAACATTTTCATGATCGTCCTTTGAGTGCAGGAAAATTGAATGTAGATGATAATAATGTTAAGGTCAGTGCTACCAGATCTGGCCGTCTAATAAGAAAACCCAGTTAACTTAGTGACTATGTTGTTCAGTAGTCCCAGTAGTAGTAGGGAAAAAAAAATAAAAAAAGGGAGATGTCAGGATGTTAAGTACGGCTCAGTCTGGGGAGCCAGTGTCAAAGGACGAGAAAAGACACTGGAATGTAGTATGTTTAATTAAACTATTGTGTTTAATTTAATAAGCTAGACACTACAGTGAGACAAGAACTTGGTTTGGCTCTTCCACAATCAATGATCTCCACCATCTTCTTAATGGACGCTTTAGTTTTCTAGCATCGCTGAGGCCGACTGAAGAAATTCAGTTCCTTCTTCAAAAACACCATCTTCTGGGACAGAAGCACAAGAGCATTTTTCACTACTCACACTCACGTCTGCAAAACGTCCTACAGCACTGATGATTTTCATCAACCTATCTATTCCTTCTATAAAGCTCCAAAAATTAGTCCATCCAAATATTTCATATGTTACATAAATAATATCTTGTTTTTTCTCTAGCTCCTAGAAATTGAAAATTGGTTATATTTGAAAACCAACCTACCCTTTTTGATTCAATGTTTACCAACAATCCAAAACTGGATAATTTAAGCTTCCGCAGTAATCAATATCTACATACCAGGGTGTCAATTTGGAAACCTTCAATGCAAATATCTCTGAACGAAAAAAAGTTAGAAAAACGTAATTTGGTACAAATGGTATACAAGTATGGGGAACTAGAACCACCATATTTTGGTTATAATAACCCCAGAATGGGGCCTGCTCCCAAACCACAATATTTTAAACCGCACCACGCCTTTTGTGATACCTAAAACTTAATATTTTTTGAAAAAATTCTGAATATTATACTAAAAATATTTAATTTAAGGTACCTATCACAAAAAAAGTGATGCCATTCAAAATTTCACGCCCAATAACCAAAATATGGTAGTTCTAGTTCCCCCTACCTATATAAAATTTGTACCAAATTACGTTTTTCCAACTATTTTACTTTCAGAGATATTCGCATTGAAAAGTTTCGAATTGACACCTTGTATACTATACCGGGTGCCCACGAGATTACTTTCCGGCTGCCATTTTTTTATTTGTTCATCGATATCAACGAAATTTGGTAGGGCTAGGGATATTCTAACCAAACGCCATTTTTATGCATTTATGACAACTTTTTCTGACTTCCGGTTTCACCGGAAATTACCGAAACTTTTGATTTTCAAATGGCCCACCCTGTATATTTTTTGTTTATCGGATTCTACAGATCGTTTTACGTCCTAATGAACCACTATTAAATCGAGTTTTGTCCAAATTTCGTTTTCAAATTAAATTTTAAGTAGAAAAAAAAATTACCTACAAAAATAAGTATATGAACGAAAATTGAGAAAAATTTCGTAGTGTATTATATCGTTGGATTCGCTTTAAAATACTGTATTTAGTAATGTTATGAAAGTGATATGTTTCTATTCTACTTTTTGAGCTAGGGCAAAAATACTGAAATAATTTACAGCCCTCTATCAAAAAAGTTTACAAAGATAAAATTGAGTTTGTAGTTTTCTGAAATTAAGTAAAGTATGTAGAGTCATTTTAGGATGATCATGGTACTCTAGTTAAAAAAATAAAATTTAATTTAAAAAAAAAAATTTGGACAAAAATCGATTCAAAAGTGGTGCATTAGGATGTAAAACGATCTGTAGAATCCGAAAAACAAAAAATATACAGGGTGTGCCATTTAAAAATCAAAAGTTGCTGTCATTTCCGGTGAAACCGGAAGTCGGGAAAATGGCGTTTCGTTGATATCGATAAATAAATAAAAAAATGGCAGCCGGAAAGTGATCTCGTGGGCACCCGGTATGGTAGGAAGTACCTATAAGCAGGTACTCTGTTGGTTAGCACTATTGGGGTTAGCACAGACGAAAAATAAGGTGCGACAAATTGAGAGGAACAAACTAAGATTGTGATTGATAATTATTTATTCAACTACAAATATATTTTACATTTTGATAGATAGATAAACACAAAATAACAATAGCAACTAAATACAGGAAGGTATAAAAAAATTATAAAATTAGACAAAAAAGAAATAATGGGAAAAAAATAATTTTTGATAAGTTGTACACTTGCAGCAGCTTCATTTGGACCCTTGTGGCCTCTCATTGATTTGTGCACAAACTGAGGTACTCAATCAGCTAGAATAATTCCCAATAAAGTTTAGTTGTTAAAGTTAAGACCAAATAAAACGTCATACCTTTTGCAACATTTTTCTCAGCGATTCCATCAAATAATTTTCGTCCAAGTTCTGCAGCAGCTAAATTGACAGGATGACCTTGAATCATTAAACATCATTAGTCAAATTTTATATACATTTTTTTTAAATTTGATATACCTTTAACATTGATAGAAACTACAAGGGCAAGTAAATGATCAAGGATTGCTACAACGTTTGCGTCAAGAAGTCCTGAAAAAAATTATTTAATAATTTTGGAATTCACTTTGCCTAATAAGTATTACCATTTTCTCCAGCAACTTCTGCATCGATAGTAGAATATAGAAGGCCTTCAAGAGTCGCCAGTAAGCTTAGATCAACAAGGGGCACTTTATCGCTTCTAAGTGAATTGCTCAAAAGTCCATCGCGCATTAATACATCTTGATCTATGGGATGCGTTTTGAGAATATTGCCAAGAAGACTAGTTACTAGGCAGAGGATATTGCCCAAAAGGCAACTTAAACTGCTCGAGTCTACGTTTAAGTCCAAATCAACTAACTTTCCTAAAATTGAATTCAAATTAGAACTTTTCAATGAAACTTAGGTAAATATTTACCTCCAATAACATCTTTGCGAGCTAGCATCATTGCTGGGTCGATAGGTTCTCCTAAACCAATAATGGAATCATTCTTATTTTCTCAAAGTTATTTTACTTACCTTTCTTTAGAATACTGCCAAGAAGGCTACTAAGTAAGCAAAAAATATTGCTCAAAAGACCGTTTAAACTACTCAAGTTTACTCCAAGGTCCAAATCCACTAATCCCCCTGAAAAAATATTCAAATTATAGAACTTATATCAATATAATTTTGGCAAATCCTTACCATTCTTACCATCAGTGCCATCATTGCGAGCTAACATCATTGCTGGATCAATAGCGTGTCCTAAACCAATAATAATTATCACTTTATTCTCATTTTTTTCAAAGTTGTTTTATTTACCTTTTTTTAGAATACTACCAAGAACACCACCAAGTATGCAAATAATATTACTCAAAAGACCGTTCAAGTCTAATTCAAGTTCCAAATTCACTAACATATTGTCAACTGGACCATCCGAATCACAAACTTCATCCGGAGTCGTTTGTTCTAGTACGCTGGATTTTTCTAAAACGTCCGCTTGCTTTAGTGCGGGAGCCACTTTATTGATGGGCATAACTGAGAAAAAAAATCAAAAGCTAGTAATTGTATTTGAAGTTCTAAAAAAATACTTACCCAGTGCTGAAGAAAGTACTACCATAGGTAGTAAAAACATTATTTTGATAAACATTTTTTGGATTGAGCTGATTTACTGAACGAAGGAACTTAACTGATATCCTTTTCCGGTACGAATCGGCTTTTTATGTGAAACAAAATTCAGTTATTTGAACTTATTGCTTATAAAATGTATCGTTAATAATACCTTTCATAATGGAATTTTAACAAATGAGGATTGTTGACCGGGTACAATGCAAATTTTTAATTGTTTAATTATCGGTTTGAGTTTAGTGTTATCTGGAGAGAATCCTTCATAGAAAAGGGGGTGAACATTTTAAAATTTTCCTGGGATTAATTTCCAGGAAAGAAGTTTTCAAAATCTAGCTAGTAAATCTTTGAAGTTTTTTGAAAATTTGCTCTTCTTAATCACCATCTTCTACTCTAGAACTGGTTATTCGCAACTATAGGTCGTTGGTAATCATAGATGAGAGTTTTGCATTCTCAGATTCAAGAGTAGCTTTGCACTAGTTTACGGCTTCTCCGCACAAATGGAAAAGCTTTGTTACCAATCGTACCTATCAGTCTTATACAGGAAACTATTCCTATGGTACCCTATTACCATATACCCACTCTAGAAAATCTTGCTAGTTAATCAAATAGAATCTCCGAGAAAGGTGTAGTAGAAGGGAAAAACTTACGCTTCTAAAGGTCGCGGTTCCACCCAACTACAACCAATAGTAAATCAAATCAAATCAAATCAAAATAAGCTTTAAGGTTGTCGCTCACTGGAGCGCACCGCACGGCAGCGCAGCGAAGAGGACTTTTTAAATACATTGTTTTAAACGGGAGTACGCTCACTTGTCGGAAGCGCACCGATCGGCATACTCCCATTTAAAACAATCTATATATATAAAAATCAAAGTTCACGGGGTTTCCGGGTATGCGCTCCTACACCACTTATCCGATTACGATGAAACTTTGGTAGATTGTTATGGCCATCCTAAGGAAGGTTTGTGGATAGGTTACGCATCTCGGAAAAAGAAATTAATTTTGAATTAATTAATAATTTAATTGTAAACAAACTCATTCAAATTACATAACAACATAACCCAACTTTTTTTTTGACAGTATGAAAGGCTTGCCATTCAACCGACGTAGCTTTATTATTTTTTGAATTCGAGAACGGCTGGACCGATCTTGAATTTAATACCATAAAATTTTAATACCACGTATCTCTATATAAGCTGAATTCGATTGACCCAGATTAGATCGATTTGGGTTCAATTTAAGTGAACTTCTTCTGATCTAGATCATTTTTTTGTTGATGAGAGTGCACTGATCCAGCCTCAATCGAACACAGTGTGGTTCACTTAGGGCGAATTCTCATGAGCGTAAGTCGACATTTCTGGCGTAACGAAACTCTGATACACTGGAACGCCTATAAACAACCCGGGGCGCTCTAGAACAGCTCTGGAGTGCTTAAAATGCGTCACCGAACTCACTGCGGCAAGCGACGCTGGTATCAGATAAAAAAAATAAAAAATTAAATAGAAAATCAACAATAAAATTTGAAAAAAAGTGTATTATTTCAAAATGTATTTTCAAGCTGGCAAGGCAGGGGGTCATTAGCTAGTGTATTATAAAAAGTCCTCTACGCCGCGCTTCTGTACGCTGCGCTCCAGTGAGCGTCAGCCTTTATTGTCCAGAAATATGTTATCTCACTGACAAAGCAATTTCCTTATTCTAGAATTATACTATATGTTATATTATTATCAAAGAATAAAAAAACATAACTAAGATGACAAAAAATAAACTAAAGCTACAAAATTTTTATCCAATCACCGCACTATGGATGGTGCGGACATGTAGGCAGCCATTACCATTAATGTATAAAAAACACAACCATAAAATACAAAGTTTAAAACATAAAATAATATAAATTATAAAACAAAAAATATAAAATATAAAACATTAAACATAAAATAGAAAATACAAAACCCAGTAACAATTGCAACATTCATAAATTTAGATTTAAAATCCAGCGTCGTAATACTCAGAGATACTGTAGAGGGCCCTAGATACCAAAAGACATTTTACAGAATTTCGAAACATTCTATAATTTTGATGATTTTTTAATTCTCCTGGTAAATGATTGTATAATTTAATGCTTTCATAAATCACCGAACTTTTTGTTAAGAAAGACTTTGGGATTGGAAGCGGAAGATTATTGCATCTAAAGTCATAATTTCTTTCTTGAGTAGTCCCAGAATATTTTCTAAAGATTAGGCACACTGATTCTAAGAAGAATGAAGATGGTACTGTTAGTATTTCTTCCTGCACAAAGAGTTATCTACACGATTCTCCATACCCTTTCTTGCAGAGACAGCGCATTGCCCGCTTCTGGAGAACAAAGACTGACTGGGTGGAATATCCCCAAAAAGCAATTACATATCGCATACAAGCCTCCATAAGAGAGAAGTACGCTGCTCTAGCAGCCTACTTTCCCAGCTCCTTAGCAAGAGATCTGATTATGTATCAGCTCTGAACTAATTTTTTTATTTATTTGTTCAATACGTGTGTCGAGCTTTGGTCGTGTACCTATCTATGTATAATCTCAAGAATGTATTAGTTGTTTTTTGTTCAAGGGGGACATTGTCTAATCTCACCTCACCCAGAGAAAATTTGAATGTCAAAAGTTTAGTCTTTCTTGTATTAAAGCATAACTTATTTGAGTCGCACCAGCGTTTCACTTGCATAAGGTCCTGCTCAATAGTTGTTTCAAGCTCCTCCAGATTCTTGCCCTTCCACAACTGTTTTATCATCAGCAAAAGCTGTAGATTTCCCAGCGATTGGGAGCTGAGCTAAATCGTTAATGAAAAGCAAGAACAAAATGCGTTCAAGTACAGACCCTTGCGGTACTCCACAGGTAGGATCAATATTTGACTGTATGTTTCAACAGATGTTACCTGCTATTATTGTGAAAAAACTATTTAACTCCTCTGAGCTGAGTTCAGGGATATCGCTGAATTTTCTAGTTTTATTTTCGGCCCTTGAAACCCTACTCACAGTAACGATTCTTAGCTTGTTGAATAGCTCAATATTCGGGAAAGTCATTCTCGTACTGCTGAATAATTGGAACAGGGAGACAAACATTCAACAGATATTTAAACGATCACAGATAAAATAGTATGTGTATTCACACTAAGTATTTGTATATTTGCGTATCGTATGTTAAGATCGTAAATTATTCTCAGATATTTTTCTACCTTGTGTTACCCAACACTTCCTAATTTTTCTATTAACTTTAGGTACGTAGTGGGAAACTTTTATTATACATTTTTATAATATTGTTTTGGAATATCTGCAGTGGGTCTCCAATGCCCTGCTCCCAATATATCCTGATTGCTAGTCTTTTAAATGTTTCAAATTTTTTTTTACTAAATATCCTTCTCCTCTCTACCTTTTTTTATTTATGTTACTTACTATAAGGAGCTCTGACGTTTGAGCCTTATGGTCAGACAGTCCTGAGGGAATCACCTGGCACGTAAACTCATCTGAATCAACATTACTGCAAAAAAATCGTTTTAGCCGAATGATCTGTTATACGGGTTGGCTCGTTTACGAAAACTTTTAAGGTAAATGAATTTGAAAGATCCAGTAAGGCTTCTGTATCTCTGGACCCGGAATCGTTATAGTCTATATTTAAATCTCCTGCTAACACAAGTTTAGATAATAAAGAAAAACCGTTTAGAAGCTCCTCTATAGTCTTTCCAGAAACAAAAATGGGTTACCTGAGGGAGGTCTGTAAACACATAAAAGAAATATGTTATAGTTTTTAATTCGAATAAGTGAAAATTCAAAATGATTTTCTGAGATTAAATTTAGTAAATTCGCAGCGTGGAGTTCCGATGTCTATGACCGGATAAAACAGGCTGCAGCGATATCAAGTTCCCAAAGAAAACTCCAAAGATGCATTATCATTGGTCTCAAAAAACCTCCGCTAGCAAGACGTCCTTTTGTGTTGGACAAAGAAAATTTGCAAAACATCACAAAAGACTATGAAATAGAAGAATGTACCTTGAGTCAAAATCCATAGTAAAACCGATTATTAAAGAGAGTTTTCAACGAAAGAACACTCAGATGATGTGCATCACCAGTTGGGACAGCTCTGAAGCAAGTAAGGTAACATCCCATGATTCTAAGGAGTTCGAACTGGCTGTTTGAACCTTGAAGTTTAGTAACCAATTTTGTGAAGGCCCAACCGAGAGCTTCCGAAGGAATTTGGAGTCTTGGTTAGGTACAGAAGATAGGAGACATATAAGGAAATATGGAACTCAAAGAATTGGATAGCATTAAACCAACATAGCAAACAAACAACAAAATTTTAAAAACTCGGCATTATTGAAAAGTAACGAACTCAATAAGAAGTTATATTCTAATAAAGAAGAGCTTTGGTAGACACTCTAGAGCGAGAAAGCTGTCTGGATGCCCACCCAGATGAAGATGATAATCACCAAGTCGAAACTTATCAATCCGCCAACATTCTACATGAACTGATAGTGCAATGAAATACCAGGAATCATGTCAGTCCCCAGGAAATTCAGAAGAACATCACAGGTCTGTAAGCCAGGAAAGCACTAGGTTGGCTATTAGAAATTTATTTGTATCTATATCTACTTGTGGAAGTTCTAGAATCTACGTGCAACGCGCATTTATGCTCTACTACATTTTTCACTACTTCACTCACATCTCCAAAGCCTCCTATAGCACTGATGGCTATGAATCTGCCTACTTCTATAATACTTCCTAAAGCTCCAGAAATTATAGTCCATTCAAATATTTGAAAGGTATAGTAGATTTTTCTCTTGCACCTTCCAATTTAATGTTTAGCACCCGAGATAGGCCACAAACCAATCCAAACCTGGATAATTTAGGCTTCCGCAGTAATCAATACCTATATAATGAGACATAAAACTGAGGACGTATAACTTCTCTCAGAAAGAAAAATATTGCGTCACTTGTCCTCTTTGAACTTTGAAAACCAAATTACTCTTGATATTTTATGTTTCCTACATAAGAAACTCTGTAAGTATATTTTTCAACCAATTTTGGAGAGGTTGAAGAAATTTGGAAGAAGATTGGTATAGTACGGAAAGTTTCCACGCTCTCAAGCTGTCAAGTATTTCAGGAAAGTATCAGTAATTGTTTTTCATATTAATACAATTTAGTTTGTTGCACCTATTTCTATTTTTTAATTATAAGAACTTAGCAATTCGTCAATAATTACTTTTAACGAAAATGTTGAATTATTGGACCAAAGACATTTCTGTTTACGGAATGTTACTCTGTTGGTTAGCATAGATAAAAATACGGTGAGAAAAATTAAAAGGAACAAACTAAGATTTTGATTGATAATTATTTATTCAATTACAAAAATATATTTAACATTATTTTTTTTAATAGATATAACAACAATGGCTTTATTATGAACACAAGATAACAATAGCAACTAAATACAGGTAGGTAGGTGTATAATAATAATAAAATTAGACAACAAAAAGATACCTATATTAGAAGAAAATTAACTTTTGGTAAGTTGAACGTTTGCAACATTTTTCTCCGCGATTCCATCAAATAATTTTCGTTCAAGTTCTGCAGCAGCTAAATTGACAGGATGACCTTGAATCATTAAACATCATTAATCAAATTTTATATATATTTTTTTTAAAACTTGATATACCTTTTACATTGATAGAAACTACAAGGGCGAGTAAATGGTCGAGGATTGCTACAACGTTTGCGTCAAGAAGTCCTAAAAAAAAAATAATTTAAAGATTTTAGAATTTATTTTGTCAGATAAATATTACCATTTTCTCCAGCAACTTCTGCATCGATAGTAGAATATAGAAGGCCTTCAAGAACCGCTAGTACGCTTAGATCAACAAGAGGAACGTTATCGCTTTTAAGTGAATTGCTCGAAAGTCCACCACGCATTAATACGTCTTGATCAATGGGATGCGTTTTGAGAATATTGCCAAGAAGACCACTTAGTAGGCAAAGGATATTGCCCAAAAGGCAACTTAAACTGCTCGAGTCTACGTTGAGGCCCAAATCAACTAACTCCCCTAAAATTGAATTCGAATTAGAACTTTTCAATGAAGCTTAGGTAAATATTTACCTCCACTAACATCTTTGCGAGCTAGCATCATTGTTGGGTCGATAGGTTGTCCTAAACCAATTATAAAATAATTATTATTTTCTTGAAGTTATTTTACTTACCTTTCTTTAGAATACTGCCAAGAAGACTACTAAGTAAGCAAAGAATGTCGCTCAAAAGACCATTCAAGTCTACTCCAAGGTTCAAATCCACTAATTTCCCTTAAAAAATATTCAAATTGTAGAACCTAAATCAATATAATTTGGGTAAATCTTACCATCAGTGCGATCATTGCGAGCTAACATCATTGCTGGATCAATAGGGTGTCCTAAACCAATAATAATCACTTTATTCTCATTTTTTCAAAGGTGTTTTACTTACCTTTTTTTAGAATAGTACCAAGAACACCACCAAGTATACAAATAATATTACTCAAAAGACCGTTCAAGTCTAATTCAAGTTCCAAATTCACTAACAAATTGTCAACTGGACCATCCGAATCACAAGTTTCTCCTTCTACAACTGCACCATCCGACTCACAAACTTCATCCACAGTCGTTTGTTCCAGTACGCTGGATTTTTCTAAAACGTCCGATTGCTTCAGTGCGGGTGCCACTTTATTGATGGGCATAACTGAGAAAAAAATCAAAAGCTAGTAATAATTGTATTTGAAGTTCTAAAAAAATACTTACCCAGTGTTGAAGAAAGTGCTACCATAGGTAGTAGAAACAGTATTTTGATAAACATTTTTTGGATTGAGCTGATTTACTGAACGAGCGAACTCAACTGATATCCTTTTCCGGCACAAATTGGCTTTTTATATGAAACAAAATTTAGTTATTTGAACTTATTGTTTATAAAATTTATCGTTAATAATACCTTCCATAATGGAATTTTAACAAATGAGGATTGTTGACCGGGTACAATGCAAATTTTTAATTGTTCAATTATCGGTTTGAGTTTAGTGTTATCTGGAGAGAATCCTTATTCATAGAAAAGGGGGTGAACGTTTTAAAATTTTCCTGAGATTAATTTTCGGAAGAGAAGTTTTCATAATTAAGCTAGTGAATCTTAGAAAGGCCTCACAATCGTCATTTTTTCATGGAAACTTGAATAATTTTAGGCCTAGAAATTCTGAAGAATGTTTCAATGTCGCACTATCACAGCTGATAGTGAGGCTTTTTGTTTAAATATCTTTAAAATCTAAAGAAAAACCTAAATGATGTTGGTCTCAGGTTGTCCCATACCTACTTAATCTATTTGATTGAATTTATATTCTATTCTCTCAGCTTATCTTCTAGAACTAGTTGCTCGCAACTATAGGACTTTGGTTATCATTGAGAAGAGTTTTGCATTATCAGATTCAAGAGTAGCTTAGCACTAGGTTACGGCTTCTCTGCACAAGTGGAGAAGTTTTGTCGCCAATTGTGTGTGTCTTATACAAGAAACTATTCCCAATGTACACTGGTACCACATAGTCACTTTAGAAAATCCTGCCGATAGTGTCAAAAATCTGATAAATCAATCTCTATGGTTTCATGATAACTTGGCCGAGAACCGAATAAAAGGGTCAACAATTCGCAAATCGGATCTCCGAGGAAATACTGGCAGGTGTTGTTGAAGAGGAAGACTTACGCTTCTTATGGTTGCAGTTCCGGCCACCTACAACCAATAGTAAATTCGCAGCCTAGAACTTCGATGTCCGGAACGGAACTGGAACAACGATATCAGCTTTCCCAAAGAGTCATTGTGATTGGTCCCGAAAAACCTCCTCTAGCGAGACGTCCTTCTTTGTTGAACAAAGAAAATTTGCAAAACATCGCAAAAGACTTTCAAATAGAGACTATAGAAGAGTTTACCGTCCATAGTAAAATCGATTATTGAAGAGTCTTCGACCAGAGGACAATCAGCTGGGACAGCTACGAAACAAATAAGGTTCCATCCCAGTGATACATAATTCGACGGAGTCGGAACTGGCTGTTGTTTAACCCTTGCAGTTTTGTAACTAGACCAATGTTGAGAGGGCCAAACCGAGAATTTCTGAGGGAAGTTGGAGTCTTGATTATGTACAGAAGATAGGAGACGTAGGTACAGACGAAATCATGAAAGCACAAGGAATTGAAAGGAATAGAATAGCGGTAAACTAATTTAGCAAACAAACTACAAAATTTAGGAAGTCGCGGCATTATTGACAAGTGAAGAACTCAATGAGGAGTTATACTATAATAAAAACAAGGAGCTTTCGCAGATAGGGCGGCTCAAGAGCGGGAAGGGATGCACATCCAGATGAACATAATAATCACGTATTGGAAATTTATCAATTTGCCAACATTTTACGTGAACTGATGAGTGCAATGAAATACCAGGAATTTTGTCAGTCCCTAGTAAATTCAGAAGAACATCATAGGTCTGTAAGCCAGGAAAGCATAGATTGGGTGTATTAGAAATTTATTTTTATCTATACTTGTGGAAGTTTCAACGTCTAGGAAAAAAGTTGAAGGAATCTCTTACTGATGGAAGTTGCTGTTAGCGTTAGAAATGTTCTAGTATTTAGAGATTTTGCCGAACAGGGTCTTTATGACTAACTACTTTCTTTTCTGGAAACCAATTCTTGATACCAGAAAACAGCGCTCTCAGATAGTAGAAGTTATCCTTGGTAAAAATGATACAAATAAACCTGACCAAAGCCTGACAAAATACATCTGTCCTTGACGATGTATGAGCTGAAACACTGCTATCGACTTTTTGAGAATTTCAGGATTGACTGGTTGCGGAAAGGTGGTAGTTTAGTGGGTAGATATATATGCTATATGCTCTTGCGCAAGTCTACCTTATGGCGGTAAATATGGAGGTGAAATAGGTATGCCTTTTGATTAGCAAACTTCACTGTCCAAGCTTAACCATATGATCACAGGTTCCAATATGAAACAAGCGCATGATCCACAGGACTCACAAAGGGTTCCTCTGTAGATTATGATGGTTGAGATGTTTAGGTTATGTAACTTTCCGCACTGCGACCTGATTAGATCTATGTTGTGCTTCTCCTTATATATAGTGTGCTCCCAGATTAACACTTTTGGCAAAACTCATAATGTTCCTGGGACTGGCTTCTTTCATATCCATATCCGTGAAGTACAGCTGCTCCGGGACTACATTATTCTTGAGGCCTCCATGTAGAGTTTCTTTAGAAAAGTATATATAAATCCGTCAAGGAATCTGCTTGAAGTTAGACAAGGACTTGGTTTGGCTCCTCCACAATCTCCTCGATGGACGCTTCAGTTTTCCAGCAACGCTGATGCCGAATGAAGAAATTCAGTTCCGTCGTTAAAAATACCATCTTCTGGGGCAGAAGCACAAGAGCATTTTTTACTAATTCCACTCACATCTGCAAAACCTTCTACAGCACCGATGGTTATCAACCTGTCTACTCCTTCGGTACAGCTTCAGATATTAGTCCATCCAAATATTTGACACGTTACCTGAATATTTGTGAAATTTAAACCGCAATTGGTATGTAAAAGTATAGCCACTGATTTTCTGTATTAGCATTTTAATAGGTGGTTCTAAGATTTTAGTTTGTTGTTTTCATATGTCATGTTTATGAAGATCTCATTGATTTTCTTGAGGCACAATTTTCATGTTCTGTTTTTTTCTGATGTAACAGATAGCACTTATAATTTTTCAAAGGGGACTTCCATGGCCCGAATTGTCAATAAATTGTTGAGTCAATATGATCTATATTCGATGAATGATAGTGTGAACTGCACTGGTAATAATTTACATCTTGTATTAACTGACATAACAGAAGCATTGGTCGGGGATTGCCCTGAGAGTGCCTTAGTGAGTATCGATAATTATCATCCTTTATTACAAATTGAATTTTCTGTTACAGTAATGAGGAAAATCTCTGGGCAAGATCCTTATATCTCCGAAAATATCAAGTGAGATTACTTATAGAGGGATTTCCGATAACCTGTATCATTTACTTGCACAACAAGACTGGTCAATATTGTCAAATACAACAGATATTAATTGTTGCATTGAGACTTTCTACAATATCTTAAATAATATTTTTCAACAGTGCATACCAAAAAAGAATGTTGAGTTACTGAATAATAAATTCCCATGTGGTTTTCAAAGGATCTGATCCATAAATTAAAAGAAAAAATTAATTTGTCTAGAATGTCTAATATAAGAAATCGTCCAAATTTCAAGCATTCTATCGGGGCAAGTAGGTACTGTTAATTGAGAACAGAGACTTAAACGACAAACCGAATATTATTATAATGAATATTTTAAGGAGATAGAGGGTAAGATTTCCATAAATCCTAGTAATTTTTGGAACTTTGTGAAAAGTGAAAGGAACAACAGTAACATCTGCTTAAGTTTTTCTCATCAAAATCAAAATTTTGTTGACAACACCTTAATTGCTAATGCATTTTCTCAATACTTTCAGGATATGTATGATAAAACTGTTTTTGTGGGCGATTGTAGAGCTGTTAATGATTGTGGTTTGGATGTTTTGGACATAGGTGAAGTAAGTGAGCAGGATGTGTGTGAAGCTATTGAATCCTTGAAAACTCGAGCATCTCCGTGGATGGTGTGGCAACATTCTTTTTCATATTCGGAGATACTAAAGCATCCTTTACTTACTTATCCTAATTGTTGAAATTCCTAAAATGTTGAAAGTTGGCAAGGTAATTCCAATTCACAAATCTGGGCCCATTACAGTGCTGCCAGCTCTGTCGAAGACAATTAAACGGATCCTACATGAATATGATAAAATATATAACCATGTAAAACATATTATTCTACCAGAACAGCATGCGGGTTTCAAAGAGGTAAGTCTACGGTCACAAATCTTGGGGTGTTCTCTGAGTATGCTGCGAGGCATCTAGCTGACGGGTGCCAGGTTGATGCTGTATACATAGATTTAGCTAAAGACCTTGATAATGTTAACCATGGAGTGCTAATTAAAAAGTTTCAAAATTTCTCTTTCAGTGAAAACATAACTAATTATCTAGCTACTTATCTTGGTGTTAGATCTCAATTTGTTAAATTTTACGATGCTCACTCCCCAATCTATATAGCTGCCTCTGAAGTAGGTACCTCAGGGCTCAATTCTTGGCTCGCTTTTGTTTGTCTGTTTAATAATGATATATCTCAGTATATAAGATATTCACAATTCTTACTTTATGCGGATGATCTTGGAATCTTTGCTGCTGTTAAAACCATTGATGATTGCGTGTTGTTACAGAGGGATGTAGATTCGATCTCAACTTTCTGCAGGGACAATAAGCTTCAGCTGAGTTCACTTTGCAAAGACTAGGTACCCAATTTGTGATATCAGATTGAGCAGAGTGGAGGAAATGTTGCTTTTGAGTGTAGGTATTGTTCTCGAAAAACATTAAAAGTTCATTTTTATTTATTTATTATTATTTTCTTTTTTCTCTAATTCCTAGAAATTGGAAATTGGTTATGTTTGAAAACCAACGTACCCCTTGCGATTCAATGTTCACCAACAATCCAAAACTGGATAATTTGAACTTTCCTAGTAATCAATATCTACATACAGGGCGTCAATTTGAAAACTTTCAATGAAAGTAACAAAGTTAGAAAAACGTAATTTGGTACAAATGTTATACAGGTATGGGGACCTAGAACCACCATAATTTTGGTTAGAATAACCTCAGCATGGGGCCTGCTCCCCAACCCCAATATTTTAAATCGCACCACCCCTTTTGTGATACCTACAAGTAAATATTTTTTGAAAAAATTCTGAATATTATACTCAAAAATATTTAATTTTAGGTATCGCAAAAGGGGTGGTACCCTTCAAAATTTCACTGACCTCATAACCAAAATATGGAGGTTCAAGTTTTCCTTACCTGTATAACATTTGTACCAAATTACGTTCTTCCAACTATTTTACTTTCAGAGATATTCACTTTAAAAAGTTTCGAATTGACACCTTGTATACTAATATGGTAGAAAGTAGGTACCTATAAGCAGGTACTCTGTTGGTTAGCACCATTGAGGTTAGCACAGATGAGAACTAAGGTGCGACAAATTAAAAGGAACAAGAAACAAACTAAGATTGTGATTGATAATTATTTATTCAAATACAAATATATTTTACCTTTTGATAGATAGATAAACACAAAATAACAATAGCAACTAAATACAGGTAGGTATATAAATATAAATATAAACAAATAATGTTTGTTAACTTGTACGCTTGCAGCAGCTTCATTTGGACCCTTGTGGCCTTTCATTGATTTGTCCACAAACTGAGGTACTCAATTAGCTAGAATTATTCTCAATAAAGTTTAGTTGTTAAAGTTAAAACCAAATAAAGCTTCATACCTTTTGCAACATTTTTCTCAGCGATTCCATCAAATAATTTTCGTCCAAGTTCTGCAGCAGCTAAATTGACAGGATGACCTTAAATCATTAAACATCATTAGGTAAATTCTAATATATTTTTTTTAAATTTGCTTATACCTTTTACATTGATAGAAACTACAAGGGCAAGTAAATGATCGAGGATTGCTACAACGTTTGCGTCCAGAAGTCCTAAAAAATAATTTGAAAATTTTGGAATTCACTTTGCCAAACGAATATTACCATTTTCTCCAGCAACTTCTGCATCGATAGTAGAATATAGAAGGCCTTCAAGAATCGCTAGTACGCTTAAATCAACAAGAGGAACGTTATCGCTTCTAAGTGAATTGCTCGAAAGTCCACCACGCAATAATACATCTTGATCAATGGGGTGCGTTTTGAGAATATTGCCAAGAAGACCACTTAGTAGGCAAAGGATATTGCCCAAAAGGCAACTCAAACTGCTCGAGTCTACGTTAAGGCCCAAATCAACTAGATCCCCTAAAATTGAATTCAAATTAATACTTTTCAATGAAACTTAGGTAAATATTTACCTCCACTAACATCTTTACGAGCTAGCATCATTGCTGGATCGATAGGTTCTCCTAAACCAATTATGGAATTATTCTTATTCTCTCAAAGTTATTTTACTTACCTTTCTTTAGAATACTGCCAAGAAGGCTACTAAGTAAGCAAAGAATGTCGCTCAAAAGACCATTCAAGTCTACTCCAAGTTCCAAATCCACTAATTTCCCTTAAAAATTATTCAAATTGTAGAACTTAAATCAATATAATTTGGGCAAATCTTACCATCGTTGCCATCTTTGCGAGCTAACATCATTGCTGGATCAATAGGGTGTCCTAAACCAATAATAATTGGAATCTTTATTCTCATTTTTTCAAAGTTGTTTTACTTGCCTTTTTTTAGAATACTACCAAGAACACCACCAAGTATACAAATAATATTACTCAAAAGACCGTTCAAGTCTAATTCAAGTTCCAAATTCACTAACAAATTGTCAACTGGACCATCCGAATCACAAGTTTCTCCTTCTACAACTGCACCATCCGACTCACAAACTTCATCCACAGTCGTTTGTTCCAGTACGCTGGATTTTTCTAAAACGTCCGATTGCTTCAGTGCGGGTGCCACTTTATTGATGGGCATAACTGAGAAAAAAATCAAAAGCTAGTAATAATTATATTTGAAGTTCTAAAAAAATACTTACCCAGTGTTGAAGAAAGTGCTACCATAGGTAGTAGAAACATTATTTTGATAAACATTTTTTGGATTGAGCTGATTTACTGAACGAGCGAACTCAACTGATATCCTTTTCCGGCACAAATTGGCTTTTTATATGAAACAAAATTTAGTTATTTGAACTTATTGTTTATAAAATTTATCGTTAATAATACCTTTCATAATGGAATTTTAACAAATGGGGATTGTTGACCGGGTACAATGCAAATTTTTAATTGTTTAATTATCGGTTTGAGTTTAGTATTATCTGGAGAAAATCCTTCATAGAAAAGGGGGTGAATATTTTAAAATTTTCTTAGGATTAATTTTCGGAAGAGAAGTTTTCGAAATCAAGCTACGGAAATAGTAGATAGGTAATCATCTGTGAAGATTTAAGAAACTGTCTCCGCATTTGTGACCGCTATGTGGCCTGTGAACAATAATTTAATATTACCTCCTGTATTCTAACAGGGCGGACACATTATTAAATACACTTTTTATGCGGGTGTCCGCTATGGCCTGGTGGGACAAAAAATAGCCGTTTTTGGTCCTAGGGCCAGGGACCGAGCCTGTCCCTACGATTCAATAAAATTTACTTTTCGCTGAACATGTTGAATTACGTATTAAAATTTCAATGGAAGAGCCCTCTAATCTTATTTTATCTGTGAAGATACAATATTTCCAATGTATAAAAATCATTGTAATTCAGTGGCCAAAAACAAGAATTTTAATTCCTCATCGCGCAAGTATCTCGAAACTTTAAAAGACAATTTGGCAACAAATGCAACTAGTGCATTTCTCCTTAGATTTCGCGACTTAATTGCTACCGAAGTGATTTTTACTCGAGCTTTTTTTTATATTCTTAGTTTTGTCTAGATAACAAATTAATCCCACTCTTGATAAAGTTTTGCAAAACATCTCCACGAAAAACTTTTTGAAAGATCCATATGAAAATGTTTATTAAAATTTCCCCTCTCAAAACTACTTAAGCAGCAAGAGCGAAAACACCTTCGAGTATGTTTCTTTCCAAAACTTTGTCGGAAATCATAATATTCCATGGGCGAAACTAAGTTTACATTTATAAATCTTCTGGATAAGAATATACCTAAGCCATGTTATATAATTTACAAATAAAGGCAAACATGAATAAATTGACAGTCCTTATCACATCATAGTAAACATTGTAGAACAATGGCTTCAGCTTTTGACTAGGAGAAGTTCTATATTCTCTAGCTACATACCTAATTAGATTCTGGATGTGTGCATTGTTGTATGTATATTATGTTAGCGATATGTATTAAATTACTGGGGTTTCATTCTGTTGATAAGATTTTGAAATGTTTTACAGTAAAATCTTTACAACTTTTAATCCAAAAAAAAAAGGAACACCGTAAACCGAGCTTTGTGTCGGTGCTATTAACTTTTCGCCATTTATTATACAAAATCAGTTTCAGGTTTATATAGCCTATTATTCGTGGCAGTGCGGTGGGTGGATTGTGTCGAGCAAAAACTTCAAAATGGGAGTCGTAAAGTTTCCTCATGTTATATAAAGAATTTCAAAGTTTAGTGTTTTCCAGAATGTGTATATAGCTCCTTTTGTCTCGAAAAAGGACTTCCATAGAGTTTTCGAACATGAAAATGTTGAATTTTGAACTTGGATCTGATAATACATTTATGTATGACTTAAGTATTTTGAAAATGTATTTGTTCAGTAAATAGTGTGTGTCTGTTGAGTTCTGATGACTCTATTCAGACATGGAGTGATACCGCAAAGGGTACCTAATTGAGTTTGTAGTGAGTACCTACAGCAATGGTTTGTTAGATACTGATTTTATTGAAATAATTCCAGCTATTTATGTTAAACTAATTTTTATATATCTTTATTTTCAATGGATACAAATCACAATGACAATTGTCCTGACAAATACTGGTAAGAACAGAATTAAAAGGTATATTTGCCTGATTAGGTGAATCGATAATACACCTATGAATGAATTAATGAAAGATACTAAATTTTAATAAAAAATGATAGAGAAAACATAACATTAATCAATACAATAACCCTAGCTATACATTTATGACAAATATTATTTTTCTGCTTAGTCCGCATTTGCTGGTTAGACAGTGTGACATACCTACATAATTATAATTATCTTCTTTAAACTCTATAGTATAGCAAAAGCTAATCCTGAAACTCTATTTTGCTCGGTTTCGTTTTGGAAAAGTAAACACAACAATAAGGGTCTAATTTCTTAAGCTGCCAAGGAACATAGTTTTGGGATTTAATCAAATAATTCCTCCGCTAGACGTGTCTCGGCCCAAATTGAAATATTACAGAGCTAAAAAGCAAAAAGTTTACGTTTTTCTTTTCCGCCATTGCTTTTTTGATAAACGCCGGGGCAAATTGCAAAAAATAAGAGCAGTTAATTACAAAGATTAAGCTACCGGGGGAGCTCAAGCCTTTTTTCCGTAATTCAAAATGTATAATGTTTCCCGTTTCGGATTAAAAATTTAATTTAAATTTTTGTTAATTTCGAGAAATTCCTTTCCAGATTTTTGACCGTAAAAGAAAACTTTTATTTTTACTATTCCGAGCCCAAACAAAAAAGTCTTTCATTCTGGCCGAACGACATCAACATAATTTCCTATTTAAATTCTATTCATGGTCGGGAAAACTCTTAAAACTCAAACTAAATTAAAATCCAGTTTTCGAGTGCATCTTACGGCTGACAACAGAACCGCATCTTTCTCTTCCGGATCTATTCGCGGAATGGTTTCAATTCTGGAGTAATTTAGTTTTCCAAGGGATATTGCGCCCAGTTTTTCTAAGATTAATAACTGCCAATTTAGGGTAACTACTGAAGAGAAAACGCACCAAAGCCGGATTGAGAATCTTCAAACAGATTTTGAGGAATAGCTTAACTGGGGTTCACTTTGATAAGTTTAATAAATTTGCTTTTATATGGACGGAAATTAATTTTTCAGATTTTATTATTTTTTATTTGCGTGATAAAATGTTTAGATTAATTTGTATTTGTAGTTAAAATAAGCCTGAAAACTGATGCTTAATCAAGGAAATTGCTACATCTTCGGTTGAACATGAAAGAATATTTCTTAGAAATAGCGGGAGGATAGGACAACGTATCGAAATCACGAGAATTCTTGGCGAAAGTAAGGAAACCACGTAGCCTTTCTTTTTCATCAACCCTAATATTCTGCTATCTTTTTGAGTTGTTAGTGTTAGACGTTATATCCGTATTACATCTTTGTATTTTTCTGTGTATTTATTCATGTAGTTCAGGGTGCCAACATTGTTTTGTTTTTCATAATGCTGATTTTTCTTTTGTCTGATTTAAGGCGTTGTAATACACTTGACACTATATCACTTCTTCAATGTTACAATATTCGATTTGTAATGTCTACATTTGTTCTGCAACAATACAATCTGGCTACACTGCAGCTACGAATTGCGCGCGCATGTCATCTTTTATCATTTTCTAACTTGTATTTATTACAATTAAGCTGTCTTTTTCTATTTATGCGAGACAGGTCAATCGAGACATTTCAAGTGCAACAAAACTAGAGTCAATTGGATTAAATTCACTCCACACTTTTCAATTAAGTCTAGGGCAGCAAAACGAAAGCACCTCAACTTTGACAGTTATAACAATTCTAGTAGGCCATTTGTGGCGCTTTGTTTAAATCATCAGTGACAGGTGACAGGGATAGCTTAGGAATTCTTGAATTTTTCAGCTTGAGATCCTGGAATACACAAAAGTCGAGATAAAATTAATAGTTTCCTTATTCCCGGCTCTTGAATTGGAAAACTAAAGAAAACAAGGAAGGGGCATAGACAATGAGACAGGGAATTATTCAAATATACAAAATATGGTGGGGTGGATCACCATACCAGGAAAACACACACACATCATCCAGGTATGCTGGGTGTCTGCTAGACAAACAACGTAGAGGAGGACACTCGACTCGGCCTCAGCCCGCAATCTGGGTCTCGCAGCCCTGTTTCGGGATGGGGCCGAGTCGACTGCCCTCTGTGGAAACCTGCCTGGTATATCTCGCGCTCTAAGATCGGTGGTTGATGAGGAAGCATCTTAGGAATTTACTTCCCTAGCTACTCGTGGGACCTAACATGGACACACAAAAAAAAAACAATCAAGGCGAAGGATCAGATCAAGCACATCCGAAAAAATGGAAGTAGGGGACTGTAAAAGCCCCACTGTTGCAGAACAACAGCTTCTACGCTCAACAGATGACGAACTCGGCAAAGATCTGAGCGCCCTACAGCTGAACAGCGGCGGATTTAGGATTCCTTCTAGGGGGGGGCGATCCATCAGGGCCTCAGGCTCAGATAAGAAATAATAAAAAAACGACTTAAATATACAGAGTGGCAAAAAAGTCGCGTATAATACCTGTAACTTTCTAATTACCTCGTATACGAAAAAGTGACCTTAATGAAAGTTGCTCAGTAAATTAGGGACATAAAGCTTCCGTATTTTTTGCTCGGTATCCGTATCGGTATCGTACTGCGCATGTGCAGAAGCGATACGGAGGCCGAGATACCGTACGTACAACGTAACGTTACGGCCCTCTCGCGGTATCCGTATCGGTAACGTATCTTGACATTCCTGACGCATGTGTCAAATTTCAAATGAATATAACCTCCCTTTTCTTCCGGGTTGATTTAATTTGTTTAGTTTATACTTTCTTGAGTTTCTTGTGTGTTTAGTGCTTCTCTATCGCAAAAAAAAATAACAATTTTAAGGTTAGATATAAAAACGCCGAAGTTTTGAGACAAAAATGTCTAGGTTATGAAATGCGTTTACGTTTACCGGAACAGGGAGCGCTTTAACAGCCTTTTCGCTTGTCAACGTATCTAGTTGCGTTACGGCTACCGATACCGATGAATTATTTCAAGTAGCTTTATGTCCCTAATATTTCCCACAATTCTACTTAAACGTATTGCCTGTGTCACTTCTGGTTTGTTTGCTATCTAGACCAACTTTCTTTTTTTCAAATAAAACACCCTGGATGTGATTGCATATTTGGATTCTACGTAAAATTCTGAGCAGATTTCATGTGATATACCCTATACCTAAGTTCAACTGTTTTGGAAATATTGACAGTTGAACATTGACTTTTTGCAACTTTGACAGGCTGTAAAACCTGAACGGTTAGTTTCAGAGGAAAACCGATTTCACATTCCTATCTTAGATTTTCATAAACTATCATTTGACATCAACATTTAATTTAATCGGAGATTAAATTTAATTGGAATTTTCAATTATAGATTAAATTCAAAGTTGGTGCGGATTTACGTCATCCGCAGTCGATTCGCTCCCAGCTCGCTGCTGCCAAACGTATTTAAAAGTATTAAAAATTTGGAAAAATAGCAAAAACCATATGGAATTTCATGTTGGATAATGCTTGATGAATATGTTTGTGTTTTCGTTAAAAATTTCGTTGTTGCATCGCTCAATAGGGGGGGGCGCGCGCCCCCCGCGCCACCCCTCTAAATCCGCCACTGCAGCTGAAGGACGACGGGAAAATCAGGCTGAGTGGCGCTGCCAGAAAGAGGATGAAATTCCTGGTTAAAAAGGGATTAGAGCAGACGAAGCCCGCAAAAAAGCCCTTGAGCCAATCAAAGAAAGGGCTAAAACCTCGGACAAGGGCGAAAAAGGAGCCCGGTCAGAGGGAAACACCCCCGGGGTTCAAGAGAAAAAAAGAGCCAGGACAAAGGAAACGGGCAGAAATGCCCCGCCCATAAAAAAGAAGGAAACAAGCAGCAGTGCTCCGCCTTCTAGGACTCCAAAGCCAACCTTCAGCCAGATAGCTGGAGGCATAAAGGTAGGTATACTACCTGCAGACTTCCGCAATTGCCTCTTGTCAGTGGAGCAACTACAAGCCACCAAAGAGACAATCATGGACAAGATCGTGGACGACGTAGCATCGGATTGCCAAATCAAACAGAAGTTTCTGAGCGCCCATAACAGACCCTGTTGGCTCGCTCTAGTATGTGAAAATATAGCCATCAAGCAGTGGCTGCAAACTGCAGTCGCCTCCATCAAGCCTTGGGAGTTAGCTTCTCTAAAGATGGTGGAGGAATCTGACATTCCTGACTCTGACGTCCTGGTTGCTCGATTCCCAAGCAGCATTAATTACTCCACGGAGAAAATCCTGAATCTCGTTCAAGGCCAAAATGAGGGCCTAAACGTTAAAAATTGATGAGTCATCCAACTTAACGCCGAGGGCCACCTGTGGAAGAAAACGGCTTCTCCCAACTCCCATGTTTCTACACCTGCCCATCACCTGCCACCTGGGAAATTACCTGCTCTAAGGTAATATTCATATTTTTTATATTAACAATTGAAAAACTATAAACAGGCAACTAGGCAACATGACGCCAACTGATTATGGAACAACTAATAACAATACTAGCAACAACAATGAAATTGTTACCTACCTGACATATTAATCACACATATAGGTGAACAATGAACTAAAGGTGCGGTCAGAATAAACGGTATTATCTTCGCTTCTGTGGTTACTCTTGGTAGATGACTTTCTGGCCGTGATACAACTATTGGGAATCAAGGTTCAAACATATGCGGACTAATACTAATAATTAGCCAAGGGAGACGGGGGTTAGACTTCGTGCTTGATTGTTGTGAAAGAGAAAAAATTACGATCAATCCTCACAGAATGACCATAATACGCTTCACCAGGAGAAAAAAACTCGATAATCCCTGAATATTCGAGAACTAATTTTCAAGTTGGTTGATCATCCTAAACAAAACTCTAAACTGAAATGTTCATTTTGAAAAAAGTGAGGCTAAATTGAAAGACCTGGGGCACAAATCCAAAGCAAATTAACTGGATTTTCACTATGGTCATCAAACCAATGATAACCTACGGATCTGTAATATGGTGGGGCAAGGTGAATTAGTTCAAGCGATATTCACCGGATTACAAAGAATAGCTTGCCTGGCTGCTCACAGAAAACCTAAACCTAACCTACCTTTGGGGGACTAACAAATTATTGAAAATTGAAAAGCTTTATGTATGTGTGTTCTTCTCTAATAAGGGTTGCAATTCAATGTACCTGAAATAACTTTTGTGAAGCTAACTATTCTGGCGGCTTTAGTAACTGTAGCTTCCAGAATTACTAATAACTGAACATTCAGGATAAATTTTATATGTCCCTTTCCTCATAAAAATAATTTCTCAAATTGTTGACAGTTATCGTCCTTATTTCAATCGCAGCTTCTTGTCAGCCAATTTCACTTAAAGTTCTCAAACTATTTACCGATTCCTGAAGATGCGCTTATTTGTTCTGTTTAGAATTCTGTGAGCTTTCAACGTAACTTGCATCATTTTACTTACATACAACAAACTAAATGTTAAGCGTCTAATTAACTCTACAATTTTAACTTCTTTGCTGCAGTTCTAAAGTCTGTAAGAAACTTTGCACTCATCTTTCACCCAGTGAAAATCCTACGTGTTTATTAGTCATGAATACCAATTTGATTAATTTTTTGATAAAACCTTCGCATAGTGAGTAATTTTTTGATATGAGATACGTATAAATTCTGATTTCATAGATCACACACTAGCTTTGGACAGGTGAGACTGGTGAAATTTTTAAAGAGCTGGTCGACGTCAAAGCATCTGTCAATTTGACAAACTAACGTTGAATCTTTCGAAATTCTCCTGCCAATTTTCCCTTTTTTTTATATTTATCATGTCTAGTTTGACGAAAAACTTTCGTTGGATACCGAAGATTCTTCAGGGTCAACATGAGACTTTATTGAAGACGCAATGTCGATTGAAACACCAAATTCCGGAACGCCTGAAGACCATACCGGAACAAGATAATCCAAAATTTTCCGAGGTAATATCCGATTGATACGATTTTCTACTAATATTGTGATTTTAATGAAAATTATGATAATTTTCTTCTACAGCTTGATTTTTGTTTATACCTAGTGTAAGAGGTAAAGTTTATTCGACGAAGGTTGGTACATATGACATTGATGATGTCATAACTTGGAAGAAAAGGTTTGTCGTAGATTTTATAGAAAAATAGAGGTTTCGATGTCCTCTATCCAAAAAGTCGATGCTGCTTCGTGGAATCTTGCCGGAAAAAGGTGGCAGGGCAGGTGTTTGGGGCCCGCGGACGCGGTCTCAGCTTTGACACCTATCAAGTTTTGCCCTGAATGAGGTGTCAAATTAAAAGTGTCAATATCCTTTATCCAGGTATAAGTTGGGGCCGAATTTATAGTAATAGTTGGGGAGCTGGCGTCAAAAACATGCAAGAGTTTTCGCAAGGCGGATATTTTCAAAATAGGTCGTACTTTAGTGCTAGAATGCTAGTGTACAGTCAGCACTCACAGTTCCGGGACAGCTGGCTCTGGGACGCGGGCAAAGTTGTAATTTTAAGAAGCATCTAAACTGTTTTCTTAAAGCTCAAAATTTATAGAAATTTTGCACATTATCTGTTTGAAGGTCACAGATAACGTATGTAAATCGTCAGACGTCTAGTTTGTTGCAAAAAGGGGATCAGACGTCCTCAAAGTTTTTATTTTATGGCATTTTCTTCGGTGTCCTGTCAAAATATATTTTTGCAGGTATTTGACAAATATATACGTCCGAATTTCTTCCGTAGACTCAGATCCGCTGGGCAAACAATAGGTCCTTGAGGTTTCCTCAGACCTTAAGGAAGCCATTGTACAGGTTTGTGATCTGACAAAATTGTGAATTTTCTACCACAAAAATATTTTGTTGCCCATACGATTGCTAAAAAAATAACTCCGATTGTATAGTTCGAGACATCGGTTGTCAATAAGAAAGGTTTCTTAATGAGAGATGGGCGAGACAAGACTTCGTGCTATCCGCGGCCCCCAAGCTGACCTGACAGAATATCTTCTGCAACTGACTCGGAACAATCTAAGGAAAGTAATAGGGTAATGTAACTGTAAGTTAAAATAAAGCACCTTCACTTTCTGGGATTGATAAACGACCCAACCTGCAGATGCTGTAATGAGGACGACGAGACGACAAAACATGTACTGTGTTATTGTCCAGCTCTGGGATCGGTGGCCATCAGTCATCTCTATTTTTCCATCTTCCGCAACGAAATCGTTAATGGCACAATTATTTACCATAATTTGGGAGATTTCAAGTAGCATACCAATTGAATGACCCTCTTTTTCAGATGGTACAATATTTCTTCCATCAAGCCTGTATCGTTTGCGAAGACAGGCTCGTTGACGACTTGGGCAAGATACGCGGAAGCAAAGATACTTTGGAAGAAAGACAACGAAAAGTGACAGCGATTTTTAAACAAATTGAAGCGTGCGATGCTATGGTAGAAGTAGCATTTCCTATCAGCAGAGACAATGGAGAATATGAAATTATTCAGGGATACCGAGCTCAACATAGCCAACATAAATTACCAACAAAAGGCAAGAATCTTTTACAATGAAGGATTTTTTTCTAGTGATAATTTTAGGTGGTTTGCGATATGCGATGAACGTAAGTGCTGATGAAGTGAGAGCTCTTTCGGCCATAATGACTTTCAAGTGTGCCGCAGCTGCTGTGCCATATGGCGGTGCCAAATCAGGAATCAAAATTGATCCTAGAAAATACTCGTTGAGGGAATTGGAAAAAATTACCCGGATGTTTGCCTTGGAACTTATTAAAAAAGGCTTTTTAGGTCCAGGATGTGATGTTCCTGCACCAGACATGGGTACCTATATCCATATGAAAAATCCTGGTTGATTTAATTGCAAAAATAATTCTTAGGTACTTCGGGAAGAGAAATGGCATGGATAGTGGACACTTACTCAAAAACTCTCGGACATAGGGACTTGAATGCTGCTGCAACTGTTACAGGAAAACCGATAAATGCAGGCGGAATTCACGGTATCATTCCTGTACTATTTATTTTGAATCTAAATGAAAAACAATCTTTATATAGGTCGAGAATCTGCAACAGGACGTGGATTATTTCATGCTGTAGAACACTGGGTGAACAACGAATGTTATATGGATTTTTTGGAGATGAAATTGGGAATGAAAGACAAAACTTACATATTACAAGGCTATGGAAATGTCGGTTCTCACACTCACCGGTACTTCCATAGAGCCGGTGCCAAATGTGTCGGCATTATGGAAATCGATGGTACGATTGTCGACGAGAAAGGAATCGATCCTGCTAAGCTCGAAGCTTACAAATTAGGCCCAGGAAAAGGTAACGCTTTGTTGATTTCCTAGTTTTTTAATGTTTCATCCTAGTAAAAATCCCTAATTTAATTTCCAGTTCCAAAAAGCTGGCGAATAAATCCAACGAAACTTTCCCTCCGACTTTTAAGTAAATAATGAATTGGCTCTTTTCCGAACTCCCAGGGTTTTATGACGCCCAAACTTTAATCGTAAAGCGCGCTTCAAAAATGCAATATTTCGACGTTCGTAACATTATTCATTTTCGTGGAGTTCCACATAGAACAGAGATTCGTATATTAGGCGTTTTATGTGTTCAGTTTTATGAAACACGTCTATGAAATTGGGAGGTTGAATTAAAATTTCAAATTTGAACATTGGCCAATCGAAAATAAAGTTTTCAAGGGCCAATTTATAATCATCATTGAGTCTTTCTTGGAGGTCTTGAGTTTAGGATAGACACTTGCTACTGTTTGACAAGTTAGTCATGTCAATTCTTGACGTTCAATGCCTGGGGAAGCCTCAAGGCCAGGAATAAATTCGGCTCTTAGAACATCAACTGGGCGTCCTTTAATAGCTATTTATGTACCAAGAGGATTATGTATCCTCCCCGTTGTGCATGTTCGTGCAAATGTTTGGGAAAAAAGGGAATTTGTTTGTATATTTAAAATTCGATATTGAAATAAAAAACCATACAATTTCAAACCATTTGGCACCATATAGGTATACGCTACGATCTTCGAAGCGGTCGAGTTCGAGTAGTGCGAGGTCACGCGTCCGTAGCCAAGACTACATCGTTTGAATCAAGAACTCTCCAAAAATATTCATTAGAAACTTAATTATCTACCCGTTTTCGAAATGACCAGTGGGATTACATTGTTTATGAAACAGGAGCTCCTGTGAGGCGCCCACACCAGCGCATAGCACAACCCTGTGCAACTCCAAGCTAGGTGCCTGGTCTAATATTGCCTTTGTATGGCTCAATTTTCGGCGCATTTACAGTCCCGCGGCTCTCCAGAATAAATTTCCCAACGTTTAATCATAAACATTTTTTGGCCTTCCGGATAACTTGGAACAGTAATAAAAAGGGAAAATATTAAAAAATTTGTACGTGGAAGCAAAGCATTGACCTTGGATTCTAAAAGTAAAAATAATATCCATTTTATCAATTTTACATAGGTAGATATTTTTCGGATTTGTTTATGTTATCGGGTAAGAAAGAAAAGGTAAATAACTGTTTGCTATTTTGTGTTTTTTTGGACCATTCCACTTTGAATAGATTTACATTTGTTTATTTGCTTGTTGCTATAATTTCTCTAAACACTTTCGTTTATTCGTTATTTACATTAGATAGAGTAATATAAATAATAACATTTTAATAATTCAAATTAGTGTTATTAAGTAATAATATTATCATGTCTTTAGCGAAGCTATCAAATAAAAGAACTGTCGCTATTAATCGAATTACAGAAGCTTATAGTTTAGCGGTAAAAGCCAAAACAGATCCTTCACAGCATACATATTTTCAAGTGATTTATGAAAACATAGATGAGGCTTACGAGGATTTTAAAAAGCGCCACAATGAGATTATCGGTCTTGTTGATTCGGACGCCGAATTTGAAACTCAAGATGCTATTAGAAAGAATGCAGATGCATTTTATTTCAAAACAAAAACAATTTATACAGAACTGTTCCCAATTCACGCACATCCTGGCAGCTCAGTGTCGCTTTTAGGTCAAAACCAGCAAACAAATAAAGATGTGGATCTACCTCCTTTATCAGTGCCTTCCTTTGATGGAAATCCGCGAAAATGGCCTACCTTTTATGATGTTTATCGTTCGCTGGTTCATGACAATTCAAAATATTCGGATATACAAAAGGTCCAATACCTTCTTTCATTTTTAGAAAATGAGCCGTCCAACCTTTTAAGATCCTTACCTTTAATCGCCTCAAATTATCAGCAAGCATTTACAACTTTGAAAACCCGCTATCAAAATAAAAGATTGTTAGCAACGACGTACTGGAGCTCTCTTACTAATACACCTTCTTTAAAAAACAATTCTTCAAAAGAGTTAAGAGTATTATTAGACACATTTTCAGAAAACACTGCGGCTTTGAGTAATTTAGGGTTCCCAGTGGACCAATGGTGTTTCGTTTACTTCAACATGTTATTACAGAAATTGGATAATGCTACTAGAATTTCTTTTGAATTAAAGTACAGTACTACCGAACTCCCAACTTTTCAAAATTTACAAGATTTCTTACTAAACCATTGCAAAGCTTTAGAGTCGGTTCAACAAATGCCATCGCAAGGAACGAACTGGATTCCTTTGATAAACAGAACTCCGAAACCAAATACTTCGAAAAATTATTCTTATGATCAACATAATCCAAACACATTTTTAGCCAACACTTCCTCTCATCCTAACACAGCGGGCGAGCATTCACTTTCCCATCAGGGCCAACCTCGTTCCTCTTCGAATAGCTGTAAGCTATGTAATAACGCTTCACACCCGCTGATACAATGTTCAAAATTTAAAGCAAAATCACCTGCAGATCGCGTTTGTCAACCAGATAAACTGTCTTCGTCCTAATCATTTGCTAAGGAATTGTCCTTCATCCTTCAATTGTCGCATCTGTCGTTATAGACATAATACTATGCTGCATCTTCCACAGACAGATCCTCTTCACTCGAGCACAAATTCAAGTCCACCGGCTACCAGCAGTAATCAGTCCTCAATGCTGTCGCACTGGCAATCCATCTCCTCCCAACGGACTTTGCACTGCTCTGTCAGCTACTGCATCACGTTCTACTACCGTTCTGCTATCAACTACAAAGGTTGAGATCTTGGATGCTAGAGGTAACTACCAGGTTGTGAGAGCAATCTTGGATAACGGCAGTCAGGCCAATTTTATTACCCAAACTTGCTTGAACCGTTTAGGGTTGGCTAGAGAGTCTTTAAATATAGGTACCTGTTTTGGGCCTTAATGAGTCCTGTTCTGCCAGCAACGGCATAACACATTGTAACATTCGCCCTAAGGGACAAGCCAGTCCAAACTTTTTCTTTGATGCCTTTGTTTTGCCTAAACTTTGTTCTGAAATGCCTTCGATTAAAATAAACCAGCAAGGTTGGGAGCATATCTCCAATCTTAAGCTAGGAGATGACCAGTTTCACATACCTGCAGCGGTAGACATGTTATTAGGAGCCGATATGTGTGCGCAGATATTTAAACCATCGGGGAAGAAACTAGGAAATCCAGGACAACCAACTGCCTTCGAAACCGTCTTTGGTTGGGTTTTATTAGGGAAAACCGAGAATCGTTTCCCCGCTTCGAGTTCTGTTCATACTTACTTTGCAGTAATGGAGCCATCTTTGGATTTAAGTCTTAGAAGGTTCTGGGAAATAGAATCAATACCATCTAAAATCTATCTGTCGCCCGATGATCAAAGGTGCGAAGAAATTTACAAAACCACTACTATTCGAGATAAATCTTCGGGTCGCTTTGTTGTGAATCTGCCCTTTCGGCACGCAGAGCCAGATTTGGGTGACACTTTCTCTTTAGCCTATCGTTGTTTTATGTCACTTGAATCCAGGTTACTGAAAAATCCCGAACTCTATGCCTTATATTCTAACTTCATGCACGAATATCTAAAAAATAATCACGTCTATAATTCCCAATGATCAACCAAAACCAGCACTCGTAAATTATCTGCCTCATCATTGCGTGCTGAAACCGGAAAAGGCAACAATCAAACTACGGGTTGTCTTTAATGCATCCGCGAAAGGATCAAGAGGCCTTAGTTTAAACCAAACACTTTTGACAGGTCCGAAGCTCCAGACAGATATTCAGGAAATCCTGTTAAAGTTTCGCGTTCATGCTGTCGTTTTTCTGGCCGACATAAAGCAGATGTATTTGCAAATTCAAGTTAACCCTAGCCACCGCGATTTCCAGAGGTTGCTCTGGCGCTTCCACCCTAAGGAACCACTTCGGGAGTATCGCCTTAATGGTGTCACTTTTGGGATAAGCTCCAGCCCCTTCCTGGCTATTCGTACAATACAGGAACTTGCGAATCTGGAAAAGAAAACGTACCCTAAGGCATCTCAAGTACTACATGAAAATATCTTTATGGACGATATTTGTGTAGGAACCTCTACCATTGAGGAAGCCAAAGTGTTACAAAAGGAGTTAATTGCCTTATTAAGAACTGGAGGTTTTGAACTTCGAAAGTGGGCAAGTAATGAAACCCAACTCCTTTCTTCTTTAGAACCCTCTGACTGTCAAATGTCAGTTTCATTCGAGGAGGAGGACAACACTTCGATTAAAGTGCTGGGGCTTCAATGGAGTCCAACTTCCGACACTTTTTCTTATTCATGTCACCCTTCTCCTAAGCCATGTACCAAAAGAAATATCCTTTCAGAAATAGCGCGTATATTTGATCCCTTGGGGTTTATTGCGCCAGTAACATTCTTAGCAAAAACTATTATGCAGAAACTTTGGCTGGACAAGGTTCCCTAGGATGAAACGCCCTCACAACCTATTGTCGATCTTTGGAACCAATACAAAAGTGAATTTCCATCTTTGTCAAGGATTTCTCTACCTCGTTATAATTTTTCAAATAATATTCAACGGTGTCAACTGTTGGGATTTTGTGATGCTTCAGAACTTGGGTATGCAGGGGCAGTATATGTTCGGATCGAGCTGACCGACGGCAATGTTCGATCCTCCTTAACTTGCGGTAAATCTAAAGTTGCGCCACTTCAAACCAAACTATACCTCGCTTAGAGCTCCTTGGAGCTACGCTACTAGCCGATCTTTTGAATTTTGTCATCCGTACATATTCGCCACTTGTCACTATAGATGAAATATTCGCCTTCTCGGACTCACAAGTAGTTTTGGCATGGTTGGCATCGTCGCCGCATAGATGGAAAAGTTTCGTGGCAAACCGTGTTAGCCACATTCAGGAAACCATTCCGGATGTACCTTGGTTTCACGTTCAATCTTTGGACAAACCTGCTGATTGTGCTAGTCGTGGACTAACTCCTAAAGGTTTATTGGAACATTCTTTGTGGTTTCACGGTCCTCCGTGGGTAACCTTACCTCGCGCTCAGTGGAACGAGTTCAACAGCGAGTACATAGACCTGCAGACAGAAGCACGGGAAGAAGAGAAACCCACGGTCTTGTCGGTAGTAATAGGAAAGTCTTACTTTGAAACATTGATCAATAGGCACTCTTCCTTACCGAAAATTATAAAAATTCTTGCCCATTTTGTTCGGCTAGCCTACAATGTTCATCATAAATGTGACCGACTTTCTGGGTCATTTTCTGCACTAGAACTTCACGATACCTTGCTAGTACTTGTTAAGAGGGTCCAAGAGCAATCGTTTTCGGACTTAATTATACAAATTCAAACCAATAAACTGTTGCCTAAACCCTTTCGCAAGCTTGCCCTTTTTTTGGATGCTAGCGGGTTTGTCAGAGTGGGCAGAAGATTGGGAAATTCAGACATTTCCTTTGATGCCAAACACCCTTTACTTCTGCCCCGTACTCATCGTCTCACCGATTTAATAATCGAACAAACTCATCAAGAAAATTTTCACCCCGGACTGACTACACTGCACTATTTATTACGCCAAAGGTTTTGGATCCTTTCAGCCCGTAGGGCTATCCAAAAGGTTCTATCAAAATGTATTAGGTGTTTTCGTTTAAAACCAAAGGCTTATATGCCCTATATGGGTGACCTCCCTTCCTTTAGAACCTCCCAGCTCAAGTGTTTCTCATATTCCGCGTTGGATTATGCAGGCCCTCTGAAGATAACCCTTGGTAAACATCGTGGAGCGAAAGTTTCTAAAGCTTACATTTGTCTTTTTGTATGTTGTGCCACTAAGGCCATTCACTTGGAACTTGTATCTGACCTCACTACCGAGGCATTTATCGCTGCTTTGAGACACTTTATCGCTAGACGCGGAGTCTGTGTACAACTCTTGAGTGACTGTGGCTCCAACTTCGTAGGTGCGGTTGGTCAACTTGAGGAAAAAATTCGCTGCTAGCAGTCTCAAAATAAAATGGCACCTAAATAGTCCCGGTTCCCCACATTTTAACGGCCTTGCCGAAGCAGGTGTCAAGTCGGTCAAGACCCACTTAAAAAGGGCCATTGGTGATCAAGTGCTGACATATGAGGAATTGTATACCTTGTTGACTCAAATTGAAGCCTTGCTAAACTCGAGACCTATTAGCGAACTGAGTTCCGACCCTAATGATTTGCAACCATTAACGCCCGGTCATTTCTTGACCCTGGAGCCCCTCAATTCCTGTCCAGATCCCGATTTATCGCATTTAAAGTTAAATAGACTTAACCGTTGGCAATTAGTGCAACGCCTTAATTCGGATTTCTGGAAAAGATGGCAAGCCGAGTATTTGCATAGTTTACAGCAACGCTCAAAGTGGACCACTCCCTTTGCAGAGGTGAAACTCAATACTTTAGTTTTAATAAAGGATGAATCTAGGTCCCCTCTGCATTGTTCTTTGGGCCGCATAATCGCATTGCATCCAGGCAAAGATGGCCATGTAAGAGTGGTTACTTTAAAAACACAACATGGGATACTCAAGCGTCCTACAGTTAAGTTATGTCAATTGCCGACTAACTAATATTTCACTCCTTAATCCGTAGATTAAGGTCTTTATATCGCGTGCTGTTTTGAATAATTTTTTTTTGTTTTTTTTGGGAATCAGAGGTTGCCTTTGCTTCCGCAGTATATGAATTTTTGCTTCATTGCTGATCGAGAGGTTATATAGTTTATCGAGACGCGTAGCGTCGAGGGCAGGCATACCTGCAAGTTTTGATGGGTTGGACTTCTTTTATTCTTACTAGGTATTTTTAATTTCTTTTTTTTTTTTATATATAACACTAAATAATCGACAAATTCTGTTCCCTTCCTTATTTCCTCCTTATCCCTTATCCTCATCTCTTTTCAAATATGATAAAATTAGCACACATTAATGCAAGATCATTGGTTAATAATTTTAATACATTTCAAAATCACTTATGTCAACACAAATATGACATTTGTGGTATCACAGAAACTTGGCTTCAGAACACCATAAGTAGTGAATCAATTGACATCAACAATTATGCTTTTATTCGACAGGACAGGGGCACCAGAGGTGGTGGGGTAGGCATCTATTTGTCTAAGTCACTTAAATACAATATAATTTTAATGGCAACTGACGTCATGATAGAGCATATATGGGTGGAAGTTATTGTGAATAAGAAAAAAATATTGATTGGCAACATTTACCGTCCACCTGCTGGTAATTGTAAAGATTTTATAGGTTTTTTGGAAGATTTGCTAACCGATTTTTATTCTAGATATGATTCAATCTGCATCATGGGTGACATGAACATAAACCTGCTTGATTTGGGTTGCTCAAGCGCTAAAATGCTGCTGGATACCTTGGAGACATTTAATTTAAAACAAATAATTTCAGGACCGACTCGTGTTACTAGGAATTCTAGTACTCTTATTGATCTTTTTTTTTCCAGTATGGATAATATTCTTGGTTCTGGGGTGAGAGATATACAGATATCCGATCATTTGCTTATTTTTTGTGATATAGAAATTGAATGTAGCATAAAAGAAAGTTTTACCTTCACATTTAGAAAAATAGATCAAATAAATACGGATATTTTTTTGGAAGATCTGCGTAATTTACCCTGGAACTTATTTTATGCCTTGCGTGATATTGACACGAAAGTTGATTATCTGACCAATTCATTACTAGAAGTACTTGAAATTCATGCTCCTCTTAAGACTATCAAAAACAAAGATAAACCATTTCAACCCTGGATTACTGATAATGTTCGTTTATTGATAAAATTAAGAAATAAGGCTTTGAATAGATTTAGGGAAACTAAAAATGATAACAACTGGCTTTCGTACAAAAACTTGAGAAATATGACAACTTCAGCTATAAGAAAAGAGAAGAAAGCGTATCTTAACTTTAAATTATCTCATGCTAAGCAACATCAAATGTGGAAAGAATTTAAAAAAATAGATATTTGTAAGCCATCTAAAAAACTCAATCTGACACAAGAACTAAAAGATGTGAATAAAATTAATAAATATTTCTCTGAAGTAACTCAAAATCTACCTCCAATAAATCAGAATATTTCTAATTTTTATAACCAAAACAGTATAGGAAACTGCAGATTTCAATTTCAGTTGGTTACAGAGAATTATATTAAAGACTTAATCACTCACATAAAGAGTAAGGCATTCGGTTTGGACAATTTAAATGTAACAATAATACTTTTAGCTCTTCCTGTCATAATTAAGCCTATTTTGCACATTGTTAATCTTTGTATAGAAAATTCATATTTTCCACTACTCTGGAAAAAAGCCAAAATTATTCCTCTTCCAAAAGTTCAAAATGCCTCCTCCTTTTCACAAATTCGATCTATATCGGTACTTCCAGTTCTATCAAAAGTCCTTGAAAAGGTAATGGAAGACCAAATTCGAAGTTACATGGATACTAATGAACTGTTTCCAGCAAACCAATCCGGATTTCGTAAAGGATATGACTGCTGCACAGCTCTTTCTAAGGTAACAGATGATATATTGGCCGCTCTTGACAGTAATCAAGCATCAGTTCTTGTATTATTGGACTTTACTAAGGCATTTGATTTAATAAATCATGATTTACTTCTATCAATATTAAAGTATATTGGTTTAGAATTTACTGCTTTTGGTTTAGTTCAGTCATATTTATCAAATCGTCAACAGTATGTTACCCTTGATAATAAAATGTCGGATCCTTGTGAGGTGGTCGCCGGAGTTCCTCAGGGAAGTATTTTGGGCCCTCTTCTGTTCACAATTTATACCTCACAATTCGACAAATACTTGCAACACTGCAGTAGTCATACTTACGCAGACGACAAACAAATACTACTGTCATTTAGTCCCACACAGAGTCAGCAAGCTTGTACTTTTTTGAATGAGGACCTTGGAACGTTGTCTCAGGTGGCAAAGGACCATCAACTACAAATTAATCCCTCTAAATCAGTTGCACTTCTTTTTTGTAGCGAGGTGCATCGGGCTGGTATTGTTGGTGACATGTCATTGAAAATTGATGGTACAAATCTGCCCTTCCAGAATTATTCTAAAAACCTAGGTCTGATAATGGATAATAAACTAAAATTTACTGAACACGTTACAAGCAAGATTAGTTTAGGGTACTGCAACTTGAAATTGCTTTATTCGCATCGAAAATATTTACATCAAGATGCCAAAAGAATGCTGTGCGATGCGATGGTCTTATCACCGTTAAATTATTGTGATGTTATATATGGTCCTTGCTTAACTACTTACGATTCTAGGCGCATCCAGAAATTGCAAAACTGTTGTCTAAGGCTAATTTACGGAATACGCAGAAGAGAACGAATCACGTATAGACTGCAGGATGCAGGTTGGCTGAATATGTATAGTCGAAGAGTGATGCATTCCGCAATATTTTTTTATAAAATTCTTAAAAAAAAGTCTCCTAGGTATCTTGTAGAAAAAGTGCGATATCGTAATCAAATCCATAACCGCAACCTTAGATGTAGCCATATTTTAACGATACCACGCCATAACAAAGAATTTTTCAAAAAGTCTTTTGCATACAATATTGCTAACATAATAAACAAATTTCAAATAGTGGATTTTTCCACTTCGATTGCATTTCTTAAAAAACGAATTAAAACTAAATTATTTCAATCGCAGCTCGTACGAATATAGTGTTTTGATATTAAATTTGTTGACTTGTTCGGTATACGTATGTGTGTACGATACTTTTTTTTCAGTATTATTTTTATTAATAGTGAATTGATTTTATTTATTTATTTTTTTTCATTCCTGCAAATGTGTGCTTTACCTCTCTTTACCCCTCTCTCTCCGTCCCTTACCTACACTCCTTGTCGATTTATTTTCGCTTAGTTTTATTTTCTAGTTGATAATAATAATCTCTGTACTCTGGTTAATTTTTCTTTTATTCTGTTTTAATTTGTTGCTATTATATTTGAGGCCTCAACAGCATTTGTGAGATCATGCGTGACCTCGCAAAATAGGCTGAAATATGGGCCGTTTAACTCATCTAGTCGTGTAAGTAAGCTGATGTAAAATGTTATTTGTATTTACTTTTTGAGTTAATAAACGTCTTATTATTATTATTATTATTATTATAAAATGAACCTCGAGACAGCAATGAAGTTTGCCGTCGAGGTTTGTATACTATTTTATTTTTAACCATAATTTCTTGAAAAAAAATAAATAAATTCGTGACAACCAAATAAATGAGGTCGGGAAATGAGGACGGGGAATGAGGACGGGAAATATTTCCCTGCAGCATTTTCCGTCCGTGGACGGGAAATGAGGATGGAAAAAATTTCCCGTCCGCATTTCCCGTCCTGGGACAGGTAATGGACCAGGAAAATAGAAAGACAGAAATGTCATTTTCAAATTTTCGAAAAGTCAGTAATGACAGCATTTCATATATGGTTAAAAATAAATAAAGTACCTAACAACCTCCAACTAGATTTTTTTTAATTACCAGTGGAAATGTCACAGTTACAAATAACCTTGCAAACAAACATAGACGTCGAAAATGAATGTTTTAGAAACGTCTTGAGTGGAACGAATTTCCGGATTGTAGATTGTATAGTCTGGGTGTTTGGGTTGTGGATCGTGGATCTCTCCGCACTGCAACCTGATTAGATCTATTGTGCTTGGCAAAGCCTATATAATGTTTTTATTATACTTACCTGAAAACACCTCTTTGCCACCTGTCTTTACAATAAAGTAATGGTGATATTTCCAGAACAGCGCACGGAAATTTTTTCCCGATCTCTGTTTCCGTGCGCTAAGCAGATTAGACGTCAGTCAATATTGCATCCTTGTCATTCATTCGAAATTGAACAAAGATATTTTATTATAAATGCATTCCGACAAATTAAAAAACGATTTAAGTTTCTGTGACAACCATCATTTACCTATGTACATTCGTGAGCATTGAAAGTGGGACACACGATTTTTCCTATTGTGAAACGAATTCGCCAGCTATACTTAGGCAATGACGGGGATTGTCATATTTGACAGAAAAATCCATTGTAGAGAAAAGACTGATTTACCCAAAATAGGGAAAAATGACAAGTGTGAGTCGGGTGTCCCACTTTCAATGCTCACGACTGTACCTATTTTTGACATTTTATTTTCTGTAAAATTCATGGAATTTTAAAAAATTGGAATTTTAAAGAATTGGAACACTTCTATGTCTAATTATAATGTTGATTATTCCACTCATGTGTTAGAAATCCCATAAGACAAGTGACGATTTTCAGAATTACAGCGAAAATTCTCTTTTCCATTTGTTTAACTAGAGAGAATTACAGCGATTATACAATTCACTGTACATTATTCCCATATGACACGAGAGACTTAACAAGTGATAAGCCTTTTGGGATTATCACGCTTGGTGGCATTTATGGCAAATTCTGTTATAGATTTTTTTTTTAAATTTTAAAGTATTATAGTTTAGTTCATTGTATAACCTTTTGAATACCACTCGATGTTTCAGGATTACCTAATGCTTTTACCTGACACTCAACGCGTTACTAGCAATACCACTCCTCCTTCGGAGTCGTGGTGTTGCTGCGTAACGCGTTTCGTGACAGGTAAAAGTATTATCCGGTAATCCTAAAACCTCTTGTGGTATTACATTCGATAATTCTCCCATGTTATTGTATACGTGGTTGTCATGCTAATTTTTGATACAAACAAACGGTACCTGATAGCAACCATTTATTTGTATTGATTGTTAAGATGTTCAAATCGTTTAATACATAAAGTTTGTTTCGCCAGGGTTTGTACTTGCCACCAGCATTTGCCTTCCTTGTTTAACAAATAAAAATTGACTGAAACAAATCAATGACGTCAAAAAGGTTCGTCGGTTCTTAAACCAAAAGTCATTCATTTTTATTTGTCAAAAAATTGAATGTGTCATATGAATTAATCTACGACAACCCTTTTTTTTCAAGTTTCAAGGTCAAGTATGAACCCTGGTGAAACGGACCTTATTTATTTCCATATTTTTTGCATTCTCATATGTGAAATAATCCTCTAAATACCACTTGAGCTTTAAAATGAACCAGATAATTTTGAAGCTCTCGTGGTATTATCCCCGATTAGACATATGGTGTTATCGAAAACTGCCTCTATATCAATAAATGCGCATAAAGTCTGTCGATTTTGATCTGATACTCGAAAGGAATGTGAGCTGGTGGCTCCCTACATTAGAACGCCAATGGTCACTTGACGTCACACCTGTTTTTGCCATAACCTTCACCCCCTCGCTCCTCATACGGAAAGTGTCAGATAAAAAACGACGCACAATAAGCATCTGCTTGACTTTGAATGTGGCCTTTCAATCTTAGTGACAAGACTGTGTAGGGCTGTCACAGTTGATTTACCTGGCAAATTGATTCTTTTAGTTTTAAAAATAACAACATTTACCATTTTCTTCTTTAGGCAGTATCATGGGATTCCCTGATGCAAAGAAATTCGACGGTGACGTGTTCGGGCAACCATGCGACATTTTGATCGCAGCAGCCAAGGAGAAGGTGATATCCAAAGAAAACTGCGGTCAAATCAAGGCAAAGATTGTCGTCGAAGGCGCCAACGGCCCAGTCACTCCAGCAGCTCAGAAACTTTTGCAAGAGAGAAAAGTTATCATAATTCCCGATATTTTGGCCAACTCAGGAGGTGTCACTGTTTCCTACTTTGAGTGGCTGAAAAACTTGAACCACGTATCTTACGGCAAACTGTCGTTCAAATATGAAAGAGACTCCAATTATCATTTGTTGGCGTCAGTACAAGAATCCTTGGAGAAAGCTCTTGGCAAAGAGATCCCTATAAGACCGTCATTGGATTTCCAAAAAAGAATTGCCGGTAAGTGGCAGAAAAAAAGAGTCGAAATATTTTTGAGTATTTTTTTTTAGGTGCTTCTGAAAAGGACATCGTCCACTCGGGCCTCTCTTTTACAATAGAGCGCACTGCTAAAGCCATTCAACTCACCGCCGCTGAGTTGGATTTGGGCATAAACTTTCGACTTGCAGCGTACGTTAATGCGCTCGTAAAGGTGTTCCACACTTATGCCACTTCAGGATTTGCTCATTAACCAATTTGTATTTTTTGCGGCTGTCAAAATAATTTGTGAATAAATTTTTGTGAACCTGACTTTCCGTTGATTTATTTGTTAGAAGAATAATCCGCAAATGCCTCATTCTATTTAATATTAAATTAGTTTATTTGCCATTAGCAAATATTTGAAATAATTATTTACAGAAAACTTATTTTCGCTGAAATCATGATTTGAATTATTGAAGCGTATTTTAAATTTGGCCCAGCTATTTAAATCGTACATAATTCGCTTGATTAATTAACAATTATTGTGTTAAATAATTTTAAATTTTAAAATCGTTATTCAATGAAAATTCATTTTATTGGTAAAATAACTACTTTATTGAATTACCTTAATTTTTATTAAATTACCTTAATTTATTCCAACCAACTTTTCTCATTGTCTTGAAGCTCAGCCAGGGATATTTGATCCGGAAGAGTTTCAGGGTAATTTTTTTTTTCAAATCAAATCGATAGTTCAAGTAGTAAATTTAGGATGAAATTTTTCAGAAGTAAGTAATATCTAATATAAATCTGAGAATACATTTAGTCACAACTGGCAACAGCGCAATCAAAACTTTAAGCCAGTGGCCACAGGAACAGCTGTTCTTGGCCATTAGGCTCTTTTTTGAAATTAGCATACTAGATTGGGAGGGCGTGACAGGTTTTACCTACTGATTTTATCCCGCATGCCTTTTTAATGATTGATAATAATTAACACAGAAACAGCAAGAAAAAATATGATTTTCACCGCCGCTCGAAACCGCTATATTGGGAAAATCGAATTTTCATTTGTGAAAAACTTTTGTGGTTTTTGGTGATCTGTAACTACATGCCATTTAAACATAAGCTAAAACTAACGTATTAAAAGTCTTGTAATGAAAGGCATGTACCCCGCAGTAGCGCAAATGCTTCAAAGAGTCAACTGAAGATGAAAAAAATAATGCTGATTTTTAATGTTTTGAAATTGCATGCCAATGGAAATATCCAATTTTCATCCAAATAACAGCGTAAAAAATAAATGGCATGCGCCGCTCGGTGGGGGAAATCCGGAAAATAAGCGGAAAATTTTGTGAAAATTTTTAGTATACTTTTGGTGATTTCAAACTCGTTAAAACAATGTTCAGTAATGATTTTGTAATGAAATAATTATATAGCCCGAAAGGCGTGCATCCAGCTTTGGAGCATCGTATTATAAACAATAATCAAAGTTGTACAAAATAATATAAATAATAGTTGGGGAGCTGGCGTCAAAAACATGCAAGAGTTTTCGCAAGGCTGATATTTTCAAAATAGGTCGTACTTTAGTGCTAGAATGCTAGTGTACAGTCAGCACTCACAGTTCCGGGACAGCTGGCTCTGGGACGCGGGCAAAGTTGTAATTTTAAGAAGCATCTAAACTGTTTTCTCAAAGCTCAAAATTTATAGAAATTTTGCACTTTATCTGTTTGAAGGTCACAGATAACGTATGTAAATCGTCAGACGTCTAGTTCGTTGCAAAAAGGGGGTCAGACGTCCTCAAAGTTTTTATTTTATGGCATTTTCTTCGGTGTCCTGTCAAAATATATTTTTGCAGGTATTTGACAAATATATTTGAAGAAAATGCCATAAAATAAAAACTTTGAGGACGTCTGACCCCCTTTTTGCAACGAACTAGACGTCTGACGATTTACATACGTTATCTTGTGACCTTCAAACAGATAATGTGCAAAATTTCTATAAATTTTGAGCTTTGAGAAAACAGTTTAGATGCTTCTGGAAATTACAACTTTGCCTGCGTCCCACAGCCAGCTGTCCCGGAACTGTGAGTGCTGACTGTACACTAGCATTCTAGCACTAAAGTACGACCTATTTTGAAAATATCCGCCTTGCGAAAACTCTTGCATGTTTTTGGCGCCACCTCCTGGACTATAAATAATGATTTCTTTTTGCTTGCCATTTTGCAAATCATTAAAAAAAGATATTTTAAGTGCAGAAACAAAATGGCATGCACGCACCTGCAACCCTACATACAGGGTGTCCCACGGTGGATGGCGTAGTGATGGGACATGAACATCGATGTATCGTAAACATCGATGTTATTGCCTTCGATAATCGATGTTTTAGCATCGATGCCAGAAGTTACAAAACATCAACATATCGATGTTCGAACCATCGATATTCCATATTGCGAAAAGTACGCAAACCCAAACTCAAAAAAGAAATAGATTGAAAGGGAAAGGAAAAGATTATCAGCCTTGTTATTTTTACAGTTTGTTTTAGGTCGTATTTTTGGGAACTTGAGGATTCGAAGTAGTTTTGCTGTTTATATCATTTGATTCCTATTCATTCTGTAATTATTTTATTCCTGTTTTTGCTTTTCATCAAAAATAATGTTTATTTTTGTATCTTTTTGTTTATAAATGTACAGTTCGTCAAACAAAAAACTGGTACGCATTATCCTATTGTGTTGTATTGTGTAAATCGATCTTTTTTATCACCTCAACAATGACAAAGAGAGTCAAGTCAGTGTCATATTTAAACCAATAATAACATAAAAACATGTTGCATTTTACTTTTGTTCAGGTTTGACATTGACAAAAACTGCCTGAACTAAGTTTTTCAGAACAGACTTTTTGTTGTTAAGCCTAACTCACACTAGGCAAATTTAAAAAATATATATTGCCTGTACCAGTTTTATGTTTGGCCAAGTGTATCTAAATATGTTTTCAATCAGTATTTTTACAAGAATACCAAAAAGTAACCAAAAAAACATAATCTCAACATTGAACATCGATGTTTCAAAACATCGATATTTTATTGACATCGATAGTATCGAGCGATATCAGAACCGATGTTCAACATCGATGTCTGAGCACCGATGTCACATGACTAGGATGGCGTAAGACGTTTATGGAGAACTAAAAAGCGGATCATTTTGAAAATTTGGCATCCGGGATAAACGACCATGATATTCACTAATGGCGTTTCCGATTGGTAGATTCAGTGCGCACTGAGTGTATTTGCATCCTTTTAATTGACCTTTATAAGAAAAAGACAGAAATAGAAAAAATTGCACTAGTTCCGCACTAGATCTACCAATCGGAAACGCCATAAAAATATTTTTGTTTATACGCAAATATGCGGTGTTGCCGCTTCTACTCTAAACCAGTGGCACGCTATTTCAAATGGAACACCCTATATGATTGCATATTTGGATTCTACGTAAAATACTGAGCAGATTTCATGTGATATACCCTATACCTAAGTTCAACTGTTTTGGAAATATTGATAGTTGTAAATAGACCTATCTATTTTTACCTGGCATGCGCGCGCAACACGAGGCAATGCCTTTCTATTGGCTAACTAGTACAGGTGAGAGGTGTTCGTTTTACACGCTGGACATCTGCTTGTCCTTGTTCATTGCCCGTGGTCTGACAAGAATGAAAGTACGGTTGATATTCAACTTGACATAACTTGAAAAGTGACATGCAAAAATTGTTTGACATTTTCATTGACAAATATGTTGCACAACATGCAGCCTTTCTCCTTCCCTTTTTATCCCATGCAAATAAGAAGAAAGGATTGCTATACGTAAGTCTAACATAATTTGGTACGATTTGCCTCGTCTTGCGCAATGAGCGTTCTGTGTCTTTTTTCATCTAATGAAGTTTTCGTATTATTGCCTCTTTGTCTGGTAAAATAGATAGGTCTATTGACTTTGTGCAACTTTGAGAGGCTGTAAAACCTAAACCGTTTAATTTTAGAGGAAAACCGATTATACATTCCTATCTTAGATTTTAATAAACTATCATTTGACACCAAGTTCGAATTTAATCCATGATTAAAAATTCCAATTAAATTTCTAAAATAGGAATGTGAAATCGGTCAGTGGCGTAGATACGGGAATACCTCCAGAGCCCCAGAGAGAGGAAAAAAAAAAAATGAAAAATTGTAACAAAGTTTGTTTTCATCTCGTTTCAATATCGAAATCTAAATCTAAAAAAATGTTCCATTACGTTGTTTTCTTTTTAGCGCTGGTTGAATGGTTTGGCATCTTTATCTATCAATAAAGAGTTTGTACCTTTAGTTCAGTGGCGACGCCAGGGGTGGAGGGGAAACAAAGGGGGCTCGGGCCCCCCTGAAATTTAGCCGGCCCCCCTGCAAACTTGCCCTCATGCTGGCAACAATGCAATGTAACATCAGCAGCCTCTGCCGGTTAATTCGGTAATCGGTGGGTACAGGTAACCGCGACGCTGCTTTCGCTTTCCTGGGATTCCCCCAAAAATCGTAAATTAACAGATGTGGGATTCTGTAACGAATAAATATATTTTCGCTATCTCTATTGACGTCCCCTCTCTATTGATTTCGAAAAGAGAGAAGAAGACAGCAAGTGCCATAGCGTTAGGGATAACGATTTCTATCCGTTACCTAATCCCGCCGAGGATTGCTCATCCTCATAAGGCGTACGTTCGCCAATTCTCGAGTCGGCAGGGCCTGCGAGTAACGTCACCACTATCAACAGCACAAGTATAGTGGTGAGTTAGCCAAGAAGATTGGAAATTATTCTTTAGTTTCAGAGCCCTGGAATTAAAGAATACATTATATCACTAGGTACCATTAAATTGTGATTAATCAAAATAAAAACTTTAATTTTATGTATTTTTTTGACTCTTGCCGTTCCGAAATAACGGATATGAACTTAATTTAAATTCAAAAGTTTAGGAAAAATGGGAATTTTGGAAAAGATTATGGGTGCATTCAGGCGGTCCCAGCCCCAGCGGCTAAGCTCAGCCACTCAGCAGGGACTGTATTCTAGGGTTGCCATCTGTCCGGTTTTCACCCGGACTGTCCGGTTTTTTAAAGGTTTATCCGGTTTCCGGACGCATGATGAAAATGTCCGGAAATATCTGGATAACTGTATAATTGATAATAATTAATGATAATATCGGGTCTTCAAAAAAAAAACCAATCAAAGATTGCTATGGTTTTTTAAACGTATGTCTTAGCAATATTTTTCTTCAATTTGTCAATTAACTTTAATGTCAAAATGTCATGTCAAAAATCCTGACCAATAAAGAAACAGTAATGCGACGTACGTTTTCGTAATCAAAGCAATCTTCGATTGGTTTTTTTTTTGAAGACCCGATATAAAATTGTTAAAGACAATTAGTTTATCCAAAACACGTGACTTTGACAAGCAAACAAAGGGTTTGTGTGCCTCTTGGCGGACATTTTAATTTAAGTTTGATAGCACCTTGAATAATTAGCCTATTCAAAACATGTCACTTTGATGGTGCGTACGATAAGTCCGAACTATTGACACTTTTTACCCTGACCCGTCATTATGTCGCACTTTTTACACCATTCTTACCGTTCAGCGTTCATTTTCCAGTGTAGTTTAGATAGTTGCGTTCTAAAACATAACTACACCGCACTAACGCTAACCGGTTCAGACAAATCGTACGCACCATGAAAAGCAAACAAGGGTTTGTGTACCTATATGGTTTGTGTGCCTCGCGGACATTTTAATTTAAGTTTGACAGCATCTTGGATAGTCTAATTGCCGAACGTCTATATACCTAACTAATTTCTGAACGTACCTACTTCTTCAATGACGGGTGTTTCACGAACGTCTCCGATTTCGAGTTAGTGACGTAAATGTGGACTTTTTTTGCCTAGGCAGAAAAATTCGTTTCTACCTATTCAACAAACGTTATCAGCGACCAACGCAATTAATAAATATAAAAAGTGGATTATGCGTGAAATTGAAACAAATTCGGAGAAAAATGATATGTTTCACACAGCCAAAAATCAGATTTAATGCCTGAGCTGGTTTCCTAGCTTCGTCTTCGGCTATGGAACAGGAAAACCAGCCGCGGCATTGAATATTATGCCTTTCTGCCTAATAAAACAAATAACTTTGTATTGTGTCGTTTCTCCCTGTTCACTTACTCTGTCCCTGTTTTTTTTTTTTTTTTTAAATTTAAAAATAGACCGTGACTACGAGGGATGGCGTTTAAGATTAAGAAGGTACCTTTTCTAATTTTTTTCTAAAAATTCATAAGCGAACTTTATAGGCAGGCAACTTTAGTGCAATAAATTGCAACCATAACTCAGCGCAGTGCTCTATTTTTCAAAATACCTCACAATAACGTAAGGTACATACATGTACGGTCGGGGGATGTACGCATGTTTAATGTATCCTAGCTTGGATCGACTATGCACGGGTTTTCGGAAATCAAAAGGTGGCAACCCTACTCTATTCTCGAAACCAAGGAACAGCGTTCTCATAAGAACGATTGCTCTGTCATTGTCAGTGTTATGCCGGACGACAAAGATAGAAACTTCGTTCCAATGAGAGCGCTGCTCCGTATTTCGAGAATAAAGTTTCTGCTGAGTAGCTGAACTGAACCGCTGGGACCGCCTGAATGTACCCAATGTATCTTTACTTAATTAGTCTCGGTTGGTCAAATTGCCGCCATTTTGTTTACCTGTCCTGTCACAAATGTTTGCCTTTGGCGAATTTGCCTGCACCGCTGGACCTGGATCCCCCCCCAGGTTGAAAAGCTATCTACGCCACTGAAATCGGTTTTTCTCTAAAATTAACCATTCAGGTTTTACAGCCTGTCAAAGTTGCAAAAAGTCAATTTTCAACTGTCAATATTTCCAAAACAGTTGAACTTCGGTATAGGATATATTACATGAAATCTGCTCAGAATTTTACGTAGAATCCAAATATGTCACATACAGGGTGTTCCTATTAAAATAGCGATGTTGCCACTAGTTTAGAGTAGAAGCGGCAACACCGCATAAACAAAAATACTTTTAAAGTGTAGATTATGATCGTTTATCTCGGTTGCCAAATTTTCAAAATGATCTGCTTTTTAGTTTTCCATTAACGTCTAATACGCCCATCCACTGTGAGACACCCTGTAGGTATGTAAGGCTGCAGGTGCGTGCCTGCCATTTTGTTTCTGCACTTAAAATATATTTTCTTAATGAATTGCAAGCAAGAAAGAATCATTATTTTCTGTTTATATTTTTTGCAACTTTTTCCATGCATGCCTATTCAATGTTACGCCCTGGGATGCATGCCAATTATTTTTTTTAATAATCATTATATAAATGAAAATTTGAACAAATGGCATGCAATTTGAAATCACCAAAAGTACCTATACTAGAAATTTTCACAAAATTTTCCACTAATTTTCCAGGTTTCCCCCACCGAGCGGCGCATGCCATTTATTTTTTAGGCTGTTATTTCGATGAAAATTAAAGATTTCCATTGGCATGCAATGTCAAAACATTGAAAATCAGCATTATTTTTTTCATCTTCAGGTAACTCTTTGAAGCATTTGCGCTATTGTGGGGTGCATGCCTTTTATTATAAGACTTTCAATACGTTAGTTTTACCTTATGTTTAAATGGCAGGCAGGTACAGATCACCAAAAACCACAAAAGTTTTTCACAAATGAAAATTCGATTTTCCCAATATAGCGGCTTTGAGCGGCGGTGAAAATCATATTTTTTCTTACTGTTCCTGGGTTAATTATCAACCATTAAAAAGGCATGCGGGATAAAATCAGTAGGTAAAACCTGTCACGCCCTCCCAATCTATACCTAGAGATTGTAGATTGTAGATTGTGGGGGAGTCGTTTCGGCTTTGCAGCCACTCAGCACTGCAACCTTTGCAGATATTTTGTACGTGACTCTTCATATTAAGTTTTCTGCAGGAAGCATAGACTTCTGCCGAAGGAAGCTATTTTCCTGAGTGTCAGTTGGCAGACTTCCTCTGGTGACAGTGTGGCCCCTCGAGGAATTTGAGCCTCATGCAGAATTGGGCTGGATATTCGCAGAGTAGGTGCTGTGCGGTCTCTATTTCGTCTGAGCAGAATCTGCAGAAATCGTCTTCCGCTCTGCCAATCAACCTTGAATGGTATTTTACCAGGCAGTGTCCTGTGAGCAGTCCTACCACCAATCTGATGTCTGGTCTGCTCATGTTTAGGAGCTGTTCAGCTCTTTTTGTTGAAAGAGTAATAAACCTTTTCGACTGTCTGAGTCCCGGAGTGTGCCTCCATGACAGTTGGTCTTTTTCCCATTTGTTCGAACTGTTGTTGAGTTCTTCCATGATGTTGCTTTTCAGGCACAGTAGGGCTCTGGTCGATGGTATGGTGTTGAGGCCCCTTCTTTTGCGAGTCCATCTGCTTCTTCGTTTCCTTCTTTGCCTCGATGACCAGGCAGCCACATCAGCGTTACCTGGTTGTGTGTCGCTAGTGCTTTTAGGGTCTGTTTACACTCCCAGACTAGTTTTGACGTGCATTTGAAAACCCTTAAGGCTTTTAAGGCAGCTTGGCTGTCCGATAGTATGAAGATATGTGTTCTTTTGAGGCTTTAGTTAAGACACTCTTGTGTCTTAAGTATGCAGTTAAAATGTTGTAAGATGTTTACCCAATGCCTTGGAGAGCTTGAAGTTAGGGCTGGAAATGCCTAGTCCAGCTCCTTCCATTAGCTTGGATCTATCTGTGTACCACAGAGATGCATTGTCTGCTTGTGATAATTCTTTATTCTCCCATGATTGGCGCTCGTTTATTACCACTGCGAATGGGATCTCTAAGTCCAATCTGACCATCATGTGGTCACTTGGTTTGCTGGCATTCTCCAGTTTAATTCAATCAAGGATGCGCAGATGTCCCCTCAGATCACCATGCTTGAACTTGTTTGTTTGGAATAGCCTGTGAGCGCTGATTATTGCCTCTTTTTCACACATAGGTGAAGTGGGGGCATGGTAGTAGCGTCTCTAGGGCTTCGGTGGGATAAGTTGACATTGCTCCCGTTATTCCTAGACATATCAACCTTTGTACCTTTCTCAGCTTGATCTGAGCGGTGACTTGCTGGGTTTTGGGCGACCACACCAATGAGGCATATGTGACCATGTGCTTTATTATAGTTTGGTAAATCCAGAATACCATCTTTGGCTTTAGCCCCCATGTTTTGCCAACAAGTTTTCGGCATGACCACATGGCTGATGTAACTCGAGAGCATGTTTTCTCTAACTGTTTGTTCCAAGTCCAAAAATTCATAAGCTGTCTCTGTCACTGATGATTCAAAGTAAGCGCTACAAATGGCCTACTGGATTTGTTGAAACTGTCAAAATTGAGGTGCTTTCTTTTTGCGGCCCTAGACTTAATTGAAAAATGTGGAGTGAATTAATTCCAATTGACTCACCTCAACTGCTAATGCATTTTCTCAATACTTTCAGGATATTTATGATGAAACTGCTTTTGTAAACGATTGTGGAGCTGTTAATGATTGTGGTTTGGATGTTTTGGACATAGGTGAAGTAAGTGAGCAGGATGTGTGTGAAGCTATTGGATCCTTAAAACCTCGAGCATCTCCAGCATTCTTTTTCATATTCGGAGATACTAAAGCATCCTTTACGCACTTATCCTAATTGATAGATCCCTGAAAGAAAACTGTTTTCCTAAAATGTTGAAAGTTGGCAAGGTAATTCCAATTCACAAATCTAGGCCCATTACAGTGCTGCTAGCTCTGTCGAAGATATTTGAACGGATCCTACATGATAAAATATATAACCATGTAAAACATATTATTCTACCAGAACAGCATGGGTTTCAAAGAGGTAAGTCTACAGTCACAAATCTTGGGGTGTTCTCTGAGTATGCTGCGAGGCATCTGCCTAACGGGTGCCAGGTTGATGCTGTATACATAGATTTAGCTAGAGACTTTGATAATGTTAACCATGGAGTGCTAATTAAAAAGTTTTAAAACTTCTCTTTCAGTGAAAACATAACTAATTTGATGATTTTTTTGCATGTAAGTGAGCAAAAATTCATCATTCCATTTCTGAGCCGGAGATCCACTCGCTGATAAAAAGACCCTACTCAATAAATCCTGAAAGTTTGAAGTCCCTCTGATTAGCATTTTTCAGAGGCTTATCGAAGGACACCCTGTATAATTGCTTATATATCTTGCGTTCTGGAAAAAATCATCTGTGAAGATTTTAGAAACTGTCTCCGCATTTGTGACCGCTGTGGCCTGTGAAAAATAATTTAAAATTACCTACCTGTACTCTAACAGGGCGGACACATTATTAAATATACTTACTGGCATTTGATTTTGTCTTTTCAATTCCTAAATAAAAGTTTAATAATTTCTAATCTTAGGCTACAAGGAACAATTAACTTATTCTCCAGAAATAACAAATTTTCAGATACAATGAATTTTTCTCTTAGGTTGTAAAAATTTCTGATATTTTCTGGAACTTTGTATTTCTGAAGTGGCCAACCATTATCAATAAAGTTCATGAGAGTACTAAGCTTTGGGCTTTTTTGGATCAAAATATGACAAAATGAGAGAGTTAGTTAATAAATGTAATAAGCTATTAAAAGAATTTCCACTGTTCTCTATCCACTCAAATTCAACGTCATTTCTAGTTAGATTTCTTAAAGGAGCAGTTATTTTAGAAAGATTTGGTATAAACTTGCCTATAAATTTGACCAAAAATTTCAAAATATCTGCGTTTCACTTAGGAACAGGCATTTTTAAAATAGTTTCAATATATTTCCTTTTAGTTTCAATACCCTTATGTGAAAAAATCTAACCTAAAAATTTGACACTCTCTTTTTTAAACTGAATTTTCTTTTTGTTAAACTTTAGATTGTGTTCAGAAGCCTTATCTAATACGCACTTTAGGTTTTGGTCATTTTCAGCCTCGGTGGCACCTGTTACTATCAAATCGTCAAAATATATTCTCTTTCCTGGGATGTCACCAAAAATTTCACAATTTTTTTTTTGATAAACCTCAGGGGCTGAAAAAATACCAAAAGCTAATCTCTTAAACTTATAACGATCAAACGGAGTACCAAAGGTCATTAAATCTGAACTTTCATTATCTAACTCAACCTGTCAATACGCATCTTTCATATCAAGCACAGTAAAAATTTTTTTGTCTGTTAATTTGATAGCAATATCATCATATGATGGAATTAGGAAGTGTTCTCGTTGTATAAGCTGGATCCGTCTTCTGGATAAAGACAAAGTTGATGGTCACCATCTGGCTTTTCAACTATAACCAGAGGGTGTATCCACTTTGAAGGTTTATCGACTTTTTCTATATGTCTTTGGACACGAGATCATATAACTTTTTTTTCAAGGATTCTAACAAAATGTGAGGCACCCGCCTAATATCACAGTTTTTTTGATTTTATGTCTGGCTTTAAACTTATATAATATTGTGTTTCAAACTTTTCTAAATCCTCAAAAGTAATATTTATTAACAACATCCTCTGAAGTTTTAAGCAATATTTGTTTGCTCAAAGAATCTACTCTATTTATCAAATTTAATTTTAAACATTCCTGTAAACCAAACCCAACAAAGGAATCTGACCTTCAGCGTTAACTACAACAAAAGAAAATCTTTCTTTTGAATTTCTTAGCTCTACACTCTAGCATAACTTCACCTAAACATTTTAGTTTGAAATTCGGATCACCATATGACATCAAAGTAATATTTGTCTTGCGAATAAACAAATCTGGGGCAATTTTATTTAAAACAATCAAGGGTCCGGTGTCTAACTTGAATGTTATATCTCCTTTGTCCACAATGTTACTGTACTGTTTCCAATTGCTCTTCTAACTCTACCAATAAAACTCACATAAAACTACTCATAGTCACTTCCAGCTTTACCAGTTGATTCAGAACTGTCTTCTTCTTTGGACACACAATGGACTTTTCTCTTGAAAAATCTATTTACTTTTATGAAAATCATTTTTATCTGGACATACCTTAGCAAAATGGGCACGACCCTGGAATTTGCACATGTTTTTCCAGTAGCAGAGGGCACCTATTTCCGAACCTATGGTTATAACCACAATTCCTACAAAACTTGTTAGGGTCTTCTATTTTACTAAAGTTTCTGGTTGTACTAACTCTAATGGAATCTACTCTAGATTCATTTTCTAAAGTCCTTACTTGGTCTTTACTGATTTCTGTGGCTCTACAGAAATTTATTGCTCTATCCAGAGTTAAAGAGGCCTCTCTCATTAGTTTTTCTTTACAGACAAGGTCAACGAAGCCCACGTTTGACTGTATAACAACCCTCAAGCTACTCAGTGGGCTCAACAAGGTCACCCTTGCTAGGTTCCCGGGTCACAGAGGTATAAAAGGCAACGAGGAAACAGACCAGCTGGCTCGTGAAGGTAGCAAAACTGCATTTATTGGGCCCAAATCTGCTCTTGGGGTTGCTTCCTGCCTGGTGAAAGCCAAGATCAGGAACTCGTTTAACAATCGGTTCCAGGACGAAGAGCTGGAACAGAAAGGCCTCAGACAGTCAAGGATCTTCATATAAGGTCCTTCAAACTGCAAAGAGGCAAAAAGCCTCCTAAAACTAAACAGGAGCCATCACAGGCGTCCTGACGGGACACTGGGTGGTATTTTATACCACGTACACAAAATCGGACTCAGCAATGAGACGGAATGTAGGTTCTGCAGCGAAGTAGATAAAACTACCAAGCATATAGTCTGCAAATGTGGCGCCCTCGTCAGTCGCAGACGACGATAGCTTGGGTGCAGTTTTCTGGAACCTGATGAAATAAAACATGTCCGACCTGAGCGGGTCTGCACCTTTCTTAACAGTTGCGGGCTCCTAAAGTGAGACAGGGCTGCACCAAGCGAGAGATAGCACAAATCAATCAAATGTGTGTGTGATTTTTAATACAACTTACCTCCTGAACAACCGCACAGTCGTCTTTACCAGAATCCAGTAAATCGCCTTTACCATCACCCAATAAATCTGCTTCACTATCACCTAATAAACTGCCTAATAAGTCATCTACATCACCTAATAAGTCGCCTTTTAGGTCTAGAGTTGCAAAGGAAATTCAGGACGTATGTCACAGACATGCAAATAAATATCAATAACAACCTTAAGTCTTGTCTTGTATCTCTAGACTTAAAAGTAAAAGGCGGTTTATTAGGTGATGTAGATGACTTATTAGGTGGTTTATTAGGTCATGGTGAAGGAGATTTATTAGGTGACGGTAAAGGCGATTTGTTGGGTGGATTGTTGGGCGATTTATTATAAGCGGTACAAAGATGATTTATTAGTCAGTTTATTGGGTGATGATAAAGAAAAATATTTGGGTAATTTGTTGGGTGAATGCTAAGGTGATTTATTGGATGGTTTATTTAGTCATCTACATTACCTAATAAACCGCCTGATGAGTCATCTAAACCACATAACAAAACTTACCTAGGTACCACACGAGCTGAAGAGATTACTACCAAGTGTAGCAAAACAATAATTGTCTGAGACATTTTTGATAGTTTATTAAGGGAACAAGTGCACACTACTATACTATCTAATTTAGTGATTTGAGAAATTTTTGAAATTCAATGCACAATATAAAAATATGCTCAACTTCAGTGGTATATTTAGCCTCCACCCGACATCGTTGAGGGCATATTGAAAATTTCAAGAATTTGCTTCAATAAAAATATCAATGATGAAAAGTATAATGCCTTGGCATACCCCAACATCTTTAAAATTTACTTATCCGAATAGATACACAAACTATATCGAACAATAGAACGGAAGGCATTCCACTTTGGAAAGCATACATACATTTGGAAATTGTTTTATTTGCAAATTCAACAACTTGTACCGAAATAAAAATGTTTTAGCTAAATATTGACGAATGCTAAATTTAAACGGTCGCAGTCGGATTGAGGAATTATATATTTTTGTATTGATAGATTTTTCAGGAAAATAATTGGAATTTTGGTTTATGGAGAAGGATACCTCATAAAAGGATAGCACAACTCAGCTCAATCAATATTCAATTTCGCCCTGAATATATCCTAATCAACAACCCAATGTATTTCATAATAAAAGTAAATTTTTTCAAGAATTTCACTCTAAAATAAAATCCCTAATTCCTGCGCTGTACTAATCATTGTAAAGCATCTTTTCGATCATACTTTTTAAACTGAATTACGAAATTTCGTAACCGAAAAATAAACTATCATTGTTATTCGGCCAATAATCCCTGTTACTCAGAACCAAGAAATTTTTTTTTGAAAAAATATTGACAAATTACTAAATTTTCGGGAACCAAGAAATAGGTTCAATTAACCAAATTTTCTTGATATAAAAAGCCTTTCTGGTACCATCAGAGAATCATTAGTATTCACTAGTTCAATCTACTAAGAATGTTTCAAAAAATATTTGTTCTACTACCCTTGGTAGTAATCTCATCGGCTCGTATAATAGGTAAGAAATTGGTATTTATACCATTAGTCAAATTTTAGAAATTTTGTACATGGTGTTTTTTTATACATTGATACATTGATACATTGACACACAAAAATCGAATGTCAGAAATGTGAAATGTTGCATGCTTTCAGCTTTTTCCAAATTTGAAAATACTATCAAAGAAACTAAGTACCTCAAATTTTACCTGCAGTTTTCACCTGTACAGATAGAATGGTTCACAGAATCAGTAGTAGGATAGTATTTTTACAATTTTTGGAGCCGAATATATGAGAGATTGTTCAATCAAATATAGACAAACTATATATTTTTCGAATCGGGGCATTGTGGTCTTCAAGAATATAGAATGAAATATAGGGCATCACCTTTGAAAAAAGCTGGAAGTATGCAAACTCTCACATTTCTGACATTCAAATTTTGTTTCTGACCATGGTTTCTAAAAGTTCAGCCAAAACTGTATAGGTTTTGTATTTACACCTTTCTTCTACCTGTAAAGGTAAAGGCTGTAGGTGTGGTGTCAATATATAAAAAAACAACCTGTACAAATAAGTGGATTATTGCGGAACTTATGGGTGGACCTCTGCGGGACGAGCGCAGCGAGTTCCGCAGCCATCTACTCACCAATATATTGTTGAACTGTTCAAGTAAAACCTGAAACGTGTAGTTTTTAAACTAATGAGAATAACTCACATTTGTGTGATTTAGGATAGTATCGTAATTAAACAACATATTGAAGAATAGATGGCTGCGGAACTCGCTGCGCTCGTCCCGTAGAGATCTACCCATAAGTTCCGCAACAATTTACTCATTTGTACTTGAATAAATTGTCACATTATGTTACTAGTTTGGTAAAGTAACATTACTAATTCCTGTTGAAAGGCAAATTGACAAAAAGTGAATAATCATATTCTTACAAATTTTGACTTTATATAATAAGTTATCGTTCAAGTACAAATAAGTGGATTATTGCGGAACTTATGGGTGGACCTTCTACTGACCAATATACTGTTGAACTATTCAAATAAGACACTCACCTGAAACGTGTAGTTTTTGAACTAATTAGAATAACTGACATTTGAGTGAGTCAGGTTAGTATGGTACTTGAACGACGTATTAATGAATAAATAACTTCGGAACTCGCTGCGCTCGTCCCGCAGAGGTCTACCCATAAGTTCCGCAACAATTCACTCATTTGTACTTGAATAACTTGTAACATTATATTACTAGCTTAATAAAGTAACATTACTAATTCCTGTTGAAAGGCAAATTGACAAAAAGTGGATAATCTTACAAATTATATAATAAGTTATTGTTCAAGTACATACCAGCATGAGTATTAATATTTAAATTATCACCCAGTTGATTCAAAACACGAAATCGAAACCTCTAATCGCAAAGGACTAGTGGATGGTGTAGTTTCCGGGGCCTTAGGAACAGTTGTAGGTGCAGGCGGATTGGTATCAGGTGCTGCAGAACACCTTGGAGGTGTAGGTGATGTAGTTAACAATGTTCTTGCACCAGTGGGCGGTATTATTGATGATGTTGGTGGAGTAGTAGATATTGTATCAGGCAGTGGATCTGGTTGTGGATGTCAAGGATCTAGCGGTAAAACAACATGAGGTACTCTAAATGTCAGCATAAACATTGAATATTTTCAGGTGCCAGTTTAATTGACAAAGTTAATAGCATTTTGGACAAAGTTCTCAAACTTGTTGGCGGTTTACTTGGAGGTGGATCAAGCTGTAAGACCTTTTTGCGTGTAGTTTCTTGAAACTTATTTTACATTCTTCTAGGTGGTGGTGGCGTTCTGGATTTGAATGGTCTATTAGGTAGTGTCCTAGGAATTCTCAAAAAAAGTAATAATGCAATAAAATTGTATTTATCGGCTAATTTATTATCTATTCCATAGCTCATCCAGTTCATGTTAGCAATGGCGAAGCCCTGATACGTCACGCAACAAGCATTGATCATCCTATCATCAATCGTATTCAATTAGTAGGAAGTTTGTTGGGTGGATCAAGCGGTGGCAAGGATGGTTTATTGGGTGGTTTGTTAGGTGGAGGAAAAGAAGACGGTTTATTGGGTGGCTTATTGGGCGGAGGAAAAGAAGACGGTCTATTGGGTGGTGTGTTGGGCGGAGTAGACGGTTTATTGGGCGGAGGAAAAGAAGACGGCTTATTGGGTGGTTTGTTGGGCGGAGGAAAAGAAGACGGTTTATTAGGTGGTTTGGTGGGCGGAGAAGATGAACACGGTTTATTGGGAGGCTTACTGGGCGGAGGTAAAGACGATGGTTTATTGGGAGGCTTGTTGGGCGGAGGAGAAGAAGGCGGTTTATTGGGTGGCTTGTTGGGTGGAGGAGAAGAAGGCGGTTTGTTGGGCGGAGGAAAAGAAGACGGTTTATTGGGTGGTTTGTTGGGCGAAGTAGACGGTTTATTGGATGGTTTGCTGGGAGGATCTAATGGGGGTGAAAATGATTTATTGGGTGGATTGTTGGGCGGTGGCAAAGATGATTTATTAGGCGGTTTACTAGGAGGTTTGTTGGGCGATGGTGGTAAAAACGACGGTTTATTGGGTGGATTGTTAGGTGGTGGCAAAGATGATTTATTAGGCGGTTTACTGGGAAGTTTGTTGGGCGATGGTGGTAAAAACGACGGTTTATTGGGTGGACTGTTAGGTGGTGGCAAAGATGATTTATTAGGCGGTTTACTGGGAAGTTTGTTGGGCGATGGTGGTAAAAACGACGGTTTATTGGGTGGACTGTTAGGTGGTGGCAAAGATGATTTATTAGGCGGTTTACTGGGAGGTTTGTTGGGCGATGGTGGCAAAAACGACGGTTTATTGGGGGGGTTACTGGGTGGTGGCAAAAATGATTTACTAGGTGGTTTGCTGGGTGGTTTGTTGGGTAATGGTGAAATAGATGGTTTATTAGGAGGATTATTGGGCGGGTTATCGGGCAAAGACGATTTATTAGGCGGTTTGTTGAATGGCGTGGATGACTTACTAGGTGGTTTATTGGGCGGCTTATCGGGCGGCTTATCGGGCAAAGATAATTTATTGGGCGGTTTATTAGTGGGTCTGTTGGGTGATGGTAAAAACGACGGTCTATTGGGTGGATTGCTGGGCGGTTTATTGGGTGGTTCAAGTTGTGGCAGAAACAATTTATTGGGCGGTTTGTTGGGCGAAATAGGGGAATTGTTGAACAGTTTATTGGGTGGCGGTTCGGGTGACTGCTCAGGAGGTAAGATAATGAAAAATGAAATGAAACAAAAAATAATTATCATTATTTCACTTCAATAGGCAGTTTAATCAATTTGGATGCTGTTTTGGATCAAGTGGATAAATTACTTTGCCAGCTATTGGGCGGTGTTCTTGGTGGTATTGTCAAAGGTATACTTAGTGCAAATATTCAATCTGCAACATTATTCAACAATAATTTTTATTTTCTAGCTCATCCTTCTCATCCTGTTAGTCAAAACCTGATTCGTGAACTCAGACAAATTGAAAGACACCAGCTTCGAAAGCAAATATTGATAAAACTTATTAAAACTCGCTCAGTTTCCAAAAACTAATGTTTTGTTACTTTGTTATATTAATATTATTCAACTAAGTTATATTTGAAATAATCCGTATATTGTTATTTACTGTTATATTATTTGTTATTTGTCTGTAATAAACATATTTTAAAGTATTTTGAGTATACCTATCTAATTTAATTCCAAAAAAAAATCTTGCAAAGAAAACTCCGGACAATTTTAGGAAATGTTTGATTCCAAAAGAAAAGGTAGATACTCGGCTAGATACCATTAAACGCAAACTAATGATTAAACAATCCCAAATTTGCATTGTACTGGGTCAACAGTCCTAATTTTTTGTATTGTTAAAATTCTATTAGAGAGTACTATTTACATTATATTTTTGATAAGTTCAGTTAACCAATTTTTTTTTAATATAAAAGGGCAATTTTTCCTCGGCAAGAATATCAGTTGAGTTCGCTTGTTCATTCAATAAGCTTAATACAAAAAAAAAATGTTTATCAAACTAACGTTTTTACTACCCATGGTGGTACTTTCTTTAGCCCACCCTGTTGACCACATTGACTTGGCACGTGATGGTAAAGCAGGCAAAGGAGATGAGATTGTTCGTCAAATGATTCCAATTCCTATCGATCCGGCAATGATCCTAGCTCGCAATGGTAGCACTGATGGAGGTACGATTTACTCAAATTATGATAATAAGTTCTAACTTCAATAAAATTTTAGGGAAATTAGTGGATTTGAATCTGGAGGTAAACTTGGGCGGTCTTTTGAGCAATATTCTTCACTTAATTAGTGCTCTTCTTGGTGGTATTCTAAAGAAAGGTAAGTAAAATAACTTTAAGAAAATAACAATGATTCCATAATTGGTTTAGGAGAACCTATCGACCCAGCAATGATGCTAGTTCGCAATGGTGGCAGTGGAGGTAAAGATTTGCTGAAATTTTATTGATATAAGTTGTATAATTTGAATACTTTTCAAGGGGGTTTAGTAAATCTGGACCTTGGAGTAGACTTGAGTGGTTTGAACGGTCTTTTGAGCAATATTCTTTGCTTACTCAGTGGTCTTCTTGGCAGTATTCTTAAGAAAGGTAAGTAAAATAACTTTAAGAAAATAAGAATAATTCCATAATTGGTTTAGGACAACCTATCGACCCAGCAATGATGCTAGCACGCAAAGATGTTAGTGGAGGTAAATATTTACCTAAGTTTCATTGAAAAGTTCTAATTTGAATTCAATTTCAGGGGAGTTAGTTGATTTGGACCTTAACGTAGATTTGAGCAGTTTAAGTTGCCTTCTGGGCAATATCCTTTGCCTGGTAAGTGGTCTTCTTGGCAATATTCTCAAAACGCACCCCATCGATCAAGATGTATTAATGCGTGGTGGACTTTCGAGCAATTCACTTAGAAGCGATAAAGTTCCCCTTGTTGATCTAAGCGTACTGGCGACTCTCGAAGGCCTTCTATATTCTACTATCGATGCAGAAGTTGCTGGAGAAAATGGTAATATTTATTTGGCAAAGTGAATTCCAAAATCTTTACATTATTTTTTTTAGGACTTCTTGACGTAAACATTGTAGCAATCCTCGACCATTTACTTTCCCTTGTAGTTTCTATCAATGTGAAAGGTATAAGCAAATTTAAAAAAAAAAAATGTAGAATTTAACTAATGATGTTTAATGATTTAAGGTCATCCTGTCAATTTAGCTGCTGCAGAACTTGGACGAAAATTATTTGCTGGAATCGCTGAGAAAAATGTTGCAAAAGGTATGAAGTTCTTTTTGGTCAAAACTTTAACAACTAAACGTTATTGGGAATTATTCTAGCTGAATGAGTACCTCAGTTTGTGTACAAATCAATGAGAGGCCACATGGGTATAAATGAAGCTGCTGCAAGCGTGCAAGTTATCGAAAATTAATTTTTTCCCATTATTTAATTTTGTTGTCTAATTTCATTATTTTTATATACCTACCTGTATTTAGTTGCTATTATTATTTTGCGTATATCTATCTATTAAAATGTAAAATATATTTGTAGTTAAATAAATAATTATCAATCACAATCTTAGTTTGTTCCTTTCAATATTTCGCACCTTATTTTTCATCTTTGCTAACCAACAGAGTAACATTCTGTAAACAAAAATGTTTTTGGTCCAATAATCCACCTGAAAATAATACCTAATTATTGACGAATTGCTCAGTTCTCATAGGAAAAATTAACAAACCTTTATTCATATGAAAAACTAATTACTCCACAAAGTGATACTTTCCTGAAATACTTAAACCAGCTTGAAGCAAGAACACTTTTTTCATAATATAAGAATCTTTTGGCAAATTTCTCCAACTTCTCCAAAATTATTCAGAAGATTACTGGGGAGAGACGCAATATTTTTCTTTCTGAGAGAACTTACATATCTTTTAATTTTATGTAGAGGAGAAAGTTGAGATTTGTATATTGTGCAAAATTTTTATTTATAAATCAGTGCAGAGCGGTTTTGGCCTAGGCCATTTTCAGTGCTACCTGAAAAGTAAGACAACAATAGGTATCTATTGTAATTTCAAAGTTGAGATATGAAATTTGAAAACCATTTGAAAACAATTTCAAATTTGTTTAAATTTTGAGAAATTATTTAACTTACTTCGTCAGGTATACAGGAGTCTACAATTGTAAAAAAACTTAGATGTAAAAGGTCAAAACGAACAACAAAGAGACACGTTACCACATTTTAGAAATCCTTATCCAATAATATCACAAGTACATCACATTATTACATCTATGCAAGATTGTTGAAGAGATCGACCTTGCTCTTTGGCAGACTCGAAGACGGTTGGCGCTGTTCATTGTGAAGGTGCCTGTTTCGAGTCTGTATGTTGCCATAGGCAGGATTGTTGGGAACGCAACCAACAATACATTCTCCAGAGATTTTTAAGTTTGGCAACATTGTCTTTTGTCAGTTGTCGATCAATAGTTGCAACAAAAGCATGGTGTGCGCGGTTTCGGACTAGGACCGGTTCGCCAATTATTATTACCTATTAAAAATAAAAGTAGGTTTTGTACCGATCTTTGCCGAAGCTCTACCTTATGGTATCTTCAACCATTTATGTGAATGTTGTCAATAGTGTAAATAGTGCTTTGTAAATACACGCGCAAAACCCAAAGTAGTGAGTTTCAATTATACAGTCCACTTCTCGCCACGTGACCCGTTCAAGGATGCAGGTATCGTACACCGTCTTTTTCAGGTGCACTGGGATTTTTGGTTGGCGAAGTATATAGCTAACCTTACCGAATGTTGCCCAGCTGAGGCCGATTCGTCTAGTAATATCTGCGGTTTGATTACTTTTTCCGGTTTTGTTCGATTAGTTCCAGAATATGGTTCTCGATGGTGACTCTCATGTTAGATGTACTCATGATTTTGGTCTTCTGTAGGTTCATTTGAAGACCAATGGTTTCGGTTCTTAGAGCATCGTCGAAAGTTCCGCCGCATCGCTGCGATCTTGCTTCATTGCTAGGGTGAATAACTTAGGTGAAATTGTATCCCCCTGCCTAACACCTCGCTGTACTTGGACTTTTGCAGTGACCCATTCTTTTTCAATTTTTACGTGCATGATGATATAGATATATCGTATGCATGCAACGCATTTACCGATGAAGAGAGGATCTGTCGATACCCTGGCTGCAACCTTCGCGTTGAAATTGCCGATTATCACACAGATTTTGGTCTTTTCTGCGCTCTATGCAGTTATGAGGGATTCGTAAAATGTTTCGTTTCATCACTATCTTCGTCTGTAGAGGCGGAGGTTGGTGCATATGCTTGGATGATTTGGATACTCAACATTTTTTTTTTTTTTTTTTTACGGATATGCGCACTCGCAAGGAAATGTCCTATTGCCGCTTCTCGAGCGTGATAGGACATTTCCTTGCGAGTGCGCATATCCGTAAAAAAAAAAAAAAATGTTCGAGTATCTATAATCTATGCGAGCGTTATTCATCGCCTCCAGCACCGCCAGGTTTCGATTGAGTTGAATGGCCATGTGCAGTCGGATGTTGTATTCCGTGCATTTTTCTACTAATGTGCGTACCGCTTGTATATGATCAATCATGCTGGTACCCCTTTCTGAATCCCGCCTGTTCGACTGGCTGGTAAAAGTCGAATTTATTGCTCAGGCGGTTCGTTATTATTTTAGTTGATAGTTTGTAGAGGATGGATAGCAGAATGATGGGCCTGAAATTCTCTAGATTTATGCAGTCGCCTTTTTTGAATAATAGGATAACTTCTGCGTTCTTCCGAGAGTCCGGGATTTTCTCTTCTTGTAGACATTTATTTAGTGAGGTCAGGAGTGCTTTCCTGAGTATCTCTCCTCCGGCCTTCAATATCTCACTGGTGATCTGGTCTTCTTCCGGATATCCTCTTTTTCCGGGGCTTTGCAGTTCTTCAGGTGTTTCAGCGCTGCCTCTAGTTCTTCTTCATGAATGGGCACTATCTTTTCTGATCCTATATTTAGGACTGGCTAATGAATTTGACCTTTTTGACCTGGGTAGGCCACCGATAGAAATTCTCAATAATTTCTACGCTCTTTCCTTTCTCATTCACGATGACTCCTTGATTGTTTTTCATCTTGTGGATAATCATTTTGCCTTTAGGTCTCTCGGAACAGAGAACTCTTGTTAAGGCAGTGGGGAACCCAGCAAGACCGCCGCTGCAGGAAATCGTACACTCAAAGCAAGATCACGCGCAAATTATAAATATATTTGATGATTGAGAATAATATTTTTGAAATATGCACTTAAACTCGCGATACCATTTAACAAAAGAAAAAATTACGTAACTTCGTTACACTCTCATGTTTGCGTTGTTCTGTATAGCTTCCTCGACCATCCTCGTATTATAAGCTCTCTGATCTTTTCTGATGGCCTTCTTCATGATCTTATTCAGGTCCCCATAACTTGATGAGTTTTCGTCAGTATTCCTCCGTTCTTCGATGAGTTGTTCTGTTTCTAAACTGAATTACGGATGTTTCTTACTTTGGAGAGAACAGATTTTTCATACTGCATTTCTAATACTATATAGAAGTGATCTTCGTTGATAGTGCATTTAGTTCCATGTTTCGCATATCTTCAATTGGGTGTAGCTTTTTGTCAATTTGCCTGTTGAATTCTTCCTCCTTCTCTCGCAGTTCACCTGTGGTAGGCCGTATCTTTCTTTCTACTAAAGTTTTTCTCTGATGTCGAGTATTGACGTGGATCCTGGCTCTGACCAATCTGTGGTCGCTGCCTGTGTCAAAGTGGTTCAGTACTGACACGTCCGAGCATAATTGGGGGTTTGATGTGAGGACCTAGTCTATCTTGTTTTTGACCCTGTTCTCCACGTCCATTTTCTTTTCGGATGCTTTTTGTAGAAGGTATTCATGCAGTGGAGCCTCTCCTTATTTAGAAAGTCGATCATGGCTCTTTGGTTCCTAGCTCCAGCCCGCATTTACCGATGAAGAGAGGATCTGTCGATACCCTGGCTGCAACCTTCGCGTTGAAATTGCCGATTATCACACAGATTTTGGTCTTTTCTGCGCTCTTTGCAGTTATTAGGGATTCGTAAAATGTTTCATCACTATCTTCGTCTGTAGAGGCGGAGGTTGGTGCATATGCTTGGATGATTGGATACTAAACATGGCGTTAATCCTGATCATTACATCAATTACTCTGTTTGACACAGCTCTTGTTTTTGTAACCAGATGTTATTTCTTTTTGTGAACCAGTACACCCCAATGTTGTGAGTTCTTTTGGAACAGTAAATGTTCAGATTTGATGATGGTGACCGCTTCTTCACTCAGACTTGTTTCACTGATTCCTATGACATCCCACTTTATGTTCTGCAGTTCATGTTCTAGGCCGCTGAGATGTTCATCGAGCCTCATGGTTTGGATATTGTACGTCCCTACGTAAAGGGTCTTTTCAAGCTTGCTTCTTCTCTTCTTACTATCTATCGAAAGTTCCCCCCCCCCCCCAGAATCCACAAGACTGATTGACATATCAGTGCGAGATTCCGGGTTTTCACCTCACTCGCCTGGGGTATGCATGTTTTAAGTTTCGAAATATCATATCTATGAAAGGAGCTGGCATTAAAACACCATGGTTGCCGAGCGTGTTGGTGAGCTTCGGAATTACATTTCCTTAATTCCTAGTGGAACAGTTATTCCGCCGTAGTATCTCTAATAGGATCCGAAAATCGATTCGGATGCGGTATGTCAGTGGCGGGTAGCGGAAAAAAAAATAGTAACTTCGTTACAACCCCTTACTCACCTTCACCCCTTAACCACCTTGAGATACTTACCACCTAGAAATATTGAAGACAAGCCTCGTTACTTCGAATGCAAGAAATATGGGCTAATCTTCCCCCCTGAAGCACTTCAGACGAACCAGCGAACCACAGTAATAGCCATAAACTCAAAAAATAGTGGTATAAAAGAGCAAAAATCTAAAGTTTTTTCAGGAATCAATTGTCAATCACAACAGCATAAAACGTAATGAATGGACTCAGGTAGTCAATGCAATATGCTGGGATTATCAGATGCTGAAAACATAAAATTGAATGACAAATTGACAAGTGACATCTGGATCAAAGGTTTTGGCGAAGGAAAAATCAAGCCTTTGGGCAGAGCTAGAAATGTTGACATATAGATTTGGACCAGGCGCATGCTAGAGCTGACATTTACAAAGTATAAGATGATGTTTTAGATATGCCATTTTTAATTGGACCACTTTTCACCGAACAAGAACACATAAGCTGTGTATTATCACAAGATTTTTAGGGTTAATGTAGAATAATTTTTTGATTAAATTTGAGAAAACTAAAGAAAATGTATAGAGGTCTAAAATCCGTTAAGCAATTACCATTCGCCGAAGCAAATAAAGCTTTTATTCGCCCCATCCATTTTCCAACTGAAACTAGTTTTGTGTCGTAATTCTGTCGCATTAAGTATTAAACTAAGCCAAATTTGCATTCAGCCCCATCCCTTTCTCCTCGCAGAACGTAGCGAAAAACGAAAACAGCCATAGACAGCTGTCTCTGTATTATTTTACTTGGCTCAGACCACAAACTAGTCACTAGTGGGGCTTTATTAATGCATCCAGTTTCCTTCTGTACCGAAAGCCTGCTGGCAATTATCCCAATTTAACCAGAAGGCTGCAGCGCGAACAATACGAAATGAAATTTAATTTCGTTTCTAGGATTTTATCCGTTACTCGGGGTATTGTTTGCGTTTCTTTGAAATAAGATTTTCAAACTTTGTCTTTTCTTGCATGTTGAAATAAAATCAGCCGAGGAGTGGATAATTTGGTGTCTGGAAAAATCTCTTTAAATTAACTTTCGAGTCGGAGTCGAATTTGTGGTTAAGCTTTTGCTTGAAATCTTATATTATGGAATAAGATCACTAAAAGCAATGGAATGCAGAACAACTTAATTGAAGGTTTTCTAAAATTTGAGATAAAAGTTTCAATTTTAAGGTTCAACATCTCGAAAACTATTTGTAATGAATAACTTGTGTTTTATCTTAAACCAAGGAATTTTTATTTTCAAATATTTCAAAGGGCCATATTTTGGAAACCAGAGACGCTATCGGTAGAAAATTGTATCCAGATCTCGATTTTGGCTTCAAAAAAGGGTATTTGGGGCACCAAAACTTCAAGAGGGAATTAATGAAGAGTCAAATAGTCCGTGATCTGCGCCAGTAGTATTGGTTACAAAAAAAGACGGAAGTCTGCTTAGATTTTGTGTGGACTATGGTAAGTTTAATAACGTCACCAAGAAGGACAGCTTCCCTCCTCTCATTAACAACTCTATCGGGCTCCAAATGGTTTTCCATTTTGGATCTTAAGAGTGAATACTGGCAAGTGGCAATACACAAAAATGACAAAGAGAAAACTGCCTTTAGTACCGGAAGCGGGTTATACAAGTTTAACGTAATGCCTTTCGGATTGTGTAATGCTCCCGCTACGTTTGAGCGACTAATGCATCTAGTTTTGCGAGGCCTTGTCTGGTATATTTAGATGATTTCATGATCATGGGAAATTCGTTCCAAGAACATCTCAACCTGAAACAAGTTTTTGACCGCTTCCGGAATGCCAACTTAAAACTCAATATAAATAAGTTTTTCCTATTCCAAAAGAAAGTGGAATTCTTAGGTCACGTAGTATCTGAAGATGGTGGGTATACAAGTTATGGAAGGAAAGATAGATGCTGTCAAGGATTGACCAAAATCACGCGACAAACATGAACTAAAGAGTTTTCTAGGATTATGTTATTATCGAAGATTTATGGAAGGATTCGCCAATACATATAGCTGCTCCGCTTCATCGATTAGGTACCGGAAGAAAAATCAACATTCAATTGGACCTAAGAATGCGATTCCGCATTTAGAAAATTAAAAGGAACAATATGTACAAGCCCAGTGTTGTCCTATCCCGATCAGAAGGGCATGCTGATTTTGGAAACATCAGATACAAGTAATACCAGTATTGGAGCGGTACTTTCACAAATTTAAAATTCACAAAAGCATGTCGTAGCAGCAGAACCTTATCAAAGCCAGAACGAAATTATTGTGTCACCAGAAGAGAGTTGCTTGCCCTAGTAAAAGCAGTCGACCATTTCCATAAGTACCTCTACGGACGCAAGTTTCTAATTCGAACAGATCACGCGGCTCTAAAATGGCTTTTAGAAATTGAAACTTCCGAAGGACAGCTTGCTAGATGGATTGAGAAATTGCAGCAATACGATTTTCAAATTAAACATCGACCTAGAAACCTGCATAAAAATGCTGACGCTCTGTCTATACGGCTATCCAAAGAAGACTGCAAGCATTGTCAAAGAATCTATATGCATGAGAAAAACACTGGTCCGGCTGTGAGAAGAATGGGTCTGATCGTTGATGATAAATGAACTACCAAACAAATGAAAGCAGATCAAGAAGCAGACCAGGACATCGGGCAATTTCTACATCTTAAAGAAACTGATGAATGTGGGCCAGAATGGAGGGAAGTGTCAGACAAGAGTTTGATTCACAAGGCGTTGTGGGCTCAGTAGAACTTTCTGGCCGTAGAAAATTATTTACTGAAAAGAATTTGGGAAAGTGCCGCCGCCGATGGAAAATCTACTAAGAGCCAACTAGTTATTCCAAAAGATCGGGTAGAAGATGTATTAAAAGAAATACATGACGGGGCATTTGGAGTTAACAAGACTTTGGACAAAATTCGGAAAGGTTTTTAGTGGGTTCTCTATCATGAAGACGTTAAAAACGGGGGCCTATGAAACAGTATAACGTCGATTTCCCATTTGAACGAATAGCGATAGATGTTGTCGGGCCGTTCCTTGAGTCAGAGCGTGGTAACAAATACATCTTGGTTATCATGGATTACTACAGTAAATTGCCAGAGGTTTTCGTTATTCCCAATCAAGAAGCCATCACTATTATTGCCCAGGTGCTAGTGGACGAAGTTTTCAGTCGTCATGGTGTGTCACAAGTGTGTCACTAAAGTTGCATTCAGATCAGGGACGAAACTTCGAATCTGTCATCTTTAAGAAAATTTGTGAGATCATGGGTATTCGTAAGACAAGGCGACAACACCTTTAGATCCCTAGTCTGATGGCATGGTATAGAACGATTTAATAAGACCATAGAGGAACACCTGACAAAAGTGGTCATAAAAAACCAGCGAGATTGGGACAAACATTTGCCTCTATTTTTAATGGCTTATAGAGCAGCTGTTCACGAGTCATCAGGTGAAAGTCTAGTTAGAGTCGTTTTTGGAAGGGAACTCAGATGACCTTCCGATCTGATGTTTGGAATACCCGAGGGGTAAATGGCTGGGGAATTTTTTGTACATGTCTTAGGAATGCCCGAGGAAGTTGAAGAAAGTTTCAAGAATACGAGGAAGTGGTTAAGGATTTATGGGGGAAGTTGAGGAATTCCTTGGGAAGTATGGGAAGTTGCGGGAAGTTTGAAGGAAGTTACTAAGGAAGTCAGGAAGTTCAAAACGTATGCGCATGCGCCTTGAGGAAGCGCATGCGCATACTTTGATTTTGACATACGGGACCTTTGTTTTTCTATAGGTTAGATTTGTTATTTCTTGTTGAAAGTGGCTCTGTGCTGTGCTGTGCTGAGCTTCTTGCTTGGTCGAAATAATATTTTATTACAAGGTAAGAGAATAATCTTAAGTTAAAAAATATTAATCGTGGATATTACTTTTTTTGTGTAATTCGTCATAATTGACCTGCAAATTCTTACAAAAAATGGGGTTTTTGGTAGTGACTAGTAAGGGACGTGGTCTGACGCTTATCTATCACCTTTCACCTTTCTAATAAAGGAGTCAATCGATAAGTGATTGATTACCTAAAAAAGCTAACTAAGCGGAGGGTCCATTAACCCCTCAGAACGTACTTACATTCTGTATTTTACCTGAAAAAGAAATATAAGTACCTACCTACTTGGAAATAATGATATAATATGTGGTAGAAATCAGAAAACCTATCAAATACATTGTAAGTAGGTAATTAGAAAGTTATTAATAAATATCCGAAAGAATATTTTCGATTATTCCACTTATGTGTTAGAAATCCCATAAGACAAGTGACGATTTTCAGAATTACAGCGAAAATTCTCTTTTCCATTTGTTTAATTAGAGAGAATTACAGCGATAATTCTCCCATGTTATTGTATACATGGTTGTCATGCTAATTTTTGATACAAACAAACGGTTCCTGATAGCAACCATTTATTTGTATTGATTGTTAAGATGTTCAAATCGTTTAATACATATTTATTTCCATATTTTTTGCATTCTCATATGTGAAATAATCCTCTAAATACCACTTGAGCTATAAAATGAACCAGATAATTTTTCACTCATGCGTGTTTTCTCTGCAAATTTCACTCGTCCTACGAACTCGTGAAATTATAAAAAACACGCAATCGTGAAAAATTATCGGTAATTTTGAAGCTCTGGTGGTATTATCCCCGAGAATATTTCCCAAGCGGGCATAAGTAGAGCTGGGACTCTGTAACGGATAGAGATCGGTATTCCCCTCGCTATGGCACTTGCTGTCTTCTTCCCTCATATCGAAATCAATAGAGATGGGACGACGAACAAAGATAGAAATATTGATTGCGAATTGTTGCAGAGCCGCAGCCCTGGAGAGATACGCATATACTTTTGTAGAGCTGCATTTCTTGTTTTTTTCTTTAAGTTAACGTTTTTTAGAACATGATTCCTTTATTAAGATTTATGGAATATCCTAAATTATTTGTGGTTATTTTCGAATCCATGTTACCAAGTTTTTGACCCATAAAATTCCCTATTTTTTATGTATGTTTTATGTTTTTTAATTCTTTTTTGTAATAGCCGTGAGATCCCAATATAAAATGTATTATATTCACAAGGAATGTTTTAGAAAATCGATATTTTTAATACCCATTTAGAATAACCCCATCCTTATTTATCAATCACGAGTCAGATGAAATGAAAAAATTCTCAACAAAAATGAACGTTGATTGCTAATACTAGCTAGTACGTCAATTTCATGTACAAATAGGAAATTCCTAACCTAATTTTATTTGTGTGTTCAAGTAACGACATACGTTAAGTCACTAGAAGGAAACAGAAACACCCACTGACGAAGAAAGCAAACTTGCTTTCGAAACGTTTGGGATTTAATAGGTTTTCTGATTTCTAGTATGGCCGATTATATTTCTTTTTTAGGTAAAATGCAGACTGTAGGTACATTCAGAGGGGCCACTAGACTGGTTAGCTTTTTCAGGTACCTAATCAGCCACTTGTTGAGTAAGTCGTTTATTGTCAAGGTGATAGATATAAGCGATTACAGCGATAGAGCCCGTCCCTCTCCAAAATTTGTAGGCTAGATAGACTGAGGCAAAACACCAAAAAAAAGAAAAGTAAATCATGGATGCGCCCACATAACTACAAACCATAACTTATAGCATGGTAGGTAGTGGTTGCAGTAATTTGTCATCCAGTTTGTGATGGAGTCTGAAATATCCGAGGAAATATCAGAGCAGGATTTCTTCTCGAAACTAGAATCTGGGCACCTCGTAGAAATTTCTGTCGGCAAGAGAATTGTAGTGATCAAAAAGTCCTCTTTATGTTGGCTCTTAGACAGTTCCGCAGTAGGGTAAGCTCTGATAGGCTACAAAGATTTATGACTAACAGATCAAAAAACAACATAAGTAAAACATTAAGTACAATTCTATGGTACAATCAAAATCAAATCAAAAAAACCTACAGGGGTCTCAAAAAAAGTGTACATCTTCCAAATGAACTGCAGAGACCAGTGCTAGTAGCGATGACAGTAGTGAAGTGACTCAAATAGTATACGATGACGGTACTGATACTGAGAGATTTGACAGTTATTCAGCGGAAGACGATTCCATCTTATCACAATTGGCGGGTAAAGACCAAGGTAATGCCGGTTTTCCACCAAACCGACAAAACAAAAACACAACTTAAACTCAGGCAAAACTCCAACTTTTCCCAAACATTTTCAAGGTTAGCGTGTTTTGCGACAGGTGGAATTTTGTTTTTCGGGTTAATTTCGTGTTTTAAAACATGTTTTAAAGCAAAAACTCAACAGTCCGTTTGGTGGAAAACCGGCATAAGGTTCCACAAACAGTTTCAAAAACGAAAAATGTATACCTATTTGTTTTAGATACATCAGTGAGCTCACTAAAAGATGATGAACATACTGAAAAACCTAAACTAAATTTGGAACTGCAAACATTCTACGCTGTTAATTATGAAAAAAGATTATTTGTTGGAATAATAATGAAGATGTTAGATTCCCATGAGTCTGGAAGCGATGCAAAAGTAGAGATGAAATTTCTCAAACAGCAGAGAAAAAAGCAATAGTTATTTTCCTAACAAGTGCGCAAAGTGTTACTTTTCCGCACGCGAATACAGTTATACGAACGACGCGAAGCGGAGTTCGGATACGTGTTTGCGTGCGGAAAAGACACTTTGCGCACGTGTTAGGAACAAAATTTTTCCTACGAGCTTCATATCAGGTACGTAATAACAGAAATTTAAACAAAAAACGATAATTTGTTTAATTATTTTTAATTAACTTGAAGGGAACCTATGCATTTATCAAAAAATTACATAACAAAAAACATAAAATCCTCGTCAGAGCTGTTCATCTTAAAGCGTTTAAATTTGATGAGAAAGTTTGTAGATTTTTGCATATAAATAGAGAACAAATCTGACAATGTGTCAAAGTTAATTTATAATTGGTGTTTGTATAGATGTTGGCTGATATAGAAATAGAGGAAAAATTTGTCATCATGTGTCAAAGTCGACAGGTGCACTTATTGTTGCTTGACAATTATAATTACTTTTCGGCACTCAGTGCGGATAAGGCCTGTATCCGCACTGAGTGCGGAAAAGTGTAACTTTGAGCCCGGAAATGCGTGCGGAAAAGTACTACTTTGCGCACGCTCGTAGGAAATAGTTATTTTCCTAACAAGTGCGCAAAGTGTTACTTTTCCGCACGCAAACACAGTTATACGAACGACGCGAAGCGGAGTTCGGATACGTGTTTGCGTGCGGAAAAGACACTTTGCGCACGTGTTAGGAACAAAATTTTTCCTACGAGCTTCATATCAGGTAGGTAATAACAAAAATTTGAAAAAAAAAACGATAATTTGTTTAATTATTTTTAATTAACTTGAAGGGAACCTATGCATTTATCAAAAAATTACATAACAAAAAAAAATAACAGAAAATCCTCGTCAGAGCTGTTCATCTTAAAGCGTTTAAATTTGATGAGAAAGTTTGTAGATTTTTGCATATAAATAGAGAACAAATCTGATGTGTCAAAGTTAATTTATAATTGGTGTTTGTATAGATGTTGGCTGATATAGAAATAGAGGAAAAATTTGTCATCATGTGTCAAAGTCGACAGGTGCACTTATTGTTGCTTGACAATTATAATTACTTTTCGGCACTCAGTGCGGATAAGGCCTGTATCCGCACTGAGTGCGGAAAAGTGTAACTTTGAGCCCGGAAATGCGTGCGGAAAAGTACTACTTTGCGCACGCTCGTAGGAAAAACAATTTTCGATGGCCTACAGCTGATGATGTCGATATTAACGATGCTATATATATATTTTATGGTTCCTTAGAAATGTTTCCTGCAGGGAACCGTTCGGAAAGGATCTCTCAAGGAACCTCATCTTCTTCGAGAGAAAACTGTGTTTTTTTTTAATAATAAATAAATAACTTTATTTTAGCACTTGGCTAGTAAAAAATACAAATACATATATATTTTCAAAATTTAAATAAATAAAGTTAATCGCTTAGATGAGCAAATAAATTTCTATTAAATATCCTTAAAGTAGGTGCGTTTTTAATACTATCAGGAAGTGCATTAAAACAGCGGACTCCATCATAAAAAAGTGTTTTTTGTAGAGCAGTTGATTCTACGTACTGAACATTGTAATTTTGCCTAGATCTAACATTATATCCATGACCAGCAACTCTTTTTTCTAGGTATAATTTCAAATAATTAGGCACTAAATTATTTTTTCTACAACTGTCAAAAAATGATGATGTTCGCACACTCATGACAGTTTGCGAAGTGACACTTTTTTTCCCAGGTATTGATCTTTTAACGTTCTCATGACGCCGTGCGCGAACTAGCTATTTCGCGCACGTGTGCGCGAAATAGCTAGTTCGCACACTGGGTGTCATGGTCACACATACCTGTCAGGAAATTAAAAATAATTAAAATTCACCTTTGATTGAAAATGCAATTTTGGCTTCGAATGATTGATATTTAAATGGAGTTGTAGAAAAAATATTGTTTGCAACTCGGGCGCGAAATACTTTGGTGATCTCGACTATTTTTTTAACTTGGCTGCGCCTCGTTAAAAAAATCAGATCTCGATCACCAAAGTAGCATTTCGCGCCCTTGATACAAAAATAACTATTCAATTTTATAAATTAAAACTAGATTCGCTCTTTTTATCCATTGCCCAACTCTCAACCACTTCAATTCCCGCAACATATAATCCACAGGTGTGTACCTATTACATTCTAACAAAATTCGCATGACTTTATTCTGCTGGATTTGCAACCTATTTATCTCTTCCTGTTTACATGATATTAACAATGATGTGCAATAATTAAAATGAGGCAAATAATTGTTTTATATATTAACATTTTTGTCCATTGAGAAACATGAGAAGATACCCGACAGAAAAATCCAAACTTTTTGCCCAGTTTCTTGCATAAATGGTCAACATGTAACGAAAAACTCAACTGTGGGTCCAAAATTACACCTAGATATTTTATTTCTGTTACAAACGTGATTGGAGCATTATCTATGTATAGGGATAAGTTTAAGTCATTGAATGATTTACAGTTTGCCTTTGAACCATGTTATGGATGAAAATGTTTCTCAAAAGGTTAAAGAATCTTATTTGTCCATGAGAACGAAAAAAATGTTCATCCAAAAATAACTAAAAAATGTATGTTCCTCATATTAATTATTTTAACTTGTACCTATTATAAGAATTTTGGAGTTGGTTTACTATTACTATCAGTGGCGTAACTTCAAATCCCACACGGATTTTCCCGGGGCCCATCTCTTATATATACAGGGTGTATCAGGTTTGACTACAAAAATTTTAACACATGAAAACATGGCCCGTTTTGAACAAAACAAGTTTATACAACATGGGGTCCAAACTCAACCATTTTCAAGAAAAAGGCCTTCGAAGTTTTAACATTTTTTCACGAATATTTTAAAGTTAAAAAATTTTTTAATCATTATGAGATGTAGAAAAATTTAGTCTATCCAATTATTAAGTAATTATGCAGGTTTAGTCAACAACAAGAACAAAAAATTGGAAAAACAACATACAAATTTCACTTGTAAAAGGGTATCTAAACATCTGACAACACAGCACAATAAGAGAAGGTGGTTGAAGGTTGAACCTTGGTGGAGCTGAATAAATTGATTCTTGATTTGTCTTTTCTAGTTGGGAAACGCGCGTAATTCAAATTCATCCTTTTTTGAAAATAAAATGTTTAGAAACATCGAATATGCAGATACTTGTTTAGGCAGAATCGTTACAAAATGCTCACTCAGCCACCAGAATTCACAGTGAAACTAGGGAAAGATTTTCCAAAAGAAAAGCACTCACCTGATAGAAGAACATTGTGCCCGTGTTACAAAGGTTGCGTGATACAAGAAGTGCTAATTGTGAGTGTGCAAAATCTGCGAGTTGATTTTAGTGTTTTGAGAACCTTTTAACAAAAATTATTATTTTCATAATGAGGATTTGACAAGTAGCTGAGAAGTCTTATTTGATTTTTGTCTTGAATGTTTAGTGCAAAAATGTCATTCAATGCAATTCACAACTTAATAAAATGGCACATTTTTTATTTTTACTAGAAAAGTGGTAAAAATGCAAGTTTATTTATATATTATACAAATTTACATTAGTTGAAAGCCAATAACAAACCAAAACGTAAACAGATAGAAATAAATACACGCGGTGCAAAAAAAAGTTTCAAATTTACCAATTTTATTTACATTCGTATCGTGGCAGAGATAAATACCTGTACAATGTTGTCACGTTGTTGACATTTTTCTAAATTTAAATTCTGCGATAACTCCGAAAATACTAACAATTGACCCATGGTCAATAGGACACTTTTAGCTTGAAATGGGCCATAGTATCTCATGTTGAAATATTTGTACTCATACCTGATACACCCTGTATATATATTTATTTTTTTCAATTTTTTCTTCATATACAGACGTTTTATCCAGGTGATAACTTCGTAACGGTAACGCGTTATCCAAAATAATTGAAATGAGATCTGCGTAACTTTTTCTTATGGTTCCTATATTATAATATAGTATATATATATATAATATAATTTCGGCTATAGCCGAAATTGTGCATTTTTTCTTACAAAATTAAATTACAATATCGGCAATGCCATATTTGTCAAGGCTTTGTTGAAGAAAATGATAAAAAAATACAAAGTGGAACATTCGATGACGTGTTCCGAAGTTATCACCTGGGCAAAGCCTCTTGGGACACCCAGTGTATTATGTATATGAACAAATAAATTGTCTTTTAATAAAAATAATATAGAAGTAAATATATATTAGATATGTATTATAGGTATAATTTGCATTTGCATATAAGGTGTAGTAGAATGAAACAACGCTTTTATTTCCAGTTGTTCAAAAACTCGTTTAAAAATAAGAAACCAAAAGACATACATAAATAAATTCCAAGCGTATAAAAAAAAAAGTAAATGTAATCAAACGAGGAACATAATAGTATATTATGCAATGATCATGTAATGATAGCCATTAATACACGAGCATGTTGTAGGATACGAAACGAGCCGCAGGCGAGTTTCGTATATAACATGCGAGTGTATTAATGGCCATTACATGAGAGTTGCATACACTATTTTTTCTACTGCCATTGATAAAACTTGATGATATTTAGATATGTCAACATTATGCTTAACTTTGAATAGGGATTTTATAATTGAGTAATGCGTCCATACAGTTGAAGGTTTCATTTTTTCTTGTAACTCTTCAAAATATACTATCAAAACATTTTCTGAGAAGGACGAATGTGTTTTTGGTGTTTCCAATCCATAAATTGTCCATATAATTTTTCGTAAATTTTCTTGGACTTGTCCGGTAGTATATTATTACCTGCATTTGTCGCCCTTTCTGTAATTTCTAGAGGTGTTAGTGAAAATTCTTCGTTATCGCTCAATATTTCCATAATAATGCCTTCTCCCAAACTTAAGGTATTAACTTTTAATAACAATTTGAGGTATTTTTGTTTATTAAATTATTGTTTTTCGCTAAATTACCATGGAAAAGCTATAAACAGAGTGCTGTCAAAATTCAAAAAAAAAAAAATCAAATTTTTTTTACTGGTGGCGCCATCTATTGACAATGTATAATAATGAAGAAAGTAAAAATTCTTCGTTATCATTCATGATTTCCATAATAATTATTCTTTGTCCCAAACTTAAGGTAACTTTTAAACAATTCGGAGTCTTTTTTATAGTTATCAAAATAATTGTTTTAGGCAAAATCACCGTTTAAAATGTTTAATATCTTAACTAGTGCTGCCATCTATCTACATTGTATAATATTAAAAATGAGTATTATAATGAAAATCTGTATCGTAATGAAGTTCATTATGATACAGATTTTAATCGTTTAATAGCGTATTATGAAATGTCAGTAGAAAAAAAACATTAATATATTCAAGAAACAAAAATAGGATAATATAACACATTATCACTAATTATCTACCCTACCTGTTAATATAAAGAAACAAATCATCATTAGAATTGTTTAAAAACAAAAATAATATCACATTACTGAACAAGAAAATATTTTAAAAAAAGATGAAAAATCCCTGTGGAGTAAAATAAAAGAAAAGCAAAGAGAAGACCAAAACCTAAAAATCCTTTCTGCGGACCTCGTGGTTAGCAAATGCCATAACTAATTCGGATGCGTCCATACTTTTTCAGTGGTAAGTATCTATTATGAGTTCCAGGTTAAAGTATTTTCTTTCAGTTTAGTAGTTAAGTATCTACTTTCTTGTCACCTGGTCTGGGGGCGCCGAGTGCCCCCCCCCCCAAATCACAGGCCACCCAAAATCACAGGCCCCCCAAAATCACAGGCCCCCCACCCCGCGACTGCGGGACTTGCGGGCTCTTAGTTACGCCACTGATAACTATTGATTTTAATTTGGAGAGATCTATTTTTATTTATTTTTTGTTTCATAAAATAAACGTGTATTGTTAGTAGGTAAGTTAGACGACATATTTTTCATTTTATCCATATTCAAGTTCCAACATTCCCAACAAATTATGAGGCCAGTTTCATTTTCTATAGAGGCATTTTTGGCCGAGTGTTCTGGAAAATTTCACTAGCATACCGTATGGAAAATTCCCGAAGAAGTCCGAGGAATTCCCGAGGAATTCCGAGGAATTCCCCAGGAAGTCCGGGGAATTCCTAATAATTCCAAGGAATTCCATGGGAAGTTTCTATTTTATCATAGGAAGTTGCGAAATGGGAGGGAAGTATAGTGTACTTCCCATGGATCCCGAAGTTTTTGTACAGATTTTGAGGCAGCGGTTTACCTCTCCGAAATACCTGAAAAAGAACAAAAAGAAATTCGAGATTATGCCGAAGAAGTAAGGGCACGACTTTTGGGGATTCATAATTTTGTTCGGGAGCATATTCAGCTGGTCAGTGACCGAATAAAGACCAGATACGACTTGAAAGCCAATTCAACCAAATTTCAAGAAAGTGATTTGGGTTGACTGTATAATCCAACAAGAATGAAAGGAGTGTCGCCAAAATTGTCTTCCGCATGAGAAGGACCCTACAGTTTATCGAGTTTAGCGCAACACCCGGAGTAAGAGGAAAGTTGGTACATCTGAACAAATTGACGAAATATTATGGGCGTGAATTTGATCAGAACGATCAACCTTAAGAGGAGGGCAGTGTCACGGTGGCGCCTTTGCCAAACAGTACAGAATTTAACTTGAAATCTAGAAAATACTGCTTTATTCGGGCAAAGAGATTATCGGGTTTATTCTCGACTTTACAAGAATGGATTACAGATACAGGGTGTATCAGGTTTGACTACAAAAATTTTAACAGGTGCAAATATGGCCCATTTTAAACAAAAAAAGTTTATAGAACATGAGGTCAAAACTCAACCATTTTTAAGAAAAATGCCTTCGCAGTTTTGACATTTTTTGACAAATATTTTAAAGATAAAGAAAATTTTAATCATTATGAGATGTAAACAAATTCAGTTTATTTAATTATTGAGTAATTATGCATATTTAGTCAACAACAATAGCAAAAAATTGAAAAAACAACATACAAATTTCACTTGTAAATCGGTGTTCAAACATCTGGCAACATAGCACAATAAAGAATAGGTGGTGGAACGTTGACCTTTGGTTGAACTGAATAAATTGATTCTTGATTTGTCTTGTCTAGTTGGGAAACGCGCGTAATTCAAATTAATTCTTTTTTGAAAATAAAATGTTTACAAACGTGGAATATGCAGATACTTGTTTAGGCAGAATCGTTACAAAATGCTCATTTGGCCGCCAGAATTTACAGGGGAGCTAGGGAAAAATTTCCTAAAGGAAAGCACCCACCTGATGAAAAAACATTGTGCCCGTTTTACAAGGATTTCGTGATACAGGAAGTGTGTGTCCAAAATCTGCGTGTTGATTCCAGTGTTTTGAGAACCTTTTAACAAAAATTAATATTTTCATAATAAGGATTTGGCAAGTAGCTGAGTAAGTATTATTTTATTTTTCTCTTGAATGTTTAGTGCAAAAATGTCTGAGTGCAATTCACAACTTAATAAAACGGCACATTTTTTTATTTTCACTAGAAAAGTGACAAAAATGCAAGTTATTATTTACATTATTTAGAAGCCAATAACAAACTAAACCGTAAACAGATGGAAATAAATAAACTCCGTGCAAAAAAAAAAAAACTTTCAAATTCACCAGTTTTATTTACATTTATATCCTGGCAGAGATAATACCTGTACAATGTTGTCACGTTGTTAACATTTTCTAAATTTAAATTCTGCGATAACTCCGAAAATACTAGGAATTGACCCATGGTTAATAGGACAGTTTTAGCTTGAAATGAGCCATATTATCTCATGTTTTGGACTTTAATTTTGAATAAACGGACCCAAGATTTCTGTCACGCACCCCAGAGCCGTAACAAGTACAGTCGTGAGCACAAAAAGTGAGACACCCGTTTTTTCCTTTTGTAAAACGGGCTCACCAGCTATACCTACGGCAATGACAAGGATTGTCATATTTGACAAAAAATCGATTGTAGAGAAAAGACTGATTTACGCAAAATAGCGAAAAATTACAAGACCTGTCAGTCGGGTGTCCCACTTTTTGTGCTTATGACTGTACATATTAATATGCATTAGATTTTATGAGGCAATGTCGGATGATTAAAATTTTTCAGAGCCAAAAATTCAAAACTTTTTTACATATTATGGTCAATGTGATATAAATTTTACATCTACTTAGCATTACCCTATGCATTTCGGTTAAGTTAAATTTTACCTTGTTATGACTTGAAAAAAACTAAAGAGAAAGAGTCATCTTGCTATAATGTCAGGTCTCAGGTCCCTTATCTTTTGGACGAGAGTTTTCTAAAATCTCCATTAGATGAATCTTAGTTTTTTATCGTCACTATAGATCTGCTGGTTGAAAGATCTTTGATATAAACACCTCAATAAATAACAAAACATTTAAAATAAGTAACACAAAAAAGCTCCATTTCAAATTAATATTTTATCAATGTGTGATACACAAAATACTACCTAGTTTATATTACAGTATTTATTAGCTTCCCTTGACCCGACCAGCATCAAATTCCCCAAGTCGTGCATCAAATCCACAACATAAAACCTAATCCTCGTTTCATTATCCACATTTTCGAACAGCGCAACTTCGTTCCAGTAAATCCTCAAGCTCCCTTTCACCAATGAACAAGGGATGCAGATTTTATCGGCCAGAGCTTTGAAAAGCAACGCTCTTTCGCAATGAAATCCCAGCCTCAGGAAACCGATCGGTATGATATTGTTTCCAAGTTTCTTTTTCAAACATTGAATGTGCAACTTGTATTCGTGGATTTTTTGCGGTGCTGTAAGCTTTGCTGTTGGACCACTCAACAAGGTGTCCACGTATTCGGCTAGAAAGCAAATACGTTTTTCCATCGGGCCTTCCATAACTTGCTCGAATTTTTTCAAATGGTAAATATAACGTGGCAAAAATATGTCTCGAGTTATTTGTCCGTAGTTTATGTTGAATACTGAAGGTGCTGAAGGAACTGATAGGGTACTAAGACTTTTCGAAGATGACTTTGAACTTTTCAAGCTGCTCTGACTGAAACCTTGCAAGTTTGGTGTTTTAACTACTTCATAAGAGTAGTCAATTAAATAAATAGTAGGATAGGGAGATACATACAGCATTTCCAAAACTTCCAGAAAAGGAAACGACCCATGCCATTGTCCATTGATTAAGTAAAACTTGTTAGGTAATTTATCGGTTATTTCCATTCGGCCAGTTTCGTAAAACTTTATTGGCGGATAGAATTCCAAAGCCATTATGAAAAGTCTCTTGCAAATAGGTATTTTTTCAAAAATCAGTTCGTTGTAGTTTTTCAAGGCTGCCAACAGCCCATTGTGAAGAAATGCCATGGCCAGATTTTCGTAAACAAAACATGCAAATATGAAGTACAATATTTGTGTGATTAAATTGATATCTTCTGCTGATTTTAGAATATTTAGGAAAATTTGTGGGCCACTTTTTTGGAAGAAAAACTTCCTGAAGTCATCCAATGTTAAAATATTTGTCATAATTTCACAGCACAAAGAAGCAGCTTTAACACAATTACTTTGAAACCATTTTAAAACTTCATTCAGAATTTGTTCATTCATAAATTCTTGTTGATACACAGGATGAGCCATACACCGATATAAAATTTCTAAAATCATCAAGAAGCTTTCTTCTTTTATTACATGGACTTTACCAAAAAAATAGTCCAATAATATTATTTTGAAATTTTTGCTTAGAAATATATCCATAGCTTTATAATATCTTCTTATAAAATGGAATACGGTTTTTAATACAACTTCATTAAAAGGATCTTCTTCGTCGGTTTGATTTTCTAAAATTTCTATCAAAGTGCCAGCTATAACTGGAGTTAGCATAGCTTCACAGCAATATTTATGAGTAGTCATATTTGATACCGCTTCACAAGTTTTATTGATCACTGACTTGTTTTTAAATCTGTAAAAGTACAATATTGATTCTTCCACAGATAAATCGAAAAGTGTTTGTTTTAATTCTGGAATGCTTGTAAGTTTTATGAAAACTTCAATAATCGGAAGTAGGAATTTTGGATGACAAATTTTCACCCATTGACATAGTTCCAAAAACTCCAAAGATTCTACAAAATAGCTGCAAGTTTCTTCAGAATTCAAACAGTTATGGATAACTCTAATCGCAATCGAATGCTGATTTGTTTTTTCATCGTCCATAATAATTTTAAACATTTTCTCAACTAAGCTCAACTTTCGGAAGCTCTCTTGCAAAAATGTCAAGCCATAGCGACTAAGTTTTTCGACAATATCCAAAGCCATGTTTGAAATTCTCTCTTCTTTATGATTTAAATCGCTCATTATAATGCTTAAATCAAATTTAGGGCATTCAGAAAGCATGGTCACAGCTGCAGGAGCATCGATGAGCTCATAAAACAACAACATTGTGTAGTAAAGTATGTTGGTATCTTTGGCTGCTTTCATGTTGTCGAAAATTGGATTGAAAAGGTCCGTTTTGAATATCAACGTGGTGATTCTGCAAGAGTTGGCGATTTTAGCTAAAATCTCCACGCAAAATTGTTTCACGTGTTGATCTTTGCTGTCTATATACATTTGAGAGATTTCTACTATTTGGGGGTCGTATTTTTCTTGGTCCATTTCGCATATAGCATCTTCGGTATCGAGCATTACTGATAAAAGCCTCAACGATACGCGCAAAATGCAAATATTTTTGTGGAAATTTTCAAACAATTTTTCTATTATGTCTGTCTTTATGAGGGCTAATAAATTGTTTCTGTTGAAATCGGCATATTTTGATATAAACAATAAAGCTTCTAAGACTACCTCGGTTTCGGGACTCGCGAGAAGAGCTACAGAAGTTTCAACTTGCCTTGTGGAGTAGGATTTTTCTTTCAAGTCGATTTGCTTGTTTTTTTCGTATTTTAAATCGATTTCGTGTTCAGGTTTGTCTTCATCTGCCATTTAGAATGATTTTTGTTTGTAGAGTTTTTACACAAGAGGAAATTTTTTTGACACCTTGTTTATAGGATGATAGTTCCTGTCAGAATAGAAAAGTTCAAACAAATCAGAATTTGATGTTTATAGTGATATTTGTAAGGGCATATTCAGACAGTGTCTCACCACCGGCGCGAACACTTCGTCATAGTCCACTCCGAACTTTTGAGCGAAACCTTTCGCGACAAGCCGCGCTTTATATTTCCGCACAGAAGCGTCTTCAGAGTCTTTCACTTTAAACACCCATTTGTTCAAAATCACGTTCTTGTCTTTTGGCACTAAAGACCAGGTATTGTTTTTCACTAGTGAACTAATTTCTTCTTCCATAGCTTTTTGCCATGAGGCGCCATCATTTCTTGAAAGTGCATCTTCAAAATTCACTGGCTCGTTCTCGACTCCTCTAGTTATATTCAGTGATGCTTCATAACCATAACGAACTGGAGGAACACCGTTGTTCGTTCTTTGTGAAATTTTCACACCTGACGTAGGCACGGCATTTTCATTACTGCTTGTATCACTGGGATAATAAGAAGGATCATCGTCACTATTTTCGAGGTCTGACATTGTGTCTTCGTTAACATACTCCTTCTCGTTTCCTGTTTGTCCATCATCTTGCCAAGGAGTAGTTTGTTCAGTTGACTTTCTTTTATATTTCATTTCCTCCTGTTCCAGGCTTTCGCAAAAAATGACGTCCCTTCTAATTTTTATCTGTTCCTTTTGTATGTCTAATAAGCGAAATGCTTTCGATTCTTCAGAGTAACCAACAAATGTCAGCTTTTGTGCCTTCTCGTCCAGTTTGCTGCTTCGTACTTCTTTAGGAATATGAGCGTATAGTACGCTGCCAAAAACGTGTAGGCCTGATACGTCTGAAACCTTTTTATTCCATAATTCGTACGGAGTTTTATCTCTGGACCTTGTTGGTAGTCTATTTTGTAAATAATTTGCCGTCAACATACATCTTGTCATTTCCATTAAAGTCCTATTTTTTCTCTCTGCCACCCCATTCTGCTCAGGAGAATATCCAGCAGTAAACTGAGTTTTTATCCCTTGTTCCCTTAAATAATTTTGCAAGGTATGACTTGTATATTCTCCTCCACGATCTGATATAATTATTTTGGGCTTCCTATTAAACTGATTTTTCATCAATTCAATAAACTGTTTAATATATTTATCAGTCTCGTTCTTATGACTCATTAAATAAATGGTGGTGTATCGAGAAAAATCATCAATAAGAGTAAGAATATATTTTTTCTTACCTGGGGTTTCCGTTTTCATAGGACCGCAGACATTCGTATGAATTATATCCAGTATTTCTTTTGTACAACTAATTGACTGCTTTGGAAAACTCTTACGTGTAATTTTTCCTTTAACACAACATTGACATATTTCTTTAATTCCAGAATCTTCAATTTGTATTCCTTTTGCCAACTGCTTTTTGGCTAATTCTTTAATTGCTTCAATGTTGCGGTGTCCAAAACGTCGATGCCATGAATGTTGACAATTGGATTTATGCACTTCTTCAGCCTTTAATACTTTTTCAGGAACCGACAGTTTATATAATTCAGGCGATAATCTCGCTGTTGCCTGCACTTTATCGGCTTTAGAAATCTTACACGAATCGCCGTAAAACTGTACCTTAAATCCCGCACTGGTAAGCTTTTTTACCGATATTAGATTACAGTCTAATTGAGGAACAAATAGTACCTTGTCCAGTTTTAATTTAACAACTTCTTCAGTCCCGACTAGACATTCGATATAACCCGATCCGATACCATTTATTTTCGATAACTGGTTCTTATCTGCCAACCGCACAAAACCACCTCTACTTTCGTCCAGGTGCACAAAAAAACTTTTTGTATTTACCATATGACTTGTTGCACCAGAATCTATAAACCACGAAGTAGAATGTCCTTGTGTGTCCTTCGTTGTCAGAAAAGCCTCCTCATTGCTTAGCTTGACCATAAAACAAGCATCATCATGATTCTCAGTTACCACATTTGCCTTTCCCTTGCTATTTTGCCATGTTTTATATTTAAAACACTCCCTTTTAAAATGTCCCTTTTTGTTGCAAAAATAACATACTTTTGATCCATGGGCCTGATGGTCATTATTCCCGGATAGTGCTGGTTTTCCTTTAAGGTGAGTTTACACATGCATGGATTTAGTGGCGCCAGTGGTCGCGCCAGTTCTATTTGCACGCCAGTAAAGGTTTACACTTTGTGTGAAAAACAGAAATAAGTGGCACGCCAGTTTCACTTTTAAAGTGCTTTTCTCAGTGTGCACTATGTCGAGTGATCTTTTCGAAGCCTGTAAAATAGTCGCTAAACTTTTAGTAAAAAAAAAAGATAAAAGAAATACAGGAAAAGAAACGCAACCAACGAAATGGCCGTTTCTCGGTTGAACCATAGATTGGACGTCGACCCACTTTGGCTGCTTTTGCAAAACTTCTAGGAGAACTCGCAGCAACCGAAATGAAAATCAAACGAAAAACTGGCGAGCAGACGCCAACGTGCAAGCACTTGTTTACACTTGCAAGTTTTGATCTTCTGTACGAATTTGTCACCACTGGCGCCAGTGATTTCAGAAGGGTGCAGACTTTTTTGGATTATGCATGTGTAGCAAAACGCCCCAAGTACTTTATGTAAATTTAGTTAGATGGTAAATGGCGAGCGATATATTGATGGTGTTCATATTCTTGGAGCTTGCTATCTAAAATCTGTGGAAGAGGGTCTATTTGCAAGAGAGAGAAACAAACTAATGAGGTGTACTAAATTATATTTTATTTCACATAAAACCCAAAAATCTATCAGCCAAATATCTTCCAATACTTTACATCCTTCTTTAGTTCTATAAAGTCAATACTTCACATCCGTTCTATATTGTTATTTTACGGACCACTGAAATATCCCTACTAAATAAGAAACGCCCTATTCATACTATTTCTCAAAATTCTAATTCAACTCATTTTACTACATCCGAATCACTCCTAATAACTATCCTTTACCTAGTCAAATAATTCCTTAAAATCTCTAAGTCCATTACTTATGAAAACCCAAAATAATTACCTATTTGTTTAACAACTAATTTATTCTCATAAAATCTTACAATAACTTCTACTTGTAAAATAAACTCCCTAATTCAAAATTCCCTTCATGAACAATAAATTCTTTTAACAGCTTTCCCATATTCTAAGACAATTCTATTTCATGGACAAATTCTAATATAAGTTTCCTTTTAACAAGTTTCCAATATTTCAAGAAAACAATTCTATTTTATGACATCAAATTCCTTTTCAAAATTTCCTATTGCAGTTAATAGTTTATCAGAACAATTCTATCTTCGGAATCCTATGCCTAGCTAATAAATACAACTGTTTAATTCATAATTCCAACTCAAAATAGAATATTGTTAAATGCATTATAAGTACTCTTCATATTCTCTTTTCACCATTAAATGTCATTATATCTGAAGGTGATTAAGTTTTGCAATAATGTTCCATTTATAAAACACTCGAGTTATTACTATTTAAGGCAATAAAGTTCCACTGTTAAATTAAAAGTCAAAAGTTTTTCTAGTAATACAATCCTCAAGTTTATAAATTCAAAAGTATTTCTAGTAAAATTCACACAAAGTCATGTTCATCAAAAATAAATCTTGTCACTAGAAAGTACTTACATTTTGTCCATAAAACACACGTAAAATTACTTAATTAATTACTCAAAATATTTAGTTAGCACGCACATAAATTATTGAACGAATTTCAAATGTTATTACTTTCACGATTTTCCGTAAATTTTCTAAGTTAAATTATACCCGAGGCCATAGGCCATAAAAGTAACTTTTCGCGAAACTGGGCAGACTTTAACTCAAATGGACGACTCAACTGTTTTCTGGCAACTGTTAACTGGAAACTATCTAATGGCAACTGAAACCGTGGTTTTTATATCTTCCCCCAAATCGTCAACAGGCGGTCACTTGCCTAGCAATCCGACACTTCTATTGGCCAAGCTAATTATTATTAAAATAATGATGCAATTTCCTTGGAATTTTACATCATTTTAAGCCTGAAATCAGTTAATTATGTCGCAATAATTTGATTTATTGAGGTCAAAACATTATTGGTTCAAGAATGCCATAATTCATCAAATTAATTAACATGCTGGCCTTGGCTAAGAAAAAAGTTCATTGATCGGATTTTTTTGATGACATACGTGCTGTGTGTCGAGATGCGTAGCTTTAATCTGTTTTATTTTAATTTATCGATACAGATTTAAGAATACCGGAATTAAGTTTTTGATTATTTGATAAAATTTATTTAATTTTTACAGTAAAGACTTTGTAATTATCGGGTCAAATTTCTGGATCATCACACATGCAAATATAAAATGTGTATGCAAGTCCATGTTTACACTTGCTTTTAAAATTTACTGGCGCGCCAGTTTGTATTGGCGCCACTAAATCCATGCATGTGTAAACGCACCTTTTTATGCACTATCTTTAGCACAGACTCATCGTGACTTGTCCCAGCTTGAGTCGCATTTCGTCGCCTGAATTCATCTATCAATTTACTCTTTACAAATTCCAAAGTAAATTCTTCAGGTGGACGACTTTCTAAAGCTGTAATTAGAAAACTGTATGAATCAGGTAAACTTCCCAACAATAAGCCAGCAGCAAAACGATCCTTTATTTCTTCGCCAAGTGCCGCTAATTTGTTTTGTAGTTCCAAAAATTTACTTATGTGTGTTTCCATATCCCCGCCTTCTTCCAACAAGAGCTTGCACAATTGCTTTAGCACAAAAACTATACTTGACAACGTTGATTTCTGATGGTAGTTCTTTAAGGTATTCCAAGCATCGTGTGCAAATGATTTATTTCTGATGTGGACTATCTGATTAGTGTCAACAAGTAAAGTAAAGCAATTGTAGATAATGCTTTGTCATTTTTCCGACACCAAGTCCTGTCTCGTTGATCTTCACTGGGTACTTCGGATGAAACAACATCCCACAAATCTCCATTTATAAGTAACATTTTTGTTAAAAAACACCACAATTCATAATTTTGCCCATTCAACTTGTCTATATTAAATTTCCCAGCCTCCGCCATCCTGGATCGCGCTTATAATCACTTGACCCCGCACTACAAAAACTTTTACTTTTTTTTTTAAATCAAAAAACACCTTAAACACCTGAGCGGTCTGGGCCATAACCTGTTGATAATCCTGGAACAGATTGTCCACAAAATAAAACGAGATTGTAGGCGAAAACTTAAACAATACTTTATTCAAATTATTAGCGTACGTACAGTAACGAAACCGACGTAAAACTGACTCCTTTAGATTTAATAAAAATAAAAATTATCTCTCTTCTAGCAAAAAAGTAAATTCCGAGAACCGGCGTGGTAGCCTAAACAAAATCTATTTATAGAATAAAGGGTTCTATTGTTATCGATGCGAAGAGACGCTTTATTCGTTGTTATTTTAAATTGAATATTCCAACAGTTTCCTCATAATTTGACCCCTATCTACAACTTTAGCTATACGTGGTGGAAAAAAACTCTAAAAAGTTGTACGGTTTTATCGGTAGTAGGTATATTTTTGCGCTTCTAAAACAAACAAATTCAAATCGCAAAATCATGATAAAAGACCAAATCATTTCTTTTTTAAAGGAACACCCTGTATATTTTTAGCTCCATTAAAAGTCCTTTTTCTCCTGTTTCCTAATAGGTATATCATATATTTTGATAGGTATTTAGTTCAGCTGTTTTTATGCTATTCAAGTTTAAAAATGCATTGACATTGACTATTACCCTAATTTAGGTCTGTTCCCGGTTTCTTATTGTATCAATGGTGATGCTTACTTAATGGAATGAACTTTAATAGCACAATAGTAGCTTCCACTAATTCAATATGTAGTTAAGTTACCAATAGCTTAGCTATTTTTTTAAAGAGGAAGTTGAGCTACCAAGTAACCTAAGGTTTAAACTCAACCCCCATTTTCTGAACCTAGTGTTCAAAAATTCCAAAAAAAATAAGGTCAGTTGGGGCAAGTGCACATTTGGGGTAAGTGCGACTCTGTGGATTTTCTTTGTTGATTGGAGTGAATCGATACTCAAATAATAATTTTCGATTAGCACATGTCTAATCCCATCTACCAAAACCGTTTTGGCAACATTGCAACATTCCTTCTGACATTGACTGTTGCAAACGTCAATACATGCTTAGATAACCTAAAAACCGGGTTCGCAGAGAATATTTTGGAATCAGGTAATTATCATTCAATTTGATATTATTGTCTGTTTTGGTAGTTCTATAATGAAAGCAAGTGTTGAATTATGATGTGTAAAATAAAGGTAGCTTGTAATTTGATTTATTACGAGAATAACCAGGGGGTCGCACTTGCCCCGGACAAAAGTGAGGAAGAGGCAAGTGCGTACCCATAGGGGTGCTCTTGCCCCAAATACTCAATTCATGGGACTTAGATTTGTATTTGTTCCAGCGAAAAAGATGGTGAGAAACTATAAGCGAAAAACGACTAAAGGAACGGCTTATTCGAAAGAACAATTGACTGCTGCTGTCAATGATGTTGCAACGGGAAAAATGGGTCTTAAAAGAGCCAGTAGTTTGTATAAAATTCCGAGAAGTACTTTAAGAGACCACGTCAAAGGCAGAAGGGGTATGAAAAGCAACACATTCGGAAGAGGTGCCGATATTGGTTACGAAGAAGAAAAGAAAATAGCCGAGGGACTTAAAACAATGGAAAAATGGGGTTTCGGGCTGTCAAGATCAGAAGTTCTAGAAAATGTCGCACATTTTGTTAAGCAGAATAAGCTTAAAACTCAATTCAAAGATGGATATCCAGGTGCAGATTGGTTTATAAACTTTCGTAAAAGACACAAGCTATCTATTAAGAAGCCACAAATGGTTGAGGTTGCCAGAAAGAAGAGTTTAGATCCTTTCGTTATTTACGAATATTTCGACCTATTAAAGACAACAATTGATCAACTTGATCTAGCAGACAAACCAAGCCACATCTGGAATTTAGATGAAAGTAGCTTCTGCAGTGATCCAACTAAAACCAAAATAGTGGGTCAAATAGGATTTCCATGTACCCGTACAACAAGTGGTCCAGGTAGAGAAAATACCTCCATTTTATTAGCTTGCAGTGCAGCTGGCGACAAAGGTACAGCATTAGTAATTTTCAAAGGTAAAGATGTTTATGATCAATGGACAGCTCCAGAAGTTCCTGATGGCCCAAAACTTGTATATGCAGCAACGAAAAAAGGATGGATGGAAAGAGACGTGTTTGAAAATTATTTTACAAAAGTTTTGATAAAAGACTTCGGGGAAAGACGTCCCATACTTCTAATTTACGATGGACATTCAACCCACCTGGGAATAAATTTAATACAGGAAGCCATAAAAGAAGGTGTTACGATTTTAAAACTACCTCCTCATTCCAGCCACCTTTTACAACCATTGGATTTGGCAGTTTTCAAATCATTGAAGGATAAATGGGATTCAAAGCTGGTCCATTGGCAAAGACAGCATCCTGGTAAAAAAATTATTAAACAAACATTTTCTACACTAATTCAAGAAGTATGGAATGATGCAAGTCCTACTATAATTCAAAATGGTTTTAAAAAAGGTGGGATATATCCTTATGACAAAAATGTTATTCAGCGTCACAGTTTCGATCCGTTAGCCCTGAAAAGATGGGAAGAACATAAAGGCATCACCACCCATATAACTGCTAATAATTCTACCACTACTGATCTTTCCACAACCGCAGGACAGCCAGATATATGCCAGCCATCAACTAGCACCGCACATCAATCCCAACCATCTACAAGCACAGTTCAAGAGAAAGCTAAGGTTCCATTTGAGGAAATTCTACTGGCTACTTTAAAACCTAAGGCATCGGCACAAGAGCTAGAAAAGAAACCAAAAAAAAGAATAGCTGGAGGAGCCGAAATTATTACGAGAGAAGACGTCTTCCAGCGTTTAAAAGAAAAAGAAAGTGACACCAAAAAAATAAAAAAGAAAAAGATACAAGAGCCTGTTGTTTCCTCAGATAGCGAAGCTGATATTGCTGATAATAATATTACTTATGATGATGAAAGTGATGAATATGAGACGTTTGATCAGTTTGTGGAGAATGAGAAGCAGTTACAGAGGGACCAATTTTATTCCGACAGGCAAGTTTCAGAAAAAGCTGTGGGTGATTGGATTCTCGTGAAATTTGCTGGAAAGAAGTCCATTAAGTATTATGTCGGTCAAGTACTACAAGGAAACAACATGGTGAAATTTGCCAGGAAAAAAAAGATCTTAGACAAAAAATCTGTCTTTAAGTTTCCGGATATAGATGACATTTCTGAGGTGGATGACCCGGATATTATAATGCTGTTGCCTCCTCCCACCATCGAAAGAAGAGGCCAAATCTCTTTCCAAGTCTCATTTGATGGGTATGACATACAATAAAGCATTTGTCTTCTTATATTATGTTCATTTACATTGAAAATAAATGTAAACAATATTTGGCGTGTTGTTTCATTTTCACGTTTGGGTTGATATCTCGGAAACTAATAAAGATATCCATGTTCTGCAAAATCGAGAAAAAAGGTAAAATTTAGGGTAAGGCGCAGTTGCCCCGGTTTGCCGCTGCTTGCTATCAGATTCGTTTTAGCTATAGGAAACGCACTTGCCCCGGTTAGCGGGGCAAGTGCGCCCCTATGACATTAAAAAAAAAAAAATGTCATCCACTATAAAACGTAAATATATGATGTTTAATAACAGATTTTACTTGAATATATTACCAAGTTGCCATATAAAAATACACAACACGAAAACTCATATAGGTACATTTTGAACATCAATTAATTCTGAACCCATTAATTTAGGGGGTGCGCTTGCCCCAACTGACCTTATATGTTTTATGGTTATTGATATACTTTAATCCCTAATTTTTTTAAGCAAATTTGACTCGCCATTTTTAAGTTATATCGCAAAAACTGAAAAAAAAGTGGTTTTTCACCATTTATTTCAAAACGAAGAGATGAAGTTTCCCGTTATTTTTATTACGAACTACTATTGCAATTCTACGCGACATATATTTTTTTCAAATTTTTTGAACTTGTAGTTTTCTCGCTATTAGTTGGAAATACGCCTGTAGCTACACGAGCTACACTGTTTAAAAATAAATCCGACGGATGAACGTTCAAAATTATTTGTGTTGGTCCAAACTACAACCCTACTGTTTATGACAGTTTATGTAAAACAGAATAATACTTCGAATTTCCGCAAAAAAAAGAAAAAACTTTCCATCACACAATTTAACCAAATGCAGATTTTTATTTTTTTTTGACTATCAAGTTAGGGGCGACAGTACTGACATCTCGCGTTGCTGCAATAAACAATAGGCCTGACTTTAAACCTTAAGCTACTTACTTACAATATAAGGTAGCTTGTAACTTGTAGCTAGCTACTTTTTTCAAGTAGCTTGCCCAGCTTTGGGATGAATTCAGTTGAACTAAAAAAACTGGAACAGAAAGTCCGTTCTATATTTAATATGTTTCAACACGTCAAAATCCGCAACCCAAACGGTTTCGAAACCACTCGTATATGAATTTCAGATTCTATGCACGAATTTTAGGCTAAGTGCAGAATCATAAGGTTTTGTGCTGGACCTACAGGACTTTTACAAGATTTGTGCAGGACCCAAAAAATGCGTATGGGTACTGTAGGACAATGTACAAATCTGATGATGCCTATTGACCCCTTGCCCTCCCTGATATTTCTTCAAAATTTTCAATTTCCAGATGCACCTTTTCTGTATATATAAGGACTCAAATAAATATAGATCCATTTCATATCAATTCTTGACATCCGGGCAAAAAATTTCCTTTCTAACAAAAATAGTACTGTTTTGTTTTCATATTCTGGACTGGTTTTACAAAACTAATTTATCGGTTATTAATAGCTTTTCTTTTCCGTAGCTAAACAGCTCTGAAGATAAAGTTATAGCATGAAAAAAGGTATTCTTTCATAACTCTCGAATAAATGAATAGAAGATGATCTGATGAAAGCTCTATTGGAGTCATTGGAGATATCATCAACTTTGGAAAAGTCTTTTATTTTTCACAGTTTAAATGTTTTCTTTTCTCAACTACAATATGGGTACTGGGTACAGTTTCTTAGATGCATTGATGTTATTAAAATTCTAATTTATAACAGTATTTCTACCTTGAAAATTAATTTCAACTTTACCTCTACCTACTTGTTTCACCGCTAAAAACAATCCTAGACCGTCCTAGACGTAAGTAATACAATATGAAGTGATGCTGTGCATGAGGAAAAGGTAAGCAAGCAGAATAAAATCAATATGTCTAATTTTTAATTCTTGTTTGTTTCAAATTTTTCACACTGAAAGTTTTCTAGCATGGTATATTCCTTGATATATTCTATTATGGTTATTTTATACCATATCCAGACACGAAAATCCTGATTGAATTTAAGCAGGTTTCTTAAAGTCTGGCATTGTTTTATTTGGAACCTTTCAGAGGTGCAGTGATTGATACGAAATTTTAAGTAAACATAAAAAATTTTGTACTAAATTTTGTCAACCTTTATAGGCATCTCTAGTTGTGCGAACGAAGGAAGAAGAAAATCTTTTCGTGATTGGTCTATGAAGTTATTATTATCATTGGAAAGTTCAACAATATTCTATATTCTATGCAGTGCCAGTAAACTATTTCTGGATCCAGGTTATAAGGACCGTTAAGGCAATTCCATATGGTAAATGCCTTTTTTTGAATGTCCCATTATTGTTGATAAATTTCCCAGTTTTTGCTTGGGGTGACGATCGTCCCTACTTTCAGATTGATATAAAAGTAATTTGATTATCAAAATGATCAATATTCTCAAGGGCTTTCTAATAGTTCCAATAGTCCACATCAGATCCCCCTGGTTGGGATGTTCACCTAATGGACTTCTCTACACTGCGACCTGATTGGATCTATTGTGCTTCCCCTTCCATTTGTTCTCAGATTAGGACTTTTGCAAAGCCTAATATTCCTGGGACAAGTCCGATAAGTCTTCTTCCTAATATATCAAAAATATTGGAAAGGGTTGTCCATTCGCAGGTTTCAGAGTATTTGAATGGTCATGGTTTTATCCCGGCACATCAGTCTCTGGTTTTAGAGAGAATCATAGCACAATCTCTACACTATTGAATGTGACTGACACTATCGTGGCAGCCCTTGACAGAAAATTAGCTGCAGCTTTAACATTATAAGATGATTCAAAGGCATTTGATGTAATCGATCAAGCACTTTTATGTGCAAAGTTGTTATTTTATGGGTTTGACGAGTTTTCTGTTTCATTTTTTAAATCTTATAGCCAGAAGCTAGGCGGTTTGAATTGCCAACATGAACCAGTAATCTCAGGAGTGCCTCAAGGTTCAATATTGTTCCTGTATATTGTATATACATCAGATCCATTGCATTCGCATATCCAAGCTTATTGTGACGATACTCAGTTGTTATTGGAATTTAATCCTCCGGATACTCTACAGGCTGAATGGCTACTGAACCAGGATTTGGAGTCTATATTTTGGTTTTCTAATGATTATAATCTGGAAATTGATTACGAAAAGACTGAAGTTATGATGCTGTTATTTTCAGAAAAACAGCGAAACAATTTCCTGAATTTCCTTAATGTGCATATTATTGGCGCTCTGAAATAGAGTTCTCTAATTACGCTAGAAACTTAGGTTTATAGGTACATAGATATTAACTTGAAATTTCACAGACTGTTACAAATAATAGCTATGTAAATGAAATTACTGTATTCAAATAGATTTATTTTGAACTACTTAAAACCAGACAAAAATTGTGTGAATCCTTTATTATGCCTGTGTATAGCTATTGTTATATTGTGTATTATGCATTTTTAGCTGTAGTTACTGAAAAATGAAAATATAGGCTAAAACTCTCAAACCTGAAACAAGATGGAAAGTAGAAATCACAAATGGCCCTTAGTCCCTGGCAGATAACAAGTCTCCGACCAAGGTAGCGGTTGGAAAAGGGAGCGATTTTCTAATACGTTTGTAGTTTCCAGTTCAAATGTGTCATTTATTGTGACATCCAATGAATAAGAACAAGGATCCACATTACTTTTCAAGTTTTGTTGTAAAGTATAATATCAGCAACAGTACAGTAGAAGTTGTTGAGAATATTGGGATCTAATTTAATACCTTTTTGAAGAGTTTTTACCAGTTAATTGATTAATTATTTTCCAGTTTTCTTGGCTGGCATTTTTGGAGGAGTTTATTCTATTCTGGTAAAACTTTTCCTTAGCTGCTTTTAAAACACTTTTGTAAATTTTTCTATATCTGCAGAAATAACTTATGAACTGAGGACAATCAGTAAATTTGCGAATATTCTGTAAAGAACGCATGTTTTTTGATGAAACTTTAATAGCGGGCGTAATCCAAAGTCTACTTTTCTTTTGCTTAATTTTTTGTAATGGAAAAGATCTTAAAAATGCATTAGTTACTAATTTTTAGTATTCGTTCAGTGGTGATTGACAATTCAAAACTGCTGACCAATTTAATTCCTTGCATACTTATATCTTTAAATTTTTTATGATTGTTACTGCTAAGTAGTCTACCAACTTTATATTTTGATGGTTTATTTATCGCAAGTTGAAATTTTGCTAAAACTGCCTCGTGATCCAAAAGGCCTACAGGAACACAGATAATAGATTTTGATTCGAGAATGAGCAGTTATTCTAGTAGGTTCATTAACATACATCTCTAGGTCAAATGATAAAAACAAGTTGGACAGAATTTGCTTTGCCTCTGATCTGTCATCATTAAAATTTATATTTAGGTCTCCCCCTAGTATTAAACCTACCTTGGGTGGCAGTTTTAATAAAAGAATTAAGAATTTCAAGATTTTCAAAGTATTGCTTTAAGTTTGAATAATAGGGGAGCCTCTGTATATACACAAAATATATAAATTATTCTTTTTGTTATATAACATGAAGAATTCAAAAATATTTTCAATTAAAAGGATATTAAAATTTTAGTCAACCATCCAAGGACCTTTTTTTTCAGTTATACATGTAAACCCCATACTTTGTGAGTGGCTTGCTTACATCAAGTCCTACAACTTTTCCTCTACGACTTTTCTCGGAAATGGCACGTATGCGCGCAGGCGACTCGCAAACATTTTAGGGGTATCGGACTCCCCCAATTTGCCATTATGTTTGTCGGCCAAGTTGATTTCCGTGATTTAGACATAAAAATCAAACAGTATTCGTAAAATTAGATTTACCTACATGTATCAGGAAACATAGCTACGTCAGATCGACATGTTTGCGAGTCGCCTGCGCGCATACGTGCCATTTCCGAGAAAATTCGTAGAGGAAAAGTTGTAGAACTTGATGTAAGCAAGCCACTCACAAAGTATGGGGTTTACATGTATAACTGAAAAAAAAGGTCCTTGGATGGTTGACTATTTGTTATGGGGGTAACATCAAAAGATTGTAAAAATGTCTTATTGACAAGAATAGCAGTTTCACCATGAGTTTTACTATTTCTACAATAGAGAGACACCAGAGTATAATTTTCAATACAAAATGGTTCATTTTCTGCTAACCAATGCTCAGTTATAAGTAGAAAAGCTGGAAAATTGTTATCTTCCAACAGCAGATATAAATCATCAAGTTTGTTCCTTAGCGATTGTATATTAATTAGAAATACGGAGACGGCGGCCTTCTTTTTTATGTTTTGTGCCGCGCTTAAGCAGTTTGTGAAAGAGGTTGCTCTTCGAGACGCGTATCGTCGAGATAAACTAAACCTCGGAGACAGCAATGAAGTTTTCCGTCGAGGTTTGTATACTATTTTATTTTCAACTCTCAATTTCTGAGGCAAAAGGTTTTATAGTACGAAATAATAGTGTGAATTGGCCTTAGTCCCGATAAAATGTCAAAGTACAGAAATGTGACAGTTTCAAAATTTTAAAGTCTATAATGTCAATATTACATAGACAGTTGAAAATAAAAGATATCATCTATTGGGACATATTTAAGATTTGTTATGCTTTGTACTTTAAAGTTTTGAATAGAAGAGAATATTTTTAGATTCAGATGTAGGCAATTCCATTGCAAATGCCTATTTGATTGTCCTCTTGTAGTTATATTTCCCAGTTTGGGGTTGGGTGACTCTCAGGTTGGGATAGAAGCACTTTGCATTTGGTCAATATTTTCAGGGGTTTTCTATATTCTCTTCCGCCGTATTCTTCAACAACCATATACAACAGTTCTGTTTCAACATAGCAAGAAATTTGTACAATATACTGACACGATTCTGCGCAAAGTTCTACATTTTTGTGTAGAATCCAGAATTCCTATACAAAGTGGTGTCGAAACTGTTCATGGGATGGTTTTTAACGTGTTGAAACAAACCTTATGTTTTCAATAAATGAAACTCACAAAATAATATCTAATCCAGTATTTATTAGGCTGGAAAAATGTTCAACCACAACATAGCAGGCCAAACAATTTTAAATTAATACAATTAATATGTACATTAATAAAACAGACATAGTTTTTTTTTTTTTGTTTTAGCTACCATACACGTTCAGTATCGAAACAACAGTAACGATTACACTGGGTTTAAAACTGGTATAAAAAAGACCGATTAAAAAAAAAAAGCAAATTAATCAATTAGTTCGAGGAACCTACATTATTTAGAGCGGGTATTGTAAAACTATTTTGAAAGACTAACTAGAAGTTAACTTTTAGTTGTTTGTCAAACTAGTTTTATAATACCCGCCCTTAGAGCGCGCAAAAAACAATATTTTTGATTCAATATATTATTATTTATTAAATAAATAATTCTAATATTAACTGGTACACAAAATAAAAACTTTGGAGAAATTCACTGGGATTGACAAAGAGTTTTTCTTTTGCGATACAGAAACAGGTACCTAATAATTAAAAATATATACAAACATTTGATTTTTTTTTGTCATAATATAAATAAATTAAAATATAAAAAACGCTGACGCACTGGGAAAGAAATTGGCCAATAGAACCAAACTTAAAAAATATCAACAAAAAAGCAATTATTTTTTTGATTTGAAAAATAATAACAATCAACATATTACAAATAAATACAAATTAGTATAATACAATAATGTTCAAATCTGCCAAAGCTCCCTACATAATTAATATGTATAAACAATAAATTACACAAGTTTATAAAAATATAATGTACAAGTAGTTAATATCATCTAGTAGCTTAAGGACAACACTATTTTAAGCATGTTAGTTTGATTTTGTTTCGAGGCTCAAATTATTTCTAGATTGGTTACCTTTCCACCAGAAAGTTGCTTACCAATAGGTCAGAATCAATACAAAATCATAGGTACACAGAATATCATCAGAAGTCATATTTGTAGCCAGCTAATGTCAATAATGATGTTGAGTGGAAGAACCGTTCGTCCATAACATAAATACCCCAAACACCAAGCAATGTGGGTATTTGCGTTGAACAACCAAATAAGCGAAATATACAAAAACACTTTGGTTTTAGTGTAGAGGTTAGGCCAAGCAATCCAAATATATCTGTCATAAAAAGATATGTTTTCTTTCAGGCAATCAAACCTGTATCAAGAAATGCTTCTCAGATACATGAGAGGTAAAAATCTATATTGCCTAAAGACGTTCTGTGTCCGTATCAATTTACACTTACTATCTTTAAGTTTGTACAGGGTGTTTTTTTATATATTGACACCCCACCTACAGCCTTTACCTTTACAGGTAGAAGGAAGGTGTAAATACAAAAGTTGTACAGTTTTGGCTGAATTTTTAGAAACCATGGTCAGCAACAAAATTTAAATGTCAGAAATGTGAAATTTTGCATGCTTCGATTTTTTTTTAATGGGATGCCCTATATTTACATTCTATATTCTTGAAGAGCACAATGCCCCGATTTCAAAAATATATGGTTTGTCTATATTTGATTCAACAATCTCAAATATATTCAGCTCCAAAAATTGTAAAAATACACCCTACTACTGATTTTGTGATACATTCTACCTGTACAGATGAAAGTTGCAAGTCAAATTTAAAGTACTTGGTTTTTCTGATAGTGTTTTTAAAATTTTTAGAACCAAATATGTTGGAGACGGCTCAAGCAAATACAGACAAACTATATAGTTTTAGAATCGGGAAATATAGGGCGTCCCATTTGAAAAAAGCTGAAAGCATGCAATATTTCACATTTCTGACATTCAATTTTTGTTCCAGACTATGAATTCTAAAAATTTAGCCAATACTGTAAAACTTTTGTATTTACAGCTTTCATCAACTTGTAAAGGTGAAGGCTGTAGGTGGAGTATCAATATATAAAAAAACACCCTGTACTTGAACAATAACGTAATATATAAAGTCAGAATTTGTAAGATTATCCACTTTTTGTCAATTTGCCTTTTAACAGGAATTAGTAATGTTACTTCATCAAACTAGTTATATAATGTGACAAGTTATTCAAGTACAAACGAGTGGATTGTTGCGGAACTTATGGGTGGACCTCTGAGGGACGAGCGCAGCGAGTTCCGCAGCCATCTATTCACCAATATGTTGTTTAATTACGATACTAACCTGACTCACTCAAATGTGAGTTCTTATTAGTTTAAAAACTACACGTTTCAGGAAAATGTCTTATTTGAATAGTTCAACAGTATATTGGTAAGTAGATGGCTGCGGAACTCGCTGCGCTCGTCCCGCAGAGGTCCACCCATAAGTTCCGCAATAATCCACTTATTTGTACCTACTTGAACAATAACTTATTATATAAAGTCAAAATTTGTAAGATTATGATTATTCACTTTTTGTCAATTTGCCTTCCAACAAGAATTAGTAATGTGACTTTACTAAACTAGTAATATAATATGATAAGTTATTCAAGTACAAACGAGTGGATTGTTGCGGAACTTATGAGTGGACCTCTGCGAGACGAGCGAAACGAGATCTGCAGCCATCTGTTCATCAATATATTGTTTAATTATGATAACAACCTGACTCACTCAAATGTGAGTTATTCTCATTAGTTTAAAAACTACATGTTTCAGATGAATGTCTTATTTGAATAGTTCAACAGTATATTAGTGAGTAGATGGCTGCGGAACTCGCTGCGCTCGTCCCGCAGAGGTCACCCATAAGTTCCGCAATAATCCACTTATTTGTACCTACTTGAACAATAACTTATTATATAAAGTCAAAATTTGTAAGATTATGATTATTCACTTTTTGTCAATTTGCCTTCCAACAGGAGTTAGTAATGTTATACTTTACTAAACTAGTAACATAATGTGACAAGTTATTCAAGTACAAACGCGTGTATTGTTGCGGGACTTATGGGTGGACCTCTGCGGGACGAGCGCAGCGAGTTCCGCAGCCATCTATTTATCAATATGTTGTTTAATTATGATACTAACCTGACTCACTCAAATGTGAGTTATTCTCATTAGTTTAAAAAGTATACGTTTCAGGTGAGTGTCTTATTTGAACAGTTCAACAGTATATTGGTGAGTAGATGGCTGCGGAACTCGCTGCGCTCGTCCCGCAGAGGTCCACCCATAAGTTCCGCAATATTCCACTTATTTGTACCTACTTGAACAATAACAGTCAAAATTTGTAACCCTCAGTTTCAGAATGTGTAGTCACTAAATGGTTAAACAAAGAAAAAGTGTCTCACATCATCTGGTCAAGCACCAGCTTTCAGTTAGCTTTAAGTTAAGTTGACCGTAAGAAAATTATGTGGTTAAAAATAAACCAGAAAGGACCTTAGCACAATTTTGGCTAACGTCTTTTCAAGTCTTGTTATGTTGATGGGTTGTTTTTCAATATCACGTAATTTTTTGTTGAATATGGATTTGAAGGTCCCCACAGACGCTCAGTTATTTTGTACAGGCCGACTGTTCAAACCTGGCTTGTGCAGGCATATCGGCACGTCTGTGGCTACTTCCGGTCAACTGTGCAGGCCGTTGGCCTAGCCTGAGTAAATTCAAGATCTGCTTGAAATTTGGCCTGCGCAAACCAACAGGCCTGAGCGTGTATGTGTGTGTGTGTGTTCAGTCCATTTATTCAATTTATTTAGTCAGTTTATTGATAGCATTTCAAATAAACAAAATGTCGAACACATGCAAAAAATTTATATGTGACTTTATAGAAATATACAAAACATTTCAATAATGCTTAAGGAAAATAAAAATTAGAGACTATAGTGATAGGAGCAAAAAATCGGCTGCCTATGAACAATTCTTATTTATTGCACAAGCAAGCAGAATACAAGACAAAGCTGTATTGCGAGAAGTCATTTTCACTGTAGAAGAAAAATACGTTTGAACTGCGTTGGTCGTCCCGTTTGGAAAGAACTGAGCTAAAAACTGAGCGTGTGTGCAAGAGGCAAATTTGCACCAATCGGCCTATGTAAACCTGGTTTGTGCAGCATGTCTGTGGATACTTAGGGGGGCCGTGCAGGCCGTTGTCCTCACCTGAGTAAATTCAAGATCTACTTGAAGATAAGCCTGCACAAACCATTTCCATTTGTCATCCTGTGTGAAAAGAACTGTACTTAAAACTGCGCATGTGCGGGAGGCACAGGTACAGTTGAATTTGCGCAAATCGGCCTGTGCAAAATAACTGAGCGACTGCGGGGGCCTTTAGTATATGAAAAGAATGTATCGATAATAAAGACGAAGGTGGACGATGTACAAAAATATTTAAACCTAGAACTTATTTATTTGAAGAATTATTAGAATTAGACTTGGGTTTAGATTATCACCAAGAATAGTGAAAATAATAGGTGAAGATTGTGCAGAAATTACAGATTATTTTGCATATTCATTTGAATCATTTTTGTTATTTCTTGTCTTGACAAAGGACCCTGCACACCTCTTATGAGATTATGGGATTCGGTCAATTTTCCTGAAAATTTGATATGATGCTCCTTTCAATTAACATTCTGATCAAAAGTGTTCATAGCCACAACTTGATCCTATGACTAGTTTTCGAGTAATGTATTGTCCAAGAAATGCACACATTTTATATCCTATTCACAATCTGTAGTCCAAAAGTACAGGAAATTTATCACCTTTCCCTATCAAATAGCATTGAGAGGTGATAAATTTTACCTGTACCTGTGGACATCGGATTGTGAATGGATAATATTCAGTGATGTTAGTGGGTCATGACGAGCGCGCATGACAGCGAATCATGACGGTCATGACCGTCATGTCACATTCAATGTGACCGTTGGTCATGACCATTTTACCGCATAGAGTGGAAAAGTGCAGTAAAGTAGACTGCATAGTATACGGTAAACTAGATTCGATGTTTAATTACACTCAAAAATCCCTTCTCGTTCAGAAATTTCAATAATGCCTTCATTTGGTAGGTGAATAACTATTATTTTTGTTATTTTATTTCACCTGCTAGGCTAGGATAGCTTTTATTAACTTTTTTTGTAATTTTTTGAAATTTCTTTCGTTCTGAAATCTTTAATAATTTGTCAAAACTTTATAGTCAAACCCATTTGTGAGTTAATAGACGATAGACTGTAGGTACTGGCGTTTTAAATTGAAATAATTACAATGTACTGTGACCATGGTCATGACAGTCATGACACGTCATGACGCCAATGACCGTCACGATTTTAAATGACCGTCATTTTACATCACTGAAAATATTGCATTCACATCTACTTGTCACCTGATATATTATTAGGTGACAGGTAGATGTATATGCATATAAAATGTGTGCATTTCTTGAACCTGTATCCCGAAAACTAGTCATAGTATCAAGTTGTGGCTATGAAAACTTTTAATCAGAATATTGAGAGGAGCATCATATCAAATTTTCAGAAAAATTGACCGAATCCCAAAATCCCATAAGAAGTGTGCAGGGTCCTTTATCTGCGATTTATTACACTGAAATCGTAAAATCTAAAAATTCTGCTGACAACCTATAAGAAAAATTAAAACAAAATATTAGTTAATTAACCAGCATATTTTTTTTTTGCTGTGAAACGCTATATGCCTTAACCATTGGTTACCGTTAAGTGACCAAGAAGATCACCAAGAGCCGCTTTCGGGTGCTCCTAGAACACTTCACACCTGTCACTGACCTGTCATACTCTATGCGTTTTGCACTCGAACGCTTGAAAACGAACGCAGCCGGAGTACTTCAGAGTTACTTGGGAGCGCTCAAAGGGTGCACTCGAAAGCAGCTCAGACATTGTGAAACTGGGTGTAAGATTATGATTAATCACTTTTTGTCAATTTGCCTTTCAATAGGAATTAGTAATGTTACTTTACCAAACTAGTAATATAATGTGACAAGTTATTCAAGTACAAACGAGTGGATTGTTGCGGAACTTATGGGTGGACCTCTGCGGGACGAGCGCAGCGAGTTCCGCAGCCATCTATTTCTCAATATATTGTTTAATTGCGATACTAACCTGACTCACTCAAATGTGAGTTATTCTCATCAGTTTAAAAAGTACACGTTTCAGGTGAGTGTCTTATTTGAAGAGTTCAACAGTATATTGGTAAGTAGATGGCTGCGGAACTCGCACAATAACTTATTATATAAAGTCAGAATTTGTGAAATTATCCACTTTTTGTCAATTTGCCTTTTAACAGGAATTAGTAATGTTACTTTACCAAACTAGTAATATAATGTGACAAGTTGTTCAAGTACAAACGAGTGGATTGTTGCGGAACTTATAAGTGGACCTCTGCGGGATGAGCGCAGCGAGTTTCGCAGCCATCTATTTCTCAATATATTGTTTAATTGCGATACTAACCTGACTCACTCAAATGTGAGTTATTCTCATCAGTTTAAAAAGTACACGTTTCAGGTGAGTGTCTTATTTGAAGAGTTCAACAGTATATTGGTAAGTAGATGGCTGCGGAACTCGCTGCGCTCGTCCCGCAGAGGTCCACCCATAAGTTCCGCCACAATTCACTTATTTGTACTTGAACAATAACTTATTATATAAAGTCAGAATTTGTGAAATTATCCACTTTTTGTCAATTTGCCTTTTAACAGGAATTAGTAATGTTACTTTACCATCTAGTAATATAATGTGACAAGTTATTCAAGTATAAACGAGTGGATTGTTGCGGAACTTATGGGTAGACCTCTGCGGGACGAGCGCAGCGAGTTCTGCAGCCATCTATTCATCAATATATTGTTTAATTACAATACTAACCTGACTCACTCAAATGTGAGGTATTCTCATCAGATTAAAAAGTACACGTTTCAGGTGAGTGTCTTATTTGAAAAGTTCAACAGTATATTGGTAAGTAGATGGTCCAGAGGTCCACCCATAAGTTCCGCAACAATTCATTTATTTGTACTTGAACAATAACTTATTATATAAAGTCAGAATTTGTAAAATTATCCACTTTTTGTCAATTGGCCTTTTAACAGGAATTAGTAATGTTACTTTACCAAACTAAGGTACGTTTTTTTTTTAAAGATAATTCCCCAAGTCAAAAATAAAGTAGCTATGTTGGCAATACAAGCCTTTTCTACATAAAAAATTTGAAAACATTGACAATTTTACATTGTATTGCCAACATAATGTCATTTTGACTTTTATCTTTAGAAAAAAAAATCAAGCCTTAAGTAATATATTGTGACAGGTTATTCAAGTACAAACGAGTGGATTGTTGCGGAACTTATGGGTGGACCCAGCCTTCTATTCACCAATATGTTGTTCAAGTACAATACTAACTTGATTCACTCAGTTGTGAATGTTTCTCATTAGTTCAAGGTGAGTGTCTTATTTGAACAGTTCAACAGTATATTGGTGAGTACATGGCTACGGAACTCGCTGCGCTCATCCCGCAGAGGTCCACCCATAAGTTCCGCAATGATCAAGGTATTTGTACAGGGTGTTTTTTTATATATTGACACCCCACCTACAGCCTTTACCTTTACAGGTAGAAGAAAGGTGTAAATGCAAAAGTTGTACAGTTTCAACTGAATTTTCAGAAACCATGGTCAGAAACAAAATTTGAATGTCAGAAATGTGAAATTTTGAATGCTTCCAGCTTTTTCCTACTACTGATTTTGTGAACCATTCTACCTGTATAGGTGAAAGCTGCAGGCAAAATTTGAGGTAGGTACTTGGTTTCTCTGATTTGAAATTTTTAGAACCAAATATGTTGGAGACGGCTCAACCAAATATAGACAAACTATAGAGTTTTGGAATCGGGAAATTGTGCTCTTCAAGAATATGAAACCAAATATAGCGCATCCTATTTGAAAAAGCTGAAAGCATACAATATTTCACATTCCGAAATTCAATTTTTGCTTATGACTATGGTTTTAAAAATTCAGCCAAAACTGTACAACTTTTGAATTTACACCTTTCTTCTGTAAAGGTAAAGGCTGTAGGTGGGTTGTCAATATATAAAAAAACACCCTGTACTTGATAATAACTTGGAAAACATGTTAAAGTGTCTCAGAACTAACCAATTTAGAAAGAGAGCTAATCATTGACAAACCAACTTTCAAGTGATACAGCTATTGAATAGTTATTTACCTAACAAATGCGGAAAGTGATACTTTACCGCACGCAACGGCAGTTGACCGAACGACGCGAAGCGGAGTTCGGTCAAGCCGTTAAGGGCGGTAAAGGCACTTTCCGCATGTCTTAGGTACAAAATTTTACCTATGAGCATCTACATCTCCAAAAAAGGGCATTGATAAAATTAATTATTGAATCAGATTAATGAATGAAATTAGATTAGATTTAAAAATTATCAAAAATCCATTTTCTGGAAAAAAAAAAGGATTTTTGACTATAAATATCAAATTCTACTTTACCGCACACTATGCGGTAAAGTGCACTTTACCGCACACTTTGTAGTCCACTTTACCGCATACTATGCTATAAAGTTCACTTTACCGCACACTATGCTGTAAAGTTAACTTTACCGCATAGTGTGCGGTAAAGTGCTACTTTCCATTTGCAAATACGTGCGGTAAAGTGCACTTTACCGCACGCTCGTAGGTAAAATAATGTACAGACTTTAAAAATGGAGCAACTTGTGAAGATGTAAATGAAGTAACCAAGAAAATTGGTGAAAGACTTTTCTACAAAAAAACCAAGGAATCTTCTAGACATTATGTTGTTGAATTTCATCCATAGCAACTTAAAATCACAAGAAATTTGCTGTATACATTGAGATGTATTGAATCAAACTATTTGAACTTATGATTTGTAATATTGAATGAACTTGACCAAGAAATCCTATTGTAGAATTCATAATTTGAGCCTCACACTAATAAAATCAAAAATAGTATATCTTCAATTAAGATATGTTGTTGATAGAGTGATGATAGGACTTAGTGGAAAATGATAAAAAATATACCAATTTCTGGATAAAAATAAACGATTGATCACAGAATGATACCTAGATAATGTAAAAGGTGCGTTTACATGAGTCAGAAGTTGTTTGATTCAATCGAAACTAGACTTTTTGCACCTTAATACTTCAAAATAAAAATTATTGTCTCTACAGAGTTTAGACAAAACAATAATATTGACTAGAGAAAAACAGAATTTAAAATAAATTAATGCTCATTTTCTGTTCAGGCTCTATACACCTAATTTATAATATACAAATTATTTTGAAAGCCCAGTTCACTTTTACCAAAAAAGCACTCTCTATATTATTAAACCTCTAGTAAATGAAAAAATGGCATTGTTTTTGATCTTAGGTCATAATAATTATGGCTTCAAACTATTAGAATTTTAAAAAAGGCATTATTTGAAAAATATCATATAAAATGTTCTCGTCTAGGAATCAATATACCAGTATTATTACAACATCAGCCTACTTTTGGTTTTTGAAACGTGAACGAATCATAGAAATTACACAATTTGATGATTCGTCAACTGTATCATTATCTTATAATAAAAAACATTTAGAAGCGTTTATCTTGTTTCTAAATTTATAATATAAATTTATCTAGGTTTACACAGGGTTATATTTCGATGTTGGTCCTATAATAAAATTGATATAAATATAAATTCACTCTTTATCGTTGTCCACTCCTTAATCTTGACGCTACTTTCTTCGCATTTGACGAAGATACTTTATCTTTCATGTGTTCTTCAGACTCATTAGCCTGTTCGCTTTCAATCTTGTCTAATTCGGTCATCGCTTCTTGAATTGCTTTTTCCAATTGGGTATTCAATTTTCGACTACTGAAAAAATATAATTCAGGATTAAGAACAACCAATGTTATTGATTAGTTAATAGCACATTAAAAATGCATTATTTTTCATCATAGACAAGTCACGATGTGGCTAAAATTCCAAAAAAACTCACGTTCTAGCCTTCTTCCTGGCTCGATGATGCGAATCGAGGCCCTCGGTTAAAGTTTGTAAAGTGTCGATCTTAATTTTTGAAAGATTTTTCTCGATACCAAACCACTTGACGCTGGCCAGCTCCTTCGTTATTTGCACGATTTTTCCTGGCCAGGACGAAGAACCTTTGGTAGGGCCCCACACCAAATCTCCAATTTTAAATTCCTGTTTTTTAGTTTGGTCCGAGCCTTGTTCCTGTTTATCTAAATTGAAATAAATTTGTGCGGTATGTAAACTTTTGGATTTGTTTATGAACACAAGCAGAAAGCGTCATGATGAGATTTCTGAATGGATGAGTTGACTTTTGTACATTTTAAGTGGTAGTTACACGCGTTTTAGTGAAACCAATCAAGCACACACCAGGTTAATGTCCCGTTATAGTATTTCTGGAAAGTTAGCCACACCTCAATGTGCACACAAAAGTAGTAGGTAGTGTCCAATTATATATTATGTACAATTTTCTTTTTTTTTTGTGTTTGGAGAAGTTAACCTGAAAAGTGAAAAGAAATGGTGCATTTTTAATTGAACCATTTTTTATGTCAACTAAGTAACTACCTACACCAAAATAACAACACTGAAAAATTCAATGCAAAAATTAGCCTCTTGGAAGACTAATTCTGTACACATCTGTAAGCAAATCTTAAAATTTCTATATTCTTGAAGAAATTTAAAGATGCAGAATTGCAAATTGTCTATAGGCAGCTATAAGCTTATAGAAATGTATAGATTTTCTTACAGATGTGCACAGAATTGACCCATAGACTTCTAAATGTAGATGGATCATCAAAATTTAATCCATATAGGCAAGAAACTTTCAATTTCAATGCTACACTATAAGAGATGCACTAAAAAAAAATCCTAAACTTAACCACAATGACAATGATGAAAAACCACTGACAACATTTATACCGTGCACTTTCACCAACTAGCATGCAATGAAAAAATGACAAATGCAAAAAGCCCCAAAACACAAAATCTACTCACCATCATCGTCATCGAACAAATCCATATGACGCGAGTCCATGACCAGCATGACGTCGCTACTACGTTTCTGATGCATCATTTTCCCATAATGTTTCGCATTCAAAATTTCCTGGTGCTTCATTTTTTGCTCGGTCAGGTACTGAATTCCGGTCATCATTGCGGGGGTTTCTTCGAAACTCATGTGCGTGATGTTTTGTTGTTTTTTACTGTAGTGCATGTGTTCGCTGGTGATGTCAGTAAATTCGTGTTTCATGGCGATGAATTCGTCTTTTATCGAGGTGGACGATTGGTTGGTTTTTCGCCAATCCGGGTCCGGTTGTATGCTGGCTTCCAGTAGGTCCGGTTCGCTACTCGAGACACAATGTACCATAGCCTGGGAATATAATAACATGAGAGTTTTCTACAATTTCTTATCACTTGGAAAATTTTTAAATTATTTAGGAGAAGATAAACGGAGTTATTTTCAAGTGCCCATGGAAATGGTGGACCAAGAGAAACAGCTGTAGCAATTCCTGATACAAATTTTTAAGAATGGCAATAGGGTTGATGAACGCACCAGCTACATGAATCCATATGATGAACCATGTACTGGGAAAATTAACGTAATCAGAGTGTCTTGTATATCAAGACGACATAATTGTATTTCCAAAAGACGTAGATAATAATTTACCAAAGCCAGAGGCGAAAAAAAAAAAATTGGAATTGGGACCAAGGCATCATGGTCATCAGACCAATGACAACATATGGCTCATTTAGTCTGGTGGGAAAAGGGGCAACAGCGTACTGCCCAAACCAAGCTCAACGGACTACAAAGACAAGTCTGGCAATAACAGGACTTTTCACCACTACGCAATGGAGCTTCTCCTAGAAATTCCCTCTTTACATAAGTATCTATCTGGAAAGTGAGGCCCTAAAAACAACTTACAGAATATACCACACGAATAGAAATCAAGTGGATGACAAAGGGAACGTGAAAGGCACCAAACTGCTGGAGTTTATCAAAACACATATCTAGCGGTTTGGGAATGCCTACAGACCTTATGCCAAAAACACACACACAACAAGCGCCCTACCCTACACAGTGACTTTCCCAAATAGGGTGGGTGCAGAATGAGCATGTCTACTAAAAACAGATCTATGTCTGTTCACGGATGGATCGAAAACAGACAGAGAGGGTGGGAGCGTAGACAACTTAAAGATAGGAGTTGAACTGCCAAAACATTTACGAAGAAAAAATCATAAAGCTCCTAAAGGTTTTGGAGGATAAAATCGGCCGCATCAGTATTGACGACAAAATTTGGGAGATAACGGTGACCCAAGGAACCTACGACACCGAAATGGAAGCAGTAGAGGTTTTTAGTGAGAAGATTACAGAAATAAAGTAGACTATTATTTCCTAAGTTGTCAAAGTCAGGCCGAATCAAATGTAAGTAACAAGCATAAGTTTCTTCTTCCTAATTGAACCTGAAAAAATTTGATAGGGATGTCAAAAAATGAATAGATTTCTGGGGGCAATTTCGCAAGATAGATGAAAGTATAGACATATAGAATATAAGTCTGGGTATCTATTGCAATGGACTGGAGAAAATTCTCCTGCAAGAGCTTTGATTGAAAGTTATCCACCTTCAGTCGCAAATTATAAAAATATAAGATTATATACCTTAGAACAATTATTGAAAGCTAGATTTGGTAGAGATGAGTTCTCAATAATTGAAGTATATTTACTAAATAAAAGTTTAAAATAGGCTTAATCTTGATTGAGTTGATTCCTGAGATTTTAGTTAAATTTAGATAAGGTTTGATAGGTATAATTTCCGATATTAAAAAAGCTTTTCTTATGATTGGTATAGCAGAAAAAGACAGAGATGTATTAAGATTTTTATGGTGGAAAGATGCTTCTATGAATGAAATCAAAATCTATAGACATACAAGGGTAATTTTTGGAGTATCCTCAAGTCCATTTTTGCTCGGAGCTACTATTATATATCATTCAGAACAGACTACAATGCTACATTTTCAAACACAATTTATAAGCTAAAAGAGTCACTTTACGTGGATAATTGTGTCGATAGTATGCAAGAGTTAAAAACATTTCTAAATGAGTCTAGAACCTGTTTGTCTTCAGGTGGATTTCGTTTGAGAGGATGGATATATGATGCCTAAAGGTTCTTTAAAAAAAGGCGAAAGTGAGATGCCTTGTAAAGGAAGTTCAGTATCAGTTCTTGGATTGGTATGGAATTTTGAACAAGATGTACTCTGTTGTGATGACTCATTTCTAGAACAAATACCAAAGATTCCATTTACAAAAAGAAGAATTTTCTCTGCTGCGCAACGCGTATTTGATCCAAAAGGTTTCACTAGTCCAGTAACACTCTTACCGAAGATTTTTCCATAAAAATCCTGGAAAACCAAAAATCAAGTGGGATCATCTGTTATCATCAGATAGATCAGAAGGATAAACTCAAAGTTTTGCTTGAACAAATACGTCTTCTTGAGTGTTGTCAGATTCCAAGAACCACTCCTTAAAAAAATTGCGATCATGTAGCTATACATATTTTCTGTGATGCTAGTAAAATAGCTTACAAAGCTTTGACACTTATTTTTGGAGTGACTCTAACGTTGTTCTCACTTAATTAAAACAAGGTCATATTGGAACACGTTCGTAAACAGAAGAGTTGAGGAAATTCGGAAGTATACTGATTTGAGTAAGTGGAATCATGTGGCAGGTATATTATGCAGCAGAGGAGGAATTCTGTAACGGATAGAGATCTTTATCGATATCGCTATGGCACTTGACGTCTTCATCTCTCTTTTCGAAATCAATAGAGAGGAGACGTCAATAGAGATAGCGAAAATATCGCTATTCGTTACAGAATCTCAGCCCAGATCTTCCATTAATAGGTTGTAGTATCAAACAGTTGATTAAAAATCGTTGGTGGGAGGGTTCCGATTGGCTGAGCAAAAATATAGAATATTGGCCGATACCATCAATTTCTTATAATGAAGAAGTAGCCTATATGAAACAAAAGAAAACAGTGGTAATAACAAATCTTATTGTAAATAAAAAACGCTACATCTGAGAATTTCCCTCATTTTTCTAAGACCCGGTTTATTCATCTTCTGCTGGTACCTATCTACAAGATAAATTTACCGTTCTATAATTCTATTGATCAGCGGATAACTTTGGCAACATTATGAAAATGTCTGAAAGATATTTTTAATCATTAGTTCAAACTGTCATTTGTTGTTGTCAAATTTCCCTCGCAGATTTTGAGGTTAGGTTTGTGTAAAATATCGGCTGATCAATATCTTGTTGGTAAAGTTTGTAGATTTTTATATTTAGGTATTTGCGTTATTTACCATGTAAGTATCACTAAATATTTTGGCTCATATAGTATATTTTATATGTAGATTTCGAATTTAGAGTTGGATTTTGAATACTTTTGGTTAGTTCGCAGTTAGCAAGGTGATCGCACTTACCCCGGATAAACTAGAAATGGGGGTAAGATGGATTAGATGGATCACCTGGGCTGGGACTCTGTAACGGATAGAGATTGTTATGCCCATCGTTATGACACTTAATGTCTTCTTCTCTCTTTTCGAAATCAATAGAGAGGGGATGTCAATAGAGATAGAGAAAATATCTCTATTCCCTACAGAGTCCTAGCCTAATAGACTGTGAGATAGGGGCTGTTTAGTGGAGTCATTTTTTTTTGTCTGGCATTTTGAGGGCTGAATGTGGCTACTAAGCTGATGAGAATATGGGTGATTTTAATGCCGGACTCCCGTTCGAAAATTTGCAGAAGAAAAAAATTGATTTACATGAAGAATTTTTTTTTAATGATCTCAAATGTTCTAGCTTTTAACTAAAAGATTGACATTGATAAATAATTCACCCATGAAAAATATCAGATGCTTTTCAATAGCTGAAAAAATGGAGATGGGTGTCAACTTCCAGGAGAAAAGAAAAGAACCTTCCGCGTTTACTTTTTGTCTGGCAATCGAGAGAATGAAAGGTATTGTTGTGGAAATAACGCTGAAAAATCGCCAGACGGTAATCACAGTTCGAAATCGAGTTTTCCGGCGAAACATTCTGTGGACATTTCGAACAGGAGGCAGGCATTAAAACCACTTATATTCTCATCAGCTAACTAGTCACATTCATCCCTCAAAATGCCAGACAAAAAAAAAAATGACTCCACTAAACAGACCCTATCTCAGGGTCTATAAGGGGCAAGTGAGATTTTGATTTCTATGGATATAAATTGCTTGACATATTTTGTTGTTGTTGTTATGAGTTTGGGGTAGGTAACAACAGTTTTTCTATACTTTCAGACTACAAAATGATGAGGATATATACAAGAAAAACTCAAAGGGCGTCTCCTTATTCTCCAGAGTGTCACACGCCGGATTTTAACAACTAAGAAGGCAGCTCGTAAATGTAAAATTACCTACTCGACTTTTTTTAACCATACAAAAAAAGGTTATCGAGGGAAAAAAACAGCACATTTGGAAGGTCAACAATTATTCCTCTAGAAGAAGAACGCGAACTTGCCGATGGTTTGAGAGTATTAGAGAAGTGGGGTTGGTGCTTTAGCCGAAAGGAAGTGCTGGGAATTTGTGGGAAGATATGTAACCCAGAAAAATATGAAACAACGTTCCTGGTAAAGATTTGTTACTAGGCTTCAAGAAACGACATAGACTGTCCCTAAAAAAGCCCCAATCTCTTCAATATGCTCGGAAAAAAACTACTGACTTAATACTTTGACTTGCTTGAGCAGACATTGAATGACCTAAATTCACATGATAAGCCTCAACAAATATAATATAGATGACTAATTTTTGTCTAGATCCATCAAAAAGTGAAGTTCTGGGTCAGAAGAACGGGCCTTTATCACGAATAACCATTAGACTTTGCCGTAAAAATATAACTGTACTTAAGGGAAGAAATGGCAATGGGGATAAGTTGCCAACACTAGTAGTGTGTGAAAGAACATCTGGGAACAGTGGATTTCATCGGAAAATGAAGTATTTCCTAATATGGCATTCGTTTCATCTCAGAATGGATAGATGGAAACAGAGTGATTATTTTAATGATACATTTTTAAGAAATTGTGCTTTCAACGTCCAATTCTGTTAATATTTGATGGACACACTACTCATCTTGATATCAAACTTGTTGCAATAGCTAACAATGTGACTATTCTTAAGCTACCACCCCACAGTAGCTATCTGCTGCAACCTATGTACCTAGCGGTGTTTCGTTCACTCAAGTCTGTTTAGGATAGCAAGCTTGTTACATGGTAAAGGAACCGTATAGGTCAGAAGCTTTCAAAAAAAGAGTTCTGTATTCTTATTCCAAAAATTTGGAGTGATTGCAAGGAAGAAAATTTAAGAAGCGGATTCCAGAGAGCAGGCATTTGTCCATTCAATAGAAATGTCGTAGATGAAGATAAATATGACCCAGAACCACTCAGCAGATTCAAACAAAATAAGAAAATGAATGCTGATATCCGGCTAATAAACCAAGAAATGAAATCTTGCAAACTGATGACATTTTAGACGATACAGAAATTTCAGGAATACTGGATGCTAGCCAAATGATTCAGCTAAAGAAGACATAGCTGCCCCAAATCATATTGAGAAGATAAATATTGCTGAGAAAGAATCAAACAAAAACAGCTGCAGAAGAAAGCAAAAAAGCAATCAATTATATTGGTATTCAGACCAACCAGAACTACAGCTTGATTAAAATTCTGCAATATACACCATGAACAAAGGTATTTGGATTAAAGCTTGCACTTTGAATTTATGACAGGTTTGGGTTGTCATGTCTGCTCTTAAAGGTACCTACTTTAAATTACCAATTATGATACTTTAATTTCAAAGTAGCTTTGGGGTTGAAGTGACTTTAAAAAGACGTTCAACTTTAAGGGGAGCTTTAAATTTAATGTTCACTTTAAGTTGATGAAATTCGCCGTAAGTTTACCAAAGAGCTGTTAAGCGAACATCAGAGAATTATACAAGGTGAAAGTTTTGGTGAGAGAAATTAGGATTTCCAAGGACTCGAAATTTATAGAGATGATAATGGTGTGTTGAGAGTAAAAACTCGCATTATTAATACAGATTCTTTGGAATGTTGTAAGTATCCAATTTTGCTACCATGTTATTATGAAATCGTTAAAAGATTAATTGAAGAGAAACATAGATTGTTTTGTCATGCTGAAATACAGACTCTAAGGTGTAGGTTAAGAGAAACGTTTTGGATTATAAAAGGAAAAAAAATTATCAGAAATGTCATTGGATTATGCAAGAAATAGAAAGTAAATGCTATACACTTCCCTTCCTCCGCATTACCCAAGGACAGAGTGAATAATGTTGGAGTGTTCGAAATTACCGGAATTGATCTTGCTGCTCCGTTATATCTTAAGATCAATGATAAAGTTTATATAGTAATATTTATCTGCGCAGTCTATCGAGCATGTCATTTTGAATTAGTTAACGTTATTTCAACAGAAGAATTCATTTTTTCTTTTAGAAGATTTATTGCCAGAAGAGGATAAGTATATACAGGGGATCCCACTAAGGTCGGGCAGGTACGATATTATGGAAACCAGAATAGACCTTACGGCTTCGGATTTTTTTTTCTACACTAAATGGACCAAGAGAAATTGATGGAAATTATTTTCAAGTTTCTAAGATGACGGCTAGGAGGCACAATTACAATCTAAAAATTCAAATTTTCTCCAGAAATCGCTATATTAAGATACTGTTTTAACAACAGAAATCAAAAGCTCATTAATTTTTGCGTCAGTTTGGTCATCAGGCTTTTTTCGTATCTTCACTAATAAGGGTGGGAGAAGCTGGTGAAAGAATAGTTTTAAAAATTGCTGTATCTTCCATACCCCTCATCCAAATTTATTCAATTTGGGCTTATTTGAAAGAGAATTTCATTGTTATTAAGAACACCACTTTGTTCGAAGTAGATAGTTCCCACCGCGTCTTCTAGAGGGTGCTGTTTAACCAAGATCCAGTTTTTTCTAATTTTTTTGAAAAATCGTAATGGCATGATATTATTTTTTTATTGTTGTGCTTAGAGAGTAAAAGAATATCTACATTTTGGTGCAAGCCGCAATTCAATATCTGCATTCGTTTTCAAGTTACGTAAGGTCTATGGTTTTCATAATATCGTACCTCGTCGACCTTAGTGAGACACCCTGTATATACATTTATTCTGATAATGGAGGTAACTTTCATGGAACTGAAAATCTTTTTATACAAATAGACTGGAACGAAAAACAAAAATTCTCTTCGGTGTCAACAATAAACTGGAATTTCATTGCACCTACAGCCACTTGGTAGGGCGGATGGTGGGAGAGAGTAGTACGTATGATTAAGGAGTTGCTTAGAAGAAATTTGGGAAGAAGATGTCTTGCTTATGATGAACTATATACAGTTTTATGTCATTATGAAGCTGTGGAAAATGCTCGGCCCTTTACAATGAAAATCATACCAATGGAGATTTGACACCAATAACATTAGACTCATTTTTAGTCAGCAGTAAGATACCAGATTTAGACCAAATTGGAAGAATTAGTTCAAAGAAACGTTTAAATTACCTTCAAAATATTGGAGATGCATTTAGAAAACGATAGAAATGAATATCTAGCTACACTGGTGCAGTCTAAAAAAGGAAAATATGAAGAGAATAATGTAGCATATGGGAAAAATTATAAAAGTTTACCCAGGACAAGATTAAGTAATTAGAGTTGTGAAAGTAAACACGTCCAATGGAACTCTCACAAGACCAATACAACGCATACATAGACTTGAAATTGGTAGGGAAGACGAATTGAGTGAATGTTCAACACCTAAACCTCAGAAAAAACCCAGTTCAAAACGAGATTGTTATACTCCCAAAGATCTATTGACACCCCAAACCTTGAAGAGGAAGGAAAATCAGAATACCGATGAAGAAACCTCGAAGAAAATCAAGAATCTCAAGGAATTATTAAAAAACTTTAAACCTACTGATACCATGCAACCAACAAGAAGAAGTACAAGGGAGATTAAAAAAACCCTCAAGATACCAGTAACCCGAACAGAAGTTTTTTAAAAGTCAGTTTCGCCGGACTTGAGCGGGAGTACCTATGTTAAAAGACCACACCAGAAGCACCCAGAAGTCTGACGAATGCAAGAATGGTTGTTATAGGTAGTTTTAGTTGTTTACCAGATTTTGTCTTTGACGTTGTCCAATTGAAAAATTTTAAAAAAATATACTTTGTCAAATAATTTGGTACACTTTCCTATCTTTTTCGAATTAAAATAACTTGCAGTAATTACAAACAACACATACCATTGAAATGGGTCTGAGGAGGCTGCAGGATGGACCCCAAACTCGCAAAACCATAACAATATGTTTTGACAGCTAAGCCGCTCTGAAGGCGCTAAGGAGCTGTCAGGAACAAGCCCTAAGAAAATTAGGAAAAGAAAACAAGGTAATCTTAATATGGATACTGGGACAAGCTGGCCTTAGAGCAACGAAATGGTGGATTTCCTTGTCAGAGGAAGAGAAGAAACTAAGTTCACAGGGCCAGAGCCCAAGCTGGGCATGGCTTGATTGAGTTAGTTTAAAGTCGAGTTCCGATGAAAATTGACTTGATTTGAGTTAGTTTAAAGTCGAGTTTCGATGATACCTATAACATGACAAATGAAACTATTGAAACCTGGGCGGACAACAAAGCAATTGGCTAAACCTGCCAGGGATGACACAAGCAAAAAAGGCAATCATAAGACAAACAGTGAAAGATAATACAGTGGACACTGTAGACTAAAACATCACATGCAAAGGGTTGGACTGCCAGATGATACTGAGTGCAAGGTATGCACAAAGAACGGTATGCAGGATGAGGAGACAGCTGCACAAGTTATTTGCGAATGTCCGGTAGGTGGCAGACTAAGGCATCGTCTCATAAAGCTACGTTTACACTTGGAAAGTTTACTGGCGGAAAGTGCTTGCCACCACTAAACTTATGTAATATGCCATATGTAAACCCAATATGTAAACCACAGGAAAGTGCATTTGCTACTTGCCGGCAAGCGCTTTCCAAAAATTAATGGACCGGCTAGTTTACTTGCCGCTAGGCCGAATTTCTGTTTGTAAACGGATCACAAAAACAGGTGTCCACGTTTCTGTATAAATACTGCAAAAGAGCAAAACTATCACCAGTGGCAAGATATCGTAATGTGACTTTCAATTTGATTTTAGGAGAAATAGGACTTCTCATCTACGTTCCTCCTCATTATCAGTTCAACTAGTCTTAATAGTTCTTGAAATTTTTGCTATGATGATCTGATAAAATTCCTATAAGAATCAGGATTTTCAATTGATATCTCCTTTAGGGGTCGTTCTGTCTGACGCACCCACCCAGAGTACTTCTACGTCTGATCCAATCTCTAACCCAAACTCGTTTTTTTCATTTTAACTTAATTATTAAATTATTAGCAATTTTACTTAAAACAACGTGAAACAACTTCAATAGCAGCACGCTCTACCCTACTTGGAGCCATTTTTTTTTCTACTTTTTGGCAAATAAACTTGAAAACATGTTAACAAAAAACAATGAACAAGTTTAGTAACGACAAGTACATTCCGCCAGTAAACTTTACAAGTATAAACGTAGCTTCAGCAACTGTCGAACTGAACTGTCCCACTGGAAGACTAACAATATCTCTCCAACTACTATCCTGAATTTCATTGGAAAAAAAGACATGACTGGAGAAATATGAATAGATATGCGCCATAATAATAGACCAATGAGTCACGGAGGGCCCTAATGGCCCACTCATTTTCAACCAAACCCAACCTAAACCCCATCCAAACGAACTCGATTTAGTAAATAGCCAAATTTTAGACATTTATTCTAAATTATAGAATGGCATTCCAGAAAGCCTTAATTTCAAATATCAAAAGTATCTTACCATAGTCCGTGATCCAGGTCTCCCAGGTATATCGCTGCAAGACGCTGAACCATTAGACGGCGCCGGCGACAAACCATCATCGGTACTTCCTGTATGCGTAGTGGTATCAGCAGTGGGCGGGCTCTGTCCACCCGAAGCTAAAGGACTCAAAGTTGTAGTGTCCGGAGGACTGCTGGCCGATGACGTCGAAGTTTGACAAAAACTATTACTAGTCACCGATTGAGAGTTTTGATTTACGGCCGTCTGCGTTGAAACGGAGTGCCTATAGTTTATGTCTTCTTGCTGGGCGTTGCCTCTTTGTTGTTGCACTAGCAAAGCTTGCACTTGGTTTTTGTCATTAATCATAAAATTTTGTTGGTCCACATTTAGAGCAGTAGCTCTGGCAACATTTTGCTGTCCTTGCTGATTATTTTGCTGTTGAAAATTTTGCAGTTGCTGGTTATTAGCTACCATAGTGGTTTGTTGTTGCACTATCGTGGTATTTTGTTGAACAAATGTAGTGTTTTGTTGATTTGCTGAAGATGTCTGGGGTGAACAAGGTACCATTAGAGTTTGTCCCATTTGTCCGTTTACTTGAATATATTCTTGCTGCTGTTGATTGTTTGGTCTGATTTGTTGAGGGGAGGCATTAAACGTGACTTGCTGAGAGGGGCTTACACTGGCAACTAAAGGACTCAATTGACCAGCACTAAACTGGCCATTTACAACAAACTGGCTGCCATTTGGTGACAAAAACTGAGCTCCGGGACTGTGTTGTTGCTGTATTATTTTACCTTGAGACGTCGGAGCTCTTATAACCATTCCCGCTGGACCAGCAGCGAGAATACTTTGACCACCGTTGAACATATTATTGTTTTGTATAGGCGTCAAAACATTTTGCCCATTAACATTTTGAATTTGAAGTTGCATGCCCAAATTTGAAGTGTCTTGAAGAATAGTTGCAGTACCATCTGCATTCATAACCATACTACCTCCAAGGTTTGGTACAATAAACTGTTGAATAGGAATATTTTGCATAACTCCAGTAGTACCGTTTATCAAACTCACTGGTTGTAATAAGTTTATTTGTTGAGTTGGCTGCGAGTTTATGATTTGTTGGGCGTTTGCAACTGCCTGTCCGTTCATCACTATTTGAGGCGGGCCTCCTGTTTTACTAGGAACAATGGTGAGTGCTTGCATTACAGGTGTAGTGGTAATGCTGTGTGGACTGTGAGCCACTTGAATTTGCTGAGGGAAACCTTGCTGATTAACCACCATGCCGGAATTTTGCTGGGCAGCGATATGAAGCATTCCTGCAACAGTTTGTGATGGCAATTTCCTTTTTTTGCCTTTTTTCTTTGTTTCTGGAGACAATAACGCCCTTCGAGAATCGTTACTGTCAAGCTGTATTTGTTGCTGAATCATATTTCCAGTAACAATTTGAGGTATTTGCATGTTTTGGCCCACAGTCATACCGTCCATGGTCATGGTAACTCCTGGTTGTAGAACGAATGGTGCAGGTAGTGTGTTAACTAGTACAGTTTGTTGGCCCAGAACTTGCTGAGTTGGTATGACTTGTGATACAGCAGCCGTAACGTTTGTGACCATTGGAGATACAGATACAGGAGGCATTGCATTTTGACTAGTGACTACTTTTGGCGGTGGGGGAGGAGCCATTACGTTGGCTGCACTCGCCATTATAAGCTGGCCGTTAGAGGAGACTAAAATGTGACCAGGAGGGAGCCCCGAAGGTGAATGTTTGATAATCTGCTGAGACACTTGGGGGCTAGTTTGGGCAATTGATACAGTAATATTTTGATGGTGGTGATGGTGATGATGCTGCGATTGTGGCACTTGTATGCTACTAACGACACTTTGTACCATTTCCAGAGGACTCTTTGAAACACTAATATTTAAGCTTTGTGATGGAATTGTTAAAGCTGCACTTGAAGGGTTTGATTCAACGTTATTAATTGATACTGTTGCGGTGTTGGTTCTTCCAGCAAGAACCGAAGTGATGGTGTTATGACCAGAAGTGCGACCACTTGCCATAGTAGTAACGAGTCCAGTAAGAAAGCTTCTGTCAGGCCTTTCGTTTGTTTTTGTGATATTTTGTTGACTAGAATGAGAAAAGGCATAACTTGAATCTAATTTTTGATTCTTGTTGTGTTGGTCGTTATGATGCTCTTGCAGCTGCTGTATGTAATTCTCTCTGGATTGCGAAACGATTTGTACTATTTGTCCATCGTGGTTTTGTATGCTGAACGAATTTTGTAAATTATCCATTAATTTTTGTGGAGGTGTAGGAGTATGTGGGTTAGGTGTTGGTGGGTCTGAATGTATGCTATCCATAGGTGAGACATTACTGGTGCTAACAGTACCACCTTGTATTGGTCTCAAATCGGGGCTATGCTTGTCTGAGTACATTGAAGAAGTAACTGGATCCTCGCACGAGCTTGGAGTACTAGGGGCGCTATCAGATCTACTAGGATGTTTGACTTTTTGATTACTAGGCGCAAATTGTGTATCGTTGATGCAACCTTGACATTGCTGCACATAGTGATGCATTTGAGGTTCTTGCACTATACTACTATCAGCTGCAATGTTTTGCTGTTGTTGTTGGTGCATTTGCTCCATTTGATTATATTGCGGTTTTATTTGTTGTTGATGCTTCATCACATTCATATTTTGATTTACTCTTGGAAATTGAGGCTTTATGTTTACATTGCTAGGTAAGGGTACCTCGTTTGATTGCTGTTGGGAATTTGATATGGTAATTATATTGTGTTGAGGGACATTTGAACTACTACCGTAAGTTTGTCGGTTGATTGTGTTATTAAGCAGAGCAGTTTGTTGGGCTAAATATCCGGTAGGATCTTCCATGAATGATGGACTTGTGGCCTTATGATTATGTTGTTGCATTTGATTGATTAATACAGGCCGGTTTTCGTTGGGTATTTGACGAACATCAATGTTAGGACAAGGCCCTGTATTACGTATTTGACAATTGTTACTTTCAATCATATGGTATTGTCTGTTTTTAGTCATTTTGTTTAGTTTTACTTTTTTCCGTCTTATTTCTTCTTGCCAAACTGGATTAGGCATGTGCTGGTGAAGGGGAGGCACTCTTTCGTAAACATTTTGATTATTTTGCATGCTATGTTGAATTTGCATTTGTTGGTTCATTTGATTCATGTTTTGCATACGATGTTGCCATTGAAACTTTTGCTGTTGCATTTGCATTTGATTTAACTGATGTTGATGAGGCATCGATTGGGGTCTCATTCCATTGTAACCGAAAGGACGTATGTTTTTACTAGGATCAACTTGTTCGAATTGATTATTGAATATGTGCGGTTGTTGTAAAACTTTTTTGTGTAACTCTGGTAGTTTAATTTGTTGTTGAGGAATTAAATTGCTTTGGTTGTTTGGCCGACCGGGTCCGCTAGGTTCGGATGGTTGAGTATTCATGTATACCCTGTTATGTTGTTGTTGTTGTTGTTGATGCTGCGCGTGCATCATGTTTACATTTTGACCCTGTATTATTTGGCTTTGCCCTTGGTTCACCATACCACTGTGGTTTTGAGGAGGAATTTCGTGGACGTTGATGATTTGTCCGTTTGGACCCAGAATTTGTTGCGAGTTAATGTGGACGTTGGGATTGGGCATTGTCGTCGGAGAAAGTCCATTGCCAGGTTCGTTTACCACAACCATTCTGCCTCCTGGAGCCTCGTGACATCTGATTAATGGATTTTGTTGGTTATCTGCGAAACCTTGCATGTGACTAGTTGGATTATGGGGAGACCACACCTGAAAAAATTATATTTTAGAAAATTATATAATATGTAAATTATATTTTATATTCGCCTGTATTTAATAATTGTTAACCAGTTTACAATGTACATACAATAAATTATCTTATAAAAGTATAGCTTATCGTTACATGGTGTCAGAAAACATGAATCCAGCATAAATAAATATGACAGAACCAACAAATAACCAATCTGGAGTTATTGGTATACGTCCTTCAAAGCACCTTGTTTTAAACTCCGAAAATATGGCAAGAGAATGGAAAAATTGGATACAACAGCTCGAATGCGAATGGTACGCTATAGCTGCACAGTTATCGAAGAAACCCAAAGAAATTCAAGCAGCTACATTTATGGCTACCATTAGCCCAGATGTTGTAGATATATTCAATAATTTTGGATTATCTGATGATGTTAGCATAATAAAGGGTAAATTGTACGTGTACATTCCTGCGAGACAACAAAGTCCAATGATAGCATTTTTCAAGGATTGGGTTGTTTGAAAAAATTTGAACATAATATTAATTTCATAGAAAATCCAAAGTTTGAAATCAGGCCTGCAAGAAAAATACCCTTTGCCATACGAGATGAAATGAAAAAAGAATTGAGAAATATGGCTAAGTTAGGTGTCATTAAGCCCGTCATAGAACCTACTCCTGCAGTCAGTCCGTTAGTAACTGTTAGGCAAAAAGGTAAATTAAGAATCTGCATAGATCCTACAGATGTTAACAAAAACATTTTAAGAAGACATTATCCGCTGAAATCCATGGAAGAAATTTCAGCACAAATACGTGGAGCCAAATATTTTACACTTTTAGATTGCAAACGAGAGATTTGGCAAATAATAGTTGCAGAGCAGTCTCAAAAATATCTCACATTTTCAACACCATAGGGGCGTTATATAGTTGCACTCGTCTACCATTTGGAATTTATTCAGCACCAGAGGTATTTCAAGAAATAATGAGTTCCTTGTTAAAAAACATTCCAAACACTCACTGCTCAATGGACGATATTCTTATTTATTCCGACTCTCAGGAAGGTCTAAAAAAAATTACTTAAAAAGGTAATGGAAATGTTGAAAAATTCTGGATTGAGACTCGATAAGGAAAAATGCATTTTCAATGTTGAAAGAGTTAAGTTTCTTGGGCATATTTTATCGAAAAATGGTATTGAAATTGATGATACCAAGGTGGAAACTATTGAAAATTTAAAGACAACAAATATGACAGAACTACAAAGATGCTAGGCATGATAACATATTTGAATTAATTCATACCAAAGATGTCTGAGCTTACAGATCCTTTGCGAAAGCTTCTAAAAAGAGAATTTATTTGGGACAAAAAAAAAAGCAACTTGCGACCGGTTGCTGGTTGCTATGTAGTTGTTGTTCGTAGAGAAGTGGATGCTAGTTCGAATTTAGGAGCTGCCTTGATGCAAGAAAATCAACCCATTGCATATGCTACTAGATCATTAACAACGTCACAGCAAAATTGGCCTCAAATTGAGAAAGAAGCGTATGCAATAAAAATTGGATGTGATAAATTTCTTCAATATACAGGGTGTTTACGTAGCCCGTGCATTAGAAGTTTTTGAAGTTGCAGGGGGATTAGAAACTTCAAATTTGGATTGTAGCCATAATCAATCGTTATCACCTAAAATATTTTCAGATCTTCAACTATACAGGGTGTACCAAATGTTAACACTAACTTTCTTATTTCAAATCGAAAGTTGCAACTTTTTCAACATAGTTCGATCAGCCTTACAATTTTGAGTTTGGACAACCCAAGTTTTGTCAACTTATCTTTTATAGTTTTTGACATTTGTCATTTTTTCTTTTAAAAATTGTCTCTGCAGTTGTTTACGAAAAACAAGGTTACTCGAAAACTGTCCTAAAATAAAAACCAAAATTTAGAAGCTAATCAGCTAAAAATTCAGGTTAACTTCTGATGTGTCATTTTATACCATATGGGTGCAGGCGACCTGCAAACATCGGAATCAATAATGGTCAAAAAGTCGATTTTTTCAAATATCACTTATTAAGTTTCTTGGCACCATTGGAAAGAAAATTAAATTTTACAGGGCGTTAATTAAACATTCCCTATACCTAATTTGATACATTTTCGAGTTATTCATAAAAATCAAAAAATCGCATAACTCTTCAACAGATTCCTTGATGTGTCAACTATGTCATGGAAACAGAAGACAATTTTTACAATGAGTTATCAAAAAAAAAAAAATAACAAGAAGAAAACCAACAGCAAATAATAATATTAGTATTAAAAAACTAGAAAAACAACAAAATCTTATTAGAAAAAAAAAAAAAAAAACATTAAATTCTAAATTAAATGTTCAATGGGACCACCATTTTGATTTAAACATTCTCTCAATCTATTGTCTGCTGATTTTAATCTGACAATCTCCGTATGAGGAGCAAGGGGGTAAAGCATATGGCAAAAACAAGTGTGACGTCAAGTGACCATTGTCGTTCTAATACTTCTAATGTAGGGAGCCACCAGCTCACATTCCTTTGGAGTATCGTCTAATTTCATTGGGGTCGATACTGTCAAAAGCCTGTTCTATTCTATGTGTCAAGTCGTGTAGGTTTTAAACTACTGAAGAATAAATCAAATCTTTTATCCGAACCCACACGTAAAAATCTAATAGGCTAAGATCTGGGAATCTCGCAGGCCACAGGAATGGTCCTTGATTTCCCCACCAATGGATTAGCGCACTTGACTTACTGCAGGGGTCCCAGGTTCGATGCCCGGAAGCAGCAGACTTTTTTTCATTAATTATAAGACTGATCGTTCGAGCCATCGCTCAATAGATGGCGTTGATTATGACCCGTAACGACAACGGAGCAGTTGAAGTAATTCGGATAGATTGAAGTAATTCGAGTTGGTTGGAGTAGTTTAGGTTAGTTCGGAGTAGATTAGACTAGTTCGAGTTGGTTGGAGTAGGTTGGGGTAGTTCGGAGTAGATGACATTGATAGATGACATTGACAGATGATTCATAGATGTCATTGACAGATGAGTGACATTTGACTGACAGGTGAATGACATTTGACTGAAGGACGGAGGATGGTGAACGAATCAAGTATATCTACTTACAATAAGGCTGTTCGTATTGAGGTTTCAGGATATGCTTGAAAATATCCCAGTAATTTGATTATCGTTATTGCCAGTTACTGGTTTCAATCTAGTAATGGGTCTAGTCACTCTACTGAAACTTCGAAAATTGTTAAATAAACGTGCAAATTTTCCCCTTGTTATCCTTGGTAGGCGTGGATATTTCAAATTGAACTGACGGATGGTTCGCTGGATAATTTTTTTACACATGCCATGGCTTATAAACAAATCTAAAACCACTTCGTGTGGATGGTTTTCCATTCTGGTCCACTGTAGCATAATAACTATGAGGTATGGTTTATTTCAAACTTGACAGTTGTCTGTGGCAGTTGAATATTTCCTTCCGAATAATTAGGCAATCCAGATCACGTTCATGTCAAATATTAGCTGTTCAAGGAAACTATGAGCGGGTTAAGCACAAGGATCACCAATCTCGACGTACGGATCTAGGATAAGTTTAATCTTGTACGAAAAGTGATCGGGTTGTTCGGTTCAGTATCATATGTTTGGATCTTATCGACCCGATAAAATGCGAGGTGAATAGGATTGGCAACCGTCAGCTGTTTTTCTTAACCCAACTTTTTAGTTGTTTGTTGATTGTTTTGCCTTTGAAATAAATGTGGCAGACATCTTCAACAGGAAGCCAAGAAAATGGAAATTTGTTGAGGCTAGGATTTTTGGAGGTGTCATTTGACAAGATTCATCTGCGGATCCATCCGTTCGGAAACTAAACTAGTTCCACCTAGATAGTTTACTAATCCTTGAATAACTGATACTGATCGAACTGATCCTGGATCAGTGTGTGACGTTCAAGATGTAACAAATAGAGATCGTTATCTCTATCTCTATGGCACTTGCTGTCTTCTCTCTTTTTGAAATCAATAGACAGAGAACGTCAATAGAGATATAGAAAATATCTCTTCTCGTTACATAGTCCCAAGACTGGCCCTTTTTGTTGTAGATGCTAAACATGACAATGCCAATGTCAAACCTAAACGTCCAGAAGGTGACAAAGTAAGTAATTTTTCATTAATTTTCATCAGTAACCACTAAATGTAAACAACACGGTGTTTGACCTGAACGGCCATATTGAATTTCGTCAAGTCAATGGATTGCCTAATTTTGACCAGACAGAAGTGACAATCTTGAATCTTGGTCTTGGTGTCAAAAATAATTTTCAGGTCAAAAAATTGTCTATCAGCAGTTGTGAGTAAGTTTATTCGAATTTGTATCCGCGGCAATTCACAAAATTCCAGTATTTGCTGACAGCTGCTGTGAGACAAATTTTCCACCTAAAAAATATTTTTGACACTGAGACTGGTCAAAATTAATATAAAAAAAAAGAGTCAGACATGACATAGGACACAGTTGCTGGGTTCGGTAATTGAATATGCGAACAAAATGAGCAAAATTTGACAGATGTCACGTGACAAAAAAGATCAGTGATCACGTGACGTCAGTCAAAATTTGCTCTTTTTGCTCGCAGATGCAATTACCGAACCCAGCCAGTCCGCCATGACATAGGACACATCAGTGTCCTTATTCTTGAAACAGGGGAGCAGCGTTCCCAGGAGAACGAGTGTTCCGTCTTTGTTACTTATACAGGGTGTCCTTACATAAACTGACACATTTTGCAGGTAAATATCTCGAAAACGGGAAAAGATAACAAGATGCGGTTTGTTTTGGGAGAATAAGGATTTTTCATAGTTTTTTTTCACATTATTGCCGAATCCTAAAATTTGCAGAAATTTGGTTCTACAGATATGCGATTTTTTGAAATAAAATGACTGCCTTATTTTTAATGAAACATCCTGTATATTTTGTCATTGTCAGAAAGCCTGATTTTTCTTCTTTACAAAATTGTATAATTTTTTTTTTTAATTATCTTGAACTTGCACCGTGAAAATTGCACTTTGTTGAAGAGAATACCATCGACTAACCAAAAAAAATTGAAAATTAATTTGTGTTCAATACTTTTAATAAATAATTAGCGCATAGTTAACTAAAAATACAAGTATTAAACACAATTAAACTAATAATGCAAGTGCATATAAAACACAAATTAATTATTATATTTTTTTTTTGTCCAGTTGATGGTGCACTCTTCAACAAAGTGCAATTTTCACGATTCAATTTCATAATAATTGGAAAAAATTATACATTTTTGTAAAGTGGAAAAGTCACGCTTTCTGAAGATGACAAAATATACCGGGCGTTTCAACAAGAATAAGGCAGTATTTAATTATTTCAAAAAATCGAATGTATGCAAAACCAAATTTCAGGATTCGTCAATACCATGAAAAAAAAGTTAAAACTTAAAAAAATCCTTCTTCTGCCAGAACAAACCGCATCCCATTATCTTTTCTCGTTTTCGAGATATTTATCTGCAAAATGTGTCAGTTTATCTAAGGACACCCTGTATTATCAGTTGCATATCATTGAGAAACACGGAACACTCGTTCCCCTGGAAACGTTGCTACCGTTCCAAGAATCAGAACCCAGAGATTCTGTGGCAAGTTACGGGGTTTCTTTATTTTTATGAATAACTCGATAATGAATCAAGTTAGGTATAGGGAATACTTAAGGTATGTCCTGTGAAATTTAATTTTTTTTCCAATGGTGCCAAGAAACATAATAAGTGACATTTAAAAAAATCGACTGTTCCACCATTATTGATTACTATGTTTGCAGTTCGCTTGCAGTTTTGTGGTACAAAATGGGCGCACTAATGACACTTCAGGAGTTAGTCGAACTTTCAGCTGATTATCTGCTAAATTTGGATTTCTAATTTTTCTAAATAGAACAGTTTTCGAGTAACCTTGTTTTTCGTAAACAACTGCAGAGTCCATTTTTAAAAGGAAAAATGACATATGTCAAAAACTGTTAAAAGATAAGTTGACAATATGTACTTGGGTTGTCCAAACTCAAACTTGTAAGGCCGATCGAACTATGTTGAAAAAGTTGCGAGTTTCTATTTGAAATAAGAAAGTTAGTGCTTACATTTCTGGTACACCCTGTAGAGTTGAAGATCTGAAAATATTTTAGGTGATACCAGAACGATTGATTATGGTCAAACCAAATTTGAAGTTTCTAATCCCCCTGAAACATCAAAAACTTCTAATGCACGGAGTACGTGAATCACCCTGTATATATGGCAAGAAACTCACAGTAGAAACCGACAATAAGCCATTAGAAGCTATTTTCACTTTGCGCCACCTAGGCTACAACGAATATTATTGGAAGTATCACAGTATTCGCCCAAAATAATATACAAAAAAGGTGAAGATATACCTTTAGCAGATATTTTTAGTAGAAGAAAATCTAGAAAACGTGGAAGAATTAGAAATACTAATTGTCCTTTCCATGACCGAGAATACCAAGGGAAGAATTGATAGAAGCTACAAAATTGGATCCTGAACTGCAATTACTAAGAAAGTTCATATTAAACGGATTTCCAAATTCATACGATGTACCCAAAAATATTAAGCACTACGTAACTTTCAAAAACGAATTTACAGTTTATTGAGAACTCATATTCAAGGGCGAAAAAATAATCGTTCCAAGATCTCAGGTACCTAAAATGTTAAGAAATATCCATGAAGACAAGTTGTCTTAAACGAGCAAGATAACTACTTTACTGGAGAGGAATATCACAAGATATTCTTAGTTATCTTCAAAAATGCAGATTTTGTGAAAAATATCAAAGAGCTAATCAAAAGGGAACAATTTTACTGAAGCCACTACCAGAATTACCATGGAAAATAGTCGGCTCTGATTTGTTAAGGGTGCATGGAAATGTTTATATTACTACTTACGACAGTTACTCTGGGTTTTTGAACGTGAAAAAACTCAGAAATCAGACATTCTTGGAAGTAATCGGCTATCTCAAAGAATGGTCTGCAGTTCATGAAATTCCTGAAAAACTAGAAACTGATAATGGAACGCAATAGACTTCTAGAGAATTTAAATATTTTTCCAAAAAATGGTGTTTTTAGCATGCAACCAGTAGTCCATATCATCCAAGAAGCAATGGTTTATCGGAAAGAGGTGTTTAAATTGCGAAAAATCTTTTAAAAAAATGTACAGACGACAAATCAGATATGCAAATTGCTTTACTCAACTACAGAAATATACCTAGAAAGCCATCACTGGGGTTCACCTATTCAAAGACTTTTTAGCAGAATTATGAGGACATTACTTCCAGCAAACAGTGAAAAGTTGAAACCAAATATTGTAAAAGACGCCACAAATGAATTGAAAAGATTGAGGGAAAAAAAAAAAGATTATGCAGACAGATATGCCACTCAACCCCAGAACTATAAAATAGGAGATTCTGTTAAGAGTACAACTTCCCAACGAAACAGTTGTGACACCTACCAGTACAGAAAATCAGGAGCATATAATCAATCACTAGTCAAAAAAACTACCAATGGTCAACCAGAAACTCTAACAGGACCATTGATCGAACAAATAGGACGAACTTCCCAAAGTTACTCCGATCAAAGACGGAAAAAGTCTGGAAGAATTATCAAACCCGTCCATAGACTGAATTTTTAGATGTATTCCATTTATTTTTTAAATTTGTTAAGGGGGAGATGTAAATTATATTTTATGTTGTCCTGTATTTAATAATTGTTAACCAGTTTCATCTCGATGTCAAGTTTTAGTAAGATATTCGTTAAAGTCCTGCTGAAATGTCCGATTATGTTTGGAGCGCATACCAGCATCACTTTTACCGGAGCGAAAATGATCGCCTAAAACAATTTTGCAGATGAACCCGAACAACGTAAATACCGACCTGTTGTGGACTCGTCACGATCTCTTTGTTAAAAGCCTGCTGTTCCAATGCCAGCTTCTCACGTTGGGCGAGGATTTGCGATACCGAGATTCCACCTGCGATTGATACGCCGATTTTCCTCTTCTTCTTTTTCAGACCGTAATCTGAAACGAAAAATAAAACTGTCTGTATCTAATGTGCAACAAAAAAAAAAAAATTGAATCAAATATATGTTTGCCTATAAAAGTATCGGACGTGTAAAGTACGGTACGACCAAACTAGGTAAGGTACCTATAATTTAATCGTTTCGCCTTTTCTGGATAGTTGCGACAAAAAAGCACACGCATTAAATTCGCTCCGGCACTGAAATATATTACTGCAAATATCTTTTTTGTACCTATCACGACTAGCAGGTCGCTGTTTGGTTTTAAAACCTATAAACATGTCATAATAAAGATCTGCTGCTCTCTTAATAGTCTCTTAACGCCCCGTACTTTGTAATTCAATTTTTAACTCGCCTTTATAATTGCCGAGGCCAAAAGATCTGATCGTAAAAGCGGACTGACTGGTTAGATGGTATGACATTCTGTGTTTTCGTTATTACCTTACCTTTATTATACACATGTTTCCCTTCATTATCATAATTCGCTTTGCGTTATGCAGGGGAATAAAAATTAATTTGTCTTTTATCGCGCTCGAATGGCAAAATGATGCGAGGGAACGAGATAAAACACTACTAAATGAACATAGTTTCACTCAACTCTGATGGACAGATATAAAATTTTAAAAGGAATGTTGATTTTAAATTTATTGACTACGTTACTGGAAGCTGCAGAATCCAATTTCTTATTGGTTGTAAAATAAAATACATTGCTCTGGCTCTATAAAAATCCTCAGCTGTCTTGTATTGAAAAGAAATACCAAAACAGTTCCAATTTCTCGTAAATCCTGACAGGAAATGAGTTTTCCACGACTACTTTCAAATTCAATCTGTATTTCTGTGAAAAGAGGTCGCGTGGCTTCTATAGCTTTTCACAATTATATCGTTGTGTTTTAACGTGATCAACAGACACGTTCTTAAAACCGATTCAATTTCCTCCCTTCAGGGTCTTATTTCGACGTTCTAACTAGTTAAAAGCCCATTACCCTGAAACGTAATGCAAACCCTTTGCATTGGCGTTAATTTGAGCAATCACGTTGTTTGTGCTGTTAACACAGCAAAAGGAAATGAGCGCCTGTTATTCGAACCAGCAAAATTATTTAAATAACGAGATCGCATACGTTATACCTGATATATTTATGAAAGCAAAAAGAGACCAGACCGGGGCATGATTTGAAACTGGCCAGGTGATATTAACATCGATATTGCTTCCATTTTCCAAATACGTTCGGCGTAGCATAATCTCGTAAAAGTTTACGAGCCTCGCTCATTGTCTCCACTCCGGGGTAACAAGCCAGCATATTACACAGAGTCATCTTTTTGTCGATAAATTTTACGTTGGGATGCACAGGACCGTTTTAAGTAAATAAATTACACGACGATTTTAAGAGAATGCAATTGAGGTATTGAGGAAAACCACTTATTAAAAATATTATTTCTTCAAACCTTAACTTTTTAAAAAAACGTTTACTGAATAAAAATAAATGTTGCAACTTTGTATGCGCCGTGAAGCGTACTGAAAGGGTACCGAACCGAACGGGAAATAGAGAAAAAGCGCTTAGACTTTAAACTAGAGAACAAGCTGGGACTGGTCCCTTAGACGCGTGTCGCGTGTCTGTAATTATTAATTATTCAATTTTTATTTTTATTTTGCATTAAACTGATTGTTCAATCCAATTTGTTATTAGTGTGTGTGTCAAAGAGCGATCACAAGGTCAATTGAATAATTGTTATTTTGTGAGTTCAATTATTTATACGAGTAACATTTTTTTCCCATTTTTTATGTTTTTTGTTTGTTTATAACATTTTTTATAACATGTGCATTGTTCATGTATTTAACAAAAATCGTTTCCTGCTGTAAACAGCACAGAAAATTTTGTGAGTATTGGTCGTTTGCCAGGTAAATATTATAAAATTAAACTTCAAGAAAATGCACAGCCAGTTGTTGATGTCACAAGGAGGGTTGCACTTCCTTTGTTGCCCAAATTAAAAGAAAGTCTAATTGATCTTGAAAAAAAAAAAATAATTGAAAAAGTGGATGGAGCAACTGACTGGGTTAATGCATTGGTAATAGCACGTAAACCAAATGGAAAATGGAAGTCTTAGAATCTGTTTAGATCCGAAAGATTTGAATAACTGTATAAAACGAGAACAGTGTTTAATCCTAACACTAGAAGAAATAACTGCCAAAATGGCAGGGGCGAAGATATATTCTACATTGGATGCCACTTGTGGCTTCTACCAAATTGTTTTGGATAAAGAAAGTACAAATCTTTGTGTTTTTGGCACCCCATTTGGCAGATACAAGTTTTTAAGGCTACCATATGGTATAAAATCAGCACCTGAAGTATTTCAGCATAAGTTCAGGGAAATATTCCAGGGTTGTGAAGGTACAGAAATATATATTGATGATTTAATAGTCTTTGGAAAAGACAAGGAAGAACATGACTGTAGGCTGAAAAAAGTATTTAAGACAGCTAAAATAAATAATGTAAAATTCAATATAGAAAAATGTCATTTTGGCAATAAACATGTAAAGAAGATGTACAACGAGCATTAGGTATGATTACTTATGTCAGCAAATTCATTCCAAATTTATCAAGTAATTCAGAGCATTTAAGGTCGTTGTTAAAAAAAGATGTTTTATTTACGACTAATGTATAATGTGCGTATTATATTTGTGATTTTGGCAGTATAATGACATATGTTATTCCTCCAGGGATTAATGACGAGTAGCGGGATTAATGGTCATTATTCCACAAAAGTGTCAGTGTCAAACTTGTAGTGCTTGTGGATTTGTATTGAAAATTATGAGACGGATGAAATTTGTTCATTGAAAATCTCAAATAAATTAATTTGTCGTAAATAAAGTAGAGTATACTACTCGCAATAATGGCTATTATTCCTTCGGAATGTTACTCCCTCGCCGCTAACGCGGCTCAGTTCGTAATAATCCTCGGGAATAATAGCTATCATTATTGACTCGTGGTATAATCTACTATTATTCTCGTGGGGGTCAACTCAACAAAAAGCTTTTGATAATATTAAAACAATTTTAACCACAAGTCCAGTTCTACAGTTTTATGATGTTAATGAGGAGACGATCATTTCAGTAGACAGCTCAAAGTCTGGGGTATGAGCAGTCTTACTTCAAAATAACTTACTTTGTGCATTTGCTTCTAAAGCCTTGACTGAAACCCAAGAAAGGTATGCACAAATAGAAAAAGAAATGTCAGCCATCTGTTTTGGTTTAAATAGATTTCATGAATATATTTTTGGTACAAAAATTAAAGTTGAAACAAATCACCAGACATTAATAGCAATTTTTAAAAAGCCATTAAATAAATGTCCCCCTAGGCTCCAACGAATGTTGTTACAAATCCAAAAGTACGATATTGAAGTATATTATAAATCAGATAAAAAGATAGTTATTGCAAATGCTTTATCAAGAGCATATATTCAAGATAAAAGTGAGGATACGTTTGATAATGAGTTGCAGGCTCAGGTATGCTTAGTAGTTTCTGAAATAAATGTCACGGAAGGAAAACTCAATGAAATTAAAAATAAGACTTTGAATGATCCAGCTTTGAGAGAATTGCGAAAGGTGATTCTAGAAGGGTGGCCAAATTCAATTAAAAAAGTCAAAGATTGTGTTAAACCCTATTTTAAAATTAGGGATGAATTAACTTTATATGAAAATTTAATATTGAAAGGAAACTGCTTGGTAATTCCTAAGTGTTTGCAAAAGGAAATGCTAACAAGAATACATTACAAACGGATATTCTACAGACTTTGAACAGCCAGGAAAGAGAAGACTATGCTTCATTGGTAAAACACCTGGAAATGAGGTATGGCCAAACCCATTTGGAATATGTGTATCACTCTCAGCTGAAAAACCGATGTCAGAAATCGAACGAGATTTTGCAAGAATATGAAGCCGATATTGCTCGCCTATCTCGTCTTGCATTTCCAGGAACGCCGGAAAATGTCAGGGAGAAGAAGAAAGATAGTTACCCACTTCCTCGTATTGATGACACGCTGGATACATTGGCCGAATTAAAGATTTTCTCGACTTTAGATTTGAAAAGCGACTATTGGCAGAAATGGCTTCAGAGAATAAGGAAAATACTGCATTCACTATCGGAATTCGATTATGGCAGTTCACCGTGATGCCATTTGGCTTGTGTAATGCTCCTGCAACATTTGAGAGGCTTATGGAGACTGTTTTGAAGGGCTTATCCTGGTCAACGTGGCTAGTGTACCTTGACGACATCACAAGAATTTTGCTTTGTTGCCAGTGTTGCCAAACCACTTACTAGGCTCACGGAAGGGCAAAATTGTTTTCAATCAAGACTGCCAGCATTCTTTTCAGAAGTTGAAACAGGCTTTAACCAGAGCACAAATTCTGGAATATCCGCTTTCAAAGGGAAAGTTCATTTTGGATACCGACGCCAGCAATGTGGGGCTAGGCGCTGTCTTATCTCAGGGAGAGGAGAAGGTCATAGCTTACTTCTGTAAAACTTTATCAACATGTAATTAGAGAAATTCTTTCTTCATTATCTATTTCTCTCTTTAAGAATATTCGTAGATCCTTTAAACGTATATTAGGAGTTTTTTCTGATGAGAAGCTTTCACTTCGTTGTCAAACTCTTAATATCTCTTCTGGCAAACAGGATTCAACTAAAGGGTACAACATTGCAGCATATCGATCGGCAGTTACACCAAGAGTTTCTAAGGCACGTAGTTGAGATTCAAGTGAACTTAATTTCATCTTATGAGTCATATTGGTCAAAAGTAATTGTAAAAATTGTCTTACATAAACTTCCACCAAAAGGTCATCTCTTCCGAAACGTGATTTCATGCTTTCAAGGGCCTTTGGATAATTATCACCAGAGGGAGGGTAGCTTTCTATCAGGATTTTTATTATTGAGACAGGGGAGCAGCGTTATCATGAGAACGAAGGTTGTATCTTCGTCACTCATATTTATACTTCCTTAACACTAACAAAGACAGAATAAATTGTTCTCATGAGAATGATGTTCCCCGGTTTCGAGAATAGACATTCAGTTGACGTGCTTTAGATTTCGGGATTGTAGCTTGACAAACATATTGAAACTTGTCAGCATTATCCATGTCTTCATCCTCATCGATTCGTTTAAATTGACTCCAAAAAGGAAGCCATTCAAGAATTTCACCACCAAATTTTTTGAATTCCAAAGTAGGAAACCTTATTTTAGTTTTAGAATTGTTGGATTTTTGGCTTAGACTTTCAATATCGATATCTTTCTTGACCAAATCTTCTATCTTTAGTCTCAACTCATTGAAATTGCTTATCAGTGTATCACTATCAAATAGTATGATTCGTTTATGAGCTTCTTCATTAAAATCATCAATCAAAATAGCTATTTATGTACCAAGGGGATTATGTAGATTATAACGCCCGAAGGCGAAACTAGCCCGAGGGCCTCTGGCCCGAGGGATATATTTCGCCTGATGGCGGCAAAAGTCTCGGGGAGAATTGTTGAGTAAACATGTCTCATCAATTATATTTTTTTGACAATAAAATTTCCATTCCTAAATAATTTTATATAGTCCGTTCATTTTGACGTTGATTAGAAATCACGCACTCGAAAAAGTCTATAGACTTTATGAACAGACTATAAGAGGATATGCATGTTTTTTTTCTATTTCAGGCTCTGTTTGACAAATTCAAGGGCCGGGAATAGACAAAAATTAAGAAATAAGGGAGAGGGAATGATTGAGAAAAAATTGGTAGATAAGAGGACAAGAGGGTATTCATGTTTTTTCTTTTCTATTCCAGGCTCTTGTTTAAAGTCTCAGTTCAAATTGAAATTAATGTTGAATGAGAATTATAAAGTAGGAAAGTAATCGGTAAGAGGGGCGGCAAAAATACCTTTTGCACGGGGCGCCGAAGGTCTGGATCCGGCCCTGCAAACTAGTAACATAATTTGACAAGTTATTCAAGTACAAATGAGTGAATTGTTGCGGAACTTATGGGTGGACCTCTGCGGGACGAGCGCAGCGAGTTCCGCAGCCATCTATTCATCAATACGTTGTTTAATTACGATACTAACATGACTCACGCAAATGTGAGTTATTTTCATTAGTTTAAAAACTACACGTTTCAAGTGAATGTCTTACTTGAACAGTTCAATAGTATATTCGTGATTAGATGGCTGCGGAACTCGCTGCGCTCGTCCCGCAGAGGTCCACCATAAGTTTCGCAACAATCCACTTATTTGTACTTGAACAATAACTTATTATATAAAGTCAGAATTTGTAAGATTATCCACTTTTTGTCAATTTGTCTTTCAACAGGAATTAGTAATGTTACTTTACCACACTAGTAATATATTGTGACAAGTTATTCAAGTGTAAACTGGTGGATTGTTGCGGAATTTATGGGTGGATCCAGCCACCTAGTTACCAATATGTTGTTCAAGTACAATACTTACTTAATTCACTTACTTGTGAATCTTTTCATTAGTTCAAAAACTACAAGTTTCAGGTGAGTGCCTTATTTGAACAGTTCAACAGTATATTGGTGAGTAAATGGTTGCGGAACACGCTGCGCTCGTCCCGCAGAGGTCCACCTATAAGTTCCGCAATAATCCACTTATTTGTACCAGGGTGTTTTTTTATGTATTGAGACCCCACCTACAGCCTTTACCTTTACAGGTAGAACAAAGGTGTGAATACAAAAGTTGTACAGTTTGGCTGAGCCATGATCAGAAACAAAATTTGAATGTCAAAAATGTGAAATTTTGCATGTTTTCAGTTTTTGTTAAATGGGATGCCCTATATTTCATTCTATATTCTTGAAGAGCACAATGCCCCGATCATTATTTGATTGAGCAATCTCTCATATATTTGGCTCCAAAAATTGTGAAAATACTATCCTACTACTGATTTTGTGAACCATTCTACCTGTACAGGTGAGAGTGAAATTTGAGGTACTTGGTTACTCTGATAGTATTTTTAAAAATTTTAAAACCAAATATGTTGGAGACGGCTCAACCAAATATAGACAAACTATATAGTTTTGGAATCGGGAAATTGTGTTCTTCGAGAATATAGAACCAAATATTGCGCATCCCATTTGAAAAAAGCTGAAAGCATGCAATATTCTACATTTCTGATATTCAATTTTTGTTTCCTATCATGGATTTCAAAAATTTAGCCAATACTGTACAACTTTTGTATTTACACCTTTCATTTACCTGTAAAGGTGAAGGCTGTAGGTGGAGTGTCAATACATAAAAAAACACCCTGTACTCCAAAGTGATTATTGTCCTGTCGCGGTTGCCAAATGGAATGTCTGTGATTCTGGGTTTATTGGGAAAATATTAGAAACTTGACAATAATAAATGAATACATATAAAAAATAAGTAAAACGGGTAACGGACTCTTTACCTCACAATATTGCTTAACACGGAAAATCAAATTTCCTGCTGGGAAATCAGCACAATTTCCTCAAAGACAACTGAATTACACTCCTTTCGTTCCAACCTTTCGAGGCCTGCGGCCTGATTGGTGAAAAATAAATCCTTAGTTGGAATTATTGATCCTCACACTCTCAATCAACTTCTAGTTTTTCCAATCCCTCCAAGGCAACAAAAATTCCAGTTAATTCCAAAAAATTCCAATAAATAACAATAAATGCCAAAAAAAATCATTTTTTTTTTGTTTTGTATGTTTTTCTTTAGACCCTTTACAATGATTCCCCAAAATTTTACATTTCTCCTCATAGTAGTTTTTGAAGAAAAAATTCCAATTTGAAGATAAGTCCATTATTTTTCTTTAATTCATCTCTATTTGATATGATCTTCTGACATATTCATTTGGTCCTCCACTGTCATTAGTGGATGCATCATTCTTCTGCATCTATCCTCTACTTCATAGTCTTCTCCAGACATCCACTTTTTTATACCAAAAATAAGTTATCATCCATGATTCTGTCATTGAACTAGAATAGTCCAAAAATAACCGACTCTAAATTGATTTACGTATCAAAAGACTCTGGAAAATAATACCAATGAATCATACCATTTTATCTAGCTTCACTACAAATCTTCTATATTCCTCCATAAGACCATTTTACCTATCTCTTCAATTTTCTGTGAAATACATACGACCAAGAAGGTGACTTGAATTAAGGACTGAACATTCCTATTCAATCTGAAATCAACAACTCAATATTTTTTCAGTGAGTAAGCTGACGGCCTTATTCTTATTTGACCACCTCATACTTACCATAATAAACAAACTTCAATTCTCTGAAAAGTAATAATATTACAAGGCAATTCACTTCAACATCTTGCATAATAACGAAAATTCATATATAAATGTATAAATTAAAATCACATAATTGATTTGCTCGAGGCAAGAATAGCCGGTCAATGGCCCAAAGCTGCTGCATTCACTTCGTCTTTTGGTCTCCCGTGCACTTTCCTTTGGACTTTTCGACCAGGTGGTGCTTCTCTTTCGTACCCTCGGGCGTTTCAGTGATTGCCGGTTCCTAAAGGTAACTCGTTAAACTCGCATCTTCTCTCGACATTATTTGAATATTAATTTTAAAAACTTATTAACGAGTGTTCATTTATCAAAATTAAATTACAAATTCTATTAGTGCGAAGCAAAAGAAAAATAATGTGTTTACCATATGACATAACATCTGCACTAAATAATATAGACATCATGAGAATTAGTTTTTATGCTAGAACATATTTTTATTATACAGGGTGTCCGGATATTTGACCCGTTTTTATGGACAAACGTTGTCGGTTGAATATTTGGACACCCTGTATAATGCGGTGTAAACATTCCCTTCTTGGTAAAATATTCTTTATTTTATTGCGGAATGTTTAAACGAAATTAACCATAAAATATGTCGGCGTGAGTTAGACTGTGAGAGAGCCTGTTTAATGTGTCCATAAATCATGAAAGTGTAACGGTATAGGAACACAATCGGGCCATAATAATACCGTACAGTTCATTTCTTTTAAATGTCAAATCGTGGGTGGACAAATTAATAATATGCCGTTTTGCTGCTTTTGACGACCCTTTAATTTATAGACATAACTATAGAAAATGTCATTTATATTTATTTGGTTTGGATATAAAATCGATTATTTCTAGTTTCTCCTTTTCCCTTCAGACGAATTAAATGGCCCAATGGAAAAGACAAAGATAATAATAGTTGGATGAAAAGATATATCTTTGCTTCCAGACGATCGTTTATTTTGATTCTCCTCCGCTTGCCTTTTGTGAGATTTTCTTGTTTCAAACAGTTTATTCTCGTTAAAACTCTAAATGTTCATTGGTCTATCTGTGAAAAACCGATAATTCATTTGTAATTATGATAAAAGAGCAGTTTCGAAAGGATAATCGTAAATACGATAGTTGCGGCCTTCAATGTTTATTAATTGGTTTGTTTGGAACATATTAGGATCAATAATTCCAACTAAGGATTTATTTTTCACCAATCAGGCAGCAGGCCTCGAAAGGTTGGAACGAAAGGAGCGTAATTCAGTTGTCTTTGAGGAAATTGAGCTGATTTCTCAGCAGGAAATTTGATTTTCCGTGTTAAGCAATATTGTGAGGTGAATAGTCCCTTACCCGTTTTACCTATTTTTTATATGTAATGAAAAAGTGAGCGGAAGTAAAAATACATTCGGGCAAATTTCCCAAAACCAGGAGTTTATGATTTCCTGGAGAAACTCAAAGACTGTTCGTTTTTCACAAGTTTGGATTTAGCGTGGATACCACCAGGGACTTTATTCTCAAAACCGACGAACTGCATTCTCATGACAACGATTGCTCTGTCATTATCAGTGTTATGGAAATATGAATACGGACGACGAAGACAGAACCCTCGTTCTTATGAGAACGCTGCTCCTCTGTTTCGAGAATACAGTCCCAGATAGAGATGAACCCTGATTCTATTCAATAAACTGCCTTTGTGACGCCTGACGGCCATTTCGAATACTTTCGAATGCCATTCGGCGTTGCAAATGGGCCAGCTTTATTCCAGATAACTATAAATAAAGTATTGGGAAACATGCGGTATGGGAAAGCATTGGCATACAAAGACGACATCATTCTTCCTGTAAATAGCTTTGACGTCGGTAAATTTATTTATTGAAGTGTTTGATTTTCTTTATAGTTTATTGAAACTGTTTGGCATTTATTGGAATTTTTTGGCAGCTGTCGTCGTCGGTTTACATACATCGTCAAAGTTTCGTTGATATCACACTCCCTTTAAGTCCTCTAGATCGGTTTATTAGCCTCCATTTATCCTGTTCTGGTGAACTTTTGGGTCCTTGGATCGCATAACATTGTATTTGAATTACAAGTAACAGGTACTGGCTGTTCAGAGTACGGATATTTATCGTTTTAGTAAGGATTTTCCCACTGACTTTAGATAAGGATGATTTTCTTTTCAGCTTGATGGATTCGGCTTTTTGATTCTGACTGTTTGGGTAAGCTACATATTTCCTCGTTTGGAGAATCAGGAAAGTTAGAAGGAAAGCGAAGAGTATTCCATTAACTTATGAAGTTTTCTTCTTAAAATTGACTCAAAAATTGCCTCCTTAAATATTCAATAAGATAACACCCTATAGATATAGAGTGTTCATTTTAAAACTCACCACCCCTATTATCCCGGAGGGGAAAATTTTTCGAAAAGTTCCCTGAAACACGTCAACTATAATTTGAGGAGGGATGAGTTTTTATGCAAAATTCACCTCCCCCGTTTCAACCCCTCAGACCCAGAGCCACCACCTAGAAAATCTTGATGATAAATACCCTGTATAATTGCTCCTGAAAAGCAGTGACAATAGAATTTAAATTATAAATATTGGCAAATTATAAGGAACTATAAGGAATTAAAAAAGTGATCAAGGGTTTGGAATCAAGTCAAATTAAGCATCTAAAAGGAATTTCAAGTAAGAAATGTAAATAAAAAGGCTGAATAAAGAATTTAAAATACCTACACATAGCAATAAAGGTTCAATCAGTCCTGGTTTTCAATCGGAATTTGTACATATATACGATAAAGGTATTCTACCTCTTTTCTTTTTTTTTTCACTTGCAATGATTCTCTGTATCGATTGACAAGTTTGAAATATTCTTGTCAATTGTGGTCTAATAGTACCCACATAACATTTACATCCTTGTAAAAATTCACCTTCTTGATTTACAAGATAGCTCGAAAAAAAATTATATGATTAAAAGTCAACTTTTATATTACTTGATACTTTTAATAAACCGTGCATAATTTCGTATTCCGCCAATTATTTTAATTAAATCCACAAGGTCCGTTTTAATCGTTATATCCTCCCGTCCTTGTACGCCTCTACTTCTATATTAATCCCAAATTATATTAATTAATTGAAACAGGTATTTATTTTGATTATTAAGTAGGTAACTAATATTCGTTGAAACCAGTTAAATAATAATAAAAAAAAAAAACGAGACAGCTCTTGGTAAGAATTATATTAATTATTGCTGGACAGCTAGAGAGGCGTTATATTGGAATTAGTATGATAAAGACGAATAACATTAAAAAGCTTATTGCTAGTAGATCAAAAACCAAATATGGAAATGCCAACTAATTTTCAATTATGAACGATCGGCTGGTGAGTATAGAAAGGTGCGTCATATCGCATTCCTGGCTTGCTATCTCAAATTACTTTTTCTCTTTTGGTATAAGATTAAATGGCTACTTGAGGTGTTGTTTATCATCAAGAAGAAATACTTAAACCTATTATGTAACGCCAAAATAATAAATTTAAATTACATTTGAAAGGTGTGCAATTAACATATCAAATTGACTCATATTAGATTTGAAAGATATACAAAAAGCTACCGTTTCGGAACAAGACGCGCAGGTGACCAAGATATAATCGGCATTTATCCCTTTTTTATTCATCAACGCGGATGACAGGTGGACGTGGTTGACCCTTTTTACTAAAATAATCATCTTTAAAATAATACATAAATTCAACTATGTATTTATTCATTTAATCATCAAAATTACAATAAACACAATTCGACGATTACCATGTTACAAAATGGGACGTTTTCATCTTCCAAGAACGAATGATTAATATTTAATAGGGGCCCATTTTGCCACCTTTTTAGCCCATTAAAATTCATAATTGCCCCTCCTGACACTGACTTCATTACTGCCAACAAAGTATATGACTGCGTTTATTCGCAACAACAACTGTTTCTTTTTTTTTTTCTCGTTATTCAACAGCCTCGACGTCGTCGGCGATATTTTATTTTGCATACGAGAACGCTATTGTTTTCTGGCATATATACTAGAAATTTCATTTTGCCAAGTTAACTACTCTGCTATGTGCAGCAAGCGGGGATAAAAGTTTTCCGGCGACTGCAGTAATTAAATTGTGCTCTCATTATTACTATTTTGTGAATAAGAGTACTTTTTTTTTTTGTTTGGATTTAAAAGAGAAACATTTTGTATGCAAATTTTTTCAAGATTTTTATTTGTAATTAAAGGATGATGCACACTTTAAATGGAATTTAAAAAAATCCACGATTTTGATGAAATTTTGGTATGTTATAGATCTCGATCTTCTGATCAAAAGTTCTCATGGGCCCAAGATGATCCTATGACTGGTTTCCGAAATACAGTGGCGGGTATAGGGCTACCCAATAATCCGAGTAAATAGAACTTCTTTCACAAAAGGTAAACTTTAATACAAAAAGTGTCAAAATTAATTGAATCCTATTTTTATTGGCCATGGTAGATGTCAGGAGATAATTTCTATCTACAGGGAGTACTCAAAAAATATAATCCTTCTGTTTAATTCATACTTTTTATACAAAAATCGGACGTTCAAGTTAAACTAAAATAAAATAAAATGAATATGATATGAAAATATGATATGAACATTTCCACCCTAGTCTTGGGCGCAAATGGTACTAGAAGTTATAGGCAGTACCAATATACACTGTTTAGGATCTATTCGACTTGCAAATAATATTAATTTCCTTTATTTAGCACTTGGCTAATATACATTATTTTTTACAATTTCGCAAAAAAGACTAATAAAAAAAAACTTAAAACTAAAAAATAAAATAAAGAAACAGTGTTATACAAATTTGCTCCCTATGCTACACCTATTTAACTGACCTAAATTAAAAATTCAACCTTATGCCAATACATTTCTTATCATTAACCTATTAAGTGTTTTTTCAATTTTGTTTTGAATAAATTTAATTTTGAAATATTCTTGATATGATCAGGTAAAGAATTAAACACAATCAAGCCCTTGTGGAATACCGCTTGCTCTATTCTTTTTTGTTACATAAAAATTGTGTTTGCTTCTTGTTGGGTATGTATGTACAGTTTCATTTGTAACAAGTTTCTCTGATAAGTAGTTGGGAGTTAAACGATTTTTTATTTTATAGACAAGTAGATATTAATATCTGATATTGTAAAAATACCTCCACAGATAGCCAGTTTAGTTCCCTTTGCATATTTTTTATGGGTGTATCCCTTTTTGCAGCTAATATAATTCGCATACTTCTATTTTGAAGTTTTTGTAATCATCATCAGTTCATTCTTATTGGCAAGATAGAGTATAGATGAACTAAAAACAAGATGTGGCAGGACCAATGTATTGAAGACAGCCACTTTCGACCATCGTGACAGGAACGGCGACACTCGCGACAAAAAATTAACGTTTTTGGTTATTTTGTCAATTATATACAATGCATGATCCTTAAAAGTCAGATGATTATCCACAATAAAACCAAGATATTTAGTTTTTTCTACTACCTCTAAAGTAGTGTTTTCCACTTTTATACTCAAGTTACTCAATTTAAATTGTTTTTGAAATGTATCACTCCCTATAAGCAAAAATTTTGTTTTTTGTATGTTTAACTTTAATGACATGCTATTAAACCACTTGTGTAGTTGTGCAAGCTCCAAATTAATAGTTTCAGTTAAATGATTCAAATCATTCGAACTGAAACATAACAATGTGTCATCTGCGAACATATGTATTGAACAATTATTAATCTCTTTAACTGCATCATTAATATAAATTAAGAATAATACAATGGGCCCAATGTACTTCCCTGTGGTACGCCGCTGGTATTTGATAGTTCTGAAGATATATGGTTATTTATTTTTTTTACCTGCGTTCTATTATTCAAGTAATCAATAAGCCAGTCCAGTGCTCTATTATTTAAGCCAATTTGTTTTAATTTCATTATCAATGTTTCTCTATCTATTGTTTCAAAAGCCCTCTGCAAATCCAGAAACACTGCCCCTATCACATAGTTTTCATCTAAAAGATCTTTCCACTCATAAAGTATATTTTGAATGGCGGATTCGCAACTGTGGTTCTTTCTAAACCCTGATTGATTTACAATTAAGATATTATTTGCTGAGATAAATTGCATTAGTTGCTTATATACTATTTTTTCCAATATCTTTTCAATAGTTACTAACATATTAATTGGCCTAAACTCCTCGGCACTAATTGTACCTTTTACCTTTTGAATCGGTATTACTGTAGATACTTTTAATAAAGAGGGTACCTGTCCAATTTCCAGTGACGTATTTATTAGGTTCAAGAGTGGCTTTTCAATATTAATGTAGGTATTCTTTAGAAACTCTGACGTTATATCATCCGGGCTTCCCTTGTTAGGTAATGAAAATACGATTTCTTTAAGGCCATTATAATCAATTAGATCAAACGTATCTATATAATTTTGTTCTATAGCGTCACTTGCACTCTGTTTCCACTCACCCACTAAGTTATGTTTGTCAATTTTCTTTTTTTATATCGTCAATACTCTCAACAAAATACGAGTTTAGATTATCCGCGATTTCTTTTGTATCAACCAAAACACTATCATTAACTTTGACCTTACTGATATTAGTTTTCTTTTTCCTAGAAATTAATTGGCTAAGTGTATTCCACATTTGTTTTGGATTATTTTTTGCTAGATCGATTTTATTTTGATAATACTTTTCCCTTTCTACCCTCATGACTGTTACCACTGTATTTCTACATTTTTTTATAATTAACCCTATTATCTAGATTTTTATTTGCCTTTAACTTTTTGTAACTATTATCCCTGTTCTCAATTGTTTTTTTAACTCTATCATTAAACCAATCCTTAAACTTTGGCTTTATTACTTTTTCAACTCGTGGGGCAACTTCATCTAAAATTGCCTTCATATGATTGTAAAACAAACAATGTTTAATATCAATACATCGATAATCCCATACAATATTAGATAATTTATTATTTATCACATTATAATCTATCCTACCGCGGGTTTGAATAGTTAAACTTTCCTGGTTAAAGCCAGCTGATTGTCCTATGTTTGTACTTACAATGAAATGATCACTTATTCGAGGAGTTTCAATAACCTTACATTGCAAAATATGCCTTCTGTTTGTTAAGACCAAATCAATAATGCTTCCATCATTGTCATTAGTACTAGGATGTGTCACCGTCCCCACCACCTGATACAAGCCTGCATCGCTTACAAATTTTTTAAGTTTATTTGGATATGTAGAGCTTGCCAACCAGTTAATATTAAAGTCTCCCATTATTATTATATTACAGTTCGTGTCTGTTATCCCAACACACCATTGCTCGAAAAAATTCAAAAAATCTGCGTCACTAGCACTAGGGGAATGATACAGATTTCCTAGAACATAAATCCTATTGTTAAATGAAATTTTTACTACCAAAAACCAGTAATTTTTTTGAAACTGATACCTTTTTGTTTCCAAAATATTAATGTTTTCCCTCAAGTAAACTACTACACCTCCTGTGTGGCGACTTTCACTATCAACTCTAACAATATGATAACCTAAAATATCAATCTCAAAATTTTCAATTGCAACTGTTAATCTTGTCTCTGTTAAGCATACAATAAGTGGCTTCTTTCGTAACACAAAATGATCTATTTCTTCAAATTTGGAGACAAGACTTTGGGCATTTATTAAAATAATTGAGTCAGTCATAAAAAATCACTCTCCCTAATATTTTTTTCCTGGTCCTTATCATAACTGTCCTTCAAAGTGCCACTATCGTTTCTATATCCTAAAGTTACAGTATGATCTATATTCCTATAAATTATGTTTTTCAACGCTTTTGCTATCATTACTTTCCCAGTATATTTAATATGCAAACCATTTTTAAATACAAAATACCAGGAAGTAACAATTGCATTGAAGTGCAAAAAATTCACAGAATTCCTTATGCCTACCCTTTGATAGATCATTTTATTGTGTTCATTAATAAATTTATTTAGAAGCACAGTGGGACAGAAAAAATTACCAAATTTGTATTAATACAGACTTCTTCTAGTTTCTGAATAGATTCTTCTTTGACTCTGATGCCATTCAGTAGATTCGCCATTCCTCCCATTACGACCACATAATCATTCTTCGTAAAAGTTCTAGTTAATTGTATAATACTGCACACTACTTCATCAAGCAGTGCATTCGGTTTAACCAATGCGGAGATGACAAAGTTTGAGTTGGGGTATCGGTCCAAAATACTCCCAAAGTTCTGGGCCAAACCATCACATCACCCAAAATAAGAATTTGATTTTTTTGGGGTATCAACCCTCTTCTTTTGATTGCCCCCATACTTCGGCTTTTCCCCAACCATATGTGAAACTTGTTTTTCTAAACTAAATATTTCCTCTCTGTACATTTGTTTTTCAGACTTTTCAGCATTTCCGTGTTTAGTAGTTTCAGTTCTTCCACTTTTTCTTTAAATTTGCAGCACTCCTCCTTAGCATTAGACATTTTCTTCTCTAGCACCTCTTTTTGTTGATGTAGGTCAGATATTTCTTCATTTAATTCTTCTAGCTGTTTACTTTGTTCATATATTTTTAGGTCTACGTCTTGTTTTTGTAATTCGTTTTCCAATTTAGAAATTTCTGCTAATAGTGGTTTTTGACACTTCTTTATTTGTTCTTTTAGTTCAAGAATTATTTCGTCCTTTCCGTTGGAAGAGGCCTTGATTTTATCCAGATCTATAGATTCAAGCTCACACTTCTTTGAGCAATATATCTTATGTTGCTGTATAAATTTATGATTGGCTCTTCTTGCTAAACAGCTCGGATGATACACATTTAAGCATGTAACGCAAACCAAATCAACAATTTTTTTATTTTTGCAACACTTAAATGTAGCTTCCTCACACCACTTAACTTTTTACTAAAAACCTATCGAATTTGATGATATTTTACGGAGCACTTTTAATACGACCTTTAACGTGCGAATCTCCAGCGGATATAACTTTGAGGTTGGTTTAAGGGAATAAAACTAGTTACTGTCATCTATGAAAAAAATGGTTTTTATGAAAAAATGAACATTTCCGCCCTAGTCTCGGGCACAAATTATGTGTACTGGAAGTTGTAAACAGTACCAATATACGCCGTTTAGGGTGCCTAAAAAGACCCGAAAATAACTTTAAGGGTGGTTTAAGGGAGTAAAACTAATAATTGCGATTCATCGAAAAAAGGGTTTTTGTGAAAATATGCGGACATTTCCACCTAGTTTCGGGTACAAATGGTACTGGAAGTTATAGGCAGTACCAATATACACCGTTTAGGGAACTTCACTTGACTTGCAAATTACTTTGGGGATGGTTTAAAGGGGTAAAACTAATTATTGCGATACATGAAAAAAAGGGTTTTTATGAAAATATGGACATTTCCACCCTAGTGTCGGGCACACATGGAACAGGATGTTATAGGCAGTACCGATATACACCGTTTAAGGTACCTAAAAAGACTTGCAAATAACTTTGAGGGTGGTTTAAGGGGGAAAACTAATAATTGCGATTCATTGAAAAAAAGGATTTTCATGAAAATATGGACATTTCCACCCTAGTCTCGGGCACAAATGGTACTGGAAGGTATAGGCAGTAACAATATACACCGTTTAGGGAGCTTCATTTCACTTGCAAATTACTTTGAGGGTGATTTAAGGGGTTAACACTAATAATTGCAATTCATCGAAAAGAGGGTTTTTGCTCGTTTTTTGTGAAAATATGGATCTTTCCAAATTTCCACCCTAATCCAATCCACTTAGTATCTGGATACAACGCGTGAAGTAAACGTAGTCTTTATCACTTTTTGTATTAAAGTTTACCTTTTCTGGAAGAATTTCTATTTACCTACTCGGATTTTTGGGAGCCCCATACCAGCCACTGTATTTCGGAAACCAGTCATAGGATTATCTTGGGCCCATGAGAATTTTTGATCAGTAGATCGAGATCTACAACATACCAAAATTTCATTAAAATCGTGGATTTTTTAAAATCCCATCTAAAGTGTGCATCGTCCTTTGATGTAGTTCTTTGGCGATATAAAAATTAAAAAAAGCAAACGGAAATCATATATATTGTTCTCCATGTTTCATCATTAAATTAAATTGTAATCACAAAAGATGTGTGAAGATAAAAATTATAGTGAGGATTTTATTAGCAGGGACTTTATAGAGGGTGCGTGCGCAGACCCAGGGGCTAAGGAAATGCGAAAATACCAGTTAGTCCAGTCATTAGAGAGATTCAGCTTGCAAAAGCTGGGGTAGTCGCGATTTTGACATATATTATTCAGATTGAAGCCCTAAAGAAAAATTTGAGTTTTCGACCTTGGGCGCGACCGGCTTCCTCCGACATCTTGGATTTAGTGTGCACAAAAATGGTTTTTCCAATATAACTGCTGAACGGTGAACTTTAGAAAAAAAGTGTTCAGGAGAAAAATAGAGAAAATTGAATTTTCTACAATTTTTATTTGAAACTTTTTTTTGTAGCTATTACCTGTAATGAGCTACAGTTACAGAAAGTGAAATATATATTTTTTAATTCGCATTTTTACTATATTTGTTCTGTTTTTAAGATAATGACGATTGAAAAACGATGAAATTTACCTAATAAAATCTATTTATGTTTGGCGTATACTTTATATGACTAAATGTTAGTACATATAATATTATTTAGCCGTTTTTATTTTTGGTAAGTAGGTACTAAGGGTAGGTATATTGTGATTTATTGTGACCCAACATCAAAATACTCATTGGTAAATGGCGGGCTTTTTTTTATTGAGGTATCTTTAGTAGACGTAATCCACATATAATTTATCTTTTCTTCTATGTCAACCTCTAGTTATCCACTCATGGTCTCTTCCATGTTGTTTACCTATGTTTTTGAGGTCTTCCCATGCTTTTTGTTGTCTCCCTTGGTCTCCATTCCAGGATTTTTCATGTCCATCTGTCCTCATCGTATCTGGGTATGTGACCAGCCCATCGGCATTTCATATTTGCTACCTCCTCCACAATGTCCCTGATTTTCGTTTTGTGTCTTATCTCCGGTGTTTCAAAATTTGTCCCTTAGTGATATTCCAAGCATGTTTTTTTCCATCGCTCTTTGAGTGGTTTCCAATTTTTTAGCGGATTTTTTGGTGAGAGACATGGTCTTCAATCCGTAGGTACACACCGGTAATATGCAAGTGTCGTATACTTTTCTTTTTAGGTTTATGGGAATGAATTTATTTTTCAAGATGCATGTTAGTTTGCCGAAAGCGACCCATGTTAATTGTGGTTTTCTTTTTATTTCAGCATTCTGCCCTGGGACTATGTAACGAATAGAGATATTTTCTCTATCTCTATTGACGTCCCTTCTCTATTGATTTCGAAAAGAGAGAAGAAGATACCAAGTGCCATAGCGTTAGAGATAACGATCTCTATTCGTTACATAGTTCCAGTGCAGGTTTGATTTTCCTAGTCTGATGTCATGACCCTTAATATAATGTTCGACGTTTTCTATCCTCTGGTTCTGTATTGTTATATTTGTCTGTTCCTGACTCATTATTAGCCATACTACATATTATAATCTACCTAAAGCAACGAATCCTCATATTCTACAACTGTATTTTCTACGCCTGTGTCGTTTCCGTTTGCACTCTCAATTGAAAAATATTGTTCTCGATTTTCACAGGCTAGTCCATTGAAAAATCCATAAACAATGGAACATTTGAGGCCAGCTCTCGACATCCACAAACTCCGGTACAACCTTTTTTGCAGTTGTATGAGCATTTCAATTGGCATCAATTCATTAACAGTTTTTTTCCAACCCCAATCTTCTGCTTTTCCCAGAAAATTTTGACATCTACACAAAGATTTGGGGTTTTCTGTAGAAGTTGTGAACATTTTGTTTTTTCGTGACTGAAAATCGCCGTGTCATATCCACTGAATGCGTCGAGAAAAAAAATATGTTCTGAGAGATCCTTTTGTTTCAAGCAGTTTGATGAATAGGTACAGTTTTTCAACTGTCTTGCTTTTTCCTGGTATTCGCAAGAAGATATTGTTTTGCGATGGAGCCAATGCCGATGGTTATCCAGTATTTTAGTATCGGTGTTTCATAAGGAAATGAGTATTAAGCGCTCCATAAATAAATAAGATTCCAGAACAAAATACACAAATGGCTTTGTTGTATTTTGGTATGTAATATACAGTGTCATTACTTAAGTGTGCAACATATGGGATTTTTTTTTAGTAATAACACAATCAAAATACAAACAAGGCCAAAAGTTGGTGCATGTCTGATAATCATATTAGGTGCACTCAGAATGGTTGCAAGTCAAACAGCATACAGGGTGGCTCAAAAAATATCAAAATTCTACTAATATTTACCTAAATAAAATAAAACTTTTGCACTTTAAGGAGAGTTTTTTTAATATGGCTATTATCATTAGTGATGTTTTAACTTGTTAAAACAAAAATTGCGACATTTTAAAGTTGTGTTGAATATCATTGCAACAAACATGAATTTTGTGATTCCAGAAAAAATTGAAAATCTAAGTTAATTTTACAAATATGCTTGAATTTGAACAAAGTTATGTAAAATTGATTTGATTTTAATTAATTTTTGAAAGTCTTAAGGGCTGAAATAAAAAATTAAAAAAATATAGAAATCGCGACTACCCCACCTTTTGCAAGCTGCGGGTCTTTGGCCTAAGTTTTTATTATCTGCGCATATGGTATATTGGCATCACGCGCATCCCTTTAGAGCCATCAATACATTTTCTATCCAGATTCTGAAATACAAATACAGCAAATAGTAGTAGCTTGGAAAGTGGCTTTTATTTTGATACATAAATGCACGAATTGTTAAAACAGCCCACCAAAAGTAATCAAATCTTGAATGTTACTTAAATGAACGCCTCTCCGGTAGTCGAAATCGCCAATAATGATAATGTCAATAATAATAATAATTCGATGTACGCAACAGTTCACAACGCTAATAGGAAACCGCCTAGCAAAATTTAAACTTCGAGAATCGTGATGATAATTTCAGATCTGGAATGTCAGAAGGCCAAAAGGTCGGATGGGGCAACAAAAGAATGGGGCCCAGGTGAGAAGCCGTTATAAACACGATTTACTGATGGTAATAAATCTATCGAAAACCCATTGGTATTTAAATTAGCTCGATTATATTGTATTTAATAATTTAACTTTTAACATTAATCTGGTTAACCTTTTAAATAATAAAGCTACAAAAACACTGCTGAGTTAATTGGGTATCATCAAAACCGTCGTCGGCGGGAGGCCGTTTTTATCCTCATCCCCTACGAAAATCATATTTCTCCGGCGTTGGCGGTGTATACTCCGAAAAACGGTAAAGACATAAACATTATTTGAGGATACTCGGTTACTGCTCCAGAATATAAAAGACGAAGAGTCGAGCGAAAAGGAAAAGAAAATTGGTTTTACGCGATCTGATTTCTTTCATGGGGATATAACGTCGTCTGCTAAATACTAGCAAGTTGGAGCGAAGGAAAACTTTTTGGATCTCATTTTCTGTGAAATTAAATTCCCTTTAGAAGTGGGTGGATATACATTTTTTTTCTAAGTGCAAAAAAATTACTGGGAAGATTAATGTTTCTTGAGACTTTTTCATTGACTTATACACTGTATTTCAAACCAACTTATTATGAAATGCATATAAAAATGAATGTGTCACATCTGGTATGTTGAAGCAATGCAAAAATTGTCGTGACGCAATTCAATTCACCCAAAAAATCCTCGAACAATAATAAATCGAAAGTTTTGACATTTCGCTTTTACATAAATCAAGTTGCGACCTCACACTGTCAATTGGAAAACTTGCAACAGCTTCAGATTAAAATTTAATGGGAGGACGTTGTTTTTTAATGCCGTCGTCGTCGACTGCTTTGACCCGCTTTTCGGTTTTATTATTCACCACACCACCGATACAAAACATATTGGAAATCACGATAAACCTATTAAAACGTGTGCCTGTATTTAAGAATTTTTCAGAAGCGAACACCCAATAAATTTAAGAAAAATGTCAGCGCGGGCAGCTAATCGTGACTTCAATTACTGCCAACAATAAAGAAAATAATGAAATTCTGCGTATTTGCCTTTGTTTTTGAAGAATCAAGATGAATTTCTTTAATAAATTAGTCAAAATGTTTTCGTTTTTTTCTTTGAAGTTGTAAAACCTTTAAACATGACACACATAAATCCTGTTTGAAATAAATGAGTTAAAACTTTATTTTTTCTTTAGAGTTTCAAGCTAAGACATTTAAATATAGCAGGGTTTATGACGGTGGATACAAATCGAGATAAATCTCCAACTGTCAACTAAACATTTGAGTAAATTTTTCTCAAACATCACATTCGGTTTCTTGAATATTTTCCAATATGGCTTTGTCCTTTCTTATTTGTTTGAGTTAGAGCCACATTTTGTATGAAAGTTTATTTTTAATTAAATTAGATAGGTATAGTTTTTAGGCGGCTTGTTCTTGATGACTCAACATCAAGTTATTCTATCCCTAGTGATCAAAAAAGGTGTAGGAGTATATAATTGTTCATCATAAGAGAGATTTCTTCAGCAGACTTTTTCGGGGGTATGCGCAAACCTAGAGGCTAAGGAAGCGCGAAAAGGCCAGTTTTGGTTATCTGCGCATATACATACAATATTAGAAGTAGCATGGAAAGTGACTCTCATTTTGAAATATTAAATGTACGAGTTTATGACGGTAAATACGAATTGAGAAAAATCTCTAGCTGTCGAGTAAACTTTTACCAACATCAGGCGAGTTCGGTTAAATCTCCGCGAACTGTAAAATAACACTGTTGACAGAAGCCTATGTGATATTCGATTTGAAGTTTCAAAACTAATCACGTGGGCCTGTCATGACCGAATTCCACTATCATATTGGTTTTTTTGAATATTTTCCAAAATGACAATGTCTTTGTTATCACTGGAATGACATAAGGCCATTTACTCAGTTGCACAGGCGAATATTAGGATGATTTTCTCTATGACAAGTGGGAAAATTTCAACAGACCGATGGCAAACTTTGAGAATTTCCAGTGTCATTTGACTCATCACGTCTCAAAATGCAAATTACATTTTGAATTTTTGAAGCTGGGTAAAAATTGTCAATTGATACTTTGTGGAATATTCAATTTTATACAAGTCGTTGGTTTCCATTTTTTGTCGGTTTTGAGATATGAATTATAATGCACCTACTAGACGTAACAGCTCTATCTCAATCCAAGATCTCAAACATCTTTCTCAAGAAACTCTTCAAATTCATTTCACTGGTTTTTTGGCCATTATCTGACTTCTCGACAACTTCGGATTCTGGAAATGACTCTTTTATATATTTTATGGATTTCTCTTTGCTTTCCTTATAACTTTCCTGATTCTCCAAACGAGGAAACAGCTTGCCTAAACAGTCAGAATCAAAAAGCCGAATCTATCAAGCTGGACAGAAAATCATCCTTATTTGAAGTCAGTGGTGAAATACCTACTAAAACGATAAATATCTGTACTCCGAACAACCAGTGTACTTGTAAATCAAATACAGTGTTACACAATCCAAGGATTTAAAAGTTCATCAGAACAGAAAAAATGGAGGCTAATAAACCGATCTAGAGGACTCATGGCCATTTCCACCAACTATTTTAGGGGAGCCTTAACGATAAGTATTCCCTAAAATGACATTTTTACATAGAGAAATGTCAGTTTAGGGAATACTTATCGTTAGGGCTCCCCTAAAATAGTAGGTGGAAACGGCCATCAGACTCAGAAAGGGAGTGTGATATCAACCACAAAACAACATCAACGAAACTTTGAGGATGTATGTAAACCGACGTCAGCTGGCAAGAGCCTCGGAAAAAAATTGGTTCCGATGATATGGAAAACACAGATCAGAAGTCCAATTCCATGGACTCAGAAATAATAATGAGAACCATTTTTTAAAATTTTTATTACGTATCTGCATGGAACTGAAAATGTAAAAAAATTCCAATAAATGAGGAAGTTGCATAAAATTTTATTTTGATGCAAAATTTATTTAAAGTGAAGCAGAATACTCTAGAAATATATTTCTATATCCACTAATAAATAATTAATTATTTAGAGAGTCACTCTACGCATGCGCATTTGGGTCTGAAAATAAGGATTCTCTCAATAAGGTTACTGCTTGTCTTTATTTCTGTATGGTTAGTGCGAGGCAGTCAACTTTCCTTATTTCAATATTTCTGATATTTTTGACATTACACTTTTGTTGATTGGTCATGACCTAATTTATTATAAAATATTATCATGAATGATATTCAAGACGGAGAAAAACAGCCATTGATTGCCACAAATCAAGGATTATAAGCGCAAAGAGGATTATTTTCAAGCGCCGATACCCTTGTGACGTCACTACAAATGCGCGTTTCCCTTCGTCTTTATCCCGACTCATACGCTAAGTCTAAAAGTTACATAAAGTGGGGATAGCTTTTAAAAAGTTTCACCTCTACCACATGTACGGCGCTGCACATGAGGTCTATAAACCTAGCAGTCCCAAGGTGGAAAAAAACTTCGGGAACTATATAATAATTACGTGCTTTTTAGGTGCTAATTAGGGCCTCTAATTAAAAATTGGGTGCTCCTTTAGTTTTTGAGAAAATCAAAAAAAAACTAAGGGGCTGCTAGGTTTATAAAAGCTAGCAGTCCCCTATAGTAAAAATTTTTTTTTCCAAATTTTTCCTTTGTATCAGAATTAGGTGCTTTTTAGGTGCTCCTAAATAGACCAAGAAAAAATAGATTTGATTAATTATTAACTGAGTTACAGATTTTTTTTTAAATTATTAGGGGACTGCTGGCTTTACGTTTACATGTTGGTATGTCAAAATGGCACAAAAACTTCGGGATCTATATATTAATTAGGTGCTTTTTAGGTGCTAATTAGGGCCTCTAATTAAAAATTAGGTGCTCCTCTAGTTTTTGAGAAAATCAAAAAAAAACCAAGGAATTGCTGGGTTTATGAAAGCTAGTAGTCCCCTATAGTAAAAAATATTTTTCCAAAATTTTCTTTTGTATCAGAATTAGGTGCTTTTTAGGTGCTCCTAAATAGTCGAAGAAAAAATAGAATCGATCAATTATTAACTGAGTTACAGATTTTTTTTTAAATTATTAGGGGACTGCTGGCTTTACGTTTACATGTTGGTATGTCAAAATGGCACAAAAACTTCGGGATCTATATATTAATTAGGTGCTTTTTAGGTGCTAATTAGGGCCTCTAATTAAAAATTAGGTGCTCCTCTAGTTTTTGAGAAAATCAAAAAAAAACCAAGCAATTGCTGGGTTTATGAAAGCTAGTAGTCCCCTATAGTAAAAAATATTTTTCCAAAATTTTCTTTTGTATCAGAATTAGGTGCTTTTTAGGTGCTCCTAAATAGTCGAAGAAAAAATAGAATCGATCAATTATTAACTGAGTTACAGATTTTTTTTTAACTATTAGGGGAGTGCTGGCTTTACGTTTACTTGTTGGTGTGTCAGAATGGCAAAAAAACTTCGGGATCTATATATTAATTAGGTGCTTTTTAGGTGCTACTTAGGCCTCTAATTAAAAATTAGGTGCTCCTCTAATTTGCGAAAAAATCAAAAAAAAAACTAAGGGATTGCTAGGTTTATGAAAGCTAGCAGTCCCCTATAGTAAAAAATATATATATTTTTTTTTCTCATTTCAGAATTAGGTGCTTTTCAAGTGCTCCTAAATAGTTGAAGAAAAACTTGAATCAGTTAATTATTTACTTTATGGGACTACTGCTTTCATAAACCTAGCAATCCCTTAGTTTTTTTTGATTTTCTCAAAAACTAGAGGAGCACCTGATTTTTAATTAGAGGCCCTAATTAGCACCTAAAAAGCACCTAATTCTGATACAAAGAAAAAAATTGAAAAAATATTTTTTACTATAGGGGACTGCTAGCTTTTATCAACCTAGCAGTCCCTTAGTTTTTTTTTGATTTTCTCAAAAACTAAAGGAGCACCTAATTTTTCATTAGAGGCCCTAATTTACACCTAAAAAGCACATAATTATTATATAGTTCCCGAAGTTTTTTTCCACCTTGGGACTGCTAGGTTTATAGACCTCTGCACATGTTTTTTTGTTTTAATATACCAAATTATTTTAATTTCCAACAGTGGCATTTGTGCGGAATTTGACAGGACTCTTTTGACAGACATTGATGGTACGCCACTGATTTTTCTTAAAATAAAAATTATTTTCGAAAACCCCAATCGTTTCTAAACAAAGTTGATCATCTGATTTTTTACAATCCACGGTTTTCATCTAAAAAAATAAATTCTATTTCTCTGCATGGTGAGTCATATTAACGATATTGTTATGATCTTGCAGAGAAACGGTTTTCCATTTTTTAAGGCGGAAACCGTGCATCGGATTTAAAAAAATTAGCACTATCTGAAGTGGCACATATAACCTCACTGTCGATGGGGGGGGGGGGGGACAAAATAAAACTTTTGAAGGATTATAATTGGACAAACCTCAAATGAACGAGTCCGGCGCAGGGACGTTTTTTATAATCAGTGCCACAGTTTTCAGTGTTGAATGCTTTTTCGAAAGTGAGGTTATGTGTGTGACGTCAGCTAGTGCCAAGGTTGTTTGAGAGAAGTAGGTTGCCTGAAAACTTTTACGACGTCATCTGAGGTGCCCGAACATAATGCAAATCTCCATGAGGCACCCCGGATAAAGTCATCAAGTTACCCATTACCAGACAATCTATTAACTTTAGGAACCTTGGGCTAGTGCCTAAATTTCAGTCAAAGCTTCGAAAGATATACAGTTAGTTATATCAGCAGAATTATGGTTTGGAGAAAAGCCTCGACTAGAAAAACGGAGAATTTTTCATTGTTATCTTCTATTAAGAGAACTGAAAAATGGAAAATTCAACAGTCAGGTGAAAGAATATTACGTGATGGGTTATTTTTGTAATGGATTATGGTGTTCAAGAGAAGGAAATCCCTAAATAGCCTGATGGGATTTAATGAGAATTTAGGAGGAGGAAGAAGTGGAATCTGATGACAAGGAAAATGGCAAGTATCCAGAAGACAAATTGAGAAAATATTGTCGTAAAAGTAGAAGAAAATGTTGATGATATAGAACATGTACAGAACAATCCATAAAATCCTGAAAAAAAAAATATATCCAATAAGGAAACACAATCCGGAGAATACACAACTAATTTTGAAGAGTATGTTGCCATTGCACTGGAATCGAACTATGTTCTACAGAAAATTGATGTACTGAGACAAAACCAAACCGGTTGCGATGCAGACTTTTCTCCAAACACAAAAGCTGTGGATGCAAAAGGGACCTTCAGGTTAAAGAGTTACGAATGTAGGAACTTGAATTAAAATGGGGATAGATTAGAAGCCAAAACATTTCTTCAGAGAAAAGGTACTGATTACCCTGAAACATGCCCCAGTTGCTTGTTTGACAACGGTTAAAAATTTCTCTTATCCATTCTAACCCATCAGATGGATGTCAAGCATGAGTTTCTATAGAGATATAGAGAAGTACACAATAAATTGCTTGATAGATTTGGATATGAATGTTGAAGTTACAAAAGACTTTGTATATGGTCTGAAACAAGCATTAACGGCTTAGAAATTTAATTCAAAAGTTTGAGAATGATGCAATGAAAAGTTTGATGGCAACACATAAATCCCCTCTGGTCGATGACCTGAATTCGGCCAGCAACAAACTGTCAAAAATTGAGGAATTCAAAGATATTCTGTGTGCAGAATTCAACATAAAAGATATGGGTGAGTCGAAGATTATCAGTCAGAAACGATATCTGAAAAACCAATTTGAAACACCGATGGAGTTCAAATGCTAGGAAAAGAATCTAGAAAAAAGTCAATGATTGAAAAAAAGTGTCACATAGAGAATTGAATGGTTGCTCAGATTTAAGCTACAGGAAGACGACACAGATTTTCCCACGGTATCGAAAAACTTCCCAGGCTCAAGTGCACTCGGCTAACAGACCAATACCCACCTCTACTACGTAAATGGTCTAAATATTTTTTAGTTTTCAAAAAAGTGAAGGGATATAAAAACGTGCCTCCTCAAGGTAGGAGCTCTACGGAAGGGGGTTTACAGTGGAGGTGGGTAGTGGTATGATGGTTGTGCTGGAGGGGGGTTTTTACGTGGTAGAAGTGGGTATTGGTCTGGTCGGGTCAAATCTCAAAATTTCAGATCAAAAACGCCACCGATCTAGAGATTTTCTCACGGTATCGAAAAACTTCCCAGGCTCAAGTGCCCCCGGCTGTCAGAGCAATACTCACCTCTACTACGTAAATGGTCTAAATATTTTTTAGTTTTCAAAAAAGTGGAGGGATATAAAAACGTGCCTCCTCAAGGGGTTTACAGTGGAGGTGGGTAGTGGTATGATGGCTGTGCTGGAGGGGGGTTTATACGTGGTGCAGAATTCAACATAAAAGATATGGGTAAGTCAAAGAATATCAGTCAGAAACGATATCTGAAAAACCAATTTGAAACACCGATGAAGTTTTACATAGAGAATTGAATGGTTGCTTAGATTTAAGCTACAGGAAGACGACACTCGACGTTGGTTTGATGTTGAGGAAAAATCCAATGTGTAGGACGCTTCAAGTACATCAATTTGCTGGGCACTATTTTGCCTGATCCAAAGGGTTCCGGAGTAGAAAGTGTCAATGGAGTTGAAAGGGTTGACACCGACCATTGATATCAATATATCAATAATTTATGTAATCCATAGAAACGATTGCTGTTTTTGTCAGTTGTTGGATGGTTATTGGTCATACACATCTTTGGTCATTGTAGAATGATTAGTGTTAATATTTTCAATTGACGATAAAAGTATTTTTGTCCCACAAATATCATTCTAACTGAGAAGTAGCATCGTTCTGTTGGTTCTGTGATAGCATCTACAGAATATCATCAACAAACATTTTTTAAAAAATTTTTGGGTCCACAGTTTGACGTACCACCCAAATAACAAGTGCGCATAGCTCATTGGATATAGGACTGCACTGAATCTACAAAAATCACAGGTTCAAACTTTATCCAATGAAAAACATTATTCATAAAATATTCAATTACAAACATGTATATTTCCAAGATGTTTGACGATGTGAAACTTCCAGGCAATAAAACCAACTATAGACATTAAAAATTCAAATTCCTTCATTATTTGTTTGCTCCAACGCCACGAAGTCTCTTTTGCGCTAACTGACGTTCAAAGATTTATCAGCGGCCATTACTACAAAAAGAACAGATTGTGCAAGAGGAAGCGTCGTTCGTATATACACTCCAAGAGCTGATTAATAGGACGTGGTCATATCTTAGGCGTGGTCTCTTGAAAAATGCTCTAAATTATTGCCCGAGCCGTTCGATTCGATTATTTTCTCACGAACAGATATTGCACTTCAGATATGGGCTTTAAGTAAACTGGTTGTCATAAGTCCGAAGATATACCGAGGATTAATCGATTTTAGATGAAAGTTATTACATACGAGAATGTCAGCGCGGTTATCCTTGAGCTCGATGCGAAAAACATCCCTAAACAACACAATTTTCTTCATCAGAGATAGTTATGCAAATCGTTGAACATTAAAAGACTAGTTTTCGTCACAGACACGAGAAAAGCAAAGAAGAAAAAAAGGGCTTTGTTCATCAAACGCAAACAAGCGAGCAAGCAACGACATCCTTTGTTGCCCTGAATTTAACAAGCGAAAGATATGGCGGTAATATCTTTTCTCGTAAAAGGCTGCATAAAAGCGAACTGTCTGGACATTTTCCCGCTTGTCGCTCGTCTCTCGATTACTGTACATTATAAGGTAATTGACGACATAGTGGTAGAGATAGGGAGCTACTTTATTGTGATTGTAAAAACAACATCAGATTTAAAAAAAAAAAAAAAAATCTTTAATTTATCCGGGAATGCACATCAGAAACAACCTCAAGCGATACAATTTTATGTTATAATCCTATAATAATTCTCGAATGTGTTTGATTTATATATGTCCTGTGTCTTCTTCAAACATCCCTTATTCCAGAAAATTGATATTCTTGGGGATCTATACAGTAGCTCTCTAATTTCGAAAAGAAGGACTCGGTAAAGATGCAATGTAGCGGATTGTTTGAACTCGCCTGCCCGGGATTGTCTTCTCCGGGATCAATAATACGTCCCGCGGGAAAGGCGACATCTTTGCGACATGTCAGTTGATAAGGGTTAAAGTCGTCGAATGCCAGCGATATAAAATAACGGCGCAGCGAAAATTGAAATATTTCCTATCTTTCTCTCGAATAGAGGAGGATGTGAATCGGGGTGTTATATTTATGGGATTTTTATTTTTCACTTTGAGCTTAAATCGGTTATTTTACTAGCTGGAAATTGAAATTAACAAGCAATAAACATGCTGAGAATATTCATATACAACAAAAAAGAACAAGAGGAGTGTGAAATTTGCCGCAATGCCGCAAATCGTATTCAAAAATTAAACTCAGCATCAGATTTTATCGCACCAGGCAAAAAAAAAAAAGAAACAACCCCGTTCTAATTTCAAAAAATGCCCGGTTCGGAGAAAATCCTGACGGTTGAACGCGGAAATATGTTCCTGGGGCCCGGGTCGAATTACAGCCCCGTTACTTTTTAATTTGTTCTCTGTTCGCTCGCCCATGCACCGTACACATTTGGGCATTAAACGCCGGGATATCCTGTCATGGAGGTAAAACCGAAGCCAGAAAAGTGGACGGCCATAAATCAATTTGGTCAACTTTAGCTGAAAAGCTAGTAGTAGTAGATGGGAAATCGGTTAAAAAATCGTGTGACTGTAACAAGGGGTTTTAGGATCTGGATTACTAAAAATAAATCTCGAATTTCTGCATATTTTATTTTTATTTTTTCATGTATAAGTAATAACTTTTGAATTAAGGCGTTTTTATGAAGTTATTGTGCATAACTATTTTCCAAGCAAAATCATGCATATTGGATTCGTCATTGCTGTCTCTGTTAAACATACTGTTCTTAGTATATCTGTATTTATCATACAATCCTTGGGTAAAACGAAGGTGTTTAATTCTGTTATGTACTATGCTTTAACCAATTCTTCCATTTGTATTCGTCAATTTTGGAGTTGCCCCAGGTCAAATCCCCAAAATTTTAGATCAAACATGCCGCCGATCTAGAGATTTTCCCACGGTATCGAAAAACTTCCCAGGCTCAAGTGCGCCCGGCCAACAGACCAATACCCACCTCTACTACGTAAATGGTCTAAATATTTTTTAGTTTTCAAAAAAGTGGAGGGATATAAAAACGTGCCTCCTCAGGGGGTTTACAGTGGAGATGGGTAGTGGTATGATGGCTGTGCTGGAGGGGGGTTTATACGTGGTAGAGGTGGGTATTGGTCTGGTCGGGTCAAAACTCATAATTTCAGATCCAAAACGGCACCGATCTAGAGATTTTCCCACGGTATCGAAAAACTTCCCAGGCTCAAGTGCCCCCGGCCATCAGACCAATACCCACCTCTACTACGTAAATGGTCTAAATATTTTTTAGTTTTCAAAAAGTGGAGGGCTATAAAAACGTGCCTCCTCAGGGGGTTTACAGTGGAGGTGGGTAGTGGTATGATGGCTGTGCTGGTGGGGGGTTTATACGTTATAGGTAGGTATTGGTCTGGTCGGGTCAAATCTTAAAATTTCACCGATTTACCCACGGTATCGAAAAACTTCCCAGGCTCAAGTGCCCCCGGCTATCAGACCAATACCCACCTCTACTACGTAAATGGTGTAAATATTTTTTAATTTTCAAAAAAGTGGAGGGATATAAAAATGTGCCTCCTCAGGGGGTTTACAGTGGAGGTGAGTAGTGGCATGATGGCTGTGCTGGAGGGGGGTTTTTACGTGGTAGAGGTGGGTATTGATATGGTCGGGTCAAATCTCAAAATTTCAGATCAAAAACGCCACCGATCTAGAGATTTTCCCACGGTATCAAAAAACTTCCCAGACTCAAGTGCCCCCGGCTATGACCAATACCCACCTCTACTACGTAAATGGTCTAAATATTTTTTAGTTTTCAAAAAAGTGGAGGGATATAAAAACGTGCCTCCTCAGGGAGTTTACAGTGGAGGTAGGTAGTGCTATGATGGCTGTGCTGGAGTGGGGCTTTTACGTGGTAGAGGTGGGTATTGGTCTGGTCGGGTCAAATCTCAAAATTTCAGATCAAAAACGCCACCGATCTAGAGATTTTCCCACGGTATCGAAAAACTTCCCAGGCTCAAGTGCCCCCGACTATCAGACCAATACCCACCTCTACTACGTAAATGGTCTAAATATTTTTTAGTTTTCAAAAAAGTGCAAGGATATAAAAACGTGCCTCCTCAGGGGGTTTACAGTGGAGGTGGGTAGTGGTATGATGGCTGTGCTGGAGGGGGGCTTTAACGTGGTAGAGGTGGGTATTGGTCTGGTCGGGTCAAATCTCAAAATTTCAGATCAAAAACGCCACCGATCTAGAGATTTTCCCACGGTATCGAAAAACTTCCCAGGCTCAAGTGCCCCCGACTATCAGACCAATACCCACCTCTACTACGTGAAGGGTCTAAATATTTTTTAGTTTTCAAAAAAGTGGAGGGCTATAAAAACGTGCCTCCTCAGGGGGTTTACAGTGGAGGTTGGTAGTGGTATGATGGCTGTGCTGGAGGGGGGTTTTTACGTGGTAGAGGTGGGTATTGGTATGGTCGGGTCAAATCTCAAAATTTCAGATCAAAAACGCCACCGATCTAGAGATTTTCCCACGGTATCGAAAAACTTCCCAGGCTCAAGTGCCCCCGACTATCAGACCAATACCCACCTCTACTACGTGAAGGGTCTAAATATTTTTTAGTTTTCAAAAAAGTGGAGGGCTATAAAAACGTGCCTCCTCAGGGGGTTTACAGTGGAGGTTGGTAGTGGTATGATGGCTGTGCTGGAGGGGGGTTTTTACGTGGTAGAGGTGGGTATTGGTATGGTCGGGTCAAATCTCAAAATTTCAGATCAAAAACGCCACCGATCTAGAGATTCTCCCACAGAATCGAAAAACTTCCCAGGCTCAAGTGCCCCCGGCTATCATACCAATACCCACCTCTACTACGTAAATGGTCTAAATATTTTTTAGTTTTCAAAAAAGTGGAGGGATATAAAAACGTGCCTCCTCAGGGTAGGAGCTGCACGGAAGGGGGTTTACAGTGGAGGTGGGTAGTGGTATGATGGCAGTGCTGGAGGGGGGATTTTACGTGTATCTGACTTTGTCATATAATCCTTGGGTAAAATGAAGGTGTTTAATTTTGTAATGTACTATGTTGCTTTTCCACTGCTTCGATTTGTCTTTCTCTGTTAAACTGTAAACATACTGTTCTTAGAGTATATCTGACTCTATCATACAATCCTTGGGTAAAATGAAGATGTATAATTTTGTTATGTACAATGTTGGTTTTCCACTGCTTCGCTTCGTCTGTCTCTATTAACCATACTGCTCTTAGAGTATATCTGTCTTTATCATACATGTTACGAAGGGCTGATTTCTCCCATCAGGCGATTTTTTTTTTTTTCGCCCGGAAATTAAAAGAAAATATGATTATTCTCCTCACATTATTGGTAATCCAGATACCGTAGGATCAACACCTGAGATACCTTCATAAAGCCACACTGTTCATCGAGCTTTTCATTCTTTCGAAAATTATTGGAATTGGTAGGTTTATGGTTAATTTTCTTTGAAAAAACATTGGAACAAATAGTCATTTCATTTATTAGTAAATCAAATCATAATATTTACATCAGAACATCGGATTGACAGCTCTTCAAGTAAGAAGTATTGATCGCCGATTTTTATCTGACATTTGCCGTATGAGGAGCGAGGGGGTGAAGTATATAGCAAAAACAGGTGTGATGTCTGGTGACCATTGGCGTTCTAATGTAGGGTGCCACCAGCTCACATTCCTTCCGAGTATCAGATTAAAATCGACGGACTTGAAGTTTATTGACCGGTACCAAGTTACCAACCGACAAAAAATTGCCCATGCCAACTACGGCACCACTGACTTCCGATTGCTGAACTTCAGTGCCCAGGGCCAGTTCCAAATTGTCATCACTCTGATCCAGCTTCAAGCCATCAGAACCACTGGTAAGCTATCAATCAGACCCAGGGTCCCTTCGACAAATCAGTGTTAACTCAGGTTTGATAATTCTGTTGTTTTGTCTGAGAACCATGAAACCTGGCGGAGAGCTTTCACTGGGTATCTTGTCACAACTTGAGCTATCGCAGTTCTCCCACTGTGACATTTTTCCAATCCTTCAGCCTTCAGTACACCAAAGATATTTAATTTTAATACTTTGAACTAATATTAACAAAGAAAAGGCACCCTTCAGGTTAAGCTACGTAATATTCTTGTTGTTGTTGGTTTGTTCCGGATTTTGATTTAAATATAGATATTACTCCATAGACACCAAATGTTGCACTGAGTACAGTAGGTACTTTGTTTGTACACTGGAATTGAATGGCCATTTACGAAGGTAACGCACTTAGCAAGCTTGTCAGTTGAATTAAACTATACATAAACAATAAACATAAATCTTTTTGAGCTAGTTCAAGAAGTTGTTGGTACTATTTACTTATAAGTACCATTCAACTTATTATTATTCTTAGGTGATTTATTATTTTTAGGAGTACGTAAGGTTTAAGGTTAAGTTATACGGTTACGATAAATTTATCATTTACGTAACGTGTTCCATCTCTTCTTATTTTCGTTATAAAATTGTATTTTTGCCATTTCAGAATCAGCAAAATAATAATTCATAATTTGAGTAATCTAAAAGTATCTACAAAGTTCGTTATAATATCAGTATTGCCATCTATCCATCATGAGCATAAAATGCAAATATCTATTATTAAATGAAGGTACCGCCATCCAGTACCTGATAGATTTCCTTTTTAAAATATGATTTTTATTATTTCTCATTGACAGTCATTCGTATTTTCATTTTAAAGAAATTATATTTATTTTTTGATGCGGTTTCTTGACTGTTTTTTTTTTGAAATAGTGGAAGTTTTCTTGGGAGTCAGTCAGGTTGAGAGAAAAAAAAAAAATGAAACAATTTTTTTTTTTTTTTTTTTTTTTTTTTTACGTTTCGGAATTTTCATTTAATTCCATCCTCAGAAATAGAAATAGCAAAGTCAAAATTGTAAAAGCACAGATGTTTTTACATTTTAAAACTTATAAATATTTTTTTTTTGTATAATGACGAGGACGATGTTACATAGAATGACAAACAGAGTTACGTATACAACAAACAAAAATTCAAAAACATGGTTTTTTTTAAAATAAAACACATGCAGAAATGCCTGTCGCCTATTCTGTGTCACAAGTTGTACGTATAAAAAAAAAAAAAAAAAAAAAAAAAAAATTGTTTCATTTTTTTTTTTCTCTCAACCTGACTGACTCCCAAGAAAACTTCCACTATTATATTTATTGTTAAGTATATGGCAAAAACAGGTGTGACGTCAGGTTCTAATGTAGGGTGCCACCAGCTCACATTCCTTCCGAGTATCAGATTAAAATCGACGGACTTTATCTCACTTTTAGCAACTAGATATATTTCTCTAACTTCTGATTCTGAAATGATTATTTTCGCCTAATGACCGAATTAATTAGTGGTTTTTTGTTTTCAACATAACCTTAATTTAAATTATTGTAATTTGTAAATAATTAAAATAATTCTAGTGGGTTTTTATCTATTCTCTTTTAATCAGCATGGTATTTCATTATGAAGTGAATACGGTCTTTCGTGTGTGTTGCGTGTAGTCTCCTGATTGGTCGAACTGGTTGATACGCAGTTGAGTATAAAAACACAAGATTGGTTTGCTGCAGGGTTTGGTTTCTAAAACGATCTCTTCTTCTGGCAGTGGCTTAGCAGGCAAGTCAATTTTGATTTTTGTAATTTTTTTCTTCAGATTTCTAGATTCTCTCTTAATAATTTTCTAATTTTACTTTACCATTAGTGTATAATGTCACTGTTGAATTTTTTATCTAATTGTGGGCCTCCATTTTGTGTATGTGATTGGTGGTTCCACGTTTTTCTGAGGTAATTAAATTCGGATTTTTGGACTAATAAATAGGTGCTGCTTCTTTGGTTTTCGGAATCAATTGTTAGTGTGGGATTATGGGACCATTTGCTCTAAATAGAGTCGATGGCAAATTTGTGTGTCCATCCCTATCAACTCTTTATTGAATCCAGGCAGAGGCCCATATAGCCATTTTCTGTTTGACTCCGTCAATTATTATCTTCTCGGGGAGAAGAGTGTTGAAAAAGGGTGTAATTTTTAAAATAGAATTCCAGACAGGTCAAAAATTTATTTAAAAAGAGATGTTTTAATTAAACCAACATCTCAAGAATTTTGAAATATTCTGGATTTGATTGATTTCACTCTCAGGTTTATCTTGTAGTATCTATGGTAGGTACCTTAACTTAAAAGGAGAATTTTTCTATTTGGGGAGAATCTAGAAATCTAATTTTTTAATTTTTTTTATCTGATTCAATTTTTCCTACATTTGTTTTTATTTTTGCCTGTTCATTGCTACTGTCAGAAAAGTAGCATTTTGCTCATTTGTAACAAATATTGATGATATATATCAGGATATTTATCGCTGATATATATCCTGCCAACCCTGATATTTCAGGTTGTGTTGCTAGAGATAATTTAGAACTTTCCTGCTTTGGTGAAACCAATGGACTTCGTGTACCCACACCCCTCACGGCTTTGGAAGCTCTTAGCTAGTCGACAACCCTTCACACGAAGCCCCGTTCTACGTTGTAGCCACCAACCACCCCTTCGTTTTATTTTTCTTTATTGTTACCCATTCCTTCCCAATCTGCTGCAATTCCGTACTCTTTACTTTTTTTTTTTAATGTAACATACAATCCTTGGGTAAAATAAAGGTGTTCAATGCTGTTGTTTACTATGTTTTCGCGTGTTGCTTTTCCACTGTTTCGCTTTGTGTATCTCTGTTAAACAGGGTATATCTGACTTTGTCATACAATCCTTGGGTGAGATGAAGGTGTATAATTTTGTTATGTACTATGTTTTCACGTATTGCTTTTTCACTGCTTCCCTTTGTCTGCCTCTGTTGAACATAATGTTCTTACAGTATATCTGACTTTGTTATACAAACCTTGGGTAAAATGAAATTTGTTATGTACTATGTTTTCGCGTGTTGCTTTCCCACTGCTTCGCTTTGTGTGTCTGTTAAACAGGGTATATCTGACTTTATGTCTTACAAGCTTTTACCAACCAAGATTTGGTTAAACTTTTTGAAACCAAAAATGGAACTGCCAGCTATTACCGACTTTGGATGGGAAGTCGACAATATTAATAATTTTCGACCAATCTACACAATATTAGTTTTTGATACAATGACAATTTTGCTTGTGACACTCAACCCACCACAGAAAGCATAATTTCGTTTGACTGACACTCTACTAAACAATATAGCTCTATTTTCTTGGCGATTGTCCAAAGCCTGATTAAATTATATCCCTATTGTAGAGGTAAATCACCGATTTAGTATCGATCTCCGCACTTTAGTCCAAAATAGCCTCTTTTCCACCCATTAAAAATGTTAACCTCCCGAAAATAAAATGGCCCTTAAGGGAGCGCGTCAACAAAGACACAATCTCCTTCGCAGCTCAGTCGAGGGAATTTGGAATTACTTAAGGTCTTTGGGAAATAACGCTTAACGAGGGGGCCCCGGAACGCTACGCTGTATAATCAAAGTTTTATGACTGAAAATTGAATTTACGGTCGAGTAAAGAAAACACCATAATTGAGACTTAAGAATCGCGAGAGCGAGCCTCGGCTGGTGGGTGCTATTGATTCGTCACCCTTTAAAATTTAATTTTTATGAGTTAAGGGTCATTTACATCCACTTAACTTAACTTAACGCATGGAAAATTATAATTAACTTACGAAACTGAGAAGGTGTGTGTTTACAATGAAGTTGATTTTCCTAGGTGACCGTTGTTCAAATGTGGATTATCACTAATGACATTGATAAAGAAAAAAAATCTGCACCACTTAAAACATACTCAGCGAGGAAATTATCAATTCAAAAGAGGATACAGGGAAAATACTCTTGTGACTCAAAGTACATTCAAATAATGCCACCCCTTTGTTCGAGAGGCTTTTATCCTAAAAAAAAAAACCCGTGCCAGCCGCCAAGATCTTTTGTTTTAGGCCATAGTGGACGCGCTGTTGTGTAAAAAGCCTGATAATTATTGTTATTGCACCAGATGCGGATTTAGGGCTACGATTCGAGCACTATTGTTGTCCTAGCGGGGGACTTATTTATGTAATTAGCTTATTTGATGGAAAATCGTGAAAATTGATTTACCATCACCCCATCAAGGTATTTTTATTCAAATCACCCATATATAGGTTTGCGTTGTATTGCCACACCACTGTGGCTACAAATTAATTAACATCGCAGCTCGTCATTGTGTATATACGCGAGTTAATCAATTTCGGAATATACTATAGCCGAAATGTGGATTTGTTTCCATTTTATACAGCTCTGAGGGAATATTTTGGATTTTACCAGTTTATTCGCTATATACTAATCAGCCTCGTTGTTGAAATTTAAGGGTACAACGCTTTTGTTAATTAGTATTTCGGAATTAATTTGTTTATTCGTCCCCTAATAAATCTGATTATGTGCGGATTCATAAGCGTAGATCAAATTTTTAATCGTCATACATTGGTATTACAGAAGAAGGACAAAACTCTGTCAAATATCATGATGGTTTTTCACTTTTTAAATGTCGGTAATAGATACATAATAGTTATTTATGATATAAGTGCTAAAAGTGACATTTTATTTTGTGAAAAGGGAAGTTTGGGACACGACGCCGAAGGCGGAGTGTTCCATCCCTTTGAACAAAATAAAATCACTTTTAGCACGAATGTCATACACTATTTTTTCTACAAACGTGTTAAAAATGCAATTTTTAACAAGGCCCCGAAGCATTAAAAATGTTACTTTATCGCACTAGTGCCATAAAGTCTTTATAGCACTAGTGTTAAAAGTGAAACATCAAATTTTGAGAGCGGACGTCAAAAAAAGTTTGTATTTTCAGTTATTTACATTGATATTAATGGTGAAATTTGAACAACTGAGGTAGCCCGATTGGCCGCCTCATCTATATTTTTCGAAGGATCGATGCAACCCTCTGTTTCTTCTGTATCTGACCACGACAGACTTTCAAGAAACTGACAAGACATTTCGTTACCTGTAAAACAAGATGCTAGTTGTATGGATTTTTTGACAAATGTCAAATTGAAGAATTTTATGTAGGAAAGATGCTTCCAATTTATTATTCATTTAAAAATCCAATTTGTTAGTGGTTATTGCTTTTTATTGCCGTTTGTAGAAAAAATATTGTATGATATTTGTGTTAAAAGTATTTTTAAGGCACTTATGTGAATTGCAGAATTCGCTTCGCTCATTCTGCAAACTTTCACATGCGTGCCTTAAAAATGTACTTTTAACACTTATATCATAAATAACTATTTTCGACAAACGCACTAAAAGTGATTACTTTTAGCACTAGTGCTAAAAGTAATCACTTTTAACACCAGTGTCATAAAATGGCATTTTAGACACTGACAGCATCCGTTAAAAATGACACTTTTAGTGACGTAGAAAAAATCAATGTTGATCCAGGTGAAATAATACATAGTTTTATTACGTAATCTGTCCGATTATTGCAGAGCCGGCATTCAATATATCTATTTACTTGCATAATCCCTATTATACACGAATTATGTATACTATTCTTCATACTGCAAGAGAATTTTCCAATTTCTAATGGTCAGGTGACGTTGTAACAACACAACAAACAACATTTTGAGGTTAGGATTTCGGGAAAATACAGTGTAGTTCAACAAAACGGCGAGCCTGCGCACTTTGCCCGCTCGTTTTACTGACTCGACACCCCTGGACTTATTCCATGAATGTTCCAATTAAAGAGGCTATACTCGAGGGGTGGTTAACTCCTTAAAATATGTACACAGATTTCAAAACTTCATTGATTTTGTTGAATTTTGAAAATCTTCAAATGATTTTACAGGATTTTAAAAGATTTTAGATGATTTTGGAGCATTTTAGGGAAGTTAGAAGGGTTTTTAGAGATCCTAAAGGATTTGTAGAGATTTTAACGGATTTTTGAGGATCCCAAAGGATTTTTGGAAATGTTAAAGGAATTTTTTTATGAGGAATTTTATAGGGTTTTGCGGGATTTTTTTTTGTTCCAGTAAAATTTTGTAAGATTTTAAAGATTTTCAGGGATTTTAAGTAGATGTTACGAGTTTTTCTGGGATTTTGACCAACTTGTATACAAATTTTGTGTGACTGTGAAATTTTTTGCGATTTCAAGTGATTTTTGAGGGATTTTGTTAAATTTTTAAAGATTTTCAGGGATTTTAAATATATCTTAAAGTTTGTACACAGATTTTGACCAATTAACCGCTCCGAGGCTTAGTTAACTCTATAAAATAATGAACACATATTTTTAATTTTAATTGATTTTGTAGGATTTTGGGAATTTTGATAATCTTTACACGATTTCACAGGAGTTCAGAAGATTTTAGATTTTCAAAATTTTATCAGGGGTTTTTGAAAAGTTTTTAGAGATTCTAAATTCAAATGACAAATTTGAATGGAAAAACGGAAATTCCTAGACATTTTACTATAGGATTTTATAATACTTTTCCGAATTTTATCATGGACAAAAATTCCTCGGAATTATACTACTTATGAGATTTCATTAATTTTTTCGGCATTCTACTGAAATTTCAAGTTATTCCATGGGAATTCTGCGAAAATGTTTGTTAATTCCATAGAATTTCCTTAGAATTTCACTAGAAGATTTTATGGAATTCCTCGAAATTCCATTCAATTGACAAATTTGAATAGAAAAACAGAAAGTCCTAGAAATTTTACTATAAGATTTCATAATAATGTCTGAATTTCACCAAAAGATTTCATGGAATTCCACCATAAAATTCAATGGAATTCTTGTACTAAAATTCCTCGGAATTACAGTAAAAGATTTCATGAAATTTCTCGGAATTTTAATAAAATTTTATGTAATTCGACAGAAATTACTCAGAAATTTTACTAAAATTTAATTCAACTCTTCGGAATTCCGCCAAAATTTCTCGTGGTTCCACGGAAATTCTGTTTAATTCCAAGGGAATTCTTTGGATTTCATGTAATTTCACTGGAATTCCATAATAAGATTTCAAGAAATTCCATGTATGTAATTCGACAAGAATTTCTCGGAATTTTACTCGACATTTCATCGAAATTTTATGCAAGTCGAAACATAGTGAAATTATATATACTTAATTTGATGGAAATTATGCGAATATTTTATAATTTTTTTTTTTTTTTTCGAAATCCCACTGCAATTCTCCAAAATTCTATAGAAATTCCAAATTTCATTATTTTTTTTAAAAACTTTACTGAAATTTTCCAAAACTTCACCACTGGAATATCCTGGAATTCCACAAAATTTTTATAAAATTTTTTGGAATTTCACTGACATTTCCTCTAATTTTTTAGAAATTTCTTGGAATTTTACTAAAATTTTATGAGATTTTTTTAAAATTTCACTGAAATTCCACGTTATTATTCGAAAATTTCTCGAAATTCCAATAAAACTTCAATTTTTTTTTCAAAATTTCATTTATTTTCATAAGAATTTTTCAGAATTTCCTTGAAATTCTCTTTCAATAATCAGGAATTTCTGGGAATATTAATGAAACTTCAAGTGATTTCTTGAAAATTCACAGAAATTCCTACGAAATATATTGAAATTTCATGGGAATTTCTCCAAACACCGAAATTCTAAGTTTTTAGCCAGAAATTCTTCCACTTGTGAAAATTTCCCTAATTTTACTAAAATTCAGTAATTGGATGGAAATTTTTCGGAATTTCAATATCACTAAAATGCAATGTTTTTAACTGGGAATTCCTTGGAATCGAAATAAAACTTCATGTAATTACATTAGAATTTTTCGGAATTTCATTGAAATTCCTTATGAAACGATAAGAGTATTCAAAGTTTCTACTTAAATTTCATGTAACTCCCTGACAATTCCATGCAATTGCATCGAAGCTCCATATAATTCGACGAAAATTCCTCGGAATTCATGTAATTTTTTGAAACTTTTTCAAAATTCTTTATGTAATTTAACGAAGCACTGAAATTTCATGTTGGGAATTTCGGTGTAATTCCATGTAATTGTTTAGAATTCCTCCATGCAACTCATTCATGATTTCATGCAATTCGATCGAAATTCCACTGAAATTTCATGTAATTTCTCGAAATTTCATGTTATTCGAGAGGAACTAAAATTTAATGTATATTCTATAGAAACTCCGCAAAAATTTCACGTCGGATTTCACACCATAAAATTCAATGGGATTCTTGGATTTTTTTTTTCTTCGGAATTACAATATAAGATTTCATGAAATTCTTCGGAATTCCACTAAAACTTCAAGTTATTTCATGGGATTCCGAATTCAGCGAAAATTTTATTCAATTCCATAGAAATTCCTTCACCAGAAGATTTTATGGAATTCCATTCAAATGGTAAATTTTGATGGAAAAACAGAAATTCCTAGAAATTTTACTATAAGATTTCATAATACTTTTCTGAATTTCATATAATATATGGAATTCCATAGAATTCCACCATAAAATTTAATGGAATTCTTGCACAAAAATTCCTCGGAATTAAGTACACTATGAGATTTCATGAAATTCTTCGGAATTCCATTAAAATTTCAAGTTATTCATGAAAATTCCGTGAAAATTTTAGGTAATTTCATAGAAATTCCTTAGAAATTCACCAGAAGATTAATTCCTCGAAATTCCATTCAAATGGTAAATTTTAATGGAAAAACAGAAATTCTTAAAAATTTTACTATATGATTTCATAATATTTTTCCAAATTTCACCATATGATTTCATGGAATTCCCCAATAAAATTCAATGGAATTCTTGAACAAAAAATTTCATGAAATTCCTCGGTATTCAACTAAAATTTCAATTTCAAAATTCCATAATTTTTTTTTTTTAAACTTTACTGAAATTCGCGAAAATTTCACCACTGAAATATCCTGGAAATCCACAAAATTTTCATAAAATTCTTCGGAATTTTATTGACATTTCATGTAATTTCTTAAAAATTCCTCAGAATTCACTAAAATTTTATGAGAATATTTCGAAATTCCACGTTCATAGCCGAAAATTTCTCGAAAGTCCAATGAAACTTCAAGGAATTTTTCAAAATTTCATTTATTTCCATAAGAATTTTTCGGAATTTCACTGAAATTCTCTTTTAGTAGCCAGGAATTTCTGGGAATATTAATGAAACTTCAACTAATTTCTTCAAAATTCACCGAAATATATTGAAATATCATCGAAATTCCATGTTTTTAGCCGGAAATTCCTCAGCATTCCACTTGTGGAATTTTCTGGAATTTTACTAAAATTCAATAAGAACTGAAATTTCATGCTGGGAATTTCGGTGTAATTTCATAAAATTGTTTGGAATTCCTCGAAGCAATTCATTTAGGATTTCGTGTAATTCGATCGGAATTTCACTGAAATTTCATGTAATTTGAGAGGAACTGAAATTTAATGTGAATTCTATGGAAACTCCGCAAAAATTTCACATGGTAATTCCTTTTTCAGAATAACATAATTCTATCGTTATTCCTCGAAATTTCACTAAATTATGGAATTCTAAGAGAATTCAACAAATTTTTGGGGATTCTAAAAGATTTTTGGGAATTTCAGAGGAAATATTTTGTATCCATGTTAATCATTTTATGAGATTTTGCAGGATTTTTTGGGTTTTAATGATATTTTGTTAGATTTTGTAGGATTTTATGCAATTTCAAGAGATTTTGTTAAATTTTTAAGGATTTCAAAGATTTTTAGGGATTTTGAGAAAATCTTATGAAATTTGTTATAGTTAGTGACCTCAGTAGATATTCAGGTTGGTTTTTTTGAAAAAAGGTTGGATTTAGGTCAAAAATAAACGGCGTTGAAGAAGATGTGTGTATTTGCCGACGTTTCGGCCTAAATTAGGCCATCCTCAGGGCACTAAAAACAGGATATTCATGAGTCTAATTTTGACCGAAATTAAACCATTTTTCAAAAAAATCAACCTGCTTATGAGATTTTCTGGGATTTTGACCAACTTGTACACGGATTTTGACCAGTTAACCACCTCTCAGCTATACTGTATATACATCAAATTGATCATTCTGATTAAATCAACCTTCATTTGTGTAGGTAGTTTATTTTGTCCATCAATATCGTGACCCTCTTGTATTAATTAATAAAAAAATCACCGGTTTTTTGTTCGTCTCATTGAAAATATCAAAAATCGGCCTTTATTGTAAAAAAAAAAACAAAGCGAATTGGGTCAAAAATACAAGGACTACTTAAAAAAATTCGTAATAAATCATTTTCAGCTGGCGTCTGTATAAATTCATGGAGCGATTTATTATTCATTTTAAGACCGAAACGGAGAGTCGACGGCGATGATGATTAAAATACAAAAGAACGTTAAAAACATCGCCGAAGAATTTTTAAAAAGTGCGCTCAGCGTCAGATGGAACTGAAGCAAAAAATGATCTTTTGTTTGTTAATTAAGGCGAGGTGATGCGTTAAAAATTTTAGCTGGCTCAAGTCTCTGCCTTCATGGGAAAAAGGGAGCGACCATTGTTGTAATTATCGCCGGAGAATATAATTAAGAACAAAGAACTGCTCCAAACATTAAAACAAAACAAGACACAATTTAATAAACAAATTTTTTTTTAGGCTAATTAAAAACAGATTAAAGGCAAAATGAAACAAATAATTCCCGACTATGGTTGATGCGAAATATTAAAAAAAAAGAGATTCAATATTCAACTCTGGCATCAGTTATTAAGCTGGAAATTTGAATATTCAGCGGAAATCAAATTTAATACGGTCGCCAACGCTTTACAAATACACGAATTCTGAAATTGAAAAGCCAATTCGTAGATATATGAACGGGCTTTTGTGCAAGCCTCGGTGAAATTGTTAATTATCCTTCATTAAAATATTTTCCATATACAAGCAAATACACAATGTAGGTAATTGTGTTACGTTTTATTACAGATTTGATTTCCAAACGATATTTTTTTTAATACGCCCTTAACTTCATCCCTCTGGGCCGTAAATATGCCCACGATGACGGTGGTACATAAAAGTTTTATCGTCCGGTAAGACCGCGTAATGTTGTTTTTATCTTCTCGGTTGCTTGTAAAATCTAATTTTACACTCCGCATCCCCTAAATAAGATTAAAATTTCGTATATAAATATACGTAGGTAGGCGGTAAGAGTTAACGCTAGGCTAATGCGTTTTCTTGACTAGACACGAAACATTTGCATAATACAGAGGGTGTCTACAAAGCGTCACTTTTCAATTAGTTTTCTTATGAATTAAGTGAAATTTAACATCTTAGTATGTATGGCTGTGGTAATTTGTAGCTGTCTAAAATGGATAATACAACTCTGCCGCTGAAAATGTTACTTTATTATGCATAGGATGGGTGTTTGTTTATTCCCTTTGCAAGAAAATTGAATAACTTTGTTTCATAAAACGCGCAATAGAAAAATGAAAATCCTCCACCTACCTTTCCTCATTTTACCCTCCAGGTCGGGTGGTTTAGAATCTAACGAGGCCATGGCCATTATTTTTCGTTTATGGTTGCACAATTTTGTCAGGTCCCCCGTATTAGTGTCCGGCGACATAACCCATGGCTTCGCAATCACCTGTAAACAGAAATAAATTTTCATTAGATTTTTGTTATTATTTTTCCGAGGTTTGCAAAGGGTATGTTAAGCTTGGCAATGCTGCAAATGAAACTTTGGCACTATTTTTACTCTTGGTGGGTTCAGAGTGGACAGAATAGTGAATTCTCAAAGTCAGCGAATAATTATTAGGGGTGGGTCGATAGTTTAATAAGTACAGAATGTCAAGGGCGCCACTGAATTTCTTGAAAAATAAATAAATAATTAAATTACATAAAATATTGAAGGGTGAAAATTCAGAAACACACCTAAAAAATAAATAATCAGCAAACAGTAATTGATAATCCTGAAAAGGAAATAAATAATGCATATAACTCAACCAAATCTTGACATAGTTAAAACCAATAAAACAATTAAGTAAGTTTCAAATTAAATTAGTATACAGGGTGAGGCACGGAAAACTTCCCACCACGGTTTTCTCAGGTATTAGATGATTAATCAAAAATCGCTAGGACACGTCAATTTTTTTAGAGACACATTTCATTGGAATTTTCACCCCCTACCTGTCAAACCGTCAGAGGGGGTGACAGGTACCCCCAAAATTTCAAATGGAAAGGGGAGTCGAGTGATACGTCATTTGGTAGCTATTCTTATTGAGATTATATCTCCAAAGTTCTAAGTTGCTACTATTTACCTTGCCGAAATGGCGGCTTGTCAAATTTAGAAAAAATGCTTCTTTCCGAGTATCTGAACTGTGTGGTTTTTATCACATAATCACAAAACAACAGATTTTTCCAAGGATACCTATATCCATAGTAATAAAATAACATTGGTATTTAATTTAAGTATTGTCATTCAACAGTTCAGTTTGAAATAATTCATGTTTATTCACTTCAAAAATTATGAAATTATTATGAAGTAAAAACCTCATAACTTTGACAAGCCGCCATTTCGACAGGGTAAATAGTAGCAACTTGAAACTTTGAGGATAGCTATATTTTTTTAAAAATTGCTATCAAATGAGGTTACACTCGACCCACCTTTCCATTTAAAATTTTGGAGGCTGGGGGTTGACAGGTAGGGGGTGAAAATACCAATTAAATGTATCCCCCAAAAACAAAAAGTGACGTGTCCGACCGATTTTTGATTAGTCACTTAATTTCTGAGAAAACCTGGGTGGGAAGTTTTTCAACTTGCACCTGTATGAAATCGAATGTTGGGTTAAATGGTCAGGGGATATAATAGAAATCCTCAAATATATAAGTTATACGGTTAAAAAATGACCAATTTTCGACGATGTAGGTACTCACTCCCTCATTTCAAATTTAGAACATGTTGTCCAATGTTGACTTCTGTTCAGATTACTGATTGATTATCATTGATGAAATATAAGTACATTTTTTAAATATGGCGGTACTAAAAGTTAAGTAGAGATAAAATCTATAGTAAATACGGTAAATCAAAAATCGGAAATAATTATTTGAAGTTCACTTAGGTGTCAAGAATATGAAACTGAAATTTCAAATATTTATATGTCATATCAGGAAAAAAAAATCAATTAATTTTGTTAATTGATCATAGAGAGAATTCCAATAAAAAAAATAATAGAAATTATCAATGAAACTCTATACAAGCCTTTATTCCAACAAAAAGGTAAAGCACGGTAGCCATCCATTTTCGGCCACTTGATGAAGAAAGTTGCAGATTTTAGCCTGGAATCCAAAAAGTTCAGTTTTCTTCGTCAAATGTGGGGGTACACGTAGCTCTATGTCACGCTCCACGAAAATGATGTTCTTTTGAAAATATGGCCTTTTGGAAATGGATTAGTTGAGAGAAACGGCTACTCGGAAAAACAGCCCCTCGGAAAAACAGCTCCCTCGGAAAAACAGCTCCTTGGAAAAACAACTCCTCGGAAAAAGAGCTCCTCGGAAAAACTAAGTAATAGAGGCATTCCATGAACAACCATTACCTGTGACCATTACTTTTGAAAAAATTAAAAAGGGACATACCACGAGGGGATTCGAAATTCAAATTCAAACAAAACAGTAATTACAAGACTTATATTGTATTTGATGGATGATTGCCTTACGCAACTTTATTTCGTAAAAACAGCGCCTGATGGTCGATAAGGTATTTTTCCACGAGAACGGTTTTCACACTTGAGGAAGATGGCTGCCCCCAAGCCAGGATTCAGGGCCGTTCTTAGGCGAGTGCAGGTTGTGCAGGCACAAAGGCGGACAAACTGAAAGGGCGGCCGCAGGCCGCAGTCAGAAACCGTAAAATATTTTTCTAGAAAATTAAATTTCTTAAGGCATTTCGCAGAAACTAGTCCTAGAAAAAATTTTTGGGATATGCGTTTTTGTTTTTTTTTTGTTATCCATGTTTTACAGTATATCCCACACGTACACACATTCAGGCCTATGATGTATCATTTTCTGTTATTTTAACAGCAACGTTAAGTTATCTGTCACTGTTTACTCTACACATAAAAATAGAGACAGGTATAGATTTTGAGCTATAACACAACTGTTAAAATAACAGGAGAGGATACATCATAGGCCTGATTATAATTTTCGGCTTAAAATTAACGTTTTAGGGCGTGGCACCCGAAAAATTTTTTGACTCCGGCCGCGCCCGCGGTGATCTTTAATAAAATTATTGAAAATTATATTTATAAATATGATCAGCTTCTGCTTAAAGAAGAAATTCAGTAAAATCAACTTGTACTTATATGAAATTGAAAGTTTGGTTAAATGGTCAGGAGATATGATAGAAATCCTCAAATATAATATAAGTTAAAGGACCCAGGGTTAAAAATTGATCAATTTTCAACGATGTAGGTACTTACTCAATACTCTTTAAATTTAGAGCATGTCGTCCAACCTTGACATCTGTTCAGATTACTGATTGATTATCATCGATAAAATATAGGTACCATCGTCACCAAAAGTAACTGGGACAGTATCATATTAACTCTCGTACTATTATATGAATTTTATTGTCAAATATTTGTCAAACTATGAATCAAATACATTGAAATGAATGACAGTAGAATTAGTCCAGGAGATTATTATGCATTATTTTTGTCCCAGATACTTTTGGTGACGATGGTACATTCTTTAAATATGGCGGTACTGAAAGTTAAGTAGAGATAAAATCTATGGTAAATACGGTAAATCAAAAATCGGAAATAAATAATTATTTAAAGTTCACTTAGGTGTCAAGAATATGAAATTGAAATTTCAAATATTTAAATGTCATATCAGGAAAAAACAAAATCAATTAATTTTGTTAATTGATCATAAAGTAGATTTCTTAGAAAAAATAATAAAAGTTATAAAAAAATCTATACAAGCCTCTATTCCAACAAAAAGGGTAGAGCACGATTGGTATAGAATCCATTGGAAGTTGCAGATTCTAGCCTGGAATCAAGGCTAGAAGTTCAGTTTTCTCCGTCAAATGTGGGGGTACACGTATCGACTCGTGAGGGATTTGATTCCTCTAGAAATCCCTTCAAAAGCTCCACGAAAAAAGTGTTCTTTTAAAATGTGACCTTTTGGAAATGGATTAGTTGAGAGAAACGGCTCCTCGGAAAAACAGCTCCTCGGAAAAACAGCTCCTCGGAAAAACCCAATAGAGGCATTCCATGTACAACCATTACTTTAAAAAAAAAATTAACAAGGGACTTATCCCGAGGAAGTTCGAAATTCAAACTCAAACAAAACGGTAATCACTTTCACTTTCGATTGAATTTTTTTCGGTATTTAATGGATGATTGCCTCACGCAACTCTATTTCGTTGAAACAGTGCCTGATGGCCGATATAAGGTACTTTTTCCACGAGAACGGTATTCACACTTGAGGAAGATGGCTGCCCCCAAGCCAGGATCGACCTATCAGGGCGAACGGCAAAATTCAAAAGGGACGATGTCGATACTTTCGAATACTTGGAATAGAAAAAAACATGAAAGTCCCCTTATCTACCAATGTTTTCTCACATTTCTCCTCTATTTCTCAGTTTCACCGTCACAATATTTACCTATTTCCGGCTCTTGAATTCAGGGTCCCATTTTAAAAACCAAGTAGATTTATGACACAAAAACCCACCATCAATATTGACAAAAATGGGCTTTCGGCATTTTGTGTCAAAGACCCACTCATAGAACTCATTCCTACCATAGTGCCAAATATCAATCCAAAATCTTAAATTATTCACATTTTTCTTATCTATTAAATAGTTAACTTATAGGTATTTATTCAACAATTCTTAGATACAAAAGTAGAAATCAGAAGGAACTTTTCTCAAGATAACTACTAGTATAGTAACATAACTAAAAAAAGAATTTGTACTAATGAACTTAAGGGGTTAATCACTCCCCGAAATCGTGTCACAAATTCGTCCGAAATCGCCGAAATCCCCGAAATCCACGAAATCACTCCGAAATCCGCCGAAATCCCTCCGAAAACTCTCAAAAATCTTTTCACCGACCCAAAAATCCCTCGCAATAGGCCCAAAATTCATAAATCGGCCAACGCGACCGTTTTTCAGTTCATACTAATACATCTTCAAATTTACTTATGAGATAAGTAATAGTCTAAAATCAAATTAAAATATTTGCGAAATCACCAGAAATCCTCCGAAATCACCCGGAATCCTTCGAAATCACCCAAAATCCCTCGAAATCGCTCTAAATCCGAAATCTTGGTACAGTGAGAATCAGTAGAATTGGCACACACTCTACAAACATCCCCCGTAATGTGTCAAAATTTTACTTCTTCGATACACAGGAAATGTCAAAATTGTGTCAGATTGACAAATCAATGGGGAACATAATAGTTTTAACAAACTCCTAAAGGAAAAAAAATATTTGTACACCACTGCACTAAATAGATTTATTTGTTAGAATTTTGACTTAATACGAGGGATATTAAAAGAGTATAGCATGTGCCAATTACAATGTTTTCCACTGTACATTTTTTCCTTAGTGGATAATCCCTCGAAATCTTTCCGAAATCTTACCGAAATCCCCGAAATCCACGAAGTCACGCCGAAATCCACGAAATCCGTCGAAATCCCTCCGAAATCAGTCAGAAATATTTCCGAAAAATAGGCCCAAAATCCATAATTCGGTCAACGCGACCGTTTATACTAATACACCTTCAAATATACTTATGAGATAAGTAATAGTCTAAAATCAAATTAAAATATTTGTGAAATCACCCGAAAGCACCTGAAATCCTTTGGAATCACCCAAAATCCTTCAAAATCACCAGAAATCCCTCAAAATCACTCTAAATCCGAAATCTTGTCACATTTTTCCATTAGCCCTCGGTTAGATTGTATCAGAAGGTGAATAAATCGAGCCTAAGCAGCAAAATTCTAGCCCTTTTCCATTTCAGCCAACGTTTCCTCCATTCAAAATCAAATTCTCTACACAAATAAAAATCTCCCTTAAAATTCTACTTTATATAAATTTTAAGTGCTCCCTAACTTCGGATCAAAGACGTTTGTTTACTTTTAAATTCTACGGATAGAGCAGACTAAAAAGGAAATAAAAAGGGAAACGGGTAGAGTAATATTTTACGAGTCGGAGCGTTAGCCTAGGAAAAATGCAAATTGAATTTTGGTATTACGTTAATCATCGGAGTTCATTCGATATCAGTGGCGCAGGTGGAAAATGGTTTTTTAGAATCTACAGCCAATTCTAACTGACATTATTTCTGGTAATTATCTACTTATCTATATATCAAACTAATATTACGTTTTTATCCGTCAGATTGCATTATCTGACAGTTTATCGTAAAGTGAATAAACTGGCCTCAATATGGAAAATAATGTTGATCCAACTAAAGGTAAACGACGCAATTTTGCTTTAGAAACACTTGAAGCTTCCTCATTTCCGGCTGGCACAAATGGATTTTGATTTGAAAGCCTAGAAATAGTGAAATGAGGCTTTTCTACATCAAATGGATTTAATTACGCTGAGGCTTGCATTTTTTTTTTTTTAATGATTTTTCAGCTTATCGTATTATGATGCCAAACCTATGAAATCGAACTCGTAATTTCCATTATGTTATCGCATAGCCGGAATAATAATAAAACTCTCCAAGTTTCCGTGTTTACGACACCGAGACCCATTTAAATCCATAAAAGAGTCTGGAATTAATTTAACTTGAAGTGGTTGCTGCGAGCTTTAAGTTTTCTGGAACCATATTCGCTTTGGGATTTTTAGTGACTTTGATAAAATGTTTTTTTTTTTTTTTTAAATAAGCTCCATTACAACAAAGTGAAGGTGTGCCTTATAGATTTAATATCAATATAACTATAGGCATTGTTACGCGATAACCTTCAGTCAGGTAAATAAACTCAGACAGACGCTTCAAGGTTAATATGGTTAATTGAGACGATTTTTTTGTTGTTCGTCTCATAAACACGCTTTTCTTGAAACATATTTAACGCCGGCGCAAATTTTATTACCGCAACCATGCCACTGTCCAATTATGTCAGTGAAACCCATTATATTTTATAATATTAGAAAATATGAGCGCATTTAATTAGCATGGCATCCCCAACGACACGTACGGAATGTCGAGTTTGCGAAACGTTTCTATAGAGGCTTAAATCATAATACTTATTGAGATATGTATATAGGCGAACTTAATTACCGCGCATTTAACCATGGCCAACAAGAAGTTTATTGGCAAGTAATTATCCGTATTTATGCGACAACGCGGCAGTACGACTTTTAAATAATTTATACATACTTGAGTACCACCCATTAAAAAGAACGGTTTTGTTTTGTATTTATTTACAGGTGCACACATACAATCAGAATTAATCTAATTATGTGATTGGAATTGGTTTGATTTAGAGAAGGGTTTATCGATATTCATATGGGTATCGATACAATATTATTTCCATGTATCTACTTCTTTTCATGTCAGTATTGAAATATGAGAAAATATCGATACTTTCAATATGATATTTCTGATTTTTTTTTCTCAGACTACCTGGATTTAGAAATAGAGGCCCTTGCTTGCATGTAATATAATATTAGACTGATAACGATACATGAACCAAAATTAACATTTGCGTTTAACGAATGACATTAGATGATTTTGATTTTGCAAGATCCTTAGATATAGGTATATATCTCTATGACAAATTCATCTTGAATATGGATCATTTTCGAAATCGTATCGGTGTCATATTGATATATCGTATGGTTCAATTTTGCATCTTGTATCTGTGGATGAGTACCTAGGTACTCGGTTTTAGGAACAAAATAAATCATGTGTCCTTGTCTACTAATTTTTTCTAAATTGCGTTCAAATTTCTTCACTCTGTTTCTCAATTGTTTATGAATGTCCTTTTATAATCTACCATTTTTCTCTCAATTTTTCTACATTTTTCTTCCCTATTTAATTCCCAGTTTCTCCCTCTCAACTTTTGTCTATTGCCAAAATAATTTGTGTGTAAACTCGTGTACCGATTTTTTCTCAATTTCTCTTGACTTTCCTTTCTTTATTTCTCATTTTTTTCTCGCTCAATTTCTTTTCTATTCCTGGCTCTTGAATTTGTTGAAATAGACAAAAATTCAAAAGAAAAAATATGAAAGTCCACTTATCTACCAATTTTCTCTCACATTTTTACTCTCTATTCTCCAATTTTGCCATCTCAATTTTTGTTTATTCTCGGCTCTCGAATTTGTCGAAATAGCGAAAATTCAAGAGCCTGGAATAGTCCTCTTGTATACCAATTTGTTTTCAATTTTTCTTGAATTTCTTCTCTCAATTTCTCAATTTTTCCGTTCCAATTTTTGTCTTTTCCTGGCACTTGAATTTGTCGAAATAAGGAAAATTCAAGAGCCTGGAATAGACAGAACACGAATGACCTGATCATTTAAAACATTAACATCATTTGCATTTAACGAATAACGTTAGATAATGGTTTTAATATTGATTATCGATACTCATCGATGTATCGAGCGATGTACAATAACGATATATCGTATCGATAAGCCCTCTTCTAGTTTCATTCTTCTGCAAATTTGTGTCTTCTTCAGCTTCATCTTTTCTATTATTCACGGGGTAACGAAGCCTGAATTCTGCAGTAAGTAATAATCTTCAACGAGAGTTCAGAAAATCACTAAATTAATGTAATTTTTGCTGTCTTCTCAAAGTTGCAGCACGTTGGGACATTCAATGACATTTACTTCCAACTAGTCTGGTGTGGATGAATTGATTCAAAATGGTAACAAGAAAATTGAACTCAGAATCATCAGGTCTAAATAATGCGAGGGTGTGGAAATTTTCTGTACTACAGGATGATGGAGATCTCATGGAGATCCGTGGAGATCTATGGAAATCCATGGATATCCGGTGGAAATACGTGGAGATCCAATAACATCGGCTACAGTCGTAAAGAATCGGAAATTCGTAATTACGTGCGCGCACATCCTTTTAACTTATTAATCTATATGGAGGTCCGGAGAAGATACTCAGAAATCTATGGAAGGATATGCCAGAGATCCCAGGATATCCCTGAGGATCCAACTATATCCAGGGAGTTCCAAGAATATCGCCACAAATGAAGATTTTCTGCCTTGAAAATCGCAAGTGACTACGGACTCGGAAATATGTGACCAAGTGAAGACAATTAACAATGTTGCTAACTATCCTGGACAACAGATAAAGATCTCGGATATTTTTTCTAGATGACAAGGAAGAGAGGTTACGATATACACTATAGTCAATTACAGCAGCATTTCCAAGTTTAAAGTTAATATATCTGTTCTGAAACTGTTTGGTTCTATTTATTTGAGTATGGACCTTGGAAAGAAGATGATCATGCAACAAGTTCTGTGAGACTCGCAATTTAGAAAACTAACTTTACACTTTCTGATATTCGGGTGCATCCCGTTTCTACTACATCAGAACGCAAATTTGTTTAAATCATCCTGAAGGTGTCAACAATCTTCAAAAGTATTGAACACGCTGAACAATCTACATTCGTTAATGAGAAACGTGAATTTACTTGATCGGAAACAAGCTAAAACATCAATAATAAACCACTTAGCTCAAAGAACCGACGTGAAAACCATGGGGAACCCCAGAAGATACTGTAATATCAGAAGACTTGAAATTAGGCACTCACATCACTTGGCAGAGATTTCTCATTTCTCTAAATCGACCTTTCAATCTAGTACACGGTGGGACATTTCAAAGGCATGCAGTTTATTCGATAGTGTTCGACGCTACATCGTAAGTCAGACTTTTTAAAGTGTAAGCTGCGGTGTAGTTTCCATCTGTTGTTGTTTCAACGAGAGTTAAATCCAAGCTTTTTCTGCAAAAGTTTAAAAAGCCGGAAAAATAAAAGGAAAATGTTCCTAGACCATTTCCCAAAGCTGTACTCCCACGTTTCAAAGTAGATTTATTCACTGCACACCAATCACACCAACCCATCGATGTATTGTATATCGATATGTCATATCGATAAGCCCTTCTCTATAGTTTCATTTTTCTGTGTGTCTTCTTCAGTTTCACTTTTTCCATTATTCAAGGGGTAACGAAGCTAGTTTCTGGCTGATTTCTGCGGTAAGTAATGATCTTCAATAAGACTTTTGAAAAATAACTGGATCAATGTCATTTTTGCTGTTTTCACAAAATTTCAGCAACTTGGGGCATTCAATGACATACATTTTCAGTCATCGCTTCAACAAACATCTAATTTGGTTGCATTAATTCCAAATTGGCACGAAAAATTGAACTAAAAATCATTAGGTCTGAAAAATGCGAGGGTGTGGAAATCCATGAGTATCCGGTGGAAATACGTGTGGATCCACTGAAGATGAAGGGGATCAAGCGCACATCATTTTAACTGGTACCGTGGTTATTAATGTATATGGAAATCTGGAGGAGATACCCAGAAATCCATGGAAATCCAAGGAGATTCAGGCATATGCCTGATGGAGATCCCAGGATATCTCTGGAGATCCAAGAATATCCAAGGAGATCTCGTTACAAAAAGATCTTCACAAATGGAGATTTTCTGTCCTAAAAAATGGCATGTGACTAACTCCTAGGGGGTAGCCACTGTGGAAATCTTTTGTCCTACGACTTACAGGATGAAGATCCGGTGGCTATACGTGGAGTCGTATAGAATCGGTAAAGCGTAATTGCGTGCGCACATCATTTTAACTAATTTACCTGGTACCATGCTTATTTATAGTTCTTTGAAAAACTGCGGGTGCATTGACCAACCCAAAAGACATCCTAAGGTATTCATACTGCCCGACAGGTGTTACGGATGCTGTTTTATGTCTCGAATTCCCTTCCATGGGTATCTGATGATATCCAGCAGCCATATCAGGTGTAATGGAATAATTGCAGTTTTTCCAACATTTCTAAATGATCATCTACTCGTGGTAGGGGGTACAAATCTCTTACAGTTTTTGAGTTCAATTTTCTGTTATCCACACATAGTCTTGTTTCGCCGTTTTTCTTTCCAACACGCACTATCGGGCTTGCGAATTGAGAATTTGATTCCTTAAATATATCAGCTGATAACCGTGACCTAAAAATGTCTCGTACTTTTTCCCGTTCGTTATACGAGAAGCGATAGGGCCTGTATGTTACAGATTGTTGTGTTTGTTCATGAATCAACATGGGGCCCATAATATGCTCGGTTTGCTCAGGCATTAATTATTAGGGGTGGGTTGATAGTTTAATAAGTACAGAATGGAAAGGGCGCCACTGAATTAAAAAAAAAAAAATAATAAGATTGCATAAAATGTGGAAGGGTGAAAATTCAGAAACACATCTAAAAAAAAATAATCAGCAAACGGTAATTGATAATTCTGAAAAGGAAATAAATAAAGCGTGTAACTGAACCAAATCCTGACATAGGTAAACGAATAAAACAATTATGTAACCTATGTAAGTTTGAAATTAAATTAGTGTATATTTCACAGTGAGATCAAAGCTTGAGCGTAACTCACGCCTTTCTCAAAAAAAGTTTCCAGTACGTCGCCCAGAGCTATACGAAACGTCACAAAATTTGTGGAAGGTACCAATACTTATATCGTCCATGTAAGCTAATGCTGTGGAGAACTTCATGGATCTCAAGATCGTATTTATAATTCTTTGAAAAACTGCGGGTGCATTGACCAACCCAAAAGACGAAGCTGGCTACAAACGGTCCGGCAGGCCTGGCAGTTCGAACTGGACAGTTCACTTGAAGGCCGGTCGCCGGATTGACTGATGACCAAATGTTCGGGCGAATCTGAAATATTCTTCAGTCTCCTCTCAATCATCATGGCATCTACTGACGATGACGCGTTTTCAGCACTTTTTGGTATCTAATGTAGTAAGAAAGAGGATGGTCCTAAATTTCAAAGTGTAAATTTATCAAGTCTTCTAAATTACGAGTCTCGCAGAACGTTCAGTGAGTACGTGTTGCATGATCATCTTCTTTAAAAGGTCTATACTCAAATACATAGAGCCTTGGTAATAAAAAAAAACAAAAAGAAAGTATGGTGTAAAGATTAGTTGAAAAAGAGGCGCGTATTCTCTCATGTAAATTTGCTGAATGAATTGAAGTTGGCTCCAAAGGATTGGTACAATTATCTACGTATGAACGAAGATACATAACAGCAGCTTTATCATTGATAGCGCCAGCGCCTTTTGATAGAAAGAAGAAATACTGTAATGAGAGAAGCAATCCCACCTTACGAAAGGCTGACTGCAACCACCTGTTTTCCATTTCGCGCGAGATGGCTCACTACCCACTACTGAAACTATCTAATCAGAATCCTTATTCTTGAAACAGGGGAGCAGCGTTCCCAGGAGAACGAGTGTTCCGTCTTTGTTACTTATTTGTTTTAATTTCGAGGGTTAGAGGACAGGACCAATAAAAAGCTTTCGGCGACGTTTGGGAATATATTTTTCCTTTTTCAAGCCTTAAACTATTGCTTCTGGAGTCCGTTCAGGATGGACAAAGGCACTTCTCAACATATTATTTTAGGGATGCAGTCAATTTTCCAAAAATTCGTTATTTTGAATATTTAGCTAACCGATTTTTACATCTGATTTTATGAGGTTATATTAATAGTGTTGTTACTTATATTATCATTTGCATATCATTGAGAAAGACAGAACTCTCGTTCTCCTGGGAACGCTGCTCCCCTGTTTCAAGAATCAAGACCCTGATAGCCCAATGGTCCGACAGGCGGACCGTGTTATCCACATGTTCAGACCTCAGTTCAGACTTCCCTTTGAGGCCGGCCGGATAAACGAATATATTTTCGATTTTTCTCCGGCCACCTGAACAGTCTTAACTGACAGATCGACCGGAATATATATACGTTCAGGCGACCAGTCTTCAGTCGGACTGTTCAGTTCAAACTGACAGGCCTACCGGACCGTGTGTAGCCGGCGCTCAAGTATATGGAAGTCCGGAAGAGATTCACGGAGATTCATGGAAATCCAAGGATATGCATGAAGATTCCAGGATATCCGTGGAAATCCAACGATATCCATAGAGATCTATGGATTTCTACACTCCACAAATGGTGATTTACTATCTTAAAAAACCGTCACGTGAGGAAATATGTAAAGCCGGCTACACACGGTTTGGCAGGCCTGTAAGTTCGAACTAAACAGTTCACCTGAAGGCCGGTCGCCGGATGGACTGATGACCCTCCACATTTTCAGGCAAATCTGAGAAATCTTCAGTTTCAATCATCATTGCTTCTACTGACGATGATGCGTTTTTAGCAGTTTTTGGTTTAATAGTCGCTCTGGATGGATTTAATGGAATGGAAAATTTACAGGATCTGCAACTGCTGTAATTATTGTTGGAATTTTATAGAGAAAAAAGGTAGGAAAAACTAAAATAAGTATGAATTAGTTAGGCAATTTTGGCTCGTTACACGTTAATGAGAAAAAGTCTGGAGTACCGTTGCAACTGAGTGAATTACAGTTAAAATGCAATAATGAAAGATACAAACTAATGCAATCTACATTTAAAAAAAATCAATTTTTGCGATAACTATCTGAAAAGCTGAAAAATATCTTCATAATCTCAAAATATGATAGAAAATCATGGGTGGACTATATTTTTCAGCATTCTAACGTTAGTGCCTGAGACATAATATACAATTTGTGTTACCAGTTTTAAACTTATGCAAGTTTTCAATTGTTAACTTACTGTGGATTTCTGTGGATATCCATGGAAGTCCATAGATTTCCACAGATTTCTTTGGATTTTCACAGAAGACTTTGAATTTCTGCAGATTTTTGTGGATTTTTGCGGATTTTTGTGGAATTCTGTGGATTTCGTGAATTTATTTAAAAATAATGGATTTCTGGTGTACACATTTTGGTCAGCTATTCACCCTTCGGTGCCAACAATCTCCAAAAGTATTGATGACGATAAACATTTACATTTGTCAGTGAGAAACGAGAATTTGCTTGATCGGAAACAAGCCAAAACATCATTAATAATCAAGTTAAAGAGCAACATGAGGATTGTTAATCCTGGAGAGCCCCAGAAGACTCTCTTGAAATTATTCACTCGCACAACTTGGTAGCCATTTCTCAAGTAGCTCTCAAACGATTCCTTAATACAACTCAATAGTTGATGATACATCATAAGTTTGACATTTGAAGTTGTGAGCTGACCTGAAGAGATTTTATCTGTGGTTCTCTCAATGAGATTCCTGATTCGCTTCACCTGATGGTGAGAGAAGAGAATAGGAGAAGTTAAAAAAGCCGGAAAAATAAAAAGAAAATGTTCCTAGACCATTTCCCAAAGTTGAGCTCCCACGTTTCAAAATAGATTTATTCACTGCACACCGAATCACACCATTAAAACAGGTCTTTGTTTCTCAACAGCCCGAAGGGTAAAATATTGTTGTACATGCATAAAGAGATCATTAGCCCGATATTCCATACCGTGACATTATCTATGAAATGCAAAAGCCAATTTGTTTGACACCCACCGCATTTATTTGTTGAAGGCGTGATTTCGTGTTTCGTGCTCAAAAAGCTTTCGCACAACAGGCAAATTGTTGAGTGCCACTTTGTTGTTAAAAGTTTTCAAAGTAAGGCCCTTTCGTAATACGATGTTTCGACACCCAATATCAACCGGCTCCGTCACGAGATATCAAAATAATATTATACTACTTGTTTGTAGGCATTATGAAATCATTTTAATTTGAATAAATTAAACTATAATTCATGTTTCATTTATCGAGGTTAATAATAAATGTATTAAACGTCAATTTATGGTAAATGACCTAAGTTTTTTTGTTTAAATGTAATATATTATGCTCATGGAACTCTGATGCTCAGTTAAATGCTTTTTTTTTCTATCAAAAGCAATTTATTTTCTGTCAAACGCTACATGAGTAAGCTTTAATCTATCATTTACATTAAATTTAATATTCTGTTTCATCATCATAGTAAATGCTTTTTATCTGTTTTGCTCGGTGGTTATAAGCATTTCATTATATTATGCATAAGTGAATGTAAAAATGGAAAACAATAAAACGTTCCATTTGGGTCAGAGTTGGTAAATGGAGCGGATTTACGTGTATAAAAAGGCGCTTATCGATCGGCTTGGGCGTTTTGTGCACTATACTCAAATAGGGCTTTTGTCCTCGTTAATTGGATAAAAATACACACACACCGTTTTGCCTTATAGCGACTCGTCTTTTTTATTCTTCCAATTTAAAAAGCGTCTGCGGAAGAATTGGGACGATTTAAATAAATTGCCGAACCGAACCGACAATGTGGGTACATAAATTGCATTTTTTATGTACGAATTTGGAACAAACCAATTCGTGTTCAAAACCAAAATGAATGGGCTCGAATTGATGTGAATGAAGAATGGATTTTTTTTCAAATTTTGGGGGTCTTCTACAGTTGAGCAAGTTAGTCCAAGTTGACCCAAGTGAAAGGGTCTTTTCTAGTTTCTACATCAGTTGAGCTTCTAGGAAAAGTTACCTCCTCGTGGTTCAAACTGTTTCATAACTGTCAAAAAACTAGGAATTCAACTGAGATTTTTTTTTACAGAACAGAGGTCTGATAGTATTTTAAAAATGATTAGAAGTCAAAATAATAAGTGGATTATTCTAAATAAAGGACATTTCTAGAAGTTAGTTCCAAAAGAAAATCCACTCCTTTGTCCACCCATTTTGCAGCTTGAGGCAATTTTCAGCCTCAACAAATTGGCGCCCAACGTGGGGCCTCAAAGCTATTTGCAAGTCTTTTTGGTACTGCCTACAAATTCCACTACCATTTGTGCCTGAGACTAGGGTGGAAATGTTCATATTTTCACTTCTATAGATATTTTCATTAAAAAACCACTCCTTTTCACTGGGGACTCCCCAAAATTGATGAAGAGATCTTTCGTCTCGTCTCATCTCGAGGTTCTTTCGTCGAGACTTATTTTCTGTCGAATGCTCGAGAAAAACGAGAGAGAGTGTATTCTCGTCTCGTCTCATCGAAATATATTATAATATAACGTATCTACTAAAAGTACACGTAAGTATAACAACCTGTTTTCCTCTGACGGATCTCTTCATTTAGTAAACATCTTACTCAAATTGCGAATAATTCAGGCACGACTTTCGAAATGGATGGAATTAAACGGCAATAAATTATATAAAGAAGTCCGGCGTTCAATTTTGCAAGAATTTTATTGCCGAATTTTATACGTCATTTCCGGGTGTTAAATTAAGCTCCGAACATATGGTCCGAAAAGCTAGACTGCATCTCACTGGGAAATTCGCCTGTGAAAACTGGCGACTGGACGCGATAATTATTTGATATTTTCATCAGTCGAAAAGAGTTCTATCGATTCAAATTTATTCATGCGAGTATTTTGAAACAAAAGCAAACAGAGCTCGGCCGATTCCGGGGTAATTCCCTATTAGCCAACGAGGGGGAGAACGCACACGAATAGAGGGATTTATTCTATATTATATCGACTCGATTTTCTTTTATGAGCGCCGTGGAAAAACAAGTCTGAAACGACCATATCAATTTCGTAAAACAAACGGCCGGATAAATCACATAAGTCATCGTCAGTCGAGTGGATGCGAGCCGGACTTCTTCCCCTTCTTTTATCTATTACCATAGAATTTGTCAATAAATCAGAGGAGGAATTCAAATTTGATACCCAGCAGGCCAATTTGATTTACGCATATGAACTCTGGACTCAATAGGAACATTTTTATCGTTATTTTTATATCGACAATTGAAATTTGTTTTAAATGGTTGTGGAATCATATGAGGTGCTTACGGAAACTATGATCGGGTTAACCCGATCACAAGGATTACCAATCTCGACGTACGGAAAGGAATCTAGGAACAATTCACTCTTGTACGGAAAGTGGAGGAGTTGTACGGTTCAGTATCAAATGTTTTAACTTGGATCAGTTTTTTTTTTTTTTTTTCAATTTATTTTATTTTATAACTAAAATTTTGAATACCTATGTATGGGTGTACCTGCAATAGTCCTATAGTACAGTCATACCATACAAGGATTCGTCTACTGAGAAAATCCGAGTAAGCCTAAATTTTGTCTACACCTTTATTTCACATCAATAATTAATGTATTAAAAGTCTCCACCTATATCTTGTTTGCGTTCCAAGATATTCAAGATCAAATATCACAAAAATGAGTTTTTCTTGAATATTTTGCTTTCGGTATGTCCTACGACTATTTTGGCTACAAATATTGGGAAATTCTCTTCAGAAAATGTTCTTCACATATTTTACATCATATTAACCGTTTCCGCCTGATACGCCAGAAAAACAGAGGGTAGCACCCGTTTCCACACCACCCCAGAGGTGAGATGCAAGGCGCGTTTTTTTTTACATTGTATTTTTACTGTAGGCCTAATCCATGATCTTTCTTGTTGTGACTTTTAGATGTAGAATGTGCGATCTTCATTCTCGTAATCTGTCCCCTCTTCCACGACGTACAAATGTTAACATTAAACACAGCATAGGCCCATAATGTATTTGGTGTTAACATTTGTACCGTTCAGTTCTGGCTCCGAAATACCGCGTCCCGTACCGAAAAGAGTTGGGTAGTGGGTAGAATGATCAGGACAAGTATCGGCTGTACAGACAAGTCCAACAGGATAGTCGCAATCCTTATGTCCTGGTTGAACGTACGGACATAGATCAGTTATACTTTCTACCCCACTGAGCCACGCGATTCTGAATTTGTCGCTAGAAGCTTTTGGGGACTGGTGCGGAACCTAGGACTTATTTCTTCGATAGTTGTTTTATTACTTTATCTGCGCATTGGTCCCTGATTTTTCTTTCTCCACTGTAACAAGCTACCTGGTGCTAGTGGGCCCTCAACCACTATAATCTTGAGGGTGGCGCCCGAGATTACCGCTGGATTAATCAAAAGATAAATACCGACTGTTAAACTGCCACAGCTCAAGGAAAAACCTAGAAAAACTCGTTACAAATTTGGCGCCCGAGTAGGGACCATTTTGCGCATCAGCAACTGACCGTAAAGATTACGTCATCATCCGTCCCCTGTTTCACCAAGAGGCCGTTTATTTTGGTATCGACCGATGGGTTGACCATTACATCGTGGAATATTTCTTCATGAATTCTTCAAAAGCAACGGCGCTGCTTGGCGTTACTATTTTAATATGCCAGATAATGTGAAGCATGTTGTGGCCATCTATTGTGTAGACATTGATATCTGCATTTTCTACTAAATACTAAATAAGAGCACCAGTTTCAAATGATAGAATATCTGGTTGTGGATGGTAGACAGCAGCAACTTCATACATTAATGTTTCTCTATACGACGCGCTGAATCCAAGAGTTGACAAAGTATCTAGAAAAGGTTAGATGTGAAGGATCTTGCGCGTATCGTAGCCATAATAGCATGACGAATAGCGGTACACTTACACTTAAGATGGTCAGTTTTGCCTTTTTTGTTTTTCAGAATTAATTCTTCAATAAAGTATCTACTCTGTAGGATGTTTTCGTTAAGATTATGAAATATTCTACTGAGAGAAGGATAAGATTGACAATCAATAGTCATGGAACGAATGTCTTCTCTGATAATTTTGATCACAGTTTGTACAATTCGAAGGCGTTCTTTTGCCGGTTGAGATTTCTTATTTTCATACCAAGCTTCACTTAAAATATAGGTTTGAGTATCGCGGAAACAAATCATGGTCGAAAAGGAATGAAGTTTTGTCGGTTACAACAACCGAAAAGCGTGGAAATTGAAAATGAAAAGAAAGCTAAGGAAAATTGGAGGATTGGAAATTTTGGTCCTTGGCGGGATTCAAACCCATGTCCTGAGCATTGCCGGTGCTACGCTCTAACCAACTAAGCCACCATGACCCTACAGATCTTTTCAATTGGTGTTGTAAGAGGAAGTTGATGCGTGGTTCTCCGCTCACTGCCAAACTTTTAATTATACATTGATATTTTTTAGTTTTCTCGTTGGCTTCTTCACCACAAAAAAAACACAAAGTTTTTAAATCAAAAGATCCCAAGCTAGAGCGTATTTTGCGAAGAAAATACTGAGATGTACCGGCAGCATCGTCATTTCGTCGTCTTTTAGATGACACTATGCTACTCCCCTAAGACATCAACCTCCAATTCGAGGATTGATGCGGGTTTCCCTTACGACGAACTGGGTTTTCCGAAAACCTTATTTTGCGCCCAGAGGATTTAATCGTTGGCTCTCTCTTTTCTTTCTTCGTGTTCGTAAGCAGCTCGCACCAACAATACTTGGGGGGCTCGTCCACTGGCCGCCGAAAGAGATCCCGATAGTGAGGGGACCCACGCAAAGAATTGTCAGCCTGATACGCGATCCAAGTGCTGGGTGAGCAAGTCACCACACTTCTGTCGAGAAAAATGAGGGGACTTTTAGATGCTACTATGTATACTCCTTGTGACAGTTTTTATGTACTGTTAACGAATCTGTATCCCTTAAACGTTCTGCAAGTTCATCGAGGCTCACTCGGATTTACACCAAGAATGTGTAGCTGATGGTGATGAAATGCCTAACTCTTCTTCATTATAAAGAGCTTATCAAATTACCTCGTCAATGATAAATGTTAGATTAGTTTTGTCAGTTAGTAGGTAAAGTCCGTATCAACAAACTTCCGCAATAAATAAATCAGAAATTGGTAGACCACAACACGGCTAAAGTAAAATCAGGATAAATAAATAATAGCTCGAAGCACCCAAGGCCTTTAAGTCCAATTTACATTTGCGGAACGGGAACAAATAGCCGACATTAAGCATCGTTACACGGCGACCGCAAAACATATATGCATAAGGTACTTTAATGGAACATTAAAAGGTATTAATACCTGAGGGCACGTTTTGACCTCTTAGGTAATAATTATCGTCCTGGAATAATTTTCCATAAAATACCTTGTTCCGTTTCCATTATAGAAAAATGCATTTCCCGTAATGCATTTTCTGCTCGTTTTAAAAATCCGAATTGTCTCTCCAAAGCCACATAACGATTCACCGATATAAAAGGACGAGGGTTTTATAATATCCGGCATCTTTTCAACAAAACTCCGCTCGTGTAGTTCGGAAAACCTCTGGCAAAGTTCATTTTCGAGACGATATGGAGCCGAACATGAATAATGACGAAACAAGCTTTTGATATGAAAACTTTTGTCGATATGAAAGCACTGGACATTTTTTCTTTTTGAAACGAGTTATATTTTATAAGATTAATGATATTCGTAATTATCATCTTTACATAAAGTAGCATTAATATGTACATAATGTTTTATGCATGAATAGCAAAACATCGATTATGTATTCATTATAAAAAGTCGATCCGATCGATAAATAAAAATTGATCGGTTTATTTAAGTCTCAATTTCATGCCAATTAATTTTTCCTGAGCTGCTTGGTACTTAAAAACAAATCACGCGATATTAATCCTTAGAGTAGGCCGGTTCATACAAAAAAATTCAACCATGCTTGAATGACAGATAATGATTGAGAATACATGTTTGAAACAGTATAGCTGATTCAACACTATTTCTTGTAGTAGCTGATTTGTAGATAAACTTAATTTTTCATGAAGGTTTTCGCATCTTGAGGAATTTTATAAAGAAAATATCAAATTTCCAATTTCTGGCAAAGGTGAAGAAAATCCGAGAGAACATCGATTTGAAGATGGCAGATCATTTCTAAGACATCTAAATTTTTTTTCAGCAGGCACCGACCGATTGGGATATGGTATATATATGGCTGATCGGAATTTTTTCGGGTATATCGGCCCCTTATTGGCTGACACCTTTAGCCCCGATACAAATCATATTTTAACAGATCAGTAATCATCACTAAGAACTTTTAACCGCTTAAAAAAGCTAATGAAAGTTCGTACATAAAGGGTCAGTTAAGTTAGCCTCTCGGTTAGCCTCCCCCCCATAGAAAATTTCTGGATGAAAATTATCCCATAATTTTGCTCTTATTTTGCTCCATTTTGCTCCACTAATTTCGATTTTTGCTCCATCCAACATAGGAGAGACTATGTGGCCTTTTAGGTGGGGAGGAGGTAACGCTAGCCACTCTCTCCTAGCCCCCCAACCCCCCCTTCAAAGATTTATTTTTAAATTTGAACATGTACATTTTGTTCTCCGAGTTTTGCTCCGTTTTGCTTTATTATCGGCGAGTTTTGCTCCATTCCCAGGAATGACCTACAGAGCTCCAAAGAATCTCTTCGTGCCCCCCAGTGAAAATTTTGAAACTTGAAATTACTCATACCGAGTTTTGCTCCATTTTGCACCATGATCAGCTCGTTTTGCTCCATGACGAGCCGCTTCCGGATGCCACGCTTTGGGCGTTCAGCGCTCTCGAGTTAGTCCGAATTACTCCGGCTACAATTTTACACATTCGGGCGAACAGAGTTTGGCGCTCTCAAGCTGCTTTCACTTTCCTTGCCTGTGTCCCCTGATGCACCTGTAACTGATTTTCAAGCGTTCGAATGCAAAGCGCATTCCGCATGTGGCTAAATTCAGCTGGTGTAGGCACCGTGGTGGAATGGTAGAAAAAGCAGTGTTGGTAAATACCAATTAAACTGTGTTTGACAAGCTGTAGTATGGCATTGACATTAGTGAATTTCAATCACCGCATCCGTGGCGGTGCACCATTTTGGTGAATTTAGCAACACGCGGATTGAGTATAATGGGCGTGAAATGCTCGCACACTGCACCCGAAAGCGGCTCTGGAATAAAATACACAGCTCCCAGGAATCTCAAGTAGCAACACGGGTGAAAATTTTGGAATTTTTATATGCGCTTTTTGTTCTCTTGATCGGCGAGTTTTGCTCCATTACCTGGAATGACTTCTAGGGTACACACGGTACTCCTGTAGATCGTTGCTCCTGAAGTACATGTTATATAGGCTATGTTCTTTTTTTAAATGGCAGTACGGATTTCTGCATGTCTATCAACTTAGCGAGACAACTTCGAAAAATCGATTTTCCATTATGCCAAGAATTTGCCGTTTTTTTGCCGCTAATTAAATGTGGAATTAAAAAATTTGCCGCTCTTTTGGTTTTTTCTTAATTACGTGTTTTGCTAACTTGACGTCAAGATAGCGAGACAACATCACTAAATAAATGTCAGCAGTAAAAAATTAGGTAGGTGAAAATTTGCCGTTTTTTTGCCGCTAATTAGTTGTGAAAACCAAAAGTTTGCCGCTTCTTTTTTTTTCATAAAAAATCAAGTTTGAAAAAAAAATCATGTATTTCGCTAACTTGACGTCAAGCTAACGAGACATTATCACTAAAAATGTCGGTAGTGAAAAATTGAGTGAATGGAAATTTGCCGTTTTTTTGCCGCTAATTAGTTGTGAAAACCAATAATTTGCCGCTTCTTTTTTTTTTAGAAAAAATCAAGTTTGAAAAAAAATCATGTATTTTGCTAACTTGACGTCAAGTTAGCGAGACAATATCAGTAAAAATGTCGGTAGTGATAAGTTGAGTGAGTGGACATTTGCCGTTTTTTTGCCGCTAATTAGATGTGTAAACTAAAAATTTGCCGCTACCTTTCTTTTCATAAGAAAATTGTGTTTTTCTCTATCGACATTTTTAATGATACTGTTTTGCTCACTTGATGTCAAGTTAGCGAAACACATGCTATTTTTGTCAAACGCGATATTTTTTTGTCGAAAAAGAGCTAATTAGCGGCAAATTTCCACTCACTCAATTTATCACTACCGACATATTTAGTAATCTCGCTAACTTTACGTTAAATTAGCAAAACATTATTTTATTTTCGAACACAATTTTCTTATGAAAAGAAAGGTAGCGGCAAATTTTTGGTTTTCACAACTAATTAGCGGCAAAAAAACGGCAAATTTTCACCTACCTAATTTTATACTGCCCTTCGTTTTTTGTGATGATGTCGGTCAAACACGATTTTTTCATGGTGAAAAAGAGCGGCAAATTTTTGGGTTTTCACATTTAATTAGCGGCAAAAAGCGGCAAATTTCCACAGTTTTTCTCTTAGATTATATACAGGCTAACACCTAGATACGCAAAGCATTCAAAATAAATTCAGCCAAGAAGGGGTCACAGTCTAAGCCCATGTCTTATACCAAGTATGCACTGATACGTTGGATACGTAGAAAAACCTGTGAAGCGATTTTTTTTTTAAACGATGTGATTTGTCATCACTTGTCAATGCGTGATTATTTGGTTTATGTAGGAATCGGCTGCGTAAAAATTTTGTGCCGTAGTAACGGCACGTAACGGCACTACTTGAGCAATGGCTGAAACAGCTGACTTTGGGTTTGTTTTGTGATTTTGTTCTCGCGTTTTATTGTGATTTTGATGATTTTGAGACATTGTTTTTTATTCAAAAATAGTATTTAATACATGTGGAGAATCTGGCTTCAGCTGTGCCTGGTTTGTGGAAAAAATAATGCGGATTTCTTAACCTTTTCTCCACAGGTGAGTGAATCAGTGGCGCAACACCTGTACTTGTTATTAATTGTATTATCTGTTACAGAGTTCCAGCCGTTATCTAGTCTCAAAAAAATAGCATCAAAGTTGAATTTAACAATAATTGTATACTTATCTATGTACCTATATTATAATATTTTATTAATTTCAGATTTCAGACGTGTGTGTAAATCAAAATTTATTGTTTATAGGTATCATTTGAAAATAAATTGGCTTTGTTTCATTGTTGTTTTATTGAAATTAATGTTCATGCAAGAAGCCCAATCAGGTATGGAATTTTTCAAATTTTAAGAAATAACTCAAAAGTTAATGTTTTTGCGTTAAAAAATTTTTTTATTCTCACTTCTGTGAAAATACATTTTTTAAAAATCTTGATAGGCAGGCGAAAGCGAAGAAAATATTTTGTCAATAATTGTGTTTTTCCTATATTTTAAAATATACTTTGATCCGACCGATGCTCCGCTAATGGTCGCTTTCCTCGGGCAGGTCACAATCTAATGGCGTTTTCCATTTGTTGCACGGAGGTGCACTCAGTGCAATTTTTATATTCCATTTGATTACACATTTTCAGTTTCCACTTTCCATAAAATTTCCAGTAGTAATATAACTAGTGCATAAAATATTTCCGGAAATTTTTGAAAATTTTATCTGAAGCCAATTTTTTAACAAAATCATGAGTGCATAGCGCCTGAAATTTGTTTTTGGAATGGTTTTGTTAAAAAAAATTGGCTGAAGACGAAATTTTTAAAAATTTCCTTCAGGAAATATTTTATGCACGTGTTGTATTTTGATAGGAAATTCCCGAGTTTGAAGTTTATTTATTATACGTTGTGTCGAATATTTTAATTATGATGATGTGTTCTGTGATGGTGATTGTTATTGATATTTCCCATTTAAATTGCGTTTGACAAAAAATATACACTTTGACAGATTCCTGACATCAATGCGGAAAAGCCGGTCTCAATGCCAAAAATGACAACCTAAAGGTGGGTTTCCGACGGACGCCGTGCGGCATCGTCGCATTGGAAATTGCACCCGGAAATATCCCGCTCACAGGGATATTTCCACATATCAATTTTTGAAAATTACGAGTTAAATTTCCAGTTAAATATGCACAAGGGAAATTTCCATTTGAAATTCAGTGCAATTATGTATGCACTCAGTGCGCATTTTTTGGCACGAGCTAGGAAGGCTCGTGGAGAGCCAGTGCAGTTTGTTTTGTTTTTGTTTACATGTACTGTACATAGAAATGTCCGCTAATTTCTATAGAAAAAAGTTGTTGTACTTTTGAATTATGTAGCAGCAACAAAGTTGACTTCGATGACGGAATTATATTATTTGAATGCAGCTTATCTATCTCCTCTGCTCTCTATCTATCTCCGCAGCTTATCTATTTACGTTGTTTTTAGATATATTATTATTGTTGTTAAAAAATATTGTCTGATGCGAAGTACTCTAAATTATTTATAGATAGTCCAATTTCTTCTAAATTTAACGGCGGGTGAACTTACGAGGAAGAAGCTGTTATTTTAAATAAATTAACTTCTTCTTAATTCTAAAATTCATTTCAAATACATCAATTTTCAAATAGTTTTTAATAATGTACTGAGTCCTAAACCATAGAACGACAGCCCAGACTTAACTTCTTACAATAAAACATGCAGAGCAGGAAACAGAAACGATACCGAAAAACCGGCAAGTAATAAACAAAAACAAGAAACCAACATATGATTTTACATAACCCCAAAAAAGTTTCGGAAAAGCGAAAATCCGAGCCGAGCCTACATTTTTGCTTTCCATTTATACTGCACTGGTGTACGTTTTTGACAGCACTAGAAAAATTCTCGTGCGCACTGAATGCTGCACTGAGACGACAAATGGAAAACGCCATAAGCGTTGAGCACATGACCATAAACTTGTGGAATAAATAAACAAACCCATTCATAAAAACGTTGAACGGCTTTGTTGATGTTGGCCGAAACGTTTGGGTGTTTTATGAATGACTATGCGTATCTAGGTGTTAGCCTGTACCTATATAATCTAAGGTTTTTCTCTACCACTCAATTTTTCTCCACCGACATTTTTAATGATACTATTTTGCTCACTTGATGTCAAGTTAGCGAAACACACGATATTTTTTTCAAAACCGATATTACCTTGTAAAAAAAGAGCTAATTAGCAGCAAATTTCCACTCACTCAATTTATCACTACCGACATTTTTAGTGATATTGTCTCGCTAACTTGGCGTCAAATTAGCAAAACACATAATTTTTTTTCAAACTTGATTTTTTGTAAAAAAAAAAAGAAGCGGCAAATTTTTGGTTTTCACAACTAATTAGCGGCAAAAAAACGGCAAATTTTCACCTACCTAATTTTTTACTGCTAAGATATTTAGTGATGTTGTCTCGCTATCTTGATGTCAAGTTAGCAAAACACGTAATTAGGAAAAAACCAAAAGAGCGGCAAATTTTTCAATTCCACATTTAATTAGCGGCAAAAAAGCGGCAAATTCTTGGCATAATAGAAAATCGATTTTCCGAAGTTGTCTCGCTAAGTTGATAGACATGATTTCTGCTGTACGATAATCACTGAAAATCGTCGTTTTTTTTTTTCACTGAATGATGTATTACCTTGACAAAGCCAAAAGTTGAGAACTGAACGCTCTTTCGTGCTCCGTCAAATTCGATGGATCAGAGCAGGATAAAACAATTAAAAAACTACGACGAAGAGTGTCTTTTTGAACAAAACAACGAGCAGCCCATCGAGCCCGCGTTCATCGTTTTTACTGGATTACAGTTGCTCTCCAAATGCAACAAACACAGTACTAAATTATTGACGTACGCATCGGTGACGTCAATTTGTTCAAACCTTACGTTCAGTGACCAATCCGGAACTAGATTGGAGCGAGAGGAATTCTTAGTCACGTGAACCCAGAGCAAGGGGAGGAAGACTTGAATAATGGAACTGTTTGTGAAATTACGCTCAGGGCGAATCCCCACGAGCAATTCTACGCCAATTTTGGCGTAACATCCCGCATGTAGTGCATCAAAACCAAATCAAAAACATTTTCTAACCCAAATATCTTGTTTATTTTTTGCCAGGTTGTAATTAGAATTCACTAATTTGTTGTTGTAGTCCTTTTCCTTTGGTTTTTTGTGGTTTTCTGTGATTGTTCTATCATAGCGGGGTTCAGCTATTCAGCACGGAGTTGGAGTGGAGTAAGAACAGATTTTTGTCACGTGATCTAGGAGTGATTAGAGTGAAAAATTAATACACGAATGATATGTTTGTTCCAAAACAACAGTCAACTGTGACTTTACAACGTTCCGGGTTTTCAATTTTTTTTTTTTTTACTTTTGTCTTTGGTCTTTCGTGTACTATAAATTAACTTCAATCCCTACACAATAATGAATAAATAATATGATGCTTTTGCGTCTGTTTAACTTTGTCAAGGAAATTTTTCCATCATGTTAAATAAATTTTAAAATCAGATCAATTATTTTACTCGATGATTTTACCAATTCCCGCATCCACACATAAACGATTTTTAATTTTTTTTAACAACAACCACAACGTGACAACACAAGCTCGACAGTTTCCACATTCCTCCTCTGCGCCTGTTTACTCTGAAAAATTCTCTTTCCGAGGTGGAACTTTTGGAGTGAGCTCCATTTACTCCACTCCATATAGTGGAACGCTAATGGAGTCACCCCTAATACGCCACAAAGCAATACCTGAACTGGAGTGCGAATGAAGTCACTCGGAGTGAGCAAGCCGAGCCCACCTCATATATCAAAAGAAACGAAACCAAACGTCACAACTTCGCCACGATTATGCCAAAACCCAACTTTTTGCCGTAGTGACAGCGTAATGTCAAAAATTCAAGATGACTGCACTGCCGCCAATGAAATCGTACAAATTAAATCACGTGATTAGTTACGCTTACGTCAATTACGCCCGTGGGGTCTCGCCCTCAATCCTGTGATCTGTCATATTAATAAACAGCATACAAATTACGAACTGAGCAGTGCGCAAAGTAAAATAAAAAAGCAAACATCGATTAAAGGCGATTAACCGGTCGGTCATAGTTGACAGATAATCAATGGAGCAAACGTCATTTGTCAACCAATTGGTATTAAATGACGTTAAATGCATTGTTTATCTGTCAATATAACCGACTGGTTAATCGCCTTTAATCGACTTAATAGGTACAGACGATCGCTCAATCCCGATTACACAGATTACAGATTATTTTTGTAATCATAATTTTTTTGTTCTGAATTTGAAAAGCGGTATTGACATTTACTTGGGGAATCTGCGAGATTTCTTTTTAAATCCGGAAGAAAGATTGCTCCGGGTGCTCCGCAATGTGATATGGGAACGGCCTTCAGATAAACTCGTTCTGCTCCAAAGTGAACAAGGAACGGTTTGGATCAGTAAGAGCAAGTAAATTCGTAAATTGGATAAAGGCAGGCCAAGAACCCTCAACTAACAGGATGGCTTATACCCATTAAGCCCGGGACACATCTATCATGCATTCTTCTGATCCCACTCCGATCATACAATCAGGGTCCTCATTCTTGGAACAGAGAGCAGCGTTCCCAGGAGAACGAGTGTTCCGTTGCTCCCCTGTTCCAAGAAAAAGGACCTTGATGGTATGATCGGAGTCGGATCGGAAGCATGCATGATAGATGTGTCCCTGGCTTAAGGCGTACGTTCGCCATTTTTCGAGTAGTCGTGACGTCACTGAGACTCCCATGGGTTGTTTGCGATTCAGGCTGTGCCACCCCGTTCTTGTGGTGACGTAATTTTTTCGTCGATTTAAAATGAAGGAAAGGTCATTTTAACGTTTAGAAAAAAAAAACCGTATGAAATAATCGTTTAATGGATTTTACGCCGAGGTTGAGGTCTACAATGACGTCACAAATGACACAATAGTAAGGAGTTTTCGCGTGGACATGGCAGACACTTTCAGCAAGATAAGCCATCCTATTAAGGTTTAGGGTTCTTGAAGGAAGGCCAAGTTTTTGAATTCACCAATTACTTATGCGCAGCTTTCTTGATGAGTAATCTATCCTTGTTTTGCTGCTGTCAAATGACAAGGACAGCATTACATCGGTGAAAATGCACATATGTATGTCATTCTGGATTTTAAAAACTTGCCGCATTAAGCCTAGTTCTCATAACAGCGAAATTCGCTCTTTTTTGACATGTCAAAAAAGAGCGAATTTCGCGGTTATAAGTACTAGGCTTTAGCCAGTAAATCAGTAAACAGAATTTTGATTTTGGAACGATTTGCAGCAAATACAGTACTGACAGTTAAAAAAAGAACACAGCCATAAATAGCTATTTCGGAAAAATGAAAGCCTTTCATCCCTATAATTTACGACGTGTGTCAAATTTGTTTACTTGAAAATAGGCGCCATCTTTTTTTCATCAATTCGCACTGTCAAATCAATATTAGGTCATTCGGAACACATTTCACTGCTCCGAACATGGGCGCTCGAGCAAACGAGCTCGATTATCGGTATTTATTTATGACATAAATAACTATTTTTTCAAGCGATCCCCATTTGTAAATTCGGTGCGTACTTAGACTATTTCAGTCTTTTTCTAGAAGCACGTGAAAAAAAAAGGATCGGAATTAGTTTTAACTAGCAGGGCTTCTTGCGGGCTCTGTTTGTCTATTTGTACCAAAGTTACACCAGTCTGCACCAGGTGCACCAAAAAGTCAGTTTGTCTCTGTCAGACCCATCCACAAAAAAAAAATATATAGGGATAAACCTTGGATAAACAAACTCGTTTAGTGTCGAAAGTGTCGGTTAATGCCTTGTTAGTGCGAACAAACAAACAAAGCTAGTGAAACCCAGGGACCACCGTTCTCTTCACGGCCATTATACTCAATGCGTTTTGCACTCAAACGCTTGAAAATCAGTTACAGGTGCATCAGGAAAAAGAGGCGAGAAAAATGAGAGCAGCTTCAGAGCGCCTGAGTGCTCAAAGCGTAGCACCCGAAAGCAGCTCAGGTAATGGAGCAGAACTCGCCGATCATGGAGCAAAATGGAGAATAACTCGGAGAACAAAATGCGCATATTAGAAACTTCAAAATTTTCACACGTGTTGCAAGGAGAGATTCCTGGGAGCTCTGTAGTTTATTCCAGAGCCGCTTTCGGGTGCAGTGTGCGAAGCACCTGGAGCATTTTACGCCAATTATACTCGATGCGCTTTGCACTCGAACGCTTGAAAATCAGTTACAGGTGCATCAGGGGAAACAGGCGAGGAAAGTGAGAGCAGCTTGAGAGCGCCAAACTCTGTTCGCTTGAATGTGTAAAATTATAGCCAGAGTACTTCGGACTAATTCGAAAGCGCTGAGCTCTCAAAGCGTGGCATCCGAAAACGGCTTGTGATGGAGCAAAACAAGCTGATCATGGTGCAAAATGGAGCAATGGAGAACACAATGAGTAATTTTAAGTTTAAAAATTTGCACTAGGGGGCAAGAAGAGATTCTTTAGAGCTCTGTAGGTCATTCCTGGTAATGGAGCAAAACTCGCCGATAATGCAGCAAAACGGAGCAAAACTCGGAGAACAAAATGAACATGTTCAAATTTAAAAAAATTCACCGGAGGCGGGGGGGGGGGGGGTAGGAGAGATTTTTGGCTTTGTAGGTCTTTCCTGGTAATGGAGCAAAACGGAACAAAACTCGGAGAACAAAATGAGCATGTTCAAATTTAAAAAAAATTTACCGGGGGGGCTGGGAGAGATTTTTGGGAGCTCTGTAGATCTCTCCTGGTAATAGAGCAAAACTCGCCGATTATGGAGCAAAACTCAGAGAACAAAATGAGCATGATCAAATTTCAAAATTTTCACTGGGGGGAGGGGGCTGGGAGAAATTCTTGGGAGCTCTGTAAGTCATTCCTGGTAATGGCGCAAAGCTCGCCGATCATGGAGCAAAACTCAGAGAACAAAATGAGCATGATCAAATTTCGAAATTTTCACTGGGGGGAGGGGGCTGGGAGAAATTCTTGGGAGCTCTGTAGGTCATTCCTGGTAATGGAGCAAAACTCGCCGATCATGGAGCAAAATGGAGCAAAACTCGGAGAACAAAATGAGCATGATCAAATTTCTGAATTTTCAATGGGGGGGCTAGCGTTAATTCAGCCCCCCCACCTAATAGGCCACATAGTCTCTCCACTGTAATGGAGCAAAAATCGAAATTAGTGGAGCAGAATGGAACAAAATGCATTCAGCCACATTTTGCCAATTTTCTTTTTTTCACTGGAAAACCTACTCTTTCAATAGGCCAATTTAAAAAGAGAAAATATACGTCTTCATCTGCATTGAGGGTTCCCGAGATCAATAATGACTCGTTCTGATATAAAAATGAGCAGTTTCTGAACTACAGAATCACTGGAATCCCACACATGCTTGTAACACTATAATTCCAAGGTGAATTACCCCTCGAGATTTCCTTATCATTTCGAGCAAAAATTACCACTCAAATGACACCATTAAACAACAATAGCAATAAATCCACGTAAATCACGACCCGAAATATGCTTTTTGTTGCGAAAATTTCATCCTCAACAGTCTGCTTTCCGGGTTTATAAAAAGTTTATCTGGATATGGAGAAGTTTAAATTGGTTTCGGGTTGGGGAAATGGAAGTTTTTCAAATGAGAGAGAAAGCTCCTAAAGTAACGTTTCGACTCAACTTTGTCGAGCGGGTAGATGGAAATGTAAACGATTATTTTAGCGTAAAGCCCTTCGGGGGCAAGCGGTTTTTTGTCGGGGCAAATACCAACTTATTTGTGCAGTTAATTGACAAAACTTTAAAATGTAAATTTTATTTGCAAACATGAACCAGACTAGACAAATTCGCCACATGTATGTGTATCGAATTATTATCCAAAACAAAGGAAATATCGTATTACATATACCGCATGTATTATTCATGTTTTGTGTTTACTTAGCTTCACAACTCTCTCACTATAGAGATTGATTTCCCAGCTACAATAATGGCGCAGCTTACTGAATTATTATTTGCTCGATTATTGCAAAATTTCCATTTATTCGTCTATGTAATGAATTTGTAATTTAACTAAGAGATTATTGTTTTCGCATTTGAAGCAAAGCTAATTTTAGTTTCCAAAGTAAACTTGGAAATCATATTTGCAACAAAGTTTAAAACTAACAATATTTTTATTGGCAATTATGTCGGAAACGCTAATAAAATTAACCGGGTTAACTAAAAATAGGCTCCCGGGTGAAAATAGACTGTATCAGAATAGATTAAGCGGCGCCAGTTAATTTTCAGACATGTACTTTTGTTCTGAGATAATTTACGAGCTCAATAATTGTTATTTGTTTCATAAACTGAAATATTATGTCATAGTGAAGCACAAAAAATCCATCATGCACCAAGCATGGATCATTAAAACTCTAGCGCATTGGACATTGAGGCAGAATTTTAATTGAATGTTTTTCAGGATTTATTTTTATTTGACCTTTTTTTGATTCCATTAGGGAGACGTCTATATTGAAATCTCTCGCAGTATTCCGGATTTCCAATCGCTAAGTTTCCCATTGTGCTTTTTTTCTCATTAAAGAAGATTGCAATTTATTAAAATCCGTAGTCCATTTATTTTTGTCGTTCATAATAAAATCCCCGTTTTTTTTTTATTATTATCTTACTTCTATGGCAATAGCTTTAATAAATTGGCTTCTGGAATCCAGGAAACAAACTCTCGCGCTCGTTTCCCTTTCTCTCTCTCCCGTCATACAAAATGATAGCATCAGAGCAATTTAATTAAAATGAAAACTACTCCTGGGTGATCCTAATAATAGAATTTTCAGTGTCGTTGTTATTGGAATATTGACAGTGGCGTAGAGAAGTCAGAAGAAGAGGAGAAAGGCTAGAAAAATTTGGCAAAGGAACAAAACAAATGCTGGAGAAGAGAAGAGAACTCATAAAACAAGGGAAAAAAAGATACACCAGAATAAAGAGAGACGAACGAAATAGCCAGACAAGATATTTTATTATTATAATAACGACCAAAAAGCACAAATCGAAAAACTGATAGAACCAGAAAAAGGCCTAAACGTTTTCAAAAGGAAGAACGCACACACAAAAGAGAAATTACAGAGCTGATGGACAAACAAGGAAACATTAGAGATGGAATATTGGGTGTGGCATCAAAATTTCTATAAGGAACTAACGAAAATAACAAACAAGAAACCGAAAGCGAAACATCCGAAATTCTCAATGTTGAATTAGAAGATATCCCTGATATAAAAGACGAATAAATTGCAGAAGCGTTAAGCCAACGATATACTACTAGAAATGCTGAAGGACGCAGGAGAATACCTTGTAAAACAACTGAAAACACTTTTCAATAAATTTCTACCAGAGGGCAAAAAAACCACACGACTGGGAGAATACCATCGTCGTTCTGATATACAATAAGGGACTATAAACAGATCAGTGTAATAGACTCAAAACTGATCCGGAACCAGTTCTTTGTTCGAGATTCAACTAGAATTAGTTCTGGATCGACTCCGAACCCGTTTGCAACCGATTTAGGATTAAGAATTGGAAATCTGTTCGGAAAAAAAAAGCATTTTATTTACGACTAATGTATAATGTGCGTACTATATTTGTGATTTTGGCAGTATAATGACATATGGTATTCCTCCAGGGATTAATGACGAGTAGCGGGATTAATGGTCATTATTCCACAAAAGTGTCAGTGTCAAACGTGTAGTGCTTGTGGATTTGTATTGAAAATTATGAGACGGATGAAATTTGTTCATTGAAAATCTCAAATAAATTAATTTGTCGTAAATAAAGTAGAGTATACTACTCGCAATAATGGCTATTATTCCCTCGGACTGTTACTCCCTCGCCGCTAACGCGGCTCAGTTCGTAATAATCCTCGGGAATAATAGCTATCATTATTGACTCGTGGTATAATCTACTATTATTTCACCGGCAATATTTTTGAAACAAAAAGTTTAGATCCGAACAGATTCGAAATGTGATCCGCAAAAAAATTAGTTTCGTTCGCGATATAGATTCAGAACTGATTCGTAACCAGTACTTTGTTCGAGATTTAACTAGAATCAGCAGTTCCGGATCAGTTTGCAACTGATTTAGGATTACGAATTTGAAATCAGCCTAGGAAAAGAAAAAGGATTCTATTTCACCGGAAACATTTTTGGAACAAGTAATTTAAAACTTGGAACTTTATCTTGCGCTTGGAGAACTTACTCTGAACTTAATAATGTTCCCAGATCACTAAATTCTGAATTATGAGTTACAATTCTGTGTTCGCAATTCCGGATCTACTCTAGTTCTATCGGTTCTAGGGACTTTAGATGTAGCGCTCTGAATTAGTTCCGAACAGATTCGGAATGTGATCTGCAAAAAAAATTATTATTTTTTTCGCGATAGATTCAGAACTGATTCGGAACCAGTTCTTTGTTCGAGATTCAACTCTGGATCGATTCGGAACCAGTTTGCAACTGATTTAGGATTACGAATTTGGAATCAGTTCAGGAGAAAAAAAGGATTCTACTTCACTGGGAACATTTACGGAACAAGAAATTAAAACTTGGAACTTTCTCTTGAGCTTAGAGAACTTACTCTGAACTTTATAATGTTCCCGGATCACTAAATTCCGAATTTTGAGTTAAAGTTCTTTGTTCCAGGTTCCGGATCTTCTCTAGTTCTATCGGTTCTAGGAATTTTAGATGTAGCACTCTGAATTAGTTTCGAACAAATTTGAAATGTGATCTGCAGAAAAATTAGTTTCGTTCGCGTTGAGAATCAGAACTGATTTGGAATCAGTTGTTTGTTCGAAATTCAAATAGAATCAGTTCCGGATCGACTCCGAACCAGTTTGCAACTGATTTGGGATTACGAAATAGGAATCAGTTCAGGATTTTTTTTTTATTTCACCAGGAAAATTTTCGGAACAAGAAATTTAAAACTTGGAACTTTTTCTTGCGCTTAGAGAACTTACTCTGAACTTTATAATGTTCCCGGATCACTAAATTCCGAATTTTGAGTTACAGTTCTTTGTTCTCGGTTCCGGATCTTCTCTAGTTCTATCGGTTCTAGGGATTTTAGATGTAGCGCTCTGAATTAGTTCCGAACAGATTTGAAATGTGATCCGCAGAAAAATCAGTTTCGTTCGCGATGAGATTCAGAACTGATGTGGAACCAGTTCTTTGTTCGAGATTCAACTCCGGATCGACTCCGAACCAGTATGCTACTGATTTAGGATTACGAATTTGGAATCAGTTTATGAAAAGAAAAAGAATTCTATTTCACCAGGAACATTTTCGGAACAAGAAATTTACAACTTGGAACTTTCTCTTGCGCTAAGAGAACATACTCCGAACTTTATAATGTTCCCAGATCACTAAATTCTGAATTTTGAGTTACAATTCGCGCTTCTGGATCTACTCTAGTTCTATCGGTTCTAGGGATTTTAGATGTAGTGCTCTGAATTAGATTTAGAACTGATTCGGAACCAGTTCGTTGTCCGAGATTCAACTAGAATCAGTTCCGGATCGGCCCCGAACCAGTTTGCAACTGATTTAGGATTACAAAATAAGAATCAGTCAAGGAAAAGAAAAAGGATTCTATTTCACCAGGAACATTTCCGGAACAAGAAATTTAAAACTTGTAACTTTTTCTTGCGCTTAAAGAACTTACTCTGAACTTTATTATGTTCCCGGATCAAGAAATTCCAAATTTTGAGTTACCAGTTCTTTGTTGCAGGTTCCGGATCTACTCTGGTTCTATCAGTTCTAGGGATTTTAGATATAGCGCTCTGAATTAGTTTCGAACAGATTTGAAATGTGATCCGCAGAAAAATTAGTTTCGTTCGCGGTGAGATACAGAACTGATTCGGAACCAGTTCTTTGTTCGAGATTCAACTCCGGATCGACTCCGAACTAGTTTGCAACTGATTTAGGATTACGAATTTGGAATCAGTTTATGAAAAGAAAAATAATTCTATTCCACCAGGAACATTTTCGAAACAAGAAATTTACAACTTAGAACTTTCTCTTGCGCTTAGAGAACTTACTCCGAACTTTATAATGTTCCCAGATCACTAAATTCTGAATTTTGAGTTACAATTCGCGCTTCTGGATCTACTCTAGTTCTATCGGTTCTAGGGATTTTAGATGTAGTGCTCTGAATTAGATTTAGAACTGATTCGGAGCCAGTTCGTTGTCCGAGATTCAACTAGAATCAGTTCCGGAACGGCCCCGAACCAGTTTGCAACTGATTTAGGATTACGAATTTGGAATCAGTTTAGGAAAAGAAAAAGGATTCTATTTCATCAGGAACATTTCCGGGACAAGAAATTTAAAACTTGGAACTTTTTCTTGCGCTTAAAGAACTTACTCTGAACTTTATAATGTTCCCGGATCACTAAATTCCGAATTTTGAGTTACCAGAACATTGTTGCCGGTTCCGGATCTACTCTGGTTCTAACGGTTCTAGGGATTTCAGATGTAGCGCTCTGAATTTTTTCCGAACAGATTTGAAATGTGATCCGCAGAAAAATCAGTTTCGTTCGCGATGAGATTCAGAACTGATGTAGAACCAGTTCTTTGTTCGAAATTCAACTCCGGATCGACTCCGAACCAGTATGCTACTGATTTAGGATTACGAATTTGGAATCAGTTTATGAAAAGAAAAAGAATTCTATTTCACCAGGAACATTTTCGGAACAAGAAATTTACAACTTGGAACTTTCTCTTGCGCTTAGAGAACATACTCCGAACTTTATAATGTTCCCAGATCACTAAATTCTGAATTTTGAGTTACAATTCGCGCTTCTGGATCTACTCTAGTTCTATCGGTTCTAGGGATTTTAGATGTAGTGCTCTGAATTAGATTTAGAACTGATTCGGAACCAGTTCGTTGTCCGAGATTCAACTAGAATCAGTTCCGGATCGGGCCCGAACCAGTTTGCAACTGATTTAGGATTACAAATTTAGAATCAGTTAAGGAAAAGAAAAAGGATTCTATTTCACCAGGAACATTTCCGGAACAAGAAATTTAAAACTTGTAACTTTTTCTTGCGCTTAAAGAACTTACTCTGAACTTTATTATGTTCCCGGATCAAGAAATTCCGAATTTTGAGTTACCAGTTCTTTGTTGCAGGTTCCGGATCTACTCTGGTTCTATCAGTTCTAGGGATTTTAGATGTAGCGCTCTGAATTAGTTTCGAACAGATTTGAAATGTGATCCGCAGAAAAATTAGTTTCGTTCGCGGTGAGATACAGAACTGATTCGGAACCAGTTCTTTGTTCGAGATTCAACTCCGGATCGACTCCGAACTAGTTTGCAACTGATTTAGGATTACGAATTTGGAATCAGTTTATGAAAAGAAAAATAATTCTATTCCACCAGGAACATTTTCGAAACAAGAAATTTACAACTTAGAACTTTCTCTTGCGCTTAGAGAACTTACTCCGAACTTTATAATGTTCCCGGATCACCAAATTCCGAATTTTGAGTTACAGTTCTTTGTTCCGGATCTACTCTAGTTGTATCGATTCTAGGGATTATGGATGTAGCGCTCTGAATTTGTTTCGAACAGATTCGAAATGTGATTCGCAAAAAAATTAGTTTCGTTCGCGATTGATTCAGAACTGATTCGGAACCAGTTCTTTGTTCGAGATTCAAATAAAATCAATTCCGGATCGACTCCGAAGTCAGAACCAGTTTCCAACAGATTTAGGATTACGAATTTGGAATCAGTTTCAGGTAAAGAAAAAATATTCTATTTCGCCAGAAACATTTTCGGAACAAGAAATTTAAAACTTGGAACTTTCTCTTGCGCTTAGATTTTAGGACTTACTCTGAACTTTATAATGTTCGCGGATCACTAAATTCCGAGTTTTTAGTTACATTTTTTTGTTCGCGGTTCCAAATCTACTCTAGTTCTATCGGTTCTAGGGATTTTAGATGTAGTGTTCTGAATTAGTTCCGAACAGATTCAGACTGTGATTCGCAGAAAAATTAGTTTCGTTCGCGATAATAGAATCAGAACTGATTCGAAACCAGTTCTTTGTTCGAGATTCAACTAGAATCAGTACTGGATCGACTCCGAACCACTTTGCTACTGGTTTAGGATAACGATTTTGGAATCAGTTTAGGAAAAGAAAAAGGAATTTAAAACTTAGAAATTTCTCTTGTGCTTAGAGAACTTACCTTATAATGTGCCCGGATCACTAAATTCCGAATTTCGATTTACAGTTCTTTGTTTCGGTTTCGGATTCACTCTAGTTGTATCGGTTCTAAGGATTATGGATGTAGGACTCTGAATTAGTTCCGAACAGATTTGAAATGTGATCCGCAGAAAAATTAGTTTCATTCGCGGTGAGATTCAGAACTGATATGGAAACAGTTTGTTTGTTCGAAATTCAAATAGAATCAGTTCCGGATCGACTCCGAACCAGTTTGCATCTGATTTGGGATTTAAGAATTTAAAATCAGTTTAAAATCTGTTTTTTTTTTAAAGATAAAAGTCAAAATGACATTATGTTGGCAATGCAATGTAAAATTGTCAATGCTTTCAAATTTTTTGTGTAGAAAAGGCTTGTGTTGCCAACAAAGTTACTAAATTTTTGACTTGGGGAATAGACCTATCTATTTTACCAGACAAAGAGGTAATAATACGAAACCTTTATTAGATAGAAAAAGACGCAGAACGCTTATTGCGCAAGACGAGGCAAAACATACCAAATTATGTTAGACTTACGTATAGCAATCCGTTCTTATTATTTGCACGGGATAAAAAAGGAAGGAGGAAAACCGCGTGACATGCACCGTATTTGTCAATCAAAAACACAAACAACTGAAAATCGATCACTTGTCAAGCTACGTCAAGTTGAATATCAAGCATAATTTTATCCTTGTCAGACCAAGGGCAATGAACAAGGGCAAGGATATGCCCAGCGTGCAAAAGGATTACTTCACACCTGTACTAGTTGACCAATAAAAATGTATTGCCTCGTGTTGCGCGCGCATACAGGTAAAAATTGATAGGTCTATTATCTTTAAAAAAAAACCAGACTTTAGGAAAAAAAGATTTTATTTCACCGGGAACATTTTCGTAACAAGAAATTTAAAACTTGGAACTTACTCTTGCGCAGAACTTACTCTGAGATTTATAATGTTCGCGGAGTACTAAATTCCGAATTTTTAGTTGGTCCGCGGTTCCGGATCTTCTCTAGTTCTCTCGGTTCTAGGGATTTTAATCATCATCATCAGCTACACATTTTTGGTTTTTGAAGAACTTGTAATTGAATGTAGACCAGAAGTAGCTTTAGAAGCAGCCCCATCTTATGTAATTTTTGAAGCATCTTCTTCGCAAATTGATTCCTCGCGAGTAGCTTTAGAAGAAGGAAATGAATCCCACTCTTTCGGGAAATTTGCAAGAGGACAAAAGGAGCTTCAAAAATACATACCAGAAACTCCAGAAGGAGGTTATTGAATAAGCAACTGACTCAATAGTGGCTCCTGGAGCATTCATTTATTGAGAAGAATGAGAACCAGAACTAGAAGCTGAAAAGAAGGTGAAAACATAATAAACTCCTCAGCTTAGTCTGGGAATTCAATTGAAAAAAAAAAGGATATTTACCAAAAGCTTCTAAAGAAACTCCCAAAGAAGCATCTATACTGGAACATTCATTTCTGGGTTGAGTTTTCCCTAAACTGAAATTATTTGGTGTATGATTTGTCTATAAGATCCTGAACTAATACAACTATACAGTGTTTTTGCTCCCTTTAACCTCAAGATTGCCCACGTACATTCCCAAATGGATTTTTCCACTGAATGTCCTCGCTTCTCCACTGAAAACCTATTACCTTTGTGTTTATCAGACGTTCAAAATAATATTTGTTGTCGGAACGAGGCGAGCTTATACATTATTTTCTCCTTTTTTGGACCGTTTTTATCCCCCTTGCTTTCAAGGGTTTTATCCACTTTTCCTTCGCTTCACTCGTTCACAACGGACATAAATGTTTGCGCAAAATTTTCAAGTTTAGCGTAGAGCTAATTAATTTAAGACTCACGTTGCAAAAAAAAAAAAAAACGACTTACCTTGGGATCAAAATTAAAAACAGTGTCGTACTTAAAGTGACACTCAAGGCCGCACTTGCACGTCCCAGATGTAAGCAAGTACTCCTTCACTTGTTCCAAAGAACTTAAAGCTGTATTACTGGGACTGAAACAAGAAGAAAATTACAAATTAGTTAAATAATAAGATCAAAAACATTATGAGGTTATATTTGGCTTTTGGATGTTAACCTAGCTTTTTTAAATTTATTCTATTTTCTTCTTATGCAAGAACCCAATGCACAAATTTGTGTAAAATTCTATTTTAATATGGTTTGAATGTAAATATCAGTTACTTTATGTATAACGATGTTTTATAATGTTGCATGCACATTATCTATTTTTGTGTTAATTAGTGAACGTCATCCATTATGATAACCATATTCACTACTGACGATATTCCCGAAAAACAAAAAGCATATCAGAACAAAAGCAGCATATAGTTTCAGGTTACTAATAATTAATGAAACTTTAAAGCCCCCTCGTTAAAACGCGAATTCCGGTTGAAACGCGGAACTGAACAGTAGGAACAACGGGGAGCAAAATTGTTTTATCTCCTTTTTTTTTTTTGTTCCTTCTATTCGCCGTACTAAATTAAATTTGCTTTTCGTAGACAAAAACAACTAATTACGTCTCTACCGGGCATGGAATAGTGTTTGAAGGGAAATAATTACGTTCTCCCAAAAGTAGTTGGCACCTAATTAAAATCGTTTGATAAAGTTGGGAAATTTAATTTGTGCACTATTGGCAAGGAACTATCTATTGAAAATTGAGTTATATAAGAAGCCGCTCAGATGTCAGTAGTTTATATATCTTCTCAATCGGCCTATTACTGCTAATTATCCATAGGCATAAATTATAACCTGGAAACAGGTATTTTATATAAATAAAACAACTGGCTGATGGCGTAAAATTTAATTATTAGCTATGCCTGATATGCACCGATAAAATATTATTATTGCGGCATACTCTTCTTTTTAACAAACAGTTATTATTAATAGCTCTTCTGCATTAACCCAGCTGCAAGATAAACATTAAAACGCGGTATGGCCGATCCATCTTTTGCATTCCTGAACGTCAGCTACGGTATACGCACATTCGTCACGGTAGTTTAAAATAACGCATCAGACCCAGAGAAGGCTCTGGTGTCTCCTACGGTATATTATTTTATGTTAATCGTGTATATAGCTTATTTTCTTCAGGCGGTATAGTAAAGTGTCGTATCAATCGTATAATCTTCGACTTAGTTAGATTCCTTAGAAGAATTAATTACTTAATAGAAAGCTTTGAACCAGAATTTTGCATTCTTGCCATCTGAATCTGTGGAGTAATGTTTTGACATGGTGATATTCTCAATTTTTCGTATATTTTGCTCAGGAACTAAGCGTAAAATAGGAAGCTGTTGATGAAGACAAGCTCAATGGAAGAGGATACGGAAAAAGCAAAAAAGAGAACCCAAAATGAGGAGTCTAAACCTTAATTCTTCATAGTTTTGGATTCAAAAAGTTCAGAATTTTTCATTACAATTTTGGATTCCATCGAAGCTGCTACAGAGGCTCTTAAATCAACTCTAGACATGCTGGAACATATTTCTGAATTATTTCAAAAGTGCAAAATTTGTAACAATGAGCTTCACTTCAGGAGTTACTTGAATAACCATTTCTTGTTGACTCATGGTTTTATGAAGATGCTCCTGATCAAAAATATAAGTTTGCTCGTGACCCATCAATCAACAACTTGACACTAGCCATATGGCCTTGTCTGAACAGCTTTCACTTTAATTCCTTTAATTTTTGTTTACCTTATCCTCTATAATATTTCAGCAATAATTACAACAGTTGCAGATCCTGTAAATTTTCTAATTTTCAATATTTATTCTAAACAACTAAATATTCATTTGTCAAAAATATTTTTTTTTGGGTTATGTCCCCAAATCATTATAATCCGTTTTCAAAGTGTATGTACCGAACTACTCGGTTCGGCTATTGAGCTCAGTACAGTTCTAGTGGAACCCGGTTCAATCATTGGTTCCATAATCTTTGATATGTGTTCTGCACTATCCTTGCTTTCCATTTTTTTTGACTTTTGAAGTGGCATTAATTTTTGTCAACTGGCTGTCGATTAGTAATGTTTTAAGTTTTTGGGATCGTCGATTCCTGTTAAGCCCTTTAATTTTGCAACACGGATCACTTACTCCATATCGTATTCTTCAAATTATAATTCTTCTATTGGATAATTCCTTGTTTCTTTGATTATATTGTTGTGTGCAATTTTTGGTAAGTAAGAATTCTATCGATTAATTTTTGACATTTGTCGTTATCCTGAGTCATTTCTGAATCCCTACCTTTAGGTCAGCTAATTAATTTGATGTGTAGCACATTTCTTTCACGTTCTGGTTGCTTCGAAGGTCTCCTGAAGAATCTATTTTTTTTTCTTCGCCTTAAAAAGGGATTTTGGACCTAATTTTCTTCTCAATTGAATTTATCGCACACTGAGTTTTTTTGCGTTGTGTTTAATTTTTGTGAAGTGCTATAATTTTCGCCGATGTTATCAGATTTGAAAACAATCATTTCGGTAAGTCTTGCTGTGCACGCTTTTTCCCACAAGTAGATTCTGACTTTTTCCATTTAATCATTAGTGAAAAGCTGCCCCAAAAAGAGTAGAGTAACATCTCACTCACTCTAGGATATTCAATCCAGACCTCGATCCAGACTTCCAGAGTATTTTGAGGTTATTACCTGTTGTAAATAGAGTATTTTCGAGGCAAACAAACCCCTATTTCCAACAGGTAATAACCTCAAAATACTCTGGAAGTCTAGATTGGATATTCTGGAGTGAGTGAGATGTTACTCTACTCTTTAGGGCAGCTTTTCACTAATGATTGAATGGAAAAAGTCAGAATCTACTTGTGGGAAAAAACGTGCACAGCAAGACTTACCGAAATGGCTGTTTTCAAATCCGATAACATCGGCGAAAATTATAGCACTTTACGAAAATTAAACACAACGCAAGAAAACTCAGTGTGCCATATATTCAATTGAGAAGAAAATTAGGTCCAAAATCCCTTTTTAAGGCAAAGAAAAAAAATTAGATTCTTTAGGAGACCCTTTCTTCGAAGCAACCAGAACGTGAAAGAAATGTGCTACACATCAAATTAATTAGCTGACCTACATGTAGAGATTCAGAGATGATTCAGGATATGGATGGAATTCTCACTTACCAAAAATTGCACACAACAATATAATCAGAGAAAAATGACAACGGCTGACTGGTAAACGTGTGGTTGTTACCTAGCAGGTACTTTCTATGCACTAGAGAATAGAAAATACCTGCTAGGTAACTACCAGACAGTTACCAGTTGGTCCATAATTTGGTCCTAACAGGAATACAGGAATCGACAATCCCAAAAACCAAAAATATTACTAATCGACAGCCAGTTGACAAAAATTAATGACACCTCAAAAATCAAAAAAAATACAAAGCAAGGATAGCGCAGAAAACATATCAAAAATTATGGAACCAATGATTGAACCGGGTTCCACTAGAACTGTACCGAGTTCAATAGCCGAACCGAGTAGTTCGGTACATACACTTTCAAAACAGATTATTATAATTTGGGGACATAACCCCAAAAGAAATATTTTTGACAAATGAATATTTATTTGTTCCTTATGAAAATTAGATTTTGAAATGGAATTAAAATATGGATTAAAATCGAGGAAAAATCATTACATCACAGGAACTAGTAACAAAGGAAAATAGAATTTAAATATTAAAAATTAGAAAATTTACAGGATCTGCAACTGTTGTAATTATTGTTGGAATTTTATAGAGGATAAGGTTAACAAAAATTAAAGGAATCTTGAATAGAAAACTGAAAAACAAGCATAAAATAGTTAGGCAATTTTGGCTCGTTACAAGATGAAGGGAAGAACTTGAGCCTAGAAGATAAGAGTATTCTGAACAAACTACTCCATTTCAATGCGGATTTGTTCCAACCAAGTTCTGAACCAACACCGTTTGCTGAACATTCTATTGATTTATTAATAAACTATATTCCAGTGGCTGTTCCACCATAACGTATATCAGAAACCAAGAAGCTAGAATTTTTAAAATAAATTGATGAGTTGCTCGCACAAGGAAATTATTGTAGAGTGTGAATCTCCTTATGCTGCGCCTGTGGTGCTGGTTCCGAAAAATACACGCCCAGATCGATACCCATTGCCTAGGATCGATGATATCCTCCATGCAGCACAGAGAACTCAGTACATGACAACTTTAGATTTGAGATCCGTTTATCACCAGACAACTGTTAAGCCTAGCGATAGAGACGAAATCACTTTCATCTGTCCTTTTGGGACGTTTCGTTACACACGAATGCCGTTCGGCTTACGCAATGCACCCTCGACGTTCCAAGGACTGATTGACAGATTCTGTCCTGGCCTTCAGGATCTGAACATATTTGCATATCTTGATCTGATCATTCTGTCAGAATCGTTCGAATGTGTCGAATCCAGCTGCGATCCGCCCCAGAATAGTTGGCTACAGAACCGGCAGCACCGGCTGTCACCTGGACAGGCCCCAGAGAACTGATCGTTGACGCGAGTATGACGTATGGCGCCAAGTCAGTACATTCTCTCGCTTCGATAACAAAATGAACGTGCAACGACCTTTTTCAGTTTTCTATCTATTTTCAACCTCTGTTGAGAATTTTATGTAAATAAACAGTTAATCAGACAAGTGCCCTTTATTTGCCCGTCGCAAAAGGCCACAACAATTTGAGCAGTTTTTTTTTTTTTAGAGTGCCCCATCTGTTTCGGAGATTGCTGTAAAAGCAACTCTAGACGATTTGAAACTACATAGTTTTAGGATACTTTTGAAAGTGTAAAGACCTCGGCAAAGACTGTGTGAATGAATGACTCGAAGTTGTTTCAGACACTTTTAAAGCTACTTTGATCACATTAGATCCGAATTTTTAAGACTTTTCTTGAAGAAGCTTAAAAATTTGGATTCTTTGGAAGTTGCTCCAGACACTTTAGAAGCCACTCTAAATTGAGTAGAGCTTAATGTATGTGTCTGTACAAGAATTTAGAGATATGTATAGAAAAACCTATGATCTAGTTTTCAGATCATCTCAAAACTCTAGAATTTGCGTTGGGTTATTTTGGATTCTTTGGAAATTGCTTCAGTAAATCCCAAAGCCACTAAATTCATTAGTGCTTAGGAAAATTCAAGTCTCTATTTGATAAATCCTGTAAGTTTCAAATCGGTGTGATGATTGGAAATATTTTTCGAAGATTATTTTGGAAATTTGTTAGTGTTTTTCAAGCATCAACATGGAAGAAAATTCCTAACTTTGCTTCTGGGCTCAAGATCAACTTCTGATAAAAGAATCTATATTTTATAAATCCTGTAATAGGTATTTACATTACAAGTGCGTTTATGCACATGAATACAATAACGAGTGTGAAAGATTAGAACGACGAGGTCGTAGACCGAGTCGCTCTAATCACACGAGTTTTGTAGTAATGTTTAAACGCATGTGTGATGTACAACGTTTTATCTACAAAGCGGAAAATGATAATGTTTTTCCAATCATATTCGTTTAGTAGTTGTTGTCAACCTTCATTTTACCTTTACAGGTTTAACTTTGACATTTGTCAAATCACCAAAAATAGTTGTGTTATGAATTCATAACCTAGTCCATAACACCACTGTTCTATTAGACTATCCAAGATGCTGTCAAACTTAAAATAAAATGTCCGCCAAGAGGCACACAAATCCTTTATTTGTGTCATTCAATGTGTATTGTGTCATCAATTGTGTCATCAAATGAGTCTTATGACATAACTCAAATATTAGAAAAATGGTTATGTAAAAACGTCATAACCAAACGCTTCTAGATAAAGGCTGTGGTCCGAATATAACCAGGGTTGTGGTTTCGCGGTCCGAAAGTAATCAAATTACTCTGGTTCCTGAAAAAGTGGTCACTTTTGGACCTCGGTTTCCTGAAATCTGATTAACCAAATGTCAAAATAGTTATCGGCTATCAAATGTTGGTTTTATCTGAACATTCTGTCAATTATTTTTTATTTCATATTCGCGTTCCCCAAGTAACCGGAATTTTCAGTAACCATCTGTCAAACGATTCGGTTACTTTGGTTATATTCGAACCATACCAAAAGCTACATTAGATGCTTTGGAAGTGGTTTTAGAAGCTTCAAACGCATTTCTAGAAAATTGACACCTTTACCATTTCCAAATTCAAGCGGCAGTAAATGACATTAAATAACCTAACTAAATTGTAAACAAACACTAGGCTTCCTATTGGTTGAAACGCCCTACCTGGACCAGTGCGAATGCACGGAGGACATTTGATAAGTTGTAATGAAAATTACCAGTTAATGTCATTACTGCCGCTTGGATTTGGTGCAATCATAGTTTCTGAATACTTGTGAAATTACAGAAATTGTAGGAGCTAGTGTTTGGACAATTTGAAAAGTTCAGAATTGTTGAGTGCAATTTCAGAATACGTGGCAAATGATTCAGAATTTTCCCTGATGACCGAGACTAGTCTACAGAGAAGAGTGTGTGTTCTGTACACTTTCAATGAATTATTCTAATTTGTCAATCTGTCAAATGTAGAAGCGCCCTTGCCATACCTGAAGCCTGTATGATGAGGTACAAATTTTCAGCAAATTTATATGGAATAACAACAACCGGTACAAATTATAAATATATTGAATTAAGACTAACAATTCTTTAGGTTCTAAATTTTAAAGTTATAATTTAATCCAAGGCGATTTCGGCAAGCTTTGGTACATGGTTTGGTACCCTGTTTGGTCTTTTAAATGCATACTAACCAATTTCGGATACGAAAATGATGATGTCACCGTAACTCTGGTATCCTTTTTGGTCTGTCAGATGGATACTGTGGTCAACAACACGTTTCTTCTCGTTTGGTATAGTGCCATATTTTCGTTTTGTCCTGGCTCCGGAAACGTAAGTTCGTTAGAATTTGAATTTTTTTAACAAATATGTTTGTTTTTTCGCCTTCATCTTCCTGTTTTCTTGTATATTCTAACTGCCAAACTAGTTATTAACGTTATAATGCCGATAAGTAGCAAATAACAGCCAGGCTGCAGTTATCGGCCGTGTTTCAACGGCCGCTGGCCGGGAAAGTGTTTTTTTTTGACAGATTGAAAGATATCTGCAGGATAACGAAAAATTCCTAACGATCATTTGAAAAATGGCTTTGAACGACAGATATGGAGTAACTTTTGTGCTGAATGGAATACCTAAGCTTTACATTTACAGAAAACGCCAAGAGGTTACTCAAGGGTAAATATTTCTTTTCAGCTTTTCTTTAAGACATTGAAAAAGAACACAGCAAAGGCTGGGTTCCGTAATTGCATCTACTAGAAAAATGAGCAAAAATTGACAGATGTCACTTGATCTGATACGTGGAAAAAGATAAGTGAATACGTGACGTCCGTCAAAATTTGCTCTTTTTGCTCGCAGATGCAATTACTGAACCCAGCCACAGAACCACAGAAGAAAGAATCACGAAAAAGTTTTTTTAACCACGGCACAAAAACTAAAGAACCGAAAGTCCCTTCCCCTTCTCTCATGACCTATCAAACGAATTCGGAAGAAAATGGTGTCTTACGTCATTACTATGACGTTGCAGGTACCAATTGAATAACCAAATGGTATACCAACCAAAGCTTGCCGAAATCGCCTCTAATCTAAGGCCAAACTTCTCGAATAATCGAGTCATTGCGCATACAGGGGTCGACTGATGCTGATACGTAATACCAAAGAATATTTGGGGACTTTTTCATACTTACACCTGCGCCTTGGTGATTGTGAGACATATTTTGATACCAGGTACCATAACAGACCAAATCTTCATCAACGTCAGTTGGAACTAAATAAGGTATACCAAAATCTTATACCAAGATGGTTTAAAGATTGACAGCAACTTTCATCAAGGAAGAACATAGTTGATGTTCGCATGGCATGGAATACCAAAATAATGTTTGCTTTATAAAGTGTCCGAAATAAATTTCAGCAAAATAGAATTTAATCTGTTTATTCAAAACAGTCACGATTTATGATTTAAGTTTAAACGTCCTTTTAAAGCAAAGTGTCGCAGCACAAAAGGAAATTTTGTAGCTAAACTACATCAAAGTCAGGGAAAAGAAAATAAACGCTAGACGGCAAGGCAAAACTGGGCTCGATAAGCCCTCGGATGATTTACATTTAAAACTGTTCTGTATAGCGCAAGATAAAGTGGCCTATAAAATGAATGTTTATAATGGGGCTCCGCCATCCACTAGCTGGTTATGTATGCAATTAGAATAGTTGAGTTTACGAAATGAACGACATCTGGTCGGTTTTCATTTGAATTAAGTTTAAATGCTGATTTGTTATATTATATTGATCAAGCTAATTTTAGTTTCGACATCATCGTCTAATTAAATTTTGACGATTCAAAATATAATTCGCGGTAGCTGATGTGGACGTAATAAATTCCATTATTTCCTCGATTATTTGAAAATGTAATTGATCCGGCTTCGGGTGCACGCGGGGGCGAAATTCGATTTTAATTATCATCAGTGCGCGATGTTAGTTCGCCAGTGATTAATAAATGGCGGATCTGCAGTAAATAGGAACGTTATTGATGACGGCGAACGGAACGCGACGCAAATTTAATGGCATCTGATTAATGAACGCGTACAGCCAGAGCCCGGTAGTCCAAGTTTAGTTGGTTGATTGGATTTTGAGGGCGACTATTTTACGTTTTACGGCCTGGGATTTCTGTACCGACGGGGTTGACGTATTGTCTGTAATTTTAAAATTTTGGACACTGAGGCTGATAATAGTTGGTGTTATCACAAAAACGATGAAATAGTGAAATGTATCATTATTCGAGCAAGTTACTGAGGCCTTTGCGTTGAAATCATTGATCTATGAAAAATATTGTTTGTTGTTATCTTGGATTTTGAGTTTCTTCATTTAAGGTTTCTAGAAATAGTTCAGAGTGGAAAAATTGGTTTAAAATTGTTCCAGATTTTCATAAGAATTATTGAAAGTGTGAATTGTCTCCCCTTTTCGGTAAAAAACCTTTAGATAACCGTCCCAACATATCTGTTAAATTCGGCCAAGAAATTATTATTTTGTTGGACTCTGGTGCTACCACATCTATTGTGGGTACTAAAGGCCTAGATATTTTTAAACATTTTGATTTATGTGTCTATCTAAGTTCTGTTAAAAATATAAGTACCGCAGATGGAACTCAAAAAGCTGTAATTGGTTTAGTTGATCTCCCAATTGTTATTGGAAATATTTGTCAGGTCCTAACAGTTTCAGTAGTGCCATCATTGCCGCATTATTTTATTTTTGGTTGTGATTTTGCAAATCAATTTAAATCTGTAGATTTCAGAATCAATTATTGGCAAGTTCTCAGTAATCTAGATAATTCTAAGATTACTGTCGATGTTTGCCTCAGTAATTTCTGTTATAACTTTTCTTTGTCTTCTCTGTGTTCTTTAGATGACCTATCTAGATAAGAAAGATATTGTGCTAAACAGGTTATTGCTTCTTTTAATGATGTTGTTAGTGAAGACCATCTGGGTAGAACTAACAAATTGATATTATCCATAGATACTGGTGATGCTAAGCAATTCCACAAAAAAACAAATCCAATGTGACCCATACATTTCTCAAATCTTAAACAAAGAAATTGATGATATGGTGCTTGAAGTAAGTGTTATAGAGCCATCCCATAGTCCTTGGTCAACTTTAGTGCTTCTAGTCACGAAATCTAATGGTGAATATAGATTATGTGTCGACCTTAGGGGAGTGAATGCGTTTACTCGTTTTGACAGTTACTGTTTATTGAGCATCGATGGGATACTAATCTCCTTGCGTAATACAAAGTTTATTTCTTCTATTGATTTTCGGCAGGCAAATTTCCCTAGATAAATCTTCCAAGGATAAAACATCCTTCAGTCTTGTTGGACGTGGCTCGCTTAGATTTCAAGTTGCACCCTTTGGCCTATGTAATGCAGCTCAAATACGGCTTGGTCCATGCAATTTTTGGTCCTCGTTATGAACCGTATATTTTTACTTACCTAGATGACATCCTTATCTGTATTCCGGATTTTGAACATCATACCAGAATCCTAACAGAAGGTAAAAATAAATTGAAAGAAGCTAACCTTACAGGCAACATTGAGAAGTATGAGTTTTTCAAGACATCTTTAAAATTCCTTGAATATATTGTAAGTTCCAATAGTTCACGTACAGATTCTGAGAAGGTTTCTGCGATGGTGAATTACCTTTGACCTAAGACAGCTACTGAATTGAAAAGGTTTGTTGGTATGTGTTTATGTCATATTTCAATATGATGCCAGTAATACAGGCCCAGGTGGTTGTCTTACCCAAGTAAAAGATGATGAAGAGCGGGTCAGCGCATACGCTAGTAGATCTCTATCCAGAACCAAGGGGAATTATTCCGTTGTGGAAAGGGAATGTTTAGCTGTTTTATTTTGTATAGAGAAATTTCGAATGTGGATTGAAGGTACTCCTAAATTTAAGGTCATAACCGATTGTTATTCTTTACTTTGGCTGAATAATTTAAGGAATCCAACTTGAATGGTTAGTTCGTTTGAGACAGCATAATGTCGATCTTGTTCACAAGAAAGGAGCTCACAATGTCATTCCTGATGCTGGATCATTATTTCCCAGGTGTGGGATCCTCATAATGTTGATATGGATCGCGTAGATCAATGGTATAGTGAACTTCGAGCCAAAGTTATTCGGTTTCCTGACTGTTATCCACAATGGGAGGTGAAAGATCAGTTTGTTTTTAAGCTTTCGCACTATAATTTCCCCATGAATAACAATATTCCAGAATGGAAGCTCTTAGTTTCGATACCACAGATAAAAGAACAAAAGAAGTCATAGAGCACTGTCACTCTCCACCCACTTCAAGACATTTCGGATTTTATGAGACCCTAAATCGCATACAGGAATTTTATTATTGGTCAGAAATGAGGAAAGATGTGTTAGTACTGTTAGTCTTTGTTAAATCTTGTTTAGTGTGTGGTTCACAAAAAGCTCCAAATACATCACGCATGGGACACATGGGAAAAGAAAAAATAATCGATATGCCTTTTCAGTGTATTACTATAGATTTAATGGGACCATTTCCTAGGTCAAGGAAAGGCAGTAAGTTTTTGTTGGTCATAGAAGACCGGTTTTCAAAGTTTTCCCTGTTGTTTCCCTTACGTAGTTTAAAGTCTCCTCATATTGAACATATTTTAGAGAATAAGATCCTTTTGGTCTATGGCTGTCCCCAAATTTCGATTTGTGACAATGGTCCTCAGCTCATTTCAAAAACTTTCAAATCACTGTGCAAGAATTATGTCCTTAAGATTTGGTATAATGCATTGTATTCTGCACAGTGCAATTTTGTTGAGATGAATAATCGAAGTATAGGTACCGCCGAGGGTACCGCCATCAAGAGTTACTTATGTTGATAATCATGTAGATTGGGAAGATAAGTTTTTCAAAATTCAGCATGCTATTAATAATTATAGTTTTGAATGCAACGAAGTTTGATCTTGACAACGGAGGGCCCGCTGGATTGAATTCCCAACAGAATGAGAGTTAGTAATACCTCCTGTAGTTTCAAGGTTCCTAACCTGTGACCCGTGACACAATAAAAAAGCATGTAACCTTAGTTGAAATAATAGTATATTATTCAACGTTTGCGATTAGTGTAATCATCCGACTGAGTAATAGCCATTACCCACGAGTAGAATACTATACTTTTTCTATGATTAATAGATAATAGGCACGAGTTATGGGATTTTATAGATTTAATTTTCGTAACAAAATTAATTGACAATTCTGACAGCTGGAGGACAAAGTGAGGTTAGGTTAGCACACGTCTTGTCCAAATCAGCTGTCAAAATGACCGTTGTAGTATGTTGTCAACTTGTCGAATTTTCTGATTGGCTCTTAAATAGTGGAGTAATGAGACCATGATATACGAGTAGAATAAAGTAATAGATAATAGGCACGAGCTATGCAGTTTTTTATTTAATTTTCGTAACAAAATCAATTGACAAATCTGAAAGCTGGGGACTTAACCCAAAGACTATATGGTTACACAAAATGGAAATAAGACCAATAACCTATGGTTCGGTTGCCTAACAAACAAAGGTTACCCAAACCGTAACAATCAGACAGTTTCAAAGTGTGCTGAGAAGAATCACTTATTAAAATATTATTTCTTCAAATCCCAACTTTTTAAAAAAACGTTTACTGAATAAAATTAAATGTTGCAACCATGTACTGCGCCACAGAAAACGAAGGTACGGAAGCGAACGGGACACAGAAGAATACGCAACTAGACGACAGAAGAAACTACACTGGGCCTTAGAAAACGTGTTGCGCGTCTGTAATTATTCATTATTCAATTTTCATTTCTATTTTGCAATAAAATTGATTGTTCAATCGAATTTGTTATTAGTGTGTGTGTAAGGAACAGGTTAGTGGATTAATTATTATTTTGTTTTTGAGAGTTCAATTTATGCAAGTTCCTATTATTTTGTTCATTTTTATGTATTTTTTGTTTGTTTATAACATTTTTTATAACATGTGCAATGTTCATGTATTTAACCAAAATCGTTTCATACTGTAAACAACACAGATAAAGAAGTAAATTAGAACCTAAGAAATTATGTGCTGTCTTTTTGTGCTGAGATTTCGATTTTGTGTATTCAGAGCGTGCATTAGAGCCTTGTTGAATTTACTAACATTTTCCTACCCTGACGAGCGAATATCCTACCGCACAAAGGAAAGAGATATTGGCTCAAAAACAACTATAGCCATGACTTTACGTAACCAGGGAGCTCGGTACCTGCCACAGATGGGCTAACTAACCAAAAACTCTTCAGTATTGATTATAGGTAGTGTTGATTGTATGTAGTGTGTGTAATTAAAATTTTAGCACAAGAACAGGGGCGGTACCTAGTTTCAGCTATTATTGAATTAATGACTCACAATTATTATTCACCTAAATGACAGTATGTTTCGATTTTTGGGGAATCGAGGTTTTCTCTGCCGTTCTCTTTTCCCTCGAGAATTCTAGGTCGAGAACGGTACGTTTTTCTTTGAAAATAAAGGAGACGCTTCACAAATTTTTCGTTTCTTTTACATATCACAACTTCCCTTAAATTTCCCAAATATTTGCTATGTCGGGCGCATGTCCAGTAAGTAAAATTGAGTAAGTTTCCACAACGTAGGTCCTATTTGTTTTTTATTTCATTTTTCAGAAGATTTGCTGTTTGAAAGGTAATAAAAATTCTCATCGTTCAATCTTACTGAACGAACCCGGGTATGTTATACTACAGTGCAAAGGTCCGATTATGAAACACAAAAGGACCATGAGCTGGAAAATACAGAAGTATCTAGAAATCGGCTCCCTGTTTGAGATGTTCTCAGATAAAGCAACGGCTAGTTTATTCTTCAGCAGGCAATTCTGTTGCCATGCCGGATAGGGAAGACTGGAAAGAAGGTCCTCCAATTAAAGCAGACCACATCTAGTACACTGAAGGCTCGAAGACCAACAAAGGGGTTCGGAACTGGTATCTGCGGAGACAGAGACCAAGGGCGGAGATATCCACAAATCTCGGACCACACGTTTCGGTGTTTGTGCAATAATGCACTGTGCTATAATGATGAATGAAAGGAAAGTTAGGAGTAAAAATATCGTTATTTACTCGTACAGCCAGGCGGTCCTTAAGGCAAACAGCTCCCGGAAAATCAGCTCCAAGCTAGGGTTGAGGACTGTATACGTGCCCTAGAAAGAATGAGTCTGGCAGAGGATGTACAAATCCAATTTAATCCAGAATTTTGTCTCAAAAAAGTAGAATTCGTTCCATCATGTTCCTACCAGAAAACGGAGTGGAGAAACATCCTACTATAATTGATCTTCCAAAATATATCAAAGACTAAGGAGAACTTTCCAGAAATTTTGCAAAAGCACATGGCAGTTGCTGTCTTCTTCTCTCTTATCGAAATCAATAGAGAGGGAACTCCACTAGAAATAAAGATATTGATAGCTATTCATTATAGAGTCCCAGCTCTGGGAAGTTGAATGATATTGAGCGTGAAACTCCGCAACTTGAAGATGTTGAAGAGTAGGTATTGAAATGTCTAAAAAAAAAAGAGAAGATGAAATCATATTGAGAAATGTGTGTAAAGCCAAGGAAGTTAGTGATGAAGGCAAAACGCTTAAAATTGGTAAAGCCAAATTGCCCGAAGAAGACAAAAGAGGTTGTTTCGAACGAAGAAAATCTTGAAAAAAAGTGCAAAACTTGAAGGAAAAGAAACTTTACAAAATTCGATCAAGACACAGAAGAAAAATGATAAAGTAAGCCCAAAGCTAAACAAAGTCTAAAATTTGTTTAACGGGCTGATAGATTTGCGGTGATAAACCATTTGTGATGTTTTTTTTATTCGAATTTCCTGTATATTTGGGATAATAACTAGATGGCACTACTGTTTCACATATTTCTATCACCTTTTTCAAAGATCAGAAATAGGAGGATATTGGATATTATTCCTTTTTTTTGGTACTTTCTCAGTCTCTGAGTTTAGGTCTCTTTAGTGTTGAGTGTTGTCATCTCTTTTTTAGCCTTTATTTTCTTTTGTATGACTATCATTGTTTTGTTGTTTCTTTTTATGTCTTCTTCGAGAGTTATTATAATTTAATTGTATCTCATTCCCCTCAATTAGAAGACTTTCGTTTTGCCTCATCAATTTTCTTCTTTCATGTTTCAGCGCTTATCCTATCTTCCTTTTTTGTTTTCCTTCTTTTCTGTTTCTGAAAGATGTTTGTCGAATCTATTATTGAAGTTGTTAATGTCAGTTTGATTTTAGCTTCACAATTGGTGCCGATGATGAATCGGTTAACAACTGATGACTTTCCAAAGATATATCTACTTTTACGTTTCTGATTTTGAAGCTTTTGCAGCTGCGAAACCATCAAAGTTAAATTGAAGTACTTGATTTCTAGTCGATTAACTTTATTTAGTTTTTGTTTGAGCTTTATTACGGTTAAGATCAAGACTGAAATATAAGGATTATTCAGTTGAACGTAGATTGATTCTAAAACTGTCAAAATACTCTATTCTCATTACATTGTGCGAACTCTCCTTCCAGCTCGAAAATATAATATATCGGTGCGCTACGCTCCATTGAAAATCCTTCCTGAATCGAATCAATTTCAGCCGGCTATACCAGCCCCAGTATATTCGCGTATAAACGTTCTAGTTGTATGTAAATTGATGGAATTAAGGCTGGAAAATATGTTGGTGAGCAGCTTATTTATTGTCTAGTCATGTACGGCATCTCCTTCTGGCCGATCAGATTGGAAAATAGGCATCATCGAACACAAACGGTGCCCTGTCTGCCTTGTGTTTATGGTTCATTTAAAACAACGGGATATTATTATGTCATGTCATATATGGGATTTCGTTCGTAATTATATTCAGTCATTTGATGGCTATCGTTTTCATCATATTATTTATCTCGTTATGGTATGAGTCGATCATTTTTCATAGAATAAAAATTGCCAATTAATTTTACCTAAAATTCAAAATTAAACAGATTGGATTCGTGGAGGAACAAAGGGCGCCTTGTCAACTAAGGCTTGCGAGAGAGCGCACGAAAGGTAATTCATTTCATTAATTCCGTTCCCGAGAGAGAGATTCACCAACGTCGGGATTATATTTGCAGTAAGCGGGTCTACTAATTAGTCAGCCCTTTTAGCTTTAACAATGTCAATTTTCCATAACGATTTAATGCATTTTTCTAATTAGCTACAATTGTAGCGTTTCCTATCTGCCTTCAGCGTCCATTACACGATAAACAAAGCCTATATAAATCCGCAATTTCCTTTCGCGGCGCCGACTGTAATAAAAACAAAGCTCTTCCTCTCTCCTTATTCTTTGTTTTCTTCTGGAGAGACCAAATACACTTTTGTTGTCAGCGGAGCGTGTACAACATTCAATTCCGATTGTTTAGAATTGGACCCTCCGATCCATTTTATACGCTCACGGGGAACATCTGGATACACGGCAGTCAAATTCGAATGTAAAGACTGTTCGAATATAAAGAAAAGTTGCCAAGAAGAGATTGAATTTAGACAGGGTTGGATTAGAACGATATTTTCATTTGACAATTTAATTTAAAATAGTCTATTGGACAATGATGGTAATTCTGTTATCTTAATGCGAGCATGAACATTATTCACTCCAACCTCTTTTCATTTCATTTTATGCTTTACGATTAATGTCATCTTGTTTTTCTCTCTCGAAAATTGACCAAAATTGTTCCTGATAAATATCTTAAAACAAATCCCTCAATTCGACTCTGCCTTCTTTCCCATCGATTTCACGCTGATATTTGATTCAAAGCGAGTGTCCTGACCTTTATCCGACAATATAGCACCTCGTTTCTTTCTCTTCAAACAAAAATGCTTTTAAAATGTTTTGCTTTTGTTCTTGAATTGATTTTCAGTTCGGATAGAGCAGCTGGGGACGCAAAAATTTAATACTCGAAAAACAAATTACGAACCGACAATTTCATTTTCCCATTATACTCAAAATTAAATTCAATCCTCTGAAATCTAATCCAGTTTTGATACTTTATGCAAAACGCGCCCTCTATCTTCGTAATATTAAATTAACCCCAATTAACAAAGCTCGAGGTCTGGAACAAAATGGAGGGCTTGCAAAACGTCTTGGGGCTTCCAGTTCCGTGAAGACATAATACCGACACGATTTGGGAAAATAAATAAGACCGTGTCGGCAGTAATCGCAGCGCTTAGGGTTACTATGAACGATTATTTATGCAGATCCTGCTGCTGTTGCTGTTAAGAACTGTCTGGATAATATGGTTAAATGCTCCGACTTGTTTTTAGGATTAAATGGGATTAAATAATGGTAAAGTTTTGTTTTGGGGTGGATTTTAATAAATTAATCATTGTTTGATTAAATTTAAACTCGAAACAAGAATAATTGACAAATTTTGTGATTTGAATTACAATATCTCGTGTTGCACAAAAAATAATTTTTAATTTGTCCTTTTCACAACAAAATTTAGAGGTTATATCAGGATTGTGAGCGTGTTTGGTCTTGCTTTGAGGGAGGAATTATTTTGAATATTTGTGATTTGGGACTTGTTTTGGTTCCGAATCGATTTAGAACTAATATTAGAACAGTCCTCCACTCCTCCATAATTTTTTGTGCGCGAACAGTTCTGAGCAATCCCCTAATTTCGAACCAAAACGAAGCTAATTAACGTCCATATTCCTAAGCACGAATAGTTAACAATAGTAGCATTATTTTAATTTAAAATCTGGAACGGTTTTGGGATTGCTCAGAGTTGCTTGCGCACAAAAAATAATAGAGGACTGTTCTAATACTAGTTCTGAACCGATTCGGAACAAAGAAAAACCAATTCACAGTTCCTCCTTCAGAAGAAGAATTAACCGTTCTGGAATAATCCCAGAATTGTTCTAAATAATCCAAAACACGGTTCGATTACGATTCTGGAAAAACGGAAAAGCTTTTTATTAACATGCGCATGTGCAGAATGATTCCAAACTAGGTCTGAGTAAATCCAAAACAAAGCTTATAACAATGGATCTAATAACAACACAAGAACAATAACTTCATCATGAACCTCCATAAACTAAGCATAAATAGTTAACAATAGTATCAATCGATCTAATAATTAATCGCCCTAATGCATGAAACAAGAGCAAAATACATTTCAGAATTTGATGCTCTTCCTCCATCTATAATTCTTGAGAGCTCATCATTGAAAACTTCCAGATCTTTCTCATTGCTGCGTAAACAGGTTACGCATCTCGGAAAAATAAATTAATTTTGAATTAATAATTAATTTAATTATAAACAAACTCATTCACATTACATAACAACATAACCCAACTTTTTTTTGACAACGTGAAAGAACGTTGCCACATTTCATTCATTTAGGCTTGCGCATTCAACCTACGCAACTTCATTATTTTTTGAATTCGAGAACAGCTAGACCGATCTTGAATTTAATACCACGTATCTCTATGTAAGCCGAATTCAATTGATCTAGATTAGATCGATTTGGGTTCAATTTAAGTGAACTTCTCTCGAAAACAGTGTGGTTTACATAAATTGAACCAGATCGATCTAATCCGGTCAATCGAATTCGGCTATAGAGGGGACTGAGGGGAGTGATATAGGCTATTTTTTATCCCGAAAAAAAGTACAGTTGCGTGAAACACTGATACACTGGAACGCCTATAAACAGCCCGGGGCGCTCTAGAGCAGTTCTGGAGTGCCTAAAATGCATCACTGAAGTCACTGGCAAGCGACTCTGGTTTGAGCTGAATTAAATTGATGTGAATTGGTGTGTTTCGGAGTGGCTGGGGTCAGTGTTGCCAGATCTCAAGATTATTCGTAAGATTGCACGATTTTGGTCAGAATTTCACGATCTCACGAATGAGGTAGCAATTCTCACGAATTCTCTCTGTAGTAAATCAAATCACTAATCAAATATAATATAATCGAGAATAATCGAAATAAAAATCTATTATAAAATATTTAGTTATGTTACGCCGCTCCTGGTACATGCGCACCTGAACACTAATAGCGATTTCCATTTGTCGAACCAGTGCAAAAAAAATGTATCCATATCCTTACATGTTACATGCTTATGGAAAAAGATGGCGAAACACTAAGTGCGCACTGATTGACAAATGGAAATCGCCATTAATGTAATATAGAAATGCACTGAGCTGAAAGTGTTTGCCAAGTCCACGAGACCCCACTATCTGTGACGTCAGCTGTAGACCTCAACTCTTGGAAGAAAATGCATTATCTGAGTCCAAAAAACGGATTCATAAACGTGAAATCACCTTTTCTAAATTTAAAATTCCCAAAAAAATCAATTCACAAGCACAGCCTGAATCGCAAACAATCCATTGAGGTCTGCGGATGACGTCACCACTATCAGTTGATAATAGTGGTGACGTCACTCGCAGACCAGCTGCCGCCTCGAGAATCGACGACTTATTAGGATGAGCAATCCTGCGGATAGCGGATAGTGAAAACGAGGTTCAGCTCTCAGAAACACCTGCTAAAAAACGGAAAAAAAAAGGATACAAGATCTAATAATAAAATGTTTATTTCTTATGGATGTAAAATCATGTTTACGTTGTCGAAAATTTATGAAAACACATTGCTGTGCTTTATTTTCTTACAATATTAAGCAATTTTTAGTCTCACGATTTCTCACGATTTTTCTTTCTCGATTCTCACGATTTCTTTTAAATTCATCTGGCAACACTGGCTGGGGTGTTGAGGCAGAGTTTCCTGATTGGGGGATTGAAGATCTACCAATTATTCAGGGTCGCATGCCTGAAAGGAAAGGGCTATAATATTTTATACTGGGAGAATTGCCTTTCGCTAACCTAGGAAAATTATTAGTTGATAAATGTATTCTGGTACAACAAAATATGTTATTAATCTTAGTCCATTTAGAAGGAGTTGAGCTTACAAAATATCGCATCTTGAAAAATATTGCTGTCATCCAAAAATTTCCTCACTCTGGGATTTTTAAAATCCTTTATCACTTTTTCCATCCATTCAGACCAATTCTGGAAGGTTGTATGAGAAAGAGGAGAGAACAACAACAAAATTATTTCAAGCAGAACATCCAAGCCTCAATATTGTTCCATACAAATAGTGATATGCCACATCTCCATTTTCACGGAAATTCGGCCATGTAATAAGTATTATGGACCAGGAACTTCTTACCCTTCAATCAAACATTTCAAAATTGCTTTGCCATCAATTTGGCATAAACGGTTGGCAACGCAGCGTCTCACAGTCACATGCGGAGATTTCCAGTGCCATAGAAAGAGATCGCAATTTAATAGACGAGAAGACGAGCTCTAGCAGATTCCCCTTCTACTGGCCCGAGAACCCAAGAAAACGTTTCCTTGAAAGAGGAGAGTGCTGTGATCAACAATTCCTCGTTACAACGTTGCCAAATGATCAAGGTTACATGATGAAAATGCACGATGCATGACTAAACTCTGTCTAACCAAAGTTGAACGTTGAAGATCACTTACTCATCCTTGTAACCATAGGACCTATTTTGGTTTAATAAACACAGTGCGCGTGCAATAAAGACAGCAGCAAAAAGCAACGTCTGTGAAATATTCGAGTAAGTGACCTTCAACGTTCAACTTTGGTTAGACAGAGTTTATCCATAATCATGCACGGTGCATACATAAATATTCTATGAAACGGCAACACCGGCTAGTCTTCTTCGACTTCGCTGTCTTTCTTGGTCATATTGAAAGTGGAATAGGAGAAGTCGTTTTCGTTCTCTATTGAACCTTAGATTTTTGCTAGAAATTTCATTCGATTGCATTGAAATTGGCCCGTAAGATGATTACTTGCCAAACTTGTATATGGACTAGACCGGACCCACCTAATAGACACATAGGGAGTTATAAGACGAATTAGCTTGTACCCGGTTTAGACGAATCGAGGCGGTGCTGCCAAACCGGAGTATAGCCGAAGATGCAAGGATTTTAATACCATGCAGGGGTGATGAATGATCCACCATGACGCTCCTGTATTGAAATGGGTATCAGTCAACTGGTCCCATTGAAGCCTATGCGCTTAGTAGCCTGATCTTGTCTGTATATTCCACCAACCATTTTGGCTTCTGAAAAGATAGAAAGGTGGAATTCTATGATTAAGTAGATGGAGTTGGAATGAAAATCCGTTTTTACCAGTCAGACTACTCCAGTTGATGAACACACTCGGATGAACATCAGGAAAACGATAACGATTGAAGGGGACAATAAAAAGAAGTTGTCATTGAAAAATGATCAATTACAAAAAATAGAAGGCAAAACACTGAAGGATTTCGCTGTAAGATGCACAATCATGTTCCACCAACTAGTCGAACCAAACTATCCAGCCAATGTAGTCACCAATGAAATTATTTCCTGGAGAAGTTTGAACAACGAGTCATGAAATCATCTACAACAAAATCTAGGTTTAGATTTAGATACGTGAATGATGATTTGTGATTAAGAGTCATCGGTCATAAGAAATTCCATCATTTATTTAAGGGCACTTTCAATTTAATCCTTCAAGATCGCCTGTGAAACTAGACTAGAACCGCAAATAGATCAGTTTCCTCTTCAAACTTCTTCTTCTATCAAATCTGTTTGAAAACAACTGGCATCCGGAAAATAAATTCCAATCTCTAGAAATCTCTAAACTGTTTGATGGCATTTCAACACTCAGACTTGATTGATATAGAATTTGGAGGGTATTTCAACCATTAAAGAACAGCGGTTGAAATTGACAAATGACAGCCTATATGTCGAGAAAAATATAGAAGCTGTTATCGAAGAGGACAATAGCATTGGAAAAGATAATTAAATTAAAATTAAATCGCATTATTATTGGTCGCATAAACAACGTGAACTAGTTTACCTCCGCATAATCACCCCAATGCTAATCAAATTAATTATTACATCTAGAATAGTTAATCGAACAACAAATCACATAGTATATTGTTCTTGTTACGGCCTCATTATAATACAATTTGCACGGGCATTAGTACAAATCTGAAACAATAATTTATTAATATGCAGGTATTAAGATTTTTATCTAAAACACCTGTTCATTTGTGATGCTAATTGCATTCCAATTACGTGCAAGCTTGTAGGTACCCGGTAGCGTACTTGTTTTATTATCCCGCTTAAAATTTTAACGACACGCCATAGATTTAATGCGAAGATAAAAAAAATTCGGACCCTTGAAACTAGCTTGCATTTAAATTATGAAAAAAACAAAGGAATTTCTTCTTGCCAAGATGAACATGTTAACATCTCGTTTTACAAACAACAAAAAACCTTCAAGCAAAACTAAATATTTATTTTGCCATTCGCGGGCGTCTGTTCATTAACTCACGTTCAATATGGCTTTAGTGGGTACTTCGGGTCGTACTGTACGGCGGCTTAAGCGAGAAATGTAAATAAATTTACCAGGCATGGATTTTCCGCTTGTTTGTTATCTCAATACAAAAGATAATTTAAAAGCTGTTACAAGATTTTTCATGCTTGTTAACGGTGTATAATATTTTGAAAATTGACCAGGAAATGTTGAGTATTTTAACCATGTAGCGACAAGACAACATAAGCCCAATCTGTCCGATATTCGCAATCTTCTTGCCGGCTCATGAATATTCATGAGACGGCATTGTGAACAGAATCCGTATTTCTTGTTCAAACAATGCTTTCGAAAAGTTGACCCCCCTTTTGTTTGCTAAAACCGCTGATTGCCTTCATATTAACGCTGTTAGAACCGGGCTCGCCACCGAATGGATTTATGGATTTTTTTTGCACGAGGTTGCAAAATTTTAATTGAAATTTTTTGCTTTATGAAAGTTTAGGTTTGGAGTCAAAAGCTTTATTTTCCCCTATAACTAATTGACAACCAAATTAAAATTATATTATGCAGTTAGAACCAAAAATTGTTTTGGATGTAAGACCAATAACTAGAATGTGTCATTTGCCTGTATCCTCGGACATAAAGATATCTTCCACAAAAAAAAAGCATTCAAACTATAAAAAAAACCCATGGAGCCGATAATTAATGGCCATTAAGGATGAGTTTTATGTAAGCAAAATGTTAGCATGCCTATGTAAATTGTATAAGGCGACCACACATTTGGTGTATGCAAAGTAATTACAAGTCACACAACTAGTATTGAATTAATTTAATTAAAAATTGAACAGACCTGTGGTGAGTAACAAATTAGACTAATTAATAATAATTATTTTATAGGATGGCTCGAGTTAGTATAATTTCAAGACAATTGCCTATGGAATTCTGTTAAATTTGTCCAATAAAATTTATTTGAACTTTTTTAAGTAGTATTACAATTTGTTAACTTATTGATGATTGTTTTGCAAGTCTGTTTCTGTCTTTGGTTCCCTTATTGCTACAAGTCCTGTTCTTTTTAAATGTCTTCACTCACTAACCAATAATTGTTATGCAGGTGGGTTTTCTTAAATTGTAACATTTGAAACGTCACAACAACATATTTATTGTTCTTAATTAATTTCTTATATTTTGGACTCATTTAAAACCATTCGGGTACTTTTGACTTTCTTTTCTATTTTGTCGTGGGACCGAAACGGTCGTCCATATTCTTAATTTTAAAAAATCTCAAAATTCTGTCTTTATTTTTGGCCAGATAAATTAACTAGCCAGTAGAGTGATTAATCGTGTCCGCTAGATAGTTTCTTGGAAAATCAAACGATTGTTGATTTTTGTGAAGATTTTGAAAGTGAGGTTAATATCGGCCGTACAGGTATGTAAATTCCTTTTTCTCTCTGATGAATGAGTCCTTATAATTTCCTAAATTCGTACAGGCACTTAGGCCAGGACGAAAAAATCCTTGACTGCACTTATCCAAGTGAAAATTGACCAGTTTGAGACCATGTTGTTCTACATCCCAAAGAAAATCTGGGCCCCCTTTTCAAGGAATGTTGGTGTCCTATAATAAGTAGATCCCCAATCATTATTTGGTTGTCTCCAGCCAGTTTGGTACTTCCAGATCTCAAGTTTGTGAAAACCTCCGAGGCTTTACAAGATTCCGTAGGCTTGTATAATTATTTTCCTAAGGGTTCCGTAAATGTGCCATATTAATTACCGTTACTCATTATTATTATTTTTTCTATCGTCCCCTATCGATTAGCTTTATTAGCTAATTAATATCTTTATAAATATCAATTACCGTTAATTATTATTACCTTTTTTCTATTGCCCCTTATCGTTTAGCTTCATTAGCAAATTAATATCTTTGTGAAATCAATTACCGACTCGTTTAACGTATAGTAGTATTTGGCTAGAATAGCTAACTACTATTTAAATACAATTATTAATTTAATTAATTAATCATTATCATAATCAGATATTTACCTTCATTAACGTTTTTCTTTATCATTATCTAGTATTCTATGGTCTATTTTTTCCCAAGATAGATTTTGACATTGTCAACTTTTAAACATAAACAATGCCGCTTGGCACTGATTAGTCGCAAAATGAGCAGGGAGACGCAGGTTGACATCAGTTTTACAATGCATTTCGTGCAAATGCCATCTTACAACCAATAGGCGGCATTGTTTATGTTCAAAGTTGACAATGTCGAAATCTATCTTGGGAAAAAAAATAAACTGTAGTATCTAATAATTATTACAAATTTATTTCTTTCATATCGAGTACCGATAGATATAATATATAGTGGATTCATTAACCTTTAGAGGTTATTTTAACCTTTAATTTCAAATCAATAAGGTGGTAGTTCTACAAGGTAAACCAATATAAAATCTCTAGGTAGTTGAAGTTAAGTTATATGGTTACATATTTTGAATTTTAATTACAGGTAAGACGGTAGAGCTCTCCCCGATATCCTTAATTTCAGGTTTTTGATATTTATAACTCCCTAGGGATTATTTATTACCTTTCTGCATTCATAAATTTGTTTTTATTTCATTTGATTGACTTTTAGTCAAAAATTAAAGGTTAATGGCATTATGACTTCCGCATTTATACTTAGGTAAATTTCATCGTGGGTATTTATTTATTTGTTTTTGAATTTCAATCCTTTAAAATACTTATTTAAATTAAGTTTTGCTTTTGGAAAGCTGCTTAATTTTTTTTTTTTTTTAAATTGGATACTGAACAATATTCTCCTTTGAACAATTGAACAAATTTTTAATGAACAACAAGTTCGCCATCTTGTCACAAATTTTTAATGAACAACCAGTTCGCCATTTTGTCAACAAATTTTCAAAGAACAACAGTTCGACCTTTGGTTAATAAATTATTGTTTTTAGAATTCCAAAACTTGTGTTTTTATTGAATGGGTTAAATTTCAGATAGCTATTGGATTTTGGATTTATTTTACCTTTTCAGATTTTTAAATTTATCTTTTTAAATACTAGCTAACTATTTGAATAGTGTCTAGTTTGGCTATTCTTTTATAATAAAAATAATTTTATACAAACTAGTGGCGCCCTCTCTCTCTCTACTGTACCAACACCAAGGACCACCCCAAGCTAAACAACTACTGAGCATAGTCGAACACAGATTATGAGCATTCTTTTGTTTGGACAAAAGAGCGTTACAAAATAAAATTACTTACTACTTAGTGCAAACCTAACTTTTTCCAAAATGATATCACTGACCACCATACTTATCTGTAGTCGTTTCATTGTGCAATTCAAAACTACGCCACGTGTCAATTAAATACTGTTTCAAACTATCTCTAATTTTCTTGACAATTCTCTACTAGAATCTCCAGGGTCTTTATTCTTGAAATAGAAGAACAGCGTTCCAGGGAGAACGAGTGTTCCGTCATTGTTACTTTACCATTTCCATATCATTGAGAAAGACAGAACACTCGTTCTCCTGGGAACGCTACTCCTCTGTTTCAAGAATAAGGACCCAGTGAGGCCCACTTTCTGCGATCATTTATAATCATTGATCAATCTAGGCCGAATTTCTCAAGTAGAGAAGCCAAAATAATGAACTTCAAACTCTATGCGCAGTTTTGATCCTTGACTGTTCAGAGTCTCAAAGTCTAGAAATATGAAATATGTCTCATAATTTTGAATCACGGATCGTCAGATTAGAAAAAGGGCATCAACTTTCAAAGTTTCGAGCTATGACTCTTGATGCTTGATCTTTTCACAAGAAAAACAAAAGCTTGTTCTTTAATAATAAACAACACTAAACAAGCAAAACAGACAAAAATAAGTGATCATTGTGTCTGGGAGGAAATAATAAATAACAAACATAGAAAATCACACAAAAACAAAAATATAGATTAAAAATAATCCTAGTTATCATCTTCGTTTTTCAGTTGTGCTCTCGGTTGTGCTGTATCCCACTGCTTTGCTCCAACAAGAAAATGGTTCGAGTGCGCGTCTGCTCCTCGACAGCTTCCTACATCCAGGACGTTGCTTCCATGCCTTAAATCAATTACGACGTGATCAATTTGGTTTTTGATTCTATGTCCTACCATATCACATATATGTTGGGTACAGATTATGAGGTAGAGATAAATTGACAAACTCAACCTAAGCTATAGATAAGACAGGAGACAAGGACTCGCAATAGAGTTGGCTGGTGAGAACTGGCAATTCCATGGGAAAATTTTCAAGAAAAAATCGGTTTTGCAATGTGGAAGCTTTGAACTGATGTCAACGAATAACATGTTTCTTTAAATTATATTGATATCTTTCAAATGAGCTGGGATATAGCCAATTTGCCGAAACAATGTTATATTCAATATAAAATCATTCTCGTAACAGTCCCTATTAAACAAATACATTCCTAACCGGATGGATATAATTATCAATAATTGACATCCTAAAAATGTTGATATCAATCTGGTTCTGTATTGAAATGAGCAGCAGCATCGGCGATAACTAATTCACACACACGCATACATCAACAAACACATTCGCTATTAACGGACATGCAATGCAACGCAATACCATTCTTCTTTTCAGCAGTATAAAAGCATACCTTTCTCGTTTATGAAACGGGCCTCATGCACAGGAATTCACTGACCAGATTGCACACAAAACTGTGCGCTCTCCCCGGCTTCGACAACACAGCCCTGTCGCTTTGAAACGAATTAAAAGTATTCAAGCCGTGAACCGGTTTCAGGCATCATTTTAAATTGCATTCTCTACACACTATTCACATTGCGAATTGCAGCATAAAAGCATAGTTTTTATTGTGGCCGTAATTAAAATGCGATGCGGAGCGAGAGAGAGAAAGAACGGCAGCATTTATATCGGACGCTACTCTCGCCTGTCTGACGGATTAAAATTTATTTTCAATGACAACGCTTTTAAAATTTCACTGAATTAAATACCAAAAAGGGTATTGAAATTAAATTGAAATAAAGTACCTACCTACTGACTGGGCGATTGCTATCGGACACTTGGGAATGCATTTCGAAATATTTTAACAGACAATTCTCAAGAATAGCATCAGATTTGCATTTCTAATCGTGACAAATAATTTTATTGATAAGCTCGTTAAGCGTCTATAAATATGAATATTAATATTACGTCGCGTTTAAAACGATGTCCATCCAGAGCTAATGGTGCATAAAGTCGTAAAGATTTATGGGTGCAGTGCAAGAAAGTGTTCAATGAAATTGATTAATATGCAAATCGGTTTTCTTTATCGGATCGTTTACGTTTGCGTGTAGCTGTAACACAACTTTAATTTAATACATCAACAACTACCTAAGGTGGGTTCGGCTTGCTCACTCCGTGCACTCCGAGTGACTCCATTCGCACACCAGCCGTTCGGGTATTGCTTTTTACCGTATTAGGGGTGACTCCATTAGCTCTGTTCACTCCACTCCAACTCCGCGCTGAATAGCCGAACCCAGCTCTACTAGTTGTTTATAAAAATTCAGTTCTGTGTTATGCCAAAGTTTTTGTATATCGTGGGTGATGTTCGGGTCAGTTAAGTTAGCCCCCCCCCCTCATAGAAAATTTCTGGATGAAAATTATCCCATAATTTTGCTCTCATTTTGCTCCACTAATTTCGATTTTTGCTCCATTTGAAGAGACTATGTGACATATTAGGTGGGGGGGCTGAATTAACACCCCCTCCTCCAGTAAAAATTCAGAAATTTGATCATGCTCATTTTGTTCTCCGAGTTTTGCTCCATTTTGCTCCATTATCGGCGAGTTTTGCTCCATTACCAGGAGAGACCTACAGAGCTTCCAAGAATCTCTCCCAGCCCCTCCAGTTAAAATTCTGAAATTTGATCATGCTCATTTTGTTGTCCGAGTTTTGCTCCATTTTGCTCCATAATCGGCGAGTTTTGCTCCATTACCAGGAATGACCTACAGAGCTCCAAAGAATCTCTTCTTGCCCCCCAGTGAAATTACTCATTGTGTTCTCCCAGTCTTGCTCCATTTTGCACCATGATCAGCTCGTTTTGCTCCATCACGAGCCGTTTTCGGATGCCACGCTTTGAGCGCTCAGCGCTTTCGAGTTAGTCCGAAGTACTCCGGCTACAATTTCACACATTCGAGCGAACAGAGTTTCGCTCTCGAGCTGCTCTGACTTTCCTCGCCTCTTTCCCCCGATGCACCTGCAACTGATTTTCAAGCGTTCGAGTAAAAGCGCATTGAGCATAATGTGCGTGAAATGCTCCAGGTGCTTCGCACAGTGCACCCGAAAGAGGCTCTGGAATGAACTATATAGCTCCCAGGAATCTCTCCTAACAACACTGGTGAAAAGTTTGGAGTTTTTATATACGCATTTTGTTCTCCGAGTTTTGCTCCATTTTGCTCCACGATCGGCGACTTTTGCTCCATTGCCTGGAACGACCTCTAGGGTCCTTATTCTTGAAACAGGGGAGCAGCGTTTCCATGAGAACGAGTGTTCCGCCTTTGTTGAAGTCCACAGCACGGATCATAGCGGACGACGTCTGAAGGGGGAGAGGAAGCCAATGCGACAGAACTCATAGCGACAGCGACAAATTTCATGAACCTAGCAAACCTATCAAAACGATCGAGATATACTTAATAGCCTGTTGATTAGGCAAGGACAACAAATAATGCGTAGGAGTTGTGTGTGTTCGCGGTCGCACTCCTTCAGTGTGTTCCTTGTACGTCATAACTCTTTTGTCTGAGGTTCAATTGTTTTTCAAGTAGCATTTTTGAATTCTACGGAAAAAGTTACATCGAACTGCTATTTTAGTTTTCTCAAAAAATACAAGAAAAGTCAAAATCAAGGCCCTGTTCACTACTCGTTGGAACACCCGGTACTCCTGTAGATCGTTGCTCCTGAAGTACATGTTATATAGGCTATGTTCTTTTTTTAAATGGCAGTACGGATTTCTGCTGTACGATAATCGCTGAAAATCGTCGTTTCTTTTCAACTGAATGCAGTATTAGTAGTCAAATTCGATGGATCAGAGCAGGATAAAACAATTAAAAAAATACGACGACCACGACGAGGAGTGCCGTTTTTACTGGATTACAGTTGCTCTCCAAATGCAGCAAACACAGTACTAAATTAGTGTCGTACGCATCGGTGACGTCAATTTGTTCAAACCATACGTTCAGTAACCAATCTGGGAGTAGATTGGAGCGAGAGGAATTTTTAGTCACGTGAATCCAGAGCAAGGGAAGGAAGAGCTGAATAATGGAACGGTTTATGAAATTACGCTCTCAATCCTGTCATCTGTCATATTATTAAACAACATACAAATTACGAACTGAACAGTGCGCGAAGTAAAATAAAAAAACAAATAGGTACAAACGATCGCTCAATCCCGATTACACAGATTACAGATTATGGTGTGAAGATGGTGGGACACCGTTTACTCAGTACAAAATTATGGTGTATTCGGTGTTACTCCGCCGATTACACCCTCATCACGTGATATAACACTGCAATACACGAACACCGCACTAGCACTGCACTAAAATCCCATTCCGAACTCAACTATGGGAACGGCCGTCAGATAAACTCGTTCTGCTCCAAAGTGAACAAGGAACGGTTTGGATCAGAAAGAACAAGAAAATTAGATAAAGGAAGTCCAAGAACCCTCAACTAACAGGATGGCTTATCCCCATAAGGCGTACGTTCGCCATTTTTCGACTAGTCGTGACGTCACTGAGACCCCCATGGGTTGTTTGCGATTCAGGCTGTGCCACGCCGTTCTGGCTGTGAGGTAATTTTTTCGTCGATTTAAAATGAAGAAAAGGTAATTTCAACGTTTAGAAAAAAAAAAACGTATGAAATAATCGGATAATGGATTTTACGCCGAGGTTGAGGTCTACATTGACGTCACAAATGACACAAATAGTGGGGAGTTTTTGCGTGGACAGGGCAGACTAGACACTTTGAGCTAGATAAGCCATCCTATTAATGTTTAGGTTTCATGAAGGAAGGCCAAGTTTTCGAATTCATCAATTGCTTATGCGCATTTCTCTTGATGAGTAACCTATCCTTGTTTTGCTGCTGTCAAATGACAAGGACAGCATTACATCGGTGAAAATGCGCATATTTCATTGTGGATTTTAAAAACTTGCCGCATTAGCCAGTAAGCCTGAAATTACAGAAGCTCTGCAAAACCAAGATACAAATGCAGAACCTGCAAGTCTGACTTTTCGTATTACAGACGCAGAATGCATTTGCAGGTCGCCTGCCAATTTGCGCATGGTGAAAAGGTCCCGCAAGTCATTGCAATCACTTTTACAACTTTGACATTTAAAACGGTTAAATCAGTAGCGTCCAAACACTTTTTTCTGATAAATATGATATATATGATAAATATATAACCTTTTTTCATCGATTCGCACTGTCAAATCAATATTAGGTCATTCGGAACACATTTCACTGCTCCGAACATGGGCGCTCGAGCAAAGGAGCTTGATTATCGGTATTTATTTATGACATAAATAACTATTTTTTCAAGCGATTCCCGAATTCAGTGCGTACTTAGACTATTTCAGTCTTTTTCTAGAAGCACGTGAAAAAAAAAAGGATCGAAATTAGTTTTAACTAACAGGGCTTCTTGCGAGCTCTGTTTGTCTATTTGCACCAAAGTTACACCAGCCTGCACCAGGTGCACCAAAAAGTCAGTTTATCTCTTGTCAGACCCATACAACAAAAAAAATTTAGGGATAAACCTTGGATAAACAAACACGTTTGGTATAGAAAGTGTCGGTTGGTGCCTTGTTGGTGCGAATAAACAAACAAAGCTAGTGAAGCCAGGGACCACCGTTCTCTTCACGGCCATTATACTCAATGCGCTTTGCACTCAAACGCTTGAAAATCAGTTACAGGTGCATCAGGAAAAAGAGGCGAGGAAAATGAGAGCAGCTTCAGAGCGCCTGATTGCTCGAAACGTGGCACCGGAAAGCAGAGCTTAGTTAATGGAGCAGATCTCGCTGATCATGGAGCAAAATGGAACGAAACTCGGAGAACAGAATGAATATGATCAGAAAAAATTTTCACTGGTGTGGAAGGGGCTAGGAGAGATTCTTTTAGGTCATTCCAGGTAATGGAGCAAAACTCGCCGTGTTGTGTATTTGCTGAACGAACAACGGACAAACAATGCGTTTTTTTAATAATAGGCTCGTACAGCATATTTTTTTTATTACATATTCTAAAAGAGCGTGTTGAATTTAGCAGTTATGCAAAATTTCATAGTTTTCTGAGCCCTTGTTCATATTTAAATAAATTATCAAAATACTCCAAATTTGAAACACGCGGTGGTCACCGCATCTCTCACGTTGGTCCTTGTGGTGCTGGTACGCCAGTCACTTCGACAATATGGGCATTGTTTTGACAAGTTTTGGTTTAGCATCGTTTAGACAAGTTTCAGTTTGGCATTTCATATTTCTGGTAGAACTGGATGTTTTTCTTTCGAATCACATTTCGTATATTTGAATAATTCCCTGAGTTTCAATATTTTATGAGCACAATTATGGAACTAGCATGCAAAACGAAAAATTATAAATATTGCATATTTCCGCAAACTGTGTGCCAAACTGTCAGTAGAAAATCAGTTGACATTGCGTTATGCAAAACCATGTGTGACGGCCTTTAGCCGGTCTCGACTCGAGAGATGCCATGACGTCACAGCAATGAATTTCCGAGGCAAAAGTGTTTTAATATTAAAAAACGCGTAACTCTTTCAATATTTATCCAATTGAGCTGAAATTTTTTCTACTTGCTATATGTGAGTAATACTCCATGAAAATGTGAAAAACCGTGCTAATGAAATTTCATTGAACGACCCTATTCTATATTAGACTGACACATTTACAAAACATATGACAAGGTGTCCCATAGAGACAATTAAACAAAAACTACTGCCTACTTATACTACAGCCGATCATGAAGCAAAATGGAGCAAAACTCGGAGAACAAAATGCGCATATAAAAAAATATAGAAACTCTAGAATTTTCACACGTGTTGAAAGAAAAGATTCCTGGGAGCAGTGTAGTTCATTCCAGAGTCGCTTTCGGGTGCAGTGTGCGAAGCACCTGGAGCATTTCACGCCCATTATACTCAATGCGCTTTGCACTCGAATGCTTGAAAATCAGTTACAGGTGCATCAGGGGAAACAGGCGAGGAAAGTGAGAGCAGCTTGAGAGCGCTAAACTATGTTCGCTCGAATGTGTAAAATTGTAGCCGGAGTACTTCAGACTAACTCGAAAGCGCTGAGCGCTCAAAGCGTGGTATCCGAAAGCGGCTCGTGATAGAGCAAAACGAGCCGATTATGGTGCAAAATGGAGCAAGACTCGGAGAACACAATGAACATGTTCAAATTTAAAAAATTTCACCGGGGGGGCTAGGAGAGATTTTTGGGAGCTCTGTAGGTCTTTCCTGGTAATGGAGCACAACTCGCTGATTATGGAGCAAAACGGAGCAAAACTCGGAGAACAAAATGAGCATGTTCAAATTTCAAAATTTTTACCGGGGGGCTAGGAGAGATTTTTGGGAGCTCTGTAGGTCTCTCCTGGTAATAGAGCAAAACTTGTCAATTATGGAGCAAAATTCGGAAAACAAAATTTTCACTGGGAGGAGGGGGGGCTGGGAGAGATTCTTGGGAGCTCTGTAGGTCGTTCCTGGTAATGGAGCAAAACTCGCCGATTATGGAACAAAATGGAGCAAAACTCGGAGTACAAAATGAGCATGATCAAATTTCAGAATTTTCACTGGGGGGGAGGGGGGCTGGGAGAGATTCTTGGGAGCTCTGTAAGTCTCTTCTAGTAATGGAGCAAAACTCGCCGATAATGGAGCAAACCTTGGAGAACAAAATGAGCATGATCAAATTTCTGTATTTTCACTGGGGGGGTTAGCGGTAATTCAGCCCCCCCCCTCCACCTAATAGGCCACATAGTCTCTCCACTGTAATGGAGCAAAAATCGAAATTAGTGGAGCAAAATTATGGGATAATTTCCATCCAGAAATTTTCTATGGGGGGGGGAGCTAACTTAACTGACCCGTGATGTTCGGGTGACCGATTTCGGTCACCCTGTATTAAATCAATTCAAAAAAAACTACCTAACCAAAACGTATAGAGGCTCCAATCTATTTTCGATCATAATTCCTATCATAGTAAATTATTCAAAAAAAAATAATCACTATTAGGTAATTTACCCAAATAACTAATTATCCAAAATTCAATCATCATTCTAATCCCGTCCGATCCTCAGACAAAGCCAATCATTGCTCCCAATAGACCCTTTTCATATCGGCACGAGAGAACCAATAACCGCAGAATCCGTACTTCAGTAGGAAGTTAGATTTAATAGAGTAACGACTCTAGGATCCTACACGCAAATTAGTTCCTTTACAGAAATGAAATTAATTCGAATTCGGATTAACCGAGGGTTAACACTCCCTTTGTTATAAATGCGAATTTAATCGGAGATGAAATAATATAAAAGATCAAATCGATCCTTAGCAAATATACGTTTCAGAATAACAAAATCATGGTGACGTTTCACGATTGCGAGGTCGCCATTATACAAATAAAACGACTAGAAAACTGGTGGGCAGTATTTTAATAATAACTTAATAAGCTTAGAACACTAACCGCAGTTTCGCTATGCTATACGCCAACGCTAGTTCAGATAAGATTTATAAACCAAGGGAAATAAACTGTAATTTTTTTTTTCGGTTTGCTACAGTGTTGGTAGACTATCGTTTTATCTCAAATATTTATGGCTTATCCTCTTTTATTTATCGAGCGTTCTAAATCTCTTGTAGGACGAGTTGTTAATTAGTTTAAAACTTTTTATTAAGCTTATAAACGGATTATAGTTTTAAAATTTATCTATTTACACACCTTATTTAGATTAAAAATTTTTGATATAAGCAGGATACTGAATAAGATAGGTAGGCGAAATTGTTTTCAACTTTGATGTTTTTAACACATTTTCCCTCAACAATCAATGAAAAGTCTGGTCGCGTTATTATGTATAATGTATAATATGCGATTTCTGGGTTAGAATGAGTAATATTCCCAGCGATTACCACATGATTCTCAGCGATTGCCAATGGATTCCTATGTGATTCCTATGGAGTCCTAGGAGATTCCTAGCGATTCCATAGTACAATGATTTGGTAACATAGCAAATGTTACTTGTTCTTTTTTCTTTCAAATATAATGTTATATTAGTTTGTATATTTTATTAATCATAATCATTAATCTGAACTGAGGTCAAGATTGGACAACATGTTCTAAATTTAAAATTATTGAGTAAGTACCTACATCGTCAAAAATTGATCGATGTTTCACTTGGGTTCTATAATAACTTATACACTTGAGGATTTCGGTTATATCTCCTTTATACCTTCAACGTTTAACCTTTAATTTCATACAGTTTTAATTTGATTTTGGTGATTTTATTTTTCTGGCAGCAGCTGACCATATTTAGCCATATAATCATATTATAATTTTCAATCATTCATTTTTTTATTAATTTTCTGAAAACTTAAGTCCTTCATATTTTTATTTCAAATTAATGATATGGCCAGCGACTGTTAATGAACTTATATGACAAGTATATTGAGGTATACATTGTAGCATTATTTTATTTTTTTTAAAATTTGGTGAATTTGATTGAGAGTTAACCTCTACGAGTGTTTTATTGATTTTACCTATGTAAAGATTTGGTTGAGTTACATGCCCTAATTATTTCCTTTTCAGAATTATCAATTGCCGTTTGCTGATTATTATTTTAGGTGTGTTTCTGAATTTTCAGCCTTCAATATTTTGTGTAATTTAATTTTATTTTTTTTTTCAGTGGCGCCCTTGCCATTCTGTACTTATTAAACTATAGACCCACCCCTAAGCATATTATGGGCCTCTTGTTAATTGCTTAACAGAAGGGGTCACAATTTCCACTAGTGGTTTACCCCACGAAGAATACGAACTAAACAATGTGACATTACAATCTATGACAAATCAAAATGACCTAGGAGTCATGATAACTTCAAACCTGAAATAGGAGAACCACATTTTAAAAATTGCCAAAAAAGCCAATTCTTTTGTATACCCCATTAAACAAGCATTTAAAGACCACTCGATAGAAATGATAGGCAAACTGTAAAATAGTTACACATCCAAAACTTGAATACGCTTCTCAGGGTGCAATCCCTACTATGTCAAAGATATAGAAGTTGTAACAAAGAAGCAGTTACAAAAATGCGACCAAAACTACGAGACCTTCCATACACAGAAAGATTGACAAGACTAAAATAAAACTAACAACTTTAAAGGAGAGAAAACATAGAGGAAACTTAAGGCCGCGTTAATGGCCGCCATGTTCAAATTTAGTTTTTGAAAATGACGACTGCGTCACTCTCTACACATAGGGTTCGATATTTTATTATTTGTCCAAAACAAAATCTGTTTGTCGGTGAAACACTTGGTGACAGAGAAAGACAAATATAGAACTATGATGCTCCCAATGTAGCTTTTCTGCCGTGGCGCCATCTACATGAAATTGCTGTTTTCACCTTCAAAATTCCTTCTAAGTTCATCTCAAAAAATCCGCAATAATTTCCAAAATCCATTGGCATAAACATCATGGTTATCAATAAAATCTGGTTTTCACGGATCCAAGCTTGATAAACATGCAAATATGCAACCACCAACACATTTAATTGTTTTGGTGGTTGCGAACATGATTTTTGAATTTAAAAAAAAAAAGGCTGAATATCAAAAAACCAAAATAAGAAATTGTAGATAATCGATCAAATAATGTTTATGCCAAATTCGAGCCAATTCTGATGTGCCGTTTTTTTAAAGATCTTAAAACAAGTTTCGAAAGATCAACCAATCACAGTTTAAACATGGCGGCCATTACCGCGGCCTTAATCAAAACACACAAAATAACCAGTAACTATACTATAATTGCAATATCAGAAAAATCTTTGGACAAAACCTAAACTAACTTCGTGGACACTCTTATTGGTTTTACCTATGTCAAGATTTGGTTGAGTTACATGCCCTATTTATTTCCTTTTCAGAATTATCAATTGCCGTTTGCTGATTATTATTTTAGGTGTGTTTCTGAATTTTTACCCTTCAATATTTTGTGTAATTTAATTATTTATTATTATTTTTTATATCAGTGGCGCCCTTGCCATTCTGTACTTATCAAACTGTAGACCCACCCCTAATAATTATTCGTTGAGAAAACTGAGCATATTATGGGGCGCTTGTTAATTTCTTAACAAAAGGAGTTACAATTTCCACTAGTGGTTACTCCTCGAAGAATGGTCTACAGATTGAAGAATGAAGATGAATGACTCCAAATGTACAGTCTTAAGAATCTGTCCAAACGAAGAATGCGAACTACACAATGTGACATTACAATCTGTGACCAATTAAAATGACCTAGGAGTCACGATAACTTCAGACCTGAAATGGAATAACAAACAACCACATTTTAAAGAATGCCAAAAAAGCCAATTCTTTTGTGAACTTCATTTAAAAAGCATTTAAAGACCACTCGATAGAAATGATAGGCAAACTGTTAAAAAGTTACACATCCAAAACTTGAAAATGCTTTCTCAGTGTGCAAACCCTACTATGTCAAAGATATAGAAGTTCTAACAAAGAAGGAGCTACAAAAATACCACCAGAACTACGAGACCTTCCATTAACAGAAAGCTTGACAAGACTAAAACTAACAACTTCAAAAGAGAGAAGACATAGAGGAAACTTAATCAAAACACACAAAATAACCAGTAACTACTATAATTGCAATATCAGAAAAACCAAAACTATCTTCGTGGACACTCTTATTGGTTTTACCTATGTCAAGATTTGGTTGAGTTACATGCCCTATTTATTTCCTTTTCAGAATTATCAATTGCCGTTTGCTGATTATTATTTTCGGTGTGTTTCTGAATTTTTACCCTTCAAAATTTTGTGTAATTTAATTATTTATATTTTTTTTAATTCAGTGGCGTCCTTGCCATTCTGTACCTATTAAACTATAGACCCGACCCTAATAATTATTCGCTGAGAAAACTGAACATATTATGGGTCTCTTGTTAATTTCTTAACAAAAGGGGTCACAATTTCGACTAGTGGTTAACCCCTCGAAGAATGGTCTACAGATTGAAGAATGAAGTTGAATGACTCCAAATGTACAGTCTTAAGAATCTGTCCAAACGAAGTATACGAACAATGTGTCATTAGAATCTGTGACAAATCAAAATGACCTAGGAGTCATGATAACTTCAGATCTGAAATGGAAGAGCCACATTTCAAAGAATGCCAAAAAAGCCAATTCTTTTGTATACCTCATTGAACAAACATCTAAAGACCACTCGATAGAAATGATAGGCGAACTGTAGAATAGTTACACATCCAAAACTTGAATACGCTTCTCAGGGTGCAATCCCTACTATGTCAAAGATATAGAAGTTCTAACAAAGAAGGAGTTACATCAGAATGATACACTACAGTGCATAAACAGTTTTCAATACACATACAAGAAAAACAGATGTTTAATTTGGCAACGGTGTCTTCAGTTCACCATATTCCTACGATTAGACTATTGTACAATTAATCAGCAATAGGAAGTTTTATTCAAAAATCTGTCGATGTTAATTGAAATTTGAAAGCCAAATAATTCTCAGTTCTCATTTGCATATTTATGTGATTTTTTATTCGACACCAGAAATTGATTTTTGACCGCTAAAACCACCAAGGTTAACCATTTTACTAAAAATCAATGATATTTTTTCTACTACGCAATTGACTGATTTGCGGTTTTTACCATCTATTAATTTTTATTAGATTGAGAATCCAATTATAAATTAAAACACACAGTCATTGTTTGAAAAATTACGCAAACAATTTAAGGAAGGTTTTCTTACTTCATAACGACATTATAATGTGACGAAAAGGATACCACTAGCCGGTAAAATTGACCATGAAATAACTATAAATAAATAAATATGTACTGAATAATTATACCAAGCAGGATTTGCACGATTAATTACGCCGCTATTATTGTTTTATGTAATACATAATGAATTTACAAAGCAAATTTCTGAATACTCTAAAGTGTATAGAGTGGATTAAAATTGTTATAAAAAAGAAAAAAAACACTTTAAAGCAATATTCCGTCTGAGTACTTTTACGCATCCCAGATGCTTTTAAAGGCAAGTACATACAGACTTCATTAAATCAAAAAAGAGATCCGCTATTAACTTTAAATTGCATTTTGGGGTGCGCCCTAAGGGGTGCGAGCTCGTCTTTGATCCGGCTGTATAAGGTTGGATAGATTTTCTCTTAACACGGGGACCCGGCGTTTTACTTGTGAGCTGCTTTGAATTTTAGAAGATGTGTGTGGAAATGCGAAAATTTTACATCGCAAGTGAGAATCTTGAAATCGGATCAATGACAGAATGTTTACTAGATTTGGTGACATAAAAATTACAGCTTTCTTTCAAGATAGCTGATATAGGGCGACATGTCCCTACTTAAAATAAATGTTTTGTGCTAGATAAATGTAAAATTATATCCCTGATTTCTCGATACCTTTCAGTGGTCATTTCGATTCCCAGATTAGCAAATTCCAAGAAGAATCACAAAAAGACAGACATTTTCCTTTAAAGAGCTGATGGGCTCTAAAATGCTGCACAAAAAAGTATTTAATTTTCGGAACTGACATTCCAACATCCAATATATTTGGAACTTGCAATTTTAATATCAAACAAGCAATGATGTCTTCTCTTTTAACAGTCAGTTTGGTTATGAATTTCTAAAAACTTTAAAAAACCATGAAGTTAAGAGGGTTCCACGTCAAAATCTCAATAAGGAAATTCTCAATAGGCTTCTGATTCTGATTGATGATCGATTTATTGGTTTTACCTATGTCAAGATTTGGTTGAGTTACATGCCCTATTTATTTCCTTTTCAGAATTATCAATTGCCGTTTGCTGATTATTATTTCCGGTGTGTTTCTGAATTTTTACCCTTCAATATTTTGTGTAATTTAATTATTTATATCCTTTTAAATTCAGTGGCGCCCTTGCCATTCTGTACTTATATAATATAAGGTTGATGAAGTTAAGAGGGTTCCACGTCAAAATCTCAATAAGGAAATTCTCAATAGGCTTCTGATTCTGATTGATGTAAAAAAATTCCCTGCACATTCTAAATATTCTAAAAACTTTTTTTCAGTTCAGAATTATCTTTTTCTTTTCCCTATTTGGAAAAATATAGTCACACTCAAGAGCCGGTGAGAGACAAAAAATCCTGAGAAAGAAGACTTTTGAGAAAAATTGAGACAAAATTTTCTCTTTATTCCAGGCACTTAAATTTTCCTTATTTGGAGAAATTTAGTCACACTCAAGAGCTGGTAAGAGACAAAAACTGAGACAAAAAGTCCTGGGAAATGTAAGACGAAGTTTAAGAAAAATTGAGACAAAATTATGTCTTTATTCCAGGCACTCCAATTTTCCTTACTTGGAGAAATTTAGCCACATTCAAGAGCCGGTAAGAGACAAAAATTGGGAAAAAAAATCCTGAGAAATGTAGGAAGAAGTATGAGAAAAATTGAGACAAAATTATGACTATTCCAGGCACTTGAATTTTCCTTATTTGGAGAAATTTAGTCATGCTCAAGAGCCGGTAAGAGACAAAAACTGAGACAAAAAGTCCTGAGAAATGTAAGACGAAGTTTAAGAAAAACTGAGACAAGATTATATCTTTATTCCAGACACTTGAATTTCCCTTATTTGGAGAAATTTAGTCACACTCAAGAGCCGGTAAGAGACAAAAATTAAGACAAAAATGCCTGAGAAATGTAAGACGAAGTTTAAGAAAAATTGAAACAAAATTATTTCTTTATTCCAGGCACTTGAATTTCCCTTATTTGGAGAAATTTAGTCGCACTCAAGAGCCGGTAAAGACAAAAACTGAGACAAAAAATCCTGAGAAATGTAAGACGAATTTTAAGAAAAATTGAGACAAAATTATGTCTTTATTCGAGGCACTTGAATTTTTCTTATTTGGAGAAATTTAGTCACACTCGAGAGCAGGTAAGAGACAAAAAATGAGACAAAAAATCCTGAGATATGTAAGACGAAGTTTAAGAAAAATTGACACAAAATTATGTCTTTATTCCAGAGACTTGAATTTTCCTTATTTAGAGAAATTTAGTCACACTCAAGAGCCGGTAAGAGAAAAAAATTGAGACAAAAAATCATGAGAAATGTAACAAGGAGTTTGAGAAAAATTGAGAAAAAATTATGTCTATTCCAGGGACTTGAATTTGCCTTATTTAGAGAAATTTAGTCACACTCAAGAGCCGGTAAGAGACAAAAATTGAGACAGAAAATTCTGAGAAATGTAAAAAGAAGTTTGAAAAAAATTTAGACAAAATTATGTCTTTATTCCAGGCACTCGAATTTTCCTTATTTGGAGAAATTTAGTCACACTCAAGAGCGGGTAAGAGACAAAAATTGAGACAAAAAATCTTGAGAAATGTAAGAAGTTTGAGAAGAATTGAAACAAAATTATGTATTTATTCCAGGCACTTGAAGTTTCCTTATTTGGAGAAATTTAGTCACACTCAAGAGCCGGTAAGAGACAAAAATTGGGACAAAAAATTCTGAGAAATGTAAAAAGAAGTTTGAGACAAAATTATGTCTTTATTCCAGGCACTTAAATTTTCCTTATTTGGAGAAATTTAGTCACACTCAAGAGCCGGTAAGAGAAAAAAATTCAGACAAAAAATCATGAGAAATTTAACAAGGAGTTTGAGAGAAATTGAGAAAAAATTATGTCTATTCCAGGGACTTGAATTTTCCTTATTTAGAGAAATTTAGTCACACTCAAGAGCCGGTAAGAGACAAGAATTGAGACAGAAAATTCTGAGAAATGTAAAAAGAAGTTTGAAAAAAATTTAGACAAAATTATGTCTTTATTCCAGGCACTCGAATTTTCCTTATTTGGAGAAATTTAGTCACACTCAAGAGCCGGTAAGAGAAAAAAATTGAGACAAAAAATCATGAGAAATGTAACAAGGAGTTAGAGCAAAATTGAGAAAAAATTATGTCTTTATTCCAGGGACTTGAATTTTCCTTATTTAGAGAAATTTAGTCACACTCAATAGCCGGTAAGAGACAAAAATTGAGACAGAAAATTCTGAGAAATGTAAAAAGAAGTTTGAAAAAAAATTAGACAAAATTATGTCTTTATTCCAGGCACTTGAATTTTTTTTATTTGGAGAAATTTAGTCACACTCAACAGCCGGTAAGAGACAAAAATTGTAACAAAAAAAACTGAGAAATGTTAGATGAAGTTTGAGAAAAATTGAGCGAAAATTATGTCTTTATGCCAGGCACTTGAATTTTCCTTACTTGGAGAAATTAAATTAAGTCACGCTCAAGAGCTGGTAAGAGGCAAAAATTGTGACAAAAAACCTGGGAAATGTGAGGAGAAGTTTGAGACAAAATTATGTCTTTATTCCAGGCAATTGAATTTTCCTTATTTGGAGAAATTTAGTCACACTCAAGAGCCGGCAAGAGACAAAAATTGAGACAAAAAATCCTGAGAAATGTAAAAAAAAATTAGACTAAATTATGTTTTTATTCCAGGCACTTGAATTTTCCTTATTTGGAGAAATTTAGTCACACTCAAGAGCCGGTAAGAGACAAAAATTGAGACAAAAAAACCTCGAAAAAATCCTAATAAATGTAAGAAGTTTGAGAAAAATTGAGACAAAATTATGTCTTTATTCCAGGCACTTGAATTTTCCTTATTTAAAGAAATTTAGTTACACTCAAGAGCCGGTAAGAAACAATAATATTAACAAAAAAAAACCTGAGAAATGTAAGAAGTTTGAGAAAAATTGAGAGAAAATTATGTCTTTATTCCAGGCACATGAATCTTCCTTATTTGGAGAAATTTAGTCACTCTCAAGAGCCGGTAAGAGACAAAAATTGAAACAAAAAATCCTGAGAAAAGTAAAAAGAAGTTGGAGAAAAATTGAGACAAAATTATGTTTTTATTCCAGGCACTTGAATTTTCCTTATTTGAAGAAATTTAGTCACTCTCAAAAGCAAAATTGTAACAAAAAAACCTGAGAAGTTTGAAAAAAATTGAGACAAAATTATGTCTTTATTCCAGAGGCACTTGAATTTGCCTTATTTAGAGAAATCTAGTCACACTCAAGAGCCGGTAAGAGACAAAAATTGAGACAAAAAATTCTAAGAAAAGTAAGAAGTTTGAAAAAAATTGGGACAAAATTATGTCTTTATTCCAGGCACTTGAATGAGTTATCACTTTCACTGTTTGCCGAAATCAAAAAACTAAATATTCAAACATCAAAAAAGGCGTCAACAAATTTATTCTCAATACTAAGCAGATCTCCCTCAATTAATTAAAACAAATTATCCGAAATGTCAAGAGCTATATTCTGGTGGTCTGGCAGTCTCCTTAAGTGGCACATCCCTCTTAAAGCTCATTTAAACTACCCGAAACCTAAACTGTCTTAAATAGAGTTATCTTTCAATAAACGAAGAAGTAAACATATGAAATTTGATTCACCACTAAAAGCCATCATCCTTGTGGTTTTATATTGAAATTCCGAAAATAGAGTGACAACTTGAAATGATGAATCATTATTATTATGCGACATTATGGCACCGTTTCAGCTATATTTTATTTCTCGTGAATGTATTAATGTACGCCAATGAACCAGGGACTGGCTTCTTAATAAATATAGAGCGCCCGATTTCACCTGCCACTTAGTCCAAAAAAAAAGGGGAGAACGAGCTGTTAAAATTAATGACTAAAAAATTAATTTCGCCGGTATAAATCGATAGAAGTCCGCCTCCACATCTTGTTAGACAACATCATCTTTCAAGCAAGCCAAGGCGAGAACGTTTTTAATAATATGGGGAAAGCAAACTTTTCTTTTACGTTTTTGGATAACAGCTTAGAGGGGACGTGGAGTAATTTGATTTTTCTTTCAATAAATGATAAACTAGCGTTAGGAAAATTAATTTTCCAATGGATTTTGATTATTGGCTGCAAAGAAAATGTCAAAAGCAATATATAATAATTCCCTCCCTCAAATTTCTTCCTTTTCTATAAATTTATTTTATTACTCAAAATATTAGATGTGCTTGAAAGCATTCAGTTTATAGTTAAGTACCTTTTATCGTCTCCATAAAATAAAGTGCATTACGTGCTTTTATATGCAATCCTCGTTGCTAAATAATTTTGAAATAAACTTTTGAATGCTGAAAAAAACATGTACACAAACAGGGGAACAAAGCAAGAGAGGCCTGTCGACTTCTAAGAAAAATTAAACCTTGACTTTGTTAGTTTATGTAGCATAACGAGGATGATGCACTGATAAACCCTACTTAGTTATGGCTGATAAATTTTCAAGGTTGCAACGCTTAAACCATATCCCAATTCCTGGGATATTAGTATCTTATCGATTAAATAAATTTAAATAAATCTGTCCAAAATTTGTTATCAGCATAGAGTTTGTTGAAATTACAAGAAATTGCGAATATTATTGATAACCTTTATATAAATAGACAATGGTGTAACCACCAAATGAGTGGAATTATTTATTTTGGTTCAAAAACTCTGGAACAGATTATGGTCAAGCAAAAATGAGCTCATCATTTTAAAAAGATGAATTTCTATCCAGAATTATCAGTTTGGGTTAGTTTTGTTTGTTGAATGCATAAAATATGTTTCCATAACTTAATTTTACATTACAGGGTGCTTTCTAATTGAATTTCAATATTTAAGTAGTCGATTTTTGGGTCCATTTTGAGAAGAAATCTTCATATTCAATGTCCTAGTTTTAAGATACAGGGTTTCAGAAATAAATCATTATTAACATCTGTCACACCACTTTAGATCAGGGTTGGCATGATTTAAATCAAAATTCAAATTGAGATTTAAATCAAGTGATTTTTGTATCCAAATTCTCGAACCTCAATATTTATAAATTCGAGAGATATATTGAATCAAAATTTTCAGCAATTGTAGCTCTCATTAGGCTTCAAAAAATGTGTACATATTGGAAAATATTTCCAGGTTTTAATGTTATTAAGGAAATTAAGTTTGAAATTTATTTTCAAGGAAATTTTCAACTTTGACGCTCAATTGCTCCACAAAATAATTAAGCTTTCATAACCAATTTAGCACAATTTTATAGAGAAATTATTGCTCTTTTCAACGATATATAATTTAATTCTATTTGCTAAAATTTCAGTCAAGATTTGAGCAATTGTTCTTAACCTTGTCAAGTGAATCAGTCGTGCAAGATGTCATTATTGCAATGACCAAGTTATGTCGATTTCTTGGTTAAATTGAAACTCAACATAATCTCATCGTCCAAGTTCAGAGAACTATGCAATGAAAATTGATTAGGCCCTCCATTCCTCTCCAGTCCTCAAACACGTTTAAAATAAATATGTGCATGTTTAAAAATCTAGTTTCCCGATAAGTCTAATCTCAAGACCGTTTTACCCTTAGAAAATCGCCTTTGCCCGTTCCAATAATATATTATTAGTGGTCACGTGATGTCAGTCACTGACCGCAAATAAAATGCCCCAAGGTAGGCTTTATCAACACTGCTCTATCAGTCAATTCATGATTCACTTTTGTGTGTAGGGTTAATTATTTTTATCAGCGACAAAGCCTGGCTGACTTTAACACAGGGCTGGACTGGTCTAAAATCAACTTTGCTTTAGATGAATTTATCTTCCAGATTTCTATTTTGTTTTTTGTGAAAATATACTTGAGCCTCCTCTGTGTTTTGGACGCATTATTAACCCCTCCATTTTCACCCCCGACTGGTTACCTTACCGTGTTTGTCGCGAAGGGGTTTTTTTGCAGGTGTGAGTCGAGGGCAAATACCGAATATGTATGAAATATTCTCCCTTGTTTTATTTTAGACATGCGATACTACTTTTTTTTCAACTATACGCATGGTATATCACCTAAAAAAAGAATGTGTATTGTAACATGTGGTAAACGAAACTGATATGCTTGTTTGGTCAACGGATGAAAGGGTGGTTTTATTTTCAACAATATGGTGTTAGTTACTTTACCTTATTAATTGCTCACTGAAATATTTTGGTTTTTCCCCCCTACAATGTTGTAACTTGTAAGGCAATAATTATGACATTAAGGTAAATATTGAAGCCAACATAATCACCCAGACTTGGCTTATTTATTACCCTAATTATAATAAACCCCACAATCTTTATTGTAAACAGTGTTTAACATAAACATATTTTGTTATATTAATAATACCCAGGGGGCTTTAAGAATGCCTTAATAGTAGACAAATAGTTTGTTCTTTTAGTAGGGATTTAAGTTTGTTTGTGAATAAATATAATTTATAATTCAAAAGAAAATAAATAAACAATTGTTTTAGACACTCTAATGGCCTTGTGCATGCAGCAATGCAATTAAAAAAGCTAATTACAGACTGCCTCCCATTTTAAAAAACTATTTAACATTAAAAGCGCTTGTTTACATACTTATTAATATTTATAAAATTTCACACCTTATCGTTTTATTACAGGGAAAAATTTGATTTATGGTTGCGTTCGGTAGATTTTTCAAATAATTCTAGCAACCCAAAGTTCATAGGTACAGACTTTCAAAACAACATAAAATATTTTGTAACAGACAAACAGATACTTTACGTTTTTATATTGAATTCTGAACAACAGTATCAGTTAATAACTTAATACCTCTTATAGATAATTTATGCTGGTATTACATAGGTATTTACTTAGATAAAAGATGGAATTTTATTAGGCTTGTCAAGGATGGATCAAATTTAAAATGATACACCTAACAGCAAACAGGACAATTCAGAGATTTAAGTAAAGAATCCTAATCATTTGCAAAATTTAAATCCAATTCCTGCAAAGTTTTCCTCAAAGAAAAATGACATTGACATTTGCCTCACAACTTCTAAAATTTCAATCTGATCCTAATGTAATTAGACTTGAATTGAGGACAATTGAATCCTCTACAAATCTTTATTTGGTAGTTTCAACGCTGCTTCAATAGTTTTCCAGCTGTGAAGCTTCAAAGTGTTTTTATTTGGATTTTTATCAAGGTAAATGAGCAGAAGGAAATTTTTATTTTTTTCCTCAAAGAAGAATAAAACCTTCTCATTGTCATTTTTTGGAACTTTGATTTTTTCCTCGATTTTTTCCAAATTAACATTGACACACATTTACGCTCACAACTTTCCCAATTTCAATCCGATCCTAATGTAATTAGGTTTGAATTAAGGACAATTGAATCCTCTACAAATCTTTATTTGGTAGTTGCAACGCTGCTGCAATAGTTTTCCAGCTGTGAAGCTTCAAAGTGTTTTTATTTGGATTTTTATCAAGGTGGATGAGCAGAAGCATATATTCAATTTTTTTCGTAAATTGCAATCTTTATTCTCTACATTTGCAAAATTTCAATCCAATCCATGCAAAAATTTTCCTCAAAGAAAAATAAACCTCATTGCCATTTTTTGAAACTTTGATTTTTTCCAAATACTTAACATTGACACACATTTATGCACAAATTTTTTTAATTTCAATCCGATCTTTATGTAATTAGGCTTGAATTAAAGACAATTGAATCCTCTACAAATCTCTATCGGGTAGTTTCAACGCTGCTTCAATAGTTTTCAAGGTGTGAAGCTTCAAAGTGTTTTTATTTGGATTTTTATCGAGGTGGGTGAGCAGAAAGAAATTTTTAATTTTTTTCATAAATTTCAATCTTTTTTCTCTCCATTTGCAAAATTTCAAGACAATCCTTCAAACACTTTCCTCAAAAAAAATAAATAAAACGTCTCAATGTCGTTTTCTGAAACTTTGATTTTTTTCCAAAATGACATTGACACACATTTTCGCTCACAACTTTTTCAATTTCAATCCGATCTCAATGTAATTAGGCTTGAATTAAAGACAATTGAATCCTCTACAAATCCTTATTGGGTAGTTTCAACACAGCTTCAATAGTTTTCGAGCTGTGAAGCTTCAAAGTGTTTTTATTTGGATTTTCACCAAGGTAAATGAGCGGAAGGAAATTTTAATTTTTTTTCATAAATTTCAATCTTTTTTCTCTTCATCTTCATCCAATCGCTGCAAAATTTTCCTCAAAGAGAAATAAAACCTTCTCATTGTCATTTTTTGGAACTTTGATTTTTTCCAAATAACATTGACACATATTTATGCTCACAACTTTCCTAATTTCAATCCGATCCTAATGTAATTAGGCTTGAACGAGGGGTGGTTAACTGGTCAAAATCCTTGTAGACGGATTTGTCAAAATCCCAGAAAATCTCATAAGATCTACTCAAATTCCCTAAAAATCTTTGAAATCCCTAAAAATTCAACAAAACCCCACAAAATCTCTTGAAATTGCATAAAATCCTACAAAATCTAACAACATTTCATTAAAACCAAGAAAATCCTGCAAAATCTCATAAAATCATTAACATTGCTGAAAAATATTTCCTTTGAAATTCCCAAAAATCCTTTGAAATCCCCAAAAATCTGTTAAAAGTCTCTTAGAATTCCATAATTTAGTGAAATTTCGAGGAACATAAAATTTCAGTACTTACTGAATTTTAGTAAAATTCCAGAAAATTCCACAAGTGGAATGCCGAGGAATTTCTGGCCAAAAACATGGAATTTCGGTGATATTCCGAAAAATTCTTATGAAAATAAATGAAATTTCGAAAAATTCCTTAAAGTTTCATTGGACTTTCGAGAAATCTTCGGCTATGAACGTGGAATTTCAAAATATTCTCATAAAATTTAAGTGAATTCAGAGGAATTTTTAAGAAATTACATGAAATGTCAATGATATTCCGAAGAATTTTATGAAATTTTAGTGGAATTCCGAGGAATTTCATGAAATCCTATACTGTAATTCCGAAAAAAAATTGTCTAAGAATTCCATAAAATTTTCTGGTGAAATATTAAGGAATTTCTATGGAATTACTTAAAATTTTCGCGAAATACCTATGAAATAACTTGAAATTTTAGTGGAATTCCGAAGAATTTTATGAAATTTCATAGTTTAATTCCGAGGAATTTTTGTTCAAGAATTCCATTGAATTTTATTGTGGAATTCCATGAAATATTATGGTGAAATTAGGAAAAATATTATGAAATCTTATAGTAAAATTTTTAGGATTTTCCGTTTTTCCATTCAAATTTATCACTTGAATGGAATTTCGAGGAATTCCATAAAATCTTCTGGTGAAATTCTAAGAAATTTCTATGGAATTGACTTAAATTTTCGCGGAATTCCCATGGAATAACTTGAAATTTTAGAATTCCGAAGAATTTCATGAAATTTTATAGAATTCCATTGAATTTTATGGTGTGAAATGTGACATGTGAAATTTTTGTGGAGTTTCCATAGAATTCACATTAAATTTTAGTTCCTCTCGATTTACATGAAATTTCGAGAAATTACATGAAATTTCAGTGGAATTTCGATCGAATTACATGAAATCCTGAATGAGTTGCATGGAGCAATTCTAAACAATTACATGGAATTACACCGAAATTCCCAACATGAAATTTCAGTGCTCGTTAAATTACATAGAGAATTTCTCGGAGAATTTCAAAAAAGTTCCAAAAAATTAGTTTTGAGGGATTTTCATCGAATTATATGGAGCTCCGATACAATAATTGCATGGAATTCCAAGGAATTGTCAGGAAATTACATGAAATTTTGAACAACTCTTATCGTTTCATCAGGAATTCCAGTGAAATTCCGAAAAATCCCAATTACATGAAGTTTTAATTGGATTTTCGAGAAATTTTCGACTAGTAACGTAGAAATTCAGTGAAATTTCAAAAAATTCTCCTAAATTTTTAGTGAAATTTCTAGGAAATTAGGTACATAAAATGTCAGTCAAATTCCGAAGAATTTTGTGAAAATTTTGTGGAATTCCAGTGGTGAAGTTTTGGGAAATTTCATCATAGAGTTTCCTATGTAGGTACAGTTTTTGATATTTTCGTATGGTTCTTCATTCGTAGGTGGTCCATCGAGTGTACGCCACTGGTATTTTCCTATTTCTGACTACCCCCTCAACCTTTTCATGTTAGTATGAATTCAATCCTTATGTTTTCCTAAAATTTCGATACCATTCAGAGAGTTAAGTAAAGAATCAATTAGTCTTTGATAAATTAATCTGTTCTATGACCATTTAATAGGTGAGAATTTGCATACCTACTCTAGTCATTAAAGAAATATTCCATGAATTCTTGTGCCACATATTTTCCTTGAACATTAAAAATAAAATCTAATTTATTATCCACAGAACACACACATCGTAAGTCCCTGTTTTACATCATCGAGTTTGTCAACGCTATTTCGGCAAACGATTAGTCATTGACGATCTGAAGGCGGTCGAAAGTATTTTGTTTGTATCCTATAAGCACGAGTCATTCAGAATTGATGTAGGTACAGTGAATTAATTTGAAAATGTTTGAGTCTCCCTTTTGGAAAATAAGACGCGCCAACTTTCTCATCGTAAAAATACAATCTTGAAGGTCTCCAACCCATTCTATGTAGATTTCCCCAGATAATAAGTTGTCAAAAGCCGACACGGCCGCAACCATGTTAACATAAATATAAATACCGCCTTGTCCTATAAATTATCGCGAAAAAGTTACTAAGTAGCATCGCCCATCTCAGCTCCGTGGTAATTTTATTTTACAAAGCTAAGTCACGATGTAGTGTCAACGCGGTATCTTTCGATATATCCGACAGGTCAGAGCCGTGTGCTGCTGCTGCTTTGAGTTCGTTTTATCCAATAACGAAAAATGTTTCAAGAAATTTGAAAGTTCAACAACACGTAAACCATAGGGTAAATGGAAAAAGTGACGCACCGTCCTAGGGGTCAAACCCTTCAGTGCTTTTATATCCACCTTATCGTAAAAAAAGGGGGGTTTGGTATATGCATGTCACATCAGATATCCCTAGTAATAGCTGAGCCTATAGGAAATATGTAAATAGGCTTTTGTTTTAGACATAGGCGTGCAAATTAGAAAATAAACGTGATTTGTTATTTGCAGGACAACATTGTAAAACACAATTTAAGTGACTGTGAGATTCTAAACGGTTAAGTAAGGTCTTGACCCCAACGGATGACCCTCGCCATTTAATCTCCCCCTAAAAAGGCCCCAACGCTTCTTCAGCTGGTTAAGGCGGTGCCATTATCCCATCTCTAGAGATTTGCGGACAGGTTTTCTGAAAAGACACAACATCCATAGGCATGTATAAGGGGGAAGAGCTCATCCCGACCTCTTTTGTATAGGAGTGTACAGGATGAGCAGGCTGGGGCCAATTTAACGTAATTTTCCCTTTCAAGTTTAGTTTTATGCTTTCAAGTTGGGCGGTCTATAAGCGAAACACAGGAAATCCTTGCTAATTTCGTCTTATACGACATCACTCGGTATTAGCGTAGTGGTATCATGATGTAATTAAATTATCAGCTCAAATAACATCGAGTCATTCCAAGGGAATTACATCACCTGTCCCTAAACAAGAAAACTTAGAAGAACAAAAAGTCAGAGAGGAAATGGGGGTCACGCCAACACGTTATTGGACTTATTGAGCTTTTGTGTTCGCATCCCTTTTGAAAGTATTGGATTTCGGTGTGCCCATGCCGAATATTTATGAGGGCTTATATATCACTTTTTGGCACAAAGATTGCCTAAATCAAGCGGCCGACTTTTTGATTTATGACAGGACAAAAGTGTGCGGGTTCGGTCATTGGAATAGAAGAGATTCGATCATGACTATGAAATATGCTTTTATGCATAGCAAATTATACCTAATTACCATTTCTTTTTACGTAGGCATACATTTCGATACAATCGATAACAGTAAAGTAGAAGTTTTTTAGTACAAACAGGTGGAAGTTGATAAAAAGCCATTTCATATGCGGATTATACAATAACTCATGGTAATGGAAAAATGAATCCGCGCCATAAAACGGAACGTTTATCGCAACTTGACATCAGCACAATGAAAAACCGCACTGCAGGTAGCAGGCCTTTGTTGTTGTCCATAAAAACGGTTTTAGTGGTTTTTCCTGCTATACTTATTCCGTTCTGGTCGAGGTTCTGGTATTATCCCTCATAAAAATACAACAGATGGACGGCTATTAGTTTTTTAAAACACCTATTTCACAAAACAATCTCATTAATATTAATATTGAACAAACCTAATTATAAAATAATATATGTTTTATTATTGTACAAATTTCTGGATAAAAAAACACAGGTAGTAAGGACTGTAATATGACACAGGGTGCGTTATTGATCCAAGCTCTTGGTGTTATTGCCTTCCTAAGCGGTCTTTTGGGGTTGTAAAAAGGCATCAAGATATTTATTACCTGCCACTTTTAGCACACAAGCGGCAACCTTTTTTTTCTCTACCCCAAGCAAACTTTGAAAATAAATTGGAAATATTGATGATAGTGCAAAATTAAATTCCACTCTCGGGTAGGAACTATTTACAAGTACATTATTTTTGTCTGTCAATAGTCATGCAGGAAAAATGTGTGTACTTACTGAAAATTTAAAGGTTTAAAGCTAGGTTTTCAAAGCAAAAAGTTCAAATTCAAAATAGGTCCAGACTCGGGTTAATAAGTACTGATTCAGTTTGGAAAAATCCACTAACATTCTCCCTCAACAAGGAAAAATAAAAACGAAACAGAAAAACTGGCTTTTTTGTTTAGTTGCCCCCGTGAAATTAATTTGGTTTTATTGCCGACCCTTACTTCTTGTTTGCGGGCTATAAACCGGGATGTATAACGATGTCAGCAAGGCTACCTAAATGGAATTAGGATTTGATTGAATTCCGAATAAAAGAAGCCATAAAGAAAAATAATTGCAGATGCGTAATTATGATTATGTTTACAACGGATATTCAAATTGAATCAGACAAGGCCCCAGGGTCGTCACGGTCCAAGAATAAGAAAAATTGCTTTTGTTTTAGGGGCCTCTGTTTTTTTGAAACAATGAGATTTTTATCTTGTCCTAAGGGTGCCGCTACCAGTGCGTTTCAACCGTGTCAAGGTTTTGTATATTAAGTAAATGCAGCAAGACCAAAATTTAATTATTGTACAACAATTCTGAAGGCCATAGCTTTCATTTTTCTTCAAAAAATCCATTGAAGTGAGTTAATTATTTCAACCGACAAGAGGAATCCTTTCCACATCTGATAAAATGTCCTAGAAGTTGCCTATAGACCCTATTATTGTCAAGAGCCTGTTGGCGTTTGCCTTCATTGTATAATTTTGCGATGTAAACTGATTAGGGTGCCGTTTAGGGCACCTTTTGTGTTTGAGAGGGCTCCAGAGTACAGATCTACGTTTGAGATTGGTTTCTCGTCTCGAATTTCGATACGGAGGATTCCCAAACACTAATGTTGATATGGTTATTGACCTTAGAAATATGATATTTCGAATGTTGAAATGAAAGAATAATTAAATCAGAATATAGGTCTCTTTTATTTGAAAAACAAATTTTGAACAGAACTTTGATTTTTTTCCAAAATGACATTGACACACATTTTCGCTCACAACTTTTTTAATTTAAATCCGATCCTAATGTAATCAGGCTTGAATTACGGACAATGGAATCCTCTACAAATCTCTATTTGGTAGTTTCCACGCTGCTTCAATAGTTTTCAAGCTGTGAAGCTTCAAAGTGTTTTTATTTGGATTTTTACCAAGGTAAATGACGAGGTAAATGAGCAGGAGGAAATTTTTAATTTTTTTCATAAACAATATTTTCTCTCTCCATTTGCAAAATGTTTATCCAATTCCTGCAAAATTTTCCTCAAAGAAAAATAAAACCTCTCTTAATGTCGTTTTTTGGAACTTTGATTTTTTTCCAAAATGACATTGACACACAGTTTCGCTCACAACTTTTTTAATTTGAATCCGATCTTAGTGTAATTAGGCTTGAATTAAAGACAATTGAATCCTCTACAAATCTCTATTTGGTAGTTTCAACGCTGCTTCAATAGTTTTCAAGATGTAAAGCTTCAAAGTGTTTTTATTTAGATTTTTATCACGGTGGATGAACAAAAAGAAATTTTAATTTTTTTTTCCTAAATTTCAATCTCTTCTCACTCCATTTGCAAAATTTCAATCCAATCGCTACAAAATTTTCCTCAAAGAAAAATAAAACTTTCTCATTGTCATTTTTTGGAACTTTGATTTTTTCCAAAAGGACATTGACACACATTTTCGCTCACAACTTTTTTAATTTCAATCCGATCTCAATGTAATTAGGCTTGAATTAAAGAGAATTGAATCCTCTACAAATCTCTATTTGGTAGTTTCAACGCTGCTTCAATAGTTTTCAATCTGTGAAACTTCGAAGTGTCTTAATTTGGATTTTTGTCAAGCTGGATGAGCAGAAGCTCGAGCAGAAGGGAATTTTCAATTTTTTTCCTAAATTTCAATCTTTTCTCTCTCCATTTGCAAAATTCCAATCCAATTTCTGGAAAACTTTCCTCAAAGAAAAATAAAACCAGTCTCATTGTCATTTTTTGAAACTTTGTTTTTTCCAAAATGACATTGACACACATTTTGCCTGGCAACTTGTATAATTTCAATCCGATCCCAATGTAATATTTGGTAGTTTCAACGCTGCTTCAATAGTTTTCAAGCTGTGAAGCTTCAAAGTGTTTTTATTTGGATTTTTATCAAGGTGAATGAGCAGAAGGAAATTTTTAGTTTTTTTCCTAAATTTCAATCTTCTCTCTCACTCTCTCTCCATGCAAAATTGTCAATCCAATTCCTGCAAAATTTTTCTCAAAAAAAAATAAAACGTCTCTCAATGTCGTTTTTTGGAATTTTTTTTCCAAAATGACATTGACACACATTTTCGCTCACAACTTTTTCAATTTCAATCCGATCCTAATGTAATTAGGCTCGAATTAAGGACAATTGAATCCTCTACAAATCTCTATTTGGTAGTTTTAACGTTGTTCCAATAGTTCTCAAGCTGTGAAGCTTCAAAGTGTTTTTATTTGGATTTTTATCAAGGTGGATGAGCAGAAGGAAATTTTCAATTTTTTTCCTAAATTTCAATCTTTTTTTTCTACACTTGCAAATTTCTACAACTTGCAATTTCCAATCGCTGCAAAATTTTCCTCAAAGGAAAATAAAACCTCATGGTCATTTTTTGGAACTTTGATTTTTTCCAAAATGACATTGACACACATTTTGCCTGAAAACTGACAACTTTTTTAATTTCGATCCGATTCTAATGTAATTACTCTTGAATTAAGGACAGTTGAATCCTCTACAAATCTCTATTTGGTAGTTTTAACGCTGCTTCAATAGTTTTCAAGCTGTGAAGCCTAGAAGTGTTTCTATTTGGATTTTCATCAAGGTGGATGAGCAGAAGGAAATTTTCTTTTTTTTTATATATTTCAATCTTTTCTCTCTCCATTTGCAAAATTTCAATCTAAGCCCTGCAAAACTTTCCTCAAAAAAAAAATAAATAAAATGTCTCAATGTCGTTTTTTGGAACATTGATTTTTTTCCAAAATGATGTTGACACACAGTTTCGCTCACAGCTTTTTTAATTTCAATCCGATCTCAATGTAATTAGGCTTGAATTAAAGACAATTGAATCCCCTAGAAATCTTTATGTGGCAGTTTTAACGCTGCTTCAATAGTTTTCAAGCTGTAAAGCTTCCAAGTGTTTTTATTTAGATTTTTATCAAGGTGGATAAACAAAAAGAAATTTTAATTTTTTTCTCCTAAATTGCAATCTCTTCTCACTCCAATTGCAAAATTTCAATCCAATCCCTGCAAAATTTTCCTCAAAGAAAAATAAAACTTCTCAATGTCGTTTTTTGGAATTATGATTTTTTTCCAAAATGACATTGACACACATTTTCGCTTACAACTTTTTAAATTTCAATCCGATCTCAATGTAACTGGGCTTGAATTAAAGACAATTGAATCCTCTACAAATCTCTATTTGGTAGTTTCAACGCTGCTTCAATAGCTTTCAATCTGTGAAGCTTCGAAGTGTTTTTATTTGGATTTTTGTCAAGGTGGATGAGCAGAAGATTTTCAATTTTTTTCCTAAATTTCAATCTTTTCTCTCTCCATTTGCAAAATTCCAATCCAATTTCTGGAAAACTTTCCTCAAAGAAAAATAAAACCAGTCTCATTGTCATTTTTTGAAACTTTGATTTTTTCCAAAATGACATTGACACAAATTTTCGCTCACAACTTTCATGATTTCAATCCGATCCTAATGTAATTGGGCATGAATTGAGGAAAATTGAATCCTCTACAAATCTCTATTTGGTAGTTTCAACGTTGCTTCAATAGTTTTCAAGCTGTGAAGCTTCAAAGTGTTTTTATTTGGATTTTTATCAAGGTGGATGAGCAGAAGGAAATTTTTAATTTTTTTCCTAAATTTCAATCTTTTTTCTCTACATTTGCAAAATTTCAATCCAATTCCTGCAAAATTTTCCTCAAAGAAAAATAAAACGTCTCTCAATGTCGTTTTTTGGAACTGGATTTTTTTCCAAAATGACATTGACACGCAGTTTCGCTCACAACTTTTTTAATTTCAATCCGATCTCAATGTAATTAGGCTTGAATTAAAGACAATTGGATTCTCGACAAATCTCTGTTTGGTAGTTTCAACGCTACCTCAATAGTTTTCAATATGTGAAGCTCCAAAGTGTTTTTATTTGGATTTTTATCAAGGTGGATTGACCAGAAGGAAATTTTTAATTTTTTTCCCAAATTTCAATCTTTTCTCTCTCCATTTGCAAAATGTTAATCCAATTCCTACAAAATTTTCCTCGAAAAAATAAATAAAACGTCTCATGTCGTTTTTTGGAACTTTTGATTTTTCCAAAATGACATTGACACACATTTTGCTTCATAACCTTTATAATTTCAATCCGATCGTAATGTAATTAGGCTTGAATTAAGGGAAATTGGATGCTTTACAAATCTCTATTTAGTAGTTTCAAAATAAAATTATAAATCAAAGTTTATAGATTTATCGATTTTTTAAACTTTCAGTTGGCTGATGCTGACAAAACCCATTTATCAAAGTTGGGAAATCAATTTTCTAAGTTCTAATACCATTTGACCTTTAAAAAATCCTACACTTGGCATGGGACGCATTTTCCGAGGCATTTTCACTTATTTATTTAAGTTTGAAAGCACCAAGGAAAGCACTTATTTGAGGTTTTCTGAAAATTGGAAATAAATAAGTACCTAAATAATCATTATCTTCATGGATTTTTGAATCAATATAGTAAAGTGATTTACATGTAGAAAAATAATTACTGAGTATCTCTTTCTTATTAACTGAACCATCATTATTCAAAAAACCTCCCAGAACTACATATTTAATTAAATCATTTACAGATGGTGTCGTACCAAATGGAGAGGCTCAAGCATTTAATTAAGCGCGGAGAAAGTTTAATCGTGATTTCAACTCGGCCTGGTCCGAGAATTATTAGAAAGTTAATAACGCATTGGTGGTTATCCTATTGGTGTGTGCATATGGGGTACTGTTCTCGTGACCTCACAAGCGCGCCAAGATACAGAGAACCAGTTTGAATAACCCATGCAATTGGATTGCCGAGGCTGCCCATTCGATAGTGCATCTGGAACTTTGTGTGTGTAGCTTTTATTTTATGTTCTATTAAAATTTGGTTGCTTTCAACATAAAGGTTCTTTTTACCTTATAATCATGACTTATATTGTAGTATAGAAATTTTGACCACCTTTTTTATGTCGGGGCAATAAATTCTCAAAAGGGTCCAAGATTTATGGCATTGTGAAATGTCATTTTCAGTTCTAGTTTAGCCTAGATGGCTATTCATAGTAGGTAGGAATGTGAGCTTTTTTTCTTATACATACAACAATCCTGTCTTGTGCCAAAATCATAAAATATTATTGTTTTTGACCTTCAAGCCTTTTTTTTGGGATTTTTCTTGGTATTTTGAATTTTAACTAGAATTTCCAAAATCGCCTCTAGATCTTAAGCCTAGAGTTTTTTGGTGTTTATGACCCAAATTAGTGAGTTTTATAATATGAAGATCAAGGTCGATTTCTGGATTTTTTGATCTGATTCAGGGTTGGCATAGAATTTCCCCAGGCTATAAAACCCAGTGGGGTTTTTCGGGGGTTTTCAATTGATAAAACCCACCATTTTTTTGGGTTTTTTCAAAAATAGCAAATTTTCAGTTGAAAAAACGTCATTTTTACAGGAAATATCACGAATTCTTCGAAGATTCCCCAGTCCCTGGCTGTTCGCTGTTGGCGTGGAGGTCTGGGCAAGAACTATGTGCCATGTAGAATTTAGAATTCGACATATCGAATGTGCCAAGTCCATAGAATCCTGTCGATATGTAGAATTCTACATGACACGGAGTCTCTGGACTGGCCAGCCAGAGGCGTGGATGCAAAGTGTAATTAATTATGTATATCAAGTGGCTTTCTTTATTTTGTAAGGATATTTTATTTTTGCAACAAAAGTCATAATTTTTGTAATACTTTTGTTAGAGCAGAAACCGAGGCAGAAACTATGAATCAAATTTGAAGAAAAAAAAAAACAGAAACCCCCAGGAAGTCCGAAAAAACCCAAAAAACCCAATGGGTTGGACTTTTTCAAAAAAAACCTGGGTTTTTTCCAACCCTGATCCGATTCCAATCAGACATGCCCAGCTGACATGAATGTGCTGAATAGCCAAAATCTGAATCCTAGCAACATTTTTTCTATAAATAAAAATAGAGTTCACTGCAAAATAGTCTAAAAAATTTGGGGTCACTATTTTAGTGAATTTATGCCTTTTTTTAGAAAAGTACTCCCAACAATTCCTATTGAGTGATTCACTCGGTGATTCGTCAAAATACAATTTTACATATTGAGTATGTTCTAGTCGGTTCTAGTTGTTACCAATTAAGTATCAAGCCAATTATTATTGTGAATGTCTTGCTTGATTTCTTGGGAAATTCTTAAGGAATTTCATAGGCATGTTGAGGTAGAAATAGGAAAATCTGAAGAAGAAGCTGTACCTATCATTTTGCATGTTACAGTATTTTCTGTGTATTTAGAGATACAAATTATATGCATAATTCACCCCAGAGTGATCTATCACAAAATATATTTAGTGCACAATGCTCTGGTACCTATTGAGGGGTAGGATGTCAAGGTATTAATTCAAAATTTTCAGGCATTTCAAGGAAATTTGTGGGTATTTTCAATTTTGGAAATATTTCAAATGAATTTTAGCAATAAAATCCATAATAAGTAACAAAGCTTCAGGTTCTTCAGTGCACATCTGGATTACTTACCTACTACAGTATCCAAATACAATTATCTATGTTAAATAAAATAACTTACCTAATATAAATAATAGATCCATTGTTAAGTAGTCTCTTCCAGCCATAAGGTACAGTGGTATGCTGAGGTTGATTAATCCCAACCAAAGCATTGCCTTGGGCATGCTGTGGTGCAACTAATACAACCCCACCAGGTCGCACACTCAAACTGGAATCGTACACAACCATGTCCGAGGAATGATTTTGTACAATAACCATTCCTTCATCACTGGAGCTCAGACTGCTGCAACTCGATTCGGCAGCCTCTGAACGCACTGAATCACATCTAACACTTTGTGTAGGTACTTCGTTATTCAAAATAGTCACATAAGGGTCTATGTATCGTTCTCTATTATCACAATCATCGCGTTTGAGGTTGTCAGGCCGTCCGGGGCCTGTTTGCTGCCTATCAACTTCGTTGGTAGCACAATTTTTAATATTGGTCGCATTTTGGTAACCAATTGGAAAGCCGACGTTCTGGAAATAACCTCCTTGCGTGTTGGTGTTGACTATTTGTCCGCTGGAAGTGAAGATTTGTTGTTTTTCTCCAAAATTCTTTGTTTGGGTCATGGGGGCCATCGGATGGCTGGTGTTAGGATACCCGGAAGGGTGCATGTTTCCCTGTTGGGGCACATTTTGCTGATGGTGTTCGACTGCATAGGATTGAGCGAAATTGTCATTTGAAACGTAAACTACCACATTTTGGACGTTGGCTGTTGGATTCAGATCAGGCTTTAAAGCCATTGTGACTGCATATCAACAGCCCCCTCTTAGAGACTACTCCTATGCCAGAAATGTTCTGAAAATTAATTATACTAATATAGAATTATTGCCCTAAATTTAGTAGTTTTGCAAAATGTTTTGTAATAATAATAACTATTGCTATATTACCTGCATGTCGTATAATTCTTCCTCAAAATATTCCTCCTATGAAAATTTACCATTACAAACTATTCCTAATAGGAAAATATCGGTTTCAATTTAAAATCCTCTGCTGTTGTTTTGGTATAGTCGACACTGGTTAACCCAACACCTGTCTAGGAAATTTGTATTTATTCATTTTTAAAAGGCAACTAGACCACCATCACGTCACCAAGACGGAACGCGAATTTTCTACGCGCACACACACACACATCTAGAAGAAAAAACACCCAATTTTCCAAAGTAAACAATCCACTTTTTTAGCTTTCACTAACACCGCGTAAAACTGAACACTGAAAAATGAAAACCATCTCTACACTCCCAGAAGTCCTTGCGACAGGGCGCCATATTAAAATCTGACAAAAACAAATCAACATAGGCGATTGTGTTGCCATCTGTTGACCAGCGGACAAAACTTACTACAGTTTTAGTATGAAAAACTGAAATTTAATTTATAATTATTCATATTAATAATTCTTTTCAGTAGTTCTAAATAATTCTTAGCAGAAAGTAGTAACTTTAGTGATTTTATACGCCGTTGTTGCATATAAAGTTAATAAATACAGATTTCTGTTATATCAGCTGCCGCTTTCAACAGAAAAGATTGTATTGCTGTTTCCAAAATCACTGCAAACTCTTAAAAATTGAATAAAGCTGAGTTTTTCAGTCGCACCAAACTGCCTGAAAACTGTTTTTTTTTTTAAATGATATAATCAAATCAGCAAAGTCTTTTTCTAATTTCATAGATGTCGCCACTGGAAAATACAAGGTCAGTGATGGAATATACGCTTAAGCTCAGTTCACATGACGCAAGAAATCGCTATGCGAAATTATTTTTTGGTTATTTTAAATTTTCTAAGTCTAGCGGAAAAAGTTCAATCGAATGCTTTCCTTAAAGTCCTGTGACTATTCACCTTTGACTAGTCAAACTTAAATAAGTCGTTTTTGGATTTTGACTCCAAATTCTCATCTGCATTTTCCTATTTCAAAAAGAAATCTTTTATTTGCCTCGGAACTTTCTTGGTTCTGGAACATGTTGACAGCTCCCAATAACAGAGTAATAGTTTTTGAAACCAAGGAGACTACACACTGAGTGCTTATCGGCTTCGTTTTTGGTAATCGCCGCCATATTGGTATGCCACCATTGCCGACGTCATAATTAAGTCGACAGCTGCCTACAGCCTACGTAAAGGCGAGAAATAACATGCTGCCTACGTCACAACTGGTATTTTATCTTGGTGGTGATGGGTCAAGGGGGGGGGGGGATTGTTACACACAGGCCTTAGGAGGATAGGCCATCCTCAAGGGTTACGGGCCGAAACTAGGCTTAAAGCCTAATACTCATAAACTGCGAAATTCGCTCTTTTTTGACATTGGGTAAATTCAGGCAGTGCCAGCGGCTAAGTTCAACCAATCAGCAGGGATTTTATTGTCGAAACAGGGGAGCAGCGTTCTCATGAGAATGAAGGTTCTGTCTTCGTCGTCTGTATATATTTCCATAACACTGACAGTGACAGAGCAATCGTTCTCATAAGAACATTGTTCCTCGGTTTTGAGAATAAAGTCCCTGCTGAGTGGCTGAGCTTAGCCGCTGGCGCCGCCTGAATATACCCATTGCTTCGACAGTTTGACGTTTGATTCACGCATAAAACGTCAAATTGTCGAACCAATGTCAAGAAAGAGCAAATTTCGCGGTTATGAGTACTAGGCATAGGCCCGTATTCATAGTCGATGCTCAAGGTTGTATCTTGGCCCAAGTACGACTTGACGCCATATTTACGTTTCCAAACAGCACGGAACGATGCTCACAACTGTCAAAAATCGGAGCTTGAGCCAAACACCCGTCTATGAATACCGCTATAAGATAGGTATTGGCACTTTCCAAATTTCACCGATAAATTGACCGGTTGAATAAACCGGTAGCTGTCAAAAAATTCCGGTAAAAGTTAGGTGCAAGTCTGGTTACAAGATTTTTCTGGTGCATTTTGGAACGCTTTGGTCAGAAAGTTAGGTGGTGTTGCTTGTTGTTTGGAATGTATGATGGTTTGATGTGGGGTGCAATGATGAGGCTCGTATGTATTTTTATTATTTTTAACAGTCAACAAACGGTCGTTTTCAGTATGATTTTTGTAGATTAGATGAACTGACTGTTTGGTTTATCGAGTTCATAATGAATAAAGATAAAATTGTTCACGCCCGTCGCCCACGCACAAGCATTTTTTTATTCTGCAATCTGCAAGCAGCAATTTAACTTAACGATAGACTACCAATAGTGCCCATTCAAAGCAATTAAATTTATGTACGTCAAAAAAAAAGTGTCAAAAAATCTCCAACCGAAAAAACCGACAAAAATTCCCGGTGGATTCGGTGCCTCACCGGTTTCAAACAACTGATCATTCCGGTCAATCTTGGAACGAACAATCGGGTTCAGCCGGTAAAAGTCGGTACATTCTGGAACGGTTTGGTGAGTAAACTGTTAAACCGGTATCGCACCGGTTCAGAAACTGGTGAATTTTGGAAAGTGCCCAATGACATTTCAGGCCCTAACTGGTTCTTTGACGCCTCATAAACAAACCTTATGTGATTACAATCAGTTTGTTCAGATCGGAAGAATACCTGGATTATTGAAGATGAAATAATTGAAATTAGGTCTAGAATTTTCCGCAGAATCCAGAAATATCATAATATACTAGGGCTACCATATTGAAAAAATAAAGTTGATAACCGTACAGCTGTTCTTGAAACACCCTATGTAATAGATGATATTTATTTTATTAGGAGTATAAGTAATACTTATGTGACGCGCATGGAAGTTTGAACGCCGAGCGCAGCGAGGCGAATCAAATCCATGCAAGTCGCATGAAGAATACCTACTTATACTCCAAATGAAATAGAATATTTTATTTTCAAACAATCTTTGTCCGAATTAGGCAATTCAAACCACGTGACTTTCAAGATGGCGTGGCGGCCACACATGGGCCAAAAAACAGAAAAAAATATCTAGAATCTGCTCGATTTATTAGTTTAGGTACCTAGTCAACAAATATTTTATTAAATAGTCCAAATCAAAGTTGCAAGCAAAACTCTAAGCAAAATAATTTGAAATACGCATAAAAACACATTCAAAACAAACTTGCTTGGCCGCCACGCCATATTGAATTTCCCTATCTGACAGATGGATTGAATTGCCTAATAGTGCAGAATTTTTAATTTAAATAATGACATTCATATTTAGAAGTAATTAATCTGTGTTTAGAAGTATCACCTTTATAAACACCTATACCTGTATGTACAGGGCTGCGTTCAGGAACGGCTACAACCAAGCCAAAATTGGTATTTTGCGTTCGAGTTCGGCTCCAACCTACGTGTTTCGGCATTGTCGGTGGAGGGGGAAAAGTAAGTTTTGGCATTAGCATTGCCGTCTTTGAACGCACCCCAGGTAAACTACCTTAAATCGCTATGGAAAAACATGTGTAACGGCGTATATGTTATACTCCGGCGCAGTATAACACTTATACGCCGCTCAAGCTGAAAGTCATTAAAGTGACACTTATACCTTGACAAAATGATCACAAAAATTACTGTTATATGACGTTTGAAAATAAAAAAATTAATGTGAAAAAATTTTGAGCAAAAAATCTTGATCGACGTGTTTTTGCGTTTTGTCCACATATTTCATATCTGACGGCTCTAGCGAATTAGTTCCAGTTAAAATCCCCACCCTGTATATGGTTCAAAATGATAGTACATTATATACCTAGGTAAAAAAGTTGGTCATTATATACCGAGGTTTATAATGCGTAAGGTATATAATATACTTCTGGACAAAATTATCGCACCACTGCACATAAGCATCACCATAAACAGTGGTGCGATAATTTTGTCCAGGAGTATAGCTCTTTTCACGTGGCTCCGGTTTAAACTACCCGGGTTACTACAAAACGGTTAGAGAAATGACAAACCGTTTACTAACCCGGTTACAAAGTGACGTGATGGAAACCTACCACTCGAATTTGAGCGTTATGTTGCGGTTTGTTAAACCGGAGCCACGTGAAAAGGGTCAATGACTTTCTCTACCGAGGAAAATATAGAATTTTTTTCACTACTGCTGGTACAAAATAAAAAATAGGTTTGAAATTTGTGTTCAAATTATTTTTTCTTGTCGAAAGTGCTGCCCTCTATCAACAGCTTATGGTAATTTTCTATAATGTACATACAGGAACCTACTTTTTTTTAAAATTGACAGTTTGACACTGAAATTGAACCAATAGAAACCTGTTACGTTATGACAATATCCTTGCGTCATGACGTCATTTTCATTATTGACCTAGGTATTTTTTCATTATTAACCTAGGAAGAGAAATTCAATTTTTTCCCAAAAAAATTGATCGAATAATGCCCACTTCTCAGGTTAGTAATAAAAAAACTACTTTACGCACTGGTGCGTGACATTTTATGTCTTCTAAAAGGTGCGTAACGTAAGTACTTTACGCGCGGTAGTGGAAAAAAAACAATTATTGCGCCTTATTCACTCACAGTCGGGAATGAGATGTTGTATCCATACTTATACAGGGTGGTCCATTTAAATTGAGACATTTCAATATCTCGAAAATGGCGCGTTTTTGAAAAAAAAAAAAGTTCAATAATGTCTTAAGTTCAATGGCCCACCCTGTATACCTATTGTATATCGTGTGCTAGAAACTTAAAATTACCAATTTTTCATTAATTATGAAAATTTTGCGACTAAATAAAAGAAAAAGTAAAGTCTGTTTTTTTTTTAAGATAATTCCCCAAGTCAAAAATTTAGTAACTACATTGGCAACGCAAGCCTTCTCTACATAAAAAATTTGAAAGCATCGACAATTTAGCATTGTTTTGCCAACATAATGTCATTTTGACTTTTATTTAAAAAAAAAAAACAGACTTTAAAAATTCCGCTTTCCGCTTCTACCCTTTGCGAACGAAAATAGAAAATTTCCTCAAAAAGGCAAAAAGGGGATTATTCCGTCAAGCTGGCAACACTGTGGCTGACTCGTTATCAAACGCAAGGATATCAACAAAGCATTTGATAGGTTGGATATAAGCCCCGTCCCTTTCCAATCAGATGCGAGTGATATCAACAGGGCATTCAATTGGTTAGTTAAGCCCCGCCCCTTTCCAGGGTTTATGTATCGTCAAGGTATTTGATTGGTTGTTTCCTTTTCAACCCTTTCCAATGGCCCCGCCGGCCCACCTACAGTGACTAAACCTTTTCAAATAGAAATTCGGTACCGCCCCAATATTCTTGTTAATTTTGAATATGAATATATAGAAGTTAGCCACGCCCCTGTCGTCATACTTTTGCAAATTTTTTGATGTTTACTCAGATATTATTATTAATATAATTATTATCTAAGTATATATTTATTTATTCTTTATTTTTCAATTTTTCCATCTCATATTTTGTCTATTCCCGGATCTCGAATTTCGTTTTCTTCTTAATTTTTCTAATGGCCATTTCCACCAACTATTTTAATAGGGAAGGCCTAACAATAGGTAGGTAAAGGCCTTAAACTGACATTTCTCCATGTAAAAATGTCATTTTAGGGAATACTTATCGTTAGGGCTCCCCTAAAATAGTTGAAGTTTATAATGCGTGATGCGTTAGGTATATAATGACTTTCTCTACCGAGGAATATATAGATTTTTTTCACCACTGCTAGTGGAAAATGAATAATTTGTAATCTGTGCTCTAATTATTTTTTTTGAACCCTCTCCAAAGTGGTGCCCTCTATCAGTATCAACAGCTTATGATAACTTGCTATGTACCATCGTCACCAAAAGTAACTGGGACAGCATCACATTAGCTCTTGTCCTATTATATGAATTTTATTGTCAAATATTTGTCAAACTATGCATTAAATGCATTGAAATGAATGACAGTAGAATTAGACCAGGAGATTATTATGCATTATTTGTGTCCCAGTTACTTTTGGTGACGATGGTACCTACACAAACCTGTATTTTTTTTATTTTTATTTAACATATGAAGTTGAAATTGAACCAATAAAAAACTGACTTATCCTTGCGTCATGACGTAATTTTCATTATTAACCTATGCATTTTTTCATTATTTTCATTATTAACCTAGAAAGAGAAATTCAATTTTTTCCTAGAAAAATAGATTGAATAATGACTATTTCTCAGGTTAGTAGTAAAAAAAATACTTTTATTTACAATCATACATGTAATGTTGACTTTACTGACTTTTAAAAAGTTCGAAAATGTCACTTTTTTGACTTTTACTTTCGGCCCACGGGTCGAAAGTTTACTTTCGACCCGTGGGCCGAAAGTAAATGAAATTTTTAAAATTTATTGTATTTTTTGACTTTTACTTTCGACCCGTGGGCCGAAAGTAAATGAAATTGTTAATTATTGTATTTTTTAGTTTTAATCCAAATGAAAATTTCGAAATTCGAATGATTGTAAATAAAATAGTATACATACCTCGGTGAAAAGTTTCATTACTGTCTCGAGATTTTAGTTAGACCTCGGCTGTGCCTCGGTCTAACCAAAATCTCTCGACAGTAGGCCTATTCGGGTTTGGAAAAAGTACGGTTCTAGAACGGTCCAGAAGAATCGCACAGTTTATTATTGAAATTTGTGATAGTCGAGTCGTTGTTATTTTGTTGATCAATAAACTGGACGATTGGTTTGAACCGTTCTAGAACCGTCCTTTTTCCAAACCCGAATAGGCCTAGTAATGAAACACTTTCCACCTCGGTATGTAATATACTATTATTTACAATCATACATGTAATGTTGACTTTACTGACTTTTAAAAAGTTCGAAAATGTCACTTTTTTGACTTTTACTTTCGGCCCACGGGTCGAAAGTTTACTTTCGACCCGTGGGCCGAAAGTAAATGAAATTGTTAAAATTCATTGTATTTTTTGACTCTTACTTTCGGCCCACGGGTCGAACGAAAGTAAGCTTTCGACCCGTGGGCCGAAAGTAAATGAAATTGTTAATTATTGTATTTTTTAGTTTTAATCCAAATGAAAATTTCGAAATTCGAATGATTGTAAATAAAATAGTATACATACCTCGGTATGTAATATACTATTTCTACTACCATGCGTAAAGTACTCACTTTACCCACTATTTAGAAGACGTAAAATTTCACTTCACGCACTAGTGGGTAAAGTAATTCACTTCACACACTAGTGTAAACACGCTTTTACTTCAAATTTCATGGCTTATAAACCATAACACCTGTTTTTATGTCAAATAAAATGTGTCTGAGAAAAGCTGTATATAAAAATATTGTGACTTTTTGCCTTTGGAAAAAAGGAATTTTCCTAGTGTCTGTGATGTAATTTTTATTTCAGCAATCACAACAGACAACGCAGGTCAGTTCGCCTTCAAAACCTCATTTCATAATCTCTATTTTTGATTTAAATTTAAATTGCCAGTGTATTTTTAGCAGTAAAAATTTTTGATTATCAACTTGGAATCTACAATGAGTGAAAACAAAAATTTCATCATGGACGAAATCAACAGCGTTTTCGACCGATTTGCGAATTTATTAGAAAGGGACATCAAAGGAGTTCATGTAAGTCAGTAAAATAAAAAATTCTAGCAATGAGTATATATATAATTGTATGTAATATTTTTTTAGATTGGATGTTATTCAGTTGCCCTAATTTCTTTGACCATCGCTTTAAGAAAAGTCCGTCCTGTAAGTATCAAGTTAAATGGGCCACCCTGTATATTCATTATCAAATCTATCCACTAATAAATCAATCCTTTAAAGTTTAGCAAATTCAAACGTCCCAACGACATCCCGAATCATTTCATAAACGAAAAAAGAGAGCTTACAGGACAAGTAAAAAGCATAGACCCAAATGGTACCTTGCTTATGGTAGAGCACAAACCCTTAGTGGATATACCATTAATTAAATCTGGACAGCTTCCTGTTAAAATTTCCGGTATCAATGTATCAGGACTGGGTATGAACTGGATACAAAGTGTTGTTGTCAATCGAGAAATAAAATTCGTTCCTGTTAGTAAAGATGCTGATTTTCTTCAGTGCCAAGTTATACTGGTGCAAAAAAACAAAAATGTAAGGAGAAAACTATACAATTATCATAATTATTAAGATTAAATTATTCTAGAAAAGAGACGAACTTTTAAATGTCGGAGAAAGTCTTGTTAAAATTGGTTTTGCACAACTAGCACCCACTCATTCATTAGCACAAGATCCAGCTTTGCTCAGCTACTTCAAAAAGTTACAAGCAGCAGAAAGTGTGGCCCTTAGAAATCAACTAGGCCTCAAGTACTACATAAAGCCAACAAAAGCCGCCTTGCGTAGCTTAGCCAGAAACTTAACCAACCTCTCGAAATACCTAACGTTTGTTGTCCAACAACAAATACAGAAGGTGCCCCAAATGGCGAGGGCATAGCAAAGAATTTTCGTCATAGTGAGCGAATGTATTTTGGTTCTTTTACAATGCGTAGGCGTTTACAGGATTGTACAATATTTCTTTTTTACTGAACGATATACAGTGGCGGAGGATTTGGCTGAATTGTCTGAATGGTTTGAGAAATTTAAAATTCACATCAATAAATGGTGGAATGGTGAAATATGAACGTAAACTTACAACAGTGTACTTACTTTAAAAGAATTTTGAATGCTTTAGAGGTTTTTTTTTTCAAACTTATTTATGTTTATATACCTAGTTGCTGTTTATATTTAAATTCTATTTTATTTTCTGACAATAAACAAATTGTGATACTGTTGTTGAATGAATAAATTACTATAATTTGTTGAATATTACCTTAGACTTCTGTATGTGTTAGGCAAAAAGTATTTGTTTCTATTCCAAACTCTCGAATTTTATCTATTTAGAATAATTTGGAATAAAACGATAATTCAAGAGCCAGAAATAGATAAAAATTGAGAAATATAGGAGAAATGTAGGAAAAATAAGAAGACCTCTGAGAAATCTTAGGGGGACTTTCAAAGCTCACTCATTTTAGAATTTTTTGGGCTAGCTAGCAAATCAAATACAAGTAAAAACTTATTTTGAGCCCAGCGGGCCGATCCTCGAGCCAAGGAGTTAAGCTCCTCAAGAGAACAAATTTTTTGTCTTTATCATTCTCATTCACTTTTCGATTACATTGACAAAGACAAAACATTCGTTCTATCGGGGAGCTCTTCTTCCTGGCCTGAGGATCGGGCTTCTGAGCTACACAGGGCTGGTATTACTTCCAGCAATAGCAATTTTGCCATAAATATTTATTTATTCATGGATTAATCAGCTAAGTAGAAATTATTTACAAAAAAATATCACTTAATCTAGCTCAACCACAACAGGAAGCTCATCCTCATCTTCAGATTCCAAATGATCAAAGTCCCACTGAAACAATTCGGTCAATGTTTTTTTCAACCTTTCAGCTTTGCATTTTAATTCGCCATCCAACCTTGAACTTCTAATCGATCTAAATAGAACTTTAAGCTTAACATAAACGAAATTACGATTAGATACAATATCAGCTAAGAAATCTTCTGGAGTTTCCTTAAGATGCACTTCAACTACTGATAGAAATTCGTCATAAAGTCTTCTGTGTTTTAAGAGGGCTCCTTCACAGGAGCAGAAGAGGATGAATATTTTTTTCCACTGATCAAAAGCTTCTAGGCTGTGGCCAACTAGAAAGCATATGAAAGAAAATTCTAGTTCTCCTAAAACATCATTTGGTCTACAAAAAATAATCAATATAAATACATATAGGTAGGTTTTATATTAACTTACTGTTCATAACTTGCAAGAACTTGCTCAAAAAGATATGAAGCATCCAACGAATGTCTTGTTATTTCTGCAGGAGTAGATCCTTCTGGATAACCTTTGGTTGGAAACACAGTGAATCTTAATTCAGTACCGTGTATAGGTTTTAAATTGGGCAAAAAATCATCCTCTGACATGGAGGATCTGGATTTTTTGGATGACGATGGACCAGAAGAGTCACTAGCATTGGATTCTGATGATTTGATTCCTCTAGGTCTATCGGCATCAGTGCAAGGCTCTAATTCTAGAGCAGAGCGGACTTCTCCACTAATTGGAACCAACTTTTTGACCAAGTTCTCTGAAATCAGGCGGAGAAATCTACTTTATATTGTACATGAACATTGTAGAGAAAAAATATACTTATAGACTATCTAACTGGATATACCTGAGATGTTATCAGTAAGAGACTTCCATTTATCCCAAATAGTAAAAGGATAAGGACCCAAAAACTGATCCAAAGCTTGTATATTATCCTTAAGTCCGACAATTTCTGTTTCTGGAACACTTTCCAAACTTATACACTCGTTGAATTGATCCCATTTCCTGACAATCATTTCACCCTTTTTGAAACGATGAAAGAATCCATTGCGAGGAGCTGTGTCACCATAATCGCCCACCGAACTATAGAAAATGTAATGCAAACCGGGAGGGATCATTTTGACGCCTCGAAACTTTTCTCCTGTGTTCCAGGATTTCAGGTCGATGCCAAACTCTGTGCCTTCTGGAACGTTTAAGAAAACAAGGATACCTCCTTCTTGTAATAGTTTCTTGGCTGTAGGCTGATCCATGTTTGTTTATTTCTTATTTCTTTTGATTTTCCAGAAAATTTCTCAACCACCGCTACTGAACCTAGGGTTCTGTTGTTCTAAACCTAACCTTAGATAAAACGTAAACTAGACACTAGAGTAGAGTAGTTCTACTCTACACTAATTTTACTTATCGATTCGATATATCGATGTTACCTATATCGATATCGATAAGGATTCAAAACAGACACTGCATCCATGCAAATTTTTTGAAAAATATTGATGAACAAAAGCCGATAATACAGAAATATTCTTTTTAGATACTGCCGCCATCTATGAGTAAATAATCGAGCTTCTTGGATTCTGGATATGCCATATGGACAATGTTACCAACTCTGAACCAAGACTGTCCACTAGAAAAGAGACTTCCACTAGGAGAAAAATATGTTTGGACTAGTGGAAAATCTACTTAATTTTTCCCACTCTTTTTTGAACTTTTTAACACTCAGAGGTGCTTTCGAGTGACCCATTTGAGTTACTCCTGAACCTTGAACTACTCATTTCTGTTATCCCCTGCCCCCTCGTACTCACTTTATTTCAAAGTTATATTCCTTTCAAGAGTTAAGAGCACTAGAGCTACTCGCTCCGGTGTTAGTCGACCCCGATCTGAAAGGAATAGATGCGCTGACTTTCGTGTTTTTAAATAATTTTGTTCGGGCTTGAGCACTGAGCACTTGAGCAATGTCAAAAAAATGCGAATTTCGTAGTTAAGAGTACGAGGCTTAAGACGAGATACGTTCCAGTGCTGGTTATGTCGAACAGTTCAAGAGCGTCACACTCCAGGAGCATGATACTGTAACAATTTAGGCACTGGAAAGCAGCTCAGGGCTGCGTTCAGAAATGGCTACAGCCAAGCAGTGATGTGCCTGTAGACAATGTCAACGTAAACAATTGATTGTCTACGCGTAGACAATTCGAATTGTTTGCGGGAGCATTTGTCTACACAATAGACCTATCTCGCATGATTAGAAAAAGAGAGCCTAATTGTAATAAATACAAGCTAGAAAGCAATAAAAGATGACATGCGCGCGCAACTCGTAGGCTGCTGTGTAGCCAGATTGTATTGTTGCAGAATAAATGTAGACAATACAAATCGAATATTATAACATTAAAGAAGTGATATAGTGTCAAGTGTTTTACAATGCCTTATATCAGACAAAAGAAGAGTTTTAAAGTGGATGAACATCGTTTGCACTTTTATTTTGATAAATGTTTCCTCCGGCAACATCGCTCAATGAAATGGCAAAGGAATATGTCAAGTATAATCTTAAACGAAACTGCGGTGAGTTCAAGTAATATGTAAAGAATTAGTTTGCTCTTTGTCAAATTACACGTTACAAAGAAAGAAGGAACAATTCATTCTGAACTGGCCCCTGAATAAGAATATGACGCAAGCCTGTCACAAACTTGCTTCTCATTGGACGCTCACCTGCAGCCTACAAGCACAAGCGACGCGCGCAGTCCAGGTAATAGGAGATAGGTCTATTATCTATCTGCGGCGTAAACAATAACTTATTTTAAAAAATTCGAAAGAAAATATCAAAAGTTACTATACTATCACTATCACTTCGATATCAGCATTCACTGATTATAAAATATCAGGAAAACCAATAATAAAATAAAAATAATTTAAAAAATGGAAAGTGTGAGGTTAGAATTAAACGTCATTTATATTATTTTACATTGTTGGCACGTTGTCTACATTGTCTACATTATCTACACGTAAAGTAGACAATGAAAGTCTACGTGTAGACGCACATCCCTGCTGCCAAGCCAAAAAAGGCATTTCGCGTTCGAGTTCGGCTCCAACCTACGTGGTTCGGCATTACCGGTGGAGGGGGAAAAGTAGGTTTTGGCATTAGCATTGCCGTCTTTGAACGCACCCCAGGGGTGATATCTTTTTTAATGTGTAATAATTCTAAAAAATATGGATACTCATTACTCAACGGCATCTAGGTATCATCTACCATGTTGTGTTGTGTTAGTTTCTTTTCTTTATTTCTAGTGATTTCCATTTGTCGAACCAGTTCAAAAAAAATGTATCCTTCTTATCCTTATTAAACATGTTACATGCTTTTAGAAAAACATTCCGATACACTCAGTGCGCCTTGACTGACAAATGGAAATCGCCATTAGATTATGTTACAGCAGCATATCCATAAACAAGGATGGGCTATCCTCATAGGGCCTGTGTGTAACAAATCCCCCTTTCCCCCACCAAAATACCAGTTGTGACGTAGATACCATGTAATTTCTCGCCTTGACGTAGGCTGTTTAAACAGCTGACGACTTAGTTATGACGTCGGCAATGGTAGCATACCAATATGGCGGCGATTGCCAAAAACGAGGCCGATAAGCACTCCTTAGGGCCAGTTTATCAATCAAGGGATAACTCGCAGAGTTTGCTGACCCTGGGTCAACTCTAACTCTGGGCTAATTACCTAGTCAAGTCGGAAGGTGTTTATCCAAGCTTCTTTCACCCAGGGCTGGTAAACTCTCGGGTACTTCGAAGGATAGCATTACTTATACAACGTTGCTAGCTAACCTAACTCATTTATGTTATTTTTTTTTTTTTTTTTTCCGTTTCCGTAACGTAAAGTTCGGTTTCGTGTACCTATTCTGTGTAAAATTTGTTGTTTTGTTTTAAAGAGAAAATTTCTGAAAGAAAATAACCACAAGCATACCTACTTTTTACGTAAGTCTGTTGGCAATTCGAGTCTATGCTCGATTTGTTCTAGAACAAATAAAATTGTTTTTCGCGAGCGAAAACGCGGTGACGTCATCAGAATTGTCAAAGAGGTTAAAGGGATTATGGATTTGACCTCGACCTTACGTGGTAGTATCGCCGCTCATGTTTTAGAAATTCTAGGAGGGTTGACAGTGGACATAAAAGCATCATTGAAAATATTGACATACCTACGATATGACAAGCTCAAGGATGATATACACAATACCACTACAGGATGGCCCTCTATGGGATAGCCTATCCTTATAAGGCCTGTGTGTGTAACAAATGCTGCCTTAAAATAGTGTCCAACTCTTTTAGAGTGGCACCGTACAAGTCTGGACTGATTCTGTCTGTCATTTTGTCTATGTGCGAATAAGTCAGTCGGGATGCCAGTTGTTTTTAGGGCGAAACAACAACTCTTTCTGTTTCCCACGGTTTTCGTACAACTTCTCAGTTGTACTGTCGGAAATGGTATCACACCACACCAGTTTGGCGGCGATTACCAAAAACGAGGCCGATAAGCACTCTTTTGAGTGTGTATTCTCCTTATGACAAGCCCACAAAAAGAAAGGCAAGGATGATACACACTCAATCTATGCACACTACTACTACAGGATGGCCTATCCTCATAAGGTATGTGTGTAACAAATCCCCCCTCGCCAAATCACCAGTTGTGACGTAGGCAGCATGTTGTTTCTCGCCTTGACGTGGACTGTTTAAACAGCTGACGACTTAGTTATGACGTCGGAAATGGTGTCACAACAATATGGCGGCGATTACCAAAAACCAGGCCTGTAAGTGTGTATCATCCTTGAATATATGCTGCCTTCTGTAAATTAAGAGGAATCCTATACAAATACGTTATTTCGAAATTTTATAAAGAATTATCGAGAACTAATAGAAGCGAAGTATCACTAAAAATGATTGAGCTAAAAATTCACCAGAACCGTGGATTGGCGTGGATCCAATGAAGTAGTAAGAAGGTTGGAATAGCCCTTTGCCTATCTACTCAATACATATATTTGCGGCCAACATTAGAGTGAGAGAACAGCAGAGATCCATGAGATTTTTTTGCCGTTACTAGCGCTATTTCACTCAGGGTTAGAGTGAGAGATATGGGAAATCCAATTAGGCAATTCAATCCATCTGTCAAAAAGGAAAATTCAATGTGGCGTGGCGGCCAAGCAAGTTTGTTTTGAATATGTTTTTATGCGTATTTTTAATTATTTTGCATACAGTTTTGCTTACAACTTTGATTTTCATTATTTAATGAAATATTTGTTGACTAGGTACCTGAACTATTAATTCGGGCAGAAACTAGATTTGTGTTTTTTGGCCCATGTGTGGCCGCTACGCCGTCTTGAATGTCACGTGGTTTGAATTGCCTAATAGATTTCTTGCCCTTACTAGCGCTATCTCATTCTGGAATCAATTGAATGACGCAAAGCTCATTCCAAACCTTATTTCTACTTCATTGCGTGGATCCCATTCCCATTCCCATTAAAATTACCACTATAGTGAAATTTGCTAAAACCATTTTACTAGACAACTTTGAAATCCACTAGAAATAGTGAAAATTCTACCGAGTTGGCAACACTGCATATGGCCCATATGGGTGATTCCCATAACTAGGTTGAATCATGGATATCAATCACATATCCATGCTAAAGCTGATAATAAATTAATATTTATTTATATTACTAGCACGGTATGAGCTTCCTATAGTAACGAGTGCTGTAATTATGAGCGTTATCGCACTTGTGATATACTAGTTATTAACATTACAAGTGCGTTTATAAACATGATTACAATAACGAGTGTGCGAAAGATTAGAACGACGAGGTCGTAGACATTGTTTTTGAGAAAAACGACAGAATGCGATATGGCATGCATATTGAGATTCCTTCGCCTAGACGCGTAGCACCATCCAATTCTTCATGTAATAAAACCCTAGAGATTTTCGTACAACAGGGTTCTCAGAAATAAAAAAATACTGTATTCTTAGGGACGAATTTTAGGGGGCTGAAACTCCCTGTATAGTGAAGTTTGCCATAACAAATGAAGTTGAAACAACCCGAAATGGAGTTAAACACCAAATTGCGTGAAAATGATGACCTATCTTGCATTGTGAAGAAGACATTTAATAGACGTAACACATAGAATCAGAAAACGAGTACATATGTCGATGAGCTGAGCCTCTCTTAAAAATCTATTCCGAGTCTGAGAAGCTCTGAAATTCAACTTCAATGTCAAAAGTTCAACTTTGAAGACAAAGCAGTGCTCAAGTACCTACATTATCTATTTTCTATTTCGACATCAAAAGACGCAATATCGAGAAAGTTGATGATGATGATAACTATAGTACTTATATAGTAGGTACAAGAAATAGGTAGTTATTATTATATCGATGAATAATGAATGAAGATCGATGTTCTTAAAGATTTGCCACTGAATAGGTAGGTATTATGCTATATTCTAGAAGGGGAAATGATACTTCAAAGGTAAAAAAAGAGGATTTAATCTAGAGGAAGTAGAAAAGTACCTATACAAAGACTTTTTGAGTGAATGTTAGGACTTTTTATATGATAAATAACATTAAGAATAATTTGTCAAAGTACCTTTCATCAGACTTAACATGAAGGAGGAACATTGGATAGCTGTCGCCAACAATCTCAAAAAAGGGTGGGTAGATACCTACCTACTTCCATATTTTTTTGAGTATTTGAATAGAACAATAAGACCTATAATTGTATCTATAGAAGCTATCTAAGGCAATGTCCACTGTTTGATAATGGTTTCTTCAAATCGTTCCACCTTTTCAGGGGCACTCGCAATCCAATTCGTTTTGATCCTTTTCAGGATCCTTAAAAGACGAAATAATTCAATATCGAAATACTCCAGTACCTACTTCGGCCTTGACTTCGACTTTTCTCTCGAAATTTCAACTTTAATGCCGGCACATCGACATATTGAAGTCGAAATGTATTACCTACTTTTTTCTAAAAATTTCGACATCAAAGTCGAATTGGTTAATTTTTTTTATATGTGGCACTTTCTACGCCTCCGAAGTAGAAGAAGAAAGAAACCCAATTTTTAGTTGAGGTAGCTTCCGGTCCATTGATCAGTATTTTTATTTTAAGATTTTGAAAAGAGGTGGCGCTAGTTTGGTCTCATGTAAAAATTCCTCCTCTTACGGCTCATCATGTATTTGAATTTTTGGATTCTGGATACTCCTGGATACTCCTCACATTCTCTTTGTATATATAATTTGAAAATTGTCGATTGTTGATATTTTCAATGCAAAAGTTTCCAGCAGGTTTGACAACGCCCTTGAATCTGTTCCTCTATAGATTGTCTGTGGAAATCGAATAAAAATATTTTGTCTCTGCGAGCGTCGCCGAAGAAAGGAAAAGAGAGAGGACCGCGACGTCGCGTTAGCATCAGCCGGCGCGTCCCCGATTCCCGAAAAACTTTTATCGGGGTGCGGGAATCGACCGGACAAAATCTGGCAATGCGGGAGACGCGCGTCTGGAAAGCAGGAGCGCCGACGCTGGCGCATTTCGCGCACCCGACGCGATCCAGAGCAGCAGGAACCCAAGAGCAGCAGCAGCAGCGACGACGACACCGTCAACCACCCAGCAGTGATGTCGTTCGCGAGCGGGTTGTGTCGCTGAGAGATGAATCTTCGCGAGCATGTAATCGTTGTTGTCGCCGCCAGCGCCCAAGCGTCGTCGTGCGACCATGTGTGCCGCCGCGTACGCTACCGAGATCACGTAAAAGCGGTCGACTTGAGTCCAAAAAGGCCCCGTCGAGCGGCCGAGTGGTGAGGCGTCATGGCGGGCTCGGCCGTCGACCAGGCGTCGGCGTGCGTCGTGGCCCACGGCCATGGCTTCCAAAAGAAGACCTTCCACAAGCCCACGTATTGCCACCACTGCGGCGACATGCTCTGGGGCCTCATCCAACAAGGCTTCGTATGCGAAGGTGAGACCTTTATCCCACAAAATTTACCTTTATGTACCTCTTATCCTAAATAGGTCACGCAACCACGCGCCCTACACTCGATTCTCCCGTTTGATGTTCCCTATACATTCATTATAATCAAATGCTTATTCTCTCAAGAGAGCTTCCGTATATTTCTATTAATAAAAGCACGAGATATACTTTTTGTTTCTGCCCTACTTTTCACGCTTTCCTACAAGTATGGATTATTTTATGGATGCACCTACTACCGATATAGCATATTTGAACATTGTTTTCTTTATAGTGGTTAATATACCTACAGCAAACCTTCAAATTGTAGCTAATCAAAAATGAAAAGTTTGGCATTTGCCTATTGTTCTTTGTTATGTTAATACCTATTCAACGCACCAGCTAACAGTTTTTGCGAAAAATCAATCGTTTTTTTAAGTAAATCAAATTCAAAATACTTGAGTATCAATACTAAGAGATTATAACACAATGGTTCCTGCTTTAAAAATGTTAGCAATAAGACACTCTGATGTCCATAGGTAAATTGATTGATTCTGGTAAGATTGCTCTGGAAAACTCTGCGCTCAGGTTTTTCAAATTTTATATATTTTTCCATTAGATAGAGCAAAAAAAAACCTCAAAAAGAACAAACATTGATCTAAATGATTGTTAATTTTGTTTTTGTTGCACATGAGCTTTTTCAGAGTAAACTTTGGTGTGTTATATGAAATACACTTCATGAAAAGATTCTAATTTCCTCTGGAGTTATCCAGGTGCACACGTCCACATTATATCCATGTCCCGACAAACATTTGTCTCAAGGAGGTTTTTACATTTTTCGGTCGAGCAGATTTATGCTCATTTAAAACTTAGTCCATTATCCTTATTTGCCAATGATTTGATGATTTTTAACTGATTTTACATCAAAAACACGAAAATTCTTGTGAAAATATAGGTACGGCTATTCTAGTAAATTAAACTACATAGTTTAAATTTTAATTGCATAACAAATACAACACATGAGAGAAGCGTATAATGACTTTCCATTTTCGCCAAATTCTATAGAAAATAGCCGCGTAATAATTTTTTTGAAATTGAAAAAAATCTTATTCAGATAACTAGGAACTTTTTGATGCAAGTTTTGATAGTTTTGTGATCCTAAAGACGTAATGTCATCAAAATGAACTAATTATTGCTACAGATTCTCGTCTTTTGTCTCATCCCAGTCGTCCCGTCTTGTCTCGTCTCGTCTCGAAAAGTCACTTGGAAATGAGATGAGAGAACAGTGTCTCTCGTCGAGAATTTCTCAAGTTCCCTCGAGCCCTCTCGCACCGTTTTGGGGTATTTTAGGGTTGATTTGAAAAAAACGCTCAAACACGTCAATTTTGTATTCAGGGAGAATCTTTTTGACCCTATCGGTATTTCGCTAGGGTGCACCCCCTGGATGGGGTGACTTTCACCCCTCTTTTTTAGATAGAGAAGATGGGTCGAGAGGTAAGTACCTTGTTTTAAAGGTATTTTGATTCTTGACACAACTGTGTACTTGTTTTGAAAATCGAATGATTAGTTCTCAAGACATTTACTGTCAAAGTTTTGCCATAGGCTAAATAAGAAACAATAATATTCTGGCTCTGATTCTCAAATTAACACTTTCCTGACTTTTCTTTCGAACACGTCAATTTTAATTATTTCGAAAGCACGCAAAAAAAGAAAATTGAGGAGAGGATAGTCAGGAAAGTGTTGATTTGAGAATAACAGGACCAGAAGATGGTTTCCTATTTAGCCCATGGCAACTTGAGAACTAATCGTTCGATTTTCAGAAAAAGTACACAGTTGTGACGAGAATCAAAATACCTTTAAAACAAGGTACCACTCGACTCATCTTCCCAATCGAAAAAGAGGGGGTACACCCTAGTGAAATACCCATGAAATCAAAAAGTTTCCCCCTTGAATACAAAAATGACGTGTCGGGGCGTTTTTTTTTTTAAATTGACCCCAAAATACCCTAAAACGCCTCTGTTTCGATTTTCGTGGAACACCCTGTATGCATAGGCTATTTCCGACGTTAGGTCCCTAACATCAAGGTGCCATTCCTTATATATTAAAAAAAAATCCTATAAATATTTGTAGGGAAATCGGAAATGGCACCTTTTTTCGATACAGCGTATTCGAACCTTTGTTAAGATGAAAAAAGTAGGTAGGTATACGTAAATATCCAATATTTTCCAGAACCTTGGGTATTATGGTTGATATTACATTTTTATACATTTTAGTTAATAAGGAGCCAGAATACGTTTGCATTTTCTTGACCTCGGAGTCGAAATTAACCCACTATGCGTCAAAACTGACAAGAGACGAGAGAAAACGAGACGAGAAAAGAGCTCTCTCTCGTCTCGTATTGAGGGTCTCTCGTTGAGACGAGAGACTCATTTTCTTTGGAATCTTCGAGACAAGACAAAACAGAGCGTATTCTCGTCTCGTCTCGCGGCATAACTACACAGTAGGTACATTCCTGGAAATGGACCAAGTTCATAAGTATCTACCTATATTTTCAGGTGTAAAAATCCCCTTATTAAGAGGATTTTCAATTATCTTGGAACTTGAAAGTTTCATTTATAAACCACGAGAAGGAATAGAATATTCTATAGCAAGTGTGGAATAAGCAAAATTCTATACGAGAGATTTGTATCCCGAGCCGAAGGCGAGGGGAACGGCTATTCGAGTGTAGAATTTTGAATTCCACACGTGTTTCAGACTATACTTTTCTACGATTTCAAATCAAACAACTGTAATAAGCCAATGTAAGTGTGACATGAATATTTGACTGTCAAACGTTGTCAAGTAATAGTCGGAATGAACGAATTCTCTAATAGTCGTAGAAAAAAGACCTTTCAATATTTTGTATAAAAATGTCCTGTTATTTGATAGGTGAACATTTCCTGTACCTTCTCGAACTTCCTTTGAACTTTTTCTAACTTGAATTTTGTTAATAAGTACTTACCCGTACTTGCACGAAAGTCTTTAAATTTCCCAGACTTGCTCCACACTCCCTCAATCTTGCCTTTCTTGTATTTCTCCCGATTTCCACAAACTTTCTTGAATCTTCTTTTATATGTTCCTTTCTCGCACTTTTAACAGGTGGACCTCCTTTGAATTGTCTCCGACTTCCTCTATATAAATAAAATCGATTTTGCAGAATTTCTGGTTTTTCCGGATATCTCGGAAAATGTTCAGAATTTTTCAAATGTCAAAGTACCATTTTATATAGTGTTGAATTGCGCAACTTTTTCCTGATCTAACCAACATTGTAATAGCTCCAACCGTTCTCCAGATCCCCCCCATCCTTATCTTGGAAACACTGTAGAATATCCTGAATAATTCCCCATATTTTTTCAGATTTCCTCAAACTTCCCCGGTTTCCTCCCTACTTCCTTGAAGATGAAATTTCTTCTTCTCTGGGTCGGATATTAACAAACATTTCTAATTCTCTTTGCAATTCACCTTAGGTGGAGGTAAAAATTTTCTGTTCCTAGTAGGTAGGTGGTTCGCCCCCAAAAAAAACTTTTTTTGATATTATTTGACTCGTTGTTTGATAAACATCTCCCGTTCTTCCTCGAACTTCCTTTGAGGTTTCTCGGATTTCGCCAAAGTTCCCACAACTTCTCTAATACTTTTCCAGACTTGTACTTTCCTCAAATTCCTTATAAATTTCCGCTAAACTTCTCTTTCTAACTACATGTACTTCCTTAGATGATGCAAAATCCCCTTTCAGGCAGTTTTACCTCGGAAAAATCACAGTAGGTAAGTCATAGCTTGCAGAGCTTGTAATTCTGTTATTTTCAGTCTCGTTAAAACTCGAAGACTTTACTCTGGCTCCTCAAAAACTGCACCTCAATGGATTCACTGCAGACCACCAAGACTCCAAGAGCTGAAATGTTTGTTCAATGTTATATTCTGCTCCCAAAAATTTTAATCTTAGGTTCAATATTTACTTAATTCAAAAAATTCACAAACTGCTGCTCAATTGCCTTGAATTTTCAGTATTTTTTGTATAAAACTCCTGAAAATTGATTCTTAAAATCTATTTGCGTGTCTTAAAAATTTCGAGTTAAAAATTGAAGCTTAGAGGTTTTTCATTGTCAATTGAAAAACTTCACAATTTTATAGTTTGTTGCCAAATCGTTGTGAGTCTCCAGTATATTTTGTACCAAACTATTAGAAATTGATCAAGTTCTCATATTTTCACACCTAATAGTTTTTTGAGTTGGAAATTTCAGCTTAGGAGGCTTGTCAGGGTCAATTTTTACTTAATTCAAAAAATTCATCACTTCGCAATTTGCTGCTCATGGTACATCTTGAAAATTCACCTGTAGATCGCCAAATATTGCACCTAATGGCCTCTACTTCAGATACAGTTTGTTGCTCAATTGCTGTGAATTTCCAGTATATTTTGTACCAAACTCTTGAAAATGGATCTTCAAGTTCTTATATTTTCACGCCTAATAGTTTTTTGAGTTGAAAATTTGAGCTTAGGAGGCTTGTCAGGGTCAATTTTTACTTAATTCAAAAAATTCATCACTTCGCAATTTGCTGCTCATGGTACATCTTGAAAATTCACCTGTAGATCGCCAAATATTGCACCTAATGGCCTCTACTTCAGATACAGTTTATTGCTCAATTGCTGTGAGTTTCCAGTATATTTTGTACCAAACTCTTGAAAATGGATCTTCAAGTTCAATTATATTTTCACGCCTAATAGTTTTTTGAGTTGGAAAATTGAGCTTAGGAGGCTTGTCAGAGTCAATTTTTACTTAATTCAAAAAATTCATCACTTCGCAATTTGCTGCTCATGGTAGGTACATCTTAAAAATTCACCTGTAGATCGCCAAATATTGCACCTAATGGCCTCTACTTCAGATACAGTTTGTTGCTCAATTGCTGTGAGTTTCCAGTATATTTTGTACCAAACTCTTGAAAATGGATCTTCAAGTTCTTATATTTTCACGCCTAATAGTTTTTTGAGTTGAAAATTTGAGCTTAGGAGGCTTGTCAGGGTCAATTTTTACTTAATTCAAAAAATTCATCACTTCGCAATTTGCTGCTCATGGTACATCTTGAAAATTCACCTGTAGATCGCCAAATATTGCACCTAATGGCCTTTACTTCAGATACAGTTTGTTGCTCAATTGCTGTGAGTTTCCAGTATATTTTGTATCAAACTCTTGAAAATGGATTTTCAAGTTCTTATATTTTCACGCCTAATAGTTTTTTGAGTTGAAACTTTGAGCTTAGGAGGCTTTTCAGGGTCAATTTTTAGTTAATTCAAAAAAATCATCACTTCGCAATTTGCTGCTCATGGTACATCTTGAAAATTCACCTGTAGATCGCCATATTGCACCTAATGGCCTCTACTTCAGATACAGTTTGTTGCTCAATTGCTGTGAGTTTCCAGTATATTTTGTACCAAACTCTTGAAAATGGATCTTCAAGTTCAATTATATTTTCACGCCTAATAGTTTTTTGAGTTGGAAAATTGAGCTTAGGAGGCTTGTCAGAGTCAATTTTTACTTAATTCAAAAAATTCATCACTTCGCAATTTGCTGCTCATGGTAGGTACATCTTAAAAATTCACCTGTAGATCGCCAAATATTGCACCTAATGGCCTCTACTTCAGATACAGTTTGTTGCTCAATTGCTGTGAGTTTCCAGTATATTTTGTACCAAACTCTTGAAAATGGATCTTCAAGTTCTTATATTTTCACGCCTAATAGTTTTTTGAGTTGAAAATTTGAGCTTAGGAGGCTTGTCAGGGTCAATTTTTACTTAATTCAAAAAATTCATCACTTCGTAATTTGCTGCTCATGGTACTCTTAAAAATTCACCTGTAGATCGCCAAATATTGCACCTAATGGCCTCTACTTCAGATACAGTTTGCTGCTCAATTGCTGTGAGTTTCCAGTATATTTTGTACCAAACTCTAGAAAATGGATCTTCAAGTTCTTATATTTTCACGCCTAATAGTTTTTTGAGTTGAAAATTTGAGCTTAGGAGGCTTGTCAGGGTCAATTTTTACTTAATTTAAAAAATGCATCACTTCGCAATTTGCTGCTCATGGTACATCTTAAAAATTCACCTGTAGATCACCAAATATGGCCTCTACTTCAAATACAAAAAAAACCTAGATAAATCTGAAAGAGAAGCCTCCTTCAGAATTTCACAGAAAATCTTTTTTTATTACATTTGATTAATATTTCTCGTCCTTCGTCGACTTTTTTTGGATTTTCTTGAACTTTCTCAATAATTCCAAGGATTTTTTCACACTTCTTCGGATCTCTCAATGCTTTCTCAGAAATACCGTGCTTGTATATACAATCTCTAGACTTCCTGGGTTGGAAGTTGAAACTTCTTTCTAAATTTCACAAAGAAGCTTCTTTTATTCATATTTAATAAATGTTTCTAGTAGGTATTTCTTGGATTCCCTTCGAAGTTCTGCTAACTTCTTGGGATTTCTCCAAATTTCCCCGCACTTCTTCAATTCCTACTTCAGTTTAACATCAATTTTCTCTTGAACCCTCCGCTCGATTTCGATGAATTTTTCACAGATTGTAGCTTGATTCTTCAGGAATACATCTGACGTATTACCGTTATTAAATGATTGGTCTTTATATCATATACAGGGATGGAAAGAAAGTCAGTAATTTTGAGACACCCTGTGGAGTGAACCACTGGAGATTCAGAACAGTTTTTCAACACCAAATTGTAGCCTAATGTTTTCCGAACATTTTCATTTTTTATTCACTCTGATATTTTCAATATTATTGAAAATACAGAGTTTCGAAGAAAAGGTGGATATTGACCTTAGTTTTCTCCACTTCGACATACGAATTGGATATGAAAATTTGAAAATGTGTCGTTTCCCAATAATATTGAAAATATTGGAGTAAATAGAAAGTGAAAATGTTCGGAAAAGATCAGGCTACAATTTGGTGTTTAAAACTGCTGAATTTCCAGTGGTTAACTCCACAAATCTCAAAAACTCTGAAAATTACTGACTCTTTTTCCATCCCTCTATATGATATAGAAACGAATCATTTAATAACAGTAATACGTCAGATGTATTCCTGAAGAATCAAGCTACAATCTGTGAAAAATTCATCGAAATCGAGCGGAGGGTTCAAGAGAAAATTGATGTCAAACTTAGTGTAAATTTTATCCCTTCCCCTAATTTTGCTGGTGTGTGTATCTGGTCTTCGTTGCCTGATACCCATCTTCAAGGTTTTCAGGTTTGATTTCCCAAAAGAAATTATCCAGTGGATTCAGATCTGGCCAATATGCCGGCTTTTCCATTGCATCTCTACTGATTTTGTTAGCAAACAAGTGGAATTTTTATTCTAGAATTTACTCACAATGGATACTTTGTGAATATTCCACACTGTATAATGGCTAACCAACCTTAATGTTGGTCAAATAATGGGTTGTAATGAATATACAAAGTTATATAATACACACACATAACAAACAAGAAGCTTTATTTTAAATCATCTGGAATCCTACTAGACTGTTGAACATATGTTTGATTTCATGGCTCCATTATTCTTTATAGCTGGTCAATGACACCATTTTTTTTTTCAAATTTCACTCAAAAATGTAATTTGTTTTTGGATAAATTAATAGCCAGAGGTTTGCCTCAAAAATCTCTCTCGCGTCGTAGCTATTTTAATATTATTCATATTAAGATTACTAAAAATAATTTATCTAAGGATGAATATTCAGTACTATGAATAGCTTCCGCGCGCTATAAATAAACTTTCCATCGCGAGAGAGTGAGTGAAACCATTTATAACCGATTACGCCTCTCGAATAAAGTACCTATAGCTCTCAATTTTTTCTCCTTGCAAGTGACTAGAACCAATTAAACGCACTTTTAATTTAATTGGTGTGATAAACTTGCTACAACAAAGCCAGCTTTTATCCCTGGAAATTACTTAGTTTTTTTGAGTACTTTCTTCTAAAAAACTGGAACATTTCTATTAAAAGACGCTTTACAGTAAAGAAGAAGTCCAATTATTTACAACTACATAGTCTAAAAAAAGAACTACTAAGTTATTCTGAGTTTGTATAGTGAAACTCTTGGAACATTTTTGCTAATGATTACGACCTAAATATAGTCCGGAAAAAATTGGATTCAAATTCCCTGCATATATAAAATCTAATTAGAGAATCACTAGAGAGTAAAATGATTGGCACTTTTGCGCTATCAATGGGATAACAAAACAATAGCCATTAAATCGGAAACCGTTTCAATAAATGTTAAAACACAATTGTGAACAGCTTACAACGTAATCCTGATGACAGCTAGTTTTGATTAACCAAATGGGGTGCAAAAATAAAATTGAATTTATTTTCCAGTTTGCAACTTCGTAGTGCATGAGCGCTGCTTGAAGACCGTAATATCTCCATGTTCAAGCTTAGCGGCCAGTCTAGTCAAGGTAAATGTGCATAATATGTTTGTATATGATGGTTATTAATTGATTTTTTTCCAAATTTAGAATCCAGTAGCGCATTGCTGGTCAGAAGCACTACATCAGAAACGGAAATTTTGTAACGTTTGTCGGAAAAGACTTGACGATTGTGATTCTATTCATTGTGAAAGTAAGTATAGAACTTTTTTTTTGGTGAATTTAGGGAAACCTGTAAACATCTATACGATTATTTTGTTGATCCAGAAAACACTAATTTATGTTGAAGTCATTGAAATATATTACAATATTGACCTGATTATATTAAAGGGCATGTAGTTCAGTGAAAAACCTAAACAGATACTCATCGATTTATGGGATTTTGTCCAGAATGGTTCAAGGACATGAAGCCAATAATTCCTGTTTTTTATTTGGCACAGTTGCCAGATTGAACGTTCTTCCTATACCTACTTGGTTTTTCTGGTATTTTGGATCATAATATGGGATTTTGTTTCTTTTTTCCTGAGCAAGCAATATTCAGTTTCCAGCGATTCTTTAGGTCTGATACGATACGTCTGATGTCCACTTATTATCTCCCATTCTTCTGTAGTCAGTCGAAGTGGTTTCAAATTGTCGTTAGTAGATGGTCCAGGATGTTTGACCAACACATATTAGTGGCTGATGACATCTGCAGTAGCTCTGTCCATCAGGTCCTTGATGTCAATTTCAACTTCTTTATCTCACCCTTTTTCAGGAATTTGCAAAAAAATCCTGACTGAATACAGGGTGCTTAGATGGAGTAATACAAAATCATGAAGAGTGATACAAATGACGATGATAAAATTTAATTTCCAAAAAAAAACACCCTGTAAACGGAGCATTGCATTCCTTTCCAGAAAATCTAAGTAGAGCCTCTAATAGTTCATCGAACTCTCTATTGAATCACCCAGTTCTCAATTCTTCAGAGGATATGTGAGGAAAGATATAAATTTTCAAAAAATTGTAGGTTTTAGTGCATTTATTAGAATAATTCGGATGCCTCTAACTTTCCAAGGACACTCTGACACTGTAAAGAATAAGCAATATGATGAAATTTGCGAATTATTTTTTATTTTAAAGCTCTTTCTATGAATCTTCATGAATCTCTCATCTTTAATATACAGGGTGTTGAATAGAGTGGTGCAAAATGAGTTTTATTTCCAAAAAGAAACACCTTGAATCCTGATGGTGCGTCACATTTTTTTAGAAAATCTAAGTAAAGCCTCTAATTTTCTCTATTTCCCTTTTAGTTTCAATTTTTGGCTTTTCCAGGCTCTTGAATTTCTCTTTTCTGCCAAATTTCTTTCTAAGGAATCAAAGAACACTCAAAAGCCTGGAATGAAATTTCTTTCCATAAAAGAATCAAGGAACAGTCAAGAGCCTGGAATAGAAAAATGATCAAATTTCCTCGAAACTCTTGTCTATGTTTCTCTTCTTTAGTTTCAATTTTCACCTATTCCAGGCTCTTGAATTTTTGTTTGCATTCAAATTTCTTTTTATAAAAGAATCAAGGAACATTCAAAAGCCTGGAATCAAATGTCTTTTCATAAAAAATCAAGGTAAAGTCAAAAGCTTGGAATAGAAAAGAAAAATTATCAAAATTCCTTAAAACTCTTGTCTCCATTTCTGTTTTCTTTAGTTCCAATTCCCAACTATTCGAGGCTCCTGAATTTCTATTTCCATCCAAATTACTTTTTATAAGAGAATCAAGGAACAGTCAAAGGCCTAGAATAAAATTTCTTTCCATAAAAGAACCAAGAAACAGTCAAGAGCCTGGAATAGAAAAGAAAAATGATCAAATTTCCTAAAAACTCTTGCCTCTATTTCTCTCTTCTTTAGTTTTAATTTTCGACTTTTCCAGGCTCTTGAACTTCTGTTTCTATTCAAATTTCTTTTTATAGAAGAATCAAGGAACAGTCAAAAGCCTGGAATAATATCTTTTTTCACAAAATAATCAAGAGAAAGAAAAAAATTTGGAATAGAAAAGAGAAATGATTAAATTTCCTAAAAACTCTTGTCTCTATCGGGCGCATAGCCAGAAAATTCATATAGAGTGGGTTTTCGCTATTGAAATTGAGAAACATTGCATGACCATATAGGGGTAAAAAAAAAATTACTTTTTTAGAATTTCAAGGTCAAATGCTTTATGCGAAAAGAATAAAATTTTGAGGGTAAAAAAATATATGTTAAAACATATGTTTCGTAAAGTACCTACATTTCTAGAATTTTTAGTAATGTCCCAATAGATATGTCCTTCGTGACCTCACATTACCTGTTAATTAATACATAGTGGACACTACAAATCCTACCTGACAAATTTAAAAGTTCAGTTTTTCTGGTTGTTTTCTTATTCTGGTACTTATTCGCAATGTCTCAGCATTTTCTGGAATCTGATTTGAGCAAAACTCTTCGAGTGAGAAATTTTGATAGTAGGAAAAGTTGTCTATGGGAATTTGGTAAAGTTTTAGAAAGAGAAAGCAATCTTATTTATTTGATTGAAATGGAAGATAAAATAATCGAAAAACATATAAATCGAATTGCCTCAACTAAAGTAGAGTGTTCAATATCACTATTTAACGTCTGTTATGTTCCAGACATAAAACAAACTCTGGAAACAGAAAATACTACAAGGGATTCATCTACAAAGTACAAACTCAATAATGATTAACTATTTGATACCAGAAGTTTCTATTTCAACAGAAAAAACATTAGATGACCAAGGGACTTCTTCCATGAATAGTGCTAACCAAAACATGCCAACCTTCTTCTAATCAAAAACCAAATCAGATTCCAGAAAATGCTGAGATATGGCGAAGCAGTACCAGAATAAGGCAAAAACCAAAAAAACTAAACCTTCAAATTTGTCAGGGAGGATTTGTAGTGTCCACTTTGTATTAACTAACCTGTTAATTGTTGTATGTTATGTGTTATGTAATTAAGATTGTTCTCTCACTTTACGTTAATACCCAAAGCAAATACATGTTAGGTATTTGTATTATAATTTTTAATTTCTAATAATTTCCAGAAGTGGTTTTTAATTATACTTTGTGATTAAGTGGGGGGAGGGGGGGTTTAACCCCCAAAACCCCCCGTGGTTACGCCCCTAGTCTCTATTTCTCTTTTGTTAAGTTTCAATTTCCGACTTTTCCAGGCTTTTGAATTTCTGTTTCCATCCAAATGTCTTCTTATAAAAGAATCAAGGAACAGTCAAAAGCCTGGAATAGAAAAGAAAAATGGTCAAATTTCCTTAAAACTCTTGTCTCTATTTCTCTTTTCTTCAGTATCAATTTTCAGCTATTCCAGGATCCTGAATTTCTGTTTCCATTCAAATTACTTTTCATAAAAGAAGCAACGAACAATCAAAGGTCTGGAATTAAAAAAAAAATCCATAAAAAAACCAAGGAACAGACAATAGCCTGGAATAGAAAGGAAAAATGATCAAATTTCCTTGAAACTCTTGTCTCTATTTCTTTTTTCTTCAGTTCCAATTTTCAACTATTCCAGGATCCTGAATTTCTGTTTCCATCCAAATTACTTTTTACAAGAGAATCAAGCAACAGTCGAAGGCCTAGAATAAAATTTCTTTCCATAAAAGAACCAAGGAACAGTCAAGAGCCTAGAATAGAAAAGAAAAATGATCAAATTTCCTTAATTCTCTTTTCGTTAGTTTCAATTTCCAACTTTTCTAGGCTCCTGAATTTCTATTTCCATCCAAATAACTTTTTATAGAAGAATCAAGGAACAGTCAAAACCCTAGAATAAAGTTTCTTCTCATAAAAGAATCAAAGAATAGTCAAAAGCCTGGAATAGAAAAGAGAAATGATCAAATTTCCTTAAAACTTTTGTCTCTATTTCTCTTTTCCTCAGTTTCAATTTTCAACTATTCCAGGCTCTTGAATTTCTGTTTTTTTTTTTTCAAAATTTCCTTTTATGAAAAGAATCAAGGAACAGTCAAAAGTCTGGAACAAAACTTCTTTCTATAAAGGTAGATTTACCGTATTTATTCCAGTGGTGCCCCAGAGGGGTTGGTGAAAGTAGAAAAAAAAAATGGCACGTCACTGTTTATTTATAACTTTGATCACTCTGCATTGTAAATGGAAATAAACACTTTACGAGGGTTATTCAAAATTCAATAAAAATAAAGGTGTTTTGAAATTTTGCTTCAACTATAGTTAGTTCATATCTTATCTACCTTGTATAGTACTGAAGGCCCTTCTTGACTTAAAATCTGCCTTAATCCGCCAACAACTCCGTGATTTGTTGTCATAAGTTCAATATACAGAAGAGTAATGCAAAGAGAGTTTGATTTCTAAAAAACAGAGCCTTTTAGAGGCTATAAAATGAGCAAGTTTCAACTCTATATACAGGGTGTGGAGTGTGTAAAGAGAACAGGATATTTTCAACAATTTGTATGACTTTATCTTTTCAAGGACACTCTGTAAAGAAACAATATTCTAGGATTTGATAGAGGGAATTATTTTCATTTTAAATTCCTTTTTATGAATTTTGAAAAAAATCCTTAGTCCAAAATACAGGGTGTTTAATAGACTAATAAAAAATGAATTTGATTTTCAAAAAAACATCCTGTTCTTGTCCAATAATTTCTGCTTATTCTTATGAAGTTACAACTTTCTTATCATGCGGTTCAAGAATGTTCTACAAAGTGTGTTCTTCTTGTTTTACAAGTCATTCAGTCATCTTTTTCTTAGTTTGGTGTTTGAGAGTCTGGGTGCTGTCAGAAGTACCAGTTTCCTCTTTCTTGTGAATAGAACTATTTCAGTCTTTTTGGGGTTGATGGACAGAGTGTATTCCGTGCACCATCTTTCTATATTTCGAAGAGCATGTTGCATGCGTTCGCAAAGCGAGTTCTCGAATTTACCTCTATGCAAGATGACTACGTCATCTGCGTAAGCTATTATATAGTGGCGGTCATTGTTTAGGCGGATAATGAGGATGTCCAGAAATGTTCCACAGGAGAGGTGATAGCACGCCTCCCTGCAGGCAGCCTATTGTGACTATTCCTTTCAATGTGCATACTTATCTGTACAATTCTTTTGGAAAGCATATTGAATATCCACCTGGTAAAAGTTTCCGGAGTATTCCTTTCTGTTAGCGAATGGCTAATTTTTTGGAAGGTGGGTCGGACTCCCTGTTGTCCATCGATTTTTCGTCTCGTCCAGCAACCAGGTGGAGGGCCGTGTCCGTTGATCTCCCGGGGATATACGCATGTTGATTAGGGTGGAGTGGATTGATTGACAACACTTCATCCCCTATGTACATTTGCATTGTTTTTAGAGGAAATGATGCTAGGCATATGAGGCGGTATGCCTTGGGGGTGGTGTAGTTCATCCTACCTAGTTTGAGTAGCAATACCACTTCCGCTTCTCTCTAAGCCTTGGGTATGTATCTCAGCGTCAAGGACACCCTGAACATCCCTACCAGGTGCGGCAAGAGTGGCTTCAGACCCCACTGAAATAGGGCTGGATATATGCCGTCAGATCCTCATGCTTTGAAGACGGAGAATCCTAAACTGCCCAACCTATTTTTTCCTCGTATTATCTGATTTGCTAGTTGCCAATCAGCCACAGAGGGTATGTATGTTACCTGCATCTGATCCTCCACAATTGTGGTTGTGGAGTTAGGAAGTGGGTTGCTAGTAGTAACTCTGTACTTTCTTGAAGGTAGGCAGTGGAGGTGCCATCCTCCTTGCACAGGATGACAATTTCCCAAAATGGAATGGATTTATATCCTGACTTCCCCAGTTGATGTGGTGCAAGTTGGAGTCACACCCAATCACCAGCTCCAGATCGTGGGTCTGGTAGTGCTTGACGAGCTCTACAAGGTCCCTGTTGGGTGGTAGCGTCTCAGCATCTGTGGGTATATATACTGGAGCCAGGACGATGGCTATCTTTTGCCCGCTGTTATTCTGCATCAGTTTAATGGCAGCTAGGTCTGACGTACATAGCTGTGTCAGTGGGTGGGCTGTGTATGACCTGATGGGACAATAGATAGGTTGGTTATTGCTAGGGTTGCTGAAAACTCGACCAATTAGTGTGCTTAAACCTATGATTTTACTCTGTCTTTTACAAGGTTCTCGGATAAGTGCTATTGTGTCCTGTGCCACATCCAGGTGGTGGCATAATGTTGCCGAAGCCGCCCTACTGTGGTGCAGGTAACACTGAACAAAATTTACCTTATTAGCCGCTTCCTCAAGCTCGATGCTGGTGGATGGGTGGGGGTTGATTTTTGATACCTCTTCCTCTAGAGAGGGGAGATATTGGTAATGGTATTGTTGCTGAAGGTGGATGCAAATTAGCAAACACCATATGTAGGCATTCCATTCTCTTTTCTCAACTTTCTTGACGTTACAAAATCGCGTTCCATTCCTATGCAGATTCTGGATCACCAAAACACTAAATTCTTTCTCTAGTTTGCCAGTACTATGTTCACGTGGAATGCCAAGATTTCGCCGTGCCCGACTGCAAAGAAAACGCCACTTATGCACCTGGAAAAGAATTGGAAGAAGTCGTACACACGCATCATTGGCGAGAAGGAAACTTACCAAGCGGCAGTAAATGCGAGCATTGCAGGAAAACTTGTTCCAACACTGAATGTCTTTCCGGATATCGATGCGAATGGTGTCGGATGACCGTAAGAATTTTCACACTTTAATGTGTTCTATAATTACGCATTTTATATTATAGTGTCACGCTATGTGCCATCTAAACGTCGACAGAGAATGCACTTTTGGTGTATTAGGACCGATCTATCTACCTCCGCATGCAGTCAGCATTCCACGTACTGAAGTGCCTATGGAAGCTATTATTGGCGTACAAGTTCGACGCAAGGAGACTTTATCTCGTAAGATTTTGTTGCAGTTTAGAAAACAATAATCTTATAAAACAAATTTTCCAGCACGCAGCACTTCTGAAGAATTTAGTAGTGGCGGTGATGCCAGTCGTTACAAAGATGTTGAGGATAATTCATCACAGTCTCATGGTTCTACTAAAGACAAGCAAGATAAGCAAAAAAAAGGGGAAGAAGAACGAGATGAAGGTAATATTCATTTTATTAAAACATTATTTTGATTGATTTTGAATAATTTTCCGCAGAAGTTATAAAAGTTTTCGATGGTAACAACTCTTTACGCAGGCGTATATTCAGAGTAATAGTGGTATCCAGGCAGGCGCCTTTGAATCAAATTCTTATTCAGGCACTTCGTGCCTTTCACATCACGAAAGATCCGGAACAATTTTATCTTACTGATTTGTATTCGTCTGAGGAAGATGTGCTGCACGATCCCACGCCGACTTTAAATTTACATAGGAAAGAAGGCAAACGACCAGCAGTATTTTTAAGATTCAAGTAAGGATTTACTAATTTGTTGTTAGTTTTTTAAAAAAGTTTTTTTAGGGATAAAGACAATGATACAGGTGAAGTTCGTGTTTACCCTGGTAAATTGCTAGTCTCACAGGCATTCTGCACCATACCTGTTGATTCTAACACCACCGTTGCGGACCTGATGAAAGAATCGCTGAAAAGATTCGATCTTGATTATAAATGCGAAGAGTTGCGCTGCCTGGAAGTTTTGTTGGATAGAGGAGGTATAGAACATCCATAATTCTAATTATTAATAGTAAATCACAAATTTGTTTGTTCTAGTGACGGAACGTGTCTTATCATGGAACGAACGACCGTGGGAAATAATGAAAAATTTGGGAAGAGACAGCATTAGGCAAATGGAACTTATGCGATTTTATATACAACTGAAACAGGATCCGCACGGTCCGAATGTTGCACTGTTTTTAGGAAACTTACCGCCAAATTTATCGGAACGCAATTACGAAAATATTTTAATCGACTTACTTGGCAGAGAAAACAAATTCCTCAAAGTCGGACCCATCTACTACGAATACGGATCAATGGTTATTACTTTCCAAGACTCGGACACTGCTGTGAGGGCTTTATATATTTTAAGGGAATCACGTTTAGAAGAAAAGCAGCCATTACTTGGTAAGAATTTTTTTTTTTAGTATATATTTCAATAATTACCTAAACCATCTGTTTTTAGTTATGCTTCTTCCTAACATTGAAGAAACAATGATCCCAGCTGACGTACATCCTCTTCTAGTATTCGTCAACATCAAATCGGGCGGCTGTCAAGGCCTGGAGCTAATTTCCAGTTTCAGAAGGTTACTGAATCCATACCAAGTATTCGATTTGGATATTGGGGGTCCTTTGCCGGGCCTGTACGTGTTTAGAAACATACCAAACTACAAAATATTGGTTTGCGGAGGAGACGGTACTATCGGCTGGGTACTGCAGTGTCTGGATAATGTAGGCCAGGATTCGCAATGTTCGTCGCCAGCTTGTGCGATTGTACCCTTAGGAACTGGTGAGAATTTTTAGTTAGAAGAAGTTTGTTCATTGCATCAACTAGATTTGAAAATGCTGACACCATTCAGAGATCATAGAGTGGCTTTCTTAATATTTAATTTTCCAATTATCATCTGGGGAATGACGTTATTTTCTGATACGTGTCGCCGTATCTTTATTGCGTAGTTTTTTTACTCAACTTCAAACTGATCATTGTAGTTGTCGTCTGGATGTTCATCGAACTGGCATCTTCTGGATTTGACTGCAAGAGTTTCAGACTTTTCATCAACTTTTCATTGTTCTGTCGTTTCTGCGCTGCCTTTATATTTTCCATGCAGTATGGTTATTTAAAGCTGATTTGATAAAATTTGGGAGGCTTTCGCGGCCCAAGTTTATTGATAAGGGGTTTTCATTCGGGCTTAATGGGCGTCGTAAGTTGGAATTTCTTCCTGACGTTTCGCTAGCACGCGTGGCTAGCATCTTCAGAGGTGCTTCCATGTCCGATTCTGGTAGCAGACTACGCGTTCCCGACCGTAAGTTGTATTTATTTGTGAGTGGCTCTGGTGGGAGAGGGGCAGGGCTTCGCGGCACGTAGCTAATTTCAACTTTCTCTGTACTCAATGGGATCTTTCTTGCGTTTTTGAGAATTGGGTTCCAGATTTGGTTAAGTTTAAGTGTTTCTTCGTTCCTGTTGAAGTTCTCCGTATGTTTGTGGGTTTCTATAGCTTCACGTACAAGATGATTGTGGTATCCGGAAGTCGGTGCAAGAAGCTTGACCGCACCAAAGAGTATTTCATGATTCCCTTCACTAAGCGCATGTTCCGCAACTGCCGATTTTTCCGATTGTCCTAGTCTGCAGTTTCTTTTGTGCTCGTTCATCCTGGTTCCCATGGATCCTTTTGTCATTCCTATGTATACCTTACCACATCTACATGGTATACGATAGACTCCAAGACTCCAGTACTTGACAGTGGGTTCCTCTTATCCTTAGCTGATCTAATTGATTGCTGTATTTTCCTTGTTGACTTGAAGATTGTTTTTATGTTGTGTTTCTTCAAGACTCTCTATCCTGTCTGTCACCCGAGAAATGAAAGGCAGATATGCATTAGCCACAACTGGTTGTTCATCCAGGTTTTGTCGTGTGGCAGTTTTAGGTCACATGGCCCTGTCGATTTCACATGCATTGTCACTATTTGATAAAAAGGCCGACTTGAGATGATACAGTTCTTGCTCGAGATATTGTGGCTCGCAGATGTTCCGAGCACGTTCTGTTAACGTTGTTATAATTCCACGCTTTTGCCTTGGATGGTGGTTTGATAGTGCATGCAGGTACCTGTCTGTGTGTGTAGGTTTTCGGTACACCGTGTGGCATAGTTTTCCTCCAGATTTTTTATGAGCACATGTAAGAAGGCGATTTCCTGGTTTTTCTCCTTTTCCATGGTAAATTCTATGCTAGGATGTCGTATAACATGCCCATGTGGTAAGGTATACATAGGAAAGACAAAAGATCCATGAGAACGAGAACCAGGATGAACGAGCACAAAAGAAACTGCAGACAATCGGAAAAATCGGCAGTTGCGGAACATGCGCTTAGTGAAGGGAATCATGAAATACTCTTTGGTGAGGTCAAGTTTCTTGTACCGACTTCCGGATACCACAATCGTCTTGTACATGAAGCTATAGAAATTCACAAACATACGGAGAACTTCAACAGGAAATAAGAAACACTAAAGAAAGTTGAGATTAGTCACGTGCCGCGAAGCCCCGCCCCTCCCCTATCACAGCCACTCACACATAAATACAACTTACTGTCGGGAACGCGTCAGTCTGCTACCAGAATTGGATATGGAAGCACCTCTGAAGATGCTAGCCACGGGTGCTAGCGAAACGTCAGGAAGAAATTCCAACTTACGACGGCCATTAAGCCCGAATGAAAACCCCTTATAAAGCTGATTTCTTCTACTTTTCTATTCCATCTTCGGTTCCTGACTTTAACTAGGGTCCAAATTCTTGCTGTGTGATGATTCAGAGCAATCCTGTTCCTCTTTAGTCTTCGAGTTCCGTATTCTCCTCGGAGAGTCTCCTATTTTTAGTGATCAAGAATTTTCCCTCTCTTATAAGTTTGTCATCTCGTTGGCCTGATGACTGAGCATTCTTGTAGATTGTGATGATTGGGGTGTCTAGATTATGAACCTCTCTAAATTTTGTGTTCCGCAGATTCGAAGGCTTTTTCACAGAAGCAGCATTCAATTTATATTAAATTCATATTAAATTTATTCCCGGCTCTTGAAATGGGTTACTATTTGAATAAAATAACACAAAATGGGATGAAAATCCCTCTACCAACAAGGCATTTGAAAGAGAATCGAGTTAAAAGGGTGTTGCAGCCAATCAAAAGTCGGAAATAATCAAAATTTCAATTTTAATCACCCAAACTTATTCAATTTATATTAAATTCAAATTAAACTTATTCCCGGCTCTTGGATTGGGTTACTATTTGAATAAAATAACACAAATACGAGAAAAGTACTACAAAAATTGGATGAAAATCTTCTCCCAACAAGCCCCTTGTAAAAGAATTAAGGTAAATGGGTGTTATAGCCAATCAAAAGCCGGGAATAATCAAAATTTGAATTTCAATCACCCAAACGTATTCAATTTATATTAAATTCAAATTAAACTTATTCTCGGCTCTTGGATTGGGTTGCTACTTGAATAAAATAACACAAATGCGAGAAAAATACAACAAAAATGGGATGAAAATCCTTCTCCCAACAAGCCCCTTGTGAAAGAATTAAGATAAAAGGGTGTTGCCAATCAAAAGCCGGGAATAACAAAAATTTGAATTTGGAAGATACTCTGTTAGGCTATCTTTATTCTCATTTCCAATGTTGAAATTTTTGATATTCCAGGATGCAGATTTGCTTGCGAGGTATCATGATGATGATAGAAATAGTAGGAAGTGTTCCTTGTAGTAACCTGAAGCTATAGTCGTCTTCCCTCTGACTTGTTTGATTTCCACGATTTTAGCCTGGTATTTCAACTTCTTTTGCGTAGTCTTTTTGCTCAAACTAATCATTTGTAGTCTTTGTCTAGATAATCATCGAACTAGCATCCTCTTGATTTGACTGCAAGAGTTTCAGCATTTTCATCAACTTTTCATTGTTCTGTTGTTTCTGCGCTGCTTCTGTATTTTCCATGCAGAATGGTTGTTTAAATCTGATTTCTCCTACTTTCCTATTCCATCTTCTATCTTGAGTCCTCTTCTCAAGTTGCCTGACATTTTTGTTCACCAGTAAATATGTTTCCCTTCAGCACTATGATCTCCGGAATCCCCTTCTTACAATATTTTCTGTGGATGCTCAGTGCCAAGACGATATTCTCCAATAAACACAATCAAGATTTGGTGTATCTGAATCCACCCAAATGACATCTTGAGCATTTGATGCTGTCCAGAGTAAATCTTGGTCGGAATCCTGACGTCCAGCCTCACTATGCGCTCAACGTTCCAGATTCTTGGATTCTGAGTTTTCAAGCGTGAAAGAGCGGCATCAACTGACAGATTTTGGGGTCTGGATTTTTATTTGATACAAGGTGCTGTAATCCTTCTCCAAAAGTTGGAAGATGAAGTAAGGCTTCTCTCCGTATCCAAGAATCAAATCAGGGACCAGAGGTAGTCCTCTAGCGTCTTTGACCAACAACGTGGTCATACTTCTTTTCTTCGAGTCGTTTGGCTAAAGTAATTCAGAAGGTATTTTACTTGAATGGACATGGCTGGTGTCTTTATTGTCGTATCCGGTTTGTTGGGCTGACGGTCTTGAAGAAAAGGAAGTCAAAAATTCCTCCTCATCATCAATGGAGTTCTAGTCTCTTTGCCTTCTTCGGTATCAGCCTCCTTTTTCTTACCAGAGGCTACAGGAGATGGTTTTATCTTCCCCACTCATTTTCGGAACGCTGCCTCTTCATCTGAACTTCCTTGGATTAGTTTGGGTTTTCTATGAATCTTCATAAAATCCCCAACTTTAATATACAGGGTGTCCTTAGGTAAACTGACACATTTTGCAGCTAAATAAATATCTCGAAAATGAGAAAAGATAACGAGATGCGGTTTGTTTTGAGAGAATTAGAAGTTTTTAAGATCATTTAAAATTTCTTTTAAATCACCTTTGGAAGCTTCTGAAAAATACTTAAAACAGAGGGACTTCAAACTTTCGGGATTCATTAAGTAGTCTTTTTATCAAACAAAAACTTAGAGCAGGTAAAGCGCTGCCCTACGGACAACAGGAGTAGGAACGCACCATTCTGCTATGAAACTAAAAGTGAAGCCCATTTTCAGCAGGTGTTTGTACACCAAATGACAGGTGAAGCATTGAATTAGCCTAAGGAATTAGCTATACCGCCATTATTTTGGATCTTAAAATACCTGGAAAAAAACGGCTCCAATTTCAAACTTCATATTCCTACTCCTTTCACCTAGGAAATTACCTGCTCTAAGAACAAAATAATCCGCGAGCGGATCTTAGGCTCAGAAATTAAATTATGAATTTTTTCTCACTTAGATGCAATAGAATCAAGTGAAATTTCTATTAAATCACCTCTGGATGCAAACGCGTTGCGCGGATTGTTGCTCGATGATTTTGCTGCTACGTGGTTGCTTGGGGTTAAAGACACTATTGCTTTTTGGAAAGATGCTATTGATTTATTGCGACTTACTTTTACTCCAAAAAAACCTGGTTACGTGAATAATCGAGAATTATTTGCTAGTGAACAAAATTCTAAAACCCCTTCGATGTTTTTATACGTCATTCCCAATATCTTTTAGCCCTGGTACTCTTACTGAAAGTACGGAAATTGACATGATATATAACTGCTCAAAAAGCTTAGGTTAGTCGAAGAGACATTAGCTGATCATTATGAAAGTAAAGTGCTTAATGACAAACCTGAAAAACTTCTAAGTGTCGATTCTGTAAGTACACAGGTCACACTAAAGAGCAATGTCGGAAAAAACAGGCCGCTTAAGCATCAGCAAATCAATCTAGACCAAGAAATGGTACCAATTTGAGTACTGTATCTCGAACTCCAGTTTCTTCCAAAACTTCCAAACAAATAAGATGTTATGGCTGTAATAGACCAGGTTACCTAAAATCCAACTGCCCTACTCGCTCTAAGGCAGTCAACTCACTAGACTAAACCTTTCTTCACAGCCTCGTCCTGTACTGCTAATTTCTGTATTAGGTCTTCAGGGACATGACCTTACAGACACAGCTGCTAAACAAAGTGTTGCCAGCTCCTCTTTATGCAAGGCTTTATTAAAAAAAAAATGTTAATTTTATTGAAAGAAGAACTAGGAATATGTCAAGATTTTCAAAGTCATTGTATGTACAGCTTGGGTACAGGGGTATTCCTACGATTTTCTTGGCTTCACTTAACGCTGACAGAACCTTGTTAGGATGGAGGCACGATGTTAAGGCCTAATAAACATAAACTCATGTCGGATTTATTTGATGATTACCAATACCAAGATATCTTCGCTCTAGGGGGAGAGCCAACTCCCTATGCTGAGCATTCTATTGATACTGGTACCCATGCACCAACATCGTTCCACCCTATCGTATGACCCCTATTAATAAGGAAAAGCTTAAACAAGAGTTGGACAAACTGCTTGTAAATTGTGTTATAGAAGAGAAGCCAGATCTTGGTCTGCCCCAATCGTACTGGAACCAAAAAAAAATGTAGATGTAGTAGGTAGGTAGATTACCGTGCTTTGAACCAAATAAGCACCCCTATATATTACCCATTATCACGGATGGATGACCTACTTCATGCTACCAAAAAGACCTTTTATACATGTCATAGGTACCTGGATCTTGGTTCAGGGTATCATCAAGTGAAAGGGATCACGATAAAACATCGTTCGTTACTCCATTCGGGACTTTCCGATATTTGGTTATGCCATTTGGATTGCAGAACGCGCCTGTTACGTTCCAAAGACTGATAGATCGTTTCCGTAGTGGACTTCCTGACATTCTTATACTTGGACGATATTTTTGTGCTATCAGAGACATTTAAAAAACATTTACTTGACCTGAAGTTTATTTTCGACCGGTTAAGACTATTCAATTTAGGCGAGAATCGCGAGAAATGTACCTTTGCCAGCCAGCAACTTAGATATCTTAGGACATATGATTACCAGTAGCGGTATTCAAGTTAATCCAGAGAAGACTGCGGGCATAAACAGAATGTTACCTCACAAAATGTCAAGCAGGTTCAGTTCTTCTTACAAAGTTGCTCTTGGCGCAGACGATTTATTGACAAGTTTGCTGACATTTCCAGGCCCTTAAGCAATCTTCTGAAGAAAACTTCGACATGGAAATGGGAATCTGAGGAAAAACATGCTTATGAGACACTGAAAAATGCTTTAACAAGCGCACCAGTCTCTAAACTCTGGGTGCTGTTTTGTTGCAGGGAGAGGGTGCTGAAGAACACCCAATAGAGTACGCAAGTAGATTATTAACATCGGCTGAACGGAATTGGAATTACTCAACAACAGAGCGTAAAGCCTTAGCTGTTGTGTGGAGCCTGAGCAAGTTTCGAGGATACTTAGACCATTCTTCAGTTATTAATGCCACAGACCATCAACCGCTTAGATGACTTCTAAACTTAAAAACACCTGCAGGTCGCCTAGCACGTTGGGCTCTTTTAATACAAAGTTACAACTTAAAAATTGAATATCTACCTGGAAAGCAAAATGTTCTGGCAGACATGCTTTCACGACCACCATGTGTGCATGCCGCATGTGTAATATGCTGCTTTTCCGTTGATAACACCAAAGCGGATGCCAGTTGAAGTAAGAACTGAACAATGCAGAGATCCAGAACAAAAGAAAATTCTGGTTTGGTCCAAACTCCGGCTTACAACCAAAGATTTGAGGTTTTGGCAATTGATTTATTTGGCTCTTTGCCAGAGGATGCCAAAGGCCATCGATGGGTCTGTATTATTGAAGATACTGCTACAAAATGGGTAGAATTATTTCCACTGGTTAAACCTACCGCAGAAGAGTGTTCAAAACACTTATTGTTCACGAAAATTTGCGTTAGGTTTTCAAAAGTTTAGAGAGCAGCGGGACTGTAGGCGCTAAATTCAATTTTGCCGGTACACAAATATTAATGGACATAAACCCGAGCCATACAAAGACAATGGAGGATTGGCACTTACTTGGTTTATGCTGGTTTTCGTCGATCCAGAGGAGCTCCTCGAGTCCAGAACGTCTGATTCTTAGCGACACACCAATACAACACAGTCTCAAAAATAAAAATAAGGAATTTCTGCCTTGAATTCGACAGGTTTTGAGATTTTTGATAACGACCGAAAAAGTGGTTTTAGAGACACGGTTTTAGAGACACGGCTTCGTACTGCTTCCTGCTTCCTTCTCATAAATCACATATTTTCCATACGCCGCGTCTGCGAGAACGGTGCCAATTTTGATTTGAACTTGTATGGCATTTAACTTTTTTTTTTCTTTCGAAATTTGGGAATGAATATATAAAATAACAAAGTTGCATGAACACTTATAAATGAAGTCATCTTACGATACGGATTTCCACGTAGAATAATATCAGATAATGGCGTACAATTCGTCTGACGAATTATGCAGCAAGTCTGTCATTACTTGAATATCCGACAAAACTTGACTCCCCTTTTTCATCCTTAAGCTAAATATGGTAGAAAGGAAAAATCATGATCTAAAATCACGACCAGCTCTCCTTGTTAGGGAGAGTCATACAACATGGGCTGTGAAGTTACCAAGCATTCGCTATGCTATGAATACTGCTAAGAGTCAAACCACTGGCTATACTGCTTCATATCTAAACTCCACACGAGAATTGAGAAATCCTGATGAGATATCTAACAATCTTTAAAAAATAACCAATAATGACAATTTTATACCGGAGATAACTCCATACCAAAATACTAAAAACAGATGTATACCACTCTTATTGATGCAAGATTCAATCACGAAAAAGCCCAAAACCGACATTATCACTCGCAAAGTCTCTCCCACCACATATGAAATAGCCAACGTTGATAACCCGAGCCAACCATTGGGTGTTTATCATTGTTGTAACTTGGCTAAGTACTATGGAGAAGAAAATATGGGTCCATTGGTTCCGATCCGCAAAAGAAGTCGCCCAAGGAAAAAACCTGTAAATGATTCTGGTCCCTCGACTTCCACATTTTTTTCTCACTTATAAATCACCTTTGGAAGCTTCTGAAAAATACTTCAAAACAATGAGAGGGATTTCAAACCTTCAGGATTTATTGATTGGGGTCTTTTTTTTAAACAAAACAAACCGCGAGTAAATCTCAGGTTCAGAAATACAATTACGATTTTTTTCTCACTTAGATAAGGGAGTATTTTCATCAAATTTCAGTTATCGGCAATGTTGTAAAAAAAAAAACTGGAAAAAAACCTTATTTTCTCAGAACAGACCGCATCTCGTTATCTTTTTTCGCTTTAGAGATATTCACATACAAAATGTGTAAATTTATCTAAGGACACTCTGTATAGGGTGTTTATAATAGAATAGTGCAAAAATGCGTCCCAACATCCTGTACCTAACCGACGCATTGATTTTTTTTTTCTAGAAAATCGAAACAGAGCCTCTAATAGTTCTCTATAAAATCATTAACTTTCAACTCTATACTGGGTGCGTAAAGAAATTTTTAAAAATGTATAGATACAAATACAGATGTCTCTAACTTTTTAAGGACACTCTGTAAAGAAGCAATAGATTTTTCTGGGATTTATGGCTAAACCATTATTATTCAACAGGTAACGACCTGGCAAGGGTATTAAGATGGGGACCCGGTTACACGGGCGGAGAGGATCCTCTAAATTTACTAAAAGACGTGATCGACGCCGAGGAAATCCGCCTGGACCGTTGGACTGTGGTATTCCATCCCGAGGAGAAAACCGACAAGCAAGAAGATAACGCGAAACAGGTCAATTCCACCGGTAAGAAGAGGCAAAAACTGAGCAAAATGAAAGTGACCAATGAGCAAATTAAAAAAACAGGTCAATCATACATCTACCTGGATGTTGTTTTGCTGTAATTTTAATAATTGATTGATTTTTTCCTCAGTGTTTATTGCAGTGTAGTGTTTTGTTTGTTTGATTTAGTCATGGCATAAATATATAATTCAACCCGGAAAAATTAGAAAACCTGGATAATTTTAGTTGAAAAGCAAAACAGCTTTTATGTCAGATCCTTGAAAAAAACTATATTTGCATGAAGTTTGTAATGTACCTAAATTAAATAGAAAAAAATTGTAAATCCTCATTGCATGCTATTTTTTTTTTGGGTTTACCCAATACATATAGATTGACAGTAATAGAGAAATTCCAAATTTGTATTTGATTTTTCCAAATTAAACCGGTGTTGTTATTGCATGCTTTTGCTTGTTATATTGTTGTAATCAACCTACGAATTCATTTTACGGCAAAACAACATTACCAAATAGTATTTATAATTATTAAAATTTAGGATGTGTGGTACTAATTTTGACTAAAACTTTTCTCGGGCTGTTTTATTGCTTTCTTGAATTTTCAATCGATAAGAAACTATCAGAATGACATAAAACAGCTTTGTGTACAAAATTAATCAAATTTGGACTAGTAAGAATTATTTTGTAGATTATAAAAATTAAATGATTCTTGCCGTTGGTCAGACATGCTTTCTATAATAGATATTAGTTTGTTTTGATTTTTTTTTCACATAGTAGTTGCTTAAATATCTCTCTTTCACCCGGTATCCAAATATTCATTTCCTTATAAATATTTTTACACTTTTCCATCATATATATTTTTCTTTCATTTCTGTTTTGTATGTAAATATATAGAAAAAAATAATTCTTAATAGTTCGATAGCCACCAGTAAATTTGAAGGTAAATATTGAAACATGATGCACGCCTTTTTATTATAGATCACTTTTGAAAATTTTGAAAACAACACACACAATATCTATACCTATATATATTTTTTTTAATGAAATTGAAGGGTAAATTAGTACACAATATATACTCAACTTCATACCTACATAGACAGGAAAACTATCAAACTACAAAAAAAACTTTTGGACTTCAAAGAAGGTCCCTGAAGTAAGTGTCGCTTCGTGGGCTAATGTTAGGATAGGAGTGTTAAAAATCACACTCAAAAAAAAAGTTATAGAAGATTATTCACCTGCTGCTCATTTACAGTTTAGCTAAAACTCCTATAATCATCGCACCATCTCATGATATTATGAGTATCTTGTTCAATGTTTCATGGACTCCAATTTTGAATAGGAGTTATCCATTTTTATGTTATTTTCACAAAGTTCATAATTTCAACCTTATAAAGGAAAAAATAAGTTTTGAAAACAACACATATTCAACTTCATACATAGACAGGAAAAACATCAAACTACAAAAAACACTTTTGGACTTCAAAGAAGGTCCCTGAAGTAAGTGTCGTTTCATGGGCTAATGTTAGGATAGGAGTGTTAAAAATCACACTCAAAAAAAAAAGTTATAGAAGATTATTCACCTGCTGCTCATTTACAAATTAGCTAAAACTCCTATAATCATCGCACCATCTCATGATATTATGAGTATCTTGTTCAATAAATACTTCATGGACTCCAATTTTGAATAAAAGTTATCCATTTTTATGTTATTTTCACAAAGTTCATAATTTCAACTTTATAAAGGAAAAAATAGGTATAGGTATTGAAAACAACACATATTCAACTTCATACATAGACGGGAAAAATATCAAACTACAAAAAAAACTTTTGGACTTTAAAGAAGGTCCCTGAAGTGAGTGTTGTTTTATCGGCTAATGTTAGGATAGAACTGTTGAAGAAAAAAACATAGAAGATTATTCACCTGCTGCTCATTTACAGTTTAGCTAAAACTCCTATATTCATCGCACCATCTCATGATATTATGAGTATCTTGTTCAATGCTTCATGAACTCTAATTTTGGAAAATAGTTATCCATTTTTATGTTAGTTTCACAAAGTTTATAATTTCAACCTTATAAAGGAAAAAATAAGTTTTGGAAACAACACATATTCAACTTCATACAAAGACAGGAAAAACATCAAACAAGAAAAAATTTTGGACTTCAAAGAAGGTCCCTGAAGTGAGTGTCGTTTCTTGACCTGATATTAGGATAGAAGTGTTAAAAATCACACGTAAAAAAAAAAGTAAAGAAGATTATTCACCTGCTGCTCATTTACAGTTTAGCTAAAACTCCTATAATCATCGCACCATCTCATGATAATATGAGTATCTTGTTCAATGTTTCATGGACTCCAATTTTGAATAGGAGTTATCCATTTTTATGTTATTTTCACAAAGTTCATAATTTCAACCTTATAAAGGAAAAAATAAGTTTTGAAAACAACACATATTCAACTTCATACATAGACAGGAAAAACATCAAACTACAAAAAACACTTTTGGACTTCAAAGAAGGTGCCTGAACTAAGTCTCGTTTCATGACTTAATGTTAGGATAGAAGTGTTAAAAATAACACTAAAAAAAAAAGTTATAGAAGATTATTCGCCTGCTGCTCATTTACAGTTCAGCTAAAACTCCTATAATCATCGCACCATCTCATAATATTATGAGTATCTTGTTCATTGGACTCTAATTTTGAACAAAAGTTATCCATTTTTATGTTATTTCCACAAAGTTCATAATTCCAACCTTATAAATGAAAAAATAGACAGGAATCACATCAAACTACAAAAAGAAGTTTTGGACTTCAAAGAAGGTCCCTGAAGTGAGTGTCGTTTCATGGCCTAATGTTAGGATAGAAGTGTTAAAAATTACAGTAAAAAAAAAAAATATAGAAGGTTATTCACCTGCTGCTCATTTACAGTTTAGCTAAAACTCCTATAATCATCGCACCATCTCATGATATTATGAGTATCTTGTTCAATGTTTCATGGACTCCAATTTTGAATAGGAGTTATCCATTTTTATGTTATTTTCACAAAGTTCATAATTTCAACCTTATAAAGGAAAAAATAAGTTTTGAAAACAACACATATTCAACTTCATACATAGACAGGAAAAACATCAAACTACAAAAAACACTTTTGGACTTCAAAGAAGGTGCCTGAACTAAGTCTCGTTTCATGACTTAATGTTAGGATAGAAGTGTTAAAAATAACACTAAAAAAAAAAGTTATAGAAGATTATTCGCCTGCTGCTCATTTACAGTTCAGCTAAAACTCCTATAATCATCGCACCATCTCATAATATTATGAGTATCTTGTTCATTGGACTCCAATTTTGAACAAAAGTTATCCATTTTTATGTTATTTCCACAAAGTTCATAATTCCAACCTTATAAATGAAAAAATAGACAGGAATCACATCAAACTACAAAAAGAAGTTTTGGACTTCAAAGAAGGTCCCTGAAGTAAGTGTCGTTTCATGGCCTAATGTTAGGATAGAAGTGTTAAAAATCACATTAAAAAAAAAGTTATAGAAGTTTATTCACCTGCTGCTCATTTACAGTTTAGCTAAAACTCCTATAATCATCACACCATCTTATGATAATATGAGTATCTTGTCAATGCTTCATGGACTCCAATTTTGAATAAAAGTTATCCATTTTTATGTTATTTTCACAAAGTTCATAGTTTCAACCTTATAAAGGAAAAAATACGTTTTGAAAATAACACATATTCAACTTCATACATAGACAGGAAAAACATCAAACTACAAAAAACACTTTTGGACTTCAAAGAAGGTCCCTGAAGTAAGTGTCGTTTCATGGGTTAATGTTAGGATAGGAGTGTTAAAAATCACACTCAAAAAAAAAAGTTATAGAAGATTATTCACCTGCTGCTCATTTACAGTTTAGCTAACACTCCTATAATCATCGCACCATCTGATGATAATATGAGTATCTTGTTCAATGTTTCATGGACTCTAATTTTGAATAAAAGTTATCCATTTTTATGTTATTTTCACAAAGTTCATAATTTCAACCTTATAAAGGAAAAAATAAGTTTTGAAAACAACACATTCAACTACATACATAGACAGGAAAAACATCAAACTACAAAAAGAAGTTTTGGACTTCAAAGAAGGTCCCTGAAGTGAGTGTCGTTTCATGGCCTAATGTTAGGATAGAAGTGTTAAAAATTACAGTAAAAAAAAAAATGTAGAAGGTTATTCACCTGCTGCTCATTTACAGTTTAGCTAAAACTCCTATAATCATCGCACCATCTCATGATAATATGAGTATCTTGTTCAATGCTACATGGACTCCAATTTTGAATAAAAGTTATCCATTTTTATGTTATTTTCACAAAGTTCATAATTTTAACCTTATAAAGGAAAAAGTAAGTTTTGGTTATAAAAACAACACATATTCAACTTCATACATAGACAGGAAAAACCTCAAACTACAAAAAGAAGTTTTGGACTTCAAAGAAGGTCCCTGATGTGAGTAACGTTTCATGGCCTAATGTTAGGATAGAAGTGTTAGATGACACTAAAAAAAAGTTATAGAAGATTATTCACCTGTTGCTCATTTACAGTTTAGCTAAAATTCAACAACAACAAACAACACTAACTCCACCAACACCTACAAGCTGAGATTAACATCTGCATTTTGCCTTAACAAGATTTTCAATTTACTGATGGACATAATATAATGCATTATTTTATTTTTTTTTTTCACAAAAATTAACCCATGCCTGTAGATAATTAGCCCACTACTTCTCACCCACAACAGTTGCTCACCAAAACTTCATATTCTTGTAGTAGTGGCGAGCGGCACGAGCGAAGACAATTCCCAAATCCTGGTGATGAACAACTATTTCGGTATCGGTCTGGACGCGGACTTGTGCCTGGACTTTCACAATGCCAGAGAAGAGAATCCCGGCAAATTCATCAGTCGATTGCACAACAAAAGCGTCTACGTTAAAATGGGGTTGAAACGTTTCGTGGGCCAGGGCAAGGTTTGCATCAGGGATTTACATAAGCTCGTCCATCTGGAGGTGGACTTTAAGCGTATTAATATACCGCAAGTTGAGGGTATTATTGTACTTAATATTTTAAGGTGGGTTTTGTTTGAGGTTTTTAGCGTTATTGGAATGCAACAAGGATTGTTTTCAGTTGGGGCTCGGGAGCTAATCCATGGGGACCGGAAAACGATAGCAAGTTTGCCAAACCGACGCATTTCGATGGTCTATTAGAAGTTGTAGGTGTTACCGGCGTAGTGCATCTAGGACAAATCCAGTCAGGTCTTAGGTCAGCTATGCGAATTGCTCAGGTAACAATCTGAATCAATTAATTTTGATTTGTCTAATACGAACTCATTTATTTCTAGGGAAAACATATTAAGATACATCTGCACGCTGATATTCCAGTACAAGTTGATGGCGAACCATGGATCCAAAGCCCTTGTGAGGTTGTTATTTTGAAATCTGCGTTGAAGGTAAGAATCTGGATATTTGTTGCTATTGCTAGGTAGATAAGGACTTAAATTAAGCCTAATAAAATTGATACGGCACTGATATTCAATTCTCAACTTAGATTTGATTTGTTTGAATGGAGATGGCGCAGAGGCGTCCTCTACCACTGCAACCTTGTCAGATTTATTGTGGTGTCTCCTGTCCTTAGACCAAGACAACACACAAAGGCGATTTTAGGAATTTTGCCATGGGCTGAGGGAGATTTCGAGAAATTAGATCCGTGGTGTAGATATGAAACTGATCAAGGTCCAACTTCGTGCTAATGACTGAACTTTTCAGAGCTATCTGAAATTCTTCATGGGTTGTGTTGACAATTTCGGTCCAAGCGAGTTGATTACAAGCAGCTGTGAGTGTTTCGTTGATTTGTGAGCCCTGGAGTTCTTGTTTTGGTAGAAGGATCGTACCACCCTGAGTTTCTTTTACTGGAAGCTGTACTCGGTGTAAGGCCAGGCGCCAGTTGGATGGAATAGAATTGGGTTTTGATCGCTTCATAGTATTCAATTGGGAGAATGGCGTTTTTTGTGATAAGTAATGACTTTGGTAGATCCAATTTGGCTTGGATTGAGGTTATCATCAAAGGTTTGGTGGAACTTGTAAAGGTAAAATTTTGCTTTCTCATTTGAGTTGAATTCTGGAAACATAGGAATATGAGTACAATAGTCCTGAGAATGATTTTGAAATATTAAAGTAACGATGAATGGCTCATGGTGGATGCAATCTTTGAAGTATTTAAAGGCTATGTCTGGATTGATAAATGATTTCGTTGCGCCGGTATCTATAAGGAGCTCTCAAGGTGGATTGGCAATAGTATGGTATGGTAGCTCCTTCCGATCGGTATAATTATGTATTTCTATTATGGTTCTGTTTCTGGATCGGTCGCTTCTGGAAAATTTCCTCCTTCAGTGTATTGGTGTTGCTCGTATGCTTGCTGCTGGTAGTTATTTTGTTGTTGTTCTACATCAAAGTAATCATTGTCCATTTCTGGATTGGTGTATCCATAGTGATAATTATTTTGGGTGTCTCCGTGTTGCTCGATATTTTAATGATGTCGTGCTCATTAGTGCTGGTTGCGGAACCGTGCGGTTTGGAGTACCTTGCCAGACATCAAATTGGGGTCGAGGAGTCTGGAATCGTGCAGGCTCTCTAGTCTGGTTGAATGGGGATCTGAATTGCTCTGTTTACTCCTGTGATGTTCTCTGAAATGGAGAAGAGGGCCTCGACTGCTGTTGGATAGAATTTTTAGGTCAGAATTGTTGCGACTGGAATGGTTGCGGGAAAGTCTGGCTGGGTTGCATCTCTATCTGCTTCTGATTATGTTGGTTTGTTTCTGAGCCACTAGGTTGTGGAATCGAGAAGCCTTTTTGAAGGTATCTGATGTTGTTCTCCTCCTAGATAAGCTGCAGCTAAATCGCTGGGCCGTATAGCTCTAATAGTTGATCCTAATGGTTCTCTTAGTCCTACCATGAATGTTGAATGCGCCTGTTATTTTGATGCCCTGGGTAAGCATGTGGTTCTGGAAGCAACATCAAGAGTTTCATATATTAGTTTGAACATTAATTCCTTTTAAGGTGAGTATCGTTTTTGGTTTTTGAAAAGTTTAATGATGAGTGATTCAGTAAGTGAATACGTGTCACTTTTCAGTTCAGAAATTGACTGGTTTTCGGGTCAGTAGGTATCGTACTTAAACAACTTAATAATGAATGAATTGTTGAATATTTTAAAGTAATGAGTGACAAGAAACAAGAATAAGCTTATCGTCAAACACGTCTGAAACCGTGTAGGAATTTAGTGGAAGAATTTCACTTACCTAGTTCAGTTTGAAAATTCACTCGTTTCAATGAATGAATTGCTGAGAGTTTGGAATTAACTATTCACTCATTTATGATGTGTTCACAACGTGTTGCTCACGTCTTTAGGGCGTCTCAAAGACATCCTGAAGACACTGTATGTTACAAAACCCAACGTCTTTCAGATGTCTGCCTGAAGACGTCTTTAGGACTCTTTAGGATAAGATTTGAAATTTGAAAATATTCTTCCTCTGATTGGCCTGATACTAAAATGTCATTGATATACAGAGTGAGTTTTAAGTATGGAACGTCTCAATTTTCTTGAAAACGGCTTGCACGATTTTTATGAATTTTGGTGTGAACGAGTCTTGCAGTCTTGCAGTCTGTCAAAGTTGTGAAAAAGTCTATTTTCAACTATCAATGATTCGGAAACAGTTGAAGATAGGTATATGACATTGCACATGAAATATGTCTAGAATTCTCCGCAGAACCCAGAAATGTCATAATATACAGGGTGATCCATTTGAAAAAACAAAGTTTCAGATATTTCCTGAAAAACCAAAAATCTGAAAACCATGTAAATACTACCATATTATCGGCCATATTGTAATACTGGTTCAAACCATAAGTCATAAAAATCGTGCCGATTTTGAGATAATTGAGACGTTCCATACTTAAAACTCACTCTGTATGCCGTGATTCCTTTCAAACCTGATAACATGGTATCCATAACTTGTTGAAAAATGTCTCCGTAACTTTTATATCGAGTCTTCAAAAAAAAAAACAATCAAAGATTGCTTTGGTTACGAAAACGTAGGTCGCATTATTGTTTCCTTATTGGTCAGGATTTTTGACATGACATTCTGACATTAAACTTCATTGACAAAATTAAAGTAAAATATTGCTAAGACATACGTTTGAAAAATCATAGCAATCTTTGATTGGTTTTTTTTTTTGAAGACCCGATACCAAATGGCATATTTTAATGATTCTGTATTGATAAAGTTTTGTGAGGTTTTCGCGGCCCAGGTTTATAAATAAAGTTGTTTTATTCGGGATTAATGGCACTAATGGCAATTAAGAACCTGAATTCTGTCAGCGGAAGATATGATCATCCTACCTGCGGATAAGGGCAACACAACTGAAGACTACAACCGGAAAATTCAGGAACTCCTGGATCCATTTATCTACTGAAAGCTAAAGAAGGATACCACCCAAGCCAAAATTCACAAACCTGAAGTCAAGCTAAGACCCATAGTAAATACACCTGGAGCACCAACGTACAACTAGCGAAACATCTTGCATCGCTTCTTCAACCGCATGTAGGAAAAACTAGCTCTTACATCAAGGACTCCATTCACATTGTCCGGAATATTAGGGATATTATTCTTCAACCTGAGGATATCCTGGTCAGCTTTGATGTCGTGTCTCTATTCACAAAAGTGCCATTGACAGAATATCTTGACTTAATACCTATCAGGTAGGTACAGTTGCGATCAAAAAAAAGTAGTACAAAAATTATTAACTCCAATTTGAGCTCCCGGTGTAACACAAAATTTTGACAGTAAATAAAAAGGCAGTGACATATTCTAGGTTAAAAACAGGTGGAAAAATGCCAAAGTAATGTCATCTGAAGCTTTCTAGGTTAGAAACTTATCGAAAAATGCCAAAAATATGTCATTTTTGGTTATGAATTAAATTAATGTACCAGGAGATTATAGAGATTTTTCTTGTACTACTTTTTTTTTATTGTAACTGTACCTTCCCCAATGACATAGTTGAGCTTTTCCAGAATTGTCTCACTGGTAGTTACTTCCAGTGGAACGGCGATTTCTACGAGCAAACGGACGGAATCTTCTGACCACAAACCAACGGTATGACTTCGATACGCAGTTGATACTTTTGTGGTTTGGAGTCATGGGGAAGAGAAGCTTAACCGGTTCCTAGGTTACCTGAATGCACAAGAAATCGCCTTCTTAGATAGGCTCGTGAATAAATCTGGAGGAAAACTAAGCCACACGGTGTACCGAAAACCTAAACACAGAGACAGGTATCTGCATGCACTCTCAAACCACCATCCAAGGCAAAAACGTGGAATTATAACAACGTTGACAGAACGTGCTCGGAACATCTGCGAGCCATAACATCTCGAGCAAGAACTGGATCACCTCAAGTCGACCTTTCTATCACATGGTTACAATGTATCTGGAATCGACAGGGCTATGCAATCCGCTGCTACACGACAAAACATGGATAAACAATCAGTCGTAGCTCATGCATATCTGCCTTTCATTTTTCGGGTGACAGACAGGATAGGGAAAGTCTTGAAGAAACACAACATGAAAAGAATCTTCAAGCCAACAAGGAAAATACAGCCATCAATCAGATCAGCCAAGGATAAGAGGAACCCACTGTCAAACGCTGGAGTCTATCGTATACCATGCACATGTGGTAAGGTATACATAGGAACGACAAAAAGATCCATGGGAACCAGGATGAACGAGCACAAAAAAAAATGCAGACTAGGACAATCGGAAAAATAGGTAGTTGCGGAAAATGCGCTTAGTGAAGAAAATCACGAAATACTCTTTGGTGAGGTCAAGCTTCTTGCACCGACTTCCGGATACCTACCACAATAATCGTCTTGTACGTGAAGCTATAGAAACTCACAAACATACGAAAAACTTCAATAGGAAAGAAGAAACACTGAAACTTAACCTAATGTGAAACCCGATCCTTAAAAACACAAGAAAAATCCCATTGAGTACAGAGAAAATTCAAATTAGCCACGTGCTGCGAAGTCCTGCCCCTCCCTCACCACAGCTACTCGCACATAAATACAACTTACGGTCGGGAACGCGTCAGGAGGCGTCAGTCTGCTTCCAGAATCGGACATGGAAGCACTTCTGAAGATGCTAGCCTAGCGTGCTAGCGAAACGTCAGAAACAAATTCCAACTTACGACGGCTATTAGGCTCGAATGAAAACACTTTTACAAGAATCTAATTTGTTCAAAATTCTGGTTCGTATTTCACTATCTTTGATTTGATGAAAACTGTGCGAAATTAAAACTGGAAAATCCACAGGTTGCTTATAGAATGGTAATCGATGAAAGATTTTAAAATGAAATTGAAAGATATCGAAACTGAAAAGGATATTTTTTCACCTTACCTTGCTCTACTTCCAAACTCCACTCAGCTGGCCAGCTCATTCAGGAAGTTCAGGTCCAATGCGTAGGAGTGCAACGAAACCGTCTTGATTTAACCGGTCGCGGCAAACGAAAAACCGCGGGTCTATTTTCTCGAACCACACGAAACGGGCGAAGTATTTTTGGCAACTGATTTACTTGTCGGCAGTGTAAGGACTTTGCCGGTATCCTTTTTCAGTGTTTAACGCGCGCATTTTTAAAAGCCAAATTTAGCAAAGCCGTACCTATGATTCTTAAGCATTGAGCACGCGCAATTCAATTAGAATAAGAGAAAACAAAAAATAAAGAAAAAACGTATCAATTTTCATTCCCAAATAGGATTTGACATCCTAAATACCCAATTTAACCTACAACTATATACAGGGCGTGTAGACCAAAGTGAACAAAAACTGACCCAAAAATTCTTGCTGACTTTTGAAAAGAAATTCTTGCTGAGTCCTTAGGAAAGTTGTAAGAACTTCTGTCATTTGTTCCATGTTTAAGTGTAGCATTCTAAATGATTTCCAGGAACTTCCGAATCGAATGAGAAACGATTTCAGTTGAAAATTTTTGTAGATATCTCAAAGACGTCCCTAAGATGTCCATAAAGAACATTGGAACATTGCTTACGTCTTAAAAACATCTTGAAGTCGTCGTATGTTGCAAAACCCAACGTCTTTCAGACATCTTTAGGTCTAAGACATTCTGAAGACGTTTTCAACGAGATTTCTTAAAAACGTCTTTGAATCTCTTTTTAATACATAAACCATTATTCACTTTTAGGCCTGGCTATACCAAATAGTTGTCTTTAGGATGTGAATTAACCACATCTGATGGACATCTTCAAAACAACGTCTTTTTTTAGTCTTCAGACGTTGAGTCGTGATGCAGACCTAAAATAGTGTGCTGTCTGGGCTCTACTTCATACCCTTCCCAACCTACTGACAGCATTGTAAATCTGAGAGAGATTGTTTTGGTCCAATTTCCTTCACATAATGTTTCAACAGTTGGATCATTTCTAGAATTTCTAAAATTCTCTCTTTTTCCAGGCTACAATGTTAAAGAAAAAGAAATTCAAGCGTCGCCCGACGGAACCGAATTTGGAACCGGCGACCAGCGACGCCGACGCCAACACGAACGGCGAAGACGGCCAAAAACCAAGCCAAATAGTAGACGATGCCAATCAAGCGACACCGAATCAGTCTACAATCAACCAGATTCATCAGTGAAAGGGAAAAATGACGTGTTTAGAGATTATTTTTCGGTTATTTATTTTATAAAACGTTGGTTAATATTTGACAGAGACAGTTGACCTGATTTTTGAAGGTGTAGTTTTTTTTGCGTTAAAATTTTTAGTCTTAGTTTTATGGGTAAATTGAATATTTTTTTAGATTTTAAAGTATATCAAAGACACAAAAAAAAAAGAAGAAAGTTTTTAATTATTATTTCAATTAAATAATTTTCTATATTAAATATAAACTTTAATATTAAGTCCTTTTTCAAAACATCCAAGTGATTAAGTATAATTCGATAAGCTATTTTTCTCTGACGTTCCATGCCCTATGGGCTATTTTATTTAGAAATTCACTATTGTGTAGAATCGGGCATGGAAAAATTAAAACAATTTTTACTTTTCAAAAAAATAATTGTAATCGCTCGATTACGTTTATTGTATGGTACTTATTACCAAAATCAACTTTTTTTGCACAAAAAAATGGTGTTGATTTGATTTTTTATTGAAATATCAAATTAGTAATCCGATTCCTTTTTCAAAAATTAAATCTTCCCAACAAACATTCCTTTTTTTCATCATAAAATTGCCTTTTTTAGCAAAAGAGAGGGCATTTAGTAAGTAGGTTGGGTTGATCCTTAAATCATAATCAGAGATTGTTGGTACAACAACTATTAATTGCTTCAAATAATTAATTAAATCAATATTTGAAGCATTTAATTTAGTTAGAAGTAATTAGTTTTCTCTCAAATTTAATTTCTCAATCATAAAAAAAAAGTTATAGTGAATAAGGAAGTGCCAAGGCTCGACATACAAAACTATCGCCCCCTTACAAAATTTCGTTGATGAGTTTTAGCAATAATTAATGTTATTAAAACTTATCGTTAACGTTTCTTTTTTTAGCGATTTTCTTGTACGTCAATCAGCCTCTAACGTTAATCTTGCTCTCCAGGAAGCGACATTTAACGTAAAAGTAAAACCTGCCACGGTGGCGTCGGGCTCAATTTCATATGCGCGCATTCTGGAGCTTACGTATATGAAAAGCGACCATGACAGGTTTTCAAAAAAATAAATAAATTATAAATAATATATATAAAAATTATACCGTCTCTTTATTTTGGCTAAAACAAAAGCGTTTAATATTTTAAAACAAAAAATATATAAAAAAATCCAAGTATATAATTTTTAATTATTGTAATATACATATAAATAATATATTTTAAAAGGACAGTATTTAAAAAAGGAAAACTGTAGTTCGTTTTATTCTGGCCCGCTTCTGGTGTCTGAGGCACAAATTCAAATAAAAAAAAAAACGTAAAATTCGGATCGCTCAGAAGTGGGGTTGAAATTATATATTAATGTAAAGTATAATACATGTTATAATAGTAAATTAAACTATAGCTAAAATATAACTTATTAAGTAATTATTTTTAGAGTTTTAATTTACCTATTTCAAGAATATTTTTCTTATCACCAGGCAAGTCGTATTTCTTGTATTGAAGATATCCGTAGTTGTCAGAGACTCATAATATTAGCAACAAATCAAATGTTCAAATACCAGGCTATGACTCTTTTTTCAATGGCAATATAGGGGAGAGTCGGGTATTGGTGCGCACCTAAGCCACTCACCATATTTCGGAAAATTTAAAAGGTCAGGATATTTTTCTGAGATGCATATCGATAGTTTGATATATAAGCTACTATATTCCCATGTCAAAACGGTACAGTTTGAATTAGGAAAATGACAACAGCTGATTTTGTAAAAAGTTGCATTGCGCACAATTACCATACTGAAGCGGTTAATGGTGCGCATAGGTATGGTAATCGTGCGCACGCTAAGAGATTTAACTTTAGCTAGCTTTAGAGCATGATCTTTCAATTCCCTTTCTTGGTTTGGGGAAAAGACGCAGTATTTACCAAGATGAGGTTCCGTAATACTAGCGCTATTATATATAAAATTCCCTTTTTCTTTTTCTTATTGAAGATTCCGGAATACTAAAAATCTTCTCCCAGCTGCTCGAATTGCCCCTCCTCCCTGAATAATAGTAGATTATACCACGAGTCAATAATGATAGCTATTATTCCCGAGAATTATTACGAACTGAGCCGCGTTAGCGGCGAGGGAGTAACATTCCGAGGGAATAATAGCCATTATTGCGAGTAGTATACTCTACTTTATTTACGACAAATAAATTTATTTGAGATTTTCAATGAACAAATTTCATCCGTCTCATAATTTTCAATACAAATCCACAAGCACTACACGTCTGACACTGACACTTTTGTGGAATAATGACCATTAATCCCGCTACTCGTCATTAATCCCTGGAGGAATAACATATGTCATTATACTGCCAAAATCACAAATATAATACGCACATTATACATTAGTCGTAAATAAAGATAATTGTGTTTCTCATTGAATCTGTGTCCCATGACGCCTTTGTGCGTGTATATTTGGACATCTTAAATAAAATTAAATTAAAGTTGTGGGTTATGTATAGACATAAATAAAGTCGTCTATAGTGCGCACGTCTGGTAATGGTGCGTACCTGCGCACCATTAGATGCCTTGCATTTTTATTTATTAGATTAAAAACAAAAGAAAAATTAAACAAATCTTCAACAAATAAATAAACTAACTTATAAAGAAAAGTACAATGAACAAAACTGTCTAATCAGAATTTATTTATCGCTTAATGTGCAATACTTACAGCTTATTTTCTGGAGCCACAAAACAACACTGAGACAGGCAAATTTGCAGATTCGGCCATATTTAATATACAGCGTTGCCACTTAGTATTAGTTAATTTTATGCATTTACCACATGATAAATAGATGGCGCGGGAATGGTTTTCATTCATATATCTCAAAGGGTTTTTCGTTTATCATGGTGCGCACCATTATCGAACGCGCACCAATATCCATCTCCCCTACAGGATAAATATGACGGATTTATGTTGTAATTTAGGAGTAATTTGGTTAGGGATAGTAAAATTATATATAACTATAGGCTCAACACATTCTGTTAGAGTTATGTTAAGTAAAAATAGTACCAACAATTATTGATATAGTTGGATATTATAGGCTTCCATCTTTGAGTGTGGAAGACTTATTGATGCATTTGGATGAGCTGATGTTGTCTGTAAAAATGGGTTAAAAACAAGAATTGGAATTGTAGACTGGTGGACATTTTCAGAAATTTTACTCCGAGCGGAATTTCGTGCGACATTTAGCAACTTGACGTTTCTATCCGGATGTTGCCAAGCCGAATTTTGCCTCCAAAGGCCCCAAATCCAAGATGGCGGCCAAACTAGGGACCTAAATGACATTTTTCTTAAGTGTATCGTTATTGACCAGCGAGATGTCGTTTCATATGTTTTTGGGGTCGCTTAACATGAATGAATGAATGAGTACCGGAAGTCGATTCGGATACCGGAAGTACCATGTAATTCAAGATGGCGACCGTCGGGGGCCTAAATACAGAACTTTCAGAAGTTGGCATATATACTACGTTTTCATGGAGTTTTGAAATCGTTTTGAATACGGTTTTGGTATTGAAAACGCCATGAAAACAGGTACTGAAATCGATTTCAGTCTCAAGGTCGTTTCACCTTTTTTTGGGATCGTATCGAGATTTAAATTCAAAAACATGCAATTCGATTTCAATTCTAATTTTGCCTCTGCATGAAAACGCAGAAGAGGATTGGATTCAAAACGATTTGAAAACTCCATGAAAACGTAGTTATTGTCAAGTGCGGCGTATCGGCACATATGTTTTTGACGTCGACTAGATCAAAAATTAGCACCAGAAATCGATTGGGCAACCGGAAATACCGCAATCCAAGATGGCGACCGGTTGGGGCCCAAATGCAAAACATTAAAAAGTTATATATATATTATCAAAATCCCCGAATACCATAATATATGGTGTAGGGGTGTAATTCACTTAGAATTACATTATATTACATTATACAACTAAATAAAATTTTATTCGTGTACAAATTTTGCCCATTGTTTTTTTATCTTTTGCCATTCTTCTTGCCTGTGCCCAGGTCTTTCCTTTTTCTTGCAGTATGCTTCCGATAACTCCATCACATGTTTGTCTTGGTCTTCCTCTTTTCCTTCTTTTTTCTATCTTTGAGTATGGCAATACTCTTTTGACTGGTCTAATGTCGTTCATCCTTTCTAGATGCCCCCACCCAGCTTAATTGTTGCTTTTCAATGAACTTGAGTGTTGATTCTATGTCAAGGTCTTCTCTTATTTCTGTATTTCTCAGTTTATCCATCTTTGTGACACCTCTAACTCGTCTGAGATACTTCATTTCAACTGCCTGTATTTTACTTTTTTGTCTGTTTGTCAACACCCATGATTCACATCCAAATGTTAAAATTGGTCGATATATTGTTTTAAATACATTTATCTTTGTTTTCCTTGAAATTTCATTTTTATTTATAAACGCCGAATTCATCATGTAGTAAAGATTTGTTGTTTTTTCTACTCTATTGTTAATTTCTATTTCTTGTCTGCCATTGTCTTCTATTTCTACTCCCAGATACCTACTTGAATGTTTTTATTTGTTCGATTTTTATTCCATCTATTTGTACATTTATATCCATTTGTTCCTCTCCTATAGCCATAACTTTAGTTTTGTGTTTATTTACTCTCATTCCGAATTCTTCACAAACCGCATTCCAAATTTCTATATTTTTTTGTAAGTCTTCTTCTTTTTCTGCCATAATTATTACATCATCTGCAAAAGCTCCCTCTGATATATCTACTCTTTTCAGATTCTGCTTGAAGATTTTTTGATTATTTCGTCAATAAAGATCGTAAATAATAATGGGCTTAGTCCTCCTCCTTGCCTTAATCCTTCTTGCGTTGAAAACGCTTCTGATATATTATTTCTATATATTACACAGTTTATGTTGTTGTCGTATATGTTTTTAATTATTCTTATTATTTTAGTATTAACTCCCCTCTCTTCCAATATTTTCCATAACTTCTCTCTTCGAACTTTATCGAAAGCCTTTTCAAGATCTATGAATCCCATATACCATTTAAGTATCTGATGCCACTTTTATTTTTTTTAAAATCGCTCACACACGTAATTTGATTGTGTGAGTGTTTGACAACATTTTCAGCACTAACTTAACCCTCTAGGGGGGGTGGACCAACTCTTACCATTACAAATGGAACAAAGGGTCGAGTGATACCTGTTTTGAAAGAGTGTTCAATTTTCTTTCAAGTGTCATCAAATGAAAGAGAATTGAACGCTCCTTCAAAAGAGGTATCACTCGACCCCTTGTTCCATTTGAAATAGTAAGGGTTGGTCCCACCCCGCCTAGAGGGTTAAAATTGAAGTGCTAAAAATGGTTGCAGAAAACTTCCCCCTTCGAAAATCAAATTACGTGTACGAGCGATTTTTTCAAAAATAAACGTGGCATCAGATATTTAGCCTGTTTCGTTTTAAATGGTACGCGCCCTGTATACTAATTTTCCTTGCTGTGAGAACTTTTCATTTATTTGTTTTACTGTGAATATGTGATCATGTATGCTTCGGCCTTTTCTAAACCCACTTTGTGACTCTTCGAGGGTATTCTCTATTGTATGCCTTATTTTTTTGTCTATAATTTTCCTGCAATTCGTTTATGGTTATATTTTCCTCATTTTCTTGATTTTCTTCTATCACATCATTTTCTTTGTTTTCACTTTGTACTATTCCATCGGCTCCTAGTAATTTCTGTAAATATTCTCTCCATACATTCATTATTTCATTTTCATTTGTTAGCCTCTCTCCGTCTTTATTCTTTATCCAACCTATTTCTTGTACTTTCTCTTTGCGTAACGACTTCAAAGTTTTGTAGAATAGTTTTTGATTTGATTTGCTATCTCTTTCTATTTTTTCACCAAATTCTTCCCATTGGTTTCGTTTTGCCACTTCTACCATATCTTATTTTACTGTTTTTCTGCTCTCTTTGTACCTTTCATAATTTTGAGTTGTTCTATTATTTATATAAATCTTCCATGCTTTTTTTTTAAATTTTACTTGCCTCCTTATTTCTTCTGTCCACCATGCTGTTTGTTTTTTCTTATTAGTTTTCTTACTAGTGCCACATATTTCTTTTGTTGTCTCCATAACTATTTTCTTTAAATACTTCCACATGTCTTCTACATTAGTATTTTCATTTATGCACGTATCATTAGCGAATCTTTCTGTTAATGTTTTCTTGTATCTCTCTGCTATTTCTTTATTTTGTAGTTTGTATGATTTCACTGATTCATATTCTATTTTTTTTTTTTCTATCTTTTGACAATCATGTTTTATATTCTCTACTGGCTCTCTAATTTTTGTGACAAGTAAAAAGTGGTCACCTCACTACCTATTTCCGGCCCTCTTCTAACCTTGGTATCCAATACTTCCTTTTCTACTAATACATAATCTATTATCGACTTCTCATTTCTACTTTTCATCTCTCGTGTATATTTATGTATCTCTTTATGTCCGAAAAATGTATTAGTTACAATAAAGTTATGTAGCACACAAAAATCAAGCAGTCTTTCTGCATTATTATTCCTAACCTTTTCGCCATGTTTTCCTATTACTGTATTATATGTGCCATCTTCTATTCCCACTCTGCTGTTAAAATCTCCAAGTATAATTATTTTTCCTTTTGCATCTTCTGTGGCCATGGTTAAATCTTCCCAGAATTTATCTTTATTACCTATTGAATCGTCTTCATTGGGTCCATACACAACTATAATAGTTCTTATGCTTTTATTCTTATCTTTAAGTTCCAACACTAATAATCGTTCCGACCAACCTTTCCGCTTACTCATTTTCTCTTTTTATGTCTTTGTGAATTATGCATGCAACACCCGCTGCTGCTCTTTCTTCTTTCTTAATTCCACTGTACACAAGTATATGGCCATTATCCATATTTATCATTCCTTGTACCTTCTTCTTTGTTTCTGTAATGGCTAGCAGTTTCAAGTCTGTGTTTTCGAATTCTTCTTCTAGTTCTTTTTCTTTCCCGAACATACTTCTAATATTCCACGTACCTATTTTACATATTTCCTCAGTTTTCTTGTTATCACTAACTTCCTTATTCATAGTCAATTCCATTGCTGTGTTGTTTTTTCCATTCCTTGTATTGTTCGTTTGGCTATTCAGTTTTTTGATAAGGTCGTTCCTGTCTTTTTTAATTTATTTATTTCTTTATTCCATCTCCACTCCTCTGCATTTACCGTTACCTTATTGAATCCTATCTTTACTTCTTTGCCTTTTTGCCTTTCCTGATTTACAAATATTCTTATTTCTTTTTGTTTTTCCCTTTCCTGCTTGGTCATATCATCATTTATAAAAACTCTTCCTCCTCTCATGTCCTTTTAGTTTTGTTTTATTTTCCATGATTTTCCTCTTATCCACTTCATTTTGTAGTTCTATTATCCAGGTTCTCTCTGCTATCCTGGTAACTGATTTAGGTGTAATATTAACTTTTAATTGTTGGTTCAAAAATGCCTTCACATCTTTTACCAGTACTTCCGGCTCGTTGTTATCAAATTTTAATCCATTCATCACTACATTATTCTTTCTTCTCTCCTTATCTATAATTTCTATTGTTTTTCGCACCTGTTGCAATTCGGTTTTTATTTCTGTATTCTCTCTTTTAATTTCTTAATTTTCCCTTTTCAATACTTCGTTCTCTCCCTTTAATTTTAAGAGTTCCTCTTTAAGCTCTTTTTGGTCTGCAGACATTCCCTTCATTAACGCTAGCATTTCTTCTAATCTTTTATCTTTTTTATTTCTTGGAGTTCTGTTGCTTCTCCTATTGTTTCCAAAAAATTCATCCATTTTTCTTTTCTTCGAATCCTCTGTAGAGTAATCATCACTGTCCATTTTCAACTGTTGATTTTCGTGGTAGCGTAAGACCAAAACCCAGATCTACTCTATAGAGGTACCTACTTGGTCTATCCACTCACTTTTTTATTTCTCTATTTGGCTTCTTTATTTTAATTTCTATTTTTTTTTTAAATTAAAAAGTTGCTATACTTAATATGACGTGCTGGGTATGACCACAAGTGTTTTGGAGGTCGCTGAACACGAATTTGAGGTCGGAGAAGCGATAGGAAACATCTTAATACAGGTTTGCCGAAATAAAATAGTACAGCTATACTTTGAGAGGTAAACAAAATGCACAAAACATTTTACATAAATACGTCATCACTGTCATTGTTGTTTTCGCAGTCTGCCTGACACTTGCACAACTTGGTTCAGACCTCTCCCTCTTGCCTGCAGCCTGTGCCGCACCCTGACCTGCTGCCACAACTCAGTAACTGCGTGCAGGACTTGGGCACTGCTGCCAGGGTGGTGTAGACTGGGATGTAATTCTCCTCCAGAGGCTCCAGACGCCGCATCCGTACCGGCAAGGATCAGGAAGGTCTGGCCTTGCTATATGTGCATTCAGCTAGACCCCGGCTTCGTATGTGGCTCGGAAAATGTGAAGACGGGCTGCATCAGACGTAGCTGAAAGCAATTCAGGACTTAAAACTTTCCAAAAAGAATGTGTCTCACTTCATCATAGGTATTTTCTCTTCTCTTATACAAAAGTACCATGAATTGCTCGCACTTTGACAAAAATCTCTTCTGAACTTCTACAACTGCGAGTCGATCAAGAAGTTTGGAATGTGTACGATATACAACTAGAGCACCTCTCTTTCCTATACCTGTAATATGGATTTAAATAGGTGTCTAGTGCAGCAAAACTATACGTAAAAAAAGTAAACGGGAAACCGACCTGCTATGAATGAGTTTTGTGTCAAAACCGGCCAGCGCATGGAATATAAGGATATTGTTTCGCTCACTGAGAGACATTGACGCTGCAACTGTATGAATAGGTACCTACGTACTTTCTGTCCTTAGCAGTACCAGCCATCATAAAACATTATTTGCATTTCATTCTCTTAAAATGGTGCAGGAGCAAAACAAATACGTCTGTGTCTCTTGCAGGCACAACTCTACTGTGCGTACTGTTTACTGCATGGAGGATAATACGAATATCAGCCTCTTCGTGCGTAGATTGCAAGGACGAGCAATCCATCTCATTGTCAGCAGATACTTGTAATTCGTCAGCAAATCTTCCAGCGACAACCACTGTAGTCTGCACGTAATCGGCTGTCAATATTTCATTTGAAATAAAAGCTGCTAACTCTAACTTTGTTCTCATCAAGCGCGACATAGTTGGACCAATTCTTAGGAAGAGGCACTGTTCTTGACGTTAAAGCCTTGCGAATTGGGCGTGAAGATGCAGTTCTCTTCTGTCGCGTTCCAGCTTTAATGGATATTATATTTTATACATAATTAATTATGTATAAAAAAGGAAATAACATTGTTTGGAAGACGCCCGAATGTTAGTATAAAACCTAGTTACCTGTCAAAAACTACGTCAACTCTTTGATAATTCAAGCTCATATTTCTAATCCTGTTCGTTACAGCATTGGCCAGGACTCCAAATGTTTGCGCATTTTGCGGCTTTCCAATGCTCATTATAAGCGCTTGTCCGTCAATTATGAGATAGTCGTTCCCTCCAGCAGGTAATTTGTTTGGAACTTGAACATTCAGGAAAGAGAGGTGCTCTAGTTGTATATCGTACACATTTCAAGCTTCTTGATGGACTCGCAGTTACAGAAGTTCAGGAGAGATTTTTGTCAAAGTGCGAGCAATTCATAGTACTTTTGTACAAGAGTAGAGGAAATACGTGTGATGAAGCGAGACACATTCTTTCTGTAAAAGTTTTCAAATCCCGAATTGCGCCCAGCTACCTCTGATGCAATGCGTCTTCACATTCTCCGAGCCATCTACCAAGCCGGGGTCTGGCTGAATGCACATATAGCAAGCTTCCTGATCCTTGCCGGTACGTATGGCGTCTGGAGGAGAATTACATCCCAGTCTACACCACCCTGCCAGCGGTGCCCAAGTCCTGCACGCAGTTACTGAGTTGTGGCTGCAGGTCAGGGTGCAGCACAGACTTGTGGAAGTGCAGGCGGGAGGGAGAAGTCTGCACCAAGTTGTGCAAGTGTCAGGCAGACTGCGAAAACAACAATGACAGTGATGATGTATTCATGTAAAATGTTTTGTGCATTTTGGTTACCCCTCAAAGTATAGTTGTACTATTTTATTTCGGCAAACCTGTGTTAACATGTTTCCTATCTCTTTTCCGACCTCAAATTAGTGTTCAGGGACCTCCAAAATACTTGTGGTCATACCCAGCACATCATATTATAACAACCTTTCAAAGTTTGGTATTTGGGCTTCAACCGGTCGCTATCTTGGATTACGGTACTTCCAGTTGCCTAATCGATTTCTGGTGCTAATTTTTGATCTAGGCGACGTCAAAAACATATGTGCCGATACGCCGCACTTGACAATATGCCTACTTCTGAAAGTTCTGTATTTGGGCCCCCGACGGCCGCCATCTTGAATTATGGTACTTCCGGTATCCGAATCGACTTCCGATACTCATTTTCATGTTCAGCGACCCCAAAAACATATGAAACGACATCTCGCCGGTCAATAACGATACACTTTGAGACAAATGTCATTTAGCCCCTTAGTTTGGCCGCCATCTTAGATTTGAGGCCTTTGGAGGCAAAATTCGGCTTGGCAACATTCGGATTCAGATTCAGCGGGGTCGAAATACCCTAGAAACGTCAAGTTGCCGGATGTCGCACGAAATACCGCTCAGAGTAAAATAGAGTACGATTTCTGGGAATTTCCACTAGTCTATTGTTTTTGGGAGATATAAATAAAAATATTGAGGAAAACCACCTATTTAAAATATTATTTCTTCAAATTTTAACTTTTTGTGTTGAGATTTTGATTTTTGGATTCAGAGCGTGCATTAGAGCCTTGTTGAATTTACTAACATTTTCCTACCCTGACGAGAGAATATCCTATATAACAAATTGAAATAATCAATCTAGAGATATTGGCTCAAAAACAACTATAGCTGAGTAGCTTCCCGTATGGGACCTCAGTACCTGCTGGGAAACTGGCTTACTAACCAAAAACTCTTCAGTTTGGAATATAGGTAGTGTTGATTGAATGTAGTGTATGTAATTGAAATTTTAGCACAAGAACAAAGGATGGTACCTAATTTAAACTTTTATTGACATAAATCATTGAATTATTGACTCACGATGATTATTTAAAATGAAACAGTATGTTTCGATTTTTGAGGAATGTTAGACCGAGGGTTTCTCTGCCGTGCTCTTTCCCCTCATTAGTTCCAGGATGAGAACGGTACGTTTTTCTTTGATAATAAAGGAGACGTTTTTCGTTTATTTTACATATCACAACTTCCCTTAAATTTCCCAAATATTTGCTATGTCGGGCGCATGTCCAGTAAGTAAAATTGAGTAAGTTTCCACAACGTAGGTCCTATTTTTTTTCTTCATTTCGTTTTTCAGAAGATTTGTTGTTTAAAAGGTAATAAAAAATTTCATCGTTCAATCTTACTGAGCGAACCCGGGTATCTTATACTACAATATTCTTTCTGAGGACACCTTGGTGGTTACAGAATGTCTGAATTGTTTGCTGGGGAAAGGTTACTGCTGTGCAGTAAACAAACCTACTAGGGCGAGACAGTTGCCTCATGTCTAGATCATATTTTTATTAGAGATATAGCTCTTACTAAAGAGTCAAAAATACTTTATAGTGGTATCTCAGATCATTACCATTACCCAGTTAATTACATCTAGTATTTTGTTAAATAGGATACATGATAAACTTTAAAACATACCTATACATTGTGGAACCGAATCTCAGAGATGAGAGATGGGAGAATTAGACCGTGAGATAGGGCCTGTTTAGTAGAGTCTTTTTTTTTTGTCTGGCATTTTGAGGGATGAATGTGGCTAGTTAGCTGATGAGAATATAGGTGGTTTTAGTGCTTGCCACCTGTTCGAAAATTTGCAGAAGAAAAAAATTGATTTACATGAGGAATTTTTTTTTAATGATCTCAAATTTTTTGGCTTCTAAATAAAATATTGACATTGATAAATAATTCACCCATAAAAAATACTAGATACTTTTCAATAGCTGAAAAAGTGGGGATGAGTGTCAACTTTCAACTGAAAAGAAAAGAACCTTCCGCGTTTACTTTTTGTCTGGTAATCAAGAGAATGAAAGGTTTTGTTGTGTAAATATCGCTGAAAAATCGCCAGACGGTAATCCCAGCTCGAAGTCGAGTTTTCCGGCGAAACATTCTGTTGACATTTCGAACAGGTGGCAAGCACTAAAACCACCTATATTCTCATCAGCTAACCAGCCACATTCATCCCTCAAAATGCCAGACAAAAAAAAATGACTCCACTAAACAGGCCCTATCTCACGGTCTAAATGTTTTGTTTTCTACTGATGTTGATGTCTGTGCAAACGCATTTATCGAAACAATTAAAGGTCATACGTACTGCCTCTGCTGCTGAATCAAAATATGTCAAAAGCAAAGATAGGAGGCTAAAGCCCTGGATTACACAGGGCCTAATTAAATCCATTAGGGAAAGGGACAGGTTGAAAAGGGTCAGTGTTGTATTAGGAATGGTGGAAACATACAATGAGTTCAGGGAATATGGGAATAGGCTATGTACTCTTATAAAAACCACTAAAAATAACTACTATGCTGAATCTATCAAAAAATAATGCTAAGGACACTTGGAAATATATCAGAGAACTACAAACAAAGAATCTAAAGGGCATACCAATGTTCAGTTAGTGCGATGTATGAGCAAAATAGGGAAATCAGTACAGAATTAGAGATGGTAGAGGTTTTTAGTAGGTAATTATTTTTGTGAGATAGGAAAAACATTGGCGTGGATGAGATAGGAAAATACCAGTGGCGTTAACTCGATCGACTTACGAATGGAGAACCATACGAAAATAATGGATTTTCTTTTTTTTACACATTTCTATGAGATTCTTACGTGAGCTGTTTTCGTTTAACTGTGATATTTTTCCTTTACTTGGGAAAAAATCTAGGTAAGTATATGATGTCCCAAAATCCAAAACTCAATTCTAATTTACTTATCGCCTCCCTGTCTCTGAGAATCAGCACATGAGCACCAAAAACAAAAATAGGTATCTTCTAGTAGCCGTTATAGACACCAGAGCGTTACGCACCACAAGAGGTCCTAATCCTTTAAAATCCAGAAATGGGACTCCAGATCCAGCTCTGTCAGCTCCCAATGAAAAGAGCATTTTCAGGAGCTCCTGGATCTGGGTACCTTTTGAACAAAGTTCCCTCAAAACCATTTGCAGAAAGTTCCTTCCCATCAAGAGGTATAAAAATGAAGAACCATAGGTCGATAGCACAAATATGTTACACTCACAGATCAAAATTGCAGGCATTTGTAACTTGATACGCAAATTGTTACATGACAACGTGCTTTTTTGCGGCCCCCTGTAACGTTACAATCTGAAAACGATAATCCAATCAGTTCTATGATTGATTCGGTCACTAGCAAACGAGCGCCAACGATTAAGGTACCCAAAGCATTTCAATACGCAAGCGTGTGCAACTTGATACATAAATCCAAAACATTGGCGATGGAGCTTTGGGAACTCGAGCCAAATATAAAACGCATCATTCCGGCATCGATCGTGCTTTGCGAGGCCAAACTTTTTCAACTGTCTCGAACAGCTGATTCCCGCACGTGGGAATTGGCAATTTTTGATTATTCGCTTTAGTTATGTGTAAATAATAATAATTTTGTTAACATTTTATTCACGATGGGTAACGCGGACGTAGCCGACAGTGCCAGCGATATGGAACAAACGAAAAGTTTTCTGGCTAGTACCCAGAAAGATGTTGTCGTACCGTCTAGACACGAGGGAGACGAAGAACAAGTACCGGCCGATGGTGGTACCCGGGCTTGGTTGGTTATGATTGGTTCGTTTTTTTGTAACGGGATTTTGTTTGGAGTTATCAATTCTTATGGTGTTTTGTACGATGATTTTTATCAGAGCTTGAAAGCTCAGGGTGTACCCAATGCTTCTGGAAAAGCTTGTAAGTATATCATGATACCGTTGTTCTTAGAATATTGTTTTATCGGGTAACAAGCTATATGCTTATAGCAAATTTTTTAAAAAAATGTTATGTTCCCGGTTTTTTACAATGTAGGTCAAAGTGATGACGCACCTTACACATTAGGAAAAGCGCTATTATTTTCACTCATTTGATAACGTTTTTTAAAATGTTTAATGGGTTCAAAAATTTTGTTCGGCAATTTAAAAAACTCACATAGGTAGCTTTAAATTTTAAAGGTCCAGTAGTAGAAAGCTTAATCCCAATAATAGTAATATTGTCTACCTGGGTCACCAACCTGTGGGGGTTGGTTTAAGAGTTTTAGCCCCAAAACTAGGTAAAATGTTTGTTTTTTCCTTCAGTACAAGTACAAATTTGTACAAAAAAGAAACAGGCTAATAATATTTTATTTTGCTTATAGGTTTAACAAGATTCTTAGGAATTAGTTCCCGATTTTTTTTGTTATCCAAATATTCCAAATCACTTAAAACTAAGAACTTATTTTACATAATTATAATTAGTATATAACTGCGGCAATTTGTATATAAACTAAGGTAGGTATAGATAAGCTAAAACGTTTCAAATGAAAAAATGTTATTTAGTTATGTTTATTGTTGAAAGCAACATTTTCTCAGAAGCATATTATTTGAATGTCACCATGTCCATGAATTAAAAAATAATTAACTTAATAATTGTTTGCATTCAATAATTATTGAAAAAACCAGAAGAACAAATGAAAAAGATGGTCTAATTACAGAACATCGACTTGATAAAATTATTGTCTAGACAATAATTATATTTGTGTATAGGTAAAGAATAATTCCTCAAACTAAAAATATCAAAATCAAACAAATAAATAAACAGATAAAATTTGTGTATTTAAGGATTTGGGCTAAGGTAAGCTTACATTAAACTCTAATCAAATGGTGGCAAGGCATGAGGTCATTATAAAAATAATTCTAATCGATAAAATTGTAAATAGAAACGCGAGCAAGGACTTTAATCTGTATCGCTTTAGGACAAGAGGCAAACCACCTAAGAATTCTTTGTCAAAACTTTTATATTCTTTGGTAATGTGAAAGAATATACCTATGAAAAATTGGAGGAAAGTATGGGAAATTTGGGGAAATTAATTGGATTTAACACTGAGCGTAATAAGAATTGAAAAATACATTTCTTATTACAAACAATTTTGAGAATTTCCAGCGAATTTATAACAGTAGGCATTCGGAGGGAATTTGCGAGCAATTTGGAAGAATTTTTAAGGAATTAGCGAAAAGTTTGAGGAATTCTTTGCAAAAATTCGGGGGGAAGGTTTACTCCATACACCTTGTTCACCTTGGTAGAAATCGAAGTAAAAAAACGTCGAAAAAAACTTTGAAGCTTGAACAGCTAAAAACCTTTCAAGTTGCATTAAAATTATTCACCAAGGGTTTGTGGAGGATCTAATTGGTTTTATTTCAAGCCTAATTTCGTTACGATCGGAGTGAAATTGACAAAATAATGAGACAATATTGTTACGGGTCACAATAGCAGGTCTTTACAAAATAATTAAACAACTAAAGAAACTCCGAACATCTTCTTTCAGGAACCTCGAACCCTCCTGAAATGAAATTTAGGCACTGTTGAGCAGTGGCGGCTCGTCAGAGGAGGCAGGAGAGGCTAAGCCTCCCCCAAAAAATTGAAAATTCAATCTCAGTTTTTTATTCCTGATACCTAATTAAAATAATAATTCACAAATCACACTTTCCAAATTTCGATATTTCAATGTAATTTAGAAAAATCTGACAACATTATTTCAATCAATCCCGCGTTTCCACGACAAAAATCTGTAAATCTGGGATACTCAGTAATACGAGCCCGAATGGAACTCCGACCCGAAGGGCCGGAGTTATACGCGTGCCCGAAGGGCCGGAGTTATACGCGAGCCCGAAGGGCCGGAGTTATACGCGAGCCCGAAGGGCCGGAGTTATACGCGAGCCCAAAGGGCCGGAGTTATACGCGTGCCCGAAGGGCCAGAGTTATACGCGTGGCCGAAGGGCCGGAGTTATACGCGAGCCCGAAGGGCTAAAGTTATTTTAATCACGGGGCCCAGTCTATAATTGTATTGGTCAGTGGATAATTTGGGTGGATAATTCGGAGCCAATCAAAAATCGGGAATATTCAAAATGAGATACATTTCTTATTACAAACAATTTTGAGAATTTTCAGTGAATTTATAACAGTAGGCATTCGGAGGGGATTTGCGAGCAATTAAGAAAAATTTTTAAGGACTTTGGAGGAATTTGCGCAACGTTTGAGTAATTCTTTGCAAAAATTCGGGGGGATGGTTTACTCCATACACCTTGTTCACCTTGGTAGAAATCAAAGTAAAAAGACGTCGAAAAAAACTTTGAAGCTTGAACAGCTAAAAACCTTTCAAGTTGCATTAAAATTATTCACCAAGGGTTTGTGGAGGATCTAATTGGTTTTATTTCAAGCCTAATTTCGTTACGATCGGAGTGAAATTGACAAAATAATGAGACAATATTGTTACGGGTCACAATAGCAGGTCTTTACAAAATAATTAAACAACTAAAGAAACTCCGAACATCTTCTTTCAGGAACCTCGAACCCTCCTGAAATGAAATTTAGGCACTGTTGAGCAGTGGCGGCTCGTCAGAGGAGGCAGGAGAGGCTAAGCCTCCCCCAAAAAATTGAAAATTCAATCTCAGTTTTTTATTCCTGATACCTAATTAAAATAATAATTCACAAATCACACTTTCCAAATTTCGATATTTCAATGTAATTTAGAAAAATCTGACAACATTATTTCAATCAATCCCGCGTTTCCACGACAAAAATCTGTAAATCTGGGATACTCAGTAATACGAGCCCGAATGGAACTCCGACCCGAAGGGCCGGAGTTATACGCGTGCCCGAAGGGCCGGAGTTATACGCGAGCCCGAAGGGCCGGAGTTATACGCGAGCCCGAAGGGCCGGAGTTATACGCGAGCCCAAAGGGCCGGAGTTATACGCGTGCCCGAAGGGCCAGAGTTATACGCGTGGCCGAAGGGCCGGAGTTATACGCGAGCCCGAAGGGCTAAAGTTATTTTAATCACGGGGCCCAGTCTATAATTGTATTGGTCAGTGGATAATTTGGGTGGATAATTCGGAGCCAATCAAAAATCGGGAATATTCAAAATGAGATACATTTCTTATTACAAACAATTTTGAGAATTTTCAGTGAATTTATAACAGTAGGCATTCGGAGGGGATTTGCGAGCAATTTGGAAGAATTTTTAAGGACTTTGGAGGAATTTGCGCAACGTTTGAGTAATTCTTTGCAAAAATTCGGGGGGATGGTTTACTCCATACACCTTGTTCACCTTGGTAGAAATCGAAGTAAAAAGACGTCGAAAAAAACTTTGAAGCTTGAACAGCTAAAAACCTTTCAAGTTGCATTGAAATTATTCACCAAGGGTTTGTAGGGGATTTAATTGGCTTTATTTCAAGCCTAATTACGTTACGATCGGATTGAAATTGACAAAATAATGAAACAATATTGTTACGGGTCACAATAGCAGGTCTTTACAAAATAATTAAACAACTAAAGAAACTCCGAACATCTTCTTTCAGGAACCTCGAACCCTCCTGAAATGAAATTTAGGTACTGTTGAGTATCTTGGTTTGAATTCTAAATATAACTTACCTTGCCCAATGCTTCATTAAATAAAGCAGGTATATCTCCACCATCAGTCATTTTAACTCATTTTTTATCTGAAAATAAGGAATTTAAGTTATTATTTATCAATAGTATACAGGGTGTTCCGAAACTATTGTGCCAAAAATTAAGGGATGATACATCTCGCCAAAATAAAAGTTTTTTACTCATAAACCCAAAGGTGCATGCGCTTTGGTTAAGTAATAATAGCACATTACAGTCCGCGCTGTGGTAGCTACGTTGCGCACGAAGAAACGTGTTTGAAGCAGAAACTGTGTTATTAAATAGTATAGAAATCCCAGGAATGCTTGCAGTATTTATTAAAAACAATGATTCACATCAGAAGATGCTCAAAATTACGACCACCATCAATGCATGCGTAATCCTGCTGAACACGTTGAAAAATTCCTGGCGTTTCGCGAATTTCAGCAGCTGCTGCAACAATCCTTCCCACTAACTATTCCTCTGTTTAAACTGGAGTGTCGTTCACTTTTATATGACATCATAAAAAAAAGTCGCATTCGGTCAGGTATGGTGAACCTGGAGGCCATGCAATAGATGCGCCCTTAACAAACACTCTTTCCAGATTATGTTTCGTTGAGATGTTCCTTTACGGCTTACGAGTAATGTGGTGGACCTCCGTCGTGTTGGTACCACATGTTTTGTCTGGCATACAGGGGACCAATTTCTAACAGTTCGGGAAGGGTTTCCTGCAATCGATATTTTTTCACGTATGCATTGGGGCTTGTGGTCGTAATTTTGAGCATCTTTTGATGTGAATAATTGTAGCTAATAAATACTGCAAGCATTCCTTGGGTTTTGTATTATTTAAAAGCACAGTTTCTGATTCAAACACGTTTCTCTGTGAGCAAGGTGGCTACTACAGCGCGGACTGTAATGTGCTATTATTACTTAACCAAAGCGCATGCGCCTTTGGGTTTATAAGTAAAAAACGTTTATTTTGGCGAGATGTATCATCCCTTTATTTTTGGCACAATAGTTTCGGAACACCCTGTATAAACAAAACAACAAACCATTGAGGTTAAGGTTTTGTTTAAACAATGGTAATGTGAAATTGATACCGATAGAAATAAATTAAGTACCTACTTTGGTTGTTGATCAATGTCATTTAAGAACCCAAATCAAGAAAGACTTATTAGACAATGCTTTTAACTTCACGTTTCCCCTTTGGCTTCCTAGATGAAAATTTAATAACTGATCTTATCGGTTTGATTTTTGGCTCGAAAATTTGAATCTAAACCTGAAATTGAAAAATCCCTAACATTTCCCCAGAACCTAAATTACTGCACCAAGGTACCTACTAAAAAGGAATGCCGATTCTTGAGAGAACCACATTTTCGTTGAGAAGAAGCAGCAGTTTTTTGCTTTTCTCGTGGCTTTTTGACCAATTTTTTAAAGGTTTAGGCCCAAATACTTTTGCAATAGTTTGTACAAAAAAGGCCAATTTCCCATTGGTAAGGTAAAATTTCTTACTTTCGAATACTAAACTGAGACTTTCCTGCTAAAAATATTTAAATAAATACGTACATACCTTATTCTTCAAAAGCCTGTGGTCATTCTTTTAGGCCTTTATTTGTTTCCCTCTTTGTCTCTGTATCTACACCCTATCAAGCAAGTGGCATTCAACGCATCTTGAAACTAAACATTCACTGAGGCCTTGAATTTACTTGGGGATTGATTATTTTCCCGAAAAGTAATCCTGGACCTGGTAGAACTTTGAAGACTTTGTTAGCCTCTCACCCTTCTAAGAGCCTACTAAACTCACCCAGTATATATTAACAAGGTTTGAATATTGTTCTGCAGTCTTTGGGAACCATCCAAGCCTCTAAATTAATCATCTGGCAGTGGTTTTCCATCTCATTGAGAGCTGGAGCATCATTTATGTAATTACCAACAGCTTCAGGGTATTTCTGGATTATAAAACCAGCGGACTTTTAGTCCTACTTTGCTAAAAGATTATTTTTTTAACCCTTCAGGCTTATAGTCTTAAATAGATTCTTACCTTTAAGTTAAGTATATGTTAATCACTTGGATATGATATAAATTACACTCAAATTATCACACATTTAATTATTGTCACTACTCACTATACACCAGGTATAAATAGATCTATTCACAAAGGTATTTTGAGATGGATTGTTAGAAAGTTAAGGAATATATAACCAGACGAACAACCGCCCCAATTGAATTCGAACCCCTCTGGTTATTTTAGATATTGTAAAGAATATAGTTATAGAGATCACCACCTTCAAGTGTGGATTTAATTTACTTGCTTCGTCGCCTTCGACGATTGTTTTGAAATTTTTTTCTTCTTCGCAGGTTTCACTATTTTTTTTTTGTTTGTTTTTTTTGCGTATCGGTCGAGTTTTGATGAGTAAGGGAACGGGTAACTTTGCTCAAAAGCGTGCAACTTTGCGCGAAGCGATACGTTTTGAGCGTAATAGTTAGAGGGAAGCTCCGTCTAACTCCTGCTTTGATACAGATAGTGAGCCATGTATTTGTCTATCTCATGCGAAAGGGGATATTCGACCCTATTTAGAGATCAATCCATGGAAAACCTATGTTGGCTCCTTGATAGCGGTTCTACATTATCGGATCTAAGGGTTCGTGTGTTCTCGAACCTTTTTGTAGGGTGAATGTTCAAGCCCAATCTGAATGCATTGTCGCTAATGGTAACAGTTGCCAAGGAATCGGAGCTGCGAATGTCCCCATTTAGTTACGTGACAAAGTGATCTTGTTGGAAGTCCTTATCATCCCTTCTCTTCCACATGGTGTAGATTTTTGGAAAAGAATGCAGATCGTTCCTGATCTTTATGCTTCAGAAGAAATCCCAACGCTATTCCCCAAGTCTGCGCCATTCAACCAAAAGGGTCTCTTTTGCTTGATCAAAGACAACTTTTTTACGAATTAGTTAAGAGAGTTTTCCACGTCAATGGGTGACCAGTTAAGCTGCACTATTTTGGTGGATCTGGTGATAAAAGCTGAAGCATCCCCCATCAAACAGCGGTATTATCCATTGTCTCCCGCACTCCAGAAAGAAGTTAACATTGACCCTTCTGACTCTCCGTGGTCTTCTCCAATCATAATGATTTGCAAGAAGTCAGGAGGATGGAGTTTCTGTGTCGATTATACAGCCTTGAATAGTGTCATCACTCCTAATTTTTACCCCATTCGCTATGTTAGCTCCATCTTGGACAAGCTTCGTGACGCCGGATATTTGACTACTCTCGACATCAAGTCGGTCTATTGGCAAATTTCTATCTCCGAAAAATCTCGACCATTTACTGTTTTCACCGTTCCTTCTCGGGGTCTATTCCAATTCAAGCGAATGCCGTTTGGTCTGACAAACGCCCCTGCAGTATGGCAGTGTTTGATAGACAGGATCGTCAATGTCGATCTTGAACAGTATGCTGTTGTGTATCTTGATGATGTGATCATCTGCACCTCAACTTTCGAAAAGCATATCGAGATATTGGAGCAAGTGATTGAGAGGCTTAAGCTAGCTAATTTAACCTTGAACGCCAAAAAGTGTCAGCTCTGCAAACCCGAACTTAAGTTGGGTTATGTGGTAAATTCAAATGGGTTACTCGTCGACTCTGATAAAGTCGAAGCCATTATTTAGATCCCTCCTCCCAACAATGTTACGGCGTTTCGTGGGTATGGCTTCTTAGTATCGCCGATTCGTGCCCAACTTTTCTTCTATTATTGCTCCCCTTACTGCACTGACTCGTAAAAACGTAAAGTTTGTTTAGGATGCTAAGTGCGACGCAGCGTTCAGGTCGATTCAGGAGAATCTTATCAGAGTCCCAGTATTATCTTGTCCTAATTTTTGGCTATCGTGGAGTGTGATGCCTCCGATTATGATTTGGGTGCTGTCCTTTCGCAGAATCAAGAAGGAGATGAACACTTCATCTGTTATGTTAGTTGGTCCTTAACTGAAAACAAAAGTATAGCACGACGGAGAAATATTGTCTAGCTGTTCTTTTTGTCATTGAAAAGCTTCGTCCGTACATTGAAAGTTCACGGTCATAACCGATCATTACGCCATTACACCTTCTTCAATGTTTCTTGAAGTCATGTGCTGAACACAATGATATCGTCCATGTACACTAAGCAATTTTATCCTTGAAGGCCTTTCAAAACGTTATTCGTTACCCTCTGGAACGTAGATGGAGCGTTTTTTAGGCCAAACGGCATCCGGACATACTTGTAATGGCCATTTTCGAAAAAATGCTTCAAAATGTCTCTTTTTCTTGCTCATTACTACACCATCTGTAAAGACTCTGACAGATTCTGAGATTAGATCGTCAACATTATCTATAAAGATATCTGGTGGAGGTTATACTGTGTCAAATTGTACACTTAAGAGCGTGCATCTTCAACAATAATAGCAGCTGCTGTCTTAACAATCCTTATTCTCTCTTCCTTCTCTGACAACCTCTGCTGATACCAAGTATCAGTGATAATCTTGTGACCTGTATACCTTTGAAACATAGAACATACAACATACAAACTTCAGAACTGTTTTCGCAATTTTCGTTGTGACGCCTAGCAAAAATCATACAGAAACGGTGAAAAAAAAAATTCTACATTTTTTTCCTGGAAACGCCGTTTCTGAACCTTGGATGACTGAACTATTTTGGATTTTCAGAAAATAAACCTTTGTAAGTTTAAAAAGAGAAACTTTCAAAAATGAAAAATTTTAGCATTTCTAATTATGCGTGATCCAATATCAATCAATTTCTTCAATGTGCCTTGAAATTTTCTCTATTCTCTAATAATTATCTTTTGATTCTCCAGGCTGAGATTAGAGCCTTTCATCTTCTAATTTCGTTAATTAGGCTCAATTAAAATGGTCAAGTAGCGAATTAATAAATCTAGAAGCGGTGTTTTTGTGCCAATAAAAAAAATATTATTGATATTTATAAATAAACCGCAGTTTATTCACTTGGGAGCAGCCAGATATTCATACTGGCAACGAGGTTAGTTTATTGAACTAATTAGTAATTATGTACTTGGCTCCGTATCATATACTATGACTGGACACTACTATTAAGAGTACGATTTTTGTAGTAAGTTTGCAATAATTTATTTGCAAATGAAATATGGTATCTTAAATTGTCCGCAGTCAAGGTTTAAAGATATTTTGTGAAAGTTTTTCTACGGAATTGATAAAAGTTTATTTGCGTATTATAAAAATAACATATTTTTTGGACAGTCATCTTGCTTATCAAAAACATTAACCAATAGGTTAGCTTTATTTTTGGTTTATTTAAACCAAAGACTGGTCTCCCAAAGCTTCAAAGAAGTGTTAAGAGTTACTATAGAACCTAGAATAAAAATATTTTTTAAAGACACATTGTCTTAGTAACCATTAAAGAACCCTTTTAAAGTTCTTTCAAGACTTGATTGCTTTAACAGCCTTTTATAAAACCTCATTAAAGCTTTGAGGTTTCCAAAGGCAAAGTTTTATAGCTATACAGAGAGCGTCCATAAAACTTATTCCAAGTCTATGATAAAACTATTAGGCCGCCTTAAAAAGCCAAATGGAAGAAATGAAGTACAAATGGAATTTTTTAAAATAAAAATGGCAACAAAATTTATATTCTTAAAACTTTAGGGGCTTAACCAAACTTTATCAATTCTTCTACTTCGCCATAATTTCCCACAAACATAATTTAAACTTACATCTGTAATGGACGATCTAGGATAACTATGAGTGGTATTACACAAATGTAATTCGCAGATAGACGTGATTCTGTATTGAAATTTATATACAAACCCAAGTTTACTGATGAAAGTGTACTTCAAAGGTTCAAATAACTCGTGGGCCTTGAAAAACCCCTAATTTTGACAAAAATATAAAAATACTAACCTATAATGTGTCAATTTTTTTACACGTTTCATGGATATTCGAAGCATGAATATGATGAATCAATTATAATAAGCTGTAAAATCATAATTACAATACAAGATTCAACAAAATACCTGAACCTAAAAATAAACAGTGAATATATTTTTCTACAAAATGGATTCCATTCAAACGCGTTCAAATGACAATCAAACATGGCGAAATAATGATAAAGCCAACAGTTCTTTTCATTATATACCACAAATCTTAATTGCGTAAAAATAGGCCTGCAAACCTTGGATTATTTGTTCTTAAAGCTATTTTGCTTTAAAGCGTGTGATTCCTAGAGCTTCTAGTGGATAAAACGGCTCTATAAAACCTTCATAAAACTCTAAGTTATTTGTCTGAAATAGGGCTGCTTTCAAAATTTTATGCTTCCATCTGGCGGAGAAGATTCAAACTCTTTCAATGCTCTCGTTATCTTGGAACCTGCTTGGTGCGTTGAGAGGGTTTGGACCTTCTTCGCTAGATATAGCATAAAATTTTGAAAACATTAGGCTTTTTCGGAAACGCTGATTCAGATCCAATTATTCTCATTAATCCGATCACCAGCTGTTTGTTTTCTATCTTTCCGAAAAGGCCTTTTGTAAGTAAACCACCCTAACCACCTGTTTTCTGTTGTGAGCTGAAACAAACCGTTACGTTACAGACACGACCTTACAGACCACAAACAAGCTTTTTGTTAGGTTAAAATAAGATTTCAAAATACTAATTTTATTGAGCGGTAAATGTCGCCTGCCACTTTCGCGTGCTACATCACAACCCAGGAACTTTGAAAAATTGAGATTTAACGCAGCTTCTTTACTCCCCTTCTTAAAACCAATTATGTTTTAAAAATTCTTTCTGGTATCGGAGAAAGGTATGAAGTTTAGAGACATCTTTTTTTAAATCCAGGCTTTATTTATTGATCTTCGGTTTTATTGCAGTTTTAAGCTTTACTTTTGCACTCCCTTCATACAGCTAAATTCCTTATTCGTAAGTTAAGATAAAGCAGAACGGTTTCCAGATCTTTCTTAAAGTAAAATAGCTTTAAGCTAGAAATGTTTGCAGCATTATTACGGCTACTTTAAAACGATTCGCGTTTTTAATGCTAAAAGGCTGTAATATTTGGTGATTACAATGTTGTTACAGCTCTACAATAAAACACAATAGTTTTAAAATAGTAAGCTTCTAATTTCACATTCTTAACGCTTTCATATAACCTAGATAATGCCAAAAAGCATTTAAAATGTTACTTGGCAAAACAGCCAATTATTGTGAATATAGGTACTTACTCTTATCTATTATAGTATATGCAACGGAAATACTCAGGTTTGATAAGATAAACTCAATAACAAACTTCCCAATCTAATTATCATCATCTTGTTTTCATGATTTGTGAATAACTTGATTCAAAATAATTATGAATCATCTGTAGGTACTCGTCTATATCTCTCATAAAATATTTGGTATTTTGAACAACAAATTTTGGAAAGACAAGTATTGATTATTATACCAAATCAAAAAAGGAGATTGATAAAATAACCGTAATGCCATAATAGGTGTGAATCCAAAAAGAGCTAAAGCGCAGTTTATATTTTATTGAAACTTTCTGGACAAATACTTAACATAAATACCTGCACCTTTATTTCTAGAATTGAATATTGATATCCATATAAGTTTCAGATTAGATTAAAACTCATAGTATTATTGATTTTGTGGACGATCACTGTTTGATTAACGTAATTTCCTGAAAGGGAAATGGTTATCATAATATCCGATTGATTATGTAAAACCTTATCTATTCTAGTGTGAAAGATTAAATTCTCCAATACAAAACACAATGAGTAATTATGTATCTATCCATTACGATCCTATATATCTGATGTTGAAGGATTTCCACGTTTATTATTAGAACAGAAATATCAAAAACAACAAGTTGAGAAATGCAAACTACGTTACATTTTGTATTCCTCATTATCTGGATTTTGTTTATTTGAAAAAAAGCAAAACACTCTTATCTTTTTCGGCCATATACAACTATACATTTTTTAATCTTTGGCAATAGGATAGTGGCTTATCTCGGAACTTAATATGGGTTGTAGAGACTTTGGTTGTAGGGGGTATTGCGACAAGTCATTTAATTTTAGTAACTTATGTCTGGAAATGTGCCTCTTTGACAGGAGAGTGATTTGAAAAAAGGAGCTCCGATACATTGACCTATTGCACACCTTCACATGACCTTCACATTTTATTTTCATTTTGTTTCCATTCCATCAACAACACTCTAAGACTGCCAAATGTTACTAACATTCTGCAACTCATGTTTCAAAGTAGGTACTTATACCTATTTGAAAACAGCATGTGGATCAGCAACAAGATTCATGAGAAGTTTTTCTTTCAAAAAGATTGAGAGATATTGCAGTGAGAAATAGAAACTCTTCAATTTAATGCCGCTATTCACGGATCAATGACCTCATATATCCGGAATACCACCGAATATCATTATCACAAGAAACGCCATTTTCCCAATTGAATACTACGAAACAATCAAAACCCAATTCTATTCCATCTTACTGGCGCCTAACTGGCGAACTAGTCACCTAAATTCAGAAGAAGAAAAGGCAATACAAGATTTATGTAGGAAGTATGCACACATTTTCCATTATCCAGACATGTCCCTGACCTTAACAAACCAGATCAAACACCATATTAAAACAAAAGATGAAATTCCAGTGTACACCAAGTCATATAGATATCCACATATCCATAAAGAGGAAGTGAAAAACCAGATATCTTCCATGTTGGAAGCCAGTCAAGACCAAAGTGATATGGATAGTTTCAAAAAAACCTGACGCCTCCGGAAAAATAGAATGGGCGGATAGTAGTGGACTATAGGAAAGTAAACGAGAAAACTATCGACGATAAATACCTAACTCCAAACATAACCGACATCTTGGACAAACTTGGTAGATGCCAGTACTTCACGACCTTGGATCTGGCAAATGGTTTTCACCAAATCGAAATGGCTAACGAAGATATATGCAAAACTGTTTTCAATGTCGAAAATAGCCATTACGAGTATGTGCTGGTGCCATTTGGCCTAAAAAACGCTCCAGCTACGTTCCAAAGGGTAATGGATAACGTTTTGAAAGGCCTCCAAGGATAAAATTGCTTTAATGTACATGAACGATATCATTGTGTTCAGCACATCACTTCAACAGCATCTAATTTATCTTTTAAAAATCTTTCAACGTCTTAGAGAAACTGGATGGATAAAATAAGAAGTTGCCTTTCTTGGACATGTTGTAACTCCAGAAGGAATAAGACCAAATCCCGCTAAAATTAAAGCCATACTTGACTATCCAATACCATGAACCAGGAAGGAAATCCGAGGATTTCTAGGACTCCTTGGATATTACAGGAAGTTTATCGAAGACTGCGCAAAAATTACTAAAACTCTAATTTCCTGCCTCAAAAAGAACGCTAAAATAGAACTGACACTCGATTTTTTGAACTGCATTAGAACTTGCTAAAATTTACTGACAAATCAACCTCTTCTACGATATCCAGACTTCAGCAAGTCTTTTAATCTAACTACTGATGCTAGCCTATGCAATTGGAACTATACTATCGCAAGACCCAAGGACCAATCGGCAGCGATAAGCCCATTGCATACGCGTCCAACGAAACCTAGTTGAAATATTCCACCATTGAAAAAGAAATGTTAGCTATAATCCGGGCCACCAAGTACTTCAGACCCTACATGTTTGGGAGAAAGTTCAAGATATTTTGAGATCACCGTCCTCTCCAATGGCTTTTTTCCATGAAAGACAATAATTCCCAAATAAGTAGATGGCGCCTAAAGCTGGAAGAGTTTACCACCAGGATGCGAATTCAGAGCTTCCAGTGAAAACTTCTTGAATGAGGAAACTGTAATCCAAGAAGAACCATTAACACTTCCCAGAATACACACAAGAAACGATGATCGGCAACCCAAAGTGCCTCTGAAACTCTCCCGGGTACCCTTGGATGAACTTCACAAATTAATAAGGGCAGAAAAACACCTTGAACCAATCGAAGCCGAAACGCAATCAACAAGGCACGTTTCCGTTAATAGTTGTTTGTTACAAGCTCAAACAAAGATGGAACCTGGGAAGGAAAAGGATTTCAAACAAGAACCTTAGGATGACACCAATGAAAGAAACAAGTCCCGAAGAAGAAGAACCAACAGTTTTGTTCGTCCTTTACAAAACTTTCCCCGGGAAGGGAGAAATTACGAATCAATGACCCCATATATCCAGAATACCACCGAATATCATTGAACCCATAGCTCAACAGCGAAAACCCGTTTCCATTGCTAAGCTAAGCAATATTTTATATAGAAATAGTAGGCAATTAAATGTTAGAATTAGTTCCAATTTACATTGTGTTCTCGTAATAAATAATAATTTGTAGTAAAGTCTTTTTTAAAAAACACTTTTTTCCCTTAATTCGCTCTGCATCAAACATGTTTCTCAAACCTGACAACTCATTTATCAAATTTAAAATTGTATCATCTAGAATCTAGACAATTGAGTGCTTCAGAAGAGAGTCACCATGATTCCTTCTGAGCTGCGTTAACTTGATTATGACTTACTCGATCTACTTCAATAAGCTGCGTAACTTATGAACATATTGCATTAAAATCCAAGCGTCAATAATCATAAATCTCTTAGTTTAAGTTTAATTGACCCATGCGAATTAATACAAACCCAAAAAAAGTCATCAATCTTAACGTATTTTCTCTTTGTTCCAGCTCTGGCAGGTTCTCTAGCAATGGGAATGACCTTCTTCATATCACCAGTCTCCGGCATCCTGACCGACTACATAGGAATAAGAAAAACCACCTTCTTCGGTGGATTAATAGCCTCGGGCGGAATGTTACTCTCCTCCTTCTGCACACACAACGTAAACATATTTTGTTTCACCTTCGGAATAATGTACGGACTTGGAGGCGCTCTGGCTTACACACCATCCCTAGCCGTGCTGGGTCATTATTTCAAAAACTATTTGGGAATAGTAAATGGGATTGTTACAGCAGGAAGTTCAGTTTTCACTATAATAATGCCTTACATAATAAGAGAATTGCTCAAGAATTTCAAACTGGAATGGACTTTGAGGGCTCTAGCGCTTATAGCTAGCTTGATAATGGTGGTTGCAATATTATTCAAGCCTGTGAAGAAATCCATATCGATAAAGAAAGTATCTGTGAGAGATGTTTTCAACATATCAGTGATAACGAATGTTAAATATCTAATTTGGACGTCTGTGATTGGTTTGTGCCTTTTTGGTTATTTCGTGCCTTACGTCTACATGATTAATTTCGTGAAGACAAATTTTCCTAGTAACGTCGACGAAAATTTGCCTGTGCTGTGTATTGGAGTAACATCTGGAGCAAGCAGATTGATATTTGGTTATCTAGTCGACAAAACCAATGTTAACAAAATATTATTGCAACAGTTGGCATTTTTAACATTAGGCATTTTAACGATTCTGTTAGCATTTTCTGTCAACACATTCCCGTTGCTTTTGTTCATTTGCTTAGGAATGGGCGTAACCGATGGCTGTTTTATCAGTTTACTAGGTCCTATTGCATTTGAATTATGCGGAAGAGACGGCGGAGCTCAAGCCATAGGATTTCTACTTGGAATTTGCAGCATCCCGCTCACACTTGGTCCATATGTTGCTGGACTGATTTATGATTCACAAGGAACCTACACCTTGCCTTTTATTTTAGCTGGAATCAATCCTGTAGTTGCTTCATTTGGTCTGTTGGCTATCAGGTGTATCAAAGAAAAGTCGAGGACACGCTGCACCGAAATGGAGTCGAATTCCAAGACAGGTATGTTGAATGGAATGCCGAAAAGCGTTATTGCTAATATCGATTTGAGCTTAGTTGATGAGGAGGAAAAACGCGCTTATAAATATTCAGTTTTGTGACTGCAATATGCATTTCCTTGCACAAATCTCATTGAAAATCTGTGATATAAAATGTAGCCATTAAGAGTTAATAAATGTATGACTGAGCTAAAATGATAGGTAACTTGCATACATATATAGAAATATAAACTTGAGCTGATATTATTTGAAAATTCTTAGTACTTATAGTGTATATAATGATGTAGGTATCATTCATGTTCATTTAAAACTTCTTTATTTGAATGAATACATCATTAAAATTCCTATTGTCTCATAAGTGTAATGCATCATGTGTGCCTATTATACATACATATTTCAATTATTTAGTTCAGTTAAGCTCAAAATACTTCGTTTAGTAATGTGATAAAAGCTCTAAACAATCCTAGGATATTTTTGCTCAATATAAGAAGCACCCAAAATAGCAAATCCTAAAGAATAAAACACAAATTACTGCCTTGGTATTGTGCTGTGAATAGGTTAATAGACTCTCCTTTGTCAAGGTTAGTTCTTCTTTTAATTTGTACTTTATATTAACCTGCAAGGTTTAATCAATTGTTAGTTCTACTTGGGCCTTGCTATTGTTTTAGTTTTTATTTTGTATATCTCAACATAAATAAAGACTTTTTAAGTTTGTTGTCTGAATTTTTATTTTTTGCTTGGTAATCCTCAGATAAAACGCTTTGATTAATCTAAAATGTGCCTAGAATCGCGTAATTGTTATCTAATTAAAAAAATAAAATGATTAATTACTATTCGCGACCTCTGAACCAGTAGTCGCAGAAATAGACATTGTGTTACATATTACATCAGCTTTAAACACATTTTTACTTTTCATATTGATAATCAATATTGTATTACATAATATTTGAAAAAAAAAAATGATAATTTTAACACCACAAGGTCTTCAAATATTTACTCTCATTGATTAACCAATAATTTTTCCTAATTTTAAAACAATTGAAAATATTCCAAACTGCAATTATCGGCAGCTAAATATTTTTATTAAATTTATATAGGAGATTAGAAGCTTATCGTGGCTAAAAGTTCAACAATGAATAATGATCTGTCTAGGAGGCAAATGACCCATTAAAATTTGAAAAAAAGGATTAATTTCTATTGAGTTTAATTGTAATTGCATTGGTCAACAACGTGATTGTGAAGGCGAAAAAAATGTTTCTTCCATTAGTGGAATATTAAGTAACATTTCAATGAGATATCAATATATTATTTGAGATTTTTGCTGTTGGGCAGTAAAAATATGAATTGGATTTTGTTCGCGCATTTTTCCTTGCATTCATTACTGTTTTTCTGACATTTTTCTCTTCATTCCAGGAAATCGGTGAGCAACACAAATCAAAATTTGACAATATGATGTGCATTATACGCTGATACTAGACTCGAAAATGTTGAGGATTAGGTGTACCTACTGCCAATAATGCATTGAATTTATTTTGAAAAATTGATCTAGATTTAAAGTGAATCTACAATAAGTAGGTAATTAGGAGAATCGAATTTATCTCTTTAGGAATCTGAGTTACCTAAATAGAAATCGAATTTAAGTTGTATGTAATTATTATTTTTCTGCTAATTTAGTCCACTTACGTACTTAACGTACTTATTATTTTATAAATTGTCTCTATTTATTGAGGAATTATTTATGTTTTTAATAAATTATTTTAATTAGTAAAATTGTGTTTATTGGTGTTTCTTTTGATCTGGTTATGGTTATACATTCATCCTCCAACCAATCCAAGATATCATATCACCCACTATTTCAATTTACATTATCTTCAAATCTTCAATGTCTTCTTCAGCCGAATTGAAACGACGACAGTTGCGAAAATATGATATAAAATTGACAAGGGATAAACTACCCTCCCCCCTGAATTTGTGCAAGCAATTCCTCAAACTATCCTCAAATTCCTCCAAATTCCCTGCAAATGCTTGTTACAAATTTCATTAAAATCCCCAAAACTATTTGTGATAAGAAATGTATTTTTCAATTTTTATTACGCTCAAAAAACCAATAAATTTCCCCAATTTCTCATACATTCCTCAAACACAAATTTCCCATAAATTCCTTCAAGTTCCCCAGATGTTCCTCTAAATTCCCCACAAATTTCTCTAAATTTCCCAGAGTTTTATCAAGGTATTCGTAGATGGTTTGCTCCTTAAATGTGAATGGCAATGAAGAACCTGAATTCACTGGAAGATATGATCATTCTTCCTGCGGATGAGGGCATCACAACTGTCCTGTTAAGATCTGAAGACTACAACTGGAAAATTCAGGAACTCCTTGATCCATCTACCTACCTAAAGTTAAAGAAGTATCCTACCCAAGCCATATTCCGGAACACCAACAAACTGATTAGGTCATCTACCCTAACCTGAAGTTCCGCTGAGACCTATAGTGAGTGCACCTGGAGCACCAACGTACAACCTAGCGAAACATCTTGCATCGTTTCTTCAACCTCATGTAGGAAAAACTAGCTCTCCTGTCAAGGAGACCACTTACTTTGTCCGGAAAATTAAGGATATTATCCTACAAACCTAAGGATATCCTGGTCAGCTTTGATGTCGTGTCTCTATTCACAAAAGTGCCATTGACAGAATCTCTTGACTTGATATCAAGTAACTTCCTCAATGATTTCATTAGGGAACATGTCCGGAAGAGCTCAACTATTTAGTTGAGTTCTTCCGGATATGTCTCACTGGTAGTTACTTCCTGTGGAACGGCGATTTCTATGAGAAGTTCACTCAGCCCGGTCATAGCCAACTTCTTTTTGAAAGATTTCGAGAGGAAAGCTATTGAATCTTTTGACTATAAAACAACGGTATGGCTTCGATACGTAGATGATTCTTTTGTGGTTTGGAGTCATGGGGAAAAGAAGCTTAACTTATTCCTAGGCCACCTGAACGCGCACCATCCTAGCATACAATTTATAATGGAAAAGGAGAAAAACTAAGAACTCTCTTGGAAATCTGGAGGAAAACTAAGGTACACGCTGTACCGAAAACCTACACACACAGACAGGTACCTGCATGCACTTTCAAATCACCATCCAAGGTAAAAACATGGAATTATAACAACGTCAACAGAACGTGCAAGGAACATTTGCGAGCCACAACATCTAGAGCAAGAACTGGATCACCTCAAGTCGACAGGGCCGTGCAACCGAAAACTACCAAACGTGGATGAACAACCAGTGGTGGCTAATGCATATCTGCCTCTCATTTCTCGGGTGACAAACATGATAGGCAAAGTGTTGAAGAAACACAACATAAAAACAATCTTCAAGCCAACAAAGAAAACATAGCAATCAATCAGATCAGCCAAGGATAAGAGGAATCCACTGTTAACCGCTGAAGTCTATCGTGTATATCGTAAGGTATACATAGGAACAACAAAAACATCCATGGGAACCAGGATAAACGAGCACAAAAGAAACTGCAGTTTGGTGAGGTCAAGCTTCTTGCACCGACTTCCGGATACCACAATGGTCTTGCACGTGAAGCTATAGAAATCCACAAACATACGGAGAATTTCAACAGGAAAGAAGAAACACTAAAACTTTACCAAACCTGGAACCCGATCCTCAAATACGCAAGAAAGATCCCATTGAGTACAGAGAAAGATCAGATTAGCCACGTGCCGGGAAGCCCCGCCCCTCCCCCACCACTGCCACTTACATATAAATACAACTTACGGTCGGGAACGCATCAGTCATAATTGCATTTTGAACACTGAAGTTATGTTAAAGAAAAATTTTGCTAGGGATCTTTATGTCGAGTCTAGTTTTAGATTTCAAGAGGCGTATGAGTCTTGCCTACCAAGAACAATTTTAGAGTCAATTCCAATCAGCGGTTATTTTTACCAAAAATTAACTCAACTGACACTTTTATACTCATTAAGAAGTCCCGTCCAATAGCACGATGTTAGCCATGTATAGAAGAGGATAATACATAGCAGGAGATCTTAAGGATTACTACAGAGGAATTGTTGCCTTTAAATCGAAATGTAATTCAAAAGGGAACCTTAGATGACGAGCAAAAAGATAAATTGTTTAATATCCTCACCTCATACCGGGATTGTTTCGCGATGGATGTTAACGAATCGGGTTGTGCTAAAAGTGCATCGACAAAAATACAATTAGAAATAGATAAACCGAACAGAAATCTACGCAGAAAATTGTAAGTGAGCTGCTAACAACTGGCATAGTGCAAGAATCTTATTCACAGTACGCTTCACCAGTGTTGCTGGTTAGGAAGAAGAATCGAGAGAACCGGTTATGAATCGACTAATGTAAACTAAACACCCTCAAAGTAAAAGATCGCTATCCATTATCAAGAATAGACGATTGAATTGATCGTTTACATGAAACCTATTATTTTTCTAGTCTGGATTTCCGATCTGGCTACTGTCAGATTCCAATGGAGGATGAATCTAAACGTTTCACCTCGTTTGTTACACCACAAGGCCAGTATGAATTTACCAGAATGCCTTTTGGCTTGTCAAACGTCCCAAGCATTTTTCAACGGTTGATAAATGCAATATGCAGCCTTGCAGCTGTATGTTTAGATGACATTTCATTACACACAAAAACAATTGAAGACGGCTTAGTAAAATTGAAAGAAGTTTTAGAAATTATGCGAAAAGAAGGTCTTACTCTTAATTTAGAGAAGTGTACAGTGTACATTTTTAACTTCGTCGGTAAAATATTTGGGGTTTGAGATAACTGCTGATACTGTCAAGCCGGGCTCAGAAAAAACGGATGCAATCAGGAATTTTCCCACTCCGACCACAGCACGTCAGGTTTGTCAGTTTTTGGGCTCAACTGGCTATTTGCGCCATTTTATTCCAGATAACTGCTAATCACCTCACAGTACTTACCAAGAAAAGCCAAGCCTGAAGGTGGGACAAAGACAAAGAAGCATCAGCATTTCGAAAACTGAAAAATGCTTTAGCGGGAAGACCAATTTTGGTGATATATAGCCCAAGTACCGAAACTCAAGTACACACGTATGCAAGTGCCGTAGGATCAGCTGGAATACTGCTGCAGAAGAATGCAGATAATAAATTTCACCCTGTCAGTTACTATTATAGTCGCCACGCTAATGGATGTGAAAAGCAGTATGAGTTGGAAAATTTAGCTGTTGTTGAGAACCTCAAAAAGTTTCGAGTCTATCTATTGGGGATAGATTTTACAGTAGTTACTGATTGCAACGCCATTACAAAAAAGAATTAATACCTGGCATTGCTAGATGGTGGTTGCGGCTATTAGAGTTTACTTTTACCTTTACTTATCGACCCGGCAACCGAATGAAACATGCGGATGCACTTAGCAGAAATCGCGTCGTTCAATAAGACTCAAGCATTCTGAGAATTGAACAGGCAGTCTGGGTGTTAGGTATCAGGCCAATTGACAGACGCTAAAATAGCTGAGATCCATGTAGCTTTATCTAAGCCTCCTGAGACTGATGCTGAACGAGAAATATACCGTAATTACGCGCTGAGAGACAAAAGGGTATATAGGATCACAGCACGCGGCTTACAATGGGTTGTTCTAAGAGGTATTCGCCAACAAGTTGTAAGAACTGCGCATGATGAGTTGGGTCATTTTCGAGCAGAGAAAACACTTTCAAAACTATGTGAGAATTACTGTTCCCACGAATGAAGGACTATGTACATAAGCCTGTTCAAGGACGGTTTAAAGGGGGGGTAGAGGGAGTAATTACCCCCTAGACAAAAAAAAATTTATACACTTTAAGAATAAAATTTCAACAAAAGACAAGTTCCATAAAGTAAAGCATAGAAGACATTGTATAAATTGATAGGCTCACCAGTATCGACGTACCTACTACTATACAGTGGAATAATGGGTATTTCTTTTGAAAAAAATTACCTTGGTTGTTTGAAATGTCTGGTTTTGTGTACAGTTACAGTATTGCGAACACCCTGTAGAATGTTATCAGATTTTCATAGGACCATGAAGTAAATGTAAGTATACGCTAACAACCTGCAAAAGATTTAGCTTAAGGATCTCAAATAAATGAAATGAGTTGATTTGTGTTGACACATGCAAACTGCGATTTTTTGATAAAATTTCAAATATCTCAAAAAGGGTCGAGTTTAGCATAGGTAATTCCTAACAAAAAGTATGTAGGATTTTTAGAGCAATGTTCTAAAATGTAGGGTGTTTCATTTAAAATAACAAAGGTCTGTCGCCTACCTCATTTACGGAACACCCTGTATATTCAAAAATATTTTTAACTAATGGACCTTAGAGTATCAAACAACTTTGTAATTTAATTTTTTTTTTCTTGCATTACCCTGAAAGGAGATATTGTCTACTAAGTGGTCACCTTGTATAACTATTTTGTCGGCATCGGGATACATTTTTGCTTCAGGTGCAAATTTGGGCTCCCCCAAAAAAAAATTGGGGGGGAACCTATTCGACACTTGATTCTCCCGTCATCCATTACCCCCCCCCCCCCCCCAGAAAATCATGTATGCACCGCCACTGAGCCTGTTGTATATCTTGCTTATACAGGGCTTTCATTTCAAAACTTGCCACCGACGTTATCTGCGTAAAGAGGCATATTCGTGGAAATCGCCGGAACACGTCAAAAAATTTATTACGGGGGAAGGTTTTTTATGTGAAAGTGGACTTCGCCCCTTCAACCCCCTAAGCCCTAGGGCTACCACCCCAAACTTTTCAAAATGAGACAGGGGGTCGAGTGATAGATCATTTCAAAGGGCTGGTTAATCTGTACATTTTGCCGTCCTATTTTTTGAATTTGACCCCAGTGTTGCAGAATAACACCCATTTCAATGTTTAAAAATGCCTATTTATTCCTAAACACACCTGCTTCTTTACCTACCTTTTTATTACAGCCACAGGTAAACAAGCAGGTGTGTTTAAGGATAAATAGGCATTTTTAAACATTGAAATAGGTGTTATTCTGCGTCAGTGAGGTCAAATTTGAAAAATAGGACGGCAAAATGTACAGATTAAACAGACCTTTAAAATGATCTATCACTCGACCCCCTGTCTCATTTGAAAATTTTGTTGTGGTAGCCCTAGGGCTTAGGGGGTTGAAGGGGCGAAGTCCAGTTTTACGTAAAAAACCTTCCCCCTCAATAAATTTGTTGACGTGTTTCGGCGATTTCCAGAAATATGCCTCTTTACGCTGATAACGTAGGTGGCAAGTTTTGAAATGAAAGCGCTGTATAGTAAGAAGCCATCAGAGAAAAAAGAAGGGTATCACAATCCAATAGAAAAAATAGCTGTCCTTTCACATACCTACTGTTAATATTGACTATTTGGGGCCATTACCCAAGACAAAAAAGGGCTATACTTGCATAATCGCCTTTATAGACGCTTTCACCAAATTTGGGTTCTTGGAAGCAATCAAATCTACCTAAAGTAGAAGTTCTACTGTTTTTAGATCACATTTTTACAGTTTATGGTGTGCCAACACGTATTATATCTAACAGAGGGTCATCTTTTACTTCTAAATGTTTTGAAGGATACTGTTAAAGACTGGACATCAGACACATATTTGCTACACCGAGAGCCAACGGCCAAGTTGAGAGACTTAATCGTACTACTCCAGAAGACTACTAGGAAAATTCCTAGTGAACTAATGTTTGGTTATGAGCCGAGAGGACAGTTGGATCAATTGTTGGTGCATAAAGTTGCTATTGTAGCTAAAGCCTATGAAGACTTGCTTGAGACAAAAAATAGCTACGGAGCAAATTAACATGAAGAAACGTTTCAATAAGAAACGGAAGAGGCCTCAACAATATAAAGTTGCTGATTTAGTCCTTGTTGAGAAACAGTAGTTTCCAGAAGATGGGAAAAGTACAAAGATTATATATTAAGGCCCTATATGGTCATTAAAGCTGTTCTACCTAATAGCAGATATGTTGTAGGTTATACGGCTAGCACCTATCGTAACACGAGAGGGAAATATGAAAACGTTATTGCTGTTGCATGTGCTTCATTTTCTTCAGTTTGATACCACTCAACCAGAGCTGTTGTAAGTACCAAGAAAAAGTACTTAAGTATTAAGTACAAGTTTTTTTTTTAATACGAATCAAGTACCAGTACAAGTATAAGTACAAAAGGAAATACTTAAAATATCAAGTAAATTGACTTGAATTGTCCAAATTCAAGTACATACAAGTACCAAATTCCACGAAAGTCAGAGTCAAGTTTAAGTATTTACTTAAACTTGCGTACTTGAAACGACATTTACGTAGAGATACTTTAAAAAATAATTTAAGTATTTTTTATTTCAAGTATTGTTCGAATTAAATTAACAAATTAAATTATTGCTATCGATAATCTTGAAGGGGGTGTGACCTAAAAATAAAAGCTTTAGAGAAGAAAAATCCAAGAAAAAAATTTCAAACTGCACTAGGCTACGACCAACTGTTGCGAAGATACCGTGGTACAAAGTTTCCACTCCTAGCACCTTGACGTCATATGCACAAACTGAGTCCGACAGCCGGCGCAGCAGCGCGTTTTCTGATTCTTGCTGCATATATTAGCTCTGTTTCAACCAACATGAGAACCGTTCCAGAATTAGTAATTTCCAGTTACCCACCTAAGTTGAACGTTTATCCTACTTGACAAATGAATTGATCGACTGGAAATTACTGTTCTAGAACGTTCCTCATGTCGGTTGGAACAGAGCTATAAACGACATTATCGTATTGTTTTTGTAATTTCACTGGTACCTACTTAAGTTATTTAATATCACTTAAGTACAAATTTTCAAAATCTTTCAAGTAAAATATACTTGACTGATATTTTAAGTATTAAGTAAGTACAAGTAAAATTAGAAAAACTTGAAATTGCAAGTACAAGTACCAATGTTTGGATTAGTATTTAAGTCAAATACTTAAGTATATTTTTGTACTTAAGTATTTACTTATTTAAAATACTCAGTACAACAGCTCTGCACTCAACCTATATTTTTGGAGGAACAATTTTTTCATGAAGATGGAGGGACATAGGGGGGTGATAAGGGAGATAATAGAAAAACAAATACGAAACACTTTTTGAGATTCCTTGCTTTATTTCCTTCAGTTTGATACACCACAACTCATATTTTTGGAGCTCATTTTTTTTATGATGATGGCTGACTATGGGGAGTAATAGGGGACGCAATAGAACAACGCCGAAACACGTGTCCTATCATTTTATTAGTAAAGTCTACATATCAATTTTTAAACACCTGTGACTTTTTGTTGTTTTTGCTATACCGACTTTGACAAACATTTTAAATATTTTTGTGTTTAGTATAGTATAGTAAATTTCAGGGACCTTAATACAAAAAGCTTAGATGACAGATACCCATTACCCAACATAACGGATCTCTTGAACAAGCTGGGACACTGCCAGTATTTCACCACCTTAGATTTAGCTAGCGGCTTCCACCAGATCCAGGTGCTTGGAAACGACATCGAAAAAACTGCATTTAGCACAGAAAACGGGCATAATGAATTCTTTCGCATGCCCTTTGGTTTAAAGAACGCGCCGGCTACATTCCAAAGAGTTATAGATGATATGGAGACTTTTCATTCTATTGCATTGAAATTGGCCTGTTGTTGGCCTGTCAAACCTGTATATAGGTAATTCATTTTTTGGCCTTGCTTGCCATTAGCTTATTTATAAGTTTTTTTTTTTTCAATTTGTTTTGAATGAAAGCGATGCATCATAGCGAGGGAGTGTGTTGATTACAGTCCATTTGCTGAGCAGATCTGTATATCAAAATTGTCTACTACCGTATGAATCAGACAATCGGGCTTCAAGCTATTTGCAAACCGTAGTTCAAAGTTTACTGATTGCCATGTTACGGCAAACTGTAGTTGCTACTAAGGATTTGTGCCTCCATTACTTCGTCATACCTAGAACAAATTCCAAAGCCATAAAGAAAATCAATAAATTGTCTTGATGAATAGGCGTGATGAAGTGTTACCAAAGGACACTTGTAATTATATTTTCAATAAGTCGTTGCATGATGTACCAATACACTGGCCATTTTTACCTAGTTTATCATGGAAAATGTATATACAGACCGGACAAAATTACTAGACACATAGGAAGTAATAAGTCGAATTGGCTTGTAGCCGATTAAGGCGAATCGAATCGGCATTTGCCCCTTTACCCCAACGGCCTTCATATTTTATTAATAATTAAAAATGGAAAATAATCAAATACATACATTATTGTAGTGTTAGTTTATTTTCTAGTTTAGTTTCCTATTATTATTATTATCCTATAATTTTTCTCGTTCTCAAATCAAAGAATTTATTTATCAGGAATCGTAGACGAAACAAATTCCTTATCGCGTTACTAGGCGCCAATAGGACCAAGTCTCTGGGGGTAGAAGGGCGAGACGTACCGCTCGTGGCAACCACGAAATGAGGTCAGTGGGCCTTACTTTTTTTTACCTTAAAAAAAGATTTCAGTGAGACGTTTCACTGGTTTTCTTTTACGACGCCACCTAGATAGGTGATTTAATTACGACGACGCATATTGTAGTATTGGTCTATTGGATGTTAGTGTTTAAGTGTTTACGTCGATTAAGGCATTTGTTTATGCACTACGAGTTTTATTTAGAAGTATCGCTTTCTTTTTCTTTTGTTCCACCCTGTTTCTATTAACTTTTATTTGTATATAAATATACGTTCCTTTATTTGGTTTAAAACCGAGTTGGATTTTTTATTATTCAAAAGACCCTAGAGGACGACGAGGAATAAAACAAAATTAGTATTTTTTCCTACATTATAATATAAGTAACGTTCTACTATTAATTCTCATCAAAATTTGTTGAAATAGCCGCATTTTCCGCTAGCCCCCAAAAAAACCGTAAAAAGACCCAGTTCCATTTAAGTATATGTGTCTAGTAGCCTAGTCTTGTCTGTCTAATTAATTCTACTTATGGTAATTTTTGGAGCCTAAGCCCTCATAGTAATTTTGAAATTCCGGCGTCTATGTTGGGGGTGAAGTTTTCAAAAATCCTTTTTTAGCGAGAGCCTACGAACTCAATACGTCCTCCAAGTTCCATAACTGCAGGTAAAGTAGTTTGACCTGTGCGTTCATAGATGATGCCTAACTACCGTTCTTTTATTAGTATAGATGTCTACCAAGGTGAACAAGGTCTATGGAATAAACCACCCTCCTCTCCGACTTTGTGCAAATAATTCCTTAAGCTTCCCGCAAATTTTTCCAAAGTCCCGAAAAATTCCTCCAAACTGCTCGCAAATTCCCGACCAATCCCTCTAAATTCCCCACAGTTTTCGCAAAGAATTCCTAGGTGATTTGCCCCTTGGAAATTGATGAACAATTTGAAGAGCCACTAAGGCAAAGTCAAATTTTGTATTTTGCATTAGACCCAACCACATTTGGATAGCATACGATTTCTTAATTCAATATTGATTTATTCGTTCCATCAGTAGGCAAAGAGGATAAATTAAAATATCCATTTCAACTACGCCGGTAGCAAGCAAAGTATTAATTTCCAAGGCGTGTAAATGAATCTGAAGTTTTAGGTATCACATAAAACATTGACAAGATTATTAGATATTTGATACGAGTTGTGCGTAAATAATTTGCTATTGTGGATTTTGTAAAATACATAACCGGATTACCAACCTGATAATGCCTACACATACATATTAAATTGGCAATTTTCTGAACTGAAGTAGTTGTTGAAGAAATCAATAAATAAAAGTCACACATTCGCAGATACAAACGTTGATTGTCTGGATTTATGTATTGTCTATGTTACATAAATAATCTATTATTAGAACAATTAGAATCGAAAATTGATTCAATGAACTGTTTATAATCTGATGCTGACTGGACAGAACATTGTAGGTATCAAAGACTTATTGTATTTTCACATAAAACTGCTATAAGTAAGCAGATTTATGTTATAATAATCTCTCATACCTACATACCTTATATATTGAAATAGAATGGCGGTTTAAAGTATTAATTAAGATTGCTTAGAGATTTCACAAAATATCTTATCAAGATTGTGTTTTCCAAACAAAATCGATTCTAGTTATCGATTCTCAAAGCTGGGGCATTGCAATTGATTATCCATTATAATATATTAAACGTAACTCTACAAGTTGGGGGTGAAAAATATAAAAACAAAACCAAGTTTAGGGGATGAATGCATTTATGCATACAAGGGATGCGCGGCGTCGCGACGCCTCTTTCAAACGCCTGCGCCTCATTCAGTGTCTAAACAAATCAATCGGGAGGGATGAATTTTCCGTAATCGACCGGGGTTTAAGGGCACAAAGTGTTTGTGATTATTACCTTTACACTGTGCTACTTTGAGTAAAGCTTGTAAGTAGTTAAACCTATTAGAAGTTTTTAAATTATGTTGATGTTGATGTTTTTAATATCATGTTGTTGAGTAGGTAGTTTCCATAATTATTATTTATTATCGAGTATATAAACCTAAAGTGAGCTAATGAGTTTTCACTGCGTACAAAGGGAAAATATTACACCTAATTTTGTTTATTAAATAGCGCACTATAAAATTGATACAGACGCAATTATTGTGTTTCATATCAGGGAAATGTAACTTAATATTGGTAATTGGAGGTTTTTTAATTGAATAAACGGATATTGACACAACTATACAGATGATGATGATTTTAGACTCTTTATGGCGTATTGTCTTGGAGACTGCCTGGATATGTCTCCACCTCCAGACGGTATCCTTTTCATGCCGCCACCTCCGGCTCCACTTTTCATGTTTCCGGATTTGGCCGTTCACAATTCCACCAATTGCTTTGCAACAGAAACGTGCGATGCTGCCGCTGCTTTACTGAACAACCGAGGCAATTTCAAAAACATGGATCGGATCGAGTATATTGAGATGCCAAGAAAAGGTACTAGGGATTTGAAATTTTCAGTATTCTTCATTGGTTGTTTTGCAGAAATGGACGCCAAGTGGAATGTGTCTGGAATAGGTGATACTTGGCTGTTGGTCTTAGTAGGATCTTCTATAGGCGTTCTTCTTTTAGGAGCCTTACTTGCCATGTTTTTGTTAAAGTGTCGAGAGTAAGTTTATCTCTATTATAAAAAATATATTATTGCAAATTTTCTATATTCGTTAGAATGAATTTGCTGGGTTCTTCAGAACACTGTTCCTTACACGGACGCGATCTTCGGCCATTGAAAAACTTAGAACCCAACACCGCTCTTACCAATGGAAAAATGATTCATCCAGTGAATACAAGCTTTTACACTCCAGCTCCCACCATGCAAGATAATCGAATGGTTTGGGCTGCTATTACTCCTAGAGGAACGGAACATTTTATTTCTGAGAATTATTCCAGGTAACTTTTACAATAATTTGTACCTATACAAAGAGGCTACTAGACACATACATTATTAGGCTTCAATAGGACCAGTTGACTGATGACCATATTACACATGTAACGGCAGCTCAAGCTTTCGCTGATATTCTCTATGTGTCTAGTAGGCTTGGTGCGGTCTGTATATAGGAATGACATTTCCTATAATACACTGTAAAATATACCTTTCAAATATTTATTTTTGTCAGAAACTTGATGTGCTATGAACCTCCAGAAGACCATTACGAAACAATAGAAAATCTGGCACCTCACCCACAAATTCCCATGAACGCTAACCACGTTGCATATTATGGATACCACAAAGGTAACTATCTTTAATTGAAAATAAATTAGAATGTGAGTTCAAATTTCTAGAATACGAATACGAAGATCCTACTCCGCTAATTGAAAGCTACCAGCTGAATGATATTGAATTTGTTGGAGATCATCAGTATCAAATTATTGGAGGTACTTATTTGCACCAGGAAATTATTATATAATTCTAATCAATAAAATGTTTCAAAAGGTAACACCGATATGAGATGTTCCAATCTTGGATACGATCCACTCAAAAGACAATTTCCGATAATGAAACCTAGAGTATCGTCTCCGACAAGAATTGAACATCCGAACTTGCCTCCATTGAACATGTTCCCACGCAGTGCCAACAATACTTTGAAGAAAAACGCACAATGTTATAGAACAATGGATCCAGGAAAGCTTCCTAAATATGGCCTCTAAGTTTGTTATTTATTTTGTTCCTTATTATTTGTTGATTTTGATATGTTATTGATTGATATACTCCATACTTAATGTGTTTAGATATAAGTGCAATCGCTGCACAAGCTCATACCAAAATATTAATCCGTATTTTTTACTCTTCGTGTGCACCCTTGTATTCGATTAGAATGAAATAGTCAAGTGTCCGTGTCTTTAATGTTCAATTGCACCTAACAGTTTCTACATAAGCTCAACCAAATTATTTAGGATGTAGGTAGAGGGTTCCAGTGCAACTGATCATAATAATTATTTATATACTTACTTAATCGATCCAATATATTTATGTAAAATTTTTGACTGGTAATTTTTTTTGAACAAAATATGGATCTGCGGAGGTGGTGGATGTGTTATTGATCGGTTTGAAAGCCGCACTGGTAGTCTCCTCTTATCTCCTCTGTAAATGGGATTATTATGGACAGGATTATATTTGATAGAAGTTTGTATGCTACGTTTATGAGCGATATTCTTCTAAAATTTTTGCATATCATTCTGTCTTTTTTTTTTGTGTAGGGGTATTATTATTCTCTGGGATCTTTTCAGATAGTTTTTATAAGTTCGTAGTTGGAATGTGGCTGTGTTTCCGGCATAATTGAAGAGTACAGCGGTTATCGCAGAATTTTTTTTTTTTACTTTTCAATAGCGTTCTCAATTTCCATTCATGAGGGGTAGTCTTTTCACATTTCGGCAGTTTAGAAGATGACCGGTTCTTCGTTGTTTGTATACAGGGTCGCCGCTACCATATGCGGTGTGTTTGTGGTAGAAGTGGAAATTCTTAAAAACTATCCTCCCTCATAAAACTTTAAGACAGCGTCTGAGTCAGGGTAAAGACGAAGGACAACACGAAAGGAAGTCGCGCATCTGTAGTGACGTCACAAGGGTATTGGCTCGTGACAATAATAGGCAATCATCCTTGCTTATAATTCTTGGTTTGTCTTAATCGTTCGTCGGTTGTTATTATCATTAGCTGTCTTTCTCCGTCTCTCTACGTTGTATCGTTCTTCTCTTTCGTGTAACGAAATTCACCAAAACATAATCACTCTTCATTCTCGTCCAATTATCAGACCATCGCCTAAGAAGTTTTCGCTTCAAAATAAATCATACCCATCGAGTTTTATCGAAAATAAATCTCTAGAACGAATAAACCCATCAAACCCATATCTTTGTTAAATTTCAAAGAAATTGGGATAAATTATATATCATTGAAAAGAGCATCAAGTTGTCTATAAATCTGTGCAAAATTGAGTTTGATAGCTCAAATAGTTTTTGAGCCTCAAGGTTAATTTTTAGTCCAAATTTTGTCAAAAACTTCAAACTCAATTTGCTCAAAAACTATAAATCTGGGAATATTGTAAATTACAGATCTTTTATTAGAGCTTGATAAGAGCTACAAATGCTAAACATTTCAATGCAATTTGCCCAATGGTTACTGAGCAATTGAGATTTGAATATTTTGAAATTAGAATTCAAAGGCGGTAGCAAAGAATTATGAAAAATTGTATTTTTTATTTTTTAGTTTTGCTCAATTTTGACTTTAATAATCGATAGAGCGGGTTGAAATTAATGGAAAACAACAATGACATCAAGTCCAAATCGCCATTTCAAGCAGACACAATAATAAAAAGAAAATCCTATTTTTGGCTCTGAATAATTTTCAAAATTTTGACATGGTCATGAGCAATTGCCATATCTTGGTTAAATTATATACCATTGGAAAGAGCATTAAATTCTCTATAAATCTGTGTAAAATTGAGTTTGATATCTCGAAGAGTTTTTGAGCAATTGAGCCTCAAAGTTGACTTTTAGTCCAAATTTTGTCAAAAACTTCAAACTCAATTTGCTCAAAAACTATAAATCTGAAAGTATTGTGAATTACAAGCTATTTAGAGCTTAATAAAAGCTACAAATGTTAGAAATGTCAATGCAATTTGCTCAACATTTACCGAGCAATTAAAGTCTGAATATTTTGAAATTAGAATTCAAAGGGGTACCCTCATGAAAAACTCGTTTTTTTTTATTTTCTAGTTTTACTCAATTTTGAGTTTATTTATCGATATAGCGGGTCAAAATTAGTTTAAAACAGTCCTGACTCTAGTTTCAAATGGTCATTTTAAACGGAAACAATTTATAAAGAAAATTCTATTTTTGGCTCTGGAAAATTTTCAAAATCTTGACATGGTCATGAGCCATTGCCATATCTTTGTCAATTTTTGGGAAACCTGAAATAAAATATACACCATTGGAAAGAGCATTAAATTCTCTATAAATTTGTGCGAAATTGAGTTTGATATCTCAAATAGTTTTTGAGCAATTAAACCTCAAAGTTGATTTTTAGTCCAAATTTTGTCAAAAACTTCAAACTCAATTTGCTCAAAAACTATAAATTTGAAAGTATTGTAAATTACAAGCTATTTAGAGCTTAATAAAAGCTACAAATGCTAGAAAAATCAATGCAATTTGCTCAATGGTTACTGAGGAATTGAGGTTTGAACATTTACCGAGCAATTAAAGTCTAAATATTTTGAAATTAGAATTCAAAGGGGTACCCTCATGAAAAACTCGTTTTTTTTATTTTCTAGTTTTGCTCAATTTTGAGTTTATTTATCGATAGAGCGGGTCAAAATTAGTTTAAAACAATCCTGACTCCAATTCCAAATGGCCATTTTGAGCGGAAACAAAAATTTTAAAAAAATCCTATTTTTGGCAATTGAAAATTTTCAAAATCTTGACATGGTCATGAGCAATTGCCATATCTTTGTTAAATTTTAAGCAAATCATAATAAATTATATACCATTGGAAAAAGCAATAAATTCTCTATAAATCTGTGCAAAATTGAGTTTGATATCTCAAATAGTTTCTGAGCAACTAAGCTTCAAAGTTGACTTTTAGTTCAAGTTTTATCAAAAATTTCAAACTCCATTAGTTCAAAAAATATAAATCTGTGAATATTGTAAATTACAGGCGATTTAGAACTTATTAAGAGTTACAAATGCTGGAAATTTCAATGCAATTTGTCAAGCGGTTATCGAGCACTCAAGGTTTGAAGATTTTGAAATTAAAATTCAAAGGGGGTACCCTTATGAAAACTCGATTTTTTGAAGTGAAACTTCTTAGGCGGCGGTCTGATATTTGGACGAGAATGGAGAGTGATCTGAAAGACGCGTCACGTTTTGGCAAATTTCGTTACACGAGAGAGAAGTAAGTTATAACGTACAGAGACGGAGAAAGACAGCCAATGACAGCTGACGAACGATTGACACAAATCAAGGATATATTTATAAGCAAAGAGAATTCCCTATTATTGTCAAGTGCCAATACCCTTGTGACGTCCCTACAGATGCGCTTCTCCCTTTTGTGTGGTCCTTCATCCTCATCTTTACCACGGTCCACGACTCATACGTTGGAACACAGGCGGCTCACCCTAGCGGCGGCCCTGTTTGTATAACCCTGGTTAAGTAGTTGTTTCTGGTTATTGGTTCTGGGTCTAAAGCCATACTTTCTTGTTCTTATTGTCCTATAGAATTTCCTGGTAGGTATTGTTCCGTCCATCGACTTCCAGCTCCTGCAAATTCTGATCTTGTTTTTTCCTTCTTAGTAGTTCATTAGCCTCTCTTCTTAGTTGTCTGAATTTACTGTTATTGTCTTCTGTAGGATCCTGCATCATTACTAGTTTGGCATTATTTTTCTCCTTAAGTACCCTCTCACATTCCGGATCGTACAAGTGGTTTCTGTTTCGATATGTTGACCCAAATTCCTCTCCCGCTATTTCTAAGAAATATTTTCGTATCTAGCATAATAGGGCATCTCTTCGGTTAATTAAACTCAATCGTCTTCCAAAATAGGTTCATGGGTTTCAGGAAAATCATGTACCATGGTACGTGATTGCTAATTACAATAACTACCCGGGGTTGGATGGGACGACCGGGCAAATGCCCGGTGGGCTGGCTTAACTCAGGGCCGGTCGGGCCGCAGGCCCGACGCGTCTCAAATTATTAATAATATTTTAAAATGTATATATTTGTCAAAAACATCATAAAAACTATCTAAAACAATAATTAAACTGAATATTATGCGTGAGGTCCGAAACCACTGGTGATGGTTTAGTTGACAATACAGTGCTGCCAATCTGAATTTGTAAAATTACACGATATGCTGGTCAAATTACACATTTTTACACGCTTTTGTCTCACAATTACACGAATTATACACACGACCTTGATATTTATGATTTTGGGAAATGGGTCAAATTCAGTCAAATCTGAGGGTTAATCATCGCTCTTCAATCAAAAACAAAGATGTGGAAACGACAGAAAAGCGATCCGAATAAAGTTATCTAATTACTCTGGTTCCTGGAAAAGTGGTTACTTTTGGACCTCAGTTTACCTGCAAGGATAATACACACTACTACCACAGCATATACAAAAATAATCAGCAGGCTAACTTGAGTGACAGCCCGTGTAATAAAGGAATTCGTGGTCGGGATGTCACTAGCGGCCATTTTGGGATACGAGACAGGGCCTCATTAACAATAATTTAGGTTTTTTCTTTCGTGTCACATAACTAAAATTCCGCTCTACACCGCACGCTTATGACCTCTGTCAGAAATAAACAAATAAAATGAAATTTCGGCGTCCCTGCCATTCAATTACAGGATGGTATCCCCTAATGGCGGCGTGCGCAGAAAAGATGCGCGTGAGAGTTAGCCTGCTGATTGTTTTTCTACTACTATAGGATAGAGCCTATCCTCATTAAACCATACTTCAAATCTCAAGCCCCCCACTATGCCAAAGCATCAGTGAAGACGTAGGCATCGTGTCGTTTCTCGTCTTGACGTTATCTGGTAATGTGTAATTTGATGACGAATCTGGGGTGCCATATGGAGATTGGAATTATTGTTGAGGCACTCCAAATGACGTAATAGAGTTATCCAGGCAACCTATTTCCAAAACAGCCGATGAGCATCAGTAGTGTGTATTATCCTTGAGTTTCCTGAAATCTTGGGTTTGAGCTTAGCGCAAGATTCCTAAAGCTAATAGGCTGCCTGGTAATGGGTACCTTGATGACGCATCTGGGGTGCCTTATGGAGATTTGCATTATGATGAGATATTGATTGATGATTACCTATCAAAAATGAAAATTCTAAAATTTTTAAAACTCATTTTTCATTCTTGCTGTCCAAGGGAGGGCTGGCTGAAAAAAATTGCCAGGGCCGGTTTGTCTGAGCCCATCCAACCCTGTAACTACCTCCTGTGACCTGTGGTTGACATTGACCTTCCATTGGCTTAGGATCGTCGTAAAAATTCAATAATTCGTTCAACTTGCAACCGAATGTTATTTAAACGTATCGTGATGATTTTCATGAAACCCATGAACCTATTTTGGAAGACGATTGAGTTTAATTAATCGAACTGGGATGCCCTATTATCCTAGATACGACAATATTTAACATTAAAAAAGAAACAAATTTCATGCTCATTAAAATATATTAATGGAAGAACATAACAATAATATGGAAAATTATGCAATAAACCATTACAATGTATTTAAAATAATACTGGATAAATATGAGCAACAAACTATTGCCTACTTTCGTAATCCAACAAGGGTTGTAGTGAATTCAACCAATTCTTCCACATGTTCATTTGTCAGCAAAAACTCCAAAGTAGAATTGGTATACTCCAGAGCTGCTTCATCAAATTCCCCATAAATTTCCTTCACTATAGGAATCGATCTGAGCATTTTGGTGGTAGGAAGATTCATTACAGATAGGTCAATGTTGTCAGGAACTATTAAATCGACTAAAATTGAATCAAATAGAGTAAAATATGAAATTTTTGTATGAAAATTACCCGCCAAATTTCTGTTAGTCCCTTTCAAAGCGGAATCGGGTATTTCGATGTTCGGAAAAAGTCGGCTCACATATAAAGGACCCTTTGTCGTATTCAATGACACAATCGTATCAACAAATAACCTCGCCACAATGTTTTTCATTGGAGAGAATGGATTCAATAAATTCATTATTTCCATAACTGTCGTCTTTGCTGTAGCGGAGGCTTTTTTTATTATGTCGACAAGTCTTGAAATACTGAGTCCTTTAATTTTGAAGTTACCCTTTCCTTTCAAGGATTCCAAAAAATTGGTAAAGACTGGGAATCCACCCTGTAGGTTGAATCTGTCAACAAAAAAAAATTCAATCAAGCAAAACTCTTTGATCCAGAAGCCAAAACTTACAGTGATCTTTTTCGTCTGGAAACCTCTAGTAATTTATCAGCAGCTTCATCAATGTCCCGATTAGTGGGCCGCCCTCCACTGATGCAATCTAATATATCATTAACGAATTTTTTCAATGTCCCAATCCAACCAAATGGGAATTGATAAATTTTCGAAAAGATTCCAAATAGGCCATTTACTCCAGCCGACACCATTCCACCTTGAAAAAAAAAAAAATAATCAAACTCCAATGAATTTGTAAGAAATAACTCACCCAAGCCATTAATCAATTTGCAAAAAATTTCTGGTAAGTTAAACAAGTCTGGCCAAATTTTTATTAAATTGATTTTTGAACTTTGAATTTCTTTTAGAATTTCATATAGGGCCAGTGCACCATTAGCAGCGCCCATTACGGCATTTAATTTAAATCTAGCAAAAATATTTATCAATATAATGAGTTGATTCACATTAATACTTACTTGGCACCAGATTTTATAAGCTTTGCAATTCCTACCGATGCCTCAAAAAGTTTAATCAGCCATTTAAAAATAATAATAAAGGACCGAAGTCCAGATTTAAATGTATACCAGGCTTGTATTTGTGGTGCAAACATTATACTTAGGTACGTCTGTAGTACATACATGATAGGAATTAAAATAATTTTTACGGCACAAATTGCTTTGTTTGGACAATGGTCTGTAATATCTATAATGTTTATTAATTTATTGAACAAATCATTCATCATAACATTGTTACCTTTTATTTGGAAAAACAAGTCGACAACCGCGGGACAAAGTTTTTGAAGAATATTAATGAGTATAGCTCTTATTTCTTTTTTAGTTTTTGTGGGTGCCAGTACCATTGGATACTTAGGAGTACCCTTCGCCTCACTCACGATATCGTATTTTTTCAAGTTAGATTCAAACTCTTCGGCTGTTTTTGCGGAACTAAAACAAGTATGTAATGATACACATTTAAACTCGTGGTTACCTACTTACCTTTTCCCAAAAAAACCTGTTTCAAAACCATAGTCAATAATTGCTTTATCGCCTTTGAACTCTTCTAGAGCAACTAGTCCTGTTCTACTATCTATAACTAATCCAGTGTTGGTGATTGAGTTATACAAAGCTAGTCTACCAGAATGTTCCTGAAAAAAAATTAGTTATGACAAGAAGAAAGCATCGAATTTAACTTACATCAGCATTCCACCACCAGTTAATATTTATCTGTTCATCAACGCCGACATTGTCTTCCCATTCGTCTACATCATATTCGAATTTGGAAGTTCCCGGCCAATCGAAGATTTCCCAAAACTGACTTTGTCCAAAGGATACTGAAAAACGAAATAGTAAGAAATATTATCTATGTATTCGAAAAAACAAAGGGGTATATATTTACCTAAAAAAAGTACACCCAAAAATATTGTTCCAAGGAAACTAGCCATGATTCAAGACTCGCAGGTAAACTGGCTTCAATTGAAAAAATGTTTGATACTTGTATTGATAATGCTGCTTCAAATAAAGTTCCTATTGTTTTTTTTTTTAATCGGAATCATGTTCATTATCCAGCCGAGATTTGATAAGTTTTTTAATTAGTTTTTTCTATTAGGGTGTAGATAACTCACCAAGACAATAGAAAAACGTAGGTGTTGAACTATTTGAAAAATGCATAGAAAAGATAAACATCTTGCGTGCCTACGGAGAAAGGTTAGAAAGAGGAAGATTTGGAAGATCAGGGAATATTTTCCATCTCAATTTTAAATTTTTGTTTGTTCCCGGATCTTCTGTTTGTCGAAATAATCAAATGTAAAGAAAATTCAAGAGGTGATTAATACTTTATGTATCACCATTTGTCTTTTTTTTCAAGATTGGTAGAGTTTCAGGATACTTATGGCCCTTATAAGTTGAAAATGTACAAGAATTTGCTTGGAACTTTGAAAGGTAAATTTCAACTTTGAAGCTTTATTACTTCGGAATGGTGAAAGTTATTGATATTGAATTGAACAATTTTGTAGCCAATTTTATTCTCTTTCAAATGAAACATGACTCATTAAAATCGGTCCAGACGTTCTAGAGTTATGGCCTATTTAATGGGGCCATGTCAAGTTGGGAAATTCGAAATAAAATTTTGGAATTTTCTTCTTGAATTTATTCCGAAGTTAGGAAGCCTCAAACGAGAAAATGCCAAGAGGCATTTTCTGTTTAATTTGACCCCCTCTACTAAAAAAAAAAAATAGTTTTGGGTCTTTTTTGAAAATTTCAGCTCATTTGCACTTATAGTTCCTGACATAAAATCGTGTTAAGCAATTTGGGTTGATTTATCAATTTTTCAATTTTTCTGAGTGCCTTTTTTCATAGATTTCGGCTTCAAATCTGAGAATAATTTAGTGTATGGAGTTTGGGGTATTTTTATTGACCATTAGGATACAAAATCTCGACAAAAAAAAAATTGAAATTTCATCGTTTTAGTAAGAAGGTACCTTATGATTTAGATTTTGGAAAAATTTGAAAGGTCATAATTTTTTTTCTATTATAGATAGAAAGCTGAAACTTTCACTGAATTTTATCCCAATCAAGGGACTACAATCCCTGAAAATTTCAGCTCAGTTGCACCTATAGTTCCTGAGATAAAATCGTGTTAAGCAATTTGGGGTGATTTATCAAATTTTCAATTTTTCTGAGTACCTTTTTCCATAGATTTCGGCTTCAAATCTGATAATAGTTTAGTGTATGGAGTTTGGGGTATATTTATTGACCATTAGGACACAAAATCTCGACAAAAGAAAAAATTGAAATTTCATCGTTTTAGTAAGAAGGTACCTACCTACCTTATGATTTAGATTTTGGAAAACTTTGAAAGGTCATAACTTTTTTTCTATTATAGATAGAATGCTGAAACTTTCACTGAATTTTATCCCAATCAAGAGACTTCGATCCCTGAAAATTTCAGCTCATTTGAACCTATAGTTCCTGAGATAAAATCGTGTTAAGCAATTTGGGGTGATTTATCAATTTTTCAATTATTCTGAGTACCTTTTTTCATAGATTGCGGCTTCAAATCTGAGAATAATTCAGTGTATGGAGTTTGGAGGATCCCAAATGACCATTAGGATACAAAATCTTAACAAACAAAAAATTGGAATTTCATCGTTTTAGTAAGAAGGTAGCTAGCTAGAGTTTCAGCTGGGGGACTATGTAACGAATTTGCAAAGTGAGGACTCGGAACGCAGATTCTGAAGTTTGTAGAGTTTTCCTATAAAAACACCAAAACATTTTTCAAATTTCATAGAATTCAGAATCTCGATATTCCAAAAATCTTCACTCAGAAGAAAATAATTAAAAAGTTACCAAAGCATTTGTAGCAAAACGCCCCATTTCTACTATTCTTAATAATTTATGAGTTAACTCATTTCAATACTTCCGATTCATTCCTAATAAACTACCTTCCACCTATTCCTATAAATTGTTTTAAAAGTTCCAAGTCCCTTACTGACTGCTTATGAAAAACCCAAAATAATTACCTATTTGTTTATCAATATAGGTACCTGCTATTACTAACTTATTCTTATAACACCTTACAATAATTTCTACTTGAAAAATAAAAACCCTAATTCAAAATTCATTTCATAAATAATAACTTTCCAATATTTTAAGACAATTCTATTTTATGAACATCAAGATTCTTTTCGAAAATTCCTATTCCATTTAATAGTTTATTTAATCAGAACAAATTCTATTATAAGTTTCCTTTAACAACTTTCCATGATTTTAAGACAACAATTCTATTTCATGTACATCAGTTTTCCTTTCAAAATTTCCTATTCCATTTGATAGTTTATTTAATCAGAATAAATTTCTATTTTCGGATTCCTACGCCTAGCTAATAAACCCAACTGTTTAATTCATAATTCCAACTCAAAATTGTATATTGTTAAATGCATTATAAGTTCTCTTCATATTTTTGGTGCAAAATTAAATTAGAATGTCATTATATCTGAAGGCAATTAGAGTTATGCAATAATGTTCCATTTTCAAAACACTCGAGTTGTTGATATTTATGCAATAAAGTTCCACAGTTAATTATAAAGTCAAAAGTTTTTCTAGTAGAGAATCACTCAAGTTTTAACGCATTAAAAGTCATTGTTAATTCACTTCTTATCATTCAGAATCATTGATAAAAGTCACAAAGTTTTTCTAGTCAAAATCACTCAAGTTTTAGGCAATAAAATTCAAAGTTTAATCACACAAAGTCATGTTCATCATTTATATTCAAAATAAATCTTGTCACTATAGAGTACATACATTTTGTCCATAAAACACAAAACTAATCTAAATTAATTCTTTTGATTACTTAGAGCCCGCACATAAATGTTGTCGAATTTAATTGTTCTTTCTTTCAAAATTTTTCCGCTATTTTTTCAAAGACTGTTACCGAGGCAATACAAGAAACTTTCCGGACTGACACTTTAGGTACTGTAGATTTTAACTCAAACTGGACAGGACTGCGAACTCATCTCTCAACTGACAACTTAACTAGCAACTTTTTTCCACTTCTAAAACCGCGGTATTTATATTAAATCGATCCCCACGCAAAGTATTATTAATTATCCCCCAAATCGTCAAAAGGCGGTCGTTTGCCTAGCAATCAGACAATCCCATTGGCGGACCTAAATATTATTAAAAATAATGATGCAATTTCCTTGAAATTTTTATCATTTTAAGTTTAAAAAATCGAATAATTATGTCGCAATATACTGATTTATCGGGGTCGAATATTTTAGGTTCAAGAATGCCATAAATCATCAATTTAATTACTTGGCCTCGCTCTTTTAAGTTCATTGATTTAGGAGATGACACGGCTTGATGACGAAACACCTAATATAATATTAAACGTTGATTTGTTCCCTTTTCAATTTATTGATACTGATTTGGAGATACCGGAAATTCTGTTTTTGATTATTTGACATTTATTAAATTTTTACAGTAAAGACATTGTGACTTATGGGTCTATTTTCTCGGAATATTACACATTGACCAAAATCTGAGTCCAGCTGCTGGGGGACTATGAAATAAATAGAGATATTTTCTCTATCTCTATTGACGTCTCTTCTCTATTGATTTCGAAAAGGGAGAAGATACTAAGTGCCATAGAGATAGAAATACCTATCTCTATTCATTACATAATCCCTCAGCTAATAGCCTTTATAGAGAAGAATCAAGATATTTGCAAAGTAAAGACTCAGTCTTCAAAATCTTATATTCCAAGACCTTTTTCATGAAAACACTAAGAAATTGTTGAAGTGTTCTCTTAGAAAAACTAAAAAATTTTCATGACTCAAAATTTATTATCTTGAGAATTTTCATAGTGAGAAAGGGGGAATTTGCAAAAACGCAGAATCTGAAGTTAGTAGAGTTTTCCCATAGAAACACCAAAACATGTTCAAGTTTCATAGAATTCAGAATCTCGAGATTCCAAAAATCTTTATTCAGAAGAATCAAAAAGTTTCCAAAGCATTGACCAAAATCTGAGTTCAGCTGCTGGGGGACTATGTAATGAATAAAAATATTTTCTCTACCTATCTCTATTGACGTCCCTTCTTTATTGATTTCGAAAAGAGAGAAGAAGATACCAAATGCCATAGAGATAGAAATAACGATCTCTATTCGTTACATAGTCCCCCAACTAATAGCCTTTATAGGGAAAAATCAAGATATTTGCAAAGTAAAGACTCAGTCTGTAAAATCTTATATTCCAAGAGTTTTTTCATGAAAACACTAAGAAATTCTTGAAGTCTTCCCTTGGAAAAACTAGAAACTTTTCATGACTCAAAATTTATTATCTTGAGAATTTTCATAGTGCAGAAGGGGGGATTTGAAAAATTAGGATTCAGAACGCAGAATCTGAAGTTTGTAGAGTTTTCCCATAGAAACACCAAAACATTTTCAAGTTTGATAGATTTCAGGATTTCGAGATTCCATAAATCTTTACTCAGAAGAATCAAAAATTTTCCAAAGCATTGACCAAAATCAGAGTCTAGTTGCTGGGGGACTATGTAATGAATAAAAATATTGTCTCTATCTCTATTTGACGTCCCTTCTCTATTGATTTAGAAAAGAGAGAAGAAGATACCAAGTGCCATAGAGATAGAAATAACGATCTTTATTCGTTACAGAGTCCCCCAGCAGCAGGGAACTTTTGGCCCCTATAAATTGCACTTTTAATAGAATATAGAATTTGGTCCAAATTGAGACTACCACATCCATCACTTGACAGGTGATTAGTACTTAATGTAAGTATTAACATTGTGTCTTTTTTTCCCCTACTGCGGTAGGATGCAGGTTCTAGAGACCGTAGCCTTAACCTTAACTAAATATGGTTCAAAATTATATTACTAAAATTATTTTTAAGCAAAACAGACATTTCCCAACGAACCTCCTTTACTCTGACGAAATTCTTGACGTGCGTTCTCTATATTGTATATACAACGTGTTCTTATACTCACAAAATTAAGTGCAAATCATATGTAAATCACATTTATAGAACTAGAATTAACTTAGATAGGCACCTGTTAATGCCTGTGAACAACACATCTAAAAAGATGAGATCATATACTTATCTAGCTCCCAAAATGTTCAACATGTTGCCTCTACAAGTTAGGACTCTGTCAAGACATATATTCAATCTTGAGTGTAGAAAATTCATTTTTGATAATCTGCACAGTTTCAGGGCCCTATTTTCGATATGAATATTTGGCTTGTTTCCTTTTCTTTACCTTATGCTTCAGCCGTAGTGCGTGGTCACTTCCTTTTAATTTGTTTTTTTAATTGTGAACTTTTTTGGTTGGATTTTGGGGTATTGTATTGATTGATTTTTTTTGTTCATGTGCTGGAGTTGTTTATTGACTTAGTGAAGCGAATTCTCAACTTTTCCAACTAAATTTTTGTCCATTCCTGGCTCTTGAATTTGTTGAAATAAAAAAACCCAAAAGTCTGGGCACAGCTTGCTTGGGATTGAAAAAAAAAGGAAAGTCCAGTTCGCTACTAATTTTTCCACATTGCGTTTCTCAATTTTTGTTAATTCCCGGCTCTGAAATTGTCGAGATAAGGAAAATTCAAAAGCCTGGAATAAAAAAAACATGAATCTACCAATTTTTTCTCATTCATTCTTGCATTTATCCTCTATTGCTCAATTTTTCCGTCTGAATTTGTATCTATTTCCGGCTTTGAAATCTTCGTTTTCTTCTACATAGAGAAAATTCAAGAGCTTGGAATGGAAAAAAATTACTTTGTATGTCTACCAATTTTTTCTCAATTCTTCTTGAAATTATCGAAGTAAAGGAAATTCAAGAGCCTGGAATAGATAAAAATATGAATGTCCTCTCATCAAACAGTTTTTCTTATATTCAATAAAATACTTTGTGTCTACCAATTTCTCTTGAATTTCTTCTCTCTATTTATCAATTTTTCCTGCTCAATCTTTGTCAATTTCTATGAATTTTTCGAAATAAAAAAAATTTAAGAGCCTGTAATAGACAAAAATATGAATGTAATTCTATGCTTACGGGTACAAAAATTTAAAAAAAAAAAAAAAAGAAGCTTTGGAAGCTCAGAAAATCGTTGTTTCTTACCAGGTGAAAAGATAATTATGCTACTGATAAATGTTCTTTGAACTTTCTTCGATTTCCTCAATAATTCCCCAGAACGATTTCCACAAACTTCTTCATACTTCTTTAAGTTCTCACAATTTTTTTTTCTACTTCCTCTAAACTTGTCTCATTTTCAATCAGTTTTTGAAAAGTCCAAGTTTTTCTTTGGAGAGTGTGGTGAGATTGGGTTGATTAAGGATTAATGTGCTTAGTTTTACAGGGAAATAAATGTAGATTTAGCTACAGTTACTCTGTGCCAAAAGTGAATAAACCATAGTCTACACTCTACGGCAATAATTCTATGGATACGAAAAACGAAACGACACTGTAGATTTGCTCAGGAGCTCGTTGTTTCTACTATGGATGAAAATCCAAAGATACAGATTTCTTGTCCTGTAGATCTACCAGGCAAATGTTAATTCATCTACTACAGTCACTATATGCCAAAAGTGTTCTATCGAGGCCGTCCAGAACCTTCAAACTCCATGTTCCTTTGTTCATCGATATTTTGGTGACCTCAAATTTCCTAGAATTTATTCTAACCAAAGATAATGTGATTTTCTCAGATGCTCTAACTTCCTGCTGTTTTAAATTAAAACTAGAAAATCCACAGGTTGCTAATAGAATGGTAATCGATGAAAGATTTTAAATTGAAATTGAAAGATATCGAAACTGAAAAGGATATTTTTTTACCTTACTTGGCTTTACTTCCAAACTCCACTCAGCTGGCCAGCTCTTTCAGGAAGTTCAAGTCCAATGCGAAGCAGTACAAACGAAACCGTCTTGATTGAAAACCGGTCGCGGCAAGCGAAAAACCGCAGGTCTATTTTCTCGAACCACACGAAACGGGCGGAGTGTTTTTGGCGACTAATTTACTTGCCGGTAGTGTAAGGACTTTGCAGCTATCCTTTTTCAGTGTTTAACGCGCGCATTCTTAAAAGCCAAATTTAGCAAAGCCGTATCAATTCTTAGGCATATATGGCATAAGTATAGCCCGCGCAATTCAATTAGAATAAAAGAAAACAAAAATAAAGAGAAAAAAAACGAATCAATTCCCATTCCCAAATAGGATTTGACATCCTAAATACCCAATTTAACCTACAACTATATACAGGGCGCGTAGACGAAACTGATCACCTGCCTTCTACAATATATTATGTTGACTCAAATTCTACCTAATTTTTTCAGATTCATGAGTATTTGTGGCTGTTGATTTTTTACCTCACACACCCCAGAGTAGAGTTAATAATCTTTGTTATTTTTGTAGATCTTGATAGTCAGATTAGATTTAATCAAAATTTCAATGTATAGTTAGTTGGCCTGAAAATAATGGTAAATTAACCAATTTATTAGCTTTAAATAAACCACTAAACGTTTCAGTAATAAAGTGTATTTATTGACATAACAGGAATGAAATAAAGACAGTTCAAAAAGCTCCAACCCAAAACATTGATTTAGATGGAGAACATTTCTGTTTGCTTTATGCTCCTTCAAAGAGTGAAAAGAATATACCTTTTAGAGTCTATTTGAAAGTACAGAGGCATTGCCATTTAGAAACTCTGTATAATTTTTGCCCCCTTGCGCAAGACTCGACAAACCTCATCTATTCTTGAGCGATTCTTGTGAAAAAAAATCTCGTTTAGATTTACGGAATTTATTCACTCACACTGTTTTATACAGCTTTAGTCGTTTTATTCTTATCAATCTAAAAGGCTATAACAATATAATTTTTCTACAAAGCTATAAGTACAATACAATGTTTTAATACAATACTGTTCATAACAGTTTTATAAAATAGTATAAAAATCGAACAAAAACTCGTTTTGCGCCTGCTGAATTGATTTGAAAATAATAATTTTTTACATCACTATATAGGCCACCCAAAACGAAGAAACTCTTAAAATTTCTCATGCAAGATTGTTATGGATGGCTTATCCTGCAGTATAAATTATTAGTCCGAGAGCTAGAGACAATTTTATTTCAGCTAAACATATACACCAATACGAAAAAATAAAATCGTCACTGCTCTCAGTCTATAAAGAAACAAATAAGTACAAGCAATAATACTAAAATTTTAAATGGCACAAGCAATTAAAATACATAATAGTTTGTTGTAAAAATAAGATAAAATTTATATTTTGGCATAATAATATTGGTGCACAATAAAATTGATTGAAAATAATTTTCAGATTTCACAAAGGGTTGTTGTTGCAAATCATTCAATACCAGCTTTCCCTTCCAATAGCAAAAATTCGAAAGCGAAAATTACGATAATAAAATATTTTTATTTGTAAAGGCAGTCTTAAAGTCAATACTATTTAAATTAAAGTGTATGTACATTTTTGCTTTCATTTAAGTAAAATTGGCAGCCAAAATATTATTTGTATCTTATAAAATAGTGGATAATTTGTCATGACTTACATCTGCACTTTGTTTCACTTATCTTAGCTTGCTAGTGATATAGGTACAAGCTATTTATAAAATACTAATTTTCCATGTACAAGAAATTAGGTTTTATAAATGAAATCTGAGACCAACAAAAATAGCTTCATAATCCCAAAAGTATTATGAAAAAATAATAGTCAGCATTGACATAATATAAGTACCTACATAAAAGTTTATGTAAATTTTATACTGAAAATTACATCTAACAATTTGAAATTTTGTGCTTCATTATTGGAGGATTTTTTTTTTAAGTGGAAAATGAGAGCTTTATTATCTTAAAACAAAAATTTATTACATTCACTTACATTTATTTAGGCATTACTTAAGTACAACATTATGAAAAATACATCATTTTGCACATTACAACTTATATTTCAGAAGTTTTTCTTTTTGATCGTTCAATTAAATTGACAATTAATTATTATATGTTCATCAGGTTTTGTCATACTGACCAAAAAAAAAATCAATCTTCTAAAAATCTAAAATAGTGACATATACTTGAATATAACACACGCTCTAAAATTCAAGAGCGTTTTACATTTTTTAAAAATTATATACCGCAAACATACATTTATTAAATATACAAATTATACAATGAAAATGTCTTACACAAATACCTATAAAGCAATTACTTCTAAAATAAATTTGATAGGCCCATTGATTAATTAAATTTATTATTATCACACCACCATGTTCGAACAGACCTATTATCACATTTTGCTCAGAATTTTTTATTTATTTGTGCAAGACATCCGGTTGGCTTCCTTACAATTTAATTATACGACTAGCACCCCCCAAATTTGTTTTCCTATAAAACAGACTCGATTTGTTTTATTTCTTTTTCGTTCGGACTGACTTGAGTTTCGATTATTTTCGGCAGAGGACGTTTGCCTCCCATCGTGATTGGTTCATCTTCTTCATCGTCTTCGTCTGTAATAAAAATAATAAATTAGAGAAAAAATTTCATGGCTTTTGAGGACAGGCAACATCTCTCAAATCAAGAGAATCAATCTAGAAAACCCATGGTTTATTTATTATATATACGGAAAGTTCTAAAATTCTGTCGATAAACACTCCAAAGGGGTTGTTTGCTTTTAAACGCTTGCCATTTGGTATCAAAACAGCAACAAGTATTTTTCAGCGGATAATGGAACTTCTTCAGGGCGTTGATGGGAGACTGTTGAGGAGCATCTGCGAAATTTGGAGGAAGTTTTTAGGAAGACTCCAAGAAAGAGAAATGCTTTTTCTTTCAGAAAGAAGTAGAATATCTAGGGTTCCATGTTAGCAGAGAGGGCACAAAGAAGTGCGAATCAAAAATCAAAAGCGTTGTGAAGGCCAAACAACAAGAAAATTTGACTGAAGTCAGAAGTTTTATAGAAATGGTCTGTTATTATTCCAGATTCCTGCCAAGGATTTCAACAATTTTAAGCCCTATACAGGACTTGCTGTGTTGTTTGTGAACTTCACGGAGCGCCAAGACGAATGGCCGGAAATTAAAGAAGAAACTCTCCTAGACGCCAACCTGGAAAGCATGAAAGCCTGCATCAAAAATGGTTGGAAAGGTAAAATCAGCGAAAATGTAAGGCCATACTACAACAGTCGTGATGAAATTTCGATGAAGGACGAAATTCTGCTACTCTCTTATTGAGTAATTGTGCCAGGAGCACTGAGAAAGAAAATTTTGTCGGAGATTCACACATCTCCCTGGGGAATGTCAAAGATCAAAGCCCTGACATATGTGTACTGGCCCAGCATTGATTCAGACATCGAAAATTTGGCGAGATCATGCGAAACATGCATTCTTAACAAAGATAATCCACCCAAATCTGGCTTGACACCATGGCCATTAGCATTAAAGCCATTCGAAAAAATTACCATGGATTTTCTATCGCTAAAAGGCAAGGATTTTCTAATTCTAATAGATGCAAACACATCAGCTTTTGAGACCGAGTTGAAACTGCGCAAGACTTTTGCCAGGTTTGGATTGCCGGAAACCGTGGCAAGTGACAATGGCAGTATGTTTGTTTCAGTCAGTCTAAAAAAATTCTTCGAAAAAAACGGAAACTACTACCCCTGGAAATTTAACTCTTATTTCCAGATTCCTGATGTCGTACAGGGCAACGCCACACTCTTCAACAAACAAAACACCATATTACTTGATGTTTGCCAGGGAAGCCAGAACGAGACTATTCCAAATTGAAGAACGACCTTACACAGACCGAGAAAGCCCCAGAAAGGCAGGATTAAAGCTCAGAATCGCCAAATTAGAAACCATGGTGGAAAGACAAGAAACTTCGAAAAGGGCGAAAATAGCTATTTTCCTAACGAGTGCCGGAAATTTCTTCCCGCAAGAGTTAGGAACTATATTTTTTCTACGAGCATACTGAAGCTGATGTTGCGAAGAGTTTAATTTAAATAAAATGCGATCATGCAGAAGGTAGAATTAAAAATGTATTAGAAGGTATTTATAAAAAGGTAAAGGTACAGGTATAGGTGTATCAACAATACAAACAATTCCATGTCACAATGATTATTTCAAACTCTTCCCGCACCGGTGCGGGAAGAAAGTCTTCCCGCACAGCAAATCGTGCGGGAAGAGCCATTTCCCGCACGCTCGTAGAAAAAGTACGTTTTTGTTGCAGATTATACAGACGGTCGAGGAAGGAACTAGAAATCCTAACAAAGCCCCAGACTCATAAAAATGTGAACAAAAGTAAAAGAGTCAGATTCAAAAACTCCCCCTATTTTATAAATTCTGCAACATCTCTACCTCCAGTTAGAAAAACCAGTGTAAGCGATGTGCAGAGTCAGAGCGATCATGAGCTCAGTAACAGCAGCTTTCATAGTACCGCCTCTGACTCTGACAGTGATTTTTTGGAAACTGCAACAATAACAAACTCTCAGCAGGCCTCTGTTCCGTTCGCTAAAACTCACGGGAGTGGTGATGTTCCAAGCATCTCTGGTCAAAGTAATGACAAAATGCCCAATTTAAGGCCAAAAAGGCAGCTGAGAACACCATCCCACCTGTCAGACTATACTCAATAAAAATGTTAGCTATGATTGTATATCATATACCTATTATACTAACGTATATGGCGCCTTTCCCATTTACCCAATGTGCTGTTTTAGAAGCAAACAAAGAGAGATAAAGATATATTATGATTTAGCATAATTAAGTCTATCTGAAGTAGAACAAGGTCACCAACTGCGCTTGCGTTAAACTCTAGATTCTTATTGGCCGGCGGTTGCCATTTTGCAACAAGCTTTTGGTGCCATGTTGTCATGTCAAGCTAAAAAGTACAATGAGTTAGGATCATTTTTTGAGGTTATAATTTGGTCGATTGTATTTTGATTCCAAAACACTAATAATAATGAATATATTGGTTCATTTGTCGAAATAGAGTTTGTGTTACACACCAAAATACAAAATTCGTCATATTTTTTGTGAATGTTTAAATAACTCGAAGATGAAAATAATTTTATTGGCAACCCTGCAATATCAGCTGTTTAAAATTAAATCTTATTAGAGGAATAACTCCAAATTGACGCATGCGCATTGGAAAAAATAAGTTCACTTTAGGCAAAGAAGGCTTCGTTCTTTCTCATAATGTTTGCTTCAAGAACTCAAACCAACCCGCGATATACGTAGTATAATAGATATATATGTTGTATATGTATATTGAAAATTTTATTTGACAAGAACACATTATTGCTCTATGTTGACTGTGATAATTTTGTATATATTAGGTTTACTTGACTAGCACACACACATCGTGTCTTCTACATGAATCTTATATTTTGTATGCCTCTGTTCAAAGTTAAAAATGCGTCTCAAGGTGAGGGCAGGCTCAACGCTCCAGAACGCTCAAGGGTGCATTACAAAATACAGAAGTCATATCAATGAGCACCAGGAGCTAAAAGGCTTGTTTTCACTGAGAGGCAGCCTTTTGACGAGTCAAAGTTTGCGTAAAGGCCCGCATTACATAACGTGGGCGCCAGCAATACTCCACTCCCAAAGAAGCACTAACCCTAAAACTAGACATTAACCCTCTTAGAGCAAAACTCTTTTTGTAGGGATTGTGCAAGAATTTAGGAGTGGAGGAGTGTGGCAACGCGGCAACATTGCCTTGGCAAGTGTCGCATATAAATAGCGGGAGTACACACGCCCGCGCTCTTTTACTTACTTGACCTCCATCTAATCTAGAGCGAGCCGGTAGTTCCCAACAAACACAGTACGTACTGAAGACGTACATTTTAGGTCCTTTCTACGTCGGTTCGTCGGGGATGTAAAAATACGTTTTGAGTACGTACGTAAAAGGCTGTATTGATATACAGACAAAAAAGTACGTACTAAGAACGTACGTGAAAATCTATATTGCATACGTCTTGTAAAAGACGTACATGTTCGTTTCAAAGACGAACAATACAGGACGAGCTGGATCATTCCCATCTATTCATGATTTTTTTATTAATTGCTGACTCTGTAACGTTTTTAATTTCTTGGCTAATAAGCTACCTTGTTTTGCTTTAGTAGATATGATTCCATATAGAACTACAATGAAATAAATGAATAAACAACTATCTTTTCTGTGCCCAGATTTTGTTACCTTGAGTACTGCCTTCTACTAGAAGTTTTTTTGGTTCAGGTTTGCAAGTTTGGTTAATTGATCTAGGAAGGTTTGATTCAGTACGGCAGGGCCCGCTGTTATTGATTAGAATCTTAGGAAAAGGAGTTAGTACCATCATCATCTCTGTTTGCAAATCCAATCAATAATCTGAGGTTATGATAATAATTGTTGTTTACTCTTTGAGATTTCATTTCCATCATGTCATTGAACAGCTGTTTTGTCTAGGCGTTTTCTTCAGACCTGTTCTACCTTTTGATATATATTCTATAGGCACTTTTCAACATTCACCAGTCATTTTTTACACAACCGATTCTCAGTTCGTACTTTTGGGGTGAAACTGAACACGTCCTTTTCTATAATTTTCTTCAATGTCAAAATTAGAAGTTTGACAGATGAAAGTCTTCTTCCGAAATCTAAATGAAGAATCTGCCCTTTTGATCTGCGACCTCACGCTGAGTAGTCGTCCGGTCTCGGGCCTCGGCCCTAATTATTTTTGGGGCGAGAAATTTTGTGCCAGGGAGCTCAAGTTTTAGACTAATTTCTTGCTGATAATTGTCTAGAGTCGTCCCTTGGTCATTTTTGGATTCTGTTTCGGTAAGTTTGAGATTTTCTTCAGGAAATATTAACCTACAACACGTGTTCCATTTTTTTAATAGGACTGTTCCGAGCAGCATTTGGAAGTTTAAGACTTCACCTTTGGTCTAGAGTATCCCTCAATTTGAGGTAAGATTATTTCTAATATTTGGGGCTCGATTTGTTTTTTTATACGAACATCGTTATAGGGTCCTAGTCTCAGGCTATAGTTGGACAATCCTACTCCTAGTCTCAGGCTATAGTTGGACAATCCTTCTCCTACTCTTAGGCTATAGTTGGACAATCCTAGTCTCAGGCACTTTGGAAACTTCTGGATTTTCACATACATTTCACTTGTATACATGTAAGTTGCACTTTTACTATTTAGGCAAATCATATATAAATCATCTGACGCCGAATTACGTCAGTACGTGCCCGTGCCCCTTAAATAAAATTCTAGAATTTTACCCTGAGGTTGCCCAAAGAATAACTTTCACCTTTCTGTGTTAAATTTGCCTGTTGGTAGAGTGTAACCCATACTGTTTTTTTTAAATCTTCCACAAGTGTTAATAAACAGTTAAAACTGTTTATTTTTAAATTCATATATTCATTATTTACATTTTTTTTATTTATTCAAATATTCACAGCCTAATCCTAAACACCTTTTTTTAATAACTTCGTGACTACTTATTGGCGCAATAGTTAAGTCCTAATTACTTGGTGGCTACACTTTTTGGCGCCTTATTATCATTGTTATTATTTTTTAAGAAAGAAAGCCAGATACATTATTTTACCTAATTAGTTGTTTTATTGTTAAGCGCTCCAATTGTACAAGTTTTGTTATAACATCAATAAGTAATCTTCCTAGTTAAGTCACAATTAACTTGGTGGCGCCCAAAGGTAAGATGTATACAAGGAACCCATAGACCCATGGCCTCCGGACTGATGCTGACTAGCCGTATGCAGTATAATTTGGCAATTGCCAAAAAAACTACGTTATAACTCGATTTTTGATAATAATATATTTTTAAATAATATGCAATTTCCAAGGAAAAGATACGGAAGTGATCCTTCCAAATTAATCTCTAAACCCTAAACCCAAAAATGCCGGTCAGGTTGACATGGATAATTCTTATTATTAAACCTTAGATCTAAACTTAAATAAGGCAGGTCATATAATCAAGGATTTATATTTCATCTAGGTACCTGACCTGTGACCTTAATAAATTGTCAAATGTTGAAATAAACATGAAATAAACCAATAGAATGGAAAACAGGAAGGGTTGCCGGCTACTTGCATCGGCAGGGTGCAGTGTTGCCAATGACCCGATAATTATCGAAATCTAAAATTTTGACTACGATTCAATAATCGATAATCACAAGCTAAATCTACCATAATTTATTGAAACTACAATTTCAATGCATATTTTTAAAATTTTTAGTTGAAAATTAAAAATTTATTTGGTTGGTGGTTTTGACGTTTCCCAGCTAGAAATGGATTGAGCTGGCAGCATCGTTTGCCTCGTTTGAGTTGTTCCTGTCTGATTTTGCCTTTTTGGTCTTGTATGTGTAGCTCGTTTGTGTTCATTGGTTTGTAGTGTGGTGTGAGGGGAACCATTTTGTTTTGATTGCAGTAACGCCAGCAACGTGTTTAGCTTTGTTTTTTGTGTATAATAATAATACTTTTACCAAGATTTTTACTGTGTGAAAATTTTCTTGATTTGTGCCCGTTTACAATTCTCTCAATGTTTGTAGGTTATACCTACCTATTTTTTAAATATTTACTGTTTAAGGTTAAGTTAAGTTTAAGGGTATGTTATATTTTATAATTGATCTTATGTTATTTATATTTTTTAGTTTTTTAATGTAATTGTTAAGATATTTATTGTATAAAAATTGCCACTTTAAAATACAATATGTATATCCTGTTCACAAGCCGATGTCGACAGGTGCAGGTAAATTTATCACCTTTCCCTATCAAATAGCATTGAAATGTGATTTTATCTGTACCTACCTGTGGACATCGGATTGTGAACGGATAATAGTTTTATTTTTCGCTATAAACATACATATAAATACATATATGTCCTTCGTATATGATTTTCCCATATATTTTTGCAACCCATCTGAACAGGTTAATTGAATAGGTACCTATCAAAAAGGTGTAAATACAACGTTTGTATTTACATCTTTTTGATACCTACCTATCCAATCAACCAGTGCCGGTGGGAAAACCCTGTACCTACGTCCCAAACACATTCCTAAAAAGCTATACTAAATACGTACGTTAATGTACGTCCCCAACACGTACCTAAAAAGCCGTACTGAGTACGTCCCTGAATGTAAGTACGTGGGACGTACTATTTTGTGGAAAACGACCGTCTTAAAGGCGTCCCTCGTACGTCGGCGGGACCTAAAAAGTACGTCCGCGTACGTACTTTCGTCCGAAAAAGTACGAATTATGGACGTACTAAAGACGTACTTGTGTTTGTTGGGTTCTCATGTGTCTATTATGTGGTCGGCTCCAGATTTGTAATAAACCCAAAGTGTGTGTGTTCGAACAGTTCGAACCGAACGTGTAATAAAGAAGTATATTTCAACAGAAAGTTAGTGTACTCCTTATTTGGCCTTACCCCAAGATATCACAATCTTCAGGGCTTCTCTGCGACAGCCAATCAAGAATATCCTTTGATTTCTTCAGACTTGAAAGACTGGTCTTTTTCTGTTTAGACTTGTCACAACGAAATAGAGGAAAAAGTAATTTGTTAAAATAGCCAATAAGAATATTTCTTTAGTTGAGGTTGTTGGCAACACCGCAATGTCAAAGTAGTCTGTCAACTGATCGTGACAGAGTGTGCGTGTGTTTTTTAGTAATTTATTAAACACTATTTCCGTATCTAAAGTATTTGTTTATTGACCCAATTTCCCACTGCGTAACAGGTTATGGGCCCAGTGGACTTTCAAATCGGAAAAATCGTGTTTAAAACCGGATTTTAGTTGAGAGGTTATGGGTCAACGAAATTAAGTACGGGCGGTTAAATCGATACGGTTCTGTAATATCGATAGTAGAAGTGACGACTGACGGTAAATTGTTAGTTAGTCGCGTCGATAGTTGTTGGTGCGAAACTGCGAAATACTTGGTTTTGGGGATAGTAAAATATACCCGGTATAAGGGAAAGTTAGTTCGAAATTTGAACACCCGGTTCACAATTAAGGGGACATGGAGGCATCATCAGGAGCAACACAAGTTACTAAATTAGCAGGAGACAACTGGATTAGCTGGAAATTCCAGATTCAGATAGCGTTGAATCCAAAGGCTTGTTTACACTAGTCACAGGGGAATCTACTAGGCCAACAACGGGGTCAACTGAAGATTGGGATAAGAAGGATGCAAAAACACAAGAGATTATATAGTGTCCAGGCTGGAAGATAAAATTGTAAATCATGTTCTTTCTTGCAATTCAGCAGCTGAAATGTAGGGGAAGCTCAAGTCCACACCAGTCCCAGGTGAGTGTCCATCTGTTACTTACTTCAAAAGTTTTTGAGTCTTAAGTATAAAAATTGTGGTGTGACTGACTTTATATCACAATTAGAGGACATAAGGGGCCAATTGAAGCTTTTGGCTAAAGATTAAAGTGAGAAAATGTTGATAATTAAAGTGCTTATGTCTCTGCCTGAAAACTTGAAGTATTTTATATCAGCATAAGAATCTACCAGTAGCACTAACCAAAATTTGACTGAATTAACATCCAGGCTCAGGATTGAAGAAGAAAGGTTTTAACACGAGCCTCATGCAGATGCTTTATTTTCCAAATTCAAGGGGCAAGGACAAGGTGGTCCAAAATGTTTTCTTTGCAAAAAGTCAGATCATTTTAAGAAAAATTGCCCTCGTAATAGGCCCAGAGAAGATGACAGGAAAAATAGACATCAGACATTCACCAGGTGAAAACATGATGCCACCAAAGCGTTCTTTTATTGATGGTGGAAATATGATGGCCCACCACACCGCGTTCTTAATTTACTGGTGAATTTATGGTGGATTTCATCCGGTGGAAATCTGATGCAACCAAGCTCCAACAGAAATTTTCTGTGATTACTCTGGTGGTTTTGTGTTGGTAGTAGACCACATAACCTTAAAAAATTAACTACTGCTTATGTTATGTGACCAGCGTAGTCTTTGTTTTGTTTTTAAGCTCATTTGTTAGAAGCTATAAGATAAGAAACGGAGAACCAGGAAGCTGATGTCGTAACTTTTATCTACCATGATTTGTCATATTCATTAAAAAAACTTTGCACTGCAAAATAAATTGAACAATGGATAAATCACCTATTCCGTAACTCAAAATTCTTGAAACGGTAGTGAATTTAGCCACAAAGTGGCAAAAGATGTCGCAAGCGTTGAGCGTCAGAGTCTAGATTTGGTTCTTTTTTTCGTTGGAATCGGAAATGTCGCAAACTTCCAGAATACTCCAGAACTATAACCTTAACCTCAAAGTACAAATTCAGAGCACTGTTGGAAAGGTTGCTTGTTGCATGATAACTTTATAACGTCATCTGGAGTGCCTCAACATAATGCAAATCTCCATAAGGCACCCCACATGCGTCATCAAGTTACCTATTACCAGACAACCTATTAACTTTACGAGTTTAGGAACCTTGCACTGTTGGGGTTTTAGGTTAACAACCCTGTTTGTAATTAATGTTCTTGGCCGAATGGCAGCTTTGCTCGCATTGTCCATTTCATTTTTTCTGAATTAGAACCACAGATTATATAACATTTATATAGATATTTTCGATTTTGGTCCGCCAAAGCATTTTTTTATGTAAATTGTGGTGGATATGTGGTGCTTCCACCAATGACATCAAAGAGTCACGTGATAGAAATCAGCTGATGCAACAGTAAATTTTTGTTGGAAATCAACATAAACTTTTGGTGGAAACAAGACCACGCCCTTATAGCAGACTGCTAGTTTAGAAGGAAATGGTGGAGGCACTGGGTAATTCACAGGGTGGCATTTCAAATGCTTTTATGGGTGTACTTGAATTAATTAACACTCCAGAGGCATTATCAATGATTGAAGATGCCAAAATAGAGTTAACAGATTGGTGCTTGGATAGCTGAGCCAGCGATCACATGAGTTATGATAAAAACCAGTTTGAATCTATGGAGATGATCCAAGGCAGAAAAGTGAAGATTGGAGATGGCTCTTACCCTAGAAATGAAAGGTATTGGAAAAATTAAATTAGAAGCTTGGAATCGTAAAAGTTGGATACTCACAAAAACAAACGAAGTGTTATAATATATGTTCCTCAATTAAAAATTAACCTATTCTCATTTAGGAAAGTGCTGGATAAGCACCTGGTCATGAAGTCAGACAGAGACAAGTGTAAAATTGTTAACACAGAAGGACAAGTAAGAGCTCTAGCAAAAAGGCAAGGTAAGCTTTTCAAAATGATTTTTAGAAATGCTGATACAGGCTATGCCAATTTAATTGAAAGTGTTTTGGAGTGGCATAATAAAATATCTCATGTAAATTTTCAACAGGTTAGATCAATATTGAAACAACATTAGAATATTAAATTTACAGAACATGACAATGTTGTATGCAAACCATGTCTTTCTGGAAAGCAACATAAGTTACCATTCCAAAATAGCACTAGTAGAGCTTGTAGAACCAATGAATTGATTCACACTGATTTATGCGGTCCTTTCGAAATTGAGTCTCTACTGGGAGGTTCAAGGTACTTTGTCTTGATAAGAGATGACTATTCTGGGTTTAGAGTAGTTTATTTTCTGAAACACAAGGATGAAACTAAGTCTAATATAGTTCACTTTTTGGAAATGTCAGAGAATCAAACAGGAAATAAAGTTAAAGTTTTGAGGTCTGACAATGGACTCGAGTTTGCAAATAGGGACATTAAATTAATTCTGGACAAAAAGGGTATTTAGCATGAAAGGACGTGTGTAGTGAAGAGTAGAGCGAGAAAATCGTATCATAGTGGAAGCAGCAAGAACATTGCTCCACTCAAAGGACTTACCTAAAAACTTATGGGCAGAAGCCGTCAACACAGTCGTTTATGTGCTTAATCGAGTAGGAAAGTGTCTTGTAAAAAATAAAACATCCTCAGAACTCTTAAATGGAAGAAAGTTTAATCTAATTATTTGAAGCCTTTTGGATCAGAGATATCCCTTGAGATATCTGTTTATATTTCTAAAGAGAAGCGTAAAAAGTTAGTTGCGAACAATGAGATTGGCATATTTGTTAGTTACAGTGAAACAGTTAAAGGATATAGGGTGTTTTATCCAGATAAAAATAAAATTGAAAAACATCGAGATGTATTTATTCCTCCAGAAAACCATGTCAAATCGAAACAAAAGGAAAACAGTGAATTTGGACTTAAAGGATAAGGTGATCTTGAATCAGGACAATGAAGAGGATCTCAGTGAAGACGAAGATTCTGTGGCAGAACAAGAGATTGAAGATGGAGACTGCAGGTGAAGAAGAAGAAGATGATGAGGTGCAGAGAGACAGAAAGAGGCAGACCATTGAAGAGACCAGGGAGGATGGACGACTACAATATGTCTGACACAAGTTTTCTTTGTTTGGAGGAACCGTCATCATTTGAAGAAGCTATGAATAGCGATTGTGCAGAAAAATGGAAAGAAGCAATAAAGAAAGAATTGTGTGTGCTAAAGAAGAATAGTGTGTGGAGGAGTGAAGTATCATGGCCTGAGAATATACAAAGCTTGCCTTGTTACTCGCGGCTTTCAGCAAAATTGTAATAATTTCTATGACATATACTCATCTGTTGCTAAAATGAGTACTTGACTGTTGCCAAAAAATTGGGATTACCAGTTTATCAAATGGACGCGCAGGGTGCATTTTTATACGGAATTAGACGAAGATGTCTATATGTCTTTACCAGGGGTTAATAAAGAAAACAGTACGTCCATTTGTAAACTGAATAAGTCCATTTATGGCTTAAGGAAATCCCCAAAATGAAGTTTGAGAATGTAGAGAAACTTTTTTTATTGATTTATGTGGAGGATTTATTTATAATGGGAACTAACAATAATAATATAAACTGTTTAAAAAGTATGCTTCAGGAAAATTTTGAGATGAAACACTGATGTGTTTCTGATTATATAGGCATACATGTAAAACAAAATGTTAAGCAAGGTTTTGTTGAGTTGGATCAAAGTAAATACTTGTCCCAAGTTTTGGAACAATTTGGTAGGTCAAACTGCAAATCTGTGAGCACTCCAATTGATAGCAATTTTGATTTTAACTTGATTAAAAATGGAAATTATCAGGATATTGATATAATGAGAAATATCAACATTTATGCAGAAAAATCATTGGGTGTTTAATGTAGGTACCTATGTAGTTTTGGGTACAAGGCCAGATTTATGCCATAGTGTGACAATGTTGAGTCGTTTTTTTGAAAACGCTTCAGAACAATTGTTCGTAGCACTTAAAAGGGTGTTGAGAAATGTAAAGGAATCACTTAATTTTAAACTTAGGTTTGAAACATGTAATGATAAGGTTTTGACTGGTTTTGTGGACTCATATTGGGGAGGAGATGTAAACGACAGGAAGTCTCTACTACTGGTTTTATTTTTAAAATGTTTGATTGTCCAGTTTCCTAGGTTTAGTAAGAAACAACAAACGGTTTCCATCTCGTCAACCGAATCGGAATATATAGCTCTATCTGTGGCAGTAGTTATTTTAGTCTTTTTTTTTATTATTTGAAAGAACCAATAGGCATTTTCGAAGATAATCAATCAGCCATAAAAATTGCTAATAATCCTGAAAACAATGGACGTTTGAAACATTTGGATATTAAACATTTCTTTATTAAAGAAAAGTTGGATATTGGTTTGATTTAATTAAAATTAAAATTTTATATTTGAAAACAGAAGATCAGGTGGTTCCTGATATGCTGACCAAACCAGTTACAAAAGCCAAATTGTTGAAGTTTAGAGAGCAGGTCAATTTAGTAATCCTTATTTTTGTGGTGGTTCGCGTTAACAAGGGTGGGTAGTCGCTAACGAAATCTCAATATGCAAGTACGCTTCCCCTGAAGGCTTGTTGTATTTTTCCCGCAAACAGTTTTCTATTTTGGTATTCGGTATAATTGTATAATTAAACTTGAGTTTTGGTTCTAGTTATTTTGTTTTTACACTGGTTTAGTGTCTTTGTGTTAGCATTGTTGTGCTAGTTTGCGTTGCTATGATTGAGATATAAAATCGATGAGAATTTTATTTAACTGGCAACTTAACCACAAATTACTCAGCACATTCTTCGGACAAACTGGAGAGTTCACGAAATCAAAGGACATTCAAGATTGTCTGCCGTAGAGAATCCCTGAAGATGAAACTTGCTTAGTTTTGAAACGTCTGCGTTTTTTATTTGAATATTTAAATAATATTGTTCAAGAAAGCTGTTGAATTTTTTTTTCAGTAAATACCTACATCAATATATATCAATCTTCCTGAGGAAAATAAACACCCTTGACATCCCTGATGATACAATAATAGTCTCTGATACAATGATCGAGGAGGCATTCGCTAACTATTTCTCCAGTATCCACTGCTCTCTAGATATCTCAAGGAGAGATTTGCCATTGTGAATATTCTGACGTAAATTCTTACCTATTGGCGTAAGTGCGTCTCCATCACCCTGGATCGGTTCCTCCTCGCTACCAAACCGTTTCATGTAAGGGGCAAGAAAACTGGTAACAGCCGACAAACCGAAAAGTCCACCAGCCACGTAAAAGGCAATATCGTGCGATCCAAAAGTATCCAACAACCACCCGGCTAATGGCGAACCCACAATCGCGGCAGCTCCACGGAACAAAATCAAAAGTCCGAAAGCGTTGGTGAGTTTGTCCAATCCGAGAAGATCCACAAGGATAATTGAGGTAAGGGAAATATAGCCGGCTAAAAAAAGAAGTTTTTTTTTTATTGGAATTAATTTCCGAAATAATACTTACAGACGGCAATTCCAAAGGCAACAGCCATAACTACGTAGGCGGCGTAAGTATGGCACAACGGTGTAGCGGCTACGGCAATAGTAGAAATGATAAGGCAAATATTGTTAACTAAAAGAGCGTTGACTTGAGGAAAATCGGCGAAGTATCCGCAAGCGACTCGACCAAAGGTATTGGTTATACCGATAATTGAGATTAGAAATGATGCTTTGGTTGGTTCTATACCCTAAAAAAAATATACATATTTTCAGAGTGATGTACCATCGTCACCAAAAGTGACTGAGACAAAAATAATTCATATTAATCTCCTGGACTATTCCAAGTTAACCTAGATAAAACTAAAATTATTCATAGATTGACAAATACCTGACTCATCTAAAATCATATAATAGTACAAGAGCTAGTCACAGTTACTTTTGGTGACGATGGTACTCTACTGTACATAGTGTACTTACGTCAGCTATTGCGCAGTCGGTCAGGTACACAAACGGCACGTACAATCCGGCCATACCGAAAAAATTAGATATTGCTATAAACATGAACACTGGATCTTTCAACAAACTCATATCCATCATTTGAGATAGGGCAGTCTTAAAGCTATCTGGTAAGGCAAGGCATGGACAAATATCGGCAGCTGAAAAACAACTAATTTTATTACCGAATTATTATTTTTTGAATCATTTACTTACGTGATCCATCGTCCAACTGTTTCATTTTAGGAATACTCATAATACTTTGACGGTAATTCGTTAACGATTTCTGAGACTGATGGAATTCGGGTAAATTTGTAATTGAGCCCGAATAGAAAATGTCTTTTCTAGACAACGGTCTGACCATGTTGCCTTTTCTACTAGCCAAAGACATTTTTGATGTGGTAAATCCTAAACTTTCTACATCTACCTATAAAGGCAAAGAAAACAAAATTATTATATAGTCAAAAATCAAACAAACTAATAAATATAGGGATGAACAAAACACTACCTCTCTTAGTAAATTTTCAGGACTTCACACAGTGAACAGATTTACTCTGACTCTCCCAAAAACCTATTAATAATAATCAACCAATAGATTCTCACAAACATATTTCCAATACTTACTTCACTATTATTATTTCGACTTAAAAATGAGCCTGTGGAAGTGTTTCTGAGCCTTCTCATGTCAGCATTGGATCCTAGTTTGCCTCTTGAAGCCGATTTGATTGGATCCAATGTTGGTTTGAATTTTTCACTAACTGACGTTTTTCTGATACGATCGAAGGTTGGCACCGAGCCGTTTTTGGGCAAACCTAAATCAATTATTAGTTATAAATTTAAAAAAAAATGCTGAAAATTCTTGCCTGGAATTTGAGACGAAAACGCCGGTTGACTAGCGTTCCTAGGCAATTTCGGATCTTTTCCCTCCCCGTTGCTGGTGACTTGGCTTTTCAGTTCTGATAGTCTTGGATGTTTGATTTCTGCTTGGCTCTCTCTAGGACTGGGACTACCCGAACTGCTTTGTTCTGTCACTTTTACTTCGGCGATGGTTGGAAGAGTAGGAACGGTTGGAATCGGTGTTATTGGCGTTCCTGGTGCTAACTGGTCCAAATTCAGACTCGAGTGGACACCTGTATCAGGATTTATTAATTATTGTTTGTTAGGTAAGCATAACTGTGTGTGTAAGTAATTTCACAGAGCTTTCTTATTGAGACGATTATGAGTTGTTACAAATAGAGGCTTATTGAACTTTTTAAACAATAATTCGAGAATAATTTTTTCTAGTTTGTGACATCAGTTTAAGTCAAAAAATAAAGAATGTTGGAAAAAAAAGTCTGTAATGACCGACGTTTCAAGCTAAATTAGGCCATCCAGGGCAAACTAATGTTTTACATGAGAAACTTTCAGCTCATTATAAGTTATTTCAAACATCTACACTGGAATCAAGTATATCCGTAGTGTAGACATACAAAACTGAAATGCAATATAATTTGAAAATGAAGGAAACTGAGAAAATTGCTAAAATTAATTATTGGTAATTGATTCTGTGCCAATTTTATGTTGGCAATAAGATTTTGAACGTTCTCAAATCACTTATTAATGGTTTGTATTAGCATTGCAACATGCATAAAAATACCAACAAAAAGACAACCACAGGAAGAACAAATTATAAAATTAAATTAGGAATCAAAAATAATACAATAGATCACATTTTCATATTGAAAAAAATTATACAAATTGAATGATCAAAATGAAAGAAGTGTATGGGATTTGGAAAAAGCATTTTAGTTTTAATCCCTTAGACCCCTTACCGAGTGACCCAATAACACTTTCGATAGCCTCATTCGTACACACATACAGAATTTTTACAAACTTCTTCAAGAAAACCCACCTGAAAGGCTTGATCTACCCTCATCAGTGGTTCACTCGAAAAACCCCCTCCTCAAACAATGGGTTTCCGGGTTTCATGGAGGCGTATTTTTGTAAATTAAATACTACCCATAGGCGTAGATAAAAGATTTTAACAATTATAATTTGCTTGCAGTCTTATCAATCTTTTTATGTATAGGCACGCCAATGAACTAATCATGATTAATGTATTCTGACACATTTATGTGTACAGGGTGTTTCAGATTCGAGCCACATCATTGGGATCTCGGACCCTTATTTTTTATTTTAGATTTCACAAACTTCTGATGTCCCAAAACTAATGACGTATTGCACTTATTCAAAAAATTTATATTATTGGTACTTTCCATAAGAACCAAATGTGTTAGAGAGAGACAGAGAAGAGAATTTTGGTAGGAAATTACTAAAAAATAGAAAAAAATATTTTTTCGAATAAATGCGATATGTCATAGGTTTTGGGACATCAGAAGCACTCAAAATCTGAAATAAAAAATCCAGGGTCCTATTTAAAAAAATAAAGTTTATGATGGTGGCCCAAAGACGAAACGTCAGATTATAAATTTGATGGTAGCATCTTGTAGGGAAGAAAAAGTGGCTATGATGATGTGATATTTTTTTTTGGAATATCACTTCAAATAAAGTCAGGAAAAAATAGAAACAATTTTGCAAAATTTCGGTTTTTTCCGGAAGTATTCGGAATATCCTAAATATCAAAGCGGCATTTTGTTAAGCATCAAATTACGCAACTTTGCCCCCATTTAACCAACCCCGTATATCTTACCGTTTCCGAGATCCCAATGATGTGGCTCGAATTTGAAACTACTTACCCCGAGATTTAAAAAAAAGTGTGGATGATGTACCATCGTCACCAAAAGTAACTGGGACAGCATCACATTAGCTCTTGCCCTATTATATGAATTTTATTGTCAAATATTTGTCAAACTATGAATTAAATACATTGAAATGAATGACACTAGAATTAGTCCAGGAGATTATTATGCATTATTTGTGTCCCAGATACTTTTGGTGACGATGGTACCAACAGAAAAGTGGTAAATGTTTCATCTCCACAATAAAATTTGGTATTTAGAATTTTGGGGTTTTTAGGCCTTTCATGGTCACCAAAATTTTAGGCTGGTCTACTTTTTGTAAAAAAAAAACATCTTTCTTGTAGAGGTGCTAGCTAGCTAAAAGTGACTGGAATTACAGGAAAACAAAAATTCAAACAAAGCCATAGTAGAAGCGAACTGTAAAAGCTACAACTCAGTTCGCTTACAGGGTGATTGATGGTCGATGGTACCTTTAGAATTAAGGTCTATAAACCTAGCAGTCCCAAGGTGGAAAAAAACTTCGGGAACTATATAATAATTAGGTGCTTTTCAGGTGCTAATTAGGGCCTCTAATTAAAAATTAGGTGCTCCTTTAGTTTCTGAGAAAATCAAAAAAAACTAAGGGACTGCTAGGTTTATAAAAGCTAGCAGTCCCCTATAGTAAAAAATATTTTTTCAAATTTTTTCTTTGTATCAGAATTAGGTGCTTTTTAGGTGCTCCTAAATAGTCCAAGAAAAAATAGAATTGATTAATTATTAACTGAGTTATAGATTTTTTTTAATTATTAGAGGACTGCTGGCTTTACATTTAGATGTTGGTGTGTCAGAATGACGAAAAAACTTCGAGATTTATATAATAATTAGGTGCTTTTTAGGTGCTAATTAGGGCCTCTAATTAAAAATTAGGTGCTCCGTTAGTTTCTGAGAAAATCTAAAAAAACTAAGGGACTGCTAGGTTCATAAAAGCTAGCAGTCCCCTATAGTGAAAAATATGTTTCCAAAAATTTCTTTTGTATCAGAATTAGGTGCTTTTTAGGTGCTCCTAAATAGTCGAAGAAAAAATAGAATTGACTAATTATTAACTGAGTTACAGATTTTTTTTTAATTATAAGGGGACTGCTGGCTTTACGTTTACATGTTGGTGTGTCAGAATGACGAAAAAACTTCGAGATTTATATAATAATTAGGTGCTTTTTAAATGCTAATCAGGGCCTCTAATTAAAAATTAGGTGTTCCTCTAATTTTTGAGAAAATCAAAAAAAAACTAAGGGATTGCTAGGTTTATGAAAGCTAGTAGTTTGATTTTCTCAAAAACTAGAGGAGCACCTAATTTTTAATTAGAGGCCCTAATTAGCACCTAAAAAGCACCTAATTATTATATAGATCTCGAAGTTTTTCCGTCATTCTGACACACCAACATGTAAACGTAAAGCCAGCAGTCCCCTTATAATTAAAAAAAAATCTGTAACACAGTTAATAATTAATCAACTCTATTTTTTCTTCGACTATTTAAGAGCACCTAAAAAGCAACTAATTCTGATACAAAAGAAAATTTTGGAAAAATATTTTTTACTCTAGGAGACTACTAGCTTTCATAAACCTAGCAATCCCTTAGTTTTTTTTTGATTTTCTCAAAAATTAGAGGAACACCTAATTTTTAATTAGAGGCCCTGATTAGCATTTATAAAGCACCTAATTATTATATAAATCTCGAAGTTTTTTCGTCATTCTGACACACCAACATGTAAACGTAGAGCCAGCAGTCCCCCAATTTCAAGTAATTGCTGTTGATCTATCATCTATCAAAATAATTTCAACGATGCAACGTTGCCGCTTATACCAAAAAGTAATATAAAGTTTGATATTTGAAATCAGACACCTTGTATATTATTGCATTTTTCGCTCCGTTATTAGTTTTTGATTATTTTTGTACAATACCTACTGTCCTATACTTATCTGTAGTGATTTTCGACTTATTAATTAATTTCTCTATTTTTTATTAAAAACATACCGTCTTTTTATTGTTAAATTTATTTCACTATACGTTACTGAGATTCGTAGAAAGTTTAAATTTTAGAGATAACTTAGGGAGATCCTGCATATTACTTTTAAATGACGCATCTTGTTCCTATATTCGGAAATACAAGCAAGTTTCGTGAGACAATTGGATTATTTTGGGATATTGGTCTAATGGCGTTTCCGATTGGGGCGATTGGTAGATTTAATTCGCACTGAGTGTATTTCCATCTCTTTCTCTCAGCCTGTTGAAGAAACAGATAGAAACCGGAAACGCTATTGAATAGCTATGGAATGTCACAATGTAAACTATTAGGTAATTCAAACCACGTGACTTTCTATAATGGCGGGTGATGGCAAGCAATTTTTCCAATTAAAAATTATTTATTATTATTTTTTTTTTTTTTTCTTCTTTTATCTTGCGATTTTTGTTATTCCTTTGCTGGGAAATCCACCTTGACCAGTGTCCTTGTCAATCTTGTCCTGGCAACTAAGGGAACTATAGTGAAACTGATGCACTTGCCTCAGTATCCTGGGATTTCTTTACGTCGGATGCCACAATTTATACCTACCAGATTCGGAATTACTGGGTACAGACAGTATCAAATGGACAAGAAAATGGTACCTACCTGAACGGGTTTTGTGTATTGTACTGAACTGCTCCTGCTTCCCATAAGGTCAGATCTTTCCATTTTTCTCATATAATTGAATTATCTCAAGCCCTCAGCGTGGCTGAAAAACATTGAATGGTAACATACGTATTTAACTGGCCGTGTACTATTACCACTTTTGCGCCTTCTAGTTTTTAAGTTGGTTGTTTCGATAAAGTGCTTAAAACCTTACGAATGTACACCAAATATATGCATATACGCGGTATTTTCTAATCACTGGTGATTATTTACAGTATTTTCAAGTTACAAGAGTAACGCAGCTTGTCGATGAACCTACCCGTATCTCAGAAAGGGGCGAATTTGCAGCGCTTTTAGACTTGTTCCTAACCACCAATCCTGACTCGTACACAATTCAAGTAGATACTCCACTTGGTTCGTCCGATCATAAACTTATAATAACAAAGTGCGAAATGCTCATCCCACCAAGCCTACAACCACTTCCTCGTAAAATGTGGCACTATAAATCGGCAAAATGGAATGACCTAAAACAGTATTACCTGGATTTTCCATGGCAAGAGGTTTGCTTTAAAACAGCTGATCCCACTATTTGCTGTAATGAAATAACACAAGTAATCTTATCTGGAATGGACGCATATATCCCACATACAACTAAACGTAGAGCTAATGCAAAACCTTGGTTCAACAGCCAGTGTCAAACGGCTGTACAGAAAAAACAGAGAGCATATAACCTTTGGAAACGACAACAAACCGCTCAAAACCACACAGAATTTATAGAAGCCAGAAATAGTTGCAAAATTACTATTGACTCCGCTAAAGAAACATACAATCAAAGAATAAAAAACAGGTTGCTGAATTGTCCAAGTAGTTCTAGGTCTTTTTGGTCTCTTGCAAAAGCTGTTGGATCTAACTTCACCAAGTCATCCATACCACCACTTACAGATAAAAATAATCACTTAGCCACAACATCAGAGGAAAAAGCCAATATGCTTGCCCAAATGTTTTCCTCCAACTCCAACCTCACAGTGCCAAACGGAAAAACTCCACCGTTCATTGAAAGGATTTCCCATAGTATGCCAGAGGTACCCTTTTGTCACAGAGAAATACGAAAATCCCTAAAAAAGCTGGATACAAACAAAGCAATGGGTCCGGATGGCATTCCCGCAATAGTACTCAAAAATTGCGCCAACGAACTTACCCCAACTTTCGCAAAATTATTCAATTTGTCTTACAGGCAAGGAGTATATCCATCATCATGGAAGTCTGCCGCAGTACAACCCATTCCAAAGAAAGGAAAAAAGACAGATCCGTTAAACTATAGACCAATTGCCCTACTTCCGGTGATATCAAAAGTAATGGAAAGAGTTCTGAACAATCACCTAACCAAGTACTTGGAAAAGTACAAAATTATCAACGATAAGCAATACGGATTTCGAAAATATAGATCAACTGGCGATTTACTTACATACGTCACTCACTTATGGCAAAAAGCGATTGAGTTGCGGGGTGAAACAAGAACAATTGCCTTAGATATATCTAAAGCATTCGACAAAGTTTGGCATGAAAATCTGCTCAACAAGCTCAAAGCAATGGGATTATCGCCGAAACTTTGCACTTGGTTTGAAAGTTACCTAAAGGACAGATCCATTTATGTTGCACTGGATGGCCAGAACTCCAACTCTTACCAAATAAATGCTGGTGTGCCACAGGGAGCAATCCTTTCGCCAACTCTTTTCCTGATTTACATAAATGACCTCATAGATAAAACAGTAAATCCAGTTTATTGCTTTGCAGACGATGGCAATGTAGTCTCCTCACTCATACCACCCACAGGTCTTTCCGCACGTGAATTCCATCATCTTAGACTAACTCAAATATCGCAGATAAATAACGACCTGGAGATAATAGAGGACTGGGGTAACAAAAACCTTGTACAGTTCAACGCACAGAAAACCCAAGCAGCTCTGTTTTCAAAAAAGAACACCACCGGTGAGCCAAACATCATGCTATCTGGAAGTGCTGTCACATTACAGAGTCAGTTGAACATCTTGGGGGTTACTGCAGAGACCAACATGTCTTGGCACAGTCACGTGGCAGATATTGCTAAAAGGGCCTCCCAAAAGCTGGGGGTGCTATTTCGTACAAGACATCTGTACACACCAAGCCAATTGCTGACACTCTACAAAGCCCAGATTCGACCAACTATGGAGTACTGCTCACATATATGGAGTGCAGCACCCAAACATACCTTAATGCTTTTGAATACCGTGCAAAAACGAGCTATCAAGTTGATCAATGACCCCGCACTTACTCGTAACTTGGATGGTCTCGAACATCGCAGATCTGTGGGCGATTTATCTCTCTTCTACAGGTACTATCACGGAAAATGCTCTGAAGAGTTGGCACGTATGATTCCACCGAGAGTAGCACCTACCAGGCGAACCCGTCAAACAGACGGTAACCATGAATTTACTGTCAAACTAGAGGCACCAAGAACCTCATTATATCAGAATTCATATCTCTGGAGAACAGCATCGCTGTGGAATAAACTCCCTGCGACGGTTTTCCCTGCAGGTTACAACCTGAACCGTTTCAAGACCAACATACACCGACATTTCCGCGCACTTGCCGCTTCTCGAGCGTGATAGGACATTTCCTTGCGAATGCGCATATCCGTAAAAAAAAAAAAAAAAAAAAGTATTTTGTTAACTTTTACATAAGTAGTTTATTCAAATTCGAATATGATAAACGATAAAATACTAATTTGATATATGACATTACTGAAGGTGTAAAATTATAGTTCTTTACTTCTTTAATTAAAGCTGCCACTTCATATTTTGAATTTAGTGTTTCTTTCCCTTGGTTTATTGCTTACTTTAGGTTCTTTCCCGTTTTGTTGGTTAGCACGATTACCTTTCTGTAGGGGTGAAAACGGGTGGCGCTATTATAAATTTATCTGAGCTATTTACCCACGACCACTCTCCACTGGCATAGCTAGCTAGGAAGGGCCTTTGTACCCCAAACAGGTAATTGTTCCGAACCGTTTAGGTAAACTTTTGGTTTAGTGCATTTTTAGCTAACATTATCTTTAGAATTCCACTCATTTTGCAGCGAAACAATATAATTTTCATATTTAATTTTTTTTTTCTCATAACAAATATTTATAATTTTTTTTACTCATAATAAATTGGTGTTTTAACACAGATGCAAAATGATGAAGAGCACGTCATATGCTACCTCAGTCGATCTCTAAATCAGAATGAACGAAAGTACACGACCACAGAAAAGGAGTGTTTAGCAGTGTTATTTGCGATTGAGAAGTTACGGCCTTATATTGAGGGTACCAAATTCACTATAATCACTGACCACTATAGCTTAAAGTGGCTTAATACAATTAAAGACCCAGTTGGACGTATTGCTCGCTGGGCTGTGAGACTGCAACAGTACGATTTTGAGGTGGTTCATCGGAAGGGCAAAGAGAACGTTGTTCCCGATACTTTGTCGAGATCGGTCCCTGAGCTGTTATGTTAGACAAAATTATTACTTGTTATTGGTCAAAATTGACAGGAGGAAAATAGTCTTGGTCAATGAACTAGAGCTAAAAACTAGAATGCGCATACAGTGCCATATCTGCCAAAAAAATGAAGCCATGAAAGACAGGTGCCACAACGGGGAATGTTTTTTTTTTCTGTTGCTCGCTGACATATGACGTTTTCGAAAGTTTTGTCAATTTTCCCTTCACAAGTTTCATCAATTGGAATACGTGTTGGAAGCAATTTTCGCCATTTAACATAATGAGTGCGACAAAAACAGTTATCCCCTCCGCAGCAGCCGCACTAGGCTTCACGTTCGTCCTTATGTGTTAGCATTCCAGTTTTTGGTTATAGTTCATTAGTCTTGGTAAAATGCTAAAAGATGGCCGACTTGCCATAGATACCTATGGTGAGACTTTTGTGATGTCATTGGATTGAATTGTCAACAACATTGTGAGTAGGAAAGAGACAAAAACACAACAATGATAATATTTTTGGGTATGACCCAGTGGAAAGTGGGCCATGCTATGCATTTGTTTTCAATTTCAATCCTTTTGATATGACCATATATCCATATGGTTTCAGTATTTGTCATCACCCGCCATTATACAAAATCACGTGGTTTAAAATACCTAAAGTCTGTTTTTTTTTAAGATAATTCCCCAAGTCAAAAAATTAGTAACTATGTTGGCAACACAAGCTTTTTCTACATAAAAAATTTGAAAGCACTGACAATTTTACATCGTATTGCCAACATAGTAGAGAGTTATTGGACGTGCAATAAGGACAAGCAGTATTTAAATTAGCCCTATTTTGACATCTACGCATGCGCATTTGGGTCTGAAAATAAGGATTCCCTTAATAAGGTTACTGCTTGTCTTTATTTGTGTATGGTTAGTGCAAGGCAGTAAACTTCCCTTATTTCAATATTTCTGACATTTTTGACGACTTTAACGTTTCGCTTTTCGACGATGACGTAATTTTACTTAGAGAATTTGTTTCTTCCAATAGTTTTTCATTTTACTGTAGGCAACATCAAAAAATGGGTATCAGCAGAAATTCACAAACAGAAATAAACACTTTTTGAGGTTGAAATTTATAAACATAGCTATAAGCTGTCAAAATTATGAATACAAAAATAAGGTAATTCTTAACACCTACTACAGACTACAGTCTTCCAATAACTGTTATTTTCTTGGAGAAATAGTGCTGATGCACTAATAAAATAACGTAGATTCTTAATACTGCGAGGCAGTATTTAATAGTTCCAATAACTCTCTAATGTCATTTTGATTTTTATCTTAAAAAAAAAACAGACTTTAAGTTTCATCATGACATTTCATAGCTATTCAATGGCGTTTCCGGTTGGTAGAATGAGTGCAAAAAAAATTATTTCTATCTGTTTCTTCGACATGCTGAGAGAAAGAGATGGAAATACTCTCAGTACAAATTGAATCTACCAATCGGAAATGCCATTAGACAAATATTTCAAAATATTAGTCCAATTCTAACAGAAACTTGCTTGTATTTCCCTTACTATTTAGGCTAGGTATAGGAACAGGATGCATCATTTGTAAGGGATTTTAATTGCCTTTTATAATATTTCATAATATACAGGCTGCTCTATTTAAAATAGTGATTTTTTAAACTTTTTTGTACCTGGCAGCACAATTACTAATTTTGACCAACCCCGTATGTAGAACAAATTTTCTTACTCAAAAGTAATATGCCTCCCTAATCTCCGAAATTGAAACTTTCTACGAATTTCAGTGACGTAGTAATACAAATTTAACTACAGCTGTGTTTTGAAGAAAAAATAAAGAAATTAATTAATAAAACGAAAATGACTAGAGATAGGTATAGGACAGTATTATCCTAAATAATCAGAAAGCAATTAGCGGAGTGAAAAATGCAATAATATACAAGGTGTCTCATTTAAAATATCAAACTTTATATTACTTTTTGGTATGAGTGGCAACGTCGCATCGTTGAAATTATTTTAGAATGATAGATTAGGAGCAATTATAATACTTGCATATGCAAATTTTCGAAAAAATCCAATATTCAATATCAATCACCGGTTATACAGTGTGTATCAGCCAAATGGAATAAATTCGATGAGATTTTTTTTCTGCTAAACATTATTTGCACAAAGTTTTTTTATACAGGGTGATCTAAAATTCAAGAATCTATCTTCAAATGGTTTCGGAAATATTGACAGTTGAAAACTGACTTTCTTGCAAATTTGACAGGTTGTGAAACTTAAACCGAATTTTCGCGACGAACTACTTCCATGACTTCATGAAAACAAACGCTTTCGCGAGAAGCTCATGACGTCATATTAAAAATAGTTCGAGAAAGCATGGACGCAGCTTCTAGTCAGCGTTCAAACTCATGACGTCACAGACGAACTATATGGTTCGTCTTTAGATGAACTACATTCGTCGCGAAAATTCGGTTTTCGGCTGTGGTCCGAATATAACCAGGAATGTGGTTTCGCAGTCCGAAAGTAATCAAATTACTCTGGTTCCTGGAAAAGTGGTTACTTTTGGACCTTGGTGTCCTGAAATCTGGTTAACCAAATGTCAAAATAGTTCCCGGTTATCATCAACGTCGGATTATATTCGGACCATAGCCTAGAACAGTTAATTTTAGAGCAAAACCAATCATTCTTGTCTTATTTTTCTATAAACTATCATTTGACACTATGGCTGGGTTCGGTAAATGCATCTGCGAACAAAAAGAGCAAATTTTGACAGACGTCACGTGATCATTTATCTTTTTTCACCTGTCGAATCACGTGACAACTGCAAATTTGGCTCATTCTACTCGCAGATGCAATTACCGAACCCAGTCACTATGTCATAGGTATAGCCAATTTTAAGCGATTGACCAGTCCGTTATCTTGACAGATAAGCAATGAATTTAACGTCGGTTAAGACCAATTGGTTGACAAATGACGCCTAATTAATGGTTTATCTGTCAAGATGACCGATCGGTCAATCGCTGAAAATTGGTTTATGTCTAAAATTTTCCGAATTCAAAACTGTCATAATACACGGGAAATGCCATACAAATACCGGCACAGCTGTTTTGGGAACACCCTGTATAAAAAAATATTGTGCGAAAAATGTTGAGCAAAAAAACAAAATATAAAGTCTGTTTTTTTTAAAGTTAAAAGTCAAAATGACATTATGTTGGCAATACAATGTAAAATTGTCAATAGACCGATCTCCTATTACCTGGACTGCGCGCGTCGCTTGTAGGCTGCAGGTGAGCGTCCAATGAGAAGCAAGTTTATGACAGGCTTGCGTCATATTCTTATTCAGGGGCCAGTTCAGAATGAATCGTTCCTTCTTTCTTTGTAACGTGTAATTTGACAAAGAGCAAACTAATACTTTACATATTACTTGAACTCACCGCAGTTTCGTTTAAGGTTATGTTAGATTATACTTGACATATTCCTTTGCAATCTCATTGAGCGATGTTGCCGGATGAAACATTTATCAAAATGAAAGTGCAAACGATGTTTATCCACTTTAAAGCTCTCCTTTTGTCTGATTCAAGGCGTTGTGAAACACTTGAGACTATATTACTTTTTTAATGTTATAATGTTCGATTTGTATTGTCTACATTTGTTCTGCAACAATACAATCTGGCTACACTGCAGCCTACGAGTTGCGCGCGCATGTCATCTTTTATTGTTTTCTAACTTGTATTTATTACAATGAAGCTTCCTTTTTCTAATCATGGGAGATAGGTCTATTCTTCAAATTTTTCATGTAGAAAAGTCTTGTGCTGCAAGGTTCCTAAAGTTAATAGGTTGCCTGGTAATGGGTAACTTGATGACGTATCATACAGATGATATCATAAAGTTATCAGGCAACCTACCTTTCTCAAAGAACCTTATGTGCTGCCAACATAGTTACTAAATTTTTGACTTGGGGACATGGGCGCCGCCAGGATTAGTTTCAGGGAGGTGCATACAAGCAGGGCGGTGCGTGGATTGTTATATTGGCTCAAATTATAATTTGAGAAGGTAAATGCCCGCCGGAAGCGCGAAAATTTTCCCGGGTGCCACGCCCAAAAACTGTTATTTTGAACAATCAAAAAAATAATTTTTCTAGGAGATTGGATAAGTTATATGATGTTTTGACCTCGGTATTTTCTCACTCACCATTAATTTAAAATATTGTTAAGGGTCAAGGGATTTGATTTCTACCAAACAACCATCTTAGCTGACTATACTATCTTAATTTAAATTTCCGTACACAAATCTTGTTCTTTCCACTTTTTTTTTTTTAAATTGAAAGTGGCAAGGGCTTCTCGCAATTTAATATCTACTTTTTTCGGGTTATCAAATCGTAGAAATTGCGAAAAAATTTATATCAATAAACTAGAAATTAAGTAAATTCGAAATTCTCGCCATTCTATAGGTTGATGCCGCGTGAAATAAAAATAAAATAACCCGATCCAAACAGTAACTTATTAAAAAAAAAAATAATAATGCAAGTGCACCCCCTTGCACCCTACTCCCGGCGCCCATGCTTGGGGAATTATCTTTAAATAAAAAACAGAATTTACGTTTTTTATATTATATTTAGGATGACGTCATCGAACAAGGACATACAATGTTGTCAATGCCTATTTTTTTTCTTATAGGGCAAGCTTTTAAATTAATCAATTGCTGCGCATTTCTCCTGATGGCAACCTATCCTTGCTTTGCTGCTCTCAAATGACAGGGACAGCAATACATCGCTGAAAATGCACATTGATGATTTTAAAAACTTGCCCATAATTTACCAGAATGTCATGTGTCAATAATTCTGATGATAGCCAAAAATAACGAAATGAAAATTGTTTATGATACAAGTCATGCAACGTCGCGCGCCGTTGCCGACACAAAACATCTGAAATTCCCCTATGCTTTAAAGGCGTTGAAATATACTTTTTTTTTGTTTTGTAAGGTTGGCAGCAGAAATTTACTAAATGTGACGTCATCCTAAATATAGCGTAAAAATCCTATAGACAGGCGCGAGTACACTGTATAAGAGGAAGACTAAGAAGTGCCAATAGCATGATCAGAAGCTCCAAAGAGGATCGTTGGAAAAGTTAATATGAAATTAAAATAAAAAGCTGAGATTCTGGTGGATACAAAATCTCATTTTAAATAAAATTGTCTGAATATTTAACTTGTTCAAAACAGAAGTTACAAACCTGGATCGATGTTTAACGGTTGTTTCATCCTCTTCTCCATCGTTCCGTCAGGTAACTGAACCATGAAATACGAACCGGCAATGCTGCCGCGCTCCATCTGGATCCTCCTCTCTTCGGCCATCCGTTGCAGCAGCGGTTTCTCGCCGGACTCTTTCGGATACGTCAACGGACGCATCAACGCACCGAACAAGACACAATTCAATATAAACCCGGCTAAAATCAAATTCGCGCCGCGCCATCCGTACTCTTGCAGCAAAATGTCCGCTAGCGGTGCGAACGCAAACGTACCAACCCCAGACCCGCACACCGCTATGCCGGTAGCTAACGACCGTTTTGTTTCGAAATAGTAGCCCACACATACTACCGCTGGCAAGTAAATCAAGCCGAAACCTAAACCGCCGAAGAAACCGTATATTAACATTAACGAGTTTACGGACGTGCAAAAAATTGACAAGACGAAGGCTACCGTTGATATTAAACTGCCAGCTATGCATACTGCACGACATCCGAATTTGTTTGTTAGGGCGCTCACTAGTGGTCCGGCGCTGAGGTACATTCCTGAGAGTAGAGAGCCAACCCATGCTGTTTTACCCTAGAAGAAAGAATAAGTATAGTATATAAAAAAGACAATACTTTCAAATTGAAATAACATTCCAACGACTCATGGAATATACTATAGTGAAAGATGATGCAAGAAGCATGTGTTTTAACCATTTTATGAACCACTTACTCCATGATCAAAACCACTTTCGAAGGAAGACTTAAGGTCTGTTCCAACCAACACATCGAATACCGCCGTCCCTTGAACTGTTTAGGAATCCCTCTGTATATACGAATTTCGGATTCTACGCCCAGACAGAGTCGTGACGGTATATTGTACGATTAACTGATGTGTTGGAACAAACCTTATAAGTCCTCTTCCCTTCCTTTCCTTCACATCATCCAGTCAATGTGTTTAAAGTTTTCCGACTCTTCTTTCCTGCAATCGCGTTCTTCAATATCTTAATGGGCGATGATCAATCCAACCCCACTTCACTTTCAATTTAGCTCTTCGGGCTCTCATCTGCTTTCATCCGTTATCTGATCTTTTTCCACCATTTCCAACATTTCTCTGCGACCACGCCATCCAAACGAATACTGATATTCCTATGAGTATTGTTTTTCCCAAGTTATCAGAAATTTCTTGTTGGGCCGATCTCACTTTCTTTTTCGCCAACATTTCTTGTATGACAATAATGAGAACAATATCATCTGCAAAGAGAAGCAATCGGTCTGGTATCTCCTTGTTTTCCATCTCTAATACCTAATTCCTGTCCCATCAGGTGATGCCAATTGGATGGATTTAGAATGGCAGAGTTCGAACCAACTAAAAAGAATGGGTCACCGTCAATTTGTCGTAAATCAATATGTCTTAGGTCAATTCGTCGTACGCCTATTCGTCGTAAAGTCAATTCGTTGTAGCGTTGATTTGACGTATACGTCAATTCGTCGTAAAGTCAATTTGTCGTAAAGTAACGTCGACTAGGTAGCTTGTATTGGGGGTAAATTGGATCAATCATCCCTGTCGGTATTAACGCAACTGAATCTTATGCATCACTGCTGATTCATGTAGTAGCCAACGTGTTATTAGTTTGCAATTTTAATCAGATATTTTTAAAGTTACCGATAATAACCAGGTTAGTTTGCATTAGATTAGAACTGCAAACTAAACTAAACTAACCGGGTTATTATTGGTAAGTTTGGTAATTTTCAAACATCCCTGTCGGTATAAAATCATCTGAATCTTATGCATCACTGGTGACACATGTGGTAGCCAACGTGTTAATAGTTTGCAATTCTTACCCTAGAATACTTTAACCCTCTAAAAACACACGTAGATACTAACCTACGTGAAATTTACGTGTTCCATGTTTTTAGGTGTGTGTGTGAAACATAAGTTTTACTAGTGTTGCGGAAATAACCCACAACAAGTTTAAATTTTATTATTTCTAATTTAATATATCTCGATCTCTATCATTTACCATAAAAATAATATTCTAAAAATAGATGCTATTGCTGGACTATTTATCCTGTAAAACCGGCAACAATAACCCTTTGAACCGGTAAAATTACAGGTTTCATTACCTTATAAGGCAGTGGACCTTTGTCGCTGCTGTGATTGGTCAGCCGCTACATTGTTTTCTAGATCTTTGCGACCTGCTCCCCTGGCAGAGTCTAGTCAACGCACATTCTTCATTACTATTAGAATAAGAGAAGAGTTCGCACCCTCGCGCCCTCTGAATCATCTCCAGAGGAAAAACCCCCGTTAGTACGCGCGATTTATAGGAAAATACTACTCTCTGTATCTCAAGGCCTGACATGGTCTATATTATTGATTACAATTCATGTAATAAACCCCTAATTGTTGCAAGTCTACGTGATTGTCTTTTGGCTCTCTCTCACTCTTGACGGGCTCCAACGCACCTGTATATCATTGTGTTTTCTTTCTTTTCATCTCAGTGGAAAATTCCCTAGCTGCCAGTGTGAATAGTGGTGATAAATGGATAAATAATCGCCTTGTGGATTTATCTGCATGAACCGGATTAAGCAAGTAAGACCGTTACAATTTCTCTAACAGTCGAACAATAAATACTGATTAGTGATTCGCTTGAAATGCAGTATAAATTGAAGTGTTTTCTAACGTTTAATGCAGAAATTTGGTTTTCACACTCGTGAAACATTTGTACATTTGTATATAGAAACTGAGCATATAAAAAGACTTTTCTTGCACATATTGTTTACAGACTTCAGCAGAAAAGTGCTCAAATTCAAATTGTTAACTCTCAATAAATAAAAGAACTTTCAAGGATCAATAAACATTTTGTGATTGCAGTGAACTGATTGAAGTTGACGAATTATTTATGTTGTGCTCTCGTGCATTTAATTAGTTAATTTGTGTTCTCGTTCATTGAACATTTAACCATAAATGATATTATTATCATTATCAGATTTCTCTATTTTTTATAAATCAAGATACTTTACTTTAGAAAACTTACTTTAGATTAGTATAAAATTTGCAGTTCGACTGGACGTCCAATTAGGAATTTTTAGATAGGATTTGATTGCTGACTATACCGAATTACTTTCATTTATTAATTAAATTGATCAATATTCTATTTCAGCGTTTTATTTGTATAAATGAGAATCAAGGCAACCCCTAACCCAATACAAGGCTTAAATGATCCAACACTTAATGGTTAATTTTTACAGTCAGTCAAAGTAAAAGCTTTTGGCATCCCTGGTGCGGTTTGACTAAAGCCCAAAAAGGGGCAATAGCTAGTTCCGTCTGTATATATTGTGTGAGTATGTTTTTAGGTATGTACATATATTTAAGTATGTTTAAGTAGAATTGAAAAAAAAATCTCCTCAAAACTTTCATTTACACAGAATACAAAATAATAATTCCAGCAGCTTATATTTTGGAAATTTTGAGGAATAATTTTAATTCTTTTTGAATGAACAACACTCGGAACAAATGCACGTTCATATTTTCTCGAAAATATCGCGAAATACAAATAAAATAAATAAATTTCGTTGAAAGAAAGTACGTAAATTTTACGTACAGAAGTGTACTTTCGTGAATCTAGCAGACGTGAAACGACTGGCATTTATGTAACAGAGGCGATGCCTGGTCCTACTGATATTGGGGATTTGAGCGGACTGGATTACATATTTCGGAAATGGCAGCATATCAAACAAAAAGCACACGTAAAATTTACGTGGGTTAGGGTTCTGATAAATTAACGCTATGACGAAGTGACGTAACGACGAATTGACTTTACGACGAATCGACGTATACGACAAATTGACTTTACGACGCATTGACTTTACGATGAATTGACTTTACGATGAATTGACTCTACGACGAATTGGCGTAAGACGAATTGGCATAGACCCAAGAAGACTACACCAGCGTTATCGTTTGTCTCACTTCAAATGAAAGGGCCCTAGAGAAAAGGAAATTTGCCTTCTTCGTCAGTGATGACGTCAATAGCTTCTTCTTGGCTGATTCTTACTATATATGTTTCTCCTAACATCTGAGTGAAGTCTTACTCCAGTGGTGATATTGGGTAATTCTTCAGTAAACTAGATTACATTTGGAATAATTATGTCAATCCAGAAAATAGAGTTCTGTATAAAATTTATCTACAGTATTAGTTAATCCTTGGTTGTCTATTGTAAGATTTCCATTTGGGTAATCTATGGATTTTTAAACAATCGTTTCCAGAATCGTTAATTTCTCTCCAATAATTGCCGTCACTCTTCATGTATTGAAGTTTCCTTACTTATATCTTGTCACATTCTTTTCCTTTTGTTACCCTAATTTTTTTCTCCATGTTCAATTTATCATATTTCCTCATTAGGTCTCAAGTTTTCTTTTGCAGTTTATTGGTTGAGAAAACAGAAAGCAAGTAAAATAGGCCTACATGGGGAGACCAAAAAAACAAGACCAGACCTGATACACAGACGGGTCGAAAAAGACACTGGAGTGAGATATGAACAATAAACAGGAAAAACTCCTATGACATTAAACGAACATGATTTTAAAATTTGTATCAGTGTGAAATTGGTTTGCAAAGAGACAATACACGTCTTTGAGGATTAAATCAATCATGGCCCTTTTGGCGATGTTTGAGAGATGATCGTCGATAACAGAATCCAGTAGAGAAGCTCCATCAATGGATATCCAAAGGAGATTTGACTTAAAAGAGAATGAGACACTTGATTTTTGTTTCAATCCCACATAAGAGAAATGCAAACTCCAAGACGCATTCTTCCATAAGAAGACGATCTATATTCTATGGCTCTTTGGAAAGAGTCTAACAGTACCTTGGAGGAGGGAAAAGATTTTTCAATTTTCCTGACGTCCTTTTGTCGAACAATCAATGATTCAATCAATTTATGTTATGGATATGAAGTCTGGATGATGACAGCAGTAGAGATGGTCATTTTAGATGCAGTTCAGATGGGCAAGGGTATTCAGAAGAGAAACGATTAGAAATGAATGCAAATGATACTGCTATGGATGGAATGGATGGTGCAAAGAACAACACAGCTGGAATGGCGATAGACTGGCCGTATAGCATGACAAAGGGATAACAGATTGACAAAAGATCGATAGTAAGGCGCCCAAGAGAAACAAAAGGAAATGTTGAAAGACCCCAGAAAAGATGGCGAGACGATATCCAGAAAATCGCAGGAAAGAACTGGATACAAAAAGTTCAGGATAGTAAACTGTAAAAAGATAAGGAAGAGGTCTTTATTCAGGAGTCTGTGGGGCGAAAACTGAAAAAGAAGGAAAGAAAGAAATAATAGAACAAAAGTACAAAAAAAAGCCTAGAGGAGGTTTTACAAATGAATAAATTCGTCAGTATGTGGCATTAAGGGGGCAACATCGCTCCCATGCACACGATACAAAATACAGAAATCGGATTTAGACTACAAAAAAAAACCGCACATCAGAATTTGCTGAAATTTGGCATAAACATTCCTTGATCGATTATCTAGAGAATAGTGCAGTTAGATTTTCCAGATTTCGAATTTTTTTTTGGCCTATATTGTGAAAATGAACTATTTCGCAAAAATAGAAATATCCACGGTGAAAATTGAAAAAATAAGAGCACTATTCTCTAGATAATCGATCAAAGAATGTTTATGCCAAATTTCAGCAAATTCTGATGTGCCGTTTTTTTTTTGTAGTCTAAAACCGATTTTGGAATAAAATTACAGATATTTTGGCACATATAGTTCAGGCTTTTTTCGAAGATGGCGCCACCAGTCAATTAGTGATGTCATAATTAGGCATTTTCGAAAACCCCGAACCGTTGGAGCTGCAGCTGATGTAGGTTGTTCAGCGTTTCCAAAAAAGCCTATTGACAACAGAACCTCTTTCTCACCTTGTGTAAATTTGTTTTGTTTTTTATTATTGGTTTATAAAATAATAGACACAAAGCATGCTGTTCCATTAGTTTCCATTGAAAATAAATAAAGTATCTATTTTACGTACCTAGGTATACATAAAAAAATTGGATCGTGTTTTGTAGGACAATAGGACAAAATGTCTTTGAAAAAATAAAAAGCTTCAATAATAATTATTAAAATTTATTTACAAAAGGTGGAAAGTGCTAAAATTAGAGTTTTTCCTTTGTGTTCTTGCATATTAGTGCAATAATATTATCCACCAATGCAGTAGAGCATTCCATTTAGGTATCTGGCGATTTGCATTTCTAGCTCTTGCATCTTTTACCAAGAGAATTATGGCACTTCCCAAATAGTGATCGATTTTATTACTGATCGGCCTTATTTAATTACTGACGGTCACTATTTCTTATGAATTAAAAGAATTATGGCACAAAATTTTAAATGTCCACATGTCCACTATTTTGACAATTTTTTCGCGTCAGTGTCGCATTGTTTACTCCATTGTAATGGAAGAAATGTTAGAAGCTGCCATTCTGATGGGGGGTGCAAATGATGTTTTTCGGTTTTATCCATTCACAAAACACAAACAAAAAATATAAACAGATTATGTGAGGTTAGAATCTGAAAAATTCTTGGACAACTGACATTTACGCATGTCTCAAAAAATAGTGGAATAAATACTGCCTTTCACTATCCAATCACAAATAAGGATGATCCTTATTTTATTACTGACCGCCACTATTTTTAGTCACAAATACGCATGCGTAGGTGTCAATAATGTCAAAATAAGAACGTTTATATTAGTGACCGTCACTATTTGAAGGTGCCATAATTCTCTAAATATCTGAAATTGTGTAAGACTCCTGGTAAGACTATTTTTTTATTATTCCTCCGAGTATTCCTCTATTTGTAAGCCCATTCATGTGCCAATTGCTTCCTGAAAATACCTACCACAACTAAACATACCACAAAAACAAGCTCTACAACAAAACATCAATTTTACAGAGTAGAACAAAATTTGAAGTCATACCAGGCATGGAAATACAAATCCCTCCATAATCCCATTTGCCAATCAGTAGGAACTGAGTGAAAAAAGTTGCACTGATTCTGCAAATTGAAATCGCTAGAATATTTAAAATGCTTTAATCTTGGCGCCATCTATAATTTTTTTTTTAGAACTAAAATATATTTTGAAGGGGGGGCCGTTGCGGCCTTAAGGCGACGAGAGATTTATATCAATGTACTTATTTGATAGAGAAGTTTAACAGAGGAAATCGGCCACTCCTGTGCAAGCTTCCAATGTAATAACTTTTTTGTATTGACTTTAACCTGTGAGATTATTAATTAAAAGAACTAAACTATAGCTTTGTCCCAACACAATAGGAAACCGTACAATGTACGTTCACGATTCTGCGGAAAACCTAAAATTTGTGCGTAGAATCCGAAATTCGAAAAATTGAGTAGTTTCAAAACCTTCCATGGGTTTTCTGACGTGTTGGAACAGATCTTCATAATTATTCATCAGTGATAATCATTCTGCCTGTATTCAATAAAAAACTGCGACGCTCTGTTCAATTTAATAAAACGTTTGCATATTATATGTGTAATAATGCATTAGATTATGCAAATTCAGCACTTTTGCGTCCCTCGCAACAAGCAAGCATTACTTTTAAGTCAGCTATTTTCAAAAATCCTGTGACTGTTTAAAATCAATTCTTACCTTAGTTTCACCATAATACTCTGTCATAGGTCGCAGGAAAACACCGAAAGTATAAGCGATACCATCCACAATCATGTTGCACATAAAGGAAGCGAATACCACCACCCACCCGTAACCGCCGTCGGGGGGTGGCGGTAAGTCGTGGTAGTCGCAGTAAGACAAATCGTCTTCATCTCCTTCTTGTTGTTCTGCTGTTAGACGGGCCGCTTCTTCGCAGGCCACCTCACTATCGGTCTGGAAGAAAATAAAATTGGATTCATTATTAAATCATTTGCGGGGAAATACGTCATAGTTGCTGGTATATGCGTGTGGCGCCAAAAAAGAAAATCGTAAATGAAATCTAAGTAGAGTTGCTAGAAGCTAGACGTTATTATTAGTTTCGATGACGTGATAATAATGGTTCAAATGGTTGAGGGAAAATTAATGGAGTCCGCTAATGTTTAATTTTTCATGTTCAATAAATTGCATACCGGTGAAGAGATATAAAGATGTTAACAGTAAATAGTATGAGGATGTCCCTCGTATTTAAACTGCCTGTTGATATTTGAAGGCTAGTAGGTAAATTAAACTTTACGATCCACCGGTACAACCTTGATGTCTCATATGATTGTTCCACTACTATTTTATAGTATTTACCTTACTATTGTTCAGGCATTTACACAGTAAATTCCATTGTCACAGATGTTAAACTTATAAAAATTTGTTTAATTTCTATTGGCTTGACTTTTGGCAATTTTTCAATCGTAAAATCGATATTTCATAAACTTTATTGTTCATATATTATCGAAAACGCCTACTAAAAATGCATCACTTTTTAAACTGGATTTTATTAAAACTTTTGCAATGAATTTTGATCAGTCAAATTAAGTGGAATTTTTACACACTTCGAATATTCTACGCAGCGAATAAATAGTTTTATTTAAATTCCAAACCCAATTAGTTCTTAATCAGATGAGGCTTCTTGAAAAATCTGAATTTCATTAGGTACGTCCAAAGACAAAAATCTCCTACGCAATAAATAATTTATAAATCAGCGTTTTAAATTTTCATAAAAACGACATGAGGATCTTGAGAAATGTTTACTGCAATGTCAGCAATAACGTTTTTAAACAATAGTTGCCTTTATACGGCCAAATAATCACGGGAATAAGGCATGTTACATTTTTGCATACTTAAAAATAGGTTTAATTGAAGTTTTAATTATATGCTTAACACTGAAAATTAAGGATAGAACGTCAACGGAATATTAACTTGAATGAAGGAAGTCGCAATTTACATGTATACCTACAAGGTAATCCAATTTAAGGTAAATATACTCTTCATTGATATGAGAACAAAGTACATTGATTACAGTATTTTGAGTTATGATTTTAACCCATATATTAATATTGCATCTTCACAATAATATGGACATATGGAAATCTATCTTTCAAACACAGACAAATGCAAATTTAACGACCACGCTAGTTATTGATGATGGGTTACCCATTAATAATAAATAAGCAATCGCCTTACGTAACATGGAGATATGATTTTTGTGTAAAAATGAACCTCTGACTCTGAAGGTTGAAGAGGTAGGTACTTAAAAGTATATACTGCTTCCTTTGCAACATTTCCATATGCACTTATAAATATAGGAAAGAGAAAAAGGCAAATACCTAATGACAATAATAAACCCATCTAAAAGCATTTCCTGATTGTGCGAAATTAAATTTTATCAAGTGACGCTCCAGCTGACGGGAAATGATATCAACGTCCTTGCGTTTTACTCTTTTAGGGTTTCCTTCAAAATTTTCCGATTCCTGGGGAAGAGTATTTTTCTTAAGAAAAAATATTTAAGTAAAAGCTTCAGATAATATAGGATTAGTTTTCAAACTCATATACCAGAAATATGTAATTATTTCGAAAATTTATACTAAAACACTTTACGTGGAATTTACGAGTGTTGATTAGACCTTTCACTTTGATTGGACACTTAAATTTATTGAGCACTAATATGGCGCTGTCCTAAATATTTAATATATCCTTAAATTAGTGTTGATGGCAGCGAGAAATTGATGCTAATTGAAGAATATCGAAACTTTATAGCTTCGTACATTATTAAAGTCATTATTTGATTATTGATAGAGTTATTGAAAGCCTGGAAAAGCAAATAAAAATGCCTATAAAACTTAAAGTAACGTACCAGCAGTGGCGACGCCAGGGGGGGGGCAGAGAGGGCCCGGCCCCCCCCTGAAATTTAGCTGCCCCCCCCTGAAAACTTGCTCTCATGCCGGCAACAATGCAATGCAACATCAGTAGCCTGTGCCGGTTAATTCGATATTCGGTGGGCACAGGTAATCGCGACGGTGTTTTCGCTTTCCTGGGATTCCCCCAAGAATCGTAAACTAACAGATGTGGAATTCTGTAACGAACAGAGATATTTTCGCTATTGACGTCCCTTCTCTATTGATTTCGAAAAGAGAGAAGAAAACAGCAAGTGCCATAGCAAAAGGGACAAGGATTTCTATCTGTTACACAATCCCGCCTCAGGATTACTCATCCTCATAAAGCTTACTTTTCATGCATCCGTTTTTCCGTCAATTCCATGATCCGGAAGTATTTCTATTGGTCCAATAGGTTGGCGCCAAAATATTGGACCAATAGACAAGATCATCGGATTGACAAAAAAACGAATGCGTGTAAAGTAAACTTTAGGCGTATCTACGTTCGCCATTTCTCGAGTCGGCAGGGCCTGCGAGTGACGTTACCACTATCAGCAGCTTAAAGCTTAGTACTCATAACCGCGAAATTCGTTCTTTTTTGACATTGCTTCGACGATTTGACGTTTGATTCACGCATAAAACGTCAAATTGTCAATGCAATGTCAAAAAATAGCGAATTTCGCGGTTATGAGTACTAGGCTAAAGTATAATGGTGACGTCACCTGCAGGCCTCGATGGGATGCTTGCGATTCAGGTTCAGCTAATGCATTTTACGCCGAAAGTTGAGGTCTGCGGCTGAAATGGTAGACACTTTCAGCTCAATAGGCAGTCCTACAAGGTCAAGTTTTCTTGGGATTCCCCCAAACATATTAGTGTCGACTTCCCATTTTTTATTCCACAAAAAAAAGCAATAAAGTGAAAACAAGTGCGCCCCCCTAAATTTTTCTGGCCCAGTCTGGCCCACCCCTAATGTAACACCCTAGCGTCGCCGCTGCGTACCAGTAATAGACCAACGTTAATACGACGTCCATCCTTGGCTAAAATATAGAAAGTAGTATTGGAGGTCGCTAGATGTCATAGCAGGTGCCATATTTAGTTCATTAAAATCTGTTAAAGAATAAAAGAATAAAGAATAATATATTATCGTTCGTGCTCGTATATGCTTGTTCGTGCTCGTTTATGCTTGCTTGGGGAACGTTCTCCAAAAATACATGCTCGAGCATTTTGCATCACTAGTTTCACTCTGACTGGTTTTGTGATTTCTGCAGAAACAGACCTAATATTCTAGTACCTACATTATTTTAGCTAATATCCGACTGTTATATTATTTGATGAATAATGACAAATTACATAAAAGTCAGTTAAATACGAAATAATTCCCTAGGGCGTTATGCTAGAAAATAACGCCTTAGGGCGGTATGACTATTTTAATAACCTGCGTTATGACTTTTTTTTCAGGTAAAGGCGCCCTTGATTTCTTTTAGATTCATTTATTCAAAATTTTCTCATATAAAAAATAATTAGTCGGACATTAGGCGTTGAAGACATCAGGAGTTAGACATACTTTTTCAATGGTTGGTATGTATTATGAGGTTCATAGGTTAGGTTTAAGTATTTTAGTTTAGTAATATTCTTGTCGCCAGTTTAGTATTTTCTTGTCGCCTGGCCTGGGGCCCTGCTGGGCCCCCAAGATCACAGAGCCCCCCCGCAACTGCGGGCCCTTAGTTACGCCACTGCTTTCAACAACAGCAATTTTGAATTTTTTAAAATTTCACAGCCAGTATAGTATATGCAAAGTTAGCCTTTACAAAAATGGAAATTTTCTAACAAACAAAAGTTTTAAGAATTAACCAAGTTATTCAATTGATTTCTGAGGGTTGGGTTTTCAGACCCCAAGAGTACCCTTCCCGGCCCCAGTGGGGTAGCCAAAACAAACGTGGACGTCGGCGACATCTAAACTGCGAGGCCCTTTTTATGTAGGATGGCCATAATATTTCTTGTGACAAAAAGCTGGATATAACGACAGGGACGGCAGGTCCGCCGAAGGCGGAAATTTTTTGAGTGTCGCACCCCTTTTTTCGGGTAAAACAACGGTATTATTTTAAAGCCATTGCAGATTAAAGATTCTGAAGGTTTCGAAATGTCTTGAGGATAAAGACTTTAAAGTCAAGACCAGCTTTGGAAACTAATGCAAGATTCTAAGGCACTTGATCTAAATCCTTGGAACTTAGAAGAATCCTAATACTTTGAACAACTTAGAGATCTTGAAAAGTCTTGAGGCCCATGACTCATGACTAAAAACCCTGGGGATTTTGAAGTCTCCGAAGACTCATTTTTTCAAATATTTTGAAATAAGGACTTTACTAAGCTGAGATCGGAAAATACAAAAGATGTCGGCGTCTTGATCAATTATTCTAGGGCCATTGTAGACTAAAGATTCTGAAGATCCTGAAGGTTTCGAAATTTCTTGGGGATAAAGACTCTAAAGACCATAGCTTTGGAGACTGAGTTAAGATCAGAATATGCAAAAGATATTGGCGTCTTGATCAATTATTCTAAAGCCATTGCAGATTATGGATTCTGAAGATCCTGAAGGTTTCAAAATGTCTCGTAGATAAAGACTCTAAATACCACAGCTTTGGAGACTAATGCAAGATTCCAGGGGATGACTTGTTCTAAAACCTTGGAACTTGGAAGAATCCTTATACAAAACTTAGAGATCTTGGAAAAGTCCCAACTGAAGACTTTTGGGATTTTGGAGTCCCTGAAGACTTTTTTTTTCAAATATTTTGAAATAAGAACTTTATTGAGCTAAGAGCTAAGAAGACTTTAAAGACCATAGCTTTGGAGACCAATGCAAGATTCTAACGCACTTGATTTAAAGCCTTGAAACTAGGAAAAATCCTTATACTTTTAACACCTTAGAGATTTTGAGGCTCACGACTGAAAACTTTGGGGATTTTGAAGTCTCTGAAGACTCATTTTTCAAAATATTTTGAAATAAGGAGTTTACTGAGCTAAAGTCAGAAGATGCAAGAGATGTCGGCGTCTTTATCAATTATTCTAGGGCCATTGCAGATTGAAGATTCTGAAAATCCTGAAGGTTTCTAAATGTCTTTAGAATGTCTTAGTCCTAAAAGACGTAGGTAGCTGAAGAAATAGTAAAATCAAGTCATAAATTGATTAAGGTTCTCTTGAAAAGATCATGCCCCAACTGTTAAAGTTGCCAAAGTATCAATACCAAACGTTTTCAACTTATACCATCTTCAGAGCTATAACACAAATAATTAGAACATTATATTCAAAGCTGGGCAGGGGCGGATGGGCCGGCAGGGATTTTGGGAAGTTTCCTGAAGAGCCGCTTATTTCCGGGCCGGTCCAAGCATAATAATATAGGTATATGGAAAAATAAAATCTTTCATCTTTAAAATTAAAAACTATTTTTTATCAAGAAATTCAATCAAACTCTTTTACTGGGAAATAAAATAATATTTGAGGCTTTTTCTGCTAGCCCCTAGTTATCACTCAAGGTAAGCGCGCATTGGTATGTATCGGTCGCAACAAACGCATTTATCCTCTGCTGCTTCTAGGCCCGGCCTTAATGTTAATCTAGGTGACGCTCCAGTGCCGGTTTTACCACTATATAGGCGGCCGCCTAGGGTCCGGAAGCTCAATGGAGCCCGAAATTCACTCTACAATCAAATCATTTTTGGGAACCTCCCACCCTGAGACTCACCACATCACCCGAATTACGGACACCATCGGCAACACTGTTCTGTACATGGATGTGGGATTCCCAACTCAGGTAGAGTCCATACCCAACTTAAAGTCATGTTACTGATGAATAGCCGTTAACAGAGTAATGGATGATAGATACGAGATGGTCAGCTATCCCTCACAAAGTCTTAAAGACGTCTTTTTTAGGTCTACATTACGTCTGAACGTCTGAAGACCAAAAAAAGACGCCTAGAAGACTCTGTTCTGAAGATGTCCATAAGATGTCGTAAATTCATATCTTAATGACAACTATCTGGTACAACCAAGCCTAAAAGTGAATAATGGTTTATATATTGAAAAGAGAATCCAAGACGTCTTTAAGACATCTCGTTGGAAGAAGTCTTTAGAATGTCTTAGTCCTAAAAGACGTAGGTATTTAGGCAGATCTCTGAAAGACGCTGGGTTTTGTAACATTATGACGTCTTCAAAATGTCTTTGAGACGCCTTAAAGACCTAAGCAACACGTCTTGAATGTCGTTTGTGGACATCTTAGGGACGTCTTGAAGATGTCCAGAAAAAATTCCCACATTCATTTCTCATTCAATTCAGAATTTCCAAAAGCATTCTGTAGCGCTTCAGAAAATTTCGGAAATTTCAGAACCATTTCCGAATGCCCCAAAACATTCATTTTACAATTTCCAAAAGCATTTTGGAACAACTCAGAATTTTGAAACCCATTTTAGGTCGCTCCAAAAGACTCAAACACTCTAGAATCCCCAGAAACATTTTGAAAAGCGCGAGAATCTTAGGATTCAGGTTAAAAGTTACAAAACGCCTTTCAGAAGGCTTTTAGGAGCAAATTTAGATTCCGTAGACCTCTAATAAGCATTTGAAATAGTTCAAATTTGAATCAGATGTTTCAGGAGCATTTTAGAACATTGAGAACCTTCAGAGTTATTTTAGAACAATTTAAAAGTTCTAAATTGAATCCTAGTTTAGAACTGGAAACTTTTTAGAACTTTTTTGAACCAATTTAGAACACTTTAGACTTTAGAGCTTCAATAGGGCTCTAGAATAGTACTTAAAAATCTGTTCCAACAATTTAGAAATCGCTGCAAAATTTCTAGAATGCTCCAGAATTCTTCAAGCCAACTTAGAGCACTTTAGAACTTCAATAATCCATTTTAGTACGTTCCAAAACACTTTCCAATAGCATTTTTTTAAAATTTTGACAGAAAAAGTAAATAGATACTTGTTTGAGATTTTTTCTTCATAATTTCAATGTTAGGCGTGAGTACCTATTCATATTACGTATCTCACCCCATCATTTACCATTAGATAGGTACCTACTTGAAAAACTTAGTTTCAGAAAAATACATGAAATGGTTTTAAAATACTGATTTGGCAGGCCAGGCCGGTGCCAACAGTTTCCCGGGCCGGTTTTATGCTCCCCATGCGCCCCTGAAGCTGGGGATAGTGTGATATTTTCATTAGTCTGGAACGAATCTCACAATATTTCCAAAAGGATGTTTTTATGGGAAATAAATAAATACTCAAGGGTACCTAATTTAATTTCGACCACAAAAAATGTTTCATCCTCTAAATCCTCTAGAATATGTACTTATATGGTTTCGTATTGTTTCATGGACGAATCGACTCAAATTGAAAAACATTACAGATACATAAAGGCCGGTATTAGTAAGTAGTTTTTAAGTTTAAGATTGACTGTGATACGATTTAGATAATGAATTTTGTAAGAGTTGTAAAGAGTTAAGTTGTTTGAGTTAATTAGTGAAGTAATTAGTGTCGGAGTGTGTAGTAACGTGATTTTGGAATAAACGACCCCAAGATTTCTTTCAATCACACCAGAGCCGTAACATTACAATTCATTCATTCATTCATTCAAGGCGATTAAAATCCTCTATAAAACGTGACAAGACAAATCTGGTAGCAAAGACTTTGAGTAATGCTTCAAAGTTGAAGTACAATCTGATTTTATCTCAACTACCTAATAGAGATAACAGTTACAAATTTCAAAATTAATTGCAATTAAAACCACATGTTGAAGTTAATAGCTTCACACATTGTATAATCTTGATTATTGAAATTTATTTCGAAAACAATTTGACAACAATGTTTCATGGTCTGTGCCCTCGTGGAGCCTTGAAACGAAATTTTGGTTGGTTAAAAACCGCCAAGATGCATTGAATAAGTACTTACAATGTTGCCAGTGTAAAATTTTATAGTGGCATAAAAATTGATGACCACTTTAAAATCTGAGTAAACACACTAAAGTATCAAATCGATCAAACTGTTATTTGAGGTGAACTACATTTGGAACACTCAATAAAAATTGCTTTATGGGGACACAACATAAAAGTTTTGAGAACAATGAAAAATTAAGTATATTCAATACTTACCCCAGAATTATTAGTCATAATTGGGAATTATATAATTAATCTCGAATTTAAACCGTGCCTGGGCTGAAAGTCAGCTCCAGCCAGGGTTTTGCCTATAGAAAATTTCGAAACTGAATAAAAAGCATCTTATCAGATTAATAAATCGCGTACTTAAGATATTACAAAATAATTATAAGTAGATACCTGAGGGGGAAAAGCATAGAAACGCGATAAGCAAAATGATGATTATTATAATCATATAATCACAGCTTGTAAAAACGTGTCAGTGATCTATATAGATGAATAATTATTGAAAAATTTATCAGGATTATATAAATATTGTGTCAAAGAAACCAACCGAATCTTATCCAATCTACTGATGACGTCAAAGCCTGTTTTTTTTTTCAGTTGAGAACAAAGAAAATTGCGTGTATAAACGATGCAAATTGATTTCTTCCCTAATTGCGAAATCGTCTTTTAATTTACTTTAGAAATTGATTGGGTTTGGAAAATTTTGCTTTCAAAAGGTCAATAACCAAAAAATCTGATTAACAGATTGGTGTTAAATAAATTTTTAGTTTAAAAATAAATTTGGTAAATTTTCCGTGCAATGTTTAAAGGAAAACTTTGTGGCTGAGCATGTGATTTATTATTATTCACCGTGTTAGATTGTTGTTTTCCTTGGATGTTTAATAATGGTTTCTAATTACCTAGTGACATAATGTGAATTTACATTTGATTGGATTCTGCATTCTGCTGAGGGATTCAGTCAGCATAATAAAATATTTTATCGCTTCCCATAAACTCTGAGAAATTAAATCAGTAGATGACAAAGAAAGTTTGATGCCGGAAATGTTTGGCTAGAAGGTCAACGAATCGGATAAAGGTCTTTGTTTTTGGCTATTCGAAATGATTTTTTGATATAAAAAACTTAGAAAATCATTAGTTAAATGAAAGAACAATTATTTTAAGTATTACATTTAAATAACCGTTACTAATTAGACCCTCTACCCATTTATATACCGTGGAATAATTTGCGGTGAATTGGTTTCATGCCAAGTTTCCCAAATATTGTTTGTTTTGTTTTGGGCGTTTTTCATTACATCATTAAAATCCAAAATTTATGATGGAACAGTGAGATTTCCTATTTTTCTTTCTTCTCAGTCCAAGTTTTCCCGAAATAATCAAGACTTCTCATTAAAATTTTATGTAGGATTTGAGTTGGTCATCTTGAACATCAAGATGCTTTTAATTTCCTCAAAGTTTATTCAGCCACCTCAACAAGCATAAAAAAATTTATTGGATGCTTTATCCAGACAGCACACAAAGTCTTAAACTGTTTTAGATCTGCATTACGTCTGAACGTCTGAAAACCAAAAAAAAATACGTCTAGAAGACGTCCACACTATTTGGCACAACCAGGCGTTAAAGTGAATAATGGTTTATGTATTAAAAAAAGATTCAAAAACGTCTTAAAGACATCTCGTCTTTAGAATGTCTTAGAAAAAATGTTCTAAAGACGCCTTCAGGCAGACATCTGAAAGACGTTGGGTTTTGTAACATCCGTCTTTAAGATATCTTTAAGACATCTTGAATGTTGTTTGTGGACATCTCAGGGACGTATTTTCCACAGAATTAGTTTCTCATTCAATTTAAAAGTTACTGGAAACCATTTCGAATGCTAGAGAACGATTTAGAACTTTAATAAACCTTTTGCAAAATTCAAAACACTAAAAAATCAATTTAGAATTTCCATAAGCATTCTGTAACACTTCAGAACATTTTGGAAACTTCAGCTCCATTTAAGAATGCCCCAAAACATTCAAAAACCAATTTACAATTTCCGAAAGCATTTTAGAACAATACAGAAGTTTGAAACCCATTTTAGGACGTTCTAAAATATTCAAACACTCCAGAATTTCCAGAAATATTTTGAAAAACGCCAGAATCTTAGGATTCAGGTTAAAAGTTACAAAACTCAGATGGCTTTCAAGAGCGAATTTAGATTTCTGTAGAATTTTAAACCTTTGATAAGCATCCAAATCTTAATCAGAATTTTGAGAAACTATTTGGAACAATTTAAAAACTTCAGAGTTATTTTAGAACAATCAGGATTTCATTTAGAACTGGAAACCTCTTTTGAACCAATTTATAACGCTTTGGAGCTTCAATGGGGCTCTAAAATACTTAAAAATCTATCAGAACGATACAAAAATTACTGAAAAACTTCTAGAATGTTCCAGAACTCCTTCAAACCAAGTTGGAACTAGAACACTTAAGAATTTCAAACATTTAGAACGTTTCAAAACACTTTCCAGCAGCATCTTGAAAGGCTTCCAGAACAATTTAAAAACCTCAGAATTATCTCAGAGAGCCTAGCCCTAGCGCCTGGAATAGACAAAAATTGAAAGTTATAAAATGAATAGGTAATAATATTGAAATATTATTCCTTAAGACGTCTTTAAGACGCCTTGAAGACGTGAGAAGACGTATAAAAGACATCTCGAATGTAGTTTGTGGACATCTTAGGGACGTTTTTAAGATGTCTCTGTGCTGTCTGAGTATGGATATATAGAACAACAAAATCTATATATGCAGTTAACAGATTCTTGTTTTTTTTTTCAGAAAATAAAACAAGATATCACCCACATATCAAGATAGAAAATGAAATAAAGTTACTGTGTAAAAGTAGATGATACATTTTGAAGATGATCCAAAAGATAATAATAATTTTCGGTCCAGGAGCCAATAATATAGATATGCAACAAATTTAAAAAAAGACGATTCTGGATTAAAGTCTTTCAATCCTGGCACCGAAAACTCTCTAGAGAACTCATAGGAACATTCTTATATAGTGAAACAATATGGATAATGCGATCTTGGACTACAAACCTTAATTCTTCCTTATGTAAAAGGTTTTCCAATGAACATTTTTGTTCTCAACAAGGCAGCGTCCATAGTCTAGGAACCGGTAATAAATACTTTAACAAATATTTGAACCAATTTGCAAAACTAATGTATTTCCAATTATCGTTTTACATAATTGATGATAAAACGTACATAAGTATATTTTTTCACACAATATCCTACCAAGGTTATTTCTATGTTAAAAACCTGCTTCGTTTTCCATTTTTATTTTTTCTAAGCTACTTTTTATTTAGTTTTGTTCTTTTTCCAGATATGATAGTAACCACAAACGAATCATCGAATATAAATTTAAAAAAATGTTTTAGGAAATGATACAAAGGTCACACGAAATTTGAATATTCTTTGTTAACTGCGGCAATTTGCACACATATTCATTTATGAAAACGAACGCCCGCACGAAATAGAAACAAAGTTCAAAGCTATTTTAATACATAGTTGCCTGAGCAACGCAACCAAAAAAAAAAAACTGCAATAAGCTGTTGGTATTGTAAACCCACCCTGCTGATAGTACTGATTTTTCTGGACCTCGGCTGTCGAATTTCGGCCAAATTTCCACTAGACATATTTGAAACTCCACAGTCACTATAAGTAATTTAACTAATTAATCAACTAAAATATCAAATACAATCCGACTGACACCAATGTATAAAGCGAACACGGTGCAGCACGCCCATCTTCAGAGAAAAAAAAAATCACGCACGTGCTGAACGGTACCACCGATATTTCGAACTGAAATAAATTAATTCAATTCTCCATAGGCGAGCGGCTAAGCGCGACTTTTGTAGTAAATATAAATTAAGGACAAAGCCAACAAGTGACGTCATTTTAAACAGGATTAGTGTACAGTTCGATGTCGACGATAAAACTGCTTGGGTTATACATATTAGAAAACGTCATCCGCATCGTCAACGTTTGATGATTTTGTTCCAGAATCTTGATATATCCAAGGAGAGAATTTGAAGTATATACAGTATGTCCACTTAAGTTCGCAGCATATGGGAAACTTTTTTATTATCAATTTTACGAAAAAAAGTATTCTTTCTAAAAGTTTCTGGTTCTTGAAAAAATTGTATTAAACTATTAAAACTTGAAATAGCATGTACAGGGTGCTGCAATTTGGAATGTTTCAACAGGAAAAACATACTTCCAGTCCAGACCACATACAGGAAAATTGACCTAGACGTCATGGGATCGATTTTCAAGAAACGTCGATTGTCAAAAACCGTATCACGATATCTTCAATGGTAACATTGATACAGGGCGATTTTCGATTTTCCCCTATTATGAAAAATAGCTGTAAGTTTTTTATTTATAATTTTTTTTTTATTTCTGTAAAAACATTATGCAGACACTTTTTGGAGCACAATCCAGTGGCGGACTCAGTTTTTTTCTATATCGCTCCGATTTCGAGATATCGACCGAAGTTCGATATTTTCAAATGTAACACTCTATATATTAATATCTCATTGGATAGCTCTGTTTTTGCTGATTTCAATGATATAAAGTTCGATAGGTTTATCTCTAACAGTTTTCGAGAAAAAAAAATATATCTGTTTTTGTCGTAAGGACCAATGTGTTAGAAAAGGATTTTATATGTGTAAGGAAAATGAGGAAACACATTGCTTCTTATGACTGAAACAGATATAATTTTTTTTCTCGAAAACTGTTAGAGATAAACCTATCGAACTTTATATCATTGAAATCAGCAAAAGCAGAGCTATCCAATGAGCTAATAATATATAGGGTGTCCTATTTAAAAAAATCGAACTTTGGTCAATATCTCAAAATGGGAGCAAAATAGAAAAAAACTGAGTACGCCACTGAATTGTGCTCAAAAAGATATCCTAAAGATGTTCTCACAGAAATAAAAAAAATTGATAAACAAAAAGCTTATAGTCATTTTTCATAGTGGGGGAAAATCGAAAATTGCCCTGTATTAATGGTAGGTACCATTGAAGATATCGCGATACGGTTTTTGACAATCGACGTTTCTCGAAAATCGATCCCATGACATCTAAGTCAATTTTCTTCTATCTGGTCTGGAAGTATGTTTTTCCTGTTAAAACACTCCAAATTGCAGCACCCTGTACAGAGTGGTCAGAAAATAGAAAAATATACAGGGTGTTTCCTAAGTACGGTTCGTTACTTCAGGATGTGATTCCTTACAATATTTCAAGAAAAAAAGTTCCCATAAATATGTGACCGGAAATGCGTGGTCTCTGAGATACAGGATGTCAAAGTTTTAGACAAAATCGTTTTTTCAGCTGAAAAATCCCTTTTCAAATTTTTTTTTCAAATTTGGCAGGTGTATTTGTGATAACAAAAGGTATCTTTTGACTGTAATATGACTTGCTTGATCTGAAAAAAATATCAAAGTTATTAAAAAATAATGACAAGCCATTAATGCCATAAAAAAGTTTCCCATATGCTGCGAACTTAAGTGGACGCACTGTATGATGAGATAAATACGTGTCGGCCAATACGTTTTGGGTCAAATACGTTCTGGACAAAATCTCATCTATCATCTATCAATCTTATTTCGCCTGAGCCGTCATGTGTTTTTTCTTGAGGTTTTTCGCATGTCTATTCCCTTTAAAATAGGTAATTCTTGATATAAAAATGTCATCATGTCTGACGCGATTAAAAAGAAATAAATAAATATGGTAGGTAAATTCACTTTTGTTTAGTCCAACCGACTACTGATCCATATTTAATTACCCGAAAGCAAATTTTCAAATATAATCAACTTTCACTTCAGTGGCGGATCCAGGGGGGGGAAGCACTGGGGGCAAGTGCCCCCCCCCCCCCCCCCCCCGAGAATTTTTCATGTTATGTAAAAATCTCTAGAAAAAAGTGTCCTTCACACGCATAAAAAATATATTCTTTTGAATAGTAACATTTTCTCTTGGGCATTCAAGATTATTTCAACTCTCGGTTGTAATTTGATGGCGGCTATTGATTATCGTGATTGATGCAGTATAGAATTGTAAATTATAGCTTTGTTCCAACCCAGCAGGAAATCGTAATATTACGGTCAGGATTCTGCGCAAAACCTAAAATTTTTGCGCAGAAACCGAAATTCGTAAACAGAGTGGTTCCGAAACCGTTCTGGGACCGTTTTTTTACGGGTTGCAACAAACCTTTTGATATTTTGATATCTATGTTTACCTATGTAGGTACCGAGTTTCATTTTTTAGAATAAGTCTATGATACTATATTCCTTCGCAATAAGCAGGTATTTTAAACCTAGACACAGGGTCATTTTTAGGTGTATAATAGCTTGAAAAATAATTCTCAGAAAACATAGTTTTGTGCATACAGGGGCAGAAAGTTTAAAAAACAAAAAAAAAATGTATTTTTTTAAATGGAACACCCTGTTTAATATTGAATATTCTGATTCTACCTACGTAAAAATTCGGAGCAGATTTCATGTGATATACACTATACCAACCTAAGTTCAACTGTTTTGGAAACATTGAGAGTTGAAATTTAACTTTTTTGCAATTTTGAAAGGCTGTAAAACCTGAACGGTTAATTTTACAGCAAAACTGATTTTACATTTTCATTTTTAACGTTTCATAAGCTATCCTTTGACACCAAACTTAACTTAAACCGGAGATTAAATTTAGTTGAAATTTTCAATCATGGATTAAATTCAAAGTTCGTGTCAAATGATAGTTTATGAAAATCTAAGAAGTGAATGTAGAATCGGTACTTAATATACAAGGTGTTTCATAAAAAAAATATACTTTTTGTTTTTAAAACTTTCTGCCACACCCTGTATAAACAAAACCATGTTTTCTGGAAACTATTTTTTTAACCTATACACTTTTCCTATTTACATATTTTTTATACACAGTGGCACAAAAAAGTTGAGGGGGTGGGAAAATATGAAAAAATGACCCCTGTACAACCAAATATTGATATTCAATATCGTTGAAGGGCCCAAAAAAAAGCGGGCACCCAAAAAGCACCTCTGGATCCGCCACTGTTTCACTTATTAAGGGCCAGTCTCACAGACAGTAGTAACCCAACGGTAATCACAAGACAGTGGTAACCTAGAATATATCTGTTTTATGTGTGGGTTAGCCAAAACCATTGGTGAAGCTTTAGAATATTCAATGTAGTCCCGCAACCTATGCGTTTGATAACCAGTGCAGGTCACCACCAATTGTGAATCTGGGCCTAAGAGAGGTCAAAACAGCCGATATGGATATACAGACCGGACCAACTTACTAGAGACATATACCTACATTTAATAACATGCAGAAACGATCGATGATCCTCCATGAAGATCCTGCAGCGAAATGGGTATAGGTCAATTGCTGCCATTGAAGCTCAATATAAGTGTCTAGTATAGCTTTGATCCTATCTGTAACCGGTGTGAAGTTAGCACGCCGCTCGACCACGCCAAAGTATGAAATTAGGAAGATGGTGTCTCACGTTCAAATTTGGAAGGATGCTTGTTCAAGGGATGCTTTATCATCCCTCGAAAGGAAAATTCCTTGCCAGCCGTCGAACTTAGGAAAATCATCGCTTGTATGAAAAAATATTGAAAATTTCATATTTTCTTATTTTTTCTTCAGATACCTAAATGGTGTTTCACGTTCAAATTCGGAAGGATGCTTGTTCAAGGGATGCTTTATCATCCCTCAAAAAAAAAATAAAATTGCGGCGTCCTAGAATGGCGTCCCAACTTCACACTTTGGCATGCCTGACCGGCGTGCTAACTTTACTTTTTATCGTGCTCGAGCGGTGTGCTAACTTTTTACACTTGGGCGTGCTTACTTTACTCTTTGGCGTGCTAACTTGACACCGGTCTATCTGTATAAGCAGTATGCCTACTTAACATAACTTGCTAGTGGACATTGATTCTCATAATATGCACATCATTTCACACAATTTTTCAACAAAACCACTGGATTAGGAAAAAGAAGATTCACAGTATTCACACATTCCTGTCCATTAATGTTCCAATCTCGTGGAATCCTTTCTCTCAGACAGTTTGGTTTCCGGGATTTGATCAGAACCCATAACGCTGTTTTTAATTTTCTAAATACATGTAGGTATCAGAGGCAGGTGACGGCATTGGTGTTTTGTAATCTATCCAAGGCTTTTGATTATGTGGATCATGGAATACTGCTGTCCAAGCTCGAACGTTATGCCGTTAGAGGATCGGCTCCTGCGATGGTTAAGCTCCTACCTTGCTGGACGTTGTCAATCGGTTGTAGCTTCTGGAGAACAGTCTTCAAGTATTTTGATTAGTTGTGAAGTGCCTTAAGGTTTCGTTTTGATTGGACCTCGCCTCTATTGAGATCTCTGAAGAATTTCAAATTTTTGTGGACGACACCTCAATAGTTTGGCACAATGATAAAAATGAACTCTTAGAGAGAAGCAATATATTATCTTGAATCCAAATATCTTTAAATGAAGGAAATTTTCTCTTTTTAAAAAAATGTAGTCTTGAAGTTAGATATTTCAAGTATTTGATCAATCACGCATATTCTCTTGGTAGTCAAACGTCTTGTACAGAGGATTATTTGCTTAAATGTATCACACATTAAACTAGTGATCTTAAACCAAGACAAATACTTTCGTTCAAAGATTCCTGTCTCTTTATTTTGAGAGATAATCAATAATTATGCGCGCGACGCTGCTCCTAGCCGCAACACTTTGACCGTACGCCGCTGGTACCCTCTACATTAGTACATCTTTCATTTCTCCACGTGTTGTGTTTTCTGTTTCATTTGTCACTTATCGGGTCTGGGTTGTGGTTTGCGAATAAAGTCGGAAAACTGGAAATCCGTTATTCAGCCCTCGGTTATGGTATGGGATAATGATATAATATTATCTTTAACCTGTTTTATTTGGAGCCAAATTATGGGCTAACTGGTAAAGGTCCTGCTTGTTACCAAGCAGGTGAATTATATTCTCTAGATATAGAATTTACCTGCTTGGTAACATAACAACCAGGACCTTCACCAGTTGGTTCATATTATAATTTGGCCCTTCCTTAGTAGACAGGTAAGGTTTAAGTTATTTTTTTATGCATGGGTGAATTAACCCATGAATTATTCTGAAAAATCAAGTTTCTTTTCTGTTAATTATACATATAGTATATAGTCACATAAGTATGTAGGTATTTTTATACCATTTTCTGTTCTATGTTTTGTTTAAATATAGTTATATCATTAAATATATTTTGTTTTTTTCAGACAATATTGTTTTTTATTCCAAAGAAAACTTCCCTGTTATGTAAAAGTTGTCCTACAAATCAGTTATAACCTATCCCTTTGGATAAAGGTACTTGCTCCAAATTAACAGGTTCTTAAACCAAGGAATCCATTATTTTGAGCAAAAAAAAGGCTTCCACCGAAAATATCTACATTCCTTAAGTCAAGAATATTGATTTTTGATTCAAGCTCATACCTGATTTTGAATCAAAGAAGAATCCTTGAAGTAAAGAAATCATTCGTCAAATTCGATAGTTTTAGATTAAGAGCATTCTCTTAAATATGTTTAATGAAATGACAAGATTATCGCTGACTCTGTTCAAGACAATATTGCTTTGGACATATACAAGGACATGGCAACCTTGTTTGGATTTCTGTTTACTTTCAATTAAGATATCCTTTTTATCAGTGCATGGTCTTTAAGTGTTGATGTCTTGGGGCGTGCCATTTCCCATGACTTGCCTGTTGATAAACCGATGGTGTGACGTTAACAGACTTGTTTTCAATGTTGCCAAGACCATTGTGCTTGGTTTCAGGTGCAACGTGGATGTCCTGGTATTGGGCAATTCCCTTGTTGGGGTTCGATAGTTAACTTTCTGGGCGTTTGGGTAGATGGGGATCTTCGTTGACGTTGAGCAGAAGACTTTCATCGGGCTGTTTTGCTGTGAGAGCTATGAGAGGCGAGTTGGGACCTGAAATGGAGCGGACTTTGCCTTATTTGAATTGCTCCTTTGATATGGAATTCCATTCTGGGGCTTCAGTATACCAATATGCTATTTTGGTCTTGCAGAAAAACACTGTACGTTTTATCACAGGCATCGGGATGAGAGACTTATGAAGGCCCTATTTCTTTTCAGTGAGAATTTTAACTCTGACCTCTTTTTTTGTGCTAGAGAACGTGAGACTTTCACCATTTAACTTGTCCTTGCCAATTCCTACTCGTCAACTTTGATCTTTAAAAGCAGAAATATTATTAATCACTTGCCTGTCCATCTTCGGGAGACATCGCCTATAAAAGTGTTCAAATGATCTTTAACAAAGACTTCACTGATTAATAAGGCCTACTACGATCTGAGTGAGTTTTACGCGGATGAATTGTGACTTGCCTGTCCAACTGGACTGTTTGTCCACACGTTTTCGCAATTATTTTTCATGTTTCCATGTATATTTTATATTTATTTTGACTATACCTACTGACAATAATACAATTTAGTCAATACAATAATACATCCAACCATTATGAGACATTCCAGGCTTTATTGTCTACTTTCTCCGAAATAGCATAGAAAATTCCTCGACAATAATTGAGACAATTAAAATCCATCAGAGTGAAAATTAACATGGTCTGTTATGTGCCGTTCCATACGCTCAATAAACAACGCAATAATTGGCCCGGAGGTCAGATTAATCGTTTCAAGCGACTCTCGTTCAACTTTATCAGTTTATTGGGGTATGATGGAAGTTTTTTTTTAAGACTCGTAGCTACAGGGTGGTTTCTTCACTATAGTAATTTTCATGGTTTGTGCACTATGCATATACGGAGGTTTACTTTGGTAACAAATGTGTTGGGACATAAACGGAGTTTGACTTTGTGGGATATTTACGGTCGGGCCAAATATTTACTTTGATGTTCTATTAAGGTTTCCATGGTGGGGACAAATACGCACTACACGTTTAGGTAGAGCACCGGCGTACAGAGAAAGTACAAATTTTATCGTCGCGGCTAGAATATGTATTAATTATCCGCCCGCCAGCATGAAAACAGCTGGTACAAATTCAGACTGAAAGCGGTTAACGTTGTTACGTATCAGATCAGTTTGTTATTGTTGTAACGATTTTTTCAATCTTTCGTCAGTCGTCATATGAAATTGGCAAAGTTGCGTGTTTCTGAAGTGGAAATCTCAAATAGCGATCTTGCAGAGATTTGAATATATGCTTTAAAATACTAAATATATCTGTATGAAATATATATAGGAAATCTCATAAGGAAACATGGTCAATTTTATCCTATTTCGCCAGATTCTGAGCCATCATGTGTTCTTTTTTCAGGTTTTTCTCATGTCTATTCCCTTTAAAGGCGGTAATTTTTGATATAAAAATGACATATCTGATGCGATTAAAATATATGATAAATTCACTTTTGTTTAGTCCAACCGACCGACTGATCGGTATGAAATATAGGAAATCTCATAAGGAAACATTAGTTCATCATAGGTTCATCCAAGACTAGAAGTATTTAATAATGTGACAACAAATTATATTAACTAAGACCAACCAACAACAGCTCATCAGCACATAGAACATGAAATTATGGCAACAGAAAATCGGTTGATAGAGCAACGAAAGATGTATAAAATATAGGAAATCTCATAAGGAAACATTAATTCATCAGGATCATCCAAAACTAGAAGTATATAGTAATGTGACAACAAATTGTATTAACTGAGACTAACCAATAACAGTAAATCAGCAAAGAGAACTTGAAATTATGGCCACAGACAATCGGTTGATAGAGCAACAAAAGATCTAATACATTATAAAAACAAAGGGACACTTAAAATTTATTTTTGTGAAAGTAATTCACACAGAACAGTCAACAAAAATATACCTACTGACCACTTCTCATAAGCTTGGAAAAAAAAAATGTAAAAATTCAGGGAATCTCCTCAACCATCAAGCATGAAAATATACTTAGTGGAATTAAACTTTTTAGAAGTTTTCTCAATTTCTACCCAGTTTTAAACAGTAGTGGCACTTGAATAGAAAATCTATATAACAACCACTCTAGCACTATTTTGCGTTACTCCTCATGTCCAAGCAAGAACACACAAATTTGCTGAAACATACAATAGAATGTATAATGCATATACATACTTCAATGGATTTCAATGGCTTTAAAATTTCCCTCTGATTACTTATTCACCCCACGGTATTCATTAAAAAGGGGGTAAGAAGAGTCGACGCAGAGACTTTAAAAATCAAATAAAACGTTTGCAAATAATCATTCTACAGAACATCAAGTTTCCAAATAAAATTTTCGCTTTTCGCGCCATGTTTGCGAACTTCGCTATCGATTGTTTCTACCGCACCAAAGCCAAACATCGAAAATAATCCAAGCGATTTCAAAAAAATAATAAAATTTTAATGAGGACAATATTAGAAGACCAATGCGAGAGAATAAGGAAAAATGTATTAGGAAGACATTTTTATTAAGATGCTAAGACTAGCGGCTAAATACAAAACTGAGAAAGATAAAATAAATGTGAGATCATCGACAAAGATATAAAATAATACCTATACAATAAATTAGAGAGTCATTGGAGGTGTTTTTATGGAAACAGTTGGATAAAGCAAGCACTTGCCCAAGATATCAAGAGAAATGAAAATTATCAAAGCTATTCCTCTATAGAGTGTACTTATATATTTTGAAAACAAAAAACGAGTAGGTATAGCTAAGACCACAAACCAGACTTAATAACAATAAAGGTTTTCAACCTGTATAGGGGGACCCACTTCAGCCCATCATGCAGAAAATAAAGGGGTCATTGCAAGCAGGTATAAAAGAAGTCCGAAGCCTGTATTAAACAAGAAACGACCATCACTTACCAAATTATCAGAGCTCCTACGAGAATCGTATTTCTCTGGGTCGTCTTCGGCGCCTTCGTCTCTACTTTCGGTCTGCCCCATTATTTCGGGGGCGCATCAACCCCTTCGATCGTTGTCGTCGCCGCGAGGGGCGATTCACTCGCACGCTCACCTCACCGATGTGAGTGTGAGCGGTGTGAAAGCCTCGCTACAAAAGACTGAATCGTTTCAGCTGGGGCTTCAGCAGAGGGTCGGGCCACTGCTTGGTAAAGCAGGCGGCGTGCTTTCACCGCGCCGTTAGTCGTCATGGTTACAGAGGCCGTGACGTCGTATGCGACGACTCTGGACGGAAAGAAGAAGAAAAAAATTGGCTCGAGCGATCCGTTTATTTCTCTCTACAGGGTGGAAAGAATTATTGCAATGTGAAAGACCGCGTAGAATTATTACATCTACTAGTATGACAAAAGAAGTTAAGGGACAGCACCCAAAGGATACCTCATTCTTATAGTGAGTTTGTGAGTATGGAAGAAAAAGTAGATTTAAACTTCATCATAAAAACTTATATTGGAATAAGAGTGCTGCGAAACAATTTCATGTCAGACTATAGACTCCACTCACGACTGTAGTACGAAAGTCATCCTTCTTGACTCAGAAAATGGTTAATTGTCATTTTGCTATGAGCCAGGAATTTCAAATCATGTTAAACTTTCTCAGCATAATGTTTCTACGTCAAGAAAGTACCCAGGAACGAAGTTGATGTGACAACTAGTCTGAATCTAGATGTGGCGTAGGGCGAAAAGCCTCATTGTGCAGCAGCTGTTACCATACAGGCCACAGCATTCAGAAAGGCTGAAGAAGATCCAGAGTCGACCTTGCCAAGGTAGGTTATTGGGAAATACACGACGATATCATTCCTATATATTATATGCCGTCTTATTCCGATCCCCAGTCTTCATTTTCCTCGATCTTCTTCCAGCCCTCTATCTTGAATATCTTTATCGATACCCTTTGACCGACTTAATCTATCCCTTCCTTTTTTTTTTTCGTATCTGGTGGTATTCAACTTAAAATTTGTTTGAATAATCGATCTTCTGCCATTCTTTGTACATGCCCATACCAGCTCAGTGGGTTATCTCTTATTATGTCTTCTAATCGTGTTGTACCTTCATGATTTCTCTAATTATCTCATTTCTTCATTATTTATTCGCGTTTTGAGATTCATGCAGCACGTCTCCAATAATTCATTTTCGCAGTTCCGAGTATTTTAATTGTTTTCTCTTTCCAGGCCAGACCTCACTACTGAATGTTATTATATAGGGTTATCCAAGTTCACCTTGATAAAATTAATTTAAAAAAAAGACACTGAAGATTGAGATTGCGATAAAGTTTTTATGGCATTATAAATTGTGGTTATTACCATTATGTATGAATTATGATATCATTTGAATATCCTCCACGGGACCTCCTGCAGGAATCAATCCTGTTAAGGTAATTTGGCAACTTTTTGGCACATTTCAGGCATATTCCGGTCATAACTTGACGAATATTGTTTTTCAACGCGTCAATCGTTAGAAGGTTGTTGACATAAGCACGATCTTTCACATATCCTGACAAGAAGAAGTCCAACAGTGTTAGATCACAGGATCGTGTTGGTCAATTCACATCAGCCAATCTCGAAATTACTTGTCTTGGAAACTTTTCTTTTAACAAAGCCCGATTATCTCGTATTGTGTGACTTGTGGATCTTGTGGTCCCGTCTGCGGTGGTAAGACGTCTAAGACGATCCATATTCTAAAATGGCATCCATCCAACAATCCAACTAAACAACTACCTGTTTTATTAACATGACCGCTATCAAATGTCACGCGTGTACTTTCTCAAGCACAAAATGGACCCTATACTTACTGACTCGATGTTTATTATTCTTTGATACTTTTTCGTCCCACAAAATACTATTTAGTTGTCTCTCCTCCAATACATATAAGGTATATTCTGTCTTACTAAAATTTACTTCCAGCCTCCATTTCTTACATTCTTCCACTAGCTTCCTTGTCATATGTTCCAAAGTCTTCGTAGTCCTGTGCCAATTCTAAAGAGCGTACAGCACAGCATCCCTATTGTTAATAAAAAATCCTTTGCGTCCTACTTTGACTTCAGATGGGCTGCTCTCGTAAAGATTTTGAACTGATTTTATTAGGGCAGAATTAATATTTATTGTTTTAAGGTCGACATACAGTAGGTAGGTGAATAAGTTCTTGATTCCTAGCTGTTGCTCTTTTCTTATCAATTATCTAGGAAATTGAGAATGATATTGATCAATATTTGATCATTTAAGATTTTAGATATATTGTTCAAAGAACTGCAAATGCACGGTAATTGTCGCAGTTTGCTCTACTCCCTTTCTTATGGTAGACATGTAAGATGTTTTCCATTCTTCTGGTAGTGCTTCATCTTCTTCACAATTGATACAATTTTGAAACAGTATTTGAAGATGAGATTAGTATTTTTATTAATTCTAGTGGAATTAATCCTATAGGCGAGGGGATTTTTGGTTTTCCATTACCTAATCTACATACGCCTTTCAGTTTTTTGCGGTGCAAACGAACGTTTGTGGTAGCAATTTTGGCGACTAACGTTGAGCGATGGGTGGACGAGATGAGAAGTGAGGGGAAATTGTCGAGAACTTATCGATAGCGATTGTTTGGGGTTCGCCTCCTGGTCTGCTCTCCCTTCCCTGAACAATTTGGTTAGAGAAGTACTTGTCCCATGCTTCTATGTTATTGACAATATAATATCTTGTGATCTTTCTAGTCGAAGAGAGTTCTGCTACTTTCTTAATATTACTATTACTATTTCTATCTAGTCCATATGGGCTTAGGTGATACCTATAAGCCCTCTTCTGCATTGTTAGGTATCAATTGTTTTAGAACTAGTTTTTGGGTAGGTATTTGTTTTGGTTTAAGCACTATGGGAACTGACTATTAAGTCTTTTATTGAATACTGACACTGAAGTATCACTTAAGTACTTTTTCAGCTGGGAGTTGATTCTAAAGGCAAAGACTTTAGTAGAAAGTTTTGCCTACACTTTGTGGAGTAGTTTTCTTTTCTAAGTTTGATATTGTGGCCCCGGAGTGTCTGGTGTGTGTTCGAGGCATAGAGGTGTCTAACTGTTTGAATGCTGTTGTGGAGTGTATGGTAGATAGGATCTCCTCTTGTTCTTCTATTTTGGAAGCTCAGCAGTTTTTGTTGTTCTAGCCTTTCCTCATATGTAGGTCTTCTTCTGCCAAGTTGCAATCGTGTTGCTTTTCTCTGTACAGCTTCAAAGCTTTTGCGGTATCTGAGGTCTGGGTACCAAGTCTGAGCTGCATATTATAGAATTAGCCTGCAGTATATTATGTTGTACAGTTTTGTAATCGTTTCTTGGGGGATGTTTGAGAAGACCTTCTATAGGAGGAATAACTTGGTTTTTTGCATATTGTTGTTACATGTGCTGACCAGGTAGTCTTTGATTATCAGAACTCTAAGGCCATTGTGTTGCTGAACACTGACCAGTGACCAGTACTGACCCATTGATGGTGTGTTCATTTTCTGGGTTATTTTTCCTAAGATGGAGTACCATACATATTCTCACGTTAAGGGGTAGTTGCAGGTCCTCACATCACTTCTGAATTTGGTTTTAATCATTCTGGAGCGAAACCATAAGTTTTTATGTCGTCGGCAAACGCTGCACATGTTGATATTATTAGGTTGAGGAGATCTATAGTGTAAGTTGGTGCAAGTACCGAGCCTTGGGGTAGGTACGTCACTTTGTACTGGATAGAGTTCAGAGTATGAGTCGACAACTCTGACTTCCCACATAACAAAATTGCATCCTTAGAATGTATTAAGAATGTTCTTTTTTTAGGAGGAATGTTCCTAGAATGTTCGCCAAAACCATTGCGAATGTCCTGAGAATGTTCTGAGAAAAGATTGTAGAAATACTGTTTGCAATACCCAAGAACTTCCTGAGAAATCCATTAGGATATTCCTAGAATATACCTATGAGATTCTCAGTACATCCTGAAAAGAATATTCTTGTTTGATTCTAAAAATATGCTCGATATGTATAGGTATTCTCACATTCAAAGAAATGTTTCTATGACATTATAGTTATGTTCTCAAAAGAATATTATACCAATATGCTTGAAATATTCTTGGAATATATCTACATATATCATTCTCAATATGCATCCTAGACATAACATTCTTGGTTGATTCTAAGGATACTTGGAATGTTAATTTTCGCTTCCAAATAATGCTCCGTTAAGCCCTTTTATATTAAAGGCAGTGAAACAGTTGTTAGAAAATTTCTCTGGAAAACACAAGTATTTAACCAAAGCTCCGGTTTCGAGTTTGTTATGCTCTCGTCGAAGCACGCCAACTGAGAGAAACAGGTTCCAAGGTGATTCGAACGTGAGGTAAGATGTAGATCTTTAATAGCGCGTGGCTGCCTCTCTTGGAAGTCCTACAAAGCAAAAGGAAAAGAATATACCTATAATATTTTTAGTAGGTTCTAGATAGAGCATTATTGTTTAATTGTTAAATTATGATTTTTTTTTATAGATAACGTCCTTAGTGTTTGAGATAGAGTAGAGATAATGGGTTCAGGACTTAGGAAATAAAATTTCTTTTTTTCAAAAAATTATGCCGACGTTTCGACCATATATTTGGTCTTCTTCACAGGCTATTTTTTACCAGCAAGGGCGTTTGACGTCAAATACCACTGTAGGAAACATTCCAAAACACAAAGGGACACACATTAGTCTAAATTCTTTTTTAATTTTTGCTCTGTATATCGATAAACACGTATAGGTTACAGTAAATTGGCAAACACAGCCCGACTGTGTAGAGTACATTATAATAATGTTCGTATGACAATATTCAAAGATTGTTATACAAAGTAGGTTCTTAGCACAATCTTTCAGGTAGGTGCATAGAAGCAACATTCCTAGTACATAAATAGAACGTTCAAAAATGAATATTTTAATCGAAACAATCTTAGAATATTCATTAAACATTCCTTAAAGAACATTCCAAAAAGCACTTTGAGGGAATATTCTGAGAATATGAATGTTCTTTTACTGTTATGTGGGTTTGTACTTTCTGTTTGTAAAATAGGCCCAGGGCAGTAAATCCCCCCTCAAACCGAAATTATCCAGTTTTAGCAGAAGCTTCTGGCTTGGAACTCGTTCGAATACTTTAGCCAAATCCAAGCATATGACATCAAAGGGAGTTTTTTGATCTAATGATTTTGTCCAGTTGTGGTACTCCTTTTTGATACAAAACCATATTGTTGAGTTGTAATCAATTGTTCTTGTTCAAAAAAACCTCTTAGATTTTCTGCAACCATGAATTTCATAATTTTGCTTACAATGGGTAGCAATGTTATTGGCCTGGGGCCAGATCCTCGTCTCAGGGAGTAGCGCTTCCCGATAGAATAGATGTTTTGTTCTTGTGAACGTAACCGAACAGCAAACGAGAATGATAAAGACGAAAAATTTGTTCTCCTGGGGAGTTTTACTCCCTGAGACGAGAATCCGGCCCCTGGGTCCTTATTCTTGAAACAGTGGAGCAGCGTTCCCCTTCCCAGAAGAACGAGTGTTCTGTTTTTCTCAATGATATGCAAATGACAAATATAAGTAACAATAACAGAACACTCGTTCTCCTGGAAACGCTGCTCCCCTGTCTCAAGACTAAGGACCCTGGACCCTTATTCTTGAAACAGGGGGAGCAGCGTTCCTAGGAGTACGAGTGTTCAGCCTTTGTTACTTATATTACCATTTGCATATCATTGAAAAAGACGGAACACTCGTTCTCCTGGGAGCACTGCTCTCCTATTTCAAGAATAAGGACCCTGGTAGTTTCCACTATCTAGTTTATCACCGTTTTGGTATATCGGGGTGACTGATGAAAATTTCCAAGCTTTGGGGAGACTTTTTTGCTGCAGTCGGTGGTGACATAGTCATTATTTTGCACTTTTTAAGAACTAATGGAGATATTCCGTCCCAGATCTAGATATCTGGCAGCCTTAAGGGCTTTTATCTTCTTTATGATGTATTGGGTTGTGATTTGGATAGTTAGGATTTCATTTGGTAGGTACCCTGTCGAAGTTTATTTGATGCAGATCTTAATGCCTCCGTCGTGAATATACTGTGTATTTTGTTGATTTGAGTGCAGGTTCTTTCTCGGTTTTTTCTTAAGTCTCGTTTTTCTTTTTAGTAACAGTTTTCTGTTTTTATCTTGTGCTTCTTTGAAGTTTCTCTTATCAGGGACGTAGCGAAGGCCTCTGGTTTGGGGGGGGTGACATTCCTAATTTTCCCAACTTTATTAAAACATTAAAAAAATCACATGTAGCGAATGAGTCGGAGTATAAAAAGGCTACACAAAAGATAAACGCGCATCTGTATTGACGTCACAAGGGTATCGGCGCTTGACAAGAGTAACCGCGCAAATACAATGACAGTTTTCACTTTGCAGGCAGACCCATAGTGCAGATAAAATGGCAACTGCTGCTTTTCAGTTTTTAGTTTTGTTCGCAAAACTTGTCGAATCCGCACGGCCTCAATTAATTTTCGAAACATTCAGAACACGCACTGTGACTCTACGAGAAAAACTGGCACTGCGTCAAATACACTGCGTTTCGCAGGACCAAAACTGCGTCACGTCACGCTGCGAAGTAATACGCGCATTACCTATTCTTACTTGGATTCACAAAAACTCGCCGTGAGTCACGCTCTCTCACTTGGTTTGTGTCAATCGTTCGTCGGCTGTCATTATCATTCGCTGTCTTTCTCCGCCTCTCTACGTTATATCTTTCTTCTCTCTCGTCTCTCGTGTGCCGAAATTTGCCAAAACGTGTTATTCCATTCTCGTCCAAATCAGACCTCCGCGTAAGAAGTTTCACTTCAGAAAAATCATGTGTAGCATCGTACACGTGTTAAGAAGTGAAACTTTTTAAAAACTATTTCTTTAACTCAAGAGCACCAGGATTCAGAGTTATGCTGAAATCTGAATAGCGAGCGAAGAATGCGCAGAACGCAGAAGGCAACATAATATAAGAAGTTTGGATTACCTAATAATATGTGCGTTTTTATTCTCATCGGTGAATTCACCGATGAGTTAGCTATCTTTGTTTAGTGAATGGAAAATGACAATGACCGACATAGAATGGTGGATCCATCGGTGAAATTTGATGAGAATAAAAACGCAGGGATACTATATAGCGCTAATGGTGCTAATGCTACTACTGCCACAAGTGTCACGTGCCACTGCCACAGGCTAGTGGCGTTAGTGCAGTGCAAAGTGCAACGCAAGAAATTCTCTGCGACCATTGGGATTTCGTCATTCTGTTGTCCGCCACCCCCCCCCCCCCCAGCCTCCCCCATGGCTCCGTCCCTGTCTCTTATCTTAGAAATTTGGAATACTTTTCTTTTTTATCGATTATAAGATCTCCGATGTCTTGTCTTCTATTCCACCAGCATGTTTTCGGTCTTCCAGTATTTTCATAAATCTACCTAAGCCTTCTTCCGCTGCAGGAATCATACTTTTCATGATAAAGGCGGGGGAACAGCGGATTTTCAACATTTTCTTTCTCTTGAGATCATTCCTAACAACACAAAAGATTACAGGATTTCGATCAAGTTCCTGATGGATACGTTCCATCAGCTTTAGGAAGAGAATACGCGGTAAACCGACATGTCCATTGCAGATACTACATGAAAACTGGAAAGCGTAAAATACATAGAGACACTAATGTCATACAAAAACTAGCACTTATTACGAATTACTGAGCTCCGCCTGACTATTATGGTTGATTCTGGGTCTGTAGACTTTCTAGGTCTGTAGACTACCTTCTCATCTTCCAAAAACCATTATTTTATATTAATCCCGCGACCCCGGTGCGTGATTGCTTGATTATAACAATTACCGATGAACCGTCGTTGACATTGACCTTCGATGGGTTCAGGTTCCTCATATAATTTAATCATTCGTCACTAATAAAAGAAAAAATGAGCTGATGAGCTCATCTCATCAAGACCGATAACGAGAAGATTTTGGAGAATCGAGAGATTCTTGGGGCTTGATGATGTCAGAATCGAAAGGAAAATCAGATCCGCACAGCCTCAAGAACACTACAGATTCCAAGCATTTGGGCTCAAAGAAGTCTGTAAAGTGCACAATTAACCTAATAGGCCTCGTTCCTTCACACTCTCACAGGCTACCAATGTAAGGATGGGCAGTGATGAGTGCAATGATACCCTGCAAGCAACAGGGGTGGTTTAGAATACCCTGAGCCGGTTTCTTGTCAACAGATACCAACAGGAACACCGCCGAAGATATTAAGAAGACGATCAAAGATCATGTCGCTCAAGCAAATATTTTTTTCTAAAGCATATCAGCGGCTTGGTTCAATCAATCATAACAGCTCGTATTTTGCTGATGATTGAGGTCGTGTAGAATCCATTGCTAGAAACGCAGGAGATTTAATTTGAGACGGTTAAAACCTTAATTTTTCTTTCAATTTCAGATAAGGCACATCTTTAGAGAACTTCAAGCTCCAAGATACAGAAGCAGCATTCCTTCAACAGAGCACAGCTTATACGTGAAGGCAAAAGTATAAGTGAGACTCGGTGCATCTGCAATGACAGCATACAGCACGGACACATAGGGAGTAATAAGAGGAATTAGCTTGTACCCCCGAATCGAGGCGAACTGCACGAATTTTAATAACATACAGTGACATGGGTAGTATGAGTATCAGTAAACTGGTCCTATTAAAGCCTATGTGTCTAGTAGCCTGGTCCTGTCTGTATAAGATGGTACACTAAATTAATACTTGATTCAACCACTCTGCAGGCTAAGTGGTTGAATTGCTCATTCGAGAATGGTTTCATTACATCAAGATTAAATCACAGATGTTGTGGTTTAGTGAGTATTGCCTCTGGGGAGAGTCTCGCACTACCTTCTTGTTCTTTGGAAGTGCAGTAGCTTTAAGATATTTCACCATCACTACTCGATTCATCTACTTGAATTGCATCATACAAAAATATGTGCAGGATATCTTCGAGTTAACTCATCTTGTCAAAATGATAAGACATGTGACTATGTTCATGTCAGTATGTAAACTATGTCAGTCATATGTCATACTATTCTCTGGTCAACTTGTCTTCAACTTTTTCTTTGATTAAGGAAAGTTATTTTATCTTGATTAGTCAGTAGTCAGTATTGTCTGTAATTGTAATTGGAAGTATTGTCAAGGTCTTGAAAAGGCACTCTATTTATACCCTCATTTTACTTATACCTATAGTAACTCTAAATCTATGTCAACAAGAATACATGAACATCATAGCTGTTTTCTTGCGTTCACTTTTTTGAAACTGGAAACTGGTTCAAAACAGGTTTCCAACAGTCAATAGAAACAGCATTGACTATTCCAAACCTGTTTTGAACACCATTCAAACCAATTTCAAAAAAGTTAATAATGTAAGAATTAAGAAAACAGCTCATATTATCATTGTCCCTGTGAGGGCTATTACACAATATAAAAACAATAATTTGTTACAGATCCTAAACTGCACTAAAATAGTTTTATTTTCAATACCTTTGGTACATTGCGAATAGTTAAAGAGACTCTAGTACCTCTCTTCAATTTCTCATTCAACGAATAACTCGTCATACAATTATCTAGATTAGCACAGCCGGATACATCATCTAAAGCAACTTCACTAATGGAATGTAAATATGTTTTATACATGTCATCCTTAACAATAATTAAGCTACGTTGTTCTAACAATAAATCACAAATTTTATCCCGTTTTTCAGTATTTTCACTAAATTCAAGTACAGCATGGGATCCACAGCTTATGGTCGTTACAGTTGGATAAAACAGTGGTCCATCTGAGTGGGGCATAATCCCTTGGCCGGGTAAATATTCATTTACAAGTACATGATTGGGTTTTTTGTCTTCAAAAATATTAAGACTAGAAATTTTGTCTACATACTGTTGCAGCCACAAGGGAATTTTTTCGGGGATCATGCCTTTTTCGTGGGGGACGCCGCCGTAGTCTTGCAGTCTGCGGTTGGAGAGACACGTCCATTTAGGTTTCGGGACCGAGTAAACGTTTTTTAGGATGAGACCTTCTTCTTCGGCCGTTATAAAGTTTGGAATGTAGTAGATGGTTGGCGGAATGTTTGGTACAAGGAAATTCGAGAGATCCATTACTTTTTATTTGTTGGCTTTGGCATTGTTGTAAAACTTGGAAAGGTTTTTTAGAAGGAAATTACAGCATGATGAAGGTGCACAAATTGAAATTTGGCTCAAAGTCAAAAATAACAACAAATAACCAAAATTCTGACACCATGTAGAGATGGATTTATCGATATTTATAGGTATCGATACGATATTCTTTAAAAGCTATTGTAGGGCCGGTTTCTCAGTCAGTACCAAGTCACCCCCTGGGTTAAGCATAATATCAGGGTAAACATTGCAACTGGGACACGTTTACCCTGGAGTTAAAACCAACCCGGAGGTGATTCGCTATTGAAAAACTGGCCCTCAAACAGAGATGATGTAAGATCGATATGCGCCATCATCGATGCAATGGCGTATCGATATATAAGTATATATCGATAACCCGTCCTCTAGACTCTTGACACATGACCTACCCTAACCCTTTTGTTTATTGTTTCAGCTTCAGCTCAGTGCCTTTGAGTTTGTTATGATTTAAATTAAAATTATATTAAATAATTGTTAAGTTCGTTATGATTTAACATCGAACCAACAAAATTATGTTTCCACTCAAATCAATTTTACGTTGTCCAGGTTCGATCTACATTCAAACATTGAGGTGTATCTCGGTAAGTCCTCCAAAGTCCAGACTGCGAAACGAAAGTGTTTCCGTTAACATATTCGATAGAAACACAAAAACGTTGCAAAGACAAAGGGCAGCTATTGCCGACGATGTTAATTTATACGATTACTTAAAAGACGAAATCGGTTTCCGGCTCGCCGACCGTGTTTTCGATATAAAACGAAAGTTCAAATTGGCCGCAGATATCGGTTGTAATCGAGGCTATGTTTCTAAGCACATATCCCCCGAGTCGGTTGAGGAATTGATTATTTGCGATGTCAGCCAGAAGAACCTGGATATGGTTCCTGTCATGGAAGGAATTAAAGTTAGAAAGCAAATTTTGGATGAGGAATATATTGAAGTAAGCTGTACAAAAGCACTGAGACAACATCTCATTTTCTTTTTTCAATCGTCTATTGTCTGTTGGAACCTCGGTTGGAAGTTGGAACTGACACTTGGGTATAATTGTTAATTTAGAACTGACAATTGGGTATAGTTATTACTTAAAACTGACAATTAGGTATAATTATTGTTATTTAGAATTGACAATTAGCCATAATTTCACTTGGAGTTAGAACTGACAATTAGGTATAAGTGGGGATTTTCAAGCGATTGACCAGTCTGTAACTTTGGCAGATGAGCAATGCATTTAACGTCATTCAAGACACATTTTGTTGAGAAATGACTTTTACTTCATTGTTTATCTGTCAAGTCTAATCAACAGGTCATTAGTCAACCACTCAAAATTTTCTATTGTCACTTGGAACTGACAACTAGGTGAGGAACTATGTATATTTGTCACTTAGAACTGACAATTAGGTATAGTTGTGACAAGTGAGAATTTTACCTAATTGTCAGTTCTAAGTCACAATTATACCCGAGGGGCATACCACCACCACCTAGGAAATCACTGTACACTTTGCCTAAGAAATACTTAGTAATACAAGAAATATGTGGGTAATACCACAGAATATATAGGTGCCCAATATACCTAGTAATACTAGTAATAATTGAATAATGTGTTAATATCTCAGGAAATATCTGGTAATTCATCGGAAGTACTGATAATATCTCAGAAATACCTAAGTAATAATTTGGAAATATTCGGTAATACTGTGAAAGAGTTACACTTGGCGTCGTTTATTGTCCGATCGTTTATTTTTAATGTGGCAAGAAGACTTGTGTGATATTGTATAAGTGTTTTGAAGATAATCCTATGATTGAATCAATGCGGCCATGGTCAAACAGTGAAATTGGCGCCACCAGGATTTCATTCATCTCCAAACTCACCTCCAGTCAAACGTGACATTTTGTTATCATAAAATTGAAGGGAGTTAATTGATAGCTCAATCAATATACAATCTGTGCAATATACTATATGTACCATCGTCACCAAAAGTAACTGGGACAGCATCACATTAGCTCTTGTCCTATTATATGAATTTTATTGTCAAATATTTGTCAAACTATGCATTAAATGCATTGAGATGAATGACAGTAGAATTAGTCCAGGAGATTATTATGCATTATTTGTGTCCCAGTTACTTTTGGTGACGATGGTACCTACAGCGGTAATATGGTACTTGCAGCCACTCAAAATTTTGTGGTATACCCTAGTTACTGCACAGTTGTAGATAAATAATAACCTACCTATCGCATAAATTCTACTTTCTACTTGTCCACTGTCAAAGGTGACAGACAGAGATGCAATTTTATTTTCTAAAATTTCTTGAACTTCTTTCAGATATTTTGCTACTGTGGTAGATAAATTCCTGTATATAATACGTATGGTAATGGTGTTATTACCAATATCACTGCCCTTAGAGATTGCAAACCTCACCTTACTGGCTCGTTTTGCAAATTTCTCTTGTGTGCGGTAATAACCTAATTACCACACTTATTATATGCTAAACCTACTATTTTTTTACTGATGTTTCATAATAGCGACTCTCCGATTATTCTCACTTTAATTTTGAAATGTGTCAGTCATTGTTCAGAAATAAAGATTCCATATAATGTCAAATCTCGAAAAAATATCGCATGGAAGGTGTCAAGCAAAAGCAGGTGACAAACTTTTTAGGTTCTTATTCCAGTTTTTTCATTATAGAACGTCAGTAGTGAATATCTTGTATATGTTCCTATCGTTGTTAGGAACTTTGCATATTTCCTAGGACATACTAGTATTGCCTGATAGTTTTCAGGACAAATTAGAATGAACTGGATTCGTGTTAGGAAATATCCGATTTTAATTGTTTCATTGGGAAAGTTTGCATCTAGAAGACCAGAAACTTCAGGTCACTTTGTTTACATAGATGAAATTTAGATCGGTCATAAAGTTGTATTAAACATCCTTAGTACCTAGTTTGTATAAATTATCATGCGTAACATTTGTGACTATAGCCATAACATTTCGTAAACCTTCTCTGGCCTTGTCTACATCAGGGTCCTTATTCTTGAAACAGGGAAGCAGCGTTCCCAGGAGAACTAGTGTTCTGTCTTTGTTACTTATATTACCAGTTGCATATCATGGAGAAAGACGGAATACTCGTTCTCCTGGGAACGCTGCTCCCCTGTTTCAAGAATAAGGACCCTGGGGGCCCATCCTCAAGCCAGGGAGTAGAGCTCCTCGAGAGAACAAATTTTTCGTCTTTATCATTCTCATTTACTTTTCGATTACGTTGACAAAAACAAAACATTCATTCTATCGGGGAGCTCTTCTCCCTGGCCCGAGAATCGGGCTTCTGGTATGACGACCGTAAACTGTCCCCAAGTTTAGCAGGTGGATGTATTTCCGCCTGTTTTTCTAATGAAGCTAGAGCTCTAACTCTTCCTATATTTCTCTCGATTTTAGATGCTTTTTCATAATTTTCTTTCAAGTTTAAGTTGTCTAAACTTTCCCTTCCTCTATCTGGAGCCGAGGCTTCTGGTTTTGAACAACTAGATACTGTTTCACTCTTACTGATGTGAGATTGTCCATTACCAGAAGTTGTTGGTGCACTTCTTGCACTCTATATCCAAAGACAAATAGAATTTGATCAATATCGATACCAGTGTTTTAGGGAGTTATTAACAAAAAGTTCCAAGAATGGGGTTGGAAGAAAACCCAATTTGGTATCACCCCAGTTATTACTTTAGGTCTGTTCTCACAGAAGTCACAACCCAGTCAGAGCGAATTTCAATGATTGAAAAGAATTAGAAAACTGGTTGTTGGCGATTTAGAGCAATCAAAAACACTCTGGCTGGTTTGTGATTTCTGTGAGAACAGACCTTTTAAACGTTCCTGCACCCATATGTTTAGTTTGGAAAATCTAAGGTTTGAAATAATTCGAGGTATGGCGACACGATTATGAAGCTAGTACAACAATCAACCATAAAATTACTGACCATCGAAACTTCTAGATGCAAATTCTTTCAATAAGACAATTTGATTTGAATTTTTCCTAACACTAATCAGGCCTTTCTAGTTTGTCCTGAAAACTATCAGGCAAAACTAGTACGTCCTAGGAAATATGCGAAGTTCATAACAACGCTAGGAGCTTTTAGTACATCCTAGAATGACCTGAAATCGGATATTTCCTGTAACATATACATTATGAAACGATGTCTTTCAGGCACTCGACATGTTGCACTCAACACATAAATAGCTATTCTGCATGATGATATCTAGGAAGTTTAAGAGCAATTCTTATTCCATTGACCAATTCCTGAGATACCTAGGAAAAAAATATAAGCTCTGAATAAATGATTAGGTAACAGGATTTCAAGTTGCATTACTCGTTTTTACTCAACCATTGGAATTGTTCATCAATATATAAATAATCATGAACGAGATCATGGAATATGTAGTTCTATTATGCTTTGGTTTGCAAAACCATCACATACAATCAACACCAATTAGATCTTTCTCATACAGTCAGCTGACCACTCAACAACCATTTTTCAAAGACATGGTTGGAGGTTGGCATTGACTGGTGGATACAACAACAAAAATAGGAAAGAATCAACTATAGGTACATAACCAAACTGTTTTTAATTTGATGACATGGTAGCCAGAATGTGTTTTAGAAATCTTTTTTGCAGTTTTGGCAAAATGGTTGTTAATAATTATCAAGCTGATCACACCAATGATTATTTGGAACGATCTGGTAATACTAGAAAATACTGATCAGAAGTACGTAATACTAGGTAATACTTTAGGTAATACTTGGAAGTACTGGTAATACTCTATGGTACTAAAGGTAATACTGGTAATATGTAGAAATGCAAAGTATTTTTCCGAAAATACAAGAAATACCCTATTATTTCCGAATCTAGGAAATCACTGTATATTTTCTGGCCAGGTGGTACACTCTCGATTATACCCAACCCGATACCCAATTTTCAGTTCCAACCTCAGTTCCAACAAACAATTATAGAGGTTTAAAAAAAAAATAAGATAAGATGTTTGTTCAGCGCTTTTATGTATTCCAACTATCAAAAAACAATAACATTCATTATTTGTTTCAGTTCAAATCAAATTCTTTGGATTTGGTAATCTCTTGCCTAAGCTTACATTGGGTCAACGATTTGCCCAACGCTTTCCATAAAATTCTAGATAGTCTTAAAGAGGATGGAGTATTTTTGGCTTCCTTATTCGGAGGAGATACTTTATACGAACTGAGATCTTCTTTGCAGTTAGCTGAGCTAGAAAGAAAAGGTGGATTGTCACCGCGCATATCTCCTTTTACTGAAGTCAGAGATATAGGGAGTTTATTGACAAATGCTGGATTTACAATGTTGACTATTGATACTGATGAAATTGTTGTCAATTATCCTAGTGTTTTTGAATTGATGTGGGATCTAAAAGGTGAGTTAAGGAAATATGGAAAATTCTTCCATCCTACTAAGAGTTTGCAACAGCTTCAGAATGGTGAAAACCAACAACCAGAAAAAAAACCCAAAGTCTGTTTCAAAAACGGCCAAGTGTGAAGATTTGGATAGACTTTACACTTCTGAGTAGAGTTGCAAAATTACCGGTAAAATAAATTTTTGTAAAATTACCAGTAAAATTGGTAAAATTGAAAAATAACATATTGGTGATTCTAGAATTATGAAAGATGCAACGTTGATTTTAATTGTAGAATACTTACTGATGGTGGTAAGATGAACTTTTTTGAGAAATAAATTGAACATTCTTGTGCTTGTGTAAAATCAAAATTGAAAATATATTATGTATGTTCTTATATTCTAATATTCTTTGATAATTAATATCGATATCATATCAATATTATTGTCTATTTTCTGATACAGAAATAGAGAGACATACGCGGGAATCAACATGGTCATTGTTTTGGTTTCTCTTTCTATTTTTCAAAATAAAGAGAGACAAATTTAACTAAACCTCGATTTGTGCTATCAACTTCAATGAAATAGACTATAGGACTAATGACGTATTTTTGTCAACTTTACGTCCAATTTTAACGATTTTACCAATTTTACGGAGATATGGGTAATATTACGGAATTTTACGTAAATTACCGGTAATTGTACCGTCGGTAATTTTACCTTCGCAACTCTACTTCTGAGATATTGTTAATGTTTTAGGTATGGCCGAAAGTAATGCAGCCTTAAATAGATCAATACATCTACCCAGAGATATACAGTTTTCTGCGGGTGCCATTTATCAGCAACTTTATGGTAAAACCGACCCTGAAACTGGAAAAACATCAATTCCTGCAACATTTCAGGTAAACATATCATATCTACCCTCTTGAGATAAGAAAAAACTGTGAATTGATTATTGTAGGTCATCAACATGTTGGGCTGGAAGCCTCATCCCAAACAACCCAAACCCCTTCAGAGGGGTTCAGGAGAAGTGTCTCTGAAAGACTTGAACAAATTGGATGAGATTGTTCGAGAAGTGAGGACGATCAAAGATGATAAAAGTTAAAAATTTTTGGACCAATAATATTGTTGAATTAGATATTTATTTTGTTATATGAATGAAAATAATCTGTGTATAAAATACAATGACAACGTATAAAAAAAAATTGTCCCTATTCTTTCCGAAAATGTAAGGTGATACAAGAAAAAAAAATTAAATTACAAAGTTTTTTGATATTCTAATATGTATTAGTTAAAAATATTTTTGAATATACAGGGTGCTCCGTTTATGGGGTATGCGACAGAACTTTATTGTAAATGGAACACCCTGCATGTGATTGCATATTTGGATTCTACGTAAAATTCTGAGTAGATTTCATGTAATATACCCTATACCTAAGTTCAACTGTTTTGGAAATATTGACAGCTGAAAATTGACTTTTTGAAACTTTGATAGGCTGTAAAACCTAAATGGTTAATTTTAAAGGAAAACCGGTTTTACATTCCTATCTTAGATTTTCATAAACTATCAGTTGACACCAAGTTTGAATTTAACCGGAGATTAAATTCAACTAGAATTTTTAATCATGGATAGTAAAATTCTTTGGTAAAATCTATTTTTTTTTTTAAAGATAAAAGTCAAAATGACATTATGTTGGCAATACAATGTAGAATTGTCATTGCTTTCAAATTTTTTATGTAGAAAAGGTTTATGTTGCCAACATAGTTACTAAATTTTTGACTTGGGGAATTATCTTTAAAAAAAACAGACTTTAGGTAGATCAAATTACTCGTGAACCAGTTACATAAATAAACAAAAATCTAACAAATAGGTACCTCATCAAAAATATCTAGTAATGCAGATAATAGTGTGAGCGTGAGCTAATTTTTCCATTAGCTTGGTTAAAGAAAAATTTGGACGAAACTAGGATTTGAACCTAGGACCTCTAAATTACCAGTCTTATACCAACTGAGATACCGATGCCGTCGGTTCATTTTTACTCAATAGGTCAAGTGTTTCGTCAACTTTTAACGTGTTAGTGCTACAATCTGAAACCTTCCGCGGTAACTAAGTATAGGGGTCGTTGCTCGGCTAAAATACCCACAAAAAAAAATAGTTTTTTCGCGTTTTTGACAGTTAAAATTACTAAAACTATAAAGTGACAAAGTGTTACATATCGTTATAATCACAAAAGAAAATATCTAATTTAACGGTGTAAAAATATATAGGGTGTCCCATTTAAAAAAGTTAAAATTTGGACTATATTTCAAAAAATAATACCCCAAAACAAAATCTAAGTACGCCACTAGATTCTGCGTAAAAAATCACACAATAACGTAATTTAACATTCGCTAAAATTTTTGATAACAACTGAGATACAGAGGAAAACAAATCAGCTATTTTCCAAAAAACCCCTGTATATCCGAAACAAATGAATTCCGAAAAATTGTGAGTGGTCTAGTAAATTACATATTATACTCAAAAAAATAATTCGCGGCACGTATATTAGATTTTTTGTATCTAGGCTGTACCCTGCATTCCCACCCAAAATGACTCACCCTGTACAGGGTGCTGCCATTTGGAGTGTTTCAATAGGAAAAACACACTTCCAGACCAGATAGAGGTAAATTGACTTAAACGTCATGGGATCAATTTTTGTGAAACGTCAATTGTCAAAAACCGTATCACGATATCTTCAATGATACCATTGATACAGGGTGATTTTCGATTTTTCCCTATTATGAAAAATGGCTATAAGTTTTTTATTTATCAATTTTTTTTATTTCTGTGAAAACATTATGGAGACACTTATTTGAGCACAATCCAGTGGCGGACTCAGTTTTTTTCTATATCATTCCAATTTCAAGATACCGACCAAATTCCGATATTTTCAAATGAAACACCCTAAATATTAATAGCTCATTGGATAGCTCTGTTTTTGCTGATTTCAATGATATAAAGTTCGATAGGTTTATCTCTAACAGTTTTCGATAAAAAAAATTATATCTGTTTTTGTCGTAAGGACCAATGTGTTAGAAAAGGATTTTATATGTGTAAGGAAAAAGAGGAAGGTCTCTTTCTAACACATTGTTTCTTATGACTGAAACATATAATTTTTTTTTTCTCGAGAACTGTTAGAGATATATCTATCAAAGTTTATATCATTGAAATCAGTAAAAACAGAGCTATCCAATGAGCTATTAATATATAGGGTGTTTCATTTGAAAATATCGGAGTTTGGTCGATATTTCGAAATCGGAACAATATAGAAAAAAACAAAGTCTGCCACTGGATTGTGCTCAAAAAAGTGTCTCCATAATATTTTTACAGAAATAAAAAAAATTGACAAATGAAAAACTTATAGCCATTTTTCATAATAGGGGAAAATCGAAAATCGCCCTGTATTAATGGTACCATTGAAGATATCGCGATGCGGTTTTTGACATTCGACGTTTCTCGAAAATCAATCCCATGACATCTAAGTCAATTTTCGTCTATCTGGGCCGGTATTCTCGTTCTCGAAAACGCTCACCGCTTTTCAATCGCTCGGCACTTTCAATGTAAATTTGCATTTAAAGTGCCGAGCGACTAGAAAGCGGTGAGCGTTTTTGAGAACCAGAATACCGGCCCTGGTCTGGAAGTGTGTTTTTCCTGTTAAAACACTCCAAATTGCAGCACCCTGTACAATCAAAGTACATAAAGTAAGACATAAAAATACTACTTTCAATACTCACTAAATTATTGATAGGTAAACTTATTATGAGGTTAATTAATAATTTGGTGAATATTTAAAAACATAAAGTACTGTCGAGCTTCAAGGACACTTGAACTACTTTTATAGTAGGTACTTGGAATACTTCTGATGTAGGTACTTCAAGTCCTTGTACAAAGTACATTGTTAAAAATATTTCAAGTACCAAGTAGGTACCGTGTATTCACTGTACTTCAAGTACCTACTCATGAGAACTTGAAGTACAATTTGTATTTTTCTTTAAGTATTTAGGGTCATATTCTCCGTAGTTCATAAGGCCTGGCTCAGTGGATAAGCTTGGCTTTGTGTGTGACAAAGCCAAGCTTTTCCTCTAAAAAGCCCTTTATGAACTACCGAGAATATGGCACTTACATACAACTCAGGTTATAGAGATAAACCGATTTTGAGGAGTGAAAAGAGAGTACCTATTTCAGTTGTTCCGCCCTCCTTTTTTCAAGAAAGTAAAGGTGAAAATCTCTAATGGAAATAGTATATTAGTGCGGGAAAGTGGTACTTAGATGACCTAAAATACATGCAGAAAAGTGGGGCTCACGCACGTTCCTAGAAAAAAATTCAAATTTCAAAATCCCACCACTATTTCATTATTCTTATAACAGATGGCGCTTTGCCAAATGTCATTTTTCCTAATTGGGCGTGTTTCATAAGGTAGGTTGATGGTAAAACTGTTGCTGTCCTTTTCTATTTGCCCGTGTTAAACAAAGAGGCAGCTAATTGGTTTGCTCGCTGCGCAATAAACAACGCCAAATTGTAGCAAAATCGAGCAACCTTTCCTTCATCTTCTTTTCTTATCCCCCTGTGCTGTGTAGACGCCATAAATGAATTTGTAAATGTTTTTTCCTTGTAAATTGTGAAAATAAATCCGCATTTTTATGTTGTATTATGTTGGTAAGTTGATTTTGGACTTTAATTTTGAATTTATGCTACTTTTATCACCCTAGCGCTAGTATTTTAGCCTCACAGGAAAATATGCTTGGCTGCTAAGGGGGAGTTGGAAATTGTTTACATTTTCAAGCAAGCCAATTTTTATAACATGTTTCTACTCGTTTGAGCCACTTTCTGGCCAAATTAACATTTTTTAAACGCAATTTTTACGCTTATGAACAATTTTTTTGTAATCTGTATTTTATTTTCATTTTTTGTTTATCTCCATATACTTTACGGGGATCTTCATAAGCAAATGATGCCACAGTATTGCAACAAGCAATTTTATCATTTATTATTCATCATTTTGTTCATTTTAAAGTTATAAATTTATCATTAGCATAAGATTTGTATAAAATCCAATTAAATATTACATAAACAGCTTTTTTGCAATCAAAAAATCACTTATTGTTTACATTAATTTCTTGATAATACGATGTTTATGTGATTTTAATGAGCCCAACATTAATTTCAGTCTAACATGCATTCGAATGCCAATTCAGCTCTGAATTACTCAAATCAACATTTTGCCTTGAACATTTCAACAAGTTCAACTGGACAATTTAATCAAAATCCAGACCAAGCGCCTCCCAGCAACCATCCAGTAGCTAACCTCGCTGCTGCAGCTACTGGACATGGACAAAATTATAATGTACAAAAACCCATTGTAAGTTAAAATAAAATCAATAATTTCCTGGTAAATATTTGAAATTTATACAGCTATCTGCACCATTACCTACTCCAGTACAACCAGTTGCCAATTTAGCACCACAAATTGCTGAACAACCGGAAAAATCTCATGCAAATGGTACTGCTGATGGTGAATCTGCCCCTTTGTCACTTGCTCAACCTAGACCCTCTGTAACAATATCTCATTCACCACAAGTAAATAATATATTCACTTCAATATTTTTTTTTAAATTAAAATATGTATTTATCAAAACAGAAATTCAATATGGAAGTTGATAAAGTTTCTGCTCCTCCAGCACAAAATAGTGCTCCAGAAACTCCACCACCAACAACCAAAACTGCTGATAATATTCAAAACTCCACCACTATGGAAGTTACTAGTGTAAAAGTCCCTACACCTGAGAGTCCAACAGCAGACTCCGAAGACGAAAAATCCAATTCCCCATCACCCACAAACGAAGAGGAACAACCTGAGCAAGATGAAAAAGAACAATCCGAATCCCCAGAACCTGAAGCTGAATCTCCTAAACCAGAAGAACCAGCTAAAAAAGAAACAACTCCTGTGGCTGATAAAGTTAAAACTAAAGAGGCACCGTCTCCTGGGAAAAGCCAAGTGCAACAAGAAGCCAAACCTACTGCCAAAGCTGCACCTCGCAAAGCAAAATCTGTAGTAGATAAGTCGGTGGCCAGCTCTTCTGGAATTCAAGCTTCAAAAAGGCAAAGAATGAGGACTCAGCATTATCAAAGTCCTTTGCCTGAGATTGAATTGGTATCAAAAATGAGTACTACTATTTTGAAGAATAATGATGAGAAATTAATAGTTTTTTATAAGTGAGAAAAGATTTTTTTTGAGGCTGAATTTATTATTATTTTTGTTTTTAGAAATGAATTCTTAGCTGTGCGAAATGCTGAAGGGGGCTTTTATTTATGTCAAGCCGTTCAGAATATTTACAAAAGTTCGCCTAAAATCAGGATCAGGTGGTTATCGCAAGAATCGCAAAATGCTAAAGGAGAAATTTACACTCCTGATTTTTATGACAACATTGGTATTAAATACAAATTAATATGTTTTGAATGGAATTTATTATATTGTTTTGTAGATTTTGACTGTATACTGACTAATTTGAGCTTGAAAAAAGCTGAAAAAGGCAAATTCATACTGCCAACGTCTGAAAAATCCAGAACTGAAAGCATATTGAATAGAGCCTTGGCAGTTGAAAAGGGGGAAGAAATATCGTCGCCTTCTTTGACAGAAGAACACCCAGATGGATGTAAGAATTTTTTTAATGTTTTATAGCTTATTTTTTATTAGGCGAATGGGTAACCGATGACACAATTTAATCTTTTAGTTTTTCACAAATTAAACACCAATGCACAAATGATGTATTGTGCCAGCCCTTCATTTCTGAATCCAAATGGTTTTTAAATTAATTTACTTATGTTGCACTCGAGGTTGCACTAATTGTTTCATGGCTAAGTCTATTCTACTGTGTTTGTCTCCCCTCATTCTTCTTTTAATGTAGTTAGGTTTAGTTGGTTAAGGTGGCTCTAGTAGGGTCACTATTTTAGTTTATTAAGTATCCTTGTAATATGGCACTGTACTTTCTCAATCAGTTCAATGTCTTTGATGTAATATGGGTTCCAGATAAAATAGGCTTTTTCGAGCTTTGGTCTTTCATACGCTTTGTAGAACTTTAGAACCATTTCTTTACCTAAAAGGTATCATTGAGATTGGTTTGATATATAAACCAGGAGTACCAAAAGAAATTATAGCCTTCAGTGACGCAATGGCAATGGTGCCACATTTTAAAAAATACTTTATTTCACCAAATTTTTACCCTAGGGTTCAAGGGACAAAACATACAGAATTCTTTATTTTTCCATTCGTTTTAGAGTGCTTTTTTCATCCAAAAACAACACCAAACTTCGTACAACGAATACATTTTAATTCTATTTTGAATCCACAAGGTCAAAGGTCAGTGTCCTTTGAGTCAAATCGACTCTATGGACCTATAGAATCTATAATAATAGTGTTAAGCAATTTGCGGTAATTTATCAATTTTTCTGAGTGCCTTTTTTCATAGATTTCGGCTTCAAATTTGAGAATAATTTAGTGTATGGAGTTTGGGGTATGTTAATTGACCATTAGGATACAAAATCTCGACAAAAAAAAATTGACCTTTCATCGTTTTGGTAAGAAGTACCTTATGATTTGGATTTTGGAAAACTTTGAAAAGTCATAACTTTTTTTCTATTATAGATAGAAAGCTGAAACTTTCACTGAATTTTGTCCCTTTTAAAGGACTACAGTCCCTGAAAATTTCAGCTCATTTGCACTTATAGTTCCTGAGATAAAATCGTGTTAAGCAATTTGGGGTGATTTATCAATTTTTCAATTTTTCTGAGTGCCTTTTTTGATAGATTTCGGCTTCAAATCTGAGAATAATTTAGTGGATGGAGTTTGGGGTATGTTGATTGACCATTACGATACAAAATCTTGACAAAAAAAAAAATTGAAATTTCATCGTTTAGTAAGAACCTTATGATTAAGATTTTGGGAAATTTTGAAAGGTCATAACTTTTTTTCTATTATAGATAGAAAGCTAAAACTTTCACTGAATTTTATCCCTTTCAAAGGACTAGAATTCCTGAACATTTCAGCTCATTTGCACTTATAGTTCCTGAGATAAAATCGTGTTAAGCAATTTGGGGTGATTTATCAATTTTTCAATTTTTCTGAGTGCCTTTTTTCATAGATTTCGGCTTCAAATCTGAGAATAATTTAGTGTATGGAGTTTGGGGTATGTTGATCAAAGGTTACAAAATCTCGACAAAAAAAAATTTGAAATTTCATCGTTTTAGTAAGAACCTTATGATTTAGATTTTGGAAAACTTTGAAAGGTCATAATTTTTTTTCTATTATAGATAGAAAGCTGAAACTTTCACTGAATTTTATCCCTTTCAAAGGACTACAATTCCTGAAAATTTCAGCTCATTTGCACTTATAGTTCCTGAGATAAAATCGTGTTAAGCAATTTGGGGTGATTTATCAATTTTTCAATTTTTCTGAGTGCCTTTTTTGATAGATTTCGGCTTCAAATCTGAGAATAATTTAGTGTATGGAGTTTGGGGTATGTTGATTGACCATTAGGTTACAAAATCTCAACAAAAAAAAAATTGAAATTTCATCGTTTTATGAAGAAGGTACTTACCTTATGATTTAGATTTTGGAAAACTTTGAAAAGTCAACTTTTTTTCTATTATAGATAGAAAGCTGAAACTTTCACTGAATTTTATCCCTTTCAAAGGACTACAATTCCTGAAAATTTCAGCTCATTTGCACTTATAGTTCCTGAGATAAAATCGTGTTAAGCAATTTGGGGTGATTTATCAATTTTTCTGAGTGCCTTTTTTCATAGATTTCGGCTTCAAATCTGAGAATAATTTAGTGTATAGCGTTTGAGGTATGTTGATTGACCATTAGGATACAAAATCTCGACAAAAAAAAAATGAAATTTCATTAGATTTTGGAAAACTTTGAAAAGTCATAACTTTTTTTATATTATAGATAGAAAGCTGAAACTTTCACTGAATTTTATCCCTCTCAAAGGACTACAATCCCTGAAAATTTCAGCTCATTTGCACTTATAGTTCCTGAGATGAATGCAAGATCGCATGCTTGCTGCAAGAAAAGTTACTTTTTCTCAATATTTTGAGTGTACTGCTTATATTAATAATAAAAATACTCTGAAATTGCTGTGCAAAACTCTCTGCAACCTCCTGGTTAGATTCAAATGGGACTAGAGTTGCTTTATCAACAATACTGAACTCGGTGTGTTTAGAGTTAACACAGGAAAATAACTTTTTTGATATTGTCAACAGATTTTGTTCATATTAATGTACAACTTTTGACCTTAATATTTTAATGCTGGTAGGTACTAATGGTAATTTTCTTCAGTATTGTTGTGCCACAAGTCTCTTTTCCCTTGTATTTCATATTAATTTATTTCATTGTATTCTTTTTAGTGGATCTTTCATTGTATCGTGGTGACGAAGAACAAACAAGAAAGAGGAAGGCGAAAAAGAGGAGCCGTAAAGCAACACCTTCAGTGTCTCCTAAAGAAACGCCCACCAAAAAGAGCCCCAAAGCCTCTAAAGTACGGAAGGTCGAACCTCCTGCCAAGAAAGCAGCACCTAAAAAAGCACCTGCTAAAAAGGTTCCAAGCAAAGCACCAGTCGAAGAAAAATCAAAGTAATAATTTAATTTAATATGAAAAACATTGTTATATTATCAATTTTTGCAGCAACAGAACATCTGGCAGGTCCAGCAGTAGATCCAGCACCAAAACTAGCCCGGTTGTAGACTCGAAGAAAGCTAAAGTGTTGGCTCGAATAGGCAAGAAGACGGCAGTAGCAGCTACTTCAAAAAATGCCAAAAATACCACTAAAAGTAAGATAATAATTGCATGAAATCTATATTGATGTTGTGAAATGTGGTAGAGGGATCACCATGATTGTTTTTTGAAATATGTTACATATTTGGAACTTGAAATTTATTCTTTTGGAGTTGAAAATTCAAATGTCACTCTGTGGATTTTCAAACAGCAAAAGTTGAACAGTTATTTTAATACTTTCAACTTACAACTTACATCTATTTGTACAATCGTCTCTATGATGATAGCAGTGGCCCTTTAGGAAATTTTTGAATTGTGGCAGCCAAAATGGATGTTGAATGATTTTATGGATGATTCTCAGAAAAATGATGGACTTTTGTCCATTTGTGCCCCTTTCCTGTCAGTTTCTCAATGTGTTTTTGACCTTTTTGTTTTTCCACTAATTCAAAGGGGTAGGTGTGTAAAATTAAGGAAAAGTTAGTTATTTTTTTTGATATTTTTAGGTGATCCCACTTAGAGCTCGTTATACCAAATTGACACACACAAAACCATAAACTTTAACACTTTTTTCAGGTAAATTACTAAGAAAGTTGTTTTTGTAGATGAAAAATCTGGTACTAAAGCTGTAGCTACAACTAGTAAAGCTGTAGCTTCTACAAGCAAAGCTGTGGCTTCGACCAGTAAAGCGACCCCTAAGACCAGTTCAAATGGGAAAAATTCCAGAACCGTAAGGAAATCCTCCAGGAAATAAATTTAGCGAAATGCTGTTAAGGGCACAAAATGTAAAGGTAACATTTTTGAATAATTAATTACTATCCTTTATTTTCTTAAGATTAAGCATTATCACTTAACATGTATGTATATTTTTGGATTGGTTAAGTATTATCTCAACGATGTTTTAGGTTTAGTGTAACAATATTATTTTCATAATTTTGGGAGCTTATAATAATTATTATTATTTATTGGCCTAAAATTGATTTTGATTTATTTCCATGGCAATTTAGTGTATGTAAATAGGAAGAAAAAAATAGGTCTAAGTAATTAACAAATTATCTCAGAATTTCTTCAAAGAAGGTCCTTTTTTTTGACTTATGAATATGTGTGGGAACATTTCAAATAAAAACATATTTATCATAATAAAACATTTTTTGATATAAACTTTATATTTCCTAAAAAAAAATAAACATAAACTGTTTAAAACTTGTTGAAATTTGTACAAAAAAAAATTATTTGAGATGTTTCCAGGTAATTTGGCCCATATAGATTTTAATACTAATATGTCTCACCTACAAAAATGAGAATGTTTGAATGTTGAATGCATATGTCCAAAATTTAATGTATTGTTTAGGAACAATCTACTTGGAAAATTGAACAAATATATTCAAAAAAATGTACATAAATTACATTTTATTTAAAATAATTTGCATTGAACGGTAATCTTTTTCCATTAATTAGTTGTCTTTTTCAAATTGGTATCAATTTTCTAAGTTGAACTAACAGTATTTATAGTTACTCTTAAGATTCTATGTTGGTTGACATCTGTGTGTATAGTGATTAAAAAAAATCCATGTGTTTTGATGGATCTTGAATTAGAAATCAATTGATTTATTTAAAAAAAAGCAGCTCACCTCTGGTTAGGTTCTTTTCTGCCTGTAAGTTAATTAAGGATTTTTTTTTTTGGCAATAGTCTAATTCCTACATTTACGTGACTTTTCATTTATTATTATTTAGAAGTATGACTTTAGCGGAAAAGTGTAAGTATTTTGAGTAAAATGTTCTTTTTTTTGGGATTAGATACAAAATATAAAATAAAGAACCACATTTGTTTAGTGTTTTATTTAACTTTTTTGGGTTACATAAAGTGGAACAGAATTTGCTATGCACCCCATCTTTTGATAGTTATAACTGGTCAAGAACTTTTAATTTGTTTCAGTCAAATGTACAGGGTGTCCCATTGAAGAGGTGGGAATTAGGGTTATGTGCGAGGGGTGTTTCACCCACTATATTTTGTACACCCACTGTATTTGACTGCATCAAAGATGATAGTTGACTGCATTGACTTTTGAGCAATTTCTAACAAGATTGCAGGCTTCACTCGCAGCGACTGCTTATGATTTTGCGCAAGTGTATATGGAATGTACTTGACTGCATGTGACTGCACCTCAGACTGCGCAGAGTTTATAACGACTGTATTATGACTGCATGAATCCATGTATTCCATTGACTACATGAGAATGTATGAACTGCAGAAGAATGTATGGACTGCATATACTGAATGTTTGATATTTGTAAACCTACTGCACGAGTGAAACACACCTCGGTTATGTGCTAAGCTCCTGAAGGTAGATTTTTTTTGATTTCACATTCTCGGGCCAATTTTTTATGACAAATCGAATGCCGCAAACCACAGGTCTCTATCTATCTCTAGACTATCCTCGAAAAGTGAACATTTCAAGTTTCACCCCTGTATCTCCAAAACGAAATAAGATAAAGACCTGTGGTTTGCGGCATTCGATTCGTCATAAAAAATTGGCCCGGGAATGCGAAATCAATAAAAAAATAAAAATCTACCTCTATGAGTTTACCAGATAACCCCAATTCCCATCTTCAATGGGACACCCTGTACAAATTAATTTCTAGGAAAATCTAACAAATGTTTGAATAAATTTTTATTTATATAATTCCTTGGGACATTTAAGTAAATAATAAAGAAAAAGGAACAATAATAATAATAATTTGTCTAACAATAAATACATCTTTTTTCAATAAATATAAGAGCCTCAATTTTGAAGGCAAAAGAAATAACAATATTTTTACCACACATGCAAATCATTTTATTCGCTTAATAAGAACTTTATACTTAAACAGTACAGTTATCTTTTTAAAGAAGGCTAGTAACATTACAACAATTCCTAAATACATTATTTATAAATATGGATTAACTTGCAAGAGATCAATATTTTAATTTTGGTTACACCTTATTTTATAGGAATGTTTTATAAGGAACATTCAAATTCAACTAAATCATATAATAACAATATAAGTAACAAAAAACGTTGATCAATGACTAGACGTTTACTTTTTTTTTGTATTATCACCTTGGTGTGAAGTTTAAAACTTCTAAAAAAAAAAATTCAACAAACTTAACACGAGTTAAATATTTTTCTTTTTTTGAAACTTCTACTTTCCAAACAAATTAATTACATTAATGGCAAGGTATGGCACTTTAAATTGCTCCTTATGGCCTAAATATTTTTTTAAATTTATCTACCAAATAACATTCAAATAAATTGTCGTCCCTGTAAATATGGAAATTCAATTCAATTCGGCAAGCTTTAAAGCATGGAACACTTTTTTTTTCTTAATAAAACGTTTCGTAATCTAGAACACTCCATAACCTAGTGGTACGGATCAAAAATCATCGAGCAAATAGTTGCCTTTTTTCAATCTTCACCCATTAAACGAATGCTGTCTTCTGCTGACGGCCTGAGAGTGCTGTTAGTCAAGAGTGAGAATCTGTCGTGGTAGTAATGAGCTTTGAAGGATTTCAGAGATCCATCGCTTGAGTCGGACCAACTGGAATGTTTTGGTTTGATTTCTGTAGATTTGGATCTTTCTTTGGTTTGCTGAAATTGAGGTAAAAGATTCTATTGGCACCACTGAATTTATATTACAGATGGAAATGTTGCGTTAGTAATGTGTGTAAAGCAGCCCTAATACTTACATTAACTTCCACTTGTAGGGTATCATCTTTTTCAGGTGGGAAATCGAAAGCTCTAAAGTTAGGAGATCTGGGCCAATGAGTGGGCGGCGGGCTGCGTATCATGTGTTCGTGCATTTCTGGTAAAGATAGTGGGTCTACATCTAAATCCAATGATAATTCCTGAAAAAAAAAACATTTGGGAAAAATAATCTTCATCTTTTCTAAAGATCTGAGCTTTTACCTTGGACATCAAAGTTGCATTGTCCGATTCCTCGTCAAGACTCGATTCCAAAAGGCTTTCTCTACTAGCAATTACTTTCTAAAAAAAAAAATGTAAAGATATGATTTTGGAAAAATATTAAATTGGAGATGGGTCTAGGAACTTGAACTAGTATCAGATAGTTTTTATTTTGGTAAATTTTATGCGCTTGCTTGACAAAATGGCTTACCTATACACATTTTAGAATTGATTTAAATAATCTCAGCATAAAAAAATTTGAAATTTCATCACTTAAGCACAACATAAAAACGATTATACAATGTGTCCAAGATAAGGAGGGCCAGTATGGGGATCTCATAAACAGTTAAAGATACGATGTTGCTCAAATTAGGAAAAAGTTGTGTAATTTTGTGCTCATTGAAACACCGCTCTGATATTTGAAAAATGTTGAGTGATTCCGGAGATATCCGAGAAAACCCGAAATTCGCCCAAAACGATTTTATTCTTCCCTGACCTTATTTGAAGAGATATTTCAAAATAAATGGCACTTCGTCATTGCCACTTTTCTTCCTCTACAATGTGGCATTATCAAATTTGTAATCTGACGTTTCGTCTTTGGGCCACCATATCATCAGATCCCCATACTGGCCCTACTTATCTTGGACACATTAACTACTTGCCATAAAATAACGAGTTTGATAAAGATAAAGACAAATTTATGAAGAGAACAACGTGTTTGATAAAGATGAGTATTTCCATACAAATTAATAACATACTCAAAACTTCATTGAAATGTTCATTTCATTGATTGTTTTGATGCACCATTGCATTAACACATTGCATAACTGCCCGACAGTGATGTTTCCATTAAGGCCACGTCGGACAAACAGAGTGACAATTTCAAAAGTAGCAATTGGGAATATCTCTTAGACAATATATAAGGAAGATCTCAAATATGTATCGGAGAATTGGAGGGGGAACCAAAATGAAGCACTTTTTGAATCACCGCGCCTTCCCCCTTAGGGGGGAGCTACCCTAACGTATTTTTTTTGAACCTGCCTTGTGTTGTACATCGTTGGATAGCTCGTTTCTTTCCCTCTATAGTCTTATAGTAAAATCTTAAATTTTACCATTAGTTTTCGGGATATCGGGGTTTAAATGTAAGCACATTTTGAAAACTAGTAATTTTGACTATCTTTGAGCAGTAGTAGTAGTATCACTAGGCAAACCCATTGAATCTGTGAAATGGTCGAATGATGGTTTTCTTCTCACAGATACTTGTGCTTTTTAGAAATTTTCCTTAATTTCTGAATTTCTCCATCTCCATTTTTGCCTATTCTCGGCTCTTGAATTGTTCCTTCTAAATATCTCTACATAAAGAAAATTCAAGAGCCTGGAATACAAACAACATAATTAAGTCTACTTAAAACGCAATATGTAATCCCATTTGTCAACCAATTATCCAGTGACCAACAGGATTATAGATCTGTAAATTTATCTTGCAGACAGTTATTAGCAAGTTTATCTCAAGATGAATAAGCCAGGTCTAAGATAGAGAACATTGGATGTTAGCGAAAACAATTTTAATACAAAAACAGATCTGTGAAAAAGTCGTCTGATCCAAATCCATTCAAACATTTAAAATGCTGGAGGATGTTTTCCAGCAGGTCTCTTTTCCTATTCCAACAAACATCCTAAGCAGCAAAGGTTAGTCATTATGACGTCGATTTTAAATAGAGCTACGTCGATTAACCAAAATTCGACTTCAGAGAGAAGTTGCAAAATATGACTTGTTTGGGACATCACGTAGTGAACGTTTATTTGACCATGACATGAACCAACAGGTTCAAAAGTTACCACGTAAAACCAAATATGACATATTCAGAAAAAAATACCCTGTATTAAGATGTCTATGAAGTGTCCATTTGACGTCGTTGAATTGGACGTACATATATTTGGTCAGTGTGGATGGATTGAAAAGTTATATATCTACAAAGTAATACCAGTACATACGAAGGCGTAGAAGGGACACCTATATGTTTTTTTTATTTTCAAAGTCATTTCTGCGTTATGTAACTCGGAAATAGTTAATAAGTATATATTGGATACCCACATCAAAAAATGATAATTAATTGTTTAGCACTAAGTAGTTTTGGCAATTTTTACCACTTGAATAATGATCATTCTCAAAAGGTTTTTCATTACATTATCGAAACAATCTGAAATTAGTGGTTTGTGCGTTCAAGCAAGTAAAAATGGAAGGATTTGTTTACCTCAATATTATACCTAAGTCTCGACGTAAGTAATTGATGAATCATCACTGAAGTAAGAAAAAAAGGGACCAGGGTGATGTAAACAAGCTATTGTACCTATTTTTATATTTGTCATTCGGAATTAGACTATTGTGGAAGAATAAACTATCAAAAAAATAATAAATCCCTAAGCTATGATCCTAACTGCCCTTCAAATCGGAATTTTGGTAAGCTTCTAGTTGAGCATGTTTGGTATTAGACTTTAAGCATTTGGCTGTAGAGGTTTTCAATAACTTCCTCTTAACAATTGAACTTGCGTTTCACTGATACCCAGGGCAACAAATCATGGTTTGATTATTTCTTTTTGGTAATTGGTGTCCCCCGGGGAAGCCGTCCACCATAATAGGTTAGGATCCCATTTGTTGCACGATTATACTATTAAAGGTAAGTGTAGCAGTGGGGCACTACCGAATACCGGCGAGAAATGGTTGAATTATGATTTGCTATTGGCTGTCAGCTGCAAAACGTGGTTCCAAGTGGATTCAGCCTGATGGGGCTTTAATAGAATAGCTGATTGCTCTTCAATATTGCCAGACAAAATTGTTTTTGTGTTTTCCAGATGAACAGTCAAGTGATCATGTTCTATATTGTAGCTGGATTGAAATGGTCACGCCTCTAAAAAGGAATGAAAAACCTTTCAAAGGAGGTATCACACGGGGTAGTTTCTCATTTTAGAAAAATCATTAGGCAATAAGCACATTTGGTTTCTCCGATGTGTATTTGACAGTATTTGATACTTTTATAACAGAATCCTTTTGTCTAAGAGATATGTAGTCAAAATTACTAGGTAGGTACATTAAAAAATATGCTTATATCAATATGCCAAAAACTAATCGTACGATTTAAGATTTTGCTGACCGTAAAAGGAAAACATCGAGCTATCCACCGATGTGCAACATAAGATAGGTTTGTATTCGAAAAAAATAAGTTAGGGTAGCTTCCTCCTAACAGGTGAGGCGGGGTGAATCAAAAAGTGCCTCATTTTGGTTCCCCCTCCAATCTCCCGATACTTATTTGAGATCTTCCTGATAGTATTTTTTGTATAAGAGATATTCCCGATTGCTACTTTTCAAATTGTCACCCTGTATATGCTTGATGTACACTTTAGCGTACCAGGCCGTGTCAATCATACCTGCCTGACGATACGCATATTTCCGTATACCAATTTAAAAAGTGGCCTGTGCGGAACATATCGGTATACTTGTTTTGGGCAAATTTGCCTATTTACTATTTTTCTTGAGGGGTTTTGAATCAAACATTGTATTATACCTATCTTTTCCAAAGACATCAATGTTAATCTTGTGAATTGAATAGCAAGAAAAATAAAAAATTCTATAAAAAATAAGAGAAAAACACGCGTGGCCTCGTGGGATATTTTCCCAATATATACATGGCATGCAATGTGTTAAGGAAGTCAAAAATTCAAAGGACTAAATAAAAAATCCAGAGCCGGATTAAAAAAAAAATTACGTTGATGATGGTGGCCCAAAGACAAAACCACAGATTACAAATTTGATAATGCCATATTGTAGAGGAGAAAAAGTGACAATGATAAGTGCCATCTATTTTGAAGTATGTCTTCGATTGCGTAACTTTTCCCCAATTTAACCCACCCTGTATCTCTTATAATGACTGGATTCCCATAGTTAATTGAGAATTTGTAGCACCCTGTATATAATGCACCATTACTATTAAACTCACTGTTAAATGTAAATGAAATGACCAAAACCAATTAATATGCAATATTGAAAAAACTGCAAATTTACTACCTACTTGTTTTTTGAAATGATTTTGATTAGCCGCAATAACATGCACTTCAACAAAAAAGAAAACATATTATTTCACCTGCAACAATTTGATTTTACTTAAACCATCAATGTTCTTCCTTATAATTCGCGACTTCAGACAACGCTAGAAAATATTGTTGTACCTTAAATAATTTCCTTTGGAATGTAACAAAAAAAAAAATACCTGTATAAATGGATTGTCTTGTCTGGAGGCCCTCAAATGTTCCATATCCTGATCGATATTGCGAATTCTACCAGGGGTCAGCGTTAAAGTTGATGCTGCAGGAGACGTCGGACAGCTCACTGGTAAATTCAGGTAATATTCGACGTCTGACACGCTTAGAGCTGATCTGGCTCTGCCAATATCTGAAAAATTGTTCATTTTTTTTTCTAAAATAAATGACCTCTAATAATTATTGGCAAATTTCCATTTTTGTTCAGGAATAAGTCAAAGTTTTCTTGATTAGTCTCAATTTATGAAGTATATATATATGCCTTAGATTAGAGATGAGTAGTTAGGTACCTACTTTAATTACTGTTTCCTTTCGCGTACCTACTTATTAAGCATAATTTAGTTGTTGTTTATAGTTCATTTTGCATCATCTTACAAATAAAGAACCTGGATTTGTGCAATAATATGACTATATAGACATTAATGTTATTGATAAGGGGTACAAACTAAAGATGATAAATTCAGAATTGCTAGTATATTATCTGTATTCCAGACATCTTTCGTATCTCTCATATCAAACATCAAACTGAAATCCTTGAATCTTAAAAAGTTGGATTTATTTAGCACTGATGTTTAAGGATTTGGATTTAAGATAATAGCTACAGGCTTTAGATAAATCTTTTTTTTTTTTTTGAGATAAATGTGTAGAGTAGATTTCAGATAACTCATTTTTCTAGTGAATTTTGCAAGTTTTGTGACTTAGATTATAGAAAGGAAAGGACACACTGAAAGCTGAAACTGTAGTGTCCTGATATACTTCTTGAGGGGTCAAAAAAGAGCATCAGAAAATATTTGCATCCAGTTCATGGATATAATATATAATATTTCTAATTGCCAATATCAATATGATTTTCCGCGTTTATGGAAAATAGTTATGAAACAAACTATCTAATTATCGCTATCAGTTGCCAGAATCTCCAAGAATATGTTACATTAAAGTGGAAAATAGTTTTTTTTATAATTCCCTTTATATCCCTTACAATAGGGTTGTTTTTATGTGTTTCTGGAACTTACCTTTCCCTTTTCTGTGCTTTCCAAAATCCATATTGGCAACTTTAATTCATTATTACTAGTTAAAAAGTAGGTGAAATGCGATACAAATGGGAATGTCTGGACAAGTAATTGTAATTATTTATTTTTTAATTTTTTTGTTTGTAAAAAGACTCTGGGGTAATTTCAATAATTTTTGATTATCAAAAATTCATGACACTGACAGACAAAACAGCGTTTTTTAGGAGACGGGAAGAGCCCGCACTATCGTCATCTATGGCTAAACTGTTGAACCATTCATTAGGCAGGCGGCTGAAATAGAGATGGGTTAATCGATATTCATCGGACAGGTATCGATACGATATTTTCTTTCCTTTCATATCGATATCAATATGAGAAAATATCGATACTTTCAATAGAAAATTAATTCGTCTTAATTACTTCTCAATTTTTCCAGATCAATTTTTGTCTATTACCGGCTCTGAAATTTGTCGAAATAAAGAAAAATCGTGGAATCGTAGGTCAAGTAGGTATTGAGGTGTTTTCTCGCGTCTCATAGTTTTGAAAAATTTTTCAAAACTGGTTTGTAGAATATACCTACTATTTCGAACCTATTTTGAACCAGTAGTTTTACAAAAGTGAACGCGAGAAAACAGCTATGGTTTGGATCTTAAGTTTGGATCGATCAAGGTTGCTTAAAAGTGCCTCATAACTTTTATGATGTCATCTGTATTGTATGCCTCATGCAAATCTCCGTAAGAACAGGTAAGAACCAATGACATGTAATGGTAATGTAATAAGAACCACCTGATGACGTCATCCGATTGCCATAACAAGACTCAGCTCAGGAGTGCTCCACTTTGCGCGTTCCAGTGTTTCTGTTATCCCCTGCCCCCTCGTGCACCAACCTTTATTTCGGTGTTTCACGTGTTTCACGAGTGGTTTCATGACCCTGTCCGAAATGGTGGAGATGAGAAAATTGAGGTTATTTTCGTTCGGTTTTGACGGTTTTTTATTCTTCGTCAAATTTCTTATTGTTTTGATCTTATTGTTAAATATTCAATAACCTGATCAATTTTTACATTTTAGGTAATTGAGGGCTATAAAGAACTATTGATGAACAGAGGGAAAAATCCTCAATGGAAAATTCATTGGGAAAAATAGAACAAAATGTCAAATAAAATCGGTCAGACGTCAGAAGCTACCACCCACCACACGAGCGCGTTCCAGTGCTACTTATGTCGAACAGTTTGGAGCATGATACTCTACAAGTATACAAAATGGCGATGATTCTCGCGCCGCCTTGGACCATTCGTACCAAGGATAATACACACTAAGAGTGAAATCCATTGTTAAGTTCAGTGCGCACTGAGTGCATTCGTGTCCTCTTCTACTAGCATGATGTAAAAGAAAGTGACAGAAATACATGTTTTTTACACTAATTTCACCAATGGTTTTCGCCATAACTACTACTACTATTACAGGCGAAAATTTGGTTTATGGTTCGTCCTTGGAAGAACTACATTCGTCGCGAAAATTAGATTATAGGCGGAGTTTTAATAGAATCCAAATCGCACTATCTCTCTATCTCTCACATTGCTAACTGTTTCACTCTCTCGCTTGGCTGTACTTGTTGATTGAGGAAGTACTCTACTTCCTCAATCAACGCTGTACTCGACTCGAGCCGATCGTATCCGACCGAATGAGCGTTAAAAATTTGGACGTGACGGCTCAATCTCATTCACTACCTTGAAAATTTTTCGTTCTGAACGAGTCTAGAGTCTAGAGAAGTTTTCATTTCAACAAATTAATAAATCTACACTCCACAAGGACAAAACAGAAAATTACCGTCCGCGTCCTCTATTTTCGTCCTGACTCCTGTTGAACCGCTTTCCAGTCAAGGATAATACACACTACAACTACAGGATAGCCTATCCTCCATAAGGACTGTGTGGAACAAATCTGAAGCCCCCCACCACGCCAAATCACCGGATGTGACGTAGGCCGCATGCCCTTTCTCGCCTTGACGTAGGTTGTTTGATCCTTGGGTTGTTTGCACTATAGGCTATGATTCCGCGAGATTTTGCTTCATGCATACTTGATTTTACTACATTAATTAACATTCTAAGAGCCGGTTTATTCATCTTCTGATAAATTGTCAAGTATCCAACCTGACGGATAAAAACTCAATCTGTTGTCCCATTGGTCAGCTAGTTATCCGCCGACCAATAGAATTATAGAACGGTATATTTATCTTGCAGATAGTAAACAACAAGTTTATCTGAAGACGAATAAAACGGGCCTTAAACAACTATTTCTTAGACCTCGTTTTCATCTTCCTCTTTGCTTATTATGTTGATCAAAATTAAATATGTAATAGGTCTGTTTCTGCAGAAATCACAAACCAGTCAGAGTGAATGACCTTTTTTTCATCATAAATTTAAATTCCAAACTACGACCTCTAATGCAAGCAAACAGCTGATGACTTGTTAATGACGTCGGAAATAGTGACACTAAGGGCGGATATTATAAAACTACTTTGAGAGTTAGGGAGGATTTTCATGCATCTGTTTTTCCGTCGAAATACGTCCGAAAAGTCTTCTATTTTGACATATTTATATACGATTATGTCAGAATAAAATGTTTTTCGGACATATTTCGTCGGAAAAACGGATGCATGAAAATCCTCCCTTAACTTAAAGTTAACTTCTGGAATTACATGTAATTCAAAAAGTTAACTTTAAGTTAACTGTCAAAGCAGTTTTATAATACCCGCCCTAATATGGCGACGATTACCAAAAACGAGGCCGATAAGCAATCCTAGGGTTACTTTTCATGCATCCCTTTATCCGTCAATCCGTTGATCCGGAAGTATTCCCATTGGTCCAATATTTTGGCGCCAGAATATTGGACCAATAGGAATACTTCCGGATCAACGAATTGACGGATAAACGGATGCATGAAAAGTAAGCTTAAGGGAGGATTTTCATGCATCCGTTTTTCCGTCGAAATATGTCCGTTTGACATTCTATTTTGACATATTTATATACGATTATGTCAGAATAGAATGTTAAACGGACATATTTCGACGGAAAAACGGATTTAAGTCGTGTACGTGTACATTATCCTTGCTTTCCAGTGACGAATTTTAAGGTGCTCCATACCCGTAGCTTCACACTCTGGTGCTCCAAGCAACTGTTGTTTCACTGGAACGCATCTTACTTTGCGTCGTGTTTTTGGTGCACCCATAAAATTAGAGGAGCTTGAGAGGGCAGGGAAGAGGAAGACGAACACTTCAGTGCGCGAAACTCTGATGAGCTGGAAAGCCTATAAACAGCCCGAGGCGCTCTAGAGCAGCTCAGTGCTCAGTATTGCTTAAAGTGCGTCACTGTAAAACGACATAAAGTCTGTTTTTTTTAACGATAAAAGTCAAAGTGACATTATGTTGGCAATACAATGTAAAATTGTCAATGCTTTCAAATTTTTTATGTAGAAATGGCAATGGAAAAGGCTTGTGTTGCCAACATAGTTACTAAATTTTTGATTTGGGGAATAGACCTATCTATTTTTATCTGGTATGCGCGCGCAACACGAGGCAATGCCTTTTTATTGGCTAACTAGTACAGGTGTGAGGTGTTCGTTTTGCATGCCCGGCATATCCTTGTCCTTGTTCATTGCCCGTGGTCTGACAAGAATAAAATTACGGTTGATATTCAACTTGACATAGCTTCACAAGTGTCATTCAAAATTTTTTTTGACAAATACGTTCCACAACGCGCGGTCTTCCTCTTTCCCTTTTTAGCCCGTGCAAATAAGAAGGATGCATTGCTATACGTAAGTCTAACATAATTTGGTACGTTTTGCCTCGTCTTGCGCAATGAGCGTTTTGTGTCTTTTTTTATCTAATGAAATTTTCGTATTATTACCTCTTTGTCTGGTAAAATAGATAGGTCTATTATCTTAAAAAAAAAAAAACTTCACCGTTCGTTTAGTATTTTGATCTGAGTTCTCCAAGCTTGAATTTACTGTTCGGTTATTTAAAAAGTGTACTCGGTGCAGGCTCATTTGCGTTCGTTTATTAAAATTTTGGGCACTCGAATACAGCGTTCAAATGCTCTGTTCGCTCGCTGTTCACGTGATTACGAGTTCGCTCCGCACGCTCTGCTCCTTGAGCAAAATACCGAACGCAAGGTTCTGTGATCGTTAGCGAAGCGAACATGATTCAAAAACCGGCGTCCGCTCTAGGAGCGCTCCGGAGGAATGATTCGATTAAACGGGCGTTCGCTGAAAAATTGTTCCGTTATGGATCAGGGGGGCTTTATTTGAAATTGATGCAACTTTGCGTACACGCAAATATGACACAAATGACGTAATTTGCGAATGAAAAGGTGCATGTCAAATAAGCCGTGCACCAATTTTCAATCGCGAATGACGTCATTTGCGTGTTCGCAAAGTTGCATCAATTTCAAATAAAGCCCCCCCTGTCCTGCTGATGAGCGCAAACTATAACTTTGCTCCAAAAGATCAAAGCTGTTTTTTCGCGTTCACTTTTTGAAACTGGTTCAGAACAGGTTTGAAACAGTATTATTTTCGCAATAAACCCATGACGTCACATTAAAATTGGTTCAAACCATTCCGAAATACAACCTAATCCAAGTTTTAAAACGATTTTCTCGCGCCGAGAAGTTGACGTCATGTGACACTGTTTTGAAAAACATATGAGACGTGAGAAAACACCTCAAGAAACCGTACAACGGTATTTTTTTACCGTCACGATTCTGCGCAAAGTCAAAAAATTGGCGTAGAACTGGAAATTCGTATACAGAGTGGTTTCGAAACCATTCATGGGATGGTTTTTGACGTGTTGGAACAAACCTTAGAGTTGCTTGTAAACCGATCATGGGACAATTTTCAACATGTTCGAACAAACCTCATTCATTGTCAATCTGGAACATGCTCTAGTGCAATCCCAATGGAGTTGATATGTGACCTTAGGGCTCGATTTCTCCTTAAGAAAATTTATAATATGTTAGTTTCCCTCTTTAATTTTGATCAGCTCGAGCCGTATCGATATAATAATTTATAATCACGTGTTACACAATTTTTGTTACATTGTTGTAACTATTTAGTACCAGAGTGCACTGGGGCAATAGTTAATTGAACTGGGTTCTCAGAAAAAAAAAACTGAGCTAAATAATTGACAATAGAACATACTTTTGCACGAGTTTTACTAGAGCCGCTTTCCAGCTGACGCTTTTGAGCACGCAATCGAGCTTTTTGGCGCGCAAATGCTTCAAGCGCATGTTCGTGTTCCAGCCATACTGCGATTCGAGAGCTGCTAATTTTTGCGTTTCAAACACAGAACACTGTGCTGCACCGTGCGCTCAAACTTGACACAAACCGATAACTGATGAAAGGCGAGTGATATCGAGTTCCCAAAGTGTTGTACTCAACTTGTACAAAAGTGCTATTCCAATTTATGGTTTTTAATGGTTTTCCTAACTTAGATTTTCTTGGCTATTGAATAAAATGAATATATGGAGAACAAACCAAAACATTAACAATCAAAAATGTCAGCACAACAAATTTCCAAATTTCACTTTGCACGATCTTCTGGAACAGGTGTAGAACTGATTGTTCTCGGAGCAAGTAATACTCTACCACAGTTTGGACGGAAATGGCGGATGTTAATACGGCACTTGACAAGTTGTCACGTGACTTTCCAATGATGCTGCAATGGATTAATCACGTGACCGGTTGTCGAAGAGATCACCTGTTTTTGACACCGAGCCTAATCGAATCGAATATGTCATTTGGCATTTTTGGAGCTCGCTTTGTCAAACATAGGGTCACTTTTATCACTACGCTAAATTAATGTTTTTTTTTTTTTTTAACTTTTAAAGCCATCGCGAATGTCCAAAGTGTTGTGTTTGTACAGTTAAAAAGTGAATAATAATTGTACATTGGTTTTAAAATACAGATTAAAGGAGTAGATGAAGGTGAGAGTGGCTCAAAAGTAGTTTAGGACTAGATGTTTGCTTGCTCACAACAGCTAAGCATCCCAGTAAACAATAGCTCGATTTCTACATGGAATTTGGCAATATATTTGTTGCTAAATGAGTAATTAGTAGTCAAATATGATAAATAGCTAAGAAATGCTTGAAATAGTGTATTGTGGAATATCAGGGATATTTTTTTCATTGTTCATTCTGCATGTAGGTGGGTTCTTTGAACTCTTAAATTAGTGTTAAAATCTGGAATCAGTATTTGAAAGTGTTCAGCACTACGTGACTCAACTTAAAAAATTCAATAATGAAATCTCGATATAAGGCTCAAAATCAAGTACCTAGATATTAGAACTTCCTATTAATATAATAGAGGAATTCAGAAATGCTAGAAACTTCCAGAGTGAAATTGTTGATATTTCCGCTCTATGAAAGGCTAATCTAGTTAGGCTATCTACTTCTTCACAATTGTGAGACTTTTAGCCTAGCTGAAGTGTCATTAATTGACCCTCAGAAACTACTTTATAACCCGTGAAACTTAGGTTATTTCAAATATACCGAAAGGCTCTTAAGCGAGGTTGAAATGGTCCAAGTGCACTTGGATGAGAACTTGGACCAAGTAAGTTGGCAGCCAGCCTAATGTTAGAACCTATCCAACTGGACTTGGATGATACAATTATTGATACAATCCAAGAGGGGCTCGCGTATCGTCCAAGAGTACTTGATCCAAGTACACTTGGACCGTGTCAGCCTGGCTTCAGCTAAAGCTAGGTTGACATGGTTCAAGTGCACTTGGAACTAGCAAGTTGGCAGCCAGCCTAATTACTACACCACCAGTACCTATTGTATCAAGTGAATTCTTTGCTCTGGTGCAAAAAAATCAAGGGAGCTTGACACCAAAAAAATTTTTTGATAATTTTGATATTTTTTTGTGTATTAACTGTCTTTTTTTGAGGAACCATGATAATAGAATTAGCCATAGTAAAAACTATAATTCTTGTACTTATGCTCTTGATACCAACAATGTTCCTGGAGTGGTTCTTCTAGGTAATGAATTCTATTCCACAAAGTAAAGTCCGATGTAAAGTCACTCCTTTATTATTATAGACGATTTTTTAGGATTAGAACCTCAATCTTTTTCCTTTCTTACTCCACTCAGCCTCACAATTAGTGATGTGAACAAGGGAACGTTCTGATTGTGCTTTCGAGAATATTCGCGAACGTTCGCGCACGAAAAAAAGGTTCGTGCTGAATATTACCTTCGGAGCACAATAAGCACGATAGAGAATATTCAGCACGTTCTCAAGTACGATCCTAACCAATAAAATCACATGACGCCATAGAGTAGAGATATATTTATGGAAGCTGTTGAAGGCGAAGATATATCGAATATTGAGCCCGAGAACCAGGAAGCAACTTAGCAGCAATAGTTATTTTTTTTTTGGAGGCAAAGGTAGCGTTGTACTGGAATACATATACTCAATCTAAAATCACTATTTTAGTTTATTATCAAAAAAAAAAAGAATCCTAATGATAATTGTATGTTGAAGTTTCACAGAAAACCCCAAATTAGAATAATATTATTGTTATCAAACATGACACAAGACACAATTCACAAATTATGTGATTAATTATGTATTAAGTAGGTATATTTTCCTAAGAAGTTTGAGAACTTTCAGCACATTTATCAGGAATTTTCAGAATATTCAGAACTTTCACGAGAAATTTGGGAATTTCGGGAAATTTGAGAAAAATCAGAATTTATTTAGAAAAATGTTTTGTTTTATTCAGCTTCTGATAAAAAGCATAAATTCTCGGGTCCTGCTCGTTTTTGCTCGTTTATTCTCGTTAATTCTCGATCCTGCTCGGAGAACGTTCTCCTAAAATACTTGCTCGAGCATTTTACCTCACTACTCACAATATCCCATTTTTGGTGCAAACCTGAAGTTCAACTCTAGAGACTTTGAACCCTAAGAGAATAAAAGAGGGGTTATATGGGACTACTAGATGAAAGAATTCCTTCAAACTATAGCAGGGAGGAGAGCTAACAAATAAATAGATAGGAAATCAACGAGAAAATAAATGATTCATGATATGAAATTCAACACCTTGCTATCATTTAGCGATAAATGAGTCATTTGAAGACAAAAAATTGTTTTGATTGAAACAGGCTGTTGTGTAAAACCATAATAAAACTTAATTGCCGTCATTTTTTGGTGGTGCACTAATAATATGTTTTGTTCCTCACTTTAATGATTATATATGTTATCTTAACAACTCTTGAAATTATTTTTTAAAAAAACATTAATTTATTTTAAAATACAAGTTACAAATAAAATCGGACATTAACTCAACTATACTAAATAATGACGAATAATGACGCTTAAGATAAAGAGACAGGATCTTTTATAATTAAAAATATGTTGATCTTGCTGTTTCTGTGGGAGCGTTGCGACCATGGACCAGAGTTCTTGGCGTGACATGTTCTCACAGGATAACTTGCTGAAGTAGCGTCTAGACTTTGCGATACTTTGTACCACTATGGTGATGAAACGCGTCTTGAGGTCAATGTAGTCGTGAAATCCATATAACATATATTCATCCATTGATTTTTATTTCTAACACAAAATCTGTTTCTTTTTTTAGAATAAACTATGCCTCGAAATAATGGTAAGGACAAATATGATCAAGCCAGTTCGTCGTATAATTCGAGTTCATCGAGAAAAACGACATACATGTCGTCAGAAGACCAGGCAAGCGGCAAAAAGTCCACCTGGACAGAGATTGAGATAACAGGGAATATCAGGAGTCTTTCGACAAGTCTTTTTCAAATGACACACCTAACAGGTAAGAAATTACATAATACATGAAATTTTGGTAAAAAAATAACAAATTTTTGTTTTTCTAGGTTTGATTTTGAAAAACAACGTTCTCACACGAATTCCACCAGATATTTGCCAGCTGATCAATCTGCTTAATCTAGATTTGAGTCACAATAACCTACGCTTGTTACCAGCTGAGCTGGGTGAATTAATTCACTTGAGGTATACCAATCCCAATCAACTGTGTACTAAATTCTATTTATTTATTTTTTTTTCAGGGAATTACATTTGGGTTATAATCAGCTGAGAATTCTGCCATATGAACTTGGAAAGCTTTTCAATCTGATCAGTTTGGGATTGGCAGGCAATCAGCTTGGTAAAGACATCATGACTATTTACAGTGAACCGAACGGGACGCAGAAGCTATTGACTTACATGCTGGATAACTTAACAGGTGAGAAAAGCATTGGAATGATTCATGAATGTTGCTCTTATGTTTGGCAGTAGTTACTATTTCTTTGGATTAATCAGATATCCACCAGGTTGTCAAGAGAATTTTTAGTTTTAGTAGTAGAATTTTTCTCTGTTCTTTGGTTTTTGGATGGATTTTTGATGGATATTTTCATATAAATTTACACAAATATCCACAAAAAAATCCTACAAAACGGGAAAAAAAAATTTAACAAAGGAAAAACAAAACCGTTTTTCAAACTTGCCCACTCATTTTACAGAGAGAAAAATTTAAATAAGATTCTGAGACCCATAACTATGCTCTGGAAGTGCCAGAATGTTCTAGAAACTATCATAAATTTCCTAAATATTGTTAAGTGCTCTTTGATACTTCTAATTGACACTCTAATGTCTGAACATGATTTAGACAGTTCTAGATTGTTTCCAAAAGTTCCATATGATTTGTAAAGTGTTCTAGAGTGTTCCAAAAGCTTTCTAAAATGTTGCCGAAAGTTCAGAAGTGTTGTGGTCCAGTCTAGAATGTTTCTGAAATTCTAATTTGATTCTTAAGTGTTCTATAGCATTTTACAAAGTTCCTGCAAGTTCCAATTTGTCTCAAATGAATGCAGGATGATTGAAAATTGAACTGGAAAGTCTTCTAGAGCTTTTCAAAATGCTTTCTAAAGTTTTCCATTTTATTGGTTGCTTGCTTGATGCTCTTGAAGCGCAGGAATGTTCTAGAAATCAGAATTCTCCTGGTTCCTTAAATTAGCACAACGAAAATAGCACACATCAGAAAAACTAGACTACTAAATTCGAGCCTATTTAGTGCTAATTTAGTATGAAAAAAAATAATTTATAACTCTATTTTTTAAAAAATTACGTGCATGTGTCCCAGCTTAAGATTAAGCTGGCACACTCTAGTTGGATAAGGTCGAATCTTTGAAAATTTAGTACCTCATATTTAGTGCTAATTTGGTACATTCATGGCACGTCTAAAAAACTAACAATGATGTATTTATTACGAAATAACCCCGGAAAAGTGCTAACCTAAGATTTGCATTAGCACACATACATCGAATCGACCGCGCGAGAACGGAATTCGCATCCGCATATTTAGTACTTCAGAAACGACGACCCGAAACGAATAAGTATCACATCAGCACAAAATTAGCACTTGTGTGCTGGCTTAGTGTTTAAGTTAACATACATTAACACCGGTGACGCGATGAAACTAGAGTACTAGATTAGCACACATTTAGTGCTAATTTTAGACGTTAGTTTGGGTTAGTTCGGGTTAGGTTCGGGTTAAGTTCGGTTAGTTCGGGTTATTTTGGGTTATTTTGAGTTAGTTTGGGTTAGCTCTGTGCTGATGTGATACTAGTTCGTTTCAGGTCGTCGTTTTTGAGGTACTAAATTAGCACTAAATATGTGCAGGCGAATTCCGTTCTCGCGCGGTCGATTCGATGTATGTGTGCTAATTCAAGTCTTAATTTAGCACTTTTCCGTGGTTATTTCGTAATAAATACATCATTATTAGTTTTTTAGGCGTGCCATGAATGTACCAAATTAGCACTAAATATGAGGTTCTAGATTTTAAAAGATTCGACCTTATCCAACAAGAGTGTGCCAGCTTAATCTTAAGCTGGCACACATGCACATAATTTTTTTAAAAATAGATTTATATATATTTTTTTTTTTTTCGTACTAAATTAGCACTAAATAGGCCCGAATTTAGTACTCTAGTTTTTCTAATGTGTGCCATTTTCGTTGTGCTAATTTTTTAGACCTGAAATCTCCCAAATAATGCAAGTCAATATGGATTCATAAAACAGCAATACCTCCTCATACAGACCTAATTACAAATATTTATGAAAAGGTTGATAAGAGATATAAGTGTGTACTTCTTGTCTCGCTGGACTTACGAAAAGCATTTGATACAGTAAATCACAAAAAACTGGTATTGGAGGTTCAGCACTACTTTGGTTTAGAGATTATCTATCAGGTAGACTACCGTATGTGGAATGTGAAGGTAACAAGTAAAATGGAAAATATTGTACACAAAGTGCCCCAAGGTTCAATTCTGGGACTGACACTCTTCCTAGTCTACATGAACTCACTGTCATACATACCTCTTCAGGGCTCTCTCAATTTAAATGCAGATGATACTTGCATCACCTATTTTGACAAGGACCCTGGGCTGGAATTCTGTAACGCATAGAGATCGTTATCCCTATCGCTATGGCACGTGCTGTCTTTTTCTGTCTTGTCGAAATCAATAGAGAGGAGACGTCGATAGAGATAGAGATAGAGAAAATATCTCTATTCGTTATAGAGTCCCAGCTCTGCTTACTTAAAAATCATCATTGAAGAAGATTTAAAGAATATAAGCGATTGGCTCTGTTACCACAAACTTAGTTTAAATGTAGAAAAATCAAGCTATATGGTAATATCAAAGTTTGAGTCCTGGCCTGACTTCACGATAAACTTTCAAGGTCTCCCATTGATTTGTGCAAACTTCATCAAATATTGTTCGTCGATTTTTAACTGACACTTTCCGTATGAGGAGTGAGGGGTTGTCTCATATGGCAAAAACAGGTGTGACGGTGGTAACCATTGGTGTTCTAATGTAGGGTGCCACCAGCTCACATTCCGTCCGAGTATCAGATTAAAATCGACGGACAATACCTGGGTATCTTTGTCAATTCAAAACTGACTTGGGATATGCACATGTTGCATATATTGTAAAATGATTACACCAACAATTGGAATACTTGGACGAATATCTGTCTATTTCGCATAGTAAGATGATATACAATTCCCTTATCCATTCTCATATATCATATCTAACTCTGCTATGGGGCAATGCTTCCCTTAACAAACTGCATCCATTGTCAGTTTTCCGAAATCGTGTCATAAAAAAATTGTTCAAGCTGCCATTTCTGTTCCCAACAAAAGACTTATATTATCCGAATGGTATCCTGGACATTCACTCATCTTACAATCATGCATCTTTATCCATTCTTGCAAGACTTCCGATATTCACCCTACAATAAGTCTCATCCCAGCCAACACAATCCATCACCACAATACCAGACTCAATGAAAACTTAAGAACTTCGGTGATGAACACTACAACTGGCCAATGCAGCAACTTGTCAGAAGGACTAAGGTACTACAATGGAATTCCAGAATCTGTTAAAAGATTGAACATAACTTGCTTCAAGTGTAAGCTGAAGCAGCTGATCTTCGATGGATACTTTGGGACTGTACAATGAAAGACTTTATCTGCAATTTAGAACTAATATATTCATAAATGCAACTACTTTTTGATACAGTACCTACTTGTACTGAATATTTTCTAGTGTGTGATATTGTATAATAATAATATGGTATATTGTAATAATATTATATATGATACTGAATGACCCGCATAGCTTTCCAGCTCAGGGTCTCTAGTTTAGGTACATACATCTATTGTTTAACTATCATGTTGAAATAAAGGAAAAAAATATATATATATAAGTATAATTTTTCAAAGTTCCTAAAAATCCAAATCAAAAAGCCTGAGTATTTAATGATATTAAAGTTGTTTTTGCCAACAACTTCCTCAAATATTTCAAATTCTCTATTTTTTTCTGCCTCAGTATCATCCATCAACATCTTCTGTTTCCTAACATCTTGTTAAAGACATTTTTCTTGTTTGGTTTTTCAGACGCAATAGGCATGGAATATTTAAACCACTATGTTTATGAAGTAATTTATATTAATTGACTATAATTATGTATTTTTTCTTGTGGTTCATTCATTTCAAGTTTCTAAGAATTTTTAGCTATTGTTTTATCTGACTCATTTTTTGAATAATCTGATTTATATTGTAAAGGGTGTGCCTGTGGCTATCTTAGACGTCATCAAATCACTTATAAAAGTTTCTTCTATGTTCAGTAGGTATTAAATGTAAAATGTGTGTTTATTGGAAAACATTTTTTAATAGGGTATATTCAAAGCTCCTTGAAAATAGACAATGATTGATATTTGATACTGACAGCGATCGAACTTTTCCCATGCAAATTTCCATAAAACCACCGTTTCAATAAAAAAAAATTGCGCCCACAATTACCATCTACAACCGCTATGATGTTAAAAACAGTGAAGCCGTGTCAACATGTTCTTATACAAAGTAAAACTGAGACTGACAACTCGGCTGTATATACCATTAGCCCAGGTAATTACACAATATAAGAAACGGTTTATGACATCGCGAGACACTAATGTGCATTTTCACAGATTAGGACCACAACCCAAAGGTAATTAGGGTCGTCGGTGAACGTGTTCATTATTAGATTTGAAATCTCAATTGATATGATATTCGTCGACCCGTAACATTTAGATTTTGCTTGACTGGACAGCAGAATTGAGTGGCAAAATGTCCGTAATAATCCGAGTGTGGGTCGATTGGCCTAATATATACCAGGATGTCGGAAATAAAACTGTTACATTTGAACTATAATTTTATATTATTAGTAGGTACTGGGTTTGTCGAATTCAACTTCTTTGTTCTCACGTTTAACTAAATGTTGACACATAAACAATTTCATAAGGCATTAAGAATTAAATCACGTAAGACGCATTTATCTCACTGACGTGAATCATCAAGCTCCTTAAATTTGTCATAATAGTGTTAGTACCCAATTAAATCTCCTTGAAATCAGCTAGCAGGGTGAAACGGTAAAATTATGTTGACCAACTGTTTAACCACAAATCGTTTTTTTTTATTTGGCTGAATTAATCAATTATTTCTGTTGATGTAGTTGCGTAAATTATTACTAATTGATTTTTTCTCACACAAAAGTCAAGTAATTTCTTAGCAAATAATTGTAATAAAACGTTATTATGATGCAAGCAGTTTTTTCTTTGTAATGTCATAATAAAGGGGAACATACATAAACGTTAGAATTTACCTTGGTGACCGTTTGTTAAGCCAAACAGTTATAAAAGTTGTGTTTCCAGGTTGAAAATTTGTCAATGGTTTAATTAAAACTTAAAAATTAACGGTAGTTTTTTTTTTTAAATTCATTAACCAATAAATTATGTAGAGGATGCTTTTCGACATGGTGTACATCCTGATCTTGTAAGCACTTAATTCAGGATGTTCTACCATGATACAGCAGAGTTACAATATTAATAATTGGGTTCTGTTTTATAGCAATAATATTTTGAAACATTTTGAACAATAATTATTATTTAAAACTTTTCTTTTGAGGATAACTTTTGGTTGATATCCTTATACAGGCAGGAGGTTGTAGAACTTTTGGTCTATTATGGAAGTTTTCAGGTTTCATTCTGGTGTATTCAATGATTTCGTGGGTAAATGTTAAGTCTGTTTCTGGTTAATTAATTTTCATATGTTGTAGTCCTCCAATAGGATAAGAATTGAAAATTTCAGCATTATATCTATGATACAATTGGATTTATGATTTTTCAAAGTTTTCAAAAATTCAAATCCAAAGGGCTTGGAAGTAGAAGGTTGATGGAACAATGAGTGTATTAGCTTCTATAAAATATTACTTACTGTCTGCTCTCTATTTATCTGTGCAAAATTCAAAAAAGAAACCAAAATATATTGCACACAGCTGTGTTCCAGTAAATTAGAGACAATTCAGAGTAATATGTCCTATATCCTTTATGTCGATGGTTCTTTGATTCTTACTAGGAAAAAAGTGTAGAATAAGTAAAGGAAGTTAATGGAAATCCAGGGAATTTGTTTTATCAAGAAGTAAAACAACTCTCAGTCTTCTCCACAATTCTTTATGTAAAGTTCAGTTTTGTAATTTTACTACGAGTACATGTTTTGGGGTAGTGTATATCCATCTTCAGCTCTAAAATTAAAGTGATAAGAGTTTGAGGAAAATTTAGCTAACAATATTTCCAAAGACACAAGATGTGGAATAATTATTCACAACATACCTTTTGCTTTATTAAACCAATGGTTTCGATTGCATGAAACCTGTGATCTATGGTGAGCACATTGAGACTTGTCATGCAAAATGCTGCTCACTGAGTGAAAAAAGGGGGTGTTGAACTTGCCAGAGGCAGTGGATCCTGGCTGGAGAAACGAGTGGAGAAATCCAAAGGGGAAAAAAGGTTGAGTCGGCTGAATTTGTTTTATTCATGTAGGTGTTTGGTCCACTAATGATATCCAAAAGTAATTCTACAAAAGTTTTGAGTAGCCTGTAAGTTTCAAGTCGATCTGATACTCCCAAGTATTTTTCAGGATTTTTCAAATGTGATTTAACGTGAATTTTCCAACTTTTTCAGATATTAAGTTGAAAAAAACCTCATAATTTTATTTCTGAGCTTCAGATTGACTTCAAATTTGCCTTGTTTGATGAAAACATCCTAATTCATACATCCTAAATATTTGAAATCGATCTGATACTTGGAAGTATTTTTCAGGATTTTTCAAATGTGATTTATTGTGAATTTTCCAACTTTTTCTGGTATTAAGTTGGAAGAAACCTCATAATTTTATTTCTGAATTACAAATTGACTTAAAATTTGCCTTGTTTGAGAAAAAAATTCCTGGTTTATGAATCCTGGAGGTTTCAATTCGACCTGATACTCCGAAGTATTTTTCAGGATGTTTCAAATGTGATTTAACGTGAATGTTCCAACTTTTTCAGGTATTAAGTTGGGAAAAACTTCATCCTTTTATTTCTGAGTCGCAAATTGACTTCAAATCCACTTTGTTTGAATACAAAATTCTGGTTAATGAATCCTAGAAGTTTCAAGTCGATCTGATACTCCGAAGTATTTTTCAGGATTTTTCAAATGTGATTAACGAGAATTTTCCAACTTTTTTTGGTATTTAGTTGGAAGAAACCTCATAATTTTATTTTCGAACTTCAGATTGAGTTCAAATTTACCTTTTTTAATAAAAACATCCTGGTTAATGAATCCTGGAAGTTTCAAGTCGATCTGATACTCAGCAGTATATTTCAAGATTTTTCAAATGTGATTAAACATGAATTTCCCAACTTTTTTTGGTATTTAGTTGGAAAAAACCTCATAATTTTATTTTTGAGCTTCAGATTGACTTCAAATTTGCCTTGTTTGCTGAAGACATCCTAATTGATAATGCCTGAAAGTTTGAAATCGATCTGATACTCCGAAGTATTTTTCAGGATTTTTCAAATGTGATTTAACGTGAATGTTCCAACTTTTTCAGGTATTAAGTCGGGAAAAACTTCATACTTTTATTTCTGAGCCTCAAATTGACTTTGTTTGAATAAAAAATCCTGGTTAATGAATCCTGGAAGTTTCAAGTCGATCTGATACTCCGCAGTATATTTCAGGATTTTTCAAATGTGATTAAACATGAATTTCCCAACTTTTTTTGCTATTAAGTTCGAAAAAACCTCATAATTTCATTTTTGAGCTTCAGATTGACTTCAAATTTTCCTTGTTTCATGAAAACATCCTAATCAATAAATCCCAAAAGTTTGAAATCGATCTGACACTCCGAAGTATTTTTCAGGATTTTTCAAATGTGATTTAACGTGAATTTTACAACTTTTTTTGGTATTGAGTTGGAAAAAACTTTATAATTTTATTTTTGAGCCTCAAATTGACTTCAAATTCACCTTATTTGAATAAAAGATCCTGGTTAATGCATCCTGGAGGAGTAGGTAATCTCAGAAAACTCAGGAAGTTGGGAAAATACTTATTAAATAATTAAGTTTAGAGAGGAAGTTTGTATGCATATTTTGAGATGTGGTTTCCTCCTCAAGTTACTTCGTAATTTTTTCGTTTTATTCTTAACTTTTTAAACAAATTTGGTTTTAGATCCTAAGCCTGGCTGTATTTAGCCATATCAGGCCGGATCTAGTGATCCTCTTAACTAACATTGATTGCCATAAAAACCTACCGTCATAACCAGAGGAAATTATTAATTAAATGTAGAGAAATAAAATTCCAACATGCTTATAGGCTGAAAGTCCGCCGCTGGTGTATGTTTGGTAGGCTTTTGATGTTGAGGGCAGATTGTCTAGTTCCAAGCCATAGATGCAATAAAGAAAATAAAGAAACGCTGGCATCTTTTAATCCCCAAGGTAGATAAGGCCCTTACAGAAAGGAAAATATATCGCTGTATTCATGGAGTAGTGCACAGCTAAAGAACCGGGGCGCGCTTTCATAGTTTCGTAGATCTCTATCTTTTAATTCTTACTGTATACGGGCTGCATCAGGCGGCTTCGGTGCCGTATTATCGCCGCTTTGCGTCTATATCTTTCAGTAAGATTTAAAGAAAGTCTGTTTTTTTGTGAAAAACATAATAACTCATTTAAAATAATCTAATAATACAAGACAAAAGCGATATCTTTAATCAAAAAGGAACATGGCATCATTGTTTCTTTTAAATAATCATTTTCTTTTGTCTTCAATGAAAAAGTTGCAACACTTTTCAATATAAAAACGTATTTTAATTGTTTGAGATTATAATTATCCTCGTTTGATGTGCGAATACAATAGAAAGTTTATTATGTACTTTGTTTCTATTTTGAAATTCACTTGTCTATTTTAGGTTGAGGGAATTATTGTCTGAAAAGTACCTAATTAATTTGTGACCTGCTCAGAGGCTACTTTTATTCAATATTTTCATAACACTGACTTTAACTTGTATTCTTTTTGTTCTAGGTAAGCATCTCGTAACAAACAATGCTTTAGGTAAGTTGACACAAGTTGCGCCCAATCTTTTTGAATTATTTATGACACACACACACATACACACAGAAAATAAATGTACAAGGTATCAAGATCACATCTTATCCTGCGCTGTAATGTATGTAAGGCCTCTTAAAAGGAGTGGCTGAAGAGAGATTTAAAGAGAAAGTTGCTTTACGGAAAGCCATTAAAGGCCTCCAATAATGTGTTATTTTGTATTTTGGTTTATACTCACGATAGTGGTACTTACACTCAAAAATTGTTTGAGTTGCTTCACCTATATTGAGTCAATATTGATTCAAGTTTTTTTTTGTTAAAAAAGTAAAAGAAAGCGATTTGTGTGCGATGCTTAAATTTATCAAGGGCACTTTCTCCTGATGTCAGTCGGCAATAATCATTGTAGTTTAAATTATGATAAATACCAATTTCTTTATGGATAAAATAACTTTCTTTTTGTCTTTATTTTATGCACGATCGATTGAAAATCGTGAAATTTTACTCCCATAATCGATTCTTTGCAAACTTTGCACTTTGGGCCCTCGTAGCGAATTTCTAAATAATGCACTACTGCGGTCAAGTTGTTGGTCATCACATCTCTTGGTATTCTACAAAATTCAAGGTCTAAACTAAACTAAATTCGTTTTCAGCAAGAAAAAGTGAAAGTACAACTATTTATTTCAAACTGGAATTACTTCTCTGTGTTGGCACAGGTCAAATTATATATTTAGATTGTGTATATTTTTGGAGAACTATGAATATATTAAAAGGATGTTCTCCCACGGTTATTGTGAGGAAGTGGAGCTAAAAACTTAAGACTGAAACATCATTGTGGATGTTGGAAAAAAAGAAAATCAAATATAGTCCAGCAGCAGAACCCTGATTTTTCCCCCTGAAGTGTCAGTCGTGGGGTTAATTTTTTTTTTGACGGATTCTTGTAGAATCATAGGTCTAGTGTCCATATCCGGCTGATGACAAGCTGTCATCCTTGGGGAAATTCAGATATACAGGATGTTGCAAAATATAAAACATAAAAATATATTCGGTGGTTTTTTTAGCCTTAGGCCTTAATTTTTGACTGCACTGAATAATTTATTGGTTGTACACCTACCATATGCTTACATATCATAACAATAATTATGATATACAATATACAGGGTGTAAAAAAATATATATAAAACTTATAAATTTTCCCATTGAGTTCTCCGTTACTGCTTTTGTCAATAGTTTATTGACTTTCTGTTAGATTCTTGTGTTCAGGATGATGTTCTTACCTTTCTTTTTGTTTACATATTTCCTTACCCCGTACCTGACCTTACCCTGTACCTGAAGTTAGTTGGCTTATCTTTTGCTGGTTGCATTTACCTTTTACCTTGCCCTTTGCGTATACCTTTTGCCTTTTTGGCGTTTAACTCTTAGTAGTCATAACTTCTTTTCTTTCCTTCACGACTTTGCTTATTTTTGCCTTTACCTTTAGCTTCGTTGATTTCAGTTATCTTACCGTTGTGTTTTTAAGGCAAAGTAAGTGGATGTTCGTTCTGGAGGGATATACCTTCCTTTCTTAATATCTACCTTTTATTTGTTGTATCTTGATAGTCATTTTGAATTAATTCAAGTTTAAATTATAAATGCACATATTTTACATACTTTATATTACCTTAGTTCTCGTCGGAAAAGTTTCTTTCTAACTTTCCCTCCTATCGTAGGAGAGGGGGAGTTGTAACATGCCAAAATTGCCCCATTAATTCTTACCTATTTTCAGTTTTCTATTTCTTTAAATTTGTTAACATTTTCTCTCTATAAAATTTCAACAACAATCACAGCAATTGCAGATCCTGTGAATTTTCTAATTTTCAATATTGAAATTCTATTTTTATTTGTTACTAGTTCTTGTGATGGCTAATGATTTTTCCTCGATTTTAATCAATATTTTAACTCAATTTCAAAATCAAAACAAATCAATATTTTGATTTCAATTTAAAATTCAATTTGCCTGTAAATAAATCCATTTCTTTTGGTGTTATGTTTTCCCAACCGTTTGACCCGTTTTCAAAGTGTATGTACTCTACCCTGTTCGTACTTTCGTATTCTGTTCGTTTGCTGAACTCAGTACAGTTCTAGTGGAACCCGGTTCAAACATTGGTTCCATAAGCATAAACATATGCCTGGCCGCATGAAAACACCGATAAACCTATATCAATAAGTGCATAAGGAAGACTTAAACCTTGGCTTTTGGGAATGGGATATCATATGCAATATACAAATTGGAAATTGTTCTCTGTGGATGTATGCACGACTAATAATGTCAGTTTTTGTTTTGACTGGAGAAATTTCATAATGAGGTCCATTGTTAAATCTTTTTTCAAGAGCTTTGACTTTTTTATTCTGATCCGCATGTCATTTCACTGTTTGAATAACTCCTATAGAACCATTTACCAGACCCAAACTATCATCTATATTTGGCTTTAACATAATTCTAACTCCTTTGATTAAAATACTTTCTTTTAATCCCGCTGTCATTGAGTCATCCTCTTTATGTTTTTTAAGCGCTTCACGGGCTCTTTTTAGAAGAAATTTTGGAAAGTTCAAGTTATCTGAAGCGATGAGTTCAACATATGGACTAAGAAGAGCTTCGGGCATTGAATGCTGCTTACACATACTGTGTATTTAAGAGAAGAGTTTAGGGAGTAGGCATACGGAGCTACGAAGGACGCAGAACGATATTCCGCGTGTGGCTAAATTCACTAAAATGTTGCACCGATCTTAATGGGTTCGTTTAGGATCGGCTAAAATACGCACACATAGCTTGCATATACGCACTGTTTTTGGAGGTCCCAGGTTCGATTCTCGTTGACCGCAATATTTTTTTTTTTTTTTTTAAAGAATATTAAGAGGACGGGTTAGTTTGAGTTAGTTTGAATAGCTCTGTTTGGCAATTTTCTTAGGATTTTTAATTTTTTTTTTAAGATTATTACAAGGACAAGTTTTGGGTTAGTTTGGATCAGCTCTAATTTCGTTTAAAACACCAACATACAAAGAGTGGCCCCCATCACGAATTACGGTGACGCTCCGTCTATCTGTTCCCCAGACTCTTGTGTTTAACGATAGCTGTGGAGGGTGGTCAAATTTTCAGGGTTTTTGTTTTTTTCCATGAGTTTTGCCATAATTTATATCAGTATGCCAAATTTCAGCCTTCTAGCATGTTTGGAAGTACAGGGTGCTTCAAATTCGAGCTACATCATTGGGATCTCGGAAACGGTGAGAGATACAGGGTTGGTTAAATTGGGGCAAAGTTGCGTAATTTTATGCTTAACAAAATGCCGCTTTGATATTTAGGATATTCCAAATACTTACGGAGATATGATAATGAAGTCACATTTTCTTTTAAATATCTTTTCAAATAAAGTCGAGAAAAAATAAAAACAATTTTGCAAAATTTCGGTTTTTTTCTGGAAAGGTCAAATATGACTAAAAAAAAAATTTAGACAAATACATACTTTACGCACTAGTGCGGAAAATATTTTCACTTTACGCACTGGAGTGTGAAGTAATTTACCAGAAAAATACTAAATTGACAGTGTCGACATCTGTCATTGACATTACTTCACGGACTAGTGTGTGAAGTGAATTACTTTACACACTTGTGCGTGAAGTGAAATTTTACGTATTCTGAATAGTTCGTAAAGTGAGTACTTTACGCACGGTAGTAGAAAATAGTTATTTATGCAACAAGTGTGTAAAATGAACCTTTTTTCACGAATGTGAATTTTGACAAGGCGAGTGCGACAATCACACGAGTGAAAAATGGTGTTTTACGCACGTATTGCATACAAAAATTTTTCTACTACCAATCAAATATGTGTAAAAAAATCAATTTAGACAAATTCTTTACGCACTAGTGCTTAAAGTATTCTCACTTTACGCCATAGTGCGTGAAGTAATTTACCAGAAAAATAGTAATTTGACAGTGTTGACATCTGTCATTGACATTACTTTACGCACTAGTGCGTGAAGAGAAATTTTACGTCTTCTAAATAGTGCGTAAAGTGAGTACTTTGCGCACGGTAGTAGAAAAAAGTGTTTTTTGTTGCTTTCGCCATTTAGACTAAAACAAAATATCATGTGTTATGTATCGTTGAACTCGCAATTTTTTTTCTCAAAATACTGAACCAATAAGATAGAGGGTGTTCCATTTGAAAAATCTTTGTTTTTTCGAATATCTCAGAAGATAAAGCTCCCATATTTTTTCTAAGTACGCCACTGGATTCTACGTAGAAAAAGACGTATTTTTCCTTTTTGCAATTTTTCTATATCTCCGTAGGGTAAGAAGTTATAGAGGATTATAAAAAACAGCTGATTTTGAAAAACACCCTGTACCTCGCAAACCAAACTTGTTGGCCAAGATCTGACTACACCATCAAATGACACACTAAAAAAGAGGACGGGAAGCGTATATCAGTTTCTCAGTATCTTCGGCCATTTTGGCTGTACCCTATCAAACTATCGAAAATCAACCACCCTGTACAGGGAGGATTTTGTGGATTTGTTGAACAAATTTTTTCAATTACATTTGACTACAGGAAAACATCCTTGTAAAATTCTAATAAGTTAAAAGTAGTGTTTAGATTTGAATACAAAACAATTCCTTGTGTGATTCTAATAAGTTCCAACTTCCAATAAAAGTAGTATTCAGATTTGCAATACAAAACAATTCGAAGGTGAAAGGTGAACGTATGTTTATATACCACACAACTTATTAGCCTATTTATGTGGGTGGTTGCCGGGTTTGTTGTAGTTTTCTTCTCGCTGTTAAGTCTCGACTTCCATCGAGAAGTAGGTTAGCATGATACTGCACGACGTAACGTAGTGGGGCGCGCACCATTCGCTTGTGATCCTTTTCGGTGCCGTGCAACACGCGACGTTTAAACACTCCATCGCCGCTTACTTTATTATTTAGTTTATTATCGAAAGGCAGTCGCGACGGTTTAATCTCGCATAGACCAAGTACGATCCGCGGAATGGAACCGTCGAGCGGATCAGTGGTACCATGAGCCCTGCGTCGCTTGACGCGTTGGAAGTAGAGCGGTATATCGGCGCTTGTCTTTTTTCACAAAACCGATCTAAACATTTTACGAAAAATAATGTTTATCCGAAATCGCCCATGTATAATGGTTATGTGAATTTTCAAAATTGTCCTTCTCCGGTCGAAGGATGGGCGGGTGGCGCTCCTTTGATATCTTTTGCTGGCCACCAGCGAGGAAACCGAAGACAAAAATACGATGAGAACAATCATTTGGCCCAATTAGCTGTGCATACGCAAGGCGCTCCGCTTATTTTGTCAAAGTGTTACAACCATCGGAAAACTAAGCCTCAGAGAAATAACGTGATTCAGCAAACGAAGGTGTTCGAGAACACGAACCATAGAAGATTTTCTTCGAATAAAAATCAAGACCCAGTAAACGAGTGTTCAAATGGTGCCCTGGACTGTTTTAGTGTCACAAGTGATGAAAGCTCCGGCTCTCAAAACTCCGAAACTTGTTTGCCCCGGATTATAAAACCGAGAAAACGACGGAAAAAGGATCGCAAACCAACCCACTTACCGCGTTTATACAATCAAGATCCCATGAACAATGCAAGTACAAATGAAGACAACAAACCAAGTATAGATGAAACGAAATTAAATGATTTGATTGGTGATTCTTCATCTGAAGATCCAAAACTGCATCACTCCTTTGAAGAAGTTGAAGAAGTTAAGGATGTAAATGGAAATCAACCGGTGAGCACCTGCCAGTGTCGCTATTGCGATCCAGAAGGACAAATTTGGGATGTCGATAGAAGTTGTTACTCTCCATTCCTAACGCCTCCCACCAAAACTTTATTTGATTTTTCGAATTTGCTGTCTCAATCTTCGGAATTGCCTTTCAAATTTTCCGAATTATCTTTAAAAGAGGAGAAGGTTCCGTTTAGTCGTTCGGCATCTTCTTCGTCTACTTCTTCGGGGGATTTGGAAGTTTCCACGGAAATTGTGACGTCTTTGAACGGGCATAGGGACTTGGAGATTAAATTTTGGTTAAACGGTGCTTTGGATGCGAAAAATCAGTTGAGAAGTGATAATAAAACGTGAATTATTTATTGTATCGTGTCGATATTTGGTGCAAGAGAAAGATTTTGCAAACGTTTATTTATTAAGAAGCGAGCGCTCCTGTAATAATAGTTTATTTAAATTATTTGCGTTTATTTGCAAAACATTTTTTTTTTTGTAATATAATGATGATTATTTAAACGAATAACTTTTCATAATTGTTTTATTAGAAATTTTGCGGTGTATGCTTGATAATTTCTTTATGATTTTTGATTCAGTTTTTCAGGAAATTGATTTACATAAGTGATGAAAATTTTGGTCGCCTCATTAAAATTTTTACGTTCACAAATTACTTTTACCATTTATTTCCTGCCAATGTTTGAACTTTCCTCATTACTTTTCTTCTTGGTATTAATTTCTCAAATCGTTAGATTTAACAGTTTTTAAATAAAAATTCAATGTAAAGTTTTATTGTAAAGGTATCCTAAAAATGTCTAAAATTTCAATTATTATTACCCTTATCGGTCGGGTCGTGTATCAATTCAATTTTAATATCATTAAATTGTACATTAAAGTTGCGAAATTTAATTTAAATTGCGTTTTCTTAATAGCTTCAATAGATTGAAAACAAGGTTTTACGTTTCAAAGACTATATTTGGAAAACTAAGCATTTCCGGAAGCTACTTATAGAAACTTAACAATTTTCTTCCATGTTGCACATCGATTTTTTCTAAGGAACTTTTAAATTCTTTCGGAAGGGAGATAATCGAATCGAAAAAACTGGAATAAACAAAATTGTTAGGACTACATTTAACAGAAATGTAGATTCAGCCTATATTTTCGTTTTGCAACTCTTTTTCTAGTTTTGTCTAAGGTTTGCCTTTTTTTCTTTGAAAGTTTTTTCGCATGATTTCTTATTTTTTCAGTTTCTACTTCCTATTATTCCAGATCTTTTCTAGGTTTTTCTCATCTCCTTTTCAAGCTTTTCTCGTGTTACTTTTTGAAATTTTGAATTATTAATAGGTAGCCAGATACTTCTAATAGACAAGAATTTCCCAACTTATTCTTTTCCAGCTCCTTTTCTCGTTTGTTTTGCCCTTTTCTCTTATCTTTTTCCAAGTTTTCTCGATTCTCAGATTCTTATTTTTTTCTTCATTTCTGTTTTTTCTTGTCTCTAGATAATTTTTCAGTTCTCCCCAGCTCTTCGTCAGGTTTGGCCCGCTCTTGCTGGTCTATTTGAAGCTATTTTCTCGTAACCAGAAACTTAGAATAGACAAGAATTTCCCAACTTCTTCTTTTCCAGCTTTTTTTTTTAAATTTGGTATGCCCCTTTTTCTGATTTTTTTCCAAGTTTTCTCACTTCTTAGATTTTTATTTCTGTCTTCATCTCTATTTACTATTGTCTCTAGATGATTTTTTTTTGTTTTTCCCAGGTCTTTGTCAGAAACTTGTAATAGACACGAATTTCCCAACTTCTTCTTTTCCAGCTCCTTTTTTTAATTTGTTTTGCCTTTTTTTCTGATATTTTCCTAAGTTTTCCTGCTCCACAAATTTTTCCTTTCCTCATTCGTGTATCCTATTGTCTCTAGATGATTTTTTAGTTTTCCCCAGCTCTTCGTCAGGTTTGTCCCGCTCTTGCTGGTCCATTTGAAGCTATTTTCTCGTAACCAGAAACTTGTGTAATAGGCAAGAATTTCCGAACTTCTTCTTTTCCAGCTCCTTTTTTCTGATCTTTTTCCAAGTTTTCACAGGTGTCGCTCTATCCACTGGGCGACTTCCTTCGAACTGTTGATTGACGCAGAGTGAATTATTGGCCGGCCACCTTAAAAGGTCCTATGCTTTTAAAAACGACACACAATAGTCTGACACACAAGTTATTTTTGTACTGGGAGTACATCTGTGCCAGGATGAACTTCGATGATTCGTCCATTCAACCACTTTAGTGGCAGTAGATTATCATCCTTCACAACGACCAGTATTCCTGGTTGTATACCATTTCCGTATGATCTTACTTCCATCGTGTTCGGTATTGCAATTGAGAAAAATACTCCCTTGAACATCGGGTTCAGAAATGTTGGAGAGATTGCTGAATCCTTTGGTAATGGTTCAGCCTTGACATCTTGATATTTTCCAAACTTGGTTATGGGACTGCTAAGAATGAGTCGCCTATTAGGAAATGGCCAGGGTCCTTATTCTTGAAACAGGGTAGCAACGTTCCCAGGAGAACGAGTGTTCTGTCTTTCTCAATGATATGCAACTAATAATATAAGTAACAAAGACGTAACACTCGTTCTCCTGAGAACGTTTCTTCCCTATTTCAGGAATAAGGGGTAAGACAGGAAAAGTCTATAGATTGGAAATCGGGGTTAAAGATCTGGAGCTCAAGCAGGCTTCAATTTGAACCAAGATAGTGTACATTTGTTCAAAATTCAGAGCACTATTGCAGATGATCCGTTTCAAGTGATATTTCGCTGACGCGAGACTTACTATTGATGCACCCTGAAAATTAGTGCCGTTATCTGAAAATATATCGGATGGCTTCCCACATCTGGAAACAAATCGCTTAAGAGCATTGAGAAAACCTTTTGATGTTAAATCCGGAACCAATTCAATATGAACCGGCTTAGTTGGAAAACATACGAAAATACACATGTATGCCTTAATAATTTTAGATCTTTTCAATACACCATCCTTGATCATGAATGAACTAGCATAGTCCACATTTAAAAAATGGTCTTCTTAATGTAGAAACCTTTGCAGGTGGTAAGTCACCCATCAGCTGAGTCAGTGGTATAGGGTTGGCTCTAAAACAACGCACGCATTTTCTCAAGACTCGTTTTATTGCATCTCTAAACTATGTCTAACCAAAGTTCTCTTACTCGAATATATTATTGCACGCGCATTGTGTTTATCAAACCAAAATAGGTCCGAACGTGTGAATCCTATGATTACAAGGATGAGTAAGTGACCTTCAACGTTCAACTTTGGTTAAACAGAGTTTATCAGATAGTGGCCAATATTGCAAACGAATCATTGCAAAAAGGGATTATGTTCCTACGTGTAGAAGTTTTTGATGAAAATGAACAATGATCAGTTCTGTTAGGACATGTTTTTGCGAAAGTATAATTGGATTTTTCTGATCCACAGAACACTCGGCATTCCTTAACCTTCCCCCTACTCGGATAAGTCCGTCTTTCAAAAATGGATTTGAATTTAACAATCTGCTCGTAGATTTCAAAGACTTTCGGTTTTGTAAAGCCAGAAGTTCCTCGGCAAATTCTTGTTTTTGTGCCAACCTCAAAAGACATAATCGTGCATTTTCTAGTTCTTGAACCGTTAAATTAGAAACTTCTTTAAATTTAGACAGACAATTAGTTCTAAATCGTAATATGAAAGCAACAACATGTTGTAACTGTGTTAGAGTACCTTGTAAAAATTGAAAAATCATGTTCGAATGGGGCAAAAGTTTGACATCTGGAATGCTTGTTATCTTCTTTGAACAGGAATGACATTGGGTCAATTTTCTATACAATCCTGAATGAAACTAGGACCAAACCATTACAATAGGGAATTCTCATGAGAAATAAATATGGCTTATTTTGTTTTTATGGTGCACATTTTTCTGAAAAATATTGAATATGAGCAGTTTTGTATCAAAATAATGGATATTATAGTCAATACGGCAATTATAGCTTTAAATTGAAAAGTTTCGCGCGGAAAAGTTACGTTTAACATGGCCGCTTCCAGTGACGTCAACTGTTCGTAAACTAACGTTAAGGGTAGTTTACACTGATCGTAAATCCACGGTCCACACTTTCGTGGTTCACTCTCAAGTCGTGGAACGATTGGTCCACGATCAGTTCAGGTCACGCTACGACTGATATTGAACCACCATAAGCAGGTCTATAGAGGGAAGATTGTCAGACTGCCATTTTCTAAATCCTATATCAACCATGATGAACTATTTGAAACACAAAATGTCACAATATGGCACTAAATACGAAAACACCACATATTAAACCGCTTTCAATGCCGTCGAAAGTTCAAGCTGAAGCTAAGCGATTCTTTCTAACAGTTTGCAAAGTGTCAGAGGCTCTTGTGAGAACAGACCTTAACGTTGTGTTTACAGACAGTTGACGTCACAAGTTCCACCATCTTGAAAGTAATCGTTTTCGCGCCAACGAAAATAATTTGAAATTTAAAATATTTTTTCTACTACCATGCGTAAAGTATTCACTTTACGCACTATTCAGAAGACGTAAAATTTCAATTCACGCACTAGTGCGTAAAGTATTTCACTTCACACACTAGTGTGTAAAGTAATGTCAATGACAGTTGTCGACACTGTCAATTTGGCATTTTTCTGGTAAATTACTTCACGCACTTGTTCGTAAAGTATTTGTCTAAATTTATTTTTTTACACATATTTGATTGGTAGTAGAAAAAATTTTGTATGCAATTCGTGCGTGAAGCACCTTTTTTCACTCACGTGATTGTCGTCAAAATTCACATTCGTGAAAAAAGGTTAACTTTACACACTTGTTGCATAAATAACTATTTTCTATTTTAATGAGAACATATAACAAAAAAAAACACATACATTTTATATTTGAAAACAAAGCAATAAGAAAAAGAATACTTTGAAAAATATGATTGTTCCCTATCACAATTCACTTTCCTGTAATATATCAGGATTCAAACCACCTGATATTATGTCAACAGGATTGTCAACTGTGCTGACATATCGCCATTTCTCTATATTTGTGAGCTCGTTTATCTCAGACACTCGATTTGCTACGAAAGTCTGAGTTGAAATCCAAGAAAGAACAATCGTTGAATCTGACCATAAAAATACTTGATCAATTTGCAACTGTAATGCATTCTTAACCTTATCAAAAAGCCTTGCCAACAATAAAGCTCCACATAGTTCCAACCTAGGAAAAGTAACCTTCTTTAGAGGGGCTACTCGAGATTTAGCACACAATAATTTGGCTAAAATATTACCCTCATAACACAACGAAAATATATGCAACACCCATATGCAGATTCTGATGAGTCACAAAATCCAGTGATCTTTGTACGTTGTCTTGGAGATACAAGACAATATCCTGGAATAGTGATTACATTAAGTGATTGTAATTGATTTGAAAAGGTTTGCCAACCAACAAGAAATTGTTGAGGAATACTATCCTTCCAACCGAGTTGGCATTGCCACAACCTTTGCATTAGAATTTTTGCCTTAATCAAAATTGGACCAACCAGACCCAATGGATCATAAATCTGGGCAATGACCGAAAGAACTTGACGTTTTGTGTATTTTCCAGATCAATCCCAAGGTTTTTAGTTCTTTTTCGTGACTGTCACTGATAAATGATTTCGTAGAAAGAGCACTATCTAGGTCTTGTAAAATATTAACATCGTTTGATGACCATTTTCGAAGATGAAAATTGATGAAATCTCTTGTTTCACTTGAAATGCCTCCTCGATTGTTTTTGTCCCTGTTAAGAGATCATCTACATAGAAATCTTTCGAAATTATTTTGCATGTAGTGGGAAATTGGGACATATTTTGATGTGCTACTTCGTGTAAACATCGTATAGATAGAAATGGTGCTTGGCTAGTAGCGTAGGTTACGGTTGATAGGGTATAGGATTCAATTGATTGATCTTTTTAAGAACGCCAGAGGATGCGTTGCAAGTTCTTATATTATCAGGGTTGTAGTATAACATACCCGGGTTCGTTCAGTAAGAATTTTTATTACCTTTCAAACAACAACAGATGTATTGCAACATCCTCTTTTAATTTGAAAGCGCTTTTTAAAACTGGTACCTTTAAAAATGTGTATGGCTTAGAATACACATTTTTAAAGGTGACCAGTTTCAAAAAGCGCTTTTAAGTCAAAATAGGATGTTGCATATAGGACCTAGGACCTACGTTGTGGCAACTTACTCAATTTCATTTACTGGACATGCGTCCGACATAGCAAATATTAGGGAAATTTAAGGGTTGTGATATGTAAAAGAAACGAAAAATTTGTGAAACGTCTACTTTATTATTAAAGTAAATCATACTGTTCTCATCCTGGAACTAACGAGGAGAAAGAGCACGGCAGAGAAACCCTCGATCTAACATTCCTCAAAAATCGAAACATACTGTGTCATTTTAATAATAATTGTGAGTCATTAATTCAATAATTTAAGTCAATAAAAGTTTAAATTAGGTACCATCCTTTGTCTTTCAGCTAAAATTTCACAACACTCAATCAACATTACCTATATTCAATACTGAAGAGTTTTTTGGTTAGTTAGCCCATCTGTGGCAGGTACTGAGGTCCCTGGTTACGTAAACTCACAGCTATAGTTGTTTTTGAGCCAATATCTCTAGATTGATTATTTCAATTTGTTAGGATATTCTCTCGTCAGGGTAGGAAAATGTTAGTGAATTCAACAAGGCCCTAATACACGCTCTAAATCCACAAAATGGAAATCTCAGCACAAAAAGACAGCACATAATTGCTTAGGATTTAATTTACTTCTTTATCTGTGTGGTTTTGCTAGACTCTTTCCAAACTGCGTGATGAGGAAGGTAAAAGTTCAAAGAATTATCACTATCACAGTCAACAATGGACATATGACCCATATCAATGTATTCATCAATAAACTCCACATATTATGAAGCTTTGAGATCAATGGACTTATCAAAACGACGTTCAAGTGCTTGTAACTTGATTATGAAATGTCCATCCTCATCTCTTGTTGTATCCTTGAAATAAGTTTCACAAAACTGCTCAATTGATAAATGATGTTTCTTGGGTATTTTTTCCAGCTCCCAAAATTTCGATAATTGTTTATTCGAACTAGAATGGCATAATCTTTTTTATCTACAAGCGTTTGGTTGTGACGTTTTTTCAATGTTTTTTCATAATCATTTTTCTATTATTTGAGTTATGTCATGAGACTCATAACACAACTAGTGGTGTTATAGACTAGATTATGAATCTATAACACAACTATTTTTGGTGATTTGACAAATGTCAAAGTTAAACCTGTGAAGGTATAGAATGAAGGTAGACAACTACTAATAAACGAAAATAATTGAAAAAATATCCTTATTTTTCGCTTTGTAGATAAAACGTTGTACATCACACGTGCGTTTAAACATGACTACAAAACTCGTGTGATTAGAACAACTCGGTCTACGACCTCGTCGTTCTAATCTTTCACACTCGTTATTGTAATCATGTTCATAAACGCACTTGTGATGTAAATAACTATTGTTTTCGTATTTCTAAGCCATTATTGACTTGTCCTGACAATACCCAGCCAAACCTTGTATTTTGTAAAACTGGCTTACCTGGACCCAACTGAATACTCATAAATTATAAAACATTTGAGCACCAATTAAAACATCAACAGGTCCAGACTTATAAAACTGATTATCAGCTAGAGTAATATTTCATATTCAAACGATTGACATGGAATATTTTCAGTGATTGTTGGCAAAATTAAAAATGACAATTGTAAAACTAACCCTTTTGGGCTCTCAATGAGGACTTTTTAGTGGGTTTTCGCAATGCAGATTCATTCCTCAGTCAAGATAATGCCGGAAAATATTGTCAGGAACCATATGAAATAAAATGAAAGAATTACTGATCTGATAATCAATTAATAACAATGCAATTACTCACCGGGGGGTTTTACCGCCCCTTGCCTCTTGGTCATTCTGGCATACCAATACTAAATATTCCTGGCTAAAGATATAATTAAAATAGCAGGATTAATCTTCACTTGTATCTTCTTTCTTCGACGACTAGCTAGTGCCCCCCTGAAATAAGTCAAGGCTTCCCCGGATACTTAATTGCCGCTAAACAATCAGTATCCCAACAAATTGGGTATTGGGGTCTTTGCTCTACACCCCTATACCTATTTGAGTCAATCAAGTCACAAGTAAGGCCCCCAATCTTACAAGACACAACCTGAAGGAATGGCGCCCATACCAGCGTATAGAGGCTTGCTACACCAGCGTGCAATAAATGTACTCATAGTACATTTCCATGAGTTTCTACACCAGCGTGCAATATATTATGATTCATAAATATCAGGTTATACACAGTATATATCAGCAATAATTATTTATATCGGCCAAAGGCTTACCAAAATCCGTGTACACACACAAACATTGAAAAACAACCTCTGTTCCTATCTGCTTGACTCCCCGCTCACCACTCATCCCTTTCTTTTTACCCTCTCGACGATTCCTTCTTTCTAAGATTCCCCTTCTCAATATTTTACCTGAAATGAAGAGGTTCTGGGCAGCTTGGACTATTTAATTAAGAGGCGACAAATGGTTTTGTTTGATTATTAAATATAATTTATTGACAGGAATACAATAATTGGAATGTTGATTACATAATTATTTTACACAATTTAACATTAAATTTATTGTTGATTGATTTTATTGCAGTACTTGTAATCTTAGAAATTTTTATTAGTTTTTGACTTACTCAAGTGATAGAAATATTTGCTGTGAATATTTGTCTTATCTTGTGTCAATTATAATCTGTCAACCGGATCCTTAGTGATAAAATTGCTTTGACTTTTTTTTTTAATGATAAAAGTACCTGCCTAGAAATTTCAGCCAACTACCTCTCATAAATCGCCCCTCCGAGCAGCCTATTTACAATAAAATAAACGAATAGGTATCATTTTTTTGATACTGTAAAATCAATAAAACGATATAAAAAAAATATTATTACACACAAAACTTGGTCCAAATATAAGACTAACTTGAGAAAAATATAGAAACGTTACAAAAAGGAACGACTCACTCGGTTCTATAGAAAATTCTTCCAACTTTTAACGAAGCTGTTGTGTAGCTGTAGCATGCCGTAGCTGTAAAATCCACATCCGGCTCGAAGGACAAAAATGTTAATCATATGAAGGACCATATACCATAAAAATAAGACCAAACACTTATAGAGACTCTGAGTTATTTTACTTTTTATTATCGTTAGGTTTACAAAACAATAAATTGTGGGAGACAAGACTGGATAAGACAAGATGGATTCGCTCTCACAAAAAGATGCTGAATGATTAATTTTTTGGCACAGATGTCGCTCTATCCACTGGGCGATTTCCTTCGAACTTTTGATTGACATCAGCTAATTTTTTTAATTTGTTGTGCCCTTTTTCCTGATCTTTTTCCAAGTTTTCTCGCTTCTCAGATTTTTATTTCTTTCTCCATCTCTATTTAGTATTAATTGTCTCTAGATTGATTTTTGATTTTTCCCAGGTCTTTGTCAAGTTTGTCCGACCTTTGATGGCTCATTTGAAGTAATTTGAAACTATTTCCTCATTTTTTGTAAAACATTTGGAAAGAAGAAAAATCTAAAACCTATCAATGGACAAACATTCGTCAGCATTTTCTTTGTATTTCTCGCTGTTTTTCTTGATAAGTTTGTTTCCCTTTCTTCACATACCCCATCTAAGTTTTTCCCTGTCCTCTCCAGGCTTTCATCTGCATTTTATCTCTCCAGACCTCTAGAGTTATTTATCCTAGCTTTTTTCATTAAGTTCACTTTTTGAAATAGCTACCCTTCACATGTACTTCAATAGTTATCTTTTTGAATTTTGCCTAAGCACTTTCTGTCTTATAATTTTTAATCCTGAAATGTGACGGAACTAGCTATTGCCCTTTTTTGGGCTTTAGTCAAACCGCACCGGTCCTTATTCTTGATTTGAGAGAAAATTGTACTCCCCGGGGAGCTCCCTGATTTTTCTACTCCTTCATCATTTCTCTCCTCTCGATTTTAAAAAGCTGTATTCTTGAAAATAATGACTAGAAAGTAGTGAGAGAAATAGCGAACACTGCTGCCAGATTTTAGTACAAAATTCTGACCAATAACAAATGATGAAAATTGTCCACTGACAGCTTTTTGACAAATGCACTTTTTGTTGTTGTAAATTATTAAGCTTTTTAAATTTATCTGTGGCTTATCTGACAATTCTTAGGTAGGCCATATACGCGAATATACCACAAGTGTGCAGTGGGTATAGTGGGTGAGAAAACCCTCCCTTTATTTAAATTATTTCAAAGGTGAGTTTATAGTGTTTATGCATTTATACTATAGGTACTAATAAATACCAACATTCAATGCTTTTCGGAAAGTAGGAGTTTAGAACAAGAATGGCGCACACACACACATGAAGCAAGAACAAAAGGAAAACATGTGGAATTTCATCAAAGCCAGACCAAAATCATTTGCTGCAAACTTTTCACCCGATTTTACAATGGCACGCTCAAGAGCTTTATGACAAGAGCTTGCGACCATTCTAAATGCTCATCCCAATGGAGCTCTAAAAAGTGGAATGCTTGGCGCAAGGGTACTTTCCATAAAATTTGGTCAAAATATGCTTTGGAACCTTTTCCTCATTTTTTTGTGTGTTAGACCTAGATCGACATAAAAAAAATAGCAAATCAAAATTGGCTAGAGAAAAAAAAATACCAAAAAGGTACAGGAGGGGGGCCTCCTGAACCAGTTACTACAGATAATGTTGACACTAAAGTTCTGGAGCTTACAAGTCCAGTGTGTATTACAGGCAATATGGAGGTGCCTGAGCCAGGAATCATCCTTGATGAAGAGGTAATATTTGATGAGATGTTCCCTGCCAACAATCTACCAGCAATGGTAGGATCTGTACCAAATATAAAGGTGAACATTGTTTGAGACAGGGTTGTAAAATACATTATTATTAGAAACATTTACAAGAACTTAAACCTTTTGCTTGCTTGGTATCAACAGCTACGTAATAAACATCTTTGTCTTACAGCTTGACCATGTCTGCATCACACCTCCAGCAAAAGCAAATGAAAACTTAGATTTTCCCACTGAGCTTGAGAAAAATGAAACTGAAAATACAAGGAAGAATCTTGCTCTTGAAATAAAGAATCATGCTATACCCAGAGGCAAACCCAGAGTGACAAAAACCATGAGACTGCATGAATCTATCAAAAACCACAGTAAAATGGTGAACATTTTAGGACATGCTCAAAATGGAACAGATACACACCGCTCTGGAAAAAATCAAGTTTTGAAAGAGCAACGAGATGAGCTAAGAAAACAAACCCATATAATGGAGGATAATATTTCTGTTTCTTTACTTAACATTGTAGATATCATGAGAGAGTTGAGAAGTTGCTGGATAAAACATTGTTGAATAAACACTTGTTGGATAAACAATGTTGGATAAACACTTGTTGGATAAAACATTGTATGCCACTCGTGTGTTATGTTTCGTAAGTCACTTGAAAATTTATATATATATAAATCTTTCTCGCGTGACTTATTTTCAACATAACACACTAGTACCATAAATAACTATGAATCCATTGTCCAAAAAAAAAACACTCACTTTCACTTTTAAAAAAAACTTCTCCGTCAATTTTTTAACGTTTTGTTGTTTATTTATCTTTATTTCCATTCCCATTATCATTTTCTCTTACTTGGGACCAGTAGAAAATGAAACACCCTTAGGGAGAAATCTGTCTGTCAATTCATGAGAGAAATTTTTTCAAGAATACAGTATTTTCAATTCTAGAAAGACACTCCCACTTTCTCTCACGTTTTCTACTCGCTAAGATTCAAGAATAAGGCGCCAGGGATGCCAAAAGTTTTTACTTTGACTGACTGTAAAAATTAACCACTAGGTATTGGATCATTCAAGCCTTGTATTGGGTTAGGGGTGCCTTAATTCTTATTTATACAGATAAAACGCTGAAATGGAATAGTTATCAATTTAATTAATAAATGAAAATAATTCGGTATAGTCAGCAATCGAATCCTATCTAAAAATTCCTAATTGGAAATCCAGTCGAACTACAAATTTTATATTAATCTAAAGTAAATAAATATCTTGATTTATAAAAGGTAGGGAAATCTAATAATGATAATATCATTTATGGTTAAATGTTAAGTGAACGAAAATACAAATTAACTAATTAAATGCACGAGAGCACAACATAAATAATTCGTCAACTTCAATCAGTTCACTGTAATCACGAAATGTTTATTGATCCTTGAAAGTTCTTTTATTTATTGAGAGTTAACAATTTGAGCACTTTTTTGCGAAAGTCTGTAAACAATATGTGCAAGAAAAGTCTTTATATATGCTCAGTACAAATGTTAATTTCACGAGTGTGAAAACCAAATTTCTGCATTAAACGTTAGAAAACACTTCAATTTATAGTGCATTTCAAGCGAATCACTAGTTTGTATTTATTGACTTATTGTTCGACTGTTAGAGAAATTGTAACGGTCTTACTTGCTTAATCCGGTTCATAAAGATAAATCCACAAGGTGATTATTTATCCATTTATCACTATTCACACTGGTAGCTAGGGAATTTTCCACTGAGATGAAAACACAACGATATACAGGCGCGTTGAAGCTCGTTGAGAGTGAGAGAGAGCCAAAAGACAAGCGCGTACGAGAGAATTTTCCTCGTCCGAGGTGACTTGCAACAATTAGGGGTTAATAACATGAATTGTAATCAATAATATAGACCATGTCAGGCCTTGAGACACAGAGAGTAGTATTTTACTATAAATCGCGCGTACTAACAGGGGTGTTTGGGGGTTTTGCTTCTGGAGAGCATTCAGAGGGCGCGAGGGTGCGAACTCTTCGCTTATTCTAATAGTACTGAAAAATGTGCGTCGACTAGACTCTGCCAGGGGAGCAGGTCGCAAAAACTAGGGATTTTGTGTGGCGGCTGACCAATCACAGCGGCGAGACAGGTTCACTACCTTATAAGGTAATGAAGAAACCTGCAATTTTGCCGGTTCAAAGGGTTGTTGTTGCCGGTTTTACAGGATAAATAGTCAATTCAATTCAAGTTTACAAATAAATCAAAACCTTGACTTCAATGGGACTGCATTACCTATTAATTTGTTTCCATAACTTTTTCTGATTTCTTTAGACTAATTTTTTGTTAATCCTAATTATTGGCCTTCATGCTCTTTGATTCCGACTCAGAGCAGCTATAGGGATTTCATTTAAATTTCCCCTGATAAAACACCAAGTATTCAAACAAAAATATCCCATTTCAAATCACGAAAAAAAAAAAAAGAAAGTTATAACGACTGGCCAGTTTAATATTGCTGAAAGAGTTTCGTACTTTCACTGTCGTTCTTTTTATTATTCCATTTGGTAGACACGATATTGCGGGCTTTAAAACGTTATATTATCGCATTAAATAACCGATGAAAGCATTTTGTGCATAAAAATACTGTACAATTATGTATATCGCTTTCGCTTTAACGAAATTTCTAATCCTCGCCGCACGATAGATTATTTTAATCCGCTGATTGAGAGCCCGTTGCGTGTTTTTTGAGAATTACAATTTCGAAAACGGCACCCTGGGTATTGCATAGTTGTTTGGCAAGTGCGTTTTAATCGGCAAAAACTACAGTAAGCTGAGGTCAACGGCTTTAAAGCCAAGAAGGACCAAATTACAAAGGGGCCCATATAATATATACCAGGTAAAAATATACCTAGAGGAAGTTCAAAGAACTTTTATCGGGCAAGTTTGTTTTTTTTTGGGGCACAGCACTTAAAAATAATTACTTGAATGATAAGATTTTTTTTTTTTTAATCAGGCTGTTTGCATAATTTACACCAAGCAGTCGTCAAGGAGTAGAAGTAGACAAGTGGCTTACTATCTCTTTAAAGAGTAGACCACGGTTATAGTGTGTCATCTTCGTTAAATAACGGTTATGTTAACGTAATAACACTGTTTAGAGAAAATGCATCTTGTAAAAACAAAATAAACACGCAACTTTATTGCTTTAAATTTTCTATTTACTCGAAGTGCATTTTACAGTACCTCGGTGACACGGAAATCATGGGCAAGAGCTGATTGAGAAAAATAAATATTAATATATTTTTTTTTTTGATTTTTGTAGGAGGTAAAAGTTTCTGTTCTCGTGAAAATTGGCTGGAAGAGTTGCAGATTGAATAAATAATACAATTTGGAGCAAAAGTGGCACAAAATGTAAATTTCTAAATTAATAAATTTATTGTTATACTGTTATAGCATTTTATTATATTAGTTAATTGCTAGAGGTATTGGTCAAATCGTGTTGGATAAGAACAAAACAGAAAATTCAGCTATGGGATATTGATTACATATTTGAAAAACTTACTTGGGATAAAAACACGAAATTATTTCAATGTAAAACGCATTATATTGTGCCTTTACCAAGGTTAAATTAAATATTATCCTTTGTGACCGAGAGGAAAAAAAAATATAAACTAATTTATATTTTTAGTGAGTCGGGGCCAACAAACAAGTCAATGTCAAGGATTTTTTTTTCGTTGCTTATTGTCTCCTTATGTGAATGTCTTATTTCAATGCCAGGAAAACACACAGAGAATTTTTAAAATTTTTGTCGTAGAAAGTTTTCAAGATTCTAGTAGGATTATTAAATGTGTTTCATAAGAAAAGTAGGGGTAAAATCACATAATTCACCTTTTAAACTTTATAGCGTCATTATGATTAAAGCGGACAAGATTCTCTACATTCTTCATGTGTATTTTTTTGTGTCGTATTCACCTAAAATCATCCTACTTTTATCATTCAGACTAGTTCAGGAGATTTTACTTAAAATTTGTCTTGATTTCACACAATAATGCTATACGATGTTTTAAAGCCGAACTGAAACTGTCATATAATGTTTCAGAATAATGTGCAAGTTAAACCAGAATCAAATTCTCCACAAATCGTTCATTGATTTTTTCCGGCTTCAGTAGTTTCTGACTTTTGTGACAAATTTTTTTCCTTTTTTTGAACTCCTTCCTTTCGATTTGTTTTATCACTATTCAGATTTTAATTTTTTCTTCATCTCTGTTTTGTATTGCCTCTAGATGGTTTTTTAGTTTTGCCAGCTTTTTATCAAGTTTGTCCTATCCTTCCTGGTCCATTTGAAGCTAATTTTCTCAGCTTATTTCTAAGTTTGTTCTCTTCACAAGCTTTATCCAAGTTTTCCCCTGACTTTTTCATAGTTTTTTTCCCATTTTCATTTTTTTTTTCTCTGCTCGCCTCAAGGTATTTATCCGAGTTTTTTTTTATTGTAATGTTCAAAAAAAGTTCAAGCTCACTTCTGAAATACCTTATACAGAGTGTATCAGGTTTGCTCAGGTTTGAGTACAAATATTTTAACATGTGATAATAGGGCCCATTTCAAGCTAAATCTGTGTCAATTCTTAGTATTTTCAGATTTATCGCAGAATTATTTTCTAAAAATGTTAACAATGTGACAACATTGTATAGATATTTATTCTCCGGGGCGCCTCAGATAAAATGTAAACATACTATAGGTAAATTAGAAAAAAAAGTTTTTTTGTGCAACGCCTATTTCCGTTTTGGTTTATTATTTGCTTTTAATAGATTTGTTCCAACCCAGCAGAGAAATGTACATTTTCCCGTCAGGATTCTGCGCAAAACATAAAGTTTGTGCGTAGAATCCAAAATGCGTATACAGAGTGGTTCTGAAATCGTTCTTGGAAAGGTTTTTTGGTGGGTTGAAACAAACCCAAAGTAAAATGATAATAATTTGTATTTATCGAACATCTTTGTTGAATTCGACTTTGTTGAAATGCTGTGGATTTTCTTCTGCCCAGGTGTATTATGATAAAATTCCATGTTTTGTAATTTGGAAGTCATAAAATGGCTTCAGAATCAATTTGATTGGTTATTCATTTTCAAAGTTCAATTTTTGATTATTCCCGGCTCTTGGTTCGGATAAAGAACTAGGAATAATCACTCGATTAATCAATTTTTGCTACCATAAATCCGCCATTTTTTTTCTTGATTTTTCATTGTTTTATGTCAATTGGAAGTCACAAAATGGTACCAGAATCGCTTTGATTGGCTGAATATTTCCAGTGTTCAATCTTTTACGTTTTCCGGCTCTTGATTCGGATCAAGAGCCGGGAATAATCACTGAATTAATCAATTTTCACTACCATAAATCAGCCATTTTCTTCTTGATTTTTGATTGTTTTATGTCAATTGAAAATTGCATCAGAAGAAGAGCCGGGAACAATGACTCGATTATTTTATTTTTGCTACCATCCATCCGCCATTTTCTTTTTGATTTTTGAATGTTTTATGTCAATTGGAAATCACAAAATGGCATCAGAATCGATTTGATTGGTTGATCATTTTCAAAGTTTAATTTTTGATTATTCCCGGCTCATGATTAATCACTCGGTTAATCCCAAAGGGCAAACCATCTAGGAATTCTTTGCCAAAAATGTGGGGAATTTAGAGGAATTTGTGGGGAATTTGAAGGAACTCATCGGAATTTATTAGAATTTGGGGAGTTGATAGGGAATTTGGAAGAATTTGTGAGGAATTTGAAAAAAAACTGTAGAGACATGACGTCACTGAGGTTTACATTCTTATTATCAGAAATAGTAATAAATGGAAATTTTAAAAAAAATCAAGTAGTCTCTTGTGTTGGACGTTGGACATTCATTTTTATTAAAGAAATTCTCCCAAAATTTCACTTCATGATTTATAGGTCCAAATTTAAAAAATTCAAAAGAATAATGAATGCAGTTATTGTAGGCTGATTTCTAAGATTTTTCATGTTGTTTTTTCCACTGGAAATATTTGAAATTTTGGGAAAATGGCCTTCTCACCTTCCTCTTTACAGGCGAAAAGTTTCAAAATTTTCTCTTCACTAGTTTTCCAGGAAAACTGAAATATGTGAGACTGTATTTTTAATTAATTCAGTTAAGTATTGTAGGTTGATTTTCAAAGTTCCTAATGTTGTAATTTTCTACTGAAAAAATTTGATATTCTAGGAAAATGAGCTTCTAACCTTCCTCTTTACATGCAAAAAGTTTCAAATTTCTCCCTTCACTGGTTTTCCAGGAAAACTTTGAAATGTGTGAGACTGTATTTTCAATTAATTCAGTTTTTGTAAGTTGATTTCCAAGATTTTTCATTTTGTTATTTTCCACTGGAAAAATTTGAAATTATGGGATAATGAGCTTCTCGCCTTCCTCTTTACATGCAAAAAGTTTCAAAATTTTCCCTTCACTAGTTTTCCAGGAAAACTTTGAAATGTGTGAGACTGTATTTTCAACTACGTAATTCAGTTTTTGTAGGTTGATTTCCAAGATTTTTCATGTTGCTGTTTTCCACTGGAAAAATTTAAAATTTTGGGAAAATGAGCTTCTCACCTTCTTCTTTACGTGCAAAAAGTTTCAAAATTTTCCCTTCACTAGTTTTCCAGGAAAACTTTGAAATATGTGCGACTGAATTTTCAATTAGGTATTTCAGTTATTATAGGTGGATTTCCAATATTCTTCATGTTGTTACTTTCTACTGGAAAATTTTGAAATTCTGGGAAAGTGAGCTTCTAACCTTCCTCTTGACATGCAAAAAGTTTTAAATTTCTCCCTTCACTAAATTCCAGGAAAACTTTGAAATGTGTGAGACTGTATTTCCAATTAATTCAGTTTTTGTAAGTTGATTTCCAAGATTTTTCATGTTGTTATTTTCCACTGGAAAAATTCGGAATTTTGGGAAAATGAGCTTTTCACCTTTCTCTTTACTTGCAAAAAGTTTCAAAATTTTTCCTTCACTAGTTTTCCAGGAAAACTTTGAAATGTGTGAGACTGTATTTTCAATTAATTTAGTTATTTACTTAGATGCAAAAAGTTTCAAAATTTTTCCTTCTCTAGTTTTCCAAGAAAACTTTGAAATGTGTGAGACTGTATTTTTAATTAATTCAGTTTTTGTAACTTGATTTACAAGATTTTTCATGTTGTTATTTTCCACTGGAAAAATTTGAAATTTTGGGAAAATGAGCTTCTACTGGAAAAATTTGAAATTTTGGGAAAATGAGCTTCTCACCTTTCTCTTTACGTGCAAAAAGTTTCAAAATTTCCCTTCACTAGTTTTCCAGGCAAAACTTTGAAATGTGTGAAACTGTATTTTCAATTAATTTAGTTATTTACTTAGATGCAAAAAGTTTCAAAATTTTTCCTTCTCTAGTTTTCCAAGAAAACTTTGAAATGTGTGAGACTGTATTTTTAATTAATTCCGTTTTTGTAACTTGATTTACAAGATTTTTCATGTTCTTATTTTCCACTGGAAAAATTTGAAATTTTGGGAAAATGAGCTTCTCACCTTTCTCTTTACGTGCAAAAAGTTTCAAAATTTTCCCTTCACCAGTTTTCCAGGAAAACTTTGAAATGTGTGAGACTGTATTTTCAATTAATTCAGTTATTTACTTAGATGCAAAAAGTTTCAAAATTATTCCTTCTCTAGTTTTCCAAGAAAACTTTGGAATAATATGTGAGACTGTATTTTTAATTAATTCAGTTTTTGTAACTTGATTTCCAAGATTTTTCATGTTTTTATTTTCCACTGGAAAAAATTGAAATTTTCGGAAAATGGGCTTCTCCCCTTCCTCTTTACATGCAGAAAGTTTTAAAATTTTCCCTTCACTAGTTTTCGAGGAAAACTTTGAATTGTGTGAGACTGTGTTTTCAATTATTTTAGTTTTTGTAGGTTGATTTCCAAGATTCTTCATGTTACTATTTTCCCCTGGAAAAAATTGGAAATTTTGGAAAAATGAGCCTCTAACCTTCTTCTTTACATACAAAAAGTTTCAAATTTTTTCCTTTCACCAGTTTTCCAGGTAGACTTTGAAATGTGTGAGATAGTATTTTCAATTAATTCAGTTATTGTGGGTTGATTTCCAAGATTCCTCATGTTATTTTCTACTGAAAAAATTTGACTTGAATTGAATTATTGAAAAACATAATAAAAGTGAATATTTATTAGTTAGTTCTGACATTTTTTCAGAAGATCGGATAAACTGTAAAAGCGCATTGACTAAGATTTCAGAAGAGGTACAAAATCTCCTTAAAAATTACCCTGAGTGTAAAGGAACTTCAAGCTACTCTTGAAGTTGATAAAAGTTTATCTGTATCCAAATCCGAGTATGTATCCTAGCATCATATTATGGAAAAAAGGCTGAACATTGAAAAAAGGGTTTACTTATTTCCAAATTAGATACATTCATTTGGCCTATACTCAGCCCGACTATGCTGAGGTTCATTATTAATTTATTGTTTATGGTCTCTTAACCTGTTTAACTTTCAGGAAAAGGTCCATTTAAAATATAAAGAAACAATATACCTACCCTCATTATTGTGAAACAATAAGTATACATAGGTACCTACCTAAGTTGGTTAAAAAGTAGCTACATGACGTGTATTATATTTGTTTTAATTTCCTAAAAAAGGTTTTTTTATTATTTAGGTAATTATATCAAATGCGGGTTTAGGTTAATTTAGACCTCTACATTCTGGATTACCGAAAACCAATCATAAGTTCTAACTCTAATGTCAGCTAACGTAACCTTGCATTTGATCCTACTCTCGAACAACTATTTTAACTAAGCGAAATAAAAATAGAAAAAATAAATTTCTTATCACGAGCAATTGTGGGGATTTTCAGGGAGTTTATAAGAGACATTTGTGGGAAATTTGGAGGAATTTGCAGGGAATTTAGACGAATTTGTGGGGTATTTGGAGAAATTTGTGGTGGGGTATTTGGAGGAATTTGTGATGGGGTACCTATCTGGAGGAATTTGTGGGGAATTTCACATAGGAAATTTGCAGGAATTTTGAGGAATTACGCGTAAAAATTTCCCCTTTGAGGATTTGTTTGGAACTTGGAAATCAACACTCATCAATGGAAAACACATTTTTGTGTTATGTTACCAGATGTTTACAAACCTAATTATGTTGTCATGTATTTTTCAAAATTTTTATTTATTGTTTTCGATTAAAAATGCATAATTACCTGATACACCCTGTATAGGTACCGAATTTAATGATTAACTTTTTCAATTTAGGATTTCATTCTCCCTAAGCACTTTTCTGATAATTTTTAAGCCTGAAGAAGATTTACAAGTAAATCAAAACCTGAAGTTATACATATTAATTGGACATTTGGTTTATTTCTGTAACATTCTTAGCTTCAGAAGTTTCTGATTGCTTTTTGTGGCAAAAATACCAGTTTAATATACTTGATGATGAGCGGGACATAATAAGTGAGATTCGGTGTTCTCTTGGGCTTTACATCAATTTACATACTAAACTCGATAGCAAATCCCAACAGACTGACAAGGCTTTCAGGATAACATGATTGTCAATAAATTGAAATACAATTATTGCTAGTGATAACCTCTAGTTCAATTTTAGAATTTCTAATAACTTAGAAATAAAAACTTTTTGAAGGACCTGACCTAGATCAAGAATAGACTTGTCAGTTGGTGGGTACATTTTACTCATAAACATCAAACAGCAGTTGTTCAACTTGACCATATTGATTTTATGCTGGTATTGAGATATACAATAATTATTGTCTATATGTAGGAAATTATAACTTTGTATTTTCACTGCAGAATCAAGGATGAAATATTTGCGTGTATGTGTGTGACTATTTTCGAGAATTTAATGTCAATAGAAAGCGAATGAAATGAAATAGTATTATTTTTCTCATAGAAAAGTAAATTCTTGGAAACCGCGTTTTTCTAATTATTCTTTTGCCATAAATTTTTGACAATAATTACTGAGATTTTTGTTTTATTTTCAGGTAACAACTTCACTTTTACCCAAATAATTAGTAGCGCCGACCTAGTTTTTGTTTAAGAGAAAGTAAAAGGTAAGGAAATTTCTCTCTCTCAACAGATGAATAATAATTAAAGGTGCTTATCAATTGGAAAGTTTCGACAGTGTGTTTTTAATGTAAGACCACAACCGAAAAATAAATTAACCGTAGACTTATTTCAGGCATAATCAGTACAAGAATCTATTAAAGTATATTCAATATTTCTCAACTATAGCCGTTGCGACTTTTCACGACCGCATGATTTTGCAAGCGACTCTAGGATGGTCGCTCCGTGGCTTTTCTTTAAAATTTATAATAAGTTTCACCTTTAAATATCAATTTCATTCGCTCGCGGATGCTATAAAGACACTTTTAGCTTTTCTTCCGACAACCATGAAATCACGATTTCTTTGTTTGGAGGAAAATCCTACTCTTTTCCTTTTTGTACTATGAAGTTAAGAGTTTTATTCCCATGTAAAGATTAATAATAGCGAAAAATCAATTTGTCAAGTGTCTCCAATAGGCAACGGTTTTCTGGTTTTGTTATGGTAATCAGGCAAACCATTCTCCACTTTTACCGGAAAAGACATTGCGTATAGCGTGTTTTTATGTAATGATCACGTCCTCGATAAATTTGATCTATCAATGAAGAACCGTTAATTATATCAATAATCTAAAATTATGAATAATTACATAGTGAATGTGTTTCCACGCCGGATCAACACCATCTCTATATGCTAGAAGAGATTGCACATAACTGATATTCAAATTAGATGAAAACAAGGAAGTCAAGAGTAGTGCACTACTGACAAAATCTATTTCTATATGTTAAATCGAAAATCAGCATTTTCTTGCACCTGTTTTGTGATGCCCTACATAAACAGCATTTTAAAAGAATGATCACGATACAGGTAGTACTGGGCAATTATCTATCAGAAGAATTCTTGATTGCAACACACCCTCTCGCGCACGTTCTCTAATAATTTACCAATTTACGTTCGGAGCCTGATTTACGGATCGTTCGGATCGATAAGGTTATTGATATTACAAAACGAATCGTTGCTGGGATCGGAGAATCAGCTCCCCATATAATAAATACTATTTGAATCTTTAGAATGTATAGTCAATTCCAAGGTTATTAGATGCGGCATACCCATATATGCCTGAGGAGTTTTATGAAAATTCACATCAGTACCTTACCCATAAATAATTGTCTATTGATTTTTTTTTAATTATATTTCTACATACTCGTCGTGAACTGTTAATAATTATTGCAAAATAACTTTTGAGAGTGAATAGTGTCCTATATTTAAATAATAAATAAATCCACCTGTGTGTTAAAAATCCACCTATTCTGGCCAGCAATGAATTCTTCTGGTACTACAACCTTGAAATTCCCACTAGCGCATTGTACAACAGTATTTATAAATTACAATAATTAATGCACCGGGCAAGAACCGTTTATTTTTGCACCCAATATCATTTTCAGTTTCTTTGTTTATGTCCTTGGACGATTTTTACTTAAATGCCGAAACGGTAGGCGGGTTGATTTCCGTTATGGAAGAGAAATTTGAAATTGAAAATCATCAATATGACTAATTTGTAAAGAATTTTTGGAGTTGGAAAGTTTTCCATTAACAGTTTTTCGAATAATCATCAAAATTCATTTTTTTTTTTTTAAGTTGATTTTCAAGATTTTCTCATGCTACCATTTTTCATCGAATTAATTTGAAATTTCATTATGATGAGCTCCTTTCTTTCTTCCTTTCACTTTAAAAGCTTCAAAACCTTCCCAGCAACAGTTTTCGAAAAATCATCAAAATGTGAAAGGAGGAATCTTTCTTAATTTGGGTTTTTTAAGTTGATTTTCAAAATTTTCTCATGTTGGCATTTTTCATCGAAATAATTTGAAACTTCAGTATGATGACCTCTTTTTCTTCCTCTTTCAACTCCATAAGTTTCAAATTTCAAATATGTCCCATCAACAATTTTTCGAAAAATCATCAAAATGAGGAAGCGTGCAAGTAGGGTAAGTATGACAGTTCTACGTCCTCCGTCTTTTGGAGGAGATGACTGTCTAGCTGTATACAGACCTGTCTCTAGACCTGTATAGCTGTATACAGACCTTTAGAGATAGGTAACGTCATCTCCTCCGGAGGACAGAGGGCGTAGAACTGACATACTTACCCTACTGGTGCATTTATCTCAATTTGGCTTTTTTAAGTTGATTTTCAAGATTTTCTCATGTTGGCATTTTTCATCGAATTAATTTGAAACTTCAGTATGATGACCTCTTTTTCTTCCTCTTTCAACTCCATAAGTTTCAAATTTCAAATACGTCCCATCAACAATTTTTCGAAAAATCATCAAAATGTGGAAGCGTGCAAGTAGGGTAAATATAACAGTTCTACACCCTCCGTCTTTTGGAGGAGATGACTGTCTAGCTGTATATAGACCTGTCTCTAGACCTGTATAGCTGTATACACACCTTTAGAGATAGGTGACGTCATCTCCTCCGGAGGACGCAGGGCGTAGAACTGTCATACTTACCCTAATGGTGCATTTATCTTAATTTGGCTTTTTTAAGTTGATTTTCAAGATTTTCTCATGTTGGCATTTTTTATCGAATTAATTTGAAACTTCAGTATGATGACCTCTTTTTCTTCCTCTTTCAACTCCATAAGTTTCAAATTTCAAATATGTCCCATCAACAATTTTTCGAAAAATCATCAAAATGTGGAAGCGTGCAAGTAGGTTAAGTATGACAGTTCTACGCCCTCCGTCTTTTGGAGGAGATGACTGTCTAGCTGTATATAGACCTGTCTCTAGACCTGTATAGCTGTATACACACCTTTAGAGACAGGTGACGTCATCTCCTCCGGAGGACGCAGGGCGTAGAACTGTCATACTTACCCTACTGGTGCATTTATCTTAATTTGGCTTTTTTAAGTTGATTTTCAAGATTTTCTCATGTTGGCATTTTTTATAGAATTAATTTGAAACTTCAGTATGATGACCTCTTTTTCTTCCTCTTTCAACTCCATAAGTTTCAAATTTCAAATATGTCCTATCAACAATTTTTCGAAAAATCATCAAAATGTGGAAGCGTGCAAGTAGGTTAAGTATGACAGTTCTACGCCCTCCGTCTTTTAGAGGAGATGACTGTGTCTAGCTGTATACAGACCTGTATAGCTATATACAGACCTTTAGAGACGGGTGACGTCATCTCCTCCGGAGGACGCAAGGCGTAGAACTGTCATACTTACCCTACTGGTGCATTTATCTTAATTTGGCTTTTTTAAGTTGATTTTCAAGATTTTCTCATGTTGGCATTTTTCATCGAATTAATTTGAAATTTCAGTATGATGACCTGCTTTCCTTCCTCTTCCAACTCCATAAGTTTTAAAATTGTCCCATCAACAGTTTTTTGAAAAATCATGAAAATGTGGAAGCATGCAAGTAGGGTAAATATGACAGTTCTACGCCCTCCGTCTTTTGGAGGAGATGACTGTCTAGCTGTATACAGACCTGTCTCTAGACCTGTATAGCTGAATACAGACCTTTAGAGACAGGTGACGTCATCTCCTCCGGAGGACGGAGGGCGTAGAACTGTCATACTTACCCTACTGGTGCATTTATCTTAATTTGGCTTTTTTAAGTTGATTTTCAAGATTTTCTCATGCTGCCATTTTTTATCGAATTAATTCGAAATTTCAGTATGATGAACTGCTTTCCTTCCTCTTTCAACTCCATAAGTTGCAAAATTGTCTCATCAACAGTTTTTGGAAAATCATCAAAATGTGAAAGGGTGCATTTATCTTAATTTGGCTTTTTTAAGTTGATTTTCCAGATTTTCTCATGTCGCCATTTTTCATCGAATTAATTTTAAATTTCAGTATGATGACTTCTTTTCCTTCCTCCTCCTAATTCATAAGTTCCAAAATTGTCCCATCAACAGTTTTTTGAAAAATCATCAAAATGTTAAAAGTACATTTGTCTTAATATGGCTTTTTTAAGTTGATTTTCAAGGTTTTCTCATGTTGCCATTTTTCATCGAATTAATTTGAAATTTCACCATGATAACCTCGTTTCTTTCCTCTTTCTTTTCCGTAAGTTCCAAATGAAAAACTAAATCGAACAGAAAATAAACCATGAAAGATAAGAACCATACTGGTGGAATAAGGAAATTGACAGAGACTTAGAAGATGAGAGAAGACTATTCAGATTTATTAGTTATTTAAAAAAAAAAACGAATCCGAGGAAATAAGATTACAAAGAAAAATGAATCATGGAGTAGAAGATGCTAAAAAATAGACTCATATGGAAAGTCAATGAAGCACGGAAAGTTAGAAAGTTGAGAAAACAAACATCTAGAAATAATAGAAACTACTAACAGAGGAGGGAGCAGAGTTACAAGAAGAAGATACTTCGAATGTGATCGAAATTTTTGCTCCTTGAAATAACTGTCACTTCTTAAAGTTGAAAGAGTTTGTATGAATTTGAAGAATGGGAAAGCTTCTGGACCAAATGTGAATAGATTTTGCACAGAAGAACTACGAAATCTGTTCCAGAAATACTCCTAACGGAACCAAAGTACCAATAGAGGAATGAAAAACTTTATATACAAATTCTCAGTCACGAATCAGAGAATATAGAAAATAATGCCATTTGGAGAACATACAATAAGAACTGAATAGCTGAGAATGGGAAACAATAGAGTACCAACTGAAAGAAGAAAACAAGGAACATTTAGAAAAAGTTGATAAACAGAGGACGTAGATAATGAATTCTGCAACAGAGGCCTTGATGAAGATGCCTTTGATGGACAGATAGACAATGAAGATTGAGAATCAGAACCAAATTATACATAGGTACTGATGGGATCAAATTATTCCTGGATATAATGTACTTCCTCAGAAAAATACTTCTTTTTCATCAAACATTTTTACCATAGCTCTCTTCTCTATGTAGAAATACTCTGAAGATAATTACGTTTTGTATCTCTTGCCAAACAAGCTGGTTTAAAAAATAAAGTCATTTATTTGTGGTCTAAATTGATTTTATCACGATTTTTTTTATTTTTGTGTTAATTTTGCTCACATTGCAGATGTAATCGCCAAAAATGTGGGCTAATTCTTCAATAGCGGTTCCTCTAATTTGTAGCTTCAAACAGAAGCCGATTTTTTGATTTTTTTAATGGATATTGCATTTTGTATTTCAGGCAATTGAATGCTTGTTGAAATCTACAAAAATATTCTTCAGTAACTCAACAACAGACAAAGTTAGTTTCAAAATATGTACCTAATAGCATGTTCAATCAATGTTAATATCGTTTAAATGCTTTAAATGTTTCCATTGATGAATTATTAAAGGTAGGGTTGTCATGCCAGATGGCCGAAATGATAAACTGCATTTTCCCCGAGACGTGAACAGGAAGAGATGCTCGATTTATGCATGATTATGCACCGTGTAGGCGCCCCGTAATGAAGTCGCTCTCCCTGCTGGCCGAGCCTTTTTTTTAATCTTCATTCGTTTTGCGCCCGTTTGTCGGCTTTATAGACCGAGATATATTGCAGCATTTGTCATCTCCCGAGTGTCAAAAGAACATGGGAAAAACGAGAACTAAATAATCACGATTGAACGAGTTACTAAATGGATTTTATTCGCTTCGACCCAGTTTTCGAATCTCAACAATCGAATGGGTCCGGAAATTTGCATCTAATTCGGCATAATACGAAACGAAAATCATTAACTTTCCTTTTGTCGTCACCGATGCAGCCATTTATTTTGTCTCTCGCTGGTTTTTGATGACCCAAATGTTCGGTGAGCCTGTGTTGCGGAAAGGCGACTTTAATGATTACAATAAAGGTGGCCGTATACTGACATGGACATGTCTTTCAGCTTGTCGGTTACATTTGAAATGTTTCCAAACAATTTTTGTATATTTAGATATCTATGACGAAAACAAAATTTACCTCCTAATAATGATGCAGATGTCTCATAATTGAACAAACGCCCAGCTTCAGTTAAAACCGATGAAAACGGGAGTTAAAATGAAAATTGCGATATTCATCTTTTCAACTACTAACACCCATCAGCAGGGTGGTTTATCCATATCCATCAAAGTGTAGTACCAAAAAATGGAAATAAATTAATGGCAGTCAATAGGTGGGTATCCAGTATACATAATATTATGGTAATAAGGTTGTTTCAGAGAAGTAGGTTGCCTGGATAACTTTATGTGGTCATCTGGGGTGCCTCAACAAATCTCCATAAGGCACCCTAGATTCGTCATCAAGTTACCCATTACGACACAACCTATGAACTTTAGGAACCTTGATATGGTACAGGGTTTTTTTTTTATATTTTGACACCCCACCTACAGCCTTGACCTTTACAAGTAGATGAAAGATGTAAATACAAAAATTGTACAGTTTTGGCTAAATTTTTAGAATCCATGATCAGAATCAAAAATTGAATGTCAGAAATGTTAAATGTTGCATGCTTTCAGCTTTTTTCAAATGGGATGTCCTATATTTGGTTCTATATTCTTGAAAAGCACAATTTCCCGATTCCAAAACTATATAGTTTGTCTATATTTGGTTGAGCCGTCTCCAACATATTTGGTTCTAAAAATTTTAAAAATACTATCAGAGAAACCAAGTACCTCAAATTTGATCTGTAGCTTTCACCTGTATAGGTAGAATGGTTCACAAAATCAGTAGTAGGATAGTATTTTTACAATTTTTGGAGTCAAATGTATGAGAGATTGCTCAATCAAATATAGATCGGGGCATAGTGCTCTTCAAGAATATAGAATGAAATATAGGGAATCCCATTTAAAAAAAGCTGGAAGCATGCAAAATTTCACATCTCTGACATTCAAATTTTGTTTCTGACCATGGTTTCTAAAAATTCAGCCAAAACTGTACAACTTTTGTATTTACTTACACCTTTTTTCTATCTGTAAAGGTAAAGGCTGTAGGTGGGGTGTCAATATATAACCTCTGCGGAACGAGCGCAGCGAGTTCCGCAGCTATCTACTTATATACCAATATACTGTTGAACTGTTCAAATAAGACACTCACCTGAAACGTGTAGTTTTTGAACTAATGAGAAAAATTCACAACTGAGTGAATCAAGTTAGTATCGTACTTGAACAACATATTGGTGAATAGATGGCTGGGTCCACCCATAAGTTCTGCAACAATCCACTCGCAGAGCCGTTTTTTGGCGAGTGCAAGTTGTGCAGGCACAAAGGCGGCCAAACTAAAAGGGCGGCCGTAGGCCGCAAAATCAGAAACTGTGAATTAATTTTTTTTAGGAAAAATTAAATTTCATACTTAAGGCATTTCACAGAAACTAACCCTTAAAAGAATTTTTGGAATACGCATGCAATGACGTCAGTGGCGGATCTAGGACCTTTGGGGCCCGACGCAAAAAAAATTTTGGGGCCCGGTCATGCTTTTTTTAGGTTTTTTTTTTGTGGTATTGGAGGTTGGAGGCATTAGCTGACGTCACACATTTAACCTCAATTTCGATAGGGGGATATAACAAAGTATTTGTTTGTCTCATGGCCGTTTTCATCCACTATTTTAGGAAAGCCTTAACAATAACTACCTATTCCTCAAACTGACATTTCTCCATGGAAGACTTCAAGAAATACTTATCATCAAGGCTTCTCTAAAATATGTAGTTGGTGGAAAAGGCCGTCAATAATGATATGTTTGGTCAATGCATGTTTGTCCCCCTACGAAATTGACGTTATGTGATTTGTGACGTAATAGCTGTATCGCCTAACCGATGTGTGTAAATAATCCTCAAACGCTTTGTTTGTCCTCCTATCGAAAGTGAGGATATGTATGTGACGTCAGCTATAGTGTCTAATTGAAAAAATTATTATTTGTAAAAAAAAAGATCAGAAAAGTGTAATATGCGCTTGCCGTATCGAGTCGAGCACAGCCAATGAAATCTAAGAATGAACAAGCACAGTGGCTTCCCTAGAGGTATACAACGTTGCCGTAACTTTCAAAGTTATTTTTTTTGTTTTATATATTCATTTTTTTATCGATGCCTTGAGAATCCGGTAGTGTGGGGGCCCCTCAGCTCTGGGGGCCCGACGCAGAGTGCGTCCTTTGCTTCATATTAAATCCGCCACTGAGAGCCGGTTTATCAATAGAGGGTTACCCCATGAGTTACGGATAACCTTGGGTCAAAGTTGTGACGAGTGTTAATTCATCCAGGGTCAACTGCTAACTCGAAAGTTATTCGATTTTCTCTTATTTTCTATCTGATTTTTTTTGAAAAGTGCTGGTTTTGGCTTGAATTTTGATATTGTGAAGAGATGGAGGACCTGGATTTCATTGATGATGGTCACGATGTTCTAGAATTTCTGGAACATGCATGAGCGGCGCCTCTACCACAGGCACCTAAGGTATCGGTTAAATCCCTTTGAGGATTTTGACGACGTCCACTTCTTCGCAAGTTTTCGCTTACGGAAAGAAACAATTTTATTTAATCTAGAAAAAATCGAGCATAGACTTGAAATCCCAACAAACTTATGTTTTAATTAATTTAATTAATATCAATGTTTTTCGGTACCAACCGACTTTACTTCTGGTTGGCAACTAGAATAGCTATTCTCGCAATTGTGGCGAATGCCTTTGCGAGTCGATTTGCTCTAATTTAATACTGGTTTATACGGTTGTTAGTAGCAATTTTTAGTGTGCCGATCAGAAAATAGATGGAGACCCTGTCTTCATTTTACTTGTATTAAACTTATGTTTGTTGAAAATTCGAGTATAATATTTATTTCTACAAAGAATACACGAAACCAAACTTTTCGCTTTCCGCTAGTGGGTATTCACATCAAATAAGTAGCATGCCATCTACGACTTGCTGTTAGCAAGCAGGAAGCATACTAATACGTCTGTTTCTCAGAAATCACAAACCAGTCAGAGCAAATAACCAATGGAATTCACTCTGACTGGTTTGTGATTTCTGCAGAAACAGACCTATTATTTTCGAACCTTGACCCAGAAATATATGCCTGGTTTCACACCGGAGTCATTGGAACATGTAGATATATTTTAATAGTTTGCGACGTACTTGCAAGACGCACAAACGTTGTTTATTTTCAGTGGCGCAGCCAGAAATTTTGTCTGGGGGGGGCCATGCAGAAAAAAATATGGGAAAAAACACAGATTCGCTTTCCTTTAAACTTTTTCTGATATGAGCAGTTTACAGCTTTCGTCTACTTTGTTATTTTTCTATTTTTCTCTGAAGCCTTGGGGGGGATGGCCGGCCCCCCTGGCTACGCCACTGATTTTTGACTTGTTGCGTAGAGGTGTATCGATAAATATGGTAGCACTGTGTGACTTTGGTATGAATGTAAACATAGAAAACTCAAGTTGCAACGTGCTCCCTGCTTTCTAGCAACAAGTCGCACGGTCGCACGCATGATATGATATATGTCTTTTCAAATCGCTTTTCGTTTGAATTTTGCTTTGCAAGTGTCAAATTCAAAAGGATGAATATCCGAATGTGTTAATATGTGATTTTTCAGATGGTCTTCTTTATTTGAATTTTGCTTTGTAAGTGTTACGTTCAAAAGATTAAATATCCAAGTGTGATAACATGTGCCTCTTCAAATCGCTTTTTCGTTTATATTTCACTTTGCAAGTATCAGATTCAAAAGGATAAATATCCGAGTGTGTCACCACGTGCATCTTCAAAACGCTTATTTTAAATTTTGCTTTGCAAGTGTCACATTCAAAAGGATAAATATCCGAGTGTGTTAACATGTGCTTCTTCAAAACGCCTTTTGTTTTAAATTTTGCTTCGCAAGTGTCACATTCAAAAGGATGAATATCCGAATGTGTTAACATGTGCATTTTCCAATTGCCTTTTTGTTTAAAGGACCACGCACGGATCTTATGAGAAAAAATTAATTTCACGATTGTCATGAAATTGAAATATGTTATGCTTCTCGACCTCCTGAACGTAAGTTCTCGTAGACCCAAAAAGATCCTATGATTAGTTTCGGAGATACAGGATCGATAAAAAAAGGTAGTACAAGAAAAATCTCCAGAATCTGCTGGTAGGTACATTAATTTAATTCATAACCAAAAATGACATATTTTTGGCATTTTTCGACAAGTTTTCAACCTTCAAAGCTTCAGATGACATTACTTTGGCATTTTTCCAACCGTTTTCAACTAGAATATGTCATTGCCTGAACTCAACATATTTTGAAATGTTTATTTTTTGTCAAAATTTTGTATATTAACCTGGCCCTGTATCTCCGAAACTAATCATAGGATATTTTCGGGCCTACGAGAACTTACGTTCAGGAAGTCGAGAAGCATAACATATTTTAATTTCATGATAATCGTGAAATTTATTTTTTCTCATAAGATCCGTACGTGGTCCTTTCACTTTGCAAGTGTCACATTAAAAAGGGTATATATCCGAATCTGTAAACATGTGCATCTTCAAATAGCCTTTGGTATGAATGTAAACATGGAAAACTCAAGCTGCAACGTGCTTCCTGCTTTCTAGCAGCAAGTCGTACGGTAGCACGTCGCATGCTACTCTGGTATAAGTAGTGCCAACCTTCGAAGAACCCAAGAGTTTACCAGCCCTGGGTTAAAAAAGCTTGGATAAACACCTCTCGACTTAACTAGCTAGTTAGCCCAGAGTTAAAGTTGACTCAGGGTCAGGAAACTTTACGAGTTATCCCTTGATTAATAAACCGGCCCTGAATGACGTAAAATTTGCAAGTAATATTGCAAAACATTAAGCTGTACTTGCAATTTTCCCCTTAATTTCAAATGTTGCAAATTCGCTTCACTTCACAGAGAACTAACCAATAAGAGTGTTCTCCGCAATTCGTGTTTCGCATCTAGGCTTAAAATTAACGTTTTTGGGCGTGGCTCCCGAAAAAAAAATTGCGCTTACGGCGGGCTTTTGGTCTAAAATATCTTTCAGGTTCGAGGTGTTCCAGAACCAGAGTTCTTGCATCATTGGTCCTCCTACGCTATGTAGCCGATTTTTCAATGGGCAGCCCATATTTAAATAAAATAATATTCACAAGAAAATGTAGTTGTTTTGAATAGGGGCGGCTTTTTCATGCCTGCACAAAGGCAGCAGAGGGGCTAGGACCGGCCCTGTCCACTCGTTTGTACTTGAATAACTTGTCACAATATATTACTAGTTTGGCAAAGTAACATTACTAATTCCTGTTGAAAGGCGAATTGATAAAAAGTGGATAATCTTACAAATTCTGACTTTATATAATAAGTTATTGTTCAAGTACAGAATCCATGGTCAGAAACAAAAATTGAATGTCAGAAATGTGAAATATTGCATACTTTCAGCTTTTTTCAAATGAGATGCCCTATATTTGGTTCTATATTCTTGAAGAGCAAAATTTCCAATGAAGTAGTAAGAAGGTTGGAATAGCCATTTGCCTATCTACTCAATACATATATTTGCGGCCAACATTAGAGTGAGAGAACAGGAGAAATACATGAGATTTTCTTGCCCTTACTAGCGCTATCTCACTCATTGTTAGAGTGTGAGATATGGGAGATCCAATAGATTTCTTGCCCTTACTAGCGCTATCTCATTCTGGAATCAATTGAATGACGCAAAGCTCATTCCATACCTTCTTTCTACTTCATTGAAAATTTCCCGATTCCAAAAGTATATAGTTTGTCTATATTTGGTTGAGCCGTCTCCAACATATTTGGTTCAAAAAATTTTAAAAATACTATCAGAGAAACCAAGTATATACCTCAAATTTTACCTACAGTTTTCACCTGTATAGCTAGAATGGTTCACAAAATCAGTAGTAGGATAGTATTTTTACAATTTTTGGAGCCGAATATATGAGAGACTGTTCAATCAAATATAGACAAACTATATTTTTGGAATCGGCGGCCCGGGGCGCTCTAGAGCAGCTCTGGAGTGCTTAAAATGCGTCACTGGACTCACTGGCAAGCGACTCTGATATCAGATTTAAAAAAAAAAATTAAATAGAAAATCAACAACAAAATTTGAAAAGAAGTGTATTATTTCAAAATGTATTTACACGCTGGCAACGCAGCGGGTCATTAGCTAGTTTCAAATAATATCTCTGAGTTCAAGAGGGATCTCTGGTCAATCTTCTCTGGAACAAGCTCCAGAACTTTAATATTCGTGTTATGTTGTCTTACAGGAGACGTTTGATTAAAAAACTTCATTTTCATTTCTTTGTTTTCCTGAATCTATACTCAGTTTTCTGAGAAAGGTGACGAATCAAGATGAATTTGGTTTTTATTTAGTACATACACTGGCAAAATTAGGGTAACGGACAAAATTTACACTAATTTTGACATCAATTTTCTCCTGAATCCTCCGCTCGATTTCGATGAATTTTTCACAAATTGTAGCTTGATTCTTCAGGAATACATTTGACGTATTACCGTTATTAAATGATTCGTCTTTATATCATATACAGGGATGGCAAAAAAGTCGGTAATTTCCGGAGTTTTTTGAGACACCCTTTGGAGTGAACCACTGGAAATTCAGAACAGTTTTCAACACCAAATTGTAGCCTGATCTTTTCCGAACATTTTCATTTTTGATTCACTCTGATATTTTCAAGGTTATTGAACGTTTTGAAGGAAATGTGGAACCTCCACCACAGGAGACAGTAGCAGTGAGATTGAATTGTTCATTTTGTTCTCTTCGCGGCGATATAATCTTTCCCTGCCATCGATCGAATTAATGCAAATTCGGCTCTCATCTGTAAAAAGAACGTTGGTCCAATGGTCATATTCCCAATTTTCATGCTCCCTGGCGAAGCGTAGTCTTGCCACTCGATGACGCTGCTGAAGCTTTAGTTTTCTTTGTTCTATAGGCCTTCAAACCAATTTCTTTGAGCCTTCTGCTGATGGTTTGATGACTTGTCCTCCTTCCACGTACTTCTTCCACTTCGATTTTCCCACGGTATCGAAAAACTTCCCGGGCTCAAGTGCCCCACCAGATTCACAAGCAAAATGTTTATTATTGCAATAAAATTATTGCACCTGTTCATGACCAATACCCACTTCACAGCTATCAGTGCAATACCCATCTCTACTACGTCGAAAAGCTTCGACTCTGAAGAGGTACCTCTTTCCATATTCCTTCACTTTCTTGAAAACTAAAGAATTTTTGAATAATTCCTGCATTTGTTTTCGTCAATAGTATTCTAAACTCCATGGGATTAATTTTATTGCAATAATAAAAATTTGCTTGTGAACCTGGTGGACCATTTACGTAGTAGAGGTGGGTATTGGTCTAATAGCCGGGGGCACTTGAGCATGGGAAGTTTTTCGATACCGTGGGAAAATCTCTAGATCGGCGGCGCCTTTAATCTGAAATTTTGGGGATTTGACCCGGCCCAACCCCAAAATTGACGAATACAATGCAAGAATTGATTAAATATTCTTTAGTTTTCAAGAAAGAAGAGGGATATAAAAAAAAGTGCCATCTCAGGGTAAGAGCCTTTTGAAAATAGATTAATGGAGGGCTTTACAAACTTTGGCTTTACGGAAGAGGGTTTATAGTGGAGGTGGGTAAAAAGTGCCTCTTCAGGGTAGGAGCCTCACGGAAGGGGGTTTCCAGTGGAGGTGGGTGGTGGTATGATGGCTGTGCTAGGGGGGGGGGGGGGTTATGTGGTAGAGGTAGGTATTGGTCTGATAGCTGTGAAAACACTCTACTAGTGTGAAATATTAGAACGGCGAGATCATAGACCGAGTCGTTTTACTCACACGAGTTTTGTCATGTTTAAACGAACGTGTGATGTACTAGGTGTTTTTTTATAACTGGAACACTCAGTACCTTTCTTATATTATTGAAAATAAAGGGCATGTTTAAGTTGGCAAATTTCTTGGTAATTCCAACCTTGAGCACAACGATATTTTTTTTGTCGTCATAGGTATACAGGGTGCGCCAAAAAGGTATTTTTCTAAAATGGAACGCCCTGAATATTTTTGTTATCCAAATGATGTTTGATGTGTTTGTGAAGCTATTTTTTCAAGAATATCAAACATGCAAAAATATACAAATATACAGGGCGTTCCATTTGAAAAAATAACTTTTTTAGCGCACCCTGTATGCCTATGGCGATAAAAAAATATCGTTGTAGCGATTAAGATTATTGCAATTTGCCAAGAAATTTTCCAATTTTAACATGCCCTTTATTCTCAATAATAAAAAAGTTACTGAGTGTTCCAGTTATAAACAAACACCCTGTACAACGTCTTATTTATAAAATTAGTAATTGTCTACCTTCATTTTACTATTACAGGTATACCTTTGACATTTGTTAAATCACCAAAAATGAATTCATAACCTAGTCCATAACACCACTGTTTTGTTGAGTCTCATGACATGACTCAAATACTAGAAAAATGGTTATGTAAAAGCGTCATAACCAAACGCCCGTAGATAAAAATGTTAACTTTCGCTTGACTTTGATTTAACAATAACGATATCCTACCGATGTGGCGAGGTCTGTTGGAGGATAAATTGGAGAACTCCTAAGCCTTGGTTAAGTGTGAAGGGAGAATTTAGTTTAGATAAATAACATTCCACCAAATGGAAATCATGAAAGGGACTTTCGGATCCTCCTATATATATGTAAGCATTCTTTTCACAATAAATTGATCAATAAGAGGTAAAACTGCAAGCATTATTTAACTCGAAGTAGATATTCACACACACGACTTGAAGTTGGAAAACGACACATTTTCATATCCAGTTCGTATGTCGACGTGGAGAAAATTAAGGTCGATATCCACCTTTTCTTCAAAACTCTGTATTTTCAATGATATTAAAAATATTAGAGTGAAAAAAAAAATATTAAAATGTTCGGAAAAGATCAGGCTACAATTTGGTGTTGAAAACTATTCTGAATTTCCAGTGGTTCACTCCACAGGGTGTCTCAAAAACCTCCGAAAATTGCTGACTTTCATTCCATCCCTGTATATGATATAAGGACGGATCGTTTAATAACGGTTAGACAATTCACTGTACATTATTCCCATATGAGACGAGAAGCTTAATAAGTGATAAGCCTTTTGGGATTATCGCGCTTGATGGCAATATTGTTATTAATAATAATAAAAATTAATAAAGCATTAAAGTTTAGTTCGTTATATAACCTTTTGAATTCCACTCGATGTTTCAGGATTACCTAATACTTTTACCTGACACTCAACGCGTTACCAGCAACACCACTCCTCCTTCGGAGTCGTGGTGTTGCTGCGTAACGCGTTTCGTGCCAGGTAAAAGTATTATCCGGTAATCCTGAAACCTCTTGTGGTATTACATTCGATAATACGTTAGATCTATTCCTGAAGAAACAAGCTACAATCTGAAAAATTCATCGAAAGCGAGCGAAGGGTTCAAGAGAAAATTGATGTCAAACTAAAAACTTAGTGTAAATTTTGTCCGTTCCCCTAATTTTGCCAGTGTGTGTAGATTCTATCATGTTTTGAACCAAATAATTCAAATTCTTCTTCATAATTATCAGTTGACTGTAGGGTCTGTAGGCATTCAGTAGTGTACTCTTTTTGTAGTTACGATAATATAACTGTCAAATTGATTTGATTTTCAGAGAATATCCATACACATACACAAAATCATGTAAAATCCAATCCGTTACGGTCTCCTTTAAAGAATTAATATACATTATTGTACGGTAGACGTTCCGCGCTTAATACAGAATAGAAAAGAGAAAGTGCTCCCGCGCGACTGTAAAAACTAAGTTAGCGTGCACTTTTATTCCGACTTGTGTTCGTTCTACTTTTTAAGGCGATTTGAAAGAAGAATTATTCTCTGATTCATTGTTTAAGTTTCTCCATTATCCCATTCATTCATGAGATGCTGATTTCTGATCATTGTTCAATCGACAATAGGGTTTTTGCCAGGAACTAAGAAATTTTATTTAGCCTAGATTTTAAACAACAAAAGAGGACATTTTTAGTTTAAAAATGAATCAGTTTATTTTTTTTGTGCTCTGATAGGTAATTATTTATTCTTCAAATTGTTAATGAAATGGGACAAAGAGAAAGTAATTGTCACCTGACCACAATACTCACTGAGTAGGTACATGATTTTATTATAAAACTTAATCAGTAACTAACAGCCAATAATCGAAGCTTCCATAGGTACCTATACCATGGGTATATTTACACAATGTTATTAATTCCTGGTTCTATATCATTGATTTACTGGTCACGCTTTAATATTTATTGAGACAACTGCCTAATAACGCTTGTAAATCATAACATTTATAGGATACATTGGCGTGCAAAGAATAGAGACGATCTTATTATATTGGGTAACATTATATATAATTGATAGTGAGAAATATTTAATTATTACGTTGAGAGTAGACAAATTTCCCATTGCCTAATAAACTTTATTGCTTAACAAAAACTATGGAAAAATTCTGGTTGAGTTACGCCAATGAACAATGTCTTGTAGTCTAAAAAGCATTATATTGTTATAATAGCAAATTGTATAGGCTTAAGGTCAAAGGCTATCTCGATATTGCGGGATAATTCCCCGCTAAACGGATTTACTGTATTTTGAATGGATTTTGTGACTTTTTGCCCCTTTTTTTAGTGACAACACCTAATCCACCGCCGCGTCCCTGGATACCATTAGCCAGACCTACAGCTAATCGACCAGCTTGTAAGTATATCAAATTGGTTTGAAAATTTAGCTCAAAAAAAATCATATTTTAGGTATATTTACTGTGATGTGCTACAACGTTCTTTGTGATAAATATGCCACCCGTCAAATGTATAGTTATTGCCCATCTTGGGCTCTCAATTGGGACTATCGAAAAAAGGGCATAATGGAGGAAATTCAGCATTATGCGGCTGACATAATCAATCTACAAGAAGTTGAAATGGATCAGTTTTATAATTTTTTTCTGCCAGAATTGAAGGTATATATTTTCTTTGTCTAAGTATGTTTTACTATACAAACTTAATTTTAGGCTCAAGGTTACCACGGCATCTATTCACCCAAATCTAGAGCCAAGCACATGGGCGAAACTGAAAGAAAATACGTCGATGGCTGCGCAATATTTTATAGAACGTCAAAGTGAGCAATTAAAAAAAAATCTTTTAAATTTAAAATAATTATTCTCCCATTGCAGATTTACCTTAGTCAAAGAACATCTAGTAGAATTCAACCAATTAGCTATGGCCAATGCGGACGGGTTGGAACACATGTTAAATAGGGTAATGCCGAAAGACAACATTGGGTTGGCCGCTTTATTACAAACTACAGAAGCTGCGTGGGATAATAATAGTAAGTTTATCTGATAGTAAATAGTATTGATACGGTACAATAACATCTCTTCAAAGCTTGATGACCAACTTATCACTAATCGGTACCAACATATTTTTACGGTGGGCTTTCGCCAGCGTATGCAGAATCCATGCCTAAAATTCCAGAAAAGATTGCCTTGTTCAAGAGAGGGGATTATTGCGTTTATTCTGGATTTAAAAGAATGGATTACAAATATATAAACGCCGGTATTAGTTAGTAGTTTGTAAGTGTTTTCCTTTGTATTACGGCATTGGGTTTATACTGGGGATCCTTGGGGTTTTTCCAGTATACTTGTTTTGTGGCCCTTTTCAAATAATTTCATTTCTAATATTTGATAAGTATTAGCAATAATAGCTCTAACTTCTAGTTCTCCACAAGTAATCAAGAGATTCTCTTTTACAAATTACGCCAGAATCGGAAAATGGTCGCAAGAATTAGGTAATTTGCCAGAAACATACATAGAAACGGCCACGAACCAAGTATACTGAAAAAACCCCAAGGGTCCCCAGTACAAACCCAATGCCTTAATACAAAGGAAAAAATTTAAAAACTACTATGACTGGCCTTCATATATCTGTAATCCATTCTTGAATAAGGCAGTCTTCTGGAATTTTAAGCATTGATTCTGTATACGTTGGCGAAAGCGCACCTATATTGATACGGTACAACGTCATCTCTTCAAGCTTGATGACCAACTTATCTCAATTAATCGGTACCAACATATTTTATTTTTTATTGGAAAAATAGACGAATAATTTGTCTGTGAAATCTCCGATTTTTGAATTTCCTCTTCTGAACAGACAAAATCAAACATGACGACAATGCAACAAATAACTTTGAGTTTATATTCGAATAAATAAAAGCGATGTAGAAGTGTTCATATAAAAGAGAGTAAACTCTAGCAGTAGAAAACTTCCTATTGTGACATTTCAAGTTTTCCAGGAACTGAGCTCAAATTACTTTCTGACATTTTTTTTTTCTTTTTTCCATAGCTTCACAAGATACATCATTCGTAAGCCAACCAATACTAGTATGCACGGCGCACGTCCACTGGGATCCAGAATTCTGTGATGTTAAACTTATACAAACTATGATGTTAAGTAACGAGCTCAAATCCATCCTCGAAGAATCAGTACTAGCCCTAAGAGCCAGCAACGTTAACATATCGGATACCAGTAATATTCAATTGGTATGTAATTTTTTATATACTCTCTATGTATGTTATTATAATGGATTATCGTTTCAGGTATTGTGCGGAGATTTCAATTCTTTGCCCGATTCGGGCGTGATCGAATTTTTAAGCACAGGCAAAGTGTCGCAGGACCACAAAGACTTCAAAGCGTTAGCCTACAAAGCATGCTTGGAAAAGGTCCTCAGCTGTGATAAACCAAATGAATTTACGCATTCCTTTAAGTTAGCCTCGGCTTATAATGACGAGATTATGCCTTTCACAAATTACACGTAAGTTTCTCATGAAATGTTTGTGCTTTGTAAATATTTTTGTTTTTTTAGTTTCGAATTTAAAGGCATAATCGATTACATTTTTTACGCCAAAAACTCCATGACACCGTTGGGTCTTTTGGGCCCGATTTCTCAAGAGTGGATCTCACAGAATAAAGTTATCGGTTGTCCACATCCTCATGTCTATTCTGATCATTTTCCGTTGTTGGTCGAACTCGAAATGGTACCCACAATTTCAGGACCAATCAATGGGATTGTCAGGTACAGGTATTGACTTTTGATAATAATTAAAATTTGAATATTTTCTCTTATAAAGTTTGTATTATGTATTTAAATTTATTGCAGGTAGCAATCGGCGATAAGAGTGTAAGAAAGTAGCCACTGTCGCCTTTGCATTGCTGTACCTGGTTTGGCCGACTATTTGTCACTTAAGAATTTAAGCCATCATCATCTTCATCCCCAACTTTTGACGTTTATTTTTTGATAAACGCAAACCATCTCTCCGTGTACATTTTGGTACAAAACAAATCAAATATCATCAATTTCTATGTAAATAAAGCGGTACCTGACGGTCACAATTCAAAACATTATTGTAAATCAAAAGAAGTGGATTGGGTGAGCGACTTTTAAGTCACTTATTTGAGTAATTTGTATAGTGATGAAATTCATTAGCACTTAAATAATCAGTGTGCCAATGTGAATTTTACAAGTTGTACAAGCCACCTTTGCCACAGCTGCTTAGGTAGGAGGAATTTTGTTTTTGCTTGATGTTAATTCAAAAAGCTGACGTCAATTAATGTATGGAAAAAAAGTCGCTCACCTAAATTATGAGGACACAAACTCAGAAAAAATCACGCACACTTAATTATTACTGCTTTTTTTATAATCTAAGGTTACTGTGATTTTATTATTTATTATTATTTTCTTATAGTTTTAAGTTAAGGCATCTAGCTGGCCCAGAAAGAAATAATAACACGCAAGTTAGCATTAATTTGATATACAGGGTTGTCGTTTGTATATGGACAAGTATCCAGTATATCCTACCATTGCATGTTGACCACCACATATTCAAAACTAAGTTACATACAGCATCTTGAAAACAGTAAACTTGGCAACATTGTAAATATGTACTACCATTGAATCAGGCATTCCCAAAAACCGTTTAGAAATATTGGACTGTTTCCATACAAAACGACAACCCTATATTTTTTTTATAGTATTAGACTGCAAATCGATCAATATAATATGTATTTATTTATCCTACTAACTTACTTTTTCCACAAATTGTTGCAATATGAAAAACATCGAAAGGGAAATATTTGAATGGCAAATTTCATTCCTATAAAATGACATTCAGCAGGAGTGTGTTATGATTTTTTTTTTATTTGGCTTCTCGGTAAGCATAAATGCTTAAAAGTCTGAGGTTTTACTTTTATAAATTGTAAAGATTACAAACAAAAATAGGTAATGTCTAAATTATATTTAAGAAATTGAATATATGTAAATGTATAGTTTGTTCATTAGATTTATGCAATGTTTGTTGAAAAAATAAAAACATGGTAAGCTCAACACAATACTTACTTGAAGAAAAAACTAGTTATTTGTATTTGGTGGGTGTTAAAATGTTAACTGGATTTTTTTTTACTCAAAAATGTAAATCTTGTAAACACTTTTTCATACATCATATTTCTGATGGAGTCTCACTTAATTTACTTTAATGTAAAAATAGCTTTTCAACTAAGATTTTATTTTAGTTTAAGTTAAGTTGAAGGTGATAATTTGTGATTTTATACAATCGCCATTTTTTTATTTAAAATTCTGGCCATTGAAACAAAAAACTTATTAACCTTATAAAATAATAGTTATTTTTCTAATAAAGAGTTGAAAAGTTTTTTAAAAAAAAAAGTGTACATAAACATAGATCATTTTATATTTTGAAAACGAAAAATTTGAGATTTCTGACAAAAGTATTCATTAGGGAAAACGGGCTACAACTTTGCAATATTTTATTGTTAATTTAAGTAATTTGCTTCTGATTAGCTTTGATTTTGAAAAGATTAACTAATTATATTGAGGAATACTGAATTTTGGAGCCTTTATAAAGTGAGGTTCAAAAATAACGTCCATATTTAGTTTTTCCCTTAAGTTTATTTTAGAAACTGGAACCAAATTTTCAATTAAACATTATTCTTTAAGATTGCAATTTTCACAGGTTTGCAAGATGTTGCCCTTTTTAATAATTAAATTTTCTTCTAGAATATTCAAAATCTATCTTTTTTTTCATTTAACGTTATGCATACTTTGGAACAAGATGCACATAAAAATAAAAAAAATTCAGGTTTTTCAAATTTTAAAAAGTGACCAAAAGAGGAAATTGACTATGAGTTTCAAAACCGCACAAAGTGTGTATTGAAGCTTTTGGATTTTAGTATCGAAAATAACTCTCTGTTTATTATTATTATTATTAGGCATCTTTCATTTTTAAGTTTAAAGCAATTCAGTTTATGAATCAACTGTGATACTATCCTTGGGTTCATTGTTAATATTTACCAAGATTACATATTTCAGATTTTTGATACTAAAATCATTTCAGAAACCAAATCAAAACCTCTACTTTTTCGTGTTTATGTAATTGTATTATAAATGTAACTTTTCTTTTTTCTCCGTTAGGTACTTAAAAATTCATAGAAAATTGTCAATAATAATTTCTGTAAATTAGTTGTAAGGCGAGTGAAACTACTTTTGGAATGAGGCATTTTGTTATTTTTGTGTTCAGCGAGCGTTACCATTTTGGACTCGAGTATTAAAATTCAGACATATAGATTTGTTTTTGGAATATATTTTTGTTGTTGTTAAGTACACTTTATAATAATCTTCTTTTGTTAACAGAAATTTATTTTGTAAAAATTGCAAAAAGTAGATTTGCCAGCCAATCCGATATACATTGTGTCTGAAATGTATACTGAGGAGTCAACAAATATAGTGAAATAGGAAATTATATTTGCATTTTTATTATTTATTTATTTAATAAGGGTGCCTCAAAAACGAAGGTCATTGGCAGTAAACAGAAATACATAGTTACATTGATTACATTTTACTAATAAGTTTTAACTTTGCCAACTATAGATTGTTATATGGATCAATATCAAATTCATTAAATTGACTAAATCATTATTCATATCTAGAAACCATCCTAAATTCTTCAATTTATACACAGTCTGTAGTTGTAAATTGAAACTCATAAACTTAAAAAATATTGAAAGATCCGACATTCATAAGCTTACTTCAGAAACAGTACAGTTAAAATACAAGACAGTAGAATACAAATTACAGCAAAGTTTGTTGTCAAAAGGACACGTCTAAGACTTATATCTAAGGAACTCTTCAAAGAGTAAAAACAATTTAAACACAAAAGTTGCTTAATCCTACTCTTGAATTTGCCCCGTTCTAAGCTTTTCATGGAATTCGGAAGCATGTAACAGAATGTAATTGACAGATAGCCCGGACCGTCCTGACACCTTTTCAACCTATGATAAGCTGGGATGACCAATTTTTTCTGTCTTTGTGTCATAGCTGTCGACTCCACCATCCACCCCGAATTTATTCTCATTGTCCTTCACATACAACAGATTTTCAAATATGTAGTGAGATGGTAAAGTAAGTATATTTAAACTCTCAAAGGCCTGTCTACAGTCCTCCCTGAAGCCCAACCCAGCCAAGATTCGGATAGCTTTTCTCTGAAGTCTAAAAAGTCTGGCCACAAGGGGGAAGTGACCCCAAACCAAAATACCATGTGTCATAACAGAATGAAATATAGCATGATACGAAGTTTTCAGAACATTATCTGAGATACTCTGGGAGAGATTACGAAGGATAAAGAGAGCCCTGCTAAGCTTTGATGAAACTTGATCAATTTGCGCTTACCATTCCAGAGTGGGGTCAATGAGCACTCCAAGAAATCGAATGATATTCCCCTTTTCATTAATACCTCTAGACTGTCAGAGAGAAAATCAATAAATCTGTTTGACTTCATTCAGGAGCAGCTTATTAGCCAGTCCCTCACTCTCTCCTGAGTGGCTTCAAGCTGTGAGACTGCCCGATCAACCGATACCGCTGACATGGAGACTGTGGTGTCATCCGCAAAAAGGGTGTATTTTTCTTGATCACTGTTGAAGGGGAGATCATTTACATAGATTAAAAATAGGATCAGCCCCAGAACAGACCCCTGGGGCACACCTCTATATTTACAACCCTTTCCGCAGAACACACCCTACCCACCCTGACATTTTGGAATCTGTTTGTTAGATAAGAATTTATAAGTTTAAAACTGTCTGTACCAGAATTATAGTGTACTAGCTTGTTCAGCAAGATTTCATGGGAAACACAGTCAAATGCCTTACTTAGGTCACAGAAAAGCACAGCACTAAATTGGAGATTGTCAAAAGAATCCAGAATATCGGCAATGAGATTCAATATACCCAATGTAGTGCATCTGCCCGCTCGAAAACCAAATTGGCATTCAGTAAAGCATCGGTTCTCCTTGAAGAACTTCACCAACCTCATATTTTGGACAGGAAGTGTTGTACGCCGAGTTGAACATTGCAGTGGTTTCTTGGATTCTAGAAGATAACCATGTGTAGCTCGAGTGTGACCGATACGTAAGTGTCGAAAAATCACAAGATTTTTCCCTGTCAAATTAGGGTACAATCTTTGAGTTATAAACAGTTGGATGTTGTATAACTTTGTATTTGAGTAAGTCTAGGCAATTGTTCATTTATTTACCATGATTTGCTTTAGATGGCACTTCAAAGGTCGATTCACACATAGCAGTGACGTGACAGTGTTGTGACTGTGAAAATTATTCCATAGAAAGTTGATGGTACCTATTCCCATATGCCCGACGCGCGACCCGTGACAGTGCAAACAGTGTTGTCGCCGGCACCGTAACGCGATCGTTATATTAGTTCCTGACGATATTTTTGGATTTTCACGGCCGTACAAAGTGAGTTGGTCCGTGGTTATCCCATTTTGTATCTGTGCAACTCGAACTACATGGACTCTGATTTCAAGAATGCTATCTGGAGGGTGTCATGCTTTTTCAAATGATCTTCTATCTTGCACAACAATAGGTTTTATGAATTTTCTGACGTCCTAAAGTATTCAAAAAATTTTGCTGCGTCGTCTACTAATTCTTTGTATAATGTTATAAATGCCCCTTCTGAACCTCTCTTTTTCCATGCAGGATGGACCCAGTGTCGTTTTTCTACTTGTTCTTCCATTTCTTCGTCCAAAACCGGTGCGATCCGCAAAAGTTCTTCATCTGAAAATATTTCCATTTGGCTATAAACTATACTGACTGTGCACTGACAAATATGAATGGAAATCACTGTAAGTTTACGGCCGGTGAAATCACGTGCCGGTTACATCATTGTCAAGTCACTGCTATGTGTGAATCGACCTTAAGTCCATAGGTAAGCTCAAATTTATAACAGGGATGTTAGTATCTTGAGCAGTTTTAGCTAAGTTTTCTGCAAGCTCACTTTCATTGATCCCAATATGTGATGGCACCCAAATGATGGTAATTAGCACTCCCAAATTGTATAATGATTGCTAAATATTATGTATCTGTTGCACGGATGGAATCATTGAATATGACTGTGTTACATAGAGTGAATGGACGCTAAGAATCAGTACAGGACCGCAATGTTCTTTCCTGTACCTGAGATCAATCGTAGGGCAAATAGTATTTCATATAGTTCACTGGTATATACTCTAGAAATAACTAGAAAGCGTATATTGCGAAAGTAATATTAGATATTTTAACTGTACAACTAACACTGGTATTCTTCTTGGAGTTCTCGGTAAAAACTTCACCATAACTTGAGGAATGGACATAATCTCAAGAAACAGTTTTCTAAAAAATAAATCAGAAGTTTTATGTTTGCTGAATTCAGTCAGCAGCATATTGACACTAGACCGCACTAAGAACCATGGTGGAGACTTCAGTTTGGTGAAGGTATAATTCAGGAAAGGTTTTTTGCAACATTTATTTATTTATTGATTAGCATTAGTTAACAAAAAAGTATAACAATTGTTCACTACTTACGTAGAACAAAATAAAATAAAATCTACTGCTAACAATTTTGACGCACGATGGTGAAACAATAAAACTTTTAAGCAATACAATTAACAATTAATTAATCAATACTTAGTGGCCTTTCTCTTTTCTTATATTAAGTACTTAATACTAAAATTACTGTCTACTATCCAACTTGTAATTTGCCTTTTCAATTTACAATAAGATTCCGATTTTAGGTTTTGGGGTAGTGAGTTGAAAACTTTTGGTCCTACACAGTAAATATGATTTTGGCAGATAGTATGCCTGGGGATGCCTCGTACCAGATTATTTTGAACTACATTTCTAGTATTTATGCCGTGTGTTATATTTTGTCTATAGTCAATGTTTCTTAACATATACCTTATTACTGATGTATATACACATGAGTATGAGCATTGTATAGTAAGGTTTCCTAGGAGTATGTTGATTATATATTGGAATTCTATTTAGCAGGTTATCAACAGGATTTGCATATACGGTGGTTGTGTATGAAAGGAGAAGCGTATCTCAACGAAGTTGGAGAGGAAGTTCTCGAGATTCACAATATAAAGAGTCAACTGGACCTGTTCTAAAAGCTCCTAGGCATATACGAATTGCTGTGTTGTAAATGGTATTTAATTTTTTCAGTGTTGTATAGCAACAATACTTCCATAGTCTAGCTTAGATCGTATAAATTCTATAAATTCTCAAAAAAGTTAATTCGTCAGCACCCCATTTATGATGAGCTAAAGATTTCAATATGTTTAGGCCTGTCATGCATACTAATTTGATTTCCTGAAAGTGGTGCTTCCAAGTTAGTTTGTAGTCAAAAATTATACCCAAATACTTATAACTATTGACTGATTGTATTGGTATGTGGTTTAGAGAAAGTCTAGCAGCACACTGATTCCTTCTGGGACTTAATTTCATCAATTTAGTTTTGAAATGTGAAAATCTGAATATCATTCAATTGGCCCAGTTTGAGATTTCATTTAATGCATGTTGAAGCATATTATGTTATAAGTATGCAGATATATCTAGTTTCCTTGCTAGTATTACCTGATCGTGAAGTTTGAACAAATGCCTTAGCAATTGTCAACAAAGACAATTTTTGATAATTCTTCAGATGATACTTCATAATTTGTTCCAACTTCACAATCAGGTAATACTAGCAAGGAAACTAGATATACCATACTTATAACAGTATTACCTGATCGTGAAGTTTGAACAAATGCCTTAGCAATTGTCATAAAAGACAGATTTTGATAATTCTTAAGATGATACTTCAGAATTTGTTCAAACTTTATGATCAGGTAATACTAGCAAGGAAACTAGATATATCTTGTTAAAAGTATGCAGGTATATCTAGTTTTCTTGCTAGTATCACCTGATACTTTTAACATATTACATGTGGTATTCAATTCTCGTTCAGATTAGTAGAGAAGATCATCAGCAAAAAATATTGATTTAACTGGGTGACTTGTGTTTAGGCAGATACTGTTTATAGCCAAATTAAACAAAGTAGGACTTGAGGGCCTCTATTTTCAAATATGACTTGCCTAGATGTTACAACATTCAAAAAGACATTAGTAGTTCTTCGTGATAAGAAATTGGATATGAAGGCCAGGATATTTCCAGATAGATTGATTTCTTGTATTTATCAGGGTCTCTATGTAGCATCAAACGCTCCTTCAATAGGTATTCAAAAACACTGCAACCACTCTTTGTTTCAACGCAAAAGCATTGGCAACTTCTGACTGGCGAATAACTACCTACGTTGTAAAGTGTACTACGATGCAGACGAAAACCTACTTGAATTGCAGTTTAATATCTGGTGTTTTTTTAGATACCAAAAAAGACATTTATTGATCATTTTTTCAAATAGTCTACACATATTGCACTTCAAAGATATAGGGCTAGAGGAGTTTGGTTCAAGCGTAGTAGAGTCCCCTTTATGAAATGGCGAAATAGTTGAATGGCACCATTGTAATGAAAAGGTATGACTTATCCAAATTATATTATATAATTCCGAAAGCTTTTCTAGGCTAGACGAAGAGAGATTTTTCAGAACAATTAAGGGTAAATCATCCAGCAGCGGTGTTTGTACATGTGTGTAGAGCTTCAATCAATTCCATGGTAGAAATGAGTAGATTAAGAGCGTCAGAGTATGGTAATTCCCTAGTAGGAGCCTGTTGGAAATTCTGTGGAGCATGATCGTTTTTTGATTTAGACTGGTAATAATCAGCAAGAATATCTGCCATTGATTTGTTATCATTAATGATTTGATTTCCCAACTTTATTGCAGGTACTTTATGCTTTGTGAATTCACCTTGCATTTGTTTAATTTTAGTCCAAACTTGTTGTGAAGATGTAGTGGATGTAAGAGTACTAACATAATCTTTTCAAGAATCCTTCTTACTATCTTTTAAAATTCATCTAGATCTCTTAGTCTTCCAAATTCTATCAAATCGTGTTGCGTTCTAGTCCTACGATACCTATGTAAAACGGTCTTAGATGCTCGTACTGCTGAGCTGCAACGTTCATTCCACCAAGGTACTGTCTTTCTAGTAAAAGCAATGTATGTGTAATGTATTATGCTGAAGTTATACAATTTTTAAACTGTTCATTGGCTAGACTGATATCATTTGAGTGAACAAGATTATCAATTTGCATTTGCGTACATTTTCCAAAACTATCTCAATCAGCAATTTTGATTTTCCATTTCGAGATAATAGGTCTGTTTCTGCAGAAATCACAAACCAGTCAGAGCGAATTTCATTGGTTGAACACCTTGAAAACAGTCAGTTTCAACCAATGAAATTCACTCTGACTGGTTTTTGATTTTTGCAGAAACAGACCTTATATTGTCTCGACGTAGGAGCATCACTAGCAATTAAATACATTAGGAAAATGATCACTATCATGCAGATTGTCAAGAACATGCCAACTCTGAGCTGTGGCGTTGTTCTTGAGTCAGCAAAACTCAAATCGATCGAAGAGAAAATGATATATTAAAGAGTGTTTCCTGTCCTGTATTGAAGAGACAAAGGGCGAATTTCATTGGTTGAAAACATTCAGAAACAGTCAGAAAACTAATTTCAACCAATGAAATTCGCTCTGACTGGTTTGTGATTGTTGTGCGAACAGGCCTATTATTGTGAGCATTAAAGTCATCTGTAATTAGAAATGGTGAAGGTAGCTGACTGTAAATTTTCTAATTGCTCTTCAGTTGCATTATAATCAGGTGGTATGTAAATATTACAAATAGTGATCAATTTTGGACACCATACGTTGACAGCAATCACTTCGAAATCGGTGTTAATAAATAAATCATGTGAAAAAGATAGATGTACCACCACTTGCTCTAATCACAGGCTAATCTCATCTGATGATAGCTTACATACGATTTAAGAGACTTTTTGTGTTTTTCGTTAAAAATACTTTCTTATATCAGATACTATTTGCTGTACAGGGTGTTCCGAAATTAATGCACCAAATTTTTATGGCATATTCTACGTCAAAAATCAGCCCTAGTTTCCTATATAGGTAAACATATGTCTGGAAACTTTACGAGATACAGGGTGTTCAAATTCTAAGAAAAAAACTATTTTTCTATCATAATTTTCAAACTACTCTAGATATTTCATTGAAATTTTGTACACTGCTTTCAAGCAGCAAAAGACATTTTTTGATGTGAAATATTTGAAAAAAAAAAATCAGTGACGTCACAGAAATAATTTGAAACTTTAGGTGTTTAATGTTTAGCATTTTAATCATAATTTTCACGATTTCGCCATGCCCCAAAATGGTTCTTTATTTTTTATTTGAAAATGGTGCATCTTTCAGAAAAAAGTGTAAAAATCAAATTTGTTCCAAATTGAATGGGGATTTCAAAAATAATTTTTATTTTAGAAAAAAGCAGTGGCGCACCATTTTTTTCTTGAAAAATATTCCATAGAAATCTGGTACGGACGTCACTGGTAATTTTTTTTTATAATTATTTTATATCAAAAAATGTCTTTTGCTGCTTGAAAGCAGTGTACAAATTTTCAATGAAATATCTAGAGTGGTTTGAAAGTTATGATAGAGAAATAGTTTTTTTCTTAGAATTTCAACACCCTGTATCTCGGAAAGGAAGCGTTTCCGGACATATGTTTATATAGGAAACTAGGATTTATTTTCGATGTAGAATATGCCATAAAAATTTGATGCATTAATTTTGGAACACCCTGTATATCCTCAATGCGAGGGTACAAACCAACGCAATTCCACTGAAGAATTATTGAAAATTAATAAAAGGGTCAGTTACTTTACATCTTGAAACGGTTGAGAGCAATCTGAGAAATGGTCATCATCACTGGGATGAATTGACATATCTTTTTTTACAGTTGCATTTTTATTTCCTTATACATTAATATGTATATTGCTGGTTTTGATAACATCTAAATTTTATTCTCGTTGAATTTTACTGTTGAAAGTTAGTCTTTTGGAGTTCCAGATAGGTTCCAAGAGCTAGACTTTTATTAATTATATTGCAACGGTAAGTTAAAAGGACTGGAGAGGCAAATAGAATGGTAGATTACAGCCTCTAATAAGAATTTTCACAGGGTGTTTATCTGGGGTTTTTCATTTGTAATAATGTTTTCTGGGAAGTAGGAATTATTACAACCTGAGAATTAACCCGAGACATGCAAACATTATTTGAAAATCTTTACTGGCAAATGGCACATCATTATATCCATTGATAATATATACATGTAGTAGACTAATAAATAAATTGAATTTTGTAAATGAAACAAAAACTCCAAAGATTACTTAAAATGTATTACAAGAAATAAAATAAGTATAAACTCATTTTTTCTCATCACACCTCTCCGAAACTCATGTGCCCAGTAGTTTTAGCGTGCGATTGTGCTTCAACTTGCCCTCTAAGCATTACATTACAAACCATACACTTGAGGGTGAATTTATTAACGTCTGTATATTGCCTACTGGATTTTGCTTCTTGCGCCAGAGTCAGAGCATCCCTATACACTCTTTCGTCAGCAGTTTCAAATAATGTCTGTATTTTTTCACCCTAAAATAAAATCTTATATTCACTTTGTTTGGAAAATAGAAATCTATATTTACATTAAAAGGTTCCAAGTATAGAGGATCGTAATGGATGCCGTCAAACATCAAAAAAACTCTAACAGGATAATTTTGGTCTTCTCCAAATCTATTAATAATAGCATTAATAGTGTCCACAACTGCAATTTCGATTCCGTAATAATTAGCTAAAATTGCCAGCTCTATAGCGCCACCCCACGAAGAGTCGTTTTGTATCCAAGTGCAATATTCAGCTACTGGTTTACCTAATATAGCTTCGTCATAGTTTTGAACGTCATTGCGTATAGTTTCTGCTACTAGTTGTCTTAAATAAGGAGCAGCCTCTCCAGTTTCATCCACTTTACCATTCAAGACAAAGTGAACGCTAGTAAATAGGCACGAATTATCAGCTGCTACGACTTGTTTTATTAATATACCTTCACTTGGTGGGTCTTCAGTTGGCGGTGGTGGTAGAGCGATGCTTTGTGAAGGCACTGCATTAATTTGTGTAGATTTTTCTATATTTATAGTAGAGCTTTCTTGTAATATAAGAGCATCTCCGGTTGCTAATCCAGCATTTCCTAAAAATTGTTTGTGATTAGCCAATGAACTTTTATTATAAATTTTGGTTACCTAAACTCAGATCGTCCTTGCTAATGTCCAAAGTCTTTGGTGGAAAGCCAGTCAGCACCTGAAGACGATTAACAGGAATATTCGATATCAAGGAAAGGATCTGCTTCAACTCTCGTATCGTGCTCTCTTTGCTAAGGCTGTTTATTACTTGTTGGCCAGTTTTGGTTTTTAATTTTAACGAGATATTTGTCATTTTGTATTTTTAATTTTTTCTATTGTTTTGAAAATTTTAGATTTTTTGACTTTTGGGTTTGTTTACAATTAGTTGACAAAAAAAAATCTGTCTCTCTCTCGCTTACGCCTTTCCCTACTTTCCGTCTCTCTCGTGGATCTGACAAGTGAATTTGAAAACTCTCAAGATATTCGGATTCTGATTGGAGAACGGTTTATCGACATAGGTCTCGATACTATATGCTTTCTCTACTTCGTTTTCAATAGCTTTGTTCCAACCCAGCCAAAAACCGTACAATGTACGGTCACGGTCATGCGCCATAGGTTAAACGCGTTCCAACCGAGAGATGATCGTTTACCGTACAGTTTCGTTGGCGTTCCAACCAAACCTGGGATCGTTCGAGAAATGGTTTTAGCACCGTCATTTCGATCCCGAGTGGAAAGCAAGAACCGCGTGGACTGATTCATGACTGACATGCGTAATTCAATTTTTGTCACCTGTTTTTGTTGTTCATGTTGTTGTTAAACAACCAATTTCCAATCTAACTTATAAAACTGTAGCATTTTTATTTTTTCAAGTGAATAAAAGTACAAAATTTATTATCAGCTATTTGCTAAACCTTGATGTTATCGGCTTGCAAGGATTCAGTTTTAGATTCTTGATAATGTATCAGCGTTGGTGTTTGATTTTCCTTTTTTATATATTATTTTGTAATCCTAATCCTATATTCTTCTATTTTAATTTGCAAACAAACAAATTTAGGGTTAAAGTCTCGGTTAAAGTTATTTGAACTGTCGTCCTTACGAAAACAATCATGAAACCGTTCCAACTACCCGTTGTTTCTGTACCAAGATAAAACCGTGCAAGGTCAACGCATGCGCCTGCAATCGATCCTAACAGTTCCGAAACCGTTTCATGACGATACGAAAACGGGGGGTTGGAACGAACCTAATAGCTTTGTTCCAACACGCCAGGAAACCATACACTGTTCCGTCACGATTCTGCGCACAACCTAAAATTTGTGCGTAGAACATGGTAGAACCATCGTAGAACCAAATTCGTAGGTCTTTAGTGGTTTCGAAACCGTTCATGGAACGGTTTTTTGACGTGTTGGAACAGACCTAATACTGATATGAAGAACATATCATATATATCGATATTTCGCCCTACTCTTATTGAAATTCAGAGATCCATATTTTCCGGTTGATTGTTATTGTTTATTTGTTTGTTAATTATTTCTATAATTATAAATTAATATTTAAACTGATGGCTCTCCTAAACTGATAGTTTAGTTTAGTTTTCCTCTTAATTTTATACTTTGAACATTTACCAGTTACCAAAAATAGCTACAGGCAGCTCTATTCAACTCAGCTCAAATATTTTCAAATTTAGAGAATATGGAGCAATGTAGACTTTGCTTGACTTCAACAAATCAAAGAATTTGTGTAACAGACAATTTAGAACTTATTGAAAAAATAAAGGAAGTTGCTACTATTGAGGTAGGTAACTGTTTATTTTTCTTGAAATTTATAACATAAATCCGAGGGGTTTTTCACCTGACAAAATTTGTACACCGATTAACAGTAGGTACTAACAGATATTTCCATGTATTAACAGATATTTCTATGTACCTAATAACAAGTTATTGCCAACTATTTCCATGTATTAGGGCCAAATTATGAACTGACTGGTAAACGTTTGGTTGTTTCCTAGTAGGTACTTTCTATGCTCTAGATAATAGATAGTACCTACCTGCTAGGTTACAACCAGATACTTACGAGTTGGTCTATAATTTCGCCCTTAACAAAATATTTTGACTTTGACTTATTTCCACATATTGCTAGGTATTTCCCTAGTATTATCACATATTACCAGGTATTGCCATGCTATTGATAGATTAAAATCAAATTTTTGCCTTACCAGAAGTCTAGGTATTGACATATCCACAGGTATTTAGATGTTATTAATGGGTATCAACCAATGACATTAACATACAGTGTGTCCACTTAGGTTCGCAGCATATGGGAAACTTTTCTATTATCAATTTAAAAAAAAAAGTGATTCTTTTTAAAAGTTTCTGCTTCTTGAAAACAATAATAAACTACTTAAACTTGAAATAGCATGTATAGGGTGGTCAAAAAATAGAAAAATATACAGGGTGTTTCCTAAGTACGGTTTGTAACTTCAGGATGTGATTCCTTACAATATTTTAAGAGAAAAAGTTTCCATAAACATGTGTCCGGAAATGCATAGTTTCTGAGATACAGTTTTAGAAAAAAATTATTTTTCAGCTCAAAAATCCCTTTTCTAATTTTTTTTTTTCAAATTTGGCAGGTTTGTTTGTGATAACGAAAGGTATCTTTTGACTGTGATATGACTCGCTTAAACTGAAAAAAATATCAAAGGTTTTAAAAAATAGTGACGTGTCTCATTTTCTTTCTTCTTTTACCAAAAAACCCTGTTTTTTTTTCTTCTATATTCTGACCACCCTGTACATGCTATTTCAAGTTTCAATAGTTTAAAACTATTTTTTCAAAAAGCAGAAACTTTTATAAAGAATAACTTTTTTTTTGTAAAATTGATAATAAAAAAGTTTCCCATATGCTGCGAACTTAAGTGGACACACTGTAAATTGCCTAGATATCTACAAGTATTGACATAATATATTACCTACATAATTAACTTATCCGTTCACAATCCAATGTCCACAGGTACAGGTAAAATTTATCACCTTTCAATGCTATTCGATAGGGAAAGGTGATAAATTTACCTGCACCTGTGGACATCGGATTGTGAACAGGATATAGGTATTGCATAGTATCGACACTATTGACATAGTATTTACCTGGGTATTGGCATAGATTAACCAGTGATTTGTACACCGATTAACAAGGTGAAAAACCCCTTGCATAAATCTCTATATTCTTTTATAGATAACCGTAGAAGACAGACACACAAAATTCGTTTGCCTTCAATGTATAAGAAAAATAGAAAATTGGCACGCTTTCAAAGTGCTTTGCCTAAACTCAAAAACATTCTTAGAATCTATATCTAACATAGAAGAGAATCGTATTGATGCAATATCCCTATCATCAAACAATGAAAAAACTGATCAATTAACTGACACTGACGATCAAGATTCAATTGAAATTAAAGAGGTACAACTCCAAGCAATAATAGAAAAAAGTGAGGAAAAAAGTCAGCTTTACACTTGTGATTTTTGCAATCGAGAATTCGATTACTTTTTGGATTATTTGGATCATCAAGAAACACATGACGGTCAAACGACGTGGTCCTGCACAAAGTGCAAAGAGGTGAGATGTTTTCACATTTAAAAGCTAAAAAAAATGAGAATTTTTCAAAAATTCCAGACCTTCACTAACAGAATTGATCTTCACTATCATGAAAAGAACCATAAATTTCCTTGTCAGATTTGTGGGACTTTAGTACTACCTCAGAGCATGAAATTGCATTTGAATATGCATACTGATAGATTCAAGTAAGAATTTTTTTTTTAAATAAGGTGGGGTGTGAATTCAATTTTAGGCTCGGTTTATTCATCTTCAGATAAACTTGCTGGTAACTATCTTCAGGATAAATTTAGTATTCTATAATTCTATTGGAGATTACTCGGGAGATTCAATACCTGACAGTTTATCAGAACATGAATAAACTGGCCCTTACTGTTATAATTTGCTAAATTTTTCTTCTATTAATCATTATACATTTTTTTGGGAATCACATAGTAATCAGTCAAGTATATATGGAAATTGCTTGGGAGACAGTTTATCAGAACATGAATAAACTGGCCCTTAGTGTTATAATTTGCTAAATTTTCCTACTATCAAGTTTTCTTCTTCCTACCACACTGAAGGGGTAAACCACTAGTTGGAATCATTATACATTTTTTTGGGAATCACATAGTAATCAATCAAGAATGTATGAAAATTGCTTGGGAGACCCTGGTAATTGAATTTGAATTTTCAGACCACAAATCTCAGTTATTAGCATTTGAATTGAATTTAAATCACAGTTTTATAAATTTTGAACTTAGACAGTTCAGACCGCTGACTCAGACGTGTATGTTTAATTTTTATGTAAAGTTGATTGGAATACTGGAGAAATCTTACTTGCATTCCTTTCCATTAAAGACCTTTAAAGTTAGAACCAATGAACCTGGTAATGCGGCTCCTAGTTTGACAACAATTTAAGGATTATGCATGATCGACTTAGGTTGCTTGGTGACATCAGTAGGCAATATAAAAGTCCCGTGGCCATTCAAGAGTACAAATCTTATAAAAGAACTTACACAAATGCAATTAAAACAGCAAAAACCACATATAATGATAACATAACTCAGTCCGCAAAAAAACCCGTAAAAGCAATGTAGAAAATCATAAACAAATCAAGAAATGTAGACTCTCGCGAGGAAGTTAGTTCATCTAGTGATTTTAATAAATACTTTTGCAGCATTGCATAGGATCTCACTAGCAAGATTGGTCCGAACGAGCTTGGTCCTTTACATTACCTAAACCACATGATTTCTCCACCTAATATTTTCAACTCCTGTATCCTGCAGTGAAGTTAGGGATATCATAGACAACTTTGAAAATAAGGCCAGCAGTGATATATTTGGTTTGAGCATCAAATTGATCAAATTCATTAAGAATATTATTATCATTCCCCTAACCAGATTAATTAATTCCTACTGTTTTCGCCAAAATGTTTTTCCTGATATTCTGAAGAAAGCTCTGAGAACCGATGCTTTACTGAATGCCAGTTTGGTTTTTGAGCGGGCAGATGTACTACATTGGGTAGGTATATTGAATCTCATTGCCGATATTGTGGATTCTTTTGACAATCTCCAATTTAGTGCTGTGCTTTTCTGTGACCTAAGTAAGGCATTTGACTGTGTTTCCCATGAAATCTTGCTGAGCAGGCTAGTACACTATAATTTTGGTACAGACAGTATTAAACTCATAAATTCTTATCTGGAAAACAGATCCCAAACTGTCAGGGTGGGTGGAGTGTGTTCTGCGGAAAGGGTTGTAAATATAGGTGTGCCCCCAGGGTCGATCCTATTTATAATCTATGTAAATGATCTTCCCTTTAACAGTGATCAAGAAAAATACAACCTTTTTGCGGATGACAGCACAGTCTCCATATCAGCGGGATCGGTTGATCAGGCAGTCTCACAGCTTGAAGACACTCAGGAATCAGGATAGAGTGAGGGACTGGTTTAATGCTAATAAGCTGGTCCTGAATGAAGACAAAACAGAGAGATTGATTTTCTCCATCAGAGACTCTAGAGGTATTAATAAAAAAGGGAAGATTGTTCGATTTCTTGGAGTGCTCAGTGACCCCACTCTGAGATGGCATGCGCAAATTGATCAAGTTTCAACAAAGCTTAGCAGGGCTCTCTTTGTACTTTGTAATCTCTCCCAGAGTGTCTCAGATAATGTTCTGAAAACTTCATACCATGCTATATTTCACTCTGTTTTGACATATGGTATTTTGGTTTGGGGTCACTCCCCCCTTGTGGCCAGACTTTTTAGACTTCAGAGAAAAGCTATCCGAATCTTGGCTGGGTTGGGCTTCAGATCAGGGAGGACTGTAGACAGGCCTTTGGGAGTTTAAATATAGTTACTTTACCATCTCACTACATACTTGAAAATCTGTTGTATGTGAAGAATGAGAATAAATTCGGGGTGCATGGTGGAGTCCACAGCTATGACACAAGACAGAAAAATTTGATTATCCCAGTCATCCCAGCTTATCATAGGTTGAAAAGGTGTCAGGACGGACTGGGCTAGACTGGGCTATCTGTCAATTAAATTCTATAACATGCTTCCGAATTCCATGAAAAGCTTAGAACAAAACAAATTCAAGAGTAGGATTAAGCAACTTTTGTGTTCAAATTGTTTTTACTCGTTTCAAGAGTTCCTTAGGTATAAGTTTTAGATGTGTCCTTTTGACAACAAACTTTGCTGTGATTTGTTTTTTACTGTCTTGTATTTTAACTGTACTGTTTCTAAAATAAGCTTGTGAATGACGGATCTTTGTACTTATGTATAATAGCACGAATAAATTGAGTATTGAGTATAGGCTCAAATTGAAGCCAAGGGAAATTTTGATGTTTTTTTCTGAAATTTTCAAGTAAACTTTAGTAAAAAAATTATTTTGAGTGTACAATAACTGCTTTCCAGATGCAAATTGTGTGATATGAAATTCACTTGTGCCTCACTACTACGAACACACATCGATATAAGGCACAAGAATTTGAAAAATTATTTTTGTGAAACTTGTGGGAAAAACTTTGGCACGAAAACTTCTCTAACCTTGCACGCCAAAACCCATAGTGACAAAAAGGAATACAAATGTGATGAGTGCAGTTACGCAGGCAAAACTTCCATAGGGCTCAGAATTCACATTTCAAAACACGAAAAGGGTACTTATATTTGTGAATATTGCTCCAGCGTGTTCAAGAGCAATCGAAATTTGAAGGATCATTTACGCAGAGTTCATCAAGACAGGAAATACGCTTGCGATATTTGCTCGATGCGATTTGGTTTAAGGTATTGAGACATAATATTTTAAAAGTAGATCAATACAAATGAAATTTTTAGGTATTTGGTAGAGCAACACAAAAGAACACACACAGGAATTCAGCCTTATAGTTGTGGAAAATGCGACAAGTCTTTTGCTAGATCTGATGGGCTAAAAGAACATCAGCAAATCCATGGAAGAAGGGAGACTTTTAAATGTGAACCATGTGCAAAAGAATTTAAAACAAAACGAGGTTTAAGAAGGCATAATTGTACTTTAGGTGAATAAAGAAAATAAAACACACATTTATTGGTAAAGTTTTATTAAAGAGATCACAATTTACAAAATAATACTAATTTAACAAGTCCCTTACATTATAAAGTGTAATAAATTATTTACAGTGTAAAAACTAAAAAATAATTAATTAGTAACTGTGCATATTTTTGGCAAAATTTTAAATTTGCCATTCAAATAAAATATGAAATTTCAACTAAATATATTAATATTTAAATAACACTACACACCTGCACCGGTTTCATTTATAACTTTTGTCTAGGGAGCAGTTTAAAATTGATATAAAATACTCGATAATAGTATATTACAATCCGAGACGAGAAATGCTTCATTGCTGATCGAGAGGTTATATAGTTTATCGAGACGCGTAGCGTCGAGATAAAATGAACCTCGAGACAGCAATGAAGTTTGCCGTCGAGGTTTGTATACTATTTTATTTTTAACCATAATTTCTTTCTCAAATAAATGAGGACGGGAAATATTTCCCTGCTCCATTTTCCGTCCGTGGACGGGAAATGAGGACGGAAAAAATTTCCCGTCCTGGGATAGGTAATGGATTAGGAAAGTGGAAAGACAGAAATGTGACATTTTCAAATTTTTGAAAAGTCAGTAATGACAACATTTCATATATAGTTAAAAATAAAATATATTGAAATGATACTAGATTTATTTGGGAGAAAAATCAATTGCAAAACCAAACAAAAATTAATCAAATTTCAGATTAGGAATGGGATATTAATGTAAGCTGCTCCTTAGACAAAAGTTGAATTAAATTATATCCAAAAGACAAAAAAACAAAAATTAATTATTACTTTTATCCAAAAAATATGGCCTGTACTTTTCCTTAGACTTGACATCAGCCTCATCCTTGTCAGTCTGTTTAGTAAAATTCCCATATTGCCTATAGGGACTTGGAATTGTTGCATAGTTTATATGCACCAGTTTTGTATCCAAAACTTCGCAATCGATTTGCATCAATGGGAAATACGTTTGGGTTGATGTGTCTGTTGAATAAACCAAATATTTACCAGATTCTTGTCTGAGTCATACAATAACTTACCATTAGGAAACACAAAAGGCATAAGTAGTGACATCTTGGGGCGTCTAGTCTTATTGTGATGCAAAGCTGGTAGAAGCATATGCTGATCGCTGAAAGATACAACATAAAAAGTATCACCTTGTCTATTGATTGCATCAAAAAAGTCAGAATAAAGAACATCTTCTTTTGGGCTAAAAACTTGAATCTCATTTCTGGCTTCATTATCTGGCCCAAATCTTTCCTGCTTTTTTATTTGAGCCAAGGACATGTCAAGTCTCAATTTCTTTCTTTTCATCTTATTTATATTAGGTTTTGGTTTTGTTGGAGGAGGAGCAGGAATGTCATCTGGTTTACCAATCCACCTATAAAAAAAAATCATTCACAATTATTGCAACTTTGGATTATTTGCTATGTACTTACTTTTCTAATTCCAACAACAATCTAGCACTTTCGGTTTGATTTATTGAAGCAGGACACATTGGTAAAGGGGAAAAATAGGTTTTATTCTCAAATTCATTTGAATTATTGTTTTCAGGAGCCCACAATAAATTTCGGCCATAGTGGTTGCTTACTTTAAGCGAATTGCTTTGTGTTTTGTATAAATCTGGCTTGAAGCCAGGTGTGAAATTTCCCAAATTCAAATTTATTCCAACAACTAATAAAAATGCACACAAAACAATGGCTGGTTTTGAAATTTTAGCTGCAATATTATCAAATTGTAATTTTTTGGTAGTTTCATACATTGACAGTCTTTCTCTTAAACATTTATTCTCTACTGTTAGACGTTGGTTTTCATTTTTCAAAGCCTGAACTTGATCTTCCAACATGGTCAAGTACTCTTTCTTTTTTTTCCTTGATATGCTGGCTGATTCTCGGTTTTTAATCCTTCTTTCTTGTCTTTTTAGCATTTTTGGATCAATATTTCTATTATTATTATTAACTGTGACTTGGGGTATATTGACTATAGACTTATTTACGTAACTCAATCCATTTATATTATTAACAGAAATGTTATCTAATACCACAATTTTATTGCAATTGTTGGGTGTAAATTTGGTTTTAAGGTCTTTGATAAGTACAATGTTTGAATTTGCTGGTGGTACTCTAGGTTTAATTGGTATTCTTTTGATTGCAACTTTACTTTGAGGGTTGGTTTTTACAAATTCCTGTTTTGGCAAGATATTGGGTACTTGAGTCAAAGGTGGCGAATTTGATTTTTTTATTTGAATGTATGGAGGAGGTGTAGATGATTCTACAGAATTTCTCGAGGAGCAAGATTCATCAGAATGTACTTCTGTTTTGATGTTATTGTCATTTAATTCAGTCAATTGTACATTATCGATGCTGTCTTGAAGGAATAAATCGAGTTCTTTAATGTCTATGTCGTCTTTCATATCACAATCCTCTAAGTAGGGAGAAATAGGAGTGACTTCTGAGAGAATCTCATCTGGACTTTTATCCAGAAATGAACTTAGGATGCCCATTTCATCGTCACCGGGGTTTAAGAGGAGCGGAATATCCAAATCTGAGGACAGTTGGGTCATGAAATCTTCATCCGATATGCTTTCGCTTGAACCTTCAAAATTGTCTACAAAAAATCAAGGAAACTTATTGGATATTGTGCAAAGCATGAGTGTTACAAACGATAAAGAATTCATAGTGGGTGAACAATGAAACCATATCAAATAACAGCAGCTATTACCTGGAACGAATGAATTGTCAGTACTACATGACTCCGGAGAACTTTTAAATAAGTAATCTTGAGTAAAATTATCTGGAAGTACATTCACGTTTTCGTACCACATCATGAGCAATTATTGGACTCACGTTATCAAACAACACTAGAACAATTGTATTTTTTTATGCTGGAAATTCATTATCCGGTTTCTTTTAATTATGTGTAATTAGTCAGAAAAACACAAAAACATGCTTATTGATTGCTTCATGGCATTGACACGACAGTTCAAACGAAACCACCCACGCAAGCAAGTTTTCATTCGCATCTGCTCCACCTGCTCTATGCAATTCTCGACTCCTGAAACTGCTTACACTATCGACACATTCATCGTGTTCGGTCATAAATTGGATTGAAGAGTGAAAGAAAACACTTAACTTGGTTCGGCTTGCTTACTCCGTAAATTCTTATTTCTTTGGCCTCTCGGCTTTTCAGAGTGAATAGAGTAACTACGTCCACGTTCTGTTCGTTCGAACAAAACTGCTCCAACTCTTTGTTGATTCAACGGAAAGGAAAAAGAAAGCGCCACCGGTTGACAGTAATGACAGTTGTTGTCATGCTGGCTGTCGATGGATGTCAAAAATCTACTTGTTTACAATTTGTAAATAAAATAAGATTTCAATTAGTTTAATTTATTTTTGTACTCTCTCAAAATTACAATAAATTCAAACTCGCAGAGGTCGTACAGGGTTTAGAAATCCAATGTAATGCTTTGTTTAATTTCGTTTTACTTTTAGCTTTAAGTATTTTTTTTTACAAAAATTTTTGTGGGTGTTTTCAAGGAGTGTAGTGGCGAATACGTGATGGCTGATCCTCTGACGGCGGAACAAGAAAATGTAAGTTGGATTATAGGAGGATAAAAGAGCCTCTGTTGAACTCTAATACTTTGGTTTACTAGTATTCATATTGTGAAGTTTTGTATCAAAAACACCCATACATTAAATAAGTTTCTTGCAATTTGTTAGTATACATACCCACCTACCTAATTGCTTAGTTTACAAAAGTTTTAATTATTAGGATGTGACTCATCAATTTCAAAATTTACTGATTTATCATTGTATGAAGCAACTCGAGAATATTGCAGCTAGGGTCATTGTATTTTAGGGGACAGGAAGCAGCCTCACAAAAATACTGATATTTCTGATATGAACCACAAATGACTCTCAAGAAATTTGGAAATTTCAATCAGAACAAAAAAATGTACTTATATTACCTATAGCCTACTCTAGAACAGAATTTTTTCAAAAATAATTTGCACAGTCTATCCACATGTGAAGAAGAATTTAATTTTCTGTACCTAATGCAAAATTAACTTGAGAGTTATAAATACATAAGTATACATTGGGTAACATTGGTATACATACATAAATTTAAAGAACGTAAACAATTTACACGAAGATCATTTATGTCCATAAAATTTATATTTACCTAAATTACTTTCTGGAAAAAATAATGTTTGTGTTAACTAAAATTATCTCCAAACTTGATTCATAATTGTAAATTTCTAATGGTTGAGAACTTTTCTCTCCAAAACTATTTTTATTTTATTTTATTTTTATTTTATTGATTCTCTTTACAAACACCAATAAATGGTAATTACATGTGAAGGTAATAAATACTAAGTAATACAATCTACAATCTACATATCAATATAATTAAAAACATAATTTAAGAGAAAAACAAAAAAAAGAACAATTACTTACAACTACAACAACAGAGTACGAAGCACCAGCCTCAACTGTACCTCCGAGATACTGAAAATATCAAAATCCATGGTTTCAACAATACTGTTACACATCTGGAGCATGTTATTAAAAGGCGATACACTACCATAATTAATTGTGAACAGTTTACGATTCAATTGCCTTAAATAAATCTTAGGAACATTTAAGTTTATAAAGTTAATTAACATACAGTTTTTGTATTTGATGTTCTTAACAATACAGAATACAAACATCACAGCTTGTATGTTTCGTCTGTCTTCTAATCTAACAAGTTTAAAGCTATCTAGCATAGATCTGTATGAGACCATATAAGGGTATGCATTATTCATTCTCACATATAAGTAACGCAAGAACCATTTCTGAACTTTTTCAATTTGATTAATATGAGTTGCTGCTGATGGCATCCATATTTGTAATGCATACTCCAAATGTGGCCTCACCAGAGCATTATAGAGCCTGACAATTACGCTTATCTGGAAATTTCCACTATTTCTGATTACAAACCCCAATGACCTAAAGGCCTTTCTCACAATATGGTTGAAATGGGTATTGAACTTCATGTTAGTCTGAAAATACACTCCCAGGTCCCTAACTTCATTACTACGACTAATTTTTTCTTCACCTATATAATAGTTAACAATAGACACATCAATCTTTCTAGTAAAGGTAACTGCTGTACATTTTTTGCTATTCAACGACATTTTATTCAATTGAAACCAATCAGTCACTCTCCTCAAATCAGACTTTAGTTGCTAGTGATCTTCAGGAGTGTAAATAATCTTGAAGAGTTTAAAATCATCCGCAAACATAAGGCAATTTGAGTGTCTGACCACATCTGGGCAGCGAGTTGATAAAAATTAGGAACAATAAGGGACCTAAATTGCTACCATGTGGTACTCCGGATGTGGCTATGTAAGGGTCAGAGACACACTTACCAATTTTCACTCTTTGTTCACGGTCATCTAGATATGATTTTATAAGAAGACATGCATCACCCGATAGACCACAATCAACCAGCCTGCACAGAAGAATTGAGTGGCTTACCTTATCAAAAGCCTTTTCGCAGTCAGTATAGACTACATCCAGTTGGGCTTTATCATCAAACGCCTTTGCTGAACATTCAGAAAATAATAATAAGTTTGTGACAGTTGTCAAAGTCAAAGTCAAAAAATGCTTTATTGTCTAAGAACAAAATTCTCGTTGACAAAGCTGTAAAAGGGGAAAAAGAAAACATTATACAAAAATAATTCCAGGGCCATAGAGTACCAAGATTGAAATAATCAAAATAAAAATATAATACAAGGTCAGACTAAAACAATAAAATCATTTAAACAGTAATTAAAACAAAAGATGAAGTCACTTTAAAAATCAACATAAATATAAACATAAATCAACATAAATACAAAAACATGTTCATTCTAAAATATAAAATACAAAATATCAAAATTGCACAAACGTAAAGTCAACAGACATAGAAGTCATTAAATAAAACTACAAATTATATTCAGACAGTCACAACGTTGATCTGTCAGGTAAAAATCCATGCTGCTGTATAGCTATTTGATGACTTATATTATGAATATATAATTGGTTGAATAAGATCTTTTCGAAAATTTTTGCAGCCACATTAATGAGACTAATGGGGCGATAGTTTCCAGTTTTAAATACTGGCGACACTAAAGCTTTTTTGAATATGACTGGAAATTCTTTTTGTTTCAATGATAAGTTAAAAATATGAGTCAGGGGTTTTTTAAAATAATCAACCATACCCTTATAAATATATGCTGGAATCGAGGGGTCAACCACTTCCCGAAATACATGTACACTTGGCCCAAATTACCTCCGAAATACTTCGAAGTACCTAGAAATACCTTGAAGTACCTCGAAATACCAGGTATTCCCGTCGGAGTACGCGAAATCCCATGGAATTACCGTCGAATTACGCAAAATACCCTCGAATTACCACGCAAAGTCCCGCAATACTTCTAAAAAATTTATCGTTGATAACGATTCTTCTTGCAGATCGCAGTGAAGTATTTTTGCTCGGATTTTTGTGTCTTTAGATATGATATGATGGATTTTATTTTTCCTGTATTTTTTAGAAAATCCAAAATAGCAACTTGGAATATTTTTTCTTTTCTGGAGAATTCAAAAATGGTACCAAAAAATCGTTTGAACCAAAAACCAAAGAGTTACGCCATGGATAAACTGTTTCTTAAATAGAACGCCGTGTTTTCTCAGTTTTCTCGTATGATTTTTGAAAAAGTCTGATTTTTCACGCCGTCTATTCTGTTGAACATACATATTTGATTTTCCGAATGCTGTTTTTATTTTAATGTTTTATGCTTGGTTCATAAGTGATAAAGGTATAATCTTTGTATTTTGTTGCTATGTATTAAACAGGCAAAGCAAAAATAAATAAGAATAAAACAATAATAGTATATTACATACTGAGTAGGGAAATGTTTCATTACTGTCGAGAGATTTATATAGTCAATCGAGACGCGAAGCGTCGAGACTGACTATTATTCTCGAGACAGAAATGAAAACTTTCCTCCGAGGTTTGTATACTATTTTATTTGCAAGCACACCATTAATTACGATTAGTCAATCAATTTTTTCAATATTAAAAAAATAAAACAAACATGCCAAAATGTGTCATTCACTGCTTTGACGTTTTTACCTGAAATGTTCTCATTGTTGCCAGCAAAGGTAAATAAATTAGAGTGAGGGAAATCGGTGAGGGAAGTCGAATAGGGTAATCGGTGAGGGAAATCGAAGAGGGAAGTGACACAGGTAAAGTGTCACTTCCAAACTTTTAAAAAGTCAGTAATGACAAGATTACATATATGATTGCAAATAAAATAAAATAAAAACAGCTATGGGAATATCAAATATTTTCAACAGAATAGATGTAAAAAAATGTGACTTCTCCAAAAATCACACAAAAAACGGGGTGTTCCATTTAAAAAACAGCTCATCTATGGACCATGGCGTAAGTAACTTTGGTTTTTGGTTACCATTTTTGAGTTCTCCAGAGAAAAAAAATCCAATTGGCTATTTTGAATTTTCTCAAAAATACAGGAAAAGTCAAAAATAATCCTCTGTTCAGTCATCGTTGGATGACCCTGCATACTATTAACTAACTGACATTGATTACTAATACATATCAGGTATATACTTAGGCCCAGTTGTACAATCTTGGTTCAAAACAGAGTTCAGCTGAACTCGACTGGTACTTGAACTTCCCCATTTGAAATGCATTGCTGTCAAAATTGATAGAATTTGACTAATAGCTGACAGCAATGTATTTTAAATGGGAAAGCTCGAGTACCAGTCGAGTTTAGTTGAACTTTGTTTTGAACCGAGTTTGTACAACTGGGCCTTAGTATGTCTTTCCATTTGTTTCAATTAATCTGCAGTAAATTCAAAGTATGTCAACATATTCAGCCTGTTCGAAGATGGACTATAATTCTCATTCTATAATATTCCAATTTTGAGTGATAAAGAATTAATTGTTCTCGGTACATAAAAAAAAACTACTTTTAAAGAGCTCGAAATACCTCGGCTTACCGCGAAATACTTCGAATTACCTCGAAATACTTCAAATTACCTCGAAATACTTCGAGTTACCTCCAAATACTTCGAAGTACTCGGCAATACCACAAAAAACTAGGTTCGAATTACCACCACCGAAATACTTTCAATTTCGCGAAATACTTGCGAAATACCAACATTTCCGCAATACGTGTACAAATTTTTACAGAGTGGTTGACCCCTCGGCTGGAATGTTATCAGTTCCAGTCGTTTTCTTTGGTTTCAATTGCTTTATACTATCGTACACTTCTTTCTCAGATATACTAGAGAAATTAAACAAACTAAATAAATTATCACAGCCTTTCTGAAAAAATTGACTAGAATCCTGTTTTTCAAAAACGGATTTAAAATAATGAGCAAAGGCATTAGCTATATCATGGGCATTTGAGTGAAGATTACCATCATATATCATATTTCCAGGCACTCCTCCAGGACTTGATTTGTTTTTAACAAAACTCCAGAATGATTTCGGGTCAGAGTTGATGTTATTTTGAACTGCGACTTTTAATTTGCTTTCTTAAATCTTTGTAACTTGACATTACATAAATATTGGCTTTATTTTTTTGTATTAAATTGTGCATTCTATTCTTCAGTTTAATTTTGCGCACCAAATCAATGGAGTACCATATAGAACTTTAGTTTAGTGACTGTCTCCCTAACCACATACTTTGGTATAGCTCTATCCATACAATCATAAAATCTCTCATAAAACAGATCAAGGCTAGTACTGGCATTAAGACATTTCAGCAAATCTGACCAATCAATATTACTGATCAACTCATATAATAATAGAAAATTACCTCTAGAAAAGTTATATGAATAAGTTTTAGGTATACTACTTTCACCTATCTCCTGTTTGATATTTAATGAGAATAACAATGCAGGATGATATGGATCCTCAGGTACCAGGTGTTGGTCAGATCTGCCAACAGACAACACTACATCTGGCATAACTAAATCTAAACATCTATTCATAAAATTATTCACATTATTAACTTGAGCTATATTATGCATATTTAGGAACTCTTGTACCAATAAACTTTTCTCATTATCACAGTTCAGTATAGGAATATTAAAATCACCAACGACTAAGAGGCTATAGTCCTCATTATGCATCATTATGTCATCAAACAGATCAAAGTAGCTCTGATAATTCTCTACTTTAGAATTTGGTGGAAAATATACCACAGATATGTAAAACTAAGCAGAGAGAAACTTCAATTTTTGATCAACACTCGACCAGGTACATACTCTTGAGAATATTTGGACAGGAGAAGAATTTAAAAAGCCAAGACGCTCGCTATATTTACACCCTCAAATTTACAAGAACCTACTAGCCCCTCTACCAAAATTGAAAACGAGGGGTAAACCACTCCTCTAAAAAATGTACATGTATTGCAGAAATCCTATGATTTCTTGGCAATCATTGTGATTTCCAGGGCTGCCATGAGAATTTAAGAGATTTCGAAGATTGCTATGAAAATCCAAATGATTTCCAAGATTGCGGGACTGCAAAATGATTATTGAAGGACTGCAGAAGGAATTGCGAAAAAAATACTTGCGATTGCCACATTGATTTTGAGCGATTTCGGAGGCTGCGACGAGAAATTTAGACACGCACCTATGACCGCATTCACAAGATTTCTGCGACTGCAAACGTGATTTCTGCGACTGCAAACGTGATTTCTGCGAATGCGAAGAAGAATGCGGGATTATGGGCTATTTTGGCGACTGTCTAACGCAGAATGCAGGATTTCCTTGTGATTTCGAAGAAATTTTAATAAAATGTACATGTATTGCGGGGAGTGGATTGCCCCTCGATTGAAAACTAAAAGAAACCACCATAACACCATCAAATTGATCATTATTGGTCTGAAAATGCTAAAAGATAGCAGGGAGGGTAAATCTTACCCCCACTTTTTATTGTTTTAATGAATTTTTTAAGGATTTTTCATTATTTCTGCCAGCATTAGGAAGAATCTGTACTTAGAATCATTGAACAAAATTAATATTTTGCATTGCATATTATATAAAAAGTGGAAAGCACCAAATTCTATAGATATATTCCACAAGTTAAAATTAGGTAAGTAGTACAGCAGGAAATGGTAGGCACAATTCTGCTCAAAATTTCAAATTTGTGCAAATACCTAATCCAAAATTTGTGTACAGAGGCGTTTGGAAACCGTCCAGGGGGCGGTTTTCGAGTTGTTGGAATAGTCCTAATGTGGAAAACTCAAATTTGCCCCATTTATAGACTAGCTAAACTTTCATTTTATCGCATAATATACAGGGTGTTCCATTAAAAAAAAGTTGAATTTGTCTCCGTTTTTCCATTTTTCAATGCGATTCTGTTTCTTCTGATCACGGTAAAGGATAATATAGAAAAAAACTGTCAAGTTTGGTATATAACAAAAAATTCTATCTCAAATAGTAAAGGCTGTAGGAATGGGCTTGGATAGAATCAAAGACCCTGTACACCAAAATTCTAAGGTTGTTTCCTCTTTGTAAAAAAAACTTAAAACCTGAAAATACATACATACATATGTCAACTGTGAAGAAATACCGAACATCTAACCTTGAACAAAAAGGCGTAGAGGTTGAAATAAAATAATATACTTATGTATACAATAAAGTAAGATTGATAATGTGTGAATTATTAATTATTTTTAGAAAATTTTGCTGCCAAAACTGCTGAACATTTTGGTTCACCATGCACAAATGGTACTGGAAGTTATAGTCAGTACCAATATATATTGTTTAGGGTACCTAAAAAGACTTGCAAATAACTTTGAGGGTGGTTTAAGAGGGTGAAACTAATAGTTGCGATTCATCCAGAAAAAGGTTTTTGTGAAAATGTGGACATTTCCACTCTAGTCTTGGGCACAACTGGTGCTGGAAGGTATAGGCAGTACCGATATACACCGTTCAGGCCTTCAGGGTACCTAAAAAGACTTGTAAATAACTTTGAGGGTGGTTTAAGGGAGTAAAACTCGGAGTAAAACTAATAATTGCGATTTATCGAAAAAAGGGTTTTTATGAAAATATGGACGTTTCCACCCTAGTCTCGGGTACAAATGGTACTGGAAGTTATAGACAGTACCAATATACACCGTTTAGCGAGCCGTTTAGGGAACCTCACTTGACTTGCAAATTACTTTGATGGTGGTTTAAAGGGGTAAAACTAGTTGCCGAATTTTTCAGTGACATCTTTGTTTAATGCTCGGTTTAATGTTGGTTTACAATTTTTTTTATACTTTTTTCTCTTATACAGGGTTGTCGTTATGTATGGAAACGGCCAAATATTTCAGAACGCACTTAAGGAAAATGTACAATATTTCCTACCTGGCGGTTTTTGGGAATGCCCGATTCAATGATGGTATTTGCAATGTTGCCAAGTTTACTGTCCAGATTCCATATGTAACTTAATTTTTTTAAATGGAAGTTGTAATTAATTCAGCGTCCCAATATTACTAAAGCTCCTAAATGCCAAACCTCAATTTGACTCTGTTTTTGAAATATGAGAACACAGTTTTTTGTTGAAAAGTATGGAAACGGTCTCGTATTTCAGAACACGCTTTAGAAAAATGTCCAATATTTCCTACTTGGGCCTACCAGCCCCCCTATAAATCTTGAATACTCATCACTTTTGGCATTTGTCACATTTTCCTGAAGCCTGTTCTCAAATACTAAATCGTTTCCATACATTTCAACGAAAAACTGTGTTGTTATATTTCAAAAACCAAGTCAAATGGAGGTTTGGAATTCAGGGGTTTTAGTAATGTTGGGACACTGAATTAATTACAATAAAAATAAAGAGAGATTTTCATTTAAAAAAATTAAGTTACAAATGGCATCTTAGAAACGGTAAACTTGGCAACATTGAAAATACCACCATTGAATCGGGCATTCCGAAAAACCCCCAGGTAGGAAATATTGTACATTTTTTTCAAGTGCGTTCTGAAATATAAGACCGTTTCCATACATAACGACAACCCTATATATTACTCTTCACTTATTGCATTATATTTTTCCTACAACTGCCTCTGAAAATGGAGTTTTCGGTACGCTAGGCAACCTCTGAAAATCGAGTTTTTCGCACAGCGTTTTCATGAGAACGAGGGTTCTGTCTCCGTCATAACACTGACAATGACAGAGCAATCGTTTTCATTAGAACGCTGTTCCTCGGTTTTGAGAATAAAGTCCCTGCTGAGTGACTGAGCTTAGCCGCTGGCACAGCCTGAATGTACCGAATGTTTATTCAAAATTTTAGGCATAAAATAAAATAAAATGACGCCACTGATCAATCAACATTGTTCGGCAGTTTGGCTGCTAACTTTTATATTAGCTGCACATCAGTTAGACCAGGGTCGTATTCATTATTTTTTCCTTTAATTTCAAGGAAATTTTAGGAGAGGTTGCATCGTTGCATGATCATTTTATCATGAATCTTGTGTATCAAAGTTGTTTTCCCTTAGATTTAGGACTTTTAGGTATTTCAAGTTATCTCTTTTATACGGAATTTTGAGGTAACCTTTTCCTTACTGAACGAAAATTAGTATGTTCACGATACAAGATTACCTACATGGATTAATGAGATATTTGCCATTATTTTCTGAAAAAAAAAATATAATCAAGCTTGCCAAAGTAGTACTGGCAGTCATTTTTAGATTTGGTTAAAAAAATCTCCTAAAATTCCATAAAATTGATAAAGATTTAAAATTTGTGTTTGGAGAAGTTATCTACATGATATTGTAGAAAAGTTTTCTTTTCTAAATTTCTAAAAAATTGAAACTTTTTTCACGGGAATAAAGAATGTGGAACTTCTTATCTGTTCCTAGTTTCCGTAATTTATTTTTCTGTCGGGGAGTGAAAACTGGAATGGGATATATCTAAAAAGAAAAATAGAAAAAGAAATTGGAGATGTACAGAGAAAAAGTACGGAGAATTTAGGTGAAACTAGGCTGGCTAGACAACAGGGAAAATCTTGCTTGTGGGAAAAATAAGCAAAAATTCCTTGAATTTCGTTTCTTAAAAAAAGTCCACATCTAAAATGTCTAATTTACAATTAACAACAAACAGAAGGAAGATCTAGTTTTTCAATGAAAAAACCAATTAAAATCCCAATGAGACTAGAACAATAATTGTTTCTTGTTTCCTAATTTGGGTCCGATCAAGGCAAAAAACACAAATGGACATTTAACCTTTTTCAGGCAACAAAAGAATTTATCGACCGAGTAAATTCAAGATTCAAAAGAAAATTCGGCACCACTCCAGTTTCCTGGTCAACTGCGGTCCGATTTTTATACGCCAGAAAATTCGACGTGAACCGCGCGGTGGTTCTTTTCGAACAGCACGAAGCAACGAGATATCGTGAAGGCCTAAACCGATTCGACCCCTTACAGGAACCCTTACACAGCGAACTGTTAACAGGGAAATTTACAATATTGGTATGTTACCTATCTTGCTGGATATTTTAAATTCTGATCCGATTATCTATAGCCTAAAAGAGATTGCAGCGAGGCCGCCATAGCCGTATTTACAGCTCACAAACACGCACCTACAAATAGTACCCATCAGACTACTTTACAGGGTGTTGTTTATCAACTGGACGTGGCCTTACAAAACCCTCTGACGCAAAAGTCTGGGATTGTGTTCATCTACGATATGTCCAACTCGAAATATTCGAATTTCGATTATGAATTGTCCCAGAAAATACTTACTCTGCTTAAGGTAAGAATTTTTTTATTATCTGTAAACTAATGCTAGATATGTATTTATTTTTTAGTATTGTACTTATTCGAGTTGGTTGTTTTTTAAAAATAATTGCAATATTAATGATAATGAATACATATATTTTTTCAAATAGATTTTGCTTTCCTGCACTCATTCGAATAGTTAGAGTATATATAGTTTTCTGTACAGTACTAGTAGTACCTAGCTAACTAAAATTCAAATTTTAAGAGAAACATTTTTTTTCCTTATTTGTTTCCTACTAATAATAATAGGTAATAGACATAATTTTCATTACATAAAAAACAATTAAATTGAATTTTCCGAAAGTTCATAGTTCATCATCGATATATTCCGCAGTTCCACATCTTCGCAAAAAAAAAAAGAAAGGGTCTTCTAATACTGGATTCATATTAATGCGCGTGCGTCGTATCGAAGCGTCCTGACGCTCGGCGTCATCGATTTAGTTTATCCGCATCTCGCGAATCTGTTGCGCGTACGTTCAATGGAAATAAATCCGAGATTTTCTCATCGCGCATGAATTTCGGGCCCTAAATTCACAAAATCCTCCCGAAATTTGATTGTATAGTGCGATTTTAGATAAAATTACTAGAGGGGTGAGTTATGGTTTGATAATTAGGCCAAATCGGTTGTATTACGTAATGTAAAGTGGGTTTTTGATGCGCTCTTTTCCTACCTTTTGGGCTATTTCGCTGTGTTGCCTAGTGTTTCAATGGCCAATGGTAATGGGGTCATTTTCGTTTTAGGATTTTCCTCAATATATTCGCTCGAAGCAGTTAGGAATTTGTTTATTTAACGTTTACTTTTTCATGAAAAGTGTTATTTCTGCATTCAAATTGAAAATTCTGTAAAACTACGTTGTTGATTTTAATTCAACGGATGAAAGATTATTTCCGAAACTCGTATTAGAAAACGTAAACATAGTATAAAGGAAATAGAAAACACAAGTCTAGGTAATTATTTTATTTTCGTATTGTCCGAGAGAATATAAGCACTCTGCGGTTTGCGGGTACAGGTCAATCAGAAATAAACTAGCAACATCTAAAAATACGTCGGTGCATCTAATTATAAGCGGGCAAAGTGCGCTAAAAATTAAATTTCAAATATTTTCCAGGGTGGTTATCCGGCAAAACTGAAAAAAGTTTTAATAGTGACTGCCCCGTTGTGGTTCAAGGCCCCATTCAAAATCCTACGTTTGTTTGTGAGGGAAAAACTCCGGGAAAGAGTATATACCGTTTCAACTGCCCAACTGCTCGCCCATATTCCCAGAGATTCGTTGCCCGCCCAATTGGGCGGCTCTCTAGTCCTGGACCACGATGGTTGGTTGGAGCACTGCCTTTCTTCCATGAGTGCCACTAGAGGAACTTCACCTTTACCACTTTACGGTAACAATAATTACTGTTTTAATTAAAAGTAGGGTGGTTAATGAATGCGTTGTTTAGATGATAAAACTCCATCTCCTCAAAAACGGCTCAACGCTCCAGGCGAAATTGACATAAATACGGGCAAAGAAGTGCCCGCTGACGCTTGGTCTTCGGAAGAGGCCAATCTGAATCCTCCTTCTAGTGCTTCAAGTGGATTTAGCGACGACGATTCGTTGCACGGTGATGGGGCTGCGCTTACAATGGTGCAGCTAGTAGATTATGTTAGACATCGAGGAAGGTATATATCTGTACATGTTACAAGAGTAGTATTTTCCTTAATAGTAAATGCTATGATTGGTCCAACAAACCTATACGGAGTAAACATGGCTGAGGGTTCACACTGCACAAATATTTTATAAAAAATTTGAAAAAGTACTCACACATTATTTATTTCAAAATCTTACAAAACATCACTCTACAGTGTGAAGCGGGCTGAAAATTGACCAAAAGTAACGACCCTCTTGAAGGGTATATTGTTTTTTTTACTCTGTAGGTTGGTTGGATAGAGTTTAGATTTCACTAGTTGAAGATTCTCCCTACATAGTAAATTCTTGAAAATTTTCAGGGCTGGTCTTATACAAGAATACGCCGAAATCCGTTCCAGACCACCCGATGGTACATTCAACGTTGCCAAACTGCGCAATAATCTACCGAAAAACCGTTACACCGACGTGCTGTGCTACGATCACAGCCGAGTGATTTTGTCTGAAATCGATTGTGATAGAGATAGTGATTACATTCACGCGAATTTTGTCGACGGGTACAAACAGAAGAATGCTTTTATCAATACGCAAGGTCCGCTGGCGAAAACGACGCCGGATTTTTGGCGAATGATTTGGGAACAACACACTTTAGTTATAGTAATGACCACTAGGGTGATGGAAAGAGGCAGACCGAAATGTCACCAGTATTGGGAAACCGAGGAGGGTACCGAAGCAACTTACGGATATTTTAGCGTAAAAACAATGGCTGTGGAAACTGATCCCAATTATATTGTCACCACTATTAGTTTGACTAATAAAAAAGTAAGGATTTTCTTATGTAAGAACTTTAAATTAATCAATTTGTTGTAGACGGAAGAAACCAGGGAAGTATCTCATTGGCAATTTACATCGTGGCCCGACTATGGGGTACCGTCATCTGCCAAAGCTATGCTAGAATTTATGGAGAGAGTCAGAAGACAACAGGCGAGCATGGTAAACGCTTTAGAAGACACTTGGGCGGGTCATCCTAGAGGTCCGCCCATTGTGGTGCATTGCAGTGCTGGTATAGGCAGAACTGGTAAGAATTAAATTAAATATTACAAAAACCCAAGAATGAATATTTCAAACCGGACATAAATAATAGAATCTCTTCCAATGAATAATAGTAAATTAATTAGAATAACATTATAATGAATGTTATTATTAACAAGGATAAAGTTATTATAATCATTATCATACGAATTTGAATAGGTATTTCCCTTGTGTATGAAAAATCCCATGTGCAATTATTGAAAAAATTACAATAATTGCGTTACCTATCCATGGAAATTTCATTGTAATTTTTATCATAACATAATCACTTCGAAAAAGTGTTTACCCAAAACCTCCGGAGAACATGACAAAACTACCTGCTTATTCCAGAAACGATGCGACCCTGTTTTTTCCCCTTAAATCGTCGAAGAGTCAATTCTCCCCCAGTCCATGTCCCGACAACATTCCAACCATATTTTTGAAAATATGTGCAAAATCTATCAGCTCGCCCCTTGCTCACGCAATGACTAACCTGATAAGTGGTGAGACAGTACCGGAAACATAGAAAGAAACCTACATCGTTCCAATTCATAGAAAACGTGACAAGCCTTATCCAAAAAATTACCGTCTCATAAGTCTTACTTGTAACACTTGCAAATCCATGGAAATAGTTATTTATTATACAAGACGGTAAAAAGATGCTTTACCTGTGAGTGGAAAATGTTGATTCACGAGCGACGAAGGAGCGAGTGGATTAATTCCACGAACAGGTAAAGCTTTTTTACCATCGTGTGTAATATTCTATTTTATTCTTGAGCAACTTTTTATTTATCACAATTACTAAAATCATGAACTGAAATGTGCTAAAATTTTACATAGATTATGATAAGTTGACAAAGTACCTAACAAACTGACACATTTCTGGTGTTGTCAATCATGCAACATAACAGATTTCTGTCAAAAACACTATAATTATTATAAAAGATTTAAACAAGTGGATAAAATTGACGTATGAGTGGGTAAAATTGACAAATGAGTGGGTAAAAATTATTCGATTTCACTACTTCAAATAAAGTGTTACTTTAACAACGAGTTTTGAGTCGATTAAATGATAGTTTACCATTCGCGATAGAATAAAAGTTTTAACCATACTAATGGAAAACAACATCCTTCTGTCTTCACAGCATTTTTGCCTAAAAGATCGACTGAAACCAACCTACTAACATGCTTCGATGCATGGACTAAGATGAATGACGAGGGACAACCTATTGACGTCATATACCTGGACTTTGAGAAGGCTCTCGATAAGGTTTCAGTCGATCGTATATTATACAAACTTCAGCACTATGGAATACATAGCAACGTATTGGGTTGAATCCGAGACTTTCCAAACGATCGAACGTATCAGGTTAGAATTAATGGGGCTTATTCGACTCGACATAAGGTATATATAGTGAAGTACCGTAAGACTCTGTACAGGGTGTCCCAAATTTGAGCTTCATCATTGGGATCTCGGAAACCGTAAGAGATACAGGGTCGGTTAAATTATGGCAAAGTTGCGCAATTTTATGACCAATAGAATGCCGTTTTGGTTGGCAAGATTCCGAATACTTCCGGAGATATTCGGAAAAACCGAAATTTTGTAAAATCGTTTTTATTTTTTCCCGGGCTTATTTGAAGAGCAATTTCAAAATATATGTCACTTCATCATTGCCACTTTTTCCCCTTTAGAAGATGGTGCTACTAAATTTGAAATCCGACGTTTCGTTTTCAGGCGGCCATCTTCAACTTATTTTTTTCAAATACGGACCTGGATTTTTTATTTGCGATTTTGTCGTCTTTGGGCATTCTAAAACCGATACTGTTTATAATAATTTTTCTTTGGGGTGATTTATCAATTTTTCTGAGTGCCTTTTTTCATAGATTTCGGCTTCAAATCCGAGAATAATTTAGTGTATGGAGTTTGGGGTATGTTGATTGACCATAAGGATACAAAATCTCGACAAAAAAAAAATTCAAAATTTCATCGTTTTAGTAAGAAGTTACCTTATGATTTAGATTTTGGAAAACTTTGAAAGTTCATAACTTTTTTTCTATTATAGATAGAAAGCTGAAACTTTCACTGAATTTTATCCGAATCAAGGGACTACAATCCCTGAAAATTTCAGCTCATTTGCACTTATAGTTCCTGAGATAAAATCGTGTTAGGCAATTTGGGGTGATTTATCAATTTTTCAATTTTTCTGAGTGCCTTTTTTCATAGATTTCGGCTTCAAATCAGAGAATAATTTAGTGTATGGAGTTTGGGGTATGTTGATTGACCATTAGGATACAAAATCTCGACAAAAAAAAAATTTGAAATTTCATCGTTTCAGTAAGAAGGTACCTACCTTATGATTTTGATTTTGGAAAACTTTGAAAGTTCATAACTTTTTTTCTATTATAGATAGAAAGCTGAAACTTTCACTGAATTTTATCCGAATCAAGGGACTACAATCCCTGAAAATTTCAGCTCATTTGCACTTATAGTTCCTGAGATAAAATCGTGTTAAGCAATTTGGGGTGATTTATCAATTTTTCAATTTTTCTGAGTGCCTTTTTTCATAGATTTCGGCTTCAAATCAGAGAATAATTTAGTGTATGGAGTTTGGGGTATGTTGATTGACCATAAGGATACAAAATCTCGACAAAAAAAAAAATTCAAAATTTCATCGTTTTAGTAAGAAGTTACCTTATGATTTAGATTTTGGAAAACTTTGAAAGTTCATAATTTTTTTTCTATTATAGATAGAAAGCTGAAACTTTCGCTGAATGTTATCCGAATCAAGGGACTACAATCCCTGAAAATTTCAGCTCATTTGCACTTATAGTTCCTGAGATAAAATCGTGTTAGGCAATTTGGGGTGATTTATCAATTTTTCAATTTTTCTGAGTGCCTTTTTTCATAGATTTCGGCTTCAAATCAGAGAATAATTTTGTGTATGGAGTTTGGGGTATGTTGATTGATCATTAGGATACAAAATCTCGATAAAAAAAAAATTTGAGATTTCATCGTTTTAGTATGATTTTTTTGGAAAACTTTGAAAGGTCATAACTTTTTTTCTATTATAGATAGAAAGCTGAATCTTTCACTGAATTTTATCCGAATCAAGGGACTACAATCCCTGAAAATTTCAGTTTTGTAGTCCTTTGACTACAATTCCTGAAATCAGCTCATTTGCACTTATAGTTCCTGAGATGAAATCGTGTTAAGCAATTTGGGGTGATTTATCAATTTTTAACGGCATAACTTTTATATCTACTGATGAACAGAGAGATCTTGGCGTTATTGTAACCAACAATTTGAAACCAGAAGCACATATCTCAAAATGCATCCTGAGGAAAAAAGCATTCAAGGACCAGTCACTACAACCCTACAAATATAAGTCATTCATCAGGCCCATGCTGGAGTATGCTCAGTCAGTTTGGAATCCTACCAAGAACATTGACGCATTAAAATGAGTTCAAAGAAAAATCACTAAAATTCCACCAGAAATTTGAGACCTCACATACGAGGACCGTTTGAAGTGGTTCAATCTAACAACTTTACGTGACAAGAGGTCAAGAGGGAATTTAATTATAACATATAAAATCCTATATAATTACTACTCTGTCAACATGAATATATATACTCTAATTGATAACCACAACCAAAAGATTGGACAAAGAGAGATGTTCTAAACTCCTCATAAGAAATTTCTTGTACAAAAGAGTAGGCTAATACGTGAAATTCGTTCGCAGCACTTAATAAGACTGGATGGCGACCTCAGTTTATTATCCAACACACTGCTTAAATAATAATAATATTAATAACAAAATCATATCTAATCAGTTTGGAAAGGGACAACAACAATATTTCTTTTTAATAATTACACTCTATCACTCTGAATAAATAGTTCTTTGTTTCTCTATTCTCCAATTCTTTTATATTAGCTGGAGGATTATTATAAAAGTACAGATTTAACTTATAAATTTTGATTTTTTTTTCTCTTTCAGGTACGTTTTGTACTCTAGACATATGTATTTCACGTTTAGAAGATGTCGGTACGGCCGATATTCGAGGAACAGTGGAAAGGATACGATCGCAACGAGCTTATTCCATCCAAATGCCAGATCAGTATATATTTTGTCATTTAGCTCTTATCGAATATGCTCTTATGAAGGGGTACCTGCAATCGGCCGATTTGGAAGGTTTCGATCAGGTGGTCGACGACGAATCTGATTAGTAGCTAGGCCATTTTTTTAAATCAATTTCTTATGTGTAATTTAATGGGCAAAAGTAATCATTTGAGTTGGGCAAATTGACTAAGAAATTCATCATTTCTGTATTAAAAATATTTTTGATGAGAACAAAAACAAAATTACTTTTGTGGTATTGTGTGTCTGCAAGATGTAGGGATCGGGCGATATAAGATAATAATAATTTAATTAATATTGTTTATAAAACAATAACATTTTTAAAATTAAGTTCCAAAAATAACCAATTTGTTTTATATAATTATTTATTTTTATAGCAAAATTCATTTTTGCAAACCTAATTATCATAATAATTCGTCAATAAAACTATTATATAAGTAAATGTGTCATAGATTATATATTGAAAATACGATTTTGGTAGGAAGTCAAAAAAACTAATTTCCTAACAATCGTAATACATACGTATAATTTATTCTTACATATCTTTAAGAATTATATTTGGGAGAAACTACATAGATTTTTTTTAATAATAAATAACTCCAGTTAGTTAACTTGAAATTGCCGCTCCTTAATAATATTAGTCTCTCAAATTTTCGATGTTTGTTGAATAATTATTAAAAAAAAAGAACTATTGAACTATCTGTGTCTGTAATTACTTGTATAGTATAAAATATCTGTCTTGGACCTGATTTAAAAATAATATAAAAATGAATTAAATAAGATATTTACCTAAAGACTGTCCACTTTTCGAAAAATCCCTTTTTACTTTATATTATATTTGTATTAATTAATTTTTAAGGTGATATTTGTTTCAAAATATTTAAATGATAATAATATTTACAAGTTATTTTGCAAAGCGATTTTTTTTTTATTTATTGGTTTAAAAGTTTATTTGTTTGTGACACGATTTTTCTTATTTTGTATATACTTTTGTTTCACTTGGTAAAATATACAAAATGCTTTTTAAAATTTGTGTTTTATTTGAATCCTGAATCCATTCGACTTTCCATTAAAACCTGAAGTTTCAAACCTGTACGGGGTGTTTGGAAAAAGTTAGAAAATTGGAAAATTCCTCTATTTTCAAACTACATTTATCTATTTTTTAAATACACTTAAGCTAGATATACAGGGTGTCTGGAATAACTTAAAGGAAGTACATGGGGATTTTGGAAATCATTGAACATATTATATGGTAGACAAAATAAATAAAAAATTGCACAATCAAATGCCTACAAATAATCTGTCATAAACTTCTTTGAACTCGGAATAGCAACGGATATACAGGGTAAGACACTTTGTATTGAAACATTATATCGAGATTTTATACAGCATTTTGTTGCTCTCTACATCTGCAAGCTCATTTTGGAAATTGAAAAAAAAAAATCACAATCCTTTTACATAGAGTATTGTCAAAAATGCTCCATTTTGGAAAACCTAAATGAAAAAGTTAAAAAGAAAAAAACACACAGATCATTTTAATCCTACAACAATCTCAAAAACGATATATTACGTGTAATTTTTTTAAATAGTTTACAATTAGATTAGGTACATCTAAAAATTGGCTATAAATATCCTAGTCAACTTTACCTAAAAAAAAAACACCTTGATGTGGTGTCTTCCTTTTTAAAAGTATTCGAGTAACTCAATTCTCTATATAATATATCTCAAATTTAAAAACAAGTACATAATATTGACTATTCTTCTCACAAATACATCATTGCAAATTTTCTTAAAACTACTTTTCCGGAAAGATTTTTTTTTTTGGTAGCAAATACATAGCTACTCTTAGAGAGGCGGAGAGAGAAATTAAAACATTTTTGTTCGACTTTTTAAAGAACATTTTAAACATCTAAACATTAAATTTGAAAACAGAATTGCTACATTTTTAAAGTACAACGATATCAATCATTTGAATCCAACCATTTGCTTTCTTCTATAAATCTCTCGAAACAATCCAGAAGATATTGATGCTAAAAATCACAAAAATTATTCGATTCAATTTATGTAAACAAATTACTTACATAAGGTGTAAATATTTTGAGCCATCGAGGTGTTTTATCTTGCCGATTATATTTAAGACAAAATGCCATGCCTTCTTCATCGATTTCCCATTGTCGAATGCTGTCCCATTCGAGGACCACAATTTGACTCTCCAAAGTGCCATCTTCCAGACAGGCGTGCAATTTTAAGCCACTTGTGCCTATTGACAATATAACGTGTCCATCTTTTCTGGAATCACACGCGCAGTGCGGATAAACGATTTCTCCATATCCTGGCAGTTCTCGTGCTAATTTTAAATATTCAGTTGCTCTTGTGTTGTCTTGTAGGGCTTTTAATTGATATAAACGCTCGCCAGCGTTAATGTAGCCTCTGTTTACTTCATCTACAGCCTATAATAATTGACAATAACTAATACATTGAACAGACAAAAACTAATAATATTTACCTGCCAAAAAATAAAAGACGTAGCTTGAGGATCTGTCATTAATGTGAGCTCTTTTTGAATTGAAAACAGCCACTTTCTTATGCACAAACACGTACTAGTAGCGGTGCTGTAATTTTGAATATACAAATTATGAGGGTATTCTGTTGGCTGTAGTTTCCTTTCTAAAATAATCAAGTAATAATTACAGGTGCAATAATAAGATTTCACAGGCATTTACCAAAATTATATTCTACAATTTCAAAAATGAAAAAATATTTAGCAACCTTCTTGCCCATTCCAATTTTTTTAGTTACAGCATTGTAAACTTCTTCAGCATTTGCGCTACGCTTTAAAGTCACAGTGACAACTTCCCTGTCTGGCAACAGGACCTATAAAATACAATCATAAATTTTGTAACACAAAAATCAAAAAATTATACCTTTAAATCTACAGGAATGCTATTGCTTTCATCATCAGGATCCGTAAGGAATTCCTGCACTATATCAGATTCTGCTATTACTCTAACTGCACACACCCGCTCCAAATATTGTTCCAAGCCTCTCCTTCTGGCGTCCAATTGTTGTTCGCTTAACGTAAAAGGCCATTTGCCCGGCAGTTTTGGAAAATTGTAACCGATAAATTCTTTTTTTAAATCCGCGTGCAACTTGGCAAATTCTCTATATCGTCTCGAGCACAAATGCCTGCCAGCCATGTAAATATTAAATGCAACGTACCGATCACCGCTTCTTTCATTGTAGTGATAATCTGGAATACTGATGGGTAAAGATCGTTTTTCGCTATAGTCGTAGTAGACTTGGGTGTCTTCCGATGGTTCCAATCTTTCTGCTTCCTGTAAAGATTATTTTTATTTTGGTTGACAAAGATTTTTAGGTTTGCAACTCACCTGTTGAGTAACAGAAATCACGGTGAGCCTCAAAACGTCTCCGCCAGATTTAATCAGATCCACTACTTGCTTGTGAGTGGAACCTTCCACGTTTACCCCATTTCTGGAACAACATTTTTGAATTTTTGACACTTTTTAATAACGAATGTATCTACTTTAATTTAGTAATTTGAATTTTATAGTTCCAAAAATAGTTTTGTAAGAGGCACTAAAGTGTGGCGAGAGGTTTTTATCAAAATTTGATCTATAAAACCTGTTTATTTATGATAAAACTTTGATAGGGATTGAACAAGCAAATTGAATCTGGCAATTAAAGAAATTCAACTTTTTGAATTTTTCCCATAGTCACTTTATTTCCAATTTGGTTTCTTTATGGGGCTCTTGTCAAAATTCAAAATTCAAGAGCTTTCAATGAAAATATTAAAAAGAGAATTGGCAGATCTTGAAGAAAGATTTTTTTCTCAAATTTCAACGTAGGTAATTTTTTGAAAATTCGATTTTTTTCAAAATCACATTGACACATATTTACAAATACAAATAGTTTACTTCCATAGAAATTATACATGTTTTGGAAATGTCACAAATAAAAAATCCAAAAGTAAGGGCGTAAAAGTAAACAATACAATGATAATAATAGCACTAAAGATCAACATCAATATCAATAGCATATCCAGTCCTATCCAGCGAAAATACATCCACATATAAGAACAAAGTACAAAAAATACAAAAACATATGCGCAATAATAAATCCCACGACAGTGAAAACATGAATTACAAGTGCATTACACCTCCTGCTGCTTTGGAAAACAAACAAGAAGTACTCTTGCAAAGAATAAAACAGGTGGCAACCAGTATGGTCTTGAATTTCTGCTGAAAAACGCACATAAAATTGACGTTTCTTAGGTCATGTGGTAGGTGGTTGTAGATTTTTGAAGATGTTATCATAGGACCGTCCTGGATCTGGGTATGTAAATGTTGGTTGAGTTTCTTGTCTGGTACCTGTTCACGTTCCCACATGTGATGTAACTGTATCGGTTTTCAAAGACTTAACATGCACTCTATGAAATGTACAGGTTTATGACTGTAAGTATATTTTCGGCCTTAAAAGTTTGGCGACAGGACTCTCCAAAGGGCAGTCGAAAAATTGTCCTGATTATTTTTTTTTTTCAAGAAATTAGGACCCTGGCAATATCCGTTGAGTTACCCTACACAAGAAGACCGTACGACAGAATGAAGTTTATCGCAGCGTAATAAAAAGTTTTAAGAGTATTGTGATCCACATGGTCTCTAAGCTGTAATATGGCAAAGTTCTTAGTTGACAATCATTTGTAGTTTTTTCCTCATGTTAGTTAGTTCATTTTTAGCTGTTTTGAAATCCCTTTCTGTGTGTTCGTTTCCTATATTTTTCCACCGTACATAAAGCTTGTCTCTTTGTTTTTGTTTTTTAATATATTCAGTAGTTACCCAGTAGTTGCCTTTTTTAATTTTTCTTGTTTTCTCTGTAGTTGCGTTCTTTTTAGTTGCATTTATGATTTCTGCCAGTTTTGCAAATGTTTTAATTTCTACATTATTCATTTTTTCACGTACACCATCTATCCATAGTTCTTTATTCAAGTAGACTCAAGTGACTTTTTCTTTTGTTTTTTGAATCATAATTTTCCTTAAGCCGGCTACAGACGGTCCGGCAGGCCTGTCAGTTTCAACTGAACAGTTCGCCTGAAGGCCGGTTTCCGGATGGACTGATGACTTTACAAATGTTCAGGCGTATCTGATTCTTCAGTCTCAATCGTCACGACCTCTACTGAAGACGACGCGTTATAAGCACTTTGTGGTTTAGTACTAGTATAAATATTTGTGAGAACAGTAGCGTCCGTACAAGAAAAATTAATTTCCTCCCATTTTTCTACCAGTTTCTTGCCATGGTCGTGGAAGTTTTTCGATTTGGCTTGCCGCAGGCACGACTCGCCATGATAAATAGCGATAAATTCCGCCAAACACCTGTTTTCTAAATTTTTATTTGTTATTATATGATCTAGAATTGACGTTTACAATTTAAAGAGATGGACGATAAAGTATGAAAACATTCAGATTCCCGCCAACATTTGCTTGCTCGTTAATGTCAAGTGTATAGGGTGTTTAGCAATCCCCTGGTTTTTATTCTAATCGGTGACTCCACCGATGAGTTAGGTATCTTTGTTCAGTGAATGGAAAATGACAATGACCGACATAGAATGGTGAAATTTGAAATTGGAAAGAAAATGTGGGAAGCAAACAGCTTCCGCAAAATAAACTTGAAAGTGGATATCTTTGTATACTTGATGAGTCGTGGATTTCCCTTACTTTTGCGAGTATCAGTTCTGATTTTGTGTATCCAAATTTTGACAAATGTAGGATTTGATGAAAACTTATGGAGAGACACGTCCGCCGGTGAATAGGAATTATTTTCACGAAAAGGCACACTACACACAATCACCATTGTTAGGAAAAAACCTTGAAAAAACTGAGGAAATAATAGTTTCCAGTCTCACACGTATAAAACTCTTGTCAACAAACCACTGTCAATAGCTGTCAATCATTGTTTTCAAACTCTTTTGGCGTCTGACAGTCTGACGCCAGAGAGAGAGACTTCTAAATTGAAAAGGTCAATGTGGCATTTTCAGCTGTCATAATATTTTGTATCTCAAAAGCATTCATTTCAACGGTCGATCGGCACAGATTACTTAAGAAACTAGAAAAAATTGGAATTGGGGATGTGGTGTTGAGATGGTTTGGAGACTATCTAACATCAAGAAGACAATTAACTAGACTGAATGGAATTAGTTCAATAGAGATAGTTAACGAGCATGGTGTACCGCAGGGAAGTGTTTTGGGTCCACTATTGTTCATTATTTATATAAACGATCTGCCAGATGTAATACATGACATTGAATTGCATAACTTCGCCGATGATAGTCTATTCTACGCCTTTTCAAAAGATTTGGATTTGTTGGTGGAAACTGTTAATAATGCCCTAAATAAAATGGACAATTATGCATCAACGAATCTTTTGAAGATTAATGTTAGTAAAACTAAATTTATGTTTATTGGTACACATAATAACAGAAGTCTTTTTAATATGAACAACTATTCAATTGAAATGGGTAACAATAAGTTGGAAGAAGTTCAAAAGATTAAGTATCTTGGGGTAATTCTTGATAACAAATTAAAATTTAAAGATCACTGCAACATTCTGGTTTCTAAAATTAGTTTTAAGTCAAATTATCTTAGGCGCTGTTCAGCATCTCTCTCAGCTTGGTCTAGAATTGTTGTTTTTAACACTATAGTTTTGCCACACTTCAATTATTGCGCAACAATACTTTATTTACTTAACCAGAATGATATCCAAAGACTGCAAAAGTTGCAAAATAGATGTATGAGAATCATACTCTCATGTAACAAATATACTCCTATAAAAAGTATGCTTAGATTGCTTCAGTGGCTTCCAGTTGTGGAATATGCAAAATATAATGTACTGGTGTTTATTTTTAAAATTAAAATTGGACTTGCTCCATTGTATCTTACAAGAAAAATAGTTTACAGTGGCCAGATGCATGATCACAACACTAGACAACAGAACAACTTCTATATACCACATAGATGTGGGGCATCAGCAACAAGATCGGTATTCTTTAAGGGTATGAATGAGTTCAATCAGCTACCGGATGAAATAAAGTCATGTGTTACTATTAGCAATTTCAAAAGAAAATTAAAAGTTCATCTGCTGACTCAATGTGATATATATGTTCCAGATTAAAGCACAAATGAGTAGCTTATTCTTGTTGATCTGAGTTTTGTTGATTTGAATTTCTTTTGTTTTGCGGTATCTTGATCTTGTATTTTGTGAAGTGAAAAACGAATGCCATATTTTGTATGAGTTTCAGGACTTGCTTTTTACGAAATTTCAAGATTTATTATGTCTTTCGGAATGATTGTCATTTGTATTTTGAATTTAAATTTAAATTGTTTACTTTAATTGACACTATACACTAATTATAACTTTTGTGAATTTATATATGTAAGTTGCACGATTAGCTATTGCTAAATAAACGAAATAAATAAAATAAAAATAAATAAAATAAAATAGACCTATCAATTTTTACCTGGTATGCGCGCGCAACACGAGGCAATGTCTTTTTATTGGCTAGCTAATGCAGGTGTGAGGTGATCGTTTTGCACGCTGGGCATCTCTTTTTCCTTGTTCATTGCACATGATCTGACAAGACTAAATCTAAAGTTGATATTCAATTTGACAAGTGTCATTCAAAAGTTGTTTGACATTTTCATTGACAAATACGTTGCACAACACGCGGTTTTTCTCCTTTTCTTTTTATCCTGTGCAAATAAGAAGGACGGATTGCTATACGTAAGTCTAACATAATTTGGTACGTTTTGCCTCGTCTTGCGCAATGAGCGTTCTGTGTCTTTTTTTATTTAATGAAGTTTTCGTATTATTACCTCTTTGTCTGGTAAAATAGATAGGTCTATTACGTTTTTGTAATCCTTAACTGCTTGTGTTTCCTTCAACAAATCTAGATTCATATCACCTATCAAAATGGTTTTATTTTTTTGTCTTTCGTAAAAAACAAAAATTACACTAAGGGCTGGTTAATTCACCTTCTGCTAAACTGTCAGGTATGCAAACTGACGGATAGAAACACAATCTGTAATTTCATTGGTCGGCCGGTTATCCCTCAGCCAATAGAATTATAGAACGGTAGACGTATCTTGCAGATAGTTACCACCAAGTTTACCAGAAAATGAATAAACTAATAAACTGGTTCTAAGATAAGAAAAAATGTAGAAGGTAATAAGTATATACAAACACAACTTGGTATACATACAAATAGAATTCAGCAAAACAATAAGTACTTGTGAGCAAATGAAAACATCAAATAGAAGCGCATATAGAAAAAAATCAACATTAGAATGATGTCACACACTGACTTTATAACTTGGGTAATTTCAATCCGATCTCAACATAATTGGGCTCAAATTAAGACCAATTTAATTCTCCACAAATCACAGTTGATAGTTTCAATCTCGGTTTCAATTAAACTTCAATAGTTTGTAGCTGAACAAAGCTTCAAAGTCAGACTTTGTTTTTTACCGAGGTGAGTGAGCAGGATATATTATTTTCCTGGAGTCCAATCTTCTTTCTATCCACCTGTAAAATTTCAGTCCAATCCCTCGATCATTTTTGCCTCAAAGAAAAAATAAAACGTCTATAAATAGCGTGAAATTAATCTCACTATCGCAAGGAATGAAATTCCTTAATAATCCTCATGTTGTTTTTTGAATTGGTTGTTGAATTGCCTTTGTCAAAAGTTAAGAGGTTATCAAAAATATAAAAAAGGATAAACTTAATTTAAAACTAGGTATACAGGGTGGGAACTTCAACTGGAACTAATTCACTAGAGCCTTCGGATAAAATATATGGACAAAACGCAAAAACACGTCGATTAAGATTTTTTCACATTTAAAATAATAAAGTTGATAACCATACACTTGTTCTTGGAACACCCTAGACAAAAAAATTAATGTGAAAAAATCTTGAGCAAAAAATTTTAATAACTGTGTTTTTGCATTTTGTCCACATATTTTTTCCGAAGGCCAATTAGTTCGAGTTAAAGTCGTCACCCTGTATATCTTTATTATGCTAAAGTTTTTCCACAAAAGGTTCTTTTTCCTCAAATATTTCAAAATACTTATGGCTAGCTACTACTACTACTAGACTACTCTGATTCTGAGGCAACTATAGGTAAACTTGAAAAAACGAAACTTGAGAATCTGAAGTAGGTAGGCTACCCAGGTTCATTTTAAGGGCAAAAATAATGCTTTTATCCAGGGTGTAAATGCAAGAAACCATGAAACATAATATCTAAGTAAAAAATAAAAATTTAAATACTCACACTTCCAATATACGATCTCCTTTCCTTATTCCAGCAAGTTCGGCAGCGCCGTGGTCCAGCACAGCGCTGACATGCTGCAAGGGGGCGTACAACTCACCGTTGATGCTTCGCAATTGTCCGCCCTCGCTGACCTGACCTCTCACGTTAAACCCAAACCCCGTTTCGGTCTTTTTTATTGTTACGACCCGAGGCCCGGCCACGACCTGGACTTTTGTATTGTTGTTTTGGACGCGCGGCACCCGGTCCGCAGTCTTACCACCTTCTTCGGCCATTGGTATATATGAATTTTGAGTTGATGATCGACGTGACCCTACACAGAAAGTACACTCACCCAGAGGAGATTCACATTTTGTTAGGAGTTTTCAAATGGAGTTTGTTTAAATGTTGGGGTGTTGTTCTGGCTGAATACTGTCGGGGTTTCGTGTCTGTTTGGGTGATTTTTGGTTGAAAACAATTTTTGTTTGAAAATTTCTTGTATTTTGCCAAATTCTTGACAAATTCATGACAGTTGACAAGGTTGTTTTGTTGACATTTACAACAGCTGATTGATTGAGAATCGATATCGACTATTGAGTATCGACTGCAGAAACGACAAAACGTATACTTGTCTCTTTCTATTCTATTGTGTTAAATGAGACAAGGAAGGCAAACCTGACTAATCAAAAAATTTATTTCTGTCTGCTTTTATGGTTATAAGGTAAAGGGAGACAGCAAACAAGAGTTAAGGCCGATTCCTATGACAACATCGAGCGCGGTGCAGCTAAATGCAAAACTTAATGCCCGTATGCACCAATTATTAAAGGATGTTGGCCTTTTCATTTGGACTGTAATTTTTATCCATTTCAAGGAAGTCTTAGCGATAAGTATTCCTTAAAGTGACATTTTTCTGTATAAAAATGTTCTTTTAAGAAATACTTATCGCTAAAGGGCCCCATACACTACGATGAAACACGAAGGTTTTCATCGCCAAGATGAAACACGTCGTTCAAAAGGGCCCCACACACTACGTTCTTTTTCGTCGGTTTTCATCGCCACGATGAAACACGTCGTTCCAAAACCGAAGTGTGTAGTAGAAAAACACGACGGTTTTCTACAGGGCCCCATACACTACGATGAAACGCGACGGTTTTCATCGCTACGATAAAACACGTCGTTCTAAAACCGAAGTGTGTGATAGAAAAACACGACGGTTTTCATCACCACGATGAAACACGTCGTTCCAAAACCGAAGTGTGTGGTAGAAAACCGTTCGTGTGTACGAAATGTTGAACCGTCGTGCCAAAAATCAAGCTCGGACTGAATTTTAAACCGACGATGTAACACGACGGTTTTCTACCACACACTTCGGTTTTGGAACGACGTGTTTCGTCATGGCGATGAAAACCGTCGTGTTTCATCGTAGTCTGTGGGGCCCTGTAGAAAACCGTCGTGTTTTTCTATCACAATTTCGGTTTTAGAACGACGTGTTTCATCGTGGCGATGAAAACCGTCGTGTTTCATCGTAGTGTATGGGGCCCTTAAGGCTTCCTAACCATCCTCTCAATGGTCGGTGCAAACCGGTGTAAACGGCCATAAGAGCTTATTACGTAATCAATTTCACCTATTTGAGTCAAATAATAAGTTGTATAATTTTATTGTACTAGTTATGTAATGAACTCCATGTATTATTAGTAATTTAATAAGCTCATTACATAACTTATTTTTATTACAAAAACAGCAATTCTTTATAATTTCTTTATCCGAAAAGTTATAAATATAAAAATGAGAACCAATACGTTTTGGATAGAAGAGGTGCTTGCAGCTTCGCTATAAAGTACAAGCTCATATGGTGTTGCACCGTTGCCGACGTCATCAACGGTGTCGTGTGCTGTTTCGCTATCGGTAGTGGTTTAGAATATATTCGTGACCGATAAATAAGGATGGGGTTATTCTAAATGGGTATTAAAAATACTAACATTTATGATGAAAAATATTATTTGATTTTGATTAACATAAATAGTCAAAGAGGAAGATGCAAACGAGATTTAAAAAATGGTTGTTAAGAATGGTAATTAATGTACTAGAATCAATTAAGTATGCATAAAGTGAAAGCCAGCGGAATCATAGCCTGTGGTTCAAAGATCCTACGTCAAGGTGAGAAACGACACTTTGCTACGTCATCACTGGCAATTTGGCATGGTGGGGGACATGAGATTTGGTTACACATGCCTTACGAGGATAGGCTATCCTTCTGCGTAGTGTGTAGTGTAATATCCTTACTCTTAAGCCAATTTTAGGTGATTGATTGAACGGGCATCTTGACAGATAAACCATTAATTTAGCGTCATTTGTTAACCAATTGGTCTTAGCTGACGTTAAATCCATTGCTTATTTATCAAGAATATTGCGACTTGCGAGCCACTAGTGCAATAGTCATTTGACACTCATTCCAAAGTGACGGTTCGAACAGCACTAGAGCTATGTTGCAACTCAATGGTTTCAACGAAAAAAAATGTCAAATAATTAGGCGCTAGCTGACGTCACACGTTTGAAGGACTATTTTTACAAGGAGGCGACATGAGGAGAAAAAAGCGTATCCACTTCCGCCATATTGTTACGACACTTCTGTCTGAGATTCTGTCACTTTTGACATAGTAAGGCATCAGAATTGCATTAGGGCCGCATTTTGAATCCAAAGATTTTTTAAATGCAAAAAAAATTGAATCCCAGAATTCCTGTTTTGGATCTTGGAAGGATGTCCTGTTTCAGTATGTTGGAAGTTTTTTTTTTTACGTTTTTAGATAAATATTAAGAATCCATTTAGTTCGGCTTTGTTTAAGTAGCCATATTGTTTCTACACTAAGCCACGCCTACCGATGCCGTTTTCTATTGCACTATTCAAATGATGACAGCATCTCCTTAATTAATTCTACACCTCAATGATTTTTACACACAGGCGCTAGCTTGGCACCAATGACATAACGTCACTTTGTGTTCTGTGGTCACTTTCGATAGGGGGACAAACAGGTCATTGAGGCTTATGTGACGTCAGCTAGTACCTAATTGTTCCGGGATAGCTTTTATACAATTCGAATCCTTGATTAGGTCTGTTTCTGCAGAAATCATAAACCAGCCAGACTGAATTTCATTGGTTGAAACTAGTTTTCTGACTATTTTCAATTAATTAAATTCGCTATGACTGGTTTGTGATTTCTGCAGAAACAGACTTATTACAATCTCGAGATTGATGAATGGGATTTAGACCAAATTATTGATGATTAGATTAGTATAGTAGTACTACCTACATTCTACCCAATGTACTACACGGTCCGAGTTCGTTTTTGTCATCTTTTTCGTCGATTTGCACCGAAATTTTGACAGGCACGTGATTTGTAAATGTAAACTGAAACTTTCTTATCCAGTCGCACGTTCCTGTCAAAATTTTTGAGCAAATCGACGAAAAAGATGACAATAGCCTAGTATACAGTGGCTAAATAAACCTTTACATACAGTGGCGACAATAGAGGTCCCGCCGCCATCTTGTTCCCAACCTCTTGTTACTTTTAAATATTAATATATAGGATTTGAATGGACATCTATCATAAAAAATTGAAATCGACGTATTTGATAACCATTATTAGGTCCATCAAATACGTTGTTTTCCATGATTTATGATGGATGTTCACCTAAATCCCATATATTCATATTTAAAAGTAACGAGAGGTTGGGAACAAGATGGCGACGTTTTCAATATAAATATATGGGATTTTAGAACCAATCAAAAATAAGACAGTAATTGTCGCCACTGTGGTAATAGAGTCACTGTAGCCTAGTACTCATAACCGCGAAATTCGCTCTCTTTGACATTACTTCGACAATTTGACGCATAATTCACGCATAAAACGTCAAATTGTCGAAGCAATGCCAAAAAAGAGCGAATTTCGCTATGAGGCTTATTGGTCTGTTTCTGCAGAAATCACAAACCAGTCAGACTGAATTTCATTGGTTGAAACTAGTTTTCTGACTGTTTCTGACCAGTCAACTAATGAAATTCGCTTTGACTGGTTTCTGATTTTTGCAGAAACAGACCCAATAACGAACTCGGCCATAGTGACGTACTATACAGTGCTTCTATGCAAAACAGTGGCGACAATAGAGGGACTCATTTTTGATTGGCTGCAGAATATCGGCTAAGTTTGGTCGAAAGTTATTTGTGTTTACCGTTTGATTCTATGGAGATTTATGCAATTTTGAGTTAATATATTTTTGTTTTTGTTATTTGTGCCTGTTATTGACTATTTTGTGAGAAAAAATTAGAACAGAAAGAAAAGAAAGATCAAATACAATATTGAATGAGTTCGACAAAACATGGCGGGTGGGCGGAGCTTAGGCGCTAAAGTTATTTGTGTAAAACCATTCGATCTTATGGAGATTTATGCAATTTTGTGTTAATATAATTTTGTTTTTGTTATTTGTGCCTGTTATTGACTATTTTGTGATAAAAAGTTAGAACAGAAAAAAAAGAAAAAACAAATACACTATTGACTGAGTTTGACAAAGCATGGCGGCTAGGCGGAGCTTAGGCGCTAAAGTCGCCACTGTCTTGTATAGAGGCACTGTAACGTACTATACAGTGACTTTATTACCTACAGTGGCGACAATTGCTGTCTTATTTTCGATTGTTTCTGAAATCCCATATATATTTATTGAAAACGCGGCCATCTTGTTGCCACCTATTGCTTATTTCAAATATGAATATATGGGATTTGAGTGAACATCCATCATAAAACATGGAAAATAACGTATTTGATGGACCTAATAATGGTCATCAAATACGTCGATTTCAATTTTTTATGATAGATGTCCATTTAAATCCTATATATTAATATTTAAAAGTAACAAGAGCTTGGGAACAAGATGGCGGCGGGATCTCCATTGTCGCCACTGTATGTAAAAGTTTATTTAGCCACAACGTACTAATCATTGTAACGCCATCTATTAATGAGCTATTAAACGACGAATTTTGGTCGTTATCCATCTGTAATACAGACGTTATATAGACCGTGCGTTCGGTATTTTGATCTGAGTTTTCCGAGCTTGAATTTACCGTTCGGTTAACTATTTAAAAAGTGTGCTCGGCGCAGGCTCATTCGCGTTCGTTTATTTAAATTTTAATTCGAATTTCGATTTCTAAATCTGATACAAGAATAGGATTGCTCATAAGGCGTACGCTCGCAGATTCTCGAGTCGGCAAGGCCTGCAAGTGACGGCAACACTAGCAGCAGCTTATAGTGATGACGTCACCCGCAGGCCTCGATGGGATACTTGCGATTCAGACTCTGATACAGCGTTTAACGACTCTGTGCTCTCGCTGGTTACATGATTACGGCTCCGCTTCAGTACCCTCTCAAATTTTTCGAACGAGTATTCGAATACCAAGATTTGAAAAACTCCGAGTCCTAGTTGCTAGGATCTTTAGGAGAAAAATGAAAATGCGCTGCGCTATGTCATTACGTCGGGCGCAGCTTAAGGTAGGGTTACAGTTGTACATACATTTTCAACCAGTTGATTTGCTCAATTTGAAAAAAAACGTATTTTTTTTTTGCCAAACAACATGGCTTAACTGGTAATACAAATGCAAGACAGAGAATACGATGAATGTGCCGCACTTATGATTGAGGTGTTCGATCAGTCGTAAGGAAAGTTTGACAATCAAATGGGAATCGGCCTTTAGCAGTGATTAGTGAACGACTCCATTCCCCACTCCTCTGTCACTGCATTGTTTTGTTTTTGTGCTGCACAGTGTAAATAGCACTTCACTAGACACCGCCAGAAATAAGTGTAGAAATAAGTAGCGGCGGAAAGTTCAGAAAGCAATCGTACGCGAAGCGCAGTAGGCGGCGACACGAGAAACTACTCTAGCAAAACATGATGGCGTCTTTAGAGTGACACTGTTTGTGTCATCCAATCCTTGTAGTGTTTTCGCGTCTTATTTTTACGAAATCATTCAATACGCGTATCGAATAGTGTACGGTAAAGTGTCGAAAAGTGTTCTGAACCCGCGAAATAAGTTGGCGTCGATCGTTTGTCCTGTAAACAGTGAACATTTGGTGCAAGGTGGAGTGACGTTTGGTTTTTTTTTTATCCAGGATTCCCAAGCCTACTCATCATAATAGAAAGTAAATAAATACTATTTGTTTTGCACTGTATATAAGTTTAGTTTATTTGCACTTGTATGATTTGTTTCACTAGTAGAAATGTTTTGTTTCATTTTTGACTTTCTATTTGGATGGCACACCCTGCTTCTACTGCATCTATTTAAAATTTGTATATTTTAATACAGAATCTCGTACAGAACATAGCAACTGGTTATATTACAGGATAAAAATTTTAATCTCCACCTCCAACTTGTTTTGTATCATGAAAAAACTTCATTTAACAAATCCTGAAAGTATCAAATTGCTGGGATGGCTCAAGATATTTTTCAGGAACCTTGAAAGGTGATTTTATAGGAATTTTATGATTTTCCCAGATATTATGAGTAAAAAAATTCATAACTTAGGTTGTGATTTTCATGTCATCTCATCTTCCAACTTGTTTTGTATCATGAAAAAAAAACTTCATTTACCAATTCCTGAAAGTTTCAAATTGCTGAAATGGCTCAAAGTATTTTTCAGGAACCTTCAAAGGTGATTTTACAGGAATTATATGATTTTCTCAGGTATTAGGTAATGAGTAAAAAAAAATCGTAACTTTGGTTGTGACTGTCATATATCAACTTTCAACTCCGAGTTGTTTTGTATCATGACGAAACTTCATTTAACAAATCCTAGAAGTTTAGAATTGCTGGAATGGCTCAAAGTTTTTTCAGGAACCTTCAAAGGTGATTTTACAGGAATTTTATGATTTACTCAGGTATTAATGAGTAAAAAAGACAGTAGGTATCTTTGGTTGTGACTTTCACTCCGACTTTCATATCAATTTCCAATTTGTTTTTTATCATGAAAAACCTTCATTTAACAAATCCTGAAAGTTTTATATTGCTGTGATGGCTCAAAGTATTTTTCAGGAACCTTGAAAGGTGATTTTACAGGAATTTTATGATTTTCTCAGGTGTTAATGAGTAAATAAAATAGTAACTTTGGTTGTGACTTTCATATCAACTTCCAATTTGTTTTGTATTAAGAAAAAACTTCATTTAACAAATCCTGAAAGTTTTATATTGCTGAGATGGCTCAAAGTATTTTTCAGGAACCTTGAAAGGTGATTTAGTAACAGTTTACTATACAGACTTATGCTATTATCGCTATTTTACTAGATTATTTCGAGGGGCTTTTCACCTACCAAAATTTGTACACCGATTTCCATTTTTCTTAACATTTCACGGTATTTCCATGTATTTTTGAGTATTTCTAAGTAGTATTTCCAAATATTCCCTAGTATTTCAAAGTATTTCAGAGTACATATTTCTTAGTTGAGTTCTTGTATTTCTAAGTATTTCCAAGTATTTCCAAGTATTTCCAGGTATTTCCAAGTATTCTCCTAATATTTTAAAGTTTTACCTACTAGCTAATTCAATTTAAACAATAGGCTTAATTTCATTTTATTACCACTACATTGATTTGACAAACACCTCTCTAGGTAGGTACCAACAAAACTTGGAATGGGCTGATAGGGGCGCCAAAAAAGAAAAAAACTTATTCTCAATCGCTCTACTATCTTCTCTCAAAGGCCATTCAAAATTGTCTAAATTTCTTTTTAAAAATTTCATGTTACAGGATTTTTTAGTCATTCTCAAAAGTCTGCTTACATACCAATCTTCATCAAAATAGATGGCATAGTATTTAAAGAAAAGTTCTCAGAATCAAAACACGATCATGAATTAGAGGAGCTATAACTTTTCAATGTAAGGAATTCTTTTGTGAGGAATTTTAATGCTTTTACAAGATTTAATCAGAAATCCGCTAGAAACTTTAGAGAAAAATGTTTTTCTGGATTTTGACTTTTTGTGGTTTCTCATCCCTTAAACTCTAGACATGCAGTCAGTAGAAAGTCTGCTATTATTAGCATTAAAAAACCAACATAATGCAGACTTTCTTACCAATATACTTCGACCTTCATTTAATTCAATGGTAATACAACTTATTACTGCTTTTTGACCTCTTTTTTGAATAATCCGAGGTTCTCACAATCAAATAAAACAAACTGGCACTGTAAAAATTCAAAAAAAGTACCTATGTAATTTATGAGAAGAAGCAACGCTCAGGAAGCTCAGAAACAAACTGTTTTCTCACATCATTCGGCAAGTATTACCAAGTATTTCAAAGTATTTCTAGGTATTCCTCGAAGTATTACCAAGTATTTCTAAGCATTTCTAGGTATTTCCAAAGTATTTCTAGATATTTCCAAGTATTTCTAGCTATTTCCAAGTATTCCCAGGAATTTGTACACCGATTTCCTTGGGTGAAATGAAAAGCCCCTCGGATTATTTAAAACAAATTATGGTGTGATTGACGGCATACTAAACAATTACCCCAGGCGTATTTGCTTACTATAAGGACTTATCGGTTTTTTCTATTTTTTTCTGAAAATTATAGTCAGATATTCTCTAAATGAATTAGTATGTTAATATTGAATTTTAAAAAACGCGCGCTTTGCGCGCTCTGTTATTAACCAGTACATATAAATTGCAGAATGCTTTGCAGAGCAATTTGAAAGCGTATACACATTACTGGATCAGAACACAAATAAACCCACACTTCCCTTGGAAACCTACTCCAGGACTGCAATTACCAACATCATATTCACAGCAGAAAAAGTAGAAACCGCAATCCCATCACTAAAACCAAACTCTAGTCCAGGGCCTGATGAGATCACACCAGTTTTTGTCAAGAACTGTGTACAGGTGCTGAAATAGCCTTTGCCTCACTTGCTTAACACCATAATGCGCACAGGAGATTTCCCTTTAGCCTGGAAGAGGGCTGTAGTAACACCAATATACCTACAAGAAAGGAAACAAACAGCATGCAGAAAATTATAGACCAATCAGTCTAACAAGTGCACTATGTAAATGCATGGAAAAAATAGTAGCCAAAGAACTCACTGATTTTTTACTTCAAAATGTTTTACCTGCTGAGCAACATGGCTTTCTCCCAGGAAAATCAACATTAACAAACCTGCTAACCAGACTAAATGAGTGGACCCTGGCTGATGACAACCATGAACCAATTGATGTCATTTACCTTGATTTTGAAAAAGCATTCGACAAGGTGCCAACAGAATTTTTGCTTTATAAATTGGAACATTTTGGAGTTGGAGGTAAACTTCTGAGGTTGTTGGAAGGCTTTCTCACTGTACGTACCTTCCAAGTACGTGTGGATTCCTCACTTTTAAAGGAGCACAAAGTACACAGCGGTGTTCCTCAGGGGTCAGTCCTTGGCGCGCTGCTGTTTATAACTTACATAAGTGATCTCTATCAAGGGCTTCACACGAATAATGCGACATTTGCTGATGATGGAAACCTATACACAAATCCGCTGCTACATCAGGTTGAATTACAGATGGACCTTAACAACATTAAAGCTTGGACACATAAGTTTGGGCTGCCTCTGATTGATTACAAATGCGCTGTCCTTCATATCGGTCAAAACAATCCCAATTTCAACTATTTCTTTGAACAAACGGAAATAACACCAGTAACGAAACAACGAGACTTAGGAGTCACTTTAACATACGACCTGAAATGGGATACACATATCACACAAATGTCCAAAAAGGCTAATTCAATGATCTACCTTATTCAGATAGCCTTTAAAGACCTATCAAAGGAAATGATCTTGAAACTTTACAAGTCGTATGTAAGACCAAAAGTTGAATATGCCCTCGAATATGCCCAAACGATCTGGAATCCATACTATATTAAAGACATAGAATAGATAGAGAGAGTTCAAAGAAGAACAACCAGATTACTGCAGGAACTTAAGAGTCTGTCCTATGAGGAACGGCTCCTGAGATTGAACCTCACAACTTTAAGAGACAGGAGAATCAGAGGTGATCTCATTGAAATACATAAAATACTCAACGGTCACTATGCCTGTAACCTGAGAGACATCTTCCACCTAAGCCACAACATAAATCTGAGAGGACACAATCAAAAGCTATCTAAAGAAAGATGCAATAAGCTCCTGAGGAGGAATTTCCTTAACAATAGAGTTGCTTATAATTGGAACCGCCTGAGCGCTGACACCATAAACTCTACCTCCAAAAATCAGTTTTAAGAATCGCCTCGACCAGGAAATGACAAGTTGGGCCACAACCTCCTTTGTGCACTACTGTCTATAGACCATACAATCAGAACTAAGAATGCGATAGCTGTCTAAACAAATACGGCAGTCTCATCGGTTTTTCTTTAAACTGCCTACTGCTGTTAACAATAATAATAATATAACACAGTTTATAGCCAGTAGTAAAAGAACTGTAACAAAACTAACCAAAAATATGCAAACTAACCCGTCCACCGTCCACGTAATGCGCCCTAGTCCTTATAGTAAGTACAATATAAAAAACCGCTGACAAATTGATGGAAAAATAATGAGCATTAGGTAGGTATATGCCTTTTCCGTAACTAAAACGTACTAAACCTTATTAGGTATATTGTTGGAAACTAAATATTCCGCCCTGTTTTTGAATGGGAACTAAGTGATATCTGAATGAAATTATTGCGAAATAATTCCATAGAAGTTGCGACCTATAAGTTACCAGAACTGAATCTGCAATCTAATTGAAAATTCAAGAAACATAAAATATACAACCAAAAAACTAAAATAAATTGGACGTTTCCAAAATTCCTTGTTTTGTCTTGTGACGTCATACTTAAATGGTCAATATCTAACCCATCACCATATGCAGTCAATCAAAAAGCCCTATAGAAAATTTAAATTAGTAAAAATGTTTTTTTTTCGACGCCTTAATTTGTTTCAAATAATCATTTGAAACAATATCTGATGGTAATTTCTTTAAAAAAAAGAAAAGCATCATAAGTCCCTATGGTAAACAAATACGCCTGGGGTAATTGTTTAATATGTAGTCAATCATCAAAAAGCCCTTTAGAAAATTGGAACTGATAAAAATGTTATTTCCGACACCATAATTTGTTTTAAATAATCGATATAAACAATATCTGATAATAATTTTCAACAAAAAATTCGAAAATACCGTAAGTCCGTTTAGTAAATAATTACAGGAATTTCATGATTTTCTCAGGTTAATGCTATGAGAAATTTTTTTGACTTGTATTGAAGTCCAGAAGAGAGCCTTCCGAAAGCGATTTCCAACTTAGAAGTTGAAAAAAATTGCTTCTTGAGCTTTGGAAGAGTTTCTTAGGCCTGGAACAGTTTTTTTTTACTCTGGAGTTGCTTTTTGAGTGATTAAAGGGCTCTTTACAGGAGTTTATTCATTCCAAAATGAGGCAATTCCAAAAAAATCTCTAATCTCTAAAATACTTGTGACAAACATAGCATAGGACCCTGTTCCAGATTTTTTTAAATTTTGAAATAAGCGTAAGTAATAAAAACGCACCTCGTAATAGTTGTAATCCTGTAAAAGACCTTGATTGTAATGTGAGATATCAAGATAACCAATCTAAAGGCGTGCCAGGTTTACTTAACCAGGTAATAATATGCATAAATGAAATTTCAAACAACAATAATTAATTAATCAGCAAATCCCACTCGAAAGTGGGTTTTATATTGAAGGTGTGTGCTCCTTTTGCTTTCAAAATTTAATCTAGGTCTTTGTGTGTAGGTTCCAGGAATGTATTAATTTTTCATAATCTTTGCACTGAACTTTTGTTCTTCTTCAGACACTGAGAACTTAAGACTTTAGGCGCAAATTGTAAGAAAACTGTAATGATTTTCTGGGAAATAATTATTGTCAACTGATTGTGGGATTGCCAAAAAGAAAATAAAATAGGATTGAAAAAATATCACATTTTCTGAGAAATAAAATCAATTCTTTAATGTTTCTCAATAATAACTTCAATTATTTTCCAAAGAGAACATAATTATCTAATTATCTACCTTTTAAGGGCTTGACTGTACGCCATTTGATCAAAATTCCCTATTCAGGTATACTTATAAGTAAGGTAATAAGTAATATTTTCGTGTTGTTGTTTTAGGTATTATAGTAATTATCTAGGCTAGGGCCTATTGTAGTTGATTTAAGTAATAGTTACCCTCTTACTTGTCATTATTAAATCATTAATTTGATCCTCTTCTGGCAATACAAAACCCCTTAGAGTAACCAGCAACACAAGTTGGCAGAATGTTTGCAAATTTATCAATTTGTACTTCTAGAGAAACTCATGTCTCTGTGTGGATTTGTTGTTTTTCAACCTATTCCTGAAAGTTGAAGTGTTGAAGCCACAATCAGACTACAAAATCAAAACTTCATAACCTTCAATGAATGAATCTCAAAATCTGACATGTAAATGTCTAAAAACGACTTTTTTTTTCAGAAAATAACATGATCACAGGTCCATGGAAAAGAATGGATAAGAGATCAAATTATCACAGCAGATAGTCCAGGGCGCAGGAATAGCCGAAAAAGACATGAACCTTGCCGAACCAACCAACGTTTCGGCTTTGAAAAGATCGAAAGTGTGTGGGTACCGAGATGCGGTACCCGCGGTGCACGGTAAAACATTGGGACCGTGCCCGCCGCAAGGGAACCGGGCACGGCTGAGCAATCACCAAAGGAATCTGAGCTTGGATTTCAGGTAAGAATTATTATTGATGCAATTTTCGATACCTATTTACAAACAAAAATAGAGTAGAAAATCAAAATTAATAATTGTTTTTAAAGGTCATAAGTTACTTTGAAGTCAAATAAAGCGAAAAATCTCTGATTGCCTTGAAAATGTTTTAGGAAAAAGCAAATCTTTAATAAGAAAATGGATTTTTGAAAAATCATTTCCAAGAATTGAGTCTGTTGAAACTCGTAACTTTTCCAAGGAAAAAGATTTAGATTATTTTCGTCTTTAACCGCTTTTCGACGTCATCACGAATACATTAATAATATTTATAGCTGCAAAATGTAAAACACATGCATGACATGACGTGTTCCAGTCCAAAATTATAAATCTTTATTACAGTGACGAATTGGATATTTTTGTTAGATTTTAAACACTTTTGCTTTCAGTAAATCAAAACTAGAGAAAGATTCTGCAAATATTGTAAAAGGAATTTATTTTCTGCCCTTAATACTTAAATAACTGTTAAGGTGTTTTAATTAATGTTAAGAATTTTAAGCAGCTTTCTTCTACTAGAAGCGGTGTCAAGTAATACTAAATACGATGTCGGTTTCAGGGTAACTTTCTCTTGTATCCATTGGCATATCTTGGAATCAATGCTGCTTCTTAGCAAAATCTCTTTTAATTAAATAACCAATAACTGATTTTCTTTAGAAAGTGTGTAAAATGCCCTAATCTCAAGATAGGGCACGGATATTAAATAAATCGAAAGCAATTGAATAATAATAAAATATTATCTAACAGCGGAATAATTATTATTGCATTAATCCTCCTCAAGCATCATCTCACGCTTTTAACAGTTGCTTGATTAAATTTAACCTTTATTGTGTGCAGTACAATGGCAACGCTTACAAGTGGAGTTAACAAGGCGAAACAATTTCATTTGTTGACACAATAAAAATTTTATTGAGAGGAATAGTTACAAGATGATCATAAATTACCATCACTTTGGGTCAATTTCCATTTTGAGATTTTGTCTTTAAATGATGGGCGGAAAAAAATTGAAAATTCTCTTCTTATTCCTTAACGCGATGAGAATCGCTGAAAATTTCAGCTTTCTATCTATTATAGAATTGGAGATGCTTTTCAAAGTTTTGGAAAATTCAAATCAAAAGCCCCCTGCCTTAAAGTACTAAAATGATGAAATTGAAAATTTTCTTTTGTTGAGATTTTGTGTTTAAATTATCATTTGGGACCCCCCAAACTCCATACACTAAATTATTCTTGGATTTGAAGCCAAAATCTTTAAAAAAGGTCGTCAGGAAATTGAAAAATTGATAAATTCACCCCACATTGCTTAACGCGATTTTATTTCTGGAACTATAAGTCCAAATGAGCTGAAATTTTCAGGGATTTTAGGCCTCTACTAGGATAAGAATCACTAAAAATGTCAGCTTTCTATATCTATAATAAAATTGGAAATATGATCTTACAAAGTTTGTGGAAATCAATGTTGAGAATTCGACTTGAAATGATCATTTGGGACCCCCCCAAACTGAATACTGTAATGCCAAAATGTTTGAAAAAACATCAGTGAAATAATTAGAAAAGCTTCAGCTAATTTAATTTTTTTTTTTTTTGAAAAACTAAACACCGTAAACATCCACACTCTAATAAAGCTTCAACATTATTTATTATTTAACAAAAACATACATGGAGTTGTACTTAACATAAAATAAGAGGCATCGGAATGCGATAGTGATGGAACGGAATGGAATGTTCGCCAACGCCATATTAATTACACGGAATGCAGAAAAATGCCTGATTGAACTTAATGCGTAAATAATATTTTAATTTGTATAACTTTACTTATGCTGAATGCGTTATAATTTATATGAATACAAAATACAATTTATCTATAATAAGATTATATAAATTGTTTCTACAGTTTTATTAATGACAAAGTAAGTAAAGTCCGCTGAGTGGTCAAGGTGGATTATTAGAACATTTGAAGCTAAATTGTAACTTTACATTGAAAAAATTACTGTTTAATGAACTATAAAAATGAAATAAACATCGAAATTTTCAATAAAAAAAGACTGATCTAACTTAGTTTAACCTTGACTTTCTCTTCTCCATATGATCTAACTTTTTCGACCAGTTTTTTTGCAAGGAAATCTTTCAACTCACACAAGGTTTGTCTATCTATGGTCAAGGTTCCCCCAATTATGTGGGTGCAGTCAGGTTCTTAGAAAAACAAAAAAATAATCATGTAACCCTCATAGATAACAATATTATTATATTGCGATATTTTTCCTTAAATAAATAAATATATCAATACACTTGAGAGCATTCCACTGTATTGTAAAGATTATTGTATCATTAAGTCAATTTTGCACTTGTTTCGCTTAATTCATTAATTTTGCTTGATCCCTTGTCATCCAATCATAAATTCATCAAATATACCATGAATATGGAATTCAAAAAGTACAGTTTCGATTCTCAAGTACTCTGGTGTTCTATTTAAAAACCTCACCACACCCATTCCCATATACCGAGGGCGTTCAACTTCTTTTTTTTTTATTTTCCTTTTAATATCCCACTTCCACTCATGCACGGATTCCATAACACAGTAATGTGTGCCCGAGGTACTATTTTACAGTCTGGTACTTTTACGATGTCCTTCTCTCTGGTACTTGCTAGTTTCCCATGACCCTTTTTTTTTATCCCTAATGTGAAAATAATATTACACTGCGGGCTGCAGACTGGAACTAATTTATTTAAATAGCGATTCGTGTTGTTAAGAAACCAATTTCTTCTTATAATATGTGATGCTTACAAAGTGTGGGAAGATTTGTTTATATAGTATAAAGTTCCAATGATACTGGCAATAGATTTAAACATTGTCTATCTGTGGCGTAATAATATAGCCACATTCCAAAACTCAATTAGAGCATGGCGCCATTCGAATGAATAATTGCTTCTTATGCTTTGTGTGAGTTGTAATTAAAAATGTTTATTAATTGGGATGTTATGTATCAACTTATGATATGTTTTTGCCAGAAAGCTAAATTTAATGGTTTGGAATCACACACATACCTAAAATTAGCAAACTAGTCACTTTTTCTGTTTATGCAGATTTTTGTTCATTATCTATCGAGTGTCGAAATATAAGAAAACTTATCTTAATTATTATCTCATTCAAGATAATTGTTTCCCTAAAACAAAAAAACCATTTTCGGTGTAAAACAACCATGATCCAATTGAAAATAAATCGCCGGATATTGCTTTTTAACGCCTCAGATCCGAGAAGCACTCTCTTGTTTTCAAATTCACGAATAATTAAAGTTGTTAGCACGCCCTTGACGCAAATTCGTTATTCTCTTGAATTTGTTAATTGCTCTAACGAAAAATTGTTTTCAAGGCAAAAATGCATAATTCCTATCGTATATTATTGGATTTGTATTGACACATCAAGAAAACAAAACACAGCTTTCTTATCGGGCGGTATCCTATACGAATAAAATGAGAAATTGTATGAAAGAGGGACATAAATTCAATGGCTGTCTAACAAAAAGCCCATTTAAAGCTTTCCTTCATATAAAAGGGGACTGGTTGAATAAGAGCACTATTATTAAATTATCATGACGGAATGCGGGCTTTAAAAAGCCATTTTGATTCCTATTAAGGCCGTTATGTGGGAGCTGTGTTCTCGATTTATGGTTGTCTTCAAGTCATGTTTAAAAGATAATGCCACTGATATTATTGGTAATCCAGAAATAGTCCATCAGGCTTTGATCTGTAACTGTTGTCAAATAATTTTAAAAAATGGTTATTTATAGGCGATAGAAGATTAAAAGATTTCATGGATCTTTCCTGGAAAACTATTAAACATCGACTCGATAATGTCTATTTTGAGAATTATAGTATAGTATCTACTAGAAATTTTATAGTTTTTAGAGTAGTCCGAGTTCATCTATTTTAGAATAATTACTCTCGACTAGACTGTACTTTTTGCTGGCACTGACAAATTAGGTGGGTGAGAATCAAAATATTAATAGATACATTTTGTACTTGACCTTACCAGCATATTATAGGTGAGCTGCTCATTATAATTAGATTATTTTTTTGGTTAAAGTAGTGCTCCTTGAATCCACCTCACACCTTTGGTAATTTGATTAGGAAAAAGTCAGGAGTTGAATCATCTGATAAACATTTAGTCGAGTAAAAGTGAAAAATTATAGAAATTCATCAGACATTTAAAATGATGAATTATCTGGCGTTCCCTTATAAAAAGCTCCTTCAGTTTGGTACGAATGTAGATGTACTACACAGGATCTTGGTGTAATCTTCTGGATGTCTGACTTGTGGTGAAGTTACATTGAATTATTAGCAAATTACCAACCTCAAGAATTCAATCAATGTTAGAGCCTCCTAAATCCTGATGAAGATAACAGCAACTTGCCTGTACAAATAAAAAATAAGCCTTGGCCCAAAATTTAAACTATTAAATCCACTTACCTGCATTTTAACTTTTATACAACGAAATTTGAACTTTACTTGTGACTAAAGCAAATAGACTCCAGTTTCCAAACCTAAATGAACTTTATCATTGTTATTTCCGCTTCCGGCCTAATCCCAGACGAACTTTATTGACTTGGCGACTTAATTTCAATTGTCCCCATTCAAACAAGAAATTATTTCCGATTTGGCACGGTTTCAAGATAATGAATGACAAAATTTAATACTTCCTATTTTTATTAATTGACATTTTTCTTGTTTCAGGTCAATGGGTATACTTTTACCGCCCGTAACTCAAGTGACCACGGCCACGAGTTCTCACATGACCCTTCATCACAGGAATCGGTCCTTGGACTCGGCCCTGCAAAAAATACCAGAAGTGGACGTCACTCCGAGTCCCGAGTGCGAAAACGGCGTCGTCGTTGCCGCCGTTTTGGCAGATACTGTCAGACATCAGGTAAGAACAATAACTTTAACGGATTTTTCAGTTTTTAAAAATGTATCTTCAAAGGTACTGAGATGTTTGAGAAAAGATCAGCGAAAAAAATTGAAAAATGATAGAATTAGTCCCATTTCTTTAGCACCTCTAGAATTATAAGTACAAATAAACTGAAATTCCCAGAGTCTGTAGTCCTTGATCTAAGAAATTGCAACACCCACTAAATGTAAATATATTTCATTAATATTTTGGGAATGAGCTGGGTTAAATATGAATAGCAATCGACGACATTTTCAAACAAATTTATTGTAAGGAATTCTTATTAATTCAATAGTCAGTTGCGCCTCGACGAAAGTTTTTGTATTCTGCAACTCTTCGTGGTATGCTGCGAATCAGATGATCCATATCTGCCTGTGTTAGGTTCTCCCAGACTAATCTTATCTCATGACGTAGACGTAGATCCAGTAGAAGATGTGGCAACCACCTCAGCCTTCTACCTAAATTATCCCAGACTTGTGTAATAGGCGATAAGTCTAGTGACCTTGCGGGTCATGAGAGATGGGTTACATTAGCTTGTTGAAGGAAGTGGCTAGTAACCGCAAAGGCATGCGGTCCTGCATTGTCTTGTGGAAAAATTGGATCTTGCAGTCGCTGGAGGTAGGGCAACATAGAAAAGTCCGTCGCAGATGTGAAGAAAGGCACCAACTTCAATTTTCCATGGAAAGTGAGACTGCGCTAACTAGGGGCGTTATGGCTTGGAGTGCCATAGCAGTTGGAAGCAGGTCACCTCTAGTTTTTTTGGATAGAAACATGAACGCTCATACCTTCATTAATAACGTATTATAACTTGTCACGTTGCCCTACCTTCAGCAACTGCAAGATCCAATTTCTCAACAAGACAATGCGGGATCAAGTACCGCTGCAGTTACTAGAAACTTCCTCCAACAAGGTAATGTAACCTTTCTTTCATGGCCCGCAAGGTCACCAGACTTATCGCCTATTGAACATGTCTGAGATGTGATAGGTAGAAGGCTGAGGCAGTTGCCACATCTTCTACTGTATGCACGACATCTACGTGATGAGATAAGATTAGCATAAAAGAACCTACCACGGGCAGGTATCGATCATCTGATTCACAGCATGTCACAAAGAGTTACAGAATGTCAAAACTTATGTAGAGGCGCAACTGACTATTGAATTATTAAGAATTCCTTTAAATGAATTTGTTTGAAAATTGCATCGATTGTTATCCATATTTATCCTAACTACTTCCCAAAATAATATTAAAATATATTTACATTTACTGGGGCTATGTCACACAGTATATAATAAATGGAGATACCTATGATTTTTCAATGTTTTAAAAAATTCAAATCCAAAGATTTTACTCAGTTAGTTTGAGTTTTTCACAAAAGGTTTAAAAGTGACCAGCGAAAAAATTGGTTAATGATAAAAGTTTCCCCAATTTTCTTATCAAGATTCTATATCAGGGTTGTAGTCCTCCATTAGAATAAAATTCTTTGGTAAAATGTAAGATTCCTCAACCTCAATACAAAAATGTTGAACCCGCTATAACTCTGGCAATAATTATTATTGTATTATCTATTTGTGTTGACAATAATTTTTCATATTTGATTAACATTTATCTACCTAATCAACACTACTTGAAATATATAATGATTATGTAGTCGTTATTTTTTAAACTTCAAGCATTTTTTATGAGTTGTTTAATCTACTGTGAGAAAAATTCTCAAACTGACATTTGATACAAGAATATCCCTTGACTTGGGTCGCATACTAAAATTGACAATGTTGCGCAAATGGAAATTCAATAGCTTTGAGATAACACAGAGAGAGGATGTGGTGGCATTGAAAATCCCATGATATTCGATATTGTCGAAAGATTATTGTTGCACTTATTCATAATAATTGTTATCAATTTAATTATTGACGCGCATTTTCGCATTTGATGAATTTGATGTGGCAGATTTTGATGAATCGATGTTTTTAACCTGCAATGACCCTTTTTGAATTCCTAATAAATCATTTACCAACCTAAACTTTACAATCATCAGCAGAAAAAAAATTATTACAACAGAACAAGTAAAATGTTTCATTGAATAATTAATTCTTAAAAATTTACAGTTTAGTTCGAATATTTGTTTAAATAAATAATCTTGACTTAGTTATTGGTTTTTTTAATAATAATTTTAACCAGTTATTCTTGTTTGAATTGCATATTCAACAACAAAGTTAAAAGTTAATGATTTTATATGAATACAAACATGCCAAGGCTTGCTGGAATTGAATTGCCATTAAACAAAAAAAAAACACTCTAATCCAAACAGTTTGCTTGACTTTTTTGAAAAAGCATAATTACAGATTTGTACACAGCCATTTGTACACACCAACGAAGCCTCTATTGCGTTTTCATAAAAACGCCGCCCTCTTTAATTATCAGAAGTTGAAATATTCCTTCGAAATTTCAACACAAATTTTGATTGTTGAAAAATGCTTTTGCTTACAAAACGCAAAATGTTACACAATTTCCCTTGAAGAAAGGGGGGCAACATAGAGGAATCGATAATCGCTGAAATCCAAACAAAACAAAGTAATGCCTAAAAGTAGGTACTCTTATTGATTAAATTTGAAATCGTTTTTTTCATATAGTTTCAAGTAAATGATACACTAAAGGCCGGTTTACCTAAAGGCCGGTTTACACATATCTGTTATAATTACTTACCCCTTCGCTTAAATCCCTTAAACCCAATAAATCTTTAAATTTTAGAAATGTTGGCCCTGATTGGGCTGGCTTTTTTGTATCTACATAAATTAAGTTTATCAGACCCTTTCTTAAATTTTCAGACACAAAATTAAACTTTAAATCAATATGTTTGACTCTACGATTATTAGAAGGATTTCTAATTTATTGCCAAACAACCCTGATTATCTTCGAAGAAAGTTATTGATTCGAAGTTGATATCATATGGTTTCTCAGCCACAATCCATCAGTAACTGAAGTACACAAAGCCACCAGTTCTGCTGCTAGTTGTAGATAATGACACGCAAGATTGTTTTCTTTTACTCCACATTAAAATATTATTAAATGCTTTAAAAAGGTATTCTGTGACTGATTTTCTATCTTGAGTGTCACCACCCCAATCTGCATCTACATAACAATATAATTCGCCTTCAGTATCTACTCTACAATATTTTAGGTCAACATTGACAGTGCCCTTCAAATACCTTAGTATTTGTTTTAAATGCGACCAATTTTCATCAGTTTCCTTATCTTGATAGCGAGCAAAAACATTTACTGAATAACAAATATCGGGTCTACTTTCCAACATCAAATACATAAGGCAACCGACCAACTCACGAAAAGGTTTTTCTGTCTTTTTCTTTTTTCCATCAAAAAATTCAAATTTCCATCAATCGGATCAATAGGTATGCTTAAACTATTGGATTCGTCCATTCCAAATTTTTTCAACACATTTTCAGTATAATTTGACTGATCTATTGTTACCATTCCCTTATCACTATCATAATTAATATTAAGACCCAAAAAATGTTCAAGTTTCCCTTTATTTTTCATTTGAAACTTCCCCATTGATTTTATCTTTTATATTATTTTAAATTTATGCTGGCTAAAATAATATCATCAACATAATATATAGTCCAAGAAACGGAGATCTGAAAAGAGGGGTTACCTCAACATAATTAGAAGTTGAAATTTTTTTGGGGGGATCGGTTCATTTTAATATGCTAAACAACATATTAAGTTTGCGACCTTGTACTTCCATAGGGTTTTCAGTTAGGGGTGGTTTTTAGGGGTAATTTGCGGTTTATGGAGAACGCTGCTCAAAGGGATGGTTCAATAGTAAAAAGTTTCAAATGAATGTTGTAGCTGAAGTTTTTTGCTATAAAAAACTCAGCGACAGCACCCCTCTATCTTCTATAGTTTTTTTTCTGCAGCTTCTTGAATAGTAGCATGTTTTTGTTCAAGGTCACTGAATCAACGTTTTGCCATTTTACGCGCATTTGTTGCAGCAGCGGCCGAATGCATAATCCGATTTCAATTTTTTCAGACACCACATTATTTCTAATGAAATGCACTCTCCAATGCTTTTTTGTTCGAATTTTTTGCTTGAAAATTAAGCGAGCACGGACTTGTCTAATGTGCGAGGAAGTTGTAAGTTGCATCGAAAGCTACCCCTTTCTTGCATTCACTCTAATTTCTAAACGGGGCCAAATATTTGGTGACAGTTTTCGACAATCGGCAGCCCATTTATTCCTCTCATAATGCCCCAGCGGATTTTTTTTTTCGTTAATCACTTAATGACTTATTGGCCTGAGAACGCCGCGCGGGATTTTTCAAAAAGTAAAAATAATTAAAATTGTCGCATAGCGCAGAAATTTGGTACGATGGCCGTATTTATTGTTCTTACGAATATACTGCAATTTTAATTGCTTCACATGATATAAAATTGCAGTATAATCATGAGAACAATAAATAAAGCCATCGTACCAAATTTCAGCGCTATGCAACAATTTTAATTTTTTTTTACTTTTTGAAAAATCGCGCGCGACGTTTTCAGGCCAATAAGTCATTAAGTGATTAACGAAAAAAAAAATCCGCTGGGGCATTATGGGAGGAATAAATTGGCTGCCGATTGTCGAAAACTGTCACCAAATATTTGACCCCGTTTAGAAATTAGAGTGAATGCAAGAAAGGGGTAGTTTTCGATGCAATTTACAGGTTCCTCGCACATTAGACAAGTCCGTGCTCGCTTAATTTTCAAGCAAAAAATTCGAACAAAAAAGCATTGGAGAGTGCATTTCATTAGAAATAATGTGGTGTTTGAAAAATTGAAATCGGATTATGCATTCGGCCGCTGCTGCAACAAATGCGCGTAAAATGGCAAAACGTTGATTCAGTGACCTTGAACAAAAACATGCTACTATTCAAGAAGCTGCAGAAAAAAAACTATAGAAGATAGAGGGGTGCTGTCGCTGAGTTTTTTATAGCAAAAAACTTCAGCTACAACATTCATTTGAAACTTTTTGCTATTGGACCATCTTTTTGAGCAGCGTTCTCCATAAACTGCAAATTAACCCTAAAAACCACCCCTAACTGAAAACCCTATGGAAGTACAAGGTCGCAAACTTAATATGTTATTAAGCACATGAAAATGAACCGATCCCCCCCAAAAAATGTTAACTTCTAATTATGTTGAGGTAAACTTCCTTTATTGCTTGGACTAATAGGTATTAACAGAAAATACTTTTCGTTTTTAGTGCTCAAAACATATAAACAATAATCATTTTCAGATCGAACAAAACCAATACTAAGCAAGAATTTATCAATTTCATTGTTCCAACATTTGGATGACTAAGCCCATACAAAGATTTTTTTAATTTTGAAACGGTATTAGGAACACATACAATTCCTTGTGGTGGAAATATATAAACATCTTCTTCTAAATTTCCGTTTAAAAATGCGGTCTTTACGTCTAATTGTAAGAAGTGAAACTTACATTGATTTCCAATCATAAGTAACATTCTAATGGTGGTCATTTCCACAAAAGGTCAGTATAAATCATCATCCACTCTTGGGCAAACCCTCTTACAACTAACCTAGTTTTAAATTTGCCACATCTATTTTTCTTCAAACTTTTATAAGTGAAAACCCATTTAGTATCAAGTATACAAACATTTTCTGGTTTCTTAACTGACATCCAAGTTTCATTCTTTTCTATCGATTCCAACTCCTTTTCTACCACTTTCCCTTATCTGGATAGAGAAGAAAAATTATTTGGTACATTTTCAACAAAGTTATAAGCATTAAAAGCCATGTATAGTTCATATTCATCAAACTTGGATGGCACTTTAACGCTTATTTTCTCTACAAATTCTGTCTCGAAACTCACTCACTATTATTTTTAGAAGTAGCTAATAGATTCTTAGAAATATTTTCATCAAGAATCATTATCAACCATACCAACAACATTATTTTTGAATGGAAAAACATTCTCATTAAATTCTAAATTTCTAGAAATAGTAACTTTTTGTTTTTTGAAACTCCACAACCTATAGCCATTATTTGCATAACCAATCATTACACATTTTTCAACTTTAGAATCAAATTTGTCCCGACATTCTTTGAAAATATGGCTATACGCTAAGCAACCAAAAATTTTGAAATTACTTACGTTTGGTTTTTGTCCATACCATATTTCTGCTGGTGTCATTCCATTGGAAGAAACTGATGTGCCCCTATTCACATTTATAGTTCACCCCAATATTCCTTTGGTACTTTAGAATCCTGAATAATTGCTCTGCTTCTCTCAACTAAGCTTCTGTTTTTTCTTTCTGCTTTTCCATTCTGCTGTGGGGTATATGGTACTGTGTGATCCAAAATTATACCTCGTTCCTTACAAAAATCTTTAAAACTCCTAGACACATATTCACCCCCATTATCACACCTTAGTTCTGGAATTCTATTATTAAATTTGGACTCTACGATACTGACATACTCTTTAAATTTATCAAAAACTTCATTTTTTGCTTTAGGCAAATACATACAACAGAAATTCGAAGAATCGTCGATAAAAGTTACAAAATATTTATAACCATCATACGTAATGGGAGTTATTGGACCACAAACATCCGTATGTATAATTTCCAAAATTCTTTGACTTCTTATCCTTGAACCAAAAGGAAACCTAGTCATCTTACCACTCACACAGGGCTCACAAAATTCCACTTTTTTTATATTACCTGTGAATTTTCACATACAACCTTTATATTGGACATTTCTAGTTTCTTGACGCTTAATAAATTCTTTCTTAAATCGGGTACATATAAAACATTCTTTATGGTACAATTTACCTTCTTTTCTCTTACTTTACTAATAGCCCTTATCTTTTTTTCCTGTTCTGAATACCTGAACCACGAAATGAACCTCTTTGACCCAATGTTTGACCATATCTTAAACCATATTCTCTACCTCTGTCTTCATATCTCTAATCTGCTCCATTGTCATATTTCCAAATTTCAATTTGTCTTTGCTGATTATTACTATATCTCCCATCATTATTTGTACGAAAATTCGTTCCTCGACCTCAATTTCCATAAAAATGTCCATATCGTTGGTTATTATCGTTATTTAACTTTTTACAGTCCTTCTTGAAATGACCAGATTTGCCACATCTATAGCATGTACCTTTTTGTTGTGTAGTGAAAGCAAATGTACTGTCCTGACCATCATTAATTCTCTTACCTAAATTTCTTTTTTTCAAATTCTGCCACCAACCTCCGTTTCACCATTTCAAATGTCATATTCGGGGTACTTTCAATAATTGCTACTATGGTCTCATAGGATTTGGGCAAACACAAAAGCATGTTACAAATCAGGTCTTCATCACTTAGCTGTGCACCTGAACTCTTCAATTGCCTGACAATTTCATCGAAATCACTAATAAATTTTTCCATTGATTGTCCCTCGTTGAGCTTCATTGATAATAATTTTCTTTTCTAAAATAGCTGGCCTGGCAAACCTTTTTTCTCATACTTCTCCTTTAAAATTTGCCACATTTGAAAAGCTATTCTTTTTTCTCGTAGACATTCTAACTGATTGTCATCTACACATTATAGATACAATCAAAGATTTGGCTTTGCAATCCCTTTTGTTTACCTGCTGTCTTTTATTTTCGGTGGCCAAATTACCTGGAATGGATTCTGTTTCCATCATATCTGTCACTCCATTTTCTGCCAAAATCCTTTCAATTCGGAACTTCCAGTTATGATAATTATTGCCATTCAAAGCCTCAATTGCATAATTTTTCCCGGCTTGAGCAATTTTCAGAACTTTTTCACTTGGATTACTTTGGCGCCCTAGGTAACTGGGCCCATAACCTGTAATAATTACTATTTAAACTGCAGTGGATACTTCTTCAAATTAACTTTTATTTCACAGAGAACAAAGACAGGATTAAACAATTCTACATATTTCAATTACATACATTTTGTCAAAACTACAATTAAAACATCAGACAGGGATAAGCAGATTTTAGCTTATATTTCAACCAATGACATGCCAGAACTGGAACGTCAGTGAGACTGGCTCCAGCTACTGGATACATGTAAATCGGCCCTTATACCAACTAATGAACAAGATACCTGAAACCGTTATTGATTCACTTAAACTTAATTTAGGTTTACATCATTTCTACAATAAATTTGAATGAAAGGTTTCAATAGTTCTAAGTTCTAAAACTGCCTGAGTAGATTATTTTGAAAAAAAAATTCTTTAGGTCTCGGCCAAACAACGTGACGAATTAGCATCGCTAGGTTCGGACGACAGCGGCATCTTATGCGGTTCCGATACCAGCGATACCACAACCAGAGAATCCAGCGTCGAACATCTGTCCAACGTGGAAAGTCGAGAAAGCTTGGACGATCTGGACGAGAAATTAGTACCACCAAAGTGCCAAAACGCCCTAGCGAACGAGCAAAGGACTAAAAATCGCGATGTAAATAATTTTTGTAATATAGACGATGTAAATAGTGGCAAGGAAAGTGTTACGAAGCCGCCGGCCAAGAGTTCTGGAATGCTGAGGCTTTTAGAAAGCAAAGTTTTCGACGTGCCCATGGCAATGCATTATTTGTTCAACAGCAAAGAACCAGGAGTAAGTTATAGTTATTAAGTTAAAAGGCTTTTTCTGGCTAGACAGAGCAATAATTCAAATCCACACCTTAATTTCCGTATTCTTGTCGAGCCCGATGTTCAATATTTCATACAGACGGTGTTAAGGTGTGGTTTTGATGTTCCTGAAACGTGTGTCACGTGCAAATAGAGGGTTGGGGGCGATAACCCAAAAAATATTTGACGGACTGATTAATGGGCGGAGGGGTCTGCTACTTAATTTAATGGGATTTCATGACGGAAATGTTTAAGTTTATCTATTTTGTTGAGTGATAAGGATATACAGGGTAATGACTGATTTGTGTTTATTTTAAAGTTTATTTATAAAATGTATGGCTATTTCATCTATTGCTTTACTGTTATAGTCATTGGAATTTTCTAAAAAAAAAAAACAACTAATTCAAATAACTTGCCCTTTCCATTATTATAAATAAACATTATTTCATTGTTTTAAACTTTCTTCATTATAAAAAAAAAACGAAAGTGTTACTCAAATACATACAATCACAGGCAGATTCCTAGTTATAATGAAATCTAAACAATACTAATTGGGTTTTTGCACATGTTCAAATTCAGAATTAAAACCCATTAAAATCTGTTTAGATAATTATATTTTGTATGTGTGAACATCAATTTCAAATTACTCAAATAATGTAGGTCGGTTTTTGATGGGTTTTTGGTTTTAGCTAATTTTTGGTTTAATTTTAGGTTCTCTGTTATATCGTCAACAAAATGTTCACTTTTAGTGACCAAGAAGTAGATTTTTATCTGCCGCAACTCGTCTGTATGTACATAGAAATGCACGAAGTAGCTGAAGTGATTCATCGATATCTTGTCCATCGGTAAGTAGATTTTGTAGGAGAACAACCCATAAAATCATTCAGCTAGAGTATAAATTTTCGATTGCTGTTTGGAAAAAATCCTGTTTGATATGTCGATAGGGGATCTGGATTTTATCTTATAAATTAAGACAAATAGGCCTACGGCTGGGGAAAATTGAAATGGAAGCTCTAAAAATACTACCCCGGGCAGCTTTTGATAGGATTGGGCGTCTCCGCTGAGTCTAGACATTTGTTTTTGTGTGTGTTTACATAATATGTATAATCTATATGAAAAAAAAATCAAATCAAGGTTACCTTCTTGGCAAAATTTTTGATATGCAAAGGTGATTTATTAGTTATCACCTATGACAAATCAGTGGTGTTTCCGAAGCAGTTTAAAAAAACACATTTTACATAAAAGGAATACTTTAAACTCTAAAAGCATTTGTGTAATTTTTAGAAAATTTTATGTTATCGTAAATAGAATAATTTAGTTGAGCATGTTCAATTGAAATACATATAGCAAATATCAGGTATCATATTTAGCTTTGCGTATATTGCAAATAATTAAGTTTAATTGCTATTAACGTAACAATGACGATAGCAAAATATTTCCAACCATTATCGAACCTTTTAAGACAGGAAATTGTCCCAAAAAGGCTATTTTTATCCTCCCTAAAAAGTGACAGAACCCTTATGATTGGGGTTTTATAAATGGTCCCTATAAAAGCGAAACTGTAAACCGACATTAATTTCGGCCGGCTGTACTTTAGGGTTCATCATTACTATGCCGCGCCCCGTTTTTCGGCATTTGGGGCGCGTATTCAAAAACTGGGTCGAGTCCTAGAAATGAATAGTAGAAAAGGAGTGTCCCTGGATTATTTTTGATTTATTTTTTGGAGGTGCACCTGTACCAACAATGTATTTGAAAATTATTAATTTTTATTGTTCCTCGTCTCGATATATGATATATATCTGTTTTATTTGATTGTTAGTTGTTTATTTTTTTGAGATAATACATGTTGATGAGGATATTCTACTACTGAATACGTTGACATTGAAACTATAAGTTCAAATGAGCTGAAATTTTCAGGGAATCCTAGTCCTAGGACTGGGATAAGAATCGCTGAAAATTTCAGCTTTCTATCTCTAAGAGAAAAAAAAATTATGACCTTTCAAAGTTTTCTAAAATCTAAATCATAAGGTAAGTTACCTTAATACTAAAATGATGAAATTTAAAAAAAAATTATATTGATATTTTGTGTCTTAATGATTATTCGGGATCCCCCAAACTTCATAAACTAAATTATTCTGATTTGAATCCAGATTCTATGAAAAAGGGCACTCAGAAAAATTGATAAACCACCCCAAATTGCTTAACACGATTTTATCTCAGGAACTATAAGTGCAAATGGGCTGAAATTTTCAGGAATTGTAGTCCTTTGAAAGGGATAAAATTCAGTGAAAGTTTCAGCTTTCTATCTATAATAGAAAAAAATGACCTTTCAAAGTTTTCCAAAATCTAAATCATAAGGTAGCTTCTTACCTACTAAAACGATGAAATTTCAAATTTTTTTTTGTCGAGATTTTGTATTCTAATGGTCAATCCGAGGGTCAATCAACATACCCCAAACTCCATACACTAAATTATTCTCAGATTTGAAGCCGAAATCTATGAAAAAAGGCACTCAGAAAAATTGAAAAATTGATAAATCACCCCAAATTGCTTAACACGATTTTATCTCAGGAACTATAAGTGCAAATGAGCTGAAATTTTCAGAGATTGTAGTCCTCTATTGGGATAAGAATCGCTGAAAATTTCAGTTTTCTATCTATAATAGAAAAAAAGTTATGGTTTTTTGAAGTTTACAAAAATCTGAATCATAAGGTCCTTACCTTAGTACTAAAATGATAAAATTTCAAATTTTTTTATGTTGATATTTCAAGAAATCCTAAGAATTTTCTAAGAGAAAAGCAGGATATTTGCAGAAGAATGATTTAGGGTTTAGGACCCAAGGATTTCTTCCAGTCTTCTCCAGAAAAACTGGAAAATTAGGAAAGAAACGATCAATAATTTAAGATTTGATCCCAGAATCCTCATTTAGGAAAGAAGAAAATCGATCAAGAGTCAGGACTCAAAGATTCTTCCAGTATTTTCCAGAGAATAAGCAGAAAATTAAGGAAAAAAAGGCCAGAATAAAAGAGAAAATTTAATGAAAATTGAGAAATGAAAAGAGGAGATTCAGAAATAGATTGACATATCAATATTTTCTTTATTCCAGGCTCTTGAAGTCTCTCTATTTAAAAAAAAGACATTTGGAGAAAACAGAAATTCAAGAGCCGGGGAATAGACAAAAAATTAAGACGGAAAAAATGGAAAAAAAAAAACTTAATAAAATTGGGAAATGTAAAGAGAAAATTCAGGAAAAATTGAGAAGAAATTGGTTGGCAAGTGAAAATATCAATATTTTCTCTGTCCAGGCTCTTGAATTCTCTTTATTTGAAATAAATTGAAAAAAAAAAGGAAATTCAAGAGCCGGGAATAAACAAGAATTGAAACGGGAAAACTGAAAATTAACTAGAGAAAAATGTAGATGTCATTTCAAGTACGACAGTTTAAGTAAAGACTCAAATTTGACTCTGATTTTCGAAAAATTTGGTACTTGTACTTAAATTTGCTGAATTCAAGTCAATTTACTTGATATTTTAAGTATTTCCTTCTGTACTTATACTATACTTGTACTAGTACTTGATTCGTATTAAAAAAGAAACTTGTAAGTACTTAATATAAGTACTTTCCCAGTTTTTTCAGAGAAGAAGGAGAAAATTGGGAAATTAACGATAAAAATTTGATTAATAGAATTTTTTCGAAGAAAAAGGAGAGAAAATGTCCAATGATAAATGACTCGGACTAGGAATCCTAAGAATCTTTTTAGAGAAAAACAGGATATTTGCAAAAGAATGATTCAGGATCTAGGACCCAAAGATTTTTCCAGTCTTCTCCAGGAAAACAGCGAAAAATTAGGAAAGAAACGATTAAAAATTTAGGATTTGATCCCAAAATCCTCATTTAGGAAAGAAGAAAATCGATCAAGAATCAGGACTCAAAGATTCTTCCAGTATTTTCCAGAGAATAAGCAGAAAATTAGGAAAAAGAAGGTCTGAATAAAAGAGAAAATTCAATGAAAATTGAGAAATGAATTGATGATGAATTCTCTTTATTGGGAAGAAATTGAAAAAATAGGAAATTCAAGAGCCGAGAATAAACAAAAATTGAGACGGGAAAACCGAGAATTAAGTAGAAAAGAAATGTATAGTGGAGGATTACAATTTCTCAATACTCATTTTCAGAGTTGTACCGAGTGTTTCAAATGCTTGAAGTATATACCTAAGTATTGATTTGGGTACTAATCGAAACATTGGTACTTGTAGTTATGAAATTTCACTTAAGTATTATGCTCAAATCATTCATATCTCCCTTATGCTTGCACCGGTACTTAAGTACTTCGTATTAAAACAGAAACTTGTACTTGATACTTAAGTACTTTTTCTTGGTTCTTACAACTAGACTTATAACTCAGTTTGAGAGTAATAACAATTTGAGTTTCAATAGAAGATAATGTTCAAAATTAGATCTCCCTTTAGATTTTGCCATGATCTATAAGCTGGAAGGGAGTATCGTCCAGAATCTCAGGAATATTGCAGTATAGCTTAACTAATCAATAGCTTGATAATGAAAATTTAATATCTTCATTTTCTAGACTCCTCTTGAAAGTCCATTACGTACCTAGACAGCACAAAGACATTTTGAAAAAGTCCCTGAAGATGTCTACAAACGACATTCTCAAGACGTCTTTTAAACGTCTGCTTACATTTTAAAGGCGTCTTAAGGTCTGTTCCCACAGGAGTCTCTGACAGTTTGCAAACTGTCAGTAAGCATCACCCATACATGTTTTCAATGCTGTCGACTCGAGATAAATCTGTAACTCAGCTGAGCGATTGTTTCTGATAGGTTGCAAACTGTCAGAGACTCCTGTGGGAACAGATCTTATAAGACATCGTAGGTATGTCTTCAGACGTTCAGACGTAATGAAGACCTGAAAAATACGTCTGGAAATATACAGTCTTGCCTATTCCCTAATTTCTGTGCTAAATCATGTAGTATTTCATTGGCATACAATTTAGGAACTTTTGGGAAGCAATTTCAAGAAAATATTATCAGCTTCAGAAGACCGGTTTATTCATATTGAAATAAACTTGCTGGTAACTATCTGCAAGATAAATTTACCGTTCTGTATTTCTATTGGTCAGTGGATAACTGTCTTACCAATGGAAGTATATATCATAAAGTTAGCAAGATCAGTTATTTTTTGGTTGGCATTACTTTCTCTAACATCAGACTGTGGTAAATCTTCTGATGAACTGTGGGGCCCGATTCTCGTTTCAGGGAGTGGAGCTCCCTGATAGAACGCATGTTTTGAAAATGTCAACGTAATCGAAAACTAAACAAGAATGATAAAGACGAAAAATTTGTTCTCTCTGGGAGCTCTACTCTCTGAGACGAGAATCGGGCTCCTGATAGATGTCAAGGAACTTCTGAATTTATGGCTTAGGGGTGGGATTTTTTTCTTTTTCTATTGGTAATTAGTATCTAGGTATGAGTATTTAGTTCCACAAATTTTCTTCTTTGCAAGCTCAAGTTGTCTGAGTCCAGCTCATCCTCCAAACCACTATTCTGCTGGAAATATGGTTCAAAATCTGACTAACTATTAATTACACCTTGAAGCTTGAAGTTTTCTGAGACAAAATTTGTATTTCGAAATGGTTCAGAGTCAAGTCATGGAAAGGCTAACTTGATAGGTATATATTTCTCAATGGACTCAATGGTTCGAGTTCTGGATTGAGGTATAATCTTTGTTTCTTCAGGCATCTGTATTTAGTTACAGTTATAGTTATGGTCATTCGTAATAGTTGAAATATAATAGCTCTGTTCCAACAGGCATGAGAACCGTTCCAGGACGGTAATTTCTAGACGATTAATTCATTTGTCAATTAGGATAAGCATGCAACTTATTGAAAAATAGGTAGGCAACTGGAAAATACTGGTTCTGGAACGGTTCTCATGTCTGTTGGAACAAAGCTTAAAGCTTCGAAGTAATTTTTTTTTTTCTAATTTTGAAATTGCAAAACAAAGTTTCTAAATGGAAGAAATCGTTAATGAAACTACATCTAAGATAATGTATAAATTTAATGAGACAACAAACAATTCAGTTTAAGGTAGAAACTGGCTTGAACACAACGCTACAACGAAAAGTTTTGCAGAAAACCATACATTTATCTGGAAAAGAAAACAATGTGAATTCAAAAATTTAATTTTGCCGCCATATTTTAAACCGGAATTATGACATCATCATCATCTAAATAATCATTAGGGACCCCCCAAACTCGATACACTACATTACTTTGAATGTTGGAGCTGGATTTTATGAAAAAAGGCACTCAAAAAAATAGAACAATTGATAAATCACCCTAAATTGTTTAACACGATTTTATTTCTAGAACTATAATTCCAAATGAGCTGAAATTTTTTAGTTTACAAAAATTTAATTTCAAATACCAATATATTGTAAAAATTATACAACTATAATCCTGCGTTCCATTTCAAATGGCACTGGGTGTATATTTTTGGCATAAAAGTTTCCTTGAATCGTAACTCAAAATTTCTTATTCCAGATGCCGTAAATCAATCGATTTTTCGCTCAAATGCGCTTGGTTACTGCACGCCTACAGTACCGACACAACAGTACCATCAAAAAAGAAACCCCACGGAATTAAACTACGCAACCTAATACTCTCAGAAGAATTAAGGCCGAAAGGCCAACCGACCACTCAATTGAATCTACAAATCCTGACTGTCAACGACAGACTTGCACCTTTGAGCGCCGTACCAGCTACTTTAAAAAAATCACATCAGAGGTCTCAGGTACTAAAACAAGTTTTGTTTGGGATTTTTTGATTTACAAAACATTTTTTTAGAGCGATGCCTCAGCTCTCTTAGGACTGAGCGGACCAAAAACATCCGTACCAGCCAAATTGTGTCTTGGCGATTTGAGTTCAGGCAGAGCCTTCGACAACGGCTGCATGTGCTTTGAGAGCCGTAGAAGTGTCGTTAACGATCTAAGGGGAGAAAAGACTGAATGTGTCTGCATGGTAAGAAATTTCCCATTAAAAAAAAAAACAAATATTTCAACCCCTTGTTTAGGCTCCAAGACTGAGTCCAGAATTGGAATTCATGCAAGCACTTATCCTAATCGGCAAACTGTTGAGTTCCATACCGACAAAGGAGGCAAAAACGACAAGACTGGTTGCCGAGCTCACCACCTTGAATCTGAACCTACCGGCTAGAGTTTGGTTACCTTTGAACACGACCACGCCCCATTTAGTTGTACGAATTCCACCACAAGTGGCTGCGGTGTTGAATTCCAAGGACAAGGTAAGAATTGACCACCATGTTATAATGAAGTGCAAAATTGTCACCAATCTGTTTAATTTTCAGGCTCCCTACATAATTTATCTCGAAGTAGTAGAAGTAGACGACAACTACAGTTCACCAGTTCCTAGTAAGATTATGTCCACATTGCGTCACACCAAATCTGAAGAAAACCTCCAACACGATTCGGTTTCTTTGTCGGCGTTTAGTGTGTGCGGTGGCTGTTACGATGACAACGATCCAGAGTGGAGCCAGGAGGATGATGAAATATCGCAACAATACACTCAAATGAAAAAAACCGTGGATCGCGACACGATTTCCCAAATGAGTCAAGAGTCTAGCGATTCTGGAATACCTCCGATGTCGATACCGGCCAGCGAGATTCGTAGGAGATTGTCGGATTTTTTCCATGAGGAGAAAAGTAAGCAATTTACACACGATCCAGAGGATCCTTCTGCAGCGGTTTTGAAAGAGCCTTGGCAGGTTAGTAATTTATTTTTCCCAATAATGTGGTGTATATAGAATTTTGTTTGAATAGGATAAAGAAACTAGGATCCGTGAAACGTCCCCCTATGGGCATTTAGTAAACTGGAAGCTATTACCTTGTATTGTAAAGTGCGGCGACGATTTGCGACAAGAGTTAATGGCTTTTCAGCTATTGAGCGTTTTCCAGAAAATTTGGGAAATGGAACATGTTCCTTTGTGGGTCCACCCTTATAGGTAAGATTCATATTATTTTTCGTATTGAATTGTAAAATTATCACATATACTTTTTTCCAGAATACTCGTTTTATCAGATGATAGTGGCCTTATTGAGCCAATCCTCAACACAGTATCTTTGCACCAAGTCAAAAAACACTGCCAGCTATCATTGTTGCAGTATTTCAAAAAAGAGTTTGGCCCAGAAACTTCAGAAGCTTTTTTGACCGCTCAGAAAAATTTCGTTCAAAGCTGTGCCGCTTATTGTTTAATTTGTTACTTGATACAAGTCAAAGATCGGTGAGTAGAATTACATAATAGGCGATTTTGTCAGTGAAATTAATTATTTTTATTTACAGGCACAATGGTAACATTTTACTTAAAAGCGATGGTCATTTGATTCATATAGATTTCGGGTTTATTTTGTCCACGTCACCAAAAAATCTGGGATTTGAAAAATCTCCTTTCAAACTGACTCCGGAATTTGTTGAAGTTATGGGCGGCGAACATTCAGATATGTTTGAGTATTTTAAGATTCTTATATTGCAAGGATTAGTTGCAGCCAGGAAACATCACGGAATGATTATTGATTTAGTGGAAGTAATGAGATCTGGTAAGTGATTTTCTCATTTATTTGACAGTTAAATGTCTAAACTGTGAATATTTTAGGTAATCAATTGCCCTGCTTCAAATCGGGAGCGCCTACAGTTCAAAATCTGCGTAATCGTTTTCATATGAACATGACAGAGGAACAGCTTCAACTAGAAGTGAATCGTATGGTTGAAGGTAGTATACACTCGCTGTCGACGAAGCTTTACGACGGTTTTCAGTATTTTACAAACGGGATACTGTAGCTCTGTGATAATTTCCAAGAGTGTGTTGTTTGATTCACGAAAGATTGCCCTAAAAATATTCATTTTATTTATTCCAAGACCAGTACTTTGTAGGTATTATATGTTCAACATTCCATTAATTTTTATTTTGTTTTTTTCAAAAAATTTACAGAGAAAAATGTTTTTTTTTTTTTTTTAAATGCTATTTAAATTATGAATATTTTTAGAAAACTAAGTGGAAATTGGTGCAATTAAACAAAATAAAACGTGAGTGACTCAAGTGAAATGATAGTGTCGAGAAATCTGCTTACTAAGCAGCACATCTGATGAGATTTGTTGTAAGTTTTTGTATATAAATCTAATATTTAAATAATGTACATTTTTTTTTTAAACTGGAAGAATAACAAGACCAAAAATGAACTAAGCCATCTTACAGCAAACGCAAACTTTTTTAGTGACAAGTTTTCTGTAGTTATAATATTGAATGCTCAAATTAATATAAATTTTTACTATGATTATGTTTTTTCTACATAAAACTGCTGATTGAATAGGAAGTATCAGAAGATGCCTCACGTAATGGGTAATATGATCTTCTGACACAGACATTTTAGTTATTCAAATTGACTTGTTTGAAAAAAATGTTTCTGAGGTACGGCATCTTCCTATTCTTATTCAATCAACATTAAAACCAAATGTTATTGCGGTAGAAATATTTTTATTTAGTGTGAAAAATTACTAAGCCGCTTGTCTTATGTGTTTTTTCCTAGTTGTTGGTCATTCAGAAATAATCATTCCTAGTGATTTCTGAAAAATAGACCATATTTTTCTGCTAATAGTTACCGCAAAACGAACAAATCTGGTGCCAATTCGAATTTAGCAGAAAAAATGTGTATTTGTTTTAATTGAGGATTATTGTGGAAAGTTATTATTTGAGACTACAGGGGGTGTGATCCAAAAATGAACTTTAGCTGAAAAAAAATCAATTACCAACATACAATACTTCAATCCCAATCATCTTAGACCCGATTTATTCACCTTCTGATAAGTTGTCAGGTGATACAATCTGGGCCCGGATTCCGAGCCCACGATACGATAGTATCGTCTATCTATTTCAAATGGACGATACTATCGAATCGTGGGTTCGGAATCCGGGCTCTGATGGATTATTTTCCTGATATTTTTTTGATCACACCCCCTTCAAGGTTCTATCGATAATACTCACAGAAAGGATCCAACTAACTGAAATTGTAATGGTTTTTGGTTGAATAAGCCCAATCTAGAATTAAAAAATAAATAAAAGAGTAGATTTAAGAGTTTTATTTATCAATACAATACAAATTATCCTGATGTGTAAAAATATATATCGCATTTTATAAATGTAATAAACTTAATGTCCTTATAATTTTTGTTGCAGTAAATATATTGTCAATCAAATTTTCCTTTCTGAATATAGCAAATAAGAAATTATGAACATCATTGTATATATAACTTTTTAGGTAAATTGACAAGTATCCATCCATTTTATAAATAATTATATTAAAATAAGCTATAAAGAAATTTTTGACTGAAATAAGTCTTCTTGTTAGGTAACGAAAATTATTTTATTTTTTTGCTTTCAATGTATGTACTTGTTACTTTGTCATTGTACTAATATTACGTGTGTACATAAGTAGCTAATACGTGTTTTGTTTAAAACGATTTTTAAATAATTAGGTACAATTTAAATAAATCCTATATATGTATCATCATATCTTTTTTCGTTACTTAAAAACTCGACTTAAAAAAAAATAAGATGTTTCATATAAAGAGAAAAAAAAAATGCAAAAAGACTGAAAACATGTCGTTGGACCCCCTTGTAGGCTTTTTGCAACCTAAACTTTTTCTATTTATTGTTATTTAAAAAAAAAGGCGTTAAATCAAAAAATTATATGTTTTTCTCCTTTTATTCTATAGTTAGTTTATTGTACTGAGATGATATAATTAAGTGAAATATTAAAAAATGAAGTCGCAGATTTTTTATTAATATGTATTTGGATTATAAAGAAATATATATTATGATTTTATTTATAGAAGCTTGTTAATGTACGATTTTTCCTTTCGTGTTGCCAGCATTCCGGCTTCCGATTATCAAAATCGACCAATACATCACAGAAAACAGAGTGAATAGGGCTGGAAACACTATCCTCGATACTCGGTCGATTTCTTTCCACATTATTTTTATTTTTCCTTTTTCCTAAAAATACCAATATAAACTGGACAGTTCAAAGTTGAAGAGAGTCTGGCATTATGGAAGATTGATTTTCACTGTTATTTTTTTAAATATTTTTTAGTGTGTAACTTTTCCACTAGCAAGTGAAAAGGCAGCTATCGAGACAATTTAAAATCATAGTGCTGGCTAACTTTTCAAGCCAAAACGTTGTACTTACAAAGCGGCTAAGGATTACAGACCCGTCAGTCTATTCTTGTTTCTTCTAAAAACACTGAAGAAACTGGTTAACAGATTCATAAGAGAAGAGGCTTTGAAAACAATGACTAATCAACACGCCTTCTGATGTCAGGGAAGTTAGCAACACATTCGAAACAGGATCTTTACAATGCACCTCTGCTTGTGCTGCTATATTACTGCTTTGTCTTACTTCAACTCAGCAACACCCATCGTTTCCGAAATACATAATATCGATTTCCATTTTGGTTGCTAACTTCACCCTTAGCAACACATTGGAAGCAGAATCGCTGAAACAAGTTCCTGCTTGTGCTGCTAAGGTCCTGCCTCATCCTGCTTCAAATCTAACCCCGTCAACACCTACTATTTTCGAGATACAACGATATTTATTTTGGTTACTAACTTCACCCTTGGCAACACAATGGAAGCAGGATCGCTGAAACAGATTCCTGCTTGCATTGCTATGGTCCTGCTTCAAACTACTACAATCACCCTAGTAACACCTAATATTTTTGGTAGCATTACAAGAGTCTAAGATAAAATGTTACGTTTAGTAACAGATAAGTTTTCATCAAATTTATCGATTTCATATTTGAGAATATCAAGTGAAGGATTCCACACGACTCCAAGAGTTGATCGGTTGATAGATTTATCAAAGGAATGATTTGTGTCATTATCTATAGTCAGCCAAAATTGTAGTCGTAGGAATACAGCGAGCTCGATACACCGTTGCCAAATGAGTGATTGTCTCTGTATGTTGGTATTTTCGACAAAAAGATGTATGTTGGTATTTTAGAAGAAAAGTGCTAATCCAAACTAACCTGTCCTTTTGTAATGAATGCTAATCATTGCATGTTGGTGTTTTAAACAAAAAGGGCTAATCCTAAGAGCTGAAAGTTCAGGGTCAAAAACTGACTATGTATTCTATAGTGGTCTTAGATCTCAGTGTCGATTATGTTATCGGGAATTTGTGGAGGGAACTGAATATAATTGAACTAACCAGTGGCGGATCCAGAGAGGAGGGGCACTGGGGTCAAGTGCATGATGCAGTAAATTGTTTTTTGAATGTTGATATCTATGTTTACCTATGTATTGAGTTTCTTTTTTTAGAATAAGTTTGTGATACTATATTCTTTCACAATGAGCAGGTATTTTATACTTAGGCACAGGGTCATTTTTTTAAATATTTTTCCACCTCCCTTAACTTTTTTGTGCCACTGTCTGTGTATAGGAAAAATGTAAATAGGAAAGGTGTATAGCTAGGAAAAATAGTTCTCAGAAAACATAGTTTTGTTCATACAGGGTGTCGCAGAAAGTTTAAAAAACAATATTTTTTTTGTTTTTTTAAATGGGACACACTGTATATTATTGAATATTCTGATTCTACATAAAATTTTGATCAGATTTCATGTGATATACATTCCTACCTAAGTTCAACTGTTTTGGAAAAATTGACAGTTGAAATTTGACTTTTTTGCAACTTTGACAGGCTGTAAAACCTATTACGTTTTTGTCATCTTTTTCGTCGATTTGCTCCGAAATTTTGACAGGCTCGTGATTTGCAAATTGAAACTGTCTGATCCAGTCACGTGCCTGTCAAAATTTCGGAGGAAATCGACAAAAAAGATGTCAAAAACGAATACGGCCAGCAAAACTGATTTCACATTCTTATTTTTAGCGTTTCATAAGCTATCTTCTGACACCAACTTTGACTTTTAACGGAGATTAAATTTAATTGAAATTTTCAATCATGGATTAAATTCAAAGGAAAATCTAAGACGTGAATGTGAAATCGGTTTTGCTGTAAAATTAATTGTGAAGGTTTTACAGCCTGTCAAAGTTGCAAAAAAGTCAAAGTTCAACTGTCAATATTTCCAAAACAGTTGAACTTAGGTATAGTGTATATCACATGAAATCTGCTCAGAGTTTTACGTAGAATCCGAATATTCAATACTTAATATACAGGGTGCCCCATAAAAAAACATATATTTTTTTTTGGTTTTTTAAACTTTCTGCAACACCCTGTATGAACAAAACTATGTTTTCTGGAAACTATTTTGCAACCTATACACTTTTCCTATTCACATTATTTTTATACACAGTGGCACAAAAAAGTTATGGGGGTGGGAAAATATAAAAAATTACCCTGTACAACCAAATATTGATATTAAGTATCGTTAAAGGGCCCAAGAAAGGGGCGTGGCACTCTAAATTTTTTCGTTAGCCTCCGGCGACTACTAAATGAACACGTTCTCAGGTTAATTCGCCCCCCCACGAAAGGCACCCTTGAATCCGCCACTGAAATTAACCAGGTAAATGTTAAACAGTTTTGGAAGTTTGTTCAGAATGAGAGAAAATGTGGAACCAAGCTACCATCTTCAATGTTCCTTGATAATAATCAGTCTCAGCTTGGTCCTGATTCCTGATCTACCCGATCTTTTTGCTGAGTACTTTCAGTCAGTATATACTGAGAAAAATGTTATTCGTCAGGATATCCCCTCATTTAATCACATTTATGTAACTGACTGTGAAATTTCGATATCAGCCATTTTTGAGGAAATGACTGGGATTGACATAAACAAAGGCCCTGGGCTTGACGGAATTCCTCCTGTAGTGTTGAAGTCTTGCAGTTTTGTTCTTTCCCTTCCACTCCACATTATTTTTAATAAATCGCTTTCTCCGGCATATTTCCGGATTTCTGGAAAGTGAGCTACCTTAAACCTATTTTCAAGTCAGGAAATAGAGCAGATACTCGCAATTATAGACCAATATGTAACCAAGTAACCTTAGCTCTATCCCAAAACTTTTTGAAAAAATAGTTTCGCACTATTTAAAATTTATATTGGGCTCGTCAATTATCGATGAGCAATTCGGCTTTGTCAGTGGGAGATCTACTGAGTTGAATTTTCAGTGGGAGATCTACTGAGTTGAATTAAGTAACATTTGTTGATTATCTGTCGGACGTCTTGGATGAAGGGGGAGAGATTCATGCTGTATATACAGACTTTTTTAAGGCGTTTGGCAGGGTCAATCCTGGGGTGTTGATAAATTGAGAGCAGCTGGTATTCAGGGGACCTTGTTGGAATGGTTGGCCAACCACCTCACGGATAGATACCAGGTAGTCAAGGTGAATAATTACACTTCTAAATATACTCTTAATTCCGCTGGGGTTTCCCAGGGATCCCACTTGGGCCCCTCGCTATTCTTAATGTTTATTAATGATATTGCAGATTGTTTTGAATTCGCTGAATTTTTGTGTTATGCTGATGATGTGAAGTGCTACCTTGCAATTTCTTCATTGGATAATCGTCTCAAGCTTCAGTCAGACCTGGAGAGACTCGATACGTGGTGTGATCGGAATGCAATGGAGTTGAATATTGCTAAATGTAAAAACTTCACTAAAAAACGCAGGGGGACAGAATTTTCCTATAGCATAAAGCCATTGTCCCAGGTCTCAGTCATTCGTGATCTTGGAGTTAACATAGACTCCACACTATCCTTTTCAACCACATTGATACCATGTTTTCTAGAGCTCTAAGTATAAAGTCTGCTATTTGACTGCTATACTGTCCTTTGTCAGGCCATTATTGGAGTATTGTTCGCATGTTTGGAGCCCTCATTATGCATGTCATATTCATAGACTGGAACAAGTACAGAGGAAGTTTCTGAGATATCTAACTCACAAATCAGGTATTCCACAAATTGATGAATACACCTATGATTTTAATTTACTCCAAGTGAGATTTGGATTGCCAGCATTGAAGGTTAGGAAGGATCATGCTGACCTTGAACTTTTCTTCAAGGTTATCAACTATGTGGTTAACTGTCCCACTTTGGCGAGCACTTTGGTTTCTTCTGTGCTGCACGCGGTCCCACTTAGAAACACAAGAGCTTCCTACATATTTCAGCAGGCTTTTAGGCATACTAATACTGGCTTTAATTATTCATTCATGCCAAGGGTGGCACGAATGGCTAACTATCATTCAGATTACTTTATTGATAGTTTTGTGAGCCTGAAAATAAATAAAATCTAAGCTAACCCAAACTAGCCCGTCCTCATACTAATTGCTAGTCTTTGTATATTGGTATTTTAGACGAAAAGAGCTATTCCAAACTAACCCGTCTTCGTAATGTATGCTAGTGTTTGTATGGTGGTACTTTGAATGAAAAGAGCTAATCCAAGGATGGAATTGAAACTAACTCGTTTTACCCAATAATCTTTACGGAAAAAATAAAAATAAAAATCCTACAGAAGCGCAGAGAAACCACCTATCCCAGAACGGGTTAGTATCAATTCAATCCTTGGATTAGCTCTTTTCATCTAAAATACCAAGATACAGAGGCTCGGATCCATCACAGATGGATTAGTTTGGATTAGCTCTTTTCGTCTAAAATACCAACATACCGAGACAAGCACTCATTACGATATATTTGGGAACGGTGTCTCGAGCTCTCCCTATTCCTACGACTAGACTCTTGAAATGCTACCAGTATGTATCTCAAAAATATTAGGTTTTGTTGGGGTGATAATTGAAGCAGAATGAGGCAGGCAGGACCATGACAACACAAGCAGGAACATGTTTGGGTCAATGACATATTAACACAGATAGACATTGCAGTAAACAAAATTTTGTGTTGCCAACATCTAGGAGAGCAATCCACCACCGATGTATCCCCTCCAATTTTGTTGCCAAATTGTTACGGATTGATATTTTATCCTGTTATGACTTTGCTTCAAAAAGTTGGTGGTTCAAGACTATAAACGACTACTGACAACGCCGGTTCTGTAAGACAGGCGGAACACACCTGCAATCGATTGGCATGTCAACGCGTCCATCAAACTTATATCATCTCTGCTTATATCATATGAGTTAGAGGCAGACAGATAGATAAACGAGTTGCACCCGTGCGCATTTCTCCATTATTTTGGTCAAGTGAATGACGGGATTCAGAGGGGAATACGGGTCTTGTTTACACCACTGATGCATCCCTACCATGAACCCCCTCGAGCAGCTCACCTCACCTCTCCTGGCCCATGGGGGTCTTGTCATCACAACAAACATCAGTTTATGAATGAGATGTAGTGTCTATCTGTGTTTAAATGTCATTGGCGTGGGCGATCCTGCTCCCAATGTGTTCCCAAGCCAAGGGTGGAGTTACGAACCATAATGAAAAACCTTGTATCTTGTGATTTAAAGCAGGATACGGTAGGACCATAGTAACACAAGCAGGAACATGCTTGAGCGATCCTGCTTCCAGTGTGTTCCAAGGGTGAAGTAAGCAACCAAAATAAAAATCGCTGTATATATCTCGAATATACTACGTGTTGCCGGGGACAGATTTGAAGCAGTATGAGGCAGGACTATAGCAGCACAAGCAGGAACCTGTTTTAGCGATCCTGCTTTCAATGTGTTGCCAAGGGTGAAGTTAGCAACCAAAATAAAAATCGTGTTGCCGGGGATAGATTTGAAGCAGGATGAGGCAGGACCATAGCAGCACAAGCAGGAACAAGTTTCAGCGATCCTGCTTCGAATGTGTTGCTAACTTGTCTGATATCGCCTACTGGAGCGGATCTGCAACTTTCTTAAAAGTTGCGGGCATCCAAGATAAGACAGGGGATAGCACTATACGCTACATGCGCGTCTACGAGCTGCCTATGAAGGCTCCCCTTTCAAATCAAAATTGTGAAACAACTTACAGTCTTCCAAAATAAAGTAATCCAGCCATACTTTCCAACTTTCGGAGTAATCAGACACGAGTTACGTTTATTGCTTGGATATTCGTTGGTCCATGGTGTAATTGCCTGAAATTAACCATTATACACAAAAAAAAATAGATAAAATAAAATCCTTTACCATAACTCGTTCGTTTTCCTTTTGCTTAAACTCCGAATATTTCCCTTGAAGTACTTTGACTATAACAAATTCCCCTAGAGAAGCAAAAACCGATATCATACATCCTGCCATCCACAAATCTAACGCCTGAAATGTCAATAAATAAAAACTTGCAAAGAAAACTACATGCAATCACCTTAACGTAAGCTACTGCAGGAATATCTGTCCTTAATCCAGTAAACATAGTCACCAATGTTAGTAAACAGGTTACCAATAAAGTAACTCTTGCAGGAATTGCGTCTAATTCCAACCAAAAACTGAACCAAGAAAGTACCACTACTAAAGTCGAAGGGGCAAATGTTTGAATCAAATGATGGCCTATTTGTCTTTCGAATTTAAATAGAACTACTAATCTGGAATAATTGCCTATATGGAAATATAATAATAGAATAGATTTAGGTGTGAAATTATTAATTACCGTTTTTTTCAGTAGTTAATGCATGAGTTTGCTGTAAAACCAACGGTTGTATAATATTGTACTGAAGTAGCTTTAATTCTGGGCTTACAGTAACTCCAGGTGCAGTCCATCTTAGTATCATTTTTTTATTATTATAGGAAACTATAAAAAAATACATTTTTTTTCTCAAAATAATTAATAAATTTTCACTTACAGCTTTCCACAGACACTGGACATACTTGCGTATCCATAGGATAATGGTAAAATTCCATTTGGCAAGCGACTATGGCGTGCATCCTTGCCGAATACTGGATAGTTTTGTTTCTGTAAAGGGTCACCGACGAAAATTTGTGTGTTAAAGTCGCAATTTCTACAACTTTGGAGTTGAGAAAGTACAAATCCGGTTGCCACAAGCTGTCGAAAAATTGCGACGGCAACGTTACAGAGTCGTCTTTGTAATCGAACATTTCTTCGGGTATACGGATTCGGGCGTCTGTCCATTGCTGTTTCAAAAACATGTCCATACTAGAATAATTATTAGTAATTAATTATACAATTTTAAAAAATGGAGTTAATTGTTACTTACCGAAAATCCATATCTTCAACATTAATGGAATTAATATCAACTACTCTCATTGTAAAGTCAACTATTATTGGTTCGCCTCTCAATGTTGGTGGTCGAATTTCTGCAATTTTTTTTTTAGATAAGCATGATCATTAATGATGTCTTACCTCTAATATAGTCATCTGGTATGATATTTTTGCTCAAATTTTGATTGTCAGGATTTCTCGGCTTTGGCACTGAAGCATTGCATTGGTGAGCCATGAAACTGAAATGGAAAAGATCATTTTCTGATTGTTACAAGTCATGCTTTACTTACCAGTATAAAATTATTTTAATATATTTATCACGAATATTCATCTTGACTCTCAATGATGATTTAAACAGTAAACGATAATTAAGATTTCTTGATCCCTCTACCGACTTTTATAATATAAAATACTATTTGTTTAAGTAATAATGGTAAATTTTTTGTGCACACATGGTTTTTAACAAAATAAATTCTTTAAACTGGATTATGTCGGCTTAAAAATGTATGATCATTTTTTTCGGTTACCAAAATGGGAAAAAGGTAATTAGATGATCATTTAGGTCAATTACAAGTGATGCATTAAATACGCCAATTTTAAGTAAAGTAATAATCGTGGTTTCTCAAATGAGTTTCTTCCTTTTTATCAACAATGTTTCCTACAAAAATTGACAAGTTGTAATTATGATAAATTGAAATAAGGCAAAACCAATCCAAAAGAAGAAAATAGCTAAAAATAAACCCGTAATTTGATTAATCAAATTATTTTTCTCTAGACAGCTTGTTTTTCTCAAAAAAAAAAAAATATATTTTAATGGCCAAATCAAGTGAAGGGTTCTTCTATGAAAAATGGATAATTTTAATACCAAAACTTGATGCATTTTTTTTGGAGAAAAACTCTTACCCTTGCAAAAGGGATGATATAAGAGATAAAACAAGGTTATTTTTGTCATTTGAATACATATAATAAATCAAAGATTTAGTGCTTTAGAAAAAAATATGGTGAGGAAATAATTTCACTACAACAATAAATTATAATTTCCAAATTTCAGGGACTAAAAATTAATTTTCTGGTTTACTTTCTTATATTTTCAATGGAAAAACGTTATACTGGTTCATCTGTTGGTGTCTGCATCACGTAAGCTTATCAGAAAACTAGAAGAAATCTTATTACTTTTTTATTTTATAGAAATTGTGTCCAATGCAAACAAATGTATGGACAATATTTCGAAGGCAAAATATGCGGCGACACTTGCATAGCCAGCAATGGAAAACTGATACCTGACTGTAATCAACCAGGGACATTACACAGTTATTTTAAAAGATTTTATAAGAAGTAGTATAGTATATTGGATATAAATCAATACGTGCTTTAAGCATCACTTCAATATTTGAATAATAAATTAATTAATTCTGAAGGCTAACGAGATATGCTTTTCTCAACTACGATCCAACATTTTTCACGTCTCTCCAGTGCTCATATAATCTTCATTTCTTTTCGTTTTCCTATTTGGATGGTATATTATCTGCGTCCAATCAAAAAGCCTGGGAATAATTTCTGGTACAATAATTTTAAAAAATGACAGCTTTTCCATGGCCACCTACGATTTTCGAGGCACTTTCCATGATTCACCAGAACTTTTATAATAATTGAGTGATTATTCCAGGCATTTGATTGGCTTAGCTGGAGAATAATTGGACAGTTGGTAATACTGCGTCCAATCAAAAATCCTGGGAATAATTTCTGGTATAATAATTGAAAAAAATGACAGCTTTTCCATATGGCTACCTACGATTTTCGAGGCACTTTCCATGATTCACCAGAACTTTTATAATAATGGAGTGATTATTCCAGGCATTTGATTGGCTTAGCTGGAGAATAATTGAACAGTTGGTAATACTAAGGTAACCTACTGTAAACTAAGTTTCTTATATTATTCAGGCATCTTTTAGTACCTACTAAAATGAGGAAATTTCAAATTTTTTTATGTTGAGATTTTGTATCTAAATGATCATTCGGAACCCTCCAAACTACATACACTAGATAATTATTCTGAGATTTTGAAGCCGGATTCTATGAAAAAAGGCATTCAGAAAGATTGAATTACAATTACATATTGATAAATTACCCCAAATTGCTTGACACGATTTTCCAAATGAGCTGAAATTTTCAGGGATTGTAGTCCTCTACTGGGATAACAATCGCTGAAAATTTCAGCAGTCTATCTATAATACAAAAAAAGTTATGACCTTTCATACTAACATGGAAAGGTTGAGAGGGTAGTCAGAACTCAGAAACAGGAAAATACCAGTGGCGTACACTCGATCGACCTACAAATGGAGAACCATACGAAAATATACAAAAATGTATGATTATTTGAAAACTGTAGGTACAGGAAACTGTATGATTATTCAAAAACTGTACAGGGTGTTTTTTTATATATTAACACCCAACCTACAGCCTTTACCTTTACAGGTAAAAGAAAGGTATAAATACAAAAATTGTACAGTTTTGGCTGAATTTTTAGAAACCATGGTCAGAAATAAAATTTGAATGTCAGAAATGTGAAATTTCGCATGCTTCCAGCTTTTTTCAAATGGGATACCCTATATTTCATTCTATATTCTTGAAGAGGACAATGCCCTGATTCCAATGTCTATATTTGATTGAACAGTCTCTCATATATTCGGCTCCAAAAATTGTAAAAATACTATCCTACTACGGATTTTTTCTATTTTGGTTTCATATCGAAGTCTTTTCGACACTGAAAGTAGTTTCGAAAAGAAGCTCTTTGTGACACTCCTTTTTTACTTATCGGAAGTTGGTAACACTGGCTGACTGATGGCCATCGAACTGTCATTTGCGATTTTATTATTGGTAAAAATAAAAATAAAAAAGAGGATTTCTATATTTGGCGTGTAGTGTTACCAACCTAAACATGAAATCAGGAAATATGAGAATAAAATTTCCAAGGAAAATTTGTTTTTTTTTTAATTAAACAATACCAAAATAGAAAAAATAGTATAAAATATTCGTTTCATAAGACATTTTATCGCACTCGCCCTTTAGAAAACTCGCCTCCGGCTCGTTTTCTAATATAGGGCTCGTGCGATAAAATCACGTCTTATGAAACTTGTATTTTAATGTACTATTGTGAACCATTTTACCTATACCTACAGGTGAAAGCTGTAGGTAAAATTTGAGGTAGGTACTTGGTTTCTCTGATAGTTTTTTTGAAATTTTTAGAACCAAATATAATAGGTATGTTGGAGACGGCTCAAATGTCAGTTATTCTCATTAGTTCAAAAACTAGGTGAGTATCTTATTTAAATAGTTCTTCAGTATATTGGTGAGTAGATGGCTGAGTAACTCGCTGCGCTCGTTCCACAGAGGTCCACCCATAAATTCCGCAATAATCCACTTATTTGTACTTGAACAATAACTTATTATATAAAGTCAAAATTTGTAAGATTATGATTATTCATTTTTTGTCAATTTGCCTTTCAACAGGAATTAGTAATGTTACTTTACCAAACTAGTAACATAATGTGACAAGTTATTCAAGTACAAATGAATGAATTGTTGCGGAACTTATGGGTGGACCTCTGCGGGACGAGCATAGCGAGTTCCGCAGCCATCTATTCATCAATTTGTTGTTTAATTACAATACTAACCTGACTCACTCAAATGTGAGTTATTCTCATTGGTTTAAAAACTACACACGTTTCAGGTGAATATCTAACTTGAACAGTTCAACAGTATATTGGTGAGTAGATGGCTGCGGAACTCGCTGCGCTCGTCCCGCAGAGGTCCACCCATAAGTTCTGTAATAATCCACTTATTTGTACAGGGTTTTTTTTTTTTAAATATATTGACTCCCCACCTATAGCCTTTACCTTTACAGGTAGAAGAAAGGTGTAAATACAAAAGTTGTACAGTTTTGGCTGAATTTTTGGAAACCATGGTCAGTAACAAAATTTGAATATCAGAAATGTGAAATTTTACACGCTTTCAGCTTTTTTCAATTGAGATGCCCTATATTTGGTTCTATATTCTTGAAGAGCACAATTTCCCGATTCCAAAACTATATAGTTTGTCTATATTTGGATTTGGTTGAGCCGTCTCCAACATATTTGGTTCTAAAAATTTTAAAAATACTATCAGAGAAACAAAGTACCTCAAATTTTACCTGCAGCTTTTACCTGTGTATAGGTATTGTGGTAGAATGGTTCACAAAATCCGTAGTAGGATAATATTTTTACAATTTTTGGAGCCGAATATATGAGAGACTGTTCAATCAAATATAGACAAACTACAAGCTCTTCAAGAATATAGAATGAAATACATATAGGGCAAAATTTCATACAAAATTTCTGACATTCAAATTTTGTTTCTAATCATGGTTTCTGAAAATTCAACCAAAACTGTACAACTTTTGTATTTACACCTTTCTTCTACCTGTAAAGGTAAAGGCTGTAGAAGGGGTGTCAATACATGAAAAAACACCCTGTATCTATTTAGTTTGTTCCATATAAGTATCAATAAATGGATTCCAAGAGCTCATCTTCATCATCTCGTATTTTTATCCTCATAATTTCATTAACCCAATTCTTATTAATATATGGAAAATATAAAAAATATTTATTGAGAACTGCTTTACTTAAGTAACACAAATTCTCTGAACTGAGAAATTCTACAACAATATTTATCGCCAATTAAAAATGAGGAGCAAGATAATAGGGAAACGGGGGCAAAATGGTATCAACAAAACAGATATTTTATCCGTATATATATATTTCTTCGACGATATTTATATGAGATCATTGCGGTTGAGTAAGTTGAGACGTGAGAGTAAAAGAAAATTGATAAAAGAAAATAAAATAAGTGTAAGGTAAGTTGAAACATTATTACTACCTACTTTAGGAAAAGTTAGCAGGGATGGGTTTTTTGAAATAAATTAACTTTTGAATTTTTCATTTTATGGAAATTCATTTGAAGATCCAATTTCATTCTTTATTTTTTGTGATCCCAAAACACCTAAGAATAACCATGTGATACTTATAGATTTCCACTTTATTTACTCCTGTTTTGGAATATATATTTGAATCAAATAGCTACTATTTTTTCAAGTGCCTAATACTGTTTCAAATTGAAATTCAAAGATATTCATAAAACTGCTGAACATGCCTCATGAGACTCATTGGGTCACAAACCTGGTCAGAACTAAATTCAGAATTGGGTGTGGGCTCAAAAATATGCTTCAACAATATCTATGAATCAGTAACCATGGTTAAATTTGACCATGAGACCATACTGTGCCCATTTTTTTCCTAGATATAATAATTGACAGAATACGCAACTAAATATATCAATATGTGCACATGTCCATTTACATCTCATAATCATTACAATTGTAACCTTATGACCATACAATCTCTAGAAAATAAAACAAAACTATTCGCAATTAAACTCATGATAAATTCACAATAATAAATTATTCTAGACACGATTGGATTTGGTTCGATAATAATTATTGTCTTTTTTTCTGTTTCAATATCGAAATTGGGACCACGAGTAGGACTTTAGATTTTTTTCTTAAAATAGCGTTGTTTGTCTTCTTTTAAAGTTCCAAGAATAAAATGATTTCGTAATTTCGGGACACATAAATATGAAGATAAACCAGAATTATCTTTGCATTAAATTATGTTTATAAACATATCCACATCCAAAAATAATAAGCGATAAATAAATGAACTTTCATTCATGTAAAATTCACATAATCTTTATTTCTGTTGATTTCTGCATACCCAGAGTCTTCAAAAGTTTACAAATAAACAATTTTATGGACTAATCAATCTTCCAGAATCTGAATCGATTCTTCACAATGAAGGTCGCTTTCCTCCTAGCGGCTGTGCTAACTGTAACCACTTGTTCGCCAAACGGTTACTATCATCAAGAGTACAACTACAAAACCTCATCTCAATCGTTCAGAAACAACGAGTTGCAACACAAAACTGACGACCAAGGCTACTACAAAAAGGATGGTGATTTGGAAGGGCGCGTAAAGCCAAAAGTCAGCTCAAACAGCGAACATTCCGAATATATCAATCCGAAATTGCAATATGGAAGTGGTGCAAGTGCTGGTATGATTTTACTATCCTTATATAGCATAATAATAATTAACTTTTTCCTCTGTAGCATATTATGATGCTGACGCAGACACAGCCTCACAAGGCAATATGCTAGCAAACAGCTACGGAAGCAACTATGGAGCTGGTGGTTACCATTCTGGTTACAATTCCGAAGGACTAGCCTCATCCGATTACATTGGTGGTGCAATGAGCTCAGGTTCCCAAAGTGTGAACCTCAGAAATATTGCATCTCGTCTTCAAAGCGACTTGGGAGTTGAACTTCAATCCGCTCTAGTAAGACCTTCTTACCAAACCAATATAGCTGAGCTTGAAGCTGAGCTACACAGAAATTTAACCAGCAGGTTGAATGAAATATTACAAGAACGTTACGGTAGTCAAACCATTAGGTCCGGACATTCGTACTCGATAAGTGGCGGTCGAGTTCAGGCAGCTCCAAATTACGAACAAAGCGATCTTGACTTGATACAAAGACAAGTCGAGAATACTTTATTGCAAGAATTACGTCAGCAGTATAATAGAAACTCTCAGTCGAGCCATAGTCAGCAAAGTATTCACGAGCAAAGCAATTATGATCGTTATGTGTCTACAACTACTTACAGACCTAGTACTTATACATACTCACCTAATAATTATGATCGTTATGCAGCTACAACTACCTACAGGCCAACAAGTTATAGGCCCATATATCCCAATATTAATCAAGTTGATAATCAAGACAAATATCCCGCATATCCTGGAGGAACTAAAAGCTCCTATTATTCACAATCGAACACTAACAGGTAAAAATTCATGATTTCTCATAGAAGAATTTATTGATTTTTTTGTTCTTTATTCGTAGAGTAACTTATTCTCAAGCTCCTCACGCAATTTCCATCACCAATATCGCCTCGACAGTCCAAAACAACCTCAACAACCAACTGAACAGAATTTTGGAACAAGCCCAAACCCGCTATTTCAACGAAAACTCGGGATTCAGCGTACACAACACAGCACCGATTTTGGACAATTTAAAACAAGAACTCAGACAAAATTTGACTTACACTTTGGATGAGGAGCTGAGAAGACAGTTTGGTACTCAGTATCAACGAGATGGTTACATGTTCACTTCAGGAACTGGCGGAGAACTTGCCAATCAATATAATTATAATGTAGCTGATTTGGAAAATCTTAGACGACAAGTCGAGGAGAATTTAATTACCAAATTGACAAGAGATTTTGAAGCAGCAAGACAACAGTGAGTAGCCAAAACTTTAATTTTAGTTACTAGTAATTAATAAAGCCTCTTTTAGCTGGATAACAAGACAACAAACCTCATCCCATTCTCAACAAACCTACTACGGCCAATCACAAAACAATGAACATCACTTAGGCTATGGCACTTCCGGCAATATAAGATACTCCACCCCCAGGTATCCTGAAGACGAAGTCCCTAGATACTCTACACCAAGATATCCAATTGACGAAGAAGGTCCCAGGTATCCAGCTGTAGATGACTATCATCGTCCAACAGCAGCATCGATAGTGCCTCTTATTAGTTCAGGCATCAAAAACAATCATTACCAAGCGGTTGCCGGAAGCCACGTTAGCGGTTACGAAACCTCTGGCGCTGGAGGTGTTGGAGTTGACAGTAGCAACTTCGCCAGGTTACAGCAACAAATGCAAGCTGACCTCAGTAGACAGCTTCAAGCTGCTCTAACCCAAACCACATCCTCTTATAGAGCCAGTGGCCATACAAGTACTTCTGGAGGGCGAGCCGCATTTGACCAAGCCTACAACCAGCTTTTCGATGAGCTACAAAGAAATTTAACGCAGCAGCTTCAAAGTTACCAATCGGGCTCAAGCAGTAGCGGTTACTCATCATCTTACAGTGGTATCAATGAGAGCCAATTAGCTCAGCTACGTTCTCAGCTTCAAAATAGCTTGGCTTCACAGCTACAACAAGGCTTACAGCAATCGTTTAGTGCTTCGGCCTCTTATAGTGCTAGCAGTTCTGGATCTGGATCTTATGGTAGCAGTGGATATAGACCAGTTAGAGGTATTAATAAGTATAATACCAAATTTACTTCTACTAGTTCTTTTATATGCAGGTTCTGATGCGTACCAATACGGTCAATACAAATCAGGTGGAAATTACTACGGAGGAGAAGATTGCCAAGGAGATGATCCTTTAACTCCAACGCATCAGTATCATAGAGTTAGAAGGAGCTACGGAGGAGGTTATCGTAGTAGACCATTAGGTTTATCAACCTACTCTGGATCAGGTTATAGTGCTGGAGGTATGTAATGCCAACCATCAGATGCATGACTATCCCTGGCTGACAATTAGATTAGTTGTGTAATGTGTACTTGTAAAAAAAAATCATTTTGTAATACATATTTTTCAGTAGAAAATTAGTATCATTTCATTTTCATGAAATTGCTTTTCAGAGGGGTTCAATTTAATTTTTTCTAGGCACCTATGGTGGACATTATCAAACTACTGGTTCTACTTTGGGTCAAGAAGTTGATGATTCTGACACACTAGTTCAAAGTAACCAACACTTGGGTCAGGAAATAGATGATTCTGAACAAGTTGTTGATGCGGGCCTTACTTACGGCAAACAAATTGGCCAGAAAGTTGATGATTCAGATGATACGCAGCAAGTGGAAGTAGATAATGGATTTTCTTCTATAAATTTGGGAAGTAATTTGCAAGGTGGATATCAAAAACCATCATCTGGATACTCTCATCATTTTGGAGTGGGATCGCAGAAACCCAAAAACTATGGCACTCAATTAGGACAAGAAGTAGATGATTCTGACACTTTCTCTAGCGGATATCAAAAACCATCTGGATACTCATCTCATCATTTTGAAGTGGGATCTCAGAAACCCAAAAACTATGGCACTCAATTGGGACAAGAAGTAGATGATTCTGACACTTTCTCTGGTGGATATCAAAAACCATTATCTGGATACTCATCTCATCATTTTGAAGTGGGATCTCAGAAACCCAAAACCTATGACACGCAATTGGGACAAGAAGTAGATGATTCTGACACTTTGTTAGGCGGATATCATAAACCATCTGGTTTCTCGCATGAAAGCCATTTCGAAGTGGGATTACAAAAACCAACAAACTCTTATGGATCACAAATAGGTCAAGAAGGTACACATTTTCATTATGGTTCAAACTCAGGCAGGTATTCTACAGAATCGCATTATACTCCACAATCGAATCAAAAACCTGTATATCAATTTGGGTATCAAAAACCAGCTTATGCAACCACACAAAGTAATTCTTATGGAACACACCAACTAGGACAAGAAGTAGATAATTCTGACGATACTCAACAACAAGTAGAAGATACTGATTTTGGACAATTAAATGTACAAGTGCCTTCTAGTACTACTAAATACTCATTTGGATTAGATGGTGCTCAATATGTTCAAACCAATCAAAAACCAACACCTAAAAATGTATATGAAATTGATTTGGATGATACTCAGCAAATAGAAGAAGTTGGCTCCAGTAGCGTTGCTCCAGTGCAACCAGCTTTGGTGTCAAAACCGATTGTAAACAGAAAGCCTCTATACTCAGAAACACTATCAGGCGCTAGCGGTTATCAACCAAAACATAAATATGGTTCACAATTAGGCCAAGAAGAAGACACTGATGACACACAACAGGTTGAAGTGGATCGTGGTTTTGGATTCAATAACCAACACCAACAGAGTGAATTTGAAACCTTAAATCAAGTGTCTCAATCTACAACCCCAAAAGAGTTTGTCGGTGTTAATTTCAGACCACAAATTGATGGAGGATTTCATTCAACTCAATTTGGACAAGAAGTTGACGATACAGATACAATGCAAGTTCCAGAATCTTGGGCAGTTTCTACTAAAACAACAACCAAGAACCCTTTAGTGCTTCAATACGGAACTCCAAATGTTTTGCCTGATAGTGAGACTGTCAAGCCGCTTCAATTGCCGACACTTAAAACTCCAACATATACTTATCATTTCTCAAGACCAACTACTGCATCAACTCTGAATGTTATGCCGGAAAATGAAAACACGAAACCACTTTTTGGTAGTGAATTGGTAACACCTAAAACCACAACTTATCGATACTATTATTCCACCACCACTAAAAGTCCTTCAGTGGTTCAGTATGGAACACAAAATGAATTCGGAAGAGGTGATTTATCGCCACCCTATCAAAGCCCTTCTACTCAAGTATATCCAGAATATCCTCAAGTAGGTTTATCTGAGCCAACTGATTCAGTAATAAGTAGAAGACCATTCGATAATCCGCCATCACCAAGACCAGAGTTCACTCCTCAAACTTACGTACCGCCTCCAAGACCAGGAAGTCAATATACTGGTGTCCAACCACCACAGCCCCACTCACATTATGATTATCCTAGACAACCACCAAGGCCTCTATTTGGTGGCTTGCCTAATCCAAGCTCCAGTGAATATCCAGGAATGGCTATAGATGTTTCTTTTTCACCACCTCCGGTTGAAGTTCCACCAATAAAACTCAAAGAAGTTACTACCGAATTACAAACAGAATTCCTCAAAGAAATTGAAAATATTGTCAAAAATGACTTGCCTAGTTCGAATACTCCCAAGCAACTTTACCAGGAAAGTTTAAAAACGTTACAAGAAAATATAACCATCCAATGCCAAAAGCTGTTAACAGATACTAGATACACTAATTTGCATATTTACCAAGAAGACGTTGTGATTCTTGAAAAATATTTGCAATATCAGTTGACCCGTAAGTTAAACGAGAAGTTTACTACTTATCTGAGATATCCCATTGACTCTCAGCTAACAGGGCTTAACACTTATGGCAGAAATTATGGACAAAAACCTCAAACATCTTCATTTTTGGATACAGAAATCCAACACAATAATCAGTATTATCCATTGGCACAAAATACGCCAACAACCACCACAACTTTACCAGCACCACAATCATCAGTTTTTCAACAATTACCAACAATACCAACAGATAATGACAATTTAAATGCAGCTGAAAGAGAGGCAGATTTGCTGATTCAACGTATAAGAAATACTATCCAAAACAGAAAAAATTCTTCAGTCGTTAATCAATACGATTCAACTATAGTGCATCAGCCACAATATAAAATAATACAAGTAAAATTGGAGAATTTAACAAGCAAACAAGTACAAATTATTGAAGATGGTTTAGAAAATTTGTACGAGTTTGTTAACGTAGCTGTTCAAAATCAATATGAAAAAACCCAAACAGTGTCTATAGGAAAAAATTCGCTCTACCAACAATCACTTGAAACATTGGAAAAAGATGTAAAGATATTTTTATCAGATTGTATTAAAGGCAACAATATTGATAGTTTGAAGAAATACAACTTAGATAAATATTCCAGTATAATTACCAATGAATTTGATGCAGCTAAAATACCAGATTTGCAAAAGTATTTAGAAATTAAACTCATTAAAAAATTAAGAGCCCAATTAAAGACAGTCTACAATATACAAACAGAAGAAGAAAATGTTGAATTTATTTCACAGCCAACTGTCCAAAGAGTAGTAGTCAAGCTTGATAAACTCACTCCTACTCAGTACAAAATTATAAATCAAATTGAAGAAGAAATTGGCCAGCAAATAGAAGCTTCTATTCAAACTCAAATCGAATCTTTAAGACAAAGTCAGGTTTCCAGCTATTATTATCAACAAGAGCTGAACGAACTAAAAATTGGGCTTGAAAATAACATCACAGAAACGGTACAAAAACTATGCGAACCAGGTTTTGCACAATATTCTCAACTTGTTTCAGACAATTTCGATGGGAGCAAAATAAAAGATGTAGAAAAATATTTGCAAATCAAGCTGGTTAATAAACTGACAGAAAGTATAGCTTATTATTCTAGTGAGCAATCCATTTCCGGTTCTCATCATATTAGTTATTCCAGCAGTAGTTCATCACATCATCATTATAGTGGAGGATACAATTTTGGACAAAATAAGCCCGATGGAGAGCCTTTGAAAAGAGAAGAAAACTCTTATCAGTCAGCAACTCCCCAACTTGCGAATAAAGCAATAAAAGGAGGTGGCTCTCAATATATTGAACCAGAGGCTGAAGTTGTGGTGCCGGAAAGTTCCAGTTTGGTACCTGATGTTGATACAGAAGCTACAACGCCTAAACCAGGCTGGTGGCAAAATTTTTCGAGTAAAGTTAAATCTGGTGCCAATAAATTGAAAGACAAAATTGTTGGGAATGCTTAGATGCAGCAGAAGCCAAATTTATAGTTAATGTAATACCTACCCTCTATGTTTTTTTTTTATATAAAAATTTGAAATGTTAAAATAATGTAAATAAAACCCTTTATATTTATTTGAAGTAAATGTGTCTTTTTTATCTAGCTTGATAGATTTGTTAATTGTTACCACCCCCTTGGAGGTAGTCACTCGAGATTTTTCATAACAGAAAATCTCTATTTGTGGAGATCTCCTTGTAACTCCATAGAACTCCATTGATATCTATGGATCTTCAGAGATATCCTGGGATCTCTAGACATATCCTTGGATCTCCATAGAGATTATTTGATTATCATGGATATCCGTGTATCTCTTTCGGACCTCCATCCCCAAGTATTTCCACCGGATCTCCATGTATCTTCAGCTCGATCTCTAATGGATCTTCCCGTATTCTCACCAGATATCCATATGTATCTCTACAGATATTCATGGATTTCCACAGATCTCCATAAGCTGTCCATCCCGTAAGACAGAAGATTTCCACAGTAACTACCCTCTCGTTGAAAATACTTTTAAAAAAATTATGTGTAACATAGTTATTTCGCAGTCGTAGAAAAAATAAAGCATGTAAAATGGTATTTTCCAAATTTCACACTGATGTGGTTAATGCTACACGTTAGAAAAGAAAAGTGCTATTTTCAACACTTGTTGCACAATATACTAAGCACAGGTACAAAACAAGAGAGAGCATAACCTAAAATAAAACAGTAAACACCAAACCAAAACAAATTTTTAACATTATCACTTGAAAGTCTTGAAACTAAAAAATCGAATGCTTTTAATAGTTCAGTGCAATTAAGAACTCTTAAAATGGACTCAAAACACCCTAATCCAGATCATTGCACCTATTTCGTGCAAAGGAAAAAACGATACTGCAAAATGTTGGTGAAAGCAGGAAAAAAGTTCTGCGGTGAACACCATAAAGTATCCGATGACCCAGATTTGACTCAGGATAACTTGTCTGAGATCAGAATAGTGTGTCCTTTGGATAATAAACAGTAAGTTGCTTTCCGAGAACTCAGAAATAATATTTTTTCAACTTTTCATTTCCAGTACTGTTTATGCTAATAATCTAGAAAAACATCTAAAAATATGCAACGCCCGTCCTCAAAAACAAGAACCATACATTCAAAAAAATATAAATTCAGGTATCCCAGAAACATCTGTAGAAGAAGATACGCTGCAAATTCTATCATCATTCCCAAAAGCTCAAGTGCTAACCATAATAGATAGAGTCAATAAAATCTATAACAACAATATCACTATTTCCGGAAACCTACTAACCTTTCCATTAATTGAAAACGAAATCAAACCAGAATACGGAAATAAAACAAAAAAACATCTAAAACAGGCTTCAGCTATTGTAGGTCTATTACAAAAATACAAAATGCTCAAAGACAATACGTGTTATATCGAATTTGGTGCTGGTAGAGGCCAGCTAAGTTATTGGGTAGCCAAAGCCACAGAATCCCAAAAAAACTCTACAATTTTGCTTATAGAAAGAGACTCACCGAAACACAAAAAAGACAACAAACTAGCAAAAACCACTGATCAAATTCAAAGAATTAGAGCGGATATTGCAGACATAGTACTGGACAAAATTGATATTATTAAAAATAGTGAACACATTGTTGGCATTACTAAGCATTTGTGTGGGGCAGCTACAGATTTGACTTTGAGATGTTTAACAAGTACAGAAGAAACAAAAAATAAAGTTCATGGAACAATTTTAACTTTCTGTTGCCATCACCGTTGTGAGTGGACACCTTATACTGGAAAATCATTTTTTAAAGTAAATACAGCAATATTTAATAAATGCTTTATCTAATTTTCTATTTTACAGGCAAATGGCTTGAGTATTACAGACTTCAATGTTATGTGTCGTTTATCAAGTTGGGCTACTTGTGGTAGCAGAGAGTTTGAAGAAAACAAATTGACAGATAATGAACAAGATTATGGACTAGGCAAAGCTGAAAGAGAAGAAATAGGAAGAAGGTGTAAAAACATCATAAACTGGGGACGTTTGATGCATCTAAAAGAACACAATTTAGAATGTTTTTTACATTATTATGTAGAAACAAGTATTACATTGGAAAATGTAGCACTTGTTGCAATTAAATCAAAAGCTGTATAAAAATATTTATTTAGAAAAAAGTACAATGATAAATATTTTGAAAAAAATTGAGTTTAGAATAATAAATATATCACATTTTAGGTATCACTAATTCAAACAAAAATTAGACAAAAATATAAAATGTAAAAACCTCAAAATTACAAGTATTCTTTTAACGTGCCCCAAGATTTCCCTGTTTTAACTTTAACAGGAAAAGCTCCGAACATTGCGGCCGAATTTTCCATACCAATTTTTATAATCTTAACAGTCTTATCTAAATATTTATTAGGCACTTCGTAAATTAATTCATCGTGAAGATGTAAAGTTAGTTTAGGTTTGTGCCTGGTTTTTTTAAAAACCGTATTAATTTTGTCTTCAATATTGACCATGGCGTTTTTAACAATATCAGCAGCGGATCCTTGTACTATTGTGTTAACTGCTTGTCTTTCAGCATGATCTAAATTTTTTTTTTTTTAAACCTTATATAATTTTTATTAAAAAAATTGTGGGTACTTACTTTTAGCTGACAAATTGCTATTAGTAATATGAGGTAAAAAGCGTCTACGTCCAGTAATAGTTTCAACATAGCCGGCACTTGTGCAAAATGCTACAGTTTCTTTAATAAATTTTTTAATACCTGGATAAGTACTTCTAAAAGTTTCCATAAAATATAAAGCATCATCTTCTGAAATTTCTAATTGTTCTGCAAGCGTTTTCGCTCCCATACCGTAAATTATTCCATAACAAAGTTGTTTGGTATTTTGTCTCATATCTTCATCAACCTAAGAATTTATAATCAAGAAATACAATTTAATCGAAAAACAAAAAATCTTACACTTTCTTCAGTTACATTATTCCATTTAGCCGCAATAGACAAAAAAATATCTCCAGGTTTTCTCATAATATCCATCAATAGTTCATCTTGAGACAAATAAGTCAAAACCCTTAATTCCAACTGACAGTAATCTGCAGCCACCAAAATATGTTCATCTGGAGCAGAAAAAGCATTTCTGCAACTTATTAGAACATCCACATTTGTGACTGGATCACAAATAGTAAAATCTTTGGGTACCATTTGTATGTTGGGTTCGTGCATTGTTATTCTCCCAGTGGCTGTATGGGTGACATAATTACCATATAGTCTGTTGGTTTCCAAACATCTTATCAGGGGATAGATGATTTTTGTGAGGCTGAAATTTATTTTGCGCCACACAAGGACCAAGTTAGAAATTGGATGTTGGCTTTTTTCCAGGGTTTTTTTTCTTGTGTTGGGTTTTTTACCACTGTAGGAACCTAGAAGAAGCAGTTAATGAATGAGTTTATGAAAACCACTAACTCACCAATGGCTTTTGAAACTTCAGCAGGCGAATTGAAATTAAATCTCCTGCCTGCCAATGAAAATGCTTTCTTTTCAATAGAATATTGCTGTTTCTTCAACAAATCAACCAAATTCTGCCAGGCAATTTTATCAGCACTCATTCCACATAATTCCATATTGGCCACACTTATTATTATGCGCATTTCTAGATCTAAAAATAATTATTTTAATTTTAGGTATTTAAAAAGTCAACCCTAACATCCTACCATAAGTTGAAGGGAAACAAGAGTAATTAACTTCGTTAAATTTTGGCATCCGTTTGGCAAGTTCCTTCCTTACAGCTTCAACTAAATGCCAAGTGACTACAGCATCAATTGAAGCTCTCAATTTTGGTTCTGTTGAAGACTTAACATTCAAACCAATACTTGTATGACAGTTTATATCAGAGCAAAGTTGCCCTAAATCCTGTAATCTCTCATCATAATTGTTTATCTAAAATATTTGTTTTATCATTGTAGAAAATATTTGAGTACACTAATTTACCATTGTTTGAAAGCTTTTCTCGTTTCCTTCAGGATTTAAAAGCCAATCAGCTATTTTTGGATCCTCAATTTTACAACCAAAGTCGATGTCACAGCAAAGTTTTAAAATTTTAATTTGTTCCTTGGCATTAAACATTCTTATGCATTTTTGTTTATTAGCAAAAACTTCTTTTAGTTTTTTGAGGATTTTATTATTATCAGCTGACAGAAAGTAGCTTTGCGTATTGCCCCAACAAAATGTAAAACCGTGAACCTTTTTATCCTTGTAACTTATACACTCTGAACCACTTATAGTTTTTTCATTGCCAATTACTTTACCCCCTATAACAGGCTTGGTTTCAATTTTTTCAATACAAGCCACGCAAAAAGCAATACAAGATTTGTCATTTAATTCTTTAAAAAATGTTTTTAGTAATTCATCTGAAGCAACATCAACAATTTCAAGCTCTGCAAATAAGTCTTCTTCTTCAAAGCTGGTTTCACAATTTTTTAATAAACTTATGGGAGTATTTAATAAGTCTAATATTTTTGGTTTCTTGGTTGGTGTGGCTTCTAAAACTGAATCGTCTGAGCTTGCAAATGATGCCTCAGTTTTAGGCGAATTTAATTTTCTTTTAGATGTTGGTTGACTAACTTCAAAAAAATTTTCAGTTTCTGCTATTGTTTCAATGTGGTTAGTACATTTATTTAAATCATTATCAAGCAGTGAAAAACTCTCATCATCAGTTAGACTTTTATCTGTATTAATATTTTTATTAAAACCTGTATTATCAAGACAACTAAATTGGGACGATGTAGAAAGATTTAGTTCCAGTGATGAGTTACTATTTAAAATATCAGAAATTTCCAAAGGTTTTGCTGTATTTTTTGTTTTTTTGTTATTTCCCTCAGGTGCAATATCATTTAAATTTATTGAAGATACAATAATAGGTGTAGAAGATTTTTTTTCTAGATCATCAATTTCTGAATTACTTTTCTCCATAGACACATTGCTTTTATTTAAATTTTGACTAGCTTGCGATTTCCACTTGGCTTCCTTCAAACCCATTTCAATAACCAAATAATTTCTTGCCTCATTTATCAGCAATTCAGCAGCTTCAATTTCCGTGAGTCCAGCCTTACCTGTTACCCAAATAGTCCTCAAATTAGCTTTCTTATTATCATCTTTAGCACTCTCAAAAGGTCCAGCCCGTAAAAATATCTTCTCAATCACACATTTATCATTATTAGCTAATTGCACCAAACTTTCTATTCCTGCATTATAAAGTGTTCTAGCTAATTTTCCAGTTATAGATGGCAAACGCATCAAATCCAAAAGATCTCTACTGACGCCAAAATGCATCCTGTCTTGAAATTGCGAAAATAAAATTTCTATACTATTCCAGCCTAGTTGTTGACTAAACGAAGTTACCATTCCTGCAAAAGTTGCTGCAGATTGTTGCAATGACTGCAACATGCCTCTGTTGCAACTGTATTTTACGCAAACATCTCCTAGTGGTACTTCATTTACTAAATCTTGAAGCACTAGTGCGACAAAAAATCTTTTATGAACCATCATTGTCTGAAAGCCTTTTTTATCGTCCATTTTTCTTCTGGAGGCTCCTATCATGTAAGATTCCCTTACTCCTACTAGTTGTCCCACTCTTTTCATGGGAATAGACAATTTATCCCATAAATCCATATAAAACATCCAGTCAATGTTGCCCCATGAATAACAAGCATTGTAAGGGGTAACTAAATAAATTAAATGGAGTTCAGTTTCAAGTACAAAACATTGTCTAGCTTTTTCAAGTTCAGTGAATAAAGCTAAACCTTCATCTGGAGCTATGGAAGATGACAAGCAAGCTTTGCCCAAAGATGTTGTAACATATCTTTGTTTATCTGATCTTATAAATTCATATTGTTCCAAATATTTAAGAACTTGATTAATTAAGTTTTCAAATTTATTTTCTTTGTCAGTGACTGCTAATAAAGTACAGCTGGCAAATAGTGCAACATCATCATATGAAGATGCTACACCACTAGCAATAATTTCCAAAATTGCTCTTTTAAGTTTACCATCGCCTTCCAGGCAACTTTCTACAGCTGGTAATTTTCCTCGCATAAGCTCTCTAGCTAAAGTACAATCGTTTTTTTGACAAACTAAAATACTTTCACCCTTTGTGTCTTTGCCCATCCTGCCAGCCCTTCCAATCATTTGCTGATAAGTTAACAAATCAATGGGTTTTCCACAAAAATATGGACTTCTAATAAGGACTCTACGAGCTGGTAAATTAACACCAGATGACAATGTAGATGTTGCTATAAGGATTCTGATAGCTCCGTTTCTAAAAGCTCCTTCAATAATATCCCTTTCGTCCATTGTTAATCCTGCATGATGAAATGCAATTCCAAATGATACAGTTTTTTTAAGAACTTCGTCTAAGCCAACAGGGCATAGTTTTAGTTGTTCAAACACCTCCAAAATCAAATTTGTGTTTATTTGGGATCTTAAAACTTCACCCAACATAGTTTGAGAGTTGCCAATTTTCCAAAAGGCTGCTGCTAGTTGCTGAGCTAAATTTTCACACCAGTTTTTTGTGGGACAGAATATCAACACCGAACAAGAATCTTTAATTGTTTCCAAACACAATTGTAAAATATTGTCTGTGTCTACATCAATTTCAGGTAGGGGTTCTAGTTTTTTTATAAATTGAAAATTTTTATCGTAAATATCCCCACCAACGCTCGCTTGTTCAAACAATGGCACTGGCCTGAAATCTGTAAAGTATAACTGGGCCTCTAACCATTTGGCTAGTTGATCTAAATTAGGCAAAGTAGCTGACATTCCAATTATTTGTATTTTAACATTTTCATCTTTCAAAGCAATATATCTCAGTTTAGTCAAAAGAAGTTCCAAGATGTAACCTCTATGAGGATCTCCTAATAAATGCATTTCATCAACCAATACACATCCAACTTCTGATAGTTTGCCTTCTTCTAACAGTCTGTTTATTAAATTGTTTGCCTTTTCAATGGTGCATATGGCAAATTGTAGAGATGCGAAACCGCCAGGTGGATTATAGGAACCCATGAAACCGTCGGTCCTTATGCCACAGCTGCTCAATAAATCTTGAAAATAATACATTTTTTCTCTGACAATGGAAACAAATGGTAGAATAAAGATTACCTTCTTTTTTCTTTCGAATATGGTTTTCAAAGCAAGGATTTCTGCTACTAAAGTTTTTCCAGCTGATGTAGGTGCGGAGTAAATCAAGTTGGACCATTCGTTTAAAACTTTGGGGTTGTTTAGGCACTCAAATTGCCATGGGAGCATACTTTGGATTTTTCGTGAGGCGTATTTTTCTAGGATTAGGTCTGGCAGGCCCCAGGAGGCAAGTTTAAAATTTTCATTGTGAAACTTTGCAGTATTTTGTGAAGGAGATTTTTTGACGCAATTTGAGAGTGAAACTTCTGGGCTTTCTTGGTGAATTTCAGTTTCAGGGATAGTGAGTTCAGAAAAGGAAAGCTTTTCTTGGTTTGTTTCACATACAATTTCATCTACATGTGTTTTAGATGAGTTTTTGGTGCATTCATTTTCGACACTATCAATTCCAGAATCTGAGGCATCCTCAATGTCCAAGTTAAATAAAATTAAGCTACTTGATGAACCTGATAAGGTATCGGAATCATAATGATTTTTGTTTGTTTCGTTTAATATTCTAGAGCATTCGTTGGTACCTGTGAGAGGTTTTTCCTCATTCTTTGTTGCTTCTTCAAAATCAAAGGAGAAATTGTCCAAGTAGTGAGAATCATCGAAAGATATTTGATCAGGTTTGTTGTGGGGCTGGCTTTTTATTTCACGAAATGAAACGTTATCTAAGGTATCACTCATAAAAAAATCATCTTCAACCATTTCTGGAACTTCTTTTTTGGAAGTTCAATTAATAAATATACTAGTGACTTTGAGTAATTTTTTATGTTTTTGTATATTAATTTAAAAAAAAAAATGTTTACCTTTCAAAAATTCAACTGGTAAAATTTGAATTTGACAGGTGATGTTTTCAAAACCACCCGGTACTACGTCAAAAGGATCGTTTTGCGATATCGATACCCGATACTAGTACCGCAGTTCGGTATCGATATACTACTTGGTATCGAAAGTCAAACCTCGATACTTCATTCTATCGAGAACCTATCGATACTTGTATCAGCCAATTTAAATTGAATCTATTTTTCCTATGTACAGGGTTATCCAACGAAAGTGCTTTTTACCTTATATACCTGTAAAAGTGTAAATGGAAGAGGTACAAAAAAATGTTAAATATGAAAGTTGAATTAGGAGCATACACATACAGGGTGTTCCATTTGGAATAGCGATATTGCCACTGGCTTAAAGTAGAAGCGGCAATAGTGCATAAACAAAAATATTTTTATAATGTAGATCATGGTCGTTTATCCCGGTTGCCAAATTTTCAAAATGATCCGCTTTTTAGTTCTCCATAAACGTCTAATACGCCATCCACCGTGGGACACCCTGTATGCTACATGTCCTTTAATTAAATTCAGCAATTTTGGAGATATCGTTCATCAATGATTTTTCAATATAAATTACGAAAAAAATTATATTTCATCGTTGGAAGCTGGTAAGAGTGGTAAGTTCCCGTCTAGTCTTGCTTATTACTATTGTTTTTAATTCACCATATTAGTTAGGTTAGGAAAAATCGGGCGCGAAATTTAAAATGGGTTCCTAAACACATTTCAACAAATTTGACAGCAATGTATTTCTTATGGGGCATTCAAAAGAGTGATTTTCAGACGGAAATATCTTGGGTTCTGGGCATTTCTTAGTATTTGAACCTATTATACGTCAAACTTTGAATATATTTCTCTATAATTCATGCTCTAATTGTTTTTTTAGACCTATGAATTAAAAATACAAATGATTTTAATTAAAAGTGTCCGTTTTCGGTGGACATACGTCGGATCTAAAACCAGCTGTAAAAAAGTGAGGTTGTGTGTTGTGTTATGATCATTGAACTATAACTTATGGATCAAGCAACGACATACGTATTTTATACAAACATCGGCTTCTTGAATTGGTAATATTTTTATTTTAACAATGTTTATTCAACCTTCAAACACTCTCTCAGTTAATTAACATATTAAAAAAACTATTTATACAACTCACTTCCCTAACCAGGGACGGGGCGATGGGGTGGGGGGGGGCGACGCCCCCCCCAAAGTCCCTAAAATATATCGAAAGTTGGGAAAATTTGGATAAAAAATTTAAAGTTGGGAAAAATTGGTAGACAAAAATTTGCGCACCTTATTTGCGAGGACTAAGTATTATTATTATTAGAGAGTTATTGGACGTGCAATAAGGACAAGCAGTATTTAAATTAGCCTTATTTTGACATCTACGCATGCGCATTTGGGTCCGAAAATAAGGATTTCCTTAATAAGCATCGATTAAAGGCGATTAACCAGTCGGTCATAGTTGACAGATAACCAATGAAGCAAACGTCATTTGTCAACCAATCGGTAATAAATGATGTTAAATGCATTGTTCATCTGTCAATATAACCGAATGGTTAATCGCCTTTAATCGACTAAGGTTACTGCTTGTCTTTATTTCTGTATGGTTAGTGCGAGGCAGTATTATTATTTATTTCAAATTTCTGACATTTTGGACGACTTTGACGTTTCGCTTTTCGACGATGACGTAATTTTACTTAGAAAATTTATTTTTTACAATAGTTTTCCATTTTACTGTGGATAACATCAAAAAATGGGCATCATAGCAGAAAATCACAAACAAAAATAAACACTTTTTGAGGCTGAAATTTTTAAACATAGCTATCAGCTGTCAAAATTATGAATACAAAATAAGGTATTACTCTAGCACCTACTATAGTCTTCCAATAACTGTTTTTTTTTGGCAAAATAGTGCTGACGCACTAATAAAATAACGTAGATCCTTACTGCGAGGCAGTATTTAATGGTTCCAATAACTCTCTATTGTCTTTTGAGAAATACTTAAGAATGAAGTTAACTGACTTTTCAGAATCCATCGGCGTAATGTCTGGAGATCGTGGAGGCCCGTTAATGGTAGGTACTACTAGTGGAAATTATTATTCCTGGAATTATGAGCTTGATATGTCGTTGGATTTAGATTAAAAAGTAGAGTTTATTAGGCATAAAATAAAAAAAACTCGACCATTTGAAAAAACAAACTTGATGATGATCGCGAAGAAACGAAACATCTGATCAAAAATCTAATAACATTATCATGTAGTGGAGAAAAAGTAGTAATGAGAATGTGAAGTTTATTGTACGATATCATTTCAAATAAAGTCAGAAAAAAATAAAAACCATTTCGGCAAAATTCGGTTTTTCATGGATATCTTCGGAATATGTAATTCGGAATTTACGAAATATCAAAACATGACGCCACTGAGCTCAGTAAATGCGCAACTCTTTCCAAATTCAACCAACCCTATATCTCTTATGGTTGCCGAGATCAGACATGTCAAACTTTTTATCAGTTTTTGAAGTGAGACTTCTTAGGCGGCGGTCTGATATTTAGACAAGAATATGGAGAGAGATTTGAAAAACGCATCACGTAACGTCACGTTTTGGCAAATTTCGTTACACGAGAGATGAGAGAGAAGGAATATATAGTAGACTGTAGAGAGACGGAGAAAGCGAGCCAATGGGTACATTCAGGCGGTCCCAGCGGCTAAGCTCAGCCACTCAGCAGGAACTTTATTCTCGAAACAGGGGAGCAGCGTTCTCATTGGAACGAAGATTCTGTCTTTGTCGTCCGGCATAACACTGACAATGACAGAGCAATCGTTCTTATGAGAACACTGTTCCTTGGTTTCGAGAATAAAGTCCCTGATGAGTGGCTGAGCTTAGCCGCTGGGACCGCCTGAATGTACCCAATGACAATCACAGACGAGGAACGATTAACACAAACCAAGGTTTATAAGCAAAGAGGAATGCCTATTGTTGTCAAGCGCAGATACTCTTGTGGCGTCACTATAGATGCGCCTCTCCCTTTTGTGTGGCCTTTCGTCTTTACCCCGACTCATACGCTAAGTCTAAAAGCTGTATGAGGAAGGGTATAGTTTTTAAAAAGTTTCACCTCCCAACACGTGCACAATGCGCTGCATATGATTTTTCAAAAGCGAAACTTCTTGTAAAGTGTTTTGAAAGACGCGTCACGTTAACGTAACGACACGTTTTGGCAAATTTCGGCACACGAGAGACGAGAAAGAAGAAAGTTATAACGTAGACAGACGGAGAAAGACAGCCAATGACAATGACAGCCGACGAACGATTCACACAAACCAAGGATTATAAACAAAGTGGATTGCCTATTATTGTCAAGCGCCGTTACCCTTGTGACATCACTACAGATGCGCGTTTTTCTTTTGTGTAGCCTTTCATCTTTATACCTCGACTCATGCGCTATGTCTAAAAGTTGTATGAGGAAGGGAATAGTTTTTAAAAAGTATCACTTTTTAACACGTGTACGATGCTATATATGATTTTTTTTATGTTTCAAAAAAGTTGGGAAAATTAGGAATGTCCCCCCCCCCCAAACCAGAGGCCTTCGCTACGTCCCTGTCCCTAACAAACATTCTATCACGTCTACAAACGCTTTTAAAATTGACATCAATGTATTAAAGATTTGACGCTAATTTATATAAAAATAAAAAATAATACTTATATCTATATCTGCGTAGGTAAAGTCTTCATTTCTTACATTCTTATATGTATACTGTAGACCTATAATGATTTCTTTTATTCTTTTATGAAAACTTTTCGACTTTACCGCTTCTCCGGTATCGTATATTTTCAAAATTCGGCTGAACCACTCCATAGTATGCCAGGATTGCCAGGTATGCCAACTCAGGATCTTGCAATCCCTGCGTTGTGGTTTGCTAATATAGTGAATTATTATATGGAAAATGTGTCCAATACCTATTAGATGAAATATGCAAAATTTTGCTTAAATCCCGCTTCACCTGATTCACCTTTTACGTAATTTACCTTGGTAAAAATAGATACAGATCGTTTCACCAAGGTTCAAACTTGACCTTGAAACTTGAAAAAAAAGAGTTGTCATAGATTAATTCATATGACACATTCAACTTTTTTGACAAATAAAAATGAATGACTTCTGGTTTAAGAACCATTCTCAATTTTTGCAGCTCTATTCATTGACTGTTGAATGAAAAAAAAAATTAAGAGCCTGGGATAGAAAAAATAAGAAAGTCTAGTAGATAAGTGGACTTTGCAAGTTGTTTCTAACTTGAAAGTCCACTTTATCTACCATTAAAAAAACGCTGCTGCTGAGAGATATTTAATATTTATTTTAATTTACATCCTAAAACAGTATAGTTACATATTGGCTTAAAGTAAATTAATAAATATTAAATTTGATTATAAACTGCTATATAAAGTGACATCATTTTAAATTTGTTTAAATTCTCAGGGGTTTTCGGAAACAACAACCCTAGTTTACTATCATCTTATTGCAGATTAGTTTTAATCTGGGATGAGTTGTTCGACATTTCCGAACGCAAATCATTTATATAAAGTATTTCGAACTTAAACGTAACTTTTATATTTTGAAATGTTTCAAAAAAGTGACGAAAACATTAATAAACTAACCTAAAATACCAATCAGCTGATAAATAACGATAAAAACAAAATCAAAACACCGGGATTCATTTAAATCCCGGTACAAGTGCGTCATATCGATGACGTCATCAAAACTACCGGTAAAAAATGTGTTACCGGTACCGGGATTCTAGACACAGCGTTAAAAAAAAAAAAAATCTCTCTAGGAGATACAAAGATATCCGTAGAAATCTATAGAGCTCCAAGTAGATCTCCACAAATGGAGAATTTCTGTCCTTGTCTACGCCCTCGATATCCAAAAACGCAAGTAAGGTTGCCATAAACTAAAAGTGGACTTAATCCTTAACTAATTTTTTTGCTGAGTCTCTATGGATTGTTGAGATTCTGGATTTTTTTTGCCCAAGTCCTTTTTTCCTTATAACATTTAGGAAAAATTCAATCCAGAAGTTTTGTTTAGTGTCCCAGGTTTTTTTTAAGAGGAAATGCAATTTTTCCAGAAATTTTTACTCTTGAAATGATATTCGAAAAAATGGTTTTTTGAGGTCTATCTACTTTTAAGTCCAATTTTTAACTATTTTAACATTAAACACAGTTGATTAACAATATCCACTTCATGCGACGTCAATGTCGAACATTCTGGAGTGCGAAACTCCCAGCGGCACCTCAATTGCATCCAGACCTTTTCCGAAGTAACTCCCATCGAGGTTTGTAAAAGGTTCAGCCAATTTGGTTTGAGTTGCTCAGAAAGTAACTGCAATTAGGGAGGTAAATTTACCCAAACAAACTCTGATTCTCACCTGATCAAATGGCCGATATCCGATATGAAACATTTTGTGCAATAAAGGCTCTGGTGGACATTGAACTTTATTAGGCACGAAAGATTCTTGTTTTTCACTCACACCGAGTTTCAAGTACAACCATTCGCTGTTGTTTTTAATAAAGTGGAATAAAGTCTGAAAAAATTGCTTCAGATAACATCGCATCTCTGGTTAAATCTACAGGGTTTGCATATGATGTCTTAGCTTTTTGGAACAATTTACGTACCTTCAAACCTTTTTTCCCTTGAGTACTTGCCAGCAAATCGCTGACAAGTATTTCAATCATTTGCTGATTATTTTCTAATCTATTCGAACCCGAATCAGTATAAAATGAAAAGTCGTTTTTACTCTCTTGAACTTCATTTAAAAATTCAGTAATTTGATCAGTGTGTTTATGATCTTCATCTACAAATATCTCTGAATAGGAAAACTTAATTGAATTTATGTATGCTTACCAATACTGCATAAAGATTCTGCAGCGGCCAAAGCAGCCCAGCCAATAGTATGAGCTGAATCACTTGCAGGACTCTCTTCAATCTTTTTCGTACTAAAAGTCACTTCTTTTTTTGTTGAAACATTTTCAGACATGCTTATCAGGTGCGAATACAAAGCACTGACAAGAATGTGCATTAAAACCGAATCGCTTACTGGACGAACATCAGAAGGAATTCCATCTTGGAATAATGTCGCTATGCGCAATAAAGCTGAATCCAACATGTCCCAAAACTGACTCAGGCAAGCTATAATCAGTGACATTGTTTGATACATGGTTGCACCAGTTTGTAGTGCGTTAATAACTGTTTCTCCTATGAGTGGTAGTATTGGTGAGGCTACGTTAACGATAGCTTCGTACCAAGGAAATCGAATTTGATTCCATAACTAAAAAAATCATATAAATGTAAATTTGTTCAAAGGTAGGTATAGTTAAAAGTACATTTGTTCTTTCAAAAGATTTGGACCATCCAGGATATTTCATCACAACTTCAACTAAAAACTCCTTTATTTCTTCATCATTGCCTATGTAAAGGATAACTTCAGTGGCAGCCATAATCAGATCGTGATAATGTGCAGGGCTGAAAGTTTGCAAGGAAGTATCTACATCCTTACAACTACCATCGCCTGCGCATAAAAGATTGCCACAGTCTACAGATTTTGGGTTGGGCCTTTTTAGTTCTACATTGGATTTTTCCATAAACTCTTGCAGAAGTAGTTGGAGAATTTTGAATTTTTTACCACAAAGGACCTATAATTGAATAAAGTAGGCATACTATAAATCAGTCGTCAAGAGGATTAGATTATATGTAATGATCCAGAAATTAAACCCGTAAATCACAATGTCTTTACTATAAAAATTAAATAATCATCAAAAACTGAATTTCCGGTATTTCCAAATCAGTATCGATAAATTAAAAATGAAACAAATTAACGCTAACGTAATTCGACACCCAGCCTATGTCATCATCTAAATTAAATTCTTAAAAATAATAAAAACGAAAACAGGGTGATGTCATCCTAACACCCGATCAATGAACCTTTTTTTTATCGAGGCCATCATGTTAATTAACTCGAATGATTTATGGCATTCTTGAACCACTGTATTCGACCCCGATAAATCAGTATATTATTGCGACATAATTATTCGATTTTTTAAACTTAAAATGATAAAAATTTCAAGGAAATTGCATCATTATTTTTAATAATATTTAGGTCGGCCAATGGGATTGGCTGATTGATCGTCAAACGACCGCCTATTGACGATTTGGGGGATAATTAATAATACTTTGCGGGGGGGTCGATTTGATATAAATACCGCGGTTTTAGAAGTAGTTGTCAGTTGAGAGATGAGTTCGCAGTCCTATCCAGTTTGAGTTAAAATCTACAGTACCTAAAGTGTCAGTCGGAGAAAATATTTGCAGAAAATTTCTTGTATTGCCTTGGTAACAGTCTTTGAAAAAGTAGCGGAAAAATTTTGAAAGAAAGAACAATTAAAGTCGTCATTATTTATGTGCGTACTAGCTAAAAATTTTGAGTAATTAATTAAGTAATTTTACGTGTGCAAAGTTAAATGTAAGTACTTTAGTGTTTAATAATTTTCTGACGTTTATCAATGATTCTGAATGGTAAGAAATGAATTAACAATGACTTTTAATGCCTAAAAACTTGAGTGATTTTTACTAGAAAAACTTTTGACTTTATAATTTACTGTGGAACTTTATTGCATAAATATTAATAACTCGAGTGTTTTGAAAATGGAACATTATTGCATAACTTTAATTGCCTTCAAATATAATGACATTCTAATTTAATTTTGCACCAAAAATATGAAGGGAATTTATAATGCACTTACCAATATACAATTTTGACTATTTTGAGTAGGAATTATGAATTAAACAGTTGGGTTTATTAGCTAGGCATAGGAATCCGAAAATAGAATTTGTTCTGATTAAATAAACTATTAAATGGAATAGGAAATTTTGAAAAGAAACTTGATGTTCATGAAATAGAATTGTTGTCTTAAAATAATCGAAAGTTGTTAAAGGAAACTTATAATAGAATTTGTTCTGATTAAATAAACTATTAAATGGAATAGGAAATTTTGAAAAGAAACTTGATGTTCATGAAATAGAATTGTCTTAAAATATTGGAAAGTTGTTGTTCATGAAATGAATTTTGAATTAGGGTTTTTATTTTTCAAGTAGAAATTATTAGAAGGTTTTATAAGAATAAGTTAGTAATACCTATATTGATAAACAAATAGGTAATTATTTTGGGTTTTCATAAGCAGTCAGTAAAGGACTTAGAAATTTTAAAGAATTTAGAGAAATAGGTGAAGGGTAGTTATTAGGAATGAATCGAAAGTGTTGAAATGAGTTAACTTATAAGTTATTAGGAATAGTAGGAATAGGGCATTTTTTCTTTATTAGTAGGGATATTTCAATGGTCCGTAATAATAACATTTTGAACGGATGTGAAGTAATTGAAAATAGAAAAATAGATGAGGCTGTCAGAATTGGAAGATATTTTGCTGATTTAAATTTTTGGGTTTTATGTATAATAAAATATAATTTAGTACACCTCAATAGTTTGTTTCTCTCTCTTGCAAATAGACCCTTCCACAGATTTTAGGTAGCAGCTCCAAGTAAATAAACACCATCAATATACCGCTCGCCATTTACCATCTAACTAATTACATAGAGTACTTGGGGTGTTTTGTTACAATAGCTACGATCCAGAAAATGGATTATTTATTAATTTACAGGGACTTAAAATGCAAAAATAGAGTCAAGAACCCTCCCAAGTAAGAGTGCCTCTTCTTTTTAGAGGAGGCGGTCCTTTTGAATCAATTACAAAAAGGAAGCATCTAAAAGGTTCCTGAACCTGAAGATGAACCTATAAAATTAGGCATCGGAATGCTACAATACCTTTAAAAGTAAAGCCCAATTTGGTTGTGGTTGTGCTAGTAGAACCATTAATTCAATCGCCAAGGATTTTTGTTGATCCAACTGGGTAATTCTGGTAACTGAGTTTTTGAAAATATTCGGTAAAGAAAATGTAATCCATGCAGCAGGCCCACTGGATTTAGGTTTGAATAGCTCATTATTTTCAAGGCCTTTTTTGAATACCTATAGGTACATAAATATGTGTATAAGAGATTTAGTTAACATAATCACACTTTACCTTATTCAAAGAATCAAGAGTCGCTCCTCTAAATAAAAAGCACAAATACAACTCCTGACATTTCACGTGAATATCCCTTAAGATTTTATTTTTACCAGTACTCCGAACATTGACGTATTCGTCAGCAGAATCACAAGTTGCTGGCAACAATTGGGCTACGCACAAAAGCAAATTGCTTATATCCACCAACAATAAGTTACTCCTTGCTTCTGAAGGTAAACTCTGTGTATATCGTACAGTTAAAATCGTCAAAGACTCATTTAGCATGCCAGAGAAAACCCTTTGTGCCATTTTCGGTGGTACCGTGTTCCAAAGGTCTTCTTTTATACCTTGCATGTACAGCCACCACATTTGGATTATGTACGAACCTCTTTCGGATTCAAAAAACGGTTTTTCGTTTTCCCAGTCCAGACAATCTGCATCTTGAAGAATGTAGAGGGATAAAAGGCGACAGTGTAAGTCTAAAAGTCGTTCTGCTAGAGCTTCACACATTTCATGGTACTTTTTGTAACCGTTTTGGAGTGATTCAATCGAAGGTGATTTGATTTCATTTAAAATTTGTATAAAAAACCAGAGGCAGTTTTTTAATAGAGCGGCTGCACCAATTGTGCCAGTGAGAACTGTTAAATCGGCATGGTCTAAGGCCTCTTGAGTCAAAACATGTAAATGTTCTACAAAGTGGTTGCATCAAAAATCAATTATTTTTTTTTAAATTTAATTACCTAGAAGTTGGTCAGCAGATTTGCTCAAAGCTGATATAAATTTAGTTGGATCTGAAGAACGTACAATACCGCCGCAACCTCCAGAAGTTTCAATGCTGTCGCGTGTTCCTTCTATGTGTTTTTGGAAAAATCCTGCAAAAAATTTCATACATAGTCCTATAAATAGGGTTGACATACCTACATAAAAGCCCATTTTGTAGATAATTTAATTGGCTTTAATTTGAGTTCAATTGCGTTGAAATCGGATTGAAATTAACGGAGCTGTGAAGCAAAAATTGTCTCAGTGTCATTTTTCGAATATTTTCAATGTTTTATAAATTAAATTTTGAAGCTTTTCAGGTGCAAAACTGTTGGAACAAACATATTGTCTAGTTAAATAAACACAAAAACCCTACAAAAACGCAAAAACCCAATGTAAATATTTAAAAACTCAGGTATTTGCCAACCCTGCCTATAAAGGAGCTTGTCGAAATTTAAAATATACCGGAAGGTTTTCTGTAGGCAGCTACATACTCATCTTCCCACCAAATCACAAGCTTGACAGCAGCAAAGGATGCTGACCGAGGAAAATCCAATTTGCCACCAATAATTCCTGGACAAACTGTTTCCTGAAGAACTGATTGTTTGGCCTTATAAAAATTAGTTTGGCTTGAAAAGTATTGTCAAATAGTTTTACATTACCTTGTAATATTCCATATCACGCTGTATTAAAATGTTTACTTTGTCCATTAAATTTCCATCTTCCATTACCTCCATGGTGGCAAATTTCGAAAAATATACTTACTTGCACAAAACAGCAATTCGTTTATTGATCAAACAAGGCAATTTTAAAAGTAGGTTGATAACATGATGGATGGAAAATACAGAATATTTAGAAAATGAATTTTATTAATATTATTTGACTAAATTATTATTTAAACTGTGAAATTTTTCAGTAAATCCAACATAAATTCCAGCCAATCCAGTGTTAATGTAATAATTTCCTTTATATCTAAAAAAAAATTGCTTAGATGAGCTCAATGTCATTTCAAATAACATTTTTTTACTTTGCATCTGCAGCAAATCCCATATAAGTTTCATGATTTTGATCACAAAAGCCCAACTTATACAACAAATAACCATTACACTTTGTAGTCAAAAATCTATGAGGTGATAGAATAGACTTTACGTATAGCTGATAGGATCGGTAATGGTCACAAAACACTAAAACCGAATTCACCTTAATAATACTCTAAAATATCTTATAGCAAAAATTCTTACACAACCAATTAGCCCTGAGTCCATAAATTTTCACTTTATCTCCGTCCTGACATCCTGGCTGTTTTCGCCCCCCGTTAGGCCAAAAATCCACATGCCCTACTGAATATTGTATACCAAACAGGGCTGCGTTCGAGTGAATTACATCTACAAATTCAGCATCTGACTTATCTAGTCGTTCCGAGACTGGTTTAAGATTAAATAATGGACCAGCAGGGTCAAGAGCTGCAAACAAAGCTTTCAATAAGTTATATCGATAACTATAATGTCTCAACAAACCTGTGATTCTAGGTAGTTTTCCACTTTTAACAAAATTGCCTAGGAATCCTGCAATTTGTCCGCCTAAACTCAATCCGATTACATGTAAGTCTTTGAGGTTTAAGCCTCTCAATACAAGGTAGTCAACGAATAGGGCTGAAAATTGTCCGATGGGTTTACAATTTGAAGCTGCGGTACGATAATCTGGACCTGCTAGGAGCCTTTGGTTTTGTGCTAGGATTACGTTGTAGTCTCCTGTCGTCAAGTATGCTGAAAAAAAAACTGTATTGCTGGATTTTTCTAGTGGATTATGACTAAAATCTCTCGATGGATACATTTTTCTTTAAATCTTAATAGAAGAAGAATGAAGAAATTGCTGCTTTAGATCTTCATAAATCAAATCATCTCCTAAAACTGAAAAAGTTGACGATGCGGAGCAGACAAAACAAATAAAATTCGATGCTAGAGTAGAAGAAAAATGAAATAAAGAATAAGACGATATTCTTCCATGACTTCTCCAATCAATGAGCAAATTATCTCTTGAAAGTTGTAACAAAATCAATAGCAACTTCATATTCTCGGTTCATTGAAATTTACAAACACGTGGAGTTTTGCGAACCACCTAATCTGTTCGCGGATAAAAATCACTTGAAAGCCAGAAAAGTATCGAATTTTGTAGCTTCAAGATTATTATTGCTGTAACCCGAAATTGCCAAATGTATATAGGCAAAATTTATGTTTTCCAATATAAACAGTAAACTTTAAACTAATCTGTCGACTGAACCAGATCCCATGTGGTTGTAATAATTTATTCAAAGTCAAGGATAATCTTCTGAATAGCCACGTTTTATGACGAACTCAGATGTCAGGTAACTGATACCGCTGGAAAGAATTATGTATGTTCGAAGCATGTGTGTGTGTAGCGAAGCAATAATCACATGTGCTGGATTTTTAAGATAGAATAACAAATTGTACACCAATATAATTATCAAGGGTTATTACTTGGGTGAAATGTTGACTGTAAGATAGTTAAATGCCTAATTATAATTAAGATATAGGTAGGTTAAGATAGTAGTGATTAATCAATTATTTACCTATTAAAAAATTCCAATTAAAGCACTGGTGGTGGCGTAGAAAGATCTTACGTGCCGGTTTGTGCGGTTAAAGAAGGTTTTTCCAGCTTCGGCAGAAAAGTGGTAAGTGGTACTAATTTTGAGTCTCTAATAATAACACCTTTCAATAACCATTCCAAGAAGAGAAGAAAGAAGATTTCGCTCAAATTGCCTTTGGTTCAGAAAACTGTTATTTAGTGCTTCAGATCAAATTTACTTTTCAGCATAATTTACTACGAAATTTTAAGATGTGACAGAATTATTCACGCTACCAAAATATCAATTCTTACATAACATCTCAATTTTGTCACAAAGTAGAGAGAATGACAGAAAAATAAATCATTGGAACCCGATGCTCACAGCTAAATCAGACAAAGAATTGAATAAGAAAAAGGAGTCCTTCAGTCCATCGCTCCTTTAGATCTGCTACAATCAAATAACGAGTGAAAAGTTCTATTGGCCCTACACTTACCATTTTTTATAGATTGTCCATCGCCAGAAGTATGCGATTCCAAAAACCCATGAAAAAATAAAATCGTTTTACGAGAAAAATCAATTCCTGAATTTTGCAAGGAGCGATCATCAAAGGGTGTAATAACTCTTGATGTCTCTTTATTTTCCCTATAAAAAAAAATGTTCAACAGGTAAAACTAAAAGTGTATTATGAAAAAAAAGAACACTTACGGGGTATACAAATGAAACAAACTATCTAAATAAGGATTAATCCCTGGACATTTCCTTCTATTGATGGGCCACAGTTGGAAAGTGAAATTTGAAAAATACAGTTGAGGATCTTGAAAAAATATTGTTATTTTAAAAAAATTGAATACAAAAATATTTACCTGGCATATTAGCCAAAATACACAATAATGATACCCCAACCGACATAATTTCAAAATAATATACAGTTCTATGCACTATTGTGCACAATAATAGGACAAAAAACCACTAATTAAAATGTTTAAATTTGCGTTTAATAAACCCCCATAAGTGAAAAGTGATTTTGCCAATATTAACGATTGGTCAGTTAACCGTATGAATTTGGTTGCACAATTTTGGTAATGTGGATTTTCATTTTTCAATCGTTGCACAATTAGTTTTTTTTACATGGTTAAAAGATTTTCTGGGTATTTGGCACCAGAACTATGTATAATAATTGTCGGTAAAGAAGAGAGAATCTTAATTACTACACATAGCCTGAAAGTTTCAGCTGCAAAGAAAACTGCATTTATCAATAAATTGATTGATCCCAGGCTTCTTATTGCAATTTAATCATCTATCAGGAGATTACTATAATAATCTAGTTCTTCTAAATCTAAGTCTGTAGATACCTACTACATAGATTGAACTGCAACTTGCTGTATTGTTCCTTTTGCTTAACAAAAAAATACCCAATTTTATTTATCCATTTTATTAGTATCAAATAATACGCATAGGTAACAAGTGTGATTTTCAATACAAAATATAGTCCCTATCTGATTTTTGTTTTTTTTTTCACCCTTAATTCATTTTTTTTCTTCTGCCGCCGATGGTGATGGTAGACAGCTACGGACTGTGGCATTCAAGTCTTGTTCACAGTTGGCGTAAGCCATTCCGATACCGAAACCGCCTCCCATTAAAAGGGGCCAACTCCTCCTTTTGAAAAATAACAGTGAAAACACTGCACCCAATATTACGCCACTTCCCAGCTTAATAACAGAGTCCGATAAACATCTATCCCATTTTCTTCCCAGTTCTTCTTCTATGTATATTGGTGAGTTCATTGTTCCTGGTTCAAAATAAGTTTTTTTTTTTTTAGTTTCTGAAGACTGAGAGCATTGAAAATGAAATTGTAGATGATTCAATTTATGGTTTTTTCTGATGTCACGGTTTGGTCAATTTTGACAAAATGTCAAAATTTATTGGGAAAAAATCAGGTATAATTTTCACTTATTTCTCTTTTTCTGCTGATTTTTTTTTTTTTTAATTATTATTTTTTCTAATTTTTTGTTTATTCCAGGCTCTTAAATTTCGGTTCTAACAGTTCTACGCCGTTTTTCTCTCAGAACAAGAAATTTTCAGGTTTTAGATCCATACAATAACCTTCTGATACCAAGAATCTCTTGGTAGAAGAACCAGCAAAGTTTCCAAAGTAATCTAATGACTCGAGATTCAACGTTATGAATAATCTTCATAGAGAAAAATCAGAAAACTTGCATAATAATGGCTCAGAATTCAGGATCTAAAGTTTCCAGAGTCATGGAGAGTTAGGAGGATCTAATAATAAGAGAGGGACAGTATCTAGAAGATCTAGCCAATCATTCTTGATTCAGGATGAGCGTCTTTCGAAATTATGATCAGAAAACTTGCAATCATTGAACGTGAATTTCGGTTCTAAAGCTTCTACAGGCTTTTTACAGAACAAGAAATTTTCAGGGTTTAGATCCATTGAACCTTCTCAAAGTGAAAAATAATCTTTACGAAAATATAACAGAATTAATATGATATAAACATACAGATCCTAATTCCCAAGAAACTTCTCTTCAAATATTTGAAAAGTAATAATGTTTCAGAATTCAGGATCTAGAGTTTCTAGATTTTTTTCATAAAATTCCCAAATAATTTTCACGGCTCGTTTATTTCAAGATCCGTATTTTTTTTCTATTAAAAACAAAATATTTATTTAAGAATCAAGATCAGGATATAAAAGTCCTAAGAACCAGACAAGATCAGTAGGAAATGGACATTATGAATTTTACTCGTATGCCCTTCGGATTTAAAAATGCCCCCGCGACATTCCAAGGAGTGATAGATACCGTATTTATAGGACTACAAAACAAAATATGTGTAGTTTACATGGAAGAGATCATAATATTTTCCACTTCTCTTCAAAAACATATTGCAAATTTCAAATAAATATAATCCTATAAGAATATATTGTAGATCAAATCGGAAGTTTGCAATGTTATGCAAGCTTCTAGAACTGTTTCATAAAAATACAGAAACATTTGCAGGTTTTGCCGAATTCAGAATATTAAGATCCAAAGAGAAACAGAACATTGGCAATAGAACGATTTAGAATCTTGAAATTCCAAAAATCTCTTGGTAGAAGAACCAGCAAAGTTTCCAAAGTAATCTATTGATTCGAGATTCAGGATTATGGGTAATCTCCATAGAGAAGAATCAGAAAACTTGCATAATAATGGCTCAGAATTCAGGATCTAAAATTTTTAGAGTCATATGGAGAGTCAGGATCTTATAATAAGAATCCTAACAATGGGGCAGTATCTAGAAGATATAGCCAATCACTCCTTAACTCAGGATGATAGAGGTGTAAGTTTTCATGAAATTTTCAAATTTGAAACTTTTTGTGAAACTTTTCATGAAAAGTTGAAACTTTTCAATTTTTTTTTGAAAAGTTAAGTACAGGAAGAATAGGGCCTCTAAAATTATTTTTTCGAAATGATAGGTATTCAATAAATTGAATTGATGAATAATATAATTTTTATCAATTATTCCTTTCCATTAAATCACAATATTGCGGTTGAGGATTGAGGTAATGAAAAAAATTGCGTAATGGTGAAAAAATCTGTTTTTCTATGACCATCAAAAAATAAACAACTTTTGTCATATTTTACCTTAGCCGAAAACGTCATATAATATATATATATAATGTAATAAAAGCAAAATAGAGGTATAAAATTAATTAAAAACGAGCACTTTTTATAGATGGCGCCAGCTATCAAGCCAAGTAGGAACCCTTGTAAAAAAAAACATAAGTTTAACAGCAAAAATCAAAACATGGTCTTAGAAAAAATATAGTGTTTTACTTGTCTAAAATCATTTTTTGCAACTTGAAAACAACTGTTTTCTTGAACTTCGTTGACCAGTCAGAAACAACTACTCCGAGGGCAAATACCCCTACCGGCGTAGGCACGCCGGTAGGGGTATTTGCCCTCGGAGTAGTTGTTTCTGACTGGTCAACGAAGATCAATTTTGCTTGGACAGGGAGCTTCAGCCTATGTCCTTCTGATGAGTCCTAACAAGGACGAAACGCATCAAGGATCGGCACGGGAAGCCTGAGTCCACTGCTCAGTGGGCCGATTCCCAAACAGGGACCGAAGTGTCCCTGTATTCACGTTGGTCATTACCTGTAAAAATCTTTCTAACAACTGTTTTCTTGTTGCAAAAAATGCACAATGCATGATTCATGATCTTTAAACTTTTCACGAAATTTTGAAAAGTTTTGAACTGTCTTGAAACTTTTTAATGAAATGAAATTTTATTGAAACTTTTCAGGTGAAACTTTTCACACTTACATCTCTACAGGATGAGCATCTTTTGAAAAAAGGATTAGAAAACTTCCAATCATTTCGGTTCTAAAGCTTCTACAGTTTTTTTACAGAACAAGAAATTTTCAAGATTGAGATCCGCATATTATTCTTCTCAAAGTAAAAAAAAATCTGTACGAAAGAATAACAGAACATGATATAAAACCTACAGATCCTAATTTTTAAGAGTCTTCTGTTCAAAAATTTGAAATATAACGTTTCAGAATTCAGGTTTGTTTTGCAAGATAAAAACATCCTACTCAATAAATCTTGAAAGTTTGAACCCTCTCTAATTGCTTGAAGTATTTTTTCCTCTTCACCAAAGTGCATTTTTTCCAAAGTGATTTCAAGATAAATAGAAAAATTTAGGTATACATTTTTAGAGAAATCAGGCTTTCTGACGATGACAGAATATACAGGGCGTTTCATTGAAAATAAGGCTTTCATTTCAGAAAAACGCACGCCTGTACTTAAACACAAATTTTAGCATTTGGCAAAAAAAATCAAAAAATTCTTATTTTTCCATAATTATGTATATTAGTGATGTGACGAATAGTAGTTTGGCCGAATAACCGAATACCGGATATTCGGCTGAATTTAAACCAAATATTTGGCCGAATACCGAATAGTTATTAAAGCATATCAGAGCTCAAATATTATAGTGAAATAGCCTTGACTGTTAAGGACTTTGATCACTCCAATCGCAAAAACGATATTGCAATTGTAGAGGCTTATTTATCGGGTGAAATTTTAAACAAAAACTATTGTCCATTTTTTTGGTGTGGTAGAAGTACAGTTTAAAATATCCTAAAATGAGCCACCTTGGAAAGGTCTATTTATAAGCTCCTTTACAAGTACTGTTTACAGTGAGCGCCTATTCTCAGAAGCTGGAAACCTGAATGAGAATAGAAGGAATCGGTTATTGCCAGTGTAATGGAAATATAAATGTGTGAATGACTATAAGACAAAACTTCTCATGAGAACACTGCTCCCCTGTTTCGAGAATAAGGGCCCAGAAGTTTCTATTTTCATTTTTTTTTGATATTCGGCCGAATACCGAAAATAACGCCTAATAGGCCGAACACCGAATAATTATTTGGCTTCAGTCACATCTCTAATGTATATGTTTCCTCGTTTTCGAGGTATTCAACTGCAAAATGTGTCAGTTTATATAAACTTTCTTAGCATCTAAGGTGTAAAAAGATTATTTGTAAGTAATTCAGGGTTATTTATGTAGCCCATGCATTAGATTGCAGGTGGATTTGGATTAGATGCTATTTTTACTAATCCACCTACAAACTGGAAAATTCCTAATGCACAGGCTACTTAAATAACGATGTATATGGTAATGATATAAACTTGTTTACACTTTTATTTATAGATTTTTTCAATTATTGGCATCATTAAAACTTTTGGATATTTATTTTTTTTAACCACTGTTTTAATAATAATATAACATTAAATATATTAATCATGAAAATTCATTCAAGGCTCTTTACCGACAAGCCATAACCTGATGAAAAAATGAAACAAAAATATTGATGTTAGCATTATAATTTTTATTAAAACCTCAAACATGATCAAAAAAGTGTTATTAGAAAAATATAGTGCATTTTAAAACCTTACTTCACAATTATTATTATTATTGTAAAATCTATAAAAACTTATTATTGACTAAGTTAAGAACAAATTCCTTAGTAGTATCGTAGCCTAGAATTTCCAAGTTCAAACACTTCAATTTGTTCATGTACTTCTTGTGTTGCTTGCAACAGGAGTTCTTGTAATGCAGAGCTGTTATTGTCTTGTCCAATATGTAGCTCAGCCATAGAATGTTGGAGTAGGGTTCGTAATGACTCCATTCATTTCTGGAATTAATAATGTTTAGTTAATTTATTGTTAAAACTATTTGTTTGAGATTTGATTGCACACAAATAACATTATTATCTGCTTCTAATTATCACATTGTTCTACAACACAAACTACCTATAAATAATAATCATTTGAAAAATATCTTTATTATAGACATACACAAATACCTATTTGTAGATCATAATTATTATCACTTATTTTTTTGAAAATATTTAATTTCAAGTCAAAACAAAAATATTTTTAATCAGCACAATATATATATAATTAACATTTTGTATTAGTAATAAGTACAAATACAAAAGTTGAAATTTTTAGGAATTCAATAAAACTATGACTCACCTGTTTCTTTTTTGCATCAACTGATAAATTTCAAACTGATAATCACCAGATCCAGTAAAAATCCCACAATCCTTGGATAAGTCTGTATAAATATCCACTCCATGAGATGTAATCCTAGACATGGTAAAATCAATAATTTGAACTTTGACCCCAAAAGACTCGATTCTGATTTCTCTTCCTTGGAGTTTGAAAGTTACAAAATCATCTGACGGTACTCTGGTTAGCAATATATTGCCCCAATGTAAATCGCGATGCTCAAATTGGAGCTCCTCTTCTGCCACTGCCATTGCGTAAGCAATTTGCAGGCACATTGAAAACGCCTGAGAAGCATTTTCAAAGGCAAAAGATTCCATGTCGCAACCTCCATAGCTAGTTTCCAGTACAGCATAAAGTTGATCTTCCTTGAAGATTTCAGGTGAATCGTTTATGGAGCCTCTGGTTTCTTTGAATAAGTCCCACAAATCCAGAAGTTCTTCCGGATAACATCCTTGGACACATTTGATGCTCTGAACTTCAATAAAAGCACTGGTCTGATTAATTGGGTTGGTTCTCAAGTGACTCAGTTCTGTGGCAATGATGAGTTCAGATAAAACCTCGTTCAATTTTTTTTGATTTTCTCCATTGATTCGCTGGTCACCTTCTATGGGAATTATTTTCATGACTGTTGTTCCTCCACTTGGATTTTTGAAGAGAAATACTTCTCCATAGAGTCCTTCTCCAATTTTCTGGCAGTTTTGAATTAAACTAAATTAAATAAAACAATAATAGCTTAATATGTGTGCTGAGAATTTCAATTAAATTAAAAAGAAAGTGAGTATATAGACTTACCTTTGAGGATAGCATTGTTGGAAGTAGGTAGGCTGGGCCTGACATTCTGCGAGTAGTAATTTTGTATTGAAAAAAGGTTTTATTGCTTCATAGATGTAGTCCTGTTTGGCGCTGGTGATTAACGGTAACTCACCAAATTGGCCTTCCGACTCTTGAAGAAATCGCTTTGCAGAAAGGGTTTCGTCGTCTGAGGTTTCCCTAACATAACCGAGCAAAGAATCATACGTATCTTTAGGATCTACGTTGTTGTACAACTGCATCCAAAACGAAACGGATTTTCTTGGTAAAGACGAAATTTTAAAGTGATAAAATTACAGGCCGGGGACTGGTAAAATTAATGGAAACTGGGACACTGATGCGACACGAATAAACAAAATAAAACGGTGTTGTTAAAAGTTCTAAGTAGAATGAATTTAAAGTCTAACAAAGGGACAAACGTAGAAACTGCGTATTTGTATCACGCCCGACGTTGATGACGCTGAGTCGCTGACTAATTAATCAAATTGATGATTAATTATAAGTTTCCTTTGAACAAAAACCACGCCACACTTTTCTTTTTTAGCTTAGCTTGTTAATTTGACAGTTTTGACCGACACTTTTCCGTTCGACATTTGACAGACCGTGCGTTCGGTTTTGACCGGAGTTCTCCGAATTTACCATTCATTTATTCAAAAAGTGTGCTCGATGTAGGCTCATTCGCGTTCGTTTATTGAAATTTCGAGCACTCTGATACAACGCTTAACTGCTCTGTGCGCTCGCTGGTCACGTGATTACGGCTCCACTTGCAAGAGCAACGTTAAGCTCCGTACAACAAACCTAACGACGAACAAGGCTACGAATGCGTTCGCAAACACAGAGTCGCTTTCCAGTGACGTAGTTAAGTACTCGAGCTGCTCTAGAGCGCCCCGAACTGTTTATAGACGTTCCGGTGCATTAGAGTTTCGCGCAACTGAACTGGGTCCTCTTGAAACAGAGCAGCGGGCAGCGTTCCCATGAGAATGAGTGTTCTGTCAAGCTCAATTGAAATTGATAATAAACACGCGGTCTCTGGAAATGCTGCTCCCTTGTTTCAAGAATAAGGACTCTGTTCGTTTTTCCTCTCCCCTGCTTTCACAAGCATCGCTCCAATTTTACGGCTGCATCAAAAATACTCCAAACACAATAGTTATTTGGAGCCCCAAAAGCTACGGGTGTGGAGCACCTTAAAATTCATCACTGGAAAGCGGCTCGGTTCGCAAATCCTGGGGTAGTATTTTTTTTAAATTCATTCGAGTACATTTCATACACGAAGCTTGAGTGCAATTTAAATAAAATTTCGAAGTCATATCAAATTTCGCATGCGAGAATACTTGAAAATACGACCCCCTGGCCGTTCGTAGCTCCGTCCAGATTAGTGTTTCGTTCGTCGTTCGGTTCGTTGTTCTGTTCGTTGTACAGTGTAATGTTCAAGTCTGTACGAAGCTTTAAAGAACGTGTTCGACTCGATTTGCACTGACCCGGTGCAAATTGGTTTTTGTTCGGCTGATCAGAATCAGAGCTACTTTGGCTTGCTTGTTTGTGTTGTGCGGGGCAGCACTTCCTGCTTTAGGGCATTCGTTTGTGAGCGTTTTATATGGGTGTATCTGCCATAATCTGAAATATTACAGCTTAACTCAAATTAGTCCGACACAAACAAACAAACCTTTCGTGAACCTCAAAATTAAACACCGCGAAACAGCTGATAAATGAACGCCAATCGAACTCGGCTCGGTTTTTCAATTCTTCCGTCCGAGCTCGCCCCAGCGTAGAGCAAACGCACTTTTGTGATAACATCGGGTGCTCGCTCCGAGAGCATGCGAACAAAAACCGTGCAATCCAGACGAACCCTCCGTAAATTATTTCCAAACGCATAAAGGCTGAGTTCGGATTTACACTCGGTAAACTCCGAGCGTGCTCGAAACGATAAAATACTGGTTCGTTTCAGCTCTCAGATGGATGGATGAAGAATTAGAGAAATTAGTTAAACTTTGTTTCATGAGGATTCATACTTTTGACAAAATTTGTCTTTCTTTTTTAACAAATAGGAATTGACTGAAACAAATCAATGACGTCAAAAACGTTAGTCGGTTCTTAAGCCAAAACGGCCAGAACTCATTCATTTTAATTTGTCAAAAAAATTGAATGTGTCATACGATAACAAAAGTGTGAACCCTCGAGAAACGAACCTTTTAGTTATCAATCTCTTCAGTTGAGTTCGGAATGGGATTTTCGTGCGGTGTTCGTGTAGTTCAGGGTTACTTTCACTTCACGTGATAAAGGTGTAATCGGCAGTGTAACACCGAATACACCATCATTTGGTAGATACCAAGTAACAGTGTCCCACCATCATTACACCATTCCGACACCAAACTATTTCCAAACGCAATTAAAGTGTACAAAGTTACTCCTACCAATTAACGAACGCAATAGTTGTATTCCTTTCACACCTAGGAGGAGCTCCGGAACAGCTCCGGGGCTTCACGCGCTTATTCCTTTCGAAAAGTGTTTGTTGCACCACGCATCTGTTTCCTGCAAATCGGGGGCTACTAAACACCGGAGCGACTAGCTCAAGTGTTTCAAACTTTTGAAAGGAATACAACTATTGGTGGCAATAGTGTAAAAAGTGTCGACACTTTGTACAAATAGACAATCGGCGGTGTAACACTAAATACACCATCATTTCGTATCGGGTAAACGGTGTCCCATGATCTTTTGACTTTTATACACCATTCGAACACCAAATGATTTCTAAATGCAATTAGCGCGTATTCCTTTCAAGAGTTTAGAACACTGGAGCTACTCGCTCCGGTGTTAGTCGACCCCAATTTGAAAGGAACAGATGCGCTGGCTTTCATGCATTCAAATGGTTTGACTTGGGCTTGTGCACTTCAGGTGCAACAAACACTCTCCGAAAGGAATGAGCGCATAACTTCCCGGAGCTGTTCCGGAGCTTCTCCTAGGTGTGAAAGGAATACAATTAATCAAACTCACTCCTACCAATTAACAAACGCCACAGTGGCAATAGTGTAAAAAGTGTCGGCACTCTGTATCAATGTACCGAGTGAGCGGTGTCCCGCCGTCTTTACACCATTCAAGTACCAACTTGTTTCCAAACGTAAATAAAATGTTTTACACCAAACTTACTCCTACCAATTTTCGAACGCCACAAGGTGTTAATAGTGTAAAAAGTGTCGACACTTTGTACTAGTCCGAACTCACCTCTTAAGTTGAGTTCCGAATGGGATTTTAGTGCGGTACCAGTGCGGTGTTGGTGTAGTGCAGAGTTGAAACACGTGATGAAGGTGTATTCGGCGATCTAAAACCGAATACACAATCATTTCGTACCGATTAAACGGTGTCTAACCATATTTACACCATTTTGGCACCAAATTATTTCCAAACGCAAATAACGTGTACACCGAACTTACTCCTACCAATTAAGGAACGCCACAATGGCAAAAGTTCAAAAAGTATCAACAATTTGTACCAAATAGTTGACTTCGGCATGGGAATTTATTGCGGTGCTAGTGCGGTGTTGGTGTAGTGCAGAGTTAAACTACGTTGTGTAGGTGTAAACGGCAGTGTAACACCATATGCACCATCATTTCGTACCCGGTAAACGTTGTTCCACCATTTTTACACTATTCGAGCACCAAACTATTTTCAAACGCAAATAAAGTGTACACCAAACTTACTCCTAACAATTCAAGCCTAGTACTCATAACTGCGAAATTCGCTTCTTTTTGACATTGCTTCGAGAATTTGACGTTTGATACATGCATAAAACGTTAACTTGTCATAAAAGTGCGAATTTCGCTGTTATGAGTACTAGGCTTAACGAAGGCCACAGTAGCAATAGTGTAAAAAGTGTCGACACTTTAGGTTCGGTGTTGTTCGCACTTCCTGCTTTGGGGCGTTTGTTTGTGTTATTAGTTGTGTTCCTTTCACACCTAGGAGGAGCTCCGGAACAGCTCCGGGACTTCACGCGCCTATTCCATTCGAAAAGTTTTTGTTGCACCACGCATCTGTTCCCTGCAAATCGGGGGCTACTAAACACCGGAGCGAGTAGCTCGAGTGTTTCAAACTCTTGAAAGGAATACAACTATTAGTTGTATTCCTTTCACACCTACCGTGCGTTCGTTATTTTGATCTGAGTTCTCCGAGCTTGAATTTAGCGTTCGTTTATTCAAAAAGTGTGCTCGGTGCAGGCTCATTCGCGTACGTTTATTAAAATTTCGAGCGCTCTGATACAGCTCAGTCGTCTCCGAATTTAAAACCGAGAAAAGCGAGCGATCGAGAAAAATCAAACTGTCAATTTAGTTTTTATAACCTCATTCTTCATTTATATTGTTATTGCAACAACTATTTGAACAACAAAACGTTTAAAGTTAAACATTTATATTTTCGGTAATATCGTTTCCTCAATCAACGGTAATATCTCAAATTTAAATGTGAGAGTAGATATTCAGTTAATTAGACACAGAGTTTTGTATTTCGTGTAAAATTTAAATACAAATACAAAGCTCTGTGTCTAATTGTCTACTCAAGGTGCACACAACACAGCATTCAACCGCAAAAAGATATTTAACTATTCACCTATTCGGATAAAAATTTTATAATTTATTTATAATAATGGACCCACAATCCCTAGCATCATGTGGGGAATGCGGTCAACAAGGCATTTTGAAAGATGTACAAGAACATTTTTTGGAAGCCCATTGTGATAACGTCGAAAACGAAAGTAAGTACCTACTTTAGCTTAATTTTCATCATTCTCTGGTTAAAAAGAATTCAATAATTGGCATAAAAAAGTTAAAGGTAGGTATTCAATATTTTCATCATTGGGTTTAGTATAAAGTTAAAGTTAAATAGGGTGAAAGTACCTGTTGTCGGCCACTTAATGCAAATTCTGGAATAAAATGGCGATTGAAAATTAGTGGATAGAGCGAATGGAATTTAAATTATGTTTTATGATACCTTATAGTATATTAAATTGATTAATGCAACAAAAAAGGGCTAAAAGGTTTTGCATTTTTATAGAAAAATGATTTTATTCAAAAACGTGCATTTTACCGGTTGTCAGACAATCATCACATTTCTCGGACACAAAGGGACCCGTTGTCGGACGCGTGTCCGAGAAATACGTTTTTTCGTCCACATAAACTATTACACGCTAAATGGTACCAGTTTGGGCACTTCTCACAGCCAATATTTTATTTTGGAATTTTTAGTCAATTTTCTTTTTCTTCAATCATTGATTGAACTTTTTTTGGTATTTTGTATCTCTATAGTCTTTTCCTCTTTTTTCTTTGTTTGTGCTTCAAGTTTTTTTTCTTTGTCTCGTTTTTTTCTTTCATAATATGATCTATCTCCATGCCTTCGATGAGATTGCACTTGGTAATTTCTCTTTTTTTTTTTGTTTTCTTGGCTCTTATTTCATAGATTCCGGAAACTGGAGGTGGGCGACTGGAAGGACTTACAGCAACAGCAACATTTTGCATTTTAATGGGAGTTTTTTCTTGAGCCTCCAGTCCTATGTCTGTTGTTTTATCAGGTTTCTCAGTTCTGGGAAAATCACTTTGATCTTTAGGAGATTTTTCCATTGCTTCTTCAATTTCTATATCATAAATACTTTAATCAGATTTATTCTCTGTACACTTGTAACACTTTTTTTATTAAAATGAAAGCAGAAAGCACTACCCCATACCCCATACCCATATAAGTAATGTAAAATGTCTGAGAACTTTACACCTACCTTTTCTCGGACACTTTTTCAGGTATAAGTGTCCGCAAACTGGTCCATAGAATCTCGATACAGTCGTCTAAATGTAACTAATAAGGAAAATTAAGTTAGAAATCAAATAAGCTAGAAAAAGATACATATAGTTTCAACGTGCCGGACCAATTGTCGGACAGAGTGGCCGAGAAGAGGAGTCTGCCGATTTATAAGACCGGATTTAGGCAAAAAATTGGGGAAAAAAGTTAGTTTTTTCAGACGTATTTCTTTGAATTTGTCACAGTGGTCGAAAATGTTGATTTACAACACAATTGTGTACCCCCACTTCACCTACTGTATATCACTTCTTCTTGCATGTCCCAAGGAGCAAATATGTAGATTACAAATACTGCAAAATAAATGTATGAGAATAGTTTTGGGTTGCAACAGGTATACTGCCATAAGTAGAATGATGGAACCATTGAAGTGGCTATCAGTTGAGCAGGGTATTAGAAGGGCGAACATGTTATTTGTTTATAAGATTGTAAATAAAAAAGTTCCAGAAATTTGTGGAAAATGGTTGTCACCAGATTCGAAATTCACTCGCGAATGTTACGTTCAAAAACTGATTTAAATGTTCAGTTTGTTTACTAGCTTTTGCTAAATAAAGATTTACTTTACTTACTTACCGGTTATCCGGACATTTAATAAAATAAACAAAATACTAATATTCATTTAATTTTTATGGCTATAATCGTAAATTAACATGTTTATAACTTAAAAACATCAAGAAAGTACCAAAAAATGGAGTAGGAACATTTTTACTCACTATTTCCTTCTTAGCTTCACACTAGCAATAGTATTTTACATTATTAGCCAGGTAAAACAGTTTTTACTGGCGATTGAAGGAAATGACTAGCGAGCCGCCAGGCGAGCTTGTCACCTTCAAGAGCCAGTAAAAACTGCTACCTGGCGTATAATGTACAATAATTTATTTGTTACTCATTTGTAAAAGATATAGGGACAAATAAAAAATCAATACATAACAAAAATTTGAAATTTATATGTTTTTCCTTGATTTTTTCTCACAGAAGTTTTGGTAGTTGGTATAACTATCAGAATGATACGTTGTTAAGACGTTGTTTCTAGTTATAAATAGGTTTTTTGACAGATTTCCATTTTGCAATTTTTTTCCAGAAATGAATTTATTACAAGATATTATTAATGAAGCCTCAGTCGTAGCCAACAGTTTATCACCAGAAAAGTCTCCCAGAAGGTACCTACAAGCAATTATTCTTGTGATAAAACCGATTTTTCAAAAATAAATAATTCTACTGACTTGTAAAAAGTTTTTACAGTTTAGCTGTCAATTTTACAAGTCAGTAGAGCCAGTAGCTTGTAAAAATCAATTTTCGCTGGTTATGTTTTGACTTGATAAGTGACGTTTTACAAATGAGTGACAAATAAACTTGTTTACTTAATCAAAAGGGCTGTGTTGGGAAAAACAGCAGACACATTATTAATTTCCTTAATTTGGTCTAGGCCCGTAAAGAGGGCGGTATTACAAAAACTGGTGGAGAAATAGTGTCTGAAAGTAGGTATTACTTTAAAAAGGGATTTGATATAATATTTTCTTATTTATTGGATATTTTGTCATAAAGTGTCCGACAACAGGGGGTGGCCGGCTAACAGGTACTTTCACCCTATAAAGTATAAAGTTGATAAATGGTCTTTCAGTGAACACCTAAAATTTTGCCTTTACATGATTTACCACTAATATGTTACAATAATGTCGCGATAATCCGATCCCGCGATAATCCGTGTGCTTCTGTAATCCTTATCGCATTTTCGAGAGTCCGAATTTCACTTGAATCAGTAATCCGAATTCATGTACATGTCTCTTGAAAATAAAAGCACAGGTTTTCACTTGTCGTTTTGTAAAGGGCCCCACAAACTACGTTTTTTCTGTGAAAATAATGTAAACGAAAGTTGGAACAATATTAACTAGTTATTTTTACACTTATGTACAGGGTGTCCAAGATTCGATGGTTTTAGCGGGTTTAGGGTATTTCTAGAGAAGTTGGAAAAAAATCTGACACCCACTTGCGAGCCTCGATTTTCACGGGAAGTTTACCGGTGAAACCCGCATTTCGATATCTCGATTCGTTTTTAAGCTACAAAAAGTTATAGATCCCGTGCCACACTGCAAACTTTTCAAAAATCCCTCGTAGCATAAAAACGACTCGGTTTTCACCAGACAAGTGGGGGTCAGATCTTTTCCAGCTACTTTAGAAATACCCCCAAAACCATGGAATCTTGGACACCCTGTACATACTGACATATTTCGCACTCTATATGTATAGAATTATTTTTTTCATTTGTCTTGTTTTTCAAATGAATATAAAGCTTTTTTTGCTTACCCAAATACAGCATGGGTTTTTTTCAAAATAGTTTTAGAAGTGGACTGTAAAATACCTTAGTAATCCGAATAATTTGATAATCCGGATTGGTCTGGTTCTAATTGATCTGGATTATCGCGAGACTACTGTATAATAACAATTGGGATATTTTAAAAAGTTTTCATTAAAACTAGTCAGATAATAAAAATTAAATTGAGTCTTGCGCTCTTCACTCGGTTCTTCATAACTACAAATAATAATGATTATAAACCTAGACTTGCATTTATTTTTCAGGTGAAAAAACTGGTCAAGTTTTACCTTTGGTTGAGGCAACAACTACATTCAAATGGTCAAATGGAATGACCAAGCAACTAATAATATTAGTTGAACAATTTGACAATGAATTTCAAACCAGTGTAAAGCAATATATTTGGAAAAAAATTGCAAATATTATTAATGACACGCATAAAACTAATTTAACCGCAGGTCAGGTTGATTCAAAATGGAAAGGACTGAAAAGAACTTATATTGAAGTTAAAAAACACAATAATAAGTCCGGGAACACAACCAAAAAATGGATATTTTTTGATGCGATGCATCAATTTTTATTTAAAAAACCAGAAATCACTCCAGTGGCAACGTGCTCAAACCACAAAGGCTTGGTCATACGTGAAGAAACAGAAAACCAAGAACCCCAAAAAGCTGACCTAGAGTTAGTAGACGCACAAACTCCAAAAAAGAGGCCATTGGAAGATTGCAGCTACAAGTCGCTTTTTTCCACTAAAAGAAATTCCAGTTCTACTGCTGCAGAAAGACATAAAGAGAAAATGCAGAAAACAGAAAAGTTTCTGAACCTGTTTGAAAGATTGGTGGAGACTGTAGAAAAGCAGACACAACCAAAAGATGATGCTGATAATATGAAAAAATAAGTATCATGTATCATTAGCCTTCAATATTTCAATAAGAATCCATACTTCTTCCAGCATTATTTCACACTAGTGAAATTTGATTTCAAATTGATGAAAACTAAATTCACGTTAGTGAAATCTAATTTCGCTCAAATCAAAATTGATTTCAAAGGAACGGAACCTTATTTCTCACAAACAAAATTTGATTTCACATTTTCGAAAATGAATTTCAAACTGACCCTAATTAATACTCAGTTTTCAAACACTTATTATTTTAATTTATAAAAAACTTAAACATCGAAATAAACCCACTGAGTTTAGATAACATAAAATACAATCATGAAACAACAATAATAATTTTAAATTATTTAAATAAATTTAACATCAATAATTGAAGTTCAATTTATTTATGGGGGTTTATTTCCATGTTTATGTTTTTTTAAATTAAAATAATAAATGTTTAAAAAGTGAGTATTGATTAGAGTCAGTTTGGAATTCATTTTCACAAATGTGAAATCAAATTTCGTTTGTGAGAAATAAGTTTCCGTTACTTTGAAATCAATTTTCATTTGAGCGAAATTAGATTTCACTGATGTGAATTTAGTTTTCATTAATTTGAAATCAAATTTCACTAGTGTAAAATAATGCTGGAAATGGTATATTTATAATCTTTTGAATACATAGTTGCAATAATCATTAATTTTGGTACATATTAGCTTTGTACCAACCGACATGAGAACTATTCTAGAGCGGTAATTTCCAGTTGCTCACCTACTTTCCAGTAAGTTGAACGTACATCCTAATTGACAAATAAATTGATCGACTGGAAATACCATACCATTTCCAGTATTATTTCACACTAATGAAATTTGATGAAAACTAAATTTACATCAGTGAAATCTAATTTCGCTCAAATGAAAATTGATTTCATAGTAACGAAAACTAATTTCTCACAAACGAAATTTAATTTCACATTTTTGAAAATGAATTTCAAATTGACCCTTTATTCATTTTTCAAGCTTTTATTATTTTAATTTGGAAAAACATCAGCAACGTTATTTATTTCATCCTAATGATATAAACCCACTGAGTTTAGATAACATAAAATACAATCATGAAATAACAGTAATAATTATAATAAATTATTTAAATGAATTGAAATTCAGTTTCGCAAATCATGTGGAAAGTTATTATGCAGCTGTCTTTCGAGTGAGAAGACTTAACTTAAATTCAATTTATTTAAATAACTTAATAAATTATTATTGCCGTTTCATGATTGTATTTTATGTTATGTGAACTCAGAGGGCTTATTTCATTAGGGTGAAATAAATAACATTGTTGATGTTTTTTCAAATGAAAATAATAAATGTTTGAAAAATGCGTATTGATATAATATAAACTGCTGGACAATTCCTTTCAAACAAGAAAAATTCCGCCTAACTTTCAAGCTCAATATTTTTGGAACCAGACGAAATATCGACCTTTGGTTTCCACGGGCCAACAAATTGACTTTTTCTGAAAAAAATTATGTATGGAAACCAGAGGTTGATGTTTTGGCTCCAAAAATATCGAGCTTGAAAGTTAGGCAAAATTTTTCTTCTGTTCGAAAGCAATTGTCCAGCAGTTATTAACTAACCCTAGTTTGAAATTCATCTTCCAAAATGTGAAATTAAATTTCGTTTGTGAAAAATTAGTTTTCGTTACTTTGAAATTCATTTTCATTTTAGCGAAATTAGATTTCCCTGATGTGAATTTAGTTTTCATTAATTTGAAATCAAATTTCACTAGTGTGAAATAATGCTGGAAATTGTATAGAACAGTTCTCATGTCGGTTAGAACAGAGCTATTATTTTTTTAAAGTTAAATTCTCAGTTGAATAAGAATTAATTTTTCACATTAATTTGGTAATTTATAAATAAGTTGCTTGGGCGAATTTAGTTGTTGTTACCCTTTAACGTTGTTGTTACCTTATTAACCCTAGATACTTGTTTAATAAATAAACTGCTAGACAATTGCTTTCAAGCAAGGAATTTTTTTTCCTAACTTCCAGGCTCAATATTTTTGGAACCAGACTAAATATCGACTTCCCATTGTTACTGGCCGACTATTTGACTTTATATGAAAAAAATTGCTGTATGGAAACCAGAGATTGATATTTTGGTTCCAAAAATATCTAGCTTGAAAGGTAGATGAAACTTTCCTTTTGCTCGAAAGCAATTGTCCAGCAGTTTAGTTGCAAAATAGCTATTTATACAACAAGTTACGAAATGAGTGTCTTTTAGGCACGCGACGTGAAAATTGTCCAACGAGGCGTAGCCGAGTTGGACAACACGTAGAGTGACTAAAAGACATCGTTTCGTTACGTGTTGTATACAAGATTTTTTCTACTGGCGTTTCATCCTGAAAAAAAGAAACATAATTTTATTCCTCGTAAATAAGAGCCGATCGCGCCAAAAAAGTTTGGCACCTGCTTTTGATTGACATCTTTCATGAGGTTTTTTTGATTGAAAATTGAAATCCTATTGAAAAAAACAACAGAAAGTTCTGTTTTGAGTAACCCAAACGTTTACTTTAGTAGTTCAAATAATTGCATTGACAACATTTATGAAAAAATAGACAAAATTCAAATCTGTGTGTTTTATTTCTGAACAATGAGTGACACTTTTAGGCACTAGTGCTTAAAAGTGTCACTTTTACGCACTAGTGCTTAAAAGTGTCACTTTTACACACTAGTGCTTAAAAAAATGCCATTTAAAAACTAAAATGACAATCGAAAAGTCGCTATTATGAAACGTCAGTAGAAAAAGTGTATTTTGCAATTGTTTTTTAAGTTGAATAACTTTGATAAAATTTGATTTTACTTTTGTTAATTTGTAATATAAATAGGTATATTTTGAAACTAAAAAATGTTTTTTCCTAAACCACCAAAATATATATTTTTTTCTATATTAGAAACACTGGATTTTGAGAATTCTGGCAGTTCAAAAACCATGCAACAGATAGAAAAAAATTGCCTCTATTAGTAAAAAATCATGTAAAGCTGATAATAATTATTTTGTGACAGGCAATAATTCGGTTATGGCAAAGTAAAAGCTACAGTAGTAAAATTAAATATAAAATAAATTGATAATAAGAATATTTTTAGGAATACAGTTTATTTACAATCTAAGTAACATATAAAATAAGTAATTGGTTTTTTATATATTTTGTTGTAATTGTCGCATGATTCTATTGCGTTTGTTTCTACCATTGATATTTTCCTGATTTTGTCCTATAACTTCCTCATTAACTACTTGTATTTCTTCATTATGAAACTGCACATATTCTTCTGGTAAGTCATCCTGTAGAATACAAACATTGTGCAAAATACATGCAGCTACAATGACCAGTGCTTTGAGATCTTCCTGAACAGTTTCTAGCATTTTTAATCTGCGAAACCTGCCCTTCAAAAATGCAAAAGCCTGCTCAATCACTACTCTTGCTCTACTCAACTTCAAATTAAAATTCCTTTGAGCATTAGTCAAATTTCCATTGTTTTTGAAACCAACAATCAATGTATCAGTAAGCACATATGCCAAATCCCCAATTAAGTGGCTGTTGTTGGGAAAATCAATTAACTGATTTTCAGTTCTCATACAAAGATCAGACATTCTATATAGTCTGGAATCATGCACCGAGCCAGGTACTCCAGCAAATACATCTGTAAAAAGTTTTCAATGGTCACAAACACCTTGTAACAGAACAGATGGGTATCCATGTCTATTAATGTATGAGTTGGGATTTTCTATTGGTTTGGTAATTTGAATATGGCACCCATCTATCACTCCAATGATTCCTAAAAAAAAACAAACATGAACAAGCTGGCTAAGATATTTTATCAATCAATGATGTTAATCAAGTGGTATTTCAGTGCAAGTATTTTTTTGCACTCACTTTGTCATTGTATGACATTAAGGTTTAAAGTCAACCACCATTTTCTGAACCTTGTGTTCAAAAATTCCAAAAAAAATATATGTTTTATGGTTATTGATATACTTAAATCCATAATTTTTTTAAGCAAATTTGACTCGCCATTTTTGAGTTATATCGCAAAAACTGAAAAAAAAGTGGTTTTTTCACCATTTATTTCAAAACAAATAGATTCCCGTTATTTTCATTACGAACTACTATTGCAATTCTACGCGACATATTTTTTTCAAATTTTTTGAACTTGTAGTTTTCTCGCTACTGCAAGAATAGTTGGAAATACGCCTGTAGCTACACTGTTTTAAAAAAAATCCGACGGATGAACGTTCAAAATTATTTGTGTTGGTCCAATCTACAACCCTGTTTATGTAAAACAGAATAATACTTCGAATTTCCGCAAAAAAAAGAAAAAACTTTCCATCACACAATTTAATCAAATGCAGATTTCTATTTTTTTTTTACTATCAAGTATAATGGAAAGAAGCTAAATACTCTCGCACTATTGAAAATTTTATTTATTAATTGATAAGTATTACACCTAGTAGGTTGTGTTTGTCAACAAAAGTATAATTGAAAAAATTGCAGTAAAAAAATAAGCTGTTTCCAATGTGTGCGTTAAGATTAATTTTAATTATAATTTCATTCTTACTTTCTCAATCAATATCATAGCAATCATATCTTATATTTATTAGGAAAAGTTTTTATTATTAGGTCACTTGCAAATAATAGAGAATTGAAGTGGTGATGCTGAAGTCTTACTTTACCTGGAAATTGACTCATTTCCTCAAATCCTTGACTGATTTCATGAACTCTATGTCCTGTAGGCCATGATATTATACCATGTTGATGATTTACAGCTAATAATCTCTTACACATCCTGTATAGGACTTTCCAACATGTTGATTTGGTAACACCAAATTTTAATGCCACTGACCTACAAGATAGAAGATACAGCTTTACCTAATGTTTTGGTAACGAACACTTATTATAAGATTTAGGTACATGCTCCTTTAACCATCATCGAAATACTTTGGATAGGTAACATCGCCAAAAAGCCTGAGTGAATTTTGATTTTGGAAGCCACTAATCCGGTGACTCTGGTAAACATATTGCATACAAATTAGGTAGGCACACTTACCGAAACGATTCAACATTTGCTAGGCACCAAACCGTCATTAATAGTTGCTTTTCTAAAGCTATTTCTGGGTGCCCCCTTTGTACAAAGTTTTCTTCATGGTTATGATTATGCACTAGTTGTAGTAGTTTTTCAAAAGTTGTCGGTGACATTCTAAAATTTTGCTGGAACTGTTGGTCTGAAAAGCGGGGAATCGTTTCCTCCGCAAATCCCCATATTTTATCAGTCTCATCGTCGTCGTCGCTACTATCGTCAAAAAAATGAAGAAAACCGTACTCAATAAATGGTACTATGTGGTTTATGACGTTCATTTTGGAATGAATTTTGTAACAAAAATATCGCTTGAACCAAACGAAACGACTCAAAGATCTGAATGAAATGTTACAGTTAAATTTTGAAAAAGTAAACAGTAATTTTAGGTTATAAACACTAAGCATCAAACGTCATTTTTCTGCTCAAATACGTTCGGTATTTGTTAACTGCTCTGTGCGCTCGATCGTCACGTGACCACGATTCCGCTCCAGCACGCTCTGCCCTTTGAGCAATATAACGAACGCACGGCTAGGCGGAGTTCCAGAACAGCACCGGGACCTTACGCGCTCATTCCTTTCAAAAAGTGTTTGTTGCACCTGAGTGCTCAAGCGCGACTCAAACAATTCAAATGCATGAAAGCCAGCGCATCTGTTCCTTCCAAATCGGGGTCGACTAACCCCGAAGCGAGTAGCTCTAGTGTTTAAAACTTTTGAAAGGAATACAACTAATGGTAATGAACTCATTAGCGTTAGTTGAATTGTTGACGTCACGAACCTGAAATATTTTGCACTCAGTTCAAGTTAGTGCGACATATACAAAACAAACACCTTTTGTACCATTCCGAACTTACCTGACATTAAAAGACCGTGCGTTCGGTATTTTGATCTGAGTTCTCCAAGCTTGAATTCACGGTTCGAATGTTCAAAACGTGTGCTCCGTGCAGGCTCATTCGTGTTCGTTTATTAAAATTTCTAGAACTCTGATACAGCGTTTAACTGCTCTGTGCGCTCGCTGGTGACGTGATCACGGCTCCACTTAGCACGCTCTGCTCTTTGAACAAAATACTGACCGTAAGGTAAAAATCAAATTTTGTTCTGAATGTCGAATGTCGCTGGACTTCGTACACACTAAGGGCGGGTATTATAAAACTACTTTGAGAGTTAACTTAAAGTTAACTTTTTGAATTACATGTAATTCCAGAAGTTAACTTTAAGTTAACTCTCAAAGTAGTTTTATAATACCCGCCCTAAGTTTGGAAAATAAATGGGAAAATAGCTCCACGAGTCAAAATGGCTACGTTCCAATTTTTTCGCTGTTTTTGATCCGAAGTTCCATCATTCACTTCGGAGCAGAACGGGGTGCTCTAGAGCGCGCCAAAGTGCATACTGGACTGGAAAGCAGCTCTAATTACACTTCGGCTTTCGGAGCATCCGGATTACAGGTAAACCGCTCTAAACCTGAGTGTATCGATATATCGTATCGATAAGCCCTCCTCTACTGTCTACTCCCCTCCCTCCCAACTGATTTTTTTTTTCGAAAACAGCAATTTAGGAACTGCTACCTGCACAGGTAACTGCATTAAATTATTTCAATTTTCTCAACTTTTATCAATCAAAATCGAATCGATATGGCAAGCCCAGAAACTTTGCAATGCTTCAATAGAGGTTGCGGTCAGAAATTCGACCCAAAAAATAACAAGGACGGTAAGAAACTAATTTCAGGTTAGAAAAGAAAATTCTAGATAGATAAACCACACAGACGCTTGTAGACACCATCCGGGGGCCCCCTTCTTCCACGATGCCTATAAAGGGTGGTCGTGCTGCAATAAAAAATGCACCGATTTCACTGAATTTCTCAATATACAAGGGTGCAGTGTGACTAAGCATTCGAATATTAAACCGCCCGAGCCTGAAAAGCCTAAAGTTGAAGAAATTCCCGATGTTGAAATTGTTGAAGTTAAACCTATTATTGTTGCTCCTGTTTTGAAAAGACCTTCACTTGATAGTCCAATGGTAATTTTTCAGTTTGAGTTGGTTGATTTTAGTATAAAATTGATTAACTTTTAGTCACTTATGCAACCTGAAATAGCCCCTGGTCTGAAATCACAAATTGACTCTATAGAGAATCCACAAAAAGACAATAAAATTAATAGCGATGAAATTGCTGTTGGGACCAATTGCAAAAATGGAGGATGTACCATTTCATATCAAGGTGAATATTACATTTGTTTAAGTTTAAACCTTAACCGATTATTTTCAACAGATCCTAGCTCCAATGATAGTTTATGCTTACATCACCCTGGAGTCCCAATATTTCATGAGGGCCTTAAATATTGGACTTGCTGCCAAAGAAAAACAACTGATTTTAATGCTTTTCTAAATCAAGAAGGTTGCAAAGAAGGAAAGCATGTCTGGAAAAAATATTCGGTAATTCAAAATCAATTTAATAAACTTCTGCTAATAAAACATCTTGCAGGATTCCGACACGAAAGTAGATTGTAGATGGGACTACCACCAAACTGGTCCATACATGGTAATCTCCGTTTATGCCAAAAACTACAGTCCCAGTAAAAGCACAATCAAATTGAACCCTATAAGGCTTACAATTAATTTAATATTTCCTCAACAAAATAGCGCCACTTTTCAATTGGATATTGAATTAAAAGGCGTCGTTGATGTTTCTGCTTGTAAAGTAACCATGTATGGCACTAAAGTTGAAATCAAACTTAAGAAAGCTGAAGCTGGCAATTGGTCAAAATTGGAAGAGAGAATTATCAAGAATGAACCAGAGGTTTCTAAAAAGGAAATTGTGAAACCTGAAATTGTAATGCCTAAAATTGAAGCTGTCGATTTGGATGATTTGTGAATAATAATATGTAGTTTTTTATGGTAGTTTTTTAAAGGGCAATTTTGTTAGTTTGTGCTGTGTGTGGAATAACAAAAATGATTGCTTCAATTTTGCATTTTTTTGAAATAATTTTAACAACTAAGAATAAATAATTGCAGTTTTATTTCTTATTTCTCTCAAAGTACCAGTGATGATGTAAGTAGCGTGTCATTTCTCGCCTTGACGTAGGTGTTTGCAAGGATAATACAACAGGATTGCTTATCAGCTAGGTTTTTGGTAATCGCCGCTGTTTTAGAATGTTAATAATGTAGTAAAACCAAGTATGCATAAAGTAAAAGACCTTGGATTCATAATCTGTGATGCGAACAGCCTATGTCAAGGCGAGAAAGGACATGCTACTACGTCACAATTGGTGATTTGGCGTGTGGGCAACAGCGGTTCTAGAGAAGAGTCCTGGGAGGGGAAGTAAGGCAATATTTTTCACAAGTTTTTCACCCATATCGTCCGTCGATTTTAATCTAATACTTTCCGCATGAGGAGTGAGGGAGTGAAGTATATGGCAAAAACAGGTGTGACTATTGGCGTTCTAATGTATACTAATGTAGGGAGTCACCAATAACACATAAGTTGGTGACTTCACCAACTTATGTTAGTTAATAAGATTTTTTTCGGGTGCCGCACCCAAAAACCTTTATTTTAAGCCTTCAAAAAAACTTTTTTTTTTTTTAGAGCTTTGTTGCTTTTTTATAGATCTGGGATTTTATTCTCGAAACCGAGGAACCGTATAGTGGCACTGCATTTTCTGAACGCAAGGATTCGACATGATCACTTTTACTCCGAACATACCTGTATAAATTCGGTTGCTGCGTTCGTTTATTCGCTCGGAGTTCGGAGCATGTAGAGCTTGAGCAAAGGTCAGCTGGATCATCCGGGTGAACCAAGCATAAATAAACTCGGAAAACTCCAAAGAGAATAAACGAAATCGAGCGCACGGTGTGCACAGATCAAATAAACGAACGCCACTGGTGTCGGTGTCAGCCCCAGCCTTGGCAGGGAACTGCCATGCTAATCAGCTGAGCTAGATTTTTTTTTTTCCATTTTCAAATTTTAAAGTAATAAAAACTATAATATGAATCTTGCTATAATCAAATAATAAGTAAGTTATCGACCCTTTCCCTTTAATTAATTACATTAATTTGATTTTCTTCTCAGGTTGGATTGTGTAAAAATGCAGCTAACCTCTTCCATGCGAAAAATTTTACTATACAGAGGAACCTTTACGAAATTATCCAAACAATTAACGCAAAAAAACATAATGACAACCCCTAGGAAAATGCAAGAAGTCCTAGACGACCTGAAAGGCAACCCCTACTACGATAAATATGCCCAGAAAATCGCCCAAATCCAACAAACTGCCCCCGAAGAGTTCAAGTCGAAAATTGTAGATTTGGAGAAGAAAAAAGTGAAAAAAATCGAACCCATAAAGGGACAGCAATTTTCTCCACTATTGAATCCCAAAGAAAAGCTTGCAACTCCAATCCAATCAAATGAAGCTTCTTTGGACAAAATTTTAAAAATTGAATTAATCAAGGACAAACCTGCAGAAGAAGTCGAGCTTATTTGGCAAAAATACCATTTGGAAAAACAATGCATCTCTGCCATAATTCCTGCCAAGGATTTTGAAACTCTGGAACAAAGATCAGCCAAACATCCAACATTTCTATTCCCATTGCCCAGAAGTCAAGGCTACGAATTCATAATGTGCCAATTCGAGGCCAACACCGTTCATTTCACTCCGCTTTTACATTTTCAAGTGCACAAAGAAAACGCCCCCGAATGTTTAACAATAACTCATTACAAAGAATTCAAAGATGACAAAGGAATTGTTTTAATGCGAGGCGAGTACGATAAAAACGTTTTGAATGCCAAAGAAGCTCAATGCTTGGCTAACGAGTTGCAATTGTACTATGTACAAACAGATAAACGGAAATTGGAGATTTTGCAAACATTTACTAGTAAACCTGATAGTTTTGATCATATGGATTTGGTGAACGAATTAAATAATTTAAAATTGGGTTAGAAATGTATTTTATTGTTATTGCAGTTTAATAAAATATTTATGTTGAAAGTTGGAAGCATTTATTTATTAGAAAAATTTTTTTGAGTGTTTCATTGCATAGAATAAATAAATGATGTGCGATTTGGTTTATTTTGGTTTTACTCAGAGCTCAGAACTAGTAGGTCTGTTTCTGCAGAAATCACAAACCAGTCAGAGTGAATTTCATTGGTTGAAATTAGTTTTCTGACTGTTTTCAGCCAATGAAATTCGCTCTGACTGGTTTGTCACGTCTGCAGAAACAGACCTAGTTAATTCGGTTTGGAATCATTCTGCACATGCGCATGTTATAAAAAGCGTTTCTTTTTAAAATCGTAATTTCAACTGTTTTAACAGCGTTTTGGATTATTTAAAACCAAAAAGAGAACAACTCATGGATTGTTCGAGAATAGTTCTGATTGCTCTTGCTTTGAAGGAGGATTTGTTTCGGAATTTTGTGAATTGCGCCTTGTTTTGTTCTTTTTTTTGGTTCCGAATAGGTTCAGAACTAGTATTAAAACAGGTCCTTTATTATTTATTGTGCGCGATCCTAGAACTTTTCCAAATTTCGAACCAAAACAAACCTTTTGGTTCCGAATCGGTTCAAAACAAGTATTAGGACAGAGTTGCTTTCCAGTGACGCACTTCAAGCACTCCTGAGCTGCTCTAGAGCGCCCCGGGCTGTTTATAGGCGTTCCAGTGCAATAGAGTTTCACGCAACTGAACTGATCGTTTTCATCAAAAACACGACACTGAAAGTAGGATGCGTTTCAGTGAAGTAACAGAAGATCGTACTTATACCTACGTAATTTTGAATCAGTTCAAGATTTTTTTTTCCACTCCATTCGATAGATTTATTTTTAATCTTTTTTATGTAATGATTTCGGAACAGAATACGAATACTCGTTACTACTCAGAATCGTTTTTGAACAGATTCTAATTGAACCGCGAACAAAGTACTGTAACTAAAAATTCGGATTATTATGATTTATGAACGTTTTAATTTGAACTGCGCAGGCGAATAGTTCTGAATCACTCCCAAATCCAAATCGCGAACGACGCTATTAATGTTGTTCGGAGATCATATTTTGAACCAATTTGTAACTATAGTTCAGGATTACCATAGAGCACATACCTATATATGAACTAGTTCAAGATTTTTACTTTACTCCGAACGGTTTCGGAACTGAATATGAAAACTCGGAACTGTTCAGAATTGTTTCGATCTGATTCTAGTTGAACTGCGAACAAAGATCTTCAACTAAAAATTCGGAATTTTGTAATCCGCGGACGCCATAATTCCGAAATAGTTCCGAATCCTTGTTCCGAACGAAACTATTAATTTTGCTCCTGGATAACATTCGGAACCGCATCAAGATTATAGAACGCATACCTACTCAAATATCATTATCAGCCAGTACAAAATTTTTATACTCTATGAACAATCTCGGAACAGTTGGACCGCGAACAAAGAACTGTAACTAAAAATAATTCGGAATTGATTTGTAAACGTCATAAATTTGGAATTTTGTTATTTATTTGCGGTTTCTTTTTGTTTTTTTGATTCCGAATCGGTTCAGAGCTTGTATTAGAACAGTCCTCTATTATTTATTGTGCGCAAGCAGTTTTGCGCGATCCCAGAACCGTTCCAGATTTCGAACAAAAAAAATAAAGCTATAGAGCGCATACCTAGGGTGCGTTCAAGGACGGCAATGCTAATGCCAAAACCTACTTTTCCCCCTTCACCGGTAATGCTGAACCACGTAGTCTGGAGCCGAACGCAAAATGCCAATTTTGGCTTGGCTGTAGCCAATCGTGAACGCAGCCCTAAGCCGCTTTTCAGTATGGGATTGTGACGCCCGGAGCTACTCGGGGCGTTGAGCTCCCGAGCTGTACGTACTCGTCAACCTGTCAGTTATCACATTAGTGGGTGGCTATTTATTTATTTGTTTCTTGTTATATCTCGGGATCGAACATTTCCAAAGTATAGTTTTGATTTTCTTTAATTTTTAATAAATAAAATACAAACTGCACCAACAAACAGATAATTATTTTTAAAATTTGACATATTTGACACTAAGACAGACGTTTCACGCCATGATACTGGAACGGTACAACTCTAGTGCGTGGTGCCCCCGAGGTGCTCTAGAGCGCGCCAATGTGCATACTGGAAAGCGGCTCTATTTTGAACCAGTTCAAGATTTTTTTTGAATTTTATCCCGAACGGAACAGGAAAACAGCAACTGTTCAGAATCGTTCCGGAACCAATTCCGGTTTGAACAGTTTGCGGAATTTTGTAGAGCGATTTAGTTCGGAATCAGCAGCTAACGAAGTTATTAATTTTGTTCGTGGATCACATTCCGAACCAATTTGGAACTGTTCAGAGTTATCGTTAAAGTCGTCTGTTCGTGCATAAATCACAAACTAGCCATAGCGCATTTCATTGGTTGAAAACAGTCAAAAACAGTCATAAAACGAGTTTCAATGAAATTCAATTCACTCTGACTGGTGACACCTATAAGCTTTGTTTTTTTAGGCAAAAATTCCGAATTTTCCTGAACCTAATTTTTTTTATACTCTGAACGATTTCGGAATAGAAAACGAAAAATCAAACAAAGAACTGTAACTAAAAATTCAGAGTTTTATGATTTGTGAACTTCATAAATCGAACAGGGCATGCGAAATAGTTCCGAATCAGTCCTGAATTCTGTTCGCGAATAAAGTTAAAAATACTAGTTCGGGAATATCATGTAACATGGAACGCATACCGGATCATGGACCAGTTCAAGATTTTTTATTTTACTCTGATCACTTTCAGAACAGAAAAGAAAAACTCGGAACTGTTCAGAATCGTTTCACAATAAGGGCGGGTATTATAAAACTGCTTCGACAGTTAACTTGAATTCAACTTTTTGAATTACATGTAATTCCAGAAGTTAACTTTAAGTTAACTCTCAAAGTAGTTTTATAATACCCGCCCTAAATCAAGTGTGTAGCTAAAAATTTGGAATTCTGTGATCTGTTTGTCATAATTCGAACTGTGTCTGCAAAAATGTTCCGAACCAGTTCTGAAGCCCTATCCCGAACGCTGACCAAGCTAATAATTTTGTTAGTAAATCAAATTTTGAACCAATCTGGAAATAGGTCAAGATATTTATTTTACTCCTAAGGATTTTGGAACAGCGAACGAAAATTCAGAACCGTTCAGAATTGCTTCAGAATCAATTCTAGTTGAACCGCGAGCAAAGAACTGTGAAAAATTCGGATTTTTATGATCCGTGAACGCTCTAATTTAAACTACATATGCTAGCAGGTTCCGAATGAGTTCTGGATCCAATAACTCGGAACCGATTCTAGTTGAACTGGGGTGCGTTCAAGGATGGCAATGCTAATGCCAAAACATACTTTTCCCCCCTCCACCGGTAATGTCGAACTACGTTGGTTGGAGCTACAGTGACTCTATTACCACAGTGGCGACAATTGCTGTCTTATTTTTGATTGGTTCTAAAATCCCATATATCCATATATTTATATTGAAAACACCGCCATCTTGTTCCCAACCTCTTGTTACTTTTGAATAGGAATATATGGGATTTAGGTGAACATCCATCATAAATCATGGAAAACAACGTATTTATTGATGGACCTAATAATGGTCATCAAATACGTCGATATCAATTTTTTATGATAGATGTCCATTTAAATCCTATATATTAATATTTAAAAGTAACAAGAGGTTGGGAACAAGATGGCGGCGGGACCTCTATTGTCGCCACTGGATGTAAAGGTTTATCAGCCACTGTAGTTGGAGCCGAACTCGAACGCAAAATGCCAATTTTGTCTTGGCTGTAGCCATTCCTGAACGCAGCCCTGCACAACAACAAATAGGTAAAAATTTGAACTGGCGGGTGCGAAATAGTTTCGAATGAGTTTTGAATGCAAATCGCCGAGAACTTGAAGGATGCGATTCCTTTTAAACGGCGTAGGTATGTCTCAAACTTGGAGTTCCTATTAAAATTCGAGAACCGATAAAACTGGTTAAGAATCAGTTCGGAATCGATTCTGGTTGATCCACCTTCGTAACCAAAAATTCGGAACAATTATGAACCAGTTCAAGAATTCAATTTTACCCTGAACAATTTCGGAACAGAAAATGTAAAGCCGCAACCAGCGTTTCAGTTCTTCTAGAATCGTGATCAAACTTTGTTAACAGCGTTTTGGATTATTTAGAACTACATAAGAACAATTCTGGGATTGTTTTAGAACGGTTCTAATTGTTCTCGCTCTGAAGGAGGATTTGGGAATTTTTTGAATTCTGGCTATGTTTGTTTTTTTTTCGCTCCGAATCGGTTCAGAACTAGTATTAGAACAGTCCTTTATTATTTTTTATGCGGAAGCAGTTTTGTACAGGTTCAGAACTGTTCCAAGTTCCAAATTTCGAACCAAAACAAAACTCTGGGGTGCGTTCAAACAATCACCCTGGGCGTCACACCGAGTGCACACTAGCTATTAATAGTTGTATTCCTTTCACACCTAGGAGGAGCTCCGGAACAGCTCCTGGGCTTCACGCGCTTATTTCTTTCGAAAAGTGTTCGTTGCACCACGCATCTGTTCCCTGCAAGTCGGGGGCTACTAAGCACCGGAGCGAGTAGCTCGAGTGTTTCAAACTCTTGAAAGGAATACAACTAATTATTCATGGCTGGTGTGCATTCGGTGTGACGCCCAGGGTGATTTCGAACGCACTCCAGGGGCGAGTTCAGGAATGACACAGCCAGTGTGAGTGTGACACCGGTGCGACGCCCTAGCTGTTCAAAAATACTACCATACCATAAAATCACACTCGCACCCGGTGCGTTATTTCTGAACTCGGCCCTGAATGCTTTCTTTTTTGCGAGATTCTTATCGATAATATTCGATAGTCAATATGACAATACGTATCGATAAGCCCTCCTCGATCTGACAGTTTTATTTGGAACTTTTGAAAAATAGACAAACTTCACTTTTTGAATTTCAATAATAACGGTTTTTCATTTGCAACAGAAAATATAATCAGTTTTTCCCTATTTCAAACTTTCCAACCCTTAAAATGTCCTGTTCAATACCATTAATAACAATAACCGAAGTGCGCCCTTCATATTTATCATGGTTCGAAGAAAATCCAGTTAACCTCATTCATGCAAAGGTAAATTGCCCTTTTTTCCTCACAATTATTTTAAAAACAAATCTTATTCGAAGCTGCCCAGCGTAGCTTCTGCTTCCGATTCTGAAGTCTCCTTCAAAGAAGAACCTAAAGAAGAAGTCGATGATGATCTGGATCTCACAGGTGATCCTCTCAAAGTAGACCTAGGACACGATGAATCGCTTCAAGTTTTCCATAAAGAAACAACCACTCAAATGTGGTATTTAGATGAAGACAAGCACTATCCTTTGCTTGTGAAAACTGCTAGACACAAGCTAAATAAAATTCTCAAAAACCCTGATTCGAATCAAGTTCTTTCAACTTACATTGTATGTAATGCGGATGATTCTGAAAAAACTGTACTTCTTGGAGGTAACAGTAAAGATCAAATGGCTTGCTCGGTTCACATTTTGGGACATTTAACTCAAAAGCAAGTGCAGGAAATACAGTTGAGCGAAGAGGAGGATTTGAAAGCCAGCTTTGAAGGTGAAATACAAATTAATGAATATTTAGATAAAATTACTTATAATTTGTATGGTAAAAGTTTAAAGAATTTCTTCCATCAGAATGCTTCAATGCGTTATTTATCTACTATGCATGGCAGTATTGATATTGATGTAATTTCTTGTAAGAAAAATTCTCAAAGCAAAGATGAAGATAAAATCAAAGTGGTAAGTAACTTCTCATTGTTATCATATAAGCAGTACAATTGCCTTTATTATTTTAGCGTTTAGAGATAGTTGCAGGTCATGAGCTTTTAAAATTACACTTTTTATGGCTTGAATTGGTTGAATTACAAAAACTAAGTGATATTTTATCAGACGCTACTGATGAAGAGAATGTTATATGTGAAGACCCTCTAGATCAAGACATAATCTATAAATGTATAGTAGAATTTTTATCGAGTAAACATTTAAAGCTAGAGAGTGGCAAAGAAGTTGTAGATTTGAACAATATAAGACAGGAAGATTTGTTAGATGGATTATGGAGGATTTTGACTCGTGAGTGTGGGATTTATTGAAGTAATGGCCTTTTAAATGTCTATTTTTTAGGTTGTGAGAATGTTTCAGTTCTAAGAGACAGTTTTATGTTTCTCTTTGAAGAACTAGCTGCTGGAATTACTAGAAAAAATTTGCCTGTAATTATCACAATATTGTTACTAATTTTACATAAGTAGTTCAGTAAGCAAGGGTTTCTTACAGGGAAAAAGTGTAGTAGTTTTTTTCTCATCGGTTTTATATGTTTTTTCGGGTGCTGAATACGAATCTGAGATTTGCCACCTTGCTAGGTGGCAACTTCACACAGAAAATTGCAAAAAACCTTAAATTTTCAGTACTTTTTCCAGGTTTTTAACTATATTCATAATTCCATTTCGAAGCCTGAGATCTATTCGCGGTTTGTTTAGTTCGATAAAAAGACCCTACTCAATAGATCCTGGAAGTTTGAAGTCCCTCTGATTGCTTCAAGTATTTTTCAGAAGCTTCCAATAGTGATTTAATAGAATTTTTGTATGCTTTTTTTGTATCTAAGTGACAAAAAATTCATAATTCGATCCCTGATCCTGAGATTCATTCACGGTTTGTACTGTTTGATAAAAAGACCCTACTCAATAAATCACGGAAGTTTGAAGTCCCTCCGATTTTTCTGAAGCTTCCAATGGTGATTTAATAGAAATTTTGTATGATTTTATTGCATCTGAGTAAGAAAAAAATCATAAATCCATTTCTGAGCGTGAGATCCATTCACGGTTTGTTCTGTTTGATGAAAAAGGGCCTACTCAATAAATCCTGAAAGTCTAAAGTCCCTCTGATTGCTTAAAGTATTTTTCAAAAGCTTCCAATGGTATACAAAAACTTCTACATTTCTTTTCCTGGAAACGCCGTATCTAACCTTTAATGACTGAACAATTTTTTTTTTTAGATAAAAGACAATTGCTCTAAAATTTCCTTAATAATCAAAAACATATCTGACGGTAAAATTGGTGTCCCAGACATTTCCTTCATTGATAGCGTTGAATTACTTTTCGAATTGGGAGCTCAAAAATTGAAATACGATTTTGAAGTTATATTAGCTCAGTTTACAACTCGCTTTACAAATAACTCAAACAGTATTCAATCAATTTGGGCTAAATTTTACGAGCACGGTCAAGAAGATGTTAAAATGCTCAGACGAACAAGGGCGACTCGTGGAGTTAATCATATTAAACCAGAAATTTTAGATTCGAAAGTTAAGCAGTTGAGTTATCTTGCTCAACTTTACATTGCTTCGGAGTTTATTTATTTGTTGAAAGAAAATGTGAATTTGATGGACGAAGGCTATTGGCACATTTATGGTTGCATTGAAAAAGAATATATTTCAAATTGTAGTCGTATAAAGGATTTTAGAGGGATTTATGATAGTCCTTTAGTAGAAATGTCTATGGATTTGAATGTTAGAAATGCTCCACTTGTTCTGAAAAGGTTTGTTTTGTGGATTTATTTGTAATAATTATTTAACTAGTGTTTTTTTTTGTAGCTTATGTCCTTCTCGTTGGATAATGTCAATGAAAATGGGTAATAAATCTACAACAGAGACTGTTATTTATGATCTATGTAACTCGCCAATTTTTCCTCCACGCATTTATGATTATGGTATGTATATGGACACCGTTTTTATAATAGCTCTTTTCCAACCGACATGAGAACTGGTAATTTCCAGTTGCCCACCTATTTTTCAATAAGCTGAATGTTTATCTTACTTGACAAATGAATTGATCGACTGGAAATTACTGTTTTAGAACGGTTCTCATGTCAGTTGAAACAGAGTTAATACTGAGCTAATGAAGATTAATTTTTAGATGTTCCAATTTCTGATTCAGAAAGTATGGTTTATTTTGTTACCAAGATGAGCCGCTCTACAGGATTATTTTAGTACCCAAACTATTCTATTTTTATTTTGTTCCTTATTTTAAATAAATAATTTCATTTTATCAGTTAGAGTGAAACCCTATCCAAACTAAACAAAGACTGGAAATAATTGTTTATTTATATAATTTGAAATTTGAGCATGTTTGAACTTTGAATCTTTCATGCACACCATACATATGTATATGGACAATCGTTTTCTTAACTACCTAAATAGCATGGGTACTTAAAAAAATTATTGTTTTAAAAGGATCTGGCGTGCCCCAAAGTGCTGAGTCCAAACTCCAAATTTAATTCTCAAGCAAAAGTTACTTTTGGAATTCTCAAAGCACTTTCTCAAGAACTAAGATTAAACTTGAAGTTATACGATATTTGAGTATACAAAGGATAAGATGTGCACCAAAATACTCGTAGCATGCAAACATTTTAAATTAAACAATTATTTTCTAGGAATTTTGAAAATATTCCCTTCATAATCAGTCTTCAATTTGAGAAGCTCCGATGCATTTGAAAACAAAAAAAAAGGGAACATAGGGAAAATAAAATTCCTATTGGGAACCCCGATATTCAGAAATTTTCAATTATAATAATTTAAAAGAAGGAAATTTCATTTTAGCAAGGCGGAGAATTCTCAAAATTTTGATTGCTTGTGGAAAAGTAGTACTTTCCGCACTAGTTAGGAAATATACTATTTCAAGACATGCATCAACTACACTCATCAAAGTAGTCTAGAAACAAGAAATATCTGTTTTAATTTTTATCTTATCAAATTTACCTCAGCTTTTTTTGTGTATGCTTGTTCAGTTTCAATATTTTTTAAATAACATCAGCAAAAAATGTCTTGATAAGTATGGGTATTATCTTCTTCCATTTTGATGTGTTTAAATAAAAGATTGTTTCATAAAAATTCTTTATTGTAATTGAACAAAACTAGTGAAATTATCAAAAACTAAATTATAAATTTGTAATCAGTCTTCAATTTGAGAAGCTCCGAGCCCTTTGAAAATAAAATATGCAACATATTATTTTATAAAAAATCTTTATTGTAATGAACACAGATTTTTACATTGAATAAAAGTATCTAAATGAAATTATCAAAAAAAAAACTAAATTATAAATTGTACAAGGCACACAAGAAACTTCATAAACATGTACAACTTTGTCAACCTTTGTCAACTAACATAATCAAAATGTGAAATTACAAATTCATTATTTAAAAAAATAAGTTTTCTTTTAGAAATTATTTCTAGTGTATGTATGTATCTCATCAGAATTTAGTCGCATAAGTCATACAGCTAGGGGGCCATCCTCAAAAAAAAACATCCACACTTAAAAAATAATGCTCCTTAACTACTAACATTTTAAATCTAAATTAAGTCTATTTTTCAATGGATGGTCTATTTATGCTGGCTGCGAGTGGCCGGCCCCTTTCTTGCCGATCAAGGATTTGTGGATGTGCGGAATTACACCACCACCCGCGATGGTAGCCTTGATTAAGCTGTCCAATTCTTCGTCTCCTCTGATCGCCAACTGTAGATGGCGAGGGGTGATTCTCTTCACTTTTAAATCTTTACTGGCATTACCTGCCAACTCAAGTACCTAGAAAAAAAAAATGAATAGTTGAACAAAGAAGTTTTGTTACTGATAGCAACTAAAACAGGTCTATGTACTACACATTTCAACCTCAATTTCAGAAAAAGTAACTTTTATTTAGAAAAATGTAAAGTCATTTTCGGAAAAAGTCAAATTAATTTCAGAAAAAGTTAATTTTGGAAAAAGTAGAGTTAATTTCGGAAACGGTCAATTCAAATTCGGAAAAAGTAAATTCAAATTTGGAAAAAGTGATAAGTATTATTTAAACAAAAAATTAGTTAGTTACATAGAAAAGTAACACTATAAAAAACTATACATAAATATTAAAAAAATTACATGTACTCCTGAATATTATGCTCCCGGATTGAAATTATCCAGTCTCATAACTTTTTATTTTATTTATTTATTTATTTATTTATTTATTTATTGATCAACAATAGTATCCTTAAATAATAACAAAAATACCCAATATAGTTTACCTATACTTAACACTATTGCCTAATGTGGGTGCACGATGGTATTTGAAATACTATAACTGCAGGATAATGCCTCTGGACATGGTTATATGATCGGACACAATTTCCAGGATTAATTCGTCCAATAGCGATGTCGGCTAGATTTTCTATGTTTACTTATGACTTTTTCCGAATTTGAATTTACTTTTTCCGAATTTGAATTTACTGTTTCCGAAATTAACTTGACTTTTTCCGAAATTAACTTTACGTTTTCTGAAATTAACTTGACTTTTTCCGAAAATGACTTTACATTTTGCTAAGGGCCGGTTCGACAATTCAGGTATATCCCTAGTATAGGCTATACCTAGAATAAAAATTCATTATTGGGTTCGACAATTGCCGTATAACGATATTCGGAGAATAAATTAGGGTATAAGTTATCCGGCTGTCCTCGACCGTATATACTCGGAATAAAGTTATACTGTCTTTCTATTGGTCGGGGTTGGGCCTGATTACCTGAGCTGAAAGGATGTACTTGGGTTTACAATTGAATACCTAAAATTAGCATAATACGAATACAAATTATACAAAATGTTTTTCTATATTGCAAACACAAATTAATGAAATTATTATAAACAAAAACAAAAAAGTTGTGTTCAGTTCACAACTCATTTCTTAAACCCTTGCTGTTTTACCGGCATCTGTCAAAAAAAATTGTTAACTTGAGCCACTAACTTCATATTTCTTGGATAATCTCGGAATAACTATACGGCTCTTGCAAAACCATTGTCGAACCGGCGATCAGATATACTCGGGATAAATCAAGGTATAAGATATTCGGAGTATTACAATACTGAGTTTTATACTGGCATTGTCGAACCGGCCCTAAATAAAAGTTACTTTTTTCGAAATTGAGGTTGAAATGGTGTAGTAGTAATTAATAACCCAAGGATGTTGAGAATTGTTCGAAAACATTTTATAACAGTTTTCCAGAATCTTGTTGCTTGGTCTGTTTCCTTCACTAGGGATGTCCAAAAATAATCGGTTATTTGAATAACCGGTTTATTCACTTTATTTTAATTGGTTATAACTGGTTATTTCACTATCAGTAAATAACCGGTTATTCAGTCGAAAACGCCATAACCGGTTATTCAGTCGAAAACGCCATAACCCGAATCAGGTTATTTTTTTCAGAAATCTGAGTTTTGATACTGAATACATAATAGGATTTTTTTTTAACTGTTAAAATAAGATAAACATAGAAAAGTTATGATGTAATCAGAAACCCTTTTCACGTGGCTCCGGTTTAACAAGCCGCAACATACCGCTCAAATTCGAGTGGTAGGTATCCATTACATCAGTCTGTAACCGGGTTAGAAAATGGTATGTCATTTCTCTAACCGTTTTGTAACCCGGTTAGTTAAACTGGAGCCACGTAAAAAGAACTATAGCACAGTTTATACCGTACCGATACAGTTGTACAACTCTCCATATTTTTTGAGGCCAAATTCTCCAACCAATAGGAGCATTTTGACCCATATCTTGCGCATGCGCTCAATGAGTGAACAAATCTCTCAAATTGAAAAAGCAGTTCGGCATTCTAATCAGACTAATCTTTTAATCTTTTACTGTGATCTTTAAACTGTGATTCTTAAATTGTGATATTTTCCAGTTTTCAATTACTAAATTATTTATTTTTAATAGGTCTAAACTGTTTCATGTAATTTTTGACTTTATTTATATCAATTCAATTCAATTCAATTCTTTATTGTCTAACAGGAATACATACTCCCAATAATGAGACAATTAGTGCACTTAAGAGCGAACAAAAATATGAAAATTTAAAAGCTAAGATTATATCACACATAAGATCCAGAAAGCTAATAAGAAGCCTTAAACAAAAATAAAAACAACTATGAAACTAAAAACAAAAATAACTAATAACAAAAAATAAAAATAAAAATAAAAATAAAAATATAGATAAAAATAGGTATAAATAAAAATAAAAATAAAAACAAAAATAAAAACGAAAATAATAAGAAAAACTAGCATTGTTTACTCAGTTAAAATAGGAAATAAAAATAGAGATAGAAAGTCACCCTCCCATACTTCCGCCAGGACAATTATCACAGCAAAATAGTGATGATGGTTTTTTGAAAATTTTGCTACCATCCCGCGCTGACTCGTTGGTTCTGTGTTGGATTTGCTGAGGTATCTGGATGCTATCAAATCTAGCCTATTATAATGTTCTTTTATTTATGTATTGTAAACTGTTCAGGTGTTATTGATTGTATATAGAATTTTCAGGGATAATACCACGAGAGCTTCAAAATTACCGATAATTTCTCACGAAGGCGTGTTTTCTATAATTTCACGAGTCCATAGGACGAGTAAAATTTGCAGAGAAAACACGCATGAGTGAAAAATTATCTGGTCCATTTTAAAGCTCAAGTCATATTTAGAGGATTATTTCACGTATGAGAATGCAAAAAATATGGTAATAAATATTAATTAAACGATTTTAACATCTCAACAATCAATACAAATAAATGGTTGCTATAAGGAACCGTTTGTTTGATTTAAAAATTAGTATGACAACCATGTATACAATACCATGGAAGAATTATCGCTGTAATTCTCTCTAGCTAAACTAATGGAAAAAAGAATTTTCGCTGTAATTTTGAAAATCGTCACTTGTCTTATGGGATTTCTAACATGAGTGGAATAATCACTGTTATTTTATTGCTTGTCTTTCTAGTTTTTTTGTCTTATTTTTAGTCTCATCACTGACATCTTAATTTTAACTTAGTATACATTTTTAGGATATAGGAAATTAATTTAAGACTTTTTTTTTTTGCTTTGTCAATGGAATTTACATAATTTTTTGAACAATAAAGCTTTTTTGATATGATTTGGCTTATACATGTCTCTTTCCAATCCTGCACGCAAAAAAGAGATAGAGATAGCTTGGGTGAGAACCCGCGTCAAACGAGACACGCAACAGGATTGTATTACAAAAAAAGAAGAGAAGTTTTTTGACTGAAATTATTCAGGAAATTGAAAAGTAACTGGAAAATTCATCAATTTGAAATTCAGCTTTGTTAAGAGTGTTTTGCTTTCCGTGTTATTCGCGATTTTTGTGTACTTGACTGTTTTATCTTTATAAATTGTGTATTATCATGGTTGCTTCCTGTTCTGTCTGTAAAAACAACACTAGAACTAGCCCAGGCTTAGGATATTTTAGTTTCCTGAACGATGAACGACTGTAAGTATTTATATTTACATATTTCATATTAGGTTTACTCTATACATTCACATAATCTTGATCTGATGAAATAATTGTCCACATTCCAAAAATATCTAGTACTGTGATGCAAATCTGGATGGGATTGAAATCCTGGCTGTGTCCTAATGGACTAATAGTCCAGGAGGTGGCGCCAAAAACATGCAAGAGTTTTCGCAAGGCGGATATTTTCAAAATAGGTCGTACTTTAGTGCTAGAATGCTAGTGTACAGTCAGCACTCACAGTTCCGGGACAGCTGGCTCTGGGACGCGGGCAAAGTTGTAATTTTAAGAAGAATCTTATCTGTTTTCTCAAAGCTCAAAATTTATAGAAATTTTGCACATTATATGTTTGAAGGTCACAGATAACGTATGTAAATCGTCAGACGTCTAGTTCGTTGCAAAAAGGGGGTCAGACGTCCTCAAAGTTTTTATTTTATGGCATTTTCTTCAAATATATTTGTCAAATACCTGCAAAAATATATTTTGACAGGACACCGAAGAAAATGCCATAAAATAAAAACTTTGAGGACGTCTGACCCCCTTTTTGCAACGAACTAGACGTCTGACGATTTACATACGTTATCTGTGACCTTCAAACAGATAATGTGCAAAATTTCTATAAATTTTGAGCTTTGAGAAAACAGTTTAGATGCTTCTTAAAATTACCACTTGGCCCGCGTCCCAGAGCCAGCTGTCCCGGAACTGTGAGTGCTGACTGTACACTAGCATTCTAGCACTAAAGTACGACCTATTTTGAAAATATCCGCCTTGCGAAAACTCTTGCATGTTTTTGACGCCAGCTCCCCAACTAAAAAGCCAGTGAACTTTTTTGCGTGAAAACTTAGTGATGGCTACTATTTGTTTCGAAATTATAATATGATCCTGTTATATTCTCAATGTTAATCCACAAAAAATCCTAGTCAGACTCTGTCCACGGCCCAGGATTCGTTGTTTCCGATCAATAATGCGCAAGCGCGAAATATAGGGACATAGAATTTGACTACAAAAAAATCAATGGTTTGTCAACAGAGTTGAACAACTGTATCGGTAAGGTATAAACTGTGACTATGACTATAGTATTCCGAATTAAAAAAAACAAACGTGTTGACAACTGTCAAGTTAAAATTGTCAAAATAAAGCTCAGTCTCTGTCGGGTCATAAAGCTGAGTTCAGCTTTGCACTCTGTAAACTCTGAGCACGCTCGAAACGATAAGATCCTGCGGGGGGATACAAAAGTGAATACGCATCGACTAGTCTAGTGACTTTCATCGAAATGCATTCGCATGGAGTGCGTTCGAAATCAAAATTTTGGTGTGACATGGCGGCTTCGGTTCGAATCGAGAGTTCGTAATCCGCCCCCTGTTCGTTTCAGCTCTTCTCATACCGTTCCACTCCGTGGAGTGCAAAGCCGAACACAGCCATAGTTTCAAATTTTATCAACTTAGTTTCTATTTACGAGGATTTTTTTCAATTCACCATATTAGTTAGGTTAGGAAAAATCGGACGCGAAATTTAAAATGGGTACCTAAACACATTTCAACAAATTTGACAGCAATGTATTTCTTATGGGGGATTCAAAAGAGTGATTTTCAGACGGGAATATCTTGGGTTCTGGGCATTTCTTAGTATTTGAACCTATTATAGGTCAAACTTTGAACATATTTCTCTATAATTCATGCTCTAATTGTTTTTTTAGACCTAAGAATTAAAAATACAAATGATTTTAACCCTTAACTGGTAGCTAGATTTTATTTCACATAACTGGTTGCTTGGCGTACTTTGTACGCCACTTAAATAAAAATGTCTTTTCATAATTGGGATGAATTTTGCTACCTTTAAAGTAATGTGGAATCCTTAGTAACTTCAAGTATTGATTTATTAACACATTAAATATAAGATATAATGTGTCACAAAAAAATAAAAAAGCATTTTATTTCTAAAAATTAAAAAAATAATGACAACCGAACAAACCTCATTTTTTAGAATCCTTTCGCTAAACGGGTATAGCAAAACACATAAAACTTACATTTTCAATCCCAACCATATAAATGTTACAGTTTAGGCGAAAACAGTATTAAAAACCATTATAACAATAAAAATCATGATCGGTCGCTTTGGCGTATTTTGTACGCCAATCAGTACAATATTCAAAGCAGCGCCTTGCAGGGAAGCGAAATGACAACCAACGGGATCACCACTTTTCCAGTGCATACAAGATACTATGGTGGTAGGTTACATAGGCGATCACCTTCAGCCAATCGCTAGTTTCAATATGTCACGTGTTTGAACTCGTTTGGCCTACTTTTTACGCCAGCGCGACCAATTAAAAGTGTCTGTTTTCGGTGGACGTACGTCGGGTCTAAAACCAGCTGTAAGAAAGTGAGGTTGTGTGTTGTGTTATGATTGTTGGTGAATTGTTTATTTATTTATTTATCACTAGTTCAGTCATGTGTTTTTCCAATTTTTTTGGTTTATTAAAGTACATCTACTAACCAAGTATGTAGGTACACTTTTATTTTATTATAATTATAGGTACCCATACATATACTTATGGATCAAGCAACGACATACGTTATTTTATACAAACATCGGCTTCTTAAATTGGTAATATTTTTATTTTAACAATGTTTATTCAACTTTCAAACACTCTCTCAGCTAACCAACATATTAAAAAAACTATTTATAAAACTCACTTCCCTAACAAAAGTTCTATCACCTCTACAGACGCTTTCAAAATTGAGTCCCCATAAGACATCAATGTATTAATTTTTGAACTAGGAACCCGCGCCAATTTGCGGTTCTAACCTAACTAATATGGTGAATTGCATCAACCTTGGCGCATCCACCATAAAATCAGTAATTTTTAAAAATCAGTTAACTGGATAACCGGTTAATTTTGCTTCGGTCAACCGGGCCGGTTATTTTTTAGTAAAATATAACCGGTTAACCGAAAAAAGGTTATTTTCCGCCAGTTGAACATCCCTACCCTTCACGCAATAAGCTTGAGAAAGTTGTTATAAAATTTTTGAGCATCTACACCAATGTTGAGGGTTATTCTGAGAGAACATTTTTTGACAGCAATGTCCAAGGCAATATCATAAAAGAACTGTTTGCACAGGCACCACTAACCAGTCATAGTGAATTTTATTGGTTGAAACTAGCTTTCTGACTGTTTTCAACCAATAAAACTTGTTCGGACTGGTTTGTGATTGCTGTGCGAATAGGCCCAGAGTCAAACAGCCCTAGGGCTGTTTTCAGTATAATGTTGAAATTATTCAGGGTTGTTTGTGGTTTGTGTCACATGACAAAACATAACAAAATTTAATTGACTGTTAGAACTGTCCAATAGAACTATCAAACAAATTTCACAGAAATCACAAACCAGTCAGACCGTTTTTGATTGGTGCAAATCTCGAACAACCAGTTTTCTGACTGTTTTCATCCAATGAAATTCACTCTGATAAGTTTGTGATTCCTGTGAAAACAGACCAATTATTAGTTGAATGATGTATGATTACAAAATGGATTCTTAAGGCAAACACCTGATGGATTTCATTGAGTTTTCCCGCTTAATTTTTTTTTTTTTGGTTAAAACTTACCTCAGCTGTAAGGTATTCCAGAATAGCTGCCGAGTAGACTGCAGCAGTAGCACCGACCCTTCCATGGCTGGTAGTGCGGTTTTTAAGATGCCTATGGATTCTGCCCACAGGAAACTGAAAAAAGAAACAACATAACCTCAATTCTCATACAAAAAAAACTAGGTCACAAAAATTGAAATTACCAACGAAAAAAACGTGTTTTGTACGTTTTTAAACGTGTTTTTACCTGTAATCCGGCACGGGCCGAACGTGAAACCGCCTTGGCTTTGGCTTTGCCGCTGTCCTTTCCTGCTTTACCACCAGCCTGAAAATATCCAAAAAAAATCGTTATTCTCATATAATTCCAAGTCGAAAATTGCTTTAAACGATTGCCCGATCAATTATCCGCTAGATTTGCCTAATTTTTCAATTGATTTCGAGGCGAAACTCACCATTATTCCGTAAAAATTTACACACGACGATAGACCGAAATGACAAACGACAACCACAATGGCCGGCGAAAAATAAAAATGACGGTTGCTAATGGGAAGCCTGGGAAGCGGAGCCCGCCAAACGATAAAATTTTGTTTTGCGCGAGCGCAGTACGATCACGTGATCGATTCCTGACCAATTGGGAGCTGGAGAAGAACGTGACCCTGTATCGACCCAAATGATTGGTTGAAAATAGTGGCTTGCTTGGCGTGGCTTGAAAATGGAATACCGATTTAATTTTGGAGGGAAAATGATTTATAATTTAACGGCCGTTGGGAAAAGTTGTGCAATGTTTGAGGATTAAATATTGCCTTCAAATAGCATCTTCAAACCAAAAATATCATGGTTTTATTTTCATTGGAATTTCATTTAATTTTCGGTATTTGTTTATTTAAGTGGATAAATCAAATCTACCTATGTTGTATCTGTCCTTTTTGTTTGCAGAGTACAGCAAAAGATGCATTGGTAATCTCACTCATCCTCAAGGGCTTTAGGGCTAATCGATTGGATATATCGATATGCTCTCGATGTTAATGCATATCGATACGAATTTATCATATCGATATGTATCGATAGGGATCTTAAGGCGGTTCACACGGGCGTGGATGGCTTGATACATAAAAGTTCTATTGCTTTCAGGCCGGTTTCTCAATAGCGGGTCACCTCTGAGCCGCTTTCCAGTGCCTAAATTGTTAGAGTATCATGCTCCTGAAGTGTGACGCTCTTGAACTGTTCGACATAAGCAGCACTGGAACGCTCTCGTCTTAACCCCCACCATTTCGAATTTCAGGAGCATGAAACACTGACAAAAGGGTTGGTGCACGAGGGGGCAGGGGATAACAGAAATGAGTAGCTCAAGTGTAAGACACTCTAAGCACTGGAACGCGCAAAGCAATTGTGGAGCACTCCTGAGCTGCTCAGGAGTAACTCAAATGGGTCACTGGAAAGCACCTGTTCTTTTAACTCCAGGGTAAGCGTGTGCAGTTGCTATGTTTACCCTGGAGTTATGCTTAACTTGGGGGTGACCTGCTATTGAGAAACCGGCCCTTTCAAGTGCTTAGAGCACTAGAGCTACACCCTCCGATGTAAGTCGCATTGGTGACGCCACGATGTGGGGGGCCAGAGAGGGCCAGGGCCTCCACTGAAATTTAGTCGGCTTCCCTGAAAACTTGCTCTAATGTCGACAACAATAGTTGTATTCCTTTCAAGAGTTTAGAACACTCGAGCAACTCGCTCGGTACTAGTCGCCCCCGATTTGAAAGAAAATATTTAGATGCGTGGTGTTACAAACACTTTTCGAAAGGAATAAGCGCGTAACGCACCGGAGCTGTTATGGAGATCCTCCTACGTGTGAAAGGAATACAAGTATAGCAATGCAACATCAGCAGCCTCTAGCGTCTGCTGATTAATTCGGTATTCGGTGGGCACAGGCCAAGAATCGTTAACTAACAGGATTGCTCATACGTTCGTCAATTCTCGAGTCGGCAGGGCCTGCAAGTGACGTCACTACTAATTAGCAGCTTATAGTGACGACGTCACCTGCAGGCCTCGATGGGATGCTTGCGATTTAAGTTGTACTTGTTTTTTCGTCGGTTTTTAATGAAGAAAGGGTTATTTTAACAAGATTATAATGTTAAGGAATACGTTTTTTTAAACTATACTGTTTCCAGCTCGGCTTATGTATTTTACGCCAACACTTGGCGTTGAGGTTTTCAGCTGAAATGGCAAACATTTTCAGACCAATAAACAGTCCTATGTTAAGTGTTCTTGGTTGGGCACAGGCAACCGCGATGCTGCTTTCGCTTTCCTGGGATTCTCTCAGACATATTAGTGTCGACCAGGTACCTAACTTCCCATTTTTTATTCCAAAGAAAAAAAGCAATACAATAATTTGCCCCCCATAAATTTTTCTGGCAATTCTGGCTAGTCTGGCCCCCCCCCTAACATAGAACCCTGGACTGGGATCACGACAAGTAGAATTCTACTAGAATTCAACTTTCATGACGTCAAGTTGCCTAGCAACCGTCATCATCGCCTGCGTACTGAACGCGATGAATAGGTCGCGAGTGACGTCATGAAAGAGTAATTCTAGTTGTCGTGATCCCAGCCCTGTGCTGGGATCACAAGTAGAATTATACTAGAATTCTACTTTCATGACGTCAGATTGCCTAGCAATCATCATCATATCCTGTTTTGTACGCGATAAATAGGTCGCGGGTGACGTCATAAAAGTAGAATTTCACTCGTCGTGATCCCAGCCCTTGGTGTCGTCACTGGTTAGTCGACCCCGATTTGAAAGGAACAAGATGCGCTGGCTTTCGGGCATTAAATGGATTGAGGTCGGGCTTGGGCACTTCAGGTGCAACAAACACTTCGAAAGGAATAAGCGCGTAACGCCCTGGAGCTGTTCCGGAGCTCCTCCTAGGTGTGAAAGGAATACAAATAGTATCATGTACGGTCGTGAGTGTGAGCCATGAAGTGAGACACCCGACTGACAAGTCTTGTAACTTTTCGCTATTTTGGGTAAATCTCTACAATAGTCGTTTTCTCGTAGCTCCGGCTTTCGACCAATAGACAAAAATCCGCAAAATAACAATCCGCAATTCGCGTTTATGAGTACTAGGCTTAAAACTAACCGGGCTAGAAAACGGTGAGTAGCGGTATGTCAAGTGATGACGTCATTGCAAATGCCATTCGAAAACGAGCGGTTAGAAAAATGTGAATTGAAATTAGGCAATCCAACGACCTGTCGATATATATTTTATAATAGGATGATGTACCCTCTAGTAACCGCCAAAATTTCAGGTGTATCTTGAAAAAAAATGCCCCTATCGTTTATTTGAACTTTAATAGCCGTTTCCACCAACTATTTTAGGGGAGCCTTATCGATAAGTATTCCCTAAAATGACATTTTTACATGGAGAAAGAAAGGCTCCCCCCTCCTCTAAGATAGTTGGTGGAAACGGCCATAAGTGTTTCCATGTTCGTCAATTCAGTAGGTAGAAACGAATTTTCGCGACGAACTACTTCGCTACTTCCATGTGGACGCACCTTCTAGCCAGCGTTCAAACTTAAGACGTCACAAGACGAACTATAACCAAATTTTCGTCACGAACTACTTCCATGAATTCATGAACACAAACGCTTTCGCGAGAAACTGATGTTGTCATATTGAACGTAGTTCGACGGAAGCATGTACGCAGCTTTTAGCCAGCGTTCAAACTCATGACGTCACTTGGATGAACTACATTCGTCGCGAAAATTCGGTTTAGGTGGAAACTTCAGATTAATAGACAATTTTTGGCGAGGATAATCAAGCATAATCTGATAAGGCTGGGTTATGTGATGTTTCAATTGTGTCATACTCCCTTAATTGCCTCTCCATCAAATTTTGGGCCTGCGAGTGACGTGATATCCGCAGATACAGTGATGACGTCACCCGAAGACCTCAATGGAATTCTGTGCTAGTGAGTTATTTTTTTCGTCGATTTTAAATGTAGAAAAGGTGATTTTTCGGTCTTTTCTCACCAATGACGTTCTCACAGAAAAAAAATGTATTCTTGATCCTCGAATATCCCAAAAGTTGACGGTGGGGGAGTTAGGGGAGTATGACACAAGTGATACATCACATAATCCAGCAAAAGATTGTGCCTTGTTATCCTCGCGAAAAATTGCCTATTAACAAAACACAACTTTATATTTAACACGTTGATAGACAGTAGAAAGTGGTCGGTGCCAAAAATGACACTAGAACTTTTGAACAAATTAGTGCTCTAGTGCTCGGAATGCCTTCTAAAGTAGAAGGAACGACTGAGCATTTGAAAAAAAGTTAAAATTTTTGATCTACAAGAGTTTGAAAATTGACGCTGATAGACGTCCTGCCACATTTGTACGGAGGAAATGGCCGTGACGCCGCGCCGATACACGTCTAGTTAAAAATGTTATATAAATCAGAGGGAAGGGGGCGGCTCCCTGCAAATCCCCAAAAAGATATGTTTATGCTAAGTTTTTATGACATACTCATTATTTTTTTATTAATTTTATTAACAAATATAATAAAATATGTCGAAATAGGAAACTCCCTCTCCCATTCTGGCTACAACACTGAATAAAGCAACAAATATCAATCAAAAATTGTTTCATTCTCAACTAGGAGGAACACAAAAATTTAGCACAAAATTTCCCGCCAAAATCTTAACACACCTCGACACTGTAAGTTCAACAGTCAAATTATGACCGATTTTATTTACATGGACTAGGACTTCTAACGGCGTACTGAGGAATTTGGATTTTTTTTTTGCTGAGTGTCGGATGATTCCATGTGTTACAAAATTATGTCCTCCAAAAACGGCAGTATAATAATGTAATCGGTCTAAAATGTGGCAGAAAAAAGGTCTCCTTAGGGCGGGTATTATAAAACTGCTTTGACAGTTAACTTGAAGTTAACTTTTTGAATTACATGTAATATGTAATTCCAGAAGTAATTTTCCCGCTCTCCCTTGTTCACAAATTTTCTATTTTTTTTTTGTTCTAACCGTTAAACGTAACCATATCGCCGAGCTGGTTAGGGAAACGACATGCCCCGGTTACAATAAGTGACGTTGTCGATACCACTTGAATTTGAGTGGTATGTTGCGGTTGCGGTTTGTTGAAGCCACGTGAAAAGGGCTAATAGTTCTTTTCACGTGGCTCCAATTTAACTAACCGGGTTACAAAACGGTTAGAGAAATGACATACCGTTTTCTAACCCGGCGGTTTGTTAAACCGTAGCCACGTGAAAAGGGTTAATGGGTTTTTTGTCAAATATGACAATACTTGCCTGTCATTGCCGACGGTGTAGCTGGTGAGCTCGTTTTACAATAGGAAATATCGGGTGTCCCATTTTTAATGCTCACACTGTAGTTGCGACCATTGGAATTAGGCAAATTCTTGAAACTGAACCATCTTTCGTATCGGCGGCCATCTTCAAAGTCCGGACTGCACGTGACGTCACATGTTGTGAACAAATTTAGCCGATTGAGCAATCCTGTAAAGGAGGATTCTTGGAGGCCCTCAACAAAAATGCTTTTTTTGTCTGAACGTCACCACAATTTGACCTGAACGGCCATATTGAAATAGATTGCCTAATTCCAGAATTCAAGCTCCGGAATTTCTCTATTCAGAGAAACTTAGAAGATAACGAATATTCTAGAGCCGGGAATAGACAAAAATTGTGACAGAAAAACTGACAATTAAATGTCTATTTACACTACGTAACGAGCAGTTTTTTTACTGGACTTTGACAAAAAAAAATCAGGAATATCGTATCGATATTTTCTGATATTAGTATCGATATGAAAAAGAACTGTAAAAACTTTGACAGAATAACGCATCGATACATATGAATATCGATACACCCTTCTCTAAAAAAAGCGCCTTTTTTGTTTCTCATCTAGCAGCCATTTCCTGTGGCGCACGCGCCAACTGATCATGCCTTCCAAGAGTGAACTACGCTAGCGCCATTCGGAAAAATTTTGAACTAGCGTTCAGGGCCCATAGTTGCCACTTCAAACAATATTTCTTTGAATAAAATATAAATAAATTAAATTGTGAAATTTGAATAATAAAATCTCCATTTGTATGTGCATTAATTTAACAAAAAGCTTATAATCCATATTGGAATTATTTTAAAACAATTAAAATATTATTCATTTATGTTGTAAATGTTGAATTTGTGAATGTCAAAGTCAAAGGTAATTTGATTAAGCGCGATGTGACAACGTCGCTACTTCAATTTGCCAATTTTATCAAAAGTTTACTACTACACCCCAAAGTCCCAAGTGTCTGCGTTTTCATCACCCAAAAGAAAAAAAAACACAGAAATTGCTATTTGTACATTTTGCAACTGAAAAATTTCAGCATCCAGTGAAAGTTTTCCGGTTCGAAGATTCCATTTCCAGACAAACAGGTGAGGAAATTTGAATTTTTCCCCGAAAAAAATCGTAATTCTAGCGCCGGGTGTGCAGTGCAGGCGGCAGCCGAATAACTAGGCAGCACAAAAAACGTTTTTAGCCTCAAAGTTGCAATCGCAACTATAGTATGGGAATTATTCATTAGAAAAATAATTTCGGGCCACTGAACTCTGGGGTTAAAGTTTATTTTCTTATGCGAATCGTCCTGCGAGGCTGCACGTGTGATTTTCAAAGGATTCTCCTTTGTTTGTGTGACGGAATTTGATATTATCTTATCCACTGATTTTGCTTATTGTTAATCCGTTATTAATTTTGGATATTTTTTGCTTACAGTTTATTTGCTTAAAATTGATGATTCGTGAGGGTTGCTCCTGTTAATGGCGAAAGCCCCGGAGGGCATTGAAATTGAAATTGTATTTAGTTGATCCATTACCTCAACCTCTGGCTTTTTAGTGGATTGTACAAAATTTACGATGCAACAGAAATTACCTATTAATAGATTTTAATGCCCATAGATTTGGTAGAACCATATATAAAATCCAGAGCAATAATAATTTTAAAATAGATTTTCAATCGATTGGTTTTACTATCAAATTTCTCTGTGGCACTCTAGCTAGTTCGTTATTTTGTGACTGGATTATAAAATAAACCATAAAATACACATTATGGTTTCCTCAGTTTCAAATAATGCCAGATTCCATACTATGGTACTCGGCTATTTGTTTAAATCCCAAGATCCAATAACATCTATAACTCTACAGTTTTCTGCAAGTCTTTGGTTTTGACCTTTAGATAATCCATAAAAGAGTGAATGCTGATAATTTTCAACATTCAGTTTTTGTCATTTAAGGTAGGTATATTTTATTTAATGATATCCACAAATTCCCTCAGATTTCCCTAACATATCTCAAATTACCACTAAGATTTCTTCAGATTTCCTTAAATCTCCCAGGAATATCATAGAATATAACAAAAGCACAAGTGCACAGCCAGAACACAACTCCCGAGGTCTTCTCCTTTACAACAAAACTTGAAAAGTAATGTGGATCCTGGTTCTTATTTATTGGATGTTAAAATAAATGACACATTTGTACTGGAAACTACAAACGTATTAGAACTTAATGAAATCTTTAGAGGAATAAAAAACAATAAATCCAGTGGGCACGATAATGTTTCAATAAATTTGCTTAGAAACTTGCCTGATAATGCATTATATGCCTTGTCTGAATGTATTAATATTTCATTTTTAACAGGAGTATTTCCAGACTGCCTGAAAAAAGCTATTGTGTTGCCTCTTTATAAGGGTGGCGAATTGGACAACCCATTTAATTATCGACCAATATCACTTCTCTCGACGTTGTCAAAAATAGTTGAAAAGTTAGTTAAAGAAAGAATGTTAAAATATTTTTCAAAACACAACATAATAAGTGACACCCAATTTGGATTCCAACCATTAAAGGGCACCCATGATGCAATGTTTAATCTTTTGGAACAGGTATTCGTCAGTCTTAATGAAAGTGAGCTTGTCGCCGTTGTGTTTTGTGATTTCTCTAAAGCCTTTGATTGCGTAAATCATAAAATAATGCTTAAAAAACTAGAAATTTATGTTATGGCTTCGGAGGAATCTCATACTCATGGTTTGAATCTTATTTCTCGGGAAGAGAACAATTTGTTAAGATTGGTGATACTCAGTCATCAAACTTGGCCAATGGTGTTCCACAAGGATGTGTTGGGACCAATATTGTTTTTACTTTATTTAAATGATATTAATCACCTCCCCATTAGAGCTAAAATAACATCATTCGCTGATGACATTACTCTGTCCTGGAACGGAAAAAATATTGAAGAGTTGAAAAAGATTATTTCTGAAGACCTAAATCTTGTAAAGAGCTGGTGTGACTCTAACTTGCTTTGTTTTAACTCTAAGAAAACCAACATATTTTTTTTGACGATTTATTATTAGACACACACACAATTGAAAATAAAACTAGCTGTAAATTTCTTGGTGTTCATGTTGATACTCAACTTAAGTTTAATGAGCACGTTACAAATCTAAACAAACGATTGGCAAGTGGTTGCTATGCTGTAAGAATAGCGTCAAATGAACTTGGTTTGAATACTGCTAAGTTGGTTTATTTCTCGTTGGTTGAATCTCATATCAGGTATGGCATTGCATTTTGGGGTAACTGTTCTAATAAATTGTTTGATTCTGTTTTTGTCATTCAAAAGAGAGCAGAGCGCTATTTGTGTAAGGTTGGATATTGGGAGCATTGCAAGCCACTATTTTTAAAACATAAAATACTTACAGTATGCTGTATATTTATCATGGAAACTGCTTGCCTTATGCACAAAAAACATTATGATGAGTTAGAATATCCAAGAACTTATCCAACTAGGCAACTTCTTAAAATTCAGCTTCCTATACCCAAGACTGCATTGACGCAAAATTCACTAATTTATAAAAGTAGGCAAATTTTTAATCATCTGCCTGTTAACTTAAGGCAGATAGGTGGTTTTAAAAAGTTTAGACTAGAGCTCAAAACATTTTTACATGGAAAAGCCTACTATCATATTAATGAATTTTTAAATGAAAAATTTTAATTTTGTTTGTTTCATTGTTTTGTTTTGTTCTGACCGCAACCTTTATGTTTTTTCTGTATTGGCTGTACCTTCTATATGACTCTATAGTTTGATGTAGTGAAAATTGTACATGTGTTGCTTAGGATTATGCTTTGACATTTATGTTTATTTTTTATTTTATTGATTGTACCTCTTTTTTTTTATAGGCCGATAATTTTTAATTACTTGCACATTATTTAAGATCATGCTTTGTCAATGAAATTTATTTTCCGACAATAAAGTATATTTTGATTGATTGATTGATTGATTGATTAACACAACATGTGCATTTTATCTTGATCTATTCCCACAGTTAGTGGAAAACCTGGTATAACATGATATTCTTTCTCAAATATTCTCAATCAATAGAAAATTAAATTCCTCATTAAAATCTGAGATTCTGAACGTGTGCACAGTGCACAGTCTCACTCAGTAATATTTTCCTTAGATTTTCCCAGATATCCCTCACATCTCCCACAGATCTCCTCAGATTTCTTTCAGCTTTTCTCGAATCTTTCCCAGGGTTAGCATGCACAAATACCCTTTTGAAAACCCAGTGGTCAATCAAACCCACCAACACAATAGTGACCACAGATTAAACAAATATCAATCGAAAATCTAGGATTATTCTGAGCAATAAATTAATTTAACAGGGTACCAACCATAAGCCAAAATCTCGGCCAAAATTATAGGAGCCAAATTTATAGTCGCTTTTTGACGTTTCATCAGCCCTTAAGGAGGCCTTGAACATTTAGAATTGACATGACTAACTTGTCAAATAGTAGCTTTTCTTTTCCTAAATCTCAGGCTCGAAGAAATATGAACCAATCATAGAATCTGATAGTTGAAATCGTGGTTGAAATGCTCAAAAACTCTTAAGTCAAAATCGAGGTTAAAATATGCACTATTCTTGTGAACAAATAATTGTTATATACAAAGGTCACCTATACCTACCTAAATATAACAAAATCAAATAATAAAACAAAAATATAAAAACATAAAAATGCAAAATACCGGGTGCCCACAAGATTACTTTCCGGCTGCCATTTTTTTATTTGTTCATTGATATCAATGAAACTTGGTAGGCTTGATATTCTAACAAAATGCCATTTTTGTGCATTCATGACAAGTTTTCCTGACTTCCGGTTTCACCGGAAATTACCGCAACTTTCGATTTTCAAATGGCACACCCTGTATATTTTTTGTTTTTTGGATTCTACAGATGATTTTATGTCCTAATGTACCACTTTTAAATCGAACTTTGTCCAAATTTCGTTTTCAAATTAAAGGACCCCGCAATATTCAAATGGAAATTGGTTACCTGTGATATTTGGATGAAATTTAAATATGTTGTTGGGGATGCCGTAAGCACCATTTTTTTACCATGGGCACAACCCTGTATATATGACAGGTGAGGCGTGGTTAGCTGTCAAATATTGGAAACTTATATCCGAAAGCAGAGTGACTATGGCAGATTTTGATGAACGAAGTATCGATGTCTACTAAGTCAACCATGTTAAGTCGAAAAATGTCAACGATTTTGACACCTGTCAAAACCCTGCCAAACAGCAGCACTCATCTTTTCCCGTTTTCAATATTTTATGATGTCATTTGACATTTTAAACTTGTATGTGAATTCTCAATTCAAAAATTGGAAAAAAAATGACAGAACTGTCAAAACCTGTCATTTGTTTTAGTAGAAAAAAATACTCTAATCTAGTTCTTTTTTGTTTCAAGGTTGTTTATTAGTGATAAAACATTAAACAATGTTCATGCATGTCACATTTTGACTCTTGACAGTTGTCAAAATGTGACATACCCAAACTTTGTTTAATATTTCATCACCAATAAACTACCTTGAAACAAAAAAGAATCAAATTAAAGTATTTTTTTCTTCTAAAACAAATGACAGGTTTTGACAGTTCTGTCTTTTTTTTTTCAATTTTTGAATTCAGAATTTACATACAAGTTAAAAATGTCAAATGACATCATGCAATATTGAAAAATGGAAAAGATGAGTGCTGCAATTTGGCAGGGTTTTGACAGGTGTCAAAATGGTTGACATTTTTCGACTTAACTTGGTCGACTTAGTAGAAATAAATTTTTAGTTCATCAAAATCTACCATAGTGACTCTGCTTTGGAATATAAGATTCCAATATTTGACAGCTAACCACGCCTCACCTGTCATATATACAGGGTTATGCCCATGGTAAAAAATGTTGCTTATGGCATCCCCAACAACATATTTAAATTTCATCCAAATATCACGGGTAACCAATTTCCATTTAAATATTGTGGGGTCCTTTTAAGTAGAAAAAAAATAATAACTTACATAATAAAACAAAAATATTTGAACGAAAATTAAGAAAAATGTCGTAGTGTATTATATCGTTGGATTCGCTTCAAAATACTGCATTTAGTAATGTTGTGAAAGTGATATGTTCCTATTCTAGATTTTGAGCTAGGGCAAAAATACTGAAATAATGAAGTTTACAGCCCTCTGTCAAAAAAGTTTACAAAGATAAAATTCAGTTTGTATTTTTCTGAAATTAAGTAAAGTATGTAGAGTCATTTTAGGATGATCATGGCACTCTAGTTAAAAAATTAAAATTTAATTTAAAAACAAAATTTGGACAAAACTTGATGTAAAAGTGGTGCATTAGGACGTAAAACGATCTGTAGAATACGAAAAACAGAAAATCTACAGGGTGTTCCATTTAAAAATTAAAAGTTTCGGTCATTTCCGGTGAAACCGGAAGTCAACAAAACTTCTTAATAATGCATAAAAATGGCGTTTGGTTAGAATATAAACCCTACCAAGTTTCGTTGATATCGATAGATAAACAAAAAAATGGCAGCCGGAAAGTGATCTTGTGGGCACCCGGTATATGAAAATAATGAAAATATAACAAATATGTTATAGTAAAGGATTAAATAAAATTTAAATTTAAACAAATAAATAAAGTTATTCATTAGTGACGTAAAATATGTGGACCAATCGATATTTTGACTGATAAGCACCCAGTATTTCGTAAACTCTCGACATCACAACAGTAAAAAGTCGCAAAAAAGTTCATCTTTCAACGCTCATATCTCAAAGACCGTAATACCTACAAGATTTCGTCCTATTTAAAGATTGTTAAGAATTAAATCCTTTACAACATATCAAAAAAATGGGCAAAATCCATAGAGCCCAAAAATCCCATATTAGGTGTGCGTTATCCTTTCGATAATAAACTGTGCGATTGTTTTGAACCGTTCTAGAAATGTCCTTTTATCGGACCAAAACAAAGCTATTATTGACATCCGATTTATGCTGTTCTAAGTCCCTATTTACCCAGATAATTGTGGCAAACAGTGTGAATACCCCACATATATAAATGCTAGACAGATCGTTGATGTAATGTTTAATAAAAATAATAGAGGCCCCAAAACAAACCTCTGTGGAACCCCTGCAATTATAGCTAGTTGTTGTGAAACAACACCTGACTGAAACCACTTTAGAGTTACTCCCCTCACTCCATAAGCTTCCAGTTGACATAACATTATTTTATGATTCACACTATTTTACACACTTGAATGCCTTTGATAAATCACAATCACATATCTATGTTTGTCATCGGAGCTGTATTTTAGCTCTTTTAACTAAATAAAATGAAACTGAGGGGTAAACCACCGTGGAATTATAGATTATAGTATACTGGGTGTTTGTCTTTATTTTGCACCCACACCTATCTCACCTGTTTGAAGAGATACCCAGAAATGTCAAAAGTGAAAGTTGTAGGTAATATCAGAAACTTTGCAATGAAGGTAGTTACAAGTATACCGGGTATATCACAAAAGAGTGGCGAAGCAAATGTATACTTTTTTAAATGGAACACCCCGTATATTATTGACCTATTGGATTAGCCTTTCAAATCTGTTTCCAAATTTACTAGGTTTTCCAGGTTTATTCCTCATAGTCCAGCCTCTGAATATCTCATTTTGAAGAAATAATATGGATTTTCTACTTGATACATTTACATGGGTAACCTAAGTCCTACTTATTTTTGCCGCAGCAATTAACTCATTAATGAGTCGAAGTTTTTAAACCAATGAGTAAAGATTCTTACTTGAAAATGAGTGACTTTTTTAATTGATGAGTGAAAATTTTGAATTAAAAATGAATTAGTTATTGAACAAATGAGTAAATTACTGCCCAATGGGATTCCGTGGAATTTTAGTGGGACTCCAGTAGGATTTCTTAGTTTCCTTGATGAGTCAATGTATCTAGTTTGTACCTATGTACCTAGTGGTAGCTAAACTGAAAAATAAAACTTTAGTCCAGATTATTTGCTTCTTGCTTGCTGCCATTCAAAATAATTCTAAAAAATCACAAGAAATATTATGAAATTCTTCAAGGAATTCCCTTGGATTCCCTAGTAGGATTCCAGTCGGATAGCATGGGATTACAGTAGAATTGCGTGGGATTTCAGGAGGATTCTGTAGAATTCTAGTAAGATATTGTGGGATTCCAGTAGAATTTTGTAGGATTCTGGTGTAAAAATTTTGCAAGCTGGTTTACCCCTCAGATGAGCCTATAGAATATTGAATGTTTTTTTTTGTGGCTCAGAAAAATATGACCAAATCATAGAATCTGATAGTTGAAGTGCTCAAACATCTCAATCTCTCTTATCTGATCTGTATTTTAGCTTTAAAATTGAGAAAATCAAAATGGCTGTAAATCTAACATGGCCTATAAATTCTAAACCTTTTTCTTGAAGATTTTATTTCTAGAATCTTCAAAATCTTGTCCATTTAAAATACACATGACTTTGCTTTGAATCCAAATACATAAAGCAAATCACAGAATCTGAAAATAAATTCAGAGAAAACTAAAGTTAGGATTAATAACAAGAAATCTGGGATTATTCCCCTTTTTTCTTATCTATTTCAAACAAAATCAAAACCCCTCGAAAAATTCTAAGGAAAAATAGTCAAATAATATTGATCAAACAATTGTTCTTAGATACAGAAGTAAAAATCAAAAGGAACTTTTCTTGTGATAACTTAAATAAATATACAATTTTGTCAAGTTGAGTAAACATAAAAACCCAATCGAAATTTACAAAAATCCGGGTTTTGATCTCCCCAGATTTCCCTGAAAAGTTTTGGATATCTCCTGCTGCAGAAAGTACACGGGATATCCCATTGTGAATGATCCCTCGAGCATTGCTATGATTTTCAAGGACTACAGAACTGCTTTAAGTCTTAAGTGATTGCAGAGATCCAAAATAAATTAATTGTTTCGAAAATATTAAAAGGGATTTTTGAATTTTCAATGTTTCTGCAAAATTCAGGGTTTGCATGATATAAATCAAGTAATTTTTTTAAAAAGAATCAATGATTTAGATAATTTTTTGGAAATCTTAAACTTAAATATATTTGTCTATTTTGGTGAAATTGATTAAAGATTTATTACTAATAAGAAAATTTCGGACTGCAATCCCAATAATACCATCCTCAGTCGGTGTAGAGAGAATCTTTTCTACCTAAGTATAATGAATGCTATGCAATAATTATTTAAGCTAGGGGTCAACCACTATGCTTACAAATGTACAATGATTTCCATATTTGGCAATCACTCATCAATTAATCTCATGTATTCCCAGCCCAAGAATTGCGACTGACTGCCAATGATTTTCAGATATTTTTTCTGGGGATTTCTATGTTATTCCGAATTGATTACCTAATTTCCTCGATGATTTCCTATAATCATCCGATTTCCAGCTGATTTTCTTACGAAAACGATGTCTAATTGTTAAGCTTTGCATTGATATGTCCAAAATAAACAATCTTTTCTTTTATGCAAACACGTTCCTACTGAAAAATTGGCAACTTCTGTATTTGGAACTCTTCCAAAAGTTAGCAACTTTTATTTTCGTTCACTAACCCAAACTAACCCACACCGATTTTGTTGTAGGTATAAATATTTGTTGAGCCCTAGATACCATTGCGTGTCTACACTGCATATACATATTATGGATTTAAAATAATGGATATTTCTTTGATTTCACTAGGATGTTCATCTGGATAAAAGACATCTTCAGTTAGGGTTTTACCCGACAAACTTATTTCTGATTCTGATTCAGATGTAATATCGTCTCTGCTTCTCGCACTGCCTAATATTTATTTTACTTTCTGCTTTCCCTTTTCAAGTTCTCATTGCCTTGGATTCCAGACTTCCAGATTCCCAGAGCTCTTAATATTCGATCGACAAACGACCCTGCTTCTCTGAAAAGAACCAAATTAAGGTTGATCCCTGAATAATCTCTTAATTGTAGCGAATCGAAATTGCTACACCCTTATGTATAAATAAATTCTGTGTCTTCTTTTAGCAAGTCGGATTCGAGAGATGTTTCAAGATTCATGTGTTCATTTTTTTGCTCTACAACATTGTCATACTTTAGGTCTGTTCTCACAGAAATCACAAACCAGTTAGAGCGAATTTCATTGGTTGAAAATAGTCAGAAAACTGGTTGTTGATGATTTGCACCAATCAAAAACTTCTGACTGGTTTGTGATTTCTGTGAGAACAGACCTAATCTTCATCTTGTTTTTCTTCTTGTTCAAGTTCTAAACTCTTTGTAGTCTCGGGTTCAGTTATTGGCTCAGTTATTGGGAAACTTGTTAGGTCAAATTGTCTGGCACTCATGTTGCCTAAAACTTAGTCTTAAAGGCAATTACACAACTGACCGGTACGCTGTATCGTTTAAAATGTATGATTTGCGATTTTTGGGTTAGAATGAGATGATATTCCCAGCGATTAGCACATGATTCTCAGCGATTGCTAATGAATTCCTATGTTATTTCCATGAAGTCCTAGGAGATTCCTAGGTTATTCCCAGGGACTTCCAAGTGATTTCCATGTATTCCTGATTGATAATTATGTGATTCCCAGAAAATGTTCAATGATTTCCACTGGTGGTTTATAAATGTATTTTTTGGATTTTTATTTTAAAAAAATCATGATTTTTGTCAACCCTGCAAAATTATAAACACATTTCTAGAAATAATTGAGCTCGTAATTAAGGTAAGAAAAACACAGTTGATGTTGATGCGATAATGTATCCCAGTATCTTATTACAAAAATAAATCTCACAAAAATGTTGTGTGACGAAATTTAATACATATAATCTTATCTACTGATTTTGCTTATTAATCTATTATCAAACTTGGAACTTTTTTGCCTACAGTTTATTTGCAAATGTATCATTGATCATTGATTGCTCCTTGTTAGACCTGTTAATGGTGAAGGCTAGAGGGTATTGATATTGAAAATTGTATTTAGTCGTCCCATTACCTCACTTGGCTTTTCAGTGATTTGTACAAAATTTACCAAGCAACAACAGAAATTACCTATTAATAGATTTTAGTGCCCATACATAATGTAAAACTATATAAAATCCATCCATCTTAATCTTGAGAGCAATAATAATTTTAAAATAGATTTTCAATAGGTTCATACCTATTTCTCTGAGGCACTCTAGCAAGTTCCTTATTTTGTGACTGGATTATAGAATTTTATCATCTGTATTTTATGGTTTCAAATTAATGGAATATTTCATACTGTGTTACCTACCCAGCTATTTATAATTTAACTATAGGAGAATTCCTGTTGAAAATATAAATGTAGATGAATTAGGTATCTGTATTATTGTTACACCTTCCCATGTTAGAAATCCGCAGAAGAAATCTTGGCTTAGGCTTTTTATGTAAAATTGTAAATATGTAATTTAATTGTTTGTCCTCTGTTAGATAATATAAATCAATGTAAATATTCATGTATTTACCTGCAAGATATACTAGACAGAAAGGACTGTTCAATTATTTATATTGAGAATGTGCAGGGATGCCAAGAGAGGTAGATTTCTTTAATTTAAGGGTAGAAAATCAAAATACTTTTTGAAGATTTTGATTATGACACATGGGTATGATTGGTTGAGTGAAAGAATGGCCAAAAGGTTAAACTCAGCCAGTCAAGCCCTTCAGTGTGCATAATGATGTAATTGTGTGTATACTCTAAATATTTTTGCAATATGTATGCATGAAGATTTTTGAAATGTGACAATATCTCACTTCGAATGCTACAGCTCTGTATGCCCTATATTCTCGATCACCTAACCCATATTATTAACTGTTGTTTGGAGATGGGCTATTTTCCTGAATCCTGGCGCAAGTCAATCGTCTGTCCCATACCTAAAACACCGCATCCAAAATGTGTTCAGGAACTTCGCCCCATAAGTTTACTACCTGTGATTTCTAAGGTATTGGAGAGGGTTATTCATACTCAGTTATGCAGCTATCTTATTGAAAACCATATTTTGCCCGAACAACAGTCTGGGTTTAGGAGAAATCACAGTACAGCGACAGCTCTTCTAAATATCACAGATAATATAATACGTGCGATGGATAAAAAGCTTGCCGTTGTGTTAATAGCGTTGGATTACTCCAAGGCTTTTGACGTCATTGATCACGACCTGCTGTTGGCTAAGTTACATTACTATGGCTGTGATGAAATTAGTATGTCTCTTTTTATGTCTTACCTCTCGGAACGTGCTCAATGTGTTCGGGTCAACAATGAACAGTCTGATTACAAATCCATTATCTCAGGTGTGCCCCAGGGCTCAATACTTGGGCCGCTTTTATTTTTAATTTATACCTCCGATCTACCCAAAATAGTTAATCATTCTGACACTTTTCTATACGCCGATGATACTCAGATTGTCCACTGTTTTGGCCCTGATGATGTACGGCTGGCCTCGGAGTCGCTTACTGCTGATTTGCGGCAAATATCGCGTTATTCCAGAGAACATAATTTGCAAATAAATGCAAGTAAGACTAAAGCTGTTCTATTCGCGAACCGAAATCGGCGTGCTCAGGTTGCAGAATCTCTTGTACTAGAGTTAGATGGTGCAAATCTTACCTTTTCTAACGACCTTAGAAGTCTTGGTTTGAACATCGATACCTTTCTTAGATTTGGGGGGCATGTTGGTATGATTTTGCAGAAGTGCTACTTACGTATGCGTATGCTCTATGCAAACAAAAGTGTTTTAAATTATAAAACTAGGAAAAAACTTTGTGAATCACTTGTTTTGTCAATTATTGACTATTGCATGATTGTGTATTATCCTTGCTTAGATGGAGTTGCCAAGTGTCGTTTGCAGAGAGTACAGAATACATGCTGCCGTTTTATATGTAACTTAAGAAAATTCGACCATGTGTCGCAACATATTTATGACTTAAATTGGCTAAAGATCTTTGGTTTATTTAGACTGCAGTATCTGACTTTTTTGTATCGCTTACTTAAAACTCATCAGCCTAACTACCTTCACGAGAAATTGATTTTCAGAAACTTAATACATGATCGTCCTCTGAGATTTAATCTGCTTACGATTCCACACCACTCTACTGCCCTATTCGAACGATCTTTCACATATAACGCTGTAAGTCTTTACAATAAATATAAACCTGATTTATTGACTTTGTCTCTTAATTCATTAAGAAAAATGATAAAAACTATACTAATGGAAGCACAGGTTGCGTAGTGATGCTGGGATGTTTTTTGTTTTGATTCTTTTGTTTCATTTATTCATATTATTTTATTACTGTTTTGTTTCGATATTTATTTCCAATTTATATCTTTAAGCACTGGCATAGAATTTTCTCCTTCTCTTTTTTTTTTCCTTTTCTTGCATAAGATGTTAAATTAAATGTTATTTTATTTATATATTTGTTCTTATAATGTAAACTAAGAAGGTTAAGAGTTAAAGAATAGCTTAAAGCTAATCTTCGCCTTCTTGGGGCAAATTTTTGTAAAGAATTTCCTGAATAAAGACGATTTATTATTATTATTATTATTATAAATAAAGACGTTGAAACATAAAAAAAAAACATAGGTAAACACTGATAAAGGATGTTTATAATTAATAAGTTTTTATAAAAGTACACCCACTAAAAAAAACTTCTTGTTTCTATTCCAGCCAGCTAAAAATTTCATCATTTCACTGCCAAACTGTCACTTTTTGATTTAAATTCAACCACAGGAATGGTAATGGAGGCACCACCATCTCCCCAGAGCGTTGGACGGGAGTTCGTCAGACAATACTACACCCTGCTGAACAACGCGCCAGCCCACCTGCACCGATTCTACAATCATCAGTCGTCGTTCATTCACGGTGGGCTGGATCCCAACCGCGGGGAAACGATCCCTGTGATTGGCCAGAAGCAGATCCATCAGAAAATTCAGCAGCTCAATTTCAGAGATTGTCATGCCAAGATAACTCAAGTAGGAATTTTTGTTTTATTATTGTTATTTGTTTTATGTAAATTATATGTTTAGGTTGACTCCCAATCAACTTTGGGCGGTGGTGTTGTTGTCCAAGTTACTGGGGAATTGTCCAATGCAGGACAGCCAATGCGACGTTTTACTCAAACCTTCGTGCTTGCTTCTCAAAGTCCTAAGAAGTACTACGTGCACAATGATATTTTTCGTTATCAGGATGAAATAATTACTGATGAAGAATGCGATGGCGATATTCGCTCTGAAGTTGAAGAGGAATGTCTGGACAGGCCAACTTTGGTTGAACCGCAACCACCTCTTGGTCAACCAATCGCTCCTGCTCCAGGCTTACCTTTCTATGGTGGAGCAGTTGCTCCAGCAGGAGCAACTTTACCTCCTTTAACCGCTCAACCTGTTGCACCTCACATATTGCCACCACAGCCTCAACCTCAGATTACTCAACCACCTCAACCAACTGCTACTTTAAACGGACATCCTGACGAATTGGCTATGTTACAAGGACACCTCCCTCAATCAGTACAACAACCTCTTGGCGCTCCTATGTCGAACCTACAGCATCAACCTCCAATAGTCTCACCAATTGAAGAACCCCAAGAAATAGAAGAACCAATCGAAGAACCCATCGTTGATAATGAATACACTGACATTGCTGACAATGAAATCGAACAGGAACTGCTACAAGAACCAGCTTCAAATGAACCAAAAACGTACGCTAATCTGTTGAAAAACACTGCAGGCCAGGGTCAATCAATCTATCAGTCACAACAAACTACTAACACTTATAGAGCGCCCTCTCCTCCTTTGGGCAGTAAAGGGCCGGCTCATACGAATGGGGTTGGCAATAGAATGAGCGGGCCTAGGATGTCTGGAGGACCACCTTCTAGAGTTGGCGGACCTCCGTACCCTAGAGGACCTAGGACAGCTGAAGATGGCAAGTACCTTCATTATAAAACTAGTTTTTTTTTTTAAATTGTCCAAAACTCAGTAAAATTAATCTTCTGCAGAAAGTACAAAATCTATTATACATTAGTAAGGTGCTATTTATCATAAAATCGTTCTAGAAGTAAATTCTTTGGAGGGTTAAGTGTCACAAGCTAAATTATTATCAATTTTCTCAGATGACAGACGGCGTTCGCAATCGTCAAACTTTGGTCAATTGGACATCAACCAATTGTTCTTGGGTAATCTGCCTCACTCGGCCACCGAAGACGAACTTAGAGAAATCTTTGCCGAATTCGGACAAGTTTTGGAATTGAGGGTACACAGCAAACCCACCCCGGCAGGAATGAAACCCAACCAAGGAGGACGGATGCCGCCCAACTACGGATTCATCACTTACGATAGCCAACAGTCTGTACAAGCTTGTTTGGTGGCTAAAGTAAGAATTAATTTTTGTTTGTTTTAATAAATATTTATGTATTTTTCTATTTTTTAGCCCATCTACTATCCAAGGAACGATTCAAACGGTACAGTTTTGAATGTGGAAGAAAAGAAAAACAAAGATAGAGAAGGCGGCGGCAGGCAATCCTACGGCGGTGGCAGGCCCATGGATAATAACAGAACTGGTGGGCGAGGGGATGGGCCGAGACGTGGTGGTATGGGTCCTGGTGGTCCAAGACCGGGTGGTCCTCAAGGTCCTGGGGATAGAATCCGGACTGGCGATAGAGAAAACCGATACAATAGAGACAATAGGTGAGAATTGAAACGCTTGTCAATTCATTGTAACTTATTCTTCAATCCATTATGTTTACTATTAGAGTAGTGCTGAAAATTATACCAGAATATTTCACGTCTGGCAACCAATGCGCCCCTTTGGAATCAGATAATACATAGGTAGACGAGTCTAAAAAGCCCAGGGTACAATTTTTTCTGGCCCTCTAGCGGCGTTGATGACATAATCATTATTGCCGCCTAATTCCTGTGACACGATTCTACATTTCCCTATAAAACTTGAGTTTGTATTTTTATATTAACCTATATCATCAGTGGTTATTGATCAGGAGCAAACACGCTTTCCAACAGTATATTGCACATTATCATTTAGGTAAATGCCTAATACCAGAAATACTTGCAAATTTAATGGAATTGTTGATTTTGCTTTCGATTTTTTATGAAAAATACTTGACAGTGTATCGATTCCAAGTTATTGGAGGATTTTTTGGAAAACTCAAGTGTTTCGCCAAAGCTCCAACACACTGCTAATTACTCAGACTATGAGTTGTATTGCTCTGACATGGTCAGATTTACGCAATACGGTGGTTTTGCTCAGTAATATGACTTTACCCTGTAGTTTTATAGCTTCTCCGATAAGAGCTATAAAATCGGGACAAAAATATGGAAGGACACGATTTGTTAAGATTAGAGCTCTTATTTCAGTGGTGCTAAAATTGGCACATGATTTACAATAAACGTTCCTGCAGTTGACACAGGGGTGACCAAAAATTTCATCCTCTTCCTTTTTTGGTTTTCGAAAAACACAGGAAATTTTACAGGTTATGCATTTTCCTCCTGACCCTGACATGTTCTTGAAATGATAAGCACAAACTTGTCTTGTGCCATCTTTGGATCATAAGGGATTGAGTCCTTGAGTGGTTGGAACGTATACCATTTCAGTAACCTAAAAGAAGGGCCTGGTGTTGTTGGATTTAGCTAGTTGCTGCATTTCGTTTGATTTTGTTATCCACCATTGGTTTTTCAATGCTTATGTTTGCCTTTTCGCTTTTGCTTGTCGGTAGTATTGCCTTTTTTTTACAGCCGAATTGGGGTTGCTTCTCCATACATTATTCGCTTTGCTGTTTCTTTCTACAAGTTCTTGAATTTCAGTGTCGTTGTCATCAAATCATCATTGACGTGTCTTTTGTATGTGTAATACTACACTGTATTGGCAGATTTTTAGCAACTTTTGGTTAGAAGTTATGTATACCGTTCGGAAGTTTTTTTTTTTTATGCACAGAAAAGTAGACGACACATCTTCAGCTGTATATAACGGATTCCAAGTTATTTAGCATAATGTTTCGTAAAAATTAAAATAAAAATCAACAATTTTAATAAAGTTGCAAGAATTTATGGTATGATGTATGTATGTGATGATGTGCAATATACTATTAGAAAGCGTGACTCCTCCTGACTAAGTAAGCAAAGGGTAGCTGTGCACAGTACAGGTACAGAAAAAACTAATTATTCCAGGAAGATCCAGGGAAGTTTTACAGATCACTGACCTAGCCGAAAGAGGGAGGTGAGAACTTTCCACCCCCTGAAATACAAACCATGCCAAAATTCTGGGAGAACATATGGTCCATACCTGAATACCACCAACAGGATGCGTATTGGATTCAGGAAGAAACTGATAAAAACGGACAAAAACCAGCTATGGAAAACTTTAGAATTGACGTTGCTGATATCAAGAAAACCGTTAAAAACTGTACGAATTGGAAATGCCTTGGACCAGAAAAAATACAAAATATTGGTGGAAATACTTCACCACTGTGCACGAAACGATAACATCCCAATTTCAGGCCAAAATCGAGAATCCAACCCTCATGCCGCAATTTCTCATAGAGGGCATCACAACCATGCTACTGAAAAGGAGATTTGTGAAACCCTAAAAATTACCGCCCAATAACTTGCTTGCCCACGTTGTATAAAATCCTAACATCAGTGATTGCACAAAAAATTGAGAAACATGTAACTGAGAACCAGATTCTTGCATCAGAACAACTGGGATGTGAAAAGAAATCTAAAGGCACAAAGAGCTGCTTATAATCGACTCAATTATAACCAACCAAGCAAGAATGAAGCAAAAAAACCTCTCGGTAGCTTGGGTTGATTACAAAAAAGCGTTCGACTCCGTGTCGCACAGCTGGTTAATAAAAGTGCTTGAAATCTACAAAATATACCCATCGGTTGTCAATCTACTGAAATACCTAATGCAAAAGTGGAGAACGAGGCTTGGAGTCCAGGTACAGAAACAACAGTATCCCACTCAATATTTGCAAGTTGCTTATTGCTTATGATTTAGATTTTGGAAAACTTTGCAAGGTCATAACTTTTTTTCTATTATAGATAGAAACCTGAAACTTCCACTGAGTTTTATCCCAATTAAGGGACTACAATCCCTGAAACTTTCAGCTCATTTATTTGCACTTATAGTTCCTGAGATAAAATCGTGTTAAGCAATTTGGGGTGATTTATTAATTTTTCAAGTTTTTTGAATGCCTTTTTTCATAGATTTCGGCTTCAAATCTGAGAATAATTTAGTGTATGGAGTTTGGGGTATGTTGATTGACCATTAGGATATAAAATGTTGACAAAATTTTTTTTTTGAAATTTCATCGATTTAGTAAGAAGGTGATTATGATTTAGATTTTGGAAAACTTTGGAAGGTCATAACTTTTTTTCTATTATAGATAGAAAGCTGAAACTTTCACTGAATTTCATCTCAATGAAGGGACTACAATCCCTGAAAAGTTCAGCTCATTTGCACTTATAGTTCTTGAGGTGAAATCGTGTTAAGCAATTAGGGGTGTTTTATAAATTTGAAACTTTCACTGAATTTTATGAGAGTCTGAGCCCCTTGTGGTTTTGTCTCGCTCTCAACTCACTGAGTTCACTGAAACCCATATGGCTATAAAATAGATGGACCGCGAGGTCAAAAACTGACTCATGGATTCTATATGGACGATTTCAAGTGTTAAGCAGCTAACGGTGAGCAGCTTCATAATCAACTTGAAATTGTGTCAAATTTCAGCAAGACCATAAAGATGAAATTTGGACTGAACAAACCGGAAGCGGGAGATACTCCTAAGCTCATGGACGGTACCGAGATTAGGCACCTATCAACAGATGAAACTTACAAGTATCTGGGTTTCCAGCAAGCGCTGAACATAAAAACATCAAACATGAAGGAAAACATCATACAATACAGCAGCTAAAGAAAAGAATACAGCTCTTACTAAAAACTAATTTGAATGCAAAAAGCACCTTCACTGCGATCACACCTGGGCTATACTGGTAGTGTTCACTTTTGGAGTCCTCAACTGGTCTGATACTAATCTGAAAAAAATAGACCGATTAGTCTGAAGTCTACTTACCTCGTACCCTAGTCACGACCCCATATCTTCTACTGCTAGGTTGTACATCTCCAGGACGAATGGTGGACGCGGGCTCTGTTCTCTGAAGACGAGTCACCAGAAACAAAAAGAAAACTTGATAGAATATTTCTGAAACTGCAACTTACCTGTCCACGCCGCAATCATTCGTGTCAACAAAAACTTCAGCCTACTCAATTTAGCACATGCAGCGGAACCCCAGATAATAAACCATGAGAAAGAGATGATACAAGAATGGCTATCAAAAGAAGTACACGGCAGATTTGCAGCAGCTCTACATAGTAACGAGATCGACAAAGAAGCCTCGTGCCTCTATCTTCAAAAGGCTTGGCCTAATCGAGAAACTGAAGGGGCAATAAATGCGGTACATGACCAGGTTGTAGCGACAAGGTACTATGTACGCCACGTGATGAAACAAGCCATTGCAACAGACTTGTGTAGAGTATGCAACCTGAAGCCTGAAACAATACAACATATTACCACCGCATGTAGTATAATTGCCCAAAATAGTATTTGAACAGGCATAATGATGTCGCAAAAATCGTACATAGTCATCTTTGTCACAAGAACCATCTCATCAAGGGGATTCCTCCATATTACAAGTAGAACCCTAGCTCTGTCATCGAAAATGAAACAACAAAAATCTACTGGGACACGCTGATCTTAACTGATAAGCAAATCCTTCACAATAAGCCAGACATTCTTTACATAAACAAAACAGGGAATTATGCATTTATGACTTTGCAGTACCAGCAGACAGCAACATAGTAAACTCCTACACAGATTTGTTATACGAATTAAAAAAAATCTACGATCTCAAGAAAATCGAAGTCTTGCCGTTCATAATTTCTGCCACAGGTTTTACTAATTATATAGGTTGATATTAGAATACAAACTCGAATTATATAGGGAAAATGTCGAATCATGGAGGGGTCATCAACGCCACTAGAGGGTCAAAAAAAATTTGTGTCCCAGGCATTTTGGACTCGCCTACCCATGTACTATCTGAACCCAAAGAAGCGCAGTGGTTGCCAGATCTGAAACTCTTCTTACCTATATCACCGCATTATATTCACTTATTCATAGTTTTTTTTTTGAAGGTTTTAACCTCTTTTCTTCTTTTTTTTTCAGAAGTGGTGGAGGTCCACCATCCAACCGCGGAGGACCAAACAATTACGGTCGGCGTTAGCCTTGGCTGGAAAGTTCAATCCCGTTTCCCTACTTGTCCTCCCACATTCAGTTAAATCCTATCCCTTTTGTCAGCCATGTGCTTCGAACCGCGCCCAAAGCAATATAGGGACATAGTATTCTTATTATTATTTTCTCATACTTTCTTATTTTGTCGGGAATTTAATTTTTCCTATTTTACTTAGGCGTAACACACATACGGAAAAAAATTTTGGAGGTATTTACTCCACTACTCTTTTTTATACTCATTTTTTATGCATCCAAGCCGCAGGTTAATCAGGTTGTGTTGCGTATTATTTTTTTAAATAATAATTTTTCAATCCTGCATGTCTTGGAATTTTTTAATATAGGGCACCTAATACCTTATGACAATACATACAAATTCTATATTGTGATAAAATACATAACATACTTCTACTTCATTTAAGGTAGATTATGTATTATTATTTTTTATTTTAATACACATGTTAATAGGTTAAATTTTCAAAAAAAAAAGTAAATACCTCAAATTTTTTTTTGGCTCTACTCAAACGCCTGTATATTTTTATATAATTATAAATAAAAATAAAATATAATTGTGGCATTTTTATTAACAGAATTGATACAAGGAAAAAGTAAATTTGTGCCAATTTTGCGATGAAAAAAATTAGCAAAGAAAGTATACTACCCACCCGACTCTTGTGACTGCGATTGATTGAAAATCAATGGAAAAGTTGAAAGTACATTTTTGTTTGTTTTTACTAGTTTTTCTAGAAAGGAAACTAGCAACATTGAATATAATTGTTTTTGGTTTTTTTAAATAAACACTGCCAAAACAAAATATTTTGGATTAATTTGAGCTAAGTACCTGTTTGAAAATAATTGATATTAATTCAATTTTAAGCTTTGATTATTCATTGTTGCTAATTTCTTGAGCATATTTTGTTTGGTCTCATTTTCTTAGAAATATTAAGCATTGAAATAGACTGGTACCTTATAAAACACAATGTGCATAAAAATATTGGGCTAATTATTTAATAAAACGTTTTTTTTTTAAATATAATTGTTGGTTTTCTTTATTTTTTTTTCCCAAAAGTTGCTGTCATTTTAATGTGAGACCAATCAGAAATGCCTAAAAAAAATGTAATTTGACTGGATATTTTAGGCCTTTAGCAAAAAAAAAATAAAATCGTTAGAATATATAAATAAATAAATAAATACCTAATAAAATAATTTTAATTTAAGTTTTGTTTTCTCCTATATTATCAATTGAATATTAAATTTGATAATTCGTGTTTATTTAGTATGTTCAGGTAGTTGATCTTTTGAATATTTGAAATAATTATAGGGAAAAAATGTAAAAAATAATATTTTCTAGGGAAATTAATACATAATAATTATTATAATGGGTTTTTTTCATTTAAAAGATCGACTATATCCTGAATATCAATAATTAATTAATTCTCTTTTTGATTATTTTGTATTTTTTTTTTCATTATTGTGTATTTAATTTTTTTTAATCTGTGATTTTTAACTGCAGTTTGTGTTAGCTTGTACTTAGCAATTTATCTAAATAAATTGATAGTTTTTTTAGGAAATGGAAGATGTTTCATTTCACCTAGATAGTGTACCAAATTGTTCAGAATTTAAAAAAAAAACCTTCAGCATGGTTTACATAGGATACATAGTAAATTGCGATAGAACTTCCCACAGTAACTTGCGCGAGCGTTTACCATTTAGTGTTTTGTATGAAAAATTAGTGCGGAAAAAATGTCTAAAAAAAGAATATAAGTTAAAGAATGGATAGCCAGAAGGCCTACTCTTAGTGCTCACGCGATGTTATTATTTAGATGAATTGAGAAGTGAAGATCCAAATAAATTAAAAAGTTTCCTACGTATGTTAGAAACCGACTTCAACTTTTTGATACAATTAATCTCAGATAAAATATCAAAATCTGATACAAATATGCGTGAATCGATCAAACCAAGAGAACGATTGGCCCTATCCCTGTACATTTTTGATTTTATTTGCCATAAATCTGGATACACTGCAAAAATACTTATTGAAGCAAATGTATCTTCTTTTGACCACACACGTTTAGTGCAGTTTTAGGACACATTTGGTGGTTTTTAAAGTACCTAACTCAGAATTTTAGATGTTTTTGAAATGGCTTCAGATCTGTTTGAATCCAAACGATTCTTCCAAATAATGTTTCAGATTTTTCAAAAATAAATATTCTCTTCAGAGAAGCCTATTTCTACAGCCGAAAACCAAAATCCTTATCAGTATTTTTCCCAAGCCATAATTCATAAACTCGAAGGGTGGACAATAGAGAAAGGAATGCGGCCATCCCTTCCCAAGAGTTAAGTTGAAGAAAATCTTAAAAGATATATTTATGTGTTTTCAATATTCCAATATTCCCCAAGAAGTCTGGGTGGTCAGGGCCGTACTAAGCAATACTATGACTTTATTGAAATATTTTTACTTGCACAAAATTCAAATATGTAATTGTTTTTTTAATCAAATATTTTTTTATAATTTTAGGTTCTGTGTTATGTTTTAAGCGGGAGAATTCACACAATTAATGGGTTTTCTAAATTAATTTTTTTAATTTATAGGCAATTTCCTAATATTATGTGAATGTTTGATAAAAAAAATCATTGTTTTTCTATTACAGGCTTTTGAGTCTTCTCTAGACTTCAGAATGGTATTTAGCTGGAATCGCTAGCGTTTATGGTTTTTGAGAAAATCGAGTTTGAAGTTTTACACAAAATGTCGACCAAATTTCAACTTTCAAGCTCAAAATCTTGGAAACCCCAAAAGTTACGAAAACCATTTTTAGACAGCCTCATAGAGAATTTAATACTCTTTCTAGAGATATATAGTTATTATCAATTTGCTCAAAAATAATGGAAGATATAGGCAATTATTCATGAGCGTGTCAAGATATCTACAGCCAAAAATAAGAACAATGAGATTTCCATTTAGATTATTTCTCTCATCGAAATTTCCAAATGTAATTGATGTTGTTTCTGACTAATTTGGACTCGCTCTAGCGACCAAAAGGGTTAGGTACTGGAACAAAATTTTCAGTAATTGTAGCTCTTGAGGAGGGCTTTCAGATGGTATTCAGCTGAAATTGCTAGCATTTAGCGTTTTTGAGAAAATCGAATTTAAAGTTTAGGAGAAAATTTTAAGCAAATTTCCACTTTGAGGCTCAATATCTTGGAATCAACGCCACTAGAGGGTCAAAAAAATGTGTGTCCTGGGCGTTTTGGACTCGCCTATGTAATATCTGAACCCAAAAGGACGCAGTGGTTGCCAGATTTCAAACTTTTGTTACCTATATTATTCCACTATATTCACTTATCCATAGTTTTTTTTAAGGTTTTTCAAATTTCCACTTTGAGGCTCAATATCTTGGAAACTTTACAATCTATTAAAACCAAATTTGCACGGGCTCATAGAGAATTTGATGGTCTTTTGAGTGATACATAGTTATTATTAATTTGCTTAAAAATAATCGTAGATACAAGCAATTATTCATGAGCATGTCAAGATTTCAAAAAATGTCCAGAGCCAAAAATGAGATTTCCTTTTGGATTTTTGCTCTGATTGAAATTTTCAAATGTAATTGATGTTAGAGTTATTTCTGACTAATTTGGACTTGCTCTTTCGATTTATAAGGTCAAAATCTTGAAAAATCCAAAAATAGAAATTATCCATTTTTTGCACTTTCTTCATCCAAGAGTACCTACCCCTTTGGATTTTTATTTGGAAATCTTGAATATTAAATATCTCGTTAACCAAAAGCGGTAGGTACTGGAACAAAATTTTCAGGAATTGGCTCTTGAAAAGAGTTTTCAGATGGTATTTATCTGAAATCGCTAACATGATATTTTGAGAAAATCGAATTTAAAGTTTTGGAGAAAATTTCAACCAAATTTCCACTTTGAGGCTCAATATCTTGGAAACTTTACGATCTACAAAAACCAATTTTGCACGAGCTTATAGAGAATTTAATGCTCTTTTCAATGATATGTAACTATCATTAATTAACTCAAAAATAATTGAAGATATAAACAATTATTATTCATGATCATGTCAAGATTTCAAAAAATGTCAAGAGCCAAAAATGAGTTTTCCTTTTGGATTTTTTCTCTCATTGAAATTTCCAAGCATAATTGATGTTAGAGTTGTTCTTGACTAATTTGGACTCGCTCTATCAATTTCTAAGGTCAAAATTAAGAAAAATCCAAAAATAGAAAATTTCATTTTTTTGTACTTTTCTTTTGGATTTTTATTTGGAAATCTCGAATCTTAAATATGTTGGTAACCAAAAGCAGTTCTGGAACAGAAATTGTAGCCCTTGATAAGGGCTCCAAGATGGTATTCAGTTGAAATTTCTAGCATTTACGGTTTTTGAGAAAATTGAGTTTTGGACAAAATGTAGACTAGACTAAATTTCAACTTTGAAGCTCAATATCTCTAAAACTCTATAGGCTACAAAACCAGTTTTGCACAGGTCTTATAGAGAATTTATTGCACTTTTTAATGACAATAATTTGATCAAAAATAATCGAAAAACAATAATTGAGAAACCTCAGATTTATTTTTGAACAAACAGGAATCAATTTAGAACTGGAAACCTTTTAGAACTCTATTCAACCAATTTAGAACATTTGGGCTCCAAAATACTTAAAAATCTGTCAGAACAATTAAGAAGTTACCGAAAAACTTCTAAAATGCTCCAGAACTCTTCAAGCCAAGTTTAGAACACTTTAGAACTCCAATACCTAAGCCATTTATTAGAACACTTTCCAGCGATATTTTGAACAATTTGAAAACCTCGGAATTATTCCAGAGAGCCTAGCGCCTGGAATAGACAAAAATTGAAGGTTATTTATCAAGGTCTATTATTGCAAAACCGTCTCAAGAACGGTTTCGAAGCCACTTTGTATACGATTTTCGGATTCTAGGCATTGTTGTTCAAAGGGCACAATTGTGCCAAAAGTGGCACTTTTCACCCGCAAAATGCACGGTGGCACCACTTTGAAAAATTTGGCACGATTCACATTTATTAGATATTATCCTTTTTCAAGATGAGAAAGACTGGACCTGGAGCAGGATTTTTCGTTTATTTGTATTCTATTATATTTTTTGTTCATTTTATTTCTGTGCTAGTGACCTCAGATTCCTCAGACCTACCTGCCTGTGAGAATTGTGGTCGATCTGTCGGTCTTGGGATCTGTCGATGTGAATATTCTCCTTGGATGTGAGTAAAGTTAATGGCGTTTCCGATTGGTAGATTTAGTGCGGAACTAGTGCAATTTTTTCTATTTCTGTCTTTTTCTTCTACAGGTCGATTAAAAGGACGCAAATACACTCAGTGCGCACTGAATCTACCAATCGGAAACGCCATAAGACTAGTGATAGTGACGTGACTGTCAATTCTCATTATAGTGGATTTAATATTAAATCCACTATAATGAGAATTGACATATATATATATGAAATATATTATATCTTTCTCCTTTTAGTCATTTAATAAAAAAAATGGGTAGAAAGTCAATTTATTAAGTATAAGTGGCACTATTTGGCACTATTTGAGTGCTGCTGCACTCTGCTGCAGGCACATACGAAAATTCCCCAAGAACAACCCTGATTCTAGGCTTTGCCCAAAATCTTGACGCTACTTAGTACAGTTTTCTGCTTTGTTGAAACAAAGCTAAAATAAACTTTAATAATAAATAAAATTTAACACTTATACGGCCCTGTATAGCTAAAAACAGGGGATTTACACTTGCCATCGGGTACTACTCTACTACGTAGTTAGTTTTTTTGCCTATCTCATTTTCTCATATTTATATAACCTTATCAGTTTACTTTTTTTTAGAGTTGTTTATATTCGGATTTCTTTATCGAATAAGACAAAGGGATTTAGGATATATCGACTACCGATAGCCGATAGAGAAAGTACAGACAGCCGCGGCTGGGTATTATCGATTTTTCTCACACAAGTTAAGATTTTTCGGCCGCTATTTTTTGAATGAACAACTTTTGATTTTTCTGATAAAATTTTCAAATTTTGAGTCTAGAACAATCCAGAACTTTCTTATCTAATGTTTTTTTTTTATTTTTAAATAGTTATTGGGCAATTAGTAAATTTTATAGAAAGTCCAGAACTTTCAATGTCAGGGAGAGAAGTTTTCCACAAAATCTCACGCACCTATTTTCATCATTAATTTTTATTTTGACTTGGTTTTCTAAAAGTGCGTTAAAAAAGGAGAAAGTATGAATGAATTCTGTGTGAGAGATGAATGATCCAGGAAAATTCTGGATGTAGGTACTGCTGTAAGAGAATGGTACCTACTGTTTGAAAAGAATGGTATGCTGGATGTAGGTACTGTTATTAATAGAAGGCTGGAGACTTCCAAAAAAATAGGTTTTTGTCCAGTTTTCAATTGAATGAGTGTTTCAACCACTTTAAATCCGCATAGCTACAAATGTTAGCTACTCTCACTGGAAATCATCCAAAGTTTGTGTAATGCTCCAATGTCTTATAAATGTCTCAAAATAAATCCCAATTATCGCAAATTTCAAGCCACTACCACTAGCAACAACCCATCAACTAACCTAACACAACTAACTCAATTTAAATTAACATTAATCTGAACTTTGGGTAATTTCTAATGGCAGTTCACTAATATTTTAAGCTATTTCCAAAAGAAATGCAATATGAAGGTGCATATTATTATAGAAAAATACTCTTCAACTGATTGCTAGAGAGATATGTAGCTATCCAGTTGTACCTATATTCTTCAAAAAGGCAATTTGAAAGTATTCAATTTTTTTGAGACACTTTATGGAGGTGTTGGGTGCACTCTTGGAAAGCCAGCCATTAAAGGATTTATGAGAATTTGGTCAATAGTTGATTAGTATAGTAGGCCTGATATATAGTCCAGGAGCCAAGTTAATTATCTGGAAAAATCTAGACACTTTGGATCACGAGCTGAAACTTTGTGTTCTTTATGTTTAAGTATATGAGCATTTTCTTTACATTCATTAACAAAAACATATAACTTATTAGAACTGGACTTTATTAATTTTTCAAATGCCTGGGAATATGCCTCAGGTTTTCATGTACCTAAACAACCACTATAAGTAAATTGAACTTCTGTTGATGTTGAGGTATTATAGATAACTTTGAATTATTTGATGTTTTTTTTAATGTTATTAGCACATTTTAATTGATTTGAGTCATCAAACTACAAATCCGCGAACAATTTTACCGCCGTTGCGTTATTTATTTTTAGGTGAGCCCCCCTGTAAGCAACCAAAGCCTAGAAGAGTCACCTGAGCCTAATCAATTATCACTTCTGGTGAAAATTGCTAGACAGATTTTTGAGAAGTACATATTCATTTTGAAATTTTAATTTGATGAACTCCTAACTTCCCTTTTTCTCTCCTGAAAATTTCATAATTTTCCCTTCAGTAGTTTTCCAGAAAAAAGTCAAAGTGCAGCAAAACCTGCTCATGCTTTTAAATCTTTATGCAACTTTTTTGGCTGATTGTCGTATTTTCTTTTATAGCTGCAGATAGAGCTGAACCATTTAGTTTTAGTACCCACTTAAAGAGCCCATATAGTAGATTCCCTGTTCCAATCTTTACACTCTCCTAATTTTTAGTAGCAGGGTCAAGAATCACCACCATGATGCCGTTACATACAAAAATACTCAAGCCTCATTCAAGAAATCCTTACATAATGCCTCATAATAAATCCTCCCAAATAGTATTCAGGTCATTTACAAGTAAAATTCTTGAACCATATATGCAATGCAATAATCGAAGCATCTGGTTTTGTCAAATGACATCTTTATTAATCGACTTTATCAAAATCTCTTTTGCAAGGCTCTTCCAGCTAAAAATAGCTTGTGTTAAAAGTTGGCATCGTTGCGCAGCTTTTTAAGATAAAGTTCATAAATCGGCGCTTTCAATTCGGCCACAAGCGACTGAGTCAGTACCAGTACGACTTGGCTTGGATGGCCGGTACAGTGCAATAGTGAAATCAACAGGTCCTTCAAGAACAAATAGTCGTAAGTAACTTTTCGTGTGGAAGGAAATTATATTTTGTTTTATTGTTGGCATTTTTTATTGAGAATAGAGCTTTATTTAATGCTCGGAAAATTGAGCTTTTACTGTAAAAACGCCTTATTTATGATGATGGAAGTAAAACTTTTAAAGCCAAAAATCTTGTTGATTCTACCCTTTGAATCTAATCTAATAACATTTTGTTCTATAAATATATAAAAAAATTTCGTTCAATTCACAAATCAAACTATAAACTGTCTCATATCATTTAGGTTAAAGCTTCCAGAATCCTTAATGTTTAGACAGATGTTCCACAAGGTTTAAACCAGAAGCTTAAAATCAAGGTTGTCGATATAATGTGCCGCACTTGAATAAAATGCATTTAAAAATCTATTTATGAAGCTGTGGATAATTACTATTATAGGTTTATGAATTTTGTGTAATAACACTTTGAAAAGTCATTGGATTTCTCGTTAATTTATTTTGAGAAATTTTATGGCAAAGTAAAATAGCCAAATGTATTATATTACGAAAAGCGATTTTCTCGTTCATGACATCATTTCTGGTTGAATAATGTTTTTCCAAGATTTGAAATGAAAATGAGGTCAAAAAAAGCACAAAACAATTTAAATTTAATTGCATCCTTGCACACGAGCTTCAAATAATTCGCCAAACGATTACTCTTATCGAAATTTTACATTTCCTGCGGATGAGAAACTTGGCCATTTTTGATAAAGAATCGCCCCAGAGCTTTTCCTGTGTGTATGAAATATTGAATTGTGAAATGTTTTTTGAGGTTTGACATACTTATTACATCAAACTATAACACAAATTTATTTTGATAACCTCAGAGAGGTCTCATTTTTGGTTGATAATGTACGACAAAATAAATTTTGCTTATTGATGATTTTTATACAAAATGAAGATAAATATGAGACCAGCTGAGGAATATACTTTTTCCAAGTAGGTATACTTATCATGAGCTCATGAGTGTAGGTATTGTTGGAAAACTAAACATGGCAAGAGAAAAATTTCAGATAACCCACCTATAGTGGATTTGCATGATTGTTATGTTGCTGCTATTAACTACTTAGTAGGTACCTTCTAATCCAAAAATGTTTGAAATTTGATATATTTTATTAGGTGAATCATTGAATAATAAGTTCGTTTAACCACATTCCTTGATAATACAAAAAACATCTCAGAAAAATTTGAAAGAGAGATGCTCATCAGAATATTTCCATCAAAATCTTGTGACATTCCTAGAATATTCCAGGCAAAGATTTTTCATCAAAATGGATGATCTAATAAAACATTTTTGGAATATTTTTTTCATAGATACCACCTACCTATCAAAGATATTATTGCGGTTTAAAAATATTGAAATAAAAATTCAATGGGTAGCAACAGGTATATGTATACCCCCTACTCAATTTTCACTTTTCCAATTAACAAAGCAGGTCCAAATTAGTCAAAACAGGCTCAAACTTCCTTTCCAAATTACAGTTTCAACATGGAAACAAAAATTAAAAAGACAATTTCATAACAAGATCCATAATAATCTCTGAGAAGGGTTATCAAGCATTTTCAATTGAATTTTTGATAACTTTGAAAAAACATAATATCTCCAATTCTATTATAGACATAAAGCTGAAAATTTCAGTAGGTAAATCTTATCCTAGAGTAGGACCGTGACCCCTGAAAATTTCAGCTCATTTGGACTTATAGTTCATCCAGAAATAAAATCGCGTTAAGCAATTTGGGGTGAATCTATCAATTTTTCAATTTTCTGAGTGTCTTTTTTCATAAATTTCGACTTCATATCTGGGAATAATTTAGTGTATGGAGTTTGGGGGATCCCAAAGGACCAATCAGATACAAAATCTCACCAAAAAAACATTTGAAATTTCATCGTTTTAGTACTGAGGTAGCTACCTTATGATTTAGATTTTGGTCATAACTTTTTTCTATCAAAGATAGAAAGCGGAAATTTTCAGCGATTCTCATCCCAGTAGAGGACTACAATCCCTGAAAATTTCAGCACATTTGAACTTATGGGGTTCTAGAAATAAAATGGTGTTAAGCAATTTGGAGTAATTTATCAGTTTTTCAATTTTTCTGAGTGCCTTTTTCCATAGATTCTGGCAGGTAGCTACCTTATGATTTAGATTTTGAAAAACTTTGAAAGGTCATAACCCAACAACTTTTGAAAAATCTTGATTTTTAAACGCAAATGATGAACCGATTTGGCGTAAACCTTTTACAACATTATATAGGTACTCGAAATGTCCACCATTTTGGGAAAAAACATTTTCTTGATCTTCTAAGGTTGTTCTCTGCTACCCTATTTAAAATCTCTGGATAATCATTCCAAAGGCATTTAAAATTCACTGTTCCAAGACTCGAATACTGGAGTGACGTAGACAATAGCTTTAATGTATCCCCGCAGAAAAAAAGTCTATATGAGTTAAATCTGGAGGCCACCTGACAGGTCCATTATTGTTCGCCAAAAATTTCCTGTAAATGTTGCGAAACACCCATTGTATTTTAAAAGGCTCTGCACCGTCTTGTTGAAAGTAAATCGAACTAAGTAACTGAAGGGGAAGATTGTCCAAATCATTCTAAATATTTGATTGATTCATAAGGAATCGCGAATACCTAACTCCTGTGAGACTTTCTTGAAATAAAATTGGTCCAAAAATTCGATTTCCCAAAATCTTCTCCCAAACATTAACACCAAATCTCTTCTGAAACCGACCAGGTCTTATACAATTTATCGATTATTTTGAGACCATTGCAATAATACCGTGAATTTTGCCGGTAGAACATTGCATTATGTAAAAGCAGAATTTATCAGTGAACAAAATTGACTTCACAAAATTGTTATCGTAATTATTCCTATCAAGAAGCCATGTGTAAAATGATCTGCTGATGCTAGAAAACTTAAAAAATACCGAGTGACTGGTAACGCAAATTACATCTAAAAAATTAAAAAAGTTGCCTCGTTTAAACTTATACATTAAAAATATGTTGTTTCCTATTCCTTGTGTCACCCTGTAGATAGAAAGCTGAAATTTTGAGCGATTCTTATATCCCAGTAGGGAACTAAAATCCCTGAAGATTTCAGCTCGTTTGGACTTATAGTTTCAGAAATAAAATCGTGTTAAGCAATTTGGGGTGAGTTTATCAATTTTTCAATTTTCTGAGTGCACTTTTTCATAGGTTTCGGCTTCATATCTGGGAATAATTTAGTGTATGGAGTTTGGGGGATCCCAAAGGACCATTGAGACACAAAATCTCAACAACAAAAAAATTGAATCTTTTTTGTTTTAGTACTGAGGTAGCTACCTTATGATTTAGATTTTGGAAAACTTTGAAAGGTTATAACTTTTTTTCTATTATAGATAGAAAGTTGAAATTTTCAGCGTTTCTTATCCTAGTAGAGGAGTACAATCCCTGAAAATTTCAACTCATTTGCACTTATAATTCCAGAAATAAAATCGCGTTAAGCAATTTGGGGTGAATTTATCAATTTTTCAATTTTCTGAGTGCCCTTTTTCTAGGTTTCGGCTTCATATCTGGGAATAATTTAGTGTATGGAGTTTGGGGGATCCCAAAGGACCATTAAGACACAAAATCTCAACAAAAAAAACTTTGAAATTTCATCACTTTAGTACCTACTGAGTGATTTAGATTTTGGAAAACTTTGAAAGGCCATAACTTTTTTTCTATTGAAGATGGAAAGCTGAAATTTTCAGCGATTCTTATACCAGTAGGAAATTACAATCCCTGAAAATTTCAGCCCATTTGGACTTATAGTTCCAGAAATAAAATTGTGTTAAGCAATTTGGGGTACATTATCGATTTTTCAATTTTTCTGAGTGCTTTTTTTCATAGATACCGGCTCCAAATCTCAGAATAATTTAGTGTATGAAGTTTGGGGGATCCCAAAGAACTATTGAGACACAAAATCTCAACAAAAAAATGTTTGAAATTTCATCGTTTTAGCACTGAGGAAGCTACGTACCCTATGATTTAGATTTTGGAAAACTTTGAAAGGTCATATTTTTTTTTCTATTATAGATAGAAAGCTGAAATTTTCAACGATTCTTACTACAGTAGAAGACAACAATCCCTGAAAATTTCAGCTCATTCGGAGTTATAGTTCCAGAAATAAACGAGAAAATCCGAAGCTTCTTATCTTGAACATTATATGAATTCTAATAATCTGAGAAGAACTACAGAATCTCAAATTCTTTACCATCCGAGACGAGCTACACTACAAAACTTTCAAATTCAAGATCCACAATGAAAGAATCTCACTTTCTGAGCCTTACGAAAACAAAAATAAAATTCTGCAAAGAAATATGAGCAAGATCAGAATCTGAAGCTTGAACACTGCATCTCTATAATCTGAAAAGCTGAGGTTGGATCTGAGAAATGAGACTCTGGCAAATGTATGCAAATGATAGAATCTAAAGCTTTTTTTGTCTCAAGACTGTATCTTTACAATCTGGGACGTACCTCAGGAATTCCAAATTCTAAGTTTCTCAATGAAAGTATCTGCACCTGAGAACAAGAATAATTTTTTTTTAGCTCTAAGAAAATATGTATGAGCAAGTTATAGAATCTGAAGTTTGAACGCTGTACCTATCATGATCAGAATTGTACTTTAAAATCTTCAAATGTGAGATTTACAATGACGTTGTTTTAGATCTCCAGAATAGACCTTAATAGTAGAATCTGAAGTTTTCTCAGAGCCTCAAAAAAATTTCTAATTTTTAAGTTTACAATGGAAGAATTTTACGTTCTGGACCAGAAAAAAGGAATAGAATTGTGTACTTGAGAAATCTGAGCAAATTAAAGAATTTGAAGCTTGGAGACGTTGTTACGGATCTGAGAAATGAATATAAAATTAGGAATCTTGGAAATTTTCCCAAATCAGAGAATCTCAAACTTTTGCTTGATTGAAGAATAATAATTTTATAAAATCTTAATTGGGCATAATAATCTCATAACTATAACTAATAGGTTATGCTGATTTGGGAAGAACAATTTCGCAAAGTAGGTACCTATCACTTTTTTGTCCCTCTCCTGGAATGAATAAAAATTAAGTTTTTTCAAACTTTGCTCAAAGGCACAAACCATTAAATATTAAACTTCCTACAGGACAGGGATTGCTCAAAAAATGAATGTCCTCAACATACAAACAATAAGATGATAATAACTGCGAATTACTCAACTTTATATTTACTTAGGGAAACAACACATGTTATGTTTCGGAAGTTTATACACATCAGCCTGAAACATTTGCTTAGATCATCTCCGTTAATAGCACATATGCATAAAAACTAGAAAATGAAAATCGTTTTACCATGCTGTGCAATAACTAATAAACGATTTGCCTGCGTGGAGCGTGTTTCATTAATTCACCACACACACATGTTTATTTATTAAGAATGACCTAATAATAATCCATGTCACTATATAAATCGAAAGTCAAAGTTCAAATTTATTTAGGGTAAACTTTGAATTATTATCAAGCTAATATTGCAGTATTAATTTAAAAGGTTTTGGTTTCAGATACAAGGCAAGATGAAGTTCCTCGAAGTTGCTTGCCTCGTTATCTTGACGGTATTAGTTACCGACACTTTGGCTGAAAATAAACCAGTAAGTTGCAATAATGTCTCTATTAAAATCAGAACATTTTAATTTTATGATGTTTTTTAGAGAAAACATAAAAAATACAGGAGAATTCATCCAGTGGAAAAACCTACGGAACTAGCTGCTGAAAAAGATGACAAACCAATTGAAGTTTTACCCCCCATGGCTGCAGGAGTTGATATGATTGATAACAGAGTCCCATTAACAGGTAATAATTGATTAGTTTTTGGTTATAAGTATAAAACTTCGGATTCACTAATCGAAATAATGATATTCTGACATCTTCTACATCTACCATGTTATTTTAAAAGTCTCGGATATTTGTTAAGGAGTGATTATTTGTTCATTAGTAGCTATATGTTATATTTTGCTTAAAAACTAATTAAATTCCAGATCCATGCTTAGACGTACAATGTGGAGCAGGTATGGTGTGTGCTCTGGACAAAGATAGTGAACCTCAATGCGTTTGCATTGAAACTTGCCCAGAAGAAACTGAATCGCGTCGTAAGGTATTTCTTCAATATTTGATAATTTTCTGAGAAAATTCACTGACAATTTTGTTGTAGGTTTGCTCAAACACCAACGAAACCTGGTCCTCAGATTGTTCAGTGTACCAACAGAGATGCTGGTGCCGTAACGACGACTCGAGATGCAAAAATGATGAATACAGGCATGTCCATATTGAGTATTATGGAAGTTGTAGAGAAATGCCTGTAAGTAGTACCTACATAAGTTATTTTTTTTGTTGCAAAAACAATCAATCAATAGGAATGCAAAGAAAGCGAAATGGCCGATTTCCCAAGACGTATGCGCGATTGGCTCTTCAACGTTATGCGTGATTTGGCCGACAGACGTGAACTTTCCCCTCGCTACTACGAAATGGAAAAAGATGCCGAATCCAACATGACTAGACGATGGACCAACGCTGCCATGTGGAAATTCTGCGATTTGGACGGACATCCACCAGACAGATACGTTTCGCGTCATGAACTCTTTCCAATTCGGGCACCTTTAATGGCCTTAGAACATTGCATCGCTCCGTTTTTGAACTCTTGCGACAGTGATGACGATCACAGGATTACTATTAAGGAATGGGCAAGATGTTTGGAATTAGAAGAGGTGGGTACTTGCTAATTTTCTTTATTGTCTCTTGATAAGTACTAGAAGTAGGTACCTACTAGTCTGATAATTTTCTTTAGTTTTTCTTCATAAGTACTAGTAGGTACCTACTAGTCGCCTGGAAAACACAACATCCTTCCACTGCGAGGATCGAATATTTAAGATTTGGTCAGATAATTTTTTTCTGTAACTTTTCTTTCTGTCATGAGAGGAGGAATTGTAACTGCCTCAATATTCGCTTTATAATCCTTATTTTTTCCTTTCAACAGGATGACATAGAAGATAAATGTGACGAGTTAGCCGCAAGCGATGCCTCAACCCCAGAAGTCTAATCGTTGAAGCCATCAATTGAACAATTACCTACTAAGTAACAATGCAGAATAACATGGTGCTAATTTAATTCTAGTAATAATTATCGTTGGTATACCTACTTAAGTCTTTTAAGTGTCAAAAATTAAAGATCTAAGACATTTAATTATTGTTTTGTTGAAAATGGTAGTAGCTTTACATTTACTTATCACGTACTCTTAAGAATTGATACCTACTTAGTTTTAAGATTTTTTTGTAAATTTTTACATACTTACATACATACTGCCCTATATAGTTTTAAGTTGCTGTATAAAAATATATAGACAAGTAGCTCATAGAGTTTTGTAGTTAATTTCAAACCAACAAGCAATAGTCAGCAATATTTATTAATAATAATAATTATAAGTACATTCCTAGTTCCTAGGCCTGAAAGTTCTATTTTCAAATCTTATCGAAACATCTTGAACTCTCATGTTGGGCGTCAAAAACTGTTGCAAAGTTCCAACTCCATTCCTTGGCATTCTATCAAAGGGATAACCCATTGAACGACGATCTGGATATTTCTTGTCCTAAAATTCTGCTTAATCAAAAATCCAATATTAATTATTTTTTACCTTGATTCCACAATAAGAGTCAGCATCATTACATTGCCCACTGATATCCTCATTGATAACATCGTCAGCGTAGTTGGAAATCATTACGAAAAGCTGACACTGAAAACCTTCCGAAGTGCCTTTGGGTATCAGAAGATTTTGAGGCCAACCACAACCGCAGAAATTAAACTGAGCTAAATCGTTACCACCTGTAGGTCTATTGGTGTCCAAATCCCTGAAAGTCCTTTCAAATGGTATTGTAACCGACGAATCAGTTGAGCTTCGAGTAATAGTGTTTTGCCCTTGTTTCAATATAACTTTAAACTTGTCTAATTCAATAAACATATTCTTTTGGTCTCTAAACAGCCACGGATTGCCTTTTTCATCGAATTTCGGAGCTAGGAAGATGCGGCAAGTGCCTTGACGCGAACTGTTACTGGCCACCTTAGAAAAAAATCCCATTAATTTAACTTAAAAGCTGCTAATGATCATTCGAAATTTTGATTATTATCGGCTCTTGAGCTTTGAATGCTCTTAGAAAAATTCTGTAGCGAATCCAGGGTTGGTAAAAGTTCAAATTTTTACTATTACCGGCTCTTGATTGGCTCCTGGGAAGTTTTCCAGATAATCAAGAGCCGGTAATAGTTCAAATGTTGATTATCTGTGTCTCTGTGAATCTGCGGATGAAGAAATTTTGATTAATATCAACTTAAGACAAGAGCTGCTGATGATCATTCGAAATTTTGATTATTAGCAGCTCTTGAGCTCTGAATGCCCTTAAAAAATTCTCTAGTGAATCCAGAGTTGATAAAAGTTCAAAGTTTGACTATTTCCTGGCTTCTGAGAAGTTTTCCAGAGAATCATGAGCCGGTGATAGTTCAAATTTTGATTATGTGTGGCTCTTGATTCATTGGATTCTTTTTCTTGAACCAATTAGAAGATGCGGAAGAAGAAATTTTGATTAATATCAACTTAAGAGCTGCTAATGATCATTTGAAATTTTGATTATTATCGGCTCTTAAGCTTTGATAATAAGAAAAATGCTCTAGCGAATCCAGAGTTGACAAAAGTTCAAAGTTAGACTATTACCGGATCTTGATTGGCTTCTGGAAAGTTTTCCAGAGAATCAAGAGCCGGTAATAGTTGATTATTTGTGGCTCTTGATCCATTGGATTATTTTTCTTGAAGAAATTTGAAGATGCGGAAGAAGACATTTTGATTAATAGCAATTTAGGAATTGCTGATGATCATTCGAAATTTTGATTATTATCGGCTCTTGAGTCTTGACTGCCCTTAGAAGAATTCTCTAAGGAATCCAGAGTTGATAGAAGTTAAAATTTTGACTATTACCGGTCCTTGATTGGCTCTAGGAAGGTTTTCCAAAGAATCAAGGGCCGGTAATAGTTCAAATTTTGATAATCTGTGGTTCTTAATCCATTGGTTAATTATTTTTGGGCCAATTAGAAGCTGCGGAAGAAGAATTATTGAATCCAGAGTTGATAAAAGTTCAAAAGTTGACTATTGCCGGCTCTTGATTGGCTTCAGGCAAGTTTTCCAGAGATTCAAGAGCCGGTAATAGTTCAAATTTTGATCATCTATGGCTCTTTTATCCATTGGATAATGTTTTTTGAGCAACTGAATACCGGATATCCATATTGGATGTTGTGCTATGTCATTTTTATAAACAAATATATTTGTATTTAAAGCCCAGACCCAGACTCCTAAGCATCTGCTCATGAATATCGCCGCCACTGAATAATAATACATATTATGTATATAGGTAGGTACCTGGACTGTGTATGTGAAGTTCCTGTTTTGTAAATGCGTGAATCGTACAAACACAGATCCTCTCGGTTGAAAATCCATGCCTCTGGACAAATCAACATCAGATTGTTGCCAGAACGTCAGCAATTCATTAACTTGTTGTCCTTGAATTTGCACTTGAACATCGGTAACTGTAACTCCTGGATAATTCAGTTGGTCTACAGTGTATCTTGGAAGGCTATTCTTGTGCTCCTAAAAATCACACTGTTTTATAAGTTATAATAACAGGAATTATTTTTACTTGGAAAATATCGTCAATGTAGCCGTGCCATCTGTAAAACACCGGATCCCTCATAGCGGTAGATGTATCACCCATAATACCAAAAGACTCCAAGTGTCTTTGATCGGGATCGTGGATATAGCAAAGCAAAACATGACCGCTGTTGTGCAAGTCACCATAAAATGGCCTGTTTGGTGAAAACCGACTGGATTCTACCATATTTCCAAGAACATTGATACCTATATTGCAAATTTTATATACCTACTAACAAATTTCCAAATTCACAATTGTCACCTTCAAATTCAGTAAGTTGCATCCTATTTCCTCTAGCATCCACAATAAATCCAGAATGTATTGCGTCATAAATTCTATCAGCCCAACGTTTCAAATCATCAACATCAATAATTATTTCATCAGCGTCTCTTCTTACATCTGCAAGGGTTTGGTTGGCAACACGCGAAGGCCAAGGTCTGCTAGCTACAAGGCTGTTAAGTTTGGGAAAGTAACCTTCCTTGATTGGTTGTTTCCAGTCCAACAAACGTTGAGTTCTGTTCAGTTTATTGCAGAGTCTTTCAAAGTTGTACCGGGCCAGTACTTGTTGGTGCATGTAGTAGAATAATTCACCTCTTCTGTCTTTATCAACTATTTCTCTTGGTCCATCAATGGGGTAGACTAAGTGCCAGTGCCAGTGGTGAAGATTCAAACCTAAGTAAGAATGAACTAATTTTGTGTGTGTGTGTTTATGTAGAAATAGTTACCAATATCTTCTCTAAAATAAGCCAATCGATGTTCATCTTCAAGATCAGAAGCAGTATAATCTTTAGGAATTTCGATAGGGAGTCGGTCATCTTCAGGTACCACAACTGAATCTTCTCTTATATTAGCAAAAGCTCTACTATCGATGAATTTGTCTGGAAAAAACCGAAGCACAGATGGTAGGTCTAAGTTTTGGGTGTCTTCTCTGTGAAGAAGGGCTACTGAAAGGGCATAGTTGAAGAGGTAAGGGTTCACTCGGTCTCTAGCATACAGTGAGATTGAAAGAAGATCTTCAGGATTTCTAGAATGCAATAATTAGATTGTGTTGGTGTGGTTGAAAGGTACTTACTTGGCTTTAATGAATATTTCTAATAGTTTTCCTGCTAAATTGCGATGTTTGGCCAAGAAAAGGGAAAAGTTGTCGTCTCGTTTCAGTTCCAAAATTTCTCCAAGTTGTGGAGTTGCTACTGCTTTTACTTTTATGAATTCTTTTCCATCGTCTCCAAATCGATTCACCTTTTTTTTTTTTCAAATATAAATTATTGTATATTTATTAAATTAGAATCTTACCACACTACTTCCAAAGGGTCTATATTTGTCAGTCAAATAATGAGGAGGCACACCAAAAACCGTTTGTTTGGGGCCTTTTGGAATAAATATCGGTTCTTTGGGGCGGTCGAACAGGAGCAAGAGGTCGCGATTATTGAAAGACATCTTACTGAAATAACAATCTTGTGATTGTTTGATTGAGTTTTTATATACAGACGATGCAACCACAAATTTCGTGCAAAATATAAGATAATTTTTGTTGTGTCTGCGGTGCAATTTATTTTGGAAAGTGGTTATAAGATGAGAAAATCATATTTAGAGATATTAGAGGGAGCATTGCCATGACATTTTAAAATCTTGGAAAATCAGCCTTCAAAGATTTTGGAATAACGGTAATATAGATTCAAACTCGGGTAATTTAGATCAATGTTGAAGGTTGCTTTATTTCAAAAACTGATAAATTTTCCTTGTTTTTACAATGTTTTCATAATACTCCAGGAATCCAGGAACTGATTTAAATTCGAAACAACAAAAGTCTGATTTAAATACCAAATTACCTATTTTTTTATTTCGAAAAGACAGAGAAAACAGTAAAGGGGGTGGAGTTATAATTTATGTACCTACGTGAAAGCATTGCAGGTGTCAAACCCACAGTAGCATTGAACCGGAGATTTCAACCGCCTGATGGTATTCATGCGATTTTATTGAATATCACACGATCACACTTACAACACTTAAGCTCTCTTCAGCATGAATATACAGACCACAAGACATACCCATAGAAACAGAGAACTTTTGGAGTACCTTAAACAAGTGTTGAAATTCTCGACCAATACTATAGTGTTCGGAGACTTCGATTATAGACAAATAGACTGGAAAATTCTGTCACTAAACCAACAAAATCAGCCAGCACAAAAATTCCCAAATTTTTAAGTAGAGAACAATGCTAAATAGATGATAAATATCAAAACCAGAATTAGAAACGATCAACAATCACTTCTGGATTTATTACTGGTAAGCGGTAGGAAACTATTTACACAAACTTACCCTTCAAATCCAAGTTCAACGAAGAAAATCAGGAAACGTAATTTCTAGAAGGTCAATTGCGACAATATAAACCAAGAAATAACTGAAACGAAGTTTCCAAACAATATGTGTAGCAAATATAAACGCCATCATTCAATAAAGTATTCGCATGCGAAATACTCTAATAAATCTTCAAAAACCGTTGATAAACCCTCACCACTTCAAAGAAATTCAAAAGAAGCGGAACCTCTGGAACAAGTACCAAAACCTCAAAACTCCCCAGTCTCACCAGGATACGGATTCTAATTACTCGAAGTCGAAGGATGCGACTAGGAAATAACGTTGAAGTTCCATATACGAAACGCTCGACTCGTGTCGACTAGTGAAATTGTAACCTGGCAGCAGGAATATAGAACTTGACATAACCTACTGAGAAATATGCTGCAACAAGCAAAGCAACAATATGAACACGATTTGCTCAAAAGATCTGATAAACAATTCTATTCCTACATTAAAAGAACACTCAATTCAAACTCAACATCTATTTTTCTAAAAGGCCAGGATACTGGAGATATAATTGGAAATTTGAAGCAGACTTCAGAAACCTTGACGAATCAATTTGAGAAAGTCTTCACCAGAGAAACAGTGCAAAATTTCCCAAGACTAAGAAGTGAACGTTTATTTGCCCAAATAACATCAGTCGAATTTACGCCAGAAGAGATTTGCAAAGTTTTAAAAAATCCTGAAATAAATCCTGACAACATTCCAGCCATATTTTTGAATAAAACAGCAGCCAATATAAGTGAACCACTTTCATGAGCAATGGACAATCTTATGGAGAATGGAAGAGTGCTAAACGAGTGGACCAAGCCCATCTATAAGAAGGGAGAAAAACATAACCCTGGAAATTATCGTCTCATAAGTTTAACATGCACTTTATGTAAGGCAGTGGAGTGGGTTGTGGCCGATAAAATCAAGGATTTTGTTCTGAAAAATGACGTTATTCCTGCAGACCAACATGGATTTCTCCCAGGACGATTCACCTCCACAAACCTGCTTTCGTGTTTAAACAAGTGGACAAAAGAAGTGGATAGTGGAGAGGCTGTTGATGTTGTTTATCTTGACTTTGAGAAGGCGTTCAATAGGGTTCCAATCCAAGGACTTTTATACAAGCTTGACCACCTTGGTGTAACTGCGATAGATCTCCAGTTACTTGCAAGGCAGAACGTTCACAGTGAGAGCAGGGGAGTAATCTGAGTAGCGCGAAGCATTGAGTGGGGTGCCCCAGGGCTCTGTCTTGGTCCCTTTATTCTTCATTATTTACATCAGTGACATAGGAAGTGGCCTTCAGTCTGGTATAACGTATTTTGCTGACGATACAAATCTTCACTGCAATCCAACCAAGAAACCTTCTCCCAGCGGCCACCATATATCAGATTAGAGAAAGTGTTAGAAACCTACTAAAGAGCAGACCGCTTATCCAGAACTCCAAACCCAGAAACGCAACCTCTCCAAAAACAGCGCAACCAGCATAGGGGAGAAGAATCAGCCAGAACATTGACAACCTTAGAAAGGATATTGGTAGAGTCCAGCAAATGGCCGATGGTATGACAGGCAAAAGCATAAAAAAGAATCAACCAGCTGAACTCACTAAGCGGCAAGATGGCAAAACAATACAGGACATTTAAACAAAATCGGGCAGCACTTTCGAAAAAACTGCGAAGATATCGAAAAAGTTATCAGAGGAAAGTGCAGAACAACCAATTTACAAATAGCGAAAGGCAATTTTACAGATCATTAGACAAGAAACTAGAGGTTAAAGAGGCACCTGGAATAGAGGAAGTAACAAACTTCTGGAAAGGAATCTGGTCGAACAAAATAAGCCACAACGAAAACGCATTTTGGATACTCACACAAGAGCAGAGGGCACTAGCAAACAGAAGGCTCCAGATAAGGATGGAATCTAGAACTTCTGGGTTCAAAAGATTTACTTCCGTTCACGAATGCATGGCATGCCAGTCCAACAAGATAATAAAGAAACCAGAACAACTCCCTAGTTTCCTTGTAAGTGGAGTCACTTACCTTCTCCCTAAGTCCGACAATACCAAAGATCCCTCACAATATAGACCGATCATGTGCCTTCCCACCAAGATTCTTTCGGCTGCAATATGTCGGACAGTCGACGAATACCTGGAACGGCAGGCCATCCTTACCGAAGACCAGAAAGGTTGACGCTGAAAAACATTAGGCTCTAAAGAGCAAATAATCATCGATGCTGTGATTCTCGGACAAGCCAGACAGAAGCAAAGAAACGTGTAGACTATCAGAAGGCTTTCGACTCAATACTGCATAGCTCGCTTCTGAAGGCTCTAGAGCTTTACAACATTGATCCCACCATCATAAACTTCCTTCGGTACACCATGACAAAATGGAACACCTCACTTAGCATCAGAGCCCAAGAAACAAACATCGAATCAGAACAAATCAACAAGCAAGGTATATTTCAGGGGGATTCACTGTCTGCTTTGTGGTTCTGTCTGGCTCTGAACCCAATATCCGGAACGCTAAGTCAAACAGGCTATGGCTGCGCCCTAAAACACGGAAGAAGCTCGAAAGTTATCAGCCATCTTCTCTTCATGGATGACTTAAAAATATATACCGCCAACAAAAAGCAACTTGATACTATTGTCACAACTGTCCACTTGGGGGTTTGTAGCTTTGGGGGTCGATGGAGAGAAACTCGCTCAAGTTGTATAAAAGTGTAGATATATATTTTCTCAAATATGCACTTACATATACGCTAGTCCTATAGGATGCATGACCCTTCGAACACTGGGGTCCTTATAGGCAGCCACACGTCAACGCTGCTTGGGGGAATGTCGATTAGTTATCGACACCCTTATGCCTTGTCCAGAGGAGCTTTCCCAACGAGAGGTAATTGCGCTGAACAACGATAAGGCTGAAGATACCCAGAGGAGCTTTCCCAACGAGAGGTACTTGCACTGGGGACACTTAATTCCAGAGGAGCTTTCCCAACGAGAGGTAGTTGCACTGGTTTAAGTCTGCCTTTGCTGTGGCTTGCAGCGCAATTTATATCCGTTTATTGCTTGTCTCATCATAATTAACCAGGTTAATTATAACCTGTGTTTTGTCGATTCGTAGAAATCATGTACAGTGTGTTATTTTCCCAAGCAGGCTCGGTGTTGACACTATCTTAAACTGAACCACCAAATGAGCTCTGATTGGCATGAAAAAGTATCAGACAGTAATCGTGGAGAAAGGCAGACTGATTCAAGGGCCTGATATCCAACTAGACACGTCCACAGTGGTGACATCGATGAACCAGGACCCATACAAATATCTCGGAATCCTGCAAGACAAATACCAGAATCAAGCAATTCCAGTCTCGATTGAGAAAGCTTCCTGAAAGCAAACTCAGCTCCAAAAACTTGACCAAGGCAGCCACGCCCTTACCATTGTGCAATACTTATTTGGTGTTGTGAAATGGACGCAAACTGACTTAGATCTAATTAACCGAATGGTTATAGGATCCAAATTTAGAAATGAAGAGGATCAATATACCAAGAGAAGATGGGGGACGTGCCTGCAAACAACAGATACGATCCTTGATAGTGTATTTCAGAGGGAAAGACAAAGACATTTATAAAGCTATAGTCAGAGAGGACAACAATTACACACCACTCAATCTGAACGCCGAGAACCACAATCAGCTAATGGAAAGACCAAGAGACCAGCTTCTTAGAGAATGGGGATCAAAAGCTCTCCATGGTCGTTTTTACAACGAGCTACGGCGTGATTCGGTGAACCAGCGAGCATCAGTTCAGTGGTTGGTAGACAGAAGTTTATTCCCTGAAACCGAAGGTTTCATTATAGGTATATAGGACCAGGAAACACATCATCAAGGAAAACATACAAAACGAAAAATGACGGAAATGCAAAGCGGAACCTGAAACGATATCCTTTCTGGGTGCCAGATACTGGCAGGAACAAAATACATATAAAGGCATGATCGAGTAGCTACTATAGTTTACTAGGAACCATTTGAAAATTTATTCGTTTGAGATTGACAATAACACGAAATATTATCAGTACAAACCAGAACCAGTGATAGAAAACACAAGAGTCAAAATCTACTGAAACTAACAGATATTAACAGACAAAACGATAAATAATAGATTATAACTATCATAAACAAACAACACAACAACGCATCTCTAATTGATATTGCCATACCAAACAATCATAATATAGACAGAAAACACAGTGGAAAAATGGAAAAGTACGCCGAATTAAAACGAGAGGTAGAAGACATGTGGAAGCTCGAAGAAGTTAAAATTGTTCCAATCATCCTAACATCAATGGGCCTTGTGCCGATTAGGCTAAAGAACTCCTTAGAGGAGTTTGGAGTTGGAACATAATACTCTTCGTCTAATGCAAAAATCGGCAATTCTTGATGCGACGAAACATCGTTATGTCAGTCTTAGAGTTGTAGACACGGGCAACCATCTTGCGAGAATATGCCTATGGAAGCCTTAGCCACGGTCTTGTTGACAGAGACCTGACATTAAAAAATCAGGCAAATTATCCTGAAAAGGACTTTTTGTAGGTTAATGAGAGGTACTTCCCAAGGACACCAACCTCCAATTCGAGGATTGATGCAGGTTCCCCTTTCGCCGAACTATGGTTTTCCGAAAACCTGATTTCGCGCCCGAAGGATAAGTTCGTTGGCTCTCCTTCTTCGTTCTTCGTGCCTCGGAGGATAGCACGCACTAACAATACTCTGAAGGCTCGTCAGCTGGCCGCTCAAGGCGATCCCAATAGCTAGGGGACCCACGCAAAGTATTGTCAGCTTAATACGCAATACAAGTGCAGGGTAAGCAAGTCACCACACATCTGTCGAACAAAATAACGAGGCCGCTCTTCTTTATCTCTGGCGCAGAGATCAGGGGCAGACAGCCAAGATGATGTCTTGTCACTGTCTGTAGAGACCAGAAAAAAAAAGATTCTGCCTTGAAGTTGTCCAGTGTCGCCGATGTCCTTTACGAATCCAGCCTTTGATGTGGCTTTTAGCCATACTTTTTGGTATCCCTAGAGCCGGTTCTGGCCCGATAAGTTTTGTGTGAATATCAATTATCTACTGTGGTGCCAACCAGCTAATGATCACTTCCACAAGTTGCGCCTCTATTATCACCCTAATAACATTTTCTAGTTGTACTTTTAGTTTCCTGATTGTATTTTTCTGCTTCTAGATGTAGAAGCTTTATAGATTTTTCTGGGCGTTTAAGGTATAGCAATCAAGGATAGATTAATTAATACGTTTTAGTACCTATATTCTGTTTACATTTCAGAATCATATTTGAAAGCCTCACCATAAGCGCAACTAGGCTCCAAATTTTTTTTTTTTGATGGGATTTGATGGAAAGGAAATGAGACGCGTAAAAGGTTAGTTTCACGAGGGTTTGTACTTACGTCATCATTTGCCTTTTTTTTTTTAAAAAATAGGTTTTTTTGTGTCTGAAATTTCGAACAAACATATAGTTCGTTGCACGGCACGCAGGTTTTCACTTACGTCATCGATGACGTCATAACTTAGAGAAAAAGTTATGTCATAGATTAATTCATGGAGTACCTTCGGAATTATTGTTTTGTAATACATTTTTTAACTTACAACAGAATTTATTCAGTTATCCGAAAATATATAAATAAAATTTCTCCTAGAGTGTTTTTTTCACTGGAAAATTTTTGAAATTTTCCTTCTGTCAGTTTTCCAGAAAAAATTTAAAATTAAGAGAATGAATTTTGCCTAAAAGTTAGTTTTTCAGAATTTCTCCTGGAGTGATTTTTTACTGGAAAATTTTGAAATTTTTATATAATGAGCTTCTCACTTTCCTCTTTCTCCTGTAAAATTTTCAAAATTTTCCCTTTGCTAGTTTTCCAGAAAAAAATTAAAATGTGAGAAGATGAATTTTCCTTAATTTTGTTTAAATAAGTCAATTTTCCAGAATTTTTCCTGAGTGATTTTTCAATGAAAAATTTTGAAATTTTGCTTTAATGAGATCCTCACTTTCCTCTTTTTTCTGGAAAATTTTCACAATTATCCTTTTGCCAGTTTTCTAGAAAAAAAATAAAATGTAAGAAAATGAATTTTGCTTAAAACAGTCAATTTTCCTGGAATGTTTTTGCATTGAAAAATTTTGAAATTTTCCTATAAAAAGCTCCTCACTTTCGCCTTTTTTCTGGAAAAATTTCACAATTTTTGCTTTGCCAGTTTTTCAGAAAAAAATTGAAATGTGAAAGGATGAATTTTTCTTAATTTTACTTAAAAAAGTCAATTTTTCAAAATTTTTCCTGGAGTGATTTTTCATTGGAAAATTTTGAAATTTTCTTTCTGCCAGTTTTCCAGAAAAAAATTAAAATTAAAAGAATGAATTTTGCTTAAAAGTCACTTTTTTAGAATTTCTCCTGGAAAATTTTGAAATTTTTATAGAATGAGCTCCTCACTTTCTTCTTTTTCCTTGAAAATTTTCGAAATTTTTCCTTTGCCAGTTTTTCAGAAAAAAATTAAAATGTAAAAGGATAAATTTTCCTTAATTTTATTTGAAAAAGTCAATTTTCCAGAATTTTTTATTGGAAAATTTTGCAATTTTCCTATAATGAGTTCCTCAGTTTCCTTTTTCTTTTGGAAAAATTTCACAATTTTTGCTTTGCTAATTTTCCAGAAAAAAATTGAAATGTGAAATTATGAATTTTGCTTAAAAAAGTCAATTTTCCAAAATTTTTCCTGAAATGATTTTCCATTGAAAAATTTTGAAATTTTCCTATAATGAGCTCCTCATTTTCTTCTTTCTCATTGAAAAATTACACAAGTTTTGCTTTATTAGTTTTCCAGAAATAAATTGAAATGTGAGAGGATGAATTTTCCTTAATTTTGCTTAAATAAGTCAATTTTCCAGAATTTTTCCTGAAGTGATTTTTCACTGGAAAATTTTGAAATTTTGCTTTAATGAGATCCTCACTTTCCTCTTTTTTCTAGAAAATTTTCACAATTATCCTTTTGCCAGTTTTATAGAAAAAAAATAAAATGTAAGAAAATGAGTTTTGTTTAAAAAAGTCAATTTTCCCTTAGTTTTTGCATTCTCGAAAAACTCATAATTTTCGTAATTCCCGTAATTTTTTGTACCTATTTTTAATTCTCCTAATTTTTTAAAAAACTTCGTTATTTTTGAATTCCTCCTAAGTTTTGTAATTTTTATAATTACAAAAATTCGTGATTTTCGTAATTCCTATAATTTTTGTAATTTTCGTAATTCTCTTTATTTCCGTAATTTTTCAAAAATTGCGAAAAAGTGAATGTCAAAATCGCAGGAAAATGACGTTAGAATAACGAAAAATAGAAGTAAAAATTACAGAAAAACAAATTATGTGATTTAATTTCTGTTTTTCCGGATAATATTATTATCAATGCTTTCATAAACTCCAATTATTTTGAAGAAGTTTACGCTTATTTGTTGCGCTCGTTTTCCGTTTATAAAACCACGTTTAGTTCATATTTTACCTTAAGCCGGGTGGCATTAATGACATTTGAAATCTGTCAGTTCTGTGCTCTGATTGGTTGGTTTTTTAAAATTCGTCTGCAAAAAAAAACCTCACATCAAAATTGGTATAAACATTCTTTGATCGATTATCTACAATTCGAATATTTCGGTTTTTCAATATCTTGCGAGATTTTAGAAATAATCCTTAACGACTATAGGCAACTAGGGCTGGGACTCTGTACTGGATAGAGATCGTTATTCCTATCGCTATGGCACTTGCTATCTTCTTCTCTCTCTTGGAAATCAATAGGGAGGGGACCTCGATAGAGATGGAGAAAAACTCTCTATTCGTTACAGACTCCTAGCCCAGATATACACTTTCCATTTCGAGAAGAACGCAAATAATCAAAAAACTAAAATATTCGGATTGTAGATAATCAAAGAATGTTTATGCCAATTTTGAGCCAATTCTGATGAGAGTTGTTCTTTCTCTTTGCAGACGAATTTTAAAAAATCCACATAGAACTGACAGATTTCAATATCATTAACGCTCCTTCAAGTGCGCTCTTATGCATTTTTATTATTTCTTTGTGTTTTGTTAAGGTTTTATATCGGGTCTTCAAAAAAAAAAAACAATCAAAGATTGCTATGGTTTTTTAAACGTACGTCTTAGCCTAGCAATATTTTTCTTTAATTTTGACAATGTCAGTCAATGAAATTTAATGTCAAAATGTCATGTCAAAAATTCTGGCCAATAAAGAAACAATAATCCGACGTACGTTTTCGTAACCAAAGCAATCTTTGATTGGTTTTTTTTTTGAAGACCCGATATTTTATAATCAGTTATTATAGTCCAACAAATACCATTTTAAAGTCACGTGATTTTTCTCTATCCTTGTTGAATACATCTCAAACAGCGGTGATAGTAAAATTGACAAAAAAATTGCTGTCTAATTATTGTTCATAATAGGCCTGTTCGCACAGCAATCACAAACCAGTCAGAGCAAATTTCATTGGTTGAAAACAATCAGAAACAGTCAGAAAACTATTTTCAACCAATGAGATTCACTCTGATTGGTTTGTGATTGTTCTGCGAACAGGCCTATTATTCTTACCTGAAATAGAATCCGTCACTGTCATCAATTAGTTTGTCAAAGTTATTTTCGAAAATAATACAACGAACAAACACAGCTAATAATTTTGACTATATTAACCTCTTTCCAACTCGAAAAGAAGCAAATAGAAAACGGGTACCTAATTCAAGTTCAGAATGTATTACAAGGGGCAGCAGAAGCGACAAAAGTGAGTCTCGCAACAATTGCAAGTATTAAAATTGCCTTCTGATTGGTCAATACTACTTCAGAAACGCGTTTGTAAAATGCTAGTGGGAACATATATTAAAATTCAATAGTAATTAACCACCAGTAGCTTTTTGTAGGTGATATCAACGACATAATCAATGGACATACGTTTTTTGCCACCAGTATCACGTGACTTTAAAATGGTATTTGTCGGACTATAGATACTTTTGAAAATAAAGTTTTTGATTGAATCGGCTTTTACTTGGTGGAAATCCATTATCTAATATTAAAATAAAGTTTTTCTACAAACGTGTTAAAAATGCAATTTTTAACACCCCCCCGAAGCATTAAAAATGTTACTTTATCGCACTAGTGCCATAAAGTCTTTATAGCACTAGTGTTGAAATGAAACATCAAATTTTGAGAGCGAACGTCAAAAAAAGTTTGTATTTTCAGTTATTTACATTGATATTAATGGTAAAATTTGAACAACTGAGGTAGCCCGATTGGCCGCCTCATCTATATTTTTCAAGGGATCGATGCAACCCTCTTTTTCTTCTGTATTTTGTTGCATTTTTAGCAGAAGCATTACTGACCACGACAGACTTTCGAGAAACTGACAGGACATTTCATTACAAGGTGCTGTTGGTGGTTCGAATTTTTTGACACTTATATCATAAATAACTATTTTGCATCTTGTCGTGATTTTAAGTAATGCTGAAAATAAAAATGAGTTTGCCCCCTCTAAATGTTTGGTTGCCCCCTCTACTCTGGAATCAAAACCTGGCTACAGGCCTGGCAGGGTTATATACGAGAGAAAATGAGGTTATAAATACGAAAAACAAAAATAAAGATTATGGAACTGTGCTGTGAATACCGTGGTTGAAGCAGCAGCGTTTTGGCTTTCTGTGGTCTCAGCTAAACGACCAGAGGAATCTACTAACAAATTCTGTCTTTTGTTGTACTAGAGGTAAGTTGAGCATTTGACGAGTTTTTCATTTGATTTGCTTAATTTCCTGCTTGCTTTTTCTTAAATAATTGTCATCTTTATTAATTTTTTTGGATAAATTTGTTGAAGATGGACGACCCCGGGGGGGAGGGGGGGGAGGGGCCCCGCCGGGACAGAACTTGAACCATGAAAAAACTAAGGTTCCAACTTATTTATATTCAAATCTTGATAAGGGTCCATTTTTTGTCTATGTCGAATCCACTGATAAGGACGGTTTTAGTGTTGGGAAGGTGAATAATATAAAAATAGCCCGGGACATTTGCAATTTAAATTTAACCGATATTAAAAAAATTTACAATAAAGGTCTTAATCGTATATCAATTGAGTTTATAAATTTTCAATCAGCAAATAATTTACTTAAAAATAGAAATTTGACTGAAAAAGGATATAATATTTTCATCCCTTTTAATTTTGTATCCTGTAAGGGCATCGTGAGGCAAATAGATAGTGACATTGGTGATATTGAATTATTGGATTGCTGCAAAGCAGACAATCAAATAGAAATTTTGTCATTGAAAAGGCTTAATAGGAAAATACTTAGAAATGAACAGACGGTTTATGAACCAACAGGTTCAGTGTTATTTACTTTTAAAGGTGTTATTTTGCCAAGATATGTTAAAATTTATGGCCTGGAACGACCTGTTCAGGGACGTAGCGAAGGCCTCTGGTTTGGGGGGGTGACATTCCTAATTTTCCCAACTTCATTAAAACATTAAAAAAATCATATGTAGCATTGTACAGGGTGGGCCAATTTGGACACTTTCTTATGGAAACACCCTTTATTTTTAGAGATAGAAAAAAATGAACCCCCCACTCTGAGGCTCAAATTTCATGAAATTTTGATTGGTGCAAACCGCATTTTGATATCTTCAACCGTTTAGCCGCTAGAGGGCGATTCTCGATTTTGAGCAATACTGTGAAACCTTCATAACTTTTTTATTTATGAAAATAATTCATTTCAACGTCACTGAATTCCTCTTGAAAAAGTGCTCTTAGAAAGTCTTTACGGAAATCAATTATTTTCATAAACAAAAAAGTTATGAAGGTTTCACAGTATTGCTCAAAATCGAGAATCGCCCTCTAGCGGCTAAACGGTTGAAGATATCAAAATGCGGTTTGCACCAATCAAAATTTCATAAAATTTGAGCCTCAGAGTGGGGGGTTCATTTTTTTCTATCTCTAAAAACAAAGGGTGTTTCCATAAGAAAGTGTCCAATTTGGACCACCCTGTACAGTGTGGTCATTTTATCTTGATATCATTTTAAACTGTCATAATTTCTTTATTTTTAAAGTTATTTGAATAATTAAAAAAACATACTGTAGGGTTGCTTTCCAAGTTTTAGATAGAATGGATAAAAAACAAAAGACTAATATATTTTAACAGGTATGTGCACAAATAGCATTTTTTTAAATGGAACACCCATTGAATTTTTAGTTTGTTTGATAATATTTTTCATTCTAATTGCAATACATACAATACAATATACTTAAATACAATATATCTTATATTAACAAGCAGAAATGTTTTATTTATTCTAACTCAAAATATTGACTACCTACACAGATTACCTGCAAAGGTAGGTAGGTAGACAGAATTTTCCATTAGAATAAATAAAACATTTCTGCATGTGAATATGGAGTAAATTGTATTCAATTTTATTGTATTGTATATATTGTAATTAGAATGAAACATATTGTCAAACAAACTAAAAATTTACCAGGTGTTCCATTTAAAAAAATGCTATTTGTGTGCATAACTGTCAAAATATATTAGTCTTTTGTTTTTTGTCCACCCTATCTAAAACTTGGAAAACAACCCTACAGTACGTTTTTTTATTTATTTAAATAACTTCAAAAATAAAGAAATTATGATAGTTTGAAATATTATCAAAATAAAATGACCACCCTGTACATACACGTGTTAAGTGAAACTTCTTAGAAACTATTCCCTCCTCCATACAAATTTTAGACTTAGCGCATGAGTCGAGGTATAAAGACGAAAGGCTACACAAAAGACAAACACGCATCTGTAGTGACGTCACAAGGGTATCGGCGCTTGACAATAATAGGCAATTCTCTTTGCTTATAATCCTTGGTTTGTATCAATCGTTCGTCGGCTCGGCAGTCATTATCATTGGCTGATGTCTTTCTCCGTCTCTCTGCGTTAGGTATATCTCTCTTCTCTCTCGTCTCTCGTGTAACGAAATTTGCCAAAACGTGTCGTTAAGTGTAACGTGACGCGTCTTACCAATCACTCTCCATTCTCGTCCAAATCAGACCGCCGCCCAAGAAATTTCACTTCAAAAAAATCACGTGTATCATCGCAAACGTGTTAAGAAGTGAAACTTTTTAAAAACTATACCCTCCCTCGTACAGCTTTTAGACTTAGCGTATGAGTCGGGGTAAAGACGAAGGGTCACACAAAAAGAAAACACGCATCTATAGTGACGTCACAAGGGTATCGGCGCTTGACAATAATAGGCAATCCTCTTTGCTTATAACCCTTGGTTTGGGTCAATCGTTCTTCGTCTGTCATTGTCATTGGCTCGCTTTCTCCGTCTCTCTACAGTCTACGTTATATCTTCCTTCTCTTTCGTCTCTAGTGTAACAAAATTTGCCAAAACGTGACATGTGATACATCGCGGCACAGACCGCGGCTTAAGAAGTTTCACTTCAAAAACTGATAAAAAAAAGTTTGACATGTACAGTTGTGAGCATAAAAATGGGACATCAGATTTTTTCTATTGTAAAACGGGCTTACCAGCTACACCGTCGGCAATGGCAGGGATTGTCATATTTGACAAAATAGTATATTGTTGTATTAGGAGTAGAAGCTTTACTTTTTTGTGCTGAAGCAGTAGGTTTGCGAGCCGAACGTAGTGAGGCTTGCAATACTGCTGAAGCACAAAAAAGTGCTTCTACTGCGTATGCAACACGCTATTTTTTCTCCAAGCAAATGGAGTAAGCTCGGGGGTAACTGCGGATGGTTAAGCGACAGTAAAAGTACGAGCAGCACTAAAAGTACTTTTGCTCCCGCTCCAGCGGCACTAAAAGTACTTCTACTGCCGGTGCGGTTGCCTAGCAGCATAGAAATTAAATCTTTACCACCTCGACAGGTGCTAACCTGCTGGATTTGCCTAGCAGCATAGAAATTAAGTTCCTGACACCTTGACAGGCGTTAACAAGGTGACGTTTTTTTGACGTTTGGAGAAAAAATCCGTTGTACAGAAAAGACTGATTTACCCAAAAATAGCGAAAAATGACAAGACCTGTCAGTCGGGTGTCCCACTTTTAATGCTTATATTCCAGAACTGCAAATAATATAATCAAATAAAATAAATACTGTATAAAAATCGTGTATAAGAAAAATGGTTGAAAAAACTACTTTTCCAAATCAAGAGCACAGGATTCAGAGCTTTGCTGAAATCTGAAAATCTGAATAGCGAGCGAAGAATGCGCAGAACGCAGTAGGCAACATAAAATAAGAAGTTTGGATTATCTAATATAATATACTGTCCATCTCTCTCAAACACGACGCGCTTGCAACAACAATAGATACCACTACGTCGGTCGTCGGTCTTGACTCTTGAATAGTAAATAGTGCTAGTGGTGCTAGTGCTACTACTGCCACGAGTGCCACGTGCCACTGACAGAGGCTAGTGGTGCTAGTGCAGTGCAAAGTGCAACGCTAGAGATCGCCGCGACTCTTGAGATTTCGTCATCCGACATCCTGTTGTACGGTGATTTTGCAATTCATTACGACACGTGACACGATCTTAATGTTAATTTTAATTGGTCGTCGCAAATAAGTTGCGCAAATTTTTGTCTATCAATTTTTCCCAACTTCAAATTTTGTATCCAAGTTTTCCCAACTTTCGATATATTTCAGGAACTTCCCCCCATGACTCCGTCCCTGGACCTGTTCAGGTGTATGTTTCTCCAGTCACTCAGTGCTTTAGGTGTCTACGATATGGACATACCAAACATAATTGCAAAGGAAGAGAAAAATGTTTCAATTGTGACAAAGAGGAAACCCATTTGGAAGGTGATACAGATTTTTCTTGCACAACTGAATGCTTTTATTGTAAAGAAAATCACAAATCAATTTCTAAAAAATGCCCTGAATATACTAGACAAAAGAATATTAAAGAATTAATGGCCTTTGAAAATGTTACCTTTTACGATGCAAGCGAATTATGTAAAAAAACTTATGTACCAAGAGGAGACTTTGTCTATAACAAAACTAAAGAGTTTCCCAACACTCTTAAAAATCCTAACAATGAGAATAATGTGACCCTTCCTTCACAAAGAAGAAGTCAATTTTCCCAAAATAACACTACAAAAAGATCCTTCGCCCAAATTGTTGCAAATAATAAGAATAAAAAACGAATCATTCAAAAAGGCTTTGATTATAAGGAACATCAAGATGCACTGTTCTTTCCCAATTCGAGACACCCTAAGCAAATCCCTTCTCAGAGCTTTTCCGAGGACAATTCTTATATAAACCCTCAACCCTCCACATCTCATTATACTCCAACCAATTTTCCCTACAATCAAAGAATATATTATTGTCTCGTCAATCTGATATAAACATAGACCAAGACTCAGATTTCTAAAAAAATATGTACAAAAACAAATTAAAACTTTTACAATGGAATATAAGAAGTATTAATTCCAACAGAGACAACTTAATAAAGTTATTAGAACACGAAAAACCGGATGTTGTATGTTTGAATGAAACCTGGCTTAAAATAAATCAGAATTTTTCTTTGAATTCATATAATATAATAAGAAAAGACAGAATGGATGGATATGGTGGTGCTGTAACTTGCATTAAGAAAAATATTATTTTTACTAAAATTAAGGGCTTTTCATCAGATGACACTCAGTAGGTATATTATTGTTAAAATCAATGAATTATTAACATTTACATTAATTCCTCTAATAATGTAAATCTACAATTGCTGGAGAACCTTTTGGTGAATGTGCCTGCTGATAAAATAGTCATCATTGGCGATTTCAACTCACACCACCCAATGTGGGATGGAGTCCCCATGAATAATGGAGGGAAAATTATAATTGACTTTATAATAGATAGACATTTGGTCATTATGAATGATGGACAGATGACTCTTTTTCAGAATCCTAATAACAGAGATAGTGCAGTGGATTTGTCAATGGTAAGTAGCCATTTGGCAGCCTATATGGAGTGGGGAGTTGTTCGGGACTGTGGAAACAGCGATCATTTCCCAACGTTTCTAGAATTTAATTTTAAAAACGAAAATAGTGGAAAGTATTTCTTTGGTACTTATGAAGTGAGGAATTTCAATAAGGCCAATTGGCAACTATATTATGAGAAAATAGTGTTGCTTTTAGTTGATAAAGACTTAAATTTAAGTTATCAGGACTTGACCGAAATCATGAATTCGGCAGCAGAAGAATCGATACCTCGGAAAAAGTGTGGCTCTGTGGGAAAAATTTCCAATCCATGGTGGGATGAGGAGTGTTCCCTGTGGTTAGATGCGAGAAAGAGTGCTCTGGATGTGTTCAATAATGCCCCAAGTATAGAAAATTACATAAATGCAAAACGAATAATTGCCATTACTAGGAGAAATTTAAGGGAGAAAAAAAAAGAACAGTTTTGTGAGACCCTCAATAGGGAATCAAATATTAAATATGTCTGGAATAAGATTAAAAAGTTTTCAAACCACCATAATATTTTGAATAAATATACAACTCCTGATAACATTAAGCTTCAAATTCTTCAGACAATCTCAAGTATCAATATTGATCCAAACTTTCAACCTCTTCAGACAGATGATGAAACTTGTCCTCCCTTTTCAATTAATGAAATGGACAATGTGCTTCAAAACAAAAGGAAATCATCATCACCGGGAATGGATGACTTGGCTTATTCAATGTTCAAAAATCTCCCTCTCAAAGCCAAACAAATTTTTCTAAACATTATTAACAAATATCTAAATGGTGATCGAATTCCAACACCATGGAAAAAATTCAATATTTTAACTTTTTTAAAACCCAATAAAGATCCTCTTTTGGCAGAAAACTACAGACCCATTGTTTTGTCCTCCTGCGCTTTGAAGATTCTGGAGTGTATGATTAAAAATAGGCTGGACTGGATGTTGGAAAGTAAGTTAAATTTTGGCTTTCAACAATCAGGTTTTCGTAAAGGAAGAGGGATTCAGAATAACTTAGCCTATCTATCGACTTGCATTTATGATTCTTTCATTCGTTCACAAACGGTAATAGCGGTGTTCCTGGATATAAAATCTGCTTATGATAATGTTAATTTATACAAACTTTATGACAAATTACATAACTTGGGCGTTTCTGTGGAAATTAATAACCTGATTTTTCAACTAATGAAGAATAGACTGTTGTATACAAGAGGCAGTGATGGAACTATGATGGGACCATTCCTGGCAACCAAAGGCTTACCACAGGGCTCACCACTGAGCACTATACTTTTTAATATTTATATCGCAGACCTTTTTAAAATAAATTTTGGACAGTCAGTGGTAATTGGGTATGCGGATGATTTGGCTGTTTTTTGCAGTGGTACTAATTTAGAACTTATGACAGAATCAATTAATTCCGCTATTTCTAAAATTGTAAATTTTCTTCATGATAATGATCTTGCTCTGGCATCAAACAAATCAGAGGACATTTGGTTCACAAAAGGAAAGCGGATTAATATGCCACCTACTGTTAAAATCATGAATCAGTCAATAGAATATAAGGATCAAATTAAATACTTGGGTTTTATTATGCAGAGAAATTTAAAATGGGACAATCACATTAAAAATAATATTGTCAAAGCCAAAAAATCTCTTAATGTACTAAGAGCGGTTTGCAGAGTGTGGTGGGGAGCTGACCCGCGTACCTTAATGACCATATTTCATGCTCTGATTAGATCTCATCTGGAGTTTGGAGCTATGTTTATCAAACCAGTTAATCATCAAATACTTAATTCCATGGAAACGATCTTTTTTGAGGGTATTAGAATATGTATTGGCTGTATGAAATCCACACCAAAGGCTGCCCTTCTTGCTGAAACGGCGTTATTAAGCCTGGAATGCAGAAGAAATTTAATTTCAATTAAGTTTGTTGCAAAAATAATAAGTATTAAAAACCACCCCTTGATAAATCTGATTTTGAGGACACGCAACAGAATAATACTAACAAACAATATCAACAGAAGGGAAAATTTACCTTATCTAATAATAGCTATAGAACATTTTCTACCTTACTTTGAAAACATTTATAAGAGTGATAATTCGCCCTGTTATGATTTTGATTTCGACACCCTTAACAGCCCCATTAAAACTGTGAACCTTTGTGTTAGAAAGAATGAAAGTATGATTAAAGAAAAGTTCTGGTTAGCCACGGAAAAATATAAAAATGATTTTACTTTTGTATATACAGAACAGATGCATCGAAAAAAGACCATAAAACAGGATATGGGATGAGCATACCTGCTGTTGACCACAACTTCTCAATAAGACTGCCAGATATGTTAAGCATTTGTAAAGCGGAGACAGTTGCAATACATGATGCTGTCAGAGTAACTATTCAGAAAAGGATTAAATCGTCAATAATTTTTTCTGACTCTGATAGTGCAATAAAGAAAATTAATAAATGTCTGTATTCTGCAACAGCAGACTATTGGACGCTAAAAACAAAATCACTGATTTTGGGTGCTAACAAGAATGGTTTTGATATACGTTTGGCATGGATTCCAGGTCATTCTGGAATCCCTGGAAATACTGAGGCGGATCTGTTGGCTAACATAGGAAGAATTTTAACAGTTCCTTAAAGAATGGAAATAGATGCTCAGGAAATCTGGATTAGTGTTAAGGAAGGACTGATTAAAGATTACAAGGCTAAATGGCAAACACTTGTTTGTAATAAGGGCTATAAGTATTCTAGGGTCCAATCAGTTTTTCCAGTCAAGAGTTGGTTTTCACTTTTTCCCTATATAGACAGAAGACATATTACCACAATTATTAGAATGCGCACAGGGCACTGCATGACTGGAGAACACCTTTTTAGGATTAACTTAAGGGATGATGCATTATTTCAATGTGGGGCAATTGAATCCCTAAACCATATATTTTTAGAATGTCCCATTAACTACCTACCACATCTTGACTTATATCAGACAGGCATATATGAAAATTCCGACCCCAATATCAGTATAGATACCATTTTGGCAAATTTGAATGAAAGATTCGTTAAGATGATAATAAGTTTTTTGACTGTTAACAGATTGAAACTGTAGTGCTCAACTTATTGCATCCTATTCCTGCTTCCCATCGCTTCTCTCGTGTGGCATTGTGTATTTTGATTTTTTGTTTCCCTATTTCACCTTTTGTTTTAGATAATTGTTACCTCAAAAAAAAAAAAAAAAAATTATTTCATAGCCTAATCACAGCACTGGTTAAATTTGACGGTACCTAGAAGCAAGAAAAGAGCTCGGAAAAGAGTGAAACAAATAGGGGACCTATGATATGGCCTAGAGCCAGACAACATCAGGGTCACCACGAAATCGTGCTGGCAAATTGCCTCAGTAGCAGCGCCATTAAAACAAGCAAGCAAGATTATGGAAAAATCAGGTTGAAACTGCGGAAATGTGAGGCGAAAATCGCGGAAAAGTGAGGTTATACTTATTGAAAAATGAGGCAAGAATAACGGAAAGGTGAGGCAAAATTCGCGGAAAAATTTGTTGAAATTGCGAGAAAGTGAGTTCGGACTTTGAAATTGCGGAAAAGTGAAGGTGAAATTGCGAAAAAAAATTGTTGAAAGCCGTTATTTCTCAAATAAATTTCGTTATTTTTATAATTTTTCTTTAGTTTTTGCAATTTTCGCAAAACTCGTAATTTTCGTAATTTCCTTAATTTTTCGTAGCTTTCCCAAATTCATCGTAATTTTTCTGTAATTTCCGTAATTTTTGAATAATTCCTGTTGTTTCTCAGATTGTCGTAATTTTTTTATTTCCGTAATTTCTGAAAATATTCAGTTACTTATTTCATAATTCCCCCTAAGTTTTTGTTATTTTCAAAAGTTCGTAATTCCCGTAATTTTCAATTTTTTTTTTGTTGTAAATTTTCATTATTTCCTTAATTTCTCAGATAATTCTCCCTATTTCTATAATTCTTCCTTAGTCATTGCAAATCTTGGAAATTATCGTAATTTTTTCGCAATTCCCGTGATTTTTTCTTATTTCTTTCAATTTTTATAATTCCTGTAGTTCCTCAAATTTTTGTAATTTTGTAATTACCGTAATTTCTCAAAAAACTCCGTTATCTTTATAATTCCCCCCAAGTTGTGATTCTCAAAAATTGGTAATTCCCGTAATTTTTTTTTCTTGGAATTTTCGAAAATTTTGAAATTCCCGTCATTTCTCAAAAAATTCTCGGTAATTTCATAATTCCCCCTTAGTTTCTGCAATTTTCGGAAAATTCGTGAATCCCGTAACTTTTTGTAATTCTTGTTATTTTTTGAAAATTCTCACAATATTTTTAATTCCCGTGATTTTTTCGTATTTTTCATAATTTTTGAATAATTCCTGTAGTTTTCAGATTTCCGTAATTTTTTAATTTCTATAATTTCTCAGAAAACTCCGTTATTTTCATTATTTCGAAATTATGTAATTCTCGTAATTTTCTTATTTTATTTTGGGAATTTTCGAAATTTTGTAATTCCTGTCATTTCTCAGATAATTCTCGTTATTTTCATAATACCCCCTTAGTTTTTACAATTTTCGAAAAGCTCGAAATTTTCGTAATTCCCATTATTTTCGTAGAATTTTAATTTCCTTAATTTCTCATAAAAACTCCGTTAGTTCTATAATTCCTCCTAAGTTTTTGAAATTTTCGAAAGTTGATAATTTCCGTATTTTTTTTTTTGGGGATTTTCGAATTTTTTTAATTCCTGTCATTTCTCAGATAATTCTTGTTATTTTTTAATTCCCCCTTATTTTTTTCAATTTTTGGAAAACTTGGTAATTTTCGTTATTCCCGCAATTTTTCGTGCTTTTCCCATCGTGATGTTTTCGTAATTCCAGTAATTATTTGTATTTCCAATTTTTCAACTTTCCTTTTCTAATTCTCCCTAAGTTATTGTAATTTTCGTAATTTCAAAAACTTGTGATTTCCGTTATTTTGGGAATTACCGTAATTCACGTAATTTTGGAATAACTTTGTAATTCTTTCCCGTAATATTTCGTAATACCCGTAATTTTTGTAATTTTCGTAGTTTTTCGTGTTTTCCTTAATTCCCGTAATTTTTATAATTTCTCATAATTCCCGTAAATTTTCGTCATTTCCGTCATTTTAATTCCCATTATTTTCGTAATTTTCGTAATTTGTCTTGTTAGTTTTTGTAACTTTTCAAAAATTAGTAATATTTAAATAATTGACGTAATTTTGGAGTAACTTCGTAATTCTTTTGTGTAATATTTGGCAATTCCCATAATTTTTGTAATTCCCGCAAGTTTTTGTTATTCCGTGATTCTCGTCATGTTCCGTAATTCTCGTAAATGTTTGCAATTCTCATAATTTTCCATATTTTACGTACTTTAACGTAATTCCCGTAATTTTTCGAAACTTTTCAAAAATTATCGTTATTCTCATAATTTTGAAATGAGGAAAAATGTGGATGAAATCGCGGAAAGTGATGATAAAATTGTAAAAAAAAGTCAAAAATCGCAAAAAAAAACACGAGTCAAAAATTTCAAAAAAAGTGAGTTTAAATTCGCGGAAAAGTAAGATGAGACTCGCGGAAAAATGAGGATGAAGTCACGAAAAGTGAGGATAAAATCGCGGATAATGAAATAGGAATCGCGGAAAAGTGAGGATAACATCGCAAAAAAAAAGTGAGACAAGAATCGCCGAAAAATGAGATAATATTTTACAGAAAAGTGGGTTTACAATCGCGAAAAAATGGATTTAGAATCGCGGTAAGTGATGGTAAAATCGCAAAAAAATGAGTCAAAAATTGCAAAAAAAAATTATTCAAAAATCGCAAAAAAAGTGAGGTCAAATTCGCGGAAAAGTGAAGATAAAATCGCGGAAAGTAGGGAAAAAAATCGCAGGAAAACGAGGTAAGAATCGCGGAAAAATGAGGATGAAATAGCGGAAAAATTTGTAATCGCGGAGGTGAAATCGCAAAAAAGTGAGGCTAAAATCGCAAAAAAAGTAAGGACAAAATCGCAAAAAAGAGAGTCAAAAATCGAAAAAAAAAAGAGCCAAAAATCGCAAAAAATTGAAGATAAAATTGCGAAAAAGTGGGTCAAAAATCGCAAAAAAAATGAGTCAAAAATTTCAAAAAAAGTTAGTGTAAATTCGTGAAAAAGTGAGATAAGAATCGCGGAAAAGTGGGTTTACAATCGCGGAAAAGTTAATTTAGAATCGCGGAGAAGTGATAGTAAAATCTAAAATTTCTAAATTATGACGTCATCGATGACGTAAGTAAGTACAAAAAGTACAAAAAAAATAAATAATTTGGTTGCATCGATTTTTCATATTAGTTTTAGGTGGTGCCACTGTAGGTAGTGCTATGGTGGGATGCCGAATGGGAGTGCTGATTTTTGCTTTAGGGGTGCTTAGCACCCCCCTAGTTGCGCCTATGAGCCTCACATACAGTTAAGGGGTAAATCACCTTACCAGAACTTATATTTACAAGGCATTTGGACGGTCTATGTAATTAACTCGTTAGGATTTAATTGAAGTAGATTAACATTGACCTATCTGAATGACTAATGCACGCAGTCTTAAATGAGTTCAGCATCTGCTTTTAGATATAATCATCAAGCCAATAGATATAAAGATACTACCAAATTAAAAAAAAAAGCAAAATCCTTGAAATGTTGTCACGAAACCTACTGTTGAGTCTTACATAAATAACCCAATTCCTATATAAATCAAATTTACCAATACACACATTTGTAAACTATAGTCTAGGGCATTACAAAAAAAAAAATGATTATCCTATTAGTTGAAGCATTTGAAATGCAAAGGAAAACTGCTAAGGTTTCGTTTGGTCAATTCAATCGAGGGCCGGGGTCATTTAATTTCGTTGGGCTACCGCTAATTACCGTTCCTGCTTCTTGGCTACGTTTAACTGAAATTATTACCCAAATGAATGAATCAACTCATTCATTTAAAGCATGAGTTGAACTTGCGTTGAATAGGTGCGTGTGTGAGTTTAGCTGCCGGAATTTTAACAATGGTAAATAGATTGTTTGTAAATTTATAAAACTAAAAAAATTATTTCCAGGAATTAATCCAAATAATGCAATTCGGCTACGCCCTAATCATAGCCATATTTGCCCTGATGATCTGGATATCGATAGTCGAATCCAAAGAGCTTGAATCCGTTCGAGACCCGCCGTGTTTTTTCAATCCGCTTTGCACCTGTTCCAAAGCGGTGCCAGATTTGGGAATTGTAACGTGCCGGAATGTGCATTTGCCTAGAATACCTGAAACTGTTAACATTTCGAAGGCTTTCAAGTTGCACTTGGAAAATAATCGATTGAGGACTTTGGAACCGTATTTTTTGCAGACCACTGGATTGTATAAAATTGATATTAGTTTCAATCCGTTGGTTGTAATACCGGATGAGGCTTTTTTAGGTTTGGAAAGGTCTTTGTGGGAGTTGGAGCTTAGTTATTGTCAGCTGACAAAGGTTCCTAATAGAGCTTTGAGGTATTTACAGAAGTTGAGGCTGTTAGATCTTACAGGTAGGATATTTTTATTTTTTTTTGAATTTGTATGTGTGATAATAATTTGTTGATACAGGCAATGACATAAACAAAATTTTTCCTGATGATTGGAGAGGCATCGAAGGCCTAGAAGTCCTCATTCTAGCGGAAAATTCAATAACCCACCTGCCACCAGATACTTTTGGGGGCTTAAAGTTAATCGAGACTATTGATTTAAGGGGCAATAATTTACGTGAAATAGATTCATCGGTAGGTTTTGCACAAATTTCTTGAAATTTTTATTTGAATTGTTATTGTAGGTATTTCGAGATGGTATGGCTCGATTGTCCTACCTACTACTAGGAGACAACCAATTATCTACTATACCTTATCAAGCCCTACAACCACTAAGGACTTTGAAAACTTTGGATTTGAGTTACAATAGGATTAATAAAATGTCGCCTTCGAATGAACCAGGTGTCAATATCAATTTAAATTTCCAGGTAAGCCTCAAAATAACAACGTAAAAAGTGATTCATTGGTGTTTTTTTTTTAGATCAATTTGGATACATTTAGAATGGATTATAATCAAATAAGGGTGTTGGAAACAGCCTCTTTTCAATATTTCAATATAGTCAATAAAACCTATTTGGATGGGAATCCTTTGACCGAAATTGAGGTAAACTTATACCTACATAATATTTATCTGATATACCTAGTTTTGGGAGATAACGTCCGCTCTATACGACAGTGGGATAGGAGTAGATTCAGTCTTCACATTTTTCATATTGAGCGTTCTCAGAAATCTTCTTTTCTATTGTTATGGTAAAATATAGATCGCCATTTATCCTTATTTCAAAGGAAGTTCTAGAGCGTCTTATTTGGCTTGAGCCCTTTCTAGTTGCTCTTTTTCCTCCTCTTGTTTCTGAGTTGACGTAGGTTCCACATCAGAGTCAATAGCTTCTTAAACTTCTATTTCATGAAGTTCTGCTTGAGTCGTTTCCAATTCTTCATCTTCCTTAGCATATCTTCAGTTTATTCACCTTCCAGTTCTACAGATTCTGCGTATTCTTTAGCTCTTTGGGCAACCTCAAGTTCCTGTTGTAGAGTTTATCTTCTGGTCATTGTAGTTCGGCAAGTTCAGCTTCACGATGTCGATCTTTCATGTGGTTTTGCCAGCAATTTTGCAGAATTTCCTCCAACTGTTATATACATTGAATTGATTGAGCCGATACTTGGTGAAAATTGAATTTATCCATGGTTGGAAAAAGCAATAAATACATATAAAGACTTTTTATTGCTTTTTCCAACCATGTTATATACATTGCTTGGAAGTTTCAATATTTTATCATAACCTGCTACCATTAATATCTATTAATCTAATTTTTTTTCTAGGACAATGCTTTTCGTCAAGCCAGAATCCGCGAATTATATCTAAGAAGTTGCGGCATCACGCACGTAGATCCCGCAGCTTTTGCCGGACTGGAAAACGTTTTGGAAGTCCTAGACCTGTCTGGAAATAACATTTCCCTATTGCCAACTGACGTTTTTCAAAGATTTCAATACATTAAAGCTCTTATGCTCAAAGATAACATGGTTACCAACTGGAACATCATGGATACAATGAACGGTTTCCAATTTAGCCTTTACAAATTGGATTTGAGCGGAGTCGATAATGCTTTGGTTAATATGCAAAACTTACGACGGTAAGTCTCTTTAAATTTGTATTTTCTCCAACAAAAATTATCTATTGTAGATTGAGAAGCTTAAGGGCTCTAACACTATCCAGATTATCCGAACCAAATATTTCTCCAGAAGATTTTGTTGAATTTGGCCTTGATTTGGAAGAACTTTCAATTACATATGCAAATTTACAATCTATTAAAAGTAATGCTTTTAGGCATGTTCACGGATTGAAATTTATTGATTTCAGTGATAATAATATCGGGACAATTGAAACTAATGCTTTCAAAGAAGTACAAGAAGTTCAAACAATATTTTTACAATATCCTAATGGATGTTATTCTAGATTGGTCATTCTTTGGTCACCTTACGCCTTGCCCATGCTTTTTCCTCATCATTTTCTTCAGTACCCAGTGACCCATTTAAAGTACTGAGTAACTTAGAAGTGCTGGATTTAAGTAATAATAAGTTTAGGACTATGGGTGAGACAAGTTTTCATTTTTTGGGTTGCTTGCGAGTTCTAGAGTTACAAGATAATATGATTGAAGTTGTTCATAAAGGCACTTTCCAGGTAACAAATTTTATTAAACCATACAAATAAATTAATGCTGATTATTTTAGAGCGATATTCATACTAATTTGGAGCAAATTTTTTTGTCATTTAATTTTATAAGAAGCATATCACAGTACACTTTTGTTCACTTACCAAAATTGGAGCAGCTTCATCTTGACGATAATAAAATAGAGTCTTTAGAGCGGAGGTCGTTTATGAGTTTAGAGCAACTCAAACGGCTCAATTTAAAAGGTAAAAAATAGTTTTCTATAAAACTAATTTTCTAATCAATATAATCTTATAATATAGGGAATAAATTATCGACAATATCTTATGAAGCTTTCCAAAACTTACCGGAATTGGAACATTTGGACATGGCCTATAATAACCTGGAAAAATTCGAATTTTCAATGTTCGATCAAGTAGGAACCTTGGCAATGTTTCATTTAAATGTTAGTCACAATAATTTAAGGGATTTGCTCGTGTCAGTGCCTACAACTTTCGAAACCGATGTTGGTAAGTCTTTAAAATATTTCGAAAAGTTATTCATGTCCATTCCAGCATCCGGTAAATAATTGCTCATTGATATGTTTTAAGTAGAATTTTCACTTAGTAGCACTTTTGTTAGTGATAACAGGGTGTTTATACACTTTGCAAGTCTCTCAAAATTTGACAACGATATATAGTAGAAGAATCTTGAGCTTGTAGAGAAATTCACAGGATTTTGGACACTCTATGTTTTAAATGAAAAGTTGTTTTGATGCCAGATATTGTAATAATTTTGGAATCTTTTTCCAAAAACGATTTGTGGTCATTTTTGAATCGCGAAACTTTTTTACTATTTGGACAAGCCTATCATTACGAAATTGATATATAATTGCCCTTTACTCCACTATACAGGGTGTCCTTAGATAAACTGACATATTTTGCAGGTAAATATCTCGAAAACCAGAAAAGATATCGAGATGCGGTTTGTTCCGGGAGAATAAGAAATTTTTAAAGCCTTATTTTCACTGAAATACCCTGTATATTTTATCCTCATCAGAAAGCCTGATTTTCCTACTTTACAAAAATGTATAATTTTTCTTAGTTATGTTGAAATCACATCGTGAAAATTGCACATTGCACTTTGGTAAAGAGGGTACCTATAGACTAAATCACGATAGAAAGTGAAGTTGACAGTTCGCGTTGACAATTTTTAGTAAACTTTTTCTTTAGGTTGTCAGCATGCGTTAGCGCTTCGATTCCGTCAGCTGGGATAAACGACAGGGTCGTATTTAGAAAAGTGATATACATTTCAGAATAAAAATTTATTTTCAATTTCTTTAAAGGAAGTTAAGTTATTAAAATCCAAAAATCCTAAAATTAGAGTCCAAAGTAAACACTTATAAAAAGAGTAAACACTTAAATCCAAACTAAAACCAGGTTTGAAACGCAACACCGAAACACAAAGGCACAGAACACTAAATAAAAAACCAAAAAACCGATTGCGATAATAACAAATAAAAAAATAATGCAGTAAACGGCAAAAAACTGAAAGATTTCACACAAAAATTCGAAATTCAAAATTCAAAGACCCGAATCTGTTATTTTTATGTGTCAAATCAAAATGTCATGTATCATTATTTGATAGTTGTCAGAAAAAGGGACAGATCTGGGGATTTTATTTCTTTTCAACTGATGAAAATAACGGTCAAAATTCAAACTCTATCGTGAATACGACTATACCTACATAATCTGTAGTCCAAAGGTACAGCTAAAATTAATCACCTTTCAATGCTATTTGATAGGGAAAGATGATAAATTCATCTGTACCTTTGGACTGCAGATTGTGATTAGGATATAGTTTGTGTTGTTCATCAGTGGCGTCAATGACATTTGAATAAAAAAATCGATTTTTACGGCAAATTTTGAGACTTCTTCGAGAGTTCTTTTTGAAAAACATTTACGTGAGACTGTAGAGACGTGAGGACAGTAAAGACGTGAAGTTATTTGTGAAGTTGAGATGAAAAGTGAACTTGACCTAAAATGGGTGACGAAGAAAGAGAAGATTTTCCTGATTCTAGAGACGGTTTCAGCGGTGGTACTCCAACAGGAACACGCAGGAACTCAAGTACTAGAAATGCAGATGCTAGATGATACACAGGTAGAAATTGTTGATTTAAATTAAATTTTTCTGAACATAATAATAGAAAACAAACGTAGAGATGATTACGAACAGTGGGGCAGCACCTGCACAGCCAGCTGATCACCCCATAGCCCCCGAACACTCACAAGGTCTTTTTGTGTTCCCAGAAATTTTGAGAAACATTGGGAACTTTGATGGAACCCCTTCGAAGGCAGTTTTGTGGCTGGACACATTAAATAGTGCGCAAACCCTACACCAAATTCCAGACAGCTACAAGCTGGAAACAGCAAGAACGAGGTTAGTAGAAGGAGCTAAATATTGGTATTTGACTAAGCGTAATGAGATTTTGACATGGAAAGATTTTGTTCAATGCTACATTTTCGCCCAAAAAAAGCTTGGCAGTGAAATTTAAGAAAATGGAGAACAAAGTTCAGGGCAAAAATGAAGGTTTAAATTCATATTTTCATGAAAAAGTGAAGTTATGTACGGATTTAGGCCTAGAAATAGATGGAATCAAAGAGCAAGTGCTTTATAGTGGGTTACATTCTTGATCAATGTGCTATGCAATGTGGGCAAAAAGGCATTATAGCACCGATGCATTATTTCAAGACTTGCACAGCTACGCAGACATTGAACGTAGGCGTTAGCAGCCTTTCACTGGCATGTATAGAGGTAACTTCGATAGAATTAACTTGAACAAGGAAAATATGAATAATGCTCAGAAAATAAGTGAGAAGCAGAACCAGGCACCACAGACATTGAGTAATGAGGTAGCTAAGATACCACGATAAGCTGGTGATAACCGGGTAGAGCGTCAACAACACTCTTCAAGATGCTTTCCACCTAGAAATGCTGAAGCCCCTTTGCTCCAAATTCAAGAAATATGAGCTAATCTTGAAATATTGCTCCCAGAATCAACCCTCAACCACCCCTGAAGCACCTCAGACGAACCAGCGAACCACAGCAATAACGGTAAACTCACAAAATAGTGGCATAAAAACGGCAGAATCTAAAGTATTTTCAGGAAGCAACTATTAATGAGAACAGCATAAAATCTTATGTGGACTTAGGTAGTCAATGCCAAGGTTGTTTGAAAGAGGTAGGTTGCCTGATAACTTTTATGACGTCATCTAGATGCCTAAACATAATGCAAATCCTCATTAGATCCTCCTGATGACATCATTTGTTTAGCATTACCCGACAACCTATTAACTTTAGGAACTTTGAGTCAATGCAATATGCTGAGATTATCAGATACTGAAAACATAAAATTGAAGTATTGGATCAAAGGTTTTGGCAAAGGAAAAATCCAGCCTTTGGGCATAGCTAGAAATGTTGACATAAGTTTTAGACCCTGGCGCATGGCATGCTAGATAACTGACATTTACATATTATCAGATGATGAACAAGAACATATTGTGATAATACGAAGAGGCACTACACTGAGAATCTTTGAAAAAAAGAATGAAGGTAAACTGGATGACTGTTTGAAGGATCTGAAGATACCAGAATTGTCCAAGCCTAAAGTGAACTTATGGGCTAAAAACTTATGCGTAATACCATCAAATTATATTGGTTATATTACAGTCTATGAGGCAGAAAATAACAAAAATCAAGACTTATTTGTAGAATGTCAAAATTTTTATGAAAGATGCATTCCTAGATGCGTAATTCATAGATTATCATGGACATGTTGAGATACCGATTATGAATATCACAAGCAGAGAAATAAAACTAGATGAACATGAAAAAGAAAAAGTAGAAGTAGAGTGTGTTGAAATGAAGTGAACGATGATAATGGTCGAAAGATAACAATGGATATCTTCAATGCAAACTCGGATGTGACCTTGAAGAAGAAAATTAAAGTGTGTTTTAGACTTTCCCAAACCTAAAAGTGTGACTTACGTCAGACAATTCTTGAGATTTTCCTCATATTTCCGTCGATTTATTTGTAATTACGCGATAAAGGTCAAACCTTTAACACATTTGTTTTCCAAAGATGTAGAATTCAAATAGGACGCAAAGCAGCAACAAGCATTCGATCAGTTGAAGAAAGAGCTAAATGAGACTGATATTTTGGTATTATATAAGCTCGGAGCATACACAAAGGTATATGGACACAAGGTTGATAGACAAAGTAAATCACCAGTAAAGAAATCAAAATTTTCCTCAAACAAAATCAACTCTATTTGAAGAAATTCCCAATAAAATCCAACCTAAAGCTTTGCATAATTGGCACTGGAAAGTATCAGCTGATCGGCTAAAAATATTTTATAATATTTCAGAAAGCCTATCGCCTGGAATACACAAAAATTGAAAGTTATAATAATCAAATATTAGCCCTGAAGACGTGTTAAGGCAGACCTCTTAAAGACGTTGGTTTTTGTAACATATGAATATGAAGACGTAAGCAGACGACTAAAAGACGTCTTGAATATCGTTTGTGAACATCATAGGGACATCTCTGAGATGTCTGGGTTTTAGTTCAAATCGTGATTATTACCGGTTCTTGATTCGTTGGATTATTGATATAAAGGCAATCAAGAGCCGGTAATGGAAATATATTTTAGTTCTCTCAGACATCCCGAACATCAAAAAACCCTCCATTGTACTTTAAATGCAGATTCACTTGATTAATGATGATCTTCTGATCATAAACTTGACACAAATTTTACATGGAGTATGGGCTTTTACAAAAACCTAATCTATATTATGATCAATTATTACACACAGTTGCCAGCTTATTTGGATTTGGCGGTATAATTCTTCAGAGACAGGCAGATGATCTGATGCACTATGGAGTATATGTGAGTAGACAGACTACACCCGAAGAACAGAAATATTACTCATCAGAATTAGAAACTTTGCGTGAAGATAGAATTTGTATGTATCAATGCATTGAAAAGTTTCTATACTAAAAAGCATTTAAATCCAAGAATAGGTCGTTGGTGGCTTAAAATGCAAGAGTATAGATTTGACGTAATATATTGACCTGCGATAAAAATAGCACATGTAGATGCGTTGTCACGCAATCCGATTGGTGAGACAGAAGAAACAGATTACTCAGATGGTTTACAAGTAATGATGAATTCCCCCGTTGAAGTAGATGATTGGTTATATTTATATCAGAAAGAAGATCCAAAAGTCAGGAATATTATGGAGGTATTAGCTGAAAAGTCGAAGAGAGAAGAGAATAGGAAATGGGTATGAGACTAGAGATGGTCGATTATTTAAGCAACAAAATGAAGATTTATTATGGGTTGTACCTAGTAAAATTAGATGGAGGATCACGATGATTTAGGACACCCCGCTCTTCCAAAAACTTTGCATAAACTTAGAAAGCTCTACTGGTGGCCAAGAATGAAGAACTATGTTAAGAACTATATTGGAGCTTGCACAGATTGTTTATACAATAAAATTCCTAGTGGAAAACCTCCAGGCAAACATCATTCTATAGAAAAAATCGGTTTTCCATTTTACACGTTGCACTTAGACTACCAGCCCTTTATCAAGACTACAAAAGGAAAACAATATATACCAACTACTGATAATAAACGGATTCACGAAGTTTGTGTTCTGAAAACCAGTCAGAAATTCGAGATCAGTGATTTCTGCAAAAGCCTTAGAAGAAATAATGGATGTACCTAGTAGGTCCACCACACAGAATTATTACAGATAGAGGTATACTTCATTTACTCGAAGTCCGTTGAAGAACTTATGCAGACAACAAGATTAGTCATATTTCAATAGATATTGGATTCCAGCACCAGCAAGTATGTGTGTAAGTCGAGATGGTGACGATTGGGATAAATATGTTTGTAGAATTCAGTATGGAATTAATAATACTTTGCACAGAGCTACAGAAAGAACCCTTTCTAAGTTATTATTTAGTGAACAGAGCTGTTGTAAGTACCAAGAAAAAGTACTTAAGTATTAAGTAGAAGTTTCTTTTTTAATACAAATTAAGTACTAGTACAAGTACCTATAAGTACAGAAGGAAATACTTAAAATATCAAGTAAATTGTCTTGAATTGCCCAAATTCAAGTACAAGTACCAAATTCCACGAAAGTCAGAGTCAAGTTCAAGTATTTACTTAAACTTGCGTACTTGAAATGACATTTACGTAAAAATACTTCAAGAAATAATTCAAGTATTTTTTTATTTCAAGTATTGTTCGAATTAAACTAACGAATTAAATTATTGCTATCGATAATCTTAAAGGGGGTTTACAAGCCCAAAGTAATTAACTAGAAACCAGAGTTCTTTATACCATACCGCACAAGAACAATCCCGAAATTGCGATACAATGTATCCTACCTTATCTCTGCCTCTTTCGGCAATGGTAATGTAACCCAAGTATTACAGAGCTTCTGTCTTTATCAATATCATGACATTTTTGTTAAGTTATAAGTCAATAAGTCAGATCATTAATTATACATTAATAAAAATACTTTGTAAAATATTACAAATAAATACAGTTCTTTAAAATATACTCGCCAGCGCATTATTGCATAGTATAAGGTGGAAAATCTACCAGGAGAGTGACCCAAAAATAAAAGTTTCAGAAAAAAAAAACCGAAGAACAAATTTTTAAACCACACTAGGCTACGACCAACCGTTGCGAAGATACCGTGGTATAAAGTTCCCACACCTAGCACTGTGACGTCATATGCACAAACTGAGTCCGACAGCCGGCGCTGGCACGCGTTTTCTGATTCTTGCTGCATATATCAGTTCTGTTCCAACCGACATGAGAACCGTTTAAGAGCCAGTAATTTCCAGTTGCTCACCTATTTTTCAATAAGTTGAACGTTTATCCTACTTGACAAATGAATTGATCGACTGGAAATTACCGTTCTTGAACGTTTCTCATGTCGGTTGGAGCAGAGCTTTTATCGAAATTATCGTATTGTTTTTGCGTTCTCACACCTATTGCTGCGTCAGTTTAAATAGGTTTTGCAATTTTTGCGTGTATTTATGACGTCATGCGATGAATAGACAAAACTTTATTTAGTCGTCCAGTAAATTTTGAAGTATTTAAAACTACTTCAATTAAAAATATTTACTTCAAGTAATTTCACTGGTACTTAAGTAATTTAATATCATTTAAGTACAAATTTTCAAAAAATTTCAAGTAAAATATACTTGACTGATATTTTAAGTATCAAGTACAAGTAAAATTTGAAAAACTTGAAATTGCAAGTACAAGTACCAATGTTTGGATTAGTACTTAAGTCAAAAACTTGAGTACATTTTTGTACTTAAGTATTTACTTCAAGTATTTAAAATACAACAGAACAAACCGCGAATGGATCTCAGGCTTAGAAATGGAATTATGAATTTTTTCTCACTTAGATGCAAAAAATCGATAGTCTTGTGTTTAAAAGTGTGTGTATTAAAACCTTGACAACAAAGTGCAATCTACAAAAATCGCATGACTGTAATACCAAATTTCATCAGAATAAACTAAATCTCGTTATCATTTCTCGTTTTCTAGATATTCACCAGCAAAATGTGTCAGTTCATCTAAGGACTAAAAAGTATTATGTTTGATTAAGTTTGTTTGGTCATTTTTCACTTGCACATTTATGTTTATATCTGGAAGTGTTTCAATTAATTATACCTAGTGTAGCAGTTATTGTCCCTATCAAATTGGTAGGATGGATGATATCAGGAAGGTAGGACGAAAAAAAAAAGACTCAATTTTTCAAATTTCACTTGTTCTACTTCTGCCTGATATCATCCACCATCCACCGTATTTAGAATAATATAAATTATATTAAATAGTTCCTACCGATTGATGTTGGAAAATTTCCTTTCGACCTAACTTTAAATCAGTTTGTATCTACTGCACAGGTTTCGGCAGTTACCATTCAAACATCAAAGTTCTGGATCTTTCCTTCAACAATATTTCGGTAATTGGCAAACAGTTCTTCAGACCGGCCGAAATTTCATTGACCAGCCTCTATTTAAGCCATAACCAAATAATGAACGCCACAAAAGACGTTTTCGGAAACATGCCGCATTTGCAGTGGCTGGACTTGTCTTGGAATCAAATTTACGAAATGGATTTCGATATGTTTAGGAATACTAAGAAGTTGCAGGTAATAAAGGTTTTTGAGTTATGGAATCTATATTGAATTATACAATTTTATAGGTATTGGATGTTTCATACAATCGGATCACCGATATGCCAAATGATATTTTTAGATTCCTGAGTAATTTAAGGATGGCAGATCTTTCGCATAATCGAATTAGAATGCTGCCTGATAATTTATTTAGAGAAGAAGGTTCACTAACAAGTTACTAATTACTGAGAAATTTTATTTGAATAAATTTTAGGTTTGGAAAGGCTTGATGTTTCTCACAACTTACTAAGCAAAGTTCCACTTAGCAGCTTAGCAACACCAGCGGCGCAAACCTTATGTGAACTTGATTTGTCTTGGAATTTAATATCTTCATTATCCCATGGAGGACTATTGGATAGATTTAAAGTAATTTTTGTTTAAATGAATCAGTATACTTACAATTTAATAATTTTTAGAAACTCAACTATTTAGACTTGTCTTATAATCGCATAGCTCAAATTGACAGTGGAACATTCAAAGGCCTACCCAAGCTTATCCATTTAGATTTAAGTCATAACAGTCAATTGAGTCTGGAGCAAAATGGTGGAAGTTTTCAAGGAATAGAATACTCATTGCTCCACTTGAAAATGGACAATGTGTCTTTACGTAACGTGCCCATTTTGCCAACTCCAAACTTGGTAACTTTATCTTTGGCTTATAATTCCTTGCCAAACATGCCTCCAGAGCTTGCTACGAATCTGACCAACTTACAAAGGCTTAATTTGGATGATAATAGTTTGACGCTTATTCCTATTTTAACTCATTCTTTGGATCAATTGAGATATTTATCAATGGCTTCGAATCAATTGACTTACTTAAGCAATACAAGTTTGTTGGGAGTTGCTGATCATTTGGAAGAGTTGGATGTAAGGGATTTAGATCTGTCGGTAATGGAGGCAGGAGCGTTTTGCAAAATGTATTCTTTGAGGACACTCAAAATGAACTTTTACACAGGATTTAAAAGTTTTAATATTCCTTTATTGATTCAATATAATACTGGATTGAGGAATTTGGAAATACACGTTGATAGGTCAACCGATAGTGATTTGAGTAGGGAGATGCAAGGTGACTTACCTCCGAAACTTAGAAATATTACGTTCTCTGGAAAGGGATTGAAAAAACTTGGGAATAATATTTTGAAGGTAACAAATTCAATTTGTGTGAATAATTTTGAGGCACTGTTTTTCTTTGCAGGGAATAAGATATCCAGAATTTCACTTGTGCATTAGAAATACAAGTATAGACAAAGTACCGCAGGAATTGTTTAAAAATATTGGAAGTGCCAAAAATGTAACAGTGGATGTAAGAGATGGGGGGCTTAAAGGATTAATGAATCCATCTACAGGTTCTAAGCCTAATTTATTTAAAAAAACTTTCCTAACGGATCTTAAGATGATTGGTAATCGGTGGGATTGTGATTGCGATTTGGGGTGAGTAAAGGAGTGTCAATTTTTATTTTCAAAGTATCAAATTGGTTTGGGTCTTGATAGGGTCAATTTTTGTTTGTTTTAGCTGGATTGAAGTTTGGCAAAGAAAACATCGTCAATACATTTGCGAAGACAGTCCTAGTGTTGCACCATCTTTCACACATTCCGACTACACTTGCAGGCACACACATGACGAATTCAGGATGTCTTTGTGTGCAAATAAAAATAACAATTCGGTGATTGATGTTTTGAAAACCGACATCGAGTGTGGCTGGAGTGCGGCTACAAAACTAGAAAAGTTACTTTCAATGGTTTTTGTTGGACTCCTAATTCGATTTTTCTTTTGAATTGATGACAAAAGGTTAACTGGAACGTGTAAATAAGTACCTAAACTAGCTTAATTTTTTATTAAGTTCCTTATATTATTAACTCTATTTTATAAATTGGACTCTTAATATACCCCGTCCATACACTTACATTATACCAGTTTATATTGTCTTGTTTGATGTTCAAATTTTTGCTCACTGCCATTGATACTTTCCAATAAATATTAAATTCCAAAAATATTTTCTTATATTTGAAGGCCTTTAATTACTAATTGATTTATTTATTTTGTATATACCTACCTATACCAAATAATATTGTATTTAAATACTCTAAAAACTACTTATTATCCAATGATATTATTGCAATAAACATATTTTCTAGCACTTACTTTAAATGACTCCTCTAGCTCCTCTGCCATATACCTACTATCTGGATTATTTTCATGAAGCAAAGAAAAAGTCAATATTTTTCAAATAATATTTTATTACGTCATGGTACACAGTACATCCCTGAGTAACCTAACATTACACATTCTATGTACAATTTTATGTTATCCTGACTTTGATTTTCTTGGTCGATATTTTTAGAAGCTCAAAATTCGACTTTGTATAGGAACAATTTAAATGCATTTTATGATCGACCAACACATTAATCTCATTTGAATAAAAATAGTAAGTTTTTTTGTTTTGTTTTGAATATGACACTCTACCTAATTATAAATATACCTACTTTTATGAATATATTATAATAAAATTTACAAATCGTTTAAATATAATTTCGTTTTTATCACTTGAAGCCTTACCCTATCCAATGTTTTTTCTTTGGCAATTTGCACTTCTTGTGTACTCTAATTTTGTCAATTATTTGATTCTCTGCTGTTTTCGTTGCTAGCAACAATATCAGGTTGAAGGCATGCGCTCGTGGACGTTGGAGAACTGCTGGTACTTCTTATGCTGGCAATGGGTTCTGGGGGTATCAGGCCTTCTTTCATACGTTTTTTCTGCTTCATTCGACGATTTTGGAACCAGATTTTCACTTGGGTTTCGTTGAGTTGGAGCGACGAAGCTATTTCGATCCGTCGAGCTCTGAAAATTCATCATCATTAGGATTCTAGTGGATTCAAAGTATGCTGAATTATTTTTGCTGTGAGTTAAGTTTGTATGATAAATAGCCTAAATTTACTTTGTTTCCTCTGTGGGGAATTCATGTAAGAGTAAAGTCCAAGGAAATTGCGATTCATCGAAAAAAGGGTTTTTGTGAGAATATGCACATTTCCACTCTAGTCTACAGGTACTGACTGGAAGTTATAGACAGTACCAATATACATCGTTAAGGGAAGCTCACTTGACTTGCAAATTACTTTGAGGGTGTTTTAGAGGGGTAAAACTAGGTACTGCGATACATAAGAAAAAAAGGTTTTTGTGAAAATATGAACATTTCCACGATTGATGGAAATAATTGCGATTCATGGAAAAAAGGGTTTTTGTGAAAATATGGATATGTCTACCCTAGTCTCGGGTACAAATGTTACTGGAAGTTATAGGCAGTACCAATAATACCGTTTAGGGAACTTCACTTGACTTGCAACTTGCAAATTACTCTGGGGGTAGGATTTATGATTCCAATAAATATTGAAGGAATTTTGGAAGATAGCAAACACACAAGCATACCAGGAAAAGGTTCAAGGAGTTGGTTTTATGGTATAATTTGTATCTATCTATCAATTGCAGTTTTTTCGAATTTATTATTATTTACATTATCGTTATCTCATGAAAATAGTAGGCTTATGATAACTAAAATATGGAAAATAATTTTTTAATTGTAATTTATCTGAATATCTAACAAATACTAAAATTCTTAAAAACAAAAAGCATTGAGTTTCACACTTATATTCTATAAGAAGACAGGCTTCTCAGTAAAAGGACTCCACACTAGAATAAATACCGAAGTAATTAGAGAAGACCTACAAGATCAAGTTTTGATCCAGTAGAGTGCTACTGGTTCAAACTGGGTCCTTTTAAAAAATCAGAGGCATGGTAAAAATTCTTTTACCACAAATTCAATCCAATATTTATGATACAAAAATTTTTGGAATAATTTTCTCTGCTATTCCATTCACAGACGCGTTTCGACCTATCAGGTCTCGTCAGTATGCATGATGGAATAGCAGAGAAAATTAATGCAAAAATTTCCACATCAGTGGATAATAGGAGAAAACTTGTTTTCCCTATTCTGGGTTTCCCAACTCTCTGATTTTTGGTCGGCCTATTATATGGTCAAATCAAATCAAATCAATTCAAAATATGCTTTATTGTCTAAAATCAAGTTTTGTTGACAAAGCTAATAAAAAAAAAATAAAAAATAAAGTATCACATAATAAGTATAAGTCCAATAATAAAGGTCAAAATAGATTCAAATAACATTACAGGTCCTAAGGTCAACATACAAAATATAAAATATAAAACAAGCAAACACAACTAAGTCTAAGTCTAACACGAATATTGGTAAACTTCAAAAAAAAATATAAAATTTTAATTTTAAAAAGCAACAGATGAACAGGAGAGATCAAATCAATACTCAACAGAAAGCAGGAAGTAAAACGGTTTAAAAATACAATAAAACTTACAATTATTAAAAATCAGACAAATAGTGAAACCGAAATACCATACAAAAAATACAATAATATATTCCAAATAAGTTAAAAACTAAAAAGTGTCACCATAGTATTCTCCCAACTCATAATATGCCCTCTCCACCAAAAGTCTCTTAACTGCGTTCTTAAATTGCCCGAGGGTAGGATAAAGCTTTATATATTCAGGTAGGTGGTTATAGATCTTACGACTCTCATAAATAATTGAATTTTTAACTAAGGCAGAGGAAGGAATTGGCAAGCTTAAATAGTGTGACCGTCTAGTGCCATACAAATGACCGGGCATTGGTAAAACATCCCTACGCTTATAAATCATACAGACCGTTTCCAAAATAAACAGTGATGTAAGAGGTAGAATTTTTTTAGATTTGAATAGAGGCCTGCATGATTCTCTACTATTTACGTTACACATATAACGAATGGCACGTTTTTGTAGAACAAAAATAGGATGTATTAGGTTATTACTCGCATTTCCCGAAAATACAATACCATAACGCAAATGAGATTCCACCAAAGCATAGTAAACCCTCCTCGCCATAGCATTGCCTAGCTCCCTTCATATTGTGCGCACTGCATAACATCCTGAAGCCACTTTCTTCATGAGGTTATTAATATGAGTGTCAAAATGTAATGACTCATCAATAAAAACTCCCAAAAACCTAGTTCCAGGCTTAGCCAAAAGAGGATCCTTGCCAAGATAAAGAGTATTTAAATTACAATGAAAATTCAGAATAGTGGTCTTGTCAACATTCAGAGTCAGCAAGTTACCATCGCACCACTGTTTAATTTTTGGGAGATTTGAAGAAACCTTTTCGACTAACGCATCGACGCTTGAATCACGCCATAATATAGTAGTGTCATCTGCAAAAAATGTGAACTGACCCTCAATATTGACAAAAGCAAGATCATTAATATACATTAAAAAGAGAAGAGGGCCTAGTACAGAGCCCTGAGGAACCCCATGCTTGACCTTATTGGCCTGAGATAATTGGGAACCAAATATGACTTTCTGAGAGCGCCCTTCAAGATAGGAGCGAAACCAGTCCAAAACCTTCCCTCTGAAACCATATTTTTGAAGCTTGCACAGCAGAATTCCATGACTGACGCAATCAAAAGCCTTAGATAAGTCACAGAAGACCGCTGCAAGAGCCTCACCGGCATTAAAACCAAAGTAAATTTCCTCTAAAAATTTATATATTGCATCATCAGTACTTTTCTTAGTTTGGAAACCAAAATGATCTGAATTTAGTATCTGATGATAGTTTAAAAATGATAAAACCCGCTTTTTAACCAACTTCTCGACAATTTTCGAAAGGGTTGATAATAGAGAAATTGGCCTGAAATTTTGAGGTTCATCCAGATTCCCACCCTTATGCAGAGGAATAACACTTGCAGTCTTCAAAGTATTTGGAAATTTTCCTATTTCCCAGGAATAATTAATCGCTCCTGAAAGTGCATCAAGTGCAGGTTGAGGAAGAGCAAGAAATATTTTCAATGATATGCCGTCTTCACCAGATGAGTTTTTATTTTTAATGGATTTTATAGTTTGTGTGATTTCTCTAGAGTCAGTTGGAAAAAAGTAGAATGATGGCTCTATTTGAACATGTTTCAAGTAATCCATTGGATCAACAATTGGAGTTAATTTTGACATAAGAGAACCTGCAACTGAACAATAATAATTATTCAATACTGTTGGAGTCATATCAGGAACATTAATCCTAGATTGATTATTAACTCCTCTCAACTCATTTATAATATTCCAACTTTCTTTCTGAGAATTGCTTGCTGTAGTTAAACGACTGCTATAGTATAGTTCTTTTGCATCCTTAATTGTCCTTCTATATATGGATCTATAATGTTGGAAATAATTGAGAAATGCATTATTGTCAGTAAATTTTCTGAGAGTATGGAGACATCTCATATTAAGAGAAGAAGTTCCTAATCCAACAGTCATCCAAGGTTTTTTGCACCGAATCTTAATTTTCTGAATAGGAAAAGCTACATTAAATGACTCCTGCAAAATTGTGTGAAAGATTTCAAGAGGATTGCCGCTCTCGAATATACTTTCCCATTGAATAGACATACATATTTCATCAAATTTTCCATAGTTTGTTCTACTAAACAGTCTACCAACTTTGTATTTACTTTTCTTAGTATTAATGGAACATGAAATCTTACCAAGGATAGTTTCATGGTCACCTAGACGCGAGTTAAAAACCGAACAAGAAATATTAGACAAATCAAGAGATGAACAAAAATAGTCAATAGTGGTGGAAGAAGATCTAGTAATGCGAGTGGGAGAATCTATGTGCATGGACAGATTAAAAGACTCAAACAAATTGCACAAATTAAGTCTATCAACTGAGTTGGATTCATCGTAATTAATATTAAAATCACCCAATAAAATCAAGTTACTCCTGTGTGGAAGCAGAGACAAGAGCTGTTCTAATTTGATTAAAAAAAAATTTGCGTTAGTCTCCGCGTTTGTAGTTGGACTACGGTAAATACAGACAATGTACAAATTAATTGTTTTTGAAAAGATCATAGAAAATTCAAAAACTTTTTCCTTTATTAAATCATCAAATCTGTTGATAATATGAAAGCTGTTACTTGCTAAGAAGGATCTTTTTGCCATTATCATAGTACCACCATGCTCCAACGTCGTTCTAAAATATCTAGACAAAGTCATATACTCGTCAGACACAAAACACAGTTCCTCAACCTTTAGCCAATGCTCACAAATACAAACAATATCAGGATAATCATTAGCCTCCAAAACCAAAAGAAGTTCGTCAGTTTTCTTTCTTATAGATTGAATATTTAAATAAAATATCGTAAAAGAATTTTGTTTCCCTGAATCTACTTTATAATCTGTGTGAGAGGTGGATGGTGAAAATTTGTAGGAACTGTGCCTGTCCGACACTCATCTGCCATTTGTGTACAACTCATATCCCTGTCTCTACTGTCCCACCGAAATTCCCCAATCAACCGATTTATAATAAACTTCTTTGATACAAATGAGTTACTTATGTTAGTTTCTAGAAAAAACACGTTTCCATTTTTTTGAACAGCTTTTTTCAGGTTATAATTGAAATCAAAAATTCTGTTTTCGATCCTCTCATCAAACTTTCCAAAAGGAACAGACACCAATGCAATGTTAGTATTTTTACAGTTATTAATTAGGTCAGAAAGTCATTTATACCACCAACAACAAGCACTAAGTCTTCGAAGTTCAAGTTCTTCGATAAATTGCTAATGTCCTCCACTATAGAAGTAAATGTTGCACCAGGTTTTGCCAAATTAGATATCTGACTGTTCAAATTAGAAATCAAGTTTTGTTGATCTACCATTTTCTCAGCCGAAACTGCATCAGTCATTACTTCACAGTTGACGGCTTCAATCCGAGTGGATTTTCCAGCCAATTGTGTTGAGGAACAGGAATTCTTAATAATAGATTTAAGATCTAGAATATCAGATGAGAGTACCTTATTTTCTGCATCCAGTGTTTGAATTGTTGTTAACATGGAATTTTTTGTTTCATCCAGATCCTTTAAACTAGTGCTTGCCACCTCTAAGTCTCTAGTGCATTTTTCCAAGGCTTTTTCCAGTGTCATATTCTCTTCCCTTAGTTTAGTTAACTTTTGTTTTAGCTGAGAAACATTTTGCTGATAGTCCTTTATCTTTTTTTCATAATCACTTTCGATTTCACATGCACTGTTCTCTAGATCCAATGATAATTTTCTCTGTTTCCGTATGTAAGAGTCTTTCTGGATTAAATCGACCTTTAACTTTTCTAATTGTTCCTTATATGTACTTACTACGTTATCATTTTCACTATCCTTAGCCTCACATGTTGAGGAGCAATAGACCCTATGTCCTGTTAAAAGGACGTGATCCTTCTTTCTTCCTAGACAGCTTGGGTGAAAAGCATTGAAGCATCTCACGCAAACAAGGTGTTTGAAGGGTTTGAGGCAACACTTAAATTGGCTATTCATTATGTCAAATTTTCAAACAGAACAAATAATTAAAATTATATTAAACAGATACGAGTCAGTCCGGATCTGCAATAGCTCCAAATATAATAAATATTTTGTTGTCATCACCAAATACAGCAGAAATGCTGTTTAGTGTTGAATCCTAGTCTTAGATGGCGCTACGATCAAATTTTGCTCGTCGTACTATTTATGATACAATCACACACATTTACCATATGCCAGTGATCCTGGAGGCACAAAAAATCAACAGTCAACCCTCAACGGAAACATATTATTCAGTGCACTAACTGTTAAGTATTTATGGGCATGCCTCCTCAAATTGTGCAGCCAAATCCAGATGCGACAAACAGGTCATTAGACCCAAGATTCTTTATGGCTCCTAGGCTTTCACTAACGCTCGAATCACCTATTGGTATAAATAAATTACCTACCTTTCAAAATAAAATTTCAAGAAGAATCAGAGCTCCATGGTTTATTCTATCACGTGATTCAATTCTGATTGTTTCAAATTAACAGTAAAATACCAGTATTTTGCTGCTGAAATATCAAGTGACCTTAGTCAGATAAGAGCCAGCGTGCCATCTTTTGGGCTTCATGACATACATTAAATATTTTTTAATCACAGGTGTGCAAATTCCCTGTAAGTGATTGACTTATTTACAAGTAGATGGCGACATCTTCAATATCAATATCAATATTCGTTTACACAGTAATATACAGTGGACTGAATCATTTTATTCAGATGTAAATGAAATAATAGTATTTCACATTATTAGCTAGGTAAAACAATTTTTACTAGCGTTTGAAAGAAGTGACTATGTTTCCCAAATTCAGCGACATCTTTAAGAGAAGCTCTGAACACACGTTTGGTTTGAGTCTCTGCTGAAAATGACAGCAATCACCTCCTTATTTGGCAGATTTTGATCAATTAGGGAATCCAAACCACGTGACTTTTGCCAACCAGCCGGCATTTTGAAATTTTTATGAGGTTAGAATACGGGTTGTTACATGTCAGCGGTGTCAGAAAAGTGTCAGATTGATAAAGCCTAGTACTCATAACCGCGAAATTCGCTATTTTTTGACATTGCTTCGACAATTTGACGTTTGATTCACGCATAAAACGTCAAATTGTCGAAGCAATGTCAAAAAAGAGCGAATTTCGCTGTTATGCGTACTAGGCTTAATCCTGCCAAAAGAAAAACATATGTTTTTTGTTTATTGTTTGCCAACCAGACGCCATTTGGACAGGTCGTTGGATTGCCTAATTTTAGAATAAAAACATCATAAATTTTCGGAAATTCTGTTCTATTAATTTATTCCAGCCATCGACGATCCGAAATTTTGGAAATTTATTGTTGCTGTGACACTCTATGTGTTTATCTATTTTTCATTTAAATCCGTGACCAAAATTTGCATACTGTTGTCAACAAAATTGGTAATAATTTTACTATTTAGACTTTGCTAGCGTAGTTTGCAACCAAAAATGCTTCGACCCATACTCCAATCTATTATTGTTATGAACATAACTTCATTTCACTGAAAAGTGGTCTAAATTTGGAATTGAACAGAAATTTGTGAAGGTCTGTAAATGACATTTTATTTAAACGCCCCTCTTAAACCTCCCTCAAAGTTATTTGCAAATCATTTTAGGTACCCTAAACGGTGTATATTGATACTACCTATAACTTCCAGTACCATTTGTGCCCGAGACTCGGAAGGAAATATTCATATTTTCACAAAATCCTTTTTTTCCATGAATCGCAATTAATATTTTCACACCCTTAAGCCACCCTCAATGTTAGGTATTTGCAAGTCTTTTTAGGAACCCTAAACGATGTATCTTGGTACTGCCTATAACTTCCAGTACAATTTGTACCCGAGACTAGGGTGGAAATGTCCATATTTTCACAAAAACATTTTTTTCGATAAATCGCAATTAGGGGAACCCGCGGCAGAATGGCATACCTAAGATTTAAGAGGCCTTTGTTTCAAGGGATTTTGAAATTCCGGAACCAACTTAGGCTCAGACCCTTCTTTATTGTTTAGATAACACCCAAGAAAAGTTTGAGACGAATATTATTAGAAAAAAAAATTTTTTTGAAGCTCAAAAAAAAATTGTCAAAATGACCATTCTGCCCCGATTATGGGGCAGGGCAGAATGACCCATCTTAGGGCAGAATGGTCATTATTATTTGATTGATATGATTAAAATTATGAGAGCACTCATTTTGTTCGGCCAATTGGAACGCCAATCATCGAAAATCATATAAAGGTAATCCAAACACTCTAGACTCCATTACTTTCAAATATTCTACAAGCTCGAGCTCTTGACTAGCGGTGAAAAGTTTTTTGATCTTTAATCCAATTTTATCAATTTTATAATTTCCGTGATTTGTTTTTTTCTTTTGAACGTATCTTTTTGGGGTAGTTCGAGGAACATTATACTGTATCGACGCCTTTTTTAAACCAAATTCATCAATCACCATTAACAACAGCCTGAACAGCATTTTCCATAGAATTACTATCCCACTCTTGGCGTTCCGCTTTTCTGATATATATGAGCTGGGTTCGGCTTGCACACTCCGTGCACTCCGAGTACTTAACTCCGTTCGCACTCCAGTCGTTCGGGTATTGCTTTTTAACGAATCAGACAACGGCTGGAGTGCGAACGGAGTCACTCGGAGTGCACGGAGTGTGCAAGCCGAACCCAGCTATGATATACCGCATGCTATACACATTTTGAAAAAAATCGAAAAAATGAAAAAGAAAAACAAGCTGAACCCATTTAGGAGATATTTGAAATCCCCTTTAGACCGTTGTGACAAAAAAATTCAAAGCAGCCTTTATTTTTTATTTTTTTAATTTTCAAACCATCTCAGCCAGAAAACAAAAAGCCCAGGAGAAAAACCTTGAACACAAAACTTGTAGATCTCATTAAGACCTACAAAAAAGTTTATTTACAGGTATCCCTCCACGTGCACCGTTTTTGAGAAAATCGACTTCGAAACTTTCTACACATTTTCAGAGAAATTTCAAATTTGACGGCTTATATCTCGGAGACAGAAACAATCTGGAATATCAATGAAAAACAATTTTGTAGGTAATTTAATCCTCTTTCGAAATAAATTTGATTCAAGAGAATCGGTTCAAAAATACCGAAGTTATAGGCGAAAATCTGGCGCCGTGTCCGATCCCCAAAATGTTCCAGAATCAAATTTTTTTTTTTTTGCGGGCTTACGAAGCGTCGGAGCGAAAAGAGCATAGAGATATTTTCGACGTATTTTTTGCTCCTCTATCCAATGGTAATTTTTTGAAATTAGGAAAAGTAAATGCAGGGTGTGTATACCCTATTACACGCCCTTTTTCAAAATTGGGAGGATAGGGGTTAAAACCCCTCCGGTAGGTCGGAGAAGGCTGAAACTTAGAATATCAACTTTTTTAGACGCCTTCTACCTACATTCCGAATTATGTCCGAATCGGTCGAAAAAAAAATTTCAGGGGCCCCCCAGGAGGCTTTACTTTTTAGATAGGAGCCCCCCGTATTCGATAGAGCTCCCGCTCCACTATATACGTACCAATTTTTAGCTTGATCGGACCGTCGGTTCGGCCTCACAGGATTTTTGAAAATTAAATTCTCCCATCGGTGAGGGCCAGGGAAGGAAAAAACATCTCCAACTCGGTCTCAAAGAAACCTCGGGTCATCATTTTTAGATCGCAAAGATCAAGATATCCCCCTTAAAAAAAAATCAAAAATTCCTTCCCCCCCCCATTCGATAGAGTAACTTTTTCTCTACAACCCTACAAAATTTCAACTTTCCACTCCCAGCCGTTTGGGGGCTGTACCGGGGCTAGAAGTCAAAACTTTGACAGCTCCCAGGGGAGGAGGGGGGGGGGGGACGATAATTGTTTTGGCTCGACAAAATTAAAAGTACCAAGTCCCCTGAAAATTTCAACTTTCTATCTTATTGGAGAATGGGTCAAACATCGCGCGCGGGAATCGTTTATAGTAGATATGTAAGATGCGGTGTTGGCATATTTCAGCAACTAGTAGAGATAGAATTTTGAAAATTTGGAGTCTTGGAAATCTGGCAACATTGCCGATAGCACTGTTCAATCCTGCAGGCCCAAAAACTGTCAGATTTCGAATTGTGTGAACGCGGCTTAAGCGGTTTTGAAGATATTAAAGCGTTGCAGTATACTTTCTACTCTACTAACCCTGTATGTTCGGACCATCTGCATGATAACAATTATTTTATAATTAGTTCAAAGACGACATGCGTGAATCTCTTATAATTAAAAGAAATCTTATGACTGCTTGCTAATTTAATGCGGGGGTTATCGACGCCCGCGTGCCGAATAGTTATTTATGTATCAAGGGTACTAAATAGAAGATTATGCCCTGAGGGCGACAGTCTTACAAAGCCGAGGGCCCCTGGCCCGAGGGTTCGTAAGTCGTCCGAGGGTATATATCTATTAGTACCCGTGGTGCCTACAAACTTTTATGTCATACCAGTTGGCTGGTATAATAAATATATATTTTTGTAAATAAAGAATAAGTTAATCGAAAACTGTTTTTTGCGTCTTATTGCGGCGCGGGCCAGAATGTTTACTTTATGCCCGCGCGGGCCATAATGTGCACTTTATGCCCGCACGGGTATAAAGTAATGAATTATGTAGATGGTATCTAAGGTATAAAAACACAATAATGTACTGGTATGACATAAAATATTTTGGCGCCCTTTAAAGGGGGATAGGGCAAGGTCAAGAATTTATGTAGGAGTGGTTGAAAAAATATCAGCAACTTTTATTAAATGGGGTGTGACCCTAAAAACGACTTAAGCTACTTAAATCAAGAAAAAAAATCTAAGATCTCTCGTGAAAACCGGAAGAATGAACTTCCGCCACGGACGCCATTTTGGAATAATTTTGATAGGTCCTTGCAATGCCTGAGTTATAATCCAGGAGGCAGTGAAATTTTTTAGCACTTATTTTCCCAGTTGGTGTATATTAAATAGTTTGTTCTCCTGGTGATACAAAACAAGAATTTTTGAGTCTGCGGCTAAAATTTTCGGATGGGTTCACAAGATCAATGAAAAATACAAGTACACTTATTTTCCCAGACATAAATATTTCACATTTACTACAATAGAACATAAAGTATAGGAAAATAGCAATTTGGCTTATCTCAGATAGTGAAAGTGAGTCTGGCTGAAAACTTTCGAATCAATTTTCACTTGCCAGACATAATATTATCCATACTCACAGATTAGCCGGACTATTTTTTTACGTAACTTCAGTAGACTTCTGATTAGTAGACCTATTTTTATCATTGAGAAAAAAAAGGGCCGTGCATTCTTAAGCCTTAACGCCTTTTGCGCCTCAACCCATCGGAAAACCCCCCCTAAAAATATATGTATTTTGCTTAGAATTACTAACCCTACAATTCTATCCATATTGTCTGACTGGGAAAATAAGTACCGAAAATCGTCACTGCCTCCTAGACATAAGGCGATTTCGATTGACTATTTTGGTTGCGGTTGGTGCCTATTCCGTTGTGCCCCGGTATGCCGTTCTGCCCCGAGTTCCCCTATTAGCCATAACCCCTTAAACCACCCTCAAAGTAATTTGCAAGTCAAGCGAGGCTCCCTAAACGGTGCATATTGGTACTGTCTATAACTTCCAGAACCATTTGTACCCGAGATTAAGGTGGAAAAGTCTAGATTTTCACCAAAAACCCTTTCTTCGATGAATCGCAAATATTAGTTTTAACTCCTTAAACCACCGCCAAAGTAATTTGCAAGTCAACTGAGGTTCCCTAAACGGTGTAAATTGGTACTGCCTATAACTTCCAGTACCATTTGTACCCGAGACTAGGGTGGAAATGTCTAGATGTTCACAAAAACCCTTTTTTCGGTATCGCAATTATTAGTTTCATCCCCTTAAACCATCCTCAGAGAGTTTCAGGTACCCTAAACGGTATATCTTAGTACTGCTTTTAATTTAATTTAAGATTTAAGGCTCAGGAAAAAAATGTTGCTACTGTCACCCTTCGAAATGTTAGTTTCATATTCCAAAAAGCTCGCTTGGAGTTTTAAATGGAGCGAACAAAAAAGTCAAATTGCAATAGGACATTTCCAAATATTCTCAGACATGCAGTACTTATATCCACTAAAAACTCACCTAGTAAGATATTTATTAAAATGGAACTCCTTTTCAAGCTCCGTGAGTTGCTTATTAGTAAAATTAGTCCTGCCAGTGTTGAGGCAATTTATACTCAATAGACTAGAAGCGTTGGAGCCCAAGCACGACCTATTCGCAGGATTTTGAGGGTCCAAATTGGGTCCACTTTGCACTACCTTCGAATACTCAGTTATAGTCGCCGGCGATGGTAGTTTCGGTGCTGGAACAAAAAAAAAAACTTATCAAGCTAAAAATAAATAAGTGAAAACAAAAAAAAACTTTCCCCCCTTATTTTATAAAGTAAACCGTGTTACATGTCACCCAACTTTATCTGGCATCGTGTCGAGCCGATTTTTCAGAAAAGTTCGTAACATGGAAACCCGTACCCACGATATCTCCAGAGAAATCTATAAGTTGAAAACTATAAGCACGGGGCTTCGCATTAATTATTTTCAATATTATACAAAACTGACAGCGCTGATATAAACAAGTTGATATTATAATTTTAATGAAGAAGCTTTTATACCTGGAACTAAAATTTTTTTTCTTCAGCTTTTCTGTAGAGGATAATATCATTATCGTTGACTAGGTCATGAATAATGAATAATTACTAATGCCGGCCTGTCAACTATAGAATTTCAATCAATACTAATTAGTGTAACATAATTATTTATTTATCGAAAATCAATTAATTTATTTCAGTTGTCGATAACAGCCACCTGTCCACATTGAGTTTGTCTATATGTATATAATTTTTTTAAAAGTAAGTACTTCAAGGGGTTATTGAAAAATCATTTGAAATCCTAACAAAACAAAGACAAATATTATTACAGTGAAATACACAATTTTCCACCTACAGAGGGGGCAGCTGTATTTAATATTTGATTACCTTCTTGAGTTACATTACGTTACGGTTCAACGGGAAAAAAAGATCAGATTTCACTTGAATAAGTATAAAAATACCGTCCGATAATAAATTTGATAAATTAAACGCAACAACAAACAAAGATAACTACTGTCCGTTAAAAGTCTTATCGGTGTCAGCTACGAGCTGACAGCTAGTTTCTCAGCGATATTATACATTATGCATTTCTCATGAATATTAACAAGGCCATACATTTAATAAAGATATTTTCCACCGGAGCGTCGGACAGAAGTAACGAGGAAAACGCGATAATGGAATAAAATATCAATGTTTGCTTTGATGGAGAAAATAAAGAAAGGTTGGAATTTATAGGGAAATATGAATAAATTGTTACGGATTCTGGGTTCACTAGAACTCACTAATACAAACAGTAACTAGTTTTATTAAACTAAGTACTTAATGTTGATGTAAATAACAATTCAGATGTATGAAATCCCCTTTCTGGTAGCTAACGCCAGCATCTGTCTTCTGTTTAGTGTAGAATTTAGGTTGTGTTCCGTATGTCAACTGTCAGTCAGTCAGCTGTTTTTGTTCCAAGTCGAGTCGTGTGTTACAGGTTATGTAATGTTGTAACGAGTTGAAGTTTGTTTTAAAAAAGTGTCTTTTGTTTTCAGTAGTTCAGTAGTAATTTAATAATAAACTTTAGTTGTGCGTTAAGAGGAAATTGTTTTATTTATTCACTGCAAGCTCACAGGTTATGGGCCCAGTGTCGTTGTGTATCGCGGAAGAAACAATAAGTTAAAAGCGAAAGGTGAAAACGTGAAAATGGCTACAGCATCCGCTACAATGAATGTGAAACCGTTTGATGGTGTAGGTTTCACAAATTGGGAATTTAGAATGAAATTGCTACTGGAACATTACGAAGTATTGGAAGTACTAGAAAAGGATCCCCCAAGATCCAAAGGTAATAGCAGATTTTAAGAAAAAGGTCAATAAAGCAAGAAATGTTATTGTGCAATGCTTATCAGATAATATTTTGGAAATGATCAAGAATAAAATTTCTGCACAAGATATTATGACAGAATTAACAGGAACTTTCTTGAAAAGAGGAATTTCAAATTTGGTATATTTACAAAGTAAATTAAGAAACCTGAAATTTTCAGAAAAAGATTCATTGCAATAATTTATTATAGAATTTGAAAAGACAGTTTCAGATATAAGAAACAGTGGTGGGAATATTGAGGAAACAGAGGTGATTAGCCAACTCCTGGCAGCAATGCCATCTTCTTACAGCCCTGTAGTAACAGCAATGGATATACTGTACTGTCAAACAAATGCTAATATCTCCCTTGATGTTGTCAAAAATAAACTGCTAATGGAAGAAGAAAGACAACGCAGAAACAAAAATGAGATAGAAGACGGTCCACAAGTATTCATGAGCAGAAACTTTAGAGGTAGAGATAGAGGCAGAGGAAGTAACAGGGGAAATTATTCAGGTATGAGAGGCAATAATAATACATACAACTCTCATTCCAACTTTAGTAGTGCCACCTCTAGTAATAGTAATAATAGCAATTTTCCATTTAAATGTTACAATTGTGGAAAAAGAGGCCACAAGAAATCTGAATGCAGAAACAATCAAAATTCGAGCCAAAATAATAATTCTCAGGGTAGTTCTAGAAATCCTCAGTGCAATTTAACCGGAGAAAATGAAATAGCCTTCTTAACCAGTGACGATACAGCTTTGTCAACTGAAAAATCAATTATGTTTATTGTTGATAGTGGAGCTACAAACCACCTTGTAAATACAGAGGTGGGCAAATATTTAACTGATGTGTAAGAAATATTTCACATCACAAAATACAAGTAGCTAAGCAAGGCGAAACAATAGAGGCTTTTAAAGAAGGAACTTTGCATTTGGAAACAAATGATGGTAAAAACATTAAATTGGAAAAAATTTTGCTTTGTAATAATTTAACTCACAATTTACTATCAGTGAAGAAGTCTTTAGGGACTACAACTTTCCAATCATCTGAGGGAGAAGACATTTGAGGAATGAAAGGAAAAATTTATAAAGATTGCCATTTTGATTACGCCATAGAGGAAACTTTAGGGGGTTGTCTTCGACCTTTTGAAGCATTCCCAAAAACCATTTGTCACTTTATGATGTAGGGGTGTAAGATGGAGGAGTAAAATGGAAAACGGAATCAACAGCCATAGGTACCGCTCGAGAAAGAAAATCGGGAACTATATGGTCTTTGCCTTTCCAGTGGATAAGTTCAAAATCGAACAGTTGGAGACGTAACTGCCAACGTGCAAGACGACCTTGTGGATCCTTTAAACTATGAAGCCATAACAAGGATGCCTGATCAGTGATAACGATAAAATGGATGTGATCTAAATAGTGACGCAACTTCTCAACAGCCCAAATGACAGCAAGACATTCCTTCTCTATGACAGTCAGTTTCATCTCTTGCCTGGTTGAAGACCTTGACAGATAGCAAACAACCTTTTCACTCTCCTCGTGTTGTTGAGTTAAAACAGCTCCCAGCCCATAGTTAGAGGCATCGGTTTGTGAATAAAACATCCTGTCGAAATCAGGTGCAGTTAGAATTGGAGCAGTGACTAAACATTCTTTGAGTAATGGGAAAGATTTCTGGCAAGTCCAGGAGAATTTAACGTCCTTTTTAGTTAAATTAAGTATGGGTGCTAACACCGAAAAAAATTCTGGGACAAAACGCCGATACAATATGCGTCCTTTTTTGTATATTCATTGACCTGTCTAAAATCGATGCAAAATCTGAAGGATCCATCCTTTTTCCGAGCAAGGCACACAGGACTAGACCAAGGACTACTAGAACGCTCAATGACTCCTAACTTCAACATTTCCCCAACTTCGTCATCTATAAACTTTTGTTTGAAGGGAGAGACACCTTTGTTTTATGGGTCTTGTACCAGGATCTATAATGATTTCATGCTCAGCTACCTTGCAGCAATCGAGTCCAGTACCCATCTCTGCAATTTTCTGCTCCACCAGGGTGTCTAAAGAAGATCGTTCTGACGGAGTCAAATTGTCTCTATCTTGGATAGATAAAATATCAGTCTCACCAGCAGACTCAGAAAAATGCCAAACATCTTGTCTAAGATCTCGGATAATTTTCATGGTTTTCCAGAAGTCTACTCCAAGAATAATTTTATGTGAAAATTCAGGGAGTACGATGACATCAATAATGTGAGTTTTGTCCATTAAGCTTATGGGTGTCTGAATGTAACCTATACCTGTGCAAGTTTAGCCATTAGCCACAGTGCAAGAATTTTGTTGTTTTACCAACTTCAAACCTAAGCTCAAAAGAGTGTCATATCTAGGCTACCCAACTAGAGTACGACTAACACCTGAATCAAGTAGACCTAACATAGGATATCCCAATATTTTAATTTCAAGGTATGGACGCTGATCACCTTGCCTATGTGATATTAGTCCAAAGGAGCCTATTTCCAAAATCTTCAACCCTTCACACCCGCTGGGGTGTGTAGGAAAGAAATCTCGCGACCTAATGATTTCCCCTAGGATCGTTTCTCGAGTTACCACATTTAGGACAATTCCTAACTGTAACGTTAGGGTTACCACATCGATAGCAATGGGTTTTCCTAGTAGTCCAAGAGCCCAGAGCCGCCAGACACAACTTATTTTCTAAAGGACAGAATATGTGGGATTGAGTAGCACTTATAGGTACTATGAACGTATGTATACTCGCTAAGTTGGGTAGACGGCCAGTTGAATGTTATTTGTAAATAACGGTTTTTCCCATTATGGGAAAAACCGAATCCCATTTCTACTCTAGCCTGGAGTAGACTGTAAGTTTAAGAGGGGGAAATAGATATCTCGCTCCCTCTCAAACGCATGCATAGTAACCTCGCGCTCACACTCACGGAAAAACTATTATTGCGTCTGGGGGGATGTTTGGACGGTGCGATTGGTCTGGCTGAGCACACGTAGTTATGAAATAGTGTCCCCAATAACATGTATAAAAATCAAGCGTTAGAAAAAAAGTTAAAGTACTTTTTAAGCTTTTGCACCTGGTGTCGGTAAATTGGCCGTCTACCCAACTTAGCGGGTATACATACGTTCATAGTACATATAAGTGCTACACAATCCCAAATATTCTGTCCTTTAGAAAATAAGTTGTGTCTGGCGGCTCTGGGCTCTTGGACTATAGGGTTAGGACAATTTCTGTTTTAATGACCGGATTTCTGGCAATTCCAACAAATTAAATTGGGTGAATTACTTGATGGTCTTGACCTTTGAGGACCATTGTTGGGTAAATCTACTCTGTCAATGCCAAAGGAATCTGCATCGTTGTTCAAGACAGAATTCGTCAAATCGGAGTTAGGTTGGTCGACCCCAACAAAGGCAAAATCGGGTTCTACAAATTGTTGACGTTTTCTGGAAGGTGGAACGTAATGTTCAAATTTATATTTCTTTGTCTCCAGCTTAAGACATTCACGTTCTAATTCTTCAAGTGAAGTGAGTTAACAACTGGGAGTTGAGTTGTGTAGGGGTTTCAGTAGTTAATCCATCGAAACGTCTAAACAAGGCCTGCATATAAGACAGGTAGTCTAGCAAGATAATTAGGTAGTTCAAAGTGAAGACTAAGCAACTCACACAAGGTTTTCCACGTATCAAATCTGTCACTATCAAAAAGTTGGTGTTCTGTGAAATGACGGGATTTACTTAGTTCGGCCTCTTTCTCTGGGAAATTATGTAGTGACAATTTAGAGTCATTAGCAAATTTAAGATTCCACTTCTCTGGATTTGGAAATTTAGAACTTTTTGGAAAACTTGGTACTTGTGGAGTGAATCGGTTGGTGGAGTTATGTACCGGAGAAGATACATGAAAAATGTTGTTATGCTATGTTGAACATTTCACAAGATTCAGAATTATGGCATCGGAGAATGGGCCAAGCATCAAAATATCCATCGACTAGAATTTGTGAAATATGTTTAAAGGGAAAACAAACCCAAGCTCCACACAAAATATTGGAAGAAAGCAGGAAACCCACTAAAATATTGGAAGTGTAGGTATAATATCAACTGACGTATGTCGTCTAATAACTCCAGCATCAAATTATGGTTATCTATACTTTGGCCCTTTTATAGATCATTATTCTCATTTTGCAGCTTGTTATTTCTTGAGTCTTGTTAAATTCAGAAATTATGTTGCCTTGGTGGAAAATAAATTTAATTCCAGCTTTCAACGCCTCAGATGTGATAATGGTGGCGAGTATGTGTCACATGAATTCAAAAATTTCTGTTCTCAAAAAGGAACTAATTTATAGTACACAGTGAAGTACACACCACAACAACACCGTGCGGCAGAAAGGCTAAACAGGTCGATTATGGAGAAAGCCAGTTGTCTAATCTTTGAAGCTGGTTTACCAAAAGAATTTTGGGAAAATTCTGTGGGAACTGCAATATATTTGTTGAATAGAATTGAAACCTCGGTTATCAAAGACGGTAGAACTCCTGTGGAAATTTGGTATGGTCAGAAGCCAAATTTAGAGAAAATACAAGTTTTTGGATGTGATGCGTACCTTCACATACCAAAAGAAGAAAGAACCAACAAATTAGATTTCAGAAGCAAGAAAATGATTCTATTCGTTTATACCGATAATGGTTATCGTCTTTGGGATTCAGACAAAAATAAAATAGTCATTGGCAGAAATATTGTCTTCAATGAAAATTCCAATCAACACCAGAAACATGTGATAGATATATATGAAGTAAACGATAATGGAAATGAAAATATTGAAGATTCTGTATCAACTCCAAAAGAACCAAACCATCCAAACATTGAAAAGCAAAGGGAATATGAAACACCAAAAACCAGAAAAAGTGAAAGAAGGAAAAGTTTACCTAAGAAATTACTATGACTTGAATGAAGAAGAATAGCTTTGTCAATGCAAGATTTATCGTCAGAAATGCCCCAATCATATGAAGAAGCAATAGTAGTGACCCAAGATGGAAAGAAGCCATAGAGAATGAACTAAGCACCCTCAACAAAAATCAGACATGGACATTAGTGCCCAAAAACAGTGTACCAAACAGTGAAACGATTATTGACTCAAAATTAATTTTTCGGGAAAAAGAACTTATAGTGAATACCGGTAGTGCAACAGTGATGAAAGCAAGACTAGTAGCTAGATGCTACCAGTTATCAAATTTGGGAGAAGAAGTCTATACTCCAGTTGCCCGAATGATAACTATGAGAATCTCACTGGCTCTCAGCATACAAAAAAAAAAATGAAGATTCACCAGTTAGATGTCAAAAGTGCTTTTCTGAATGATACTTTGAAACAGCCAGTTTACATGCAGATTCCTCAAGGACTCAATGTAAGTGATAATTTATACTGGTTAACACACTGGAGACTGCACTGGGCCCATAACCTATTGAATTTTATAGTGGAGGCACAATACGAAAACACACTACGTTTTATCAATTTACTATTCCTTCATGATGGAAGTACACGAGAGAAAAACCCAAAAACTAGTTTGATCAAGAATTTAACAACATGACATTACATTATTAAATTTTCAGAATAATTGTACTGGTATGTCAACTGGACATAGTAGGTAATTCAATAAAAACCAATCAATATTTTTCAATTTGATGATTTTTTAGTTAGTTTGATTAAGTTGCATCAAAAATCTGATTTCACGAAAATCACCAACTATGACTGCTTCTTTTTCACGAATATTCCACAGCAAAATTGCAAAATCCTCAAGTATTAGGTATTATTTGGATCGTATCGTGACCGTAGCCCTGGTTCCGTCGCCAATGTCAAAACAAACAAAACCCGAGCCAAATCCATTAAAACTTTATTTGAAGAAGCGATCGTAATCGAGAATTGCCCAATATCGAATGACCCAGCATGATGCAAGCCGAGTTTTTCGAAACTATAGTCCAGTTAAACTAGACGATTTGAAGAAAAAGATTCAATCAATTACGTACCCTCCAAAATGCCACTCGTGTACGAAAAACCTGCATCTCTCAGTGGTAATTAAATTTGGCAAAGCCCAACCGAAACGTAGACAAGTCAAGTCCCAAGATGAATTGGGCCAACGCCGAATCAATTAGTTCCCCAAAAAAAAAAGGGCGACTGTTTCTTATTTAGCAACCGATCTGTCTTCGTTCATTAGCCAATTTATACAAACAGTTACTTTTAGTTTTTTGAATTTGCAAGTTGCATCTCTATTTTATTATATACATAGTACAAAAACGTTTCTAGGTAAAATGATTAATTATTACACTTTTAAAGCCTCTAGGGATATTCCATATGCTTGATAAGATCGGTTCGTTTTTACCAGCAACAACAACGCAACTTTTATTAATGAGCCAAATTTCGCAAGTCAGCTATTTTGAAACACTCGTGCTGGCTTTTGCAGTCACGCACCGTACAAGCAAACATAACTTGGGACTTTCTATCGGAACTGCCAATGTTACAAGGTATAGGTTAATTTTCTGGTCATCGTCCACCAACTTTTTATTTATATAATATGAATATTAGTAGAGATATTGGACTTATATGCACATAGATATTGTTAGTTATTTATAGTCCATTGATTGTGAATACCTATATCCAGGCATTCTGAAAATGGAAAATAAGTTGCGACACCAAATCACTGTCTCAGAAGTCATAGCTTCACATGGATAGGCGAATGGAAAGCGAGAATACTCGTCGACGCTTACTATCGTGGACCATCCTAGTGTATATTGTAATGTTTAGTTGAACCAATAATAAATTAAAACAGGCAGATAATTATCTAGTTTTATATTTTAATTGCAAGTCTTTCTTATTTTCTGACGGTTTTTTATTGCTTGGATTTTATTATTATCCGGAGAAACCCCACTTTCACTTATTATGTGTCCAAGAAATTTAACTGTTTTTTGAGAAAATTTTTCTAAATTTAAAGTTAGTCCACTTTTTGCTATTTTGGTAAATTTTGGTTAGAAAATTGTCTAAATTTTGATTGTGTTCTTCCAATGAAGAACCAAAAACGAGAATATCATCAAAATAATGTATAACCCCACTAACACCCTCCAAAGTCTCATAAAGGAATCGTTGAAAAATTTCGGGTGTCGAACAAATACCGTATGGTAAACGAACGTAACGGTACCTGTCCCAAGGCGTAGCTATCATGCACATTCTAGAACTATCATAGTCTAATGGTATTTGTAAAGGAATCTTGCGTGCAGTACATACTTTAGGCTCAAAATTACCTGTTAATGTTATTTTATAGTTTTTGTTAACTTTTCCAATTCCACTGAAAGCACTGCTATGTTTATCAAGAATTTGTTTCAGATTTCCTAGTTTGAATACTTCATTCGGAGAGGTAATTTCACAAGTGTTATTTACAATTTTCAAAAGTTTGGCAGCCTCCAACCCTAGGATAGAAGAAGCTGATTGCCCACTGTTTAATACATGAAACGATAGTTCTGATGACTGGCGAAATCACACAGCAAATTTATTTGACCCAAAGTATCTATCTTGTGTCCCGTATATGACAGCAGAACAGATGAAGTCTTTGAAATGTCACTAAATTTTATTTTTAACATCTTAAAGTCTTTGTAAGTTAAAATGTTAACGTGGCTTCCAGTATCAATTTTTAGGCTTATTTGACACTGTTCAATAATTAAGGTTTCAAACCATTCCACCGCATTTACATTATGGTTTATTACAATCCAAACCACATCATCACTAACTGAGAAATCAGATTTTTGACTGTCTGAGTCTGTGTCATAAGTATCAGTTTCTACATCGACTTGATACTTTCTGCTACAGAATTTCCGATAATGGCCTTTACGATGACATTTTGAGCAGACACGGTTATATGCTGGACATTGTCTTTTTGCATGCCCTGATCCACACTTGGAACACGTTTTGATCCTAAAATTTTTTCATAGTTAGATGGACCAGCTTTTTCTTGAGACTGCTGAGCATACCCAGGTGTTGATGATTTGTAATATTGACCTTCAGATTTTCTTGACCCTTATTTATACTTCCTGAATTTCTTTCAGCTTGATCTTGATCTTGAGAAATTACTTTTAGCTACACTAGCTTCCATCGATCGACAAATCTTTATTTTAAATCAGATTCCTGCAAAAGTCTTTCCTGGATTCTGCTATCTTTAATACCCAAAACAAGTCTATCTCGGATCAACACATCAGTTTCCTTGAATTCACAAGTTGAAGCAAGCTGTCTCAGGGCTGTGACAAATTGGTCTACAGTCTCTGTTTGTTGCTGGTGTCTCCTAAAGCACTTAAAGTGTTCGTAAACAAGGTTTTTAACAGGGTTACAATAAGCATCAAACTTTTTCAAAATAATAAAAAGCTTAGTTTTATCCTCTGTTACAGAGTATTCAAAGGTATTATAAATTTGGAGTCCCTAATCTTCAATTAAATTAAGTAAGATTGCGATCTTCACTTCATCACCTTTTTGCAATTTTCCGCTAGCTTAAATATAGTTTTCGAACTTCTGCTTCCATAATTTCCAGTGTGAAGTTAAATCACCTGAGAAGCTAAGTTCATTGGGTGTCCTACTGTCCGACATTGTTCTCCTACTTTTTCCTACAGCTCAGTGCGGTCGTACACTTTTGCACAGATGTCCTGGCACTTGTACAGATGTCCTGGGTTTGTATTTCACAATAGCTGTCGTGGTGAAGCTCCAACTTACAACCCCAGCACTTAATCACACCTGTCGTCTTTTCCACAACTAGATACGCTTTCACACGCTGCCACGATGTAATGTTTAGTTGAGTCACCGCAGAGAATTATCTACATAGTTTTATATTTCAATAAAATAGGTCATGACAGACTACTGTCATTAAAAGTATTATTATGTTGTCTAGACCCAGGCATGATATTATCAACTGTTGGTTGCGGACTTGGCAAGACATGATACATGACAGAAAGAAGGTTCTTTGTTTCAGTAAAAATAAAGTGTCCATCTTCTGGTGAGAAACATCTTGATCCTTGTTGCAATTGGCCTACAGTCTGCTAATAGATTTGAAAATAATGTAAGAAGATCAATTTTCAGGATTGCCAAACTACAAATCGATGAGGAGACTTAGATACTTCAAAGTATAAATTGTAAAGTAGGGAATTGCTTAATAAACTTATTATTATTATTATTTGAGAAATATATTATTATTATTTGAAAGAAGTACAGTGTACTGGAAAACATCCATACTGAATTCTGACAATGAGAGAAGTCCTGGAAGATTATCATGCTCTTGCTTGCTTTTCGGTCACTTAGAATGTTTCCAAAACATTATATATTTAGTGAAACTTATAGATTCTAACAATCAAACAGAAAACTCTAATATGAGCAAATTGCTTTTAATGATTTTGCCAGAAGAATGATGTATCTTTGTTTGTCCAACGTGGAAGATTTGAGCATGTGACGTTAACATTTAATTTAATTAAAAGCTCACATACGACTATTTTTTTTCCGACATATACCTAACCTATCATGCGAAACTATTTTTAAAATTGCTTCTTTTTAAAGCCATTATCTAAAGTGGGAAAAAATAACTGACGTGAAATATAATATAGGGAGGATACTTTAAAGTAATTTTCTTGATGCTTGCCATATAATAATAATTGTATTAGATATGATATGAATGGAAATTGTATATGTTCGGCATTTTTGATATTAATAACTATGAATAGTTTCAAAATCTAGGTAACTACTTGAAGAGGTTCATGAAAACAACGTAAAACTAACCCAAACTCTTCCGGAAATTTAATTGAACTTGTAGGTGTTTTGTAGACCGATTTTTTGCCCATTATTATCACTTGTATTGGATATTTTAGTAGGGCTTAGAAGCTCGTGATAAGAGCTAATGGCAGTGACATCGAAAAACATTACAATGAAATGTTTATACATACAATCCAGTATACCTATTCACGATCCAATGTCTCATTGTTAGCTAAAAGTTGTACAATTCTTATCTCAAAATTACCCACTTTTTACTTAATCTCTTACTCAACCAGAAGTATCGCTAGTTGGTAATCTACATATCGAAAACCGAAAATTTCTTTGCGTGCACGCAATGCGTGCCCCCGCACTTTCGTGCGATTTCTACATCGATAAGGGATTCCCCTAGAAAAAAAACCCTTTTGTCATGTAGATACAATTAACATACTTTATTAAATGATAAGGATTTACAACACGGTCTACAGGGGCAACCCAATGGTATAATCATAAGACAGCCAATAAAGCACGAAATTATACCCTTTGTGTTTCATTCAAAAATAATTACAATGTTTATTTTTCTTTGTATCACCCTGTATCGTTGGTTATTAATTTATAAGTAGGTGCCAATGTCTTTCGTCTAACAAAAAAGCAGATGATATCGATATCGTGTTGGTGTCTCCGGGCTAAATTGGTCGAATGGGCATGTAACGGTTTTGACAGGTAAAGATAAGTGACTAAAAAGAGTCGTCCTTTCTGCCTACGCTTCTTGTATATAAAGGTTCCCAGACTTGGGTTCTGATAGTAGCGATGATGATATGGCAATTATGAGAAAAATTAATTAATTCGTGTAAAGAGTGACTTATTTTTCAAAATATACTCACTTAAAAAACTAATGTGGATTACTGGTTGAAAAAGCGTTTTCTTTTAATACTTGGTAGAACTACTAAGTGCTTTGAAGTTTAGTTTACTTGGTCACTATCTTCAAGTTTGGGGAGGCATTAGGTATCAATTTACAAGACGATGATTATTTATCCATGTAGATTAGAGTAATTCCAGATAAAGAATTCACTAGAATGTATATGCTTTGTCATTATCTAATAAACTACCATTGTTTCAAATCCTTGAGCAGATATAACATTTTAATATTCTTCCTGTAACGATAGTGTTAACTATCAAGGTCATCCTCGTGCAGCAACGAAAAATTAAAACTTGCAAAGTGCATATGGATATTAAAAAAAAATGGAATGATTTGCATTTTTCGTCGCCCAGAGATGATGATATCAGCGAAACGTTGGCATGGAGTGGCGGCCCGTCACTTTATACCCATTTCCGTTATTATACCGCGCCAGCCACTTTGCTGAGCTGCAATATTTTTGCGACATGAATTTTTGCTGTGTAAGAGGAAAATTTTGCAACCTGTCAAGTTGGGTAGAATTTCAATGGTATGAAATTTTAGCTAGTAATTTAATGGAATTTAGATGGATGCTTGGGAAAATGGAATCTTTGGGTCAAGGCAATGTGACTGCGTTAGAACATCTTTTAGATTTATAAATTATCAACAAAATAATATCGTTACGACTGATAGGAGTAAAGAACTCATCCATAAAATGCCAAAAAAGTTGTGAAAGATGTTCCTTCCAACAAGATTTGGGAAACAACCTATTTTACAACTGAAAATTCGTCGAAACAAACAAATGGCTGAGAAACAGAATTTATACTATGTAAAAAGGTAAAACCATTTAATGGAAACGGATTTGCAAATTGGGAATTTCGAATTAAATTGTTAGTACAACAACAGGGAGGTTTGGATGTTTTAACTACTCCAATGCCTGAATTCTCGGATGCTCAACAAGCTACCTGTAAGTAAAATAATATCAAGGCAAATATGTTCATTGTACAAAGGTTGGCAGATAATATTCTTGATTCTGTCAAACTGAAAAGTAATGCTAAGGAAATGCTGGACACTTTGGAAAGTATTTACACAAAAAGGGGCACATCAAATCAAGTTATGTTGCAGAAACAACTACGAAGTTTGAAGTAGGTATACAGAGGGAACACAGATGCATAGTATTTTTTCACAAAATTTGATACCTAATACTCTGAGTGAATTTTAAAGGCTGCATCAGGAGGAAACATAGACGATAATGAAGTGATTTCACAGTTGTTATCATCATGTTTCGCCAGAATCAAAGTACAGTGGACATAAGTTTTGTGAAAAACAGACTTCTAATGGAGGAAGCCCGACAATTGAAGAAAAAAGATGAGGAAGGAACAAATACTGTTTTTCTATCAAAGTATAACAAAAAAGATCGATGCAGAAAGCCTGGAATATATATAGAGGTATGTAATTGCAATAATCCTGGAAATTATTCGGGAAATTTTGGTGTTAATCAGAGTGGAAATTTTCCGTTCAAGTGTCATTTGTGTAACCAGACAGGGCACAAAAGAGCAGAGTGTCCACAAAATAAATATAGGAACAATGAATAGGTATAAATGGAAATTATCATTCTTAGGCAAGTAATAAATAAAGGGGGTAGCTGGAAAGTATTCCGAAGTTAATGATATTTTGGAATGTCGTTTGTGCATAGTCTGTGGAGTAGAATCTAAGTTTTCGACCTCGAAGACCCTGTGCTTACTTGGGGGAAAGTCGTAAAACCTAGAAATTTTCGACCTTTTTCAGTTTTTCGCTTATATCTTCTAAACCATTTGTTTTTAGCGGAATACACCTATCTATATTTAGTTGAAGAACATTTATTTCAAATCTAACTGGTCAAAAGTATTTTTTTTTACGCAAAGTAACCGAGATACAGTGGTTCAAAGATACAAAAATCGCAAAAATTATTATCGGTTTCGTCGCAGCTAAATCTCAAAGTAAGTTCGTTTATTCCGTCTTTATTTTTTTCTCATAATACTGGCTAACAGCAACGTAATGACGCTGATAAAATAAATTTCATTAGCTCCTAAATTAGTGTTATTGTAAATGCAAACCGGAATAATAATAGAAGTTTTTCAATTCAATATACATAATTGAAAAACTTGAAAAGGAAAAAAATTACTTCCAAAATTTTGGAGTGAAGCAGAAATTCGAAACTTTGAGCTCCTGTTCTGGGGATACCAAAAAAAGTCTGAAATTTAAGAAGTTTCCAAAATTTTTGGGAATTTTCTTGAACACATCATTCAAATATTTGAAAACTATAGTTTTTACTTAGTCCTCAATCAGCAGGATCTTAAATCATAATAAATCAGAGCCTCAAGTCTCTAGTCTCTAGTGTCCTTTCTTTAGATCTTGAGACACTGATTTTTGATCTTTTTAGAGATATGACCGCTTTTTAAATCAAGAGTTTCAGGATTTTTGGGCAGCTCTGGATCCTCCAAGCCTTAAATCTTTGATTTGGAATCTTTAGTCTTAGGATGAACGAAGATGAGTCTTTGATCTTCTTTTTCAAATCCTGAATAGTGAGACATTGAAACTTGAGATTCCAAAGTATTCAAAGTCTCATATTTTCACCTTCCAGTGCTGTGCCTTGAAATCATTGAAGTATTTTAGTTTTAAGTCATGAATTTTGAAAACCTTGGAAGTTTTCAAAATTTTTGGAGTCTATGGAGCTTTCAGGAGATTGACAATCTTGGATTTCAATTATTTTTTTCAGTCTTTTTAGAATTTCCAAAGACTACTGTCTCAGGTCTTTAATCACCCGTTTCACGAGAAAAGAGGCTTTAAAGTCCTGAGAATCTATGAATTCTTTACTTTTTAGTATTGTGTCTCAAAAATCATTAGCATTAGTCTTGAGCTTACAGTCATTTCAAAATTTTTTGAATTTTTGGAGCTTTCAAGGAACTGACAGTGTTGGATTTTAATTTTTTTCAGCGTCTTTACAATTTCCGAAGACTACTGTTTCCGGTTTTAAATCACATTTTAGAATCTTGGTAAAAAAGACTTCAAAGACTTCAAAATCTATAAATTTTTTACAGTTTATGAAAATACAAAAGTATATGAAAACCAACGATTTCGAGGTTTTAGTTGCGGTAAACGCGGAAAAACATTCATGGGCACAATAGACATACATTTATCGTCTATGTGGGTGCACGTGAAAGGGATGAAAATAAAATATGTTTATTCCATGCTTGATTTCAATTGTGGTCGGTCGGAAGAAGTTTTTGTCAAGTTGAGAATTTTTCTGTATCTTTGAACCACTGTATCTTGGTTACTATTGCGTTAAATAATACGTTGGACTATTGAAATTTGAAGGAAATTTAATGTTCTTTAACTTTATAACTAGGTGTATTCCGCTAAAACGCATGGATAGAATATATAAGCAAAAAAATTAAAAAGTCTGAAAATTTTGTGGATTGTCGACTCCCCCCAAGCTAGCTCAGGGTCCTCGAGGTTGAAAACTCAGATTTTGCTCCACAGACTACCCACAAATGACATACCAAAATATCATTAACTTCGGAATACTTTCCAGCAGAAAGTACTTGCCTTCTGGACTATCCTGGTCATAGGGGAAGCTTTAAGGAAAATATTTCTCACAGATATAATGCTAATAGTGTTCAGGAAGCAACTCAGAAAGCAAGTAATGAACAGATGGAGGAAGACATAATATTTTTATAATCAGAGGATTGTTTGGAAAATGCCTTGTCATGTACCTAACACTGGAAGTGATATGTATTTTGTCGTTGACAGTGGAGCGATAAATCATTTATTCACAGAAAAATTTGGAAAATTCATTTAGGACAGTAATAATGTATTTCATGAGATAAATGTGACTAGACAAGGGCAAACAATCACAGCAACAACACAGGGAATTTGAAAATCGAAACGGGAAAACATATAATTGTGAAAGATGTTTGGGTATGTGCCAATTTACTATAATCTATTATCTGTAACAAAATTGGAAGAAAATGACTTTGAATTAATGCTTTTTAACAAACAGGTGACAATTTTCAAAAATTAAATAAATACAATACTTGAAGGAGTGTTGAAAGGAGATTTATATTATGTTCATTTTAAAATAAATCAATATAATCCTACAGTAACTTTGACAAGTGAATATAAAATGTTGTTGTGTAGAAGAATGGGACATCTAGCAAAATACCCAGCTCCGTGTTTGTGTGAAGTCAAAACCATCCAAATTACCATTTGTAGATATTTCTTAGAAAAGAAAATCCAATGGAATCTTGGAAACGGTGTCTACTGATATTTGTGGGCCAATATCACCAACAACATATGACGGTATAAGTCATATTTTATCTCTTTCATTGACCATTTCTCACACTTTTGTGTAATTTTCTTGCTGAGCAATAAGAGTGAGGTGGTGAGCAATAAGAGTGAGGCCTTATCAAAGTTTAAAAATTATGTCGGTATGGGTTGAAGCTAAAATTGATTTCAGAATACTGGTTGGCACAAACCACGAAAAGCACCCCCCCCTAAAGAAGCAATTCTAATACTGAAATCAGCACAAAATAATAAATGCCCTGAGACAACGTCAGAGCCGGTACCTATTTAATAATCAAAATTTTGGATTACTACTTTTAGAAAACCCCTTCTAATAGTCCCAATGAACCTAGAGCCGGTGACAATCATAATTTGAACTCATTTTGACACTTGAGTTGCTTTCAGAATTATAAAGTTAATTAATTTCTCTACAAAAAATAAGCTTAGGTATAATATTTTTGAAAATTTGCTTCAGCTTTATATCTCTCCTAGAGATATAGAAAATTCACATCTGATACTTCCAATACAATTCTGTCTACATTAATGCGGGGTCAGCATTCGGAAATGACCAGCTGTCGGATTAAGTATCTAATAAAGGGTTAAACGTCCAAGAAGGCTGACTAACTGACTGTTTGTTAATTAAAATCAATATGGTGTATGAAGATTGAAAGAATTTGCACCCAAACATGTTAAATCAAAATCCATATCAGATCGAGTGAAATTAATCGATTTAACGAATTAAGCAATTAAGGTAAAGATCAAAATCGAACAGGGGTGATCATAACATAACACGTAATTTCCAAGAAGATGGGTTCGTTTCTTTGCTATATCGATGTCGCGTCTGTCGCCGGTAATTAGCGATGTAGCGTGTAGTTAACACCGCCCTGTCACAACAGATTAATGAATGCATCCCCCCAGACTTAAGCGTCTCTCGATGCCTTTTTAAATCTGATATTATTTTAGTTCACTGGGCTTTCGTAAAATCTGTCAGTTTAAATTTATTGTTTAATATGCAATTATTTGGATTGGAAATATTGACGATTTTTAATTCACAAAAATTGTCGTGTCCCTTTTTGCATGATGCCTTTTTCAAATCCATTTCTGTTCATTCTTAGTCACGTCACGTCAAAGTGAATATCTCAACTAAGATCCATTACAAACCCCGGCCTGTCCGTTAAACAAATCAATTCAAAAACGAAAAGCTCCAGGAAAAAAGGAAGCAAAAGACCTTTATACCGACCACCGCACAGGGACTTTCGTGGTTGAATATTTTCCTAGCTTTTTATCGTTGTTTAGTTTTCGGGGCTCCGGGTTTTTAGATTGTACCGGCGCGCTCTGCCCCGGGTGATCAATCGTCCTCCCCCAGTGACAGCTCGACATATTCATATTCGCATATTTTTTCCAGCTTTTATCTACTGAACCAGTAGCTTTATTATTCTATTATGCTACTACAAAGATCGTTCGTCCGCTTCGCATATAACATGGCCACTTAGTTTTTGGGTGAACAATGAATATTTATTTTTGTGATATAGACTCAGACCGGTCTTTGGTATTAGAGACTTAACGCTCAGATTAAGTAAACTAGATGCGAAATGGTTATTTAACCAAGACGAAGTTATGCAAGGCGTCACTTGCTGGTGGGTAGCCTGCCATTTTATTTTCTAATCTGTGGTTGTGTTATAGAAATCGTGGTGATAGTTTATGCACTCAAATTTTAACTACACGTTGTAGACATAACTATAGAAATGTATGATCGTGACGTAAATTGACTTAAATTTTGTTTCTTCAAAAAATCAACAGACCGGGGGAGTAACAATATAAAAAGTACCCAAACTAAGTTTATACATGCATTTTATTCTGGAAACATCTAGATTTAAGGTCTGTTATGACAGAAATTACAAACCAGCGTTTTTGATTGGTGCAAATCGCCAACAACCAGTTTTATGATTATTTTCAACCAATGTTTGCTTTGACTGGTTTGCGATTTCTGTCAGAACTATTGGATTCTATAGTGGAAGCCCAATACGGTTTTATTAAATTCCCTATTTCTTTATGATGGAAATAGGTACACGAAAGAAAAAAACCAAAAACTTAATTTGACAATACACCATTGCTAAATTTTTAGAATTGTACTGATAACTACCAAAGTCCTAGTTTTGTTTTCTTCCAAAGCGCCCTACTCTTCATTGAAAGCCGAATTCCAACCTTGTTTCACTGCGCTTCTGTGTATGTTCCAGGTACTTCTTCAAATATATTTTCTGCTGACAAAGTCGCAAAGAAGTCCACATCAACATTTAGGTCTTAATCGTGCAAATAATGTGATAAACCTGTTCTTGGTCCTTGTTTCCTCAACTGTTTTGATCATCTTCGCAAATGTCACTTTCTTTGTTAACACTTGATCTTACTTCAGTTTCTTCATTATTCTCGAAATTTTCTATAAGATTAAATTGATTGTCTAAAACCCTCTTCTCTTCATCATAAATCATATTTCTTTCAGTAACAATCTTCCGCTGATTTTCATTCCACAACCTATACCCATTATCAGTATATCCTACCATTTATTAATTTCCCTGATCTGGATTCTAATTTTGACTTTCTGGTTATATGCTGTACGTACACCCAAATAACTTAATTTTGTCCAAGTTAAGTTTCTCCTTATTCCATATTTCTGCAGGTATCTTGTTATTTCCCATGTTCTTGTCTCTGTTCCGTTAATTAAATATGTTCCAGTTTTTACAGCTTCACCCCACAAATATTTCTCCAATTTTGAATCAAAAATCAAACTCCGAGCCCTTTTCATGACTGTCCTATCAAAATGTTCTGCTATTCCATTTTGCTCTGGATTATAAGTCTTGGCTCCTAAAAACGGTACCCACACTGAAACCCTGGGAGGCAGCAGCCCTCAGGGTTGATGACGCCAAGAACGTGGTCAAAACTGCCAGGGTTCTACTGTGGGTCCCAACAGACGTCCTGGAGGAAAAGGAGCCTACTAAGATTCTCGAACTCGTTGAGATCCAGAACAGAGATCTTAACACGAAGGAGTGGAGGATAGTAGGCAGCCGGACTGAAAACAACGGCACTACCCTTGTTCTTGTCATGGATGAGAACGTCTTGAACACATTGGAGAAGATTCTAGGACTAAGCCAAGTCTCCTTCAAGGCGACTAAACAACACAAGGGCGATGCACAAGCTGGGGGTGCTCCAAGTAAACCCGCAGCACAATAACACAGCCATCCTTCTCTCTGAGAACATCGACGTAGCCATAATCCAAGAACCCTGGCTAAGAGGTAAGATCATTTATGATCATCACTCCAATGACGTCAGAGCTTGCATATTTGTTAAAAATTATATATATGCCATGAAACTAACCGATTTCTGTTTTAGGGGCCAAGTGGCTGTTAGGCTGGAACTAAATATGACAGGTGCAAGGTTCGAAGCCGTCCTCGCTTCAACCTACCATATGACTCCATCCAACCACCACCATCCAACAAACTCTGCACGCTGGAGCAATACTGCAGGCAATTAAACCTGCAGATGATATTGGGGATGGATGCAAATGCACACCACACTGTGTAGGGTAGCAGTGACGTCAACATAAGAGGTATAGCTATTAGACTATAATTTCAAAAAATTTGGAAATTCTCAATAGGGGTAATGAACCTACTTCTGTTACAAGAATTCGTAAAGAGGTTCTAGATATTACTTTGGCCTCTCCCCGTATAAGATCCCAGATAACCTCTTGGAGCGTGTCAGGAGAATCGTCCCTGTCTGATCACAGACATATCTGCACAAGATGAGATACCAGCAGCGCACTTTCGTGATCCGAGGACGAACTGGCAGGGATATGTGGAAGGTCTACTTAGATACTGCAGCCAGGTCAAAACTGATATTAAAAACGTCACTGATATAGAATTGGCAGCTATTTAACTATAGGAGGCTATAATAACCTCTTATCAGAAAAACTGTCCCCTGATAAAGCAAAACTCTAGAAAAATACCAACTTTTTGTTGGCCCGCACAACTAGGATGGAAGCTTAGATTACAGACTTCACAATCTTATGAAAATTTCACAGATGTTTTGCAATGTTGGCATATTTTTTCGTTTTCTTTAGGAGTTTGATTTTTCACGTTGTTTCTGTTCAACATAACCTCACTAACATGATGATGTAGTAACCATAGTCATGGGGAAAAATTTACAAACTATTTCTGCGAAAATGCAAAGAGCGCTTAAAATCGTGGAAGACTGGGTCAAAGGGGCAAACCTGGGAAAACAGCTATAATCCCCTTCACGGTCAGAAGAAAACTGCACGATCTAGTCCGCCCCACTTTCTTCGGAAAGCAAATAGAATTCGTCTGAGAACTCAAATACTTAGGAATTATCCTGGATGCAAAACTCACCTGGAACGCGCATATTGAATACGTCACCATTAAAGGTTAGATGGCGCTTATGGCCACCAAAAGAGCAGTGCGAAAAACATGGGGATTTCTACACCACATAGTACCTATATTGGATCTCTACAGTAGTGGTAACCCACGAATCAATAGTCTGGTGGCAAAAAGTCGAACAGAGCAAAGCAATAATGGAACTATCCAAACTTCAAAGACTGGCTCAGGGGCGTGCCGAGTTTCATGGGGGCCCTCCTGCGAGATTTTCCTTAGGCCCCGAACAGTTTCAGTAAAAATAAAAGTAAACAAAAAATATTATAAAAAAATTTATTAAAGATCATATCATGAAATAAAAAATAAGTACTACTCTAGTGAAAAAAAAACAGACATAAAAACTATAGAAAAAATTGTGAAAATAAAAAAATAATAACCAAACTCTGGTTCAAGCAAAACTAAAACTAAAAAATAATAGAGAAAAGTGTAATGAGATCATCTAATTACTTTGGTGGTAGAGACTAGCATTTTTTGTGTCGACTAGTAGAACGACTGGATAAATAATGATCAACTATATAGTTCATCAATATTTACATCTTTAGCTCTTTCGTGCTCTATTGAGATAAGAGCTATAGAACTTAGATGAGTTTGAGACATGCTCGACCTAAGGACATTTTTATCAAAATTATGGTGCGTTGGAGTCTGTGGTGGAGTAAAAATTAAATAATTTTATATAAAGTTATGTTTTGAGATTTTACGCTAAATTATCACTTCTCATTTCCAATGCATCCGATGGTTGCAAAAATTGAGAAATCTTCGATGTTTTTGAAGATTTTCTTTAACTGACACTCGAACTGACATAAGTGGGTAAATATTTTGTGTGAGAAGAATACCTTCTTTAATTTGGGGGCCCCAAATATCCCGGGGCCCTCCCGCACCGCGGGCCCTGCGGGCTCGTCAGGCACGCCACTGGACTGGCTTGTCTCTGCATAATGGATACAATGAGAAGCACTCCAACTATGGAAACCATACTAAACCTCCCGCCACTTGGTATCATTATCAAAGTTGAAGGAAGAATGGGGGCTTGCCTACCAGGGCCGCCTCCAGACATTTCGGCGCCCCATGCAAAAGGTATTTTTGCCGCCCCTCTTAGGTACCGATTACTTTCCTACGTTATAGTTCCAGTACTACTCTCGGTACTACCTATTTGCTAAACTTACTTTTGATTTTTATTTTGTTCAGTGTCCTTATATGATATCGGAGCTTTTTCTAGTACAGACAAAATCTACTCGGGTACCATGGTACTTTGCTCAAAATGTACTCGAGTACAGAGTACAATCAGAAGTATTCAATACCCAAGTACTCAAAGTACCGAGTACATTTATGAATATATTCCACACAATGCCACCGAATATCAAATGACGCCTTAAAGTTGTTACGCACCTCCAATTCTGAACCACCCTTGATTATTGATATGAAAGTCTAATACCACCTTAGGCCGCAAGCGCTGATGTTACTGCGCACTAATCACTGCGCATGGGTTATTACGTCACATCCCCTTTCACACTCCGTTCCATTTCCCAGAATTTACCCTCAAACCGCCGGTATAGATGTTCACACATCAAAAATTGAAAAACACATTTTGGTTTACTATAAATCAATTCAGCAATTTTACGGTTTCGTTGGGTTAACCAGAATAAGGGCTCAGATTTTTTAAATTTACGTTCTCAGGCACATCGTTATAGTGCACAGAAAAGTTCAAGATTTTCGTTTGCAAATCACAACGAATAACGGAACGAATGCTACGCATCCGTACGCTACACAAGAAATGTCAGAAAATTGAAGCCACAGATTTCACAGAAATCACAAATCAGTTAGAGCGTTTTTGATTAGTGCAAATCTCCAACAACCAGTTTTTTTGACTGGCAAGGTAAGTGATTTCTGTGGAAACAGGTCTCGTCTGGAAATGTTCCTATGGCCAAATAAATGTACTTAGATTCCAATAATTTTACGCAGTAACTGCAAATGTATTCGAAAACAATGAAAATACTCTGGTATATGTATTCGAGTATAAATGGATGTACTCGGGTATTTTGAAATTTACTCAGTACAATAAAATGTAGCGGGTATTTTTTATATTCTTAAACAGTTCAAGTAGAAATTAGGTACAATTACATGATTCACAAAGTATCGTGGCCTGAATACCGAGTAACTCAAAATGTACTTAGAGTAAAAGTGAAGAGTACTTTTACCTTTACCCGAGTACCGCACAAGTCTGTATGATATATATTATATTTTGATTATTTTTAAGTTTTTAATGGAATAATTTTATTACTATACCTACTATTTTAATGCAACCTACAATTATCGGCAATTCTCAAATAACAATTAGGTTTCTTTGGACTTAGTTCAGAATCAGTTCTGAATTGAGCTGCGCATGCGCATTTGTTTATTTATTTTCGATATGAACAAATGCGCAAGCGCAGTTCAATTCAGAACTGATTCTGAACTAAGTCCGAACAAACCTAATACTTAACACCAAAATATAACCTGCAAATCGCTTGCGGACGCGTGAAACTACTAGCGATAGGTGTTTTCGGGTTCTCATCATGGAACTGCGCAGAACAAGTTGCGTACTTATTCAGTCATTAGAACTGTGCTCAGATCAGTTGGAAATAATCAGAGTTCAAAAAACGAACATGTTATGTTTCATTTAATTTTTTTACAGGGCAGGCAACAATTTTCCCCGAGATTTTTGCCGCCCTTCGATTTTGCCGCCCCGTGCAGGGGCACAGGCTGCACGGGTCCTGGAGCCGGCCCTGTTGCCTACAGACCCAATTGTAGTAAGAACTGGAATCCGAGTAGAACATCCAGACATACCAGGATATCAAACATTGTTACAAACCCACTATTTGAGATGAGAAGTAACATCATGACCCTGAGAATAAATACTCACAAACTCTTTCAAACCCAGATTAACTGGGAAAACAAAGCAGAAAACTCACTAGTTGAGAATGGAAAGTTAGTATGGTATGGTAGACTGATGACTTCAAAACCGACAGTGGAACCGGTGCCGGCCGGAGTATATGGCCTATCCCTAAGATCAAAATGGTATTCTCCACTGAGGAAGCACACCACCGTATTCCAAACCGAAATACATGTAATAGAGATATGCCTCGGGGAACCTCTGAGAAAGGGATATGTGCATAAGGATATAACGACCTTCTCAGACAGTCAAGCAACTATTGAAGCTCTCGCATGCCAACGGATAATCTCTAAATTAGTGTGAGACTGCCTGCAACTCCTTTTAACCATAGCCAGCCATAACAAAGTAACTCTTGCGTGGGTGCCGGGGCAGGCAAGAATCAAAAAGGCAGTTTATGGGACCTGAACCTGTATTCGGAATATTAAAAATCTTGATACGTGGTTGTTTGGACCAGTGGATCAGAGAGGAACACCTAAACCACTGGCATCAAATACCGAGGCCACACCACAGTAAGGCAATGATGAACTATCCTACGACAAGAGTAGCCTCTGAGATCCTAAAGCTCATGAGGAACCAGATCAGAATTGTGACGGGACTCTTAACCGGTTACTGTACACTGAGGAAACACCTACACAAGATGGGAATCTACTAAGATGAACCCATCTGTAGATTGTGCGACGAGGACGAAGAAGCAGCCTCTCACATCCTATTGAAGTGCCCTACACTCGCTTACTGGAGAACCTGACACCTCTTGGAGGAGGAATCTGTTCAGGAGGAGGGTCCCCTGAAGTCGCCAATAAAGAGGCTACTGTACCTGGCGATGGTGTCAAACCTATTTTAGCAGAAACTCACACAGCAAGGGATATAATAAGCAACTAGCTGCAGGGTCAGGAAATCACTAAACCTTGCCTTGCTGCCGCTGATCAAATCAATCAATGTAGAAGCATTCTTTGACTATCAACTTCCTGAGATAACAAGTTCAATTTCACTTTTTCGATACCTGTATATACCTTTCAACAGTTTCAATAAAACACCCGTTGACTCTAAATAATGACTGACATTTCATAAATATTTTTGATAGTTTTTTGACTTTTTTTCACAATCGTTGCACGAAAAAACAATGAATTCCGACTTGGACGACGTGTTTCGTTGGATAGACGATCACGAAATCAGCCGGCAAAAGAAAAATTTACACAGAGACTTTGCCGACGCAGTACCACTGGCGGAAATTCTCAAGAAACACTATCCGAAACTTGTGCAGCTGCACAATTACAGTTCGGGAAGCGCTCTGGCACAGAAAATCATCAACTGGGAAACTTTAAATAGAAAGGTAACAAATTATTTAAACTATTTAAGAATTCATTAGAAAATTTTATAGGTTTTAAACAAACTGAAAATAAACCTAACCTATGCCGAGCAAGAGCAACTAGCAAAAGCAGTACCAGGAGCTGTAGAACGATTGTTGCACAAAATCAAACAAAAAGTAGAAAAACAAACTAAAGAAAAAGCTGAAGAAAATGACGAACAAGTTTATTTTTTGGAAGGCGTCACGAATTCGGAATCGCTAGAAGGAGTTCTCGATATAAAAATTAAAGCTGGCTCGAGAACTTCTAGCCAAAAAATGCTACCTGCTGAAATTTATCAAAAAATGGAATTAGATTTGGCCCAAAAAGATGAGGAAATCAATAGCCTAGTGCAACAAGTGAGTTTTTAAAACTTGCAATCGCTGTCTTACATATTTTTTTCAGGTAACTCATTTGACTAATCTACTAAAACTGAAAGAAGACCGCATAATAGATTTGACCAATCAGCTTCAGTCCATGGCAAACGGCGACGGTGACCGTGCTTCACCAAGAACAAGATTTTTCGGCAAAATTTTCTAAATTTATCAAATATACATTATATATTTTTAATTTTTCTTATTACCATGCATAAAAAAAAAGAACACACAAGTATCATAAATATTGAACGGATTAGTCGATTAGATAAACTGGGCTCAAAACGGTAGCATTATTATATGGACCGAGGCTTAGGTTAATGTGATACACGTCAAATCTTCTTTTCAATATTGGCAAACGGTATTATTATTATAGATTTCTGATAAGGATTTATTTATTTTAATACCTAGAGGGGTTTTTGGTGCCACAGTATCTCATATTTATTTTATGTGTTGATGATGGTTACCTTATCGGTTGTTTGGAAGTTATCTGATCGTTAGTGGATAGATTAGGCGAATGTGTTGTTTTAGTCCAGTTACATTTTGAGCAAAGAAGATACTGGAACAGTTTAATGAAATTTGCTCTCATCAGAAAAAAAAATGATTCTGCCTTATCGATAGACATACTTTCTCTGCCACTATCTTTTTAAGCTCAGCAGCAGAAAAAGAAATAGCTTATCTTCAATGATGGAGCGTAATGTTCAGAAAGGTATTCTTAGTTATCTCCATAGAAAATCCTTCGGGTTGCAAATCATTCTGCATAGAAGCTGCATCTATAAATCATCGTCTGTAGATCAAATTTATATTCCTAACCATCGTTTATGTCACCTTTTAACATATTATCTGCAATATTCAAAATCAAATGCAATAATCTGTATCTTCCTAGAAAGACAAACTTAATAGATCGATAAAATAATAAAAATGAAGAAAAACAGAAGCATGAATGAAATGTCTGGAAGAAATTGCAAATGAAGATCTTGATCATTATGGGACCCAAAAGTTGCCGAAGATATCTCAACAACCATTTGATCGGTAGAGAAAATGAGAAGACACAGAAAAGGTCTCTTGGCAATTTTACGTCCAACGCCTCCTAAAGAAGTTTCAGAAGAAAATCCACTTCTTTTTACTGGAATTCCCCAAAATTGGAAGTTGACTTTCTTTGAATTTCGAAGAAACAAAATGTTCTCTCCGGTAGAGAAAGCAAAAAAGCAATTTTTCATCCAACGCCTCCTAAAGAAGTTCCAGAAGAAAATCCACTCCGAAATTCGCAAAAACAAAATATTCTATCCGGTAGAGAATTCAAAACGAAACCGAAAATGTCTTGTGGCAATTTTACGTCCAAGGCTTCCTAAGACTAGAAAAAATTCCAGAAGAAAATTTTTACTGGAGATTCCCCAAAATTGGAAGTTCAAAATATTCTATCCGGTAGAGAATTCGAAAAGAAACCCAAAAGGTCTCTTGGCAATTTTACGTCCAAGGCTTCCTAAGGCTAGAAAAAATTCCAGAAGAAAATGTTTACTAGGGATTTGGGATTTTCCAAAATTGGAAGTTGACTTTTTTCGAATTTTGAAATAACAAAATACCCTATCCGGTAGAAATAGTGAAGAGAGAGATTCTCGTCTCTCGATTGTCTCATCTCGTCTCGACGAGAGACCGATTTTCTCTCAAAAAGTTATTTGGAGACGTCACTTTCTCTTGTCGAGAATTTCTCGAGTTTTCTCGAGCTTTGAGCTTTCTCACTCGAGAATTATGAATTTATTGTGATATTGCTTTTATAAAATGTTTGAAATAGGTAGTTCTTCATAAACCATTATTATGATGTATAAGCGTTGAAAAACACGAGAGACGAGAGAAAACGCGACAAGACAAGAGAAGAGCTCTCTCGTCTCGTATCGAGATCTCTCGACGAGACGAGAGACTCATTTTCTCTCGAACCTTCGAGACAAGACGAGAGAGACTATTCTTTTCTTATCTCGCAGTTTCACTAATTTAATGTATTATAAACGATATCTCGAGTTCCTGTGAAAAAGATTTCAATCATTAAAGTCTATAAGAAACGTGAGAAATGATTCGTCTGGAAATATAGTATTGAAGTTATTGACGAAAAACCAAAAAAAGATAATAATTCTAAATGTATAACTTTGCTATTTTTTCGTGCCTTTTCAAATTTTAACACCTCATTATACTTGGCTCTGAAATGTCAAAATTATTAATATAGGTATCTGGACGTGTTTGTTCCCCCCTGATAAATCAATCAACCCAGTTTAAATAAACATTCATTTGGGAGACTGGTAGACGCATTGGTAGATTAGTATTTGTCAAATGCGATAAAGATATTTCGATAAAATTTGACAAAAAAAACAAGTTTTTGACTCGATTTTTGCATACAATAATTTTAAACGATAAATTACACAATTTTGTTACATAAGAATCTCATTGCTGTAACTATTTACACAAATTATTGTGTAATACTTTATGTTTTCAAGTGCAAAATCGATCAATTAACAATCGAAATAGGTAGTCAATTATTTTGTAGTTAGTCAATCTTTTATTTTTATGAGAAATGCGTTGACAATTCTTAGTATTTTGCCCATACATATTAAATTAGTAATAGTAATAACATCTATGCAATGTATGATGAGCTTTTCATTTAATTTTGATGTAAATATCACGAAACTTTTACTGTATTTGCTTTTAAAAAACAACAACGTAAAAAGTCAGCTTATTAATTTGCGTGACCCTGTCAGTCTTTATTAGCTTAAAACGCATACAGGGGCAAAGCACTGAGTTTTATGTGGCGTGCCTTATTATGTAAGGTGTAGTGGCTTTACTTTATAAATCTACAACAAAATCGTCAATGAATTACATTTTCTTCACTCCAACCAACACTCGATAACGATTTTTCTATAAAATTTTGTTTATTTATCGTATTTACCTTTTTGTCGACAAACATTTTTTAAGTAAACATCTTTGTTCTTACATCCTCAACGATAATACCTAAACATGTGTTTTCTGTATTTATCTTTTTGATTTTAAATATTGGTTTTGCCGTCGATATCGACTTGTCAACTCAACGGTGAAAGTGATAACGAAGATTTGACATTAAAAAAAATTTATATTAAAAAAGAAAATATAAGCTCTATACACACACACATACATACATACATACAATAAAAAGGTTTTTCTCGAAAGCTTTTAGTCGCACGCGCTTATCGCTTCGCATGGATCTCGAGACACACGTCCAGATCCGATCAAAAGTGGCCTTTCAAATTTGACATTACCCACCGCATAGTAATGCAAGGTTGCCAATATACCAAGAATAAAAATACAATACAATAAACTCACCAGTTGGTTTAGGTATATTCCGTTTCACTTGCATCCACTTATAAGTTGGTAAAACCGGATGTTGAGGCTGATTACTGCCGTGCATACCATGGTGCTGCCGCATCCTACCATCGCCACTCAATATTTCTTCTTTATATCTGAATTAATAATTACACATTTAAAAACAATTATTTGATAACGACAAACCCTTAAGTACCTTGTCTGAAGTTGTTGTTGAAACTCCATACAAGCAACATTTCCTTGTCCATGCGAAACGATATGTGGATGATGATGGTACCCGGCCTCGTCCAACTGATGAGGATGATACTTTGAGTCGTAAAGATACGGATAGGTGGCCTCACTGGATTCGTCGTGATGCCTCAACAGTCCCGGATACGAATCTTCGCTGTATCCAGGCTGGTGGTACATTGGACTATTTGAGTTGGCATAGGTGTCCAAGTTGGTGTAACTCAGACCGGTTTCCGTGTTGATTATCGAACTATCCGGAGGATTGGATTGGTGAGGGTAGAAATGGGGCTCTTGGGGCGAAGGAGGTGTTTCGACTCCTGAATCGTTTGAGGCACCGCTTACACCTGAAAAAAGTTTTGCGTCTTTGAGCGGCATTTGTTGTTGATGACATTGGATGATGAATTGTAAGTAAATATTTATCTTGATAATATGTTTTAAAATTTGGAGAGGTTAAGCTCATTTGCGATAGCTTAAAAGACTGCTGATAAAGACATTATACTTCTCATGTATGTATGTATGTATGTATGTGTTGGAGGTGTCAGTTGCACTGCGACCAAGGTTGAGCTATTGTACCCCTCCTTCTGCTGCTAAGTTCGAGTTGTCAGCTCAAAGCAGCTCCTCCATCCATCCTAAGTCCTAAGGAATTTCAGGATATCTAGCGGTTCCAGGGCTGGAATGTCTTTCAACTGTATAAGGGGCATTCCTAGGTTCTTCATTCGTGAGCGACTAACGGCATCATAGTTCAGTAGAAAATGGTAAGGTGTCTCTTATCCATCTTCACAGAATCTGCAGGTGGCACCTTTTTCCAACCCCAATTTCTGTCGGTGTTTCTTAAGTCTCCAATGTCCCGAGAGAAGCCCGGTTAGAGTCTTGAGACTCTCGTTGCTAAGGTTCACAAGCAGTATTGATCTTTTTTGGTTGAAGTTAACAAAAGATCTTTGGCCTGTCGTAGTCCTTACTGTGCTAGCCATTGTTTCTTAGCAAGTTCTCTTCGTTTTTGAGGATTTCTTGGAGGTGCGCAATCCCGACACCGCAAAATGGTTCTGGCTCGGTGAAGGGACTAGATGCTCCAATTGCGAGACTGTCTCCGCATTCGTTGCTTTCGACCCCTATGTGTCCATGCAGTCAGAGGAGGGTTACTTTGTTTTCTTCTCCCAGCTCATTGAGTTTCTGTAGATGCCTCCATACTATTTTAGAATTGATGACCGGGGAACTCAATGCTTTGATAGTTGCTTGGCTGTCAGACAGTATTACAATTTCTCGTTTTCGATAACTTCTGTTCAGGTTGAGCTGCACGCATCTTCCGATCCCATGAAGTTCCACTTGAAGTATGCTTGGTGATTTTCTTATTGGCTCCCAGTATCTGGGTCTGTGGCCCGAATACTCCGGCTACAGTTCCCTCTCTGTGTACCATTTGATGATGTTTGCTTTAAGGTATTGGATAGATTTTATGTTCCATCTGTTTGTTGTACTTAGTTCAATGGAAAAGTTTTTCTCGAAACTGAATTTATCAACAATCACGTCTTTTGGTAGATCCATGAGGTGTGCACAATTTGGGAGAGGGGAAAGTTCTGCCGTGCGTTTTCCATTGTGAACCTATATTTTTTCCAGTCTGAGACATGATCCACTGGCAACCCGCTTATTCACTATTATTTGGAGTGGTATATGAGGTCCAGGATGACTTCCAGTGTCGCGGTTGGGCATAATCTCATTGCGCCTGTTATACATAGATACGCGAGTCTTTGTACTTTTCCTAGGGTTTTCCTAGCTATTACTAGCTGGGTTCGACTATAATAGGCTCCGTAGGTGGTGATAGGTCTCACTATCATGGTAGGCGTAGGATTGATGGGCTATAACCCCACGTTTTACCCGCAATGTATTTGCAGACCATCAGTGCCGAGATTGCTTTGTTTTTTGGTTTCTCTACATGTGGATTCAAGAGAAGTTTAGAATCTAGGGTTATGGATTTCTAGGAATTCAAATTTTGTTACCAGTAAAGCCCGTTTCCAATTCGATTGAGGCGAATGTTTCCCAGGTTTGGGGGTCTGACACAATTTCTTTGTAGTTTGGAGTGCTTTTTCTATAAGTTCGCAGATTATTCCTTCATATTTGCCTCTGGCTATTATTGATAACAATATCATCGGCGTATCTAAAGCAGGTGAAGCCCTGATCGGCAGTGTATTTAGGAGATCATCAACCACTAGACTCCACATCAAAGGTGGAAGTACTTTTTCTTGTGGTGACTTGTACGGCCTGTTCACCCACGTCAGTTTTTGCAGTTCTGGTGACTAGCGTTTCGCACATCCAGATGGATGTGGTTTTGTCCACTCCTTTTTTGAATACTTGTCATAGATAGGTATATTGAGTTATTTTTTAGAGTGTGCTCTCTAAACGAACTTGAAGTTTCCGATTCCTTGGGGTCTCTACAAAGTAAATCAATGTTGCTTGTTGTTGTTTTACAAATTTGCCTTTCTATATCATTTGTATGATAGTTTGACGAAGAAGCTCTTAGATCAATCCTCATCGATTCTTTTTCATCTGGTTACCAATTCTTGACCTTAGTATATACTTGACCTTAGTACATACAAGTTGTTATTATAATTCAGATACAAGCAAGGTGCAGATTGAAGGTAAGTTGAACGTAAAAGAACAAATTGAGAGGAAAAAACAAAAGCAACAAAGTCTGGACCAAAAAATTCAAGAAAACCGAAAAACTGTATGTTAAGTTTGTGAATTTAGACAAGCATAAATGGGACGCAGAAAATGACCACTGTGACTTCAGACTGAGAAAACCAACACACATAAAAGGGTTGCCAAAAAAAAATTCAAAGACGCCGCATATGTTGAGCTCCTTCCTATTGATTTGAAGGTTGTCAAATGCCATACCATAGAAGGCGAATAATGATTCTTCTTTAGGTCCCTTCTTGGATGTTCCTCAACATCAATAACGATGCCTTTTGCTTAGCTGGTTGCAGATTGCAGATGCAGAACAAAACAAATTATTTAGTACCTTATTGTTAAATTTTATTTCCGGAAGATTCTTTTTCTTCTTTGGGAATCTTTTTTATCTTATTATCCATTAGAAACAGTGTTGCAACAATCGATATTTGATTGAATTCCTTATGATAATTTATAATGGAAATATACTGCGGAGAGAAGTTGATTTTTCTAAGGAGTATATATCGTTATATTATGGAATAAGCAAGAAATTATAGGAATTTTCCCATTTTGAAGCTCATTACGCGTATTTAGTATTTGTCTCTATATTCCCTGCAAACTGGTCTGTTCTGAGAATCATAATTTGTAAATTTGTACATAATATGTCCATGCATATCATTTCATTAGGGAAGAATGAGTGCCCACCTTTCTGCCACTGAATACTGAAGAAGAAAGAGAAGAAGAAAAGAAAGAAAAGAGTAGGTATATCGACTTTTTATCGTCCTTAACTTGAGCGCGATAAACTTTAAAAGTTGAAAAATATCCCTTAACAAACTGTATAAACATTTCCTTTTGAGCGACCCTAGGGTTTTGCATATACTTAGATATTGATAATAAAATTTCAAATGTTGGATCAGAAGAGATCCCTGCGAGCGGTTTTTCATCTAACAAAATTTGTACCCTGATTAACAGTATTAACTAATGTTTCCATGTATTGACAGATATTTCTATGTAATACAAACCATGCTATTGATAGACTTAAATCAAATATTTGTCTCGCCAGAATTCTAGGTATTGACATTATCCACAGGTATTTTCCTGTTATATTAACGGGTATTAACATATATTGCCTAGATATTTACAAGTATTGACACATATTTCGTACATATTGACAAGTAGGTATTGCATAGTATTGACACTATTGACATATCTTAACGATTTGTATACCGATTAACATGATGAAAAACCCCTCAGATCACTGATATAGAAGAGGAAGCAATTGCAAAAGCGCTAAGCCAATTAAACAACGGAAAAGCTCAAGGAATAGATGATATACTACTAGAAATGCTGAAGGAGGCAGTAGAATACCTTGTAAAACACTATTCAACAAACGTTTGACACAGCGAAAAATACCACACGACCGGGAGACTGATGCTGTCGTCATTCTGATAGGTATACAAAAAAAGGAGACCCATCAAATCTTGAAAACTATAGACCTATAAGCTTCCTGTCTCAGATATACAAACTCTTTGTGAGAATATTCACCAACAGCCTAGAAAGGCAATTCGATGATTACCAACATAAAGAACAAGCAGGCTATAGAAAAAGCTACAGCAGTATAGAACATTTTCACACAATAAGAATTCTAAATGGAAAGACGACTGAATATAACATTACAACATGGTTAGCATTCATCGATTTTGGGAAAGCCTTTGACATTATTTCTGATCAGCGATATATATATACATAATCAAAAATATCCAAGAAGCAACAAAAATAAAATTAAGAATGCATGAAGATACAAACGGAGTGAAGATCAAGGCGATACAATATCACCCAAGCTGTTCACCCAGTTCTCGAAGATGTGTTCAAGGAACTAAATTGGGAAAATAGAGGCATCAATATATCTAGAGAAAACCTCAATAATTTAAGATTCGCTGATGACATCGTAATATTCGCCCCGAACGTGATAGACTCAGAAATTATGCTGAAAGAATTACTCTAAGAAGATGGGATTAGAATAATGAACACATCAAAAACAGAGTTCATGACAAAGTCAATCAAGAGTTTGAAATTAGTAGGAGAATACGACTGGAATGAGTCGCGTACCTATATGGTAAAATGCGCCACATATTCCGGTTCAAGTTACCTTTGAAGCTGAAAACTAAAGTCTACAACGAATATATTTTGCCAGTAGTTGCCTATGGAAGCGAAACATGAAATCTCACAAAGAGAATCCTAAATAAGCTGCAAGTACATCAGAGAGCAATCGAAAGGGGAATGATAGGTATTACACTAAGGGATCACAAGACCAACGATTGGATAAGAAATACAACAAAGGTCGTTGAACACAACAGAATATGCACCCTCAAATGGAACTGAACCACGTAGCGAGAAGCACAAGCAACAGAGTGGAAAAGTAACAAGATGTAGACCCTGGGGGAAAGAAGAAGCATCGGCAAACGTGGTACTCTGGTACGACGACATCAAGCGAACAGCAGGACTAAACTGGTATCAGATCGCACAGAATAGAAATAACTGGCAAAATCTGAGAGAGGCCTATATCCAGAGGATAGAAAACGGCTAAGAAGAAGAAGAAGAAAAAGAAGAAGATTGATAATAACCATAAGATTTACCTGAAGACGTGATAGCTTTGCGAGAAACATTTTAATGAAACTCACTACAGATGAGATTTTTTCATCTAAATCTCAAAACGACAGCTACTTATAACAGTATTGACTTTGAGAAAGCAATTTTCAATATCAATAGATTGTTGCTTCCATAATTTTTTAACGAACAGAAGAAACAAAAAGGAGGAAAGGATAAGTGCTAAGACATATGGGAATTGATGAAGCAAAGAAGTTTTCAAGTGGTGAGAAATTAATAAAATAATACCAATAACTCTAAAAGGAGACATGAAGAGAAACAACGAAGCAATGACAGAAAGAGTCAGAAGGTAAATGCCTCAAACCAAGACTTAGTAGGTATCAACCATGGACAGAAGAAATAGACGGATTACTTCGGTTATGGAAAGCTTCAATCTTGAACAATACAGTTTAAATCAAGATCATAACACAAATGAATAACCATCGAAAAATAAAAAAATATCAGTTCCACCGACAGGATTCCAGATATCGCAGAATTTTCAGAGTTGGTAAACACAATTAACAATCTTGAAAACAACAAATCACTGTGAGTTAGGACAAGAAAAAGTGACAGGCTGAAATGCTGGAAAAAAAATCTAGGTCGACAAGTGCGAAAATACCAGAAAAATTAAATACCCCCGTAGTACTACAGCTCTCATACCCATTCCATTCCAGGAATCAGAAATAAAGATGATATGATGATAAGATTGATATTACTGAAATATCATGTTGGCAATCCCAAAAATTTTGTTTTGTCAGTTGGTAAAAGCATGTGAATATGAATGGGACTGAAGAAAAATATGAGCAAGTGTAAAGACGAATACCTAATACCTAATGCTGGAGAAGGAATAAGAGTCATCATTGAACATCTTTCCTGGGGCAAGATCAGTAAACAAATCTACATAGATTATAGATAAATACTGAAACTTTCTAAAAGTAACAAATGACCAGAAATTGCACAATGGATAAAACTTCCTAAAGAACCAAAATATCTATTCCGCTTTACCTGAGAAGCTGACCTTTCAACTATGTAATGAGGCTTGGGCATTTACAAAGAACATTGTCGATGAACTTCCTCAGACTTAAAGGACCATAGAGCAGATAATGCTGAACATAAGACACTGGGATAAAATGAAAAACACTAGAGAGAGTACCAGGCTGGAGGACGTAACATCAAAAGTCACACATCTGAAATGAATTTTTACAGGACATCTTGTAGACTGACTTAAATCTGATAGAATGGAGCACAGATCTGCACAAACTAACTGCAGAACTGGTTCAAAAATAAGGCTTGCACAAGAGAATTGTGAGAGGTCTCCAAAAATGGATGATGTTAAAGTCTCATGAAACACTGTCTAAAGCTGTTCTTTAAAATTATCCATCAACTTGTAGCTTGTAGATTCTACAAGTTGTGCGAAAATACCCTGGAATGCACCTTATTGGCATTTGAGAATGTTGTAGTCGTAAAGAGAATCAATATTCAGCATTCAGGTCCTTTTCCCATCTGAAATGCGACATTTCCATCTCTGTTGCCTATCGAAAAGCAGTTGATTCCGTTAAAGACTGTCCAGCAAAGTTGTCGAAAATTGCATTTCTAGCTACTTTTGCTGCATTCTACATTTCGGTATAGGAATCCTTTCTCAATAATACAGAACTTGTGAATATTCTACGTTCGATAAGCATGGAATGATGATAGAATCTCCCAATCTCTATTGAAAGCGGATCAGCCAATATATGAAGGTAGAAAACGATATGTGGAAGGAAGGAAAGAATTTTCGGATTCGGGCAGATGTGTATGTTATTTCGTCCTTTTTCCAATACACAGTATGGAAAAATATTCAAGATTGAGAATATCGGAGAAGACATTTTGTTGCAGAAGGAATGAAAATCACATAGAAGATACGGGTATTGTTCTAGTAATTGTAGCTTGAAAGATCTTCAAGTTTGTATGAATAAAATAGCAACAATATAAGAGTTTGATTCTTAACAATGATCAGACCTAATATTTAGTAAGTGATAAGCGAAAACCTTACAAGGGAAGGGTTCTGCAGTTGAAATAGTAAGTTGTATTGGAAAATTATGAGTAAAGTGAGATGCAAGAGCCGAATCATTTGGAGAAAAATACAACTCTTAACGTTATACTCTGCCCAAAAAACGCTCTCTTGCTCTACTCCATCTCATGTTGAGCGTTGAGCTTCTTCTCTTCAGCTCATCTATCCATTGGGTGTGTTTTGAATAACATCAGCGTATCTAGGAGGAATAGCGAAGAGGAAAATAATAGACCACCATTATATTTAGGCATGGATATCATGTAGTTCAGTGATATCTAATGTTCTTGGTTAGTTTAGCTCAAAATCATAGGCTTGTTGAGTTCATTTACCATGTATTTAGATAATTAATTCTCATTGCATAATGTTTTAGTAGGTAAGTGGTTACCTAGCATTCATGTTACGTAAACCTTCAAAATTTCGGCTTACCATAGAGAAAAGTAGCATCCTCATAAGGGGCAGTACCAGCGTGGTAAGCAGCACCACCAGAGTAAGCAGCCGCACTATTACTCGCATATTGATGATGAGGCGTCATCGAGTGATCACTAGAACTGTTCGTACCGTAATTATTGTAGTAATTAGCGTCCGACGGATTATAAGATGGAGTGGAATGTTGACCGTACATACTACTAACGTCCATCATGATCATTGTTCAACAAAAATTTTATATAGTGCCACCGAAGACAATAACACACCTTATATCAGTCTCACATTGTACACTTCGAATAAGTCCCCATACGAGAAAAACAAAAGCACACTATTTTCAACCTTCTACCTGACATCAACCTCGCGCAACTAAACTATTACAACAAACAAAACTCAGCATTGTAGAGGCGAAAGGCCGATCCTCTGGGAGTGGCTATGTGACAGCCAGCTTTACATGTCTTAATGCGCAGCCCAATCGGAAACCGGCTCCGGAGTGGCAGCGGGATGTTTAAAACGCTATTGGTCAGCATCCAGCCATCATTGCAAGGCAACATTTCAATTCCAGCTGAAGGGCACAACTGTCAGCTACTGTGTGTGACATGACAGCTCAGCATGCAAGTTGTATACCGTGTATATTGTACGGAACCGGTGGCAGGCACTGCGAATTGACAGGCAAGAAGGGACTTTATTGTTGTTTAGGGATACTTATATGACAATGTAGATAACGTGTCTACTTTATATTATTGATCTAGGTATAGTTATAGTTGCAATTATGTACAAAGGCCAATTAGGCTGACATTATTGATAAAAATATATGATAAGACAATTATTATTTTACACTTTGGAATTGATTTATCTACTTTGCTTTTTCTGCATTCTCTACTTATCACATTAACATATTTTAATAACTTATAATCGAGTAGGCAATCTACTTAAAAAAGCCGTTAGAGATGCTCTAATTGTCGCGATTAAATGATAATGAAATTCTTTGTGCTGACTTTCATCGGCATATATTTTCATAATGCTAATTTATATGAAATGTCTACAGCCATTTCTAAATAAATCTGTAGATTAGATATTTTATCGGCAGCTGTCAACTGTCATGGAACAGGAAGTTAATAGCTTTGATTTGACACTGGGCCGGGCGCGCACAAAATATAGTTTTGCGGGAAATTCAAATAGGATTTTCAGTTTTTCTATTATAGGTACCTATACAAGTACTATTTTGTCATTTGATCTAAGCTATAATTTAAGATCTGACTCTGACTTAAATAGGTGTATCACATTTTAGATCAAAAAGCAAAGGCGCTACAAAAATGGCAACCATTTCTTATGTATTGTATAGGTATACTTAGGTACAAAAGAGAAATTGAATAGTGCAGAAGGAAGATAAATAATAATGAGAAGTAAAAGTTAGTGATGCAGCGAGACGAGACGAGAATACGCTCTGTCTTGTCTCAAAGATTCGAAAGAAAATGAGTCTCTCGTCTCGACGAGAAATCCTCGATACGACGTACTCTTCTCTCGTCTTGTGTCGTTTTCTCGCGTCTTGTGAGTTTTTACTCCCAGGTCAGGAAAATGCAAAAATGTATTCTCGCTCCTTACCTAAAATGTATACAAATAGGTACCTATGTAATATCATCCATATAATACCTAGGGTTCTGCAAAATATTGGACATTTGAAGTCCGTCGATTTTAATCTCATACTCCAAAAAAATGTGAGCTGGTGGTACCCTACATCAGAACGCCAATGGTTACCTGACGTCACTCCTGTTTTTGCCATATACTTTACTCCCTCGCTCCTCATGTCTATGCTCCTCATACGGAATGTGTCAGATTGAAATCGACGGACAATACGTAATTTTTTTTATTTTGAACCATATATGAAATTTTCACATTCCTTACTGGTTTGAAGGTTCGAAAATGTCAGTTTACTTTAAAGCAGCCTGAAAGTGACTGTCACTTTCGGTCTGGAGAACTCACTTTCGGCCCTGATAAATTGTCATTTCACACCTCAACACAAATCCAGGTGCAATGTTTGTATTTAGAAGTAGATGTCACTTGTGTTTGTATTGTTGAAATTTCATAAGATGTCAATGTCGGTGTCAGACTGTCAGTCGAAATTCCATTTTTGTCATATTTTTACCTTATTTTTTTTTAAAATAATTAATAGTTAAAAATAAAATAGTATACATATTTCGGTGGAAAGTTTTCGTATTATATTGTCTCGAGAATTGGTTGACCTCGGCGCTCCGCGCCTCGGTCAACCATAGTATCTTTCGACAATAATGAAACACTTTCCATCTCCGCATGTAATATACTATTGTTTTAAACCATATATGTAATTTTCTTATTGGTTTGAATTTGGTTTGAAGATTCGAAAATGTCACTTTACTCTTGTTTACTTTAAAGCAGGCTGAAAGTGACAGTTTTCCAGTCCCTTTCGGCCTGGATAACTTACTTTCGGCCCGTTAAATTGTTCTTTCACACCTAAACACAAATCCAGAAGCAATGTTTGTATTTAGAAGTAGATGTCACATGTGTTTATATTGTTAAAATTTCATAAGATCTCAATGTCGGTGTCAGAGTGTCAGTGGAAATTCCATTTTTGTCATATTTTTAAATTATTTTTATTCAATAATTAATGGTTCAAAATAAAATAGTATACATATTTCGATGGAAAGTTTCCACTTATTGTCTCGCGCTTCGCACCTCGGCCAACCATAGTATCTCTCGACAATAATGAAACATTTTCTACCTCCGCATGTAATATTCTATTTCGTTAATTGAATTTTTCGAATTTTCATAGATTTCAAGAGAGTGCTGTAGATCAGTCGCTATGGCACTTGCATTTGTCGAAATCAATGGAGAGCAGACTTCAATAAAGATAGAGAAAATAACTCTATATTCGTTAAAAAGTCCCAGCCAGTTCATTTTTGAAGAAAATTTGATTTGTTTTTCCTACAGAAGCAGAGGAGGAAAAAAAGCCTGAAAAAGAGCAGATATTCCAAGATTTTTTAATTTTAACACAAGATTGAAGTTTCTTTATTTTTCTTTGAATTATTGTTGAATTTTAAAGTCTCCATAGGTATTTCACTGTATCTTCTACCTATGTTTTATGAAAGAAGAACATTAAGGAGCTCCAAATTTTAACATTTGGAATATCAGTTAAAAGACTCCGAATTGCTGATTCAAAGAGTATCAACAATTAATCAAGAATATTATCGAAATTTTTCAAAATTTCTCACAAAACTGGAAAAACGAGAGAATTTCAAAATCGAATCTTACGGGTGCAAAATAGGTATTTGAAAAAATATAAAATCTAACCAACTGTAATAATGAAACATAATACCTATGAACTATTTTTTTTTACAAAAACAACCCAAAATTATTATTCAAACAAAATTCACTGGTGATAATCTGACGATTAGCTCTAAAACAAAATATTCATAAAACGGTTTTGATAAGGCTGCTGGTAGGTAATCCCTTAAAATCGACCGATGTCGCGTCATGTTAAGCCAGCCAAATGAAAAGGGGTGAAAATCTGCGGGTTAATCGCTCATAATCAGTACCGTGACTGCCAGCAATTAATGAACTTTAAAGGCAAAACTGACAGCTTACTTCGTGACGGAATGAAGATGTAGACAATCGACATCTTTAATGATACGTTGATGTGATAGTTTAATGGATTGAGATCGCGATTTATCTATCCTTAGATGAATTATTTTCAGCATTCATAATCAGCTGTTAAGGTTCAATTTTTCATTGTTGGTCTAATAGATTTGTCAGGGCCATAAATATGGAATACCAGACGTGTGCGTATCTTTGACAAGCTGACAACATAATCCATTTTCAAATACAAAGATCCGTACTAGCTACCTTATAAGACCCCTGTATTAAGATAACTTCAGTTTGTTTTCAATAGATATCCTTACAACATGTGATGTTTCTATAATATGCTAAAAAATACTTAATAATACCAGAATGAGAAGTTTAGTTTCTATTTTTATCTGTGACAATATCTTATCTATACATTATCTATAGATTATATATTTTTTTTTAACCCTGTATATGTACGGTCAAGCAAACAATATAGAGAAAATATTAGTACTTATGCATTACTTAGTTATTTCTATAATTATAATAGAAAGTTAACGGCTCGTATTTGCACTTTGCAGTTGAAAGTTGATGATGTGATAAAGTATGTTGATTTTCTCTATTTATGTCTAATAAATTCAAGTTGGCTTGATTTTATTCAAAAACTACCTACTCGCTCCTAGTAAAGATCACCTCCAGAGATTCAAAGTTTAGGGTAACTCCCAAGAGACGTTAAAAGTTGTTTGAGTGACAGAAATATCTTTGTAAGCGAAACTAGCAGAGGAAAACAAGAACAAGGTGGATGTCGCTTGTCAGCCCTTTTTACTCTCGATTTCGGCTATTGTTGGGTCGCTAGGGACCCGTCGTCCATCTTGCGTTCTATATTTTTCTGACATTCCTTTATATCGAAAGAAATATTTTCACTGATGGCTAGGCATACCTATATCAACTGAAAAACTTTACTACGACTTTGAGGTTTCCAAAAAAGTTGCTGAGAAAACTTTTAGGTGGGTACCCATGTTAATTCGTTTCAGTTTCTATAAATGTAACAACGGCAAAATCTTATATGATATGGGGAACAGTCATAGTAAGGTCAAAAAGTCGAATGAACACGCATTGAAATCAAATAGGCTCGCACAATTCGTTGTTCTCTATGTATTTTTATTCAATTTAGCTGCAACCTTGGGACCTTTCAGACCATTGTTGTCTAAACAAACTAAGAAACTATCAAAGTTTGACATCTATACTAGACATATTTCTTACCTGGGATTCAATTGAAGAGGCATTATTGCACTGAGGAGTCATGTCAAAGACAAGTCAACAATTTAGTTCATCATGCGGGTCTAGGAAACCTTTCCAATTTTTCTTAAAAGATTTTCCATCTCCTATCTAAATTTTGAGCTAAAAATTCAGTTGATGTCGATACTCTCCTTGATTTTCTCATAAAATTGTATCCATAAAGTCCTCTGTAGCCTAAAGTTTCAGATGCAATTGCAAGAACATTGTCTTTTTCTATTTTTAACCCTGCCATGTCTTCAAAACTGTCCAAAGCTTCAGATTTTGTTTCAGGCTTTCAAAAATTAATTGTAAATGATAATACGGTTCATAAAAAAGTAGGACAATGTTTTTAAATTGTCTTGGAACACCTGTTAAAGTACAATTTGTGAAAAAACAAGCATTAAGTATAGCCTAAAACAAACATAGCTTCCATCTGGACATGAATATTACATCATTTTGTTTCATTCGGAATCTGCTTCTTGAGATGATATAAAATATATTGCCATCGAATAAAAATCCCAATACGTTACCGTCTCTAAACCCTTCTGTTCCCAGTCACATGTCCAACTATGTCAGAGGCGCTTGATTAATGGCACGACCTGCTAATAACACCGACAAATAGACAGACGGATAGATGGATGAACGGACATCTTTATCGTATCATCTAATTAAATTAAGAAACTATATACGAATCGACGGGGGTCGATAGAAAGAAAATACAAACGAATACCATCATCCGTGGCACGATTTTTTTTTGAGGGAATTTCGGTCTTAGAATGTTACTCATTTCAGAGAGAACTTTCAAGTATTTGAGATGAACATACCGCGGTAATGTCTGATGTGATGTGAATAAAATTGATGATCGGAATTGTAAAAACTGAAACAATAATGCACCAATAGAAAAATTTTATTTTAAAGTCTCAAATTGTGCTCAATACGTTCATCAAAATCAATTTAACAAGCGCAATCACAAGACACTAATACCCTAAAATTATTATGTCATCCCTATCAAATCCCAGTCACGTTCTGGTGTAATGAAAAAAGGCTTAAAGTCATGATAATGAGGATAAAATTTTGCATGTAGCCAACGTTGACCGCCTAGAGTGCACTGCGTGTGGTATAATCCTATTAGAAGTGACAGACACACACAAGGAATGTTTCCAAACACTCACTGACTTCTGTCAGTCATCGTCATCTTTTTTTTGTTGAATAATAACAGTTTACCTGAAAAAGTGCTTTGTGAGGAGGCGTTTTAATGTGACAGCTTAGGAAATTTATAATCATATTGTTGTGAGATGGTTTTCATTCATAGTTGTAGTAAATGCTTTTGAAATTAACAAATTTCTTGTTCCCATTGATTATTTTTTACATCGTCATCGTCCGAAGACCCTATCAGAGTCTTTGATCAATAAACTAGAACACCTATACCAATCAGTTCGAATATCATGACAGACCTATTATTTTAATCATAAGTTAATTAATATTGGTTCTATAGTTCATTATGTGACACTTTTTCAAGGAGGTGATAAAGCATGTTTCTTAGTCAACACTTGACTTCTGATTAATATCTCTGGGTGAGACGATGGTGAAAAATGAATAAACTTTAGAGACAGCTTTCTTGAAATCGATATTAATAGAGAGGGTTAAATTTTACATAGCACCATCTAAAAATATGGGGATGATTGTCTTCAGATTTAGATGTAGGTACTTACCTACTTTTCACGTTTGCATCATCACTTTCAATAAACGATATTTTTTGGACAAGCCTCCTTAACATTTGCACAATTTGTGCACTACAAGACGTGAGAAGCACATTTCCGACGTTACTGTGTGTAAGTTTGGAATTGCAAAATGAACACTAGAACTTACCAAATTTCCTTTTTCCTGTGGCTGAGGGTTATGAAGTTAGCAAGAGTTCCTTCGTCACAACTTTTTATTATTATTATTATTATGTTCTTGGCAATGGAAAGCGGCCTAAGACCGATGAGTCCATCGCTTTTGATTTCTCATTTTTAGTTTTTTGTTTTTGGTACTTCTTTAAAAATAATGCACTAATGTGTTGTTTATGGTACAAAGATTTTGGTCTAGTCTAGTTTTGAAAATGTTTTTGTTTGGTGCACTTATCGTTTCTGGGCTTAGGGAATTGCATTTATAGACTATACACGATTGGTTGAAAAGTTTTTCCGTCCAAGAAGAACAGTTCTTTTTTTCTTCACTTTTTGGTGGTGTCCTCTGAGGTTTAGGTTTGGATTCATTTGGAACATATCTTCTAGGATCTGATGTGTTTCAATTAGGTCTCCTCTTTCTCTACTTTCTCTGAATGTTGTCAATTGGAATTTTTGTAGTCTTATTTCGTATGGCAGATTTCTAAGTTCAATTGAAATTTTGGTTATTTTTCTCTGCACACTTTCTAAGAGATCTATGTCTTTGATGTAGTAAGGAGGCCAAACTGTGTGGCCCATATACTAGTTTTGGTCTAATGTAAGTGGTGTACAGTTTTTTTTTAATCATTTTTACAGTTTGATTTTCAAAAGCTTGTCTCATAAGTTAAGTTGATTGGCCTTCTTTACTGTGTGGGATATATGGGTTTCCCATTTTAGATCATCGGTGACATAGACTCCTAGGTCTTTCTGTTCTGAGACTGTTCTGAGTTCGATGCTATTTATTTGGTAGTTGTATCTAGAGTTATTTCGTCCTATGTGTAAAACAGTACACTTTTTTTCATTTAGTTCTAGCTGCTATGTGGTTGTCCATTCTTCTACAGTGCTCATGTCTTCCTTTAGTTGCTGGCAGTTGTGTTAAAGGATTTCCATATAGTTTTTTGTCATCTGCAAAGGATTTTACTTTGTTTTGCATAGTTTTTGACAGATCAGAAATGTACACTATAAAAAAAAAGAGAAGCAAGTACAGATCCTTGTGGTACTCCGCTGACGACTGGGTACCAATCAGAGCTGGTTCCATTTGCTCGAACATAGAAAGTTCTTTGCTCAAGAAAGGAGCTGCTCCATTGTAGGTCCTTGCCTCTTATTCCATAATGAATCAGTTTGTAGCAGAGTCTCTCATGTGGTACTGTACCGAAGGCTTGCTTTCGTCTAGGTTTGTAGACCAGTCGTCCACGCAGCTGAGAAGATTTGTTGTAGTAGACCTTTTTGGCATAAAGCCATGGTGTAGGAGGTATGTCATTTTCTAAGAGAAAGGATGTTGTTTCTTTTACAAGAATTTTCTCAAGTACTTTGGACAGTGTGCACGTCAGGCTGATGGGTCTATAATTGGTCACCACTTTTGTAGATTGGTATCACTATAGCTCTTTTCCAGATCTCTGGTATGGTACCAGTGTCTATTGAATCTTGTATATTTTGGCTAATAGGGGTGCTAGAGACGTAGCACATGTCTTTAGAAATATAGATGGTATCCCATCTGGGCCTGGACTTGAATAGGTTTTTAGGCTACTTAGAGCTGTGGTGACTTTTTCTGTTGTTATGTTAATGACAGTGAGTTGATTATTGTTCATTGCCTCTATGGGCAGTGTTGGCATGTTTGTAAGGTTTTCTCTGGTGTAGACAGAATGAAATTGGTTTGCAAAAGTGTTTGCGGTGGTCTTTGAGTCTTTTATAAGGTCATTGCTTATTGGATCTCGTAAGATTAAATCATGAACCTGGCTGCTTAGATTGCACTTGATATAAGAATAGAAGTGTTTGTCATTTTTTTCCAGAAAATTTTCTTCATAGCTTTTCCTTGCTTCAGAGATTAATTTTTTCAGTTTGTTATTTTGTATTCTGTATCTGCTGTAGCCTTCGTCGGTTTTATTTTTAACAAATTTAACATACTTGTCCCATAGTTTTCGCTTTCTGTCAATTTCTTTAAAGATTTTCTGATTGAGCCATGGTTTTCGATGGTTAGTTCAGCATGTTTTTTCTGGAAAGAAATGTTCTATTGTTGACGTGATAGTACATATTATACTCTGCATTGAACACTTATGAGTATATTCACATCATGAAACAAGAAATCTATTTATGTTTAAGTCTATAGTACAAATTTCTAAATGTTACACTGAAACAATAGATTTTAATAATGATATACAAATTTACAACATATTAAAAATATAAAAAATACAGCCTTTGTAATTATGTACTGATTTCTCTTTTTATTACATTCAGAACAATATTGAAAAGATCTATATGCGAAAAGTCCTGATTGTAATTAGCGACTAGACGCGTGATGATGCAATTGAGACCATAGTTAGTTCTATGCCTCTGACAGGTCTTCTTCCAGGAACCAGAAATCCAATTTCTGTCAGAAGTTCGGGTGAGTTGATATTATTCTGCAGAATTTTGTAGAGAAAAATGAGCTGGGCATTTTTGTGTCGATTCTCAAGTTTGGGTATGTCGCAGAGCTGTAGGCCACTCTCATCTCAATATTCTGGTAAGGAAATCTCACTTTATGGAGCATCCATTTGGCAAATTTATTTTGAACTCCTTCTATCCTTCCAATGTGCCATACGTAAGTTCGGATTCCAAATTGGGCTGCAGTTTTCAAGTGTGGATCGAATGAAACTGTGATATAGACAGATTTGACTTTGTATCATGTCTCTGATGTTTCGTTTGATGGAACCTAGATGCCTATGTTGTCGATGTGTTTGTTGAATGATAGGTCTTTTTCAAAGGTGACTCCTAGGTCTCTGAAGATGTCCACTGTTTCCAGATTAGTGTCGTTTGTCACATTTATGCTTTTGTGAAAAATTATGTGTCTGCGCTTAGTAACATTGAGTTTGAGAAGATTTGAGTTGCACCAAGCGACCAATAACCTGTCCAAATCCTGCTGGAGAGAGGTAGAGTGCCCATCCACAACTGCGAAGAACTTCAAGTCGTCAGCATATAATAAGCGGAGGGATGATTGGGATGACGTCATTATTTATGGAAAGAACAAACAGAATCGGTCTGATGTGCGATCCTTGAGGGACCCCGGATGGACTATGAATTCGTGGGATATATACTGCACCGCATACACCAACTCTTTGACATCTGGTACTATAAGTTTTAAGAAACGTGCACCGAAGTAGTAACGATTTATGGCATACGCTATCAAAGGCCTTTAAAATGTCCGCGAAGATCACGTCCACCTGTTTTCCTGATTCCAAAGCTTTCGTCAGGAACTTTTGGTAGACAGCGAGATTTGTAGCAGTGGATTTTCCCGCTTGCAGAAACCGTGCTGTTCGCAATATAGTTACTAAAGCATCGATACACATTGGGTGGTATGAATAAAAACGAAGTACTTGCTACTACTACAAGTATTAGTATGTTCTACGTAGTATTTACTCCAAAACGAAGTAGATACTACATTTCGAACCTACCGGAAATAAGCAAATGCTTCATTGTGAAGTAAATACTACGTAGTACATACTAATACTTGTAGTAGTAGTTTTTATTCATACCACCCATTGTCTGTAAGAAAAGATTCCATAATTTTAGAAATGTGCGATAATAGAGATATGTCTCAAATATTTACATCAGTACTATCTCCTGATTTGTATATAGGGAAAAGTGTTGAGATTTTCCAATTTCTGAGAAAAATGCCAGTATCGAAAGAAAAGTTGGAAAATCTGTTTCAGAGGTACTATTAGAGATGCGCAATAGCCTTAGGCCTGGTTGTACAACGGACGTTCAACCGACAGGGCCGGCTTAAGGGGGGAACATAACCCTGAAATGTCATCATAAAGAACAGCATTCTTTTGTCAAGTTTTTAGTTGTAGACCTTGATTCTGAACCATTGCTAGGTTTAAATGATTGTATTAACTTTAATATGATATCTCGTGTAAACTCATTGCAATATAAGATTTTGAATGACTGTCAATTGTTGCCGAACGAATTTTATAAGATTTTTTCTGAGCTTTTTAAAGGTTTAGGTTGCATGCCAGGTTATGTTGACATTAAATTAAAACCAAATGCTATTCCGGTAGTCCAAACACAGAGGAAGATTCCTTTAGCATTAAATGATCGTTTAAAGGTAGTTCTTGATGATTTAAAACAAAAAAAGATAATTTCAAAAGTTGATTATCCAACCGAATGGGTCAATTCCTTAACGATTGTAGAAAAACCTAATGGATCCCTTCGTTTGTGCTTAGACCCAAAGCCCCTAAATAAATATATATGCAGAGAACATTTTCTAATTCCCAAATGTGACGTTATTTTAAGTCTCTTAGAAGGTAAAACAATTTTTAGTGTTATAGATATGAAGGACGGATTCTGGCAGATTCAACTGAATGAGCGTAGCTCTAATTTATGTACGTTCAATACACCATTTGGACGATACAAATTTAATAGAGTGCCTTTCGGTTTAAATAGTATTCCTGAAATATTTCAAAAAAAAAATACAGAAATTTTTGGAGACATACCAGGTGTAAACATTTACTTTGACGACCTTATTGTCAGTGGTGCAGATGAGAAATCTCATGATCAGGCCTAAAGGTTGTTCTCGAGCGCGCTCTCAAATATGGAGTAAAATTCAACTTTGATAAACTACAATATAAATTGGAGCAGGTAAATTTTTTGGGTCAAATTATTTCAAAAAAGGGAATCCAACCATCCAATAAAAATATTGAAGCTGTTTTAGCTATTGACACTCCCAGTAATAAAAAGGATTTATTAAGAGTTCTTGGTCTTTTCAAGTTTTTCTCAAAATTTATCCCTAATCTATCAGAACAAACATTTCATATGAGAAACTTGACCCGTAATGATATTAAATTCAATTGGCTTGATGTGCATAAAAATGAATTAGACACTCTTAAAACTCTCATAACTAATAAACCTATACTTAACATTTTTGATAAAAAAAAAGATATAATCATACAAACTGATGCTTCCAGCAAAGGACTAGGATGTGTCATGTTGCAGGAACTGCATCCCATTTCTTTTGGATCAAGATCATTAAATAATATAGAAGTTAAATACGCTCAAATAGAAAAAGAACTTTTGAGCATTGTCTTTGCATGTGAAAAGTTTCATTTCTGGATATATGGACGTGATGTATTGATTCAAACAGATCATAAACCTTTGATTTCTATTTTCAATAAAAACTTGGATGATGTTAGTGCTCGTTTGCAACGTATGCTTTTAAAATTGTTAAAATACAAAATCAAAGTAGAATATTTACCAGGATCAAAAATGTTTGTAGCGGATGCACTTAGCAAAGCATATATTAAAATAGATTCTCCCATAGATGAAGAACTTGCGTATACTGTTCATTCATTATCTTTAACAGTGCCTATGTCAAATGAAAAAAAAATATGTCTTTCAAAATGCTGTCACAAATTGTCCTATTTTGTCCCAAATCAAATCCTTTTTTTAAAATAATTGGCCAAAACTTAAGAACCTTGACTCAAACCTGAAATATTACTTTAACTTGAAAGATAACCTTTATTTCTCTGATAATTTGTTATTTTACAATAATAAAATATTAGTTCCTACAGTTCTTAGGAAGGAAATGCTAAGTTTACTGCATTCAGCACACTTTAGCATACAAAAAACTAAGTTACGTGCTCGACAAGTAATGTTTCGGCCTAAAATGTCTCAAGATATAGAATCATTTATTACTAATTGTGAAACATGTCAGCTGAATAAACCAGCTAATCAGAAGGAGACATTAATACCCCATGAAACTCCTGAAAGGCCATGGCAATACCTTTTTTCAGACTTTTTCCATTATAATGGCAATGATTACTTACTAATTGTGGACTCCTACTCACATTGGTTCGAAGTTTTCCCTACAAAAGATAAAACAGCAAAAACAGTGGTGCAATGTTGCAAACAGTTATTCTCACAGTTTGGTGTTCCAGACATATTTTTTGCAGATAATAACCCGTTCAATAGTGTGTATTTAAAAGAATTTGCACAACTGTGGAATTTCGAATTGCAGTTTTCTAGCCCTCACCACCACCAATCTAATGGGATGGCTGAAAAATATGTTAACATAGCTAAAAATATGCTAAAAAAAATGAGACATGCTGATGAGTTGGCATATTATTTGCTAGAATATAGAAACACCCCGTTACCTTCTATTGGTTATGCTCCTGCTGAGCTGATGTTAAATCGCCTTGTTAAAACTAAGTTATCTATAACTATGGAAAATTTATTACCAAAAATTCCTGAAAATATTAGCTCCCAATTAGAATCAGTTTCGGGATAAAACGGCCAAAGATTTACCTGCTTTAAAAAAAAATGATGGTGTCCTTTTTCAAAAAAACAATAAATGGCATAAAGCGAAAATAGTAGATAATTATAATGATCGGTATAAGGCCAAGAGTTTCGAAGAAACAGGAAATTTCTTCGTAAAACTAACTTACCTATTAAGATTCGTGGTTCCAGTTTAGTGTACGAGGACTTATATGTTAACCAGCCTAAAAAAATGTGTACTAATATAGATATTGAACAAAGTAATTCTGATACATCATATAACCAATATTATTTTGAACCTGAGGTTGAATCCATGTCCAATATTACACTGTTGAGGAATACTAATTTTAAACATTATATTACAGAATCTTCATCAGATCTGGATTCAAGGGAATCCTTCATAAGTATTGAAAATTACCAGGTCATGATGATACTGATGATAATAACAAACATAGCTTAAGAGTAAGATCATTAAGTGATAGTGACATTGGACCTAGAACGAGTAAAGTTTATAAAACAAATAGTGCAAGTTCTATCTCCAATTTTTCTGAGTATGACATGAAATCACCCACATTGACTTTCACTCGATTTGGACGCAAAGTCAACCGTCCTAAGCATTATGAGGACTTTCACAATATTAGTTATTATTTAAAAAAAAACAAATAAGAAAATACTTATGTGTTCTATAACTTGACTTTCAAATTAGAATGTAGGTTTAGTTTAAGTTACTTCCAGTTTAAATTCGAATATAAGTTTACTTTTAGTTACTCTTTTATATTTTTTATATTGGCAACAATTTAGGAAATTTCTCATTTAAAAAGTTAAAAAAAAAAAAGAAAAAGAAAAAGCGTGTTCTATAACTTGAGTTCAAATTAGAATCTAAGTTTAAGTTACTTTTTTATATTTTGATATTGGCAACATTGTAGTAGTTTGTAGTGACTTCAAGATTGGTAACACTGGCGGGCAGATGAATGTCAACCAGATACCAAGATGACTTGTAAAAGAATACATAATAAAAAACCTAATTAAAAAGTTATAATCGTGTTTTAAGTGATTTAACCAATGAAAAACAACAAAGTAAAAACTAAAGGATACAAAATACAACAATGTCCATGTCCGAGTGTTTTTAAAAAGGTAAAGAAAGGATGTTCTTATGATGCCTGATTAAGTTGTTTTCAAAACCTCTGTTAGGAACAATTAAAGAACGTCAGAATGTTTTCTATGAGTTCGTAAAAGTATGTTTTCATGAAAAGTCATGAGAGACGTTTTATAAAGGTTTCTGTTGGTCGTTTCCGGGAGCACCGTTGGAAACATGTATCCCACGTCCACACGTCCGGAAATTAGTTCAGACGTTTTTAAAAGGTTGTTTGTAACTGTGATATTTGCACTACCTATAAAATAAGTCTATTGGATGGTGTTGAATAATTTGAAGGAAGTCCAGTGAATGTTCATATAGAGATCTTTGAAAAACGTCCTTTTTCATTTTTAAGCGTTCGTATTAAAGCATTTTTGAAAGGCTCATTTTCGACGTCTATATGACGTTTGAAGTGACATTTGCACCAAATAAAAATGCACCTTTGGATATTCTCAGTTACTTTTACTGACGTTTTTAAAACATTCTGAGGTCCGATAGGATAATTTTTTGAAACGTTTCTGTGCTATTAGGGTATATCTACATAATGTATCTGTTGATTGTTGCCAAGAGCTTGGATTGGCTGACTCTTACTTTGTTTGTTATGTTTCTTGTTTTCTAATGTTAGTTTTTTTTTTTGTGGTTACCTAAGTTACATAATATAGTATGTGATTTTATTGCTATGATGCTATGCCTTACTGTTTCGTGTAATTATTTTTTGCTTCTACAATTCAAGATCTCACATTTTCCCTAAGTAGGCCATGGGATGGGGCGGCAAATTTACTCATTGCCCAGGGCGGCAAAATACCTAGAGCCGGCCCTGAACCGAAGTTCACACTGACTAGAGTTTCAAAGGAAAAAATTCATTGTACATATGGTTGGTTCAGACTGTGATAACTGAGTTTGATCTTGAACGTCCAAATTTCGGCGTTCAAGGGAAATTCAACTCTTTTTCGGGTTTTTTAACCTCACTCACCTATGTTTTGTTTGTTTTTTTGATGACAGTTCACCTTGGCTTTTAATATAATGCACACCCTCGAGCCCCAAGCTCCATAGGTATTCACCTTGGGTTCGGTATTTTCCTCAAAGAGCAGAGCGTGCTGAGCTGAGCCGTAATCACGTGGCCAGCGAGCGAACAGAGCAGTTGAACGCTGTTTCAGAGTGCCCGAAATTTTATTAAACAAACGCAAATGAGCCTGCACCGATTACACTTTTTAGATAAACGAACGGTAGATTCAAGCTCAGAGAACCTAGATCAAAATACCGACCGCACGGTCAGAAACCGAACAGATCTTTTGAACATTTGGAATGATAAAGAATCATTCAAGGACAGAGGGTTGGAGAAACAAGCTGTGAGATTTATCATAGATGAAAGTTTGGAAAACAGGAACACACACAGAAAATAAACAATAACTTTTATAGGTCAAGGATTAGGTTGTGCCTATTTTCAGTATTTTCTTTCTTATTTTTATTTTGGGCATTGCAACTGATAGTTCAGGTAACCATTATTTGTTTAACCGGTCTTTAGTAGCACTGGGAGGAAAGATCATTCGGCCCAGGACTCCTTGGAGCATCGAGATCCAGAGTTTCTCTCTGTATTTACTCGACTATGAAAAAATAATCGGAGAGGTATTCCAAAAGGAAATGAGAATTTTTCTTTGATCTCAACGTCCTTCTGGTCAGAGTAACAATTCTTGAAGTGTGTGGCAAAGAGTTCAGCAATCTGTTGAGGGTTCGAAGAATGGATATTGTTAAAGTGAATCTTATTCGGCAAATCGGCAAACCTTTCTTCTTCAAAGGTCTTATAAATGACCAGAATTGTTTCATATTTGACGGAATTAAATGCTGAGCTTTGGTAATATGTAACAGGTATAGCACATGTCACTATGGTACCTACCTACTTCACGTCTTTCCGGACTTCATAGTCCGTTTGCCGTCTTGATCTTCTGCACTTCTTATAGAACCAATTTTTATCTGCAATTAACTTTTTCAGCTCAGAGTTGTATCAATTGAAATATTTGTCGACCCTGATGATTTTTTTACAGTGGAAAGTCACTGGTTTTGGTCACAGGTATAGAGGATGTTCAGGTGCGGAAATAAGAACCAGGGATCTATTCTAGCTGTTCTCCACATTGTTAAGTTGCTGAAGTTCCATGAAGAACATACTATATATGAGTAGATTCCGGCACCAAAAGATTGAAGTCGCCAAATATGTTAAAAAACTGGCATTTGCATACTTATTTGTTTTTCAATGATTTACATACCTACTGTTACAAAAAAAATGTTAGGTTGGTAGTGTTGGTACATCAGATGAGCTTTACATTAACTGAAAAATCTCCTCTCTTATTTATGGAATAAATTATTATGACGTCAGGTCGAAAAAGTAAAATTCCAAGATACATTTTGAATGTTGTTAAACCTATTGTTAAAACTTAACTTCTTTTTACGTAAATTCATTTCTTGCTCTTGGTTCTTGGTTGAAATAAAGACTATTTATTTACTGAACACAAATTCCTAGCCAGTTGTCCGTCAGATAAAAAAAGCGGAAACGCCAAAAATGCATTTAAATAAAACCCTACATTTAAGATCGCCAGAGTGGCGCAGCTCAGCAGGACGCCTCCCTAGAAGACTCATGACACTGACACCTCTGTCACGGTGTGCCTTCTTCGTATAGCCACTTCAGTTTAAATTCTACCTGGGAAGCGATTGACCGGAAACTTTACATGTTTTCTCTGTTTGCCTGATGGTGTTTGTTATCTTGACATCTTTCTTTCAATCGTGTTTCGTTCTATTTTCAATTTTTTTGTTCTATAGATGTTTGGTTGGGTTACCCTTACTATACATTTGTTTATCTTGACTTTTGGGTATCTTCATTCACAAAAAACATTATTTTTTAATTTAGAAGTAAAATATTTCTTAAATCATTCAGTTTTTTTTTACCTATAATCTACTTTTGTTGTTTAAATTATTCGGTTTTTATTACTCTGTTATCTGAACCAAATTTGATTGGCAGCTAACAGATATAATTTTAGGAAAAGTGGGCATGCTAAAATCGACATATACACGGGCGTTTTCGATAGCGCCTCCAAGTCTTATCTAAAACAAACATTAATAAACCCATTCGCGTCAAATCGTTCACACAATCCTAATCCCCCTTTAAGCTGATCTAAGTATTCGACATGGCTGTTTGTACACATTTTGTGTTTAGATGTTGATTTATTTTTTGTGAAACTTTGCCCTGGAATTTACACTCTATATATAGGTATTTTGTTCTATTTTTTACTCTATTACTGGCAAACATTTGTTTTGGGAATTTTGTTATACTCATAAGGTCAAATCAGGACAGTACAACTTAATACACAAATTTCCCATTCAACAAGTTTAAATTGTCAACTACCTATGTTACAGATCACAGTTTTCCTCTAAAATTTTCTTCTAAAATAGAGACATTTGTTCCTTCCCTCAATTATTGTTTTCAAAGATAGCTGCGTCTGCTAAACAATAGATACCTACCTACTCCACAATTTGGTGTACAACCCATTCGAGCTTCTTCAAGTGTCTTTTCTATCTCATATCTACAATATTTCCCAAACTATAGTTTGCGTGATATTCCTAGTTTTTGCAATCGCCACTGCTATGCTTTCATTATTGTCTCCACTCTCTGGGAGTGTTTCTTTATTTTATCGAATGAGACTTGTTTTTGTTTATTGCTTATTTCGTTTCATCTTCTTCTGGTTGCGTTCTGCGGAATTTCCATCTCGTTGTCCATGCATCTTCCTTTTTAGAGAGCTATCTACGTCATAGCTCCTGGCATTCTCTTTCTTTATACTTCTAATCAAGCTCTCGTAATCATTTTCCTCTTTTCTTCGTTTTTGTAATTCGGACTTGAAGAATTTTCTCAATTCGCTCCTGTTGATTTTTTATTTCTTCGAAATTCCATATTTCAAGCTAGATCACACCTTTGTCTCTTATTCTTTTGTTCCTTCACAATTCTAATGCCTATATTATATTCTGTACTTTCTTATTTTCTATTTCTTTTATTTAATTGTTTTCTGCTTCCAATACCTACCAATTTTGCACAGTTTGTACTTGTTGCAAAAAGCCTAAATCTTGGCTCTGATATTCAACACCTCTACAGGAAAGGCAAAAAGTAAATGAAAAACTACATATCTACTTCTCAAATAGGTAGGTACCTACTCAAAATTAACTTCCCATATACATAATCAACATAATCCAAAATGGTATACTTAATACCTACACGTATCCAGTTTCGAGCCTATATACCTACATCGCACATTACCTTTATACAAGGATACGTTATTACCGGCATCATATCCAGACCATACGAACCGTATAATGTATACATCACTTCTCAATTTGCCTTTTTATTAAATTACTTCGGGCCGATGGGGCGCCATTTTGCGTACGACAGGGGGATACGGAGCCCGGCTAAGGGGTGGATTAGCGGTAATCTGCATGAAGAGTGACAGGATATTTTGCGGTTTTAAAACCGACGACTGGTTTTTTGAGTGTGTGAGAAAATTCAGCGCTAAATGGGGAGTCTATTGAAGAAGTGAGAGTTGAAAAACCTTTTTAACATCTTCAAGACAAGAAATCTAGAGTGAAATCTTCATGGTTGTCTGGTATCTTCATCATTTTACATGTGCTTAAATGTTGTCTTATTGAAGAAAGAGCTCTGCATCTTTGCATTCAAAGTATAATACTGTGAAATGTGATGAAAGATATCGTTCTGTAAGTAGTTGTACGCTCCTCCACCTAGAAATATCTTTTCGCATATAGTTCTGACAATGCAATGGCAATTGACTGTTTTTGGGGTCCAGCAATGTTTCCCTCCTCTGCTCCCTTTTACCTAACCCATCCATCACCGAGATGTCAGTGCCCATTAGTACACCCGCGTTCTTTTCGAGATCGTTCCAAAAACTAAAAGAAAACGCTGTTGTCAATTTATTTGAAACAATTTTTTTTTTCCGAAGAATTGTTCTAATGTATAGGCATAGAAAAGAAAATCTAGCTAATTAATAGAAGCTGGTTTAACGGATTAAGATTAAGCATCGGATCCGGATGACAAATGACTTTCCTGCAGAATAAAGTTCTTTGTAGTTAATTTCTATTGGTTTCCTTTATACCTAGTTCTAGACTATAGATCAATAATTATAACTACCTATGCATTTTGTTAAATATATTCTTTGATGTATATTTATCCGGTTTCTCGTTAAGATATTCCACTTTCTGTTCTGAAAGTGGGCTTCTCTTAACTTCATTACAACCACCATGAGAAAGTATCCTTTTCTTTTGATTAAACATTCTGTTTCATTACTTCGGGTACAAAACTTGGTCGTTTTAAAGTTACTTAAGGAATTTCCTCAGATATCTACTGGTGAAAAGTCCTGATGGAATTGCATCGCCCATCAGGAAATAATAACATTATAAAAGTAAACAGGGAGAGGAATATAAGGTCGGAGAAGTGCGAGCGGGGAGAACAGAAAACACAGAAAGAGAGCGGAGCAAAGTAGCCGGCCCTGACAAGTCCATGATGGATCGGGCATACGGTTTCCTCTAAAAACCTTTTCTGCTGCCACACGTGAAAAGGGGCTTACGCCGCTCCAGATGGACTTAACACCTAAATTCTATGGGGATTTTTAATAAAATATTGGAGATTTTGATGTAGCTGTTTTCGTTTATTGTTTCTACACTTACTTTTATGTTTCATTAATTATAAAAACATTCTAACTTGGAGCCATTTCAGATTCCTAAAAAAAAATCCTCATCCCCCTTAATACAGAAAAAAATAAATCCCTTCTATTCTATTGTCAGAGTTTTAGGTTCCCACCCTCCAAGTCTTTGACAAAAATTCCCGATTCGAGAAAAAGGGACCGCGTGTGTGTGGATGGTGCTCAGTCATTGGCCTGTTGAAGGCTGAATAGGCACAATCAGCAAAATGGAAATGTCTCTCTTCGATATATTTCCATATCCGACAGCTGTCCCCTGCAAAAATCCTCAGGACAGAATAAACTTGTTATTATCGGGCGACAGGGTCTCAAAATCATTTTATGCATGAAAACGAATGATATAGATTCTGATTTGTATTGTTGCGTGAAAAAATAAGTTGCTAGGAATCAATTTTTGATTCAGATTTTTTTTGAAGATTTCTTCATTCCTTTTCACCTATATGTTCAACGAGAAGACTATTTGTACAAACCTGACGAAGTGAGTAAATCTACCTTCTTTAGTAATTTCCTTTTACATCAATTTATAGCCAATTTTCCAAATTTTCCAGACTCTTCGGAGAGTGTTTTTGCTTACTTTCAGGTTGCACTGATGATGGTCACGGTCGGAAGCGCTTTGCACTGATTATTATTAAAGAATTTTGCACGAAATACAAAAATTTTTCATTCCTAATCTTCCTCTTGGCCTATTATGCACACATCAAAACTGAATAGGGGCAATATTTTAGATTTATATTTAGGAGGTTTACAAATCAAATAAGTATAGTTTAGAAATGATAAACGAAAATCAATAAGACAAATATCATGGACTGAAACGCCATTGTTGGTCTAAACAATTAAGCAAGTCATTTCTTGTTTCAAATCTTAAATTTTGTATCTACTAATACACGTCTCTGAAGCATATCCCACGCGTGCTCGATGGGATTCAGATCTGGTGATTGCGCAGGATAAGGTAAAACGTCAATATTGTTTTCTTCTAAAAACGTTCTTATTGTTCTCGCAGTATGTGCTGGAGCATTGACGTGCATTAAGATGAATTCATTGTTCGCTCGTGCTGCATATGGAAGAATTATCATAGGTCCCAGAATGTCTTCACGGTACTGATGTGCCGTTAAAAACCCTTCAACAGAAACGAGCTCCGAACGATTGCCTAAACTGATTCCCGCCTAGACTATCACCGTATCCCCTTGATATCTATCGATTTCCTGGATAGTTTCTAAGCGACTTACATTTCCAGCTGTTCTCCAAACTCTTGTTCTTCTCGAGTCTGGCCTTAATCCAAATCTAGATTCGTCCGTAAAGAGGACACGCCTCCAATCGTTAAGTGTTCCCGGGCCCAATCTAAACGCCTAGCTCGATTTCCTCTGGAAAGAACAGGCACCCGTACTGGTCTTCTGGAATGAAGTCCATACCCATGTAGTCTATTTCGTATAGTCTGGTCACTTACAGCTACCTAATGGACATTTTGGAGTTCCATTCTTATCTGGTTGGCAGTGATAGATCTGTTCCTCAAAGCTTGCATTTGAATGAATCTGTCATGAATTGGTTGTGTAGCTCTCGCAGCTCCCCTGTATCTTGCCCGAACATCCCCCGTATCCTGATATTGTTGCCATAGGCGGCGGCCAATTGCACTTTTTGAGCTGTTGAGAGCTTCTGCTGTGGCCCTAACTGTCATACCTCCTTGCAGCATACCAATAGCTCACAATTGTGTTTCGCGGTCAAAATGGTGACGGTTTATCCTGCTCACGTAAAATTTATTCGAACATGATCAATTAACACGTCTAAACACACTGCCCAACGCACAGCAATAATCTGGACATTTTACATTTTTTAAACTTAGGTACCATTTTTCATGACTGATAAGGAATGTTCCGAACAAAAAAACAAAACGCAGAAGAATACCCACATATCAAATAAACAATAGTATATTGTGTATTTAGGTGGAAAAGTGACACATTCTCGGCCGACGGTGTAAGTTGACGGGCGAGGCGTAGCCGAGGCCGGCAATCATCGAACGCCGAGAATGTGCTTTTCCACCGAAATACACATACTATTTTTTTAGCGATCGGTTAAATACCTGTTAAATGTTTGTCTTTTGGTTACAATTATTCAGCAGTACGAGAATCACTTTCCCGGCCTAGGCCGGAAAAGTATTTCCAGTATTGTTATTCATTGATTCCTTAGCAACTATTGAAACATAATTAAAATACCAGAATATTGAGTTTTGCGACCTGTCAACCGGTCAAAAATGCTGACATTTCTTGTCAATCGCAGAAAAATTATTTATTTTCATATTTATCAATATCTTATCCAAAGAAAAAATTGTTTTTAGGCTTGCCCCCATTCAGTTTTGATGTATGTATGTATCAATCAAAATTGAATAATATTTTTCATCATAAATGTATATTCTAAACTGCGACCGCTGCCGCAAAAAGCTGACGATACCGTTGATGACGTTGGCAACGGTACAACGCCATATGACCTTGATTCCAAAAATCGAGGCCGATCAGCAATCCTGTAGTAGTGTCTCACTAAACATGTAATATTGCAAAATTTGTCAGCAATATTGTATCGACCTTACTTTAGAAAATTTATTACGTAATGTGACGTTAACCTTTCTAAAATATTACTTATCCAATGTGAAGGAATATAAATTTGATATAACTTCAATAGAGAAACATTCGTTTTAGTTATCAAGTAAATGTTGCAGTAGATACAATAATGTATTACATTTGAAACATTATAAAATGTAGGTAACGCAAATATTATAACAATGTTATGAAATGTAACTTTTTTCAACTCTGTCGCTTTAATGTTGCGGAAATATTTACGTTTGTAACATTGAAAATATATAATAAAATAAATGGTTGCATAAATATTATAAGCTCAACTTTTCTTAAAACTGTCGCTGTAATATTGCAGATACCTTTACATGCGTACGTTAACAGTTTCAAGAATAAAAAACGTTACCTAAATATTTCAATATAAACTTTGGAATAAGAAACATAAATTTTCTCAATGTTGCATAAAGCTTGCAGATAGATTTTATTTGCAATATGCTGTCTTTGTCTCTCTCATGCAAAAATATATCTGACTGACAAAGACGGGAGAATTATTTGGGAATTCGGAACGGCGCAGACGCACCACCCATTTGTTGTTGATCTGTTGACGCCACGCCACTAAAAGCCAGGACGCTAAGACGGAGGACGGAGGACGCAGACGACGCTTCTTTTTTCTTGGCTTGATAAATAATACAAGAGAATTGAACAGGACGAAAGGAATCATCAAGATCTTGAGATGTTGAGAGAGGAAGAGAATAAGCCAATGTTGTAAGATTTTAACATTTTAATTTTTTGTGATATTTTAATACAGTTTAATTTTTAATTTTATGTGGCTTTGTTATAATACCTATGTTGGAGGAATCGAGGCATGTGTGATAAGATCAATTGGAAATTGGAAGTTTATCAACTAACCATTGTGCCCGGTCTGTAGTTGGACTGGCAGAAAAGGGAATTTGAAAATAAAGGATCTTGCATTAATGCAAATCCTTACGATATATTAAATATCTATCATATATACAATATTTCATTATGTAAATTTCTGTAAAGTACCAATAAAAATATTGCAACTGTAATATTTATCTAAGTGTATAAACAACGTTAAATGCAGGTTGCTGTAAGCTAGCATTTTTAATGTTAAAAACGTAATTTTTTTTTTTCATGAAAATACAAGTTTGAGGCGATATTGCAGGAAAGTTTATTCTGTAAACATTGCATTTGTGAATATTAGAATAAGTCCGTTTCTGTAATTGCAGGAACCTTGCACTTATATAGCAGCAATAAAAAATGAAATATTACAATATTATCTAGAAACATTACTAAAATATTAAAGCAATATTACATTGCTTAGTGGGGTGTAATATTCTTGGCCAAATATTATCTTTTTCGATAAAATTGACATCTCCATAATTAAACATGAGGTCTCGACGCCATCTTGAAAAATATATTAAATGAAAAGGAAGTTCGAGTGATACCTTCATTTGGGAGGTCTTTTAATGCTCAAAGCATTCTCCAATTTTGAAGGCATTTGGTTCAGTATATTTCAATTAAGAACCAATAAAATCGGTCTCTACTCTCTACGTTATGACTTACCATAATTTGTTCATCCAGTTTTTACCAAGTTTTCTACGTATTTGATGTCATTATTGATTGTTGCTGTTCCTGTCAAACTTTTATTTAAATATCTGTATTTTGGATTGACAGAAAATAATCTTAGCTCAATTTTTTTTCAAATACTCTTCGAGCCTCCATATTCAATCAATAAGCTGCCAATTTTATGCCAAAAGGTACCTACCAAGGTTCCTAAACTGAACTGGTATGCACATGTTAGGTCTGTTTCTGCAGAAATCACAAACCAGTAGGTAATAAGAGTTAATTTCATTGGCTGAAACTAGTTTTCTGACTGTTTTCAACCAATGAAATCCACTCTGACTGGTTTGTGATTCGGCAGAAACAGACCTGTTATCCATAGAATAGGCTGTTATCTCCATCCGTTTTTGACGTCACAACTGACAGAGCATAAGCGTCTTGTCAGTAGCGCCGTAATTCGCATAAATTAATGATAAATTATTGGCAATTCAGTCTCAAAACAAGTCACTTTTTCAAACACCACAATAAAAAGAACTTAACACATAAAATATTCATAAACGTCACGAAAACAATAGCGGACGTCACGATTCCGTTTGCGACGTCACGCTCCCTCTTTACGTGGAGGGGTGCATGAAAATCGACAGATTGTGCATACCTGGTAGAGTGTAAGAACCTTGGTACCTACTATTTGGCTTCCTCTTAGAGCAGGTAAGACGCTGTCCTACGGACATAAGGAGTAGGAATACGCTATTCTGCTATAAAACTAAAAGTGAAGCCAAGTTTTTGGCGGGTGTTTGGCACCGAAATACAGGTAAAGCATTGAATTTCCTAAGCCGCCATTTTTTTGGTGCCAAAATACCTGGAAAAAAACGGCTTCATTTTCCAAATCCATGTTACTACTCCTCTTTACCTTTACCTGCTCTAAGGGCTTCCTCATACTCACCTGTACCTAAATTTCAAGTATTTAAATACGCTTGAGTGCGTTCCGAAGTTAAGGGCCCGGGGGTCGGACTTTAAGTCCTCACTGTATCCACCATCCACCAGAAACCAAATCGATCTATACCTGAAAAACTATGTGAATTTTGACAGTATACTAATGTGAACAAGGGCAACTCGGCAAAAATATTTTCAAGATGGTGGCACTTCCGATTATAGGTACCGGAAGTAGACGTCAACTTGCCTATTTTAAATGAGACACCTTAAATAAATTATTTCATTTTTGATTTCTACTCAAGATTCTAGTAAAATTTTTTGGTTTTCAGTTGAAAAATTAGATTTTCGGCAGTTTTCTCAATTTTATTTTTATTCTTATTTTTTGAACACCCTGTATATAATATTTATCAAAATTTTATAAAACACCTATTGAAGTAGTCCTAGTCAACAAGGAATCCAACCCAAATCAAATAATGAAAGATTTCTTGTAGGAAAAAATCATTATTATTTTTGTCCCCGCACTGCAAACGTGGTTTATGACATAAAAAATTAAATATGTCAAAAAAACTAATGGCATTTCCGGTTGAGAATCAGTGCAAACAAAATATATTGCTATCTGTTTCTTTTACGTGCTGAGAGAAAGAGAAGGAAATACATCCAGTGGGCATTAAATCTACCAATCAGAAATGCCATTAAGTATAAGACTAATATGCACGGAAACTCTCTATAGAGTCTTGAGTAAAATTCAAAAATTAAATAATATAGGTATATGGTGTCTCATTTAAAATAACCAAGGATATTTTAGCCGGGTAGCCCCCGCATTGACATTAGTATTAGACAATTCGAATCAGCTGATAATTTAAGATGGCGACTTGGGCATAACAAACTTGACGATCATGCTTTTACATTCAATTCCATCCTTTACGGTTGTCAGGTGTATTATTCCCACGGCGCCATATTGAAAAAGGCAATCCAGACCACGTGATTCAATATGGCCGTTGAGGTCAAATATTGTTGTAACGCTCACTAGGAGAGCATTTGTATTCTGGCCCACAAAACTTCTGGCCCTTGTTTTTGTAGATGCCAAACATGACAATGCCAATGCCAATGTCAAACCTAAATATCCAGAATGTGACAAAATAAGTAATTGTTCATTGATTTTTATCAGTAACCTAAATGTAAACAACACGGTGTTTGACCTGGGCTGCGTTCAAAAACGGCTAAAGTAAGCCAAAATTGGCATATTGCGTCCAAGTTCGGCTCCAGCCTGCCAAAAACGGTTGGCTTTACACGTTCAAAATCAACCGGGGTAAAGTAACTTTTGGAGACAGAGTCTAGAAATGGTTATACGAATTTTGATTAGATGAGTGGGGTCTGTCACTTTTGGCACAAATAACAACACATAAATAATACAATACAAAAAGCTTCTAGAACGGAAGTGGAAGTGGTGAATAGATAATACAATTAATAGTAACGCTGACGTTCTGAAAACGAAAAATTCAATATGGCGTGGCGACCTGCAAGTTAGTTTTAAATATGTGTTTTCATATATATTTCAATTATTTTGCTCCGAGTTTTGCTTGCAGCTTTGATTTTGATTATTCAATAAAATATTTGTTTACTAGGTACGTAAACCATTAAGTCGGGCAGAAACTAGATATTTTTGTGTGTTTTTTGGTCCATGTGTGGACGCCACGCCATCTTGAATGTCACGTGGTTTGGATTGCTTAATTGAGAAACGGTATTTGGCGTTCCAGCAAATTCACATGCGATTTGGCATCGCCGGTAGAAGGAGAAAAGTAGGTTTTGGCATTAGCATTGCAGTCCTTGAACGCACTCCTGAACTTCCGTTTTCGTTTGACAGGTCGCAGTGGATTGCCCAATGAACTATAACCAAAAACTGGAATGCTAACACATAAGGACGAACGTGAAGCCTAGTGCGGCTGCTGCGGAGGGGATACCTGTTTTTGTCGCACTCATTATGTTAAATGGCGAAAATTGCTTCCAACACGTATTCCAATTGATGAAACCTGTGAAGGGAAATATGACAAAACTTTCGAAAACGTCATATGACAGCGAGCAACAGAAAAAAACAACATTCCCCTTTGTGGCATCTGTCTTTCATGGCTACATTTTTTTGGCAGATATGGCAATGTATGCGCATTCCAGTTTTTAGCTATAGTTCATTGGGATTGCCTATTGAGAGAACGTCAAATTCAAGGAAAATACACACTACTACTACAGGATAGCTTATCCCCCTAATGCCTGTGTAGATCAATTTTGAAGCCCCCCACCACGCCAAGGAACCAGTGATGACGTAGGAAGCGTGTCGTTTCTTGCCTTGACGTAGGGTGTTTACACCACAGGTTATGATTCCGCGGGCTTTTGCTTTATGCATACTTGGTCTCAGTACATTATCTAAAAGAAGGCTTTTTTAGATCGCGTTTGCATCTTCCTCTTTGCCTATTATGTTAATCAAAATTAAAATATTATTGGCACAAACAGTTGACGTAGTTGATGATGTCGTCATCGTCAATGGTGCTACAAAATATGGCCGCGATTCCCAAAAACCAGGCCGAGCAATCCTGTGTAAAATCTGTTTTTTTTTTAAAGATAAAAGTCAAACTGACATTATGTTGGCAATACAATGTAAAATTTTCAATGCTTCAAATTTTTTATGTAGAAAAGGCTTGTGTTGCCAACACAGTTACTAAATTTTTGACTTGGGGAATTATCTTTAAAAAAAAAACAGACTTTATTTTTTTTTCTAGTAGTGTGTATTCAAGGATAATGCACACTACTAAGGATTGCTTATCGGCCTCGTTTTTGGTAATCGCCGCCATATTGGTGTGTCACCATTTCCTCCGACGTCATATTAACAAGTCGTCAGCTGTTTATTGCATTAAAGGTCGTGGATTAGCATTTAAATTTATGATGAAAAATATTATTTAATTTTGATTAACATAATAGGCAAAGAGGAAGATGAAAACGAGATCTATAAAGAGTTGTTTTAGAATCTTAATTATTGTAGTAAAACCAAGTATGCATAAAGCAAAGCCCGCGGAATCCTAACCTGTAGTGCAAACAGCCTATACGTCAAGGCGAGAAACGACATGCTGTCTACGTCCGTCAAAACTGGTGATTTGGCGTGGTGAGGGGCTTCAGGTTTGTTCTACACAGGCCTTATGAGGTTAGGCTATTCTGTAGTAGTAGTGACAGTAGTGTGTATTATCCTTGGTTTGCATCTTCCTCTTTGCCTATTAATCAAAATTAAAATAATATTTTTCATCATAAATGTATATTCTAACTAAACTACGACCGCTGGCGCAAATAGCTGACGACGTAGTTGATGATGTCGTCAAAGGTGCTACAGAATATGGCCGCGATTCCCAAAAACGAGGCCTAGAAATCCTGTCTAGTAGTGTGTATTATCCTTGGGTCAAATCGCCCTATATACCTACCCAATGTCAAATTTAAAAAATAATTCTGTATACAGTTTTCCATATAAAGTCCGAAGGTCTTAATCTGATACTCCAAAGGAATGTGAACTGGTAGCTCCCTACGTTAGAACGCCATTGGTCAGGACGTCACACATCGCACCTGTTTTTGCCATATGCATCACCCCCTCGCTCCTCATACGGAAAGTTTCAGATTAAAAACGACGGACAATACACGGTTGTTATGTATGGAAACCTGCTCTGAAATACGTTTCTATACTAACGATAACCCTGTATAGATCGATTTCGTGGGATACCCTGTATATAAATTGGATAGATGTCGCTACTGGTTTATACTTCTACAGTGGCTTCCAACAAAATTGGTGGACCTACAGTAGGTGAGTACGATAAGTCCGAACTACTGACACTTTTTATCCTGACCCGTCATTAATGTCGCACTTTTTACATCATTCGTACCGTGCAGCGTTTTATTTTCCGGTGTAGTTCAGATGATTGCGTTCCAAAACATAACTGCACCGCACTAACGCTAACCCGGTTCAGACAAATCGTACGCACCAAGTGACTCGATAAATCTTTTCAAACAGTGGCGACGAATAGACGAAAATTTTGCAACAATATGGCCGCCGCCTGTATAAAGCCTAGTACTCATAACTGCGATATTCGCACTTTTTTGACATTGCTTCGACAATTTGACGTTTGATTCACGCATAAAACGTCAATTTGTCGAAGCAATGTCAAAAAAATGTGAATTTCGCAGTTATGAGTACTAGGCTTAAAAACCAAATGAGTGGCAGCCATGTTGTGAAAATGTTCGTTTATTCTCAATGGTTTATTGCACTGTTCGTGAAGGTTTATCGAGTCACTGTAAGTTTACCTCCATGAAGATTTTATTGACTGTAATTTTTAATTTTATTCATTCAAACGCCACCTAGGAATTTTTTGATTTCCTCCAATTATTTAGTACTGTGAAAAATAAAAAATAAAGAAAACTGTAAATGGAGTTTCTTATGAACTATAGGATTCTGTATTTTTAAATACTAGAAAAGAAACCTGCATTACCGATAGCTTCAGCTTTGTACATTGATTTATGAAGATACCTGTAATTTTTGTATCATAAAAAGTAGATTTCTGTAATATTCTCTAGCTCGAAGGCTGTCGTTGTCAAATCCTAGCTTTGTCATCAAATGACTGTCAGAAAATTGACAAAAAATTCCTGCTGCATGTTTATTGTTTATTATCATTTTGCAAAAGAAAATAAACATAAAAATCAACTCTAAATTGATTTGCAATTGCAGCAATACGATAAAATATTCCTGTCAAAGTGTTACAAGGGCGATCAAGTTCATATTTATTTCGAAAAGTGGGTCACTTTGGGAGAGGCCAATCTATTTATTTGGTGAGAATAAAGAAATTTATAATATGAACTAGTTGATAGAGCCAGAAAGTAGCTAGAACAAAGAGCCTGTAGATTAGTAGATTTTGCTGCACTGTTGTTAAACAAAAAAAACTTGCATGGTCTTGAAAATTTGAACATAAATTTGGTAAGTAACCTCTATTAGGAGGTAATTAACTCGCCTTGATTTTGTATTCCTGAAAGCTGGAATATTAGATATTTTTTCACATACAATCCCTTTTTTCCAGGGCTTTGAAGAAATCCATTCCAAAATGTCACTGTATTAAATCAGCCCCCGTCATCATAAGATGGAAGTTTATAGAACATCCATAGCTATCAATTCACGCAGTGGTTACATTAAAGCAAAATCGTCGGTGAGCCATCTCACTAAAAATTTTGAGGACGGTATCGGTTTTGAGGAATTGGGAGATTCAAGTTCGAGTTCAGACATGTCCAGCCAAAACTATTCGAAGCTTTTCTACGAATCAGAAAATCAAGAAAATGAACTGCCTAAAAGGTATGATGATAAGTATCCTGATGCTTCAAGGTTGCTGAGATCCAAAGTTATTGAAGAGGATGAGGATAGGTTGCATTCGACTCATCCTGCTGAAGAACCTGCTCCAATGATTATGAAAACAATTATGGTTGGAGGAGATTATCAAGCGGTTATTCCTGAAGGCTTGTCCCATTATGGGGATGCTTTGCCTTATGAAAATGATGATAAATTGTTGTGGGATCCTGTGCCCATTACTTCTGAAACTATTGAAAATTACCTTAGAGAAGCTTCAGCCATTTGTAAATCATCTCTTCCAATGGGCAAACATTTAAGAGATAATGAACCAGCTTTACACTTGCTTCAACAGTGTGGCCACAATACTGAAGAAGCTTTAAGAAGACTTCAAGTCAACAAACACCTATATGAAGAAGAAGCCATGCAAAATTGGTCAGAAGAGGAATGCAGAAACTTCGAAGCTGGCATAAGGCTTTTTGGTAAAAACTTTTGGATGACTCAGCAAAACAAAGTCAGAACAAGGTCAGTGGGGGAATTGGTGCAATTTTATTATTTGTGGAAGAAGAGCGAGAGGCACGATATGTTTGCTAATAAGATAAGACTTGAGAAGAAGAAATATGTCCTGCATCCAGGAGTCACTGACTTTATGGATCGGTTTTTGGAGGAGTCTAGTGATTTTAGGGATAGGAGTTCTTCACCTAATGTGGCAAATCCTTAAATTAAGTAACTTTCCTTCATTAGTTAACTTTATATGATATTATAATTTGATTTTTTTATTATGCCTAGCAATAGTAGGTTTTATTTTGTACATCAGAGATGATTTGAATGAAGCTTTATTTATCATTTAAAATTTTCTTTTGGCTTCTCTAAATAGCTGGTGTGTCTGTATTTTCCTCGATTTGTGATTGGTCCTGTTCCATCATGCATAAATTCTTTAAAATAAAACAAAACTTTAAAGCTAAAGTCATATATTTATGAATTAAAATGCTAGAAATACGAATGAATGTGTGTCATTGGATCAGGCCGTATACAATAATAATATTCAACCTAAAATATTTACATGATTTTTGATATAACTCTTATAACTTAGATGTGTGTAACATTTTGTATTTGTATTGAAACCCCTTTGCTAAAATGTGACCTGACGGAATGGTGAACGACAGAACTTGCTTGGGTAATTCAATAAATTATCAGCATACAATAGTGAGGAGTCAATAATTAAAACTCTTAGAAGAAATTAAAATAGTTTCCTTGATATTTCTTATTTATCTGATTGTTAAGCACTGATTGTTCTATTTACATATAAACAAACATTTTCGGATTGTCTAAATTTGTGCTATTTACATGCACACTGTAAGAAGGATTTTTAACAATTTTACAAACAAAAAGGACCCTATAAATCAACAACAAAAAAATTTAACAATGACATTCATGCGAGAATGCTTCGATTGCACTATTATTATTATTATTACATCAGATCTGGTAGTACTCGGGTATATAATCATTAGCCAAGTTACTTAAAAAATTGAAATCTGAAGAACCGTTGCTGTTTTGGGGTTGAGCTACTTGTTGGTTAGCCGGAGGAGCGTTTTCAGCGCTGTAGTATTGATGGAAATTATTGTAGCCCTCGCTGTTTTCTGTTGGAACGCTAGAAGGTGGCGTCATTACTCCTGCTGGAGTGCTGTTGGAGCCTGCAAACACTTCTGAGGTCATTGTGTAAGAAGAGTCACCGTTGTGAGGCACTTGAGTGCTGCTGGGGTAAGTTGATTCATAATAACCCATCTGAAAAAAAATTATCAATATTAATTATTAACGTTTGACACAATGCAATCTTGAAATCACTACAAGAAAGTAGAGTTGATCACCGATATTGCAAAATTATTAGGACTGTTTCTGCAGAAATCACAAACCAGTCAGAGCGAATTTCATTAGTTGAAACTAGCTGTTTCTGACTGTTTTCAACCAATGAAATGCGCTCTGACTGGTTTGTGATTGCTGCAGAAACAGACCTATTAAAAACATACGGAAACGCAACGACCACTGGAAATCTTCACTCCACCACCAGAAAAATTAAAATCAAACAAAAAATAGACCCAAGCTGTTCATCACAGTTCTCAAACATATCAGACAGCCTGAACGAAGCTAAAGCTCCAGGAACTTCAAAATTCCATGCATAAATGGGTCTAAAGATGAACTAAAGATGTACTTCCAGGAATCTGAGCAACTTGAAACTTCCAGGAATTCATAATTGAAGTCTCTTCTTTAAATATAATAAATCTGAAGTCAATCTGAGCCTCAGAAACGGAATTATGAATTTTTTAAAAAATCCTTGTAAAATTCTTAACAAATCAACTTTGGAATATTTTCAAAAATACTTCCAGGAATCTGAGCAACTTCAAACTTTCAGGAATTCATAATTAAATTCTTTTCTTCAAATGTAACAAATCTGAAGTCAATTTGAGCCTCAGAACCGGTGAGCCTCAGAACCGGAATTATGAATTTTTTAGAAAATCCTTGTAAAATTCTCAACAAATCAACTTTAGAATATTTTCAAAAATACTTCCAGAAATCTGAGCAACTTGAAACTTTTAGGAATTCATATTTGAAGTCTTTTCTTCAAATATAACAAATCTGAAGTGAATCTGAGTCAATTTGAGCCTCAGAAATGGAATAATGAATTTTTTAGAAAATCCTTGTAAAATTCTTAACAAATCAACTTTAGAATATTTTCAAAAATACTTCCAGGAATCTGAGCAACTTGAAACTTTTAGGAATTCATATTTGAAGTCTTTTCTTCAAATATAACAAATCTGAAGTGAATCTGAGTCAATTTGAGCCTCAGAAATGGAATAATGAATTTTTTAGAAAATCCTTGTAAAATTCTTAACAAATCAACTTTAGAATATTTTCAAAAATACTTCCAGGAATCTGAGCAACTTGAAACTTTTAGGAATTCATATTTGAAGTCTTTTCTTCAAATATAACAAATCTGAAGTGAATCTGAGTCTCAGAAATGGAATTATGAATTTTTTAAAAAATCCTTGTAAAATTCTTAACAAATCAACTTTGGAATATTTTCAAAAATACTTCCAGAAATCTGAGCAACTTGAAACTTTCAGGAATTCATAATTGTAGTCTCTTCTTTAAATATAACAAATCTGAAGTCAATTTGAGCCTCAGAAACGGAAATATGAATTTTTTAGAAAATCCTTGTAAAATTCTTAACAAATCAACTTTGGAATATTTTCAAAAATACTTCCAGGAATCTGAGCAACTTGAAACTTCCAGGAATTCATAATTGTAGTCTCTTCTTTAAATATAATAAATTTGAAGTCAATCTGAGCCTCAGAAACGGAATTATGAATTTTTTAAAAAATCCTTGTAAAATTCTTAACAAATCAACTTTGGAATATTTTCAAAAATACTTCCAGGAATCTGAGCAACTTCAAACTTTTAAGAATTCATAATTAAATTCTTTTCTTCAAATGTAACAAATCTGAAGTCAATTTGAGCCTCAGAAACGGAATAATGAATTTTTTAGAAAATCCTTGTAAAATTCTTAACAAATCAACTTTGGAATATTTTCAAAAATACTTCCAGGAATCTGAGCAACTTCAAACTTTTAAGAATTCATAACTAAATTCTTTTCTTCAAATATAACAAATCTGAAGTCAATTTGAGCCTCAGAAACGGAATTATGATTTTTTTAAAAATATCCTTGTAAAATTCTTAACATATCAACTTTAGAATTTTTTCAAAAATACTTCCAGGAATCTGAGCAACTTGAAACTTCCAGGAATTTACTGTACCTACGTATACCTGTGTCATGAGATAAGATACCTAAACATGCGAATTGACGAGAAGAATAGCCTTGGGATGAGAAAATGAGAGATGTATTTAGGGCTGACATTCCAATATCCTTGGAACAGAAAGTATTCAATCAGTGTCTCCTACCAGTCCTGACCTATAATGCGGAGACATTGACTCTCACCAAAACATCAGCAGGAAAGTTGAGAGTAACACAGAAACGAATGGAAAGACCCATACTTGAATTGACTTCAAAAGAGCGAGTAGGGAATAATGGGATCCGCATAAGAACTAGGGTGGACGATATTGTAGAACGTATTCCAAAGCAAGAGTGGAAATGGGCAGGCCAGGTCGCAAGATTCAAGGACAAACTCAAGAACCAACAAACGAAACCGAGGAAGACTTTCCACTTGCGGGACAGACGACCTAAAAAGGATCTCATCAATTGGATCGCAACTGCTCAGAACAGAGACAGCTGGGAAATTTTAGAGGAGACCTATGTTCAACAATGGATGTGAAAGAGGTTGTTTTACTTACTTTACTTACTTTATTTTGCTGGTGAAAATCTTTTTGCATATGCGTATTATTTGCATAATAATTAGTATCCTGGACGCTGTTGGGCATATGTGATTGCATATTCTCAGTGCCTTCGGAATTGTACATGTTGTTACCAGTATAAGGATAATGATTGTAGCCTCCTAAAAAAAACTCAATTAACAAGGAAACTTAAACAATCAAGTCTAGTACCATGTTCTGTTGGATGGTACGCTTGACTGTAGCTGTTCTGGCCAGTTGCTACAGGATAGTTTTCAGTCCCATGAGACTTGTTATATGCGTAATTGTAGGCTGCGTGCTGTTGCGAATAACTTTGATGGAAATTTTGATTTCTACGGCTCGTTCTTGAAAGCGGAGTTGTTCGGCTGTAAGGCGGTGTTTCTTGCATTGTTGGGTGATCTGGATTATACATGCCTAGAGAATAGTTATAGAATAAACCTCTATGAAATGAAACTTATATTAGGAGTGAGCTATGGCTGAGGTAATCATCCTTACAGCACCAATTTTTCATTAAATTAGTATCATGGTGTGAGCACAGATAAGAAATCTTCAAAAGAAGAATAGACAGCGGCAAGTAAAATATTATTGAGTACGCCACATTTCAAAACACTTTTTACTCACCGTCAGAATACATTTGCTGTCCCATTCCATAGGTGCTCTTGGTTTTGCCATAATCCACTTGAGTATGCGTATTAACTTGGTACTGAGTATTTCCAAAAGGTACAACCCCCCTGCTCGCAAACGCTGGTATCGAATTGGAAGGCATATTTTGGATGGTTATTGTAGCTGACGCTATAGCTGTAGCTGTTGTAGGCGAGGATCTTTGTATATGGGGAGAGTACATCATGCTTGGAGACATACCTAATGAATTATTAGTGTGCTGCACGTTGGGAGAAGTTCCATGAACAATCGGTGGGTTTTTAGGTGACATTTTTGTATTAATCGAAGGCGAACAACTACCACTACTATCTACTGGATTTAAAGCGTCTTTACTACTGCTTGGAGATATTTTGCCTAAACTGACTTTTCTATCACAAGAATTTGGAGAATTTCTTCTATTTTCAACCTGCAAATAATTTATCAGACATGTGTTTGATATACAAAGTAATATCTTACCTTAATGTTAGCTGTACTTGGAGTTCCGCTACCTTTTTTCGATTTGGATCCTCCACCAGGTCCTGGACCTCCACATTCTTCATTGGATCGGGAATCTTCTTCTAATAATTTGTCAAATGATCCAGCACTGCCTATAGTGATCATAATTAGATATAAAATCATTATCCTAATTAAATTACTTACCGATGCTACTAGAACCAGTTGAATTGCCGCTACTAAATGCCCCTGTATTATTATTTGTAGCACTTGGTGTATTGTTATTGTTGACTCTGGATGATGTTATGTCAGGAACTTCTTCTGGAGCCACCCCACATAAACCTATTATAGAAATAAATTATTTGTTTTTCTTAAATTGGGGTGTTTGAGTAATTCTTACCTGCTGAAGGCATTTCGCACCCCTGGCAACTTTTCTTGGACATTTCATCATCCAAAAACTTATCAGATAATTTTGCACTTTTACCCCCTTCACTTGTGACCGAGTCTTTATCGTCACCATCTCCATCTTGCTTACCAAGACTTTGTCTTTTATGCTTCATTCGACGATTTTGGAACCACACTTTTACCTGTGAACATAATTGGAAGTCAATTAGCCTAATCGTTCTTTCTCATCCGAAACTCAAGTAACGACAAATTTTTACACACATATGGTGTATTATGAGAACTGTCGCCTCGCTAATGAAAAATCTCGGCCTTGCAACCTATTATTTCCAAAGAAATTAATGTAAAAAAAGGCAAAAAGACGTCTCAAGTTGGGTGTAATATGTTGTTCTGTTCGTAGATCGATCATTAATCAAACCGAAATCCATTAGGAGCGACGCGACGGCACTATTCGATCTATTAAGTGGGTTTTACTTAAACTGGAAATAATTGGAAATTGTCTTAAAGGACCGAAGTTTAATTTAATCCGATTCTTAGTAGTATACAGAGAAGATTGTTTATTTTCGTTTTTCTGATTGATTAGAATTTGTAAATATCAAAGCTTACCTGTCGTTCTGTAAGATCTAACGAAGCTGCTATTTCAATTCTTCTTGGTCTACACAGGTACTTGTTGAAATGAAATTCTTTTTCTAGTTCTAAAAGTTGAGTGTTTGTGTATGCGGTACGCAGTCGCCTTGGAAGTCCGTTTTCTGAAACAAACACGAATAACGTAAGAAGTTTTCAAAAATACTCCATCATGCAACAATACATAGACTTCCTTATCATTCAACGGAAACCTCGTGTCAATTTTTTTTTTTATTTACAAGTCGAGCTTGGTGTGAAATCGCAATGATTGACGGCGTCGTACCAAAAAAAGGAGCGACGCTGCGACATTGTTTCGGAAGCCCGGCGAGTCGGTTGCCAAATGTGAAAATGTGCCAGACATTTAATAGCCAACAACGAATTCGTCATCAATTTTTTCGTTACAAGTTCTTATATGGGCACTGCTTCAAGAATCAGACGATTAAGAAGAGCTTCAAGAATCATAAGGTTCAGAAGAGATTGTTGAATTCGCAATAATGACGTTATGAGAATTCTGAAATCAGTGCTCTGGGAATCATTATCCAGGGGCTTTAGAAGAAATTGCTGAAAACGCAACTACCCTGTGATATACTCTCGATGAGAATTCAATTGAAGAATACCTAGCTTCAAAAATGATAACTAGATGTTTTAGAAGAGACGACGCTAAATCATGATTCACCTACTCTGATCAGATGTTAGTTAAAAGAGTTTTAACGACTATAATCATTATCAGAAGATTATTAAAGTCATGGTTAGTCGAAATGGACCTTTCTCATTTTACCTGTGCTGCGCGTGCCGCTTGTGGGTGACAGATAATAAAATTGTCAATTGAATGAACGCGGAAACGCGGTCTGACCCGTTTTTTAGGCTAACCTCGATAATCAATCAATATTGCTGGAAATTATTACAAAAACTGTTTATTATACAATGGTTCAACTGTGTTGTCTGAGATCTTGTCAGAGTAAGTGCGCATTTTGTTATGATAGGTAGAGTACAGTGGGACAATCACTTTTTGCATAGGTACAGGGTGAGTCACCATATTTTGACACTCACCTGCAGCCGTAATTACAGGTGATAGGTAAAAAGTGTAAATACAAAAGTTGTAGCTTTTTATCTGAACCGCCAGAATTTTTAATCAGATTGAACAAATGAGCAACGCAAAGTGAAAAAATATGTCGATGTTCACTTTTTTTAAATGGAATGCCCTTAATTTTCGTCCAAATTCTTAAACTTCTCCTTTTCCTTATTCAGATTATATGATATGTAAATGTTTCTTTTAATAGTTTTGGAAATATCTGGAGTTTAGTTATTCAAAGACAGTAGTTTTTTGATAATATTTCACTTTGATTTACCTGTCACCTGTTCACAAAACATTCTGATACGTGAATGAAGGTCTTTGAATAACTGAACTCCAGATATTTCCAAAACTATTGGAAGAAACATTATAGTTATTAATGATACTAGTTCGATATGAACACCATAATGAAACGCGTGTAACGTTAAATCACGAGGCGTTAGCCGAATGGTTTAGTTACACAAGTTTCATTAATAAAGTTCATATGGAACGTGTATTATTCAAAATTTAATCTACGATGGTCCAAATAGATTTGATTTGCCTGGAAATAGCAAAAACTTTTCAAATTAAAATTCAAAATTTAGCAGGTGCCTGGTACTAGTCGGAAACATTCTTGTTGATTTTTAGAACTTTGACTTTGGCAGCTTCAATATTGGAGTCAATTTTTGTGCCATAAATTCAGTTTTATAGTGGAAAATAATTTTAATATTGGTGATTCGGAGTTCGAATGTTTATATTTTTCATTTCATAATTCGGGTGTTTTTATGAATTCTTAAACGCACTAGTGCTATTATGAAGGACCTAATGACATTCAAATGACAATGCTTAATTTGTCATAATGACACCGACGTAGATTGTTTATTTAATATACAGGGTGGTCCTCCGGGAATGACATCGATTGCTTATGCGAAAACTGTGAAAGGTAAAAATTTGAAAATTTGGCAACATAGCAATGTCGATGGGGGACATCCAGGTAAAATATTTTCAAGATGGCGGCATTTCCGATCATACCGGAAGTTGATACCAACTCGGTTATTTTAAATAGAACACCCCGTATATTAATGTATTTTTGGATTCTAAGGAAAATTCTAAATACATTTCATGTACGATGTCCTATACCTGAGTCTAACCGTTTTTGACATATTTAAGTTTTTATGTAAAAAATTACGTTTGCAGACCTTGATTCCTTGTTGAAAAGGACCTATTTTATTAGATTTTCATTATGTTTTGATAACTTTTAATACAGGGTGCTTAAAAAATAAGATTAAAAATAAAGTTGAGAAAACTTCCAAAAATCAATTTTTTCAAATGGAAACCCCAAAATTTTATAATTTTATCTTGTTAAGCATTAAAAATAAAGGTAAGTTTGTGTAAGGTTATCTATTCCGAAAATGTTTAGTTTTCGAAATATTGCCAATTTAATATTTTTATATGGCGATTTTGCTCTAAAAATAATAACTGAACGCACCCTTGCGCATGACAGAATGTCAAGCAGAACGTGCATGTCCTTGTCACAAAAATGGACCTTTCTCATGCAATGAACAACAAGAATAGTTTATTAAGATTTCTGCAATAAAGAAAGAGACACATATAATGACGCGCGATACCTGTGTGGAATGACTTTGATTGGTTCCACTAGTCAAATTGTGCAATTTCGGTTATGTTTCTATTTTTGTTTATTTTTAAACGTAAATATGACAAATATGTATCAATATTAATTAGAAAAAAAAAAACACCGTTGGACAAAAATGTTTGCAGCGTACAATTATTATTGTATTTGATATAGAAATCGTTATTTTACGAACCCTCAAATCTCTGTCCCAACTTAAGTCGTCTTCATTCGGTTTGAGAGCACGTAATTATTGTTTTCTTACAATTTGATTGCTTGGGAACTTGTGAAAAGAAAGGTTTGACTTCTTTTTCGCCTTATCCTAACAAGATCTCATACAACACATTTGAACCGTGGTATCATAAACAGTTTTTGTAATAATTTTCAGCAATACTGATTGATATTGATTAATTATTGAGGTTAGCTTAAATACGTCAGGGTCAGTTGGGGTCAGACCGCGTTCAGTAAATGGACAATTTAATTATCTGTCACCCACAAACGGCGCGCGCAGCACAGGTAAAATGAGAAAGGAAAGGTCCATTGAAATAATTTTCGATAATAATCATGCCGGGAAGATTAATTTATACAAATGAAGATTATTTAAATTTATTTATTATTTATGGAGAATGTAATAAAGTTATTTCAAGAACATGTGATACATTTGCGAACCGATATTCGCAGAAACAGAAACCAAGTGAAAAAACTGTTAAAAGAATTTTAGAAAACTTCAAGAACTTTGGATCCGTCAAAGCTAAAGTACATAGAAATAAACCAGTTGTTAACAATGAAAAAAGTTACAAAAATTATTTTAATAAATGTTCAAATTGATGGCCTTGAACTTCGAGACATTTTTCGCACCTACGAAGGAATTCTTCATGGGTGGCTCTTCTTATTGACTGAGGATTAAGGCCTTCAAATGCTGTTCTGACTCGCCGCTTGCAGTCTTCCATGGTGGTTAATGCGGTGTTATAAACTCTATTTTTGACTGTTCCCCAAATGAAAAAGTCGAGTAATGTTAGGTCGGGGGAGCGAGGTGGCCAAAGATGTGGCCTATCGTTGGCTATCCATTGGTCATAAAACAAGTTTTGCAAATGGTTGTTGACTAAATGACCATTATGTGGAGGCGCCCCATAATGTTGATAAAATAGATTTCTACGGTCGGCTAGTGGCAAGTTGTCTAAATAGTTGACTTCAAAATTTCTAATGATGTTGAGATAGCGCTCACCTATAAGTGAAAGAATGGATTTTATATCTAGAAGGCTTCAAAAATAGGTATAGTTTTTCCAAAGTCACTTGGAACAAGGTAACAACTGGTGGCTGACTGGTCACTGAACATTCTCATAAATGTACTGCCACTAGTCTGCCACCAGTTATGATCTACTTTTGCCTTGTTCCAAGTGACTTTGGTAATACTGGCCGAGTTCGTTTTTGTCATCTTTTTCGTCGATTTGCTCCGAAATATTGACAGGCACATGACTGGGTAAGACAGTTTCAATTTACAAATCACGTGCCTGTCAAAATTTCGGAGCAAATCGACGAAAAAGATGACAAAAACGAACTCGGCCACTATAGCTCACCATTTAGATTTTCTTGATAGAATTCTAGTGCCACGACCCCGTCATTTCTTATGGCACAATAAACGTTAAAATGCCACAATTCTTGAAAATTTAATTCTCTAAATAGATGTAGGTTTGAGTCGCTCCAATAATGCGAATTGTGTCGATTGAACATCCCGTTTTTTTGTGAATTTAGCTTCGTCCGACCAAATAATATTATCCAAAAAAAACGCATTTTCTTGTGACAGAATTAACATGAAATCACAGAACTCCACTCTTCTTGGAAAATCAGTCTCTTTTAAATGTTGTACTGTAGATAATGCGTATGGATGAAACTTATGTTTCCATAAAATTCTTAGAACTGATGTTTTAGATAATCCTGATTCTAATGCTACTTGCCTTGTAGATATTGTTGGATTTACGGCAAAATATCCCAAAATTGCGATTTCAATATTTTCATTGTTAATAACTGGTTTATTTCTATGTACTTTAGCTTTGACGGATCCAAAGTTCTTGAAGTTTTCTAAAATTCTTTTAACAGTTTTTTCACTTGGTTTCTGTTTCTGCGAATATCGGTTCGCAAATGTATCACATGTTCTTGAAATAACTTTATTACATTCTCCATAAATAATAAATAAATTTAAATAATCTTCATTTGTATAATTTAATCTTCCCGGCATGATTATTATCGAAAATTATTTCAATTTTTGTGACAAGGACATGCACGTTCTGCTTGACATTCTGTCATGCGCAAGGGTGCGTTCAGTTATTATTTTTAGAGCAAAATCGCCATATAAAAATATTAAATTGGCAATATTTCGAAAACTAAACATTTTCGGAATAGAAAACCTTACACAAACTTACCTTTATTTTTAATGCTTAACAAGATAAAATTATAAAATATTGGGGTTTCCATTTGAAAAAATTGATTTTTGGAAGTTTTCTCAACTTTATTTTTAATCTTATGTTTTAAGCACCCTGTATTAAAAGTTATCAAAACATAATGAAAATCTAATAAAATAGGTCCTTTTCAACAAGGAATCAAGGTTCAATCAAAGAATAAAGGCTTCCTTATAGGAAAAATTGACAATTATTTTAGGGTCTGCAAACGTAATTTTTTACATAAAAACTTAAATATGTCAAAAACGGTTAGACTTAGGTATAGGACATCGTACATGAAATGTATTTAGAATTTTCCTTAGAATCCAAAAATACATTAATATACGGGGTGTTTTTAAAATAACCGAGTTGGTATCAACTTCCGGTATGACCGGAAATGCCGCCATCTTGAAAATATTTCACCTGGATGTCCCCCATCGACATTGCTATGTTGCCAAATTTTCAAATTTTTACCTTTTACAGTTTTCCCATAAGCAATCGATGTCATTCCCGGAGGACCACCCTGTATACTCTGAATCAGGAAAACGAGAACTTTAAGAATTTGGAGCAAAATAAAGTGCATTTCATTTAAAAAAAGTGAACATTGACGTATTTTTTCATTTTGTGTTGCTCATTTTTTCAATCTAATTAAAAATTCTGGTGGTTCAGATAAAAAGCTACAATTTTTGTATTTACACCTTTCACCTATCACCTGTAATTACGGCTACAGGCGGGTGTCAAAATATAGTGACTCACCCTGTACATGTGTTCACAAACAGCTAGTTAGAAAAATACAGAGTGTTGAAATTTTCGGAAAATGTGGACTTTTACCTTTAAGATTTAAAATGGATTTTGTTCAAATTTTCACCTAGAGCGACTCTTATTTTTTAAAAGGAAAAAATTGGTACGCCCCTGGGTTTTTTGACAAATTAAAAATTATTTTTTGATTCGTTATTTAATTTTAAACAAAAAAGGTATCCTGAGTTTTTCTTGTTCGATGCGACATTTACGAGATAAAAAATAAATATCAATGTAATGTTTGGAAAATCTCGTTGTTCGATACACTCCACTCTGTTAAACAAATAAGAGTCGCTCTAGGTCCAGTCCTAGAAATGTGGAACTCGAAAGGAATTTTTAGAAAGATGCTTGAGAACATCGCAAACACTGAAAATTTGAACAAAATCGCTCTAAAAGTCAAAATTTTCCGAAAACTTCAACACTCTATCTGTATTTTCTAGAGACGTTTGCGGAAACATGTATAGTCTGGCTAGCCAAACGGCGAACTGCAATAGAATTTACTGCTTTGTCAAACTTGACGGAAACAATAATAAACAAGTTGGTGATATAAACTGAATTTTCGCGACTAACCACTTCGATGATTTAATGAACACAAACGGTCTCGCGAGAAACTCATGACGTCATGTTGAACGCAGTTCGCCGGAGCATGGACGCAGCTTCTAGCCAGCGTTCAAACTCATGACGTCACAAACGAACTATGGTTCGTCTTTGGATGAACTACATTAGTCGCGAAAATTCAGTTATATTTTTGTTTGCAATATGTTTATGTGTAGTATTTTGAAATAGAAAAAAATCCGGCAACATTGCGAAATGATGGATGTGGAGAGGCGTGATTATCCAGAGAGATGATTCTATTGGTTAGAGCCTGAATGACAGCACAGTGGCGTGGTTATTGGCGAAATTAATGAATTTTTTTTCTAATAAATTTATTGGATTATTTCCTTGGTGTTTTCGGTGCCTCTGAACCCAAAGACATGGTTGTCATCAAGAGGTGTCAGTTGAGGTGTCAGTGAATATTATTAGGTTACGCCCCACTTTTCTTTCTGCTTTCGTCTCTATCAAGTTACCACTTGCCAGGCTATACCTATGCAAAGAGTGATTGTACTGTACTCTATCTATCATAACAAAATGCGCACTTATTTCGGACTCACCCTGTATTGTAATAATTATTTTTTCTCCAAACGTCAAAAAAACGTCACTTTGTTAACCCCTGTCAAGATGTCAGAAATTTGATTTCTATGCTGCTAGGCAAATCCAGCGGGTTAACACCTGTCAAGGTGGTAGAAATTTAATTTCTATGCTGCTAGGCAACCGCAGCGGCAGTAGAAGTACTTTTAGTGCCGCTGGAGCGGCAGCAAAAGTACTTTTAGTGCCGCTCGTACTTTTACTGCCGCTCAACCATTCAGTTACCCCCGAGCTTACCCCATTCGTTTGGAGAAAAAATAACGTGTTGCATACGAAGTAGAAGCACTTTTTTGTGCTTCAGCAGTATTGCAAGCCTCACTACGTTCGGCACGCAAACCTACTGCTTCAGCACAAAAAAGTAAAGCTTCTACTCCTAATATAACAATATACTATTATAAGCTTTTAAATTTTTGAGTTTGTATCTAACTATTCACCGATTACTGTTGATATATTATATAAAAAAAGTAACTATGCAACTTTTATAAGTTTTTTAAAATATCAGTAGATACCTAGCAGTGGTGGCTCGTCAGGGGTGGCACTGCCTCCCCTGCCGTGAAAGATTTTCCAAATGTTTTTTTGAAGGCTGGAACAGAGATTTGAACGTTCGTAAAATAACGATTTCTATATCAAATACAATAATAATTGTACAATTAAAGGTTTGCTAGCACTTGCAAATTCGTACTTCTCAAACTTTTCTAAACTTTTCCTCCACATATTTGTCATATTTACGTTTAAAAATAAACAAAAACAGAAACATAACCGAAATTGCACAATTTGACAAGTGGAACTAATCAAAGTCATTCCACATAGGTATTGCGCGTCATTATATGAGTCTCTTTCTTTATTACAGAAATTTTAATAAACTATCCTTGTTGTTCATTGCATGTGAAAGGTCCATTGAAGATTTTGATCCAAAAAATAAATAATAATATCGCCATAAGTTTGCTATTGAACCAGGTGACTGGAGGCGGTTCCAATAAACCGTCTGCCCAAGATTAGTTTGGGATAGTTGTTTTGAAAGTGATCAGATGCCGCTTAACAAAATCGTTAGTCAAAGGGATAAAGAAGGTGAATACTCCATAATAATGTTGAAATCCATCATCTATTTTTTGATGAGAACAACCATGCTGAAAACGCAAATAGTCCATGGTCTACTCCTGAGAAGTCAATTCAAGAAGAAGTTTAAATATCGAAAGTGGAGCGTTCAGAAGAGACTGTTGGAAAGGCTGTTGACCAATGATGTACTCCTGAAATGTCAAATGAATAAATCAAATTACCATAAACATAAGCTTCTGATGAAATTCAATCAATATGTAGAAGATTATAAAATAAGGTTAACGAGAAGAAAACTTTAGTAACAAATGATCTACTGTGAATTAAAGAAAAGCTTCAAGAACCATAACCATAAGCTTCCAAGGAGAATAATGAAATCCCAACTAACCCATGAGTCACTGCTGAAGAGCTTCGAAACCCATAACAAGAAAGTTCAGAAAAGATTTTTGAAAATGCAACTAGCTCCTAATCTACTATTCCTGAAAGTCAATTAAACAGGAGTCTCAGGAACCATTGCCAGGAGCTTTAGAAGTCACTAGCCTATGCCCTATTCTCGACTTCTAAGGAGCCAATCAATTGCCATTCCTATTTCAGAGGAAAAGACACCATTGCTGGATTTTTGACTGGCCAAAAATAGTCCAAAAAGACTGAATTAAAATTTTCGATTAATTAATAACTGCCTAGCGGAGTAGCAAAAGAGAAAAAGAGAACCAGGAGCCGAGCCAGAGAGGGAGAGGATTCATAACTCGAATAAGTCAAATAATGCGAAGTTATTTAAAGTGATTTAAAAAGCGTTTAAACTAAAATTGAAATTCACCCTCGGTTTGAGTCGCTGCAGACGAGACGCGCCGGTGAATTTCCATTTAATTTTTATACCGAGCGCGGATTAAACCTCACCGGAGAGAGAAGGCGATGGGATGCAGGGGGGTAGAAATAAAAATATTTCAATACGCGCGAGGGATGACGAGCTCGCTACTTTTTTTTGATTGACAGCTGGGCTGCGATCCAATCAAATACGAATTGAGGGTAGACAACCCAGTTTTCCATACACTTTAGCTAAGTGCAATCGATAATGGAAAGGAATGGAGAAATTGGAGAAAAAAATATTGGCGTTATATGCTTTTATATACTGACTGTGATGGGTATAAATTCTATATTTCGTTTTTAGCATATGGTTGTATCAAGGGGATTGAACCCCTGTTTCTATTCGATTTGGACTTAATTGCTAATTAGGTACTTTTTTGAGGTTAGGTAAAAGAGTCTCGTAAAATGAACGTTGCAATAATAGTAGGAGAGCCGGTAATATTAACGGGTATGTGATCGTTGCAATAGATAATTTTCACATAAAAGAATAGCTCATAATTATCTTTAAACTAAATGGATGGGTTGCCTTGATTCTCATGGCCGCAACCCTTTGGTGGTTGGACGTAAACTACCCCTCTTTTTTCGAAGGAACAATGTTATCGTTGCAATAGCTGAAAATTGGTAGATATATTCTTTAATATGTCTTCTCAAATAATATATAGGGTTGCCTCGATTTTTATGGCCGGAAATGATGGCAACCCTCATTGAAAGTCGAGCGCGCGCGTTATTTTGCTTGCTGAATACAATTTTTTGAAATTGACAGCTTTCAAAGTCACTTTTAAAGTTAAAAGAGGATTCTGTGAAGAGGATTTTGCATACGGCTGTAGGTCTTTAGACAAAAAAAGAAACATGAAATTGTATTAAAAAAGTGTTTGCCGCATAATTATGATGAGTACCCCCTACACCGCAAGGTACTTCTTATTTGTTGCGCTTATAGTTTCATTCTATTTATAAAAGGATCTTTTCATAAAACAACTTTACGGTCATGAGAATCAAGGCAACCCATCCATTTGGTTTAAAGGTTTCTATGAACTATTGTTTTATGTAGAAATTATCCATTGCAACGATCACATACCCTTTAGTACTGCCGGCTCTTGGACTATAAGTCATTCGCATCATTCGTATGAAACAGTTCTGATGGGATGAGTTTTGTCATCCATTCCGTTGAGACAGTTACACTTTCAATTACATTAAAGTTTTGACTTTGACTATCTCACAGATGGAATCCTATTAAACAATCAACGACCAAAATCGCCTGTATAATAGAGGTGGGAACTATCGAAGGAAACTATCGATATATCGATAGTTTGTTGCGGAATTAAAAATATCGAACTATCGATAATTTTCCCTAGACTATCGAATACCATCGAATTTTGTGATATTAAATTGGTAACACTAGGCGAATTCTTTTATTCATCGATATATCCATCTGCTGAAAGCATAATGAGACAGCAATCCCGATTTTCTATGAACTAGACAAAGATAGACAGGTCATCGATGGAGCCATGGGTGAATAAAAGAAAGCGCTTACTGACTAGGAGTGGTGACAGGTCGACAGCTGATGCTGAATTCTGACAGGAGTGACGGAGCGACGTAGGCCGACGTAGGAGGACGCTTCCCTTTTGCGCCATTTCGGAAAGGTTATTCTCGAAGGCTGGTAATATTTTGACAGTTAAAAGATCCAAACTTAAATCTAAAAATATAAATATGTTGTTTATTCAAAATAAATGGTTGCTTTCCTAAAGCGTTGTAGTTAAATAAATATTTTTGTACAAATACTATTAGAATCTTCAATTTTCATTTCAGTTCTAGGTTATATTTTTAAACCGATAGTACTATCGATATATCGATAGTTAATCAACCACTACTATCAAACTATCGATAGTTTTTGAATTCGATATTTTCCCACCACTACTGTATAATACTTGATCATAAATGAATGAGAACCTATATCGTATTTGATACACACATATCAAATTCGACGGATCAATTTAATTATTTATTTAATTAACTCCGAATCCCCTCCGATTACGTATATACGGGAGTTATATAGAGAGAGGGAAAGAGAAAAAGAACTTTTCGTGCACAAACCGAATTTCAAACAAAAACACACAGTAAACAGTAACCATGGCGATGGGTGGTTGTGGCGTGTGTAAAGGGCGGACTGGCTGCACGTAAACTTTTTGATTGACAGCTGCGTTTGTCCAATCGAAAGGTCGGAATACTGATGAGGAACACGTCAATCAAAAAAAAAAGCACGGATCAGGGGGATAGGAGGGATCGAGACGAGGGTTCAAATAACAGGACAACTCTATTTTATGGAATTAAACAATAGTAAATTTATGTGAGGAAAAGTTACAGTGATTCCTGATCGACCTATTGCTGAACGAAGCGCAGATGAAGACAGCAACCACACAGCACAGGTCAAGTTTTGTCCTGTCCATTTAAGATTAAACAGCTTCAATTAACATCATACGTATATTATTATGTTTCTTACAACACTCACACAGAATGCGTATGCCAAATTAGAGCCAATTCTGATGTGAAACTTAAAAAATGGATTTTAGAAAATCAACCAATCAGAGCACAGAACTGACAGATTTCAAATGTCATTAACACACCCTTGACAAAAACAATTTCAATAACGTGTATTTCCTCCTCTCGCAGCAATGACAGTTTGCAGTCTTCGTGGCATTGAATGAATAAGGTTACTTATTCTTTCTTGAGAAATAGCCTCATATTCTTCGGTCAGCGCCAGTCGTAAGTCTGGTTTGTGGTTGCACGGGACGTCGACGAACGGCCCTTTTAAGTTGATCCTAAAGATGTTCGATTGGGTTGAGATCCGGGCTACATGCAGGCCATTCCAATCTTGCAATTCCAACTTCATCCAGATAGTCGTTCACTACATCTGCAACGTGAGATCTAGCATTATCATGCATTAATTTAAATTGGTTCCCGATGAAAGGAGCAAATGGAGCAACAACCTCTTGGAGGATTTCCTCGATGTAACGGTGGAGCTCCATTTTCAACAAATACAAGATTGGTGCATGCATCAGTAAAAATACCTGCCCAAATCATGACTGAACCGCTATGACATGAGATTTGTTCTGATAAGGTGCAGTCAGCATATCTTTCATTTCTACCTCTGTTTACCCGCTCACGACCATCCGGCGTTCCAAAGAAACCCTGGATTCATCTGTGAATAGTACGTTTCTTCACTGCTCTAGAGTCCAGTCGGAATGTAATCTTGCAAATCTCACTCGGTGTTGTCGATGCCGAGGACGTAATTGTGGACATATTGATGGCCTTCGTGAATGAAGCCCAGCTTCTGCCAATCTTCTACGTATCGTTCTTTCACTAACTCGTATTTGACGAACCATCTACAAGTAATTTCTTAGACACACAGCAGTAGATCTTCGATCTCTTAGAGAACTAACAATGACAAAGCGATCATCAGCTGCAGTGGTCATTCTCCTTCTGCCTTGCCGCCTAGTAAAAGTTCCCGTCAGTAAATACCTATTCCAGGCATCTCGAACAGTAGACCGCGTAGTTCTCAGAGTACGGGCGACATAACTTTTGCTACGGACTTTCTCTATTAACGCAACAATTCTACCCACATCTGCTGGAGTTAATACCATAATTGACATACAACAAATTATGATTTTGTCAGCATTCTGTCACAATAATCGCGTTAGCCAACGTGGATAATGTTTGATCGAAATCTTGACAAACCCTCTCTAAAAACAACATTGTTTCAATAAGAAATTTGCAACTCACAGCAGAAACGAGATAATGGAATGAATCAAAAAACGAAATGTTTAGAATACATCAAAGATAACAAGAAACAGTATTTCAATAAAATTATCCACCCTACTTTTCCTACAGGGTGTTTTGAAAGTGTGACCAAAAAGAACAGTTTGTTTCACTATTGTATAATATAGTGTAATCGAAAAAAATTACTTTATGAAACAATTAGAGATTCAACACAATGAATGGATCTACAAACTCGTAACAAAATCACGAAAATTGGAGGAAAAATAAAAAAGTTATCAAACATCAAACTTGGCCGAAATTTCAGGGTGGCGGAATTTTTTGCCGGCGAGCTGAACGAAATCTGGAACCCAAATCCAAATGGATATGCGGCAATCACCAAAATAATGCATGCTACACCTTCACTATTTAAGATAGAGAAAAATTGTAATACTAAACTTTTTTTAAACAGTTTTTTTCTATATTTTCTTTCAACGTTATCAGAAGAAACAAAATCGCGTCGAAAAATGGAAAAACGTAGACAACTTCGACTTTTTTTGATAGAACACCCTGTATGTTATGCGATAAAATAAAAGATCTTTCCTTCCTGATTCCAAACATACCAATATATATTGTTCACATTTGCGTGGGCAAGAGATTTAAATCTTTATAAAATTTCTTTGCATTTTATTTATAATTTAAGCTAAGACATATTAAAAATGGCTAACGCAAATGTGATCAATATATGTATATAAATATTTGAAATCAGGAAGGAAAGATCTTCCATTTCCGATGCGATTTTGTTCCTTCCGATAACGTTAAAAGAAAATATAGAGAAAAACTGTACAGTTTTATATTTAAATTTTTTTTCTATCTTGAAAAGTAGGTATGGGCTGTACCGGTTGATTGTCTATATTTTGCATCCACATCTATTGACACTTTACAAGTGCCACATTCGGAAAGTTAATGAGGTATTTGAGTGCATCTTAAGATGTCGGTAGAAACTTTGTTTATATTTAAATTTCGCATTACAAGTGTCACATTGGAAAGGTTGTTAATCCAATGAGTTCGAAGATGTCGCTTCAAATTGCTCATCCATTTAAATTTCGCATTACATGTATTACATTCGAAAGGATAAACATCCGAGTGAGTTTAAAGATGATTTTTCAAATTGCCAATCCATTTGAATTTGGCACTGCAAGTGTCACATTCGCAGGAATGATCATCCGAGTGCGTTTTTGAATGTTTGTTCAAATCGCAGATCCATTTAAATTTCGCATAACAAGTATCACATTCGAAAGGATACACGTCCGCGTGAGTTTTTAGATGTTCCTCCAAATTGCGGATCCATTTAAATTTTGCATTACAAGTATCACATTCGAAAGGATGATCATCTGAGTGCGTCTTTAAATGTTTGTTCAAGCTGCCGCTCCATTTAAATTCCGCATTACAAGTGTCACATTCGAAAGGATAAACATACGAGTGAGTTTTTAGATGTTGGTTCAAATTGTCGATCCATTTAAATTTCGAATTACAAATGTCACATTTGAAGGGATAATCATTGGAGTGTGTCTTTAAATGTTGCTTAAAATTGCCGATCAGTTCAAATTTTGCTTTACAAGTGTCACATTCATAGGGATAATCATCTCGATTTATGATGGAATGTCTTTTTAATCCTTCTTCATTTTCAAATTTTGCATTGCATTTGTAGCATTCGAACTTAAAGTATTTGTTTCTCTGTTGGTTTACATTTATATTATTTTTTGTTTTAGACTTGGAGAAAATTTTACACTGAAATTTCTCAATATCACCTGGTAGAGTGTTGGTGGATTCGATTCATATGAATATTCCTCTTACTTTACGTATAGGTACCCATTTATTCGGATTAATTATTGGATTTTCGGATATGTCTATCTCGTCTTATCATAAACCTGGAAGAATTTTTTTATATTGAAATATGAACTTTTTTCTATCTTAGTCTTAAAAAAAGGCGTCGGTTAGTTTAGATAAATGTTAATTGAATGACAAAAACTGTATTCATACGAGGTAAAACCGACAAATACACTGCCGAGCATAAAATTAGGGTCACCCATAATTCACAATTATTTTTGAAATGTCAAGTTTTTGAGATTTTTTTGTGGGTGTAGCATAGTTTACTACTCTATGCGATGATTTTATAGTGGTTGTTTGAATTTATAAAAAAGTTGTTGTTATTTTGTTTAAAGTTTAATAAAAAAAGGGTCCCTCGCCAAAATTCCTCAAAAGCATTATCAGCATATCTGTGTATTCCATGCATGGTATCTCTCATGACGTATCTCTCAATAACAATAAAGTTAGTAAACTGTACACCCAAAAAAAAATTCGCAAAAACTAAAAATTTCAAAAATAATTGCAAAGTATGGAGTGACCCTAATTTTATGCTCGACAGTGTATATTCCGATTTTACTGTAAATCTAGCCATATTTCATGTATATTGTATAATGTCCTTCACCTACAGCAACAAATGAATTTCACTTTACAAGTGTCACATTCGGAAAGTTAATGAGGTATTTGAGTCATTGAACTAAACTATTCTACCTCAATGAACTAAACAAACACTCTGGAACGGGCGCACTGCTTTATGCTAGTGTGCCAAATTTTGATGTATGCAACCCAGCAATACGGAGGGATTATTGTCTCGCTCGCACTCATTGTGGTTGATGTAGGAGGAAGAAGAGCTTCTTCATCTTCCTAACCTCAATGATCCAATCACATCAAACAGCCCGCCATAGTGCAGAGACAGATGCAAATCCCTCTTGTTTGTTGTCCTTCCTTGCACAAACCCTCGCGTAGAAACAATTATGCAGCCGCCTTTCCAGTGTGTTTGGTTAGTTCATTAATTTGAGTGCATCTTAAGATGTCGGTGGAAACTTTGTTTATATTTAAATTTCGCATTACAAGTGTCAGATTGGAAAGGTTGTTCATCCGAGTGAGATCGAAGATGTCTCTTCAAATTGCTCATCCATTTAAATTTCGCATTACAAGTGTTACATTCGAAAGGATAAACATCCGAGTGAGTTTTTAGATGATCCTTCAAATTGCCAATCCATTTAAATTTCGCATTACAAGTATCAGCAGCTTTAAATGTTTGTTCAAATTGCCGATCAATGTGAATTTTGCTTTACAAGTGTCACATTTATAGGGATTATTATTCTCAAATTTTGGTTCGCATTTGTAGCATTCAAAGTCATTATTTAAGTGGTATATTTAGAGGCTGGACTATGAGGATAAACCCGAAAAACCTAGTACCTAAATTTGGAATCAGGTTTGAAAGGCTAATCCAATGGGACAATAATATATGGGGTTTTCCATTTAAAAAAGTATAATATATATATATAATATGCTTCGCCATACTTTTGTGACAAATTCTGTATACTTGTAACTAACGTCATTGAACACTTTCTGTTATTAACTACAACTTTCACACTTGACACATCTGGGTATCTTTTCAAACAGGTGAGATAGGTGTACTTGGAAAATATAGAGAATCAGCCGGTACATCGCATAAAGCTGGGAGTTTGTCTATATAAGGCAAGCCTGTTCGTTTTAAGAATATTTTATTTCTTATTAGTATTGAATCTTTCACTGTCTAAGGTCTGTCATTAACAACTCTATCACTTTACCTTTTTCCACTCATACTTCAGGACGAAACAAGAAAGAAAACTTCTACTGAACGTAGAAAAAGAGGAAAAGCGGTTAGATCAGAGAGATATCCCAAATACTAGTTATTGCAGCTTATTATTTGAGGGACAAATAGAAAACAAGTGTATAGCGAGAAAGGAAAATGTCCTGATTAAGGAATAGGTACAAGAGAGAGAGCACCAACAGATCTAGTAGCCTGTGGAAATGCGATCGCGGACATCCAAATAGTATGTGAGGTTCACAAATTTAAAATTTTGAGTATTTTCACTACCCAATACCTACATATTCACTCGATACAAATCAACTCTAAATGTATGTTGATAAATATGGCTACGAAAAATTCCAAGATTTTGGACTAGGTAGTGGTGGTTACCAATGACATCTTAACACGGATAGGCACCGCAACTCATTCATAAACTGATGTTTATTGTGATGACAAGACCCCCATGGGTCAGGAAACGTGAGTTGCTCCAGGGGGGTCATGGTGGGAATCATTAGAGGTGTAAACAAGACGCGCCTTCCTCTCTGAACCCTTCATTCACTTGGCCAAAATAATGAAAAAATGCGCACATGTGAAACTTGTTTATCTATCTATCTGCCTCTTACTCATGTAAGTTCAATGGGCGCGTTGACATGTCAAACGATTTCAGCGCGTATTCCACCTGTTTCACAAAACCGTCGTTTTTAGTCTTGATGAAGCTTGAAGCTTCAATTTTTTGAATAACAGGATAAAATATCATTCCGCAACAATTTGGCAACCTACTTGGAGGGGATACACCGGAGGTTGATCGCTCTCCTAGGTGCTGGCGACACAAAATTTTGTTCACTGTAATGTCCATCTGTGTTAATATATTGGTGGTAACTCAATCAACGATATGGTTCTAACCCAGACCACCGGAAAATCAAAAAAAGCTTGGGCGACGACATAATATTCTCTACAAAATTCAAAAAGTAGGTCAATATTATTACAATCAATAAATATATAAGTATGGATATTAAAAAGTGATTTCGTCGAATGAAACCCACAGATATTCGCAAAGCCAAAACTACAACGAATAAAAGCGTCACAAGGAAAACTGGAAATTATTAATAAAGTTTGACGTGTTTCCTATTCGTGAGTGATAAAGCACATCGCCATCTGTCACCAGGTGAAATTTAATATCAGAACCGTAGTTTCATCCCTTCCCGGGCGTTCTGTCTGTCTTCTGCTATACCTATCCGAATTTATTAAACTTTCGAGAATCGAATCCATAGCGAAATATTATATTTCTTCTTTGCAACAGAATTTTAATTATAGCCATTGGATTGGTGACCTCAAACATTCATCGACCGGCCATTTACAATCACGATTACCTCGATAAATTTTTATGTAAAAAAAAAACACAGGAACAATAAAAATGGAAAATTGCAGTTATTATTTTAATGACACCCTCCGGACCTGGTGGAAACAATGGTTGACTAGGTGCAGCCATTGTTCGAGGCAGTACCGCGGTGGGAACGCAGCGTGAAAAACAATCGTCCGACCGGTACCGTGTATTTATACGATGTTAACATTTGTAAGCCAGCCGGCATTGTTTTTTTAAACGGTGCCATTTTCGACAAATTGAAAATTTCACATTTAAAAAAGAAACTTATTTATTGTCTTGTTAGGTCTCCGTCAAACGCAGAGGATATTAAGAAAAAATCGTACCCGCAGTTTGCTTGCATTTTCCAGCGCCGGCGGTTTTCGATTTATATATAGGGCAAGAATTTAGTTAAATATTATCGTGGTGGGAGGGCGGCCTGCATGAGATTTATGCGAGAATGGGGCGGCGAGGGGCACAGAACGAGCATTTAGCTCCCAACGCGGATTTTAATCTACATGTACAGAAACAGCGGCGGAGCAATCTTGGACTGAAATTTCAAGAGGGTAATCTGACGTAACATTGAGCAAAATCTTACAATTACATACCGGTTTCGAGCTTATTAGCTCACGTCAGAGCAATATAATATAAGCAGCTCTGTTTTCAAAAAAGACCAACACCGGTGAGCCAAACATCATGCTATCTGGAAGTGCTGTCACATTACAGACTCAGTTGAACATCTTGGGGGTTACTGCAGAGACCAACATGTCTTGGCACAGTCACGTGGCAGATATTGCTAAAAGGGCCTCCCAAAAGCTGGGGGTGCTATTTCGTACAAGACATTTGTACACACCAAGCCAATTGCTGACACTCTACAAAGCCCAGATTCGACCAACTATGGAGTACTGCTCACATATATGGAGTGCAGCACCCAAACATACCTTAATGCTTTTGAATACCGTGCAAAAACGAGCTATCAAGCTGATCAATGACCCCGCACTTACTCGTAACTTGGATGGTCTCGAACATCGCAGATGTGTGGGCGATTTATCTCTCTTCTACAGGTACTATCACGGAAAATGCTCTGAAGAGTTGGCACGTATGATTCCACCGAGAGTAGCACCTACCAGGCGAACCCGTCAAACAGACGGTAACCATGAATTCACTGTCAAACTAGAGGCACCAAGAACCTCATTATATCAGAATTCATATCTCTGGAGAACAGCATCGCAGTGGAATAAACTCCCTGCGACGGTTTTCCTTGCAGGTTACAACCTGAACCGTTTCAAGACCAACATACACCGACATTTCCGCGCACTTGCCGCTTCTCGAGCGTGATAGGACATTTCCTTGCGAGTGCGCATATCCGTAAAAAAAAAAAAAAAAATATAAGCGAAAGCATACCAAACTCATACAAACACAAAAAGTGACAAATCGAAAAATTACAGCGGAAATTCAACGTTGTCTAGGCAACGTGAAATTATCACCTATACGAGTCAATTTAACATTTTGACGACACAAAAAAATTATTGTTTGTATTGTAAATTAGAGACGGGAATCAATATTAACCATAGAAATACAAGTATTTTGTGTACTTGTCGAAAGCAAAAGCCAATAAAAATCAAAATGAATCGGTTTGGTGAAGTGAAAGATGAGGAAATCGACGAAAGTATAGTGAAAGTTGAACCAAAAAAACACAGTGAAATCTAAAAACAATATTTGGAGGCAGTTTATGTCATTTTGCAGCGAAAAAGTACACTTTTGATCAAGATACTCCAATATCCGAACTTGCATCTATCCTGAAAAGCTGGGCCTTTAATTTGAGAAAAAGGAACGGAGAGGAAAATAAAGAGCATTACAGTTAAAGTTCTCTGGAATGTTACCGCAAAATTGCTCATGTAAAAGTATTTTATTCCATAATTTTTATAAAATTCGTGAAATATTCTCCCTAAATACCATTCGTGCTTAAAAATTAACCAGAGAATTTCATACATCTGTCAAAACTGGTATTCCAACAATAAATTGACATGTTTTGATTGTTGATTTGAACCAATCAGATTGTAATTACGCGATAATTTGCACTAGTGCAAATTATCAGATAATTGCATACTAACTGGTGCGAAAACTGGTGTTTTGACATTTTTTGACAAAAAATTTAAATTTTTGATTTATGAAATTCTCTCATTAAATACAACTCGTGCAATGGAAATATATTTATAATTTTCGACAAATTTGCACTCATGCATTTTTAACTGAAAAAGGCACTCGTGCACTACGTGCACTCGGGCAAATTTCCCAAAAATTGCAATCATGTGCATAGTGAACCTTTGACTGTAAGGTGCGTTTCATACTGTACGTACCAGCACCGTCACGTCACCGTACCTACCGTCAACAACAGGTCAAATATTCTCAGATTAGAAAGCAATGGTCGTATTCACACTACACCTCCACGCAGTCCACGCTACGTCGTACGTCAAGATTTCTCGAGAATGGCAGGAAATATCCAGTTAAGTTCCCCAGAATTTTGGAGTGCTTCAAATTTTGGCGGTAAATGTCAATAGTTTTAAACCGTTGAAATTGAGTAGAAGGAAAGATGACTACATATGAACAATGGACAATAAATAAGTTAAAATATCTTCCAAAGCGTTCAGTGGCCCTTAGAGAATATTTTTAAAAGTGTCAACGTCAGTTTGTCTTGAAACCACACATCAGAATTAACCTTTAAGGTTAAAATTACAATCGAATATTCACGCGCCAAAATTTAAATAGCTCCAAGTACAGAAGCGCCCTCTTCAACTCAACTGTCAATATTATATGCCATTATTTGACGTGTCGTTGTCGGTTAGGTGACGTCATTGTACCGGTAAGTCTATGAATCACGCTTAAATTCTAATGAATTCAAAATTCCCTCTAATATCAGAAAGTTAAAGACAAAATGTAGACGCCACTGTTTTATGGGGAGGTTTCTACCCTCCTGGACGGTCCCTTCGCGAAATTCGAGAAAAGACTTTAGCGACGATAAAAACATCTTGTAGCCACCGAGATTCAGTCCGCTCGGGCACATATTCAAATTATCAGCGAGTTTGTTTTTTTTTTTCTTTATTTTACAACTTCTGCCGCGTCCCCCGCAGTTTATTTTTCTTCTTTCTCTGAAACTTATTGTTTTTTTTTGTCGGGCAGTTAAAAATTTGGCTTGTAAATTAAACCATAAAGACATCGCCTTATATACAAATACAAAATTATATTGTAAGAAAAAGAGTCACATCAGGTGGTCTCTTTTGAATGACTTGCACCGTCGTCGGTGTTTTTAACCCTTTTGTATCTGACTACTGCATGACTGGTAGCTTACCATCATGACAAATGGGTTGCTTTTTATGAATGGGCTTCAGGTTGGAAAGTCTTTTCATTCTTTTGTGTGATACATAGCTTACAAATGTCCAATTTTTTTTATCGTTGAAGCATTAAATAATATGATGATGGTTTTATATTACAGTCAATAACCTAAATGAAATTTAAAACCACTATAAGCTTGTTTAAATACATTAACATGCAATGTAAATAATATTAACCAAAGGGTTAAATATAAAGTCAATATTTATTACAAGTTATCGTTTGATGTGAGCATAATCCATTTCCAAGACCCAAGTTCGTCCTTAGCCGAACCGTTTAAGTCATAATCCATCAAAAAAATAAAATAAAAACAAAAGTTGTACAATAAAAGTCTCGTTGTGAGTATATTTATCTTTTATATTAGCCCATCCGCACTCACGTCCCGTAAGCAGTAAAGGGAATTTATTACCGACACATCCAGAGATCAACAGGTCCCGACTACCAGGGTTAAATGTTGCGTTTCGGTGCCCATAAATAAATATGTTACGACCTTATTGATGTTTATACCGAATAATAAAAAATGACATGACGATATATAGGTAAAATTATCCAGAGAGGATTTTGCATGAATAATTTTATCACGAGGATTTTATATTATATTTCAAATCTGGTTTAAGTATTGGAATCTTCAAGTTCGACAGTTCCATATTTTGGATTTCTTCAGACCTTCTTCTAGTTTCCCATAAATACCTTTTAAAGGTGGAAGTATGATATCACATTTTGTGGATAGGAACATTTCCGCCTCTTGGCAGTCGTCAGTAAGGTAAGTATTAATACAATGGTATTATCGATATCTTGTTGAAATGAAATAGCTTGTCGGCATCCAAAGAAATGACTTATCGATCTAGAACCTTCGAAGGAGTTGGCGCAGATAAAACTGTTTTCAGTCAATTGTCACTGAGTCTGAACCACAGATTATCTGAACTCCGGGACTGCACAGGATAAATACCAACAATATACAACAACTATATTGGAAAAGTTGGTATTTTAAATATGGTAAGGTCGGGCAAGTGTACGCACTGATTGAGTTTGACGTCACAGATTAAGCAAATAGACAAATAAGCCAACTATATTGTTTCAGACAGTTTCTTTATTGTATTAATTATAACCAGGAAATATTTTATATCAAAAACAGCAACATTTTACAAAATACAGATTTTTTTCAAACAATGAAAATGCGTACTCTTAGGCCCTACATAGTCCAAGAGTACGTACGAAGACGTATAAGAGTACGCACTTTAAAAAAATCATAACCTAGTCGGAGTCACTGTCACACTTATCACAAATAAATGTTGCACTGGATCCAATCTGTATCTGGCGGATGTTGAAACAACTCGTTACATCTTGGACAGCGAAATTTTTTTCCTGTGTCTCTCTTTAATATTTTTTGTGATATAGTTTTCTCGCAGGCTATCTTCCGCTTAACTGCTTTAACTGCTTTAGCTTTTTCAGCCATCTCTTTTTCCAACTTAAGTCCTTCCAACTCCTGCTTGTAGGGTGATTCAGTTAGGATTTCAGATTTTTTAGACTTTCTAACCTTTCTAACATTAGCGTCTGCTTTAGGCTAAGGTTTTATGTCTTGTGGAGAAACTAGAAAAGATGAGCGTGATTTGGTTTCAGATGTCGAATTATTAGATGCCGACTCAGAAGTTGACGGTTGACTTTTTTGAGGCTCAGGAATAATTGTAACCGGTTGGCAGTTTAATTTTAACCTTCGTCTTCCCGGGTGGGGTACAAATGTACCCCAGGAAACACTTTTTCTAGCATATTTTCCCAAAAAGTGCATATTTTTTGGGGCTAATTTTATTTTGTGTCAGTAAGGGCTTTGCACATAATTAGTGATCATCAAAAATTTTCTATTTATTTATTTTTTAGAAATAATAATTTTTGCATAGCGTGGGGCACATGTATCCAATGACGTACCCCACGTGGGAATCTGAGGCTTCTCTATCAAGTAGTCACCTTGCAGGATATTTGCAGGTTGGAAATAGATTTCTAACCTGCAAAATTTAGGAATCACGATAATGAAGCAGTATCTGTGAAGCAGGAAGAGAACGAAAGTTTACGGGAAGTAGAAGGCGGAAAAATGATTTATAAATCGAAAGATGGCACGCATTGGTCGAAAAAAACCCATTTCCTAACTATTTTTTCTCGCTAACTGTACTCTATATGTTGATTTTACTATCATAACTATTTAGTATAAATAAAATCATGTTTAATTATCAGAAGTATCATTTTTATCATGGGGTGCGAATGTACCCCACGTGGGAATCTACGTAATTTTTTTTGACGTGGGAAGACGAAGGTTAAGATCACCTGAGAGATTATTTTTATGGGTGTAGAAGCCATAGAAGATTTAGCCGGTGACTCAATAGGAGCGACCAATATTTTCTTCTTAGTAGTAGAGGCTAGCCCGCTTTTGTTGATGGGGTCTGAATTTTGTACCTTAGACGTAGAGGCTAGCTCATTTTGGTTGATGTGGACTGAATTTGTCTACATAGACGTAGAGGCCCCATTTTGGTTGACACGCAACAAACTAGCGGTAGATCTTCATCTGAGTCAATGCTTGATGAATCATCTAAAGTTGGTTCAGCAGTAACTGGCCGTGGTCTGTCAGTCAAACTTGCAGGTGCAAAATCTTCAGGGGAGAAAATATCCGGATTGTATGGCCAAATGCCACATGCTCTGAATGCATTGACAGCCTTCTCGATAGAAGCCATTCTGGAAAACGCATTGCCGAACAATTCCGCTATTTGAAATTGTGTGATTGCCCGCCCTGGATGAGACACATGCCATTTTTCACATTCTTGTCCATAAACTGTCTTTAAGGGACCAAAAAATCCCCTGTCTAGCGGCTGTAAGCGGTGGCTGCTGTGTGGTGGTAGGCTCAATAGTAAAATTCGATTCTCGCGGCATTTATGAATTGCAGCTAAGCTAATATGGCTCGAATGGTTGTCCAATATCAAGAGTATAGCATCCTCAAGTGTTGGATTTTCATTCCGTTTGAAATGATCAAGCCATTCCAAAAATAAGTCACTATTCATGTATCCGGAATCCGATATCATGAGTAAAGTGCCTGCAGGAGCGCCATTGAGTAACTCATCTTTTTTTCGTTTTCGAGGATATATTAGGGCAGGTGGAACATATTTTCCACTCGCACTCATGCAACATACAGCGGTAATTATAGTTGACCCCTCTCAGAAGAAACTATTTTACTCACTGCCTTTTTACCGGTTGGAGCCATCACCTTGTACATTTTGTTTGGTACCTACTGTCAAAATTCCAGATTCATCCATATTGTATATACGGGTTGCAGATATCTGTTTTCCCTCGATCACTCTCTTCAGGTTATCAAAAAATGCTCTAGCTAAACTAGTTTTTTCGGCAATTCGAGCGCTCAGATGATGTCTTTTAGAATATGACCTAACCCAATCTTTTCCGGCCATTTTGGTTTCCCTATTAAATCTATGATTGATGATGTTTTTTCCAGCAAACTCAAATACAAGCTCACGCAAAGCTTTAATTGTTAAACCGTAAAATGTATTATCCAAGTCTTTGCAGTGTTGGGACAGCTGGAGTTCCATTTCAGGAGAAAACATTGGTTTAAAGCGACCGAGAGATGTGGGTACAGTCCCAATTTTTACTCACTAAAAAGTTATAAATTTGACAACATTGTGGACCTTGATATCATAACCTCAAAAATATTATAATGATCGTTTACCTAAAGAAGGCCTATCAAAAATATCCACAACAAATATTCCTCAATTAGGCATTACAACGACCTGTCAAAAAGTGCATTGTGGCAAAATTGCATTATCCCTTATATGAGAGTATGTAATTAAAAGCTTTTTAAAGTGCATTTTGTGGTTGTTTTGTGAATGAACTCTGTTTATTTTTTTATTTAATTGACTTTATTAGTGTTTCTTCCAATTTAAAATGCCACAAACAGGTCTTGAAGTTGATGGTAGAAGTAGTTTCAACAAGGTAACAAGAATGATGTCAGGCTTTTTTCATTGCCCTTTGTTTTAAAATTTTCCAATTAAAACGTGAAAATTTTTCACTACCATTGTTCCTGCGTCTGAAATAAAGCCATTTTCGAAATATTCGTAAGAATCTAAGTTTTTGTAGGCCTTCATTTGCTCATTAATGTGAACTGTGGATTAAAATGTCATCTGGACATTTTTTCAAAAAAACCGTTCGCCCAGATCCCGATTTTCCTGCATTCAAGTCTTTAAACATTCACTCTGCATCTCAAAAAGTATATTATAACAAGGTAAACTGTAATTAGCTTGAAAATATTCCAGATAAACTCAAGATAAACAAACAAACGCCAAATTTTCCACGGTCGCCATATTGAAAAATCACGTGGTTTGGAGAGCCTAATTGAGTTGTTCATGCGTATTACTCTTTTGAATATTAACAAAAATTACATCAGAATAGGTTATTATTGGTTTCCTTACCTTTTTTTGAAAACAAACGGCCAGAGAGCACTAAATATTCGTAATCACGATAGAAAGTGGAATTGACAGTTAGCGTTGACATTCCTACTAAACTTCGATTCCGTCAACTGGGATAAACGACAGGGTCGTATTTAGAAAAGTGATATACATTTCAGAATAAAAATTTATTTTCAATTTCTTTAAAGGAAGTTAAGTTATTAAAATCCAAAAATCCAAAAATTAGAGTCCAAAGTAAACACTCCTAAAAAGAGTAAACACTTAAATCCACACTAAAACCAGGTTTGAAACGCAACACCGAAACACAAAGGCACAGAACACTAAATAAAAAACCAAAAAACCGATTGCGATAATAACAAATACAAAAATAATGCAGAAAACGGCAAAAAACTGAACGATTTTACACAAAAATTCGAAATTTAAAATTCAAAGACCCGAATCTGATATTTTTATATGTCAAATCAAAATGTCATGTATCATTATTTGATAGTTTAGTTGTCAGAAAAAGGGACAGATCTGGGGATTTTATTTATTTTCAACTGGTGAAAATAACAGTCAAAATTCAAACTCTATCGTGAATACGACTATAGCAACAACAAGCCGGAACACACACACAAGTGGACGTTGCCAAACTTCCTGATAGAAATTAGATAACTACGTTGCGTACTCTTAGCGACTGCGTACTCTTACCCTCCGTTACCCTACATTATTTACTATGGCACGTCTGCATCAAAAATGTTCTCTACGAGAAAAAATTATGTCAAACGATTCAGCGGCTAAAAATCACAAAAAAATCCAATTCCATTGCTACAAAGGCAAGAAGCAAGACAATGTCCCCTCTGATTGAAATTACTACGACGACACAACGTAAATTCTTCCATGCCTGTCTATTTGACCGTCCAAAACTGATGGATCACCGAACTATTCCGGTAGAATGCCTTTCACTCCGTTTTAGGAAAGCAAACCTCTAAGGGGACCGTTAGTTTTTCGGATTGCACAAAAGCTGGTGAGAAAATTATTCGAAATTTTAATCGTCCCAAGTTCCACTCATTAATTAAACAACTTTATATTCACCCTTTATCGTCATCGTATTCAATTCCTGTTCATCTCAAGCTCCCATCTCTGGAAGCGCGAACAAAAAGGAAACATATCCATTTTGGTTGTTTTTGCTTCCGGTCTGACCGCGGCCTGTTTCGGACCAGGTCCTGCGGTCATTCTATTAGCATCACACAATCTAGATCGAGCAGTTCTTGTCCAGACTGACCCTTACTTCCCACTTCACACGTTATTATGTCCCAAGCTCTTATCTTGGGCCGAGGCATTAAGCCTGCTCTAATGTGTAAAATACTGCCTTGACACTTTGTTCCTAAGTGGCTCTTTTGAATTTGTTTCGTGGGGGATAAACTTTGCGTATTTTGACCACACTGGACAAGCGGGACAGTAGAAATTGTTTTAGTGGGAATATAAATGGGATCTTGCATTTTGGATATTGTCTTGCTTGTTGCCGTTCCAAACTATTCTAGAAGGAAACTAACCCTATTAAAATGTGGGATAAGTAAGTGACTGCATTTAGGCTTGTTGACTTTCTCCGTTCATTTTGAATTTTAGACTAGACGCAAGGTCTATTCACAATATGGAGAGAATCGAAAGAAGGAAAAGTTCCTAAACGATTTTTAACAAAAATAAAAATCGAAAAACCAAACGTTAAAATTATTAGAAAGAAACGCATCACTGAAAAAAGCTCGGCAGCTTTCGCCGGATCTCCCGACAACAATTTGTATATTTTTTCCATTAGGCTTTCGGCGTTGCCCGAGCTTGGGGAAGAGAGGAAATCTGGATTTTTTGCTTTCGGTCCGGAGGCCCTCCCTGTGGATGCCAAAGAAAAAAACCTTATACGGGACGATGATGGTGGAAATTCCGGTTCGGTTAGGGACTGCATGCAGCGCTACGAAATTTAACGCAACGTTATTTGTTCGATAATCATACATTCTCTAGAGTGATTTTGATTTGTATAAGTATTTGTAACTTTATGAAGTTAGTTTGCAATCAGCTAACATAAGTATAGGAGATAACCTCTTTCGATAGCAAAATTGCCGAAAACAATATATTGCAGAAGCCCTCTATTTTTGTAAAAAGATCATCTCCTTATCATATTGTCAAGTCACGGTCTTTGGCCTCAACGAGATTTACCACAAAACCTCTATGTTATATTGAACCGCAATCTTTCAAATTTGATTCATTCATTTCAGATTTTAGCCATTAATTTACAGACTGATGATGGATAAGATTTTTAACAAAAACACAAAATTATCGCAATTTCTTTTTAAGCAAAACATCTTGATGAAATAATGACTTCATTCGCATAACGATGTGAATTTGTTTTAACGAACCGGTTGATGTAAATTTCAGACGTTGCATTCACATTCGACCGTCATCCGTATAATTGAGTTAGTGGTTTTTGTATGAATAATAATCGGATGTGTCTGTAGACAGCAATTAAGTTACCAGAAAAAGCGAAATGATGAACCGCTATACTCGTTCTAACCGCTATACCCGAGAAATTAATTTGTCGAAAGTTACCAGAATGGTAGGAAGGCAAACCGAAATAGGACGACGAAGGCAAGGAATTGGGTATTAGAAGTCATAAAACAAACAGGAAATCTGGATAAGCCCCCAACACCTGCTTTTAGCTCTATATTGTGGCACGCGCTGCAAATATTAACATTGTTGTCAAATAGTGTTGAAAATAACGGATTGTTGTGACAGTTTGTACTATCACATTCAATTCATCATAATGGAATTAGCCTTGATTATTGATTGATTGATTTGAAGGGGAGCCATTACAGGCGCGCATGTGGCTCATTGTGCGATCCTTCTCTTGATGCAGTCCGTAACTTTTGAGAAAGGTGCAGACCCGCTCAGGTCGGACATGATTTATTCCAACAGGTTCTAGAATTCTAGAAACCTGTACCCGAGATAATGTAGTCTCCGACAGACGAAAGCGCCACCTTCGCTTGGTAGTTTTATCTACTTCGCTGCAGAACCTACTGAGTCCGATTTTGTGAAGGTGGTATCTGACCAACCAGTGCAAGGTCAGGACGCCTGTGTCGCACTTAGTTGGCTCCTGTTTAGTTTTAGGAGGTTTTTTGCCTCTTTCTCGTTTGAGAGACCTTGGATCCTTGACTGCCTCAGGCCTTTTTGATCCAGTTTCTGATCTTAATTTTCTCCAGGGTCCTTATTCTCGAAACAAAGGAGAGCAGCGTTCTCATGAGAGCGAAGGTTCTGTCTTTGCCGCCCATATCTATATTTCCACAACAATGGCAAAGATAGACCAATCGTTTTCAGAGAACGCTGTTCCCCGGTTTCGAGAATAAAGGTCCAGGCAAGAAGCAACCCCAAGTGCAGGTTCTGGCCCAATAAAGGCAGTCACGTCTACCTTCACGAGCTGGCTGGTCCGCTTCCTTGTTTCCTCTTATGCCCCTGTAACCCGGGACCCAAACGTGTCTGTACCAGGGTCCTTATTCTTGAAACAGTGGAGCAGCGTTCCCAGGAGAATGCGTGTTCCCTCTTTCTCAATGATGTGCAAATGATAATATAAGTAACAAAAACGGAACACTCGTTCTCCTAAGAGCGCTGCACCCTTATTTTAGGAATAAGGACCCTGATGAGCCTGGGTCAGGCTCTAGATAGTCGTCCCTTGCAGGGACGACGACCTTGTACCGTCTAGGGGTAGGGGGGCTGAAGTTTTTGACATTGCATCCTGTAATATACTATAAATGAAACACACTAATTTGAGTGATGGTCTATTTATTACTAAAATATTCAATTCTCCGTACCCAAAGGAATGGTACTCTAGTCACAAAAAACCCATTGTTAATCTAACAATACACTAATAGTGAGCTAGCGCATACACGACTATTTAGAGTTATTAGAGACGTTATGCACATATATCACACATCCCTTATGGGTCCTTATTCTTGAAACAGGGAAGCAGCGTTCCCAGGAGAACGAGTGTTCTGTCTTTATCAATGATATGCAAATGACAATATAATCAAGGGACTCTGGGTCCTTATTCTGGAAACAGGGGAGCAGCGTTCCCAGGAGAACGAGTGTTCTGTCTTTCTCAATGATATGCAAATGACAATATAATTAAAGACGGAACACTCGTTGTTCTGGAAACGCTGCTCCCCTGTTTCAAGAATAAGGACCCTGGTGAGAAGGGAATCCTCTCTGATAATATTAATCCAGGCCCTTGCATATCCCGTGTTCAGCTCTCTATGAACCGATTGTCCTTAATGGTTGCGTTAGACTAAAGACTGTCGAGCCCGTGCCTCCACAAATAGTTGAAGACAAATTATTCCCAGTATGATTTCCATTGCCAGCATTGATTCTAAAGGCTCCAATTGTAGCGATGCAGACTCAAAGAATTATTACTGAAACATGAAATAGACAAGGCGATATCGATACGAAAGAATACAAATGTGAATCTTATAATTTTCATGAGGACAGAAAAAAAATATTCCCAGCCAATTATCAAGAAAAAAGTGGATAGGTATGGAAACGTATGAAAATGATGATCTCCAAAGATTTCTTGCATATGTTGAGAGTGCTGATGCGGATGATTTCAAATTAAATTTCGTCGAAGCGAAATCAAGAAGTAAAAATGAAGGAAAGGAAATCCTAGACTCAAAGACTTGAATTAGAAAGTTTTGCAGTTCCTACCTATTTACAGGAAAATTTTTAAATGTAAATAGTCATTTGTGTGTGTAGGTGAATTCATCACAAAGGAGACCATCAAAAATACATACCTACAAAGAAATTAATATATGTGTGATTTTCCCTAGATTAGCGGAAAAATTTGATTATGTTGTGACAATACTGGAGTCTAGCATGCGCGCCAGGGCTGGGACTCTGTAACGAATAGATACATTGGGTACATTCAGGCCACTCAGCAGAGACTTTATTCTCAAAACAGGGAAGCGGCGTTCCCATGAGAACGAAGGTTCTGCCTTCGTCGTCCGTATTCATATTTTCATAACACTAACAATGACAGAGCAATCGTTCTCATGAGAACACTGTTCCTCGGTTTTGAGAATAAAGAACCTGCTGAGTGGCTGAGCTTAGCCGCTGGCACCGACCAAATGTACCCATTTCCTCTATCTCTATTGACGTCTCCTTTCTATTGATTTCAATAAGACAGAAGAAGACATCAAGTGCCATAGCGATAGGGATAACGATCTCTATCCGTTACAGAGTTTCTGCCCACAGGTTTCCCATATTAGTTTCAGCAACGTCGTACCCATCACCTTGTATGGGGTAACAAGTCACGAGGTACCAAATTTTAGGTTATGAGTTCTGTACCTTTTCCATATGTAGGTATTCCAGAGAACGTCAGTTTAATTTCAGAAAGTGTCAATAGACCTATCTCGCATAAATAGAAAAAAAGAGCTCAATTGTAATAAATACAAGTTAGAAAGTAATAAAAGATGACATGCGTGCGCAACTCGTGGCTGCAGTGTAGCCAGATTGTATTCTTGCAGAATAAATGTAGACAATACAAATGGAACATTATACCATAGAAGTGATATAGTGTCAAGTGTTGTACAATGCCTTAAATCAGGCAAAAGAAAAGCTTTTAAGTATATGTTAACATCGTTTGCACTTTTATTTTGATAAATGTTTCATCCGGCAACATCGCACAATGAAATTGCAAAGGAATATATCAAAGTATAATCTAACATAACCTTAAACGACACTGCGGTGAGTTTAAGTAATACGTGTAAAGCTTGGAGCTAAGTTTGCTCTTTGTCGAATTACACGTTACAAAGACAGAAGGAACAATTAATTCTGAACTGGCCCCTGAATAAGAATATGACGCAAGCCTGTAACAAACTCGCTTCTCATTGGACTATTGGACGCTCACTTGCAATCCACGAGTTGCGCGCGCAGTAAAGGTAAAAAAAGATAGGTCTGGCATTGGTCTATTGCAATAAAGGCTATGGTCCGAATATAACCAAATGTTAACCAAAATAACCGAATCGATTGACAGATGGTTACTGAAAATTCCAGGTACTTGAGGAACGCCAATATGAAATAAAGAATAATTGACAGAAATTACAGGTAAAACCAACAGAACGGACATCCGATGGCTGGTAACTATTTTGACATTTGGTCAACCAGATTTCAGGAAACCGAGATCCAAAAGTAGCCACTTTTCCAGGAGCCAGAGTAATTTGATTACTTTCGGACCGCGAAACCACAATCCTGTTTATATATTCGGACCACAGTCATAGATTAGTAAATTGGCGAGTAAATTAGGCAATCCAACGACCTGTCAAAAATGGCGTCTGGTTGGCAAACAATAAACAAAAAACATATGATAACTTTTGGCGGGATTATCAATACATTGCTGACTTGAGAAATCTGAAAGTTTTCTGATATCGTTGACGTATAACCTAACCCATATTCTAACCTCATAAAAGTTTCAAAATGCCGGCTGGTTGGCAATGTCACGTGGTTTCGATTCCATAATTAGACAATCCAACGACCTGTCAAAGATGGCGCCTGGTTGGCACACAATAAACCAAAAACATGATTTCTTTTGGCGGAATTATCAATACACATTCAGCCCTTGGTTGACATAAGGAAATCTGACACTTTTCTGACATCGTTGACATGTAAAAACCCGTATTCTAACCTCATAAAAATTTCAAAGTGTCGGCTGGTTGGCAAAGTCACGTAGTTTGGATTCCCTAATTGTATTTCGGAAAGCGTCAATATGGCGTCAATTGTATTTCAGATTGGTTAATTTTATTTCGGAAAGAGTCAATGGTATTGCAAAATAGTTTATTTTATTCAAGAAAACGTCATATTTACAGGTTTAACTATGAGATTTGTCAAATCACAAAAACTAGTTGTGTTATAGATTCATAACCTAGTCCATAACACCACAAGTTGTGTTATGAATTCATAACTTAGACCATACCACCACTAGTTGTGTTATGAGCCTCATGACATAACTCAAATACTAGAAATATGGTTATGTAAAAACGTCATAACCAAACGCTTGTAGATAAATTTCATTCAATATACTACATCTGAAATACGTTTGCCGAACTCTGAAATCCAATTTACGATTTCTGATCTGATCTACGAATAAATAATCTGAAACCCAAATGTCGTTTTTGAAGTGAAACTTCTAATGCTGATATTTGGATGGCAATGGAGAGTGTTTTGAAAAATGAGTCACGAACAAATTTCGTTACTCGAGAGAGAAAAAAGATATAACATAAAGAGCAAGAGAAAGACAGCTAATGATTGACACAAACCAAGGATTATAAGCGCAAAGAGGATTGCCTATTATTGACCAGCGCTGATACCCTTGTGATGTTTACTACAGATGCGCGTGTCCCTTTTGTTATACTATGTATTACCATTGTGTTTTGTGATTATTTTCGTTATTAATACATTTGTGTTGTGTGATTTTTTTTGATTATATCCGTGAACCATCATCATTATGTAGGTATATTAAAATTAAAGAATATTATCAAAAATGATATTAGAGACGGAGAAAAACAGCCATTGATTACCACAAATCAACGATTTTAAGCGCAAAGAAGATTGCCTATTACTGTCAAGCGCCGATACCCTTGTGACGTCACTACAAATTCGCGCCTCCCTTTTGTTATACTATTATCATTGAGTTTTGTGATTATTTTTTTCAAGTGAAACTTTTTAGGCGGCGGTCCGAAATTTGGACGAGAATGGAGAGTGATTTGATAGTCGTGTCACGTTTTAGCAAATTTTGTTACACGAGAGAGAAGAAAAATATAACGTAGAGGGACCGAGAAAGACAGCCAATGACAGTGACAGCCGACGAAAGATTGAAACAAACCAAGGATATAAGCTATAGGTTTTTTATGTTATATTTGATTGACGTTTTTTATGTTATATTTAGATTGACGTCATCGAACAAGGACAGACAATCTTGTCAATGCCTATTTTTTTTCTTATAATTAGGCAATCCAACGATGTGTCAAATATGGCCGACTGTTGGCACAAATGTGCCCATAACCCTAAATTTCTTGTGTCATCAGTCATCGTCCCTTGTGTTTACCCTTGACGGGAATTTTAAAATAATTAATTCCAGCTTTTTACAAATTTCCTCTCTCTCAAAGCTTACAAAATTAATCAATAAGCAGCAAAATACGCAGTCAACACAGAAAATGAAACACCATGCGTTCGGGATTTTGATCAGAGTTCTCCGAGCTTGAATTTACCATTCCTTTATTCAAAAAGTGTACTCGGAGCAGGCTCATTTGCGTTCGTTTATTAAAATTTCAAGCACTCGGATCGACTCGGATACTGCGTACAACTGCTCTGTTCGCTCGCTGGTTACGTGATTACGGCTCCGCTCAGCAGGCTCTACTCTTTGAGCAAAATACCGAACGCAAGGACAATATTAGACAAAGAAAATCTTTTGTGTGCCAACAATCCGTCAAAAAAAGTCACGTGGTTTGGATTGCCTAATTAACCAAAATGTCATGTGTCAATAATTCTGACAACAGCTAAAAATAACGAAATGAAAATGTTTACAAAGTCATGCAACATCGCGCGCCGTTGCCATCCAAAAATATCTTAAATTCCCCTACTTCAAATGCGTTAAAAAGTACTTTTAGTTTTGTTAGGTTGGCAGCAGAAATTTATTAAATGTGACGTCATCCTAAATATAGCGTGAAAATCCTATATTGCTGTCAAGCGCCGATACCTTCATGACGTCACTACAGATGCGCGTCTCCCTTCGTTTTCACCTCGACTCATACGCTAAGTTTAAAAGTTGCATGAGGGAGGGATAGTTTTTGAGAAGTTTCCCTTCCACCACGTGTACGGCGCTGCACGTGATTTTTGAATACAAGTGCTCAAACTGAAATAAAACTGACCAAACTGAAACACAAATGAAATTTTCTGAACTACAACTGACACATACAAATAACATCTTATGAAATTAAACTTACACAACTGGAATACAATTGAAGCATTCTGAACTAGAATCGATGAATCTGAAATACAAGTGATACATTCTGAAATACTTAAGGAAAAGGTGTAGACCATGTAAATAGGGCCCCATGCGATAATGAAAGTTGACCTAAATGGGGCCCCGAGAACGGAGCGCCAGAAATTGGGGCTCGTATTGGTTTCATTACCAAAATGAAGCTCATAATACCCGCCAAACTTAAAATGGGACCCCGAAAAATATAACACAGTGATTACGCGTTTTCGAGTGATGCAGAACTCTCTGACTTACCCTACTTTGTGATAGTGATGTTCGAGCAAGTGGTGACTACAATAATGCCAACCGAGCATAGAGTGCATTTAGAAGCAGAGACAGTTCTTGAGTATCTTAGATATGCAAACGTGGAGCTTTTAAAACGGTTCAAAATTAAGGAATAGATAAAGATAAAGATGGTATGATGATCGGAAGATTTCGTCGAAATCCTCCAGCAAGCGAGAATAAGATTAGACGATATACAAGCGACATCAAAAAACGGATTTCAATGTTTTTTCAAGGATATCTTTTGATTTTCTGACAAAACGTACCTATACGGCAATTCCGGAAGTGAGACGCTCTTGGATCTCCTTTATCTTTTATTATTGTTGCGATTGACTTTATTATAAAAAATAGATAATTTTTAATAATATTAGGATAGTAGATGAAGTCTCTCACATGAAAAGGTAACAATTTTTCACAGGTCTCCCAGACTTCATCATGTGAATTTTCATCAACTATTATGTATCTCGATGCGAAATAAGAGTTTTCAAATAAATTTGGCAACATCGTATAAAGCACTAGGCCGAGACAGATCGTAAATCGTGTCGGCACAGGCACCTCACTAACCGCTCCTAACAACTCCCAAATTGCCACGAAGGGAGTCGTTCAGCTACTAGGACCCGTGTCGTGATAACGTGATAAATGTTTTGATGGTTAAACCATGATATACCTGTGTTTTACGTCGCAAGAATTGCCGATTAATTTTTACCGTCGACACGATTCAAATTCAATATAACTGCTGTGTACAATCATGGCTCCCCCGTGGGCGAATCTCTAACCCCCGCAGAGAGTGTAAACGTGGATTAATTCATTACCCTCCGGAGAGTAGGTCAAAGCTGCACCGTCATCTCGTCCGATTACACAGTTTGAAAAATGATGGCACTGACACTACTGACTGGAAGCCTGGTTTTAGCTAGGCTACTGATATTTGATATGATGACGAGTGATTTTTTTTTTTTACAGGAGCTTTGATTTTTCTTATGTCTCAAATGTTCATGGACAACAATATCCGCAGGTGATAGATATTAATGACATCAGCTCACTCAATTTGGTAGCGTTATTAAAATTTATAAAATCGGTTCCGCCCGTCCGATTTGGTAATTCTTTGGGCGTCAAAAAACCCGTCGATTAATTTCTTTAAAACAAAGATTCTCATAAAAGATCCGACATGACATGACATATAATTAATTGTGTGTTTTCTATCACTGGTTTGATAGATGAACGATTCTTGGGATTATTTAATTAAAATATGATGAAAAAATATTACTTATATATTATAAAAGTTGTTTCTTACTCAGTGATCAAAAAAGATTTAAAATTTGCTGGGTAATTAAGCGGCATGAGAGAGTGCAGCATTTTTAAGAGCCGGAAAAATGTCACCGAGCCAATAAAAAGTCCGTCAACCGAAAAAAGCCCCGATCGGCAGTTGAGCACAATGTCTTGGAACTGCCGAAGCGCCTTTCCGAGAGCAATAAAAATTAAAAACTGCTGCCCTGGAATTAATATTTTATGCAGGCGAGGGCCCGAGGGGGGTGGCGTGGCAATATGGATAGTGGCACTGCTGGGCTGCCACACACCAGCGAATTTTTATGTTCTTGTAAGTGGGGCCCGTAAAGAAAAAGTTGAATAAATCTTTCTAAGGGCAACTTCGTGAACTGCTATGACACAGCCTTTAGAATATGGAAATATGTATATAAGAGCTATGTTTAATGATGCCGAAACAAATTAATAGTATGGTTTTGTTTTTTTCACACACGTAGCCAATTTCGTGCAATTAATTGCATATAAATTCTTAGAAGTTGCAACATGTTAAATCTGAATATCACAATAATTGATGATGCTGACCTTCAAGTGAAAAAAATTCTAATTTAAAATAAGTATAGTTTATTTGAGCAATTCACTTTGCCCCTTGTTACGATACATTTATCATTTACGTAACATGTGTCACTTTTTCTAATTTTCATTATAAAGTTGTATTTTTGCCATTTCAGATTCAGCAAAAGAATAATTCATAACTTAAGTAATTTAAAAGTATCTATAAAATTTAGTTAATATAATATAATATCAGTACTATCTATCCATAATGAGCATAAAAATGCAAATATCTGTTATTAAAAGAAGGTACCGCCATCTAGTACCTGATAGATTTATTTTTTTAAATATGATTTTTATTATTTCTCATTGACAGTCGTTTGTATTTTCATTTAAAGAAATTATGCTTATATCACTTTTAGCAAATAGATATATTTCTGTGTTTCTCTAGCTCCTGATTCTGAAATAATTGATTTTAACTTAATGACCTAATTAATTAGTGGTTTTGTGTTTGCAACATAACCTGAGTTTAAATTATTGTATTTGTTAACAATTAAAATAATTCTAGTGTGTTTTTATCTATTCCCTTTTAATCAACGTGGTGTTTCATTGATTAAGTGAGCATGGTCTTTTGTGTATGTTGAGTGTTTTCTTCTGATTGGTCGATCTGGTTAATACGTAGTTAAGTATAAAAAATACGAAACTCGTTTTCCTACAGGGTTTTGCCTCTAAAACGGTCTCTTTTTCTGGCAGTGGTTGAGCAGGCAAGCCGATTTTTATTATTCTAATTTTTTCCTTCAGATTTCTAGATTTTCCCCTAATATTTTTCAAATTATTTTATCATCAGTGTATACTACCATATCACTGTTGAGTTTTTACCTGATAAATCTTATCTATTCTACTTTTGAAATATATTATATTATTATTTTTTTTAATCTAATTGTGTGCCTCCATTTTGTGATTGGCGGTCCCACGTTTTTCTGAGGTGAGCCAATTCAGAGTTTTGGGCTAATAAATAGGTACTGCTGCTCTGGTTTTCGGAATCAATTGTTAGTGTGGTATTATTGGACCTTTTGCTCTAAATAATGTCAGTGCAAACCAAATTTGTGTGTCCATCCCTATCAACTCTTTACTGAATCCAGGCAGAGGCCTGTATAGCCATTTTCTGTTTGACTCGTTCAATTATCTTCTCGAGTAATAGAGTGCTGGAAGGCTGAAATTTTAAAATAGAAATCCGGATAGGTCAAAAATTCATTAAAAAAAGGTTTTAATTAAAACATCTCAACAAGAATTTTGACAATTCCGGGATTTGATTAATTTCATCCTCAGCTTTATCCTGTAGTACCTATAGTAGGTACCTTAACTTGAAAGGAAAATTTGTCTATTTGGGGAAAATCTAGATTTTTTTTTTCAAATCTGATTCAATTTTTCCTAAAGACGTCACACCAGCAATCTATCCTTTTCTGGATACAGGAAACAACGTGAAGAGCTCCAGTTCACGGAAGTGAAACCCCAACATCCATTGAAGAGCTCCGGATTGGAAAAGTACATACAGTATCAGTGTGTTACCAGAACAACCAAACTGCTAACTGTCAAATTTTCAAAAGCAACTTGTTATTTGCATTGTCACTTACATTTACAAATGCAAATATTCAAATTGTGAAAATAAAATTATTGTTTGTTGGAATTTCATTGGTTTCATTTGCGCATAAAGGCTTTATTTTTGAATTCCACGAACTCCATAGGTTCTCTTGTCTTAAAGTACAAATAACTATACTTATTTGTAACACCCTATACACATATTGTGTTATATTATTTATATCTACTAATGTACCCCTAAGTAAACTTTCTCGGTAACAAATAGTCGAATGAATAATGAAAATTGGGATTCAAAACAAGTGGTTAACCGAATTTGCCTGTCCACTTTGAGAGCGACCGACCAAACGAAGGAACGAAACTGCATGAGTTATTGCTCTCCCTCGTTTAGCTCTCCGTTTTGGGGTGAGCCACTGACGGAAGCCACTCCATCTTTCTTGCTGTTAAGCACGTCATTAATGCCGGTCTTGATAACATTCTTACGATACTATTCTCGCTTTGTTCGTTACCTTGCGATTTATTTGCCAAAGAAGGGAACACAACAATCGATGGCCATTCTATTACAAATAAGACTCCCGAGGGGTTGCAAGCAAGCAAAGCAATACAAATTTGGATGTTTTAGGTTTTTATATATCAAATTTCACAAGTCGCTGACAGCCAAAAACCAGAATCAGATGATATTTAATATCGGGGCATGCCGGGATACAGAACAGAGATGTGCGCTGCTAAAACGGGGGGTGGATAAACATTATTAATAGTTGGTGTCTGATGGAGATGTGCAAGTCATTCTACGTCAGTTCGTGTCGTTGTTTTCCCCCCTGATCGATACCCCGAGCAGACATTTTCATGTCATCTTTAAACCATAAACCAAAATCTTGTTTCGGTTCACGACGGCCCGCGAATATCAATATATTAAACTTGAAGACAAGAGCCGATTTCGCACATCGCGACGGAAAATGGAATTTTGATAATCTTAGCTTAAACTAAATGGTTAATTGATTCTTTATTGATCTGGTTTTGAAATTCGAAGGTGTTCAATTGAACGTTAGCTCCACTTTGGGTTTACCTTCAGCAGAATAATTACAATAATTACAATATGTAACATAAAGAAACAGTTGATTCGAGTGAGATATATTTTTCATGCTGAATCATGATGACTTCTGCTTCAACTTAACGGAACCCAGTAGTGTAGAGGGCTACAATCCCTGAAATCTTCAGCTCATTTGGACTTATAGTTCCAGAAATAAAATCGTGTTAAGTAATTTGGGGTGATTTATCAATTTTTCAATTTTTCTGAGTGACTTTTTTCATAGAATCCGGCTCCAAATCTCAGAATAATTTAGTGTCTCAATCTAATCGTTTTAGTATTGAGGACATTGAGGTAGCTACCTTATGGTCATTACTTTTTTTCTATTATAGATAGAAAGCTGAAATTTTCAGCGATTCTTGTTCTAGTGTCGGATCCAGCACGATTCCTCATAACAGAAGCATTTCATTCATCATATCTGAACACCATGTGGATTAGCACTTTTATAAAAAAATTGTATATAAATATACATAAATGTTATTGTCGTATCCCAGTGCAATCCCATAGTTCAGATCGGTGACGAACTACACCGTTTCTAACAGTAATTCAGAAAGAATCAGATGTTATTCAGAAAGCATCAAATGTAATTCAGTTTGGTAAAATGAAATTCAGAATGCACCAAATGCTACTCAGAAAGTTTTAAATGTAGGTAACCCCGATTATTCACTCGGATTGAATTAAATTGAAAAATAATACCACACACAAAAATGGTAAAATGTATTTATTTCATTACATTTTTTCAAAATTTTGAAAAATTCTGAATTGACCTTTTGTTTGGAGGCCATATTGCGGTGCGCGAACATAGTTGCCAAAAGTAGACAAAAAAAAATCCCTAGCGTAATGTCAACATTAAAAACAAAAGTTACTGCGTTACTGGATAACTTCCATTTAAAATTTAAATTTGCCGCCTATTAAGAATGTCTTCGAAAAGAAAAACCATCAATTTTAACTTGTATCGGACCAAGAATCGTAGTATTGGACAGAATAGAAATAATAAAATATCTACCTATTCACTTTACCAAATTTCGGTTTCCTTTCTCAACCTTAGTACTCATAACCGCGAAATTCGCTCTTTTTGACATTACTTCGACAATTTGACGTTTTGTGCGTGGATAAAACGTCAAATTGTCGAAGCAATGTCAAAAAAGAGCGAATTTCGCGGTTATGAGTACTAGGCTTTATTGTTTATAGAATCAGAGAGAGAAAGTAAACAAACAAAAAGGATAGCGAGGATCAATCATTTATGGCGATTTGCATTTGTCAGTCAGTGCGCACTGCGTGTATCCGCATCTTTTTCTGAAAGCATATAACATGTAAGGATAAGGATACATTGTTTTTGCACCGGTTTGACAAATGGAAATCGCTATTAGTTACTTTTGTTTTCAATGTTGACAGCCCGCTAGTAATTTTTGTTTTCTTCTTTTGGCAACTATGTTCGCGCACCGCAATATGGCGTCCAAACAAAAGGTCAATTACATTTGATGGTTACTGAATAACATCTATTCCCTTCTTTCTGAATTATTGTGTTGTATGTGACGTTTGGCAGAAGGGCGCCAATTAGGCAATTCAATCCAGCTGTCAAAACGAAAAATTCAATATGGCGTGGCGGCCAGCAAGTTTGTTTTGAATATGTATTTTCATGTATATTTTAATTATTTTGCTTCGAGCTTTGCTTGCAGCTTTGATTTTGATTATTCAATAAAATATTTGTTTACTAGGTACGTAAACTATTAAGTCGGGCAGAAACTAGACATTTTTTGTGTTTTTTGGTTCATGTGTGGCCGCCACGCCATCTTGAATGTCACGTGGTTTGAATTGCTTAATGGGCAACCCAACCTAACCTCACTTACATACGTCAGAGTCGGCGGCACTGTGCTCCAGTACCAACAACCATGGGCGTCGTTACGAGATTTCTCAGGGGGGGGCAGTATTTATAATAAGACCATTTCCATTAGCGCCGCAGGCTAATTTTTATTGGTGCCACGCCCCTTTTTGAGCATTTTGAGGTACACTTGGCCAAACATAAAACTGGTACAGACAATATATATTTTTTAAATTTGCCTAGTGTGAGTCAGGCTTAACAACAAAAAGTATCTTCTAAAAAACTTAGGTCCATTGCTTAGGTCAGATAGTATTTGTCAACGTCAAAGCTGAACAAAAGTAAACACAACATGTTTTTATGTTATGATTGGTTTGAATATGACACTGACTTGACTCTATTTGTCATTCTTGAGGTGATAAAGAAGGTCGATTTACACAATACAACACAATAGGAAAATGCGTACCAGTTTTATGTTTGGCCAAGTGTACTTAGTTGATATCGATATTCAGTTAAAAATGATGGTATTTTTTTCCGCAACAAATTAACTGTCCGCATCATTTGTTCAGTGGCGACGACAAGGGGGGCCGGGCCGCCACTGAAACTTAGCCGGCCCTCCCTGAAAACTTGCTCTCATGTCGGAAACAATCCAATGTAACATCAGCAGTCGGTTAATTCGGTATTCGGTGAGCACAGGCCAAGAATCGTAAACTAACAGGAATTCTCATCCTCATAAGGCGTACGTTTGTCAATTCTCGACTCGGCAGGGCCTGCGAGTGACGTCACTACTAATTAGCAGCAGAACAGCTTATAATGATGACGTCACCCGCGGGCCTCGATGGGATGCTTGCGATTCAAGTTGTGCTTGTTTTTTCAATTTTAAATGTAGAAAAGGTGATTTCAACAAGATTATAACGATTATTGTGACCTGTGGCTGTCTTAAACTCGGCTAATGCATTTTACGCCAAGTGTGTTCGGCTGAAATGGCAGACATTTTCAGCTCAAGAAGCAGTCCTATTAGGTTGAGTGTTTTTGGGCACAGGCAACTGCGATGCTGCTTTCGGTTTCCTGGAATTACCTCAAACATAATAGTGTCGACAGGTACTTCCCATCTTGTATTCCAAAGAAGAAAAGCAGTAAAATAAAAACAAATGCCGCCCCTAAATTTTTCTAACAAAGAACCCTGGCATCGCCACTGCATTTGTTTAGGTAATTTTCTAATGGCCGGTATTTTAAAACACTGAATCGATTATTGAGTTTCAACCTTGGGATGGAGTATTGGCATGTAATATTGACAGTTGAGTTGAAGAGGGCGCTTCTGTACTTGGAGCTTTTCAAATCTTGGCGCGTGAATAATCGAATGAAGTTTTAACCTCAAAAGTCAAGTTTGATGTGTGGTTTCAAGACAAGCTGACGCTGACACTTTTGAAAATAATCTTTAAGGACCACTGAACGTTTTGGGAGATATTTTAACTTATTCACTGTTCATTGTTCATATGTAGTCATCTTTACTTCTACTTATTAAAACGGTTTAAAACTATCGACATTTACCGCCAAAATTCAAAGCACTCCAAGTTCACTCGCGCCCTCTACAAAATTTCGGGGAACTTAACTGTATTTGCTGCCATTCCGTTGAATGTGTAGTGTTTTCCCCATACATACTATATACCACACTATTGTTGTAATGAAATTGATTATTTATATTATTTTGGAAGACATTTATTTTATATCAGGTACCCTCTATCCTTTTCCTAAATAATGGTTCGGTTCGGCATCAAAGAAAGGTATAAATTTATTATATTGTCTAGACCTTTTCCAGCAAGAAGGATGTGAATTGTTAGGTTAAATTGTAAACTCTGCAGACTTTATGTGAGCAAAAAATACTGTTTGCAATTATTATTGGTTACATAGTGGGATCATAACAAATGTAATGAAAAGTACCTACCTAACAAATTTTGGAAAAATGGAAAAAAGCAATACGAATACGAACTCTCTTACTGCTTTCTTGTTCAAAAGACTATTTCTAGGGGGGCAAACGCCCCACCCTTGCCCCCCCCCCAAACGACGCCCATGCCAACAACAACAACAATCATAATAAAAAGTAATTACACAAAATAGCTATTTATGTACCAAGGGGATTATGTAGATTATAATGCCCGAATGCGAAACTAGCCCGAGGGCCTCTGGCCCGAGGGATATGTTTCATTTTCTACTCAACACAATGTTTTTTCATCAATTTATTATTAACAAAATCAGTTAAACTTGTGTGACAGAATATTGTTTTGCATTTTGACAAGTACCTGTACCTGTGACATGTACCTATAAATACCTGTGACCTGTACCTAGAAACGAAATAAATTAATATATCTATAAACATCTCATAAGGCAAGGCAACGGTGGTGGTCGTGTGGGTTAACGCGCTGGACTACATGGGAAACGTTGATGGTAGACCGGGTTCGAATCCTGGCTAGACCGAAAATTATTTTCGGTCAGACATTTAGTGGCTGCCTAGGGTAAAGTGCAAATTAATAAAACAACAACAACCAAAACACCTCAGGGTATTATAAGCGGTCGTTATGGATCAGGTTGTTATAGGTATGTTAACGTATTTCGTTGCCTAGGTATTATGGATCTATAATAGTTAAGTAGAAAATTAATGAGTTTTATTTACGACTGACATATAATGTAAGTATTATTGATGATTAGTGAATACAAAATATAGTGTCAGGTGTAAAAGCCTAAACAAAAAAGGCTACGGAAAGTGTCAAAAATAAAAATAAAATGGAATATTTCTTGTTTAAACCGCCCCAAACGTTGGATTTATCAGAAAACATTGCTGAAAACTGGACGCAGTTCAAGGAGAAATTTGATATATTTATGAAGGCGTCTGAGTATATGACAAAAAAGCCGAAGAAATTAGAGTAGCCATGTTTTGAATGTTATCGGGATGCAGGTATGGAGCTGTTTAATAGTTTTAATATCAGCGAGATAGACAAAAAGAATTATACCAAAGTTATTACAGAATTTGATAATTTTTGTTTGCCAAAAAAGAACACTGTTTTGGCAAGATATAAATATTTTAAAAGAGATCAAGAAGAAGGAGAAATTTTCGATCAGTTTTATGCTGATTTGAAAAAATTGGTCAAACCATGCAGTTTTGGGGATCAGGCTGAAAGTCTAATTAGGGATAAAATTATCATGGGCATTTCTGATGTATCCTTACAGGAGAGATTGCTAAGGGAAGAGCTGACATTGAAAAAAACAGCAAAGTACTTGTAGAGTATATGAATCAAGTAAAGAACAGGCCAAAATTTTACATGACAATAATAATTTTGAGGTTAATAGCATAAGAAAAAGTTAACAAACATTTAAAAACAATGAAAATATTGGAGAAAAAAAATTTAAACTGGAATTTGAGTGCAAGAAATGTGGAAAACGGCATGGGCCTCGCAACTGTCCTGCATTCGGAAAAAATTGTGTTTATTGTGGTGAACAGAATCATTTTGCTAATAAGTGCTACAAAAGGATTCGAAAGCAAGGGATGAGAAACAGAAATGTACATGAAGTGTCTCAAGAAAAGTTGGCTACACAAGAGGATGAAGAAGAGGTCAATGAACTTTTTGTCGAGGAAATTTCCACAAAAAATAATAAATTGGTATGGTTGTATGATTTGATAATTGGTAAAGTTAAAATTCCATTCAAAATAGACACTGGTGCTGATAGCAACATAATATCTTTTAATATGTTCAAAGAACTTAGTTACAAGCTTGGTAACAATGCTGTTTTAAATAAAACCAAAAATGTAGTGAAAGCATTTGGCGGTTCAACAATTAAAGTTGTTGGTGTAGCAAAATTAGCTTGTAAATATTTGGATGGCAAAAATAATGAATGGAAAGATGCTTTGAATGATTTTTATGTTGTGAATATGGATTGTACTCCTCTAATTGGACTTAAAACATGTCTGGATATGGAATTACTCGATAATGTATGTGAACTAAATCTACAAAGTAATGAAAAAGACAAGCTTATTCGTCGATACAAATCAGTGTTTCATGGGTCGTTATCCTGAGGTCATAAAAATCAGGTTGAAGTCAGCCCTGGACAATTTTTTTTTTTTTTATGGATATGCGCACTCGCAAGGAAATGTCCTATCACGCTCGAGAAGCGGCAAGTGCGAAGATAAAGGTGTTATTTCAAAAGTTACATCTCCAACTGACTAGGTGAGTGATTTAGTAATTGTTGAGAAAAAAGATGGATCTATTAGAATTTACCTTAATCCTGCAGAATTAAATAAATACAGAGTGGCAAAAAAGTCGCGCATAATACCTGTAACTTTTTAATTACCTCGTATATGAAAAAATGACCTTAATGAAAGTTGCTTAGTAAATTATTTCCTACATTTCTACCTGGACAAATTGTTTCTGTCACTTCTGGTTTGTTTGCTATCCATAGCAACTTTGTTTTTTCAAATGAAACACCCTGTATGTGATTGCATATTTGGATTCTACGTAAAATTCTGAGAAGATTTCATGTGATGTACCCTATACCTAAGTTCAACTTTTTTGGAAATATTGACAGTTGAAAATTAACTTTTTTGCAACTTTGATAGCGTGTAAAACCGAAATGGTTAATTTAAGAGGAAAACCGATTTCACATTCCTATCTTAGATTTTCATAAACTATCATTTGACACCAACCTTGAATTTAATCAGAGATTAAATTTAATTGGAATTTTTAATCATAGATTAAATTCAAAGTTGGTGTCGATGAATTTGTCCAGGTAGAAATGTGGGAAATCATTTACTGAGCAACTTTCATTAAGGTTACTTTTTCGTATACGAGGTAATTGAAAAGTTACAGGTATTATGCGCGACTTTTTTGCCACTCTGTATGTTAAACGTGAACATTATTTCATTTCTACTGTGGAAGAACTATCTTGAAAAAAGTTATTTACTGTGTTAGATATGAAAGATGGATTTCATCAAATCGAGTTAGAAAAAGAATGTACTAATTAATGTTGTTTTAACACACCCTTTGGTCGTTATAAATTTTTGAGGTTACCTTTTGGTTTGTGCAGTAGTCCAGAGGTGTTTCAAAGAGAAAATATGCGTATTTTTGGGGACATTGAGGGAGTTCAAATTTATTTTGATGATATTATTATAGCAACAAAGGATGAAAGTGAGCATGATTTCATATTAGTTAAGGTAATGGATAAGGCTATTAAGTATAATGTTAAATTTAATGGGGAAAAACTTCAACATAAGGTAAATAATGGCTACGTTCACCAGAACCAAAACAGATTGTGAACAGTTTACAAATACCAACAGAATATGTTGGGTAAAGTCTTGGTTCTGCTGAACGATTCAACTTTTCAATGATAGAACGTCACCCTCTGAATGACAGGTCACCACACAAAACACAGTGTTGAAAATTTTAAACACTCTCAAATTATGCTTGCAAAAATGGCAACCGTTTGCAAAACATGTTTGGTTTCAACACAAATTTAACGTAGCGTTCAGCAGAACAATCGCAAACCGTTTACCAACGTTTGTATCTGGTGAACGCGGCCATTTGTGAAATATTTGGGTTTTATTTTTTCAGATGAGGGTGTGCAAGCAGATACAAAGCAAATCGATGCCATTTTAAAATTACCAGAGCCAAAATGTAAAAAGGATATACAACGTTTTTTATAGGTATGTTAAATTGCATAAGTTTATTCCAAATTTTAGTCAAATTTCAGCACCTTTGAACAACATTGTTGGGAAAAAATATAAAATTTAAGTTTGCAAAAGACCAAAGAAGCACTTTTGATACGCTTAAAAAACTGGTCAGTAAGGCTCACGTTCTTAAAATTTTTGACCCTTGTGAGCATGTAGTTATTCAAACAGATACAAGTAATGAAGGGATTGGAGCTTGCTTGCTCCAGAAGGGTCAGCCAGTGGCATTCGCTTCACGAAGCTTAAGTAGTGCTGAAAAACGTTATCCTATTATTGACAAAGAACTGCTATTGTGTTTGCTTGTGAACATTAAAACAACACAGATTAAAACGTAAATTGTTTAAATACATTTTAGAAATAAAATATTTGCCAGGTAAATATATGTATGTATATAGCAGACTTTTTGTCTAGAGCTTCAGTGGGTTATGGTAAAAATATAAATGAAGAGGAGTTAAATGAAATTGTGCATTCTATTAGTTTGTCACAGTCTACTGGAGTTCCTCGTACTTTCTTGGAAAAAATTGCTATGTTTACACAGAGAGATGAAACTCTCGGTCAATTGATCAAGTATATTAACAATGGATGGACAGATTTTAATATTAAAAAGTGCAATAGTGTGGAAATTAAACACTTCTATAATTTGAGACACAACTTGTTTTTTAAGAATGATATTGTTTTGTTGGATGACCGTATTATTATTCCAGAAGCATTAAAGGATGAAATGTTAATAAAAATTCATGGCAATGTTCATTTTGGAATTATAAAGAGTAAGCAGCGAGCACGAAAACTATTATATTGGTACTGTTTCAATGAACAAATTGATAAATATATGTCAGAAAATGTAAAATATGTGAAAAGTTTCAAAGGTCATGTTTTTCTGAACCACTGATTTGCCATAATACATAATACATATACATAATAATAATACATACATGTATACCAGATTTGCCTTTTGCAAAATTGGGGATGGATATTTGCGAATATGGGGGATTATTCCACTCATATGTGTTAGAAATCCAATAAGACAAGTGACGATTTTCAGAATTACAGCGAAAATTATCTTTTCCATTTGTTTAACTAGAGAGAATTACAGCGATAATTCTCCCATGTTATTGTATACATGGTTGTCATGCTAATTTTTGATACAAACAAACGGTTCCTGATAGCAACCATTTATTTGTATTAATTGTTAAGATGTTCAAATCGTTTAATACATATTTATTTCCATATTTTTTGCATTCTCATACGTGAAATAATCCTCTAAATACCACTTGAGCTTTAAAATAAACCAGATAATTTTTCACTCATGCGTGTTTTCTCTGCCAATTCCACTCGTCCTACGAACTCGTGAAATTATAGAAAACACGCAATCGTGAAAAATTATCGGTAATTTTGAAGCTCTCGTGGTGTTATCCCCGAAAATCATATTTGATAGTTAGTAGATTATTTCTTTAAATGGTAATTTTTATTAATTGTTGAACTTAAAGGGGAAGATGTGTTGTATGTGACGTTTGGCAAAAGGGCGCCAACGGGCAACTCAACCTAACCTCACTTACATACGTCAGAGTCGGCGGCACTGTGCTCCAGGACCAACAACAACAACAATCATAATAAAAAGTAATTACACAAAATAGTATATTGTTGTATTAGGAGTAGAAGCTTTACTTTTTTGTGCTGAAGCAGTAGATTTGCGAGCCGAACGTAGTGAGGGCAGTGAAGCTTGCAATACTGCTGAAGCACAAAAAAGTGCTTCTACTCCGTATGCAACACGCTATTTTTTCTCCAAACAAATGGGGTAAGCTCGGGGTAACTGAATGGTTAAGCGGCAGTATAAGTACGAGCGGCACTAAAAGTACTTTGGCTGCCGCTGGGGTTGCCAAGCAGCATAGAAATTAAGCTTCTACCACCTCGACAGGTGTTAGCCCGCTGGATTTGCCTGGCCGCATAGAAATCAAATTTCTGACATCTTGACAGGGGTTAACAAAGTGACGTTTTTTTGACGTTTGGAGAAAAATGAGTTTTATTGATGATTAGTGACTACAAAACAATTATATTTCACAGACTCTGGAATACAATTGATGCTTTTTGAATTATAAGTTATGGATTCTGAATACTTTTGATAAATCTGAATAACATTCAGTGCTTTGTGAACTACCTACTTTTGTTAAATCTGAATTATATTTGATGCTTTCTGATTTTCATTTGCCTGTTATGAATTTCATTTGATGTTTTCTGAATTACTGTTGGGAACGGTAATAAGATTTTTTTGTCCTAAATCTAAAATCATCGCAACTCCTTTTGGATTGATAAAGTTGATAAATCGTTTCTTTGGATGCCGGATTGTTATGAGAATTAAGTGATGGTTGGAAAAGAAAGAGATGTCTGAGTGTGAGTATCCACTACAAGTGGAATCATTTTACATCCTAGAAAATGACCATAAAGATGGATTCAAATTCTCTGCAATAAACACTGAAATTTCGAAAATCTTATATTTTTAGTTTCGAAGTATTGTTCATCGATTTTTATCTTTGCGTAAGAGGAGCGAGGGGGTGAAGTATATGGCAAAAACTGGTGTGACGTCAGGTGACCATTGGCGTTCTTATGTAGGGTGCCAGTAGCTCACATTCCTTTCGCGTATCCGATAAAAATAGACGGACTTTACATTGAAGGAGAAACATAAGGAATGTGGTTTTGTACAAAATCCAAACGTTTCCAATAATGTCTCATTTGTACTGAAAAAAACTTAGTACGACTTTGCTATTATCTACCTATATTGGAAATTATTACGTTATTAGCTATGAGTTTGAAAGAAAATTTACCTATAAGAAGTTTCATATTCATATACATTTTAAAAGGTTATTTTCATCTCAAGTCAAGGTTGTCTTATGAAAAGACGTTGTATCCCATCAGAATTCTCTTTCTTTTTAATTTGTTTATACCGTTCGACGTGAAATTAATCAGTTTTAATATTTCAGACTGACGGACCCTCTGCCGCATCTTTGAAGACGTAATTTTTCCCTAACAATCCGAAGTAGAACCCGTAAAACGGACAAAGTGATTGATGGTTGATTTTTGTATAGTCTCGCCGGTCTGTTATAATATTTTTTTTTTTTCGGAGGGATTCCGTCTTTAATGCTCTTTTGTTGTGCGTTTACCTGTACCTACATTATAAAGCTGTGATTTTTTTGGTGGCTTTAAATAAGATCGATAATAATTCTGTTTCAGAATAATAAAGTTTATTCAACCAACAGTAATGACACCGAGAAAAAAATGAATTCAGTTTCAAACAATACAAACATTAGATTTAAATATTTTATAATCCAGTTCGTTATTTACAGACAATTCTTCCACTACACGCGACATAGTGTCGACTCGATAGCCACTATTAATAAATAATTCACCCTATCTTCCTCGAACTTAATGGTTTTTTTGTATTAAAAAAAAATATATATATAAGCTGTTAGAACCAGAAAAATTCTAGAAAGTTAAATAACCGACCACCAGGAGGTCCTTTTTGCGGTTTCCGTTGCGTCTCTTTATCTTCGGGTATTTTTTCGAACAGCTCCTCCTCTGGAGAAAATAATGAATAAACAGTGGGGACTTAATGACTTGTGCTGATTGCAGCAATGGCAATAATTTCGGAGCAGTGTTCCGTTAAGACGTCGGGAAAGCCGCAACGCTCCCTTATTTATATAGGTGAGCTGCAATTTTTAATTATTAATGGGGGGATTCGCTCGGTTTTTAAGGACCAAATAAAGTCTGAGATATTATACTTTACCAGAATACATTGGATTAGGGGTATAGTGTATACGATTTGGATTGAGGCATCCTACCGACTGCGCCAAATAACTGCGACTCCGTTTTTGAATAATGGACATGTTAATTAATCGAAACCAACATACCAATCGAAGCCTAAGAATTTGATATAAAGAGTTAGATTTGGTTGGTCAAGGCCGACAACTTAGCCAAAGGAGGCTCAGCCACTGAGATCTTAAGCCTAGAAACATTCTGCGGAATGTCGGCAGGCCTTTCTAAAACATCTATCAAGAACTGGATGGACTGAGACTTCCAGAGCTAGTGATAGCATACACCAAGACAATGACAGGCAAACCAGTTCATCAAATCCTGTTCGAACAAGTTCACAGCGAACCTACTAGCCACTGGCCAGTATCATGACTCTGGAGTCCAAAAAAAAAAGACGGGTCTAGAAAACGCACTCTAAGGACAGATAGAAGGCACCACAATAAATCTGACAAAATTGCAGTGGTACAGGACGCCTTTGCGTCATCTCCATTTAAACAAATCTAATCTAATCTTGGTCAACACTATGTTGTCTTCGAGGATGACACATCATATTAATTTTCCAATTGAAATTCTTCTACTACGGTGCAGTTTACTATATCCTTATTGAAAATCTTGTTGTGGCCTTGAAGAAATCTAACTTTTTTGATGTACGAGGTACGTACAGGGTGTCCAAGATTCGATGATTTTGGAGGGTTTCGGGTATTTCTAAAGGAGTTGGAATAGATCTGACCTCCATTTGCGAGCCTCGATTTTCAAGAGAAATTGACTGGTGAAAACCGCACCTCGATATGTTGAGTCGTTTTTATGCTACGAGGAGTTTTTGAAAAGTTTGGAGTTTGGCAGGAGGCCTATAACTCTTTTATTTATGAAAATTTGGTCAACTTTTCCCCTTGTAGCTTAAAACTGAATCGAGATATCGAGATGCGGGTTTCACTGGTCAACATGAAAATCGAGGCTCGCAAGTGGGGGTGAGATTTTTTCTAACTCCTCTAGAAATATCCGAAACCCGCCAAAACCATCGAATCTTGGACACCCTGTACAGTTCCTTCTGCTGAAAATTACAATATCAAAAAAAGTATCGGCGGCAAGCCGCCTCTGATAAAATCATCGGTCTTGCATAATTTCAAATATAATCCGCGCAGAATTTTTTCCTTTCGCCGCCAACTGCTGCGTCATGCCCCCACATACAAAACCCGGCAGAGAAATTGCAAGTTGTAGTGAGTCGATGGATGACGCGGGCCTGTCGGAATAAGGTAATAATTCGGTAGCTCACTATCGATTGTTTTGATTAAGTTTTTAAGGCATGAGTCAGTTTTATTATGGGGTTAGGTCTCTAATTAAGGCTGTAGCTGTCATCAGGGCGTTAGCCGGCTTCGAATTCTGATTTCAAAATATTCAAACCTCAATTGCTCGGTAATCGTAGAGCAAATTGCATTAAAATTTTCAGTATTTTTAGCTCTTATTAAGCTCTAAATGGCCTGTAATTTGCAATATTCCCAGATATATAGTTTTTGAGCAAATTGAGTTTGAATTTTTTGACAAAATTTGAACTAAAAGTCAACTTTGAGGCTCAATTGCTCAAAAACTAGTTAAATTATCAGCTCACTTTTTGGACAGATCTATAGAGAATTTAATGCTCTTTCCAATGCTGTATAATTTATTTCAATTTACTCAAAATTTAACAAAGATATGGGCAGTTGTTCATGACCATGTCAAGATTTTGAAAATGTTCCAGAACCAAAAATGGGATTTTCTTTTTATTTTTGTTTCTGCTTAAAATGGCCATTTGGAATTCAAATCAGGGTTGTTTTCCACTAATTTTGACCCGCTCTATCGATTAATAGAGTTAAAATTGAGCAAAACTGAAAAATAAGAAAATCGAGTTTTTCATAAAGGTACCCCCTTTGAATTCTGATTTCAAAATATTCAAACCTGGATTGCTCGGTAATCGTAGAGCATATGGCATTAAAATTTTCAGTATTTTTAGTTCTTATTAAGCTCTAAATGGCCTGTACTTTGCCATATTCCTAGATTTATGGTTTTTGAGCAAATTGAGTTTGAATTGTTTTTACGAAATTTGGACTAAAAGTCAACTTTGAGACTCAATTGCTCGGAAACTATATGAGCTATCAAACTCAAATTTTTTTTACAGATTTATAGAGAATTTGCAGTAGGTTAGTAAGTACCCAAAACAATGAGGTACAATAATTCACCATTACCATTAGTACGTTTTAAATACCAAATCCTTCAAGCCTATGATTCTTGTCAATAAAAAATTATAAAATAGAAAAAAAATTCACTGATACTGAAGACTGAAAGTACCCAAATATCCAATAAAAGTATCGGGTATTGATATTAAAAGTATTAAATCGGTACAGGTATTCAAAAGTATCGAAACTTTACATCACTAATGGGATGGAACAGTGGTGCTTTTCCGTAGAAGATAAATCATGGGGCAAAAATTGAAAGCTCCTGCCAAGTCAGGCTTCGTAACAATTCCACATTTTATCTTTAAACACTGGATCACGTTGCATATTATGATATCCCAGAAGTATCCTGGATATAATCCAAATTATTTTGAGTTCTCGAATTCCAACTGCAGTTTTCTGTATATGTATGGGCAAAAGTGGAAATAAAATCTTCTCATTCTGGTGAAAGGAAACCTCGAAGGAAGCACTTGTGTTGTTAGCATTGTGAATTTTTGAGGACCTACCTTGAGACGAGTTGGCAAAATTCTCGCACTATCAATGTGCAGGTGCTTTGCGATTTCTTTGGTAGAAGGGCAAGCAAAAACCAATGCAGGGATGATTTTTTCTTTTCACAAATTAAAGCAAAGAATTGCAGAAGCATGACAGAAATTTGAAAATGGAATAGCAACAAATGGCACATCAAAGCAATTCTTTAAATATGTAACAAGAAGCCTCAACTCTAGAGTATCGTCTATATCGATAAAGGACGATAATATTGCATCAATAATTGATCCAAAAGATATGGGAGAACAGTTTGCTATGCAACTTAGCAAAGTATTCAGCCCAGACCCGATTATGAGACCAACTTTGCCAGATGATTTAAGAGTAACTAATATGTTGGACAGGATAGAATTTACAGAAGAAAAAGTGAACAGGGCTTTAAGTGAAATGAAGTCAGGCCCAGATGGATTTCCAACAATATTCCTACAAAAGTGCAAAGCCACTATTGGCAACCATCTCTCAGGATTATTTAAACGATGTATAGATTCGGAAAAAATGGAAACATGCAACGGTGACTCCACTTTATAAGAAGGGTGACAGACATATTGCAGAAAATTATAGACCCATCATCTTGACCTGTAATCCTTGAAAATGTCTAGAAAAAATTGTTGCTACTGAAATGACTGACTTCCTACTTACCAACAAAGTTTTACCAATTTCACAATATGGCTTCATTTTAAAGCGTTCAACAATAACGCTTCTAAGCTGCGTTGATAATTGGACCAAAGCTCATGAAAAAAGGCAACCGACAGATGTAATATACCTGGACTTTGAGAAAGCCTTTGATAAAGTACCTCATTCATTGTTGCTCTACAAGCTTGAACATTTTGGTATAAGAGGCCAGCTTCTCACCAACCGCTTCTATCAGGTGAGGGTCAATGTTATTTTGTCTGATAAACATGCGGTTATGAGTGGGGTTTCTCAAGGGTCTGCTTTAGGATCATTACTGTTTCTAGTTGTTGTTAGCGATTTGTCATGGAACATTGAGACAAACATCATTTTTTTTTGCTGATGATACCAAGATGTTCTGTAATCCATTGTTGCAAAGGGACTGCTTGAATAGAGATCCAAGGCGAATTGAGATATGGACGGACCAGTGGTGCATGAGGCTCAATGCATTAAAATGTACAATACTGCATATTGGTTCGAATAATCCACATGAAGCTAAATAATGTTGAGCTTACTAGCGTTGCTGAGCAAACGGATCTGGGCGTGCTGATAGTGAAAAAGGCCAATAGTTTTATTTTCATGGTGCAAAAGACTTTCAAAGATAACTCACAAACAAAGTACGCCTCCTATATCAGACCGAAAATCGAGTATGCTTGTAGTATTTGGAACTCCTACTATATCAAAGACATTGAAATTTTGGAAAGGGTTCAAAGGCAGGTTACCAGAATTCCATTCGAGTTGAGAGGCCTAACCTATCCTGAAAGACTGGAAATATTTGGGATAACTACTTTGAAGCAAAGAAGAACTAGGGGTGATCTGATAGAAACCTTTAAGATTCTGTCAGGCTACTATTCTTGTGGCTTGGGAACTTTGTTTCATTTCAATAGGAACCAGCAGCTGCGCGGACACTCAAAAAAATTAAGCAAGGAAAGATCAGCATCACTTCCAAGAAAGAATTTCCTCACCAATCGGATTGTGTACATGTGGAACTCACTTGAAGAAAGTACAGTATCCGCAAATAGTGTAAACTCTTTTAAAAACTGTGTTGACCGTTATTTAGAGCAAACAGCCCATAATTTTGTTCTAGGTAAAGGTTGCTCAAGCAAAATAAGCACAGTTTTGTGTGTTTAGTGCAGTTTAGTTTCCTATGTCAATTTCGAGGTTCTGATTGGAGGAAGTGCTCCTATAGAATCCTCACTGACATTCACAGATACTTTATTTCCCATAACTTTCCAGTTCAATTCAAAAATTATGCCCCAATTCAATCAACAATTACGATTATTTGGCAAAAATATTAAAGTCGTCGTTTACACAATCGGAAAGATACAACAATGCCAAAAAAGCATTGTAAAAGCTGTGTAAACGTGTTGGGTTCAGAATTAGTCGGAAGCGACTTAATAGAAGCTGTCATAAAGCCGTGCTAATGATACAAAATGGCGCGGCGGGGGGCTATATCATTTAATTAACAGCCGCCATAATGGTCGGCTGTCGTGAATTAATAACCCAGGAATCCACAGGTCCATTTGTATGTTTGTCAGCTGAGAAATAAACGATATCTGTATTTGGATCTTGAAGATTTTCAATTTCAAAAAAAAACACTGATCCTGAAAACATCGATTCCGGATAACATACACCAGTTGTTCCCATAAAAAATAAAAAACTATATATCATCATCCCTCTGTTGGTCCAACGTTATTGTTTAACTTTTGATAAAAAAAAAACACCAGACACGGAAAGTATAATATAAAACGAAAGGTTATAGCGTGCAGTTTTGTCAACGCCTACTCGAAAGCTCGCATGATCCGGAGCCATATTATTTTAATGTCTTTCGGCATGATCTACCAACTGGCGGAAGACAGAAACACGAAACCGCACCAGTAATATTTTTCGGTTCAAAAAATATCTATATACACCGGACAATTTATGTTTGTGGATTCTTTTTCCTATAACAGTATTTTATACTAAGTATAGCATTTCACATTGAGGTGGATGAGGACACGGTTTATCATTCAGTGCAAGATTTTGGACAAAGTCGAAATCAAGTTGTTCACATTGTACCAGAATTTTCTTGGGAGTTGACAGCAATAAATACGTTTTTGATTTGCTATTCAGTGATTATAGATAGATTTTACAAAACTGAAATGAATGTTACTTGCTTGACGCTTAGGCTATCACACTAATCTAGCAAGAGTCTTGGACATATTAATAGAGATAGATAAAGGTTTCATAGTTCTAATAGGGGTATGATCATCAGTTGACCGCAAGTCCACAGGTAGACAGAGAAGTTTACAGGACAACAGCTCTGTGTCTGTGATGTGCAACATGGCTTTCTTCATCTAACGTCCACTATCTCAAACCTATCGACCTACTCAGTACTGATCCACAAACTCCAGCATCGTGATGTTGGCGGGAAATATTACGATTCATCGACGATTTCCTCCAGGGTCGTACATTTTAAGTACAAGTGGATTCGACACATTCAGAGCAGCACAGGGAATTAGTTTCGGATCTCTTGTTGTTCATAGTCTATTATGTGCTAGAAAATCATCAATATCTGGAGAAGCCTCTGGAAGACGCCTTTTAATTACACAGAATGAATCATCATCAATCGTACATACTCATACTTCTTTGATAAAACAGGTACCTATTACCAAATTTCAAAGTTGATTGTCAGGGATCATTCCAAGATGATTCATATGCTTTATACAACCTATGCAAGCAAGACCCAAAATCGAATATGGACAGTGTATTTGTTGGAGACCTTACTACATTAAATTTCCAATTCAATTCATGTATAGAAATAATTCCATTAGTCGAGTGATTTGCAAGAAAGACTCAATCAAATTTGAAATTTCAATATTGCAGACTCTTGATTTGGTTGAAGTATTGTATCTCAGAATCAATTTGCGTGAAGTGGAGTCCAATATTTGTTTCTCAATATGTATTTTCAGTCAATAAGAGAACTGGATTTTTCAGCCATTCAAAAAATAACAACAAATTTGCTGAATAATAATGTATGAAATTGAAACAAGACTTTCTATACGTATATATGGAAATTCTTACCTTGTTGACTATTTTTCCTTGTAGTCTTCTTCTCTTTCATCCAAGGATACTCATGCACATTGACACCAGGTGAACCTAATCCATGTGGCACTTCCATACCATAATTCCCTGGCGGCGTATGCTGTGGACTCATCGGAGCACCATGAGGTGGCATTTCGGCTGACAGGTGCGGCAAAGCGGTCATAAACTGCAACCAAATAAACAAATAAAATTTTGCGGACAACGAGGTTCGGATTGTCTACCTCAGCCATCGATGGTTGGCTACTAATAAAGCCAGTTTCTCCGCACCCGTCCATGGGATGTCGGGGTGTACCCCCGACGTTGGCCCCGCTAGGGGGCATCCAGTAGGGCGCTCCAGAAGAATCGTCCGGCGTAACGGAACGCGTTTTGACCGGTACAAAGTCTACGTCGTCTTCGAGCTGCCCCACTGTAGGCATTAGGGTGACGAGGCCACTGTCTTGGTTTAATCTGGAAAGAAGTTGGGTGTCAATATAAATGTGGCGGCCTAATTAGCTTACAGAACGAAGATAAATTACCGATTTTTCGACATGTGTCAGTCGATGAATGTGACTGACGCCAGCTTAAAATTGCTAGATATTGAGATTGAGGACAGGCAATAATCATAGATAGGCTTTTTCGGTCCTATAATAGGTAGCCTTGTCTTGGGAATCAGAATAAAAAGATTGTTGTGAGCTGATCTGATATCGATAACGATTTGATTGAATATTACATCCGAGAAGAACAATGTTGTCAAATGCCTTATGCTAGCTCCAGATCAAACATAGATAATCGAGTGTTCTTGCAAATCTTTCATTTGTTGAAAGTTATGATGGATGGAACATCCATTGGCAACAAACTCAGAAGTAAGTTTCAACTGGACCGTTTCTTCTATTGACCATATCAACAAACAATGAAAAAAGGTATTTGATTCACTGATACCCCATGCTGAATGTATGTTATCATCAGAGATGCTCAAGATCCACAAGCACTCATGCAGATTAGCTACAGGAATAATCAATGTAGGTACTACTTTTGAGATATGTCCTATTCAAAATATATAATATAGTGGATCTCAATTCAAATTTTCTATTTGATTACCCTAAATCACTAGACCAGTATGACATTTGGTGAGATGCACAGTTTTTGGCAAATCCTTGTGAATTCTGATCAGCGTTGATGGTCAAAGATGACGAGACTGTTGGATCAAGATATAATGAGAATATTAGACTTCGGCGGTCTGATTCTGCGGTGACGTTCTTATGGAAATGAATTCATTCTCATGAAAACCATGCCCTCTCGTTTGGAGAATCAGTCGCCTGTCAGAAATTTCAATTTTTCGAATACTTACTCATTAATTACGAGGTGGGTGACCCAGAATTTGTGTAAACTCAGGTAAAATATCAGTTGTTTTACTGAAGAAAGGATTAATGAAGACAGTTCTAGTACTGTAATGCGTAGGTAGGATAGTCCATCGAAAAAGAATAAACTAGACAATGTATATTTCCGCATTGAAAAAATAACTTAAAATTGTTGTTTCCAGAGTCACTTTCTATGCTTTATCTACAATTTATCCAGATATGAGACACATTTGTTTGAACTAAATCTGTTTTGTTGTAGTTACCTCATTGACTAATGTATCTCAAATTCCTTTACAGCTTTAAATTGTTGTAGCACTGTTAACGCACCAACCTCACCAACACAGTCCTTTCATTACATGAACAATCACCCGCACCAAAAGTTTTCAATTCCCAATTAACCCTTTAAGTTCACACATTACACACGCAGGAGATCGCGATGTATTCCTTTATCGTAGGAATAACCGTTGCAGCAAACGTTAAGCGATGTTCCCGCGCTTAGAGAAATAGAAAACGATTGTTACGCTTTGCGTCCGTGGATACAGTAAGCGCTGCTGCGTTGTTTTTGTTTCTTTCGGCTCCGAGGAGGCCGATAGCCGGTCACGTGTACCGTTATTGAACCAATCCCGAGCTAGTGTACGAGCTCACGAAGGCGGCGCTTGGCAATTGGTGGGCGGACTCACGCCTGTCGTGTCGAGTTCCACTACAATTATACAGGTAAAAATTATGAAAACAAAAAAAAAGAAACATGGGATTTCACATGAACATGCCGCCGCCGATATGCCTTTTGATATTCTTATTACTTTAAACACGGACGTGCTGGTCGATCACGCAAACCTTAGCGACCTCCATGAGAAGTGCCATTTAACCTTTCGTATATACGATGTGTTCTGTTTCTCAGGAGTTTTCCTTTCGACTTAAGTGCAAGACCTGATTATAGTGCTATTTTTCATGTAAATTATGGTGGGATGTTGTGAACATGACTTTAGTTCTTTCACTTTTTTTCCTCAAAGTGTTCTCGTGACATGTTCAACGTATTTTTTTACGACAGTGCCTACACTGAACGTTTTTAGGACTTATTCTGAAATTCAATACACATTTTTCATAAAAGGGTATTTAAGAAACACAGCGTGATTCATTTAACTTGAGCCAGTCTGATGTTTCGTAAATGGCGCGTTTTTAGGAAAAAAAAGTTCGAATAAGGGTTATATGGTGTTATGGGGGAAAGAAAATGGTAGCACGCCGTTTTCTAGATATAAGACTCTCTCAAGGTAAATGATCTACCCTGTATATCCTGGAATAGAAACCAAAAGGGAGACAGGGATATCAAAACATATGGTTGGACGACATAAAGACAGCAGTGGATGAGGTTGACGAAAAATAGAGACAGATGGAAACAATTAGAAGAGATCTACAACCAAAGTCGCTTTCCAGTGACGCACTTAAAGCACTCCTGAGTTTGCATCAGAAACATGCTGCTTAAAGTAGGGTAGGGTGCATTCCAGTGACAGTGAAACAACAGTTGCTTGGAGTACCAGAATGTGAAGCTACGGGGTGTGGAGCACCTTAAAATTCGTCACTGGAAAGCGGCTCAAGAGTGGATGGTCAGAGGTTGACAAATAAGAGAGAGATTTAAGTTTCCTGCATCAGAAAACGAACGAATTGTCTACGAAATATCTAGTTCTTATTTTGATGATTTGAGCAATTTTGAGGCGAGAACAACATTGCAGCTTACCTGAGGCTCTGGGTCCTTATTCTCGAAACATGGAAGTAGCGTTCCCAGGAGAACGAGTGTTCCGTCTTTCTCAACGATATGCAACTGATAATATAGTAACAAAGACGGAACACTCGTTTTCCTGGGAACGATGTTCCCTTGAGGACCCTGATGGTAAAAGAGTGCTCCAGAGTATCCCTCCGAGTGCCGCGCCGCCTGATTCTCGAAACTATAGGGAGCAGCGTTCCACGAGTACACATTTTCTGACTTTGTCACTTATATGAGATTTTGCACGGAACTGAGAAGGACAGGGCACTTGTTCTCATAGGAACTGCTTCCTCGTTCCAAGAATCAGGTGCCTGGTTATTCGCTCTATTGTATGTAAATTCTCTTATCAGGTGAAGTTGGGTAACTTATAATCTCCTCACTCTTAATTTCTCGAATGATCGATAGTTCATTTGCACTAAATCCTGCTAAGGGCCGAATTTATAGTCGCTCCTTGAGATTTCCTCAGACCTTGAGGAAGTCTCGAACGTTTAGAATTAACATGATTAACTTGTCAGATAGTAGCAAGTGTCCATTCTAAACTCTCGACTTCCAAGGAAGAGTCAAGGAACGACTATAAATTCGGCCCTAAATTTCCTGCGATCCTGAATTACCAGGGCTGCGTTCGAGAACCTGGGTTGTAGGTGTGGAAATTATTTCAGGGAGTGGTAGCATGATGCATCCCCAAAATGTCAGCTTTCCGAACGGCAGATTTGTGATTTTTATACGACACACCAGGTTCTCGAACACAGCCCAGCACTTCAAGATATCTTGAGAAAAGAAATATCCTTCACGATTGGTAATCAAGAATCTGTTGATTGTCTTCAGGAAACTCTCCACCGAATCAACACCCGGGTAATAGGTTTGTTCGGACTTAGTTCAGAATAAGTTCTGAATTGAACTGCGCTTGCGCATTGGTTTATTTATGTTCGATATGAACAAATGGGCAAGCGCAGTTCAACTTAGAACTGATTCTGAACTAAGTCCGAACAAACCTATTATTGCAAATTAGGATTATGACTATAACCGGCTCCTAATTCCCATGACGATTGTTCTTCAATCAGTCAAGAGCCGGTAGTTATTGAAATATTGACTATTACCGGCTCTTGATTGCCTCAAGCAAAATTGTCCATATCAGAGCTACTTCAGGCTCTAGAAGGCCTTGATTAACCATCGAATAAAGACCTGGTTAAATACAAATATTTTGATTGATTTCAGCACTTGATTCGCTGTAATGTTTGTCAATTAAGAGCCGGTAATACTCTAAATTTGGAATATTATGGACTCTTGATTGAGAGCTGATATCAATATATGAGGACAGTTTACTTTACTCACTTGCCTCTATCAAATTTGTCCAGCAATCATAAACTGGTAGAAATAAAAAGTTTACCTATATTATCGGCCCTAGATGACCTTTAGAAAAATTTTCCATCAAATCAAGAGCCGGCGAAGATAATAAATTGAATTATTACCGGCACTTGATTGGTTGAAACATTTTCAAGAGCCGGTAATAATCAAGATTGGGACTGTTATCGACAATTGACCTTTGGAAATTTTTTATAGCGAATCAAGAGCCGGTAATATCGAATAATTGGATTGTTACCGGTACTTGACTCGCTGGAAATTTTTTGTAGAGGCGTCAATCAATAGCTTGTTTTTCTATAGGCAATAAAGAGCTGATAGCGATCAAAATTTGAATAATTTTTGACTCATGATTGCCTCTAGAGTTGTAGAATGAATCAATAAGAATTTGATGTATGTAGTTTGATAATGAAACATATTCAATCAAGCCGATGTAGTTCAAAATTTGTATTATTTTGGACTCTTGATTGGCTCCAGAAAAATATTCGAACAAATCAAGAACCCGGTGCCAATCAAAATATGGATCATTACCGGCACTTGTGATTTGATTGCCTTTAAAAAGAAGGTCCAGTGGATTATAAACTGATAAATACTCAACTATTTTAAGTCCTATAGATAACCTTTCGAAAAATCAACTATCGACTCAGGAGCCGGCATAGATATTAGAGACCTTTCGCTCCTCTACTTTTGTTGCCATTTCACTTTATCGCTTATTTCGGGCATGCGTATTGACAAAGAAATACCGGAATCTCTTACTAACCGATAAAGTTTGACGTATCCTTTATAAATGCTGATAATCCAACATGGTTGCCTTGAGTAAAACGTTAGGATGACTTTTGGCCGTATTCTGTAAGATAATTAAAAAATATGTACCTAACAACCGCGTATATGTTTCAAATCATGTGATCCTCTGGATTTTAAAACATCTTATTTTATTGCGAGAAGTTTAAAATTATAGCTCTTATATAGCATTATGATCTAGGCCAGGCCAAGATGCCGCCGCGCCGTCGCCTCGAAAGAACGTCCAAAGTATTTTCGAACAAAAAACTTCTGCAAATAACCTTACTTTCACTAAACGTCAAATAGCGTGTAAACAAGAACTAGAGACTGGGTGCAATACCTAAAAATTGTGGTGGTTAAAGTGGTTATTATTGGCTCTCTTTTAATCCGGATCCTTGTCCAGTCTGGAGTACCCTGTGGTATGTTGTCCATGTGGCTTCCTGGCCCCTTCCACAGTGGTAGGGGGTCCGAGGGTCCCTTCCGTCTTAGTTCTGTAGCATCTCTTCATGGATCACCCGACGAGTTTACCGGTATTATTTCTGGTGTATGTTCCGATGTTCCTAATATCGAGTCTTCTGGTCGTCTGTATGAAGAATTTCCTTGTCCTGTTGAGGAGGTCGTCTTTGAGGAGTCGGATGTTGGCCCTCCTATATACCCTGTCATTGGGTACGTACTGATCCCAAGTTATGCTCAGTGCAGTCCTGAGCATTTTTATCTCGGTACTCCACAGCGGGGCTTTCGCCGATCAAGATGCCGAGCTCCATACCAGGTAGGCATAGCTTATTATTGATTTAACATATGCCTGTTATAGCTTGAGTTTTGTTTCGGCAGTCAGTCTGGTGGCTGTCGAGATGAAGGGGTAGATGGCACTATACCTGCCAGTCTTGCCGACTTGCAGTGGTCGTTGAAGAAGAGTTTTCTGTCCAGTTTAACTCCCAAGTATATTAGGTCGTTGTTCGGGTTGATCTGGTTGTTGTTGATTGTGATGTAGTTCTGGTTTGGTTGTCTTTTGTGGTGGAAGTGTATTAGGTTGGTCTTTGCATGATTTAGTTTAAGTTTCCACTTAGTGCAGTAGGCATCTATTGCCCTAACATGCTGTTCGACTCAGAGTCGAGATTCGGGTTTGTTTCCAGTTGATGTACACAGCTATGTCGTCAGCATACAGGGCAAGGTTGGTATTCGGTATGTCATTTATGTAGATAATGAAGAGAGTGGTGGATACGACACTGCCTTTGGGTAGGCCCCCTGTGGTTAATTATGTGTCAGATTTCGCGTGTTTGATGTTCACGCTGCTTCTGCTTCTAAGGTAGCTGTCCGTGATTCGAACTATCGCTGGAATGAATCTTATAGGTTAGCATTTTGTAGATGAGGCCTTTCTCCAGACAGTGTGATATGCCTTCTTCATGTCTAGTGTGGCTTTTTTTGTTATTGGCATCCATGGCGTACTCTATTAGTCTTGGGAGCTGTAATTCAGTCGGCCTGTTCCGTCTGATCCGAATTGCTCGTCGATGATTAGTTGGTTATTTTCCAGGTGCTTGGATATCCGTTTGTTCAGCATACGCTCCAGTACTTTCCCGAGAAAGTTCAGTAGCGAAATGGGTCTGTAGTTTTCTGGCTTGTTTTGGTCCTTGCCTCGCTTGATGAGCATGATGGTTTTGGCTACCTTCCAATCATTGGGGAAGTACTGGAGTTTTATGCACGCATTGTAGATGTATGTTAACTGTAAAAAGGCTTTCCTTGCAATCTTTTACAACAATGCCATCGTTCCCTGCGGCCTTGTAGGGTTTTGATTTAGAGATATGTCTGGCGATCTCTGTAGGGCTGGTAGGTATGTCATCTGCATTATCTGGGCCTCTGTCCATAAAATTCCAGAAGGTGTGGATGACCTGCCTTCTAGTGGCATCATCTGATAGTTGTTCTGTGAGTTTACTTGATTTAATTAATTGTCTTGCAAACGCCTCGGTTTTTCCTTGTATGTCTGTGATTGTGTTTATTTTTCTTGTTGCATCGGTTACCCGTAGTAAGGAAATGTTTTGTGGGCTATTTCTGTTCCTGTAGCCCTTATATGTTTCGATATATTGCCTTCATCGTGGGATGCTATAGTATTTTCTTATTCCACTCCTCGTTTAGGTGTGACGTCATTAGTGTTTTATCCAGGGTGCATTGTTTCAAATATTCGATTCGGTCGAAGTGGTCTAGGGTTCTCTGGGCTCTTGCCCTTAGACTGTTCCGTTCATGTATTTCCCTTTGTATGTGTTTAGGGAACTTTTGCTTGCTATTAATGGTTATCTTTGGCCATCGTGATGATATTTTCGAGGCTTTGGATTTCTCGGTCCACTTCGCTTGTCGTTACGGTTCCGTTGTTATCGTGATGCCCTGGTTAATTGTGTTTTTGTATGCTGTCCAGTCAGAATCCTAGCTTATGAATGGTTTGGGGGGGTGCTGTTTGTATTTGTTGGTCGATGTGGAACCAGACGGAAAGATGATCGTATGTTGCTTCCAGTAGGGTTCTGGCGGTTTCGTCTAGGTTTCTAGTGATTCCAATGTCTATACTGGAGTTTACTTGTGGTCCGGCGATTGAGTATGTTTCCGGTTGTGTTGGCGCTTTGGTTGTTCCAGTTGGGAAGTTTGGCGTTTAAATCTCCGACCAAAATCACTTTAGGGTGGTTTGTGATATTTATCATTTCTTGGTGGTCAAGTCGGTCGACATTTTTGTTGTAGGCCACCACTACCTTGATTCCCTGGAAGGTCACTGCAATGGACTCAATGTTCGTCGTGTCCGATGGTATTTCCTCGCATTCTATGTTATTTTGTTTGCTTGGAACCGCTTTGGCTGTGTACTGGCCATGTGTTTCTGAAGTTTGGGGCAACCTCTGAAGTTTCCGCGTGTTCACCATCACAATTGGCACATTGCATTTTGATCTGGTCTTCCTTGAGTCCACGCTGCCTAAGGCATTTCAGGCATTTTATTGATTCTTTACAGTTATTAGCGTTGTGGCCAAAGCCTTGGCATCTATAACATTGGGTTATGCTATTGCGTTTATGGAAAGTTTCCCATTTTATGCAGGTATATTCTATGTTAGTTTCTTTTGCTGCGGTAATTAGGTAGTTCTAGGTAGGTTCTCCACGGTTAGTTTTCATCTGTACACAATCGCGAATTTGGTAATTGTGGCTTTACTTTTTCGGTGTCCATGTTGGGGCGACCTTTAAATACTACCCTCTTCCGTCTTCCAGTCCTAGGTGAGTATGTGTAGTATTGGACATTATGTGTCTAAATTTGATCGTACCAGTACGTAATCTTCTAGGGTTTCAGTATATATTTTCATCTATTTTGGTGAGTATTTCAGGAAGAAGAATTTTCCCTCTAATAGTTCGGTAATGGTGGTTCTAAACTAGTTAAAATTTACCTTAGACGTGACCATATTAGGTGGTGGTTTGGGTGTCCCGTTTCTTGGGGGGTGCTGCTGTGGGTTCTTTTGCTCCGGTTTGATCTACCGTCAATAGTCCAAAACGGTTTCTGGTGGGAACATTGGCTTGTTCCATATCTTCATGCTCTTCATCCGATGATGGAACGGGACTGACTCTAGGCATGGTGATTTTCCCTAGTTTGGTGTAAACGGGCACTTCTTCTTCTTCGTCCTTGTCCTCTTGGCTGGTCTTCTGATGACACCCTGGTTCCTAGATCCCATTAGGGCGAGCCCTAGGATCAGGTAACTCGGCTCTTGTTCGCGACGCGCACTACTTCACGATAAATTCACTTTGAAACCAAAACTTCGCACTTGGTTTCTCGTTAAATATCGGGTATTGGCAGGTACTAGTCAATAATACCGTCAGACAGATTAAGAATCGCTTTGATCTCTCTAAGAGCAAAACACGTTTACTCTGTGAGAGATCAAGTAGTCGGTTCCAATCAAAATATGGATTATTACCGGTCCTTGATTGGCTGAACTTTTTTCTACAGAGACAATCAAGAGCCGGTGATAATCAAAATTTGCACCGTAACCGGCAATCGACTACTTCTGGAAAAGAGAACTTATTTAGCGAATCAAAAGTCGGTAATATCGGAAAATTGGATTTTTACCGGCACTTGACTTGCTGGTGAATTTTTGTGAAGGCGTGAATCAATAGCTTGATTCCCTGTAACGTTTTTCTAGGAGCAATAATAGATTTGGATTATTTTGCAATCTTGATTGGCTCCAGGAAAGTTATCGAACGAATCAAGAACTCGGTTCTAATCAAAAAAATATGGATAATTACCAGCACATGATTACTTTTAGAAAAATAGTCTAATGAATTATAAACTGGTGAAATTGAAAAGTTCAACTCTTTTGAATCGGCGGAGATAAGAAATTGGACTATTACCGGCACTTGATTGGCTGAACATTTTTCAAGGGTCAATCAAGAGCCAGTAATGATCAAAATTGGGACTACTTGACTCGCTAGAAAATATTTCTAAAGGTATTAATCAATAGCCTGATTTGCTGTAATGTTTTTCTATAGACAATCAAGAGCCGAGTTAATTCAAAATTTGGATTATTTTGGCTTTGCTAAACATATTGCTAGATACCTATAATCAAAAGCCGGTAATAATCAACATTTTTACCTTTTTACCGGATATTGATATTCTCGAAGAAACTTGTTTACCGCACCAAGAGCCGGTAATGATGAAAATTATGATTATTGCTGACAACAAAACGTTGGCATTCGATTGGAAAGAAAAGCGTTCGTTAAGCTGAAATCTTGTATTGGTTGAATCTACTCAGCGTTTGCCACTTGGTGAAAGTCGAATGGCTTATGATCAGGTGAAAACGGAGGACGATCTACTTACTCCAGAACCACTAAGGAAGGCATTAAAATGCCATGGAAAAGTTACTTAACATTCCAATAGGACAAGTTCTGTGATTCATCTAAACATTCTAACCATAGGCCTTTATGAAAATCATGGTGGAATATATTGAATCGTCTAACATTTTTAACCTTAGGTTATTTTAAATCAATCCGCCCACAAAAAAAATTGATTTATTTACTAAAGTAACTCAAAACGTCAGCAACAAAGTATAATAATTAAAAAATCTCAACAAAGTATTTCGCTTCAGCATAATAACCAATTTGCAATGAGTACCTTTAGAAAAATCCTTGTTACCGAATCGTTTAAAGCGACTGTTAATTTAGACAACCAAAGATCATCAATTTTAATTATCATACCATTTAAATGCCAAGCAACAACTAATATTGCATTAGAAGCGTCTTGGAGTCAATCTTTTTGCTAGACGGCTTGAGGTGTTTAAGTCTAACAACATTAAAATTTTCAGTTTGACGACATCTTGGTACACAAACTGAAAATGTGGTTACCACGATTTCGTTTCTCAACCCGTTCTCTGCATGGGTGGCTATTATTTTACCCATTTCTGGTTTGTAAATTATGATTAATCGATTTTTTGCTTTTTGTGCCTTTTGCTGCACATGGGATTAAGAAGTTGATGAATGAAAACCCATGTGGTAATGACCTTTTCGATAAATTTGAATATGGAATTATTATTCATGTTTTTTTTTGAGATCCCTGGACGACCGACTGACTTAAGACGGAAACCGACCATAAATCTTTTGAGCACCGGTCAAACCTTAATTGCGAACTGTGTTTCAACAAAGTTGAAGGTGTTTTTTTTTCTTGTAATTAATATGGTGTCCCTTTGAATAATTCAATCAAGGTTTTTCTTTTTATTTATAGCATTATTTCACTCAAAGTAGGGTGAAGGAAGTTTTATACATTTTTCAAAAAATATAGAATCAACTGATATTAAATTCAAAATTCCGAAAACGTTTTCGTCGAAAGTTTTCTCATAATTTGTCCGTCTGCGGGCCATGTGTCTTAAAGACGGTCGCCGCAATACGTCCAAAAGACAGTGGTGTATGTAAAGTGGCGCACTGGGCCCTTTTTGGCCGAAGGGTTGACTCATTTCCTGACCAGCCACGTTGATTAATGATGCCTAATAACCGGGTTCCGTATGTTCGACGGACCAGTCGCCATTCCAACTTATATACTCCTGTCAGAGCTTTGTTCTGAAAAGTTTCTTGGTTTCGCATAACTTTGCAGCCAACCGACGGAGGTTTCTGACTTGGGAATTATGTTGTTAACTTACACACAAAAAATAATTTGTAACAATAAAGTAAACAGCTCAGCAAAAGTTTTGTTTATGAAGCATTCACTTTACCGACGATGAGAGGTAATTAAGAGAGTAGATCATTAAAAGTAGGTTTAATAATTCGGGCAAGGCCAATAGTCAGCCAGCTGACTTACATCAACAAAAGCACATTAGTGAACCAGGAGGAAATATAAATTCGTTTTAAAAGGGTTTCCTAAATTAGCAGTTGAGTTGATGATGCCAGGCAATGGCACTTTGTTTGTTCAGTTTCATTCAAAATTTCGAGACGTTCATAACGAACCAGGAACAGTGGTTAGAGTGTAGGTGTTGTTTGTTTTAAGTTTTCTGTGTTTCATTTGGATATATCTCTATACATTGGAAAGTTTAATGGGTAAGCTTCATTTAGGAGAAGTTTGTTAAGAATCTCAGTTTTTAATTTCAACAAATATCCACCCATGGTGAATTTGCTCATGCTTCTAGATTATTTCTGTAGGAAATTTAATTTGCTTTTAGTTACTAGATTAAATTTGTTTGAATGGAGATGGCGCAGAGGCGTCCTCTACCACTGCAACCTTGTCAGATTTATTGTGGTGTTTGCTATCTCTCCTTAGAGTGGGTTCTCTAGAACCGTCTTTCTTATTAGACTCCAGAGCCATGATGCTGGCCACTCCATGTAGCTTTCCGGATTGGGCTTTTCCTCTCCAAGCCTCGTAAACCTTAGCCTGCATAGAGCTTCGCAGTGGTAGCACACATGTACGGCAGTTTCTTCCGCACTTGAGCAGGCATGATTTGATGAACTGCTCTGGAACTCTGTGTCTATCCAGTTCTTGATAGATATTGGCCTGCAGAGATTCCGCAGAATGGTTCTGGGCCTATTATCTCAATGGCTGAGCCAAGATTGGCTAAGTCGTCGGCCTTTTCTTTTTCTGGGTGGCTATAATGGTTTATGGTAAGTTTATTGGACAGGCCCACCTTTTCTGAAGCATGCATACAGTCCCCAACCAGCTTGATGCTGATCTTTTAGGAGCTGATTGCACGGCTGTCCATGTAAATAACTTGATTTCATCAAAAAGAAAAAAATGCAAAAATCAATAGAACGTCTACACAAATAACATTTTTCTTTCTATGTTGGCGGTTGCTTAGAAGATGAATGACTGGTACAGAAGTGGAGATTTCTCAAAAGTTTTCCACATTTTATTCCTTAAATTCATATAAAATCACCTACAGGATTTTACAGCGCATTTCAAAAACAAATTACTTTAGTGTAAATAAATCTTGGACAAACCACAGAAATTCCAGGAGAAAATATATAGAGTATCGCGCCCACAAGAACAGGCAGCAGCAAAACCTGGCAGTAGTAGTATAGAGTGGGGTGAGGAAGGCCCAAGATTTATCAACAGATGCTTAAACCGAAACTTAAGTTTATTATCCCGGGGGACTTTTAAAATAAAACTCTAAATCGCCTATTATTCTCTTCTTAATTGCAGCAGTTAATTTAATTTATCCTGCTCGAGCAATAAAATCGGGAGCGAGTCCGCGAGCCGCGGTCGGCCACGTGATTAACGCCCCTCGGCCGCGGTCTAAGACGCACCCGCATTTGTATTCCTGTGCGACCGTTCTGGACGCCAGTGTCCTGCATGTGTTACACCCTTGCCCGGGGAGGGCCGGAAGGACACAGGACAATGGGTGGACTTTGCCTCTTTTGCTTTCGAGCCGGAGGGCCTTAATGGGTTATGGAGCATGAAGGATGAGTTCTACTGCTGGAACATTTCTGGACTCATTAGGTAGATTTGAAATTTTTTTTAGTTTTTTACTTATAGTGTTGGATCTACTACCCACTAGAAATAACATCGCAAGTTATGCCTGAAATAGGGATTTTTTAAATTTCTCTAATCCAACTTCCAAAGTTGTAATAAATCTTTCATCAACTGAAAATTTCATTCTGGATAGATGGTGACTATGTGAACAGAAGCTAAAAAACTAGTATAGAAAGATCACAATCTTGTTAATTCATTTTCTCTTTTGTAATCTTTATCGTATCTAGAGTTTTATTTGTCTCGTCTTTCTCTGTAAGTCTTGTTATTAATTTGTTGCAATTCCGGTGATTCTAGCAACAACGCTCAAGTTCCTGTATCTCTAATAGAGGGCGACACCATTACGTTAGACTTCTCTCTAATAGGGGGCAGAACGGGTTTTTTAGTTGGTACGCTCATTAGTAAATGGCATTTATTATTCTTATGTATTTTTTCGATTCAAGAGCCAGGAATAGACAAAAATTGAAATAAACATCATATGTTTCTTGTTAAATTTAATCTCCAGCGCTTCCTCGCACAAATGTTGCCACATAACAAATTTCCATCCTTAGGATGTAATAAGAATGTTATTTTTTTACGAGGAATGTGCCTAGAATGTTCGCTAAAACCATTGCGAATGTCCTGAGAATGTTCTGAGAAAAGATTGTAGAAATACTGTTTGTAATACCCAACTGGGAAATCCATTAGGATGTTCCTAGAATATACCAATGAGATTCTCAGTACATCCTGAAAAGAATATTCCTGTTTGATTCGAAAAATATGCTTAAAATGTATATTCTCACATTCAAAGAATGTTTCTATGACATTATTGCTATGTTCTAAAAAGAATATTATACCAATATGCCATATATCATTATCAATATGCATCCTAGACATAACATTCTTGTTTGATTCTAGAGATATACTTGGAATGTTAATTTTCGCTTCCAAGTAATGCTCCTTCCAGTCCTTTTATATCAAAGGCAGTGAAAGAGTTGTTGGAAAACTCCTCTGGAAAACACAAGTGTTTAACCAAAGCTACGGTTTCCAGCTTGTTAAGCTCTCGTCGCGATAAGTACGCCAACTGAGAGAAACAGGTTCCAAGGTGATTCAAACGCTATAGGCAAGATGTAGATCTTAAATAGCACGTGGCTCCCTCTCTTGAAAGTCCTACAAACCAAAAGAAAAAGAATATACCTATAATATTTTTTGTAGGTTCTAGATAGAGCTTTATTGTTTAATTGTTCAATCAAGATTTTTGAGTAGGTACTTTGGATAATTAGGTGAACAATATGAAAATATTCTTATCGGTTACCGACCTACATAAACTTCTCAGCACACTTGGTAGGTATATTCTTAATACTTGATAGAGATATTAGCCGAAAGAACATTTTTTAGGCTACATTATAATAATATTCGTATGACAATATTCAAATAATGTTATATAAAGTAGGTTCTTAGCACAATCTTTCAGTGCATAGAAGCAACGTTCCTAGTACATAAATAGAACGTTCAAAAGTGAATATTTCAATTGAAACAATCTTAGAATATTCATTAAACATTCCTAAAAGAACATTTCAAAAAGCACTTTGAGGGAATATTCTGAGAATATGAATGTTCTTTCACTGTTATGTGGGTTGTTGAGCAGAAATGCTATTAAACCTTCTTTGAACTTTCCTATTCTTACTCAGAAATTTAATATTTCCTCTTCCTCTTACACTCTTCTGATTTCAGTTATTTTTTGAGAATATTGTTAAATGACTTACTAAACGATTTAACTGATCTTCAACTACCAAGCATTTTGATTATTATATTCGTTGCCCAATTATGAATCTTCAGCTTTTTTTCTAGAATTAATATTGAACTATGTAGGTAGGTACAATGAGTCCTACTGATTTAAGTTTACCTATTATTCCTCGAACTCTTTTTCTCTCAGAGTAGCTTTAATCTGTATAATAATTGATAAGTTATGGTTCAGTTCTGGTTTCTATTTCAAATTCGAACTTCGTGGTTCCCGAGACAAATTTTGGACAAAAGAATCAAGTTGATTCTTAACTGAATATCTTTTTATTTTGAGGTCTTTACGGGCTTACATCTATCCTTTTTGTATTCACTATGCCCCTTTCTAAGTTCCCATTTCCTTCATTTTTCAGTCTCTCAGTTTCTTTCTTCATAATTAATAATACAGTATCAATTTCACCAGTGAAAATTTCGACTTCTTTCTGTTCATATCAAGATCCTATAACGTAGTTAGTACTTTCAGTTGTACGGTATTCGGTACAATAGTTTTTGTAGTGATCAGAAAGGATCTATGCACTGACGTCATTATAATCACGACAGTCAATTTGGCAACGTCGCATTGTCTAATGTCTGCAAATAAATTTTATAACCTCCAATTTCACAGTTTGTTTTTAAGTTTTTTATTTTCTACTGAACTATTATACCCATATAATACCTTATTGGTTACGATAATCATAAACAGGGTCTTAACTCCCAAGGGAGTTAAGGATTTTCATAACTCCCAAGGGAGTTAAGGAAGGGAGTTAAGGATATCATAACTCCCAAGGGAGTTAAGGATTTCCATAACTCCCGCTTTTACCTTGAATAGGTAACACTTTGACAAAAAATAGAAATTTTGATTTATGGCTTATTCCTTTATAAAAATAGACAGAATACAGTAAATTCAGTAGGATATAAAATTATCTATGTACCACGGGAATTATCAGGAGTTAATACCCCTTGATACATAAATAACTATTATTTTCTACTGAACTATTATACCCATATAATACCTTATTGGTTACGATAATCATAAACAGGGTCTTAACTCCCAAGGGAGTTAAGGATTTCCATAACTCCCGCTTTTACCTTGAATAGGTGAAACTTTGACAAAAAATAGAAATTTTGGTTTATGTTTTATTTCTTTATAAAAATGGAGAAAATACAGTAAATTCAGTAGGAAATAAAATTATCTATGTACCACGGGAATTATCAGGTGTTAATACCCACAGGCAATTGGTGTCCCTTGGGCCAAAGGCCCTCGGGACACAAACTTTGCCCTGGGGTATTAACACCCTTATAATTCCCTTGATACATAAATAACTAGTATTCTGGATCTGTGTTTCATTGCTGGAAATATTCCAAGTTTCCAGTTCCTATGACCCATAAGCAATAAACCTGAAGTAGGTATAATAAAGCCATATTAGGTCTGTTTTCACAGAACTCGCAAACCAGTCAGAGCGAATTTTATTGGTTGAAAATGGTTGTTGGCGATTTGGACCAATCAAAAACGCTCTGACTGGTTTGTGATTTCTGTGGAAACAGACCTATTGTTATTCTTTTTGAAAACAAAAATAAAAACAAGAACAATCAAACACTTTCAAAATCAACATAAAATTAGGTTATGTTAGAAAGTGTGAGCAAGGAGCAAATAACCTTATAGGTTGCCTGGATAGCTTTATGACGTCATCTCGTGTGCTACAACATAATGCAAATCTCCATAAGGCACCCCAGATGCGTCATCAAGTTACCCATTACCAGACAACCTATGAACTTTAGGAACCTTGCGAACGATTCTTATTGGTCGGTAGATTTCTACGTCATACACTGGCGCCATGCCAGTACGTTTAAATACATTATGGTATATTGAAATTAATATAATAATGGATGACGTCATCAATGACGTCGAAATTGTTGTCAATTGCAGTTGGTAAGAAATTAAAATTCGTTTTAAATTCAAAGCGCATTTTTCTTCTGATTTAACCCTAGTTATAAAGAGATAGAACGCTGTCAAATCACTTAAGCGAATCGGCCGATAAAATAGGATTTGGGTTGGCACTCGTGGGTAATATTACCCAATGTTGCCTTCTGCAAATCTTCAATTGACCTGTATCGTAATACCTGACATAGAATAATACCTGAATCGGCGCGCGCAGTCTGTGGCAAGCAGGTGAGAAAGTGAAGTTTGTTATGGGCTTGCGTCATATTTCTTTATATCTATTTAGGGCCGAGTTCAGAAGTAATCGTTCCTTCTTTCTTTGTAACGTGTAATTCGACAAAGAACAAACCATTACTTTACGTATTACTTTCTTGAATTCACCGCAGAGTCGTTCAGGGTTATGTTAGATTATACTTGACATATTAATTTTATTGTGCAATGTTGCCGGATGAAACATTTATCAAAATAAAAGTTCAAACGATGTTAACATATACTTTAAAGCTCTTCTTTTGCCTGATTTAAGGCGTTGTAAAACACTTGACACTATATCACTTCTTTAATGTTATCATGTTCGATTTGCATTGTCTACATTTGTTCTGCAACAATACAATCTGGCTACACTGCAGCCACGAGTTACGCGCGCAGTCTTTTATTACTTTCTAACTTGTATTTATTACAATTAAGCTCTCTTTTTCTATTTATGCGAGACAGATCAATTCTGAGGATGTGATATGTCAGTTTTTATAACAAGTCGGGGATTGAGAGTTGGAATAAAGTTTGAGTATACTTGCTATAAATTTGTATTAATGGCAATGGCGGCGCTTGGATGCACTAAGCCCATAAGTAGATATCACAATTAGGCCCTCCTGGGTTTTATTAATGGCAAATTGTTCAACTAAAAGAGCCCATTAGAAGCTGCGGAAGAAGAAAATTTGATTATTATCAACTCAAGAGCTGCTAATGAGTAATCGAAATCTTGATTATTGTCGACTCTTGAGTCTTGACTGCCCTTAGAACCATTCTCCAGGGAATCCAGAGTTGATAAAGGTTTAAATTTTGACTGGTTACCGGCTCTTGATTGGCTCCAGGAAAGTTTTCCAAAGAATCAAGAGCCGGTAATAGCAGTAGCGTAACTTGACATCAGGGGGCCTCGGTGCAAGAATAGATTACAGTGACTGATTAGATTAGGTAACTCCCCCCCCCCCCGCCATTTTTGGGCGAAAAACGTTAATTTTAAGCCTTCAAAATAGCTATTTTGACATTCACCTGACTGAAAAAAAGGTGCTTTACACACTTACACACTTACACATATTGCTTATCACTTTACGCACTAGTGCTTGAAGAAGTTTACTAGAAAAATACTAAATTGACAATGTCGATATCTGTCATTGATATTAAGTAGGTACTTCACGCACTAGTGTGTAAAGTGAATTGTACTTTACGCACTAGCGCGTGAATCGATATTTTACGTCTTTTGAATATGGCGTAAACCGTACAGTGAGTCCTTTATAGGTACGCATGGTAGTAGAAAAAAAGAATTTATTTTGTAATTGTTTACTTTGGTGTTTACTTATCTATAACCACTTTGTTTCTCTATTCAAGAAGGCATGGGCTTTCCGCAATTTTTCCCTTCACTCCATCTTGAGAATGGGGATTGCCCAGAAGAATACACAATCAATAAAATACAAGATATTTTGGGGCCTCCTGAGATAGACAAGGTCGACAACCTTAGGTTGTTAGCGGAAAACATTTTATTATAAACTTGTACTACAATTTCCAGAGATTTAAAAACATTTTTCTTTTTCAAATTATTACGAATTCAATAAAATAGGTACTTGACCTCAAGTATCTGGGGCCTCGGTGATTTGCACCGAACTGCCCCATGATGGTTACGCCAGTGGGTAATAGTTCAAATTTTGATTATCTGTGGCTCTTGATCCATTGAATAATTTTTCTTGGGCCGATTAGAAGCTGCGTAAGAAGAAATTTTGATTAATATCAACTGGCTCTTGATCGGCTCCAGGAAAGTTTCCCAGAGAATCAACAGCTGGTAATAGTTTAAATTTTGATTATCTATGGCTCCTTCAACCATTGGATAATTTCTTCGAAGCAACTTAATACCGAATATCCATTGGATGTTGTGCAATGTCTGATAGGCAAAATAGAAAGATCATGCAGTCTATGCTGACTTATGAAATTTTTTAAGGGGGCTCTATCGGGCCTTCGTGCTGGGCCCCTAAGCATCACCTATATCCGCCTATGCATATCGCCGCCACTGATTAATAGAATTTTGTTTTTTGGGTATTGGTGATTCTTATTGAATTATCAATAAAAATGTAACGTGGGAAGATGACAATCTTTACCTACTAGACATGGCATGTCAAAGTAAAACGAAGTTGATGCGGCAACATTGCAACGTGTTTACGTCATAAATCAAAAGATATGCTTAGCTCATAAGCTTTTGAAGATTCTCATGTATATGGAACTAAAGCAATCATGTTCGTCTCACTTTTTTAAGTGATTCTTTTTCTGCATAACTCATTTTTGCGTGACACACAAATTTTAATGTGACAAATTAGGTATGCCTGAGTCAAACTCGTAAACGATTCAAATCCACCTATGGGTAATATCATATTATTTACAAAAATATTAAAATGCGAATAAAACATTATCCTACTTCCCGAGCTATCATTTGGTACGACTTTCGTCCCAGTTGATTAATCTTTGGCCAGTCTAATAGTAAAATAATAACGACTCGAATGCAACAAAATAACATGTTGAAACCTAAACACGCTTATTGAACCGGCGTTTGTTCTTATTTTCATTCAGGTATAAAACTTAGCAACGATTTCCTGTGTTGCTAATGCATTTTAAATTGTAAGGAATGCGTCTGCGGGACTTTTTGCCATCCTAGGTATATAACAGTTTCGAATGGTCGACGACAATAATACCTCTACAATTACAAAAATTATATGCAACACTGATTTATTTAGAAAGCTGACGCTATTTTGTTTCATAACATATAACCGCTATATTAGGATACAATGTAATCCAAAAATAAAGAAGCCTCGAAACGTTGTAATATGTCGGTATGGCGAATTTGTCACAAATGGCACAACACACAGAATATTATTTCAATACACATGGAGCGAGCTAAAGTGATGCCATCAATCTCGTGGCAGAGGCAGCGGAAAAAGGGCCGGCCGACACATCTTATAACTTCCTTCGTATGAGATATAGGGCTCAATAAATCTGAATAATATGTTGCTGCATAGAAAATGGGAATACTTATATACTTATATAGACAGCAACGGACTTGAAACTTATTGCAGCTTCACATTAGAAAATGTCTTTCAAATTGTATGTGGATTGTTCAGGCGAACTCGAGACTAAATACGAAAAGAGACAACCCTTTTAATGGACAAATCAATGTAACAACGTTACAATTCCAGTAACAGATAACCAGAATTCTTGGATTTTTCATAAATTAAAATTTACAATGTTGTGTCTACAAACTATATCTAAGTTCGACTCTGTAAACAAATTTCTTCCGTCACTTCACGCAGTATTATTACAATGGACACTAGGGAGGTCCCAGAGGAACTTCCTTCTTTGAAAGTTGCATGGGTAATTTCCCTTTCACGTGTTCTTGAACTCTCTTATCAATCTCAATCTCGAATTAATCAGACGGGCACCAGTGTTTCCGACTAAATTGTGTTTACTTTTCCTATAATGAAAATAGAATTAAGTTTAGGTGAATATGTTAGGGGGACAAGAAATGGATATCCTCATTCGAGGATAGTTGCGACTTAATGTTTATTTCTACAGAAATTGCTACTATGTTTCCAGTATCAACTGCTGTAGCAGCAAGGCTTGACGAGAAGTATCTTTCAGACTGCTTTTGTCCAGAGCCTATAAACTATTCCTTAACAGTCTTTGTCGTATTTGAGTGGAGAGTTAGTATCTGTGGATATTCCTCTTGAAGTTTTGCAGGTTGTAGTGTTCGGGAAAGACGTGCTTTGAAAGCTGGTTTCGCAGACTTGCACTTCTCCATAAAAAGGAGTTCCAATATAAAGGGCACCCCTCCCATATATTTCCTCGATTTTGGACAAGTTGGGCGGAGCTCGTTACCTTAGTTCGTTGGATATGAAAAGTGCCTATTGGCAGGTGGAACTTGAGTCCAGCAAACAGTACACTGCTTTTACGGTTCCTTGGCAGAGGTCTCTATCAATTTACCAGGTTACCCTTTGGTCTCCACAACGCGCCTGCAACGTTCCAGCGTTTAATTGAGACAGTGCTAGGTCCCGAGCTTAGCCCTTATGTGTTCTGTTACCTGAATGACATCATCTGTATTTCGTCTGACATTGAGACTCACCTTGAGGTTTTGGAAAAGGGGAGGGGTCTACAGGTGTACTCGATGATTATGAGCCCCGTGTGCTTGTCGAGTGGTTCTTGCATGTATAGTTCTAGATGGGATCGTTTCTGACAGTTCAGAAGAGCATACACCTCCCTTTTGTGTGCCAAACTGTTCAACTCCAGAACTCCTATCAGAGGAATGGTTCTGTTCTGGAACGAATCAAGCAGTTTCAAGGTGTGTTTGGGGGTAGAACTCCACGTCATTTGAGAGCAATACTCCAAAGATGGACGAATCTGAGTTTTGTAGAGCATTAAAAGCTGTTTCGGTGTATACACCAGCCTTTTCACCTTTAAAAGTGCGCCAAGTTTTGAGATGCCCGTCACATAATTATGTAAACACATATTGTTTTCAACCTTCACGCCCACAAACTGCACCAAAGAAGACAGGGATAAAGTGAGCCCGGATATGGTTAGGTCTAGAGCTGCAGTGGTAGCCTTCTTTCATCTTTGTGAAAACAGCAGTCGGTCGTATTGCTTCTACCCCCTGATTTTAAGATCTGAGTTGAGAGTTGTGATCTAGTCGCAAGGTTCCTAAAGTTGCTTGGTAATGCGTAACTTGATGACGTCATCTGGTGTGCCTTACGGAGATGTGTATTATGTTGACGCACACCAGAGGACAAACAACCTTGATCTAGTCGGAGCTGGGCGTTGGCAGAAGTCATTGGGGTGGTCGATTTAAGGGAAGACACCACTGTTCTGTTGTCGACAAATATATAAATTGGATTAGAAGTTCTACCTAGCAGATCGTTGATATACAGGGTGTCCCCGTTGAACTGGTCAAAAATACTATGGTATACTTATAGAGGAACCATGGAGAAATAGTTTTAAAAAGGATGGTCGGAAGTGCGTTATTTCCAGAATACAGGGTGTTGAACGGAGACACTCTGTATAACAGGAAGAGGGTGGGAGACAGAATACATCCCTGGGAAACCCGGGCGTTGGTTTTGAACCTCTCTGGGCCTTATTCTTGAAACAGGGGAGCAGCGTTCCCAGGAGAACGAGTGGTTTGTCTTTCTCAATGATATGGAAATGATAATATAAGTAAGAAAGACGGAACACTTGTTCTCTTGGGAGCGCTGCCTCCCTGTTTCAAGATAAAGACTCAGAGGTGTGTCCATCTAAGGCGACCTGGATTGGGAAAGTTGCTGAGCAATCTAACGAGAGTCGATGGAATGGCATAATAGCCCAGTTTGTTAAGGAGGTTCCTATGCCACACCCTGTCGAATGCCTTTGAAATTGTAAAATTTTATGTGGATATTTGTCAAGTCTAGATGCCTTTAGAAAGGTTTGAAATGAGTCGATGATGAATTCTGACTTCCTATTCCAATGCCATTTCAATTTCCTTTCGAAGATGCAATGTATTTGCGACCAGTGAGAAGGATCCAGTTCTGCGAGAACCCACTTGGAAGATGCATTTATTATACCTGAATGAATGTTAAGGTGTATGCCAGGATTTGGAGTGCCAACTTATACTGGAATCCATGGAAGTATTACCTGTTCCAAGAAAAAGTGAACTTCCTTGAAGATGTAATTTCTTCAAGGGAAATTAAAACAGATCTAGAAAAAAATCCAGGTATTGTGCACTGACTGTTTGTCAAGGATCATAGGAAAATTGTGAAGCCTTTAAACCAACTTCCATGGTTGTGTTGTGTAGATGAAAAACAGATTCAACATTGGTACAGTTTAAGTGTATTCCGTGGATGAAAAACTATAGACTTCATACAAAGTGGAACAGGAGCTGTTCTGTGCTGAATTCAGAGTGGCGAAGAAGTAATCATCGGATGTTTTAGTGAATCTCTGGGAAAGGCCGATAAGAATTATTCTAATACTCGAGAGTAGTTTCTGGCAGTATAGTGAGATCCATTGAAAATTATGACAGTTTCTCTATGAAACAGTGTTCCACAGTGCCTGCTGAGCTTTAAAAATCCGGAATATCAAGGCACGGCTTGGTAAGGGAAAATTAAAAAGATACGACTTCTATATCAAACATCGTAATAAAGGGAAGAGTCATGTCAATGGCGACAGGCTATCACGAAGGTCATGTTTCAACAACTGTAGAAATTTTTTAAAAAAGCAAGAAGAATAGGAAACAATTGAAAACTTTGGATTTAATCAACAGAAAACAGCTAAGTACCCATACCGAAAGTGATACTTAATCTGACGACGACATTACTAAGGATGACTCCGAGAAACAAGCAACGACTTGAATGACAAGAAATTTCCTAATTGGAAAAGGATTGTTTCACTACCTCAAATGAAAAAGAATATGGAAACTGGTTGTACAAGAGGAGTTGGCATACGCTTGCAAAATCCATCCAAGAGATCTGCATTACTCTCCCCATTTCATGCAAAAACGACGAACAACTTTCCACCCTTTACGTTATTTACTTCCCTCCTGTCTACACAAAAGCAAACCGAGTCCAATCAATCATAGCTATGTCTTCATATTAGTAGGTCACCATACACAAAATACACGCATCGAAGATTTATTGGGTTATTGTATGCATTATTTTTTGCTCACTTCCAAGGGATGTTATACCCTCTCTTATTTTATGATCGATGATGGGAAAGTTGTATTTTTCCGTTATAAAATTTTAATTTGAAAAGTAGCACCAACCTGTTGCAATGGGTACAATTTAATCATAAATCAAACTAATGCGGAAATCGTGTATTTCACAAATCCGATACGTGCAACAAAAAAACTTTGCACGCTGATTTAATTTGTGCAATTATGTTTATTAAAATTTCTCATTTAATTAGTAGAATACTTGACAGGCAAGATTTACGTTTATATGCATTCTAAAAGATATTCGATATTTGACTGAAGGAAATATTTGCAAGTAAGGCTCCCTAGCGTCGAGGTGTGGTCCAACCACCCCGTTCACTTTTAATTTATTAATCGCTCTCCTTCCAAGGCGTCGTTGTTTGATTTGCCTAAGAGCCTCCAGAGGGCCAGAAGCTACGCTGGGTAATACACTTAATTCCGATAAGGAAATTAATACGCTTCCGGGATGGTGAAACCTATTTGCTAATGAGATAGCCTTCACTGGATCATGCCCACTTATTTTGATAAATACATGGTTTAAAAATATAAATATGTAATTGAAATTTCATCGCTTCTTGTTAAACAAACTTTCCTTTAATATTCCGAAACTATAAGTAGGTCCATGCAGGGATTGCTTTACGTAATGTCTCCGCAAAAACAAGTTTTTAGTGAAGTTTCCGAAGAAAGGATAAACAATTTAACAATTTAATTAAGAAGTCTAGTGGAGTGTACTTCCAGTTTCCGAAGTTGCTTCTCTTTATACTTCATTTCGAGCAGATGTTCCGTCTGCCTTGGCCTGGCCAAGAAGTTGAGCTTCTCGAACAGGGGTATATTTGCATATTAGATTACGAAAGAGGCTTTCCACTAATGAGCAATATAGTGATTGTATACTTGCTTTGCAACATTGTAGTTAAATGCATGTATAATCTATTCTTGCAATTCACAGAATGTCATTAAGTTAAGAGTGGAAAGACATACACATGCCAAAATAAATAGGCGAGATTATGATAAATTACCGTTCTCTGGGTTTTGTATTGTAGTCATATTAGTTCGTCATCTGGAAACTGATAAAAAAGTAATACATCGAGGGACTTTTAAAAAATATATGCGAAATGATTTAGGAAATTTTGTAAATCACGTCCGAAACGTACGTACATAGTTGTAGAATGTGCAACATCAGTCCAGTATGGAAGTGAATACGTGACCATCGACGTGTACTTTTATGGAATTTCGTGCTACGACGCTTCTTTTTAATGTTTCAGTCGCATGCAGCTGATGCTTTTATGAACTTTTTTTTTTTTTAGAAATCCGCCCTCCGGAAATAAATATTATACTGTGCACGGCAGCGAGTATAAACATTTAGAAACAAAAATATATATTTTTGAAAACTTGAGTATAATGTTACATACCTACCTATTGTGGATAGAGAAATAGCTCTTAAAGGTCTCTCATAATCCTGTGTATTTGTTTGTTTGTTGAGGTCTATATGTTGAAATTTATGAGCATTATGAACATTCCAACATTTTGGATCGTTGAGAAATAAATTCATTCCTCAATCATCCTGGTTCTCAGAGGCAATGAATTTTAATGTTTTAAAATGCTGATTCCTAAATACCTACTGAAGCACTTCAACGTGACTGGAACCTTTGAATTCAATAGGAACGTTTTATCAGGGCCGCAACTAGAACCTTCGGCGCCCAAAGTAAGTCCAAATTTTGGCGCTCCTCCACCGCCTTCTCAAAAAGGACCGCTAGAACTGGTTCAGAAACGATTCCGAACCGAGTCTGGTTGATCCGCGAATCCAGAACCGTAACTAAAAGTTCGGAATTTTGTGATCCGCGAACGCCATACTTGAACTGCGCATGCGAAATAGTTTCGAACCAGTTCAGAATTCTTACCGCGAACGAAGCTATTGTAAAAGTAAAAGTTGTTTATGGAAACTGTGATCGAGTTAACCTGATCGCAGCAGACGTATTTTGTCTTTTTTCAATCCCATTTCCAACTGATTATTCTGATGATAATTGGAACCCATGACTGTGTGCTTACTCCTTATATTTTCTAGCCCACGAGTACATTCTTTGGTGGTCATGCAAGAGCTTTAATTTTTCAACGTTTCCGGTGGAAAGGTTTGGGAGGTCTAATAACTTGTCTATCATTTTCGAGGCTAATAGTCATTTGTTTTCATATCTATTCTGAAGCAAGTCCCATGCTGTCTCGTAGTTATTTTCAGTGGTTGTCAGATGCTGAATGAGTCTTGCAGCTTCTCCTTGAACATGTGTTTTGAGTAGTTGTATCTTCTCTGCCTTGGAAAAATGTACGTTGTCGTGGACTACTCGCAAAAAAACATCATGGAAAGAGTTCCAGTTCTCGTAGCCTCCGTGAAATGTTGGAATGGTTATTTGTGGTGACGCAAGATGTCTTACAGGCCAGATTGATTGGGTCTGTGGTAATTGCGGCTGACATGAAGCTTGTGCCTGGATTGTTTCCGTTGATAATTTTTCCAACTTGTCTTCATACTTCATCTGATATTCATGAAACTTATCATTTCTGGAGTAGGCACTGGTGAATGATTTTTCATGAATTATTATCTCTTCGTGCAATTCTTGAATAGCTTCCATTATTTTACCAGCTTTTTCTGTTGTTATTCGTACCCTATTCTTGATTTTGATTCAGTTAGATCTTGGTTCATTTGGTCGATTGTTCTATCCAGTTCCTCACACTTAAGTTTCTGTTTCTTCAAAAGTAAGAGTTGTGGACTATTTTGTAATTCATCATTGACCGTTTCAAGGTACCTCTTGCAAGACTCATACCTCTCTTTTATTTGTTGCAGGTATATTTTAGTAGAGTAGGCGTGGTTTGGTTCATTTAACTTGTTTAGTTCATGATCATTTTCTTGAACTGCATCCCATAGTTCTTCTAGTTTTTGTTCTACATACTGTTCAGTTTTTCTTGATTGACCATTATTTTTACAGTTGGTGTAAAGCTGCATGATCTTTTTGCCTAGTTCTTCTTGCTGAGCAGCAGGTAAGTTCATTTCTTACGCCATTGTTCTGTTGATCTTGCAATGGGCTTAGTTGGACCTCTGGAACCGCTATTGGTGGGATCTCTGGGAATGTAGTTGATCGCTGTTGGGCCTGGTTGAACGTCTGAGACCGCTGTTGGTGGGACCTCAGGGAGTCGGTTGATAGGTTTGGTTGGATCTCTGGGATCACTCTTGGTGGGACCTCTGGTAATTTGGTTGATGGCTGCTTGGGTTCGTTGGACCTCTGGGACCGCTGTTGGTGGGACCTCTGGGACTCTGGTTGATGGACCACTGGATCGCTACTGGTGAGACCTCTAGGACTCTGGTTGATGGCTGCTTAGTCTGGTTGAAAGTTACCTATCTTACGGCCTAGTGCAAGTGCCGTGACTTTAAGTCCTGTCTGGTACTAAGGCCCTTCTCTTTTATCCTAAACCATCAGGATCAAGCAGAAAATACTATCCAGAGAACCACAGTCTCCTGGAGCGTACATGGTTAGTACATAGTACATTAAGGAAAGATAAAAAACATTCAGCTGCTGAACTGGTTAACCCGATTATAGTTTCTGTAAACGGCTAACGGCTAGATAGAAAAGAGTCAAAACAGATAATGCATGCAGCATGCAGAGGGCGCCCACGTCGCCCACAGTGCTCTTGCTCAGTTTGGTCCAATCAGAGCTCGACTCAAAGCTAATTTCTGGCTAACGAATGTTGGCCGCTACGTCATCAATACTTGAATTTGTCACAGACATTGCAATTTGCTGCCTTTTGCTCGCGCACTGTGTTTGACATAATTTACATGATTACTATCGATATTCTTATTGTTGACAAAGAGAGATATAACACCAGCAAAATAAATTTTCGTGTTACGACAAATGACGCGTAAAACCGTTGCATTTTTTTGGATTGTAAAATATGGATGGATTAAATTAGGCGCCTTCGGCGCCCGGATATTCCGGGGCCCTAGGCAGGCGCCTAGTTCGCCACCCCCTAGGTGCGGCCCTGCGTTTTATACAAGGTCCCAACTATTTCATAGGGACAGTATTGCTATCTTGGGAACGGGTAAAGTTACGAGAACGTTGGCATTTTTGAAGAATATTAAAAATATATATTCGTTGTTGCCAAATTTCTATTAGTTTCGCAAATACAGGGTGATTTTGTATAGATATAACCGCCTTGGTCCAAGACAATGAAACAATTAACAAAACCAATCTTCCTGTGAAAACTATTCATCGAATCATCAGAAAATTCTGATACCAATTTCAAACTTGCTAGACCAAGATAAAATCCAAATTCTCCCAAAATGATTACGTTTCAACAATAGTGACGGATAATATGGGTACTGAACGATATTTTCTCATCCATGTCACGGAAAGTTGAAAAACTACCCAGATTGGTCAGAGATTTGCGATTGAAGTTGAATTTGAAACCAAGTAAAGAAGGCCACATAAGTATAAACTTGCTTGAAGTTAATCCTCAAACGAAATTCAAATAGTCCGTAGACTCTATTCTACGAATTCATTGATTCATCCTCACACCCCCTAACCAGGGAAAATTTATAAAAAAAGGTTTTATTTAATTAAAGCCGAGCATTAGCGGGTCCCGACGCGTCGCGACGCTTCTCTATACGAGCTGCGGCCGCCTACCTGGCACGGCCATATCTTGCTCTTACAAATGTCCCCACATGTCGCCGCTATAGTTTTGCAATTATCTCGAACTCGGTGTGGAATTTACAAAGAGGGTAGAGGGCAATTTCTCGCAATTTATGACGAGTCGCACCATTTAGGTGCCAGTTGGGGTATTTTTTTCCAAAACAAAAATCCAGTTTTAGCTATTTTAAATTCTTTTATCTTCAAGTGGTCAATAATTTGAACTTTTGACACAGACTTGATTCATTAGGTATATGTTCCTAGAACTATAAAGATTTTTATGTATGGAACAATTGTTCAAATTTTTCTCGCTAGAGGCAGCAGTATCAATCAGCATACATGTTTTTGTAATTAATTTTCCGTTTTCTTCTAGATAGATGGTAGTTACTTCGACCTCGTTCGGGCTTTAGCTCCAAGAGCATAATTAAGTCATAATCTGCACTAATTGGTTCGTTTTACATTTTTTGTTCAATATTATGGACTAAGTAAATAGATACAGATTACCAACCTAATGTGTCTGCTTGCTTGCACGAGCTTCCATGTTCGGAGCAGTCAAATATGTTCCGAGTGACCTAATATTGATATGACATTTGAAGCAAACAAATTTGTCATATGTCGTGAACTTATAGTGGCAACTGTTTGTATTTTTTTGAAAATTGATGAAAACAGCAGTAATTGAGTTAAAGATAAATAATGTATGCCATTCGGCCCCGAGGAACTTTTTGTGCTTCGGTCAAACGTTGAGATCAGCACAAAAAGACCCACTTTTTGGCCTTATGACGTAGATGAATAACAATTTTTGTAGACATCGTCCAAATTGATTGATTAGTCTACAACATGATCATAACAATCAAATCAGAATAAAGTCGTGAGAGCCTTGAGACAACTTTAAAATTTTGTCAAAAATATCTGTTCGTTATCCAATCCAGAGCTACTGCGCGGATTTGCTTCGGCTGGCAAAAAAAAAACTCTTATCCGTCCAATTTAAAATAAGCCAGGGGCAATTTAAATTTCGCCAGGCTTCCCCGTCGCCCAGAAAGGAAATGGATAAACTCGCGTCGGTGAGATAAAGACCGTGCCAGGGAAATGAAGTGAGTGTGGATGTGCTCTCGAAACCGCCAACGCTGTTCGCCCAACAATAACTTTATCTCTCCTCTTTTCTGCTACTCACTCCAGAAACTGCATTATTTGTAATATATGGAAAAAAAAGGAGATATCGCTCAACGTACCTATGCGGTGTGTTGAATAGATGAAATTGTCTGAGAAAAATTATATTTATGATCCAAAAAATCTGATGAATATTATTGGCAATTCAATGATGAGGTAAATCTGCCGCATAGTGGTATCAGTCCGAAAAAAAAAAGCAGATAGCAATCAAACGGTCTGCTTGGATGAAAAATATACATCACGCGGTGGCATGGCGGCAGATGGCTCAGAGGGTGCAACGCGAGAAATGTTTTTATTAGCTCTAATCCTATGATTGATGGAATTCATGAACGCGAACTTTTTTTTTTTTGGAGTTTATTGTTGCAAAATCTATGCACTAGAAAATGAACAACGCGAATTTGATAGACAACATAAGTAAACCTGAAAATAAAAAAGTAACTGGGTACTTATAGGAAAATTTATTTCATTTTTAATGTAGATATCGTTGTAAATTGGGAATAAACCATATCTATTAGAAGGTCAAATCACACAAGAGAGATACTTATTACAGATAAATTACATTACATAACATTTGAAAAACAGTATAATGTCTGTTCATAAAGTCTACAGACTTTTTCGAGTACCTACGTGATCTGAGATTTTGGACGCTGATTGGCCAAAATAAGGGAGTTGACTTGGACGACCAGCGTTCGATTTAAACGATTAACCCAAGGCCCCAAAATCTAGCCAATCGGCGTCCAAAATCCCAGATCACGCACTCGAAAAAGTCTATCGACTTTATGAACGGACTATAGTATAGGTTTTTTTCTCAAATTTCTTTACCTAATCTTGTTTTTTATCTATTCCAAACAGTGGCGCAACCAAGGGGGGAGGTTTTGGGGGTTAAACCCCCCGAAATTAAGTACTGGTACAAAGAATTTTCCGGTAAAAATATTTTTTTGCGATTTTGGTTAATAGGTACCTTCAAACTTTTCATTTTACATAAAAAAATATCCTATTTACGAATTTACGTTAAGCGAAATTACTGAAATCTATAATCGAAACCAAGAACATCGCAATTTGCGGTCATGTAAAGGTGCATTTTCACCAAGCGCGAAAAATGATTAGAAATTTGCCAATGATCAGCAATGTTTGTGAACAAATTGATTTGATTGGTGGTGACGGAATTTAAAATATTTGTAACCATGTGGGAAACTGTCTTTCTTTTAAATACACATAGAGCGAGTTGATTAAGGGCCGGTTTATCAATCAAGGGATAACTCGCAGAGCTTGCTGGCCCTGGGTTAGCTCTAACTCTTTGCTAACTACCTACTCAATTCGAAAAGTGTTTATCTAAGCTTTTTCAGCCCAAGGCTGGTAAACTCTCGGGTTCTTTGAAGGTTGGCATTACTTATGCAACGTTGCCAGCTCACTTTTGTCAATGTTTTGACATTTTCTGCTTATAACCTTACTTTTTTATGGTATTTTTTGTCTCGGTAACGAAAATTTCGATATCGTGTACTTACCTATTCTGTGTGGAAATATGTTGTTTTGTTTTAAAGAGAAGAAAATTTCTGAGAGAAAAAACCACAAGCATAGGTACTTACGTGGTATCTAGCTGTCTGTTGGGAATTTGAGTCTATATTCGATTTTCGATTTTTTCTAGAACAAATAAGATTATTTCTTTTCGTAAGCGAAAACGCGCCGCCGCCGACGTCATCAAAATCGTCAAAGGGATTAGGGATTTGACTTCAACCTTACGTGGTAGGGGCGTCGCTCATGTTCTAGAAATTCTAGAACATCTCGATCATCATCACTGAAATCTAGGTCCTTCATCTCTTCAGAATTTCAAAATTTAAGCCCAAACCACAACATTCGAAAAAATTTAGACAAAAATAACAGAAAATGTACCCAGGGTTAAATACGCTAACTTGCCGTGAGAGCGCGGGTTAACTTTTTCCTGGAATAATTTTCGAGTTAGCAGTTGACCCTGGCTAGATAAACACTGTTCACAACTTTGACCCAGGGTTATCCCTAACACATGGGGTAACCCTCATTGATAAACCGGCCCTTAGGTGAGTAAACAGCGAGGTAAACACATAACTTATACAATCACTTACAAAAAGTTATTTTTTGAAGGCTTCAAATAAACGTTTTTGGGCGTGACACCCGGAAAAAAATTCTTCCTATGGCAGCCGGATCATGGCAGCGCCTGCCTGCGCCGAGTCTTCATCATTATGAAAACCCCCCCAAATAAAAAACCTGGGTGCGCCACTGTATTCCAAATTCTTGACCTTTGGTTTTTTTTTCTATCAGGACCTACCTATCAATCAGTCAAGAGCCAGGAATAGACAAAAAATGAATTAACCGATTTTGAAAATTCAAATGTAAAATGTTCCCGGTTCTTGATTAGATTCGCTTGATCATATTTCAGAAAAAAAATCGATCAAAAATCAAACCAACTGATACAATAATAATCAAGAGCCGGAATAGCCAGAAGCTATGCTTTTTGAAATTCAAATTTTGAATATTCCTGGCATTTGATTGGGTTGATTTTATGTCTCAGAGAGAATTTCATCAATGAAATTAAACCAAATTAACTTCAACACAATCAAGAACCAGGAATAGACAAAAGTTGAAACTATGATTTTGAAAATTCAAATTTAAAAAAAAAGATAGGTACAATAATATTCAAAAGCCGGGAATAGCCAGAAGCTGTAATTTTTAAAATTCAAATTTTGAATATTCCTGGCATTTGATTGGATTCATTTTATTTCTCAGAAAGAACTCCATCAGTCAAATCAAACCAAATTAACTTCAACCCAATCAAGAGCAGGGGAAGAAACAAAAGTTGAAACTATGATTTTGAAAATTCGAATTTTAAATTTTCTCGACTCTCGATTAGATTCGCTTCATCATATTTCAGAAAAAAATCGATCAGAAATCAAATCAGCTGACACACAATAATAATCAAGAGCCGGTAATAGGCAGAAGCTGTGATTTTTAAAATCCAAATTTTGAATATTCCTGGCATTTGATTGGGTTAATTTTATGCCTCAGAGAGAATTTCATCAATGAAATTAAACCAAATTAACTTCAACACAATCAAGAACCAGGAATAGACAAAAGTTCAAACTATGATTTTGAAAATTCAAATTTTAAATTTTCCCGGCTCTTGATTAGATTCGGTTCATCATATTTCAGAAAAAAAAGGAATCAATAATCAAACCAGCTGACACACAATAATAATCAAGAGCCGGGAATAGCCAGAAGTTATGCTTTCTAAAATTCAAATTTTGAATATTCTTAACTTTTGATTGATTTAATTTTATATCTCAGAAAGAAAGTCCATCAATCAAATCAAACCAAATCAACTTCAACACAATCAAGAGCCAGGAATAGACAAAAGTTGAAACTATAATTTTGAAAATTCAAAAATTAAATTTTCCTGGCGCTTGATTAGATTCGGTCCATCATATTCCAGAAAAAAAATTGATCAAAAATCAAACCAGCTGATACAATAATAATCAAGAGCCGAGACTAGCCAAAAGATGTGATTTTTACAATTCAAATTTTGAATATTCCTGGATTTTGATTGGGTTGATTTTATGTCTCAGAAAGAATTTCATCAATGAAATTAAACCAAATTAACTTCAACACAATCAAGAACCATTGATAGACAAAAGTTGAAACTATGATCACGGAAATCCAAATTTTAAATTTTCCCGGCTCTTGATTATATTTACTTTATCGTAGTTCAGAAAGAAATCGATCAGAAATCAAACCAGCTGACACAAAACGATAATCAAGAGCCGGGAATAGCCACAAGCTGTGATTTTTGAGATTCAAATTTTGAATATTCCTGGCATTTAATTGGGTTGATTTTATGTCTCAGAGAGAATTTCATCAATGAAATTAAACCAAATTAACTTCAGCACAATCAAGAGCCAGGAATAGACAAAAGTTGAAACTATGATTTTGAAAATTCAAATCTAAAATTTTCCCGGTTCTTGATTAGTTTCGCTTCATCATATTTCAGAGAAAAATTGATCAGAAATCAAATCAGCTGACACACAATAATAATCAAGAGCTGGGAATAGCCAGAAGCTGTGATTTTTGAAAATTAAATTTTGAATATTCCTGGCTTATGATAGGGCTGATTTTATATCTCAGGAAGAACGCCATCAATCAAATCAAATCAAATTAACTTTAACCCAAACAAGAGCCAGGAATAGACAAAAGGTAAAACTATGATTTTGAAAATTCAAATTTCAAATTTACCCGACTCTTGATTAGATTCGCTTCATCATATTTCAGAAAAAAATCGATCAGAAATCAAATCAGCTGACACACAATAATAATCAAGAGCCGGGAATAGCCAGAAGCTGTGATTTTTGAAATTCAAATTTTGAATATTCCTGGTTTATGATTGGGTTGATTTTATATATCAGGAAGAACGCCATCAATCAAATCAAACCAAATTAACTTTAACCCAATCAAGAGCCAGGAATAGACAAAAGTTGAAACTATGATTTTGAAAATTGAAATTTTAAATTTTCTCGACTCTTGATTAGATTCGGTTCATCATATTTCAGAAAAAAAAGGAATCAATAATCAAACCAGCTGACACACAATAATAATCAAGAGCCGGGAATAGCTAGAAGTTATGCTTTCTAAAATTCAAATTTTGAATATTCTTAACTTTTGATTGGGTTAATTTTATATCTCAGAAAGAAAGTCCATCAATGAAATTAAACCAAATTAACCTCAACACAATCAAGAGCCATTAATAGACAAAAGTTGAAACTATGATCACGGAAATCCAAATTTTAAATTTTCCCGGCTCTTGATTATATTTACTTCATCGTAGTTCAGAAAGAGATCGATCAGAAATCAAACCAGCTCACACAAAATGATAATCAAGAGCAGCCGGGAATAGCCACAAGCTGTGATTTTTGAAATTCAAAATTTGAATATTCCTGGCATTTGATTGGGTTGATTTTATGTCTCAGAGAGAATTTCATCAATGAAATTAAACCAAATTAACTTCAGCACAATCAAGAGCCAGGAATAGACAAAAGTTGAAACTATGATTAATGATGATGAATGCTATGATACAATATTAATCTAGAGCCGGGAATAGCCAAAAGCTGTATTTTTTAAAATTAAAATTTTGAATTTTCCCGACTCTTGATTAGATTCGTTTTCGGTTGCTAGACTAATAATAAAGAAGTTTTTTTGCAAACTTAATATAAAAAATATATCCTATCAGTTCAAGCAGCAGGACTTATGTTCTGTATGTAATATGCAAGTAGCGGAAACATTTCACCACTTATTTTTTGTCTGCCCACTATATAAACACTTGCGACCATTAAACTGGAGTGACGAAAACTTTGCTTTAGCTCTAGGTGACTTAACCCTCAACTCTGCTAAAGAAATCTATAACAGTGTTGCAAATATTTTAAAGCTAAGATCGTTCCTGCGTAACGGATGAGGCAACGATTGTATTAAATTGTGTAACATCTTTGTTTTTTCCTTGTTTTCCTGGTGATTAGTGATGGTGGGTACTTTTGAACTTTATTGCACTATATTTAAAAGTTTAATTTTTTATTTTTATTTTTTATTTTTTTGTTAATATTATGCACTTTGTTTGTATTACTAGTATTTAATTTATGTTTTTACGTGAACTCATGTTCATAAAAATGTATTTCTTTTGAGAACATTAAATAAATTGAATTGAATTGAATTGAATTGATTCGTTTCATCATATTTCAGAAAAAAATCGATCAGAAATCAAATCACCTGATACACAATAATAATCAAGAGCCGGAAATAGCCAGAAGCTGTAATTTTTAAAATTCAAATTTTGAATTTTCCCTGCTCTTGATAAGATTCGCTGCATGATATTCCAGAACAAAAATCGATCAAAAATCAAACCAGTTGATACAATAATAATCAAGAGCCGGAATAGCCAGAAGCTGATTTCTAAATTTTAAATTTTGAATATTCCAGGTTTTTGATTGGGTTGATTTTATATCTAAAAGAGCATGGAAATGATTTGACTCAGATCAGAAGATCTTTAAAACTACATTGACATCTACAGAACTGAATTATGTTATGGATCATTTTGACAATGAAAATTAGGTATCCAAACCGGCTATGAGTGGAGAAGTTGAGGATATTTCTGTTTCAAACTGGAAAGTTTACCGCATTGATGAAGACATTGGATTTTACTCAACAACCAAATAATATAAAGCCCTTTCAACCTGTCGTTGGATTCTATGTCAAAACAAGATGGTACATTTAGCTAGAGATTTTGAACAAGAAGAACGAATTGATTATTCGCAGACAAGAATGTGATCATTCTAGCTTAGAAGAAACCATAATGCGATAGTGGAATCTTGCCATCTATATTATTATGATTCTGGGAAATATCTTGTATAAGAACTAACACATTCTGACTCGTATTCTGATGACATTACCATCTATGTATTGAAAGGAAGCAGATCCAGAGTGCGAATAGGAAATTCGACAAGTCTGAAATGGAGAAGGGATCCATTCTCACATTCCCAATTGTCCTGGGGAAAAAAAAAACGAAATAGAAATTTTCTATATGTAATAAAAAAGAATAAACATTTTCGAAGATGTCACAGTTAGGTATCAGAAGTTCTGGAAGCTAAAATCAAACTATAGGTATGTTCACCAAAAGAATGAAGCATGTCTTCCCTCTTCATCCGTTAAAATTACGTGGTACCAATTTTCCATTGATAACTATCGTATGAACGTATTGGAAACATTGTGAATAAGTTTCGTAACTATTAGGAAATATAAGTTAGGTGGAGAAATATATCTTTCTGTCTTAACAAGTTCCGAATCCATGTAAAGCAGCGAATGTTGTCACAATACGTGTAGGAAAAGATTTACTGCGTTTTAAGCGACCTTTTCAGGCCGTAAATCAGAAACGGGCGAGAAAGAGTCGGTAGTCGCCCTCCGGTTTGGATTTATGGCCTCAAAATATTGACATAATTCGAGTAAGACCTACTGTTAAGCTGATTTATAGCGGACTCGATTGATACACATCTATTATGGTGGTTTGTGTGAAGATTCTCTGACCAATCAGACCGCGTCCCAAACGTGAAACTATAAATTTTAACGGTGCCCGCGAGTTATATGCTTTAAAAATTCTACCATGCCGACCGTTTATTAAACCTGAACGGTTCAGGGATTTTCCTTCATCCATCGTCCATTTAAATATCTGGTTCGATATTACCATAGTTGTTTCTTCGCCAATCAGAAATTAGGGTTCGTATATCCGAGGCTCTGTAGACTGTTATTAGTGGCTATTACGTTTTATTGCAGCTAATATCTGATGGACAATAATAATTTCAGTTGCATGTTGGCATGATGGAGTTTTTGCAATTATTGTGTTTTACAATAGATTCTACCATTGTTTCAGCTTCATACTAAGATAAGCAGGTATCCCCTACTGTGTAATATAACTGATGGTGTCATACCTAGATAATAATAATTGCTCTCTAAGTAGATGTTCTATGTGTGAATGTACAATGTGCAATGTATTGAAAAATGTAAAGTCAAAAATGAGTTATCGCAAAAACTCTCCAAGTTCTGCCTATCTCCAAGGTATAATCTACAAAACCTCAATAACATGGCTGACGTTGTTACAGCCTATTATTACGAAGGCTGTCGTTGGGTATTCGATAATGTTAGGAAATTGGCCTTGTTAAAATAATAATAAGGACCCTACTCTCCAAACGGCAAAAGAAAAAAAAATGAACGCTGCGGCTCTGAAAATATGGCTGATGTTTATAATGAAACAGGAAAATACATGATTGATGCAAGGAAGAGTTCAAATTTCAAAATCTGCAATAAATAATTTATTAATTGATAAAAGTAAGTTCAATACATACAATATCTGACTCCTGTTTCGGGATTGATGGATGGTCCATCAATGACCAAACAATTATTGACCTTTTCTCCCGGCTTTTTTTCAAAGATATTTATGTGACACGTTTGGGTTCGCCAAGCTCCATAAATTACTTCTTCTTGTTAAATAAACTGTGATGTAAATAATGATGTTCAACAATATTAGAGGTTGATTTGACTTTTTGAAACATGACCAATCCCAGCTTCACTCACATTAAAATAAGGCATTTTACAACTTATTTATATCTAACTAATCTGGTGTATGATAAGACCTATAGGCGAATACAATCATCCTTTGTTTAAAACAATATATTCTCAAGTAAATATAGAGGGTAAAAGGACAAAATTCTATTCGTTTCGACCACTCATTTATATTAGTCCATTTGTGGTCAGTAAAAACAAGGTTCCCTCCAGCTCCGACAGCATTTTGCGTAATTTTTCTTATAGAGTCGGCAAGCCCTCTTGGGAGTCTTTTAGAGAAAGTTCATCGGGGTTTAAATGCTTATTATGTCGGGGTGCAGCGAAGGACTTGCCAATTTGATATATGGCCATGGCAGACGCACGACGTTTTAGCCCCAGTGGGGAGTCGGCTCGCGCGGTCTCGTTCAAAGCTCAAACATTGTATTCTGCTTGAAGACCGTGAACCAATTTTTGAGTCGAATATTTAATTTATTGGCTGTGGATTTGGCCAGGTAACAAACTAAGAGGTACGAATCAATACACCTAATCAAAAAAACTAATACCTACCTGTGCATTAAATTATAAGCCTTAATATCTCAAGCTTATCAAAATACGTAGAGGGCTCTAAAACAAAAATCAATAAAATATGACGGAAAATAAGAAACTTTTCCTCCGATACACTGTCTCCCGTTTATTTATCCGGCATCAGGCGGGATCCGGTTTCACTCAAACTTCTGCCAACTACTTAAAACTCTTTCGTCTTCCCATTTCGGCTGACAGGCTGTCGCTCAACCCAGCTAAAACGACGAAGACGACGTTCCCGAAAAAGGTGCCTTTGCCAGTCCGGAATTTTAGGAAAATTTTAAAGGAGGGAAAACGCATTTACCCTGGATCATACGTTTCCTGCTTTTAACGTTTTAATTTGATTTATTTTTGGATTTGGGACGCTTTTAAATAAAAATAAAAATATATTATTATCCACGTAATTATTTATCCGCTATTCCAAACAAAGAAATAGCAAATTCATCATCCAGAGCCACGATTCTTTAATGTCTATACCTTTATGCCTTTGAGCTTTTACACCGCGTCAAACTAATTGAGCCAAGCAGACAGTTGGCTTTATGTTTCGAATTTAACGCTCATCCGGATTTATTATTTATCAGCCTCAAGCTTTTCTACTTTTGATCAGCGTTCTCATAAAACAAGCACAACATAAAGTAGTGCATTATAAAGAGATGTTGATTTTTGTCTTATATTGTACATGAACTATGTCCCTGTCTTTTGTATGTTTCCTGTTGATTTGGATGCTGCCAACTGCCTTTAGGCGTCTTCGTGGATGGTCGCAGCACTCGTAGCACTCGTCTTCATAAAAATTTACAGAGTGACCGTTTGAAGGATAACTTTGACCTTCTGGATCAGCATTAGTCTCCTTCTTCCTAGTCTTTCTTTCTCCACTTGCCGGATTTTTCTTTTCTACATTCCGTTGATCTATTCCCGGCTTCCCTAAGCTCGGAAAATGATTCGAGGTCCAGGTCACTTTCTTCCAGTTGTTAACTTCCCAGCTGTTCGGGACTCCGTTCTTGATCCGCATCTTATCGAAAGCTTCTTACAGGAACTCTTTGTAGCTGATCGATTCTGAGGCAGTTCTTGTATTGATCTGGGCATGCTCGGTGTTGCAAGTTCTTAATCGAAGGTCATCAGAAAGAGAGTGAGATATCACGTCACGTTTGAAATGTCCCTTTCTTCCATAGCAATAACATGCAGAGCTTTTGTTCAAGTTTCCTACCCATTGAATGCCGAGAGTCATTATCAAGAGGAAAGCAAGATACCAACCAACCTTATAATGTCTCCTTCTTTCGCAGCGGTTACATTTAATGCTCCCTTTTAAGTTCCTCAATCTTCCATAATTTTTATTTTTTCCATTGAAACTTTTTCTCCACGAATTGACACAGCTCTAATCTTTGCTTCGGAAATCTCATAGGTGGCCTCGATTTCTAGGGCTTTGATTAGAGTTTCACTGCTATTTGATGGTAGTTGTTCTCAGATTTTTGTTACTGATTCCGGATTGGCCAACCAGACGGCGGATGTCGGTTTAAAATTTTTGAAGGCTTTCTGCAGCTTTCTGTTATCTTGATCCTAGCTTTACGTGGTTAATCATGGTGTTGATCTCCATAACGACGCTCTAACGCATCGTCAAGCGCAGCATAGTTATCTTGGGACGCAGGCAGAAGAGTCTCTAAAAAGTCTAAGACCACGCAAAGCTACAATCAAGCCTGTAGTCCTGTCATGGGAGCTCCAGCCATAAGCCATTGCAACAGTCTTGAATTGACATCTGTAGATGGCCCACGATGTCTTTCCCTCATATACTGAGTGACATAGAAATTGCAACACCCAGTAAAGGTAAATGTATTTATCAATATTTTGGGAAGTAGTTAGGATAAATATGAATAATAATCGATAACATTTTTGAGAGGAATTCTTAACAATTGAATAGTAGTTTGCGTCTCCATGTAAGTTTTGACATTCTGTAACTCTTCGTGGCATGCTGCGAATCAGATGATCGATATCTGCCTGCGGTGGGTTCTCCCAGGCTAATCTTACCTCATGACGTAGACGCTGTATCTTCAGCAGAAGACGTGAGACGTGGCAACTGTCTTAGCCTTCTACCTATATCATATCCCAGACATTTTCAATAGGCGATAAGTCTGGTGACCTTACGCGCCATGGAAGAAGGGTTACGTTAGCAAGTTGGAGGAAGTTGCTAGTAATTGCAGCGGTATGTGACTCCGCGTTGTCTTGTTTGAAAATTGGATATTGGAGTTGCTGAAGGTAGGGTAACGTAGAAGAGTCCGTCGCAGACGTGGAGAAAGGCACCAACTTCAATTTTGCATGGAGCGTGGGACTGATGCCCTTACTAGGGGCGTTATGGCTTGGGGTGCCATAGCAGTTGGAGCAGGTCATCTCTAGTTTTTTTAGATAGAAACATGAACGCTCAATCCTACATTAATAACGTATTACAACCTGTCACGTTGCCCTACCTTCAGCAAAGATCCAATTTTTCAACAAGACAATGCGAAATCACATACCGCTGCAGTTACTTTAAATTTTCTCCAACAAGCTAATGTAACCCTTCTTCCATAGCCCGCAAGGTCACCAGACTTATCGCCTATCAAACATGCCTGGGATGTGATAGGTAGAAGACTGAGGCAGTTGCCACATCTTCTACTGAATGTAAAACGTCTACGTCATATGGTTAGATTACTTTGGGAAAACCTACCACAAGTAGATACGGATAATCTGATTCGCAGCATGCCAAGAAGAGTTACAGAATGTCAAAACTTACGTGGAGGCGCAACTCACTATTGAATTGTTAAGAATTCCTTTCATTTTATAACTGTTACCCTCTAAATAGGCTAATTGTCAAATTCTCAGCTGATTCGAATTATGTCATCAACCTACAATAAAAGGAAAGTCTCATTGTTATAATACAAACCAGGATCTTTCATAGACCTTCGTATATTAACCTTAATCAGTAATGGTTTTGTGAAATAGGTTATTCCAACATTTGGGTGCCTGTTTCAGGCCATATAAAGATTTGGTCTACTTGCATACAAGGCCTGGATTGCCTTGGCTTGCTGCATATACACAGGTTTTCCAAGATCTCCATAAAGAAAGGCTGAATTGAAATCCAGCTTTCGCACATACCTGTCTGGCTGGAGATATAAACATAACAAAACGCGAATATATAACATTTCATCGAGCTCACTCTGAAGAAAGCCACGAGCCACTGAACCCTCCTTTTTCACTTCTGTTCCATTAACACTTTCCTTGCGAAATACCCACTTCGAATCTTTGATCTCTTGATGTTGAGGAGGTGATACCAATTCCCAAGTTGACATATTTTCATTGAATTCAGTTCTTCTCATAGGTCCGTGGACTGTGGTACTTCTGTTATCAAATTTCCAGCTGATAAAGCCATCATTAAATTTTCTTCAAATTTTACGTTGCAGTCGTCTAAATATCACGGTTTCTGTATAATTCGGGTACCGTGTCGTTTATTTTTATTAGGTACTTGTTATTTCTAAAGTCTCTATTTTCCCAATTTCTTTTATATTTTTAGCATTTTCTTCTCCCAAATCTTCCTCAAAATCTCCTGCTATCTCATCCTGTTGACTTATGTCATCATTTATGTCTGTGTCGGTTACGTTCCTCTAATTCCTATTTTCGTTGAAAACTACATTTCTTGCATGAACTATTTTATTTTCTTCTGGGTTCCACAGCCTGAATCCGTTATCAGATTATCCTATCATAATTATCTTTCTGTTTCGGCTTCGAATTTAGTTTTCCTAGCTTCTCTTGGGATTAAATTATATGCTTCGCAGCCAACATTCTGCAGGGGTGTTATATTATTTGGTAATAAACTTGTTTCTGTACAATTCAGTAAGTGAATAGCACATCTCACAGCTTCCCTCCAAAAGATTTTTGATAAATTTGAATCCAATACCTATCAAACATCTTGCAAAGTTTTCATAATATTTCTGTTTATAATTTCTGCAACACAATTTTGTTGGGGATTTCTCGGAACGGTGTATTGTTGAATTGAATATTTGCATAGATTATTAAAATTTTTAGAAATATATTCCCCACCATTGTCACAGCGTAACCTTTCTATTTTTCTTTGAAATTTGGAGAAAGTCATATCTATAAATTCTTCGAATTTTTGTGTCACCTACCTCACTTTTTTGAGCAATTAGGTAAACAACACAAAAATGAGAGTAGTGGTCAATAAAACTTACATACTAGTTGTTTCCGTCATGCGTTGTTGGATTGTTGAGACCACATACGTCGCTAGAAATGGTTTCTCAAATTCTTGTTGGCTTTCTGAAATCAGGTATTTTGCAGTAAAGTTTTTCAATCTGTTTGCCTTTCATGCATATTTCACATATTCCTGGAATAGGAAATTTTGCTGTATGTCCCATTTTTCTGTGTATCCAAAAACGACCTTCCCTTGTGGTAGAAGCTGCTTCATTTTCAAGCAAGTTCATGATAACTGTATATAAATTTCCATTTTTCCTTTCTTGATGATAGCTTCATTATTTCTGGATAAAATGTCTGACCCAGCTTCTTCTAATTTTCGAACTGATAAATTGCAAAATAATCCATTACAAACCCAAACATTGTTTATTATGATAGTCTGGTTTCCAATATCCACTTTCATGTTTCCTTCTTGCACAGCTTTTATTATGGAACCAGATTTTGCTACATTTATACTATGAATCAGTGATATATTTGCGAAACTTCTCTTGAACAAGATGGTGTGTTGCACCACTATCTAAAACAAAATCGATTTTTGAATTGTATGCTGTATTTGCATTTTCACTTGTCGTCAAAAATTAAATCGGGTTATCACTATTTTCGTTGCTTTCTTCTATCATATAGGCTCCTCTTCTTGATCATCTTCTGCCTTGTTGAAATCCTCTTCCTCTTTGTGTATAATCTACTCGTCTGTGACCTCTTTTTCCACAATTGTGACAATTATATGGAGAATTTCATACATCTGTCAAAACTGGTATTCCAACAATAAATTGACATGTTTTGATTGTTGATTTGAACCAATCAGATTGTAATTACGCGATAATTTGCACTACATAGTGCAAATTATCAGATAATTGCATACTAACTGGTGCGAAAACTGGTGTTTTGACATTTTTTGACAAAAAAATTAGATTTTTGATTTATGAAATTCTCTCATTAAATACAACTCGTGCAATGGAAATATATTTATAATTTTCGACAAATTTGCACTCATGCGTTTTTAACTGAAAAAGGCACTCGTGCACTACGTGCACTCGTGCTCTTTTTCAACTAAAAATGCATTCGGGCAAATTTCCCAAAAATTATCAATAATTTCCATTGCACTAGTTATATTACTATTGAAAATCATTGTTATTCGCTTCACTATTTGGAATTACAAAAGTTGCCACCACCTCTATTTCCTCTGTTTCCAAAATTTCTTCTATTTCGAAAATTCCTATAATTCCTATATATCCTCTGTGTCATAGAGATAGGTACTGCATCATTTACTGTTTGTTTCTCGTCATTATGCCTTTGTCTGTCGAGTCTCTTCCATAAGTAGTTTGTTTTTGACAAACTCTAATGCCACTTTCGTTTCATCATGAGTAAACATGACATTAAGTGCTGTAACAATGCCTTGAAATGACTGCGGCATCGATGATAGTATCTAATTGTGAAATTATTTCATTTTCTTCAAGTTTTCCACCAGCAGCTTTTAGTTTAGAAACAGTGTACTCAAACTCAATTATGAAAGAATTAAGAAGAGTTCCTTCAATATATTTCAGTGACCTTGGTTTCCATTGTAGCTGTACCTGTGTTGCTATTCCAGTTTAACAATATGTTGCTCGGTGTATCTCAATAATTTCTCTAGCAGTTATCTGAGAGAAAATTTATCAAGATATTTCGTGCTTTTACGTCATATTTGGTAAAGGCGTTAAGTTCTGCTACGCTTGTCGCTGCAGGCGTTGATAAAACAGAAAGCACTCCTGCTTCTTTTAGAACAAGACGGACTCGAAATTCCCAATTAGAAAAACCGCTTCCATCGAAAGGTTTGATGTTGCTGGTTTACGACACGTTTGAGGTAATGTTTTAAAGCATATTCCTTGAGTACCTATTCCACAAGTTCCACAATAATTCTGCTAAGAAACTTTTTAATTTCAATGACCTTTGCTCACCCTCATGGTTTCCAAAGTTTTGCACTTGAAATTTAATTTTCCAGTCTGGGCCTGGATGTATTTATGTATAATTAAACCAACTTCCTGACTTTGATTCAACACTTTTATTTAGTGATAAAAACTCACTATCATGCTAGAAAATATATTTTCCGAAAAACTCTGGTGGCTTGGGGGAATCTGTATGGGAGGTATAGAGGGCGTCGCGTCGGATATATAGAGTCGCCGTAAAAAAAGAAGTTCCATTGCGGGGCCGGAAAATGGAACAGGCCCCGTGTCGACAAAAAAGCCAAAAGAAAAATCGTCTTTGTGACGACGGATAAAAGCGGGCTGAGTCTTTGCATGTTGTTGCGACAAACGCGAACGACTCAGACCACTGAGAGATATTCCTTCGCGAAACGTTTCTTTGTTGTTTACATTGTGCTCTGACGTATCGCAATTTTGGAAGCCCGGATTATAAATGGTCGGGCCCTTTTGTTAGCCAAATATATACATTTTTAACATTTGAATCCATGCATGGCTTTTGTTATCCGAAAAGAGCGCTGCTTTTTTAATATCCAGTTTTTTGCCAAGCCATGTTTACTCAGATGTTTGCCCAAAATTTAATTAACCAATAAATTGTTTCATGCAAGCCATCAGTAAAAACATCGGCCTCGCCACAGCCGGATTTTCCAAATGGGCAATGTAGCCGGCGGCATTTCTTGTCAGCTTCAGCTTCGAATATTAATCGAAGCTGAATGAAATGTAGATTTATTCGTGACAGCTCCGCTGACCCGGTCGGTCGGCATCTGCCACATCGGGGCCGCTTCTCCATCCATCCATCCATCCCAGACCAAAATTGTAATTTAATTGAAAAAATTCTCATTCATATGCAGCCAAAGTAAAAAATGCACCCACATTTACGAAAAAGGCACGTTGTGGAATTTAAAATCGTAAAATCCTATTTCACTACAAAATAAGACATAAAATCATCATTCAAAAAGATAAGCCCATTTTGGCTAAAACTTGATTAAAAAAAAAATGTCTCATAGGTATAAACATGGTCGCAGAAAGGTTATTAAACACTGCGGGGACCATAGGTAGTTATCAGTTATCGGTATCGGTGTGGCGCTATTTAAAAGTTATAAATCGCATTTGGTTATTGAGGTAATAGGTTCAAGCGGCGTAATCTCAAAGATAAGCGCAAACGCTCGTAGAGTCGAGAATTGTCGACAAGAGCTTTTCTCACGGCGAAAATAACCAACGAAAATCGCTGTAAAGAGTCGGGATTCATTAACTAATATTAGACAAGATATTTTCAACTAGGTAGACTTTAGATGCTTGAGAAGATGTGTCAGTTTTTCACCACAAGCTAAAGTTGTAAAAGTTAAAATTATATTGGGAAAAAAGTTTGAATGAAAGTACCTACTTCTAAACTTGTTGGGCGAAAGGAAATGGAACTTGATTGCCAGCTATGAATCAATGATAGATGAAAAGAACCTCTTTTAGTGGTAGAGGTTCAGCGCTGAAACAAGGGAAACGGATGAGGCATGCAAGTACCTACCTACCTAGTCTTTTGATAGAAAAGGAAATATAACAGAATGTAGAGAAATCAATAAAATAATACAAACAACTTTCAGAGAAGACACACAGAAAAACAGCGAAGTAATGATGAAAGGAGTCAGAGCTCGGAACCAGCAAAACCATGCGCAAAGGAAGTGAAGATGGATCAGAAGAAAATAAACAAGAATAAAATCGCTCTAGTGCGTGAATAAAAGTTCCGAAGATGTATAAGATATTGAATAATTTTGAGACGGAGGACACATAGCAAGATACTGCAGTGTATCCAAATGAGGTAACAGTGACTTTTCCTTGTACAAATCTTTAAGAGTTTTCTTAGAAAATCTCAGATTCTCTATCAATAGCAACTCGCTGAAAAATTCGCTAAATAGTGGGCGCCTCTAAAAGGGAAATGAGCGGAATCGGGGTCTGAGTAATGAGCCTTGCGAGAGGAGCGTCTCTATCTCTCCGAAGAGACTCGGGGATCATTGACAAGTGCAAGCGAAGAACGGTTAATAGGTATTTTGATAACGGGGCGCAGATAGCCGTGCCGCCCGCGACACCAACACAAATATACTGGAAACGGAAACTGCATGATCAATGGCAACACAGCACATACCAGGAAATTATCTTTGCTGTCGAAATTCTCACCCCCTCACTACAGCCACTTTCGACCGCGTTTTACGATTGTTATTATTCCTTTCAGAGATAACTTTTGAGGCCGCCTTTCTGATCACAGAAAAAAAATTGCGATAAGAAGCCTTTTTCATTATTTTTATTGCAGAAAAAAATTTTGCCCTGGAACAATCATTATTGACAAAATAGATAAGAAGCAATAAACCTCCACCTGCGAACATTATGCAAAATCAATTCCTCTCTTTTCTTTAAGCGGCGTCTTTTGTTCCTGCATCGTTTTCCTACCCCTCCCGGTTCCTTGCCGCGTCGCCCGTACACCCGCAGGAATATCTTTTCAAAAGGAGCAGGATTGTAAGGATTAAGACAATCACATTTTTCGAAGGCTGAAAAAGTTCCCTACTCTGTTCAGAATTAAAAGGATGAGATCGACAGGACGATATTAAAACACACAAAAAAAAAAAACGGAAGCCCTGCTGGCATATTTTAACGAAGAAAATTGAGTATTTTTTTTTTTGTGTGCAAAAATATACAGAGAATGTTCAAAGTTAGGCTGCTAGACAGTCCTCCAGGGCCATCTTATCTACGCTAGAGGGCAAAGTTGACCTCTTTAGTGGACAGGTGTGACGTCACAGGTCACAAGGGACTGGACAGATATTACCTTTTTTAACCGTAGGGCTAAGGATGGGCGGGAGTCGTCGAGATTGAAAGGTCCCTCAGGAAATGGTCCTCTTTCAGGATAAGAAATTGGCATTTGTGTTTTCAAGGGAGAAGATTTTTATTTAGCGAGGTTTTTTGTTATAAAGTTTCACCTGCAGCTGATGAGTGCAGGGCAATAATCGTAGGCCGTGAAAAGGCAATCAGTCACGGAGGACTTTTTTCTCGGGCCCGAGGTTAATACATCATCGAAATAGCGTCAATTAATATTCGAATATTCATGCAGTTGCCAAATTAAAAACCCGCCCCCGGTCTCGGGCCGAGAAAGAAGAAGAAAATGATGGCCCCTCGACCGAAGGACCCTTTAGTGATCGGTCTTGCTCTTTCCGTAGGACAAGACAAATCGAATGTCAGCCGCTAATAAGTAAGCGGAGAAAAGTGGACACGATGTACCGGGTAACATACAAAAGTATCTAATAATGGTCTACTATACAGACCGGACTAACCTAGTAGACACATAGGGAGTAATAAGACGAATTAGCTTGTACCAGGTTTAGGTTCCGTTTACTGTTCATTTGTTGTGTCATTTTTGGCTGCTTTAGTGGCATACACAAGAATTTGCATAATAAACAATTGACCTGTCTCGTAACACAATCGAATCGGCGCGCGCAGCCTGTGGCAAGCAGGTGAGAAGGTGAAGTTTGCTCAGGGGCGCATATACGGGGGGGTAATGGGGGTAATTACCCCCCCAGAAAACTAGAAAATTTTCAACCAACCTAAATTTTTAGTTTTTCTACTGAAAATATAGGAATTATATTGCGAAAACTATTAAAATACTACTAACATGGCAGCAGCCTTAGAGCAGGTAAAGGAAAAAAGGAGTAGTAACCTGGATTTGGAAAATGAAGCCGTTTTTTTCCAGGTACTTTTGCACCAAAAAAATGGCGGAATAGGCAATTCATTGGGCAATTCAATGCTTTACCTGTATCTTGGTGCCAAACACCTGCCAAAAACTTGGCTTCACTTTAGTTTCATAAGCAGAATAGCGCGTTCCTACTCCTTATGTCCGTAGGACAGCGCTTCCCTGCTCTAAGGCAGCAGCGCTTTTTTACTTTTGTCTTCGTCATCGACGTCAAATGTCTGTCACTCGGTGCCGCGCCACTTAGGGTCGGTTTCAATAGCGATTTGCCTCTGGGTTGGTTTTAACTCCAGGGACCAAGTTCGTTTTTGTCATCTTTTTCGTCGATTTGCTCCGAAATTTTGACAGGCATGTCATTTGTAAATTGAAACTATCTTATCCAGTCACGTGCCTGTCAAAAATTCGAAGCATATTGACGAAAAAGATGACAAAAACCAATTCGGCCAGGGTAATAGTGTGTTAGGGCCGGTTTCTCAATAGCAGGACACCCTCGGGTTAAATAAGGGGTTAAACATAACTCCAAGGTAAACAAAGCAACTGGACACGCTGACCCTGGAGTTGAAATTAACCCGGAGGTGACTCGCTATCGAAAAACCTGCACTTACGTGTCCAGTTTCAATGGAGTTATGCTTAACCTGGGGGTGACTTGCTATTGAGAAACCAGCCCTTAGGGCCGAATTTATAGTTGCTCCTTTAGGTTTCCTCAGAATCCTCAGACCTCAAGGAGGCCTTGAACGTTTAGAATTGATATATGACTAACTTGTCACATAGTAGCAAGTCTCCACTCTTAACTCACGACCTTCAAGGAAGACCCAAGGAACAACTAAAAATTCGGCCCTTACCTACCACACATTTAACAACTAGGGATGCCCATCCAACTGATAACATCGATGTTTCGGTATCGATAAAACATCGAAAGCTGATATCGATGTTAAGAAAATATTGATAGAAAAACATCGATGTTTCCTCAACATCGATTTTGGAAGGTAATAATTTGGGCCTGACGCCCCCAAAAAAATTTCGGGGAGCCTGCGGCAAGCTGCCTCCGGCGCCGGCGCGGCGGTAAGTAAGCGCGTGTACCGGATTTTTGTTTACCCCCCCCCCCCCCCCAGACCCACACTCTGGATGCGCCACTGAGTTTGCTACGGGCTAGAGTTATATTTGTATTCAGGGGCGAATTCAGAATCAGAATCGTTCCTTCTTTCTTTGTAACGTGTAATTTGGCAAGGAGAAAACTAATACCACAGCATCTAATCTAATACTTCACGTATACTTCTGAACTCATCCCAGTGTTGTTAAGGGTTATGTTAGAACATAAGTGACATATTACTTTGCACTTTCATTGTGCGATGTTGCTGGATAAAACATTTATCAAAATAAAAATGTGTACTTTAAAGCTCTTCTTTTGTCTGATTGATGGCCATTTCCACCAAACTATAACTAAGCTTTGCTTAACTATGAAGCCCCTAAAAGTTAAGCGACATTCAAATATAATTTCGTTTCACCATAGTTTTTGAGTAGAAGCTTAGCTAAGTGTCGTAAAGCTTTGACAACATTGCATTTTAAGTGAAAGATTTGGGTACTTTTCGTTTTTATACCAGTCGTTTTCATAGAGGGTGGTTTAGATATTCGTGGTTTATCCTGTATTCTGCATTGTGTGTGAACGAACACGAAGGTATAGTCTATCGATAGTCAAATGAGACAGTAAAACAAATAAGATTCCTTTGGCCGTCGGCGTTTTCTTTATGAAGCACGGGCGGGGTAATAGAAATTTATTAAAACAGTTTTATATAAAATAAAACATGAGGCACGATACAACTCAAATAGGAATCAAATTTATAAAAACTCTCTACTGCACTGTCTTTCCAGACGAAACTGATTGGCAAGCGGCGGTCTCTACAAAGAAATATGCCGCCAAAGACGCGGCCGCTTCAAAGAAATATGCCGCTAAAAATTCTAACCAATAAGATATTTCTGGAGTCAACGTTGACTGTATAAACCAACCAATAAGATGCATTGTTCGCACTTGGATTCGCATCCAGTGTCTAGGGACACGCTCAATATATTTTTCCTGATAATAGTAAAATAATTTTAACGGACAATACGATAATTTGAGGAGACCCCAATTTTTGCCTTGTCTCATTTGAGAAACGATAGACTATACCTAGAGCAGTGTAGAGTCGGGGAATAGAGACAAACATGGAGAGTTTATCCAAAAAAAAGCCGGACATCAAACTCATCATAATAATTTCTCCGGTCATAATTTCTTCTATGAGGTATAATATTTCGAGATCATCATTAGTATTAAAATCCATATTTACTTTTAAACCTGAACAAACACATAAAAATACGAGACGGAATGGAGTCTGAATGTATGAATTTGTGAAATTACTGAGATAAGGATAAATTATTTTGTTTGTCACTTGAACGGAAAAATCTGGAGGATGTTAGTGCATGCGCACATCTCTACTTAACGATAAGTGGCCATTAAGCCTTAAGAATTTTGACGGTTTAGTTAAGTGATTCTTGATAAAACAAAATAAGCGCGGAGGAAAGCAAAATCTAACTTAAGGATCACTTAACGTTAAGTACACTTAACTTTTGCTTGGTGGAAATTGCCATTAAGACACTTGAAAATATATCACTTTTTTAATGGTATAAAATATTATTCGATTTGTGTTGTATACATTTGTTCTGCAACAATACAATTTGGCTACACTGCAACCCACAAGTTGCGCGCGCATGTCATCTTTTATCACTTTCTAATTTGTATTTATTACAATTAAGCTATCTTTTTCTATTTATGCGAGACAGGTCAATTGGCTTTTTGACAAAAGTTCAATAGACCCTTAAGGCCGGGATAGACGCTCCGTCATATCCATCAACTTGCTTGCGCAAACGCAAATTGAATGGCAAGACTGAATCCTTATTTGATTCTTAACTATCCAGTCTTCAGCTTCTTGGTGAATACATTTTATATTTTGGAAACCAAAATGTATTTCCAGCTCCATTTTTTAAAATTTGTGCGTGACAAGTAAACAAACTTAAACAAAAACGCATAGTCTCGTCCATATTCCACATTGTTGTTGGGGTTTGTTGGGATGACCAAAAGACTGTTGAACTGTCTATTCACATTTATCTGTATTTACCTATAATAATGAAGTGTGTAGTGTAGTATATCATACCCGGGTTCGTTCAGCAAGATTGAACGGTGAGAATTTTCATCACATTTCAAACAACAAATCTCCTGAAAAACAAATAGGACCCACGTTGTGGAGACTTACTCAATTTTACTGGGAGGTTGTGATATGTGAAAGAAACGAAAATTTTGTGAACCGTCTACTTTATTATTGAGGTAAATCGTACAGTTCTCGACCTAGAACTAACGAGGAGAAAGAGCATGGCAGAGAAACCCTAGATCTAACATTCCTCAAAAATCAAAACATACTGTGTCATTTTAATCATAATTGTGAGTCATAAATCAATGATTCAATAATTCAATAAAAGTTTAATTTAGGTACCGTACTTTGTGCTAAAATTTTAATTCCACACACAACATTTAATCAACACTACCTATATACAATACTGAAGAGTTTTTGGTTAGTTAGCCAGTTTCATCAGCAGGTACTGAGGTCCCATACGGGATGCTACTCAGCTATAAATGTTATTTTGAGCCAATATCTCTTTCCTTTGTTTGGTAGGATATTCGCTCGTCAGAGTAGGATAATTTTAGTAAATTCAACAAGGCCCTAATGTAGGCTCTAAATTCAAAAATCAAAATCCACAGCACATAATTTTTCTAGAAAAAAATGACTCTTGTATAAGTAATTGAACTCTCAAAAACAAAATAACAATTATTCAACTGACCTGTGGATGCTCCTTTTGACACACAAACTAATCACAAATTGAATTGGTTTCATATAAAATAAAAATAAAAATTAAATATTGAACAATAGCGAACAAAACCTCCCTTCTTCTCTAGTCTAGTCGCTTATTTTCTCTGTCTCCCTTTCGGTGGTACCTTTCTGTTGCGGCGCACTCTCGTTCTCATCAATTTCACAGAACATTACATGGTTAACATAGGTAGTTACATCGTATTTTATCAACGTAACAGCTCTTCTTCTTTTCCTAAATTACTACTAACGCGTCCTCTATACAAATTGCATTATCTAATGTGTACCATCAAGGATATAGTAACAAAAATTCTTCATTCTTCAGTAAATTACCTATAGTTGTCATTCATGTATGGGTTCTAGAATTATATCAAAAGCAAAATAGATAGACACCAATAATAAACTTTCTAATACCCTCCCGTAGGTAGGATTCAATTCTTGGACAAATGTATCAGGGGGCGAAGAGCGGCCGAGCTTTCCGTGTAAAAAAAAACGTATCCCGTACTTTGTAATTTGTATCGCTGCCCAGGTTAATTATACGAGAGAGGAGCGGAATGCACGCGAGAGAGCGCTGCCTTGATGAGTGGTTTCTCTATTTGATGGAAACCCATCAATAAATAAACGTCTGCCGCTAATAAGCTGCCTCTATTTTTTTCCACCAGACTTGACAAATATTTCATCAAGCTTTGTCGGTATCTCAGACCCATGGCCGTTCCGGATTTGTCTTTTGTATTTATTATTCGTTTTATTTTTTAAAGTGAGTTATATCTTTTTTTCCAGGTCTACGTTTTATATAAAAGCTTTGGAGATATGGATAAATGTAGTGGGATTAATTTTGTAAAGTATATAAATATAAAATTAATTTTTTTTTATATGCTTTTATCTCTAGGGTTTTATCTTGAGCTATTACATACATTAGTCATTACTACAACGAAAGGCTATGGTATTCAATTAATCAAACAATATGAAAGATAGAAACCACACAAGCAATTTGTGTGCAGATATGAATTAAATCAAAATAGCTATTTATGTAACAAGGAAATTAGTAGATTATAATGCCCAGAAAGCCTTTGACCCGAAACGTTATGATCTATAATGCCCACTTATAAATCTCTAAGGTTGTTATAGGTATATTAACTTATTTCGTTTCCTAGACATTATAGATCTAAAATAGTTAAAAATAGAGAGCTGAAATATTCAGCGATTCTTATACTAGTAGAGGACTACAATCCCTGAAAAATTCAGCTCATTTGGACCTATAGCTTCAGAAATAGAATCGTGTTGAGCAATTTAGGGTGATTTATCAATTTTTCAATTTTTCTGAGTGCCTTTTTTCATAGAATCTGGCTCCAAATCTCAGAATAATTTAGTGTATGGAGTTTGGGGGATCCCAAAGGACCACTGAAAGCAAAATCTCAACAACAAAAAAAAATTGAAATTTCATCGTTGTAGTAAGAAGCTAGCTACTTTATGATTTAGATTTTGGAAAACTTTGAAAGGTCATAGCTTTTTTTCTATTAGAGATTGAAAGCTGAAATTTTCAGCGATTCTTATCCCAGTAGAGGACTACAATCCCTGAAAATTTCAGTTCATTTGGACTTATAGTTCCAGAAATAAAATCGTGTTAAGCAATTTGGGGTGATTTATCAATTTTTCAATTTTTCTGATTGTCTTTTTTTTATAGATTTCGGCTTCAAATCTGAGAATAATTTAGTGTATGGAGATGAGGTAGTCCGAAAGGACCATAAGGACACAAAATCTCAACAAAGAACATCTCACACTTCTTATGGATTTCGGTCACCGACAGATTTTGTTGAAACTTTAGTATATTATTTAAGAAGTAGAAATAAGCATTTTCTTTCATTGCACCGACCTCGTAGCGATACAGGGTGATACTGAAAAATTAGGTCAAAGATTTTTTTAAATTATCTACTGGTAAAATATCGTAATTTAACTTTGGTTGATAAAATAGGAACAGTATATAGGTACTCCTTAAAAAATGATATATTAATTTCTAGCATGTACAGGGTGGTCTCATTTGGACTCTATTAATAGGGAAAGCTTCATAAATTTTTTATTCATGAAAATAATTGATTTCCATAAAAACTTTCTAAAAGCACTTTTTGCACTGTAATACTCTCAGTATTTTTCTATTTGGCTCCGATTTCGAGATGTCGGGTCCGATTTTTTTTAATAGGACACCCCATATGTAAGTTACTCATTGGATAGCTCTGATTTTGCCGATTCTAATGATATTGCATCAAATCTGCAAAGACTTACCCTGGCGCAGATATAAATTCGGATCACAATTCCTCTTGAAGCAAACATCCAGTTGACACTAAAAATAAAACCAACAGCCCGAGACTGGATCTGACAATACTAAACAACTTAACAACTCTGGCCGAAGTTAGAAACGAATTAGATAATGAACTGAACGTAATAAACTGGGCAGAGAATCAAGAAGTGGAGACTATATGAACCGGTATCAGGGAAGCCTTTGTTAGCGTCAGCTCGGAATTTCCATCAACACTAGGATTAGGAAAAAAAGCTGGATTCTGGATGACTGATGAAATCCTCGACTTAAAGGAAGAAAGACGCCTGCAAAGAGACCCAGCAAGCATATCGTCAGTTGAATCTTGAAATAAAAAACAAAATCAGGGTAGCTGAAGAAAATTGGCTAAACGAACGGTGTGAGGAAATCAAAGACCTCGGGGCAAAATATAACAGTTTTAATATGCATAAGAAAATTAAAGAAGCTGCTGGTGTATACAAACCTCAAAAGACCAGCATTCTGTTGGACAGTCACGGTAAGCTCATTCTTGATGTCAACGACAAAGTAAAACAGTGGTGCAGTTACATCGAAAACCTGTTTTAGGACGGGAGATCGAAAATTCCTGAACAGTATTCACGAGAAGGACTAGGAAGAAGTCCAACACGACATTCAGTTATACAAAAACGGAAACCTGCCGCTTCAGACGGTGTCTACTCAGAACTTATTGAAATCCTTACAAATAAAGAGTCTTTTTCCCCCACGGTGAAACTTTTTAATATGCTCTACCGATCATTCCCTCTGACTGGCTTATATCAACATTTGTGACGCTTCCGTGGAAAATCTCTGCAAAAAGATGCAAAAAGATTATCAGCTTGTTAGCTTGATGAGCCACTTTCTCAAGATTTTTCTAAAGTTCATCCATAAAAAAATATACGCAAAGTGCGAGTCCTTCACGGGCAAATCCCAATTTAGTTTTTGTAACGGTTTTGGCACAAAACTTGGATGTTAAACAAGGCCTGTATACGCATGCTTCGTAAACTATGAGAAAGCTTTTGACAGGGTACAACATGAGAAGTTTATGAAAATTCTCAAGGATGTAGGCCTAGATGATAGAGAACTCAAGATAATTGCAAATCTCTACTGGAATCAGACTGCGCAAATCAAGGTAGACTAACAAATATGTGATGAAGTACGGATAAAAAAAGGTGTTCGGCAGGGTTGCATTCTTTCACCATTACTTTTTAATATTTATTCAAACAAAATATTTGAAAAACCTTTAAAAGATGGCACTGAGGGTATTTCTATCAACGGCGTGAACACGAACAATCTTCGATATGCCGACGATACGGTTTTAGTCGCTAATTCTCTGGAAGGTCTTCAAGTATTACTTGATCATTTGGCTACTGAATTTGGATTAAAATTGAACGCCAAAAAATTAAATGGATGGTGATAAGTAAGAACCAGGTTGGAGGAGGTATTCTTAAGGTACAGAACCAACAGATCAATCGGGTTCAATCATACAGATACCTAAGATGTCAGGTTATTAATGAAGACTGGGATAATATGCAGGAGGTTCGTGCCAGGGTTGAACAAGCGAAGAGCATCATTTGTAAATCCGTGTTGTGCAGTCAGGTCTCTCCGCTCTCGGTTCGCACTTGAGTACTACGTTGATATATCTCCAGTATTCTCTTTTATGGGATTGAGGCGTGGACTCTAACAGACGCCATGTGTAAAAAGCTAGAGGCTTCTGAAAGGTGGACATTAGTGAATGCAATACAGGGATACCGAGATCCCGAAATGCCGGGATCCCGCACGCCATATGCGGGACTGATCTCGCTTATAAACTGAGCGGGATCCCGCCGAGATTTGCGGGATTGAAAGAACTGTATTTCAAGGTGTCACTCAGCGCCTGGTACGCGCGAACTGGATGACGCATCGTGGTGAGGGGACTGGGAAAAGCTTTCTCGCTAATCCGAAGTTGTTTTCAATGTTTACTATTTTTTAATTTTGGCAGTTTTGTTGTTCAACTCATTGAAAAATAGGTGGGCAACTGGAAATTACTTATTCTGGAACGGTTCTCATGTCGGTTGGAACAGAGCTACAGTTTTCAACATAAGATAACTATTTAAACTTGAATACAGACTTGAAAAGGTAAATTTTGTTAACCTACAGAATGCAAGTCGTGTAAATGAATAATTAAAACGACAGAACGTTTTTGCAGTTATTTCCAAAATAATATTTTGGCAATTTGGGGTGATTTATCAGTTTTTCAATTTTTCTGAGTTCTATTTTTTCATAGAATCTGGCTCTAAATCTCAGAATAATTTAGTGCATGGAGTTTCGGGTATCCCAAAGAACCATTAGGATACAAAATCTTAACAAAAAAACATTTGAAATTTCATCGTTTTAGTAAGAAGATAGTGATTTAGATTTTGGAAAACTTTGAAAAGTCATAACTTTTTTTCCATTAAAGATAGAAAGCAGAAATTTTCAGCGATTTTTATCCCAGTAGAGGACTACAATCAGCTGATTTGGACTTATAGTTTCAGAAATCAAATTGTGTTACGCAATATATTCGATTAGTTTGGATCGAGGTCTAGATTCGAAATCCTGGAATGAGTGAGGTGGTCTTTACTCTACTCCTTAGGGCAGCTTTTCACTAATGATTAAATAGAGAAGGTCAGAATTTACTGTAGGGAAAAACGTGCAAAGCAAAACTTACCAAATGGATGGTTGTAAAAATCCGAAATCATCGACGAAATTTTGGCACTTGACGAAAACGTAAGGCAACTCAATGTACCATAAATTCAATAATTGAGAATATTGAGGTCAAAATCCCTCAAAGGAGAAGACAAAATTTAACTACTTCAAAAAGACCTTATTTCTCGGAGCCACCAAACGTGAAAGAAAGAAGCACCACAGGGAATTAAATAGCTGTTCTAGATTTGAAGAATAGAGATGAGACAAAGTAACGACAAATGTTAAAAATACATCGGGTAAAATTTTAAGTACCAAAAATTGCACACAACAATATAGTCAGAGAAAAATTACAACAGCTGACGACTAATTAAATATCTATAGGAATTTTGGATAGAAAACTAAAAATAAGTGTGGAATAGTTAAAAGGCAATTTTGGCACGTTACATGAAGTCTGAATTTTTGTATTCAAACTTCATATTAATGAATATTTCCATAACAAAACAGAAAATCCCACAAAAAATATTGTGAAAATTTCTTTTTATACGTAGTACAACCCCATAACTGCGCTTATCAAAAACCGACAATTAAATAATAAATTATCTACGTTCACAGGCCATTTGGATATAATCATGCACTGCTGACTTTTAATGCCGTTTGCCATAAAAATTTCCTGCACGCATACACGAGCAAATTATAAAGCACAATGCCATTTTTTTTCTGCAATAAAAAATGCATGTTTGATATCCTTACAAAATGAAAATGCTGATTAATGGTAAAACGATTTTGATTTTCTACATACAGAGTGCATATTCTCAAGTTATAATCTAGTTGTTCATGTCAAGGCAGGCAAACGCACAAAAAAAAAATTGCTGATTAAACTTCCCAGAGTACCCGAAAAGCGGGTCTCGTCTATATGGGGGAAAGAGATCCTTGTTTGGTGTATTTAAGGGTCGCTGTCTCGCCCCAGATCCCGAGCCCGTTCCAACAAGTTGGCGGTCCGTGTTGGAGGCCGCAAGAACAGACATCCATCATCCTGTCGGTGACGTCACGGCAGCAAAGTAACGCCAAATGACAAGCCACTGATTGCCTTTTATTGGGGAGCTTTAACACTGGACGAGGATATCTTTGCTGCGAAAAACGATACTATGCATCGAACGACAATGTTTAATTAAGTGATAATCTCCTTTTGAGAAAAAAAAAAAAAAAAACAAACTAACCAGGGATAAAATACAAGAAGCTCTTCACTTTTTCACGGTTTCTCTACTTTACAAATTTTGAAATATTTGTAGATAAATATTGTTTATATACTCCAACCAAAGTAGGGACATATTCGCATAAGAATGCGGGTTCGTTGATAAGTGATATTATTTTACCAAAATTAATTTACCTTCATTTAGAAATTTAAGCACGATCTGGCAACACTGACGTAATATCTAATTTTTACAGAAGCAAGGCATAATCCTATAAAAGCAGGCTCGAGCAGCGAAGATCCTCAGTCGAACACCAGACAAGGAGGAAAAATATTTGAACATGCCAAATGCGATTTTGACGAATTTTCTAGGAGGTCCCGTATATAAGAACCAAGAATATCTATCAATTCACAAAGGTTTGACAAGCCTGAATAGCTTAACAAACTTTTAACCTGATTTATTACTCAACAATTATAAATCCCTCTATTTCTGATGAGTCATGATGAATTTAGACAAAATATCGACTTGTGGAGAAACGTTGTTTCAATTTTCAACACACACATCGTTACACATTGACTGATCTGTCCTTCGCACTTCTGTTACCCACCAACTATCAAGCTACCCGTAACTACCCCCCAGATTCCAACACCTGAGAAAGGCACCAAGTTTTTATACTTGATTGGGCAAGCCTTTCCCCTGGATACTCGTGTTAGTCGGGTTCCCTCAACAACAATTGACGAGTCACCGTTCGTTCCCATTTTCATGGTAGCTACCACATCTAGGTTAATACACGCTTGTACCTTTCGACCACGGTCCGCTAACCCTGGAACTCAGCGGCGAGCATTTTTACCGGCACCGGAATGTGGTCGACACGGCGCCGTAGTTTCTTGTGTTACAAGGGCTCAGTAGGTGAGTTCCTTTTCCCTTGACAAGGTCCGGGATCGGGGTTTCCCCCTACTAGCTTTCGGAACACCCCAATTATTCATTGCCCAGATACCTGTGGTAGGGTAGACATTTAGGGGTCCTTCACCCATGCCAACTAGTGAGACTATGGGTATTACTCAGGTTATACCTTTAACCCCCCGGCCGTGCCCGGGTCCTCGTTTAACCGGACGAGTCGCGGTTTGAAGTACTGCCCATCCCCGGTAAGCTGGGCTTAGCGAACTTTCAGCCAGATTTACTGAAATGGTTTGCTGATTTCCCTGGTTTTTGCGAAGGACAGAAAATACCGCTGCCTTCTTTCTGGAAAGAAGCTCAGGAACTTTACCCAGAATTCTGGGATCGTTCGAGAGTTCCTCCCTCCTTTCCCTATCGTGAGATGGTAGACACGATAGTTCGGTGGAGGTTAACAAAATTTCACCAGCGAACCAGTCATCGAAATGTGGGTAGGGACAGTGGGTATCTCGTTAATCCACATCGTTACACAGTAAGAAACTCGATGAGTACTACAAACAATGATCATCTCTATTTGGTGATATCAAATCGTAACTGAAAATCCTTTGATCTATCAACATTAGACTTGTTACTCTACGGTACTATTTGGAGAACAATATCTATGCCAATAATCCTTAGGTGATTCCACATACAGACCGGACCAACCTACTAGACACATAAGGAGTGATAAGACGAATTACCTTGCAGTGCAATGGGTATCAATCAACTGGTCCCATTGAAGCCTATGTGCCTAGTAGCCTAATCCTGTCTGTATAAAGGCCGAAATAATTATTGGCGAAAGAGGTGCCAAAATATCATGGGTGCTAGAATCATGGGTACAATGGGGGCTTGAGCCCCCGTAGCGAATTTGCTATGGGGGCGGAGCCCCCATAGTGATTTTGACATTTTATCTAGTGGGTGTAGTGAGTAGGTACAAAAATATTCAGCTCCTGATCCTAACATTCCTAACTATTTATTTTTATGTCAAACTTGTGTGTTTCATGGTGTTGTTGTTTTTGCTATACCGACTTTGACAAACAGTTTGAGTATTTTTTTGTTTAGGATAGTATAGTAGGTAAATTTTAGGAGCCTTAATACAAAAAGCTTAGATGACAGATACCCATTGCCCAACATAACGGATCTCTTGAACAATTTGGGACGCTGCCAGTATTCCACCATCTTAGATTTAGCTAGCGACTTCCACCAAATCCAGATGCATGAAAACGACATCGAAAAAACCGCATTCAGCACAGAAAACAGGCATTATGAATTCTTGCGCATGCCCTTTGGTTTGAAGAACGCGCCAGCTACATTCCAAAGAGTTATGGATGATATTCTATATCCCAATATATTGAGCAACTTTAACACCGAAAGATGAAACACCCCATTAATAAAAGTTATTCATTATACAAGGGAAAAAATTATTAGATTCTAGAGCGAGATGTGGTTTGCGTCCCGTCGTCAAGCGGAGGGAGACAACCACAAGGTGGCCAAAGAGCGCTGGGAATGCTGGAAGTGGAACAGGGTAAATCGTTATCTTTCGTTCTTTATTCAACCTTAGAGTGTTTCTAGACATTTCATTATATTGCATTAAAATTGGCCTGTTGTTGACCTGTCAAACCTGTATATAGGTAGTTCATTTTTTGGCCATGCCATTAGCCTTGTTTCGTACGTTGAGGTTTTTTCAATTTTTTTTGAATGAAAGTGCATTAGGAATCCCAAAAATACCGTAAAAAGACCCAAAAATTTCGTGGCTGCGGCGCTTCTCTTCCTGCAGTGCTTGTGGCGAACTGTCACTGCTGCATGGATCACTTCCTGGAAATTTGCTCCTCCCTTCCGCCAAGACAAAATACTGACTACGCCAATGGTGCTGTCGAAGCCGAATATAGCCGAGCTGCCGAAGATGCACGAATTTCAATAATATGAAAGAACCTGCAAAGACGATTAATGATCCAGCATGGCGATCCTGCTGTGAAATGGGTATCTGTCAACTGGTCCCATTTAAGTCTATGTTTCTAGTAGCCTAGTCCTGTCTGTCTAATTAATTCTACTTATGTAAATTTTTTGAGCCCAAGTCCCCATAGTAATTTTGAAACTCCGGGGCCTATGCAGAATATCGTTGAAAACTTGGTTTGAAAAATGATAACCAAGCTCTACTATCGACACCTTATAGTATTGGCAGGCTTCGTCAAATTGCCGTCTATCATTATTACATGGTAGACTGTAGTCATTCCAGGTATTCTTTAGTTCTGATTAAACTGCACATAACCAAAGATAATCCTACTCCGAACTACTCGGAGTAGGATTATCATTGACATGACATTGACATGACTGCAATAATCAATAGGTCTGTTTATGCGGTGTCGAAAAAAAAACCAGTCTTGGCCAATCAAATCTTTGTGAAACCGGATGACAATTGTTTTGAACAAACCTCAAGTGACCCCGATCAGTTTTTTCAGCTTGAAAAAATACCTCTGAACCTATGATTTTGTAAATTTTAGGCTATGGTCCGAATATAACCAAGCGTTAACCAAAGTAACCGAATCGGTTGACAGATGGTTACTGAAAATTCCGGTTACTTGAGGAACGCATATAGGAAATAAAAAATAACTGACAGAAATTACAGATGAAACCAACAGAACCGACATCCGACAGTCGGAAACTATTTTGACATTTGGTTAACCAGATTTCAGGAAACCGAGGTCCAAATGTAACCACTTTTCCAGGAACCAGAGTAATTTTGATTACTTATTTCGGAACGCGAAACCACAACCCTGGTTATATTCGGACCACAGCCTTAATCTTAACCAATAAAAATGTTAGGTTGAATTTTTGAAATTTCTGGAACCAGAACTATTCCAGAGTAGATATGCCTACATTAGTGTACAAAACTTTGATAGATTGACACTCTTTTCACATCAGAAAAGTCTATTTGCTCTTCAGAGACATTTCCAGCTTTTTCATAGATGAAATATCCAGAAAAAAATAAAATCATAAATAATTTCTCACTCGGAAATGTTTTTGACTAACAAAAAATGATTTCTAGTATTTGAGGCGCGGAAAATTAACGATTCCCAGTGTTTTTTTTTCCGCGGCCCAGAGTCGTTTAATTGGGCAGAATCGTCGAAACTGAGAGCGGCGCGGCTGCATTTTATTGCAGGGCCTTTTTATTTATCGCATTCGTGGTCTACATGAGTCTAAATTATTATTTTTTTTTTACACCCCCTAGCCCCGACAGTCTAAGATTTAGGTTTTAAATATATTAACCCATCAACAACATATTTTTCTTGAATCCGTGCACCGAAAGATAAACTATCTACAACGCAAAACTTAGTTCGGAGCTCATAAACATAATAAATCGCCGCAGTCTTGGAGCATGTTACAGACTTTGAGCAAATAAAGCACGAGAAAATGAATTAGCATAATCACAATAATTTTCAACAGCTGACAACATTTTTCTTTTCTTTTTCTATCTTTACGATTTCGGCTTTTGTTTGGACTAAACCAAACAGGGCCGTACTAGACTCACTAAAAGAAAATCACATTCTCACATCACTTTCACTTAAGACACTTTTCTATTACTTATGTATAGTTATTTTTTTAGAGAGCCAAACAATTTTTTGAAATCTAGAGTCACAAAATATTAAAAATTCAACAGCCGTCACTGGCAAAAACTCAACTTTTTCATTTTCTTACCGAAAAACTTTTCAAGTGTTTTAGTAAAGTTATAGCCCGGAGACGTTTTGCATATAGAGCGGCGCTCAGTCGAATCAACAATCTAGTTTTTGGGCGATTCGGCTTTAGAGTTACGACTGCGAATATAGCAGATAGATTTTTCACAAAAGTAAATCGTTTTCATAAACCTGAACGTCGAGATAATTTTCCAGCTGCAAGTTTAAAAATATTTCTTTTCCGATTTTTTGTTATCTCAATGCCTTCACATTTAAAAATATCCCTTGAAAGTTGGTATTGGGAAGCCAGTTACTCCCGATAACGGAACATCGGGGAAACTTTTCTTTGTAGTCGCGAGGGTAAAAACTGCGCTTGAATTTTCCGTCTTTCAAATTTATTTGTGTTCAAAAATACAAACGTTTATTTTTTTTTATATTGCGTCAATCAATGCGGTTCAGATACGGGGACGTTTGCCAAAATTAAACACGTCTGTCGTTCGATGGGAAAGTGAAATACTTATCTGTTAAGTGAGCGCCGTCAAGTGGATCCATCACACTAATTACCAGTATAAGATCTATTTAGCCGTACTTTATACCAAAGTTGATACGATTTCCGGTTAGTATAATTTACCTATTGGAGATTTTTTACGTCTCAAAACTACCACAGTGAAAAGTTTGCTTTACAGAAAATTTATTATAATTTAACAAAATGCCCTTTGGATCAAAGAACGCACCAGCCACATTCCATGTGGAACGACTTCCTGCTCCAAGACCGTCAGTAAAAGCAAACTTTCCTTCCTTTTCCTAAAAACTAAGTATAAGAAGTTGATGCGAAGGCTCTGTTTATGATTGAGACAGTAATGAATTATTAAATAGACTTTTTATAGTAACAGACTACGTGGGACTTAAACTAGGACATTGCCGCCCTAGGAAACAACCCAACACAATCCGCCTATGAAGAACCAACTGTTTGCAAATTCCAGTTTTTTTTTATGTGAAATAATGAAAGTGACGAATATAAAATGTTGTGTGACTATTCTGTAGGGACAGAGTTGTCTGGGTTATTACATCTCATCAACCAGTTGTTATGTTTCATTAACCTTTTGTTGAATTTTGTCATTGAATTGCTTAATCTGCATTTTTAAATTATCTTCTTGGCAAAACCATAACCCAATAATCGTGATCCTTATTTTCTCGAAAACGTCCCAAGGCCGCGTCATCCGATATATTTGGGAAAGAGGGTAGGGATCGGGTCCGTCAGTCAAGGGCTCGTCAACTGTCACCGAGTCCGGGGAGGCAGCAACATGGCGGCCCCGGGACCCCACTTGTCCGATGATTGACATATTCAACAATCACTTGTTTATCTCCGCATTCTCAGGGTATCACATGTCCCGGAGCCTACCCGACGGGCCATTTTCTAATATTCAATCATGTCCCTGTCATTGTTACGGCTCTTTTTTGTTTATCGCGTCCATATTTTAATTAGATTGTAATGTATAAATATAAGTCTAATAAGTAATAATGTTGTAAAACACGAGCCAATAATTCCGAAATCTTTTTTTGTCTGGTTACCGCATCATTAATAAAATTAACACCGATAAAGCCGTATCGATGACTCTAGGTTTTGTAATTAATGAGGTCGTTTATTTCAAGGGGTTCTCTACTAATAAAAATCCTGTTGTTTCTTTCTATGACTTTATTTATTTAAGATTATAATTATTATTTTTTTTAAATAAGATTTCACCTTAAGAAGGTAGGAATTTTGATTCCTTCTCCATCAGAAATTTCTTCTCTTTCAATGGCATATTAACATCGACAGAGAAGCTACTACAGCATATGCTCAGATATCAGTCTCAGACATTGTTTGATGGTCAGAATGTCGAGAAACTTATGCTTGACATTTAGCACCATGAGTCAATCTTCTTCAACGGAGTCTAATGGACCTTTTGGGATCTTTTAGGGTAAAGATAGTCGTTCTAATGATGAAATGCTCGATTTTTTTTTATAAGAATTCACGAGTTTGCAAAAACAAGTCGTTTTCCAAAATTAAAACTCCCAGTCTCTTAAACCTATCAAACTCTGTGGAATTTGTTCTTTTAGCTTCTGTAGACAATGTCGACATTGTCCATTACTCTTTGGAATGTGACTGGTGCGTTCTTTAATCCAAAGGGTATTCTGCTAAATTCGTAATGTTCATTTTGAACATTGAATGCAAAAACTCCAGATGGTAATACTTAATATTTCATCAAAAACGTTTTATTAATTCAATCGAGGTATCCAAAAAATCATAAGAGTCATTTAACTTATAAACCCCATAAACGCGTTATTTACAAACGAAGGATCGAGAGGGATCAGAGGAGTCACGTAGCTCCGTCCCATTGTCGGCGGAGCCCGTGAAGAATTTTAATATGTCGCCGCCGTTTTTCCGATTTTACAAACTCTTAAAACAAGTGGCAGATGCGTCTGATGTGCGGAGATGAATTTTATTTCAATATTTGATAGTTTTCTCGTGCAGCCGATGCCTCTTCTCCTTATTTCGCCTTTCGGCTTTCTTGTTTTATTGGATATCCTGAAAGGGCTTCGATATATTTTTTTCTTCTTATATCCAGTTTTTTTTGTAGATGAATAATAAATATAAAGCTATGAGAGGGGCGCAAAGATTTATAATATGGAATTTATTAATAATGGAAATTTTTGAAAAAAGTTTGGGCTCTAATGTTCATGGCTAGGGTAGGGCTTATCTACTTGAACCGACCCTTTCCAAGAATAAAATTATTGCTGATTGAATTCCAGATTCTTGGTTTCAATGAATTGATGAGTGTATGATTGGAAGTTGATAGGATTCTCACTGAAAAGACCTCATCCAGCTTTGAAGATTTGATGAAAGCAAGTAGGCTGGATGGTTCTATGGGTGGAATTTCTTCCCGTTCAAGGGTGCAGCATCCGAAGCATGCCATTCGTATGTTCACGAACGCCTTGCACTTTGTGAGTAAGTGTTCTGGAGTTTCCTCCCCTTCCTCACAGAACCGGCACTTCCTCTCGATTTTAATATAGGTATAGAGTCATGAGCCTGGAAACTTTTGCGATACCGTGGGAAAATCGGGGAATTTTGCTGGTTATGTGCTGGATTTTGCTAGTTTTATTGGTTTAGCTGGTTTTGTGGAATTCAGTAAAGTCTGTTTTTTTTTTGTCAAAAATTTAGTAACTATGTTGGCAACACAAGCCTTTTCTACATAAAAAATTTGAATGCATTGACAATTTTACATTGTATTGCCAGCATATTGTCATTTTGACTTTTATCTTTTAAAAAAAAAACAGAAATTACAAAACCAGTAAAAACCAGCACGAAACTAGCTGGACCAGCTAAACCAGTGAAAACCAGCACAAAACCAGTAAAATCTGTCGATTCTCCCACAGTATCGAAAAAGTTTCCAGGCTCAAGTGACCCTATACCTAAAATCTGTTTTTTTTTTTTTAAAGATAATTCCCCAAGTCAAAAATTTAGTAACTATGTTGGCAACACAAGCCTTTTCTACATGAAAAATTTGAAAGCATTGACAATTTTACATTGTATTGCCAACATAATGTCATACTGACTTTTATCTTTAAACAAAAAACATACTTTACTACCTAGCAAAATCCGCCGATTTTCCCACAGTATCGAGAAAGTTCCCAGGCTCAAGCGACTTTATACCTACTGAAACCATCGAAATCTCAATACCCGAAATGTTTATATAAATTCTGATCTGGCATTCCCAAACCATTCTGCAGCTGATTATTGGTGAACGTTTTCTCTGTTTGACTGTCTGAGAATATGACAATCTTTCTCTTTTTGTAGTTTCTGTTAGGATTGAATTTAGCACATTTACTTATAGCATGTATTTCCGCATGGAATATGTCTGGGCGTTTTCCCATTGCTTCGGAGAACTTAATTCCAGGCACCAAGTTCCTTGTACAGTTCTTGACTCATCAGTATACCATTTTATGACGTTCTGCTGCATTGTAAGAATGGATGTGGTGTTTCCTTTCTATGTTACCTGCTTCTTATTACTACTATGAAGCCTTATTTCTCCAAATTGTATGTTTTGATCATATCATCGCTGGATTCCCTGGGAAGCTCGAGGAGCGGAATAAGCTTGATAGAGATGTTAATTCTCTCCGTCCAAGCCAACCACCCTCCCTTGTAATTCTAGTTATCGCTCGCCTAGCAGCCCCATACTCCATCAGGATGTGAAGAGGTGCGAGACTCTCAATGCATGTGCACGACAGGCGCATATAGTAGGGTTAGTCTTACTATCATTACCATCTCAGGATCTCTGGTTGTTTATTGAGTTCCCAATGTGAGGTGCGCCTTCAACTGGACTCACTTGCCCTTGGATAGTATATCTTCTAACCGACCTCTCATCATCCCTTTGCATAGGAGTCAGATCAGAATTTATATAAATATTTCGGATATTGAGATTTCGATGGTTTCACTAGGTATAGGGTCACTTGAGCTTGGGAACTTTCTCGATACTGTAAGAAAATCGGCGGATTTCGCTGGGTAGGTTCAGAAGATCTTCCTGAGATGCAGCGTACTCAAAAGTTCTACCAAGGAGTAGTTACTGTTGATGCAATGAAAAGATTCAAACTATCTGAATGTAATTATTCCGAAGATCACTACGATGATGATGAACTAGAATTATTCGAAAGGTATAGGGTCACTTGAGCCAGGGAACTTTTTCGATACCGTGGGGAAATCGGGGGATTTTGCTGGTTTAATGCTGGCTCACCTAGTTTCGTGCTGGATTTTACTGGTCTTCTGCTGAAGTTCACAAAACCAACTAAACCAATAAACCCAGCAAAACCCAGCATAAAACCAGCAAAATCCCCCGATTTTCCCACGGTATCGAAAAAGTTCCCAAGTTCAAGTGACCCTATACCTACTGGTTTTAATCTGAAATTTTACGCCTACTCAATAGAGATGAATGTCATTTTGATAATTATTGGATAACCTCTTTGCGTAATCTAACAAAAGCAACCAGAGAAGTCAGCGTATCACTAACCAAAGACAAAATAATGGAAATCTCCTGCTTACCTCAGCTGTATCATCACATTTCGTTGCTACCAGCTGGGTTAGTCATCAGAGAAGCTACGTTGAAGATGAACTTTCTCTCTCATTGACAGTAGTTTTAAGGACCGTGGACGAACTGGAATACCCTAATTAAAGGTCCAGTTCATCCAAAATTCAGCCTTAAGCGGCTTTACATTCCTCAGTGGCTTCAGTTGAATCAGAGTGCAATCAACAACCAGCTGATGATGTTCTTTGTTGAAGGTGAAATAGGTTCTACTATCAAAAAATGTTTAAAAGTATTTTGTGGCGAAGATAATTTTTTCAATCAACAAGAAAACTTACTCTGGAACTATTTCTTCGTTATACTTGTTCTACTGTATGATTCAAATCAGGTGAACCAGCTCCGATAATTTCTTGAAGAAACATTCAGTGTCGTCAAATCAGAACTGTCTTCAGAAATATAGGTTAGCGGTCTTGAGTGAGTCTATTACCAGATTCATATTCACAGAGATCAGTGATTCACTCATCTAGACAGAAATGTGATTTTCCCAGGACCTTATTCAGCAAATCCTCAATAAGTCTGATTAAACGGTCAAACCATCCTCCCCACCATGAAACCGTCGGAAGATTGAATTTTCAATCAACTTTCTCGACTACTACAAATTTAATTCCATTATCAAAGAATATAGTTTTCGATCTTCCTCTACGAGCTATGAAACAATTCCGAATACTGCTGCGTCTCTTACCCCATTTATCGGTAATTAAATTGGGATCGTGTTTACATTCCTTCCTTTATGTCTTTTACATATAATGCATTTATCTAATACTGATTCGATAGTCCGCTTACAACGAAGAATCCAAAAGCCTTCTCGTAAAATGGACGTCAGTCCTTGTACACCGACATGACAATTCTTCAAATGTTCGGATCTCATGAGCCGGATGATCACCTCGTGTTTGGAAGGAAGAACCAATGGTAAACGGAAATTCTCGTCATCAGGACCAGGTTACCTGAATTCTTCTGCTTTCCTACAATTGTAGACAAATCTCATGACCCATCCAATCAGCCGAATAAGATTATTGAAACTTGAAAAATATCTGTAATACCAAATGAAAATTTATTTCCACCGAAAGCGACGAATTTACCTTCTTTCTCTTCTCTTCATTTACCAAATCTTCGTCACATTGATATTTTTTATGAAACTGTAATGACCCGGGATAAAAGACCCGTAATTTACAATGTCTTAACTGTAAAAATTAAATGTAATCAAATAATCAAAAACTGAATTTCCTGTATTTCAAAACAGTATCAATAAACTGAAAATGGAACAAATTAACGTTGACCCCAAATTAATTGAAATATTAATATACGTTAAAATTTTATTATTTAATCACCAAGCGTGATGTCATCACCAAAATCAAATTCATATAAATATTAAAAACGAGGCCAAAGTAATTAAATAGGTGATATATGGCCCGCACGTTTTTGTCGGTTTTCTTTGAATTATCCTCACATTCTTATACGAAATCTGTTGACCCCGATAAACCAGGAAATTGCGACATAGTTATTCGATTTTAAACAAATGAAAGAGGAAGGTTATTGAATGATGAAATTTAGAATTTTTGGGGGAACGAAGCATATAAATACAGCGGTTTTAGAAGTAGGGAATCAGTTTTAAGTTCAGTCCGGTTTGAGTTAAAAGTCTACAGTACCTAATGAGCCAGTCCGGATAAAATTCGCGAAGAGTTTCTTTTATTTTTGCCTCGGGAAAATGCGTTTGATTAAGTCTTTGAAAAGTAACGGAAAATTGTGAAAAAAATAACATTTAGTTGTTATAAAGGTTTTTCAGGTAATGTATATACTTGCCCTCGGAGTAGTTGTTTCTGACTGGCCAACGGAGTTCAAAGAACATTTAGTCATTCAACATTATGTGCGAGCTCTAGAGATTTTTGAAGTAAAATTAATTAAGCATTTTATCGAGTGACAATTTAAATGTAAGTACTCTAGTGACTAATACTGTTTTTTTTTTGACTTTATAAATGATTCGGAATGATAAGAATGAATTGACATTGAAACTTTAATGCATAAAAGCTTGAGTGATTTGACTGTAAAAACTTTATTGCATAACTTTAATTTCCTTCGAGTATAATGACATTTTAATTAATTTTGCAAATAATTAACAAAGGAAAATTATAATGCTCTTAACAATTATCGATTTTGAATATGGATTATTGGAGATTTTTGAATTGGATTGTCCAATTGAAGTTTAAGGGCTATAGTAACGAATTAATAAGAATTTAAATAATTGTGTTTTTTGGCTAGGAATCCGAAAATAGTAATAGTTCTGTTCAAAATGATCCTTAGTGAAGGATGGGCACCACTAAAAGTATTGGAAAGTTTTGTTTGAAAATTGTTGTTCATGAAATTGATGACCTCAAGTGCTGAAATATTGAATTAGGGTTTTTTCATTTAGGAATTATTGTAAGGTTTTTATAAAAATATAGTTGGTAATACACATACACTTAATCCATTGAGTTGGATTATGACGTAAACAATTATTTTGCATAAGTAGTCAGTAAATGACTTAGGAGTTTTAAGAATTTATGGATATAGGTGAAGGGTAGTTTTAATAGGAATGTGAATCACAAGTGTTGTTTGAAAGAGTAATGTATAAACTTATAAGTTATTGAGAATAGAAGAAGTAGGCCGTTTTTAGTATGGATATTTCCTGGTCCGTAGTAATGAAATTTGAACGGATGTGAAATAATTTGAATCGGGAAAAATAGAAGTGGCTGTCAGACATAGAAAGATATTTGTTTAATTTTGGTTTCAAGTATAATAAAATATAATTTAGTAAACCTCAATAGTTTGTTTCTTTTTTTTGCGAATAGACCCCTCCACAATTTTATAGGTAGCCGCTCAAGGACATAAACACCATCAATATACCGCTCGCCATTTACCATCTAACTAATCAAATAGAATACTTGAGTGGGTTTTGCTACAAAACCATTCGCTAACTGGTTTCTGAAGCCACAAAGGATCTTCCATCAGCAAGCTTCTATCCAAAGCAACTCCTTGATGGAAGATCTGCTGGATTTTCATCTTCAGTACATGAAACCAGTCAGTCGTTGAATTTCTTGGACATGATTCCATACAAAGGATTTCCACTGCTCCTCCCGCTTGATCCAAAACAAAACCGCTGTAGAATCAGTCCAAAAATATCACCTTATAGGAAATTCAAAATTATCTTAGACAACCTGTGAAAGCCTGGCGTTAACCGTGCAGCAATTCTAGTTTGGTATACTGGGTTTCTTTAGTAGAGCAACTCTCGACTTAGCTTGAACCAGGAATACGAAAACCTTTCCATCGGTTTCTGATTGTATAAAACTAGCTGTAGCATATGATTTTTTACTGGTGTCACAGAAAACATGCAGACTACGACCCGCAGCGTTATAAGTATAAAAAAATTATCTAGGAATCTTCATCTGTGCTAGGTATGGAAGTTCAATCCCAAATCTTCTGAAGCAATAACTTGGTATTTATAATGCAACTGGACTAGAAAAACCAATTGGATCGTAAAATGTGTGAGCAGTAGATAAAATTATTATCTTCGTTATCTTTTGACCACTGAGATGCTTCCGTTAACAGGCTTTTAAAGAAATTAAGATAAAATGTAAGATAGAGAGCCTAATGGATTAAGAAAAAAATGAGATGGAAAAATGAGAAAGATAATTTAGAAAAAACTTTGAAATTCGCACTTGCTAATTCTTCGTCTTTGTCAAAGCTTCAAAATCTTTTTTGGTGCCAGAATTGATCTTAGTATTCTTATTTCCAACCAATTGCCATTTGGCATATTCGAATCGATCTTCTTAGGCAACGACTCGCTGGATAATTATGTCCATTGAGTCCATTCAACATTGACCTGAAATGGATAACTTCTTCATGATGTTGAAGAAATTGAACTTGTTCTCCATCTGTGTTGTTCGGTTCAACAGATAGGTTGCCAGATAAACTAACCTCTAACTGAAAGGATAAGGATTCGAAACATTTTGTTCTGCGATAATGATGCAACGTCAACTTCTGAGGAGGAGGAACATCAAATTTTTGAAAAGGGTTGTTTGACAGCCTCAGAGAAAGTTTCTTCTATTAAATCCATATCATGGTTTTTTTTTTTTTACGGATATGCGCACTCGCAAGGAAACGTCCTGTCACGCTCGTGAAGCGGCAAGTGCGCGGAAATGTCGGTGTATGTTGCTCTTGAAACGGTTCAGGTTGTAACCTGCAGGGAAAACCGTCGCAGGGAGTTTATTCCACAGCGATGCTGTTCTCCAGAGATATGAATTCTGATATAATGAGGTTCTTGGTGCCTCTAGTTTGACAGTAAATTCATGGCTACCGTCTGTTTGACGGGTTCGCCTGGTAGGTGCTACTCTCGGTGGAATCATACGTGCCAACTCTTCAGAGCATTTTCCGTGATAGTACCTGTAGAAGAGAGATAAATCGCCCACAGATCTGCGATGTTCGAGACCATCCAAGTTACGAGTAAGTGCGGGGTCATTGATCAGCTTGATAGCTCGTTTTTGCACGGTGTTCAAAAGTATTAAGGTATGTTTGGGTGCTGCACTCCATATATGTGAGCAGTACTCCATAGTTGGTCGAATCTGGGCTTTGTAGAGTGTCAGCAATTGGCTTGGTGTGTACAGATTTCTTGTACGAAATAGCACCCCCAGCTTTTGGGACGCCCTTTTAGCAATATCTGCCACGTGACTGTGCCAAGACATGTTGGTCTCTGCAGTAACCCCCAAGATGTTCAACTGACTCTGTAATGTGACAGCACTTCCAGATAGCATGATGTTTGGCTCACCGGTGCTGGTCTTTTTTGAAAACAGAGCTGCTTGGGTTTTCTGCGCGTTGAACTGTACAAGGTTTTTGTTACCCCAGTCCTCTATTATCTCCAGGTCGTTATTTATCTGCGATATCTGAGTTAGTCTAAGATGATGGAATTCACGTGCGGAAAGACCTGTGGGTGGTATGAGTGAGGAGACTACATTGCCATCGTCTGCAAAGCAATAAAGTGGATTTACTGTTTTATCTATGAGGTCATTTATGTAAATCAGAAAAAGAGTTGGCGAAAGAATTGCTCCCTGTGGCACACCAGCATTTATTTGGTAAGAGTTGGAGTTCTGGCCATCCAGTGCAACATAAATGGATCTGTCCTTTAGGTAACTTTCAAACCAAGTGCAAAGTTTCGGCGATAATCCCATTGCTTTGAGCTTGTTGAGCAGATTTTCATGCCAAACTTTGTCGAATGCTTTAGATATATCTAAGGCAATTGTTCTTGTTTCACCCCGCAACTCAATCGCTTTTTGCCATAAGTGAGTGACGTATGTAAGTAAATCGCCAGTTGACCTATATTTTCGAAATGCGTATTGCTTATCGTTGATAATTTTGTACTTTTCCAAGTACTTGGTTAGGTGTTTGTTCACAACTCTCTCCATTACTTTTGATATCACCGGAAGTAGAGCAATTGGTCTATAGTTTAACGGATCTGTCTTTTTTCCTTTCTTTGGAATGGGTTGTACTGCGGCAGACTTCCATGATGATGGATATACTCCTTGCCTGTAAGACAAATTGAATAATTTTGCGAAAGTTGGGGTGAGTTCGTTGGCGCAATTTTTGAGTACTATTGCGGGAATGCCATCCGGACCCATTGCTTTGTTTGTATCCAGCTTTTTAAGGGATTTTCGTATTTCTCTGTGACAAAAGGGTACCTCTGGCATACTATGGGAAACCCTTTCAATGAACGGTGGAGTTTTTCCGTTTGGCACTGTTAGGTTGGAGTTGGAGGAAAACATTTGGGCAAGCATATTGGCTTTTTCCTCTGATGTTGTGGCTAAGTGATTATTTTTATCTGTAAGTGGTGGTATGGATGACTTGGTGAAGTTAGATCCAACAGCTTTTGCAAGAGACCAAAAGGACCTAGAACTACTTGGACAATTCACCAACCTGTTTTTTATTCTTTGATTGTATGTTTCTTTAGCGGAGTCAATAGTAATTTTGCAACTATTTCTGGCTTCTATAAATTCTGTGTGGTTTTGAGCGGTTTTTTGTCGTTTCCAAAGGTTATATGCTCTGTGTTTTTTTCTGTACAGCCGTTTGACACTGGCCGTTGAACCAAGGTTTTGCATTCGCTCTACGTTTAGTTGTATGTGGGATATATGCATCCATTCCAGATAAAATTACTTGTGTTATTTCATTACAGCAAATAGTGGGATTAGCTGTTTTAAAGCAAACCTCTTGCCATGGAAAATCCAGGTAAAACTGTTTTAGGTCATTCTATTTTGCCGATTTATTGCCACATTTTACGAGGAAGTGGTTGTTGGCTTGGTGGGATGAGCATTTCACACTTTGTTATTATAAGTTTATGATCGGACGAACCAAGTGGAGCATCTACTTGAATTATGTACGAGTCAGGATTTGTGGTTAGGAACAAGTCTAAAAGCGCTGCAAATTCGCCCCTTTCTGAGATACGGGTAGGTTCATCGACAAGCTGCGTTAGACCACAACTTATGGCAAAAGCTTCTGCTTCTCTGCCTTCGTTATCTGTTTTGTTGTGGTGTTTCAGCCAGGGTATATTGTGGACGTTGAAATCGCCTAAAAAGACAATTTCCGCCTGTGGATAGTTTGACTGTATACTATCACAGCTTTCGGATAATATCGCGCAAAAGTTTTGGTACTCGGTGTTACATGGCGGTCGGTAGAGGCAGCAGATAAACTTGGTCGATGACTTTGAGGTGAATTTTAGCCATATGATATCAAGGTTCGCTGGTTATAGCTTCTCCTCTCGATGACATGAAAGGTCATTTTTAATGTACACACAGATCCCAAAATTATGTCGAAATCGGTGGTGTAGGTCATAGCCGGGATAAAGATAGTTCACAATAGGTGTTGCAGAACTGATTTTAGTTTCAGTGAGAACAAGGATGTCAGGTCTTTGTTCTTCAAGATGTTGGTGAACTGAATTCATATTTGTACTTATTCCTCTTATATTGCTAAAATCAATTCTGAGTTGAGTTTTTGATCTTCTCTTTATATGTTTGCATTAAGGACCCGCAGGATAACCCGACGCCCGGAGATCCGAGTGGTCGGGTATTTTACCTCCGGAATATTTTGATCCTGGAGGCGCCGTCATGCTATCTGTTACTCATTGTTGGTACCGGACTGCCAGCGCAGTAGCGGAACGTGGTGATACCACTTAGCGCTACTCAATTCTGGCATGGTGGTATCTCACCGGTCGACGCCCAATGAGTAAAAAACGTCTACCACCTACTATGGTTGCTTTTTTACCTTCAAATTTAACGTCGGAACTTAAAATGTCTCTCTAATTCTGGATTGTAACGGTATAACTTGATAATAACAACTCTATTTCAGAAACAATCGCATGTTTCTTGGAAAAAAAACCTCAAAAAAAGACCAAAACAAAAAAATCGGTCTCTCTGTAATCCCGACTGATAGCATCACCAATGCGTGACTGGAAGTTGTCGTGACAAAACGAAAATGGCTGCCAGCACGGCAAAGTGAACGAACCACGTAGTTAGGTTTTATATATACTTCGTTGAAAATTATGCAAATAACATGTTATGTCGATGTATTTTCTTGATTAAAAGTTGGGACGCAACCTATTATTAGGGTGTATTATTTTAATACGTTCGGGGAATCGGACATTGTGAATAATAATATATGGGGAAAATAAAAATAATATAGTAGATGAGTTAAGTTCCACTAAGTACACAAAGTCTTTAAATTAGACTAAGTCAAGTCTAAGCTCATGTATATCTTATAATCTAAATAAAAAGTTTGCGATTATTTTGTTTTTCTCCCCTAAACAAAGTAATAAATTTACGACAAATAAAGTGCTAAGTAAACTGGAGAAAATTGGGGAACAACCCCAAAACGTATGCCTACGCGATACACTGGCAATAAATTTAGTTTTCTGCAACAGGCTCTGGATACTCAGTACATTATTTCTTAAGAACGATCAAAGTTGATGAATTATTTTATAAATGTTTGTCTTTTTTGCACTTTTTTCGGTTTATAAATAAAATATAAAACTTATAAAATATGATAATCTCCCCCTAAAAATAGAAGTGCGTTATATCCAGATCAGATATCTAGGCATATCCGGGATATGGATATTCCCTTTCATCGCGTCTTGGTGCTTTTGTAAGAGAGAAATCCTCCCATAGTAAATCGACACGGGAGCCCATAAATATCGCGAAAAACGGGACCCGTTCGGAAATCAGTCAATAAAAGCAGGAAAAATCCGGCGAAGGGGTCGGGAAAACGCCGCGCCGTGCAGTCCGCGGATATGCAGCCTCATGAATAAAACAAAAGTTTTAAGAACTATCAATATTCTATATCGAACCGCGAAAACTCAGAATTGAGAATATGTTACCCATTGCTTGGATACAATAGATAGATACAATAGAAATGAAAAGACAATTCTCGAATCCTGTTTGAATAAAACACAAGTATTTATTTTTTTGAAAAAGAAACTCTTGCATAGAGGCGAATATTATTGAAATTCTAAATTAAATTGCATCGAAATTGGTTATACAAACATATCAAACCAAAATCTGCGTACAAAATTGCTTTAATCCCTGTAGGATATTTAGAGATTAAAGGTTGTGAAGTCCATCGATACATAAAAGGAAGGGAATAGCCGAAGGGCCCTCCGTTGATGGAGAATTTTGGTGTAGGTACAGGCTAAAGAAATTTCAATTTGAAGGAGCTAGAAGCTACCAATGACATATTAAGACAGATGGACATTAAAATAAACAAACTTTTGTGTCGTCAATATCTAGAAAAGCGATTCACCTCCGGCGTATCCCCTCCAATTAGGTTGCCAAATTATTACGGATTGATATATTATCCTGTTATGACTTTGCTTCAAAAAATTAGAGTTTCCAAGATTAAAAACGACTACTGACAAGGCTGGTTTTGTGTGTTTATCTGTGTTAAGATGTCATTGGAAGTTACTTATCACATACGACATTAAAGAAATTCCGGCACAGCAGATCTAAATAGGAGCCGCAAGAAGAACAAAGATACAAAACTAGGTCTAACAATTTCCGAAGTATTTAGTGTGCCTATGTTCTTGACAATATGTGACAATTCAGAATCTTTTCCAGAAGGAAAATTCAAAGTGCAAGCGTTTTGTGAACAAATCTACTATCATTGCTATAAATATAATACCCCTACTATAAAGGTTGAATCCCTATTGTTGTGTATAGAACAATGAAGAAGAAATGGAGCTTCCATTTTCGAAGATATTTGCATCCACACAATTCTGGATTTGGGATGATGCTCAAAAATAAATGACTTCATCGTCACCACTCCTCCCTTCTTAGAAATTATAAAGCTTTTGTTTTCGGACCATCATCAACAATTCCAACTTCGACCCTGGACCTATTGATTTTGAATAAAATTGAAAAACAGGGTCGTACTCAAAAAGGATAGTTTCTGATGGTGGGCCAAAGACGAAGCGTCTAATTTAAAATTTGATACAGCCATTTTGTTGAGGGAAAAAAGTATTAACCCGGGAGTACACGCGTGTCGGTCAAAAAGACCGACCATTGATAAAATCAGTAATAACGCAACTGGTACAAGGGTGGCAGTTTTGTCCATCCAAGAATGCTTGATGCAGGATTTCTACTACTCATTAGCCCAAAAATATTTTGATTTTTTGTTGAAGCTTCTGCAATTATCACATTCAAAAGAATAGATATCCAAATATGTTAGTTTGCTTCAAAACGCCTTCACGTTTAAATTTTGCTTTGCAAGTGTCACATTCAAATAGAAAAATATCCGAGTTTTTCACTTGGTGACTCTTCAAGTCGAGTTTTCGTTTAAATTTGGCTTTGCAAGTGTCACATTCAAAAGGATAAATATCCAAATGTGTTAGTTTGTGATTCTTTAATTCGGCTTCTCGTTTAAATTTTGCTTTGCAAGTGTCACATTCAAAAGGAAAAATATCCGAGTGTATCTGTTGATGATTCTTCAAGTCGAGTTTTCGTTTAAATTTTGCTTTGCAAGTGTTACATTTAAAAGAATAAATATCCTAGTGTGTCAGTTTGTGACTTTTCAATTCGCCTGTTGTTTTCATAGTCGGTGCTTCAGGCACGTGAACCTGAGTATGTGAAACATTTGTGTACAAAATTGACCTTTTCTGATATTAAGAGTACCTTTGGCTGTCGATAATACGGTAACTGTCCTTCATAATATAATTTCCTTTGTAATGATTATGAATTCTAGGAATTATAGTGCTTGTACACTTTTTTTGTGGATACGATCCCATTCCCAAACGTATGCTGAACGCTAAGGCATGACTTACGCAGGTAATGCTTGAGAGTTTCATGTCTCTATTGATTAGTAAACCTGCGTGGGTCATGCCTTAGCAATCAGGATACGTTTGGGATCGTCTCCGCGAAAAAAGCTAAAAATTCATATAAACTTTTGGGCATTCGGTCGATTTGACCGAATGCGTGTAATGACGTAAGTTTTTTGACGCGTGTAATGACGGGTTAAATAACAATAAGCTGTTTTATATTGTCGATTATCTGCATATGTCATACATTTTCTTAAAATAATTTTAAGCGTATAATTGTATACATCATAATTCTTGTTTTGTCCTTTCAGTTTTAGTATTCGACAAGAACTCGCCGGTATCCAGAGACCCTATACGTTTCGAGGGGGTGGTTTTTCGGGGTCCCGGCCGCACCCTTTCGCTCTCGGAGCACTTCCGCCGCTTGATTTCCATTCAACGGCCATCCATCTTGTTTGAGACGGTTTAAACTGACAGACGACAGCCCGACCCGAGAGTGGTTCGGATCCGCCACCGATGAGATGACGACATGCCATGCCATCATCCCTCCGATATACACGTAACCAGTCGAACATGATGCGTACGTGTGCTGTGTATGCGAAATTTTCATGTTTGATGATTTTTCTTTTGTAGGAGCAAGATCAAGTTGAACCAGGAACGAGTTTTGCTATTTGCACTGATTGTCTCAGGTCCAATGTAAAATGCCCAAACAAAATTATGTATTTTTGCAGAATTTTGTCTTAGGCTAGAATCAATATGCCTATAAACTATACCTACTGATGGGCGGATTCAAACTTCAGATTTTTGTTACAAGTCAGCACATTGAATATATTGATTTTTTGTCAAAAAAACTGTAATCTCACTTAAAATAAAAACGAATTATAAAGTAGGTAGGTGAGCCTAATTTTTTAAACATATTCATAATAAACGTATTCCAGTTTTTTTCTCAACACCACTTTTACTGTATTGCACTGATTTTTAGGACGCTTAGGTATATGAACATTTAAACTGGTCCATAAAATTTGGATTCCAATGTATAACTAGATATTTATTGGAAGTTGGTTTTCCAAGTATCTTGAAGCAGGGAGGTTGCCAAGCTGGATCTAACTTTTCTGTATCAGTCTGATATATCTACTTACAACATTTCCATATTCTACGACTGAGTGAAGATGCTTTGACAATTTTTAGCTTCCCTTCACTTTTATCTAGCAAATATGTTTTGGAAGACGTTCAAGAGCTTTTGGGTATGAGCATACGTGGTGGATAAATTTAAAAACCTAGCTGATCCAGAAGACATTTCTTTCCAAAGACTGCCGCGTCCCAACTGGCATACATTATACAATGAACGAATTGACTCAATCGTACCTACCCAGTAACTTTTTGAACCTGTTTTGTCCTGTATGAGCTTCCGCCATTTAACCTGCAGAATTGGATTCATCTTCAAAATCAGATAAAATATTTGATCCTAAGAGAAGTATGTATAGGATACTTAATAGGATAATAGGAAAAATATTTCCAATCTCACGACATATTGTTGCAATCCAAGTCCTTGGATATGCCAGTATATGGATGAATTGCTATCACAAAGCCATCCTGTCGTTTGGGATTAGAAGACGATGCCCGATTCCACAAACTTACCACTTAGATTAGAACTTTATTTCATTTTCAGAAACAGGCAGCAGAAATTGAAATATATAGGTAGGTATAGGTACCTGGTAACGTGAGAAAAATGAACTAACTTACCATCATTATGGGTGTCGGTATTTTCGCCCTATGATAATTAAAGGACGAAAAAGATAGGTATTTTCGCCCTAGTTCAAAAGTAAACCAAAATAAATTCTAGTAATTTCGCCCCACGCTACCTGACGTATTAGGGAAGGCAATAATTGATAAAACCACAATGTTCTCATATACAGGTGTGCAATTTAATGAATATCTTAGGTTAAGTTACAGTTTACCAGTCTCTGAAACTAAGCTAAAAATGTAATTTTCTTACTTTTAAGGTGCACAATGAAAAGAAATGCATTTTATTAAATGAAGTCTAGTGATTTCACCAAAACTGTAGGTACTGTTTAATTGTCTCTTCAATACATTTTTGCCGGTTTTTAACTTTTACATTATGAATTTTACTGTTTGATGTGTATTTTGTATTTTTACATATGTTTCTATTTGAAACTCTTTTAACTTTTCAACAAAAACATATAAATTTGGATGTGAACTATACATTGAACTATTAAAATTGCGGTGGAAGGACTCACAAGCATTTGCCGTTCTTGTAAGTGTTGCAGTATTTTCAGTCCAAAGTTGTAGCGGAAACCAGGGAATCTTCAGAAATATAAGTGTCTGTAAAATAGTCTGCATTTTACAATTCTTCAATGAACCAGTTTAGGAAATTCCACCCCCAGATTAAAGAAAAGACATTAATGTAATTATTTGGGTGTAAGGGTATTTGGGGCGAAATTACCTGTTAACCTGAGCGGCCTAAGTGGACATTTTGAAACTCATGGTCATTGGGGCGAATTTACCTGTCGTACCCTAATAATTATAAGAGTTGAACCGATTTGTACCATTTTCAAATAAATTTGATTTTGATTATCTTTAACTTAAAAACCGATCCATTTGATACAACTTAAAGCCAAAATCCACCGTTCATAGATAATGTTAATCAAGAATTCTCAACTCTCCCAAACACAAACTTTGTACTCTGTAGATAATAAAAAATCACCGTTATGAATCCCCCCTTATATATTGGGGATGAAAAATAGGGATATATAGCGAGGCCATCGCTCATCAAATCAATCAAGATGACAATCTTCACTGGATGGGTGCGACATGTTGTGTCTTGTTTGCATAGTAAATAAATATACAGGGTGTCTGTATATTCAAGCGACAATGCTTGACAGGTGACAGACCTCGCATTTCTATAAAAATTGCCTTAATGTGCCTAATTCCAGGGTGTCAAAGTTTCACTACAAATTGGAAAAAAGTCTTGAGAATTTTAAAAAAAGTCGTGAATGAATTTTTGATTTCTCGCCGTAACAAACAAACCCCGATACGTGATTTCGGATCGCTGTGTGGTTTTGTTGAGGAATAGTTAACAAAAATCGAAAAACTTTTGAGACCCTGTATTTTGAAAATTCAGCATATTAAAGCTGCATAATCCTATCTTAATTTTTATGAAAATTCGAGGTATAATGTCACCTGTCAAGCATTGTCGGACCAATATCCGGACAGCCTGTATATATTTTTGAGTGATGTGTTTCTATGATGCAACTATATTCAATAAAAAACGCTTTCCAACTTTTTCCAATTATTTTTCACAGTAGTCGCCTTCGAGCGCCATCTCATGCACAAGTTAAATATTACAAGGTAGTACTGGTAAGATAAATTAACTTTCCTTTTTTCAAACATTCGCCAATTTGTCAATGGGTCAAAAGCTATAAGTCAATATGATTTTATGAAATAGGTAGGTATTTGAAAATAGCAAAATCTTCAAGATTGTGATAAAGAATTGATTGGTATTGGTTATGGAAATAATTCATATGAAATTCTTTTGAAATCTTGTGTCTTACAGAGTAATGAGGTGAGTAGTGACAAAGTTCTTGGTTGCATTTTTTCATAGAATCTTGCTCCAAATCTCAGAATAATTTAGTGTATGGAGTTTCGGGGATCCCAGAGGACCATAAGGACACAAAATCTCAACAAAAAAAAAATTGAAATTTCATCGTTTTAGTAAGAAGGTGGCTACTTTATGATTTAGATTTTGGAAAACTTTGAAAGGCATAACTTTTTTTCTATTAAAGATAGAAAACTGAAATTTCCAGCGATTCTTATCCCAGTAGAGGACTATAATCCCTGAAAATTTCAGCTCAATTGGACTTATAATTTCAGAAATAAAATCGTGCTAAACAATTTGGGATGGTTTATCAATTTTCCAATTTTTCTGAGTGCCTTTTTTCATAGAATCCGGCTCCAAGTCTCAGAAAAATTTAGTGTATGAAGTCTTAGGGTTTCCGGATGATCATTTAAATATAAAATTTCATTACAAAAAAATTGAAATTTTATCATTTTAGTATTATGATTTAGATTTTTTGTAAACTTTAAAAAATCATAACTTTTTTTTCTATTAGAGATAGATACGTAGTCAGTAATGCGTAACTTTCATTGATGATTTCTTGAATCTTTAGAAGTCCAAACAATAATACAGAAGTCACAACAGCGGAAAAATACAATGGAAATAAACCAGACATTAGGAATTTGAAAGTAGTCGGTTCTACAGCAGCATATCTACTTTTGGGTAATCCTCCGTGAGCTAAATGATGACATTGTTGACTCACGTGATCTTCCATTTGAAATTACAAAACTGTTCACACGGAGTTATCTTTTTTTCGCGCGGATTAACCGAACTCTTTTATAGTATTCCAAAAATATTTAGAGCTAAGTTTGATTCAAAAGGTATAGAAGATCTATACAAAAGTAGATTTTGAGATATTAAAGTCGAGAAGAGAAAATGATAATGGCAAGAGATGTATTTTGAATAGTAACTAATACTGTTATAAAAATTAAAGAATATAGAGACAGTAATAAACAGTAGTGAAGACGAAAGACGTGAATATATAGAAGGAAGTAAAGATGAACAAGAGGATATACAAGAACAAATACAAAATGAAATACAATAAATTGACCAAAGAAAGAGAAATAGACGATTACCAACTACATAGATAGAACAGTGAATTTGAAATGTATATGGCTTTCGATTCAATATCATGTGTTGAAGATGTACCCAAAACAGACGAAGGGATAAGAATACATGAATGCCAGCAATCGTGAGAAAAATGAATCAATCAAAATGGGTATTTACCAAGAGACCATTAGAAGAACATATTTTTTATACTTAGCAATTTTTAGGTGCTGTGCTACTTTTTTATACATATTATGAAATAACTCGTAATGAAGCTGATTTTTGTTAGTAATTGTATTTAGTTTCCAGTATAGCTCAAAAACTGTTGTATATTCTTATTTGAGTTTCATTTACGAAAACTTTACCAAAACGTCAATATACCTTCGAATATAGCTAAACAGTGAGTAAGGATCTTTTATGTGTAACCATCCCAGATGGGGGTTGGGGTGCAGGGCTACCGTGTCGCAGCCGCCATCTCATCAATCATCCCCGAGACAGCCCGCGTAAGGACAGCTGTCGCACGCCGCGCTACCATATAGAAATTGCGAGATTGCCAATTGATTCAAAAAAACATAAAAAAAACTACTTAATAATTTAATTAACATCTAAAGACTTTGTTTAAATTGGGAAAGTAAAGAAGAAAATGAAAAAAACATCAATGGATAGTAAAGGTATATAGAGTGGTATGCAAATAAAGATTATTAGCAAAAATCTAGAAAAAAAGAAAAACAAACACACACTACTCAGAAATGTACAACGAGTTTCGGATTTCTCTGTAATATTTCCGGATTTCATTCGGACAAAGTCTGGCAACTTTGCCCGTATTGAAACTCCATTCAACTTTTAGCCCATGGAGTTTCGGTTAGTTGCGACTTTCCTTGCACTCCACTCCCGAAATTAATCCGCGCTACACACAAAACGGAAGAGGTCTAATTATTCGAACCGCGTTACATCCATCAATTTCGAATTAGACGAGTTAATTTTAATTTCGAAGGGTTTTAATATATAATCTAATGGGATTTTACCGAAATTTAATTTTTGCACAAAGTTACAGGGCGATTTTCAAAAAAATCACCAGTGATTTTCTCTGCAGAAACACTTATGATTTCAGCTAATACATACAGAGTTTCCTCGAAACATTTGAGGCCTCTCCAAAACATCCTGTAATTGAGGTTCTATTTTCAGAAACTATCAATAGACTCTGGTTAAAACCAATTAAATCCTCCAATTGATTCTTATACAGGGTGTCTTTCAAAAGTTAGGGGACTTGATTTTGAGAACCACTCTGACAAAACCTCAAGCTTGTCATATCACTAATCCGCCGTCCCCTAAAATTAGATCCAAAGAAAATTTAAATAAGTAAACTTTTCTTAATCTTAAAATATAGTTATTTATCAGGTATCAAGAGCAATGGAAACATTATAACAAAGGAGCAAGAGGTTAAATAAAACATATTTTACTACTGAAATATCCCTTTCATAGCTTCTGTCAGAATATTTTCTCTAGTGCTCCACTGGATCTTCCTTTTCGTCAAACTTTGTTGGTAATTGCTCTGAGCCGACTTTATTCCTTTTAGTGCCTTCTTGTTCCTCTTCCTGCGATTCTGGTACCATTGTCTAATAGTGCTTTCTTGTAAATTCAACATTTGCGCCAACTGGAATCGCCTGCATCCATCAATGCGTTGATTTTTCGAGAACTCGTTTTTCAAGGTACAAAGTTGGTGGATGGTGAACCGGGTTCTCCTTATATACCTTCTATGGCCCAAAGCTGTAGACGTGTTGCCCAATAAACAATTACTTGTTGCTGTGGGAGTATAACAGCTTTGTTTTGGATATAAGGTGTTTGCGTAGGGGTTGAATTTTATAGGATTCTGATGGCTTGCGTATTGAGAATTTGGAATAAGTGGATCTGGATGCGCAGTCATTGCAAGGGACGAAGTTATTCGAGCTGGTGTTGGCACAAATACTGAAAAAATTAGAAAGTTTCTATTTGAAATTCTCATAAAAGCAACTAAATTGTTTATGAACAAAGCATAAATGACTGTCTTGCAAAAACTACAGTAGATATATGAAGAAAAATCTAGAGCGAAACACCAGCCTATATAATATGGGCAATTATTTGCTATTTATCGGCATTGTATAGCGTTAATAACTATAACAAAATTTATATCACAATAACATCAAAGATCAGCACTTTTTCACAATAAAGTACAGGGTGATCTATTATAAATGTCACCCCCTTCTAACTTTTTCATTTGACATTTTTGACAAAAGTGTCAAATACAAGAGTTTTGACAAATAATCGAAAGTTTTTAACAGTTGATTTCAGGCATACAGGGTGCGTCAAAAAAGTGCAGCAGTGTGAAGTTATATTTTTTTAAATGCAACATCCTGTATATTGTACGCTCATTTGGTAGTCCCTTTTAACCTGATTTCAACGATATACGATTTAATATGTCTATCTTCAATAGCTATAGGGAAAAACATGAAAACCCCTTTCAAGGTTTCACATTGAAAAAAGAAAAATTATACCAGCATCAAAAAAGATCGGCTTAAGCATGAACCTATCGAAAACAAAAGTTATTAGTAACACGGAAGTAAACATGAAAATAGAAAACACTACATTGGAAAACGTAAACGAATACATATACCTGGGACATGTTATAAAGATAGGCAAAGAAAACCAATCAGCTGAAATAAGACGTAGAATAAAACTGGCTTGGATAGCCTTTGGAAAACTGAACTACATCTTCAGAAATCAGGAGGTAACAATAAATCTCAAAAGCAAGGTCTTCGATATGTGTATTCTACCAGTGGCAACCTATGGCCTAGAAACAATGGCAATGACAAAGAAAAGTGCTGAGCGCCTGAGAGTAATGCAGAGAGCCATGGAACGGGCCATGCTCGGTATATGTTTGAGAGATAAAGTCAGAAATGAGGAAATTCCACGAAGAACTAAGGTCGCAGATATAATGAAACGCACTGCAGAGCTCAAATGGAAATGGGTGAGACATGTGGCTAGACAAAAAGAAAATCGATGGACATCGAGATGTCTACATTAGAGACCAAGACTGGCAAAGCGTGGCGTGGGAAGACCACAGAAGAGATGGCTCGACGATATAAGGAAACAAGCAGGAAGGAGGTGGTTCCAGATGGCACAAGACAGAGACGCGTGGAGATACATGAAAGAGGCCTACGTCCAGGAGTGGACAACAGATGGCTGAGGAAGAAGAAGAAGGTACTTACATAGTAGAGTTGGTACTTGTAGCTGCGATTCTTGGACATAATATGGCCACCTCTGGATTGGAACATTCTTATATAGATGTTCAGTAGACAATGCAATTTGGGATGTTTGCATAATACTTTGTGACGTCTTAATCACTTGCAAATGCATTAATCATTTTTTCAACTTGAAGTTAGTCGCAGGAAAAATTAAGGAACTATTTCACTGACAAGTAGCTCGAGCAAAACTGAATAAAGATATGGCCGAAATGATTGTTTAAATACTAAATTCAGGTAATATTTTCATTAATACTCAATGAAATGATAGTAACCGTTATGGTTTCCCAAAATCTTTCATTATTATAATTATTGCGATTGATTGACCTGTAATAATATCCTCTCATAGGTACTTATAGTCCAGGAGGCAGTTAAATTTTTTATTTCCTACTGAACTATTATAACCATATAATACCTTGGTTACGATAATCATAAACAGTATCTTAACTCCCAAGGGAGTTAGGAATTTCATAACTCCCGCGTGGGAGTTAAGGATATCATAACTCCCAAGGGAGTTAAGGATTTCTTCCATAACTCCCGCTTTTACCTTGAATAGGTGAACTTTGACAAAAAATAGAAGGCCCTCGGGACACAAACTTTGCCCTGGGGTATTAACACCCTCTAATTCCCTTGATACATAAATAACTATTAGTACTTATTTTCCCAGTTGATGTATATTAAATAGTTTGTTCTCTTGGTGATACAAAACAAGAATATTTGAGTTTCACTAAAATTTTCGGATGGGCTCACAAGATCAATGAAAAATACAAGTACACTTATTTTCTCACTCATAAATATCTCACATTCACTACAATAGAAAATAAAGTACATGAAAATAGCAATTTGGCTTATCTCAGATAGTGGAAAGTGAGTCTGGCTGAAATTTTTCGGATTATCCATACTCACAAATTAGCCGGACTATTTTCTCACGTAACTTTAGTACACTTCTCATTAGTAGACCTATTTTTATCACCGAAAAAAAAAGGACGGTGGATTCGTCAGCTCTAACGCATTTTGCGCCTCAACCGATCGGGAAACCTCCCCTAAAAATATATGAATTTTGCTTAGAATTACCAACCCTACAATTCTATCCATGTTGTTTGACTGGGAAAATAAGTGCCAAAAATCGTCACTGCCTCCTAGACTATTATATCCTATTCACAATCTGTAGTCCAAAGGTACAGGTAAATTTATCTCCTTTCCCTATCAAATAGCATCGAAAGGTGATAAATTTTACCTGTACCTTTGGACTACAAATTGTGAATAGACAATACCAAGTGTAGTTTTTCGAATTTTTAAAGTTAAAAATTGCAGTTGAGGAGGAGAAGTTAGATTTAAAAGTAGGTATCAAAAATTATTACTCTATAGTGCTTTTCCCCAGAATCTAGGAAGTGACAGAGGGTTGGCAAAGCCGCTGTTTTTATTAAACATTGAAAATTTTCTAAAAGTGACACTGAAACAGTTTTTGGCTCACAGTTCCGTTCATTTTTATCCGATTTCAATGTTACTATGAGCTCTGATTAAAGCTAATTAAATTCTCTATGAACTAGTCAATAAGGTTTTTAATTTAGTTTCAACAGTTTTGTAGCTGAGAAGTTTCAAAATTGAAATTATCGAACATTGAAAAGTTTCCAAAAATGACACTAAAAAAGTTTTTGCCTCACAACTCCATTTATTTTCATCCGATTTCAATGAAATTAAGCTCAGATTAAAGCCAATTGAATACAAATTTTTTTTTTTAGTTACCTTACTACTAGTATCTTGAGAGAAGTTCCTTTCGATTTTTACTTTTATATCTAAGAATTGTTTGATTGATATTAGTGTTTTTTTTGAAAAAAAATTCTTGGAAATTTTTCCCAAATTACACAGAAATCCCAAAGTCCACTGGGTTTTTATCAATATTAATTATGGGTTTTTGTATATGCCAACCAACCAAAATGGTTCTAGTAGGCAAGTTATTGGAAAACGAAATCAAGTAGATTCAAAGAAAAAAAGCATGGCTAAAGGTTCATCTTGAAATGTTTGGAGACGAAATTCTAACATAATCAGAAGAACCTGTTAAACACATACAATTCTCCAGAGACTTTTTAAAACTAGGAGTTGATGAATATGGTTTAGCAAGATCTTTATCCAGAAAATATATCTCCATTCACAGTAGAGCAAATTCTTCAAAAGCAAAGGATCATTCCAGAGTTCCAGGAGTCGTGAAAGATCCCAAAGCAATGCTGAAGTACCATAATAAGATCAATCAATATTTTACACGACAAGTTGAAAGAATGACTATTTTGTACTCGTTTCTTCACATGCCTGAAAAACTTGATCCTAAGCGTAGGTAATCATAAATATAGTTTGGATATTTTTTGGCCTAGAGTGAAAAAGTAGTTAATTCATAAGGAATAAAGTGAAAGAACATTTGAAAAATGTCTTAACTTTTCGAAAATGTCCAATTTGTGGACTGTATGGATAGTTTATTGAATGACTATGAAAAGGCTCTGGGATATTCGAATCTATTTTGTTTATAAAGTATAGTTCCAAGAAGTTAGAAAAGTTGGAAGTTGCATTCGGCAAATGGCAACAATTCAAAAATATCCTAACTTTTGGAAAACATCCTGAGCAAGAATAAAACTTCAGGATTTTATAAATAGTTTGTTGTAGGCACTGATGATTATCGAAATGTTCTAGAATATTCGAAACTATTTGCTTTATAAAGTACCTAGTTTTAAAAAGTTAGAAATTAAAATTTTATTATATGAAGTATTTATTAAACTTTGACACCCTGTACTAGCATTAACTGTTTTATTGAGGTTTTAATGGATTATTAGAGGATCCATTCATATCTTACGATAAAAATTTGATTTACTAGTTACAGGATAGTTTTGAAAAACAAAGATTTTTTGAGCCGCTTTATAATTGAAGTTAAAATTGTATTGGAAAATACTGGAGAAAGCATCTGAAAGGCCATGGAATTCTCTATCAGATTTAGAAGAGTTTGCACAGAAATCCTCAGAAAATTGGAAGTTTTGAAAATTGAATATTTTACTCCCAACTCAAATCTTGATGTTTTTGAACTTTTTTCGAACACCACATACTAGCATGGAACATGATCTTTTTGATAGGATCTAGCCGATTAATTATGGAGTTAAAGTTATCGCCCAATTCTCAATTCGGAAATAGACCCATTTTTGTACTGATTCAAAAAACACCATACGCCATATAAATGAGATTATATAGATTATTTATTTTTGAATAAAATTCCTCTCAACACAATATCATCTTCGAATTTAAACAAACACCAATTTCAATTATTGTAGAATTACGTACATATAATTTAATGATGACTGGGCCTTTATTAGGGTTTTGAGCTGAACTTTATGAGGTTCACAACAGAATCAGGATTGTTTTCAAGTCAATAAAACTTGGGATAGCAAAACAAGAAAACAAGCAAGTTAAGACACGATTCATCCCTTTAATATTCGAAAACCCTTAGAATAAATACCTATACTTTTAGAAAAATCAAAACAAGTATTGTCTTTTTACGATTTTGTTTTCGAAGTCCAGGGGTCAGCGATAACAATTTCGAATATTTGGGATGACAAATAAATCGTAAAATTATTATCTCTTGCAAAGAATACAGTGTTTACTTGGTTCGTACCTTGTTTGCATTTGGCAAAAATAATAATAGAGTCTGTTATTGGAGAAAACATTTTTGAGAAACAAAATGGTATCAAAATCATAATCAAATTGAAAAGCATGATTCATAAATGAAAAGAAAATCATACTTTTTCACTAAAATCTTCAGTGGGTACTTGACCACTTACTTAAATATTTTTGTATCTTTTTATTCTAATATGATAATGTCGTCTGGCAACAAAATTTTTGAAACGGAACTGAATATTTTTATCAATATTCCTTGACAGTTAAAAGCTTGTATATCAAAAAACATGTCCGGTTGGTGTCTATACACAGGTATTTCTTGCCTTTTTGCTTTTTATTTGATAAGCATCTTTGAACTGATAGGCAACAATTTTTGTTTTAGAATTTTATTGACTCAAACTCTACTATTTGAAATTTTGAATAATCTTTTAATAGATGTGACGCCACTATGCATTAAATCCCTTGGTAGGTACTTTGTTGGACCAACGTCGAGGGACTCTACTATCCAAGGGCTAACACAAGTTCCAAAATAGAAAGTGACTAGACTTGGGATTATCTTTTAGGGATAAATTGTTGACGACTTGTCTCCAGTTACTAGAAAGATCTTAAAAATAATTAGGAAGGGTGATTTTCTTGCAACGTAAAACAAAATATTATTTCTTCAACTTTATTGATGTAAGTAGGTATTTCCAGAAAAATTCTTGACCTGACAATTGTAGGACTAAATTTTTAAATGTGGGTATGAACTATGAAAAGCTCTTTGCTTCATGGAATAGAAATAATCCTGACACGCAGGTTCAGTCATAAAACCCCTACTAAAATTCGAAGTAGAGGTTTAGTGAAATTTGAACTTATTGTATGTAAATGAGGCTATATAGCCGACTTAAGTCGGTTTTGCCTACATGACTTAAATACTCAAAATTCTAGAAAAAAGGGTCTTTTATTACCTTTTCAACTTAAGTTGCATTCCTAAACAAAAGGGTTGGGGGTTTGGAAGTCGGTCAGTCAGTTTCAGAGAAAGGTTTTATTTTAGGGAATTATGCAAATTGGGTACCTGCTCCTTGGAATGTATGCAATAATTTTGGGCTGTTTGAATAATAAGTTTTTGACAAAGTAATAAAAGGTATACCTGTTGATTCTAATAATTTATTCTCAAGGGAAGCATTTGTCGAAATACAAAATCTATTTTTACTGAAACATTAACATTGATATTTTTTCACGCCAAAACAGAAAAAATGTAGGTAATAGATCCATGTAGGTACGGATTCAAAAATATACCTACTTCACATTTTTTAACAGAAAATTGAAGTTTTTCAGGTACCTATGTGATGAAATGAGCCAAATTAAAGTTTTGATTAAAAAGTTCAAAGAGAATTTAATGGGCTTTAATTAGAGCTTAATTACATTCAAATCAGATGAAAATTAGCGGATCTGTGAAGGAAAAACTGTATCAGTGTCATTTTTGGAAAATTTCCAATGTTCGATAATTTCGACTTTAAAGCTTCTCAGCTCCAGAACTATTGAAACTCAATTGAAAACTTAAATAACAGGTTTATGAAGAATTTAATTGGCTTCAATTAGAGCCTAATTGCGTTTAAATCGGATGAAAATTAATGGAGCTGTGAGGCAGAAACTGTCAATGTTCGATCAATTCAATTTCGGAGCTTCTCAGATGCAAAACTGTTGAAACTAAATTAAAATACATTTGATAAGTTTGTGGAGAATTCATTCATTTGGCTTCAAATAAAGTTTGATTGGCGTTGAAATCGGATGAAAATTAACGGAACAGGGAGGCAAAAACTGTCTCAGTGTAATTTTTGGTTTTTCAATGTTTCGATAATTTCAATTTTGAAATTTCTCAGGTGCAAAACACTTGAAACCAAATTAAAATCCTGATTAATAAGTTTGTGAACAATTTAATTGGCTATAATTAGAGCCTAATTGCGTTGAAATCGGAAGAAAACTAAAAAAGCTGTGAAGCAAAAACTGTCTCAGTGTCATTTTTGGAAAATTTTCAATGTTCCATAATTTCAATTTTTAAACTTCTCAGCTACAAAATTGTTGAAACTAGATTAAAATTTCAATTACCAGATTTGTACAGTATGTAATTGGCTTTAATTAGAGCCTAATTGCGTTGAAATCGGAAGAAAATTGAAGGAGCTGTGAAGCAAAAACTGTTTCAGTGTCATTTTTGAAAAATTCTCAATATTCGATCAATTCAATTTTAAAGCTTTTCAGGTGCAAAACAGTTGAAGATAAATTAAAATCCTAAATAACATATTGTGAAAATATCACAAAAGTGAATCATCACAAGAATTAGCCTCTGAATTACCTGTGAAAATGTTAATACATAAAAAACATGTCTATCTCGACATGAGAATTTGCCAACTTAGAAGCCCTAGACCAGAAGTTGCTATATGCATATTAAGTTCTGTGTCTTGGAACAAAGAACCTGCGAGTAGATCACGTGACTCTAAAGGAGACATGAATTTTAACAGCAATTTCTCAGCAAAACTGGAGGAATGCCATCGGACCAGCGCTTTTGTCAATTTTGAGGCCGGAAAACTTCTCGTAAAGTTTCAAAGTTTAAGTCAACGTCACATGAGAGTGGAGCTAATGTTTTCAAGTTGATAAGTGGAGGAGGATGGTATGCATCTGGGAGGATTAACAGTATCATCAGGATCCTGTGATAGTATCAGGTCAAGCAGGTGTCGATTGGTTGTCAATACAGAGTTTATCTGAAACAGGTTATGGAAAGAGCACGTGACTGATAGTTTGGCAATAAGTGACGCTACTTGATCATGCCGTACCCCATGCATGTGGAGGCTTCACAGTGGAGCTCAGAGAGGTGGCTTCTAAGATTCCATTCGGAAGATTAAAATCTCCCAACACATAAATAGGTGAATTCGGAGATGCATCAGACACTGAGTATCAAAGAAGGTAGTATAGGCAGCAACACTGGATCTTGCTGGCAAGTAAATTGTTCCTAATATAATATTTCCATTTGCAGGGCTAATCATACATACAATTGTTCAATCGTGGAAGATCGAGAACTCTACTTGCTATACTCTTCCGGACACTGAACAGCGGTCAAGACACAAAAATGTCAATAATGTCATAATAAAAAGTCTGTTTATTCTCCAGAAGGTAACTTAGTTTAGTACGCAAACCCCGCACGGACTGATAATTATGTTAAGTATTCAATTATTGGTTCTCGTAATTTTCTAGTGTTTAACAGGTTCTTCTGATTTTGCTAAAATTTCATGTTTTCTAGCCAAAAATATCAAGATAAACCTTTGGCCATGCTTTTTTTCTTTGGTTCTGTTTGATTTCTTTTTCCAATAACTTGCCTGCTAGAAATAAATATTTTCGTCGTAGAATCATCTTATAATCACGACCCAGGGTTGGTATACACAAAAACCCAGTGGACTTTGAAAATAATTTGTATTAATAAACTATTAAACAAATAATGGAAACTAAATTGAAATCTTAATAAACAGGTTTGTAGAAAATTTAATCGGCTTTAATTTGGGTTTAATTACATTGAAGTCGGATGAAAATCAACATAGCTGTGAGGCAAAAACTGTCTCAGTGTCATTTTTGGAAAATTTTCGATGTTCGATAATTTGAATTTTGAAACTTCTCAGCTGCAAAATTGTTGAGACTCAATCGAAAAATGAACAGATTTGTAGCGAATTGAACTGGCTTTAATTGGGGGCTGATTGCGTTGAAATCGGATGAATATTAAAGGATCTGTGAGGCAAAAACTATCTCAATGTCATTTTTGGCAAATTTTCAATGTTCGATAGTTTAAATTTTGAAGCTTCTCAGGTGCAAAACTGTTGGAACCAAATTCAAGTCCTAATTAATGAGTTTGTGAACAATTTAATTGGCTTCAATTGGAGCCTATTTTCTTTAAAATTGGAAGGAAGTTAAAGTTCAATGTTCGGTTTTTTGAATTTAGAAACTTATCAGCTGCAAAACTGTTGCATCTAAACTAACTAAAATCTCAATCAATAAGTTTGTGAAGAATTTAATTGGCTTTAATTAGAGCCTAATTGCATTGAAATTAGACAAAAATTAAAGGAGTTGTGAGGCAAAAACTGTTTCATTGTCATTTTTGGCAAATTCTCAATGTTCGATAATTTCAGTTTGAAGCTTCTCAGGTGCAAACTTGTTGAAACTAAATTGAAATCCTAATTAATGAGTTCACAGAGAATTTAATTGGCTTTACTTAAAGCCTAATTACATCGAAATATGATGAGAATTAACAGAACTGTGAGGCAAAAACTGTCTCAGTGTCATTTTTGGAAAATTATCAATGTTCGATAAATTTAATTTTGAACCTTCTCAGGTGCAAAACTGTTGAAACCAAATAAATATCTTGATTAATGAGTCTATAGAGAACCTAATTAGCTTTAATTAGAGCTTAATCACATCGAAATCGGATGAAAATTAACGGAACTGTGAGGCAGAAACTGTCTCAGTGTCATTTTTGGAAAATTTTCAATGTTCGATTATTTGCATTTTGAAATTTCTCAGCTGCAAAGCTAAACTGTTGCAACTAAGTGAAAGTTCCATTTGACAGATTTTGTAGAGAATTCAATTGGCTTCAATTGGAGTCTAATTGCGTTGAACTTGGAAGAAAATTGAAGGAGGTCACAATAACCGCAAAAACCCCAAAACACAACAGAAATTTTCAAAAAATCGGGCTCTTGCCACCCCTCTGTCACTACCTAGATTCTGAGGAAAATTTCTAGAGTAGGTAATAATTTTTGATACCAACCTCTAAATCTAACTTACTCCTTCTCAACTGCAATTTTTAAGTTTAAAAATTCGAAAAACTACACTTGGTAAGTAGGTACCTATGAAAGGATATTATTATACAGGTCAATCAATCGCAATAATTATAATAATGAAAGATCTTGGGAAACCATAACGGTATTATTGTTACTATCATTTCATTGAGTATTAATAAAAATATTACCTACCTATTTACATGGTGTATGGTGTTTTTTGAATCAGTACAAACATGTGGTCTATTTCGGAAAAAAGCATCATGAGAATTGGGCGATCACTTTAACTCCATAATTAATCCACTAGATCCTATCGAAAAGATCATGTTCCATGTTAGTAGGTGGTGTTCGAAAAAAGTTAAAAAACATCAAAGTTTGAGTTTGAGAATAAAATACATAAAATGTTCGATTTTCAAAACTTCCAATTTTCTGAGGATTTCTGTGCAAACTCTTCTAAATCTGATAGAGAATTCCATGGTCTTCCAGAGGCTTTCTCCAGGATTTTCCAATAAAATCTTAACTTCAATTATTAAACGGCTCAAAAAATCTTTGATTCAAAAACTATCCTGTAACTAATACATCAAATTTTTATAGTAAGATATGAATGGATCCTTTAATATGTGTTTATTACATCTCTGTATTTTTCCGTGTATTTATTCATGTAGTCCAGGGTGTCAACATTATATTGTTTTCAATAATGCTGATTTATGTTGCGTTTGGAGTTTTTCGGTTGTCACCCTGAACTACATGAAATACACAGATGTAATATAAACATTAGTCCATTAAAACCTCAATAAAACACTTAATGCTTGTACAGGGAGTCAAAGTTCGATAAATGCTTCATATAATAAGATTTTCATTTTTTCTAACTTTTTGGAAATACTCTATAAAGAAAATAGTCTCGAATATCCTAGAACATTTCCATGATCATCAGTACAACAAACTATAAAATACTGAAGTTTTGCTCAGGACGTTTTCCAAAAGTAAGGATATTTTTGAATTGTTGCCGTTTGCCGTATGCAAAACTTCTAACTTTTCTAACTTCTTGGAATTATACTTTATAAAAAAAATAGATTCGAATATCCTAGAGCCTTTTCATAGTCATTCAATAAACTATTTATACAGTCCACAAGTTTTATTCTCAGGACATTTTCTAAAAGTTAAGAGACATTTTTCAAATGTTGTCCTTTCACTTAATTCCTTATGAAACAACTTTTTCACTCTAGGACAAAAAACTATATTTATGATTACCTACGCTTAGGATCAAATATTTCAGATTGAAAAATAACAATATAATGGTTAGGTACTTGTCTAATACTATCACAGACATACATCATAAGTGAGCAATATTATTATGTCAAACACTACCTCCAATTTTCAATTCTGCACAACAAGTTTGAGTCAATTTGTCAGCTCATTTTATTAATATCTTCTTAATGTTAAACTAAAACGTTAATTTATCGGTATATAAATATCATTTATAAATAATTGAAGCGTAATGTGCACTTTATTTAACGCTTTTTATTATTTAGTTTTCAAATGGGTGCTGGTTGGAGTAGTACGGGAGTGATTTTCTGCCAGAATTCTCATTTGTGGATTATTTTAGACTAGAACGAAGGTATGATATATAATTTATTTGAATTGGTATATTGGTAACATTAATTTCACTAGGAAATATGTAGCAAAAATAAATCATAAATTTTACTAATATCACTTTGTAATTACTATGTCAAAACTCAAACCTATGATTTTTCCCCTATATATTTTCAGGGTTTTTTGAGTTAAATTATCAAAACTTTACAGTTTTTGTTAGAGCCTCACCAAGTACACTTATTATTACTTCCAAAGTAACCATTTCATTTTGAACTTTCTCAAAAATTCCAGCCATATTTTAATTTCATATAAATGACAAAGTAGCTGAACGAATTTTGAGTAAATTCCTAAATTAACGTTTAAATCCGCTTTAAATACAACTTAATGAAGTCTGTAGTAATGAAGACATTTTTCATTTAATACGCACTTGACTTTGGAGAAAGTTACGTCACGGAGGAAATTTGTTCAAGCGAAAATATTTTTGCAGAACATGAATGTTATCATAGTTTTGTCCAAAAACGAAAATATTTACAAAAAAAATATAAAAATTCTATAGAAAACGATTCTTTTATTTAGATAGGGTATCGTTTATTAAATATTTATTTATGATGGTGAACAGTAATTGTACAAATATTTGTTTATTTGAAGAAGTAGGTATGCTATTATATTTCTGAAGACTAAAATCTGTTGCTACAATTATAATGAATTAATAATAATAAAGGGTGGAAACTGCTGAACAACGAAAACAACTATGACATTCTTCGAAGAAATTCAACTAAATTACGGACTTGAAGCTTTAAATCGAGCAAAAGAACTTTCCAAATTATACACAAGGCTTACTACACAGAAAAACCGAAGAATATTCTTATCGAGATGCAAACACAACGAAGTTTATCCTGTATTTTTGAAATTTAATGAAAACAATCCCTTTGAAAATGCCTTAAATTAAAGGCGAAACGTTAGGATTTAAAAAGTCGTTTCATTTATGAACCTAAACCCAAGAGAAAACTAACAATAATAATAAAAGCATATAAAAGTGCAAGAAACTGTTCAAAAAACAATAAGGCCTCATGAAATGGGTACCTAGTTAATAATATTTTGAAAATTGCTATTCATATCATTATCGTCAGTTCCAGCTGTCCATTAGTTCTCAAAATTTGTCATGTTCTCTTATTCTGAGCAACCTGTCTATCTTATGAGGTCTTTTATTTCTCAGTATGTCTGATCTCAGATCTTGGACGTCACTTTATGATTTCCTTCGTCCACCTGTTATGTCCCGCCCAGTTCCATTTCAGGCACATAATAGTTTCTGAATTTTATAAATTAACTTGTGAATTAGATTAGATTAGATTTGTTTGAATGGAGATGGCGCAAAGGCCAGAGGCGTCCTCTACCACTACAACCATTTCTGACCCATCTTGAAGTCGGGGAAGTAAGCAACACGCATTACAAGCAGGATCTTGAGGATGCACCTCTGCTTATGCTGCTATATTACTACTTTATCCTGCTTCAAACCGCAACCCAGCAGAACATTCTTTTTTCGAGATACAACGATTTTTATTTTATTTGCTAACTTTACCCTTGGCAACACACTGGAAGCAGGATCGCACAAATATGTTCCTGCTTGTGTTGCTATGGTCCTGCAACATTCTTCTTTAAGCCACACTCCGGCAACATTTACTATTTTCGAGACATAGGGATTTCCATTATGGTTGGTAACTTCACACTTGGCTTGGTAAAACATTGAAAGTAGGATGGCTCCAAAATATTCCTGCTTGCATTTATATGGTCCTGCCTCAAACTGCTTCAATCACCCCAGCAACACCTATTATTTTTGAGACATCCCTACTAGCATTACAAGAGTCTAGTTGTAGGAATACGGCGAGCTCGAGACACCGTTGCCAAATGTATCGTAATAGGTGCTTGTCTCTGCATGTTGGTATTTTCGACGAAAAGATCTAATCCTTTTTTTTTATAGTAGGGGTTGGAAATGCATTATGCACGCCTAGGGCATTAATGTTCAGGCGCCCTAGGGAGTGTGGGACTCACACCCACTAAAACCCTTCCTCAACTCTTCACAATCTACCCCACTGGAACCACTTTTTAGTATTACTTCAGGAGGGGTAAGCGGATTCTTTCCTTTCTTTGTCCCTATTGCGTATGTCTGTGTATATATTCCTAATATATGTATAAGTCTCGTTTCTCATCATTATCTCTGCTATATTTTCTCTAGTTAAATTTTCTCCACAGCTTACGGCCACTGTGAAACGGTGTGCTTTGAATCTGGAGCATGGGGCAGTAAAACAGAGTATGTTCCGGAGTATCCCTCTCTTCACAAGACCAACATTCATCACTTTCCTGATTCTTTATCTTTTTTAGGTAGCTTCCAAAAATGGCATGGCCCGTCATCGCCTGTGCAATGTGGTAGTCCACTTCTCCGAATTTCTTCGTTGACCACTCTTTTACATCTCTCACAAAAAACTTTGCCCATCCGTCATACCTTAGCCATCGCTCCTGCCACCTTCCCATCAGCTCTGCCCTTGCTGCAGTCTTGTGTTCTGCGCCAGTATTTGTTCCCTTTCATTAACTAATAAGTCTATGGGGGGCTGTCCTGCTATTACCTCCACGGCCATGGTTGCCACCGTTCTATAGGCAGATGTAATTCCATCTAGTAAGCGTCTGTAGTGTTTCCATCTCAGGGCATGACTCCAGGTCGAGGCTGCGTATAAAATTGCTGACATTACAGCACTGGTTATTAGTCGTCTTCTCCTGCTTGTTGGTCCTCCTGTTCTGGGCATTATTCTGAGCAGTAGGTTTGCCATATACAGGCCCTTCTCTGCTATTTTTGCTACGTGCTTTGTCATTCTCAAGTTCGTTTCTAGTGTGACTCCTAGATATTTCACACTTTCTGATGATCCCATCATTTCTTCCTGTATGTTCATGTCAATACTCTTTATCGTTCTTGGTGTCACCAGTAGAATTGTTTTTTTTTTTCCCACATCTGCAAATTTGATGCCAATTTTGTTCAGGTATTCCGTTAAACATTTGACCGCATATTGTGCCTTATCTTGTAGGTGGTGTGCATAAGCTATTAGGCTTACACCCTCTTCAGTGTCCATCATAAGAAGCTGGTTGTTAAAAAGGTTCCACAAGATCGGTCCTTGGATCGATCCTTGTGGCACCCCACATGTAATTCTTTGGGCTCCACTATTTGCCACTATTTTTCGGTCTGATAGAAAACTTTGAAGGATTCTCACCAAGTAATTTGATATTTTGCTCTCTTTCAATGCTTCGATAAATCTTTCCCACTGAGTTGAATGCATTTTGTATATCTAGCATCACCATCATACACAGACTCCGGTTTTTTGTATGCTTTCTTTTTTATTTCCTCAACTTTAACTTTTACCTTATTTATGGCTGTTATCGTCGATTTTCCTTTCGTATATCGATGTTGATTCTCGTGATATAAGTTCTTCTCCTGCATCTCCCATTGTAGTCTATTTTTTATTATAATTTCCAGGAGTTTTCCTATTGCATTAGTCAGGCATAGGGGTCTGTATTTCGTCTCCTCTTGTGGGGTTTTCTTGGGCTTTTCTATCAGTACTAGTCTCGCTATTTTCCATATTTCAGGGAAACTGCCCCTCCTTAAACAGTCATTAAAGATTTTCAAAAATACCTGTGGGTTGCCTCTTGCACATGTCACTGCGATTCCATCTGGCCCTGCAGCTTTTTTTATTTTTATCTGTCCATAATTGCATCGGTGAGATCTTATGTTATTTCTTTCTTTTTCAGGAAGAGTTTCTCCACTTGTTCCTTTACTGTTTTTTCGTCCGGTGTTGTTTTATTTCTGAGCCTGAGCTTCTTTGTCACGATTTGATATGCCTTCCCCCAGATATCCTCATCCAATTCCCTGCACAGCTTTTTCCATTTCTCTGTTTTGCTCCTGAAGATGGGTCTTTTTAGTTCTTTTTTCTTCGCTTTATATTGTGTTTCCAGGTCTTCTATTCGTTCTGCTGGGGCATTTGCGCTGGCTCGAATTCGAGTGAGTTCTCTTCTGAGTTCGATGCACGATGATCTTTCTTCAGCGATCTCAGTATTCCACCAGTATGCTGGAGTCCGTTTACCATTATTTCCGCATTTCTTAGGAAAGCAGTTGCCGCATTTTTTTTTAAATGTTATCTATTAATATTTTCGTAGTCATTTCCTAAGGCATTTGCAAATATTTCCTCACATTCCCTAGCAAACTTCGCTATTCCTTTTGAGTTAAGCGCCATCCCGTTTGCTCTGGTATCGATTTACTGTCGCTGTCATTCTTTTCGGTCCTTATGCAGTACCGTATCTTGTTGTGATCGCTCAAGTTTTCAGAATCTATATCTACTCTACAGAAATGTATTTTTCCTGACATGTCTTCTGTGCTAGCCGTAAAGTCGATTCTGGAGCATCCTTGGCTACCGTTGAAAGTTGGTGCATTTCCCTGATTTATGACGATCAGGTTGTTAGTCATTATCCATTCTTCGAAAACTCTTCCTCTTTAGTTTATGCTCTTGGAGCCTATGATGGGTGTCTTTGCGTTAAGATCTCCCCCTATTATCACTTTCTTTTTAAGTCTTCTCAGTTGTGTTCCCATATCTGCTAGCAATGTTCTAAATTCCGCAATTTTGCCATTTGGTGAGAAGTAACACGAGACAAAAGCGCACAAGTCCAACTCTACAAGCACAAATCCTTTCCCGCTAAGGTTTTTTATCACAGTTAGATTGTTAATATTTATAAAAGCATCACTATTTATATCACAGTCATCTTTGGTATCCGATTTCAGGTTTGATTCCTGTCCTATAAGAACGTCTCTATCCTTTCTGTTATTGCAGTATTCATGAGGAGGTCTTGTGCTGCTTTACATCTGTTTAGGTTCAGTTGTAGAACCTTTATCGTTCTTATGTCCATTGTTTCAATAGAAGTTAGCTCGGTCCTGCTTTTCCCTCTCTTGTTTTTTTCTTGCCGATGCGAGCTGTACTCTGAACACCCTACATAGATCGGTGCCTGCTCTATGTCCTGCTCTCTTACATATGGGGCTCCTGTTTGTGCTGCTATGGTCCTGCCTCATCCTGCATCAAATCTGACCCCAGCACCACGTACTATTTTCGAGATACAGCGATTTTTATTTTATTTTGCTTGCTAACTTCACCCTTGGCAACACACTGGAAGCAGGATCGCGCAAACATGTTTTTGCTTGTGTTGCCATCGTCCTACATCATCCTGCTTTAAATCACACCCCGGCAACACTTTGTATTTTCGAGATATAGAAATTTCCATGATGGTTGGTGACTTCACCATTGGCTTGGCAACACATTGGAAGCAGGATCGCTCCAAAATATTCCTGCTTGCGTTGTAATGATTCCTCAAACTGCTTCAATCACCCCAACAACACCTGATATTTTTGAGATACACACTGGTAGCATTACAAGAGTCTAGTCGTAGGAAGCTCGCGAGCTCGAGACAGCGTTGCCAAATGTATTTTGTAATGGATGCTAGTCTTTGTATGTTGGTATTTTAGACGAGAAAAGCTAATTCAAGCTAACCCGTCCTCATACTAAGTGCTAGTTTTTGTATGTTGGTATTTTGGACGAAAAGAGTTTATCCAAGCTAATCCAAATTTATTATTTCGTTTTATTTCTTATCCATGGATAAGAAATAAACCGAGAGTAAGAGACGTTAGAAAGGAGGTAGCAAAACTAAAATGGAAATTCACAGGTCACAATATCAGACAGAAAGACGACCATGGAATAAATGTATCGTAAGCTGGAGACCTTGGGAAATTAAAAGAAGTAGAGGAAGACCCCAGATGAGGTATGGTCATGACCTGAAGAAGCACGCTGGAACCAGGTGGATGAACATGGCAGCAGATAGAGAGGCATGGAGAAGACTGGGGGAAGCCTACGTCCAAAGATGGACTGAAGAAGGCTGAATAGATAGATAGAACCCAAATTAACCCGTCTTCATAATGTATGCTAGTCCCCCGCCCTCCTAATAAATCTTTAAGAAAAAAATAAAAATAAACACCCTACGGAAGCGCAGAGAGGCCACCTATCCCAGGACGGGTTTATTTCCATTCAATCCTTAGATTAGCTCTTTTCACCTAAAATACCAAGACACAGAGGCTCGCATTTATTACAGAGGGACGGGTTAGTTTGGATCAGCTCTTTTCGTATAAAATACCAACATACAGAGACAAGCACCCATTACAATATATTTGGTAACGGTGTTTCGAGCTCTTCCTATTCCTACGACTAGACTCTTGAAATGCTACCAGTGGTATTAGGTGTTGCTGGGATGAAAATTGAAGCAGAATGAGGCAGGACCTCAGCAACACAAGCAGGAATATATTTGAGCCATCCTGCTTCCAATGTGGAAAAGGGTGAAGTTATGAACCATAATGAAAATCCCTGTATTTCGAAAATAGTACGTGTTAGGTGTGATTTAAAGCACGATGAGGCAGGAACATAGCAACACAAGCAGGAACATGCTTGAGCGATCCTGCTTTCAGTGCCCAATAAACATTTTTCGCAACTTATAGTAACACCAAGTTTTATACTGGTTATATAAAGGTAATAGAAGTATATACGAAAGTTTCGTAGTTTTATAATCCGTACCTTTTGGTGATGTATTTATATAACGGTTTTATATGATTACTGTAAATTACAAGTATATAATAAGGTGATATAACTGTTTCCATCACCATTTTATAAAACTTTTAGTAACCGTTACCAATGTGTTTATAACAAATTTATATAAGGTTTGCCATTACCTTATCTATATAACCAAAATACCCGTAGTTATATAGAAGTGTGATTAATCACTCTTATAGAAACTGGTAAATTGTAGTAATGGTCTAACTTTGTTATAAAACTCTTGATGATATTAATTATATTAGGCTTCTCCTATAAAACTTCGCAAACTTTAGTAAACAATGTCTGGGCTTAACATCATAACCCTATTTTTTAGTATCTCATTCTTCCGCCTTCCTCTAGTAAACAACTATATTGTAACAGGAGTTTATTTTTATTTATTATTATTATTAATCATGGATTATTTAAAAAACTGGCAGAACACAAAACAAAGCTTTCCAATATTTATATCGTTACTTCATTGATTCCGCCATGATTGTTTTGCCAAGATCAATATTACCGAATTACTTTGTGAAAATCCAATATTTGACTTATTTTATCAACAATTAATATTATTGTCAAATGGTGGCTTATACAAATTTCGTTGGTCATTAATTCGTCGCAAATAAAAAAACAAACATACCTACCTACGTATATTTTTTGAAAACCTGACATGAAATTGATTATAATTGGGTATTTTAAGGGCCCCTGCGTTTTTTCGAAGTACTACATCAATATTTACTGTAAAAAATCGTTCCCACCTACATTTTTAATCACGGAAGAGCCTAATATTAATTTAACAAAACAAACCAAGCCCTATTTTATAATTCGCTCTCTATTTTCATTTTCTAAGTTCAATCCTCTAACTACTGACTGATAATATTTCAGAAGTAGAAAAAGGCCATATCATTGTATATAAAATATGTTCGATAGAGAGAGAAATAAACCTTCGTTTTTTTTTATAACTGACAGGTGACATATTTGAGCTATTTAGAAAGTTATATAAAGGTTACCACAATATTTCTTATGGTAGAAATTTCTTGGGTTTAAGGACGGGGAGGTAACCAAAAGAAACTGTTTCTTTTGGTTACCTCCCCGTCCTTAAACCCAAGAAATTTCTACCATAATTAATAATAGGGACACGAAATGAATATTACACAATATTTCTGTTACTCTAGGTTACATGACCCAAATTTATATAGCGTTACTAAGGTTTTTGCAACCTTTATAAATGCCCCGTTTAAGCTCTTTAAGGGGTTCATAAGAGTAACAGAAAGGTTTCTGTTACCAAATATATAACTGTAGGTTATTTAAGATAGGTGATATAACATTTACGGTGACTATTATACAAACAAAAATGTTTATTGGGTGTGTTGCCAAGGGTGAAGTTGGCAACAAAAATAAAAATCGCTGTATTTCGAAAATAGTACGTGTTGCCGGGGTCAGATTAGAAGCAAAATGTATCTTGTATGGCAACCCAGAAATACCTGCTAAAGATGAAAATAGTCGTTTTTTATCTGAGGGTATCTCGAATAAGAAGCTGGCCTCCAGATCCTCCTCTATTTTCTAGCTCATGTTCCTGAAGTAAGTATACATATAGGTACTTACAGGGCTAATAAGTAATCATTTTTGGTGTTGGATAATAGTTATTTATTTATATTACAAGTGCCTTTATGAACATGATTACAATAACGAGTGCGAAAGATTAGAACGACGAGGTCGTAGACCGAGTCGTTCTAATTACACAAGTTTTGTAGTCATGTTTAAATGCACGTGTGATGTACAACGTTTTATCTACAAAGCGAAAAAGAAGGATAGGTTTTCACTTATTTTCGTTTATTAGTAGTTGTCTACCTTCATTTTACCTTTACAGGTTTAACTTTGACATTTGTCAAATCACCAAAAATAGTTGTATTACGGACTCATAACCAAGTCTATAACACCACTAGTTGTGTTATGAATTCCTAACCTAGTCCATAACACCACTAGTTGTGTTATGAGTCCCATGACACAACTCAAATACTAGAAAAATGGTTATCTAAAAACGTCATAACCCAACGCTTGTAGATAAAACATTGTATGCTACTCCTTCCTGTGTTATGTTTTCTAAGTCACTCAAGAAATTATACCACGGATACAAGACGGATTCTAGGATTTCTGGATCTCCAAGTACAACTCAAATTTTGCCTTCTGAAAATAAAGGCAATGGGTTAAAACTTCTTCAAAGAAACAGACTCAAGAACTTAAATTGTGTACCAAACGACCTAAAGAATTCACCTCAAATCTTTAATTCAATAATTACCTACTTTTATAAAACAAACATGTATCAAAATATTTAATGCATTTCAACTTGGTCATCATCAGATACCTACATGAAATGCAGAAGAATCAATGAAGGAAAGACCCAAATACAAATTCCCATTTTCAACTCATCAAAGTTGAACGAAAAAAAGTCTTAAAAAAAAACATTTAGGTAATTCAATCAAATACATTTATTAAAATCAAATATCTACAAAATACCAAAAATGTTAAGGTCAGATAAGCTCACCTAGAAAAACTAGTTAAGCAGCCAGTCAACATTAAAATCGGGTCAAAAAATCAATTATGACTTTCAAAAATTATTTACAAATATACAATATATACAATCACAAAAAATAATTTACAATTGAGTCAATCCCCCTTGACCATTCTCTTGCGGTTCCACTTCCACGGCAAAAGAATCATCAGTCCAAATAGGATAACTAGTAGGCGAATCGACAAAAGTTGCAAACTGCGGCGACATACCTTCTCTATTCTCTTGAGAGAAATATCCAATATTTTTAAATCCTGTTTGAAGTGGGGCCATTTCGTTGGCATAAGATGGTAACACTGGACTGTAGCTGCTGTGCAATGGGAAATGTGCCAACTGTTCACCGTAAGCTGGCGGTTGATGATATTGTTGTGCCGACTCGTACATATTGCCAGACCATGGAGCTGGTGGATGAAAAGCTGAACCTGCTGTTAACGGTGAAGTATACTGTCCTTGGGGTACCACTGAATGATCGAGCAAGCGCTGAGTGATACTGGGACGTTCAGTTTTAATTGGAAGAGCTCCACTTTCTGATCCGCTGCTTGCGCTTGGAGAAGAACGTTGATCGCTACCGGTTGATTTATTCAATTTGCTCTCCTTTTTGTGCTTCATGCGGCGATTTTGGAACCAAACTTTGATTTGTTTTTCGGTCAAGCTCAACTCTTGTGCTAAGTTGATGCGTTTCGGACGACAAAGGTATTTGTTGTTCAGGAATTCTTGTTCGAGTTTCACTAGTTGAAATGAGGTGTATTGGGTTCTTGCACGTTTTGAAACCATTGGCCGCGGCTTGCTCGATGGGTTTGATTTGGGCGATTGAGGATGCTCCATAGCTTGATCGTATTCTGAAAAAAAGAGGACTATATTTAGCAAATTGGTCTAATTGATGAGAAATGTAAAACACTTACTTATGGCATACCAGTTGTTGGAATAAACGTTTGATGCAGGTAAGGGTTGTTGTGCAATGATGTTATTGTTCTGTAATAGAGAAAATATATTTAGTTAAAGGTTTCTCTTGAATAAACATGCACAATTATTATGAAACAGTTAAAAAAAACAACTCACCAAAATCTCAGAATTAGGATGTTCAGCAACAAAATTATCCATTGGATAAACGCTATCCTTATACAGAAATTGTGTAGGAGCGGCGCCATAATTCCTGCAATCTCTGTAAGAATCGGGAGACGAATACGAATCACTCGGAGTAATGGGTTCCACAATCATTTCCCTAATGTCCTGGTGTTCGGCGGGGATTTCGAGAAGTTTCTGATCCAAATTGAAGTTAGACATCTTATCAAAAATAATTCACACACAAAAAAAAAACTGAAAACTTTCAAAAGCACTCTTCTGGTATTGACCCTCGGAGAACCGGTTGAAATATGACTTGACTATTGTTTTGCAAGTGGTATTTATGGAAATTATCGATGAATAAGTGACCAATCAGGTAGGAGGATTTGGGTTCCGAGACACACCCTCTCGGAACCGATAGGGATTTAACAATAAAGGCTGGTGGGGTGGGTTCCAATAATAATTGTTAGTATAGACGATTTTTAGTTTTATAGAGTCTTTACAATAATTAAATTAAGTTTCAAAAATGCAAATCTGGTACCTATAAATTCTAATTGAAATTTTATTTCTATTTTTCATATTAGGTCTTATATTTTCACTCTTTGTTAATCTTGTTTTGTAGATTGATTTATTTGTTTTATCTTAATTTTCGTTTGATGCATTTAATAGTTTTTTATTTTTCATTCTCTTCCTAATCATTGATTTCATTTTCACCTTTTCTACTTCTAATACTTTTTTCTCTATAAATTAAATTTAAGGTTTTTAAAGTTTCAGTTCAGTTTCTCAATAAGTTCGTTATTTTGACGGTGATTTCCTTAGCTTTATTTTGTTATTGTCTTACTCTTTCTTCTACTTTAACATTGTGCCTTTTTTGTTTCAAGATCGGTAGACTTTCGGGGTACTTATGGCCTTTATAAGTTGAAAATGTAAAAGAATTTGCTTCGAACTTTGAAACGTGAATTTCAACTTTGAACCTTATAACTTTGTAATGATAATAATTATTATTGATATTGAATTGGATCATTTTGTAGCCAATTCAATCCCCTTTCGAATGAAACATGATTCATTAAAATCGGTCCAGACGTTCCAGGGTTATGGCCTATTTAATGGGGTCATGTCAAGTTGGGAAATTCGAAATACAATTTTGGAATTTTTTCCGGGGTTAGGAAGCTTCAAACGAGAAAATGCCAAGAGGGATTTTCTGTTTAATTTGACCTCCTCTACTCAAAAAAAAAAAAGTTTTGGGACTTTTCGGGATCCGCTCTACAAAATGGCTAGCTTGAAATTCCGAATTTTTCTGAGTGCTTTTTTTCATAAAAACCTGGCTCCAAATCTGGGAATAATTTAGTATTTGGATATTGGGGGATTCCAAAAGACCATTTCGATACAAAATATCGACAAAAAAAAAATGAAATTTCATCGTTTTAGTAAGAAGGATTTAGATTTTGGAAAACTTTGGAAGGTCATAACTTTTTTTCAATTATAGATAAAAACCTGAAATTTTCAGCGTTTCTTATCACAGTAGAGGACTACAATCCCTGAAAATTTCAGCTTATTTGGACTTATTGTTCCTGAGATAATATCGTGTTAAGCAATGTGGGGTGATTTATCAATTTTTCAATTTTTCTGAATGCCTTTTTTCATATAATCTGGCTCTAAATCTGAGAATAATTCAGTGTATGGAGTTTGGGAGATCCCAAATGACTATTAGGTCACAAAATCTCAACAAAAAAAGTTTTGAAATTTCATCGTTTTAGTAAGAGGTTAGCTACCTTATTTTATTTAGATTTTGGAAAATTTTGAAAGGTCATAACTTCTTTTCTATTATAGATAGAAAGCTGAAATTTCCAGCGACTTTTATCCCAGTAGAGGACTACAATCCCTCAAAATTTCAGCTCATTTGGAATCAAAGTTCCTGAGATAAAATCGTGTTAAGCAATTTGGGGTGATTTTCTCATTTAAGCTAGAGGTAACTGGAAACCGTTTAAAATGCTACAGAACACTTTAGAACTTTAATAAGTACCTTTGGAAAGTTCAATTCAGAATTTCCAAAAGCATTCTGTAGGGATTCAGAACAATTTAGAAACCTCAGAATCATTTTAGAATGCTCCACAACATTCAAAAACCTATTTACTACCTCCAAAAGCATTTTGAGACAATTTAGAAGTTTTGAAACCCATTCAGGACGCTTTAAAACACTCAAAAACTCTAGAATGTCCAGAAGAATTTTGATAAGCATCGGAATCTTAGGATTCAGGTTAAAAGTTTCAGAAGACGTTCAAGACAGAATTTGAATTGCTGTAGAACTTTAAACCTTTAATAAGCATCCAAATCAGAATTTTCAGGAGCATTTTGGAACAATTTAGAAACTTCAGAGTTATTTCAGAACAATTAGGATTGAATTTAGAGCTGGAAACCTTTGAACCAATTTAGAATACTTTGGAGCTTCGATAGGGCCTCAACATACTTGAAAACACCTATCAGAACAATTATTTAGAAATTACTGGGAAACTTCTAAAATGCTCCAGAACTTTTCAAACCAACTAAGAACACTCAGAACTTCAATAAGTGGTTTAGAACGCTCCAGAACACTTTCTGGAAGCATTTCGGAACAGTTTAAAAACCCCAGATTATCTCAGAGAGCTTAGCGCCTGGAATAGACAAAAATTAACAGTTATAAAACTAGTGAATAAGGAAATATTAGCAGGAAAATGTGAAAAAAAGCCTTGAAAATATTATAAAATAGAGCTCAACAGGTGTCTTGGAAAACCGGGGAAAATGGAAAAAAAAGCTGGAAAATGGGAAAAAGAATGTTTCATACGGCTTTTGATGAAAGAATAAACAACTGGAGAACTAGCAAACAGCACAACTGAAAAACTAGCATAGAGCGTGGAAAACAGAAAAAAAAAAGGAAAATTATCGACGTTCTTCCATGTTTCTCAAAGGCAGTGAACGTTGGAAAAACAGAGTGGGACAAAAACAGCGTGGATAAACTGAAAAAAAGGACGGAAAAAAAAGAGTTTAAAAGCTGGAAAAACAGAGTGGAACAAATACAACGAGGATAATCTGAAAAAAATGAGGGAAAAAACAAGAAAAAGAACTGGGAAAAAAAGCAACATGAAAGTGGAGAAAGAACGAAAAACGGAAAAAAGAAACGATGAAATTCTTGCCAATTGGACAAAAAAAAAAAGGTTAACAAGGAGCTAGGAAGAGAGCTAAAAGGGCAAGAAAAAGCTGAAAATAGGTCTGTGGAGAAAACTAAAGAAAAAAACTAAGAAAAGAGAAGTAAGAAAACTTTAAAGACGAGCTAACACGAACTGAAATAATGCGGGAAGCGGAAAGTACTAGTGAAAAAATTGAAAAGGTTTGAAAAGTGAGAATTTTAATTATGCCAGAACCTTTGAATCTCTTTTCCTGGAAAGAAAAGTGAGTACAAACGGGGGAATTTCCATTGAAAACATGTCAAATTCTTTTTTGTAGAAAAACTGAAGAAACTTCCCAAAGAAAAGTATTCAAAGTACGTCAATGAAAAATGAAGAGAGGAGAAATGCTTGGAACGTTTCTGAATTATTCCATTAGGTAGTTAGTAAAAATGCCGTTCTCCACCCTCGTGTTTTCAGGGACTTATTCTTGAAAATTTAAGGTATTGATAATACTAAAATTTCAAGAGGATTGAGCTGCAATGATCTTGATGAAAATGATCTCTTCAATCCATAAACTTGCTGTCCTGCTTTTTTTTTTAGTAAAAATTTCCAGTAGAAAATTTTTTCGAACTTTTTCTTTAGCTTCGTCTTTATACTTCCTTATTGTTTCTTGTTTTTCTTCAGTTTTTCCTGCTAAATTTGTTTTTGTTGACTGACGATCGATAAACATGTGCAAAGTTTTTAAATTTTATGATCATCAGGTAAACCTTTTAGCTTTGTTTATGAACTTTTATCTGAGTGGCATTTTTATCTTTTTCTTCAGGTAAAACTGAAACGACAATAATATTTTTGCGGAGATAGCAAGAGAGAACAAAAGAACCTATACCTCTACCTACTTCCGTATTGGATTACAAAACAAAAACATTACATTTTTGCATTAACTTTTTGGAATAAGTATCTCAGTCTCAGTACCTAATAAAACGTTATTATTATTGCTAAAATTCAAAATACTATTTTTGTCTCCACAAAATCTTAATTCCATGACTAGCCATGGATAAGCTGTTCTGGCGTGCGTCTTGGCGACTTTCAGCACCAACAGGGGACCACTAAGTACCGGCTTGTGGTAAGGATTATACGGGATTATCCTTTTCAATGTAATGACGAAAATTAACTTTTGGTGCCCGATTTGCAGAGTTGACTTTTAACCAAAGAAACCAGTAATATGCAAGACATTTTTGACGTTTTTGATTTATTTCAAGACATGCAGATTAGGATGAAGAAGGGTTATAAACTAGCAGAAATAGATTTCTATGCTTTTGCTTTAGATTGTTCAATTTGCGCTATTTCTCATTGGGTTCAGAATAATGATACCTACTTATTGGAATAATTGACTTTGATAAGCTTTATTAATTTTGACTATAAGATCTTCGAATTTTTCTAAATCGGGCAAGTTGGATTCATTAGGTTGCAAAATAGTTTAAATCTGATACTGATACATTTGGATTGCATGAAATTATTGCCTACCCTTGCTCAAAAAGCCAAAATAATGAGACTTGCAATAATTATACCTAATGTCTAATCATTGAAAATTATATATTCAAACTGACTTAAGTTCGAAGAAGCAGGTAGGTACATGATATACTCTAATCCTTTCTCTTCAAAATATATCCACAATGTTATTCTTGATAAATGCAATTTGAATAATAAGCAACCCTGTTTCTTAGAGTCAAATGCATGAGGATCAGACTCAAGTCGGTTGCACCCCTATTTAAATAATAAGTTCGAATAAATTGACTGATTACCTGGTATTTAGGTTGCTACTGAAGGGCTATGGTGAGAATTTTGAATAAATTATTCGTGATTATTATTATTTTTGTGAAAATTTAACTTGGATTTTTATGGTTGAAAAGAAGTAGCACCCAATAAATAAAATGCATTTTTATTGTCCTCAGGGCCAGTTCTTTTGCCCTTGGTTAACGAATATTGATGAACCGATTCTGATATTTACATCAAAAGTAAAGGTATATAGTATTTATAAAGTCAGTTGAAACAAGGTAAAGGTAATTTACAACTGGTGGATGACTAGTAGCAGTGCATTTCTTATGAAAATATTCAGTCACTAGTTGTAATTTACCTTTACATTGTTTCAACTGACTTTGTAAATACTATACCTACTAGCTCTTGAAGTATAAACAAATCTGCATTTGAATTATATTTGTTTGAAAATCATAAAACCAAAAGTTTTTATTGAATTCTTACTCACCAAAAAAAGCTGTTTAAATATCCAAAATTACATAAACAAATATATAACATGCACCAACTTAACTCACTACTAAACTGAAATTATTTTATAAGTAATACAACATTATGCTCTAATTGTGTTTAAAATTATATTTGTATTTAGATAAATAAACAATTTAGCCTAAACATTATAAACGAATTAATAAAATTAAGTTAAAAATAATATAACTAAGACTAATTTTGTTGATTTTTATATGCTTTATAGGTGTAAAACTGCGTACCTAATTTGATTTATTTCATTTTGGTTTGTTCGCTCATTCATACTTTACAGTTTTCACGGTGTGAAAGTGGCGCACACAGAAAATGTGTTTCAGGGGGGGGGGCCTGGATAGGTTGTGGCTTGTGACTGGAAATCTAAAAAAAAAAAATTGAGGTGTCAGGGCGCCACGGCCTGAAGTTGTCAGTTTGGAGGGGTCTGGCTCGATGGCTTCCTCCCTGAGTGCGTCACTGTCCAGGAAATCTGGGGAAACTTTGGAAATTTAGAAAATGAAGATTCTTTTAAAATATCCAGAAATCTTTCAGCTTTAACATGCCTAAATTTGATTGAGAAAAAAGCAAAGATAGCAGAGTTAAGAATTTTTTAATTCCAGATAGACACTAACTCATATTTTGACAATACAGACTATGGCCTGATTTTAGATTTTTTTCCTGGAAATCCGGGATACTTCGAAGAATGAAGAATTTTTGTATATATCCAGAAGCCTCTTAGCTTCATCATACTAAAATAGATAGCGGTATTTCGATTTTTTAATCCCAAAGAGACACTAAGTGATATTTTTACAATACAGAATATGACCTGATTTTTGATTTTTTTTCCAGGAAATCTGGGAAACTTTGGAAATGGAACAAATTTTTTTATATATCCAGAAGCCTTTTTGCTTTAGTATATCAAAATTTGATTGAAAAAAAACCAAAGATAGCGGAGTTACGATTTTTTAATTCCAGAGAGACAGTGATATTTTTACAATACAGACTAAGGCCTGATATTAGATTTTTTTCCTGGAAATCTGGAATATTTTGGAGAAGGAGTAATTTTTTTATTTATCGAGAAGCCTTTTAGCTTTAACATACTAAAATTTTATTGGAAAACAACCAAAGATAGCGGAGTTACGATTTTTTAATCCCAAAGAGCATTAAGTGATATTTTTACAATACAGATTATGGCCTGATTTTTGATTCTTTCCAGGAAATCTGGGAAACTTTGGAAATACAAGATTTTTTCTTGTATATCCAAAAGCCTTTTTGTTTTAACATACCAAAATTCAATTGAAAAAAAAACCAAAGATAGCGGAGTTACGGTTTTTTAATCCCAGAGAGACAGTGATATTTTTAGAATACAGACTATGTCCTGATTTCAGATTTTTTTTTCCTGGACATCTGGGATACTTTGTAGAGAAAAGATTTTTTTATATATGCAGAAGCCTTTTAGCTTCACCATACTAAATTTGACTGGAAAAAAAACCAAGTAAGCGGAGTTACGTTTTTTCAATCCCAGAGAGACAGTGATATTTTCACAATACAGACTATGTCCTAATTCTAAATTTTTTTCCTGGAAATCTGGGATACTTTGGAGAATGAAGAATTATTTTATATATCCAGAAGCCTTTTAGCTTTACCATACTAAAATTTGATTGGAAAAAACAAAGATAGCGGAGTTACGATTTTTTTGATCCTAGAGGGACACTAAGTGATATTTTTACAATACAGACTATGGCATGATTTTAGATTTTTTTCCTGGAAATCTGGGATACGTTGGAGAATGAAGAATTTTTTTATATATCCAGCAGCCTTTTAGCTTTAACATACTAAAATTTGATTGGAAAAAAACCAAAGATAGTGGAGTTACGATTTTTTAATCCCAAAGAGATTCTAGGTGCATTTTTACAATAGAGACTATGGCCTGATTTTTGATTTTTATCCTAAAAATATGGGAAACTTTGGAAAATATTTTTTTTTTTTTAATTATCCACAAGCTTTTCAGCCCTAACATACCAAAGTTTGATTGGAAAAACCCAAAGATAGCGGAGTTACGATTTTTTAATCCCAGAGAGACACTAAGTGATATTTCTACGATACAGATAATGGTTTGATTTTTGATTTTTTTCCTAGAAATCTGGGAAACTTTGGAGAATGTAAAATTTTATAATATATCCAGAAGCCTTTTAGATTTAACATACCAAAATTTGATTGGAAAAAAACCAAAGAAGTGGAGTTACGATTTTTTAATCCCAAAGAGACACTAAGTGATATTTTTACAGTACAAATTATGGCCTGATTGAGATGTCCAGGGTGCCACGCCCTGAATTTGCCCCATTCTTTCATACGTAAAAATGCAGTTTTGAAGGGACGGTCTGGGGGGGCTGGCCCGATAGACCCCCCTGGGTACGCCACTGCAGTGTAAATTTTTGGACAAAACTCGGTTAAACATCATATATCATTGAGGGTAAAAATATTCAACCTAGTATTATTTTGTGTTCAATTTCTCACTGAAATAGCTAGAATCGAACAAAAGTCACTAGAAATACCGTTTGAATTATACAGGACTCTGTTTTTTTACTCAAATAACATTATTCCATCTGTCAGAGTTATCTGCACCTATTCGAATATCAGAATAGATCATTCAGTATTCAGTAGCCATGACTTTATAACAACGACGTTGGATGGTCGTTGTAATCCGTCCTATAAAAATGTAAGTAGCATACGAGCTATTTGACAACGTTGGCATTATGACATCTATGCTTGGCTCAGATAATAACAAATCTTGAAAATCCATTGTCTTTCTAAAGTTGTTACAGATAGCTTCTGTGTGCGCCCTTTAGGTTTTCATATACTGGATTGTGATCCGGAGTACTTTCCTCAAGGATGTTTTTCAAAAAGTTTTCTGTAACTTTCCAAATAACAGCGGTGTCCAAATATTTACTGATGGGAGTCGAGAGTGTAGTCACGTTGGTCGATAACTTTGGCTTCTGTTAACTTTTAAAGCATCAACCTTTTTTTCGTTTGCATCCATACAATTGGAGTTCCAGGTTGAAGATCTGATTATAGTGGGAGCTTGTAGTAGGTTTCAGATGTCTTCTTCCAATATTTTGATTTTTGGAAAAAGGAATCTGGAGTTGTTTTCACATTTTTTCTAAGTGATTTCAACGGTAACAGCCTGTATATCAAAGTTTTCATTGAGTCCTGGAAAAGAGTGTTCCTGCTCCGTTCCATCGCACTTCTTACCAGTTTTGGTATTCCTTTCTTACCTACTGGCATGTTGGATCGATACGTTATGTATCCTCTCATCAAATTTTTTGTTTACCTGTCAACATGGTATCTTGTAGAAGGTACCCATGATATCCGGATTGTGGTCTTCTATCTCAAGCTTACGAGTTCGGAGTCCCCCGAGGAGTCCCCTGACATCGTAATAGATTATCTTCATTGGAAATTTGGGATGTTCTACGTTGATAACTTATAGGATTTCCAAACTGCAATTTATAGGTACCCAATATTTGGCATTCCGTCTTTCTTCCCTGGTTGCATCAGTATTGGGTGTGACCAAATCCTTGATATTCAGAGTATTGCTGAGGTGGTCCAGAGAAAAATTTGCGTTAGATCTCAACATCCAGTTTTTTTTTAGTGTTATTCGTGGCTCTACGTCTTCATGACGATGAACAATACTGATTTTCCTTCTTCTTTGTTAGTCAGTTGAATGATTTTGGCATCTGTGGTCATTTCTAACAGATAGTCCATAATATTTCTGCATAACTGCTGGAGCATTATCATCCTGGAGTATGTAGGAAGTTTTTTCTTATCCAGGTATTTATTTGTTGCGAGAGCTCTAGTCATCACTGGGACTCTGTAACGAATAGAGATATTTTCTCTATCTCCATTGACGTCCCCTCTCTATTGATTTCGAGAAGAGAGAAGAAGACAGCAAGTGCCATAGCGATAGGGATAACGATCTCTATCCGTTACAGAATTCTAGCCTTCTGACATCCTTTGAATCTGTTTTATATCTACATCTTTATTATTGTTGAATTGGCTTGAGGTTTTTGCGGATGAACTTTATATTATGCTTTGGAATGAAGCAGGATGCAAGCAGCTCCCGGAGGTCGACAGTATGCCACCAAAAAGAAGTCCTATATTTAGAGTTCCTTGGGGTAGCAAACTTTACTACACATGAACGGGATGCTTATTTTCTTGGTTTTACACCACTGGCAGTTTGAAAATACACTCTTGACTGAAGCTCTGAGATGTATTATCCAAAAACGTTATCTGATTTCATTTACCACAGTCTCTAAACCCTAATGTACAAACTGTTCATGATACTTTTGAATAAATAACATGGTATATCTGTGTTTCGATGGTAAGATAATTGGACTTCTTGTTAGTGTCACAGTATCTGGTGGCAAGTTTCATCTTCCATCTACCACAAAAATACCTGTTGCATCAAGTTTCGGTGAGAGCTTCCATATCCTACTTTGTTTTGACACTAGTTTTTCCTTCTTCAAACAGTTTATTTCTTCTGAAAAACTTTCTAATTGACACTGTCTGATCCATCTTGTTTCAGCTTCTTTTAAATCTTGTACTGTTAACTCTCCTGACTGACTTTTTGTTTGCAGTATACCTACCAATAAATTTAAAAACTCTTGCTGCTGCACCTATTAAACAAAGCCATTTCTCTTCGAAAACAAAGCCACTTTTCCTAGCTGAAATGAGGCTGTCAGCCACCTTGCGTCTATATGCGAGAGATTGCAATGAATCGGGAGTTGAATTATCGATCATTTTGATTGCTCTTCTTTGTACTGCATCCAACGAATGCTTATAGGATCATCGCTCCATATGTCGAAAAAGTATTGCATACAGGTCTGATTTGAGCCTTACAAAGAAGAAGAAGTTGTTCAGAAGTAATGAAGTTTCTTGTAGGAAATAAAAATCCAAATTTTTGAGAAGCGGTTTTGACGATCGAAGATACATGGTCATACCAATGATAAGTTTGACGATCCGGTCACTCCAAGAAGAGGTGCGGAGGGATTGATAAAAATGGTTTGTTCCGTCATCCTTAAAGCTGGGTTATCATCGGTCAAAGATTTCTTATTTGAAAATAGTGTCGCTTGAGTTTTGGAAGCATTGAATTTTACTACTTTTTGAGATCCCAGTTGGTAATGGTGTCATGATCTTGACAGAGTGATTCTGTTCTCGGGCGAGTCGTGTGGAAGTGGCTGCAATGAGCAGTTTGTCAGAAGAGAAAGATGGTATCAAGCTACTATCGTCCGTAAAGCTGTTTATGGGGTATCTTGTCACATTTAACAAATCAGTGTATCAGAAGACACCATCGCCCACGATATGCAGTGTGCCTTCCAAAAAACTCCCCAGCTAATGGCAAAATTTGTTCGGAAGATCATACGATTGAAGTTTGCTGAGGAGACCTTTGTCGACACTTGATCAAAAGCCTTGGAGATATCCAATGGTACAATTCTGGATTCGCATCTCCATGATTTCGAGCGTCGAGTTCCAAATATGACTGACGACGTGTTACTGAGAAAAATATGTATAATATACCAATATAAAACATTTTTTATTTTATTAAAATAAGTAAACGTTCGATTTTTGGCCTTTCGCGTTCACATATCTCAAACTAATTAAAAACTCATTACCGATTCCGGTAAAAAAAATATATATCACACCAGGGTTTTTGGTATTTCTTGACGATACGTTGTTTTTCAGGAAACTCGTATCACATAACTTGTCACGACAAAAATTCTAGATTACCTACAAGAAATAACAATAATATTTTTAATTTTTTTTATGAAAACATTCTGGATAAATTTTAAAGTGTATGATGCCTCTTAATTCCATAAACACTGGTATTAGTAGCGTGGCTGTCATGATGCGTGTGACATCTGTCTCCAGGGCGATTGTCTCGCGATGATTAATGACTTTCGAGGGTTGGAACCCTTAAATAGTATTGCTCGAGTTTATTGACTTCTTTAGATAAAGATTTTTGGGCTATAGCAAAGACCATTCAAAAAGAACGTCGCTAACCTTGCGAATATAACTAATTATTGATAACGTTTAAATAGCAATTTTGTCAATACATATCAACAAAATTAATGAAGTATCATTATTGACTAAGAGAAAGTTGCATAATTGAAAAAGTGTCTAGTCAAGCTAAAATGTTTGGAAAGTTTTTAATGAAATAATATAGAAATATGTATGGTAATGAAAAATGCTAAAATTCTTTTGACCAGGAAGAGACACTTATTGACAATAATCAACCGCAGACTGCAATAAATTTTAATTGAATTGTAAAGGTATAATCACTTGTGGCCAGTTTTCACAACAAAGGAATTCCTAATCAATGCAAACCCAATAATAATTATTGCTGATTTAGTTTTTCGCACTTTATTTTGGAAAATTCAGAATCAACTATATGTTACTTGACTTTTTCTTTAATTTTCAAATTAAATCGAGGCTCTTAAATATAGAGTTTGCTCTAAATAAATAGTCTCAGTTCACATACTATTGACGGTGTTTGGTTCAATGGCACAATGGGAAAGGTCGCAATAGGCCCGGTCATAAATTTTCCCGACTTGACAATCATCCCCTTTATGACCCTGATCTGCTACTGTTTGCCCTTTTCCCAAAATGCTCCCTTGTATAACTCAGTATACGTTTTGTCGGTCGCGAACTTAGTTTAGATTTTATTTCTTTTGGATGTGTGGTACATATTTTGGTCTATTTTGGTTGTGATTTGAGTGATTTTATTGAAAATTGATGAATGAAATGTACAGTGAATATGTGATACTATAGGTGAAGTGCTATTTTAACTTGTTAAGATTTTTGTAGTGAGACGCGTTTTGATTATCTTTTTCTGTATTGGAGTAACTGGATGAGAGATCAATCGACAAAAACATGTCCAAAATTTTTGATTATATTTATTGATTTTTTTTGATTTTTTTATCATTTTTTTCTATTCCTCACTTTCGCAGCAAGTTCCGACATCTATGCAAGAAACACCGAACCCATAGTTTCAGTCTCACTCCATCAGATGGCGAGACACGTTTCCGCAAACGCAAACAGATTTTATTCTTATACGGACTGTTATATTGATCATTTGCACCAATGAAAAATTATTTTTTAAAAATTGAATTTTTGAACTTTTCTACAATCTATTAAAAATTGATTAGGTATATTATATACAATTTCCATATCAATATATTCAAAAATGAAAAAGTAGCACAAACATACAATAATATTATTGTGATCCATTTTTCTAATTACTATACAGAATCTAAACAATTTTCAATAAATTCCATCATAGTTTAAACGTGAATTATTGGAATAGTACAATAATCAGTCACTGATTCATGTTTTTCCTCCATTTTAGTGTCGAAAATGCACCCTCCTTTTTTAGATGATCTCCTCGTCCACCCTCCTGCAACAGCATCCCTGCATCGAAGCCAAGAGGGCGTCGGCGTCGAAAACGCGACGCTGTTTATAGTGAAGTCTAAACCAAAAATTTACAAAAGATAAGTAAAACATAATATTTTAGCTTTTATAAAGCATGAGAAAATTCAGTTTAAGTTTGATGTAGGAGTTGAGGTTTGAAAGTGTGAGTTCTGTAGAATTTGTAGATTACTTGTGGCCATTATGACCTTGGCATATGTTGGTTTGAAAGAGCTTTTTATTAACTGAATATGCATGCATATTAATACAGTTTGGCAAGTGGGTGTGGTGTGTAAAAATTTTTCATTTTATCAATGTTTGCTTATTATTAACATATTTGCACAAAATAAATTCACAAGATAAATATCTCTTTGTTATCATTATGATTAGGAGATTAAAATTATTGATTAGCAAGCAACAATTGCAAAGTTGTGACTTCTACTAAGTTGGTACGCTAAACTCACATTTTGAAAATCCAAAATATTTTGCTTTAGGAAGATGTTTGAATGATTTTCACCAGGTTTATGTCTTTGGTTCTGGCTTGCACCAAAGCACTGGCTTCACTATCTTGTTTAGAAGTGAAATTTTGCAATTTTTTCAGTCCTAGGTAGGTACGTAGGTATTCAAGCAGATTACCGACTAATATTTTTTCATATAATTCGAAATGAATCAGTATGAAATAGTTTTCAATTCAGGATCCAAATACTGATTTTTTTGGCTCATAAAACCATTTTCATTTTGAATTTCGAGTATTTTGAGCCCTTGCTGAGAGGATGTAGAAGTTCTTAGTGGAAGTAATTTTTTCAAGTTTTATTTTTTCATTTTGATCTATTCCAGGCTCTTGAAATTTTGTTTCCTCCTAAATTTCTCTAAATCTAGTTACCCTATTCAAAATCCTAGGAATAGAAAAAAAATCTACTTATCTACCAACTTTTTCTCAATTTTCAATAAATTTCCTCCCTGTGTTTTTGTTTTAACCCCTGCTTCAACCACCCCCAATATACAGAATGTTTCGAAAGTCTGGGAACGATCAAATATTTCCAGAGCGGCTTAAAATAGAATTATGAAATTTTCTGCAGAGGAGTAACTATTGATTCCCGATTCAATTTCGTTACCATAATTTTAGGCCGTTGTGGAAATTATTTAAACATTGCCAGACGTTTGAACAAAAAGGCAGGCGCAGAAACCGCGTAAAATAGATATACCTAAAATATGAAAACCGGAGGTTTCACCAACAATATATAGAGCGTCGAATTTATTGCAATGAAAATAAAGTGGTATTCCTATTTAAAAAAACCAAATTACCTACATTATCTAAAAACGGGTAAACTTGACAACATTATCGATGTTATCATTGAATTGGGTAGGTATCATCAATTACCCATGTGTAGAAAATTTCGTATTTCTATTTCAAGCCGCTCTGGAAATATTTGACTATTCCCAGAATTTTGAAACACACTGTATATTGGTACTGCCTATAACTTCTTGTACCATTTGTGCCCAAGACTAGGGGGAAAATATCCATATTTTCACAAAAACGCTTTTTGATGAACCGCAATTATTCGTTTTACCCCCTTAAACCACCCTCAGAGTTATTTACAAGTCTTTTTAGGTACCGTAAACAGTGTATCTTGGTACTGCCTACAACTTCCAGTACCATTTGTGCCCGAGACTAGGGTGGAAATGTCCATATTTTCACAAAAAACCTTTTTTCAATGAATCGCAATTATTAGTTTTGCTCCTTAAACCAGCCTCAGAGTCATTTGCAAGTCTTATTAGGTCTATCCTAGAACTTCCAGTACCATTTGCACCCGATACAGGGTGGAAATGTTCATATTTTCACAAAAACCCTTTTTTTCGATGAATCGCAATTATTAGTTTTACCCTCTTAAACCAAACTCAGAGTTATTTGCGAGTCTTTTTAGGTAACCTAAACGGTGAATATGGGTACTGCCTGCAACTTCCAGTGCATATTTGTGCCCGAGACTAGGGTGGAAATGTCCATATTTTCACAAAAACCCGTTTTTCGATGAATCCCAATTATTAGTTTTACTTACCCCCTAAAACCAAACTCAGAGTTATTTGCAAGTCTTTTTAAGTACCTTAAACGGTGTATATTGGTACTGTCTGCAACTTCCAGTGCACATTTGTGCCCCAGACTAGGGTGGAAATGTTCACAAAAACCCTTTTTTGATGAATCGCAATTATTAGTTTTACCCCCTTAAACCTAACTCAGAGTTATTTGCAAGTCTTTTCAGGTACCCTACACATTTGTGCCCGAGGCTAGGGTGAAAATGTCCATATTTTCACAAAAACCCTTTTTTCGATGAATCGGAATTATTAGTTTTAACCTCTTAATCCACCCACAAAGTAATTTGCAAGTCAAGTGAGGTTTCCTAAACGATGTATATTGGTACTGCCTATAACTTCTTGTACTATTTGTGCCTAAGACTAGGGTCGAAATGTCCATATTTTCACAAAAATCCTTTTTTCGATGAATCGCAGTTATCAGTTTCAACCCCTTAAACCACCTCCAAAGTAATTTATAAGTCAAGTGAGGTTCCCTAAACGGTGTATATTGGTACTGCTTATAACTTCCAGTACCATTTGCACCCAAGACTAGGGTGGAACTATCCATCTTTTCACAAAAACCCTTTTTTCGATGAACCGCAATTTTTAGTTTTACCCCCTTAAACCACCCTCAAAGTTATATGCAAGTCTTTTTAGGTACCCTAAACGGTATATATCGGTACAGCCTATAACTTTTTATACCATTTGTGCCCGAAACTAGGGTGGAAATGTCCATAATCTCACAAAAACCCTTTTTTCGATGATTCGCAATTATAAGTTTTAACCCCTTAAACCACCCTCAAAGTAATTTGCAAGTTAAGTAAAGTTGCCTAAACGGTGTATATTGGTACTGCCTATAACGTCCAGTACCATTTGTACCCAAGACTACGGTGAAAATATCCATATTTTCACAAAAGCCCTTTTTCCGATGAATTGCAATTATTAGTTTTACCCCTTGAACCAACCTCAAAGTTATTTGCAAGTCTCTTTAGGTACCTTAAACGGTATACATTGGTACTGTCTATAACTTCCAGTAACATTTGTACCTGATACTAGGATGGAAATGTCCATATTTTTACAAAAAACCTTTTCTCGATGAATCGCAATTATTACCCGGTTTTACCCCCCTTAAACCACCCTCAAAGTTGTTTGCAAGGTCTTTTTAGGTACCCTAAACGTTGTATATTGGTAGTGTCTATACCTTCCAGTACCATTCGTGCATGGTGGAACGAATTTTGCCAGAACATGTTTATTATTCGCAAGTTTTACCCTCTAATTTATCAGAATTATTATTATAATAGTGTGAATAGTGAGAAAAAGGACCATTGCAGGAACACAAAAAAAAAAACTGATGCCACTGATCAATCGGCAATGTTCGACAGTCTGATGGGACTCTGTAACGGATAGAGATCGTTATCTCTATCGCTATGGCACTTGCTGTCAATAGAGATAGAGAAAAAATCTATATCCCTTAAAGAGTCCCAGCGCTAACTTTTAGCTGCCCATTTCACATCAGTCTTGAAATTGTCTTTCTAGATATTTCAAACCATCTTTCATCCACATAGTAAGAAATTACAAAAAACAAAAATTAAAAAAGCACAATTTTTGAATTAAAAATTTTACATGAAAAACCCAAATACAACAGCGAAACTGCAACTTCAGAACTCGGAATTTTACAGTTTATCTAATACACAGGGACCTAGACAATGGAAGTCCAAGTGTCTTACATCCAAATAGCGGATTTATCAAAATTCGTTATTGAAATCCTACTTTCAAACTATGGATACGTTGAAAAACTGAAAGTTTAGTTGATAGCATTGAAGAACACGGACACAAATAACCTGGCGGTCAAAAATCAAAAGAAAACCGTCCGAAAAAAAAGAACGACAAGCACGTTATAAATTGGCCGCGTCGAAACATCAGTCGATCAAAGAAAAAGCGATGGACACAGAAAAATGAGCTACAGATCACTTGGACAGCAGGTGTCCGATCTGAAGATTTTTTTTTTTTTTTGGAACCTCCACCTTTTTTAGATTTAAACTCATAAAGCCTAAAACTTTGATAGCAACTAGCATTACATCTATGATCACAAAAGACCACCGCATAAGGCATTTAGATCCCCAGAGGCTACACTTTTGTCTAATTTTACTCTTAAAACTTTTTTTTTTAAGGTTTAACCATCGAAAATAATTAATAATATCCTCCAGAGCCGCACACTAACAATTTCTGACAGGTGTAAATGATGACGAATCACTATACTATAGAAATGATCCCGCAAATCTTAAAAAGCTAAAACGTTTTTTAATAAGTTCGTAATTGCTAAATGATGTTAAAATTGCTATTAAGTGTTACATTTTTAGATAAAAGCCTTATAGCCCTCTTTTTTTTTTGTTTGATTATAGGTGTAGAAGAAGAGATAATGGCCGACAGTGCACATTCGTGATCTACCCTGTAGATCCGGGTTTTTGTAGTTTTCTAAATCAGAAGCTCGTCTCTACAGGTATCTTACGGATGGGAAAACACTCGTACCTGATATCTAATTTATGAGAATATTTCATCGGAATGAGAATTCTATGCACATGGCTTTGTTTCATCTATCTGATAAGAAATAATTGAAAACGGTATCTCTTTTATACATAGCCACAACAGGCAGTATTCGCCCTCTTTATACCTTATTTTATCAGTTTTATATTTGACTTAAAAGTTCTATAAAGTTTAAAATCGCGTTAAGCAAATTTTCGACTGTTCAATTTTCTGACGTCTTTTTTTTCAAAGATTAATTTAGTGTATGGAGGTTGCGGGATCCTAATATATTTTCATAATTCACTTTTCTATGATTGCATTAAATGTTTTGTTATTTTTAGAATCTTCATTGAGGAAAAGGAAAAGAAAACATTGATTCTGCAAAAAAATAATTTAGCCTATGGTGCATGGTGGCATATAGAAAAAGACAAAAATGTAGGTACCTTATCAATTGGCTATTGGCTTGGTAAGAATTGAACATTTTAATAATGTATTCAGTAGAAACTAATTATATTTCTTTTTTATTTTAGAGTATATTCAATCAATACTGGCCTCATCCAGAAGCTCGAAGGTTCCTCCAAAGTGGATGCGGACTATCAAACACAAAAAATGGAGCCTTCAATTTATGAATAAAACTTTATTAGTTGGGAAGTTTTTGTTATCCCAAATTGTGTTGATTTGTAATTTTTGTAGATTATGAAGAGAAGAGTGTGTTCTCAAAAGGTCCTACCAACTCGTCCTTCTGTTACCATCCATATTTGTATATAGATCTCTCTCAGTTCTCACCAGCAAAATGTATTTGTGCAATTTGTCTTCAGTGTAATCGAAAAGTTAGTTTGAGGTTGTTGATCCATCTCATATGTAGTTCGTCTCTTGTGTAGTAGTTCTGAGTCCCATCTCTGGTCTTCTTGTTCTGTAAGATGTCCTGCGAAACTTCAATTTAGATTGGTGACTTTGATGCTTTTTCTTCGAGTCTAGAAGAGTTCATCAACACTGTTTTTCATTAGTGTTCAAGTCTGACAATTATTATTATCATGTTGAGTTTTAATTAGTTTAATAAAATCGATAACATCCTGATCACCCTCACTTTTGTTTTTCAATAATTTAACCATCAAAAAATAAGAAAAATCATCAATTAAGACCTGAAAGTATTTATATCCTTCTGGAGTAGGTGTTGCTATAGGGCTTGCGATATCTGAATGAATCAACTCACCAATTCTGACAGTTCTTTTTAGACAAATATGAAAAATTTTCTTAGAACTTTTACCTTCTATACAACTTTTACAAATTTCATTACTGAATGGCAACCCTAACTTCTTTAAATTATATCTATTAATAGGTATGACCCAATCTTTTATGCCAAATATTTTTATTAACATCTTCATTTGTCTTGTAAACACATTCACCCTCTATATAATTATTTCTCACATTACTACATTCAACCGAGCATTCAACAGTTTTAAAATCTATATTTAGGAAGAATAAATCATTTTCTGAGTTACACTAAAATGTAGAATTATTTTTGGAAAAAATGGCACAATTTTTCTCTGACCTATTGTTAAAAACAACTCGAAAATTTTTTTGAAGTAATTTACCTACTCATAAAATATTATGTGTCATACCTTCAACCAGTAGTGCTTCTATTGTTATTTCTTTTCTTTGACAAATTCCTTTAATTGTACCTTTCCTTCTTGCATATAATATTTCTTTATCTTTGGCCGTCCCTATTCTAACTTCATGTTCCAGTTTCTTGATGTCTGACATATATTCTTCTAGCTCGCCCATTACCTACCATGTGTTGGGTACAACCTAAATCTAAAACAAAACGATTTAAATTGCGTGATATATTTCCCATGTTCAATGCAATGAATGCAATTTCATCTGCCTGGCTTGCATGAGATCCTGCTTGACTTTGCCCATTATTGGTTCGTGGTTGTCCTCTAATTCTACCATGTGGATAAGAGCCTCTATGAGTATTTCTTCGACCTCTAAAATATCCTCTAGATTGATTCTGATTACAGTCTGTAATTTTGTGACCAACTTTCCCACATTTATAACAAGTATAAGGTTGTGCTTTGAAAGATGCTTTTAACTGGTTACTACTCTGGCCTTGTTTTGTTTAACTCTTCACCCAGCAAACGAGATTTCACAAAGTCCATAGTGAATGTACTGTTCATGGTTTTTATTGCAGTAAAAACCAAGTCATACTGTTAATTGAGGGTTAAAAGAAGGTGGCAAACTTTATCTTCTTCTTCCACTTTTGACCCAATGCTTTCCAGCTCTCTAATTATGTTATCGAAAATCTGCAGGTGGTCCTCTAGCTTTTCATTTCTCTTGTGTTTAAGAGTCAGCAATTTTTTCTTCAGTGTAAGTTTGGTAAAAACGCTTCTCCTTTGGAATACATCCTCTAAGGATTTTGTCATGTCCTTGGTTGTTTTTGAATCCTCGATTATGTCTAAGTGTTTATCACTTACACATTGCACAATGATGGATTTCGCCTTCGCATCTCTTTCTCTATCTCCAGAGAAATCATCAATTGTCTTTTCCAGTGTATCTTCTAGTTGTTTTTCTCCAAATAGTGCTCCAACTCTGAACTTCCAGTTATTGAAATTTTGTGAGTTTAACCGTGGTACTGTTAAGAAATTCATTTTTTTTGGCACTCTACTGAAAATTCTTACCAATTTCTCCAACAAATAATAACTTCCAGGAATTATAAGCGGAATGTACATCAAAATCATCCAAATCAACGAAGTCCAGTTGACACTTCGTAATACTACCTTATCACTGGACTAATAAACGAACACTGGATCCATGTAGGGAATTGGAGGCAGAGAAAAAGACGAAAAGCGCCAGAAAGAACAATCTGATCCAGAAGACTTTGACTTTCTGGATGTCGAACTGAGTGACGTCGGTACCGCATTTCGATTCCAGCTTCTGGGTGGAGGAGTTCATTGTGTTATAGTAGGTTTGGGTCTACCTGGAGAAAACGGAATTCGTATACCCAGTTTCACTTTGCATAGAAATATATTTTATTACTTCTTGAGTTTTCATTGATACATGCAATTCGAGAATTGTAAATTGGTCGTCGAAAATTTTTCGCATACATTTTACCCTACTAAAAAGGAAGCTGCCTGTAGTTAACATTGATCAAAAAGCGTGATAAGAGAAATCAGTTCATCTGATGTATGAATGGACGTTCTCATCGCCAATGGAATTTGATGCAATGAGAATTTCTTTATAGTCTATAAAAATATGGGTTAAAACTATCAAAATGTGTAAATTGCGACGCTTCTGGGCAATATCTTCAACCATTTATTGTCGACAGGTTCTTACCCAGTTTTGTGGAAGTTCAGCTTTTTGAAACCAATATTTAAAAGTGGATCAAAAGAAGAGGTCACAAATTACAGGGCTGTTTGCACAAACTCTGAGATTCCTAAGTTGCTGAATTTTTCATTACCAGGAATTTTAGCTGGGACACTAGGTACCTTTCAAACCCAGAACAGCATGGGTTTACGCTGGGCAGGTCAACATTAACGCTTTTGTATCAGAATTTTATTTTGAACAGCATGGAGAGACGTTTCCACGTTGATTCTGTATACTCAGACTTTTCTGACAGGTTTAATCATCGTCTGCTCATTAGGAAGCTTGGTTGTTTTGGGGTGAGATGTTCAATTCTCAGGCAGTTAGGTATGGCGGATTGGTGTCTCGTGTCTTTAATATTCCTTCTGGCGTACCTCAGGGATGTGGGCCGATCCCATTCAATCTGGTCATACTTGATGTGGGTAGTTCCATTGCACACAGCTCATTTTTGTCATCTTGAACTTTATCGTCAGGTATCATCGTTGGAAGACTCATAACTCCTGCAGAATGATATCGATTCTTTTGATAAATGGTGTGGTCCTCAATATTGCCAAATGTTATAAGATAACTTTTTCCAGGTTACCCCAAACGGTGAAACTATGCTAACTTGGTATATCACATTTTTGGCTGTTTGTTTGCTTTTATAAAGATTTACTGTAGATGTATTCACTGACCTTTTCCAAGGAGAGGTTTTCAATGGTAGCTCTATTTTCTTCTTCGGCGCTTGTCAACATGCTTAGTAACTTTTCAAAACAGTTGGAAATGCGCAAAGTACCTACTTCCTGCATTGTAATTAAGCATTTCCGATGTCTAACCAAATATATTGTCATAGAACTGTTTTTCTTCAGCTGTAAGAGAAATCAGGTTATCTGATGTGTGAATGGAAGTTCTCATCGCCACTGAAATATGATGCAATTAGAAATTCTCAATAGTCTTTATAAAAATATGGGTTAAAACAATCAAAATGTGTGCACCCTTATTGCGTATTATATCTTCAACCATTCATTGTGGACAGGTTCTCTCTTAGGGGTGGGAAGTCCAATTTTGAGTTGGTTTGCTGACTTTCTTGTTGGGAGAACTCAGGCTGTTAGGTATGCGGCGGAGTTTTGTCTTGTGTCTTTTGATGTTCCTTATGGCGAACCCCAGGGATCTCACTTCTATTGCACACAGCTCATTTTTTCCATTTGCAGATGATCTTAAACTTTATCGTCAGGTATCGTCGTTGGAAGATTCACAACTGCTACAGGATGATATCGATTCTTTTGATAAATGGTATGGCTCGAACGAACCTCAATATTGCCAAATGTTATAACATAACTTTTTCCAGGTTAGCCCAAACGGTGAAATTTCCTTACACAATCAATAACACATCAATCAGGGAAGTAGTAAGCATTCGTGATTTGGGAGTGGAATTTGACTCCAAGATGTCATATAATGGCACAAGCTCTGTTCCAACCGACATGAGAACCGTTCTAGAACTGTAATTTCCAGTCGATCAATTCATTTGTCAAGTAGGATAAACGTTTAACTTGTTGAAAAATAAGTGGGCAACTGGAAATAACTGGTTCTGGAACGGTTCTAATGTCGGTTGGAACAGAGCTCATTACCAATACTGTGTCAAGGGCTATTAGATATTTGAGCTTAATGTAAGTCCACTACTGATATGTCTGTGAGTACATTGCAAACATTGTACTGTGTGATGGTGCGATCCATGTTGAAATACTCATCGGTCGTTTGGTCATCCCAATATGCTGTTCACATTGTAACTTTGGAAAGGGTTCAGAATAGATTTCTAAGGGTGGCTACTTACAGATTGAGCTTGACTTATGATGAGGATACTTATGTCGGGATGAAAGTTTTGTTGAGTGTTCATATCTTGCAAAGCAGGATACTTCAGACGGATCTTTATTTCCTTTACAAACTTTTGAGAGGATCAATTACCTGCTCAGATCTTGTGGGTCTTATTTCGTTGAGAGCAGGAGGATGAGAGGTTCTGACCTGTTTTACGTACCATTCCATAATACTAATTTTGATATGAATGAGTCTATCTCTAGTGTGTTCAGGTTTTCCAGCTCAAGAAGTCAGAGTATTGATATCTTTGGTTGTCCTTCTATGCTATTACCTTTAGAAGGAGATTGCTACCGTTGCTTGCTGGATAGTTTCTCAAAATAAGTTCTATCTATTTTTTGGAATTCACAACAATTGGATAAGTATAAACTTAGTGAATTCATCAATATGTTGTTTAGGTTTAGGTATGTTGTAAAACTATATTGTAAATTGTTTTTTATTATTATTGTAAATTGGACTTGCCGTAAATAAATAAATAAACAAATACAAACAACGTTCAAACGATAATTAATTAACATAGACCACTCTTTAAGCGAAAGACAAAAATAAATCTTGAAAAGCGCCATTTAACTAGACAAAATGATAAACAGCCTTTTCCTATGTTCTTGACTGGCTACGAGATGCTTATCTTGAAATATTATACTTCTTGAATATTTAATTTTCCTTTCACACCTTCGAATTATTGTTGTCTTTGAAAATATATAACAAAATTACTTTCACCACCAAACTAGTGCATCAACCGCCATCTAGGTGCGTCGACTTAGATTAGGGCTATTTAAGGGTGAACCCTTTAAGGGTAGATTTTAGTTGTGACACCTCTCATTAGATGGCCCTACTTGTGACATACAACTCGAGACAATTTTTGTCTAAAGATGTTTTTGATTACATCGACTTGTCTCTTTCCATACCTATAGGCCCATAGATCTAGTGACCTTATAGTATGATTACATATAGGTAATTAATAGATGGATTCAAGTTTGAGACTCTTGCATTTATTTGCAAAAATTTCTGGTAGATTCCCATATTGGCGTTTGTTATATTACACCAAGTAATTTTCAACGCGCCACAGTCACGATTATGCGATAAAATGAATAATGATCCGTTGTGTGTGCATATTATTTTGAAAAAGAACAATGGCGGATTTTTCTTACCGGTTCATAATTTTGCTGGAAAGTTCCTGTTTGTTGGATATATTATACTTGACAGGTGATTGACGCTAATTGCATGTAATTAGTAATGAAATTGGAAAAATGCATAATAAGCTTGCTATGCAATTTTTTTTCTAATATAATCGTGTTCAAGGAAGACATTGTGAGTAGATAATACTTAGATCTTATCATTAATAACAAGTAATTTCAGATTTGTTTCAAGGTTTAATTATGATATTGGAAATCATCTTAGCTTATGAGTTACCTATTTAATTGCTCTACAGTGGTGGCTCTATCCGTTGAATTGAGAGGTAAACGGTATTTGAGGTATTTCGACAGAGAAAACTCAGTTAATTTAAATCTAGTTTTCGTAAGCTGCTGAGTAAAATTTTGGAAAAGCAAATAGAAATTTCTGCTGTTTTTGGCAATTTTCCAATATTTTATCAACTTCAACTTCTGTGCGCAACATCTTCATTTGTCTCACATGTCTATATGATCTTCTGATGTGTGATGTGTAACGGATTCTCAAAGTCTTTTCATTTTCCATACTCAATCCAATGTTTCTATTTTTCTGATCTTTCAACTTCTCAACATACCTACTTGTGACTTTGTCTTTGATATTCTGAGAAACATCTATCGTATGTTTGTTTCTATTCTTCTCGAAGCAGACTTTGATTCTCTAATGTCTGCAAAAAAAACTCAAGGTCTTTTTATTTTCCATCCAACGTATCAACTTCTCAGAAACAGACTTCGACTTCGAGCGTCTTTACTTGTTTTATTTGCAATATTTTAGAGTTTCTTCTTTCAACCTCTAAGAAACATCATTTGGACGTCCTTGAAACATTTGCTCTTTCAACTTCTGAGACGAGCACTTTGGAGCTAAAATTTTTTGACAAGTTCACTTATAGAAAGTTTTGTTCGCTCGTTGTGGCACCACAGGGTGTATCTCGACTTCCAGCAATTTCCTCAGAGCTTCATGTTTTTTTAAGAACCTTCTCATGGCTTAGATTCTGATGACATTCAGTTTTTTTCCAGCTAAAGATCTCAATTTCCTGCTAAAATGCGTATAGATACATAAATCTATTCTTAAAATTTGCAAGTCAAGCGTACAAAATAGGACGACGCATCAGCGTCGTCGTCGTCCTGGTTTCTGACAGCGTCTGTTGTGCTCTGAGCTAGGACGGGGAGCGCCTTTATGCGAAATCCTTCAGGCCCAAAACGGCGATAATGAAAAACACAGTACGTCTTTTATGTACGAATTTAAATATCGTGTGCAATGCGAGCACAATGGGGGCGCTCGAAGGGGGCGCAGGGGGGCCCAGAGACATGTCTAAAGCTCGGGAGCGGTTGACGGTCGCCATCATTAATCACTGCCGAGCAGCCGGCGAGTTCCCTCGAAGGCCTTAGATCGGGACGGGAAGCCGGAGTAAGGGCCGATCGCATCGGTGTGTGTTGCTCAAACGGTACACAAAAAGTGTTTTAGCTCGAGTTTTAAAATAGGGCATTGAAAAAACATCCCGTTATCATTAATCATTTGATTGAAACGATCATGCCAACGCTGCTGCTGCTGCTATGCCGCTGCTGTTACCCTAAACTCAATATAATCTTGGAAAAATTTAAAATTATTTAGGTATTTTGTTTTATCAAAAATTGCAAAACAATCCCAACTTCTATGGATAAAATATCGATCGAAAACCTCCGTGTAGATTCATGGATGGATAACGGTGGTCGTGTACGTGCTCGACTACATGGGTAACGTCGCTGTTCGAATTCTAGCCAGACCGAAAAATATTTTCGGTCAGATATTTAGTGTGTACTGTGGGGGAAAGAGACCTAAGAACCCTAGTCGGTAAGATGCACCAAGAGGAACAACAAGTACTGCCCCTAAAAAGGTACTCGCCTAAAGTTACTGTGTTAACCGTGGTTCGGAAGCACTCCAGAGGCAGGCCGTCCTGATTAGACTAGTATCAGAACAAAGAGAACGAAAATTAGTAGGCAAGTAAGCAAGATTCATGGATGGTGAAACTATTCTGGAATAAAGCTGGCACTCATTTCTTAAACCACAACTATTTGGGTCTTAAAACGTTAAACATCTTCTAACTGAACTTGATATCTAAACGATAACAAATCATGTCATGACGCTGCAAATCATGTCCATCAATTGATGAAAATCAATCATTAAACTCTATCCACATCAATAATGCATTAAGTATTTCTCTATCAAGAAATTGAAGCAACATGCAGACATAAAATATCAAAACATTTTGCCGCCATAATTAATAGCCTTGATTTTTTTTTCTCTCCGACCAATGCACTATCGTGCGGACTCTTTGAAATTAATAGATGTAATTGCCGTATTTATGAACGCGACCGCTTGTCCATTAATCAGGCTTCGGTGGCGTGCTGAGGTGTCAAACTTTGCTGTTGCTTTTGGCCTGATTGCGTTTCGTTGAAGATCATACATAAATTATTCGTGCTTGTACCATAATTAAATCGTGCAATTTTTTCGGAAGCTTTAGCAAAAGAAGATTCAAATGATGTTCGACTTCTGACTGCCTCAGACATCAGAGGTATATCGCGTCAATTAGGCAAGATACAATCACGAGGCAAGATGAATTTCGCTGTTGCAGTTGACAAGACAGGTATCTCCCGTAACACGTACAGCAGATAAGAAGTCTTCACATTGCGAGGACGATAAAAAATGACCGTGTCCGATATGGTCGAGACCCTTTGGCATGTTTTCCACCCGGGATGGGTAGACAATCGAGGTTCAACATGTAGAAGAGTATTATTTATATTTATGGTAAAACTTGCGATGCATTTGGAGATTTGTTATTTTTGGAAGATCTTTGTTGCATTTTATTACGTTGTGGCGCTACAAAGGCTTTCCTTCCTGAAGAAAGGAAAGAGCGAAATGCCCTCAGCTGTGGAAAGTTCTATCGTGAAGAGCAACTAACTATCTGAAAAACAACAAATCAATGGAAGAAGTTGGAATGTTGAAAAAGTGAGAATAAGAACATCCGGGAAATACTAGGTATTTATTCTAGATACATGATAGGACTGTCATTACTGCCAACCGGTGATTACTTGTAATGGACAGCTACGCTATGGCCTTAGTACTTCTGACCACCATGATTCTTCTCATAGAAAAAGTCAATAATTGCATTCCTAGGTGTGTTCGTCCGCACACTGATTTCTTTTCTATCCCTTCTTGATTGAGACTTTTTGCGGATAACTTGTATATGGCGGCTGATCCCCGTTGTATGCAAGGGATGAAAGGTCTCTCTTACTTCCTCTAGAGAACTCCGCCCAGAACTGATTTTGAATTTGCGTTTCAATATTTTCACTGTATGGGTCTACATCCTGTATATTGCGTTCGTGGACAAACGGAAGGCATTCGATAGCATTAAGTTATTGGCTCAGAAAGAGTAATGCGCAACTAACGAAATAAATCACGATAAAGACAGCTTACTCATAATATCGACAGAAATGTCATATAGAAGAGAACACCAATCCCAATCCAGAGACAGGAGTCGGACATGGAGATGGTTGTGATTTCACTAGGACTTTTTAAATTGGCAATGGAGGATGTATTCAAGATGATATCGTATACTCATTTTCAACAGTTTTGAAGGGCTAGATTTGATGACGAATCAGTTGGATAAGTGCATCAAAAGAAATGAGCTTGAAGGCCATTGAAAAACAAAATAACACTTGACTGAGAGCGAGAATCAGGTTGGAAGGCGTAGCATTAGAAGTCACATCGAAATTGCAGTTTCGCAAGACACTTTGCAAGAAAGAAGAATTACAGATGAAACTCAGAACTACTACTATGAAGACCATGTGCTTCGCACACCAGGATCAGAGAGCTTGACAAACTAAAACTTACTGCAAGATAACACTTAGGGACAAATGGCTTGAAGTTTGCTAGAGAACAGGGTTGCGAAAATGTATGTTTACATGCAAATAAACAAAAAGAAAGAAGCCCATGATAGCACAAAATCATTATTCGGGAAAAGGCTACATAGGAAATAAGGATGATCAACAACTATTGATCAACAAATTAATTGGCGCCCAACGTGGGGCCGTCGTTTCTTTTAAAGAAAAATTTATCCATTTTCTATTGACTGTTTTAAGTGCATAGAATCAAATTTCAAGTTCTATCTCTAAACTTGTTTTTATTATTTTTGGAATAGCAGGTATTTCGAACCCCTGTGTATAATAGCCAATTACCTTTATCGTTATTGTTGATTGCTCAACGTATTTGTTGAAACAAAATGGATTACAAAATGACTATCTCGTACCTTAAAAAGGAAATGCCCATGCATGAGATTATTGTCCGAGGTGTCTCCGCTAGTGATGCAAAGACTGTGGACGAATTAAGGTCTATATTGTGACCATTTCTAAAATTGGAAAAGTCTGGCGCGTGTTCTTTTGCCCCATATTTCCTCAATTTTGGTGACGAGAAGGTTCAAATTCGGCAATTTCTTGATAAGGCTAATACTGTCATTCCCACCATATCAGGTGAGGCAAGTCAAAATAAATTCATTTCCACACAATCAAGGTTAGTTCATTTGCTTGAGCGGGTAAAAAGAATTCCTGACTATTTTGTCAACGGAAGAACGGTCTGAGAGGACTGAACTCCTCATAGACATTTTGGCGGCTTTGGATCATTTGGAGACTGTTGTTAAAGCTGATCCTGAACTTAGTCATCAGCTCGATGCTGACGAATTTCATGTATCTTCTCCACCAACCGATTCACTCCACAAGTACCAATTTTTCCAAATAATTCTAAATTTCCAAATCTAGAGAAGTGGAATCTCAAATTTTCTGGTGACCACAAATTGTCTGTCCATAATTTCCTGGAGAGAGTGGCCGAATTGAGTAAATCCTGTCATGTCACGGAAAACCAACTCTTTGATTGTGCCATAGACTTATTTTCAGGCAAAGCTCTAAATTGGTATAGAGCAAACCGTGACAGATTCGATAGTTGGAAAACCTTGTGTGAGTTGCTCCGTCGTCACTTCGAACCACCCGATTATCGTCCTAGACTTTTTAGGGAAATTTTGGAGCGAACTCAGGATACCTCGGAAAGTATTGTTGATTACCTTTCTTGCATGGAAGCTTTGTTTAGGTGTTATGTATCGGGTTTAGCATTACGTTCCGCCTTCTAGGAAGCGTCAACAGTTTGTTCAACCCGACTTCGCATTTTTAGCAGTCAGTGAACCTTATAGCAGTGAATCTCCAAGTACCCTGACTTACCCTGTTGACGAAATTTCACCACAACAAGGATTCTAGTCGAGTAAACATCAAATGCTGGAATTGTCAAAGAAGTGGTCATTTAAATCGCAATTGTACAGAACCTCGAAGGACACATTGCTATCGATGTGGTAACCCTGGTGTGACAGTCAGGAACTGCACTAAGTGTTTGGGAAACGAGCCCCGGAGAAATCATTAGGTCGCGAGATTTCTTTCCTACCCATCCCAGCGACCAATAACCTTGATAATAGGCTCCTTCTTGATTACATTGTATCACATGCGCAAGGTGATCAGCGTCCATACCTTGAAATTAAAATATTGGGATTTCCCATGTAAGATCTATTTGACTCAGGTGCTAGTCGTACTCTGGTTGGGTTGCCTGGATATGACACTCTTTTGAGCTTAGGTTCGAAGTTGGTAAAACAACAAAATTCATGCACTGTGGCTAATGGCCAAACTTGCACAAGTATAGGTTACATCCAGACACCCATAACCTCAATGGACAAAACTCACATTATTGATGTCATCGTACTTCCTGAACATTCACATAAAATTATTCTTGGAATAGACTTCTGAAAAACCATGAAAATTATCCCAGACCTTAGACAAGATGTTTGGCATTTTTCTGAGTCTGTTTGTGAGACTGATATTTTGTCTATCCAAGATTGAGAGAATTTGACTCCGTCAGAACGATCTACTTTAGACACCCTGGTAGAGCAGAAAATTGCAGAGATGGGTACTGGACTCGGTTGCTGCAAGGTAGCTGAGCATGAAATCATTATGGATCCTGGTACAAGACCCATAAAACAAAGGTAGGTACTACCCTGTCTCTCCCTTCATACAAAAGTTTATAGGTAATGAAGTTGAGGAAATGTTGAAGTTAGGAGTCATTGAGCTAGTAGTCCTTGGTCTAGTCCTGTGTGCCTTGCTTAGAAAAAGGATGGATCCTTCAGAGTTTGCATCGATTTTAGACAGGTCAATAAATATACAAAAAAGGACGCATACCTACCATATATTTCAACCATTTTAGATCGGTTAAGGGCGATATATCTGTTCCATCGATATTAAGTCAGCATTTTGGCAGGTCCCTTTAAGTACATCTTGCAAGGAGTACACTGCATTTATTGTCCCTAGCAGAGGACTCTTCCAATTCTGTCGGATGCCATTTGGCTTATCCAATGCTCCTGCAACCTGGCAAAGAATCATTTACACTATCCTTGGTCCAGAACTCGAACCAAATGTCATGTGCTACATTGATGACGTGGTGATAATTTCTAACTCCTTTTCAGAACATTTGCGACTTTTGGAGGTTGTATTCGACCGCTTGCGTCGGGCCGGACTCATTATTTCGTTAAAGGAATGTCACTTCTGCAAGCCAGAATTTAAATACCTGGGTTATCTGGTTGATAATAAAGGGTTACGCCCTGATCCAGAAAAGGTTGAGGCTATAGTCAACATTGCACCACCGAAAAACATCAATGAGGTTCGCAGATTTATGGGAACTGCTTCCTGGTATCGGCGTTTTGTCCTAAAAATCAGATTGGAGGGCGTAACATTAGAAGTCACATCGAAATTGCAATTTCGAATGACCCTTTGCAAGAAAGAAATATCACAGATGAAACTCAGAACTACTACTATGAAGACCATATGCTTCGCACACCAGCATCGGAAAGATTGACGACCTCAAGCTTACTGCAGGATAACACTTAGAGACAAATGGCTTGAAGTTCGCTGGAGAACAGTGTTAGAAGGGTTGTAAAGATGGATGTTTACATGCAAATAAACAAAAAGAAAAAAGCCCATGATAGTACAAAAATATTATTTGGGAAAAGGCTACATAGGAACAAGCGTATAACATCATTATCAGAACATCAACGAATGCACCTATTGAAGCTATGGCATAAGCACTGACAACCTGACAAAATACAAGGAACAACCTCACTTGCGTCAAAAGAAACAAGTGTACTTGAACCACCAAGCCTCGAATATTCAAATTTCAGAAAATTAATAAATTTTTTGGTGGACAGAAAAGTACAAAGGTTTGGAAAGTCATAAGTTACTGAGGTACGAAAAGGAAAGCGATATACTTGCACCAATGTCTTTCCACCAGTGGGGAAAAGTTTCCTCGGTGCATATCAATAATAGACAGTACTTTACTTGTTGTTAAGAAGTTTTTCAATCTATCCAAAAAAAAATCAACCCAGAGTGACGTGTTTCCAGTGGAGTTTCATTTCGAACAAATTTATGGTCAAGGATCTCCACTTTCGAGATCGGCAACGGCTAAGAACGGATTAGGATGATATTATGGGTGAATTTGTTGATACATTTTGGCTGTAATATTCTCTATTCAAACTGTGTAAAACCTATAATTGAAGACAAGCAAGAATGGAGAGTGTTACAAAATGATAGAATCAGAGATATCGTGGACATTGTGGACATCAAAATAAAACAATTAAAATAGTAAGGCCCATGTACAAAGATCTTGAAAAGCGATTTTCAAAAAAATTTAGAGGACACAAGGCCTTATCAATGAAAAACGAAACGAGGAAAACCAAGAACAATAAAAACTGGACATCAGACGACGTCGGCGAATATTCTCTAGACCGATATACTTATAGACCGGACCAACCTACTAGACACATAGGGAGTAATAGGACAAATTAACTTGTGTGAATGATCCACCATGACTATCCTGCAGTGAAATGGGTAGATATAAGTCAGCTGATTCCATTGGAACCTATGTGTCTAGTAGCCCGGTTCTCATCATATAAGGAAAAATATATCAGATCTAAGAAAGGACAATGATTCTCTAATACACAGTGTACAATCCTTCAACTTCATACCAATGGCAATCTAAAAAAAGATAGGTACCTGACATCTGAAAAACATAATTTGGAAACTTAAAAAACTATTATAATTTCTTGACTCGAACAAAAATCATAATTCAAACGATAATTGTTTCTATAATTCAGATCTCGTTTCCGTTTGGTCCATGGCAGCTTCACTAGTTTGTCTCAAACATGAGACAGGAGCATATTTAACATGCAATCATCCGCGTGGGCTACGGGATATGAAATATGAGCACAGTCACTTCGTTAGGTAACCCAGTCAAGATTGAAATCTTTTCGACTGTCCGGTTTTGTTTTTGTAAATCGCTTGGTTTCTTTATACCTACTATTAAAATATACCAATTTCTAATTTAAATGTACGTTCAGTTTATCGTGGATAAAACGTTATTATAGAAGCGAAAATAAAAGGGGGAGAATAAAACGTCAAAATGATTAATCGTATCGGAATTTTAGAGACATGGCGAAGAGTAAGAAGGAACGAAAACTAATGCATATCGAATTAGTTGAAAGGCTAATTATGGAGTGCCGGAGCGCGATGTTTGAAGCTTCCAATTTTGCCAGAGCCAACCGACTCTCCCCCCCGAATTCAAATGTCGCCTGTCACTTGTCACTCGTTGGGCTGATAACGATGACGCAGAGGGAGCCAAAAGCGCGCGGTTATGTTGCCACTTGACAGGTAAAATATTGCACGATTTAAACTAATTTTAGAAAGGAAATTAAACATTTTTATAAGTAAGTCAACGATGATAATAAATTATGAATGGGCTTAGTTGCTGTGCGCTGGTGGCCGTGTCGCCTGTCCACTACGCGATCTAGCTCATTTTCATAAACTGATAAGCACCACGTCATCGTGGAGGCCCACCGGCCGTGGGTGCGTGGGTTCGGACATGGTCGTGGACAGGTAAAAATTGGCTTCCGTACCACTTTTTCTCGCTTCGGATTTGTCACTATCACCCGGGATCGAATGTAAATAAGATGGATTAGGACCCAGAGATGCTATGTTTAGGAGTTTTAAATTAATTTGGCTTTTCAAAAAAAAACTTTGGTTTTAGAGAGCGAAACTTTGATTTGGTCCCTATAAATACCAAAATATTATTAATCTATTGATTTAGACATTGAAACGAGCTTATCTTTAATCTCTTTATGTGGAATGGATTCCAAGCGAGGCTCGTAGCATTGTTGCCTGTCGGGGAAAAAAAAAAACCTTCAACAAAACATCGCCCGGGTGAAATATCCCTGTAACGGTGGTATCGAGCTTTCTAACCCGTCTCATTATCCTCGGGTTCGTATGCACGCAGCCATCTGATCTCTTGATAAAATATTAGGGCCATTTTTCATGCTCCTTCAGCGGAGCTTTCGTCTGCCTGTCAGATAGACTCCCGATCATCGGCAATATACGCCAGGCGATTGAAAAGGGCGCAATGATAACGCACTTTTCGATATATTTTCTTTCGGTACGAATATCTCTGCGAAAATATGGAAATTAAAAAATGTTTTGGGAGATTTGATTTTTAGACTGTTAGAAGAATCCAAAATACATACTTGTGGGATCAGAGAGGTAGGTATACAAACATTCAACATCTCCAAACTTTCCATTAGTCTATGATAATGGTCCATACTGGACATACAAACAAGCTTGTCCTCAAATCCCATTAAGTAATGAGCCAAAGTTTATAGTTGTTTTTGTACTAGTCTAGTTAAAAATACTATTTATCTACATAAACAAGAAATTCAAATGTATATAAACGAAAAACGAAAGAAAAATGTTTGGAATATCGGTGAATAGTAAGATCATTTTTCTTCTAACGCAAGACATACCTGTAGCATCTGTAGTGCATTATTTTCAGGAAATTCCATTTTATTTCAGGTTCGTCGCAAACCATTTTTCATGCCGGCAGGCGAGTCCAGAAGGGATGGGCACGAACGTTGCACACTATTAATATTTCATAAATTTATTTTCGGTCACGCCGACGGTTTTCTATATGAAAGTGGCATTAACAAGAAAAATAGGTGATGTGTATAGCGATTTTTTTTTTTGCTGGGATTTCTTAATCCCCGGTTGGACAGGCGTGTTTTTAGTTCCGTAGTAATGTACTGGCCATTAGACTGAATCCGACAACATTTTTTTTTTTGCGGAAGTTCATAATCAACGTTTTAATTGAGAAAAGTCGAGTATTTTTGATTTTGGTAAACAGAAATGTTATAAGCACCCACCCTATTTGGACCCGAATACATTAAAATGAAAAATCTATTCATTAAAGCCATGTTTCTCTTGTCCGTCATAATGAAAAAGTTATTTTAATTAGACAACGAATAAATTCGATCATTGATACTTTTCTATGCTTGAAAATGATGAAATTCCTACCATAGGTATATATGTCGTTTTAGACCGTCTTTCTTCGTTGTCTGACAGCTAATTTCTATCCTCTTCTATCGGCGCAATCCTCTTATATCATTCATAGACTTTCGTATGTATGGTCTTCTGCAATTTAAGTTTTGGTCTTCCCTGTTTTCTTCTACCTGTTGGATGCCAATGCAGCATTTTTCTGGGCCACCTGGTATTTGGCATTCGTTCTTTGTGTCCGTACCAAGTAAGTGGTTTCCTTTCAATGTCCTGAACTACTATTGTGCCTTCTATTCCCATTTCTTGTTTTATATTGTCGTTCCTTATTCTTTCTCTTCGTGAGATTCGCATGGATCTTCTAATAGCATCCACTCCAGCTTCTTCCACTTTTTTTTCTCTTATCTGTCTGCAATTTTCCAAGTTTCGGTTCCATATAGAAGGCTGCATTGTCTCGTATATATTAAATTTTCTCTTCTTTGTTATTTCTTTGCTTCATAAGATTCCATTTAGGCATCCTATTACTTTTTTTAGCTTTTAGTATTCGCTTTTCTATTTCTTTCACGTCTGTTCCGGTGTTGTTGATTCTTAGATACTCATATTCTTGACATTGCAGAATTTCCTGACTATCGTCCACTTCTAAGTTTCCGTTCTGGTTGCCTACACATAGATATTTTGTTCTATCTATATTAACTCTCTGGCAATTACTATTTATCTCTATATTTACCCATTCCATGAATCTTCTACTTCCAATTTTTCCAATTGTACATATAGGTGTGTGTTCTAATATCTACCATAGTCTGGACGATGGAAATGTATGCTTTCTGCAGGATTCTTTGCTGCAAGTCCACAAATATGAGGTGGGTTTCCAAATATCTAGCAGATCTCTTTTTTATTACTTGTTTTAGGCAAAATAGTGACTGATATGCCCCTATAGTAATTGCAATCCAGCTTATTTCCTTCTTTGTGAATGGATGATATAAAAGCCGTTTTCCAGTCTTGTAGAACAGGATGTCCATTTAGGCATTTATTGATAATACATGTGAGACGTTCAGAGTTTCTCGGTTCCCTATTTTAGCTTTTCGGGGTATATAGATTCTTACAGTCTTTTTAACTGTTTCTCCATCAGATATCTCAACTACCTCTCCATCTACTTCAATATGTCTTGGAGAATCTAATATATATTCCGGTCTGCTTTCTTGTATTAGACTCTTATAGTGTTTTATCCATGCTCTGGTTCAATAACCTGGATATTGGCTCTGTCCTTTCCTGGGTATATATAAATATACTTCTATATATAGGTATATACTTCTGAGCATTTCCTTCCTCCTATGTCTTCGGTAATTTCCTCACATTTGTTATCCCATGACCTTCTTAGCTATCTATAGTGATGCACGTACTCAGTTGTCTTGTTCTGTCTTTATAAACTTCAAGGTCTTGTTTATTTTTTGTTATTAGCCATTTCCAATATTTTTGCTTCTTCTCTTGGACTAATAGCTCTATCTCCTCGTTCCTATTGGACTCTTTATAATGTTCTCATAGAGTTTATACATTCTTCAGGGTTTAATGGTTTGCTGTGATGAGTCGCTTCTGATATAGAAATATAGTGCTGTCATCTCTAAAGTTATCAAAATTGTATTCTGTTGTATCCACTGTGTCCGTTAGTATGGCATTGGTTTTTCTTCCTCTTGTTCATTTTCCTAAATGGGGTAGTATAAAGTTCGCCTTACGAGTCTGACACTATGGAAAAAAAGCGGATAAAAAAATTGCAGTATTGCCTATTTGAATTCCAATCGAAAATACCTTAATGTTTATCTATGTTACACACCTACATTTATAAGGAAAAAATAATATTCAAAAACGTTGCGCGCACGCCTATGATAGGCAGCATAAAGCTCGAAATGAATGGCGTTATTCCCCCTTGCCTTCAGACGTCGTAGTGCTAGACTCATAAGGCAAACCATACAAGTGATTTTTAACTACTGCATAGTGATATACTCGACACATCGTACTATTAAGTGTAATCAGTTGCCTTACAAAACCGCAATACACTGGACTTTTTTTTTAAATTTCCTCTTAGCCCCGCCCCTACGTGAAAATAAAAGTTCGTGACGTAGTTAGTTGTTCCAATCTGGCAACACATCACGGTTCTGAGAACGCACAATTTGCACTAACATTGACTGTCAAGAACAAAACGTCAAATTTCCTACATCAATTAACGTAGGTACGTAAACAAGCTACTGTGACAATGTCACATGTCACACGATTCACGTCGTTGAACTGTTGAAGCATAGAGTAGTTGAAGTCAGCTGTCAATTTGAGGCATTTTGAGCGTTGCCAGATGGTCAGCGGCTCGAATACGATTGGTTGCCGCTGTGGCGCTAAATTCAAATTACAGTTTGTTTTTCTCTGACTAATTCTATAGACACTATGCTGGAAAATAATTTAGTATCCCACTATACCATCACCATTTAGCCTATAGAATAATGTCGAGCAGTTTTTTTACTGATTTTAATACATAGTAAACTACCCCATTGTAACTTTATTTTGGCTCTTGCTGAAAAATGATCTGACCCGTAAGTTATTCCTCTAATGCCCGGTTTTATAAGCTCAGGTTACCACTGCCCTGAGAATTAATCCGGTGACAGGTGCGTGATGCTTCGTTTTATAAATCAGAGTGTGAGTTAACTCTGCCCCTCCATTTGGATCGTTGGTTTAGCGGTTGTCATGCGCAAAATGCGAAAATTGTGAAGAAATTAAATGAGAGGTTATTGCATAATGTTAGAAACAACACAATAAAAAATTATTTTGCATTTTGAAAATTATAATAATCTATTTTGTTTGTTATTGGATAATTTAAAAACTAATAAGTTTACATTATCCAAAACTGGTTATATATTGATATTTGTAGCAATGTTTGTGAGAGAGATTTATTTGAAATTTTTAATGACCTCTTCACATTTTTTTTTGATGTCCTTTCATTTTTCCCTCGCTGCTGCTTTCCTGTTCGTGGAGTGTATCTAGACTCTGCCCATTCAGATGCAACTATTTCCCACATAGCATCCTTTTCTTCCGTTGTAACTGCATCAGTTTTCTTATTTTCTAAAATGTGCTTGTAGGTTTCTACAAATGCAGTCAGTGCAGCATTTTTTTTTCCGAGAAGTTCACACTCCTTCTACTGCTCATCATATTTATTTTCACATAGGTATGGAATCTCGTCTTGAATCTCTTAAATTATATTTACAATACTCGCTAAAATTTTTCACGCCACTGAACTAAACCAGAGATAAACTAAACTGAAACGATATGGAAATATAAATAAGGAGCAGCTAAGTTTGAATTTCTTCTTTTAAAGAATGTATGGTTATGTTGTGTCTGAGTGCTTCTACTCCATAAATTTTTACAAAGATCTTTGCATTTTAACCCGAGTCTTAACCCTAAGGGTAAGCACATAGTGGAGCGACGAGCAAAGTAGTGAGCAGTGAGGAGAGCAAAGCAGCGAAAACTAACACACGAGATCAAATTGTTTAACACATAGTAAAGAGCAGCGCGGAATTTAGCAGCGCTGTTAATATCGAGCAAAGCGACGCGTTCAAGCAAGTTTGATTTTTCTACTTTGCTCGTTTGTCTCTGTGTTGTAAAAATGGACGTTGAATAATTAATAAGTAGTATTTTTGTTAAAAATCCATTGTGAGACCAAAAAGATCCCCATCATAACCAATACATATTAGATGAGTTGTAGGATGATGTAAAAGGAGATATATGAAGTCAAGAATTAAGTGAAAATTATTTTATTAATTGATTGCTGCTGGACCAATTGGATTTATGTTAAAATTAGTCCATTTTTTTACCAATCTTTGTTCCAAAATGTAATCAAAGATTTTAATATTCATTCGAAGATAGGAGTGAAATTTTTTTGGATGTTGCCGTAATTCCTCATATAAATGGTGATATTCGCCTAATCGAAGTTTGCTTCTGTTTATATGGTGTGCAATACACCTTATTTTTTTCTATCTGTCTTCCTTTTAAATACCAAAATATTTAAAGACGACGTTTGGGTTAAAACCAAATTATTCATTTTTATCTTTTTCACTCGAGTATTAACTCGCCACTATGTGCATACAATTCTTTCATCCACTCTCTGCTCAATTGACGCTCTGCTCTCCGCACTGCCCGCTGCTCTGCTCGCCGCTCCACTATGTGCTTAGCCTTAGGGTAACTCGAGATATTTAACCCGTAACTGGTGAGCTGCGGTTTCTCAAACCCCACAGATTTTAAGAATCTTTACCCCTCATTAACTAATGGTTGGAGGCCCGCTACCGCCTGTGTAGCTTTCAGTCCATTGTCCGTCAATACCCCGATGATGTCAACAACCCGCGATGTTTTACTTGGTGTGTGATATTACGATTTTTGCAAAAATTGGGGTTTGCGTAACCCCACCTCACTGTGAGTCGGGGTTAGTTTGGGTTAATTGCTCTATAAAAAGTTTACTTGATATACAATTTTGTTAAAGCTTTGTTTCTTGAATATTTTTCAAAGATTCTTAGACACTTTTCCGCCATTTTGTATTTTTTATGCTACATTTTCAGTTTGATTACTTCCAGCAATTGAAAGTAAGTTTTGATGTGTGTTTTATGCAGTCCCACAGTAAAATTGAATTATTCCTAAAATATTTGTTGAAAGTATGTACCTACGCGTTCCAAAAGGACAAATGTTACCCAAAAGTGAATAACATAGGTACACGTTTTTTTTATATTGAATTAGCAGAATGGCTTTTTAAATTTGGGGTTTAGCAAACCCCACCTCACCGGTTATGTAACAAAAAAATGACCTCACCAGTTACGAGTTAACTCCACTTTATGAAACCGGACATTAGGACTCTTACGTCGTTAATCTCTATGTTTGTTTTTTGTTTGTTTATCACATAGTCAATAATAGTTTTCAGGTTACGGGTATTCTGTATCCATGTTTAGTGGTGAATATATTTGAATTTGGAAAATCCATTGTTTATTCTAAGATTGTGGGTCTCACGTCTCACAGAGATGTATGAGCCTTTGGCCATTATCATTGATTATTTCTTCTCTTAATGGTCCTACAACTGGGCTATTGTTCGTCCTTCCCGTTCTTCCATTAAAATTCCTTATTATTATGATTTCTCTATTTCTTCCCATATTAGGATTTCATCCTATTTGTCAAAGAGCTCCTGCCTAATACCAACTCTTCTGTCCTCTGATGGAGCATGGGCTGCTATAATGGTGATGTTATTATAGCCATTAATTTCAAGTTGACCGTTAGGATATTTTCATCTACAGCTTCCCAGTTGTAAATTCTGTTTTTTCATATCAGTATGGATACCCCTCTAGCTGCTCTCATTTCCTTTGAAACACCAGTAAAAAGGTGAATACCTATATTCTCCAACATTTTCGGTGCCACTTCCTTTTTTTCTATTTCTACCATAAATTGATAATTCCACCGATAAATCAATGAGCTAATTATCTCGATTAATTGGAACTATAAACATATTTTTAAAAAATTTTACATATTGACAAATCCAGTCATCGGCTCAAAATTAATGACGAGATTCAACATTATTTTATTTCTTGGTATTTGGGCCTTTTTTTCAAGTTCAGCTGATAAGTAAGCAGACCACAAGCTAATATCTACAGTTTTGCAGCAAATCGGTTGCAGCAATCTCAAATCCTCTTCCCGATCTTTAACCCATATCAAAAAGTACTATCTGCTCATAATATCCATAGTATCCCCATCGTTTCCTTTCCTTTAGCATTAGAAAAGTATTAAAAATCTGTCCGGATAACATTTTGTGTAGTGAAAAATCCCGCGAGGTAAATCCTGTTCGATAAAAGTAAATATTTAAAGCTATCTGTAGACAATAGCCTGGTGCCAAGTATTTATTGCACAAACTCCTTATTTAGAAAATTTGAAATTTCCACTAATTTTGTTGCTTATTACCTATTTCACTTAAAACGGTTTCCTCTCAACGAAACTTAAGCTAACTAATAAAAAAATGAGGACTCATCATGCTAGGTCAACAGCCTGCCTTTATTGTTAGGGTTGCCTCCTGCCTGGTGAAAACCAAGGTATGTTCCTGGACCAACAACCAGTTCCAGGACGAATGGCTGGATCAAAGAGGCCTCAGACAGTTAAGGAAATTTATACAAGGTCCTCCAAACTGAAGGGTGACAAAAAACCTCCTAAAACTGAACAGGAGCAAATAAGAGCCATCTTAAGCGTCCTGACGGGGCATTGGGTGATCAGATAACACCTGCACAAAATCGGACTCAGTTTTGAGCATTAAGTTCTGAGCAAGTAGATGAAACTACTAATAAGCATATAAGCTTTGTTCAAACCCAGCAGAGAACCGTACATTTCACCTTCAGGATTCTGCGCAAAACGTCAAATTTATGCGCAGAATCCAAAATTCGTATACAGAATGGTTCCGAAACTGTTATTGGAACGTTTTTTTGGCGGGTTGGAACAGATCTATAGTCTGCGAATGTGACGTCCTCGTTAGTCGCAGAGTATGATCAGTATAAAAATTTGTAAATTATTGCAACTTTATTAGAAAACTTGGAACGTGATTGACTAATATTCTAAACTCGCACATACATAATATGGACTTTAGACTAATCGAATCAATAAAATATTTCCAACGACAAGACTATCATTCATGACACGTCGTTACAATAAACATTTATTTTTATCTTGAAATATTTAACAGGTATTCGACGATAAAGCATTTAAAATTATATCAGTTTGCATTAATTGCGAAAGACATAATCATTCTGTGAACTTTAATGTATGGTTTATAAAAAACTCATGGCTAACAGCACAAAAATCTACTTCTACGTGCTGAAAAATAATGTTGGTTGATAATCATTATTTATTTATCTATTTATGCCATAAGTATCAACAGTTACAAACAGCCAATTATAAACACTCGCTTAGTCTAGAGTCTAGATATACAATACAATTACAAGAGTTAAAACTAAGGTTACAACAAAAATTCAGACTCTAATTTTATCCTCAACAATTTTATTGAAATTCCTTAAGCTAATCATGTCTATATCTACGTTAGCAGCATACTTATTAAACATTTGACACATCTAATATATAGGTGATTGCTTAAATAAATTTGTTTTAGGGAAATCCAGGTAAAACACTTTCTTATCTCCAACGTTCACTCTATTTACTACAAATGGTAATTCACCAAGAATATCAGGACTGTCATGTCAATATTTCCCTTTATCAACCTAAACATAGTACACAAACATGCTCTTGTTCTACGATATGCCAAAGGCATCCTATTGAACATACGTTATAAAAATGTTTTATCACAGCCATGTTGAAGATAGAAACCAAACTTCTTTGAAAAAAATATACTTTAGAAATTTCCTCTATATTCCCTCGATAAATGATTTCCATACATTATGCTGTGGTCACCATATAATACTATTATACTCTAGTTTAGGAAGCACTAAAGTGTCAAAGAGCTTAAGGCTTACGTCAATGCTGAAATTTTTGATGTTTCTTATCACAAATCCCATTATTCTCGGTGCATCCTGTATCATAGTTACTATATAGCCATTAAATGACATATTTGTATCAAAAATTATACCTAAGTCACGTTGAGAGCTTACCCTATTTAAAAAAACATCCTTAATACTATATGGATTGTTAAAAACATTATGATTTAACGAGGACATACAAGAACACTTATCAACATTCATATTTAATCCATTTCAATCACACAAGACAGCAACACAATCCAATTCATGCTGAATACTATCACAGTCATGTTGAGACGTAACGGTTACATACAACTTAAAATCACCAACAAACAACGTTTTGGGCTCTTTCACCACATCAACAATACCATTTATTGCTACCAAGAAAAGTAGAGATTCCAGATTACAACCTTGGAGAATGCCTGATGTACTTTCATGGACTATAGACTTACATCCTTTTATTTCCACATACTGGTTCCTTTTAAAGAGTTAGGATTTAATAATATTAATTAAATAAGGGGTAACATCTATATCCATCAATGCTTTCACAATTATACCTAACCTAACCTTATCAAATGCCTTTTCCATATCTGTATAAATTACATCTGCTGAGCTTTTTTCTTCAGCGACTCATAGACAAACTGGGAAAATGCAGCTAAGTTAGTGAAAGTAGATCTTCTTGGTAGAAATCCATGCTGGAATGTGATTTTAGAAGTGACTTCATTACAAATCAACTCAAATAGGATTCTCTCGAAAATTTTGGACACTGCACACACACAATGCTAATCGGACGATAGTTCCTGATCTGATTTTTAGGTCTACTTTTATAAATAGGAATTACCTTACTAGATTTCCATTGATCAGAATAAATGGAAAATTTCAGGCTTAAAGTGAAAATAAATTTCAATGGTTTAACCAATGACTCACAACACCCCTTAAGAAATATATGCCGGCAGACCATCTGGACCAATAGCCCTATTAGCTTTCATTCTCTTGATAGCATTCAAAATTTCTTCATCAGATATTAACACATCACATAAAATACGACTTTATTTCAGACAGCTCACAAAAATAGATTTAAAAAATGGGACAAAGCTTTCAGTCTTCAGTCCCAGACTGAGTTCCTTTGCATGAGCAATTTCCCAAGTTCATCTCCTCCATGATGTCTTGACTCTCTTTTTGGCCTTTAAAAACGACCAAAAATACCTAGGATTTAACATTAGGCTACTCTCCACATCCAGCAAGTACCTTTTATGTACTATCCCAATTACAATTAGGGTCCTTTCGCAGGGACTGTAATTATTACCCCAGAAATAGGACTTAAAACATTTAATTTTTAAAAAATATTTACGTTTCAATTTAGTGAGATTAATAATTTCTCCAGTGAACCAAACATTTTGTGCCTACTTGGGTGGATTTTGGTTCACAATCACGGAATCTACTATAAACTCATAAAATAAAATCATAAAACTTTCCTAACTGCTACAGTAAAATTCTCGGGGAGAATTTCATACATCTGTCAAAACTGGTATTCCAACAATAAATTGACATGTTTTGATTGTTGATTTGAACCAATCAGATTGTAATTAAGCGATAATTTGCACTAGTGCAAATTATCAGATAATTGCATACTAACTGGTGCGAAAACTGGTGTTTTGACATTTTTTGACAAAAAATTTAAATTTTTGATTTATGAAATTCTCTCATTAAATACAACTCGTGCAATGGAAATATATTTATAATTTTCGACAAATTTGCACTCATGCGTTTTTAACTGAAAAAGGCACTCGTGCACTACGTGCACGATGCACGAGTGCTCTTTTTCAACTAAAAATGCATTCGGGCAAATTTCCCAAAAATTATCAATAATTTCCATTGCACTAGTTATATTACTATTGATAATACCACGAGAGCTTCAAAATTACCGATAATTTTTCACGATTGCGTGTTTTCTATAATTTCACGAGTCGGTAGGACGAGTGAAATTTGCAGAGAAAACACGCATGAGTGAAAAATTATCTGGTCCATTTTAAAGCTCAAGTGGTATTTAGAGGATTATTTCACGTATGAGAATGCAAAAAATATGGAAATAAATATGTATTAAACGATTTGAACATCTTAACAATCAATACAAATAAATGGTTGCTATCAGGAACCGTTTGTTTGTATCAAAAATTAGCATTTCAACCATATATACAATAACATGGGATAATTATCGCTGTAATTCTCTCAAGTTAAACAAATGGAAAAGATAATTTTCGCTGAAATTCTGAAAATCGTCACTTGTCTTATGGGATTTCCAACACATGAGTGGAATAATCAATAGTAATATAACGAGTGCAATGGAAATTATTGATAATTTTTGGGAAATGTGCCCGAATGCATTTTTAGTTGAAAAAGAGCACTCGTGCACTACGTGCACGAGTGCATTTTTCAGTTAAAAACGCATGAGTGAAAATTTGTCGAGAATTATAAATATATTTCCATTGCACGAGTTGTATTTAATAAGAGAATTTCATTAATCAAAAATTTAAATTTTTTGTCAAAAAATGTTAAAACACCAGTTTTCGCACCATTTACTATGCAATTATCTGATAATTTGCACTAGTGCAAATACCAGTTTTGACAGATGTATGAAATTCTCAAGAAAATTCCAGTGTTGGTGTTTGAATCGGTTATACAGTAAGAGCAATGACATCAGCATCACTATTTAACATGTTACATTTAAGGTAATCTAGTTTTGTATTAACCCCTCTACAGTTTTGATAAGAAATGAGCATTTTACCTATGTGTCCTCCCCTTCGTTGAGATCCTGCAAAATATTTGTACCGGAATGATTTTGGTTATGCGCATCCTCATTAGTATTATAAGCGTCTGCAAGAGCTTCAACCCCTGAAGTATCGGACTCATAGGAACTGTCACCTCTAACATTATTAGAACTAGTTTTTATTTTAATATAGGTGAGATTTTTACATACACATGAATTAATATTACTTACAATAAACTTAGCTATTTTGATATAAGTATGCTTCTGACCAAGGCCGTTATTATTATTTTTTTTAAAACATAATTTATTTACATAGGGCTAGTTTCTTTATTGATTCCTCAGACTTCCTTTACACTTTAGATTCTCAGGAATCCAGTTACTACCCTTTAACTGTGAAATAATGATACTTCTACTTTTTCTGGTAACTCTAACTGTACCTATAACCTTTCCTGCTTTAGGATCCCACAAGTTATTTTTTGCTTTGGGACATGCATACTGACTCTATTCCTAAACTTATGGAGAATCAGAATAGTAAAATCTTTATCAAACTATTAAATTGATTCATAAAAAGTCTTTAGAGATGATGAGGCAGGAATCGTTTTGTCTTTTCTTACCAGTCAAATAAACTCCTCTGTCAACATGGAAAAGTTGGAGAAAGTTCTATCTCAAGACATACTGAGAGTGGTGTGTCACTAAACTCGATCGTTTCATACAAACTTTGAAGTTATTGGTTTTCGGAAAAAATACTCAACTTTGAATAGGTACATCGCAATCCTAAAATACTATTGTTTTAAATCTTATTAACTCCATATTTCTGAAGACGTTGATATGTTCTCATTAGTAAAAACAAAACTGAATCTTGCCCAAAACAATAAAAAATATTCCCATCGACAACCGATTAATAAAATTCCAATCCCAGCTAGATCTTACGTTCATTTATTGGAAGCACGAAATATTCAGTTCCGAGCAGGCTAATAAATATTGGAATTCAGCGGGAGTCCAGCCTGAGACGAAGGTTCAACCTGGGGAGCTCTCTGAAACCACTGCCGGACAATTGCCCGCCAATCTTTGCCTTTCTCAGATTTTGTGAGGGTCGAAAGCTAATTTCGTTAACAGAATAAAAGAGAAAATATTATAAATAAAAAATCCTTTTATTGAGAAAAATAAAACACTATCATCAATCAAGATGCTTGATTTATAAATTGGCATTTTATTCTGCTCCTTGAGTCTTCCCAAGGCCTCTCTTGTAATCCAGACAATCAATTCTATTCTGACCGGACGCGTGATCCCCATTACTAAGTATAGTGGCGTTTTCCCCTCTGAAAAGCAATCCCAGAAGTAAAAGTAGTAGAAACAATTAATGAGACACATAATCCTGTGGGTTTCCTTTAAGATGGCAGCTTGATTAAAAGCAGACGTAGAATAATTTTGATTAGAATTTCTTCTCTTCAAAAATCAGAAGTATATATTATCAGCCCCAATGGCAGTCACGGTGGATTACCGCCCTTTCATTTCCTCAACGCTAAAGCTGAGAAAGGGCGGCACATGTGATGTCATTGTGACAGACACATGTATTAAAGCGGCTTAAGGAATACAGCTCCTGCTGCTGACAAAGCGAGATCGTTTTGAGCTGCTCAGGATGCATTTATTATTGTTGTGTGTCGGCCAAGATGACTGGGCAAAAGTGAACTTAATAAAGTGATAATTGAATAAAATCGAGAGTTGAAGAAACTTAAAAATTTAACAGTGCAATCGATTTGTCACGGAGTCAAGATATGCAAATTTGCGATTTGATACAGGCAACCCTTTCTCAAAAGTAGGTCATAAACCGCTTTATAAACTTCTTTTAGGTCCAAAAAGGCAATAAAAGCCCAACCGCAGAGTTATTTGCAAAAGTGTGCAGAAATAAAGCGATTTTCTTTACCAGTAGTTCATGGACCACACAAAAGATTTTAGAATTATTGTTGAAATTTTAACCCTTTTCTTATTGGGGGAAGAATGTTGTCAAATGCGTTCTAGAATCCTCTTGCAAAACTTAACAGCACGATGTATTTTGGTTTCAAATCAAGTATAAGAAGAACGTAGCTTTTAGTCGATCATAAATAACTGTCAAAAGGTGCAAGAGACGCAAGCCTTTTTGACAATGCAATAAATATCACTCTTTCGTTTGCAAGTCTAACTGGAACTGGGTCAGAATAGTTTGTGGCTTATATGACTGATAATTTTATAGCTTAACAACTTATATAGACAAAAACTACTATTAGATTATTTTGATTATGGTGTCCTAGAATCTAAAAACGCTATCAATCCAGAAAAAATATATATTGGATATAAGTAAGAATGAAGGACTAACGTGTTGGAAACCTTTTTATATAAATAAAGTATAAACTAATTGACTCTGACTTGTCTAAATAGGTAAAATATTTAAAGGGCAATTACGTTTTAGGGTCGTCGTCGTCGTTATAATTTATTTTCGCTAAAGTACATGAATCACAGTCACATCAGGAGCGTCTCTTCGTGTAACGGAAGCATCATTAAGACATTATTAATTATACGTGATTGTTACTAGACCCAGTCTCGGCTTGTTGCACGGCTTGTAACTCCGAAAATAATTTCAAATTTTATGGACGTTTAAATGTTTTTACCATTGTAATTATACAAATTGAATTGTTTAGGATTCATTCTTGCGGATAGTTAGTCGAATAGTGCGGTTATTTTTTGTGCCTGATATAACAGTGAATATAAATAAAAATATATACGAATCAGAGGTTGTGCTTTTTCAAAACTGAGTATGGGTCTGTTGTTTTGAATTGTCTTTTTTACAATAAGAACTAATTAAAAGCGAAGGAAGGGTATGGTGAAATTGAATATTAGATGGCAATAATTGGAACTTTCATTCAGTTGAAGGGTGGTAACTGGATTCTTGAGATTTTCCGGTCGAAAGGGGGTTTGACGAGTCAATGTAGAAACTAGCCCTAGTTTTATTGGTTCGATTAGTCTAAAGTCTATGTATGTACTATTTAATTAAGCATACCTAGTAGACATTCATATTTAGTTTTCTAATAGAGCCGCAATAATTTACAATAATTTACTTATAGAATAACTGAAAAAAAGAGAAATTACCTACCTAGGGAACCAGAATGAGTGAAAAATTGTTGATATTGAATAATGAAACACAATGTTTCTTCTCGAAAAATGAAGGGCCAAGATAAAGCAAATCAAAACCAAAGTTTTCAAAACTGTGAAATGAATTTGAGGTACTTTCAACTTGAAATTAGTGCTCAGTGAAAGCAGTAGCTGAACTTGTGGTGAGTGGATTCAGGCTGGAAAGGAAATGTTTTCAATAGAAAGTCATCGATAAGGTTTATTTTCAAGATGTACCTGGTTGTAAGATTAATACGGGATGATAACAGGTAACTGAGGTTTGTTGATTACGGAAGCTTTGATTAGATTTTTAATATTGACAGTGCCCATCGCAGTTTTCCAAGACATCAATTCTGAAACTTGCCATATAGTAACTCCGATAACGATATCGTAGATTAAAACTAATGATGATATTACTTGTAGTAAAAATGTTGTCTTGCAAAATTTCTTGAACTTAAACAATTTGAATCAGTGCTATAAGTTTCATAACCCATTTGCGTAGATGTTTGGATTTGGTAATCTCAAATATGCGTTTGATGTTTTTAGGTCTGATTGTCCTTTAGTACAGGAGGATGTCTATCATCCAGCTTTGGAATTCACAGTATATTTCGGGAAAACAAATGTATTGGACAATGTTTGTCAGAGGGTATTTACGCATGACTATTCTAAGGGTAATTTTTTATTGTTTTATAATTTATTGACAAATTGTGATTGGTCCTCACTCTATGTAGGCACAAATCTCGACGATAGTCTCCAAAGTTTTTCCAAGAGTGGACGACCATTTAGAGATTTTAAAGGGATGCAAGTATTTTACGACCTTGGGCATGGCGAGCGGTTGCCACAGCATTCGTAACTCCTGATGGTCACTACGAATATTCAAGGATGCTGTTCGGATTAGTACATGCTCCAGCGGTGTTTCAACGGACGATTAACCAGATCCTAGGCTCCATGAGATTTTCTACTGCTTTAGCATACATGGATGACATCTTGGTTCCTTCTCCCAGTGTTGCGTTTGGGTTGGTTGCTCTTGGGGATGTATTTGAAATCTTCCGAAATGCAGGTGTCACTTTGCGACTGTCAAAATGTATTTTTTTTAAGGAGTAAATTGATTATTTAGGAGATGAGATTAGTGCTGTCTGTATCTGACCCGGTACTTCGAATATTTCTACAGTAGAGAAATTTCCAGGTCCAAAAAATGTGCATCAGATTCGAGAATTCATCGATCTATGCAGCTAATTCAGGAAATATGTGAGAGATTTTGCACAAATTGCCCGCCCTTTGACCTCCCTTACCAAAAAGGATGTACAATTTGACTGAGGTATATATAGAGCAGGATGGTGCTTTTGCGAAACTTAGAGGAGTTTTGATCAAGAGACCTATACTTGCCCTATATGACCCTGGGTTAGAAACAGAGATGCATCGAAAATTGGGCTTGGTGGAATTTTGTTACAAAAACAGGAAGATGGGCAACCTAAAGCCAGTAATTTTCTTTAGCCGACAGACTGCAAAGGAAGAAGAAAAGTATCACTCATACGAACTCGAAACGTTAGCAGTGGTTTGTTTGTTACAGAGGTTCCGAGTATACCTGTTAGGGCTATCGTTAACTGACTGTAGTGCCTTGAGAACTGCAATGTCCAAAGCGTGATCTGATTCCGCGCATTGCACGGTGGTGGCTTTCCATCCAAGAATTCAATTTCAGTGTAGAGTATCGGCAATGATCAAAAATGTCACATGTGGATGCATTGAGCTGAAACCCAATTGCAGAAGATAAACCTTATGAAAGATCATATTGATATTTTTCAAGTAGATATCACACAAGATGATTGGGTGTTATCAGCGCAACGAAAAATAGCACATGCAAGGAGTTGATTGAAATATTGTTGAGGAAACCAATAAACAGTGACGAAAAACAGGTTCACAAAGATTACTTGCTGAAAGACAATAAACTTTATCACAAAACATCTGCTGGTTTACGATGATACGTACCCAAGGCGGGCAGACGAGTAGTGACAATGTGCCATCATGACAATGTGGGCCATTTTGCGATCGAAAAAACTGGAAAACATGGGTAGTAAGTATTGGTTTCCACGAATGCGAAAATATGTGGACCGCTATATTTCTGCTTGTCTACAATGTGCATACAACAAAGCACCTACAGGTAAACAAGAGCGATTTCTGGTATTACTATATTCTCTTGTAATGAAACTTTGTGTACACCTAAATAAAGACATTTTCAATTCAATTCAATTCAATTCAATTCAATTCAATTCAATTCAATTCAATTCAATTCAATTCAATTCAATTCAATTCAATTCAATTTCTCCATAAAATAGAAAAGGTACCAATCCCAATGCCTACTCTTCACATTGATCATGTTTGACCGTTTGTGAAGAGCACGAGGAAAAATGCATACTTGATAGTAGCAGTAGATGCTTTCACGAAGTTTCTTCATGCCAACCTAGTTCCAAGTACCAAAACGGAATCAGTAATAAACTTTTTAGAGGCAATTTTTCTGACTTTCGGTATTTCTAGACATATTATTTGTGACAGAGGATCTTGTTCCACAAGTAACTCCTTCATCAGCTTTAACAAGGAGCTAGGAATCAAACTGGTATTTAATGCAGCAGCCACTCCACGTGCCAACGGGCAAGTGAAAAATATAACAGCACTTTGTTGAAGGCCATTTCAACATCTTACGAAGATAAAAGAAAGTGGGACGAGTCAATTAAGTCTATTGTTTTTGGAATTAATGCAGTAAACAGTTCCACTAGGAAGAGTCCCTCTGAACTGCTTTTCTGATACAGATCAAGAGCATTGGGTGATTCATTTCTGAGTACATCAGCTGTCACAGAGCTGTTGAAAATGACATCACACAATCTAGGCAGGAAACTGCTTCAAAAATTCAAATTGCTCAAGACAAGCAAAAAACATACTTTGATGCTAAAAGAAAGAAATGTCATAAGTATGTGGTAGGGGACCAGATTGTTCTGAAGAGGACAAGCTCTGTAAATGAGGGTAAAAGCAAAAAGTTGCTGCCTAAGTTCAGTGGTCCTTTCCAAATTAAAGAGGTTCTAGATCATGATCGTTATATTGTAAATTACCTGCCAGGGTCAAATCGTGCATGTAAGAGATATGAAGGTGTCAGTTCAGCTGACCGTATGAAGCCGTTCAATGCCGCATTTTAGAGCAGTAGTGAGACGGATTCAGACTATGGAATCGCTAGAGGAGAAATTCTTAGAGGAGAATGTCTCAGAGAAAGATTCTTTGACTACTTGAGGAAGTTTTTAGAGTAGATCTAACTAATTTGTTGGTTACTGAAGAATTTGTTTTTCGTTATGATGATTGACGAGTGTTGTGGATTTTTGGCCAATCTTCGCAACGCTTGAGAATCTTCAATATATATATTTTATTTTGACACTAAATTACTGTTTTTTCTGTGTTTTAGAGATCTGCAGCTAGATTATTTTTCCGGGAAGGAAAATAAAGTAGCATGGCCGACTGTAGAAGAACGTTTCTTTTCGAGTGTGTTCATAAAGGATATTTTCCTTGTTAGCCTACGGAGGTAAAAACTAAATATGCTAATTATGATGGGGTGATCTTGTTTATGTTTATACAGTGTGTTTAAAAAGTCTGGGAACGGTCAAATATTTCCATAGCGGCTTGGAATAGAATTACGAAATTTTCTGCATATGAGTGATTAATGATACCCGATTCAATGATCATATCGACAATGTTGCCAAATTTACCGGTTTTCAGATAATGTAGGTAACTTCGTTTTTTTAAATGGGCATACCACTTTATTTTCATTGTAATAAATTTGGCGCTCTATTGTTATTGGGACCTCTTGATATTATGCACTAAAAGTACTTTTGCTGCCGCTCCAGCGGCACTAAAAGTACTTCTACTGCCGCTGCGGTTGCCAAGCAGCATAGAAATTGAATTTCTACTACCTCGACAGGTGCTAACCAGCTGGATTTGCCTAGCAGCATAGAAATTAGATTTCTAACATCTTGAAAGGTGTTGACAAAGTGACGTTTTTTTGACGTTTGGAGAAAATAGTATATTGTTTTATTAGGAGTAGAAGCTTTACTTTTTTGTGCTGAAGCAGTAGGTTTGCGAGCCGAACGTAGTGAGGCTTGCAATACTGCTAAAGCAGTTGGGTAAGCTCGGGGGTAACTGAATGGTTAAGCGGCAGTAAAAGTACGAGCGGCACTAAAAGTACTTTTGCTGTTGCTCCAGCGGCACTAAAAGTACTTTTGCTGCCGCTGGGGTTGCCAAGCAGCGTAGAAATTAAATTTCTACCACCTCGACAGGTGTTAACCAGCTGGGTTTGCCTAGCAGCAAAGAAATTAGATTTCTAACATCTTGAAAGGTGTTGACAAAGTGACGTTTTTTTGACGTTTGGAGAAAAACACAATTATTTCAAAATTCAAGACGTTCTGAGTAGTCATTATTAAAGGACCCCGCACACCTTTTATGGGATTTGGAACTTCCGCCAAATTTAACTAAACTCTAGTATGATATAAATTTGACCTTTTTGATCAATACTTAGCATTGAACTTGATCCTATGACTACTTTTTGAGATACAGGTAGTTTAATGTTTACGAAATGTACACATTTTATATGCATTTACATCTACCTTTCATCTGAGCGTGTAGATACCTGACCATTAGGTGACAGGTATGTAGATGTAAATGCATATAAAATGTGTACATTTCTTGGACATTAAACTACCTGTATCTCAAAAAGTAGTCATAGGATTAAGTTGGGCCAATGCTAAGTATTGATCAGAAAAGTCAAATTTATATCATACTAGAATTTGGTTGAATTTGGCGGAAGTCCCAAATCCCATAAGAGGTGTGCGGGGTCCTTTCAATAAGTTACAATGTCATACTTTGAAAAATAAGTGATAGACAAATCAAGACCAATCCTTGAATATCTTACTTATATTAGTATCCTATCCAGACAAATATAGATTGATGATAATATATTTTTAATAGTAATTGTGGGATATCTCTGACTCATACACCAAGACCCTTCTTCTTTTTCTTGTGCACCATCGGGCACAATGGGTCTCCTCGACCCTTATTCCTTCCGAATTCTAGCCACCCCTGGCCGCTCTGCCAATCTCGACAAGGGTATATGCTTGGCTGAACTATTTTTACACACGACATCCCAAAATGGCGGCCCTATAACGTTCCCTCGAAAGCAAACAAAACGAAAAGGCCCGACCTTTTCAGGCCGTCGGAAAAGTTTACATTTTAAAAAATGTATTTTATTTTTTTTTGAGTAAGGTCTGACGTTTTTGGGGAACATAAACATAAAGCTAACAATATTTTAACATTCTTTTTTCTATTGTTGAATAAAAAAATATTGTCCAAGAAAATAAAGAAGTAGGTAGATAATAATAGATATCTGCATGCAGTTTGAAGGAAAATAAAATACATAATCATAATAAATTAATGTCATCAAGGCTACAAAAACAAAGATATAACAATAATAAAACAATAAAAAACTATATAAAGAAGACAAAATAAATAAATGTATGTCATAATTTAATAAATTATCAATTAAATTCTAATAATATTGTGTCTTTTTTTAACACTATTTGGACACGGTCCAAATCACAAAACCATAGCCAATAAAACAATCATTAGCGCTTATACAGTCATTAGGCGACATCAAAACGGGACTACTTAGTAATAAAAAAAAAGCGCCCAGTGAAATGATGTTTTTGCGCCAAATTAAAATCGTATCAATCAAAAAAACAAAAAAAAAAAAAGATTCTGTTGGGCGCCCTTAATGTAATAAAACAATTATTCAATGTTATCATAATTCAAAGTGATTCTATTAGCGGGTCGGCTTTTGCAAAGTCATCGAAAAAACTGAAAAGATTGATTATGGCCGGACCATTACAAGTGAAAATTTGTTTAAAGTAGCTTTGATGTCATAGAGAGAAGTAGCGATTGGATTGTTAATGATTTTTAAATGTCACAGAACAAGGTGTAACATTGTTAATGGTATATTTTTTTATTTGTTTACTAAAATTATCAACTGTATTAATTTTATTATTGTCATTGGTCCAAGAAAAGATTTCTCCCTAAGGAACGAATAAAGATTGAATGATTCCAAGGGAACTTTAACAAGGAAAAAATCCAATCTTGTAAAAAGTTTTATTTCCGGTCAGCCGAGCACGACGAAAACCTCTTCATTCGAGGCAGCAGCTTTTTTCCATTTTCTTGCTAAGTAAGTAAGTTTCCCCGGTGAATCCATATTTCTTTCTTAGGGTCAATAAAAAAGTGACAGCTTTTCGGTCGACTGTACTCGAGGACAAGCCAAACGGTGGAATCAATCGAAAGGGGACCGAACTTTTCCCAGAGCGACGGTGGGTGAGTGTGTGGAGGGCTCCTTACACAACAGAGCCATTATGTTGGGCGAAATTGCTTTTTTGATTAGACAGACCGAGTGTTGCTATTTTCGATGCTCATAATTAGATTTTTTGATTGGATATCAAACGATTTCAAAAAATAAAACACCGTCTCGGACTTAATAATAATTGGAAACAAGTTTTCAAGGGACTGCAAATCGTCCGAAACCGCCTCCTCTGTCAACCCATCACAAATACAAAAATAAACCAGTTGACAAATTTACTCGTTGTCCCGAAGGGAGTTTCATCTGGAATTAGCAATTCGCCGGACCACGTCCGAACAATTATCGAGAGTAGCCGAAAGGGTTTTAAATAAAGCTGGAGGCTGAAATACATCCCCCGTGGGACTGGTCAAGCCTTCTTGGATTTGTGTCTTTCAACCCTTTATCAATCGGCCGCTCGGGATACTACTGGTGTTAAGCAGGATAAACTACCGTTGGAATTAAAGTTTCGAAATAAAAATTGTGAATTTTTCACATCGTACGTATCGACCCAGAGCTTGAAGATATAGGTTTGTCTAGAAAGTGACGGAAATTCAGTAACAGGATACATATATTTTTAAGTTGTAAGGTTTTACAGGCGATTGGAGTACCAGATCGATTTCAAACTCCTAGGATTCAATAACCAGTATCTTTTCATCAAACAAGGCAAATTTAAAGTCAATCTGTAGCTCAGAAATAAAATTATGAGGTTTTTTCCAACTTAATACCAAAAAAAGTTGGAAAATTCATGTTAAATCACCTTTGAAAAAACCTGAAAAATACTTCGGAGCATCAGATCGACATAAAACTTTCAGGATTCATTAACCAGGATCTTTTTATCAAACAAGGTAAATTTGAAGCCAATTTAAGGCTCAGATATCAAATTATGAGGTTTTTTCCAGCTTAATACCAGAAACAGTTGTAAAATTAATTTTAAATCACCTTTGAAAAATCCTGAAAAATACTTTGGAGTATCAGATCGATTTCAAACTTCCAGGATTTTTTAACCGGGATGTTTTCATCAAAAGAGGCAAATTTAAAGTCAATTTGAAGCTCAGAAATAAAATTATGATGTTTTTCCAACTTATTACCAACAAGGGTTGGAAAATTCACGTTAAATCACCTTTGAAAAATCCTGAAAAATACTTCGGAGCATCAGATTGACTTGAAACTTTCGGGATTCATTAACCAGGATCTTCTCATCAAATAAGGCAAATTTGAAGTTTATCTGAAGGTCGCAAATAAAATTATGAGGTTTTTTCCAACTTAATATCAGAAAAAGTTGGAAAATTCTTGTTAAATCACATTTGAAAAATCTTGAAAAATACTTTGGAGTATCATATCGACTTGAAACTTTCAGGATTTATTAACCGGGATGTTTTCCTCAAACGAGGCAAATTTGAAGTCAATCCGAAGCTTAGAAATAAAATAAGGAGGTTTTTTCCAACTTATTACCAGAAAAAGTTGGAAAATTTACGTTAAATCACCTTTTAAAAATCCTGAAAAATACTTCGAAGTATCAGATCGGCTTCAAGCTTTCAGGATTTACTAACCGGGATGTTTTCATCAAACGAGGCAAATTTGAAGTCAATTTGAAGCTTAGAAATAAAATAATGATGTTTTTTCCAACTTGATACCAAAAAAAGTTGGAAAATTCACGTTAAATCACCTTTGAAAAATTCCTGAAAAATACTTCGGAGTATCAGATCGATTTCAAACTTCTAGGATTTATTAACCAGGATCTTTTCATCAAACAAGGCAAATTTGAATTAAATCTGAAGTTCAATAATAAAATGATGAGTTTCTTTCCAATCTAATATCAGAAAAAGTTGGAAAATTTCTGTTAAATCACCTTTGAAAAATCCTGAAAAATACTTCGGAGTATCAGATCGATTTCAAGCTTTCAGGATTTATTAACCGGGATGTTTTCATCAAACGAGGCAAATTTGAAGTCAATTTGAAGCTTAGAAATAAACTAATGATGTTTTTTCCAACTTGACACCAAAAAAAGTTGGAAAATTCCCATTAAATCACCTTTGAAAAATCCTGAAAAATACTTCGGAGTATCAGATCAATTTTAAACTTTCAGGATTTATTAACTGGGATATTTTCATCAAACGAGGCAAATTTGAATCAATCTGAAGCTCAGAAATAAAATTATGACGTTTTTTCCAACTTATTACCAAAAAAGGTTGGAAAATTTACGTTAAATCACCTTTGAAAAATCCTGAAAAATACTTTGGAGTATCAGATCGATTTTAAACTTTCAAGATTTATTAACTGGGATATTTTCATCAAACGAGGCAAATTTGAATCAATCTGAAGCTCAGAAATAAAATTATGACGTTTTTTCCAACTTATTACCAAAAAAGGTTGGAAAATTCACGTTAAATCACCTTTGAAAAATCCTGAAAAATACTTCGGAGCATCAGATCGACTTGAAACTTTCGGGATTCATTAACCAGGATCTTCTCATCAAAGAAGGCAAATTTGAAATTTATCTGAAGGTCACAAATAAAATTATGAGGTTTTTTCCAACTTAATATCAGAAAAAGTTGGAAAATTCTTGTTAAATCACATTTGAAAAATCTTGAAAAATACTTTGGAGTATCATATCGACTTGAAACTTTCAGGATTTATTAACCGGGATGTTTTCCTCAAACGAGGCAAATTTGAAGTCAATCCGAAGCTTAGAAATAAAATAAGGAGGTTTTTTCCAACTTATTACCAGAAAAAGTTGGAAAATTCACGTTAAATCACCTTTAAAAAATCCTGAAAAACACTTCGGAGTATCAGATCGGCTTGAAACTTTTGAGATTCATTAAACAGGATCTTTTCATCAAACAAGGTGAATTTGAAGTCAATTTGAGGCTCAAAAATTAAATTATGAGGTATTTTCTAACTTATTACCAGAAAAAGTTGGAAAATTCACGTTAAATCACCTTTGAAAAATCCTGAAAAATACTTCGGAGTATCAGATCGATTTCAAACTTCTAGGATTTATCAACCAGGACTTTTTCATCAAACAAGGCAAATTTGTAGTAAATCTGAATTTCAGAAATAAAATGATGAGTTTCTTGCCATTCTAATATCAGAAAAAGTTGGAAAATTCCTGTTAAATCACCTTTGAAAAATCCTGAAAAATACTTTGGAGTATCAGATCGATTTCAAGCTTTCAGGATTTATTAACCGAGATGTTTTCATCAAATGAGGCAAATTTGAAGTCAATTTGAAGCTTAGAAATAAAATTATGATGTTTTTTCCAACTTAATACCAAAAAAAGTTGGAAAATTCCCATTAAATCAGCTTTGAAAAATCCTGAAAAATACTTCAGATCGACTTGAAACTTTCAGGATTTATTAACTAGAATCTTTTTATCAAACAAAGTAAATTTGAAGTCGATTCGAGGCTCAGAAATAAAATTATGAGGTTTTTTTCAAGTTAATACCAGAAAAAGTTGGAAAATCTATGTTATAGTAAGATTTCTAATATTGAAAGTGCTAATCGGTGTCCTTCAAGACAGCAATTCTGAAGTTAGGAATTTTCACATCCTACATATCGACCAGAGCTTGAGGACATATTAGTTTGTCTAGAAAGGAAATTCACGTAGGTACAGGATTGCCTTGGGAGGAAATGTTTTTGACAGAAAGTCAACAACGGGGTATACTTTCCAGTTGTAAGGTTTTAAGATTGACAGGATAAGCTAATACTGCTTACAGGTGACTGGAGGTTCGTTGGTTACAAAAGCATTAGTTAGATTTCTAATATTGAAAGTGCCCATCGAAGTCCTTCAAGACAGCAATTCTGAAATAAGGAATTTTCACATCCTACATATCGATCAAACCTTGAGGACATAAGTTTGTCTGAAAGGAAATATATGTAGGTACAGGAATGCCTTGCCATATTACTTGTAAGAGTTATAAGTAACGAACTCATATTTAAGAGAGTGTTTTTGAAAAACTTAAAAAATATTCCTGAGGGAGTCTAACGTGCCCAAATCCCCTTCTGTAAGTCCATTTTATATTTTTAACTGAAATTCCTAACCTTTTTTCACATCCATGAATTCGAAACTTCGCTGGTTAACTCAGAGTTTGATAGTTAATCTGACATGGCTAGTTCTTAAGGTAGTAGGTACCTACTAAGTTTCAGGAAAGTCCTATTAATTGTTCCTATTTGAATGAAAATTAAGCTCCACTTGCTTTTCACGTAATCCGTTTTGCAAAGTAGTAAAGTGCAATTATTTGTATTATAGTGGTTGAGCTCAAATGTATGCAATTGCAATTTTAGAAAAAGGTGATGATCTATTTCACTTGAAGACTTGAACTGTGTATTGAAAATCGTAGTCGCCATTTGAATAACAATTAACCTTTTTTTGTAGCTTTCTCCTGACCTATTTTCAAAACCTATACAATCTCAAATTTCTGGAAAAACTTTACAGCCCAGAAAGACCAAAAATCGTTAAAAGTTTCGTATCAGTCAGACTCTGACACCGTTTTTCTATTAATCATTATTAAAACTGTCGCGGTATAATCGCTCCGTGTAAACTTAACGTAATTACAACTTAATATCTCCATCCCTGGACCCATCTGCTTGGAAAATGCTCATTTAAATTCTCTCCCGCCATCCAGAGACTTTGCGCTACACCTCTCGTCGAAAATTCGCTAGTTAAATCCAGAAGTGGAATTAATTGACTTTTGAGTTGTTTAGGAGGAACATTTTTGCAGTATACCTACTGCTTTGATGATTTGCATCTTCAATTATCTAAGTGATGGTTCAAAGAATTAATGATGAACTTGATGAGAATCTATTAACCTGTTTATTAGTAGATTTTTTTAATGTCGCCTTATACTACTGTGCCCAGTCAATGGTGCCGTTTGTAATTTATAACCATGAGTCAGGAGATTTATTCTTAGATGGTGTCTTAATTTATGTTATAGAACTTTCGCTTTTTGAAAAAAAAAGTCTTGAATTGATTTTTCTGCATTATTAACTATACGAAGTTGCCGACGGTATCACACAAAAACCAGAAACCTAATTTAATATTTCCCCCATCATCAGTAAGTATAGAACAAATGTAAGGTCGGGTGCTGGGTTGGCAACATGGCGATGGGTTCAACCCACAGAGCCGAAATATAATTGGTCGGCATGCGAGGCCTGCTTCAAAAGACTGACAGAAAATTTATATTTTGACCCTAACTTGCACGAAACCATGTCATGTCGGTTATTTGCCTGGAGGATATGCAGGTAATAAACTAGAAAACAAAGCGAAATTTTACAAGATGAACAAGTTTAATTTTAATGATGTGAACAACTAAATTACCTACATGAACAGAGTCGAATACATAAAATAAACAAAGTTTTTATGAATTTTATATAAGTAGGTAGGTAGTTAAATACGTCATTTTTGAATAATCCTGGCTTTCACATACAAAATAAGACCTAGAGATTATCTATCTATTCCTTTAGAATTTGAAAAGTAGCAATCGGGAATATCTTGGACGAAAAATAGGTACTATCCTGAAGATCTCAAATACGTATATCGGGGGATTGGAGGGGAAACCAAAAGAAGCACCCTAACGTATTTTTTTCAAATCAGAATCTATACCTTGTGTTATACTTACATCGTTGGATAGCTCGTTGCTTTCCCTTTACAGTCTTATAGCAAAATCTTAAATTGTACGATTAGTTTTCAAGATATCGGTGTTTGAAAGTTAGCACATTTTGAAAACTAGTAATTTGGACTATCTCTGAGCAGTAGTAGTAGTAGTACTCTACTTTACTGAACTCTATCGTTTAGGGTTTTCGAGAAAATCGAGTTTAAAGTTTTGGGCAAAATGTCGACTAAACTTCAACTTTGAAGCTCAATATCTCAGAAATCTCAGACAGTAAATAATTTTGCACGACTTATAGAGAATTTAATACTCTTTTTAATGGTGTATAATTGTAGGCAATTTTCTCAAATATCGTGAAAGATATGAGCAATTATTCATGAGCATGTCAAGATTCCAGAGCGAAAAATAAGAATTCTTTTTTGGATATTTTTTCTCATCAAAATTTTCAAATGTAACTGATGTTAGAGTTGTTTCTGACTAATTTGGACTTACCATGTAAAACCCAATATGACCCATTCAGAAAAAAAAAAACTGTATTAAGACGTCTATGCAGCGTCCATTTGACGTCGTTGAATTGGACGTATAGGTACCTATTTGGTCAGTGTGGATCGATTAAAAACTTATACATATATCTACATAGTAATACCAGCACATATTTTGTTCTTCATTACATTTCCGAAACAAACAAATTGGTGTTTTGTGTATTTCAGCAAGTAAAGATGGAAGGATTTATTTATCTCAATATTATATTCTACCTAATTGATGAATCATCACTGGAGTAAGAAAAAAAGGGACCAGGGTAATGTAAACAAGCTATTGTACAGATTTTGATTGTACCTATCTTTTCTTATGTATTTTTATATTCGTCATTCGGTAGTAGACTTTTGTAGAGGAATAGGCTATTAAAAAATTAATTTTTACCTAAGCTATGATCCTAACTGCCCATCAAATCATAATTTTGGTAAGCTACTTCTAGTTGAGCATGTTTGGTATTAGAATTTAAGCATTTGGCTGTAGATGTTTTCAATAACTTCCTCTTAACAATTGAAGTTACGTTTCACTGATATCCAGGGCAACAAATCATGGTTTGATTATTTCTTTTTGGTAATTGGTGTCCCGTCCACCATAATAGGTTAGGATCCCATTTGTTGCACGATTATACTATTTAAGGTAAGTGTTGCAGTGGGGTACTACCGAATACCAGCGAGAAATGGTTGAATTATGATTTGTTGTTGGGTGTCGGCTGTACAACGTGATTTCAAGTGAATTTAGCCTAATGGGGCTTTGATAGAATAGCTGAATGCTCTTCAACTTTGCCAGGCAAAATTGTTTTTGTGTTTTCTAGATGAAGAGTCAAGTGATCTTGTTCTATATTGTACCTTTCAAAGGAGGTATCACATGAGGTAGTTTCTTATTTTAGGAAAATCATTTAGGGGGGCAAGACTCCAAGACAGAAGGGGTACAGGTTAGGCAATAAACACATTTGGCTTCTCCGATGTGTATTTGACACTTTTATGATAGATTTTTTTTTGTAATGGTGGTTTTACACCAAACCGACTAGTGTTTTTACCGATAAAACTGTTCATACTTAATAAATACCTAATATAAAATCATGAACACCCATCTACTTTCTGAATTGAACTAAACAAAACTGCAACCGTTTCTCTGATATAAAACAACAGAAAATAAAAACTCGACAGCAACTAATTTTTGTCTGTTTAGTGTGAACCGTTTTATCGTTAAAAACAGTTCAGTTTTTGTTTTTTAAAACAGCAACAAAACAGCAACTCAACTAGTCGGTTTGGTGTAAAACCGCCATAAGAGATAGGGAGTCAATTTTTTTTATTTTTTAACACCGATATGTCAAAGATATAAGATTTTGCTATAAGACTGTAAAAGGAAAGCCACGAGCTATCCAATGATGTGTAACACAAGGTAGGTTCGAATTTGAGAAAAATAAGTTAGGATAGGGTAGCCTCCCCCTAAAATTACGTTTGAAATTTAAATTGAATTCTCCTTAAACATTTTTTAGTTACTTTTCTTGCGGAAAATCCTTTTAACATTAGAGTTCAGGTTTTCTTATGTCTGTGCATTTTAAACTAATTGTTCCACAAAGTGTGTTTTACGTTGCAGAAATCCATAATAAAAATTGCGAAAGTTTTTCATATTGCCATAGTATTATACCTATATTATACTCGATCGAGATTATGATGTAGTATGTAGCAGTAGTCAAAGCAACCAGTCGCTTTTATGATAAATTGGTAAACACAGGATAAATAAATAAATCAGGTAATTTCAGCTCTGTCGCTCCTCGTGTGTTTCATGTAGAGTTAAATCTTATTTTTAAAGATTTAAATCATTTTAGAAATATTTAGGTAATTTGTTTTAAAAAGATTTAGATCTTCAAAAAGATTTAATTCGTTTTAAGAAGATTTAAATCATTTTGAAAAGATTTAAATCTAATTTTAGATCAAAAATCAAAGATACTTCTAAGAAAGATTTAAAATTTAAATTAAAAATCATTTTCTGAAAAAAGATTTGAAATTTGAATCAAGAAATGTATTTAAATCAAACATATGATTTAAATCTCTCTCTGTTTGTCCAGTAACTTGATTTTTTGGATACATTTTTCAATACACCCAAAAAAAATAACCATTGTTAGGTCAGCAATCATTTAGTTACACATTTCTGGTTGTGATAGCGAAACTTTCTCTGAGTGTAGAAAGTTTGTTATGATTATACTTGGTTTTTTAATCCCAGGGTACACATGAATAGCCTTGTTCTGGTTCAAAATTTGGAACGGCTCTAATTCTGAACCAATTCGGAACCCATAAACCAAAACAAGTTGCAAATCACAAAATTTCAAAATAGTTCCTCCTTCAGAGCAAGTATTGGAGAGAACCGTTCAAGAACAATCCCAGAATTGTTCTTATATAGTTCTAAATCAACCAAAACGCTGTCAACACAGTTCGATTACGATTCTGAAAAAAACGGAAATATGCGCATGTGCATGCAAAATGATTCCGAACTAGTTCTGTGTAAAACCAAAACAAAGCTTATGTGTCAGAATGAATTTATTATAGTTACTAAGTTCCCCAGCAAACATTGATTATTGACGTTATAAAACCTAGGAGTAACAAGTAGGTAATATAACAAATTTATAACACTTGTTACCTACTTGCAGTTATTACTATTTCATAAAGGTACATAACAATTAGTTAGTTAGTAGGTTACATTCACATTATTTAACGACAATCAAACAAAGTTTGGGTGATCCAATTAGTGCTTTAGCATTTTAAAGTGAATTATAGGCAACACTGTACATGTCAAAAGAAAAATTATTTGGTAGTTTTTTAGATTAGTTTATTACAAAATCAAGTGAAACATTTAACGCCACAGCAACGTTGCGAAATTATTAACATTTATTATCAAAACCAAAGCTCTATATGAAGGCAATTTAGCGCGGATTAAGTGCACTTTATGGTCCCCATGATCCACCCAGTGAATAAACAAGTTGTAATGTTGTGAGGAAATTTGAAAATGAGTTTAGGTTGCTGGATAACCCAAGAACAAATCGTGTAAGAAATGTAGAAAATGTTGAAGCTGTAAATCCAAGTGCTCGAGATAATCCAAATTTGTCTCTAGACGTCGTTTTCAGCAACGATCATTTCTTCCCAATAATCATCGAAAACCAACTGGAGGGATTTTGGTTTCATCAGGATGGCGCTACGTGCCATACCGCCAACAAAACGATGACATTATCGCAAGAGCGGTTATTCCTAAAATACCGGTCCAAATGTGTGAAAACATAATGATAAATTGGACTGATCGAATTCACTAGAGAGTTGGTTGAAGTAATATATTTATGTTATATAACCACAATATAAATACATTTTATACAAGAGAATTTGTAACTAATAACGAATATTTTAAATCTTGTCGCTATATAACATAATAAAGTATAAGTACAATGAGCAGTAGGTGACTCGTTGCGTCCAATCCAAATTTAATCCGCTAGTTCAGGTGGCCATATTCGGCCCGTATTGTTCATGTTCTTCATCTTCTGTTCTTCAACAACTTGCACCCCAAAACTCTTGTATTTGAAGTATTTTTACAGAAAGTTTATGATAATAAGTGAAGGTATAACATTTTCTTGTGGCCGTTGGAAAGTATATTATATATGGTCACTATCTGCTTGAAAATGAATGTGGTAAAAGAAAAAGAAGCGCGGAAAAGTACTGCTTTTTGCACTCATTGCGAGCATATTAACTATACTTCACGCTGCTCGTGAAAAACATTAGTGTAACATTTTATTCTTTAAGTTATATTAATGTAATATTACTTGTTACATCAGAATAATTATATAACGCCTTATTAGCCTTTAGCAAAGAGGTTACAAAAAAATTACATCCGTGTTATATTACATGTTACAAGAATCTGTAATATTGAGGTTCTAAACTTATGTCATATTACTTTGTTATATAGCTATTCCATTGCGTCTTAGTAATGTTGAGTGGGAAATAGTAACTTAACTATTACAGATTTGTTATGTACTGGTAATATTACTTGTTAACTAGACAAAGTTAGGAAAATATATAACATTTATGTAATGGTAATATAACGATGTTTGCTGGGTCATTGGCGTGCCTAACAAAAAAAATTAGCGAAATATTGATAATACTGCAAGCAGATTATAATTATTCTGAAAATCTTCAACCTACGCCTATATATGGTTAGTATAATTTATAAAAAAAAATGCCTCATGATGAGAGGATTTTTCGAGTGGATGGTAGATCAAGCCTTTCGGATGGATTTTCTTGAAAAAGTTTGTAAAATTCTGTATGTGCGTGTTCGAATGACGTTGATGAAGTGTTGAGTCACTCTGTGAGGGGTTAAGGGATTAAAATTTTGTAGGTTTGATTTATCATAGCCAGTCATTAAAAAATAAACTATAGGTGAAGACAGGAATGAGCCTTACATTCCCAGTACTACTGTTTCACATCCGGACCAGTCAATCCAAAAATTTCCCGTTTAAAAGACGCCATTTTGTCCTGCATGTAAAAATTTGCCTGTATCTATTTACACTGCACTCGAAAATTCATCATTTTAGTACTATTAATGGTTATGTTTGATTTGGATTTTTGGAAACTTTGAAAAATCATAACTTTTTTTCCATTATAGATAGAATGCTGAAATTTTCAGCGATTCCTATCCTAATAGAAGAGAGGACTACAATCCCTGAAAATTTCAGCTCATTTGGACCTATAGTTTTAGAAATAAAATCGTGTTAAGCAATTTGGGGTAAATTGGTAAATTTGTCGATTTCCTGAATGCCTCTTATCATAGATTTTGGCTTCAAATCACAGAATATTTCAGTGTATAAAGTTTCGGGGGCTCGAATGATTATTTAGACACAAAACATTAAAAAAATTTAAATTTAATCATTTTAGTACGTACTTTTGGAAATTATTAAAGACACAGGGTGGTCCAAATGGGAAAAAAGTTTCGCAATCAAAAGCCTATAAATAAACTGTCATCAACTTCTTTAAACTCGGAATAGCAACGGATATACAGGTCAAAAATGCAAATAGTGCGTATGTATTTTGTGATTCAAATTGCCCCATGAACTTCAAGTGGACACCCTGTATATATAGCCACCATACCTGAAATATATCCAAAGTCTGTTTAACTCTATTGTTCTCCAAATCCAGGAAGTTCCATACCATATTGCAGCTATTCCATAGAAAATATGGAAATATTTCCTCATTATTTTTCCCAGGTAACAAATTAACACCAAATAAAACAAAGTCATTTATAATTTTACCAATTTATTTCTATATCATATTATTTTTATTTTGTACAATTTTAGATATTTACCAACATTATTCACATTTTAAAAAAATCACACTGGGGTTTACAACTTACAGCAGAAGGAAAAAAATATAATTTATTTACAAAAAAAATACAAAAGAGTTTAAAATTTCGTTAAAATAGTCCCTAGCTAAAATTGCCACAATAATAGATTGCTACTGAAAAATGGCACGTAAAATTTCAATTACAAATAAACGTATTTATTTATTTATATTTATTTGGAAACCAAATGTTGTCAAAATATAGAAGACACGCTATTATATTATATTAGTCCCCATCGTCATTAATTATCAGGGTTGAATTTATAAATCATGACAAAAACTAAAATAATTTCTATTTAAAATACAAAATTGTTTATTTACAATATTTATATGTATTTATATAATCTTTTTCGCGAATATTTTATTTATTGCAAACACTATAGAAATATTGTCAACATTAATTTGCTTATGTAGGTACAAGAAATTGTGTCCAAGTGTACATTCTACCTAGTTATCTTTAACAATTTGAATCCGCTAAAATATTTATTTTAAAACATAAAACACCATAAAATCACTATCACCTTTTCACAAAAGCCAAAAATCCACCCCACTATATTGTCACAATTTTTAATTTCTACCATTACAACGCTGTTAAATCGTAATCAGGCTTAATCACTGGAGGTGCACCTCCGCCTGGAATACAACTATTCGGTGACGCTAGAGGTGCCAAATGACTCAGAGTTGGATCCATCAATGAATTATGGTGCAGAGAATTGCTCATTGGATGTGCGTGCGAGTGACCAGATATAGTTGTCGGTAGATTATGGGCACTCAGGGACATATCTAACATGTTGTCACCTAAACCATCGATAGGTTCTCTGGAAATTGATTGTAGGAAGATTATTAATGCAATTCAATTTTCCCAGTAGTTAGTATGACTCACCGTGTATTGTTGTTTTTCCTCTTGTCATTGTTGTTTCCCTGCTGTTGAGCGGCGCTATTCTGCGCCTTGCTCCCTCTGCCGCCCTTCGACGCCGATTTGCCGTTGTTCCCCGATGCGGTCGCTCCCGACGCTGTCGTCGTGACGCCCGCAGGGTTCGTTTTCCTCCTGACGTTTTTCGTGTTTGGCAATTTGTTATCTTTCTTCCACTTCATTCGTCTGCAAACAACGGGACGTGTGGATTTGATGCAATTAGCACATTATTTACATGGAGAACAAGGATTTTGGTTTAAAATCATTAATCATAAAACAAATCTGACAAAAGGGTTTTTGGGATTTATAATTATAAGAATTTTTACCTGTTCTGGAACCATATTTTAATCTGTCGCTCGCTGAGAACCAACGCATGGGCGATCTCTATCCGCCTTCTTCTAGTCAGGTAGCGGTTATAGTGGAACTCCTTTTCTAATTCGAGGAGTTGGTGCCGGGTATAGGCCGTTCTTTGGCGTTTGGGTTCCATTCCTGGGGCGAAGGCACCGTTTGCTAAAACAAAAAGAAACCCACATTGGACAATATCGCCAACACCCAAAAGAAAAAAAATTCCTACTGCAACGATGCATAATTGTACAAAGTCAAATGATATCATTATTAAAATATATACAAAAGCTTCACAAACATTGGACAATGTCGGGGGCCTAGGTACTAACAATAAGGTTGCGGTACTGCCGCTTTACTTTTGTTGGTCGACGAAATTGCCGAGTCATACTACCAAGCAAGATTCTTTTGGAGTCTTTTTTTGCCGACCATGTCGCTGCGATGTTCATGGTTGATCGTGGACCCGCTTAAAAATTGGTCTTTTTTTTTCTATACCAGTGCAGTCGATATCAAAGCAATTTCACTTTACAAGGTTTACAAAAACTTAAACAAAACTTTTGTCTAAGCCAAGTCTTGTAGAATGTAAGACGCCTTATTTAATGATTCGTATTGGAAAATATTAAATATCTGAGCAAATCCGCACGAGGCATGAAACAATCAACTCAAAAAAAGTGTTCTGGTTATATATGTTGTCCAAAACTTAAACAATATCATGATGCGATCCTGTGTTCCGCCACTGATATTTGTCGGCATCCTCACTCAATCCCAAACGAAAATTGCTGTTCATCGTCAGCATACCATCAGCCGACAGACTTCAGACATACGGCACGTCCGACAATGAGAATCGTCTTGATTGTTAATTCTGTCTAATTAAATGTTATTCAAATATTTTCCCTGCATGTGTGGCAGGCGGTCGGTTCGCGGTACTCGTCTTTTAATGTCGGATAAGGTGGCGACAAGCTCAACGAGCTTTTGAAGATGACTCGACGAATTTCTAGTTTCAAATGGTTATACATGGTGGAAGAAGCTAGGGAAGAAAGATGCATTGCAAGAATTTTATAATACTTGGAAATGAGAGGAGCAGAAGATGATTAGAACGTCATTTATTTTGGACAATGCAAAAAATAGAAGAAAAGTTATTGAATTTTGCAATTACAACGTTATTGACTGAGATACAAGCTAAAAACTGCTTACAGTATGATGATCACATATTATGAACTGATGGTTGGTTGGTTGGTTGGGATGCAGAGTGAACAGGCCGGGTTAGGTGGCCCCAACACTACAGCCGTCGGCTTATTGTATTGTCCTGTTCGTCTGTTCAGTCAGTGAAAAGTTAAAGTTAGGGGCCTCTTCACCGTGTTACTTTTGGTGAGTTTAGAGATAGGGTCTTCTGGCCCTATCTGTCTGTATCTCCACCAGGGTAAAGCCTCACATTCCAAGAAAATGTGGGTGGCGGTTTCATCCTTTTCGTCTCAAAGTCTGATATGGGTTGTTCTTGGAGGATGCCCATTGTGTGAAGGTGTTTTCTCAAGCTACAGTGTCCAGTTATAAGTCCAGTTATTAGCCTGATTAGTTGTAGGAACTGTTCAGTAAGTTTAGGTGATGGTTGTTGTACCATTAGCCTACTGTGTCTTAGCTTCGGAAAAGTTTGTCAGTAGGTTTTGTGTTGTCTATACACCCATTGGTTTATTTGTGTTCCTACTAATGATTTTGTGATGCCAAGTGCTGGTTCAGAACCAGTATAACTGGTTGCTGATCCTTCTCTTGCCAGAGCATCTGCTTTTTCATTTCCTTCAATTCATTCAAGCCCTGGCACCCATTTAAGGATTACCTTGTTGGCGATGCATAGGTTTTTGAGGTTTCTAAACACTCCCAGACAAGTTTGGATTTTATTTCTGAGCTGTTGAGTGCTTTGATCGATACTTGACTGTCTGAGCAGATAAGGATGTTTTTACCAGTGTATCCCCTTCTTAGGTTGTTTCTCAGACAGGAGTCGATGACATATATTTCTGATTGGCATACAGTAGGGTATGCTCTCAGAGGTTGACTGATGTCGCATCTGGGAGTTTGTCCATATATTCCAGCGCCGGTTCCACTTTTTGCTTTGGAGCCGTCAGTAAACCAGGCAGGTTTCAGCAATAGTCGAGCTTATAGTCCTGTGTTTTAGCATGGATTTGATCCATCTGCATAAGGTATCATTATTCGCATATTCCCCAGCAGCTCTGACTATGGAGTTGAAGGAGGATATAAGTACATAATAAATAATGAAACTTCCGTATTCTCCCAAGAGTTCTATTAATTTACCAGTTTCAGTATACTCCCACCACTCCCTGTTCCAGATCCTTATTCTTTTTAAGGAGTTGTTCACCTGAACCTGTTTGCTTCTTCATACGATCTACTTGATTGGGTTACTAAATTTTCGTGGAATTCACTATCCCAAGTAGGTAACAATTCGGAGTCATTAACAAACGTAATATTAAGGAAGATTTTACAATCTTCCTGAGAACCGAAATCCGACTAAAATGGGAAATAAAATATCGTCGCAGTATGTCTTTGAAATTATCAAGGATAGTTCTCTGGTATTTTATTACTTCTTAGGACATCTTAGCGATTATCGTTGCACGAGGCTAAATGATGGAGGAAGATGATTTTTCATATCTTTCAGCAATCGCAGTAATGCCTTCCCATCAGGGTGATAAAGCTGAAAATAAGAAAGATTCAGGAGATTCAGAAACATCAATTCTTTACTCAACTGAAATACAAGTGTTAAGGGGCGGATACAGGTCTTTTGAAAGGGGGGGGGGGGGTAGTTTAGGTTAAAGTAAACCAGATTGGGTTAGTTTTGGCAGCGCATTGTGCAAGATACGGTTTGTCGAAGGAATGGCCCATAAAAATATGGGTAGGGGGGAACTATTTAGGAGAATAAGGTGCCTACCTTTACAGGTAGATGAAAGGTGTAAATACAAAAGTTGTACAGTTTTGGCTGAATTTTTAGAATCCATGGTCAGAAACAAAAATTGAATGTCAGAAATGTGAAATGTTGCATGCTTTCAGCTTTTTTCAAATGGGATGCGCTATATTTGGTTCTATATTCTTGAAAAGCACAATTTCGCGATTCTAAAAATATATAGTTTGTCTATATTTGGTTGAGGCTCCAACATATTTGATTCTAATAGTTATTTATGATGTAAGTGTTAAAAGTACATTTTTAAGGCACGCATGTGAAAGTTTGCAGAATGAGCGAAGCAAATTCTGCAATTCACATAAGTGCCTTAAAAATACTTTTAACACAAATATCATACAATATTTTTTCTACAAACGGTATTAACCAGTAACAAATTGAATTTTTAGAATGAATAATTGATTGGGAGCATCTTTCCTACATAATATTATTGAATTTGACATTTGTCAAAAAATCCAAACAACCAGCACCTTGTTTTACAGGTAATGAAATGTCTCGTCAGTTTCTTGAAAGTCTGTCGTCGTCAGTAATGCTTTTTGCTAAAAATGCAACAAAATACAGAAGAAAAAGAGGATTGCATCGATCCCTTGAAAAATATAGATGAGGCGGCCAATCAGGCTACCTCATTTGTTCAAATTTCACCATGAATATCAATGTAAATAACTAAAAATACAAACTTTTTTTGACGTTCGCTCTGAAAATTTGATGTTTCATTTTTAACACTAGTGCTATAAAGACTTTATGGCACTAGTGCGATAAAGTAACATTTTTAATGCTACGGGAAGGGGGGGGGGGGGGTGTTAAAAATTGCATTTTTAACACGTTTGTAGAAATTTTTTTTTCAAATACTATCAGAGAAACCAAGTACCTCAAATATTACCTGCAGCTTTCACCTATACAGGTAAAATTGTTCAGAAAATCAGTAGTAGTATTTTTACAATTTTTGGAGCCGAATATATGAGAGACTTTTCAATCAAATATAGACAAACTATATATATTTGGAATTGGGGCATTGTGCTCTTCAAAAATATAGAATGAAATAAATAATAAAAATATCTAGTCGCCAATATACTGTTGAACTGTTTAAATAAAACACTCACCTGAAACGTACGTGTAGTTTTTGAACTAATGAGAAAAATTCACAACTGAGTGAATCAGGTTAGTATTGTATTTGAACAACATATTGGTGAATAATTACGATACTTACCTGACTCACTCAAATGCGAGTTGCCTTACTTGAACAGTTCAACAGTATATTGATGAGTAGATGGCTGCGGAACTTGCTGCGCTCGTCCCGCAGAAGTCCACCCATAAGTTCCGCATTAATACACTTATTTGTACTTAAACAATAACTTATTATATAAAGTCAAAATTTGTAAGATTATGATTATTCACTTTTTGTCAATTTGCCTTTCAACAGGAATTAGTAATGTTACTTTACCGAACTAGGAACATAATGTGACAAGTTATTCAAGTACAAATGAGTGAATTGTTGCGGAACTTATGGGTGGACCTCTGCGGGACGAGCGCAGCAAGTTCCGCAGTCATTTATTCATCAATATGTTGTTTAATTACGATACTAAACTGACTCATTCAAATGTGTGTTATTCTCATTAGTTTAAAAAGTACAGGTTTCAGGTGAATGTCTTACTTGAATAGTTCAACAGTATATTGGTGATTAGATGGCTGGTCCACCCATAAGCTCCGCAACAATTCACTCATGTGTACTTGAAAAATAACTTATTATATAAGGTCAGAATTTGTAAGACTATCCACTTTTTGTCAATTCGCCTTTCAACAGGAATTAGTAATGTTACTTTACCAAACTAGTAATATATTGTGACAAGTTATTCAAGAACAAACGAGTGGATTGTTGCGGAACTTATGGGTGGACCCAGCTATCTATTCACCAATATGTTATTCAAGTAATACAATACTAACCTGACTCACTCAAATGTGAGTTATTCTCATCAGTTTAAAAAGTACACGTTTCAGGTGAATGTCTTACTTGAGCAGTTCAACAGTATATTGGTGAGTAGATGGCTGCGGAACTCGCTGCGCTCGTCCCGCAGAGGTCCACCCATAAGTCCCGCAATAATCGTCTTATTTGTACAGGGTGTTTTTTTTTTATATATTGACACACCACCTACATACAGCCTTTACCTTCACAGTAGAAGAAAGGTGTAAATACAAAAGTTATACAATTTTGGCTGAATTTTTAGAAACCATGATCAAAAACAAAATTTGAATGTCAGAAATGTGAAATTTTGCATGCTTCCAGCTTTTTTCAAATGGGATGCCCTATATTTCATTCTATATTCTTGAAGAGCACAATGCCTTGATCTATATTTGATTGAGCAATTTCTCATATATTTGGCTCCAAAAATTATAAAAATACTCTACTACTGATTTTGTGAACCATTCTACCTGTACAGATGAAAGCTGCTAGTAAAATTTGAGGTACCTACTTGGTTTCTTTGATAGTATTTTTGAAATGTTTAGAACCAAATATGTTGGAGACGGCACAACCAAATATAGACAAACTATATAGTTTTGGAATCGGGAAATTGTGTTATTCAAGAATATAGAACCAAATATAGCGTATCCCATTTGATAAAAGCTGCAAGCATGCAATATTTCACATTTCTGTCATTCAATTTTTGTTTTTGACCATGGATTTCAGAAATTTAGTCAATACTGTACCTACAACTTTTGTATTTAGGTACTCCTTTCATCTACCTGTAAAGGTAAAGGCTTTAGGGTAGGTGGGGTGTCAATATTTAAAAAAACACCCTGTACATAATCTTATTGATTTTGTATGAATATTTATTTATTAGAATAAAAAAAAAAAACAATACATCAACTTAACCACTAATGATATACTGTTTGAGGTTAAAGTTCTTGGGACAAAGACAAAAGTGTGATTTTTTTATAGGTTTCCAGAGGTCTATAAACCTAGCAGTCTCAAGGAGGAAAAAAACTTCGGGAACTATATAATAATTAGGTTCTTTTTAGGTGCTAATTAGGGCCTCCAATTAAAAATTAGGTGCTCCTTTAGTTTTTGAGAAAATCAAAAAAAAAACTAAGGGACTGCTAGGTTTATAAAAGCTAGCAGTCCCCTATAGTAAAAAATATTTTTTCAAATTTTTTCTTTGTATGAGAATTAGGTGCTTTTTAGGTGCTCCTAAATAGTTCAAGAAAAAATAGAATTGATTAATTATTAACTGAGTTACAGATTTTTTTTTTAATTATTAGGGTCTGCTGGCCTTGGGTTTATACAGCGTGCGCCATAAAGTTGGGTACATATGGGAAAATTCTTAATTATTCCTTTTTTCAAAAAACTTTTTTTGGAGATCGGTAGGGCATGTTCGATAACCAAAAAATCGATTATGACACATGTCATGTTATTTTTCTGATGACCAGAAAATGTGCAAAAAGGGACATGGGTACAGTTATAGCGACACGACTGGACGGTATTTTCTAATTTATGACCTTCAAGTATTTATTTCGCAAAACAATCGATTCGTTTGATATCAAACTTATGTAGTTTAGTTGAATAAAGCTATTTTTGAAATAAAATTGATATTTTCGATTTTCCATTTAATGGTATGGACAAAATAAGTAGTTTTATTTTTTTTCTCTGATTTGCTTCAAAATCGGCAAGTGGAGTTCTTTTTCGATTCTGAACAACTTTTTCTTATAAAATTTTTCGATATCTTGCCAAATTTACCCGTTTTCCGACATTAATATCAACTTTTTTCAAAATTCCCGCTAAACCGATAATCACATGACATGTGTCATAATCGATTTTTTTTTACCGAACATGCCTAAACGATCCCCAAAAAAAATTTTCTGAAAAAAGGAATAATTAAGAATTTTCCCATATGTACCCAACTTTATGGCGCACACTGTATGTTGGTGTGTCAGAATGGAAAAAAAACTTCGGGATCTATATAATAATTAGGTGCTTTTTAGGGCCTCTAATTAAAAATTAGGTGCTCCTCTAGTTTTTGAGAAAATCAAAAAAAAAAACTTGCTAGGTTTATGAAAGCTAGTTGTCCTCTATAGTGAAAAATATTTTTCCAAAATTTTTTTTTGTGTCAGAATTAGGTGCTTTTTAGGTGCTCCTAAATAGTAGAAGAAAAAATAGAATGGATTGATTATTAACTGAGTTAGAGATTTTTTTTTTAATTATTAGGGGACTGCTAGCATTCATAAACCTAGCAGTCCTTTACTTTTTCTCGAGGGTTTTCTTGATTTTCTCAAAAACTAAAGGAGCACTTAATTTTCAATTAGAGGCCCTAATTAGCACCTGAAAATCACCTAATTATTATATAGATCCCGAAGTTTTTTTGCCATTCTGACACACCAACAAGTAGACGTAAAGCCAGCAGTCCCCTAATAAATTTAAAAAAAAATCTCAGTTAATAATTAATCAATTCTATTTTTTCTTCGACTATTTAGGAGCACCTAAAAAGCACCTAATTCTGATACAAAAGAAAATTTCAGAAAAAAATTTTTTACTATAGGGGACTACTAGCCTTCATAAACCTAGCAATCCCTTAGTTTTTTTTTTGATTTCCTCAAAAACTAGAAGAGCACCTAATTTTTAATTAGAGGCCCTAATAGCACCTCAAAAGCACCTAATTATTATATAGATCCCGAAGTTTTTTTGGAAAAATATTTTTCACTATAGGGGACTACTAGCTTTCATAAACCTAGCAATCCCTTAGTTTTTTTTGATTTTCTCAAAAACTAGAGGAGCACCTAATTTTTAATTAGAGGCCCTAATTAGCACTTAAAAAGCACCTAATTATTATATAGATCCCGAAGTTTTTTTGGAAAAATATCATTCACTATAGGGGACTACTAGCTTTCATAAACCTAGCAATCCCTTAGTTTTTTTTTATTTTCTCAATAACTAGGGGAGCACCTAATTCTTAATTAGAGGCCCTAATTAGCACCTGAAAAGCACCTAATTATTATATAGATCCCGAAGTTTTTTTGCCATTCTGACACACAAACAAGTAAACGTAAAGCCAGCAGTCCCCTAATAATAAAAAAAAATCTGTAACTCAGTTAATAATTAATCAATTCTATTTTTTCTTGAACTATTTAGGAGCACCTAAAAAGCACCTAATTCTGGTACAAAGAAAAAAATTGCAAAAATATTTTTTACTATAGGGGACTGCTAAGCTTTTATAAACCTAACAGTCCCTTAGTTTTTTTGATTTTCTCAAAAACTAAAGGAGCACCTAATTTTTAATTAGAGGCCCTAATTAGCACCTAAAAAGCACCTAATTATTATATAATTTCCGAAGTTTTTTTTCCACCTTGGGACTGCTAGGTTTATAGACCTTGTTTTCAGCTTTCTAAACATTCTTAAAACTTAAAATATGGTTTTGTTTTCTTTTTTTTTTAAATTTTATTATTTTATTTTAGAAAGGGGGGTGCAGTTGCCCCCTCTGCCCCAATGTATCCGCCACTGTCAAGTGAGTACCTTTCCAGCCAGATGATTCAGACTTATGTTGACAACATTTCTTTATCAAGAATTGATGAGCCACACCACAATCTTCAAAATCACAGACGTTTGAGTAATAAGAACTAGAAGAAGACAAACCATAATCCTCAATTCTCTTAACTTTTTCAGTAAGAACATCCTTGATATGCTGACAAATGAATTATTGGCGACATGTTCCACATCCATCGGCAATAATTGTACTAATGCCTCCCCATATTGGTGATAAAGCTGACAATAGGGAAGATTCAGTTTAAATTCAGAATCTCCATGTCCCCACTCAGCCAAGATACAAGTAAGTAGGTACCTTCCTAGCAAGATGATTTAGACTCAGACGTTGACAATATTCTTCTAAATAAGACAGAATCTTTGTGCCAAGTAAGAGGAGACCTTGATGACATTTTTTTCCAATGTGCCAAATATCCAGATCAAATCCAGCAATTATATGACGCTCTAACAAGAAAATTCAATGTAACTGTTCCTTTTAATTTAAATCACTTATCGCTTGAAAATCCTGATATTTATAATAATGTATGAATAAAACAGAAGCAAATGCTAATATTTAATATTTTTGAGATAAACATATTCAGATTCAATGCAGCAAAAAGAGACGGAGGTAAAGCAAAAGCATTTGCTACACTTTATTCATGCGACCACTTTTCTACATGAAACCAAATTAGAAATTTGATTAAAAAAAATAATTGTCCTAATATTTATTTCAATGTTTACTCCTTACTCCTTCACTTCCTTGTGGTCTTCTATATTTATCTAATTTGAAAAGTCTCCCTGATAGACCCCATCAGTGATGCGAAGAGTGTGTCCCTGTCTACATGTTTTTTTTTTTTATCGAGATAGCTATTTTGAAGAAATTAACTTAATTGTGACTGGCTGCATGACTGATCAGTTCAAAGCTGGAAAACAGCCACAATCTTCAATTCCGAAATCTGTTTTCAGTTGACCAGGCCTTTATGTTTCGGATTGTGATCAGTATGTGGCATTCGAGCAATGGAAATTTCATAAACAAGTACGAACAATCACGAGTTATGCATAGATGAAGACGATATTTCCTTATTGAGGTTAGTTAGTGAGCCACAATCTTTAGTTTCAAAATCTGGGAATTTTGAGTAATAAGAATTAGCTTGAAACCTAATAACTTCAGAAATCGTCTCTGCACAGCTTCAATACGGTCAATATGACGCTGATGATAAGGAGACGAGACTATAGAGAAGTGTATTCCAGTTTAGATCGCACAAGAGCCATATACAATAGGTTTATAATAGTAGACACAGTCTCAAATTTGCGACTACATCGAATTATGAATCCATATGTCTTATATGTAAGCCGAGTTAACAGTTCATTCAATGTGGCAGTTAAATGTAAGTTCTTTATCAACTGTCATTCCAAGGTCTGCAAAAGTTTCTGGTGCCAACAAGAGAATATTTAAACATAAATGGTTTTTGTTTTAAGCCAAACGTCATAACATTGCATTTGATGGGGTTTAAAAGCAAGTTATTCCTCCGACACCAGTCTTCAACATTGTGCAGATTCTTTGAGAGGATTTTACAGTCATTTATGTCCTTCACACTACCATAAAGCTTGAGGTCATCAGCATATAATACAAAATTCACATTGATAACATTTGATAGATCATTTATAAAAACATTGAACAACAAAGGTCCCAAGTTGGAGCCTTGTGAGACACCAGACGTTACAGCAAACTCTGCAGACTTGAACCCGTTGATCTGAAGATACTGAGTACTATACCCTCCAAATAGGACTTGAGGCCTCTAGATAAACCAAAGGCACTAAGTTTATCAAGCAATAAGCCATGGTCGATTCTGTCGAACGCTTTCGAAAAATCGGTATAAATGACGTCAGTTTGAAGCCTGTGGGGATCAAGTTAGTGACTGTTGAGCGCGTTTCCATATATCCATGCTGATGTATGCTTATTATTCCATTCCTAACATGTTGATATACAGTTTATTCCAAAAGTATTTCGAAGACTTTAGCAAAGTTACAAATGATGGAGATAGGATGATAGTTGCCTATATCTTTCTTATCGCGTTTTTCAAAAACTGGGTAAATTTTTGATTTCTTCCAAATTGATGGAATTTTTTCGGCCCTCAAACACAAATTAACAATAATTGTTAAGGGATACGCAAAAACAATAGTACAATTTTTCAACAAAAATGCTGGGACTCCATCTGGACCACTGATAAACTTAGGTTTTATTTATTTAAGTATTTTGAGAATATCGGATTCGTCGAAGAAATCACTCAATTGACTGTCATTATAGATCATTTCATCTGGTATTCTGGAAGAGTTCCTCATTGTATTCACATGGGACCAGAATTTATTGCTATCATTTGATATGTTTTCTTCAGTGTTATGAAGATAAGTGTTATATAAGTTCTATATTTCCATTTTCATATCAGTTCATCCAGCTCCGAATTTGGCGTGTCTGGTGGTATATCAAGACTTATCAGATATAATGATTCTATTTTTATTATTATTTTCACCATCACAATGTCAATTAATATATTTAAATTCGGGAAAAAAATACTTTTCAAGATTGACCTGTTCAGAGACGAAATCCTTATGCACCCTAGCAACCACACCACCCCCCCAGAGTTAAATTCCTGATATCAAACTTTCGGTCCTCCATGTAAATATTGAATAAATGGGAAATATTTCTGAATTATTGAAAGAACTATCAAGCCACGTTTCAGTCAACTCAAAAATCTTATAATCCGTTTGAGAAAGTAAATTGAAAAGTTTTCTAGTTTTTGTTCTCAGAACTTGGGTTTTCTGACAATAAATTGAGATTGTTATTTGACTGGTATCATTGATTCCGTTATTTAGTAAGTAATTTCACCAGTCACCAATTTCCAATGGTCAATTATTAGCAAATTGGAAAAAAAAAACATTGAAAATATATGTAAAGAAACAGTTTGTATGCAATTGGCCATAACCCATTTTCTATTTATTATGGTCGAAAATTACAATAATTTTATATGCAGCAAAAAAGTAATTTCAAATTTCAATAATAATAACGACGAGAACATTTTTCATATAAAAATGATTAATTATATCAGCAAGAGGAATAATTTATCATACATTTAAATGATATTTATGTAACACGGAAACACTACACGGTGTAATTTGCAAATTAATTTCCACCACGTGTATAGCGGTAATAGATATGACATTGCCTAGAGGTATATACCTATAGTTTTTTTTTTTCTAGATACGAGTACAGTACATAGAAATTTGCATTTTTAGAGATATCAACGTCAGTTATATAAACTACTTTGGGGCGTATCGTAAGTAATTTGAAAATAGAATGTCGGCAATACGAAATAGATTAATCATAAAACTAATTGCCCATACTCCATTTTTATGATAATTAAGAGTAAAAATATGCAATTCAAAGAAAATTTATACACAAAATACATTTTGAGACGTATAGGTATATTGCTCAATTTTATTTTGATGAATAGTCTAAACTCGTTAAATGGAGCATGCAAAGAGCTCTTGACATGGACGAAAGATGGTGTAATAATCACAGGCTTTTGGTTAATCCGGACAAGAGCGAAGTAGTATCATCAACAAAAGGAAGAAACGTGGACCTGGAAAGGCTCACAATGTTTGGATAGAGACTTGCTCCATCCGGTTCAGTCATACATACATTGAATCCAGGCTTCTCCTGGAAAGATCACGTCAACAGGGTCGTCCAAAGAACCACTGCTAGCCTTTAAACCTGCAGAAGATCTATCGGACAATTTACAATCCCACATAGTCTACTGGCTTAACACATCAGTGATAAGGCTCAGCAGATTAGTTTGGTGGAACGTGTTTATAGCAAACTTTTGTTAGAATCGCTTTCTTTCCATTCCAACATTCGTCGTTAGAAATATCCGTTGGCACTCTGGTAAACAGCATTATATTCTTGAAACGTTAGCAAAATATTTTCGGAAATGTTCAGGGATCGCTGGGGAAGTTTTGTTTCTGCTTACTTAAATTATGAAAGTTGGCAATTAACAACTAATTTGAGGTTAGAGGTTACCTAAGTTGTTTTGTTTTGAATTTGATTGACTGTTTCGTCAGTTTTGTCTGAGGTGTATTTAACTTTTTAATTGTTCAATTCTGCCTGCCTCTAATTTTGTCGATTGCTGAATATTTTTAAAATGATACCGCATCTTATTTTGACAGTCCAAGGCAAAGAGGAACGTGCAGAAACTTTCAGCAACTTTCATTTAGAGAGAAGGATAATGCGGGACAATAATAGTCATGCTCAATTTTCCTTGGATGAAGAAAAATTCATTGATCTTTTTAGACTCGATAAACAAATGGTACGTTTTTTAATTGATGAACTTCGAGCCCATTATGAACAATTCCTCTAACACAAGACGCGGGCCGATAAAACGAATGTTTTGTCCTTGTCAATGTAATCGAAAAGTAAACGAGAATGATAAAGACAAAAAAATTTGTTCTCTCGGGAAGTTCTACTCCCTGAGACGAAAATCGGCCTCCTTGGGTGGTCTTGACCAACTCTCATTTTCTTTCTTTCTTTATCCATAATTCAATAATTGAAAAACAGAAAACGGAAAACGATAGCACAGTTTTTAGTTTCTAGACGATACGTAACAACAAAAACAAAACAAAAAATTAGGTTTGTGTGGGGTTTGAGAAACAGATTCGGTCATCTCTTTTCTTTTTTCACCATTCCATTATAACGTATTGGCATAAATGTTTCAAAGCGATTCTAAAGGGGCCGGAGGGGAAGAAGGATTACTTTGGAAAAGGCGATCAGAGAGTACCAACTTTTCGAAAGTGACGTCACTTTTCTAAGCGAAAATATATTGTCTATCAATCAGAGTTCCCTAGCTGAGCGGGGCTGCACATCTCTTAAAAGTTGGGGGCTCCTGAGACAGGGTTGCACCAAGAAAGGGATAGCATAATGGGCCACATGCGCGTTTACATGCTTAACATGCTCCCCTTTCAAATCAATAAATCAAATCAATCAATAGTCTGAGCTATTAGAACAAAACTTGTATTGACCCACAATCAAAACCAAGTCAATAAACGTATTCATTTTAGTCTAAAAATGTAAAAAACACATACATTTGTAAGCTCTAAACTAAAGCGAAAGAATGTGAAGAGAAGCTAAGAAAAAACTAATAGTGTGCAAGCCAAAGCCAAAAAGTGAAAGCAAGTTAACTAAAAAAAGCGTTAGTGGATGGTTAAAAGATTCAAAAAAACTTACTGCCATTAGACGAAATGTCATGCGCATTCGAAACTGAAAGACAAAATGAACAAAATTAATAATAATAATAATAATAATTAACATATCGCTAACATCTCAATAAAGTTTTCAGTTTTAAAAATTCAAAACAAGTTCTGTCAAGCATCAAAGAGTCGAATTTATGATCGTGAATATCATTAAATTGCTACAACTTAAAAAGTAATTTGTTTTTATGTTACATTAAGGTCACCGTCTTCCTTCTTGACACGTGCCAGTTAAAATTTATGACTCCTTAATACTCGATTGTGTTTCCTTTGGCTGTCTCAAGTTACTTTACGTTTTGTCTTTTTGAAATCTGGCCAGATGATGATAGCGAAGAGGATGGTGTTTGGTGAAGGCGAGAGATTTATCTTGATTTAACGTGTGGTGGGTGAGAATCATTAATTTGTTGAGGGAAAATCGTAATCACTACAAAAAGTTTTATTGAACATCCGGGAAGAAGATTGCTGTGGAATTAATGAGTTGTATTTAAAATCTATACAGGAACCAAATCAAACACACAACACAAAAGGAAAGGTTAAAATACGCAGATAGTATCTTTAGTTTGAGGCAATTGTTAATGAGGCATTTAAAATCAGGGACATTCGATGAAGTAATTGGTAACGACATCAGATATTGTTACAACAGGCGATAACAGAAAATCTTGATGTCAATAATTGATAAACGATGGTAACTTTTGATGGCAATCCTACAGTGAAGCAGTTGAGTTTCATGATTGTTGCCAGATTTCCAACGTCAACTTAGTGCTTAAGTTCACTGTTCTTTTATACCTACCAACTTGGTATATAATTATCCATTTACCAGAGTACCTACTGACTTGTTGAATACCATTTTTGAGACTCTCCTCAACGGTGTACTATGAGACATGAGAAAAACAAATCCAAATCATATTAGCAGATTTTGTAAACTTGCACAAGATACCCAAAAAGTGCATGGATAAAATAGAATCCAAATAAACTTTCAACTTGCCCAATTATGAAAATATGACATTCTACCAAAACAGCCCATTCTGACGAACGAGTGATGAAAGTATGTAATGCTCCTGACATGTTCAATAATTATAAAGATATTTTAAGAAGAAAATACAGAAGACACTAAAAATCTATTTGGACAGAAGTTTAATATTGCAATCCAATATAAAGGCCTCCTGTTGACGAAAAAGCTCAGTAACCAAATTTAATAACCGGGCCAGTTAGTTGGCCCATATGAAATCGCCTAGTCTGCTTGACAGTTGACCTTTTCGTCAATGACGGTTGTGAAATGCTGCGCTCTCGCTCTCTTCGGCTGGATCAACATGGGGTAACGTGCACTGGTAGAGCTGAATTTGGTGATGCAGGCAAAATCGTATGTTGAAGGGGTTGTTTTATTTTAACCACAAAAAAGAAACACCAATAAGGCTGGGCTATATTCCATCGATGGCCCCCAAGATCTACTGCCAGGCTCACCGCCTCAACGACGAAGAACCTACATAACCTCAAACTCTCAAACCAAAACAAAGCCTCCTGTCCAACCAAACCGAGCCCCAACTTCAGATACCCCCCTTTTATCTGACGACATGGCGCCCAACGTGGGGCGCCGAGTTTGAGGTTATGTAAGTTCTTCGTCGTTTGGGCGATGAGCCTGGCAACAAAACTAAAATAAAATCAAAAGATCGTTCCAGATGAAAATATTCCTATTCTCGAAGTCTTTGTAGGTCTTGACGCAAATTGAAGAATTTGAATTGGACGTGTTAGAAATAATAAAGAGGATTCTTTGTCGATTCTTTTCTAGGAAAAATTTACATTTTTAAAAATAACTAAATATTCTTATTTAGTTTTTAAGTTGAAATTTATATCAATAACTTTGGTTTTACATCCAGAAAAGAGCCTTCCTTTTTGATCTTCCAATTTTTCTGAAATAGCTTCTATTTTGCGATATTTGAAAGCTTTTAGAAAGTCTTCATTTTCTTTTCGTCTTTGAATCATTCATTGTTTTTCATTTTTCTAAGTCTGTCAATGATTAGGAAGCATTTCTGCAATTTCTCAGTAGGTACCTACTTTTCTCTCAGATCTCCCAACATCTGTTAGAACTCCAATTCCTCGAAGAAATTTTATCTTTGATTTTTCTAAGTTTGTTAAAGGTCCTTCAAGTTTTTCTCTTGTTCTCAAAATTTCTGTTATATTTTTCTACTTTTGTAAATAGCCATCATTGTCTTTCGCTTTCCATCTCTACACTTCAAAGATTCTTTTAACCTTGATTTTTCAACATCTGTTAGATATTCACTCTTTTTTCCATCCCCCTATTTCTCAAAATTGTCTTGCATTGACCTTCCAATTTTTCTAAAATATCCTCCTAGTATTTCGTCTTTGGTATTTTTAACCTTAACTCAAAAACTGAAACATCTTTATTTATAAATTTCTCAGGTGTACATTACAGGCAGGGGGATAAGCTTTCCTCAAACTACAAATATACAACATTTAGTTAATACTAGGACAGGACTTCTTAAACTAAATTGCAGCGTGCGCCGCACGCTGTGCTCACACACTCGCCTAGCGAGCATTGTGGGCGCTTTAGCCAGGTCGATGTTGTTGACTGCAAACACCTGTTCTTATTTTTATCACAACTCTCCACGACGCTCCCCGGTTGCCCTTTAACGTCAATTATTTGACCCTGAGGTCGCTAATGAATACCACGGATGGCGCGCACTAGGTCATTACACTAGCCTGTCTCGAGAATGAGGGTGGAATGCTCAGAGTTGGAGTTGCAGAGCGCGCAGTGGAGAAAAAGCATAAAAAAACCCCACTTTTCATTAATTTTAGACTATAAAAAACAAAAATGTTGTGCCCTTGGGCGATCGGGTTCACTGGATGCGTCCTAACTAGCAATTGTGAGCTTCGGGTATGTGCGCGGGTACGGATTGAATGGGTTCGACAGCCCTGCACCCTGACCAATCCTGAGACCTGATTAGTCTTTAGGTAATGGTTTTGGTGCAGGTGGGGAGGTTTGTAAGGGATGTCAGAGAATGAGGGTGGGGAGGATTGGGTGCAAGAATATACCGGAATTAAGACATGCATTTTTCAGCTAAACTGGGCAATTTGTGCCTATATGGTTGTTGGTCAGATTGGGGTGTCTTATGTTCAATTAGGCAAGAGTGGTTTCCTCATAATTAGTGAGAGAGGAATTTGTCACACACTAAATCGCTGACTAGTTGGAATTTTCCGAAGAACTAAGGGTAGAAATTAGACCTTTATGGGATTGCCAGAGTCTCCGCTTCAGACTAAGGCTATTGGCGTCAGCGCCAAACTTTCTTGTCTTGGCGTTAAGATTTTAGCTGTGCATTGGAGAAGGTTTTTGTTTGGGTGTATGATTAACAGGATTGGGATGGGGAGGTGTTTATGGGGGTTCAAAATAGATTGGTAAATTCTTGTATGTTGGACCGTGAAATATGGGGCTGTCTGGATCATATCTCGGTGCAGTCATACTGCGTGTTAGAGGGGAGCCTTGAACTTGGCGGCTATAGAATTTTTCGCTGATTTCATCCAGGTAGTCAGAGATATAAGGAATGCATGCTTAAGCATGCATGTCCCTTATTCTGGCGTAGGTACCTGGATTCCGACAGCACTTCCTTCAAGATGCGGTTCTGAAAACGTTGCAGGCGGTTTCGTTGAATTGTAGAAATTATGTTCCAGACAGGGGCCCCATATGTTAGCATAGGTCTTATGACCTGTTTGTATATTATTAACTTATTACCTGGCGATAGGGGGGAGTTAGGGCCGATGAGGGGGTAGAGTTTTTGCTGCGCATTGAAGATGCGAGCCAAAGCATGGGAAACGTGGTGATGGAATTTCATTCTCTGATCAAAAAGGATTCCTAGGTATTGCGCCTTTGGGGACAGAGTGACAGGGATGTAATTTACGGTAAGTGGAGTGGGCATGTTGCTATTGGTATTTTTCTTGTGGAAACATATCAGTTCCGTTTTCTGTCCATTAACACCAAGTTTCCAAGTTTATCATAATAAGGTTGAAGGATTGTAAGGTGATGGAGCTAACTGAAATTTTGTTGCTTTTGTGTAAAAGAATTGAGCGTAAACAGCGGTGTCATTTGCGTACAGCGCCAGATGTGTAGAGAGAGTACATCAGCGGACTGAGTGCGGACCCAGGCGGAACTCCGGCCTGAATTAGTTTGGAGTTTGAGAGGGCACCGTCTTGTTTGACGCAGAAAGTGCGGCCGCTGATGAAAGACTGTATCAGGGAGATGATATGCAATGGGAAATCGAATTGTGCGAGTAATTTGTAGATAAGGCCTGCATGCCAGACCCTGTCGAAGGCGCGCTCCATATCCAGTAGCAGAAGAGTCGTGTTCATGCGCCTGTTGAACGCTTGGAAGACGTCGCCGCAGATTTTGGCTGCAAAAAGTGTGGTGTTGTGACCGGGGCGGAATCCGAACTACTCTTATGGGAGAATGAAGAAGTTTTCGACGATCCTGTTGACCCTGCACAGAATTAACTTCTCCACGAGCTTGGCAAAGGAGGTTAGAAGGGAGATTGGACGGTAAGAGGATGGGAGTGTAAAGTTTTTTCCGGGTTTGGGTATCATAACCACTACAGCCTTTTTCCATTGAAAAGGAAAGTGCTGCAGTTTTAGGATGGCGTTAGTTATTTGTACCAGTTGGACAATAACTTTAGGCGGAAGATTTTTAAGGGCTCGATATGGGATGCCATCTATCCATTTCTCTTATATCTTCCAATTTCTCAGAGTTTTCTTATCTTGGCTTTCTCCTTAAACTCTATTCAGTATTTCACCCTCTCACTTCTCAAAATTGTTTTTCTGAAACAACTACTACTATTGGACAATAGGAAGATACTTGATTGAAGGTATATTCAAATTCGGTTGAACCATATAAAATCGCAAAACCCCACAAAAACCATTCTGTTGTCTAAATAAGAAATAAAAAAAAAACTCAGGCGCCTACCTTATAATATAGCCTATTAAACCAACGTTTGTGCCAGTCATTTACAAAATAAAAGGAGCATTATTAATATTTATGTTTACCTGCGCCGTGATACAGCACTTTTTGTGGTTCTTTGGATTAGTAGTACCATCCGGAGACGATCTAAATATTTGGCGCGGATTTTAATTAACTTTTTCGGTTGTTGTTTGTCCTTCATGGTTTTTATACGTCTGGATCCATTTAAAAGTCATAAACCACGCTTCATGGTGCGGTCAAAATATATCCTACCCCACAAGATTTCTCAAGCCGCAAATTAGCTCTAAAATTCCCAGTGCACAATACCTTCTTAAGTACCTCCAATTTATTTTCCTTTATAGTTTAAATGGCCAGCGATTTGTAAATTTCTGCCTCTTTGTTGTCGAGGATGTTTGGTAAACAGATTATAAAAATTAGGTTTAGTTTGAAAATAGTTTGGAGGGAATTTTTGAGGGAGGGTTGCCTTTGTTGATTTGTCAGTAAAAAATTGATGTCAATTGTGGTTACTTGAAGATGTTGCATTTCTAATGCACGAAACCTCAGAAAAAAGAAGTGATTTTTAGCTGTCAGTAATATATTATATTTGAGAGGCTTAAAGCTCGACAAAGCCTGACAAAGCTTATGTGTATCTTCTTCATAATATATTTTCATTAATCGTCCATATTTCACAAGATTGTAGGCTTCTGCTCAAATAGTTGAAAGTTTACCTAAAACGGGGAGCATTTACTTCAACGTTGATAATGGGGTATTTATTGCTGACTCAGAAAATCACCAACAGATACTGCTTTACTACTTTCATCAAGAAGTAAATGAGTAAGTTATGATCATTAACACGGAGAGAAACAAGGACAGAGTGTCACAAAGCTGTCAGGTAGGTATTTTGAGAAAAATACTTGAAATTGTAATCCAAGTTCTTATCATTACTTGAAATACTTTACTTGAAGTGATTAAACGGTGCTTATACTTGGTACTTGAACTATTTTTAACAATGTACTTTGCATTGACATACTTGATTCCATCAACTACAAGGATTTGAAGTAAGTACATTGAGAAGTACTTCAAGCACATAGAAGTCCTTGCAGTACTCCAAGTACTTGCAGTATTCCAAGTACTATTGAAGTATTTCAAGTACAATGAAAGTATTTAGAGTACCGGGTGCTTGTCTATATTTTGCACCAACACCTATATCTCACCTGTTTGAAGTGAAATGTTAAATGTGAAAGTTGTATAGGTATATCGCAAAAACTTTGCAATGAAGTTAGTTACAAGTATATATACAGGGTGTGTCACAAAAGTGCGGCGAAGCAAAGTTATACTTTTTTAAATGGAAAACGGCATATATTATTGACCTATTGGATTAACCTTTCAAACCTGATTCAAAATATACTAGGTTTTTTAGGTTTATTCCTCTGCCTCTGAATATCCCATTTTGAAGAAATAATATGGATTTTTCACTTGAATTATTACCTATATATTTTGCTGGTGGTCTCTATAGATACTTCACCTTTTTCAATAAAAATGCAATTATTCTACCCCTTTTTTTTTCTTATTTTCTCCCGGATTATTAGGAATAAACTTAAAAAACCTTGTACCTACTTATATTTGGAATCAGGTTGGAAAAGCTAATCCACTGGGTCAATAATATACGAGGTCATCCATTTAAAAAGTATAACTTTGCTTCGCTACACTTTTGTGACACACCCTGTATACTTATAACTAACATCATTGCAAAGTTTCTGATATTACCTACAACTTTCACATTTGACATTTCTGGGAAACTCTTTAAACAGGTGAGATAGTTGTGGGTGCAAAATATAGATAATCACCCAGTACTACAGAAGTGTACTTGAAGCTCGACTTAAAGTACTTTATATTTTTAAATATTTCAAGTAATACAGACATTAGAGATAGAAAGCGGAAATTTCCAGCGATTCTTATCTCAGTAGAGGACTACAATCCCCAAAAATTTCAGCTCATTTAGACTTATAGTTCCAGAAATAAAATCGTGTTAAGCAATTTGTGGTGATTTATCAATTTTTCAATTCTTCTGAGTGTCTTTTTTCATAGATTTCGGCTTCAAATCTAAGAATAATTTAGTATATGGAGTTGAGGAGATCCCACAGGACCATTAGGACAGAAAATCTCAACAAAAAAAATTTGAAATTTCATCTTTTTAGTAAAAAGGTCGTGATGTGAGGTTATGATTTAGATTTTGGAAAACTTTGAAAGATCATAACATTTTTCCTATTAAAGATAGAGAGCTGAAATTTTCAGCGATTTTCATCCCAGTAGAGGACTACAATCCCTGAAAATTTCAGCTCATTTGGACTTATAGTTTCAGGAATAAAATCGTGTTAAGCAATTTGGGGTGATTTTTCAATTTTTAAATTTTTCTGAGTGCCTATTTTCAAATATTTCAGCTTCAAATTTGAGACTAATTTAGTGTATGGAGTTGAGGGGGTCCCAAAGAACCATTAGGACACAAAATCTCAACAAGAAGAAATTTGAAATTTCAACGTTTTAATAAGAAGGTGGCTACCTCATGATTTAGACTTTGGAAAACTTTGAAAGGTCATAACCTTCTTTCTGTTGAAGATAGAAAGCTGAAATTTCCAGCGATTATCCCAGTAGAGGACTACAATCCCTGAGAATTTCAGCTAATTTGGATTTATAGTGTCAGAAATAAAATCGTGTTAGGCAATTTGGGGTGAATTTTCAATTTTTCAATTTTTCTGAGTGTCTCTTTTCATAGATTTCGGCTTCAAATCTGAGAATAATTTAGTGTATGGAGTTGAGGGGGTCCCAAAGGACTATGAAACACAAAATCTCAACAAAAAAAAAATTGAAATTTCATCGGCTTAGTAAGACGGTAACTGACCAGCTACCTCATGATTTAGATTTTGGTAAATTTTGCAAGATCATAACTTTTTTTCTATCAAAGATAGAAAGCTGAAATTTTCAGCGATTCTTATCCTAATAGAGGACTACAATCCCTGAAAATTTCAGCTCATTTGAACTTATAGTTTCAGAAATAAAATCGTGTTAAGCAATTTGGGGTAATTTTTCAATTTTTAAATTTTTCTGAGAGCCTTTTTTCATAAAATCCGTCTCCAAATTTGAGAATAATTTATTTATGGAGTTGAAGGGGTCCCAAAAGACCATTAGGACACAAAATCTCAACAAAAAAAAATTGAAATTTCATCGTTTTAGTAAGAAGGTAGGGCTTGTGTAGCTAGCTACCTTACGCTTGTTGGGTTGTTGGTTAATTTTTGACAAAGGTTCCAAGAAAAATTAAAAATGAAAAAATTTTCATGTTTTATGTTTAATATTTATGAGAAAGACGCCATTATAATGTATTTGAAGTACAGTACTTGAAAGTATTTGAAATACTCCAATTGTACTTTAAGTTAAGAACTCTACTTTCATTAAGTTCTTGGTAATTGGAGTACATTTGAGAAAAATATGTACTCTGTACTTCAATTACTTTTAAAAAACCTTGAGTACTTTTTACTCTAAGTACTTTGATAATGTGGGTACTTCTGACAGCTCTACAGAGTGACAACTAAGTATAACTCAAGGTAGACCATCGAAATCTAATTAACATGTCCAAAGAAGCATGAAGGGTTAAATAGGTAGTAACCCACTACACTCAGAATCCATATGTAAAAGTCTCGGAAAAAGACAAGAAGATTTTGCTACAAACAAACTTTTAACGAATCTTGTATCTTTTTATCTAAAAAACTGAATATGGCAAACATTTTTCTGATAAGTTACAGTCTCAAAACTTCAAAGCCAAATATCAACTATCAAGTGTCAATTTTTCAAAGCCACTAGGTATCCTTGCCAAAAAGTATCAATTTAAACGACCAAACTAATTTGTAACATTTACCATCTCTTTAACATCGAGGTAACATCCCATTGTTGTCTAAACATTGCGTCTCCAGATGACAACCGAACGTAAAAAATAAGCACCTCTTCAAAATCTGAAAGGATCAGCCATTTATACAAATGATGGGCAATTTATATCTTTCTCAGATTCTCTTGTTGCTTGTTTGGTCCCTTTTGTGAACGTGATGCGGTTTCGAGATCAGGACGTCATAGAGAGGGTCTCTTTGAGACGAGTTATAAATATTTTACAAATTTTCGCTGGCCATTCAACGTGAGAACGATATTAATGTGTTTGATATGTTTTTGAAGGGAGAAAAATAACTGCATTCGTATTGCATATCCAAAAAGTTTTCTGTTTCAATTTTGATTGTTGAGACTTTTTACCAAGTGATTTTTGAAAAGTAATGAAGTAATTCTCCCAGTGACGTTGTTGTTATTGAGTGAAGTGAAGTGTGAAGTAAGTTGAAAAACAATACTTTCAGATACAATTTTACAACTGAACTGAGAAACTATAAGTATTGTAATCTGTAACATTAAAGTTTACCCTGACCATATAATAGTTTTAAAGGAAATTAGCTCCTCTCATTCTTTTTCTGCCATCACAACGTCATTATCAGTTTCCTCTTGAATAGCCTCATCAGATGGGTCAGTCCATTCGAGTTCATCTATGTTGAAATTGACGTCAAGTTCAGAGTCGATAATTGTACGTCAAAACAGTCAACTGTGTAATCTTGGATATCGTCTATTCCTAACATCTGAAGAACAACGAAGCCCATGAGATCAAAAAGAGGGGACCGCAGGAAGGAGCGAGAGAACACAGGAAAAGACAATCCCGCCCTTATATTTTACAGTTGTTCTATTTCCCTACACTATTAAATTGAAGTTATAATAAAGTGCAATAGAGATTAAAATCCGTATTCAAATTTATACCCATAGATAGACGCTCATGTATAGCTTTTGGTATAGGTATAGTTGAATGGGCATGCCATGCACACTGGTGTCCCAATGCAAAAGTTAAATATCTGGCATGCTGCTGGAAAAATATTCCAAATAACTGATCAAATATAAGAAAACTATATACTAAAACACAACAATAGTATAGATGAGGATAAATTGTATATACCTTGGATAATCAGTAAGTGTCAGCAAACAAAATCAGAAAATGAGAATATCACCAAAGATCCGGCTAGGATTTGAAATGCTGAAGTCGTTGAAGAACATCTCAAACTTGAAAACATGAAGAATGAAAATTTTGTTCATGCAGAGCGTTGCCAGAGTTATGTGGCTTACTTGTTAGAAGTGAGTCAATCAACAACAATATTGTGTTGGAAGATACTGTATAGAACCCCAGGATAAGTTCCTTATATGTCTACAGATACATAAGACGATCTATGAGTCGTCTTGAGAAACAGACGTTCTATAAGTTTAGAGTTGAGGAGGCATAACAGAAAGCCAAAGCATAGTCATTTCTGGAAGAACTGTCCAGAGAAGGCTTAATGAAGGAGAATGACAGTAACGAACTGTAACGAAACTAACCAAAAATATACAAACTAACCCGTTCACGTAATGCTTGCTAGTCCTTGTATATTAATATTGCATTTAAAAAACAGAGCTCGCTTTCCTTATATGATGGTAATATTGAATTTAGCTTTTTTTTGTTAACCAGTAGACTTATAACCAGAAATAAACGAAATTTAACGAAATTAACCAAAAATATGCACACTAACCCAAACCAACCCGTCCACGTAATGCGTGCTAGTCCTTGAATGTTAATACTGAATTTAAAAAACCTAGTGGAGAGAGTATTAGCTACTGGTTACTGCGTACCAGCTGCTGGTTACTGCGTACCAGGTATATACAGAGCTATACTAAAACCGACTCATTGACAGTGCCTTCTGCAGGAAAAGGACTGGAAACGAGCTTTGTTTCCAGGAGAAACAAAATTGAGTATCATAAGCTTAGTCTGGCGGAGTCCAGAAGAGGTTTGTTACCTGCAATATCTCCTCAAGGTGAAACAATAATGTTTTTTATCGATGATCATGCGGATTTGGTTCTTATTCATGGGGGACTGGATATACATTTCTACGTAGAAAGCATCTTCAAAAGAACATGACAATGTTCCATTTGCCCATTATTTGTCGGGGACAGTTTAATTATTATCTGGAATTCACTGATCACTAAGAAGCTTGGATGTGAAACCCATATAGATGATGCATTAAAATGATCTTTTAGGCGCCACATGATCTGCTTTCAGGAATATTTTAAGGAAACGATGGGAGAAGATTCACTATGAAAAACCATTCACGACTTGATCAATAGCATGTCCAGATTAATAGAAGCCGAAGAGCTAAGGGAGAATCTACATACTATACTGAACGGAGATGCTTTTTATTGACACTGTTGTCATTGAATAGGTAGGTGCCTAATAAAGAAGGTTTGTTAAAAACTAGATTTTTTTGCAATGAGAATTATGAAAAAATTTAGGCAGGCCTATGATTGATTTCTATATTATGACCAGAAACACTTCAAGCAAGTAGGAAAATTATGATTAATTGATATGCTAATCTATTCTGGTCTGACAACAAAGAGAGCTGAACTTCAAAATAAAAAATAATAACATAGTTGCTTGAGCAATTGGTAACAAAGCTATATATGCGCATAATTTCTGGCAAAAGAAATACACGTCATGTATATACAATTATTCCTATAAATTACTTACCAACTCCAGCGACATGTACTTTCCGCATCCAAGGATAAATCTGCCTATCACCATTCTCATCGTCATCGTCATCTTCATCGTTATTAGTCGAACTACCATGATCGTCCAACTCGTCGTGTTCATCGGACACGCCATCCTCTAACCGTAACCCTAGTTCTTGTAACGAATGCGATCCAGGAGGCGAACCTCTGGAATCTTGTCCATGTCCAACTGAAGCTGGACTACACACACTACTGTTCACGTCACTCGGTTGCGACACGTTCGGAGAAATGTCCGCAATACTGTGGAGTATGTTCGAGGGTGTCGTTGTCGGAGGCGGATGGTTCGGATGACCGTCCGGTAAAGAGGCACAGTTGAGGAGTTGATTTTGCGATGGTTCGTGAAGAGGTTGAACGGGACGGACTTGGTGCAGCGGAGGCGAAGGATGATGTAACTGGTGATGATAATAGTTACCGTAACTACCGTAGCCGGAATTCGATAGAGGCAAAGACGTTCCATAGCTGGCTTGATGGTGATGATGATTGTGGTATCCGTATTGGAGATGTTGAGGCTGATTCAAGTGGTGATTGCCGAAAAAATTATCGGTCGCGGACGGTATATAACTACTTTGGCTGTACTCTTCGCTGGGCGGAAACTTCGGATCGACCACAACACCTGCCGAAATGTGTTGCGGTTGTTGATAACCCGAAACGGGGTTCATCAGAAACGAACTCATAGTCATTAATAATTTTATGGGAATTCTCTAAAGGCAACGACTTGTCGGGGAGCCGACCTCCCTTCTAGCCCCACTCCACTCCACGATTCCCGCCTACCGGGCTCAATTAACGAACCACGTGACAGCCCGACTACCAATCCCGAGTTATGACGTCACGGAGCATGATGGATGACGAGTCCTCGTGTATAACAGTGGAGGGGAAAATGAACACGCGGATAAACACTTCTATAGTATATTTAATATTTTGCTCGATCTTAACTCAGAACTTTTTTTTTTTAAATAAACTATAGCACTCTATTATTTTTAGTGATAGTTTTTTTTTTCGCGATAAAAACCAATCTACATACACACTTTTGCACTTAATTGTTAAATTATTGTTACTCAAACATATAAAGCACAAAGTTACACAATGAACACACTTATCGTTATTGATTCAACCTTCACGACTGTCGCGGAGAGACTGGGTGGAAGAATAAAATCTAGTGGCTTCCATCCCGTCCTTTACTCCACCCATTTTAGCCTGCCACTTATCCCTTCATTTTACCTTTCCTCTATAGCGCGCAGTTCGTATTTCGGCCCCGATGGGTGGGACAAGGACGGGACACTCGTCGTACTGTTTTGCAGTCGGTGCAATACAAAAGCTGTGTGAATGTGTGAGTTGTCTGTCTCGCTTTGCCGTTCTTTCTCTGTCAGTTTGGGCGTTCTTTTTTATCGGCCGTCTCGTGCTTGTGTGTTCCTGCGAATGCGTTTTCATGAATCATGGCGGATGTTTATGTAGGAAAATGTGGTTTTTTTGGTTAATTTTTAGGTCTATCGTCAAATATTTATGACGGAATTGACCTATTGACAGCCGCGGAAGCAATGCATATATTCAAGATTGTTTGAACATTGTGCACTCGAAACTCGTTATTGTCACTCAATAGTGGAGTTTGGTGAATCCTCAGTGAGCAAAAAGATGACAGGCCTACATGAAAACTTCATATTGAAGATGACATGGGGTTGTGTCAACAGTGTCATTTTTTAGCTCGCGGAGGATTAACCGAACTCGCCTTATTGAAAAATTTCTAGATTCACTCCGTTTCACAGTCACAGCGTCAACTGACAGCTATTGGTTACATGGCGACTATGTACAACGTCAAAGTTTTCCAGACCTTGTAAGATATTTTAACGTCCAATGAACTTCACATTGATATTAGGGTATATTGTCAACGTCTACCAGAATACTTATTGGCGGACGTTATTTTTAAGTTAACATCGCGACGTCTCAATGACGTCACATTGTGAATCTCATAGTAAATTTCCTCGGTTCTAGTAGAATATTTAGTTTCCTACAATATAAAAAGGTTTTAGTACGTTTCAGTTACAGAAAACGCCTATACCTAATGCTCATTATTTTTTCATCAATTTGTCAGCAGTTTTTTATATTGCACTTACTAAGAACTAGGTGGACGGGTTAGTTTGCATATTTTTGGTTAGTTTCGTTTACAGTTCGTTTAATACTGGTTATAAGTGTACTGGTTAAAAGCAAAGCGCGCGAAGCGCTTGTTTTTCTAAATTCAATATTACTATACAAAGAATGCACCGCGCTCTGTTTTTTAAATTCAATACTAATACACAAGCACTAGCACGCATTACGTGGACGGGTTAGTTTGCATATTTTTGGTTAATTTCGTCACAGTTCGTTTATTACCTACTGGTTGTATAAGTGTACTGGATAATGACAAAGCGCACGAAGTTATTATCATACAAAGACTAGTACACATTACGTGGACGGTTTAGTTTTTGGTTAGTTTGCATATTTTTGGTTAGTTTCATTACAGCTCGTTTATTACTGGTTATAAGTGTACTGGTTAATAACAAAGCGCGCCTGTTTTTCTAAATTCAATAATTACCATACAAGGACTAGTACCTACGCATTACGTGGACGGGTAAGTATGGGTTAGTTTGCATATTTTGCGAAGCGCCTTTTGTTGTCAACCGGTACACTTATAACCAGTAAAAGGAACTGTAACGAAACTAACCAAAAATATGCAAACTAACCCGTGCACGTAATGCGTACTAGTCCTTGTATGGTAATATTGAATTTTCAAAAACAACATTAACCAGTATACTTATAACCAGTAGGTATTCAACGAACTATATCGAAACTAACCAAAAATATGCAAACTAACCCAAACTAACCCGTCCAAGTAATGCGTGCTAGTCCTTGTATGTTATTATCGAATTTAAAAAACAGCCCGCTTCATTGTCAACCAGTACACTTATAACCAGTATTAAACGAACTGTAATGAAACTAACCAAAATATGCAAACTTACCCGTCTGCCTAGTCCAGTGCAATATTAAAAACCGCTGACGAATGGATAAAAACATAATGAGCATTAGGTAGGAATATCCCTTTTCCGTTAATCAAACATACGAAAACCTTATTATACTGTAGGAAACTAAATATTACGCACTTTTTTCGAATAGAGCCATTCTTAAAGTGATATCCAAATGCGCAATAATTCCTTAGAAGTTGGAACCTATAAGTTACTAGAACCAAATTTCTCTGAAATGATACCTATTATTAAATCAACGATTTAAGCTATAGACTTTGATTTAAGTAAGATTACATCGTGAATTAGTTGGCAGCCGTAGTTATAGTATGTAACTTCATATTGTACCTACTTGAGCGGGTTTCACATTTGTGTAGTTTTTCGTGTATGTTTTTCGTGTATGTATTTCAAGGGCGAGCTGTATAACATTCGTGTATTTTCAATAGCCTCTACCAAAAAACAACACAGAAAAAGGCGCATAACCAGTAACCTCAAACTCAAGTTGTAGAATTATTGTTCTTGTTGTAGGTACACATTGTCGACTGTTGTACACATTGATATACACCTTATGTTGGTGCAGATTCAGCATAATCACATTTTTTTTCGATTTGCAGGATGAACTCGCCACAATCCGGAATCCAAAAATGTAGAACTGAAAAGTCTACGCTATCAATTATCTTATCATATCAATACAAAATTCCTTATCAGAAGTTGTCAAATACTCAGCAGAAAACCTATAAGTAGATGAGCTGAATGAAGGTATGATTGGTGCCATGACATTAGTGGAAGTCGAGAATCAATTATATTTTACTGAAATTGCTTGTGGCATTTGAGACCAATCCTAAAGATTCAACGGCACAAGCTCAGTATGGCAAAATCCATATACCAATTTAATAGCAATCATTCAATTTACTGGTCATTAACACCTAGGTACAAGTGTTATCGTAGACGTTTCAGAATGGTCAAAGACAATTATTGAGAGGTTGCAGAATGATTCTTACGAGTTTAATTTTGATATATTAAATTTGCTAATAACTGTAGCATGAAATGAAGTACAATGAACGAAACTAACGCATGATATTTCAATATTCAATTCAATTCAATCTACTTTCTAGAGTATTATGTGCGAGAAATGAGAAAATAGCTGAAAAAAGAGAACGGATCTTAGAACTGCAGCAGTGAAAGTCTTGGATTATGGAAAAAAGGAATTTCTAAGGATTCGACTCTTTCATGGACAAGGGTAATCACATAGTTGTGAGGTTGGACCTTATACCTTATAATACCATATTTTCACTAAATACTGTTAAATATGTTTTTTTTTTTTTTTTGTAAATTTTTAAGTCTATCGTTAAATATGTATGACGTAATTGACCTATTGACAACCGCCTATGACATAGTCGTGAGCATTGTCTATGAAGCAAAACAAGTGATTATGGAAGTCCGCGTGAGAAGAGAAAAAAAAAACAGTAGCTCATTGAAGTAGTTAAAATGAAAAACAACTGAAAACTCCAAAGAAACACCTTTAGACTTAGGAGTTTCTAAAGGAGCAAATTCGTAAAAAATACCTAATCGCAAGAACCTGCCGAAAAGAAAAACTATCGCTAAGATGCAAATACCAAAAACAGAAAAACACCAGCTCGACCACTCCAAAAATACTTCTCAAGACACCAATTTCTGAAAATGAAAGTGAAGGAGAAGTAATATAAACATCCACCTGAGCGACAAAGCAAGAATATATCTGAATTTGAAGAAGTTACGTGACCAAGGAATTCAACGCGCTGTTGGAAGAGTCCACATTTCTTGTCATTTAATCCTATTTTTGTCTTACGGAAATGAGTAGATACTTCTTGAAAGTTTTTCCCATCATTAACACATCATCCAGGTAGATAAGGCATACTTTCTACCTCCTCGTATAGTACGATTTCCATCAACCTCTGAAAAGTAGCGGGGGCATTACAGAGTCCAAAAGGCATTACCAATAATACTGAAATGGATCCAAAACTTTTTATTAAAAGAGTTAAAATTGGGCTAGAAGTAGCTCCGTAGAAATAGTTCTGATTGAAAAATCGTTCTCCTAGCTATTGCGATTTTTGATCATTCTAGAATTCATATTGTGCTCCTAAAATTGAAGTTTAACTTCTGATATTTGAAACGGCGATCTATGTGCATTGGGGGAGTTCAGAGTGAGAGGTACAAGGTGCAGCTCATTTTTGATCTCCATAGAGCTAAAATTCGACTGGAGAAGCCTAAACATTAAATAACCAGCTCTTCTAGGAATAAAATAATGCGGTGTATGATGATAAAGTTTAACTGTTTGACCTTCGTAGAGTTGAAATCTAGGTAAATAAGTGCAGAAGTATTACTCTGTTAGAGTAGAAATTGAACCAGAGAAGTTTTGAATTAAGGCCACAGAAGAGTTGAAATTGTGCTAAACAGCTCATTTTTGAACCTCGTAAAGTTGAATTGACAAATATACAAGTCTAATCATCATTATACCCTCTTAACCCTTTCGATACTGCGGGTATATATATGTACTACCACGTTCCGTAGACTACTAACCTTGTATTTTTTCATTAAAATTGGTGCTACCGTGCACTACTCGGTATTTCGAAGTAGCTCGAGGCCAATCCCAACCTAAAATTTCATATTGGCGCCTCATATCTGTGTTTGTACCAGTTGGTGCAGGTGAAGTCTAGTTTGTACAACCCTTATGGTTCATAATGGTACCACTAATAAAATGTTTTATAACACTGCTGGTACATATACAGTCGTGAGCACAAAAAGTGGGACAGCCAATTTTTCCTATTATGAAACGAGCTCACCAGCTATACATACAGTGACTCTATTACCCAAAGTGGCGACAATTGCTGTCTTATTTTTGATTGGTTCTAAAATCCCATATATTTGTATTGAAAACGCCGCCATCTTGTTCCCACCTATTGCTTATTTCAAATATGAATATATGGGATTTTAGGTGAACATCCATTATAAAACATGGAAAACAACGTTTTTGATGGACTTAATTAATAGTCATCAAATACGACGATTTCAATTTTTTATGATAGATGTCCATTCAAATCTTATATATTAATATTTAAAAGTAACAAGAGGTTGGGAACAAAATGGCGACGGGACCTCTATTGTCGCCACTGTATGTAAAGGTTTATTTGGCCACTGTAGCTATACCTACGGCATGGTTGCGTTCACCAGAACAAAAACGGGTTGTAAACAGTTTACAAATACTAACAGAATACGATGGGTAAACTCTTGGTTCTGCTGAACTATTCAATTTTTCAAAATGATAGAATTAATAGAACGTCACCCTCTGAATGTCATGTCACCACACAAAACACTGGCGGTGCCAGCCACTCAGCAGGGACTTTATTCTCGAAACCGAGGAACAGCGTTCTCATGGAAACGCTTGCTCTGTCATTGTCAGTGTTATGAAAATATGCATACGGACGACGAAGACAGAACTTCCTTTCTCATGAGAACTCTGCTCCACTGTTTCGAGAATAAAGTCCCTGCGGAGTGGCTGGCACCGCCTGAATGTACCCAGTGTATTGAAAATTATAAACACTCAATTTATGCTTGCAAAAATGGTGACCGTTTGCAAAACTTGTTTAATTTCAAAGTAAATCGTTTTACTAACGTTTGTATCTGGTAAACGCGCCTAATAACAGAAATTGTCATACTTATTTGCCAAAAAATCCATTGTAGAGAAAAGACTGAGGAAAACCACCTATTAAAAATATTATTTCTTCAAATCTTAACTTTTTAAAACGTTTTCTATACAAAAGCAAATGGTAAATGTTGCAACCATGTATGCGCTGGCAAGTAGGGGCGAGCTTAGATCCACCACACAAAAAGGTATTGAAGGGTAGATCGAAAATGATAAACTAGACGAGATTGAACCAGCATGTCCGCCATTGTTCTTTATTCAATTTTCATTTTGTATCAAACTGATTGTTCAATCCAATTTGTGATTAGTTTGTGTGTCATAAGAAGCATTCACAGGTCAGTTGAATAAATGTTATTTTGTTTATGAGAATTCAATTTATACAAGTATTATTTTTTCATTATGTTTTTTTTTGTTTGTTTATAACATTTTTCAAAACATGTGCATTGTTCATGTATTCAACAAAAATCGTTTCATGCTGTGAACTACGCAGATAAGATAAAAAAATTAAAACCTATAAGAAATTATGTGCTGGTATTTCAATTTTTGGTATTCAGAGCGTACATTAGGGCCTTGTTGAATCTACTAACACTTCCCTACCCTGACGAGTGAATATCCTGGCAAAAAAATGAAAAATCAGTCTAGAGATATTGGCTCAAAATAAAAACTATAGCTGAGTAGCCTCCCGTAACCAGGAACCTCAGTACCTGCTGGTGGAACTGGCTAACTAACCAAAAAATTCTTCAGTATTGAATACAGGTAGTGTTGATTGAATGTGGTGTGTGGAATTGAAATTTTAGCACAAGGACGGTACCTAATTTAAACTTTTAATGACCCACAATTATTATTAAAATGACGCAGTATGTTTTGACTTTTGGGGAATGCAGATCGAGGGATTTTCTGCCGTGCTCTCTCCCCTCTGTGTTCCAGGTCGAGAACGGTACGATTTTCTAATAATAAATTAGACGTTTCACAGATTTTTCGTTTATTTTACATATCATAACTTTCCTTAAATTTCCCTAATTTTGCTATTGTCGGGCGCATGTCAAGTAAGTAAAAAATTGAGTAAGTTTTCACAACGTAGGTCCTATTTGTGTGAACCCGGGTATGTTATACTACAAGACTATTTACCCAAAATAGCGAAAAATGAGAAGACATGTTTAGTCGGGTGTCCCACTTGCAATGCACACGACTGTATGTTTGATAAATATACCCTGCGTTTTTATTCTCATCAAATTTTACCGATGGATCCACCCTTCTATGTCGGTCATTGTCATTTTCCATTCACTAAACAAAGACAGCTAACTCATCGGTGAATCCACCGATGAGAATAAAAACGCACATATATTTGTTGTACCAGTAACTGGTATGAAGTATATTTTTAATTGTTGTTAACTTTGAATGTCAAAAAGAATATAAAAATATTGTTCTGCAAAACCTAATACTCTCTATTACAACTTACATACACACTGATCTTGACGCTATAACTTCAAATGGTATATTACTAATGAGAAGTGCCACGTCTAGAAATAATCGTCCATGTTGTCCCAAATAGACTAATTCAAATTCAAACCTCTATAATAATATAAAATGCAAATCGCCTATAGAGAAATTATTGCACACCAGAGAGGCCTTAATCGTCCAAGGCGCGCTGTCGTCTCAATTATTGTCATTTCAAAAATATCGAATCAATCACCCGGGGGCCGGATACAAAGTCCTGCTTCGTGACGTCATCAGTTCGATTCACTCTTCGGAATTCTAATGTTTTATTTTGGAGCTTCCATCAAAGTCTTCCATGTCCCTCATCGTGAAGATGAAATATGAAAGCAGACGTCAAAACGTGTACATTTCAAATTTAAGGGGAAGCATCCTATAAGGGCTCTGTGTGGCTAATGGTTTTCGGGATTGAGCTTTAAGTTTTTAGATGGAACTTTTATAAGTTTTTCTCGTAGAAATAAACAAAAATTTAGCTAAAATTTTTTCGTCTTGACTCTACAAGTTGTCGAATACCTACATGAAATGTCGAAACTAAAGTGTATACTCATGACTAATTAAATCGTTGAAGAGAAATGCTCTACCGCGGTTGACACTCGTCAACAACGTTATACGTTTGAATGTCAGCTTCACAAAACCATCATTAATTTCACGAGGACATTTCGGAAATATGCGGCAGGTTATGTTTTTTCTTGGTAATTTTTTTTTTCTATTTGCTTCCCGGCATATGTGACGTCTTATTAACTTTTGTGACGAGTGAAATAAGACAAATGATTCTTAAGTCTACAACTTCTGCAATACATAAACTTTTCAAATTGTAGGTAGGTACCTACCTATAGATTTTTTTTTCATGGACCAAATTTTGAACCTCCATTATCGAATTAAAAGCACATGCATCACCTGTTAGGCGTTTTTAATTTGGCATTTGCTCACATTTTGAAAGGCAAGATAAATGATGCATACATTCTGTGGGCCTTTTTCGGATGAACAGGATGCAGATAATGCATTTTTAAACACGTTAGTTTTTTATTGGGCGGCGACCTGGTTTTTGTTTAAGCTGGCCACTCGGTCAGTTTTAATGGTTCCTTTTTTTAAGAGGACTGAATGAGGTTTTAATAGCTGAGTTTTTGACTGGAAAACAAGGCGAGTTTTGGAAATATATACCATCGAATTTTTGCATGGTCTTTGAAAATAATCAATAATGTGATTAACCTTTTAAGATTGTCAAAGACTTTTTCTCACGTGATTATACCAGTTTCCCAAGAAATCATTATCGCAGATAATATTCCCAATTGGTCACAGTAATCGTAAAATGATTATAATATATGGCTGTTTAGAGGTTTGTGCACATTTTAAAAATCCTTGACCAACATTTCCAAAACCCGGAACCAATCGACCGATAATAAATCATAGAAATATGCAGTGTAACCCTTTTCGACTGCAATCAGTCGGGAGAGCGCACTTAAACAATAGGCTTCGTGCTGTTGCGGTATTTTATGAAAGAAAATAATAAAGGATATTTCTGAAAATGCAGTAGCAAAGTTTAGATTTCCCAAAATATTATTGAAGAATCGGAAAGCTGCTGGACTCAAAGGTTCCTTGCCTACCAGAAACTAACCCAAAATGTATAGATCCAGATATTTGAAAAAAACATGCAGTTACCCTATCAATTTGGAAAAAAGGGAGAAAAAAAAGGAGAAGAAGAAGTAAATATCGAAACTACAAATGGTAAGCAACATTAGTATGGTAAAATTATCCAGGCTATATGAGGATAAATACGGTTTACATAAAATCGAAGAGTAGTCAGGCATAAAGCTGGTGGGTAATGCCTGGATAATACTTCATTATCATCATCATCATCATCAGCACATCCAGGAAAAATATTCTCTTATCTTTTGACCAACCAGCATTCAGTTTCCAGAGATTATTTTTATGTCGTTCATCCAACGAGATGACGTTCTTCGTTTATTTCTGATACGTCTAATCTTGAACGCCACTCTATTTTAATTCTCGTTGTCCATCACCTGTGATTCCTCATTCTAGCCAAATGTCCTTCCAAGTTCCTCTTCTTCTTCTCTTCTTCCTTGTTATATCTTTCATGTCTCTTAATGCTTACTTTTCATTGAATAAAATTTGTTTGAGAATACTTATTTCGTTGGTTCATATAATTTCTCGTTTGGTTGTTACCTATATTATACCATCTGTATTTTGTTCCTAAGTACATCTTTGTTTTCTCTGGCTCTGACCTACAGACTCTAATCATGTTCCACTATTTTCCTGACGTGCTCTGCACGTGCAAAATTGAAAGGATAAAATTTCAGTTTATCTCAAAACAAGATAATGAATGGACATAGTTGGCTCAAACCAGAGCTATTATAAGACCTAATTACAAATTCATGCGACTATATTCTTAAATTAGGTGCCAAATAGAAACTTTAAACTAAAATTTCTCATCAATTTGCATTGAAGAAACATAATGGCATCATTAGCCTTTGAAACCATTAGGAATTGATGGGAAATTGCTCGATTGCATTACTGATAGTATTGGGAAATACTAGTTTATGTAATTTTATATATTGACAACGGAGGAACCGTAATAATAATTACTGATAATTTTATTGAAATTACTGGATGGTAAACGCAACATTGATACAATTTTACCTAAAATTAGGTAAATGTTTATTTAACCTATTTGTAATAGATTTGGGTTTTTAGTTACCTATTACTTATTTAATCTATGAGAAAAACCATACATAAATGGGGCATAAGAATTCCTGAAGGGCCTTTGAAAAAAATATCCAATAAAAACTCACCACCAACGTATCAATTTTTGATTGCAATGATGTCATTAAAGACATCAAAAAAACATTAAAGCCTTATAATCAATCAATTATTAATGGGAATTTGTCATATTTGCGCAAATTGTCTTAGAACACGCCATACAATGGGCGATTACATGAAAAAAAATATATATAATTTTTTTTCAGCAAAATTAAGTCTAAAGCTGTTACAACAGTAAAACAAATCGAACGGAAAATTAATGATTTTTCTGATTTTATAATAAATGGAATGGCTGACAGCAGAATAGAGCAATCCAGTGCACAATGGTCCCTTCCCGAGACAGGGATGCAAGTTTGTATGACGAAGTGTCTTTTGTAAGCCTTGTATCCGGCGACATTTCCTGGATACAAAATTAGAAACTTTAAAATCCATACAAGAAATCGAATTTTCTTGTTCTACCAGTCAAGTCGAATACGACATTTCACAAAAATATTTTCGCCATGCACACACAATAAGATCCATTGTCATTTATCATTTTGAGCATTTGCATGCGCGTATTTGACAGGAAAAAATTCGTTGCATCGCTACGGTGTTTGGCCGGGTCACGACAAGGTTACCATCCACGGAGGTTTGTATAAGTAATAGCTTTTACATTATTCAGTTACCAAAAGACAATATTGTATGTTAAAGGCTGCAATGGATCATTTTGTAACTGTCAATGACGCACCTAGAAGTATTTCAAGAGAGGACGACAAAGTTGTTACCACCTACAATGAGAATATTCTCTTATAATAATAATTGTATGAGTATTTATTATACAAGTGAAGTTGTTATACATTAATACATGGAGAAGTTAAGTTTACAGGCCAGTGGCTGAATTGTAGGAGTCCATATACACATACATATTTGCTTCTTGAAAAAACTGTTCACGATGTATAACATGTATGTTCAATTTTGGGCCCGATGTGTGTTATGGCGGAGTAGATCAAATGTGCAGGATGTCACTTGCCAGCTCAATGAAAAAAGTAAATGAGCTATTAATATGATGAGTCCATTAGGTACGTCACTTGTAATCAGAGACGGCACAAGTCCATTACGAAAGTACTTGAAGTACAAGTAGATATGAAGTAAATATGTTTAATAGATTATTATACTTTGATTATCAAGTAAGCTTGAAATTTTGTATATCTGTCTCAGTTCTAAAAATCAAGCAGGGCATGATTCTAAACTACAGCCTGTACTATTTGAGGCACGGTTAGAAATATTTGCCCAGATCTTTGTTGAATATTTGAGCAAATTAAAATAAACTGTATATCATTGAAAAGAGCAATAAATTCTCTTTAAATTCGTGAAAAATTGAGCTTGATAACTCGAATAGTTTTTGAGCAATTGACTTTCAAAGGTGGCTTTTAGAATTCAGAAAAAGTACCCTTATGAAAAACTCGATTTTTTTATTGTTCAGTTTTACACAATTTTGACTTTACCAATCGATAAAGTGAGTCAAAATTAGTGAAAAACAACCTTGACATCATTTCTAAATGCCCATTTTAAGCAAACACAAAAATAAAAAGGAAATCTCTTTTTTGGCTCTGGACAATTTTCAAAATCTTGACATGATCATGAGCAACTGCCAATATCTTTAGTGAATTTTGAGCAAATTAAAATTTATTATATACCATTGGAAAGAGCAATAAATTTTCTATAAATTCGTGCAAAATTGAGTCTGATAGCTCAAAAAGTGTTTGAGTTATTGAGCCTCAAAGTTGACTTTTAGTCTAAATTTTGTCAAAAATATCAAACTCAATTTTCTCAAAAACTATAAACCTGGGAATATTGTAAATTACAGATCTTTCACAGCTTGATAAGAGCTACAAATACTGAAAATTTCAATGAAATTTGCTTAACAGTTACCGAGCAATTGGGGCTTGAATATTTTGAAATCAGAATTCAAAGGGGGTAGCTACCCTTATGAAAAACTCGATTTTCATATTTTTGAGTTTTGCTCAATTTTGATTTCACCAATCGATGAAGTGGGTCAAAATTAGTGAAAAACCACCCTGACATCATTTCTAAATGGTCATTTTAAGCAAACAAAAAAATAAAAAGAAAACCTTATTTTTGGCTCTAGAGAATTTTCAAAATCCATTCATGATCATGAGTAACTGCCAATATCTTTGGTAAATTTTCAGCAAATTAAAACAAATTATATACCGTTGGAAAGACCATTAAATTCTCAATAAATCCGTGCAAAATTGAGTTTGAGAGCTCATAAAGTTTTTGAGTAATTGAGTCTCAAAGTTGACTTTTAGTCTACATTTTGTCAAAAACTTCAAACTCAATTTTCTCAAAAACTATAAACCTGGGAATATTGTAAATTACAGATCTTTTAGAACTTGATAGGAGCTACAAATGCTGGAAATTTCAATGCAATTTGCTTAACAGTTACCGAGCAATTGAGGTTTGAATATTTTGAAATCAGAACTCAAAAGGGGTATCCTACCCTTATGAAAAACTTGATTTTCCTATTTTTCAGTTTTGCTCAATTTTGACTTCACCAATCGATAAAGTGGGCTCAAATTGGTGAAAAACAAGCCTGACATCATTTCTAAACGGCCATTTTAAGCAAACACAAAAATAAAAAGGAAATCTTATTTTTGGCTCTGGACAATTTTCAAAATCTTGACATGATCATGAGCAACTGCCAATATTTTTGGTAAATTTTGAGCAAATTAAAATAAATTATATACCATTAGAAAGAGCATTAAATTCTCAATAAATCCGTGCAAAATTGAGTTTGATAGCTCAAAAAAATTTTGAGTAATTGAGTCTCAAAGTTGACTTTTAGTCTACATTTTGTCAAAAACTTCAAACTCAATTTTCTTAAAAACTATAAACCTGGGAATATTGTAAATTACAGATCTTTTAGAACTTGATAAGAGCTTCAAATGCTGGAAATTTCAATGCAATTTGCTTAACAGTTACCGAGCAATTGAGGCTTGAATATTTTGCAATCAAAAGTCAGAGGGGGTAGCTACCCTTATGAAAAACTCGATTTTCTTATTTTTCAGTTTTGCTCAATTTTGACTTCACCAATCGATGAAGTGGATCAAAATTAGTGAAAAACAACCCTGACATCATTTCTAAATGGCCATTTTAAGCAAACACAAAAATAAAAAGGAAATAATATTTTTGGCTCTGAACAATTTTCAAAATCTTGACATGATCATGAGCAACTGCCAATATCTTTGGTGAATTTTAAGCAAAGTAAAATAAATTATATACCATTGGAAAGAGCATCAAATTCTCAATAAATCCGTGCAAAATTGAATTGGATAGCTCAGAAAGTTTTTGAGTGATTGAGTCTTAAAGTTGACTTTTAGTCTACATTTTGTCAAAAACTTCAAACTCAATTTTCTCAAAAACTATAAACCTGGAAATATTGTAAATTACAGATATTTTAGAGCTTGATAAGAGCTACAAATTCTGAAAATTTCAATGCAATTCGCTCAACGGTTACCGAGCAATTGAGGTTTGAATATTTTGAAATCAGAATTCAAAAGGGGTAGCTTACCCTTACGAAAAACTCGATATTCTTATTTTTCAGTTTTGCTCAATTTTGACTTCACCAACCGATAAAGTGGGTCAAAATTAGTGGAAAACAACCCTGACGTCATTTCCAAATGGCCATTTAAAGCAAAAACCAAAATAAAAAGGAAATCTTATTTTTGGCTCTGGACAATTTTCAAAATCTTGACAGGGTCATGAGCAACTGCCCATATCTTTGTTAAATTTCAAGTAAATTGGAATAAATTATATACCATTGGAAAGAGCATCAAATTCTCTATAAATAAAGGTATGGGCTTAAATATAATCAAATAGTCTGTACTAATTCAAGATTCGAGAATGTTTGTTATATTTTGATATTTGATAAAAAAAAATTGCAATAATTATTATTCAAAGAAAATCAAGAAACTTATTTATCATAAGTAGGTACTCAAAATACTTGACATAATCAAGTAAATATCCAAGTATTTTAGAATAGATATTGGAAGTACAAGTACAATTAGGTACATAACAAAAAAAGTAATTCAAGTAAAATACTTGAAGTACTTATATGTAGAAGTAAAATTCCAAGTAATTTACTTCAAATATTGGCAGCTCTGCTTGTAATGATCACAAGTAGTACGAAAGCTCATTATACAGACAAGACCAGGCTACTAGACACATAGGCTTCAGTGGATTTTGGCAGCTTTGCTATACCAGGGTTTGGCAGTATTGACTCGATTCATTGAGGCCGGGTATAAACTAATTCGTCTTATTACTCCTTATGTGTCTAGAAGATTGGCACAGTTTGTATATCTCAGATATAGGAAATACCATATTATTATGTAACACCAAACGGCACTCATTTGGAATTCACTACCCACCATGCATTATTCAATCCTGGTCATGTAATAATCTATGTTATTAAAAACGCGTAATACCTAAATCTCTTGTTAAATTTCATTTCAGCCACTGGTATTCAAATTCCATTATATTCCACTCCCTTATCACCTAATGACAAGATTATCCCCAGAGATTCAGTTTCGGCGTTTTTAATCCCATTGTCGTGTTAGTTGACTTTACAAGCATTACCGCCTTAGATGTATTTGAATACCGAACACGCCCTTGTACTCGGAAGCTTGTCAGGTAAAACTCACTATACTGTTATATGGAAATTGTGCGGCAAACTTTTAACTTTCCGATTTGTCACCAGAGTAATTTACGACACTTTTAAAAAGGGTTGAGCTCTTGGGATAAGTTACTATCGAATTTTTTCAGTTGTGAAACCAAGTTGGCGTCCTAATATTAAATTTGACTTGGCAGATATTCTCTTCTTAACGGGAATTTTCAATTTAGGCGATATTAAAATCGGTATAGGGAGCGCCCAACGCTGTGCTATCGGATAATCCACAAAGATTATAAAGGGCAAGAGGCATTTTATATGAGAGCTGAAACATTGTGGAATAATATTTTTCATGCATCTGGATTCTGGGAAAGAATTGATCAATGACCACGAGCGTGCCTCTAAGTTTTGGAAATTGTGGAAATAAGAATGGGCTTACGTGAAATTGTATCGTATGTTATGTATTTAGGGTACAGTACACGTTATTTGCAGAAATAGTTTTTTTTTCAATTTAAATTATTGTAATTTGTAAACAGTTAAAATAATTCTAGTGGGCTTTTATCTATTCCCTTTTAATCAGCATGGTTTTTCATTGATGAAGTGAATACGGTCTTTTGTGTGTGATGTGTGCTGTCTTCTGATTGGTTCGTTCTGGTTAATACGCAGTTAAGTTTAAAAAAAGACGAAACTAGTTTTCCTGTGGGGTTTTGCTTCTAAAACCGTCGCTTTTTCTGGCAGTGGCCGAGCAGGCAAGTCGATTTTTATTACTCTAATTTTTTCATTCAGATATCTAGATTTTCCCTTAATAATTTTTCAATTTCTTTAACCATCAGTGTATCTACCTTTGAAATATAAATATTATATTTTATTTTTTTTATCTAATTGTGTGCCTCCATTTTGTGATTGGTGGTCCCACGTTTTTTCTGAGGTAAGTCAATTCAAAGTTTTGGCTAATAAATAGGTACTGCTGCTCTGGTTTTCAGAATCAATTGTTAGTGTGGGATTATTGAACCATTTGCTCTAAATAGAGTTGGTGCAAACCAAATTTGTGTGTCCATCCCTATCAACATTTTACCTAATCCAGGCACAGGCAAGAATTCTACGACCCTATAGGTTCTCTTCTCTTAAAGTACAAATAACTATTTTATTTGTAACAATCTGTCTGTTGGATCTCGAAAAAGTGAAGCTTCAGGGGTTTGTCCTCACTTCCCAAGTTAAAGTGCTTTTCCGAATAATGAATACCGTTCCAGGTGGAGTAATTTTCCAGAATAATGTTGAAGAATCTGTTTTGAGGATATATTTTCGAAATATTTTCTTTTTGTCTCTGGTTTGTTACCTACAGCGTTGCTGGTCCAAGAACTGGTATTAAAAAAATATTGTTTTTGCATTGTTCAAGAGCTGCTAATGAGTACTCGAAATTTTGATTATTATCGGCTCTTGAGTCTTGACTGCCCTTAGAACAATTCTCTAGGAATCCAGAGTTGATAAATGTTAAAAATTTAACTATTATCGGCTCTTGATTGGCTCCAGGCAAGTTTACCAGAGAATCAAGATCCATACTGGATGCTGTGCTATGTCTGATAGACAAAATAGATAGATCATGCAGTCTATGCTGACTTATGGAACTTCTCAAGTAATTTTTCAATATTTTAAATTTAATGACCTTTCAGCTGCTCAAGATTTTGGTTTGATAAACAGGCAAACAAATTAGACAAGCATTAATACAAATCACCAGGTCGTCTTGTAGATATACTTCTATCCTCGGCAAATTCAAAAGTAAACATATTAACTTTGAAGTCATTCTCATTTCAAATAAAAATAACGTCTAACAATGCACTTGACTTTTCTTCATGCCAATCACTTAGGAATAAAAGAGTGTAGCTACCGAACATACCTCCCCAAGGATTAGCCAAAATTACAAAAGCAAAAACCCGAATCGCTTTCTACCATTAAAAGCAAAATTGTACAGAGTCTAAGTGTATATAAGGGATATTTAAATTTGAGATGTGACTGGCTCCCCTTTCGTCTTTCATAATTAAAACCAATTTATCACCAGCATTCTCCGCGTGCATTTTCTGGTTCATTTGAATCGATTAAATTTAGGTTTCTGTGTCAGTGAATATTTATCTGTCTAAGTAGGGATTTGCATATTTATTTTTTATATATTTCAAAGAAGGAATAGGCAGATGATAATTCGGTGTTAGCATAGTTAAATTTAACTATTTCCATTGCATTGTCCAATGTATGTAATCAGAAGAAACCGTTGTATAAGTAGGTACATAAAGAAAACAGTTAAAGAGGAAAGTATATCCACATGATATCCACCAATTTCAACGGACGCCAAAAGATTGTGACGTCACTTATGGTTATTCAGGAGAATTATCAACAGATGGCGCTACTGAAGGACCCTATTATAATGCAACTATGTCAAAATTATATTTTTGTACCTTATTGCGACGTCAGTTTGGTATTTTTCAAATCGTATAATTGATAAATTGTTAACGGCCGAATTTATAGTCGTTCCTTGGAGGATGTGAGTTTAGAATAGCGACTTGCTACTGTTTCACAAGTAAATCATGTCAACTCCAAACCTTCTCAGCTTTCTTAAGGTCTGAGGAAACCTCAAAGAATGATTATAAATTCGGCCCTGAATCTCTAATCACATTGACTTGACGTGGATGAGAGTGACAGAACATCTGTTCTGTAAATGCTACGGTAAACTTTACAAAAGATAGTGCGCTATTTTGTGGTACTGCGCCATCTTGTGGCATCGTGTGAAACCTACGAGAAGTGACGTCACGCACTTCCATTCGAACAAAATTCAAAGAAGTTGGATAATCATGATGATGAGACGCGGACTTCTGTGGATAATTTCGCTTGCAATACACAAACGTCTCACGTTTGTACATTATACAGTAAGTAAGTATACTTACTGTATACTATACTTGACCCCATCCATAACTTCATTAAACGGGAATATAATGAGGATAAGAATGATAATTTCCTTAAAATTACGGAAGAAGAATGGTGCTGTATGAATGTGTCTCATCATTGCATATCATTCTTGGCTTAAGGTAACGTCTTACTAGGATTGAGGCAAGTTCTGAAACTTTGTACCTTCGACCCTTTGTACTTAAGTATAGGTACCTACCAGAAATTGGAATTATTATTGTCAATTTTATTTCAGCTCTTCCCCTATACTAGCATAAAACACCGGCTGGGTCCCGGTCGCGTATTCTCTACTACGACGGTGGCAAAGTTATTGAACGCCGTCAAACTGGATGACTGTTCATAATTTGTCGTGACAAGCGGTTGCACCGGCAATGACTTGCACGATTCCCAGCCAGAGAGTATAGAGTAGAGTGAGTGACTCGTATGCCGATCGGTCTTATCGCAAACATCGCCGGTTTTTACGCCACAAACGAAATGTTGTTGTAGGTAAGCGTGTTTCTACCCAGCGAAACATCGATCAATCCTTTTATTGTTGGTATATTATTGTGTTGTGGTCAAAATATTTTTGCGGTGGCGTATCGGATTTTAAAAACATGCTGTGGTTTATTTTGGAAGATTTGACCGATCGATCCATTGGGAAAAAAAACAATTTTCAATAGCGAAACTAACGTAGAGTGGAAACAAAATTAGTCTTGCTAGGGATGCATTCTAAATTTCAAAAGGGCTGAGAACATAGACATAGGCAGTTTATACTAGAATTTTCATCAATATTATACTATTGATTTATTCAATATTTTTTGGTTAAATTTCATTTTAACATTGGATTTTTTTTCCAGAAAGATGGTGAAACCAAGATAGCGTGACTAGTTCAAACATTTCATAATTTTTCCAAAAAAGCACGGAAAGGTGCAATTCTAACTTGGTTCATCCTCCAAGTGGCATTAGCTTCGTATTCTCATCTGAATGATGAGTTTCTCCATCGTTTTCTTGCTGCTTATCTCCATGAATCCCTATCGATCATAAGTATAGAGATACTTTTCAAACTTTTCAGATTTTTTTTTTCAAGTGTCCAAGCTTCTGAGGCCTATGCTTTTCACGATGTATATGAATTTATCATTTCTTCCTCGATATGCTATGATCCTAAAGAATCTCATCTCATAAGAGGTATTGCCTCTCTTTCCTCCATATTTTGATCTTTCTACGTCTGTCCGTAAAACGTTAAAAAATGTTGGAGGAAGATGCGAGAAGTTTACAAGTAGTTGCGAACAAATTAATATTCCAAAAACCTGCTAAAAATGGAACATCACTTGCCATTGTGCATGCCTAAAGCTGCTTCCAACTCTACTAAGATATCTTATGATTTAGATTTTTGGGAAATTTTGAAAAATCATAACTTTTTTTCTATTAGAGATAGAAAGGTGACATTTTCAGCGATTCTTATTCTAGTAGAGGACTAATCCCTGAAAACTTCAGCTTATTTGGAATTATAGTTTCAGAAATAAAATCGTGTTACGCAATTTGGAGTGATTTATCTCTGAGTGCCCTTTTTCATAGCATCTGGCTCCAAATCTCAGAATAATTAAGTTTATGGAGTTTGGGAGATCCCAAAGGATCATTTGGACACAAAATCTCAACAAAAAAAAATTTGAAATTTCATCGTTTTAGTAAGAAGGTACCTACCTTATGATTTAAATTTTGGAAAACTTTGAAAGGTTATAACTTTTTTTCTATTAGAGATAGAAAGCTGAAATTTTCAGCGATTCTTATCCCAGTAGAGGACTACAATTCCTGAAATTTCAGCTCATTTGGACATATAGTTCCAGAAATAAAATCGTGTTAAGCAATTTGGGGTGATTTATCAATTTTTCAATTTTTCTGAGTGCCTTTTTTCATAGAATCTGGCTCCAAATCTCAGAATAATTAAGTGTATGGAGTTTGGGAGATCCTAAAGGACCATTTGGACACAGAATATCAACAAAAAAAAAATTGAAATTTCATCGTTTTAGTAAGAAGGTAGGTAGCTACCTTATGATTTAGATTTTGGAAAACTTTGGAAGATCATAACTTTTTTTTCTATTAAAGACAGAAAGCTGAAATTTTCAGCGATTCCTATTCCAGTAGAGGACTACAATCCCTGGAAATTTCAGCTCATTTAGACTTATAGTTCCAGAAATAAAACCGTGTTAAGGAATTTGGGGTGATTTAGTAAGAAGGTAGGTAGGTACCTTATGATTTAAATTTTGGAAAACTTTGAAAGGTTATAACTTTTTTTCTATTTAAGATAGAAAGCTGAAATTTTCAGCGATTCTTATCCCAGTAGAGGACTACAATTCCTGAAAATTTCAGCCCATTTGGACATATAGTTCCAGAAATAAAATCGTGTTAAGCAATTTGGGGTGATTTATCAATTTTTCAATTTTTCTGAATGCCTTTTTTCATAGAATCTGGCTCCAAATCTCAGAATAATTAAGTGTATCGAGTTTGGGAGATCCTAAAGGACCATTTGGACACAAAATCTCAACAAAAAAAAAATTTGAAATTTCATCGTTTAAGTAAGAAGGTAGCTACCTACCTTATGATTCAGATTTTGGAAAACTTTGGAAGGTCATAACTTTTTTTCTATTAAAGACAGAAAGCTGAAATTTTCAGTGATTTTTATCCCAGTACAGGATTACAATCCCTGAAAATTTCAGCTCATTTGGACTTATAGTTCCAGAAATAAAACTGTGTTGAGCAATTTGGGATGATTTATCAATTTTTCAATTTTTCTGAGTGCCTTTTTTCATAGCATCTGGCTCCAAATCTCAGAATAATTAAGTGTATGGAGTTTGGGAGATCCCAAAGGATCATTTGGACACAAAATCTCAACAAAAAAAAATTTGAAATTTCATCGTTTTAGTAAGAAGGTAGCTACCTACCTTATGATTTAAATTTTGGAAAACTTTGAAAGGTTATAACTTTTTTTCTATTTAAGATAGAAAGCTGAAATTTTCAGCGATTCTTATCCCAATAGAGGACTACAATTCCTGAAATTTCAGCTCATTTGGACATATAGTTCCAGAAATAAAATCGTGTTAAGCAATTTGGGGTGATTTATCAATTTTTCAATTTTTCTGAGTGCCTTTTTTCATAGAATCTGGTTCCAAATCTCAGAATAATTAAGCGTATAGAGTTTGGGAGATTCTAAAGGACCATTTGGACACAGAATCTCAACAAAAAAAAAATTGAAATTTCATCGTTTTAGTAAGAAGGTAGGTGGCTACCTTATGATTTAGATTTTGGAAAACTTTGGAAGATCATAACTTTTTTTCTATTAAAGACAGAAAGCTGAAATTTACAGCGATTCCTATCCCAGTAGAGGACTACAATCCCTGGAAATTTCAGCTCATTTGGAGTTATAGTTCCAGAAATAAAATCGTGTTAAGGAGTTTGGGGCAATTTATCAATTTTTTAATTTCTCTGAGTGCCTTTTTCATAGAATCTGGCTCCAAATCTCAGAATAATTTAGTGTATGGAGTTTGGGATATCCCAAAGGACTATTAGGACAACAAAAAAAAATTTGAAATTCCATCGTTTTAGTAAGAAGGTAGCTGATTTAGATTGTGGAAAACTTTGAAAGGTCATAATTTTTTTTCTGTTAAAGATAGAAAGCTCATTTGCACTTTAAGTTCCAGAAATAGACTCGTGTTAAGCAATTTGGGGTGATTTATCGATTTTTCAATTTTTCTAAATGCCCTTTTTCATAGAATCTGGTTTGAAATCTCAGAATAATTAAGTGTATGGAGTTTGAGGAGTCCCGAGTGATCATTTAGATATAAAATCTCAACATAAAAAAATTTGAAATTTCGTCATTTTAGTACTAGTTCCAACGTTTCTATTCTTGGATATTTTTGCTTTAATGACTCTTAAATCTAAATTTCTTGCACAGTAAACCACGATCATTGGTGTCGTATTTTGTCAATTAATAAACCGAATAAATCTAGAAATAGACACTAGGTACATTATTTAAAGAAATATCAAACTAACTAGGTCAACAACCATTTTTCCAAGAAAATAAATGATACGACGGTAGCAGCATCTGCAAAAGAGCCTAAATATCTTTCGCTTTTAGCTCTAAATAAGCGAATAGAGCGTAAAGACTTCCGTATATCATTAATCTTTTCACTCTTCTACAAACACTCCTCAAGCATACGGTTTCGCTTCAAATTTTACCATCATCTGCTCTAATAACTGGAGCATAAAAGAACTTGCTAATGCAGGTTAAGGCCAAGTTTTGGCCAGACACTAATAATGATTGTGCATTTTGAATGTCCATTAGCAGATCATTGACACTCCAATTTAGACTCTTTCCAATTTTTATTGCAAATTTTAGAGAATTACTCCTATTCTAGATTCTAGATTTTCTATTGTGGCCATACGGAAGGGTCACAATTATTATTCATTTGTAAATGTCATCCTGTGTGCCCGATTTTCAATATGGTGGGAGTCACCGGACCACACGACGTTTGCCAAGATAAATGATCGTCGATTCTTGGGATATTTTTGTTGTTTTCGCGTGCAACTTTTGTGCTGATGCTTTTTGCTCGACTTAGCAGAACGCATTTCCGATTCGGAGCTTGGTTTTTTTGCTCGTTTTCGGGGCAAACCAGTGCCGTAACTCTTATCTTGAGGATGTCATAAATTGATTGTCTCTATATCAAAAAATTGACACCAGGCACCACCCTTTTTCAGAGAGTCGTAAATTTTTAAGTTTACAAGCTGACAAATTTGAATTCTTAAAAGCTAGCCGCACATTTTCATATTCCATTAGCCCTTTTTACCTGTAGTTTCTTAGTAAAGCGGCATGAATAAAGCACTTTGTTACTTGAGGATAATCTCGGTAGTGATTGCGATTCTTATAAGGATTAAGTAAATATATGTTTTTGAAAGTAATTATTATTAAGGCGTTTCTGAAAACAAAAATCGTCCAGCCATCTGTTTTAACGAAGAACTCCGATAATGGCCTCTGGGAGAGATAAAACCCACGCCTTTAAAAAAAAAAATACCCTCCTAAAATCGGAAATTTTGGGTCCGACCCTCATCCAATAGAAGAACGTTTTTACGTGATTTTTACGCTTGATCGAAAATTCTTTTCGGCCCTTTGTTCCTTCAAAAAATTGCAAATTAGGACCCTATTCTCCGGTGCAAGGGATTTCAGCCGAAATAATTATGCGTTGGGAATATCTCTCCTGGGGGTGATTAATTGATTTGTTTTTTTCTCAGTACCTACTAAAAAAATAGCAAGCCCAATATGAAAAAATTTCTTTTCAATGTCGTCCAAGCGCAAATTTTGTTTTGTATTTCCAATATTATTCGTGATGATTTTGATGATGGAAGAAGGAAAAAAATGGCAATATTGGGATAATGATTATTAAGGACTTTTTTGTTAGGGGCAAATAGGGCAGGCGAGGACGATTGCCTAAACAAATGTGACATTTTTTTGCCTTTACACAAAAAAAAAACTAATGATGGTAAATATATAAATCCCAATCTGTGAATGAATGAGTTTTCACAAAAATACTAAAACCTATTTTAGAAATTTTCTCCAATATAATTTGCATGCCATTTTATCGAAAATCAATCAATCAAATCAGAATTCTATAGAGCGCGGGAGGAAAAAAGCGTCGAAACGTTCCGATGGGGAAGTTAAATGAGATGTTTGCTTATCAAACGGAAATTGTCTTCCGGTGAAGACGAACGAGAGCGCAATTCTTGAGGCAATTTTAGCCAAGAAACTCCGCTTCACTGGACTGATTATGATTGATAAGTTAATTAAAGATTCGTTTTATTTTCGAAGGATGGGATAATGTAATGATCAAGTTTGGAGTAAAATTTGATTTGGTATATTATGTACCTATACCTACATATCTCAAATACCTAAAGACTATGGAATATGCATTAAGTAGTGATTGATGCTTAAGCAGAGGTATTTCAAGCATTTCTCAAAAATTAAATATCTCTTTTTCAAACTAATCCTACGTCACTAGCAGGCCTCTTGTCTCAACAATAATAATAATTATTTTCTCGACAGTGCTCAATCCCAATTTAATTAAGCCGAAACAAATACTCCGTTACTAAAATGTATTGCCACGTCATCATTTAGAAGAAGAATCGCTCACTCTCCGGAAAGTTCATCGTGGCGCGGCGCTCCTTTTCGTTCTCTCTGATCTGAGATGTTGCAATTTTATGAAAAGCTCTTTCGAGCCTTTTATTTTTGAGTATTGGGGAATATACAGTGCCGGATTCAGGATTTTACTCCTATGCGTCTCTTATCAACAAAAATGCAAACATATTTTACATTTTACTTACTGATGAGTCTACTGTTTGTACTTTTTGTCAATCTACATGTAGGTCACAAAGTTGGTTCTCACTTCATTGTGCTTGTCAGGTATGTTTTTGTTTTCTTTGCTATGTTTGTATTCGGTATAACAAAGGTGACTCCATCATAGTTTTCAATGGATGATCTTCAAGGATTCAATGAGGTCTCTCCTCTCTCTTCTGTCCTTTAGGGTCGATAGATTAAACATCCCAAATCTGTCTTCATTTACGTTTTTGACTTTATAGGGATTTTCGTGCATCTTATTTGAGTTCTTTCTATTAGCTCTATATCTTTGATGTAATATGGGTGTGACAGTACTCTATCTTTGGGCAAATGAAGGATACATAGATTTTTCTTATGAATTCTACAGATTGTTTGCTGAAAGCTCTCCCAGTTAGGTATATCAAAGTGTTCGCTCTTTTCACCCCGATGTCCCTCTGTTCTGTGACCTCTAATGTGGGTTATTGCTTCCAATGGTACTGGTACACTTGTCTGTGCTTAGTTTCATAAGCCAACGCTGTATCCAAGTTTTTGAAGTTCGTATGTCTGACATGAATTTGTCCAAATCCGTCAGTGGGTTGCAGTACATCTTCCGGCCGTCCCCAAAAGACTGACTTTTAGTTAACAATTCCATGCTGACCTGAAATGTAACACGTAAACAGAAGCGGGCCAAGGACAAACTCCACTATGAAGTGACTTTGGCTCTGTGGTAGGAAATTATTTCCAGTTTGTTGTCAACAATACCTATGTTTTGGTTGGACGTTTGGAACGGTTCTAGGATTGCGCAGAACTGCTTGCGCATAAAAATTATGAAGGACTGCTCCACTACTAGTTCTGAACCAATTCTGAATCAAAAAAACCAAAACAAGCCGCAAATCATAAAATTCCAAAACAGTTCCTCCTTCAGAGCAAGAACTGAGAGAACCGTTCTAGAACAATTCCAGAATTGTTCTTATATGGTTCTTATACGGTTTTTCAATAGCGAGTCACCTCCGGGCTGGTTTTAACTCCAGGTTAAACGTGTCCAGTTGTAATGTTTACCTTGAAGTTATACGGGGGGTTGACTTGCTATTAAGAAACCGGCCCTAAATAATCCAAAACGCTGTCAACACAGTTCGATTACGATTCTAAAAAAACGAAAACGCTTGTTATAACATGCGCATGTGCAAAATAATTCCGAACTAGTTCTGCTGAGTGAAACCAAAACAAAGCTAATATCTATTCACTTTCACTCCTTTGATCATTATTATTGTATCATTATTTCTGGAAATGTCGACTAAAAATTATATTTGGAAAACTCTGAAAAATACTTCAAGAGCTCACAACGATTTCAAACTTCCAGTAGGTATCTAATGATTAGGGTCTTTCCATCGAATGAAACAGATTAGAAGCAAATCTGATGAGGCTTAGAAAAAGAAAATATAAAATTTCTAATAAATCACATTTAAGCTTCTGAAAAATACTTGAAGAGATCACAGCGACTTCAAGCTTTGAAGATCTATTAATTGGGGTCTTTTTACCAAATAAACCAAACTGGGTCAGAATCTGATGCTCAGGAATGTAGTTATGTGTCAATACTGAAAATATTTGTAAATTTTCTAATAAATCACCTCAAGAAGCTTGTGAAAAATACTTCAAGAGATCAGAGCTACTTCAAACTTTCAAGATCTATTGATTGGGGTCTTTTTAGCAAATAAAACAAACTGCGAATTAGAATCTGATGCTCAGGAATATACTTATGATTTTTTTTCCTGTCAATACTGGAAGTATTTGTAAAATTCTTAATAAATCACAATTGAAATCCTCTGAAAAATACTTCAAGGAATCAGAGCTGCTTCAAACTTCCAGGATCTGATGTTTGGGGTCTTATCATCGAATAAAACATATCAGAAGGCATTCTGAGCTTGAGAAATAGAATTATGATTTTTTTTCTACGTGAATATAATAAAAATATCTGTAAAATTTCCAATAAAACATGGATACCTAACTGTAACATGTTAGCCAGTCTGACGTCACAAGTTCCTGCAAAATTAATCTTCATAAGGGATTTTCTCGGATACTATTTTGGATATAAAACTGCGGTTCTCATGAGAGATCTTACATTTTTTTCCTTGATTTAAGTGGCTTAAGTTATTTTCTTGGGTCACACCCCCTTTAAGATTTTTTAATGATTGGTGAAGAAACATTATATCCTCTAGTAGACTACTGGTTCAATTTTGTACTTTTAAAATTTCTAATGAATAACCATCAGAAGCTTCTGAAAAATACTTCAATAAGTCAGAATGACTTCAAACTTCCAGTATCTGATGATTAGGGTCTTTTCATCGATTGAAACAGATTAGAAGTGAATCTGATGAGCCTCAGAAATAGAAAATGTTAAATTTCTGATAAATCGCATTTAGAAGCTTCTGAAAAATACTTCAAAAAATCAGAGCGACTTCAGACTATCAAGATTTATTAAATGGGATCTTTTTATCAAATAAAATAAACTGGATGAGAATCTAATGCTCAAAAATGTAGTTATGATTTTTTTTTTCCTGTAAATACTGAAATTATTTTTGAAATTCCTAATAAACAACAATTGAAGGCTTCTGGAAAATACTTCAAGAAACCAGAACAACTTCAAACTCTCAGGATCTGATTTTTAGGATCTCATCATCGAATAAAACAAATCAAAAGCGAATCTGAGTATCAGAAACTGAATTATGATTTCATTCTACGTCAATAATAAAAATCTAAAATTTGTTTCACGACTTACGTCATTATTTGCTAGTTAAAAATTTTATTATAAAACTGTTAATTCCGAACGTGCTCTATGACTTAATCTACGACAAAAACTTTTTTCCACGTTGTGACATCATCGATGACGTGAGTACAAACCTTCGTGAAACGAAGTGTACTCGTGAAATTCCTAATAAAACAAGGATTATTTTATGATCACATCATGAATGTATCCTCGGGTAGACTACTGGAAAGTATATAATGAGGAAAGTTTTGCAAGGTTGGCGAGGAGGACTAACGATAGGAGGAAAAAGGATAACGAACCTCAGATATGCTGATGACACCTAAAATCTAGCGTGCTCTAATCTCTCATCCAAATAATGAGAAAGTTGGACAGGATCAGCAGAGAATATGGTCCTATGTTGAACAAAAAGAAGATGCAGCTTATGATAGTAGACCGCAATCCTATTAATATCTGACAGATTGATGGCTTTGGAGTGGTTCAAAAATTTGATTACTTGGAATCACTTCATAACTAACAAAGGAGGATGTGATGATGAAATAAAACGCAGACTGTCAATAACACGTACCTAATTCGATAACCAAATTAACTCGAATATGGAAAGACACTGCAATATCCCAAAGCAACAAGCTAAAACTACTGAGCACCTTGATCTTTCTCTCTGAGACCTGGACTTCAAAAACTGGCAACCGAAGAAATATAAATATGCTTCTGAGATGTGGGCCTACAGAAGAATACTCCGAATTTCGTACACAGAACATCGTACCAACGTATCAAATCTTACGCAGCTAAAAGTTAGTACAAAACTTTCAACCAAAATAAACCAGTTATACCTAAGGTACTTCTTTGCTTTGGACACTTTTGAAGAAGAGTATCAGATAGATTGGAAAAACTTATCGTCGATGGAAAAATCAATGGTAAATAACCAAGAGGGAATTACGTCTCCGACGTACTAGGTGGATTAAACCAAAGAAAGCTCTTCTAGCAGCTCAGGACAGAGAAGGATGAAGAACCACAATTCCAGTAGTTGAGACATGATATCACCATACTCTTTCGAGAGTCAATAGACAGGAAGAAGAAGAAGACTACCTACTACTGACTGGTTCAATTTTGCACTTTCTTTCATCACCTACAAATACTAGCTGCTTCGGTTTCCTTCTCATTCCTTTTACTTCTTACCCGACCTTTGTCTCTTATACTTTTTAGTTTGAGTTTCCAGAGTAAGTATTCACAACTCTACTCATAAGAAATTTTCAGCTCAAAAAAATCTCCGATTGATAGATGATGTAGTTTATATTTAACAATCATTTTTCGCTCCAAAAGAAATTGAAATCTCTGATAAGTGTGCTCTGGAATATCCTCCCATTTCCATCTAGTTGACAGTTTTTTGGTCACAGTCACAGCTTTCTAAATCGTAAAAGCTCGCATAAAAGCCTTGGTAGAAGCAGTCAACGAGTCTTGATTGTGAACATTTGTGATTTTAGTTCAGTGCGGTGATTTTCTATTTTCTTCTTCTTTCTGTTCAACTTATTGTAATTTTCTATCTTTGGATATTTTGGATATTTGAATTATCGCCAGCGATTGAGCCGAGAAATTTGTCTCCATAGTGTAATCTGCCTTTTGAACTATGTCCAGCATTATGGTCTTTCATGTTCTAAGTTTTTTTGACTTACAAGGTATCTTACGAAACTCTATTTTAGATGGGTGACTTCTGATTCTACTTCCTGGAGCCTGGTTCCCGCCCTTATGAGGAGAGTATTATGATATGACTAAGTATGTCAATTCGTCGTAGGTAAAGTTAATTCGTTGTATATGTCAATTCGTCGCAAAGATAATTCGTCGTATACCTACGTCAATTCTTCGTAGCGTTAATTTGTCGTATACGTCTATTTTTCATATTATTAATTCGGCGTATAGGTTTAGGTAATTCATCGTATATGTCAGTTCGTCGTATTTCAGGTATAAAGTTAAAATGTATAGATTTACACTTTCTTGTTTAATCAGACATTACCAAACTTACCGATAATAACCCGGTTAGTTTGGGTTAGTTTGCAATTTTCATCAGACTTAACATGGCAAACTAACCCAAACTAACCCGGTTATTATAAAATTGCAAAGTATTAACACGTTAATTCGCCGTATACGTCAATTCGTCGTATTGTTAATTCGTCTTATCGTATTTCAGGGATATTGTTAAAATGTATAAAGGACCCTGCACTAATCTTAAGGCAATTGGGTCCCGGCTAAATACCCTGCTACTTTGGCATTTTTGAGCTTCTGATCAAAATCTATCATTGCGCAAATGGCTTTCATCGCTAGTTTCCAAGATAGTAGGCTTTTTTTTTTGGTTTTTGGGGTCTCGTTCGGAAACGGCAAAGGTCAAAAGGTTTTGACGTGTATTGTTATAGTTCGGTTCGCACTTCGCACAGAAATCACAAACCAATCAGAGCGAATTTCATAGGTTCTAAAGAAAACTAGTTTCAACCAATGAATTTCAGTCTGACTGGTTTGTAATTTCTGCGCGAACAGACCTCACAATACATAATACAAACTTCAACAAAATCTAAAATGCAAACAACTCCAACATAAAGGCTGACATATTGGCGAAAGCGGCCGCTCATTGAAACGCGCCTAAAGAAGTTTTCACTTCAAAAACTGATCAAACAGATTCAAGTTTCGGAACACGTCAAAACCTTTTGACGTGTACCGCTTTCGAGTGAGACCGAAAAAACCGAAAAAAAGGCCCAATATCTTGAGAACTAGCGATGGTAGAACTTTTGCGCAATGATAGCTTTAGATCAGAAGTTCAAAAACTATCATACGCCAAAGTTGCAGAAAATTTAGCCGGGACCCAATTTCCATAAGATTAGTGTGAGGTCCTTTGCCCTTTTTTGTTAAATCAGAGATTACCAAACTTGCCGATAATAACCCGGTTATTTTGGGTTAGTTAGTTTGCAATTTTATCTAACTCAAACTAACCGGCTTATTATCGGTAAGTTTGATAATGTCTGATTAAAATGGGCTCTTTCACTAATTTTTGAAATTGGCATATTTGGATAAAGCAACTAAAAACAGAATTTTCTGTATTTTTACTTTTGAAAAATTCAAAGTCCTTCTTGAGAAAACAGAAAACAAAGAAATACCTCCAAATAAAAACCCAGAATTTATTTCTATGACGTCGCAGCTCGCAATTTGACCGTGTTGCCACTAATTGTCAACATTGAAAATTTGTAATAGATTTAATTCTGAAATGTTGGCAAAATCTAATGAAAAGTAGTTAAATTAATTAGTTATAGATTCAAGATTTTATAACATTTTTTTTTAAATTATGCTTAAATACAATTTAATGCAATTTTTTATGTTTAGTTTTATTTATTTATTTTACGCTGCACTACATTTAGTCACAACCGACAACAGTGCATTCGAACCTTTACGTATCTTTACAGAGCGCAAACACAGCCGAGCCCTTCCTCCTTGCAACGACATAAGCGAAATGAAGAATATTTATGTGACGTCGGCAAATCGGCGCGTTTTAAAATAGTTTGAATTTAGGCACTTTTGATTGCCTATGAAAAACTTATTGAACCTTGTAGAACATTTTTTTTTTGGTATATATGCCTAAAATAGTCCCTCCTTTGAGATTTTATACTTAAATTACGTATTTAAATTTTAGTGAAAGAGCCCATTGCAAACTATTAACACGTTGGCTACCACATGAGTCACCAGTCATAAGATGCATAAGATTCAGTTACTTTTATATCAACAGGGCTGTTTGACCCAATTTACCCCCAATACGATCTAGTCCACGTTACTTTATGACAAATTGACGTGTACGACAAATGGACTTTACGACGAATTGACGTATACGTTGAATTAACGTTACAACGAATTGACATATACGTTGAATTAACGTTACGACGAATTGACGTATGCGATAGATTGACTTTAAGACGAAATGGCGTACGACGAATTGACGTAGGTACGACATATTGATTTACAACGAACAGCGGTGACCCATTATGCCCAGCATTATCGGCTTGTTTGTCGGCATTGTTTTTCTTTTAATGACCATATCATTGTGGGTCATACACATTTGTTGAAAAATCTAAATCTCAGGTAAAACTTCTATGAGGTCTTGCCAGTACCTCCCCATGCTAACTTTGTCTTCCGTGGAATGCCCTCACTTTGGTTGTTTTTATCAAGCAATAGAATCTGTTCTGATCTAAGTAAATGTATATTGAGCGGAATTTTTCAGAGAAAGGCTTCCAATGGCGACTTTTTGTCTTCCGCATATGATTCTTTAAGCTTATTTCATTCGGTTTGATGCTCTTGCCAACTGACTATTCATGAACTCTCAGAACTGTTGGAAATGGGTTGCAGAATCAACTGGTTCTGCAAATAACCTCAGGTTGAAACAGACGGTAAAGTTCTAACAACTGCTTCCTCTAAGAACAAACCTAACATCAAATGATACATGATTATTGTGCAAGCTACAAGAAACATTTCTAAGAAAATATTTTAAGACTCTCCTGATTTTGATTAAGACCAAACCCTTTAGAGAATGAGAAACAAGAAAGACAAGAAGTGCTAGAGTTTGAACAAGAATTTTTTCTGGTATACTCGTAGGGTATCCACCTTCCTGGAAACTCCAAATGACTATACTGGACGCAAAATTGAAAATATGGTAATATTCTTTACATGGAAGCTGAGGTGAGGAGAGTATATGCGTAAATTTGAAGTGAATTTGAATTTGCAACTTTGACTATAACGGCGCATCCTGTAATAGTAAAGGTAGCTACCTACCTAACTATTAAGTATCAATTTACAAGAGAAAATAAATCTGCATCGTATTTATGTATGGCGGTTTTAGAATGGATATGAGGAATATTTAAAAATGAACATTTCAAATTTGCTGCGAATATAAGAAAAAAAAAAGAAGCAAATCTCTACATGATAAATGACAGCTAATGGTTTCATATAAGAACCCCGTTCGTTGATTATGAATTCGACCGCGCACCACCTACCAATACCGCATCAAATCGAAACAAAGCACTTTTAAGTTTTTATTTTTCGTTTTATAATTTCCAAGGCAATTCCATCCCTGGGCTCGAGGGGGGCCCGCTCGCTACGGAGCAGCTGTCACTCACTCGGATTCGTGCTAGTGATTAATGATTCGTCAGGCGACTGGCGCGCCGCACCGGCTTCAAACAACAAACTTTTCCCAAGCCCGACCGAAAAAATGTTCTCCTCTGCAAGTAAGAAACGAACGAAAGACTCTGTCTATCTACCCTTCAAGATTAGGAGTAGAGGGCCCCCTTTAGGCTCCCGCGCTCCTCGCTCCCCCCAGGATTCCCTTTCGCGCTTTTCTACCCTTGGCTGACTGACAACCCAGTTAAAGAACTTTCTTTATTTTGAATGTGATAATCGCTATGCTTTTTTTCGGGAGTGTTTCTCGAGGGGTTTCGATGCTTCGTTGCCAAAAAGAAAATTACTTTTATATTCTTCAAAGAATTTGATTTTTTGTGAATCTGCTCGGATGATCATCATATTCTGTTGAAAGGCGGCTTTGTGGAGTTGGCACCTTTTTGGATTCAAAAAGGAAAACAAACCAGATAACACATCAACTTTGAGAGGCTCATTACTCCGAAACTGAACGATATATGTAAGATTCAGATTAAACCTGTTTTGTTTCCTATGGAGTTTATTTCAACAAGAATCAACCAAAAAAAAAAAAAATTCAATTGGCTGTGACACAACAGAGTGTTAAGTCCAAATTGCTAATGAAGACAAAATCCCACATAAGAAAATTTATAAAAGACCTACTTTCATTCTTCTTTAGTATTTAAAATAGCCTGGTCTCAAAAACAGTTCCACGTGAAAGCTTATCAATTTAACCAGATGTCCTTTGCTGACCACCTTCGGTGGCGGTGATCAATTTTTTCTAAACTTTATCTCGAATCGGGGCAGTCGACATTAAAAAGCGAGTTGTCTTTTTATCAGTACCAAGAACGGGTATTACAGTAGGTGAGGAACATGCCATTAAATATCGAGGATGGTACCGTGTAGCGAATTACATTTTTGTAATCACCCAATAATGGTTCCAAATCTTAATTATCCAAAAATGAGTGTCAATAGATTAGATTGGAAGTGAAAGAGATCAATATTAGATAAGGCCCACCAATTTCTGCATTAAATAAGTCATGCTCGATATGTCATATCGAATAAAAAGATTCCTGTTTGTATACTTAGGGTGAATCAGGATGAAAAACAGCTCAATAATCATGAGTCCAAGAGCGAGATGGCATCAAGCACTAATAATGCTTCAAATCTCGTAAGCCTGATTTTATTACTTCACTACATCCAGATAGCATGAACATCAAAAATGTATGTTCTAGATATTGAAAGATACTACAACTATGCAAGCTCGAGACATTTCTGGAAATATTTACTTACACTACGATTTTCACTATATAATCCATTAAATACTAAAAATTCTCTTTTAATTCAGAGTTTTAAAACAAAAGGATTACCGAGTGTCGCCCTCGGTCCCCGACTGATTAATAATCGTTCTGATTGATAAACGTGTCACAAAGTATGCAGTCGAACCGTGGGGTCCGGCGTATCTCTTTTATTAATTAACTTCATTAAAGAGTTGACTGCTTATTTCGACTTTTCGAGAGGGTTGACTTAACCGGGAGGGCCAAGTTTTTAAGATAAGACAAACAAATATTTCACGTTTTAGAAACTTTTTGGCATTAAAAATGATTTGGCAATTTTTGGCACAAACCTTTTAACCGAAAGTTAGTTTTGGGTATGTGACGCGCGGTCCTAAAGATATTATGTATTTCGTTGAGCCGAAAGCAGCAAGAGAAGATTAATGATCGGAATACTAAAGATTCAAAAGTGACACGAAAATCTCGGGGAGCGTTTCCAAACACCCCGACTATATCTTTTGGTCCTGGTTTTGTTTGAACCAGAAAGGTAGAAATTACTTTTGTAAAGTATTTTTTAATCCGGCAAAAGAGAAACGTTTTTGAACGTTATTAATGATGTTTCTGGTTTACCTGGTGAAAAATGTTCGAATGTGTATGAGCACTGAAGTGTATATGCAGAAGGGATATGAGATATACTCTCATGAATATCGTTTTTATTTTTGTGAAAGGGTGCTATTTTTAAATTATTTATGATGATGAGAATAAGGAATAAGCTAAAAAAATTATAAATGATTCAACAAAATATTAAAACTATTAGAGAACATCGACCTATACTGCAAGCAAAGAAAGTAATTAGCAGAACTCTCCCCAATTTAAGCTGTAATTTTCTTTGTCTAATGTTTCAAAACCTTGTTAATTGTGAGTTCGTTTCTTCCTCTAATGTGCCATAATGTCAGAAGACTTCTTTATCTGTAAAGGAAGGAAAAACACCTATGGGGCCAGTTCGAATATCGAATAATAATCCTTAAAAGTGCTGAAAGTATTTAATTTTTTTTCGGAACATACCTAATAATAATATGACCCAATAGTGTTTTCAAAGCAAACATGAGGATAAAAACCTCCCAGTTCAATGAGAAATTTATTTAATAGATTTATAGGATTTTAAGAAAAGGAAGTAGCAAATAGCAAATTATTTCATGGAGAAGTTTGAAGAGCTTGCATTGGATCAGCCAAAAAAAACCGAAGTGCTGCTTAAGATACGTAGATGACACATTTGCATATTATTATATAGTCGCAGTCAATAACGGAATGAAATTCACCATAGAGACTGAGTAAATTTCCTTTCTGGTGTATTGATGAAAAAAAAGTCCAACGGAAAACTGAGTTCACAAAGGTTATCGTAAAGCAACCGATAGATTTCTGGAGAAGAACCAACATCCACTCCAAAATAGAGGAGAAGGATTGTGTGCCAACACATATGCAAACTTTGGTAAACTCACAATTATACTAGTCCGAATAGCCACAAGCCACAACACTATTCAAATCAACAACGACGATGTCATAGCTATCCATGGGCCTGTCAAAGGGATTTCAAAGTGTGATGCTGAAGAACATCGAGGAAAAAAAGCGGAAGCGACATTCTAGGACAATTCGAAATATCTTAGCAACATCTTTCCTCTACAGAACTAAAAAAGGCCCAACAGAAAAAATGGCGAAACATCATCAAGCATGAAATCAATACTGGCAGTGCTCATCCGATCCGTCAACCACCTGACCACCATGGGAAGTCATTACCAAACAGCAAGAAATGGAGTCATTAGTAAACAGTATGCTCGCAGAGGAAGTTGTTGAAGGAGTCTTCAAGTCCGTGGCCATCGCCAATTGTACTAGTAACAAAAAAAGATGGATCTACCAGATTTTGCATTCATTACAGAAAACTTGAAACGAACTAGACCATACTAGGAGCAGGTGGAACGTATGCCTTGTCTAACTGTATGATGTGGTAATGATGGGAAAAACTTTCGATGAGCACCCAAGAAGTATTTACTCGTATCCGTAAGACAAACCTTTAAAATTCCAGGTACCTATATGTAGATTAATCTAGTTGAGCCAATAAAGAACTTGAAACTCTCATTTCTATCTGGTTGGTCACAATCACAGCTTTCTAAATGGTAGAAGCTCGCATAGAAACAGTCGAAGTAGTGGTTTTTCATTTTCTTTTTCTTCTTCCTTTTCAGCTTGTAACCCTCTACTATTTTTGGATATGAGCCTGTTTCAATTCTCACCAGCGATCTCTATTTTGAACCGAGCAACTTCCTCCACTGTAATTGGGCCTCTCGTGCTACCGGTGCCCAACATTGTGGTCTCCAATGCATTAGTTCTGAGTCATTCTATCTTACAAGGTGTCTTCCAGAACTCTATTTTAGATAGGTGACTTTTGATACTACGCCGTTATGAGGAGAGTATTATTATACTCAATATAATCTGCACCATGGGCCTTTGAAACTTAGACAGTTAGCCGTCATTGTTCACCTCTTTAATGACCATATTTTATCATTGTGGGTGATACCATTGTATAAAAAGGCTCTTTTTATACAATGATAATACACATTTGTTGGAAACTCTAAATCTCAGGTAAAATTTCGTGTCTTATGGATCTATGAAAGCTCATTGCCAGTACCTCCACATGCTATTCCTAGTCTTTGTATAATAATGGTTGCTTTAATCAAATTTCAGAATCTGTTCTTAGTAGAGTATTTGATGAATTTTTCCAGAGAGAGGCTTTTGGTACTTTTTATTTACCAACTGATGTATAGGTATTTAGAACTGCTAGAAATGAGCACCATGCTGTAGGCTTCAGTTGATGCTGCACAAAACCTCATGTTGAAACCGACAGTGAGGTACTATTAACTGCTGGGGGCTAAGACCGAAAATGGTACATTGGACTCACCAAACGGTTGTCAGACCCATTGTCACATCTGCCTCGTTGGTATATGGTGGCCAAAGATCGAGCAAATTAGTCCACAGAACATTCTAGGTAAAGTACGAAAGGCTAATCTGTCTAGAAATAACAGACCCTATGTGAATCTGTCCCACCGCAGGCTTAGATGCACTGCTGAACATGCCTCCTCTACACCTTTATGTGAAAAAAGAGGCAAAAATAGATGCTCATAGGCGATGTCATAGCCACCTATGAGCCTGTCAAAGGGATTTCAATGTGTGAAGCTAAAAAAAAGGGAATAAATCATTCAGCGGCATTCTAGAACAATCCGAAACATCTTAGCAGCAACTTTCCTCTATAGAACTGAAGAAAGCTCAACAGTTCTTTTGTGCGAACATGGATATCTTTGAGAGTAAAAATGGCTAAACATCATCAAGCATGGATATCAAAACTGGCAGAGCTCATCCGATCCGTCAACCACTCAGAAGACTTTCCATGACCAAACAACAAGAAATGCTTGCAGTATGCTTGCAGATGGAGTTGTTTGAGAGTCTTCAAGTCCGTACTTACATGTAACAAAGAAAAATGGATCTACCAGATTTTGCGTCTATTACACAAAGCCTAACGATATCACTTAGAAAGACAGCTATTCATTACCCAGAATTGACGATACCCTTACAACATTGGGCAGACTCAAATTGGTTTCCTACTTTGTAATCAAAAAGCAGATACTGGCAGGTGGGCATTAACTACTTTTAGAGGGTATGATAATGATAAGACTTGTATATTTGTCAAGTCAACTTTACGAGGTTCAAAAATGAGCTGTTTAGCTCAATTTCAACTATACAGTGGCCTTAATTCGAAACTGCTCTGGTTCAATTTTTACTCTAACAGAGTGACTTCTGCACTCTTCACCTAAATTTCCACTCTACGAAGGTCAAAAAGCTAAACTTTATCATCATACACCGCATTATTTCATCCCTAGAAGAGCTGGTTATATAATGTTTAGGTACCTCCAGGCGAATTTCAGCTTTATGGAAATCAAAAATGAGCTGCACCATGCACCTCTCACTCTGAACTCCCCCAATGCACATAGATCGCCGTTGCAAATATCAGAAGTTAAAATCCAATTTTAGGAGGACAATAAGACTTGTAGGTGCGTTGAATCAAAGTTATATGGAGATCAAAAATGAGCTGTTTAGCTCAACTTGAATTTTAGGATGACCAAAAATCGCAATGGCTAGGAGAACGATTCTTATCAATCAGAACTATTTCTACGGAGCTACTTCTAGCCCAATTTTAACTCTTTTGTTAAAAAGTTTTGGATCCATTTCAGTATTATTGGTAATGCCTTTTGGACCCTGTAACGCCCCTGCTACTTTTCAGAGGTTGATGGAAATCGTACTATACGAGGAGGTGGAAAGTATGCCTTGTCTACCTGGATGATGTGTTAATGATGGGAAAAACTTTCAAGAAGTATCCACTCGTTTCCGTAAGACAAAAATCGGATTAAATGACAAGAAATGTGCAACAGCGCGTTGAATTCCTTGGTCACGTAACCTCTTCAACTTCAGGTATCTTCTTGCTTTGTCGCTCAGGTGGATGTTTATATTACTTCTCCTTCACTTTCATCCTCAGAAATTGGTGTCTTGAGAAGTATTTTTGAAGTGGTCAAACTGGTGTTTTTTATGTTTTTGGTATTTTCATCTCAACGATAGTTTTTCTTTTCGGCAGGTTCTCCATTAAATTTTTTTTTCTTACGAATTTCCTATTTTAGAAAATCCTTAGTCTAAAGGTGTTTCTTTGGGGTTTCCAGTTGTTTTCCATTTTAATTACTTCAAATAGCTAGCTACTGTTACTTTTTCTCTCCTCCACTTGTTTTGCTACATTGGTATTCCAACTTTAGTTTCTTCTTCTATTAGCTCTTCAACAACGATGATATTTGCCGCTGTATTAAGGCGGAACGTCAGGACTACAGACTAAAAGCCGGATAAACGAAAAAATTGAGAAAAAATCAACTTTAAATATATGTTTATAAGGTTGACGCGATCCACATTCGTCTGCAGAAATCTGTAGATATCTAGACAAAATGGCGACTTGGGGCAGTCGAGATCTTCTCCATCAGGGGGTGACACTATACTTTTTATAATTTCACAATCAATCAAAATTTCCCCGTTCCAGCCTTCTCATCTTCTTCACCTGAACTCACTTCCTTGTAAAACTTTTTTTTTGGTCTCTTCACACCATTTTCTGGAATGACCTTTTTGTATGGTTTCTGGGACAATGAAAATTGGAGTTCTGGAGTCTACTTGCTGATGTTATAGAGCTTTTGAAGGTTCTTGAGACTCCTGCCATCCATCATTTGCAGAAATAGTAAAACTATCACTGATTGGGTTATCAGCTTGCGATTGTTCATCAACAGGTTGAATTTTTTCAACACCAAACTTCTCCTTCTTCAGATTTCTTTGTTGATTTTTCAAGACTATTTCATTGAGTGTACAGAGGACGAGTTTATTTTGTGTTAACATGGTTGTGCATTCGACAACCAGCTCAACATCCTGAATTTCGGCACTGAAGAGTTTGTACTCTCCAAACACAGTCCGTCACCGTATAAGTTACAAAAACTGTGAAAATAAACGGCAACACCGAAAAAATTATATGTGCGGACAGTTGGATATAATGATTATGGGAGCTGCGTTGGATTGTACAAGTACACCAAACTTCCAATAAATACCTCGTCAGAGAAACTTTGGTAAATTCACAAGGAATTATACCAGTCTATTTCTGCCATAACACTAATCAAATCACAGAAATCAAATCAACAAGGGAGAGGTCATAGTCATCTATGAGCATGTCAAGGGGATTTCAAAGTGTGAAGCTGACGAACGTCAAGGAAATTAATCATCCAGCTACATTCTAAGACAATTTGAAACATCTTAGCAACATCTTTTCTCTACAGAACTAAAGAAGGCTCAACAGTTCCTTTGTGGAAATAAGGATATCTTTGAGAGTAGAAACGGCGAAACATCATCAAGCATGAAATCAATACTGGCAGTGCTCATCCGATCCGTCAAACACCTAGAAGACTTCCCATAACCAAACAACAAGAAGATTCTTCAAGTCCGTCAATTGTACTAGTAACAAATAAAGATGGTTCTACCAGATTTTGTGTCGATTACAGAGAGCTACTCATTACCCAGAATTGACAATACCCTTACGAAATTAGCAGACTCAAATTGGTTTCCTACTTTGGATTTAAAAAGCGGATACTGGGCATTGACGGAAAAAAAAAAAACAAAGGAAAGACACCGGCCTTCACTGAAAATGGTCTTTACCAATTTAAGGTAATGCTTTCTGGAATTTGTAACGCCCCTGCTACTTTTCAAAGGCTGATGGAAATCGTATTACGAAGAGGTGGAAATGACTTGTCTACCTGGATGACGTGTTAAAAATGAGGATAACTTCCAAGAAGCGTTTACTCGTTTCCGTAAGACAAAAATCCGATTAAATGACAAGAAATGTGCACTCTTCCAACAGCGCGTTGAATTCCTTGGTCACGCAACTTCTTCAACTTCAGGTATCTTCTTGCTTTGTCGCTCAGGTGGATGTTTATATTACTCTATCTCCTTCACTTTCATCCTCAGAAATTGGTGTCTTGAGAAGTATTTTTGAAGTGGTCAAACTGGTGTTTTTATGTTTTTGGTATTTGCATCTCAACGATAGTTTTCCTTTTCGGCAGGTTTTTCATTAGGTTGTTTTTTACGAATTTAGAAACTCCTTAGTCTAAATGTTTCTTTGGGATTTCCAGTTGTTTTTCATTTTAACTACTTCAAAGATCTAGCTACTGTTACTTTTTCTCTCGTTCACGCAGACTTCCATAATCACTAGTTTTGCTACATTAGTTTTTCAACTTTAGTTTCTTCTTCTATTAGCTCTTCAACAACGATGATTTTTGCCGCTGTATTAAAGCGGAACGTCAGGAGTACCGACTAGAAGCCGGATAAACGAAAAAATTGAGTGAAAATCAACTTTAAACATATGTTTATAAGGTTGACGCCATCCACCATTCGTCTGCAGAAATCTATAGATATCTAGACAAAATGGCGACTTGGGGCAGCCGAGATTTTCTTCATCAGATGGTGACACTATCCTTTCTATAATTTTACAATCAATTGAAATTTCCCCGTTCCAACATTCTCCTCATCTTTTGCCTACTCCTATCTTCATTATCTTCTCCACCTAGACTCACTTCCCGGTAAACTTTTTTTTTGATTTCTTCACACCATCCTCCCTGGAATGACCTTTCTGTTTCTGATGCTCTGAAAATTGGAATTCCGCAATCTGCTTGCTGATGTTGTGGGGGCTCTTGGAGGTTATTGAGACTCTTGCCATTCAGAAATTTATTGACACTGGAGTAGTTTTTTGTAGTTCTTCTCTGAATAGTTATGATTCGAGTTCTGATCTTAGTTCAGGTGGAGCAACTTTATTCATGATTATTGATATTACGACTGATGTTATGAAGTTCGGTGAAAGCTAGTCTTGATAAACTGTTGAAAATATTCTACTATTGCCTGACTTATCCAGAACCAATAAGAACTATAATGTTTCCCTGTGCTGCAAATTATTATTGCTTGAGTAGTTTAGAGAAATATTCAAGACCGGAAGTGCATTGTCCTTATTCCTTCAAATACAAATAAAACACAAATCTACGTTGGTTTTGTAGTGACAAGTATTTTATTAGAAGTACAAGATTATCTTAGAGAAATTAGAGTCCTGAGTGTTTACCAATGTTGACTTGGGTAAACTTTACATAAGTATAATAATGAAAAGTCGGTTTTTGGCTTATTTGGACTTTATTTTACAAAATATCTAAATCAATAGCCAATTTAACGTTCAACAAATAATATTCCTGATAAATTATGTATAGCTGATCCGCCAGAGATATTCGAGATTCGTGCAAAAAAGTATGTTTATATTATCAGCAGGCCTGCATTTAGTCAGGGAGCGCGTGTTAGAAACCCAAGAAATTAAGTACTTGATCAAATCCAGAACAATACAATAATACTATACACGAAATGTATTTGAGAGATGCTCTTGGACTAAATTTATTCTCAACCCTTATCTGTATAGTTTTTGCTGCGATTTTTGTTTATCCGAGCATCGCCGACAAATATAGTTATTTGTTTCACTAGGCAGAAAAGTACAAGATTTAATGCCGCGGCTGGTGTTTCATAGCCGAGGCATAGCCGAGGCTAGAAAACCAGCCGAGGCATTAAATCTGCTTTTCTGCCATGTAAAACATATAATTTTTTCTCCAAATGTTCAAATTCACACATGGACATCTTTTTATATTTATTTCATTCATTATTATTATCCAAATAATTAAATTATTTTGACAATTGTCATTGTCACCATCAATTTCAAATACCAAATTGAGTGAAATTATTACCTGGAACGTTGTGACACTGTCACTTTTAATGCCTAGGCAGTAAAAGTCCACTTTTACTGCCTAGGCAGTAAAAATACAACTTTTGATCCTGTCAAGTGTCATTAAAAGGCCGCTTTTACTGTCATTCGGAGAAAATAGTATATTGTGGTATTAGGAGTAGAAGCTTTACTTTTTTGTGCTGAAGCAGTAGGTTTGCGAGCCGAACGTAGTGAGTACTTTTGCTGCCGCTCCAGCGGCACCAAAAGTACTTCTAGTGCCGGTGCGGTTGCCTAGCAGCATAGAAATTAAATCTCTACCACCTCGACAGGTGCTAACCTGCTGGATTTGCCTAGCAGCATAGAAATTAGGTTTCTGACACCTTGACAGGCGTTAACAAAGTGACGTTTTTTTGACGTTTGGAGAAAAAATAATTTTTTGTAGGAATCTCAAATATCTGTGGTGGCGACTAAACTACAATCACTTAACTATCTTTATAATGTTCATCCTATTTTATTTCCGCAAATCTTTTGTATAGAAGAGTGAAACAATAGTAGGACTGGAAGAACGTTGGATCAGAACCTTCCTCTTCGCATAACAAATAAAGAAAGCCTAATTAATTCCAAAAAAGTCTGCACTATCACTAAAATCTACTACTTATTATAGTCTAATTAGATAAATATCAAACTTAATGCTTGTCTAATGAACGTTTGATTCATCATTAAATCTTTACATACACATAGGATCATGCTACTAGACACATAGGCTCCAATGGGACCAGTTGACGGATACCCATATTACTCATGCTACTGCATGTCGAGTTGGATGTTAATAAAATTCATGCATCTTCGGTAGTTCGGCTTTGGCACCATCGCCTCGAGACCGGGAATAAGCTTATTCTTACTCCCTATTTGAATAGTAGGTTGGTCCGCTTTGTATAATAAGACACGGAGCCTGAACAATCACGAATCAATAGAAAGCAGATTTCTCATAATCTACAAAGAACCAAAATCTAACATTCACTCACTAGAGTTCGAGTTCACTCCAAGCTAGTTATCTACAGCAATTCATTGTTTAGAGAGAACAGACATCATGCAAAAATATTATACTTTAGCATTTGCTCGCTTGATTTTTGTAGCAAACATTCTGGAAACTTTCACTTAGTAGCGATAGTAAAGGTCTCAATAACAGTAATAAAGTATTTAGTAATTGCTCATAGAGACTTAACTATGACAAAACAAAAATCTTTCCTTAAATATTATGTCCTAAACTATTGAACATAGGTGTACGTATTATACAATTTCTTCTACTTTTTACATTATTCTATCAAAACTGTTTCTTATCGTTATGAAATCACAATGATTAAAGCTAAAAAAGAATCTCGTTGCTTTGTATGCACCACACAAACCTCTCTAGAACCGAATTTGTCGCCTATTATCAAACAAATTCGGATCTACAGGGTAGATGTAGAGCATTAACGTGGCAGGCCTAGACTGCCAATCTTCATCCTACGTTGAATCCTTGTTTGCTGACGAATTTCTCCTAAAAAGTAAAAAAAAATGGATCAGATACAATAATAAAATGACGAAGACCAAATTTAATTGAGACTAAAGGTACCTATATATTCACACAAACAAATCCCGATCCAGTGAAAACTGATTCACCATTGATTTAATGAGTTTTTGTGAACACGGTCTTAGACAGCAAGGATATTTTTATTTTGGTTCATACAAATTTAAAATAATAGAACTATAAAATTCAGAAATGGTAAAGTTCCCTATTGTTTGCTCTATTCTCAGTACTGGACCATTACCTATAAGGCTTTTAGTAGATATACAGGGTGAATCAGGTCAAATATTTGAACGCAAGAAATATGGATCATTTTGAACAGAAATAAACCATTGGGAAAAAATTCAACTGTTTTCAAGAAAAAGGTCCTTGAGATTTTAGATAACTTTCAGAGGAACGTAAGAAAGAGAAAATCAATTTCCATTGCTTTAGGACAACAGTTAACTACATTAAATTTCACAAAATATTTTGCATTATGTATATCCTACAATCTAGCTATCTCTCCCTTGTCTATAGGTTCTTCAATCATTTTTCACTACTGCACCTATTGAACTTTTACTGTGGTCCAGAAGGAAAAGAAGTAGACGATCATATTGAGTAAGCAGTGAAAGAAAAAGAGAGCATTTCTCAAAGAAGAGGTTAATAGGATCTGGAAGAAGAAGAAATTGCCGAAAATGAATAAGAAATTAAAGTTCTTAAAAACGAAACGTTTGGTAGAATCAAGGCAAAAATTAAGGTTTAACTTCTGAAGGTAATGAGTGAAATAAGAAGGGTTGCTGATAATAGAAATAAGGAAGAACTATCATCTAGTCTGATTAAAACCAAAATCTTTTACGCATTTTCAGTCAAACTTGATACACCCCGTATGTTAGCAAATGTAAGCTGAGAAAGAAATAGGTATGTACGTATTTTTTCTGCTACCATACCTAATTCTTGAATAGATGGTATCATCTGTAATCCAACGTCCGATAATTTGAAATTTCTTTAATCCATCATTATGGCTTGAGACAATAGTGGCTATCCTTGATAATCTTTCAAAAAAGGTCCAATATCTGACGTATCGTTTAAAATACCTGAAAAAAAATATATTGATGATGAACTGTCAAGTCAAAGATTTGTTGTTAAATCAATGCTTACTTTTAAATTTTGTCAAATTTTGTTACATAATTGTTGCTGAATGTTGCTATTGGCTTTCTTTATCTAGTTGTGAATGATGTGGCGTATCTGGTTATCCTCTGGCAATATCCTTCCATTTTTTTCAACACATTATAGTTGCTTCCCAGTCCAAGTTCACGAATATCTTCTTGAGGCTCTAAAAAACAAATATTATCAATTACTGTGTTGAAAAATGAAATTATAACATTAACCCAAAAGTTCTAAGTAAAATATCATGTATATAGCTCTCAACGCCCAAAACTCGGACTTTATCAAATTTACACATTACTAAGGCTACGCGTCCAATTAACCCGGCGCAGTAATCAAATAAGAGGAAAATTACTGACTATACAATGTGTGTGCATTATCTCTACTGTGGAAACATCGACCCTCCAAACTTGGCCCAAATTAATTGAGCTAAATGTAATTAGCGCGCCTGACTGTTATATACACCAGCGAGAGAATATTATACGGAATTACCTACCTAAGATAAAAATAATTTCAATAAACAACCCGAGTTTGATTATAACGTTTAACTTTGTGAAATACGTGCTGAATGGCATTTTGAAAATAAAGTCAGTGCCAGTTTAAGGGCATAACTTTACAGCTTATCGGCGAAGAAAATAATTACTACAAGCATATTTTAAAAGGCCTATAGGAGCGAGGTCATTAGCGAGCATGCCATTGCGTGTACCTTTTTTATATTGAATTGAAAAACACTATTTACATACAAAAAATACATACGAAGTTTACACACACACGAGGTGATTCAGAACTTCATCAAGACATCAAAGTAAGTAGGCCTGAATTATACAATTATGTGAAGGAATTATCGAAAAATTAAGCGAGTGCGTCACATTATGTTTATTTGGAATTTTGCTGGTCATGCATTAGACTATAAGGCCCAGTTTCACAATTGGTGGATACCTGCACTGGTTATCAAACCAATAGTTTTAGGTTAACCACAAGTTTGCAAAATAAGAATTGAGTTAAATAATCTGAAGTTTGACCTATGGTTTTGGCTCAAGCACACATTATGGAACAGGTAAGTTTGGTAATATCTGATTAAACAGAAAAAGTGCAAATTTATACATTTTAACATTATACCTGAAATACGACGAATTAACAATACGACGAATGTTACCGATAATAAACCGGTTAGTATGAGTTAGTTTGCAATGTAGGTAATGTCTGATTAATATTCCAAACTAACCCAAACTAACCGGGATATAATCGGTAAGTTTGGTTACGTCTGATTAAACGAAATAGGGTAAATTTATACAATTTAACATTATACCTGAAATACAAAGAATTGACGAATACGACGAATTATCTATACGACAAATTAATAATACGACGAATAGACGTATACGACGAATTAACGTTACGAAGAACTGACGAATACGACGAATTGACTTTACGACGAATTGACTCAACAATGCATTGATTTTACGACGAATTGTAAGACGAATTGAATTACGACGAATTGACATCGACCCATTTATTGTTTACTATTTTTATTTTAACAAGGCGCAATCTCGAGGACAAATAATGAAACAGTAGGTTGTCTGGGCTGGAACTCTGTAATGGATAGAGATCGTTATCCCTATCGCTATAGCATTTGCTGTCTTCCCAGCCCTGGTTCCTCCTGGAAGAGAATTGCGAAAGATAAAGCAAGTCAGTTTCCTACAATCCTCATAGTTAAGACGATTTTTTTTTTGAAATTTTGAAATTGCCAAAAGAAATTCCTATTCACAATCAAGAAGCGATTACAGTTGCTGGACAACCTCGAAGCCAGACATGGGTAGTGATGGAACTTCAGGGGAACAATTTTGAGTCCAAAGTATTGTAACGTGTAACGTTACTTGTCCCTTTTTTTTTTTAAATTTAATGTTATATAACCCTGTCTAATGTTGGCAGTCTGGTGACGAACATTTAAAATAGCGGGTTCCTGCTACTCATAATGTTAGCAATTATTGAATTATTACAGTAGAGGGCACGATTTTCATTTAAATTTTGACGTAACATTTTTCGTTGAGAGGAAGCACTGTATGCTCATCTTGTCAATTCCAATTCTCTTCCCTTTTGAATTGTGTCGTCGAGCTGCAAAGTCGAACGGCCATCTTCTCGAGACAACGGTTCCGTAGAAAAAAAAGTACCTTATCGGCCTTCAGGCATTATCGTAACGAAATAAAGTTGCGTAGAGCAATAATACATTGATTACCGAAAAATTTCATTAAAAAGTCTCGTGATTACCGTTTAATTTAAGTTTGAATATCAAGGCCCCTCGTTTTTTAATATCTTTTTAAGTAATAGCTTTTCAAGTAATGCCTTATTACTTAGGGTCTTTCGGAGAGCTGTTTCTCTCAACAAGTCCATTCCAAAAAGGCCACATTTTCAAATTCACACCATTTCCGTGGAGTGTGGCATAGAGCTTTTGAAGGGATTCCTACCCTACAAGAATCAAGACCCTCACAAGTCGATACGTGTGCCCCACATGTGACGTCAATTCTAGTCCCTTATCTACCTGGATTTTAGGCTAGAATCTGCATGTTCCATGTGGAGTTTCCTTTGTCAAATGACCGAGGATGGATGACTTCCGTGCTCTACCTTATGTTGGAATGGAGGCTTGTATTAAGTTTCACTTATAACTTTTAAAACCTTTTCTTCTATAAAATCATTTTTATAGTCAACAGACAACAAAATTAAGATAATTTCTTTTATATGATTTTCATGCAACATTTAAAATCTCTGATTCTTGACACGATGGTGAAAAATTAGCTTTCGATTTATCGAATTTATTATGGATTTGTCTTATGTCTCCATGTCAGACAACATATTCCAAATTTAAAATGGTTGAGTAATAGCCTACCGTCGAAAGTTGATCAATTTTTAACCCGAGCTCATATAACTTATACATTAGTGGATTTCCCTTATGTCTCCAGACCATCTAACCGTTATATAACCCAACTTTTGTTTTTTTTTTACAGGTAAACATTGATTTTTTTGAATTTATTCTTTTGCAGAAGCTGACCATATTTATTAATAGGATTTTTCAATCATTAAATTTTTTTAATTAGTATTCTGGAAACTTGAATCTTTATATTATCCTTTCAAATTGATGATATGGTCAGTGACTGTTAATGAACTTATAGGGCAAGTATGACCTGATAATTTTTCGCTGAGCAAACCGCGCATATTATGGGCCTCTTGTTAATTCATTAACAAAAGGGGTTATAGTATGGGAAAAAGATAAGGCTACTGGGAATAAGGAAAACCAGAATGACTTGAATTCATCCACAGTCCAAGAAAATGGGTGAGAGGCACAATGATACCAGGAATCATGAATATGTGTGGATGAATAACAACGAATACTTATGGGAGAATTGGACAAAAGACCAGTGGAAGTGGATCAGTTCAAGAAATACAGGTTTGTAAAGAATCGAGCCTTTCTCAAGTGAGTCGAGGTTTTGTAGTACCTAATGCTAGTTTTCTGATGATTTTTGTGTTATTATTTTGAATAAAATTTAGATTTGGACGGTCCCATTTATAGTAAAAACCGTACAAGAAGAAGCTACTGACGTCATCACTGTCGAAGAAGGCAAATTTCCTTCTCAATACGGCCCTCCCACTTGGAGTGAGACAAACGATAATGCGTGTGTATTCTTCTTAGTTGGTTCGAACTTTACCTCTGCAACAGAGATGAAATAGCATGCAATCACAGCACTAATGTTGAAACTTGATGGATATCTCCAGAAAACGATATCAACACTGATGAATAATATGTACTTACATGAAGTATCAATAAAACTGAGTAGGTAATTCGAAAGTTGAAATAGGAGACGAATCAAATATGGAAATATAGCAATCGGCTTACTAATTCATCTACATACATCATACTCCCATAGGTTAGTGAACCTCCGGATGAACCAAATTGGACTTGTATCAATCGGTGGAACAAACTGATTCCCAATGAGGATTCAGCAAAATATTCAAACATTACTCACAGTCCCATTGAAAAGACGAGGATATAATATTCCCATACACTTTATATTCATTGCGATTTAGACAAAACCTATGGATTATTTCGACATATCGGTTAAACAACTCCAGAATAAACTCTAAGTACGTAATGATCATAAAAACATGTAGACAAATTTCATAAGAGTTATAAGATATGCGCGACAACAAGCATCACTCTTCTAAAAGATGTATTCAAAAAAATTAAGTAAACAAAGTAAAGTAAAAGTGCTCTTAGCATCTCTTTTGTGCTGGTGATATCGTCATCATATATCTGGCGATCTCGAAGAATTGGAACAAACATTTGATGGCCTCAGGAGACATGTGGGACTCAAGGAACTTAAATAAAATCAAACTTATAAGGCCTTGAGAAAAAAGCATACGGCTGAGATGGTGCGCCTTTGGAAAACTACAAAATATCTCAAGCAATGAGACCATACACTCACAGGTCTGTTCCCACAAGAGTCTGACATTTTGCAAACAGACAGAAAGCATCGCCTATATGTTCAATGACGTTCCAAGATAAATCAGTGCCTAACTTAGCTGAGCGATTGTTTCTGAAAGTTTGCAAACTGTCAGAGACTTCTGTTAGAACAGACCTACAAACTTTCAACGAAAAGTGCCCATGCGTCATCCCTGTTGGTTTTGGAAACATGTCACTTTCATACCAAGCAAAGCGCAAACGAACTCAACAAGTCATGAGGAAACTATAAGTCAAAATCTCATTGTAAGATACATAGGTTGACAAGCATTGGAGAGATGAGATGACGCCGGACGCCCGCTTGAAGCAAACAAAAGTCGGGGCAAACTCAACCTGCATAGGGCAGAATGCCGGCAAGAACTGGTTTTTGAAAACAAGCAAAATCCTAGGAGATGAGGCAAAGATTCTGAAGTAGATGTCCATTGTCTGAGACGAAGAAGATGGGTAGGTAGAGCAACTGAAACGATGTTTGACAAGCAAGAATTAAAAAAAAAAATGATGGTGTCGGCACAAAAGTAATGGAGTTCATTTCCCGAAAGGAAAGAAAAACATAAAATACCTATATCAAAAGTCAATCCGGTAAATTATCTTCAGGTTTGGGAAATTTGTAAAGCCGCGCGCGATCAATGAATAACCTTGGGACATGCCAAAGGCCGAATGTGAATGTATTTTTAAAAGGACTCAATTTAGAGTCAGTGTATTTTGACTATGTCATTTAACCACCTGTCGTAATTGTAACTCATAATTTTTACACACAGAGATCATAGTGACATATATTTTGTTTAATTAACCCACTTATGCGCACAAAATCCAAAAAAACTTTTACCGGAAAAACAACTAGAAAAATGAGCAACTTGCTAATGACATTATCACACAAAAATAAATTATAATTATAAAAATTATTAAAATTCTATTAATGAGCTTAAGGAATAAAATGCGCTATCTACAAATCATATAAAAGCTAAACCTACAAACACAAAAAAGTTTAAAAAAAGATCTTCTCAATACAATAGTATTAGCGGATAAAAAATGCCTCTTACCTGACTGCCAATCTCAATAAGAGCCTTCCGTCAGGAACGAAACAGGATCTCAGTTGTCGACATCTCACTTTTTCACAGTGGCACCGCATTCCGATGACAAGAAGGGGCAGCAGCGAGACTGGGGCGCCCTTGCTCCAATCCAGCCACCCTCCCTCCTGCCTCCACATAGAGTTTTGAGCCTCCATCGATTTTCCCACGCCCTGATTTTCGATGCGCGGGGTTAGCTGCTCCATGTCGACTCGCGATTTTCCTTCCGTCCAGGGAGCGAGGGGTCTGCAGGCGCTATTTCAAGGGGTTGTGATTTCCTAAAAGAGATTTTCGTTTTAGGAAAAGGAGCATATACTGACGAAGGAACGGGTTTTATGCCGGCTATGGCAGGCCCGGGGAGGATAATATAAGAGTATCTTTTGGGATGAGGACTTCAACTTCGGATGAAAATTATATGAAAGAATTTGTTGAAAGAATTTTTTTTTTTTTTTTTTTTTTTTACAATGGAAATTCTTTATTATAATATCAACCTGAAGAAGATACAAATATACAGACAGAATTAAGCAACTAGACACATAGGCTTCAATGGGACCAGTTAACTGACAGCTCCGCTATAATCGCCTCGATTCGCTGAGACTGAGTACAAACTAATTTGTCTTGTTACTACCTATGTGCCCAGTAGGTTAGTCCGGTCTGTACAACATTACAAATTACCTCGCCTCTTTTTACCCAACGCTAAAAGGTTTTTTTTTTTTATTGTATTTGTTCTTACAACTTTTTATTTGCCGCTTTAGCGTAATTTACTGCTTTTGCTATACCAGCAGCACCCCCACCTAGCGCTCCTAGTGCAGATTTACCAGCAAATAATGGGATAAAGGGTGAAATACCTCCTTTTTCAGACATAGGAATAATTCTTCTTGTTAGCTTTCCATCTAAACTTTAAATAATTGATAAAGAATCTTTTCCCAAACATTTCCCATTTTATTTTTTGTACTGCAGATTGATGTCTGGTTGTCATATCCACAAACGCCCGAAGACCCCATTGAACAATGTGAATGTCAAACAACGAACAAGCGCTAAGAATCAGTAGCAGGGATACCCAAGGAATGCATGAACACATATTTTTCAAGAATTAGTCCCTTATTGCTTTTAAGTAGGTAGTCTGAAATCCAATTTTGTACGTTACCACAGCCGTTAAACTATTTGAGTAAATGTGCTAGGGGAGTTCTGGCGCAAGTTTCCCATGTAAATCTCCATAAGAAAATCTATCGTTAAATAACAGTTAAGTACCTAGTCGATTATTCAATAAGCATTTTCCAGGCTCGAAATTGACTCGAGGGCAGTCAAACAAAAACAATTTTCTAGAAGTATGAATAGGTAATATTGTAGCATTTACCTTATTGAATTTACATTTGATTATTCCGTCGACAACTGTATCCAATCAATCATTAGCCTCCTTTGTTGTATTAGATCCTGCATCTTCCTTATTTCCACAAATTGTTCGTTAATATGGTGTTAATTTGAAGACATCACCTCTGATCTAAAAAGTAATTTAAATATTATTATTTTTCATCACACACAAAAAAGCTATAATAAGCCTGAACCATCGAAAATTCCATCTCAGATCGAAGAGGCTGATGGGCAACGACAAAACCTGTTTCGGTGGTCAAGTAGCGGCAAATATGGTAAATTAAAATTGCAACGGCCAAAGAATATTATATTTACACGTATAGTCAAAAATAAACAAAAACATCACAAAAAATAAAAATAAAAGCAGATCCTTTACATACCATTTATTTTTGGGTGAATCCCTATCAAAATTTCACGTTCAAATATGGCCCATCTAATCCTCTGGTCGTAGGGATGTGAACGAGGGCCGTCGATTCCATTTTGCTTTGCCCTTTCCGGACCGGGCCCTTTCACCATAAAGGTCGTTGAATTCATCTGAAAAGATAATCGCGTTATGAGCTATTGAATAGGCGGCGTTATAAAATTTAGGTCAGAGATATGACATTTGGCAGATGGAAATTATCCTAGATTTGTGAAAGATGTTTATTTTTATTATTATAGCTCGACTTTTCATTATTGCAGATTGTGCAAAATAACATAAACGAAGGACGTAAAAACTCAAGAGGGTCGTAGAGTTTATCGCAAGTTCGTATAGAATTCTCTGGATTTTATTCGAGTCCAAGAACGGACGACAATTTTTGATTCTCAAAAAATTCATATTTGGGAATTTACTGTTTACGAGGTTTTAAGGCTTTATAGTGTATAAAGTCGTAACAAAAAAATGGACTTGAACCAACTGATCTAGGAGGTCTTGGAGCAAGAAAACGTGAAGACATAACCTCAAAAAAAAAAGACTCTATGAACAATTGACAAAGAAGAAATGAAGAATCCAGTCAAATATTGTTCCTGAAAAACGGTTCTCTATTATTGTCAAGAATAAGACCACTATGATGACGGCATATGGATTCGAAGAAACCTGGAATGGATACAACAACAAGCAAGGAAAGACCTCAAAAAAGATGGGTGGGCGGCATAAGGACAGTGGCAAGCAAACAGTGGATGGGATTGGCGAAAAATAGAGAAAGATGGAAACAATTAGGAGTTGATGGATAGAGGTTGACAAAGAAGAAGAGAAGAATCCAGTCAAATATTGTTCCTGAAAAACGGTTCTCTATTATTGTCAAGAATAAGACCACTATGATGACGGCATATGGATTCGAAGAAACCTGGAATGGATACAACAACAAGCAAGGAAAGACCTCAAAAAAGATGGGTGGACGGCATAAGGACAGTGGCAGGCAAACAGTGGATGGGATTGGCGAAGAATAGAGAAAGGTGGAAACAATTAGGAGTTGATGGATAGAGGTTGACAAAGAAGAAGAGAAGAATCCAGTTGAATATTGTTCCTGAAAAACGACTCTCTATTATTGTCAAGAATAAGACCACTATCAAACATGATTGGATAAACTTTCAAAGCTATCATGATGACGATGATTGAATCGAAAGTTAGGCTTCACTTCTCCTTTTGAGGAAATGTAACAAGTGGTGAAAGTGACTGGAAGGGACATTTTTGAACAAGCTTAAGTGAAGGGTACACTAGCTAGCAGCTAGAGGATGAAATTTCCAAAAAAGTCTTAAAGTTCCACTTTAGGTTTAGAATGAAATAGACTTGTCACGCCATGAAAAATCTTCTTTCAAGTATGAACTTATGATGTTTAGATTTTAAAAAAGTCTCTTACTGTTTCCTTGTTAAAAAAAAAAAACTTTAAAATCTTCAATTAAATAGGTGCTTCACTTCATCATATTTGCATAAATGTGCAAAATATCACCAACAAACCCAATAAATTGATACAATATTCATGTTTGTCACGAAACGGAGAAGCGGTGGGTGTCATCACGACATCCACACACAACAACGATACGCATATTATTATGCTTGGCTATATTATTGTGTCGTTGGAAGTTTTATTAATTTCATAAAACGAAAATTGATGTCAAATTCCGAGACAATGAAGTCACGGTTTATTCTTGTAGAATATATAGGGAATCGCGACTGATTTATCAGTGGCGGAGTTTGATGAATTTAATTTCAGATTAATTATTTCAGGGAGTGCCAGCAATCGAAAATCAGCAACCACTAAATAATAAGCATCCCATAAATATTATATATGAAATTAAATTGGAAATTCTTGTTAAGAAATCTAGTTTAGCGGGTTTAACGGTCACTTGCGCCCGAGAAAATGCAATTCAAAAATATTTCTTGCACGAATTGCTATAATTTATTAATAGTGTTGGCATGTGTGTATGCGATTGATAATAAATATATTTACTGGGGCACATTCATATGTGAACCTGTTACTTTTATAACTGTGAAATTAGCTCATCATGTCTTTTTAAATTCAATTTATTTTTAAAAAAAACCATTACCCTATTAGAGAAGCCAAGACACATTTGGTTAATTAAGCTAAATTATAATCATTTAAAGTTTAAGTTACATGGCTCGTCAAAGTCCCCTCTAGAGAAAAATAATTTTTTGATTTTTAGATGCTCTAACTTGAAATATGAGGCACAAGGTTCTTTACAGCGCAAAGCAAATCCTTTGGGAAATCACTATCTTTCACGTCATTGCTGTAATCGTGGGGGTAAATTTTAATTAAAACTGTTTCTGTTTGAAGAATTTATTAGTCTCTGTTGGCCCAGTGACAAAATTGCTCTCTGCAACTTTTGTTAAAAGCACATCTACCTACTGGGACAGTTTTATAATTTTTTAACCGAAAAGTCGATGGCCAATTATCAAAAAACACAGACTCAGGTAGATGTTTCAACGTAAAAGGTGTTTAATAAGAGCAGTTCGCAGAAGAACCTTCCAAAAAGATATACCCTAATAAATTACAATAATGGCGGACTGAAGATATTCCCGTTGTTTGTTTGTCACTGAGGGAAAAGTCATATATGTTCATGAAAAAGCCTCAATTTAAAAAAAAATTAACACACATATAAATTCTAATTACTATGTATCGTTATCTACTTCATGAATAATAATTACCGATTTTTTTTTTATCATTTTTAAAAATATGCATGATCTAATGTTTACTGTGAATGGTTTCAATTTGTTCCCTCACAAGCGGTTATATGGCTTTTTAAACAATAAGCTCATTACCAAAAATTATATGACCTTTGGGACGCTGTCCTGGGTATCAAAGTCAACGACCAAAATTTATGAGCAATAAAAACTCAAATAGGGCCGTCATAAAATCATAAAATTCATGACGAGTAAAATCAGTTTGTCGAACTGGAGGGTTGTAAAAATTTGAAATAGAATAATTTCAACTATAACGGTATATACGTTTTTTATGTCCAGCTGATGTTGTCGATTAGGAATTTTTAATTAGCCCTCCTGCATAACAGCTGGCGTGAATGATTAGTAATTCCCGGAGATAATGCGACTACTGGGTTCCACGCGAATCCACCGTGAAATCTGATAAGGGCTTAATGGAAGGGTAACTTGAAGGTTATGTGGATACCTGGTGTAGCAAGACGGCTAGAATATACCTATATATCTCTTGGAAAAATACCAAGCGACATTGAAGCTATAACAGGAAATGTGATTTTAATCAACTAATTTTTCTCTACAACTTTTTCTTTAGCTATTTGTAGTCCAGCTTTGTACGAAAGCCTGTTTCAATTTCCATCAGCAATCTCTATTCTGTGTTACTTGTTTACAGCGTAGTATTTTCGTGAAATCATCGTCCTGTCTCATCTGAGGCTTGACAGCTTTTGACTGGTTGGCCTTAGTCCGAACTGGTCCAAACAGATATATTGATGGAAAAGTCTGTTTTCATCGTGGGAATTAGACAATGACATTTTTGCCCCACATTAACAATGCCGCTTGGCCCTGATTGGTCCCAAATGCGGTGGGGGGTTTATTTGAAACGTGCAATTCAAATACGTCTGACTAAGTCGCAGTTTTTACCAGTGAAATACAAAAAAATGCGCATGTGGCCTTTTTGAAACTTTCGTCGACGCATTTCGCTAAATTCGTTGACGCAAGATTGCATTTGACATGCGTCACCTCTAGAGCTCGTGCATTTCCAAACTGCACGCGAAAGTTGATTAAAAAAAAAGTTTAGTCGACCAAGAATATTCTTGGCCTCATGGAATTCAAAAATATTGTTAATTTAAATGCTCTAGAAAGGGCCGAATTGTATAACCATAACCGCAAAGGCTTCAGAAATCCAAGAATAGATGCATGCATTAACAATGCTTAAGTAATGACGGGGGATTTATAAAAAACTTTCGACTTTCAAAAGAATGTTTCGTCGAGATTCCTTCCATGAAAAGCAGTTCGGACATTTTCTCGACAAAAGGGCCGGATATTTGTGCAAAAATTCGACCAAGAGTTCTTTTTGTTTTTTTGGTAACAAATCCAGACTTTCTCTTATTGGCACTTGCCCCCGCACTTTCCATCCTTTTTGCGGTATTGCCTACACTTATAGAAAGAATAGAATTTCAAATTTGACATTTCAATGCATCGTTCCGTTTGGTTATATGAAATTTTCTAACAATGTCATTGGTTAGAATCTTTTACAGGACACGTTGCCAAGTTGAGTAGTGCAAATTTGAAAATTCATGATTTACAAAATGCACAAGCTTTCAAATAAGCCGATCGTGAATTTTCAGAATTCGTCGACGCACATATTTCGACCGACTGCGTCGCATGTGACAGATTTGCACGGATTTCAAATAAACCCCCCCTCGTTGACATCACTTTTACAATGCATGTCGTGCAAATGGCATCTTGCGACCAATAAGCGGCATTAGCGGTATTGTTTATGTTTCAAAGTTGATAATGGGAAAAAATAAACTGTACCTAGTTACTTTCACTTTCGCTACTAGCATGTTTCACTTTCGCATGCCTAATGACGATTTTTGAAAGGGAAGAATGAAAAGGTTAATATATCACACGCTGAAAAAGCCCGTTTAGGTGCTCGGATGTATTCAAATAGCCTCGGCTGCGCTTCGCTTCGCCTCAACTATTTGAATACACCTCGCACTTAAAAGTACGCTTCCGCAGGTCATAAGATCGGTTCTCACAGAAATCACAAACCAGTCAGAGCGTTTTTGATTGATGCGAGTTACCAACAACCAGTTTTCTGACTGTTTTCAACCAATGAAATTCATTCTGATAGGTTTATGTTTTCTGTGAGAACAGATCTATGATCGGCAAACCAGAGATAGTTTAAGGAAAGAAACAAAGTGTATTTCATGCAAATTTGTTTATTGAAAATATCAGCGTAGTAGAACGCTTTTGGCTTTCACCATTATTAGTACTACTTGCAAGTGAGCGACGAAGAAATTGTAATAAAGCAGTTGTATGTATGTACCTACATATACAGGGTGTTCCGAAACTATTGTGTCAAAAATTGAGGAATGATAGATCTCGCCAAAATAAACGTTTTTTACTTATAAATCCATAGGCGCATGCGCTTTGGTTAGGTGATATTAGCACATTACAGTCCGCACTGTGGTAGCCACCTTGCACACGGAGAAACGGGTTTGAATAAGCAGAACCTGTGGTATTAAATAATACAGAACCCAAAGAATGCTTGTAGTATTTATTTAAAATAATGATTCACATGAAAAGATGCTCAAAACTACGACCACCCGCCTCAATGCATGTGTAACAGCGTTGTAGCAGAAATATTGAGTAGATTTCTGCAGAAACCCTTCCCGAAACTGTTTTCCTGTATGCCAGACAAAACATAGGGTACCGACACGACAGACCCCCATCACATTACTTGTTAGCCTTGAGGAAACATCTCAACGAAACATCTGGAAAGAGTGATTGTTAAGGGGGCATGGACTCCACGTTCACCAGACCTGACGGAATGCGACTTTTTTTATGGGGTCATATGAAAGCTCTTGTTTACGACACTCCAGTTGATACAGCTAGAGGAAGTTAGTAGGAAGGATTGTTGCAGCAGCTCCTGAAATTCTCGAAACACCATGAATTTTTCAACGTGTTCAGGAGGCTATGCTACGGCGCTGTCATGCACGTATGGAGGTGGGTGGTCGTAGCTTTGAGCATCTTTTGCTGTGAATCATTGTTTTTAGTAAATACTGCAAGGATTCGTTGGGTTTTGCATCATTTAATAACACAGTTTCTGCTTGAAACACATTTCTCCGTGTGTAAGGTGGCTACCACAGCGCGACCTGTAATCTTCTATTATCACATAACTAAAGTGCATGCGCCTATGTGTTTATAAGTAAAAAACGTTTATTTTGGCGCGATCCATCATCCCTTAATTTTTGGCACAATAGTTTCGGAACACCCTGTATATTTTTTCTTAATCTGCAAGTCATCCTAGCTTTGGGATGTCAGATCAAAGTCAATCTCTGTGAAGTCAATCTTTTGGTAGAAAACAGCTGTTTTTTGAAAAATTGTCAACTGTCAAACGCAGAGTGGGCGGGTTGTGATTCTCGAACCCAGCTGATTGATTGTTGATGATGGCCAAGTAAGGTGATGTTATCTTGACCAGGATTATAATATGAAATTGGAAATATAGTCCAATCAAATTACACTTTGAGAAAAAAAAAATGTTACCTGAACTTTTATAGTTGGAAATGGTCAAGAGGCTTACAATAAACGTGAAAAAAATAAATTCCACACGGGGGGTAGTGGAGGGTGGCTTTGGGGGGTTGAAATGGAATGGAAAATGGTATTAATACGATTTCCGGTGAAATTACACATCCAATCGAAAAATACCCAATAGAAGAGTTATAGATCATGCAAATATCTACAACTTTTGTATAGGTCACTTTCAACATAACCTCAAAACTTCTGAGAAAAATGCAAAAACAGTATATTTTTTTAATTTTAATTTTAATTAATTAATTTATTTAATTTAATTTAATTAATTAATAATAAATTAATTTAATTAATTTAATTTTTTTCTTTTTCATTTCGAACAAAATAATTCAATTGTGACGACACTTGGTGAAAGTATAGCTTTCTATGTCTAAATTAACCACATTTTTTTTTTTTAAATAAAAAAATTGGAAAATTTCCGAGATATTCATTTTTTTTCTGTCAAAAACAGTTTTTTTTTCTAAAAAAAAATTTACGGTGAAAAATAATCGTACAGAGTTCTGCTTGGGCTCATTTTATTCGTTTTGACATATACTTTTTAGTGCAGTAAAAAAAATAGCTTTGTTTCATTGTTTGATCAGGAGCTCTATTTTTGTACAGAATTGCTGTTAACATCTAAGTCGAATGATGAAGCTACAGTAAAATAAGAAAAAATTATATTTTTAAATTTTTTTATGCCGTAGAATCGATTTGAATACTAATAGGATTTAAAAAATAAAATAAAAAATACATAATACTAGGCCAATCTTTCTTTTGTGTAAATTATCTTCATCGTCCGATGCTGGAATATAATGGCTTTCTTCCAGATCTTCGAACGATTTCTTATCTTCGCAATAACTATCACTATATTCCTCTTCTTATTGGTTTTCTGACTCCAAGCAAAGTCTAGGCAGCGCGATGTCTTCCGTATCATTCGAATCTTTCGATATTTTGTCAACGTTCGAACAATTATCTGAACACTTTCTACATAAACCTGTAATCGCAGTCCGTGTTTTCGACACCCGCATCTTTTACCTTCACAACTGGATTCACAGCTGCATGAGATTGTTTTCAATAAATCTTCAGGTATGACCGAGGCTTCTGTAAAACGAGGCATCAGTGTTGTCGAATTGCAATTGCGATGTACATATTTATGTAGAAAATGTTCAGATAATTGTTTGAACGTTGACAAAATATCGGAAGATTCGAGTGATACTGAAGACATCGAGCTGCCTAATCTTTGCTTAGAGTCAGAAAAACAATACCAAGAGCAATATAGTGATAGTGATTACGAAGATGAGGAATCTTTCGAAGATCTGGAAGAAAGCCATTATAAAGGCGGGCACAGACATGCAGTATTCGGCGAGTCTCAAATCACAATTATTTGCTATTCGGCAAGTAGCGATTAGTGTGTATGGGTTGTTCGGGCAAAAATTCGCTATAATTGCCCTAGCAACCCATACACACTAATCGCTACTTGCCGAATAGCAAATATTCGTGATTCGAGATTCGCCGAATACCGCATGTCTGTGCCCACCTTAATCTAGCAACGGACGATGAAGATAATTTGCACACAAGACCAAGGTTGGCCTAGTAGCCTATCCTATTTGTATTCAAATCGATTCTACGGCATAAAAAAATTTAAAAATATTAGTTTTTCTTATTTTATTGTAGCTTCATTATTCGACTTAAGGCGGGCACAGACATGCGGTATTCGGCGAGTCTCGAATCACAAATATTTGCTATTCGGCAAGTAGCGATTAGTGTGTATGGGTTAAGGTGCGTTTTCACGCTCATTCAATTTGCGCAAATTGATTTGTGCATGAAAATTTACACAAATAAAACTAAGTTGGTGTCTTCGTTTTCATGGTCAGTTTAAATTGCACAAATTTTGCCACTACTAGACAGTAAACCTACACGTACGGATATATATTTCATCTTCCCCGGCACCAGATCTCTCGGAAACAAGAACTTTTTTAAATTCTTTATAGGTGGTTCTCATAGAATTAGAACTGCTCGCACTTCTATCCACGGTCTACATTTTTTCAATAAGAATTTCATAGGCTTGAGATTTTGCGTTTCTATCGCTGTACTCTTTGGATTTCACTTTTCAAAGACAAGGAAATGAATATATCTTCAATGAACTTTTTGGCTTGCGCAAGCAAACGGTTTTGGTTTTCACACTCATGCAATTTGTGCAAATCATGCATGCACAAATCAATTTGCGCAAATTGCATGAGCGTGAAAACACACCTTTACTCAGGCAATTATAGCGAATATATGCCCGAGCAACCCATACACACTAATCGCTACTTGCCGAATAGCAAATATTTGTGATTCGATACTCGCCGAATACCGCATGTCTGTGCCCGTCTTTAGATGTTAATAGCAATGAGCAAACAATGAAATAAAATTTCTCTAGTATTTTTTCCCATACAATTTAATAGCGTAATCAGTTTTTGGAGATTTGTTAAAATTCAAAAAAATTATCAATAATTACTCATAAATTCATTGTTGCAAATGTCATTTTTTGTATTTTTTCCTTCCTTTTTCCACTAAAAAGTATATGTCAAAACGAATAAAATGAGCACAAGCAGAATTCTGTACGATTATTTTTCACCGTAGAATTTTTTTTTGGAAATTTCCCTTGTGCATATTTAACTGGAAATTTACCTCGTAATTTTCAAAAATTGATAAGTGGAAATATCCCTGGTGAGCGGGATATTTCCGGGTGCAATTTCCAATGCGACAATGCCGCGCGGCGTCCGTCGGAAACCCACCTTTAGGTTGTCATTTTTGGCACTGAGACCTGTTTTTCCATTTAAAACGCATTGATGTCAAAAATCTGTCAAAGTGTATATTTTTTGACAAACGTAATTTAAATGGGAAAGATCAATAACAATCACCACCACAGAACACATCATTATAATTAAAATACTCGACACAACTTATAGTAAATAAACTTCAAACTCGGGAAATTTCCTATCCAAATATAACACGTGCATAAAATATTTCCTAAGGGAAATTTTTAAAAATTTCGTTTTTAGTCAATTTTTTTAAACAAAAAATTTTATATAAAAAAAATGGTTAATTTAGACATAGAAAACTATACTATCACCAAGTTTCGTCACAATTGAACTATTTTGTTCGAAATGAAAAAAAATAAAAAAAAAATCGAAAATTGAAAAAATATACGGTTTTTTGCATTTTTCTCGGAAGTTTTGAGGTTATGTTGGAAGTGACCTATACAAAAGTTGTAGATATTGGCATGATCTATAACTCTTGTATTGGGTAATTTTCGATTGGATGTGTAATTTCGCCGGAAATCGTAATAATACCATTTTCCATTCCTTTTCAACCTCCCAAAGCAACCCTCCACTACCCCCCGTGTGAAATTTATTTTTTTTACGTTTATTGTAGGCCTCTTGACCATTTCCAACTATAAAAGTGCAGGTAACAATTTATTTTTTTTCCCCTTCTAAATGAGTTATTTCGATTGGTCTAATAATGGAATTTTTATTGAATAATTGTGAAACTAATCAAGTAGTAAAGGTGTGTAAAATCTGTTGAGTCTGACTTGGATGTTGAGACAATGGTCACTATTTTTAAGTTCTTTGCTAATCTCAATGTCCTCGAGGAAGTCGAGTCTACTGACATTTTTTGGAAAAACTGCTCTTATGATCTTTGAGTTGGACTGAGGGTCGAAGTTATGTTTTGAGGTGCGGATGTGCTCAACAAATGCTGAGTTGGTTCTGGACATGTGTTCGTTAATGCGAATTTTCAAAGCTCTGCAAGTCCTGCCTATGTAAGAACAGTTACAACAACCCCAAGAGAGTCTGTAGATTCCACTTTTTGTGAGTGGATCAACCCTATCTTTTGTATTGATCAACTGAGAACCCAGTTGGTTTGTGGTTCTAAAGGATATCTTCATCCACATATTGGTTGACACAATTATTGACCTTTTTATTGAAAACCGGATCAACATGAGGTGAGGAGACAAATTTGAAGCTGTCAGTGTGTTGGGGGCCATAGTCATTGTTAAAAGCTAATTGTTTTAGGATTTTTTTCTTGGTTATGATAGTCTTCGGTCGATAGAGGGTGGTTTAGTAGTCTATGCATGTAATAGTTGAAGGCCACCATTTTGTGTTGGTGCGGATGATTCGAAATCAGATGGTCGGTTTCTGTTGGTTTTCTGTAGATGGAAAATTTGAAATTCTCGGTTGAAACTTTTATTGTGATGTCGAGAAAGTTAATCTGTCTGTATTTTTCGGCTTCCATCGTGAATGAGATGTTGGGGTATGTTGGTAATTTTGTCAAGTAAGTACGTTTGTTGACGTCGATTTTATCACATTTCAAAAAACACATAGTTTAGTTTTCCAAAGTTGTGGTATCTACATAATACATATTCAAATACACCAAAAAAGATCGAGAATCATCATCCGTTAAGGAAAAAATCCCCAAAAGACGCATATTCTCAGTATACAAAAGCGACAATACCATTAATCTTAACTTCTGGGCTTGGGGTAGGTCAAAGGAAAATTGCTCCTTGCCATGACATGCAACTATCATTTGTTTCACGGTCGGACCGACAATGTTTGCATTCTCTCTTTTATAGGTAACCCAATGGCCTAAGACTAGGTGAGGTAGGTCGGAGAAAAGAGAAAAGATACAGTTGAAATATTTTTTTTTTCAACTCAAAAAGTCCAAAGATTCAAATACCATCTATACTCTTAGGTCTCGCTTTTGAAATTGTGTTACAATCAAGTTTTTTTCTGATAACCTATTGAAGATCCTCGCAAGAAGAGTAGATACTGACAAGTTTGAGCTTATTTTCACATTTTTATGTACAGAGTGTCTCAACAAGTACTTGAGTTTCAAATTGCGAGCCATTTCTGTCTGTCAAGCGTCAAGCCGGCCATATTGGGCATGCTCGGTGAAAGCATTGACAAGTGTTTTACTCTAAATTATTTGTAAAAACTCACTACAGCAATGCAGAAAACTTTACAGTCTGACAAACCGCAGATTACGTGAACATTTCGGTGTTTATAGTGTTACCGAACATTCAAGCACTTCCATCCGGTATTGCGGCCTGGAATTAAATCAGTCGCAAGTATGCTAAAACAAATTTTGAAAAAGGATTTGCATCTTTATGCCTACGAGCCAAGTGCGCCTATAATCGCTAAATATTATTTTGTTCTGGAATGCATCGGCAACTTCATGTTATTCCAATATCCAGTTTGGAAAGTTTCTGCGCTGTGTATAATCGGCTGGCTTCAGCTCTGTATTTTGTAGGCATGAAGCTGCAAATCCTTTTTCAAAATTCGTTGTAGCATACTGCGACTGATGTTCGATGGATGTTCGGTAACACTGGCTCTTCATGTTCTCGGAAGACCTTCCAACACTTTGACGATTTTTCTTGCTGGAGATTTACAAAATATCATTCTCATAAGCATCTGACCAGACTAAAACTAAAAGCCCAGACAGCACACAAAGTCTTAAAGACGTTTTTCATAAGTCTGCATTATGTTTGAACGTCTGAAGACCAACAAAAGACGTTTAGAAGACGTCCATAAGATTCACTTCTTAAAGACAAATGAGCCACACTATATGGTACCACCGGGCCTGAAAGTGAATAATGATTTATATATTATATCGGGTCTTCAAAAAAAAAAACAATCAAAGATTGCTTTGGTTACAAAAACGTAGGTCGCATTACTGTTTTCTTTTGACATGACATTTTGACATTAAAGTTCATTGAAAAAATCTTAGGGCAGGTAAAGGTAAAGAGGAGTAGTAATCTGGATTTGGAAAATGAAGCCGTTTTTTTCCAGGTATTTTGGCACCAAGAAAATGGCGCTTATGGCAATTCAATGCTTTACCTGTATCTTGGTGCCAAACACCTGCCAAAAACTTGGCTTCACTTTAGTTTCATAAGCAGAATAGCGCGTTCCTACTCCTTATGTCCGTAGGACAACGCTTTCCTGCTCTAAGGAAAAAATTAAAGAAAAATGTTGCTAAGACATACGTTCACAAAACCATAGCAATCTTTGATTGTTTTTTTTTTGAAGACCCGATATAAAGATTCAATTCAAAGACTTCAAAGATATCTCGTTGGAGACGTCTTTAGAATGTGTAAGAGAAATGTCCTGAAGACGTCTTTGGGCAAACGTCTGAAAGACGTTGGGTTTTGTAACAGATGACATTTTTGGAATGAAGACGTCTTGAATGTTGTTGTGGACATCTTAGGGACGTGTTTGAGAAATTTGGGGTGGATTTATCAATTTTTCAATTTTTTTGAGTGGCTTTTCTCATAGATTTTGGCTTCAAATCTCAGAATAATTTAGTGTGTAGAGTTTTGGGTGTCCCGAATGATCATTTAGATACAAAATCTCAACATAGAAAAAGTTAATTTTCATAATTTTAGTAGGTACCTACATATTATGAAATACAGACAAGAACACTACATACAGAATTAAAATACATAAACTAGAATGTTTTAGGTCCTAGTGAAACAAGACTAAAAGGAGAATTAACTACCTTCCTCAAATGTGGACACTTGTTATATCAGAACAACTCAGGAACAAACTATGAAGTAGGAGGAGTTGCTTTGATGGTAAACATCGTCTAAAAAACATAGTAACAAACATGCGATCCATTTCACCCCGAGTTATGTACATCATGTGACGAGTTAACAACAGATACAGTTTACAGATAGTACAAGTATATCCCCTTACGAGTCCGTCGTTGAAGATATAGAACAGCTATATGAAGACATAACTACGGCGTGAAGGCCAAGTTCATTATAATTATGTGGGATTTCACACTCTCAATGGAAAATAATAAAAGCATGAAAGTTCTAAGATCCAAAACTATCAAATGGAAGGTCAAATATGACTAACGTAAAAAACAAACAGGGTATTATGGTAAGCGATCGTAGTGAAATGGTGACTGCAGTTCAAGACTTCTACAAGAATCTATACAGTTTTAAAGTTCAGGGCCGTCAATATCAGAGGAAAATAATACAAAATGTAGGATCCGAAGGGGTCCCTGAAATAAATATCGGAGAATTGGAGACAGCACTACATCAAATGAAAAACAGAAAGAGTCTAGGCCAAGCTCAAATCACGAGCGAAATAATTAAAATAGGTGAGACGCTAATGGAGCATGTTAAGATTATTGCTAAATGAATGTAAAATCCCAACCAAGTGGCAAAATGCGGAAGTCATCCTATTATACAAGAAAGGAGACAGAAAAACATAGATAATTATCGACCTATCAGCTTATTATCACACTTATATAGGTAAACTGTTTACGAAAATAATAACTAACCGGCTGACGAACAAGATGGACTCATACCAACCAGTCGAACAAACGAGATTCCGTAAGGGGTTTAGTACTATCGACCACCTACAAACACTTCGTACTCTTATTAAAAAAGCCATAGAGTATGATATAACACTCCATTTGACCTTTGTCGACTACCAGAAGGCTTTTGACTCTGTTGAAACTTGGCAATTCTGGAATCCCTAGACAACGGGATAATTATCCATTTGAATGTGGTATTTGTCACAAAAATTTAAACGAAGAGCGGAATTCAAGGATCATATAATACTTAATATTGAAAAAGCCATAGAGTATGATATAACACTCCATTTAGCCTTTGTCGACTACCCGAGGGCTTTTGACTCTGTTGAAACTTGGCAATTCTGGAATCCCTAGAAACTGGGATAATTATCCATTTGAATGTGGTATTTGTCATAAAAAATTTAAATGGAATAAATCACTAAAAAATCATTTAGTGACGCATTCAGATAATTATCAATTTGAATGTGGTATTTGTCACAAAAAAATTAAACGAAAAGCGGACTAGGTAATACTAAATACCCTTATATAGCCTAGAAACCATGATGTGAGCACGAAAATCTCTACACATCGTCGAAGTCACTGAACGCGCATTACAAAGGATAAAGATTGGAAAAATTTTGATCCCGGAGTGGATAAATTGCTTTTTTAGAATAAAATATACCTTTAAGGATATTGTGGTAAAAATCACCAAAACTGACATACATACTTCTAACACAAGGTCACATTAGTTGGGAAGTTACATTGGTCTGAGTGAGAATGAGAAAAACTGGGAAAAATCTGAACCTGGAAAATTTCAAAATGGTTCAGTACTTTTTTCTTAGACTGAATGTTTGGGTACTTTTGAATCACTTCCTCGACATCCACCAGATTGGGCAATTAAAATTGGTCTATATAGAAGCTCAATGATTGAAATGAAGTCGAGGATAGTTATTTCCATTCTAGAATAAGCTTGATTTGTGAGAACGCAATGCGCCCCTAATTGTTTGGCCGGTCATTTTAGCCGCTCAAATAAAAATACAAGTACACAATCATTATCTTGCGCACTCGTTTCCTTTTACTTGTAAATATATACATCCAGCATCAGCTCCAGATTCAGCTTTGACGAATGAAAGATTTGACAAATAGGGCAGAGATATGGAAAAAAAAACGTTGCGGCCTCAAAATGACAAATACCCCCGGATATAACCTGAAAATCCGGCTTTTCATAAACCCCAAAAGCATCTTCACTCTTTTCATCCGCGATAGAGTCGATTTTGGCGCGCCATTGTGCTATTTTAGGGGCGGAAGTGCCATTTTATAAGCGAAGCTGACGCGCATGATTCCAGCAGCGCGCTTTCTCCGAGGATCAATACCGAAAAGTTCCAATTTGCATTTTGATTTGCTTATGTAAATTAAATTGTCCGTGGCAAAAGGGAGACGACGGGACAAGTCGGACTAGTTGACGGGCCTATAATTTCGCTGGGCCAATTAGCGCAGCTGTAGCCTCTAAATTATGCTGTATGCCCGAGCCTAAACGGCATGATTACGTTATGAATATTTTATCGTGGACCTGTGATAAGAAGTTACAGCTCCCTTGGAGGTTTCTTAAAATGGTTTTATTTTAATCTGTAAAGTTAGTTTCTATTTATTCTGATAATATCAAAAAAAAAGCAATACCTAAGGTATTTATGGGTCTTTACTGTAATCCGTGTAATTGGTTGGGAGCTTTTTCTGGTTTAATATATAACTTCAAACTTTTTGCAACAATTATCATTCCTCTGTGTCGAGAATTCTTGGAAAATAAACGTATATCTTGGTATTTATTGGACTTGAGAGCAAGTTTACACTAGCTATTACCTACGCAGTAAAAAGCAGCACGATAAATTTCATAGGAGCATCACGAGAATTAGGTTTATGGTGAAATGGGTATCAGCATTAAAGAGTGCGCAGCTATTTTTCTTAAAACAACTTTTTTTTTGTGAAATTATCTACGTATCATTAGAGTAAATATCTGCGTCAGAAAAGCAAATTAGCATACCTAAACTTATCATCAATAGGTACAATTTTTTTTTTAATCATCATAAATAAAGAATTTCAAAATAAATTACTGACAAGTAATAAGCTAATTGCAACATTAATTAGCTATAATTATAATATGTTTTCTATGATGTATGACCAAAGAAGTTATTCATGCGCATGCTTCAAATGGAAATTTCAAATTAACGGTTTTAAGATGTGTCCCAAAAGCTTTACATTTTCAAATTACTCAGGATTCTCTTAGGTAGCTATAGGAGGATATCAAACTGTTTGTTTTATAAATAGGCATCATAGGTATTATAAATTCTAAACTAGCCGGTAGCGATTGAATAAATAAATAGCTGAGTAGAATATTTATGTGCAATTACTACTGGCAATTGAGAATTTTTTGGAATATTGTGAAGCACAAGTGATTGTGCAAATACCTTCCTAATAAAAATCTAAACGCCTATAGTTTGCAAACTAATCATCTTAAAATATCAAAAACTTACCTTCAATAATCTCAAAAAAAAAATTAGTCACTTAAGTATCACACAAAAAAAGCCGAAAAAATAATTTGGTGCAAAATCTAAAAGCGTCAGTGTCCAAAACGGTTGTGCTCGCTTGCAAGACCCCGCGTTTTACACAAGCTCTCAAAGCTCGGCTCGGCGTCGACTTCCAACAACTACTCAAACATTTCTGGTGGGTGCGCAAAACGCGAGGAACAGTTTTGGCTTTCGACGACCCGACTGGCCCGAGACCATTAACATAAATTATTTTGGGGGAGACAGTTAATATTGGGTCATAAACCAGGGTGCTTTTTCTAGTTTAAAAGCACCCCCATAGAGCTTTTGGAAGAAGGAAACATTTAAGATTTTGCAACTGGTTACTATTTTTATTGTCCATTGTCCTACAATATGTTTATCCTCAATAGCTTATCATAGTTAACTGTCTATTGTCTTTACAAAATATGACAAATAACTCATTGATATCAAGGATGAAGGTTTTTTTAAAAGTCCACATCTTCCTTCAAGTTTTCAACAACCTAATAATGACTGATTGTCAATTATTCCGACATTATCAAATATTCAAAATCTTCAGACTCAAAAGTTGAGCATTTATATTACGGTCGAGCTTTAAAAAGGGTCCACATCATCCCCGTGGCCTTTTACATCGTCTGAAAATTCTACGCAGCTGTCAGGTCGGGACATTGATCGACATTTTCGCCTGGCCCTTCTATAAAAGGGATTAAATTTAATACCGCCTTTTTAAACATGGCTCGTGTTTAATGCCGGTGATTCTTTTTCATTTGAAATTTTCAATTTAGATCCTTTCTTTGAGAAAAATTTTAATTTTTTAATCATATCAAGGTTGTTAATTTGAATAAGGTTCCTTTTTGTAGCTTGTCATGTTAAGCTAACAGGATTCTTTGATATTTATTTATATTAAGTGGAAATCTCTTCGCCTGCATCACTTTGTTAAGTGATAATTTTTCTAGGTTTTCAATAAATTTCAACTAACAGCTACTATATCTTTTTTCTACTCGCGTGCGCAAAGTTGAACTTTGCGCACGGAAACTCTTTGCGCACTCATTTTTGTTACGCATAGTTAAAGCATTTATACTCGATTTTTCAATGCTTTGTGGGTTTCTGGATAAACTTATATTCGAAAAGACGGGCCTGATCTTATTTTTGTTCCAAGAAAGGCATTCAGGTAATGTTTAGTTTTTTTTAACTTGACACTTTCCATATGAGGAGTGACGGGAGCTAAAACAGATGTGAGGTCAGGTGACCATTGGCATGGGGAGCCACCAACTCACATTCCTTTGGAGTATAAGATTATAAAAGTTGGACTGTGAGTTATACTCCTTCATACCAAAATTTGGCAGAAAAAACAAACTTAACGACTTGTTCAAATTTTAAGTAAACCTCGATAGCACAACCAATGTTCCAAATAAAGTCAAGCTGATCACTGAAAAAAAAAAAATTGAAAACACAACACATTGAACTAGGAGAGAAAACTACCAGTTTTGAGCATCTGGAAACATTTAGGAAGATTAGGTACAGCTCCTCTGGATGTTATGCAAATCTTCAAACACTCATAGAAAAAGTATTGTTCCTAACACTTGCGCAAAGTGTCTTTCCCGCACTCAAAGCTTATCCGAACTCCGCTTCGCGTCGTTCGTCTAACTGCTTTTTCGTGCGGGAAAGTATCACTTTACGCACTTGTTAGGAAAATAACTATTCTGGTTCTGAATTAATTCTTAGTTCATAAGATATCTTTTTATTCGAAAAATGTTCAAGAATCATCATTTGGAACTTCTTCTGTTATCATCCATCACGCGCTCTGTAGTTGCATGGCAATACTAAAGTCCTGAAAGGCCGTAGTTCCCTCTATGATAGAAAATTGCCTTTCTTTCATGCAAGTCATGCTTAGTAGGTATGCCCTCTTTGTATTCCATAAGTCAATACTTGTTGCGGTTTCTGGGCGAAATGGCGAACGAAAAATAACTGTCATGGAAATAAATAAGTATAATAATTTACTTTAAAAAAATCTTTTACTAGAAAAATAACGTGTAGAATAACTTCTAAATTTCAATTATTATGTTGTGAGCCTGGAATCACATTTCTAATAATTCTAATTATCTCAGAAAGAAAATACCATTGAAAATATTTCCAGTAAATATCTGATCTCTACATCTAATCTTAAATGATCTAAGATAACTCCCAGAGGAAACCCTTTCAAGATAGAGTAGGGTAGTTAAATCAATGGAGAGAGCTAAAGTAACTTTCATTCCAAAGGCAGGGAAAAGGGACGCCACTCGGCCACTCTTCCGAAGTTATTCAGACCTATATGTCTCACGTCTTTCTTACTGGAAATAGCTGAGAAAGTTGTAAATAAATACATCAGAATAAATGTTCTAGAAAAAATGCCACTACATCCTGAGCAACATGCTTACAGAGCGGGCAGATCAACAGGAACTGCTTTATTTGAACTCTGTGCCTTCTTAGACATAGAGGGGGCATTTTATGAACACCTCTCATGAGTCAATAAAGAATACGCTCGTCAAAGGAGTGGACAAAACCACATTTACCTGGATGTGCGAAACGCTAGCCTCCAGAACTGCTGAAACTGACATGGGTGAACAAGCCATACAAATCACCACAACTAGAGGTTGCCCACAAGGAGGGGTAGTCCCACCTTTGATGTGGAGTCTAGTGGTTGATAATCTCCTAAATACACTGACCGATCAGGGCTTCACCTGCTTTAGATACGCCAATGATATTGTCATCATTACTAGAGGCAATTACGAAGGAATACTCTCTGACCTTATATATAAAAAAAAAACACTTCGAATCATGAAGGAATGGTTCCAGACAGTGGGACTACCCAAGCGGCACTGTAAGTCATCCTAGACCTCATACCACTCCACATTAGAGTGAAGCGGGTTGCCAGTGGATCATGTCTCAGGCTTGTGAAGATAGGTACACAGACGGTTCCAAAACTGATGAGAGAACTGGAACCGTACCCACGTAATAAATACTCGAAGCCAATGCGAAAATCACCAAGCATATTTCAAGCGGAACTTCATGCGATCCGAAGATACGTACTTGAACAGAAGTTATCGAAAACGAGAGATATTGTAATAATGTCTGACCCTGCTCTGGGTGCCTGACACATAGGGGTCGAGGAAAACGAATGCGCAGACAGACTCGCAACAACGGGAGCGTCTATTGCCTTCACTGGTCCAGAACCATTTTGTGGCGTCGAAAATGCACACCTACAAAAAATCCTCAAAAGGGAAAGAGAACCAGCTAAGGAAAAAACAATGGCTAGAACAGCCAGGACTACGACAGGCCAAAGATCTATTGGGCAACTTCAACCAAAAAAAGATCAGAACTGCTGGTCAACCTTAGCAAGAAAAGTCCAATGACTCTAACCGGGTTTCTCTCGTGACATTGCAGACTTAAGAAACACCTACAAAAATTGGCGTTGGAAGAAGGTTGCACCTGCAGATTCTGTGAAAATGTGGAAGAAGCACCTCTCTTCTACTGAGTTATGATGTCGTTAGTCGCTCAAGGATGAAGAACCTGGAAAGTCCCCTTATACAGTTGGAAAATATTCCAGCCCTGAAAAGGACCTAGAACTAAAGGGGCTGCTTTGAAAACCCGAATTTAGCAGCAAAAGGAGGTGTACAATAGATCGCAGTGCAACATGCCAACACACATAATATACATAGAGTCGGGTATAAAAGCCTATCGACTTCTTCCTCTTCAGCCATCTTTGAATATACTTAAGCATCTCCCAATTCTCGCCACCTGAGGCCGAACTCTATCCTGAGCCACTTGTCTCCAGTGTAATATTGGCAGTAAGATTGAAGTCCATGATCACCATTTGTAGTGATAGTAGAGATAGTAACAATTGAGACATCCTCAATCCTCAAAAGTATAGGTAGATATATACTTCTACATAGAAAATAGACTATTTTCCATTTTCGGTTGAGTCTTTCCTGTTAAAAATGAGCTGGTTTCTTGAAGAAGGTCTCGAAGTCTCACTTCGACAACTTTTAGCAGTCAAACAGAAAAAAAAAAAATCCACATGCCTATAAGGGTCTCTAGAATTGCAATCTAAATCCGACTTATTTTATTTCCAAAACTTCCGAAAATTAATATCTGCTGCAAAAAAACTATACGGCAACGGCGGTTGATCAGCAGTGACTCTTTATTGTGTCAAATTCTTCTCTTTCATACGAAATTCAAGGGAAACCCTTCAACGAACAACTGGCGTGGCTACGACTTACGCACACACAGATGAGACAAGTGAAAGGGCTATTGACAGGACACTTTCACTTGCCGAAGCATCAGCACAGGTTGGGGATATCCAGTGGACCTACTGAATGCGCAGACTATGTGGAGAGAAAGACGAAACAGCTCCCCACATCATATGACTGTGTGGCTCTATCATACAAAAGATACAGATTCTTCGGAGCAATATAGCCTGAAAATCTTGTGCAAGGGCTATTAGGCCTGATACAGGAAACAGGACTCTTGTAGGGCAAGAAGGAAATTGGGGTGCACAATAAGCCAACAGACGATTAGATCCAAACTACAACCAACCAACCATACTGACATGCTACCAGGACGCTTTTCTTACTTTTTCTCCCACCCTTGTTTTCAAAATTAGGAAGTTTTTCGGAAAGAGGCATACGCATCATGGGCTGTGAAGCCAAGATAATAACAACGATGAGCAAAGATTTGAAAAACAGAAAGGGGTTCTTCTTTATCTTCTTGAAAGTTACGTTAACAATTCAAATTTTGAGTAGCTTCCGTAATTAATTCTACATTGGTATGTAAAAGCAAATAAATCTCTGAAGTTGTCTCAGCTATTAACAGATTGATCACAGGCAGTGATCATAGATAGATAGATAACTTTAAGTTCGGGGTCAAGTTTGAATAAAAAATTATGCTCGACAAAATGGTGAAATTTGTCTTTTATTAACCAAAAGTGCGACAGAAAGAGAAACACTTGGGATAAGAGCAACAAACAAGTGAAAGCATCAAAAGTCACTCATCCAAAATGGACGAAAGACCATACAGATGTAGTATCTCAGAACTAATACAATGGTTCGAGCAGGGAACTTTCTAACAATACTGCCGTCATATTCAGGGTTCCTCAGCGTTCCCATCTGGGACCTTTGTTATTTAATGTCTTTATAAATGACATAACGAGTAACTTTTTGGCTGGTTCCAGTCTTCTGTTTGCGGATGGTCTCAAGATGTTTATGACGATATCTTCACTTGACTAACGGCCAATTCCATAATCAACTGAAAGTAAACTTTAAATTTAAAGCTCCATTTGAAGTTGAAAAATCCTATTCTTAAAGTCTATTTAGCTAAAGTAACTTTTAATTCTCTATTATGAAATTGGCCGTAAGATTTAAACATATAGAAATGCCAGGTTATGGGATTTTATCGCTCAAATAATCCTATTAGGATAAATTACCTTCTAGGCGATGTACTCCCAACTGTTGAAACAATCACCAACCTGGGGGACAAAATTTGTAATAGGGCACTGCAGAAGTTGGGTTTCATGAAACGTGCCACCTCAGCAGAATTCAATGATATAAATTCCATAAAATTGCGCTACTTGTCATTAGTTCATTCGCACTTGGTCTTTGTAGTATTGTTCTTCTGTCTGGAATCATAACTAAATAAAATCGAACAAATCCAGCATAAATTTCTTCGTTATGCATACGATAAACTAAATATAACCAGTGAGCAGATTGACTATGCTGATCTAGAGAGTTAATTCATCTAACATCAATACGCTGGAGACAACAAGATATGAAACTTTTATTTAACATCAAAAATTATAGATTCTAAGATCCACACCTATTGCAAAGGCTAAACTTCCATGTTCCTCTGCGAAACACTCACAATACAATACTTATCTATTTAACCAACCCTTCCATAGGACAAATTATGGCTTCAACCCTCCCATCACTCAGAAACAGAAACCTTGGATCTTTATGACATCTCATACAACCAGTTTCTTGTTGCCTTAAGAAAAATTGCATTCAATGCCCTTTCTATTTATTTTTTAATATAATACTCTACCATTGGTTGGAAGGCAAACCATAGACTAGTTTCCTTCCAAATGTATCTGGTTATCATTACTTTTTATATAGAATTAACACAATTTTTGTACCATTATGTTAACTGAAATAGGCTAGTCCCGTGTATGAATAAATAAACATTGGAGATCATATTGGACATAAATCCCGAAGATCACATATGATATTGATATGTGGAGGTAAGAGGATAAATATCTGATGAGGTATATCTGGAAAATGAAACTAGCTTCGGATTTGTGAACAGCGAAGATAGTGTACTCTAATCCCTTGCTTCCCAATTACGGGCCTTCCGACCTATTTAATTGGTATCGCTAGTTTTCAATGCCTCTTACTCCCAGGATCAAGGAGTGTGCGCCTGTCTGTTGGTCGATTGGGTTTACTATCTGGGTCCCTGGGTGGTGTTAGTCCGGGGGCAGCTGCTGCCTCAACATCCTGAATATGTTCTTGCATCTGGAGTAGTATGTTTTTACAAAGTTCTCTTTCTTCCTCCGGGTTGTATGCCGTCAGGTTCCGTAGTTCTTGGTTTGGATGCAATGCCAGCTTCCTATGAAGTTTTTCCGCTTTTTTCAATATGTACTGCCGAAGTACAGTCCATTGTAAGTCTCTTTGAATATCAGCGTTGCGTCTGAACCATGGTGCATCTACGGCCATTCTTATGAATTTATTTTCAGCAGCAACCAATATTTCCATTTAAGTTTTACAGACATATCCCCATGTGGAGGAGGAGTATGCCAGTTATAGGGTTATTGTTACAATTTTGATAATTCGAATCTTTGTTCTGATATTCAGAGTGCTACCCCTTTCTAGTATTTTACAGTTGGGAGATAGCAGCCCAGCCCTGGGACTATGTAACAAATAGATATTTTCTCTATCTCTATTGACTTCTTCTCTATTGATTTCGAAAAGAGAGAAGAAGACAGCAAGTGCCATAGAGATAGAAATAACGATCTCTATAAGTTACATAGTACTCCAGCTGGTTTTCATCTTTGTATTGTCAATGTGGGATCTCCATGTGAGGCGTTTGTCCGTCTGAAGGCCAAGATACTTTCCTTCTGAGCTCCATGGAATCCTTACTTCACCAATCAAAAGATAGTCCAACCATTTTCATCATTTAAGAACTCTTTTTGGCGAGAGCATTTTCTACAAGATGCTCTTCATTTTTACTAGAAAAGTCTGGATATGCAGGTCAGTACGCATCATGGGTGTAAGAGCCAACGATGGTCAAATACTAAAAAGCAAGCAACTTTGCAGCGAGAAACTTCACGTTTTCGCCAGAAGATTTTCTTTCCTGACAAATTTTATGCCTTAAACTCAAAAATGCCATCCTTCTTTACTCCGATTGCTGAAACCTGCTGCAAGAGGCTTTGGCAGGAAGAAAATTTGGAAGTTGTGAAGGCTGGAGAAGAAAACCATGATAATGCTGATAATCAAAGATATGAAAAGCAAGTCTGCTGGCTAGATCCACAGTTTCATTGATTAGTTATTCTCTTATTTCTGAAAAGTTCGATGAAGAGATCCTCATTTTTACCACAAAAGCCGACATATTTCAGCCGTCAGCCTCTAGAATTGCAATAAGAAGAAAATTTGCTTTGCACAACGTCGCACCATTCAATACAACTTAAATTTGCTATAAGAGTATGTCTTTCCGACAAACTCTAGCCTTCAGAGATAACACGAAATAAGACTAGGAATGTCTATAGAATTGCAATGAAAACCTTATCCTTTAAATTTCGCTTCCAAAACAAATCCTTCTTCTTTTCTTGTGTTTTATACCACGTTAGTGCGACAGCACTTTTACGCAATTTTGGGTGAGTCTACTCACTGCTATGTGTTGTGTTTTAAGTTAATTTTTGTTCGGGGACAGGGAGGGGAGTGAGGAAAGGATAGGAAGGATGGGAAAGCAGGGAAGGGGATTTCATTCACTAGAAGAGAAAAGGAGCTTTCAAATTTCTGAAAATAGTCCTGGGTTAATAATATAGTTATCGTCAAATAAAGATTTAATTATGGCATTTGTATGGCTAGTTACTTTGTCAAGGAACCGCGTATGTTTCTCAACAAGGTACTCCTGGATTGTATCGAGGCTCAGGTCCGTTAGTAGGTTCGTATCCGAGCAAATCCTGATGCGGATGCTCAATGTAACAAGAATAATCAATTTTATCCACGTGGACCAAAGTAACTAAATACAAAAATAATTTTGATCCCCAGGGATCTGGAAATTAAAATGGCGTCACTATACACACTTGAAAACTGTATGAGTAGCAGTTTAGAAAAAAGTACACAAATGGAGGTAAAAATATCGTTGCTAAAGACCGTCAACCAGTGCATTATCGATTTTAGCAGTACGTACGTGTCGTTGAAATAGCTGAACTTGGCTAGGAAGTATTCCATGTTCACTCACCTAATTATCCTGAATGAACGAAGGTATCAACGCTGACATACTGAGAGGTAGGCAGAATACCTGGACCTTCTCTGAGAGTAATAGAGTATTGATGCAGATAACATGTACTGCTGGACACTTGAACTTACACACACATGAAGTCCGTCTATTTTAATCTGAAGGAATGTGAGCTGGTGGCACCCTATAAAGTCGGTCTATTTTAATCTGATACTCGAAAGGAATGCGAGCTGGTGGCACCCTACATTAGAACGCCAATGGTTACCTGACGTCAGACATGTTTTTGTCAGATAAAAATCGACGAACAATACAGATTTTTAGGCAAAATTCAATTTTATCACCCCGTATATCATACCCTGAACAACAATCTTCAAAAGAACTAGGTCTTCGAACCGACTCTTCCATCATACTTCATCAGGCGATCACTTGATATACCGAGTATCATTATCTTCCATTCTATTCTTACTGTCCTCGATTGTGCATTTTCTGATGGGTATATTCTGGAGCCGCACACACTTCCACAATCTTTGCACACCCAGCGTCTGGTAGCATTGTCTTTATCCTGTTCTCTCACTTCTTTCTACGATCCCTTTTTTCGGTCTTGCTGTTTATGTACCTCCAGTTGCTGGTATCGATGCCACACTTTAGCATATTCTCCATGGGAACATCTTTGTAGAGTTTTTGTTGACCTCATTGATTTCTTTCCCTCTTTCAGTTGACTGTAGAGAATATGTCGCAGAAGACATGTTTCGGGCATGTGGACGAGGTGACCTGTCCAGGGTCGGTATTCTTGAAACAGGGGAGCAACGTTCCCAGAAGTATGAGTGTTCCGCCTTTCACAATGATATGCAAATGGTAATAGAAGTAACAAAGACTGGACACTCGTTCTCTTGGGAACGCTGCTCCCCTGTTTCAAGAATAAGGACCCAGAGATATTGGGTGCTTAATGATAAAGGCTTCGATGCTAGTTGTTTTGGCCTCCTCTAAAACACTAATGTTTGTTCGTCAATCTTGCCACTTAATCCGTAGGATCCTTCTTAGGCAGCACTTGTGGTATTTTCCAAGGCTTTTTAAATGTTGTCTGTAAAGATGGTCCATATTTCGCAGCCATATATGAGTGTTGGTATTACAACTGCATTGTAGACTCGAAGTTTGGTCTCAGTGCTACTGTAGTGATTGTTGAAGACTCTCTCTAGTCGCCCAAACGTCGCGCTAGCACACTACAAACGATGTTGGATTTCAGCGCCAATGGTTGCATTTGCTGACAGATAGCTCTCAAGGTATGGGTAGTGTCTTACGTTCTGCAAAGAATGGTCATTTATAGTTATATTTGGAGATTAGTGCCCGGTGCGAGTTAGTTTCTCCTGTATGCGTAGTCGAATGCATTGATAATTGCCCGCTGTATTGGCCACCACGATGTTATCATCCGCATATTGAAGTTCAATGATCGATGTCGTCGATACTTTCGTCTTGGCTTGTAAGCTATTTAGGTTGTATAAGCCACCATTAAGTCTGTTCAGGATTTCCAATCCTGACAGCAGGTGACCCTCGACAAGGTAAAGAATCGATCTTATAAATGGAGAAAATGAGGTGGGTGCAATACCACATAGCCCTGATAAACGCATGTAGTTATTTGGAAAGACTATCCTTGTCCGTCGATGCTTATATGGTTGCATTTATATTATCATGTAGCAGGCGGAGTGGAGTATCTGGATGCAAGTACTTTTGCGGACACCCAACCTTTGCCAATATCTTCGAAAGAGCTTATCCGTTGACCGAATTAAATGCTCTCACTACTCTCACTAAATCCATGGCTATGTATGGAGGGCGATTTTGTTCTTCTTTGGATTTCTCTTGCATTTGTCTTTCACTCAAAATCATGTCAGCTGTATCTCGGTTGGGTCTAAAGCCACACTGTGTCTCTGGGAGGTTCTCTTCGGTAGTTGGGATTATACGTACAGTGTGTATATAGGATTGCAAAATCGCAAACCAGGAGATACTAGGACAAGGACGATCAGTATGGGTAGATGCAATATGAAAACTTCAAAACGGAGTTAGGCAAATACTGGATTGGAGGCCAAAAGAAAAAAGCATATCGAAATCAGCACCGACCATTTTGATTCAAAAAAAAAAATATCTGGAATGGACATATATTTAATGCCAAGTTCTCACCGTTTTTATCAATTTCGCTAGTCACCAAACTCGGTTTGTGATGTTTTCGCATTCACCCAAATATCGCTGTTTCAACTATATTTTTGGAATGTCTAATATCTTGTGATTTCAATAAAATCCATCACAGCTGAGTTGCCTCTTCGCATCAGCAACTAGGTACTCGTTCTTTACCTATATAGACATTACATGAAAACAGAGTTAACTCGGATCTTGAATACTTTAATATTATGCCGGCCAAATACAGAGGTATCTTCGTACGCTATGTAAATTTCTTTTGTAAAATCTCTGGTTGCAGCTGATGTGACAGGACGAAGACTTTATTTTGATGCTTGACCACCGGTTGCATTGATGCGATCCGGGCCTGAGCCGCGACAGATTTACATTTGTAATGTAGGACCCTGAATGCGATTTATGTCCTTTTGTGTGTTTGATGCCATTTTTTTTAATGTTGCAGAGCGTCAACGCGCCGCGTTTTATTCTGTCCGACCGTCAATCAAATTGGATTTTATGTAAGTATTGAAAACTTTCATCAACAAGAATTTCGTCTAGTTAGGTATTATTTATCAATCACACGCTGCGCTATAAGTTTATTAAATAATCTACTTGACATAATGGTGCAGTGATTAAGTAAAGAAAACTCTGTTTGTTTTTTTTATTAATCGTTTATTAGAGTGGACAATTACAACAGTAACTATTAGTAGAACGTATACATCCTAGAAGTATATCGTCCATCACACAAGAAGTATTACAAATTACATAAATAAAATTAAAACAAAAAAATAATAATAATAATAATAATAATAAATTGAACCATATTATGAACATCTATTTTTGATCTAAAATTATTTTATTTTATTATACACACTATGATACAATTTTACAGGTTTTTTTTTGTTTTTAATAAGTCAGTACGGTATATAATAGAAGTTTACTTAGAGTCTTTTTTTAAACAATTTTTTGAGGTCTGTCCAAGATTATATATTTATTTTTACTTTCTATTTTTATTATTATTTACACCCAAATATTATTTTTTCTAAAATTAAAATTTGTAATAAGTATTATAACTTAATTTCTACAAAGTGTTAAAAAAATATTTACAAAATCAAATGAAACAATAATTTTCTATACTCTTATTTACATGTGAATAGCAAAACAGCAAAGGTAGTGCTGAAAGAAAATAAAATAATTAATATAAAATAAAAAAAAAACCGTTGCTTTTTAGCTATATTAATAATAAAAAAATTCCTATCTAATAATAATCACACTTTTTTTAAAAATTACAAATTAAGTGAGCACAGATCAGTGTCTTTTCACACATGTTTTACAAACAAAAACATTATAACAATAATTACATATTGCACGTTTTAAAATTATAATTTTTAACAAATAATGTTATAAAGGAAAATGTTAACAAAAAGTAGAGATTAGCATGGAACAAACTAAAATGTCAGTCAATTTGAAACAAATAATTTTGTAATAATAACAGAAAAATGTATATTTATCATCATAGGTTTTGTACATAATTTTGAGAGTAAGAGGAAAATTCACAGATGGTAGATTTTCCTTGACAGTGCATCTTCAAAAAGTTCCTGGGAAGTGAGATTTCATGACAAAAATGATTAAATTAATACAAAATTCTCCAACAATTATAATGCTTATGATTCAAAAAAAAAAAGAAAAAGTTGCCTGACTTCACTACCCTGACAATGACATTGAATTAAAGTCTTTGTTGCATCAATATAATAAGTACATTACAAGTAATGGAACTGGCCTTTTGGAAGTTAGGAGGTATGAACTTATGCGAGTTTTCAAATTATCGCCAGGATAATTCTCCCTTTATTTTCTTCCCTATGAAGATTTGTTGAAATTGCTTCAGAATCCTGTTTTCTTTTTACATCAATTTCCTTCATAATCAATATTTTTGAAATTTGGTAACATGGTAGCAGAGCGTGGTTAAATGAGGCGAGAAAAATTAAGAATATCAAGGGCTGAATTAGTACGAAAAAGTAGTAATTGAACTTTGAAGGATGGATCCAAGCAAAGTTCATATAGGATTACTGGAAAGTAAAGCTAATTGGACTACATGGAAGTACAAAATGAACATTCTTGTAGGAGATATTCCAAATGCTGTTGATTTTGGAAGGAAAATTGGTGATCCCAGTTTTGAAAGAAAATGCGTTAGTAGTTGAAATTGTTGCGCATAAGACAAGCCTGGTGAGTTTCAATACTGCAGATTGTAATGCATTCCTTGCTCTTACGATAAATATGACCTAAGATACCCTACAAAAAGTTATGAGGTTTTCTACAGCAAGAGAAGGGTGGGTTGAATTGAATAGGCGCTTTGATGGCAATGTCGAGGACAAAACTTATGTTTGCTTAGAATTCTTCAACTATAAGAACAAAGTTGGCAATGCACATACGTGTAAGCTCAAGAACCTGTGGAATGAGTTGCTAAAGGGGTTATCGAAAGAAAAAATCATTACAAATAAAACCTGTTATTGTGATTTACATGAGTTTCTGTTAGACTGTAAGATTTTAGAAACTCTACCCCAAGACTACTTCTCCTTCAAGTCAAGCTGGATGGTTGTGTCGAAATCTGACAGGACTATAGACAATTTAACAAATCAGCTTTGTTCTCATGAGAGGGCATTATCAGACAAGAATAATGAAAGTCATCAGAAGGCGTTGATCTCCAATGACAACTCTCTGAAGGATCGATAAGCGCACCATAGTTTTCATTGGAAAGCTTGCGGACGAGTCTCTAACAGGTCTTTAACTCTTACACACAGATGTTTGTGTGCTTTTTGAAAAATCCAAAAATGGCTATCGATACTTCGTGATACTGTTGAAACTTCTCAGCAGTAAGATTGTCAGAAGCAGGGAATGCACTCCAAAACAAGAAACTAAAGAAAGCAATGGACAAGATGGCGAGGAAGATGATAGTTTGGGGAATCACAGAAAGTCAAATAAATGAGTGTACAAGTTAAAATACAATCCAGGTGGCTCTATAGATAAATTCAAAGCCAGACTAGTCGCAAAAGGTTATTCACCGAATAAATATCAAGATTATGATGAGGCACTCAGCCCACTTGCTAGGTTTGCTACAATACAATCTGTTTTGAGTGAAAATTTAAGTCTAAACCAGTTTGATGTATGTACAGCATTTCTATATGGTGAGCTTCAAGAAGAAGTATACATGAAACAGTCAGAGGGTTTCAATGATGATACAGATAGGGTTTGTCATCTAAGGAAGAGCCTATATGGACTTAAGCTAGCTACTAGGTGTTGGAACAGAATAATAACAGAAATTCCTATTTTAGTTTTATATGTGGACGATGGTCTACTAGCCTCAAGCAACGAGGAAATAAAAAAATATTTTCTACGACAACTACAGATAAAGTTTAAAGTCACGATAAAGCCTGCATCATATTTTTTGGGTATAGAGATCATAAGTCAAAGAATGGACCAGTTATCATAAATCAAAGTGCATATGCTATGAAATTGTTGAAAAAATTTGGTATGAACAATTGCAGACCCGTCAAAACTCCAATTGTTAAGGATAATTCTCCTTCAGAAAAAGCCGAAATATCAAATTTTTCATATAGAGAGGGTGTTGGAGCATTACTTTACCTGATGTCAGGATCAAGACCAGACATTTCATATGCAGTCAGTATGGCGTGAAGAAGTTTGGAAAATCCAACTCGCAAAGACTTTGGCCAAGTAAAGAGAATTTTCCGTTACATTCAAGGAGCACTCAATTATGATATCAAGAACCAGGAGAAGTTACCTACAAGGTGATGCTGAGCATGGAGGGGATATAGAAACAGGACTCTCCACAACAGGAGTGGTATATGTTTATGCTGCAGGTGCTATATCCATGATGAGTCAGAGATAACCTTCAGTTGCCATTTCTACAACCGATGCGGAGATCGTTGCAGCTAGCGAAACTTCAAAAGAACTTGTATGGTTGAAAAGATTATATGAAGAAATAATAACACTGAAAGAAATTCCAGAGTTATTAGTTGACAACGAAGCAGCTTTTCGTTTGACACAAAATTCTGAGAACCACAAGAGAAATAAGCACATTCAGATTCGACATTTCTATGTGAGAGAGCTTAGCTTAGAAAAAACTTTAAGTGTACACAAAATGTCTACAGAAACTCAAGTTGCTGATCATATTTGCTACAAGATTCAAAAATGAAGTTTTGGCTTAATTTGAAGTCAAGAAAGATTACAAATCATAGTTTCAGGCGTCAATTTTGGTTCTTGTAGAGCCGGGAATAGGATTTCTATGCATCTCAATTTCAAATTTAAGCTTCAGGTGGACCGGTTATACATACCTATAATAGTTCTGAAGTTTGCTTCAGAGAGAAATAAAAGGGATTGTGAAGCGAAGCAACTTGAACAGATCTTCAACGAATCTTGAAGAAGACACATATAAAAAAAACATAGATAGATAGATAGATAGATAGATAGGTATACTAGAATGGAAGAGTGCGATAATAAAAATGACAAGCACATAACAAAGGAATCCAATTTCTGAAACTCTCACATTGAGCGTGAAAGGAAAAAAGATTTGTTGAAAAACTTGGTTTTGTGAACAGAGGTCAGCGGATCAATGTAATTTTTCAACATTGATATATTCATATTCCACAAAAATATGAGGATTTACGTGACAGAAAGTCCTCTTCTGTCATAGAGCTAGAAATACCAAATCGTTAACTCTACAGAATTTTTTTCTACAACTACTACAGAGCTGGTCCATTCTGACGCAGTTTTTGATTACAGAATAGCCTCATTCGATCACTAGTGGAATAATATCCATATGCAATCTACCACTTGTTATGGGATGAACATCTGTGGCGCCATCTAGAAGTCACAGTTCAAAATACAAGAGAAGAAGAAAGTACCTAGGTTTGTTTGTATTTCATTTCTGCGCCAGGGCAAGGAACTCTGTAATAAATAGAAATATTTTTTCTCTAATGATTTGAAAAAGCCATAGCGATAGGGATAAGAATCTCTATCCGTCCTCTAGAGTCCCAGACCAGCTGCCCTACGCAGATTGTGAGGAGCCTAGTTTGGTAAAAATTTTGTAAAAATGACAGTAGTTGCTCTCATGTTGATTTCGAGAAAATATCTTTTTGGAAAAAATACTGGCCAGTAGCAATTGAAGGATGACATGACATAAAAATAGTTTAGTATTAGAAGAAAGCTTCCTTATTAACTATTTCCTTCAACTCTCAATCAATAATATAATCCTGGGTGCCTTGTATAAAGAAGTTATTAACTGCCTAGTCATTTAATGAAAGTTGGAGAATTGTGTATGGTTTTTTTAGTAGGTAGGTATATCAACAAGCTTCCAAAAACTCTATACAATAACTGGCACTTAAATTTAAAAAAAAAACTAGGAAATAACTAAACCAATGACCCTACAAATCCAATTATTTTTTGATTAATTTTTACAAATAATTCCGAGATCAAAACTTAATGGTTATATAGGACCACTGGCCAGAGACCGCATTTAGGATCCGAGTGCCCCCTATTCGGTCCCCCTTTTTAAGAGGGACCGCAGTCTCCGTTGTAGGCGGCCCAGGGCTAGCTGTAAGGGGTACCGCAAGCGTAGAGGCCGCGTTGCATGGGTCCCATACCGCCCATGCCCATTGCCTGGTGGAATGCGTAGCCTTCGTCTTGGAGGGATGCCAAATGGAAGTCTGGAAAGAGACGTATGTGGATAAGTTTAAAGGGAATTTTGGATTAGAGTTTTTTTTTTTAAATCATGGGAATTGGCTTTTCACATTCAAGGACCCCGCACAAAACTTATGGAAAAGTGGTTCATGACCTCCTGATCAAATTTCATAATTGCCTCAAAAAAATCGTTCCAGCAGTTTTCAAGTTATAGCCTTTTTAAAGTGGCGGGTTGCGGATCAAGGTAAAATTATAGACTATGGATTTTCATATTTAAGTTATATTTTTTATTGGGAGCTTGAAAACTATAAGGAATACGTAACGAAGATGGTTAATTGTGGCAAAGTGGCGCATGAAAATTGGAAGAGATTATAATTCAATAATATTTTCTGGTTCTTATTGTTGAGGTTTATTATGGTTGCATCATTTTAAAATAAAAATACAAATATAGAGTTCAATAATGTAGAACTTGATGAAATGATTGAATTGGGAGTTGTTGAGAAGTCCACAAGTGCTTGTTCTTTACCAGTACTGGTAGTAGGTACCTACCTGAAAAAGACAAAACTTGGCGATTTTGTGTTGATTTTTGCAAGACTAGCCATGTGAGTGAACGTGATGCGTACCCATTATCATACATTTCTGATATAATAGGTGAGCTGGGAGGTGCCAAATATTTTCTTCGTTGGATATTCAAAGTGCTTATTAGCAGATTGAACTTGAACCTTCTTCTCGCGAATATACAGTTTCCACTGCGCCGTCCAAGGGTCTTTTTCAGTTCGTTAGGATGCCATTTGGTCTTCATAATGCTCCTGCAACTTTCCAAGGTTTAGTAGATAATCTTTTTGATGCAGAACTGGAACCATACATTTTAAAATATTTGGGTTAGTGCTTGTATCATTTTAAAATAAAAACACATATATAGGGAACATTAATGCAGAACTTGATGAAATGATTGAATTGGGAGTTGTTGAGAAGTCCACAAGTGCTTGTTCTTTACCAGTATTGGTAGTACCTGAGAAAGACAAAACCTGGAGAGTTTGTGTTGATTTTCGCAAGACTTAGTTAGTGAACGTGATGCGTACCCATTACCATACATTTCTGATATATTAGGTAAGCTGGGAGGTGTCAAATATTTTGTTTTCATCGGATATTCAAAGTGCTTATTGACAGATTGAACTTGAACCTTGTTCTCGCCAATATACAGTTTTCACTGTGCCGTCCAAGAATCTTTTTCAGTTCGTCAGGATACCATTTGGTCTTCATAATGCTCCTGCAACTTTCCAAGGTTTAGTAGATAATCTTTTTGATGCAGAACTGGAACCGTACATTTTAAAATATATGGATATTTTCATTGGTACGCCTAACAAATTGCATTCTTTTTTTCAAGCCAAGCCATCTAGAGCAAATTTAAAAACGAGTGCAAAAATTCAGCAGGTTTGAACAAGTTTGTATATGAACTTTGCCCCAATTAACCAACTTCGTTACGTATCCCTTATAGTTATCAAGCTCCCAATAAAAAATATAACTTAAATATTAAAATCCATAGTCTATAATTTTACCTTGATCCGCAACCCACCATCTTAAAAAGGCTATAACTCGAAAACGGCTTGACCGATTTTTTTATGGCATTGATGAAATTTGATCAGGAGGTCATGAACTATATCATACGAAAATTTTATTGGATTTGACCGGAACCACTTTTCCATAAGTTTTGTGCGGGGTCCTTTGTACATATTACAACAAAAATATTTATTTCTAAATATAAATTAATCTGGTACGAACAAACCAAGATGGTGGTCTATGTTGACCTAAAAATGTGAAAAGCGAAACATGACTTGTTGGCTGCCAAATCGTGTTTAACACCTACTGACGCTTCTTTAGCCGGATGCGCGTTTGGCTCTTTGAATCCTATGTGAAAAGGAGTACACGGCCCAAAGTTACTTATCAGAAATCTTTAAAGGCTTGTAACGTGTCATCCGTCAAGATTTTATAATCTTGGAATTTCCTTTTAGTCAATAAATTGTTATTTTGACTTCACAATTATTAATAAATTACCTTGAAAAACAAATAGCTACGATTTGGCAACCTGATGTTTTAGCGTGTAAAATTTTACAATGGCAATTAATAGAAACTTGGTGATTGACTGATCTACACTCACTTTTACACGAAAAAATATTGCCACACAAAATTTTTACAATAAATCCCTGTAAAATTTCCGAATTTGTGCTTGGAAATAATTTTATAAGAGGATAGAATGATTATTACATCCACTACAACATCTATAATACCTAATGTATTTACATGAGGGTGAAAAAATAAAAGCGCAATTAAAAAAAAATAAAAATAAAAAAATAAAATACCTAATAAAATTAAGATCACACTATAGAAATATCACAACAAGAATCCTAAGTGGCAAGATGGGCAAACTGACTGGGATGCAAGTCAAATTGATAAGGGTGACCATAAGGACTCATGTGATAAGGAACGATATTCATACTGGCCATCTTGTGTTCCTTTTTCCACTTCATCCGTCTGTTCTGGAACCAGATTTTTATTTGCCTCTCGGTCAGACACAGCGCGTGAGCTATCTCTATCCTTCTCCGCCTCGTCAGGTACCTGTTGAAGTGGAACTCTTTTTCTAGCTCTAACGTTTGGTACCTCGTGTAAGAGGTTCGCTGTCTTTTAGTTTCTCCGTTGGCGTTCACAGTACCTGAAAACAAAAACAAAATTGTTAAAATTATTTAAAATATCGCATAATCCTATTTTCAGAGTTTTGTACTGTCACGATTTTGAAATGGAGTAACACTTGTTCGCGCTGTAAATCTTTTGGAGCACACGCTTTAAAGAAAAAAACGGTGGAAGCTAAATTTACTTGTCCGATAGAAATAACGTCAAAAATAATATGCACGTCATATATTAGTTGATATGGACGGGCAAGTGTTTTAGTTGTGAAACTTATCTATATTTTTTCGGTGATTTTGATGGGGCGATGATGAATGGGACTTGTGTTAAGTTATAAGATAAGATGATGCCTATATAACAAAGAATTCAGAATAATTTATTTTTCAAAGGCTAATTTGCTCGAACACGATTAAAATTAATAAGTAGACACATTTGAGGAAATTGCAAAATAACAGTGCTACAGTTAATATGGCAATGTGATCCTTATAATAGCCTATTTCTTTCAATATTTCAGCCATCAACCTATCTTCTTCTGATTTATTTTTCTTCAAACTGTTGTGCCATATGGATTTCAAATTCTTCTATATTGGATAAATATATCTATGGAACTGATATTTTCCATTTTTCGCTGATTCTCGATTTGGAGAGACTTTTGCTCATAATATGTCTGCAATAATCTATATATATAAAACACAGTTGTGTTGGTATTTGAGCACTTATAACTCGAGAACGGCTGGACTGATTTTTATGATTTTTGCTTTATTGGATTTGTCTTTGTCCATCCTACGATAATAAATCGAAAAAATCAAAAAAAAAACAAAACAATTTTTTATCTGTTTTACTTATTTATGAAAAAAACTCACTAAGCCCGCATACGGCGCCATCTCTTATAACCGATACCAAGTTTACCGTCACATTTTCATTGCAAACCATGTGGATTTCATTGTCACACACTTTGCACAAAAACAATTTGAGGAAATTGTTCTTCACAGTAAAAATGTCCAAAAATAAATAGAATGACAATGTTTTAATTGTGTATTTTATTTTGTTGTTGGTTCGTTCATTCCGAAAGAGCGCGAACTGGTCTACCTGTCATTTCTTGACGCTTGACCACTGACGTTCTGTGGCTAAGTTCCGTTTCTCCTCTTAGGCATCCCTTGACAGCCGTGTTCCGTGCCGACTGTTCGGAGTGCTCCGTCCGGCTGGTGTCGAGTGGCCGAGAGCCAGGTTATGAGTCCGCCACAACCATTTTGTATACGGCGCCATATATGATAGGTACCTAGAACGAAGCTCGTCGTTGCGCGGTAATTTCATTGCAGATACAGTAGAACAGAATACTGCTAAGGAACTGGAGCTATTCTGAACAGAACTATTCCACTATTCCGATCAGATAAAGTGGTGCAGAAAGAGTAGATCAGATAGAATAGTGCAGATACAGTAGAACAGATGGAGTATTGCAGTGCAGATAAAATGAAACAGGGCTGCGCTGGAGATTTTTTTTGTTTTCTTTACATTTTTTGAACATTCCTGTGCCTGAGTTTATTTATTTGGTGGTACACTTTATAAGAATAATGCCCACAAGATGCCTAAAAAGGGGTGATGTAAAATTTTAATTTTAGGTGACTTCTGATCCAGAGAGTAAAAATTAATTTTCTTCGACCAAAGCCAAATTCACCATCGAAAAAAACTGAATTTAATTCAGTTAATAGATACGTTAACACAACATTTAATAGGTATTTTGTAATTCAGAGGAGGTACGAAGTTCGCCGGGTCAGCTAGTTTTACTATAAATTCACGCACTGCGGCAATGCAAGGAAGGTTGGTCTTGACTGCTTCATGCCTGATAAGGTACGAGCAATACGAGCCTAAAAGACTTGCCTTCTTAGCTGGGTACGACTAGGTATGGTCGAGACTTTAAAGCTTGTGGCTTGTGGCTCGTCTATAGCAGCCGTGTCTCAGCGTCCCGAAGTATAGACCTACGAGAACTATGCCTTAGGGGGGCTGTTCTTTTAGTGCATCTTGGGTTCATAAAACATTCTTACATTACCGAGGGGCATTAGCGTATTGACAATCTAACATGGTCCATCAGGGACGAACATCTACGGTGTTAGGATTTTGGTAAATCTTCTTGAACTATAAGATGTAATTAAGATCTAGTAATGCATATACAAATGTATAATATTCGTGGTAGTATCCGTTCCCCCATACCCTCTCTTTTTAGATAAACCCTTAATAAACGCAGCCAGCCTAAACGTGACAAGCAAATACTGTACGTTTTGAGCCTTCAAGTCTTCCTTATTAGTTGTTTGTATTACTGATATTTCTCTATTGAGTTGTATTTCGTTCTCCATCGGTCAGAAGACTTTTCTTTGCCTCATTCATTCTCTTGTTTGTTTTTCAAAAGTCGTTTGTTCGATATCATCGATGTGATTGATGTTGTTATGTCATCTAGGTACTCCTCTTTTTTTTTTGTATTTTTTCAATGAGCTTTGAAATATTTCTCTACGCACTCTCAATTGATGGAAGCCAAACTTCAGCCTTTTTGTCGAAATACTTTTTTCTTCTGAACTTACCAGCGCCTGTGTTTATAACTGAGACACCTTCGAAAATAAACCTGTCCACTTTTACATAAAATATGTTGGGTAAGGGTAAAGGTAAAATAGTATGGTAAAAGAGACATTGAAGGAGAGTTTTGGAGTCGAGCAAACCTGAACAGGTGTTAAACATTCAATGCAGCTCCTCGATGATAACAAGGTTAGGTTAGGGCCAAAATGAATGGACCTATTGCGGCCCTCCATTGCGACTCTGGTCTATTGTGACTCATGCCTAGTTATATTTCTCTAATCATGCCTCTTCCCAATGAAGTCCAAGATGATAATTAAAATTGGAGAAATGTTGTTCAGATCTCCCAGTAGGACGGTTGCCCCATCCTAGATATGATGCCTCTGTCTGCCACCTGCCGGACATTCACAAAGAAGGTGTGCAGCTGTCTCCTCGTCCTCCATGCATATCCTGCACTATCATCTGCCAGTATAACCCTGTACAGTGTCCAGTTTATGTCGATGAGGGTTTTCAGCTTAGTTCTGGCGAGCTCCAAGATCTTTCCAACCGAGCGTTCTCTCACCGGTTGTCTTATGATTGCTTTGCTTGTGTCATTCTTAGGAGGTCTAGCCAATGTTTGTAGGCTTTGTTGTCACCCAGGTTTTAATGGTTTGATTTGTAATGCCAGTACTAACTCTGGGGTGCGATTTTTGAAACCATTCGAGTACATTTCGTACACGAAATTTGACTTGACAGCAATGTAAATTAAATGGGGAGCAGTTAAATTTCGTGTACGAAATGTACTCGAATGGTCTCGAAAATCGCACTCCTGGTCCTGTGAAGTTGGTTTCGGTTCCCCCTCTGGCAAGGAGATCCGCCATTTCATTGCCCTCAAGTCCAGCGTGTCCTGCTATCCATATTAGGGTTACCTTGGTTTTCTTTCCTAAATTACTTATAGAGCTTCCTGACAGCTCCAGACTGTTCTGGAATTACAGTAGGTGGAGCTAAGAGTTTTAAGAGCGGTTTGGTTATCAGAACATATTTAGAATTGTTTCGAGGAATCTAAATTCAATGGACCCTGTCTCTATGAAATTTAGTCAAAACGGACTTCTAACTAGTACTTAGAAGTATTGACTTTTTAAAAATGGTTTTGTGAGTTATATAATGATTCACATGATAAAATGTTTTTTTTTTTTGTGTTCCAGAGCTAACCACAACCCTTTTGTCAGAGTATATAAACTAAATGCAGGTACCTAAATCTAAAAGTTTCTTATTAAAAGTAGATGGTAGAACCTGGCATAAAAGATTTGGTCATACAAACTCCAATTACTTGAATAAAATCAAAAATCATGTTCTTGTTGAAGGTCTTCTTCTTCTTCTTCTTACAGACTACTAAGCCAAACTGTATAGCCGTTCCTGATTTTGTTTCTCAAAAGCTCGTTTTAGCCATCAAATATTTCACTTTCTCACAGCATTGTTTCCCTGATGGCTAACCTAGTTTTCGGTTCTGAACCATAAACGCCCGCTCCCACTCCACTGTCTGACTTCAATTCATCGGTAAACAGACATAGATCTGCTAGCTTTTAGTAGGGCATGCTCATTCTCCACCCACTCTCCCCTTCTTGGGAAGGCCACTGTGTAGTGCACGTACTTTCCTATACCTCTGCCCTTCTTTTTCTGGATCACTCTGCCTGGGATCGCTTTACCTTTCTCAGTCGTTCGTTTTACCTGAACTTCTCTTTCAGATGCATTTTTGCGCTTCTGGGCGATTAATTTTCTGTCAAAGTATGGCATGAACTCGAGACCATGAAGTTTTTTCATGGACATATCGTCAATGGCGAATGTCCAGGTTTGACAAGGACCGAATCTTCCCAATGCAGGACTTTCCATTCTTGGGTATTCAGGCCATGGTTCATCCTTCTCAGTCTTAGTAGCGCCTCCTTCGGCGGCAGCATTAGATCAGATGTATCGTCTGGTAGATACGTCATTCAGATATGAGGCTTTGGAATGTACTTTGCTCTGGGGAACTTTACTTTGGCTTCTTCCCATGGCCACAGGTGTTCAGACGTATTAATGGAATTATCTATTTATAGTGGAACCGCTAACAGTCCTCCTCAAACAGTTTCCGACGTAAATTTTCAAAGACTTTCTTGTTCAATGCCTTTGTAAATATATCAGCAACTTGTTCATTTGTATTCAGATTAACTAACCCTACAGTCTTCCCAACATGTTGATTCATGAACTTGCGATGAATCCCAATGTGTTTTTTTCCTTTTGTGACTTTCCCTTCTTATGAATTTTCCATCAAATGAATTGCTGCTTTATTATTGATAAGCAAATCAGTTGGCTCAGTCAACTCTTGCATTCCAAGTTCTGTAATTATTCGAAGAATCCAACAGACTTCTTGAATTCCACTTGCACGATATTCAGTATCTGCCGATGATGTTGAAGTTACTAACTGTTTTTGAGCAAGCCACAATCCAAACGATCGAACCTACAAATTCAAGTATACCACTAGTAGATATCATGTCAGCTTCTGTTCCTCCATAGTCTGAATCTGTATATGCTTTCAAGTTTGTATCACCATCAAGATGTTCCGTTCCTCTTAGATATCGAAAAACTCGTGCGACCATTTTCCAATCACTGACACTTGGTTTACTGACTAAATAATTCACAGCGAAACTAATATCTGGTCTCGAAATCGTTGATAAGTATAACAAACAACCTATAGCCTCTCTATACGGTTTGCCTTACAAGATTTTGTCATCCATTTGCTTTTCTGTCTGAATTCCTAGGTGTCAAAACTGGTACATCTTCAAATCCAAAATGTGCCAGTATTTTTTAAGTGTATTACTACTGTGTGACTGATATGCTTTTCCATTTCAAGATAAGATAGTTTTCCATCTCTCGAAATTGAGGTCTTCATTTTGAATTCTCTGCATAATACATCTAGAGTTTTTGTTATTTTCTTCTCATCACAAGCAATCATTATTCCGTTATCCACAAATATCCCAATTATTTCTGTATTATCTTCATTGTAAAACATACATGGGTCATCATTTGTGTCTATGAATCCCAACTTTTTCAAGCGTCTAGGAAATTTCTTGTAAGAATCTATCGATGCTACTATTATTACGTTGAAACTGATTAAATTCTCCAACACGTATTATTCATCCATATGCGGCTTTCCTCGTCAGCGCAGGTTATTGGTAGCCATCCAGGCTTATGATAAAATCCTAACTTCCGGACTGTTTTCGGTCATTTTGGTTGAAGGCCTTAAGTACTGACTGCTGTAGGGCATTCAGCTGTATATGCGCGAAACACTTGTTGGGGGATTCAAGGTGGATTAATCCAACCCTTTCATCCGCCAGCAATGAGCTTTCACACACTGCTCAGGAGCATTACTTGCTGAATGTGGGTGCTTGCCCATAACCAAGATTACTTGTGAAAAACCAAGCAACGAGTTGAACAAGCCCAAACTACATTTATAAAGATGAAGAGGGGTTTCTGTAGAGATGACATGAATATATGGACTTGAGAGTCAGGAAGTCTCGAATTTATGTCCCCTCTGTCGTCTTGGTGTGGCATATAAATACCCTCAATAGATTTCGGTCTCCTGCTCAAGAGAAAATAATGCTTATTAGAATGGCATACCGAAATAATATTGTCATGAAAAGGAATCATATTGCTCATGTGATGAGACGCCTAAAAATGGTACTTCTGATAATCCATCCGAAGAGAATTGAATGGAAACCAATGTCCTGGTTAAAACACCTGCGACATATAAACTCAAAATAAAAGAGACCGGATTTGTTAGGTCTATAAACCTAGCAGTCCCAAGGTGGAAAAAAACTTCGGGAAATATATAATAATTAGGTGCTTCTTAGGTGCTAATTAGGGCCTCTAATTAAAAATTAGGTGCTCTTTTAGTTTTTGAGAAAATCAAAAAAAAAAAACTAAGGGACTGCTAGGTTTATAAAAGCTAGCAGTCCTCTATAGTAAAAAATATTTTTTCAAATTTTTTCTTTTTACCAGAATTAGGTGCTTTTTAGGTGCTCCTAAATAGTCCAAGAAAAAAATAGAATTGATTAATTATTAACTGAGTTAGAGATTTTTTTTTAACTATTAGGGGACTGCTGGCTTTACGTTTGCATGTCGGTGTGTCAGAATGGAAAATAACTTCGGGATCTATATAATAATTAGGTGCTTTTTAGGTGCTATTTAGGGCCTCTAATTAAAAATTAGGTGCTCCTCTAGTTTTTGAGAAAATCAAAAAAAACTAAGGGATTGCTAGGTTTATGAAAGCTAGTAGTCCCCAATAGTGAAAAATATTTTTCAAAAATTTTCTTTTGTATCAGAATTAGGTGATTTTTAGGTGCTCTTAAATAGTCGAAGAAAAAATAGAATTGATCAATTATTAACTGAGTTACAGATTTTTTTTTAAATATAAGGGGACTGCTGCCTTTACGTTTACTTGTTGGTGTGTCAGAATGGCAAAAAAACTTCGGGATCTATATAATAATTAGGTGCTTTTTAGGTGCTAATTAGGACCTCTAATTAAAAATTGGGTGCTCCTCTAGTTTTCAAGAAAAACTAAGGGACTGCTAGGTTTATGAATGCTAGCAGTCCCCTATAGTCTATAGTATTTTTTATTTTTTTTTTGTATCAGAATTAGGTGCTATTTAAGTGCTCCTAAATAGTCGAAGAAAAACTTGAATCAGGTAATTATTAACTGAATTACAGATATTTTTCAATATTAGGAAATTGTTGGCTTCACTTTCACTTGGTGATGTGTCAGAATAGAAAAAAAATTTTCGGGGTCTATATAAAAATAATAATAATTAGGTGCTTTTTAGGTGCTAATTAGGGCTACTAATTAAAATTTAGGTGCTCCTTTAGTTTTTGAGGAAATCAAAAAAAAACTAAAGGACAGCTAGGTTTATGAAAGATAGCTGTCCCCTATAATAAGAAATCTTTTTTCAAAGCTTTCATAAACCTAACAATCCCTTAGTTTTTTTTGATTTTCTCAAAAACTAGAAGAGCACCTAATTTTTAATTAGAGGGCCTAATTAGCACCTTAAAAGCACCTAATTATTATATAGATCCCGAAGTTTTTTTGCCATTCTGACACACCAACAAGTAAACGTAAAGCCAGCAGTCCCCTTATAATTAAAAAAAAATCTGTAACTCAGTTAGCAATCCCTTAGTTTTTTTCGATTTTCTCAAAAACTAGAGGAGCACCTAATTTTTAATTAGAGGCTCTAATTAGCACCTAAAAAGCACCTAATTATTGAATAGTTCCCTAAGTTTTTTTCCACCTTGGGACTGCTAGGTTTATAGACCTGGATTTGTTTTGCTTTAATAACTTCTAGATATTTAATTGTTTTAACAAAGCTGGTATTTATTCATTTAAAAAATTAGATATAACAGTCAGCTTATAATTAATAATTTTCACGCTATTTTTGCACATCATTAAATTGGAAATTGTAGAAACTCAAATTAATGGCACCTAACACTAATAGCTAAATTTACATGTTAAGTAGACTAGAGCGATACTTATTATTTTAGATAAATGATTACTCATAAGTCATAATAAGTTACTTAAACAATTACTCAGTCTAATAATTTAATAAAGCAAATGTTCTATTTGGAAACAAAAAAGTTATTGCAAGTTGTTTTCGAGATTATATGGAAAAGTACAAGCGACAATCATATTTCTGTTTAATTGGACAACTTCAATTTTCGGACGCCATACTAGCAGCTGATGCGTAAAAAGTCACCCACGCCAAGTAGGTGTACGTATTTGGAAAGGTGCAACCCCAATTAAAATAAAGTAAAAGCCGTGTATCATAGATCTGACAAGTTTGGCAAGTGATCCGGACATGGACAACTGACATGTCTTTCTATAATTCACCAAGGCAGAGATGTTTGTAACCACTATAAATCTTTTTTTATCGCTGGCCGTTGGCCAATATGAGGTAGATTGGCCTATTAATTCAGCTAAAAATATTCTGAATAGTTCTTTTATATTTTCCAACAAAATCCAAAAAGATCTTGGCAAATTTAAAACGACACTCGCCCCGTGAGACCACTGCCGTCACTTGAACATGATATAAGAGCTTCTGACAGATAAAGCACCCATGTTTCCCATTTCTGTATCATTTTAGACGCTGTCGCGACTTATCCAGATCCCAGATTCCATCATATATTTATACGACGTGTGATTGACACAACCGTAGCCTTTTGTGTGTATTATATAGAGCTTTTCAAGAAATTACGTTTGATATAAAAATAGGGGTTGTAAATTTGCCTTAATGCGATTATCAACGCATTAATCTGTTACCTAGGCGTAATAATACCTGTTTGCACTAGTTACAGTGTAAGACTGTAATTAATGAGCGTGCATAAAGTTTAATTATGTAATTATGGTGAAACGTGTACACATCTATTATCATAAACATAAAAAAGTTCATACCATTAGCAAAACGCACCGGTTGGGTTGATGAATGGGATTTGGCTAAGCATTTTATATAGACCACCGACCACGAATGGTGGTTGCAACAATGATGTTTTTCTGAAATTTACCGATAAATCGTTTATCAATAATTCTACCCTTCTCAAGTTATTATAAGTATCCCCAAAAGACTTTTTAAAAAACCATTTTCTGTTCGCCCAAAAGGGGGAGAAGGCGCATTTTTTTCCATAGCTTCCGAAATAAAATGCAATGTTTGTGTATAGTGTTCGAATTGAATAAGAAATGCTTTGATAATTTCTCTATCCATTTATAACTGTCCGCATCTACTTCCTTTGCTTGATGTGACGTTTCTCAGAGTTGGATCAGGACAGGTTCGGTTTTATTTTGCCCTTTGGAAAGTTTCATATAAAGTAGAAATTTGGATCCAGCAAATTATCAGAGATTGAAAAGCGCAAGGTGTAGCTGTAGTTTGTATTTTACCAAGTTTTGTCATTCAAAAACCCAAAACTCCTCTAATATATTTTTCTACCTATAATGAATGTTACGATAAATTCATCATTTACGTAACATGTTCCATCTCTTCTTATTTTCATTATAAAGTTTTTTTTTTCCTTTTCAGAATCAGCAAAATAATAATTCCCAATATTCTAAAAATATCCACAAAGTTCAAAATAATACAAGTGATGCCATCTATCCATCATGGGCGTAAAATGCAAATATCTATTAAATGAAGGTACTGTCATCTAGTACCTGATGGATTTATTTTTCAGAGTATGATTTTAATTATTTCGCATTTGACAGTCATTTGTATTTTCATTGAAAAAAATTATATTTATCTCACTTTTAGCAAATGGATATATTTCTGTCTTTCTCTAACTTCTGATTCTGAAATAATCATTTTTTTGGTTAATGACCTAATTATTTAACAGTTTATAATTTTTGACATAACCTTGATTTAAATTATTATAGTTTGTAAACAATTAAAATAATTCTAGTGGATTTTTATCTATTCTTTTTTATTCCACGTGGGTTTTCATTGTGTCTTCATTGTAAAGTGAATATGATCTTTTGGGTATACTCGTCTGATTGGTTGAACTGGTTAAAATGCAGTTAAGTATAAAAAAACACAGGATCGTTTTCCTGTGGGCTTGGGTTTCTGAAACGTTCTCTTTCCTCGAGAGAAGTCTGGCAGGCAAGTCCTTTTTATTTTTAGTAATTTTTGCTCATAATTTTTTGATTCTCCCTTATAGATTTTTCAATATATTTTGCTATCAATTCATATTATCATATCATTGTTAAGTTTTTACCTGATAAATCTTATCTTATCTACTCTTGAAATATAAATATTATATTTTAATTTTTTTAATTTAATTGTTGGCTTCCATTTTGTGCTGCTTGGTAGTGCCACGTTTATCTGAGGTAAGTCAATTCAGATTTTTGGACTTCAAATAGGTACTGCTGCAATGGTTTTCAGAATCAATTGTTAGTGTGGGAATATTGGACCATTTGCTCTAAATAGAGTCGGTGAAAACCAAATTTTTGTGTCCATCCCTATCAACTTTTTATTGAATCCAGGCAGAGGCCTGAATAGTCATTTTCTGTTTGACTCCGTCAATTATTATCTCGACTAAAGGGTGTAATTTTTTAAATACAAATTCAGACAGGTCAAAAAATTCAGTTAAAAAGTTTTAATTAAAACATCTCAAGAATTTTGACATATTCTGGATTTGATTGATTTCACCGTCAGGTTTACCTTGTAGTATCTATAGTAGCTACCTTAATTTAAAAGGAAAATTTTGTCTATTTGGGGGAGAATCCAAAGATTCAATTTCTTATTGTTTCACCTTATTTTGTTCATATTTTTGCCTGCCAGAGCTACTGTCAGGAAAGCAGCATTTTGCTCAATCATAACAAGCATATTAATTTAATCTTGCTATTATTTTAATTTTATTATTATCTTATTATTCTTAATTATTTAGGTAGTTGTATTTTTTTTATATTAAAATATTATTTTTTTTCACCTTGCAAGAGCTGTTCATACCTGATTCTGTTGGAAGGGAGTGTCTGTACAACAATCGTTTTATATCAAATCTCAATTTCAATTTCCTTTGCAAGACATTCACTTTTTGTCAGAATTCAGAGATTTAATATTACAAATATTGGTGAACCTGATACTGCCTTATTCTTTTCTGGGTAGGTACCTACTCGACATAAAGATCACTGTTATAGAGACATCCCTAAAAACATCCTGATTGACTTGGTTAACTATTGTTTTGATACTATGTACTTGCAAAAAGACGGGTTTGCAATGAGAAACCCAGCATCTTGTAACTGAGGTATTAAAAAAACTACCATTTAATAATTATAATAATATTCCATTCATATATGTATATGTTGATGACACATTGTTATGTGCCTCCAGACAAGAGCTTGACTTATTGTTGGAGACCTTCAACAATTTCCACCCTTCTCTCCAGTTCACCACGGAGGTAGAAACCGATAATAAAATTAGGTTTCTTGACATGGAGATTCATCATAAGCCCAATGGTACCTTGGCCAAGAATTGGTACTCCAAACCCTCTAGTTCAGAAAGATTGCTGAACTACTGTTCGAACCATCGAACAAAGTAGGCATAATAAGCGGACTGTTGCATACAGCTTTCAATCTAAGTGACCCTGAATTTCACAATGCCAATCTTGGAAAAATTAAAAAACTTTTATTAAATAACAACTACCCACTCAAAGACAAAATACCACAAGATAAATAAAGTTCAGTAGTTCACAAAATCCCATGTGAATGTAACAAATATTACATAGGTGAAATAATGCAGTAAAGTCTGTTTTTTTTTAAAGACAATTCCCCAAGTCAAAAATGTTGGCAACACAAGCCTTTTCTACATAAAAAATTTGAAAGCATTGACAATTTTACATTGTATTGCCAACATAATGTCATTTTGACTTTTATCTTTGCTAGGCAAAAGAATCAGTTTGAAACTGGACACAATTTCAAGTTAGGAGAGGTGGAAATCGTTGATTCTAAGACACAAAATTACAAACGTAAGCTAAGTGAAATGATTCAGATAAATCTCAACGATACAGTTAATATCAAGTCTGACTCAGATGGATTGAGTGGTGTCTACAGCAATATCCTTGATATCTATGATAGAGGGAGGGAAAAGGTCCGGCCCAGGAGCAGACAAATGAGAATCAACTCGTTTGGTTGCTCTTAGTCGGATCACTCATACTTTCTGTGATAGTGGGTTTGTTCGGACATGGTTCGGAGTCGGTTCTGGGTTGAGCTGCGCTCGCGCGGTTGTTTACGTCAAACATAAATAGACAGGCACGCAGGCGCGGATGGATTCGGAGCTGATTCTGAATTAGTTCTGTAGTCCGAGCATACCTAGTAACAATGTTCAATGAGACTAGGGTGCATCAGTATGTGATTGGGTGATGTGTTGCTTCAGGTGTGAAAAGCCATGTAATGTTTTATTATATTGATGGATTAAATGATGTCAGCGACAGTATCATTGATATATATATATATATATATATGTATATATATATATATATATATATATATATATATATATATATATATATATATATATATATATATATATATATATATATATAATAGAGGGAGGAAATAGGTCTGACCAGGAGCAACCAAATGAGTATCAGCTTGTTTGGTTGCTCTTGGTTAGATCACCCATACTTTCTGTGATAATGTGTTTGGACATGGTTCGGAGTCAGTTCTGAGTTGAGCTGCGCTCATGCGGTTGTTTACATTAAACATAAACAGACAGGCGCGCGGGCATGGATCGATTCAGAACTGCTTCTGAACTGGTTCTGAACTGAGTCCGAAAAAGCCTAATCATATTCAATGAGAGTAGGGTACATCAGGATGTAATTGAGTGTTGTTTGTGTTACTTCAATTTGTAAAAAAACATGTACCTAATATTCTATTTTCATATTTTATTTATTTGTAAGTCCTCTGCTGGTGACTTATGGTTGAGAAGGGAGAGCGCACTACACTGGGTCCCATACAAATGTCCAAATGGGATTGACTAAATGAAAACGCTACGTTACTAGAAGGGAACCGTGATCGCAACCCAAGTCGTAATTGATTTGTCATCTTGTCAATCAGATGTCAGGTGTCAGACCCAAAAAAAAACTAAAGGCGATTTCGCCCTAGATTTTTATCTGCTGTTTGGTAGGCGAATGGTTAACCAATTGGTACGTAATGGCCATTTCCACCAACTATTTTAGGGAAGCCCTAACGATAGGTATTCCTTAAACTGACATTTCTCCATGTAAAAATGTCATTTTAGGGAATACTTATCGTTAGGGCTCCCCTAAAATGGTTGATGGAAACCAAGGTAAGTGATGTAGCTCAACAATCTCATCCGAATTCCGTGGATAGGGCTGTTTGGTACATTTTGACTTTGACATGTTTATTTGGACATGAGAGAAAAAGAAACAGAAAGCTACCAAACCTCCACTACCCAGTCAAACCGCGGTATAATAGCATCTGACAGACCAAAGGGCCTACCAAAGTTGTTATGACAGCAATAGGCAATCCAACGATGTGTCAAATATGGCCGACTGTTGGCACCCATATGCCCATAACCCTAATAGCGTTTTCCATTTGTCGAACCAGTGCAAAAAAAATGTATCCTTATCCTTAAATGTTGCATGCTCAGTGCGCACTGATCGTCAATAATTTTTTGTGTCATCAGTCATCGTCCCTTGTGTTTACCTTTGACGTTGGAGATTTTAACATAATTAATTCCAGCTTTTTACAAATTTCCTTTCAAAATATTTCTAAATTATTGTGAGTGAGTTGACATTATCATTAAGTTTTGTAAGCAGCTAGACTCTTATAGGCCAGCTCATTTGTGCATTGGTGTAAAAGCTCTACGTTAGAACAATATAGCTAATAATATCCATTGAAGTAATTAGGGGAACACTAGCAAATCCAAGAGCGGCCTCAGGACAGCTTTTCCGCAACTCGCACAAATATGGACTTTCTCTGAAAGCTATATTTCAATAGAAATGAAAGTTTCAACTCGTGAAAATATTTTCAACGTCTTTAAAAATGTTTATATAGACTCAAATAAAATAATTTAGGTCTCAAAACTCACAAAATTAAGCAATGAGCAGCAAAATACGCATTCAACGCAGAAAATGACACAATATTGAACCAAGAAAATCTTTTGTTTGCCAACAATCCGTCAAAAAAAGTCACGTGGTTTGGATTGCCTAATTGAATGGTAGGTACCTGTTTGACAGACCAAACTGTGGTACCAAACAAGGCGATTTCGATTACCCACTTAGAAAATTGAAAATTAATTGAAGAAAATCAACGAAAACCAATAAAAAAACATGAAAATAGGTGGCTTCCTCTCAACTGTACGGATCCCGGAGGCAACAGTCTAAGTAAGTTGACAAAAACCTCCAAAGATTTGTGTTGCAAATGTTGTACCAATGCACCTGATTTCTTCCCTTTAGGGCTTGATAAATGATTCATAAAAATCCGAAACATTGCCGAAAACTTGATATTTTCTTTTTGATCCCAGTCCTATAACCCACGAATCTCCCTATAATAACTTTTGAAGTTTTGAAGCTATTCGAGAAATTTCTTCAAATAGGAAGGATTCTAAACTATCAGGTGATAATAAAGATATTATTTTAAATCGGTAATAGAAAGTCAGTGAACATGTTAAAGTGTTTTTTTTTTTTGCAGTGGAAAAACATGCTCCTTACATGTTGGATAATGACCAGAATGAATCTCAGGATGTTGAAGAAATGAGATCCCAGAATGCTGAAGACCGAGGCAATATCTCAGATGATGATGATGACATTGCTTTGGCGCCATTATTCAATTATCAAATTATGAAAAAATTACATGAAAACGTTGATAGAAGATAGAAGAAAAAATTGTAGATAGAATAAGCAAAGCAGAAGCCGCCATACAACTGCTCGATTCCAATCTCTCCAAATGGACTACTGGTGAAGACAAAGACAATATCAATAAAAAACATTATATTATATAATTGGAAGAAAAATGAGAAATGAGAAGGAGAAGAATAAGTGAAACTATATGCGTGATGGCATAATATCAAAATCAAAAATCCATGCTTCTTTCCCGCAATAATGTTAAACTGTAGCAAAAATAAATCATTACGACCCTGTCAAGATTGCCAAGGGTTGTAGCGGAGTGGCAGTCAGCGATCGAAATCTGAACAGAGGGTGAATTGTTAAAAGCTTGATAATTTACAGGATTCGAATGTCGTAAATCAAAATTCCTTGCGGTTGTTTGATTGAAATCAAAATTTACGAAATTTGTCAAGAGAAATAATATAAAACCGCTTTCTTAACTGAAATGTTGTTTTAAGTAAAGTTGATCCACGTGAGATTTCTCCAACAGTTGCCAAACCAAAATAGTCACAAAAATAAAATGATTTATTTGTAAAGTTGCGAATTTAAGTGGCTTATTCAAAGCGACAATGTTTCTGGTTTAGTGGCCAAAGGCACATAGAAAGATTAATTGTAGAGTTACTATTGTCTTTTGAGCTTGTTACATTGAGGCTTCTTGCCTACAAGGAATTATGCAGGTATGATTTGTTAGAATATTCTCTTTGACTATTGATTATTGAATGTAAAAGTTTCACATTTTCATAAACTAATTGGGTTATGTATCAAAATATGCCACCGAAAAATGCATTTTACTCATTCGAAAAGAAATAAAATACCTAAGTAGGGGTTCTTAAGCGATAAAACTACACCGAAGGCTTATAAATTTTTAGTGTGTATGGAACTCTCCGACATTTTCACCAGGTTAATATTTCACGGTCGTTTGTCAAGATGCTTAGCGGTCTTGCAGAAAATTAATTTGATTCTTTATAGCGCACCGGCCCGCGTTTAAACCAACAACAAAAAGGTTTTTGCGGCTTTTCAACGGCTACAGACACACCATTTAGCTACTCCCGGAGACTGTTAACATGATATGTCTTCACGTTACAATTGTAAAATTATTACTTTTTGCTGCTTAAGTATGGACATCTATTACCATTTCAACAGTTGTAACTTTCCGGATCTATTTAGAAGACAAGATAATAACAGGGTATGGGTGAGGAATGGCTTTATTTTCCTATGCCCTTGATAGTATTAACACTATTACCGTAATGATATGTTGTTGAGCGCATTGATTGATGATGGTGTAGTGACATTGTTAGCAGGTCACTGTGGTATTATCGAACCGCATTTGGATCAATGTTGAAAAATGTTACCGAAATATTACACTGATAAATTTTCCTTGGATGGTTCAGGAGTATCGATGTTTTTTTATTCTAGTCAGAAGGCAACCTTCTTGTCGTACACCCGAAATAGTCTCGTTCGATATCTGGCTCTGAATAATCTGGAAAAAGGTTCAAATAGCCGATGATGTAAAAGAGTTCTGCATAGAAAACTTGTTCCAGTTGATTTTGACAGTAGAAGTCCTAACTAATTCAATGTAAAACAAAGAAAATTAAGATGATGATTTTATTCAATATGAAAACGCACCACATGGCAAGGTGACACTGCCTCTACAAACCATTCGACGTAAGTTTCCCAAGCAGAACTGAATTGGTACAGGACGGGTCGAAGACTGCGGCTGGTACCGGGACAGGGGTATTCTCTTCCAGCTACAGCAATCACTATGCACTAGGAAAGCGCATGCCTCTGTTTTTCAGGCAGGGGTTTATGCTATACTTCAGTGCGCAGCAGATAATAACAGGAGAGCAACAGTCAACAGGCAGATACTTATAATATAAGACAGTCAAGCGGCACTGAATGCTCTTTCAAGCCAGAGAGAGTCATCAAGACTAGTATGGAAATGCCAGAAAGAACTAAGGGACCAAAACAAGCTAAAACGTATCTGGGTGCCAGAACACAGAAGAATCGAAGAAAACGAAAAAGCTGAACTCGCAAAGAGAGGATCAGAGATAAAACTTATCGGGCCAGAGCCGGCTTTAGGGATACCAAAAAGTATGACCAGAAGTTACATCAAGGACTGGGTTCGTAAAGAACATCGATACTACTTGACAGTTTCCAGGCATAATGATGGTAGGGAGTTCACCAACCAACTATGCAGAAAAAGGTCTATACAGAACTGTTACAAATCAGTAGGACTAAGGACTATAACCGGCCTTATGACATGCCACATACCGGTAAAGGTCCACCTAAAAAGGCTGAATCTGTATGACGAAGACCTTAGGAACCTTAGACAGCCAGATACATCCAGGTAAACTGCGAGGCAGCATTTTCCGGCAGCCATACGAAGTCCTAGAAACAATAATGAAACACCACCCAGTAAAAGACCTGTACAACTTTGTACAGGGCACCAAAATACTAAAGTTGGAATAAAGCAAACAGGCTAAACTCAATAAGCCTTCTCAGGCTTCGTTGCTTCAATGGCCTCAAGGAACATTAAATTATCTATCACAGAATGAAAGGTATTTCCATAAAATTTGGAAATGAGAAACACCAAGCAACAGGAAACTTTGAGTATAAGAATTTGCACAGATCCAATAGAGATTTTTATTCTTTGAGAATCAAGAACTTCATGACAGCAGAGATTCTCCAGAATTAAAAATTACATGACAGGTTCTCAAGAAATATCAACTCTACTAACATCTTTGAGAATGGAGAGACCACACAACATAAATTCATCAGGAGTTTTTGGAAATAAGAAACACCAAACAACAGAGATCTTTGGACAAGACGTTGAAAAGAAATATCAAGGAAAGCAAAATCTACTGAAATAGTTTTTTCTCTTCATTGTTCGGCCTTTTACTTTCCAACTTGAAAGTTTTTTTTTTTGAAGTCACCCTCAAACCGAAATAATTGTGGTTGAACTTGGGTAAAAGTTACCCATACGCCACTAAATTGATGATATATACGCTCAGGTCACGCCATTATACAACAGTCAAGCTTCTAACAACTTCAAAGGTGCAACTAAATAAGTAATTAAAACAGGTTTTTAGTAATTATAATATCCAAATTTAGCTTGGCTTTTAGTTAGCTTAGCAGGAAACTAGAATCCGTTAATTTTTTTGCGAAACAAGGAAGTTTGCATCCTCATTTGCGTGTTCAAATATGATAATGATGATGAATTCTTATAAAATAATGTAACTTGTTCCAACATATAAGGGTTATATAACTATTGACTGTAAAAAGGCACGCGAAATAGTCTTGCAATGTTGTTATCTGTCTGGTTATAAAAATGATGGCTCACGATAGACTTACTAATAACTGCATGTTAATTTACTGACAGCCACACGTGTTTAGTAGAGTAATTAAAACAATAATAAGTTATTTATGCGGCCAGGGTTTTAATTGGGTGTTAATTTCTAACAAAAGGCTAAAAGACAGTCACTTATCAAGAACGCATCGCATTATAGTTTGTATTTTTGAGTTGACATGACACAGCGTCATTGTAAGTGAAAAGGAAGCAGTTGTTCCCGCCCATGATCGTTAACAGATTTAACCGATTCAAGTATTTTGTATACAAAAATGGTTGCAAGGGGTAGAACGTGTCAATCATTTTTGTGTGATTACAAGCGTTATGGCTTCTGTCCTCACATTGTCAGATTTTGAAGATGGATTTAATTTGGATAGTTTGATAGGATTATTATTTCTTCATTTAGATCTGACAGTGAGTCAAGAAAATTCTATATCGATGAAACTGTTTATTAGTCTTCGGATGTAATGCATCGAAAACTAAAATAGCTATGTGAAAGATATAGGTATAGCGCTCAATAGGAATATGGAACGATAAATTTAGGAAAAAAAGTGCTCCACCAAACATCCAAATATAGAGGAACATAAGAGAAGGACAGAGTAGAAGAATCAGTTCAAAGACACATACAGAGAACCGACCTGTTCTGAGAGATTTATTAAACTCGGGGTCAGGTTTGAAAAAAAAGTGACAGTAGCTAGTCAAGATGTCTGTTATTAGGCGTGTAGCCTTTTCCTGGTCAGCAATTTTTCCACTCGCCCAAGGGAGAGTTGTCCTAATGGCACTAAATGACGCTATAGAGTAGAAGAGTGACTGGAAATTATCTCAGAACTACAAGCAGCTTCGAACAGAGAAAATATAGTGAATCTGGCAACGTCTAAAATTCTTACAACCGATGATACACCAACTTATGTATATCGAAATCTAACATGCCAAATTCCGCATTGGATACTATGAGTGCATTGAAGGAACATTGACGACATTATAAAACTGAGATTGTCCAGCGATTTTTCCACTCGCCCAAGGGAGAGTCGTTCTAATGACACTGAATGACGCTATAGAGTAGAAGAGTAACTGGAAAGGATATTTTTCACTTTACCTAGCTTTACTTCTAAACTCCACTCAGTTGGCCAGCTCTTTCAGGAAGTTCAAGTTCAATGCGAAGCAGTGCAAATGAAACCGTCTTGATTTAACCGGTCGCGGCAAACGAAAAACCACAGGTCTATTTTCTCGAACCATACGTAACGGACGGAGTGTTTTTGGCGACTGGTTAAATTGAGACAGTTTCGTTTGCACTCCTTCGCATTGGACTTCAACTTCCTGAAAGAGCTGGCCAATTGAGTGGAGTTTGGAAGTAAAGCCAAGTAAGGTGAAAAAATATCCTCTCTAGTTTCGATATCTCTCAAGTTTAATTTAAAATCTAGTGAAGGAACATCGACGACATTATTACACTGAGATTGTCCTGTGATTTTTCCACTCGCCTAAGGGAGGGTTGTTCTAATGACACTAAATGATGCTATAGAGTAGAAGAGTAACTGGAAATCATCTCAGAACTACTAGCAGCTTCGAACAGAGAAAATATAGTGAATCTAGCAACGTCTAAAATTCTTTCAACCGATGATACACCAACTTATGTACATCGAAAACCAACATGTCAGATTCCGCATTGGATACCATGACTGCATTGGGACGAAATTGGTATTAAAAGAAGATAAGCAAAGGAAAAGTGGAATAGAAGAGGAGTAGATGTTAGAGGTTTGCTATAGAAGAAGAGCAAAACAATATGATGGATAATGTAAACTTGACACTAACTTATACAACTTAGATGCGACGTTGCTCTATAGAAGATATAAGACTTGAATGATAGAGTGATTAGAAAACACCTCATTTGAAGAGAAAAACAAATAAGAAGTTTGTGCATTTTTGAGGCATATAAATAGTATCAAAATCGTCCACTAAAACGAAATTCCATAACAATATGGCCCCGAGATAATAGTATAATTCAAGCACCTTAGCGTAGGTGCCTCGCCTGCCCGGTGCTTTCCAAGTTATGAGACCAAACAAATTGTTATGTATAAATCTACGTACCGCAACGTACTGCGGCTAATTTATTATAGCACTGGTGCGAACTCTACAAATGCTTTTGATGATACAATAGGATGTGGGTTAGAAATAGCCGGGGTGTGAGCTTACGATAGAGCGTATTTATTACAGATTTTGAAAAGTTTAGCATTAAAAGCGTATTAATCTTCATTTCTCCAACAACTTTTCAAAATTCCTTTATCATTCCAAAAGTGACAAAAATCAAAAAACCAAAAAATAGCATAAAATGTCTATGTTATTTAAAACTCATTTCCACTAGGTATAAGATAATGTTATTTTAATTTAACGACAATAAATCAGCCGATAACAATCTCTGTCGCTTCTTCCAATAAAGTATAAATATGCATATCATTTTCGTTTTTTTTAAAAGCCAAATGCTACCACGAGAAGCGATATTTTACCGCATACCTGTTGTTCCTTTAGCCACGCGGGTATAGGAAAATCCTAGCGTTAGAAAGAGACGCCGCATATCGGTTTTAATCCAAAACGAAGAAAGAATGCCGGGCCATAAATCTTGGAGTGACCTCGTAAATAAGCGGCGGTTGTAGTTTAAATATTCCAGATTATAAATAACTGGATATAAGCCACGGAGTTGTCTAGGGGGGCTTTAGTCTGTCGGCTTATGGTCAAAATATTTACAAAGCAAACATTATTTGTTGCAAATTTTATGATTTTGATGATATTGGAACTTGGCCAACAACAGGTGTGATTTTAAGTAGGTATGACTTACTGCTGATTGCTAACTGAATAAAACTTGCAGAAAAATGCCAAAAATGTATAAGTTTCAACAAAAGCGTTTGTTAAAGACTACTAAGTATACAACACATTTGGCTTTTATACTGTGTTTCCTTTTAGTTGAGAGCACAGAACCTCATTATGATGGCTGATGATATTTTCCTTATTCTTTGACAATCTAAATTGATTTTCTGCGTTCCCTGCTGGTAAAGGATTGGTATGGTGGCTGAAAACTCAGCAAGTCACCACTCAGATCAAGCTAAACAAGGTACAAAGGCTGATATGCCTAGGAATAACAAGAGCAATGTCGACCTGCCCCACCGCAGCCCTAGAGACGCTGCTTAACATGCCTCTACTTCACCTATGTGTGAAAAAGGAGGCAATAATCAGAGCTCACAGGCTATTCCAAACAGACAAGTTCAAGCATGGTGATCTGAGGGGACATCTGCGCATCTTTGAAATAATAAAACTGGAGAATGCCAGCAAACCAAGCAACCACATGGTCAGATTGGACTTAGAGATCCCATTCGCAGTGGTAATAAACGACCGTCAATCATGGGAGAATAATTAAAGAATTACCACTCGCAGACAAGGCATCTCTGTGGTACACAGATGGATCTAAACTAATGGAAGGAGCTAGACTAGGCAACCAAAGCCTTAAAGGAAAACACATCTTTATACTATCAGATAGCCAAGCTGCCTCAAAAGCCTCAAGGGCTTTCAAGTTCAAAACTAGTCTGGTATTGTAAACACACCCTGAAAACACTAGCGACACACAACCAGGTAACGCTGATGTGGTTTCCTGGTCATCGAGGCATAGAAGGAAACGAAGAAGCAGATGGCCTCATAAAAGAAAGGGCCTCAACACCATACCATGGACCAGAGCCCTATTGTGGCCTAATGAAAAGAAATCAACAAATGCGAGAAAGAGCAACTGTCATCATATTGGAGGCACACTCCGGGACTAAGATAGTCAAAAAGGTTTATCACCCATCAGCAAAAAGAGCGGAACAGCTCCTAAACATGAGCAGACCAGACATCAGAATGGTCGTAGGACTGCTCATAAAACACTGCCTGGTGGAATACCACTTAAGGTTAATGGGCAGAGCAGAAGACGATCTCTGCAGATTCTGCTCAGACGCAATAGAGACCGTAGAGCACCTGCTCTACGAATGTCCAGCCCAATTCTGCAAGAGGCTCAAATCCTCGATGGGGTAACACTGTCACCGGAAGGAGTTGGCCAACTGACACCCAGAAAAATAGCTTCTTTCGATAGAATTCTACGCTTCCTGGAGATAATTTAAGATGTAGAATAACGTAGAAAATATCTGCAAAGGTAGCAGTCCTGAGTGGCTGGAAAACCCAAACGACTTCCCCACAATCTACAATCTACAATCTGGTAAAGGAAACAGAGAGAGTATAGAAAAAGTAAATTTGAATATAGGTATTATATAAAAAGCAAAGAAGACGAATAGGTTCTGTTCTTGCACTTGGACTATATTACTATATCAAACCGATTCATGTAAAACCAAAAAGCTTTTTGAGGTACTTAGCTCACTGTAATCCGTCCGTGTTTCCTGTCACGCCGAATGGTTGTTTTTGGTCACACTTATTTATTTTTTTTCAAATGAAAAATACTTCATCCACCTATTTGGCTATAAAATTCTAAATCATTTCTACCCAAAATTAATCAATTTCCAACATGGTAGTACATAAATTAGGTAGAAAGACGTGTGGAGCACCCAGGAACCACCGCGAGCCGAGACGATTTTCGGTATGTCTTCGCCGTGTTGAAACCCCATAATAAATTTTAAAATTTGTCACGCCGCAGTTATTTATGTTTTTGATTATCGTTTTGTGCTAAAAAAAAAACATAACATAAAAGCCCGAAAACTAAATCATATTTCATTTGAAACAAATCGATAGTATCGCTCGACATCTGTCAACGGCACTTTTTCGAAAACAAAAACGTCGTTTCCTTTTCTTCTCTTCCACCCCCGTAATCGGTTGTCCCGTCACACAGAGATAGACTTTAATTGAACACGAATAGAGCCGGCGCTCTTAAAAAAATGTTTCGAAACAGGAACTTTTCAACTACGTTCAAGATTCTATTTGAGAAATATTATTCTCGCAAAAAAAAACAAGGATGAGTATTCAACCAAATGGTTGTACTGCCGGTCTAAAGTCATTCTTATATAGCATATATGGTTTCTAAGTCGCTGTTTAGTTGCTTTTGTATTAGTTTTTCTGGTTTTTGGAGCGCTCTGGAATGTATTTGGACTCTCCTGGGCTTTGGTGCGTTTTGGAGTTGCTTTGCATAATTATTACTCCTGACTCCTGTTTTCTGAAGCTCTGTGAAGAGGACTTAAACCCTCCTGGTTCCTCGACAGAAGTCTGGTAGGCAAGTCCTCTTTATTTCGAATAATTTTTGCTTTGTATTTTTGGATTCTCCCTTATAGATTTTTCAATATAATTTGCTATCAATTCATATTATCATATTATTGTTAAGTTTTTACCTGATAATCTTATCTTATCTGTTCTTGAATTATAAATATTATATTTTAATTTTTTCATCCAATTATTGGCTTTCATTTTGTCTGAGTGCTGATTGGTAGTGCCACGTTTATCTGAGGTAAGTCAATTTAGATTTTTGGACTTTCACGACCGCTATTATGAAATTTGATGATGCTCGAAACCAACCGCGTTTTTTTGGGTAGCATAACTTTTGACAGAAATTATATATTTTTTTACAGGTTATATGTGTTTTGTTATATATTTTTTGTATTAACATTCAATGTCACATATATGTGACATCGGTTTCCGATAAGTTTTCCAATAAAATTTACCACCTGTCACAATGGCAAACCGTGCGATACACATGTGTGACATGAACTGTTAGCTGTTCTAGACTCTCGGCTACGCTGTATAGGCAATAATTATTGTTCAATCTCCAGTGAGTGTTACCTTGTAACGTCAAACTCCAATAGGAGAGTCTAGAAACAACAGAAATCCGCACTAGTTGGGAGACGATATGAATCGAGATATGAACCACAGCTGCCACAAGCTTATGACTGAAACAGATTATCCAATCCTGAAACCATGCGACACAAATGTGTGCCAAACAGTCTTAGAAACTGATGCCAAAACACATCTGTCGCCGTTGAACCGCCCGGGAGTTATTTGCATTCAATCATTGTAAGGACATTGTCACTCTTATGTGACATCAGTTCCTGGCAAAAACTGCTTGTCACATATGTGTGACGCGTGGTCGTGAAAGTGTTAAAAAGGTACTGCTGCTCTGGTTTTCGAAATCAATTGTTAGTGTGGGAATATTGGAACATTTGCTCTAAATAGAGTCGGTGAAAAACAAATTTTTGTGTCTATCCCTATCAACTCTTCATTGAATCCAGGCAGAGGCCTGAATAGCCATTTTCTGTTTGACTCCGTCAATTAGTATTTCGACTAAAGGGTGTAATTTTTTAATAGAAATCCAGACAGGTCAAAAATTTAGAAAAAAGTTTTAATTAGAACATCTCAAGAATTTTGATATATTCTGGATTTGATTGATTTCACCGTCAGGTTTGTCTTGTAGTATCTATTATGGCTACCTTAATTTAAAAGGAAAATTTTGTCTATTTGGGGGAGAATCCAAAGATTTAATTTCCTATTGTTTCACCTTATTTTGTTCATATTTTTGCCTGCCAGAGCTACTGTCAGGAAAGCAGTTCGTGTGGATGTGCACGATCTTGTCAGTGATATTTTTGCTGACAATCTGTTCTGCAGTGATGGTTAAGGCAGTAATTTCCATTTGGAGAAGATTTATCTTTAGTTAAGTTCAGTTTGAAGGTTTTGTAGTATAATCCGCATCCCGAGCCTGTTTCAGTTTTGTACCCATTACTCTAGATGCCACTGTGTTGTTACCGATGCCTCGTACTAAAAATAGCTCTTAAAAATGTCGAATGTGATGTTTATAGAAAATTCCTGGGTTTCAAAATGTGAATTAGTAAAATGTTGATTGATGAAGTTCTTGATCAGTCCTGATAATCTGCCCTCGTGGGCCTTATGAGTTGAAAATGTTAAAAAATTTGCTTCAAATTGAGTTTTTTTATTCGGATGATTTTCGATAGGGTTTCACATTCATCTTTTGACAGGTGACTAATACTTTCTTTCTCAACACTGTGTCCATTTTTTTTTTTTTTTTTTTCAAAATCGGTACGGTTTTAGGGCACTTATGATCCTTAAATAGAAGTAGTAATGAACAGCAGTACACACTGAACCATATTGTAGTCCATGAGAAAGATGGGTATATCGATGACTAGGAACCATACAGCAAGTAGAATCTATTCCAGTACAAACATCAGTGATGGTTCCGATACATTTAGTTCATATAACCATTGAGGAAGAAGTGACAGTTTCTGAAAATATGAACAAAACTCTCTGTAAGGCAAAAGACAATACAGTCAATGAAGCTCACGAGCTGAAAGCAGAAGATTTTGCATGGTACTTTCTGTTCTCGTATGTTGTTAATGGAATCAAGGAACAAATCAGGCAAGGTAAAATTACACACGTGATTACTTCCAATATCGAATACTAGGCAGTGACACAAGATTTCAACGGAATGACTTTTTCTCCTACGCCTTGTCCACGTTTGTATATCAGCGAGTGAAGGCAACAATCTCCACACGTGGAAAGAAGATTCGATTCCATAACGGAAGAGTTGAAGATGTTTACCTTCACCTCAAGGACTTGAAAGGATCCGATGTCTAGCAGCCCCAACATACTCTATAACACTCAGCAGTAATAATCTCAACTAGCTCGATGTGAGAAAGGCCCTCTTAATTGCCAATGAAAGACCTGACTAGGATACAACTGATGATGATAGCTACATAATGATTAGTTGAGCGGTATCCAGTGATAGTGAGCCGACACTCCGTGATTCGAATCAACATAATTAAATTTGTTATAAACAACTATAAAGTATTTGGAGGTCGAATTAAGGATTACTGGTAGCGAATTGAATTCCAAAATTGTGGCAGTCCACACCTACACATGGTTGTTTGGATTAAGAACTTTCCAAAAGGACTCAATTACTACAATATAGTAATGAAGCTCGCGAGCTGAAAGCAGAAGAGTTTGCATGGCACTATCTGATCCCATATGGAATGAAGAAAGGAACCCAGACAAGGTAAAATCACACCATTGGATCACTTACCGCAGTGACACAAAATTTCAACGAAATGACTACCTCTTCTACGCCTCATCCACATTTAATTTTCATCGAGTGAAGGCAAGAATCTCTACATGTGGAAAGAAGATTCGAGTCCAAGGCGGAAGAGTTAAAGATGAAGTATGTTGCTGCCAATTGCCATCGGACGAAGAAGATCCAGAACTCTATGAAATTATCAAGAATAGTCAGATACATCGCCACACCCAATGCTAGAAAAATATTATGCATTGCCGCTTCGCATTTCCTCAACAAGAATGCACTGAGACGCAAGCAAGATAAGTGGATCAATAACTACAACCCGACTCTGCTGAGGTTGTGGAAAGGAAATATAGATATCCAACCATGTGGCTCAAATGTCACCAAGTAGATATCGAAATCTGAGCCTACACAGCTTGGCTTCAGCGTAACATAAGCAATCCGACAAATGAGGCGTGAGGAAACGTACATATCAATGAAGCTCTTATCTTCCAAAATAAAAGTTTCTCAAGCTAGGTTTAGAGTCTCATAATCAACTGAATCATTTTCCTTTTAAAGTAGGGTGTTATAATTTTGACTGTATTCTCATGTTGAATCAGTTTTTCCAGGGTGGAGAAAGACATTTGTGTTTTTTATATCATATATTTCTCTAAACATGTGATATCTTGAAATAATTAGCTGAAATAGTTGAACGTAGCCGTTAAAATGTCAGTCACAATCCGATATATAGGAAAACAGCTTCGAAAAAGAGACCCACCGGTCCGCCAAACACGACGCGCGCTCCATCAATCAACCCCTCGTGCCTTGAAAACGGTTCCGAAACAAAAGCAGCGGGAAATTCGAATTGTATAAGATTCCAACAACGGCCGCGAATGGCTGGATTTTTTTTTCCAACATCCGATACAAAACCTTCGCGCGCCAACATCGAGCAGACTTTTCATAAATAGAAAAGATTGATTGATGGATGGACGTCGAGTTTTCTTTCAGTTTTCGCGATTTCGGATGGAGGATCTGGAAAGTATGGATTAGAAATGTGGAGGTTTAGTTATTTTGTCTGTTTATGAGCGAGTGCTATTTTGCTTGGACCATTTCATATTATCGTGACTGCTGACCTTTAGGGAAAATAACAATCAATGAGCTCATTTCTTGAAATAATAATCCTTATCAAAATCTGGACAAGCTCAAAAAAAAAACTAATAATTAATTAAATTAATTAAGTAGCTCACACTTTGTTCAGACTATGACCAGAGATATCAACAATAACATAATAATTAAACAAAAAATTTCTTTTTTATTGTAAACAATAACATGCTTGACAATAGTAATTAATAACTGACATGCATTTTTGTGAGCTTTTGATAAAGAGCTTTTGTTTATCTTGAGTGTTCATTGCTATAAAAAATAAGTCTCATTAATTGCTTGTAGTAAACATATAGATAAAAGCTTTTGTTTAAACTTGAATTCCTATATTGGACTTGTAACAAAAAAAAACAACGCATTCACAAAGAACTAAGGCGCATGAATGCAATGAAATCAACTATGACAAATTGGAAACATGCTCGGAGTGGTTAAGATTTTCCAGGGTTACCTTGTGACGCAATTTGTTGAAGAATAGGCAGAGAACGTCTTAACTCCGTTGGAGTATTCAAGGGGCTCGTTGGGAAAAACATGGAGGATAAGATCAAGAATGAAACATTGGATTTACCAAACTTTTGTCAGACCTATTATCACCTACGCCTCATTGGTATTATTCAGGAAAACCACCTATTTAAAATATTATTTCTTCAAATCTTAATTTTTTAAAACGTCTACTATAGTAAAGCAAATGGTAAATGTTTCAACCATGTAGGCGCTGTGAAGTTTTTGCGGGCGCGCCACAGAAAAACGAAAGTAGGTACCGAAGGGGAGATAAAAAATGAGAGACTAGAGAAGAAGTCCCTTAGACCACTTGTGTGCCATTGTTCATTATTCAATTTTTATTTTGTATTAAACTGATTGTTCAATCCAATTTGTGATTAGTTTGTATGTCATAAGGAGCATTCACAGGTCAGTTGAATAGTTGAATAATAGTTACATTACAAGTGCGTTTATGAATATGATTACAATAACGAGTGTGAAAGATTAGAACGACGAGGTCGTAGACCGAGTCGTTCTAATAACAGGAATTTTGTAGTCATGTTTAAAGGCACGTGTGATGTACAACGTTTTATCTACAAAGCGAAAAATAAGAATGTTTTTTCAATTATTTTCATTTATTAGTAGTTGTATACCTTCATTTTACACAGGTTTAACTTTGACATTGAATTTTAATTTTTGGTAATCGGAAAGTGCATTAGGGATGAATCTACTGATACTTTCCTACCCTGACGAGGGAATATCCTAGCAAACAAATTGAAATAATCAACCTAGAAATATTGGCTCAAAATAACAATTATAGCTGAGTAGCCTACCGTACAGGACCTCAGTACCTGCTGGTGGAACTGGCTAACTAACCAAAAACTCTTCAGTATTGAATATAGGTAATGTTGAGGGAATGTAGTGTGTGGAATTAAAATTTTAGCACAAGGACAGGGGCGGTAGCTAATTTGAACTTTTATTAACTCACAATTATTTATTAAAATGACACAGTATGATTTGATTTTTGAGGAATGTTAGATCAGGGGTATCTCTACCGTGCTCTTTCCCCTTGTGAGTCCCAGGTCGAGAACGGTATAATTTTCTAATGATAAATAAAACAATTCAAATCGTTTATTTTACATATTACAACTTAACCCTTGAATATCCCTGATTTTGCTATTCTCGGGCGCATGTTCACTAAGTAAAACTGAGTAAGTTTCGACAACGTAGGTCCTGTTTGTTTGTCATTTCGTTTTTTGAAAGATTTGTTAAAAGAAGAGATAATACAAATTCACACCGTTCAATCTTGTTGAATGAACCCGGGTATGTTATACTACAGTATGGTGTCCAAAGACTGAGCAAATCACTATACACAGAATAGTTTACGTAGAGTACAAAGACTAATCTGGCTAGGAATAACAGGGGCCATGTCAACCTGCCCCAGTGCAGCCTTAGAAGCACTGCTGAACATGCCTCCTATGTGAAAAAAGAGGCAAGAATAGTTGCCTATAGGCTACTCCAGACAAAAAGATTTAAATCTGGTGATCTGAACGCCGACATACGCATCCTCCAGTCAGTCCAGTCTATAAAGGTCAAGTTTCAGAGTAAACCAACAGATCATATGATAACATCACTGGACACTTGACATTCCATACGAAATGGTTGTAAAAGAACGCCAATGATGGAAGAACGCAAAGCTGCCGCAAGCGGACAATGCATCATTGTGGTACACACATGGTTCAAAGGTAATAGAAGGAGTCGATCTGGGAATACTTGGACCAAACTTCAAACTCTCCTCAGTAATGGGTGAAACGCCCACAGTATTTCAAGCTAAGGTACTGGCCATAAACATCTGTGCCCAAGAGTGTATTAAAAGAGGCCTTCCAAGAGAGCACATTTACATACTGTTCGACAGTCAAGGCTCTAAGAGCCATCAAGTGCAATTCACCGCAATTTGGGGTAGGTTAAAATATTGTCGTATCTAGGATAATAGGGCATCTCCCTTCGGTTGATTAAACCCAATCGTCTTCCAAAAAAGGTTCATGGGTTTCAGGAAAATCATTGATCACGTTACGTTTAAATGACATCCGGTTGCAAGTTGAACGAATTATTGAATAATTATTTTGTACAAGGAATTATATTTATGAAAAAAACTCCAAGTCGTGGTCTCAATAATTTTTAATATCCAGGTTACATGTTTCGCCCAATAATGGGCATCATCAGACCTATAAAAAAAGAAAACCTCTTACACTAAAAACAAGCATGTACAGAAACACATACCTTAAACTAACTCTCGGAGTGAGTGTTTAAAACAGACGCATACATTCAATACATCTTTACAAGAAATTTTTTTTAAATAAGATACAAACACTATAAAAATAAGTTAAACAAAAGTGGAATATGTCCGGAACCTGACAAGGGCAAGACAGAAATCTTACATAACCTAAACTAGATCCAAGTAAAGGAGGACATGCGCAAGCGGAGCAGGCGGGCAAGGTGCGAGCATCTCAAGAATCCCGAGTGAGTATGTTAAAAGCTACGCGATAAATAAAAAAATTAAAAAAAAAAAGAATAGGAAAACGCAAACAGAAGAGGAGAACGACGTGACAACTGTCCAGAGAGAGACATAAGGCAAATGTTTTTGGAAAACAAATAATTCCAACCCCAGTGCCCTAATGTGAAAAAAGTATTATTTAAATTATGTTATTGAAAATTGAATTGGGTGCATAATTGAACACGTCGTTCACACAGGGCAGGACAGGGCTCTTCTTGGCTCTAGTAACCTGGAGATTAAAAATTTTTGAGACCACGACTTGATGTTGTTTTCACAAATATAATTTGAACACAGGTCTCTTTGAGCCATGACCTATTTTTCCGAATTTGTACAAGGAACCTAAACTCATGGAAGGTCAATGTCAACGACAGTTCACCGGTAATTGTTATAATCAGCGATCACGCACCATGGTCGCTTGATTAATATAAAATAATGACTTCTGGAAGATGAGAGGGTAGTCTACAGACCGAGAATCATCCGCGTTAGTAAGTCAGTAATAAGAGTGCCTTTTAGTCCTGTGATAATTATTTGTGCCCAAGCTTTATTTTAAATACACTTTCCTATTTTTGTACTTGGCTCTAGTTTTGATTCTCACCCTCTCATTACCCCCAGGTCCGACAATATCCTTGATCTAGACAACTTCTTGGCATGAAACAGTCGTTGCTCTGCTCACTGGACACTGCCTAGTAAAATATGACCTAAAAACAATACACAAATCAGACAACGAGAACTGAAGATCTTGCAAACAAGTAACAGAAACTACACATTTTTTAATCTGTGAATGCCCTACTCACTTCTGCAAAAAGCTGAAATACCTTGAAGGGGTACAGCTAACACCCCATTTTACTTTACTCAGGAAGCTGACCTTCTTTGGGAGAAGCCTACAAACCTTGGACACCAACTAGAAGCAGAATCGCGCACAAAATATCTGGAACTGTAGCAGTGCTTGATCGGCTGGATCAAGCTGTTGCGACTCCTAATTCAATCTAAAATCTATAATCTGAAACCCTTGGAAAACGACTTTCTGATGCCATCAGGATAATGAGCGACAATTCCAAAGATTTCGAACTGATTATAAATAAAAATTAATACACTTTTAAGACCATCAGGAAAGTTGCTGTTATCATCAACTATATTTGAGAGTGACAACAGGGATGTTCCCTTCTTGTGAACATCATGAAAGTTTGTCATCATTATTTCGTTTTGGCAAAGACATCTGGCTTCAAATATTTCAAAGCATGAATCTACAACACAAATACTAAATTGTCTATTCATGTTGTGAATGTTTCAATTATTGAAGAATATCAAAATTGAGACATTAGCTTGATACAATCAAACTGTCTCTATTCTTCATTGAACAACAATATTTACAGCAAGGGCAAATAACCTCAAAAATGAAACATCAGGATCCAAATTGTCCAACATTAACACAATAAGCTCAATGACGATTTCAAGAGTTATAGGGGAAACCCTTCCCATACCAAACATTGCTCTCATCATACGAAAAAAATGTGTCTGCATTGAAACAAACCCAGAGTTTGTCCTGGAAAAATTTAAAGCGCACTCAAGTCAATTTGCAAATTCAATGATGCAATACCTATACTTATTTGAATACAAGGAAACTACTGTTTAAGTAAATGTAATTCAAGTTCAATTGTGAAGCGAAGGTTTAATTTAAATAATTTAAATGTCCCATCACTTCCTACCGACACGATAATAGCAGTGGTTGTATTTTTGTGGAACACAAGTCAACTTAAGTATTTTTTTGTAGTATGTGCTATTCAATAACTAATGTTTTATCAATAATAATTATAAAAATATACAAAATGTCAGTCATTCTGCCACATTATACAAATTCTTGAAGGAAAATTTGTGTGTGTGTTTTGATTGGATCTCTCAATAATTAGGAAGAAACGAAAATGGGTTTTCCGATTTTTCCAAAACTTATCTCAAGAAATATGTTGGTTATCAAAGAAACAAAGATAAATTTATGAAAAGCAATAACTATGATTGTGTCAATGTATAGGCACAAAGCGTTCACGGAACCAAAAGGGAACAAGAAAATCAGCTCACGATCTAGATTACTAATGAGACACGCTCCATATTAATAAATAATAAAATATTACTACGTCTGCCAATGGAGCGCTTTTACTTGTGCTCAGACAATGGGCTGAGATACAATCTGAACAGCAAATAGAGAATGTACAATAATTATTATTTCTATCGATGCTTAAAAATAACCTCACTTAATCTTTTTATAACTTGGCACCGAGTTTAAAAATAAAAATTTTCTCACATTAGTCTTTCGCTTTCGGAAAAGTTGTTTTATAATCGAATTTATATATTGTTTGTGGAGCCGCTTTGTTTTGTGTAAGCGTTTACCATGTTTTGTAACGAAAGAATTATCGGCCATAAATTTGTTCGGATCAAAGAGAGCAAATTTTCTTTTAAAATATTGTATAACACCTATTTGTTATGTTTAATTTACTCTAGGAAATTGAAAAATGTATAACAGGAAAACTGAATGAAGCTATTCACCATTCCAAAACTTCTTTCGCAAGAAAAAAAAGCTCTTGACAGTTCATATGTCGCGCATAAATCAAAAATGTTGTTTAATTAGCTCATATTTCAATTAAGCAACCCGATTACGCAAGTAGATGCCGACCAAAAATAATAGGGAAAAAATCGGGCATTGCAGGATGGATGCTGGCGGGTTTAATGAATGTGTCGGTGACCACCCATGAAGATCTGGTGAATATTAATAATTGGGATGTAAGAAAATATTGCAACAAGACCAACATCTGGGTGATGAAATCTAACAACGAAGATTATATTTAGTTGGCAAGTAGATGAAATTCGATTCTGAGGAGAAATTCAAGAACAAATTGTATGATAGAATGGAGTATATAGGATCAAATTAATGTTCCTCGAAAGAATCATTTAAAATTTTTAACAAATAATACTTGATAATGATGGCGGAACAAAAATATTGAAAGCACACGACGCAGTTCTGAGGAAAAAAAAATGAAAATGGATTTGAATTTATCTTCTATCTATTTCTCCCTGTTACAGTTTTAATTTTGTCAATAGTTCTCTCTTGTCAGGGCCCCTATTCTGTGAACATTTCTTACACGCAAATTAGTATTATTTCGAATGCTCCATATACATAGGTGTCCCAACCACCACAAACCCATTCAGATTTATTATGATTTTTCTAGATAAACACCAAGACTTCTATTTGGTGGTTTTCCTATTCCAAGCTCTAATGAATCTCCAGAAATGCCTAAAACTACTCTAGATGTTCCTTTTTCACCACCTCTGGTTGGAGTTCCAATGAAACTCGAAGAAGTTACTGCTGAATTACAAAAAGAATTTTCCAAAGAAATTGAAAATATTGTCAGTAATGACTAGTTCGAATACTCCCAAGCAACTTCACCAGGAAACTTTACAAACGTTAGAAGAAAATTAAAATATAACCATCCAATGCCAAAGGCTTTCAACAGATGCTAGATATACTAATTTGCATATTTACGAAGAAGACATGGTGATTCTTGAAAAAAATTCGCATTATCAGTTAACCACAAATACATTTTAGATATGGGCATGGGCACTAATAATTATCACAGGACTAAAAGGCAATACTGACTAACTAACGCGGATTATTCTCGCTCTATCCCTTCATCTTCCAAAAAACATTATTTTATATTTATAACGCGACCATGGTGCGTGATCGCTGATTATAACAATTACCGGTGAACTGTCGTTGACATTGACCTTCCATGAGTTTAGGTTCCTCATGTGAATTAATAATCCGTTTAACTTGTAACCTAATGTTATTTGAACGTGACGTGATCAATGATTTTCCCGAAACCCATGATCCTTTTTTGGAAAACGATTGGATTTAATGCCCTATTATCCTAGATACGACAATATCTTCAATAACGTTCAAATTTTTACTTCCATGCTCTGAATTTATTATTCTGCTTACTGCAAGTCAAGCAGCACTAAGAGCTCCGAGTAGCTTTGTCACTAAGTCTAGCCTAGTATGGGACTGCCAACAACTCCTAAAGCAACTGGCGTCTCGTAATAGAGTCACCTTGTCATAAGTAACAGGGCACCAAGGAGTTGAGGGACCAACTTGCAAGCCAAGAAGCTGCAATACCATTTCTTGGACCAGAACTTTTCTTTGGCATTACGAAAAGCCATATGATAGGAGAAGACCACAATTGGGTAAAAGCTCAATAAGCTTACCACTGGAACATGTTTCCAGGACTTAGACAGGAAAACAATTCATCTCGCCTTGTCTTGGCTGTAGACTATTTTATTGAGAGCTTTCGAGTGGTAACTTAATGTAAACCATATAATTCTTAAACAGCGGCTTTGAGAGATTCACAACAGCTGCCGGTTCAGTAAGTTTGAAGAAAACGAGTCAATAAGCGATTGAAATAGAATCGAAGATCTAGGGGAAGGAATTTTATGAATCGTCACTTAACTAATTTTAAAAATTCAAATGAGGAAGAATTGCAAACCTAATATGTTGAACGATGAACATTGACAATCTGGAGGAGGATAAAGACCTTGACTCAGGAAACAAAAAATAACAGGAAAAAAATAAAAATTCTTACGGAAAAAGAAGGAAATCACAAAAAAATACCTACGGAAAGGGCTACGTATTTGAAGAGAGCCTATTGTAGGTATTTTTGTGGAAGAGAATTTTGAAAGGATGGTCGATTGTTAAATGTTTGTGCCACTGTGTCTCTTTTGAACATGAAAACCAATTTATTTCTAGAATAGTTCTGCAATAATTTATAATTACCTAATAACTGAATAACATAATAATATATCCTTACAGACATGGCGGAGTGGTCCTTAATTCTAAGATAATCTTTTTAGAATATTTTTTTTTTTAACGTCTTGTAAGTTATTCTGTCAGTCTCCAGTTCCACATGTTGAAAATTTACCAACTATAATTCAACAGATGCTCAGTATATAATTTCAAAAATATGCCTCCCAGCAATAAAATAGGCCAGAACCTAAAAACTGTCATCTTTTAGTTTCCGTTTGCCTTTTGTTCTATTGTGCAATTTTTCGGAACCCTATTATTTCAGGTTTTGCATATTTCTCGGTTCAAAATAATTTGCTCAAACAGATGTTTTCGAATAGTTGACGATTGGAGAAAGTAATTTTTAATCTTTATCATTGATTGATTTATTTTTATTTCAAACTTTGAATAGGTGTACCTAGATGGATTTTTCCAAAAAAAGATTGTTGATGAGAACCTATGACTGAAATTTCTCTGTGAAACAAATATTGGAAAAAAACCAACCTTATTCACGAATCTATTTTTATAAATTTTAGGCCATCATGTGTGTGTGTGTGTGTTAAATAAAATATTTGCAATAATTTCTTACAACTATTAATTATATTTCCACCTGCCGCATGTAATGTAGTATGTTTTGCACCAAACAAAATTGAGGCCGAGCGCCACACCGCGATGGCACCAATGTTTGCGTCCAGAATAGTAAACGGCAAATTTAATTTTTGCCATTAGTCTAATATGACAACTACATTTAACTACGTTTTAATAAATGACTACAACGTAAGATGTTTTAATCCGGTGGTGTATAATTATTCATTCGACGAATTATAATTTTATTATGCAGCGATGACCCCGATTTTCTTCCTGAAAATACTTTTTACCACAAAGTCTTGTTTCAAACAACTCAATCAAGTTTCGATTTCTTGCATCACAAGCGTGTATATAAGAAAGGGTCAATGGCAAACGCCTCAACAGGTGTATACATTTTGGGCTTGCTCGACATTTTGCTGGACAATCGAACATAAACCCCTAGAGCTGTCAGGGTATAATAATGCGGGGCCCGGAGCAACGGCTTGTGACCCCAACGACTATAAATTTTCTCATGGTGCTTTTCAGATCGTTGTGAATGAACTTTGGCGTCTGCAAGAATGCGAGTTTGTTTCAAATTCGTGTTATCATCCGACGGACGTGGATCATTATTTCTAGGTTCAAGTCAAGATAATCCGCGGGAGGTTATCTGTGGCACACTATTGCCCAAAAATTTCTAGTTCATTGAACCAAAATCGTTTTACGACCACGACTTAATTAAAGCAAATTGGAGCAATGTTATGGAGCCTAAAAGCACTTTCGTGCAAAATTTATCGTGTAAGGACTATAATTTGTTTGATCATGAATATGTAAAACATTTTATTTTTAGGGTATAAGAAAACTAATGATTTTGCAAATTAACTGTTTTCGCTGGCTATTCAATACTGATCAGACGTTGCGATAAAGAAAAATGACCTCCTCCCATATAGTAAGAAGATTAATATTCAACCCAAGGAAGTACCATCGATAAGTAATCAGATACAAAAATAAATCATACAGTCTTGTCAGCTGATATCTTCAATAATAAAGATATCTCAATTTTCGGTATATCATGTAGTACTCCTCCCAGTCCAATAACAATCATTACAAAGGCAGAACCACACTTTTTTCATGTTTTGTTTTGTTTATAAATGCTGGCCAGCTTTTATGGTAGCGTGAATGAGAATCGCAAGGGCGGAGAAACGTTTTTCGGTCCTCCAAGATATTGTAGCCTCGAGGAAGCGGTGGTCTGTTATTATCTCATTCGATACGTCGCAAGAGGAACGGCCATTCCTGTGTTCGAGCCGTTGGGGAAGCGGAATGAGAAATAACTTTTTTGACCTTTAAAACAAACGGATCTGGTTTGGTTTTCGATCGGCGAATTGCACCAGTCTCAACAATTTTTGAAAATCCAAAGAATCAATATTATAACTTTAATATTTTGTTAATTATTTTCCATTCATTCAACGTAAGTTCAAAACTGTGTGTTCATTTCATCGTCTTAAACCACTTGGGGTTCGGACCTATATCCCACTTCATATATAAAAACCTGAATCTATAGAGCTGTTTCACAAAAAACTCTTTTACTGCCAAATTCTGGAAATTCCTGGCTATTTGATCTTACTTTTTCCTTTGATTCTTCAGTTCTAACCCAAAGCTGCCCAATCAAATGAACGCAGTTGTAGAGCTCTCGAATGGCATAATATCTTTGCTACTTGGTATGTGATGTAGGTGAAAAACTATCAGAAAGTGAAATAAAAAATCTTGCATGAATCATTTGAAACATCTTAAACAGGGCTTTTATGTATGAGTAGGTACAAGAAAAATTCCAGATCATCTGAGAGATGTTGAAAAATTATTATTTCCATAGGACTCTTAAGACCCTTTGCAGAAAAAATGCCCATTCTCTATAACTTTTTTTTTCAAAATTGATTACCTATCTTTAAAACATATCTGTAAACTGTTGTTTTTCTAAAATGTTTGTCCTTCATAACTTTTCTAATGACGAGGATCCAAATATCATGTTTTCGCGAGTTTCTAGAATATAAAGACATCATGTTGAAGGAGTTAACTGATCTGAGACCTCATGATGTGTATGTGTGTGTGTTGGAGGTATCAGTTATACCGCGACCAAGGTTGATCTATTGTACCCCTCCTTCAGGTTTCCTGCTCAAAGCAGCCCCTCCAGTCCTTGGTCCTTTAGAAATTTTAGGATATCTAGCGGTTCCAGGGCTGGAATGTCTTCCAACTGTATAAGGGCACTTCCCAGGTTCTTCATCCTTGAGCGACTAACGGCATCGCAGTTCAGTAGAAGATGGTGAGGTGTCTCTTCTCCGTCTTCACAGAATCTACAGGTGCCACCTTTTTCCTTCTTCTAACCCCAACTTCTGTAGGTGTTTCTTGAGTCTGCAATGTTCCGAGAGAAACCCGGTTAGAGTCTTGAGACTTTTCTTGCTCAGGTTGACCAGCAGTTCTGATCTTTTTTGGTTAAAGTTGCCCAATAGATCTTTGGCCTGTCATAGTCCTGGCTGTTCTAGCCATTGTTTGTTAGCCAGTTCTCATCTTTTTCGAGGATTTCTTTGAGGTACGCATTTCCGACGCCGCGAAATGGTTCTGACCCAATGCTTTGATAGTTGCTTGGCTGTCAGACATTCTCTCGTTTCCGATAACTTTTGTTCAGGTTGAACTGCACGCATCTTCCGATCTCATGAAATATGCTTGATGATTTCCCGATTGGCTCCGAGTATCGGGTCCGTGCCCCGAATACTCCGGGTCTAGTTGCCTCAGCAGTTTTGGAACCGTCTGTATACCATTTGATGGTGTTTGCTTTAAGAGATCCGATAGATTTCATGTTCCATCTGTTTTTTGTACTTAGTTCGAGAGAAAACTGAAATTATCAGTTCGATAGAAAACTGAATTTATCAACAATCACGTCTTTTGGTAGATCCATGAGGTGTGCACAGTTTGGGATAGTGAAAGTTCTGTCAAGGTTTCCATTTGTAGACCTACCTTCTCCAGTCTGAAACATGATCCACTGGCAACTCGCTTTACTATTATGTGGAGTGGTGTGAGGTTTACAATGACTTCTAGTGCCGCGGTTGGGCATGATCTCAGTGCTCCTGTTCTACAGAGACACGCGAGTCTTTGCACTTTTCCTAGGGTTTTCCTAGCTGTTACTAGCTGGGTTTGGCTATACCAGGCTACCGCTCCGTAGGAGATGAGAGGTCTCACTATCATGGTACCTATACATCCATCTTAGGATTAATGGGTTATAACCGCATGTTTTACCCGCAATATTTTTGCAGGCCATGATTGCCGAAATTGCTTTGTTTTTTGTGTTCTCTACATGTCGGTTCCAAAGAAGTTTAGAATCTAGGGTTATTCCTAGGAATTCAACTTCTTTTTTCCAATCAAATCTGCTTCTATCTAGGCGAATGTTTTTCAGGTTTGGGAGTTTCGTTCTTTTTGTAAATGTTACCAGTGTAGTTTTTGCTGATTTTAGATTCAGCCCCACTGTCTGACACCATTCCTTTGTGATTCGAAGTGCTTTTTCTATAAGAGTATTCCTTCGTATTTGCCTCGGGCCATGATAACAGAGAGACTTCATGATAGTAAACGAACAAATTTTTCTAAAGATCTGAGAGATGAATTCGACACAAAATGAGAGATGGAATTCTATGGATATATATTGTAGTGTTGTATAGGAAGAAGTGTTTTTCCAGCCTGGTTCTTGGAACCTTTGCTCTGAGCATTTAGAATAAATCTCAGCAACCCCCATTTTGATCTGATTATCAGGACTTTATTGCAAAAATAACCCAATGAAGCATTGGGCATTGAATATTTGGATCAGATCCGGAAGAATAAAACTAAGTTTTTATGCATATTCAATTTTTTTCAAGAAAATATTTAGGTTATTAAATAAATTTAAATTAAAAATAGCCTTGCCAGGATATGGGCTGCCAACCACATGCCTGCCGGATCTTCTACTAGTACCCCCTTTGGAATTTAATTTCAAAATTTTCAAACTTGATTTTCTCGGAACCCGTGAGAGATATTGAATCGATATTATTAGGGCTTGTAGCCCTTGATAAGGGCTTTAAAATAGTATTTAGCTGAAATCGCTTGCATTTACGGTTTTTGAGAAAATCGAGTTTGAAGTTTTTGACATCTTTGAGGCCCAATTTTTCAAAAACTATCTGAGTTATTGAGCTCAATTTTGCACAAGTTTATAGAGAATTTGATGCACTTTCCAACAATATAATTTATTTTGATTTGCTTGAATTTAAATGGAAATGTGTATTGGCAACTGCTCATATCCATGTCAGAAATTGAAAAAAAAAATCTGAGATTTTCTCTCTAATTTTGTTTCTCTTTAAAATTATATTTTTGGAATGATGTTAGACATTTTTTCGACTAATTTAGACTTGCTCTATTGACTGGAAAAGTCTAAATTTGAAAAAAATAAAAAATTAAAATTTCGAATTTTTTTCGAAGGGTACCTTCTCAGATTTTTATTGCAAAATTTGCAGACTCAATTTTCTTGGAATTCATAAGAGCTATTGATTCAATTTCTCAAAGATAAAAGCTCAGAAATGGTATTTAGTTAAAATAGTAGACTTTTTGAGAAAATCGAGTTTAAAGTTTTTGAAATTTTTTTGACTAAAATTCAACTTTGAGTCTCAATTACTCAAAAAGTATTTGAGCTATCAAGCTTAATTTAGCATTGAATTATAGGAAATTTAATGTTTTTTCCAACGATATATCGTATTTTTATTTGCTTAAATGTCATTCAAGATATGGGCAATTTTATTGGTAAAATATTCGCCATACTGAATATTCTACCAATCAAATTACACTATATTATCACGTGATTACGCCAGAAATGTCAACTTGAGCCGAAAATATTGAGAAATAGAGATAAGAAATTGAGTAAAAATTGGTGGATAAGAAGACACTCATGTAATTTCCATTTCAGGCTCTTGAATTTTAATTCATTTCGTTAAATTCAAGAGCCGGGAATAAACAAAAATTGAGCTGGAAAAATTAAAAAACACAGAGAAGAAATGTAAGAAAAATTGGTAGATAAGTGGACATATCTTTTCTATCCCAGGCTCTTCAATTTTTTTCTATTTCGACAAATTTAGGTGCCAGGAATAGACAAAAATTGAGCTGGAAAGATTGAGAGATTGAGATTCAAGAGGAATCGAGAAAAAATTGCTAGGCACAAAGTATTTTGTTCCTATCGCAAGCAATTTAGAAGAAAGCAAAAATTCAAGAGCCGGGAATAGATAAAAATAGAGACAGAAAAATTGAAAAATAGAGAAGAAACGTAAGAAAAATTGAGGAAAATTGGTGGTAGATAAGACATTTATGTTTTGTTCTATTTCAGGCTCTCGAATTTTTTTTATTTCGAAAAATTCAAGAGCCAGGAATAAACAAAAATTAAGCCAGAAAAATTGGGAAATACAGAGAAAAAATTCAAAAGAAATTGAGAAAAATTGGTAGGTATACATACTATTTTGTTTGTATCTAGAGAAATTTAGCAGAAAACCAACATACAAGAGCCGAGAATATAGACGAAAATTGAGACAGGAAAACTGAGATCAAATAGAGAAGAAATGTAGAAAAATTGAGAATGAAATGGTAGCTAAAAGGACATTCATGTTGTTCCTATTCCAGGCTCTTCAAATTTCTTCATTTGGATAAATTCAAGATCCGGAAATAGACAAAAATTGAGCTGGCAAAATTGAGAAATAGAGAAAAGAGAGTTAGGATGAATTGAGGAAAAGACTGGTAAGCAAATCTTGTTTCTCTTTCAAGCTTTTGGATGTGCTCTATTTAGAAAAATTTAGAAGAAAACGAAAATTCAAGTGCCGAGAATAGACAAAGATTGAAATGGAAAAATTGAGAAATAGAGAAAAGAAATCTCGGAAGAAATTGAAGAAAAATTGAGAACAAATTGGTAAGATACCGTAACTTGGGGGTCTGGTAGCTCGAACAATCTACCATTCTCCTGGAACAATGTAAACTTCTATAACATAAAGAACAAAACTCAAAAATCAAATATCACATTTACATATTCTAGAGATATCCACACACATAAACATATTTCACACCAATATTAAAAGTACTAATGAAGGTTTGTAAAACCGATTATACCAGGCGTCAAAGAGTTATAATTCTCTCCCAGAAAATATAAAGAATATGACAAAATATAAAAAAATTGTAGAACAAACTAAATTATACATAAGTTTACATAGGAAAGCTCTAATGTAGTTTATATTAGTGTACTGTGTTAGTGCTTATTTTCTTTATTTTTTGATTAGGATTTTTTGTTCCTAATATGAAACTGTTAAAAATATCTGGCGTAATAATTCTTGTTACCAGTGTTCTAAACACTGTTTAGAGGATTTGATGTGAATTTTAATGTAGATAACATAATTGCTTACTTAATAAATGTTTTCAAAAAAAGAAGGTATATAAGGACTCTCTAATTTTCTTTATTTCGACAAATTCGAGGAATTGAGAAAAAATTGGTGGACACAAAGTAAATATTTGGTTTGAACTTAGAGAAATTTAGAAGAAAACGAAAATTCAAAATGATAAATTATGAAAGAACAAGCAGTAGAAGCAGTGGACATGCAAGAAGGAGATTGTATTTCTGAATTCAAACAGTTTAGAAAAAATCAGAGATATCAATAGAAAGTATCGATATTTTCTCATATTACCTAATATCGATATGGATAAGAAACACGGACTTTCAAACAATATTGTATCGATAAACCTTTCTCCAAATTGAATTTTGGAAATATTTGCTTCAATTTGTGCTTGGAGTCATTATCAGTTTTGATCCAAATGTTTCTAGATTGAATAAGAGTATTGTTTAAAATCGGATTTAGGTATTCCGAATTCGATGAAATTTGATTTAATATAGAAAATTCCACTCAAAATGCAAGGGAAGATGAGCCAAAAATTAACTATGATTTCGAAGATTTGTATTTTTCGAAAAAATGAACATAACGACTTGTATAGTTGCGTTTCTAGTTGTTCATATGAGAGATTTGCCTTCGGTTGATGTTGAATGATATTTCATCATCATGAATCACTGCTGGACAAAAGCATCTCTCAAACTTTGTCATTTTCTTTTATCCTGAACAACCAATATCCACTTTCCAGCGATTCTCCTTATGTCATCCGTCTAACGAGTTGAAATGAATCCTCCTCTATTTCCAATGACTCTGATCTTATGGACATCACCATTCTATGATCTTCGACAACCTGTTATCTTCCATTTTGGCGACTTAGTTTCACTTTATGCTCAGAATGGTTCCCACAGCAAATCGTATTGCACTGTATTTTGTCTTATTTAGCAGTTGGAACTTCTACTAGATAGAGATTGCCAACATTGATATTTTCCTCTTACGTAGCATTATTTGTATAATTTTGGAATATTTATTAAGTACTGACGAGTAGGTACTTACTGGTTGAATATTTCTCTCTTTTAGACATATTGGAATAGCTGTTTTGATTACTGGATTTCAATTTTCCGAATGCTGAATCTATGTCAGACGCACCCTGCGCTGTAAAATAAAAATGCTGAAAAACCTTGTTGTATTGAAATGTATGGCGCAGAAACATATGTCCACGAAATTGATCATGAACAAGATTATATGGAATGGAGAATATCGAAAGATCGGAAAACTAACTTAGGGCCAGTTTCACAAACAGCGGTAACCACAAGACAATGGTAACCCACAATATATCTGTTTCCTAATGTGTGGTTGATCCAAAAACATTGGTCAAGCATCTGATTATTTAAGTCAATCCTCAGTTTACGAACTTGTGGTTAACCCGCAACCAGTGCAGGTTACCACCAATTGTGAAACTGGTCCTTAAGTGTTTGAATGAAGACGATGGGCCCAGTAAAAAAATGTTGAGAGGTTCTGGTTAGAATATTGATTTATTGATTAATGCGGCAATAAATATCTTACTGAACAAACGTGAAAGCAAGATGGAAATAAGCATTTTTAACATTCGCAGCAAACGAATCTGGTTTGGCTTAGTTTGAGTTTTAATGAAAATCTATTGAGAGTACATTTGCAGATTATCATTATGAAAAATTTGAAACCAGTGAATGAATTTTAAATTTCCACAAATTAATTTGCATGCAATTTTCACTCTTTCATTCAAGTCTCATTATAACAAATGTCCTGTTAACAGCCTTATTCACGTATCCCTGGGGACGCAGTGATAATTGGCTAATAATTACGACCCATAACGGTCGAAGATTAGCTCAGAAGAGTCAACTAATCCCGCGTAAATCAAAAGTCGTGTCACTTGGAGGGTCCCCCGGACTCTGTGGCAGCAGTCGGATCGTCAGAGAGAGAGTATCATAAATCACGTGGCGGCATCAATAGATCGGCCTACGGGACTTGAACCGCTGTTCACGTCGCTTTTAAAAATTGATAAGGTGGCCCCGCGATCACTTTTTACTATAACACGATTTTATGAGTCAGAAGGGACCAAAAGTAAAAAATTGTTTTGTAGGGTTTTCTTGTTTTCCCCTAGCTTAGGAATTAGGAAGATTAAGTAACTTGGCTAGATAGTCATATTAACAACATCCTTTAAGCAAACATCAGTTTTGCAAACATTCAATGTCATCACAATCATTACTTAACACGAATAGTTCAGAAGAGTTTGGACATATGGAACCAGGTTTATGAATTACGTATCAAGTGAGCTTCCTAGAACAATATGAATTTCATAAGCTCCTTGTTCAGTGAGAGTGGTTATGAAATAATAGAAAATGGTTTTAGGTTTGTAAAGTCCTAATAAAATCATCTATGTTATTTTATCGCAGAAAGAATCACGCACCAGCGTTTAATTTTTTTTAAATTTATAATCTTGAGAAAATTAGCAATTCAGTTTTACGCGATTATGGGCAATTACCATTATAACCCATCATCCTCCATTAAGCGCGTATAAAATTGCTCTTTCCTTGGACAGAGAATTAACATGAGACATTTTTTGCACAAGCAATAATGAAGGTATTAAATAAACCCCTTTTTAAACCACAACAAAACCAAATACAAAAATCTATAACGCCATAGATCAAACTTAAGTCACAAGAAATTTAAGAAGTCTTTTGTAAGGAACCGCTCCTCTCCATTGTTCGTATAGGTAATTTGAAATAGGGCATTCTTATAAGGTTGTTTCGCTTACTTTACGATGTGAAGATGGGGCAATGAAATTTTCACCCTATATCAATTTGAAACGGTTTGTGAATCTGAAATTGATTTATTGTGGGTTTGTGTGTGTGTGTGTTTTTTTATTTATTTGTTTGGTTTTCGAAAAAAATCGCTATGCCTGAGTTGGTTTAGATAATTGAGAAAAAAGTGTTCGTTATAGCAAATCTATAACCGCTATGGATTTGAAAATAGTATTTTATCTACAAGCGTTTGGTTATGACGTTTTTACATAACCATGTGGTGTTATGGACTAGGTTATGAATTAATAACACAACTAGTGGTGTTATAGACTAGGTTATGAATTTATTACACAACTATTTCAAAAAAATTCTTCTGAAATTTCTCAGGTAATTTTACTGGAATAAAATTACTTGAAGAAATTTCTGTGAAATAAATCAAAATTCACAAGAAACTACTTAAAAAATCGTATAAATAATTATGAAATTCCAAAAAAATTTTTAAAGGAGGAGGCACTTCTCTAATGGCAAATGGATCTCCGACATATTTTTCTAAAATTTGGATATGTTGTAGTTTTCAAGGCTCTGATTAAAAGCCTTCATTGGCCGAACCTTGTGCGATTGATAGTTTAGCCTCCAGAGGACGCCAAAGTTTCATATAACTTGATGTAATTAAAAGATATAAAAATAAATAATTTAAGATTATGCTAGTTTTTGCAAGTTTAATAATTGTGAATCAGTGAGTTATAGTTCAATGTAAAAGTAAGTGAATCGACCAGTACACCAAGATGTCCGCATCGCCGCAAAGCCTGGACAAGTGGCAAGCCAGAATCTCACAGCAGATCCAAGGGCTGAGAGATGAGAACGAAGCAGTGAAACAGGAGTTTCTGTCAGTACAGAGAGACAACGCCTCACTCTGCCAAGAGCTTAATGTTGTCAAAACAGAGAATCAGAAGCTAAAACTCACCGCCAGTGCCTTCAAAACAGCGGACGATGTCAAGACCGCAGAAATACAGCGTCTTTCCAAACTGGTCACGCAGCTGAATCAGGAGATAGGCAATCACTCGGACATGGAATCGTGCGAAAACGAGTCCCTGGCCTTTATGTGATCAACGGCGACCCGGTCCCGCTAGTACCTGTCCTAGTGCCAGCTTCGGAGACAGGAATCTACTAAGTTCGTCATATCAGTAACGTCAAAGTGAGAGTCGAGAGCAGACATTTCTAGAACAACAACAAATAGACGTCCTGCTACTGCAAGAATCTATGCTCAAACCAGGGCACAGATACACGCTACAAAACTGCAGAGTCAACAGAACGGACAGAGATGGCGTCACTACGAAATCCCAAGTCCAAGTGATCAGATTGATGGTAGCTTCGTGGCAAGGCCAAAGATTGGTTGTCGGCTCCATATACATCCAGGCAAACCACGCAATCATCGCCGACCAGCTGGATCCCTTATTCAGCGACCACGACCAGCCAGTTCTGTTGGGAGGTGATTTCAACGCTAAATACGCCGACTGCGGATGCACTACTTCCAACTAAAGAAGAATATCGTTACAAGATTATGCTGAGCATCTCGACTATAACATCTCCAGACGAACCCACTCACATTGGCAACAGCAGACCTAGCATTATGGACTTTTTCTTACATAAAAACGTCCACCCTATCGCTCACCCACAAGTCCTACATCACCTCACTTCCTACCGCCTACCGGTCATAGTTGAATTTGGCAAACCAGCCAAAATCCATCGAGAAGACTGAAAACTTTCACGAATTGGACAGCTTTCCAAAACCAGCTGGAAAGAAAAACTCCGATAGGCGACATCCATTCCCCACAAGAGCAAGACAATGTTGCGGATACACTAACTAGCAATATCTGCGAAGCTATCAGCTTGCACATCGGTCCATTTGACCGTATAGAGCTACTAACAAAAATCCGCCACGGGAACCGACTAAGGAGACTGGCTATCCATACTGGTGACCCATACTTAAAAAATCAAGTCAACCGACTTAACAGAAGTATCCAGAGTCAAGATAACGACTGCTACAATGAATCCTGGCAAGAGAAACTGGAGGCAGTCCTTTCAACTGGAAAGGACCTTTTCCAACTTGCATAGAATCTCAAAAAAGGACCATGGAAAAGCACACCTCACCTTAAGGTTGGCAACACTACAATAACCGATCCAGTCCTTAAAGCGGAAACCTTTGCGGATAGTCTCGAAGAGCACTTTCGGAACAATCCTCCGTTATACCCTCTACAAGACCGCAACGTAGACACCACTATTGGGATCATGCTAGAACAACCAGTGGAACACCCCACGCCACTTCCAAACATCACAACTCAAAGCGTGAGGGAAACCAGATTAAGTCACAAGCGCAGAAAAGCCCCCAGTTTAGACCAAATCTCCAACCTGGCCAATAAGAAACTACAACAGATTGAGGACCTAACCAAAATCGTCGAAGCTACTCTCCGCCTCTCCCATTTCCTAGCATAATGGAAAAAGGCCAATGTCATTCTTATAAGGAAACAAGGCGAATCTAGTACCAACCCTAGCAGCTATCGCCCAATCAGTCTCCTCCCTGCCCTTGGCAAAGTGGCAGAACGACTCTTCAACAAGACGAACAGGTCACGGTCTCTCACCAGACGAGCAGGTGGGTTTCAGAGCACAGCATTCATCATCTGATCTAGCTACCCGACTAGCCAAAACCGTTTTGAAAGGCGCTAACCGCATAATGGAGACTGGGGCAGTACTCCTAGATATCTTAGATATCTCGAAAGCCTTCGATAAGATGTGGCATCAAGGCCTAATTCTAAAGATGTTAAGATACAACATGCCTCATCACCAAGTGAAACTAATTGATTCGTTTCTATCAAACCGGTACTTCTGCGTGACCCTGGACAACAACACCACCAACCAAGCACGATTCGTAGCTAGAACAGTACTTGCCGGCGTACCCAAATCCTCTCAGCACCCTTCTGTTCAATCTTTTCATGGCAGATATACCGAGAAGTAGAGAATCCACTCATCAAGCATACGCTGATTACACCGCAATTACAGCCACAGCTCGAAGCAGGCCAATCATACGAGTCAGACTACAAAGACACCTCGATAGCATCGCCTGGATGGACAGGTGGAGGCTGAGAGACGCAAATACATCATGTTCGGAATGAACAAGAAAAGGCCTCCAAAGAAAAAATTCAAATGGGAAAAAACACCACTCTCTTGGACAATAAAGGTCAAGCACCTAGGAATCATTTTTGACAGCAATCAAACTCAACTGGGCGGAACATGTCATATATGTCAGGAACAAGGCTAAAGGCCAGTTCAAATAACTTTACCCACTCCTAAACAGACATAGCAAGCTGAACATTCAGACAAAGATAAACACCTATAAAATGTATATCAGACCTATAATAACTAACGGATCTTCAGCCTGGGCCACGACCATCAAAGACAGTCATCTCCAACCGCTACTCAGCCTAGAAAATAGGATTCTACGAAAACTTCTGAGCACACCATGGTTTGTGCGGAACACGACAATCCGCAGAGACACACAACTCCAAGAAACCATTTACACGATATTTGCATTAACTACAAAATATCCAAATTTCAGAAAAATCTATCAGAGATCCATTTGCCATAAGAGAAGTGCCTCCTCCTTTCAACAAAATTCCAAGGAATTTTTATGATATAACTCAGAATTTCAGTGGAATTCCAAAAAAAATTACGTGAAATGACCTGAAATACTCAAGAACTAGCAAAAAGTAATTTGTGAAATTACATGGATTTCCAAAAAATTCCTGTGAAAATACGAAAAAATATCTTTGAAATAAATTGAACTTTTAGTGGAATTCCGAAGAATTTTTAGGGAATTCTGGTGTGCAATTTATGAACATTCCTGGAACATTCTATAGTAAGAATTTCAGTGGAATTTTGGAAAAGTCTTGTAAAATTACACGAAACTTTTATGAAATATCAGAAAATTCCTATGAACATTCCTGAAACATTCTACGAACATTCCAGGAACATTCTATAAACATTCCCCAAATATTCTTCAAAAATTTTCCAAAAAAAAACATGTTGAAACATTCTATAAACAAACATTTCTAAAATATACATTGGAAATTTTTAAAAAAAAACATGTCGAAACATTTTTGGAACATTTTATAAAAATTCCTGGAATTAGACGAATTATTTCAAAAAATATTTTGGAATATTTTTGTCTTGATGGGACATTCTACGAACATTTCATAAACATCCCTTTGAATTCTAATTTCAAAATATTCTAACCTCAATTGCTCGGAAACCGTTGAGCAAATTGCATCGAAATTTTCAGTATTTGTTGCTCTTATAAGACTCTAAATAGCCTCTAATTTACAATATTCCCCGATTTATAACTTTTGAGCAAATTGAGTTTGAAGTTTTTGACACAATTTGGAGCAGAAGTCAACTTTGAGGGTCCATTGCTCAGAAACTATTTAAGCTATTAAATTTAATTTTGCACGGATTTATAGAGAATTCAATGCTCTTTCTAATGATATATATTTTATTTTAATTTGCTCAAAATTTAACAAAGATATGGGCAATTGTTTATGACCATGTCAAGATTTTGAAAATTTTCCAAAGCCAAAAATAGTATTTTTTTTTTTAAATTTGTTTCTGCTAAAAATGGCATTTTGGAAATTATGTCAGGGTTGTTTTTCACTAATTTTGATCTGCTCTATCGATTGGTGAAGTCAAAATTGAGTAAAACTGAAAATTAAAAAAATCGAGTAATCGAGTTTTTCATAAGGGTACCCCCTTTAAATTCTAATTTCAAAATATTTTAACCTCAATTGCTCGGTAACCGTTGAGCAAATTACATTAAAATTTTCAGCATTTGTAGCTTTTATAAGGCTCTAAAAAGCCTGTGATTTACAATATTCCCAATTTATAGCTTTTGAGCAAATTGAGTTTGAAGTTTTTGACAAAATTTGAACCAAAAGTCAACTATGAGGGTCAATTGCTCAAAAACTATTCAAGCTATCAAACTGAATTTTTGTCAAATCACCAAAAATAGTATGAATTCATTATCTAGTCTATAACACCACTAGTTGTGTTATGATTCCATAACCTAATCCATAACACCACTATTTGTGTTATGAACTCATAACCTAGTCCATAACACCTAGTTGTGTCATAAGTCTCATGCGACATAACTCACAAATAAGTCAAATACTATAGAAAAATGGTTATGTAAAAACGTTATATAACCAAACACTTGTAGATAAAATAATTATTATCATTGTATATCTCTCCAAATTCCATGTGAAAGTTTCTTGTTTCAACACACAAGATCAAAATAATTAGCAACCGTTTTATCAGAATCATGCTCACATAAATATAAATTTTAAAAACGGGCCCCATAAATTAGATGTCCCGAATGCCCATATAAAATATGTGCGGTCGTTCCCATAAACCAACCTTATAGACAAATAACTGTGAACAATTAGATGTTTATTAATTATCAACGGAAATTTATGATAATTTATTTTTAATTTATCGGTTTGCTTAATTTGATTTAAATTTCTCAGGTCGTCGAGTATGATGGATTTATGAGTTTGTGATCTTTTGCGTCGTGGATTAAGAATTTATTTACGATGTACCATTAGGACAACAACTGATATAAAAATAAATATATTCTGATATAATACATTGAAGCATGTAGAATGAAACATTGAAATCTTAACGGAAATATGGAAAAACTGGAAAAGATATGAGAGGATGAAATCTCCATATGGTAGACATGAAAGAGAGCATATATTTGATAGGCATGATGTCCTCTCAATTATATAATTAGGTAATTTTGTTGATGATGTTGAATCAAATTGCTCTGACACGGAACAAATTTTGCTAATTTTTGACAAGGATAGTAATGAGCATGGAAGGTATGTAGTAGTTCTGGAAGACAGCGAGGTTTCGTGGCAACAGAGCCATCCTTGTGAATCCCAGTTTGTTCCAGAGCAATGACTCGCTCAAAAGTTCAAAATATTCCATTCTAAAGATAGAGATAAACGGGTTTAGGCAAAGCCGCCGCCGTTGAAATGATTATTGGAGAAGCATTAACGCTGAAGATGAAGATCAGCTTTTCAATATACCTACAATTATGAAAGATCCATATTGTCGAAGTTTCAATAATAAGAGATCCAGAAATGTCATTAGAGTGCAGGGTTGTCCAAAGGTAATAGATGATAATGTCTCATTCATGGAGTGATATTTTTCACCCTTGCATGAGAACTATTATTATTGAAATATGATTTATTTCATTGCCTTATTTTTCCTTAACATAACTAAATATGAATTGAATTTAATTTTTTTTGCAGAGCAAAATATATTTGCAAGAGTGCAGACTACAGATTTGATATTTCAAATTCCAGTATTTAAAATTGGAAGTCATGATAATAATTATATCAATATTGCTAATACTAGATTGTTATTAAAAGAAAAAATGTATATTCTCATGAAAGCCTGACAACTAAATTGAATATATTCCTATCACTGCAATGAAATGTTGAACAATATTAATTTCTCAATCTCTAACAAATTACTTATAATAATCATTTTCCGACCTATATATCCGCTGAATGATTTACTCACCAACAACATATAATGTCAAACCTCCTTGCAGCTACAACCATTTCTGGTGATTAATGACTTTAGAATATCGTCAACGACCGTTTAAAATCTTTCGGGGTCGCGACCTTTACAATATTTATTGAAGAAATTCTTCTGATGATATATTGGTTGGTGTCATCATTAAAAATACAATATTAAATTAGTAATTACAAAAAAAAAAATATCTACAAACCCTCCGGTGAACTTACGTCTATCTGTAAGAGAGGATACCATAATGAAAATTTTACCATTTATACAAGCCAATAATTAATAAACCATTTCCTCGTTTACATTAACACAAAATAGACCAATCGTACTTACTTTGTCCAAGATGTACTCGTTTCATCCACGGATAAATCTGAGGAGGATTGCCCTGGCTTCCACTTTTCGAATTATTGTTGTTCGAATTCACCTTCTGTTCATTACTCGACGTTGAACTAGTGCTCGATGCAGGTGACGATAAATTTTGTGAAACTGTCGAAGAACCAACTCCGCCTTTAATTCCCGGTGACGTGCTCACTGATAAAGGTGAAGTTAGTCCAGAAGATTTATTAGAAGTTATTGTGGCATTACTGTTACTCGACTGAGTATTTACTAGAGGTGGCGTAGCCCTATTTGGAGGTGCATTAGTGCTGAGATCTTGCGGACTAGCAACGCCAGTTGAAGATGTCGAATCAGCATATTTACAACTAGCTGACGGATTGAGCATTCCAGGACTTTGTCCGCCAGGACTCGCATGGTGCATGTGTGAACTTGCGCTGGCACCGGGAATTCTTTGCGGTTGAAGTTGAGTGTAGTCTCCCATAGGTTGCAGTCCATGACCGGGAGCTGGGGCGGCATACGGATGAGGTGTGTATCCTTGAGGACCCACTTGAGGTGGTGAATAACAGGCTGGAGGATAATTTGCAGCGGCTGCCGCATTCGGATTGTAATAATCGCCTCCAGGGCTGGCAGTTTGATGCGATTGATCTCCAGCTCGTCCTTGTTGAGCATAACACTGAGCTAAAGAATTCACGAATTGATACGAACTCATTTTTATTTTTTTAGTTCAAATGAATCAGTGTTATTTACACAATAATAATCACAAAAATCATCCTAAAAGCTGCACTATCATTGACGGAAGGGCGCGTGGCCTAATGGCAATAAAACTGTCACAATGTGTTTTACGACCAGACCCGGTTACCAATGAGTAGAGCGAGCGACATCGCGAACGCGACTAACTTGCCACAAACGACCGTATCACGTGGAATCTTATGTGATATTAAAACAACGCACGGCGAACAGGCGCCACGACTGGGCAAGACCACGAGTTTTGCCTGTTATCCCACACTGTTTTGCTTCGCACAACTTTAACAGATAAAGATAGCGCTATGCGAGCTTTTAAACGTCGAACAGAAACAGCACGTTCTAGAGGGGATAGCTTAGTCGCTTCGTTATCTATAAACGCCGAGCTTTGGCAAGCGCAAGTCGAAGGCGGAGCTCTAAACGCGGGGCGGCGCCACCGAAATTCAAATTGATAATTTGTGAATTGTTTAAGATTTGATGCTCAGCTGAGCTGAGCGGTCTACTGGATTCCGGTAGCCGATCTAATGAATCAACGGAAGATGATCGTCTCGATTTGCTTCGATTGCTCTTTTAAATATCCCCGTTTTCAGTCGTTGGGTTATTGAAGCTTTTGCTTTGTCAACAAGAATCTTGTTCAAGTAAGAGTTATGTGAAATTGTTATTATTTTTTCTTCATTATCCAATAAAGTATGATACAAAACTATCTATCAATTGAAGAAATGTTTCTAATGAGACACAAACAAGTGGGTACGTGAACAAAATTTAAATTTGTATGTATTTTTTTGGGAACATAAATAGGTATGCGATGCTCAGGAACTGCTATCCAATTTCAGTTATTTCTGCACCTGTAGATATCCAATGTAGGTACCTAGACATAAATTTTCTGAGTTCTTGATAATATACTTGCATTTTTTATTTCCTGACTTAACTGACTTTTGGTGAATCCAGACAAAAATCTGCTTTTTTTGGAAATGTCTGGACCAAACAAGAATAACAGCTTCTTCCTGTTTACGGTTTATAAATTGACTTTGTTTTATTCGACTTCTTATTTGATTCGTATTATATTCTATTTCCAGTTTTTATGACTGATGATCTTTTGCTGATGTACCTACAGGATCAAGTAGATTTTATGTAAAATATGGATGCCTCGATTTGTCGTATTATTCCTTTGAAAAACCTAGGTATTTCTGGTTAGGTTTCTGGAATTGCCTTATCTATGTTATCATCCAATTTTTTGGCCTCAATATCTGTATTTTATATTTGCAGTGAACTGCGAACATTTTGGTTTATTCTTCTCGATATTTGAACTTACCTATTAGGTATTTTAGTTTCAGGAGCGTTAGGTAATTTCATCTTTGTAGGTACTTTAAACCTCAGTATTAAAATTGCTCACGAACTGAATAATGGGTAAAACAATAATAATATCAAAAAATTAACGATATTTTCCTTTGATTGTTTAAAACCTATATTTCCCCAAGTGTCCCCCCTAATGGAATCATAGTTGAAGATCTCATAAGAACTTGGGATAATTCTTTATACAAATACGAAATCCTGAATTATTGTCTTTTGTTCTATCTGAATCAGAATTACTTATACACTTTCAATTTGTAACTCTTTTTACCTATTGTTATGATAAAGGTCGTTCTGATCATGGGAGCAAAAGCTTTTCATATCTGCAAGTAGAAGATTTCCTTTCGCTTCACAGGTAGGTTAGGTACAAGGAGATTGCTGAACAAAGTTCTTCATTCCATCAAAAATTACTTACAATCTAATATTAAATTTCAGGTGTTATTAATTTTCTTGTTCTCACTATAACTAATACCGAAATCCACAATAATAGTAGTATCTTTCAACTCTTCCACACATAGAATTTCAAACTCATCTACCTTTATCCTTATCTCTATCTTATCTTTAAGGCAACAAATTAATGACAAAAACTCGATAATTTGAAACAAACAGCAGTTGGATTATGGACAGGAGTTATATGGTTGATCTGACATCATACAACATGGTTATAGGAATAAACAACCTGTAAGATTTGTATTGATAATGATAATAAAACATCAAAAATCTCAACTCATACAGGTTACTAAAGTCTCATGAGACACTAAAAATTTAGCAGTTTCCTTAATGACCCCTGACTATACTTATTTAAGTATGGAGTTTCTCTTGATCAGATCTAGAACTCCCTAACATGTTGTGAACATTGTACATCTTCATATTCATCATCACCACTGTCTAGACAGTGCAGTAGTCACTACTAAAATGGAAATGCTTCCGGGATGCTGGGCAAACCTAAGCTGGGACAATTGAGGCCTTCAGTATCAAAAAAGACAACGTAAATATTGTAAATATAACAAATAATCATTGATGCATGTGCCAAACGTAACGCAAGAAATGTATAGTCCCACTTTAACATGCTTGCGTTTTGCTGCGTTACGGTTGCGTTATAGATACCTTACGGCTTTATTCCAAAATTGACATACGAGAAGCATAAGCAAATTTGAAGAACAGTCCCTATTAAAAAATTAGGGCTTTCACATCCGGTAGTTGATGTTTTCCGGTCGTAGTCCGATTTGTGAAGACTTTTAGCAAGTTAGGTAGGTACTTTCCTAGGAAGTTCAGAGAAAACGAAAAGAGTGTTGAGGAAGTTTGTAGAAATCTATCAGAGCACCTACGATGAAATAAGTCCGAGGAAGTTCGGAGAACCTCTGAAGAAATTCAAGTAAGTATGGACAATTACTGAGGAAATATGAAGGTGTACAAGGTGTTTCTTTATATATTAACACCCCACCTACAGCCTTTACCAAATACAAAAATTGTAAAATTGTAGAAAAACAAAATTTGAATGTCAAAAATGTGAAATTAGGTATGCATGCTTCCAGCTTTTTTCAAATGGGATACCCTATATTTCATTCTATATTCTTGAAGAGCATAATGCCCCGATTCCAAAAATATATAGTTTGTCTATATTTGATTGAACAGTCTTTCATATATTCGGCTCCAAAAATTGTAAAAATACTATCCTACTACGGATTTTGTGAACTATTCTACCTATACAGGTGAAAGGTGTAGGTAAAATTTGAGGTACTTGGTTTTTCTGATAGTATTTCAAAAATTTTCAGAACCAAATATGTTGGAGACGGCTCTACCAAATATAGACAAACTCTATCGTTTTGGAATCAGGAAATTGTGCTCTTCAAGTAGTGGTGCCGCGAGACGAGACTAGACGAGACTTAGGGTTGGTCTCGTCTCGAGACGAGTGATTTAGTCTCGGTCTCGAGTACCAAAGTCTCGTCTCGTCTCGAGTGGACTCGTCTGGTCTCGAGTTATACAGGGTGTCCAAAAAATAGCGTAAAAACTCTTCTCTATATGGTGGAGGACCCTACAAGGAACCCCAGAAAAATACTTTAAAAAATCTAGTGGCATTCTTAAGAAAGTTATTTGCATTTTAATATTTAATGAAATTGGCAACACTGAAAATATCCCGTTGACAATATGTCAGAGAATTAAATTAAATACCCATGTAACAACCTGAAGAATTCGAAGGTGAATTTTCTCATCTTCCTCTTTATATTACCAAAAATAATGCTCGAGAAGGATTTTTTTAATTTAATTATTTTTCTAGGGTTTCTCAAAGGGTCCTCTACTACGCGAAGAGTTTTTACGCTATTTTTCGGACACCCTGTATTTATGGTTTATGTTTTTATACTATAACGGAAGTCCAAACTCCACAGTGAAAAAGCAATTAGTGAAAAATCACAGTAAATAGTAACCCTGATATTTAGTTTACTGATTTCATATTCAAATAGCCCAGAATAATCCAATAATTAAGCTATGAAAGAAAAATTTTAAGTGTAATCTCGAGACTCGAGACTACACGAGACTCTCGCCGAGTCTGGTCTCGTCTCGTCGAGACTTCACGAGACGAGACCAAAAGCCAGTCTCGTCTCGAAAAGTCGAGACGAGACGAGACCAGTCTCGAGTCTCGCGGCATCACTATCTTCAAGAATATAGAACCAGATATAGGGCATCCCATTTCAAAAAAGCTGAAAGCATGCATGCAAAACTTTTCACATTTCTGACATTCAATTTTTGTTTCTGACCATGGATTCTAAAAATTTAGCCAATACTGTACAACTTTTGTATTTACACCTTTCATCTACTTATAAAGGTGAAGGCTGAAGGTGGGATGTTAATACATAAAGAAACACCCTGTACTTGAACAATAACTTATTAGTAATGTTACTTCACCAAACAACCTAATGTGGCAAATTATTCAAGTACAAACGAGTGGATTGTTGCGGAATTTATGGGCGGAACTCTGCGGGACGAGCGTAGCGAGTTCCGCAGCCATCTATTCATCAATACGTTGTTCAGGTACGATACTAACCTGTCTCACTCAAATGTCAGTTATTCTCATTAGTTCAAAAACTACACGTTTCAGGTGAGTATCTTATTTAAATAGTTCAACAGTATATTGGTGAGTAGATGGCTGCGTAACTCGCTGCGCTCGTCCCACAGAAGTCCACCCATAAGTCCCGCAATAATCCACTTATTTATACTTGAACAATAACTTATTATATAAAGTCAAAATTTTTAAGATTATGATTATTCACTTTTTGTCAATTTACAGGAATTAGTGATGTTACTTTACCAAACTAGTAACATAATGCGACAAGTTATTCAAGTACAAATAAGTGAATTGTTGCAGAACTTATGGGTTTCCGCAGCCATCTATTCCTCAATATATTGTTTAATTACGATACTAACCTGACTCACTCAAATGTGAGTTATTCTCATTAGTTTAAAAACTACATGTATCAGGTTAATGTCTTACTTGAACAGTTCAACAGTATATTGGGTGAGTAGATGGCTGCGGAACTCGCTGCGCTCGTCCCGCAGAGGTCCTTCCATAAGTTCCAACAATCCACTTATTTGTACTTGAAAAATAACTTATTATATAGAATCAGAATTTGTAAGATTATCCACTTTTTGCCAATTTGCCTTTTAACAGGAATTAGTAATGTTACTTTACCAAACTAGTAACATAATGTGACAAGTTATTCAAGTACAAACGAGTGGATTAATGCGGAACTTATGGCTGGTCCCCGCCATCTATTCGCCAATATGTTGTTCAAGTACTCTACTAACCTGACTCACTCAGTTGTGAATTTTTCTCATTAGTTCAAAAACTACACGTGTCAGGTGAATGTCTTATTTGAATAGTTCTACAGTATATTGGTGAGTAGATGGCTGCGGAACTCGCTGCGCTCGTCCCGCAGAGGTCCACCCATAAGTTCCGCAATATCCACTTATTTGTACATACCTACATAGGTTTAAAGTAAAAAGATGAAAACAACTAACTCTCCTGAAACTAAAATAGTAGAGTAGGTAAGTTCAAATATCGAGAAGAATAAACCAAAATGTTCGCGGTTTACTGCAAATATAAAATAAAGATATTGAGGCCAAAAAATTGGATAATGACATACTTAGATAAGGCAATTCCAGAAACCTGACAAAAACATATGGGTTTTTCAAAGGAATAATACGACAAATCGAGATATCCATATCTTACACAAAATCTACTTGATCCTGTAGGTATACATCAGCAAAGATCATCAGTCTTTAAAACTAAAAATAGAGCTCAAATACGAATAGAGTCGAATAAAACAAAGTAAATTTATAAACCGCAAACAGGAAGAAGCTGTCATTCTTTTTTGTTCCAAACATTTCCAAAAAAAGCAGATTTTTGTCTGGATTCACCAAAACTCAGTCAAGAAATAGAAAAATGCAAGTAAGAAAATGCACAATTAGAATATCATCATCAAATTATACCAGTGACAAAAAAATGTCCACAGTTCAATGAAAGTTGTCGAAATTCAGGAACTTACATTAAGTTTATCAATAACTCAGAAATCAAGAATCAGAGAATTTAGGTATAGGTAGGTACATTGGATATCTACAGGTGAAATAATACATCCGAATTTGTATGTTGTTTGATGTAATATCAACCATATAACTCCTGTTCATAACCCAACTGTTGTTTGTTTCAAATTATCGAGTTTTTATCATTAATTTGAGATAAAGATAAAGGTAGATGAGTTTAACATTCTATGTGTGGAAAAGTTGAAAGATGCTACTTTTGTAATGGATTCCGGTATTAGTTATAGTGAGAACAAGAAAATTAATTATAACACCTGAAATTTAATATTAGATTGGAAATAATTGTTGATGAAATCAAGGAATTGGTTCAGCAATCTCCGGGTACTTACCTGTGAAGCGAAAGAAATTCTCTAGTTACAGATATAAAAAGCTAACTAACTAAGCTTAACTAACTTTATGATATGATAATGAAATTATCTGTACAGTGTAAATGGTTTTTAGTCGGCACTGTCTGGAGAGTGCAGATCTTGGTGCAGACAGATTTCAGTCGGCACTGTGCTAATAGACTTTAGTCGGTACTGTCTGGTCCGTGCAGAAAGTTTTTAGTCACTACTATCTGGACAGTGCAGTAGTCACCTCTTTTCATTTTATTATTTTTTTAAATTTTTGGTTTTGTTGAGTTTTCATTGGTCAAACGCAAGAACGCAACGTAACGTAACGTAAAAAGTTGGTCAACTTTTGCGTTACGTTACGTTACGTTACGGAGTTAGGTTAAGTTAAAGTATAAATTGCTTCACTTAAATGTGTATATTTAACTTCTTACGGTTGTGTTACGGTTACTTACGTCAGTCGATAAATTGGGCCTAAACAGTACCGATGAAGGCTCGTTGAAGATGCATCACCTCTGGATCAGAAGAATTATTGTCTCTTGAATTTTTTTGCAATATGATAAGCTAAGAAACAGGCACACTTTCTAATTGCCAATCCAATTAAAAATATCACTAACTGACCCCAATAATCATACAATTTCTTCTAATTTATTATAATCGACAGATCATTTAGATATAGTGGACGTGAATAAATTACCATTTTTCCCTAATGCTCTTGTTGATTGGGCATTTTAATTTAATTGCAAAATTTCCTACTTCCTAGCTCCGGAAACGCATTCCGAATACTTTAAACCTGATGCCAGTCACGCCGTATCTCGGTGGTTTACGCCATAATTCAATCATAAGTGGCTATTTATTAACTATTGTTTTCTTAACAAGTCGCATACCGAAATGAAAAATGTTTATTTGATGCCGGCAATAAATTCTTCAAACGTCGCTGCTAACCAAAACATGATTGAACATCTCGGGCACTTTTTAAAAAGCGACACGCTGATTGAGGATATTTAATCGGTCTTCTAAATATTTTGATTAGTTTTCGAGGATTTGCAGATTGCGTGGCTCAGAAGGATATAAAATATGTAACTGAATAATCCACATTTCAATATACTTTTATTAGCGAGGACAAAATAATTCTGAATATATCCTCAGCAGCAGGAAATTAACTTTCAAAACTATTGAAATTTATTTTTATTGAGGACAAAAGTTTAATAAAATATTCAAAAATGTTGATCAATTTATATACTAATGGGTTCGAATAAAACACTTAAACCATTTGAAACGAGCTTGATAAAGCTTTTTGAATAATTTACTTGACTTGTATTTTTTTTTTTGTATACATCATTTACCTAAATACCTGAGAAGACAAAAACCTTGAATATCCTAGCAAAAACCCTTCATTTATATCTACAAAAAGGAAACCCTTTTTACCTTTACCTACCGCATTTTTGCATAAAATACGATATGCAAAATTCAAGGTTGTCGCCATTACCTTTAAAGTTACTTATACTCCTTTATTCGCAAACTATTCACACTAATTTAAGAAGGGTGCCAACCTGTTGGAGTGATAAATTTGCACCCTTTAAAAATCGCCGAGAGAAACGTGTAGACAATACGATTTGAATAATAGTTCGCCCTTGTATATTTATGGGGGTAATTATTAGGTTTTGACTTTTAAGGTCATAAGTTCTTTTATCTAGCAGAATTTGTGTACCTGATTAACAAAATCTTTTAGAATTACATGCAAATATAATTGTTTGAAAGAATGTGATTGGTAAATGCAATCGAAAATCCTCTAAACCTCTTAGAAATTGCAAATGTGAATAGTAAAAAGAAAATGAGATTGACTATAAACAGTGAATGAACAATCTACAGGCAGTAAGGAAAAATACAAACAGCTAAACATTTATATAAAGAAGAAACTAAAAAATAATGGCCAAACTATCGCATTCAAGAAGAAACAGCTTATTACAGTATAAAATTAAATAAAAATATAAATGTCGTGAGTACAAATAAAATTGAGAAAAAAGAAAGCAGTGTAGTACTTCAATACAATGTGGTTTCCTTCGCTAAATTAAAATGGAAAATTGATTGATTGCTCATCAAATAACCGCAATATTGAAAATAATATAATGCTTCTTAAACAGACAGACTCTATTGAATCTGTGGGAGCTTTTCCAGGTTGATTCTGAAGAAAACTAAAAAAATTCCCCAAAATCGCATTTGAGATCCTCCGAAAACTAATTCTAGACATCAAAGTTTCTGCATATTTCACTTATGTAAAGACTTGAGTACCTTTTATAAAGTAGAATAACCCAGAAGTAAACCAACATCTCGGAAATTGTTAGAATTTTATTCCATATTTTTATCTTTGAAAAATTCGCCTAACATCGCATTCGTGTACCTCTGGAAAAAAATTCTAGGCGTCACAGTAACTTCAATTTTTCAGGATTTATAGATTACTGTCTCTTTTATGAGGCTGAAACAACTCAGAATGGATCATCTTGATTTTGAAAATGAGTCTCTACGGCTAATTTTTTTTCTATATTGATTCTTGAAAAAAATTAAAACCCTAAAATCGTATTTTTCAAGAGCCTCTGGAAAATAAGTCTAGACGTTACGCTGATTTTTAATTTCCAGGAATTATTATAGATTAGAGAGTTTGTCCTTTTTGTTAGAACCTTCTTGATTTTTCTTACCATCCTAACTGGACTGATTTGAATAAATCCTGGAACGTATAACCATGGAGATATTTAGGCACTAGCTGACGTCACACACATAACCTCAGTTTTGTTTGGGAGACAAACGTCATTCGGATAAACAAAGCGTTTGAAGGACTATTTATACACAGGCGCACACAGGCGCTAGGTGGTCACCAATAACATAACGTCACTGTCGATAGGGAAAAAACATGTCATTGAGGTTATGTGTGTGACAGGTGTGCGACGTCAGCAAGTTACCTAATTCCTTTCTCTGTATTCCTTCCTTCAAAAATCTTGAAATTCAAAATTTTCCCTTTTTGAAGTATGACTCAAATTGATTAGATTGCCCAAGCTCCTGACTAGTTCCGACCGCAAACGCCACGCGCCTGTATCTTCGAAAATAGTCCAGGAAAAATATTGAAATCTTGGCATTAGTATTAGACCAAATGTTAAGCATTTGTAAACTAGTTATGTGTTAAAAGCAACTACGTTCTCAGAATATTGCAGACATATCAGGCCTTCACGGAAACGCTGATCCGATTAAACCCGATCACCAGCTGATATATTGTAATTTGTCTTTCTTCAATCGTTTTCATTGAAGAAAGATGGAAAAGAATTAGCTTGTGATCGGGTTAATCGGCGTTTCCGTATTGTTTTGGAAACTATTTTCAAAAAAAATATCTTTTATTTCTAACAGGAAATTTTTCGTTTCCTATATCCTCATTTATGAAAATCTGGACAATTTCCAAAAATCACCGAAATCAATCAGTAGGATGATCTGCAGGCAAATTTTTTAGGTGCTAATTCTCTATTTTGTCAGAGACCCATTGCATTATTTGCTCAACATTCTTGGAAATCGAGGGAGAACTACCACTCAAAACTTGTATTGTGGCGGGCAGTCGGTGGTTCAACCTCTATCTGCTTTGGATCGAGGAACTGTGTAATTTACTCGGGAAAGTTACAAGATGCCAAGGCACAAACACTACACCGGAGACTCACTAAATAACTTTATTTAAACCTACGAAAGTTACATGAGGGTTATGTTAAAATTTCTCCCCCTTTACTCTACGATATGTCCCGTGAGTATGGGTAAAATTATGATTGGCAAACGAAGCATTTTGGTTTTACAACCAGTCTTCTGGATTGAGTAAAGACTCTTGGTACTGCGGAGCTACTAGGGTCACCATTATTCTCTTCATCTGTAGCATGTTCTATAGTAGTAGATGATAACTTCTTATTTAAAACTTCACCTGCATTGTCTGCAACTGAAGTTGTACCTCGGGGTCTTCCACGGTTTCAAAGAGGTCCAACTGGATTTGAGTCCTCATTCTGACAAGGCTTTAACGGCGTCAAAGCTGATACATGGTACTTTCCCAATATAGTATGCAGAGCCTAGGGTGAGAAGATTTCATAAGAGGTAGGCGATACGATTTTGGATACTACATAAAGACCATCTTGCTTTGGTGAAAATTTTGAAGTGTACGTCGTTCGCCTTACTTAGGACATATGCGTTGACCAGTACTTTATCGCCACACGAGTATTTGAGAGCATCACGAAGGCTTTTATCAGCATAGTGTTTTGCTCAATCTTGCTGGATCTCGTGGTGGTCACGGAGTATCTTACTGAGGCATTGCAACTACAGAGTTACTTGACTCACAAAGTTGTCGTTTTCTACAATGGCACGAAGACCTCGATTCACATCATCTGGAGTCCTCAATTCTCTCCTGAAAGTAAGATAGGCGGCGCTTAAACCTGTTGCTTATGATCGGCTGGTATTCATTGAAAACCCAATGGCTGGTAGCTTATCTTTCCATTGTGTATGGTCATCTTGCACCAGGATGGAAAGTTGGGTTTTCAAGTCTCTATTTTTTCTCTCAACCGGGTTTGCTTCAGGATGATAGGCTGGAGTTGTTGTGCAACTTGCTGCATTACTGAGCTAACGAACTGAACACCGTTGTCACTTATTTTCAGCGTACGCTATAGCGGAAAATTATTTCATCTACTAAGTAACGAGCACAATTTTCTGAAGATGCTATCTTAAGTGGAAATATCTCCACACATCGGCTTGATGTATCTACTATGATAAATATCCACCTGTAGAGGTCCGAATAGATCAATTGATATTGTTTCAAAACGTTGGAACTGAACAGAAGCTTGAAGTTGTCCGGTTGGCTTTAAATTTGAAATTTTGTATCTTTGACATTCAACACGCTTGTTGCCATAGTCGGATATGTTACCGCGCAAAGCTGGCCAGAAATAGCGACTGGCTATTCTTTGGTGAGTACGCTCTATTCCATAATGACCACTTAACAGTGAATCATGGTTTTTGAATAATATCTCAGGAATCTGTGGTTGTGCTTCTTCTTCGTCCAACTCAGGTACCTACCTAAACAGTACACCGTTATGCATGATGTACCCTCGTTCAGTTCATTTCTTAAAGTCGAGGTTATCTTTGTCCATATTCTCAAAAGTCTGTATTATCTTGTTATTATCTGGATCCTTCAACTGTTCACGGCGAATTTCAGCATCATTTTCTCGTGGCAAATCGACGATTACCAAGTTTGCTTTCATTTCTTGGTCTGGTGGTCGTGATAGCATATCCGCAATGAGATCAGTTCGGCCTGGTGTATAGTTAATCTGAAGATCAAAAGATTGAAGTGCCAAAGCTCATCTGCCTAAACGTCCTTTTGGTGATTTCAATGTTATCAGCCATCGCAATGGTTGATAATCACTTTTGACAACAACATGCACATTCTAGGTAACCACAAAATTTATTGGTTCTCTTTCTGTGGTCGTATAGTTTTGTTCAGCAGATGTGAGAAGCCGACTTGCGTATTCGTCTGTATCCTCCCCCTAAAGCAGACATGCTCCAAGAACTTAAGAAGAAGCGTCAGTCTTCAGAATATAGTGCTGATTCAGATCAGCTTGGCGTAGGACTGGACTGGAAGTAAGCAATGACTTCAACTTTTCAAATGCTTTATTTTGACTATGGCTCCAGGTCCAAGTAGCTTTGTTTTTTGTTAGCATTGTTAACGGTTTAGAGATATTTGCGAAATTTTCAATAAATCGTCTATACCATGAGCAGGTTTGTGAAAATGACAGAAGTTCCTCAATGTTTCGTTGCACTGGAAATTTCAAAATTGCAGTAATCTTCTCAGGATTTGGTGCAATACCTTGCGGTGCTATCACTTGGCCTAAATACTGTACCGAAGAACAAGAAAATTCGCATTTCTTGCGGTTTAGGCGCAGTTTAAATAATCTCAAGTGCTCAAAAACTTGTTGTAGATGATCAATATGGGATTCGAAGGAATCAGACAAGATTGTTATATCATCAAAATATGCTAAAAGATTGATATTTTGAAGGCCTGAGCGAAATCTGTCGATTAGCCTCTGGAAGGTAGATGGCGCATTACGCAGTCCAAAAGGCATTCTTGAGTAGCGGAACTTTCCAAACGGGCAGATAAATGCAGTCTTGTCACGATCACAGGGTCTAACTGACACCTAATGATAACCAGACTTAAGATCTAGTGTTGTCGTGTAAAGTCTCTTCTTTGCTGCATGGAGAATGTCTTCAATCCGCGGCAACGTATACCTATCTGGCGTCGTCTTAGCATTGAGCCGGCGGTAATCAACGGTCATCCTGTCCCACCATGTTTCTTGGGAACCAGAACTACAGGAGCATCGTAAAGAGATTCACATTCTTCAATTATCCCTTCCGTAAGTAGGTTATCAATTTCTTGCTTCAACTGAATCCTTTTTGTCTCAGACAGGTGATAAGGAGGAACGGCAATTGAGATGTCATCTGTCAAGGTAATAACATGTTCTGCAAAAGGAGTCGGTTCTACACTGATATTGAAAATATCTTGGTTTGCCTCAAGCATCAAACCTTGATCCTCTCTAATATCGACTGAACAACTTATGTCGACAGAATTGGTTGCAGGTTCTTGTAAGTAAACAGGTTTAATTGATTCCGACTCAAACTTTTAGCTTATTTCAGGTTCATCGCTATAGAACCTTGAATCAGTGTGAACATCCAGAATAATATTTGCTGATTCGAAAAAATCTTCCCCTAGAAGTGTTCTCTTTCCTTATGATCTGAGACAAAAATCATGGTAACATGATGACTTCTATTTTTCAAGACAACTTTCACATCAAATTAAAAGGCATTTACTGTAGAAGTTGTACCATCTACTAAGATCATATTTAAACTTTCCAGATGATCAGGGACTTTTTCTGTTAGCAGTATCTGTCTTAAGTGGACACCAGCGCTACTTGATTGAGCTCTGGAGTCGAGTTACGTAAGTCCTGACCTTCAATAGTTACGAAGGTAAGTAGGCGAATGGAAGAATCAGAGTGAGCAAAGTATGAACTAAGAAATTCGGTAAAAATAGTTGAATTGACTGATGGTAGCGAAACACGAGGTGAGCAACTTTGGTAATTGCTTTTTGCGTAACCAGGTTTTTTGCAACCATAACACATTACAGAATGTGCTTTAGAAAAGTTTGTGGTACCGGTAATGAAATAACCCGAATTCCCCGGCACTGGCACGAGCTAGTTTTCTACAGATGTCCATAGTTCTTACAATACGCGCACTGAGTTGAATGAGTCTTAAGTTTATGTGTAGAGTCATTTCGATTGTCACTACTTAATTGTTTATGAAAAACCAGGTAGCAGCAGCATCATGCAGTAGCATTGAAAGTCCTTTGGGAGCATGCTGATCTGGTATATTAAGGTAATCTTTGTAAACAGTTATGGCATCGATGAACGCATCGACATCTTCCTCCACATTTCTACAAAACCGAGATTTGCATGCAGAAAAGTTAGCTGTGTTTTTTTTTTTGGACTTGAGTTGCCTGTTTACCAATATTCATATTTTGTATACCAGCTAATAATCTTTGAAGCATATGACAATCTGTTGTGCTAGAGGAGCAGTTTCATTATTTTGTGGCATTGTGCTTGATTGTGGCTGAAATCCTATATCAGATCTTAAATGCATCCACTTTAAAATAGAATGGATATTGCGGTTTTGTTAAAAGAAACTTGGCAGCTATGGATTGCGTTTGACAAAATAAGAGTGGTGAGTAAGGACGTTGATGAACAATGAAACGTGATTATTGAGGAAGGTATAGTATGGCAGCGATATTTCCGAACTGAAACTGAAATGACAGTGTTCAACGGAAAGTACATTAACACAAAACCAAACTGAGACAGTGTTGATTCAATGTCTGAAAGTTGGTGGTCATGTGGGTTAACGCGCTGGACTACATGGGAAATGTTGATGGTAGACCGGGTTCGAATCCTGGCTAGACCGAAAATTATTTTCGGTCAGACATTTAGTGGCTGCCTAGGATAAAGTGCAAATTAATAAAACTACAACAACAAAAACACCTCAGGGTATTATAAGCGGGCGTTATAGATCATAACGCCCGCAAAAGCGGGCGTTATGGATCAGGTTATTATAGGTATGTTAACGTATTTCGTTTCCTAGGTATTATGGAACTATAATAGTTAAGTAGATAATAAATAATTTTATTTGAACGTACGAAAGTTACAACACACTTCAACAAACGTCAAGTCATTGATTATATGTTCATATGACAGTTAATATTTAAAAACTACAAACAGGGTGGCCAGCTTGGAGGGTTAGGTTACAGTATTTGATTAAGTTTATAGGAATTTGGATCAAATGTAAATAAATTTTTAGAAACCATCAAGTTGCACAATTCTTATCTTATTTCCGATTTCTAGTTCCTTCTATCAGTTGATTATAAATAGTTTTTGCGATTTTCCATAATAAATTTCAATAGAAAACCATAATGATAATGCCAGCTTAATGGTTGATATTTAGGGGGAGCCGCATTTATAGGGATGTGACGGAAAGCACCCGGGCTACTCCTATAAAGTTTGTATATCGACACTGGACCATCATCTTAATGATTCATGATGTCTGCGATTGATCATTAATCTTTTTTTTTTTTGAAAACGCCAAGTTACAACATTTAGAATTAGTTTTGTGAGGCTACATTCATTTAGGGTCACACACACAAATCTAGCGTTTCAAACTCGTTGTCAGTTTGGATAATATTCGCCAGTACATTCGGTTTCTAGTGTGCATTTCAGTGGTTTTCCGCTGCATTTGAACAGATGTGAACTTAATGATAGTTTTGGACCCTGAATTGAGTAATTACGATTCTAGAATTCATTTGTGGCTTTTACTCAAAAATAGTATCTGCATTCATAATATGAGTAGCTTTCCGATATTTTCCATTAATATAAAACCCTGGATTCTCGCGTTTTCTACCCAGAGAGGCATAGCTACTACGGAAGAGTATGTAGGGTTGCCGTCTGTCAGGGGTGTGTATTGGAACATAATAGGTTCAGTGACGTGTTCCACTAACCCTGACGTCAAGGGGAGCACGGTTGGACACGTGATTGATTATGCCGGCCCTGTCTGTCAAATGCAAAGATGGAATTCCGCGCTCTTGTTGAAACCGGCTCGGCTACCGGAAAAATTAAAGGTTTTTTTTTACCAACTTATAAGCGGGAATTTTATTAAGAATCTTTTCATTTCAATTGAACAGGTTTTACCAATCATACTTAACTTGTACTGAGATGCTGAAAACATGGAAGAAAATATTTACCAAGAGACATCGATTAAATCAAACCTTAATTTCATGGTCCTTCGAGCCGTATGAGGAACAACTCTACAGCGCCAGAAGAATTAAAGAAACAAGCTAATAGTAAGTATATGAGACACATTTTCTCTCGCACCTTTAAGACGAGACGAAAGAAAGCATTGTTTCGGTAGAGTGGCATTACTGATCAAGATTTTTGCATCCTTTGGTACGACACAGCTCTCTATTTTTAGGGTGCTGAAGTAATGTAGCAGCTACTGCAGAAGGAATAACCTGAATTAAAAAATTATGATTTTTGTATTTTTTCTTAAAACGTAGTCTGGTATGGAGCAATGAAGAAGTCTTAGAAATTGCGACAAGGCAGAGAGCATTTTCTCGTCTCGTCTTGAGGTGCGAGAGCAAATGGCCGGTAGAGTGGCATCACTGATCAAGATCTTTGCGTCCTTTGATACGGGACACCTCTCTATTTTCAGGGAGTTGAAGTTAGTGTAGCAGCTACCTGCTGCAGAAGAAGAATCTGAATTTAAAAATGATGATTTTTGTATTTTTTCTTAAAACGTAGTCCGGAATGAAGCAATGAAGAAGTCTTAGGAATTGCGACGAGAAAGAGAGCATTTTCTTGTCTCGTCTCCAGGTGCGAGAGAAAATGTCCGGTAGAGTGGCATCACTGATCAAGATCTTTGCGTCCTTTGGTACGACACAGCTCTCTATTTTTAGGGAGCTGAAGTATTCGTAGCAGCTACTGCAGAATGAAAAACTTGAATTAAAAAATGATGATTTTTGTGTTTTTTCTTAAAACGTAGTCCGGTATGAAGCAATGAAGAAGTCTTAGGACTTGCGACGAGAGAGAGAGCATTTTCTAGTCTCGTCTCGAGGTGCGAGAGCAAATGGCCGGTAGAGTGGCATCACTGATCAAGATCTTTGCGTCCTTTGGTACGGGACACCTCTCTATTTTCAGGGAGTTGAAGTTAGTGTAGCAGCTACCTGCTGCAGAAGCAAGAATCTGAATTTAAAAATGATGATTTTTGTGTTTTTTCTTAAAACGTAGTCCGGTATGAAGCAATGAAAAAGTATTAGGAATTGCGATGAGATAGAGAGCATTTTCTCGTCTCGTCTCGAGGTGCGAGAGAAAATGTCCGGTAGAGTGGCATCACTGATCAAGAGCTTTGCGCTCTTTGGTACGAGACAGCTCTCTATTTTTAGGGAGCTGAAGTATTCGTAGCAGCTACTGCAGAATGAAGAACTTCAATTAAAAAATGATGCTTTTTGTGTTTTTTCTTAAAACGTACTCCGGTATGAAATAATGAAGAAGTCTTAGGAATTGCGACGAGAGAGAGAAAATTTTCTCGTCTCGTATCGAGGTGCGAGAGAAAATGTCCGGTAGAGTGACATCACTGCACAAGATCTTTGCGTCCTTTGGTACGAGACAGCTCTATATTTTTAGGGAGTTGAAGTAATCGTAGCAGCTGCTACAGAAGAAAAAAACTGAATTTGAAAATAATGATTTTTGTGTTTCTTCTTTAAACGTAGTCCGGCATGAAGCAACATAGAAGTCTTAGGAAATGCGACGAGAGAGGGAGAGAATTTTCTCGTCTCGTATCGAGGTGCGAGAGAAAATGTCTGGTAGAGTGGCATCAGTGATCAAGATCTTTGCGTCCTTTGGTACGACACAGCTCTCTATTTCTATATAGGGAGTTGAAGTAATCGTAACAGTTACCTACTGCAGAAGAAAGAACCTGCATTTGATTTTTGTGTTTCTTCTTGAAACGTAGTTCGCTATGAAACAATAGAGAAGTCTTAGGAATTGCGACGAGAGAGTGGAAGAGCATTTTCTCGTTTCGTCTCGAGATGCGAGAGAAAATGTCTGGTAGAGTGGCATCACTGATTAAGATGTTTATGTCCTTTGGTACGATATAGCTCTCTATTTTTAGGGAGTTAAAGTAATCATAGCAGCTACTACAGAAGAAAGAAACTGAATTTAAAAATGATGATTTTTGTGTATCTTCTTGAAATGTAGTCCGGCATGAAGCAATATAGTAGTCTTAGGAATTGCGACGAAAGAGAGAATTTTCTCATCTCGTCTCGAGGAGCGAGAGAAAATGTCCGGTAGAGTGGCATCACTGATCAAGATCTTTGCGTCCTTTGGTACGAGACAGCTCTCTATTATTAGGGAGTTGAAGTAATCGTAGCAGCTACTACAGAAGAAAGAAACTGAATTTGAAAATGATGATTTTTGTGTATCTTCTTGAAATGTAGTCCGGCATGAAGCAATATTGAAATCTTAGGAATTGCGACGAGAGAGAGAATTTTCTCGTCTCGTATCGAAATGCGAGAGAAAATTTCCGGTAGAGTGGCATCACTTATCAAGATCTTTGCGCCCTTTGGTACGAGACAGCTCTCTATTTTTAGGGAGTTGAAGCAGTCGTAGTAGCTACTACAGAAGAAAGAAACTAATTTAAAAATGATGATATTTGTGTTTCTTCTTGAAACCTAGTCCAGTATGTAGCAATGAAGAAGTCTTAGGAATTGCGACGAGAGAGAGAGCATTTTCTCGTCTCGTCTCGAAGTGCGAGAGAAAATGTCCGGTAGAGTAGCATCACTGATCAAGATCTTTGCGTCCTTTGGTACGAGACAGCTCTCTATTTTTAGGGAGTTGAAGTAATCGTAGCAGCTACCTACTGCAAAAGAAAGAACCTGAATTTAAAAATTATGATTTTTGTGTTTCTTCTTGAAACGTAGTCCGGTATGATGCAATGAAGAATTCCTAGGAATTGTGACGAGAGAGAGAAAGAGTGGCATCACTGATCAAGATCTTTGCGTCCTTTGGTACGGGACACCTCTCTATTTTCAGGGAGTTGAAGTTAGCGTAGCAGCTATACCTGCTGCAGAAGAAAGAATTTGAATTTAAAAATGATGATTTTAGTTGATTTGGTATTAGTTCCCTATTTTTAGGGAGTTGAAGTAATCGTAGCAGCTACCTACTGCAGAAGAAAGAACCTGAATTTATGAATTTATGATTTTTGTATTTCCTCTGGAAACGTAGTCGGGTATGAAGCAATATAGAAGTCTTAGGAATTGCGACGAGAGAGAGAATTTTCTCGTCTCGTATCGAGGTGCGAGAGAAAATGTCCGGTAGAGTGGTATCACTGACCAAGATCTTTGCGTCTTTTGGTACGAGACAGCTCTCTATTTTTAGGGAGTTGAAGTAATCGTATCAGCTACCTACTGCAGAAGAACGAACCTGAATTTAAAAATTATGATTTTTGTGTTACTTCTTGAAACGTGATAAGGGATGAAGCAATATAGAAGTCTTAGGAATTGCGACGAAAGGGAGCATTTTCTCGTCTCGTCTCGAGGAGCGAGACAAAATGTCCGGTAGAGTCGCACCACTGATCAAGATTTTAGCGTCCTTTGGTACGTCCCTATTTTTAGAGAGTTGATCTACCTTACTGTAGCAGCAGTGCAAGGAAAAACCTGAATTTAACGAAAATGATTATTTTTGTGTTTCTTCTTGAAACGTGGTAGGTAGAAGGCATGAAGCAATAATTATGGAAGTTTTAGGCATTGCTTATGGACTCTTTTTCAGAAATAATTCTCGTTTGAGATATCCAGATATTTATCTTAGGAACGAACTTGGGAAATCACGATGAGCCTCATTTTAGATCATGGTACTTTTTCTGTATGTACAAAGAAGTACAACAAAGTACATACAAAATGAAATGAAAGGTTTAAAATTAGCAATTTTCAAACTACCTGTGTCAAAGTCAGTACCAGCCTAATCATTTATTAGATTTTTTTTTTCCGGTTTTCCAAAAAATAGTCTAAGACAAACTTCTTAAAAGAACTACCTGCGATATTTGCTTGGAAACGCTCGCCACCCCCTAAAACGCATGTTATCGACTTTATTTATAGCCTCGTAAAATTAGCAACTTCTTCCTTTTGTAGATATCTTGTCGAGTCAGCATTATCCATCATAATCTTGTCATAACATTTTGTTCGGGCTCAGTGTGAGGGAGGGCCCTACTGAATTAGGTAAAGGGTATAATGTGTTTGAGAATATGTTGACAAATATTTTGAGAAATGTTGACTTTTATGGATATTTTAAGGGTTAGTTAATTGATAAATTTATCATTTGTATAATAATTCTTTAGTATATTATATTTTCTGGGACAAATACATACTTTAATATTTATAAAAATTAATATACATAATAATCTAAGTATATAGGTAAATAAATTTTCATAAAATTCTAAGAATAAAAATATTTACTCTAATTTATATATCTTTGATAAGTAGTCTTGTAAGTTCTCCATACAAATTCTATATATAGAATCCACATTATTTCTACAATTGTTGTAATATTTGGATATGTTTATACATAATCTATTTATATTCATTATTTACATAATTGAGTTAATTTCAATATTATAAGTAGCAAATTGATAAAGCTAAAAACAAAATTCCGAACACGTAATTACAAAACATTTACACTTCGCCGACTTTTGATTATTGCTCCTTATATTGGGCTCGTCTCGGTCCCCATAATGTATTTCTATACAGTTTCTACCCCTCTTGTCTTTTAGGGTGAAACAGGCGGACCCGGTATATTCTTAATTTGCGTTAAAGGTCGAGCTAGGTCGGCCGTCTCAAACGGGTTCGGCGGTTGTTGGATCATACTTGAATGATCTACTAGAAAATGAAACAATAATTATTATTTTTGAGTAAAATGTGTATATGTATATTATATACCTGTATATGATTCTTCATTAGGATTCGGAGTATCCATATAAAAGTCCTTGAAATTTTGGCTTGCTGGAAAACTAGCTTTTTGGTTCATATTTATGTCTTCTCCTGGTACGGGAAATTCATAGTTGAGGCCGAACTTACTGTCTTTTTTTGCTTTCATTCGTCTATAGGAAAATTATACAGATTTTTGTGTATGGAGACCGTTTGAAAACTTACCTATTTTGAAACCAAATTTTAATTTGTCTCTCTGTCAAGCACAAAGAATGAGCTATTTCTATGCGCCTTCTTCGATTCAGGTATTTATTCGAATGGAATTCCTTTTCCAGCTCTAGTGTTTGGTATCTGGTGTATGTTTGTCTTGTACGTTTATTACCCGATCCACTACATTCAACTAAAAATTATGAATTTTTATAAAAATGGTAATTATCAATTATTTCATACCCATACTAAGAGGCATCCGAATTCAAGTTTTCAAAAAAACAACTTATCCCTGCTTAAGAATTTATTTTAAAATTGCCTAAATCAATTATGTTCAAAATGAATCAAATTGATAAAGAATAACAGGATGGAATCCTAAAAAAGTATCTTTTACCTATCAAAACCCCAGCTGAACTAAAGAGAGAGTGTGTGTAGTGCACAACCCGGCTCAAACTGAGAAAGGGAATGAACTCACACGTTGACAGTTTGACATTTTAAGTTGCTCAACTTGATATGGGATACCCATGCAGGCCATTTTGGGGGAGGGCATTTTTTTGTTAGAAATGTATGTATTGTTACGTTATATACGGCCATGTGGGAACGATTTCGAATTTTTGTTAAAACAAATTTGATACCGTACCACTGTTGCTTTTCATCCAGGGAAAAATATTTTTCTGATTATCTGCAACGTTACTGTCAAATCCATAGTTGGTACTTTCCGATGGGCTTTTAGCAATCTCATCAGATTGGCTTGCGTCTTTGGTAGGTTTTCGTACAGTTGAGTAATCGTATGAAATTTTTTCATGGCTCGGCTTATTCAGTAAAGCTCTTAAAGCTGGAGAATCCTTTTTGTTGTCTGCTACTGGACTGTTGCACTAAAAATAATTAATATTAAGTGAGCACAAAAATCCCAACCATCCAATCATTTACCCCAAGATTCTTTATGGAAGATTCAACGGCTTCATTAAGCTCGCTTCTTTGGTGAGCCATACGATCAAAACCCATTTCATAAGGTCCGAGATGGTGATTAATGGACGGCGGTGGACTGAGTGAATTGTCCGCCGCGCTTTCGAGATTTGAATATGGTTGATTTTGGTAGCGGCACGTATTGTACGTTCGGTTCGTTGGTTCTTCCTTGATCGGCATCGGAAATGGAGAATTCTGAGTCTGTTGAAAAGGTGCGTATGGCGGGTATAAACCTAAAAGAAATGATTTGATATAAATAAACTATAGCAGAAATTAGAAGAGTTTATTGGAATGGCAACGACGTAAAAAATGAATGTCTAGCCTATGAAACAGAACTACAGAATAACCAAAACCAACCAAACATAGATTAGAAAAGAGTATCACAAAAAAACAAGTTTCATAACTTTTAAGGTTTTTCTTCAATTAACAAAAAAAATTTACCTTGTCCATTGACAGTCCCATCTCCACAAACTCCTGGCTGATGATTGTAACCACTAAAATAAGGATTCGGTCCGTATCTATCACTAGAAGGTTTGTGATAAGCACTATAATCATTCGTCGTACTACTAATACCACTCCAATAATCACAATATTGCGTTGACGCGCTCATTCTCTTTTTCAATTAAAACCAATCACTAATCCACTAGAGTCACTAAGAGAGTGTGAAAAAAAACTGTCGTGTGCCAATACGATCAAACTTACGAATAAACATTGTCAACCATAGCTTAGGGTATAGGGAGCAAGACCGGAGGGGTGGCGCGGTAACGTTTGACCCCCTAAGGTTTTGTCGCATTGCTCTTTTATTCAGCCACAGCTGCCCTCTGCGAATTTTACCCACCCCCGACCATTCATGGGTTGCTTTTTCATCTTATTTATTGGGGGTATAGAATTGTGAAAGTACAGGGTATTTTTCGGTTTACGATATTCAATATTTGGGCACAAAAACATGGGCGGAGGTTAAACTGATTTTGTGCAACAACTAATAAGCCTTTATTAATTTTTGAAAAATAACTGAACTTCTAGACTATTAAATGATTTTGCTTGGTAAGACAATCCAACTTCCCTAGGATCGCATTTTCCTAAACTGTTTTCTTCTTCAAACTTCCAATTCAGAATTAAACAACATTTTCACATTGACAAATCCGTTCCTACGCCAATGGGATTGACTTCTCTAAACCCCTCAAATCGTCTCTTTTCTCTCTCTACATCACGAAATTGTATATTTTTCTCGTTGATGTGTCACCAAAGTTACTTTGAGAAATTAAGACATTAAACAGTTATAAATTGTAGGCGAGACACCCAACCTGGCAATTAGATGTTTGTGTGGGTATTTATTTCTACTAATGATAATCTAAGATAATGATCGTCATTAAATAAGTTGAGTTGAATAATTATTAACACCTTTTTTGAGCTGGAGTTATATGATAATTTTTTGAAATTTAATTTGAGTTTTGTTTTCCAAGGAACTAAAACATTGTAGCAAAACACTCTAATCTACCATTAAAGTATTATAAATAAAATTGGACAAGCTTTAAATTCCTTTCAAAGGCACCCCAATAAAAGTTTAAGGACATCTAAGTAATGTTAAAAGTTAAATATCTCAAATATTTTTGAGTTTCATTAGGCATTAGACTATTTTTCAGGTAAATATATTTCTCAAGATTCGAACATGACTTCCTTTTTTTAAGCAGAGGGATCAGTTCCGCTTCTTAACTTTGACACGCCGCAAGTCAGGTAAACGAAACACCTCACGGACAAGACTGAGTATAAAAAAGAAAAGTGGGCCACCAGTGTGGACCTTCCTGGAACCTTTTGGACGGTCGATTGTCTGATTTTACGGTGCAAAAATAACAATACCGTTATAAAAAGTTAAACCTTCTAAAAATAGAGTTTTTTTCCTAATGACGAAAATTTACGAATACTCACTCCCCTTGGTATATATTGGTATATATGCTGCTGTAACCATTAGACTAATAACGAAATAAATGATCTGTGGAGTGGTAATGGAATTGCATGAAATTTCAAAAGGCCATTATAATGCACCCATGTATTAAACGCAAATATGATTTTATTCATGCATGTGAATTTTGTATTATAAAAACTCCCTATTTTTCATCTAAAAAAGATTTACATTAAGTAGAAGAATACATATTTCAATATAGCCTGATTTGTATGAAGAAGTTATATCTATTCAGCTTACAAAAGTTTAGGTATACCTAAACTGAGATTACCTAAGTTGAGTTTTGAGGATGAGGCTGGCTGAGATTCTTCAATCATCATCAAATGTATATAATTTTTATCAATGATATCCATTGTTGAAAACTAGATTATTTGAAGATCTCAATCATGGATTTTTGTCCTGTCAAGCCCCCTTTTTGGAATCGTATATCGATATTAGAATGGTAACCGGGGGTGGAATTCTATTGGTCACCGTAACTTATTTATTATGAAAAACCGAGAGGCACGCGTATGCATTACGTATAAAACATATACGATAGTTCGGATTTCCTATTATGGCAGATCCGTGTGGCCGAAGGTCTATTGAAAAATATCTCACTACGAGAGGGGAAGTCGAATTAGATAGAATAATAGAAAATGCAGAACCGTATCAGAGAAAAAAATATAAATCAGCTCCTGTAACGACTATTTGAACGTCTAATCATGTGATAATATGCGAATTAAGGAGATTCTTTCACTTGTAAATAAGTATGGATTTGGTCCATTCTTGACATAAAACTGTGGATACACCAGTTGTCCAAAACTATTGAAAAAAAAGATATGTTATACAAAAAAACATTCCCAACTGCACTGACTTTTTGATTTTTTTCTAAATCGATTATTATACCTGAAAAACATGTTCAAAGTCAGTCAAAAATCTTCTAAGTTCAAAAAATCATAACTGGGTTATGTTTGAGAATTTTGAAAAAATGAAAAGCTCTCTAATATTTTGTCTCTATGCTGTTAAAAATCTAAATAATTTCGTAAACTAGAAAAGCCCTAGATATAAGTGTTTTGATGCAAGTCCTACTAAAATCTAAGCCCGAAAATTCTATCCTCTACATGCTTTCTTTGTCCTCTGATAGGTGCACGAAGGCAAAGAAGAGTACACTAGATTAGGTTTTATTATAAGCAATAAATGATTTGTGGAAATAATTTTAGTATTAAGGTAGCTACCTTATGATTTGGATTTTGAGAAACGTTGAAGACCCATAACTTTTTTTCTATTATAGGCAGAAAGCTCCCAGTAGAGGACTACAATCCCTGAAAAATTCAGCTCATTTGGACTTCAAATAATACAAAACGCAGATTCCAACCAGGGACGATTGGAGAAGTGGCCCTACAATAGGGGCGGAAACAAGTTGCTACACTGATGAATGATGATGAATTTTGATCATAACCAGTTCTTGATTTGTAGAAAGAAAAAAAAAACACGCTTGATGACCTCGCATAGAACCCGCAAATCATCCTCAAAACTGGCTGTACAGATGAAACATAAAACAGTTTGTGATGACCTCAATTTAAAAAAATGCCAGACGGTTTCCAATGGTCCAAAAGCTAGAGGACAACAAATTTCCATGTATTTCATTACTTATTCCATTATTTGCTGGACTGTCTGCTTTGGGAGCCTATAAAAAAATGTCAAAATGCAATAATAAAACCGTTACATATAATGTTCAACCTTTGTTTGAAAGAGGGGATCTATCCAACTCAATGGAAACTAGCTCAAATTACGCCAATTCACAAAGGAGGCAATAGAAATGATGTGAGTAATTATCGTCCTATCTCAATTTTGTCAACTTTTGGAAAAATTTTTGAAGGTATTCTGGCTAAAGAATTATTCTTTAGAGTTAAAAATTATATTCCTGAAAACCAGCATGGTTTTTACGAGGGTAGGTCTACGTCTACAAATCTCATTACTTATGTCCAAGACATTTGCACAAGTATGTCAGGAGGGGCTCAGGTGGACTCATTGTATACGGACTTTACTAAAGCGTTCGATAAAATCTCGCACAATATCCTTATTAATAAACTACAAAGTCTTGGTGTGCATGGGTCCTTGCTGGCCCTCACTGTTTCCTATTTAAAAGAAGATCGTTATCAGTTTGTCAGAATCAACAACGTTGACTCACACCCTTGTAAAATAACCTCAGGGATTCCTCAAGGTTCCCACCTTGGACCGCTCTTTTTTTCGCTCATGATCTGTGATGTGTTCAAATGTTTCAAGTTTTCTAAGTTTTCGGCGTTCGCTGATGACTTTAAAATATACAAAGCCATAACAAATATCTCGGATTGTCATCAGCTTCAGTCCGACTTAAAGAGATTTTCAAATTATTGTGAGGAAAACGAGCTAAAACTAAATCCTGATAAATGTTATCAAATTACTTTTTCTCGGCTGAAGCAAACTACCAAATTCACGTACAATATAAACAACGCAAATTTGAAAAGAACCTCTTTTGTTAAGGACCTTGGTGTCATTCTGGATTCAAAATTGACATTTGAAAAGCATATTGAAACCATAGTAAACAAATCCTATAGAAATCTAGGATTTATCATGCGAGCAACCAGTAAATTTAAATCCTCAAAATCTATTAATTTGCTATATAATGCACTGGTCAGATCTGTTTTGGAATACTCATGTATTGTCTGGAATCCAATGTATCACAAATACATAAATAGAATTGAAACAATCCAAAAAAAGTTTATAAATCATATAGTTTTTAGATTTTATCCAAATATAAAATATTCTACCTACGACCATAAACTTCGATATCTTCAAATATTAAAACTAAGCTCCAGGCGATGTATTTCGTATGTGTTGTTTTTGCATAAAATTTTTACGAACGTAATATCATGTCCCCAATTGTTAAATTTGATTAATTTACATACACCGCCTAGGTCACTGCGATGCTCAGATTTATTTTACTGTAACTTTTATAATACAAATTATGCTGTGAATTCCCCAATATCTCAAATGCAAAAAATGTACAACTCATATTTTAGCCACATTGATATTTATTACCTTAGGATAAGAACCGTAAAAACATTAGCAATCAATGTATTTTTGTGAAAATTGAAATAATCTCACAGGTATTCTATTTTTTCTTATTTATTTGGTTTTTCCTCTATCTATGAAATCACTTTTGTTTTGTTTCTTTTTTTTTTTTTTTTTAGTTAATAATAATGGGAACATTAGGTTTAGATTTAAGAGCAATGTATACTGCATATACCTCTATCTATTATAGATCCTACATTTTAGTGTACTCTGTAAGTTGTAATGTTTAAGTACATTATGTAGAGTGCAATAAACAAAATAAATAAATAAATAAATAAAATATTGGAGGAGCTGCTGGTATTGTTCAATGAAGCAACTCTTTTAAAATGTTGATTCCCGGTACTTGATTCCCGATTCGCTGAAAATAATTTCAAAAGCCGATAATGAATCAAATTTTGATTATTACCGGCTCTTGATTCGCCAGAAAACTTCGTCCACGTAGGTACTTGATTCGTTGGCAATAAAGATAACAACTATATCATCTGCTTAAGTAAACATTTTTCCAGGATTTTGAATATTAAAAATTGAGTTTATGTGAATATTAAATAAAATTGGTCCTAATTATCCAATGGAGGACTACAATCCCTGGAATTTTCAGTTCATTTGGACTTATAGTTCCAGAAATAAAATCACGTTAAGCAATTTGGGGTCAATTTATCAATTTTTCAATTCTCTGACGTCCTTTTTTCATAGATTTCGGCTTCAAATCTCAGAATAATTTAGTTTATAGAGTTTGGGGGGGTCCCCAATGAACAAAATCTCAACATAAAAAAAATTGAAATTTCCTCATTTTAGTACTAAGGTACTTATGATTTGGATTGTCAAAAACTTTGAAGACCCATAACTTTTTTCTATTATAGATAGGAATCTAAAATTTTCAACGATTCTTATTCCAGTAGAGTACTAAGATCCCTGAAGAATTCAACTCATTTGGACTTATAGTTCCGGAAATAAAATTGCGTTAAGCAATTTAGGGTAAATTTATTAATTCTTCAATTTTCTGCGTGCCTTTTTTTCATAGATTTCGGCTTCAAATTTCAGAATAATTCAGTGTATGGATTTAAAAACTTTGAAGACCCATAACTTTTTTTCTGTTATAGATAGAATGCTGAAATTTTAAGCGATTCCTAGTGGAGAACCTACAATCCCTGAAAATTTCAGCTCATTTGGACCTATAGTTCCAGAAATAAAATCGCGCTAAGTAATTTGGGGTAAATTTATCAATTTTTCAACTCGAACGTGAGATTTCTTCAATCAAATTGATCAACTGAGTTAAACATAAAATGAATAGGAACGGGTGAGCAAAATATATATGTATAATCACATAATATACCTAATAGAACATATACTTAGAGACACTCATCCCAAAACTTGGGTTAGAAAAACTAGAATCCATCGATTCCATCAATAAGTACATTCTAGAGAAAGCACAGGAAGAATTCAAGATATGTAAAGCTCTGAGAAATCAAATTATTGTCCGTCGTTTTTTTACTGATGCCAGACAGTTTCCAATTTCGATAAGATGGAAGACAACAACTTTCCAAGTATTTCTTGGTATTTCATTCATCATTCCATTATTTGCTGGACTGTCTGCTCTGGGAGCCTATAGTGGGGGAGCTGCTGGTATTGTTCAATGAAGCAACTCTTTTAAAATGTTGATTCCCAGTACTTGATTCCCGATTCGCTGAAAATAATTTCGAGAGCCGATAATGAATCAAATTTTGATTATTACCGGCCCTTGATTCGCCAGAAAACTTCGTCCACGTAGGTACTTGATTCGTTGACAATAAAGATGACAACTATATCATCGGCTTAAGTAAACATTTTTCCAGGATTTTGAATATTTAAAATTGAGTTTATGTGAATATTAAATAAAATTGGTCCTGATTATCCAATGAAGGACTACAATCCCTGGAATTTTCAGTTCATTTGGACTTATAGTTCCAGAAATAAAATCACGTTAAGCAATTTGGGGTGGATTTATCAATTTTTCAATTCTCTGACGTCATTTTTCATAGATTTCGGCTTTAAATCTCAGAATAATTTAGTGTATAGAGTTTGGGGGGTCCCCAATGATCATTAAGACACAAAATCTCAACATAAAAAAAATTGAAATTGCCTCATTTTAGTACTAAGCTACCTTATAATTTGGATTGTCAAAAACTTTGAAGACCCATAACTTTTTTCCTATTAGAGATAGGAATTTAAAATTTCCAACGATTCTTATTCCAGTAGAGTACTAAAATTCCTGAAAAATTTAACTCATTTGGACTTATAGTTCCGGAAATAAAATTGCGTTAAGCAATTTAGGGTAAATTTATCAATTTTTCAATTTTCTGCGTGCCTTTTTTCATAGATTTCGGCTTCAAATGTCAGAATAATTCAGTGTATGGAGCTTAGGGGGTCTCGACTGATCATATAAACCCAAAATCTCAATATAAAGAAAATTCAAATTTCATCATTTTGGTACCAAGGTAGCAACCTTATGATTTGGATTTTTAAAAACTTTGAAGATCCATAACTTTTTTTCTGTTATAGATAGAAAGCTGAAATTTTAAGCGATTTCTAGTGGAGAAACTACAATCCCTGAAAATTTCAGCTCATTTGGACTTATAGTTCCAGAAATAAAATCGCGCCAAGCAATTTGGGGTAAATTTATCAATTTTTCAGCTCGAATGTGAGATTTCTTCAATCAAATTGATCAACTGAGTTAAACATAAAATGAATAGGAACGGGTGAGCAAAATATGTAGGTATGTATAATCTAATAGAACATATACTTAGAGACACTCATCCCAAAAGTTGGGTTAGAAAAACTAGAAACCATCGATTCCATCAATAAGTACATTCTAGAGGTAACATAGGAAGAATTCAAGAAATGTAAAGCTCTGAGAATTCGAATTATTGTACGTCGTTTTTTACTGACATTTTCCGTATGAGGAGCGAGGGGGTGGAGCTCATGGCAAAAACAGGTGTGACGTTAGATTACCATTGGCGTTTTAATGTAGGAAGCCACCAGCTCACATTTTTTTGGAGTATCACATTAAAATCGACAAAATTTACGAGTGAGATGATGAAGGCCAGAGAGGAGACGACGAAACACTGCCTGACTGCTAAATAAAAATATCGAGAATGATAAATTCCAGAATCCTGGAAGAGCAACAGAAGTTTTTAAGAAAGAGAGAGTAAAGAAACGGAGAAATACGTAGGAAAACAGGTGTAGATGACAAGAGATTGGACAGCCTTGCAAAACTTAAGTATGGAGGTAGGCAGGACATATTGCAAGATACGAAGACAGTAATCGCTTTCGTTTTACACGCCGTACTTATCTATCTTTGAGATTCTGACCTAAGTTGGCATTCGTTTTAATATTTTTTTAAATTTAAGTTGGTCAGATTTTTATCCTCCCCCCCCCACCTTGCCGATAGTAGACAATCTAAAGTTAAGATTTTGGTTTAACTAGCCTCAAAAAGACAGAAATTTCGATGTTTTTATTCTGGTTACATAAGAATAATTACATAAACTAAAGATTAATATTTTGGTAAACATCAAAATGCGCCTAAGCATCCTAGTATTCCTAGTTGTAAAAACAAAAACAAACCGCTGAGGTTATGTTATCTCTTTTCGTAGAAGCCAAGGTTGTTTGAGATGGGTGGGTTGCCAGATAACTTTATGACGTCATCTGGGGTGCCTCAACATAATGCAAATCTCCATAAGGCACCCCAGACACGTCATCAAGTTACCCATTTTTAGACAAACTATGAACTTTACGAACCTTGGGTAGAAGCGTTCTTTTACAAAAATTAGTTAGGTGAAATTCTCAGCTAATAGTTAGGTAAGGAGGGCGGTCAAACGAAAGCAGTTATTCATCTTAGATTGATTGAGAGGAGGCTTATTGCAAGCGAACTATCAAAAGAAGTTTGGGTTAGTTGCTAGAAGGTTGTTCTTTATCCTGACATTGTTCATATTTGGATATATCACTCTCTCAAATCTCTAAAAAGTATTTCATTATAAGTGGTATGTCTCTTAATTTGTGCCCAGCACATTGAATAAGTTCCATCAATTTTTTTTGGAGTTGAGGAACCCAGCATGATTAACAAGCTTGTAGATAAACATTCAACATGAAACACATTGTATATTTTTTGATAATAATGAAATTGGTCGGTAGTCTCTGATGACAGCTCTATTATCTTTTTTGAAGAGCAGAACTACAAGAATATTATTGTATTTTTCTGAAGTATTTGATCGAGTCTCATCAGTATTGAGAGGATACCCTTTCAGAATGTCAGCTGTCACTTCATCTTCTGCTGTCTGCTTCAGATTCAAGACATCTTTAAAAAAGAGTCAAAGTTAGATCAGTTTTCGAAGAAGCTGAAAAGTCATCAATCCTCGGAGGGTTCTCGAGGAAGCTGAGATAAATAGAGACCATATCTACCCCAAGATTTCACTTGATAAGATACATAGTTCCAAATAAAGATGATAACATGCTAAAAAAGAAGATGAAGAGAGACGTTGCTGGATCTGAGAATCTATTGGGAAACAGTACTAGAAGTACCAGGACATACCTCAAAGTACGATAATCAGTAAGTTGAGTTTTGATTTTTTTCATATTGATTGTCATTGTATTTCACTGTTGAATTCAATAAAATCTTTTCCATAACAAATATTGTTGTAGTTAATCCAAACTACAATAATTTGGCGCAGTCGGTAGGATTACGAACATTGAACAAATGACAGAAGTTCTCACAACTTTTCTAGGGACTCAACAAGAATTTCTCATCAAAAGTCAGTAAGAATTTTTGGGTCAGTTTTCATAAAATTTCCAAAATTTAACTCAAAATAAAGCCAAAGCAAATGAAGAGTTTCGGATGAAAACCTTTGGTAGTAGTATCACAGAATTTCATCATGATCAGGAAACAGGGAGCACTTTTGATGTATGGTTCAAAGGATATCAAAGCCTTTTTACAGAAGATGCCGAAAAGATTTCAGACCCCGATCCTAAGAAAAATAGACTCACAAATCCATGAAAGGTATGTCAATTTCATTTTACCTAAGGAAATCAAAGATTTAACCTTCAGTGAAACTGTAAACAAACTATCCCAGTTGTTTGGGTTAGTGTTAACAAAATGTGTCCAGATTTCCAGGATGGGTACTGCAGTTCCAAACAACCCTTCTGGTATTGCAGCGAACTACATTTTGCAAAACTATGTTCATTCAAAAAGCACACATGTCAAAGATGCCATAAAGTAGGTTATAAAGGAGGGTTTTGCGATTTTAGAAACCAAAATTAAGACAAATTTTAATACAAAAAATGCAAGATCGAGCTATTCATGATGTTAATCATATTGGATCAACTTCTGAAAGAAAATTTCTCCAAGTCAAATCAACAATATTTCAATCAGGTTACAAATTAATATAGCTTCAGATATCACGGTTATCTCACAAGAAACATGGACAAAAATAGGAAAACCAGACTGTCAGCCCACAAATGATGATACCAAAAGCGCTTCAGGTGATAAAATTAATTTAGAAGCAAAATTTTAATGAACAATAAGCTTCAAACAAAATAGTTTTCAAGGTAAATGATTTATCACTTAAATTACTGATCTCAATTTACTCGATATAGATTGGATCACAAAATTTGGTTATGGATCGTATCATTCAATTCAGTCTGCAATGTTGTTAAATCAAAACAATTTTCAATCAATACGGAATCATTAAAATTCACTTTTCCTAAAGTTTTTCAAGAAACATTAGGTCATTATAAAAAAAACAAAGTTATTCTTCATATAAAAGAAGATGTGGTTCCTATTTTCGAAGCAAAAAGACCAGTAGCTTATTCAGTCATGGATAAGGTTGACCACGAACTTCAAAGGGTGCAAAAAAAAATATATAATATCATAAGTTGAATATTCTGGTTGGGCAGCTCCAAATGTAGTTAGCAAGAAACAAAACGGAGATGTCAGATTATGTGGCGATTACTTTACTGGTCTCACCTCTACCACATCATAACCCTCTTCCAACAGTCCGAGAATTTTTTTCAAAGTTACAAAATTCCACAATTTTTAGTATCATTGACCTTTCTGATGCTTTCCTTCAAATTGAAAAAATATTTAACAATAAAAACTCATCATGGATTGCTCCAATTCAATAGAATGCCATTTGGTATAAAAGTTGCCCCAGACATTTTTCAACAAGTTATGGATACCATGTTACCAGGGGTGCGATTTTCGAAACCATTCGAGTACATTTCGTACACGAAATTTGACTGACAGCAATGTAAATTAAATGGGGAGCATTCGAAATCGTATCAAATTTCGTATACGAAAATATTCGAAAATCGGACCCCAGGTCTGAAAGCAACCACGGCATATATCGATGACATTTTAGTATCAGGCCAATCAGAGGAATAACATTTTGAAAATGTATTTTACACAGATTTCAAAATGGCACTATCAAACCTATATGGTACGCATCTAGAATTCTTACTGAAATAGAAAAAATATACAGCCAAATAGCGAAGGAGGCATTGGGTTTAATATATACTTTCACAAAATTTCACAGAATGATTTATATGTCAATGTCAAACAAATTACTTCTTCTTTTCACTGATTTTATTATCCCTGTCAAACAGAGTCTTGTAGTAAAACTATTGCCCTACACTCACTCCTCTTGTGATGGGTACCTACTTCTTCTTTTTAAATATTTGAATAAAGCATCAGATTTTTCTAAAACATAGTCCGGATCTGATATTGGTATAGAACAGAAACGTTCAGCCAAGAGATCTAACAACGAGGGGGATAAGGTAACCCCTCTCCGGGGGTGAATTTTTAATGGCTGATAAGTGTGACGCGTAATTTGGTGTTTATGAATATTATCAGGCTTAACAGAGGTTTAAAATTGTTCGGAGGGATTTAAATTATCACCGGCGAAGTTAATTCGGCTTAACCCATGGAGGTTTTGCATTCAATTTGTTTGAGGAAACAGGTAGCTAACTTCCAAAAAATAAATTTAATTAAAAATCGAATAGCCCTAAAACAAAACCGAGAGAGAGTTCCTAATTGCCATCAACTTCGGGAATAGTTTTTGTTTACTGACGGGGTAGGGTCGTCAGGCAAAAGCGTCGGCGGCGTCGGAATGTGCCTCTTTCTCCAGTTCGCTTTTCTTGGCAGGCCGTCGTTCGAAAACCGACATTTTGTAAAACATCTCGTTAATCATCGACCCGTCCCCCGACTTGTCAATCATTGTGATATTCCGACTGAAAAGGCTGTTTCTTTATTCTTCGCGTTTGCTTTTGCTAGCTTGTTTTTAATAGACGGTTGCTTTCTCTCCATAGCCTCCCCCCGAAAAATCCCTTTAATTTATCTTCGGCGTGGGCAAAAAAAAAGAACCGAAACTTTTTGGCAAAAACCATTAATAAACTATAATATATAATGGTTTTTTATATGTAATATTGAAAACCCAATTCAAACCAAGCAAGAGCAATCCAGCCCCTGTCAGAGAATTTACTTTAATAGTGTGTCCTGAAAGCCGAACAGACGGAACCCCATGCAAATTGTATTGTGAAATTGTTACACATTCTTTTTTAGACGTCTTCGGATCATTACTCATTCTACCGACTCCTGTATTACTTCTTGAGAAAAATCTACCAGAGAATTTCAATAGGTATCAATATAATTGTATCTTCTCAAAAAAAAAGGCTGTATGTAATTAAAAGTATAGTTCTGAAAATAATAAATGATTTACCTAATATAGTAATTTTCACTGTCCATTATAGATATTATACCTTATATCCAATTTTCTTTTATAATTGCGACCAATTATTAATTGTAATTACTATGTAGATATGTAATAATTAAACCGATTAATGTCTAGTTGAAAGTATTTTAATTGTTCAATTATTGCATGCGTATATGGTTATGCTTACATGGTTAAGTACTTGCTGAGTAATTACCGACATATGTAATGAATATGATTTGACATATTGTTTGAATGTCATTAGCTACCGCACTAGTACAGTAATAACATTGCAGGTTGAATGTTGTGTCATGAAAATTATTACTTGTGATAAAATGGAAAATACGACATATTATCGAAAAAGCAAAATTACGAATTTGACAATCCGATATTATCTATCAAGTTATTCGATTTTGTGAATTAGGGTAGGACTACCTAGTATTTCAAAAAGTACCTATTCTCAGGGAATGTTATATTGGGTAGGTAGTGAATCAAGAAATCATGCAACACAAATTTAATTTTTTCTAGAAAAAAATAACGAAATATTTAATGAGTTTAAATTGTTTCTATTTGAAAGTCAGTCGGAAAACGAAGTGAACTGATCCGGAAGGTTGACAGTTGACGGGCGAACGAAAGGGGGCTCGACGCCCTGGAATTTTGCACTTCGAGCACAGAAATGGCAGACGGGGTGGGCCTCTACCGCCAATGGTAAGCATTTTGCAAGTCATGGTATACAAGCTCCCGAGGGACTTTGACCATGTAATGCCCTAAAAAGAAGCCATTTTACATAAAGGAAAATCACAAACTATAATTTGTTCTGATGTAGGTAGGTTTACGAAAATTGGAAAATAATTAGCAATTTCATATTCATTCTCAAAGAAATTATTTTATCATTTATCAAAAAGTATTTTGAGGTTATTTTGGATGACGCAGTTCTGCATTCATTTTACTTCTATATTGCTGCGTCTGTGAGTCCTTTATCGAGGCGTATATTTTCCTAAATATTCGCCCTTCGATGCTACGGACGACTTTCTTATTTTGTACCGTTAGTGTCCACGATATACATGATAATAGGTCTGATGACAGTTTCGTATACTTTGATTTTGGATCTTCTAGTACCTAACTTCTTTGGATCCCAAAAGGTTCTGTCATTGTCGGCTGTGATGATCGAAAATGTTGGTGTATCTGCCTATTGAATTCTCAGCTTTTTTCTAGTAACTGTCAGTCTCCTATCATCTCCTCTGTGAATGGGGTTATTCTCGAAATTATTATATTTGATAGAACTTTGTATGCTACATTTATGAGCGATATTCCTCCATGATTGTTGCATATCATTCTATCTCCTTTTCTGTGTGAGGGGATTATTATGATTTCTTACCAGACTTCTGCGATCTTCTCGTTTTTCCAGATAGTTCGTAGAGTTCATGTAGTTGGGATGTGTCTGTGCTTCTGGCATGTTTTGACGGTTATCATGTCTTTAACCGGAGATTCATTGTTTTTCAACTTTTTTATAGCGTTCGCAATTTCCATTCAAGAGGTTTTCGAGAGTTTGGAAACTGGCCGGTTCTTCCTTGTTTTTATAACCCTGGTTAAGTAGTTGTTGAAAGTACTATTTCCATGTTTACAGCATTTGATCTTGCCTGGTTGTGGTTACTAGATCTCCGTTGTCGTCCTTGATAATGTTGGTTCTGAGTCTAAAGCCATTCTTTCTTGTTCTTATATTAGCTCTACTCCAACCGACATGAGAACCGTTCCAGAGCCAGTAATTTCCAGTTGCCCACCTATTTTTCAATAAGTTGAACGTTTATCCAACTTGACAAACGGATTGATCGACTGGAAATTACCGGTCTAGAACGGTTCTCACTCGGGTTCTCATGTCGAACTTTGTTGACCAGTCAGAAACAACTACTCCGAGGGCAAATACCCCTACCGGCGTTGAACTACACTGATTGGTCTGAGTTTTCGTTGGCAATGGAAATTGTTAGAAATATTTTTTTCAGGTAATGACCAACGTGAATACAGGGACACTACGGTTCCTGTTTGGGAATCGGCCCACTGAGCAGTGGACTCAGGCTTCCCGTGCCAATCCTTGACGCGTTTCGTCCTTGTTAGGACTCATCAGAAGGACATAGGCTGAAGCTCCCTGTCCAAGCAAAATTGAACTTTGTTGACCAGTCGACGGTTCTCATGTCGGTTGGAACAGAGCTATTGTCTTATAGAATCGCCTGGTATTGTTCCTCCCATCGACTTCCAGCTCCTGCATTTCCTGGTCTTGTACTCTCTTTTCCTTTTTAGTAGTTCATTAGTTTCTCTTCTTAGTTGTCTGAATTTGCTGTTATTGTCTTAATTAGGATTCTGCATCATTACTAGTCTTGCATTATTTCTCTCCTTGAGTACTCTCTCACATTCCGGATCGTATTTTTGTTCCTTGGCTTGACTCCCACAGTCACGCTTGCCGCATTTATGATTGCTTCGGATAATACTTTCCAATTCGTTCCAATGTCATCTGTGAAATTTCTTGGCTTCGGTGCCTTCTGATTTCTTCTTTTTCCAGTTTTGCTGTATCCCACTGCTGATCTTGTTTGGATTGTATATTCTTTGAGTTTGATATTCTGATTCTCAGCCTTGCTCTAACAAACAAATGGTTCGAATCCGCGTCAGCTTCTTACATCCCGGACGTTGCTTCCATGCCTTGCATCAATTACGATGTGATCAATTAGGTTTTTGGTTCTACCGTCATTGAAGGCCCATGTCTCTTTATGGATATGTTTATGTTGATGATAGTCATACACATTCTTATATCTAAATGTTGATGTTGGTATGAGCTTTTGATGGATATCTAAAGCTTCTTTGGTAAACATTTCTCTAGAAATTCTTCTGGGTTGATCTCCTTGGTTTAAGTGCAGTTTCTTCTACGTCATTATCTATTCTGCTTCTAAAAATTTTTCAGAATTTTGAATTTAAATATTAAATTTAGGGAAACGTACCTTGAAATATGCTCTTTCCTTCGTAGAAACCGTAAATCTGTACCTTTTATACTTTTCAACTTAGGTATAAATACCTAGATACAAATTTTCCCGAATTTTACATTTTCGCGATTTTTGAAGATAGAAAGAAACATCGAAAATTCGATGGTAGAAAAGTTAACTCATGTTTTAATCATGACCTATAACCTCAAAATAATGATTTTTAAAGAAATCTGAGATATGAAGATACATGGAAATTTTCATAGAGGAGTCCGTTCAAAATTTGTCTATGATTTCTTTCTCCTTCTCTAAAATTTCGGTCAAGAATTCATCTGGGCTGATTGCTCTGAGCTGTTCACTATTTTTATTGGAATTTGCTGTTGTTAGTCTCTAAGTCAGATATTTCCTCTTAATAAATTAGGTACATTTCTAATTTTTGATGCATTCAAGCTCTATTGTGTACCTACATCGACATTCGAGTTTCAATTACCATAACACGAGCCATTACATCTATTTATTATTTTTATTTTCATTTTGTTCCTATATCCACCTCTCCATATTGTATCTCATAGACGTGGTTTTCTTTAATGTTGGTTATTCCTCTATTGCTCTAATTTCTCATAATATTGCACTGTTACGATTATTTCCGATATTGGGGTCTTGGGAATAATAATTGATACGATGTATTCCGAATTGATAATTTAACATTTATTAACAAAGAACAAAGAGCTCAACGTGGAACAAATAACGTACTATCACATTGGCGGTATTAGAAAGTTCTCGTGCCTCAGACGCTACGCTAATAAGGTGCCGCTAACAATACGGTATTTTGGATGGTTTTTTTATAGTTCTCGGACAACTGAATTGAGTGATCTAACCCAACTTTTCTGCTTGTTTGCCAACTTTTGTTTATCCTGAAGATTCCTGGGTTTCATTAACTTTCCCTTGGTGTTTTTCATGGAGAAATTATGAAAAGTTGCGGTTCTTGCGCCTTCTTGCAGACGTAAATGGAACGTAAACTAATTTTGACATACCATAGCGTTACGGTAAGGCATCCGTTAACTCCCGTTTGGTAGCGGGCTCCGCTAACGCTAATGCCGTAAGAACTGTCATATAGGGTTATCCAAGTTCACCTTGATAAAATAAATTTAAAAAAAAAGACACTAAAGATTGAGATTGCGATAAAGTTTTTATGGCATTATAAAGTGTGGTTATTGCCATTATGTGTGAATTATAATATCATTTGAATATCCTCCACGGGCCCTTCTGCAGGACTCAATCCTTTTGAGGTAATTTTGGCAACTTTTTGACACATTTCAGGTATATCCCGGTTATAACTTGACAAATATTGTTTTTCAATGCGTCAATCGTTAGAAGGTTGTTGGCATAAACACAATCTTTCACATATCCTCACAAGAAGAAGTCCAACGGTGTTAGATGACAGAACCGTGTTGGTCAATTCACATCAAGCTAATCTCAAAATTACTCGTCCTGGAAACTTTTCTTTTAACAGAGCCCGATTATCTCGTGTTGTGGGACTTGTGGTCTCGTCTGCGATGGTCAAACGATCCATATTCTAAAATGGCATCATCCAACTAAACAACTACCTCTTTTGTTAACATGTCTCCTTGACCGCTATCAAAATGTCACGCGTATACTTTCTCAAGCACAAAATGGATAACCCTATACTTGTCAAATAACGTTACGGTATTTGAAATTTGGACAGCACGAGAACTCTCTATTTTCTAGACAACAATGACAACTTAAAAATAAGGTTATGTACACCAAACAAAAAACTAAACTCTTCTTATCATAAACATATGTTGTTACAAAACTACATCAAGGTTACTTGCTAAATTAGGAAATATTCTCAGCACTCCTCCTCGATTTGAAATGTTCCACAAATAATCTAATGGGTTTCGTGCGGCACGTGATCACATTGGAGGTATTTGGAGGTAACATAACCTAAAAATGTATGTATTATTTGAAATTTCGCCGTCTAGCCCTCCTAATCCTTTGAAAATTTGTTTCTTATTGGAATATAATTCACTTCCTAGGATAGCATATATGTAGAATAAAGTCAAAATACCCTCGTATTGTGCCGTTGTGGGATGTTAAAACAATGCCGCCGAATATACAGTATGAACGTAAATAAATGTCTTTATAAACTATTAAACACCAAATCAAACAAAAATATAACTAAAACACCGAAAAAATATCAAAAGAAGAAAAGCATGACACTCCAACTCCATATAAACAAATGGGATAAGGTAAGGTTGTCTTACCTCCAGTGTCAGTTTAGTGACGTCACATGCACCAAACCAATTAATAAAATAAGGTTACATTTAGATAATGAATTTTAATGTCGATATGTTTTGCCCTCTTTGAAATTTCGTTGCTTTTTGACATCAAAATGGAACTTTTATTGTCGCAAAAAAGTATTGTTTCATTAATGATTCTGAAGTTACCTACTTAAAATTATCTCAATATTTATGAGGTTTTGAGCTCAAGCAGCCGCTGCCACGTACTCCGCTTCTGCGGTCGATAGTGCTACACAAGTTTGCTTTTTTGAGAACCAAGATATTGGGTTTTGGCCATAGAATATCATACAGCCGCTTATGCTCTTTCTGTCACTTTTATCTGTTACCCAATCTGCATCTGAATAACCTTTAAATACAAAATCATTGGTATCATTTCTATAGTAAGTCAATCCTTTTTCTTTAGTTTCTTGTAAATAGCGTAGAACTCTTTTTCCAGCGATCCAAGTTTCTGCAATTGGTTTATCTAAGAATCTGCTCAAATAGGAAACCGAAAATATTATATCTGGTGATCTGGTCTGGTTGTCGTTGATAGATACATTAATCCTCCAATCAATTGCCTAAATGGCACTTCTACGATTTTGCTATCTGGATTATATTGAAATCCTGTATCCATTGGAGTGTTTTTCTCTTTACATTCTTCCATTTTGAAATTGACTAGCAGTTTTTCTATAAATTTACTTTGATTTATTTGTATCTTCTCCTCAGTTCTACTAACATTAATTCCTAAAAAGTTTTCAATCTGTCCCAAATCCTTTGCTTGAAAATATTGTTTTAATAGTTTGACTGTTTCTTCCACTCTATTATTGTTTCCAACTACTAACATATCATCTACATATAACAAAATCCATACATTCTCATTACAATATAAACAGCAATCATATTTTGAAGGTTCAAATTTATTCTTTACCGCAAAATCGGTAAATGTATCGTTCCAAACTTTTGGGGCCTCTCTGAGTCCGTACCGTGCTCTATTTAATTTTAATACATGTGTTTTGACTCTTGATTCTAGTGGTGCATAAATGTATATGTCACTCTTTATTTCTCCATTCAAAAAAGCAGTAGGAATATCTAACCATCGTATTTCCAAGTTCTTTTGGAATGCTATAGACATATACTACAATAATCTTATTGTAGATATTCTGGCAACTAGTGAATATACTGGATTTCGACCTTGATCTGAAATCATTTTGCAACAATTCTAGCTTTTTTAACACCGTCTTCCTTTGTCCTAAATACCAATTTTCTCTGAATAGCAATCTTTTCAGCTGGTTAATCTGCTTCTGTCCAAGTATTGAGTTTTTCATGAGAATTTAATTCTTTTTCGATAGCTTGTTTCCATTCTTTTATTTTTATCGCATCTTTGTACTTTACTGGATCATTGTGATCTGTAGATATCTCTGTCTACCTGTAGATGTTTTATCCGTTGTTGGTATAGTTTCTTCTAGATTCCCATGACTATCCATTACTATCATTTGATTCGCTTTCATCTTCATAAACTTCAATCTCAATATTGTTTTCTCTTTCTTCTATACCTAGTTCTTTCTCAATCTGTATTATTATATCTTTTTTGTCATTATTATTTTCATTTTTCAATATATTTTTGTGATTTGTCTGCTTTTCAATAAACCTAACATCTGTTGAACCAAAAATCATATTCTTCTTATAATCCCATAATCGATATCCTGCTCCGCTATATCCTATCATTATGCAAGGTTGTGCACATTTGTCCAGTTTATTTTGTCTTGGTAAAGTTACTGCCCATGCTCGGCTTCCAAATACTTTCAACCTTGACAAGTCGTTCTTTTCATGTCATCTCAAAGTTGGTGGTTCACCATTGTTCGCTTCAGTAGGTGACCTGTTTAGTTCATACGCAGAACTATGAATTGCTCCACCCCAAAGTTCCTTAGGTAGATTTGTTTCTGCAAATTTTGTCCTGACTTTGTCCTAAAAGAGTTCATTCTCTCTGACTTTCCATTTTGTTGTGGAGTATATGGTATCGTGTACTCAAGATTAATACCTTTATCCTTACAGAAATCTTTAAAATAATTTGAGATAAACTCTCCACCATTATCAACACCCTCATTTTTGTTTTTCAATAATGTAACCACCAAAAAATGAGAAAAATTATCAATTAAAACCTGAAAGTATTTATATCCTGCTGGAGTAGGTGTTGCTATAGGGCCTGCGATATCTGAATGAATCACAAATATAAAAAGGTTTCCTAGAACTTTTACCTCTTCTATACAACTTTTACAAATTTCATTACTGAACGGCAACCCTAACTTCTTTAAATTATATCTATTGATGTAACCCAATCTTTAATGCCAAATATTTTTGTCAACATCTTCATTTGTCTTGTAAACACATTCACCCTCTGTTTAATTATTTTTCACATTACTATATTCAACCGAGCATTCAACAGTTTTAAAATCTATATTTGAGAAGAATAGATCATTTTCTGAGTTACAATAAAATGCAGAATTATTTTTGGAAAGAATGACCCAATTTTCAACTGACTCATTGTTAAAAACAAATTTAAAATCTTTTTGAAGTCATTTACCTACTGATAAAAGATTATGTGACATACCTTCAACCAGCAGCGCTTCTATTGTTATTTCCTTTCTTTGACAAATTCCTTAAATTGTACCTTTCTTTCTTGCATACAATATTTCTTTAACTTTGGCCGTCCCTATTTTAACTTCATGTTCCAGTTCCTTGATGTCTGACATATATTCTTTAGCTCGCCCGTTACCATGTGTTGGGTACAACCTGAATCTAAAACAAAACGATTTAAATTGCGTGATATATTTCCCATGTTCAATGCAATAAATGCAATTTCATCTGCCTAGTTTGCATGAGATCCTGCTTGACTTTGGCCATTTTTGGTTCGTGGTTGTCATCTACTTCTACCATGTAGATAAGAGCCTCCATAAGTGTTTCTTCGATCTCTAAAATATCCTCTAGATTGATTCTGATGACAGTCTGCAATTTTTTGACCAATTTTCCCACATTTATAACAAGTATAAGGTTGTGCTTTGAAAGATGCTTCTAGCTGGTTGTTTTGTTTCCAGCTTCATTTCTTCATCCAGCAAACAAGATTTCACAGAGTCCATATAGTTACTGTACTGTTCATTGTTTCTATTACCGTAATAACCGAGTCATATTGTTCATTGAGGGTTAATAGAAGAGGGTAACCTTTATCTTCTTCTTCCACTTTTGACCCAATGCTTTCTAGCTCTATAATTATATTATCGAAAATCTGAAAGTGGTCCTCTAGCTTTTTATTTCTTTTGTGTTTAAGTGTCAGCAGTCTTTTCTTTAGTGTAAGTTTGGTAAAAACGCTTCTTCTTTGGAATACATCCTCTAAGGATTTTATCATGTCCTTGGTTGTTTTTGAATCCTTGAGTGTTTATCACTGACACTTACACATTGCAGAATAATGGATTTCGCCTTCCCATCCCTTAATTTGAAATCTGCTTTTTCTCTATATCCAGAGAAATCATCAATTGTCTTTTCTAGTGTATCTTCTAGTTGTTTTTCTCCCAATAGTGCCCCAACTCTGAACTTCCAATTATTGAAATTTTGCGAGTTCAACTGTGGTACTGTTAAGCCATTCATTTTTTTTTACTGTTACCTAAATGTTTACGTACTGCTAATTTTAATTAGTCTTTACTCAACTGCAATATACCTCTTGTGTCTAGGCCCATAACCTGTTACGATTATTTTCGATGGGGGACTTAGGAATAATTAATAGGAAATATTCACAACATGCATTTATCTGGTTTCATCTAACCACTTCTCGAACAATTCAACCACTGGCGAAAATTGCCTGGCCGTCTCTCGTAGCCCTATTGCAACTTCTTCGAGAAAAAGATTTATGGTTCTCGACTCAATGGTCGTATAGAGGAAAATGTAGAGGTGAATATTTACCGCATAAATCGTTCTTTATTAGTTTATGCGAAGTGGCGTAAGGTTTGAACATGTGTTGTGGCAGGTTGTGCTTAAGTTAAGCGCTCTATAATAATTTGATTTAGGGCCTTTTCCACAAACACGAAACACACGTAATAAAAATTTCGACCATCAGAGCTGATGAATAATGAGCCGCCTGAATCAACTTGTCTTATCATAATTCAGATCGTCGCTCATGACAAGACCGACATTCTTATAAACAATATGACGGCTGGCCGGTGGGTCCAGATTTCATAAAACGTGATCTTGGCCTCACATTGTTTAAATTTTATTATGTGATAGAATAAATGGGAACACGATATTTAACCAAGTAAAATCAAAATAAATGGTTTCAAATCTCTAACAATCCAAAGTTGCAAGTAATGCCTGCTGGAGGGTCAAAACCGGCGGCCATATCGCTTGTCACTCAATTGTCACCGGATTAACTAACCCCGTCATTGATAAAGCCTGAACACTCGATTTAGCCTATTGACTACAAGAGTTCTGATTGGTAGATTAAACACAATAGTATTTTTATTTTTAAAATTTTTGAAATCAGCATCGGAATTCCGTTCGTTGTATGGAATAAAAGAATAATATTGATACATTGTAGGTAAGACTTACGAGACAAAAATTGGGTTCTAAAATTCATAGCTCATTGAAAAAATCTGGGTTCGTTTGAATGAGTGTGCGAATATGAATAATGAAGTAAAGCGGTACCGGCACGGTTTCTGCCTTCCGAATCGACAGCCGAATGATTGGTCGAATCAGATTGAATCATGATTATATAAGATCGTTAAAAAAAAAATGTTTTTCAATAAACAGGTCCCATTAAATAGATATAGAGGGTCAATGGAATGGTTTAGTGGTTCATTGATTTCATTTTGCAATGGCAAAATTTCTTGTCGTCGAATATATTTTTGGTAAACGTGACAATTTTAGGCGATGAACCATATCTTCGTTTAACCATCAACCATCAGTCGTCGCATCCTTTAAAAACTGAAAAATAATTTGTGTGTGTCAACCGCAAATTAACACGTCCCTCGTGGAAAAATCAATCGTCAGTGGCAGCCAATAATAAATGACAAAAATCGTCCATCCATACCAGTGGGTTATTGTCGGCTTCCGGGGCGTCGCGGGACTGCGGGGGAGACAAGGGGGGAGCGCACGAGAGAAAACAACCCGACTGTTGACGTTGATGGATTGTGTTTCGTACAAACACCAAATTGTGAAAAGAAGAGTAGACGAACGAACCAGCGGATGCAGACGAGCTGCGATTAAATCAATTATCGGTCGCGATTTAGGCCGTTTTAATTAATGAAAATACACTGACATAACCTTGAGCTTGACCATTATAGTTGCTTTTATAATAGAACCCTAACTGCGGGGGTGTACATTTTGTCTATTGTATTTGGACAAAGTTTCATCCGGCAAAACAGCTGTTACACAATATCTTAGTTTACTTTACATGCGAATTATTGTATAACAGATGTTAGCTCAGAAGATTGTACGTTTGATTCTACTTTGACGTCATTCCTGCGAACAATAATAATTATTATTATCAAATCGTCGTTATCGCAAAGTGTATCGCAGAACTAAAGACATAGACCACCAACGCAACTGTAACAAAGATAAAAAAAAAATCGAAAACCGACTCCATTGAATCTATATAAAGCCGTCGATGGACATGTGATAGGGCCTCTGGTGTGACAGCTTCACAATGTAAAATATTCCGGAATGCGATCTTGTCGGTAAAAATGTAAGTTTGTGTCATCAATCATAGCTCGCTTATCGTTTTGATAATTAATATTTAAAATATTCACACGTGTAGTAATTGTCTGAAGGAAGTAGGTATTTAAAACGTTTATTATTGTCCAAGTTTTTCTTAAATTTTTGTTTAAAACTTGATCTCCATATTTGAGCCAAGTTATACCGCATCTTCTCGTCAAGGAATCTTTTCATTTTTAGATTATCATTCAAACTTTTGTCTCTCTTCAGCTTGTTCTTTGGTTTCAAGTTTAATTTTATCATCGGAACTCTATTTTGCTTCAGATTTTACCTCAACTTCATGATGTCCTTCGTCAAGTTTTATTATTCTTCTTCTTATTAAGCACCCATCCGATCATTAATCTAGATGAGGGAAGTCAGGGAAAAAAATAGCAAAATATTTGGTTACCTACCTGCGCATATATTTTCTGAAATTTTTCTTGTATTGATAATTTTTACCATTTTCAGTAGCACACTTTTGACGAATAAAGATCGAAGCAAATAAGAGCATTCCTTGGGTTTTAACATCTTCTGTAAAGATTTGTTCATACGATCAAGTTTATAGGACTCTCTTCATACGAGGGATTCAGACATTTTTCTCCCTATTGGGTGTTCATTTTTGTTCTGGAGACCCAGATCTGGAAGTGTAGTTGATGGTCCAGCATGACGGAACTAAGTTCAAGGCCGGCTTGGCTGCCTCAATACATATGGTTCTCTGGAAAGGGGTACGATGCACCTGGTAGGGCTGGGGTGTGGTTACCTTTAGCGAGGCGTGTGGATGTGGCTGCAGCAAACGGTTTCTCAGAAGAAAAGGATGCCATCAAGCGACATATCGTGCGCAAAGCTGCATATAGGGTTTTTTGTCACATTCACCAAATCATTTATAAAAATGAGAAACCGTGTTGGGGACAGAATTGAGCCTTGGGAAACGCCGGCTTTTATGGGCAGTGTATCAGAACACACACCATCGACCAGAACATGCAGTGACCTGCCGTCCAAAAAGCTTGTCAGCCAATGGCAAAATGCGTTCGGAAGTCCATTCGACGGCAGTTTGCTGAAGAGACCTTTGTACTGCACAATGGTCTAATTTTGGATTTTTTTTCTGGTAATCTGGGAAACCTGGAAAAACCAAATAGATTTTTATTTATTAAAGAAACTTTCAGTTTCAACACACTGAAATTTTATGGAAAAATAGCCCAAAATAACGGAGCTATGATTTTTAAAATCCAATAAACATAATGAGTGATATTTCTACCTTGGAGTCAATGGTCTAATTTCTGATTTTTTTTCTGGAAATCTGGGAAACCTGGAGAAATCCAATATTTTTTTGATTAATAAAGAAAGTTCTAGCTTCAACATATTAAAATTTTATGGAAAAATAGCCCAACATAACGAATCTATGATTTTTACAATCCGATAAACACATTTAGTGATATTTCTGCCTTGGAGTTAATAGTCTAATTTTTGATTTTTTTTCTGGTAACCTGACAACCCTGGAGGAACCAGGTATTTTTTTACTTAATAAGGAAGCTTTTAGCTTCCATATTCTCAAATTTTATGGAAAAATAGCCGAAAATAACGGAGCTATGATTTTTACAATCCGATAAACGCACTGAGTGATATTTCTGCCTTAGAGTCAATAGTCTAATTTTTGATTTTTTTTTTCTGGAAATCTGGGAAGCCTGGAGGAACCAAATATTTTTTTATTTATTGAAAAAGCTTCCAGCTTCAACATACTAAACTCTTATGGAAAGATAGCTCAACATAACGGTGTTATGATTTTTACAATCCGATAAAAACACTTAGTGATATTTCTGCCTTAGAGTCAATGGTCTAATTTTTGATTTTTTTTCTGAAATTTTGAGAAGCCTGGAGGAACCAAATATTTTTCTATTTACTGAAGAAGCTTTCAGCTTCAACATACTAAAATTTTATGGAAAAATAGACCAGGATAACGCAGCTATGATTTTTAAAATCCGATAAAACACACTGAGTTATATTACTGCCTTAGAGTCAATGGTCTAATTTTTGATTTTTTTTCTGAAATTTTGAGAAACCTGGAGGAGCCAAATATTTTTCTATTCACTAAAAAAGCTTTCAGCTTCAACATAATGAAATTTTGTGGAAAAATAGCCCAGGATAACGGAGGTATGATTTTTAAAATCCGATAAAACACACTGAGTGATATTTCTGCCTTAGAGTTAATGGTCTAATTTATGATTTTTTTTCTGGAAATCTGAGAAACCTGGAAGAACCAAATATTTTTTCATTTATTAAAGAAGCTTCCAGCTTTAAAATACCTAAATTTTATAGAAAAATAGCCCAACATGACGGAGCTATGATTTTTACAATCCGATAAAGAGATATTGATATTTCTGCCTTAGAGTCAATGGTCTAATTTGTGATTTTTTTTCTGGTAATCTAAGAAACTTGGAGGAACCAGATATTTTTTTGTTTATCAAGAAAGCTTTCGGCTTCAACATACTAAAATTTTATCGAAAAATTGCCCAAAATAACGGATCTATGTTTTTTACAATTTGATAAAAACACTGAGTGATATTTCTGCCTTAGAGTCAATGGTCTAATTTTTGATTTTTTTTTGGAAATCTGAGAAGCCTAGAGAAACCAAATATTTTTTTGTTTATTGAAAAAGCTTTCAGCTTCAACATACTGAACCTTTATGGAAAGATAGCTAAACATAACGGAGTTATGATTTTTACAATCCGATAAAAACTCTTAGTGATATTTCTGCCTTAGAGTCAATGGTCTAATTTTTGATTTTTTTTCTGAAATTCTGAGAAACCTGGAGGAACTAAATATTTTTCTATTTACTAAAGAAACTTTCAGCTTTGACATACTAAAATTTTATGGAAAAATAGACCAGGATAACGCAGCTATGATTTTTAAAATCCGATAAAACACACTCAGTTATATTTCTGCCTTAGAGTCAATGCTTTAATTTTTGATTTTTTTTCTGGAAATCTGGGAAACCTGGAAGAACCAAATATTTTTTTGTTTAATAAAAAAGCTTCTGGCTTCAACATACTAAAATTTTATGGAAAATAGCCCAACATAACGGAGCTATGATTTTTACAATCTGATAAACACACTTAGTTATATTTTTGCCTTAGAGTCAATGGTCTAATTTTTGATTTTTTTTCTGGAAATCTGAGAAACCTGGAAGAACCAAATATTTTTTTTATTTATTAAGGAAGCTTCCAGCTTTAACATACTAAAATTTTATGGAAAAATAACCCAACATAACGGAGCTATAATTTTTACAATAGGTACGATAAAACCACTTAGTGATATTTCTGCCTCAGAGTTAATTCCAAGAACTACACTTTACTTTCGAAAGTACTGATATAAGTGCGATGGGACGACAATTGCTAGGAAGAGTTTTCTTCCCCTTTTTCGGGATGAGCTGGCATATTTCCAGATAGACGGGAAAACCCTTCGACTGGGAGAGAGTGAAAATAGTTATGAAAGAACTTAAGCCATAATTCTTGTGCGCAATTTTTTTGGACAATTATTGGAATACCGTGGGGACGACAAGATTTCCCAATGTCAAGTTGCATAAGAATTTTCCTAATAGTTTGAGGTCTAAATACAACATTGTCCATGTAAGTGCCAATGTGTGGCAGTAACCTGAGACGCTCTGCCATTGACCTCCATCCTGGAATTGGATGCAAATTGTTTGGCCAAGAGATCTGCTTCTTCTTTTGACGGAGCATAAGTATATTTGGAGGTTTAGAGTACTTAGCTAGCTCTATCTTGGTTTGAAATTCTTATTCGAAGAACTTTAAGGATCCAAATTCCAAATGGCAAGAGACTCAGTTAAAGCCAATAGGTACAGAGATTTGCTAACTGGGCTCAGATATATTTTTGAATATGTTGGGTGAATCTGATTGCGTTGGAATTCTGATGGCAGCAAGATCATCAGAAATTACATAAAAATTCCATGAAAAGAAATCACAATCTCTTCCCAAACCCAATCCCCATCAGATTGCTCAATAATTACTATCAACTACAGTCATAACTAATCAGAAGAATTTGCAACCTCTTCCAAACACCTCTCCGGAAGATATCAAATGTCTCTGAGTTTGGACTCTTGTCGAAACAGACTAATTCAAAGCCGATTAGATTCTCCAGAGATTATCAAAAACGTCAATTAGAGCCGATCAGCAAAATTTACAAATTTTGAAAACGCTGATTGGTTTTGATTTAGTTTGGATTCCTATTGGGAAATACTCTGAGAATATACTCACGTGATTATTTTAAAATAATCATTAGTCAAAGCTAATCTGAAAAATTTGAAAATCTTGTAAGATATTTTAGATGTTGATCAGCTTTGGTTTAAATTCATGTTGGAAAAAACAGATTCGGAGTGATAAGAAAACTAGAGACGTCGATGGAGAGCCAATGGGAAAAATTCACAATCCGTTTCCGAAACATATTTGGAAAATCTGATTGGTTTTGACTTGTTGTAAGACTGAATACTGAAAAACAGATTACAGGAAAACTCCTAATCTAAAAGCATCACAAGCTCAGCAAAACTCTCCACCACAAAGATAGCAGTTAATGGAAAGATGTAATATTGCCTCGTCCGATGTTGGTCTAAGAATATTTCGAACTTATGAGCAGGACAACTCCCAAATCATAGTAGCCAGTTCTTAAGGATATGGTACCATCGTCACCAAAAGTAACTGGGACAGCATCACATTAGCTCTTGTCCTATTATATGTATTTTATTGTCAAATATTTGTCAAACTATATATTAAATACATTGAAATGAATGACAGTGGAATTCGTCCAGGAGATTATTATGCATTATTTGTGTCCCAGATACTTTTCGTGACGATGGTATGTACCTAGTGTGGACCAAGAAATGACATGAAGAGGGAAATAACAAAGGTGTTAGTATCTTTCACGTTTGGAAAACTATGAAGAGGAAACATACCTTTTTGTCTCAAATGAAAAGTGAATTTGACAAAAAAAATATTTCAATAGAAAAGGAGAGGGCCAGAGAGCTACGTTCCATCTCACCATGAGAGACCAATAATCAAATGCCAAATGTGGTGATTAGAAAACAAACTCCAGCTGTTGAAAGGAAGTGGAGTGAAATTGGGCCTAATGGTAATATGGAAGGTGGACAAGAAGCAGGATGATGAATGATGATGATAAAGTTCTATCATCATTTTATGGTAGTTTATAAATTTAATAATAACAAGAAAATATTGCGGTTTTCACTGTTGAACAGGTCCTTGTTTTAATGAGAACCAAGTTAAAAAAAACCATGTAACTAAACAGTATTCAGAAATCTCATCATCTGTCGGATGCGTATACCGACATTTATTCAAAAAACAAGAGAATTTCCGTGGCTTATCTCACTGTGGTCGTCCGCCTTGTATAGAAACGGGACGCCAAAACTGCCCCATCAGATTTCCGAGAAATTTAATCTTGAACCGCGGTTGTTTTGTTTTATGCAACGATCGAAAATTAACGAACGACACTTACGCAGCAATTTGAATTTCCAGAAATTTTCGGTGGATTATTGGTTGTCGCGTTTTTTATGTATCACCTCTCGCGCGCGGATAAGTTTAATTCGTTTTTAATTTAAAATTAGATTTGGGCGCCCGATAATTGGCTCGAAATGAAATAGAACCGGGAGATGGGAAAAACAATCGATGGTTACGGTTAGTTGGGCAAGTAAGTGGTCCACGCTCTGGCGATCGGGCGTTGATTCTGTGTATTTTATAACTGATGGCCTTCGTGGGTGTCCCCCACTTGTCTGATTTTTCCGGTTATATTTAGTATCCTACCGATTGAAGATTTTTCAATCATTTTCATTACCACTTTTTCCAGTTGAGTATTAGGGGAGTCAGTGATTTGGTGATTCAATTCAAAATCAAATAACTGAAAATTCACTGTAAGGACAAAAATACCTATAATTTCATTCATTTTAATTATCAACAATTTCTCATTTCGACTACGATATCGGCTATACCAGGTCTATACTTATTACCAACTGTCCAAACTCTTTCCAGAGTTAGATAGACAAACTGGGAATCTAGGATTATAAGGATCAAAATATGGTCACGCTCCACACAAATAAAACGGGTGCATCCCTGCAGTTCTTAGCAGTTTCCAGATTATTTAAGTTTTTTTTTAAACTGGGTTGCCTGAATCTTGATAATCTTATACATATCGGATTGGTTTTTATGTGCTTTTTTGAATCCAATGTATTTCCTTATTAGAGGAAGTATCACACAATAAAATTGGTTCATTATTATTGGTTCTTGATACACTAGAAACATTTTCTAAAGGCAATTAATAGCCGATTAATGATGAACTGGTAGGTAATACCTAGTTCAAGTTTTGATTATTATCGGCTCTTGATTCGCTAGAGAGTTCTTCCAAAGGCACTCAAGAGCCGATAATAGTCAAAATTTCGATTATTATCGACTTTTGATTAGCTGAACAGTTTTTCTAGAGACAATTAAGAGCTGGTGATAGTCGAAATTTTAGATATTACCGATACTTGATTTGCTAGATAGTAATCAATGATAAAACTGGTAATAGTCCAAGTTTCCAAAGGAACTCAAGAGCCGATAATAGTCAAAAATTCTATTTTCCATAGGCAATGAAGAACCGATAATGATCATTGGAAGAACATTCATTTCCCTGGATCATTGTTTATTAGTTTGTTCATGGTTTATGACGTTTCGTATATTATGGTATATACCTACTTTTTTAAACCTCCAGATATCAGTTAAGCAACTATACATCAATGTGTATGATGGTAAATTCATAAATTATATATCGATATACGAAACGTCGCCGTGAGATAATAATGATCGAAGTATTGGATAATACCCGGAGTTTGATTTAAACGATTATTCCACTCATGTGTTAGAAATCCCATAAGACAAGTGACAATTTTCAGAATTACAGCGAAAATTCTCTTTTCCATTTGTTTAACTAGAGAGAATTACAGCGATAATTCTCCCATGTTATTGTGTACATGGTTTTCATGCTAATTTTTGATACAAACAAACGGTTCCTGCTAGCAACCATTCATTTGTATTAATTGTTAAGATGTTCAAATCGTTTAATACATATTTATTTCCATATTTTTTTGCATTCTCATACGTGAAATAATACCACTTAAAATGAGCCAGATAATTTTTCACTCATGCGTGTTTTCTCTGCAAATTTCACTCGTCCTACGGACTCGTGAAATTGTAGAAAACACGCAATCGTGAAAAATTATCGGTGATTTTGAAGCTCTCGTGGTATTATCCCCGATAATAAAACAGGCAGGTAATAGTACCTAATAGTCAAAATTTCGATTATTATCGGCTCTTGATTGTCTGTATGTATGAGTTGGAGGTGTCAGTTGCACCGCGACCAAGGTTGATCTACTGTACCCCTCCTTCTGCTGCTAATTTCAGGTTTACCGCTCAAAGCAGCCCTCTAGTCCTAGGTCCTTTAGAAATTTTAGGATGTTTAGCGGTTCCAGCGCTGGAATGTTTTCCAGCTGTATAAGGGCACTTCCCAGGTTCTTCATCCTTGAGCGACTAACGGCATCGCAGTTCAGAAGAAAATGGTGAGGTGTCTCTCCTCCGACTTCACAGAATCTGCAGATGCCACCTTCTTCTAATCCCCGTTTCTGTAGGTGTTTCCTAAGTCTGCAATGTCCCGAGAGAAACCCGGTTATAGTCTTGAGACTTTTCTTGCTAAGGTTGACCGGCAGTTCTGATCTTTTTTGGTTGAAGTTGCCCAATAGATCTTTGGCCTGTCGTAGTCCTGGCTGTTCTAGCCAATGTTTGTTCCTAAGCCTGTTCTCTTCTTTTTTGAGGATTTCTTGGAGGTGCGCATTTTTGACGCCGCAAAATGGTTCTGGCCCAGTGAAGGGAGTAGATGCTCCCGTTCTTGCGAGTCTGTCTGCGCATTCGTTGCCCTCGACATCTAGGTGTCCGGGCACCCAGAGGAGGGTTACTTTATTTTGTTTTCCCAGCTCATTCAGTATCTGTAGACATTCCCATACTGTCTTAGAATTGATGAATGGGGATCCCAATGCTTTGATAGCTGCTTGGCTGTCAGAAATTATTACAATCTCTTGTATCCTATAACTTCTGTTCAGATGGAACTGCAGGCATCTTCCGATCGCATGAAGTTCCGCTTGAAATATGCTTGGTGATTTACCCATTGGCTCCGAGTATTTGGTCCGTGGCCCGAATATTCCGGCTCCAGTTCCCTCAGCAGTTTTGGAACCGTCTGTGTAGGTACCATTTGATGGTGTTCGCTTCAAGAGATTGGATAGATTCTATGTTCCATCTGTTTTTTGTGAATTTATCAAGAATCACGTCTTTTGGTAGATCCATGAGGTGAGCACAGTTTGGGAGAGGAGAAGTTCTGCCAGGGTGCGTTTTCTTTTTTAGACTTATCTTCTCCAGTCGGAGACATGATCCACTGGCAACCCGCTTCACTATTATGTGGAATGGTGTGAGGTCTAGAATGGCTTCTAGTGCCACGGTAGGGCATGATCTCATTGCTCCTGTTATACAGAGACACGTGAGTCTTTGCACTTTTCCTAGAATTTTCCTAGCTGTTACTAACTGGGTTAGGCTATTGATATGCTGGATAGTCATACATTATTATAAAATCGAAATAGTCCCAAGTTTTAATTATTATCAACATTTTTTTTAACTGATTGTCCAAATTTCGGATATTACCGGCGCTTCCATTGCTATGAATAGTAATCAATGATGACACTGGATAATAGTCCAAGTTTTGATTATTATCGGCTCTGCTTCGCTAGTAAGTTTTTCCAAAGGCACTCAAGAGCCGATAATAGTCAAAATTTCGATTATCATCGGCTCTTGATTAGCTGAACAATTTTTCTAGAGGCAATCTAGAGCAGATAGTAGAAAATTTTAGATATTACCGGGGCTTGATTTGCTGGATAGTAATCAATGATAAAACTGGTAGGTAATAGTCCAAGTTTTGATTATTGTCGGCTCTTGATTTGCTAGAAAGTTTTTCCAAAGGCACTCCGGAGCCGATAATAGTCAAAATTTCGATTATTATCGGCTCTTGAATAGCTGACCAATTTTTTTAGAGGCAATTTAGAGCAGATAGTCCAAATTTTAGATATTAGCAAAGCTTGATTTGGTGGATAGTAATTAATGATAAAACTGGTAGGGAATGGTCCAAGTTGTCATTATTATCGGCTCTTGATTCGCCAGGAAGATTTCTTAAAGACACTCAAAGGCCGATAATAGTCAAAATTTCGATTACTATCGGCTCTTAATTAAGTGAAGAATTTTTCTAGGGGCAATTTAGAGCAGACAGTCCTAATTTTGGATATTACCGGAACTTGATTTGCTAGATAGTAATCAATGATAAAACTGGTAATAGTCCTATCGGGTCTTGATTCGCCAGGAAGATTTCCCAAAGACACTTAAGGGCCAATAATAGTCAAAATTTCGATTACTATTGGCTCCTGATTAGCTGAACAATTTTTCTCGAGGCAATTTAGAGCAGTTAGTCCAAATTTTAGATATTACCGGAGCTTGATTTGCTGGATAGTAATCAATGATAAAACTGGTAAGTAATAGTCCAAGTTTTGATTATTATCGGCTCTTGATTTGCTAGAAAGTTTCTCCAAAGGCACTCAAGAGCCGATAATAGTCAAAATTTCGATTATTATCAACTCTTGCTTAGCTGAACAATTTTTTTATAGGCAATTTAGAGCAGATAGTCCAGATTTAAAATATTACTGGAGCTTGATTTGCTGTAATCAATGATAAAACTGGTAGGTAGGTAATAGTCCAAGTTTTGATTATTATCGGTTCTTGATTTACTAGAAAGTTTCTCCAAAGGCACTCGAGAGCTGATAATAGTCAAAATTTCGATTAATATCGACTCTTGATTAGCTGAGCAATTTTTCTAGAGGCAATTTAGAGCAGATAGTCCAAATTTTAGATATTACCGGATAGTAATCAACGATAAAACTGGTAGATAATAGACCAAGTTTTGAAAATGATCGGCTCTTGATTTGCTTGAAAGTTTTTCTAAAGGCACTCAAGAGCCGACAATAGTAAAAATTGCGATTATCATCAACTCTTATTGATTAGCAAAACAATTTTTCTATGGGTAAATTAGAGCAGATAGTTCAAATTTTAGATATTACCGGAACTTGATTTGCTGGATAGTTCTCAATGATAAAACTGGTGATAGTCCTAGTTTTGATTCGCTAGAAAGTCTTTCCAAAGGCCGATAATAGTCAAAATTTCGTATATTACCGGCTCTTGATTAGCTAAATGATTTATCCATAGGGGCAATGCAGAGTGGATAATAACAGTCCAAATTTTGGTTATAACCCGGTGCCTTAATTCACTGAATACTTCTTTGATAGCGATCAGGGGTGACTCAAGTTCTAAGTTTTGATTATTATCGGGTCTTGAATAGCTGAACAATTTTTCTAGAGTCCGTTATTGTATTGGAAGAGATAAATAGTCCAAATTTTGATTGTATAGGTAGTCTCTTTTCTGGTTCAATAACTTTTGTACAGAGTACGAGGCAAGTCTAAATTTTTGATATAAACTCTATTTTTTTGTCAGTATCTTTGATATTTTTCGAAGGAAAAATTGTTGTGTACAAGTTCAAAACTACTTTGCAGCTAGTTAGTAGGAACTCGATTCTCTTCTTGCGACTCGTATTGCAAAATCTAGTCTTTCAATTTCATTATCAAATTATTAGGGTACGTACACAATGGAGCTGTGATACGTACCTACCTACTTATAGCCTGGATGATAGATGGAAGCTATCATCGATGGTTAGAATCATATCATTGTGTAGCTGGCATGATCGCTTATATACCAATGGATTTTAACATTTTTACTGCGAAGAGAAACCAGCTGACATGGGTGGTGCATGCCCAGTCATCGACTTGTTTATAATTTTACTTAATGTACCTATTGAAAAGTAGATGGTTCCATTCTCAAATATTGATAAAGGCGATTATTAGCAGCAGAGGTTATTCCTTTACATTCCCATATGTGGTGATAAATTAATAATCTCCCATTTCTAACCATTTTTCATTAATTGGGTGAGTATGGTATTCTCTTGGGGGTAAATGCCGCAGAACATACCACTTTGTAGCGTACGAACATAAATAATCATCACTGTCCGACATCGCGATCAGAAAATGCGAGATAAAATTGTATATATCCAGGTTAGTATCCTTGACCCCTATTATATTTGGTGTCACTTTGTTCATCAAATCATCATTAAAATTCAGGGTGTTAATGTAAACACGTTTCGAGGTTTTTGCTATGTATGATTACATTCGATTTTTGCCTAGTTAGTTCTGCTTCAATCTTTGTTCCTATATACGCTTATATTGAGGATATATCAATTATTGTTTGATTTCAGCCCAAAATAACTTTTGTTCTTCTAATACAAAGTGCTTTAATTTGAGGTTAGAAATTAACAGACTCTTTAGAGACTTGATTTCTCAAAAACTTTTCGAGAATCTTCAGTAGGTTCAAAATTTGTACTCTTCAGTCTTAGGTTGAGAACTCCAAGATGCTTCGAAATTTTTAAATTTTCCACAATCTTTAGTGTGCAAGTTAAAGCTACAAAAATACTAGAGTTTTCAGGAGCTTCAAAGTAAGAATTTTTAGGATACTTATGCTTAGTGGGTTCAATCAGTCTTTATTCGAATATCTTGAAAATTATATCCAGTATCATGGCAGAAGTTAACAAAGTTTGAACTATCACTTGTCTAGAAAAAATATGCAGCGATCAAGAGGGTATAAGTTCTTGTTCTTGTTATAAAAACCCTCGTTTGTACCTGCCCCTGATGCTCCTTTAATTCTCTAATGCCCTTTAAATAATCATAAATTATTTAAACAGGACACACAACAAGAGGTAAAAGGACAGCGAAAAAGTAATTTGAATGGCGCATCGGAAAAGACCGAAATCGTGCAGAACTTGAGCCGTAATGACTTCTTCGCGTGAATATACCTCAATAGAGGCCCGTGACGGTAATGTACATCCTCTATAATTTATACTTTGTATTTTTTCAAGTGCTAATGGGTATTCTAAACTATGAATTGGTCTTCGTTAGTGCAGATTTTCTTAGAATAAACCGATGATTTAGTTGACATGTTGGTGCAAACGGGAACGGCGGTACCACTTTAATGGGCACATAAGTAAACGTTTATGTGCCGTAGCACCGGTTTAACTTTTGCCGGCTTTCCTTCAACATCTGATAAACCGCTCCCAAATAAATTTAAATTCACAAACACGAAAAAAATGTCTTACTCCCAAATGTGAATTATGACTTATTTAACCAACGATATTTGGGATCTAGAGTACTAATGCATCGTGTTGATTGTACTTAAATTTATGCAATCATTATTAAATAATTTATAATTTCCTTCTTTTATATACTTAAAATAAGTGGACTGCTGATAATAAGCGTCTGATTAAAGGAAAATAATTGTACTATAACGATAGCATTAACCAATTACCCAAGGCGTAATTCTGTGAAATTAAATTGGTAAATTATTTATAAGGAAATTTAAAATTCTCTCCTCTAATCTTATACGTCGTCGGTCTTAAAGTATTTGTCTTACATGAATTTAGTGGGTCTTTTGGTCGCGCTTGGGGATGATAAATGTTGCGTATAGAGACGCTGTGCACTTTTATGTTCTTTCGTTCCCCTATTTTAGTTTTTATTACTTTCATTAATTAAATTTTTGGTTAGGAAACACACACATTTAGATTATTTCATACAAATAGAAAGGCATTCTTTTCAAGACAAATTATCTATCAATCAGCCGGTGGTTAAAGTGCAAAATAATAATTATATTCACACCCGAGCTGATTCGTTTACATTCAAAAACAAACATCAATCATTTAAGCTTCCATATTCAATTCAACATTATAACAAAACGCATCTGATATTCTACAACTTATAATTAGGCCTTATATAACTTGAGCATTTCCGTTCATATAATAGTTTCTAATTTGGAATGATTAATTATTATTTAATAATGATTGGAAATTATCTATTGGAGTTTTGATTTGAATCTTTTCGAATAAATATCCAAGAGGCATTTTCCCGAATTTCCTATTTAGCATATCGACACCACACCATCTCTGTTTTCCTGATAGTAATCAAAAAAATATTAAAATATATTACATAATATTAACACATTGAATATTAATAAATTAGTTGAAAATAATGGAAAAAACAAAGCAAATACAATAAAATAAATTCATAGAAAACAAAATTATTTAAAAAAAATTTTGGATGAACATTTTGCAATAGTAGTAGGCTTTGAGCTGCTAACACCACCTGTCCTACTATAACACAGGCTCAAAAATAACACATTGAGCGCCATCTAGTCAGAATGTCTTGCAGCTTGTTAGAGCCCTAATGACTACGGATTATCGAGCTCTATACCCTTTGGCTTGCACTCATTTTAGTCTGGTAAAATTTGAGTTTGAATTACATAACTTTGAAATATTTGAAAATGAACAAGAGAGCCGTCAAATGCAGTTTTAATAATGATCATCACATAATATGTCTTTCTTGACCAATCCTCTAGTAAAAATTTAAATCCCATATTACTTACCAGGAAGTTGATGATACACTTAATTATTATTGACACTTGTAAAAATATTAATTTAATTTCTTTAAAGATGAATAGAGAAGATATAAAAATGAAAGAATAATAAATAAATGTTTACCATTTACATCAATGGTTCTAGAGTTTATTTTTCCAAAAATGATGAAGACAAAAAAGAGAGGAAAAGTTATATTTGCGTGAATAGCTGCAATATAGTGGAAAAATCGTTGGTCATTATGTAAATCGCCCAGGAATTTTGTTTACAAATTTGCGGGCATTAATTTAAATGGTCGCGACATCTGTCTTTGCTTTGCTGAAGCTTTTGAACCGGGGTGAAACGGATGATCGATAGGATGGCCCCTCTGTAATATCGACTCCGTTTTTGGGGGTTTTTCGGAAGAAGACAAAGTGCCATCGGCGAGAGATTAGTTTGCGAATTTTTAACGTGTATATTTTGCGAGAGGCGCTGCTGTATCGTCGGTTGGCCTACGAATAGTTATAATGCTAAGTAGTTTTTTTTGTTTTGAATAATTTCAAAGATACAACAGAAAAAAAAAATTATACATTTATGCATAAACATAAAGATGACAGTAAGCGAAAACCACAATATGACGTGCGATTAATCTACACGCCCGGAAAGCCTTACACGTAAAGATGTTGCTCCCCGAGTCTAATATTTATATATGCAAAACGTTACAACGTCGCATTTGTCATAAACTTTCATTTTCCTGTGTGCCCGAATAGAAGCTGCCCTGACAGCGAGTAATGTCCGTCATTTGTCAGCGACTCTAGCGCGGTGCGACATCCTTTTTGGATCCCGATGCATTTTTAATGATACGGAGGTGCGATCCTGGAATGTTGATTCCTATGAGAAACAAATTTGGATAATGGGGATGAGGGTACTCTATAGAATCCTTTGCAAAATATAATCGACATTAAAAGGGTACAATAGTGTTGAATTTTTTTTTTGTTGTCCTTTCATGTCTCCCAATTTCTCAGGAATTTAACTTCTACAATGATAAGATTACCTACTGTTGAACCAAGCCCAATGATTATAAAATACGATTTTTCTAATGTCATGATGTTCCATAATGACAAACTAGTCACAAAGACAAAACTATAATAATCACCACACACTTGTCTAACTTTCAACTTGCGTTTCACTTTTATTTATCTGATTATCAACTCACAATTCACAACTAACTGATTCATGACACACCTGCCTTTAATTTATCACTATTTTTTTTTCTTGGTGTCCAATTTTATAAGGCGTCGTTGCTTCAAAAATGGTCTAGATAATTCGCTTCCATTCGTTCCAAGTTCGCTGGACTGTTTTCTACAAATCATCAGGCAGTGTTGCAAGATTGCGCACAATATTCTCAAATTCAGAGATTTATAACAATATGTTAGATACTGATGTGGATCAAAAGTTAGCAAGCCATTAAAATAAAAGATATTTTCAAACCTGCCAAATCAGTCAAAGGGGCTAGGATTTTTGTAAATCGGGAGCGGCTCCATCAAATAACCTCCCCCACATTCGAATTTTCTTACAAAATTGCAACGACTTACTGTGCTCGAAGTGTGCTTTACTGTGCCGATGATATTTTGAACTGTGCCGTTCTGATACCAAAGTTATAGGAAAAAGAAGATGTAGGGCTAACTTGACGTTCAGCCCCCCCTAAATTTTGGAAATCAAATCAAACAAAAATGGATTCTTATGCAATTTGAAGTGTGCTTAACTGTGCTGTATCATGTTTTTTTCAAAATTTCAAGTTAGCCTCCCCAGTAGGATTTTGGTGGAAAATGATCGAATTTGGAAATTTTCCGAAAAACCTGATACAGCACAGTTCAGCACACTTCAGATCGCATAAAAATCCATTTTTGTTTGATTTGATTTCCAAAATTTTAGGGAGGCTGAGCATCAAGTTAGCCCCCAGTAGGATTTTGTCGGAAAATGACCAAATATGGAAATTTTGAGAAAAACCTGATACAGCACAGTTCAGCACACTTCAGATTGCATAGGAATCTATTTTTCTTTGATCTGATTTCCAAAATTTTGGGGGGAGGGCTGAGCATCAAGTTAGCCCCCTCAGTAAAGGATTTTGTAGAAAACTGACCGAATATGGAAATTAGAGGAAAAACCTGATACAGCACAATTCAGCACACTTCAGATTGCATAAGAATCCATTTTTGTTTCGATCCGATTTCCAAAATTTTGGGGGGGCTGAGCGTCAAGTTAGCCCCCCCCTGGGGGCTGAGCATCAAGTTAGCCCCCTCAGTATAGGATTTTGTCGGAAAATAACCGAATATGGAAATTTTGTGAAAAACCTGATACAGCACAGTTCAGAACACTTCTGATTACATAAAAATCCATTGTTGTTTGACCTGATTTCCAAAATTTCTAGGTGGCTGAGCGTCAAGTTAGCCCCCCAGTAAGTTTTTGTCGGAAAATGACCGAAGATGAAAATTTTGAGAAAAACCTGATACAGCACAGTTCAGCACACTTTAGATTAAGTAGGAATCCATTTTTGTTTCATCTGAATTCCAAAATTTTAGGGAGGCTGAGCGTCAAGTTAGCCCCCCAGTAGGATTTTGTCGGAAAATGATTGAGTATGAAAATTTTCCGACATCACAGTTCAGCACACTTCAGATTGCATAAGAATTAATTTTTGCTTGATCTGATTTCCAAAATTTTGAGGGGGGGCTGAGCGTCAAGTTAGCCCCTCCAGTAGGATTTTGTGGGAAAATTACCGAATATGAAAATTTTGTGAAAAACCTGATACAGCACAGTTCAGCACACTTTCGATTGCATAGGAAGCCGTTTTTCGTTTTTGTTTAACCTGATTTCGAAAATTTTTGGCGGGCTGAGCGTCAAGTTAGCCCCCAGTAAGATTTTGTCGGAAAATGACCAAATATGGAAATTTTGAGAAAAACCTGATACAGCACAGTTCAGCACACTTCAGATTGCATAGGAATCTATTTTTCTTTGATCTGATTTCCAAAATTTTGGAGGGGGGGGTTGAGCGTCAAGTTAGCCCCCTCAGTAGGATTTTGTAGGAAACTGACCAAATATGGAAATTTTGAGAAAAACCTGATACAGCACAGTTCAGCACACTGCTGATTGCATAGGAATCCATTTTTGTTTGACCTGATTTCCAAAAATTGGGGGGCTGAGCTTCAAGTTAGCTCCTCATCTTGTTTTTCCTATAATTTTGGTATCGGAACGGCACAGCTCAAAATACCATCGTCACAGTAAAGCACACTTCGAGCACATTAAATGGTTGCAATTTTGTTAGAAAATTCGAATGTGGGGGGCTAACTTCATGGAGCCAATCGTCAGTTGGTTTCTGTGAAATATATCCATTTTTTATTATACAAGGGGTTTAGAAAAGTGATGCATATTGAAACATTTCTTATGCACCCGTTAGGCCTTTTTTTTGCAATTGAAATTTTATAACTTTCAACGCACAGAAAATATATTCCACCCATGGCTTCTCAAAAAAAAAAAAGCGAGTTTGCTTGTACTCGAGACACAGATGTGTACCTAAACATCTCGTTCGATAATAATAATGAGAAAAATGATAATAATTAGAAAGAAACAAAACATCTGCCCTCACATCCCTAGTGATACCATTTATCCAATATAGCTTCGGAATTGAAAAATGGTCACAGAGTGAAATGAGAAAACTTGACCGACAAACTCGCAAGCTACTTACCATGCACGGAGCACTGCACCCGAGAGCAGATATGGACAGAATTTACATAGGACAAAAAGAAGGAGGAAGAGCATGCTGAACATTGAAATCAGCCACACGCTTACCATAGAAGGAATTAACGAATTAACAACTACTTCAAACTGAAAGAATCTGATAAATACCTATAAGGATGGTATATAGGCAGCAACAAAGCCAATCCGGAAATAAGAGTCAAAAACGAAACCAACAAAATGAGGTCGGAGACACCAATGCAGATGAACCTGAAACAAAAAGAGCAAAACTGGTTAAACAACAAATGAAGGGCCAAATAAGGCAATAAATAACAGAATGGAGATAAAAAGCAATGCATGCACAAGAAGCTCAGACATTGTAGTGGCTCACCCATGCTAACCTAAAAGTTGAAACAGAAGCATTTGTCACAGCTTGGCAAGAACAAGCCATAGCAACCAATTACATGAAAACTAAAATCGTGAAATCAGGCAACGACCCAAAATGCAGACTTTGCCTCATACACAACGAAACTATTCACCATGTAGTTTCAGGTTGCCCTATAACAAATTGAATAATAACAAAGTAACAACACAACTCCACTGGAATATTTGCAAAGAATATAACATCGAAGTAAAACAAAAATGGTACCAGCATTGGTGTTGTTATTGGAGCAACAGGACTTATATCCAATGCTACATTCGCAGCAATTAATCAAATCCCTGGAAAGCAAAACCTTACCAGCATGCAGAAGACAACAGTGTTGAGTACACCGCATAGTACGCAAAGTAAAAAACACAAGACGTTACCTAAAAAACAAGGAACACCTCAAGCGCACGGTGTACACCCGATGTTTCTTAAATATGCAACCACAGCTGAAGCTGTGTGATAATGGTAAAAATAATAATAATATTAAGGGGAGGTATTATGAAAATATTTTGACAAATAACTAAAAGTTAACCTCAGGATCTCTATTCTCGAAGCCGGGGAACCGCGTTCTCGTGAGAACGATTGCTCTGTCTTCGTCAGTGTAATGGAAATATGATTATGAGCGACAGAGACAGAACCTTCGCTTTCAGGATAAACTCTGCTTTCTTGTTTCGAGAATAAGGACCCTGGAATGGTTTGAGGAGTGATGTAATTCGAGAAGTTAACTTTTAGTGCCAAATTAGATTGTTTGTTGAATTAGTTTTGGATTGGTATGTACCTATGCCATGAAAAACTACGGTAATCAGTTGAAAATGGAATTCTTGGTGAACTGGTTGTGGTTTTCGTTCTGCACTGACGAGCTGAAAGAACTCCGAAACCTGTTCTGTGGTTGGATTTGGAGGAAAAATTGGGTACTGGTTTGACCTAATGTGATGCTCAAATTGATCCAGGCTACTTGTAAACAGATAAATATGAAATCTGAGGAAGATGTACCTATACCAAGAGGTGGATATCAATATGAAGGCTAAAGAAAAAATAAAAATCGTTTCAGCAGTCAATCCACCTGTTATTGCAGAATTGAAATACATAGTTGAATTATTATGGATATCGACGCATAATATTCAAAAAAGAATTTCAACGAATTCCAAACTACCTACATTGTATTTACCACAGTCTGTTCTTGGAATACTCGTTGTAGTCAATTCATCGTACCTATATGCCAACTTGTCGTAAAGTCGATTCATCCTATAAGTTAATAATTAACCGTAGGTATTGCAAAATTTTCCCTCTGAACAATCGCAGATAAAAAATTTATTCCAAAGGCTTATAACCGAGGTGAACACATTCTCAATTGGAAATGTGATCAGGGTCCTTGTTTTTGAAACAGGGGAGCAGCGTCCTCAAGAGCATGAGTGTTCCGTCTTTCTCAATGATATGCGACTGATAATATAAGTAACAAAGACGGAACCTTCGTTCTCCTGGCAACGCTGCTCCTTTATTTCAAGAATAAGGACCTAACTAGATATATGCAGGTAGTTTGAAAAATGGATCACGAAAATGTAGAGTAACGTAGGTAGGTACCCATTCTCATCCACCGGTCCTGAAATGCATGGGTTGAAATTTCAAATGCCAGTGATAAAATTTTAGTTTTTCTCAAACAACCAGGAAAAAGTACCATCAATACTGTTATGAGAGTTAGGACTTATGCCTGAGACATCGTTGAAAGCAGCATCATCGGTACCTTCTGTTCCTTGGTTGGAAGCAATTATCCAGAGGCAACGGAAATAAGAATAAGAAAACTTCAGATGTCGTTGATTTTCTGTTCCATGATAGCAAAATAATAGGATTTGCGACTGAAAATAATTTAGATTTCCTGAATAATGGCATGTGAATGGTACTTGGTGAAGTACCTACCTATCTCCTGTTTTGTTTTACAGTTACAATCATTCATGCATTCAGCTATTGGGGAATTCTTTCGTCCCAGCTCAACTATGGGGTGAATCCCTTCGACTATTTGAGAGACAAGAATGTCTCAAATTCCTTCTTTTTGACACCAGTCGATGTTTCTGGGATCAAATTCCTCTGACAAGGGTATATTTCCTAATATCCTTAAGCATGCAGTGGTTGTACCTCTTCACAAAGGGGAAACTCAGACACTCCAGCAAATTTCCGTCCTATTTCTATTCTTCCTGACTTGGTAAGCTTGGGAAACTGGTCAAAATTAGAATTCGTCCATTCCTCAATCTGATCAGGTCCCTCTCCGATAATCAATTTGGTTTCCAGTATGGCAAAGGAACATCTGATACGATTGTCTCCCTTCTGGAAGATATCTATTTGACTACAAATGAAAATCACCTTTCAGCAGTGGTGTTTTGTGTTGAAAGCTTTCAACTGATTCGATCATTTTGCGTTACTCTGTAAGCTTAAAGTGTATGGTTTTAGAGGTGTGACTCTTAATTGGTTTCAGTCGCACTTAAGTGAACATCATCAGGTAGTATCATATGGAGGTGGGTTTTCGAATAAAATGAACAACAGGAGTTCGTTTAGAAATGGAGTGTGAAAGTAGAGTAGTTGTTTGTCAGAGTGTTATGACGTCATCATTTGGAGTGCACTCTGGGTGCGCTATTTCTGAACGTATTGCGGTAAATGTCAATGTCATGGATTACGATGCAAGTTCAACACTACAATTTTTAAAATTACAGTGAGAGCTGCATGCATTATGTTCTTATCAAAAGAGGTCCTGCTGGAACATCCTTCATCTGAAGAAAGTACTTCAGATAGTGAAGAGGAATTGATCCTATTGTTGAATCACTGTAGAAAGAGGGCGCTATTCCTCAACACAACGGCAAAGTCAATAGTGTTGATATCCATATTTATCGACTCCATCTTATAGGACTCCATCACTAATAATCACTGAGAATAATCATAATGAAAATAACCTCAAAATCACGCCAGACCCGTTAAAAACCGCGGGGCATTTTTTAACCCAGTCCCCGAGTGGGGTAATTTGGCCGCACTCCTGGGCATATCAACTCTCGATTTCTGAACGATTCCAGCGTAACGCTCCAAGTAAGCACCTGTTAATTTATGAACGGTTTAGAGTTACTCTAGGGTCACTCTCACACCCAGAGTACTATTTCTAAGCCCAACCCTGCACACCGCAGGCATCAAAACATTCTGCCGCCCAATCTAGCCATATCCCGGAAATCTGACCAATCAAATTCGATGTGGCTATTTTGAGCGGCATAATGTTACTACATGGGCTAGATCAGGGGTCAGAATGTCGGACGGCCATAGTTGCACTTATCCGTTAGAAGTGTCCCATGTTTAGTTTATTTTCTGCTCATTGCTCTATTGAAATTTATGCGAAGACATTTCAATATTTATTCATGATGGAGATAATTGCGATAAAACTACCAAAGAGCACATAATTTGCCATTCTCTCCAAAAATATTGCATTTGTTGACAGTACATCATACTGCGATGCACTAAATCCTTGTTTAACGTTTTTACTGATTACGTGATACCTTCATATTTCAGTTACAACGAGTAGGTATATAAATACAAGCTTATTCAGAAAATTAAAAAAGGGAAGGAAATTGTACAAAAACGTGTGGTCTTTGAAAAATTTAGAACTTAAATTTTCAATTATTAGATATTCAGATTTTGCTAAATCTAAATTTAGTAACCCATATCCAAAATGGATATATTTCTTAATTCCTCCGTTTCAATCAAAAAACCTAACAATTTAATCAATATATTCATGAAAAAAATCCATAGGGAACACAAAGAACATCTAAATTTCTGAATTGTATAACACGTACCAAAGACAGTTGAGTAAGTATAGATTTTTCAACATCAAACATTGTTTGTTGAATTTAATACTAATGCTCTATCGCCTGTAACATTCTGACCCTGAATCTAGCCCATGCTATAACATTCTGACCCTTTGAATAGCTGCATGATCGTCCCGACATTCTGACCCCTGCTTCAGCGCATGTAGTAACATTATGCCACCTAAAATAGCCCCATCGAATTTGATTGGTCAGGTTTCCGGGCTATGGCTATATTGGGTGGCAGAATGTTTTGATGCACACCGCAAGGTTCTATCCTTGGCTCACTTTTGTTCTTGATCTATTGATGATCTAACCTCTCTTAGAGTCGGGGGAATTTTCTGGCATGCGAACAGTGGAGAATTCTTGGAACGCATGATTAAATGTCGATTCAAATTTGATAAGAACCTGGTGCGACAGGAACAATCTATCCTTCAACATATCATCTAAGACCAATATGTTAAACTTCAAGTGCTCATTATCCAATATCTTCCCATGTGGTGATTTTATTCATCTATGCTAAGTTTCTCGGAGTTACAGTGGACGAGAGAGTCTCAAGTTTAAGCAGCATATTGTGGCACTCTCTAGTAGGTTATGCTCTCAGAGCAGTTGGAGCTGCGAGCTCTCAGGACCGCATATTTTTCTCTGGTGAAGTAACACATTACTTATGAAATTGCATTTTGGGGCTGTTGCAGTACTATAAATTTCAACTCCAAACCTAGCTTCATTTTTTTTTAGAATTTTGACTGTGCCTTGTCAATTTGGAAACTTTCAATGCGAATATCTCTGAAAGTAAAAAAGTCAGAAAAACGTAATTTGGTACAAATGTTATACAGGTAAAGGGAACTAGAACCAACATATTCTGGCTATAATGAACCCTTGGGGACTCCATGCACCACAACCCCGATATTTCAAATGGCACCACTCCTTTTGTGATACCTAAGATTTAATAATTTTTGAAAACATTTTTGTGCAGGTGAATATTAGACTCAAAAATATTTAATTTTAGGTACCACAGGAAGGAAAATATCGTGGAAAATATTGAGGTTGGGGTGCATGGGTCCAAGGGATCATTCACCCCGTAACCAAAATATGGTGGTTCTATTAAGTTCCCCCTACCTGTATAATATTTGTACCGTTTACGTTTTTCTAACTTTTCTACTTCCAGAGATATTCCCATTGAAAATTTTCAAATTGACACCTTGTATACTCAAAAGTATTTGCCTGGTCTATAAGAAATACTATGACCAACTTTCTTCGGCAAGGCACTATCCCACTAGGCCTTCCATTACCAATTCCATTACCAATTTCCAGAAGCACCTTGATGTTTTGTTTATTTCGTCAAGAAAGCGTTCACTTTTCTACCACCTAGGGTTAGATCTTCACGTTCATACGGAAAATACAAGATAAGTTACTTTTGACTAAACCCTACTATAATATTGACGAATTCTTTGTTGAAGACATTTTGTAAACATATTATTTTTAACGAAGATTAAATTTTTAATTGTTCTCATACATAGACAATAAAGTACTTTTTGATTTGATTTGATGATGATTGTATGACGAACTTATAGGTATATGTTATGTGACCAATCGATGTACAACAACGAACTAACAATATGAAACATTGGTGTATTCGACAAAGTGATGATGACGAATTGACAGTGATCCAATGATCAAATTTTATCCCAGACGTTATAGGAATTTATTGTTTTGGGTAGTAGTTCTGGTACTAGATAACGCACCAATCTTCTATACTGAATTCATACATATTTGTCATATCCCAGAATTGATAACTCCAATACCTACTGTATACATGCCCTAGAGGAGGTTGGTCTATTCTGTATCCAACAAAATTTCCATAGTCTGGGTACCAGGTCACGGGAGACACCCAGACGACTTAGCCAAAGGAGGCTCGGCCACTAAGATGAAAGTCCCAAACCAATTCTGCCGAATCTCCGTAGGCCTTTTCAAAACATCTATCAAGAACTGACAGATAGCTCCAGAGTTGGTGGCAGGTAATTAACAGGGCACTGCAAACCTAACAAGCACCTGGAAAGAATGAGTCTGGCACAGGATAGACTGTGCATGTTCTGTCAGGAGGCGGAAGAAAATGCCGTACCATGTGTGGTGTCACTGCGAAGCGCAATAAAGCGCGATTGCGAGGCTTGGATGATTTGACGCTCAAATGGATCCAGGCTGCTGTAAACACATGGAAGCTGTGGAAGAGATCTACACCAAGAGGTGGATACCTAAATGAAGGCTGAAGAACAAAAAGATGAAGATTTTTCTTGAAAATAAGGGTTTCAGCAGTCAATCCGCTTGTTATTACTGAATTAAAATACCTATACATATAGTGGTACATGTGTGGTGCTACTGCGAAGCGCTATACAGGCTTAGGTTTGCGAGGCTTGGAGAGGAAAAGTCCAATCTGGCCAGCTGGCCAGTATCATGGATCTGGAGTCTAATAAAAAAGGCGGGTCTAGAGAACGCACTCTAAGGACAGATAGGAGATACCACAAGAAATCTGGCAAGGTTGTAGTATGGTACAGGACACCTCCATTCAAACTAATCTAATCTAGTCGAATTTAGCTCCAATATAGACGTGTCGTAGATTACAATCCAAAGTGCCAAGGTGACAGAATCCAAATCCACTGGTATCGATAAACTTGGAAAAACCCCGAGTCTTCAGAAGAGGTTACTTAAATATTATATCCAACGCCATATTTTGACATTGGGCAGCTGTAGAAAGAAGGCAAGGAAAGTAACTTCTTCAACTTTAAATAAAAACTAATTTTGATTGCAATTTCAGTTTAATACCGACGACGTTGGGAACACGATTAAATTCTCTTTTAAATCGAACGGATGAATCACTTAAAAGTAATAAGCGCGCGCTGGAAATTGATGTTTCGTCATGACCCTAACAGCTCCGAGACATAAGAACTAATAATCATGATGATAGCAATAATTTTCGTAATGCCTTAAGAACGGGCGCGTCGAGCGCTAACAACTTTTGCGGGTAGCGTTTAAGAAAATCGGCGGCCATTAAAAGTGCGACAGGGTCTGGTTTGTTTCTTGCGTCTGCTGTTGCCACCGTCATCAGCGGTCCGCCAATTATCCACAGAATGCCGCCGGTTAATCACTCGCAAATCGCGCATTTTAATTGGTTTTCTTAATTGACGTTTATGCCTTCTTATTAATGTTGTCGTCGACGAAACAACTACTGGTCTTTGGTCGGGAATTGGCTTTCCTGATGTGATTCTGAGGTTCATTTTTTATACATCCTTAACACCCATGTACACAATCATTCACGTATCAGAAATATTGTTGGTATAAATTGAATTTTTAATTCAACAGCAAACTAAAGTTCGTGTGAGTAGGTAACCTTCAACTAAAAAAACTTGTTCGATTTTTCTTAGAAAAGTATAATTAAAAACTACTTAAGGTATGGGTTGCACAAAATAGACGAATGGTTAGAAGCTTCGTTACTAATGCCCAATAATCCTTTCTCTCTTCCACTTAATGAGTAGGTAACTAAAATCACATTATCTGGCAATGGCATGGCTGCCCTCGTCCGTCACCTCGACCCTCCCCCGGTTTCAATCTCCTTTGCCGGAGCAACACTGATAAATTTCCGCTCATTTTTCTTTCGCGCCTTGTATCCTTTCCAAAGCCGGGAACAAAAATGCGATTCTAATATTTTTTTGTCGGACCTCTCTAAAGTATAAATTGCCTCCTGCCTTGTCTAATTGCTAATATTCTTTTCCTGATTAAAAAAAAAGGAAACCAATTTCGAGTTTCGTAACATAATTAAAAAAGTTTTTGAGAATTGATGGGTGAGTATATAATAATGAGGAATTTTTAATATTTTTTAGATGCAAGTACCCCCCAACCCCAACGCCCCCAACCCAATCACCTTACTTGTAAGAGTTGTTTCACGCGAAGTCTTCATTACGAAGTGGGTTCATTAATAATGAATGCTGAACATTTTCGTTTAGACAATATTTACTCTAAAAACAGGTAGTTGGGTTGTTGCCCTCAAAATATAATGTTCTATTTATTGTTGATAGATTCCTAACATTAATAGACGGTCATCTATCAGGAATAAATTTGTTGGTTTTACTTATATTTGATTTGATTGATTGTGAAATGTAGATCCTACAATCTATAAAGGTATGGTAGGTAATATTAAAATTTAGAAATCACCATGTCATCTACACTCTGTTTCCTTTTGGTTGAAAGTACATAACCTCATTATGAATTCAAATATACAAAAAAAGGGTCGAAAACAGGGTGAGAAGTACACACACTATAATATGCATATACCATAAGTGTAAAATTCATACTGATTTGCCATCAGATAATAATCTAACTAATAGATCATCGTGAGGTTATATTTTTTCAAAAACAACGTGAAAAATCAAACTCCTAAAGAAATTTTCATACGATTGTGAAGTCTAAAATCTAAGCTTCCATCCTAGTTGTGCAGGCCAGGAAAAGTTCTAAATTCTGAAAATAAAGTGTATTGTTGTTTACCGTGCGAAAGTGAGGTTAAACTTCCGGAAAATTCATCAAAAATACATGAAATGGACGAAAAAAAACTAAAGAGTGTTTTCAGTTTTCCATTCAAGATTCGTTTAATTTTGATTATTTTGAACCATATACCATAATACATAATTTTCACATTTCTTAGTGGTTTGAAGGTTCGAAAATGTCACCTTACTTTTGTTTACTTTGAAGCAGGCCGAAACTGACAGTTCTCCTGACACTTTCGGCATGGAGAATTCACTTTCCGCCTGATAAATTGTTCTTTCAAACCTAAACACAAATCCAGGTGCAATGTTTCTATTTAGAAATAGATGTCACATGTGTTTATATTGTTGAAATTTTATAAGATGTCAATGTCAGTGTCAGAGTGTCAGTCGAAATTCCATTTTTGTCATATTTTTACACAAACAAAGTCACATAACCTATAAATAGTATTGTCAATGTTATTAATTTTTTTTCAATTTTGAGCTTAAATTTAATAATTATGGCAGTTTTGGGAGAACGTGATATGTTTTATCGAGAGGCGATGAAGCGATGTGTGTTTGGTGATTGTAAAAGTGATAGTCGAACGAGTTCCATTAAATTAACGACCCCATTTGCCTCTACTGGAGTTTTAGGTAACACAGCACCTGTCACATCACTTTCTGTTAATTTTATGAAACGTTTTGCAACCAAAGAAGCCATAGCGAATGCACCGAATACTTACGAAAGCGTAGATTTGACAAGATGCTGTGTTACCTTAAACTCCAGTGAAAGCAAATGGGGTCGTTAATTTAATGAAACTCGTTCGACTATCACTTTTACAATAACCAAACACACATCGCTTCATCGCCTCTCGATAAAACATATAACGTTCTCCCAAAACTGCCATAATTATTAAATTTAAGTCCAAAATTGAAAAAAAATTAATAACATTGACAATACTATTTATAGGTTATGTGACTTTGTTTGTCGACTTTCTGCCAAAGTCATTCATAATGAAATCTTCTATACTTAATGGTTTAAAATAAAATAGTATACATATTTCGGTGGAAAGTTTTCACATATATATATTGTCTCGAGAATTGGTTGACCTCGGCGCTTCGCACCTCGGTCAACCATAGTATCTCGACAATAATGAAACACTTTCCACCTCCGTATGTAATATACTATTACCTTCTTCCTCTATAAAATTTCAACAATAATTACAGTAGTTACAGATCCTGTAAATTTTCTAATCTTCAATATTTAAATTCTATTTTAATTTGTTACTAGTTCTTGTGATGACATGATTTTCCTCGCTTTTAATCAATATTTTAATTCTAAAGTCTGTTTTTTTTTTAAGATAAAAGTCAAAATGACTTATGTTGGCAATACAATGTAAAATTGTCAATGCTTTCAAATTTTTTATGTAGAAAAGGCTTGTGTTGCCAACATATTTACTAAATTTTTGACTTGGGGAATTATCTTTAAAAAAAAAACAGATTTTATTTCAAAATCCAATTTTCATGTAGGTAAACGTTAGAACAGGTAAAGCGCTGTCCTACGGACATAAGGAGTAGGAACGCGCCATTCTGCTTATGAAAAAAGTGAAGCCAAGTTTTTGGCAGGTGTTTGGCGCCAAAATACAGGTGAAGCATTGAATTTGCCTATACCGCCATTTTTCTGGTGCCAAAATACCTGGAAAAAAAGGCTTCATTTTCCAACTCCGTGTTACCCTTACCTGCTCTAAGAGCTACAAATCAAATAAAGTCTGTTCGGTTGCTGAACTCAGTACCAGTTTTAGTTCTGCTCCTGATCGGTTCCATAAACCACCGGATTACTCTCTTTGCTTTCTATTTTATAATGACACTTGATGCTTAAGTCATGTCACTCTTGATTTGCGTCTCAGCTGACTAGTGAAGTGTCATTAATTTTTGTCAATTGGCTTTTAATTAGTAATGTTTGTTGGGATCATCGATTCCTAGTAAGCGTTTGCGTTTTGCGACAAGGATTGCTTACTCAATGTCGTATTCTTCAAATTATGATTGTTCTTTTGGATATTTACTTGTTGTTATTATCATTAGTCATCAGCTGTTGTCAATTTTCTCTGATTATAAAGTTGAGTGCAATTTTTGGTACGTAAAAATCTTCTTGATTTCTTTTTGACATTTGTCGATACTTTGCCTCATCTCTGCTCTTATCTTAAGGACAGGTAATTAATTTTATGTGGTGCTTCTTTCTTTCACGTTTGGTGGTTCTGAGAAAAAGGTCCTTTCGAAGAAGTTAAATCTTGTGTTCGCCCTAAAAGGGATTTTGGACCTAATTTTCTCACTAATTGAATTTATAGTACATTGAGTTTCCTTACGTTGCGTTTAGTTTTCGTAAAGTGCTATAATTTTGCCGATGATTTCGGATTTGTAAAAACCATTTCGGTAAGTTTTGCTTTGCACGTTTTTTCCCACAAGATTCTGACTTTCTCTATTTAATCATTAGTGAAAAGCTGCCCTAAAGAGTAGAGTAAAGATCATCTCACTCACTCCAGGATTTCGAATCCAGGGGCCTTATATTAAGAACGAACCGTTCGATTTGGTAGAATTTGTTCGATTGTGACGTCATTTTTGGTTTGGTTTTCGCGCTACCAAACCGCAAATGACGTCACAATCGAAGAAATTCTACCGAATCGAATGGTTCGTTTTTTACAGAATAAGGCCCCAAGACCTCGATCCAGATTTCCAGAGTATTTTTGAGGCAAATAAAACCCTATTCCAACAGGGTTTTCACCGATCTTTTACTCACGGCTATAGTTGTAACACTACACTACACATTCAATTGTAACCGAGGTTGTAAGGCTGTTGCTACCAGAGCCTACGCCTTTTATTTGGACGGTTCCTTATCTTGAATTTGGACCTCAAGATTGGTTTGACCACCTTAACCACCACCAATACCCTGGACTAACCTTGTTAATTGTATCTACTGCTACCATCTGGAACATTTTGGTATCGTATTAGAATAAGATGTGAAAGTGACTTACATAGCTAGACTGAAAACACTGGAATAAGTGAAATTGATATACAGTGAGCACGTAAAGGTTGGAATAAAATCCATAAAATATACAGAGTTGATATTTTCCAAAAAACCTCGGACACGTCGATTTTTTATTTTAGTGGCCGTTTTTTTGATGATAATATTATGTATACAGGGTGACCCAAAAACAAGTCATGACAGCTAACACTTTATTTTTTTGAATGAAAACATCAATTTTTTTATTTCATTTTCGAATTCTACGTTAAATTCTGAACCTATTTTAGATTTTCCAAATGATATATTGATGTGGAATTGGTGCGGCCAGCCTATGTCTATCAAATTAATCTTGAACCACGAATTCGCCGCTCTTTCGCATCTGTATGTAGGTAATCTGTGCCTAAGGGCTCTATTTATACATACAGTGAGCACGTAAAGGTTGGAATAAAATCCATAAAATATACAGGGTTGACATTTTTCAAAAAACCTCGGACACGTCGATTTTTGATTTTAGTGGCCGTTTTTTTTATGATATTATGTATACAGGGTGACCCAAAAACAAGTTCTGACAGCTAACTTTATTTTTTTGAATGAAAACACCAATTTTTTTATTTCATTTTCGAATTCTACGTTAAATTCTGAACCTATTTTAGGTATTATGTCCTATACCTATCTTCAACTATTTGGAAAATATTGACAGTTGAAAGATGAGTTTTTTGCAACTTTGACAGGCTGTAAAACCTAAACGGTATATTTAGAGCAAAACCTAAAGTGTTTTTTTTTTAAAGATAAAAGTCAAAATGACATTATGTTGGCAATACAATGTAAAATTGTCAAAGCTTCAAATTTTTTATGTAGAAAAGGCTTGTGTTGCCAACATAGTTACTAAATTTTTGACTTGGGGAATTATCTTTAAAAAAAAACAGACTTTACCATACATGCTTGTCTTAGTTTTCGGTTAAATTTAATCACAGATTGAATTCAAAGCTGGTGTCAGATGATAGTTTATGGAAAAGTTAGAAAAGCATGTATGGTCAATTTTGCTAAAAAATTAACCCTTTAGGTGTTACAGCCCAGCGCCGGCCTTAGGGGGGTGCAGAGGTGCTAACTGCACCCGGCGGCAAAATTTGAGAGGCGGTAAATTAAGAAAATAAATCAAAATAGAAATCATAGAGAAAAAATTGAACGGTATTCAGAATATTATTTATGAGAAATGTTAAAAAAATTTATCAACCCGGTGATGTAATTAGCAACAACGCTAACATTACACTGGTAACCCGCTTCCTTCGCTTCCGGGATTTCAAGAAATTAAATTAGTCACTTGATGTTCACGTCGGGCAGTGCGCTTTTTCCTAGAATTCTATTATATTCGATTCGATGTTTTTCTAGCTAAATTCTGAGTGCAATTTTGACTATATAAATAGAGCGTAGGAATAATTTGAGTTTGTTGTAATTTAATTTTTGTCGAGTTTCAGTGAAGCCGGAATCCCTGACAGTATTTTCATTGATTTTCTAAGTGTTCAAGCTGATAAAATGTGTAAAAAAGAAGATGGTGCTTTTTACACTCGGATGATTATACGACTCGCCTGCGGCTCGTAGTGCAAACTTCATCCTTCGTGAGTAATAGCCATCATTACCCGCTCGTTGAATAATATACTATTTGTTATTTGAGAAAAATAAATATTTTATTTTGATTTTGCATTCCTGGGATTGTCTTACTAAATACCATTCGAGCTCAGATTTTGAGCATTACTTACGAATAAAAAAACTTTGCTGATGTTTTTTTAACTTTAAAAATTAGGAACCTTTGAGATGAGGCGGTCGGATGTAAATTGCACCCGGCGGTAAATCAGGTAAGGCCGGCACTGTTACAGCCTGTTAAAGTTGCAAAAAATTCAATTTTCAACTGTCAATATTTCCCAAACAGTTGAAGATGTATGTAGGACGCATGCATGAAATAGGTTCAGAATTCCAACGTAGAATTCGAAAATGAAATGAAAAATTGGTGTTTTCATTCAAAAAAATAATGTTACCTGTCATAACTTGTTTTTGGGTCACCTTGTATACATGATATTATCATCAAAAAAACAGCCACTAAAATTAAAAATCGGCGTGTCCGAGGTTTTCTGAAAAATGTCAACCCTGTATATTTTATGGATTTTATTCCAACCTTTACGTGCTAACTGTATAATGTCAAACATAAAAACAATCAAATTAATACCGAATTAAAACAAGCCAAAGACTATCATAGTTATAATGTAAGAAATAAAAATGGCCTTCAGATGTGAATATGCAAGAACAAAAAAGCACAAGCCTCACCAATTAGTATCTAGAAGTATCTGTCAATATAACAATGTACCTGAGTATGTAACTAGCTCAAGAAATGTTCACATAGATAATGTTAAATAACCTTAAAAAAATACTTGAAAGAAAACCTGAATGCATAACTAATGGTATAATAATTATTGATTTGTTGAATAATATTGAATGAATGAAATTAAGTTATTAGAATAACTAGGTAAACATAACCTTACTAGAATTTAGTTAACAAATGTAATAATAAGGCCCTGAGTTATATTGTAAGACCCTATGTTATCATTATACTAATAAATCTCCTTTCCTATGTTAATTATAAGCGTATACGCCTCTGCCAAAACTTATAATAATGTAAAACTGCTTAATCAGCGGTACTGCACTGATAATACCATTCCGCCTACGTAAATGCTGCACCGGAAGTTATTTCTTATAAATACAGCGTACAGAGGTCGTATTTTCGAATTCATTCGAATACATTTCGTACACGAAATTTGATTGACAGCAATGTAAATTAAATGGGAAGCATTCGAAATCTTATCAAATTTCGTAAGCGAGAATATTCGAAAATACGACCCCTGAGTTTCCTGGAGCTCATTCTATTATTTTTTGCCAGACTAATAGTAATTAGAGTCAGGTTCATTTTTTTTTTGACTTTTACGTCGTACCAATATGATCCACATATTTTCTTTTGTCACCATTGTATTTTAATTAATAAAATAAATGTTTTTTTTTTTTAAATACGTTTCTGAATCGAAAATATAATTCCTGTTCAAGGGTCAGAAATAAATAAATAAATTTAAAAAAAAAATAAAAAAAAAAAGATACCTGGGTCTTAAGGCCACTTATGGTGCATGGTCTTTGACTACTAAGGAAAAGGAAATAGAGTATGGATGAAAAATATAGCTGAGTTTTGAGTAGTGGACAGCAAAAGTAAAAGGTTCCATTCAAACATGCAACAGATACTCGACATTAACCTGACATGTAGAACTTGTAGAATATGTAGCACATGAAGAATATGTACCAATAAATCGAAACATCGGCGATTCTTTGAAGCAGAGGAATTTGTTTTACTTTGTCCCTTTCCCGCAAACCTTCGATCGTATCAAACTTATTAGGACAAAAACTTGCTTCACAAAGCAAAAAGTATGTTTAACACTGCAACTTCGAGTTTCTGCCTGAGACAAACCCTGTTCAATAGTTTCTCCCAAATTATGATAAAACCGGAGAATAAAGAAAACGACATAAGAAGTCCATTAGAGAATACCGTTGTCCGAGGGCCTAATGGCCGTCGGCGTCGGCGGTCACTATATCGAGAAACGATTAGCGTCGTTTGGGGTCCCTCGGTTGGTCGGTGTAAGCGATGCCCACGCCACGCCTCTGATGTCCATCAGGCAGGTAAAACTGCAATTTATTTTCGAAAAAGTTTTACTGTTCTTCGGTGACAGTCACATCTTTTTTTTCTGGGATTCGTTGACAATGAATTATATGCAATCATTAGTAACAACAAGAATTCCAGATTCTTGAAAATATCACAAAGAATATCGGAAGAAATATTATTGATTGATGGACACCCTTGCGGATTAGATGTTTAGCTTACTCGTACGTTTACTGTTGCATTGTCCAAATATGTTTCACTTGCATATACGAGAAATCGACAACGGTCTATAAGTACAGTGACACATTCACAACACAACAAGCCTTTTCCCAAACTATATATTTTTCCTTACAAAAAGTCTCGCGTCAAAAGTTTCCACCAAGTTCAACCAGAACAGTCATTAACACATCGTCAGCGCGAAGCATGTAGGAAAGGCATATAAGGAAAGGGCAAATTGGTCTGACAAATGGCACGTGATTATGCAGGCACTAACCGATAATGAGCCCAATTAAATTCCTGGCCGGGGTATCGTCGACGGGGTTCTCGCTGGGATACCGAGAAGTTCATATCCCCCAGGTAACAGTGATGTAATTTCCTAACGGAGGCTGCCAGTAATCAAACTTGCCGCAATAGTTTTCGAGGTTTTCGGTGGGGAAAAGGCAAATAATCACTTTTGACTTTTGCCCACTTAGTTTTGCGGCGATAAATAAAACAAATTCTCGCGACTACGGAGAGTAATCTCAAATATTCCATAGACTTGAGTTTGCTCTCTCGCTATAACATTATAACAAATGAGCGGCCATTAGTTCTTGGTGTTTTTCAGGTAGCAAAACATCTTTATTTTCAACCCAAAGTAAAAACTAAGCCCTTCGGAGTGGCGGCGCTAAAACTTGAAAATAATCCGGCGCTCATTTATTTCTTTCACCGTGGCCCGAACAAAAAGATCATTTTCGAAAATGGAAACGAATGATGGACAAGAAAAGGACGTGCCCAAGGATTGATTGGCAAGCTGTGAGCTTGATGAGCTCCATGAAGATCTTCATTAGATTCTTTTCGAACGGGCTCTAATGCCATCTGTCATTCGGATTAAAAAGAATTTTTAGATGGCGTGCTGTGACGAGAGACGCGATTTGATTTCGAATTTGTGTCAGGTGTAAGGCCCCATTGATGTATTAAAATGATTAGTTATGGGAGGAATAAAGTTTTTAGGAGTTGCATAATTTGTAACCAAACAATGTTTCATGAAAAATTACTTTTTATTAATCATTGGTGTATAGAATTGACGGACGATGAAGATGATATACTGTACTTTTGTCATATAGAATTGAGAGGAGCACGTGACACATACCTACGTCACTAAACTCAAGCTATTTTGTGGAGCTAATGGGACAATACACTGGATAAGAAAAGTTTATTATAATTTACTTAAGAGAATTGAAGTGTTCGAACAACAATAATAATATGTATAATTAGGGTAACGGACCAATCAACATGTTCTGTTGATAAACTGTGAACTTGTTCCACTTATTTAAAGTTGGAGGCCTGGCAGGTTGACGTACCACAAAATTTTAATATAATATCAACTATACGAATACCAAATGTATGGATGACTCCACGAATAACACCGAGACGAGCGCTCATCTCCTTTAATCCATGCACACCACGCTCGTGGTCCAATCACAATAACATGTATGTTCAACAAGAAATGAGGTTATATCATTTGGTCAGCTGTCAAAGTTACATCTGTAGTGACGTCGGTCCCCGACTGGAATAGGACTTTTAGGATTGATACATTTGAAATTATGACTCAAGCAACCCATAAGCAGGCCTGGATCGACTTGAGTGAGTTCAACTTTGGAAAAACTTGAGAACCTTTTCATAGGAATAGGATCAAGGATTCCACGAACAAAGTCTAGGTTCATAAACATATAAGAAGGGCTCTATGTGGATATGAGAAATACGAAAATGAAACTGAGGATGCTCTGCTGTTATATCCTTTCTGCCCTTTAATATGCAGGCATTGGCGTTTGTTGAACTTTACCGGATAGATGATAGATCAACTGGATCAGTAATTAAAATGATTAAAATCCTCGAGATCAGAAAGCTCTCATTAAGAAAATTATAACATTCTATAGGTACCTAAGGTTTATTATGCTTGTATCATTTTGAAATACATATATAGAGATCACTAAAGCAGAACTTGATAAAATAAGTGAATTGGGAGTTGGAAGTTGACAAGTGCTTGTTCTTCACCAGTATTGACATTATCTAAAAAAGACAAAACTTGGAGATTTAATGTAGATTTTCGCAAGACTAGCCGTGTTAGTGAACGTGATGCGTACCCATTACCATATATTTCTGATATATTAGGTAAACTGGGAGGTGCCAAATATTTGTCTTTGTTGGATATTCATAGTACTTATTAGCAGATTGAACTTGAACCTCTTCTCGCCAATATACAGTTCTCACTGTGCCGTCCAGAGGCCTTTTTCATTTCGTCAGGATGCCATTTGGTCTTCATAATGCTCCTGCAACTTTCCAAGGTTTGTTTAATCTTTCTGATGCAGAACTGGAACCGTACATTTTAAAATATTTGGATGATATTATCATTAGTACGCCTACCAAATTGCATTCTTTTTTTTTTGGTCAAGCCATCTAGAGCATATTTGAAAACGAGTAAAACACTTCGCAATTTTTCAATAAAGATCAGCAGGTTTGAACAAGTTTGTATATGAAATTATAAGTACATGTATTTTTTTTAAATGATACGAGCATAATGAAACTTAAAAATAAGAACTACAAACTACAATCTACGACGGCCATCAAGCTCGAAAGAAAGTACCTTGTTGACCACATATAAATGCGCCACTTTGCTCCAATTAACCATCTTCGTTACATATCTCTTATAGTTATCAAGCTCGCAATAAAAAATATAACTTTAATATGAAAATCCATGGTCTCTCATTTTACCTTGATCCGCAACCCGCCACCTTGGAAATGCTATAACTCGAAAACGGCTCGACCAATTTTTTTGTGGCAATGATGAAATCTGATCAGGAGATCATGAACTATATCATACTAAAATTTTATTGGATTTGACCGGAACCACTTTTCCATAATTTTTTTGCGGGGTCCTTTACTGGGTGTTGCAGTTTCTATGTCACACAGTATAGAATGATAACTAACCACTATTATAAGAAAGTGCAGAGTCGTCCATGTTTCCAAGACTTTAGGTATAAATATTTCGTGAATGCATTCAGTAGTACATCAAAATGAGCAATAAAAATCCCAATGAATAGTTTGAACCAGAAAAATTCCCAAAAGTAATAAAAAATGCATCATCCAGTTGTTCAACAGCCCGCCGTTTTCCCAAAGGCAGATCTACTAAAGGGGGGGTGGCGGCCTCTGGATCCGTTCGGGGGTGGAAAAGAGGAGCGACAGCACTGCGGCCGACCCGGCCCGATGACAAATACGCTCCAATCCGTCACTGCCAAAACACGGCCGCTCGGAATTGGATGCGATGCAGACTCACAGAAAGCTTTGTAATATTGAATGGATTTAGAATGGGCTCGCGATTATGGAAAAGGAGAACGCGCCGGGCACAGTCTCAACGGTCCGATCTCCAGCGGAGAGAAGCGAAGGGGATGTCTATAGGAAATTACATAAACTCGGCACAGACAAATACAAATGTCCTCTTTGTACAGTTTCTGGGTACCCACTGCTGTGTTTGGTGAGCCTCTGTTCAGTAGGTGCAGGCAAGATATTTTACGTTACAGGACCGGAATTTTTCATTTATTGATACATTTTTTAAATAGTAAAATTCGTATCTTTAGGGTAGACGTAGATAACTAAACAGCTGAATAATGCGTGTATGTACTACAAGCTTAGATGTTAGCCATTGGAAGTTGGCATGATAATATTGAATTTACCAAGTCATCAAACTTACCTACCTAAGGAGTTTTCATGCAGGTTTATGCCGTGAGATCCACGCACCTGCGCTGCATTTAGAAACCTGGAGGATTGTGTGTGTGATTGGGTAGGCTTATTGCTATTTTCTTATTTCTTTTAGATGTAGGATATTATTATAGCTTATTATTGGTATCTCTATTACTATCTTTACCTATAAATATTATATTATATAAGACACTTCCTAATTATGATGGTTGCGTGGAAGAGCATTCATTTGAACGTCGCCATCATTTAGAGAAAACTTTTTGTGTAATCATTTTTGTCCTCAATAAAGACATTTTGTATTGTATTGTATTGTATTTATTCAAGTCCGATATCTCTGCAGTATGTCTGAAGAAAAAAATGCGTCCACTTATGACATCAGAAGCGATAACACAAGAAACTGGACTCCAAAACAACAAAGTAGGAAAAAGAAGGTGTAGCGAATGTCTACAAGAGAGTAAAATGGAGTTGGTAAAGATACAAGAACAACGACAGATGGACCAAGTAAGTCCTTGAATGGAGGTCGGAATAAAGGCCAATCTCCAACCAGGTGGAGTGATATACAAGAAGCATCAAGCAACTTGTAGGCTGTGTAGGCAGGTGGTAGCGTGTAAAGAGGAGTTGAGGTAGAAATGCTGATAGCTGATGAAGATGATGGTGATAATGATGATGATGATGATGATTATACGGCCTGCATTGCATTTGGAAACCTGGAGGATGTATTCAAGTCCGATATCCCTGCTCTATGTCTGAAGAGAAAAATGCGGCCGCTTATGACATCAGGAGCGATAACACTTATTCTGAATCAAAGAACCAGTAATGAAGATAGCCATTTTTGAAGATGTCTCTTCAAGAAACTGGACTTCAAAACAACGAAATAGGAAAAACGGGGTGTAGCAAATGTCGACAGGAGAGTAAAATGAAATTGGTAAAGATATAAGAACAACTGACGACAGATGGACCAAGTAAGTCCTTGAATGAAAGTCGAAATAAAGGCCAATCACCAACCAGGTAGAGTGATGATACAAGAAGCTTCAAGCAACTTGTAGGCTGTGTAGGCAGGTGGTAGCGTGTGAAGAGGAGTTGAGGTAGAAATGCTGATAGCTGATGAAGATGATGGTAGTAATGATGATGATGATGATTATACGGCCTGCACTGCATTCGGAAACCTCGAGGATGTATTCAAGTCCGATATCCCTGCTCTATGTCTGAAGAGAAAAATGCGGCCGCTTATGACATTAGGAGCGATAACACTTATTCTGAATCCAAGAACCAGTTATGAAGATAGCCATTTTTGAAGTGTCTCTTCAGGAAACTGGACTCCAAAACAAGGAAGTAGGAAAAACGAGGTATAGCGAATGTCGACACGAGAGTAAAATGGAGTTGGTAGAGATACAAGAACAACTGACGAGAGATGAACCAAGTAAGTCCTTGAATGGAGGTCGAAATAAAGGCCAATCACCAACCAGGTGGAGTGATATACAAGAAGCATCAAGCATTTGTACGCTGTGTAGGCAGGTGGTACCGTGTGAAGAGGAGTTGAGGTAAAAAGGCTGATAGATGATGCAGATGATGGTGATAATGATGATGATTATGATTATACGGCCTGCGCTGCATTTGGAAACCTGGAGGATGTATTCAAGTCCGATATCTCTGCTGTATGTCTATAGAGAAAAATGCGGCCGCTTATGACATCAGGAGCGATAACACTTGTTCTGAATCAGAGGACCAGCAATGAAGATAGCCATTTTTGAAGATGTCTCTTCAAGAAACTGGACTCCGAAACAACAAAGTAGGAAAAACGAGGTGTAGCGAATATCGACAGGAGAGTAAAATGGAGTTGGTAAAGATACAAAAACAACTGACGACGCAGATGGACCAAATAAGTCTATGAGTAGAGGTCGAAATAAAGACCAATCACCAACCAGGTGTAGTGATGATACAAGAAGCATCAAGCAACTTGTAGGCTGTGTAGGCAGGTGGTACCGTGTGAAGAGGAGTTGAGGTAAAAATGCTGATAGCTGATGAAGATGATGGTGAAAATTATGATGATTATGATTATGATTAAACGGCCTGCGCTGCATTTGGAAACCTGGAGGATATATTCAAGTCCGATATTTTTGCTGTATGAACTGAAAAATGCGGCCGCTTATGACATCAGGAACGATAACACTTATTCTGAATCAAAGAAGCAGCAATGAAGATAGCCAGTTTTGAAGAGGTCTCTTCAAGAAACTGGACTCCGAAACAACGAAGAAGGAAAAACGAGGTGAAGCGAATGTCGACAGAAGAGTAAAATGGAGTTGGTAAAGATACGAGAACAACTGACGACATATGGACCAAGTAAGCCCTTGAATAGAGGTCGAAATGATGGCCAATCACCAACCAAGTTGAGTGATGATACAAGAAGCATGATGCAACTTGTAGGCAGGTGGTACCGTGTGAAGAGGAGTTGACCTCAACTCCTCTTCACACAAAGCTGATAGATGATGATGATTATGATTATACGGCCTGCGCTGCATTTGGAAACCTGGAGGATATATTCAAGTCTGATATCCCTGCTGTATGTCTAAAGAGAAAAATGCGGCCGCTTATGACATCAGGAGCGATAACACTTATTCTGAATCAAAGAACCAGCAATGAAGATAGCCATTTTTGAAGATGTCTCTTCAAGAAACTGTGCTCCAAAACAACGAAGTAGGAAAAACGAGGTGAAGCGAATGTCGACAGAAGAGTAAAATGGAGTGGTAAAGATACGAGAACAACTGACGACAGATGGACCAAGTAAGTTCTTGAATGGAGGTCGAAATAAAGGCCAATCACCAACTAGGTGGGGTGATGATACAAGAAGCATCAAGCAACTTGTAGGCTGTGTAGGCAGATGGTACCGTGTGAAGAGGAGTTAACGCAAAAATGCTGATAGTTGATGGAGATGATGGAGATAATGATGATGATTATGATTATACGGCCTGCGCTGCATTTGCAAAACCTAGAGGATGTATTCAAGTCCGATAGTCCTGCTGTATGTCTAAAGAGAAAAATGCGGCCGCTTATGACATCAGGAGCGATAATACTTATTCTGAATCAGAGAACCAGCAATGAAGGTAGCTATTTATGAAGATGCCTCTTCGAGAAACTGGACTCCAAAACAACGAAGTAGGAACACGAGGTGTAGCGAATGTCGACAGGAGACAAGAACAACTGACGACAATTGGACCAAGTAAGTCCTTGAATGGAGATCGAAATAAAGGCCAATCACTAACCAGGTGGAGTGATGATACAAGGAGCATCAAGCAACTTATAGGCAGGTGGTACCGTGTGAAGAGGAGTTGAGGTAGAAATGCTGATAGCTGATGAAGATGATGGTGATAATGATGATGATTATGATTATACGGCCTGCGCTTCATTTGGAACCTGGAAGATGTATTCAAGTCCGATATCCCTGCTGTGTGTCTGAAGAGAAAAATGCGGCCGCCTATGACATCAGGAGCGATAACACTTATTCTGAATCAAAGAACCAACAATAAAGATAGCCATTTTTGAAGATGTCTCTTCAAGAAACTGGACTCCAAAACAACGAAGTAGGAAAAACGAGGCGTAGCGAATGTTGACAGGAGTGTAAAATGGAGTTGGTAAAGATACAAGAACAACTGATGACAGATGGACCAAGTAAGTCCTTGAATGAAAGCTATTCACCAACCAGGTGGAGTGATGATACAAGAAGCATGAAGCAACTTGTAGGCTATGTAGGCAGGTGGTACGGTGTGAAGAGGAGTTGAGGAAGCAATGCTGATAGATGATGACGATGATGGTGATAATGATGATGATTATGATTATACGGCCAGCGTTCATATCTTCACATTTTTCTGTCAATACATGTAGGAAGAAGAGTGCCTCTCTAATAAGTCAATCCAGTCCATTTTGAAATCCAAACTGCGTTTCACGTGTGAGGTACCTTATAAATTATGTGAGGCATCACACAATTTGTATCTCCAAGATTCTACATCAACAAAAAAAAGTTCCTCAATCCGCTCCTGGTTGAAACCCAAGTCAAAACCAAGAAAACATTCATTACCGTTTAGCAACCAATGAGATAGATGATTGGGTACGCCAGACAAATGAAGACGGATCTGCTAAAATAATTACTAATTTGACCAGGCCATCAGTTATATAAATCGATCTTCAGCCCTTGACAGTGCAGATCTTTATTAATAGTTGTAAGTATTGAATCGCGGTCCAAAGCCAGGCGCGAAATAATTTATATTTCGTTCCATCTATCAACGTCTTGATGGGGGAAACCCTCCAATGAATTTTGAAAATTCGGATTTTGAGGTTATCATAGATCCTAATTATTTCCTTTCTAACTGGGAGGCTATTGACATATTCCATTTGGCTTTGATCTTTAGAAAAAAAGTAGTCGATATCATTTTTCTCTCACCGAAAGAATTCCTCATTTGCAACCGATCGCATAAATCAAAAAACCGCCTTAATTACATAAATACAAACTAAAAGAAATCGTGGAACGGGAGAAAACGAAAAACTCTATGTTAATTAACGCTAATCAGATCTGAATAACGTCTTTTTTTCTTGGTAGCCATCCCAGTTAATTCAAGACCATTAGTCAGAGTCAGTTCGGTCTTGATAGTGGCCAACCAAAGAAAAAGCCGCTTACATCGCCAAGTAATTACATCAACGTGAAAAATATAGATATCTGGATTTTATCAGCTAGAGGATCTCGGAAAAAATGTTTCCTGTTTTTATTATTGAGATAGGTAACCATGTATTTTCAGTAGGTGGACTATGTGGTTTGTCATTCTATAATAACATGTTTGCCCATGCTAAGGCAATCAGTTAAGTAAGACACCTTATTTATCCTTTTTAGGATAATAATTAGAAACTCGTATTAGGAATTAAATTGAGGATGCAAAATAAAAAACGTTTCTCATGATGCAACTATATAATAATTTATAGAATTCTTTCCAGTTTCCACCCAGAACATTCCGAACTGAGACAGAAACAAATAGCGCTGTCATACAGAAAAAAACAACCATATTAATGCGTTTCGCTAAGTTCGATCCCTTAAACCCTTCTTTTTTTTTGGAGACGGAGAAAAATGTTGTTTGTTTTATTTGGGCTGCGGGGTTTTTTGACTAAGTGCCTACTTGGCAGATAAAACGAACTTTGGCTGACGAAACGTATCCAGAGATGGATGATGGCAAAAACTTTATGGTCTTTGATATGCTTAATTTAGTATCATTTACTATTTTCAGAGTGCGCGGTTGGAAATAGAAATGGAGATTATTAATTAGGATTCTCCCAGATTTGACGTAAGGAAACGATTCACTTCTTGAATGTCGTACTGGCTTTTCTGCAAAACCCATGCCATATCTGAGACATGAGCCCTTTTAGAATAAATATGTTCCACCTGGAGATCTTTATGGATGCTCTAACAGTGGATGGATAACAGAAGAATTATTTATAGAGTGACTTAAACATTTCCAACCATCTGGGAATGAAAATTAAGGAGATGCTAGGACTAGAATGCAAGAGAATGCTGCCAAAAAAGCATCAAGCTAGAAATACCATTGGCGGAAACACAAAGTTGATAAAACAAGTTCAAAAGAAGATGATGGAAATTATATATGACCAATCTGTCTAGCATCAAAATGCATAGTCGGAACAGGTGAGCTTATCTAGAGTGTAAAGATGACTAGGCAGAAGACAGCAATTTTCCTCTCCAGAAATCTCTCATACACCCACTAAAAACATCGTTCTCATTATAATTAATCTCCGACACTGGTTTAAACGTGATACGTAACTTCACTTGGATAATTTAAAAACATTTTCCTTTATGTTTACAGCTGTGGCGCGGTAGCAAGTAGCAGAACATATTAATCTCCATTTTTATTTACATTCAAGCTTCGCCGGCTAAAAACCTTTGATGTTGATTAAGATTTCCCTGCAGAAAGATATATTCGAATTCTCTTAGAGGCTAATTAGTCCCTATCTACACATGGCCTGTTTTACCGACAAAATAATATCATGGAGTGTTAAGTACGACCCGGAGTGTGTGTGCGCGTTAATGTACCACTACTTGTGCGGCAATAATTGTGAAAAATGTTTCGAAAAATATTTTCGTAAATACGAAACTACTCAGAACAGAGAAATCCTTTTAACATTTATCAAAGCATTGTGCTTTCCAGTCTTATCATTTTCTATTTATCTCTTAAATGCACAGATGCAAAACGTTTTGCCAACAATAATATATGAGCAGCTTTCTAATATAATAAAGTCGTCGGCATAAGTTCAGGAAATTGCTGAGAAGATTAAACTAATATGAACGATATTAACGTTAAGTGGCTTTCTATGGAGTGTCATTATTTTTGCTTATGGAAGAGTTGAAAAATGGAGAGAGGCGAAAAGTGACAATATATTATGCATATTACTAAAGTGAACATAAGCTTGATGGTACCTATATATAATTGTAGCCATTAATAATTATTGTGTATGTCAAGTTTTAATAAATTGTTTTAACATATATTTTTTTTTTCAATAATTATTCAATAGTGATGAAAGAGTGAAGCTCAGACCGTCCACCAGGGAGGACAGGGAAACAGCAAAAAAAACGGTACTCACTAATAGTCAACCATCCAAGGACCTTTTTTTTCAGTTATACATGTAAACCCCATACTTTGTGAGTGGCTTGCTTACATCAAGTCCTACAACTTTTCCTCTACGACTTTTCTCGGAAATGGCACGTATGCGCGCAGGCGACTCGCAAACATTTTAGGGGTATCGGACTCCCCCAATTTGCCATTATTTTTGTCGGCCAAGTTGATTTCCGTGATTTAGAAATAAAAATCAAACATTATTCGTAAAATTAGATTTACCTACATGTATCAGGAAACATAGCTACGTCAGATCGACATGTTTGCGAGTCGCCTGCGCGCGTTGTAGGACTTGATGTAAGCAAGCCACTCACAAAGTATGGGGTTTACATGTATAACTGAAAAAAAAGGTCCTTGGATGGTTGACTATAATAAGCAGCTTGAATGGGGCACTACATACATCCGAACCTCCTAAATTGCTGGGAGATCTTTCCAGCAATTCTTGTAGATATAACCACCTACCTAAAATATGGAGAAGAACAGGGACAGACCCCAAATCCATCAGCCCAATGTCGGCAATATCTCACATCGTTCCTCCTAAAGATGATGGAAAAGGCAGTAGATAACTATATCAGATCTACCGTCTTGGAAAGATGGAAAGTGGCCTTTGAACGCAAGTCAGATTGCTTACAGAGCAGGTAGTTCCACTGAGACAGCTCTGTTCCAATTGACGAGCATCATACAAGAAACTTTAGACGAGAAGCATTATGCGCATTCCTTGACATCGCTGGTGAGTTTGACAACACATCCCATGTAGCCAGAGACTTCAGGAGTCAATGAGTCTATTGAGGTGAGCACCACTCGAGGCATTCTCCAAGGCGGAGTACCTGATGTGAAGTTTGGTGGTGACTGAAATACTAGGAATAGGTACCTACTGAACAACCTAGGCTTGGTTGATTTTTGTGAAGATTTTTGAAAGTAAGGTTACTATCGGCCGTTCAGGTACCTTTGGCAGGACGAAAAATCCGTAACTGCACTTCTCCAAGTGAAAATTGACAAATTCAAGACCACGCTGTCCTGAAACTCAGAGTGAATCTGGACCTGCTTTTCGAGGAAAGTTTGTGTCCTGTAAGAAGTTGATTCCAACCATTATTTGGTTATCTCCAGCCAGTTTGGTACCTCTAGAGCTCAAATTTGTGAAAGCTTCCGAGGCTTTACAAGGATTCCGTGCAGCCTTGTATAATTATGACATCGTCATCATCGCAAGAGGAAAGTTGGTGGGCACTCTGTGTGAACTCATAGAGAGTGGAATCAAAGCAATGAAGGAATGGTGTCAAACAGTGGGACTATAGATAAACCCATTAAAAACCATCGTAGTCCCTTTCACTAGGAAGAGAGGAATCCCTAAAATGAAGAACGACGACGCTATGGTGAGTGTGCATGCGGTGGCAATGTTGTACTAGTTCTAACGTGAGTAGCGGTGTAGATGGCGCTAGTACTGCTTGTCCATGTGGATGTGCACGATCTTGTCAGTGATATTGTTTGCTGAATATTTGTTCGGCCGAGATAGTTATGCTAGTACCTTCCGTTTGGAGTATATTAGGCATGGAGCCAAGGGCTATAGCTAGGTTCAGTTTGAGAAATTTTGAGTATACTCCGCATCCCGAGCCTGTTTGAGTTTTAGAACCATCAGTGTAGATGTTACTTACCCCTGCCACTGTGTTGTTTCCAATGCCTTTCGTGTTGATTGCATATTGATTTTTGAAGATGAAACATGGTATTGCAGAGTCCACTCTGGCCTCCAACAATGGAAGCGAGTTCGTTGCCTTATGCCATATGCCGGCTGTCTGAAAACCGACCTCTCTTAGTACTTGGTTCTATTACAACAGTGCAGAAGCACATCATTGTGGTTAAAACGACCTCCTTGACATAAGTATCCAGAGGCTACAAACATAGAATTGCTTCCAAAGCCCTAAATGGTGTGGTTCTTTGAACGTAGTCTAGTTTTCGGCCTATAGTAGTCTGTTCGGCCTTATGTCCCCAGACAATAGCCCCATAGGTAAGCATAGGCCTGATGATGGTTATATAGATCTGCATAACTACCTTGGGGGAGAACCCCCAGGTCTTACCGATAGTACGTCTACACTGTTCATAGGTGATATATGCTTCCTGTATTCTCTTAGCAATATGAGAGCTTTATATTGGTTTGCAATCGAGTATCACTCTCAGATATTTAACCTAGGCGGCAAAACTTAGTTCGGTGTTTAAGAGTCTGGGTGCTGTCGGAAGTACCAGTTTCCTCTTTCTTGTGAATAGGACCATATCATTCTTTTTGGGGTTGATGAACAGAGTGTATTCCGTGCACCATCTTTCTATAATTCGACGAACATGTTGCGTGCGTTCGCAAACCGAGTTCTCGAATCTTCCTCTATGCAAGATGATTACGTCACCTGCGTAAGCTATTGTGTAGTGGTTGTCATTGTTTAGGCGGACAATGAGACTGTTCAGAACCACGTTCCACTGGGCGAACTGTCTGTTGTCCAGCGATTTTTCCACTCGCGCAGTAATCAGGTGGAGGGCTGTGTCCGTTGATATTTCGGGGGTGTATGCATTATGATTAGGGTGGAGTGGATTGGGTGACAATACTTCATCCCTTATATACCTTTCGCATAGCCTCTCCATTGTTTTTAGGAAAAATGATGAAAGCCGAAAGGCATGTGGGGCGATAGGCCTTGGGGGTGGTGTAGTCCATCCTGCTTGGTTTGGGTAGGAACACCACTTTAACTTCTCTCTAAGCCTTGGGTATGTATCCCAGCGCCAAGGACGCCCTGAGCATCTCTACCAGGTACGGCAAAAATGATTTCAGACCCCATTGAAGTAGGGCTGGATAGATGCCCTCAGGTCCTTGTGCTTTGAAAGCGGAGAAGTCTGAAATTGCCCAACCTATTTTTTCCTCGTATATTATTTGATTGGCTAGTTGCCAATCAGCCACAGAGGGTACGTATGTTACCTGCATCTGATCCTTCACAATTGTAGTTGTGGAATCAGAAAAGTGGGTTGCCAGTAGTAACTCTGTGCTTTCTTGAAGGTTGACAGTGAAGGTGCCGTCCTCCTTGCACAGGATACCAATTTCCCGAAATGGGTTAAGAGTTTTCTGAAGTCTCGCCGCTTCTATTTCGTTGCTGAATGTCCTCCAGGCATCTCTTCGTTTTTGTCGCACGACTTTTTTATACTCGTTGAGTTGATACCTATAAAGCTTCAAATTCTCAGGTAGTTTGATGTTCCTAGCTTTATTGAAAGCTTTTTTTGTCGTCGCCTTGAGGTGTTCTAGTTTCTGACACCAGCAAGTAGAGGTGTTACCAGAGTTTTGGAACATTCTCAGTGAGCTCAACATCTTATAGGATTTTATGATGGCACCTTGGATGGTATTGGCATACCGTTCCAATTCTTGGTCATCATTGAGTATTTCAACTGCAACCTCTCGTAGAGCCCTTTCCAGACCTTGCACGTACTGTGCAATATTGGTTTTTTCACGATAAGATCTTGTGGTTTTAGGCGAGCCGTTTAATGTGAAAAATCCATCAGTGATCCGACATAGCATCTCTAACCAAGCCTATTCCGCTTTTCGAGCTTCTCAGGGATGATATGAACAGAATATATAATTTTGAGACACGCTTCAGAGTAGTGATAGGAAGCAGATTCTTCTCTGCTTCCTAGGAGGAGAGGAAACACCACATTCTTGCAATAAAACGTCAAAAAATGGTATATTGATGGGTCAAGAATTGAACAAGGGACTCAAGTCTGAGTACTTGGGACTGGAATAAAGTTCTTCAAAGCACTGGGAAAACACGCAGACATATTTCAAGTGGAAATAAACACTATAAGTAGATGTGCTGAGTTGGATCTTGAATGAAACTAAAAAAAAAGAGAAATATTGTCATATTCTCAGACAGTCGAGCAGCCATTAAAGCGCTCACCAATAATCAACTCAGAAATGGTTTGGGAATGCCTGACCAAGATGCATACCTATGTTATTTTTGATAGGTATCCAATTCTCTGGCAATAGTTTCTAGATAACTAAGTTGCTTAAAATTGTGGAGCCTTGTTTCCTGAGGACTGTATAGTTTCACAAACTTTCTCTAAAACTATCTGGTAGTTAATGTTACAGCATTATTTCACGATAACTGTATTTTTTGAAAAAGTTCCGAAAGCAATCAATAAAGGTGCCATCATCGTGCCAGTTCGTACCCATCTTGAAAGAAACAAAGAACGAACGAAAAGAAAACGAAGAAAAAAACCCGTCTAAAACTAGGATCTTGTAACGTCTTCATTTCGTGGCCGAGCCGACAAACGCACAGGGTACAAGTCCATTTTTAGCAGTTTATCACCTGGTTGTTTTCTCTTGACACTCGATTAATATTGTGGCATGCACGAGCCCCGAGAACCTACGTCCTGGTGATATCGGAGAACGGATATAAGCTCATAAAAAATACTTGAAATTGTTACATCAAGTCCTGACAATAATAATTATTTTTGGGGGCTTTAATTTGAAAATAATCGCGCAAAATCCCAGAGCGGCCATCACGCGTGTGTAAGGGCCTTTTCTATTTTTGAATAGCCATTAAAGTGTCGTTGGCGGTCAGATCTGGACGTAATCATTAGTCATCAGGATCCCTCGTTCCCCAAGGCGGGATTTAACATGGCTTATTTGGCTTAATGGCGGTTCACATTGATGGCGTTTTAATAGGAAGCTCCGAAAAAGCTCTACTTGTGTGGAGTCACTTTTAGAGTCTTCATCCAAATTAACCGGAATTTCCTGGATTCAGATATACCTACTTCTTATGTATATTTTGTTTCGAATGTCATAATGACGTAGGTACTAGTGCCTTTTTAGTTTTAATAGATGCTGCTGATAAAATGTATAGATCCTCTTTTATAATGAACCAACTCTGATGGAAACTACACAGTGTTACATATAAATTTAGTTATTTGTACTTTAAGACAAGAGAACTTAGGGTCGTGGAATTCAAAAATAAAGATGACGTGTAGCCCCTTTATGTGCAAATGAAACCACTCAAATTGCAAGAAACAATAATTTTATTTTATATTATTTTTTTACAATGTAAGTAACAATGTTACTCTTATTTAAAATTTGACAGTTAATAGTTTGGTTGTTCTGGTGAATCTGACACAATATGTACCTTTCCAATCCGGCGCTCTTCAATTAATGTTGGGGTTTCACTTTCGTGAACTGGAGCTTTTCGTGTTGTTTCCTGTATCCAGGAAAGAGGATAGATTGCTGCTGTGACGTCACTCCAGCTAATCCAACTCCAAATAGTGATCTTTGTGTCAGTAGGTACCCAGAAAAGAATAAGGCAGTATCAGGTTCACCAAGATTTGGAATATTAAATTCCTGAATTCTGTCAAAACGCAAGTGTCTTGCAAAGAAGATTTAAATTGAAATTGGTTTATTATAAAACTATTGTTGTGCAGACACACCTTCCCAACAGAATCAGGTAAGTATGAGCAACTATTGCAAATTGGAAACATATTTTAATATAAAAAAAAAAACAATAAAATAATTCAAAAAAATAATAATAAAATAATAAAGTTGTAATAATTGAGCAGATTGCTGCTTTTCTAGCAGTCGCATTAAATAGGCAAAATTTAATTACATACAAAGAATGTGAGAAAAATTGAACAAGATGAACCAAATAATTTTCTAGATTTTCCCCAAATAGATAAATCTTCTTTTTCAAGTTAAGGTACCTACTATAGGTATCACAAGATAAAACTGAGAGTGAAATTAATTAAATCTAGGATTTGTCAAAATTCTTGAGATGTTCTGATTAAAACTTTTCAAATGAATTTTTGACCTATCTATTTCTATTTTAAAAATTACACCTTTTTTAGCACTCTCCTTCTCGAGAAGAAAATGAGAGAGTCGAACAATAAATGGCTATACAAGCCTCTGCCTGGATTCGGTAAAATGTTGATAGGGATGGACATACAAATTTGGTGTGCACCGACTCTATTTAGAGCAAATGGTCCAGTAATTCCACACTAACAATTGATTCTGAAAACCAGAGCAGCAGTACCTATTTATTCGCCCAAAACTCTGAATGGACTCACCTCAGAAAAACGTGGGACCACCAATCACAAAATGGAGGCACACAATTAGACAAAAAGATTAACATATAATATTTATATTTCAAAGGTAGATAAAATAAGATTTATCAGGTGAAAACTCAACAGTGATATGATAGTATACACTGATGGTAAAATAAATTGAAAAATATTAAGGGAAAATCTAGAAATCTGAAGAAAAAAATTAGGTACAAAAAATGAAATCGACTTGCCTGTTTAGTGGTTCTTTCATGAAAGAGGCCGTTTTAGAACCTAAACCCTGCAGGAAACCAATCTTGTGTTTTTTTATACTTAACTGTTTAGTAACCATCGACCAATCAGAAGGCAACACTCAACACACACAAAAGACCGTATTGACTTCATCAATGAAATACCACGTTGATTAAAAGAGAATAGACAAAAACACACTAGAATTATTTTAATTGTTAACAAATTACAATTATTTTAAATTAAGGTTATGTTGAAAACACAAAAACACTAATTAATCAGGTCATTAAGCCAAAAAAAATTATTTCAGAATCAGAAGTTAAAGAAAGACAGAAATATATCTATTTGCTAAAAGTGAGATAAATATAATTTCTTTAAACGAAAATACGAATGACTGTTAATGAGAAATAATAAAAATCATATTTAAAAAAAAATTAATTTATCAGGTACTAGATGGCGGTACCTTTTTTTATTAGCAGATATTTGCATTTTCATGCTCATTATGGATAGATGGCAGTACTGATATTATATTGAATTGATTAAATTTTGTAGATACTTCTAAATTACTTAAGTTATGAATTATTATTTTGCTGATTCTGAAATGGAAAAAATACAACTTTATAATGAAAATTATAAGAAATGGAACATGTAACGAAAATGATAAATTTATCGTAACAACAGGTCGGACCAACCTACTAGACACATAAGGAGTAATAAGACGAATTAGCTTGTACCCGATTTAGGCGAATCAAGATGGCTAGAAACTGAGTATATATCCGAGCTCCGGAGATGCACGAATTTTATTAACATGCAGGGACGATCAATGATCCACCATGATAATGCAATAAAATGGATATCAGTCAACTGGTTTCATTGAAGCTCATGTGTCTAGTAGTTTAGTCCTGTCTGTATACACCAATGTGTTTGAGAATTTCTTTCATTTCAAAAGGCAGGAACAAATATCCTCATTGAAGAATGTTTTTAACAGGATGGTGCCCCATCTCAATTATTTCATCAGGAAAGAAATCACCAGATACAGGATTATGTGGGAAATTTTCTAAAGTTGCGGACTCTTTCTTAGAAGTCACGTCAAGAACTGGTGGCGAGGATCCATTTACACAGAATCTTGGGAGATCTCAACCCCATTAATAAACCAGCTAAATTGTTTCCGTGGCAGTAAATTAACAAATTTCTCTCAAAAAACACTGGTGGCGATTCCAATAATAGTCACGATAATATAACATATACAAACTTGAAATTAATTGAAGTTCAGGATGAGGAGGAAAAGCCCTCCAAGGGTGCCTGGATACAACAAGCATTCATGAAAAATTATCGGTCATTGTACTGCACTTGTGGTATTAAATATAAAAATAGCATGGTAAGTTTTCAAAAAATACCGATACCTTCAAGATTGTTTGCTGGAGGTTGCCAAAATGTATATTATTTCGTTATAAGTTTTTGTGATTACCTTTTTTGGGCCAGCTTCACTGACGATAAATTATGTACAAAACTGTTACACTTCTTTTACTTCAGTATCACCATCCAGTATCATTTAATAATGCCCAAATTTCCAAGATGAAAAATGTGCACTTTACATAAACAAGTATAGGACCTTTAGCTTTTTTTTTATTTTAGCATACCGCTCCTGGTTTTGAGATTCTTTAAAAAGCCATCTCGCAAGAAGAGAGGTGTATGTTATCCACTGATTTATGTCTCGCATATTTTTAACCAGTTCGGCGGTGCTATAATCTTTGAAAACACTGGCCAAGATTAATTTCTGCTCCTTAATTTTATTCATTTGTATGAATTTTAATGAGCGGACCGGAATAAAATTAAACCCCGAAATGATTATCTTTCGCGTATGATGCTGGTATGTAGATTCGTGCAATCAGATTTTATAAATCATATTTTATATTGCTTAAAATAAAGTTTCGTTGTTTACTCCAGAGTTGAAAAATTACTTGGAAACCAATTTTTCCACCCATGTTTGCAATTTGTGACCGCCCTCTCCCTTTGCAAACAACTGCTCCTGCAATTTTTCTAATCCAAGTTCATGCTTCGTTAAACGTTAATCGAATGTTAGAAAACATGTCTTTGAGCTTCCCCCTATTAGTTAAAGGTTTTTAAGGAGAGCTGAAATTCGAGTCATCGAAGCAGAACATGAAAAAATATATAAATTTTTAAATCACCAAGATTTATAATTGTTTTCAAAGTGCCCCTGTTTTGCTTTCCACATTCCCCCCACTAACAAAATGAAATATCCCCAACTGGTTGTTAAAACCGGGGAGGGAAAATAGTTAATCGCTGTTCATTGTCAGACTTTCCGCTCGAAGTGGTCCGACGTAAAAGGCAAAAGAAACGGAATAAAACCCTGGGCCGGCATAGAGCATCCCTGCGGGAGGGCGGCCAGAGCGCACTTCTCAATGCGGAATGGTGGAATCATCATTTTTCTTAGTCCTGCGAACAACAAAGTCCACTTAGTCATAGTCGAAGCCTGACCGAAAAATACAAGAGGGAACGAGCGCCCAGGCTCTGCAAATTCAACACCCAAAGAAAAACGATCGAAGATTTTTTTTTGGAGATTTAAAAAAATATTTATCATGCTTCAGTTTTCCAAAAAATAATATTCATATGGAAATATGTGTACACCATTTTCAACCTCCCTCTCCCAAAAAGTGATCCATCAAACCATCGGAAAAAAAAAGAGGTCGAAAGTTGCCTAACATGATATCCGGCCAATCATTAATTACGGAAAGAGATCGGCGAAGGACCCATAAATAAAATTCGACGTGCCATTTGGCAACGTCGCTTCGAGGTGGGGCGGATGTGACGTGATGATGGAACGCTCTGGAAGGAAAAATGATTGTGTCAAAGGAAAACTTTCCAGTGTTGTCGGATGATTTATGCAAGTGTACCTTCATTAATGTAACATCTTTACATCAAACTTTTGTTTGAGCATAGACAACAATATTCTATAATATGCAGTTGGAAAAATGACCTTCAGTGTTGTAGAAATACTGGTTACCGAATAGATAAAACAAAGAAGGAAGAAGATTCTATCCATGATGAAGTCAAATCCTTTGCATCAATGTGCAACAGGAGGGCAATGGATGGACATTATTTAGCCAATTGTGAATTTATGGACAATCATCAGAAGAGAGATTAAAATCGTCAGAATGGATACGAAAGCAGCTTTAGCAGAAGACGATGAAGAAGTCAGTCTGCTGATGTCTACAAGTAGGTAAGTCATATGCTAATCATTGCAGAGTTTTTTAATTGAAAACTAACACATATGACTAGTGTTACTTTCAAATATTGGTGAATAAAGTTGCAGCATTTTAAAGTCTAGAGGAATAATGCAAACAAGAGGAGCAGGTGATTTAAGTGCAAAGACAGAATCAGATGGAGTATGACTACAGTAAAATTTAATTAGAAAGTCTCACTGAGAATACATGTCGAGAGAAATGGTATATCCAATGGGAATATACTTTGGATTTAAATTCTGATTTCTGAGAGCTTGTATCTTCCTTAGACATTTTATCAAAGTTAAATTTGATTTTGTGGTACCTATCTAAAATTCAACTCATCGATGAAGTCTACTGCAAAATTCATACTTGCTTCCTCGTCAAATGAGTTTAACATCAAGTCCAACATAAGTTGATTCAATTTGTTCAATTGAAGCATTTTATCGTCCGAAACTTATACCTACTACTATGAACTTCACTTAACTCGTACCTATATCAAAACATATAAGGTTTGTTCCAACACGTCAAAGACCGTCTTATGAACAGTTTCGAAACCACTCTGTATACGAATTTCGGCTTCTGCGCAAAAATGTTTAGCTTTGCGCAGAATCACGACGGTACATTGTACGGTTTCTTGACGTGTTGGAACAAAGCTATAAAAAGAATAAGGAAGCTTCTAACAACGTCAAACAAAACAGTATTCAATAAAAGTATTGTACCTACAAAAAAGAAGTTTAGGGAAGTTCGAAGAAATTCAAGAGGAATTATTAGGAAAAGAAAAACACAGAACTTTCACGGAGGTGAATAATTATCAAACGATAGACTTTAGGAGCGGCTCATTCACCTTCTGATAAACTATTAGGTAACTAACTGCGTGATAAATTTACTTATATAATTCTATTGGTCAGTGGATAAGTAGTCGACCAATGAGATTTCAGATTGAGTTTTTATCTGAGACCCGATTCTCGTCTCAGGGAGTAGAGCTCCCCGGGAGAACAAATTTTTCGTCTTTATCATTCTCATTTAAAAACATTCGTTCTATCGAGGAGCTCTACTCCTTAAGACGAGAATCGGGCAAAATTGTATTACCTGACAGTTTATCAGAAGGAGAAGGTGAATAAACTGGCCCTTAGAGGGAGTTTCAAAGCAAAATTTGGATTTCTTTATCAATAATTTGTGAACAATAATTGGTATTTAAGTTTCTATTTCTATGTCTCATTTTTTGTCTTTTCCTGGCTCTTGAATTTTTGTCTCCTTTATTTTCTTTCTCTAAGCTTGAAATTCTGGGTTGAGAATACTGCTGAACATTCAAGAGCCTGTAATAGAAAATGTATATATTTTTTTCTTTAAATTTATCTTCAATTTCCATTTCTCATTTATTTCTCAAATTTTCCCGTCTCAATTTTTGTCTCTTCTCGGCTCTTGAATTTTTGTTTCTTTCAATGTTTTCCAAATAAAGAAATAATGCCAGAGATATTTTTACTTTTCCGCCAATTATTCTTAAATTTTCTCTTTTTCTTTCAATTTTTGTCTATTCCTGGGCTCTTGAGTTTTTGTCTTCTTCTTGTTCTTTAAATAAACTCAAGAATGCGTGGTAATTGTAATATGGTAGTATGGTTATTTTGCTTTGAAATAAAGTGTGCAGAAAAGTGCTACTCTGCTTATACAAAGATGTGCGCAAAGTATCTTCTTTGCGGCCACTCCCAAGAATCGTAAACTAACAGGATTGCTCATCGTTATGGCGTATGTTCGCCATTTCCCCAGTCGGCAGGGCCTGCGAGTGACGTCATCACGATTAGCTTATAGCGGCGACGTCACCCGCAGACCTCGATCAGATGTTTGCGATTCGGGTTGTGCTTGTTTTAAGATGTAAAAAATTGAATTGATTGAGCCGATACTTGGTAAAAATTGAATTTATCCATGGTTGGAAAAAGTAATTCGCTACATACCATAATAGAAGGATGTTGTTGGAAAGATGAAAAGAACTATTAGGTATCTATCGGGGAGATCTTTACTGTCAAATGTATCAATGGAATAGATTTCTTGGTTAGAAAGCGGTTATCATTGCGGTATATTTGGTAAACAGAAGCCCCACCAAATGTGCTTTTCTAACGACTACAGAGTATGATGTCCTATCTTTAGGACAAAAATCCATGAACTTCATATTCATCATTTGTTCAGAATTGGCCATCTGAAATCACAATTCCAGGAAGACAGATAGGAGCGCTGTTTCATGTGATTTGGTTTCAGCTCATTTGGACTTATAGTTCCAGAAATAAAATCGTGTTAAGCAATTTGGAGTGTTTTATCAATTTTTCAATTTTTCTGAGTACCTTTTTTCATAGAATCCGGCTCCAAATCTCAGAATAATTCAGTGTATAGAGTTTGGGAGGTCCCAAAGGACCATTAAGACACAAAATCTTGACAATTTTTTTTTTTTTAATTTCATGGTGTTAGTATTGAGGTAGCTACCTACTGATTTAGATTTTGTAAAAATTTGAAAGGTCATAACTTTTTTTCTATTATAGATGGAAAACTGAAATTTTCAGCGATTCTTACTCCAGTAGTGGACTACAATCCCTGAAAACTTTAGCTCGTTTGGACTTATGGTTCAAGAAATAAAATCATGTTGAGCAGTTTGGGGTGGTTTATCAATTTTTAAATTTTTTTGAGTAGGTACCCTTTTTCATAGAATCCGACTCCAAATCTCAGAATAATTTAGTGTATGGAGTTTGGGGGATGCCAAAAGACTAATGAGACACTAAATCTCAACAAAAGTAAATTTGAAATTTCATCGTTTTAGTACTCAGCTACCTTATGATTTAGATTTTTGAAAACTTTGAAAGATAATAACTTTTTTTCTATTATAGATAGAAAGCTGAAATTCTCAGTGATTCTTGTCCCAATAGAGGACTATAATCCCTGGAAATTTCAGATCATTTGGAACTATAGTTCCAGAAATAAAATCGTGTTAAGCAATTTGGGGGGATTTATCAATTTTTCAATTTGTCTGAGTGCCTTTTTTCATAGAATCCGGCACCAAATCTCAGAATAATTTAGTGTATGGAGTTTGGGAGGTCCCAAAGGGCCGTTAAGACACAAAACCACAACAACAAAAAAATCGAATTTTCATCGTTTTAGTACTGAGGTAGCTAGCTACCTTATGATTTAGATTTTGGAAATCTTTGAAAGGTCATAACTTTTTTTTTATTATAAATAGAAAGCTGAAAATTTTCAGCGATTCTTATCCCAGTAGAGGACTATGATCCCAGAAAATTTCAGCTCATTTGGACTTATAGTTCCAGAAAAAAAATCGTGTGATTTATCAATTTCATGTCTGCCATGAAAAGGTAAAATAGTAGCGTGCTGAGTGGTAAGCCCTTAGGGACTCCAGCTAGCATTGGTCTGGTGGTGAATCTTCTCAACATTTTCTTTGAGAATAGACAACATATACGAACAATCAAGAAGCTCAGAGAAAACCTGTAGAATTTGAACTTAGAGAAGAAGACACAATCAAGAGAAATCACAACCAAAATATCTTGAAGAATATGTAGACATGATAATAATGATGACCCACATGAATTTACTGAAATAGATGGAAGAAATGACTTGTGAAAATGGACGGATGACTTCAGAAAATGGATGGATACCTTCCAGAGGAAAGTTGATTTCTTCAGACAAAATCAAATTTTCGTTAGGTATCCAAATTAAGTTGAAATATGATGTAGATGGAAATTTAAATCAATGCGAAGCTAGATTGGTGGCCAGAATCCAGATAGAAGGTTTCGATGACAGTAATTGCACTGGAACAATGCACCAGTTTCCAGCAGAATTTATCAAAAATTATAAGTTTGAGTTCGCGAAAAATGTAAGCTTTGTTCCAACACAGCAGGAAACCGTACAATATACCGTCATGATTCTGCGCAAAACCTAAAATTTGTGCGCAGAATCTGAAATTCTTCTGTACCGAGTGATTTCGAAACCGTTCATGAGCTAGTTTCTTGAGTTGGAACAGACACCATATTACACCATTTATAACTTGTGAGACCCAAAAACCACAAGATTCCTGGAGAAGGTGCTCTGTTTCTACTAGTCTCCTAAAGTAAGACTTCAAAGGCTGGTATTCTGTAACGAATAGCTCTATCTCCATTGGCGTCTTATCTCTACTGATTTTGAAAACAGCGAAGAAGATAGCAAGTGCCATAGCGATGGGGATAACGTTCTCTAACCGTTACAGAGTCCCAGCCCAGGGTGGCTTTCTACTAAAACTCAGAAGGAAAATTTAAAAGATAGATCACGTGGAATGTTAATTTATAATTAATTTACCCACAAGGTATAAAGAAACCGATTACATCGGCGAGATCGTGATACTAAAATGGAAAAGAGCACACAGTAAATTCCTGTGTCGGCAAGCGATAATACAATTTCGATTATACAAATCTACGAAAACTATAAATGGTTAATACCGCATGGGAATTTCAAATAAAAATGTAAAATAAAATATATAAAATTAGACAAGGCAATGTTGGCACGTCACACTTTATAGATTCTAGACATAAAAGCTGTGCTCACCCTAAATCAGGAAGACATTATCAAGTAATTAGTAAAGCATCCTGTATTTGTTTACTTTTCCATCGCTGTGGCAACATTGCCCCAAAACGTTATGGGGTGCCATAAGGGTAGTGCGCGCCCAAATCGGGGGTTGTTTCGACTTTGATGGATCACTGTCCGTATGAAGCGGAGGGTCGGATCCCTTCAAACTTCTGCTGCGACACACATCTCCTCTCTGCCAATTAGAATTCCTACGATTGAATCGTACTGTGATTAGATCGAAAAATTTTTGATTTATTCGTTGAGATTCTCTAAGTAAAAATCGACATTTTAAAATAAACTCGAGTATAATAAACAAAATGTCAAAAGCACGAAAGAGACAAATCGTTTCTTCATTCGCTGCTTTAATTTATCTTGAACCATATAGGCACAAAAAGGTATCATGGAAGCTGTTCTGCTGCTGGCTTCGTCTTGCCGCTGAATACCCTAGACATTTGAAACTGATTGAATCCATTTAGAAATTGTCTCCGAAGCTCCGACGACGTTGATAAAACGACGATGGCGACGCCCCTAAATAAAACTAAATTGAAAATATATATGAAGAAATGAGAAAATGCCTCTTGGGAACTAGACTAGTATAAAAGAGGTTTTAGATAAAAGACATTCTTTTTATTCTTATATAGTAAAGAATAATGTTTTTCCTCTGTAAAATGCCTATAATAAGTAATGATTTCCCTAACGAGTCAAATATGACCGCCCCTTTGTAATCAGATGCCTGGTGGAAAATACATAATTTATATAGGTACTAAAATGTATTTTCTACGACAAATATCATTAGACTGTTCTCTGAAACTACCATTTTGTATGTGTACATATCGTAATGGATGTTTTATTTATTTAAATGGATGACACGCCAAAATGCTTTTAATCGAATGAAAAATATGAAACCTTAATGGAGATGGGGGAGGAAGTTTAATGGACGAGTTATTAAGTATACTATACTATCATCATCATCGGTATAGGAAATAGAAATATTATCTGGTGACAACTATTTCTCCATTAGATTTTAGTGTGATTTTCAACTACAAGAATAATGTTCTATTACCGCACTCAAGTGATTACATACAACCTTCAAAATGAGTACATTAATAATCTGTATATACCTCACTTGTAAATTGCCAGTCGGATTATAATCCGATCGCGAATAACACAAAAAAGAACGGAACCATTAAATCTTCAAGTTTTTCTCTTTGGTATAGATTAAGCAGGTTTTAATTAAGTTGTAGGCCATTTATATTGTAGTTTAATTAATATAATCATCATCGCAACATGTTCCTGTATACCTCCTACGATAAAATATACGAAAACGATCATTAATTTCGATTCAGCATTTACAATTATTTATTGCCCGGTTGTTTCGCGATGTTGTTTCTTGAGTATACACCGTGATGCTGGTACAAGAAGTTAACTTGGTGTTCATTGCCAGTTTCTTTTGGAAACTTATTGTAAAAGACACTTTCCATGTATTTAAGGATATTGAAAAATTGTATCTGTATAAGCGGTTGAAAAACCGAAACAAGTTATGCAAAACCAAACCGTTTATTAACTGGAATAGCTTTATTAACTTTATTAAAGTGACGTCTTGGTAATTTCGGCTGTTTTGTTTGGTTATTTGGACAATTATTTTAATTTGAGCTTATATGTATGTATACGATAATTCTGCTGGACGAATATAAATCTTAATAATTGAGCAATTTTGCCATTGATCATTTATTGGCTTCTTTCATTAAAAACTTATTTAAAAATTCCCGCATGAGCAAAAGAGCAGATGGCTGTAATTTTTGCAAGCTTTTTAATATTATAATAAATGAGAAAAACTATATACATATGTATACCCTAAGTGCAGATTTTCATGCATGAGAGGTACAAGTTTTTTAAATCAACCGCAAATTAAAATGGCATTAAAGCAATAATTGCTATACTAATGCAATTTTAATAACCATGTTGAATAAAAATATGCAAAAAAGGGATTCAGCCAGACCAATGGCTAGTAGTTTACTGGGACGTGCTTCCCTCAAGCCTCAAGGGACGGCAGTTAAAAGCTCGTTTTGATCAAAGTTGCTGATTGGAGCAAAAATAAATGAAATCATTGCATTGAAATTTGCTACCTAAAAAAAAACGATTTAAAAATCGCTAGTGACATTTGATGGATCTCCATATGGGCGAATCCGCACCCGAAGGGATTTAGGGATATTTTCCGTTTCCTTTCAGGTTTTCGAGCCGCACCACCGACGTCGCCGTCGTCAGGGGAGCCCGAGATGCCGCAGACGAACAAAGACATCAGGATGATGAATATCCTTCATCTTATCCAGGCGCGTGATCGAGCCATATTTCAGGAGCGAGGCATCGGTGTCTCTTGGCTTGCGACTCTGAATGTTAATTTTCGGAGAGGTTGTTTGTCTCTATTACTTTGTATATCTAGTTACACTGGGCTAGTGGACAAATAAACTAAAAAAATATGGTGAATATTTTAACTCGAAATTTTTACTTAACTTGGTTATATTCAGCTGAGGAATGGAAATATCCTTGTCAAGAGTTGAGTTGCCAAAAATTTTTGAGCTTGATTAACCTGACCTTACGGAAACTCAATTCAATTTCATATCGTAGATTGGAAGAAATTTTAATTTACGACGGCATTTGAGCCCCAACAAAAGTACCTTTAGGAATTTTTCAAAAATCTACATTATTTTTTCTTAGAATTACTTTGAAAGAGATTGTATGGCTATTTCTTTGTCTTTAATGATAATCTCATCAAAATATTTTAAAATGTACGGTTCCAGTTCTGCATCAAAAAGAATATCTACTAAACCATGGAAAGTTGCAGGAGCATTATGAAGACCAAATGGCATCCTGACGAACTGAAAAAGACCTCTGGACTGCACATTAAAAACTGTATATTGGCGAGAAGAAGGTTCAAGTTCAATCTGCCAATAAGCACTTTGAATATCCAACGAAGACAAATACTTGGCACCTCCCAGCTTACCTAATATATCAGAAATGTATGGTAATACACATCACGTTAACTAACACGACTAGTCTTGTAAAAATAACATAAAATCTCCAAGTTTAATTTTTTTTAGGTACTACCAAAACTGGTGGAGAACAAGCACTTGTAGACTTCTCAACAACTCCCAATTCAATCATTTTATCAAGTTCTGCATTTGATCATTGGTATCTTCTGTTAGTGCACACAATGGCCGTGAATTTAAACAAACTTCAATCTGGTGTTGCAGCTTGGTCAGTTCTTAATAAGTTAATGTCGTATCTCCCATGATTCTCTGTAGGTGATGTTTCATGGACTTTACTCCAGCTTCCCATATACCTCCAAAATGTGTCACTGCTGAGGAGATGCCACTTAGATCGAGACGTCGTTTCGCATACTGCACCGAATGCAGCAAGTGTTCGTTCGCTCCCATGAAATTGTGAATAAGTGCGCATTCAGGGAAAATACTACGTAGTAGTAAAACCGAAGTGAAAGTGAAATTCAGGAAAAAGACTTGAGATTCTGGGGCATGCCCCCCCAGAATCGACAACATGAAGAGATCTAAAGGTGCCGAAGCGGACAAAGGTGCAAAAATCAACAAACTGAAGAGAAGGCTCTCTGAAGCAAGAGATAAAATTTGCAAAGCAAACAAAGAAATAAAAACACTACAAATACAAATGAGTGAGTTCAGTAAAAGACCTATCCATTACCAAAAGGAACAAGAGGAAAAAAGTAAGGTGGCAACCACCAAACGAACAACAGCTGATAGTGAATAGCCGGAAATCAATTTCTAAAAAAGAAAAACTCCTAGAAATAGTGATGCCGCCAGACTCGAGACTGGTCTCGTCTCGTCTGGACTTTTCGAGACGAGACTGGGTTTTGGTCTCGTCTCGTGAAGTCTCGACGAGACGAGACCAGACTCGGCGAGAGTCTCGTGTAGTCTCGAGTCTCGAGATTCACTTTAAAAAAAAATTACATAGCTTTATTATTGGACTATTCTGGGCTATTTGAATATGAAATCAATAAATTAAATATCACGGTTACTCTTTACTGTGATTTTTCACTAATTGCTTTTTCATTGTGGCAGTTTGGACTTCCTTTATAATATAAAAATAAAAACCATAAATACAGGGTGTCCGAAAAATAACGTAAAAACTTTCCACGTAGTAGGGGACCCTTTGAGAAACCCTAGAAAAATAATTCAATTAAAAAAATCCTTCTCTAACATTATTCTTGGTATTATGAAGAGGTAGATGTGAAAATTCACCTTCGAATTCTTCAGATAATTACATGGGTATTCAATTTAATTCTCTGACATATTGTCAACGGTATATTTTCAGTGTTGCCAATTTCAATAAATATTAAAATGCAAATAACTTTCTTAAGAATGCCACTAGATTTTTTAAAGTATTTTTCTGGGGTTCCTTAGGGTCCTCCACCACGTACAGAAGAGTTTTTAAGCTATTTTTTGGATACCCTGTATAGCTCGAGACCAGACGAGACCACTCGAGACGAGACGAGACTTTGGAACTCGAGACCGAGACTAAGTCACGGTCTCGTCTCGAGATGTCGAGACGAGACGAGACCAACCCTAAGTCTCGTCTCGCGGCACCTCTACCTAGAAAGGAACACGGACCAAGAGGAAGTATCAAAAAATGATATGGAAACCGAGGAGGTCATCAGCTATGCAGACAAAATTAAACAAATCCGGCCAGTGGTTATCCACGGAAGCCAAAATTGAATCCTCACCAGAGAGGAACTAAACAATACCAATATTGCTTCTGAAAAAACGAAGAAAATGGATGAGGATATTAAGATTTTTGTAAGTACTCCAGAGGATCACCGTAGAATCACGGCTTTTTTTCATGAGCAAAACACCTACAAATTAGAGGAAGACAAAAAGGTCCATGTAGTAGACTCGATGAAGACACCCTGATTCAAATTATAAGAGAGGAGCTAGAGTTAAAAGGTTGTGAACAACTAGAAATAACACCTATGACATCTCAAGACCACATTTCCGCTTCCAAAGATCAGAACCAATGATGAAATAAAAGAAGCTGCAGTGCTTTATACTAATGTATTTATGAATGCTTATGAAACTAACTCAGTGACGAAAAACATTAAAAAAGGGTCAATCGAATCTCTCCTAGCCAACCTCCAAGCGAAATAGCCCTTTCTGATACTGAAAAACCAGAAGCTTTTGCTGACATACTTGAGCGAGTCTTCACATTGAACCAAATGGAAAACGAGAATGCAGAGCAGATAATAGCAACAGAGATTATTGAGCTTGCCCACGCCAAAGACTGCCATCAATTTCATCACCCCAGGTGAAATCACAAAACTAATAAAGGGACTGAAGATCAAGAAAGGACCTGGTAACGATGGGATCAAAAAGAAAATGGTTAAGGAACTTCCTCCAAGAGCGTCAACAGCATTGGCAAACCTGGCAAACGCCATCATTAGGAATAATCAGGTACTTTCCAAAGATCTGGAAAAATTCCAATATTATAGTATTGTAGAAGCCAGGTAAAAATGCCAAGTTTCCTGACAATTACCGACCAGTTAGCCTCCTACCCACCTTAGACAAGATCATTGAAAGAATGCTGAAGAAAAGTATTTTACAGGAAATTGATAATATGAGACTTATTCCAGATTTCCAGTCTGGCTTCATGGCAGGACACTCGGCTGAATAACAAACACTACGCATAACAGAATACATCACAGGGGGTTTCAATAACAGAATGGCAACCGGAGCTGTAATGCTCTATATGGAGAGAGCGTTTGACAAGCTGTGGAATTCAAGACTGATAGAAAAGCTGGGAGCTTGGAATCTATCCCCTAAATGGTGCCAACTTATTCACTATCTTCTATCAGAAAAATTGAGGCAGGAGTAACCCAAGGTTCTGTTTTAGGACCCTTGCTTAATAGCCTTTTCATAAGCGACCTCCTAGCCTATCCCCCATAGCGGATGCATTTTTCGCATCAATTGATATTAAATTTCACGCTTTTTTCGCATTATTGATCGATAATTTTTCTCGAGTGTGTGCGAGCATCAATTGGTTTCGTTTCATGCGAATGACGAATTATCAAATCTGTTACATGGTTTTTGCGAGGCAGAATCATTGGATGCTTCTGATTACTGGACAGTAGTTCAGAGTTTTCTAGACGTCCCCCTACTCTTATGAGGCCTTCTTGATCCAATATTGGATTTATGTTTAATGGTTTGCTTTTTGAATTTAAATTTCTTCTCTTCCATTAGTGCGGAATATTCGTGTGAGAACTCTATTTTTTGCAAACTCCTAACGACTGCCTTTAAAGTATTGCCTAGTATCCCTTCCATTAGATGCTCTACTTCTGGTTTACTGAGAAACCGCCGACAATATGATAGGACTTAACATCCTTGTGAAGCTAGAAAATCTCGTCCATTCTGCTTCAATTTTTTGGATGTTAACTTGATGACATCTTTTCACTTCTTGATCTATTTTTGGAATTTCAACATTCTTTGGATAATCTCTTTTTTTTAACCACTTGAGGCAGTGGCGTAGCCAGTAGGGGGGCAGGGGGGGCGACGGCCCCCCCCCGCCCTTACACGTATGGCGCCCCTACCGCTCTTAAAAAACAAAAGCAAAAAGTAGGAAATTATAAAATTATGCTGTTTCTTATTTATTTTATTGACCTCTTCACCCTTTATTCTTTATCGTAAGTCGGCATTGTCGGCAAATGGTTAATGGTTCAGCTCAATCAAAGGAAAGCAGGGCCGAATTTAAGGGGGGAGCAGGCTGGGCAGCTGCCCGGGGTCCCCACAAAATAAGGGCCCCCACATTCTAGAAAAGGGCCAGGACTTTGATCACACATCTTATTATTAAGTTCCCTATGCCTATTTTCCACAGTTTACTCTGATTTTGTACAAATAACTGTTTTTTAGTTTATATTTTGTATAATTTTTAAATATGTACACATTATTTATAAAAGTAGGTATAGTAAAACTTTCCGTTTTTTTTTTTTTTCTGAATGGTAAGAGGCGGGAACCCCACATGAGTTCTGCCCAGGGACCTCCACGGTCCTAAATCCGGCCCTGAAGGAAAGGTGATTGTTTCTGTTTTGATGATTGATGTGGTTTTTGTTTATTAAACTATGGGTTGATGGGGTGGGTGGGGCTGTCATCCGTCCAGATTTCCCTGGATTTGTTCTAGTTTTCAAGACGTCCGGGAGGATTTTTTGAAGTTAACGGCTTGTCCATACATTATTTCTTGTAAGGCTTAAAGTACATAAATGTTTTTCGGCGTGGCACCGTCGCACCCGAAAAAAAAATGTTTCAAAAGACTATAAAATAAACTCTTTGGGCGTGGCACCCGAGGAAATTTTTCGCCTCCGGCGGATCCCGCGTCGGGGTTCTCGTCTTGAATATTTTTCCCCAAAAAGCAAATATTACAAAAGCATACAAATATTCATTTGTTACCCCCTCCCACCCTTCCCCAGGGCCGTAGCTAGAGTCAAATTTGTGATAGGGCAAGACAAATTTGACATAGGGCATATACTACTTCCCCCCCTCCCCCCCTAAATTATAGGTAAATAAACTGGGGGTAATGGCGCCGAAGGCAAATTTTTCAATAAATAACAAACACATGGCAAGTAAACAAAATGGCGCTGATTAACGCGCCGCCTTGGACCATTCGCACCAAGGATAATACACACTAATAGTGAAATCCATTGCTAAGTTCAGTGCGCACTGAGAGTGTTCCTGTCCTCTTTTACTAGCATGTAAAAAAAAGTGACAGAAATACATGCTTTTTGCACTAATTTTACCAATGGTTTTTGTCATAAGTACTACTGTAGGATAGCTTATCCTCATAAGGCCTGTGTAGATCAAATCTCAAACCCCCCACCACGCCAAAGAACCAGTGATGACGTAGCCAGCGTGTCGTTTTTCTCTTGACGTAGGGTGTTTGCACCACAGGTTACGATTCCGCGGGCTTTTGCTTTATGCATACCTACTTGGTTTTAGTACATTAATTAACATTCTAAAACAACGCTTTTTTAGATCTTCTTCTTTGCCTATTATGTTAATCAAAATTAAATGACATTTTTCATCCAAAATGTATATTCTAAACTACGACCGCTGGCGTAAACAGCTGACGACGTAATTGATGATGTCAATGGTGCTACACCATATGGCCGGGATTTCCACAAACGAGGCCGATAAGCAATGCTGTGTAGTAGTGTGCATTATCGTATTATCCTTGCATTCGTACTCTTTTGAAACCAAAAACTTCCTCTGTGTAAAAGTCGAACGTCAAACATTATTGCATACATTTAGGAGTTTTCAGAAACACTTATCCAGTGTTGTCGAACGTCAAAGTACTAAATCGGGAGAAACTAACGTTGAAAATCGGTAGATTACTGCGCAAAATCGGTAGATATGACACAAGGATAATACACACCACTAAGGATGGCTTATCGGCCTCGTTTTCGATAACCGCGAGCATATTGATGTATCACCATTGCCGAGGTCATTAACTAAATCGTCAGCTGTTGCGCCAGCGGTCCTAGTTTAAAATTTAAATTTATGATGAAAAATATAATTTAATTTTGATTAACATAATAGGCAAAGAGGAAGATGCAAACGAGATCTTAACAGGAGTTGTTAATGTTAATTATTAATGTATAGTAAGACCAAGTATGCATAAAGCAAAAGACCGCGGAATCATAACCTGTGATGTAAACAGGCTACGTCAACTGTCAAGGCGAGAAACGACATGCTGCCACGTCACAACTGGTGATTTAGCGTAGTGGGGGGCTTCAGATTTGTTCTACTCAGGTCAGGTGTAATGAGGATAGGCTATCCTGTAGTAGTAGTGTGTATTATCCTTGGGTATAACCAGTGGGTATAACATAAAGACTAAAATCCAGCCATGTTTTGCTTTCAGTTTTTTATTTCGTTGTTGAGTATGTAAAAGCCCAGTGATTGTTTCCGTGGAAGTGGAAAGTCTATTTATTTGTGCTGTTTTCATTCGATTTATTGCTGAGAATGTGCGCTCAACATTGGCGGAAGAATGGGGCAATGACAAAATATTAAAAACAAAATCACAGGACCCACGGGTATTCCCCCAAAGAAATGCACTGATACCACCATTGCTAACAAATTTGTTGTCGGAGGATCTATTTGACATCTGACAGTTCTGACACAGACAAACAATTCGATAGTAGACCGTGTGCGGTTATCGATAGAAAAATCAGCGAAAACAAAACCGATAAATTGATATTTTTGGCGAAAAACGGTTAAAAAAATCGATAGAATCGTAATTATTGTCGAAAATCGGTAAAAATTCATCAGTATTCGGTATTTCGGTAGGTCCGTTGTCATTTCGGTAGAAATACCGAAATTTCGGTAGCTTCGACAACACTGCTTATCCTCGCGTGCGTATGATATTATCCTCGCACTTACTCGATTTCAGGCCTATTCAATCTACTCTTAAATTTCCTAGAAAAACCTCAACGCATGTTGTGTATTAGAGGTAGGGCATGATCATTTGAAAGATAGGGCATTGCCCCCCAATGGCCCCCCCCCTGGCTACGGCCCTGTCCTTCCCCCCCCCAAAAGAATTATGCGCCCCTTATATGTTTGCCCCCTCCGCCCCGCAAGGCTGGCTACGCCACTGACTTGAGGGGACATTCCACCATAAGTGCAAATCTTGAAGTATGTTAAGATCAACTCCCCTGGAAATTACTTCGGCTGGATTCTCGTTAATTCTAACGTGGTTCCAATTTTCTGGAGGAATATATTGTCGAATTTCTGCTACTCTATTTGCGACAAAAGTTTTCCACTGCAGTGGGTTGCTTTTTATCTGCCCAAAGGTGATCATTGAATATCTCCATGAATACATTGTTGCGGGAACATCTAATGCTCTCACTGTTTTATCCATTAAGTTCGCCAATAGTACGGCTGCACATAGTTCGAGCCTTGAAAATGTGGCTTTGTTTCTTGCGAGAACTACTTTCGATTTTGCTTGTAGCACGTTAATGTGGACTTTCCCTGCCACTACTGTTCTGCTGTACACTACTGCGCCATATGCCTTTTCTGAAGAGTAGCAGAATCCGATTATTTCCTTTTCGGTTTCCCACTCTAGCTCCTGTATCTATAAATCTTGCATCAGTAGCTTGGCTTTTATTATGAACGGGGATCAAATATTCAGGCTATTTCTGATAGTCTTTTTGTTACACACATTTCACTTGATGAGTTAACTCTGAATAGTAATGTGTCCTCTATAGATGCCCAAAAGATTCCTGACGATTTTTTTGTTTCTTCCTTGCCTATTTCGAGAGTTGCTTTTTCTTTTAGAGCGTCTGGAATATTTTGAAGGAATTCTACTGAATTGCTCGCCCAGTTTCTCAGCGTAGATCCTCCTGCTTTCAGGAGATTTACTAGGTCTTCTTGAAGTTTTGAAGCTTTCTCAATGCTATTTGCTCCAGACAGTACGCCGTCTACGTAAAAATCCCTCAACAGAATATTCGACGCTTCGTCGAAATAGGTACTTTATCCTGGGCTAACTGGTGCAGTGTTCTTATAGCCAAATATGGAGCTGAGGCTGTGCTGTAGGTCACGGTAAGTAATTCATATTCTTGTACAGGTTCGTTGGGATTAAATCTCTATACTATTCTTTGATACTGGTGATCTTCTCTATGGATCAAGATTTGTCCATACATTTTTTCGATGTTTGCCATAAACGCTACTCTGTGGTTCTGCCATCTGAGCAATGTTTCTTGTTGCAATCTAGAGCCTGTATGCATGGTGTGGTTTGAACTAATGTTTTTGTCGATTTTTGATGAGGCGTCAAATACGACTCAAGGTTTGGTTGTTAAGCTGCCTCCTCTTATCACTGCCTGATGTGGGATTTAGTATTTTCCTTGATTTTTTTCATTTCAGGGCACCTTTCTCATGAGGCCTAGCGTCAAATACTCTTCCATAAATTGGACGTATCGATTGTACAAGTTCGTTCTCAGGAAAATTTCCTCTCCAACTGCTGCAATTTTGATGGTACAGCTCGGTTTTTGGAATTTTCTAGGTGTGTTTCTTCTTTGAATGAAATACGCTTTGTGTATGAGCCATTATTGTTTCTATTTGTTGTTCTGGCATAATATTCTTCGCTTTCTTGATCTTCTCTTGATAGCTTCTTTGTCTTAACTTCTTCGATTTCCCAGAACTTTGACAACTGCTTGTCTTCCTCGATGCGAGCCATTGGTTTGGACAAAATCCAACGAAACTCTGTTCTTTGTCCAATCAATCCTGAATCGCATTTTTTAAGATCTTCTAGAATTATTTTGCTATATTCTTCGGCTCCTGGCAAAATATCAATGGGTTTGGTGGTATTAAACGTAGGATCTGCTAGTATGTCGTTTATCCATTGTTGGGATTCTATTTCAGGCAACAGTTGGTTCGGGAGAGCCCTGGTAATTTTTGATAATACAGTAGCTCGACATTTAGTGAAAAGTTACTTAGGAATCTTGATTTTAACTGGGTGGTGACTTTTGATTTTGACATACTGGCTTCTTCAGTTCCCATTCCTGTTATTTCTGCACATATTCGTTTTCTTGACAGAGCTAATAGTTGGGCCGCTTGCTCAGTTATAAATGAGGCTTGTGAGCCTTTATCGATGAGAACTCGAACACTTCTAGTCTGGACGGAATTCTTTGTGGATCTTGTAATTGTTGCTCGTATAGTTTTTTTTTCTGGGTCGCATTTTTTAGTTTTGAGTTTTCCTACGAGAAGAATACGTAAAATAATTACAAGAACCTAATAGCGCTGAATGACACTTGTGCCTCTAACAAGAAAAAAACAAACAAATTACCCCATACATAAAGATTCTTATTGTTTCAAAAACATAATGGATCACTTTTGTATCGAGTTTTAAATATAAAAATAAAGTTCAAATTATGGACCGCTTTAAGATTAAAAACTTTTCTCTGTCAAACTTGGATAGTGCTTTCTAAATATGCCAAAAAATATTCAGCACAGACAAAATAAAATTCCAATAATTGAAGTTTTCCTCAGCCATGATTCACCCAAGCCCGTCGACCATCTTTCACGGGCCCGACAAATGACACAATCCGGTGCGTCTGCAAAAGCCCCTCCATAGGGACACCTCATTATGTTTGAGGTTTAGGCACCACCATCATGCCATTCGTTTTATTTTTCAAGTATAGTGTTGATTCTTTTATGGGGGATCTGCGGGATGGATGTATTTTTTACCTGAGAAATGAGATACGGTTTACCATTTTTAAAGAAATTAACTTATTACATTGTCTTATTACAAGCCATTAATTCTATTCCGAAAGTAAGTAGAATCTTCAAAATGTAAGCCAGCGACCTTATACCTTATAAATTATAAATCTGTAGTATAATAAATAATGATCAAGCTCCTAACAACATCGGCTACAAAATATAAGGTAAATATTTTCCATTTGCAAATGATAAATCATCCCTCCTGAGAAAACATCCCCCTTGTAATAACATTTTGTATTAACTCAAGTAAGGCTTTATCGCCCCTCTTCAATAACCGAAATCGATCGAATGCCATTAATCATAATGACACGCAATTATTTCTAGGGTAGCCATGTAAGTTTATGTTTTGGGAACAACCCCTGAATGGAATATTATATTAAGATTAGGGATACTTTTGCATATAATTATAAGAATTAACTCTGTGACTAATCCACTAACAGAAGCATGTTCTTATACTAAAACCACATACAATGAATCAAAATTCCTCTACTCGGGATCAAAACGTTTAATCAACGTCCTGGTGTGTCACCTCCCGGTGAGAACCAGCCCACGGTATCATGGCGAGAGATTTTCCATCAACCGATATTCTTTTATTGTTAAGTGCCTGCATATGTATGTAGCCATGTTTTTTGACAAGCTGTCTCAGCTTGTTCTTGTTCCCTTTTTAAACTTGTTGTTCAGTGTCTGATAGTCATTAACTATATGTTTTGACTAAACGTATTATACCTATGACATTTTTTTTAAGTCTGATGAGCAATCATTTTAGCTCGAGCTGAAAGAAAATTATCATCAACATCAGGGGACTCTGTGGAATATATAAAAATATAAACACATTATTCGATGTCATCCCGGGGAAAGTAAGCGCAGCTCTCCTCCGCAATATTAATACAAATTTTTTTACCTCAGCGGGCCGGAACACGCCATTATAAAAACAATTCCTTTAAAGAATGCCTACGCCACCGAGAAAAATCGAGGACATTAAACAACTGCGCGAAAAAAATAGTGTGTCGAGAACGGGAACAGTCATCAATTGGTTTATCAGTCACCGGCGAATTTTCTGGGGAAAAATATACGGATTGCCGATTTTTTTTTGCAGAGAGGGTTCCATTGCTTCGGACCGATAAGACCTTTGTGTGTTATGGCTAACCCCAACTAGTCATCAATAATCATATTCCCTTTTACTTTTGCTGATTAGTCTTTGGGAGCAGACATATAGATGTGATGGTGTGTACTTGAAAATCCAGTACACTTACTGACATTCTACATTTTTTTTTGCAATGATGTACAGGGTGGTTCAATGAGGACTGAACAGGGGCTTATTTATGACTTTTCCTGACACACACTCATCACTGGGCTGATTGCCATACTGAATGGATTGGATGTAATGACACCCAATAGCCCTGATCTCTCACTTTTGGATGTTTTTTTTTTGGGTCATTTAAAGAATGATGTGGCATACCAACAAAGTTGGAACACCCTGTACAACTGTAAGAATCCATTTTGATTTCCTTGACACACAGTTTAATTTAAATACCTAATTCCTCTAAAAACTTTCCATTTTCATGTTTCATTAGTTAATTCCTCCTTTGTTCCCATAATGTCTTTCGAATGGATAAATTCCTCATACAAAAAAACCCGCCGACTAAAAGCATTTCTTATCCCGATAAATAAATGACATACGTCACGGGCTTCGAAAACTAGAAAAGATGAAAAATGAGCGCGCGCGAGGCGAACACACAAAAAGAAAAAGCTTCTGGCACCGGCTATAGGAGTTTTTGGGGGTTCTCCTGCGGGAAGACGGCGCATAGCGCAGCATTGATACTCCGTTGCTCTCTCCCGGTGGTGATGGATGAAAGCGATAATACCCTCTCGTCAATTCCCGTCCGCAACAATGCTGCTTTCCCGGTAATTCACTGCCTACCCCTATCTATTCATCCCCTTTCTCCATCTTTAATAAATGCCCCGAAATTATTACACAATAACACGCCGTTAGTCACTGGTTTCGATTATTCATTTGAGTTTATGCCTTTGTTTGGAAATGTTGATGGTATTTAAACTTAAATAGGATGATAAATTGGACATTCTTTTGTAATAAAATTCCGGAATTCCGTCAGCGGTTTTGCCACTTTCGAATAAAGGAAAATTTATATTGGATAATAATTTATGTGGTTCTAGGAGAGAAGTGGGAAATAAGTTAAATAGAAGCTTATCTATGAAAATTAAGGGTTTTGATGTTCCAGGAGGAAACTCAGTATTCACCACCCCGGAATTATCCCAGGATAATGATTATTTTTTAGGGTCTGTTCAAGTTTTCGCTGCCAAGTAACAAAGAAGACTATTCCATTCATGGACTTTAACATGCTGACCTATAGTCCATCAGGCAAGTATACTTTCTGCTGGAAAGTATTCCGAAGTTAATGATATTTTGTGGGTAGTCTGTGAAGTGAAATCTGAGTTTTCGACCTCGAGGACCCTGTGCTAGCTTGGAGGGAGTCGAAAAACCACGAAATTTTTGGACTTTTTCAGTTTTTTTCTTATATTTCTAGACCATGCGTTTTTAGCGGAATACACTTCGCTATAAAGTTGAAGAACATTAAATTTCCTTCAAATTTCACTAGTCAAAAGTATTATTTAACGCAATAGTAACCGAGATGCAGTGGTTCAAAGATACAGAAAAATGTTCAACATGTCAGAAAAATTTCTTTCGGCCGACCACAATTCAAACCAAGCATGGGATAAACATATTTTATCCTCATCTGTTTCACGTGCACCCACAGACGATATATGTCTACTGCGCACCTGGATTATTTCCCGCAACTAAAACCTTGAAATTATCAGACTTTGCCAGGTTTTTGCTTATAGTTTCTCAACAAAGTTTTAGAACTTCAAATTTCCTTTAAATTTCACTGGTCAAAAGTATTCGATCCAATAGTTACTAAGATATAGTGGTTCAAAATTCAAAAATTCAAGTAATTTCTAGCATAGAAATGCAGGTTTTTGCCCCACAACATTGGAAAACACAAACTTTGCCTATGAGTGCGTCGATATCGGTCTACTGCTTTGGTGCTTTGGTAACTTATGCCAACAGGATACCCATCAAAAACCACTACAGCATTGGTCCCGAAGTGTCTTAAAACATAATCCACGTAATGCTGGCACACCAATTCAAATGTCGTATCTCTTGGTTTGCTCCACACAACCTTATGTAGCAGGTACCCACCATCAATAACTGCGCATTTGCTGCTGCCGCAGCCTACTGATTCTTGTATAGGAGTGAATGCCGCATACAACATTGACTTTGTGCCCTTGTGCATGCCTTCCTTTGTGAAGAGAAACATCGGGAAGGGAGCTAGCTCGTATTTCAACAAGTTTCTAAGGTCATCATCTGATTTTTTTTATTATGCGAATCCGTTGACATAGAGTGAGAGGGTCTATTGGGAACTTTTTGTTTTGAATTTTCACACAACAGGAAACACATACTAGAGAAACAACCTTATCTTTCCGCTTCAATTTCATGTCTTAAAAATTCCCTTTTCCAAACAGGTCTTCATACAGGTGATACCAATAATTCGAGCTAAGTCGCAGTTTACAACTTCAGGAGCAACAGCTTCTGTGCCTACTGAGAATATCTCTTTTGTATTCAGGAAAGGTGAATGGTCAGTAGATATAGGCAAGTTCAGCATGAATGACGTCAAAATCAAAATCAAAAAAGGTTGATTTTCCAAAAATAATTATTAAAATAGGAAAGAATAAAAAAGTAATTCAGGGGCACAGCAGACTGTGAGTGCACGTGAAAGAGACGAGGATGAAAGATGTTTATCCCATGCTTGGTTTGAATTATGTTCGGACGGGAAGAAATTTTTAATAAGTTGAGAACCAATATATCTCGGTTACTATTGCTTAAAAGAATACATTTGATCAGTTAAATTTGAAGTAGATTTAATTTTCTCGAACTTTCTAAATAGGCGTATTCCGCTAAAAACGCATGGTTTAGAAGTTATGAGGAAAAAACTGAAAAAGTTCGAAAATTTCTAGGTCTTTCGACTTCCTCCAAGTTAGCACAGGGTTCTCGAGGTCGGAAACTTAGATTCTACTCCACAAACGATGTGTCAAAACATCAATAATTTTGGAATACTTTCCAGCTACTCCCTTTATTATTTATTACTTTCCTGCTGGCCTACTATTGTTCTTTAGTTGTCTGATTGCTTTTTCAACCTCCTCTAATCTGGGAACCTAGCTCAGTTCTTGTTGCATTGGTTTTCCTGGAATTTCGTTGAAGATGTCACTATCAATTTGTAATTCTCTGTTAAGTATATAGTTTCTAAAAGTGTTCCTTATTCCAACGAAAATTAATGGAAGAACTGTCTTTAAGCACTCTTATGCTATCTTAGTAACCTGAGCTAGTTGCAGAATGTAGATTATGCACACATAATATGAAAAAGACAATTTTGAGTCATGGCTACTGTGCTTTGTTGATTATTGTTGAAGGCATTCCTATAAGGAGACAAGGTATACTCAACTAAACTGCTGGACAAATGAAACGGAACAAGCGAATTTTTAGCTGAACCTCAAATTCCAATATTGCGCGAACTAAAAACGATATCAATGAGCGGTTTGTGAAATTTAACTTCTAAATTACGCAAACCACTCATTGATATCTTCTTGAGTTCGTGTTATAGTGGAATCCAAAGTTAAACTAAAAATTCCCTTGTTCCGTTTCATTTGTCCAGCAGTTTAGTTTTTCAACTTTAGGCTTAAAATTATTAAACTAACCCACGTGATTGTATTACATAGAATATCTTTCACAGTATGTCTTTAGCGTTAAGCAACGAAAATCAAGTCAATTCATAGAATATTAATTGGGTTCGCCGCAAGAGACACACCCACGCGTGAAAACCGTCCCAAATACTAAGTGAAACATTATTTAGCACCACACCTTTGCTCTTGTTCCCCCATTTTGTTTGGCCATAAATTATTTTCACTTAAAATTTTCTCTTTGTTTGGGCATACGATTTCATTAATTTTACGTTTTCTTCAACAAGTTTCGCTATAGGTACATTTTTAAGTGAATTGAAATTTAAAATTCCCAAATCGAATTTATTCATAGGTGTAGGTATAGATCATAAATCGCCTACCTAATTATTTTTTTTTAGGGGAAATATCTATTCAGTGGCCATGTCCGAAAAAAAAGGGGCAGACAAAGCCACCCGCGGTACGCCTGCAATAAATTGCCTTCAGCCACAATTTCCCTTTCATTATTCATAAAGCGAAAAAGTGGAAAATGAAAAATTCGTTCATGCTTTCACATAAAGTGAATATCAATAGTGCCAGGGAGCTTATTTATTATTTAAGCTTGAGCTGGTGCTTTGATGGATCGCCTAGATGTATGAGCATATAAATCATAAATAGTTGATACAAGATTAGCTTTAGCTGTCCCAAAACCCTTTCAAATAAACACAATTTGCCTAACAAATTGGCAAGGTCAACCTCAAAAGATTCGCAAATCCCAACTCTTTTATATTATGCACCAAGGTCTTCACCGGTATTATTATTTTGAAATTTAAGCCCAGGTTCCGCAAACTAAAGGTGTATCGGCCCTGAGCGTATAATAACCCCCTGAATTTAGTTGAAACATATTAATGGGCCGTAATTAGTCAAACTGCCGAAAACGTCTAGGCTTACCTAAAATACCTTCACAGTGGAAGTTGAGCTTAATTTTGAACTTGTGCTAAAAGTAATTTTGGATTGTTGGTGAGTATTTGCAACTCCTATTATCAATACAGCAAAATGTGCATTATAGGTATTTACTTCATTTTGTTTTTTCTTTCACCATTTTTACAGACGACAAAATTGCATGTCTGGTTGTATTTTCTATGCACCGTGCACCTTAAATTACCTTCCATTAAATAAACATCAACAAAAAGTTGATGGTCGGACAACGTAATGAGCTAAAAACTGCCCGCTTTTAGTAGAGGTTTTGCTTTTATTATTGGGTGATTTAAAAGGACTATATAGCTGACTGGCTGATCACATTATAATTAAGGTAAAAATTTGCCATTTTGTTTTGTTATGCTGATGAGCTCATTATGGTATTGAATTAGGATGATCAAGCAGAATTGGATGGTTAATAAACATCTTATTGTGAGAAAGTTTCCATGTTGTTTTTGAATATGGGGTGAAAATGTAGAGGAGGATATATTTCATGATAGTCAGGAGATATAGAGACGACGAAAAGAATTTTATTTACATAGACAATTTTTCGGTATGGATTTTTCGACGTTAAAGAATTCAGATCGCATGAGAACCCGATCCCGGGAACAATTTTTCTCGAGACGACAAAATAAAGAAAAAGTGACATTGACGAATCGGGGACAAGTCCCTCTGAAGTGCAATTTATTCACACTGGGAATTTCGCACGCTGATCCGTTCGGGTGGAAGCTTTAAGCTATCGGAATCCCTGGTATAGGTTCGGGGCCGTTCTACATGTGCGTTCGCTAGATAACAGCAGATTTTTTGGCATCTGACTAATTGCTGTCCATTAATATGCTTCACATCGGACTGAAGCCGGCTATTATGCTACTTTTTGCTGGATGCTGCTGGGGTTTATTGCACCTTTTCCTTTTCTCAGATGTTGATAAAAGATCGACCTTGAACGTTAATACTGATGGTGTTTTGACTAAAGACGGAAACCGAAACTTTGTGGTGAATTTATCTAACAATCGAGGATTTAAAAACTATTCATAAACTATTCAATTACCAGTAAATAGCATTTGGCATTTTGGAATTTTTTAATGTTATGTCTGAAGCTAGAATCACTTTTGTTTGGTCGCTGCAAACATGTCTGGAACAAAAGGAAAACCTGTTCATCAAATCCTGAATGCAAAACAAGATATAACCAGTCATATAGAAATCGAACAGTCTAAAGCATGGATATGACATCTAATTTGTGTACAAAAGATCGATGCAGGCAAAGTTGAAGCAGAAAAACGGAAAAATTCTAATCTTAGTTGATGCTTAGCATATTTGAAGATCCGCCTAACCAAATGAAATTGGTTTTTATTCCATATAACACCAGTGCAAAGCTGCAGCCCATGGATCAAGGGAATATTCTTGCCTTAGAGGCTCGTTACAGGAAAAAAATTATGCTGTAAAGATGTTAGAGGAAATTGATAATGGACTAGTTACCCTGTAGACTTTATCAATCTGGCTTGACAGGAAGATAGTAGAGAAACTATATTGCAAATTGTTATGAAGATGCTGGATTTTTTGAATGGAAATGAATTTGATTCAGATCATAAACTTCAAATGAGTGGCTGAAGAAGCATGCAGAAGATCGGAGAAATACTGCAATGAGAAAAATGATCGAGGATTTCGACTTGGAGAACGTTGCAATCGATGAATATGTAATTTCAACTTAGATTACAGAAGAACTAAATTATCAAGTATTTTCTCAACAAACTTAATACATGATAAATGCCAGATAAAGGCTACATTTAACATGTATTAAGTTTGTTGAAAAAATACTTGATAATTTTGTTGTTGTTGATAATAATGTCCGGTCTCATGCGATTGACTTTACTCTTACGCACGTACGCTGTCAATAAAATTCAACTTACCGACATATAATGGTCATAGATGAACTTATTTTATTTATCCAAAAAATAGTGAAGGGAAGAAACAAGACGGACCCTTGAGAAACTATTACAGTGATATCCTATCTTTTTCTACGAAATCCTTCAAACACCAGCAACAAAGGACAAAGCATAGTAGCCATGACTCAAAATAATTGTATTTTTCATACCTATATGGTGTGTGCATAATTCAAAAAAACTTTAATAGTGGATAACGAAATCAAAGGAAATGCAGCAAACTAGCTGAATCCAACAGCTTCAGGTCCTGCTTTCAGGCAAATATAAGATGGTATACGAACCAATCCGTTATGATCCGAAGATGACACAAGACTGCTCAACGATAGTTCTTCCATTGATTCTCGTTGAAAGGTACTACTTAACAGAGAATCACAAATTGATAGCTTCTTCAACGAAGTAACACCAGAAACCAATACTTACAACAAGAACTGAGCAAGGTTCCCAGATTGGAGGAGGTTGAAAAGGCAATCAGACAACTAAAGAAAAATACGTCACCTGGTACTGAGAACATTTCTTCTGAATTCTCTTAACAACCAGACCCCATACTAAGTGCTTAAACCCACATCCTCATAAGTCAAATATGGATTACTGAGACCATACATGCCGAACTTAGAGATGCTTCCATAGTTGCCATCTTCAAGCCAAGTTTAAGATTTTGCTGTTTTTACTTAAAGCTGACTTTTCTTGTAGTGCTTTGCTATTCGATCTTGACAATAGCTTATAGTGGATTTTGCAATTCCTTCACCGATAGACGTTCGGCTTTCTTCACCTTTGTTTTGCAGTATTAGATAAAACGCTTGCAAAACGAAATTACCCTTATTAGTTTACTGAGTGTGGAAAACTTCTAATTTTTCGTCATCTGGTTGGCAGTCGTTGGGCAACTCATGACGATACGTTCCATTTTATGGTAGATATATCAGCAATCACAAAGATAACAAAGAGAAGGATTCTATCTGAAGTATCGAGGCTATTCGACGAGCCCGGTAACCATAAAGGCGAAGCTTGTAATACAAGATCAATGACTACAAAAGTTAGGATAGGAAGATAAGCTACCGGAAAATATTCAGTTGAAGTGGAAGACATTCCAAAAAGAATTGAAAAACGTAGACAAAATCGTGATACCACGATGGACTAACCGAATTCTTGGCAGCCACTTTGAACTACATGAATTCTGTGATTTCTGTGATGCACCTGAAAAAGCATATGGCGCAGTGGTATATATGAAAATACTGGCAACTAATACAGAAGACGTTAAAATTACGTTATCAACTGCCAAATCAAAAGTAGTCCCGGCTAAGATGCGAGCCACTCTTCCAAGACTAGAGATATGTTCAACACTGCTACTAGCAAAACTATTGAGAAAAACCGTCGAGATTCTATCCTCTGATAAAACAAATGCATGAACAGACTCCATGATTGCCTTAGCATGGATAAAAGGCAGTACGAAAAAATAGGAAACCTTTGTAGCTAACAGAGTAGCTCAAATCAATGATCTTATAGCAGAAGACTGCTGGAGGCATATCAGATCTGAACACAACCCAGCAGATATTGTCTCAAGGGGGATAGAACCGTCTGAACTAATAAGTCAAATGATGTGGTGAGAAGGTGCACCATGGCTAAAGTCAAATATGACTGAGCAGGTAGAAAGCCAAACAACAAACGATCCAATACCTGAAGAAATCGACGCATGTCACATAGTTTCCAACAGATGACGAAATAATTATAAAATTCTCCACACTGAATAAACTAATAAGGGTAATTTCGTTTTGAAAGCGTTTTATCCAATACTGCAAAAAAAATGTGAAGAAGAACGAATGTCTATCGGTGAAGGAATTGCAAAATGCACTAGAAGCTATTGTCAAGATCGAACAGCAAATATATTTACCCAATGAAATCCAAGCACTACAAGAAAAGTCAGCCTCAAGTAAAAACAGCAAAATCTCAAACTTGAATCCATTCCTAGACGGTAAAGGAATTTTGCGTGTCGAGGGAAGACTTGAGAAATCGCAGTTGCCATATGAGACGAAATATCCCATAATTTTACCTTATAACTGTCTGCTTACAAAATTAATAATTCTAAATGCTCATCACAACACTCTCCATGGAGGAAATCAGTTAATATTAGCTATCACGCGAAAACAGTTTTGGATCATTAATGGGAAGCGAGCAGTGAAAACTATGATTAGTGGATGTGTAAAGTGCATCCGTTTTAGAGCAGAACGACTAATGAGAAAATCTTCCAGCAGTCAAAGTCTCTCCATCATACCCATTTCTACATACAAGAGTAGACTACGCCGGTCCCATACAAATTAAAGCAACCAAAGGAAGAGGCCACAAATCATACAAAGGGTATGTGGCAATATTCGTGTGCCTTGCCACTAAAGCCATACATATTGAAGTTGTGAGCGATCTGTCAGCAGACACATTCTTAGCCACGTTCAGACGTTCCACTGCAAGAGGCTGCTGCGCGCACATATATAGGAATAATGGTACAAAATTTGTTGTAGCAAGCAGAACATTACAAAAAGAAGTTGTGCAGATAGCAAAAATATCCAATATTGAAGATAAGCTAGTCTATCGGAACCCAGTGGCATTTCATCCTACCAGCAGCTCCCCATTTTGGAGGACTCTGATGGAGAGTAGGGGTAAAATCAATGGAATACCACCTGAGGAGAGTGATTGGAGCAACTTGCCTCGCTTAAGAAAAGTTATCCACACTCATGCACCAGTAAGAAGCTTGCCTTAATTCCCGACGCCTCTGTCCACTAAACGATGATCCCACTGACAAAACACCTCTAACGCCAGGGCACTTTTTGGTGGAAAGAGCACTTGTGGAACCACCAGTAGTCAAGCCATCAATTCTAACTCAACTGAAAGATGGAAATTAGTACGAAAAATTAAAATGGATATATGGAAAAAATGGTCGTCAGATTACTTGCATCAACTTCAACAACGACACAATTGGAAAAACACTAGGAAATCGTTCGAAATTGGAGAGCCAGTCTCGATAAAAAATGAAGATAGCAAATGGCATCTGGCAAAAATAATCAAAACACACCCGTCAGAAGATAACACAAAGAGTAGTAACCACTAAAAAGGCTGATGGAAGTTCAATGAAGCGACCAGTTCATAAACTCACTCCAATATACACAGAACAAGAGAAGGAGCGAGGCAATCCAAATTGTAGGAGTGTTAAACACCTCCAAGAATATATACCGAGCATATTATAGGACATTCTAAAATTGACAGGGGAATATTAAGACTCGATCTGAAATTTGATAAAAATAAATTAGCCAATGATACTCAAACTATAGGTGATTCTATCAAACAGGTTGAAGTTCTTTGTGAAAAGACGAGGGATTAGAGTCAAACACATCGCTAATTGACCACTTAGAGGAGAAGCGGAGGCAAATGGAATCAATGCACCAAGGGATGAAAATCATAAGCGCAAATAGACGCAAGCATGCATTAGTTGGAAAAATACTAACATTTGGGTTAATGATAAAGACATTGAACAATAATTGGAAACAATTCAGGAGAAACTTATTCAGGTATCAAATGACCATACTAAATTCATGTTACATGCGTTAGCGGAATTCAATGAAACAGAAACTCGTATCAATGGACACCTCAGAGAATTCCAAGAGAGAATGAATGAAGGGATTAAGGCCATTGAAGAGATGCAACACTGGTACAAAACCGTAGATACCAACGCTGAATATTTATCTCCTAAGCACATATCAGATAGTATTAAATTATATAGACGACGTCCTAAATCATCACCAACGTCTGCTAGTCGTACATTATCATCAAAATTATTTGTTTGAATTAGTATACCCCATCCAGATTGAAAACGCAATATTAGATATATCGAAGAAATTACCTCCAAACATACAAATTATATCTTTCCCACTACTAGAAACAAGAATTCATCACAATTACAACTCCATACATGTTTTAGGATATTTTGCGAAGAAGAATTTAGAAGAGGTGTATATCTGCTCTCCTGTTCCAACAAGAACCATTAATACAAGTCCACATTGTGGTATAGATGAAATTTACCAACGCACAGAAAACACAACATGTCCTATCCACGAGATCTCCTTGCAATCAATGACATGGAAACAGTTAAGTACGCCTATAACGCTTGGTTGTTTGTGACACCTACAAAAGTAAAAATGGTTATAATTTACGATGGTGTCCGAAAAGTGATAACAGTTAACTGTACAGGAGTAATAAGTATAAATTTCGCAAAGCTGCATAATTAAAGCCAATAAGAATATATTATCTCCGAAAAAACTAGACAGCGTGTGAACTATTTACCGATTATTACTATGACAAGGTGATCTTAGGAAATTACGGGCCAATCGAAGAGAAGATTGACTATATTGTTGACGGTATTTCATATCGACAGCTTCGAGATCAAGCTCGTATTTTATGTTTCCAATCAGGTGCAGAGGCATTTGAAAAAATCATATTGGATCGTCAACAGGCTAGAGGCTTGTTGTAAACTGAAATCAAGGAGGTTAACAAAAGCACTACAAAGATGTTCTTGAGAAAAATATGGCAAAGTGCCGCATCGATGCCAGCAATAGGAAAACGACAACCAATGATCGAGTAGTCCAAGACAGACCGCAAACGTTTGACGAACAGCGACGCAGACACGAGATCGAATATAGGGACCGCAGGAAAAAGCGAGAGAACAGAAGACAATGTTGCCAGAGGCTGGTTGTGCCAATACTGTGGAAGAGTGTGCGGCTGCAGAATTGGTTTATAACCCATTAGAAAACGCACATTAATCGACTATAATGAGAATAGAATAGAAGATCATATAATACCACGAATTCCATAGACAAATTGCTTTCCATGAAGGCTATGTTAATAAACTCCTGAAGAACAAAATTCAATTGAAGAACGCTCCAAAAAGTTTTGGAGAATATTATGAGAAGAAATTTCCTATGTGAATAAGCAACCTAAAGAAGTGTTTTTTATGCTGCATATGTATACCTATTTAATTTTAATGGTTAAGTGCCTCTTGGCGAACCCTGCCATTATACAATTTAAAAAAATACAATAATAATTATCATAGTCATTAGAATCCATTGATCTAGATCGCAAACGTCGTACAAGACGAAATCGTTATTGTAATTTTTATAAAATTAGGGTTTCTTTGCATGTAATGTGATTATCAAGCGATAAGGGTCATTAATTGGCTTGTGAGTGGATAATGACTTTATTTCTTGATGTTCATATTACGTGAAATGCCTATTAGGATGTTAGTAGTTATTATCATTCCTATTATTTACTCATTGTTAATATTACATTTCCCATCTACTATGTAATAATAAACTCATCAATTAACCTCAGTTCAAAAAGGCAAAACGCAGATATCTGTAATCTAAAACCAGTTCGATAACTGTTTTGTTACCTCGGGCTGCCATGTTGAATTATGGCCGATCGGGGCCCGATTTTGAGCTGATGCTTTTAGGATTTCCTATATAACAACACAAGCACTCAATATAGGTTTAATTGAAAATTACGAAGCATAGCTAAAACTACTTACGCATCTAATTCGAAAGAGGTGTTAAGTCACGGCCGATGGACAGCTTTAAATATGGAAATTGATAACATTAGCGAAGAACCATTAGTTTTGCGGCTGTTGATTAATCGAAGTTGTTATATGGGCGTACAAGAACAATGATACTTAACACTTCATGTGAACCTGATGCAATTCGTTTGTTTTACGAGGTAATTAGTACAGTGGAAGTCTCAATTAATGTTTTAAATATTTACTTGGCAAATAGAATCCAGATCACTCGCACCAAATAACACCACTAAACAGATAGAGTCCTTTTGCTTGTGCAATTATTTGAAAACTGCCTCAAGAATCCCGAAATTCTTTCAAAAGAGAAAGTAGCCACCAGAAAAGTAATTAGGTGGCTAAGCAGGAGGTCTAAAATTTGCGTAACATGAAAGTGCTATTTGCATATTGTGCAAAATTGCTCTGAAATGGTAAAGGTGCTCAGTATGCGGTCGTCCCTTTTATATATGGCTGATATTAGGTAGGTAGGTAGGTATTCTTGGCCTGTGGTTAGATAGAAAATGATGATTTAGAAAAAATTTCAAGACTTTTTTGGTTTATTAGAATAAAAACTGTAAGGTATTTCTCTGATCATATTCTTCTCTGATGAGGTGCGTTTGCATATTATGCAATTTTTGTGGAAAAGAAGGATTCTGACTCAGTATGCGGTCTTCCTTTAAACCCATACCATTATTTCTTTTGTCACATTTATTAGCAAAATTTTGCATGGTTTTTAGCAAACTAGGTCAAGTAGCTATTACAGTTGCGTAAAAGTTATCATCTGTGTGGGAATTCTGAAGAAAAAAAATTCTCGTTTGCGCCTGACCATGTGTTGGAAAAAAGAAATCCTATAAATTATGGTTATGACATTTTTCATGCAAATTTGCTCTATTGTTAGGAAAGATCAATAGATATTGAACAAGATGTTAAAATATCGAGGAGCGCTATTATTGTTTGAACTCAAAGTACGCCGTTAGTCGGATATAATTTCAGATGTCCGACATTCTTGTTTGGTTCAACATGCAATAGTATCTTTAAATAAAGCTTGGACATTCAGTGGCAATTGAAGTTATGTCTTTGGATTTAGTTAAAAAAGCTTTTGCAGTTTAAATCTCTGAAAATATTCAATTTTTTTCCTGGATATTTTCTAGATATTTTAAAAAACATATATATCAAGCCAAAGAATGAGATTTTTGCCAGACACTTATTATCATCAAGAAAACAACAAGTTGGTGAGTCTGTAGATCAATATTTACAAGCCCTGAAGCTCATGAGCCAAGACTGCAATTTTAAAGCAGTCAATGCAGCAGATCCAAATAGGGACAATTACATCAGAGATACTTTCATAACTGGTCTTACTTTTTCTCATATAAGACAGAGGCTATTGAAACATTGTACTTTGAGCTTAAGCACAAGCATTAGATACTGCTAGAGCACTAGAAATAGCTCAGCAACATTCCGAATCTTATCTTACACCTTTCTGTTCAAATATGAATGCTGCGATCTCTCATCAAACTCCTGACAATTCTTCTTCGAATGTACTGATCGAAAATGACCATGCTATAGCAGCTGTTGCTTCTAAATGTTCCTTTTAAGGTAGATCTAGACATGTCAGAGATAAATGTCCAGCGAAAAATTCCATTTGTTATACAACTGCGGAAAGAAAGGCCATTTCACCCAGGTCTGTCAATCGAAAAATCGAAAGCCTCATTCTACTAAGATAACAACTGCTGCTCTTTTGATGGGGATATCTGGAATTGCTTCTCCCGTCAGTTTATCAAAAGCCCTAATCGAAATGCAAATCAATGGATTTATGGTCAAGGCACTGGTCGACACAGAAAGTTCGGATAGTTATATTTCCGGTACAGTTATAAAAGAAGAACATATGATTTTTTTTTCTACAACACTGAATTTTATCCCGTAACCGTTACTAATTACACAGATCTGGATATCAAAATATCGTGACAGATACGTTTTCAAGAATATTTTCTTCGATTTTACCTTATTCTAGTGACAAAACATTGTATAATCTACCTAATTTTCTCTGTCATCTTGGTATAAAAAGACTGTATCACTGAGTCCGATGTAAGAATCTAGCTTTATCACTAGACGATATCAAGAGAATTTCAGCCACCTGTCCCGTTTGTGGTGAGATCAAACTAAGGTTTCATAGAAATCAAGGGACCATCATGAAAGCTACTGCCCCTTTCGAAAGAATAAAAGTAGATTCTGAAGGTCCATTGCCATCTGAGAACCAAAACCGCTATATTTTGACTATTGTGGATGAATTTTCTATAGATTCCCATTTGGTTGTCCTGACATGACCTCAACAACTATTACTTTTACTTTACTTTATTACTTTTTTCTATTTTTGGGACACCATCGTACCTGCATAGTGATAGAGGAATATCATTTTAGTGCTTAAACCGTAAATAGCATGCCGCGGGAGCGGTAAGCATGGAACCCATAGAAAAAATACCAATCAAGCGAAAAGCTTCAAGCAGCCTACAATGAGCGAAGAATATTCAGCCAGTGCCACTGAAACTGAGACGGAAGTGGACGAAAAAAGCGAGATGGAGGATAGCTGGGAACCAAACCCTCCTGCTTACAACGTTAAAACCAACCATCGGTTTGGCGTCCTTACAGTGGATGCATACACCGAGATATACGGAAGAAAATCGAATAAAATCCGAAGGATTGATGACCAGAGACCGAGCACAAGTGCAGGAGACTAAACAGCCCCAACTGCTGCAACCCCGACAATACCAACCAACACGGGGGCCCCAAAACAGCAAAAAATCCCACCTATTGTGGTGACGTCCAAAATTGAATACCAAAGCTTCATAGCTGAGCTTAGTAAAATAGTTAAGCCAGAATCTGTCAAGACACAATTCAATAAAAACAACACCAGGATTTTCTGCTCGACCATGGAGGAAGAACAGAAAGTCAGGAAAAACTTTGGAGAAGACGACCGGCTGGAATTCTTCACCTACACTACGGCGGAAAAAAAAGACGCAAGAAAATGGTCATGAAAGGGCCCCCAGCTCTGGATATCGAGCAAACAATCCAGCTATTTGAAAGTGACAATAATCTCAACATCATAGAGATGGTGAGAATGCATAGACACGATACTAAAATCCAGGACGTCAAGAGAGTGAAATACCTAGGACAAATTGTTATTAAATGGGAGAAGTACCGCAAGAGGAAAGGATACTCCCAATGCTACAAATGCCAGAGCTATGGCCATGGAAGCAGCACTTGCAGGAAATAGGCAAAGTGCGTAAAATGTGCAGGAGCACACCCAACCAAGGATAGTGCGGAACACCTAAAAGACAATTTCAAGGCAAAGTGCGTAAATTGCCAAAAAGAACACAGTGCTAATTATACCCAGTGCGAACCTCTTCTCAAATACCTTGGTAAGTCAAGAAATGTAATAGTATATTACATGCGGAGGTAGAAAGTGTTTCATTATTGTTGAGAGATACTATTGTTGACCGAGGTGCGAAGCGCCGAGGTCAACCAATTCTCGAGAGAATATATGTGAAAACTTTCCACCGAAATATGTGTAATATTTTATTTTGAACCATCAATTATTGGAAAAAATAAGGTAAAAATATGACAAAAATGGAATTTCGACTGACACTCTGACACCGACATTGACATGACATAAAATTTCAACAATATAAACACATGTGACCTGTGCATATGACATCTATTTCTAAATACAAACATTGCACCACTACTCCTTATAACCGGCAAGGAAACGAGTAGTGTGAACGGTATAGTGGAATTATATGGGAAACCATTCAGTTAGCTCTAAAATCAACAAACATGGATATAAAGCATTGGCAGCAGGTACTGGTCGACTCTTTACATTCAATAAGGTCTTTGTTATGTACAGCAACAAATTGTTTACCGCGTGAAATGTTCTGTCATCCTCGAACATCTACAAATGGTTCTTCAATTCCAACGTGGTTGAGTATTCCTGGTCCAGTCTTCGTAAAGAAGCATGTAAGACAAAGCAAGTATGAACCGGTCGTGGTCCGTGGAAGAAGTGCAACTCCTAGAAGCCAACTCTGATTATGCTCATATCAGATTAGCTAATGGTAAAGGAACAATTGTGTCAATACGTCACCTTGCGTCAAGAGGAGATTCTGTTCTGCATCAAGAAACGTCGAATGAAGATATGAATGTACAATGTAGAACATATAGAAACGAACCTAATGATCAAAACAATGACCAATGTATCGGACCAGATCCCATTCATCAACTCAATTACGATTCTGATGCTGGAAATCTTGATGGGATACCTATAACACCATCAAGGAATCTAGGCGATGAAGCTGTAGAAAATATAACTGACTATTCCTTGAACCGACTAAAATGTTTAAAGAAACCTCCTGTCTATTTGAAAGATTTTGATGTTCTGTTTGTCAACCTTGACAGTTGGTCAATGTTAGTTATATGCTCTGTATAGTAATATTCTGAGTTTATTAAAGCCTGTATTCTAGAGGTTTTCTTTTACTTCACTAGTGAAACTATCAACTTCAAATTTACAGGAAATATAGTTGAAAGTGTCTTTCAATGACTGAAATAGTCCGTAATTCAATGTCGACATTGAAACTTGAGTTATTTTTGGATAAAACATTGAATGAGAGACATCTGAAAATATATAGAATTTTTTCTCATGCAATAATTATGGAAATATGGTTAGGTGTTTTTTATAAAAGCAATTATTGTCCACTCGGCATTTTTTTAATGTTTATTTTCCGTTCAATTATCACTGTCAATTTCGAAGGAACCTCTTCAACCAGAGCTGAATAATAAAAACTCCAGAAGCTTTTTATCGGAAATTTGATTGGCTAAACTACAAGCCAATATTTCTTTCTAGTGTCTTAAGTATAGGCTATACGGAGAAGAACTTTCAAATTGATAAACATGCTTGGCCAAAATTATTCTAGTCTTCTATAAATTCTGAGTCATTTTTATTTGCCAACCCAAGTGTATGCAAAAACTTTACACCTGCTATGCAAAACAAGGTCAGACTTAAAAGGGTTTTTATTTCTATTATACCAACCGAAAAGGTCAATTTCCATAGAAATTTTCTGGTTAAAGAACACGGTTCCTGATATATGGCAGCCATTGTGCCCTTTTGGTCACTCGCCTGCCATAAACCCATTTATACTCGGAAGAGAAGATAATTGTCGGCAAATTTGTTGGGGAATCTGGGATTGCCAACTTCTGTTAGTTTCGAATTAACATTTTCCACGCGAGTAACGACTGAGAGGTTTGTTTCCTATTGCTTGATTAATTTTTGGGCTGTCGACAGCAGAGAATAGGAATTTCATTTGAAATCGAAGAAAAATCCTCGAAGCCATGAAAGTTTAAAATAAATTTGTTACGCTCCAGGTCTTAAAAGGGTTGAAAGGATTGTTGTGCTCTAGTTATTAAATGTTTGCAAACTTTAACTTTATGACCAAATTATCGGAAAAAAGGCGAGAAATTCTTTTATATTATAAATACAAAAGACAAACCTGCACTATTATAAAAGCTTTTAGAAAAATTAAATTCAAATTACAATTTATAATCCATTAGATGCAAGTAATACCTAAACCACTTTATGTAATATTGTGTGGGCATTGAAGTCTTCAAAGTCACTTATGGTAAGCAAATCTGACACGGTGCGCCTTTTTAATAATAACAATTCTAAAACATGATTTGTGGCTACATTATCGAATAACAAAATATCTGGACACCTCTTGTGATTGTGCATGAATTAGTTATGGCTTTTTAAAAACGGAATTATTGTTTCTCGAAGCCCTGGGTGATTTATCTGGCCTGTTTCGGACGATGATTAATGAGCTACATAGAATTTTTCTTAAGTGGGATTAGAGAAATAACACAACAATATGATTATGAATTTACGTTTTTTATTTTTTAACAATGGGCTGCCCATGGTTGTTGGTTCACGGTGCGAGTATCTGAAAAATAGAAACAAAAATTCAGTTGCGTAATTTAAATTCAAAATCATTAAATGGAGGACTTAAAAATCCCATCTTTAATTCAAACTGTACTAGGGGAGGGTAAAAATAAAAAGGCCGCAATTCCTTCTTCCGAATTTAATGCACCATCAAGCGAAAACTTCACGCGGTAAAAATACACTCACTTAAAAAAAGTTAATCTTGATTTTCATGAATAGATTAGCATGAATTGATCAGTTTAAATAAAAAGGGCTTAAATTTATGTACCTATTAAAATTTGCTAGTTTATGAAAAGTCATTAGTTTTGGTCTGTACCTACCTATTGATATTCGTGGATCACAAAATTCAGACAGATTCTGGTTCAGATTAGCTTCCAGAGTCTATCACAAAATCAGGAAGGCAGAAAGAAACAACTTTAGGTCTTTTTGTGAAAACATCACATCGACTGGAAAGCGGAAAACACTTCCATCCATAGAACCATCCAGCCTACTTGCTTTCATAAAACTTGAACGCTGGATGAGGTAGTCTGAATAAGAATCCTATCAACTTAAGCATCCAGCAGGGGGAAACAAGAGATCTATGTAGTGGTGGGAAAATATCGAATTCAAAAACTATCGATAGTTTGATAGTAGTGGTTGATTAACTTTCGATATATCGATAGTACTATCGGTTTAAAAATATAACCTAGAACTGAAATGAAAATTGAAGATTCTAATAGTATTTGTACAACAATAATTATTTAACTACAACGCTTTAAAAAAGCAACCATTTATTTTGATTAAACAACATATTTATATTTTTCGATTTAAGTTTGGTTCTTTTAACTGTCAAAATATTACCAGCCTCCGAGAATAACCTTTCCGTAATGGCGCGAAATGGAAGCGCCCCCTTACGTCGGCAATCTTTAACTCCGTCACTCCTGTCAGAATTCAGCATCAGCTTTCGACCTGTGACCACTCCTAGTCAGTAAGCGCTTTCTTTTATTCACCGATGGCTCCATCTATGACCTGTCTTATGTTTGTCTAGTTCATAGAAAATCGGAATGGCTGTCTCATAATGCTTTCAACAGATAGATCCATCGATGAATAAAAGAAAACGCCCAGTGTTACCAATTTATTAATAATACAAAATTCGATAGTATTCGATAGTCTAGGGAAAATTATCGATAGTTCGATATTTTTAATTCCGCAACGAGCTATCGATATATCGATAGTTTCATTCGATAGTTTCCCACCTCTAGATCTATGCAGGTTGCAATGTAGGACACCTCCAAGGCAAATTTAGCTGAAATTGAAACCTAAAAGATTTCGTTCTGAAAATGCTCCTTGGTATAATGTGAGACACTTTGAATTGACGAGGAGGCAGGACTTTCACTATCAACGACATAAAATATTTCCTCACAGTGCTCATTTACTTGAACTTTTGATATCAACCCAAAAAGCTTATTATAATACCGAAATTAGTGAAGCAGGGAATGATGTTAACCATATATGAAGAACACTAAACACTATAATCAAAAATTCCAAATCCAGGAAAGACCGCTTGCTGCCCAAGTTAGTACATGAAGGACACACTGTGTAGAACCCACAAGATGTTGCCAACTTCCTGAACCAATACTCTCACGCTCAACTCCAACCAACTTCTACTGCCTATAAAAGTCAATGGTAACCTGTGACTACACTGCAGTTATTAACAAATTAAAACCAGGAAAATCACCTGGAACTGACAGCTCAGGCGTTGATACAATCAAGGAATTGAAAAATGAAATATCGCCTACTTTATGTAAGTTGATAAATCTTGTTTTTAATATTGCATCTGTACCAAGTCTGTTTAAAATGGCAAAGATTGTCCCTTTGTTCAAGGGTGGTGATAGCACAGAACTGAATAACTACAAGCCCATTTCCTTGCTTCCAGCAATGTCTAAGGTATTGGAAACCTATGTAAATATGAGAAAAACCAGTTATTTGGATGGAATAAATTTTTGGTATGCGGGTCAATATGGATTCAGAAATCACAGAAATACCTCCTCAGCAACTACAGACCTAATTATAAATATTTATGAGAAGGTTGATAAGAGATATAAATGTGTACTTATCTCGCTGGACCTGAGAAAAGCTTTTGATACAGAAATCAAAAAATTCTCGTGGAGGTACTTGAAAAAACTGGTATTGGAGGTTCAGCATTACTGTGGTTTGAAGATTATCTATCTGGCAGACTACAGTAGGTTGAATGTGAAGGTAACAGGAGTAAAATGGAAAATGTTGTACACGGAGTGCCCCAAGGTTCAATTCTGGGACCGACACTCTTCCTAGTCTACATCAGAGGCGCTGACTTTTGAAAGTTCTCACGAGTGCAGGGTGCAGGATAATAACTTTATACATTTGTTTATAGGTGGAGCGAGAAGGTTGCTGCAGGCGCAAACTGTGTAAATTCAAATTACGGTATTACTCGCAAATTCCTGGTTCATCAAAAATTCACCCCCAGATCGACCCAGGACCACCCAACCTCGTTCCCTGACGTTTCGGTCTTTTGGACCCCATCGAATTTCATCTTGCAAGACGATAGCGCACTATACACCACCCCTGAGTCTACCACGTTTGTAGCTAAGGATAAGGGCCCAGGCAGGACAAAGAACAGAGTTGTGCGTCCCGAACCCCCACCATTTTCACCCGGAAGAGGCCGAGACCAAAGTCTCCCAGGGATGACTCTAATAGTCCACTCCATCGGGCACCCAAACGTCGAGTGACATTCATAGATGAGCACCCCGCACCACCTAACAACCTCCCCACCTGCTTCACTGATGCCACCTTCCCTTCCGGTCATTGACCTCACCGACGAACCCAACATCGGTCAGGAGGTCCAAAAAGTCCAAAATCTCTACAGGGCATCCTGGGTAGTTTTAAACTTAAATTGCATGATACTGATATTACCCCAGGGAACGGAATGACCATCAAACACGTTTCTATTTCCGCACCCATGAGAGGTTGTTCATGGGTGCACCTGTCCAATGCCCCCATGTAGTCGTCACCAGTGGTCTACATGAACTTACTGTCATACATACCTCTCCAGGGCTCTCTCAATTTGTATGCAGATGATACTTGCTTCACTTATTTTGACAAGGACCGTGCTAACTTCAAAATCATCATTGGAGAAGACTTTAAAAAATAAGCGATTGGCTCTGTTATCACATACTTAGTTTAAATGTAAAAAAATCAAGTTATATGGTAATATCGAAGTTTCAGTCCTGGCCTGCCTTCACGATAGTTAAACTTTCAAGGTCTCCCATTGACTCGTGCAAACTGCAGCAAATACCTGGGATTCTTTGTCGATTGAAAACGGTCTGTAAAAAGATAACATTGGGAAATGGAATACTTGGTCAAATATCTGACTATCTGTCCTTTAGGCATCGTAAGATGACATACATAATTCCCTTATCCATTTTCACATATCACATCTAACTCTGCTATGAAGCAATGCCTCCCGTAACAAACTGCATCCATTGTCAGTTCTCCAAAATCGTGCTATGAAAGAATTGCTTTAGGTGCCGCTTCTGTTTCCAACAAAGGACTTCTAATATCCGAATGGCATCCTGGACATTCACTCCCTGTATATCTTGCAATCATGCATCTTTATCAAGACTTCCAATGTTCACTCTACAATAAGTCTCATCCCAGCCAACACAATTCATCACCACAATATCAGACTCAATGAAAACTCAATAACGTCGGCAATGAACACTACAACTCAACTGACCAACGCAGCATTTTGTCAGAAGGACTACGGGTACTACAATAGCATTACAGAATCTATTGAAAGATTGAACATAACTTGCTTCAAGTGTTAGCTGAAGCACCTGATCTTCGATGGATACTTTGAGACTGTACAATGAAATACTGTATCTTGAATTAAGAACTAATATATTCATAAATGCAATAACTTTGTAATACAGCCTGCTTTGTACTGGATATTTCCTCTTGTGTGATATTATATAATGTATAATAATATGGTATATATTATAATAATGTTGTGCGCCCCACGTTGGGCGCCAAAAAGTATAACGTAGATACTTTTTTTGGCAATTGCCTAATTATATTGCGTACGGCTAGTCAGCATCAATTTGGAGGCCATGGGTTTATGAGATCCTTGTATATATCTTATCTTTGGGCGCCACCAAGTTAATTGAGACTTAACTAGGAAGATTACCTAATTGAAGAAGTAGTCTATGAATCAAAGTGGAGTTGAAATTTAATTTTCGAAGAAAAGCACCAAGTCTTCCTCCACAAAACTTTAATTATTTCCTACATGTTTCGGAACTAGAGAATTCCATTATCAGGGGCAAGTATGCTCAGAATAAGTGCTCTTAAAACATCATCATTTGAAACATTTTGGATGAGGTCGCTGGATTTGCAAACGGTGGAGGAACATCAAAAAAATAGGTCAAAAATTAAAAAAGAAAACACATATAGGTACAAAAAGAATTTAAAAAACGTATACTGAATAAAACTGTTTAGGAACATGTAATAAGGAACTTTAATTTGTTTTGTTTTTCAGTCTTATTTTAAATTTAGATTTATGGAGAGGCATCATGTAAGGGCTAGGGCTCTCCACCTGACCATACTTGCCCCTATATCACTCAACCTGGTTCCCTCAAAGTGATACCAAAAGGTTGTTGAAGAGGAGCTACCAAAGCCCTAAGAAGAGCAATCTAGATCCAGCCTGGGTCCAGTTTAAACACAGCCCAGGATCTGTCTAGATACTGCCTAAAATCCGTCAGATACAGCCTAGAATCCGTCTAGATACAGCCTAGAACCCTATAACGATGTTCGTATAAAAAAACAGATCGAGCCCCAAACATTATAGAAATAATCTCACCTCTAACTGAGGGATACTCTAGGCCAAAAGTGAAGTCTTAAACTTCCAAAAGCTGCTCGGAACGATCCTATTGAAGAAATGAAACACGTGTTCTAGGTTAATAATTCCTGAAAAAAATCTCAAAACTTACCGAAACAAAATCCGAAATGACCAAGGGACAACTCTAGACAATGATCAACAAGAAATTAGTCTAACTTGAGTTTCCCTGACACTAAATTCCAAAAAGTCTTGCCTAAAAACAATCAGGTCAAGACCGACCACAGACCACACGCCATGAGGTCTCAGAAGCAAAAGGGGAGATTCTTCCTCTTAAGAAAGGGGGCCTCCAACGTCAAACTTCTAATTTTGACATTGATGAAAATTAAGAAAAGGGCGTGTTAAGTTTCAACCCAAAAATACGAACTGAAAGGTGGATGTGTATAAATGACTCCAGATAACCGGTAAATGCTGAAAATTGCCTATAGAACCTAGGTATATCAAAAAGTAGAACAGGTCTTAAAGAAAACGCCTAGACAGCGACAGCTGTTCATTGACAGATGTATGATGTAACTGAAAAATCAAAAGAAGTAAACAACAACAATTATAACCTCAGATTATTTATTAATTGGATTTGCCAACTATAGTCGAAGGTACTCTCTCGATGTTATATGTATATGATATTGAATGACTCGCATAGCTTTCCAGCTCAGGGTCTCTAGTTTAGGTACATATATCTATTATTTAACTATCATGTTGAAATAAAGGGAAAAAAATAAATAAATCATAGAAAATTAAATATTTGAAATAAATTATGGAGCCTAATTATAATGTATTATCGTTATTGCAACTCATATATAATTTTCTGGATATAAAAATGAGTTGATTCCTTCCCTGCCCCACAAACAATATCCGCGTTTTCCGAAAAATATTTCGCCGTCCTCGCCTATGGGTATATATACAATTTTTCAGGAACAAATGATTTTTTAGGGCGCTCGGAAACGAGGAAAAATATAACTGGCATTTTTCGCCCCATAATAATTATAATAGTAGCCTGTCTCTAATATTTTTCAATTTCGCGTCAAGTGATTAAGTGCCGGTTATTATTCACGGCCGGATTTTTTTCGGAAAAAAAGGGTGTCCGTCCGCTTGTTCCTCTGTGACGCCATTGTTGTGATGTGCATTAAAAATACGCTGGAAATTACGATTAAAATTTTTTTGCAGACAGACGCCTGGGAAATATTTCCATAAACAATATTCTTCATTTAAAACTACTATTAGTTAATAAACATCTCATATTTATTTTTACCTAGGAATCCGCGTGTGTCATTGGGTCAAAGATAGATTTATGAGCAGCAAAAGGCACGTTGTTATACCTACAACCAAAATGAGAAACCGGAATTTTGTTCGTGAAGGTAACAAATATGATTTGGATGATGAAATGGTTGCACGTTATAAATGGCCCGTCCTTTTCAAGTTTCCCGTTCTGGCTATGCCTCAACTAGCACGAACGCAACGACCCGAATTTTCTTGTTTGGGGAAGCATGAAACAGTATTTTTTTGGGGGGATTGTCTAAATTTACAGTGAAAATAAATTTAATTTCAAAACCAAATAGTTCTATTCATTCCAATGATATCACCATCATTGGCACGAAACAAAAATACAGCAATTTCTCAACGGACTAAACTCGCTCCGGCTCGGATGGAGGCCCTCTCTCCGGTAATGAATAATGGAACAGAGGGCCCGGCAAAGAAACAAGACTTTGGCGTGATTGAGAGATCGGAAGAGCGGGCCAGAATATAAAAAGGAGATCAGGAATCGTTCTGCGGGCGACAAAAACTGATAAATATCCCGGAGATTTAGGACGGAGGATCCGAGGACCGCCGCAAACTTTTCCATAACGTATTACGTGATCCAGAGTCGCTTAATGTCCTTCGATCCGCGAACTTTTCAACAAAATAGAAAAAACACTCTTTTTTGTTGACGGGCTGGGGAAGTTTTATAGGTTCCTCAAGGAAAAGTTCTGCCATTATACATTAAACAAATAAAGAGCGGTAAATGTTTCAGAAAAACAAACGGGCTGATGGTAATAATTAAATTAGTAGTTCATTAAGCGCGTTAATACAACAACCGACATTAAAAATAATGGGTTCTGTAAATGATATCTTGTGATTTCGGAGCGTGTGCACGCGATTGTGCTGTCCGGTCGTGGCCGGTAACCAGTCATCAAATACAACGTCATATTTTATTTATTATAAAAGCGAAATTGTTAATGGGTGATAATTAGCCTGAATGATGTATTAATGAACATAAGATTTAGGAGATTTGAAAACAAGATTGATAACTGTTGTGATTACAACAAAACTATTGAGGTAACCCATCTTATATCATATCCTTGGAATAGTATTTGAGGCCAGATGTATCACTTGAAAAAGAAGAATTGAAGTGATCTATAATTTAGTAGTTGTCAACTTCTCACTGTTTATATAAGAACGTATATCTCCGAGCATTAAATTAAGGCTGTGGTCGAATATAGCCAAGGTTGTGGTTTCACGGTCCGAAAGTACCTAATCACATTATTCTGGAAAAGTGGGTACTTTTGGAACTTGGTTTCCTGAAATCTGGTTAACCAAATGTCAAAATAGTTACCGGCTATCGGATGTCGGTTATGTTGGTTTTATCTGTTAATTCTGTCAATTATTTTTTCATTTCATAAAGGATTTTTTAGCGAGTAACCGTTTGTAACCGTGTTGTCGCGAGCTATAACCGTACCTCACCACTGGATTTCTATCAAAATTACTCCCACCTGGATAAAGTTTGTTAATAAACCTCTTTTTCGCGAAAATGAACCGGTTATAGAAAGCGATTATACAAAAGTGAGGTTATAGACACCTATTAGGCATTCTAACGACCTGTCAAAAATGGCACCTGGTTACATTTTTCCATTTTTAGCCGTTTTCTATCCTTAGGATATAGGCCTCTTCCAAATTTGACCATTGTCTTCGGTTTTGCGCAACTCGGTACAAATTTGAGCCTGCAACCTTCTTTATCTCGTCGTAGCATCTTTGTTGGGGTCTTCCAACACTTCTCCTCTCTTTCCAAGATCTCCATCTAGTGATATACCCGCTCCAGTTTTCTGTATATGTCTGGCCACGTGTCCTGCCCATAAATTCCTAAAATTCGTCTTTCCATGGTTCTCTGATGTACTTCCAATTTGTGTTTAATTTTTCTGGTTATCACTCAGGTCTCGCAACCATATGTGACAACAGGCAGTATACACTCGTTATAAACTTTTGATTTCATTGGAATATTCATCCCAGTATAATTCTCCTATCAATTTCCATTTTTTGATTTTGTTTGCCCGGTGCTATAGCTTGGCCCAAGTCTGCATCTGGTGTATTTGTAATAAACTGGGTCTGTGTGTAGTTCATGTGTAATCCTCATCCTGTATTTCTTCCAACATATCTATCAATTCCTGTTTGTCTTTTGCGAATAGTACAATATCATCCTTTGTTTTCCCATTGTAGCTTTTTAAAAATATCCTCGAGCACTAAAGTGAATAGTTTTGGAGATATTACGACCCCTTGCCGAACTCCTCTTTTGGCGTTTATTCTGTTAGATGATTCAGGAAGTCCTATCGACATTGTCGAAGTCCTATAGATGTGTTCACTGGGGTTTATATAACGTTAATCCACTCTGGCATTTCTCAAGGATTTTATTATTGCCCAGATTTCTACTGTGTCGAAGGCTTTTCGGAAATCGACAGAAGCCATCCATGGGTTTATATTATATTCTGTAGCTTTCTCGATCATTTGCCTTACTGTATGTAGATGATCTGTCGTGCTATAATGGCTTCGAACTTCAGCTTGTTCCTTTGGTTGGTAAACTTCGAGTTTTCGCTCTAATCTGTTGGTGATTATTTTGCTGAATAATTTATATATTTGTGATAGTAAGCTTATCGGCCGGTAGTTTTCCGTCGGGTCACCTTCCTTGTAGATCAGAACAACTACAGCATTCTCCCAATCTTTGGGTATTTGTTCTTCTGTTAGGCACCTATTGAATAGTTTCACTAGTTCTTGTCTCGTCTTAGTATTGCTTTCCTTGAGCATTTCTGGCAGAATGTTGTCTTCTTCTGCCGCTTTACCATTATTCATCTGGGATAACCCTTTCTCCAGTTCTTCCATGTCGGGCATATCTTCTGAGCTTGCATTTACTATTCGTATTTTGTCTTCTCTTGTCCTTGTGTTTGCTATTTTAGATTCGTACAGATCTCTATAGAAAGATTCCACAACTTTTAATATCTGTTTTCTGTCTTCTACTATGTTGTTTTTCGCATCTTTTATTTTTGTTATCTCTTTCTTAGGTGTGTTATGTCTTTTAAATATATTTAGTCCTTTGTTTTGTTCTAATAGGGATTGTACTTTTGTACATTTTTTTCAATTATCCTCATCCATCGTAAAGTAAATTTGCATGATTTTCGTGTTTGCTGGACCTGATGGAGGAAGAATTGATAAATTCACAATACTTCCGTCATTGGCACGAACATTTATAAAGGAAATTGACAAATTCTTAATTTTTCTTTTCTGAGTCGAAGAAAATTTGCAGCATTTTCATCAGCCAGAGGAGGAATTGCACATAAGGTGTCCGTCATCAACATAAGCCGACTTTCTTCAGAATAAATGATACATCGATTCAAAATCTGCAATTAGTGAAAAGCAAAATCCTTCAACTGTCCAAAGATGTTAAGAGTCTTTTAGGAAAATATAAAGTGGCTTATCACACAAAATGGTTGCCAGACATAGGGAACTATTAGTAAGACATCGGCTTTGAAGGATCAGAGATTCTCTTAAGAGGTCCATAAAAATGAAGGTAATATAGAAAATGAAGATGCCTAGTGAATCGCTTGGAATTGATAAATTTCTAATTTTCCTTTGAATAAAGGACATTCACAGGAATTTCATCTACTGGAGGAAGAATTCATATTTTCTCAATTCTCAGTGATTTACTACAATACTTTTGGGAGAAAATTGAAGTAGGTGTACCAAGTTTCTCTTTAACTTAAAAGTAAGGACCCCTCTATCTCGGAGTTGGGACCAACTAGAAAAAAACTGAGAACGTCACTGAATTCTGCTTTAAAAAGTGCTTCTAGAAAGTTTTTACGGAAATCAATAATTTTCATAAACAAAAAAGTTATGATGGTTTCACATTATTGCTCAAAATCGAGAATCGCCCTCTAGCGGCTAAACGGTTGAAGATATCAAAATGCGGTTTGCACCAATCAAAATTTCAAGAAATTTGAGCCTCGGAGTGAGGGGTTCATTTTTTTGTATCTTGCTCAGAAATTGATGTTTCCTATTAAAACCATCCAAATTCGGACACCCTGTACAATTATTTACCTGTATTCAGTGCAGCATTAATCAAAGTTGAATTAACAATACGTAACCTGAAGGGCTTTAATATTATGTAACAATATAGGTAGGATAAATACCTAGATACCTAATAAAATTGAAGTACCTAACAATACCCAACCTGAATGGTAAATTTCATATAGTAAAGGTAAGATATATAATTGATTAAAACTGAAATAATTACATCTAATCTGAAGGATAATTTTAAGATAGTAGAACTGCGTTGTTGTGGTGATTTACTCCAACAAGGGGTTGGTAAGGTTTGATATTAAGACAATACAACACACTTATCAAACCTGAGTAGTCCCTAAACTCTTGGGGGAACCTGACGGATGGAACTAATATCTTCCAGTGTTTCCGATGGCCTGGGTCTGGATCAAGGCCGCAACAAGAAGCCACTGGCCCTGGGCACTGAAGTTCAGTAATTAGGAGTCACTAAAGCTTCCAATGGTCTAGAGGAGGATGAAGATTGGAGGTACTACTTGAACCACACAGTAAGCTCAACGTTTAATTCTTTACTCAAGTTAAGGACTAAGCGTGACGAATAAAAGGTGACGATTAAAACGTAACGTCTAAAACTAAAGATTGAAGGCCTGAAACAAATGGACGTTATGAGACAGGGCGTGGAGCAATAGAGGTAGGTATGTCCGATATTCGGAATTTAACCGGATAATTAACAGAAAACTATGCTTTTACATAGGAAATAGAGAAACACAGAGAAGATTAATAAGAAAAACCACTTACCAAAATTCCTTTTGGCCTTTAGGAACAAACAATTGACCACGTTGCTCTTTTTCGTCTCACAAAAAAATCTGCACAAGGCGATTGGGTGCTAAAATAGCGGATTAGCCACCCTAGATCTTGGCAACTCAGAAATCGGCAAAATGTGCCTGGGGAGTTTTCCCGAACACTTAATCGTGGAAAGTCCTCGACCTGAATGACCTCTGCTTGTCCCTGCAATGTCCTTTAAAAAGGTTCTGTCAAAACTCCAAGGTGGAAGGTACTGGGGAATTTTTGATGGTAGTTGGGGCATGGGACTTATTCAAGTTAAGTTAGTACCGGTCATTGACCCTATTTGGAGCGCAGTCAATCTAGACAATCTATTCCGATCAGACAATCAGCTGTTCTAGTGTAAATATTGTGATTTTGTTTTATTAATAAATTAATTGTCTATTTATTTTAACCCTACTAACAGAAAATCAATTCCATTAATAAACCTCTAACTTAATGATTCTGGGAAAAATAAAAAGTTTGATGAAAAGTTTGGCTACAACTATTGGATAGAAAACAGTGGCTTGAGGAAGGTATGCTATTCAGAGAGGTGAATAAGCTTATTTCCTTTTATTTTGGTGCGGGAAAAATCATCCCGTAACAATATAGTAGATGTATACAGGGTGTTCAAGATTCGATTCGATGGTTTTGGGTATTTCTAGAGGTGTTTGAAAAAATCTGACCCCCACTTGCGAGCCTCGATTTTCAAGAGAAGTTGACCGGAGAAACTCGCATCTCGATATATCGATTCGTTTTTAAGCTACAAGGGGAAAAGTTGACCAAATTTTCATAAATAAAAAAGTTATAGACCCCCTGCCAAACTCCAAACTTTTAAAAAACCCCTCCTAGCATAAAAACGACTCAACATATCGAGATGCGGTTTTCAGCAGTCAATTTCCCTTGAAAATCCAGGCTCGCAAGTAGGTTTCAGATCTTTTCCAACTACTTTAGAAATACTTGAAAACCCCCAAAACCATCGAATCTTGGACACCCTGTACATATCTGTAATGATGCCGCGAGATGAGACGAGAATCCACTCTCTCTTTTTATTCTCTCTTCTCAAATAGAATGTATAAAAATGTAATATTACCCATAATACTTAAGGTTCGGAAAAATATCGACATTTTCCAGTAGTGTGGACACTCGCACGTACTTTTTTATCTCAAAAAATGGTTCGGGACGCCACTGGAATATTCAAGCCTATTTCAATTAAGTATAGTATATGAAAAAAGTTTCTATAAAATCGACGGTTCAAATACTTCAGGAAGCAGGCATTTTCGATTACCGGACACATAATTATAGTTTTTTTTTTCCTAAATATAAAGAATCTCACCTCGATGTAAGGGACCCAACAGGTTCAAAAAAATGCGGCCAGAATTGTTTAGAAACTTACCTTATTATAGAGCTACTATAAGAACATTTAAACTCGCCTACTCTTTAAAATTATTAAAGAGCCACTGGGAACATTCAAACTCGCCTTCTCGCCTACTCTTTCAAAAGCAGGAACCCAATTATTTGGACCAAAAGACAACTGACTCTTGTTTTTATTTGGCGTAAACTTATTTTGCATACAGTTTAGACAAAAAGTTATAAAAACACAAAATAAAACACTCTTTATATTAACTTATTTCAAATTAAAAACAATTTACCTAACAATAAATTTATATTGCTCGAGAGAGCGAGAGAGAAGTCGAGAAATTCTCGACGAGAGAAAGCATTCTCTCGTCTCGTCTCGAAGTGACTCTTCGAGAGAAAATCGGTCTCTCGTCTCGTCGAAATAAGAAGAAACGAGACGAGAATCTCTTGTCTTGGCGGCATCACTACATGTCTGATAATTGGAGAAGATGGTGAGCTGCGGAAAGCAATCTACAAATTTATTGAAAAAGACGAATTTTGAAGCCATGACTTTTGGAAGGAAACCAACATGTATAGTCCGACAAATACCATTTTAAAGTCACGTGATTTTGGTGGCAAAAAACGTATGTCCATTGATTATGTCGTTTATATCACCTACAAAAAGCTACTGGTGGTTAATTAGCATTGAATTTTAAGATATGTTCCCACTAGAATTTCACAAACGCGTTTCTGAAGCAGTATTGACCAATCAGATAGGAATTTTAATACTTGCAATTGTTGCGAGACTCATTTTTGTCGCATCTACTGTCCGTTGTAATACATTCTAAACTTGAATTGGGTACCCGTTCTCTATTTGCTCCTTTTCGAGTTGGAAAAAGGTTAATATAGTCAAAATTTTTAGCTGTGTTTGTTCGTTGTATCATTTACGAAAATAACTTTGACAAACTAATTGATGACAGTGACGGATTCTATTTCAGGTAAGAATATTATGAACAATAATTAGACACCAATTTTTTTGTCAATTTTACTATCACCGCCGTTTGAGATGTATTCAACAAAGATAGAGAAAAATCACGTGACTTTAAAATGGTATTTGTTGGACTATAGCTTAGTCTAATCATTACAATTCAATAATTGGGCCCATGACGGTGAGTTGTGGTTGATTTCGTCTTCCAACTCTCAAACTCCACCAACCATTACTGTGAATCCAGTCCTTCTCTACGCAATTTCTCCAGCTTATACTCGGTCTGCGCCGTCTTCTTTTTCCCTGGATACAACTCAATGATTTCCTTAAGTATTCCCGTATCTGATATTACCTGTATCATGTTTGAACCAAATCAGTCTTTGACATCACCTACTAGAGGCAGAGTCACGAAAAAAATATATGGTAAGGTAGCAGTGCTTGAAAAGCTGAAACAAGCTGTAATGACTCTATTGCGTGTCTTAACTTTATAATATCTTCAAATCTCTGGTTTGCTATCTCTTCCATTTTTAAACTGCCGTCGAGCATTTTTGAGGTTTTGTTATACTATAGGTGACTATACTTTTGGCGATCTGAACTTAGATCAGTTGCAGTTGAGAAGTTTCGACGATTGCTTGCATAACCGTGCCTTAGATTAAATAAGATCCGGTCCTGATCTCATCATCTTTTCCGCTTCATGTATTACCAACATCCCTATACGTAGCATCGGCAACACCGCGCCCCATCCAGCCAGCGAGCGCGGCCATATCCGTCTTCTTTCACGGTGACAGTTCGTCATTTGTCAGTGTCCGTGGCACAGTTGGTGTCATGTGGGACAAAACAGCATCGGAAACCGACAGAATGTGAACGGTTTTTATTTTTCCCGAGGCTCGGCGGTTATCGTCTAAACGTCGCACGAGGGGAACGCCAGAGAGCGAGGAGGGTTGGCCCCGGAGCAACAAAAGGGATTTTTTAATGCCCGCCACAATTTTTTGGGTGTTTGCATAAGATTAGATTTTGAATGGGTGATGGACAGTGACGAATCGAACCGTTGGGAATTAAATTTTGATCTGAGCATTGTTATTTAACTTTTTGTCGACTTTTTTTTTAAAGCTTCAAGTCTCATGCTTTTGTTGTTTCCTTCCATTTTCCATGGATAAAAATAACTTCACATCAGATGGGTTTGGAACATTTTTGTTTATTATGCAAGGAATTAGAAGTTATAATGTCAATTTCTAAGTCTAGGTAGACACAATTTCAACAAAATCATCATCTTCTTCAAACCTGGTTAACCTTGGTATTCAGCCTGAAGATGAGGGTTGAAAAATTGATAATGTACCATCAATTTGTAAAATAATAAATAATCAATAATTCCAATACACACCCAATGAATAAAAAAAAAAACAAAAGCAAATATCAAAATAAGCCCGCAAGTAGAAGAAAGGCAGGATGCCAGAAATTTGATTAAGATTAATGAACAAGCGACGATGTTTTGGCAGACTAATGATGGACTGTTGAGTATCGATTAATTAACCGAAAAGTGTGCTGTTTGAGTTAACAAAGGAGCCTGCCAACATAATTTTTCCTGACGGAAAAATCAACTAAGAGATGTTTAATTGATTTTTGATTAATTATCGATTATCCCGACCCGAAAACCGTATCAGATAAGCACCTGAGACAATTTTAATCAAACAAAGACAAGCTAGGAAATGAGACAATACACGTTGGGGGTAAAATTAATGGATCCTCCTAGATGTCATTGTCGATGCGAGTGTCTTCTCAAGATACAGATCTTCGCGCGTCTCGAATTAATCATGGCAGCTGAATTGTGCCAGGGCCTGTTCCTGTCTTATTTTAATTAACTCCTTTCTTCGAGTTAACATTCCAGTTATACGTGACAGCGCAACGTCAAATGAAAATTCTCAACCCCTTTTCCTTGGCGGAAACTTTCCAGGGTGTTTGCATATTACGGATTGTTTGTTTGCCAACGGCAAACTTCACGTCTTACAAATTGATTAGCATAATTTAAGACAGTTGTAGATGTTTGTTACAGTTTCTTTTTAAACGTATTTGTACAGTTGCAATTACCACTTTTTAATGAAGCGCCACATATAAAAATCATTCACTCATTCCAATTCACAATCTTTAATTTTAATTGGGTAGGAATCATTTTTTCCTATATCTTCTCATTAAGTTGGAATACCTTTGCATTATAATTAACTACCTATATATAGGAGTAAAACTATATTGCATAATTTAATCATGACTAATTAATATTAATTACACTATTAAATAAGTAAACATTTATAAGTGGCCGTTGACAACTGGGCTATTATACGAAAGTATTTTCGCACGGATATTTAAATTAGATTTTTCACGGAGCGCATTTTGCGATTGATTAATTGCCTTTTCTTTTTGTGTTTAATTCAATCTGTCTTTTATTATTTTTGGTATCCGAATTTTCTCAACATCACAACAAACACACAGGTCTCTGTTCTATTTTCACATCAGTCGGCTTGATTTAAAAAGAACCTTCTGCCATATGTGCTTCTTGAAGTTTTAAAAGAAGCCATATGTTTTGTCCTGGATGACTGATTTGAAAAATGTATCTACTACTGAAAACTGACCTAGATTATAAAGTTTCATTATTATTTTTTTTATATTTAATATTCTAAATTTTTTCAGCTATTATATTATTTTTTAATCAACTCCTCTAACGTCTTGTTTACCATAGTAAAATTAGAATATTTATAAAAGCGTGAGCTTCAAAAGGTCTGACATTTTTATTTTGAAAGATTTATACCTTCCTCTATTTACTTTATAAGGACTTGATTAATTACTTTTATATACAAGGTGCGTTTTTATTGGAAAGCAAGGACACAATAATATAATTTATTTGGTTTGGGTTGCGTGCTTGCGTCTGGTTTTCATTCATAGTTGGGGAGTTTTGTGATTTATTATAGTTTAACTGTTTGTCTTGTAAACTGTAAATTTTTGCTACAATATTTTAAAATTTAATATTAAAAAAATATATATTGCCGATCCCAGGCCGTCGTGCTACTCTACTATACCGTGTCAAAAATCATTTCCACGCCAATCATTAATCATCGTGGTGTAGAGCGTCAGCTGATATTTGAGGTGTTACATTGAAAAATTATATGTGATTAAGCTGGATGAAGGGCGGTTTTTGGTTTAATGCCTAAACGGATCATCAGTTTTAATTTGAGAGGCTATAGGACTTTAATTTAATTTTCGTTTGTAATAATAAAATAGTTGATTTTTCAAAGTAGGATTTATTAGTAATAAATGGAGATTCTACCATGATAATATTACCTACTATACTTAGCATTTTTGGAACAAGACTACAACCAAATAGAGGTTCTAAGTAAAATAGCATTGAATCAAACTTTTGAAAATAATAATGAGTAAAAAGATAAAATAATAATATAGAATAAGCAAATAAAGTCCCAAACAACCATAATTCCCTGAATACCTATATAACTAAATACTGAAAGTACATATGTCTACAGGAAAGAAGAGAACATCAGAACTGGATAAAATGATTGAAGAAAAACGAGAAATATCAAAAAAAAATCCAAAACTTTCATAACTATTTATACAAATCGACAATACTCGTTTCAAGCCTCAATGTTAGACTCAGAAATAACTGAAGCGGAGACAGAAAGCAAGAAAGCAATATTAAACAAATATAAAAGAAGAAGTTTCTGTAACAGATTGTCTTACCACGAACATGTTTAAGATGGAGAAAACTAAGCAACATATTATTGATGATGGCGTCAATTGATCGTATATGCCAATTCGTCGTAAAGTCAATTCGTAGTAACATTATTTTGTCGCATACGTCAATTCGTCGTAAAGGTAATTCGTCGTATACTTCAATTCGTCGTATTTCAGGTATAATGTTAAATTGGATTTTATAAATTTACACTTTCTCGTTATTTCAGACATTTCCAAACTTACCGATAATAGCCCGGTTAATTTGCAATTTTAATCAGACATTATATTGCCAACTAACCCAAACTAACCGGGGTATTATCCACGTATAGGTCGAATCAACGTTACGACGAATTGAGGTATACGAGAATATAGGTAATTCGTCGTTTATTATATTCTTTTAACAAAACCCTAATAATATTAGTTTAATAAAAATATTTAGAAGGGAAAGAGAGGTTAAATAGGCAGGATGTGAGGCAGTGGCAGTTCAAAAAAAAAAAAACAGAAAGGGTACCTCCGTTTTCAGGGCGGCCGACTCGCTCTCACTGCGGAGAGGGGTGTGAGTAATTAAAATCAGAAATGAGCGCCACCTGCTTTAGTGCCCTACAGTTAAACAGAGTCCCTGATGATCGGAAAACAGGAAATCTCTGAGGCCAACTAATACTGCACCGACCTAAAACTTCCAATAAGAAATAACAAAATAATAGCCTGAAATTCAAATAACTCTCTTATTTTTAAATTCAATATATAATGTACAATAGTACGGCCCTGATAAATGGATACGTCAATATTTATATTTAACTAATTTAAATGACAATAATCACTGGCCCAAATCAGTAAATAATGTAAATAAAGCCAGCAAAACTGAACATCTACCTACACAGAAATACAAAAACAGTCTTAAAGTTCCCAAACCTTACCTTACATTCTGGTTCATTATGGTGATCAAAAGTTATAATTCATTTCGTAATTACATTCATTGAGTTCAAATAAATGAAGGGTGATAATTAAGTACGGTTCACGCCCCTTAAATCAATACCAAAATACTCAAGATACCGTTGTAAGAAGATCTATTTAAACCTGGTGTACAGAACCAATCATTGCGGATTGTGAGTGTTAACGTGTGTTTACACTAATTTGGACTACTTGGCATGTTTCAGGAAATCAAAGTAATATGGTAAGTAAACGTAAAATTAACTTAATTTAAATCTAAAGGATCATAAGGTAATTTTTAAGACAGGTAGTGGTAATTCAACTGGCTATAATATTGAAGAGTAGGTACAAGTGGTTACAGGTGAAGGGCTCCAGCGCCCAAGGAGATGGTGAAACTCTTAATACGGACGGGGAGGATGGTTCCCAAAACGGCACAACAATACGCGAACCGGATTATGTAGTAATTTGATGGAGTGATACTACTAGGAACCTCTTGGGAGACGATTGAGATTCATAGGCCCCAAAAGCTCCACAAGCAATCTATCAGGTTCAGGATTGAGCATCAGCAATTCAGTAATCAGGTGCCTTTGTGCATCTAACGACAGCAACAGCAGAAAGGGATGTAACGTTACCCAATATAAAAGGCCTATAAAAGGCCTAAATGAGAGAGTTCACAGTAAAAAACTCGATTTCAACAAGAATTGAGGTAAGTACAGCAATCAATTACTTTTTTGAGGACATAAAACTCTAACAGGGATCAGAATACCAAATAAAATGATGAATAATCGGGACTTACCAATGTGGATTGGCCTTTTCTGTGATACGAATCAAACTTATTTTCCAGAATTTGGATTTTTACGTACCTACTGAAATCTTGTTAAATTGGCAAATACTTGCTGTGGTGTTATATAAGAATAATAACCACCGTTTAAGACTCAATTACTTCCCAAATATTCACTCAAATTGGCAAAATGCCTCAGAAGAAAGCTATAACGTGGCTTCTCTTCTGCGTGATTCTAGAAAAAGAAAAATTTCTCCAACACTAGAATTTCTGGTTACACGAATCGAATTCTAGGGAATTTTTCGTTTATTTTTGGACAATTTGAATTAATGCCTATTGCGCATGCAATACTCAATATCCAAATTTTCGTGCCACAATTGACTTAAGTTCATTGTCTGATTTAAACAATTTCCTAACCCTACTAATATTTGTTTACATTTTCCTATTTTAATCCTATCTTAATTTTTCTATTATTTTAGGCTGGAAACCTCATGTTTTCAAGGTTGCACAATGGAAACTTCTGCAAAAATGGGGAAAACAAATGCTGATTTACCTGATTCCTACAGAACAGAACACAGAACAGAGAACAAAATAGCAAAAACTCAAAAAAAATTGTATTTATTTTGCTTTATACGATATTATCTTATCTCAAGTCAATCTTATTTTCAGAGATCGCCAGAAGCTGTGGATATCTTCATGAAGAATAATTATTGTAACGGTTATGTGAAATATATATTAAAGATTTTATACTAATAGTTCCCTTTTTTTAGTGGCAAAATCAGGCAAGGACAGAGTAGTAAAAGACCAAAGGCAGCAAAAATATGTCGAACAATCTCCTAACTTGATTGACTGAAAATTAGACACGTAACACGTAGAAAAAGTACAAATTTATACAGTAAGGGGCAAGCTACTAGGTATATAGGATCTAACTTGACGAATTTACGTCCGTCCGCAGCGTTTGAATACCTGTCGCTGTCGATCGTTCGACGACTTTGACGTTCGTTGAAGTTTGTTCACTTCAGTACGTTCCGCATGTGGCTAAATTCAGTTGGTGTAGGCACCGTTGTGGAATGGTAGAAAGGGCCGTATTGCTAAATTGAACAGGATTTGGCAAGCTGTGGTTTGGTATTGGCAGTAGTGAATCGCAGTCACCGCATCCATGGCGGTGCAACATTTTGGTGAATTTAGACACACGAGGGTTATGATACAGACTCAAGCCCGGTCCACATGCTAAGTTACTGAAAACTGATGTACAAAACGTAGTAGCGACTGGACCATGTTTTTAAATGTATATCGTAGAGCTTCACTTATTTATAATTAAATTTACGCATGTAGATAATTGAGCGTTGGTTATCAATAGATTTTTTGAACCGAATCTAGAATGAATCCCGTATTTTGGACTGGACAGTGGACAACTATCTTTCATTGAATCTAGGACCAGCTAATCTTCTCATTTCTGGAACTATTTGCTGTTGCAAAAATATTTTAGACCAGTGAAGTTACCATCGATGAAGTAGGTACTGCCCAATAACATATTCTCCATTCAAACCATTCCAGAAATTTACCTTTTGAGGACGCTGGGTTTCCTTAGACCAATAACGGGTGTCACTGGGATTATGTTGACCGTGGAGTTGAAATGTTGATTCATCTGTGAAGACAATTTTTGTGATAAAAGCTTTGTTTTCATTTGTTTTATTTATCACAGTTTCACTTAACTCCATTCGCCTGTCCTCAGGATTAAGTCTTTGGGAATTACGAATCATATTTATTTTTTTTCCGTAGCCTCCTTATCGTGCTTGTACTTAGGACATAGTTGGAGTTTCGTTAACTAACGCCAACAATATAATTCCTCTTGCTTCTTGCTCCTTATTATTTTCCTGGACGTTATCCCGGTCATAGTTTCAGAGCGAAACGTACCTTTCGTATTTTTTAAAATTATTAACAACCCTATAGAAACAGTGTTAATTGCAGAAAGAGGTTTATCAGGATAATTTTTACTAAATACATTTCTAACTTGTAATGAATCAGGTATACCACCGTGAATCACTGAACAATTTTGACTTTTTCAGATAAACTTGCTAGTAACCAAGTAACTATCTGCAAGATAAATTTACCGTTCTTTAATTCTATTGTTCAGCGGATAACTGGCCGACCAATAAGATTACAGATTGCGTTTTTATCGGTCAGATTGCATACCTGGTAGTTTATCAGAAGGTGAATAAACCGGCCCTAATGATGGTCTTTTTGAGTGACTGGTCTTTTTACGTTTGAATGCTGAAAGGATTTGTCATTTTGCGGCATGTGGACGCCTGCAAATTCGTCAGGTTACATCCTATATACCTAGTAGCCTGCCCCTCACTGTACATTTAAACATTATACCTGGAATACGACGAAATAACGTAAACGACGAATTGACGTCACGAGAAATTGATTTTAGGACGAATTGACGTATACGATGAATTGCCTTTACGACGAATTGACGTATGCAACTAGTTGACTTTACGAGGTATTAAATTTACGTCGAATTGACGTACGATGAATTGACTTCCGACGAATTGACGAAGGACTCAAAATTAAGATGCCCTTGGCAAAATGCTCGGGTTTCATTGATATTCAAGGAGAGAGTCTCTTATCTCACATATATCTACAAGCTCCTAAAAATATTGAATAATGAAGCACGAAAGGAGCCTCAGGGCAGAGAAGATTAATGCAAAGTCTTCACATGAAAATCTGAAGTTCAATTTTCGTTTGGCGGAGTTGGACAGCACCAAAGAGGAAATTGAAATGAAGATATTCTACCTACAGCCCGATCCCCATATAAATGAAGGAAAAAGAGATATTGAATATGAAACAAATGTGAAATCATTCTTCTGAAATGTGATAATTAGGTTATTCAGAAAAAATTACTTTTGACCGAAATTTTCTTAATATTTTCTGGTTCGAGACGTTCCTCAGATTTTCATATATGCTGCCCATCCCAGTATGTTGGCACTTAAGGTTCATGTATGATTCGACCCTATTTATCGATTGTCCTTCTTTGTCTATTGTATTTTGATCTGTATGTTCAATTTTAATCCTTGTCAACTTCTCTTTTTATGTCCGGCATTTCTTCCAGTTTAATGGGTGAGTTCAGACCGTAGTTTGTTCGCTCAAAATCAATATAAAAAAGCTGACTATTTCTAGAATGGGAGATATGTGTAGACCAATATCTGGGATTTCCATAATATTATTTAAGATTTTATACAACGAACAGATGTTAAAAGAGTTTCTCCTATTCTCCAAAGATGATAATTTCAACAATTTTCTATTTTTTCCTATCTATTCTATTTCTTCACAATCAATATTGTCATAAGGGATATTTAGTTTAAATCCCATTCTTTTGAGAAATTTATTTTGTACCTCCTCTAGTTTTTTTTTATGCAGAGCATAATATGGTTGCCACACAGTACTTCCATACGCTAGGATGGATCGAACCAGAGAAAAGTAAACATCTCCTATTGTAAAAACATTATTAAAACCCTTAAAAGTTCTAAAAACAAACCCCAGTAACCTCATTGCTCTATTTGCTATTATATCTTTATGTTTTGAAAAGGTTAACTCGCTATCTAGCCAGATACCAATATCCTTAACTATAAGGTTTGTCTCCTCCAACTCCATTGAATCAATTAATGCGGAATCGAAAACAAAAGATCTACTGAATGAGATAACACTACACTTTTTAATGTTTAAAGTCAAATTATTCAATTCACGCCAAACAGAAAATCTATTCAAATCTTCCTACAACAAAATACAATCTTCAGTGGATTTACCTAATTATCTTGGAAATTTTAAAATCATCAGGAAATGCAAGAAACATACTAGTTTCAAATACATGTTCAACATAATTTAAAAAAACAATTAGAAAGAAGTGTAGATAGGTGTTTACCCCGGGCAATACCAGAAGTAACTTCCACTTCTGAGGAGATATAATTGTGCATTTTGACAAATTGTTTTCTGCCTGTTAGATTACTCTGAAACTACCTAATTAAAATGCCATGTACGCCAGCAGCCTCCAGCTTTTTCAAGAAAATGTCATGATGAACTTTATCGAAAGCCTTCGGGAAATCAGTATAAATTGCATTATCTACAACAATACCTTCAAAAACTTTGGCTACCAATGTCTGATTTGTCTCCATTTTTAGAGACTGGTGAAATATAGGATTTTTTCCAGGCTGCTGGATATGTACCAGTAGTGACAAATTTAAAATATATCACAAAATTTGAGACAGAACAAACCTGTAGCCTTCTAGGAAAACAACAGGTATGCCATCTGATTCAACACAGAGATTCTGCTTCAATTCTGTCAAAAACATCAAGTGGAGATAGCTTAGGCTATCCAAGATCAACCATCCTCTCCGATTCAAAAGTGACACCTTCAGAATTGTCATATTCCGAGTACACCGATGCAAAATGACTATTGAAACAATGTCCACTATATCCAGAAAAAGCAATGGAACCAAATGTGGTATCGCGAACATGTTTAAGATGCAGGAAACTAAGCAACATATTGATGAGAGAAATATTTGAGATGCCTCTGACAAAATGCTTGGGTTTTATTGATATTTTCTTGTCTTCATATCTACAACTTCTTAAAAATAATGGTCCTCAGAAAGATATGGTGTTTAATAATGAAGCACGAGAAGAGCCTCAGGGCAGAAAGGAATTCCTATATTATTACAATAAAACGCAAATTCTTCAGGATGCCATAGGCTTCATCCATGAAAATCTCAACTGGCGGACAAAGAGGAAATTGAAATGAAGTTGCTTCAGCTACAGCACGATTCCCATAAATCAATGAAAAGGGGATAGGTACCTATTGAATTTGAAAGAGATGACAAATCATTCTCATGGAATGTGATAATTAGGTTATTGGTTACTGAAAATAACTTTTGACTTATTTTTTTTTTCTGATATTTTCTAATTCAAGATGATCTTCAAGTTTTCATAGGCGGCCCATCACAGTATGTTGGCACTAACTGATTGATTTATGTATGATTCGACCCAATTTATCGTTTGTTGCAAGGTATGATTCGACCTTATCCATTGTCTATACTTCTGGGTTTATTGATCAATGTTGCCATTAATTATAAATTTGTGCTCTTTTCATGTTCATTTTTAATCCTTGTCAGCTTCTATCCTTATGTCCTTCAGCATTTTTTTCTAGTGTGGCTTGACTGCTTATGAAGATTAGGATGTGATCCGCACATTTTTAGTTGTTAAGGTTCTCTCATTGGATGTCTAGTTTTTGGTTGTTCCAATTCAGACTCTTAAAAATACCCTTAAGCACCAAGGTGGAAAATGTCGACGATCTAATGGGTGGTATAGGTAAAAACTAAGTTTAAATTCGGAGTATATATTCGTAAGCATGAGCATGAAGTTTGAGCTTATACTCCATGTCGTAACATTGGGTGGTATGAATAAAAACTGAGTTTAAACTCGGAGTATATACTCGTGAGTATGAGTATGAAGTCTGAGCTTATACTCCATTTCGTAAGAATAAAAAATATTTCGGTTTGATAAGTACATACTCTTAGTACATAGAGTAGATACTCAACATTTTATTTTGCTTGCCACCGCTCTTTAGCCTCTATATCCTATTCACAATCCGATGTCCACAGGTACAGGTAAATTTATCACCTTTTCCTATCAAATAGCATTGAAAGGTGATACATTTTACCTGTACCTGTGGACATCGGATTGTGAATGGATAATATTATATCCGCAGGACTGCGGGGAAATTTGTTCCACCGTTCACTTTGCTGAATTATCTTATCAGCGACTTCCGATACAACTTTAGGCACCGAAGTTTGGTGAACACCAACATCCTCGCCTACTCCTGCCTGAAAACCCGGGTCACCCACGTATCTTAAAAATATTTTAAATTTGTCTTTGTTGCATAAAGCCCACCTCTTCTTTCTCCAGACTCTTCACCCAAAATTTGATTTAATACTCCACAATTTCTTTACTAAACCGGTACAACATTTTAAAGTCCCGATCACACGTATTTTTTCTAGCTTTGTAAAATTTTTCCGAACGCAGGTTAAGATTGAAGAACTCTGCCATAACTCTGAAATAACTTGAAGCAGAAAGTTGAATCTACTGCATAGCAGACTCTAAAACTATGAAGTAGATTCTCCTGCCGAAGAGCACAAACAATTTTTTTATTCATACCAAAAGTGAGAATCTACTCATACCAAATTATACATAGGAGTACCTACTCAAGCGAAATATCTGCTCGTTGTTTTTATTCATACCACGTGGAGTATTTACTCCAAAATTTGGAGTAGAAACTAAATGCTCATTTTTATTCATACCACCCATTGGTTTGATGAGTACATACTCATAGTACATAGATTAGATTTTTTTTTTGTTGGGAAGTCGCCTGACTCCGAGTGGCGCTGCAGCCGGAGGCTTATTGTGCTGAATCTTCCTTTTTACTGCACCTATTCCAAAACCCTGGTTCCCTGCAGTAGGCAAAGTAGGTCTGTTAGATGTTTGCCGTATATTTCTGGATCTAGTTCATCTTCTCCCAATATATATTGTCTTCTTCGAGTTAGTGCATCGCTTTCTGATATAATATGTTGAGCTGTTTCGGTCTCTGTTCCGCATAGTCTGATGCAGCTCGTGTCTCCGTGGTATAAGCCCATTATTTGCAGGTGCTTCTTTACTAGGGCATGCCCCACCAAATTATACGTCAGAGTAGCTACTCCAACGAAATATCTGCTCCTAGTTTTTATTGATATCACGTGGAGTATTGACTTCAAACTTTAAAGTATAAACTAAATTTATACCACTGATAGTATCCCTACTAACTATCATACTAATCTTTCTACTTTGATTTTCTCAAGTTGTATCATTAGTGTTGTTGTTTCTCGTATTTTCTGAATAGCTAGGCTTGATCAATTCAATAGAAGAACATTGCGTTTGTTTTCCGCTCCCATTACTCTGTGTACCTATTTTGTGGTGTCATCTTTTCTTCAGAAACCGAGTGCTCTTTAATACTGTCTTCTTGTTGTTGGGTACCCTAAACATCAAATTAAATGACCCCACGATGAAATATCCGCATAATTGAGATCGGGCGATTTTGGTGGCTATAAATGTCTGCTTGTAACTTATAAGAGGACCAGACGACCGGAAATCGCAAGTACCCAATTCTTAGTTAATCGATGAATTTGTCGTTATCTTAAACATTAAATTAAATAACTCCACAACGAGAAATCCACAGTATTGAGATCAGGCCATTTTGGTGGCCGTTTGCTTGTGAGACAATTTTCAGAAATCGCCCAGTAACCAATTTTTTAGCTGATGGGTTTACTTTATCTTTAGAATAAAAATCATAGTTTCAAATTCTTTGTGCTGTAGGTATTTATGAACCAATAGTTCATTCACCACCAAAAACCGCACTAAACCAAACCCTAGATAACTTGCCATGAAGATTTTCCTGAATGATTTTATGATTTTCATTTAGATTTTGGAAAATTTTGAAAGGTCATAACTTTTTTTCTATTAAAGATAGAAAGCTGAAATTTTCAGTGAGTTTAATTCCAGTAGAGGACTACACTCACGGAAAATTTCAGCTCATTTGGACTTATAGTTCCAGAAATAAAATCGTGTTAAGTAATCTGGGGTGATTTATCAACTTTTCAGTTTTTCTGAGTGCCGTTTTTCATAGAATCTGGCTCCAAATCTCAAAATAATTTAGTGTATGGAGTTTGGGATATCCTAAAAAACCATTAGGATATAAAATCTCAACAAAAAAAAAATTGAAATTTCATCGTTTCAGTAAGAAGGTAGGTAGGTACATTATGATTTAGATTTTGAAAAATTTTGGTAGATCATAACTTTTTTCCTATTAAAGATAGAAAACTGAAATTTTCAGCGGTTGTTATCCCAGTAGAGGACTACAATCCCTGAAAATGTCAGCTCATTTGTTCCAGTTCCAGAAATAAAATCGTGTTAGGCGATTTGGGGTGATTTATCAATTTTTCTGAGTGCCGTTTTTCATAGAATCTGGCTCCAAAATTCAGAATAATTTAGTGTATGGAGTTTGGGATATCCCAAAGGACCATTAGGACACAAAAAAAAAATGAAATTTCATCGTTTTAGTAAGAGGGTGAGAGAGACCTTGTGATTTAGATTTTGGAAAACTTTGGAAAGTCATAATTTTTTTTCTGTTAAAGATAGAAAACTGAAATTTTCAGCGATTGTTATCCTAATAAAGGACTACAATCCCTGAAAATTTCAGCTCATTTGGAATTATATTTCCAGAAATAAAACCGTGTTAAGCAATTTGGGGTGATTTATCAATTTTTCAGTTTTTCTGAGTGCCTTTTTTCATAGAATCTGGCTTCAAATCTCAGAATAATTTAGTGTATGGAGTTTGGGATATCCCAAAAGACCATTAGGACACTAAATCTCAAAAAAAAAAATATTGAAATTTCATCGTTTCTATTGAACATAGAAAACTGAAATTTTCAGAGATTCTTATCCCAGAAGAGGATTACAATCCCTGAAAATTTCAACTCATTTGGACTTATAGTTCTTGAGATAAAATCGTGTTAAGAAATTTCGGGTGATTTATCAATTTTTCAATTTTTCTGAGTGCCTTTTTTCATAGAATCTTAGAATAATTTAATCCAAACTAACCCAAAGGACTGTGCATTTTCTGATGATCGGTCTTTCAATTAACGCCTGAGCCAATATCCAAATTGAAATCTGATAGTCGCAAAGTCGTTCTAATTGTTCTAGAATTCCGCGTTCATTTTCTTGTAAACCGTGTAAGTTTTAGCAAAGTGTTTTGATACAAAATTCCACTCATTATAAGCAAAGTTCCATTAATTAAGTACTTCCTAGTCTCTGCAATCCACTCATCAACAGGGTAACTTATATATTATAGTTTCTACTCAAATTGAAAATGTTGAAATTCTAAAGCAAGCTTTTTAAGTACGTTATCGTACTGAAAAAAAGTAGAATGCTTGTCCCGCAGAACTCCACTCATCACTTACAAAACTTCCAAAAAGAAAATTTACTCATTATCAGCAATGTTCAACTCATTACTTCCACTTTACTTTCTGCAATCCTAACCTACTTATGCATTATAGTTTCTACTCAAATTGGAAATGTTGAACTTCTGTGATAAGCTTTTCAATTAGAATAACAAATAGAGTTTCACTAATTACTTCCAAACTACAAATTTACTTATTATCAGTTCCACTCATTACCTCCAAATCTCTGAAAACCACTCTTCTTCAGGGTAACTTATACATTATAGTTTCGACTCAAATCGGAAATGTGGAACTTCTGTAACAAGCTTTTCAATTACAATAACTTATCTGGAAAGAAGAAAGATCATCATTTCCAAAACTGCAGCAAATTTACTTATTATCAGCAAAGTTTCACTCATTACTTCCAGTCTCTGCAACCCGCTCTTTATCCAAGGCTGCTTATATAGTTTCTACTCAAATTGGAAATGTTGAACTGTAACATGCTTCTTAATTACTACAATAACTTATCTGAAATAAAGTAGATTGCTGCGGGACGAGCGATAGCGAGTTTCGCAGCAAATTTAATAATAATCAGCAGAGTTCTACTCATTACCTGAGCTTTTTATCACTAATCTTTAGTATTTCCAAATCCAAGAGATCAGTAAGAAATCTGATTATTGTATTACGGTGAGGTTTCACTTTTTTACCTTGAAACTCTTTTCGTACGAAATCTTTGTAATTTAGCAGCATATAATCTTCTACTGCATTCATAAATACCTACGTTGGAGATAGCGGCTTCATTGATGAATACATCACTTTACCAAATGGCAACTCCAGTAGTCACTCTACTACTCTTGCAGGATCAATCTCAATAATAATCACGATTCTACCCAAATAATCATATTGAAAATTTCAAAAAAACTGTAAACAACCTGGGCTTTTACGATAAATATGAGACAATTTAGAATGATAAACATTAACTGGTAAACAAGCCCACAAAAAATTGTTGGGTTAAGAAAAAAGTAATCCAAAACTATTGAATTCAAATCGTTGTGAAGAAATAAAATTTTTACTGGAACAATTTCGTGCACAGATTTATTTTGATGAAAATTTAAGTTTTTAATGAGAATCTTGGATACTATTTTTGTGGGTTGAAAACGTACATGATCCGTTGATTTTCATATGACCGGTGATCTTATGAAGATATATCGTAGTTTGTTCGTTTAGTGATATTTCTTGCCCTTGAGTACCAATAATAGAAGAATGGAAAGTCGACAGGTATGTACGTACCTAGACACCTGCATTTACATAGATTAGCTTGATTCAAATTTACCGAAACAAACAAATATTTACCCAATTGATTTTACCAATAAGTGAGACTGACAGAAGTTTCTGTGAATTTTTATATTATTTAAGTAGTAGGTACCAATAAAAACATAGAAGAAGATACCTATTTGATCACTTGATAAATATGATAAGTATGGTATCATCATCACTAAAAGTATCTGGGACAAAAATAATTCATATATAATAATCTCCTGGACTAATTCTACTATATTCATTTTATTCATAGTTTGACAAATACTTGACACAAAAAATCATATAATAGTACAAGAGCTAATATATGATGCTGTCCCAGTTACTTTTGGTGATTGATGGTACACAGGAATAGGCATTCAAACGACAGAATAATTGGAGAACAGAGAACCACAGATAGAAAAGTCAGGAAAAACTTCTCAAAAAAGTAGGTCCTTCCACCTTGATTAATAATCATCCTGTGTGCTTTCCATCACCTATGCCTCCAACAGCCAAGTTCCGCATATTATAAAATTCCGCATCTTTAACATTTTTCAAAAAAAAAAAACTTACCATGCATAATAAACCGAATATATTGAGGTTACACGCAAAACGACCAAAAACCCATCCGATGGTCGACCGTTGTACACCCATCGAAATCCACCAACCCAACTGGTTAGTTCCGACCGCGACCGTCGCAACCAGCGAGGTCGCTACTTGCCAGCGCGCCTTTACCCAGCCAACAACAAACCCATTAGATCGCAACCAATAGAAAGGTTAAGTAACAGGCCAGGGGCGGCGCAAAGCGGTTTTGACAAATGACTGGGACGCGCCGCGTTGACGTGCAATTGACAGTTACTAAGCGGTTTTAGGAGGAGCGCGCGTGGGCCGGCCTTAATCGAAATGGCCCCGTTTTTCCAAGGGGCGCCAAATTTGAAATCGGGATATGCCGGTCAATAGGGACGTGAACGAGCTTTAGGAGCCTCATGGGTCCTTCTCTATATGTATGTTTTTGTTTGTTTGTTTTTTTTTTTTTGACGAGGATTTGATTTGATTTTTTCGGAACTGAGTAATGTTACAAATATCTAATTTAATGGTACTTAATCAAAACATTGAAAAGTCAAAATTTTCTACCACCTACACTATTGGCCCAAAAGCAAAGGCCTGATATGTTAAAAGTGCACTTTGCTTTAACACATCGCATATTAATTTAATGTGTGGTGATTTGTTTTAAATTATTTTTATCATCGTTACGTTTTTATTGCATGTTAACGCAACAGTTCAAATTTTCATGCAAATGAAATGCATGTTAATAAAGAATATATCACTAGGGTCAGAGAGAAAATCTGAGTTTTGCTCTACTTAGGTGTATGTATTCTTATTCCTTGATTGATTGGAGTAAAAACTGATATGGAGGTTCAGGCAGGTATTGTGGAGCCAAAAATATGAATAAATAAGTCAGAAAAACACTATACATAAATCAATTTTACTCAACCCCCTTATGCACCCTCCCACATTCCGGTTCCTATAGCTACTAATCTACATAACACCAGTGTAACCTCCAAACATTAACGAGCTTCCTAATGAAAATATCGCCGAGGAAAATCGTGTAAGTTTGGTTTATCAGACTCCAAATTGTACAACGTTCTCCGTTGAATAAAACGCGACGAAAAGAGACAAACTGCACAGGGGGGGTGACTTTATTGATTTATGTGCGCCACCCCCGTATTTTCTATAAAGCTGTTTGCGAACCCCTGACTAGGGATCTCGTCCGCGAAATATATGGCCGAATAAGTGTTTAGTATGAACAGTTAAGAGCCGGAGAGTTTTCATTGCGGTTTTATTGACTGACGGACTTTGTGTTTTACCTAATGGATTTGGCATTTTTTGTTTTTTGGGATAATTTTTTTATTAAAATATATATGTTTTAAATCTTTCCGTTTTTCATCTTCTTCTTGTTCTTCACAGACAATGCATTCTATAGGGATCCTATGGGACTTCCTTTTCGGTTCAGACCCCTCTGATTCTGAGAATTTGCCGGTGCCGGTAGTCAATTATTGGTCTAAAATAAATAAAGTACATAGTTAACTCAAATATTTTTATTAGAAATAAATATAGAAATAAATATTTTTGTAAAGACGATTTCCCCTATAGTTACCTATAGTATATCTTCCGTTCACCCTGTATATTATGGAGTTTGACGGAAATACTTACATCTCTAAATATATCTTGACAGATTGGTGAACATGCAACCACTGAATGTTAGTGGCATGAAAGTTATTTCAGTAAGATGGGTTTAAGATAATACTTAGGTATACAGGGTGTCCCTTTTTATTTTTCTGATGCAGTTGTCAAAAGTCCAAAATAGTTGAAATCTTGATCGGCTCTTGATAGGCTGCATAGTCCAAATTATTATCATCGGCTCCTGGTTTGTTGAATAGTAGGTTTGCTTGATTAATCGAAAGTTCAAACTAGTCCAAACTTTGACCCATATCTTTAGGGTGATTTATCAATTTTTCAATTTTTTTGAGTGCCTTTTTTTCATAGATTCCGGCTCCAAATCTCAAAATAATTTAGTGTATGGAGTTTAGGGGATCCCAGAGGACCATAAGGACACAAAATCTCAACAACAAAAAAAATTGAAATTCCATCGTTTCAGTACTGAGTACCTTATGATTCAGATTTTGGAAGGTCATAACTTCTTTTCTATTAAAGATAGAAAGCTGAAATTTTCAGTGAATATTATCCCAGTAGAGAACTAGAATCCCTGAAAATTTCAGCTCATTTGGACTTATAGTTCCAAAAATATAATCGTGTTAAACAATTTGGGGTTATTTATCAATTTTTCAATTCTTGAGTGCCTTTTTTTCATAGATTCCGGCTCCAAATCTCAAAATAATTTAGTGTATGGAGTTTGAGGACTCTCAAAGGACCATTGAGACACAAAATCTCAACAACAAAAAAAATTGAATTTTCATCGTTTTAGTAAGTACTGAGGTTACCTTATGATTCAGATTTTGGAAGGTCATAACTTTTTTTCTATTAAAGATAGAAAGCTGAAGTTTTCAGCGATTCTGATCCCAGTAGAGGAGTACAATCACACAATCCCTGAAAATTTCAGCTCACTTGGACTGATAGTTGCAGAAATAAAATTTATCAATTTTTCTGAGTGCTTTTTTTCATAGATTTCGGCTTCATATATCGGAATAATTTAGTATATGGAGTTTGGGAGATCCCAAAGGACCATTAGGATACAAAATTACAACAACAAAAAAAAGTTGAAATTCGATCGTTTCAGTACTGAGGTAGTGACCTTATGATTTAGATTTTGGAAAATTTTGAAAGATCATAACTTCTTTTCTATCGAAGATAGAGAGCTGAAATTTTCAGCGATTCTTGTCCCAGTAGAGGACTACAATTCTTGAAAATGTCAGATCATTTGGACTTATGGCTCTAGAAATAAGATCGTGCCAGAGGCACCGAGAGCCGAATATAGTCCAAATTTTGATTAATATATACTGGCACTTGATTATTATACAGGGTGTGCCCGTTCGAATGGTAAAAAATGCTAGGATATATAGGTAGAGGTACCATAGAGAAGTAGTTTGAGATGAGAAACTGATGGTCGTAGGTGCGTCGTTTCTAAAATACAGGGTGTTGAAATTTTACAAAAAAGATCGAATTTTTCCCTCTGTATTAAAAACGCTTTTAATACAGATTTTCATGAAAATTTTAGGAATGAAAAAATTATAGGAGGTGATGGTTCCTCTATATACTTTAGCATTTTTGACTAGTTGAACGGGAACACCCTGTATACTGGCTCTAAAAGATGCATAATTTTGCCGAACGGAAGTCAAGAGCCAAAAACTGTACGAATTTTGATTATTTTTGGCTCCTGATTTGTAGGATAATGATATGCCTGGAGAGCAATCCAACAATCAAGAGCTGATAATACAATTTTTGATTTTCACGTTCTCATGATTTGTAAGATATGTTTTCTAGAATCAATATAGAGTCAATAATAGTCCAACCTTTGGGTTATTTTTGGCAGGGCCGGCTGCAGGACCCGTGCAGCCTATGCCCCTGCACGGGGCGGGAGCACAGTTCTAAGGACTGAGTAAGTACGCAACTAATTCTGCGCATTTCCATGATGGTTCGCGAACAGAGTTCGAAAAACGAGAACCCGAAAACACCTATCGCTAGCTTAAGGCGATTTCGCCTCAGTTTGGTCTATCAAACAGGTACCAATCAATTTCGGATGGGAGAATGATGCCGTCACAACAACTTTGGTAGGCGTTTTGGTCTGTCAAATGCTATACCGCGGTTGACTGCGGTTTGTAACTGGGTAGTGGAGGTTTGGTAACTTTCCGTACTGGACGAAATTAAAATCAAAAGTAAGTACCTACGTTTAGCAAATAGGTAGTACCAAGGATAGAACTGGAACTACAAAGTAGGAGAGTAATCGGTAAGAAGGGGCAGAAGGGCGGCAAAAATACCTCTTGCACGGGGCGCCGAAATGTCTGGAGCCGGCCCTGATTTTTGGCTCTTGATTTGTTGGAAAACATTTTAAAGGCAATCCAAGTGCAGGTATTACCTACTTAATTTAGTCGAAATTTCGATTATTACCGGCTTTTGATATGTGAGATGTTTCTTTAGCAAAATATTGAGAGAATACTTAATTGTCCAAATTTTGATAATTCTCGGCTCTTGATAATATTTTCTAATTTCTAAAGGCGTTCAGAGGTTGATAATGCCGATAATGGTCCAAATTTTGATCATTTTACGCTATGATTTTCTCTAAAGACAATCGAGAGATCAAAATAAAGAGACAATTTTGATTATTATGTGCCGACTTTTGATTTTAGGATATTTTTTTACAGACAATAGAGCCGATAGGTCTCCAAAATTTGGCAGATTGAACTTCTCGCCAATTTACAGTTTTCACTGTGCCGTCCCAGGGTCTTTTTGAGTTCGTCAGGATGCCATTTGGTCTTCATATTGCTCCTGCAACTTTCCAAAGTTTAGTAGATAATCTTTTTGATGCAGAACTGGAACCGTACATTTAAAAATATTTGGATGATATTATCATTAGTACGCCTACCAAATTGCATTCTTTTTTTCAAGTCAAGCCATCTAGAGCATATTTAAAAACGAGTGGAAAAAGTCGCAATTTTTTAATAAAGATCAGCAGACTCTTGATTTTAGGATTTTTTTTTTATATAGGCAGTAGAGCCAAAATTTGATTCTTTTTGGCTCTTGATTCGTTGGATAATATTTCTTAAGGCAATCAAGAGCCGAGAATAATCCAAAGAACCCCGCACAAAACTCATGAAAAAGTGGTTCCGGTAAAATTTTAGTATGATATAGTTCATGACCTCCTGATCAAATTTCATCATTGCCACAAAAAAATCGTTCGAGCCGTTTTCGAGTTATAGCCTTTTTAACGTGGCGGGTTGCGGATCAAGGTGAAATTATAGACTATGGATTTTCATATTTAAGTTATATTTTTTATTGGGAGCTTGAAAACTGTAAGAGATAGGTACGTAACGAAGATGGTTAGAAATGATTGAATTGGGAGTTGTTGAGAAGTCCACAAATGCTTGTTCTTCACCAGTATTGGTAGTATACCTGAAAAAGACAAAACTTGGAGATTTTGTGTTGATTTTCGCAAGACTAGCCGTGTTAGTGAACGTGATGCGTACCCAATACCATACATTTCTGATATATTAGGTAAGCTGGGAAGTGCCAAATATTTCTTTTCGTTAGATATTCAAAGTGCTTATTGGCAAATTGAACTTGAACCTTCTTCTCGTCAATATACAGTTTCCACTGTGCCATCCAAGGGTCTTTTTCAGTTCGTCAGGATGACATTTGGTCTTCATAATGCTCCTGCAACTTTCCAAGGTTTAGTAGATAATCTTTTTGATGCAGAACTGAAACCATACATTTTAAAATATTTGGATGATATTATCATTGGTATATGCCTACCAAATTGCATTCTTTTTTTTAAGTCAAGCCATCTAGAGCATATTTGAAAACGAGTGGAAAAACTCTCAATTTTTCAATAAAGATCAGCAGGTTTGAACAAGTTTGTATATGAAAGTTATAAGTAAATGTATTTTTATTTTAAACTGATTCAAGCATAATAAAACTTAACAATAAGAACCAGAAAATATTATAGGATCTGTTAAAAATATTTGACTCGAATATAATTTATGTTATAAACATGTTAGTTTGTGATTTGCAAACTCGATCCCCGCCATTGGGTTCATTATAACTATATGAGAGATACAAAGATTCTCAATTTTTCAATTTTAAATTAAATTGCACACTTGCATTTCAAACAAGTACTCCTGGTACTCCTAGAAGAATATTATAGCTACCTGAAATTCCTGTTAAAAACGCAAATGTGATAAAACATCAAAAAGGTAACTAAATGTGCTACTCAAAACCCTAATAAGTAATAAAAATATGTATTTATTATTTATATGCCACCGATAAGAAAAAGAAAAGTTAAGGTGGTTGCCTAAAGACGAAACGTCGGATGGCATATCTGAGAGCACAATCATGTACTTTTTTTTTTTAAGGCAAAGAAGTGGCCATACCATTTCTTCCAAAGTAATTCTAAGAAAAAATAATATAGATTTTTGAAAATTCCGGGTCTCTCCAGGTATTTCCAGAGCTTCTCAGAATGTTATAATAGCATATTGTTGAATAAAATTATTGAGGCTTTCGCGGCCAGTAAATCCTAAGTTTTGTTGGGGCTCAATAGCCGTCGTAAAATATAATTTCTTTCAATTTGCGATATGAAATTGGAAATTGATTGATTAAATTGAATTCATTGGTAATTCCGATCTACGACGGCCATCAAACTCGGAAGAAAGTACCTTGTTGACCAGACATTAAATGCACCACTTTGCCCCAATTAACCATCTTCGTTACGTATCCCTTATAATTATCAAGCTCCCAATAAAAAATAATATAACTTAAATATGAAAATCCATAGTTTATAATTTCACCATGATCTGCAACCCGCCACCTTGAAAAGGCTATAACTCGAAAACGGCTCGAACGATTTTTTTTGTGGCAATAATGAAATTTGATCAGGAGGTCATGAACTATATCATACTAAAATTTTATTGGATTTGACCGGAATCACTTTTCCATAAGTTTTGATTCGTGAGATGAAAGCAATCAAGAGCTGGTAAGACTTTCGATTTTTTTAGCTTGATTCGTAAGATAACTTTTCTGAAACTGACCGAAGTAATCAAAAAGTCTGATTTTCATCGGCTTGATAATTTTTTCTATGTAGAGGCAATTTAGAGCCGAACATAAGTCGAAATTTCAATCATTGACCGGCTCCTGATTCGGCGGACATTATTTTTGAAAGACAATCATGAGCCGGTTCCTAATACTTAGTTGATTATTACCAGCCAACTGTTACAAGTTCAATAAAGCTGGTAATAGCTTCAAAAGAAACTGTGGAAAAGGTTTCTTCTAAAGCAGTAAACTCGGACATTGTTGAACAAAGTTAGCTGTAAAGTTAACAGTTAAACAAAAAGAAGAAATGTTGGGTAATAGGTTTGTTCGGACTTAGTTCAGAATCAGTGCTTAATTGAGCTGCGCTTGCACATTTGTTCATACTGAACATAAATTAACAAATATGCAAGCGCAGTTCAATTCAGAACTAGTTCAATTCAGAACTGATTCTGAATTAAGTCCGAACAAACCTAATGGCATTAGAGTGAAATTATTATCTAACAGATTAGACACACTGAAATAAACATAAACAGGTCCAAATCATATTAAGTTTTCTTTTATACCAACAGCTAAAACCACTTGAAGTAAAAGTTATGGGCAATAACACGTGGTCTCTTAAACGTAATCTTGTCGTAAATCACCCCGGGCACACGCCAAACGTTGCTTCCTTGTCTTTTGCCATCACAAAACGCTACAAGCAGAAAAGAGACAGCCGAGCATCAAAGAATCACAATGGAAAAAGGAGCTTCAGATGATGATGATGATGATATAAAGATATCTATATACCAGTGTTGTATTTTGCGCCATTAAATGGTGTGTTTACAAGGTGCTTTCTTGTCGGGTTTTGGCGGTTGGGAGTCAATTGTTGAGAATTTACAGTATATTTCCTGAATCTCTGAAACAAAACAGTAATAATTGATAATTAGTATTGAAATATATTTTAATTATAAGATTGTTCTTATTGGTTCTTAGATTAAACCTAATATGTTTTTGTAACAGACCCAACAAGAAAAAGTAATTCATCATCATGTCAAACCTATGTCAGAGGCGGAGCGCATTCCGACATACTGAACCAATAATAATCCTAAAGCTGGGGCCATCTTGAAGTTTTCGAGGCTCCAGTCTAGAAATTTACATATTTTCTTTTAGAGTAATTACAGACTGGAGACTGAGGTTTTGTTTAGACACACTATTCAGGTAAAATTGTTATAACAAAAACCACCAATAAGCTAGATTTACAATATTATTTTATTTTATACATATATTAATTTATGTATATAAGGTGAAATCCACAAGACAAAATCCAAGAAGTATTAAAAAGTATTTTTTTGTTTAGACTCAAAATATAAATTTTTTAAAATGAGATTAAAAATTATAAATTTATAGTACAAATAACGTACGTTTTTTACAAAATAATATTTTTTTCCGAAATTTTATAAACGTAAAACGTATATAACTAATTGTAGTTCTAAAAATATTACACCACAGCACAAATAACTATTATATTATTTTCTAGTTCAAATGTTACGGAAGGAATTATGAAAAATGTCATTCAAATGATTTGATTGATCTAAAATGATATTTTTCATTATTCCTAAACCAACCTCTATGATTTATCCAAAAATAGGTACAAATTATACAGCACATTTTCATGTTCTCACAATTTTTAACAGTACAATAGTTTTTTCTGATGTAGACTTGCACTTTAGTAATTCCATAAACAATTTGTTAACAAAAAAAAAACTTATCTTCTAAAGTGCTTTTTTTTATATACAAAATACTTTATTAAAATTTTGTCCGCATTTGTACATTATTTTTCAAATAAATTATATTCGATATTTGTATAATATGTCTTTATAATGCGCGTATACCTTGTTTTTGTAACATCGTTTTACGTATTTTCGGTTAATTTGTTGGCAGAACGAGCAGCGGCAATAATTTTCCTGAAGTCATCGAGTTAATGTATTAATCTATTATAAGGCAGAACCAGAATTTTGATGCTGGTAGAATTTTAAACAAAGAAGGCAAATCGAGTAATGCGAATCATGCGAAGTGAAGGATGGAATTTGAAGAAGATTGTGACAAGGAGGACAAACTGAGTGTTACAGAGTTTGGGTGGTAATTTTAGAGGTACTAATAAAAGTCCACCAACCAGTCCAAATGTCAACCTCACCTGCACGAGCGGTGGTTGGTACCCAACTATCCGGTACACAGGGCAAAAAAGTTCAATGATAGCACTTCTCAAGGATTGGGTTATTTTAAAAATTATAAATACAATATTGATTTTATAGAAAATCCAAAGTTCGAAATAGGGCCTGCAAGAAAAATACCATTTGACATACGGGATGAAGTGGAAAAAGAATTGGAAAATATAATTAAGTTAGGTGTCACAGATTCCACTCCTGCAGCATTAGTAGGTAACTGTTAGGCAGAAAGGTAAATTAGGAACCTGCATAGATCCTACAGATATTAACGAAAACATTTCAAGAAGATATTATCCTGAAACCATAAAAAAAATTTCAGCACAAATACGTGGAGCCAAAAATATTTTACACTTTAGGATTGCAAACGAGGGTTTTGGCAAATAAAAGTTGCAGAGCAGTCTCAAAAATATCTTACGTTTTCATCACCATGGGCGCGTTATAGTTGCACTCGTCTACCATTTGGAATTTGTTCAGCACCAGAGGTATTTCAAGAAATAATGAGTTCCTTGTTAAAAAACATTCCAAACACTCACTGCTCAATGGACGATATTCTTATTTATTCCGACTCCCAGGAAGGTGTAGAAAAAATTACTAAAAAAGTAATGGAAACATTGGAAAATTCTGGATTGAAACTCAATAAGGAAAAATGCATTTTCAATGTTAAGAGAGTTTAGTCCAAATGTCAACCTCACCTGCACGAGCGGTGGTTGGTACCCAACTATCCGGTACACCCTGCTAGATAACAGACGAGGCTCTGGCGAGCGAATATCGGCCAGATAACCGTACCAAGGAGAAGTTAAGGAAATTAAATTCCCAGTATATCTCCTACTACACTGAGCAGTGCGTTAGGAAAGGCTAAAACCCTCAAACCTAAACCAAGATGGAAAGTAGAAATCATAAATGGCCCTCAGTCCCTGGCTGATCGCAAGTCTCCGACCAAGGTGGAGGATGCTAAGAATCCCCGGGAAACATTAGGCTACCATGGAAGTCTAAAACTGCATATTGCGACATATAATATGAGAACCCTTCCATCTGACAAGAAAATGTTGAAACTAGAACTGGGACGGCTTTCACAGTGGGACGTTACATTTTTCTTAGATAGGGTTGCCAACTATTAATTTTTGAAATCCAGGACAAAGGTGTAATTCCAATATTTTAAAAGGTATCATCATTGCAAGAAAAAATTTGAAATGTAAAGAGGATCGTATGTCTGTGATAGCAGATATAGCTCATCGAAGTACGTAGGTCCTGCTATGCTATGCATAGGAAATATCCGAGGAAATATGTCTACGTAGATTTTCTTGAATATCTCGAAATATACCAACAACTTCTTTGAAAAAAAATTAGTTTCTGCAAACGAAATTCAAAAATTGGAAAAGATGAGCTAGAGTCATTAATAACTATTACAAGTCACTTTTTAAGAATCTATGTATATAATAAATTAAAACACTTGTTAATTAACCTATTGTGGATGCTAAATGGACATTGAAAATTGTTTCACGTTTAAATTTTACAGAGGAAGCATTAAATTCAAACTTATACTTATTTAACTGAATGTTGTTTTAAATTCAAATTACCACTGGTATTAACTTCTGCGTTGCATGTTGCATTTTCAATTTTCCTCATTCAAATGCCTCAATATGTGTGTCTTCAAATTGCTTTTTCGTTTAAATTTTGCTCCACAAGTGGCACATTGAGAAAGACAAATACCCGAGTGTATTAGTTGATGACTTTTCAAATTTTTTTTTCGTTTAAATTTTGTTTTACAAGTGTCACATTCAAATTAATGAATATCCGAATGTGTTAGTTTGTGATTCTTCAAATCGCCTTTTCGTTTAAATTTTACTTTACAAGTGTCACATTCAAAAAGATAAATATCCGAGTGTATTAATTGGTGACTCTCCAAAAGGTATTTTTGTTTAAATTTTGCTTTGCAAGTGTCACATTCAAAAGGAAAAATATCAGAATGTGTAAGTTTATGATTCTTCAAAACATCTCTTCGTTTAAATTTTGCTTTGTAAGTGTTACATTCGAAAGGAAAAATATCCGAGTGCTTTACTTAGTGAGTCTTCCAGTCGAGTCTCCGTTTAAATTTTGCTTTGCAAGTGTTACACTCAAAAGGATAAATATCCGAGTGTGTCAGTTTGTGACTTTTCAAATCGCCTTTTCGCTTAAATTTTGCTTTGCAAGTGTCACATTCAAAAAGATAACTAATATCCAAGTGTTTTAGTTAGTGACTCTTCAAATCGCCTTTTCGTTTAAATTTTACTCTGCATGTGTCACATTCATCTGCTACACAGACATACGATCCTCTTTACATTTCAATTTTTTTCTTGCAATGATGATACTTTTAGGGCCGATACTTTTGCTCTCGATTAACGAATTTGATACGTTGTCAAAGTTTTGCATGGGCCAAGGTCTATAGGTATGATGTGGTTAGAGCACATTCTAAGCCCTGATTATTTTTAACGGCTGTTAAATGAGAGCAAAAGTACCGGCACTTAAAATATTGAAATTTGGTTGAAATTTACGGGGGCCTATTTTCAATGTAAATTATGCCTCCTTTTTTAAAAAATATTACTGACTAAAAAAATGAAATAAGCATTTCAAAAACCAAAAAATTAAGCTTACTTTTCATGAAAAGTAAGCTTTAAACCTTAATTTCTACTAACTGTGTTGTTCGCAAATGACAGTGCGCAACAGTGCAATGTTGTCGGATGTCATTATAAATAGTAAAAACATATTTTATTCTATATTGTTTGAGCAACTGACTAAAATCCAAGACAAAATGCGTCCTTCTTAAGGGCTCGGAAGGACGAAAGACAAATCTATTAAAATCGCTCGAAATCCAGGACGTCCTTCCTAATACAGGACGGTTGGCAACCCTAACTTTAGAACATATTTGAGATTTGGCAACCGTGTAATAAATCATCTAAGATAGATGACAAACGTCACCAGCCATACTGCCGCCTACGGCGCAGTTGTTTGTTAATAGAATATAACGTGGCAAAGATATTAAAAGGGAAGGACGCAGCAAAGTATGATTATGAAGTGTCCTATCTTAAAAAAGGCCTAACAAATGGATAAACATTTCCAGAAATATCCTATTTAGCTTCTGTGAACCAGTCCGCCACCAAGTGCAATGAAAACTAAACGTTTGACCAGATATATATGCTTTCCAACTTCTTTTAAAAATTTGAATGTTTGCTAAGTCAATGTACACAAATTAATATGTTTCAAGTAAAGTGTAACAAAAATCGAATATTGGTACAGTAAATGTAATTTTATCTATTATGTGATTCATGTGTTACCTACTGATGATGAACAAGAGCCTAAAACTTTTACTGTTGATAGCGAGAATGAAATAGTTCATCTTCTGAAGAATCGCAAGGTTTGAGAAGATACATCGAAAGCTTACAATCATAATGATGTTGCAGAGTTGCTTCAAACATCATCTGAAACAATACTGTGATTTCCGAGAAATATGAAAATTGAAGAGTTTGATCTTGTTGAAGCGACATCTTTTGAAATAAAAACAACTGGAAGATAATTTTGCCGATACAAATTTACAGTACCCCGAAGAGTTTCAGCATGTGAATGGTGAGAATGAAGAATTTGTTAGAAAGTTACAGGAAGAGGAAGAATAAGCTCTCATTGATCTGAATCAGTCCAATTCAGAACCAATTCCGAAACTATAAGCGAATAAATAAGAGAGTTAAGCAAATGCAAAAAGCTGCAGATAAATCGAAACATGATACTTTTCACTTCATTTCATTCACTAAATACGTTTGTTGAAGTTGAAATATTGCAAGCACATGGTATTGTTTACAAAAAATATTAAATTATATAACACTTATGGAGCATTACCATATCCTATAGTAATACATTCAAAGAGTAACCATAGGTGAAATCCTTGCCGCTGCCCGGACTATATGTTGTTTTCCATTGAGAATTTTTTTTTTCAAAAAATATAATTTTAAAAATAAGTACGAAAAAATGGACACAATAAATATAAGATAAGGTAAAAATGTCACAGGATTACTTACGTATTTCGAGTATTTATATCAACAATATAATTATTAATTCTATATGGATATTTTTTTTACAAGGAAATATTGAAAGTAAATTTTTAGCATTGATAATTTAGGGTTTCGATGCCCTATCAAACAAATATTAATATTAAAATTTTGCTCTTTTAAATAAAGAGGGCATATATTGTCATTTTCATTAGAGGTTTGTTCCAACAAATATTTCAACAACTTTGGTTGGTTGTACACTAGTTTCAACCAATCAAAATTCGTTTTATTTATATGACTAAATTATCCTTGCTAAATAATTTATTCAACTTTATTATTATATTACACTAACTTTGGCATGAGAGTGCGTAATTTCAATATCGTATATTTCATATATCCTTTCCACATGCGGATAAATATTTACAAGTTTTGAACATACTTTTTTAAATATAAAAGAAAAAATATCTACAACTTTTTTTTTATATAAAAAAAAAACAAACAAATAGTTTCTACTTTACTGTCGTACATTTTTGTTTTCAAAAAAAAAAACAAAAATGCCCTTCTAAATTTTTCAATATTATCTACGACATATTGTGGACTAGCGACATGCACATGTTATTTATGTTAAATGAATGCTTGTCACTATTTTTTGAAATCCTTTCGTGACTTTTTACCACCCCCATATTACCATCTACAATCAAAAAAAAAAAAATTAAAATAGTTAATTGTTTAAAACAATTTTGACTTGTTGTTGCGCCATTTTACATAAATTGCACATTTCACTGGCCTCAAAATTTTTTAGTTTTCAGATTTGATTTGTGAATGTTTTAAAATATTTAATAACAAAGTGTTGATAAAATAAACAAAATAATTATTTAACTATATTTGTCACTATTTTACAGATTATTAATTATTATTAATCACAGCAAGGAACAAATAAGATTATTTTATCATTATACCGATGATAAAATTATAATATGAATATTTTATTTTTACAAAAAAAAAAATAATGTTGTTTTATTTCATCAACACAGAAAAACTTAAAATTAAATAAAAATTATAAAAAAAAATCGCACATCAGAGGGAAAAATTAAAAACCTATCTATATAATAATATAAAAAATCTATATTATCTACAATATATAAATAATAAATAAAAACTATGTAAAAACGCATTTTCTTTTTTTCAACTTGGAACTAAAAATATACACAGAAAAGGAGGTCATTACGGTTGTAAAGTAAATTTCAAAGGGACTGGATGTACAAATAAAATAACAAAAATACATTAGTTGTCTTTGGTGGGTATAGAGCATGTCAAAATATTACTTGTGTTTTTTGCCCAACATCGAGGGCTGAAAAGTGTCAGGGTCTAAGATCCGGCTAGTCAACAAATACACTGGAAAGATGAACTTAGAATTCAGAAATGAGAAAATGGTAAAAAAAACTATTGATATTTTTAGAAGTTCATTTAGTAGAAATATTTGTTTGAGTGTAGAAGAGATTTAATAAATTTCCTGATAAAGAAGGTGACTAACTAATGATATCTTAACACAGGTAGATACCGCATCTTATTTATCTCTTCGTTTAAATTTTGCTTTGCAAGTGTTACATTCAAAAGGAAAAATATCCGAGTGCTTCACTTGGTCGAGTCTCCGTTTAGATTTTGCTTTGCAAGTGTTACACTCAAAAGGATAAATATTCGAGTGTGTCAGTTTGTGACTCTTCAAATCGCCTTTTCGTTTAAATTTTGCTTTGCAAGTGTCACATTCAAAAAGATATCGCATCTTATTTATAAACTGATGTTTGTTGTGAGGACAAGACTCTCCCATGGGCCAGAAAAGGTAAGGATCATGGTGGGGATGCGTCAGAGGTGTAAACAAGACTCGCCTACCCCTATGAACGCGTCATTCACTTGACCAAAATGGTGCAAGTGATTCATCTATCTATCTGCTTCTAAATCATATCATCATCGATGGACGCGTTAACATGCCAATCTAATTGGAGGAGATACACCAGAGGTGGATCGCTCTCGTAAATAATGTTGCAACGTCAAATTATGTTTACTTTAAAGTCTATCTGTCTTAGGGCGGGTATTATAAAACTACTTTGAGAGTTAACTTAAAGTTAACTTCTGGAATTACATGTAATTCAAAAAGTTAACTTCAAGTTAACTGTCAAAGCAGTTTTATAATACCCGCCCTTAATATGTCATTGTGACTAACCATTTCGAGTTGTGATCAAATGCCTTGACACTTTTTTTATTTAGAGGGATGTCTATGGTGGATTGAAAAATTATTCTATCTCCAGCAAAAACAAAAAAACAATAACATTATATTGCAAGTTTTTATGTAGGCATACATACTAATATTTCAGAATTTGATTTGTAAATCCAGTCCCCAAACGCCGAAACATTAGATAACATTTTTTTTTTTCAGAGGTCCATCACGTCAACCCCTAAAACAAACATAAAAAAAAATGCAATGACTACGTGGGTTTATTAGGTACTCTGTTCGGTTCACTGGGAGATCACCTCTCCTTTGGAGGTTCAAAGTGTCCGCCCTTTTACTGAGGCGAACCTTGCGGACTAATATCGTCTCCGCCACCCTCGGAACCGCCTTCTCCTTTGGTTTTGTTCTCTTTTTTCCACTTCATGCGCCTATTTTGGAACCAAATTTTAATTTGTCTCTCCGTCAGGCACAGCGCGTGCGCTATTTCTATCCTTCTCCGCCTCGTCAGGTATCGGTTGAAGTGGAACTCCTTTTCTAATTCTAACGTTTGGTACCTCGTGTAAGTTTGTCGACCTCGTTTTCTTTCTGAAATTAAAAAAAAAAAATTAATGCTATAATATAGGTACATTTTTTTTTTAAACAAATTAAAATTAATTGAAATTTTTAATTAAAACATCTACTAATTTGTTTCACACGATCTTAAAGATAAACTTTTGATATGTAGTTAATGGTTTTGACCCATGAATTATAAATTTTATATTACATTATCAAAAAGTGACTTCATTTTCAGCTCTAGTTCTAATCCTTTTGATACTTGAGGGTCTGAGAACTGAACAACATTAATATTGCCCTATAAAGAAGAATCTTTTTAAAATTCGGCCGATTCCCCAAAGGTTTTTCGTTTATCCAATTAACGATATTAGATTCGGATGGTGCTCGACGTGATGAACGCGGCGAAGCCTGCAACAAGACGTGTAATTATTTTCGAACAGGCCCGTTTTGAATTTGATTTATCTTTACACAGACATGGATTCAGATTAGGCCCCATGCGTTTGCTCTTCTTTTATCTTCAATTAGACAGAATCTTGGGAAAAAGAAAATACTCGAACCCAAAATGTTGATTATTCAGGTTTACCAATTATCCGGACTTATGTTGTTTGATAGTTTGTTTGGATGAACAATGTTTCAAAGTTGCAGGGAATCATCCTCAAAGACTCGAAATCGAATTTCCGTTAATAATACCTACGTGAATTGGTGTGGAACCTTCATTAATCCATTAATTCCAGAGGCGCCCTGTTTTTTTGATTTCTACACTTCTGAGAATATTGCTATGTAAAATGTTTCTAGTTCCTTCTTGGTCTTTGATCTTATACATTCTCAATGCCCTCCACTGCCTTTTATTTTCCAGTAACTTTCTTTAATTTTTCAGCATCCATAACTTCTCCAACTCCTCTCTTTGCCAATTTCTTGTATCATTTCAGTCTTCCATTCTTCAATGTATCTAAGAAGAACTTAATATTCTCAAAATCTTTCGATTCCCAATCTTCACACATCTTGGAATATCTTTTACCTTTTGAATCAACTTTTATTTTTTATTTGTTTTTGGTTTTCCAAATACTACGATTTTTTTCTGTATAAGATCTTAGATCTTGACATATTGTTTCTATCCTTGTTGTCTGCTTGTTATGTTTTTCCCAGTAGAGGACTACAATCCCTGAAAGTTCTAGCTCATTTGGCCTTATAGTTCCAGAAAAAAAAATTGGGCTAAGCAATTTGGGGTGATTTAAGGGATCCCAAAGGATCATTAGGACACAAAATCTCAACAAAAAAAAAATGGAATTTCATCGTTTTAGTACTGAGGTAGCAAAACAAGATGCGACAGTCGCTCAAACGTAGCTGGAGCATTAAACAATCCAAAAGGCATAACGTTAAACTGGTATAACCCGCTTCCGGTACTGAAGGCAGTTTTCTCTTAGTCATCTTTGTGTATTGCCACTTGCCACTATCCACTTTTGAGATTTAGGGTGGAAAACCATTTGGAGCCCGATAGAGTTGTTCATGTATCGTCTATTCTTGGAAGAGGGGAGCTGTCCTTCTTGGTGACGTCATTGAGCTTTCGGTAGTCCACACAAAATCTAAGACTTCCATCTTTCTTCGTAACCAATACTACTGGCGCAGACCATGGACCATTTGACTCTTCAATAATTCCCTGTTGAAGCATTTTATCAATTTGGTTTTCTACTTCCTGTTGTTCAGCTACTGGCATATTCTTATCCCAGGAGAGGACTACAATCCTTGAAAGTTTCAGCTCATTTGGACTTTGAGCTACAGAAATTGAATCCTGTTAATCAATTTGGGACGAGTCATAAATTTTTCAATTTTTCTGAGTGCCTTTTTTCATAGATTCCGGCTTCAAATCTCAAAATAATTTGGTGTATGGAGTTTGGGGGATCCCACAGGACCATTAGGACACAAAATCTCAACGAAAAAAATAAAATAAATTTCATCGGTTTAGTACTGGGGTAGCTACCCTATGATTTAGATTTTGAAAACTTTGAAAGGTCCTAACTTTTTTTCTATTAAAGATACAAAGCTGAAATTTCCAGCGATTCCTATCCAAGTAGAGGACTACAATCCCTGGAAATTTCAGCCCATTTGGACCTATAGTTTCAGAAATAAAATTGTGTTAAGCAATTTGGGGTGATTTATCAATTTTTCAATTCTTCCGAGTGCCTTTTTTCATAGATTTTGGCTTCATGTCTCGAAATAATTTTGTGTATGATGTTTGGGGGATCCCAAAGGACCATTAGAACACAACATCTCAACAAAAAAAAAATCAAATTTTATCATGTCATTGCTGAGGTAGCTAGCTACCTTATGATTTAGATTTTAGAAAACTTTGAAAGGTTATAACTTTTTCTCTATTAAAGATAGGAAGCTGAAATTTCCAGCGATTCTTATCCCAGTAGGGGATCACAATCCCTGAAAATTTCAGCTCATTTGGATTTTTTCCGTCTTGAATCTTTCATATTTTGTATAATGTCTTTAAGGTCCAAGGTCTCTAAGTGATTCCCATGGTGTTTTTGTTCATGATCTCAATTTTTGCAAAAGTTCTTTGAAGTCTTGCCTTTTTAATTCCCAGATTCTGTTTGATCTTTCAACTTCTGTTACAAAAGATTGAGGCTATTTTTGTCGTTGTTCTTGGAGATTCTCAGTTTTACACTCTGATGTTCTTTTAGTTTCTCAGAATATTCCTGTTTTTGATGTTTCAACGACTGTAAAAGGTTTTTTGAGGACTTCTTATATTTGATTCTACAATCCCAATTCTCAGAGTTCTTACCTCTTGGATCTTTCAAAATCTCAGTACATTATACTGTCCTTGATCTTCCAACTTTTGTGAGAGATTTTTGAAATCTTGTCTTCCAAATTCTTAAATTTCACTGATCTTTGAAGTTTGTTTTGAAGATTCTCACAATCTTCCTGCTTTCATCTTCTAGTTTTGGGAAATGTTTCTGTTTTTGATGTTTTACCGCCTTCAGGTCTTTTTATATTTGGTATAATTTATTCAAATCCTCAGAGCTCTTATGTGTTTCAATCTTCCAGACTATTATTGTGTTCAATTTTTAACATTCTTGTGTTTTTCCCGCGTTGAAGGCTGTTCGCAGTTTTCTCACTCTAGGCGTACAAATTTTCAGAATTTAGTCGATTAGGGTAAGTAGCTACTACTTGCATAAAATTTTTATTCAAGAATCTCCTGCATATTTCTAGGTAAGTATCTAAAAAGCCTTTGCTAAATATGGAGCTCTATAAATAGGTATAATTATTTTCTCAGAAATTTAAAATTGAAAATCATAAACATTTTAAATTTTCAGAAACGTTTTTGATTGGTTTACGTCACAGCTCAGTACTGGCGTTGTCGGATTGTCGTTTATGGATTGAGAAATAGAGAGAAGGAGTTCGAGAGAAATTGACGAAGAAATGGTAGACAATATACACAAAATATTTAATTCCTAGTATAAACTCTTCAATTTCCTCTTCTTACAGAAATTTACAAGAAAACGGAAAACCAAGAGATAGGAAAAGACAAAAATTGAGATAGAAACATTGAGAAATGAAGAGAAGAAATATAAGAAAAAATTGGTGGATAAATGGAAATTAATGTTTTTTTTTATTCCAGGCTCATACATTTTGTTTATGCGACAAATTCAAGAGCCGGGAATAGATTAACATTGAACTGGAAAAATTGAGAAATAGGGAGGAGAAAATCGAGATGAATTGAGAAGAGAAAACAAAAACTCAAGAGATAGGAAGAGACAAAAATTGAAATAAAAATATTGAGAAATAAAGAGAAGAATTATAAGAAACTAACCCAAACTTTTATAGAAAACTTTAAATGGTCTTTGGTTTTCCAAGAACATACTAAGATGTTTAAGTTTCTTTATAATATTATTTCTGTCCAATATCCCTGAGATATTCCCATGGTCTTTCTGTTCATGATCTTCCAATTTTTTTAAAAGCTTTTCAAAGTTTTGCCTTTTTAATTCCCAGATTCTCTTTTTCTTTGAACTTTATACTTAACCTAAAATGAGGCTCTTTTTGTCGTTGTTATTGGAGATTCTCAGTGTAACACTCTGGTGTTCTTTTAACCTCTCAGTATATTACTGTCCTTGATCCTGCAACTTTTGTGAGAGGTTTTTGAAATATTCCAAATTCTTAATTTTTTTCTTTCATTGATCTTTGAACTTTGTTTTGAAGATTCTCAGTCTTCTTTCTTTGATCTTCTAGTTCCTGAGAAGGTTTCTGTCTTTGGTGTTTTATCGCCTTTAGGTCTTTTTATATTTGGTGCATTTGTCTAAATCTTCAGAGCCCTTATTGTGTTTTAACCTCTCAGAAAATTACTCTGTTCCAAGTTCTAGACAAAAATTGAAACATAAAAAGGGAAATTACAAGAAAAATTAAGAAAAAATTGGTAGATTAATGAAAATTGATATTTTTTCTATTCCAGGATTTCAATTTTTTTTTATTTTTTTAGAGCTGAGAATAGATAAAAATTGAACTCGAAAAATTGAAAAATAATGAGAAAAAAGTCGAGAGAAATGAGAAGATATTGGTAGACAAGTAGATATAAAGTATTTTATTTCCAGTCCAAGCTCTTTTTAAGAGTTTTCTCTATTTACCTTAATTCAGAAGAAACCGAAAACTCAAGAGATGAGAATAGACAAAACTTGAGAAATAAAGAGAAAAATAATGACAATGTGTTCTCTATTCCAGGATTTTCAGGCTCTAAAATTTTCTTTATTCTGACAATTTCAATTTTCAAGAGCCGGGAATAGACAAAAATTGAACTGGAAAAATTGAGAAATAGAGAGAAGAAATTTGATAAAAATTGGTAGACAAGTAGACACAAAGTTCTCTATTTAGAGACATTTAAAAAAACTCAGTCATTGATTCTCTATTTTCTGGTATTATTTCAGGATTTCATTGTTCAACAATCTGTTAAGGGTCTTCGACTTTTTTCTTCTTTGGTCTTCCAAATTTTCAGACTTCTGGTCTGCAATCCACCTTTCTTCACTTCTCAGAATATTTTTTTCAATGATATTTCAAATTTTTACAGTCTTTTTGTCTATGGACTTCAAAATTCTCAGTTTTCACAACTAAGGTTGACGAAGAATGCAAGGCCAATTTTGATGAAGCTAAACTGAAATGATGCTATTTTGAAACTGATAATATATGCTAAAATAGCAGTATCGTTTTTTTGTTGCAGAAAAAGAACAGCAGACTCTAGGAGTAAGTTTTGTAGGAGTTACCAGGATTTTGAAGAAACTGATATACAATCAAGGAGAATCTGCTCAGGACTTAAACTCAAGATTTATGACCCATTATTTTTGAACTTAAAATATAGACCAACGCAAACACAAATTATCTATTTATTACCAAAATGTGCGTGGTCTTAGGACCAAAACACATACTTTTTATAATAATATTATCTCTGAAAATTATGATATAATTGCACTTACTGAAACATGGTTGAATAATACTTTCTTTGATACTGAACTATTCGATAACAGGTACTCAGTAATCAGGCATGATAGGAATTCAGGAAAATTAAGGGGTGGGGGAGTACTTCTCGCAATTAGGAAATGTTTCTCTTATGAAATAATAGATTCACATACATTATGTCAGTCTGAACATGTGATAATTAAGATTAAGTGTAAAAGAAAAAGTTTTTATATTGGATTAGTATACTTTTGTCCTAATGAAAATTGTGAAAACTATGAAAGTTTTTTACAAATTTTTGAGCATTTTATTTTTGAAAATGATGATAAATGTAAAATTGTGATATTGGGGGATTTTAATTTACCGTTCCTTTATGAAACCAGCTGTGATAAAAACCTACTTTTAAGAGAATATATGTGTTTGTACAATTTTCAACAACATAATATTATAAAAAATTCTATTGATAGACTATTAGATTTAGTAATTTCAGATTTGGAGGACATAGTGATAGAAAGGTCTAAACTGCCAATGGTGCCTGAAGATCCATACCACCCAGCATTATGCCTTACCTTTTCAATGGTGAGGGATGATGACAGGGTCAATAAATCTACAATGGCTTACAGTTACGACTATTCAAGGGGAAACTACACCTTACTTTATCATCTCTTAATCAACTGCGACTGGGCAAGTGTTCTGAGTTGCACAGATATTGATTCTTGTGTTCATGCATTCTATGATCTGCTTTATCATTGTTTTGATCAATCAATACCTAAATTTAAAAACAAGAGTATTAGTAATGCTCCAAAATTCCCCAGATGGTTCTCCATTGAGTTGGTTCGTAATGTGAGACATAAAAACAAATTACACTCTCTGATAAAAAAAGGTCAGGCAAGTATTGATCAAAGGGAAGAATATGCCAATTTGAGGCTATTTATTAAAGATCAGACTAAGTTAGAATATAAAAATCACATTAAATCATTAGAAATAAATTTAAAAAATGATCCTTCAACCTTTTGGTCATATATTAAAAGTAAATCTCAGAGTAGTGGTATGCCAACTAATATGAAATTAGATGGACAAACCTTTATCGACTCGCAGGAAATTGCCGACGCTTTTGCCAAATACTTTTCCTCAGTCTATGATGCTGGACATAACTGTTATGTTGGGGAATCTGGCTATGATTGGGGTAACTTTAAATTTTCCTTAATAACCAAAGATATTGTGATAGATAGTATTAATTGCTTAAAACCCAAAAAATCAACGGGGCCAGATGGTATACCGGCATGCATCTTTAAGGGATGTAAGGAGAGCTTGGCTGATCCACTGGTTCATATTTTTAATATTGCGCTAAAGAGTTGCTATTTTCCTGCATCCTTCAAGGAATGTTTAGTGTCACCAGTTTTTAAGGGTGGTGAGAAAAATGATGTAAAAAATTACCGTCCCATTTGTCTCTTGAACGTTCTCTCAAAGATTTTTGAAACAATTATATATAATAATATTTTTGAACATGTTAGTGCCAGTTTGTCGGTATATCAGCATGGTTTCATGCCCGATAAGTCTACTGTGAGTAATCTGCTGGTGTTCTCACAGGATGTCTCTCAGGCTATCAGTGATAAAAAGCAATTGGATGTAATTTATACAGACTGCACCAAAGCTTTCGATAAGGTGAATCATGAGATTTTGTTGAAAAAATTGGTCAACTTTAATTTCTCAGAACAAGCTTATAACTTTATTAAGTCCTATCTTCTTGACAGATCACAAGTCATAAAAGTGGCAGGATCCAAATCACTTAGTGTTCCAGTGCCATCTGGTGTTCCACAGGGTAGCAAATTGGGCCCCTTGTTGTTTTTAATATTTGTAAATGATCTCCCAAATGTTCTTTGTAGCTCCAAAGGATTGCTTTACGCTGATGATTGCAAACTTTATAAAACCATATCTAGTCAAGAGGACTGTGTCTCACTTCAAAATGATCTTGATTCTGTGGTCAAATGGTTTGATACAAATAAAATGAAAATAAATATTGTTAAATGCAATAGTATGTCTTTCACCAGAAAATTGAATTATGTCATTCAGGATTATTCAATTGAAAATGTTCCGATTAACAAGGTTGACGCGGTGCTTGATCTAGGTGTCATATTTCAGAAAAATCTTAAATTTAATTCACACTTTGATAATATTGTCAATAAGGCATACCAAGTCTTGTATTATTAGAAACAGTAAAAATTTTGAAATACCAACTGTAATTAAATTATACAATTCATTGGTTCGCCCAAAACTTGAGTATGCTAGCTCAGTGTGGTTTCCAATTGCAGCAACAAATCAGGATCAAATTGAAAAGGTCCAAAAGCGTTTTCTGAGATACTTATATGTTAGAAGGAACAATGAATACCCTTTTAGAATCTCCTACCAGTCGATGTTAAATGGCTTTAATTTTCAAACTTTATCATCTAGGCGTAGAGTACAAGCTATAATCTTAATTTATAATATTGTAAACCATAAGAAATATCAACACTGTGATCTTATCAGGCATATCAGTTTTAATGTTCCTAAAATTGGCCTAAGAATTGTCAATAGAGGATTATTCTGGGTAGACCCCAATGACAGTTTATCCCCTTTATCTAATATGCAAATAATAGTAAATGAATTCCTGAACCTCTGTAACAGAATAGATATGTTCCACAGCAGTCTGAGACAGATAATTGCCTTGATAACACCATAGACTGTCCTCATATTTTTAAGTTTTAAGTAGGTTTTTGTGTATTTTTTTTTTTTTAATGTGTGTCTTTTTTACTTTGCATGTAATTACTATAGGTGTTTGTAAAGTTATTCAATAAATGAAATGAAATGAAATGAAAACTTAAAAGAAAAGTATTCAATCTTTGTACCCTACCAATGATATCATATGGGATGGAAACAGCTTGTACGGAGAAAATCGCCAAACTTCACAGAATAACGCAAAAAGCGATTGAAATATTTATACATGGAAGTCGGAAGAATTAGATGATCAGAGGGTTACAGATTTAATTGAGAGAATATTTTAGCTGAAGCAATAACAAGAATGCTGATGACCTATCAGAATTATACAATAGAAACAAATAACGTCGGAAGCCCTCCGAAGCGAAACCCAAGGTGATCTTGCAAAGGATACCAATCAAAAACTGGATAAAGCCGCTTCTAAACAGAAAAACATGGAAGATGTTGGAAGAGGCCTACATCCAGGCCAAAGAAGCGGTGTTAAAATGTCACTGAAAAACTTCAACACCTTGATGAATCTCGAAAAGTGGGTTCACTGAACCATGGTAACTTTTTCATATATTTGAAGGAGAACAGATTGGTACAACTACACTTTGGTACAACATAAGTTTCGAGCACCTGACTATTATGATCCAAAATTTGTTCTTATTTCAGCTTATTATTTGTTAACTTTATTTCTTTATTTAAGCCTCAAGGCTTTAGTAATAAAACCCCGATGCCGGTAGTAATTCCAAAAACGCAAAAGGTTAACTCGCCAAGAGATTAAAGGCAATCAATCATCATCAGGACCGGGGCCGCGCTGAGATTGTTCGACAGTTTTCTTATTAAAACCTGAACTAATTGTAATGATTACGCGGCGTCGGGTTGTTTCGAAATTCGCTCGAAAAATGCTCTTCCCTCTAAGAACCAAAGGGACCAAATATAATGATTTATGCCACATTTATAAACTCATTATCTCTGCGCGATGCATGGTGACCGCCTAGAGCTTCTCGCGAATAGCGTCGCAACGGCCTTCCCATTTTGAACTTGAACGTATAATTATTTTTTCGTTTTTTTTTTTTGGTTTCCTTGGAAATAATCTTAGGGATTATGTATAATAACAATTGTTGGTTTGGTATGGCAATAACAAGCAAAGTCAACACAAATTATGAGGGTATTTTATGTGTTGCCATTGGCCCATTGTGTTCCTTTTTTCAGGATGGTTCCCTTCCAAATCATTAACCCATTCCTACTTTCTTGTCTTGTGCCACTTGTACCAGACCTTGGTTTTACGAAGTTCAGTATTTCTATTGTCCGATCTTTCCCGCGTCTCTCAGGTTTTCCAGGAAAGTGTGAGCATTCCTCCTGCATGGCTCCACAGTGACATTGATTCATTGATTTGATCGATTGACGACAGCAAGGCAAGGTTAAGTAATTCCCTGACACTGCAGCTAGTTAGCTTATTGTATCCCTTGTTGTGTGAATTTCTGCTAAAATAGGTTTGACACCTTCGCCAGGTGCAGTAGCCTCGTTATTGGCGACTTCAGGGGACAGATTCCTCTTGTAAGAGGTGACAAGTTCTACAGAGTGAGTGAGTGCAGGGCACTCGAATAAGATGTGAGAGGCTGATTCTTCGTTTTCGTCACACAATCTACAGATGGATTCGTCTTGGTAGATTCCCATCTTGTGTAGGTGTTTCCTCAGTATACAGTGACCAGTTAAGTGTCCCGTCAGAATTCTGATCTGGTTCCTAGTGGGCTTTAGGATCTCAAAGGCTAATCTTCTCATAGGATAATTCACCATTGCCTTACTGTGGTGTTGCCTCGGTGTTTGATACCAGTGGTGTTTGTGGATATCCCTTTCTCAGATTTTCCCGCAGGCATATCTCTATTGCATGTATTGCGGCTTGGAATATGGTGGTGTGCTTCCACAGTGGAGAATACCATTTTGATTTTGGGGATAGGCCATATACGCCGGCACCGGTTCCACTGTCGGTTTTGGAACCATTAGTGTACCATACTAACTTTCTATTCTGGACTAATGAGTTTTCTGTTTTGTTTTCCTAGTTAATCTGGGTTTGAAACGATTTGTGAGTGTTTATTCTCGGGGTCACTTCTCATCTGACATAGTGAGTTTGTAACCATGTTCATAGGCGCCGGAACCATGGGGGCAATGGGGGAAATGGGGGCAATGGGGGAAATGGGTGCAATGGGGGAAATGGGTGCAATGGGGGAAATGGGGGCAATGGGGGCAATGGGGGCAATGGGGACAATGGGGGCTTGAACCCCCGTAGTGAATTTGCTATGGGGGCGGAGTATTTTTCACCCGTTCAACTGTCGGTTTTGGAACCATCAGTGTACCACACTTTTCATTCTGGACTAGTAAGTTTTCTGTTTTGTTTTCCCAGGTAAGGTTTTGGAACCATCAGTGTACCACACTTTCCATTCTGGACTAGTGAGTATTCTATTTTGTTTTCTCAGGAAATCTGGGTTTGAAACGGTTTGTGAGTGTTTATTCTCGGGGTCACTTCTCATCTGAAATAGTGAGTTTGTAACAATGTTAATGTTTGATATCCTGGTATGTCCGGATGTTCTTCTCGGATTCCAGTTGTGGCTACATCTGAGTCTTTAAGCCCCCACTCTTCCCTCAGCTTTGATAAAATGATATCAAGTGGCGGAAGCATAGCAGGAGTTGGAGTGCTTCTTATTGTCTTTGAAGTTTGTATAGCTCCATTATTGCTTTGCTCTGTTCGACCACCAGACTATTGATCCAAGGATTATTCTGGGTTAATAACCAGCAAAGTCAACACAAATTATGAGGGTATTTTCTTTGTTGCCATTGGCCCATTGTGTTCCTTGCTTCAAGGTGGTTGACTTCCAAATATTTAATTTATTCCTCCTTCCTTCGTCTTGTGCCAGACCATGGCTTCACGAAGTTCAGTATTTCCATTTTCCGATCTTTTCCGCTTCTTTCAGGTTTTCCATGGAAGTGTAAGCGTTCCTCCTGCAGGGCTTCACAGTGACATAGTAGGTATTCCATCCTCCTCAAACTTGAAATCGATCGATCGATCTCGAGGCCCCACTTATGGAGCATTATTCCGACTTTACAGTGTTTTGTGATTGTCCCTTAAAGTGTGTATCGATCTTTTATCCAGTTTTAATAATTTCCTGATTTTCTATATATCCACAAAGCTCATGATGTTACTCAATCATTGCGATTGCTCCATCTTCTGTTGTACAGCATCATGGTTGATCATGATGATTGACATCGTTGGCTGTGATGAGTCTTCTGCTTCAACTTGGTCCTTTTTCATTTCCAGTTTTAAAAGTCTATCTGCCATATCGTTCTCTTTGATATAACTATGTCCAGGAACCCAGCTTGGTCCGACATTACTGTTTCTGATCCAGTACACCGCTTCCTGGTAGCTCATCACTATTTCAAATTTCACTATATGTGATTCAATTAGTCCCATCGATGCTTTGTTATTTACATATATGGTGACATTGCCCATCGAATTGTCCTCAGCGATAGCCTTGTTGCTTTTTGAATGGCAAATATTTCGGCATACAGGTAGGATTGCCAACCATCCTGTATTAGGAAGGACGTCCTGGATTTCGAGCTATTTTAATAGATTTGTCTTTCGTCCTTGCGAGCTCTTAAGAAGGACGCATTTTGTCATGGATTTTAGCCAGTTGCTCAAACAATATAGAATAAAATATGTTTTTACTATTTATGATGACATCCAATAATATTGCACTGTTGCGTACTGTCATTTGCGAACAACACAGTAGAAATTAAGGTTTAAAGCTTACTTTTCATGAAAAGTAAGCTTAATATTTTGGTTTTTGAAATGTATATTTCATTTTTTTAGCCAATAATATTTTTTTAAGGAGGCACAATTTACATTGAAAATAGGCCCCCGTAGATTTCAACCAAATCTCAATATTTTAAAAGTATCATCATTGCAAGAAAAAAATTGAATTGTAAAGAGGATCCTATGTCTGCGATAGCAGATGAATGTGACACATGCAGAGTAAAATTTAAACGAAAAGGCGAGTTGGAGAGTCACCAACTAAAACACTTGGATATTAGTTATCTATTTGAATGTGACACTTACAAAGCAAAATTTAAATGAAAAGGCGATTTGAAGAGTCACAAACTGACACACTCGGATATTTATCCTTTTGAGTATAACACTTGCAAAGCAAAATTTAAACGGAGACTCAACTGGAAGAGTCACCAAGTGAAGCACTCGGATATTTTTCCTTTTGAATGTAACACTTACAAAGCAAAATTTAAACGAAGAGATGTTTTGAAGAATCATAAACTTACACATTCTGATATTTTTCCTGCTGAATGTGACACTTGCAAAGCAAAATTTAAACAAAAATACCTTTTGGAAAGTCACCAATTAATAAACTCGGATATTTATCGTTTTGAATGTGACACTCGCAAAGTAAAATTTAAACGAAAAGGCAATTTTGAGAATCACAAACTAACATATTCGGATATTCATTCATTTGAATGTGACACTTGTAAAACAAAATTTAAACGAAAACAAAATTTTAAAAATCATCAACTAATACACTCGGGTATTTGTCTTTTTGAATGTGCCACTTGTGGAGCAAAATTTAAACGAAAAAGCAATTTGAAGACACACATATTGAGGCATTTGAATGAGAAAAATTGAAAATGCAACATGCAACGCCGAAGTTAATACCAGTGGTAATTTAAAACAACATTCAGTTAAATAAGTGTAAGTTGGAATTTAATGCTTGCTCTGTAAAGTTTAAACGTGAAACAATTTTCAATGTCCATTTAGCATCCACAATAAGTTAATTAACAAGTGTTTTAATTTATTATATACATACAATCTTAAAAAGTGACTTTTAATAGTTATTAATGACACTAGCTCATCTTTTCCAATTTTTGAATTTCGTTTGCAGAAACTGATTTTTTTTTTCAAAGAAGTTGTTAGTATTTTTCGAGATATTCAAGAAAATCTACGTAGGCATATTTCCTCGGATATTTTCTATGCATAGTATAGCAGGACGTACGTACTTTGATGAGGTATATCTGCTATCACAGACACACGATCCTCTTTACATTTCAAATTTTTTCTTGCAATGATGATACCTTTGAAATATTGGAATTTCACCTTTGTCCCGGATTTAAAAAATTAATAGTTGGCAACCCCACATACAGGATCATTCCTGCAGCTTGTATGACTCTTGACTGTGAAATGCTTCAAAGTATATTCCGGCTCTATGTATAGAAGTTAGATCCTAATTTTCTCTTAAAGGCCTGTTCACGAAGGATTATTTGGCCACTATACATATAGTTCGTTGCATTAAGGAATGTTTCGGCTTCTTGGTGGTCCATCATTTTGGCTCTATCCTTAAGTATTGTCGAGTGTCCATAATCGGTTTCCTTCCACAGTTTGGATTCTCTTAGTTGTAAGAGCACCCTTTGCAGCTGTGCTTCTTATGAACAAATTTAATGGCAGCAGATTCAGCAGTGTGCTTCTTTTTGCTCCCGTTGTATTGAGTGCTACTATTCTCTGTACTTTGGTGAGCAATTCCACATTCACCTTTCTGTCCATAGCCTTCCTCCATACTGCTGCTCCGTAGGATATTATGGGGCTCACTATGGCAGTGTACATCCAATGGATGATGTGCGATTGCAGTCCCCATTTTTTACCAAATAGTTTCCCACAGATCAATTTACTACTCGGAGATCATGAGACTAATGACAGCCAACGATGCCAATGAAGCCTTCTTACTCCAACCAGCATAATTTTAAAAACATTTGATATTGATGACACATGTAAAGACAATCTTTTATTTAAACAAGGCCAACTATTATTCTAATTAATTTCAATAAACACTTCTTGTCAACATAAAAACCCTGACATGTTATATACTAATGAAGCATAATAAGCAACATTTTTCTATTAAAAATTCTAGTTGTAGACCACAAAATCCATAATTCCGTTAATAGAAACGAGTAGGGGACGCGCGGCCATGTTGAATGTAAAAGGCATTTTTGTTACTAATTAGATACGCTGTCATGCAAGAAGATTGATGATGGTTTTAGAAACCGAATCTACCATATTGCGGCACCTTATAATGAGCTATGGGTTGTTTTGGGAGGTCGGTGTCTATAACAAAAAACAGGTACACGAAGTTTTTTAATTGGACGGAAACTACAAAAACAAAAAAAAAAATGTTGCCGGCTGTAAGGTCAGTATAGATTAAATTTTTTAAATAATTCAACATTAAATACCATGTAAAACCTGTAGCAAAATAATTAAATTAAATGCACTTTTAAACGTATTCCATTTGTTGAAATCCTAATAACAAACTGTGAATTAAAAAAAGTCTTTGAAATCTAAATCTCTAGTCACGAAATTGAATAAATTTACATCGCTAAATACTTGGTGTGTTTACTTTTTTATTTCGCCCATTGCGGCAATAAATAAATTATTAACCGTTTTCCGTTTTTAATTTATGGGGAAAAGAAGATAATAAATTAATACGTATCATACAGAGATTTATTACTAACTGTTCAGTTTCTACGTCCCGCAGAGTTGACTGGATAAGCTGGCTGGAATTTATGTCTTTTAAAAGTCGAACCCGTTTTTTTGTAAATTAAAAATTTCATCGAAAGTTACATCAGGTGTAAAAAAATTTGCAATGAAGTTGGAAAATCTAAGGGCTGTTTGATTTATCGCTTCCATTAACATTCCCAATCGATTGACTTAAGCAAAACAAAAAAAAAACTTCATCCATTAACATCCCAGTTTCCACAAGCCCCAATGATGGCGTCCTCAATTATTTTTGCCACCCTCTGTAAATGAAATCCTGATGGGGTGAACCAACACGAAAACGGAGTTAGGGAGATCGACAAAGACGAATTGTCGTTTCCGTCTCAGAGAGCCGACATTCGTAAAGGGAAATGACGTTCATGACATGTGTGCAGAAAAAGCAAAAGGCAAGATGAATTTTTTGGATGCTGAAAGCTTTATTTTATTTTGTTTTGTCTGGGGCGTTTGTAAAAAAGCTGTTAAAATAGCTTTAAGTGGTTGATGTTAGCTGTCGTGTTTGGTTTAGAGAGTCGCTCATAACATCCTAATAAAGAATTTTGTTTGGTCTAATTAAAATTCTTGCTCATATACGACGTGTTTAATTGAAGTCGTCCAATTATTAAAGGAAAAAACTCCAATGTAATAACGTTTATTGGCATCTTGACTTATCAGTGGCCAGCGAAAAGGGTTAAGAATATGATCATTAAGTTCTTATTTATAAGAGGAACGTTTCTGTAAAATGCCATTGCCAAGATCCGAAGTTTAGATTACCGCAGTCGGCTTGACATGTATAAATATGCTTAGCCTCTGCCTACTCATTCGGTTGAACTACGTAGAGAAAAAAAAAAGAAGGTGGATATGTGGTAGTTTATGAAACAACGATTTGATGATGGAAAAAGTGATAAAAAACTAATTATCATCACAGATTATAATGTTATAGTTCAAACAATCGAGTTAGTGCTAAAACATCAAACAATGAGCAATGACAATCAGCTAGTTTGGGAGAGTGAAAATATCCTCAAGCAACAGGCTGGCAGGAACAAAGTAACCTCGATGTGGAGGCCAGGACACCAGGGCATACAGCAAGGTTCCTAAAGTTAATAGGCTTTCTGGTAATGGCAAATCGATAACGTCATCAGGAGATTTGCATTATGTTCAGGCATCCCAGATGACATCATAAAAATTATCAGATAATAACCTACCTCTTTCAAACAACCTTGGACATAGAGGGTAACGAAGCGCTAAACCTAACGCTTGGAATTTACAAAAATTTAAAAAAAAGGTCTGTTCCAAAAGCTGTCCCAAGAATGGTTTCGGCACTCTGTAAACAAATTTTAGAATTTGCGCAGAATCTTGACAGTACATTTTACGGTTTTCTGCTTTGTTGGAACAAACCTACTTGCAACTTTGAAAAAAAATTAAATACTAATTAAATACTAACTAAAACAGGGGATTTACACCGGAGAGAAATAGAATGGACATTTGCGAAAAATTGATAATTTTTTTTTTTTTCTATTACCGGCTTTTGGGTTTTCTCTAGGGCCTCAAAATGGTATTTAGCTATAGAATCGCTAACATTAACAGTTTTTGAGAAAATCGAGTTTGAAGTTTTAGACAAGATGTCGACTGAATTTCAACTTTCAAGCCCAATATCTTCGAAACCCGAAAAGCTACGAAAAACAATTTTACACAGCCTTATAGAGAATTTAATGCTCTTTCCAATGATATATAGCTATCATTAATTTGCTCAAAAATAACCGAAGATATAAGCAATTATTCATAAGCCTGTCAAAATTTCTAGAGCCAAAAATGAGATTTCCTTTTAGATTTTTTTTCTCATTGAAATTTCCAAATGTAATTGATATTAGAGTTTTTCCTGGCTAATTTGGACTTGCTCCATCGATTTCTAAAATCAAAATTGAGGAAAATCCATAAAAACAGAAATTTTCAATTTTTAGCACTTTTAGCACCCCCTTTGGATTTTTAATTGAAAATCTTGAATCTTAAATATCTCGGTAACCAAAACCGGTACTGGAACAAAATTTTTCAAAAATTGTAGCTCTTGAGAATGGCTTTCAGATGATATTTAACTGATATAGCTAGCATTTATAGTTTTTGAGAAAATCAAGGTTAAAGTTTTGGTCAAAATTTTAACTAAATTTCCAGTTTTAGGCTTAATATCTTGGAAACTTTACAAACTACAAAAACTAATTTTGTACAAGCTTATAGAGAATTTAATGCTCTTTTCAACGATATATAGTTATTATTAATTTGCTCAAAAATAATCAAAGATATAAGCAATTATTCATGAGCATATCAAGATTTTAAAAAATGTCCAGAGCCAGAAATGAGATTTCCTATTGGATTTTTTTGCTCATTGAAATTTCCAAATGTGATTGATGTTAGAGTTGTTTCTGACTAATTTGGACTCGCTCTATCGATTTCTGAAGTCAAAATGTAGAAAAATCCAAAAATAAAAATTTCTAATTTTTAGCACTTATTTCTAAGGGTACCCTCTTTGGATTTTAATTGGAAATTTTGAATCCTAAATATCCCGGTAACCAAAAGTGGTACTGGAATAAAATTTCCAGGAATTATAGCTTTTGACGAGGGGTTTTCAGATGATATTTAGCTGGAATCGCTAGCATTTATAGTTTTTGCGAAAATCAAGTTCAAAATTTTGGACAAAATTTCAACAAAATTTCCAATTTGAGGCTCAATATCTTGGAAACTTTACAAACCACAAAAACCAGTTTTGCACGGGGAATGATCTTTTCAATGATAAATAGCTATTATTAATTTGCTCGAAAATAATCAAAGATATAAGCAATTTTTCATGAGCATGTCAAGATTTCAAAAAATGTCCAGAACCAGAAATTAGATTTCCTTTTGGATTTTTTTTCTCATTGAAATTTCCAAATGTAATTTATGAGAATAAAATTAAGAATCAAAAAGTAGGTATATGCTAAAACATAGATTTCGTGAGGTAAATTTCTAGAATTTTTATTAATGTCCCAATACATATGTCCTTTGTGACTTCACATTTTAAGTAGAAAAATCAATCAATTTAGGGGATGCACGGACCTCTCTCCCCCTTTGGGAACGCTACTGGTAAAATCAACATGTTTATTAAAAATATAAAAGTCGAAAGCATGGGACGTCACTCCCCCCCCCCCAATCCTTGCGTCCCTGCCTGGTGGAATATCATCTAGAATCAAGAATCAAACAACGATCACTGCAGATCTACAACAGAAACTACAGAATAATTAATATGTGAAGGCACCGCTCATTTCTACAAAAGGCTGAAATACTTTGAAGAGGAAGAGATACTGCTAACACACCAATAGGTGAGCACTTCACCACCCAGGAAGCTGGCCTCCTTTGAGAGAAGCCTAAAAATCTTGGAGACCAACTAGAAGCAGAGTTATGCACAAAATATCTGGAAAGGTAACAGTACTTGAGCAACTGGAACAAGCTGGTAAAGACTCAAAATGTAACCTAAAAAATCTACAATCTAGGCGAAACTGGGAAAACTAAACTAGAAAAACTCGTCATGAAATGCAAAGTGTTCTACTGTCATTATCCTCTACGCCCTATACGATGAAAATGATTAGTTCCAAAATTCAGAACCAACAGATCTATTATACTTTTCTGTGCCTACACTACAAATAAGTATTTATTTATAGTCAAAAAACAAGCAACATTTCCAAGCTATTTCCCGAGTAATATTATTCATAAAATTAAACGGGCAGCACCCCGGTGCTTCCTACTCGATAATAAGCAATTTGTATATGACAGATGCGTTACTTTTTGGTCGCAACTTTACAAATGTGTTCTAATTTCGGTTTCTTGTAAATTGGAGCCCAGGCACTGTTTTTACAAACATTCGTGCGTTTATTAATGTTGATATCAGTGAATATTAATAACGGGGCGGCCTACCCTATTTGTTATTTTGAAGTCAACAATAAGGTAGGTGGTCTATATATAGTTCTTGTAACTATCGCTGATCCATCATATTCATGTTACTCAAACAATTTACTTAGTAGCTTTTTAGAGCAATTCAATATAAAACCAACCACTACCAGTGGTTATAAATTCAAGAATGGCATGTGAATATTATAGGAGAATTTTTCTGAACTTCATAATTAGAGGCCAAAATCAACCAATGATATTTCAGAAAAAAAAAGATGCAGAAATTGCTTTAGTAATCAAACTCACAAAGCTTGGGGGAAAGATCTGAGTTTGACTCGATTACTGGGAGTTTGGATATTGATTTTATTACTGATTTGCTTCTCATTGGATTAGATATATATGGGTTGGTGAAGATTCTGAGTCAGTGAATCTGCTACTTGCATTACCGATTCATGAACCTGCCTTGAGTAGTACTTCGTTTGGGTTACTGATTCATGGATTCTGGCTCAATTGGAGGATTGATATGACATTATGAGTTTGTTCAGATTCTGAGTCAATGCATATGCTACTTGAATTACCGATTCATAAATCTACTTTGAGCACTAGTTCGTTTGGTTTACTGATTCATGAATACTGGCTCAATTGGAGTTACTCTGATTATTTATTCGTTCCCAAGTCTGATCCAATTAGAGGGGTACTACGATTATTGGTTTACAAATCTCACTCGATCACTGATTTATATAGGTTTCTTGGTTCTGATTTGAATTGAGCTACTTCAATCTTTGATTGGTGGTAGATGTTCTTTGGACAATGATTTATGAGTCTTAGGTTTGGAACCCTCTATTGATGTGCCTTCTCTATTGATTTCGAAAAGAGAGAAGAAGACAGCAAGTGCCATAGCGATATGGATAGCAATCTCTATCTTCTACAGAATTCCGCTTCTGAGTCTGACTCGATTACTGGGAATTTGAATATTGATTTATAACTGTGATTTGATGACTGATGTGCTTTTCATTGGACTGGATTTATGAGTTTGTTAAGATTCTTAGTCAATGAATCTGCTACTTGGATTTCCGATTCATAAATCTGCCTTGAGCATTAGTTTCTTGGGGTTACTGATTCATGGATTCTGAGTCAATTGGAGTTACTCTGATTATTTATTCGTTCCTGAGTCTGATCATATTAGAGCCAGGAACAACGATTATTGGTTCACAAGTCTCACTCGATTACTGGTTAATATGGGTTTCTGATTCTTGGTTCTGACTTAAACTGAGCTACTTCGATCTTTGATTGGTGGTTGATTTTCATTGGACAATTGATTTATGACTCTTAGGTTTGGAACCCTCTCGATTAATGATTTTATAAATCTGATCTGATTAATGGTTGGTTAATTCTGATTCAATTTAAGCTACCTACTCTGATTGATAGTTTTTCCATCTGACCTACTCCGAGTTTTAGGAAAAATAGAAGAGCCAAACTATTTGCTATGAATGGCTTTTTCACAAAAAAAATTGGATAGAAAATTGACCTGAATACCAAATACCATCAGACACTCTAAGTGGAAGTAGATACATCTTTTACCACGGGCAATAATCATGAAGTTCATCTGGGAGCTCAAATTTGATGAAAGAAGAGGTTCGACAAAAGTTAACTCTTATCAATTAAAATTGCATGAAGAAATAGTTCAAAGCTCACTGGATGACCCAGGTATGTTTCAAAGTTTATTATACTATTCTTGGGTGAGTCAGCTAACTTATTCCCCAAAAATATTCCAGAACCATTCAGCATTGATTCTGTAACCACCATAATTGGGGTTCGAATAATCAATTCAGCTATTCCACTGAGTGCCCGACCACGTGGGTACCATTTGTCATAGGGGCCAGTTGCCTACAGAAGTCCGGTCCGATATCAAGCGACTAGACCAACCATGGAAAGAGGATCACAACTATGTGACATGAACAACATCAATAATAAACTAAACAAACCACTTTCCAGAAGCTGGAAATAGAGCTGCAAAGAGAGAAGCAGAATGGAGGATAGGATAAGCGCTGAAACAAGGAATATAATGATGCAAAGAGGAACTCAACTAAGCGATGACGAAATACAATGGAATATAGAGGAAACTAAGAATAACTCTCAGCTGAGATATAAAAAAAATGACGAAACAAAGCAAAAGTCCATTGTGGATTGGTGATTATTGATGCTACATCCTCTACAGTCAAATTATACTAAAGACTGGCTCAGAATAAAGTTCGCTGGTGAAAACGGAGAAAGTACTATGTCCAAAGATGAATGGTAACTGAAAAACGGAGAAGAAGAAATATATACTCACATAACACCGGAAAAGTTATGAATTGAGTGCTGGTCAATGCTGTTTGTTCGGTCTAGAATGGCTCAATTGGAGTTACTCTGTTTATTTATCTATTCCTAAGTCTAATCCAATTAGAGCTAGGTACTACGATTATTGGTTTACAAGTCTCACTCGATTACTGGTTGATTTGGGTTTCTAATTCTTGATTTTGTCCTAAATTGAGCTACTCCGATCTTTGATTGGTGGTCGATTTTCTCAGTCTTAGGTTTGGAACCCTCTAAAATAGTGATTTTATGAATCCGATATAAATATTTACTGGTTAGTAAATTCTGATTCAATTTAAGCTAGGTACTCTGATAGTTTTTCTATCTGACCTACTCCGAGTTTTAGGGAAAATTGAACAGCCAAACTATTTGCTATGAATGGCTTTTTCACAAAAAAATTTGGATAGAAAATTGACCTGAATACCAAATACCATCAGACACTCTAAGTGGAAGTAGATACATCTTTTACCACGGGCAATAATCATGGAGTTCATCTGGGAGCTCAAATTTGATGAAAGAAGAGGTTCGACAAAAATTAACTCTTATCAATTAAAAGTGAATGAAGAAATACACTGCTCAACAATCGAACTGGATAATTGCAAATATACTAAAATCCTCATTTAAACAAATAGGTAATAAAAAGGTGTTTTATATTATCAATAAACAGTTAATTGATTATCAATAAACTGGTTATTGATAATATAAAACACGTTTTTATTTTCTATTTTTTTAAATGAGGATTTTAGTATATTTGCAATTATCCAGTTCGATTGTTGAGCAGTGTAGTTCAAAGCTCACTGGATGTTGTTTTATCCTCGTGTGCATCGTAACCCAGGTATGTTTCAAAGTTTAATATACTATTCTTGGGTGAGTCAGCTAACTTATTCCACAAAAATATTCCAGAACCATTCAGCATTGATTATTTAACCACCATAATTGAGGTTCGAATTATCAATTCAGCTATTCCACTGAGTGCCCGACCGCGTGGGTACTTTTTGTCATAGGGGCCAGTTGCCTACAGTAGTCTGGTCCGATATCAAGCGACTAGACCAACCATGGAAAGAGAATCACAACTATGTGACATGAACAACATCAATAATAAACTAAACAAACCACTTTCCAGGAGCTGGAAATAAAGCTGCAAAGAGAGAAGCAGGATGAAGGATAGGGTAAGCACTGAAACAAGGAATATGATGATGCAAAGAGGAACTCAACTAAGCGATGACGAAATACAATGGAATATAGAGGAAACTAAGAATAACTCTCAGCTGAGATATAAAAAAAATGGAGAAACAAAGCAAAAGTCCATTGTGGATTGGTGATTATTGATGCTACATAATAATAATAATAATAATAATAATAAATCGACTTTATTCAAAACAAAAGAAAAGTACAATATTCTTATATAACAATAAATTTAGCCGTCAGTGAAGGCGAAGTCTAGCAATGTTGCTATTCTACTTAACCTTCAAAAACAGCCTAGTGAAAAATATTACAAAGAATGAATAAAAAAACAAAAACAAAAGGCCTCATACACTATTATCCATACACCTATATCTGCAAAATTAATGAATGAATGAAATTAACGACAAGAATTACTTTGGTCTGCTGAAGATACCTATTTATTGGTCACCTAGATATTTCGATGCATGTTTGAATCTACAGATATTGTAAATTTTGTTGACTAATAAGATATCTTTTATATTCTAACCTGAACTTCTCTACATTTATATTTAGCAGCTGACTAGGCAAAGAGTTAACCAGCTTAACAGCATTATATGTGAAACTTCGCTGAAAAAGGGCAGTCCGATGGAGTGGCATAGTCATTTTTTCTGTGGAGCGAATGTTTACAGCATGAACATTACCTCGTTTCACAAACTTATTTCTAAGGGAGATCACTGCATCAGTTTCGCTTAATATTTTATAAATAAAGCAACCCAGATGGTGCAAACGTCGATTTTCCATTCTAAGCCAATTTAAATCCTTGAATGTATGGGAAATATGATCGTATTTACGCAAATTACAAATAAACCTGGAGCAATTATTCTGTATCATCTGAATTCGATTTTTACTGACAGCATCCAAACACGGTCCATACACAAAATCACCATAGTTAAAATTCGATAAGACTAACGACTCACAAAGCATTTTTTTTAAGCGAAAGTTGAGAATGTGCCTATTTGAGTATAACAGCTTCATGCTAAAAAACGATTTTTGTAGGACCTTCTTAACATACTCTGCAAATCTTAGTTCGCTATCCATAATAATCCCTAAATTTTTTGCCTCAGTTACAAATTCTATTGGTTCATTATTTATATTAATAATAAAATTAGCCTTGAGGAAGTCAATGTGATTTTTATTTCCAAAAAGTACAGCGCACGACTTTGAGGGATTAATTTTAAGATTGTGCTCTTCAGACAGTTGAGAAATAATTTTTAAATCAGAATTCATATGTTCAGCCGCTTGCAGAAAATTTGTGTAATCGAATGGGTAGTAAATTTGTGTATCGTCCGCATAAGCCTGTACATTACAATAATTTAGAGCCCTCAGAATATCCGAAGTATATATTAAAAATAATAAGGGACCTAGAATTGAACCCTGAGGGACACCTGAAATTATATTTGCTTCATCAGAAAAACCATTGTTACTAAATATTTTTTGTTTCCTGGAACCTAAATATGAATTGATTAGGTTGAATGATTGGTCATCAAATCCAAAATATTTCAATTTGCTACACATCAGTTGGTGATTTATCGTATCAAATGCTTTTGAATAATCCAACAGCACCAGCACACAATCCTGACCATTGTCCCTTGCCTTAATAACATCATCAACAACATTTGTTAAAGCCACAGAAGTACTATATCCTTTCCGAAAACCACACTGAGTATCCGGTAAAATTTTATTGATTGTTACAAAATTGTAAATTTGCAAATATAATACCTTCTCAAAAATCTTAGAAACCGCCGGCAAAATACTTATAACTCTAAGATCGCTATACAAATTTGGATTAGGTTTTTTAGGTAGAGGTTTACCAATGGAAGTTTTCCACAGGTCAGGAAAGTAATTAGATTCAATAGAGCAGTTGATTATATGCAAAATATATATATCAATATAAGGACTGCAGTATTTCAACATCGCTGCCGAGATTCCATCCAAACCCACAGCATTGGTTCCTATATCACGCAATATTTTATGTACCTGTGATATAGTTGCAAGTTGAAATGAAAAGCTGTTATTTATGACTCTATTAGTTAAATAAAAATCTATTTTATCTTGACACTTAAAATCAGAATCATTTTGCAAAAACTCTGCGAAAAAATTATTTAGTTCATTTGCACCTGACAAGTGTTCAGGAATAGTAATTGATTTATCAGACCTCACATTTAAATTCCTAAGCGTGTCCCAAGTTTTCCTAGAATTGTTCTCACTCGATATCATATCTAGATACTCTTTTTTCGCCCTTCTAACCGCGCTAACTGTAAAATTTCTCAAACGTTTATAATTCACCCAATTATCACTTGTGCGATATTTCTTGAACCTTTGAAGGGCCATGTCCCGTTGCTTCATAAAATTTTTTACATTTTGTGTTAACCATGGAGCTTTCGGTTTTGTTACTTTAGCTTCCCTAATTGGAGCGTGTTCATCAAAAGTGTCAAGGATGAATTTATTCATCATAGCGATCTTATTTTCAATATTATTTTCATAATAAATATTATCCCACTGCAAAGTTTGTAGATCTGTTAAAAAGATTTCTAAATTAAAGTTTTTAAAACAACGGTATTTAATGAATTTTGGTTTGACTCTTGGTTTTTTAATGCGAAGTTCACAAAATGTCATTAGATGATCAGATATATTCCCTACAGGTATAGTACCCTTACTCACAATAATATCAGTATTTGTAACAAAAATGGGATCAAGCAACAACATCCTCTACAGTCAAATTATACTAAAGACTGGATCAGAATAAAGTTCGCTGGTGAAAACGGAGAAAGCCTTATGTCCAAAGATGAATGGTAACTGGCTAAAGAAAAAGAAGAAGAAACATATACTCACATAACACCGGAAAAGTTATGATTTGAGTGATGGTCAGTGATGTTTGTTCGGTCTAGAATAGTTCCACTGTTCACGAATAACATAAAGCAACAAATTTTTATTCAACAATGATTATTGTTATTGTTGGTCGAAATATCAAGGTGATGATGTGTCAAATACCAAGTCTACACCTATCTGATTACATTATAATATCTATCCCATGTAAATAGATTAGTTTAACGACATGGATATCAAAAAATGCAAAATTATAAAACCCAAACTAATTGCTGACACTGCATTTTTATAGGTTCGCGATTCCATTATGGCGTCGACCCACATCAAAAATCCAGGCACCCCAAAAAGCGGATCGTTATTAAAAAAAAGTCCACTGCCCTCTAGCATGTGAACATGAAGCCTCGCCATTTACCTCCGCCGGTAACATTCTAACCCAGGCCCTTTATCTCTTTTTTCACTCTTTTAGCAGCTGAATAAACGAATATCCCGAAAATGTAAAATGGAAGAAAGACCCTATTATTTCGTAGATTATACAATTGTGTGTCGACGCACAATACATGGCGATATTTCATTGTCGCCGGGGCCTATTGTGGGAGAGCCGCCAGTGATATCTCTGTTAGGGTTTTTGATGGAAATGAAATGTTCGCTCGACGGTCGTTAGTCATGTTTTTTTCAGTCTAATGAAATGTTAGATATGGAGTTTTTGGTGGTGTTATTAGTGACTTTGAATGATGATGGTCATTAAGGGCACTTTTGGAAGATGTGCGGAATTAGTTTGGAAACTTCTTTTGTAGATTTTTAAATTAATATCCAAAATGAAATTAATTATGCTTGATTAGATTAAGGTTGATTAAATTTCGAAGAAAACAATTCTGGATAAGCTTGATTAACATATTCAAATTACAAGTGTATCAACAATAATAAAATAAATCACTGCATCTACAGCAGCACTTCTCTCATAAAAATTTTACGGTCGCCCGTTTTACGATTTGTTTGGGTATACGATTCATTGAGCATATCGCTCTCGACAACATCGTATATATCTCCCAAGGCCGTTAAGCCATTTAATTCGGTCATACAACTTAATAATTACCCCCTTGAAAAGAGTTAAATAATTTATAGCACTATCAAATCTCGACGCGTCGCCATTTATCACCCGAAATGCTTATTTAATGGCGTCGAGAGGCTACGGATTTGCACGAAGTACGTGAATCCTGACGCTGTGTTGCCATACCGAATTGAATTCCTTAAAATATGAAATTAGTTTTCATCCAAATAATAAACATAATAGTGAAGACGTGTTGGCTAAGACAAAATTCAAGGCAAATTGAGAAGAAATTATTAGCGTAGTGTAGACATAATTTTTCTATTCTCGGCTCTCGTTCTCGTATTTTTGCTCGGGTTTTCATTGTTTTTCAAGAAGTTTAAAAACAAGCAAAAATTTAGGAGCCAAGAATAGACAAAAATTCGTGTTGCATACCTTAAATTCGCTGGATATAAAGCTTGATGAAGAGGCAGTTACCCATTACACAGAATTGACGACGCCCTTACGACATTGGCAGACTCAAATTGGTTTCTACTTGAGATTCAAAAAGTGGATACTGGCGAGTGGGCATTGACGAGAAAGACAAAAAGAAGACAGCATTTTCCATTGGAAGTGATCTTTACCAATTCAAGGTGATGCCTTTAGGACTCTGTAACGCCCCCGCTATTTTCGAAAGGTTGATGGCTATCGTACTACGAGGACTTATGTGGAAAGTATGCCTTGTCTACCTGAATGATGGTTTAGTGATAGGAAATACTTACTCGTTTCCCTAAAGTAATGAAGCTGCAATTTTCTCCCCATCAAAATTTAAAAAAATTAAAAACACTTATATCTATGACCAACTACAGGTTGTGACTGTGAGAAATGATTAAGATTAAGGAACATCATATATTATGATAGAGGAATAAGAGTAAATTTTCTTGAAATCGTACAATGGAAAATCTCTGGACGTTTGCCATCTTTAAGCCTGAGTCTGTAAATATGGAAAACTTCCCATCCGTCACCCGGATATTTTCGTCAGAAGAGATTGCACAAAATCAAACTTAAAAGAAACAGAAGGTCTAATTAAAGTTAAAATTTTACTTCCACAGAACCTCTCCCACCCTATGCTGCCCTATCTACCAAAAGATGTGGCAAGATTCGAGAATCAACTCTAAAATCCCTAATCAGATTATTACATGCTCGATATTCGTTAGGGTAAATGTTTGCGGTCGATTTGGCAGCGTCGCGACGCTACGTTCCCGGTTCATAAATTTAAACTCAACAAGTAGTCCATATACCGTGGCGGTTATATTGTTATTACGGTGCTTATGGTTGCCAACAGATGTAAATTCAGGCTCTATTAGTTTAATCGTTACTTTATAGCTTTAGTAAACGTGATTTTATGGGTTTCTGAATAGGTCTTTTATCATTTTCGGATAAGAGTGAGAGTTAGGAAAATGAGATTTCATAAATGTGAACTGAAAATTACCAATCATCAAAACAAACTTACCAATAAATTAAATCGAATAAATTCACTAATCCTAATGGAAAATCACTAGTTGCACTTTAATTCGATGCATTTATTCAGCAGCAAATTACCAATTAATTTGAAAACATAAATCATTCGGAATAGGTACTACCAAGGCGGTAATCAAGTATCGGGAAGTATCAATTGCATGTATGGGTATAATTTTCAGGCGGAACATGGTATTTGCAACTTGAGAGCAAATTGAGGTGTAATAGGAGTGGAAAGAGATATTCATCATTGTAACGAGCTTTTAATAGACACTAACTTTACCGACGTTATCACAACGACTAGCAAACTCAAACTATTTTTGCACAACTTTTACATTTTCGCAAAACCAGTGCAATAAAAGTAAATAGGTGCAATATTTCAAAATTCCAAGAGACAGTGGTTTGAAGCAGCTGGACACCCTTCATTGTCGGTTACACAGACATTTCGCCCGCATAGTTTAATCTTTTGATTTACGAGCTTTCGAGAGAAGACCACATTTCTTGACTGGTAAGAGAGGACATCCTTTTTGATATAATAACAGTTAATATCGTGTATCCCATACACATATCGTCATTTGTTAGTTTTGAAAAATATTAATGACTTAATCTTGAGGATAAGGGAAATGCGGCTTAATTAATATACTGACAGATGAGGGTCAAATTATTCTTCTGATTAAATTTTTTGAAATTCAACCATCACATTATTTTTATCGACATAAGGCAGTATACCTTTCAAGAACCCCCGCCAGGTACCTTAAAATTAAGACATCCGTCTTATGCAAAATTAAATCACCTTTCAAAGGGAGTCAATAAATATTGGAACTGTCAGGGGTTGGAAAGGATGTAAAATGGGTTACAACCTGCCTTTTACCTTGTCTGGTCAATATAAAAGAAAGTTTTGGGAATTGTGCAACGTAAATGGGGTTCTTTCGTTGAAAGAAGATAAGACTTTCATGGTTTGATGAATTTGGTGCAAAGGTAGTATTGGAGACCACCAAACCAGGTATGAAATTTAACTGCAAAGTAGGTAAAAATAAAGTGTAAAGAAAGTAAGAGACTACTAATCCGGATAAAAAATCATTTCAATATGAAAGAAAAGACAATTAGAAAAGAGATCAAGATGGAGTTGGAACAATTAATCTTAAATGTTTCATGTTATAGGTAAACACTATAACCCAAGAGATGGAGGTTGAAATAACGAAACTGGACTCTACGATGATTTATTTGAATCTTGCATACATCTGCTTCATTATTGTTGTCCAATATAGAAAACGGGTGAAAGAAAGAGGTAAGATTGAAGCACGCCTTTACGGAGGTACTAAATGAACTTTTACAGTACTGAGTCTGGTTGAAGCAGCTTGCTAAGGAAATTAAAGTTCGACGCCTATGGGTTCCTGGCCACTCAGGAATAGAGGACAACAAAAAAGCAGATGGGTTGGCGAGAGCTGGAGCTGCAACGTCATTTATAGGCCCAGCCCAATTTTGGAATATCGACCAAGTGGTAAAGTCAACACTGGATAAATATGGTGGATAATTTGACCCGTTGGAATGCAACACCTGGATAAAATCACGCAACTAACAACTGACGTGCTACAACTTATGCGCATACAGATGACATAAGTGATAGGGCTATATATATAAATTCTGGTACAGCCTCACATATCCCTCTAAATGTGTCGAGTGGGCAATCTGATCTAATATTTTTGTATTTTGAAGGGCTTACGTCCAAATGCACTACCGTTTTAAAGCTTAATCGCCTTTGGTTAAACTTTTATTAGTTGCCGAACAATCGGGTTACTATGGGTAAGTTTGATACCTAATGTCTGATTAAAATTGCAAACTAATCTTATCTATAAGTTTGGTAATGTACTCCGATCAGTTAAAGTACAGTCGGTGTCCGCAATTTTAATCAGTCATTATGAAACTTACCGATAATAACCTGGTTAGTTTGGGTTAGTTCGTAATTTCATTCAAACAAATTGTCCACTCGACTTCCCGCATTATTCATAATGCCCAGGCAATTTAATATTTTCTATATGATTCATCAATTTGATTTGTCATATCCTCTTTTGCACTTTTTAGATTCCTGGGCATTAAACATAATCCAGTGCAACGCTCTACAAACAGCTACCATGACCTGTTTGATTTCTACCTTGTCGGTCAAGTCTTTCATCAATTTTAAGTTGTTAGTTGCGAAGACCAACTGCAACCTTCGACGGTTACCGTTGGTATGGGAGTGAGCTAGAGGGTATAGGGGAACACATTCGCAATTAATGGTTGTTTGGAATCCATTATCCTTTCAACCACGGATGCGTCGTCGACATATAACGACTTCAGCAGTTATCGGGATATGACGCCCAACCAAGAGTACCAACGATAACCGCTGAAGGTTGCAGTTAATCTCCAAAACTACCAACTTAAAATTGATGAAAGACTTGACTGACAAGGTAGAAATGAAACAGGTCATGGTAGCTCAGTTGGTAGAGCGTTGCACTGGATATGCGAAGGAACTGGGTTCAAATCCGAGTCGAGACAAGAAAATTTTTCATCAATTATGGACATCAGCTCGACAGAACTTGCAGAAGAAATAACCTATTAGGGCCTGTTTGTCAATAGAGGGTTACTCGATGAGTTACGGATAACTTTTGGTCAAAGTTGTAACCAGTGTTTATCAATCCAGGGTCAACTGCTAACTCGGAAGTTATTCCAGGAAAAAGTTAACCTGCGCTCTCATGGAAAGTAAGCACATTGACCCTGGGTTAACCTCAAAATTTTCTCTAAATTTTTTTTTTCAGTGGTGGTTTTGGTTGAATTTTGATATTGTGAAGAGATGGAGACTCATTGTGATATACTTGGATAGCACAATTATCTAATAATAAATAATTAATATTTACAACTACTATTACCTTACGTGATATTTGAGGATTATATCTGCTAAATAACAAGGCTGCCCTGGATCCTATAACATTGAACTAATAGATTTCAGTGATGATGATCGAGTTGCTCTAGAATTTCCAGAACATGTACCACGTAAGGATGTGGTCAAATCCCTTTGACGACGTCGACTTTTTAGCATGTTTCGCTTGCGAAAAATAGAGCGTAAACTTGAATTCCCAACAAACCCTGTTATGGAACGCCTAATATATTCTATAATGGCTACTTCAACATAAGATTGGTTAATAAAAAAAATTATTATATATCTAGGTAGAGAAGTTGCGGTCATTATATACCGAGTGCTTTTATCAAGCGAGGCGCGAAGCGCCGAGGTTTATAATGCGTAAGGTATATAATGACTTTCTCTACGCTGTGGGCCAAATTTATTTGGAACCCAGAAAAGCTTGGATAAACATCTTTCTACTAAATTAGGTAGTTAGCCCAGAGTAAGAGTTTACCCAAATATCATTGGACTTGAACAAAGAGATTAGTGAGTTAAAAGACCCCGCACAAGTCTTATGGAAATTGAATTCATAGCCGCTTTCGGATGCTCCTAGAACACTTCACACCTGTCAGTGACCTGTCATACTCCATGCGTGTTGCACTCGAACGCTTGAAACCGAACGGGTCAAACTGTAGCCGGAGCACTTCGGAGTAACTCGGGAGCGCTCAAAGGATGGCACCAGAAAGCAGCTCATGTCAAATGTGCTGAATTTTTGTAGAAGTCATGGTCCGCTTCATAACGCGATGTTCAAGTGAGTAGAACGAATCTCTGATTTCACTGGGATGAGTTCAGGAATGACACACTCCGTGTGAGTTTTACACCAGTGCGACGCTCTAGCCGTTCCGATTCGTAGTTTGGAGAACTTTATTTGCTTTTATTGCTCCATTATTTACACACTAACTATTATTTTTGTATTCTTAATGTAATAGCTCTGTTCCAACCGACATGAGAACCGTTCCAGAACCAGTAATTTCCAGTTGCCCACCCATCTTTCAATAAGTTGAACGTTTATCCTAATTGACAAATGAATTGATCGACTGGAAATTACCGTTCTAGAACGGTTGTCGGTTGGAATAGACCTAATATAAACCATGCGTTCGGTATTTTGATCTGAGTTTTCCGAGCCTAAAATTACCGTTCATTTATTTAAAAAGTGTACTCGGTGCAGGCTCGCGCACGCGCGTTTATTAAAATTTTTAGCGCTCTGATACATCGTTCAACTCTCAGATTAACACATAAAATAGATAGATTCATTATGATTAAAAGATGCCCCAAACATTGAATCCCATTCTAAGGTCACTTGCGGACACTTACTGCAGATCTACCATATTTATAAATTGTGCTAAGCTGCAGGGAAAATGAAATTGGAAATCGAGAGCGAATTTCATTGGTTGAAAACAGTCAGAAAACTAGTTTCAACCAATGAAATTCACTCTAACTGGTTTGTGATTTCTGCAGAAACAGATCTAATATTTGCAGTGTTACTCGGAGATTCAACTGCTCTGTGCGCTCGCTGGTCACGCGATTATGGTTCCGCTTCAGCACGATCTGCTCTTTGAGCAAAATACCGAACGCAAGGTATGAACGGCTAGAGCGTCGCACCGGTGTAACCAATGACATTTTACTATTAACCTACTCACCACTGAAGAAAGAAGAAAGAAGAAGTGGTAAAGAACTCGGTTCACAGTGAAATTATATACATTACAGTTATATATCTTGTCTTAAAAATCAAGAAGTTTAAATTGTGCCTGGAGTATGGCCTAAAGCCAGACGATCTCTGGTCACACACAAATGTGCTGGCAAATTGCCCTTCAGGGAGCAGAAGCCAAAATTAAAGAAGAAGAAGAAGAAGAAGAAGAAGAAGAAGAAGAAGAAGAAGAAGAAGAAGAAGAAGAAGAAGACATTTCACTAAAGTGAAATGTAATGTGATGTCATTGGCCTTGCGTTCGGTATTTTGCTCAAAGAGTAGAGCATGCTGAGCGGAGTCATAGTCACGTGACCAGCGAACGGAGAGAGCAGTTAAACTCTGTATACAAGTGACCGAAATTTTAATAAACGAACGCAAATGCGCCTGCACCGAGTACATTTTTTGAATAAACGAACAGTAAATTCAAGCTCGGAGAACTCGGACCAAAATACCGAACGCACGGTTAGTGTAACACTCACACTGGTGTGTCATTCCTGAACTCGCCCCAGTGCAATTGGAAACTCCAGCGATTCACCTGAACATCGCGTTCCGAAACATCGCTAATCGGTTTATGAATGATAGGCATTTCTTTAACTTTAACATGGACTTTCTCAAAAACTATCTATGTTTCGAATTTTACGCAATGGTAGCTTTTGATAAGGACCATGACTTCTACAAAATATCAGAAATTCAGCACATTTGACAAAAATCCAATTTCCATAAGATGTGTGCCCTTAATGGAATCATATTACCCAGATGATTAAGTTTAAACAGCACCTTCAAACCGTTAAAGATGATTCTAGAATATCAATTAGGGCTGAATTGAAAGTTCTAGACGAAGCGGAAGAGACTATTTCAATTTCCAAATCTAAAGAAGTTTTTAAGAACAAGAACAGATACATACCTACTCTCTTATCCCGGTCACCGTAGGGATACGACTAGGCTGTGACTGGCCGATACCGAATTGCCTGTACTACCAGAATTTAATCGCTTGTGCTATTGACAGGACACTGTTACTTGAGGAAGCTTTAGCACAGGTTGGGGAATGGGGATATTCGATAAACCCACTGAATGCACATAGGTATAGGATATTGAAGTTATGACGTCGAAAACAAAAAGTGGGATTGGCTCCGAAAAAAATTGTTAAAATTGTTAAACACTGCAAAAAAACAGTTAGTGCATCTGTAGATTGCATAACATGCCACTCTCATCCGAGCTGTGCAAACCAAGCAAAAGTGGTGAATAGGGAAAACAAAGTGATTTTTTTTGTTGTCGAACAAGTGAAGAAAGTGAGGTTAGAAACTTCGAAAACAAGGACAAAAATTCACTAGGAGATTCTGCAGCTGTGCACGAATATAAAAACATCATTGAAGCGAATGCTTATGAGATCCAAAACCCTGAATATGGCAACCAGAATAGGAAAAACAAGATCATCCATCCTAGATCACATAATTACAAACAACAAGTTGATTTGCAATGTTGAAGTCGAAGATCATATGATATCTGATCATAGAATAATATATATTTATAGTATGACGAGCGAAATTTGATGGTGGCGCCATCTAAGACTAGGATTCAACACTAAACAGCACTTTTGCTGTATTTAGTAATGACCATCTAATAGGCTGACCAAAAATCAGTTAGTTGGGAAAACCCAGAATAGGGAAAACAAGTTCTCTCCTATTATCCATCAGTGGATAATAGAAATTCCGGATTCAAAATTCAGTTCAAAGGCTGTAGTTTTCAACGTACTATTGTTGAACGTCAAGTGAATTATTACGGAATCAGTTCAAGGATAATCCTAACCTGGACCAAAATTGTGATGTATTTTGATAATTGCTACAGAATCAACATTACCAAGTTGCTTTTTGCATAATTCCAGAACTTGCAACTTACCAAATTGACTCCTCATCCAAGGATACAAAGGACTAGGCAACGACGACGCCGTATTATTAGGCGGTTGCTGTCCTTGCGGCTGCCCTTGCAAAGGAGGTTGCTGATGGGGCGCAGCCTGATGCATATTGGGATTCTGCTGCGCCCCGTACATCATGTGCTGCTGCTGATGGTGTTGCTGATGGTGCTGCGGATGCTGCTCCTGCATATGGTGGCCCATATGGAGGTTCTGCGAGGTATCTAGCGGCGGACTTCCTGTGGGGCCCAAGACCCCGTTTTGCGTCACCGCTGCCGCTTGGAGCTTACAACTGGCGTAGACGACTGGAGTTTGGTGTCCGTTTGGTGCCGCAGCGGTACCCATGTGGCCCATATTGCCCGGACTATCCGGTCGGTAACCTGGGACACAGTCTAGTGTTGGACAGAAGGAAAAAAATTATTTGAAATATATTTATTATTATTGTCAAGTATACATTAATGGATTCCTTTGCAAATGGGTCAGATATGTGATACTTGTCATGCAAAAAAATGATTTATTAAAAGCTTTTGCATAACAACATATCATTTCGAAAATTTAAAAATTGACTCTTGAGAATATTATTCTATTAATGAATCAACAATATTGATAAAAAAAAAAAGTTAATTAATTCAAGATAATGACCATACATCTGCTAAAGATAAATTATGCAATATTAAACGAGAAATAATAACAAAGATTAACGAGTTAATAAATTAAACAGAAACCGATGCATAATTTATAGATGTATAGTGGAAGAATCATTTTTTAATTAAAAGAATAAAATTACCTTGACTACCATCCATCTGTTGCGCATTATAATACCCTGCATTTCGAATGTCCATTCTATCATAGGGTGGAAATCGTGGATAAGGCATACCTTGTGGAGGTTGTCCGGCAGTCGGAGGCCCTCCATAATGGTGCGGAGGTATCCCTTGTCGTAAACCGACAACAGAGGGATCTCCAGCGCAAGCTGTAGGGTCCGTTTGTACAGCCCCGCCACCTTGAGGTACTTGTCCATAATGGTGCTGTTGGTGTTCGGCTGAAACGACACCTCCATTTCGCATGTCCGGCATGTAATTGGCGAAATACGAACTCATGCTACTGATTTCGAGTTTGATCACAGATTTTTCCGAACGATTATCTGTCACCACCGGGGGTGCACTTATATCACATCAGATGACACTTTTAATGCATTTTTAATTTTTTAACACTCAAACACTATAAATGCGCACTCACTATTATAAAATTTTTGTATCCTTTGGTGATTGTAGAAAGTTGCGTCCTTATCCAATACAAAAAACTATTCTCATGAGTCCCTGGAACAAAGAAAATTAAAAGATTAGTACGGATCATGTTTATTTTTATCTACAATTATGCAAAGTAGTGTAGTTTTAATTAAAAAGACACTCGGTGTAATGGTGAAATGTATATGTAAATATTTTGCAATTGATGCTCATGGTTACTAGATTATTAGGCTTAATAGAGGCAATTTAAAAATGCCGCACAATAAAACGGAGTATGTAGGTACCTGACATGATTGGAAAAAATCTCAACCATACCAAACTTATCGGTGACCAAAAACTGACTGGTGCAAAAACCAAAGAAAACTCTGGTGATTAAAATGAGCGACACATGATGTAAAATGGAACCTCATAATTAGGTTTTACGCCTCATGACCAGATGTGTCCGCGACTGGAACACTTGTCGTTAGTTAGCCATGCTCGTTTGTTTCCGAAACCAATGAATTTTTGTCAAAATTCTGATCGAGATTAATTGGCATTTTCACGATCTATTAGAAATTCTTTTGCCAAACTATAAGAGACTTCAAATACCGGAGTGGCGTCTGACTAATGGACTCTGGAATAACTTTCGGTTTAAACATTTTCAAAGCAGGGGTTGAGCAAAATTGGTTTCGGAAAATTAATTTTAAACCCCTGAGAATTTGGTTCTTGAAAAATGTCGGTCGATAGCAAAGGTCAAAAACGAAACAAGAATTTCAAGTTGATGTGGTCATGGGCACCATCGTCTGATTCTATGAAATCGTTACCATAATGTTAAGGTAAAAAAGCAGGATTTTATTTCGTAGAAAATGTTTTAGGAATATGCTTGTAACCTTAGTACGACAAGACCAATAAAATATGTATCTATGTTAAAAAACATTGTGACTCATGTCGAACACAAATAGGAAGGAACTGAAGTAACAACTTATGCATACTGTTATATACCTAGATATTAAAATATTCAATGTGTCTTGTAAGGATAATATAGAAATTATAAGATGTTAGATGAACAAAAAGTTATGATCAAACAAAGCATGATGTTTCTGCCAAGGGATATCATATTTTTCTAGATTAGCCACAGCTAAGTAATCTTAGGGAAAAAAATCCTCTCCCGGAAGAATTATTCTTATCTCTCAGGGAAAAGAATGTTTACTTGGGCGTAGAGAAAGTGATTGCACCAACTCGCTTTTTGTTCCGTTCTGGATACAGACCGATTTGTCAAGCTAAAAGGTTCCGCACTCGCTCACACACACACATGTTAGTCGTTAAAGGCAGCCATTGCGACGCCAATGTCAGGATTTATTTTTTCTTGTTGTTGGTACAAGAGTATAGGTATTTTTGTTTTTGGATAATCATTGGCGCGGGATGGGGCCTATACCTCTGTTCTTTTCAGATGAATCATAATAATTATGAATATGTAAATGAGTACATTTTTGAACAAACCATGTCAAATCCTCTACGCCAATGTCGATTCCAGAGTCCCTCGATGTTTTTACACCGTCATCCACCGAAAAACGGCAGACATGTTTTGATATACTTTTGTGCTCCTCTTTCTCCCCGAGTTTTTTGTTTTTACTTCCTGCCCTGTGGCGTGAATTTATTGCCGATGCGAGCGCTGAACACTGACGGCGATCCGCCTGGATTTTGATGTATTACACAATGTGTCAGGGCCTAAAGTGAAATCTCCTTAATTTTCTGAGTACTCTATACCAAAAAAATAACTCAATATAGGCAATGACAGATGTTGTGTTGAAATGCAAATTTATTCCACAATGCATGAAATATTCACATGTTAAAAGTGAAACCCCTTGACCAGTTCAGTTTCCATATCCGAAACGATAATTGGGTAAAACTCGAAATGAGATTTGCATGTAAATAGTAATCTGGGGCCCCGTGGGGTCCCAACTTTTAATTTAATCAAAGAACTTGGCACTCCGGGGTGTGTTTTGAACGAAAGGCAAAGGGTGAGGTGTAAATGGCGTCGGTTTCAGCGGTGTGGTGCGACGTCGACGGTCGCCGTAGCTCGGGTGCAATTAATATTCACACGGCAAAACAACTATGATAATGTCCGCGAGCCATGGGCGTGCGACATGAAAAAGCTTCTGGAACTGGACCATAATATACACACCGGAATGTCTGACTCAATAATAAATGTTTATTTTGATTAATCCTGGGGAATTTTTTGGCAATTTTGTCTGGCAAATTCTGTTTTTCCAAAACAGACAAAGAAGGGCATGCTAGTTCGTGGGTGGAATAGAAGCGGACAAATGAGAAACCTTTCCCTAAACAACCGAAAAAAAATTGGTGCTCTAAAAACTAACTAAAGGAAGTACAAGAAGTTAAAACCTTGGTAGACCAGCGACCAGTCATTGCATATTCTGGAAGAGAAAGTCCTCAAACAGCCGCATGAAATTTGGAAAACATTGGACGATATTGGTCCTATGAACAGGAAGAATGATGTCAACGAAAAACATCTAGAGTGGCATCTAAGAATGGATGAAAAAGGCATGAAATACTCTGAAACTAACTTATCTTATTCTGAGACAAAAAGCTTATCAGAAGTGATGCTAATTCATAAACTGCAGTGAAAGACTCAGAAATCTTTACTGGATGTCAGCCAGACATTAGAAATCATTTTCTCTGAGAATGTCCAGGGAAAACGACCTCTCAAATTTTGATATAAAAATATGATTCTGAGTGAAATATCAACTCCCGGCTCGAAATTTTCCACATCCAGAATAGCTGCAATGTATTGCAATAATTGAGATCCTTATTCAGCTTCTGAGTGGAACATAAACTTCAAATGTTGAACAGAAGAAACTTCAAATGTTAATTGACCTTTTCAATTTAAAAGCCTCTCTCTCTCTGGCATCAAACTGTCAGATGCCAAAAGAGTATGAAAACAATGGTTGACAGCCTTTGACAGTGGTTTGTAGACAAGACTTTTGAAAAATAACTAATATTTCCTCGGTTTTTTCAAGGTTTATTTCTAACAATGGTGATTCTGTGTAGTGTGCTTTTTCATAAAAATAATTCCTATTCACCGGCGGATGCGTCTTTCCATAAGTTTCCATCAAATTCTACATTTGTCAAAATTTGGATATACAAAATAAGAAAGGATACTCGCAAAAGAAAGGGAAATCCACGTCCCATCAAGTATACAAAGTAATCCACGTTCAAGTTTAGTTTGCGGAAGCTGTTTGCTTCCTAAATAATCCATTACCGTCTTCATAGCGTTCTGCGAATGAAGCAGTGACTTTTCCCACATTTTCTTCTCAATTTCAAACCCTGCGCAAATGTTACCGATGGATCCACCATTCTATGTCGGTTATTGTCATTTTCCATTCACTTAACAAAGGTAGCTAACTCATTGGTGAAGTCACCGATTCGAATAAAAACGAGGGAATTGCTTAACACCCAATACACATTGACATTGACAAGCAAGCAAATGTTGGCGGGAAAACGAATGTTTTCATACTTATCGTCTATCTCTTTTAATTGAAAACGTCAATTGTTGCAAATTTGAAGTCCCTCGGAAAATCGGACCACTTATGACAGTCTCAGTTCGGAAGTGTTCTGGTCTGTTCTAGGATGTTTCTGAAATTCTAATTTGATTCCAAAGTGTTCTGTAGCACACAATATTGATGCAAGTTCCAACTTGTCTGAAACAAATGTAGGAGGAATGAAAATTGAATTGTCTTCTGAAGCTTATCCAAGTTCTATATTCATTTTAAAGTGCTCTAGAGCGTTTCAAAATGCTTAAAAATGTTCCAAATTGGCACAGGCGCATGTCCTGGAGCTTTTCAAAATGCTTTTTAAAGTTTTCAGTTGGTCGCTTGATGCTCTTGAAGTGTCGGATTGTTCTAGAAATTATCAGAAATCTCCCAAATATACTTAAGCGCTTTTTGGTGGTTCTAGTTGAAATTCTAAATAGGTTCAGAAGTTTTTTAGAGTGTTCTAAGAGTTCTAAGAGTTAGTTCTAAACTGCCATGTGACGATTCTTTTAAAGATATTCTGAAAGATTCTAGTTCTAGATTGTTTCCAAAAGTTCCATATGATTAGGTTTATAAAGTGTTCTAGAGTGTTCCAAAAGCTTTCTAAAATGTTGTCGAAAGTTCAGAAGTGTTCTGGTCTGTTCTAGAATGTTTCTGAAATTCTAAATTAGTTCTGGAGTGTTCTGTAGCGTTTTACAATGTTCCTGCAAGTTCCACTTTGTCTCAAACAAATGCAGGAGGATCGAATATTGATTCGAATAAAGTCTTCTGAAGCTTATCAAAGTTCTAAATTTATTCTAAAGTACTATAGAGCGTTTCAAAATGTTTGAAAATGTTCCAAATTGTCACAAGCACAATCTGAAACTTTTCAAAATGCTCTCTAAAGTTTTCGATTGGTTGTTTAATGCTGTGGAAGCACCAGAATGTTCTAGAAGTTATCAAGAATCTTCCAAATATTCCTTAGTGCTTTTTGGTACCTAGTTCTAATTGAAATTCTAAATAAGTTAAGAAGAACAATCTAAAAAATTCCAAAAATAGATATACATGGTTCGTTCTGCATCCTCCGATGTCTCCGTGACGTTTGCGTATGCGTCAACCCTGGTGTCGCGATGCCAATACGTCATTAGTAGAAAATCTCTGAACTAATCCAAACTAACCCAAATTATCGATGCCATAATACGTCATCAGTAGAAAATCTCTGAAATAACCCAATGGCCACGTGTGCTACCCATATTTTAGGGCGCGGTTCGTATTTTATCGTATGTTACCTGTCAACCGTCTCCTGTCATTTTTCATAGCTGTCATCTTGTATGGGGTAGCAAGTCACGAGGTACCTGTCATCTTGTACAGGGTAACAAGTCACGAGGTACCTGACCATCTTGTACGGGGTAATAACTGACGGGGTACCAACACCTGTCACGTTATCCGTGACCTGTCATTTTTGACAGCTGTCACATGTCAGATACCAGCTGTCAAGTGTTAAATTTTAAATCTAACATAAGGGGCTTGTGATGGATGACGTCATACATATTTTTGCCAAAAACAAAAAATTGGGTTTTTTACATATACCAGCAAGCGCGTACGAAATATCAGATATCTAAAACTATCTCAGGAAAAAGCTAAGGCTCAAGTCAAACCACGTTTTGAAAATCCCAATAGTTTTGCAAGAGGGCTTTTAGATTCAAACTTGATGTTAAAGTCTCGATGGAAAATTTCACACTTTAACGTATTATTGTTGGGTTTCAAATAGAAAATTTTCTCTTCCTCCACTTCGCTTTTCAATACCTGTTTTGACTTGAGCGCTAGTTTTTTCCTCAGATAGTTTTGTATATCTGATATTTCGTACGCGCCTGCTGGTATATGTATAAAACCTAATTTTTTGTTTTGGGTAAAAATATGTATGACGTCATCCTTCACAAGCCTCTTGACAGCTCGTATTTGACATGTGACAGCTGTCAAAAATGAAAGGTGACGGTTGACAGGTAGCGTACGTCAAAATACGGGCCGCGCCCTAAAATATAGCGTAGCGCACGTGGCCATCATTTGGGTTAATTCAAAGATTTTCTACTGATGACCCTAATGATCTACGCCAATAGTAGATCATTAGGGTTAGTTCAGAGATTTTCTACTGATGACGTATTGGCGTCGCGACTCCATGGTTGGCGCATGCGCAAACGTCACGGAGGCGTCGGAGGATGCAGAAAGAACCATGTATATCTACTTTAAGAATTTTTTAGATTGTTCTAGTATATTTATGGAAGCTTTAAGTTAGTTGTAAAGTTTCATGTGACGATTTTCAAGATATTTTAAAGGTTCCAGTTCTAGATTGTTTCCAAAAGTTTCATATGATTTGTAAAGTGTTCTAGAGTGTTCCAGAAGCTTTCTAAAATGTTGGCGAAAGTTTAGAAGTGTTCTGTCTGTTTTTAAAAAATCCTATACTTCTCAAACAAACGCAGGAGCATTGATCGTCTTCTGAAGATAATCAAAAATGTAAATTGCTTTGGAGCGTCTCAAACTGATTAAACATGTTCTAAATTGACACGAGCGCATTCTAAAAGTTTTCAAAATGCTTCACAAAGTTTTCAATTGGTTTCCTGATGATTTTGAACCGCTGGAATGTTCTAGAAGTTATCAGTTAGTCTTCCAAATGTTCTTTGGCGCTCTTTGATCTGTAGTTATCTGTTCGAAAATGTTAGGATTTATTAGGTAAGTACATAAAAATAGGTATAAGGTGTATCAAAAATACAAATATCCGTACCAAAAACATTAAAAATCCAATTCTCTATGCACTATAATACATTTAGCCAGATTTTTGTGAACCCTGCGTCCAAAGAAAACCTTGCTGCTCTGATGAAATTTAAAGAGACTGCAATCATACAGTCTGAGCGTTGATCTGACATTATTCCCGCTCTCCAAATCTGATGAGCATAATCAAGGTATAAACACAGTTTTATATGTTTCACTGTTCTAGTGATCGAAGAGCCAACATTTTCACTGGAAACATTAGTGATGCCGCCGAGACGAGAGATCCTCGTCTCCCGTCTCGTCTCGTCCCGAACATTTTGTTAAGATAAAAAAGTTCTGGTCACGAAAGTAACTATTACTATGTGTACAAAAACTCACGAGAGATGTGAGATAAGGAGGCGAGACGAGAGAAGAACTCAATCGTCTTGTATCGAGGGTCTCTCGTCGAGATGAGAGACTCATTTTCTCTCGAATTTTTGAGACAAGGGAGAGCATATTAATTCTCTTCTCGTTTCGTGGCATCATTAGGAAACACTTTGTAGTAAATCGAGAGCCAGTAATATCTATTCTTATCAAAATCGGAATCATTGCTGGCTCTTGATTCCCTCAGAAAATTTTCTAGGGATTAGGGAGGCGCAGTAGTGATCAAAATCTAAACTATTCCCGGCTCTTGATTTCTTCTAGAAAATGTTTCTACTGATTCCAAAGCTAGTTATGTTCAAAATCTGCATTCTGAAATCCACAGGTTTTGATATAGGTGTCCTGCAACGTCTAAACCTGGGAATCATTACCGAGCAAATGTGTCACAAGAACTTCAGAAAGGAAAAGATCTGCTAAGAACTAGGACATAGAGAATGAAGAAAGATCTGAATCTTCTGGTTTGGATTTTTCTTTACTCATCTCATAATTTACCCACTATAGCTAATTCTCAAGAAGCCAAAGATTTTGAAATGCCCATCAAATCGTAAAAGAAAAAATCCCTATCGCAGTTATTGAAGAAATTGAATACATTGTTGGAGCTCATCTTGGCTGCGTGGCGAAGGCGAAGTATAAGAATTGTTCTTCAAGTACCATATAAGTCACCATAGTACTACCTACTACCAATAAAGAAGGTATGGTTGGTGGCCGGAAGATGGTGCCTTTTCCAAGTAGAAAGTTTCCAGCTCAAATTTGAAAAATTCAAATTTTCAATGCCAATTTGTAAAATTTTATTAGCAACAAAAATCTCGTTGCTAATTCGTGACTTTACCCCATATTTTACAATCGATATTCACAAACAACACGACGAAAGATCATATCTCCCCGACCCTCGTTCTTTTATAATAAGGTATTCATAGAGTTAGAAGGGTCGTAAATCGCCTTCCGAAAATTGTGTATTTTCCTACTTTGAGAAAAATTTTTATTTGGAACTCGCAGAGGTATTTTCCGAAGAAAAATCTAATTTATGTACCTTAGCAAAGAAAAAGATCGGAATATTAATAAATCAAGCAAAAACTTCATTGAGGCTTATTCAATGAAAATTCAAATTACCTACTACTTTCCATAATAGATTATCGATCAAGAATCAATTATTCTATAACCCACTGAGACGATTATTAAAGTCAAACCCGTTATCATGTCATTAATTAATAATTTCATGCGGAAAATTAATGAATAATTTAATTGACGAAGATTAAAAGAACAAGACCGCCAATAAAATAATATAGTAAGTTTTTTAAATTTTATTTTGGTTATATAATAAATAAAGTATCCCAAAGTCTCGATGTATACGCCCCTTAACGGGTAACAGTCCAACTTTTTCAACCAGACTCCGTCACGCATAAGGTCGGTAATACAGCTATCTTTCGGTGCCGTTAAAAAAGATATTTACGATTCTTCGACCCGTGTCGATTGGAACGGTTACAGGTATCTATAGATTCTCGATTCAAGTCACGGAAAATATAAATTTTACTAACTTTTATGTAGAATTTGGTGTACATGTTCTTTTGCACGTACTTCATTTTGAATGACTTATTGGGGTCATAATCTCTGTTAGAAAGAATTAAAATAATAACACCACTATCGCAATTTTGTTATATAAATGCGAGCATTATCGGTAAATTTAATAAACAATTAATTTTATTTTGACGCCAGCAATCACTGTGTTAATTAAGTTTATTTAGAAAAATTTAATTTAACAAATTAGTTTGAATAATATGTAATAATTCCAGTATCTAGTTGGCTTCAATTAAAAGTTTTGTGAGGGTAAGGTTCGTAGTCTATTTCGTACTTGTCTTTAGAGAAGGGTTCCAACAAAGATAAAATTTTGTATCAGCTACTCTCATTGGATAGAGGTTAATTTTTCAGAAAACAAGATAATGATTATAGGTACCCAAGAGAGTTATATAAGTGCATGTTGAACATTCAAGATGTTCATGATAGTTATTGCTGGAAATGTTTTCAATTTCTTCAATAGGTATATGCAGCTTCTTTAAATTTTCTCTAGCCCCAATGTTTCTTCATGTTTCTTCTCTTTGTGTTTTTCTTGTGTTCTTTTATACTCATTTCTAGTGGTCGTTTTGTTATGTTTCCTCTTACTTGGCTGTATCTTCTCTGATAACCCTTTGATATAATATAATTTGAGCCTTGAGGCTTGTAGTACCTACCTACTCGTTGTTCTTTGTTTTGTTTTTTGTCCCTTCTCCTTTTCCTAAGTCTATCGTCAGATTTCCATCATTAACTATAAGGTCTTGTTTCGTTGTGGCTGGTAGGGACGGTAGGGTACCCACTACCCAGCACCATAAGATGATATAATAATCACAGGCGTTCAGTGAATCCGGACAAGACCAAGGTAGTACCATTTACAAAGCGAAGAAACGTGGACCTGGAAGGGCTCACGCTCTTTGGATCGAGACCGGTACGGTCAAATATCTAGGGATCATCATGTTTATCTTGTTCTGTCTCCCAATGATGTCTATTCTGTATCTGAAAGGATTGTGTAGCAGTTTTGGACATCAGAACTGAAAAACTGAACTTCAGCGTCAATATGGGATGTTTTCAGTATGTCCACAAAGTGTTTCCAATCCTCTACAAAAGAGATGCTAGCGTTTTGAAGCTGTTGTGAGTTGAAAAATCGCTGGAGTTTGTAATTTAGTCTTAGTAGTATTCCGGTTTTGTGGATTTTTGGTACCTATATCATAGAGGTATGGTGGATTGCTGTGACTTGTGACTGCTACATTGAAGGACGTAATTGCAGAATTCCCGTCCCAACATCCGCATCCTGAACAACTTTCCCTCTGTTCAGGAGCAGATCTTTTGAATCTTTATATACCCTGACGAAAGTAGGCATTTTCAGAAACTTCATGAAGCTTCACCCATGGAAAATTATCCACAATTAAATTCAACAACTTGATAGCTCTTACATCAGACATGAAAAACAAATATTCCGGAAATAGCGATGTTCACAGATTTCTAGAGGGGGTAAATGACAACTTTTTGCCAGGTACCTTTTTGAGGAAAAGGGTTTAAATTGATTTAGGGCGACTAGTACTGTGACGGCGCATGCGCCAGGGTGTCGAAAATCGAACCTAAAATCTAGAAAATACTGATTCATTTGGGAAAAGACTCTATTGCGTCTATTCTGGATTGTACAAGAATGGATTACGGATATATAAAGGCCGGTATTAGTTAGTAGTTTGAACTATATCTAATAATTCCAGTATCTTAGTTAGCTTCAATTAAAAATTTCGTGAGGGTTCGTAGTCTATTTCGTACTTGTTTTGAAAAAGGTTCCAACAAAGATAAAATTTTGTACCAATTCTCATTGAACAGATGTTAATTTTTCAGAAAACAAGATGATGATTGGCCCCAACAAAGTTATATAGGAACAGTTTTGGTGCATGTTGAACATTCAAGATGTTCGTGATGGTTATTGCTGGAAATGTTTTCAATTTCTTCAATATATGCAGATCTTTGAATCTTCTTTCGCACCAATGTTTCTCCTCTTTGTATGTTTGTCTTCTGTTCTTTATTTATTCTCATTTCTAGTGGTAGTTTTGTTATGTTTTCTTTCACTTGGCTCTATCTTCTCTAATAACCCTTTGATATAATATAATTTGAGTCTTGGGGCTTGTAATACTCGTTGTTCTTTGTTTTGTCTTTTGTCTCTTCTCCTTTTCCCAAGTCTATCGTCAGCTTTCCATCTCTGATTATCCAAGCATTAACTATAAAGTCTTGTTTCATTGTGGCTGGTAGGGACGGTATGGTACCCACTACCCAGCACCATAAGATGATATAATAATCACGGGCGTTCAGTGAATCCGGACAAGACCAAGGTAGTACCATTCACAAAGTGAAGCAAAGTGGCCCTGGAAGGACTCACGCTCTTTGGATCGAGAGTTGATCCATCCGATACGGTCAAATATCTAGGGATCATCATGTTTGTCTAGTTCTATCTCCCAATGATGTCTATTTCTTCCGTATCTGAGAGGATTGTGTAGCAGTTTTGGACATCAGAACTGAAAAACTGAACTTCAGCGTCAATATGGGAAGTTGTCAGTATGCCCACAAAGTGTTTTGAATCCTCTACAAAAGTGATGCTGGAGTTTTGAAGCTGTTGAGTTGAGAAATCTCTGGAGTTTCTAATTTAGTCTCAATAGTATTCCGGTTTTATGGATTTTTAGTAGATTAAAGAGGTGTGGTGGATTGCTGTAACTTGTGACTGCAACATTGAAGGACGTTCTTACAGAATCCCCGTTTCGACATCCACATTCTGAACAGAGGGAAAGAGCAGATCTTTTGAATCTCCATACCTCAGAGGAAAGTAGACATTATCAGAAAGCTTATGAACTTCACCCATAGAAAATTATCCACAATTAAATTCAACAACTTGATAGCCCTTACATCAGACATGAAAGACAAATATTCCGAAGAAAGCAAAAAGTGATCTGTTCACAGATTTCTAGAGGGGGTAAGTGATTACTTTTTGCCATTTACTTTTTTAAGGAAAAGGGTTTAAATTGATTTAGGGCGAATAGTACTGTGACAGCGCATGCGCCATAGTGTCGAGAATCCAACCTAAAATCTAGAAAATACTGATTAATTCAGGAAAAGACTCTATTGCGTTTATTCTGGACTAGTTAATGACCCGCTGCGTTGCCAGCGTGAAAATACATTTTGAAATAATACACTTTTTTTCAAATTCTTTTGTTGATTTTCTAAAAGTTATTTTTTTGTAAACCGATACCAGAGTCGCTTGTCACTAGTTCAGTGACGCATTTCAAGCACTCCAGAGCTGCTCTAGAGCGCCCTGGGCTGTTTATAGGCGTTCCAGTGTATCAGAGTTTCATGCAACTGAACTTTTTTTTTCGGGATAAAAAATAGCCTATATCAGTTCTATAGCCGAATTCGATGTGTTTGTTTATAATTAAATTAATAATTAATTTAAAATTAAGGAGCGCATAAGGCGCAAACAAGCAAGCAAGCAAACAAACATTGGTTTTTATATATATTATCCGTTCACAATACGATGTCCACAGGTACAGGTACAATTTATCACCTTTCAATGCTATTTGATAGGGAAAGGTGATAAATTTACCTGCACCTGTGGAGATCGGATTGTGAACAGGATATATAGATTGTACAAGAATAAATTACGGATATTTAAAGGCCGGTATTAGTTGGTAGTTTTTAAGTTTAAGTTTGACTGTGATATGATTTAGATAGTGAATTTTGTTGGAGTTGTAAAGAGTTAAGTTGTTTGAGTTAATTAGTGAAGTAATTAGTGTCAGTGTATAGTAACGTGGAATAAATTATTGTTGTGGTAATAGGACTTTGATTCTGAATAAACGGACCCGATATTTCTGTTACGCACCCCAGATTCGTGACATTCGGTGTCGAAAGTGAGATATAAATTCGAGGACTGCAAAGTGAAAACCGATTGCAGAATAGTGCGGACCTCTGCAGACACTAGTGTATGGACACGAAGTGAACATTGGAACCGTGAGTCAGTGTAAGAAGTGACAATCACCAAAAATGGAAGAATAATGTTTCAAGAGGGAATTATTGAAGAGTCGAATAGTCCGTGGTCTGCGCCAGTAGTATTGGTTACGAAGAAATATGGAAGTCTAAGATTTTGTGTAGACTACCGTAAGCTTAATGATGTCACCGAGAAGGACAGCTTTCCTCTCCCGAGGATAAATGATACATCAACAACTCTATCGGGCCCCAAATGACTTTCCACCTTGGATCTTAAGAGTGGATACTGGCGAGTGGCAATACATAAGGATGACAAACAGAAAACTGCCTTCAGTATCGGAAGCGGGTTATACCAGTTTAAACTGATGCCTTTCGGATTGTGTAATGCTCCAGCCACGTTTGAGCAACTGATGCATCTTGTTTTACGAGGCCTCACATGGAGAACTTGCCTAGTATATTTAGATGGGAAATTTTTTCCAAGAATATCCCAATAACCGCCAGGGTGTCGAGAATCCAACCTAAAATCTAGAAAATACTGATTCATTCAGGAAAAGACTCTATCGCGTTTCTTCTGGATTGTACAATAATGGACTACGGATATATAAATACCGGTAATAGTTAGTAGTTTTTAAGTTTAAGTTTGACTGTGATATGATTCGAATAGTGAATTTTGTAAGAGTTATAAAGAGTTTAGCTGTTTGAAATAATTAGTGAAGTAATCAGTTTTACAGTGTATAGTAACGTGAAATAAATTATTGTTGTGATCATTGGAATTTGATTTTGAATAAACGTACCCAAGATTTCTGTCACGCAACCTAGAGTTGTGACAGTAGGTACCTACTCAGTATCTAGATCCACTTATTGGTTTTTTTAGCCTTATATATTCTACTGCAACATCTGTATAAAGTGCTGAGGTCTCTTTGAAAGTTATCGCAGCAAAATTGAAGGCCTTTGGATGATGAAACACGATAAACAACTAATTTCAGGTTTAAAATATATTGGAATTTTCAATGTTTATTTGCTGATGACCCAAACTGTAATGGCCGAAAAGTCACTTGAAATTGAATCATCTGCTGAAAAGATTTGAAACCATCTCCAACCTAAAAATTGGTTGCTTCTGCGCACCCAAAACTCATATTCATGGTTCTAAGTGAGCCAAGTTTAAAAATATTCTACGAACTTATACTTGGTAAACTCTTATCTTTACACAAAAAAACGTCCTTATCAAATCCACATGACATGAAAATTGACTTTTTCTGTACAGAGACACGAACAACGACTTAGCGAATTACTTAGTTTTTTTCTTCGCGAATTATCTAGAAACGTTCGACGAATTTACCTAACCGTCGTGACAGCCGAGAGTTTTTTGCTGGGTTGGTTATCAATATTTCAAGAGCCCAATTAAGTATTTATTGCAATTATTGCTATGTTACTAACCTTGACTTAGATAATGTGATATTTCACTGGTAATTTTCTGTATTTTTTTTTCATCGAGTTTACGTAAGCGTGCATGTGAATCATATAGGTAAATTTAATGTTTATTTTTTCTATTGGAATTTAAAATTGCAAAATCATATAGCTGAAAGGTTGTTGCAGTTAACTACAAGAAAGAGTAATGGAGGCCTAATATTTAATATTTTCTCTTCTTTTTTACAGTCCCGACACCCTGGCGACAGATTCAAATGAAATGCAGGTAGGTACTTATATTTGTATCTATATTATTTCACAAAGTTAAAACGCACAAAGGTGAACTAGAGGGTCTATAAGGTCAACATGTTCAAAGTTAATCTGACACCGAATGGACACCAAAGGGTATTGCGTCCATTCGACTAGCTGATAGTGGCCAGCTGCCGTGATTTACTGGTTTGCATATCGGACGTCCATTGAAAAGCCAATTGAAATCGACCGCTCTAATCGCACATGATGAAAACAATTTATCATTTCAGCTTAGCTGAATTGTAATTGTTGAAACTGTATCAGGTTTCGTTTTCCCACGCAACTGATTCAAACACAGAGACTGATGTATTCAAATCATTCTGCAATCCACCGGGTTGGGCAAACCAAGAGAATGGACCCATATATGCAATATAAATATTAATATATAAAAATATTATTAGTCAGCTCATAAAGCCCTAAAGAATTCATTTAAATATAAAAAATACTAGGCAGGCTTAGAATTTTAATATATTGGTTCTTTGAAGGCATCCTCTACACCCAGACAACCTGTCGGCACATTTTACTTGAAGGATTACGTTGTCTGAATATTTATCTATAGAGACAAATGAGAAATAGTAGTGTCAACAGCATTTTTCAGTTTTGCAGTTCACTGGTATCAAATGCCAAATAAAATTCCGAATAAAAGGCTGTTGATATTGAACGAAAACGGTGTAGAATTTAAATGGACCTAAATCAGAAAACAATCTGAGCCGAAGTCCGGTACCGGAAGTCAGATAAATCCGGGCGTTTCTCTGCACTTTCCCGGGTACTTCCGTTCGCTCGATTACAATTCGGATTCAACACAACTTACACAACGGAGTGTCGAGGGGCCGCGATAAATTTATTAGCTTTTGCCTGGCTCTAGCTTTACCCGGCACGGTTTTCATTGAAAACGAAAAATAGGAAAAATTTGGTTGATGATGTAGGCATATAGTGGATGTTTTAAATTATAAGAAAGGATTTGTTTGACAACGACAGCCTACTAAACTGGAAATCAGGATGGATTAGAGCACATGAAATTAGCTATCTGAAGTATTCTTCTATTCTCTAAGCGTTTGTAAGTGTAGAGCTCTGATGAGACTGTGAGAGATGAATAATTGTAGAATATAATCACATTGCAGAGATAAGTAACTTATACAACAATGACTTAACTATAACAAAAGAACTCTCGACATAAGAAAATATAGATTTGCCAGAATTGAAGGCCCTGGTTAAGATAAAAGAAGTGGGCATTGGAGGATCTTAGGAGGATAGGTGTGGCCCAAACTAAAAGCAGTTCATGATTGCTGAACATTACTAAGAGAAGTCTTTGTCCAAAGTTGGATCAAAACCATCTCAAGATGAAGATGATGCTGAGAGTTTGATCAATGAAGACTAATGAGGAACTTAATGTTCAACTTACTTCAACAATGATAGAAATCAGGCGAATCTCTATTTGATGTTTGATTTGGTTTTACTGAATGATTCCCTAATTTGACGCATATATGAAATAAGTAAAGTTGTCTCCAACGACATTGCTCAAATATGATTTCAACCAAATTGAATAGTGTATTTCGTCCTTTAGAACAGATAATGGACCTTGAAAACCTTTTGCGCAGCGGTTTTAGAATGGTATTTGAGAAAAATGCAATAAAAAATCGCGTTGTCGGATGATTTAGGAGAACGCGTACTATTCCTTCATTAATGTAACATCTTTACATCAAACTTCTGTCACGCTTTTTCAGTTATCAAAGAAAACAGGTAATTGGTCTCCTTGTTGAGAGTTGAAAAAACTGTTTAGTGGAAGAAGCGAACAAGGAAAGAGATTCAGTTGAAGTATACTGAAAATTCCAGGTGATTGCGCCAAGAACAGTGAAGTTGTGTTTTTTGAATTAGACATATTTCTCTAGTAAACCTGACATTGACATGGATCTACGCTCTAATTTTCTACTCAAAAATTAAATATGAAAATTTGACATTCTGTTTTTGGGGGTTCCAGTTAAAGTATACTGGATTCCAGGCGATTGAGACAAGGACAGTAAAGTTGCGATTTTTTTGAATTGAATATTTTCCTCCAGTAATGTTGAGTTTGACATTGCTCTATGGTTTAATTTTTTTCTCAAAAATTAACGAACGCTCTAATATGAAAATTTGACGTTCTGTTTTTGAGGGTTTCAGTTGAAGTATACTGAAAATTCCAGGCGATTGAGCCAAGAACAGTGAAGTTGTGTTTTTTTGAATTGAACATTTTTCTCCAGTAAAGTTGAGTTTGACATGGCTCTATGATCTAATTTTTTACTCAAAAATTAATGAACGCTCAAATATGAAAATTTGACATTCTATTTCTGAGGATTTCAGTTAAAGTAAACTGAAAATTCCAGGCGATTGAGCCAAGAACAGTGAAGTTATGATTTTTTTGAATTGAACATTTTTCTCCAGTAAAATTGACTTTGACATGGCTCTATGTTCTAATTTTTTACCTAAAAATCATTGAGCGCTCAAATATGAAAATTTGACGTTCTGTATCTGAGGGTTTCACTCAAAATATACTGGAAATCCCAGGCGATTGAGCCAAGAACAGTAAAGTTATGGTTTATTCGAATTAGACATTTTTCTCTAGTAAACTTGACATTGACATGGCTCTACACTCTAATTTTTTACTCAAAAAATAATGAGCACACAAATATGAAAATTTGACAGTCTGTTTTTGAGGGTTTCAGTTGAAGTATATTGAAAATTCCAGGCGATTGAGCCAAGAGCAGTACAGTTATGGTTTATTCGAATTAGACATTTTTCTCTAGTAAACTTGACATTGGCATGGGTCTACGCTCTAATTTTTTAGTCAAAAATTAATGAGCGCACAAATATGAAAATGTGATATTCTGTTTTTGAGGGTTTCAGTTAAAGTATACTGAAAATTCCAGGTGATTGCGCCAAGAACAGTGAAGTTGTGTTTTTTGAATTAGACATATTTCTCTAGTAAACCTGACATTGACATGGATCTACGCTCTAATTTTCTACTCAAAAATTAAATATGAAAATGTGACATTCTATTTTTGGGGGTTCCAGTTAAAGTATACTGGATTCCAGGCGATTGAGACAAGGACAGTAAAGTTGCGATTTTTTTGAATTGAATATTTTCCTCCAGTAAAGTTGAGTTTGACATTGCTCTATGTTTTAATTTTTTTCTCAAAAATTAACGAACGCTCTAATATGAAAATTTGACGTTCTGTTTTTGAGGGTTTCAGTTGAAGTATACTGAAAATTCCAGGCGATTGAGCCAAGAACAGTGAAGTTGTGTTTTTTTTGAATTGAACATTTTTCTCCAGTAAAGTTGAGTTTGACATGGCTCTATGATCTAATTTTTTACTCAAAAATTAATGAACGCTCAAATATGAAAATTTGACATTCTATTTCTGAGGATTTCAGTTAAAGTAAACTGAAAATTCCAGGCGATTGAGCCAAGAACAGTGAAGTTATGATTTTTTTGAATTGAACATTTTTCTCCAGTAAAATTGACTTTGACATGGCTCTATGTTCTAATTTTTTACCTAAAAATCATTGAGCGCTCAAATATGAAAATTTGACGTTCTGTATCTGAGGGTTTCACTCAAAATATACTGGAAATCCCAGGCGATTGAGCCAAGAACAGTAAAGTTATGGTTTATTCGAATTAGACATTTTTCTCTAGTAAACTTGACATTGACATGGCTCTACGCTCTAATTTTTTACTCAAAAAATAATGAGCGCACAAATATGAAAATTTGACAGTCTGTTTTTGAGGGTTTCAGTTGAAGTATATTGAAAATTCCAGGCGATTGAGCCAAGAGCAGTACAGTTATGGTTTATTCGAATTAGACATTTTTCTCTAGTAAACTTGACATTGGCATGGGTCTACGCTCTAATTTTTTAGTCAAAAATTAATGAGCGCACAAATATGAAAATGTGATATTCTGTTTTTGAGGGTTTCAGTTAAAGTATACTGAAAATTCCAGGCGATTGGGCCAAGAACAGTGAAATTATGATTCTTTTGAATTGAACATGTTTCTCCAGTAAAGTTGACAGAGATATTCTACAAACAAGAGAAGCAGCTGGTGATTTAACTACAAAGAGAGAAGTAGATGGAATATCCAATGAAAATATACGATGCGCTACATATCAAAACTGAACGATGTTGCTGAAAAAATGAACAGAACTCTTATATAGGGAAGACGTTTGCTGTCAAATGTATCAACAGTTGAGATTAATTGGTTAGAAAGCAGTTATCATTGGGGTTTATTTGATGAACAGAAGCCCAACCAAATGAAGTGGGATAAGGTTAAATGATGAGTTAAGTACTTTTCTGATGGTGTCTTAAAGAAAAGAAAATCCATGAACTTCGTATTCATCATTTGTTTAGAATTGGCCAGCTGAAATCACAACTCCAGGAAGACTAAGAAGAGATGGATGTTGTTATCGGCGTATGATTGGCCTGTTTCATGTGACTTGGGTTCCCTCGAAATTTCAGCTCATTTGGTCTTATAGTTCCAGAAATTGAATTCTGTTAAGCAATTTGGGGTGATTTATCAATTTTTCAATTCTTCTGAGCGCCTTTTTTCATAGAATCTGGCTCTAAATCTGAGAATAATTTAGTGTATGAAGTTTGGGGGATACTAAAGGACCATTAAGATACAAAATCTCAACGAGGAAAAATTTGAAATTTCATCGTTTTAGTACTGAGGTAGCTACCTTATGATTTAGATTTTGGAAAATTTTGAAAAGACATAACTTTTTTTCTATTATAGATAGAAAGGTGAAATTCTGAGCGATTCTTTTTCCAGTAGAGGGCTACAATCCCCGAAAATTTCAGCTCATTTGGACCTACAGTTCCAGAAATAGAATCGTGTTAAACAATTTGGGGTGATTTATCAATTTTTCAATTTTTCTGAGTGCCGTTTTTCATAGAATCGGGCTCTAAATCTCAAAATAATTTAGTGTATGGAGTTTGGGGGATACCAAAAGACCATTAGGACACAAAATTTCAACATAAAAAAAATTGAAATTTCATCATTTTAGTACCTACTACGATTTTCGTAAACTTTAAAAAATTATAAATTTTATTCTGTTAAAGATAGAAAATTCCTATCTCAGAAAAGGACTACAATTCCTGAAAATTTCAGCCCATTTCAACTTATAGTTTCAGAAATAAAATTGCGTCAACCGAAATCTTCATGTAGATCAATATTCTCAACGGAAGAGCTGTTTTTCATACCCTTGAAGGTTTTGCTTAGTGAAAATTGTCTTCAACAGATTGGCAAGATTAGAGAAATATCAAAGGAAACTTGAAAAACAGCAAAGCAATTATAGAAATATAACGTATAACAACGTATGTAAAAATAAAATTAAACTCACAAAATATTTCCAAAATTATAAATAAATCAAAGACATAAATCCTTAACTACACACACGTACGAAGCGATAAATATTAAATTAAAACTTTCGATATATATTATGAAAAGAACATAAATTAATGAAATTTATTCTGAGTCTACATCAGTTGCTCGAATAATCGCATATTGATTGTGTGTTTTCCATACGTAACAGGAATGTTTTAATAGCAGCTAGTAGATATATCTATTTTGATGGCAAGAGTCTCTTCTGAAATATTCCCAGGAATGTCATGTGATCATCCTGGAACATCCCAACTTTATGTATATCCATCAAACATTCCAGGAATGATTTTGAGGTTTGGCAAGAAAGAATCTATTGCTTTCCATGTTCATGCAAAAAACTGGAGAAGATTCAAATTATTGGAGATGGAGAAACTTTCTTTATTGGAGATGGAGAAACTTTCTAATATCCTAATTTTTTCTGTTTCGCAAAAACACTACAAAAGCTTTGCTTATACAGACCGGAACAATCTACTATATAGACACATAGGAAGTGATAAGACCTAGCCTCTACCCGGTTAAGGCGCCAGGGACGATCAATGATCCAGCATGACGATCCTGCAGTGAAATGGGTATAAGTCAACATTGAAGCCTATGTGTCTAGTAACCTGAGTCTTGTCTAGATAGAAGTGTGTATTGTTGATCTGAAGCTTCACTTACTTGATCTACTGTAAGATCCCTGGACCTATTCGACGCTTGATGCCTCGATAAGCAATATAGATTTTGGATATTTTTGTTGAAGTCGGCATTTTATTTCATAGCGATGCACACACTGCGTTTGATAAATTGTTGTATTGAGTCGACGTATGATGTTTGTTCTGGTGACTCTGTAGTTTACCATAGAAGGATCCATAGATATACCGATATGCTTTATGTGCAAGAAATATTACTTCAGTTCTACTGCTGCATCAAATATAATTTATTCAATGCATGAATCACACTTGCTCGGTCGTAAAAAAAAAATGTTGCTCCATAAAGCTAACAAAATGTGCCACATATAAGGCAGAGAAGGAATGTCAACTTGGGCAACTTTTCTTGCTCGAAAAATAATTCTTCAAAATTGTACAAGAAATATTATCTTCAGCATCTGACACGACCGGAGTCCATAAAAACATTCCCAAGATTACGGATCGAGACTAAAGGTCAAGAAAAATACCGTGGCGACATGGAGCGCGTAAAATGTCAAACCAGTTTCATGACGGGCTGCGACGATGCGTTTATTGAAGTGTTCTTAGAATTTTTTGCCTAAACCAAAAAAGCGAGATTTCTTTGAAATCGTTATTTTATTAAAAGTAGTCTTGGTCTTGCCATACTACTATCAGATTTCAGGAAAAAAAAATAATTCAATTTAGATGTTTTGTTGTTGATAGTGTATATAAGTAAACTCATAATAATTCTCTAAAATTTCTCGCTCAAACTTTATCCCTATTGCTCTATCCATTTCCCGCCAGTTCGTCGGTTGTTCCATCTATCACCCGGGCCATAAACTATTTAGGCAACACCACGTGGCCCGAAAACCACGTGCCAGCCGAGCGTATAAATTCTTTTCGGAAGGTCAAAAGTGCCGTTCATCACCCCGAGATGGCAGAATGGGCATTTTAAATTCATTTTCGGGTATAGTTTTCGCATCAGATTATTCTTTTATCATGAATAACTTTAACATCTTACGTCATTAAATTCAACTTTGTTTTTACATTGAATTTAATATTTTTTTGTTTTTGAAGTGAAACTTGTTTTGGGACGTTGTGAGTTGGATGTTATGAAACGAAAAAGTGTAACGGAAGTTGAGTTGACAGTGACATTTCCAACTTGGCTAGAATATGAAGTTTCACTTCTACCGCGTGTGAATTGCACCTTGATTCAATTTTTTTGGCCTCAAATTATTTATTTACGATTTTCATCATTAGACATTGTACGGATTGCTAAAACTCCAATAAGGCATCAAGGAAAAGTGGGGGCTCTATTCTATAAGGGCAGGCTAAAAGTAGGAATGATTGACTGAAGGGTGGAGAGAGGGGTGGGGTCTGCCCAGTTCGGGCAAAGGGAAAAATTTAAAACAATCATGGCTGCCATCCATCATCATGGCTCCTGTCTGGAATAATGGGGGGCGATGGCTTCGGCATAAATTAGATTGAATTCAATTCGTAGATGAGGAACACGTCGGTAGTTTTAATAATTATTGTGAGTTACTGTTTTGGTGTACTTAATATAAATAAGGAAATTGGTATACCTATAGTAGGTACTAGAAATTCTAAAAATGAATTGCTGAGCTAAACGAGGAAGGAAACTGGAACTGAGGATAAAGATGAGGATGCACCGCAAAGGATAACGCACACCTAACATGGGATTTTCGGGCTCTATGGATTTTGCCCATTTTTTGATATGTTGTAGAGGATTTAATTCTGAACAACCCTTAAATGGGACGAAATCTTGTAGGTATTACGATCTTTGAGATATGAGCGTTGAAAGATGAACTTTTTTGCAACTTTTTGTATGGAGAGTAGACGAAAAACTGGTGTTTATGAGTGAAAATTTTGACAGGTCGACATATTTCACGTCACTAACAAATGTCAACATAGGCTAGAGCCGGGACCGCACTGGCGCCAACATTGACCCCAGTGCGGTCCCGGCCTTAACCTAAGTTGACTGACATTAATTTTTAAGTGACGTAAAATATGTCATCCTGTCAATATGTGAACCTGTCAATCTCGTATACTCTCCACAAAAAAAGTTCATCTTTCAACGCTTATCTCAAAGACCGTAATACCTACAAGATTTCGTATCATTTAAAGGTTGTTCAGAATTAAATCCACCACAACATATCACAAAATGGGCAAAATTCATAGAGCCCAAAAATCCCATGTTAGGTGTGCGTTATCCTTTAGAGTAGGTACGTGTAGTTAGAGACAAGCCGGAAATAAATCCAACTTTCCACAGTGAAAATATTTTTTGTATTGTTGTAACTATTGGTTAAATTGATGACTCTGGTATACATTTCTAATAGAGATGGCATTAATAGTCATTAGCAGAACAGAAGAAGAGTTGAGGTTAGATTGTGAGTAGAAAAAGTGGATAATGCATTTTTTGTCCGTTACATATCTATGGGAGTTTACATATAAATTTTTTATCGACTGCCAAATTATTGTAAAGAAACTTTTTTGTTACTCCAATCACGATTCTTATCCTAATGGAGGACTACAATTTCTGAAAATTTTTTGGAGATTTTAGCATGAGGCTATTGCAGATAAATTTGCAAAAGAATTGGGCAGAGTGACCAGGGTCTGCAGCTCTGTGGCTCTGCGCCGCAGACTATCAAACGAGCCCATATTACCGTAGCCCTGATTCAAGAACCATGGACCGACAAGTAAAAGGCCTTGGACTCGCAGGTGGCGAGATGATATTATATGACACAATATCTGATAATGCAAAATTGGAAAAAACTGGATTTTGGTTAAACAGCGCCTTCTGAAAGACGCGGTGGGACCTATCGACCCCGAATGAAGTGGTGTTCTTAATAACACTACAATTATCTTTCAAATGAGCCTAAATTGAATGAGTTTGGATAAGGGGTATGGAAGATACAACAATTTTTAAAACTATTTTTTCACCAGCTTCCCGCACCCTTATTAGTGAACATGCCAAAAAAGCCTGATAACCAAACTGGCGCAAAAATTAATGAACTTTTGATTTCTGTTGTTGAAACAGTATCTTAATATAGCGATTTCTTGAGAAAATTTGAATTTTTAGCTATATCATCGTAATTGCGCCCCCTAGTGGTCATCAATAATTAGAAGCAATAAAAACTATACAGATTGAAAGAGATGAAATCGATTATTATCTATTCCCGGCTCTTGAATTCAACTCAGTCATGAACAAATCAATTGACAAACGACGTTTTCAATGTTTATCTGTCAACTCCTGTTACAGAGAAATTAGTGTCAAGTGTGAGAGAGATAGAACCATTACCAGGTAGAAAACTATACTTATAGAGGAAGAGAGATGAAATTGATTTTTGTCTATTCCTGGCTCTTGAATTCAACTCGGTCATAAACAAATTGATTGACAAACGAAGTTCAATTCAATGTTTATTTGTCAATTCTTGTTACAGAGAAATTAGTGTCAAGTGTGGGAGAGATAGAACCATTACTAAGTAAAGAAACTATGTTATACAGAGTGAGAGAGATGGAATCGTTTTTTGTCTATTCCTGACTCTTGAATTCAACTCAGTCAGAAACAAATTGATTGACAAACAACGTTTAATTCAATGTTTATCTGCCAACTCCTATTACAGAGAAATTACTGTCAAGTGTGAGAGATAGAACCATTACTAGGTAAAAAACTATATAGAGAGAGAGAGATGAAATCGATTTTTGTCTATTCCCGGCTCTTGAATTCAACCCAGTCATAAACAAATTTATTGACAAACGACGTTCAATTCAATGTTTACCTATCTGTCAAGTCCTGTAACAGAGAAATTAGTGTCAAGTGTGAGAGAGATAGATCCATTGCTAGGCAAAAAACTATACAGAGGGAGAGAGATGAAATCGATTTTTGTCTATTTCAGGGGCTTGAATTCTCTCAATTTAAAGAAATTTGAAGAAATTTAAGAGCCGGGAACAGACAAAAATTGAAAAGGAATAGTTAAGCGAGGAAATTAATGAGAATTGAAAATTGGGAAAAATTTGAGAAGAAATTGGTTGATAAGCAGAAATACAAGAATTGTTTCTATTCTAAGCTCTTGAACTCTCTCAATTTAGGGAAATTTGAAGAAATTTAGGAGCTGGGAAAAGACAAAAATTGAGAAGGAATATCTAAGTGAGCGGGAAAATTAAGGAGAATTGAAAATTGAGAAAAATTTGAGGAGAAACTACGGATTGATAAGCAGTTATATAAGAATTTTCTCTACTCCAGTATAACTCAAAGTTCCTCTCTATTTAAGGAAATTTTAAGAAATTCAAGAGCTAGGAATAGATAAAAATAGAGAAAAAATAAATGAGCGAGAAACTTTATGAGAATTGAAAATTGGGAAGAAACTGGTTGATAAGCAGAAATACAAGGATTGTCTCTTGTCTCTATTCCAGGCTCTTGAATTCTTTCAATTTAGGAAAATTTGAAGAACTTATTTAAGAGCCGGGAACAGACAAAAATTGGAGAGAAATAGTTAAATAAGCGAGAAAATTAATGAGAATTGAAAATTGAGAAAAATTTGAGGAGAAACTATGGTTCATAAGCAGCAATACAAGAATTTACTTTATTCCAGTATAACTTAAAGTCCCTCTATTTAGGGAAATTTGAAGATATTCAAGAGTAGGGAATAGACAAAAATAAAGAAAGAATAGATGAGGGAGAAAATTTATAAGAATTGAAAAGTGAGAAAAGTTTGAGAAGAAACTGCTTCATAAGCAGAAATACAAGGATTGTCTCTATTTCAGCCTCTTGAATTTTCTTCAAATGACGTCATTTTAGAGATAAATTCGGTTCGCGATGTCATCTTACCAAAATATGACGTGATATATTACCTTACTGTCACATGCATAAACGTCATGTCATAATCAAACTGACATATTTATGGGGACGTCAATTGTACCATATTTCAAATACAACATGGCTGACGTATTTATGACGTAATCGTATGGCATTTTTATTATTGTGAACCATGTCTTTTCCCAGTGGCGGATGCACTGGTGGGGGGGGGGGGTAAAGAGGGTTATTACCCTCCCCCCCAGAGAGGCCCAAGAAAATTTCGATTATCAAAAAAACACACAAATTATTTTTTGGAGGCTTTAAAATGCGTTTTGGAAAAAAATTTCTGCCCTTCAAGTATAGACCATGCACTGTTACTGGTCGAGAAGCTCTACCCCCCCTAGAATGGTGCTATAGAGCCGCCACTGCAATTGCCATCTTGAGACCAAAGGAACCAAGAAGGAAGTAGAATACCATGGTAGAACAGTCACTTAGCTAACCTGTCTACTAAGGTACATACCCTATGATTTAGATTTTTGAAAACTTTGAAAAAATGGGGGTCTATAAAACTAGCAGTCACAAAGTGGAAAAAAACTTCGGGAACTATATAATAATTAGGTTTAGGTGCTAATTAGGGCTTCTAATTAAAAATTAGGTGCTCCTCTAGTTTTTGAGAAAATCAAAAAAAACTAAGGGTTTGCTAGGTTTATGAAAGCTAGTAGTCCCCTATAGTGAAAAATATTTTTCCAAAATTTTCTTTTGTATCAGAATTAGGTGCTTTTTAGGTGCTCCTAAGTAGTCGAAGAAAAAATAGAATTGATTAATTATTAACTGAGTTAAAGATTTTTTTTTTTTTAATTATAAGGGGACTGCTGGCTCAACGTCTACTTGTTGGTGTGTCAGAATAGCAAAAAAACTTCGGGATCTATATAATAATTAGATGCTTTTTAGGTGCTAATTAGGGCCTCTAATTAAAAATTAGGTGCTTCTCTAGTTTTTGAGAAAATTAAAAAAAACTAAAGGTACCCATTCACTTACAGTTAGCCTGCAGTCCAGAACTGCCGATTTGCATATCGTCAGTTAAAATTTCTCCATACACGTTCAGGCCGTCGACAGATCTGAGCATGCAGTTCACTTGAATCTAACGACGGACTAGAGTGTATGGAGAAAAATCGTCAGTTGATATCGTACGATCCCATCTTCAAACTAGTTGAAAGTTTTCATTATTCCGATTTTGTGAAATGGCCGAGTCAAGCAATAATACAAACAGAGTTTTTAACCGAATTTATTGATATTTATAGGCAATTGCCTTGTCTTTGGAAAGTAAAGAGCAAGTCCTACTCAAATAGGCACGAAAAGAACAAAGCATACGAAAAAAAAGGGGTTGGGGAGAAATTATTGCCGAAAATTTCAAATCTTCCAAACTTCGCCCCGTTGCCAGATATCGGAGCGTCACTATTAAACGTTCTTCGGCTGTAATTGCTTTTCTCATTCTAGTATTTTTCTTTGATATTAACGGCTTAACCAAGCTTAAGAGTTCTTTAAAACATGCGTCATCCATTCTAAGGTAATTTTTAAGGTCTTCTGTTGCACTCTCGGTTGCGCTAGTTCTTAATTTTCGCACCAGTCTCATATGAGATAAAGTATCACGTTGTAACAGCCAATCTTTTACCCAAAAACGTTTTTTTGCGTCTGTTATCGGCTCTTGCAATAATAATAGCACAAGAAGTGCTGCTAGTTGTTTCTTTCTATTAGTACGAAACATTTTCCACTACAGCGAGGCTGTTCGATCAGCACTGACAAAATGTTTGTATGTGTGGCGAAAGCTCAGTTTTCCTTTAATTCAAAAACTGACAGTCTTAAAACTGAGGTCGCATCGTTTCAGAAAACTGAATGGTGTGTGGCCTGAGAAAGTTCAAATCTTCAGTTCAGATCGTACAGTCCTAGAACTGCGGGCAAAGTGTAAGTGAATGGGTACCTTAAGGGATTGCTAGGTTTATGAAAGCTAGTAGTCCCCTATAGTGAAAAATATTTTCCCAAAAATTTCTTTTGTATCAGAATTAGGTGCTTTTTAGGTGCTTCTAAATAGTCGAAGAAAAAATAGAATTGATTAATTATTAAATGAGTTAAACTTATTGGTGTATCAGAATGGCAAAAAAACTTCGGGATCTATATAATAATTAGGTGCCGGAAATTTTTTTTCTATTCTGACACATCACCAAGTAAAAGTGAAGCCAACAATTTCCTAATAATGAAAAAAATTTGTAATTCAATTAATAATTAACTGATTCAAGTTTTTTTTCGAATATTTAGGAGCACTTAAATAGCACCTAATTCTAAAAAAAAAAAAAAAAATTTACTATATAGGGGACTGCTAGCATTCATAAACCTAGCAGTACCTTAGTTTTTCTTGATTTTCTCAAAAACTAAAGGAGTACCTAATTTTCAATTAAAGACCCTAATTAGCACCTAATTATTATATAGATCCTGAAGTTTTTTCCTATTCTAACACACCAACATGTAAAAGTAAAGCCAGTAGTCCCCTAATATTTAGAAAAAAATCTGTAACTCAGTTAATAATTAATCAATTCTATTTTTTCTTGGACTATTTACGAGCACCTAAAAAGCACCTAATTCTGATACAAAAGAAAACATTGAAAAAAAAATATTTTTCACTATAGGGGACTACTAGCTTTCATAAACCTACCAATCCCTTAGTTTTTTTTGATTTTCTCGAAAACTAGAGGAGCACCTAATTTTTAATTAGAGGCCCTAACTATCACCTAAAAAGCACCTAATTATTATATAAATCCCGAAGTTTTTTTCCATTCTGACACACCAACATGTAAACGTAAAGCCAGCTGTCCCCTAATAATTTAAAAAAAAATCTGTAACTCAGTTAATAATCAATCTAAGTATATATATATATCAATCAAACTATTTTTTCTTCGACTATTTAGGAGCACCTGAAAAGCACCTAATTCTGATACAAAAGAAAATATTGGAAAAATATTTCTTACTATAGGGACTACTAGCTTTCATACACCTAGCAATCCCTTAGTTTTTTTTTGATTTTCTCAAAAACTACAGGAGCACCTAATTTTTAATTAGAGGCCCTAACTAGCACCTAAAAAGCACCTAATTATTATATAAATCCTGAAGTTTTTTGCCATTCTAACATACCAATAAGTAAACGTAAAGCCGGCAGTCCCCTTATAATTGAAAAAAAATAATAATTAATCAATTCTATTTTTTGTTGGACTATTTAGGAGCACCTATAAAGCACCTAATTCTGATACAAACAAAAAATTTGGAAAAATATTTTTTATTATAGGAGACTGCTAGCTTTTATAAACCTAGCAGTCCCTTAGTTTTTTTTTTTATTTTCTCAAAAACTAAAGGAGCACCTAATTTTTAATTAGAGCCCCTAAATAGCACCTAAAAAGCACCTCATTATTATATAGTTCCCAAAGTTTTTTTCCACCTTGGGACTGCTAGGTTTATAGACCTAAAAAATGGTACCGGTACAATGTTTGGATGTTACACAAATTATTATTTTAATTAAAGGTAAAACTTATGGAGCAGTTTGCAAGAAAGAAACATGAGAATAGAGCATTTAAATAGAGCAAATTAAATTATTATCAATTAGATTTCTGCCAAGAAATTATTTTCTCTTAAATTAGTCACTCGGCCCTGACCCATCTTTCATCCCCTATCCTCCAGAAACTCCTATAGCGGCACCATGTGTCATTCAAAATGATTCATGGGCGACGTTTTATCAGCTAGCGAGTTTCGGGCACATCGCCATCCAAATCTGAATCTGCGTCCCTTTAGTCATGTGGACTGGACCGATAATCACACCCTGAAAGTTTTAGAACATCCACTGGGTGTTTTTAAAAACTCTACACTTTTTAACTCGATTAATTGACTATCATTCATGATGTTTATAGTTGTCTCACCAATCAAATTAAAATAATAAACGAGCTAATGATATTATCAAGTTCTTTCATAGATAACTAATAAACAAAATCGCCCACCCAACATCATTTATGTAAATAAACTATTGAAAATTGTGACAGTATCTTAAAAGCCATATTGCTAATAATAATTTTAATCGAGGTTTCAACAGATGATTATTTTTAATGTCTGAACATAAAAGTTTAGTGTGAATAGATGGATGAATGAAATAATTTGTTTATTTATTTCACGTTTCAGTAAGAAAATATAGTGCAAAATATAATTCAAAAGTTACATTATTAAAACAGCATTCTGCAAAATAGCGTCATTATTTAAAAATGTGCTACCATATCATATTATCTGAAATCTCGGCAAGGAAATTTATTAAACAATTTTCGAAATCCCGCTAACTGGCTGCTTGAAAATTTAAGTTATGTGATTTAAGAGTCGTATCATCAGTCACATCTTAATGAGGCATCTTTAAAATGCCTGTGATCTTTATTTTTTTTTTCAAAGTGTTGCGGGCAATGTCTATGTCGATATTTTTAGAATTGTCATACTGTCTTCTATTCCTTGTGCTAAATATTTTTGACCTAAGCTTTATATCCTCTAACACACCTTTGACAACAAGATTTATGGCCTTGACAGAAATACACAAAGTTATACCACCTACATAATAATATCAGTTTGACCCAATTTCTTTTGAAAAAGATTATGCAAAATTACAAAAGGCCAAACAACTTTTAAAAGAATTAGAAAGTTTTACCTGAATATTGCACAAGAGGGTAAAAGGATGTTTTTGTACCAAGCTTCTTTATTCATCGCATACCTGAAGCTATTTCAAAAATTTCTCATCAATATAAAGACATTAAAAACTCATCAACTTCCAGTGTTTAAAATAAAATAAAGTTGTTCTGGTAACTCAATACCCAACAGCTTGATGGCGGAAAGCAGTTGTTTCTGATAGGCCCAAGTTTAAAGATCATTTGTCAATGACAGATCAAGGATCAACCAGATGGTGGTTGGGGTGTGAGCTTTTAAATTCTACAACGACCTTTTATCATTTTTTATTTTGGGTGTCAGGATTTGTTCAGGAAACAATTTTTCTCACTTCCTGTTTTAAATTTTCATAATTATCTACCACAAGAATACAAAAATTACAGGTTTTTCCATAATAAATGCGTGCACTCTTTCGGAACACGACTCTCTTCTAATAACATTGTTTCGTTGACGTCATACACGCACTGTGCGTGTAACTGTTAATTTGATATGTAGGTGTGCTGCCAGAGCAAAGGCCCATAGTTCCGGACTATTATTTGGCCACTCCCAAAGTTAAATGGCTATTAATTTTTATTAGTTCATAATTATGCTAATTTCTGTGGTTTTTGAGAGGTAAGTATTTTTGAAAGGATCTGTTGAAAAGAGTTTTGGATAGTATTTCGGACAATGTCCTTCAATTTGATATAGTGTTGAATCTATGGCCTTGTGAGTTTGAATGGCAAAGCGCATTAGAAACTGCACAAGGATTTGAAATAAGTAGTAGATTCTTTGCCCTCAATAATCTATAAAAATTCCACAAACAGTAATTTTGGATTCTGTTTTCCTCAACAAACCAAAAACGAACTGTTCATCATTAAGTTTCATTCCCGTCCTCTGTTGTTTCGAATAGGGTTCATCCATAGACTTAGTTGTTCGTCTACAACACCTTCTCATGATGAAAATCGTGTGTCGTAAAGACTTCATCATCATATTTAGTGGTATTGTACTAATTTCATAACCAAATGGTAAAAGACAAGTAGACCGAAAGATGAAGGGAAATATTCATAACTTCTACTAACTCATAAACTAAAAAAGCTACAGAACCTGCATCCCGTCTCATTACTGAGTCAAGTTTTGGTGCAATTGGTATCTTACCACCCAGTGTCCCTTCAGGACGCTTGTGATGAATTGGCTCCTGTTTAGTTTTAGGAGGCTTTTGGCTCTTTGGTGTTTGGAGGAACTTGTATAAAGATCCTTGACTGTCTGAGGCCTCTGTGATTCATCTTGGTTGGTGGACCAGTTTCTGATGTTGGTTCTTATCAGGCAGGAAGCAACCACAAGTGCAGGCTCTGGCCCAATAAAGGCAGTGTTGCTACCTTCATGAGTCAGCTGGTCCGCCTCCTCGTTCAAAGTGCTGCCTGACTCCAGAATTCAGAGTGCTGTCTGACTGACCCCGCATTTATAAATATGCTTGCGCGAGTGACCTTTCTAGAAATTATCCTGAGCACACACCTGTATGGCGTAGCCACAGGTCCTTCTCCATATACACCAGCTCCTGATGCGTTCTCTCTCCATAAGGAACTTGTCTGTATATCAGAAGAACCCCTTCGGCTAGAGGAATCCTGGGTCAGGCTCTAACCAGTCGTCCGTTGCAGGGATAACGACCTTGGATTGTCTAGGGGGAGGCTGAAGTTTTTGGCATTGCATTCCTTCTCGGGAGAATTGTCGTTCGAGCTTGTCCAGCTTTGCCTTGAGAAGAGAACCTCTAAAATCAATGTTGAGCCTTTCAAATAGTCTGATTGATTTTATTAGTATTCCTTGATTTTTACTGAATGCCGGCTTGAGCTCTCTACAAAAAGTGCAGGCTGCGGTCATTTTTCGTACATCGTCTATGGAATAAGGTAAATTTTGAGATCGAATCCACTTAAACATTCTAGTTATTCCAGGATGACAAAGTACATCCTGTAACTCGTATAATTTATTCTTAGTTGAAGCAAAGTCTGTTGAAGCCCCACATACCCGAGAAAAAATATCGGCTACGATATTCTCATTTCCTGGACGGTAGACTATGTCATATGAATAGCATGAAAGTCCGAGTTTCCAGCGTTGAATTCATTTTTTATTTTACTACTATGCTTCGTGTCGAACATGAATGAGACCGATCTTTAATTTGTATAATCAACTTGAAATGCCTTCCAATAAGAAAGTGACGCTATTTCTTCAGAGCTTCTACAATTGCTAGTGCTTCTTTTTCAACCGAGTGGTTTTGTTCACTATGAAAAAAGGACGTCAGAAAATTGAAAAATTGATAAATCCGTAACCCAATCGGTCGACCACTGATTCGCCGACCAATAAAATTATAGAGCAATAAATTTATTTTCCAGATAGTTACCAGCAAGTTTATCTGAAGATAAATAAACCAGGCCTTAAAGCAATTTGGAAGACAAGACCAAGTCAAGAGCCGGGAATAGACAAAAGTTGAGACGGAAAAACATTATATCCAAAAATAGAGCATTTTTATCAAAAAGTGGAAATTTTCAAGTTTATTTCATGTTCTGTGTTGATACAAAGCACTGTACGGTATAGTGAAGAAACCGTATCTTCCAATTTCAAAAAAATAATTTCAAATCAAAAACATCCATTCTCGAAATCGAAGCATTTTTGCTGTTGCGTCGTATTTAAAAATCGAGGCTTGGCAACACTGAAATTAAATAAGGTGCATGTCCTAGTAGGCCCTGCAAAATTTATATAATTTTCGTCCAATTGGCAATACTGCAGTTTTTGAAGTCAAATATCTTGGTAGATACTGAAAATAACAAATGGCATGTGATATTCAAAGTTGATTTGTAGAGGGCGCTTCTGTACTTGGAGTTTTTTGTGTGTGTAATTTTAACCTCAAAAGTTTAATTTGACGTGCGGTTTCTGTTTTTGAGGTTAAAATTATGCTCGGTTATTCACGCGCAACAATTTGAAAGGCCCCAAGTACAGAAGCGCCCCCTACAACGCAACTGTCAATATTACATACCATTGGCAGCACTGAAACTGGATAAGTTACCTACTATAGGGGTTTTCGAGCGATGGGCCAGTCGATAACTTTGACAGATGAGCAACGCATTTTACGTCATTCAAGACCAATTGGTCAACAAATGACGTTTACTTCATTGTTTATTTATTATTCTTAGTAGGCCATAGACAATTTAAATAATTTTCTTTTAGTTGGCGATACTGGAGCATAACCTTGACATGTTAAATATATTGGATATTTCTCGGAAAGTTTCAGTTTACAACACTGGAACTCAATGAGTGCAAGGCTTAGAACTGCTGCTATTGAATATTCGGAGGCGTCTGTTTCCACCACAAATGGAATGTATTCTTCAATGGCAGTGACAGCTGATTTTGCTACTTCAGTTTTCAAGTTGTAAAAATCGGTGATAACAGGCTCTTATTGCATAGGAAAGTTTCTGGTACTAAAAATTCTATGAATTTTCTTAACGAATGTAGGTATCTATTTAGAGTAATAAGTGAACATGCTCACACCTCTTTGAAGTGAAGCTTTATCAATTGGTACTGGCAGATTCTGTAGAGGTTTCAGTCTTGCAGGATCAGGGTGTTCTGTTTTCTATAATATATCCCAGTGTCTTTTTGTTCAACGAACTTTTACTTTCATTTATAGTTAGGTTGTACTTTTTAACAGTTCTCAGAAAAGCTGATAGATTCTTATTGTGTCCTTCTAGATTCTCCTGCCTGATAATTGTATCTAAGACTCTTTGATAACAAGCTACTCCGTTAGTCACACCAGAAGGGATACGATCAAACTGATACAGGTTTCCATCAGCTTCAAAAGCAGTGAACTGGTTTTCGTCCTCTAAAAAAAAAGAGTCAACATTATATGTTGCCTAAAAATGTCATGAACAACGATAATATCAGCACAGAGGTCTGGTAGAACCGAAACTTTCACGTTTGCATACTGATGATCAAGACTGTTGAGGTTGACAACACAGAATCCTTTGCTTTGTGCACGCAGAGAAGTTTAAGCCATAGACACGTAGCCTTTACTTGGTTGAATCGGGAAATTATTGGATAAAACAAATGACTTATTCAAAGAAATTTTTGATAAACTTCTAGGAACAGAAGTCAATGATTGAGACAGAATAGATGCAGTTGTACCACGATTTGACATACAGTAGAGAAATGACCTCTTTTACTGCATTGTTTGCATGTAGCATGCAGGGCAGGACAAAGAGAGCGATCATGTCTCCTATTTCCACAATAATAGAAACAGTGTATCCTTGTCGCTGCACTTGGGGATTTTCCGCGTTACTAGAATTGATGAAACTTGCTGATGCTCTTTGGTATATCTCAGAATATTTTTGAGCAGATTTAAGAGATAAAGCTTGTGATGTTGCTTCATCTTAAGTTAGATTAGTTTTTTCCAAGAGGCGTTGACGAATTTCATTCGACAATAAGCCGCCAATGAATGCATGTCTAATGGAAAGTTCGCGATGTTCTTTGGCAGTTACGTTTTTGAAGCAATCTTTGCTGAGTTGATTCAAAATTTGAATATACTGGCTCATGTTTTCTCCATGTTGCTGTTTCCCCGTAGAAAGACTATGTCTTGCAAATACTCGATTCTGTGGTTTTATATAGATGTTATCTAAGATACTCGCAGCATCAGAAGTTCTGGAATGTAGTTTTTCAGTGACACCATTCCTTTGCTGCATTTGATGAGCTGGGATCAGTATCAAACCTTTCTGGTCTCAGGAGGTTGTCTATAATGTCGATTCAATTGTAGTAATGCAAATACCCTAGAAATAAGGCCTCAATCGACAAAATTAGGCAAAAGATTAACTTGACAAATAATTAATGACACAATCTTGAATGACATACAAATACAGGTAGACAATTGAAACTTAAAGGTGTATCACCGCAGGGTTGTAAGCCCAGATGCTTAAGATGGATCTTCCACAGACCCAAAGGCTAGTAGGTACTGGCTTTCTGGACAAACCTGTTGCTGTGATCTTTCTAGGTCAGCCTGGAATCAATGATAACCCTTGGATATTTGGTCAAACCAGATGGAGATCCAAAGAGCGAGATTCCCTTAAGGCCCACGTTTCTTTGCTTTGTAAATGGTACTGATGCTATTTTACGGAGAGCAGAAGTACCAGAAGGTTCCCAGAGAAGACGTAAAATGAAGGTCAGCAAAGCAAGTGAGAACGAATATAATTGCCTTTGTATTTTGCATACAAAGATTCCAGAAGAGAAGGAGGATGGATTAAATGTCAATATTGTTTACAGTGAGACTACAAAGATTGTCGGGAATAGAGGACGACCACGGCGGGTGTTCATTATTCGAATTGTGCGTGTGAATATTTCCCTTTCACTTTTCTCACATTATTACATGATGGGTCTTCTTATACTACGAATATGAAGTTATATAGCGGGAGCATAGGATAATGCTTGTAATACCTTGGTATATCAAGCTTTCTATAGGACGGTTTCTGAAAACAAAAACTGGAAATTCATCTACCAGCGATCGCTCGCGTCTACTGATCATTTACCAATCTTAGATAAAATCTACATACTACCTCACAAGACCAAAGGAGTGCTGTCGCCGTTTAGGAAACAAGAAAGAGTATATTGCTTCACATGAAACCAACGTGCAAGAATCCTTCCAGAATTATGCAGAGTGCTTCATTGTAGTTAATTTTTTCTTTGTTCAAACTGTATAATTGTTCCATAAGCATCTGCCCCGAAGAATAATTATTCGATGTCCCCTCAGCCGGTTGTAAAATTGATAAATTAGTTTGCTGCAGGTTGGGCGGTCCGCCGCGGCCGCCGCCGCGACGGTTACGGTGGAATGCGATGAAAATCGGCGAAACGCCGCGAGCCACCAAATTACAACGTCCCCGACAATAATTTCAACTTTTATAATAAACCCGAGAACATTCATTTTCCCTTTACGCGAAACTCACGATCTTTCAATTACGGTGTTTACAGTCTCTTTATTGCCTTTTAACCGGGCAGCTGCTTTCGGATCTGTTGCACATGAAATATTGATTTGGAACCTATACTTTTGAGTTTAGTTTTTTTTTTTTGAAAAAGTATTCGATATTTGAGTGGATTGGTCATTAGTGATTGTTTGGGTGTCCATAAGACTTTAAACTTCCTATTTACGTTTACAACAATCCAGGCAGTATATAATCATAAAGAAAAGACGTGATTTCTCAAGTTACTCGACATCTTCTTATCAACATAACCTCAACTCTTCATCTGTTCTTCCTAGTAGGGGAGAGTGGGGCAAAGTGGAATGAGGGGCAAAGTGGAATTCTACATATGGCAACGTCGCATTGATACGCTATTGTCCAAAACATGTGGCCTATTAGCAGTTCATTTCAATACATCAAGCTGTGATCACTGCGCACACGCGTTGTTTCGGTATTTGAAGTTGTGTAAAACCGGTGAATATTTGTTTATATTTTGAAGTGATAAATTTGGAATAAAATCTGGATGGTGATATCTGAATAAGAACTGTTGCAGCTATTTTCAAGGTAGGTTATATAACTAACTGTAGTAAATGAAACAGATGGATCAAATCACAGGTGTTGAAAAGACTACAAATGGGGCAAAGTGGAAAATATCAAACAGGGCAAAGTGGAATGCATTCCACTTTGCCCCATTAGAAAAACAATATTTAAAATAGGTTCATTTGAATGCATGTTTATTTTTTATTCCTATTTTTTTTTAGAGGTCCGACAAAAATGGTTAGGAGTTAAATTCACACATGTTTGGGATGAGGAAGATATGGTTAACGCTATTACAGAAGTTAGAGCAAATCGTTTGAGCTATGAACAGGCAGGTCTCACCTACAATGTGCCACGAACGACGTTGTTTCGAAGAGCTAGAAAAAACTGCGCTTCTGAGGAAGCTTCAAGAAAAAGTTTAGAATAAAATATCTTGTTACGTTTTTTGAACGGCTAAAAATGCTTTTATATGCAATTTTGATGAATAAAATTTTCCATTTCACTTTGCCCCGTATAGTGTTCCACTTTACCCCACCGAAGGGGCAAAGTGGAATGATTTTCTCTTTTTTTTTTTAATTGTTTTATTTACACCTTAGATATATTATATCAATGTCCTTTTTAAATAACAGTCTAAACTTTTGATTGATAGTATTTTTACACCTTCTTTTTGAATATTAGGATCGTTAACTAAAAAAAAACGAATTATCATTCCGCTTTGCCCCACTCTCCCCTACTACTAACGCCATCTCTGCATTATCGAATAATATATGCAAAATTCTCCTAGAGTTACAAAAGTGATAACTTTTTCAATAGTTTCTTGACTTGGCTTGATACTCACTCTCGTCAATTACGATCAATAATGATTAACTCTCCATTTGAATACGTTAAGGTTAAATCCAGAGTTCAAGAGGTGTGCAGTAGGCCACCAAAAAGGAGTTTTATATTTAGAGGTCCTTGGGGTAGCCAACTTTACCACATAAGGATGGGATGCCTGAGAGGAAAAATATCATTGGCTCCACTCAGGCACATGGCACATTTCCAGATAGATAGATGAGAAAACGCTTCGACTGAGAGGGTGAAAAGAGTTTGCAAAGAACTGAACTCAATTCTTGAGCCTGTCACGTTGTGGAAGAATTTTCCTAATAGTTTAAGTCTATATACAACGTTGTTCATGTAAGAACAAAGTGGCAGAACCTGGAATATGTCTGTGTGCCATTTCTTCTAAATTTGCTTGTTATTATAGAAATATTCAACCCACACAAGCAACATTTTTGAATTATCTATCCACTTAGTATTATTTTTGATTTTCTCAAAACAAACTAAAATTAATTAGGTGCATGTTTTGTAGCTATTTAAGTTAAGAATTGTAAAGCGATAAATCTTTTTGAAATTTTGGAAACACCAAATTTAAAGTAAAGGTAACCAATTTATCTTTGTACAGTCTGTTCAGCACGCAAAGAGACAAGCATGTGACAAGTGTATTTTATTTATTAAATTCGTTGACAAGATAATGCATCTGCAGTTTTCCTCGCGCGTAATGCATCAAAAAGCAACAACGGGCGTGATGTGTGGAAAACGGACATATATCATCCTTTTAATGTGGTCCGTATATACGTTACATATAAAATAAAAGAGCAAACAATGGGGGGTGCCCTTCATATATTACGTTTTCTGCTAATGTTGCTGCGCTGCTGCCTGACAAAAGTACAGCACACATTAAAGGCTCGTATAACACACAAAAATGTCGTGCTCGCGAAAAAAAAAATAAACCGAAATTGATAAATTAGAGCTGCCCGCGCTTTTCGGATTCCCTTTTTCCCTTTGCGGTTCAAGCGACATACAATTTTTTGCTTTACAAATATTCGTTTTTTTTTTTCAACAGCAGCATGTTCTTCTGCTACTAATTCTATCGTAATTTTCTCGATGCTAAATATTTCACCAAGGTTATTATTTTCATTGTTGCAGCATTTAAATACAAGGAAAAACTGCATTAGCATAAATTCATGCTATAATCATGTGATTGATATAAATCTCAGGGAATTTTTGTTGCGAAAATGCAAAAAACCTTGATTTTTTTTTTCGTTTCGTGATCTACCCACTAGATACAACGTCAGTCTTGTACAAAATGGATTAATCTAAATAGTGCATCTGATGGTAATAATTGCTGACATGAGCATTCTTGAGGATTGTGATCTTGATTTCGCATTCATCATGTTCAACTTTTAATGCATGTTAATATTATGCTTTGTTGAAGATGTTGAACATGCTGTACTATCAATTAAGTTTTGCAGTGAAATATGTATAAGAATCGCCATTTTGTCATCATCGTTATCGATCAAACTTGCTCAGTAAATTACGCGGTATCCGTTCGTGAATGAAACAAAGCAAACCTAATTTAAAATAATAACTTAACAAAGGCGGAATTAAGATAATGCGATTACATTTTCGGTGTTGTGTGCTCGACAACGTTTGCATGGTGCGACTTAACCAAGACGATGATACCTTAAATTAGCATATTTCAGTGGCGTCGGCGGTCTCATGATTGTGGGAATTTGGAATTCTATTCACATCTAAGATTTTATTTAGGTATTGCATCACCATTGGCGATCAATCAGCATGTTATATTTCAGCGTTCACAATTTTGGAGTTTCCAATGATGATCTGATTTGAATATTGATGTTAAGGTGAGTCTTCTGGGTTTTTTTTTGGTTGTCTTAGAAGCTACTTAAAGTTGGAAATGGAAATGTCATCTCGAAGTGTACCTATCTTCTTGACGGTGCCCAATGTTGTATATGTCATTACCATATTTACTATGTTCCCTATTTATTTTTACCTGTTTTGTTGTATGTAATGTTGTCAGTTATCGTCAGAATAATCTGTACTGGTTGATACAATTAAGTAAAGACTGTAATTTTAAAGCACTCACTGCTGAACAGAATAAAAATGACTACATAAGAGATTGTGGGAGAAACACGGTCACAGCAAAGACGGAATACTCATTCTCCTGGAGCGTTCCCTGTTTCAAGAATACGGACCCAGCAAGAGATGAAATCTGTCATTCCTAGGGAAAGATTGGTCATTTCACACAAGTACGTAGATCAAAACATCAAAAACAATTTCATGATTCAAATAACACTTCAGCTGCTATGATTGGAATGATGTCAACTGCCTCATCTTGCTTATCGAAAGCTATTATTAAAATTGAAGTCAATCATATTCCAACTGATGCACTAATTTATACTGAAAGCTCGGACCGTTATATCTCTCAAAAACCATTACCACACAAAGACATGTCAAAGTGTTTCCTACGAATCTAAATCTCACAATGGCTGCTTCATCTTTAAATTCTCCTGTTTGTGGATACGGTATTGTGATTTAAAAAATATCAGATCATGTGTACAAAAATATCAGGATGTATGTATTAGAAAATCTTTGTTCTGATGTTATAATTGGACATGATATTCTTCAAAATCATTCAGGAGTAGAATCAGTTTTGGCGGAAATCAATCAAAATTCAAGAGAAAATTGTCAGCCTATTGCTGTTAAATCCAGACAGTTTTCTAATAATGACTACAAATTTATAGATACAGAAACACAAAGATTATTGAAAGAAAACATCATTGAACCAAGTAAATAATTCACCATGGAGAGCACAAGTTTTAGTGACAAGCAGCTCAAATCATAAGAAACGTAGGTATGGTTGTTGATTATTCGTTGACAATCAACAAGTTAACTTTAAAAGATACATCCCATTGTAAACGTGAAAAGTTTTCTCATGAACAAAGAACAAATTCAAGCATTCGAAAGGCTGAAACAAGATACTGTTGTAACGTTCGTCGATGAAAAGGTTCCATTCACAGTGGAAGCAGATGCTTCTGATTTTGCTATCGGTGCTCTACTGACACAAAAAGGTAAACCAGTCGCATGTTTCTCAAGAACCTTAACAGAAATGGAGAGAAAAGCATACGCAATAATAGAAGCTATAAGAAACTGGAGGCATTACTTAATGGGACGAAATTTTCAAAAATCAAAAACGAGAAAATAATGCGTTGGAAAATGGAATTATCATGCTACAAATTTGATATGATATACAGGCCAGGAAATCAAAACATTGTATCTGACACACTTTCCAGGATATCAGCTGCTATTCAACCTTTAACATCAGAGAAAAATTTGTATAAATTACACAACAGAATGTGTCATTCTGGTGTCAAAAGATTCTATCATTGGATTAGATGCAAAAATTTACCTTATTCACTAGAAGAGTTATATCCGCATGTCCGGTTTGTACAGAGATAAAGCCAAGATTCTAAAAATAGAGGAACTCTCATCAAAGCCATACCACCATTTGAAAGATTAAATATTGACTTTAAGGGACCATTGCCTTCCAACAATCACAACAAATATTTATTAGACATTGTAGATAAATACTTAAGATTTCCTTTTGCATTTTCATGTTCAGATATTATGTCATCTGCAACAGTAAGAAATTGTTTGACTCAACTATTCTCAATGTTTGGCACACCAGGGCATATTCACAGCGATAGAGGAACATCTTTTCTATTTGTTGATGTGAAATCATTTTTAACAAGTCATGGTGTTGCCACAAGTCGTACAACTGGGTACAATCCAGAGGGAAATGGATAATATGAAAGATTTAATGGAACAATTTGGAAGACTATTCAACTTGGGATTAAATCTAGAAACCTCGACGTAAAACAATAGCAAGATGTATTATTGGATTCTCTACATTCAATAGGATCTCTTTTGTATACTGCAACTAATTCTACACCTCATGAAAGCATGTTCAACCATCCTAGAAGATCGATTAATGGAACCTCAATGCCTACATGGTTGAGCTCTCCAGCAACATAGCAAATATGATCCACTAGTAGGAGAAATTGATCTTCTGGAAGCAAACTCAGATTATGCTCATGTACGCCTATCAAATGGAAGAGAAATTACTGTATTGACTCGTCATTTACCACCAAGGGGAGATGTGACACTGCCAGGTCTGACAGATCAAGATTAAAATGATGCGACACTACCAGAGCAAGATCAAAATCCCATAAAACTGCTAGAACAAGATTTAAGGGCCATATTCTCCATAGTTCATAAAGCCTGGCTTAGTGGAAACGATTGGCTTTTTGTGTGACAAAGCCGAGCTTTTCTACTAAGCCAGGCTTTATGAACTACGGAGAATATGGCCCTTAATCAATTAATTATCCCTAAAGAAAACCTTACATCAGTCAGTTCAGAACGTTTATCGTTCTCTTTAAATGATTCTAATCGTTCTCTTCCCCAAAATTCTGAACGATCTCACAATGAAAGTCCTCCAGCATTATCTACAATGAAACCTACTGATCAATCCGGTCATGTTATGGCGAAGAGAAATCATAGGCCACCTTCATATCTTCAAGATTATGTCAGAAACTGGAGCGAGGAAGAATGTTGTATATCTCACCTTATTTATTGTGTTTCCCATTTATTTACCTGTTATGTTGTATGTCATGTTGTCAGTTGTGCTAGCTGACGTCACACAGATAACCTCAATGACATGTTTGTCCTTCTATCGCAAGTCACGTTATGTCAATGGTGACAAGCTAGCGCCTGTGTGTTAAATAGACCTTTCAAACGCTTTGTTTGTCCCCCCAACGGAAGTGAGTTTAAGTGTGTGACGTCAGCTAGTGCCTAATTGAAGCCTCAGTTCTGAAGGTCTTTTACAACACCTAGTGCTAATCAAAATACTTTGTTGCCGAGTCCCTGTGCAGCCCTGGAGTTTAATCCGAGTGACCTTGAACAATCTGTTCAATCCACCTCTCTCATGTTTTGTAGAATTTCATGACGTAGCAAACCAACCTCCATCCAGAGGCTGTCTCTATAAGCTGAGCTGGTTATAATCTCAAATTACCATTCTCCACTACTAATTCTTGTCGTTGTTCTAGTATAGTTGAGATTTATTTTGAAGGACTAGATTGAACAATCCCGATTTCCTAAGAATATTGGAACTATTATTGATACATACAATGTATCAACTTCAGCTAGAATATTCGCAGATAAGATTTGTTCATTTCTCATTCCCTCACCATGAACAGATGATGATTTGTTCCTTTAAGTCAAAACAACAGGGTATAAGTACAAGTTTGCTGTCCAATACAAGATCCAAGCATGGCCATGAGCTATGGACTATTGGGTCTCTTGGATTAAAAACTGGTTACATTAGTATTTCTTCCGAATCCTGCCATAAGAGGCAGAAAAGTTCCTATAATCAACATACTATCCAGAAGCTGAAAAAACTGCCTTATCTCAACTTAAATCGAATGCTTCAGATCGCCGGAAAGAACCAGCTCAAAAATTATTCCACTTTTGTCTACAATGTAAATTTTTTCGATTTTGACCAAGCCTCTCTTATTTTTGAGAGATGTGAATATACAATACAATACAAAAAGTTTATTCATGATATTCTACAATGGTTTAATTTAAATTAGATACTCTTCACTCATACTCTTCAGAACATGCATAAACAAACCTCAAAACCCACAAAAGGAAACTTGTGCGTGGGTGTGCATCTTGCCAATGCACCCTCAAAAGAGTCACAAATGAAAGCGACAAAATAAATAAGTAGGTAGCTACAACGATTATAATAGGGAACTTAATATAGAATGATTCACCTTAATTAAACTTTCTGAACTTCTACAGTTTTAGTGCAAAGGCAACCTAGAAAAAAAAACTACAAAAGAATCCTAAACAAAAAGGGATTTTTTTTATATTATGTAATAACTGTTATCTTATCTAAGAATGACAAGATAGGGTTTTAAATGTATTTTCTTGTAAAAAACTGCGACGATAAAATTTACGGGGTTGATTGAATATCCCTTCTTGAAGCGCATTTTTGAATACCTTAAATGAGTTTATTTTTTTTATATTATTGGGAATGTGGGAATACCTTTGGACAAAGTTATGAAAGGCACCGTTGTCCAATACTTTTATTGGTTTCTGGCAATTAAAGAACCTGACAGAGCCGAGTTGCATAAGTTTAATATTCTTTATTAACTAATTAAAACCTTGACAACAAAGAAAAAATATATACATTTTTGTCAAATAGAAAAATCAGGCTTTCTGTCGAATGACGAAATAAACAGGGTGTTTCATTAAAAATGAGGCAGTCCATTTTATTTCAAAAAATCGCATATGTCTGTGATTCCAAATTTCAGCAAATTTTAGTCGGCAACTCTCTGAAAAAAACTTTAAAAAATCCTTATTCTCCCAGAACAAACCGATATATTTTCTCGTTTTCGAGATATTTACCTGCAAAATGTGTGAATTTATCTGGGGACACCCTGGTATAACAGTTTTTGAGTTCATTTTTCAGGTTTCTCAAGGAATTGTTTGCGCATAAGGCTCAAAATACAAAATTGGATCCTAAACTCGTGTGGAGCCCTTCGAACACGTCACAAGTCCTAGAAGCTTCTGAATAAACTGTTGTGTTGTCAAAATAGCAAAATACTCAAACATCAAATTACGAATATAGTTTTGTGAGATTTTAGAAAACCATGAATCTTATTCGCAAAATGGATTTTGTAGATCATAACGTAAAGTGTACCAATATTCTACTAAATTACCTAGTACAAACCATTAACATGATTTAGACCCGGTTTATTCACCTTCTGATAAACTGTCATGTAATTCAACATATGATCATATTGGTCGGTCAGTTATCCGCCGACCAATAGGATTATGGATTGCTAAATTTATCTTGTATAGACAGTTACCCAGTAAATTTATCTGAAGATGAATAAACTGGGCCTTAACTTGACTTGATAAACCAAACTATAACTTTAAAATATATTTTTTTCAGTAATCTCAGACAATTGGTTTAGGCTTAAGCTTATAGATACATATATTTTCAAGTGCAAGAATACCATTAGAATATTTTTTAATCAGTTGTCTGACAAGATATCTTCTCGAAAGGTTATCCCATTTGATCCCTCCTATATATCGTAATTAATTATGATAGATTTATTTTGAAAAATTGTTATCTTTTCCAAAATGATTTTTATATTATCTAACATCCAATGGCTGCATCTGCCTTGTCAATACACCAAAATGAAGTGCATGCTTTAAAATGCCGTCAGGTAAAAAAACAAAGAAAAACAAAAAGAGACATCTAAAAACAGGAAAAGGTGCCCAAAATTGAAGATAATCAAGTGATCTCCGGTAACCTAACCTGGGCCACCGTTTGAGGCTGGGGTTGAAAGTAATTTATGGCATCCGTAGCTAAAATTACCGTAATCTCCGAATACTTTTCGTCGTCTGATTTTAGTAGATAGAATGACATATTCTGTATCAACATAACTAGAGTATTTTTTTTTTTAATTTGAACATAATTCATGCACAATAATAATTCCTTCCTAGGGCTTATTGTCATTGAAAAACCAAATGTTAATGCCCCAATGCCGTCGGGTATTAAAATTATAATGCAAACATAATAGTCGCAAATTCAAGCCATAAATCATTCATGGCCGATATCCATTTACCAATGAATTAATTGTTCGGATCGGTTGAACGTTACCAAAACCGCAAAACAATATTTCCAGCCGTGTGGGCCACTGAAAACGCAAATTATTTTGAGAGGGGTTAGGAATTAATTAGTTTTTTAATTATTTATTAGGGGGCGAGTTTGGGTCAGTTGAGAAGACTACATATATGCTGAATTCCGTTTTAACTTAAACAGTAATAGTAATAGTAAGTGCCAATTTTCTATGAAAAGTTACAGTGGTAGCATTGCAATAGTGAGTGCTGAAAGAAGCATAATACTATTTTATGTAATTTTATGAGCCAGTAATCCTTTCAAGATATAGGATGTCTCTGATTGGTTTATACCGGTACGTTTTGTTTACATGTTACGTTTATGTATGGATATTTGTTGTTGCTTGCAAAATCTTTGATTTCCTTAACTTCATCTCCTGATGAGACTGAAACAGCGACGTTCTTGATTGAGATTTGCTGCGGGATAGTTCTTCAATAGTTAGGTATGTTTTAAGCATTACAGTTTTCAATGTAGAGGACTTTGCTGCAAAAGTGGAAATCCAATCCTTCAAGTGTCTCGACATTTGTCTCTCAAGATCTACAGAAAAAATGGCCGATATATCTGAAACTTTTTGACTCCCCAAGTTTCTGGAATTTGATATTTTGGACGTGTTTACTTATTGCTTTATTTAAAATAAATCCTACTCCAAAGTTGCTGTTGTCTGGAATTTGTAGTAGTATGCAAGGATCAATAAGTAGGTAGATCTTTTTCTATAACTGTTCCGGATTAGCTCAGACTAACACTGAGTCAAATGAAAGTACAATCATTTTATGATGTATCAGTGTTCTTATTTATCCACAGAAACCTCAATTATTCTTTTTATGAACAAAGAACTTATCTCCTAACCAACTAATTTCACCAAGTAGCTCTACTCTACTCTGTTATTTCTCTCGTGTTACATATCGACTATAAGCCGACCAATCTAGTGCAACCATCTCAACTAGGAACGGGTTCTAAAGCCCCTACCCAGACACTGTTATTAACACCACACGGGTCCGTCGTTGGACCGGTCAGGCGAAAAGAAATTAATTTGCTGCAATTACGACCAAAGCGTTATCAATCGGGCGTTATCGTCATGTAAATCAACCGGCACCGTTTGTGACGGAACTGTTAACTAGTCACTTGTTTGATTATATACGTAATGAATAAAAAGTGCTTTTGCCTTGACTCATTTGAATTTGAACTGGAACAACAGCGCTGTGGGTATTTTTAAATCATGAGTTAAACGAAGTAAATTGCTCGAAATTGTGTCTCGTGTGTTTAAGTTTTTGGACAAAAAAAAAACAAAACAATCCAGATGTAGTTGTAGTTCTTTACAATTTATCCTTCTACGGCTGATGGAATTCACTGCGTGCTACCCACTACCGAGCGTTTAACTAATTTTGCCGGCGATTTTCCAATCAACATAATTGTTCTCAAGACAAATACAAAGCTTCTTCCTAATTGGAATCCGAATCAGCGCTTCTGGACTGATTACTTTACAAGCCAAGTTTTTTTTTTGTCAGAACCGGAGTCAGGATTGTTTCAACTGGAAAGAATTTACTTCACATTTAAGTAGAAGTGTTTTCTGTAATTTTCACATGTTTGTTAAAATGCTTTCAAATAATATTACCTAAAAACCTTATTCTGTTTATATAAATCCTCGATCGACTAATCCTGTCCTGTCCCAAGCAAACATTATAAATAATCATGTAGGAAGCCGCTTCCAATAAGGAATCAATTTGAATAATAATTGTTTTCAATTTAAATATGCAACATTTTGCCGGGGTAGCTATAAATCATGTTGTAATTAGAGAACCAGACAGATCTCTGGCCCTTCTTTATATAGAGCACTGCTCTCTCGATAGGGACCGAGGCATGCATATGCATGTCTCATTATGCTGTACAACGCCTAATCAGGATGCGGGGTGGTCCCTCTAGGGTTTTAAATCATAAGTAAATATTTTCTCAACCCCTCAATGTTTTTGAATTAACAAAATATTCCATTCCAACGCCATTATTAATAGTCCTACTTGTTTGAAGAAAAACGAGCACGAAAACCTAGTATCTGCACACGGGCCCGAAATAACAAATCGCCACAATTAAACAACGATTCGTATATATTACGTCAAAAACCATGCGTGATTTCCTTGCCGGATTTTTTACCGCCAAAGTTCTGCCTGCCTGGTCTGACCCCTCCCTCTTGCCCGCTGCCTTGTACCGTGCAAAGCCTAGGGCGAACCCACCTGTGATGGCTTAGAACGACCCTTTAACATGCAATCTACAACCAGCGACGTGCAACTACATTTTCCAGAAATGACCAGCGACATAATGCATTAAATCAAATGTTGAGTTGTGATTGAATAGGATGCTGCAATGACCCATGACTCTTGAATGTTTAGTACTCTTGAGTATACTCCGGCTCCTGTGCTATTTTATTTTCTCTATGTATAGGGGTTTGATACTAATTCTCTCTTGAAGGCATAGTGGCCTTTATCCTGTCTTCGAAATAATATTTCGGCCTCTTTGTGGTACATCATTACATATTACGTTTTTATACATGCTTAAGTATTGTCGAGTGTCCATAATCAACTTTCTTCCACAGGTTGGATAATTTAGTCTTTGCAGCTATGTATCTTCTGAAAAAATCTATCGGCAGCAGATCTTGACCATCAAGAGAAATCTTTTAATACTGATTTCCTTGATTTAACTGATGGTTGATAAGCTGAAGCCCCTCACCAGTACTATGACTACGTCAGCATACACAATCAATTATATCCTCTTTTCTCAAAAAGTTTTTAGAATCATATTGATTACGAACTGCCACAAGAGTGGAAATATCACTTCTTCTTGTGGAGTCCTTCTGGCTGTTCTTTGCCTTATGGTATACCTAGTCACCAATTTAGGAATTAATAATTCTGCTTTTTACCATTTTTCTTATCCATTGCATGATGTCTGGTTCTATCTACAGGTCTCCATAGATTTTTCAATGGATTCAATCATTACATTATTGAATGCACTCTCTATCTATCTATTCAGCCTTCTTCAGTTCATCTTTGGACGTAGGCCTTCTTCAGTCTTCTCCATTCCTCTCTGTTGCCATGTTCATCCGCCTGGTTTCAGCGTGCTTTTTCAGGTCATCAGCATACCTCATTTGGGGTCTTCCTCTACTTCTTTTATTCTCCCAAGGTCTCCAGCTTAAAATACAGGAAAAATTTGGAAGTCCCTCTGACTGCTTGAAGTATTTTTCAGAAGCTTCCAAAGGTGACTTAGAAATTTTACATTTTTTTTTTGTATCTAAGTGAAATAAAATCATAATTCCATTTCTGAGCTTGAGATCTACTCGAGGTTTGTTTTGTTTGATAAAAAGACCCTACTCAGTAAATCCTGGGAGCTTAAAGTCTCTCATTACTTGAACTATTTTTCAGAAGCTTCCAAAGGTCATTTAATAGAAATTCAAAATGATTTTTTTGTATCTAAGTGAGAAAAAAAAAAACATAATTCCATTTCTGAGCCTGATATCCACTCGCAGTTTGTTTAATTCGATGAAAAGACACCACTCAATAAATCCTGAAAGTTTGATGTCCCTCTGATTGCTTCAAGTATTTTTCAGAAGCATCCAAAGGTGATTTAATAGAAACTTTATATGATTTTTTTGCATTTAAGTGAGAAAAAATCATAATTCCATTTCTGGGTCTGAGATCGACTCCCGATTTGTTTTGTTTTATAAGAAGACCCTACTCAATAAATCCTGGAAGTTTTAAGTGCTTATGATTGCTTGAAGTATTTTTCAGAAGCTTTCAAATGTGATTTAATAGAAATTTTCTATGATTTTATGCATCTAAGTAAGAAAAAAATCATAGTTCCATTTCTGGGCTTGATATCGACTTGCAGTTTCTTTTGTTCGATAAAAGGACCCCACTCAATAAATCCTGAGAGTTTGAAAAGCCTCTGATTGCTTGAAGTATTTTTCAGAAGCTTCCAAAGGTGATTTAATATAAATTTTACATAATTCTTTTTCATCTAAGTGAGAAAAAAATCATAACTCCATTTCTGAGCCTGAGATCGACTCGCGGTTTGTTTTGTTCAATAAAAAGACCCTACTCAATAAATCCTGAAAGATTGAAGTCCTTCTGATTGCTTGAAGTATTTTTGAGAAGCTTCCAAAGGTGATTAAATAGAAATTTCACATGGTTTTCTTGCATTTGAGTGAGAAAAAAATTATAATTTTGCGGTTTGTTTTATTCGATAAAAAGACCCTACTCAATAAATCCTGAAAGTTTGAAGTCCTTCTGATTGCTTGGAGTATTTTTCAAAAGTTTCCAAAGGTGATTTAATAGAAATTATCCATGATTTTTTTGTATCTTAAGTGGAAAAAAAAATATCTATTTCTGAACCTGAGATCCACTCGAGGTTTGTCTTATATGATAAAAAGACCCTATTCAATAAATTCTGAGAGTCTTAAGTGCTTCTGATTACTTGAAGTATTTTTAAGAAGCTTCCAAAGGTGATTTAATTGAAATTTTCTATGATTTTATTGCATCTAAGTGAGAAAAAAGGCTTTCTGACGATGGTAAAATATACAAAGTGTTTCATTGAACATAAGGCAGTAATTGTTAGAAAGATTTTTACAGGTAATGACCAACGTGAATACAGGGACACTTCGGTCCCTGTTCAGCTCAGACCAATCAGTGTAGTTCAACGCCGGTAGGGGTATTTGCCCTCAGAGTAGTTGTTTCTGACTGGTCAACGAAGTTCAATAAGGCAGTAACTTTATTTTAAAAAAAATCGCATATCTGTGAAACCAAATTTCAGCAAATTTTAAGATTTGGCAATACTGTGAAAAAAGAAACACCTTGTATAAGACAGCCTGAAGGGCTCCGCACAAATGTGAAATTCAAATGCCCCAAAGTCTCAAACACTATTTCTCATTTGAATTAGGATCGAGTGTTTCGAGTCCTTTGGACACACTGGATAATTTTTATATTGCCCATTGGACACGCTAGAAATCCTGGAACAGGTAATTGATAAACTAATGGAGTTGCTGAAGAAACAAATTTCCAAAGAGATATGTTGCCAGAATAGGCGACAACAGGAAGACGAAGATCAGATGCATTTAGAAATAGAGGAAGATCCCAACTTTTTGGACGGGCGACATCGTTGGAAATTGGATAACAAGTGACCTGGATCACGAGACTCGATCTCGATTGAAATTGATCGAAATGTCAATGTTCGACCTAAAATGCATCACGTCACTCGAATTATCGACTCGACTCTACTGAAGTTTCTCAAGTTCTTTCAAGTTATTCAATGATAAATATGAAGCCTGATGAAAATGTCTTTTTTCTTCGGGGAATACAGAAATCGTCAAAGGCCTTTTGATATGTCTGAAAAAACCTAAAAACTGTACTCGTTTTTCAGCTTATTTGTTAACATTGTGGCTAAGTTTTCTAATTTTTTTATTTAAATTGGCTTTTCCTTAAGGGCCTTCTGAATTTCTTTCCAGCCAATCTAGAATTCTTTTCACACCCAAATGTAAGACGTGAAGCCATTTTATTTCCCTTTGTGCGCATCAACCGGACAGTACGGTGAACGTTTTGGAGCGAAGCTTTTACATTCGTAACATCTTAACATAAAGGACTTAAACAGGGATGATGAATATCACCAACACTTTTTCAAATATACTTAGAACAAGCGCTCAAGGAGTGGAAAAAGAAATGTAGATACATATGGGATGGGAATATAGCTCAGTAAATACAATCTATATACCTACTCTAAACTTTGCACATGACCAAGTATCAATTGAACAGGATTTTGATGACCACACACACATGACATATGAAGACTTGACATCGATTAACGGGCAAGAAATAAACCACTTAATACAAACATACTTGGGAATGAAAATCTCGTTATAAGGGAACCCTAGACGAAGCAATTGAAGATCATTGAATGAAAGCCAGAGGGAAGAAGACGTGGCAGACTGAAAATAAGCTGAAAATGTAGAAGGACGAGGAAATGAGAGACAGAGGCATCGAGGAGGATGCCTAGATCCTAGACTGACAGAGACGGTTCAAGCAGGCATCAGAAATTGTAGAAAATAATAGACCGATAACTATACATATAGTGATCTATCACTCCTCCCCCTGTCTCATTTAAAAATTTTGGGGTGGTAAAAAGCATATTCCCACTCAATACATTTGTTGACGTGTTTCGGCGATTTCCACAACTCTGTCTCTTATTTACGCAGATAACGTGGGCGGAAATGAAAGCCCTATATTTAAATCGTATCATCCCAGAAATCGCAATATTTTCTTCTATTTTTACTATTTTTGTTAATTGTTCACTAAGAGACACTTTTGGATGAGCCGACCGATGAAGATGAAGTTGCTATTTCAACAGTGTCTTCTAAAGTTTCTGGTATTATTAGAGTCCTCTTTTTATTTCCTTCGAAGCTGCTAATGAATAAAGTACTTCTTCTTCACTTAATTGTGGCTTATTTCCAAAAGTAACCTCACCAGTCTGGTACTGAATAACTTTTACTAAATTTAGAAGGCGTGTAACAGTCAAATTCTTAAAAGGAAACAGAATTAAAGTAAAATCAATTATGGAAAACACTACAGATCGCAAAGTTTCTGCACTTTGGGTCGAAGATTGGCAACTATCAATCAATACAACCTTCAATAATAGGTAAGTAGATACAGGTAAATGAATGCATAAGAGGAACACTTCAATTTGAAATATAAGTGTGAGCTAAGGACAAAAGTGCGTTTCTCTCAATGTTCCTAAAAGATTTGCTGGAACAACCAAAGATATTTGTATTTCAAGACATTCATGCGTGGTGATGATGAAATCCCAGACTCTTTATCCTGACTAATTTTTTGATGTTGTTTCTTACAGTTTCCGTTTTAGACAAATTTCATTCGATATCGGGTAGAATGCATTTCAAATACTGTTACGAGGAGCAAATTAGAATCTAATGGTATCGAGCACAAAAGTATTTGCTCAAGAAATTAAAAGTAAAATACAACTTATCGAATAGACTTGAAGGCCAAGACGAATTGATTGAGGTTAAATGTCCATATTCTTGTCGTCAATTAAACCCCATGGACGGCGATAATTGAAAAATAATCAATTATATAGAAGTTCCGCCAGAATGGACAACGGAAGGTAAAAATATTCTGGTTAGTGGACACCAAACCAAATGTCACACTTTTAAAAAGTAAAATGTGAATATCTGCCTTCTTAGGGTCATAAGAATAGTCTGAAATTTAAACACATCAATTTGCATTTGTACGTACCTAGGTATAGTGAGTACCTATGTACTAACAGAAGTAAAATAAATTTCCTTACAAAACCCCAGTAGCTTTTATAAATAATTAATAACGTTGGCCATTTATGAAAGAAAGCACATTCAAACACGCTGTTTAATTAACAATAAAATGCACGGTAATTATAATTCGACCCCCAACGGATTATTAAGAAATTTTGCTGGGTAAACTAAACATATTAACCATGTAAATAAATTATTAATCAGCGAATAAATGTAATTACACCAGAGAAAATAATTGCGGTAACAGTTAAAGAACCACAGGTATAGAATTTATGTTGGAGTTTTCTGGTAAATGCGGGCTTTTATACTAGTTGGGAAAATTGGAACAATAATTTAAAAATTTGCTAGTAATCAAGCCATCAAAATTTTAAGTGGTCCCTGTTGAAGCTTTTATTCGAAACGCATATATTTCATGCTCAATTTTCGTTATTAACCCTTATGAATATCCCTACGTGTATATGTTGTATCAAAAACAGGTTTGCACAAGTATAGTGACTAAAATGTTAACTTCAATAATCATTAATTTATTATTGATTTAATTTTTTTTTGTTAATCTCTAAATCATAGATAGCTGGAATAAAATTTATTATGCCTATGATTAATAGAGTGAGTGTCATATTTTTATAGGTATTGAGGATTTTTTTGAAGTTCCATACTTGTTTTAATATTCCAGTTACATGTCTTATGTGCGTCACTTTGGTAATATTGAAACTAAATAGCATTGTGCGTATATTTTCGCCAAAAAAAATTTCATTATTTTGAACGTAAGGCCTGAGTTATCCAATTCCTTAATTCTTAATATTTGTCCTTAATTCTTAATTCTTAAAAAGTTCAATTTATTTAACATTGGTGTTTTTAAAGATTAAGGCCGGGGTTACCCAATTCCTTAATTCTTAATTTTAGTTCTTAATTCTTAATCCTTAAAAACACCAATGTTAAATAAATTGAACTTTTTAAGCATTAAGAATTAAGGACGAATATTAAGAATTAAGGAGTTGGGTAACTCTGGCCTAAGAATTAGGAACAAAAATTCAGAATTAAGGAATTGGGTAACCCCGGCCTAAACTTGAAATTAATTGTGTGTCATAACTTCAATTGTAATGATCCACCATGAATGAAAATTTGGGCGCCAAAAAACTCAAAGATATGATTAAGTAGGTAAGCAAAAAATTAGCGTTACCTTTTCGCTTTATCGATCATCGTCGACAAATCAATTAAACGAGGTCCGAATTCTTTGGATGATGGACCACACAAGACGATTCCAGTTTGTGCCGCGGCATTTTTGAAGTTACACAAACGCGCATTTAATTTCGGCCACTTTGATCACTCTTTAATAATATTGAATAGCACCCAAAACACTTTATAATTTTTTTTTTAATTACAAAATAATTAATATAATGTATGAATGTCACTGAAAACTTCACTGATGATTTTTTTGTTTGTTTGCGCGACGCGAAAAAAGTTCCCGATGGCGGCAAACTATATCCGAAAAAATCAAAGAGTCAGCGCGACTAATATGAGAGTTGGTGTTTGATGCCTCGTCAGTCCGTACAGTTTGCACTAGCAGCTCATTGGTTGAATGCTTGTAATAGCACTGGCAGCCTGTCAGCATATTCAGACATCACGAGAACCGAGCGCACGCACACCGGCATCTCTCCCTCTCTTTCCCACCGGTTGCTCGGCCATTTGGCCCGTCTCTCTCTACTTCTACCTCCCTTGTTATTTTCAGTAATATTTTATACGATACGGATGATTTTTGAATAAATGTATGTACAGTGAGCGATCATCAGAGTATTTTTGATTATGTGTGAATTAGTTTTATGAGGTACGTAAATTATTGAGATTATAAGTTTTTTTTTATTGCTCGTTCAAGCCGACATCTGGCTATTAAAATTTGCAACATAGCTCATCTTTAATCTTGTAGAACCACAGGAAATGAATTCTAATTTATTTCAAAAATTTATTGGCAATATAATTTTTCGTTTACTACCGGTGACCGGTAGCGATAAAGATGGTTTTATCATCATTGTTTAAACATTATTATTTCCTCAATTATTTTACATACAGCCATCAAATCAAGAAGCGGTTCATTTGGCTACTTTGCAACCTGATGGCATCTCAATAGATATAAATTCAGTTTCTTCCTCTCCAATCAGTAGCCGTTATGGCCACTCTTGACGCTCCCTCGCAATTGCTCATAATCCCATTTAATGCCCTTGAACTCCAATCATTGTCCTCTCGAACAATAATGTTATCGTCTGGAAGAACCCCTCGCTATGTTACGCTCGTCTATTAATTGAATATTATTTAATTAAGTTTCTAGCTCTTATGATGGTAATGGTGTGAATTATTTGGAATATTACAGAAGAAAACCTTGTCATTTTTACAATGTTATCACAGCTTCTGTAGCTGATTGTTTCTCTAGTCCTATGCATGTTTAGAAAGATGTAAATTTCATGGCTCTCATGCTTCATAGGTGCTTCATATTTCTACCTCTCCTAAAACTGCATCTACATCACCAGAAGCTATATTGCTTTTAAATTGTTTCCTTTATCACTCCTATTATTGTCCTGTGTAGTATGTTCTCTCCGCTTTTTAAATTCTGCACGTTTTTCTGATTGAGGTAGTTACCAGTTCTATGGTTGACAAAAATTAGGATCCGTCAAGGAGTTAGTTCTTGTCAAAGTTCAAATTATTGTTCACTGTATTGTTTTATGTTATAAAAAAAAAATGAAACTGGAAGTGTTTTGAGTTGTTTCTCATCAAAATACCTATACTTTTTTTCAGGTTATGGGCCCAGATACACCCAGACCGTAGGGTGTTAAAAAGTAAGGAAATCTGTGTCGTATTTTCGTGAACAATCACCTTTAAAAGGTAGACAGTCGTGGAAAGTGTCGTGTGTACTAAAGCGGACTAAACGATGGCTAGCGGAAATTCAGGTACTATGGTCGTACCGGTATTGGAGGCAAATAATTTTAATAATTGGTGGTTTCGTATACAAGTACTTTTGAAAAGGGACAAGTGTTTTACAGTTATTAACACTGAGCTCAGCGAAACCGCCAGGAAGAAAAATCACCATATGGGAACAAAATGGATGTAAAAGCACAATCCTTAATTGTTCAAGGACTTTCAGATAAATATTTGGACATGTTCAAGGAATGCCAGGACGCAAAAGCCCAAATAGATGGTCTCAAAGCAGTATTTGCTTTTTCAAGTTCATTCGCAAAACTTGCTTCATGGAGGCACTTAAATAACCTGAAACATGCACCAGGGGACCGATAGAATATCATTTTGTTAAATTTGACGCCATTATAAGGAAACTTGAAGAGAATGGAACAGATTTCAAAGAAGATGACAAAATATATCAGTTATTTTTAACACTACCACCCAAATTTGTCATGGTTATGACAGTATTGGAAACGGTGGACAAGATGCAACTGAATTACGTGAAGTCAGGGTTAGAAGAGGAATTGAAATCAGCATCGCCAAAAGTCAAAGTGAGTTTGTAGCAAGTTTTCAAGCCTAAAAAAAGGCATGTATGAGAGCTTCACACATTTCATAGGGAAGTGCCCCAAAAATGACAATTTTAGAGATAGAGGACAAGGATCAAGGTATTATAGGAGTGGCTTTAACAATAAAAAATATCAAGGTTATGAGAAGCAACAACAGGCAAATGCAGCAAAGGTGAGGACTCAGAAATACAATTATACGCTGCTAACTTATACAATGATGTGGAAGGAAAGTTGACTTTTGTGTTAGATTCAGGGGCCAGCAATCATTTTGTTACTGAAAAACTCGAAAAGGATATGACAGACATAATAACATTGCCACATTCTGTATCTATTCACGTTTCAAATGGGGACATTTTAAAAAGTAATAAAAAAGGAACATTAAGAAGACTAGAAGTGACAGTGAAGGCAGTGACAGTGGAAGTTCTAGTTCAAGAGATGAGAAAAAAGAAATTTTACCTTCCGAACAAAGAATGCCAAGATATGGAACATTAGTAGTTCCACCAAAGAACTGAATGCTCATGAAAAATTGCAAACTTGAACAAATGCAGTTACCTAAAGGTCAAGTAGCAATAGACACTAGATGGTTCTTTGAAATCAAAGATGATGGTACTAGAAGGGTCAGATTGGTAGCAGAAGGATTTCAAATGCCTATAATAATGGATATGAGTTTTGTTATGCTCCAGTTGGCAGACTATCAACAATAAGTCTACTGTTCTTAGTTTTTGTGCTAAAAGATTGGAAACTTCATCAATAGAAAATTCAGCTGCTTTTTTGAACGGACTTTTGGATACAAAATAGTTATTTAAGTATTAAGGGCGGTAAGTGTCGTTTACCGCCCGAGATTGTTTGAAGACCGACGCGTAGCGGAGGTCTTCAATATTCGAGGGCGGTTAACGACACTTAACGCCCAAAATACTTATTACGTTTTATGCACGATCGGGCTATTCCAGTTCAAAAACTTAATTTATAGAATGGCATCCAATTGACATTTTCAAAAATAGAATTGTCTTCCTCCTATAAAGGCGCGTTCCCAATGAAAAATTGGCAACTTTTATATTTGCAACGCTTCCAAAAATCACAACTCTTATTTCCATGGTTATCCACCACCGCACATTATCTATAACAATTATTATTATTATTATAGTTGGCTGGACTACTTGTTTCTAATGGTTGGTATGGTTGTTATGGTGCTTCTCAAATTGTTTATTTGTGTTAGTTACGCAAAACTCGCTTTCAAACAATACGGTTGCAAGCTGCAAATACGCTTTTTTGAAATTTAAGGAGAAATATGAGTGAAAATAGTGATAGTGAACTGGAAAATGCTTGGAATATTGGTTGTGACGCTGTGATTCCGGAAAAATCAAGGCAACGGTACGAAAAAACCTTTGAAATCTTTAAGAAGTGGTGCGTTGACAAAAACTGGGCTGTTTCGGAGAAAGTGCTTTTGGCATACTTTGTACACCGAAATCAGAAGTTAAAATCACCTGGAAGCTTATGGGCTGAGTATTCCATGCTGAAGGCGACACTTTTTCTGAAGGAAAATGTTGACATTTCGAAATACGCAACTTTAATTGCCTTTCTGAAAAGAAAAAACGTTGGCCATACACCGAAAAAATCTAAAGTTTTCACAAAGGAGGATTTATACAGGTTTCTAATGGAGGCACCAGATGATAGATACTTGATTTTGAAAGTGAGTTAATTTACCTGTGTTTTTAACAACGCAAAGAATTAATTTGTTGTTTTTTCGTAGATAGGCATGATATTTGGTGTAGCTGGAGCATGCAGAAGGGAGGAATTATGTAATTTGACTTTACAAGACATAGATAATCAGGAAACGTTCATTTTTGTTAAAATACCCAATACAAAAACCAATATTCAAAGGAGTTTCACCATCACTGGTAAAGAAGACCAGCGAGTGGATTATTTGGAGATTTGTAGGAAATATATCGAACTACGACAAAAAACCGCAAAATCAAACAAGTTATTCTTAAAAATTCGAAACGGCTTTTGCACTAATCAAGTTGTAGGAAAGAATACCATAGGAAAATGGCCAGCACAAATTGCCACATTTTTAAATTTGCAAAATCCTTCTCAATACACTGGACATGCTTTTCGCAGAACTTCTGCGACGCTTCTTGCAAATAGCGGCGTAGAAGTATTAGCTCTCAAAAGACATGGAGGTTGGAAATCCTCGACGGTTGCCGAGGGTTATATCGAGGACTCCATAGAGAGCAAATTGAAATTCGCAGACCAAATTTTACACCAATTTCCTTCAACAAGTGGTAAGACTTCGATCCAAACAACATCCAGACAACTAAACGATGAACCTCATCCTGTTTCTCTGATAAATGATACAGAAAATACGGTTGTTCTTGATAAGCACATAAGAAAAGGAGGTGTTGTGATAGATAATTCACATAACTGTATATTTAATTTGTATGTTAACAAAAAATAATAATATTTAAATTCTATTAATATTAAACCTATGTACTATAGTTGTTGAGGTGCATAATAAATTATAATTCTTGTTTTATTTCTATTTCCATAGTTGACAACACGGATTAAATTGAACTAGTGGCCTCCACCAATATTCGAGAGTGTTTGATGACACGAAAATAGCGGGCGGTAAGTTCAACTTACCGCCCGCAAACGCGGGCGGTAAGTAGTACTTACCGCCCGCTCGTGCATAAATATTTATTAACAACCCAGAAGGCTTAAAAACTCAGAGTATGTTAAACTGAATCGTTCGTTATACGGTCTGAGAACTGCTCCAAAATGTTGGAACACTAAATTTAACCAAGTGATGGAAAAACTAAACTTTCAAAGGTCGAATATTGTTCATATTTCAAGGATGACGTTTACTAAGTTTTATTTGTGGACGATGGTTCAATGAAGACCAAGTACAATATCTGTTGGAAAACCTCCACAAAGAATTAAAAACTGAAAATATGAATGAAGTCAAAAGATTTCAGGGAATGGAGATTAATAAAACAAACAAGGGAATAAAAAAATACACAATGTGACATGATATCAAGACTTCTTAAGGAATTTAATATGAAGGAGACCAGAAATGTTTCTACACCTATGGAAGTCAATTTCAATATACAAGAAGATGACCAATTGTTGACAATGTGTCATACCGAAGATTAATATGTAGTCTAATGTATTTGTCTTTTGGTTAGTCAACCAGATATTTCATACAGTGTTGCCTACTCGAGCAAATTTTTGAAAAAACCAAGAAAAAGTACATGAGAGGCTGGGAAGAGAATCCTCCGTTACCTTAACTTCACCAAAGATTATGCTCCATTGTTTCAAAAGGGGAATAGGAATGAATTGATTGGTTTGTGTGATGCAAATGACCGTGAAACCAGAAAAAGCGTAAGTGGATACATATGTTTTCATGCTAAAGATCCCATTGCATGGCATTCATGAAAACAATCATGAGTAGCTCAATCATCAATGGAAGCAGAATATATCTCAGCCGGAATCGCATCTCAAAAATCGATGATTAAAAATATTGAATTTTGGTTAAATTGGGGTTCCACTCCACTCCATACCTTCCGATTTTCTCCTCATATAAATGGGTAGTTTTAACCCTTGAGGCGTGTAGAGTGTGTTTCGGAATAATTTCTGGATAAGTTCATAAGTTTAAATTTATGTACATAATATTTAATGATATTTTTCATATATTTTAGGTCACAAACGTCAAACTCTAAGTTCTCCTTTGTCATTGTTTCAACTGATGATGGGATTCTTATAGTCCCGAAACATGTGCTAGTAGTTTTCCAACAAAGAAACAAATAAAAATTACTGGAGAAGACTGAAGTTTTTTTTTTGTAATTTACAAAGCTCCACTGTAAGAAAATGGACTATTTTTCCAATTTGAAAATATATCATATATATTCATCAAGGCTTTGGATAAAGAAAAGTTCATAAGATTCAGGAAAAGTGATTTGTTAATAGCAATTTGAATATTAGTTCTTTCTCATCAAAATATCCATCCTTTTTATCATTCTTCAGTATCAACATGTCTGGATCAAGAAAAATCGCGTTCAGTTTGCCCTCTTGAAAAATGAGCCCAAATATTTTCAAAATCCATTGTTGGTACTCAAGAAAATAACTTTTTCTCAGGTCATGCAAAGTAGACGATGTCCATGAGCGATAAACAACTACTAAGGAATCAATATTAGAAGAATTACTCCAGAGACCAATACCAAAGGTATAGAAAAGGCAACTGAACTATTAACCCGTTATCTGAAACTGATTCAAGAAGACAAGCTTTAAAGTAGGTGCCTGGGATAAGTGACCTTTGGTTACCTATATGAGAAATTAATTTTAGAAGAAGAGCTTCAGGAACTTATACCATTAGCTTGAAGAAGCTAGTTGAACAAGCAATTAATTCAGTGGCTCACGGGGAATCGATCTATAGAAGAAAATAGCAAATACTTCAGCAGTTTCAAATTCACATTTGTAGGCTTATGCTGATGATACTGCTAATATTTAGATTTGATCCCTCTGACCCTGAGGAAGCTGCAGGTTTGGTGAATGATGACTTGGAGGGTATCTTGCAGTATTCTAGGGAGCACAATTTGAAAATTAACTCAAATAAAATTGAAATTCTTCTACTTTGTAATAGGAATCAGCGAAGTTGGCTTCCAGATCGGTTGCAACTTCAAATTGAAGGGTTTTGGGCTTCTCTGACTGTGGAAAGAATCTTGGGCTTCAATTAGATGTTGATTTGAGGTTTCATAAACATGTTCGGAGTCTAGATACTGTAGAAAAGTTATGTTAAAATGAAACTCTCATATTCAAATAGGTATACATATATTGAATTATGAAATGAGATAGAAACTGTTATCATGTCTATATCCCTTTTTAGATGTTGTAACAAGAAAGAAAGTGCAGTTTGCACAGAACACATGTAGATTTATATTTGGTCTAAGGAAGTATGATTCGGTGTCAAACAACATTACAGAACTTGGTTGGCTGAGATGTGATGATACTGAATTCTGTGACATTTTCAGGAAATTGTTGGACACTAAATCATCAGTGTACCTTTACCAAAAGTTGGAGCTTGGGGCTAATGTACATAATATTAATTTAAGAGATCGAATCAAGGCACAGAATTACATTACTTTTAAGAAGTTTTTCTTATAGTATGGTCAAGCAACACAATTTCTGTATATTGTAGGGTGGTAGTATGTAGGATGTAAGTTGGGTATATCTTTATGATGATATACTGTGAAGTGTCAATGGTTAAGTGAAAGAATGGCCAATGGTTAAACTTCGCCATCCACACCCTAGGTGTGCATATTACCCATTAGACATTTCAAATAATGTAATGTATGGCAATCGATTAATAAAGACGATATTTATTTATTTATTTATTTACTAGAAACCTCGGAAGTTGTTGAAAAGCAGATACTCCTCAAGAATAATCTGGATCTGGAATTGGTGGAGAGTGTCCTATGATGGGTCACAGCACTTAGGCTCCATTGGACCCCATCTGTGACCTCGCAGTCCTGCCAATCCTTCAGGATATCATCCAGCCTAATGGAAGCTCTGTTCCAACCGACATTCTAGAACCAGTAATTTCTAGTTGCTCGCCTATTTACATTTTCTAATAAGTTGAACGTTTATCCTACTTGACAAATGAATTGATCGACTGGAAATTACCGTTCTAGAATGGTTCACATGTCAACAGATCTGGAGATGTAGCCTGAAGTGTCTTCCCTCAGAAAGGCCATATCAGGCTTATGCTTTCTCAGAATGGATTCCCTTGGTTACGAGATACCCTCGCAGTGGCAAAGCATATTGCTCTACTGTTTCGTCTTTCTGTTCGCAAACCCTGCACAAAGGTGACTCGTTCAATCCCATTGAATTAGCTGGCAGTAGCCTGTCAGAAACCTTGTAGTGAATCGAAGATGTTACCTGGACATGTCCAGGTACATTCATGCTGCAACTTCATTAGGGTAGTGAATAGTTGACAGAAGAAGGTCTCATCTTATCTGGACATAAAGTCTTCAAGAACCACTATCGAGTAATGAAAAATTTATTTAATAAGAACATCTTCTAGAACGAATGTCAGAACCTATACCATTAAGAAACTCAATATGAAAAAGGAGCCTCGAAAAGTCACAGAGCATCAGTTGTTGAAGAAGTAGCTAACCAATAAGCTACTCATGAGGAATCGATATAAGAAGAATAACTTCAAGCAACTTTGAGCTCGTTAAACACCAGCTCCAAACAAGGTGTAAAAATTGACCATCAGCTACTTCTGAGAAATAAATACAAATAACATATTTAACTATGTACTGACTACTACTGTTAAAATCAGCATGACACTGTTCTTATATCATTATGATAATTAATAGTTTCACAAACCCGTAATTATTCAATCAAGCGTCTGAAGAAAATTATACCACAAGTCTATTTATGTTTGATTTGTGCAACCAGCATAAAATACTAAAGAGCCTAAAAAAAAATGCACACCTGAACTTGGTTAGTAGTTTATATACAGACCAAAAGCTGAAATAATTTTCATGCGGGTTGGCGTTCATTTACCGTTTGCATTGAATTTTTTGTACATTTGCAAGGAGGTCCCTTATCAATTGAACAAAAAAAACCTGAACATGAGACTTTCAAAAACGCAAATGGTTATAGTTACCTTGGCCGAAGTCTTTATGGATGAAGATGACATACCTGGAACAAAAATAAACAGAATATTACACATGGTATAGAATTTTTAAAACTGATTAATTGTTAATGATGACGGAACAGTTTTTAGTTATGTACAGATATGATCAATGATCAAGGTTCCTTAATCATTTGGTGACACACTTAGATATTTTTCCCTTTGAATGTGACACTTGCAATGCAAAATTTAAACAAAAACGCTTTTTGAAGAGTCACCAACTGATACACTCGGATATTTATCTTTTTGAATGTGACACTTGCAAAGCAAAATTTAAACGTAAAAACCAATTGAAGAATCACGAACTAACACGAAATAACACATTCGAATATTTATTCGTTTGGGATCGTTTCCGCGAAAAAAGTGTGCAAGCACTATAATTCCTAGAATTCATAATCATTACAAAGGGAATTATATTATGCAGGACAGTTACCGTATTATCGACAGCCAACAGTACTCCCAATAGTCCCAATATTAGGGAATGCCAATTTTGAACACTAATATTTTAGATACTCAGGTTCACGCGCCTAGTCAAAAGCACCGATTATGATAACAAAGAACTATACTTCAACCAAAAATCAAAATATTTTTGGGCCAATGGGTAGTGGAAAACCTGCATCAGGCATTCCTGGATGAACAAAACTGTCACCCTTGTACCAGTGGCGAAATTACTGATTTCATCAATGGTCGGTTTTCTTGACCGACACGCGTGTACTCCCGGGTTAAAGAATCACAAACTAACACATTCGGATATTTATCCTTTTGAATGTAACACTTGCAAAGCAAAGTTCAAACAAAAACGCTTTTTGAAGAGTCACCAATTGATACACTCGGATATTTTACCTTTTAAATTTGACACTTCATTGATCATTGATCGCAGCCAATTCAAAAAATATGATTCTTAAGCTTTCTTGATGAGCATGCAAATTTTTCAATTTGTAGCAAAATCCATGTCCGAAATATCGCCCTTATCTTTCTAGAAAAGACTAGCTCGTCGGGCAACATAATAGATTCATTATGTTTCTGAATAGGATCCCGTAACAAAGCTGACACTAAGTATTAGTCATCCCCAGTTTTTAGATCCCCGATTCGCACACACGAAACGATAATGGCGGCCCCCGGTCGGCCCTTTAAGGGGTCCCTTCGCTTCGCTAATGTCCGGTCCGCCCTTAGAGCCGGCCATGCGAAAGCCCTTCGTCCTTTTTGGTATATATTAATTGAGTCTTCTGGGCCCGGGGACCGAAAGGCTGCGTCAGAAACGCATGATTTATTATCGTCTTGGTTGTTAGTTGCTTTAATTTTATTCTGTATAGTTGTTTTTTTTTGGTGGGTCTTAGCTTAATTAAAATGTTCACATGGCTTTTAACAATGGGAAAACTAACGGTTGATAATTTTGAAGACTTAATCATCAGGTGCATTTATGAAATCTCAAAACTTCTGACAGTTGATAAATGCATACCCCCCCAACCGACAATAATGTTCCTAATAATTTTGCTGTCTCAATTTTTTTTAAAGCGCCGAGTGATATTATGGCGAAAAGAGGCCTCACAGGCATAAATTAGGCCTTATGAAAGTTGCATTTCAGGGGCAATTACTCGGGTCGTGGGATTGTAAATATACAGAGCCGAGTGGTTGGTGTAATTTGTCGAGATCGCGAGTTAGCCACGAGAGATCGCTTATTTGGACTTGTGTGGTCCGAACAACGAACATAGGTAAATAGCTATTACTTCAAGGCAAATATCGAGTCTATATGAATGTAAAATTTACCCTCAACAGAACAGAAACTTTCCCCTGTAAACTAATAATAGTTACTAATAAGAAACTTAGAGGGATCAATAAGCCACACATAAATCACAACTCTAAATACCTACTTCTTGTTTCTTTTTAACAATGCAACATGGTTGGGCAAATAAAAAAAGAGAAATTTGTTTCCCATTGACTAGAAGTTTCGATTTTGTACACATTTCTTTTCAGTTAAAAAGGCATCGGGCTGGGGTTGAATTCAATACAATGTCTCCCAGGTAAAAAAAATTTAGTGAATATGAAACACAAATAATTATTGTGGAATTGAAAACAATATGGAAGAAGCTATATGTTTCAGTAGCCAACTCCAAAATTAAATCCCTATGCTTTAATTACTAAGCCTCTGATACAAGAAAACAAAAGGAAGTAATGTAATGGGCAAACTCTTGGAGAACAATTACTAATTTAACCAGCACTTTCAAGATAGCCATCTCAGTCCGCGGTAGGTTTTAATTAACAATAATATTAAGTCTAAAGTCTATTACATCCGATGAACAAAAATTAATGATTTTTATCTTATAATAGGAATTATTATTGAAGCTTAGATTTTTGAGATCTTCCATTAACTTTTCTCAAATCTTACTACAAAGAACTAGAGTCCATCTGGTTTAAATTGCCAAAATACTTATTCCTTTTGCAAACAACATATGGCAAGATATTTAATTTCAAGTATTGCCAATTATTAGGAATTGTGCAATATTGTCCAAACATGCCGGACTGGCCCTTGAAAGATTTACAAGAATTTTAGGGTCGCAATAAAATGAAAGGTTTTGTTCCGATTTTAGGTTTTACAGTTAGGTTAGGATGGTTGCACAACAGTCACGTGCCTTGAAAATGCAGCGAAATCTTTCATAACGGACACTATAACCTTCAATAGAAAATATGCGATTTTTGTAAACTGCTGGATCGGACTTGGGATTCCAAATAATTTCCATCAGTTTTGCCGTTTTGCCTCCAGCGTTACGCGTCCCCTTTCTTTTCTTATCTTAGCTTTAAAAGGGACAACGCGGCAAAATCTCGCCGTCTTAAGCACCGGCTAGAGACTTCCGATGTCTTTGATTGGTTATCTAATCTTCTTTGGTCTAAGTTGGTGGCTGACTAGTTGGATTTCAAGTTTTTATTCAATTGATTGTAAATATGAAGTTGTATTCTATAGGTATGAGAACCATGAAAAAGAATGCGATATTGACGATAAAAGGCTCTCGAAAAACAAAGCGTTTTAGGAGCTACATACGTTCTTAGAGAAAATAAAGATCTTATGTCACCACACTGTATAAGTTGCATTTACGAAAAATAACAAAATGTAAAATTTACATACGCTCTGTTACATAACATCATACTGATGTAAATGTTCCATATCCAAACGTGTGACATTATGCAATACATTAAAGTTAAATTCTGTATTTGACTGAACAACGTTACAACGTTGTTTGAGAGAGGTAGGTTACCTGATAACTTTTATGAAGTCATCTGAGTTGCCTCAACATAATGGGGAACCACAGATGACATTATCAAATTTCCCATTACCAGAGAAACTATTAACTTAAGGAACCTTGCATACGTAAACAAGCTTAGGTTGCTACGTGTCCATCACTCTCTATTCGCTATCGAGCAAGTATTCACAAGATGCCAGAACTGGAACGCCGATGAGACTGGCGCTAGCTACTGGAGACGTGTAAATCGGCCTTAATGTAGTTGTGTAAACAAGTCTTAATAAACATAACCAACCAGGTGATACCATGGTTGATAAGATTAACAGTAAGACCAATCAGTGGTAAAACCTACTCAAATGTAACACAACAGGTTTGTATCTGCATTTTTATAAATAAATCTGATTTGTTGACTGTTGTCAATGCAATCCAAGCATGCGCAGGAGAGATTCTGAGGCTGGCTTATAACAACCAGAACATAAGCAATTTTCTCAGTCAGGCTGCTCTAAAAGCTCTGAACTTACATTGATTAATTTCGAAGATAATGATGGAATTCCTACACGATCTAGAAGCTCTGTTGTCAAAGAATAACAGGATTGGATTCTGTGGGTTCCTGGGGCCATTGGGGGATAGAAAGCTGACATAGATCGAGGGCATAGATAATAGACAAAGCAGACTTTCCAAGTCCCCGTAGTACGATTTCCATCAACCTCTCGAAAGTTGCAGGAGCGTTACAGAGTCCAAAAGGCATTACCTTGAATTGGTAAAGACCACTTCCTATGGAGAACACTGTGTGTGAGTTCCTGGGCATTCGGGAATGAAAGGCAGCTTTACCTTATACGAGATCAGAACCTGCATTTGGGAAATCGAAGCAGGTTATAAAGATAGCAGTTGAAAGTTGGTTGACCCATCAACAACCACGACTTTTGGCTGTCCACACATGGAGCAAGACACTCGAAAGGGATGCTGAAGTGCTACCACTAACGATTACTCATTTAAGACAAGTAGTAAGACTACAGGACACTGCCATTTTAAAGCGCACGTGTACAAAATGGGAGTTTGCAATAGCTCAACGACATGTAGACTGTATGGTGAAGAGGAGGAAACCGCCAACCGCCTAACACATAACAGACGACTGCGAAGCACTGACCTGCGAAAGATACAATTTACTTGGAGGAATACAACGCGCCTAGAGACTCCCACATAAGAAACTTGCCAGCAAGCTACAAAATCCCATCAAAGGAATAGAACTAGCTTAAGCACAATAAGCCTTAAAGCTGTAGTGCAAATCGGGACACGAGCACGCCGGACCCCGCCTTAAACCAACCAACCAATCTATTGGAATCTGTATTATTTATTTATAGACGACGATAAAACAATGACAAAGGACTAAAAGTACGTAGAGAAGAAGTGCCAAGCTCACTGAAGAAATTCATGAAGATCAGAGGAGAATCAGAAGTACATGACATAAACAACATCAACCCCAAAAACAAGTACAAAAAATAACGAAAACAGATAAGGAAAAAGAATTGCTGAAGCAAGGAAATTAAGGAGAAGAAGAAATCTTCGAAGCGATAAGAAACGAACTAAAACGGAACATAGAAAACTAAATAAATTAACGCAAACTTCTCTCAAGGAAGACATAAAGAGAAACGAAGCAGTAATGATAGAAAGAGTTATAGAAGAAACTACAGGTATAAAAACTGAGAACCAAGACTTGGTATCAACCTCAGAGTAGGTAACATACCTATCAAAAAAACAAGCATATCGCTTCAGTTGGTAGAAAGTTTCAATTCAAACCATAATGATCCCGACGTGCCGAGACACAAATCAATTTTATAGGAATAGCAGTATAACAACTTTCCAGGAGAAACATTCTTATACTTGATACAGCTGAATATTTTCTGAGATATTCTGGAAGCCTCTGACTCTAGTATACCAAAACTACATATCAAAAGAATCAAGGATAATCTGGATATGATTTTTTAAAGCTGAAAGATATACTATGTGATCTATTTGCCCTTTGGCTTCTATTGGATTCTCACTTTCTTCCTGGAAAGTTGTTATACTTGATACAGCTGAATATTTTTTAAGTTGTTCAGAAAGCTTTTGGCTCTAATATACCAAAACTTCATATCAAAAGAATAAAAGATAATCTGGATGGGATTTTTTAAATCTGAAAAATATACTGGGTGATCTCTCTGCCCGTTGGATTGTGACTTCCCTCCTGGAAAGTTGTTATACTTGATACAGCTGACTGTTTTTTCAAGTATTCAGGACGCCAAAAACACTCCGACCGTTTCGTGTGGTTCGAGAAAATCGACCTGCGGTTTTTTCGTTTGCCGCGACCTGTTAAATCAAAACAGTTTCGTTTGTATTCCTTCGCATTGGACTTGAACTTCCTGAAAGAGTTGGCCAGCTGAGTGGAGTTTGGAAGTAAAGACAGGTAAGGCGAAAAAATATCCTTTTCAGTTTCGATATCTTCCAATTTGAATTTGAAATCTTTCAGCGATTGCCATACTATCAGCAACTTGTGGATTTTCCAGTTTTAATTTCGCACATTATTTTAATGACGATTGTATACCAAAACTTCTTATCAAAAGAATCAAGGATAATCTGGATAGAATTTTTTAAATCTGAAAGAAATACTGAGTGATCTCTCTGGCCTTTGGCTTCTATTCGGATTCTGACTTTCCTACTGGAAAATTGTTATACTTGATACAGCTGACTGTTTTTTCAAGTATTCAGGGCGCCAAAAACACTCCGTCCGTTTCGTGTGGTTCGAGAAAATAGACCTCTGGTTTTTTCGTTGCGTTTGTACTCGTTCGCATTGGACTTGAAATTCCTGAAAGAGCTGGCCAGCTGAGTGGAGTTTGGAAGTAAAGCCAGGTGAGGTGAAATAATATTCTTTTCAGTTTCGATATCTTTCAATTTCAATTCAAAATCTTTCATCAATTACCATTCTGTCAGCAACCTGTAGATTTTCCAGTTTTAATTTCGCACATTATTTTTATAAATATTGCATACCAAAACTTCTTATCAAAAGAAGCAAGGATAATCTGGATAGAATTTTTTAAATCTAAAAGATATACTAAGTGATCTCTCTGCCCTTTGGCTTCTATTTAGATTCTGACTTTCTTCCTGGAAAGTAACTGTTATACTTGATAAAACTAAATATTTTTTTAAGTATTCAGGCAGATTTTGGATCTAATATACCAAAATCTCATATCAAAAGAATCGAGGATAATCTGGATAGGATTTTTTAGATATGGAAGATATACTGAGTGATCTCTCTGCCCTTTGGATTTTATTTGGATTCTGACTTTCCTCCTGGAAAGTTGTTACACTTGATAGAGCTGAATATTTTTCAAGCTATTCAGGAAGCTTTTGGCTCTAATATTGTTCACTTCATATCAAAAGAATCAAGGACAATCTGGATAGCATTTTTCAAATCTGAAAGATATACTGAGTGATCTCTCTGCCCTTTCGACTCTGACTTTCCTCCTGGTAAGTTGTTATACTTGATACAGTTGAATATTTTTTAAAGTATAGGAAGCTTTTGGTTCTGATATACCAAAACTTCATACCAAGAAAATTAAGGACAATCTGGTTAGGATTTTTCGAATCTGAAAGTTACCTACACTGAGCAATCTCTCTGCCATTTGGATTTTGAAATATATACTGAGTGATCTCTCTGAAATTTTGCCTATATTTGGATCCTGACTTTCCTCCTGGAAGTTGTTGTACTTACTTGATACAGCTGATAATTTTTTTAACTAATCAGGAAGCTTTTAGCTCTAACATACCAAAACTTCATATCAAGAAAATCAAGGACAATCTGGTTAGGATTTTTTGAATCTGAAAGATACCTATACTGAGCAATCTCTCTGTCATTTGGTTTCTATGTGAATTCTGACTTTCCTTCTGGCAAGTTGTTATAATTGATACAGCTGAATATTTTTTTATGTATTCAGGAAGCTTTTGGCTCTAATATACTTAAACTCCATGTTAAAAGAATCAAAGAAAATCTGGATAGTATTTTTCAGATCTGAAACTACTGAGTGATTTCTGCCATAAGGCTTCTATTCGGATTCTGATTTTTCTCCTGGAAACTTGTTATACTTGATACAGCTTAATATTTGTTTAAGTATTCAGGAAGCTTTTGGCTCTAATATACCAGAACTTCATTTCAAAAGAATCAAGGATAATCTGGATATGATTTTTTTAAATCTGAAAGATACACTGAGTGATCTCTCTGCCCTCTGGCTTTTATTTGGATTATGACTTTCCTCCTGGAAAGTTGTTATACTTGAAACAGCTGAATATTTTTCGAGGTATTTATTCAGGAAGCTCTGGGCTCTAATATACCAAAACTTTATATTAAAAGAATCAAGGACAATCCGGATAGGACTTTTTAGATCTGGAAAGATATACTGAGTTATATCTCTGCTATTTGGCTTCTATTTGGATTGTGACTTACCTCCTGGACAGTTTTTATACTTGATACAGCTGATAATTTTCTAAGTATTCAGCTTTTGATTCTAATATACCAAAACATTATAACAAAAAAAATCAAGGGCAATTTGGTTATGATTTTCCAAATCTCAAAGACATATTGAGTGATCTTTTTGCCATTTCGGATTCTGACTTCTCTCCTTGAAAGTTGTTATAAGGAAGCAAACTACTTCCTACCAAAAATCACCCATGCTACCTATGCGAGAAAAAAATTCTTGAGAGAGATTCTATTCTACTTTTGATTTGAATCAAAATTGTTACCTAATAATATTCAACCATATATTTTTTCCGTGACGCCATTTTCCATTTCTGACGTAATGACAAACCCATACACTGTTATTTAAAAATAAAAATAATTATTATATATTTGGGCCGTGCGTGCCAGTCCGCCATTTGTGCTCGTTACCAAACCACACACTCACACACCGAGAAATTTGACCAACAACCACGGTCGGTCCCTCTGATCTGTAATTTAGTCAACACTAAACCGAAAAATGCTAAGTTTATCCTTGTCTATCTTGTGCTGGGTGGTAATAAGATTGTTTTTTTTTTGGACATAATTATAGAGTAGGAGTTAATCTAACGGTCCTATCTCGAAAAATTATGTTAAGATCTTTGATGATGATATGGTACGATTTTTGGTGTTTACACGTTCCCAGGAAAATAAATTCTTATTTCTGGAATATGATTGTGTAACAGGATTTCTTAGAATAATAATTTTGGAATGATGAAGCTTTATAGTTATTTTACATAAAATTATGATGGTTTTGTTTTGGCAGGGTGTCAACTAAGAGTATTATATCATTGTCAACAGAATAATGATCTAGTCCACATACAACATGGAGATATAATTATATATAATATTTCAAAAAAAATCTTCTTTTACGTTGTATTTTCATGTAAACGAAAAAACTTACACTTTTCTTGTTCATATATAAATCATTTTTATCTATTATTATGCTCATCCCGAAATTTTGTTAATTAATTATGCAAATTAAAGTGGAATGGGCGGGTTCAAATCCCGGTCCCGACATGACACGTTCATGTTTGGTTAGAGGAATTTGAATAAAGGGCTTAGGGGCTAGATGAATACTAATGTCCCCACCAAATACGTACACTGGGAGCACGATGTACTCCAGGGTCCTGAACCTATGTCGGAGGCATAACATATTATTGATTTTTAAAAGGACATATTTTTCATTCATCGACCTTACTTGAGTTGGTGAAAAGTGGAAAGAAAAATGGCTTTCACATGCTTGATGAATCGTTTTGAATAGTTTGAAGTTGTCCATTTGTCCTACAAATGTTTCACCACCGAAGAATGTTACGTTTTAATTTTCAGATGAAGAACTTGTTTCCATGTTTCCTGTATTTGTATCTTATACCAACCGTACAAGAAAAATTAATTATTATAATCTAATTTATATCGAACCAGGTTAAAGTCAAGCTTCAATAAACATGTTTTTTTTTTTATAAGTTGGCAACAACCTAGAAATAATATTGTAAATTATTGTTCTCCAAAATGGGGACAGTCAAGATTACTTTACATTGTCCCATTGTGTTTATATTTTATTATAAATAAATTTTTCATTGAAAGTATCCAATTTTCATCCCATTTACGCCACACTAATTGACCAATAACTCGAAAATCCTATCCGAGACAAAGAAGTTATTAACTTTGACAAATAACTTCATTACACCACCGCCGGACCTCTATAGTCGTTCTAGGCGTATAATTTTCAACAAAAGATTAATAACCCTTATAATTTTTAAAATTCAACCTCTTCAGGGTGATTAGTAAATGATGATACACTGTTGCCAAATGACAAAGAAAAGTTATCATGAAAAGAAATGACCAAGTACAATAAAAAAAATTAAAGATAAATTGTGAAAATGAAAATTGAAATAACAAATATAGAAACAAGAAAAAATAAAACATTAAATGGACTAAGTATAAATGATTTCAGAAACTAGAGTTATTCAACATGTGGCAACATGGGTGTTATACGAATAAAACTTATTTAAATCTGCATTTGGTTTTTGGACATCTGACAAATGATGTTTTTTGGGTTTGCGATGGCCGAGGCTTAATAGAAAGGCGAGGGGGCCAGGCATCCAGTAGAGCTCGATGAAAGTGATTGGACGTCAGCCGCTGGTGATCATCAGTCAACGTCGAAATTTTAATCTTTGAAAAATCTCACCGATGATTCGTTGAATTAAGAGATCAGTGTTGTAATTTTCTAGGATCTAACTCACATGTTTGCTTTAGTGGTAATACTGAAAAAAAATCAATAATAGAATTTTCTATATAGGTTACTGTTGAATATTTCTTGTCAGCAGTGGTATAAGCTTGAATTATTCAAATACTTCAGTATAAAAATAGGCTTAGCATATAATGGGAAATCGCACTAGCCACATATTTCTTCCTTATACGCGTTATGTTCCATCGAGTCCAAGGAATGCCCTTTTAATTAAAAAGGATTTGTACGGGAAAAATTTCGTCCGATAATGTAATTAGATAACTGTAAATCATTTCACAGCTGAACTAGGATGGTATGCTTGGACAAAAATCTGTACTATCCGCACGGTTTATTCATCTAAAGGCCGTTTACAGTTAGACGATACGTGTACGCAGTATACCTGAGAAACATTACTGACAATTGCCTTTGGAATATATACAGGGCGAAATATCTTGACATGAATATATATGAGCAATGAAAGGGTGATCTCCTCGTTCAAGATTAAAAATTGCAACCTTCCAAAAATTCGCCATCGATAAAGATCTGATTCATAATTTGACCGTCATTAGTTTTAAGCACTAATAATACGTTAAGCTTTTGGCCCACACCGCTTTTTTCGACTTATTGACAAGTATATTAATTTCTACAATTTGTTACAGCAGGTGCGGTAACAACCTGATTAGCATACCTCTTTCGGGTTTGATTATGTTATTGATTAGCGGCTAGTATTTGAGGGTGGGTTGGTGGTCCAAAGGGATTCCTAATATCCGGAATGTTCGCGATCTTAGCGCATTGTGTATGCCTCGCGCGAGGATTAGACCATTAATCACCCGGGTCATTGTATCAACTATCAAAGCGGCAAGGTTTCGCAACAATAGTCCTTTCGCTCGGCTGAACAGCCGAAACCGGGGGATGAAACTCCCCGGTTCGTTCTCTCCGTACCCGACCCCCTATTTTCGGATCCCCCACGTCCTCCTGTCTCGCTCTTTGGATTTGGCATTTATGCTTTACGGCATCGCGATCAGCATACAAAAAGCGCTGCGGAACGAACAATAAAGGCAAACAACGAACAAAGCTGAAGCTGATGGAATACGCGAGACCCCCCTCCGGCTAGTAACTGGTTGGTGAATTTTCAATTTAGAATTGTTCGTGGATAACAAAACAATAGGCGGTGATACAAAAATACCTACTATTGATCACATTAAATCAATATATTATGCTTCTTTGTTGAAGACATATACAACAATAATTCTAAAGGTCATGACCATATCCATTCTTAAGTTAATTGTGCGCCCAACTTTTCATATACTCAACGACGATGTGTATTCATTTATCTGGATCTGTAGCATCAATGTCAGTAATCATTTCCACAACTCCATTATCGTATCGTTGTCGGAGGTCAGTTTCAGCAGTGAAATGAATATTGTATTCACTTGATGCCTTTATCTTAAGAACTGGTTAAAGGTGCGTACAGACTTGCACGTGACAGTTGGTTCTCTTAGGACACAAAGGAGCAAATACAAAACTACTGTTGGATGGGGCGAATGGATGGAGTGACTTGAGCGCGCACGCATATGACGCGATTTAACGCATGCTCCAAGCGCGAATGACTTGAGTTCGCACGCATATGCGTAGCTTCTGGATGCGTATGCAAGTCTGTACGCACCTTAAGGGTTTTCTAGTTCACGGTTACGTCTGCTCATAGTCCCAAATCTTTTCAAATTCTTTTTGTTTTTCTTCAAGTGCCTTGTCCTCTACCAACGTTGCCCAATCATCATCGCTATCTGTACTTTGTCGACTGCTTATCTGAATAGACTTGTCGTGGTTTCGCCATATCAGTGACGCTAATTCTTTAGCCAAGATATTTTGTACTCAAAGCCAATGATGGTACTGAAAATTTTTCTAAATAAAATGTATAGAATAAAATGAGCGTGTCATCACGTGGCGTGTTACACATTGGCACACAAACTGTCCCACGTGAATGTTTGTCACATGGCGTATTGCTAATGGGTTTCGGCCTTTGGGCTTCTGTGGGTTCCTGGGGCCTTCGGGGATAGAAGGCTGACATAGATCGAGGACATAGATAATATACAAAGCAGACTTTCCACGTCCCCGTAGTATGATTTCTATCAACCTCTCAAAAGTAGCAGGAGCTTTACAGACTCCAAAAGGCATTACCTTGAATTGGTAAAGACAACTTCCTGTGGAGAACACTGTGTGTGGGTTTCCTGGGCATTCGAGGATGGAAGGCAGCTGTACCCTATACGAGATCAGAACCCTCATTTGGGATATCGAAGCAGGTTAGAAAGACAGCAGTTGAAAGTTGGTTGACCCATCAACACCACGACTTTTGGCTGTCTACACATGGAGCAAGACACTCGAAGGGGGTAACCCCTCAAAGATGCTAACAACTGGAGTACTATCACTAATGACTAATCATTTGAGACGAGTGATAAGACTACAGGACACTGTAGATATTTTTCGAAGTCTAGGGCCTCTTCTGCCTTCGATTTTTCCCTTAATTATGAGCTTGAGAAGTAGGTATTTGTCATTCCTGAGTCCGAAGTACTCTAACTTTCGCTTTCTAAGCTTAAACATAATGATTGTTAACATTTCAATAAAATAGCTACACATCTCATCTGCGCATGCATGCTCCATCTGCCCACTCCACAAACTCGGATTGTATCGAGCTCGCTCGGAGCGCTCAAAATATGTCAAACCAAACACAATAAATTGTTGTCGGAGATTCAAAAATAACAGAAAATAGACAAAAGTGCAAGCTCTGAGTGCACCGAGCATGAACCCAAACGCGGCCAATAATGAAGGAGGACTGACGTACTAACTGTCACCTGTCACCGTCCGTTCGCGCGCTGATGACTGTGTGCCGTCATTAGGTGTTTTTAATTCGATGAGTTCTGCATTTTGGGTTTAAATCCAGAGTGTTACTCCGATCGCCTAAACTTGGAATTACAGAAGTTCCGCAACACCAAGATACAAAATGCAGGACCTGCAAGTCTGTCTTTTCGTATTACAGAAGCAGAATGCAATTGCAGGTTGTCTGCAATTATGCGCATGGTGGAACGGTCCCGCAAGACCTTGCAATCACTTTGACAACTTTGACATTTAAAACTGGTGAATCAGTAGCACCCAAACACTTTTTTCCGATAAATATGACGAAATTTTCGGTAATTTGCTCGTTTCTGCAAATAGAGCACATATGCAAGTCGGCCATATTTGCAGAACTGCAAATTTGCAGATGCAAATATACTGTAATTTGGCCCCTAATCGCTAATTATACAGGGTGTCCTTAGATAAACTGACACATTTTGCAGGTAAATATTTCGAAAACAGGAAAAGATAACGAGATGCGGTTTGTTCTGGGAGAATAAGGATTTTTTAATAGTACATTAAAATACAAGTTTCATAAGACGTCATTTTATCGCACGAGCCCTATATTAGAAAACGAGCCGGAGGCGAGTTTTCTAAAGGGCGAGTGCGATAAAATGACTTATGAAACGAATATTTTATACTATTTTTTCTATTTTGGTATTGTTTAATTGAAAAAAACAAACTTTTCTTGGACATTTTATTCTCATATTTCCTGATTTCATATGTTTAGGTTGGCAACACTACATGCCAAATATAGAAATCTTCTATTATTTTTTATCGCGAATGACAGTTCAATGGCCATCAATCAGCTAGTGTTACCAACCTCCGATAAGTAAAAAAGGAGTGTCACAAAGAGCTTCTTTTCGAAACTACTTTTAGTGTCGAAAAGACTTCGATATGACACCAAAATAGAAAAAGTTTTTTTTTCACATTATTGCCGAATCTTAAAATTTGTTGAAATTTGGTTCTACAGACATGCGATTTTTTGAAATAAAATGACCGCCTTATTCTTAATGAAACACCCTGTATATTTTGTCATCGTCAGAAAGCCTGATTTTTCTGCTTTACAAAAATGTATAATTTTTTTCAATTATCTTGAACTTGCATCGTGAAAATTGCACTTTGTCGAAGGGAATACCATCGACTAACCAACAAAAAATTGAGAAATAATTTGTGTTAAATACTTTTATTAAATAATTAGCGCATAGTTAACTAATAATACAAGTATTAAACACAAATAAGTGCATATAAAACACAAATTAATTATTATCATTTTTTTTAGCCAGTCGATGGTACACTTTTCAACAAGGTGCATGTAAATCTTTAAATTACATGCATGTTTCCAAAGGTGGTTTGATAGAAATATTTGAAGATTTTTTTCATTTAAATGAGAAAAAATTCATAACTCCGTTTCTGAGCTTAATATCCATTCGCGGTTTGTTCTGTTCGATAAAAAAACACTACTCAATAAATCCTGAAAGTTTGAAGTCCCTTTGATGGCTTGAAGTATTTTTCAGAACCTTCCAAAGGTAGTTTGATAGAAATATTTAAAGATTTTTTGCATTTAAATGAGAAAAAATTCATAATTCTATTTCTGAGCTTGATATCCATTCGCGGTTTGTTCTTTTTGATAAAAAGACACTATTCAATAAATCCTGAAAGTTTGAAGTCCCTTTGATTGCTTAACGTATTTTTCAGAAGCTTCCAAAGGTGGTTTAATAGAAATATTTAAAGATTTTTTTGCATTTAAATGAGAAAAAATTCATAATTCCATTTCTGAGCCAGATATCCATTCGCGGTTTGTTCTGTTTGATAAAAAGACACTACTCAATAAATCCTGAAAGTTTGAAGTCCCTTTGATTGCTCGAAGTATTTTTCAGAAACTTCCAAATGTAGTTTGATAGAAATATTTAAAGATCTTTTGCATTTAAATGAGAAAAAAATCATAATTCCATTTCTGAGCCTGATATCCATTCGCGGTTCGTTCTGTTTGATTAAAAGACACTACTTAATAAAGCCTGAAAGTTTGAAGTCACTTTGATTGCTTGAAGTATTTTTCAGAAGCTTCCAAAGGTAGTTTGATAGAAATATTTAAAGATTTTTTGTATTTAAACGAGAAAAAATTCATAATTCCATTTCTGAGCTTGATATCCATTCGCGGTTTGTTCTGTTTGATAAAAAGACACTACTCAATAAATCCTGAAAGTTTGAAGTCCCTTTGATTGCTTGAAGTTTTTTTCAGAAGCTTCCAAAGGTGGTTTGAAAGAAATAATTAAAGATTTTTCTGCATTTAAATGAGAAAAAATTCATGATTCCATTTCTGAGCCTGATATCAATTCGCGGTTTGTTCTGTTTGATGAAAAGACACTACTCAATAAATACTGAAAGTTTGAAGTCCCTTTTATTGCTTGAAGTATTTTTCAGAAGCTTCCAAAGGTGGTTTGATAGAAATATTTAAAGATTTATTTGCATTTAAATGAGAAAAAATTCATAATTCCATTTCTGAGCCTGATATCTATTTGCGGTTTGTTCTGTTTGATGAAAAGACACTACTTACCTGAAAGTTTGAAGTCCCTTTGATTGCTTGAAGTATTTTTCAGAAGCTTGCAAAGGTAGTTTGATAGAAATATTTAAAGATTTTTTTGCATTTAAATGAGAAAAAATTCATAATTCCATTTCTGAGCCTGATATCCATTCGCGGTTTGTTCTGTTTGATAAAAAGACATTACTCAATAAATCCTGAAAGTTTGAAGTCCCTCTAATTATTTGAAGTACTTTTTTTTTGGCAAATTGATGGTACCCTTTTTAACAAAGTGCAATTTTTAAGATGTAATTGAAAAAAGTTATACATTTTTGTAAAGTAGAAAAGCCACGCTTTCTGACGTTGACAAATTATACCGGGTGTTTAATCAAGAATAAGGCAGTATGTAATTATTTCAAAAAATCGAATGTCTGTAAAACCAAATTTCAGGATTCCTTACTAACATGAAAAAAAACTTTAAAAAATCCTTGTTCTTCCAGCACAAACCGCATCCCGTTATCTTTTCTCGTTTCCGAGATATTCACCTGTAAAATGTATCAGTTTATCCAAGGACACCTTGTATGATAAATAAATTATGATTTTATTATTGTTCAGTGTTTTCTGAACATAGTATTTGAAGACCTTCTAAAGAATCAGCGACTGAAACCGTATCGTAGGCATAGACCGAAGATTGTTAATGTTCACGCCGTTGATAGAAATTCACTCAGGGCAGTCTTCTAATGCTTTTTCAAATATTTTGTTCGAATATATATTAAAAAGTTATAGTGGAAGGATAAAACCGTACCAGACACCTCTTGCTATCTGTACTTCGTCAAACATTTGTTGGTCTACCTTGATTTGTGCAGTCTGATTCCAGTAGAGATTTGCGATTTGAAGTCCCTATCATCTAAGCTTACATCCTTGAAAATTTCCATAAGCTTCTCATGTTGTACCCTGCCAAACGCTTTCTCATAGTCTACGAAGCATGCGTATACAGGAACAGAAACATCTCTACATCCTTGAACTAGCACTTGCATGATAAGCAGTGCCTCTTGTGTCAAAACCTTTACGAAAACCAAATTGGGATTCGCCCGTCAAGAACTCGTACTTTTCGTATATTCTTTTATGAATGATCTTTAGAAAAATCTTAAGAAAATGGCTCATCCAGCTAATAGCAAGCAGTTGTACATTTACATCTTTTTGCAGAGCTTTTCTCGGAAGCGTCACATATGTTGATTGATTCAGAATTTTGATAAGTCCTGAGCCTGCAACTTTCTTGTTTTTGACAACTGAATAGCGTGTTGGACTTCTTCATCAGTTACATTTAGTTCAAATCCTGCTTCAAAGATTTTCCATCTTCAAAAACAAAACTGCATTTTTGATGTTCAGTTGCTTCTTCCTCTAATGTAATTTGTTTCCACAATCTAGCTAGCAAATATCATCAAAGACAGGTATGTAGGTACCTTAAACACTTTACTAAAAACAGAAAACAAAAAAACATCAAAAGTCTTGTCTGTCCAACGTCCCAAGTAAATTATTCAAACTTTAACCGGGACATTAATCTGTTCTTTCGTAAGTTGTTCCGTTTTTAGCCGTATGTCATTGCAGTTGCGTGTCAGAAGAAATATCTTGCATTTCATTTAACCAATCCCGAAACATTTATGGAAACGCGTGTAAATAATCTCGCGCTTTAGGCTTGTGCGTATTAACGCTAGGAAGAGCAGGTGTTTTCTAATTCGATATCATTAGTTAGTTTTCCAGAAGGGGGCTGCTTTAAATATATTAAATAGAAAGGAGTATTTTGTGATCCATAACATAGTTAATGTTCAAATAAACATCTATATATTAATCGAATCTAATGAAGCAAAAATAGTCTCACAGTTTGCTTTCAGAGAGATGGCATTCTTGGCCCGTATGCTGTACATCGCGTCCATGCAATAGATTAAAAGAACAAAGCAGGAAATTGCTATTTGAGCCAGTACACAATTGGCACAAGCATCGGCTAGATGCATTTTATTCACGTCGTTTTTAATTGAAAGTTAATTTCTGGCGCAACGGTCGGCCGCGCCTTGTAATTGTAGAGGAGGGACATTGAATCCGATGACATACAACATAGACTAAAAGTCCAGTTGCCTTGTTAAACCCATATGGAAGAATACAAGGTGTGTCAATGAATTAATTTTATTTATTTCTTTTGACATCCTGGAAAATTTCAACGCAAGCCAAATTATTCGACCAGAACAACGTTCCTGGGTAGCGCGCGTTCTAAACATGCCAACGGTAACACAACATTTCCCATACATAACATTACGCCACGTCCAGCAGGACCATTCCGAAATACCGAACGGTTTCCAGAAACATTTTGACACGGAATAGTTTCCACGCATAAATTTACACATACGAATGCCGTCTTGGCTAACTAGGCAAACGATTAAATAATGGTCCGCTTGAAATTTGGTACATGGTTAGTATGTGTGGAACTTTAACAATTAAAAATGTGTTTTGTGGCAGAAAATATTTGTTGTTCTATTACAAGGATATGCTGAGTCAAATAAAACTATTAAATATCCTTATTGTTTTAAGCCTCGTTTATTCAAATATATTTCCTAATGATAAGTTCTGTGGTTCTATTTTTCTTCTACCACCCGGCACGGGATGGAAAAAGCCCTGCAATTTGTCAATCGGGGCGTTTACACAGGTATAAAAGACTAAATACTGCCAGGAGCATATATATTGCCGTCTATTTATGCACAAGGTGAATTTTATAGCTTGTTAACAGGCATGTAAGGCCGCGGTGTTCGTCGTTGCCTTATTAAATTGTTGCAATAAATTCGCTGCTTGGCTTGGGTGCATGCTGCAGCGGAAGAGCAAAGGATTTCGGAGTTTTTATCGACTAACTAAAGAAAATTAAAAAGTCACAAGGCTAAATCTGGATTCAATTTTTCTATACCGCACACCCGCCATCTTGCCGTTCAGGCTTTCTCCCTTTTAACATAGAGACTGGGCCGCTCGGGCAAATCCTATTATTCCGCGTACATGGTTTTTAATTGAAAAGTCGTCGTCAGCCCTGGGCCTCGCCGCCGCTGACGTATTTCATAGGTGTCATCGGCAGCGGCCATTTATCAACCCCCGCCTTCGTTTTGGGTGCTGCAAAAATTGTTCACTCTCCTGAAAACGTAAATTTCAGTGAAGCAAACACGACATCGCTTGCTAACTTCTGCTATGCTTGCCTTGCTTCGGTTTTCCCGATTGCGATATCGCGTTAAAGGAACTGTAAAGCTTCGATATTATAAATAAATGAAAAAAAAAAAGGACAATATTTTTTTGCAATAAGATTGAATTAAATCCGAAATCATTACAGGATGGTCTTAGTCTTGTAAGCTATCACCTATTGAAATTTATTAGTTAAGATTAATCTCTATGTCTACGAATTAAATTATTTATAAATGTGATAATCTTTGCATAATGAATTATCTTTGTGCGTTTATATAACTGATTTATACCTATTTAACATGGGAATTTTGCTGTTTGTGAATAATTGTTATGCGAGAGTTACCAAGTGTAAAAAAAACGGGGAGGCGATAATTAAAGAAAAAATGAGTTTTTACAGTCTGGTTCACAGATCCGAAATGGTGATAGACTATCGGGTAATATGATGCTTAGCATTCCTTGTGGAAAACAAAATAACTAAGGAAATTTTTTATTATTTATGGATCTTCATCAGGATTAATTGAACCTGTCGGTTCCATCGTAAGAACAGTCACTCTACTTTGTCATTTTATCATTATTTTAAGCATGTAAATTTATTATATTTTAGGCGTTTTTAATTGTAATCACTATGTAAGTACTACTTCCATTTAGGTCGTACCATACCATCTCTACTATTTAATGACTTCCGCCCAGCTCTATATCCTTCATCGTTCCGGTCGCTAACGCCACCTTTTTTGGCTAGCTTTATCCTGCAATTATTTGAATTGCGCACGGCCTTGCTTTAGGATGGGCCACTCTTTCTTGGCGGCTTGGTTAAGCGAGTCGACGTCAGTGACGTCAGCGAGCCCTTCTGTTTTTTGGCAAACGTGCTAAGTTTTCTTAAAAGTCTCTTGAAGGGGTGCCATTTATAGCTAATTAAAGAAAGTTATTCGTCCACTCGGCCCCTTTTTTTTGGTGCTCTATTGGAACATGCCAGGTATGTGACTTTTATGTCTTGAACATCCCTTAAGTTTATAATTATTTCTCCAGCCTATCTTTATCTGCAACCACTTCTGGTGATGCCAGTGCCTGTATTGTGTACCAAATCATGGTATAGGAGCCCCTTGTTCAGGGTGAGTCATGTACTTTGCGTCATATTATAAACTTCAAAGACATCAAGCTTTTTGTCTATTTCACTTTTCTTTTAATAAAAAAGAGACCATCAGTAATTTAATTTTCTGATAGGGTCCTACTCCTACATCCAGGCCTAGTATTGGTCCAATTTAATAGAGACGCTATGCTTCCCTAAACTTCCTGTGTCCTTACTTGTGAGGTCATTTTAATGGCCCCTAATGGATAGTGCCTATCGTCCCTGATGACACCTCGACTTGGAAGTAGTGATCACAGGTTACTTTACGTTTAAATTTTACCTTTTATTTTATATTCTTATTGAGCATTACCTAATAAATAGAATGTCTCATTTCTATGTTCAGTTCACTGTTCGGTTTAGCATATGAATTTTCAGAGCAGATAGACCCAACGAGGTCATTTAATAATGTATATTTTTTATTGAGCATTGCCGAATAAATGGAATGACTCATCTCTATGTTCAGTTCGCTATCCGGTTGAGCATATGAGTTTATGGTTCGTTGTGGACTACTCGAAGCCATGAGAGCTGTCATCGATGCGACACTTTGGCATATTTTCCTTAAGAACATGAAATTCACATTATACCTATTCACACTATAGCTTCTCAGCACCGTCAAGCTATCGTCCGGGCCATCAGGATTTCTCGAGGAGAATATTTGATGTTTCGCTGACGGTACGGTGTCGTTACGGTGCCGGTACGTATAGTATGAATAGCGCCTGGTGAATTAATTCGTTTTCACTAGTAGTGCCGACGATTGTCGCGTTTTCGAAAGTCTCGCATTGTCTCGTCTCGTTTTTCAGACAGATTCGAGACGATACCCGGACAACACGAGACATGACGACTTTTATTGGTCTTGTCTCACAGATGAATATTTCTACATGCAGACAAATCACACAGAATATAAATACCTATATACCGAACTCTCACGAAACTATTATCAGCCTACCCCCAATGAACTAAATACTGAACGCAATTGGATACAAAATTGTGTAAGCTTATTGGTTTTGTATACTCATCTTTGTCTGACTGTATGCATGACACAGACAAGGTCGAAGATACCTATATGGTAAGTAGGTATGGCGGCAGTTGAGACTCGGAACTAAATTTAACCAAGAGAAAATCTCTATATGTTGGCGGCGCCATTGATAAAAAAATTCTGGAGTTTGGCCTTGAACAGACCTGTTTAGAATAAACCTGCTTAAAACAGAACTGCAGACCTGTTTAGAACACACCTGATGAAATTTCGGGAGTTTGGCCTTGAACAGACCTGTTTAGAACAGACCTGTTTGGAACAAACGGTTTCTAAACGGGTCTGTGTTCGAGGCCAAACTCCCGAAATTTCATATCAATGGCGCCGCTTATATGGAGATTTTTCCACGGTTCAATTTGGTTCCCAGTCTCAAGTGCTGCCTTACCTACTGTTGCACGTCTATCCATCCTTTTCTGACTCGTGCAGTGAATGAGACCTCTATCTCTATATTGGCGGCGCCATTGATAAGAAATTTCTGGAGTTTGGCCTTGAACAGACCTGTTTGGAACAGACCTGCTTAGAACAGACCTGCTTAGACCAGACCTGCTTAGAACAGACCTACAAACCTGTTTAGAACAGACCTGATAAAATTTTGGGAGTTTGGCCTTGAACAGACGTTTTTGAAACAGACCTGTTCTGAACAAACCTGTCCAAGACCAAACTCCCAAAATTTCATCAGGTCTGTTCTAAACAGATCTGATATACACATTTTCCATCTTTGTCTGATTCATGCAGTATGAATGACACAGACAAGGACTACAGTCTGTCTGTCTTGACAGAAGGGTTAGAACTTTACCAATGGTGTGTGAATAAGTGTTGCCGTTCCAATTAGGCATTCCAAGCCACGTGACTTTTTTTGACGGATTGTTGGCGCACAAAAGATTTTCTTGGTTTAATATTGTCCTTGCGTTCGGTATTTTGCTTAAAGAGCAGACCGTGCTGAGCGGAGCCGTAATCACGTGACCAGCGAGCGAACAGAGCAGTTGAACGCAGTATCCGAGTGCCCGAAATTTTATTAAACGAACGCAAATGAGCTTGCTCCGAGTACACTTTTTGAATAAACGAACGGTAACTTCAAGCTCGGAGAACTCTGATTAAAATACCGAAAGCATAGTGTGTTATTTTCTGTGTTGACTGCGTATTTTGTTGCTTATTACTTAATTTTGTGAGTTTTGAGACCTAAGAAAACGCACACTCATAATAATTTAGAAATATTTTTGAAAGGAAATTTGTAAAAAGTTAGGGACGATGACTGATGACACAAGAAATTTAGGGTTATGGGCACATGTGTGCCAACAGTCGGCCATATTTGACACATCGTTGGATTGCCTAATTATATTTGGTATGTAGTTCATTACCTACCCTTTCCCTCAGAACGTTGTTGGGAATCAGGACCCATCGTACAAAAAATTAAAATAACCTCATTTTCTTTAACCTCCTATCATTTCGGATCATGAAACACCAAAATATATAAGTAGGTGATGGGTAGTTTAAGTATATGTATGACACTCTAAGCCTAAGCAGTCTAAGCACTGGCAAGGCGCTCTAAACTGGAACAAGAATCTAAATTGGAACAAAATTATGCATGACAAGATTTCCATACATTTGCGAGACTCTCGTACGAAACGAGACGAGATTCGAGGCTGCGAGACCTGCGAGACCTTTATAACACCAGATGGCCAGTATGAATATTTGAGGGTTCCTTTTGGTCTTTGTAATGCTCCTGCGGTTTTCCAGAGAACTATTAATAAAGTGTTAGGACCTCTTCGCTATGGCAAAGCTTCATCCTATATGGACGATGTGTTACTCCCTGCAATTGATTTTGACATTGGCGTTTCTAATTTAAGGGAAGTTCTAGAATCTTTTAGGAGAGCCAATCTTACCCTGAGGTTATCCAAATGCCAGTTTTTTATGGAAAAGGTGGAATACTTGGGCGTCACGAAGTCAGCAGAGAAGGAGTACAGCCAGGCCTCAAGAAGGCAGACGCCGTAAGCAAGTTTCCATTGCCCACAGACGTTCTTGGTGTAAGAGAGTTCTTGGGATTGGCGAGTTACTTTCGGAAGTATGTACATGGTTTCACTACGATCGCAAAACCGTTGACAGCGCTCACACAAAAAGACGCTAATTTTAAATGGAGAAATGAACATCGGCGAGACAAGACTTCACGAAAGTCTCGTCTGGTTGGTCTCGTGGGAATCAATAGTTTTCACAGTCATTGCTTACAGAAATCAGATCAAGAATGTGATTTAATTCATTTTTCAGTATGGGTTGTTTGAGTACGTCATTTTTTTCTGAATAATATTGAGATATTTGGCAGTGCTCGTTAGGATTCTGGGGGATCTATCAGGATAATTTTGGCTTATTCAGACCAAAAAGCCGGTGACGCCCCAAATCTTTCCGCCCTACTTTCCGGAATTATTAATGAATTATTTAATCTGAGCTAGGGTATAAATTGAATACGCACTTGAACCTCCTAAGCATTCAAACCAATGACATCTTAATACATATAGGTCACATAGGTTTCAATAGCAACTAGAATAAATCATACATTGACTGATTGATTGAACTACCCAAAATGAAATTCCTTTTAAAAGATATTAAACTTGTTTAGAATAAATCTCGGTTACAATCAGTACAATGGAAGTTAGCAGATTTAACTATTCTCACCAAAGGTGCATTCTGACTCTAATTATTCTACAATATAGAGCATAACTCTGGGAGTATCGTTTGTTAAATTGACAAAGATGAAATTGCTAAAGCAGTTGATGATATTCGGGTACCAAATAGAACATTTTACATTTCATTGCCAGTTCTTGAAAGTTATATTTCTAAATATCTCTTCGTAGAAAAAATTTTCAGGATGAAAGTGTCTTTTTCGGTACCTTTGGGACATTGGAGATCTTATTCAGATTGACTGCATAAGGTTTTTTGAAAGTATGTTAACATATACGAAATGTTCCACCTGAATTATCTTACTGAGGAAATATCCCTAAATGTCCAATTCCCTTCCTGAACACAACTTTATTATCTAAGGTCTTCTAACTTATTCTTTTTGTATATACATCAGTTTAATACCACACACTTTCTGAACATGTTTAGGAGGAAACTGGTGAAAAGTAAACACTATATTTTCACTAGATTTATTGATTTCAAGTTTCAATATTTGAATGACAAGGGATTCATATCAGGTGCTGGAAAATGAGATTGCTGAAATTCTGACAATGCACCCAAAAGAAATTCATGCAGAGCATCAATTTCAAATATTATCTAGGTATAATAAGGCAAATTTATTTTTTCACTAATACCTATTAAGTTTATTTTCTGTTGAGATTATTAAGATTTATCTTATTGTGTATTCGAAGTTCACACGAGAAAAAAAAAACCTCGAACCGATGATTGATCGCCATCAAAATACGTAGCAACTTGACGGAAAAAGATCTAAATATTTTCAAAAGAAAATGCGTTCGGTGTGCATCAATTTCATCTTATCATCGCGACGATTCGTTATTTTCTTGTACCCTTCCTGCATACAGCACGTTTCTGGGTCACTGTACCAAGTTTAATTCGCCGATATTTCACCGAGCAGAGAAGGAGAGGAGTGCGCTCTAGAACTTAGCTCCGAACGGGATTTCGACGAGATAAAACGAAAGATGCTGTGTGTGGTGTGTACGTTGAGCCAAGTTTGGGGGGATCTTTAAACGATAAAATAACACTTAGGAGGTTTTTGTGGTAATGTACATTATTTTATGTGTATATGTCTAATTTGAACAAGGAACTTTTTGGTGAATATGTTCAATATTTTACAGTTTTATGCCATTGACTTCTTTAGTGGGTTTTGAGGAAACTAGCTGAACTGCTTCCTCCAATATTGTTTGTCCCAAATTTTATTGAAATGGACATTGCTGTCGTTATACTTATTTGATGTTACGAAATGATGTTTTTATGGAAGGAGGAAGTTGTGAAGAATGTCATCTGCTACTTCTATGAGCTCCTTTTTTTTTAAATATCACAGTTGATGTTTCCATTATTTAACTTTTTCTTCAGCATTTTATCATATGAGCTGCTTACCTTGAAGAAGCAGATGTGAGTTGATAGGGATGGTCACCTCTAACTTATTTATTTATGTATAGCTTCAGAGTCCGCGTTACCTGGGAACGTGAAGCTAACCAGATTCAAATTTGTTTAAGCTTCTCCGAAAAAAATTTGTTGAAACTCGATAAAAAAAAAAGGAGGAAAACAATAGCGGAAACGGTTGATGCCGTTTTGCATCTCAGCCGGGCCATAAATCAGGTCCGGAACCGTTTGCGTAGCATTATTGCAAAACACTGGGATTATTTTTAATCCCCCGAAACTCTTATTAACTTTCCCGTGGCGCGGGAACGGAGGAAACGGCGGGACAGGATTAAATCTCCGGTTGTGATCTGCCGCCCCCTTCGGCCCCCACACCCGCCCTCCGATCCGCAGAACTGTCGGGATGCCACGCAACCATAGCAACGGCACCGGCGAGAGAAGAGCACTCCGTTGGCCTGTCTCCTGTCTCTTGATTTATGGCGATGGAAAATGCGAGAAATGAAGAGCGGCAACGGCAGCACAGACAACGTAAAACGTTAGCTCGGGGGCCCCCCTTATGAGGAGCAACCGTGAAAATGAGCCGAGATCGAAGATAGTTTGCATCAACCCTTGAATAGTTTTAAAGCTCAATTTTCAATGATAAACACGAATAATATTCAAATTATTCCCCTATGTTCGTAACATACATTTTGCCAAACCTAAACAAACCCCTGATCCAAAATTTGTGTTTACCACAAGCCAGCTATAGTATGTTTCCTTTTCGTTGAGAGCACATAACCTCATTATAAATTAAAACACAGAAAAGAAAGGTTCGGAAACTGAGGAAACAGGGTGAGCATTGTAGGTACATAACATACTCTGCATGTACTCCTAACGAAAAGGAGACAAAGTACATATAAATCATATTATTTGCATCGAGCTTCCAAAATACCAAGTACATAAATCCGATTTCCACATTTCTCTATTCTCTTCATGGATGTATAAAAGCGTCTCAAGAATCCATTATTTTTGCAGGGTGTCCGCACATGTTCCGAACTTAACCTAAGTGTTTTGTTTAAAATGATGTACTATTAGGTAATTATAAATACTTCTTATAGTAGTATGAATGTTAATTATGCAAATAAAATTGATTGGCTTGCTGGGTAACCCATAATTATTATTAAAATAAATTAATTTAAATAATGCAAAACGGCAGGAAATTGATACATCAAGTCTTGAGATATAGCAACAGGAACCGCTTGTTTTATGTAAGTAGAGACAAAAAGAAATTATTACATTCAAGTAACGGTATTTATTATATCAGAAAAAAAGTCATATATAGCTATGATAATAAAACACACAATGGTTTCGGCACACACACACACACAAACACACACATATCGAAGCTAGCATAGCTGTCGTAAGTTGCCGTCGTATGATTTGTAGCTCTACTTTTCGCCCCGATTCTTATTTCGTTTTATTTCCACTCTGTTGTGTTCGGCTTCCGTTCCAGGTCCCTTTTTTGAGCTCCATCACGTTATTTTGTGGGTTAACTGGGTCGGGATATATCTGAACCGAACCAGCAATGTTCCCGTTCGCCAAAAATAAATACGAAACTTCTTTTTGCCTCCCCGCACGGGGCACGAGCTCGTAAATTTTACTAGTTTGAAACAATCAGCGTTAATGCCACCAAACGCAACGGTGATTTTTTTTTTTTGGTTTGATTCGAAATTGATTATTTTGCAGAAATAAAATTTATGGTTAATTTTTCTGCTTCTTCGATAAATTTTCAACAGGATGAATAGGTAAGTATATCGATGTATATAAATCCCGATATAGAATCGTGCGGTAGAGGCCTTCGGTCGGTATGTCGGTTTCGTGTGCAAGTACACATATGGCGTAAAAGTTGCCGACAAGATAAACTGCACGAATATGTCATTTCCAATACGTCCGCCATAATAATGTAGTTGTTAACACACGGTTTAGAGGACATATTGCATTGAAATTGTCAATGCTTAATCATTCTATCGCTCTGCAAGAATGGACTTACCGGTTAGGAGTTTTCATAAATTTTTTTTGTAAGCATAGGTTCATGGATACTTTTTTGCTTATAAATTAATCTAACTAAGATTTTTTGGACCAAAGACAAATGTACATTTCTCAGTAGAACATGCATAAAACCACTAAATGTGTGTAGCTTTTCTCGTATCTTAAGAAAGTTTCAACATGTTTTCTAGTATCTGATTTTGTAACACTATTGAGAAAATTTTCTCACCATATCTTGAATTGTATCATTCAATGATCATTATCAGCTCGTATGTACCTTGTTTACATATTGTCCGTCGTTTTTAATCTGACACTTTCCGTATGAGGAGCGAGGGGGTGAAGTATATGGCAAAAACAGGTGTCACGTCAGGTGGGAGTCACCAGCTCACATTCCTTTGGAATTTCAGATTAAAATCGATTGACTTTAAACAATTTATTTGTTTGTTATAATATTTTGCAGGATTCTCTTCACCAGTCTTAGTCAAAGAAAATCCTTTGTCTATGTCGTTCATAAACTATAAAGTATTTGGGGTTTTGTTAAATCGGATTAGATTCCAGTGGTGCAGCTACATCGGAAGCCTGTTTCAAGATGAGAGATCGGATATTCCTGAAGAGTATTCACGAGAAGGACTGGATATAACTAAGGAAGAAGTTCAACACGCCATTCAGTTATTCACAATTTTTTCAAAGATCATCCATAAAAGAATACCTATACGCAAAGTGCCAGTGCTTCATGGGCCCAATTTGGTCTACGTAAAGGTTTTGGCATAAGAGAGGCCCTGTTTCGAATTCAAGATGTTTTTCTGTTTCTGTATACGTATGCTTCGTAAACTATGAGAAAAGTTTGACAGGGTACAACATGGGAAGCTTATGAAAATTCTCAAGGATGTACGCCTAGATGATAGAGACCTCAAATCTCTACTGCGGAATTATAGACTGCACAAATCAAGCTATACCAACAAATGTCTGATGAAATACGGATGAAAAGAGGTGTCCGGCACTTCTCAATATATATTCGAACAAAATATTTGAAAAAGAATTAGAGGGAATTTCTATCAACGGCATGAACATTAACAATCTTCAGTATGCGGATGATACGGTTCTAATCGCTGATTTTCTCAAATATTACTTGATCATTTGGCTACTGAAAGTGGAGAATTTGGGTTAAAATGGTACGCCAAAAAAACTAAATGGATGGTGATTAGTAAGAACCAGGTTTGAGGAGGCATTCTACCAGTACAAAACCAACAGATCGATCAGGTCCAATCATGCAGATACCTAGGATGTCAAGTTAAGGAAGACTTGGATAACTTGAAGGAGGTTCGTGCCAAGATTGAACAAGCCAGAGTATCATTTGTAAAAATGAAGTCCGTGTTGCGTAGTCGAGGTCTCTTGCTCTCCGTTTGCACTCGAGTACTTCGTTGCTACGTCTTCAGTATGCTTTATTATGGGATTGTGGACTCTGGCAGATGCCAAAAAGGCTTTTGAAGTGTGGGCATAGATGGTTGTTGAAAATATCTTGGACGAGCAGAGTGCGCAATAAAGATGTGCTAACGAGAATGTCAAAAGACCTTGAAGTTATACTTGCGCTTGAAAAGCGAAAGTTAGAGTATTTCGAACACATACTCAGAAATGACAAATACCTACTTCTCAAGCTCATAATCGAGGGAAAAATCGAAGGCAGAAGAGGCCCTGGATGTTGAAGAATATCTTGACTAAAGAATTTGCGTCACTGGTATGGCGAAACCACGACAAGTGTATTCAGAAAAGCAGTTGACAATGTACTGATTGCCAACGTTCGTAAAGGACAAGGCACTTGGAGAAGATCCAAATTGGAAGAACTTGCCAACCAATCTGATGAAATAATAAGAAGATACAAACGAAGATTAGTAAGTACACTATGAGCTTGAATCTCATGATAATATTCCATCGACACCTAGATCAACATGTTATCACAATCAAGAGAGCAGATTCTGCGCTTTTCTTCTCACCTTGATGTAAGGATCTTCAGGTTGCCCTAAAAAAATTCTAAATTTGTATCTACATCAGCTAGCACTATCGTTACCAACAATAATACCTTCCCCAGATAATGTGGTCAGTATAAGGATCACCAGTTTGTTCGAAAAAGAAAAAGTAGTGTCTGGCAGACCATCATATTATATCGTGAATACGGAATCAGCGTTTAATCCCCATGAAATGTTACATCTTTTATCAAGATCACAAACATTGGAGATAGCGAAAAGTAGATATATCATAACAAGTAAAAGGAGCAGAAAATGGACGGCATATATTTAGAGCCACTGGTCATGATCCTGAATTGGAAATGTGAGTTGAAATCCTACATAAGCTATACAATCCAAATTTCAATTACAATTTTGGAGTCGGTGCGCATATAGATACGTTGAATAATATGCAACAATATACTTGGAGAGACTCTTCTACTGGTCGTGAGATGCTTTTCAAGTTTTGCAATATTTTCTTCATCTCAAGATTGGGATTAGTGCTTCATGGTTTGAATAATCTCATGAGGACGTTGCACTTGAAAATCAACTTGACGACTTGTTCACTTCTAAATCACTGGATTTATCTAGGCTTGGGATACAAATAATATTACTAGGTATATCATTGAACAAGAACTGCTTATAATAATGGGTGACTCTAATGCAAAACTGAGAAGGGGAAGATCAGGAAACCAAATTGGACCCCATGTGCTCGGAGAAAGAAATGCGTGTGGACAAAAACTTTGTACTTTTGCAGGAGAAAATGATTTGGTCATATTGTGAACACATTTTTGGAGCTACCTCCGCGCAGATTATATACCTGGAAAGCCCCAAAAGATGGAAAAGATAGTACTATCATACGAAACCAAATCGACTATATAATGGTAGATCAAAGATATAGAAATAGTTGTAGAGTGGCCAAAACATATCCGGGGGCAGATCACAATTTGTTAGTAGCCGAATTAAGGGTACAATAAAAAAAGCTAAAAATAAAACAACATAGAACTACTTACGATAAAAGAAAAATCAATGAGCCAGAGGTTGGTATTCAAGTCATGGACATGCTAAGGAACGCTTTACCTGATATGAAAAATAGCTCAGAAGTTGAGGGAAACAATACAGAAGGAAATACTAACAGTATATGTAGATGAGAGGAAACCCTGGATGACTGATGCGATTCAGACCTTAAAAGAAAAAAGAAGAAAGAACAAAATAAATAATGAGACATGAACAGATATAAGACCATTAACAACCAGATTAAAGGAAAAATCAGAGTAGCGAAAGAACAAAAACTCAAAGACAAATGCACATAGATCGAAATATCACAATCAAATCATGACACATTTGGTGTACATAAGAAGGTCAAGGAAATAACAAGAAAATACCAGAAGAAATCAATAGGAAAAATGGAAAAGGACCAAGGAGAAATAATTGTAGACATTGAACAAATAAAATTAACATGGAAAAATTACGTGGAAGAATTGTGCTCAGACCTTAGAGTAGAACAACTAGTAACGAACAAAAAAACAGGACCTAACATCCTATTAGATGAAGTTGAGGCAGCAATACGGTCACTCAAAGATGGAAAGGCTGCTGGTCCAGATGAAGTGCAGTTAGAGATCATCAAACTCTTTGATGAAGATGTAATGTCCAATGAAATATACAACAGTGCGCTTCCAACATTGCAGATATATGAATTGTAATGTGTATACCTGTTTCATTGACAAACAAAAGGCATTTGATAAAGTTCAACACAACAAAATGATGGAAGTTCTGCAAGATAATAGAGATGACGGCAAAGACTTACGCATAATCAAAAACCTGGTACTGGAATCAGTCAGCTTCTATTAAAATCAAAATGAGAAAACAGAGGAAGTGGAAAGTTTATGAGGAGTATGACAGGGGTGTATACTGTCACCTCTTACTTCAATATGTACTTAGAGTCAATTTTCCAAGAAGCCCTAGAAAACACAAAAGCAGGAGTACTATTTAATGGCGAACGGATAAACAATGTTAGATATGCCGATGACACCGTTATTTTTGCCGACACTGCATTAGGACTACAGCTTTTAATGAATAATGTAGTTAAAATTAGTAACAAATATGGCCTAGAAGTCAACACCAGTAAAACAAAGGTCATAATGATTAGCAAGGAAAAAATTGGAGTAGTACAGTTTTCCCATCAATGAGAGAGTTGTAGAACGAGTGCCAATATACACCTATCTTGGTACACCAAATGAACAGTGGGACCATTCCCAAAGAAATACAATCAAGAATTGAAAAAGCAAGGGCAGCTTTCATTCAAATGTCCAAAATATTCAATACACATAATTCAAATTTGAAATTAAAACTCAGACTGCTCCGATGCTACATACCTACTCTCTATCTTGTTATACGGAGTAGAGTCTTAGACCTTGATGGAGGTAACAACAAAGAGACTAGAAGCATTCGAGTTGTGACTTATAGAAGAATTCTCAAAATATCATGGATGGACAAGGTATCAAACACCTGACTGCAGCAAAAACTTATTAAAAAAAGAGAAATAATGTACACAGTAAAACGTAGGAAATTGGAATATCTGGGTCACATTATGAGAAACGCAAACAAATATATAAATTGCTGAAATGCATTCTACAAGGAAAAGTCCAGGGTAGGAGAAGCATCGGCAGAAGAGGAATATCCTGGCTGAAGAACTTAAGAACCTAGTTTGAAACATCCACCTCAGGTGTATTTAGAGCCGTAACAAATAAAAGTATCATTGCTAGAATGATTGCCAACATTCGGTAACGGATAGGCACTGGGAGAATACAAGGTTCTTGAATAGATGATGTACATATTTTATTTGATAGTTTGCTGCTATATTCAAAATGACCTTGTCTAACATTATAATAAAGTTAATATTCCTGTTTAGAAAAGTGGAATAATAAATTGCATGATAAGCTACCAATATCTGATAAGAAGAAAGCATCGATATCACTTCAACAGCTTGGTATTCAGCAACAACAAATAATTCAACAGCTACAATTAGTTCAAAGGCAGTACGTTGTAAATCAAGGTATCGGTATGCAGCCACTAATGATTGCTCAAGGACAAGGATTAAATTCACGAGATGTAATGAGCCCTTGGAAAGAAATGAATGATCAGCAGCATGTGATGAATAATAAACCACCTACTGAAATTGATGGAAATAATCCAGATCTGCTCAGTATACAAAGTTCGCTCACGGAAGGAAAGTCTGGTAAAGAGCAGTGACTCCAGAAAGAAATCATCATCTGCTTTATGGACATGGAGTTTGTGGCCAGGCTGTGAGACTATTTGTGACGATATACAGGCATTTATCAAGCATTTGAATATAGAACACACCTTAGATGACAGGACTACCACGCAGGCCCGTGTGCAAATTCAAATAGTATCTCAAGTTGCAAAAAAAAGAGATCGATTGTAAGCGATGATGCATCATTTACACTTATCCATCCAAACATCTATGGGACCGGTGCCACCAAAAATGTCGGTTAGTTCGGCGGTATCACCTGCTCTTGTAAATATGGCTTCCATGGTATCAGCGGTACGATCGCCGGTACTACAATCGCCAGCTCAGAATGTAACAGGTCCCATAAGAAGAAGACAGCGATAAATCAGCTCTGTCATTGGCAAGCAAAATCCAAAGAAATAGAGAATTGTACAAAAACGCTGACATTAGACCACCTTTTACATACGCGTCGCTTATCAGACAGAACATCGAATCTTCTGATATTTGAATTAATGAAATTTACAATTGGTTCTAAAACACATTTTGCTATTTCGGGAAAAACGCTGCCACATGGAAGAAGGCAGTTCGCCACAACCTGTCGCTCCACAAATGTTTCATGCACATGGAGAACGTGCGGACCGTTGATGAGGTGGAGTTTTACAAAAGGATACCGCATGGAAGAGAATAGAGCATAGCTTTTCCTTTTTGACCAATCCACATATGCTACCAGGACGACCAAGAGATACCTAGATCAGACAGGTCGCCCAATAAATGGAAGTCCGCAAATAAAACAGGAATAAGCGAATCAAGATCACCGCATTGTGAGAGAACCAGAATCGATGCATCACCTGATCAAAAGAGAGATGTGTAACGATGCATACGACGACATGGATCAAAAGCATCAATCTGAAAATATGGCAGAAGATCTGATAATATCTTCAGATCATGCCGGTCATCAGACAAATATAACTGACGCATAGTAAATATTGATGTGTGTAATACATTAAAAAACAAAATGGATCTCGAATTTCACAGACTCATAAAAAGGTTAGGTAGTTGATTTTTGGAAAATCTTCTCATTGGGTGAAGAATATTTTGTACGAATTCTGTACGTTTTGTTTGGGTTGCAACTTATTTGAAGGTCTTCTTTGGGGTGTGTAAGTGTTGCTTCCAGTATTTCTGAAATAATTATGGATGTTGCGGTGTAGCAATTTATAGGGCATTAGATTTTATGGGGTCCGGATTGTCTTGGTGTTGCGAGGTAGCGACAATGGAAAAGTTGCAGTTAGTCGAAGCAAGGGAGGGTCACGTTGAGGAAAGGCTTAATGGAATTACGAAGGGTCTCCTGGAACTCTCAGGCAGATCAATGGATGTTCTCAAAAGTTTATAAATTACGATCTACTATAGTTTATTTTTTAACCCTAGAATATGTAAATATTACATGTGCTTTTTGTTTAATATGCTGCCATTTCTCAAAAATGTGATCCAGTCCGCTTAAATTTCAAGAGTGCTTCCCCCAATACCAGGCATCGCCTTTATTACCGTTGATTGTGCCAGTCGTTTCACGTCTGCCAGATTCACAAAAGTACACTTCTGTACGTAAAATTTACGTGGGTTAGTACTTTCTTTCAACGAAATTTATTAATTTTATTTGTATTTCGCGGTATTTTTGAGAAAATATGAACGCAAATTTGTTCTAAGTGTTATTCATTAAAAAAAAAAAAATATATATTTTTTCTCAAAATTTTCAAAATATTAGCGGCTAGAATTATTATTTTGTATTCTGTGTAAATGAAAGTTTGCGGAGATCTTTTTTTTTTTAATTCTACTTAAACATGCTAACATGTATGCATGTACACAACTAAAAACATACTCACACAATATACACAGACACATTTACTAAAACTTACATTTAACTCATACACGAACTACGAACACCTAAAAATATGGAACACGTAAATTTTACGTAGGTTAGTATCTACGTGTGTTTTTAGAGGGTTAGTATTCTAGGGTTAATATCAGAGATGGGCATCTACGCGTAAACAAAGATTGTCTACGTCTGGTGTAAACAACGCGTAGACAATGTAAACTATGTAATCTATGTAGACAACGTGTAAAATATGTAGACAACGCGTAAAGTATACAATTTTTGACAGTTGGCAGGCCTTTAAGGTTATGTTTCTATTTTTGCTTTGTTTTGTTTTTTGCTTTGTAATGATAATTAAACTGCGGATAATGTCTAATTTGATACAATATAAATTTAATGCAATGCAAACTGTCAAAAAAATTACTGAAATTTCAAATTTTCTGTTGTCTACATTGTCTACATAGTTTACATAGTCTACATGGAAAAAAGTGGATGTAAATACGTAGACAACGAGTAGACAAACCGCGTAAAGTAGATTTCATAGTCTACGGCACATCCCTGGTTAATATAATACGATAAATAAAACCCCACAGAAATCTTTAAAACCCTTACAGAGTGACCAAAAACTTTCAATAGTCTCATTCGTACACACATACAAACTTTTTTAAGAAAACCCACCCAAAAGGCTTGATCTACACTTCTATCAGCAATGCGCTCGAGCAATGAGTTTCCAGGTTTCATGAGGCGTAGGTATTTTTGTAAATAATACCACCCATAAGCGTAGGTAAAAGATTTTAACAATTATAATTATAATCTACTTGCACGCTTAGCATTTTCTTGTGTAGGCACGCCAATGAACTAACTATAATAAATACATTTTGACACATTTATGTTTACCCTATAGGATTAAAAAACAAAGTATAGTTGAAACTGATTCTATAATTCCGATGTTAAGCCCCCAGACTGATAAATCCGTTTATTTAAAAAATCAATTCCGAACCGAAAGGAAATAGAAAATGGAACGTCCGAAGGGAGGAAGTTTGCAAACATGCGAACCGATTGTCGCGCATCTCCCATAAATTACTTCCGCATCGGCCGTGGGGACGGGGCGCATTGTTTAATAAAATAATCGCTTTATAAAATTATCGAAATGCCGTAAATCATTGCGTCGTTGCGTTGTTTTGTCGGTATACGGAGAGCGGAGCAGATGCGCTCATATCGCACGTGTGATTGGCCCGACGCATCAGGCTCTATCCTGAATTGAGGCGACCGTAAAAATATCGAAATATCAGTAACGGGTATATACGAATCGATTTTGATTTATGGTGACACTGCACTGACAGGTTTTGTTGCAATATCAATGGCGGTGTGGTGATAATTTTAATGAAATAACATTCCATTTTGGAAACGACGCAACCATAATATAGGCAATTCAACATTGCGATATTCAAATAGAATTGGGATCTATACAAAATGTTGAAAATTGTGTTTTATACTAGAAAAAATTTAAGGGTAAAACTCTTGACAGGAAAAAAAGGGTTGAAAATTTATAGCTCTGAATCGACAAAAGACACCTAATATTCGGTCACACTTTTACATCAAATCGATAATCAATTGATATTCGCTTATGGAAATCATGATTTATGTAGATCATTCGTGCGTTACTAATTTGTACATTAATATCCATCCCATTTAAAGCGCGTGGTATAGGTAATTTTCGAAAAAAAAAAAATTGAATTCGTTACTACACAATCCAACTCCGAGTCAAATATTCCAACTTTCTAAAAGTTCTTTTTAAATAAAAATCCCTTCACATAAGGAACAATACTCCTAATATTCAAACTAGGATTTCTATTGAACCCAGCACCCGTCTCCGACTATAAAACTTACGAAAGTTATGCAATAAATCAAAAATTTGCGTAAAAGAGATCCGTTTTTCGAAACTTTCACTTTACGGACTCTCCCGACTTTCGAGCACCAGGTCTCTGAGATAAAACAGGCATTATTTAAATGCTAAGGTGTATTTTATGCAGATTGGGTCGAACCCTCTATTTCAAAAGATGTTCTAGACACGGTAAACAAGTCAGTTTAGTTTGTGGTTTTGAGTTGGTGAGTGTTGTTGTTGTTGAGAAAGTTTTGTTAAACATAATGCAGAAATTTTAGTAGGTAGGTGTCAAAAAATTAAAATTTATAACTATGTATGTATTTTTAATGAAAATCGATGAACTAAAAACGCTTTTGTGTGAAATTTCCCATGGAACGGCACGGACCTATCGGAAAAGAAATCTGAACGAAAATTTATGGAAAATGAACGGGCGCGCGGGCGCAAAATTTTAATTAAATCAATTTTCATAGTCGTCGCCTCTGAAATGCATAAATCACTATGAATCCGTTGTCCGCATGTTTTAATTAAATATTTCGGATTGATAAACGGTCCTGCCCATTGTCTGACAAAATATAGAACGTAAATTTGCGAATTGTTTGCACCTACGGATATGCCAGAAGCGACCCTCCAGAATTGTCGTTTTGGCCATTCTGCTATTATAACTATACGGATTTTGTTGTTTTGTAATGAAATTTATGTGTTACTCACCTGCAAAAATACCTTTTTCAAGCCAGATGATGTTTCCTCCGTCGCATTTTCAAAAACACGTAGCAGAAATGTTCACAGTCTTTAAACAGTCTCACCAACATTCAAAAACGATCACATCGGAACGTCTTTGTGATGTCACAAGCTTTACGTAGATCGAATATCATCGGCGCACGATAATCATAAACCATAATACGGAGATCATTTAAAAATCGGTTTCAAGTCAAAGAAAATAAAAAAAAAAAACAAGAAATTAACGGTAATTTAATTCGTCAAGTTTCCTTTCTTATCACGTCCTACCTGGCTGCTGAATATCGAATTTGACATCTTTATATCGATTCAGCTTGGACCAGTTTTTCTGCGTCTCTCATTGATGGTATCTCCGCGTTGTTGGTGATGTGAATGACAAATTTGATTTTTGTCGTCTGTCTTATGGTGATTTATACTTTGTTGCGTTGCGGGAAAGGCTAAATTCGACAAACAAAAACGATTTTAGTTTAAACGAAAATGGGCACGAGACGAGTGCCCTTCAGACGTGATATACGAAAAAATTGAAGAAAAAATTAAATTCTAAAACTTTCTTAGCAGTACTTAGTTGAATGACATCAATATACAACTTTTGATTTCTCCAATTTGTGGCAACTTTGGGTTGTCAGTGATAGAAAGAGAAACTATCCTGGTTTTATCAGAATTATGAGCCATAATGGGAAAAGTCTCTAAATATTGAAATTATAAAATGTTTACTTTCTTTTGAGCTAGCCCTTAATTATTTTTGAAATTTCAATGTTCATTCAAATTTCTCAATTTATATACTCATGCATTAGGAGCTACCTGTATATATTCAGTATTCACTAAACACTCACTAACAAATTTTTTTTTCCATCCTTCAACTTCTTCGTATGATCGACGATATTCATCCGACAAAATTACCTTTGGATGTTGATCAATTTCCAAAAAAATAAATAAAATCAAAGTTCGCGGTATTCGTTCGACGGAACCGGAAGTAAACACACTAAAAGTTCCCCGGAAAAGGCCGAAATCGTTCGACTCGCGCCCCGTTCCGCCACTACTGAAATGAGTCTCGCAGGAGGCTGTGAGCATGGACCCGCCGACCGTCGTTCCTGCTTAAATCCGCACTTGTGTTAAGCGTCGCGACGCTCCTCCTGCTCATGCGTCCCCCTCGCGATGCCGCCTCCACCTATTTCTCAACAAAGAGGATTAGGAGACGCTTTTGAGTTTGTGTTTATTCCCTGAACGAATCTTGCGACCTGTCGGTGTGGAACTGACGACGGAGAGGCCTGGCCCGGGTTCGTGTTTTAACTGACTTTTTTTTTTACTTGTCTGGTGCAGGCTGCAGTAATCTAAATACCTTCTTAGCAATGGGTAAAGCATTGATATTCAGCAGAAAAAATCGAATCACTTATTAAAAATTCAAGAGCAAAAAGCTCTAGCTAGATGAAAAGGAACTAGAAGACACTAAAAAGTGTTAAACGAATACTGATGGGATGATTTCTAAAACAAAGAAGAAATCTCGTTTTGTTCTAAAAAAATTTGTTGTCTTATCCTCACTTTTCATTGCGAGTATAGTACCGAGGCATTCTGAACAAACTGAACTTCAATATTCAACATTTCTTTCACATCTTCAGGTACTAAAAGTATTTGAGCATCTTTTCTGTGCACTTCTTTATTGCAATTTCTTGGCAACTTGATGCATGTTCTCTGGAAGTTTCACATAAGAACTGTGGCAGTTGATACGATAATCCAGACATGACTCCAAGAGTATGGTATTCTGTGCGTTTCCTGCTTCCAATTATTGAAGAAAGCCATCCAAAATTTGCTCAACCGTTGATCCTTTTTCTGTAATTCTTTGCTTGTGATCGTTACTCAGAATGTTTTCCATATGAGCAAGTTTTTCCTGGACAGCCTCAGTCTGACACTTGCAGACTAAATGTCTCACTTTATAGTCTTCATTGCACGTTTGTAGTATCTTCATCAGAAGAAGAATCACTGTTAAATATTAGATTTTGCAACATATGTCAAATGCATTCTCACAGATTTCAATCAGAAATAAGAGTCTCGATAAATTGAGTAGGTATCTACACTCTTCCACTCTTCAATCCTCGACTATTCATACTCGAAACTTGGAAATGATTTTTCACTTATCACTCTTCGACTCTTCCGTCAGTTCTGTCTTAGGGAGCAAGCCCTCTGGATTGAAGATTTAAACATTCTTCATGGTAATTGAACGCGAATTTATCCGTTATGTCCACAACACAACACCAACAGATATTTATCGATTGTCGCTTTTAGCCGAATCATATTTGATTAACTGGGAGTGATTTATGAATGTCTAAGAATCAATGTGTATATTTTATATCAGACGCATGACTTATTTTGAGTCATCATCATCATTTTCAGCAATTGGTCGTACAACTTTGTGAATAGGCATTTCTTAATAATTCCTCTTATCTAGGTATGATTATCCTCTCAAATAAATAATCGTCTAACTACCCATTTTTGCTCTGACTGGGACATATTTGATCATTCGATCATCGATTGCGCTTTAACAATTTTTCCAGAATGGCCTCAAATAGATTCCAAATCTTTTGTCGATAATGTCTGTTTTCACACAAATCACAAACCAGTCAAAGCATTTTTAATTACTGTAAAGCGACAACAAAGAGTTTTCTATTACTATTTTCAACCAATGAAATTCGTTCTGACTGGTTTGTGATTTCTGTGAGAACAGACTAATAATCGAGACGATATATTGAATAAAAACTCTGGTTTTCAATTATTGAGGCATTTAGGGATTTCCAAGTATCCATTTTAGTTTACTCTTTTCTAGATATTTTGACTGCCTGATTTTCTTCACTGAGGTTCAATATTTAGCGTAGGACTACCTTTTCTAGGTATGTATATGTGTGTATGTGTGTGTTGGAGGTGTCAGTTGCACCGCGACCAAGGTTGGTCTATTGTACCCCTCCTCGTTCAGGTTTCCTGCTCAAAACAGCCCCTTCTAGTTCCAGTTCTAGGTCCCATAGGAATTTTAGGATGTCTAACGGTTCCGGGGCTGAAATGTCTTCCAAGTGAAAAAAGGAACTTCCTATAGGTTCTTCATCCTTGAGCAACTAACGGCATCGCAGTTCAGTAGAAGATGGTGAGGTGTCTCTTCTTCGTCTTCACAGAATCTGCAGTTGCCACCTTCTTCTAACCACAACTTCTGTAGGTGTTTCTTAAGGTTTCTGTAGGTATTTCTTAAGTCGACAATGTCCCGAGGGAAACCCGGTTAGAGTCTTGAGACTTTTCTTGCTAAGGTTGAGCAGTTCTGATATTTTTTGGTTGAAGTTGCCCAATAGATCTGTGGCCTGTCGTAGCCATTATTGCTCCCTTGCCGGTTCTCTTCTTTTTTGAGGATTTCTTGGAGGTGCGCATTTCCAACGTCGCAAAATGGTTCTGATCCAGTGAAGGGAGTAGATGCTCCCGTTCTTACGATTCTGACTGCGCATTCGTTGCCCGCGACATTTATGTGTCCGGGCACCCAGAGAAGGGGTTACTTTGTTTTGTTTTCCCAGCTCATTTAAATAGTTTCTGTAGCCATTCCCATACTGTCTTAGAATTGATGATCGGGGATCTCAATGCTTTGATAGCTGCTTGGCTGTCAGACATTATTACAATCTCTCGTTTCCGATAACTTCTGTTCACCTTGAACTGCCCGCATCTTCGGATCGCATGAGGTTTTGCTTGAAATATGCTTGGTGATTTACCCATTATCTCCGAGTATTTGGTCCGTGGCCCGAATACTTCGGCTCAAGTTCCCTCAGCAGTTTTGGAACCGTCTGTGTACCATTAGATGGTGTTTGCTCTAAGAGATTGGATAGATTCCACGTTCCATCTGTTTTTTGTACTTAGTTCGATTTCTAGGTATTAACTATTATATCTTGTTCCCTTTCCATGTTTTCCATAATTTTGATCTTCCGGAGTCCAATTATAGTTTCTCTGAGGTTTCAGCTAGCTGTTTGAGGAAGGCTTAGAATAGGGGCAAATTATATATTCATTGGCTTCAAGTTCTCCTTGTGTAGTTCTTATAGAATCCAGCTTGTTTATACTGATCCATTTTAGATGTTAAGCGGTTCGTGATCCTCAAACATCAGGGCAAGACTAAGACAATGACAAACCTAGTCCCCAGTGAAAATAAACAAATTCACGGAGCAGATATAGAATTTGTGGAAAAATACTCTTATTTGGAACATGGAATTAATAGAGAAAATCAAACTGACGAACTTTCAAGATGTATCACTCTCGGATGGGCGGAATGTGGTCGGCTCAGACATATATTTAAAGACCATGATATAGCTATATTCTTGAAGAGGAAAACTTTTATTACGTGCGTCTTGCTAGTTCTCCCCTATGGACCAGAAACCCCAACACTCACAAGAGCATCAGCCAGAAAGCTACGTGTCACACAATGCAAAATCGAAAGATCGATGCTGAGAATAGCTCCGAGGGACAAAATAAGAAACGACAATATCCGCAGAAAAACTGGAAGACATCATAGAGAAAATTGCAAAATATAAATGGAGATGGGTGGTCATGTCGCAAGACAGAAGAATGGTAGATGGACCAGAAAGTTTTAGAGTGGAGACCGAAATCAGACAAACGAAACCGAGGAAGATCGCCCACGTGATGGACGGATGATCTGAAGAGACTCAATGCAAATTGCATTGCAACCGCTCAAAACAGAGGGAAGTAGAAATATCTAGATGAAGAGACCTATGTTTGCCATCGGACGGAAATGGCTGGGATGATAATGATAATGATCATCATCAAACAGACTCTTTTCACGTCCATCATTGTTGAACATAGGCCTCCTCTAAAATTTTCCAGTTGTCTCTGCCAAAGTTGGGCAGAAAACAGTTAATCCGTTATCCGTATTGCTTAAATTTAACTTCTAAGTTAACCTTAAAAATTATTAGGTAACTGTTTTCTTAACACCGTAGTCCATAACGTCCGTTAATGATGTCATTTTATTTGCCTGAATTGCGCGTCAGGGTCAGCCGTGACAGATCGCACAGACGCAGAAAGATTGTTGCGCTGTTTTTTTTTTTTCAGAATCGATTCTCAAGTTTCAGTTCGTTTTTTTTTATTTCTGCACTACGCAGTTCGGAACTGTTCTGGAATGATTCTAACTTTGTTTTTGTTTCACTCAGAACTAGTTCGGAATCATTCTGCACATGCGCATGTTATAAAAAGCGTTTTCAACGCCCATTAGAACCGTATAGGCGCCAATCACAAATTGAAATCCGCGACCCCTAGTGGCAGTTTTCAAAACAATTTGTATAATAAACAATTGGGATTTTGATAAAATCTCAATACTCTCTTACCAATGGACGAGATTATGCGTAATTTTTTGTTAACTTGTCACTCGTATTTCAAAAAATTGAGTTGGAAATTGATTTTGGTTTCCAAAATATGAAACGTATGCACCACAAAGCTTAAGACTGAATAGTTAGGGGTCAAATATGGATTCAATCTTGCCGTTCAATTCAAGTTTGCGCAAGCAAGTTGATGGACATAACGGAACGTCTATCCCGGCCTTTAGATTCTATTGAGCTTTTGTCAAAAGGCCAATTGTTTATTATACAAATTCTTTTGAAAACTTCCGCTAGGCGAATTTGTGATTGGCGCCTATAAGAACAATTCTGGGATTGTTCTAGAACTCTCTCAGTTCCCGCTTTGGAAGGAGGAATTGAAATGGACGAAGCCTTTATACCCAATACCGTTTTTATCACAGAGAATGGCCACTACTAGTTTACTCGCATGCCATTCGGTTTGAAAAACGCTCACGTGATCTTTCAGAGGGTCATGAACATCATCACAAGAACACTTAGTTAGTTTTCCAACCACTTCAATCAGGCAAGAGTGAATTTCTGAGGAGATAAGTTGCATATCTAGGTCACGTAATGACACCAGACAGTGTGAAGCCAAACCCAGAAAAAAAGGAACTGTTTCGGAATTTTGTGATTTCCAACTTGTTCACAGTCTTCCATAATTTTTTTGTACGTAAGCAGTTCTGCCCAATACCAAAACCGTTCCAAATTTCGAAAAAAAAAAGCTACTGACTCCAAGCTCGATTCTCGCCCTAACTCTTAACAGATAACTTTAACTTGCGTTATATCCTCAAAAAATTACCGATTTAGGATTATCGAAGTTAAATTTTCAAGTTTTCAAGTAGCGGATTAACGATTAACGAAGTTAACTTTTCGATTAACTTTGCTCACCTTTGGTCTCTGTTCATTTTGATGATATCCTTTTCAAGTCATCTGTCCAGCCAGTGGGAAATCTTCCTCGGTTTTATTTGTCAGTTCTTGGTATGCATGGATATTTTCATTCGTCTCTGTGTTACTCTTGACTTTTCTGCTAATGCATGGGTTAGAGTCGATGTGTCCGCACGTCAGGACTGGTTGAATGCTTTTCTTTTCAGGGATATTAGAATATTAACCCTAAACACATCCCGAATGCTTCCTATCCCAAGGTTATTATTTTCGTCAATTCGCATGTTTGGTTACCTCTGTGAATTCTCATTTCATGGCCCAGGTATACGTACTTGTTCACTATTTCTATGTTATTATTGCCTGCTTTTTTTTGGAGAAGTTCATCATTAGGCCCACTTCTTGCGTCGAATTTTCACGTTCCTGGAGTATCTCTTTAGCTTTGCTCAGACTGACAATATCAGCTGCCAAAGCGAAGATTTACTTTCCCCATCGATGATCATTCCTTTTCGCTCCAAAGGCAATTTCTTAAGAGCATGTTCGAGAACTGTGATGAGCAGCTTGGGTGACCTAGTGTTACCGTGTTACATTCCTCTTGTGATTTCAATTTTTCTGGTGGTAGAGTGGAGATTTACGGTGGTCGTTGCGTTTCCGTATGTTTTCAATAATCCCGCAGTATCGGTGATCAGCTTAACTTTTTTGTAGTGATCTCAAGATTACAGGAAGTTCCACGGTTCAAACGCCTTTTGGAAGTCTACCAACACTAATATCAAAGGATGGTTACATTCACTATGCTTTTCTATGAGGGTTTTGAGTTTCTGAAGGTGTTCGTTGGTAATGAACCCAGAGCGGAAACCAGCCTGTTGGTTTGTGATATTCCATATAAATAATTTGTACACCATGGGACAAGTAATATGATAAGTGAATTATTCCTGGTATCTTTTCCCTGCAACTTTTCTTGGAAAGTCATATCATTCAATATTGCGGCTCTACGAACATTTCAGTGTCATAACATTCATTGAGAGGAATTTTTGGTGTATACATGTTTTTGACCCTGCTCTACTTTGTTTTGGAACCTTTGCAAACCCAACTAAAATCCCAACGATTATTTTTGTTTTTCAAAGGAAGCAATACTCCACCTGCTTCCATGTGCCTTAAATCCATATGGAAACATACACGATCCTTTTGCTTTCATGAACCCTACGCCAATGATAATTTAGTTTTTCATGAACCGTACGCCCATGGCTTAGCTCAAAATAACTAAGAGCTCATACACACAGTCAATAATAGTTCCATCATGCTGGACCCACAAAAGATCCGCGAATTCTTGTAACGGATTCCCAGTGCCTATTCCGTTAGTGTCCGAGCTATCAATAAATGCAGTCTATTTAGATTTTTTTGCAAGACCGAGAGGCGTGCAAACGTTTTCATGGTCTACTAATTGCCAGGAAATTAAATTTTAAAATTACAGATAGGATGTAATAAGCCTAGCACGCACTGGTGTAGGTATACCTACCAGCTGGTAAGGTGGCCTTTGTTATTAGTTTATAATCTAATTTTTTTAATAATTGTCTTTAAAAGATTCTTTTATACCAGTAGCTATTTGAAAATAAATACCCAAGTTAATGTCAGCAATAAAACCATTCAACACATGTCGCATTTCCAATTCTCATGGTTCAGATTCTAATACCTACGCTAGAATAGTTTCGACGGAAAATATAAATACGCCTTATGTTAATTAAAACCGAAAAATTAAGCTCTAGATTCCTGGGCAGCGATAATTTAAATTCTACGGAATTTAAAAAAAAAACTAGAAAGTCCGGCCGTAATTATGTTTTGGCTAGTTTAGGAAGTCGTAAAAACGATTTTATGGACGTGTCTACCGTTTGTCTTGTCAGGTTCCACCTTAACAAGGCTCTAAACGTACTTGACGTTTATGTTTTTAACACGGTTTACAAAAAGAGATGTGTGTGTGTGTGTGTTTTTGTATTTTCCAAAAGGAGGTCTAACGGCTGAATTTAATTGCAGCGACCCGTCCAGATTGGGTAATAATACTTTGTGGAAGAGTTTCTGGAAATATATGATTTCGAAGAAACTATATTTTTTGGGGAAATAAGAAAAGTTTATGTGGGAACATAATTTGGCTTTTTCAAATTCGAAGGGCACCTTATATAATATACAGTTTTTCACAATAACTAAGCCTAATTTAGTCAATCAATGTTTAGTTAATTTTTGCTTGTTATGTAGGCACGCTAATGAACTAATTATAATAAATGAATTCTGACACATTTATTGTACCTTCTGTATCAAAAAATGGAGTATAGTTGCATCAATTTTTGACAATCTTTAATCTTTCCGTTTTGTATTTCGTTTTTTTGTACTATTTTCCCCAAACATTTATGTTTTCATACGATTCTATATGTGTTTGTTTTAGTTTTTGAATATAGTCAGTTTTTTACAGTGTGTTTAATTTCCATTACATGCAAACGTCTCAATTAAAATTGAAAAAACTTTTCTTGCCTCGACCTTTGAACCCAGGGCTCTCGCATATCCAGTGCAACGCTCTACCAACTGAGCTACCGAGACCTGTTTCATTTCTACCTTGTCGATCAAATCTCTCATCAATTTCATTCAAGAGAAAAATCAAATAATACTTACTCAGCTACTTGCCAAATCCTTATTATGAAAATATTAACTTTTGTTAAAAGGTTCTCAAAACATTAAAATCAACATGCAGACAAAAGAATGGATTTGAATTACGCGCGTTTTCCAACTAGACAAGACAAATCAAGAATCAATTTATTCAGCTCCACCAAGGTTCAACGTTCAACCACCAATTCTTTATTGTGCTATGTTGCCAGATGTTCAGATACCGATTTATAAGTGAAATTTGTATGTTGTTTTTTCAATTTTTTGTTATTGTTGTTGACTGAAAATGCATAATTACTTAATATTTGAATAAACTAGATTTTTTTACATCTCATAATGATTAAAATTTTCTTTACCTTTAAAATATTTGTTAAAAAATGTCAAAACTTCAAAGGCCTTTTTCTTAAAAATGTTTGAGTTTGGACCCCATGTTGTGTAAGCTTTTTTTGTACAAAATAGACCATATTTTCACGTGTTAAAATTTTTGTAGTCAAACCTGATACACGCTGTATATGTGTTTGTTTCAGTTTTTGAATATAGTCAGTTTTTTACAGTGTGTTTAATTTCAATGACATGCAAACGTTTTAATTAAAATTGATAAAAAGTTTTCTTGCCTCGACTAGGATTTGAACCCCAACCCAAGACCCTCGCATATCCAGTGCAACGCTCTACCAACTGAACTACCGAGACCTGTTTCATTTCTACCTTGTCGATCAAGTCATTCATCAATTTCATTCAAGAGAAAAATCAAATAATACTTACTCAGCTAGGTACTTGCCAAATCCTTATTATGAAAATATCACCTTTTGTTAAAGGTTCTCAAAACACTAAATTCAACATGCAGACTTTGCACATTCACAACTCATACTTCCTGTATCACGCAATCTTTGTAAAACGGCACAATGTTCTTTCATCAGGTGGGTGCTTTTTTTTGAGAAATCTTTCCCTAGTTTCCTTCAATTCTGGCGGCTAAATGAGCATTTTGCAACGATTCTGCCTAAACAAGTACATATCTGCATATTCGATGTTCCTAAACATTTCATTTTCAAAAAAGAATGGATTTGAATTACGCGCGTTTCCCAACTAGACAAGACAAATCAATTTATTCAGCTCCACCAAGGTTCAACCACCAATTCTTTATTGTGCTATGTTGCCAGATGTTAAGATACCGATTTATAAGTGAAATTTGTATGTTGTTTTTCCAATTTTTTGTTATTGTTGTTGACTAAAAATGCATAATTACTTAATATTTGAATAAACTAAATTTTTTTACATCTCATAATGATTAAAATTTTCTTTACTTTTAAAATATTTGTTAAAAAATGTCAAAAATTCAAAGGCCTTTTTCTTAAAAATGTTTGAGTTTGGACCCCATGTTGTGTAAGCTTTTTTTGTACAAAATAGACCATATTTTCACGTGTTAAAATTTTTGTAGTCAAACCTGATACACGCTGTATATGTGTTTGTTTCAGTTTTTGAATATAGTCAGTTTTTTACAGTGTGTTTAATTTCAATGACATGCAAACGTTTCAATTAAAATTGATAAAAAGTTTTCTTGCCTCGACTAGGATTTGAACCCAGGACCCTCGCATATTCAGTGCAACGCTCTACCAACTAAGCTACTGAGACCTGTTTCATTTCTACCTTGTCGATCAAGTCTTTCATTAATTTTAAGTTGTTAGTTGTGAAGACCAACGGCAACCTTTTGCGGTTACCGTTGGTATGGGACTGAGTTAGAAGGTATAAGAGGAACACATTCACAATCAGTGGTTGTTTGGAATCCATTATCCCTTCACACTGTAAATTATATAACAGACGATAAAACTTCTAAAAATAGTCAGTTTTGTTTTTTGTTGCTCATGGTCCGTCTATATAGATTTTGAAATGCATGCGCATACAATTTCGATATTTTGTTTATTTCGAACGCACGGAGATAAAATTTACTATTAGAAAATCCATAAATTTTTAACAGATTATAATTTAAAATAATAGCCTATTTAAAAGGAAATAAATATTTTAAAGAGGAACAACCTTGATGGCCGTATGTCATTTCCACGGTAACTTTTCCGGTAAATGTGAAATAAAACGGCGCTCAAACGAGACCGAGAGAATCTAAAACTGTCAGCATCGATCGTAAACCTTTCAGCCCGGGTTTCGTTTTAACTTTCCCAAATTCTGAATCGTCGTCTATTATTTAAAAAAAATATTTTCTTACCCGCGCAAGAAACCCAGCATCCTTTTCCGTAGAATTTTAGGATTTGTTGAGTGACTATTTTTTTTTTTTGATTTTGTCTATGAAAGTATAAAGCAACAAACCCAATGTTTGTTTTAAAAGATTACTATAGTAAATTAACAAAATTCTATTGCGTTGACAGTTAACACTGATGAATACGCAACAGTATTAACTAAATTCAGCTAATTGAACTTATGATAATTAAATAATTAACTCGACAAACCAACCAAGTTTAACAAAGCCGTAATTTATTAGAACAATTTCGCATTTTACTGTTAATTCTAAACAATATGGTAGGCGGCGAAACTATTTAATTCATATACACGAAAGATACTTAGTATTTTATCTTTTTATCACAAGCCAAATTAGTATTTGTACAAATTATGCTGAGAAGAATTATGCATAATTTGTTTGTAGCATGTGAATAAGCTTTTTGAAGGGGTTAAGCGCGATTCATACTATACGTGCCGGCACTGTTACAACACCGTACCGTCAACGATAGGTACGTCAAATATTCATGACGTAGCATGATGGTGCTATGAAGGTGTAATGTGAATACGACCATTGTTTTCAATGTAAGAAGATTTGACGTGTCGTCTTAAGATGATATTATACGGCATAAAGGTATAGAGCTTCTAGACTCAAGACTCACCTAATTCGCCAAAAGAAAAGAATGGGAAAGAACTTAAATAAATATTCAAGAATAATTAATTTATCTGTTTTCAATTATTTGACAAAATGTTTAAGAGTACACAATCGTGTAATATGTCGAAAACGATTATCCACTGCAAGCACAATTTCCCTGTTGCAGCACAACTTAATAATGTCGTCGCCTTGTTAACCCAATATCGATAGTTCACTGGTGTCCACTTACGTAGACGCGTAATTGTGTATTTACCCAATTGATTTATGCTGCGAGCCCACTACTAAATAATGATTTAATTAGATATCGCGGGAGGTCGTTTCGAGTGTCAGAGGGCACCAAATTATGTGCTCCAGAATTTTGTCAAAAACTGGGACAATGTTTTCGGAAAAAAATATTTTCGCCAAACCAACAAAAATTTTCAATTTCGCAAAGTGAAGATGGCATTATGAGTAGGGCCCAATAATGGCATTAAATGAAGGCCCGCGGGGGTGGGTTGGAAGGGATGAAGGGGGGAAACTCCAGGACTCCTCGTCCCGGTATTGATTTAGTAGCTGGCTGGCGAAGGAAACGGATAGACAGGCCAAGCATGACGTATTATATATGGCGCTGGAGACGAAATTCTACGCTAGAAAAGGACCCCGAGGCTGAAACCAGAAGGGCAAGAGAGAGACGAGAGAAATGGTGGATGTCCCCGGAGGGATCGGATTGATGAGAAAGAGACAGCTGGGCTTTCTGTTGTGTTTGGAATGAAATAAGTTTAATGAAAAAGTTTTACAGAAGTCAGCTCAGTGAAATATTGACTTTATATAGTTTCGTTGGGAAATTGGTTTACTGCTGTCAAAATAACCTTTAGATAATAGAAGAAAATTTTAAATCAATATTTTATGAATACGCATTCAGATTGCATATTCTCTCCTACATAAGAAAAACAACTGGCGAGAGGAAACGGGTCTCTGATGAGAAGAAGACAGCTGGGGCCGTCCGAAAATAATTATATAGGATAGGGCGCGTTTTAAATGCAAGCTAAAACGTGCACCGTGTGAACCCGGTTTACGGTCATGACGCGTCAAAACCGGCCATCGCTAAATTAATAAAATCGACAACGTGCAACAAAACGTTTTAATTAGCTCCACGAACTAATTACGGAATATAGTTTCTCTTAGGCAAACGAAGATTTTAAATTTAGATAAACCGATTTCAAATTTTCCATTTCTGGGGCCGTAAATTAGGAGCGCGTTTTTGTCTGACATGGGGGGGCTCCTGGATCAATTCATCTTTTTCAGATTAACTCAAGCGGAGTTTTCCGGGTTCAAAATTT